>CM056576.1:84807665-89807665 GCA_029721435.1 Gymnothorax reevesii
TGAAAGGACAGGGTAGGGGGGAGGAAGAATTTCTAGATGTTGTAAATGATAATTTCTTGGTGCAGTATGTTAATAAACCTACAAGAGAGAAGGCAATTTTAGACTTAGTGCTCTGTAATGACCCAGATAGAATTAGCAATGTTGAGGTACTGAAGCCACTTGGCTTTAGTGATTGCTCTGTTGTTAATTTTGATGTTTCATGGGAAGTTAAAAAGGTGTATTCAAAAACAAAAATTTTCTATTTTGGGCAAGCTAACTTTGACAGGATGCGCTCATATCTAAGTGAAATAAAATGGGAGACACTCCTTGACTGCAAGGCCGTAGGCAGCTATGAGGTCAACGAGGTCCGGACCTCGCTTATTTTTTCCGAGTTGTTGTTGTTTTTTTTTTTTTTTTTAAACGCCAAATATGCCTAACTGAATTAAATATAAAACTGAAAAAACTTTCTGTGAAACGTGCTTCTTTATATCCTAAATTGTGGTAAACATCGAAGGGCTTTGTGCTCTGTTTGTGCCTGTCTGTGAGTGAACAATATTTATAACGCATGTGATGCGAAGAGAACGCAATTCAGCAGTCATCGTAGTGATTTTAAGCCTGCGCAGTGCATGAGCGCTACAGGTGTCTACAAAAATAAAGCCAACTGTTTTAAAATAGCATACCCTATTTCTTAGTCATTCTATGTCTTTGTCAACTTTGTGAAGCCATTTGATACGCTAAGTCACTATTTATATGAAGCCAAGCTGCGTCGCTTGGTTTTACTGTTGCCTATTTGAAAAAAAAAAAAGACCGACTAAAACATCAGCTGAATAAACATGAACATTTGAAATGTAGCCTATCCGGTGCTTGGATAAATGGGAAGGCCTATGATAAACGTTGAGAGACTTTTGTCTTCTGCCTGTGTCTGCGTGTGTAGAACTAAGAACAAAACAAACATTATAAAGCGCGCACATGATGCGACTGGAGGAAAAGAACACAGGTCCGCCGTCAAACGTTTGCATTATATTCTAAAGTCGTTGCAAAATAAATCCAGCAGTTAAAAAACAGTACACCTACGGAGTAGACGGCCTACCTTCCATGTCCACTTCAATAAATCATTTGGTAAGTGAAAGTAGGCCACTATTTTGTTCCCGCGCCATTAAAATATTGTCCAAAGATTTCCACGGATATTTTGGCTTAGGCCTATTTGTACTTTCGCATTAGGCGTATCAGTGCTATCGGTGAAGAAATTTATAGGTACTAGGTAGGCTCAGCCAAAGCTGACTTTGCTGGTAGATTAATAAACAGTCTTATCGAGTTCATTGGGTTAGATGGATTAGAAAGTTTGAGGGGGCATTTTTAGATATTAATGTTCAGTTCATCTAGTTTTCAGCTCATATTAATTTTAGCATATTCCTACCCAATCCACAGAAAATAAGGGAGGAGGGCAAACATGTCCAAGAGATTAAAGCAGAATACATTGGATGCATTTCTGGCAAAGAAAAAGAAAGAAATGGACAAAGAGGAAGATGGTAAACAGGAAAGTGAGGAGGATGAAAGAGAGAATAGGGACAGTAAGGTGGAGCACAGAGAGCAGTCATATGGAGATGGAAGGGGAGCAGAGGCAGACAGAGGAAAGTGGAGCACAGAGCAGCACAGAGGAGAGTGGAGCACAGAGCAGCACAGAGGAGAGTGGAGTGCAGAGAAGCACAGGGGAGGATGGAGAGCAGAGAAGCACAGAGGAGGATGGAGAGCAGCGAAACACAGAGACGGGATTCAGCAGGGAGCAGAAAAACAGGGAAGTGGGGGGAGAAGAAAGGGGAAGTTCATGCCCTCAGAACTTTTTTTTTTTTAAATGCTGAGTTAGCACCATTAAAAGCTATTGAAACAACAAACCTTCTGTGTGACCTGTAAATTTTTTACATTAAGATAAAAAAAATAAATAAATAAATAAAAAATTTCAGCCAATCTGGACCTCACCTATTTCAAATTCCTGCCTACAGCCCTGCTGGACTGTGAGTCTGTAAATGAGATATGGGAAAGATTTAAGGGAGTTTTACTTGAACCACAATGCAGATTCATTCCAAAGGTGTCAAAAAGTAAGCTGAAAAAGCAGAATCCTCAGTGGATGACCAAAAGTATTCGTAGGATTTTGAGGGAAAAGGGGAATCTTTATAAGATTTACATGAAGGATAACAATGAGAATACTAAGGCTGAATACTGTAAAATGCGGGCTGTGGTCAAGAAAGAGCTGAGGAATGCTAGAAGACTCTATGAATGACAAATTGCAGAGGGGGCAAAAACTAACCCTAAGCGCTTCTTTCAGTACTGTAGCAGAAAAATGTAAATGAAAGGGCAGGTTAAGTGTATAAAGAATAAAAACGGATTGCGACTATTTGATAACAAGGATATTGCGGATGCCTTAAACAGTTACTTTGTTGAGAATTTTGGGGGTCTTTATTTGGCCAGAGGGCATGTTAAATGCTCAAGATCATTAAGCAGAAATTGAGGTTCGGGATAAGGAATTATTAGACAAGTTGCATAAACTAAAGGCAGATAAGGTGGTGGGTCCTGATGGCTTATATGCTAGAGTGCTCAGGGAAGTTGGTGAGATCATCTTTACGCCGCTATCCACCATCTTCAGGCAGTCTTTAGAAACTGGAGAAATACCAAATGATTGGAGACAGGGCAATATAATACCAATATATAAGACAGGGGACTGTACCGAGCCAGTAAATTACAGGCCAGTCAGTTTAACTTGCATAGCGTGCAAAATATTGGAATCTGTCATAAAAGATGAGCTGGACTTATTTCCTGAACGTAACAGTATCTTGGGGGATAGCCAACATGGTTTTCTTAAGGGAAGGTCATGCCTGACAAATCTTCTGGAATTTTTTGAAGAGACCACCAAGACTTATGACCAGAGCAGGGCTTATGACATCATATACTTGGATTTTTGAGAAAGCATTTGATACAGTACCGCATAAGAGACTAATTTTTAAAATGAGCTCCATTGGAGGTACAGGAGGTATTCTGGAGTGGATTCAAAACTGGTTACAGGACAGAACACAAAGAGTGGTGGTCAGTGGTATCTCATCTGAGCTAGGTATGGTGGGGAGTGGCGTCCCCCAGGGATCAGTGTTGGGGCCCCTGCTGTTACTCATTTACATTAATGACCTTGATCGTAATATTGAGAGCAGATTGGTTATATTTTCAGATGATACTAAATTGGACGGTTTGGCAAATAGTTTAGGGTCCACTAAAGTGATTCAGGATGATTTGGATAGAATCCAGAATTGGGCAGAAATGTGGCAAATGAAATTTAATGTAGCAAAATGTAAAGTTGTACATGTAGGTAATAAAAACATTAGATGGGATTACTTCATGGGAGGTTTAAAACTGGAATGTGCTGTACACGAGAAAGATCTCGGAATGATTGTTGACCAAACCCTCAAAGGCTCTAGCCATTGTGCCGTAGCAGTTAAAAAAGCCAATAAGATGCTGGGATACATTGCCAAAAGCATTGAGTTCAAATCAAAGGTGATGCTTCTTTTGTACAACACATTCGTCAGACCACATCTAGAGTAGTGTGTACAGTTCTGGGGACCATACTTTAAGTAAGATATAGAGAAAGTTCAGAGAAGAGCCACTAAGCTTATTCCAGGTATAAAAGATGAAAGCTATGAGAAGATCCTTAATCTCTTTAGTCTTAGGAAAAGGAGACTCTGGTGATTTGATTGAGGGATTGACAAAGTGAATTATGTAGGATTCCTTCGACCAAGTGTTGTGAGTAGAGCTCAGGGTCACAAATGGAAGTTGACCAAAGGTAAATTTAGCACTGATATTCGGAAATATGTCTTCACCCAAAAAGTCATTTCAATGTGGAGTAGCTTGCTTGACCATATTGTTGAGGCAGAGACCTTGGGGGTTTTCAAGAGCAGGCTTGACTTAAAGCTAGATACCATTGAGTCATTCAGTATCTGAAGGGATATATTCACAATAGTATAAAGAAACTGGCGAGCGTCGTTGGGCTGAAAGGCCTGTTCTTGCCATTCAGGTTATGTTATGTCATTGGGAAGGGTATAAAATACACCCCATCGCCCAACCTCTCAGGATACCTCGTACTGGAGTTACATTTACTCCAAGCACAATGTTTGACCAATTTTTAAACTTAGAAACATTTTAAAACCCCATAAAAGCGAACAATTCGGAGTTTCCGTAATGCCGTGTATATGGGGAGAGAGTAAGCACTATGATTGACTCATTGTATTTGAGGGCAGGGCTTAGCCATAGGTACCCGCCCCCTACAATAAAGAATCCATAAGCTACTTTTCATACTTTAATACCCAGCTCAATTACTATTATTAAAATAGTAATGTCCTCGGCAGAGTAGACACAATCACATATACAGTATTTACTAAAAAAACACTTTTAAAAGAAGAGGGAATTGTGCTTTTTTTTCCAGGAACTTTTGGTTGCGCCACCTGAAATTTTTTTCTGTAAATAAATGTATTCTGTACATTTTTAAAGATTTCTTAAAAAAAACATTTTTAAAAAGCTTATTTGTCATTGCCCCATGTAATGATCTGTCTTTCAAGGATGCGATCGAACAGTCAATTTCATGCTGCCCGTCATCGGAGAATAATGGATTCCGCATGTATTTCGCTTGTATGTCTATGAGCATCTGGCCAGGTGTGGCCACTAGAGACCTATGGGACTAACAAATTTTAACCAGCTTAATCCCACTTATCCCTAGCGAGGCTCTGCCAATTGTTCCGTTGCTCATGTGGATGTCCAGCCATAGCTAATAATGGCATGGCTGGGATTAAAAACTCGAGTACAGGACTCTCAGATGAACTTGCTTGCCGTGAACTACTCAAAGCCTCCCCCTTTCCCCCCATTTTTAATGGTGCCACCACTTGGGTTTTGAGATATTGCTTTTTATGATATTTTGTATAATAAAACAAGTTGAATAATAGTTTCGACAAAAATATTGACATCTTTTAAAAATTATTGCCTTAGCTCGGTAAAGCATCGGGTTGTGAAGCAGAAGTGACCATCACGTTGCGGGTTCGAGCCCTGCTTCGTACCAGCTGGCAGTGGTCGGCAGCTTTTTCAGAGTAGCACATAATTGGCTATAGCGCTACAGGCTTGCAAATTGGGAAGGGACTGTCGGGAAGGGAATATAATAGTTGCCTTGTTTGTCGCTCAAGCGCCTCCTGTTGGCCAGACGGGTGCTGGTCAGGAAGATTCTAAGTCTGTTCATGTCCGGGTATCGTCCGCCCTCGTTCTGAACTTGCGAAGATTCAACCAATGAGTGTATAAGAAGCGGTGGCTGACAGGCGCATGCTTCGGAGGAGAGCCGTGAACCGTCCACACTCTCCTGAGTTGGCAGCAAGGGGTTGCATACGAGCAAGACTTGTACATAGTTCACCAATTGGGCATTCCAGATTCGGGTGGGATTGGAGATGCCAAAAAAAAAATGCATGCCTTTGTAAATCTTACAGGGGTACCATCATAAAATGTCCACGTGGAAATCTTTGCTCCAATATTGCATTGTCCGCCTTAAATTTACAATACAATTTTGAGGATTCTCAAATATCAAGTGTTATTATTGCAATCCTTACACTCTTGAATATTTCAGCTGTTTTGTCTTTTAGATTGTTTTTTGTTTTGTTTTTTAGAGCCTTTTTTTTCTTGGAGTCCAATCATGTCTGTGAACTCAAATTATTTTGTTATCATTTTGAACTCATAAGTTTCGGTGCAGTGACAAACTTTACAAACAGTAATTTTTCAAAAGACTACAACATTTTTAAGCACTGTAGTAACATTTCAGTTTTTAAAGCAGTGCTGTCTGAGGGCTTGAAGATTATGGGCGTTCCATACTGGTTTTTGACCATGGTCTTTACAGACACAGTCCTGAAACAGTTGGCATATTTGTTCACTCCGCTTTATGCAAATTGATGAACATTAAACCATCCTTGATTGTAAACAACCAAACTTTTCATAGGTACTTACTTTATAGCCAATGATTGCATCACCTGTTATCTATAAACCTGGTTACCCATGAAATGTTCGGAACAGGGTTTTTTTTTAAAACATTTTTGAACACCCCTGAACCTTTTCAGTGTTAGATTGCCCCTGTCCCAACTTTTTTTGTTGTATATTACAGGCATCACAATTGGCAATGCTTATATTCTGAAAGATCAATAAAGTTGATCAGGTAAAAGCTTTACATTTTATATTACATTGAAAACCAAATAAAGTAAGTTCTCAAATTACCGCCTTTGGTTTTTATTGGCATTTTGCACCTTGTCCCTAATTTTTTGATGCTGGGGTTAAACATTGTGTAATAATATTTTATTCATAATAATATTTTGTTGCATCCCTAATATTGCAAAATTTTCTTCAATTTTACTCTGTGTTGTTCAAAGGGTCTCAATGCACACCAGTAGCCTTTGAAAAAGTACATGATTGCACAAGTAAGATTGTGAAAACAATTGATTTAAGGTAGATGGGTAATTTAGAATCAAACTACAAATTGGTATCCATCTTCCTCATTACCTCGCTGCTTCTGTGTTTGAGTCTGATCTCTCCAATTTTTTTTTATTTCAGCTTCTATTCACAATGGATGAACTGAGCCCCCTAACATTTATCTGCGTAGGCTCTAGTTTTTTATTTTCTCGTCTATTTTACAACTTATACCGAGAGAAGAAAAGAGAACTTCAAATGATTCAGGTAAAGCAATGATGTTATCCATTTAACTCAATGCACTCTAAGTGTTATCATCATACGTAATTTATGTGTTGTTTACATCTTCAATTTAAGTTCTATCAGAATAAAACTGTCTATTATGAAGTACTAATGGCAATCAGTCAAATGTTTGGTAATCCTGACTTGCTCTTTGTTATGAGATGAGGCAAAAGTCAAGCTTGCTCAGAGATAAACTGCTTTTTTTCAAGCCTAACCATTCATTTTGAAAGTTAATACATTTCAGGATTTCAAGCTTAGCTGGTTGGAATGCAGTGCAGTCTTTTTTTTTTTTTTCGTTTTGTCTTTGTGGACTTAGGGCCCAAACTGCAGTTAGATTTGTTAGAGTAATAAATAGAGTTTTCAAAGTAGTAATCGTGCCAGACCATCAGTTTTGCTTCCGGAAATGCATATTATTTGAAATGATTGGTTCTTCAGATTTTAATAAAAAATTATTTTTGTCCTAAAAAAAAGGAAATCCCAAACTACCGGCCCAATGAAGACTTGTTAAGGATACTAAAATCTTCACCACAGAAGAAATTACCATATGCTGCAGTGGAGGGTAAAGTATAGTCAAAACATTATCTAAAAGGTTTAACTTTGTTGAGGAGTGGTTATGCTTAAGTTTTCAGAAGTTGAGCTGAAATGTGCAACCTCATTTCCAAGATGATTGGGGCGATATGAGAAATGCAAATAAAAAAGATAGCAGAGATTGTGCTGGAGCAGTGGCAGCTGGTGGTCATTTTCAAGTATTTAGCAGAATGAGGTGGATTACTGAAAGAACATATAGTGGCATCCATTTTTAGCTTGCCGGCCCTATTACTCGATAGGCTATTGTCATGATTTGGCGTTTGGCATTTGTCGTTTGTCGTCCGGCACATTTGTTATCTTTTATTTTTGGCCGGATGAATTTTCCTGTAAATTTGCCATAGCATACTACGAAACCATATCTCCTGAGATTTAAAAATTTTTTTTGGATTTTTGATTGAATTATTTTTGTCCATTTTATGGGCCCTTGAAATTTTGGCCCCAATGTTCAAATAGAAATTTTTAAAAAATTATTTCTGAATAAATAAATAATAACCAAATAATTTTTCTTTCCTAAATCAGACGATTGACTTACCTTGGGACCCTTAATGTAAAGTGCGAGCACCATTTTGATTGAATCGACGGAAGTGGGTCTAGTGGGGGCTCTGTACTTTAACATAGGAGGCTCTAAATTCGTAGACCAGGCGCAGGCACAGCTAATAGTGGGAGCGCTGCGCCAACGGGGTGTCTCCAGGCGTATGTTGCAGTTTTGTTGCTGCTGAAAATTTTGTCATTAACATGCAAGGACAACAGTGCAAGGAATTCGTCACACATTTATTTTCAGTATGTGATCTTTACTCAGTAGGAGATCATAGCAATCAGGCTGTATTCCTTTCCCCCACTAAAAACGATAAAACCTAAGTGACAATAATAGCAGTATTAAACCGCTTGCACACTAAACGCGAAACGAATTTTTCGCACAACAGATTGTGTTGCTGCGTTGAACGCAGTGTCTCTGTGTCCAAAAGTCCGACAGGGTTTTCATATATCTCCGTGTCCGACAGTCGGATGGTTTCAATATAACTTTGTGTCCGACAGTCGATTATTGTTTTTAATTTCTTCAAATCTACTGAATCTTTCAGATATTAAGCGTTAAAGTTTTGACGAGAGGGCTCAGTTCTTCAAGATGAGTACCGAGAATTTCAATCAATGTTTCTGTTTAAGCTCTGCTCAAAAAAGTGAGTCGACATTGGCGCGGGACAATGTACAATGCCTGTCGAACATTAAATGCAAAATACTCCGTGTCTGACAGCCAAAAGAAGACCTTCGGTGACCTTTGAAGGTCAAACTTCAATGACTCCCATCACCAAAACTATCACAGATAGAGCTTTGGTTTGTATTTGAGGCATTTTGGACATCATATGTGAAGTTACATTTGGTATGTCCTTGAACCTGACCTTCTGTCACCTTCAAAGGCCAAACTATACAATAAAAATGTAATGACTAATATCACTAGGTTTGTATTGGCGGCTTATAGGAAGTCATATATGAACTTTTGGTGGCCTTCATATTGCCCTTAGAAGGTCAAACCTGACCTAGTGAAAATTAATTGACTCATACCACCAAAAAGGTCACAGATAGAACCTAAGTTTGTATAAGAGACTTACTGGAAGTCACACATGAACTTTCATTAGGTGACAGTCAACTTGACTGTTGGTGACCTTTGAAGGTCAAACTTGACATAATACAATTACAATGAATTTTATTTCCAAAACGGTCTCAGATGAAGCCTAGGTCTGTATTAGAGACAAATGAAAACTCACATATCGTCGCTGTCGGGCGCAAACCTCCTATGTCCAAAAATCATGATTTATATTTTTTTCCATAAATCAATACTATTGGTCACCCTTTATGTCTGAATGTGGTTTTACAAATATTTAACCACTGAAAGTATTTAAAACCGCCTGTGACTAGACCTCCTAACTCCATTGGATCCTGAAACTGTCGACCAAACATCCTAACTCCACCCCCACCCCTCCGCTATATTTTAAAGTACATCAACAAGAGGAGCGGATATATTACTGGTGTATTTCACTGCGGTAAACAGCTCAAAGTGTTTTCATATAAGGCTTCGGTTACTGCAAATTCAATCAAAAAGTATGCAGTGTACCTGATTCATCGATTTTAACAACGTGTCAAAGTACTGCACTTGCCAGCGATGTGATAAGAAATTACCAGAGCAACGTTATTCACAGCCTGTCTCTCGCTAGCTTTCTTCAGATATTTCATTGAGTTATCCTTATTTAAAAAAAAAGACGAAGCACATTTATTCTATGGCAATCTCTACAGACAGAACATAATCAAAACTGTTATTTAAACACATTTGGGTGTCCAGCCTTCCTCAGGAAACAAGCTTCTACACACACGGTGAGTCATTAGCAGGTGAAAGCGTCCAGTAATCAGTGTATACCGGTCTAACGGCTAGATGCCGACACGTTTTAAAGTAAATTTATTTATTTTTTTTTTGTAATTCAGTATCTCCAACCTGAAACACTTAATCAGGGAACTTTGCATTATCACCTTGACTTTTCCACACGTCCGGCCCTTTACGTCATATTCGGGAATCTTTTACAGTTTGCAAGCATTCCACTCGGCTGCTGCCGCGTACACTACCATCTTTCATCCTTTTGCAAAGGCAGTAAAAGAAAACACGCTATCATGATATAATGCTCAGATTCTTCCTTATGCTGGTCTGTCTGGTCAACTGGAGGCACCTAGGGGAACTCTAATCTACATAAACCTTCCCAGCAGACCCTTCCAAATTTGCATCCCTGTAGCGCATTGGCCAATTGCGCGCTACTTCTGAAAAGAGCTGCCGAGCACTGCTGGTAGATACGGCCACTGCTGGTTGATATGAGGCGGGGAGCGAACCCGCACTTCTGCTTCGCAACGCGATGCCTCGTTTTTTTTTCATCTTCATTATTTCAAGATTTGCTCAGGACGTAAGAGTTTCCAAAAGCGCTCCTATCTCTAAGTTGATGATACCGTAATGCAATGAACTACTGCAGCCACTGCGGCCGTCATAATCAGTGATGGCAAAAACCTTGTATCTCCACTTTCGTTGGTCACAAACCTCCTAACTCCATGTGAGCTTGATGTGGATAAAATATTTATAAAGTATTGACACAATCAAATATCTGACTACATGTAAAGACAGAATACCAAATTTGATGACGTCGTGTCCAGTTATTACAAAACCACGCGGTTTTTCTTTATTTCCTGAAAAGTAACAGTTTTGGACATTGGAGGTTTGCGCCCGACAGTGACGATATGAACTTTAATTTGGTGACCTTTCACCAAACATTCATTTGTATATACCTTCGAAGATTAAATGTGACCAAATGAAAATTCAATGACTTGTATCACTAAAATGGTCACAGATGATGCCTTGGTTTGTGTTACAGGCATATAGGGTGTCACATATGAGCATTCATTTGCTGACATTCAACTTGACTGTCGGTGACCTTCAAAGGTCAAACTCAACATAGTGAAATTACTATGACTTGTATTACCAGAATGGTCACAGATAGAGCCAAGTTTTGTATAAAGACATTTAGAAAGACGTATATGAAGTCCATTTGGTGTCCTTTACTTGACCTTCTGTGACCTTTAAAGTTCACAATTGACATATTAATTTATTTTAAATAACTAGTATCACCAAAACTGATTCAGAGCTTAGGATTGTATTACAGACATTTAGGAGGTATTATAAACGTATGTGAACTTTTTATTTAGTGAGCTTCAAAGGTCAAACTTCACGTATTATTTTTCAACACTTGTATCATCATTATAAGATTGCTCGCCAGTAAGCCACAGCACCCTTGATCCTATTTTCTTTTTTGGTAAAAAATTTAAAACAGTCACCTCTGGTTACTTCTCTTGCCCTTCACATCAAATTTTTTTGCACTAAAATGATAAACTAAACTGAGTCCTGTACCTCATCACTGATAAAGTAACTCCTATTTAACAAATTTTACACCTGGTAAGATAAATTCCATAAAGAAAGTTGCATTTCTTTATTGTAAGTGCATCTTAAAGGTCCCCCATCTTGTCACTAGGTCCACCACCAATAAGCCATTGCAGACCATTTCAAATCTGTCTTTTGTGACATCATAATGGAGAGGGATCTCACAGAATAATGATGGAACTGATTAACTGATCAGCTGATTTGCCTCCGGGCTGTCACTTGACCATATGATGTCACAAAGAAACTGATTTCAGAATGCCTTGTAATGGCCTATTGGCTTTGCAACTGGTGAAATGATTGGGGACCTTTAAGTAGATTTGTATTGGTACCGTTTTCACAATCATAACTTATTATTAGCAACATTATCAGTACCTTTGAAATTAGTCAGAATCTGTTATCTATACCATATCTATTTTGAGAAATGTTTTTGATGTAAAAGATTAAAATAATCATTAATCATAAAATAGTGAAATGACTGCAAAGGCATGTCTACTGGGCATTGCCAGGGCTCTGTAAACAGAGGGCAGCGACCTGAAGAGTTAAAATAAGATAACGGAGGAGCAACTACTGACTAGCATTCTATTTTTAAAAAATGTGCGTCACATTTTTTTTGTCATATTCCAAATAATGGAAATTCATTCAATTCAAACAATTTTCTCACATGTGAGACATCAGGCATGACCAATAGATCGAGCGATTTTGCCACTCGTGCCTCTCGTGCTTGATGGAAAGCAAAATTTAATTCTTAACTTTTCATACTCAATAGAGTTGAACAAAAATTCCAAAGCTATGCCCACCACATTTATTTGGCCAGATGACATAACTCAGGCACATGCTCGCTGGCTAGTTACCTTGTGATGTTGCAGCTAGTAATAACCAGAATGAAATGAGAAAATATAGCTGCATATAACCGATCTAGCAAGCTACAAACCAGTAGTGATTCAGTGGTCACTAACTACAATGTACGCCTTTACTGTTAGCTACAAAATCCATAATCCAAAAAATCATGTCAGTATGGTGAAACCAAACAATCTGTCAAATTCGCATTTCATGCTTTCTTGATGTGCTCAGCACTGCCTTATAGTTCAGCTCCCTAAATCCTAGATCATGCGGCCCTTCAGATGGGTCTTACAGCTCAAATCAACCAGTTGCTCCCAGGTCACCCCTTCAGATTCTTCTGAAAAAATTCACAGGTGCTCCTCTACCATATTTATGCCGGAACCCAAAATATTAGCTCTGTTTCTCAAATAGTTTTGAAGTTACACACCCTGGCAATTTTGTTAATTTTTTCAATTTTACCAAACTTGCCTCTCGGTGCAACTTCAAGCAAGAATATCTCCTAGTGTTTCCAATGGACAGGTTTGAAATAAAGTGTTTTGGGCTAACTTTTTCTGTAGCATAGGAAAATGCAGTCAGATTTGCTGTAGCTTGTACCCTTTTCTTCTCACAAGGCTCTAAACGTGGCCGAAAATCAAAACCGTTAAAAATCACTGCCTCCTTTGAGCTCTAATAACTCAAAAGGGTCTGCTAGATAAAGTAATGAAATTTTTTTCTGCTGTAATTTTTGACATGTTGGGCCACATTTAGAGGACAACCACATTTATCAATACATTGGTAGAGTCAGAACAATTTTTAGCTCACCTGACGAAGTCAGATGAGCTTATGTCATGGCCTGTTTGACCGTCGTTCGTCGTCGTTCGTCGTCCGTAAACATCTTCTCCTCCGAAACCACTGGGCCTATGAAGCTGAAACTTGACAAGTACCTTTCTACCCATGAGGACACCAAAGTTTGTTCAAGGCGTTCCGATCAGATTTCAAACATGGCTGCCACGGCGGCCGTATTGAAAATCACATAATTGGCCGTCTGAAAGCTATTTATGCACATATTCAGCTGAATTTTGCTAAGTAGTTAGTAAGTGGCAAGATGCATCAAATATCACACGGCTTTTTCCATATTTTGAATTTTGACCTTGCTTTGACCTTCAAGTTTATAACGCCTGTGAGTTGCATTGAAATCTTTCAAAATCATCTTCTCCAAAACTACTTGGCCAATGAAGCTACAACTTGGCAGGTAGTAGGAAGCACGATACATGACATATAATTCAGGTTTTAAATGTCAAGGTCACTGGAGGTAATAAGCAAGTTGAAATCTTGCCTTTGGCTACTGGTCAAAAGTGGGCATGCAAGTAAGTCCCTGGGTTTTTGATGACTAGTTTGAGTTAAACTGCTTCTTACACACCCTACCAGTTTGAGTTAAACTGATTCTTACACACCCTACTAGCTTGAGTTAAATTGCTTCTTGCACACCCTTAAGTGGTCAGGTGAGCTACAGGGCCCATGGCACTATTTTTATGATTTTGGTTGAGTTTTAAATTTTCTAAAAATTGATTATTTTCACATCCTCATTTGGGCACGTGGCCAGCTATGTAACAATACCACATTTTTACCATGAATTCCGATATGATGAAAATATGATGTAGTTACCTGCCTTCTTTCTTAAGTTAAGATTTGTTTTGTGTATGTGAATTATGACCATTCTATGTGTTATATACTCAGCGCCATTAAAATCGGTGAGGTATGTACTGTATTTGCGGCAAATTGAAGAAGCGATTGATTTTTATTGCTTTTCCAGGGAGTAACGAGTGGATATAAAGGAAAGCATGTGGTATTGTAATCCTGACACGCACCACGTGCATGCGCCAAGCACTTCAGTAATGACAAAAATTGAGCTGTTCGTGATGTGTACAAGGACATTTGACTTGTTCTTTTTGGTGTGGTCAATAGCCTACATAAAACCAACATAAATAAATAAATAAATAAAAACAAAAAATGCTACTGCATCAAGAAAATGGAACGATTTGTGACACAGGAGAGAGAAAAGGGGCCTCTGGGAGCTGCCAGACAGCTCACTTGGTTAAGGCATCGCATTGCAATGCAAAAGTGACTATTGTGGCGCAGGTTCGAGCCCCAGTCATATCAACCGGCAGTGGTCGGCAGCTTTTTCAGAAGTAGCGCTTAATCGGCCAATGCGCTACGGGGATGCAAATTGAGAAGGGTCTGCCAGGAAGGGTAATATAAGTTGCTTTGTTTGTTAGGCGCTTCCTTTGGGCCAGACAGGCGCACGTCAGGAAGAATCTAACCATGTTCATGTTTGGGTATCCTCCGCCCTCGTTCTGAGCTTGTGAAGATTCGACAGATGAGTGTATAAGAAGCAGTGGCCGACAGCCGCGTACTTCAGGGGAGAGCTGCCAGCTGTCTTCACTCTCCTGATTTGGCAGTAGAGGGTCGCATATGCGAAAGCCTTGTACATAGTTCCCCAATTGAACATTCCAGATCCAGGAGGGATTGGAGGTGCCAAATTAAAAAAAAAAAAAAAAGCCTTTGGCGTGTTAAAGGCAGATCTCAGCCGCCGAGAGGTGGTGTATCATTTGCACCGTCACTGTTTAACAATCAGTCAGCTGTCTGTTCGAGAATAGAGCACAGGCACTGTCACTGACAGACCCCGCTTAGTGCAGCCACGAGTGACGATGGCAGCTCAAGAGCCCCACATCTGGTTAAAGCCTGTACGGGACCGATTCCGGACAGCAACCAAAACTGATCATGAGATGAGGGGTCCGAAATGATTGAGGGTGAGCGCAAGTACCGTTTAATGTCGTCTATTGGAGCAACACATGCGTGCACACGGCCCCTACAGAAAACCCGGTTTTTGCCCATTTACACATGGCTGCCCTTACCATGGTCGGTCAGCGACAGTCCCTGTTTTCTATTCTCAGACAGAAACTGGGAAATAAAGTGCCAAAAAATTACACAGAGGCAGTTGCGCACAGTTAGAAGTGAAGAGTTCCTACTCCTGTTGATGGGCAAAAAATAGACCAGTAAATCAGTTTGAACAGTATCAGATCCAGGGTCAGGAGGTGATCTTACTCTTTGAGAAAGAAAAAAAGAGATGAAATCTTGCATGAATGATTAATTTGTCCACTTCAATCCTCATCCATTCTTTTATTGGTTTCCCCAGTCCCAGCTCTTTTGATTGGAACATTTCCGGTGGGAGAGGTGCTAACATTTTCTGTGCACAGTACATATATCTTTCTCATTACAGTGCCACGGTTCTTACCACTAAACTCTCACAACATTTGACTGAACATCATTGGAGAGACGTTTTATTTATTTTACTGATATATATTTACTGATTTACTGCAGTCTAGGTCAGGAACAGCACAACTTAAGCTGTTACGCCAATATCCAAAAGAAGAAAGTCGATTTAACATATTTGACGTATTTGTCAATTTCATCAAACTATACATCAATGTCCATTCGATTTCCCATGGAAGGAGGATGAGCTAGACAATTGGACTTTGTTCAAATGTTTATATATCAATGAAGATTGCGTGGTTAAAATCTTGTCTCATTCACCAACTGTCAATCTTTTCATTTTCGAACTCGGAAAAATATGCTAATTTTGCATATTTGCTTGCGGGGCGTATTTCAGGCTTTAATTTCAACCTAAGTCAACCTAAGGGTAGCAATGCATATTGGTATTTACCACGTGTCCATACAATATGACTGCAGCAACTGTTTTGGAATACCATATCTGTTAAATCAGAAGAGCGCGTTGCAAAGTCCTTAAAAAAAGTGCAAATTCCCAATCTCCCATTTTCAACAATTTTTAAAATGGATATGAAATATACCTCAGTGCTTCTGATGGTGAAGCCTAAAAGGGAGCAAGGCATAGATGACGCAGAAAAAAAATCTAGAGATTCTCACTGATGCGCAAGCAGATACTGGCCTCTAAACATTGGACCCAGAGCAAGCAAAATAGCAAAATGGGCGTGGTCAGCAAATTTAAATCATGCATATCTTGAAAGCTATTTCACCGTTGTTTCTGAAATTTTGGTATATCACTATAGGCCCGAAGGGGTATTCTCAAAACAAGTTTCATAGAAATCGGAGGGGGCCGGGGACGAGCTTTGTTCAGTTTGGTGTGGAATGAACAGCTACAAGTTCCTGCGATTTGGCCGTGGCATAGATCTACACAGTGTCCTCGAGTTTTGGATGTGTCCAAAATCTTTTGGTTGTGCCAGAGCAAATTTTGGCTGACCATAGGAAATCTTTGAAAATTGCATGTGAGGGGTGGGTGTAGATAATCAAGGGTATTTGCAGGGTCATGTGGACAACTGTGAGATGTGCACATGCACCTCCGACGCGACAGCTTCTTTCCAACAAATGGTCAGCATCGACAATGGTGTTGGACTGGATAGAAGCAAAGGAGGACCTTTTGGTGGAGTATGTTTCATAACAAAAGTACGAATGCAAGGACCCTGGACGAAAGTTCAGCAGAACATTGCTTCTTAGGTATCCAGGTGTGCATGTAGCCAACATGTATACTCTGTGCTTGTCCGTCAAACTCTAAACCAAGTATATATTGTCGTAGGCCTATACTGCGGCTACGCTACTTCAGGCAACTCAATCGTATCTTGTCAATTTTTATGGAACTTCCAGGCCAATTAAGAGTTAAGCTACAATGTCAGACAGTCCAATTAATAAATAAATGAATAGATAAACAAATAAATAATGATACATGCGCGTAGATTTAATTAATTAATATATAAGTAATGATATGTGCATGTACATGTTTCCTTAGGCTCAATCCTGTTGATTTCTGCGATTCTTTTGTTTGATGAATTTTAACCTTTAAAGTTCTAATCACTGCTATAGTCATGCTAGGAGTTAAGTGTACGAAGCAAAATGTCAGACTTGAGTCCTTAAAATGTCAACAATTTGGTCCATTTTTAGTTGGCATGACCTTCCGAAGGGTTCACCAGTACCTTTGAGTCCTTTTGAAAGTCATTTGTCAACTACATAATGAATTATTAACTTTTGAAGGGATATGTTGAGTAAAAATGAAGCACTTTAAGAGTTAAGATATCATGGGTTTTCGTAGTGTATGAGATGAATATACAGAATCGCAGCCAGGCGGCCGGACTTATGATTTTTTTTCAAATTGTGCAATTGATAAGCACCCCCCCACCCCCCTGTCCAAATAGGAATCACCCAAACAACGCCCCCACCGCTCAGTTCGTGCCTGTGCTTCATTCCACCACAAACAGCTGACCGGTGCAGCCAGTGTTCTGACAATTTGTGCTGCCTAGTAAAAAAATGCTACCGTAATGCATAGCGATCGTAAAGTCTTTGTTCTCACCATAATATTGCAATAAATATCAGTGTACAATAGTAATGTTGTCATTTGTTATCTTTTTATAACATAAGCAGATGTTATGATTTGGATAAGTTTGTTTGAAGATATATGCCCATACACGCCATTATCATCCAATCTCGGCATTTTCAAGAGAACTCCGCATGTACTTGCAAATATGAATACGCTAAAAGGTTGAAAGGCGCACCAAAAAAAGATGCATATTTATAATTTCTGAAGATACTTGAGATGTGAGCAAAGAAATAGAGCCCAAGATTTTAGGTTGGCGCATGCGCAGAACCGCAAGGTACCAAATTTTGATAGCACCGGAGACAACATTATGACACAGACAGCATTAGCAGCGATGGATATCGATGGCGGTTGCACAGGATTTACAGCATTGCCAGGGAATAATAGCCCACACACAAGTAGGCCACTGGCAGTCAGATCTAATGTTACATCACAAAGCCACCAACAACACCACCTGTATCTTTCAACACTGGATTCACAGCATAACAAGGGCATTATAGCCTACACACAAGTTTCCCAAGCTAGTATCAGTCTCTAGTCATACAACAACAAGCAAACATTAGCTACCCATTACTAGGCTGTAGGTAACGTTATTTGGCTAACACCAAAAGTAGCCTAGACCTTACTACTCGATGTGTATTGACTACACTTTCTGTCTATGTACAGCATTCACACAGAAAGAAAGACTAGAAGCTAGCTTATCAGTCTAAGAGAAACTCCGTTAAAAGTGCGTCGGTTTTAAACCCTTTCTGTGTCCTCAGTTCTCTCCAGCGGTCGAATGCTTCTCTGCCAAGGGATACTCGAGTTGTATTTGCAATTTTTACATATTCTTGTCTATCATGCATACTTTCAATGAAGGTTTTTGTCTTTTTAGCTAGTGGTTGACCGCTGGGTGCAGTTGGAGGTTGGAAAACTGGTTGCTCTTTCGGCTGCGCCAAGACTCCGTCCGAATGCCTAGCTTTCTAGCTATTGCTGGCTATGTAGCTACAGCCAAAGTGGGTGCACATTGGAATGCACACGCAGAAAAGCATGCATCTTGATTTGGCAGTTTGACTGACAGACGGGCCATCCAATTAAAGCTGTCTGAGAGTAATTTGATCGGTAGCCTAATTTTGGCCCCTGCTCCTTACACAGATGACCGAATTTCGTCATTGATATGCCAAATCACTTATGTTATCGATTACTGTCTAATACTTACCAGAAAGACTCAGATTTTTATAATTTTGCCAAAAAATGAGCGGTTTGGGATGGTTCGTTTATCAAATGCGAAAGCTTACTCCTGATGGCTGAACTGTGGACACATGCAATGTACTGCATTGGTTGTAATTTCTGTCCATCATCTTTGGCAGAAACATACACACTTGACTTAACATTGTTATTCTGAGCATAAAAGGTGGAAGGCCTTAAATGCCAATTGTCCAGTCAGAGTCATTAGAGGCTTTTCATGTAAGTAAATTATACTGCGCATTTAGTCTTTCCCATACATGCACAGTGAAGCTCTGCATAAAGTAACTATTTTATGAGACAGTAGACTGAGCTGTTTCCAAACAAATGCATTAATTGATAACAAGTAATGTGCCCCTGATGAAAAGATGTTGTTATTGATTCTAATACAATGTTAATTTGTATTTGTCAATTTGATCTCCCATCTAGTTTTATTTATTATGCAGTGCACAATCTGCATAAATGGATGAGGTGCCCCTGTGCAGGAGACCCACGGTTTTAGCATGCGGAGTGTGACTTAACATTTCTCTAGTGTGATGTGGCTTCAGTGAAGTGATGCAACCAGCCGATAAAGAATATGTATGTGAAATTGTCACAAAATATGAATAAAAATAATTTTCTAATTTTAAACCTGTTTAAGGGTAAACTTCAAGTTTAAAGGGTTAATACCGGTTCACTTGTGTTTAGTAACATTCCACACTTTCCTAGTCTTGTATGACGTCAACCTCTTTGGAAGGTTTTGCCTTTATGTAAGTTGATTCACAGGTGAGTGCTATTTTTTTTTTTTTTTATTTGGAATTTTCATTCCATGGCATTTTTTTAAACTTATGTTGGTTGAATTTGTATTTTAGGGTTTGTACAGCCAGATGGTGATCCTTTGCCCAGCAAGTATATCCCAAAGTGCTTTGGGGTCGTGCAGAAGGTGCAAGTGGCTGAGACTTGGGAAGTATATAATTCAACATCAAAGACATGGTTAGTATGTGACTTTTAATACCCACTGTATGGGTTTGTTTGCTACCATGTATACAGACTAGACTGTGACTGTTGCTTTAACTTTAATACATTCGTGTGATTTTAGGTTGTGCTTGGTAACATGCTTGAATAAATTCTCAGGAAGTTGCTGTACTCTCAGATGTAATTTAGGGTCATTCCAGCACAAATTAACCAGTGGCTCCCAGGTCACCCTCTCAGATTCTTCTGAAAAAAATTTACAGGTGCTCCTCTACCAAATATATACAGGAACCCAAAATATAAGCTCTGTATCTCAAATAGTTTTGAAGTTACAGCCCCTGGAAATTTTGATCAATTTTTCCATTTTATCAAACTTGCCTCTCAGTGCAAATTCAAGCAAGAATATTTCCAAAAGTTTCCAATGTTCAGCTTCATAATCAAATGTCTTGGGCTAACTTCATTCATAGATTATGAAAATGCTCTCGGATTTGCTGTAGCTTGTACCCTTTTCTTCTCACAAGGCTCTAAAAATGGCCGAAAATCAAAAACGTTGGCGCTCTAAACGCCCTAATAGCTCAAAGGGTATGCTAGAAAAGAAATGAAATTTTTTTCTGCTGAAATTTTTGACATATTGCGCCACATTTAGTGGACAGCCACATCTATCAATACACTGGAAGAGCCAGAACAATTCAATAATTTTGGTTGAGTTTGAAATTTACGAAAAAGTGCTTATTTTCACATCCTTATTTGGGCATGTGGCCAGTTGTGTAACAATACCATATTTTTTACCATGAATTCCTATATAACTAAAGATGATATGATGAAAATATGATTTTGTTACCAGCCTTCCTTTTTAAGTTAAGATTTTTTTTTGTGTATATGAATTATGAGCATTCTATTTGTTATATATTAATCATACAGAGAGAAGCACCTGCATAATTTGTAATGAAATAATTTGTCCAGGTAATATGGCACTATGCTGTTTATTTGATAATGTTCAGCATTTTTATGTCTATCAGTGTTTCAGTGGTGAAGGGTGGCATAAAAAAAATATTTAAATTCATTTTTCCCTGTAAAATGACTATATTAAGAATTTTGTATGATTCTTATAGTAATTGTTTGTGCTGTGCAGTTTTACTGCTACAATGCTACAAGTACATGTCTCAATTGCTCCAATACTGTTTGATGCAACAAAGTAGAATTATGACAAGCAAACAATTTGTTTGAGTGCTGCTTTTCAAAATACTGATGAGTATTTGTAGAATTACTGAAATATGAATTCATGCTGTGTATTTCTCCATAACTGCTTTGTTTGTGATATTGACCTTTGACCTTGACCTTTGACCGACCTTTAGAAAACTTTAACCTTGCCCATAACTTTTGAACCGTGAGAGATAGGGCTTTCATACTTTGCATGTGTACTCCTTGATGCCAGACCTACCTACCGATGCCAAAATTTCTGACCTTGTGACCTTTACCTTGACCTTTGACCGACCTTTAGAAAACTTTAACCTTGCCCATAGCTTTTGAACCGTGAGAGACAGGGCTTTCATACTTTGCATGTGTACTCCTTGGTGCAAGACCTACCTACTGATGCCAAAGTTTGACCTGATGACCTTGACCTTGACCTTTACCCGACCTTTAAAAAACTTTAACCTTGTCCATAACAAAAACTTTAACCTTGTCTATAACTTTTAAACCGTGAGAGATAGGGCTTTCATACTTTGCAAGTATACTCCTTGATGCAAGACCTACGTACTGATGCCGAAATATTGACCTGGTGACCTTGACCATGACCTTTACCTGACCTTTTTTTACAGCTGAATAAGCAAAGATACTGCATTTCTCAGCAGATTCTGCATGAAAAGAGTGTTAACTAACAAAACACATGTTGTTTTCCAGACACTGTATACAGCAATAATTATGGGTGAAATTTGTCTTTTCACCTAACAGTTCTTTTGCCTTGTTTTTTTCACCTAACATTTTTTTTGCCTTGGCTCAACAATGACTTGTCTGATAGTTTGAAATTAAATTTGAATTACAATCTCAGTAATCAAAAACTGAGTCTGGAATACATCTATGTCATAACTAAAAAAAAAAATCAACTTTACAATTTTCCATACGAAGTAGTATCCTTTTTAAAGCACAAGTATTAAAACAGTAAATAATGATGGTTGCTTCCCGACGAGCTTTGTTGTCTTTCTGACAACTCTTGTTCTGGTTCTACCAATTTATTACCTTCGCCAGCGACTTCGCTGACGAAGGTAATGTTTTGATCCCCGTGTATTTATTTGTTTGTGTGTCTGTCTGTCTGTGTGTATGTGTATCGAATAACTCAAAAAGTACCAAACGGAATTTCATAAAATTTGGTGGGTTGATTTGGCATGACCTGAGGATCAATCGATTAGATTTTGGGAGTGATCGGGTCAAAGGTCAAGGTCAAGGCCACGAAAAGGTCAAAACCGACTTTCGGCCATATCTCGGTCAATTTTTATCCGATCGGCATGAAACCAACGCCAGTGGCGAGGGATTCAGTGGCGTCGGCGAAGGTATGCGCTCTACCGAGTGCCCGTTCTAGTTGATAAATGTAGTTGTCCTCTAGATGTGGCCCAATATGTCAAAAATTAGAGGAGAAAAAATTTCATTTCTTTATGAAGCGTATCCTTTGAGTTATTAGAGCTCAAAGGAGGAAGTGATCTTTAACATTTTTGAACTTCGGCCATTTTTAGAGCCTTGTGAGAGGAAAAGGGTACAAGCTACAGCAAATCTGAGAACATTTTCATAATCTACAGAAAAGGATAGCCCAAGACACCTGATTTCAAAGCTGTACATTGGAAGCACTTGGAGATATTCTTGTTTGAAGTTGCACCAAGAGGCAAGTTTGGTAAAATGAAAAAAAAAAAAATTTCCTGGGGCTGTAACTACAAAACTATTTGAGATACAGAGCTAATATTTTGGGATCCTGAATAAATATGGTTTGTTTCAGAAGAACCTGAGAGGTTGACCGGGGAAATTTCTATGAAATTGGTTGATTTGAGCTGGAATGACCCTTTGGTAATTGGAGGTGAAGGTATTTCAGTTGTGTTGCTAACCTTGTTCTTGAGTTTAATGGGAAAACCTAGCTCGCAACGAAAAGCAGATTTTTATAAAAAGACCGGAAACTGTGTGCTCTTGTCGGACATCAGAACTGACTTTTTTTATTTATTGCATAATAAACAATATATGGGGGGGGCTTTTTATCTTTTTTATGACTTAATATGACTAAACTTGGTTTTTCATTCAAAAATCTAACAAATCAATAATCAAAATTATGGACTAAACCTGGAAATTATGTACAGTAGTTGCAATGGTGTGTGACAGTTTTATTCAGCACTAAATATACCATCTGCTTCCCTCTCCAAGCCATTTTTTCAGTCATAATTAGCAGGTGAATGATGTGAATTTTGAATTCAGACCATTAACGCTCTCTACAACTAGTGCTCAGCACAGGCACTGACCAGATAATGTGATATGTATGCTGCATCATAAATAGCTAATTTGACTTGCAAGGTTTTGCCATCGCAAAAAATAAAACATTTCATGCTGAAAACCCCAATAAGATGAACTTGACACGTCCTTGCTTCACAAATGATTAAATACTAATGACTTCAGTACCTTTTCCACGGCAAAATAGACGGAAACTGGGATTATTTTTTTATGTGTCTAACGAAATGTGATGAGACAAAGCCTAGTATGGTTAAAAATGATCCTAACTCAGTTTCGATCAAAAGTAGACTCACTAGGTTTTTCCATAACACTCAAGAGATGTCATATGCTTTGTTTGTTAAACTAATGCTTGTTCTCAAATAAGGCCCCCTTTCGTCTTTTCAAGTCACCAAACCCTTAAGTGTTTTTGGTGTGCCTTTTCCTTCCAAATCAGGTTGCGCAGGAAGTTGAACTCGAGCACAACAAATGATACTGTGCCCTTTAGCCTGGTGTGGCCATCATCCTTTTCCAGCAACATGGCTGTAAAGATCCAGTCTCCACAGGAGGCTGCGGGGCACTACCTGGAGACAGTCTACCATAAAATAAAGTATGCCAGGGAAGGACTGTTGGATATAATCATGCAGGAGCTTGCTGGGGAGAGGCCATTTAGCGTGGAGGAGACGGAGGAGATTCTACGTGTAGGGGCTGCATTAACTGGCTTTGGTGAGGTGGTCTTGGAGCAGGGTCGTGTGCTAAAGCTGCGGCCCCCCTCCAATGGACAGAAGTATTTCTTCTTCCCAACTGACTTCAAAGGCTACTTGCAGATGCACCAAAACACAGTGAATATGTGGAAAGTGCTGATGGCCATCTTTGCCACCGCAGGAATTTCATTGCTGGCTTGGAACCTGTACAGGGCATACCTGAGATATCAAAGTAGGAGGGGCCGAGAATAGGGGAGGTAGCTACCATTTGCTGAATTAAACAAGCATTCAACAGCAGATTTCAGTATATTTTAAAAAAATCCTGTTTCATTTAGGCCACACTTTTTTATGTTTGCCTGCAGCTGATACAGGCACAAAAAATACACTCCATGTATTCCAAGTTATCACTGAGTCAAGCTGCGTTATAATTATATCATCTGTGATTAAAGAAAATAGTGAAATGTTTTAACCATCGTGGGAAGCCATGTTGGTTTTGTGACTTTGATCTGGTACACAACCAAAAGGGAACTCGACTACTTAGGGTATTTTCCTTACAGTGTGCAGGGTGTTGTTAAATGGCTAATGGGATAGATGTACTCTAAATGCAATTGTATTATGTAGAATGTATGTTGTAAAAAAATTATTTTGTTTGTAAACCAATAAAACAAAAATGAGCAGTAATGAAATTGTGTTGTATTCAATAATTTTGTTCAAAGCCGATTCCGGCAATGTTATATGGCATGTATAGCAGGCATTCTTGAGATAAGGGACAAAAACGAGTTTTAAAAATCATTTAAAAAAAATGTACACTATAGTGATTGGAATTGCATATGTTTATAGAAAAGGTCTTAACTATTTAATCATGTAGAGGAACAGGTTCGTGTCAACTCTGTAAGACGCATAAAGAAGTATTACATTTTCATTCTTCCAATCCAACTACAATCTAAAGTCCTGAACCATGTCGGAATAGTGTTTAGGTACTCTGACGTGTATGCAATACAACATATAAACTTTGGTTGTGATTTCACACTATTCTGAAAACCCCGATTTCTAAATGTCTGCATTTTCAATCTTTGGTTTTAATTTTAATGCTAAAAAAACAATTTTCTTAGGTAAATCAGACATAAGAGTATTTAGATCAGATGGTCCTTTATTACATAAACAACATCAGCGGAACAAAGGAAAAATTTTTTTTTTTTTCAAAAATGAACAAAAACATACATCTTACAGTGTTGACAAAGAACTGACGGTGCTGACAAAAAAACTGATGTGCATTACTAATTAACAAACATATGTTTTTAAACAGATCGAAGTGACAGTAGATGAAGAACTAGCTGCTCCTTGCCTTAAACTGAGCATAAATCAGATAATTATGAACATACTGTAAATTACACTTGCACTGTAAGTTATGTTTCCAACTATCAAACGAGTTGTCAGAAAGACTACAAAGCTCGCCGGGGGGCAAGGTTAAAGTTTTCTGCACGCGGGCGGACGCGGACGCTGGGGGTACGACAATAGCTCTCCGGACGTTATTCGTCCCGGCGAGCTAAAAATGATTATGAAGAACAGGTGCCTTCCTTCCCCTCTCCTTGCCCTCCTCTCCCCATGCCTTCATCCATCTTTCCTCCACCACTTCCTCCTCTCCTCCTTCTCATCCACCTTTACTCCTCATCTGGGTGGAGGAGGGGGAGGAATGTGGGTGTGTGTGAGAGAGAAAGAAAAAGAGGGAGAGAGAGAGAGTGTGTGTTTGTGTGATTGCCCTGCACTGCTTACTTCACACTGGGTCTGATTTTCAAATAGGCATTTCTTAACAACAATACTGCTTAAAATGCTTGCCACACATAAAATCTGTAGCCTAGAAACAGGATCAATTAACTTAAGATTACATTTTTATGTAACCTGCACTTATGCCTTGAGCAACAGGCGTCAGACGTGCTTATGCTCTATGAAGTCATCAAAGGCCATGCTCTAGATCTCTATCTTTCTTGATTGGAGCGGTGATGCATTTCCCATTAATTTCACAATGATGTCTTCAACTGGGCAGAAACGGACATCCCTCCTGCCAAGCTTAGGTTTAACCTTTGCTGTTGTACCATGGGGATGCAATAACTCCACTTTCACGTCTTTGTGCTCACCAGTGACGTGCGGTGGAGGTTAGTTTGGTGAGGCAGAAATCTCCCCTTTGCTTGATTACCAATCAGACGATTAACTAGTTTAGTAAGACTATTCGGCAGAATGACGGGCCATTTTAAGTTTCCGTGGTGTTATTACTCAGTAGGCTACATCGAACTTGAAATGCTCACGGAAATGCAGATTTGCGAGTACTTGCTTACCGTGAGCCAAAGACGTGCGGCGAGGTGAGGCAGTGACGCAAACTTTTATCACAGGATTTTGTGAACTTGTTCCCGCACTATTCCTGCTTGACAATCAAAACAATTAAGACCAAGCCAATAGGAAGCCTGATACTGATAGAGGAGATAATGACAAAAAGATTCATTCACGTATAGCCCTACGCTTCAATTCGAGACTGCAGGGATGGAAATCTGAATAATCAATTAGGAAAAATTCTCGGTAATTCTGTACATTGTTTGAACATTTTGTTAATCGGATTAGGAAAGACGACTGAAAACAAACCTCCGCTTTTAGTTTAGGTGTAAAAGCGCGCATTGAACTCCACATAAATCGAACTGTTGTAATATTTGTTAAAGACATTGCTTCGGCTTCCTGGAAGCAAGTACGCGCAAATCTGCTGTTGAGAATTTCAGGTTCGATGTACTGTGTAATAACGCCGCGGAAACTTAAACTGGCCCATCATTCGGCTGAAAAGTCTTACTTAACTAGTTAATCGTCTAATTGGTAATCAAGCAAAGAGGAGGTTTCTGCCCCACCAAACTAACCTCCGACTGCACGTCACTGGTGCTCACTATCCACAGCAATGGTCTTTGCTAGCCACCAGTGGTCATCATACCCTACTGCTAGCCAGTCTCCATTATTAAGGCCACTAACAGTAGTTGCCATCATAGTACCCTCAAGACCTTTCAGAGGCTCCTCACCCAACTTGGCATCCATCACATCTTCCATCTCCCCTTCCATCTGTTTTTCTATCTCCTCCATCAACATGACCAAAGGTCTTTTCTTCTTTCCATCACTCTGCTGTTCTTCTGGGTAGCCATGGACATAGAAGATAGCTACGCTGAAGCACTGGCAAACCAACTTCTCGCTGCAAAAGCAGGATTGCTGCCTGTGGTGGATGTTGTTCTGATGTGGGATGACCTGGTGTATTTGTGTTGAGGAAACCTGTTTGAGAGGATGTGTTAGAAGTGTGTCATATTTTTACATGTCGTCTTCTGCAATGTGTACAGCTGAACACCCCTCTGACAGTTTGAGACTTTTTCGAAGAATGTGGCTGGAATCACATGCTATACCAGCAGTACGTACTAATTTGACCAAAATGTAGTATGTCGTGTGTAGTATGACAACAAAAGCTAAATCTGCAGTATTCCAAAAATACCCAGATGTATTCTGATTCGGGGAGAATCTGGCAGTATGCAGTCGACCAGTCTACCTAGCATACCATATCCCACACTGCAAAGCACTAGGACTTCAGAAAAAAGACATCCGAGGAGTGGCGGCACAAAATACATACATTTATTTTTTTTATATTATTTCTTCATTAAAATTGCTTTTGATATTTTTTGTGGCGAGAAATCAACTGTGTAAATGTCAGAAATCGGCAGTTTAACGAAGAGAGGTGGCGAATTTAAAATTTGCCCCTTCGCTTTCCGAGTTGAGAAGCTCCTTCAACGGCCTTGACAGCTTGCAAGCAGTAGCACCTGAGGGGGGAAAGTTAGATGACAGCCGGCATCTGAGCCAACCGTTTTGATAAAGACTTATTGATAATATGCATCGTCATTGAAGTGCAGAAGTTTACCCCTCGTAATTTCATGGTGCTATGTATAACAATGCTATCAAAAATAAATTTGACTGTCCTTCTACCAATTCGTCTAAGCGACTGCTGAGCAGGAAAAGTAAACGGCAACGGGTTTAAGTAATTAAGTTTTGAAGGGCTATTGAATGACATGCAGATGTAGTGTGATCATTTTTGACGTTATTGATGTTGCATGTATTGCCATCGGATAAATGTTAACCATATGATTAAACCAGCTTGGGCCACACGAAAACAAAAACCAATCAGCAAGTTTAAAAAGTTACCAGTTTGGATTTAAGGGCAGATAAAGCGTTCAAAAAACGAATGAATTACAACAACAAAACAAGCTCCAACACACTTTACATTTAAATTAACAGTGAGGTGATTCAGCGCAGCTAAATCTGGTTTCTTTGAAACGTGAGACAGGTGAGACAGGCGTCAAAATTATCATTGGAAAAATAATAAAAACCTGGGTTTATAACTTTTTTTTTCATATAGCAAAAGGGGCTGCTGCATTATGCGGTGCTTTGTTATTTGCTACGCCTGTTTACTTCTGCCAGCTTTCTTCTTCCATGGCAGTGGACATCCGGCAACTCACCGACCTAGCATACTGTGAATTAAATCGATTCTGTAATACTACATACTGCTGTGTAATTCAGTATGTAGTATGTCGTATATACTGCATACTGGATCCGTTGGTAGCATGGAGTAGGCAGTTCCGAAAACAGCCCGTGTTTCCATCTGCCACGTCATTTCTTCTCAGGCCAGGTTGTGTGCTGTTCGTCCAATGCCATCTGGGGCACCCTTACCATGGGAAGTGGGGAAGAAGTTCCATGCTGCTCTTTCAAACCCCAGTATAGGTGGAACACCACACAGAAGAAAAAAATTCTACCTTTTCTTGTATTATTTGCTTGGACCACCGGACTAAAAGTGCACAGTGGTAACCTGAGGATATTTCATCTTGAGTTCTTTTAGGACTGGATCCATGTGTGTCCAGAGTCTGCAGCATCCTGTCTCTTGGACTCTGAAACTATGCAAAACTCAACCTATTCAGCTTTAGTGTAATACATCCCAGTATGCAGCCTTATCTTTTGCAGAGTTTGTCCGAAATGGCAGGCCTGAACTTCGGATTGTTAACTGCATCTCCAGGATTCTGAAAAGTCAACGAGGACAACTGCTGTACTTTCGTCACAGTTCTTAATTGTGTTTCTGTATTCTTTTGACTGAGTTTGCAATTAACACATGTATTGTGGTTTCATTTCTGAGTTTTTGCTCGTTGAGTTTGATGAGCTGACTACTGCTGTGTTGGACAACCTTCATGTTGATGTGGATTCCATTGGCTGCGTCTTCTTCAATTCTCTCCCACTGCTTCTACTGAACATAGATTTTATCTTGCTCTTGGGTTGGAACTGTGACTTTGTTTAGACATCGTGAGCATGTACGAAGAACGCGGCCCTCACTTTCTGGAGAGCAACAAACTAATTGAAAACTGTCATCTAGTTTGGTTGACTTCACAACACCAGACGATCTACACTCTCAGAAATAGGGGTACAGCAAGAGTCCATTTCTGTTCCCCAAGGTATTATGTACCCTTTAGGGCTAATTATAGGACCTTGAGGTACCTGTGTGAACCTTTTTAGGGTCTAAAAGGTACTTATGTGTTGCAAAACAAATGAAAACCCACTTCTAAGGTACAACAGCAGTACCTTTGAGGGTACGGCCCCAGTGACAACAAAGGCTTCTCACTGGGGCAGTACCCTGAAAGGTACTGCTGTTGTACCTTAGAAGTGGGTTTTCATTTGTTTTGAAACATAAAAGTACCTTTTAGACCCTAAAAAGGTTCACATAGGTACCGTGAGGTCCTATAATTAGCCCTAAAGGGTACATAAGTGCTGAATGTACCTTGGGGGACAGAAATGGACTCCTGCTGTACCTCTATTTCTGAGAGTGTAAGGACCTCAAGCATTAAGCTTGCATTTTCATGCATTTGACATAGACATGTCTTCTGATCAGATGCTTTTGGTGCTGTAACATAGAATGGCCTCAGAGCACAGAATGCAGAATAGCTCCGCTTCACAGTTGGGTTCCTAATGAGGAAATCAGAGAGGAGATTGATCATGGAGTCTTCAGGGTCATTCTGTGGTGTTTCATCTTGTTCCTAGTGATAGTGTCCATCTTATCAGTTGTCATAGGTGTAGAATTAATGAGGAAATCTTGAACAGTCTATGTGATACTCTGGAGGAATGTTGTCTCTTTCTGTGCTGACTGTTTCTTTCCTCTTGTTCATTTGTAAGTTAACCCAAACTGTTGAATTTTGTGAAGGAGGTGATATTTCTTGAGACTCCTGCCTGACAAACTCAGCGCTGGTGCCTGACGCCGTGATAAAGGCCTTTATTTTTTTCTTGAGCTCTCTTCTGAGAGCGTAGTGGAAGAGAAGGGCTTTCTTAATGTTTGGATTTCTGAGTTTGCTTCCTGATAGCGTGTTTTTAGTTTCTGTCCCTGGAGAGTCCAGTGTTGTTTATTTATCCTTTTTCCTTTTCATTTTTGCTCTCTCAGTTTGTTTCCCAGTCTACTTCCCTTTTTATGCTTCTCTTTCAAAGCTTTTATTTCTCTTGAATGCCTTTTTATAGTTTTTCTTCACCGCACGTAAGCGACAAGGCCGAAAACCAACATTGAATGCCCGTGACCTTCGATCCCTCAGGCAGTACTGCATCAAAAACCGACATCAGTGTGTAAAGGACATCACCACATGGGCTCAGGAACACTTCAGAAAACCACTGTCAGTAACTATAGTTTGTCGCTACATCTGCAAGTGCAAGGTAAAACTCTACAATGCAAAGCGAAAGCCATTTATCAACAGCACCCAGAAATGCGGCCGTCTTTGTTGGGCCCAAGCTCATCTAAGATGGACTGATGCAAAGTGGAAAAGTGTTCTGTGGTCTGACGAGTCCACATTTCAAATTGTTTTTGGAAACTGTGGACCTCGTGTCCTCTGGACCAAGGAGGAAAAGAACCATCCGGACTGTTATAGGCGCAAAGTTCAAAAGCCAGCATCAATGCCAAGCCACATTCTGCACGTGTTACAACAGCATGGCTCCGCAGTAAAAGAGTGCGGGTAATAGACAGGCCTGCCTGTAGTCCAGACCTGTCTCCCATTGAAAATGTGTGGCGCATTATGAAGCGTAAAATATGACAACGGAGACCCCGGACTGTTGCACAACTTAAGCTGTACATCAAGCAAGAATGGGAAAGAGTTCCATCTGAAAAGCTTCAAAAATTGGTCTCCTCAGTTCCCAAACGTTTCTCGTTAAAAGGAAAGGTGATGTAACACAGTGGTAAAAAGGCCCCAGTGCCAACTTTTTTGCAATGTGTTGCTGCCTTTAAATACAAAGTTAATGATTATTTACAAAAAAAAATAAAGTTTCTCAGTTTGAACATTAAACATCTTGTCTTTGCAGTGTATTCAATTGAATATTAGTTGAAAAGGATTTGAAAATCATTGTATTCTGTGTTTATCTATGATTTACATAATGTGCCAACTTCACTGGTCACAGATTCAGCTGCGTTGATTAAGCCAGGTCAAGTTTCCATTACGCGTGCCAACCGCCTTTAATCTGACATCAGGACAATCGATGTAGATACTGTAATTTATGTCCTTATTCAGATAGTTACATCAAATATTGCTTCCTGTAATTATTTATTGCATTGAAATGTGCCTGACATTCTGGAAACCTGCCTGTGAGATTTCAGTGACGTGTGCGCACTGCGCGCAGACAGCCAAATTACCACTGCTCAGAAATTAAAGCAGGTTGGAACTGGCGAGTTTCCTGCGCAACTCCAGCGGAGACTTTTTCTCCGAAATTGTCACTGCGTCTTGATGAATATGTGACACCTCCCCCTACTACGCCGCCACACCCATCTCGGCGCAAGTTCGTCTACCAAAGGCTGCGCACCTCACGAAATTACCACTGTGTGGGCTGCGCCGGACGAAATTACCACTGTGTGAGCTGTGCCATGCTACGCCACCTGAGCTGCGCCAAGAAAGCCCCAGTCTTGTGTTTCACTCTTCGGGTGATTTATTGGATTCTGGTTTTCAATCTTCCTTCCAATCTTGTTTACTGGCTTCACTCTTCTATTTACCAACAATACTAACAGTTTATTATTTTCCCCTAAGACTACTAACAACAACTAACCTTGTATATAAAACAACTTACTAAGGAGCACCAAGGATTAGTATAATTGCACTTACTAATTGATTAACTAGCTCTCAGCACTCGCCCTGTTCTAGTCTCCGCCTCTTTGCTCTCCCTGATTACCTTTGCTGCATTTTCCGTGAAAGCTCACACCTGATCGCGGTGTCCTGTTTCTCATTAATCTATGCACGTTAGAAACTCCGTGACTGGAGCCGCATGTTTGTTTATCAGAATGTCTCATGTTCCCTGTCCGCGTTTTGGCTTTGACCAATTTTATGTGATTAGGCTTTTCCTCATGTGCCTTCCCTTGTAATCAGTCTGACTTTCTGCACCTGTGATTCTCCCCATGTGCTCTTCCCAGAAGTGTTTACTAGGTATCTTCACAGCCACACTCCATCAGATTGTTTTCCTCAGTCTTCTTGTGCTACGTTTCTCGCCTTGATTACTCAGTGTTTATCTTTCTGACTGGACTGGACGAGACCGCCCGACTTTTGATTCTTGCCTTTGTGACTTTTAGATTATTGTTGCATCTGTGTGTTTTGACCTTTTTCTGCCCAACTACGAGATCTATGTTTGCTGCCCTGGTAACGATTCGGATTACGCCCATTGGATTCTGGCTTTTCTTCTCTGATATACCTATTCCTGTGAACCAGACCCATTTCTGTCCGACTACGATTACTGTGATTGCTGCCCTGGTTTTTGATTCTATTTTTGCCCAACTGGATTTTGATTTTTGGATTGTGGACTTTGTACTTTTACCTTTTGCCCTGCAAGGGTGCTCCCCCTTAATTAATAAAGCAAGTTCTACTGCATTGCCTGGTTCTCGCGACTGATTCCTGATCGCACCATTACAGGATGTGTATGAGCTGTAATGATGTGAATCCAATTTCATCTAATATGGTGAATCTGGCAGTGACTTAAACTTTAAAAAATACTTAATTAATGAAATAAACATAATCAAACCATTTTGTTTTTATGCATTTCCTTTTCTTCCACAATAAACTATTCAATCTTTGTTATAAGTTTTAAAAATCCATCAGTATACATCCGAAATGAAACTTTCCCGGTGGAATGTGATTTAGAAAATTCTACGAAAGTCGATGTTAAAATGCTCGCCACTCGCAAAATGAGGTAATTGCAAAACTGTTGCCTGCGTTAGCAAATGTAGCTAGCTTGTTAAGCAAGACTCAGTGACAAGACAATGCTGGTGAGTTAAGTGGGACATAAACTGTGAACAGATGGCAGTAGGGGTCTACCTCATTAATGAGCCTACGAATTGTAGCGCTGCCTTTACCATTCACATACATAGGCTGTATGGTCTCTATGTATGAGCCATTACAGCCACTTAATGTTACGTCAAATGCACAGCGGCCAGGTCAAAAGTTCAGGGTGGGTGTATAGGCAGGATTTTGATACCTAGGCTTGACTCCTGATCACTACTGCGCTGACTCTGGCTACAAATGTGCAACATGGCAGCACCCATATCTGGGAAATTTTTCCACCATTTTTGATCAATAGGAGTAAATGAAGACGCGTCATCCATCTTAATATACGGTCCATGGTCAACAAACACCGTTTCAACCGACGGACAGCAACAGACGTTTCACAGTATCAAACGACACAGCAGTCAAACAACCTAAGGTAAGTTTCAAAATACAACTGAAACAAAATCCAAAAAACTTGATGTTATTTGAGGCTAAAATGTTCTTGTAAATTAATTAGGATCAAAGTCACTGGCTTGTGACTTAGCTATGTAACTGCCACCTGTTACCTTTGCCTCGGCACCACTATGTGTGTTTCAGTATCTATTACCATTGTAATCATAGATGAACTGCTTTGAAAAAGAACTTTCATCACTTGTTCACCAACTTTTAACATTTGGATTGTTTTGAACAATTATAATCACATTTGTGGAGTGAGAAAAGGCATTTTGAGAAATGTCCTGGCTCCATGCTGACAAGTCACATACTCCAACTACAGCTACAGATGGTAACCGGAAAAACAAGGCACCCACTTCTGTTTTAGAGACCCGGAAATGTGAGATAGGCCTATTGTGAGGGTTTTATTTTTGTGTTGTTGACAATGACATAGAGAAAAAAAACTAGACCGTGCACTCTCTATTCCTGGTGCATTCCACCATAGTCATATAGGCGCCAGCTTCCGGTCATGCCATAGTGCATGGTTAAAATTGTAAACATCCCTGTTCAGAAATGAATAATGTATATATAATATAGGGTTGCTATAGGGAACTTTTTCAAAAAAGGACTTACAAATGGTCTGCTCGGTTTTGACAGCCAACAGCACAACAACTAACCATTTTGACACATAAATCATACGCATACAACTGGTTATAGCATTACATGCTTTGTTATGCTATTACCAGACGTTAAGGTAGAATACTGCAATTAAGCATGAAAATCTTTATTTCATCACTTACATCAAATTTCTTTATTGATATTAGAAGCAAACATTCAAATTAGCAGTGATTGAGGTCATTTGCATAAATTATGCTAATTAGGCGTCCTAAATGGCTGCCGCAAAGGGGCATATCATGACCATTTCAAAACACCATACCTCAGTTACTAATAGTTATATCAGCTCCTTATTTTGCACACAGGTTGCATGATCTAACATCTAAGGGCTAAACCCCTTAAAGTTGGATACTTTAACGAAATGCAATGGTTTTTTGAAATTTGACTTGACTTGAAAATTCTCTACCTGATTATATTTTCAGCATCCCTTGAAATTAAAAGAATACCAAAAGGGCCATATATTTTAGGTTCAAGACAACCATCATGCTGTAAACTATTTATGTTCGAAACTTAATTTAAATCGGACTTTTTTGAGAAATGGCGCGTGAAAAATGTGAAAGTGGTAATGGAATTTTTATAGCGGTAATCCACCTTAATGCCAACATACCACGAGAAAGGGGGGCTTTTCGCAGTGTTTTTCTGCACGTCGTTGAGTAGAGCGTTTTGTAAAATTATATATCCAGTAGGTGGCGCCAGCGATAATACATCAGGTATGTCAATTTTAAAGAAGACAAAAAAGAAAGCATTTGCTTCCGGTGCAAAGTTGTCTTTCCGGGAGGAAATTTATTTTAAGCGGTGTTGGCTGTGCTGCACAGCACATTGTATCTGGATGGAATAAGCGAAACTTTACCATCTCTTCCCATATTAGTATGATCTTAGATTTTATTCCTATCTTGTATGGGTATAGCAAAACCAGCTTCAGCGAAGTCAAGGGTGACCTGGAATATTTAAAGTGCAACGTAAGGTAGCTTTCTTACTCGGATATGTTTCCAGTGTTGGCTAATGATGGGTACTTAATCGTTTGCTCATACTCGGGAGTAGCTTACTACTGCGAGTGTTAAGGTTGCAATTTGCTATTCGAGCTGGCATTTTCAAAGCTGAAACAAGTTTGAAAAATTTGAGACTTCCACTACTACTACTGTTTCAAACAGCAATGCTCAACATACTGGTGCAAACTTATAATTCATCTTACTTCAATTTTTGAACCACAGCTTTGCTTGATGGGAGGAGTTGTGAAGCATGAAACTTATAATAGTTTGGAGAGTCTACTCCGAAATGAACCACGGTGAAGTTCTTTTCATAATGGCAGAACTCGGCTCCAGGTTCATTATGTAACTTTTGGACCAGTGCAGTAATGAATATTGGCGGTTTAATAAATCTAAAGCGTGATGACACAGCCGACACGTATGCATTGTGTCTACTTGTATCTTTTTAACTGGATTCAAAAAGCTAAATTGGTAGTGTATTAATGAACACGGTCTCTGTCAAGGAATGACAATGCGCTCTCAACAACTACTCAAACCTTTGCGGCGGGAAAGGACTTTTTTTTTAATGAGTCTACGCTACTCGACCACGTGACTAAAGTTTAGACTGTGGCCCGTATTCAGAAACGACTCTCACACTAATTGAGTGCGAGTAAGTACTAAAACTTACTGTCAGGTTATACTAAATGAGTCCGATGTTGTCCTAACTCTCATTTGCTTTCAGAGACCTCACTCACTGAAAATAGCGTCTCTTTCTGAGTGAAGGTTGAGTGCTGGATAGTGATGGAGAAACCGAAGCTTTCTGAACTACTGAATCAATTATGAAGCAATTGTGTTGAATGGTTCAGGGTTGCGAAGCATTTTACAATTAAATATGGCGACATCTGCTGACCAATCTTCAACACAGCATTTGCGTAGAACAATAAAGGACAAGGTGTCATGAAACAGGCACTGTTATGTACGTTTAACAATAAAGGATCTATGTGCATCTTAAAGTTTTTGACTTTTTTTCAAGACAATAACATATTTGTGTTATAATGTGATTGTGCCGTGATAAAATACTGTATGTAATGGAGATATGCTTTTGCAAGATTGATAGAAATACAAAAAGATTTTTCAAAATTTGGGGCGAAAATCCAAATTTTTATGCAACTAGGGACTGTTATTGCTGTAGTCGTGTAAAATGCTGCATAAGTTGGATAGGGGATTTACAGGGTTCAAAGATTTTTATTTAAAAACAAGATAATTTCGGCTGAGTTGGGCTTTAGTCTGTTTCTCTTCTTTGTTACTACCTCTCCAGCTTTGGAGAAGACCCTTTCACATGGCGCACAAGTTGCTTGGCATATGAGAATATCAGTGGGCAAGCTTGTAAAGACTGGGATAAACTGCTGCCCTTGAATACTAGTATTTTAATGGGTCTTCCCCAAAATTCCCGCCCTAGATTCAAAACCCGAATAACACGTCGCCGATACGCATGTGATGTAATGAAGCTTCATTTGGGGAGTCACGTGGTTTTTTGCATGGTGAAGCGAGGCATCGAAACATATTGCCGAGATACTTCTGCTTTGAGAGATCGATACCGTCTCGAGCCGGCTGTTTCGAGCGTAACATCCCTAGTGCAGGGAACACCTCCCTTGGGCCGTTATTTCTTGGTCATGGTTTTCACGTGTTTCCAAACAATAGAAACTCTGTATGGAGTTAAATTAATGCTAAAACCTAGTATACAAACCGAACATGTTTTACAAATGCACAACGATTCACAAACAAATACAATGTGATTTGCAAATATAAAAATGATTCACGTGCAAACAAAGTGTGGTTTGCAAATATAAAAACGATTTGTAAACAAATACAGTGTGGTTTGCAAATATGAAAACGATTCACGTACAAACAAGGTGTGATTAGCAAATATAAAAAACGATTTGCAAACAAATACAGTGTGGTTTGCAAATACAAAACACCATTAACAAACAAATGTATTCAGTTTTACAAATACAAAACGTACCGATTACAAGTATACGACGCGAACCATTTCCTACAAGTACAAATCACTTTTGGCAGTTTTCTACCGCTGACATGGCGTGAAGGATTTTCTCACAAATGCCCTCACTGCTATTGTCCCTGTTAAACAGCAGGTGGGGCTATGACTCAATATCCTAGATCTCTACACCGTGAAGTTGAACAGAATAGAGAACGGCCACCAGCGACAACCGTGGACATGAGGATGATGGCTGAGGCTAAATAAAAACGCAGTGTCTACGTGTTCGAAATAACTCCATGTCCGACAGTGGGATGGTGTCAATATAACTCCGTGTCCGACAGTCGATTATTGTTTTTGATCTCTTGAAGTCTACTGAATCTTTTAAATAGCCTATTAAACGTGAATGTTTGATCAGATGGCTCAGTTCTTCAAGATGGGTACTGAGAATTTCAATCAATGTTTCTGTTAAAGCTCTGCTCAATGAAGTGTTCTGATTGTTAGTGATATATTTTTATTTTCCATTTCGTTATAAATCTGGGCCCGTATTCACAAAGCATCCAATCTTAGCGTTAGGAGTACTACTCTTAAGACGCGCTAAAACATTTATAGGAGTAAAATATTAACAGTAATTCACAAAACCGCTGAGAGCAACTTTTAGCCATCCGAGACACCGAGGGTAACGCTGCAACGATTTGTAGGCAGATATCATCCCACACATACCGCTTGGATTTGCTGTTCACCCCCGAGCCAATTTTCCCTCTGATTAGGCTACATGCTTTCGCTCCAGCACCAACTGCTCCAGCAGCAGTAACTGGTCTTGGCTCCAGCTGGGCTTTCGCGTCATTTTTGAGCTTACATCCATGACAGTTTAGGGCAAACAAACTTGAACGGCTCAACATTGAAATGATCGCAACAAATTCTCATTCTCATCGGGTAACAAGTAGCTATTGGGGCAAGTGATGCGTGTCATTAATAACTCGTTTAATGCTATTAATGTTTTTACAATTATGTTTTTCCTATGTACGTTTATTTGCCTAGAGCGTGATATGCGGGGACCGTGCATTGCAATTTTCAAAAGTGCTCAATATGTTATTATCTTAAGCCGAATCTAAAAAAAGCCGACACATTGTATTTTAACAATAGCTTGCTTAAAGGTATCCGGGTTCTGGATTAAGTAGATGAAATGGGAAGAGGTTTATTTAAATGTCAATGTTAAGGTTAAGGTTAGGCTTAGGGTTAAGGCAGTGTTTAAAATGGGGATCGTCGTACCTCTCTACTTTGAAATGCATTGGAAAACTGCCGTACCCGTAACAACTGCCATTATTTTATGGGACAAACCAGGCACTTGGACTAGTTTCTCATTTTTTCCTCCATGGGTTGTATGTGGGATATTTTTTCAATGGGCTGCCCTGCCACCAAACAACCAATCACCGTGCTCATTGTCCTAAGACTCGTGCATGAGAATTGACGTCAGCCATAGCAACGGAGATTACTCCCACCTATCTCAGAGCTTACCCCTATTCTAGGAGTTACCAATTTTCTTCACTAAAAGTTGCTCTCAGCGGTTTTGTGAATTTTAAGATTTTACTCCTATAAATGTTTTAGCGCGTCTTAGGAGTAGTACTCCTAGCGCTAAGATAAGATGCTTTGTGAATACGGGCCCAGATTTATAACGAAATGGAAAATAAAAATATATCACTAACAATCAGAACACTTTATGGAGCAGAGCTTAAACAGAAATATTGATTGAAATTCTCGGTATCGATCTTGAGGAACTGAGCCATCTGATCAAACATTCACGTTTAATGGGCTATCTAAAAGATTCAGTAGACTTCAAGAGATTAAAAACAATAATCGACTGTCGGACACGGGAGTTATATTGACACCATCCCACTGTCGGACATGGAGTTATTTCGAACACGTAGACACTGCGTTTTTATTTAGCCTCAGCCATCATCCTCATGTCCACGGTTGTCGCTAGCGGCCGTTCTCTATTCTGTTCAACTTCACGGTGTAGAGATCTAGGATATTGAGTCATAGCCCCACCTGCTGTTTAACAGGGACAATAACAGTGAGGACATTTGTGAGAAAATCCTTTACGCCATGTCAGCGGTAGAAAACTGCCAAAAGTGATTTGTACTTGTAGGAAATGGTTCTCGTCGTATACTTGTAATCGGTAAGTTTTGTATTTGTTAAACTGAATACATTTGTCTGTTAATGGTGTTTTGTATTTCCAAACCACACTGTATTCGTTTGTGAATCGTTTTTATATTTGCAAACCACACTGTATTTGTTTGCAAATCGTTTTTATATTTGCAAACCACACTTTGTTTGCACGTGAATCATTTTTATATTTGCAAATCACATTGTATTTGTTTGTGAATCGTTGTGCATTTGTAAAACATGTTCGGTTTGTATACTAGGTTTTGGCAGTAATTTAACTCCATACTCTGGATCATTTAAAGCCACATGCTCGACCCAATCGCAACTATGCAAATTTTAACTGTAATGATGATAACGATGCCGGTAACTTACTAACTGACCACCTAGTTTCAGTGTTTACGAACTGCACTGTGGCGAACTCGAGGTTAGCATTTGTGTACCCACCAGCACCTACTGGTGAACTGGGAATAGGGAAAGCTTAAAACCATCCCTTAAAAATAATGATTGAAAAAAGATCATATCCAATCATTTAATAAAATTTTATTCACTTGTCCTCCAAAAATCTGAAGGATTGTCATGTTTTGCCAGTTCTACTTGTTAAATTAGAATGAGCGCTGATCATTTTTGCCCTGTTTTCATTTCATTAAATTACCATTGCAGAAACTCTGAAAACTGGCCACACCTGAATGTTGAGTTTTCATTAATGACGCATATCTGTCTACTGTCACACATTCGGATTTCTCGTGCTTTTCTTTACTCATGGGTTGGAAAAAATATATTTTCACTTTATTAAAGAACAAGTTAATACCTTCAATATGACATATGATACTTGATTTTATCTCATTTAGTTGTGGAGTTACAACCCAAAATGTAATGGGACTGTAATTCCGTGACAGCTTGGCGGCCCCTTGAAGGGTGAGGACTGAGCATCCCTTTGCAGCAGCCGACGCACCGACTGTGGTACCCAGTGCCCACTTCGGTCAATTATGCTCGAGTGGCGTTTGTGAATAGCAGCTGGCGAGGAGTGGGACCGCTCCCTCGGTTAGTGATGGGTCTCTCTCTCTCTCTCACACTTCATTTACATTTCAGTCGTACTCACTATATGGTGAGTGGAGGGTGAGTGTGAGTGTCATCTCTGAATACGGGCCTTAGTCTTTTAAGCCCGTTGATATGGGGAGATGATGTTAGATTTGATACTGAGGCTCCGAACTCTGGTTGCACTCATTCCGGCCATTAGCGTTCCAATTGCGTCATCCCTGCTTTGTTGTGTCTATTATGGCATTAAGACTTTTCACAAACAAAGTTTTTAAGCCAGGATTTTATTGCTAGGGTTAATACTGAGCTATGTATTCAACATTTCTTTGCTCACGCTTCTTTTTGAGGATCATAAGGGGAGTGCCACATGAATTGGACTATCGACGGCACGTGGTCTGCCAAATTACCCATTTGTTAGAATTCATCATTTATGAGCTAAAACTGTACTTTATATATCCTTGTATTTATTTTTTCTTATTATATGCGCAAAAATTGCATTGCTTGTTACTTTTTTTAATGCATCCGAGTGTGTATATATGGGCAGTTCCATTTTGCAGAGGCTGAAATTTTTTTTTTTCCCGGAAAATGAACAGAACAGATATTCAACTTTGTGGATCAAAAGTTGTTTTGGTTGGGATGATGTGGTGAAGGCAGCTATGGTGCATTGAAGAGGAAATGCTTTTTCATCTTTTTCCACCCTCAAAATTTGCATGAATTGGCCTCACTTTATATCTAGTATGTAAATTTTTTTTCTTATCCAGTGCTTTAGTGTCCACACTGACAAGGTGACAACAGAAGAAAATGGCTTTTCAAAGCATTAGGTTTAAAATTCCTTTCAAAGAAAATAGTTTCAGGGCTGTAACGTCATTCACAAAAAAAAACAAAAAACAGAAGTACATGGTGCTATAAATAAATCTTTGAATATTCCAAACCATTATTCACACATTTGAGTTAGTCAGCATTAACCTAAAACACAATCCATTTGTGGCTTATGTATGAATCTCGCCTGAGAATGCAAGAAAGTAGGCTGTAAGGTGAACTGCAAAAATGTGCGTGGAAATGAATCTCATTCCGACCTCTGTAATCTACGTACTGTTTACTTAAAATAAATGTTTGTACTGAGTTCAAAGGAAAAGTTCTCGTTTCAAAATTATGCAGTTTTCTTATGATCGATGTTTTAATTGAGGACTAGTTTGTTTTGAGCTTAAAGTAGTTAACTGGCAGTCAGGTGATCATTTTAGGCCAATGCGGTGGCCACATTTAGTAAACAGAAATCCACTATGGCGGCCTTCATGGATTACGAGAGTAGCAGCGACATTATGCATGTCATGCTCATAACAAATCAACAGGCAAATAGACAATCAGGTGAACGAAGAAAAAGTGCCATTAGTTGTTTCCATAACTGGGCCATTCTTAAACATGGCTCGACAAGTACATTGGCCCGATGGCCCCAGACCTGTGGAAGTGCCGATCGGGCCAGCGCGCCTCGTCCTGTGCTTACCCAATCAGGCCATCACCATCGGTGCATGCCACGACACGGGCACAATCGTGCCGGTGCCCGTAAATGCCCGTCAAGTCGTCCTCACTGGCAGGAATTAACGCGTCACTTCACGGGCGCGCCACTATTTAATACAAGCATTTGCCCATTTCGCCTACTACGGTAGACCATGATTATGACAGCAATGTCATAATCAAAACAGCAATCACAACATTCTCTCAGACAACCGGTACTAGCTGTGAGGAAGCGTACTCCTATTTAGTTCGTCATATCCAACCATCATCATAGCTGTAACTAGCAATCTCGGACCTTAGTAAAAAATACAGAGAGAAGAAAAAATTCCTTTATCATTCAGGTTATGTTCTTGGTGTGTTTAGTGTAACCAGCGTGAACATAACATAACATGAATGGCAAGAACAGGCCTTTCAGCCCAACTATGCTCGCCAGTTTCTTTTATAATATTGTGAATATATCCCTTCAGATACTCAGTGACTCAATGGTATCTAGCTTTAAGCCAAGCCTGCTCCGAAATCTGGAATAGCTCCACGGATTGATATGTGAAGTATATACGTATGATGCATTTGGGATAATGAATAATTTAAGAAGACATGTAAACATCATGGGGGGGGGGGAATACAGGACAAATGTCGAACATGTTCTACAATATATCAAAGACTGATACTGAAAATGGAATAATTCCGGATACTATGATCCAGAATACGAAAGTAGGGGACCTTCGGAACTTTCATTATAGGAAGAGAACAAATGAAGCTACAAACATGCGACAAACACCATTATATAGCCAAGATATTGCAGAATTAGGAACGTGTCACCGGATTAACTGTGTCTTCAAAAGCCAGGGAACTAGATCCAGAAGAAAACCACCATTACGGAAAATTAGATTTTCGTGAATAACTGCTGAACTAATATTGATATCATTATGAATTCAGTTGCTAATGGTATCTTTTCTTGGTTAGGGAATCTGAAAAAATAGATGAAATAAATGTGGGACTAATATTTGTGTAAATCACAACATGAGGGGAAATGTTGCATCATAAGAAAAAAAAATAAACAAATGAAGCTAGAAACATGCAACAGACATCTTTAAACAGCCAAGACGCTGTGGAACTAATATTGATATAGCATTATGAATCAAATTGCCATGTTTTAATGGTCAAGGAATCTAAAAATGAAGATAAAATAAATGTAAGTCTAATATCTATGGTGGAAGTCGCAATATGGGGGGAAATGTTGTGCTTGGCGGAGGTCTGCACTCTCCGAGTGATGACCTAAAGCTCCATGGTGGATTTGCTGCTGTGCCCACAAGGTGGCAGCAGACTTGGCTTTGGTGCCGCTTCTATGGAGGCACATTTGCCGTAGTGCCCTTATATTTTCAGCATGGACCACGGCAACTTTTGCCGTGCCCCTTGTCACCTGTATTTCGAGGCCTGGATTAGGCTGCAGTAAATTTTACCAGCTGGTGTCACGATTGTAGCATTAAATTAGACTTTAAGAAGGGTTTGGGTCAATTCCAAATGCAAATCAAATTAATAGTTAAGTTGTGGAGTTGGAATGGGAATTTGAATTGGAGTTGAAATTTGGAATTGAATTCCTTTTTTTAATCATTTTAAGTAATGAGTCTATCATCGCCTAGAAAGTTTCAGTGCTTCAGAGAGCCTCACGTTACCATCACTATGGGGAGTGTTTAACTTCTTCGAAATGGATCAGTTTTGAATGTCAATTGCCCTGACTACTTGCCGTTTCACCTCAAAAAAAGTTGTTTACTTTTGTCATCTTTTCTCATTCATTGTTGTAATAAGTCAGCTTTTTGCCGTATTTGAATGCTGTGTGCTGAAAGTGTTGCTGATAACTGTTTAATTATTGGAATGTTAATATTGTAGATGTGGTGAAGGTCTGTTCTTTACGGACATTAGGCCTTGGAATTTCGGACATTTTTTTGAAACGGGAACCCGATGATTTTTCGGGTGGGTACCCAAAAATCACTTAAACTCAGGGGTGGTTCTAGACCTGAAAAATTGGGGGCAAATATCCACCCCTTGACAACAATTAGTCTTGGCTAATTCTAGGTGGCTTTCTTTTATTAAATGGCTTTCTTTTATTTCTTTTAACATGCTGATCCTTCTTTTAATACATATTAGTAATGTTATAATGTTGGTTGTCCATGCTCAACCTCTGAAAAGTTCCTGAACATGAAGAACAAGATTTTGTGAGCGTGATTTCCTCTCTGAACAGAACCTCCCGAGGACTTCACGAGATCTGGGTAAAACCTGATGTCAGGTTGTGCCGTCCAATTAGTACAGACCTAGCCAGAGCCAACCACTACACTGGACCTGCCCACACTGGAAAGTATTCTAGCAGGCACTTACAACGGCAGATCATACTATGCCTTAGTAGGGTTGACACTTTTGGAAATACAAAAGAAGAACCGCAGATCATTTTAGGTGCAATTTTTTTTTTGTATCTCTCCCAAAACTACTTGTCCGTTTCTCTTCCTAAAGACGATGCCACCAGAAATCAGTGGGCAGCTTTTTTTTTCGCTGGTAGAAAACAGCCACGGCCAAAGAGAACGTTAGTTGTTTGTGCTCAGTATTTAACCAAAGACAGCTTGGTCAATAACGGATAATTCAACACACGATAAGCGTTTCAGCTGATTCACAAACCTGTAGCAGTTGCATCGATCAAGCGCTCGGGGCCACAAGCTGTAAGTAATCATATAACCGCAAATAATGTAAGTGAAGCTAACGTGTTATGGGTGGCTTGCAGGACCGCAAACGATAGCACTAACAACTGGCCTCAAATGCAGGCTTTGTAAAATATCTGAAGAGAAAGCCTGTATCGGTCGCGACTGTCTGTGACTCAGACACAGAAGCTGTAAGTTGCTTTTACTGCATAACCCAACCTGACATGATAGCCAGTTGATTGTGGCTGTAGCAGAGTGGCCAACGTAGCCAAGGTACTGTTGCTAATGCTTGTGTCCTAAATATGCAAGAGTGATATCAGAGGAAATCCTACAGAAGGTGTGAGAACATAAACCTCATTTGAAGCCAACTTTTAATACTTGTTTGTAATTTGGATGCTTGGTACAACTGTTCACAGTAACAGAACTTGCTGTCTGTAAAACCTGTATTGCAAGGGTTTGTCTCTGTGGTTATGACCAGCTACTGCATGTTAGTTTGTGTTGTGCAAATTAAAAATGCTCCTGGTTAACTTGTATGCAGTAATTCTGATCGGTATTCTTGTGTTACTTCGGTAAGCATCAATGTGGCAGTTTCATCATAATGTTGCCCGATTGTAGCCACTACTGTTAGTGATCGCTTCACATATCCATGACCGGGATCAGCCGGATACTTCACAAATGTCTGAGCAAGCTCTTTGGTGCTACTGTGAAAGCAATGCGAAACGCAGAAGGTCTACCAGTTTACAAATGATTTCTCTGCACTACCTTGACATAATTTCATCCCCCTTTAAAAATTGTTGTGGCTAATAAAAAGCTGAAAAAGCGGAGATAAAATGGGTAATTCTTTCCTGCAGAAGTGATCAATTCCCTAGCTCCACATGAGCAACTTGTCCGCTCAAACGAAACTTACGGTCTGAAAAACCTGTATTGTGTTCATAACATAACTGAGCTCTCTAGCTGTCGCGTACTCTCCATAAAGCTGCTGTCACATCAGACACAACAAATTTTTTGCAGGACAGATTAGCATACATTCAAAGTCAATGCCAAGACGCGAATACACGTCAAGTCGCTTTCACACCGGACGCGAAACAAATTTTTCGTGCGGCAGATTACATTCAAAGTCATGACCGATTTTCAGCTACTGCATGTTAGTTCGCGTGCTCTGCTAATTAAAAATTCTCTCTGTTAACTTATATGCAGCCATTCTGATCAGTATGTCTGTGTTACTTCGGTAAGCATCAGTGTGACTCATCAAATCGTTGCCTGATTGTAGCCACTACAGTTGAAGCTAACCGGAGAGGTGCAGTTAGATCAGCCAAAGATTTTGCAAAGCTTGGGTGCATTTTTGGGTGCTTGGGGAAACGATTGCTTTACTTGTACCAGGCTGACCCCAGTCATGGATATCTCCAATGTCTGGGCATGCTCTCTGATGCTACTGGTGAAAGCAATTTAGGGATGCGCACAGGCTAACGTTATAACGTGTCCGGTCTAACACGATTTATTGCCATCGATTAAATATTAAATTCTTTCCAGTAGAGGTGATCAATTCGCTAGCTCCACATAAGCAACGGTTCACGCAGACAGAACTTGCGGTCTGTAAAACCTGTATTCTGTTCATGACATAACCGGAGCCGGTGAGGGCCATAACGGAAGAGCCACCGCAATGAGGCATTTCAGGCAGGGACTACAATAAACTAGAAATGGGGTTTTCTGAGGATAACAGTATGTGCGACATAAGAACCCCCTTTTTTTTTTTTTTTTACTTTGCACAATACTTTGCACAGGAGTACTTTAGGGGAGTCAGACCGAAATATAAACTTAACACGTTTTGCAATTTACAAAACCCAAAACCAGTGTAGTTGGCACTCTGTGTAAATCGTTGATAAAAACAGTATACAATGATTTGCAAATCCTTTTCAACTTATACTCAATTGAATACACTGCAAAGACAAGATGTTTAATGTTACTACAGAGAAACTTTTTTTTTTTTTTTTTTGCAAATAATCATTAACTTAGAATTTAAAGGCAGCAACACATTGCAAAAAAGTTGGCACAGGGGCCTTTTTACCACTGTTACATCGCCTTTCCTTTAACGACACTCAGTAAACGTTTGGGAACTGAGGAGACCAATTTTTGAAGCTTTTCAGGTGGAACTCTCCCATTCTTGCTTGATGTACAGCTTAAGTTGTTCAACAGTCCGGGGTCTCCGTTGTCGTATTTTACGCTTCAAAATGCGTCACACATTGTCAATGGGAGACAGGTCTGGACTACAGACAGGCTAGTACCCGCACTCTTTTACTACGGAGCCATGCTTTTGTAACACGTGCAGTATGTAGCTTGGCATTGTCTTGCTGAAATAAGCTGGGGCGTCCATGAAAAAGACGTTGCTTAGATGGCAACATATGTTGCCCCAAACCTGTATGTACCTTTCAGCATTAATGGTGCCTTCACATATGTGTTAGTTGCCCATGCCTTGGGCACTAATGCACCCCCATACCATCACAGGTGCTGGCTTTTGAACTTGCGCCTATAGCAGTCCGGATGGTTCTTTTCCTCTTTGGTCCGGAGGACACGACGTCCACAGTTTCCAAAAACAATTTGAAATGTGGACTCGTCAGTCCACAGAACACTTTTCCACTTTGCATCAGTCCATCTTAGATGAGCTTGGGCCTAGCGAAGCCGGCGGTGTTTCTGGGTGCTGTTGATAAATGGCTTTTCGCTTTGCATTGTAGAGTTTTAAATTGCACTTGCAGATGTAGCGACGATCTGTAGTTACTGACAGTGGTTTTCCGAAGTGTACCTGAGCCCATGTGGTGATGTCCTTTACACACTGTCGGTGTTTGATGCAGTACCGCCTGAGGGTTCAAAGGTCACGGGCATTCTGTGTGGGTTTTCGGCCTTGTCGCTTGCGTGCAGTGATTTCTCCAGATTCTCTGAACCTTTTGAGGATATTACGGACCGTAGATGATGAAATCCCTAAATTTCTTGCAATAGCTCGTTGAGGAATATTGTTTTTAAACTGTTCGACAATCTGCTCACGCATTTGTTCACTAAGTGGTGACCCTCGCCTCATCCTTGTTTGTGAATGGCTGAGCATTTCAGGGAAGCTGCTTTTATACCCAATCTTGGCACCCACCTGTTCCGAATTAGCCCGTTCACCTGTGGGATGTTTCAAATAAGTGTTTGATGAGCATTCCGCAACTCTCTTTTTTGCCACTTGTGCCAGCTTTTTTGAAACATGTTGCAGGCATCAAATTCCAAATGAGCTAATATTTGCAAAAAATTACGAAGTTTACCTGTTCGAACATTAAGTAACTTGTCTTTGCAGTGTATTCAATTGAATATAGGTTGAAAAGGATTTGCAAATCATTGTATTCTGTTTTTATTTGCGATTTACACAATGTGCCAACTTCACTGGTTTTGGGTTTTGTAAAAATAATCAAGTAGCAATTGAAGACACAGCCTCTCCCCCATGCGATCTAACGGCGACAAAATAATGGGCTATATTCAGTGCAGAAAAATAATTTTATTATATTTAGGTCTATGCATTGTCACTCAGCGACGGTAACTTTTTCCAGCTAGAGCGGCATTTCAGAACTCTTCAGCGAATGAAGGTAATTCTGGAGACAAGTATGTGGTTTCGTTCGTTTATATTCTTTTCTAATCGGACAGCTGTCCATTTTTTTACACAAGTTGCGTGACCGTGCTGCAAAAGCAGGTGTACAAACTTTCAGTGACAGGTGTCACTGAAATTGCCTTCATTCACAAGAGTTCTGAAATTCCTCGCTCGCTGGAAAAAAAAACGAACGTTGCTGAGTGCCAGTGCATAGACCTGTTTATAATTAAATTATTCTTCTGCTCTGAATGCAGCCCATTATTTTGTTGCTGTTAGTTTGCTTGGGGCAGAGAAGCCGTGTCTTGATTTGTCACTTGATTATTCTTGGACAGCGTGTTAATAAAGGACAACCATTGAGAGCTAGCCAGGTCTAATTGTTGTCAATTAAGGGATGGATCTTTGCCTATGAATTTTCAAGGCTAGCACTGGCCCTGCTTAAACTAATAAAAGGCTGGTATTTTTGTGCTAGAATACTGCCTCCAGAATAAAGTCTTGATGAAAAGCAGTCTGCATAGGACACTTCTTTCGTGATTGACTGTTGTAATAAACCTTGGGCAGAAAAGAAAAACAGGTGGAGGAAATTGTTGTGACAAGATAGGGTAAAGATGGAGTGACGAAAATATGCCAGTGTCTTGCGTCTACGAGGCATGCATGTCCGTGTTCATTGTTTACCTCAGTTTCAAACACGTCTATGTACACTAAAGAAAGAAAGACCGAGAAACAAAGATAACTTGCAACGAAAAGCTCATTCGAGGTGATAAGTATTTCATTGTCAACTGTCTGATTAAGTATGAATAATGTCGAAGTCCGTATCTCTTGTAAATCAAATCGTGATCGACAGTGTAGGCTAGAGGAATTAATTCGTAAACTAACTTCACCGCTCAAGCAGGCCAAAGACCGTGCGATATCACTTCAAAGTCATACACGTAATTACACAAACGTAGAGCATGTCTTGTCCCTGATTCACTGATCAGGTAGGCTATTTTACGAATATGATATTTTACTTTCCAAATGTATTTTCCAAATTCATTTACTATTTCAAAGTGTGGATGTCTGACTGATGTCATTATCATTAAGTATTTAATTATACCATCATAACAATCCCATCGTCAAAGCTCAGTTATTTCTGCACCCCTGTATTTCCCATTTCCTCATTATCATCATTTGATAATTATATCGCTGAACGGCATTTCTGGGAAGAACTTATTCGATTTTGGACAACTTACAATTTCTAGATTGGCCACCAAGGGCCAAAAACTGAAAAATCACTGTTTTGATCATATCTCTGGAAATATTTGTCCGATTGACCTCAAATCAAGTGCAACTGAAAGTTCATGACCTGAGGATGTGTCCCGCGATGACATTATACCTGTTTGGTTCAAAATTTTGACACACGGTGGCGCTTTGTCACATAAAATTCACCATTTTTGCCATATCTTTGGAACAATTTGTCCAATTGACATGAAGTTATGTGCAACTGCTAGGTCATGACCTCACAACGCATCACATGATGACGACATACCTGTATGGTTCAATATTTTGCCACCAGGTGGAGCTTTGTGATGGAAAATGACCACTTTGGCCATATCTTCAGAACCATTTGTCTGATTGGCCTGAAATTAAGTTTAAATGTAAGGTCATTACCTGAGGGGCTTTATATTGTATTGGGTCTATTCAAGGATTGGGGAATTGGAGGATTAGGGGCATTCGGGGATATACCCCAAGCCGTCACCTCTGACTGCATAAGCCTAGTTATTCCATCAACTTCAGTCGTTACCCAATCACCATATTCATCATCACTTACTATTAACCGGGACTATCAATCACAGCGACAATAAATATATCATGTAATTTCTATCAATATAATCAAAATTCATCATCATAACTGTTGAAAAGGGGGGGAAAAAAAAAGAATCCAATGAGATCGAAAGGCAGCTAGCAAGCGCAAGCTGTCTAGATCAATGAGGTAGTGATTAATACCTCCTTATATAAAATCTCCAAATTGCCACCGATTGATTCTCCATCTGTTTCCCATTCAAGTAATTTCATAAATGAATCATTGGCGCACGACAGTCGTGAGCTACAGGTGTAAATAATGTATGGTATTAGCAAATGTCTGGGTGATGCCATGAATGGTTATCCATCATTTTATCCTGTGTACAAGCATGCACTGATTTTTGCGAAACTGGTATCGCAATTTTCTTCCCAGGACCCAGGTACCTGGGTTTTAGTCACAGGCCTAACGGACATCTTTTGTTTATGCTATGTTTCTAAAGTGGCTGACATTCAGATACATTACTAATGTTTTGAAAAACTGCATTTTGAATAAATTTTTCGGATACCAGGTTTGCTCCTCATTTATAGATTAACGCTTGGTGGTCCAACTTTTTCAGAGGGCAAGGCATTGAATCCAGGAAGACATGGCAGGAATCCTATTTGAAGACATCTTTGATGTGAAAGACATAGACCCGGATGGCAAGAAGTTTGACAGAGGTGAGAAGGCAAAACTTTCAATAAGACTTTTGTGTCTCTGTGATTCTTAATTATTGTGAGCCCTGTTTTTCTTTTTGCCGTAGTGTCCCGTTTGCACTGTGAGAGTGAGTCTTTCAAGATGGACCTCATTCTCGATGTGAATATTCAGATCTACCCTGTGGACCTGGGTAAGCGAGAAAGGGATGGTTCGCGGTAGGGCTGAACAATTTATCATTTTCTAATCGAAATTGCGATTTGAAACAACGCAATTATGTCATCGCAGAGAATGCGATTTAAGACTGATGTTATGTAGCACTTCTGACTGACCCGGGATCTAACATAACATAAATGGCAAGAACAGGCCGTTCAGGCCAACTAGGCTCGCCAGTTTCTTTATACTTTTGTGAATATATGGCTTCAGATACTCAATGACTCAATGGTATCTAGCTTTAGGTCAAGCCTGCTCTTGAAAACCCTTAAGGTCTCTGCCTCAACAATATGGTCAGGCAAGCTGTTCCACATTGAAACTACTCTTTTGGTGAAGAAAAATTTCTGAATATCAGTGCTAAATTTACCTTTGGTCAGCTTCTGTATGTGACCCCGTGTTTTACTTATAACACTTGGTTGAAGGAATTCACTTTTTGTTAATCCCTTTATCACATTTAAAGACCTCAATCAGATCACCCTTTGGTCTCCTTTTCCTAAGACTAAAGAGTTTAAGCCTTTTCTCATAGCTTTCATCTTTTATACCCGGAATTAGCTTAGTGGCTCTTCTCTGAACTTTCTCGAGAGCCTCTGTTTTAAAGTATGGTCCCCAGAACTGTACACACTACTCTAGATGTGGTCTGACGAATGTGTTGTACAAAAGAAGCATCACCTTTGATTTGAACTCAATGCTTTTGTCAATGTATCCCAGCATCTTATTGGCTTTTTGAAATACTGCAGCACAATGGCTAGAGCCGATGAAGGTTTGGTCAACAATCACTCCCAGATCTTTTTTGTGTGGAGCACATTCCAGTTTAAAACCTCCCATGAAGTAATCTCGTCTAATGTCTTTATTACCTACATGTACAACTTTACATTTCGCAACATTACATTTCATTCGCCACATTTCTGCCCGATTCTGGATTCTTTCCAAATCATCCTCAATCACTTTAGTGGACTCTAAACTATTTGCCAAACCTCCCAATTTAGTATCTTCTGCAAATTTAACTAATCTGCTCTCAATATCCTTATCAATGTCATTAATGTAGATGAGGAACAGCAGGGGTCCCAACACCGATCCCTGGGAGATGCCACTCCCCACCATACCTAGCTCAGATGAGATACCACTGACCATTGCTCTGTGTTCTGTCCTGCAACGAGTTTTGAATCCACTTCAGAATACCTCCTGTAACTCCAATGGAGCTCATTTTAAAAATTAGTCTCTTATGCGGTATTGTCAAATGCTTTCTGAAAATCCAAATATATGATGTCATAAGCCCTGCTCTGGTCATAAGTCTTGGTGGCCTCTTCAAAAATTTCCAGAGGGTTTGTCAGGCATGACCTTCCCTTACGGAAACCACGTTGGCTATCCCTCAAAATATTCTTACGTTCAGGAAATAAGTCCAGCTCATCTTTTATGATAGATTCCAATATTTGTGATCTGTTGCGTCTCCTATTGAACAACTACACACTATCTTCCTGAAGCCCAAAGCCCACCAGCCACAAAGCATCGGGTCAAACTCCGAACATTTTTAATAGCCCACTGGAAGCGTCAGCAGCATCAATATTGACGACTGACAACACGACAGAGAAGCTAGCCATGGGTGTCACTCAATTTTCAACAAGACAAACTTAAATTTTGAAAACGCCTACCGATTAAGCTTATTTTAAGTGGTGGTGAAGTGCGACGTTGATCAGTGGACCTTGAGTTAGGTTCTGTCTAACTGTAGATTGCTTAGTCACTTAAATGCCTGCAAAATAATTGATTTTCCTTCAAAAACTGTAGCTTGTTTAAAAAGCGGTAATATCGGTTATAATATCACATAATATATGTGAGGGTTCTGCTAAATGTATGCCTCTAACCACGACAAGGCAAAATTGTTGAATAACCTTAAAGATAAATGCGTTTCTACTGAGATGATGCTCAAGAAATTGAGCAGTGGCGAAAAGTAAAAACCTGATGCGCGTCACATGCTGCCAGTGGGCGTTGCTCCTGTGGAATGAATGCAACCTATTTTTTTATGCGTGTCCCACACCTCCAGTGGGCATTCGGCTTTAAGCGACAGTCATGCTGAGTCAAGCTTCCCAATCCGATACAGCATGCCACGCGTATGGAGGTAAATCCCAGTCTTTATTCAAGAGCGTGGTATTTCAACGTGAGAGCAGGCAAATCCTTTTCATGCATAGATTTTTCCCCCAAAATTCTGCTCATGCATTAAAATAGCCAGCGTTTGTGCTTGGATCTGCTGCTGCATGGATGAATTTTTTTTGTTGGCGAACTTCAGCCTTTGCCCCTTGCGCACAAAACTTTCTCTCTGTGCTTGAAACATTTCTGCTTGCACTCGGAACATGCTGCTCGCACTCTGATTTTTTTTTTCTCACTCTCTCTTCGTGCTCTTAACTGCCTTGGAGCACTTAAAACGTTTCTGCTTGCACAGTAAACATTTCTACACATTGGATTTTTCTTTTGTTGCGGTACATTCCTGTCAAAAATCGCCTACTAATAGAATGCCAGCTTCCGTATCGACTTGTGAAATTATCACTGCCTCGTTTTATGGCCTGTTCATTTAACTTCATGCAGCGTACCGGGGGGGCGGTGACGCTTGGGCAGACCCACTCCCGAAGGCACTAAGTATATTTGGCCGTTCTGCTGTGAGCTTAATCGCTGATTAAACTACGTTACTTTTTAAATTATGCAGCCATCTAGCTAGCTAGCTAAGTTAGCTATGGAAATCCTTGTAAATCGTAATATTAAAGCGATGTTATTTGGTTTTGCCTTAATTTTACCAAGTTAGCTAGCTCTAACAGGCATGCTTTGTAATCACTGATACAGCTAACAAGCTAGTGAAGTTGGGGCAAGAAGAAATGATGACCCTGCTTAATTATAACCATTGTTTTTTAGGAAAAATTTTACATTGATTGCTAATAGATTATGCAATATTTGGATGCCGCTGAGCCATAAATGAAGGACCTACCTACTAATTTCTGACTTTTTTTTTTTTTAACAGAAGGGCAGAGGTAGGGTCATTTTATTTTGGTTATTTGTCCAAGTGATAATGGAATCTAGAAGTACAAAACCCAAAACCAGTGAAGTTGGCACGTTGTGTAAATCGTAAATAAAAACCGAATACAATGATTTGCAAATCCTTTTCAACCTATATTCAATTAAAACACTGCAAAGACAAGTCACTTAATGTTCGAACAGGTAAACTTTGTAATTTTTTGCAAATATTAGCTCATTTGGAATTTGATGCCTGCTACATGCTTCAAAAAAGCTGGCACAAGTGGAAAAAAAGACAGAGTTGAGGAATGCTCATCAAACCCTTATTTGGAACATCCCACTGGTGAACAGGCTAATTGGGAACAGGTGCGTGCCATGATTGGGTATAAAAGCAGCTTCCCTGAAATGCTCAGTCATTCACAAACAAGGATGGGGCGAGGGTCACTACTTGGTGAACAAATGCGTGAGCTGATTGTCGAACAGTTTAAAAACAACATTCCTCAACAAGCTATTGCAAGTAATTTAGGGATTTCATCGTCTACGGTCTGTAATATCGTCAAAAGGTTCAGAGAATCTGGAGAAATCAGGCGGCACTGCATCTAAAACCGACATTAGTGTGTAAAGGACATCACCACCTGGGCTCAGGAACACTTCAGAAAACCACTGTCAGTAACTACAGTTCGTCGCTACATCTGCAAGTTAAAACACTACAATGCAATGCGAAAGCTAACAGCACCCAGAAACGCCGCCGGCTTCGCTGGGCCCAAGCTCATTTACGATAGACTGATGCAAAGCGAAAAAGAGTTTTGTGGTCTGCCGAGTCCACATTTCAAATTGTTTTTGGAAACTGTGGACGTCGTGTCCTCCGGACCAAAGAGGAAAAGAACCATCCGGACTGTTATAGGCGCAAAGTTCAAAAGCCAGCATCTGTGATGGTATGGGGGTGTATTAGTGCCCAAGGCATGGGCAACTTACACATATGTGAAGGCACCATTAATGCTGAAAGGTACATACAGGTTTTGGAGCAACATATGTTGCCATCCAAGCAACGGCTTTTTCATGGACGCCCCTGCTTATTTCAGCAAGACAATGCCAAGCCACATTCTGCACGTTTTCAACAGCATGGCTCCGTAGTAAAAGAGTGCGGGTACTAGACTGGCCTGCCTGTAGTCTAGACCTGTCTCCCATTGAAAATGTGTGGCGCATTATGAAGCGTAAAATACGACAACGGAGACCCCGGACTGTTGAACAACTTAAGCTGTACATCAAGCAAGAATGGGAAAGAGTCTCACCTGAAAAGCTTCAAAAATTGGTCTCCTCAGTTCACAAACGTTTACTGAGTGTCGTTAAAAGGAAAGGCGATGTAAGACAGAGGTAAAAAGGTCCCTGTGCCAACTTTTTTGCAATGTGTTACTGCCTTTAAATTCTAAGTTAATGATTATTTGCAAAAAAAAAAATATCGACATAATTCGATAAAGTTCGTTGTTGACTAATTTATTCATCAATAATTTGTCGTCACGTCATTGCAAGCGTATTTTACGCATTTGTCGTATTTTACGCTTCATAATGAGCCACACATTTTCAATGGGAGACAGTTCTGGACTATAGGCAGGCCAGTCTAGTACCTGCACTCTTTTACTACGGAGCCATGCTGCTTGTAACGCATGCAGAATGTGGCTTGGCATTGTCTTGCTGAAATAAGCAGGGGCGCCCATGAAAAAGATGTTGCTTGGATGGCAACATATGTTGCTCCAAAACCTGTATGTACCTTTCAGCATTAATGGTGCCTTCACATATGTGTAAGTTGCCTGTGCCTTAGGCACTAATACACCCCCATACCATCACAGATGCTGGCTTTTGAACTTTGCGCCAATAACAGTCCGGATGGTTCTTTTCCTCTTTGGTCCGGAGGACACGACGTCCACAGTTTCCAAAAACAATTTGAAATGTGGACTCGTCAGACCACAGAACACTTCCACTTTGCATCAGTCCATCTCAGATGAGCTTGGGCCAAGCGAAGCCGGCGGCGTTTCTGGGTGCTGTTGATAAATGGCTTTCGCTTTGCATTGTAGAGTTTTAATTTGCACTTGTAGATGTAGCGACGATCTGTAGTTACTGACAGTGGTTTTCTGAAGTGTTCCTGAGCCCATGTGGTGATGTCCTTTACACACTGATGTTGGTTTTTGATGCAGTACCGCCTGAGGTATCGAAGGTCATGGGCATTCAATGTTAGTTTTCGGCCTTGTAGCTTACGTGCAGTGATTTCTCCAGATTCTCTGAACCTTTTGACGATATTACGGACCGTAGATGATGAAATCCCTAAATTTCTTGCAATAGCTTGTTGAGGAATGTTGTTTTTAAACTGTTCGACAATCAGCTCATGCATTTGTCCACTAAGTGGTGACCCTCGCCCCATCCTTGTGAATGACTGAGCATTTCAGGGAAGCTGCTTTCATATACCCAATCATGGCACCCACCTGTTCCCAATTAGCCTGTTCACCTGTGGGATGTTCCAAATAAGTGTTTGATGAACATTCCTCAACTCTGTCTTTTTTGCCACTTGTGCCAGCTTTTTTGAAACATGTTGCAGGCATCAAATTCCAAATGAGCTAATATTTGCAAAAAATTACGAAGTTTACCTGTTCGGACATTAAGTAACTTGTCTTTGCAGTGTATTCAATTGAATATAAGTTGAAAAGGATTTGCAAATCATTGTATTCTGTTTTTATTTGCGATTTACACAATGTGCCAACTTCACTGGTTTTGGGTTTTGCACAGTACAAGTGCCATTCTGATTGAATCAATGGAATTGGGTCTAGTGGGGGCACTGTAGGGCAAGATCACCTGAGGAAGGTAAATGGTTGCAGATAGAGATAAAGTTTGTATTATCAACATATAGGAAGTCATATGTCCTGTATTTTGGCCATGTTAAAGTTGACTTCAGATGACCTTGAAATGTCAAACTTGAGGTCAAGCAAAATGCTTCAATTTTCAAAGGCTTCTAGGCTTGAAAATATTGAAGATTGGGAACATGTGTCTTGTGTACTTATAGGAAGTCATACCTGAATTTTTGAGGGCCTTGAACTTCATCTTCTGTGACCTTCAAAGGTCAGACTTCACATTGCAAAATTCAATGGCAACCCTTCAGACTAACTTTTGGACCCAAGAGTGCGTGCGCTCCCAACTTGAAGAAGTTGGGCGTGCTGGCCAAAATTTAGACGGACAGGCCAAAACTGTGGTCACGCAAAGTACAATGATACTTTTCTGAATATTTACAAGCCCAAATAAAGATACCTGAACAGAGTATCAGTTGTTGCTGCTATTAAGAATCATTATCAGAAAGCACTCTGTGAACTGAAAAGTAGATTTTGATGTTCACAAGAATGTTTGAAAAAAGTATAGATACAGTTATCATTTTGGAGAGTTATCATACAAGTTCAAATGCATGTACAAGTCTCCATTTCCCCAAGGGGCAACTTTTCATCAAACCCTCCCCTGTACATAAACTGAATCCTTCATAGAAAAATTATGGCCAAATTTAGATGAGCACCCCCCTAAAACCAGCATATGGAGATAAATCAATGAATAGCTCCCAATTATCACAGTCCTAGTTCTAAAATTTATAGCTGGTATTGTTGCTGCTATCCCAAGGAACAATTTGACACCAAACAGCCCACCTAAAATATGCCAGACAGCACCTTGACACACCTCACAACGTGTGGAATACTGTCATTTGGGGTGACGGGACCAAAATGGAACTTCATAGTCCCAACTAGTGGGTCCGTCAGTCTAGGAAGGCCAGGGGTAACCTCACCTTTCTCTGCTTAATAACCTAAACCTCTCGCAGTTTACTTCTCCTGACAAGCAACAGTTGCTCAGACTAATTGGTAGAACTGACGACAGTGCGATTTATTTTTGATAGCATTGTTTATTTTATATATACACCACAAAATTAGAAGGCGTATTCTCTCGCACACAAATGACTACATAAAACATATATGTCTTTATAATTTCTGCACTTGTGTAGCTCGTAAAACAGCACAGATTTTCATAAATTAGTTTGTGAGGATCATTAAGCAATAAGCCCCAAGAATCCGTTCTGTATTCTGAATGTAGTCACGGCTAAAGGGTGTTGTTGGGTACGATGCACAGCTGAGTGATGGCGAAAATAAATGCTGCGAAGTCAGCAAAAGTTTCATTTTTTGCTTTTGTTTCAATCCTAGCAATGTTGTATCAATTGTGTAATTGTTGCCAATAGACATACATTTTTGTTTCATTATCATTATATCCCCGAACACCGAATGGCGTTCCGAGGATATTATGTTTTTGGTCCAACCGCCACCGCTGCACAACGCGTTAACGCGGTAACTTCAGTAATATTTCAATTAGAAATTTCAAGTTTTGCATATAGATATGTATCATATAGAGGAAGAACTGATTCAATTTTGGACAATTTGCAATTTCTAGATTGGTCACCAGGGGCCAAAAATGGAAAAAATCACTTTTTATCATATCTCTGGAAATATTTGTCCGATTCACCTCAAATCAAGTGCAAATGAAACATCGTGACGTGAGGATGTGCCCCACGATGACATTTTACCTGTTTGGTTCAAAATTTTGACACAAGGTGGTGCTTTGTCACATAATTCACTATCTTTGGAAGTATTTGTCCAATTAACATGAAACTATGTGCAGCTGCAAGGTCATGACCTCACAACGTGTCACATGATGACGACATACCTGTATGGTTCAATATTTTGCCACCAGGTGGCGCTTTGTGATGGAAAAATTACCATTTTGGCCATATCTTCAGAACTATTTGTCCGATTGACCTGAAATTAAGTTTAAATGAAAGTCTATTCAAGGTCTATTCAAGGATTGGGGAATTGGAGGATTGGGGGCGTTCGTGGATATACCCCCAGCCGTTGCCTCCGACGGCATAAGCCCTAGTTTCTTATTATTGATGAAGGATTGGTCTTGGTCATTCTGTCGATAAATTGTTTGATGGTTAATCAGGCGAACTTGAATGAGAACAGTTGAGGACAATCAAGCAGAAAAGGGTGCGGTTACTGAAGCCCCTGGTAACGTGTGACCACATGGCGCTGGTCACAACCACAAGGGCTATGTTTGGAGAGCTGTCAGCACCATTCCCAGTTTAAAACATGGTGGTAGCTCTCGGTTTTGTGGGTGTTTTACCTCTAGAGGCACAGGGATTCTCATGAAAATTGATGGCAAGATGAATGCATGTCATCAGAAAGTAGCGGCAGACAGTTTGCATTCCTCAGCACAAAAGCTGCACATGGGACACACTTGGACTTTCCAGCATGACAGTGATCCAAAGCACAAGTTGACCCTCCAGTGGAAGCTGACTGTGTATCATGCACTATCGATGTTTTACTTTTAAAGCAACAAAGCTTTAGTAGTGGGGGGCTCAGGCCGGCGGCCACATGGGAAATCAAGGGGGAAGAGCATTAGTAAGAACCTGAAATGTTTTTATTTAAATGCAAGAAGCATAAAAAATACTTTTCCAGAACTTGAGGCTGTCGTGATCAGTGAGGGCTATGACATAGTTGGGATTACAGAGACATGGCTATGTGAAGAGGATGGAGATGAATATAATAAAGAAGGTTCTAAGCTCTTTAGGAAGGATAGATGTAATGGGCGAGGAGGCGTAGCACTCTGTGAACGAAAACATTAACCCGTTACCTCTCCGACGGCCCACAATCGGGCCGTCAGGGAAGTTGAAAACATACTACGTCATTTACACAGCTTGTATGCAACTCAGATACTCATGCCACATATCGTCAGAAAGCTAAGATTCTTGAGATTCGAATGATGCCAACCATTTCAAAGTATAATCATCCCAGCAGCTTTAATCAACGCCCATGTCAGACCACAAACAAAAAAACGAACAGTTACAAAACTGATGTGACTCACCGATGACGCCCCCTAGTACCCTTCCAGTCCGACTTATCCCCTCAAAAATGGTCTTGTTACATCCACGAAGTTCCAGTAAATCCAACCAAGTAAAGTTTTTAGTCCAAAACACACTATTATACCGGTAAATATCCATGAACAGCTGCTGCATCGTTTGAAATGAATCGGTGGTTATCCACAAAGTTCGCTGCATTCGTGGTCGTTGCTTCGGAACAGATTTAGACAGTACACAGCCATTTGCACCAAAATGGAGTCTGCACTCTAACCTTTCGATTGACACATCACTCGACCAGTTACGAGCTTCCCTGCCCTGTCTACAGCCTGCTATAGCCAACGAGTGCCTGTGTTGAAACGAAGCTCATGCCTCCTTTTTTTGCGTGTAGCCCGAGCAACCAGAAACCAATCAAGACGACGATTGTTGCATTATGACACCATCGAAATTCTGGAAACGCCGATATATAGGTTGTTGGGGTGGCGAAAAGGCTGGCGCTGCCTATCGCTCGCGTAAGAGAATGGACAGAATATGGCTCAGCTGTGCGTAATGCGTGCTGTGCGTTCCGCAAAACAGAGCGAGGCAGAGAGAGATTTCCAGCGAATGTTTGATGGTTGTTTACGGAGTTTGAAAGAAAAAATAGCCAAAAGGTTGCGAAAAAAATCATTTTCAGTTCAGAAGCTGCAGAGCTGTGCACTCGGCGTGCAAGTGATAGCTCAGGGGAAGAAATATCCGACCAAAACCCTGATGGCTCCATAGCAGAGGAAATGTTTCTCGGGGGAGATGACATTACTCTTGACAAGTACGCATCATATTATAACTTATATTTCATTATATAATAACATTACATTTATATTTATTATTATTATTACTATTATTATTATTATTATTATTATTATTATTATTATAAAATTACATTACGTATTATTTGCATCTGTCACGGAAGGTGGAAGGACGTCATGTTTTCACTGGAGTTCACCGTCATGTTTTCACCGGAGTAATTCTGTGTAAATAATTACGGGAAAAGGATATTATAATATGATGCTGATATTATGATGATTATATTATTACCATATTACGCATTATTACCTCCGTTACTGAAGGTGGAAGGAAGTTATTTTTTCGCCGGCGTTGGTTGTTGTGGGAATTTAAATTTTCATCCCTGTAAGAAATCAGAGTGAGACAAAGTAAGTAAATAGGATCCATTTTACTATGTGCCACATAGGGTCTTCGATACAGGCAAGAACGAAGACAAAGGAATCTCTCCTTTGCTTTGGATATATGTAAAAGCACAAAGTCAGAATCTCCTCCCCTTGGGGTTTATATGCACAAATTTGAGTTTATGCCTCAGTAACCTTTTAATTTTTTAATTTATCATATATTGTAAATAGTTTGCTATGGAAAGGTTATTTGTTTGTTTACCTTTCATGTAAAAAACATTTTTTTACATGCCAGCACTTGTTTTGACTTTTATATGCACAAATTTGAGTTTATGCTTCAGTAACTTTTACTTTTTTTATTGATCATATATTGTAAATATTTTACTGTGAGTTTGCTGCGTAAAGGTCATTTGTTTGTTTACCTTTCATATAAAAAAGCATTTTTTTAACATAAAGGCACTCGTTTTGACTCTTATGTGCACAAATTTGAGCTTATGCATCAGTAACTTTTTTTCAGCAATATTGATAGTGAATCTGGATATGAGGTTGGATTCCTCTAAGTGTCACCTTTCATTAGAGCCCAACATTATGACTGTAGGTTGAAGCGTTCAAGAGTTATGCCCTTTTATCCTAGGTATGTGACCATGGTTATCCAAGGGTCCTTTTGGGGTCTCCAAATGGCCATTTTTGGAAACGCCTAGACATGGCCTTAGAAAAACATGTGTAAAATGCTCATTTTCTGTAGGATTGTTATCAAATTTGAACTGGAACTAAGTAAGACTTCATGCAGTGGTCCCATTGTGTTTTTCAGCTAATAAGTCCCAGCTGCTCTCATCTACAGGCATCTGTTTGCAAAAAAAAATTTTGGCGAGAGTAAAAACCTTCTACTTCAGTGTGTTCCAGCTTGGATTACTCAATGACAGTAGCACTTAGAGTATTTCTTTTAGCTGGGGGAAAAACTTTAGAGTGTTTCCTTTCAAATGAGACCATAACCATCCATATAGTCCAAACGGTTCAAGAACAGCATTCAATTTACTTTGGGTACGCTTTTCATAGGCATTTTAGGCAAATTTTCCCGGAGTTTTAAGGGGTTAATGTACAGGAAATTCCCGAAATTGAACATTCCTTCTTGGGTTTAAATATAGGAGTATGCCATCGACCACCAGCTTTCGACAGTACAATCCAAAGCTAATGTAATGCTTTTTAGGAGCATTACGCAAGCTTATAGCGGTGGTGGGACTATTATCATGGGAGACTAAAATTATCCTGGTATCAATTGGGAAATGGTGAAAGGACTGGGTAGGGGGGAGGAAGAATTTCTAGATGTTATAAATGATCATTTCTTGGTGCAGTATGTTATTAAACCTACCAGAGAGAAGGCAATTTTACACTTATTACTCTGTAATGACCCTGATAGAATTAGCAATGCTGAGGTACTGGAGCCACTTGGGACAAGTGGTCACTCTGCTGTTAATTTTGCTGTTTCATGGGAAGTGAAAAAGGTGTATTCTAAAAGAAAAACTTTCAATTTTAGGTGAGCAAACAGGATGCGCTCATATCTAGCTGAAATAAAATGGGAGACACTCCTGGACTGTAAGTCTGTAAATGAGATGTGGGAAAGATTTAAGGGGGTTTTACTTGAATCACAATGCAGATTCATTCTGAAGGTGTCCAAAAGTACGCTGAAAAAGCAGAATCCTCAGTGGATGACCAAAAGTATTCGTAGGATGTTGAGGGAAAAGAGGAATCTTTATAAGATGTACATAAAGGATAACAATGAGAATACTAGGGCTGAATACTGTAAAATGCGGGCTTTGGTCAAATAAGAGCTGAGGAATGCTAGAAGACTGTATGAAAGACAAATTGCAGAGGGGGCAAAAACTAGCCCTAAGCGCTTCTTTCAGTACTGTAGCAGAAAAAGGAAAGTTAAAAGAGCAGGTTAAGTGCATCAAGAATAAAAATGGATCGCTGCTATATGATAACAAGCATACTGCGGATGCCTTAAACAGTTACTTTGTTGAGAATTTTACCTCAGAGGGGGTCTTTATTTGGCCAGAGGGCATGTGAAATGCTCAAGATTATTTAGCGGAAATTGAGGTTTGGGATAACGAAGTATTAGACAAGTTGCATAAACTAAAAGCAGATAAGGCAGCGGGTCCTGATGGCTTATATCCTAGAGTGCTCAGGGAAGCTGGTGAGTTCATCTTTAAGCCGCTATCCGCCATCTTCAGATGGTCTTTAGAAACTAGAGAAATACCAAATGATTGGAAACAGGGCAATATAATACCAATATATACTCAGCAACAAAAGTTTCTGTGACACCATTTATGTGTATGTTATAAATGACACGCAAAGATCTCAATGCAATCAATATGTTTATTTAACAGGAGAAACACTGACTTTTCAGTGCCAACGTCACTCAAAACGAAAAATGTCATTTTCATGCGTCATGAAGCACTTGTCTGACGTCTAACCAATTGTGACCTTCACACTTCAATACCGGGTGTGACTTCCTCGTGCCATGATGCAAGCAACGCATCTCCGGCGCATGGACCGAATCAGATGTGCCAGAAATTGCTGTGGGATGTCATTCCAAATCTGACGTAGACGTTGTCGCAATTCCTGGAGTGTAGCTGGCGGGTTATCCAACCGCCGCAAACGTCGATCCATCTCGTCCCAAAGATGCTTGATTGGGGACATGTCTGGGGATCTGGCTGGCCATGGCAGGACATTGACATGTTGTTGCATCAGATTCTGCTGTACAATCCTTGCAGCGTGTGGTCTGGCGTTATCATGTTGCAGCGTTACTCTGGGACCATGTTGCATCAAAAACGGTACCACCAATGGCCGTAGCACTTCATCGCGATATCTTTGACCTGTCAGATTTCCATCAATAACAAGCAAATCTGTTCTGTTTCTAGCCGTGATCCCTCCCCAAATCATGACACTACCACCTCCAAAATGATCAAATTCCTGAACACAGTTGTTGGCATAACGTTCTATACGTCGACGGTATACACGTAAACGACCATCACATCGGTTAAGCATGAATCTTGATTCATCAGTGAAGAGTACAAGATCCCACTGACGTTGGATCCACCGTCGATGTTGTTGTGCCCACTGTAGACGCAGTCGTCGGTGTTGTACTGTGAGTATTGGACGTCTTGCTGGCCGACGTGGGACAATGCCAAAATGACGGAGACGGCGACAGATTGTCTGTGCAGACAGTCGCCTCAAACCAGGTATCGTTCTTGCAGTTATGGTTGCAGGTTGGAATCGATTTCGGAGATGGGTTGTTCGAATCCAGTTGTCCTGTCTGGGAGTGGTTACTCGTGGACGGCCGCTGCGAGGACGGTCTCTGACATGTCTTGTCTGCTGATGACGCTGCCATAAGTTCCAAATGGTGTTTCGGTGGACATTCAGGCGATGAGCAACTTCCCTCTGCGAGGTTCCGGATTCAATCATCCCAATGGCCCTGCACCGATCATTTTCAGACAGTCTTGGCATTTAGAGGGTTCCTGATCCGAAATGGCTGTGTTTTCGATAAGTGATGCTTCCGTCGTTCATCAGGCACAATGTGAACATTTCAAAAATTCTCCTCTTTTATTGCCATCCACAAGCATGATTTACGCACATTTTCACGTGCAAAGTCATTTTCTCGCATTTTCATGATTTCCATTTCAATGTTGTGTTTACGTGTACTGTTTCAGTCTGATATCACCATGTATGACAATTTCATAATTGCGTTATGAAAAATAATTAACAATATTGGTGTCACAGAAACTTTTGTTGCTGAGTATATAAGTAAGGGGACCGTACAGAGCCAGGAAACTTCAGGCCAGTGAGTTTAACTTGCATTGCGTGCAAAATATTGGAATCTATCATAAAAGATAGCTGGACTTATTTCTTGAACGTAACAGTATCTTGAGGGATAGCCAACATGGTTTTCAGAAGGGAAGGTCATGCCTAACAAACCTTCTGGAATTTTTTGAAGAGGCCACCAGGACTTAGGACCAGAGCAGGGCTTATGACATCATATACTTGGATTTTCAGAAAGCATTTGATACAGTACCGCATAAGAGACTAGTTTTTAAAATGAACTCCATTTGAGTTACAGGAGGTGTTCTGAAGTGGATTCAAAACTGATTACAGGACAGAACACAAAGAGTAGTGATCAGTGATATCTCATCTGAGCTGGGTATGATGGGGAGTGGCGTCCCCCAGGGATTGGTGTTGGGACTCCTACTATTCCTCATTTACATTAATGGCCTTGATAGGAATATTGAGAGCAGATTGGTTAAATTTGCAGATGATACTAAATTGGGGGGTTTGGCAAATAGTCTAGGGTCCACTAAAGTGATTCAGGACAATTTGAATAGAATCCAGAATTGGGCAGAAATGTGGCAAATGAAATTTAATTTAGCAAAATGTAAAGTTGTACATGTAGGTAATGTAATGTGAATAGAGGCCACTAGATGGCAGTATTTACCTTTTTTTTTGTTGAGCCCAGACTGGAGCTAGAGCTAGGTTTGGACATGTTCTGGGCATGTCTGGGGCAAGTCCCAGAAAAATTTTTAAAAAGAGGTCTAAATGTGGGCGAGGTCTGCAGAAGAGTATATAAGGAGGAGAATTGAGACAGTGAAGTAGTAGGAGAAATTGCAAGGAGAAGGATACGTGACCAGACCTGTCATTCTGTTCAAGACCTGTGAAGCTTTTTGTGGATTTTTGCCTGTGTTAGAGCATTTTCCTTACCCAGGGCATCACCAAGCAACCCACCAAAGGGACTGTAAATATTTGTTTTTTGTATGTAATCAATCTTCCTCTGTAGAGTAGTTTGTTGTTAGTTGCCTTTGTTTAATTAAATGTGTTTTACTTTTAAAATTTTTGTCTGTCATCCTTTGCTGTCGTTAATTAATGTCATAACAAATTGGGGCCATAACAGTAATAAAAACATTAAACGGGATTACTTCATGGGAGGTTTAAAACTGGAATGTGCTGCACAAGAGAAAGATCTGGGAGTGATTGTTAACCAAACCCTCACAGGTTCTAGCCATTGTGCCTTAGCAGTTAAAAAAGCTAATCGGATGCTGGGATACATTGCCAAAAGTATTGAGTACAAATCTAAGGAGGAGATGCTTCTTCTGTACAACACGTTCGTAAGACCACACCTGGAGTATTGTGTACAGTTCTGGGGACCATACTTTAAGAGAGATATAGAGGCTCTAGAGAAAGTTCAGAGAAGAGCCACCAAGCTTATTCCAGGTATAAAATATGAAAGCTACGAGATGAGGCTGAACATCCTTAATCTCTTTAGTCTTAGTAAAAGGAGACTATGGTGATTTGATTGAGGTCTTTAAATATGTTAAAGGGATTAACAAAGTGAATCATGTAGGATTCCTTCGACCAAGTGTTGTGAGTAGAACTCGGGGTCACAAATGGAAGTTGACCAAAGGTAAATTTAGCACTGATATTCGGAAATATTTCTTCACCCAAAGAGTAATTTCAATTTGGAATAGCTTCCCTGACCATATTGTTGAGGCAGAGACCTTGGGGGTTTTCAGGAGCAGGCTTGACCTAAAGCTAGATACCATTGAGTCATTTAGTATCTGAAGCGGTATATTCACAATAGTATAAATAAACTGGCAAGCTTAGTTGGGCAGGCCGGTTCTTACCATTCATGTCATTCATGTCATGTCATGTTTTGTTATGTTTTATGTTTTTTGTTATGTTATTTATGTTATGTCATGTTTTGTTATGTTTTGTGTAATGTTTTTTGTTATGTTTTTGTTATGTTTTGTTGTGTTATTTATGTTATGTCATGTCATGTTTTGTTATGTTTTTGTTATTTTTTATGTTATTTGTTATGTTATTTGTTATTTTATGTTATTTGTTATGTCATGTTTTTTTGTTATGTTTTTGTTGTGTTATTTGTGATGTTATGTCATGTTTTATGTTTTTTGTTATGTTTTGTTATGTTTTATGGTTTGATATGTTTTTTGTTATGCTATGTTATGTTATTTGTCATGTTATGGAAGAGAAAGGTGAAGGTTCTGGAGTGGCAATCAGTTTCCTGACCTCAATATCATTTGGCTGCTTTGGGGAGATCTCAAATGTGCAGTTTATGCAAGATGCCCAAATGATTTGCACGAGCTGGAGGCATTTTGCAAGGAAGAATGGGCGGCTGTACCCCCTGAGAGAATTTGGGGGCCTCATTGACGACTATCACAAAACACTGCGCACTGATGATAAAGGGGGATGCACACTTTTGAACAGGGTTCATTTCATTTTTTTTTCTTTCCCTTATTGCCATGTTTAATTTGACGATTGTCCCATTCTACATGAACTTCAGCTGGATATGAATCAAATAACAAATAAATGCGTTTAGCCTGGCCATTTGTTTTCTTTAAAAAATTTTGTCCATTATACAAATTAAGCCAGGGTATGCAAATTTTTTAGGGCAAATTTCCTGAATTTTTTTCCATTATTATCGTAAACAATTTAGGAAAGAAAAAAAGCATCAAATTATTTTTCATTTTACTAGATGTTGGAGCTTATTTCATCTGATAACACATGTATTGGTACATACTGAGTAATCTTACTCTTTTATTCACACTGAACAGGAGACAAGTTTCGACTGGTGATAGCCAGCACCCTATATGAGGACGGCACTCCAGATGATGGGGAGTATAATCCCCAGGACGACCGTCCATCCAGGTCTGGACTTAATGTTTGAGTCCTGGCACATCCTTGATAAATTATGCTTGCTTGTCGCATGTTTTGAGATTTTGAGTCTTCCTTGCAGAGCGGACCAGTTTGATTATGTGATGTACGGAAAAGTGTACAAGATCGAAGGAGATGAGACTTCCACAGAGGCTGCCACACGTCTGTAAGTGATGAAGTTTGCCTTGTTAATGAGTTCTAATTTGCATGCTTTGAAAACTCATTATTTGGGCAGTTTCAATTCCGACAAAACAAAAAACTTTATATGTGGTTTGCTTGAACGCCTGGTCCTTGAGGCTCTCCAGTACCTCTGTTAACCACTGTAGTTTTCAAGCATGGGTCTGTATGTGAAACAGTCAATTCCTGGCCACTTGGTCTCAAAACTTACTATTAGATACTAAATGCTGTATTTGTGTAGTGCTGTTCTCAATGGGACACTCTACAGTTATGAGAGAATTGCTCACCTTAACCACTGTCACTACCGGTTCTAGGATAATTTTTATAGCCAGTCATTACTGCAGCTATGAAAAAGTTGGCACATCATGGAAAATTCAAGTGAAATCTAAAACAACTCATTCCCTGTTGTGATGGCCACTACAGTCACATGACAGTTCTTAAGACTGTGATGTGAGGGATCAGTGATCAAACGTATTCAGAAGTGATTTTCACCTTAGCCTTTTATGCACCAAAATTTGACCTGACCCTTACAGATTTTAACCCTTTAGTGGCAGCTTACGGAAACTTCCGTTTTATGCCAATTGTCTTTTCTGCTTGGATGCGGTCTTTCCTTATTGTCCACCGCCGCACGGAACGTGCACAGCAGCAGGACATAGTATTCACGACTGTCTGTCCGTCCGTACCTCCCAAATCATTGTCAGCGAGATATCTCAAGAACGAATTGACGGATTTTCTTCAAATTTGATGTCAACATGTATTAGTGCGATACCCCGGCGCCAGTCGATTTCGGTGACCTTCGCGCCATTCTCAAGGTCACACCGAGAGATTGCTCATTTTGACACGATTTCACATCTTGTGGCGGGGGAAAAAGACACGTTTGTGGCATATACTTGTTTTTTCCATTGCCTTGGGGTCCTCATTTTATCCAGAAAGGGCTGGTGTGGGTGCTGGCTTTTATTCCAACCAAGCAGTTACGCTCTGAATTTTATTAATCGAGGTCTTCTGTAAAGATTCAAGATCTAACTGCTCATGTATCTCTGAATATTTGCTCTCGATATGTGAAATCTGCTAAAGCTTGTTGTAAATAATGGATCCAACTTGTGCTGAAATGTATAAGCAACCTTTAATTTTAGTGTCATACCATGACATGCTATGGTAAAGTCAGAATTTGATAAGATATTGCGAGCATACTGTATTGGATATGAGTGGTCTTCATGAACTTGGGTAGAGCTGTCATGTTTGGTTTTGTACAAGCTCAATGTCAAAGGGTTAATTATGTCACCTACTGTAGTGTGAGAAAAGTCCTGCCAATTTGTCTTTGAAGAACGTTGTTCACAAAGCAATGATTATAAGCTTATGCTTCTGGGGCAAATTGGTGGGCCTCGAACCATCTTTGCTCACGAGGGAAGACATGTTTTTCGGCTCATTTTTTGCTAAGACATGACTTTCTGTCCTATTTAACATGCCGGTTTCACATTTTTGTATTACTGAAACTTGCCCCATCATTATTAGTCCTAAATAGCCCCTGTTGTGGAGTCTCTTGCTGTCATTAGATTGGAATAAGCATATGTTTCAAGTGAATTGATGAGTTGAATCAAAAAATGTATTGTAGCATTTTTAATATAGAGGGTGAATGGACTCAAGTTGCTTAAATTTCTAAAAACATTATTTACATTTTCTATTATGTGCCAAGTGTTTTGGAATGGGGTCATAAATGGGGACAATTAGGTGGCAAGTTGAAAAAGCCTGGTCTGGAGTACCACACTACTGACCTATTTTTGTAGGCCAACCTCTAAGTTCCTTCCACCGTGGGTTCCTTGGCCAGATCTGCAAGAGGTTTTTCCTTGGAGTATTAGTTTCACTGTCAAATCGGTGAAATGCAAACTCACTAGCTTTTCGCGTTTCGTTCTACGTTTTATGTACGATTCCTTCAGGTCTCAACAATGAATTTTGAAACTGATTTGTGCATCAACGGAGCAATCGGCTGAAAAGATGTAACGATGGAAACTTACCATCATTATCACAGTCTCCCAGCTGTTTTCAGACTTATGCATGTGCACACAGTATTACTATTGTAGCTGTAATATATACAAGTGCTGGTCAACGAATTAGAATAATTTGAAATAGCGCAATCGTTAAATTTTCTTGATGCATTTTTTGTGCAGAAAACAAATCAGGTGTTCACCGCGCCTGTCCTACTTGTTAGAGTAATCACAGAACTCGCTACCTGTAAAAAATTTGCTTAGCTGAGCTTTTCAAAAGGCCCATTTAGGCCATTTAACTGTGACACTGTTGTTTCATTGAATTAGAATAAGTGCTCGAATTTTTGTTTTCTGTGAAGAGTGTTCACTGTGCAGTATAAAGTCAGGGTTGAGTAGAATTTCTAAGTTGTAAGATCAATTATGGGTAAGCAGCGCGACCTCTCAACCGGAATAGTGGCTCAAATTCAACCCTTTGCTAACAAGGCTTGACCCAAACTAAAATTGCTGAGCAGCTCGGCATCAACCAGTCTTCCGTCTGCAAAGCTCTAAAGAAAGACTGCAGCAAGCACACCAACTGTTTCAGCATCCGAAAAACTTCTGCTCGTGACAACAAGCAGCTGAGAAGGATCGCAGTCAGCAACTGGTTCAAGTCCATTTCTGAGCTCAGCGACTTGTGGAACGAGCAGACGGGCGCTAACGTCTCGAGATCAACCACTTACCGTCGTCTGCGCGAACTCGGCTTCAAATCTCGCGTTCCAGCAGTGAAACCAATGCTGAACAAGAAACAAATGGAGAAACGGCTGAAGTGGGCCAAAGAACTCGGCGAGTGGACTGCTGAGGACTGGCAGAAAGTGGTCTTCAGTGACGAATCACACTTTTGCATCTCCTTCGGTGACCAAAGTCCTCGTGTCTGGCGTTGTGGTGGCGAAACCTACAATCACGAGTGCGTAAAAAGATGCGTCAAGTCTCTCCAGAGCGTTATGGTCGGGGATGCATGTCCGCTCGGGGTGTAGGGAAACTCTGCTTCCTCACGAAGACTCAATGCTGCCGTATACCAAGATGTTCTGGAAACGTTCCTGATTCCGACTGTTGAGGGACAGTTTGGCGAAGAAGACCTCCTATTTCAACAGGATCTTGCACCGGCTCATGCGGCAAAGTCGACCAAAGATTGGTTCGCCGAAAAACAGCTTGAAGTTTTGGCATGGCCGGCCAACTCGCCTGACCTCAATGTTATTGAAAACCTTTGGGCCATCGTCAAGCGGAAAATTTGCGACAGAAAGCCGACGACGCTGGACCAACTGAAGCAGAACATCGCCACAGCCTGGGAAGCTGTGAGTGCGGAAACTTGTGACAAGCTGGTCAAATCGATGCCGCGGAGACTTCAGGCAGTCATACAAGCCAAGGGGGCAGCCACAAAATACTGAGAAAGTGATGATTCTAATTATAATAAAAATTTTTCCAATTCAGTGAAACGGTTTCTCTATTATTCTAATTCAATAAAACAGCATTGTCACAGTTAAATGGCCTAACTGGGCCTTTTGGAAAGCTCAGCTGAGCAAATTTTTTTACTGGTAGCGAGTTCTGTGAATACTCTAACAAGTAGGACAGGCGTGGTGAACACCTGATTTGCTTTCTGCACAAAAAATGCATCAAGATAATTTAACGATTGCGCCATTTCAAATTATTCTAATTTGTTGACCCGGACTCGTAGATACCTGCATGTTAAAGGCTTGGAATAGCTTGAAATGCATGGTTGATGCATTAATGTAGCATTGCACATGTCAGAACCATTGTGAATTTCTCAAGTGATACAGGCCACTGAGAAATTCTCTTTTTCTGCTGTCTTTGGCATTAAAACCAGAAATGAATTCCATATTCATCAGTGTTGTTCCTATTTATTTCAATCTTAGTTTTTTTTTTTTTTTTAAGCACCAGTGGGAATATGTTGCCTTTTTACCCCCTGCCGCGCAATTAGTGCGAAGCAGGGGATATAGTATTTGGCTCCGTACGTACGCATGTTCGTCCGTACGAACATATAAATGTGGATATTTTAAGAACCGTTGACTAGATTCTTTTCATATTTGATATCTAGGTTTATCTCAGTGGGGGAAAGGTACCATGCAGTTTTGGTGACCTTCACCTAAATTTAATGTCACAAAGCTCAAATTTGAGTATCTTGGTCCAACTGTACAAACACAAACTTGAATATCTTACAAAACCCAAAACCAGTGAAGTTGGCACGTTGTGCCAATAACGTTAAATAAAAACAGAATACAATGATTTGCAAATCCTTTTCAACCTATATTCAATTGAATACACTGCAAAGACTAGTTACTTAATGTTCGAACAGGTTAAATTTGTAATTTTTTGCAAATATTGGCTCATTTGGAATTTGATGCCTGCAACATGTTTCAAAAAAGCTGGCACAAGTGGCAAAAAAGACTGGAATGCTCATCAAACACTTATTTGGAAAATGTGAAATTTTTTTAAATGTGCGGCGCATTATGAAGTAAAATATGACAACGGAGACCCCGGACTGTTGAACAACTTAAGCTGTACATCAAGCAAGAATGGGAATGGGAGTTTCACCTGAAAAGCCTCAAAAATTGGTCTCCTCTGTTCCCAAACCTTTACTGAGTGTCGTTAAAAGGAAAGGCGATGTAACACAGTGGTAAAAAGGCCCCTGTGCCAACTTTTTTGCAATGTGTTGCTGCCTCTAAATTCTAAGTTAATGATTATTTGCAAAAAGAAAAAAAAGTTTCTCAGTTTGAACATTAAACATCTTGTCTTTGCAGTGTATTCAATTGAATATAAGTGAAAAGGATTTGCAAATCATTGTATTCTGTTTTTATCTACGATTTACATAACGTGCCAACTTCACTGGTTTTGGGTTTTGTAAGAATCCTTGACTACTTTCTTTTCATATTTGGTACCTTGGTTCATCCCAGTGGGGGAAAGGTACCATGCTGTTTTGGTGACCGTGACCTTCATTTCAAGGTCACAAATCATAAATTTGAAAATCTCAAGAACTATTGACTAGATTCTTCTTGTATTTAGTACCTAGCTTCATCCCAGTGAGGGAAAGGTACCATGCTGTTTTGGTGACCACCTTCATTTCAAGGTCACAAAGCTTAAATTCCAATAACTTAAGAACTGTTGACTGGATTCTTTTCATTTTGGATACCTGTGACGACCCCCAAAATTTTGATGTTTCCTAGAGGTGACGGAGGTGACAGCTTCTCAAAATAAACATTGGCATGTCGATACTTCATCAACTTTTCAAGTGGAAAATTAAACATTGCATATTCTAATTGCAGAAATAACAATGAAAAAGATCCGCAAAAGTCATAATAAAGCATATTAAATGTTGTTGACCTAATGTGTTGACTTTCTGAGTTTTTTCTTTGTATGAAATGTCTCTGTGATCGAGTGGCAGTCAGCCATTACAAATACATATGGTGGACATGTCAAAGTTGATTACTGAACAGTGATACATTTTTAGATTATTACCCACCACGCGATTGGCGGAAAGCGGGGGATATAGTCTTGGGCTCTGTACGTCCGTCCGTACGGACACACAAAATGAGGCGGCGGGGGATATTGCCATGTTAGTGGCAGACACTTATTAATAAATCTCACTCCAATACTTAATTTTTGCGTCACGCAGCACGCTACATTTTTTAGCCACAGGTACCTCATGATGCATTTTCAAATCAAAACTGCTGGTAAACTACGGCATGCATCATCACGAAATTTTCTGACCAATTAGAAGAAGCCTTAGATATTCCTCCTAAGAGGTCAATGAACTTCCGTAGGGGTAGAATTTGCTGAGAAACTGTTCTGAAGTTGCCGGCGCAATGGCATGCTGTGCGGCGTCTCTTTCGTCAAGAACACGTAAGTACGGTTTATTAGTTCACGCAGAATCGAAGCATAGTCATGCCAATGGTTAATTTTTAGAGAAAAAGCACTTTGAACGCAACGAAAATGCCTCTAGTTTGCGATATTCATAGTTTTCAGTCAAGTGATTGCTGCATACCCCTGGAGGACAAAACGCTGTCATTATGGCGGGTAATACTTGACATTCCACAGAGCAGCCAAGCCCCGGATGTATACATTACTTCACTAAAGAACAGTATGTTAGGAAACATCACATTATAGGCACTTGCAATCCATGTGCGGCCCCTGCCGCAGTAAGCCCATTTTTAAAAAGTTATCAAAGTCCCTGACATTACCCTGACTCCACTTTTGCAATTTTCACATTTTATATAGCTGGCTGTCTTCTGGAGTCTTTCCCTTTAAACTGCTATAGATGCAGTAAAACTATCATATTATGGATTCAATTGGACCAGCTCATTCTGTCCGTTATGAGCGAAATCCGCTATATGCATAAAACGGAAAAAATCCATTATACGCACAAGACAGATTATATTCGTAATATGCCTGTATCAGATCATATCTGTTATACGCGTGTGAATTTGTATGTAGCCTTTGCTTTGTGTATAAAAATCGGAACAACTTCATTCTAAAGTGCGCGTACCGGTACCTACTTGTCTTCATTTAGTCTGTCTTTGCCCCGATACAATGGATAACAGGATAATATGATAGGCTAATGCGTGTTGCTCCAACTGGGATGAATGAGGAAGACTAAAAACTTAAGCATGTAAATGAAACTGCATCAGTTTCAGTTTCTGCGAATACACTGTTAACTTGCACCTTTTTTGCTTATTTTTACTGTAATTTAACAATAAGTTCACAAGAGTTCCATTCATGTTGTGTAACCCACGGTTAAATGTGCACAGGACTCATAGACTGTATAAAAAAAGCACCTGGGTGTGAAAAGTGAGCCTGAAGCGGAAATCTCAAAAATGTACAATATTTAATGGCCAGCAGTTGTAGTTGTCTGTAGTTGCAGAAAGAAGTTCAATGCTATTGAAGTCTGAGAAAATGACCCTACTTTGCCACCTGATTTATTCAGTATTTCCCCTAGAAAACCCAAAACCAGTGAAGTTGGCTCGTTATGTAAATCATAGATAAAAACAGAATACAATGATTTGCAAATCCTTTTCAACTTATATTCAATTGAATACACTGCAAAGACGAGATGTTTAATTCTCAAACTGAGAAACTTTTTTTTTTTTTTTGCGAATAATCATTAACTTAGAATTTAAAGGCAGCAACACATTGCAAAAAGTTGGCACAGGGGCCTTTTTACCACTGTTACATCGCCTTTCCTTTTAACGACACTCGGTAAACGTTTGAAGACTGAGGAGACCAATTTTTGAGGCTTTTCAGGTGGAACTCCCATTCCCATTCTTGTTTGATGTACAGCTTAAGTTGTTCAACAGTCCGGGGTCTCCGCTGTCGTATTTTACGCTTCATAATGCGTCGCACATTTTCAATGGGGGACAGGTCTGGACTACTGGCAAGCCAGTCTAGTACCCGCACTCTTTTACAACGGAGCCATACTGTTGTAACACGTGCAGAATCTGGCTTGACATTGTCTTGCTGAAATAAGCAGGGGCGTCCATGAAAAAGACATTGCTTGGATGGCAACATATGTTGCTCCAAAACCTGTATATACCTTTCAGCATTAATGGTGCCTTCACATATCTGTAAGTTGCCCATGCCTTGGGCACTAATACACCCCCATACCATCACAGATGCTGGCTTTTGAACTTTGCGCCTATAACAGTCCGGATGGTTCTTTTCCTCTTTGGTCCGGAGGACACGACGTCCACAGTTTCCAAAAACAATTTGAAATGTGGACTCGTCAGACCACAGAACACTTTTCCACTTTGCATCAGTCCATCTTAGATGAGCTTGGGCCCAGCGAAGCCGGCGGCGTTTCTGGGTGCTGTTGATAAATGGCTTTCGCTTTGCAGTGTAGAGTTTTAACTTGCACTTGGAGATGTAGAGATGAACTGTAGTTACTGACAGTGGTTTTCTGAAGTGTTCCTGAGCCCATGTAGTGATGTCCTTTACACACTGATGTCGGTTTTTGATGCAGTACCGCCTGAGGGATCGAAGGTCACGGGCATTCAATGTTGGTTTTCGGCCTTGTCGCTTACATGCAGTGATTTCTCCAGATTCTCTGAACCTTTTGACGATATTACGGACCGTAGATGATGAAATCCCTAAATTTCTTGCAATAGCTCGTTGAGGAATGTTGTTTTTAAACTGTTCGACGATCAGCTCACGCATTTGTTCACTAAGTAGCGACCCTTGCCCCATCCTTGTTTGTGAATGACTGAGCATTTCAGAGAAGCTGCTTTTATACCCAATCATGGCACCCACCTGTTCCCAATTAGCCCGTTCACCTGTGGGATGTTCCAAATAAGTGTTTGAGCATTCCTCAACTGTCTTTTTTGCCACTTGTGCCAGCTTTTTTGAAACATGTTGCTGGCATCAAATTCCAAATGAGCTAATATTTGCAAAAAAAATTACAAAGTTTACCTGTTCGAACATTTAGTAACTTGTCTTTGCAGTGTATTCAATTGAATATAGGTTGAAAAGGATTTGCAAATCATTGTATTCTGTTTTTATTGACTATTTACACAACATGCCAACTTCACTGGTTTTGGGTTTTGTATACGGCGTTTACTTCCGCACATCAATGACGATGGAAAATATCAATCGCCTACGTCTTTATTGGATTATTTATTGGATTATATGGATTTGCGTAAATTAGTTCGAGGTTCACTGGGCAATAATCCATGAGAATCCGTTCAATAGTCTGAATGTGGTGACAGCTAAAGTGCGTTGTTAGGTACGATGCACAGCTGAGTGATTACGAGAATAACTGCTGGGGAGTCAGCTAAAGTTTCGTATTTTTTGCAGATTGCCATCCTTGAAGTCACATCAATTATATCAACATAGCCAATAGGTAATCGCTTTGTCATTTGTTTATCATTACTTGTCTCGCATTGGTGGTGGCTGTTCAGTTAATAAACTGATTAATCGGGCAAACCTGATCGCAAACAGTTTAAGAGCAATTATGCGGGAAAGGGTGATGTTACTGAAGGCCTTCCTGGCATCTGACTGCTAATATGGCATTAGACTGTTGGCTTGAGAAGCTGTAGCAATTATTAACTGACGAACAGTACATTTTCTGTCAACTTACTGGTTATCTTTCAGAATCGCTGCTGCTCTGCTCTCAATCACAGTCACTCTCTCTTCCCGCTAACTGCCCGAAGGAGCTACGCTGTTATGTTCACGTTACGTTACCTGCGCTACTCGCTATATGGACCGTGTATAAGCTTGAACGTTACCTTTTACGTTGATGTCTTAAAAGGGTCCGACAGGAGTTGATGTGCTCGTTGATGGCTCAGAAGAAGTCCAAAATAACGTGTGTTGTTGCGCTCATGCAGTGCGAGTAAACATCATTAGTAGCGCATTGATATTAATAATTGTGAAATTTCAGCAGCGCCACTGCTGAATGAATGTAGGGGAAACACTTATTTCAATAAATATTTTCCACATCATTTTATGGTATCTATCACAAGTTTCAAGTCTCCTTCTATATATTGTGCTAATTGGAGACACTGAATTGCCCATAGTTGTGTGTGTGTGTGTGTGTGTGTGTGTGTGTGTGTGTGTGTGTGTGAAAGCGAATGGTGCGTGAGAGTGGTTTAGAGAATGGATGGATGGTCTATTTGCAAACATTTGCATGTTTTTATGGTCAAAGTGCACCTTATTAGTGCTGCATAGGCTGTGTGTTTCAATGAACCTAAAATGGGCTCTGTTGACTCCTGTCGCTTCAAGGCCTTTTCCCTTGAAGTTCACTTTGTTGTGAGAAACCAATCACAGTTCATGAAGCTGTGGCCTGAAAAATTAAGATAACGCAGCAAAAGGTTGGGGGTTATACTGCTGACCCGTACTAAAAATGAATTTTAAATGCTTAATTCTTCCCTTTGTCTTCATTTGGAGGTCAATTCAAAGGGAATTGAATTCATCCTGAAGAAAACTGCACCGCTATGGTTGTCTTTGCTGATTATTATGCAAGCTAAAAAGGGTTCAAGAAAATTATCTCAGAGAAAATAATGGAAAATGACAGTAAAATTGTCAATTGTGTACGTATTGTAATGCGTTACACCATCTTAAAGCAAAAATTTTCAACATTTTTATAAAAAAGAAAAAAGGTTGGCATGGACGAAAGGATTACACCCAGTGATAATGCACAATGAACACTTCATTTGAGCAAAGTCGAAGTGTGTCAAGTTGATAAACACATCAGCAATCGGTTGGTGTAGCTTTAAGTGACTGACATGATTTTGATTTAATGTGTCATTAGTCAGCTCTAGTGCGGTCTTTGGATTTTGAATACTATGCATACCTGTCTTATGAATAGTGTTGGCTTTCTCTCTTTGATTTTTGACTTTTACATTTTCAAAGGACTTATTTGCCCCGTGCACCAGGTGTCCCCTGATGGCACACCAGGGGCCACCACTCACTGGTGGGGAAACACTATTAGAAGTAGTCTTGCTTCATGGACAGCAGACCTATTTTGCCAGTTCTCAAACATTATCGTTCTTAACCAAATTTTAAAAGCATAATTGTTTGCTTTACATTTATGATGTACTTCTCTTTCTCCAGCTCTGCATATGTGTCATATGGAGGATTGCTGATGCGACTGCAGGGGGATGCCAATAATTTGCACGGGTTTGAGGTGGACTCACGTGTTTATCTTCTCATGAAGAAACTGGCCTTCTAAACTTCGTCCTCCAGATGGATTTTTTTAGATGGCCCAGATGCTTCTTGGACTGGAGTCTTATCGTTGTACATACTGTCAGAATGTCAAGCGGAATGTTTGTCAACTGCTGTTTGGACCAGAAAGAAGCAGGTTAACATGCTGGACCATGTAAATAAAGATACCTTTTTTGTATGAGGAGTGAAGAGTTATTGTTCTCAAATATTAAAAATGATTTCAGGTTTTACCCATTGTGCGCACAGTTTGCTCTATGATTTTATTGGCGATATGCAAGATTATACTATTAGGTCATTTTATTCAGGCAACATTAAGCATTGCTGGATGTTTTTCATTTGCAAGTACTTCTTTACTTGCGCATTCCTGAATGATGGTTTGGCCCTAGCGGTGCATGGGGTAGGTAACTGGGTTGTGGTGGAATGGGCCAGAAGGTGCCTAAATGAGTAATAGGAGGGAAAACAGTAAAAATAATAAAACGCCCACAATGCAACAACTAGTGCTCAAGTGTTTACCGATTGTGGCTGGACATACAGAGGTAGGATACACAGAGACAGTCAAGACACACACGACCAGAGTCAAAGTATGCTGGATGTTGCCAAAATAACCAAAAACAAGCTAACTGACGTCAAGAGTTTTCTACACTAATGTTAAAAACAAAAGCCCATCTACTTTATCTAGCAATAACGTACATCGGTTGGCAACCACCCCTAAAGACTATTGTGCCTATACATTAACATAGCCTACGGGCATATGTATAGGAGCTCCCAGTCTTACCTGTCCCCAGGTTTGGCAGTGTACATAACCATTATATGTTCCATTGTTGTTTAACACAACAAACACACTGGATCACAAGAGACAAAATGGCATTTGGGGGGGGAAAAAAAGCAAAACTCTCTCGAAGAGCAAACAGTCCAGGTCTTTTAAAGGAGGTGGCGGGTTCTGGTTGGTTGTTTTGAAATATGAGGTAGCTCTGGGACTTATAAAGGTGGGGCTTGAAGCGTGTGGTCTAGGAGGCAGGACTTGGTGGATGGTGATGGCAGGGAAGTGCAAAAGAAAAACTAATCCAAACACACAGCACATAAAAGTATTATTGCATTGGTCTGGTTTCCCATGTCTCATTATCTCCGCTTAGTCTTAATCTCCTTGGCATTTTGCAGATGATTGACAATTCTGCTGGCCGGCCACATGCTGATTTTGATAAGGCTAGGCCATGCCATCATTTTTACATTTCATTTATTCACAGTGGTTGTTACAACTCAGTTAAAAAGTCTAGGGACAAAGGAAAGCAACACAGTACAGCATTGGTAAAAGGGGCAGGTAAGCGGATTTATTGTATAATGATATGAGCCAGCATATAACGGGCAACACTAAACGCATAAAGGAGAGGGCGGCAGGGGACGGCAAATCATAAAATCAGACCTATTAGTAGCTTATTACTAAAGCCAGCAAAAAGTAACAGCAATGCAGCCACCCATAACGCATAGTGTGCTGGACATGTATTCCCCCTAGGGTGTGGTATGAGTATGAGGGGGAAAAAAACAAACTATGGCCCAGCGCCCACACAAAACAGAGACTCGCTTTCAAGTTAACAAATTCGTAACAAAAGTTGGCCAATAGAAAGATGGAGAAGACACCAGGCCTACGGTCAAAAACGGGCAAACAAGCATTAGTGCTCAGGAAACACATAACAGAGATCACAGCTACGCTTTGGCAAATTCAAACAGTACTTTTATAACCTCCTGATTCTACGAGACTGGAGCGGACAATTGAGAAGAGTAGAGGAAGAAGACCGCTGGAAGCCCCCAGTTGGCTGGCAGAGGCATAGGAAGAAATCCGCTGTAGGCAGGAGGCAACCCCAGAGCCAGGAATGGAATCCCCGATGACATCGTCCCCAGATGCACTGGACCATCAATCAGTGAACTAGGTTGTTACTTGAACCTGTAACCGTGAGCTCCAATATTCCCAGCTGGCAATGATATAAAAAGACACACAAATCCCTTCAAAATCCACCTGGCTGGCCGATTGTGGCCCAAAGCAATTCTCTGTTTAAATTCCCCTTTATCTGAATATGTAGACTTTCATATCAAACCCTTCGTTAATACGTTACCTTCTTATGTAAAAGATTCTACAGATTTCATTAATAAAACTTCATATTTCTGATCTTTCTGATGTCATATTGTTGACCCTTGATGTTAGCAGTCTATATACCAACATTCCTCATGAAGGCGGTTTGGAGGCACTGCGTTTCTTTTTGAGGAATCGGGGGGGGGTTTAACTGGTTTAACTGGTTTGGTCATGCAATATAATTATTTTAAGTTTGAGAATGATTTTTATTTACAAACTCCAGGCACCAGTAGGGGATCAGTATGTGGCCCAAATTATGCAAATTTATTCATGCTTTTTTTGAACATCAGTTTATTTTTAACCCTGATAAGAACATTTTTTTGAGCCATACTTTAAAATGGTACCGTTATATTGATGACGTCTTTTGCATTTTTTTGTGGCAATTTACATGGTAGAAGAACTACATTGGTTTGTCACATTACAAAATGGCTTTAATCCCAATTTAAAGTTTTCCTTGGATTATGGCATGGAACATAATCCTTGCTGCTAACAGTTTCCATCCTTTGAAAAAAGGTCTCCATGTGAGCCAATTTTTTCAGTTAAGACGCATTTGAAGCACCTATTACTAAAACCCCATAAGTCACACTTGACTTGACTTGATGGGTTTTAGTAATCAGTGCTTCATTTGTTATTCTACCACAAATTTTATTGAGAAGGCAAATGAAATGAAATTCAGATTCCTTGATAGAGGATATCCTGCGGCTTGGATTGAGAAAGCGAACAATTTGGCCTTAAATAAATCTAGGTCTGATCTTTTAAATACGGGTCAGAAAAGTAATGAGCATTTCTCTGTGACATGCATTACTACATTTTCTCATCACTCACATGCCATTAAATCTATTTTTAAGAAACACTGGCATATCCTTCAGTCGGATCCTGAATTATCTTCTCTTTTTCGTGAATTGCCTCTTTTTATTTTTAAACATGACCGCAATTTAAGAGATCACTTGGTGCATGCTAATTTTACTACTAGGAGCTCCCCCCTTTCGAATCAGACACTTCTGAGGCCTATTGCCAATGGTAATTATCGTTGTGGGAATTGTGAACAATGTAATAAGACCTCAAAAATATTGTTTTTTTTACTCATCCACATTCTGGAAAACGTTTTCCCATCAAGAGTGTTATCACCTGTGCCACGACTTATGTCATCTACATTTTATGCTGTCCTTGCAGCTTAACATATGTAGGTAAAACTTCACGCAAGTTAAAACAACACATCAGTGAACACAAGAGTTCTATTCGCCGTAATGATCGCAATTATCCAGTAGCAGTGCATTTTATTGATGTTAATCATGATATTTCAACTTTGCGCTTTTACAGCATTGAACATGTACAGATGCCATTAAGAGGTGGTGACCATGATTTATTATTAATGAGAGGGGAAGTTTTTTGGATTTTCACTTTGCAAACGCTTTCTCCGAAAGGCCTCAATGATGAATTATCATTTAATGTGATGCTGTGAAATCTTGTTGGTATTTAGCATGCACCATTTGATTCAATTGTTTTCATTTGTTAGGTTGCTTACCCTTTCTGGGGGCATATTTGTTCTACACTAATGAATGTCTAACTTAAGATATTAATTTTTTGTAATTGCTTTTGCCTGGTCTGAGTTGTCTAGTTTAACTCAATGTAATTTTACAAAATGTTTTCACATTGTTAGTTCGCAATTTATTGAATGGTTGCCTTGAAATGCCCTAAATTGATATCAGCTTATTCCTAATTAAGCTTATATTTAAACCCTTTGTTCATTTACTTTTTTGAACCTGAAGAAGGTCTCTGGACCGAAATGTTGTTTGAAATAAAATACGGTTTTTTGCAAGTTTGACAGTGTGCGGGTCCATTGTTTGTTTCATTTATTAAGAGAAAAAAGCTATCCAAACCTACCTGGCCCTATGTGGAAAAAGTAATCCCCCCCCCCCAGTTAAATCATGAATTAACAATGATTAACCACATTTGTTGAGTTCACAAGTTCACTAATAACTTAAATAGAAGCTGTTGGACAAAGTGAAATAGGCTAGAAGATCTCAAAAGGCAACTCCTCATGCCACGATATAAAGAAATTGAAGAACTGATGAGAAACAAAGTAATTGACATTTATCAGCCTGGAAAGGGTAATAGTTATTTCTCAGGTTTTGGGACTCCGGCGAACCGCGGTGAGAGCCATTATCCAGAAATTGAGAAAACCTGAAACAGTGGTGAACCTTCCCAAAAAGCCTTCCAAAAACTCCAAGAGCGCATCATCGACTCATCCAGGAGGTCACTAAAGAACCCAGTGCAATATCTAAAGAACTGCAAGAATTGATCTGAAACGCTTCAGCAAGTCCACTGAATGGCTTTAAAAAAAATTAAATGAAGGTTTTGGAGTGGCCAATCAGAGTACTCAAATCCGATTGAGATCCTGTGGCATGACCTTCAGCAGGCTGTTCATGCTTGAAAACCCTCCAATGTGGCTGAATTAAAACAATTCTGCAAAGAAGAGTGGGCCAAAATATCTCCACTGCAATGCGAAAGACTCATTGCCAGCTAACGTAAATCCTTTATTGCAGTTGTCGCTGAAGGTGGCACTGTGGAATAATTTTTTATTTTATTCATTTAATTATTATTAATTGCTTATCCTAGCTTGCTCATATTCTGATTTAGTTTATAAATTCATAGGCCTAGTGTGTGTGTGTGTGCTTGCATATTTCTGATTTAGCAGGGGCCTGCATAACTCTACTAGTGTGACATGACATATAGCCTATCTAAAGTCATGCAAACCTGAAGGGTCTGACCAAGGACAAGATGTTTTTCTCTAAGTTTATGTGTTTATAGAAAGCTCCGGAATGCATAACAAGATAAGCTGGAGCCGGGGCTGATCGAGAAGACAGGTGCTCTCCTCCCTAACGAGATGAATGTGCGCACCCCAGGACAGCTTGACGTGGGTTGCGTTGGCGAGGGCTCTCCAGATTACCTCATGATGTGTAAATCGGCGCGGGGGGAGGAGAACGTCATGGAGTGCCCCTACAGAAACCAGAGAGATCCTCGATTTTGCTGACTTGACTTTGTATGGGGGATCCTTTTTCTGCAGAAAAGTAAACTGACTTTGGCTTGGGTATTAACTTCTCTGCCTCCAACTGATTTTTTTCATTGAGTTTCTTTTTATGAAGGTAGCACCAGGAATATGAAATCAAAATTCCTATAACAGGCACAACCACTCATTAGGTTTAGGGGGCATTTACTTTTTCACATTGGATTTAAATACCTAGGTAGAAATGTGAAGCACTCTTCATCTAATCTTGCATCAGCTAATTTCTCTTCTCTAATTGCAAAGGTTAAATCCGATATTCAAAGTTGGGGTAACCTCTCCCTTTCACTGATTGGCGGGATCAATGTTGTCAAAATGAATATATTACCAAAATTTTCAGTCAAGTCCTCTTTTTCTGCTAATAATTTGTTATTTTATTTGGGTTGGGAAGTCACCAAGGGTTCGTAAAACTTCTACTTGGGTGGAGGACTTACCCAATTTTCAATCCTATTACTGGGCTGCATACATGCATAAAGTTTGCTTCTGGGTTGAGAACTGAAACTTCTTGATGTAAATTGGAATTATGATCTGCAAGATATACTTTATTGAACCCCATGGGGTAATTTGTCCTCTGCATTTGACTCATCCTATAGTTAGGAGCAGTGGGCAGCCATAGAGCAATGCCCAGGGACCAACTCCAGGTCAGGGGTACTGGTTGGAGTGTTCCTTTTTTTGGTGGGGAAACCAGAGTACCTGGAGGAAAACATGCAATCTCCAGACAGAAAGGCCCCAGGCCAGAATTGAACCCACAACCTTCTTGCTGTGAGGCAACAGCGCTAACCACTATGCCACTGTGCCACCCATCTTGTCAGGAATCCTCTATTCCTGCTCTACTTTGTTCCTCTCCACCCGCAAAATTTATATTCCGATAATCAATTTGTTCTTAATACACTTAAGATCTGGAATCAATTTAAACGCCTATTTAAATTTGCAGGTGTATCTTTAGGCCCTTTAAGCAACAACCACCCATTTCCTTCATCATTTTTGGATTCAACATTTTCAATTCCACATTCCTTTTACTATGAGACGTATATTAAAATTTAGACGCAGCGCCCGTTGCGAGAGAGGGATGCAGTTTGCACTTAAAGTTTAAAAAAAAATGTACAAAAGTGAGCAATAGTTAAAACAATGATTAAAAAGGTGTTAACCTTTTTAATCATTGTTTTAACTATTGCTCACTTTTGTACATTTTTTCAGCTTTCACTTGTACGTTTTCTTATCTGTCAAAATGATAGAGGATTTTATTTTCAACTCATTTTACTTTCTGTGGTTATATAGCGCGACTGCGATAGAAAAAGCTCATAAATCCCCAACGTGTAACCAGGTACACGTCGGTTAGAAGTCCCGTGTACACGTGTAGAAAAAATTGTAAACATTGACACCCCTACTTATAACCTCCCTGTAATTCGTCTATTTAGCAATTTTCATATTCAAAAATTTTTTTTTTAAGTTTTCCCCCCAATTTCACATCTGTACTTCCAGTTCTTTCCTGCACATCTTTGGGAAAGCTTCCTTCCATATAATCCACATCAGTGAGAAATGATTTCAAAGATGATTTTATTCTGGCAGTAAGCAGTCAGTCGAGTACCAAAATTAAGGGCCGGATCTACGAAGATCCCAATTTGCGTGTACTAATTTGCGCGTGCAATCTAGAATTTTGCGTGTGGGGCTGAACCGCGTTTTGCAGGTGATTTACTAAGAGTGATTGCGCAAATGACAACAGGTGCAAACGTGTTGGACACACCCTATTTAAATGAGGGCTTTGCGTGTTGGTAGATGAAGCCAATAAACACGTGAATGAGCTACAGCAAAGAAATCTGACTGTCGCACAAAGTACGCCATATGGGCGGAAATCTGTGAAAAAGTAAATGCTGTGGGTAAAACGATGCGAACAGTGAATAAAGTGAAAAGACGATATCAAGATATCCGAAGACGAACAAAAGAAAAATTAGCGTATAATAAAACATCTGCAAAGAAAACAGGTGGGGGCACAGTGGATGAGGTGCCTCTGACCAGCATTGAGGAACAGGTGCAGTTATCGTTCTGCGAGACGCAAGTCACTGGAATTGCCGGGTATGACACACTGGACCAAACAGCAGTACAAGGTAGGCGCACGATAATACTGTATAAACACACTTTTTCTGAAAAGATATTTATTTAGTAAGTGAAAAATGAATGTACCTCCTGTGGTTACATTTTGCTGTCCTTTAACTCAAATCCCAAACAAAATACATTTATTTTTTACATGTAGAATCTTCAGCAGAAGTCCAGCCATCCACCTCAAATCCCCCCAGAGCAGCCGCCACCCCTGCAGAGCCTCGAAAGGGTCCCGAGGACATTGATCTGGAGTTACTGGAGGAACAAAAAGAAACAGTCTGCAGCCATTCAGACAATTGCACGGGAGATGCGAGCGGCGTCATCGTTGGCACGGGCGGCAAGGCGCGATACTCAGGCCATTGCCACGCACTGCAGACGGATGGTCAGCGCAGTATCTGCCCTGACGATGGCCGTCAATTCTGTGGCAAGAGGGCTACGGGAAGGGATGCAGGCAATGACTGTCCTCAATCCAGGTGGAGAAGCGGGCCGACCGAGTCCCACAACGACAGCTAGGCAGCCGGGCACTGGAGAGGGAGTGCTATATGATGAAGAACTGCTTTTTTCTTTTTTTTCCACCATAAATGTTAAGACTATAGCCTAATACATTTTCTGACTGAAACAATGAGTCTTTAATATGATTTTGCGGGACTTAACAAAATTAGACGTGAATGAGTATTTCGTTTGATAATGTTTGGAATTCAGAAAGTGATTTCAGTCTTTTTTTCAATAAATGTTGATTTGCTTAACTTTGCAATGTTCTGCAGTTTGTTGGGTCACACTAGCCAGAGGGAACGGCATTGTATTGCAATCTACAACGCATTATTGAATGAAAATAGAAAAATGCACATACCAAACAGCTCACAAGAAGTGACTTTGAATGAGATTGCTGCGTGTCTGCATCCCTGCAGCATTGGGTTGTTGCTCCATACAGGGGGGCAGGTCGGCGTTCTCCTCCGGCATGGCCTCATGCTCCAGCCCGTGTTGCTTGGCGATGTTATGTAGCATGCAGCAGGTCACTACAATCTGGGCCACTTTTTCTGGCCTGTGCAGCAGTGCTCCACCAGTGCGATCCAAACAACAGAACCTGCTCTTCAGGATTCCGAAGATGCGCTCCGCAATATTCCGTGAACGGATATGGGCCTCGTTGTATCTTATTTCTCCGGCAGTGGTCGGGTTGAGAACAGGTGTCAGGAGGAAGGGGTGTAGGGGGTATGCACTGTCTCCTTAAAAAACATATGAATTAATGTGAAACATGCTCTTGTTTTTAATGAAATAAATTTCGCTAAGGATTTTACAAATTGACTCACCTACAAGCCAGGCATCTCCAAACTCGCCATCTCGCAACTTGGAAAACAGAACTGTTTCTCAGAATAAAAGAATCATGTACTGACCCGGGATATTTTGCCACAACGTTGGAAATGATGCCTTTGGCATCACAAACGCACTGCACATATAATGAATGCGTGTGTTTGCGATTTCTGTACACGTGCTCAGTGTCTGCAGGGGGCACAAGCTGCACATGGGTGCAGTCAATCGCCCCTATAACTGTAGGAAATCCAGCTACTGCAAAAAAACCTTGTTTGGTCTCATTCAATAAGTGCCGAGTGCGTGGAAACCTAATGAACTTGGCCATCCGGCGCGACATGGCATTTTGGACTTCAGACTGTACATCTCAAAAACGGGATTGGGAGATCCCAGCTGTAATAGCTACCGTAAACTGGAATGACCCAGATGCAAAAAAATTCAAACTTGCAAGGAGTTTTGTCATTGCAGGTATTGCGTGACTCCTTCTCGTGGCTGGCTCCAAATCCTCTCTGAGTTCCTCCAACAGCTCCAAAATGGCAGTGCTGGATAGTCGATATGTTTTAATGATTTTTTCCTCGTTCATTCCAAAAACGTCACACGAGGGTGAAAAATGCGTTCTCTGCGTCTCCTTTCATGATTTCGATGTCTCCTTTTTGCGACAATAACTGTAGCCATGTGTGCGCAATTACGCATACAAACCGTTTGCACCTCCTTTTGACACATGTTAAAATATAGACGCAGATTTTATTAGCAAAATTTCTTTCAGGTTTGATAAATCAATTTGCGCGTGCTAAATTAATATATTTACATTTTCTCCTCCCAACACACGCACAATTGCATGTAAACGCCCCATATTGCATATTCATTGTGGCAGACGTACTAACTGGATGCAGACGTGCTATTTTGCACCTTTGAAAGAGGCAACCCTTACTGTGCACTGTTAGTAAATCAGTTTGCACATTTTTTTGCGTGTGCAATGAGTTTGCACACGTTTTTATACACGCAATGCTTTTGTAGATCCGGCCCAAAGAGCGTATGGGAAAAGGTATTAGTGGTACAGTTAAGTGAACAGTTTTGGGGAAAAGCTGTAGATAGGATACAGTCTACCACTTCTTGTTCACGTCTTGGACTCATCCAGTTCAAAGTTTCACACAGGGTTCTTTTGTCCAAGTCAAGAGTTTCTGAAATGTATCGAGAGGCGGAAGACCAATGTTATAAATGCCATGGCTCTCCCTGCCATCTTTGCCATGTTTTCCATTTGCCCTGCTCTTTATATTTTTGGACTGGTTTCTTGACTATTATATCCACTGTTCTCGAGTAAATCAAAAACTGCCCATTGATTGCTATATTTGGGAATCCTGATGCTTCAGTTCCATGAAACTCACTACAAAAAGATATTAAAGCTTTCACATCCTTAATAGCAAGACGTAACTTACTGTTGCATTGGACGTCTGCCAAATCCATATCCCAGTGGCTTCAGGACACAATGTTTTTTTTTAAACTCAACAAAATATGCAATGAGGGGAAGCACTGACAAATTTTTCCACAATTGCAACCCTTCATATCCTATTTTGCAGAGTCACAGGCACTTCCCAGTTGAATCTGGTGTTGTACTTTATAATCTATTAACAGCCAGTCATTTGAGTTAGTTATGATGAGCTGGGGAGGGGGCGTGGGGTGTTTATTGTACCACTGTGTAGTTTACTGTACTTTTGAAAAAAACTTTCTTCTGTTCTCTTTTCTTTGTTTTTATATATAACAAAAATTTGAATTGTATTGTATTTCTGAGACTGGAAGTTTTTTCTTAATAAAAATATTTTTTTAAAAATGTACACAGTGCTGTTAAAAAAAATGTTATGATCCTGTTCTGCCTGACCATGTTTTTGTTTCTGCCTGACTCCCATCTTTGATTATGTATTCTGCTCTGTCTGACCATGCTCTGTATTTTGTATTGTGATTTAGATGACTTGCCATGTTTTGTTTTTGCTTTGTCCATATATGTCTTCCAAATTCCATTGCAGTTATAGTCCGGTCAATGTTTTGTCTCATACCATGCATTGCACTTTGTCTCCCCCGTCTGGTCTTTTGTCATGCGATTTTTTTTTAAACTCAACAAAATATGCAATGAGGGGAAGCACTGACAAATTTTTCCACAATTGCAACCCTTCATATCCTATTTTGCAGAGTCACAGGCACTTCCCAGTTGAATCTGGTGTTGTACTTTATAATCTATTAACAGCCAGTCATTTGAGTTAGTTATGATGAGCTGGGGAGGGGGCGTGGGGTGTTTATTGTACCACTGTGTAGTTTACTGTACTTTTGAAAAAAACTTTCTTCTGTTCTCTTTTCTTTGTTTTTATATATAACAAAAATTTGAATTGTATTGTATTTCTGAGACTGGAAGTTTTTTCTTAATAAAAATATTTTTTTAAAAATGTACACAGTGCTGTTAAAAAAAATGTTATGATCCTGTTCTGCCTGACCATGTTTTTGTTTCTGCCTGACTCCCATCTTTGATTATGTATTCTGCTCTGTCTGACCATGCTCTGTATTTTGTATTGTGATTTAGATGACTTGCCATCTTTTGTTTTTGCTTTGTCCATATATGTCTTCCAAATTCCATTGCAGTTATAGTCCGGTCAATGTTTTGTCTCATACCATGCATTGCGCTTTGTCTCCCCCGTCTGGTCTTTTGTCATGCGATCGCTCACTACCCCAGTATTGTGTGCCACACTTTCGGGTGATTTCATGGTTTCTGGGATTTCAACCATTTCTACCAATCTTGTTTACTTCCTTCACCTGGCTTTTCTATTTTATTAACAATACTAACAGTTTGTTGTTTTAGTTAAACTTACTAACCAAGACTAACATTGTTTATAGTACTAACTTACTAACAAGCACAAGGGATTGTATAGCTGCACATTACTAATTGACTAACGAGCTCTCAGCACTCACTCTGCTCTAGTCTCCGCCCCTTGCCTTCACTCAATTTACTTTTCTGTGTTTCAGCAGATTTCCTGCACCTTGCTAATCACTGTTCTGCCTCTCACTCTGTGCACAGTAGAACTCCCTAACTGGAGCAGAATGTTTGTCAGTAGGCTGTCTCTGTGATCCCTGTCCGCGTTTTGGCTTTTGCCAGTTTCTTGAAAACAGGAACCTCCTCATGTTCATTCCTTCGTGATTAGTCTGATCCAGTTCACCTGTTCCCTATCATAGCATAGATATCATCCCTATCATCTCTGTACCGTTGCCTTCTGCCCAGCGGGGGTTCACCTCTCAGATTTGATAAAATACTATTTTGCTGGATCTCCTGGGTCTCGCAATTGGTTCCTGAATGCTACGTCACAAAATCTCTGGATAATAGTTTGGAATATTCAAACATTTGTTCAAGTTAGTCAGCATTATCCAAAAACACAGTTAATTTGATGCTTCTCATGTATCAATCTTGCATGAGAATTCAATTAAGTTTGCAATGTCAGTCACAAGTAAACCCAGGGCTGTAGCATCAGCCGTGGTTCAACACAAGCTGCAATAAAGTTTGCAGCAAAATGCTCATCTCTGCCAACTTTTCATTAAAAAAAGGATTAATGTTTGTCATTAGATGGTAGCTGCTTCAACATGAGTGTTCATGATTTTCCTGTGATGCATTTACACTCCCTGGCTTCATCGAAAGAAATGAGAAGAGACCGCAGAAAAATCTCATATCTACCTGCATCTTTGATAAGCAGGTTTTAAAGCACTCTCACACATCTGTATAAGTATTTTTTGTTTTTTATTATCTAGCTATGGTTTGTCAGGATATCGCTAGTCAGTGTAAATACATACACAAAAAGACAATCTCATGTACACACCCTAATTCCAATGAAGTTGAGACTCTGTATAAAATGTGAATAAAAATGGAATACAATGATGTGTAAATCCTTTTTGACCTGTATTCTATTGAGTACACTACAAAGACAAGATCTTACATGTCCAAACTGAAACTTTATTGATGCCTGCAACAAGTTCCAAAAACCTGTGACAGGGGCAACAAAAGACTGGGAAAGTTGAGGAATGCTCAAAAAACACCTGTTTGGAACATTCCACAGGCAAACAGGTTAATTGGAAACAGGTGAGTGAGATGATTAAGTATAAAAGGAGCATCCCCAAAAGGCTCAGTCATTCACAAGCAAGAATGGGGTGAGGTTCACCACGTTGTGAACAACTGTGTGAGCAAATAGACCCACAGTCTAAAAACAATGTTTCTCAGCTTGCAATTGCAAGGAATTTAGGGATTTCATCATCTACAGTCCATAATATCATCAAAAGATTAAGAGAATCCAGAGAAACCTCTCCACGTAAGCGGCAAGGCTGAAAACCAACATTGAATGCCCCCGATCGTCTGTCCCTCAGGTGGCACTGCATTAAAAACCAACATCATTCTGTAAATATCTTTATCTGCACAAAATAATGGCCAGTATATTTAGGTTAAGGTAAGAAAATACATTTTTAAAAGGTATTTACATGCATATAAGTAGATGCTCTGATATTAGATATAACATCACATAATGGTGATTTCATTTATAACATTACAGCTTCCACATTTAGTGTGCTAAATGTTTTAAGACCATCTCTAATCTCAATAATTTCAAATACAACAGACACATGAATTTTATCCACCTTCAACATCTTAAAGGTCTACTAAGTTAGAAAAAAAAAATGCTGTAGACACGTATTATTGCCTGTAATTCACGAATCCAGCATTTAACTCTCGTAATTGTATGTCATATTGGCAAAACTAGACACTTTGAGACCTCTCCTTGCGAGCTTGCGAGCGATTGGCTAATCGGCTGCCACGTATGAGAAGTAAGTTGCACCGGAGCTAGTGCAGAAAATGACTCGTTTCCCTCCTTATTTCAACAGCCAATTTGTGAAACAAAGAGAAGTCATAGTTATCTTATTTGGGACGAATATTCCTATCAATATTGATATCAATGTTTGGGTTTCGCTTTCAGATATCTGCCATACCAAAGTCCTACTAGTCCACGGTGACTAGGATCACGATATGGCCAGTGTTTCAGAAACAAACATAAATGCATAATTTGAATATCATCATCAACAACAACTAGATCTTGCGGACTCTATAGAGATGCTAACCCACGCCTCTTGTTGACCTTGACCTTTGACCTTTCGACCTCAAAATGCAAATTTGGACAGGGTACCCTAGGATCATCTACCCCACAAAGTTTGGTCACCCTAGCTTCAGTGGTGGCCGAGCTGTCACGCGGACAGACACACACAGACACACAGTTCTAAACTGTATACCCACGCCGTCTCGTCGGGCATGGGTAACAATGATCAACGATACTAAATTACGAATAAAGCAACGTAAACACAAGCTCACTTGTCAGCTCGTCTTCACAGCACTCTTACATAGACATTAACACCGAAGCCATACAGCGGGGCTGGGCCGTGGGCTACCTGCGCCGGGCCCAGTGGCGTGGCAGTTGAGCAAGTGGGGAATAAGCACGAGATCGGATCCCAGAGATGCCAAGTCTCACGCATTCGATGTAGGTCCGATGCATTTTTTAGGCTTATCACCATAGTCTGCAATTATCCTATGAAAGCTTATTAATGAGATTCTCACGCGGAATTAAAATCCTTGCGTATTGAAGTTTCAGTTTCACTTGCGTAAAGGTGGACCTCACCACAAGCAACATAGAAAGCGATTATGACTCTGGAATTCTCTTGCTCCTCTTTACTCAGGGAAAGGAAACAATGCATGTGTTTCATGATCGTTTAAATTGTTTTAATGAAACAAAAACATGTAAAACGTCTTTTTGCAATTCCATTGCTGTCAATCTCTCAGTAAAGACAAGCGTGAGAATTCCCGAGTCAAAATCGATTTCCGTGGCACTAGTGGGGAAATCCACCGTAATGCACGTGAAACTGATTAACTTAATGCACAATGACTTCAATTCTGCGAGTGAATTTCTCCAGTGCGCGCTGATTGGAAAATTGGGAACTACGGCACAGGAGGGTGAATGCCACAAAGAGGCGAGAGACTTTAAAGAATGCATGAGACTTGCCATCTCTTTTTTGGGAAGTGATGTACACGCATACCATCATTTGGAGTCTTGCTACAGCCTACCACTACACACCTATTTGTCATGTTGATGAATGTTATCTCATAATCAACGAAATCAAGGACTGATCAAGGCAAAATCAATTATCAGTGTAGAACAAACCACTGGTCGATCAGTTTGCAACTTACTTTTCACATGTCACAGGTCATATGACTACGAAGTCCGTGTGCAATGTCTTTTTTGAGGGGTGGGGCTTAGGACCGTATAAACCAGCAAAATATTAGTTTTCAAATAATGATAAAAAGTTATAGAAAGCATTTGCAAATGTGTGATGCATATTAATTTGCTACATATGATTCATTTCTTTGAAAAATAGCCAAAACATTTTCTGAGTGAACCTTTAAAACCAAGTACGACTGATTACATCAGCAGAAGCATAGTTATACAATTTATACTCGTGTAATACGCCTATCATTTCTGCCACATGTAGATGAAAAACTATATTTACACATCTCAGCAAAATATGATAAAAATGAGGTTTAATGACCTAGAATTTAATTTTTTTTTATTATTCATAAACCTTTGCTGAAGACTTGCAAACAGTGGTAGGCACTCAGACAATAATGCAATCATATTACCATGAGATATTTTCCAAACTACTCTCAGAGCCTTCCGCCAAGCAATACAGGTGTCATTCACTCTCTTTAACAGCCATAGCAAAGCACCATAAAAAGAGGAACAATACTGTTTAAACGGCTTACATTTAACAGTAGAATATACTTTACTGAAATCAGCCATTAATAAATTAAAACTGCACCCAACCTTAGCAATTGCATCAGACACCATGCTGTGTCTTTCACTTGAAATGACCCAAATGGACTGCAGACTTAACTTCTTTTAGTACAGTACTATTTACAGTAATTTGTCTGTGATCAACCATGCAACCTTGTCCAATGTTCAATATTAAAAACTGGCTTTTTGCTGCATTAAACTGAACATCATATTCACCATCTTTTAAACAAACCATCCATATAAGCAGAGAATAAAATGGGAGAGTTCTTGGGTGTCGGAATCATTGCCCCAACAAGCATTGAAACTGGACACAATGTGTGAGTCAACATGCTATGAAAAATTTTAAGTTAAAAATACAAATAATTTATCATTACCATTCATCATGTGATCCGAATTTAAACCTTCCTCACCATCAGATTTACCAGTTTTCAGCTGACTGATACCTCTTTGAATAACATCAACACAAATATTATAAGGCAATGAAACATTCTCAATTCTATTTTTAATTTCTTTAACTATATTGTTCATATCCAGTTCATGATAGGGCACACTATTATATAAATTACATTACTTATCTTTGAATAACTCAAAAATTTCATCCTCACCAGTTATCCCATCAATACAGGCAGGTATGAATTTATTTCAGTTTTTTATTCTACCTACTTCCTTCCAAAGATCATGATCTCTATTACTGGCTGCAGCCTCAGCCATTTGGTCATTCTCCCTTCATACTGGTCCCTCAATAGTTTTCTAGCTTCTTTATGATAATGAGCACGTGTAATACGCCTCATCTCAGCTAGGTCATCATCATGAGGCTGACCCATGGCTCCCCACTGCTTGTGGAAGAACAGTGTCTTGAGATCCTTCACATACTGGCTACCTCTGCAATCTGTTAGAATTCTTCTCAATCCTAACTATTTCTTTCATCAAATTTTCATCATGCTGTTAAGTGTTTTATACTCCACACCAAAATGAAATTTTGAGTGAAAGTAAATATTCGATAAAGAATCAGGCTCTACCAGCAGCCAGCTTCCACCTAGGCCAGGCCCAGGCTCCACCAGCAGCCAGCTTCCACCAGGCCAGGCCCAGGCTCTACCAGCAGCCAGCTGCCACCAGGCCAGGCTCAGGTTCCACCCACAGCCAGCCTCCACTTAGGCCAGGCCCTGGCTCCATCAGCAGCCAGCCTCCACCTAGGCCAGGCCCTGGCTCCACCAGCAGTCAGCTTCCATCAGGCCTTGCCTAGGCTCCACCAGCAGCCAGCCTCCACCTTGGCCAAGCCCAGGCTCCACCAGCAGCCAGCTTCCATCAGGCCTTGCCTAGGGTCCACCAGCAGCCAGCTCCCACCTGGGCCAGGCCCAAACTCCACCAACAGCTAGCCTCCACCTTGGCCAGGCCCAGGCTCCACCAGCAGTCAGCTTCCATCAGGCCTTGCCTAGGCTCCACCAGCAGCCAGCTCCCAGCAGGCCTTGCCCAGGCTCCACCAGCAGCCAGCCTCCACCTAGGCCAGGCCCAGACTCCACCAACAGCTAGCCTCCACCTTGGCCAGGCCCAGGCTCCATCAGCAGCCAGCCTCCACCTAGGCCAGGCCCTGGTTCCACCAGCAGCCAGCTTCCATCAGGCCTTGCCCAGGCACCACCAGCAGTCAGCTCCCACCAGGCCAGGCCCAGGCTCCACCAGCAGCCAGCTTCCATCAGGCCTTGCCTAGGCTCCACCAGCAGCCAACTCCCACGAGGCCTTGCCCAGGCTCCACCAGCAGTCAGCCTCCACTTAGGCCAGGCCCAGGCTCCACCAGAAGCCAGCCTCCACCTAGGTCAGGCCAAGGCTCCACCAACAGCCAGCCTCTACCTTGGCCAGGCCCAGGCTCCACCAGCAGCCAGCCTCCACCTAGGTCAGGCCCAGGCTCCACCAACAGCCAGCCTCCACCAGGCCAGGCCCAGGCTCCATCAGCAGCCAGCCTTCACCTAGGCCAGGCCCTGGTTCCACCAGCAGCCAGTTCCCACCAGGCCTTGCCCAGGCTCCACAAGCAGCCAGCCTCCACCTAGGCCAGACCCAGACTCCACCAACAGCCAGCCTCCACCTAGGCCAGGCCCAGGCTCTACCAGCAGCCAGCCTCTACCAGGCCAGGCCCAGGCTCCATCAGCAGCCAGCCTCCACCTAGGCCAGGCCCAGGTTCCACCAGCAGTCAGCCTCCACCTAGGCCAGGCCCTGGTTCTACCAGCAGCCAGCTTCCATCAGGCCTTGCCCAGGCTCAACCAGCAGCCAGGCTCCACCTGGCCAGGCCCAGGCAGCAATAGCAGCCAGCTTCCATCAGGCCTTGCCTAGGCTCCACCAGCAGCCAGCTCCCACCAGACTAGGCCCAGGCTCCACCAGCAGCCAGCCTCCACCTAGGCCAGGCTGAGGCTCCACCTAGGCCAGCCTCCACCTAGGCTAGGCCCGGGCACCACCAGTAGCCAGCCTCCACCAGCAGTCAGCTTCCATCAGGCCTTGCCTAGGCTCCACCAGCAGCCAGCTCCCACCAGACTAGGCCCAGGTTCCACCAGCAGCCAGCCTCCACCTAGGCCAGGCTGAGGCTCCACCAGCAGCCAGCCTCCACCTAGGCTGGGCCCGGGCACCACCAGTAGCCAGCCTCCACCTAGGCCAGGCTGAGGCTCCACCAGCAGTCAGCTTCCATCAGGCCTTGCCTAGGCTCCACCAGCAGCCAGCTCCCACCAGGCCTTGCCCAGGCTCCACTAGCAGCCAGCCTCCACCTCGGCCAGGCCCAGACTCCACCAACAGCTAGCCTCCACCTTGGCCAGGCCCAGGCTCCACCAGCAGCCAGCCTCCACCAGGCCAGGTCAGGCCCAGGCTCCACCAACAGCCAGCCTCCACCAGGCCAGGCCCAGGCTCCATCAGCAGCCAGCCTCCACCTAGGCCAGGCCCTGGTTCCACCAGCAGCCAGCTTCCATCAGGCCTTGCCTAGGCACCACCAGCAGTCAGCTCCCACCAGGCCAGGCCCAGGCTCCACCAGCAGCCAGCTTCCATCAGGCCTTTCCTAGGCTCCACCAGCAGCCAACTCCCACCAGGTCTTGCCCAGGCTCCACCAGCAGCCAGCCTCCACCTAGGCCAGGCCCAGACTCCACCAACAGCCAGACTCCACCTTGGCCAGGCCCAGGCTCCACCAGCAGCCAGCTTCCATCAGGCCTTGCCTAGGCTCCACCAGCAGCCAGCTCCCACCAGGCCTTGCCCAGGCTCCACCAGCAGCCAGCCTCCACCTAGGCCAGGCCCAGGCTCCACCAACAGCCAGCCTCTACCTTGGCCAGGCCCAGGCTCCACCAACAGCCAGCCTCTACCTTGGCCAGGCCCAGGCTCCACCAGCAGCCAGCCTCCACCTAGGTCAGGCCCAGGCTCCACCACCAGCCAGCCTCCACCAGGCCAGGCCCAGGCTCCATCAGCAGCCAGCCTCCACCTAGGCCAGGCCCTGGTTCCACCAGCAGCCAGCTTCCATCAGGCCTTGCCTAGGCACCACCAGCAGCCAGTTCCCACCAGGCCTTGCCCAGGCTCCACCAGCAGCCAGCCGCCACCTAGGCCAGACCCAGACTCCACCAACAGCCAGCCTCCACCAATGCCAGGCCCAGGCTCTACCAGCAGCCAGCCTCCACCAACAGCCAGCCTCTACCAGGCCAGGCCCAGGCTCCATCAGCAGCCAGCCTCCACCTAGGCCAGGCCCAGGTTCCACCAGCAGTCAGCCTCCACCTAGGCCAGGCCCTGGTTCTACCAGCAGCCAGCTTCCATCAGGCCTTGCCCAGGCTCAACCAGCAGCCAGGCTCCACCAGGCCAGGCCCAGGCAGCAATAGCAGCCAGCTTCCATCAGGCCTTGCCTAGGCTCCACCAGCAGCCAGCTCCCACCAGGCCAGGCCCAGGCTCCACCAGCAGCCAGCTTCCACCAGACTAGGCCCAGGCTCCACCAGCAGCCAGCCTCCACCTAGGCCAGGCTGAGGCTCCACCAGCAGCCAGCCTCCACCTAGGCTAGGCTGAGGCTCCACCCACAGCCAGCCTCCACCAGGCCAGGCCCAGGCTCCACTAGCAGCCAGCTTCCACCTAAGCCAGACCCATTGCTATAAATGAAACTGATTGACAATATTTTCACTAATTCTTATTGTGCCACTGCTGCGGGTATACCTGGTATTCTTTTCTGCGACTTATCTGACCATCTTCCTGTGTTTTATCTTGTTCCCCCAAATATCAAAGCTAATTCTTATATTAATGAGGTCTTTCTTCATAATATTAATACTAGCAATATGAATTAATTCACTAATAGATTATCCCCCGCGTCTTGGTCTGATGTTGAAGTTGAAAATGACACTCAAATTGCATACAGTATCTTCCATGCCAAATACTTCAAAATCTTTGATGAGGCTTTTCCTCTTCATAGCAAAGAAAATTAAATCAACTAACCTTAGCAAATCTTGGCCAATTGATGACCTGAAACATTCTGTTGCCAAGAAGCACAAATTATATTGTGATTATCTTACTATTTTTGAATCGGTATACTACTTGCAGAAATAAACTGAATCACCTGCTTAGGTTATCCAAATGCAAATACTATGAGACTAAATTCTCTGATTCTCAGAATAATAGGAAAAATACACGGAAGATTATCAATGAAATAATTAATTTAAAAAAACCTGATAGCCCTGCACAAAGTAATTTCAAAGGAGCCAATAAAACTATTGCTGATCCCTTTGAAATAGCAAACGAATTAAACAACTTTTTGGTGAATATTGGTCCCTCTCTTGCAGACAAAATACCATAGACCCCACTGTTTATCACTGGGATTAGGATCCCCGCTCGCTCTTTTGTATTTATTCCCATCACTGAGTCTGAGCTCATTAATTTTTTCAACAAAATAAGATTATCTGCACCAGGTGACGATGAGCTGAAATCCTCTACACTTAAAATAAGCCTTCCATATATCTCTAAACCACTTTTTATATTTTAAATCTTTCACTTGAAACTGGTGTATTTCTTTAACAATTTAAATGGGCCAAAGTCATTATGTTCTTTAAAGCATACAATCCCTCTTCATTTTCTAATTATAGACCGATAACTATTCTACCATGTTTCTCCAAAGTATTAGAAAAACTAGTTTACAACTGCTTGACTAAATATTTTAATGAGAATAATATATTTTATGATCACCGGTATGGATTTAGAGAGAACCATTCCACTTCAATGGCCCTTACCCAATTTGTCGATAACATCACTAAAGCCACTGACGATATGGAAATCACACTTGGAGTGTTTGTTGATCTGTCGAAGACATTTGATACTGTCAATCATGACATAATATTACAGAAGCTTTGTCTTTATGGTTTAAGTGGTCCAAATCTGTTATGGTTCAAAAGCTGTTTGTCATCAAGAAAGCAATTTGTATCTTGGAATAATAAGTCTTTAGATTACAGGTCGATTTCTTGTGGTGTGCCTGAAGGATTGATTCTGGGACCGTTATTATTATTATCTATGAAAATCATCTATCCAATATTTTTTTATCTGGTAAAAATGGACAAAAACTAGTGTCAGAAATGAACATACTTTTGTAGAATTGTGTTAAGTTGATACCTGGTTCAAGGCAAATAAATGATCACTTCAGAAAAGTTCATACATGATATTTACACCTAGAAATCAACAGGCAAGAAACGCTCTTCCCAAGGTTCACATTTCCAACAACTTTCCGGAAAGGGTCACAGTAACTAATTTCCTAGGCATTCTTATTGACGAAAATCTCACTTGGAAAAATCATATTACACTTACGTATGTCTAACAAGATTGCAAAAAATATTTGAGTTATCAGAAGAATACGGCATCTGCTTTCAAGAAAAATCCTTGTAAATCTTTATTATACAACCCCAGGTCCAAAATAGTTGGAACAAAGTGTAAATTGTGAATAAAATCAAAACACAATGACTTTCAAATCACACCAGTCAGTATTTTATTCAAAACAGAACAGAGATAACAAAGCAAATCTTGAAACATAAATTTTATAATTTTATCCATAAAATGAGCTCACTTCAAATTTGATTGCTGCTACAGGATGAAAAAAAGTTGGGATAGGGGCCTGATTACCATGGTATAGCATCCCCTCTTCTTTTTAACAGAGAGTGGAGGCGCCTGGGCATTGAGGAGACAAGTTTCTTGAGTTTAGCCATTGGAATTTGATCCCACTTTTGTTTAATACAGGCTTCCAACTTCTGGAGAGTTTTGGGTCTCCTTTGATGGACTTTTTGTTAAAATATGCTCCAAATGTTCTCAATTGGTGAAAGATCAGGACTGCAGACAGGCCAGTTCAGCACACAGACTCTTCTACTACGAGGCCATGCTGTTGTAATAGCTACAGTATGTGGTTTTGCATTGTCCTACAAGGCCTTCCCTGAAATAGATATCGTTTCGAGCATATGTTGCTCTAAAACCTTTACATACCTTTCAGCATTGATGGTGCTTTTTAAAACGTGCAAGTGTCCCACACCATATTCACTAATGCATCCCCATACCATCAGAGATCCTGGCATTTGAACTAAACGCTGATAACAGGAGGGGTGGTCTTTCTCCTCTATAGCCCGGAGGACATGAAGCCCATGATTTCCAAAAAGAATGTCAAATTTGGACTCGTCTGACCACAGGACACTTTGCCACTTTGTTACAGTCCATATTAAATGAGCCTTGACCCACAGAACATGGCAGCGCTTCTGGATCATGCTCAACAATGGCTTCCTTTCTGCATGATAGAGTGTTAGTTGGCATCTGTGGATGGCACGGCGGACTGTGTTTACAGACAGTGGTTTCTTGAAGTATTCCTGGGTCCATTTAGTAATGTTAATGACAGAATTATGCCGGTGAGAGATGCAGTGGCGTCTGAAGGCCCAAAGATCATGGGCATGCAGTAAAGGTCTTCGGCGTTTCCCCTTACGCACAGAGATTTTTCCAGTTTCTCAGAATCTTCTGATGATGATTTGCACTGTCGATGATGAGACCTTCAAAGGCTTTGCAATTTGACATTGAGGAATATTGTTTTTAAAGTATTCCACAATTTTTTGATGCAAGAGAGCCTCTGGCCATCTTTAATTCTGAGAGACTCAGCCTTTAAAAGACATCTCTTTTATAGCCAATCATGTTACACACAGATGCCAGTGAACTTAGAGGGGAACTATGCAGGATTTCGACCTTAATTATTGTGCCTCGGAGTCACTGCGATGGTTAAGCGACTAGTTATGGGGAGAATGGGGCTTATCTACCCGCTCCCTAGCATATCTTGGCTGAAAAGCGACCTTGCGAGATCAGGTCCACTGCCACGGAATCCCAAATCTCATCGCTGGATGGAGATTTCGCGAGAAACAAACTGCTTTACAGTACGAGACAAAAACACTCCCTGGCAAGTAATAAAAGGAAGGCAGCTTCACTTCACTGGTGTTACGATGGCAGAGCCGGCAAAAAAGAAGAGGTGGTCATTGTCAGAGGAGGCGAGGAAGAGAAAACAAGCGTCTGACTGAGCGAGAAGTTAGACTCAAGTCAATCTTGGTCGAGCTGTTTCAGAATGGAGAGAGCAAGGAGAAGGAAGCATGCAAATCAGATGCCGACCTGGCGTTGTTACTGTAGCACTTGTAACTATTGTTGCAAAAAATGTATGTATTTATTCCTTGTATTCATGTGTCGTTGCCCACTCTTCAGGTTTGCTATTGTTTGTAAAGGCCTCATGCGCGATTATAGCATGAGTGGTGCTTGATGCTTGTTAGCTAGCAGAGATGTTAGCATAGTTACCGGAAAACACATTTGTTTGTCACGTAGCTGTTATTTATTTTACTACATCGTCCTGTTTCTGCCCCAGGAGTACAATTTTACTCCGAGCCACATAACTTTGTCAGCCAAATCTAGGTTTTCTGAGTTTTGCGCAGTTCACTGTTTACATTGTGTAGTTCAAGATTCGTTAGAAGAGCAACTAGAAGAGCGTGTTACGGAAACATTACGTCTGATAAATATCGGTGCTGAGAAAAAAAACTCAGAAAACATAAACAAAAAAGCCACAGTTATCCTTAGCCTTTTACTTTTTCCCCGTAATTTTCTTGTTTATGACAGATATACAACGTAAAACTTGTGATATACATGGTTATAAACCTCGGTAGGCATCGCTTCAGGACTGCCTTTTCGCCGGTGTTACGGATCAACTGGTTTCCCTGTTAACTGGTTACCTTTGTTTACAAAAGTCGGGTCTTTCTCACAGCAGCATAACATTTTCCGCTGGCCATAGCTGTCCGTGCAAATGCCTTAACAATTACAATATAATTAGGGCCCGAGCACCGACCGGTGCGAGGAACCTATTGTTTTCGATGGGATTTTTATTATTCTTCTTCTTCTTCTTCTTCTTTTTATTCTGCTACGAGAACGCATTTTTGAGGGCTTTGCCATGCACGAAAACTCACAAAAATTTGCAGACACGTCAGTCGTGGTGAAAATTGCAAAGTATTATTATTTTTGTGCTTGGACATGCCCCAGTGGCTCTATAGCGCCACCAAACACGCGGCCATTTTGGAACGCACTTGCTCGGATTCCCACAAAATTCGATAGGGTCATAGTAGTCATCATAAATTTTTTTGTCAATTTTTTTGAAATTTTTTTGCCTCACAGGAAGTGAGCTATGAGCCATTTCCTGCGTTTTTTCAGATTTTACGAACACATTTTTGAGGGCCTAATCATTCTCGAAAACACACCTTTCTTGGCTCATAGATTGAAAATATAAAGTTCTTTGATTCGATGTCTCATTTGCCACTAAGTGTGACATGGTGGCTCTATAGCGCCCCCTAATACATAATTGCATTTTTGAGGGCCTCAGCATGCTCGAAAACTCACGTAACTTTGCAACGATATTAAGCCTATCATACGTTTCACTAGGCTATGAGGTTAACAGATGGATGTGGCAAGATTGCATTACAGCGCCACCTAGAATATTTCAATTAAGCAGCCCTCGCAGGGTGTTTAACATACATGTACAAAATTCGGTGGACATGTGTACTATGCCAAGACCTAAAAAAAAGTCTCTTGGTGCCATGACCTAGACTCAACAGGAAGTCCGCCATTTTTAATTGAATTTGCAACTTTTTTTAATTTTTTGTCATTCACAGGCGTCGTACTTTAACGAACTCCTCCTAGAGATTTTATCCGATCAACTAAAAATTTGGCACAGGCCATCTAAAGACATTCTCCATGTTAAATTGCGAAGCTTTTTTGGATTCATCGAAAATTGTGTCCGTGGCGTTGCGGCGAATTTCGATGTTCCGCCATGAAAATGGAATTTGCTTTTATGAGCACATGCATTGTGAAATTTGCGTGAAACTTTACAGGCTTAATAGTAGTCTACTTCCAAATATAACTATATGTTGATATTGGATTGGGTGTGGTCAGCTGGCTCCACAGCGCCCTCTTCACACGACCATGTTGATATAAAAGTGCTTGAATGTTCATGAAATTTGGTCTGATCATTGCATTGGTTTTTTTGGGCTATAATTATTTTTTTGAAATTTTTCGGCCAAACAGGAAGTGCGCTACTAGCCATTTCCTGCGTTATTCCAAATTTTACGAACACACATTTGAAGGCTTTAGCAGAATTGAAAACTTGTAAAACTTTGCAAAAATTATATTTGTGCAATTGTCTTCAATTTGAGACAATAATTGGCAGTAAATGAGGCATTATGGCTCTACAGCGCCCCCAATCAGATTTTTCAAATAATTGCCTTTTTGAGGGTCTCAGCATGCTCAAAAACTCACAAAATTTTGTATAATTCTAAAGACCATCATTCCTATTACACTGATTAAAATTGACATATTGGCGTGGCAAAAATGGCATTATAGCGCCCCCTGGAAAATTTCAAAAAAGTAGCCCTCGCACCGTGGTTGACCTGCATGTATGAACTTCGGTAGACATGTGGAATATGCTGAGAACTAAAAAAAAGTCTCTTGGTGCCATGACCTAGACCCAACAGGAAGTCCGCCATTTTTAATTGAAATTGCAACTTTTTTTTGATTTTTTGCCATTCACAGGTGTCGTACTTTAGCGAACTCCTCCAAGAGATTTTATCCGATCAACTTAATATTTGGCAAATAATATCCAAAGACATTGCTGATGTTAAATTGTGAAGCGATTTTGATTTCATCGAACGATGTAACCGTGGCGTTGCGGCAAATTTTGATGTCCCCCCATGAAACAGGAAGTTGCTTTTACTCCCACATACTTTGTGGGATTGGCCTGAAACTTCCTTTGCTTGATAAAATTGTCCTCCGAAGTATAAACATATGCTAATATTGGATCAGGAGGTGCTAGGTGGCTCCACAGCGCCCTCTAGATATGGTCATGTTAAGATAAAAGTGCTTGAATGTTAATGAATTTTGGTGAGATCATTGCATTCGTCATTCCGGGTAATGCTTAATTTTTTGAAATTTTTTGGTCAAACAGGAAGTGAGCTATGAGCTATTTCCTGCGTTCTTCCAAATTTTTTTGAACACACGTTTTAAGGCCTTAGAATGCATCAAAACTTGCAAAACCTAGCAGAAATTATAAATGTCTTATTTTCTTTAATATCATCCATCATTTGGCACTATATGAGGCAAAATGGCTCTATAGCGCCCCCAATCAAATTTATAGAAGAATTGCTCTTTTGAAGGTCTAAACATGCTGGAAAATTTACAAAAATCAACACACTCATGGAGCTCGGTATTACGATTACTATGTTGTAGATTTTGCACACACAAATGTCAAAATGATATCATAGCGCCCTCCAGAAAATTTTTGCACTCCCCTCAGGGAAACACATTGTGCGCGGTCCAACAGTGTCCAATGGCTGTGAATGGACACTTGCACCCATCAGGATCTTGCTGCCTCCCCAACGTGCACGAGGGGGGCGAGGGCCCTTTCAACGCTGCTTGCAGCTTTAATTTCACTTGTTATCTATCCATCCGATTCAAGTATTTCGTTGACTTTTGACATTTGTAAAGCCGTGATGAGTTTAAAAATTGACTTTAATCTTCTTGCTCCTCCAAATAAAAAAAGAAAAAGAAATGTAATCTCACCTGGGATTCGATACGACATAAGATATAAAAGCAATCATGACACGATTGATTTGCCCGCTAGGCCACCGATAAAATACATTCTTCTTGGCGTCCAAATACACTCCATACCTCAAACAGAAACAAGTGGACATACATTTCTTGGTTGAAAACACTTCGGCTGGATTAAATTGTGACCATTGTTACCGCAGAGATAGTAGCTGAACCTGTGTTTGTTGCGCCGCTGATTTAAGTTGTTCTTGATAAGAATCTAATCGGCGAACCATTTTTTAATGTAACCTATTGAATTTATTGTGTTATTAAACAGTCAAAAGAAATTCGGTTTATGGGATGATCGCCGCTGTCTGAAATATGATGATAGGAACCGTGTCCTATGGCGTTACCCTTATTCAAAATATTATCAGTAAGTCACCAGCCATTATAAACACTTGATGCATGGACTTTGTTTTGATTGGTTATGTATTACGCATTGTTGTTTGTAACGGCTGGTTATTGACGGACTATATTGAAAAAGGTTTACCAGATAAGACAGTGTTACACGACTCCTAGACACGAGACAATCTCGTGAACTGAATTTGTTTCGGCTGTTTAATGGCAGGATTAAATCAAATACATATTTTTTTAAAGCGTCAGCCAATTCGATTCTTCTCAACAAAAACCAAAAAAACCTGACAGAAAGACTCTCATAAACAAAAGTCACCAGTTAACAGGGAAACCAGTTGATCCATCGCACCTGTTAACTGGTGACCTTTGTTTACAAACGTCTGCAGATGTTCTAACCACGGAAAAGACACGGCGCTGATCGTGGATATGCCTGAACAGTTATAATCCTATTTTTCTCGGATATCCGTCCAATTCATTTATTTATTTCATAGAATTGAGTGAAACTGATGACAAATTGAAATCGCATTTTACTTGCTTCCTTTAAAAAAAAAAAAGTTCTCTACGAGGTTTCGATACCAAACATTCTCGTAATATTTGTGTAAAGTTTCCTTGCAATAGCCCACTGCGCTACTGCATTAAAAGGTTAAAGAGAAGTTAGAGTAGACTAGATGTCGGTTTAGCATGAATACCCAGACACTGATTTGTTGGCTAAAAACACCTCGGCTGGATTAACTTGTGACCAGTCATTTCAGTGATTACAGTGGAACCTCTGCGTGTTGCGCCTCTGAGGTGAAATATTTCGTTGGGAAGAGTCTCGTTGAGTTGCCCCCCCATTTATAGAAGACTTAACTTGATTTAATTTTAAAATTAAATAAAAAAAAAAAACCACACAACCCACATGCAGAACATTGTCATAATTTATGAGTTTATTTTAGAATAAAGTAATTGAGTTAATGGCTTTACGCATCCTCTCCCATCGCTGCCAGCTGAAAAGGGAATAGTATTGATGCGTTATTTGTCTGAGGGTGCCTTCCTTCTGAAGGGTAGTCCTGTCGCATTTCTTAACCAAATCTTCCGTAAGTTAGTGGAAGTGCTTCAGATTGATGATTCGCAGATGCTGTTATGGGGGGGAATATTGTGCTCAGAGCACTCTTCATTTTGTAGCTGGACTGAATTGTTCAGCTGAGGGAATGGCACACAGGGCAGAGGAATGCTTGGTCTGTAGGAGGCTTTCCCATACAGTCCCAGTGGTACCAGGACCCACATGCAGTGCATTCAATCTGGAAGAAATATAACTTAAGTGTTATGCAAGGAGAAAAGTAAACATTTATGGAGCAGAGATGCCCTTACCCAGTCAAAATGGCTCTCTTTAGTGCTTCCTGCATCCCTCTCCCCACAGGAGTGACAGAGATCCAACAGGGTATCTGATTCAAAGAGTAATTGAAACTTCTGTATTTGTGTGTGAAAATTTAAGCAAGACCATAAATCATACCTGACTCGTCAATCAATGTTTGGGCCATTTCCACCCTCATTTTATTGACCCCGTTCTGGTCAACTGGAGAGTTGGGCTTCTCCCCTTTTAAGATGCTCTCAGCCACCTTGAACATGAACTGCAGTAAACTCACTTTGAAATATTTGAAAGATGGATTAAGTGACAATATGGACAGCTTACTTTACAGACCAGCACCCCACATGATGTGGTGTCCTGCTGGTGGCGGTGGTCGATGGTGCTGCATGACCATCTGGACACATTTATGTTTTTCCTTCTAATGAAGGCTCTAAATTGCAAGGATAAAGGGATCAAGTGATACTGCTTGTGACTTACAAGATAGTTAATTTACTTCAGACAGGCAACCATGAGAAATCATTCAAGATTACCTTGTTTTTTCCTTGCATTTCTGAAGCTGGGCACTAGTAGCTCCAAAGGGGTCAACAAAAAGGGCCCTTCGCTCCATGGGGTACATAGCCTGTTTAAAATTAAAATAAATGATTTGTAAGTCTACAGAAAGCTTTTATGCTTGCTAAAGATGTGCATGTAGCTTTGGATAAATGTGCACTTACTACCGGAGTCCAGTGTCTGTCCTTGCAAACTGCTCCAATGAGTACGCCACACAGTGCAGCATCCAGCTACAAAAATTTCACCTGTTATGAGTTGCACATCTTGGAAACATCAAGATTAAATGATACTCACCTTTCTCAACCCCATAGATGTGCCATTCCATATAGCAGTCATTTCAAAGGAGTCAATGACAAAGGCTTTGGATGGCATTTGCCTGGCAACAATTGACATGTAACCCTTCAGGACCTGCAAATAGTTGCCTGTTATTGGTCTGTTTCGACAAAATAAAAACCCAACGGAACCTACAAGCCAGCTTAAAGCAGAGTATATTCAGGAATACTTACCTCACTCACCAGTTCCTTTCCAGGGGCGAGGCTCTGGAGATCTGCTGTAAAGATCTTATAGGGCCCAATCTTTGCCCATAAGATCTCCCCCTTTTTAGTAGTAGTATTATGAAGTTACAGAAATGGGGGGGGGGGGGGGGGTTAGATACAAATTTAATCTGACAAGATATATAAATACCATTGCTTTGGAGTGGATTTCTGAGACAGAGTGGCTGAGGAGGTTGGAGAGAGGGTAATCAGAGGGGCGCTGACAGCATCAGGTTGGATGTTTTGGTGGGTTGGACTAGTACTCGCTGTTAAACTGTGGTGTGAAGCCAGATGAGGGGGCTTGTCTGTTCTTTTAAGCTTTGCTGGAATCCTCTCCTCTGGCTTGATGAAATGAACCAGATGATCTAGGTTTACGGTGGTTTTTGTTGTGCTGGTGGTGCTTTTTGAGTACAGCAATTTTCTCTTGGAGGTCTGTAATTGTGAATGGTCCGAGCATGTCTGCCTCCATTTTCTCCCCTTCCGCTGCCGTTCCCTGATGTTTTTGAGCAGCACGACGTCACCAGCTTTGAATGCATCATCCTGACCCCGGTCTCCTTTCCTTTTCCTGGTTTTCTCATGGCTTTTTTTAATGTTTTCCCGCACCTCCTGATACATTCCATGCTGTCTGAGTCTTTCCGAGACACCACTTCATCCCTGAAGTGTTTCCACCTTCTCCTCGGTCACCTACAAGAAAACACAAGGGCATTAGAGTGTTAGAGTCACATTTAATTGGCAGCTGTATAAAAATATTGCAAACAATTTCGACAGGCTTACCTCATACTCCCTGGGAACCTCTGAAGGATATCTGGCCTCTCTACCATACATGAGGTAGTTAGGGCTGTATTTTGTGGTGAGATGTTTTTTGGTCCTGATGCCAAACATTGCGGCACCCAGATACCGGTCCCATGTCCTGGGATTGTCCCTCGCCAGCTTGCCCAGAGACCTGAAATATTCAGTGGTGTCATATCGAAAGTGATCATGTATTCATTATCAACTTCAAGTCGTTTTTACCCTCTAAGAACATACCGTTGGATGGTGCTGTTAAGTCTCTCAACAAGCCCGTTTGTATGGGGATGGTAGGGGGAACAAAAGCTCCTTTTTATGCCCAGCTTCTCACAGAGGCAAGCGTTGACCTTCCACATGCCAAAGATTAATACAAGTCAGCATGGATGACCAATATTACGGTACTGCAAATAATCCAATTTTACCTCACCTTATTTTTAAACTCTGTTCCCTGATCTGTAAGCAGTCTTTGAGGAGCCCCAAATTTGTATACAAAGTCAAGAATGCAACGGGTGACCTCTTCTGCTGATTTACTTTTAAGAGGGTAGACCTCTGCCCACTTAGTGAAGTAGTCAACCATGACACCGATGTACTGGTTACCACTCTGAGTGACAGTGAGCTTGAGAAGATCCATTCCAACAAGCTCAAATGGCTCAGACACCTGAAAGACAAGAATGCGCACAATACAACTCCACTGGAAGGTAAGATGGACTCTTAAGTCACACGGAAGCTCACCTCTATTGGGTTATATTGTTTCTTTTCCTTTAGGTTGGCCCGCTTAGACTGACATGCTGGGCACTGGGCAACCTGAAAAATGAAAGTCCTCAGAATAACCATCATGTTAGGTCTGTTTTTACAAGTAATGTACACAGGATATTTAGATAGCGACAGTCTCTTCTTCACATCTACTTTTTGAAACTTTATTCACACAATCATTTGAATTGTTTCTGGTCTTTTAGAGTGCCCATTCTTTCAAGTTAGCGGATACATGAAAATGTTCGGGGTGAAGTAATTTTTTTGTTCACTTACCCATTTACGAATGTCATCTTCCATGCCAGGTCAATAATACCGACTGATAATAGAATGATGAGTTTTTTCCACTCCACAGTGAGCTCCATGAGCGCTGCAGTGGAAGTCCTGAAAAATTTCATCTGCCACCTCAGATGAAAGAACAACTTTTGCAAGGAGTTCTTCCTGGCCTTTTCGTCTTCTACAAATGTAGAAGAGCTCTCCATCTTGAAAGGATGCTGCTCCTGAATTATTAAGCACCAAAGTAATCACTGAAAAATAAAGTTTTGTTGATTTGTTTACCCTTAAGGATGAAATTTGCTGCTCTCCTCTTCATCACATATTTTTGCTGCTTTGTTGCGCCCTGGGGGAATTGATTATGGACTTTAAAGTCCATCAACTCTCGCACAATTGTAGGATTCATGGTTTTGTTTTTTTTTTTTTAATTCTCTCACTTGCTTCAAAACCCAAAACTTATACAGGGGTCATGGGTAATTGGATAATTCGATTCAAAATCAGCTCTCAAAAAAGGGCTGCAGACCTGTGGTCTAGTGGTCTCTGGTTCATTTGTAATTAATAATTTGGTTCATTGGTGAACAAGCATTGATACTGTGAGACGTATCAATAAACGTGAAAGTAGTAGCAGTCGTTGAATTAATAAACAAATCAAAAGTGTTCGAATTGAAGGTGTAAGTGGAATTGGGCTTCATAAATACGAATAATAGGCTCCCATGCAGAGGTTAATTTGCTGAATATTAGCCTATGTTAAAATGCATAATGACTAGGAAATGTCAAACGATGGCCTCTGTATTGAAGTTAAATCAATGTACTCTCTCGATAACGTTATTTTGGTAATCGTGGGATGAATTTTGTGATGTGAATGATTTATTATGTTTCCATTGAATCTTTGTACTTATTTTACCCCAAAAAACAGACATTGTGACCTCTGATCTCTAATAATACAGAATAGTTTGGAAAAATGAGACTGTATGGGTTTATCATCAACTAGAACCAAAAATAACGGGTTATCACTGCAACAACAGGTCACAAGTTAATCCAGTCGAAGTGTTTTTAGCCAACAAATCAGTGTCTGGTTATTCATGTTTAACCAACATGTCTACTCCGTAATCTGAATCATCTGCTGTGGCGCAGTGGGTTAATGTAAGGACACTTCAGCCGAGCGAGCGGGAAAGTATGGTGTCGAAACCTTGTTTAGAAGTAGGCCTACTTTTTTTTTTAAAGGAAGCAAGTAAAATGCGATTTCAATTTGTCATCAGTTTCACTCAATTCTATTAAAAAATAAATAAATGAATTGGACGGATATCCGAGTAAAGTAGGATTATAACTGTTCAGGCATATCCACGATCAGCGCCGTGTCTTTTCCGTAGTTAGAACATCTGCAGACGTTTGTAAACAAAGGTAACCAGTTAACAGGTGCGATGGATCAACTGGTTTCCCTGTTAACTGGTGACTTTTGTTTATGAGAGTCTTTCTGTCAGGTTTTTTTTGGTTTTTGTTGAGAAGAATCGAATTGGCTGACGCTTTAAAAAATATGTATTTGATTTAATCCTGCCATTAACCAGCCGAAACAAATTCAGTTCACGAGATTGTCTCGTGTCTAGGAGTCGTGTAACACTGTTTTATCGGGTAGACCTTTTTCAATATAGTCCGTCAATAACCAGCCGTTACAAACAACAATGCGTAATACATAACCAGTCAAAACAAAGTCCATGCATCAAGTGTTTATAATGGCTGGTGACTTACTGATAATATTTTGAATAAGGGTAACGCCATAGGACACGGTTCCTATCTTCATATTTCAGACAGCGGCGATCATCCCATAAACCGAATTTCTTTTGACTGTTTAATAACACAATAAATTCAATAGGTTACATTAAAAAAAGGGTTAGCCGATTAGATTCTTATCAAGAACAACTTAAATCAGCGGCGCAACAAACACAGGTTCAGCTACTATCTCTGCGGTAACAATGGTCACAATTTAATCCAGCCGAAGTGTTTTCAACCAAGAAATGTATGACCAGTTGTTTCTGTTTGAGGTATGGAGTGTATTTGGACGCTGAATAGATTGTTCATGATCGGTGGCCTAGCGGGCTAATCATTCGTTTAATGATTGCTTTTATATCATATGTCGTATCGAATCCCGGGTGAGATTACATTTCTTTTTCTTTTTTTATTTGGAGGAGCAAGAAGATTAAACTCGATTTTTAAACTCATCACGGCTTTACAATTGTCAAAAGTCAACGAAATACTTGAATCGGATGGATAGATAACAAGTAAAATTATATTGTAATTGTTAAGGCATTTGCACGGACAGCTATGGCCAGCGGAAAATGTTATGCTGCTGTGAGAAAGAGCCGACTTTTGTAAACAAAGGTAACCAGTTAACAGGGAAACCAGTTGATCCGTAACACCGGCTTCGTTGTAAACAGATGCACATGCACATGCACATGGGTGGAGGAGCTGGTTGCAGTGACATTTTTTCGACAGTTGTGTGAACACCTATGGAGGCAAATCCCTATCTTTATTTTAGAGCCTGGTTTTTTGTTTCGTGCATACTGTACAAATGTTTTTCCCAAAATTAGCGTGGTATATCGTTTTGTGCGTTGACTGTACAAAAGTTTCCCCAGAAATTAACGTGGTATTTCGTTTTGTACATAGACTGTACAAAATTTTTTTGCTGAAATTCTGCTCTGGCACTCAAATTGCCCTCGCTCACGCTTAGATTTTTTTTCCTCGCACTCAAAACCGCCTCTGCGTGCTTGAAACATTTCTGCCTGCACTCGAAACACGCTGCTCATGCTTGGACTTTTTCGAAGTACATTACTCTTTTCATTATTTAGCCATCTAGTTAGCTAATGTGACAGACTCAGAGGGACGTTAGCCACCTCAGATGCATACGACTGTTATCTGCACCTCTGTGGCAAAGGCAAGATATGACACAGCTATAATGACTAACATGTCCCCGAGGTGCACATTCACTGCTCCTTATACCATATCAGAATGAAGGCATGAGACAAAATGGTTTCTCCACCTCACGGATATCTCCAGCTCTCATTGCATCCCATGGCAGACTGACTATCGAGAGAGAGAGAGAGAAAACGCAATCGGAAGTGCAAGGCAATGGTGAAAGATCTACATTTTCTGGTGTGAGTCGATGGATTTAAAAACTACTCAGTCACACAAACGGTAATCAGAAACTAGTCAAGTATTTACATGGTTCATAACAGTTTAATTGACTTTGTGTTATATCTGAGTTGATCTTAACGACAGACTGTTTTTCAGTTTTCTGCACAAAAAGTGCAAGAACAATTTGGTTGTTCAAGAAACAGGTTGCTATTGCAATCAAGTTGGTCAGGGCAAACTGGATGCTCGAAACTTCAGTTCAATAACAACCAAAACAGAGCAATGGATTTTGCAGGCATTGTTTTGCTGAAATATACAAGGCCTTCTCTGAAAGAGACGTTGTCTGGAAGGGAGCTTATGTTGTTGTGGAACCTCGATGTACCTTCCAGCATTGATAAAGCATTTCCAGATGTGTAAGCTCCCCACGCCAAAGGCAGTAATGCAACCCAATACCATCAGAGATGTGGGCTTTTGAACTGTGCACTGATAACAAGCTGGATGGACAAATTTAGATTAATCTGACCATAATCTGCCTCAATCTATTTTAAATTCACTTTGGCCCAGAGCAGACAGCAGCGTTTCTGGATCGTGTTCATATATGGCCTCTTATTTGCCTGATACAGCTTTAACTTGCATTTATAGATTGCACTGCGAACTGTGTTGACAGAAAATGATTTCTGGAAGTGTTCCTGAGCCCATGCAGTGAATTCCAGTACAGAATCATGCCTGGTTTTAATGCAGTGCCACCTGAGGGCCCAAAGATCGCGAGCATCCAGTATGGACTATCGGCCTTGTCCCTTGCGCAAAGAGATCTCTTCAGATTCTCTGAATCCTTTGATGATACTACGTACTGTAGATTCAAAGTCTTTGCAATCTGTCCATCTAACTTCTGAGAGACTCTGCCTCTCTAAAATGCTCTTTTTATACCCATTTATGCTATTGACCTGTTGCCAATGAACAATAAATAGTTGCAAAATGCTCCTATAGCTGTTCTTTTTTTCAGCCTTTTGGTGCCCCTTTCCCAACTTTTTTGAGATGTGTTGCTGCCATCACATTCAAAATGAGCTTATATTTTTCATGTAATGGTGAAATGGCTCACTTTCAACATCTGATATATTATCTATGTGCCATTGTGAATAAAATGTCAATTAATGAGATTTGCAAATAATTGCATTGTGTTTTTATTTCCATTTTACACGGCATCCCAACTTTTTCAGAATTGGGGTTGTATATGAAAGATCTGCCTCTGCCGTATTAGACAACAAGAAGCCTCAGATCATCAGCCAGTGGTCTCCTTGTTGTCTCTCGCATACGAACGAAAGCAGATGAAGCAGCGTTCTGTCATTATGCTCCAAACAAGTGGAATGCCATTCCAAGTATTGTTAGAAATGCCCCAACACTTGGAAGAATGATGAAAGATATTTAAAATTTTATCACTTGTGAAATGTTAATCATCATGGTTTCTCATAAATGTAAACTAATTAAAAACACCCATTTGGTTTGTGTCATTCCCTCAGAAGGTGAAAGGTATATAAACAATCATGTCTTCAATGGCTTCGGACACTTAGCCTCAGTTACTTAGCTCCTGGGTTTGAATCTCATGCTAACAGAGTCCTGCATCAAAACAGCGCCAAATCTTCATGCAGATTTCCTGCTCCATCACACAGCCCTGACCTTAATCCTATGGAAATTTTCTTTTTTTTTTTTTTAATTTTATTTTTATGCAGGACTGAAAAAGCATAAATGAATCGGGAGGTTTTCTAACTTGAATTAATGGCTCCAGTTCTTAGAATGGCCAAAATTCCAGCACTTTATAATAAGAAGCTTGTGGGAGGTTACCTGATATGTTTGACCCAAGTTAAACTATTTAAAGGCAATAGTACAAAATACTTACTGACTGCATGAAAATTTCTGACAGAATTTGATGAAAGAAATAAAAGCCAAAACAAATGATTTTCTTTACCATTATTCTGACATTTCACATTCTTAAAATGAATTAATTGACATAGGTCAGGGAATGCTTATTGGAATTAAATGTCAGGATTTGTGCAAAACTGTTAAAATGTATTTGAATAAGGTGTATTTGAACCTACGACTTCAACTGTTCATACACACGGACAGGCCGAGCCTCCTCTATTTATAGCTAGATAGATATTAGATAGAAAAAATGGTTCATGCATTTGTGTCCTCTCGGCTGGATTACTGTAACGTTTTACTGTCAGGCTGCACCAGTTCTATCCTGAATCGCCTTCAATTAGTGCAGAATGCTGCTGCTAGGGTTCTGACCAGGACGAAGAAATATGACCACATTAGCCCAGTACTCAAAAATCTTCACTGGCTGCCTGTCAAATTTAGAATTGAATATAAAATTCTACTGCTTACCTACAAAGCCTTAAATGATTTGGCCCCAGAATATCTTAGTGCACTTCTCATTCCTTACTCCCCTCCAAGATTACTTCGTTCACAAGGTGCTGGATATTTGAAAATTCCAACTATATCTAGAGTTACATCTGGAGGGAGAGCATTCTCCTACAAAGCCCCAATCTTGTGGAACAATCTCCCAACGGACATTCGGGCCTCAGACACAGTCTCTGTGTTCAAGAGTAGGCTAAAAACTTACCTTTTTAGTCAAGCCTATGATTAGATCATGATTAGATCATTATGTATAAAACATTACTTGGCTCGGATGGGACTGACTAAAACCTAGTTGATGGGTTCATAAGCTATTGGAAGCCTGAGTTAAGTAAATCCATGTGGAACCGGTGGCACTGAGCATGCATTAACGGTGCCAGTGGGGCTTGTTACAGCCTTAGTCACCGGGGAGGTCCATATGGTACTGGTGTAGTGTTACGCAAATCCATGTGGAACCGGTGGCACTGAGATAGCACTTACACGGCACCGGTGGGCTTGCTACGGCCTTAGTCACCGGGTAGGTCCACATGGTGTTGGTGGTATTTGATTGAAAAATTACGCAGCCTTGGTCGGATGGAATTCAGGGCCTCTGTGCTGCATTAAATGGATGAAGGTTACCAGCTTTTGGTCGTTAAAATTGCTTAAATCCATGTGGAACCGGTGGCACTGAGATTGCACTTACACGGCACCAGTGGGGCTTGCTATAGCCTTAGTCACCGGGGAGGTCCATATGGTACTATTGTTTAGAAAATGAAAAGTGATCTAACAGCCTGGAATAAGTGTTGGGCCTCTGTGCTGCAGGAAGTGGATGGAGGGGTGTTGACTGTTTCCTGACCAGGCTCACTTGGCACATGCCAGAGGACGGTACTTTTATTATCATGCAGTAGTTATCCAGTGCCTCACACCCCTTTCTTCTGTGTCTCTTTCCGAGGATCTTCCTTCCACTTCCCTGAGTCCTGGACCGTATGAGCCCTGTCCCTCACCATGAGCACTGGCTGCTGCTGTCCTGCTGTCCTGATCCGATCCGGTTTGGCCCTGGTCCAGTCCTGCACCATCCTCGACTTGCCACTTTCTGAAGCTACCGTTGCCACTTTAGATGGACTTAAATGGAACTCTTCTGTCGTTTCACTCCATTTTACTTTTTGTTCTTAATTAGCTAGCCCGCGGAGGATGGGCTCCCCCACTATGGCCGGGTTCCTCCTGAGATTTCTTCCCACTGGGGAGTTTTTTCTCACCACTGTTGGAGGATTTTTCTCCCTACTGGGAGTTTTTTGCCTCATTTGCTGTAGTGGGGAATAGGCTGGGCACTGCCTTTTTATTTCTTTAAACTCTCACTGTAAAGCGTCTTTGTGACAGTCTCTGTGAAAAGCGCTATACAAAATAAATTGAATTGAATTGAATATTGTGTCCTGATAACACAAGTTGATTTGAGGTATAAATGCAGCCATACCGTATTTTTATACTTATATTTTATATTTTTGTACAACCCCAATTCCGAAATTGTTGGGATGAAGTGTAAATTGTGAATAAAATAAAAATGCAATGACTTACAGATAACATGAGCCAATATGTTATTTACAATCGAACATAGATAGCATTTCAAATGTTGAAACTGAGACGTTTTACATTTTTATCCACAAAATGAACTTATTTCAAATTTTCTGGCTGCATCAGGTCTCAAAAAAGCTGGGATCAGGCAAAAAAGGCTGAAAAAGCTATTAAAATATAAGAGAATCAGCTGAAAGAACAATGAGAAAGTAATTAAGTTAACTGGCATCAGGTGTGTAACATGCTATAAAAGGGATGTCTTGGAGAAGCTAAGTGTCTCAGGAGTAAAGATGGCCTGAGGCTCTCCAAACTGTGAAAGCTTGCGTAAAAAAAATTGTGGAATACTTTAAAAACAATGCTCCTCAACGTCAAATTGCAAAGGCTTTGAAGGTCTCATCATTGACAGTGCATAACATCATGAAAAGATTCAGAGAAACTGGAAAAATCTCAGTGCGTATGGGACAAGACAGAAGACCTTTACTGGATGCCGGTGATCGTCGGGCCCTCAGGCGCCAATGCATCACTCACCGGCATGATTCCGTCATTGACATTACTAAATGTGTCATGGTTTGGTCCAGCCGGCAGAAGGCAATAAGCCGGCGGGCACAGTTACCATGTACCCAACACCAAGAAAAAGGACCCAAAGGCACAGGCTGAGTAAAAATATAAATAAATATTTAATTTAAAGAATAAAAACAGAGAGGAGCAGCGGTAACAAACAGGGTTCCATAACACTCAGAATGTAGCTGCACTTAAATAATCTGACCTGCAACTCCACCTCAACGAGCAGCAGGTGTAGCTCGTAGAAGTGAAGGTGCAGACAGGAGGGGGGAGGGCCTGTAAAGCAGGACCATCACAAAATGGGCCCAGGAATACTTCAAGAAACGACCGTCAGTAAACAAAGTCCGCTGTGCCATCCACTGTTGGCAACCATTTTTGAGCATGATCCAGAAGCACAGCCATGTTCTGTGGGCCAAGGCTCATTTAAAATGGACTGTAGCAAAGTGTCCAGAGGTCAGATAAGTCCGAATTTAACATTCTTGTTGGAAATCATAGGTGTTGTGTCCTCTGGGCTAAAGAGGAGAAAGACCACCCCTCCTGCTATCAGGGTTCAGTTCAAAAGCCAGCATCTCTGATGGTATGGGGATGTATTAGTGCATATGGTGTGGGACACTTGCATGTTTTAAAAAGCACCATGAATGCTGAAAGGTATATAAAGATTTTAGAGCGACATATGCTCCCCTCCAGTCGACATCTATTCCAGCGAAAGCCTAGCGTATTTCTGCAAGACAATGCAAAACCACATACTGCGGCTATTACAACAGCATGACTTCGTCGTAGAAGAGTCTGTGTGCTGAACTGACCTGCCTGCAGTCCTGATCTTTCACCAATTCATTCGGCACATAATTCAACGAAAAGTCTGTGAAATGAGACCTAAACCTCTCCAGCAGCTGGAAGCCTGTATTAAACAAGAGTAGGTTCAAATTCCAATGGCTAAACTCAAGAAACTTGACTCCTCAATGCCCAGATGCCTGCCTCCACTCTGTGTTAAAAAGAAGAGGGGATGCTACACCGTGGTAAACAGGACCCTGTCTCAACTTTTTTCAGACCTGTATTAGCCATCAAATTCAAACTGAGCTCATTTTGTGGATAAAATTGTAAAATTTCTCAGTTTCAACATTTGCTATATTATCTTTGTTGTATTGTGAATAAAATACTGGCTGGTGTGGTTTGAAAGTCATTGCCTTTTGATTTTATTCACTATTTACACTTTGTCCCAACTATTTCGGAATAGGGGTTTTAATTTTTTTTTTTTACCAAATACCCATGCTGGAGCCTGCCCTCCAGTACTGAAACTGGGTTTATGTTAACAGCTCAGGATGAACCAGACGCTGAGCTCCTCCTTCCATTCTGAATTATACATAGCCCCAAGCGCGTGCTCTCCATAAGATACTGTAACACGAGTCAGGGAAATTTTTCGGCTGAGACGTCAGCAGTGGAACAAATAATAGACTACACCATTAAATTTGTTTTGCCCCTGTGAGACATTATGCTAAACATTTATGCAACTAATCTTTCACAACAACAACCACCACAATAATAATAATAATGTTGAGGGTGCAAGGATGTGTGAGTTGACTGTCTCGAAGTTTGTGGGAAATTAAATGAATGAATGAATGAATGAAAATGCAAGAAGTTATCTGTCATTGGAATTTGATTCGTTCTTACCGTTCAAACGGGCTGTCACGAGGCCTCGATTTTTAATTGCTGTTCATGGTCAGTAACTTCCCCATGTGCCTTGAAAGAGCCGTCGGCTACTGGTAGTCAAGTCAACTTAACGAGAGGGGACGCAAGCGCCTAGTATCTGTAATCGGGTACACACCGTTCTTTATTAGAAGAAATGGTACCAGAGGGAGGAAGCATGCTGCAAAATCCCAACTTTTTCCGCAGTGCAACAATTGTTTAATTTGCAAGGAAACGCTGTTTCGGCACATTAGATATTACCACATCAGTCTTACTTGCGAGTGTGTTTATTTCATGGTAAAAATGGATCATCGACAAAAAAAGAAATTTACATTTTTCACAATCGGATTAATATTTCTATTAAGCGGCATCGAGTATGGTGAGTATTGTTTAGCTCAGACAGTATGCGCAAATTTCCTTTCAAACTTTTCATGGCGCTGTTTAAGACTGATTTCATCACTCAAATGAAACGGCAAATCTAAAATTACCCTTATCGTGCTCAATGTTGGCCTTTAGATATTCTCGAGAGCTTATTACCTGAATTCCTTAAAATTTATACGAATATCGATTTACTTTGAAAGTTGGTGAAAGATTCTATCGTCATTGCGCGAGTATTGAATCAGGGTTGAAACTGTTATTCCCAGCTGCATAGGCATGGGAAATACAAGTTGCTCTGGATTGCGAGCTGTCACAGATAACGGTGTGCAATCTGTTTTCACCAACTATGTTAACTGGCATTGATGTCAGATGTGCAATTAGTGATTTTTGAGGGGTGCGTTTCCCCAACGATGACGGAAGTCATCTTTGGATTAACATGGTACGATGCATCGTTTAGCTGACTGACAGATCAAGTAGGCCTAAGTAGCCTACTTCACTGTCGGAAAATACTTGATTTTACTTATGTTTGAACTAACACAATAAAAATTGTTACAACCTTGCTCGAAAGTGAACTGTAGTCTATACTGTCGACTGGACGCCGTCGTCTTATTGGGTGAAATTCTTCTCAGTGGTCCGTGCATCAGATATTGGTTTTATTGCCATTAAGTGGTGCTGAAAAACATGCGTTTTTAATGGCAAGGTGTGCTCCTTGTGATTAACGAGTGATCCATTAATTTTTTTTAATCGATTTTTATGCTATGCTGTCTTTTGATATACAGTTACTGTATTTCCAAAATTACTGGCACCCCTGACTAGGAATGCACAAACAATAAAAGAAATACAAATAACATAAATATGGAAAAACGGAAGACACCAGCATGTGTGAAATACTTCACTAATGTTTTTACAGAAACAGCAAAACTCATAATCATTTAATACAAAATAAATTTGTTGTCTCAAACCCGTTTGAGATAGGTTTTGTGTCATGGTCCTGTTGCAAAGTCCACCTGCAGCCAAGTCCCAGCCTTCTGGCGGAGGCAATCGGATTGTCTGCCAAAATATCCTGGTACTTGGTGAATTCAGTGGCAGCGCATGAACTGGCAACCCAACTATTCTGGTTCCCAGAACGGCAACGTTATTTTTTTGGTTGTGGGAATGTTCCCTGAAGGTTTGTTTGGTTGTCCTGTGGTTCCCCAGGAATATTTTCCTGACGGAAATATAATGTTACTTTTTGAAGCATGTTTTGGTTCTCTAAATGTTCTCCTAACTTGCATTATGTGGGACCCTTTGGGCGAACTTTGCAGAAAGTTATATTTTTGTTGTAATAATGTTCCCCCAACCTTTACACTATACCTAACCTTTGGAAAACTTTATGCCAACGTTTCAGTTAGGTTCTCTAAACGTTAGGAATAAGCGGGCCTATGATTTTGCAGTCAGTAATGAATGGACAGACAAACTCAGAGATGGAGCAGGAAGCTCATTTATTTTAAAAAATAATTTAATTAGTGCATATCTGTAAGTTGGCATGTATATAAATATGTTGGCTGGGGTTAATGCCTGTGTGCTGGCGTTACAGGAGTCAGTTCCTCCGCTCGCCAGTCAGCTGGCCTAAAAATTTGAAAAAGACAGAATTAAAAAAGTTTGATAAAGTATACTAGACTTTGTTGCTGTAAGAAATCCATGACCAATGCAGATAGTTAGGCCCTGAAGAAAAATGTTCAAAGCTTGTACAATCCCACCTCATGAGGCAATAGGGATTCATTTCTAATGATAATGAGATTGAATTTATGCAGTCAAAATATAAAATACACCGACAATCAATAAAAACGCATGACTAAATATCAGAAACATTTTTATTCTCATTCACCAGGTAGTGACATACCACGTGGTTAAATGCTGCAATAGACATTACACAACCAGTTCAGATCATCATAAGCCAAAATCAAAAGAATATGATCTCTGTTCGTTACGTAATCAGTTGTGACCAATCAGACACAGAAAGATGACTCCTGCAGGCTTCAATACTGAATGTTTGGACCAGCAGCATTGATGCGGCAGGTGCATCTATGCCTCATAATGGTCACAAGTCGGCACAGACTCTGTCGTGGGATGAGTTCCCACTCCTCTTACAGTGCTTGGATCAACTGGTTTCTGTTGAGCGGACGTGGACTGTGTATTGCTAGGTGCTGTTTCATGATGTCGCACACAAGCTCAATGGGGTTGAGATCTGGGTAATAGCGGGCCAGGGCATCACTTTGACATTTTCAGCCACCAGGTATGCAGTGGTGACACTTGCAGCATGCTGACTTGTGTTATCCTGTTGGAACGTTGTGACGGCAATGACAGTGACGTTGTTCGCGTGATAATCGCAGCATAATAAATTTAATATCTCGGATGAAACCGTTTTTGGGTTTTGCTTTTGTTGGACCTTGTTTGTCAACAACCTGGTGAATCCGTACATTTTGACCTATTATCCGATTCAGAACAAGGGGCTAATCATGTAACTGCTGATCATACAACTGCTGAAGCATGAAATCAATCAATAACCTTTATTGCAGGGAGGTCCCACTGAGACAGAGGTCTCTTTTGCAGGGGAGCCCTGATTACAATAAAACAATTACAATGGAAGGTTAAAGACAAACAGCGCAGACAAAAATACACAAAAGTCTGTTATGGCCCCAATTTGTTACGGCAAATCGGACAGCAAGGGATGACAGACAAAATTTTAAAACTTGAACAGATTTAATAAAATATAGCACTGACCAAGATTGATAATATTTTTAAAAAATTAGATAGTTACAGAGATGGGGTTGCTTTGTGTGATGTTCTGGGACAGGAAAATGCTCCAAACACAGGCAAAAATCCACAAAAAGCTTCACCGGTCTTGAAAAGAGTGACAGGTCTGGTCATATGTATCCTTCTCCTTGCAATTTCTCCTACTACTTTACTCTCTCAATTTTTCTCCTTATATACTCTTGTCCAGCCCCCTCCCACCATCCAGACTTTTTTTTTCAGTTCTCTGGGACTTTCCCTCTCAGGCATGCCCAGGACATGCCCAAAACCTAGCTCCAGACTGAGTTAACAAAAAAAGTCAATACTGCCATCAAGTGGCTTCTTTTTCTCCCCATTACAAGTCACAAACAACAATTACAGATTAAAGGAATAACAAGGCTTAAACTAGAATAAAACATAATTAAAATGAATTTAAAAAATACGTATATACACACACACATATTTACATACATACACATGTATACACAGACACATATGTACATATACATATAAACACGTAAGAACATAGGACAGAGAAAAATAAATGAGTAAATCCTACCATAAACTAAAAGCAAATACATCTGGCCTCCAGAAGCAATATATCCGACACTAATTTCTTGAGTGACTCGAAGGGGATAAGGCAGTCTAGCTTCAAGGTATCCTTGAAATTATTCCACATACAAGGCGCAAAAATGTACTAAAAGAGGTACCTCCCAAATTTGTTCTAGTCCTGGGAGCCTCTAACAAAAAGCATTCTTGTGATCTGGTATGCTGACTTCTGATTTTGGTGGATAAGAGCTTAGTAAGATATGAGGGAAGTTTTTCTAGCAAAGCTTTATAAATAAATAAAATACCATTTAGCTTCCTTCTAAAATGAAGGGAAAACCACCCCGCAGAATTATATAAAGCACAGAGATGGATTCGGAAACCATCACCTGTGATGAAGCGCAATGCGCTATGATAGATTGCATCCAAGGATCTTAATATACTAATAGAGGCATGCCTGTAAAGGACATCTCCGTAATCAAATATGGGTAATATTGTTGCCTCAACAATCCTCTTCCTGTTGTCCTAAGAAAAGCAGGACCTGTTTCTGTAAAGAAACCAGATTTTCGTTTTAAGTTTTTCGGACAGGTTGGACACAAGCGTCTTAAAAGAGAAGTCATGATCCAACCAGAAACCCAGATATTTGTAGGACTGAACCTGCTCAATTTGAGCACCAGTCACTGAGAAAATGGAGTCACCTGGCATAATTGCATTCTGTGCAGAAAAGATCATGAACTTTGTTTTATCAGTATTTAAAAACAGTTGAAGCATGCTGTATAACGTTAAAAGCAGATTGTAAATATGTGATGGCCTGTAAGCATGTTGGAGCAGAGGAATAACGCACTGTGTCGTCAGCATAAAAATGAACCTTGCAATTAGTTACATTACAAGCAATGTCATTTATATAAATTGAGCATAAAATTGGATCAACAATGAACCTTGGGGTACACCTTTTATCACCTTTAAAAATTGAGACTGCGCATCCCCAGAAATAATAGCTTGTGTTCTATCTGAGCGTTAGTCCTGGAACCATGAGCACGCTCTGTAGCCAAGACCAATGGAGGACAACTTATTTAACAAGATAATATGGTCTACTGTGTCAAACGCTTTGGCTATATCAATAAATAAGGCCACGCATTTTTGTTTACTATCCACAGCTGTTACCAGATTATTTATAACCAATGAAGTTGCTGTAATCATGCTATGTCCAGGCCTGAAACTAGATTGCTGTGACGTTAAAATATTGTTGGAGGTTAAGAAATTACAAAGTTGTTGTTTTACAAGAGATTCTAAAATCTTAGCCGGGCATGGCAATTTTGAGATGGGCAGATAGCTGTTGACTGAACTGGGATCACCAACCCCCTTAAATAAAGGAAAAACATGAGCCGCTTTCCATATACTAGGAATAGTCGATAATGACAAGTATTACTATTATTATTAAACTTTATTTAACCAGTAAAATCACGAGACAAGTCTCTTTTACATGTGTGAACTGGCCAAGAGGCATAAAGTTTACGTTGAATCATACAAAGGACAAAACATTAAAGACATAACACACACACCTCCGAACAACATACAACACAACCAGCACAATAACTACCTATAAAGAAAACAAATTTGAGAATTTAAAAAAAAAAATTTCAAAATTTTAAAACAAGCAATCGGAACAAGTGAGCCCAAAGACCAAAAATAATAATAAAAATGTTATTATGTGATTATGTATAAAAAAAGATTTTTTCAGATTTTGCCTTTTTAACAGTAAGCAGCATTTATTTCTTAGTTCTCTGAAAACCTTCCAGTCTGAGAGTATCCGAGTTTCCCTAGCTATAACCCAAGCTTCATCCCTTACGCGAGGATCCTTGGATAAAGCAACCAAAAACTATGGATTTCTTTTGTTTTTTACTCAAAATCTCTTGACTGGAGCATGCTTATCAACAGCACGATTAAACACAGAAGTAAAATGAGCTACTGCTAGGTCAGGGTCTGGAATAAAAGCTGCAAAGCTTAAATCACTCCAGAAAATATCGAGGAGGAAGGCCTGTTCACAGAAATGTTTAAAATTTCTTTTAGTAATAAAACATGAGGGTGTCTTTGAAACTTTTCCCTAATACATGCTACCGGGCAGTGATCACGAACATCCAGGGGAAAGATGCTGCTCAGAGCGCACTTGTGTGGTCTACTTGTTCAAATTAGATCAATTAACCCCTTTCTGCAGATGTAGACGCCCGCATCTATAGACCTGCAAATTTAAGCACGCTGTTACTGTGCTCGATCACTAGATTTCACCCCCGGATCAGTTATTGAATGTTCACAAGCAAGCAGACCTCGAACGCGGTTCTGAATATGGGGAAGTTCACTCCCCGCCCTGTTTTTCAAGAGCTGCATGAATTAAACTCCTCAGCTAAGCCTGATGTGCAAACTGGTCAGTATCCTTGCCTATAGTATCGATCCAGCAGTTTAAAAAAACGATATCTTGACACAGAAAAAATCGTTATCCTCTGTAGCAAGCAGATAAGCCACAGTGAGCCAACAGTATTCCAAGTAATGGTTCAGAAAAATCAGTTTTCTGAGGCAAAAGAATCAACATGGTATTGATTCTCTCACATTCTACTATTAATTACTGTCGTCACGTACAAAAAAAATCGTAGTTCCCTACCGTGGATTTATGCGCAGATCGATTCATTGACAAATCCAGCGCTTCCTTATATCCACCCGAGTACTGGCGTTGATAGCCAATCACTCAATCATACGCTCAGACTCTTCTGCGTAATTGTTGAGTTACACTTCATGCACTCGTGAAGTTTCCCTGGTAACAATGTATTGATTGGCTCGTTTCTTATCCAATTCCCGAGTGTTTAAACATTTTAGAGTAAGTGAAACACAATGATTGGACAAACACAGAGCATACAAACCTATGCGTATCAGCAGGTTCGGTTGTATCCTGTCTACGTTATGCACATTACGCGGTTAAAATAGACGCGATTTATAGAAAACACGTTCGCAAAACTGGCCTTGAAGTGTTCAGTTACATTTACAGGATCTAAATGAGATAAGGATATGGTCAATTGGAATTATTTAGAATGAAACAGGACCGGAGGGTCCCTGCTACTGGATACATCGGTCTCTGGAGCAGGGATTCATGAAAAAGGTGAGGCTGCTACTTTGTTATTTTTTTGTTGTTGTTTTGTTTTTGGAATGTATACGTACTCAACAAAGTCGAATGTCGAGGTTTTTTTCCTGTTTAAAACACGAACTGCCCGTGCATTTGGGTGGACCCCCTGGTACGTTCATTGCACGTTTCTTTTGAATCCAGGGAGGCAATGGATTGTTCCCTGAAAGTGGAGTGTCTGTTCTGTTAAAATAAGGTATATTTCAGAATTCAGATATTACTGAGTTAGTGAGTTGCACTTGTTCCTTATAAGTGTTGAAATGAGTTTGTGTGCTTAGAAGAGAGGACTGTTAGCTTCCATTACAGGGTGAATGTTCTAACCGTTTAATAAGAAGTTTATTTAATGCGTGTTTGTGCTGGCTTGGGGCACTTTGAAGTAAAATGTCCAAAACTCTAAACTTTATTATGGAGAAAAGGCATGTTTTGTGTTTGGAGTGGTTACTGGTGACCATTGATATTCAACTGCTCTGAGATTGATAAATTCATACTAAACTCAACCAGAAAATCATTTGTTCATATTAAATTTCATGCCTTAAAACTTTATTTGTGTTATATACATGATTTTTTAATGATTTGACTGGACTTCATTTTGAGACTTCGGGGAGACACTTGGATAGCTGTATAATTTGGCTAAAAGCATGTAGGTAATCTAGAATGTAAAGTTGAAGATGAATTGTACTTGTGGTCAAGGAGTCCTCAGAATTTTTTTTTTTGCAATTTCAATGGTGAATTCTCATGAAGATTTTTTATGTTTGCAGCTCATTTTCTCTACCATAATCATGAAAATTAACTGAAATACTATGTAATTCTAAATGCTGTAAGTGTCTTTTCAGAATTGAGCCACATTTTTCCTCTTTATGAAGCTTAAATCTTGAATTATACAGCATTAAAGTGGGTAACCCAAAAATAGCCAAATTTGGCTTCTGCACAAAGGGGTTAAAGTTGACTGGGATAAATCTTTAAAATTTGGTCGCGTAGGCGCTGAGATAAGTTGTGACAGAATCAGGTCATCACAGACTTCTTTGAAATGGTTCGAGGACGGCCATAGCCAGTCGAACAGATTTAATTACAAAACAAATACCAACACAAACCTACAATTTATACTACTGACCAAGATTGATAGTATACAAGAAAAAAATATTTACAGTCCTTTGGGATGGGGTTGCTTGGTGATGTTTCGGGTGAGGAAAATGCTCCAACACAGGCAAAAATACACAAAAAGCTTCACAGGTCTTGAGAAGAGTGACAGGTCTGGTCAAATGTATCCTTCTCCTTGCAATTTCTCCTACTACTTTACTCTCTCAATTTTTCTCTTTATATACTCTTTGCAGCCCCCTCCCACCTTTTAGCCTTTTTTTTTCCTCTGGGACCTTCCGTCTCAGACATACCCAAACCTAGCTCCAGTCTGGGCTTAACAAAAAAAAAAAGGTCAACACTGCTATCTAGTGGCTTCTTTTCACATTACAAAATGCAATCACCTCAGTGGTTAGGCCATTGACAATTGACACAGTGGATACATCCACTCAAACTTTTTCATGTTCGTCATGGGTATGATTTTTACCAACAATAGAAGTGATGCATTTTTATGGACTGTCAGTGTATTTTGCTGTGTTCAGGAATTTCTTTTTTTGTCTTTGGAAGAGGCTATTTGCAGCAACGCTTCGGCGCAAAAGTTAAAAGAGTGGGATGGAGTTTAAAATTAAATCTCTTATTTGCCCAGCTGTGGGGCAAATAGCAGAAGTGCTGCTCTTATCTGCCCCACCTTGGTGCGAATAGCGGAACTGCTTCTCTTGTCCGCCAAGCTGCAGGGCAGATAGCCGATCTCTTTCCCCCGATTCATCTTGCTGCGGGGCAAATAGTCGCTTCCTTTTTTAGCCACTTCTCTTCTCCTGCTGGTCCAGTTCTGTTTAGCTTGTAAACTATGGTACAGAAGAATTAAAGTTGATTTATGCAATCAAGCGTAATTCAAATTTTAATTGAGTGCCAGTGGGAATTTATTTAAAGTTAATCCATGTGAATGAGACACAATAATTAAATAGTCATAGGAAATCAGGCAAGACACAAACTGATTGATTTTCAAATTTCACTGGAAGAATATGTTGCTGAACATCCACATTTTTGCACTGGGAGGCTTTTAAAGAAAACTTAACGTCCATGTTTGACTTTGCAGTTCAAAATGCAACAAAGGTTGGACAATATTTATACAAGAAATGCTGCTTAAGGCAAGCAGTGGATAGTTCTGGACTTCATTTTGGCTGATCAAGTGCTCCAATGAAAACCTTTAAAATGCACCGCATGCAGTAACTTGTATACCATTATAAGCATTGCCAGAGCAGCGCCTGGCACATATTATGCTGACTCTAGCTTGACAGAGAAATGGTAGCAAACTTAGCTAACAGTTCAACAGTAGAACAAAACTTTTCTACAACCCCAATTCCGAAATATTTGGGACGAAGTATAAATTGTTAATAAAATCAAAATGCAGTGAATTTCAGATCACGAGCCAATATGCTATTTACAATAGAATGCTGAAACTTAGACATTTTACATTTTTATCCACAAAATGAGCTTATTTCAAATTTTAAATAAATATATAAATAAAAGTTGGGACACAGGCAAAACAGGACTGAGAAAGCAATTAAGATATAAAAGAATCAACTAAAACAACATTTAGCTAGTAATTAGGTTAACTGGCATCAGGTGTGTAACATGATTGGTAATAAAAGGGATGTCTTGGGTTATGGCCGCAAGCTAGAAGGTCACGTTCGACACTGCTCTGCTACACTTCTGTTATTAATCCTGCCTCAAACGTCTTATTCACTCTCTAAACGTTCGGACAAGGTTTGGTGCTGTTAAAAGATGCCGGGCTCCGAGAAAACGTGCTAAGAAAAAAGAAAAGAAACGAAGCAGTCGAAGCTGACTGAATTCGGTGCACCGACGGCACAGAAAGCTAGCAAAGAAGCTAACCCTGAGGGGGAAGTTAACGAAAATGTGGAGAATCCTGGGCTAACTGAAGGTGAGCTTACTGGTGCTTAAGAGGAGATATTGGAAGCGATAAGCAAGTTAAAGTCGGAGTTTTCAACCAGGCTTGATGGGATTTTAAAAGTTGCTGAAGAAACAAGAAAAGACCTTGCAGACTGTTCTGAAAGGATGACACAAGCAGAGTTACGTCTATCTACAGTGGAGGATGTCTATACGGAGCTACGGGACACAGTTCAGAAATTGGAGAAAAGAAACGCTGCGCTGGAAGTAAAAGTTGTCGACATGGAAACCAGGTCGTGACTCAACAACTTGAGATTAGTGAACCTACCCGAGGGGGCTGAGGGACAGGACGCATGCTCGTTTTTGGAGGCCTGGCTGCCGGAGCTGCTTGACCTGGGTCCGCTGCGGAGCCCGCTGGTGATGGACAGGGCGCACGGGGGTCGAGCCAAGGAGGGATGCAGACGCCGCACCCAGAACTTTAATAATGAAGTTCCTTAACCACAAGCAAAAGATGCTCGTCATGCAGGCGGCTAAAGCAAAGAAGGACATCCTTTACGAGAACCAACAGGTGCGCTTTTACAACGATCTCGCCACTGAAGTGCACAAACAGCGGAGAAAATACGACGCAGTGCGTCAGCAGCTGCGAAATCTGGGGCTGAGACATGGCATGTTTCCTCCGGCCAGACTGGTGGTGACTTACAAAGGACAAACACACACTCTGAACACACCGAAGTGGCACAGGAGTTTGTGGACAAAATTAGTAAAGAACTTGGATGAATATTGTAACAACCTCTGCCTTTTGAAAATGTCATAGTTTGTCACGACGCCGTCGTCCTTGGGCCAACCGCTTCTCTGTGGATTATGCAATATCAAAAAACTAACCGATACCTCTGCTGTCTGCCTTGAATACGGATTATACCGGAGGAGGAAAGTTGTTTGCTGCTGAAATCCTGGACTGGAGTAAGCTATGCAACGCATCTGGTAGGCTCGCTGACACTGACTGACGCTAACACGGACTATTTTTTTTTTCACTGCTGCTTCGTCTTTGAAGAGTTGACTTTGCGGGTGTTGGGGTTTTCTATCGATCGTGTATGTAAAGACTGTGTGGGATCTGCTAGGTCTTTGCTAAGCGAATTGGAATGACTGTTTTGTTTATTACGGAACGGATTTTCAGGTGATGGACTGAACTGTAGTGCTATGAACTGAACAAACTTTTGAGTGAACTGAACAAATATACTGCAAACGTGAAATTGGGTTGGTTGCTGAGTATTCTTTCCTTGTTGATGTGTTTATTATCGTGTGCTGCCTTGCAAACTTATGAATTGTTGCATTTTTTTTTTAAAAAAAAGGGTACATGTTGCATTTCGTGCTATTTAAGCTGTAGGCATTCATACATGTAATCTTGTGACGTTTTTCCAACCTGACGTGATTTAACTCACTTCCTAAGAAAATTATTGGCAGTTTTAAGCTGCCTGGCACCCTGGCAAACTTTTAATATGGAAAAACTGTTGCATAAAATGGCACCCCAGATAATTTAACCCACCTGGTGAAGGAAATTATTTTGCAACACTTCTCACTATCCTGCATATTTCAGTGCATTACTTTGTTTTCAGTGGCTAACCTAGTAAGTAGCCTGCCAAAATGGCTTCGAAAATGGGGCCTGTCACTCAAACCAGCCAAGCTGCAGCTCAAGCCCCACAATTTCAGGGCCCTGTGACTTCTTTCACTGGAGCGATTCAAAAGGCTGTGTCATCTTCAGACAGGAGTCCTCATATGATTTCAACAATGCCGACTACTGCTACCATTGCAGCCCCCTTGCTGCCTGGGTCAATTCCTCACATGAAGCCACCGGTGCGTATGCCACCTACTATACATCAATTACCAACTGCTCAACACTCATCTACTGGTCATAGGCCACCTGATTTTCAATTACCATCTGCTACTCATCATATACTCAATACCCCAATACCTACCTCCCTACCCTCTATTCCAGCTTTGGGAACGCAAACCATTCAAATGCCACTTTCTCAACAATCACCTTCTCTAGCTGGAGCAACTGCTAGGAATGATCGTTATTCTACCAATCACTCTGTTGTGGACATGGAATTACTGGATGAGCATGACAAGTCGATGCACTTTACAACTTCGGCCTTACCTACGGCTCAGCACTCTTCTACTGTCAACCTCCCTGCAGCACAAAGCTCTTTTTCGAATTTCAGTGTACAACTACTTTTGGATGCTATGACCAGCAATCACCAGAATGTGATGACTATACTGAGTCACCATACAAAAGAAGTACAAAAAGAAATGGATGTACGTAAACAACAAATTACAAACATGTCCGTAAATGTGGCAGAGGATATGACAGGTTTGATAAAACAGCAACTGGATTATGTGCGAACAGAAATTACAGCAACTTTGAATTGGCGCCTGAAACACCATCATACTGAAGTTCTTAGAGACTTTAATACTGTGCTTGCACCTTTAGCCACATCGCTACAGGAGATTCACTCAAGCCTTCATGATTGTTCGAGACAACTCAGTTCTCTATCAATGAACGCTTGCTCCTGGAGTCCCCTGCAGGCTAACCTTGGGCACTGCACACAACGCCTGGATGGGTTGGCCCTGGATATCGCTCAGCTCAAGTCCACAATTAAAGTAGGAGAAAAAACACATGTGTCAGTGCAGACAATTCCTTTCTCACCAGGTATATTCAAAACGGATGACCAGTCACCATCCAGTAGAATTCAGCCCCTACAGTCCACCATGCATTCAGGTCCATTATGTTGCCCCTCTGATGACTCCATCACAACTAAGGCACCGCGAGGGCCTTATGCTGGGAAGAAACCAATCAAAATTCAATTCCCTTGTTTTGGTAGAGTAGAAGACACTTCAGACCCACTATTGCATCTCGAAAAGTGCCATGATTACCTGGCTTTACATCCCCTTTCTGATGAGGAGCTACTTGCCACACTGAGGAATGTCCTACATGGAACTGCAAGAGATTGGTGGGATGTTGCTAGGGTCGACATTTCAACGTGGAGAGGTTTTGAGAGCAAATTTTTGTCTGCATTTCTCTCAGAGCCCACAATTGGGGAGCAGGAAGTCATTAAATTGATCCTAAAGAACATCAACCCTCAACTTGCGAGTCAGTTGCGAAGTAACGGTGTCAAATCGGTGGATGACTTGGTCCGCCTGGGACAACAACTAGAGAGCGACAAGGAGAATCAGCGACAATATGAGCAAAAGGTTCAGTCTGCTAACTTTTAATATGGAAAAACTGTAACAATATCCAATACCTTTACTGGATGCCCGAGATCTACGAGCCCTCAGTCACGCCACTACTTCACTCACCGGCATGATTCTGTCATTGACATTACTAAATGGGCCCAGGAATACTTCAAGAAACCACTGTCAGTAAACAAAGTCCGCCATGCCATCCACAGATGCCACCTAAAACTCTTATCATGGAAAAAGGAAGCCATTGTTGAGCATGATCCAGAAGCGCCACCGTGTTCTGTTGGTCAAGGCTCAATTAAAATGGACTGTAGCAAATTGTCCTGTGGTCAGATGAGTCCAAATTTGACATTCTTGTTGGAAATCATGGGCACCGTGTCCTCTGGGCTAAAGAGGAGAAAGGCCACCCCACCTCTTATCAGCGCTTAATTCAAAAGCCAGCATCTCTGATGATATCAATGGAGGAATCACATGAGAGAAACCCTAACCATGAAAACAGGCGAAAGCTAAGACACGGACGGGAATCATAAGGAACGCCTGACATTTAAACAGCTCCGGTCCAGGAGTTCTACGTGCACAGATGACGAGCACAGGAAAGTAATAAAGCATGTGCGAGAGATCTCGCTGATACTCAGAAGACAGGGAGAGCGGAGCAAGAGATGGAGATTAGAACAGGGCGATTGCTGAGAGGGAATTCTTTTAAATTAGTTGCGGTGCAACTTCACAGATTTAACTAGAGTGCTAGTTAGTAATCTATATACATGGATTAGTTGTGTTAGTAGTAGGGCTGTCGCGTTAATTAATCGTGATTAATTTAAGCGCAATAAAAGTAACTGCCACTATGAGGCAGACAGACTTTCTTGCTTTTTACTTTTTCTTTGACACATACCTAATGTGGTCATTTGAAATGCTTCCGGGAAGAAAACTGTGATTTGAAGTCCACTAATTACCAGCGAGGTTGGACAGCCTCCATCGCCTTGGCATAATTAGCTCACCTTAATTCATTTCCTGTGTACTTGCAATCAAGCCATTTATTCAGCCAACTGACTAATCAAAATCAAAATGTGGCATATAATGATTAAGAAGTGATAATGAGAAGCAGATGAACCCAACCAGGTTGCCATGTTAGACTGAAAAAATTTCAATGATCTGAGTAAATAGCAGACCTCTGAATTCCACCTTTCATCAAGGAATTTTGTATGCATTATTAAAGATATTTCTAAAAAAAGAAAATGAAGTTATTCAAAGATGCCCTGGTTTTAAGAGCTTAAAAATATAGGCAACATGAAGTGGAAAACATTTTGTGAAGCATGCCGAACATGAATGTGAGAGAGAATACGTTTGCATTGCAGGCAATAGTCACCGAAGATTTGGCAATTAACGTTCAGGCGAATCTTTGCCGCAAATTTGAGGCATTTTTTATCGGATAATTGAACGAGAGTAATTTAAAATAATATAACTCATAGCACTTGATTTTATTTACTTTTGAGCATCTAAATAACCAACAGTGAAGGTGGAAAACATTTTGTTTAAGCGTGTAGAACGTGACATGTAAATTGTTAACGAATTTGAAAATCTTTCAGTATAACGCGGCAGCTTGGTTAGGTCTGTCTGCTTCTCATTATCTCTTCTTAATCATTTTAGGCCACATTTTGGTTTTGATTTGTCAGTTGGCTGAATAAATGGCTTGATTGCAAGTCAGGCAAAGTACACAAGAATTGATTTAAGGTATGCTAATTATGCCAAGACGATGCAGGCTGTCCAACCTCGCTGGTAATTAGCGGACCGGAAGCATTTCAATTGACTGCATTAGTTAAGAGTCATAGAAAGGGTAATAAGCAATCACGTCTGTCTGCCTCATAGTGGCAGTTACTTTTATTGCGCTTAAATTAATCACGATTAATTAACGCGACAGCCCTAGTTAGTAGACTATGATACAAAATACAAATGTTAGTCTTGTTAGTAATTAGAACAGAAAGACGAAGGAAGTAAACAAGAATCGAAGGAATATTTTAAACACCAGAATTCATTTAAATCACCCGAAGTAAGTAGGAACGCAGACAGGGAAGACGAACTGAATCAACTAGATCACAAGACAGGGGAGACAAGTGCAATGGAACTGAGAAATGGAATTAACTAAAAATCTGAGTATGACAATAACCAAAAAGGATAAATAAAAGACAAAATCATGAACACAGAACTTGAACATAAACATGACCAAAAACCATAACCATGACAAACCAATCAATAAAATTTTGTATCTTGCAATGTGTATGTTATTACCGTGGACATACAAGTTTTTGTTTCTCATCAAATTGTAGATACAAGGTTTTATCAGCAGGCCGACGATATTTCCCCCTCAGTGAAGTTCTTTCTTCTTTGCGACCTTTCAGGAGTCCATGTCGTAAAGTGGGCAGGACTAGGCCTGCCGGAGCATGAATTTATAGGGGCTTGTCATGTAAATTATGATGGTTTCAGCCGCCAGATTTATCAACGGCATGCCAGTTCTAGCCTACATCGATATCAGCGACGTACACACTTTTAGTAAACCAGAAGTGACACCTGGAGAACACTGATATTTACACCAGAATCTACTCCAGATCTTACGCAAATTTGATAAATGAGGGTCATTGCTTTTGATTTTATTCACAATTTACACTTTGTCACACATTGGGGTTGTATAACGTCCTGTAATTTTACTTATCTTTACTGAATGTTGTGATTACACCAACACTAAACAGAAATTAAATGAACTTTCCACGCTTTTCCATTCTACCCTTAAATGCCCTATTCCCAATGCTATGAAATAATTATCGCTAAAGTAGAAGTAAACTAAAAGAGAATCCACCTTCACTATTAACAATGTCACTCATTCAAAACTAATCACATAGAAACAAATTTAATGACACCTATAAATCATCCTTGAATCACCTAAATTGATTACAAAAAATGATCTTAAATAAAATGATAAAAACCTTGCAAAATTCTCAGTTTCTCTCCATGTAGTTGTCTCTCTGCAGTCCTCAACCCGCAAACGCTTCAATTTCCCAGGACAGGTGACCGAGGCATCTTGTCACACTTTTCATGGTCTTGTATGTATCTTGGGATCAACACATCATCTTGTTGAAAATTGCATACCAAATGAAACAATGAAGTCTAACGCATATATTTTATATTCATATAATTTTGATATCATATTTCAAAACAGAGGTATAGGCATACAAATAGTGAGAGTGGACATGTGACACTGCTTAAGTTGTCACAGAATATGGGGTAAGATGTCACTCTGGATAATGAAACAAATAAAACAAGAAGCAATAGTCATTTTCTTCACTTCGTATTCAAAATTGAACTCAGCAACACAAAACAAAGATTGATTAATTTTTGAACTTGAATCGATCCTGGAATGAGGCCATTAAATCATTCCCGACTACAACTGGAAATCATTTCAAGCAAACTTTCAAATAAAATATTTCAAACATTCAGCCAAATCTCAAACCAGGTCTCAAACCACCCTATTAGACTTGTTGTCAGAATTGCAGTTCTGGCACACATAAATTACTTTGCCTGGGGTGCATTCTTCATGAGCCCACTGTTTGCATTTCACACACTGGACCCAAGTCTCTCTTGGACGGTTGTTCGCAAATGGCTCCATACAAGCAAGACACAGGCACTCATCTTCATCTGATGAAGATACATTCAGAGTCTTTCTTTTTATACCTGCCTTTTTTTGACGTTTTAGATTTGGCTCCCCCATATTTCTTCTGCAATAGATTCTTTTTTTGTATTGTCCCAGGCTTTCAGCTGCAAGTGCCTCCATCACTGGTGTGTCAGTGAGGATAGCAGTCCTACTTTTTTTTGGTTGGCGATTTTAGTTTCTTTGGACCAGCTTTTGGGTATTTCCAAATGTTCTCTGGAATTGATTTGTGGGTGGAGCTGGCATTTCTAGGCAAGGGCGAGGTGGGGATAATGGGCATGGCTGGATTAGTGCCAGGGCCTGGTAAAACTGGGTTGTTGCTGGGATGTTGAAGGGCTGGGTTGTTGCTGGGACCTGGAAAGGCTGGGTTGTTGCTGGGACCTTGAAGGGCTGGGCTGGGTTGACGCTGGGGCTTGGAAAGACTGGGTTGTTGCTGGGGCCCAGTTGTTGCTGGGGCTGAATCCTGAAAGGGGCGATCTGAGCCATAGGATGTTGCAAATTCTGTTTCCAAGAGCACATCCCCATTGTAAGGTTGAACCTCTGTCACCCAAAAGCCAGCCTGAATATTCAGTGGGGTTGCAGCCAGAGGATATGCAATTGCCACAGTCCCAGGGATGTCATAGATTGTCATTGTTTGACCTGGATTGTTCTCCATCCAGGATCAGACACTGACTGCATGTGCCTCTTAAGTGGCCCATGAATGGTTTAGTCCAATGTGAGCAGTGGGGTGGGAAGGAGACCACAACTATGCCATTTTCTTTGGCAAAATTTAGTCCATCAATGGAAAGATGGGAGCTATGATTGTCCAGAAGGAGTAAGCATGGCTTTTCCTTTGAACACTTGGCATGTTTAGCAAAATGTTTGAGGAAATCCACAAAGTGTGTGGATTCACCAATCCAGCCAGAGGGATTTGCTCCTCCCTAACTGCCAGGCGGTCCATTGTTGAGGAAATGATTGCGGAAGTTCACCCGAGGGATTATGAAGTTGTGAGGAATGTTGTTCCCTTTTGCTGAGACTGTGAATGCTAGCATCACGAGGGTACCCCTTTCACCAGATGTCAATGACCCTACCTAGCCCCACGCCTAGCCACTAATCGGTTTGGTTTCTGCACAGTCGTCACACCGGTTTCATCCATATTCCAGATGTCCCGTAATCTCAGTGATGGTTGGCCCAACACCATCTCCAGATTGTCAAAAAAGCCTTAACATTCTCCTGATTAAAAGCACTTGCCCTGGCAAGGCTAGTAGCTTCCGGCTTTCTGAGAGACAGTTTAGGGTGCCGCTTTAAGAACCATGTAAATCATTCACTGCTGGCCTTTTCTTTTTCAGCCCAGGCTGGTGGAAACTGCAGCTCCCGTGCCACTGCAAAATCGTATGCTAACTTTCTCACTTCAGTTGGTGACAACCCAAAATATACTGTATCTCACAAAAGTGAGTACACCCCTCACATTTTAACAATTTATTATATCTTTTCAAGGGACAATGCTACAGAAGTGAAACTTCTATATATTCTAGAGTAGTCATGGTTCAATATGTGTAGCAGTGTAGATTTATTGCACTGTCCAAATACCTGAACAAACAGTCACTATTTCCAAAATGGATGGCAACAAAAGTGAGTACACACCCCAATTGATAACGGTCAACCAAGCAATGAAAGGCGACTTGTTCATCATGTTCATGCTTTTGTCTGTTTGACTGGGCCATATGAGGTTGTGTAACATGTTGAAGGGTTAAATTGTCGTGCTTTGGGTGCGATGATATCATTCTGGTCACTGGATGGTCAACATGGCCTCTCATGGGAAAGAACTCTCTGAGGATCTGAAAAAGAGAATTGTTGCTCTCCACAAAGATAGTCTAAGCTACAAGAAGATCTGTGAAACCATGAAACTGAGCTACAGCACGGTGGCCAAGGTTATCCAGTGGTTTTCCAAGACGAGTTCTGCTCGGAACAGGCCTCGTCAGGGTCGACCGAAGAGGTTGAGTCCTCGTGCTCTGCGTCAGGTGCACAAGTTGGCTTCAGAAGACAGACGCAGGAGTGCTGGCAGCATTGCTAACAAGGTTGTAGCAGTGGGATAACAGCCTGTCAGTGCTCAGACCATACGCCATGCTCTGCGCAAAGTTGGTCTGCATGGCCGTCAGCCAAGATGGAAGCCTCTTCTGAAGCTTGCCCACAAGAAAGCCCGAAAACAGTTTGTTGAAGACAACCAGTCCAAGAACATGAACTACTAGAACCATGTTCTGTGGGTCTGATGAGACCAAGATAGACTTGTTCGGCTCAGATGGTGTCCAGCATGTGTGGCGGCGCCCTGGTGAGAAGTATCAAAACAAGTGTGTACTGCCTACAGTCAAACGTGGTGCTGACAGTTTCATGGTCTGGGGCTGCATGAGTGCCTCTGGTCCTGGGGAGCTGCACTTCATTAATGGAATAATGGATCCAACATATACTGTGAGATTCTGAAGCAGAAAATGATGCCCTCCCTTCAGAAACTGGGCCGCACGGCTGTTTTCCAACATGATAACGACCTGAAACACACCTCCAAGATGACAATTGCCTTCTTGAAGAAGCTGAAGGTGATGTTATGGCCAAGTATGTCAGACCTGAATCCCATTGAGCACCACTGGGGTATCCTCATGAGGAAGGTGGAGGAGCAGCAGGTGTCCAACATCCACCAGCTCCGAGATGTTGTCATGGAGGAGTGGAGGATCCCAGCAACAACCTGTGCAGCTCTGGTGAATTCCATGCCTCAGAAAATCAAGGCAGTGCTGGACAACAATGGCGGTCACTCTAAATATTGACACAATGGACACAATTTGACATGTTGACAGTAAGGTGTACTCACTTTTGTTGCCACCCATTTTGGAAATAGTGACTGTTTGTTCAGTTATTTGGACAGTGCAGTAAATCTACACTGCTACACATATTGTGCAATGACTACTCTAGAATATATTCAGTTTTCATTTCTGTAACGTTGGCCCTTAAAAAGATATAATAAATTAATAGTCGAAATGTGAAGGGTGTACTTACTTTTGTGAGATACTGTATTTTAGCTGATCTAAGCTCAAGCTACAGCACCAAATCTGGTCTAAAAACCTGCCGTGGAGATTTATACCCAACCACTGTAGTTGGCATGGCTGCCTTGACTTTCTATCACAGCTGCAGAGGATGTCTAACAGTATCAAGCCAGTGTACGGTTGTTAATGTTATGATCCATCGCAGTACTTCTGTTTGATTTATTTGCCAACTTCACCTGCCTCATTGCCCTTCGCGTTACGTCAGGTAGTGTGCTGCCATTTTCCGTTTTTCTTTTAATTCCTGACCATCTCTTCTCCCCTCCTTCTTTCCTGCTTTTCTTTCTGTCTTTTGTTTGTTTGTTTGTTTCTTTCTTTCTTAAAAACACACTTACAAAATTCAAAATTGCATTTGACAGCAATTGACGAGCAGACTGTCTATGTACTGGCAAATTGTTTGAGTCATTTTTTGGGCAATTTTTTCACGTTATAACTCGCCCCAAAATCACTGAGACAAGTTGCCCCAAACTGCAATGTTTGCTAATATTTGCTATATCTTAAAGTGTATATCTCAGCTTAAACTATACTCTCATCTATTGTGTACGTAAAGCCTTCAAAATGTATGTACAGTATGTCAGTATTTCTATAACTATCTACAAATGCCATTAAATGACACTTTTTGTCTATTTCTGTAGTAGGTTAACATAACCCGGTAACTATGTCACGTAGGGGATTCCTGGAGGAAACTAGCCTCTGCTTACAATGGGGAGTGATTGGGAGCATGAGGAAGGTGGTAAGAAACACTGCATAAATTTATAATGGGTCGCAACCATATAATTTTGAGCCTGTCAGGCTTGAGAGAGGGGAAGAAAATCCAACAAATACTGGCCCTCAGAGACGGATTAATCCTTCAACAGAGGCGAATGAGTGGAGGGTTGGCGAGGTGTCCTGGAGAGCAGCTATATAGCAACTATTGCTTGAGTTAGTCTAAGATCAGCAGAGAAAACCGTAACAAAAGCAACACCACCACATATTTTACGGTGTATGAATAACACTGAAGAAGCCAACATTTTCTGTACATCTAGCTGCTCTGATAATGTGATATGTTCAGATGAAGACGTTGACTAAACATGTACTAGCCAAATGATAACAAAGGCAACATGCTAGCAATCCTGGGTGTAGCTTGCCAGTTCCCACCCCGCCTGTCAAAATGATGTTTATTTTATTGCGATTCTCCCTTCAAGCCTGACTCCACCAGCCTTCATACTTCCGCTTAATTTAATTTCACTTCATTACTCATTACTCTGTGTACGAAGCAACACAAAGTAGCAGTCTGGTTTTACCAGACTATCTCCCTTCAACCTGATGTTGTAAACATATTCGCTTGACTGTGCCATGCATCGATTTTGTGGCACTAGCTCTACAACATCTAAGTCTAGCAGTGGCGGCAGTTTATTTTCCTGCGGGTGCGAACGTTCATGTGCGCGTACATTATCATTGTTGCCGAATAAACGAAATCTCAAATGCCAGGCTTAATCTGGTGTTGACCAAACTTCATAGCTGATGCATGGGAATGCTATGGTCTGTCTTGGGAAAGATATACAGAGAGAGAGAGTGGTGTCCTTATCGCCATTTCTGACCGGTGCTTGTGTGGGACGTGTCATCCCATGGAAACAGCGGTGTGACATTAGGGTAAAAAAATTTGACCATCTGACGCAGACAAATTGAACCCACTGGCATAAAATTTGTTTATTTTACAGGGAACGAATGAACCCTGTGCCCTGTTTAGGACGAATTCTTACACCTCGCACAAACACAATAATTCTTCATTGCAAGCTGCTGTATAGTGTAGGCTCATTGACAGTCGTATTCTGACAGGCTCTTCTCTACCCTACATGACGTAGGCATTGCATTATGGGAGCGTTGTAAAGTACCAACTTTTTTGTATTATATTCCGTTTTCTGATTACCAACAACATAAAAATATGATGTATAATCGTTCAGATATTTATTTCCCACAAGAAAATTGAACAAAATCTTTGGAAAATTAACCTGACATATACACTTTAAAGTTGTCTTAAAGCTGGCAGTTAGCAAAAGTGTAACAAGACACTTTATTCTCTCCTCTCCCAAGCACAAATATATACAGTGGGGTGCAAGAATTTGAGCACCCCTGCTTTAAATGTCTGTTACAATTAATCTCCAAGTGATTGAAATAAACCCCGAACACTAAATGCTACAAAGTTAAACATGATACATGATTAAACATGATTTCATCACATTTTAAAGCAAGCATAATTTTTATTTTTAACTTTTTACAGTTTCAAAATAATAAAACAAGGAAAAAGGCCTTGTGCAAAAGTTTGGGAACCCTGTCAGCTAGTACTTTGTAACTTCACCTCAGGCAGCTATGACAGCTTGCAAATGCTTCCTGTAACCTGCTGAGAGTCTTTCAATTCTTGTCTCTGGAATTATTTTCAATAATATTCAAGTCCGGGGACTGTGATGGCCATTCCAAAACCTTCATCCGTCTTTCCTGGGGGTACTTAATGGTGGATTCTGAGGTATGCTTCGGGCCATTGTTTTGCTGGAATACTCAACGTCTCTTCAACTTCAATTTCTGGAATGAGCTTTGAACATTAGCCTCTAGAATGTCTGGATATTTGGTGGAATCCATTTTTCTTTGCACTTGCACAATATTGCCTGTGACCCCAGCATCTACACAACCCCAAAGCATAATGGATCCAACTTCATGCTTAACAGTTAGCAATGTATTCTTCTCAACAAATGCTTCACCCTTTTTTCTCCAAACATACCCTCTTTGGTTGTGGCCAAAAAGTTCAATTTTGTTTTCGTCAGTCCAAAGCACATTATTCCAATAGGCTTGAGGTTTCTCAAGGTTTTCTTTTGCATACTTCAGACGCTTAATTTTGTGTTGAGATCGTCGGAAAGGCTTCTTTCTTGCAACTCTGCCATGTTGGTCTTTGTTGTTTAAGGTACGCTGTATTGTTGTCCTGTGAACAACTAGACCTGTGTCTGCTACTCTTTTTTGTAGCTCCTTTGCAGTGATGTGTGGGCTCTTCTGAGCATTTCTCACCAGATCTCGGGCCATTCTATCTGAATTTTTTCTTGGTCTTCCAGATCTTGCCTCGACTTCAATTTTTCCATTAATTTTCCATTAATTTTCCAGAAACATCTTACGATGTTTCTGACAGTAGAAATGGGTAGTTTGAAATGTTGCAAGAGTTTTCTGTAGCCCTCTCCTTGTTGGTGGAAGTGAATTATCTTGATTTTGGACAACTGTTCAGAGGAGCACATGGTTTTTAACACCAGACACAAGAGCCACCACAGTCAGATACTTTAGAAGGCATGGAGTTACTTCAGGATATAACTTCAACCCTGGAATTATATTCACCTGACTCACTGAAGCCCTATCGGGTAAATCGCCTGGGTCTGGGCCTTAGTAATCATCTTCTTAAAAGGTAACAAAGAATAATCCAAAAGGGTTTCCGAACTTGTGCACAGGGCCCTTTCTCCTTTCTTATAATTTAAAAACTCAGAAGAATTCAAATAAAAAGAAACCTTGCTTTCAAATTTGCAGAAAGGTGTCATGTTTAACTTTGTTGCATTTAGTGTACAGGTTTGCTTTCAATCACTTGGAGATTAATTGTAACAGACATTTGAATCAGGGGTGCCCAAATTTTTGCACCCCACTGTAATTGGGAAGAAATTCATAACAAAAAATGTCTAGTTGAGCTGCCGGGTGGCTCACACGGTTAAGGCACTGCTCTGCAATGCAGTGGTGATCACCATGTCGCGAGTTCGAGCCCTGGCGTACCCACCGGCAGGGGTCGGCAGCTTTTTCAGAGTAGCGCACAATTGGCTATCGCGCTATAGGGTTTCAAATTGGGAAGGGACTGACGGATTTGGGTATTGAATAACAGCTTTGTTCATTGCTCCAGCGCCTCCTGTTGGCCGGACGGGCGCTCGTCAGGAAGACTCCGGCTTGGTTCATGTCCGGGTATCCTCCGCCCTAGTTCTGAGCTTGCGAAGATTCAACCAACGAGTGTATAAAAATCAGTGGCAGACAGGCACGTGCTTCGGAGGAGAGCCGTGAACTGTCTCACTATCCTGAGTTGGCAGCAAGGGGTCGCATACGAGCAAGCTTTGTACATAGTTCCCTAATTGGGCATTCCAGATTCGGGTGGGATTGGAGATGCCAAATTTATTAAAAAAAAAAAAAAAAAATGTCTAGTTCAATATTTTTACTTTTGAGTGTGAAAAATGGTAAATCAGTCCTCTCCTCAGTCAATAGTGTGCTTTACTTTTCCCACACAGGATATGATATCATGCCAAGTACATGCACAAAACTGGTATTCAACTTTTAAGTAGCACCCTCTGCTGGTGAAAATATTAACAATGTGACAACTTGCCTGTGTGACAAAATGACCTGGGGGGTGTACTACGAAGCAAGATACAGTGCCATGAAAAAGTATTTGCCCCCTTCCTGATTTCTTATTTTTTTGCATACCTTCAGTTTGTTTTTTTTAAGCCATTCAGAGGTGGACTTGCTAGTGTGTTTCGGATCATTGTCCTGCTGCATAACCCAAATGCGCTTGAGCTTGAGGTCACCAACTGATAGTTGGACACTCTCCTTCAGGATTTTCCAGTGGAGAGCAGAATTCATAGTTCCATCAATTACGACAAGTCGTCCTGATCCTGAAGCAGCAAAGCAGCCCCAAACCACCACACTACCACCACCATGTTTGACTTTTGGTATGATGTTCTTCTTATGAAATGATACATTAGTTTTATGCCTGATGTAACGGGATGCTCTCCTTCCAAAAAGTTAAACTTTTGTGTCATCAGTCTACAGAATATTTTCCCAAAAGTCTTGGGGATCATTGAGATGTATTTTGGCAAATGTGAGCCGAGCCCTTGTGTTCTTTTTGGTCAGCGGTAATTTTCACCTTGGAAGCCTCCAATGGATGCCATTTTTCCCCAGTCTCTTTCTTATTGTTGAATCATGAATACTGACATTAACTGAGGCAAGTGCAGTGCCTGCAGTTCTTTAGATGTTGTTCCGGGTTCTTTTGTGACCTCCTGAATGAGTTGTCGATGCGCTTTTGGAGTAATTCTGGTAGGCCGGCCACTCCTGGGAAGGTTCACCACTGTTCCAAGTTTTCTCCATTTGTGGATAATGGCTTTAATCATGATTCACCGGAGAAATGGCTTTGCCACCCTTTTCAGACTGATAGATGTCAATTTCTTTGTTTCTCATCTGTTCTTGAATTTCTTTAGTTCACAGCATGACATGTTGCTTTTTGAGATCTTTTTAACCAACTTCATTGTCAAACAGGTTCTATGTAAGTGATTTTTTTGATTCAACAGGTCAGGCAGTAATCAGGCCTGGGTGTGGCTAGTGACATTGGACTGTGGTTAATCACAGTTAATTCATGATTTAACAAGGGGGGCAATTACTTTTACACATAGGGCCAGGTAGGTTTGGATGGTTTTTTTTCCCTTAATAAATGAAGTCATCATTTCAAAACTGCATTTTACTCGGGTTATCTTTGTCTTCTATTAAAATTTGTTTGATGATCTGAAACATTTAAGTGAGAAATATGTGCAAAAAAAATGTTAAAAGTGAAGGGGGAAAATACTTCTTCACGGCACTGTAAGTGGGTTAACGAGGTATGTCCAGCCTAAAGCTAGGCTTTGAAAAGTCACAAAGTTGGCTCTTTCTTAACACGGTAACTTACACTGCAAACTTAACTTGGTCGGGAGCAGGTTATGTGCCGAGTTTTGGCTTAAATTGGCTATAAATGGGCTGCCTTATCACGAAGCACCTTGTTTGAAGTTGCCATCACCTTTCTTAGATAATCCTTTGGACTTTGGTGCCCGAATTGTACGCGGTTCTCTTCAGAGGGAGACAGGCATGACTGTTGGCTTTTTCTGACGATATTCTCTATGAACGCAACAGTTTTTCAGCTGAGGGAATTTGTTATTTATGCGATCTACTGAACCCATATGTTGGCAATGTGACAAGGAGAAGCAGTTACAGTTACAGGAATGGTATGCATAGCGTTGCGGTTTTTTGCCACGGCAACCTACAAGCATTCAGATGGTGAAGCAGAAAATCTGAGCAAAAATATTGTATGCCGCGCGATACATTTTACACAGCATACCATTGAAATAATTTAAACAATTATGAAAGCAAAGCAACATATGGCATACCACTTTGAAGAATTTTCTTATCCTTTGTTTTAACTCGCAGCCATGTCCTCTTGACAGTGCTGGTACTGCAACTATTAAAGCACCAATAACAAAATTAGTATTTTAGTATTTTAAATACTAAATACTTATTTTAAAATAGTATTTTATCATTCTTACCATTGTTTTGATATGCCATAGAACTACTGTAAATTTGCAATGGTGCAACTGGCAAGGGTTTGTGGTGGGATAAGATTTCATTAAAATCATGCTGTATGAAAGTAATTAAAAAATTACTTTAAACCATTTGAATTTATCACAGTCAGATAATATTCAGTCTATAATTTAATTTCACTTTGTTTGATTTGGCTGAGAAACTAAAGTGATTTCCACTACTCCTTCATCACAGGACGCATTCATATGGTCAGCAATTTTCCGTCAGAATTCCTCTCTGGCCTTATCAGCAGCAACAATGCTGCTTTTTGCTGTTTTTATATTTTACATTCTTAACTCTTCATAACCATGACTCACTCCTCCAAGGAGATAAAAAGAAAGATTTTTTTAATCACCCAGCAACGACTTGCATTACATCCAACAAACAAGTGCATGCATCAATCAACAGGAATGTACATACGACCCCTGTTGCGAAATAGTTGGGACGAAGTGTAAATTGTGAATAAAATCAATATGCAATGACTTTCAGATCACATGAGCCAATATGTTATTAACCTCCGCCGAGGATGCATATGTTTTCGGTGCCGTTTGTTTGTTGGTTTGTTTGTGTACAACATAACTCAAAAACCTATGGCCGGATTTTGGTGAAATTTTCAGGGTAGGTGGGTATTAACTCAAGGAAGAGGTGATTAAATTTTGGCATATCTAGACCAAAGTACTGCTGAGATATATACCAAAGTTCAAGATTTCAAGTCTTTCCAATGGGCCGGAGTTCCAATCGCCGTGCTTTTGGCTTTGCTGCCCCCTGGCGGAGATTCTGCGCTCTCTGAGTGCTTTTCTAGTTTACAATAGAACATACATAACAATTCAGATGTTGAAACTGAGACATTTAATATTTTTATCCACAAAATGTTCTCATTTCAAATTTTCTGGTTGCAACAGGTCTCACAAAAGTTGGGACACAGGCAAAAAAGGGCTGAAAAAGCAAAAAATAAGAGAATCAGCCGAAAAGAAAATTTAGTAAGTAATTACATTAACTGGTATCAGGTATGTAATATGTTTGGCTATAAAAGGGATGTCTTAGAGAGGCTGAGTCTCTTAGAAGTAAAGATGGCCAGATGCTCTCCAACCCATGAAGGCTTGTGAAAGAAAATTGCGGAATACTTAAGAAACAGTGTTCATCAACATCAAATTGCATAGGCATTGAAGGTCTCATCATCGACAGTTCATAACATCACCAAAATTGTCAGAGAAACTGAAAAAAATCTCTGCATAAGGGACAAGGCTGAAGACCTTTACTGGATGCCTGCGATCTTCAGTCCCTCAGACGCCACTGCATCACTCACCGGCATAATTCTGTCATTGACGTTACTAAGTGGGCCCAGAAATGCTTGAAGAAACTGCTGTCTATTAACACAGTCTGCTGTGCCATCCACAGATGAACTGTAAAACTCTATCATGCAAAAAGGAAGCCCTCGTTAAGTATGATCCAGGAGAGCCGCCGTGTTCTATGGGCCAAAGGTCATTTTTATATGGACTGTAGCAAAGTGGCAAAGTGTCATGTGGTCAGAAGAGTCCAAATTTGACATCCGTGTTGGAAATCATGGGCATTGTGTCCTCAAGGTTAAAGAGGAGAGAGACTACCCCTCCTGTTATCAGCATTCAGTTCAAAAGTCAGCATCTCTGATGATATGGGGATGCATTAGTGAATATAGTGTGGGTCACTTGCATGTTTTAAAAAGCACCATGAATGCTGAAAGGTAAATAAAGGTTTTAGGCCAACATTTGCTCCCCTTCAGATGACATCTATTCCGGGGAAGGCCTTGTGTATTTCAGCAGGAGAATGCAAAACCACATGCTGCAGCTATTACAACAGCATGGCCTCGTAGTAGAAGAGTCCGTGTGCTGAACCGGCCTGCCTGCAGTCCTGATCTTTCACCGATTGGGAACATTTTAGGCAACTATTTAAGAATTGGGGTTGTAAATGAAAAGTCCATCAAGGGAGACCCAAAACTCTCCAGCAGTTGGAAGCCTGTATTAAACAAGAGTGGGATCTAATTCCAATGGCTAAACTCAAGAAACTTGTCTCTTCAATGCCCAGACGCCACGTTAAAAAGAAGACAGGATGCTACAGCATAGTAAACAGGTCCCTGTCCCAACTTTTTTGAGACCTGTAGCAGCCATCTAATTTGAAATGAGCTCATTTTGTGGATAAATTTGCTGAGTTATCTCTGTTCTATCGTGAATAAAATACTGGCTGGTGTGATTTGAAATGCATTGCATTTTGATTTTATTCACAATTTACACTTTATCCCAACTATTTAGGAATTGGGGTAGTATTTGATGTGTTCTATCTCAAGCAAACCTGATGACACTCTTAATTAGCTGCATTAGGTGTGCTTGAGACGACACCTGATTTGCAAATGTGATTTTATGACAGATTCCATACAGGGGGTTGAATCATTTTGAGACTGCAGTAGTCATTATAAGTGGCATTTTGTGTTAAATTTGGAGAAAACACTTGTAATATTAGTTGCGTTGAGCTATTTAAAATGTTCTTGTTTAATCTCTTCATCACAAACAGCTGAAAGTTTGTAAATTTTGCCAGTAAACCCAATTAGCAATGAGGGGGTGAATTACTTTGCTTGCAACTGTGTGTGTGTATATATATATATATATATATATATATATATGTATATATATATTGGATTACCAGATAATTCATGAATAATTCATGACAGATGAGAATGGTTCTGGTGCTGGCGTGCAGAGCAGGCCGGAGCTAATACTCCAGTGATGCAGACTATTGTCAGCGAGGTCTGACAGTACCCCCCCTCCAAGTACGACTCCCGGCATGTTGTTTGGGCGGCGAGGAGGCTGACCTCGGCATTGAGGAGCAGGATGATCCAAAGGGTCAAATGCTACTTTGCGATTAGTTGTGGGCCTATGATGCCATATGCAGGAACCCAGCTCCTCTCCTCCAGACCATACCCTTCCTAGTCCAGCAGGTACTGGAGCATTCCTCTGCGGCATCTGGAGTCCAGCAGGACGCAAACCTGGTAGGCTGGTGCTCTGTTGACCTCAAGGGGAGGGAGTGGGACTTTCACTGGTCTAAGCAAAGAAACGAAAACAGTTGGATAACTTTTATGATTTGGTGGTAATTGAAGTGTGTATACAGAATCATTAACCCTCTAGAGAACTTTAAAGGGGCTGCTGAACTGTGGGCACGGCTTCCTGCTGGGCTGGCAGAGGTTTCAGGTGGAGAGCCCGACTCGGTCACCTGGGTAGTACTCTGCGGCATCTAGACGTCTTGATGGATCTGCGTGTTCCTGTCAGCCCAAACCCTCTCCACCCATCGGAATCAGGCCTCTACAGCCGGGGCTTTGGTCTGGCTCGGATTCACACGGGCTCAGGGGATGTTGCCGACCGAGCACACACCAGATGGGGGTTAATCCAGTTGAGGTGCTCATTGGGGAGTTTTGATCATACTCAGCCCAGGAACTTCAACCATTCCTTCTGTCGATAGTGGCAGTGTGCTTGGAGGAACCTCCCCAGATCTTGGATGGTTCTCTCTGCTTGCCCATTGGACTCCGTATGGTAGCCTGAGGTGAGGCTCACCAAAGTTCCCAGCTTGCGGAAGAAGGCTCGCCACACCCAGGACGTAAATTGAGGCCCATAGTCTGTCAGAATGTCCTCTAGAAGGCCAAAGTTTCTGAAGATCTTTGTAAACAAAGCGTCTGGCACCTGAAAGGCAGAGGGGAGACAGGGGAATGGTAAGAACTCGCAAAATTTTGAGAAGCTGTCGACTATTACTATGATCACAGTGTTGCCCTCTGAATCCAGTAAGTCTGTTACAAAGTCCAATGCCACATGGAACAAGTGTGGTGTGTAACTGGTAGTGGTTGTTGTTTTCTAGATGGGAGTTGTCTGGGTGATTTTGTGATGGCACACGTGCTACATGAGTTGACCGCCCTCTCTATAGCAATAGCTAAGTGGGGCCACCGGTATTTCCACTTGATAACTTGAATGGTTCTTCGAATCCCAGGGTGGCCAGAAGATACAGAGGTGTGAGCCCACGTGACGACCCTGTCCTGCAGGGTGGAAGAAACAAAGATCTTCCCTGCTGGGACTTTGCAGAAGTGTGTTCTCTCTTTGATTCCATTTGGATGTCTCTGTCCAACTGCCACCGGATTAGGGCAATGAGGCAGGAAGGAGGAAGGAGAGACTCGTCAGCTTCTGGATCCATCTCCATTTCATGATGTCGCGACTGGGCATCTGCCTTGAGGTTCCCTGAACCAGAATGGAAGGTGATAGTAAAGTTAAATGTGTGTAGAGGGCCTACCTGGCTTGTCGTAGATTCAGACATTTTGCAGTTCTTAGATATTCAAGGTTTTAGTAGTTAGTCAGCATTGTGAATGATTGGAGAGCCCCCTCAAGCCAATGCCTCTACTCAATCAAGTGCCAACTTCACTGCTAGTAACTCTCGGTCTCACATATCATAGTTAGCCTCCGCTGGCTTGAGTCTATGAGAAAAGAGTGCACAAGAGTAAAGTTTCTCGGTTGACCCATGACGTTTGGAGAGGACAGCCCCCACTCTAGCATTAGAGGTGTCCACCTCTACTACAAAGGGCTTGGTAGGATCTGGTAGCTTTGGGATGGGGGCTGTGGTGAACAACCATTTTAGTGTGTCAAAGGCGCACTGAGCTTCTGGATTCCAGACTAGCCCCTCTGGCTTTCCCTTGAAGAGTGCAGTTAGTGGTTAAGCAACCATACTGACAGGCGGTACAAGGTGGCAAACCCCAGGAAGTGTCGGATCTTCATTATGGTATGCGGGACTGGCCAAGCTGCTACCATCTCAATCTTCTTTGTCTCTATGGCTACCCCCCTCTGGTCCGATCACATATCCCAGGAAGATGGTAGTCTTGTGGTACACTCACTTTTCGGCCTTAACATAGAGCTAAGTACTATCTTGACATGACGAACATGTTTGGGATAAGACAGACTACACCAGGATGTCGTTGATGTAAACGATGTCGAATTTTACCAGCATGCTCCAAAGTACATCATTGATGAAGGACTAGAACGCTGATGGGGCGTTGCCAAGCCCACAAAGCATGACTAAGTACTCACAATAGCCAGAGGTGGTGCTATGAGCAGTCTTGTGCTTATCTCCCTCCAAGATATGGATCAGGTCTTAGGCGCTGTAGAGCTTGAACTTGGTGAAGTGTTTTGCACTTCAAAGCTGCACTACAATGCTGGGGATCAGTAGAAGGGTGTAGTGGTGATGCCTCGCGGTTTAGTGCTTGCACAGACCTAAATCTTTGTCTCGGTTTCTTTTCCCATATCTTTAGTAGCCCATCCGCAAAAATCATAAAAACTAATTTTTTCAGCACGTCTTTTGACCTGTGAGTGTTTTTATGTTTGCATGTACACGCTGGGTGTTCCTGAAAATCCAGAAATTAGGTGACAATGGCGTACAGCATATATTTTAAAGCAAACATATCCAACTCATTATAACATCTGCTTATGTTATAACAAGCTAACAAATAACAAAGTTACCTCTGTAGACTGATTCATATTGCAATAGTAAGGCAAAAACAAAGGCTTTACGACTTTAAGTTAGACCTGCATTTAACCCTAACACAGTTGAAGATTGGATTTGGATCAATGTGGAGGGTCCTCCACAGGACATATTTGATGCCTCACAGGCAGTGAAGAGATAGATGGAAGGGCAGAGAGCCAGGAAACCTGAATTTAAATTGTGGCCTCAGGATATGGCATAAAGCCAATGTAGTGGAAACTTTTGTTAAGCAATGAACTAAAGACTGTCACATTTTTATTTATTTATTTAGTTGGCATCTCCAATCCCACCCAAATCTGTAATATCCAATTGGGGAATTATATACAAGGCTTTCGCATATGTGATCCCCTGTTGCCAACTCAGGACAGTGAAGATAGTTTGCGGCTCTCCTCCGAAGCACGTGCCTGTCAGCCACTGCTTCATATACACACATTGGTTGTTTCCTCGCAAGTTCGGAACGAGGACAAAGGATTCCCGAAAGTGAACAAACTTAGAATATGGCCCTGAGAGGTAACTACACATTGGAAATAAATTTTTGTGAGCATAAACACTATATATATTTAATAATAAGAAAAACAAGAAACATTAAATCTGTAAACATCCAAAGATATACAACTGTGAATTACAGATGGGACTAGATGGGACTACGTGGCCATGAGAGGTACCTGCACATTGCAAACATTCTTCACCATGATTGAAAAATCGGCTTAGTATTTTGCAGGTTTGGAACACAAGTCATGCCTGACGTGAAGAGCTTGCACAGAGCAATTTCACTGTTTCTATAGCCTAAGCAAAGACCCCACGGGTCATTCCATGTCAAATCATCCAGATTTTTAGAAATTTTCCAGGTCACCTCCTCATAAGTTTTAGAAAAAAATTCACGAGTAAATATTCGCGCAAAATAAAAAAATGCCAAATATTGGGCCAGTATCTCAAATAGATTTCAAGTTATAGTCCTTCTAAATTTAATAGTAAATGAAATTAAATAATATTTAATCATATAAATAATATGAAATAATATTTAAAGTTTTCTGCCGAATCCATTTTCAGCCAATTTTGGCAACTTCATGCTCCAAATTGGATGCTTATACAAGGCTGAAATTGGGTATACTAACCATATTCACGCACTGTTGTATGGTAAAGCCTCAAAATCAGCCGAAAACACGAAACGCCCCAAAAACGAGACCATATGATATAATATATCTCTCAGTGAAAATGTAGTAATCCAAGTAATATCATTTGTAGAAGTTTTTTTAATGAAATAATTTCTATAAAATGTTTCCGGTTTTGCCCCAAAGTGCCCTTGTTTGGGGGAAACAACTGTTTCCAAACAGTTACGTGTACTTTTAACGGACTTAGCGATGTTTGATACCACTGTGGTTTTGTTTAATTTCAACATATTAAGGCAGTGTCCACATAACGTATCCACTTAGATAATTATGTCTCCCCCTTCCAGGAGGGGGGGGGGGGGGAGACATATTGTTTTTGCCTGAATTCCCGTTGCCATTGGCGTCGGCGTTGGCATTGGCTTCGGTGTTGGTGTTCCCAATTGTTTCCGAAGCATAACTCTGAAACTGTTTGACTGATTCTCACCAAATTTCATATAGTGTCTCTCCATAACATGAAGACGTGCCTTTTTGAGGGTTTGAACTGCTTTTGAATTTCAATGGCTCTCTAGCGCCACCAAGAAACATTTCATTTGCACTTAGACAGCCACCACAACCGGTAGGAAAGTCATAGAGAGATGGAACTAACACTATATTGCTCATCTCATCAAGGCCTAAAAATAAATTATCGAAACCCATTACCTAAATCGAACAGGAAGTCCGCAATTTGCATTTCAAAATTTCCTTTTTCCACTAAATTTGCCCTCGAACAAACGCAAACCCCGTTAAAGGGCGTTCATCGTATTGACTCCAAATGCTAATAGATGACATCGCACACTCTGCCGATGAAAACTATTGTACAACTTTTTCAAAAATCAAACAGTTTGGATTTTATGAGGCGTCAAAGATGGGGTCCCCAGCCACTTCTACTGCCTTTTTTCGATGCCTAGGCAATTTCCAACCTTCATTTGACCCCTTAAACATGCTCGAAAACAAACTAAATTTTGCAGTAATTTCTATATGGCTTCAAATATTCTCACAATCTCAAATTCTCCACCAAAGAGACAAAATGGCTCTCTAGTGCCACCTAAATACGCCAAAATGGGACTTTCGCTTTCACCACAGCCTGTTGCAATGTCATGAAATTCTGAAAAAAATCACTCATCATTGCTGTACCATGCCCTGCACTGTCACCTAATTTCGTGAAAATCCATTTGAGACTTTTTGAAATAAAAATTTTTACGTACATAATACACTGTACAGTCAGATATACATTCTTGCTGTGGACAAACAGTTCATTGTATCGAAATGTCCTTTGGTATAATTTATAATCTCCATGTCACCAAACAAACTGCCAAGTGTGGTACCATTACAATTGATCTTCCTTGAGATATAAAGATGTTATGAATATTCATATTTTGATAAATATAGAGTGACACACTTCTGAATTCACCATAAGTTGCAGTGTATAAAACTTTTGTCTTTCTTCAGTGAACATGCTCCCGAAATTTCAGCTTTCTAGGATTTACCTGGAAGAAGCATTTATTAATTTCTTGATTATTATTGATTTTCAGTGTTTTTCTTTGTGCTGCTACACATTCTGACCACCGGGTGGCAGTAGGATCACATGGCTCATCTCCCTTCACTAAGTTCATGAATGGGGGAAGATTGCACAATACACAGCAGTGATAAAATCACTGACCTTTTACCAGGTCGCACGGGTCATAGCTCCATTATACTAAAGAAAAATCTCTTTCAGTAAAGGTATTTGCACTCAGCTCAACATAAAACATTTTCCTCAGTCTCGTGCTGTCCAACGAATGACAATGCTTAACGGCACTCGAACGCGTCTCACCCCCGCTTCGACATTCGCGGGAGGGCGAGGACCCGTCCTACGGTGCTTGCAGCTTTAATATTTTTTATGTTTCCATGGCAACAATTTGGACATAGGCATATTGAAGGGTGGGACTCGTTTCTGGACCATAACTCTAAAATGTGAAATGGGGGAAGGGGGAGACATCTGGTTTTACGTATAAAAACCATTTCTAGTTGTTAAACGTTCTGCAAACTTTGTTAGCTGTAAACTAGCTGGCTAGCGTTTCTACATTGCTGTCCCAAGATGAGCGCACTGCACCTTTCATCGTGCAATTTTGAGCAGATACGAACACTTTGCCCATTCTTTAGTACTATTCCCTCACCTGCTACGGACCCTACTACCATTTTTTTAATCGCTCATGTATCTGCTCATGCTGCGTTCCATTTGTACTGGGAAGTCGGGATCTCCGAGCTCCCAGTCGGAAATTTAAATTCGAACGCCCCCTTAAGTCGGATTTTCAAGTCGGTGATTCTTCATTTACCCCGAATTCAGACTTCCGAGTTGAAGATGGCTGCACCATATATCAACTGCAAGCGAAACCTGTGATAATAAACTGCATTTGCAATTCAGGGTCATTTGTGTTTCATTAAATAAGTCGTACACGCAGTACTGAAAAAAGTTTATCGGCGGACTTGTATCTCCGGTGTTAGCACGCAAAAAATACCAAGTAATGCCTTGTTATCAACTAGTATACCTAAAAATAGCTAATACAGGCTATCCTTGTCAGATGAGACACCACTGACCCCAAGTCAGTTTTCCCACTTACATAATGGAACGCAGCCTGCTTAGGTATGATGTTGTTCCCAACCCTGACTCCCTATCCAAATAACGCAGCATTAGTGCCATCACCACAAGTCTCTCTGTGGTCATGGCGCTAAGCTGATACATCAGTGATTTTTAAAAATTGGTAGTAGAGTCCGTAGCAGGAGAGGGAATAGTCCTAAAGAATGGGCAAAGTATTCGTATCTGCACGAAATTGCACTATGAAATCAGAACTGACATACATACTATGTGACAGTGATAACTTTCAAAAATGGTGGTGCGGTGCGCTCATCTTGGGACAACAATGTAGAAACGCTAGCCAGCTAGCTTACAGCTAACAAAGTTGGCAGAATGTTTAAAGCCCAATGCCCACTGAAGGCGTTAGACGCGCGTCAAAAAAGTTGGTTACATTAATTTCAGTTGGGCAGCGTCTGACGCGCATCAGATTTTTACACCTCGCCACTGCTCAGTTTTTACTATTCGCCACTGCTCAGTTTATGAAGCTGAAGCGCGTCAGATTTTTACTTTTCGCCACTGCTTAATTAAGAAATGCCACTCCACACCATTACTGACCCACTGCAAAACCAGTCATGCTGGAGGATGTTGCAGGCAGCAGAACGTTCTCCACGGCATCTCCAGACTCTGTCATGTCTGTCACGTGCTCAGTGTGAACCTGCTTTCATCTGTGAACAGCACAGGGCGCCAGTTGCAAATTTGTCAATCTTGGTGTTCTCTGGCAAATGCCAAACGTGCTGCACGGTGTTGGGCTGTAAGCACAATCCCCACCTGTGGACGTCGGGCCCTCATACCATCCTCATGGAGTCAGTTTCTGACCGTTTGAGCTGACACATGCACATTTGTGGCCTGCAGGAGGACATTTTGCAGGGCTCTGGCAGTGCTCCTCCTGTTCCTCCTTGCACAAAGGCAGAGGTAGCGGTCCTGCTGCTGGGTTGTTGGCCTCCTACGGCCTCCTCCACGTCTCCTGATGTACTGGCCTGTCTCCTGGTGGGGCCTCCATGCTCTGGACACTACGCTGACAGAGACAGCAAACCTTCTTGCCACACCCTGCATTGATGTGCCATCTTGGATGAGCTGCACTACCTGAGCCACTTGTGTGGGTTGTAGAGTCTGTCTCATGCTACCACTAGAGTGAAAGCACCGCCAGCATTCAAAAGTGACCAAAACATCAGCCAGAAAGCATAGGAACTGGAAATTGGCCTGTGGTCACCACTTGCAGAACCACTCCTTTATTGGGGGTGTCTTGCTAATTGCCTATTGTCTATTCCATTTGTACAACAGCATGTGAAATTGATTGTCAATTAGTGTTGCTTCCTAAATGGACAGTTTGATTTCACAGAAGTGTGATTGACTTGGAGTTACATTGTGTTGTTTAAGTGTTCCCTTTATTTTGTTAAGCAGTGTACTTTATTCTGTGATGAATAGGTGCTGATGGTGTGGATTCCACCATGGGGGCGGCCATATTGGAAAGGTTAGCTGATGCAGCTAGTGTAGGGTCCGTTCCAGTTTTATGCATCAGAAGGCAGCACTGATGGTCTAAATATGTCACTATGTATGGGTATTTGGTTGCAAAATTTTTGTGGGGTTAGTGGTTTTGACAACCCCCAAAATCGTGTGACAAATTTGTGACATTGGGCATTTAAGGGTTAAGGTTTCAAATAGACTACAATAAAGGATAAAGCCGTGGCTATCCTTTGGTCCTTGTCAGATACGGTCAGATCCACCTGTAGATCCACCCCCGCTCCTCCCTGGATCTTCAATTAATGCTCGTGTCCAATAGGAATCACATCAGTTTTCAAAATGCTGAAATGGCGTTGTTTAAATGGCCAAAATCGAGGCCTCCTAAATGGTCTGCTGAAACCAAAGGGTGACGTCACAGTTGCTTTGTCCATCTTTTTATACAGTCTATGAGAGGGAGGGGGACTCGCATAAGTAGTGAACAGTGCTGGTTTTGTGAGGGTATTGGCAAAGGTAGTCCCTGAGTCGGTGAAATCACCAGCAATATTGGATTTAGCTTTGCTTATAAACTGCAATAAAACCCTTATTTGAGCTTATTTGATAATAGTTTTTCATTTAATCTTTGTATGTATGTTTTGTTTCAACTTTCCCTCGTCCAACTCCAGAAAGTCTGCCAAAAATCGACAAGAGCCTGGAGGGATGCAAATGGTTGCAATCTGGCTTTGTAATGAATGTTCAGCTTTGGAGTTAATCACCTAAAAACAGCGTTGTTGACACTGCAAAGGTTCAGTGTCTCTTCATCTCAGTTACGTTAGCATTAGGTACGGAGAAGAATAATGTAAGTAGCTAGCGAATAGCTACACTTCACGGGTAGCGTATGTTAACTACCATGTGTCAGCACGTTTGCACGATTTGAATGAAAGGCATCACCTCGTACATAAAACTAGATAACTCTGTCACCACAGGGACCGAGTCGTGTATGTCACTGGTCCCAAATTTCGAACAAAATGGCCGCCAGCAGCCATACTGGACGTCCAAAATTACCGAAAATCAGTCTTGAGCATTGTTAAATAAAAGCTTTGCCTGTGCAAAATTACAAAAAATTCCTTGAATAATTGTCGCTTCCGGAACCTGGATCAGAAAATCTCTGTGGGCGGAGCGGTGGTGACCCCGGAACTAAACTATAGTATCTCCCGACTATCGTCGTTGGGTAGATACAATTACGCTATTATGATAAGCAGCAGTTTTCCTAAATATAGTCAACAACCTTAGTTTCCTGCCATACACCCGAGGCAGTGTTTTTAACCGCGCACCACAGTGGTGATTAGCTAGTTCAAGGGCACTTGAAGATCAGAAGCTCCCGACCAATGAGAAAGCAGGAAAATATGGCAATTTCTGCAGCTAAGCGTTAACTTGCCTTGCAGTCACTTCATGCACCTCAAAGTGTAGGCTGCAGCGTTCAAAGGCTGCATTTTAGTGTGATGGTTCTGCCCTGCAGTCCCTCCCCCTCCTGCTGTCTTCACCTCCACGTCAAGGAGCCACACCTGTCGCTCATTGAAGTGTAGGTGAAGCTTTGAGTATTTAAGAGCTGTACTGCCAATTGGCAGTGGAACTTCTGTGAGGTATCGTTCAGGAACCACTGGCAAGAGACAGCAATCCAAAAAACGTATGCCTTTAATGGGGTCCGAGTCAAAGCCAGAAAACACAGGAATTGCCAAGCCACAATACGAAATCCAAAAACAGTATCAATTACACAGATAGGGGTCATAACCAGTAAGGCTGATGAGCAGAGGTACAAAAACGATGAGCAAAAAGTTGTCGTCGATGAGCACAGCCAAGGGTCATACACAGGGCATCCTAACACAGAAATCGTGGTCATACAAAAATGGGTCGAAATCGAGATAGACAAAAACAATTCAAAAAGGGCAATGGCAAGAATCAAGGTCGGACAATCCAGTATCCATTACATCACCAAAAAGTGTGGCACGCAGTTCTGGGGCTGACAGGAAACACATGACAGAAGACCAGACAGGGGGAGACAATGCCTGGTAAAAACAAAAACATGGACCGGAACGTAACTGCAGGAATGGAATATGGCAAAATACAAAACATGGAAAAAATAACCTAGACAATACATGAACAAATCTTAGTAACCAAATCACAATACATAATCCAAGGCATAGTCAGACATAGCAAAGATCCAAACACAAACAAGGCAAACAGATCTGGGACATGGCAAAGTAGATCAGAATCATGACAGTCAGAGCAGAATCATAACAACTTCATTCTGGCATTTTAGCTCCATTTGCGTTGCTGCTGCTCCCCTGTCTCTGTCATTTTTAGTATTAGTACAAAGTATATTTATTAAATATCTTTCTATTTTTTGTACCAGCCTGTGCAAGTGGGACCCTTTATCAGCCTTTCAGTACATGGTCCCAGTGGGTACATAGTCCCGCCGGATGCAACATGCTATCCGGCGAGACTAAACCATGACATTTAGGGGCTGTCACTTAATTCCAAACTGACGTGACATTATTTGATCTCCGTTTAACAGCTTTGGTTTAAGCGAGTCGCCACTCATTCCCCTAGCCCCAACCTTAACTCTAAACCCTAACAGTAAACCTAGCCCGAATCCTATACGAATCCTTATCCCTGTCTCTAAGGGCTCTAACTTTCACACTGCCCTACCCATTGCCTCTACCCGCTACCCGTGAATTAAGCATTTTGCAGTTTCCGCCATCCCTAAACGGTATCTTGCGACCACACTACCCGCCTGGAGGTGTGCCAGTGGGCGTTTATGCGCTTTCCCTACAATTGCAATCTTGACCACACAGGTTAGGGAAAGCGTATAGCGGGTCCTCAAACCACCCGCTACTCGTTTGGCAATTGAAGACACGGCTTCTCTCCCCCTATGCGATCTAACAGCGATAAATGGGCTACATTCAGTACAGAAAAATAAGTTATTTTAATAGGTCTATGCACTGGCACTCTGCAAAGGAAATTTTTTTTTTTCAGAGAGCGGCATTTCAGAATTTTTTTGTGAATGAAGGTAATTTCGGCGACAAGTACACACACCTGTTATTGCAGCATAGTCATGCAACTTGCTGTAAAAATAGACAGCTGTCCGATTGGGAAATGTAAAGGGACGAAACCATGTACTTGTCACCAGAATTACCTTAATTCGCTGAAGAGTTCTGAAATGCCGCTCTTGCTGGAGAAAAAGTCCCGTCGCTGAGTGCCAGTGCAGGACCTAATTTTATTTTTCTAAAATGGGATTTTGTTCGATGCTTCATTTCAGACGGGAGAGGGAGTTGGAAGTGCATGGCAAAACGCATTTTTTTTGAAGTTTCCATCGCAAAAGGCATAGGCTTGATGTTTTTTTTATTACATTCCAAACATTAAGTCAATGTCAAATAATAATAATAATAATAATAAGTTAATCGTGAATTTTATTATTTTAACAAAAACAGATCCTCCCCTGTCTGGATTTGACATGCACAAGCAATTTAACTTTGTTTACGGAGGAAAGTGGCGACCCGGTTTCGGTTTGAGGATTTGGGATAGCGCAGCCTGCAATGGCACCTGGCAGACTGATTGGTTTAACTGGCGTAACGCCCAAACCACGCCTATGCAGAATATAACGGGTAGCGCTGATGTTTTAGGGATATAGGCAGATGTGCAAGAAAGCAGCTTTCACGGGGGAACGCTTCTTACGCAATGCTATATCCCCAAATAACTGGTTTAGGTACTGTGGCGTAAGATAGGGCCCTGTGTATTAGTTTGCCAGGTGGAAATAAGTGACAACCATAAAAAATGCAGCCGTCGAAGGATGCAGAATACGCTTTGAAATGCACCCAATATATAGCCTGCTGCCTGTGCTTTCCGCGATGTCTAAAGCAAAATTAACTTACTTTGCCTGTTGCATTCGCGCAGCTGCGCGAGACTTCAGATCCAAAACAAGGATTGTGCAGTTTCTAGTGCAGAGATGCTAGTGCAGACAGTGAGTTTCGTGAGTTTTTCAAACCGTGGATATGAAATCGATTTTTACGATATTGAAAAATTAAAAGGGTATGATAACCGTAAAGAATTATGCCAAGATATTCCATTATATCGGTAGCCCTACTTCCCTCTGGGGTCTTGTGCACTGTTGAGCTCTGCATTGTGCAACACTCTTGTGATCTGCTTGAGAGACTATGACATAATTTTGAGGTTAAGAATGATTTATATTTTGAATCAGTGACTACTGATGTTTGAATCATCCTCACTAGATTAGACCTGGATTTAATGCAATGTTTAGCTGGACAAAAGAATGAGCCCTAGAAAATGATTAACCTTAGCCTGGTGCTTGCACTTACAGTAGCACTCTGTCTCTCCTTCAGCTGTGATTTTGCCCACAATATGGAGCTACCTACAGATCCTGGATGCACCACCGTTCTTCCTGGGCCTCGGTCTATCGGCATTCAGCCTGAGTAGTCTGCTCTCAGGACCACTGTTTGGGCACTGGTCTGACCGGACACGCACCACAAAGAGTATCATCCTCATTTCAAATGTCTTTGAGATTGTTGGTAAGTTAAAAGAGGAGACTTGTTACTAGAAATGGGCAAAAACACACAAATAGACAATAGCTATTTTCTTTGGTTGAAAATGAAGGAAATGTTAACACTTTGCCAGGTCTCACAATGCTGGATGCCCCACTAATTGGACCTGCACTTTGCCCATTTTTTCTTATTACAATGCAATGAGCATGCAAGCCAGACAATATGCATGGCGTGGTAAAATCATCAGAATCATGAAACATTACCTGCCAGATAGTCTTCCATAAATACAACCCCAGTTCCAAAAAAGTTGGTATGCTGTATAAAATGTAAATAATAAGAGAATGCAATGATTTGCAATTCTCATGAGGTGAAATTTTATTCACAATAGAACATAGACAACATATAAGTGAGACATTTTATCATTTCATGAAAAATATTAGCTCATGTTGACTTTGATGGCAGCAACACATCTCAAAAAAGTAGGGATAGGGCCATGTTTACCATTGCTTAGTATCCCCTCTTCTTTTAACAACAGTCTGTACATATATGGGAAGTGAGGAGACCATTTGCTGAAGTTTTGGGAAAGGAATATTGTCCCACTATATTTTCGTAAAACCACCATATACTTTTCAGCCTTGACAATGCATTTCCAGATGTGTAAGCTCCTCATGCCATAGGCACTAATGGATAGTTCCTCTCCTCTTTAGATCGCACTACACGGTGTCCGTAGTTTCCAGAGAGAATTTCAAATTTTGATTCATCTGACCACAGAACAGTTTTCCATTCTGCCTCAGTCCATTTTAAATGAACTTTGGCCCAGAGAAGATGGCGGTGTTTCTGGAACGTGTTCACACATGGCTTCTTCTTTGCATGATACAGCTTTAAGTTGCATTTGTACAACGTAGATTGCATGGAGAACTGTGTTCACAGACAATGATTTCTGGAAGTGTTCCTGAGGTCATGCAGTCTATTCCAGGGCAGAATCATGTTTGTTTTTAATGCAGTGCTGCCTGAGGGCCCGAAGATGACGAGCATCCAGCATTGACCTTCAGACTTTTCCCTTACGCAGAGATATTTCTCCAGATTCTCTGAATCTTTTGTTGATATTATGCACTGTAGATTCAAAGTCTTTGCAATTTTACATTGAGGCAAATTTTTCTGAAATTGTTCCACAAGTTTTAGACATAGCTTTTTGCGGATTGGTGAATCTCTGTCCATCTCTACTTCTGAAAGACTCTGACTCTCTAAAATGCTCTTTTTATACCCAGTCATGTTACTGACCTGTTGCCAATTAACCTAATTAGTTACAAAATGCTCCTCCAACTGTTTTTTTTATTTGCACCGCTTACTTTTCCAGCCTTTTGTTGCCCTTCTCCCATCTTTTTTTTTTTGAGATGTATTAAAATTTGACTTCTTCTATGTCAGACAAGAAAGCGTAGTTCTACATTCATACCTTAACATGTTTCGACGGGAACTCCCACCTTCCTCAGAACTGTCACATGATAGTATTGTGACGAGTCTTATCAGCTGTTTTTACTGAGGCGTGACCATGCTGCCAAGTTTGACAGGACGGTCAGGCCTCCTGCTGTCAGTTCGCCTCTTCAGAACTCCACGCATGAGACAGCTTGTAAGGCTCCTCGTCCCAGTTCATCGTCCTTTGGGCTCGCTTCCAGATTTCTATCGCCTCCATAATCCAGCATTGGTGTCGGTTTTCCTCAGTGCGGATAACTTTGGCCTTTTCCCAGTCCATAATATGGTTTCCCTCTTACAATGGTCCGTAATGTCTGATTTTAGGTTTTCTTGTAGTGCCTTGTCTTTTATTGATCTCGTCTGTCTCATCTCCGTTTCTTTCTCGCATTCTGTTTTATGTTCTTTTTTCCATGTGCTGAAGCATCTCCCTGTTTCTCCAATATAAGTTTTGTCGCAAGAGGGGCAAGGTATTTCATATATGACATTACATTTATTGTCCTGTTGAATTTTGTCTTTTGGATGCACTAATAGCTGTCTCAACGTGGTGTGTGGTCGGACCGGTGTATTGATGTGGTATTTTTTCTCTTTGTATGTGTTCAGTTCGTGCGTTTCTGCATTCCCTTTTCTATGGCCCATTTCAGATATTGACAATTATTTAGTGCCTCTTGAATGTGTTTTTCCTCCTGCCATTTGTCTTCTTGCCCAGTGACTATGTTGGCACGTTCGTATAGGGTTCTAACCACTGATAATTTATGTGTAGTGGGGTGTTCTGATGTCCACAATAGATATTGATCTGTAGGCGTAGGTTTCCTGTGGATTTTTATCTTTATGTCCCCATTTTCTGTGTGATGTATTTTTATGTCTAGGAATGCTATGGATTTGTTGGATTCTTCCTATTGCGTGAATTTTAGCTTTCTGTTAAGGTTTTGAGGGGAAAACACAAGGAAAACACGGAACTCGTAACACTCCGACTCGGAAACAAGGGGGAGGGAGACGCCATGTGCAGGGATAACCAAATAATTTAATAATAAAACTAAAAACCTCAGAAGGGGAAAAAAACATGGCCAAAATATCCACCATGCACCAGCACTGAAAGGGGAAGAAACTCAGAAATAGCAAATAAACCAAAAACCTCGGGGACTAGGAAACACTAAGGGGCAGACTGGGAGGCAGGCAGAAGGCAGACTCGGGACTCAGGCGACGGGCACAGCTGGCAGATGGCAAACTCGCGTGGCACAGCTGGCAGAGGCCAGGCTCGGGAATACAGCAGGCAAAGGGGCAGACTCGGACGGATAAGGGACACTCGGAAGCAACACACTGGAAATGAGGGGAGTGAGGAGAGAAGCGAAGAGTGACGAGATGTGGCATGAAGACGAGGGGGAATGGCATGAACAGAGTGAGGGCGAACAGAATGTGAGGGAAGTCAGATCTGACTTGCACTGCTGTGCCGGGAACATATAGAGGGAGGGGGCACGGACAACACAGGAGCTAAAAATTAATTCAATTCACAAGGGGTGGAACACGGGAAACCTAATTACATGAAACAGAAAAACATTAACACACAGACGAGGATCACAAGACTCTCCCAAAGATGGGGTGAAGAAACTGACTCCTAATAAAAGACTCCTAAGTGCATAGAGTGAGAAGCAGGACAGATGATATAAGTGCAGAGAATCTGCAGGAAACATAGTGAAGCAAGTTAAAGGAAAGCAAGAGGCGGAGACTAGAACAGGGCGAATGCAAAGGTTGTAAGTCAATTAGTAAGTGCAGCTGTACAATCCCGAGTGCTCATTTGTACGTTAGTCTAATATACAATGTTAGTTTTGGTTAGTAAATTATAGGAAAACAACAAACTGTTAGTACGGGGTAGTAATATAGAAAAGCAAGGGGAAATTAGCAAACGAGAACGGAAGGAAGACTGAAACCCAGAATCCAATAAATCACCCGAAATAGTGTCACAATCTATAAAGACAAAAACAGCAACAAACTAATGATGCGACCGGGGAGAAAGCAAAGACCGTACATGGGTAAGACGTGGACTGGAATAACACGGGAGAGATACAAAATGTGAAACACTGAGACTTCTGACTAAAAACGGACATCACAAAAATAATAATACCTAAAATTGACTAACCAAAAAACACAGGAACCCACAGAACATAACACTTTCTGGTATTGTCCATGATCTTGAAGTGATCCGTGAGCTCCTGTGTGTGTCCCGCCTTTACCTTTTCGATAATGTGGTCTACATACCGCTTCCACAATGTTAATCGGCATTGTTTAGGTGCTATTGTTATGGCCCTATCCTCCAGGTTTTCCATGAAAAAGCCACACATAATGGCTGATAGTGGGTCTCCCATGGCAAAGCCTTCTTTTTGTTGGTAAATTTTGTTCCAGAGTTTAAAGTAGGTGGATGTGGCTACGATCCGTAGTAGTTGTGATATGTCTTGAATCGTCAGATTTGTTCGTTTTTAGAGTGTTTTGCCTGTTTCAAGGCGGTCCTGTACAATTTTTAAAGTTGCCTCTACTGGTGTTTTAGAGAACAGTCATATGACGTCAAGTGAAATTAATATTTCATCGGTTTCCACTTACATGTTTTTCAGTTCTTGAGCCAGTTGTTTTGAATTTTTGCAGTGCTGCTCTGTTTGGCCTAAAAGTGGTTGGAGTATTTCTGCGAGAGCTTTTGATAAGTTGTATGTGACCGATCCAATACTGTCCACTATGGGGCGTAGGGGTGCTCCTGGTTTGTGAATTTTTGCGGTGCCGTATATTCTGGGTGTAATATTCGCTCACACGTAGAGTGCGGTTCTGAAGAGGCGAACTGACAGCAGGAGGTGTGACCGTCCTATCAAACTTGGCAGGATGGTCACGCCTCAGTAAAAACAGCCGATAAGACACATCACAATGCCATCATGTGACACTTCTGAGGAAGATGGGAGTTTCCGTCGAAACATGTCAAGGTATGAATGCAGAACTACGCTTTCTTGTCTGATATAAAAGAAGTCAACTATTTTTTGAGATGCGTTGCTGCCATCAAATTTGAAATGAGCTAATATTTTTCATGAAATGGTAAAATGTCTCTTTCAATATCTTATATGTTGTCTATGTTCTGTTGTGAATAAAATATGGGTTTATGAGATTTGCAAATCATTTACAATTCACTCGCATCCCAACTTGGAATGGGGGTTGTACCAGCTTGGTGAAGCTCACAATGTACTGTATCTGTTGAGACTAGTGGGGACATAAACTTACTATGTGTTTGTTTTTACTACCTTTCTGTTGTTTCTAGGAGAAACCATTCTTTATAATCACCTGTCCTTATCAGAGTGCTTTTGGTTAGAACCGCAGTTCTTTTTTGCTGTTGCTGTTTTTTGGTGTTGTCTTTTTTTTTGGCTTTCTTACTTTTGCCACCTTTAATACATGCCATCTTTGCGACTGACTTATTTGGGAGTAGAATATTTGGCTCCATTTGAACTCTGGTAATACCATTATCTTGCATAGGAGACTTACCCAGCAAAGTGCTGCTGGTTAGACCTACTTTAAGCAGGCACTACTTCCCAACTAGCAATCAAATTTTTCAAAATCACCTGAGCAGATGCTTTTGTAATTGTGAAATAGACAGTTTTTTAGGAGTGTTACCGACATTTCATCCTCCCCCATACTGCATGTAATGGTATAGGTTTTGCATTAATCTTAAGAATATCCTTTGCTTTCACTTGATAAAATGCTACTCACTCTTTTTAATTCATGCCCAATAGTTAAAATAAGAAACTACATTTATTAAAACAACTGAAACTTCTTATCCTTCCAAAGGATATGGCTGTAATAGCCCATTTGAGAAATGTGAAAGTAAAAATGCTCGAATTTGAATTCACATTCAAAATGTGAAGCCCTTTAAATGAAGGAAGATGGAGCTGGCTTGTGATGCCAGGGACTGCACCTTTCCAAATGTTTCTTCCTTCCCAGGCAACTTCATGTATTTTTTGGGCTATTCCAAGTGGCTTCTGCTGTCGAGTCGCCTTGTTGCTGGTAAGTATTTTTTTAATTCTCTATCTAAAATACTTTTCAAAAAAAGTTTGTTTGCAATCGTAAAAGAAGAAAGCGGTGATTTGTAAGTCATCTTTGACTCATATTACATTTTAAAACAGGTACAAGTGAAAATATCTCATGCTTTACCTTGTCAATTTTATTTATTAGATTTACTTATAGATGTATTTGCAATGACTTAAATTTCTAAACAAGAACAAAACTGTTCAGACCCAACACGTGTAATACACGTGTCTCATGGACAGATGGACGGATGGAATTGGCTTAGCATGGACCTCAGCAGCAGTAGCTGTGTGCCATGGGAAAGGTAATAGAACACAGATGGAAAAACAATCAGGGTGAATCAAGTTTTGCCAAAATTTTCCCCAATTAGCAATAAATCGTGACCCATTCAGATAAATAATAACTAACTGAAATTTCAAGAAAAAAAATTCAACAGTAGCGTTTTTATTGGGGATTTTGTAGTAGATTTTGTTAGTTGTAGATTTTGAAGTTCATCGAATCAGAGCCCAGATGTGTGATGTCTTACTGAGAGTTGTTATGGCCCCAATTTGTTATAACATATATGACATTTATGAGAGCAAGGGATGACAGAAAAAATTTTAAACTTAAACACATTTAATCAAACAAAGACCTTTAACTAATCTACTCTCTCTACTCTACTGACCAAGATTGATAAACACGAGAACAGAAATATTTACAGTCCCTTTGGTGGGGTTGCTTGGTGATGTCCTGGGTGAGGAAAATACTCCAACACAGGCAAAAATCCACAAGAAACTTCCCAGGTCTTGAACAGAATGACAGGTCTGGTCACATGTATCCTTCTCCTTGCAATTTCTCCGACTACTCCACTCCCTCAATTTTCCTCCTTATATACTCTTTTGCAAACCCCTCCCACATTTAGACCTCTTTTTTTTTAATCCTCTGGGACTTGTCCCAGACATGCCCAAGACATGCCCAAACCTAGCTCCAGTCTGGGCTTAACATAAGAAAGGTAAATACTGCCATCTAGTGGCTTCTATTCGCATTACACCTCCATTCCAAAAGGGAAAAATTTTGACTCATTAAGGCAAATTGACTCATCAATAAAAAAAATGGTAACGTAGACACTTGTGTATATATATATACATATAACACAATATGCTAATAAACGTGATAAATACACATACTCAAAAAGATAAATGGTAATGTCCGCACACAAAGACAATGCTCCCCAAAAAATTTATTCTGTCGTCAACGTTTCGATCACAAAGTGATCTTCGTCAGGATAAAAGAAAACAGCACACTCACATCTCTATAAACACTTACTCAGATTCACAATTGAACACAATCATTGACATCAGGTGTGCTCAATTGCTCAAATCAATCAACAGGGCACAGATGTAATCTGCAGAGTGAGCAGGTAAAGGTGTGTGTGCTGAAGAAAGAGCACATAGAACACAGAGAAACGTACAATCCCAAGACAAGTATATATAAATTTTGTTTTTGTTTTTTAGTTTAAGACAAACAATGCCAATCTGGACACAAAAAGTATCAAAAATCAATTGTACATCGAAGAACAGAATAACTACAACACTAACCAAGGAAGATACATGAGAAACATGGCAAAGTTGTATGCAACTGCCTCCATCCCCTCAGTATATACACATACACAAATGAAAAAGGGGAGGAAAAAAAAAAAAAAAATATCAAATACAAAAAATTTATAGAAATGACCTAATGTCGAAGGATTCATTCAGACCCCTAACCACTGTATCAAGGGTGGAAATCCAAAAGGCCTCCCTTTGAAGTAGCAGATTATTAATGTCACCACCTCTAGGTGGCAACTGAACACGTTCAATACCTATATATTTTAGAGATGATATACAATGTTTCACTTGAAAAAAGTGCAACTCAACAGGATTCCTAAAATCCTTGGTCCTGATATCGCTTCTATGCTCTGAGATTCTGATCTTTAAAAGTCTAGTAGTCTTACCCACATAGGCCAGCCCGCAAACACACTTAATCAAGTAGATAATATTAGGTGTGGTACAGGTAATAACCCCCTTAATTTGAAAACATTTCCCTGAAGAGGGATGGTTAAATGTATGACATTTATACGTAAAGTTACACTGTGCACATCTACCACATTTATAATTACCATCAGGAATATCATTTAAGAAACTAGAAGGTGTTGGCCAACGTGGATAAGACCTGACCAAAAGATTCTTCAAATTGTGAGGCCTCTTGTATACAACGCGGGGGGATCTGAAAATAATTTTCCAAGCACTGGATCAGAACTTAAAAGATACCAATATTTCCTAATTATTTTCTCAAATTGTTTGCTTAAAGGAGAATATTGAATAAAGCAATTAAGACGCTGATCTAAATCTTTTTTCTCTTGAGCAGAGAGACAATCAGACCGTTTTATGCCGCAAAACTTATCAAAAGTCGGTTTAATCCACTCTTCAGGATAACTACGTTGCCGAAAGCGTCCTGCAAGATCTTCAGAATGAGTACTAAAATATTCATACATATACAATACATCTGGTTATGCTGGTGATGCACATTCTGTCTGTTTGAGAGTGAATCATTCCCCGTTGATTACTTCTGCTAATTCTGACAATGAGTCAAATGCGGGTTTGGATAGACCAAATAGAGATAAATAGTTTCTTTAAAAGGAAGTCTACCTTTATTCCTCCACAACACAGAAACTCTTCTATTGATACCTATTGTAGATTGGTAGAGAGGGAAGTTTCCCTCCTTTTAGGTAATAAACAGAAATTTAAGGTGACTAATAATTTGTCCAAATCTCAGCGTGAGGCTCTGATGGAGCTTAAAGATGATACTTCGGTAGTTGTCCAGTCCGCAGATAAAGGTGGTGCCATTGTGCTTCAAGATAGGGAGGCATATGTTGGTGAAATTTTTAGACAGCTTGCTACAGTGTCTTTTACCAAAAGTTGGATCGCAACCCCACTGTAGAATTTAAGGATCATATAGATATTGTTTTGAAACATTACTTGGATATAGGGGATATTAATCAAAATGAATACTTGTATATGAAGGTTGATTTTCCTGTTATACCTGTTATATATACTTTGCCTAAAATTCACAAGAGTTATACTTCTGTGCCTCCAGGTAGACCTATAGTTTCGGGCATTGGTTCGCTCACTGAGAAGATTTCCTCTTTTGTAGATCATTTCCTTAAACCACCGGTCTTTACGTTGCCCTCTTTTGTGAGAGATTCGAGCGACTTTATTCAAGTCTTACATACTTTGGATACAGTGGAAAATGATTAATTACTGGTTACCTTTGATGTGGAGAGTTTGTATACAAATATTCCACATCCTGGTGGATTAGAGGCGATAACTTATTTTCTTGATCAGAGAGATAATGGTCGTCCGAGCACCACTTGTTTAAAAGATCTTACTGAAATTGTAATTAATAAAATTTTTTTTCTCTTTGAAAATCAATTTTACTTGCAAAAATCTGGAACAGCTATGGGGAGCAAAATGGCTCCAAATTACGGCAATTTGTATGTTGAGTTTCAGGAGAGTCATATCATACTTAATTCCGTCTGTAACCCTTTTCTACCATATATTTGGATCTGGAAACGTTATATTGATGATATCTTTGTTCTCTGGACTGGGTCTGCTGCTCAACTTGGTGAATTTCACACCTTTTTGAATAACAATTGCCAACCGTTAAACTTCGCCATTACCTTTGATGATTCACGAATGAATTTTTTTGATATTCTGATTATTAAGGATAACAATAGACTCGTTACGGATTTATATAGGAAACCCACAGATGCGAATTCCTTACTTCATGGTGATAGTTATCACCCTACTTCACTTAAGTAGGGGATTCCCTTTGGTCAGTTTAAACGCAATCGTAGAATTTGTGGTACTGATGAATATTTTAGTACTCATTCTGAAGATCTTGCAGGACGCTTTCGGCAACGTAGTTATCCTGAGGAGTGGATTAAACCGGCTTTTGATAAGTTTCGCGGCATAAAACAGTCTGATTGTCTCTCTGCTCAAGAGAAAAAAGATTTAGATCAACGTCTTAATTGCTTTATTCAATATTCTCCTTGAAGCAAACAATTTGAGAAAATAATTAGGAAATATTGGTATCTTTTAAGTTCTGATCCAGTGCTTGGAGAATAATTTTCAGATCCCCCCCGCGTTGTATACAAGAGGCCTCCCAATTTGAAGAATCTTTTGGTCAGGTCTTGTCTACGTAGGCCAACACCTTCTAGTTTCTTAAATGATATTCCTGATGGTAATTATAAATGTGGTAGATGTGCTCAGTGTAACTTTACGTATAAATGTCATACATTTAACCATCCCTCTTCAAGGAAATGTTTTCAAATTAAGGGGGTTATTACCTGTACCACACCTAATATTATCTACTTGATTAAGTGTGTTTGCGGGCTGGCCTATGTGGGTAAGACTACTAGACCTTTAAAGATCAGAATCTCAGAGCATTGAAGCGATATCAGGACCAAGGATTTTAGGAATCCTGTTGCGTTGCACTTTTTTCAAGTGAAACATTGTATATCATCTCTAAAATATATAGGTATTGAACGTGTTCAGTTGCCACCTAGAGGTGGTGACATTAATAATCTGCTACTTCAAAGGGAGGCCTTTTGGATTTCCACCCTTGATACAGTGGTTCGGGGTCTGAATGAATCCTTCGACATTAGGTCATTTCTATTAATTTTTTGTATTTGATATTTTATTTATTTATTTTTTCCTCCCCTTTTTCATTTGTGTATGTGTATATACTGAGGGGATGGAGGCAGTTGCATACAACTCTGCCATGTTTCTCATGTATCTTCCTTGGTTAGTGTTATTTATTTATTTTTTTTTCTGTAGTTATTCTGTTCTTCGATGTACAATTGATTTTTGATAGTTTTTGTGTCCAGATTGGCATTGTTTGTCTTAAACTAAAAAACAAAAACAAAATTTATATATACTTGTCTTGGGATTGTACGTTTCTCTGTGTTCTATGTGCTCTTTCTTCAGCACACACACCTTTACCTGCTCACTCTGCAGATTACATCTGTGCCCTGTTGATTGATCTGAGCAATTGAGCACACCTGATGTCAATGATTTTGTTCAATTGTGAATCTGAGTAAGTGCTTATAGAGATGTGAGTGTGCTGTTTTCTTTTATCCTGACGAAGATCACTTTGTGATCGAAACGTTGACGACAGAATAGATTTTTTGGGGAGCATTGTCTTTGTGTGCGAACGTTACCATTTATCTTTTTGCTTATTTTCACATTGTCCTGCACCTCAGTTGAGTGGATATGCATGCTATTTTTTCTTAATATACACATACTCAAACATGGGATAAGCAATCAGGAATTACATTGTCAGTGCCCTTTACATGCTTAATTTCCAAGTCAAACTCCTGTAAAATCAAACTCCAATTCTTGTTTTTCATCTTACTCAAAAACATTAACGGATTGTGGTCAGTGTACACAATCATTGGCTTTTGCCCTGTACAATTATAAACCTCAAAGTGTTGTAAGGATAGAACCAGAGCCAACAGCTCCTTCTCTGTTGTGGAATAGTTCTTTTGGTGGCGATTGAACTTCCTGGAGAAGTATGCCACGAGATGCTCAATGTCATCAGAGTCACTTCTCTGTAGGAGCACAGATCCACAAGCTTGGTCACCAGCATAGACCGCAATGGAGAACGGTTTGTTGAAGTCAGGAGATTTGAGCACGGGGAAGTGACACAGCAGAGACTTCAGGCAATCGAAGGCTCTTGGGCATGCATCATCCCAAGTGAACTTTACGCCTTTCTTCAGTTGGTTGGTGACACTGAGAGCAATCTCAGCAAAGTTCTTGCAGAACTAGCGGTAGTACCTGATCATTCCAAGGAAGCGGCGCAAAGCTTTTTTGTTGTCAGGAACTGGAAAGTCCATGATGGCTTGGACTTTAGAATTTACGGGTGCCACCTTACCCTGGCCTATGACATAGCCAAGATCGGTGACAGTAGCACAAACAAAGTCACTCTTGTTCAGGTTAACGTCAGGTAAGCCTGGGTCAGGCGCTGGAACAATGTCTCTACATCTTTCAGATGTTCTTCCCAGGAGTCACTCCATGTGATCAGGTCGTCAATGAACGCATCGTGTGTGGCAATCCGGCGATTGTAGACTGTATCATCCTTGGGAACGTGGCTGGGGCATTTTTATTCATGCCAAAGGGTAGGACTTCATACTGGTACAACCCAGATGGTGTGGCAAAAGCAGAGATGCTCTTGGCCCTCTCAGTTAAAGGCACACACCAATAACCCTTCAATAAATCAATCTTGATCAGAAACTTTGCTTGCCCTACTCTATCAATACAATCATCAATCCTAGGTATTGGAAACACATCAGTTCTAGTTACAGCATTGACTTTGTGATAATCTGTACAGAATCTAGTACTTCCATCTGGTTTTGGAACTAGCACGCAGGGTGAACTCCAATCTGAGTTGGAGGGTCTGATAATATCATGTTCTAACATGTACTCAACCTCTTTCTCAGCAATCTTTCTCTTTTCAGGATTCATCCGGTACGGTTGCTGTTTTATTGGTTTGGCATCACCAACATCTACATCATGAGAGGCTATAGAAACTCTTTTTGGAACATCAGGAAATAGATCTTTATATTTTTTTATCAGTCTCTCAAACTGATCTTTCTGTGAGGGTTCTGAGTGCTGGAGTTTTACATCAAGATTTTGCAACAATTCAGAATTTAACAATTTACATGAAAGAACTTCAGCTTTAATTCAAGGTGTATCATCTTGAAACTCCCCCTCATCTTCACACGTCTCGACCGTAGGAGAATCTGAAGTGACAGCTGCAACCCTAGCATTTCAATGTGACACAACTGTTTTGGCTTTCTCCTATCTGCAGTCCTCACAATGTAATTGACATCATTGAGTTTTGTCAGAATGTCATATGGACCATGTAATCTAGCCTGTAATGGATTGGACTGCAAGGGAAACAACACAAGAACCTTGTCTCCTGGTTTAAACTCACGGCTTCTAGTCTAATGATTATACCAAGTTTTCATTTTTCCCTGACTTGATTTCAAGTTCTCTTTGGCTTGGTCACAAGCTGCACACAGTCTTTCCTTGAACTTGCTAACATCATCCCTTCATCCCAGTCTTTCTCATGGTCATAACAATAAGTCCTCATCATTGTCTTGAGAGTGGAATGAAACCGCTCTAAGGCACCCTGACTCTCTGGATGATAGGCACTGGAAAGAATCTGCTTCGCACCTAGTTCATACACAACCTGCTGAAACAATCCGGAAGTGAAATTGCTACCTTGGTCTGACTGAATTTCCCTGGGAAGGCCAAACAACGTGAAGAACTTTATCAAAGCCTTCGAGATTGCAGTTTCCTTGATGTTACGTAGAGGTGTGGCTTCAGGGAATCTGGTAGATGCACACATGATTGTCAACAAGTACTGATTTCCAGATCTAGTCTTGGGCAATCGACCAACACAATCAACAATGACCTTAAAGAAGGGCTCCCCAAATACTGGGATAGGCTGCAATGGAGCTACAGGTGGGTCTAACTGGTGTTTTCCAACTACTTGACAAGTGTGTCAGGTTTTGCAAAAGTTGGAAACATCTTTCCGAAGCCCAGGCCAGAAGAAGTGTTTCATGATCTTATCAACAGTCTTGTTAACACCAAGATAACCTCCTAAAGGTAAACTATAAGCCATTGTTAAGATCTCATTCCTGTAGACCTTCAGAACAACAATTTGCCTAACCACTGCCCAATCAGCATTAGCAGGGATATCAGGAGGGCGCCACTTCCGCATCAACACACCATCCTTGAGATAATACCCTACTGGAACTGCGTCTGTTTCTTTATCAGGAAGGGTTCCCCTCTTTAGTACACAAATTTCAGGATCATTAGTTTGCTCCTCAATCAACCGCTTTCTGGACTAGGGATCGACCATATGGATTTTTTAGGGCCGATGCCGATACTGATTTTTTTTCCATCACCCTTAGCCGATGACCGATTATGGACTGCCGATTTTCTTGGGGCCCCCCCCCCCACACTCACACACTTGCACACGTGCACATACACACACACACACACACACATCAGCTGAGCAGACGCTGTCTGAAAAACTCCACTACCGCTGAATTGATAACGGCAGCAATCGGCTCTAAATACGTTTTCACAAAACACTGACACAAATTAGTACTACATATAAAACATTTCTCTCACCATTTAAGTTCTTCTAGTGCACGCTAAAGACCTCTCTGATGGCAGACATGGCTGCGCCACTCTGCTCTGAGGGAGAGAGCACACACAAACACACACACAGAGCAGGGCTCAAAATTAACTTTTTGCTTGGTAGCGCTGCGCTCCTAAGTTCAAAAAGTTGGGAGCGCGAGCAAAAATTTAGGAGCGCACACACCGAAATCAAAGAAGCACCAATATATATATTTTTTAATGTTTAAAGAAACTACAATATAACACTCCACATTAACAATACAACTGTCTCCAACAACTGACAATTATTAAACAATATGAGAGTCTTGAGTTTGATTCACAAAGGTTTCCACTACATTGGCTTCATTCCATATCTGGAGGTCAGGATTTAAAATTGGGTCTCCTTGCTCTGCCCTTCTACATCTCCTCACTGCAAGTGAGGCATCAAATATGTCTAGAGGACCCTCCACACTGATGCGAATCAAATCTTCAATTGTGTTAAGGTTAAATGCAGATCTGACGTAAAGTCGTAAAGTCCTTTTTTTGCCTCAATATTGCAATATGAATCAGTCCACACAGTAACTTTGCTATTTGTTGGCTTATTATAACAAAAGCAGACTTTAGAATGAGTTGGATATGTTTGTGTTAAGATAGCCTATGCCACACGCCCAGGCGCGTCTCTTGGACTAAAGATTGGCGCGGCCCAGAGCTCCCCTTAATTACTAACCTTGACTAGCACGCAATCATTCGCATAATTGACAAACAATCCTTCCAGAATTTTCCAGGCTTTTTTATTGCTTTTTTATTATTATTATTTGCGGTAACTTTTTCAAAAAGTGGCAATGAAAGTTGCAATGTCTTGGCAATTAATTTTTTTCTCTGCGAGAAATTAGAGTGCAATGGTTGAATTTGCATTAATAGTTGCACTCACGATATACAACTTCCTTGAGGGACTGAGCAATAGATTCACTCCGAGAACACGCCGATACGGTACGGTACATTTCAATACGGCGACAATCATTAATCTGGGAGCGTAATTTCGTGCATTTAAATCAGCATTATTCAGAATTGCACACAGACGTTTCAAATGGTCTTATATTTTATTTAAACAAAACGATCATGAAGCGCCAGTTAAATCACTTGATCTGTGGAAAAGGTAGCGCAGACGTTTGACAGCAGTTTATCATTCATAAAGCGTTGAACAATTTTTAAGTGGCCTAAAAAATTATCTGATCAGAATTTATCCCATTATTTGGTCGTCAATAGATCTCACGGAGAGAGAAACCGTAACTTCGATTGCCAAAATTGGAAAACGTGTTAATAACGGAAAACAACTGAGTAGCCTACAAGCCAGGAACAATGTTTGACGCAAAGGCATGGTCCGGGCTCCACCAATGTGCCTATCACCTCCAGAGACGCCACTGCACACGCAATTGTATTCTAATTTCTGCATTTTCAGGAAAACGTTGCGTGTACTTGCAAATATATAAATGTTTACTGGTCTAAAGACACGCTGTAAAAATGTTAATGATTTTTGCAGATAGGATACTGAAGATATGAGCGAAGAAATCGAGACGGGGATTTTAGGGCTGCGCAACACGCCAAGCATATTTTGATAAGTTGCAACTATTAACAGAAATACGGATCTACTCGTTTACGATATTTGTCACAGTATTTTCTGTGTTTCGTTCTTTCTCCATGTTTGGAAGGACATTTACGTTTAAAGTGTTTGGATTCAGTAGATAATGCGCTGTTAACAGCGAGATTTGGGCCATTAGCTTTACAATGAACACGGTGCACTTCACCTTCTTATAACCTCAGGCATTCAACATTTCGATGCAACTCTTTGCGAAAATGATTAACTGATTTCGCCACCGCTTAATCCGAATCACCGTCATGATTTTCAGTTTCAGTAACATTTGATTCCAACTCGACTTTTTTAACGTTAACGGTACAAAAAAAAGTCTTCCATTGCTCTTCGTTTCATTTTCCGTCCAAATCTTATGCATAGCTACAATAGAAACTCTCAATCCCGCGAAATGGATTGTTTGACGGCTAATATTAACCATTCTAGAATCAGTACAGAGGCTTAGGACGTCAACCTCCCCTTTGATTGGTCAGAATGGTCACTGTCAGCTTGAGTGAACACACTGGGTGCGCTCGGCTGTGGTATGTCCAGTAGATTCATGCACTGGTCCGAGACATACGCCCATCTCTATTTTAGCTGCAGCGGCAGCTGGCTTGCCTTCTGACTACCAAATGTACCCGAAAAGAGGCGATTAATTGGGGGAAAAAGCGGTCACACAGGTACGACTGTTTTGATTCTGAATGAGTTTTAATTCTTTTCATTGTTTTAATGTTTAATTCTTCTCGTAAGCAAATTCCACATAAGTCTGATTGTCAGATTTCTTTAGACCTCTGAATTTCTGTTGGTAAGCCTCTGGAACCAACTCATAAGCTCTCAAAATAACCTTTTTGACAACCTCATAATCAGAGGAATCATCCGCAGACAAAGCCGAATAGGCTTGTTGAGCTTTACCCTTGAGGACAGTTTGTAACATCAGAGGCCAGTGTTCCTTTGACCACTGGCAACTCTTTGCTACCTTTTCAAAACACTGGAAATAGTTGTCAACATCCTTTTCCGAAAATGGAGGCACCAGTTTTACCTCCTGGCTAGCCAGAAATTTATTTTCAGATTCTATTTTTATCTTTAATTCTTCTTTAATTCAAAATCTCACTGTCTCTGTCTCTCTCTTTCTGCTTTTTCCTCTTTCTCTCTCTCAAATTCTTTGTTTTTCTCTTTCCTCCCTTTCAATCTCTAGCAGTTTTAATTTAAGTTCAATTTCTACATTTGGATTTTCCAATGGAAACTGATCCAAAATAATTACAGTCCCTTTGGTGGGGTTGCTTGGTGATGTCCTGGGTGAGGAAAATACTCCAACACAGGAAAAAATCCACAAGAAACTTCCCAGGTCTTGAACAGAATGACCAGTCTGGTCGCATATATCCTTTTCCTTGCGATTTCTCCTACTACTCCACTCCCTCAATTTTCCTCCTTATATACTCTTTTGCAAACCCCTCCCACATTTAGGCCATCTTTTTTTTAGTCCTCTGGGACTTGTCCCAGACATGCCCAAAACAACCCAAACTCCAGTCTGGGCTTAACATTAGAAAGGTCAATACTGCCATCTAGTGGCTTCTATTCGCATTACAGAGTAAACAAAAACATCAAACATTGCGTCCAACTCTGAATCAGCTTTATTTAGCAGAATTGCTAGAGCTGTATAGGATTGCATTCAGATATTATTTTATTTAATGTTTTGCTACATGCACATTTAGTTGCCTGGCACTTGAACAGTATTTTATTGAGATAAAAATGGTCATGATGTGGTTTTAGTGGAGTTTAATCCCGTAAAGTGGATATGCAGCATGAGTATGTTGCAATAATAATACGCTGTCTCTTGTGTTCCCCTTGATACCGGCAGCTTGCCCCAGTACTGGAGCCTTTCGGGTTTAAGTGGCCAAATGAAGTCGGGAGGATGATCACATTTGCTGACAAGAAATAAAGGAGAAAATGCATGCATGACGAAATGCGATGAGCATTGCGTAGCTTCGCAGTCAAATACCATCGTGGTTACACAGATATGAATATGAAAATACCGCAAAATTCAAACAAGAGCAATCCGAGATTTCTGATCTCCGCCAAAGGATGACATTGATACAACTGCAAGATCTGTCTCTTGGGAAGATTTTAGGACCACGCATGCGACAAGTTTAATTGGGATTTGTGTGTGTAAAGCAACCCATTCTCGTCTAGCAATGACATCCAAGTGAAAACAATTGTGTCAGATCATTCATCGCAAGAGCTTTCCTGTGAGATATTACTCGATATAGCTCCTATGATTTACCCGTGCCGATTTACGGATGGCCGCTCTTTTGATTTACCCAGAATCCAGATCGGGATCCGGATCATCACCAAAATTTAATGGAGTCATCCCTGGACCAAGATCTATCTCAAGCGAAGACGGGGAGTACATGTAAACTCCACGGAGAAAGGGCCAGGCCGGATTTGAACCCACAACCTTCTTGCTGTGAATAATGCTAACCACTGTGCCACCCAGATATTGTAGGGCTGTCGTGATAGATTAATCGAGATTATTTTAAACGCAATAAAAGAAACTGCCACTATGAGGCAAACAGATGTGCTTGCTTATCCCCCTTTCTATGAGACATACCTAATGCAGTCATTAGTGGGCCTCAGCTGAGTGCAGGCTCACTACTCTCCCCAGAAGGAAGTGCAACCATACCATAGCAACACCATAGCAATCACCTAGCAACCACCCAAAACACCACAGCAACAGCCTAGCAACGCCCTAGCAACCACCCAGAACACCATAGCAACTGCCTACCAACGCTCTAGCAACCATCCAAAACACCATAGCAACCACCTAGCAACCACCCAGAACCCCATTGCAACCGCCTAGCAACGCCCTAGCAACCACTCCGAACACCATAGCCACCACCCAGCAACCACCAGAACACCATAGCAACCGCCTAGAAACGCCTAAGCAACCACCCAGAACACCCTAGCAACCACCTAGAAACCACCTGGAACACCATAGAACACAGCCTAGCAATGCCCTAGCAACCACCCAGAACACCATAGGAACCACCTGGTAACCATCCAGAACACCATAGCAACAGCCTAGCAACACCCTAGCAACCACCCAAAACACTAAGGATCGACCGATACATCAGCCGGCCGATATATTAGGCCGATATTTGCATTTTTTACTTGAATCGGCATCGGCTAATTCGTGGTGGGTTCGCCGATACATTTTTCCGCGGCATGATTTACAGACAGGCATCCAGGGGCAGCTTTGTGTTGCCGGAAAACCCTGCAGCACATGCAGATGCATGACCCCTCCCCCACTGGAAGAGTGGAGAAGGCAGTGGCGGCTTCAGAACGAGGTTTTTTAACATTTCAATTAGCCTCTCACTGTTAAACTTAGTTGAAATATTGCCACCCACTTTGAAAGAGGAAACATGAATGTCAAATAATTGCCATGTAGTACACGTACTTGCAAACATAGTTAAGTTTGTGGGTCAGAAAAACGGGAATGCTGCTGGATGCTTCGTCTTTAAAAGTGCTTACCATTGCATTTAGGGAGCTGTTGATGTAGTTGTAGGCCAATATGTACAGATGTAACGAACACCGGTTTAAGGATAAAGCAGTAGCGGATCTAGACCCGGTGTTCTGACAAATTTTGCTACCCATCAAAATATGCTACCTCGTGGTTCAGCGTTTGCGCAAACCTGAAATCTCGGACTGTTTCCTCGCTCATATCTTAAGTATCCTGTAAAATCATAAAAATAGATTTATTTTCAGCGCGCATTTCGAGCTGTAAGCGTACATATATTTGCATGTACACGCTTGGTTTTCCTGAAAAAGCAGAAATTAAATCATAATGTCGTATATGGGCATATATGTTCAAACAAACTTATCCAACTCATTCATCTGCTTTTGTTATAATAAGCTAACAAATAACAAAGTTACTATTGTAACCTGATTCATATTGCAAAGCCAAGGCGAAAACAAAGACTTTACGATCGCTTTGCATTACGGTAGCATTTTTTGACAAGGGAGCAAAATTTGACTGAACACCGGGAATTGGGGGGGCGCAGACGTCCCTTTATGACAATTAGTCTTGGGTAGTTCGCAATCATTTTCCTTTACTGACGCGTTTTCCAATTATCGTAATTGGCAACTGAGATACGTAAGATGACAATCATTCATCCGGACGCTTATTTGCTGTATTTAAATAAACGTTATTCAAACTTGCATGCCTGTCGACTCTCACGCACACACCTTGAGCAGCACGCTGCCTATTTAACTGCCAAGTGCCACTTTTTTTTTAATCAACCCATGCAATACCGAGAGTGAGAGGCGATATTTCTCCGGAACACGGACCTGCAGATCAATCAACGCAAAGCACTGGCCTATTAATAAGTAAATTATATTTCTGTACTGAATTTCGCCCATGATTTCATCGCATATGGAGAGACCGTGTCTTAAGTTGCCAAGTACGATAATTGGAAAACGCTTCAGTAAAGGAAAATGATTACGAACTACCCAAGACTAATTGTCATAAAGGGACGTGTCTGCGCCCTCGCCCCCCCCCCCCCAATTCCCGGGTCTAGATCCGCTACTGGGATTAATCAATGTCAACGTTGTCAATTCAGTTCCATGGTGTTTGTTGGAGTTTAATTCAGCGAACACCGGGATGAGGTTAAATGCGTTTCGTGTCCTGTGTGTATGTGCAGGGCTCGAAACTGCGACCAAAATTAACACTGTGCGACCTTCGAATTAAAATAGTTGCACCTGTGCAACCGCTTTTTCCCCCAATTAATCGCCTCTTTTCGGGTACATTTGGTAGTCAGAAGGCATGCCAGCCGCTGCTGCAGCTTAAATAAAGATGGGCGTATGTCTCGGAGCAGTGCATGAATCTACTGGACCTACCCATATATAAATATATATATATATTTAGAATGCTAGATTGCTGATGTTGTCATATTGACATTATCCAAAGCGAAGCACCCAGCCACCATATTGATACACCCAACTTCTTCATAAAAATGAATGGTTTCCTATGAGGCCAATTTCAAATTACTCGAAACAAGCGAGAAAATGCCGAGATGTGCGGCTGCAAGATTTGCAGCAATATTTATTTGAAGAGCTGTTATAAAACGTTTCATGTGTGAGTTAACATATAAACGCAAAGTTATCACTTTAATAGAAAAAAATCGCGTTTCGTGCTAGATAGCTAATTAGCCGCCCATTGACTTGAACAGACCGCTGACTGAAAGCGAACGCTAGCGATTGATAACGGTCACCAGCAAGCAACCTTGGCTCCCTTACCGTCTGCATTGACTTAGTAGTACAAAAGCAAATAAAATTAACAAGGTTGCTGACAAGCTAGCTAGCTGCTTGTAATTCACATTCAACGTCAATACTTTTTACCCGCATAATATTTAAAACAGTGGACAAGTCCCTTTCTCTGTTTTATACAGAGCTCCAAAAGACAAGGAGGGGATAAAAGCTTCACTAGCGGTCCCTTTTATCAACGTTGGCATTAGCCATATGATTCAATATAAACAATTCCGTCGATGTCAAATAGTCAAACAGTGTACAATGAATTGAGGAAACCAGAGTGAAATTTGATTACATATACGGACATTCATCCACGTTTCTTTTAACAGCGATAACTTCCAAGCAATTAAAACAATTCCGTCGATGTCAAATAGTCAAACAGTGTACAATGAATTGAGGAAACCAGAGTGAAATTTGATTACGTATACGGACATTCATCCACGTTTCTTTTAACAGCGATAACTTCCAAGCAATTATCTTAGCAGAGGTAAAAGCCTCGGTCACTTTAACATGAACACCGAGTCACATTTCAATCTTCCCTTTCCTAAGTGTGCCGCTTTCCATCCTCCAAAAAGCACATATTTAGGGAGACGAAATGTTGCTCTGCACAACAATACAAAAATAACACCTACTCGCACGCAAGTCGTTTTGAAAATATAATTTAAACGTAGGCGAAAATGAATGGGAGTCTAGGTGCGAATTTTACTTCTGGTGTTCTGTCAAATTTTGCTCCCTTGCCAAAAAATGATTCCGTGATGAACAGCGATCATAAAGTCTTTGTTTTCGCCTTGATATTGCAATATGAATCAGGTTACAATAGTAACTTTGTTATTTGTTAGCTTATTATAACAAAAGCAGATGTTGTAATGAGTTGGATAAGTTTGTTTGAAAATATATGCCCATATACGCCATTATCATGTAATTTCTGCATTTTTAGGAAAACCCAGCATGTACATGCCAATATATGTACACTTACGGGACGAAATGGGCACTAAAAATCAATCTATTTTTATGATTTTTTAAGATACTTAAGATAAGAGCGAGGAAACAGTCCGAGATTTCAGGTTTGCGCAAGCGCAGAACTGCGAGGTAGCATATATTGACAGCCCCTTCAGACCTGAATTATGTTCCAAGGTTGTGAAAAATATAGCAATCCCTTTTTTCCCAACTATATGCAACCAGAAATGACAAATTAATTCTTCCCTAGTGTAGAATTGAGTTCAATGACATAGTTTCAGACCCACTGTCCATTCAAATGGACAGCAACATTTGAAAATTATTATGCTTTAATTCAAACATTCCATCTGTCAATATTGTTTTAAAAGTATGATATTGTTATGGCCCCAATTTGTTATTACATTTATAACACAACAGCAACAGCAAGGGATGACAAACACAGTTTTAACAACTAAAACACATTTAATTTTTAACAAAGACAAAGACTAATAACAACCTACAACTAAAGACCAAGATTGATAAATAAGAAAAAACAGAAATCATTACAGTCCCTTTTTGTGGGGTGGCTTGGTGATGTCCTGGATAATGAAAATGCTCAAACACAGGCAAAGAAATCCACAAAAGAAACGTCACAGGTCTTGAACAGAATGGCACGTCTGGTCATCTTCTTGCAATTTCTCCTACTACTTTACTGTCTCAATTCTTTTCCTGATATACTCTTTTGCAGACCCCACCCACATTTAGACCTCTTTTTTTTAATTTTCTGAGACTTGCCCCAGACATGTCCAGGACATGTCTAAACATGACTCCAGTCTGAGCTTAACAAAAAAAGGTAAATACTGCCATCTAGTGGCCTATATTCACATTACACCTCCATTCCAAAAGGGAAAAATTTTGACTCATAAAGGCAAAATTTTTCTTTTCAATACAAAATGGTTAAGTGAACACTTGTCTATATATACATATCATACAATATTCAAACACATGATATATATACACATTCAAACACGGGATAAGCAATCAGCAATTACTTTGTCTGTACCCTTCACATGCTTAATTTCCAAGTCAAACTCCTGTAAAATCAAACTCCAATTCAACAATCTCCGATTCTTGTTTTTCATCTTACTCAAAAACATTAACGGATTGTGGTCAGTGTACACAATCATTGGCTTTTGTCCTGAAACAAAAATAAACCTCAAAGTGTTGTAAAGAAAGGACCAGAGCCAACAGTTCCTTCTCTATTGTGGAATAGTTCCTTTGGTGGCGATTGAACTTCCTGGAGAAGTATGCCACGGGATGCTCAATGTCATCAGAGTCACTTCTCTGTAGGAGCACAGATCCACAAGCTTGGTCGCTAGCATCGACCGCGATGGAGAACGGTTTGTTGAACTCAGGAGATTTGAGCACGGGGAAGTGACACAGCAGAGACTTCAGGTGATCGAAGGCTCTCTGGCATGCATCATCCCAGGTGAACTTTACGCCTTTCTTCAGTTGGTTAGTTAGACTGAGAGCAATCTCAGCAAAGTTCTTGCAGAACTTGCGGTAGTACCCGATCATTCCAAGGAAGCGGCGCAAAGCTTTTTTGTTGTCAGGAACTGGAAAGTCCATGATGGCTTGGACTTTAGCATTTATGGGTGCCACCTTACCCTGGCCTATGACGTAGCCAAGATAGGTGACAGTAGCACAACCAAAGTCACTTTTGCTCAGGTTAACAGTCAGGTTAGCCTGGGTCAGGCGCTGGAACAACGTCTCTACATCTTTCAGATGTTCTTCCCAGGAGTCACTCCATGTGATCAGGTCGTCGATGTACGCACCCGTGTGTGGCAATCCGGCGATTGTAGACTGTATCATCCTTTGGAACGTGGCTGGGGCATTTTTCATGCCAAAGGGTAGGACTTCATACTGGTACAATCCAGATGGTGTGGCAAAAGCAGAGATGCTCTTGGCCCTCTCAGTTAAAGGCACACACCAATAACCCTTCAATAAATCAATCTTGGTCAGAAACTTTGCTTGCCCTACACTATCAATACAATCATCAATCCTAGGTATTGGAAACACATCAGTTCTAGTTACAGCATTGACTTTGCGATAATCTGTACAGAATCTAGTACTTCCATCAGGTTTCGGAACTAGCACACAGGGTGAACTCCAATGGGAGTTGGAGGGTCTGATAATATCATGTTTTAACATGTACTCAACCTCTTTCTCAGCAATCTTTCTCTTTTCAGGATTCATCCGGTATGGATGCTGTTTTATTGGTTTGGCATCACCAACATCTACATCATGAGAGGCTATAGTAACTCTCTTTGGAACATCAGGAAACAAATCCTCATATTTCTTGATCAACCTTTCAAACTGATCTCTCTGTGAGGGTTCTAAGTGCTGGAGTTTTACATCAAGATTTTGCAACACTTCAGTGTTTGACAATTTACATGAAAGAACTTCAGCTTTAATTCTTGGTTCATCATCTTGAAACTCCCCCTCATCTTCACACGTTTCGACCATTGGAGAATCTGAAGTGACAGCTGCAACCCTAGCATTTCTGTCATGATAAGGCTTTAGCATGTTAATATGACACAATTGTTTTGGTTTTCTCCTATCTGGAGTCTTCACAATGTAATTGAGATCATTGAGTTTTATCAGAATTTCATAAGGACCATGAAATCTAGCCAGCAATGGATTGGACTGCAAGGGAAACAGCACAAGGACCTTTTCTCCTGGTTTAAACTCACGGCTTCTAGCCTTATGATCATACCAAGTTTTCATTTTTCCCTGACTTGATTTCAAGTTCTCTTTGGCAAGGTCACAAGCTGCACGCAATCTTTCCTTGAACTTGCTAACATAGTCTAACAGACTGATATGCGGCTCTTTCTCTTGCCATTGTTCACTCAATAATAGCAAAGGTCCTCTCACTTCATGACCAAACACTAGCTCAAATGGACTGAATCCAGTAGACTCCTGCACTGCTTCTCGAGCTGCAAACAACAGCAAATGAACCCCTTCATCCCAGTCTTTCTCATGGTCATAACAATAAGTCCTCATCATTGTCTTGAGAGTGGAATGAAACCGCTCTAAGGCACCCTGACTTTCTGGATGATAGGCACTAGAAAGAATCTGCTTTGCACCTAGTTCATACACAACCTGCTGAAACAATCCTGAAGTGAAATTGCTACCCTGGTCTGACTGAATTTCCCTGGGAAGGCCAAACAACGTGAAGAACTTAATCAAAGCCTTCGAGATTGCAGTTGCCTTGATGTTACGTAGAGGTATGGCTTCGGGGAATCTGGTAGATGCACACATGATTGTCAACAAGTACTGATTTCCAGATCTAGTCTTGGGTAATGGACCAACGCAATCAACAATGACCCTAGAGAATGGCTCCCCAAATGCTGGGATAGGCTGCAATGGAGCTACAGGTGGGTCTAACTGGTGTTTTCCAACAACCTGACAAGTGTGACAGGTTTTGCAAAAGTAGGAAACGTCTTTCCGAAGCCCAGGCCAAAAGAAGTGTTTCATGATCTTATCAACAGTCTTGTTAACACCAAGATGACCTCCTAAAGGTAAACTATGAGCCATTGTTAAGATCTCATTCCTATAGACCTTCGGAACAACAATTTGCCTGACCACTGCCCAATCTGCATTGGCAGGGATATCAGGAGGGCGCCACTTCCGCATCAACACACCATCCTTGAGATAATACCCAACTGGAACTGCGTCTATTTCTTTATCAGGAAGGGCCCTCCTCTTTAGTACACAAATTTCAGGATCATTAGTTTGCTCCTCAATCAACCGCTTTCTGGACAGAGACAAGTCTCCAGACACATCAGAATCACCAGACCCATCCGGCTGGCTGAATAGAGAACTGATAAAAGTATCTGATAAGTCCTCAAACGGAGAAACCATAGTAGGCCAATCAGAGTCATGAGGCGAACCACCTGAGTCCTGACTATTCAATGTACTGGACGGCACCACATCATCTTCTTCTTTAGCCTTCTTGGCCATAGCACGAGTCACTGCGCAAGAAGGATACAGAGATGGGTCCTCATCCCCATCTTCAGTGCTCGGCTGTGAAGTAAGATGTACAGGGGGAACTACTTTGCCCCCAGCCAGGTCATTGCCTAGCAACAGAGAAACACCCTTTATAGGTAGACTTGACATAAGTCCCACCTTTACCTGTCCTGTAACTAAATCTGACTTCAAGAATATAGAGCGCAGGGGTACAGATACAGTCCTCCCTTCAATACCTTGTACAAGTATGAAATCCCCTGAAGCGGTCTCATCACGTAACTCCAAGGAGTCCATCAACAAAAGTGATTGAGAAGCTCCGGTATCCCTTAGGATATATATGGGGACAGGAGTAGTATGCTCATTCAGAGCCACAAATCCCTCTGACACAAATGGAAGAAATTCCTCCCTCACAAAGTCAGCTGTATCAGGCTTTTTAGCCCCACAAGAAGCAGGCAATTTAGCAGATCGGCCATCTACTACAGGGGTTTCTAACCTTGTTTTCACAAAGGCATTTGGTTTGGTATCCTTTTCTTTTTCTTTCTTAGCTTTAAGGCACCAACAGTTAGTTGTAACATGACCAGATTTCTTGCAATAACTGCAAACTAGACCACTTTTGTCACTGTCAGCTTTCACACTTTGATCAGACCTGTTACTGGATTTCTGAGCACCATCACCAGATTTATCTTTGTCTTTGGGTGAGGAATCTTGGGTATCACCGTAACCCTTTTTCTGAAATTAGGACCATCTATTGTTACTGCTAGACTGAAATTTGGACTTATGTGTGAGAACATATTCATCTGCAAATTTGGCAGCTGATTGCGAATTCAGTGCTTGCTTCTCATTAAGGTAGGTCTTAACATCATCCTTAACACAGTTCTTGAATTCTTCAACTAACACCATCTCTTTTAGTGAGTTGAAATCATCCTTGACCTCCATAGAAGTACACCAGCGCTCAAAGCAAACCTTCTTCTCATTAGCAAATTCCACATAAGTCTGATTTTCAGATTTCTTCAGACCTCTGAATTTCTGTCGGTAAGCCTCTGGAACCAACTCATAAGCTCTCAAAATAACCTTTTTGACAACCTCATAATCAGAGGAATCATCTGCAGACAAAGCCGAATAGGCTTGTTGAGCTTTACCCTTGAGGACAGTTTGCAACATCAGAGGCCAGTGTTCCTTTGGCCACTGGCAACTCTTTGCTACCTTTTCAAAACACTGGAAATAGTTGTCAACATCCTTTTCTGTAAATGGAGGCACCAGTTTTACCTCCTGGCTAGCCCGAAATTTATTTTCTGTTGCTATTTTTATTTTTAGTTGCTCCATTTGGAGTCTTTCTTCTCTATCGAATTTCTCTAATTCAAAATCTCTCTGTCTCTGTCTCTCTCTTTCTTTCTCTTTTTCCTCCCTCTCAAATTCTCTTTGTTTTTCTCTTTCCTCCCTTTCAATCTCTAGCAGTTTTAATTTAAGTTCCATTTCTATATTTGAATTTTCCACTGGAAACTGTTCCAGATCTCCTGGTGCAAACACATTTTCATCAATGTAATATTCAACTATCTCTCTAGCCAGTCTTGCTTTTCGCATGGCTGGTTTCACCTCTGTCAGCTCTAAATGTCTGCAAATTTCTAGCAGTTCTGTCTTTTTAAAAGACTTCAAAACCCCTACGGTTGGTGATGCCAAGAAATCATCCATTGCTGTTGTCAATATATATGTATTCAATTAAAAAAAAATCAATTTTACAATTTGAAATGTTAGATTTTTAAAAAATGACTCACAAAATGGTCTATCCCGGACCTTGAGCCCCCAATTTGTTATGGCCCCAATTTGTTATTACATTTATAACACAACAGCAACAGCAAGGGATGACAAACACAGTTTTAACAACTAAAACACATTTAATTTTTAACAAAGACAAAGACTAATAACAACCTACAACTAAAGACCAAGATTGATAAATAAGAAAAAACAGAAATCATTACAGTCCCTTTTTGTGGGGTGGCTTGGTGATGTCCTGGATAATGAAAATGCTCAAACACAGGCAAAGAAATCCACAAAAGAAACGTCGCAGGTCTTGAACAGAATGGCAGGTCTGGTCATCTTCTTGCAATTTCTCCAACTACTTCACTGTCTCAGTTCTTTTCCTTATATACTCTTTTGCAGACCCCACCCACATTTAGACCTCTTTTTTTTAATTTTCTGAGACTTGCCCCAGACATGTCCAGGACATGTCTGAACATGACTCCAGTCTGAGCTTAACAAAAAAAGGTAAATACTGCCATCTAGTGGCCTATATTCACATTACAATATCTTTGCCCAAATATCTATAAATGTGAATAAAACTGTTGAAAATAGTCCTTACTTCGTCGTGTGGAGTGAAGTCCAAACCATGCCTCTCTTCAGCGTGTTGTATTTTTTAAAAATGGCCACAAGGATACCTATACCGCTGTTGGATTGGTTGCTCAATGTCCACTGAAATGGTCTTGAGGAGTTAGGTGGTGTTAAATGTTGCAACAAAAAAAAAAAAAAACAGTTGTCATGTGACATCCATTGTAATGGACACAGGTTCTGAAGGGGATAGGTAGCAAAATTTGTCAGAACCCCCGGATGCAATCTAGTGTTCTTTATATATATATATATATATATATCTATGGACATACCGCAGCTGCGCGCACCCAGTATGTTCCCTCGAGCTGACAGTATCCATTCTGACCAATCAAAGGGGGAGTTGACGTCTTAAACCTCAGTACTGATTCTAGAGTGGTTAATATTAGCCGTCAAACAATCCATTTCGGGGGAATGAGAGTTACTATTGTAGCTATGCACAAGATTTGGACGCAAAATGAAACAAAAAGCAATGGAAGACTTTTTTTTGGTACCGTTAACCTTAAACAAGTCGAGTCGGTATCAAAAGTCACTGAAACTGAAAATCATGACGGTGATTCGGATGAAGCGGCGGCGAAATCAGTTGATCATTTTCGCAAAAAGTTGCCTCGAAATTTTGAATGGCTGAGGTTATAAGAAGGTGAAGTGCACCGCGTTCATTGTAAGGATAGTGGCCCGAATCTCGCTGGTAACAGTGCGTTATCTACTGAGTCCTGTGATGTGAATATAGGCCACTAGATGGCAGTATTTACCTTTTTTTTTGTTAACCCCAGACTGGAGATATGTTTGGACATGTTCTGGGCATGTCTGGGGCAAGTCCCAGGAAATAAAAAAAAAAAAGAGGTCTAAATGTGGGTGGGGTCTGCAAAAGAGTATATAAGGCGGGAGAATTGAGACAGTGGAGTAGTAGGAGAAATTGCAAGAAGAAGGATACATGTGACCAGACCTGTCATTCTGTTCAAGACCTGTGAAGTTTCTTTTGTGGATTTTTGCCTGTGTTAGAGCATTTTCCTCACCCAGGACATCACCAATCAACCCACCAAAGGGACTGTAAATATTTTAGTTTTTTTGTATATATTCAATCTTGGTCATTAGATTTGGTCTTTGTCCTTTGGTCATCTACCATGAATTTGGTCTTTGTAAGATTTAATGATAGTTTATTTACATTAAACCACGTGTGAAGTTTAGACATTTCATTATTAGCCAATTTGACTTATTGGTTGAGATCAGCACCAGAGCAGATAATAGTCGTGTCGTCGGCGAATAAAATTAATCTTAGAATATCTGATACATTAACAATGTCATTTATGTAGATTATGAAGAGCTTAGGACCTATGACCGAGCCCTGAGGAATTCCGCAGGTAATGTCCAGGCATTTTGATTTATTATTGCCCATCTGTACAAATTGCGTTCGATTTGATAAATAATTTTTAATCCATTTTAATGCGGTCCCTCTTATTCCATATTTATACAGTTTTTCAATCAATATATCGTGATTTATAGTGTCAAAAGCCTTCTTCAGGTCAATAAATACACCTATAGAATATAGTTTTGATTCTAGTGAATCTTTGATCATCTCAATAAGTTCTGTTAGGGCTAGTGCTGTCGAATGCTTTTTCCTGAACCCATACTGACTATGTTATGGCCCCAATTTGTTTTTACATTTACAACATAACAGCAACAGCAACAGCAAGGGATGACAGACACAGTTTTTAAAACTCAAACACATTTAATTAACAAAGACAATAACAACTAACTAACCTACAACTAAGACCAAGATTGAATCTAAAAAAAAATATTTACAGCCCCTTTTGTTGGGGTGGCTTGGTGATGTCCTGGGTGAGGGAAAATGCTCTAACACGTAAAAATCCACAAAAGAAATTTCACAGGTCTTGAACAGAAATGACAGGTCAGGTCACATGTATCCTTCTTCTTGCAATTTCTCCTACTACTTTACTGTCTCAATTCTTTGCCTTATATACTCTTTTGCAGACCCCACCCACATTTAGACCTCTTCTCTTTTTTATTTTCGGGGACTTGCCCCAGACATGTCCAGGACATGTCTAAACATAGCTCCAGTCTGAGCTCAATAAAAAAAAGGCAAATACTGCCATCCAGTGGCCTATATTCACATTACACCTCCATTCCAAAAGGGAAAATTTTTGACTCATAAAGGCAAAATTTTTCTTTTCAATAAAAAATGGTTAAGTGAACACTTGTCTATATATACATATCATACAATATTCAAATAAACACATGATATATATATACATATTCAAACACGGGATAAGCAATCAGCAATTACATTGTCTGTACCCTTCACATGCTTAATTTCCAAGTCAAACTCCTGTAAAATCAAACTCCAATTCAACAATCTCCGATTCTTGTTTTTCATCTTATTCAAAAACATTAACGGATTGTGGTCAGTGTACACAATCATTGGCTTTTGTCCGGTACAAACATAAACCTCAAAGTGTTGTAAAGAAAGGACCAGAGCCAACAGCTCCTTCTCTATTGTGGAATAGTTCCTTTGGTGGCGATTGAACTTCCTGGAGAAGTATGGCACGGGATGCTCAATGTCATCAGAGTCACTTCTCTGTAGGAGCACAGATCCACAAGCTTGGTCGCTACCATCGACCGCGATGGAGAACGGTTTGTTGAAGTCAGGAGATTTGAGCACGGGGAAGTGACACAGCAGAGACTTCAGGCGATCGAAGGCTCTCTGGCATGCATCATCCCAAGTGAACTTTACGCCTTTCTTCAGTTGGTTAGTTAGACTGAGAGCAATCTCAGCAAAGTTCTTGCAGAACTTGCGCTAGTACCCGATCATTCCAAGGAAGCGGCGCAAAGCTTTTTTGTTGTCAGGAACTGGAAAGTCCATGATGGCTTGGACTTTAGCATTTATGGGTGCCACCTTACCCTGGCCTATGACGTAGCCAAGATAGGTGACAGTAGCACAACCAAAGTCACTCTTGTTCAGGTTAACAGTCAGGTTAGCCTGGGTCAGGCGCTGGAACAACGTCTCTACATCTTTCAGATGTTCTTCCCAGGAGTCACTCCATGTGATCAGGTCGTCGATGTACGCACCCGTGTGTGGCAATCCGGCGATTGTAGACTGTATCATCCTTTGGAACGTGGCTGGGGCATTTTTCATGCCAAAGGGTAGGACTTCATACTGGTAAACCCAGATGGTGTGGCAAAAGCAGAGATGCTCTTGGCCCTCTCAGTTAAAGGCACACACCAATAACCCTTCAATAAATCAATCTTGGTCAGAAACTTTGCTTGCCCTACTCTATCGATACAATCATCAATCCTAGGTATTGGAAACACAGTTCTAGTTACAGAAATGACTTTGCGATAATCTGTACAGAATCTAGTACTTCCATCAGATTTTGGAACTAGCACACAGGGTGAACTCCAATCTGAGTTTGAGGGTCTGATAATATCATGTTTTAACATGTACTCAACCTCTTTCTCGGCAATCTTTCTCTTTTCAGGATTCATCCGGTACGGATGCTGTTTTATTGGTTTGGCATCACCAACATCTACATCATGAGAGGCTATAGAAACTCTTTTTGGAACATCAGGAAACAGATCCTCATATTTCTTGATCAACCTCTTAAACTGATCTCTCTGTGAGGGTTCTAAGTGCTGGAGTTTTACATCAAGATTTTGCAACACTTCAGAATTTGACAATTTACATGAAAGAACCTCAGCTTTAATTCTAGGTTCATCATCTTGAAACTCCTCCTCATCTTCACACGTTTTGACCATAGGAGAATCTGAAGTGACAGCTGCAACCCTAGCATTTCTGTCATGATAAGGCTTCAGCATGTTAATGTGACACAATTGTTTTGGTTTTCTCTTATCTGGAGTCTTCACAATGTAATTGAGATCATTGAGTTTTGTCAGAATTTCATAAGGACCATGAAATCTAGCCTGCAAAGGATTGGACTGCAAGGGAAACAACACAAGGACCTTGTCTCCTGGTTTAAACTCACGGCTTCTAGCCTTATGATCATACCAAGTTCTCATTTTTCCCTGACTTGATTTCAAGTTCTCTTTGGCAAGGTCACAAGCTGCACGCAATCTTTCCTTGAACTTGCAAACATAGTCTAACAGACTGATATGCGGCTCTTTCTCTTGCCATTGTTCACTCAATAATAGCAAAGGTCCTCTCACTTCATGGCCAAACACTAGCTCAAACGGACTGAATCCAGTAGACTCCTGCACTGCTTCTCTAGCTGCAAACAACAGCAAATGAACACCTTCATCCCAGTCTTTCTCATGGTCATAACAATAAGTCCTCATCATTGTCTTGAGAGTGGAATGAAACCGCTCTAAGGCACCCTGACTTTCTGGATGATCGGCACTAGACAGAATCTGCTTTGCACCTAGTTCATACACAACCTGCTGAAACAATCCTGAAGTGAAATTGCTACCTTAGTCTGACTGAATTTCCCTGGGAAGGCCAAACAATGTGAAGAACTTTATCAAATCCTTCGAGATTGCAGTTGCCTTGATGTTACGTAGAGGTATGGCTTCGGGGAATCTGGTAGATGCACACATGATTGTCAACAAGTACTGATTTCCAAATCTAGTCTTGGGTAATGGACCAACACAATCAACAATGACCTTAGAGAATGGCTCCCCAAATACTGGGATAGGCTGCAATGGAGCTACAGGTGGGTCTAACTGGTGTTTTCCAACTACCTGACAAGTGTGACAGGTTTTGCAAAAGTTGGAAACGTCTTTCCGAAGCCCAGGCCAAAAGAAGTGTTTCATGATCTTATCAACAGTCTTGTTAACACTAAGATGACCTCCTAAAGGTAAACTATGAGCCATTGTTAAGATCTCATTCCTGTAGACCTTCGGAACAACAATTTGCCTGACCACTGCCCAATCTGCATTGGTAGGGATATCAGGAGGGCGCCACTTCCGCGTCAACACACCATCCTTGAGATAATACCCAACTGGAACTGCGTCTATTTCTTTATCAGGAAGGGCCCTCCTCTTTAGTACACAAATTTCAGGATCATTAGTTTGCTCCTCAATCAACCGCTTTCTGGACAGAGACAAGTCTCCAGACACATCAGAATCACCAGACCCTTCTGGCTGGCTGAATAGAGAACTGATAAAAGTATCTGATAAGTCCTCAAACGGAGAAACCATAGTAGGCCAATCAGAGTCATGAGGCGAACCACCTGAGTCCTGACTATTCAATGTACTGGACGGCACCACATCATCTTCTTCTTTAGCCTTCTTGGCCATAGCACGAGTCACTGCGCAAGAAGGATACAGAGATGGGTCCTCATCCCCATCTTCAGTGCTCGGCTGTGAAGTAAGATGTACAGGGGGAACTACTTTGCCCCCAGCCAGGTCATTGCCTAGCAACAGAGAAACACCCTTTATAGGTAGACTTGACATAAGTCCCACCTTTACCTGTCCTGTAACTAAATCTGACTTCAAGAATATAGAGCGCAGGGGTACAGATACAGTCCTCCCTTCAATACCTTGTACAAGTATGAAATCCCCTGAAGCGGTCTCATCATGTAACTCCAAGGAGTCCATCATCAAAAGTGACTGAGAAGCTCCGGTATCCCTTAAGATATATATGGGGACAGGAGTAGTATGCTCATTCAGAGCCACAAATCCCTCTGCCACAAATGGAAGAAATTCCTCCCTCACAAAGTCAGCAGTATCAGGCTTTTTAGCCCCACAAGAAGCAGGTAATTTAGCAGATCGGTAATCTACTACAGGGGTTTCTAACCTTGTTTTCACAAAGGCATTTGGTTTGGTATCCTTTTCTTTTTCTTTCTTAGCTTTAAGGAACCAGCAGTTAGTTTTAACATGACTAGATTTCTAGCAATAACTGCAAACAAGACCACTTTTGTCACTGTCAGCTTTCACAATTTGATCAGACCTGTTGCTGGATTTCTGAGCACCATCACCAGATTTGTCTTTGTCTTTGGGTGAGGAATCTTGGGTATCACCATAACCCTTTTTCTGAAATTGGGACCATCTATTATTACTGCTAGACTGAAATTTGGACTTACGTGTGAGAACATATTCATCTGCAAATTTGGCAGCTGATTGCAAATTCAGTGCTTGCTTCTCATTAAGGTAGGTCTTAACATCATCTTTAACACAGTTCTTGAATTCTTCAACTAACACCATCTCTTTTAGTGAGTTGAAAGCATCCTTGACCTCCAAAGAAGTACACCAGCGCTCAAAGCAAACCTGCTTCTCATTAGCAAATTCCACATAAGTCTGATTTTCAGATTTCTTCAGACCTCTGAATTTCTGTCGGTAAGCCTCTGGAACCAACTCATAAGCTCTCAAAATAACCTTTTTGACAACCTCATAATCAGAGGAATCATCTGCAGACAAAGTCGAATAGGCTTGTTGAGCTTTACCCTTGAGGACAGTTTGCAACATCAGAGGCCAGTGTTCCTTTGGCCACTGGCAACTCTTTGCTACCTTTTCAAAACACTGGAAATAGTTGTCTACGTCCTTTTCCGAAAATGGAGGCACCAGTTTTACCTCCTGACTGGCACAAAATTTATTTTTAGTTTCAATTTTAATTTTTAGTTGCTCCATTTGGAGTCTTTCTTCTCTATCGAATTTCTCTAATTCAAAATCTCTCTGTCTCTGTCTCTCTCTCTCTTTCTGCTCTTTCCTCTTTCTCTCTCTCAAATTCTCTTTGTTTTTCTTTTTCTTCCCTCTCAAATTCTCTTTGTTTCTCTTTTTCCTCCCTTTCTTTTTCTCTTTCCTCCCTTTCAATCTCTAGCATTTTTAATTTAAGTTCCATTTCTATATTTGGATTTTCCACTGGAAACTGTTCCAGATCTCCTGGTGCAAACACATTTTCATCAATGTAATATTCAACTATCTCTCTAGCCAGTCTTGCTTTTCGCATGGCTGGTTTTACCTCTGTCAGCTCCAAATGTCTGCATATTTCCAACAGTTGTGTCTTTTTAAAAGATTTCAAAACCCCTACGGTTGGTGATGCCAAGAAATCATCCATTGCTGTTGTCAATATATATGTATTCAATTTAAAAAAATCAATTTTACAATTTGAAATGTTAGATTTTCAATTAATTACTCTCACAAAATGGTCTATCCCGGACCTTGAGCCCCCAATTTGTTATGGCCCCAATTTGTTTTTACATTTACAACATAACAGCAACAGCAAGGGATGACAGACACAGTTTTTAAAACTCAAACACATTTAATTAACAAAGACAATAACAACTAACTAACCTACAACTAAGACCAAGATTGAATCTAAAAAAAACAGAAATATTTACAGCCCCTTTGTTGGGATGGCTTGGTGATGTCCTGGGTGAGGGAAAATGCTCTAACACGTAAAAATCCACAAAAGAAATTTCACAGGTCTTGAACAGAAATGACAGGTCTGGTCACATGTATCCTTCTTCTTGCAATTTCTCCTACTACTTTACTGTCTCAATTCTTTGCCTTATATACTCTTTTGCAGACCCCACCCACATTTAGACCTCTTCTCTTTTTTATTTTCGGGGACTTGCCCCAGACATGTCCAGGACATGTCTAAACATAGCTCCAGTCTGAGCTCAATAAAAAAAAGGCAAATACTGCCATCCAGTGGCCTATATTCACATTACAACTATCACATAGAAATTTGCGTTTATCTATATAATTGTTCAATCTATCATTGAAGAGTTTTTCTAAGATTTTTGAACATTGAAGTAAAATCGAGACAGGTCGATAGTTTGAGAAATCATATTTATCCCCGCTTTTGTAGAGAGGGATAACCTTTGCTATCTTCATTTTATCTGGAAACACTCCGCAAGAGAAGGATAGATTACATATATGCGTAAGTGGAGTTACAATTGCGTTGGTTAGTGTTTTCAGTAATTTCATCTCTAATTGGTTTACGTCAACAGATGTCTTAGCTGTACAGTTATTCAGAATTGATTTAATTTCGGATTCAGTAACAGGAGTTAATGTCAATGTGTCTTGTACTTCCTCATCCTTATCAAGGTAGTCCCATCTAAGGTGTGAGGGTTCGATGCCCTTTGCTAGTTCTGGCCCAACATTCACAAAGTAATTATTAAAATGTTCCACGACTAGATCCATGTTCTCTACCTGTTTACCATGAACATTAAAGAAGGCAGGGTACTCCTTCTTCGGAGACCTCCCAGAAACGGTCTTTACCATATTCCAAAGATTTTTGGTGTAATGTTTATTTCCTGTTAAAAGCTTTTCGTAATACTCCTTTTTATGCTTCCTCAACAAGCTTGTAATTTTATTTCTGTAAGTTTTATATCTTACTTCCGCTTTCTCAGTCCTTTCTCTCAGAAACTGTTTGTATAGAGTATTTTTTTTCTTACAGGCATTGGCCAGTGCTTTTGAAACCCAAGGTCTTCTCTCTTTGTTTTTCTTCAGATTATTGGTTGTTTTGACTAAGCAGTGGGTATCATACAGGGAATTTACAGTCAACAGGAACGCCTCATTTGCTCTATTCGGGTCGTTTTCTACTAATACATTATCCCATTTTTGATTTAACAGATCTATTTCCAGATCCTTTCACCTTTTTTCACTTTTAATTCTGATTTCTGTGTATTCCCGGATTTTCGATCTAGCCTGATCTTTTATATCTACCTTGCAATCACAAATAGCAAAGACTGGCAGATGATCAGTAATTTCATTTATCATGATGCCACAAAATATGTCAGAATCTAGTACATTAGTATAGATATTATCTATCAAGGGGGCACTATGCCTAGTAATCCTGCTTGGTTTTGTAATTAATGGTTGCATACCCATGGCATACGTGGTGTTAATATAATCTTCTACAGAGCTGTTATTTGGATTTATCAAGTCAACGTTAAAGTCCCCACACATGAAAACATTTTTATGGCTTATATTAGTGAGTAGTTCGCCCATACATTTGCTGAAAACATCAATTTGCGAATCTGGTACCCTGTACACACAAGAAAAAACAATATTTTTACCTTTCAATCTGGGAATCTCAATTGTAAGGCATTCCATAACATTTTCCACAACATATGATTTACATTCTATTACCTGGAAGTTTATGGCTTCATGAATAAATAGACCAACTCCCCCACCTGCTTTATTCAGTCTACTCTTGCACACAAAGTTATATCCCTCCATGTAGAAGTCCTTGCCCTTTTCCTCTTTAATCCAAGTTTCCGATAAGGCGATGATGTTAAACGGGTTAGCAAATGACTGAAGGTATTCCTTTATTTGATCGAAGTTGGAATATAGACTCCTACTATTAAAGTGGATAATGGACAAACTCCCATCCATTTTAATGCTTTTGTTGAATTTGTCCACAGAAAAGTATTCGCATGTGTTAGACTCTTTGTAGAAAAAATGGTTATCCGGATCGATTTCTTCATTTGGGTCTATTTCGGAAGAATGGTGACCTCCTGTCAAAAATCCATTTACCGAAAAATTTATTTCTGTAGGTTGATGACTACTCATGAATATCTGTCAGGGACCTCAGTGGTCGTACTTCTCCAAATCAGGCATCATCTTGATCAGCACCGGTCTGGTGGTTTCCGGTGAAGATCCATTTGGTTTGATAAAAATTCTGCAGTTTGTCGACCAGGTGCTGTGTATCTTACCCACTTTCCGTAGTTGACGAGCTTTCCATGCGAGTGTTGCATTTTGCTTGGTGAGGTTTTCATTCATGAATACATTGGATCCTTTGAGATTTTTCCCTTGCTTCAACAGAGAGATCTTTTGCTTGTTACTTGTAAGTCGTAGCAACACGGCTCGAGTTGTTGCATTTTGGTCTCGGCTTACATTCCTTTTCGGTAGCAGATAACATGAATCCACATTGTTTTGGTCCAAAGAAAAATGTCTGGACTGAAGTAATTCCATCACCTGCAGTTCCATGGATTTGTTCTCCTCCTCATCCAATTCATCAGCATTCGCTGCTGCCCTGGCATAGCTCCTGGGTTTGATTTTGAGCCCAGTCAGGATAACATCATTACGTTTTTCTTGTTGTTCCCGCTCCTCCAGATTGCTTCCTAAAGATTTGATCTCCATGTCTTTCTTAGCAATCTCTTTTCTGAGATCACGGTTTTCCTCCATCAGCCGTTCCATTTGCTCCCTCATACTGTCCCTCCACTCCCTCACTTCCCTTCTCAAATCAGCGAGAGCCTCCATGACTACTGCGAGATCCAGTGAGCCTGATTTCCCAGTTTCCTTGCTTCCACCCGGCTTACCCATTGTCTTAGCTTCAAGAAAAGGGATTTTGGCGATCACAGAGATTGTGAGAAAGTTGTTCAACGCTTTATGAATGACAAACTGCTCTCACCTTTTCCACATATCAAGTGATTTAACTGGCGCTTCGTGATCGTTTTGTTTAAATAAAATATAAGACTATTTGAAACGTCTGTGTACAATTCTGAATAACGCTGCTTTAAATGTACGATATTACGCTCCCAGATTAATGATTGTCGCCGTATCGAAATGTAACATTCCGTACCGGCGTGTTCCTCGGAGTGAATCTATTGCTCAGTCCCTCAAGGAAGTTGCATGTCGCGATTGCAACTATTAAAGCAAATTCAACCAATCCATGCAAATTTCTCGCAGACAAAAAAATAAATTGCCAAGACATTGCAACTTTCATTGCCACTTTTTGAAAAAGTTACCATAAAAAAACAATAAAAAGCCATGAAAATCCTGGAAGGATTGTTTGTCAATTATGCGAATGACTGCTTGCATGTCGGGGTTAGTAATTAAGGAGAGCTCTGGGCCGCACAAATCTTAACCCCTTTGCGCAGAAGCCAAATTTGGCTATTTATGGGTTACCCAATTTAATGCTGTATAATTCAAGATTAAAGCTTCATAAAGAGGAAAACTGTGGCTTTACTCAGAAAGACACTTACAGCATTTAGAATTACATCGTATTTCAGCTCATTTTCATAATTTTGGTAGAGAAAATGGACTGCAAACATAAAAAATCAGAATTCACCATTAAAATAGCAAAAAAATAAAACTGAGAATGGAAAAACTGCTGGGGCTTAAATCTATACATTTCTCAGATCATAAACTCCTTTACCACAAGTAGAATTCATCTTCAACATTACATTCTAGATTACCTACATGCTATTAGCTAAATTACACAGCTATCCAAGTGTCTCCCCGAAGTCTCAAAATGATGTACTGTCAAATCATAAAAAAATCATTTATTTAACACAAATAATGTTTTGAGGCTCCTAACTTTTCGAACTTAGGAGCGCAGCGCTACCAAGCCCTGCTGTGTGCTCTCTCCTTCAGAGCGAAATGGCGCAGCCATGTCTGCTATCAAAGCGGTCTTTAGCGTGCACTAGAAGAACCTAAATGACAAGAGAAATGTTTTATATATGTACGGAAACGTATTTAGAGCCGTTTGCTGCTGTTATCAATCCAGCGGTAGTGGAGTTTTTCAGTCAGTGTCAGAGGGGGGGGGGGGGTCTCACTGGGGAGGAGCAGCCATCACGTCGATGGCTGGTAGAAAAAAAAATTAATTGAAAAGCTTCAAACTTGAGAGCTGTGATATTTGTTATGATTGTGTCATTTTTTGATGTAAATTGAGGGAGCAAAAGCAGTATCGGCTACAAATATCGGCCCAAGAAAATCGGCAGTCCTTAATGGGTGTTGGCTAAGGATGATGGAAAAAAAATCGGTATCGGCCTTAAAAAATCCATATCGGTCGATCCCTACAAAACACCCTAGCAACCACCTAGGAACCACCTGGAACACCATAACAACAGCCTAGCAATGCCCAAGTAACCACCCAGAACTCAATAGCAACCGCCTAGCAACCACTCAGAACACCACAGCAACCGCCTAGCAGCCACCTGGAACACCATAGCAACAGCATAGCAATGCCCTAGCAACCACCCAGAACACCATAGCAACCACCTAGCAACCACCCAGAACACCATGACAACCACCTAGCAACGCCATAGCAACCACTCAGAGCACCATAGCAACCACCTAGCAACCACCCAGAACACCATACCAACTACCTAGCAACACCCTAGCAACAACTCAAAACACCATAGCAACTGCTTAGCAACCACCTGAACCCCATAGCAACAGCCTAGCAACTACCCAGAACACCATAGCAACCACTCAGAACACCATAGCAACTGCCTAGCAACCACCCAGAACACCATGACAACCACCTAGTAACGCCGTAGCAACCACTCAGAGCACCATAGCAACCACCTAGCAACCACCCAGAACACCATACCAACTACCTAGCAAGACCCTAGCAACCATTCAAAACACCATAGAAACTGCTTAGCAACCACCTGAACACCATAGCAACAGCTTAGCAACTACCCAGAACACCATAGCAACCACCCAGAACACCATAGCAACCGCCTAGCAACACCCTAGCAACCACTCAAAACACCATAGCAACTGCTTAGCAACCACCTGGAACACCATAGCAACAGCCTAGCAACTACCCAGAACACCATAGCAACCACCTAGCAACCACCCAGAACACCATAGCAATACCTTATCAACCACCCAGAACACCATAGCAATGACCTAGCAACCACCGAGAGCACCATAACAATTGCCTAGTAATGCCTTAGCAAGCACTCAGAACACCATAGCAACCGCCTTTTTTAAGTCAAAAAATGCAGACAAAATATAGACAGAGACAAAATTGAGTAGTTCAAGCAGCATCTCAGGGCACCCCTGTCCCCCGAACTGCAGAGGCCAGGCCCACTCTTACAATTTCTGTGGGAATTGTCTAGTTTGAAATGCTTCCGGGAAGAAAACTGTGATTTGAAGTCCGCTACACGGGTGTTAGCAAGTTGACACAGCGCTAATTTTAGCAGTTGGCTACAGTTATGAACGTTAATGTGCAATACGTGACCGTGAATCATGTTCTCAGCGAGAGTTCGCTGTGTGCGTGTGAGTGACACAGAGCGCTACTGTCAGCAGTTTTTCCTTTGAACGAGAATCACTCCCCCAACCTGACAGTCCCCTCTCTGTGTGTAGTCCGTTCAATAAACGAGAATCAACCCCCCCCCCTCCCCACCCTGACAGACTCCCCTCTCTGTGTGCAATACGTTCGCGAGCTACACAACACAACTCTCAGCAGTACGTTCACTCGCCGAATCAGCGGTGACTGGTGGTGTGTTCACTGTGTGTAGAACATGCAGTGGTTGAACGGATCTCTTACAATGAGAGGATCAGTCTCCGCCACCCCTTTTCCTCGAGAGTGATTCATTGTTACCCACGCCCGGTGAGGTGGCATGGGTATACAGTTTAGCACCGCATGTGTGTGTGCGTGTCCGCGCGACAGCTCAGCCACCACTAGGGAGGCTAGGGTGACCAAACTTTGTGGGGTAGAAGATAAGATCCTAGGGTACCCTGTCCAAATATGCATTTCGAGGTCCAAAGGTCAAAGATCAAGGTCAGCAAGAGGCGTGGGTAAGCATCTCTATAGTGCGCGCATCATCAAGTTTGCTTGGACAGAATAGTTCCTCTGCCGGCCTGGTGGCCTCACTGCTGAGCTCAACTGAAGTGAGAAATGAATGAGTCAATCCAATAAAGTGACTTAGTTCAGTCAATTCTCTTAAACAATTCGTTCCTTCGAACAAATCATTTGTGAACAACACAACACTCGGAACAACAGTCTGAAGGACTACAAAAAGGAGGGGCTGAAGGCCGTGTTATGGATGCGATCATTCCACTCTGAGATTGCTGATAGTTCATTTTCAAAATTTTTTGCCCTCAGTTTCAATGCCTTGACTTCTTTTCCTTTTTTTGCAGTCACCCCTTTCAACTCCTCAGTCAGAGCCCTAACTTTTTTTTCTTTCAACATTCAGCAAACGCTCAGCTTCAAACTTGGCTTTCAACTCTGTCCTCCTTCGCATATGACTTATGATTTACAAAGCAAATGGAACTTCTGTGGCAGACGTTGAATCTTGCCCCATGCTCTCTTCATATCATCCATGGATCAAATATGATTATCGTCAACAATGAAACCTTATTTCACTTCTATCTTATGCTCATAATTGTCCAGATTTAAAAAGGATTGCAAAAAAACCCTTAGAGAGTCTCAAAACCCTCTCAGCATCAGCTTCTGATACAGCCTCACCGCCTTTCTCAGTGGTAGGAAATTCATGTGCGATTCTACGTTTTTTGAATATGTTTGGGGCTATTTAGAAAATAAGAGGCTTCCGGTGAGTAAACAAGGAAATAACTCTCCATCCAAGTTATTTAAAAGTGGTGCCTCTCCTCTTCCTTAATATAACCCAGACAATATTTCTAAAAATTAGCACTCTGGATCTACTGTTAAACAATTTTGTTTCTGACTCTGAAACTCAGCAAAATGCCACCAATCACAACACTGATTCCTGATGACGATGTAACTCAATCTCATTGAAAAATAATACTAGAATGAACAGACATTTAACATCAGATTCGACTCAGTGAGTGCTTAACCCCTTTGTGCAGATGTAGACACCAGTGGACATGGAACTGCTCTATTTATGGATGCAGTTACACTATTCTATCACTAGATCAGTTCTAGACCCAGATCAATTATTGAATATTCACTGGCAAGCCGAGCTAGATCACGATTTAGTATATGGACAATTTCAGTCCCATACCTGTTTTTCTGGAGTAGCATGAATTAAACTGCTCAGTATACTTGCCCATAGTGTCAATCCAGCTGTTTAAAAAAATGATCTCTTATGACAGAAAAAATTGTCTTTTGTACCGACTACTTCAGCTATTGTGAGCCTATGGCTGGTGACATGTGAAACTCAGATGGAGGGCAGGACGAAAACAGCAGCTATGGATGAGATGGAGGACGTTACAGTGGAGATACAGGAAAGTCTGTATTGTGCTAGCTCACACGATATTACAAGAAGAAGATATCAACAGAAAATAAGTAGATATGTTGAAAGCGATCCTTATCTTATGAAAAAAGGCCAATTTTTCAACTAAATTGAAAGATTTGCCAGCTATCGAGGCTGTAGATATTAGCAACTACCTTGTTCTCCAGACCTCTTTCTAAAGACCCATTTCAAAACAACAAATTAAAGCATACAAAAGTATGGAGGCATACAACGTCTCTCAAATGGGCTTACTTTTCTGGTAATGGAGATAAACTGTAGGAGCCCAGTCTACCGAGTGAACATCCTTCAAAGCGCTAGGACAAATCCCTCATTAGACGTTTGCGCCCTGCAAAACACGTACCATTCAGTGGCAGCTGGTGCTAAAAATTGGGGGGGGAGGGGGGCAATTAACCTTAGTGCAGCACACCTAACAGCTGCTTTGATGTCGACACAGTCAGTTATTATGAAGGAAAATGTAAGCTATAGATTTTATCAGGGTTTGTACACTTTTCTATTATGAATTGAGGATGTATCCCCTATGTCCACAGACCACTGTATCTGTCCTTACATTACTTACAGATCACTGTATCTGTCCTTACATTACTTACAGATGAAAGTGGTCATGTTAAAGATAGTCCAGCAACTAACTGAGATTTTTATGTTTTGTAAAGATGCAAACATTAAATGGAACACAGATTAACAAAAACAAAATAACAAAACACAAATCTAAAAACACAGCATTGTAATGCTGTCTACAGGCTTCTTAAACCTTTTCCAAACTAAAATTCAAGTACTTTTCAAGGATTTCCAGCACCTGTATGAATCCTGTGTCTAACCATTGGCCAGTAGCACTACTTGAACATATACTTTGCCCTCCTTTCCTTCTGTTTTGCCAATTTCTCTATGACTTTCTGATCAAAGTCAGTCATCTCAGTCACCAGTCTCTTCTCCATTGACAGCATGGCTGATCTATTCAGCTCCTCCTGGGTCATGGTGTTTCTCAGAAAAGTCTTAATTCTTCTCAAAGTTGAGAAGCACCTCTCAGCTTCCACTGTAGTCATGGGTGTGGTGATAAGGATTTTAAGGAGTGTTACAGTCTCTCAAAAGACTTTTTCAAGGTTGTTCTCCATAAACAACTGAAATAGGTCCACAGCACCACAACAGGCTTTGAACTCATCCCTGCTGTAGATGAGACTAAGCTCCATCCTCAGCTTGCTTCCATTCAGCATGGAGAAGGCCTTCAGGGTGTTGCCCAGTGCATCTTCAGGGAATGCATTGTTGTACTCTTCAAACCGGTTCCCCAGCAGTAAGGTGGCACTGACGAGGTGGTTTGTGAAGGCAAACCCTAGTATGTCCCAGTATGGTATCACAGACCTTCACAGACAAGAATAAAAAAAAAAACTATTAGAGGAGGCAAAAACCCATTTCACCTTCATCATCCAAAATTACCAAAGGTCAGCAGAATTTCTAAATATGGTACTACTGTTTCATTTTTCATTTTATGTTTTAAGACTTAAATTCCTATATGAAGCTACATGAATTATCTTGAGTGACCAGGATTTTTTCTTTTTTTTCCTGGAAAGAGACACTGGTTTTGAATTTTTAAAATGTATTTCTCTGATGCTTTGAGCTCCAAAGGACTTGTGCCAATTAGTCTGATTTTACTGGAGAGAAGGCAGTCATCTCTGCGGGTGATATCTCCAAAACTGCAACTTACACTAAAACGAATCTTGATGGATAAATAGCACAATAGGCCAGGGAAAAAAATATGTATTTTGGGGATTACTGTCTCAGTCTGCTGTGTTACATATAATGTAGATAAGTGACAGAAGAAAAGGCAGGCAGTTCAGGAGCAGAGTTCTCTGTCGGAGAGAAGATCTCCCTTTGGTAAACTGGTAAACTCACCTCTGCTGCAATCCTCACGTTCCTCGGGACTGAGTGTTCGACGCCTCTTTGCCGGCCGAGGGCCACTGCTTTGCTCAGCCATGGAATGGAGAGAATTTCCGTGAACAACAAAGATCATTGAAAGTAATAAAAAACTGATTTATAAAATAGCGAGCGCAAATAATAATAAATTATATTTAGAGCTGCAACGATTGATCGTTAATTGTCAATTAAATTAATCACCAACTATTTTGATAATCAATCACTGAGTAATTTAAGAAAAAAAAAATCACAATTCTGTGATTTCAGCTTCTTAAATGTGAATTTTTTTTGTTTTTATATTTCATATTGTGGTGACCCACATTAGGAACTGTTATGGACATTCACCAAAGAGGTACTATGCCTTTAAGAGAGCAAGGGGTTTGGGGAGGGGACTTCCGGGTCCGTTGCCGAGGTTGCAGGGTGTTTAGTTTCGTCGCTTTGGTTTTGGGGAAAAAGTAGAGAGATTAAGTAATGAGACTGAATGAATGACATTGTATCGTTTGTAGAGATTATTAAACTACCTCGACTCGCCTACGTCTGCTGCCTCGTCACACTGTTTGATAACTCTACAATATTATATTATTTATTTAATATTGTATATTACCTATATGACAGTAAACTAAATATCTTATGGTTGTGGACATTTGAGGACGTCATGTTAGGTTTTGGGAAACAATTGTTGACATTTTCACCGTTGTCTGACATCTTAAAACAAATAACTATTGATCAATTAATCGAAAAATTAATCAATCAAATTTCATCAAACGATGAAAACAATTGTTGGTTGCAGCCATAATCATATTAATAACAGGAATACTCCTACCTGATTTTTTGTATGTCCAGCTGGAACTGCTGGATTCACTCGTTGATATGGACCGAATCAATGTTCCTCTTCTGGAGTTTGGCATAGAGGAGGTCCACATGTGGCATGATTTGGTGAAAGAGTGTCAGGAAGAACTTGAAATCCTTATGCTCAAGTAGCATAGTTTAGGGCCCTGCTTCTCTGACTGTAATAGGATCAAAGTCACCCGAGTCTCGAATGGTCTTGAAACAGTGAATGAGATCCACTCTGTGCTCAAACGCGGTGTTGATGGCACAGCTGTGAAAATTCCATCTGATGTTGCTGGATGTTGGCAGACGATAGGCCACCACTTTGTCAAGGACACTGGTCCGCTTGGGTGATTTGGAGAAGAAGCTGGTAAATCCACCAAGGTCAGAAAAAAATTCTCACCTTGGATATGTGGGAGGTAGCCTGCCGCATTATCAGGTTGAGCTGATGCGCATAGCAGCGGATGTAGTGGGCATTAGGATACACATCCTGTATTTTATTTTGTACACCTGCAGTGGCACCTCTCATCACGTTGGCTCCATCATATGCCTGGCAGATGAGCTCACTTTTCTGATCCTCTGGAAGGATGGCAGCAAGACGTTCTTTCAGTGCTGCAGCAATAGACTCAGCTGTAGCGGACAGCAGGGGAATGAACTCAAAAAATCTCTCCTGCAGGTTGTTTCTCTCATCAATGTAGCGCAGCACAAGCGCAAGTTGGCACTGTGTGGCAATATCCACTGTCTCATCTGCTTGGATTGCGATAAAAATCCCTACTCTGGGCTTCTTTGATTATGTGCTCCCTCATAACAGACAGCATACAGTCCTGTAACTCGTTTAGCACAGTTTTTGAAGTCCCCTTAAAAACAGTGGTGATCTCAAGGTGCTCTTTCAACACGCAACAAAATCCACCAACCCCGGGCTGTTCTCTCGTCATGGCCACGCAGAGCTAACTCAAAGGCTCCGTAAAATTTCACAGTCTATTATTCTAGACAGGACGTGTCGATTTTTTGTCACCTCTTCGTTGTGCCTACTGATTCCAATCCTGTAACCTTCATCCAGCTGTTCGGCAATGCTAAGTCTGCCAAAAAAGTTTAGCTTCATGCTATTATCGTGTCATTTTTCCAGCAGGTATTTTAGGTCTGTTACCCTCGTTGTTGTTTGCAACGTTTTGGTGCCGACTCTTTGGACCAGCAAACAGGGAAAGCAATAAAATGCATTGCTCATCCAGCTAGCGAACTCCGTGTCTCGTAACAATTGCGAGAGAAGCCCCAGTTTTAAGCTCGTCCGCGATCACTTGCCTGCTGCTGAATTTTTAAATCCGGTCGGTCCGGGCCAAGCTCCTCTGCTTTTCTATGTTCCTCCCGAGAACACCTTGAGAAAGGCTGTTTCTGTAAGGAAACTACCGAATTGTGTTCAGTTTCCGCACTTGCACTTGAACTCGCCATCTCGCTCAGCTACCAGGTTGAAAACTAGGCAGTGGATGATTTGACAGTCGAGACGAGACATCGCGGTGGGTGTGAACATGATTGTCAGGAGCCAGAGAATTGTCCAATTAAATTGAATCAAAAAAATATGAAAACAATACCAATTCGCTGCCAATAAAAGTGGGAGTGTCTGGGGCGCTGTAACAACCCACTTTGAAAAAATTATGCACTTTGAAAAATTTTTTAAAAGTGTGTTAACATTTGGGACCAACTCAACGCACTTTGAAAAAATTTTTCCAAGAGTGTTAAAATGTTGGTCCACCTCAACGCATTTTGAAAAAAATAGATATTTTTTCAAAGTGCGTTAAAAACAATCACCGTGACGCCCTTTGAAAAATTTAATTAAACAAAGATTGGTTAATGGCGGTTTTTGCATTTGACATGAATGTTCTTTGTAGACAGCCACAGAGCCCCGCGCATGGAATAAACGGTCTGACTTTAGGCCTTACGTCACGTTTTTCAATGAAAGCATTTTTCTTCACAATTTTTTTGCCTTTTTTTCCCAGCAATTTTTAGCTGACTCTCAGGCATTGTATTTTGTTCCCAGATGCCAGGAAAACGTATAAGTGACATTTTAATTTCCAAATTATTCAGTTCGTGGACGCCCAGATCCCCCACCAATATCGCCCCCCACATGCAAATCCTGCATGCCCATAGGCTATAGAAAAAATAAATAAATAAAAAATTGGACTAGGCTAACTTTGCCTGATAATGTGATAGTAGGCCCTGTAGCCTTGGCCTATACTGAAATGGCTTTGAAAGGCCCCCAACCCCCTCCAGATCTAGGTGAAGACGGGGCAAGAGGAACCACTTTTCCTCCGTTTTGTAAGAAAGGATAATCATGTTGTTTTCTGTGGGTTTCTGTGTTTTGTTTAGTCAATTTTGGGTTTTTATTATTTTTGTGATATCTGTTTTTAGTCTGATGTTTTAGTGTTTCACATTTCGTATCTCTCCCGTGTTATTCCAGTCCATGTCTTACCCATGTACGGTCTTTGCTTTCTCCCCGTTCGCATCATTAGTTCGTTGGCGTTTTTGTCTTTATAGATTGTGTCACTATTTCAGGTGATTTAACGAATCCTGGGTTTCAGCCTTCCTTCCTTTCTCTCCTTCCGTGCTTGCTTCCCCCTGCTTTTCTATATTACTAACCCGTACTAACAGTTTGTTGTTTTCCAATAATTTACTAACCACTCTCCACACTCCCCCCATTCCTGTGTCTGCTGTATCCGAGTGTGCCTGTGCCTCCTTAGCCCTCTGTGTCCGAGTGTTCCTGTGCCTTCCCGAGTCTGCTATCTGCCAGTTGTGCCGTCCGAGTCTGCCATCTGCGCCGCCCGAGTCTGCCATCTGCCTGCTGTGTCCTCCCGAGTCTGCCCTCTGCCTGCTGGGTCTTCCCGAGCCTCCTGTGTCCCACGTGCCCCAGTCCGTGCTGTCCCCTAGTGTTCCACGTTCACCGTGACCAGGTCATAACGGGTTGTCACGGGTGCACACATTATGCCACCCAGCCAGTGCTGGTTGTGTGAGGTGCGCACGCAGAAAAATTATGATTAATACGACACGAAAACCACTGATTAAAGATAGGCACCGATTCTCCACGATTGTTCGCCGGACGATTTTTTGTCTACGACAGGACAAAACAGGTGTTCTTACATATTACGATTTTGTACGACACAACAAGAAACATTATTACGAGAGAAAAATTTTTAACATGTTGAAACCCCACGATTTTCAACACAGATTTGTGTTGTGTACAGTCGTGTTGGCCAACCTCTCACACATTACGATAACCACCGAAAATACAAGAAAATAAGTTCTGTCTTGTCGAATCTCACATATTCTTGTCGTGTTGTTCGAAAATTGTGTAGTGTGAGGCAGGCCAAACCTACACCGAGACAACCGCAATCACGACCACGACGAGCCCAATTAGGACTGCAACCTTAGATTACGATGACCCCGAAAAGGACGACCCTATACGACGAACAGCACGACCCCAATCCCGATGGAAATGTCACAATATGCATGATCTGTTAATTTTGAGGTTATTTTCAGTCCGTACATTTTTCGAATGGTGCTAATTTCTGCCAATTTTTCGACTAAAACATGTTATCCCATGAATGAACGCAACCGAGCTTGAATTTCTATCTTTATAAATTATAATATAGCCGTTCATGACATGAAATGAGTAAAGCCAGTGCCACAAGTGAAATGAAATATCTTCTTGATGTACCTCCTTAACGCACTTTGAATTTTTTTTTAAAGTGCGTTGAGGTGGTCACACATTTTAACGCACTTTGAAAAAATTTTTTTCAGTGCGTTGAGTTGGTCCCAAATGTTAACACACTTTGAAAAAATTTCTCAAAGTGCGTAATCTTTTCAAAGTGGGTTATTACAGGTCGCACAGAACTGCGCCCCATAAGAAAATCAGCAAAACTTTGAGAGCTTACATAAGGTACCGTTTGGCAGGCGTCCCTCACACAGGAAGTATATGTATAAAGCGAAATCAACCAAATACCATTTGGAACCGATATTTAGGCGCTGTTGACAGGCACTCACAGACTGAAAAAACACGTTTATTTCGTTTTTATTTCATAATTATTTGCATTACACACAACCGAATTACATTTAATATGTTTAAGTAAATATTCATCTCTTGATATTTGAAGGAGGGGCACCGCCCCAGCACCCTCTTCTGGCCGGCCGCCACTGGTACTGTTGTCAGTAACAGGACTACAAACTCAAAGAAAACAAAGAAGCAACCGCAGCTTTAGCAGTACAAACTAAGGAAACAGCTAACTATAAGCTAACGCAACATAAACAATGCCACAACTGGTAACTTACCATTGACAATGCATTTAACCTTTGACCGCAGACAAAGGTTAAAAATCCATTTTTTATGGTGAACTTCTTTTATTTCATTTTTGGCCTTTGTGAACCTCAACTTTCGGCAATCAAAAAAAACTCTTCGTTGTTTCTCAGTTGGACCGATTTGAGCAACCATAAACGACCCAAAACATTGGGTGCGTCTCACAGCGTCAGCTACATCTTATGAAGGCTGTATTTTTAGGGGACGTCACTTAATTCCATCTGCCAAACTAACGTAATGTCATGTCATCTCCATTAAACAGCTTTGTTTTAAGCAAGTCGTCACTGGTTTCCCTAACCAAAACTCTAACCCCTGAACCTAAACCTACCCTTAAATTTAACCTTATCTCGTTCTTTATATGTCAGTTGTCGACCCTTAAAAATGCTGCCTTCGAAGGATGCAGCCTACGCTTTGCGATGCGTCCATTGGCATTTTACCGCTTGTTGGACTGCTTCTTCAAGAGAAAATTTCTTCCCTCCATCTGCATTTCCCACCACAGCGACGCAGTGCCGTGACGTCATTTGCTAACAAGCTATCAAGTCATTTAAAAAATCAGTTTTTTGAAGCAGAAATTATATTGATACTATGTTATTCTACTATAAATTTTACAACCCCAATTCTGAAATAGTCGGGACGAATTGTGAATTAAGAATAAAATCAAAATGCAATGACTTTCAGATCACATGAGCCAATATGTGATTTACAATAGAACATAGATAATATTTCAAATGTTGAAACTGAGACATTTTTCATTTTTATCTACAAAATGAGCATTTTTCTAATTTTCTGGCTGCAACAGGTCTCGAAAAAGTTGGGACACAGGCAAAAGAGGGCTGAAAGAGAAATTATTATATAAGAGAATCAGCTGAAAGAACATTTAGCAACTAATTAAGTTCACTGGCATCAGGTGTGTAACATGATTGGCTATAAAAGGGATGTCTTTTAGCAAGTAATTAAGTTAACTGGCATCAGGTGTGTAACATGATTGGCTATAAATGGGATGTCTTAGAGAGGCTGAGTCTCTCAAAAGTAACAAGAGCAACGCAGAGCGTAGCATATGCCCCTGCCTGTATGTTGATCAAGGGCATATTGAGATGGATGCTGTGGCGGCCATATTACATATCGCACGACGCTGGTTTTTGAAAGGAACCTTCCTCTAGCCACTCCGAATACGCCATTAAGAAATGGCATCAATCTGACGAGGAATTCTATAGTTATCCCACGGAAATGAAAAGTTAACGGACGACGGACGGACATGGTGTCGACATGATGCCTCCCGGGGTCATAAAAATGACCAGAGGGTCTCCAACCTGTGAAGGCTTGCATTAAAAAAATGTGGAATAGGGGAGACCGGGGTTGTTGCCAGACAGGTAAGTTATCACACTGCAATTGAAGCACCTATTGCTAAAACCGTTACTAAAGTCACACTTGACTTGACTTGACTTGTGGGGTTTTAGTAATCAGGGCTTCAATTATCTTCTCCACTTGAGGATGCAACTAAAAAGTGAAATACTGGTTTTCTTTCTTTACATGGTCAGGTCTCATGTCCCATGTAAGAAGAGAACAACACATTGTAAGTTGAGATGAGCACCAATTAACCATTTTCCATTACCCAAAGAAAAAAATATTAACTTTATATATTTTAAAATAAGCTTCTTTCAGATAAAAATCCCAGCCGTGATACATGTGGACTTGTTAGAGAAGGTATTAAGTCATCCTGTCATACCTCAGTCATTGTTCTGTTTTAAGCTAACTTTAAGCCAGAGCTAGCATTAGCAAACATGTACTTGGGGCAACTTGTCTTTGGGGGAACATTTGGGGGTAAGTTGTCACCTGTGAAGAAAACAAGTTAACCAGCAGAGAAAGAAGAGAAAAACGGCTATTCTCACTGACACAACTGTGAATGAGGCACTTGAAGCTGAAAGGCAGGCACGAGGGAAAAAAAGGCAATTCAAAAAGAAAAGCAAGGCAACCAAATCCAAAATACCAAAGAAGCAAAGCACAGGGAAGAAACAGGGGGCAGGTACGAAAAGAAAAACTCCAGATGACTCATCGGAAGAAGATGAGTCCCTTTGCCTGGTGTGTGTAGAGCCATTTGGAAACAGCCGCCCAGGAGAAATCTGGATTCAGTGCATAATTTGCAAAGGATGGGCCCATGAAGAATGCACCCCTGGCAAATCAATCTACGTTTGACAGAACTGCGACTCAGATGAGGAGTCTACTAGTGAGGTCAAGTTTTGTTTGAGTTTTTCTAATTTAATCTTCCAGGACTAGTTTAAATTTCATAAGTTTAATACTGCATGTTGCATATTATTTTATGTTTAGATTTATCCACTTTCAAGTAAAAAAATAACAACGACAATAATTTTGTCCTTGTTTTATTAGCAAAATCCAGTGTGACATTTTAGTGTGACAACTTACCCGTTGGTGGGGCAACCTCTCACATGGTGACAATCTTTATTTGATTGCTTATAACTGACACAAGATATGAAAATGACATGAATACAAAATACATACCTGAGACTTTGGTCTTTCATCGGGTACACATGTCTTGTATATATGATGTATTGATTCCAAGAAATATATGAGTGTAAAAAGTGTGACAACAAGCCCCGGTCTCCCCTACTTTCTAAACAATGTTCCTCAACGTCAAATTGCAAAGGCTTTGAAGGTCTCATCATCGGCAGCACAAAACATCTTCAAAAGATTCAGAGAAACTGGAAAAATCTTTGAGCGTAAGGGACAAGGCCGAAGACCTTTATTCGATGTCCGTGATCTTCGGGTCCTCAGACGCCACTGCATCGCCCACAGGCATGACTCTGTCATTGACACTACTAAATGGGCCCAGGAATACTTCAAGAAACCACTTTCTGTAAACATAGTCCGCCGTGCCATTCTCAGATGCCACCTAAAACTCTATCATGCCAACAAAAAGCCATTATTCAGCATGATCCAGAAGCGCCACCGTGTTCTGTGGGACAAGGCTCATTTAAAATGGACTTTAGCAAAGTGACAAACTGTCCTGTGGTCAGATGAGTCCCAATTTTACCTTGTTGGAAACCATGAGTGTCTTGCCTTCCGGGCTAAAGAGGAGAAAGACCACCCCTCCTGTTATCTGCGTTCAGTTCAACAATGAGCATCTATGATGGTATGGGGATGCATGACATGAGTGCATATGGTGTGGGACAATTGCATGTTTTAAAAAGCACCATTAATGCTGAAAGGTATATAGAGGTTTTAGAGCAACACATGCTCCCCTCTAGATGACATCTATTCCAGGGAAGGCCTTGTATATTTCAGCAGGACAATGCAAAACCACATACTGCAGCTATTACAACAGCATGGCTTCGTAGAAGAGTCTGTGTGCTGAACTGACCTGCCTGCAGTCCCGATCTTTCACTGATTGAGAACATTTGGCGCATAATTAAATTTAAAAGTCCGTCAAAGGAGACCCAAAAATTCTCCAGCAGCTGAAAGCCTGTATTAAACAAGTGAGATCTAATTTCAATGGTTAAACTCAAGAAACTTGTCTCCTCAATGCCCAGATGCCTCCACTCTGGGTTAAAAAGAAGACGGGATGCTACACTATGGTAAACAGGCCCCTGTCCCAACTGAGACATGTAGTAGCCATCAAATTGGAAATCAGCTCATTTTGTGGATAAAATTGTAAAATTTTTCAGTTTCAACATTTGCTATACTATCTCTCTTCTTTTGTGAATAAAATACTGGCTGGTGTGATTTGCAAGTAGACCTGTCAGTCATGACGCAGACAAAGAGAGAGAAAGAAAAAAGAATTATTCCGAAGCGGAGATAGAAATAATTTTGGGTGAAGTGGAGTTAAGAAAAAACATTTTATTTTCATCTGTTAGCTATGGTGTGACAGGGACAGGCAAAGCGAAGGCCTGGAGGGTGGTGATAGATGTTGTTAATGTTGTCTTTGTAGTCCAAAGAACAATGTCTCAGGTGAAGCCTAAATGGTTTGATATGAAAGTGGAGGCAAAGAAACGCATAAGCGTATCCTAAGTTCCAAGAGGACTTAGCAGCAAGTTAAAACAAAGCATGGGAACATTTTTCAAAGCGGTACGCACTATGCTGCTTTGCCTTCATAGTTATTTTAATTATTTTAATGGAATGCTGTGTAAAATGTATAGCGCGGCTAACAATATTCTTGCTCAGATTTTCTGCATCACCACCTGAATGTTGTCGGTTCCTGTGGCAAAACAAATAATGCAACGTTATGGTTAGCCTACTGTTCGTGGATCTGTAAGTGCCTTTTTTGCTACATTGCCAATATATGGTTCCAGCACATCACATAAGCAACGAATTCCCTCAGCTGAGAATCTGTAGTGTTCATAGAGAATATTGTCAGAAAAAGCGAACAGGTCACGCCAGTCTCCCTTTAAAGAGAACCGCGTACGTTTTGAGCACCAAAATGCACAGGATTATTCAAGAAAGGTGACGCCAACTTCAAAAGAGGTGCTTAGTAATAAGGCAGCACATGTATAGCCAATTTAAGCCAAAACTCGGCACCTCACCTGGTCCCGACCAGGTTAAGTTCGCAGCGAAAGTTGGTAGTCTAGCCACGTTGAAAGAGAAGCACCTTCGTGACATTAAAAAAACTAGGTTTAGGCTCAACATACCTCGCTAATCCACTTATCTTGCTTCATAGTATACTCCCCAGGTTTGTTTCGCCAAAATGCCAGATTATTAGCAAACATAACAACAATGTTTAAGCATTTAATTGCACAGTTGGGTCAGTAAGAGATTTTAAATTCATTTTCAAATCCATCCTGCTCACTGATCTTTCGCGCTGAACCGCCACAGGGCAAATAGCCTCTTCCTTTATTTTTTTTTATTATCATTCAACATGTAGAAAGAACGTGTAATCTATTGAGTCGATTCACATAGATAATTCACAATCATGAACCTAATCTGGATCTTAAACCTGCCAATTGCCAACTAATTTAACTAAATGTGTTATATTTTTAATCGCTTGTTATGTTTAGGCTATATCACGTGTTTCAAAGGCATCTGCGTATTGTGTACATAACAGAGCGCAACTTGAATTAAAATAGTAATTTCCAATAGTGACAGATGTTATTGATCTGCATTCTTAAATTTACACAAGCACTACGCGTGGTCAGCAGGATGTGTAGATTTTGTTAGTAGCTACGAAAAGATACTAAAATATTGATGAATGCGGAGATGCACGTAAATTCCCATCTGCGAACAGTTTACTCACAAATTCATTCTGCTTACGTTTCATGAATGAGACCCATTGTGCTTTGATTTTAGTCACAATTTACACTTTGTCCCAACTATTTCGGAATTGGGGTTGTAGTCATCACATATGAAAAACGTGTAAATTTCCTACCGTGGATTTAAACATAGATTTGTCTGTCGAAGAATTGAGCTGTCTTTTGGAGCGTTATACAAGCATTTAATGGTGATTTAATGGTATCTGCGTAAAAGCCTAGCTATAGTTCACACCCCCATGAAACTCTCCCAGTAATTACCGATTAATTGACACGATTTATAGCCAATTCTAGATGGCATAAGTTTTCCTCAGTAATTGAAAGACATTGATTGGACACAAAGAAAATTATTTTTGTGTAACAGTATTTAGGTTCTATTCTCTCAACTTTGCGCAGTTGAGAATGGCGCGATTGCTTGGACAAAAAGACTTCCAGAACCGAGCCTGAAGTGGTGAGCCTATTTGCAGGATGGAAATGTGATTCTGAGATGGAAAATGGCAGTTTTTCTGAATGGAACAGACTGGAGGGCTGACAGCACTGATACTTTTGAGGAGCAGTACAATGATGGAGAGTTTTTCTGTTGGAAGTTTGAGTAAAACTGTCTTTGTATGGCATATCTCTATCTTACTTCTATCCAGTCAGCTAGCTAGCTATTCCTTATTTTCGGTTTACCACCATAATCATTGAGCTTGTTTGTCACATTGGGTAACAAGAGTAGTCGATAGCTTTTGCTACAAATACAGCATGTGCTGACATTTCGCTTGATGTGGCAATATGTTTTTGAATTTATACTGCATTCCACAAAACAGAGTATCACATATTCTACTGTTTTAGTGAGTTATACTTGCTCCTTATAGGGTGTGAAAAACATTGTAACAAGCTTGCGTTTTGCTTGGATGATCAGTTACGTTCTGACCGTAAAATAAACTGTTCCTTTCATGAGTATGTGTGCTTGCTGCTGTGGCTCTGTTGAAAAATGGACGGAACTCTAAACTTTACCTAGGAGAAAAGCCGTGTTTTTCGATTGGAGAGGTTACTGGTAACCATTGATGTCCAGCTACGCCTACAGTACAGGCCAAAAGTTTGGGCACACCTTCTCATTCAATGCGTTTCCTTTATTTTCATGACTATTTACATTGTAGATTCTCACTGAAGGCATCAAAAGTATGAATGAACTCATGTGGAATTATGTATGTATCTGACAGTTGTCCAATAGGGCTGTCGGCTGTGTATCAACCTGACTTCTGCGCAATTTGGCTTCTGCGCAAATGGGTAAAACACAGTAGCCTGATGTTTGCATTTACTCTTCAAATGTTCAACAAGGTCCCACCCAAAGAAAAGCCCGGCACAATAACAGAATTGCCCATAACACAATTCCTCATTACTGCTCATAATTTGCTCGGGAGGTCTCTCACACCTACTGTGGGTGGATATTTATAAATCTGACTTTCATTGTACACCGACAGAGACAATACTTGATCCATTCACTTCAGGCATACTTTTTCATTCTACGTCTGTAACATTTCCCCAACTCTTCGGATTGTAAAAAATCAAACGCACATACCTTCCTAGCTAAGACAGCTAGACTCAGCCTCGAGGACACGCTGGTAGATGCCTTCTGTGCGGAGATACGAGCAAAAACGTCCTCCAAAGCAATGCGGTTCAATGTAATATCAATGTCAAAGTGTAGATTTTTGGCTGTTTTGTAATTTCACCTATAATATCCAGAGGAATATATTTTGTCTATCACGAGTGTATGCCTTACTATTATACATTCAAATAGAAGGTTTGGACGTGATGACAGCAAGTGCAGCATCAGCAAATTGATGATTTTTATTGCCATGTTAAATGGCTTGTTGTCAACTGTTTTCAATTTGGTATAGGGCAAGGCATGATTTACAAATCGTTTTTTTCTTCATTGTTTTAATTCTCTTCATCTGTCCCACTTTTTTGGAAATGGAATGATAATTACAAGGGCAACTACATGTGTTAGTTATTTGTAAGCAGCCTAATTTCCGAGCAGATATGTTTTAAAGTTTCATTTTAAATGGTTTTTGCATGGTTGCCTAAAGAGTGCACCTCACTCAAGCCAGATAATGAATTGCACTGAGTATTAGGTTTTGTATTAATGATATAGGAGTTGGGTCAGGAGCTGCCTCCTCCATTTTTGGATTCATCACCCGGAGTACGGACCCTAAAGACCGCGCCAATGTCTTTGCAGTCATTATGGCATGTCGGCAGGCTGGACTCCTGATTGGTCAGTTTTCATTACCCTAAAAAGTGTAAGATTATAAACATGTGATTTTTTTGTTCCAAACTGAGCATTCTTATGCCAATGTAAAATTAACTTTGTGAAATTGAATGCAAATACAGTGGGTTATTTCTGACCATAATAAATTAAGAAATGAATACACAATTATCAAATCAATTAATTAGAATAAGAATTATAAGTTGTAGAATAATTTAATCATGATGCATGATGGTCATGGAAAAACCTAGTAAGTGAAAAAAGCATGTTTTGGGAAAAATACTGGTTTCCTCTGGGATTAAACACTTGTCCCACAATGGTGCTGACTTGGCAGTTATTTATCCATTACATTGCAAGCAATATTTAGGGAGGACTTTTGGTCACACTTTAGATGAAGTTTTGCTCGTAAAGGCTTTATACAGCAGGCTTTATAAATGAGACATAATGTATTTATATATCACACAGAAGCAAAAGTCCTGCTTTCTAAATGGTGAAATAACACACATTTATTCAGCATGTGATGGCGGATGTGACAATAGGATTTTCTCTTAGCTGACAATGTCACCTTTTATAGGATTTAGCCACTTGCTAAGTGACATTGTCAGTTATATCACATCTGGTATCGCATGCTGAATAAGGATGTGTTTTATTTCACCCTTTACAAATCATGACATTTGCTTACGTACGATTTATGCAGACATTATGTCTCATTTATGAAGGCATTATACGTGCTGTATAAAGCCTTTATGAGTGACCCTTCATCTAAAGCGTGACTGGACTTTTTTTTTTTTTTTTGAGCTTTTTTGATGGCGATTTTACTTGCTTGGCTTTTCTATCTGGAAATATTAAATGGAAATTATCAAAACGATGGACAAAAACCTAGCAATTATGGAATGATTTCTAAGTTCAAACCATAGCCATATACTCACTGTGTAACAATCTAAACCTATTCAATCCAAAACAAAATTTTGTCAGTCAAGTCTGTCAACAATTACCAATGGCATTTTTTTCCCACGAATGTCCTGTACTGTCAAAACTCTGCATGGTGACTGACCTGAAAGATCATGTGAGGCAAATGCTGCTCCAAAATTGGTTAATTCTTTTGGACAAACCTAGTAAGATCAACTTGCTTGGTATTTGCTTCACAAGTGACTAAATACCACTGACTTGCTAAGTTTTGCTATTGCTAACTATAGGTAACCAGGGATTATTTTTATGTATCTTTCTGCATGTGATGAGCAAATGAATAGTCAGTTCGAAAATAGTCATAACTCAATTTCAACCAAAATTTGACTAACTAGTTTTTTCCATAACACTCAAGAATTCAATAATCAAAAGTTCCACTATTCAAGGAAAAGTGGCAGCAGAAATAATTCTGAACGTATAACTTAATTTATGCACCTGCTACTTATTCCATGTTTCTGATGTTTTTTGCGTTATGAAAAAATTAAATCTGTTAACCTCACCAATCATTTAATCTACTGAAGTAGATTGTCCAGCATGCTCATATTTTTCCTGGGGTGGGGGCTAATTTAGTGTTTGCCATCGTTTCAATGGCAAGTATGCATCTTAAAAGCCAACTAGCTAATATTATTCCATTTTCTTGGCATTGGCAGCCTGGTGGACATTTGATGGACAAAAAGCCAATGAGAAATTAACCAGGACTTCGGACACTCGTAATAATACCATGAAATTTTGTTTGTCTCATGGACTATGGGATCAAATGTTAGAAATGATGTGAAATAGTTTTGATGAAAATATGGTGATTTAAGACATGATTATTTTTCCATAAATACTCTGCCAACAGAACAAAGCAGCGAGGAGTCATCTGGGCAAATAAGATACAGTGCTGTGAAAAAGAATTTTTTTTAAACATATTTGTCACATTTAAATGTTTCAGATCATCAAATGAATTGTAATATTAGACAAAGATAACCAAAGTAAATACAAAATGCAGTTTTTAAATGATGATTTCATTTATTAGTGGAAAAAAGCTATCCAAAGCTACCTGGCCCTATGTGAAAAAGTAATTGCCGCCCTTGTTAAATTAAGAATTAACTGTGATTGACCACACTTTTTTAGTTCAATTTCACTTGCCACATCCAGGCCTGATTTCTGCCAGACCTGTTGAATCAAGAAATCACCTAAATAGAACCTGTATGACAAAGTGAAGTAGGCTAATAGATCTCAAAAAGCAATAAATCATGCCGAGATCTGAAGAAATTCAAGAACAGATGGGAAACAAAGCCATTGACATCTCTCAGTCTGGATAGGGTTACAAAGCCATTTCTAAGGCTTTGGGACTCCAGCGAACCACAATGAGAGCCATTAGTCACAAATGGAGAAAACTTGGAACAGTGGTGGACCTTCCCAGGAGTGGCCGGCCTACCAAAATTGATCCAAGAGCGCATCAACTACATTGAAAAAAGTAAAACAGTGCTGTTGTTCATTGAATGTGTTTTTTTGTCATTACATGAGTTGAAAATGATAAGTTTACTAATTTAAACTAAACCCTCTAGTTTATGGTTATGGCTCAACCGATTTTTTTTATTTGAGTATAATTCAAGAATTAATTATTCACATTGAGCCAATGCTCAAAATCAGGTGTGATTGATTACTTCAATTTTTTAAGTTTACCCAAGGTTTTCTTTTTTCAGTGTACTCATCCAGGAGGCCACAGAAGAACCCAGAACAACATCTAAAGAACTGCTGACCCCACTTGCCTCAGTTAAAGTCAGTTTTCATGATTCAACAATAAGAAAGAAACTAGGTAAAAATGCCATCCATGGGAGAGTTCCAAGACTAAAACCACTACTTACCAAAAAGAACACCAAGGCTTGTCTCAAATTTGCTAAAAAACATATTGATGATCCCCAACACAGGAAAATATCCTGTGGACTGATGAGACAAAAGTTGAAATTTTTGTAAAGTGTTCACCCCATTGCATCTGGCTTAAAACTAACACAGCATTTCATCAAAAGAACACCATGGCAAAAGTCAAACATGGTGGTTTTAGTTTATGGTCTGGGGCTGCTTTGCTGCTTCTGAACTTGGATGACTGAAGAAGGCACTACGCCGAAACGCGTTTGTGAGGTGACGCTTGGTACAATAAATGTGTTTAAGCAAAGTGCAACCTTTTTTCTCATTTCTCTTGGATGACTTGGAACCATGAATACTGCTCTCTACCAAAATATCCTGAAGGAGAATGTCCTAGCATCAGTTTGTGACCTCAAGCTCATGTGCATTTGGGTGAAGGAGCAGGACTATGGTCTGAAACACAACAGCAAGTCCACCTCTGAATGGCTGAAAAAAACAAAATGAAGGTTTTGGAGTGGCTTAGTCAAAGTCTGGGCTTAAATCCGATTGGGATGCTGCGGCATGACCTTAAACAGGCCGCTCATGCTCGAAATTCCTCCAATGCGGCTGAATTAAAACAATTCTGCAAAGAAGAGTGGGCCAAAATTCCTCCACAGCACTCATTGCCAGTTATCGCAAACGTTTGATTGCTGTTCTGGTCGCCAAGGGTGGCACAACCAGTTATTAGGTTTAGGGGGCAATTACTTTTTCACATAGAGCCAGGTAGGTTTGGTTAGCTTTCTCCTTCAATAAATGAAATCATTATTTAAAAACTGTATTTTGTATTTACTTCGGTTATCTGTCTAATATTAAAATTAGTTTGATGATCTGAAACATTTAAATAAAACAAATATGGGAAATAAATACAAAATCAGGAAGGGGGTAAATAGTTCTTCACAGCACTGTGCGTAGCCATTTTTGCACTGCAAACCTACCATTCTATCAATCATAATGATGATATATGGTAAACTTCATTCGGAGACAATGAACATTATGAATTGATGACTTCATCCGCAATGGTTTAGTGTTTTATTCCCGACTGCAAACACTGCACACTCGTCAATGATTGTGGTTTCCATTAAAATCCTCTTGATCCAGAAAGCAAAGAGTGCTGAATAAGACAAATAATGAGTCTGATTTTCTTCCCTAGAAAAAATGCTGATGTCAAATTTTCAAAATTGACAACCCAGCTAATTGGTGTGTTTCTAACATGGAGAGTACGTTTGACCTTGATTTTGATCCCCTGTGGAATTATAAATCTTTCCGTGATTTTCTCCAAATAGGGCCAGGATTCAACATTTTCCTTAGACTCTGTGATTTTCAGCTGGGACCATTTGTCGTTGACAAGTACACTTCTCCTGGGGTGAGATTATTATGCTTTCAAATCAAACAAAAACATAATAATTTTTCTTTTTTATTTCAGAATGTTACAATGATTATCTCATTGTGTTGAGGGGTATCAATTATATCAGTTATGCTTTTGGCTGTGGCTCAGTTGTAGCCTTAAACTTTAGCAAATAAATTACAGAGTGACTATTCCCCCAACCACTCTCACTAAAATTTTGTGAGCAATCTCTTTTGGCGAAACGTCTGTATTCTGGCCTGAACAGTGACAATGCAGGAAAATGGAGGCGCTTCGATTGGATACAGAATTTTGCAACTATTTAGTATTTGAGGCAGCGCCTTTTCAATATAGTGACAAGAACAATATGTGATTGGTAAGTGCAGAAGTGAAGCCTTGGCATAAATTCACCTGAGTGCACATGGCCGTCTTTACCAACAGATGTTTGCTTGATCGTTAATATGCAGGTTTACTGTATGTAAGTTGGCAACCTGAAGAGTAGCTCCTCGCACTGCTCGATTGGTGACCCTCCTCCACCCCAGGTCCCCCGTCAAGTAAAACATTCATCGATCCTGTTTTTAATGACTAAGTTGCCGTTCTGTAAGAATGTCTCTTCCTTTTGAGGTCATTGCTGCTGTAGGCTCTGTTCTATGGGTGGTTTAATTGCAACTCCTTTCCTTCAGTTCCACATTTGGATGGGCTGGGATCTCTCAGAATACAGCCATGTCGCCAAAACCAATGTGTACACCTATGCCTATATGTTTTCAATTAATCTCTTCCCTTTTTTATGTAGCAGTCCAATCAGAACTGTGGAAAATGCTAACAAAAGCATTTGTGTGACATCTTCACCATATCATGAATGGTTGGGGCAATGACAGTTCTTATGCATTATATTCTCCCAAAAGTTGGGGCAATGGGCTCTTCAATTAACATATTTCCCTGGGCCTCTATCGTTCTCATAAATTTGATGATCTGAATTTTATGTAAAAAACTTTACAAATTTTTTACATTAATTTCACTTGCAAATAGTTTGTGTCACCTGTAGTACATCTACAATGCTTAAAAAAGAATAAAAAATTTGTCCACAATGATAGTTCATGCCTAAACTCTACCCAGCTCTTCATGTGCATGATGTGGACCCTGCTCCAACTGGTGGTTCTACTCTTGTACTGGGACCTATGTCCTGAGGAAGCAGACAAGAAACAAGAGGATATGGTGGAGGAGGAAGCGGTAGGAGAAGAGGAGGATAAGCCGTTGATGGGTCTGGAGGAGCCGCTTGAGACTTATGGTGGTGTCACTGCTGAAAAGTTGGAGCCCTTCATCATCGCTAATGGGAATGCAGGTCACACTTCAGCAACTCCTAGTTCAGGGGATACAGAACCCTTCAAGGACTTGAGTGTGCACAAGGGTGAGAATATTACATATCTAAGACATCAATTTTTGGCCTCTGTTCCTTGTACATTTAGAGATTTTTGAAAATTGCTATAAATTAACAATTCAATATTATTCCACTGTACTGGGGCTTGATTGTTTTCTGGAGAGATTTCCGGAGTTTTATGTTGGTCAGGCAAGAGAACTTGTATCAACTAAAGGCCCTGTCTTGTTCCTTTTATATTTCTTTCATCTTCTGTTTCTCCCTTTCTCTGATGCTTTCTCCCTCTCCTCATCTCCTCCTTTAGAGCTTTTGAAGGAAGAGGTAGTGATTCTGCTCACTGCCCAGTTCATCACCATGTTCAATCAGACAGCACTAGAGGTGAGGTCATTAACTATGAAACCCATTGTAATAGTGACCTGTTGACCAAGAAATAAATAAATAAAATTAATAATAATAATAATAATTATAATAATAATAGTAATCAATTTTATTCTTAACGCACTTTTCATTTTGAAAAGAAAAAATCTCAAAGTGCCTACAGAATAAAAACACACAAAAATGGCAAAAAATCAAGATAAAATATTAAAGGATTGCTTAAAAAGAAGGTCTTCAGTCCTTTTTTAAAAACGTCCAATGACTGTAGGGCCCTCAGGAGATGTGGAAGGGAGTTACACAGTCCTGGGGCAGCTGAGCAGAATGCTTGGTCTCCCATGGTCCGGAGCTTGGATCTTGGGGTTTAAAGCAGGTGGATGTTTTGGGATTGGAGGAGGCGGGTGGATGATAGTTGATCACGCAGTTCCTGGAGGTATGCGTTTCCATGAAGGCAGTGGTAGGTGAGGAAAACAAGTTTATATTGGATTCTGGAGGAGATGGGAAGCCAGTGAAGGGAGCGGAGAACGGGTGTGATATGGTCCTGTTTGCGCACCCTCATCAGCATCCTGGCAGCGCTGTTTTAAATGTAGTTTTTGTAGGCTTTTGTTTGGGATCCCGATGAGGAGTGCGTTGCAATAATCCAGGCTGCAGGCAGGCAGCAGGGGGTTGTGGAGGTGGAGCAGGATAGGTAGAGAGATGTGAACGGATGGTTTGTATCTTGTTTTGAAAAACAGAGGAAAGTATTGCACTGCTCCTCAGTGTTTTCAGAGAGAGTTGCATTATATAGATTGAGGAGACAACTTACAGTGGCAAAAAGCTGCTTGGAGTTCCCAGGGCTGGAGTTTATGATGTTGGAGTTGAAAAGGGACCAGGTAGCTTTAAGCAACTTGGCATATGCTTTTTTGGGGTTTGTGATATGCGAGTTGGTGAATCAAAAGCCCGGATGTTCGAAGGCGCCGCTCAAAGACCCGTCCTGCAGCCTATGTCATTTTCCGCAGCTGAGAGGTGAACCGGGTGCTGTGCGGGTAAATGACACCATTCGTATTTTAAGAGGGGCATGAGAGTCCAGAGGGTTTGAGAGGGATTTGTCATAGTATTCCACTGATTGTTTAGGTGATGAATAAATTAAGTTATTACCATTTCAAATTATTGAAAAGTGTCTCATGAAGGATTGGTAACTGTTGGAAACTAAATCAAAACAGTATTTGGTACCCCCCGCCCAAATATGAGGTACACAGCCCTGTAGCCCTGTTGTAGCTTAATAAGGTAATCATATTTGGCTGTTTCAACCGTAATGGAGAACATGCCTCAGTTCTGCAATGAATTGTGTTACTTGCGTCAGTCTGTCCAGGTAATCCATCACAGTCATGGTGATGCTGAGATCAGAGCTCTGTCAAGGCTATATCATCATCATCATAGATCATAAACTCTCTTACATGCAATAGTTGGGACAAAGCGTGAATTGTGAATAAAATCAAAACGCAATGACTTTCAAATCACACCAGCCACTATTTTATTCACAATAGAACTGAGATAACAGCAAATGTTGAAACAGAGAAATCTTACAATTTTATCCACAAAATGAGCTCGTTTCAAATTTGTCGGCTGCTACAGGTTTCAAAAAAGTTGGGACGTGGGGCCTGTTTACCATGGTGTAGCATCCCTTCTTCTTTTTAACACAGAGTGGAGGCATCTGGACATTGAGGAGACACGTTTCTTAAGTTTAGCCATTGAAATTGGATCCCTCTCTTGTTTTACACAGGCTTCCAGCTGCTGGAGAGTTTTGGGTCTCCTTTGATGGACTTATCGTTTGATTATGTGCCAAATGTTCTCAATTGGTGAAAGATAAGGACAGCAGGAAGGCCAGTTCAGCGCACAGACTCTTCTACTACGAAGCCATGCTGTTGTAATACCTGCAATATGTGGTTTTGCATTGTCCTGCTGAAATACACAAGGCCTTCCCGGGAATAGATGTCATCTGGAGGGGACAGGGCTTTGAACCAGAATTTTTTCCCAATTGGTTCGTTCTGAACAGAAACAGTATTTTAACGTTTTAGGTTCTGGGTTCCACCCCAAAATTTACGTTTTCAAACCGGTTAGAAACAAAAAGTTTCGTTCCTGAACCGGTTAATATCGTTCCATGTGAACCATAGAACTTTCAATTGATAAAGTTTAACATTAGCACTTTCAAATGGGCTATTATTTCCTTTATCCCACAACAAACACTACAATTCATCAGGCCAATGCTTAATACATGTTGCATCTCTAAGGAATTATATGGCCACATTTGTTACATTATTATTGATGAATTAAGACAAGAATAACTTCTGCTCCGAAATTTATTTCCAAACAACAGAACAGATCCCATTTTGCTTCTCACATTGCTCAATATATGCAAATGACAGAAACAGGACAAGCTACAGCTGCCATTGAGATCATTTAACAAATGGCCAGACCTTGTCAGGACTCGATCAGTGCATGTCACATGCTCTTCTGGTCATTTGGTACATTTTCTAGTCACGCAGTCAAATATTGAATTTGGACGACTGAGCCCAAACACCACCACGACAAAAGCTCAAGAGTTGCAGAGGCCACGGAAACAAACTCAGTCTTGTTCCTCATTTAAGCGAAGTAAAATCGCTGAAAAACAAGCGAACACAATGGTTTTGGTTTCATTTATATAATCGATTTAGCATTGAAAGGATGGCTATTTGGCAATATTAATGCAAAAAAAACCTCAAAACTTTCCATGATGTGCAGCAATCGTTTTCGCCATTCTCATAATTGCCTTTCTGCTGTACGTCATGCCGAACAACGCTCTTTAGCTGTGACTACATTCAGAGTATAAATAGGATTCTCCTGGCTTATTGCTTAATGAGCCTCGCAAAATAATTAAAGCAAATGTTTGGCGTTTCAAGAGCTGCATGTCTCCAGAATTTATAAGGTCATATTGATATTGTAGTAGTTTCTCCAATAAGCAGAGGCTGAATTAGGGTCTGGAGTTTTCGCATTGCCCCAGAAGCGAAGCTTCGCTTTATTTCTTCTGCCATACTCACGTGAACACAACGATTTCCACTCAGAATGGCACAACCTCTCAGGAACAAAGCATATCACACACAACTCATGCTGCTGATCAGCCCGCCTATATGTATCCCCTGGATCGCTGTGATTGGTAGAACGGAGTAGTGCAGCCAATCAAAGCGGCCCGGGGGGGGGAACAGAGCTAGCAACACAGAACTCTGGCGAAATCGCCACAATATTTTGAGTCTTCATTTATGTGCAGATGAAATTGCCTCATATTTTTGTGGTGCAATGAATAACAGTGCAATCGAGAACAAATTTGAAGTCTCTCGATCAATTAGTCTGAGCAGCTGTTGCTAATCGGTTAAAGTAAACTGCGAGAGGTTTATGTTATTGAGAATTGAAAGGTGAGGTTTCTGCAGGCCTGTTATGATTCTGCCTTGTGCACTTGTTTGTGCTTGTGCGTTTTTCCCCGGGTTTCTTTTGATTTGTGTTTCAGCTCCATTCTCGCGGTCTAACCATTGATTCCCTCTTGCCCTGACTGTGGTGTTGTATAACAGCCTTGAGCATGCCTGAGTCTCGTTGTCTAATAATGTTTTTTCTTTCGATTTCGGCTTTGGTATTTCATTCATTGCTTCCACCTGTGCTTAATTCTCAGTCTCGCAAAACTCTGAGTGAATGCGTTCTCCGATAGGGTCATTACTAATCGTACTAATCAGCACATATTTAAGGGTATGTAAATATTTCATCACGTAGTTACTAGCCTAATTAACTCCTTAGCGAGTGCGAGCATTTCCAGCTTTTGTTAATTCCCTCCTAAGCTTTCCCTGATTAACTGCGTTTTGAGCTATGCTTCCCTTTTCTGTTCTTGTGGTGCATTTTACTCATCACGTTTAGATTACCTCTATCTAAACTGTCTAGTTTGATCGATCGTCTTAGTGTCTTGTCTCAAGTCATTATGGTTAACCCAGTCCTTGTGAATTTGTTCATTAATCCCATGTGTTTCTGTTTCCCCTTGAGATTGCCTCCCGTATCCCCGCCTCCACCCACGTGTACTTAAGCAGGGCAGATTGAAGAGACCTTCAGACGGGACTTTGTTTTGTTCTTGCTTGTTTGTTTAGCTTTGTTTTGTGAGTTTTCCCCAGCCGTGTGTTACTGCACCCACGTTTTGTTCGCCCCTTGTCCGAGTCCCCCTGCGTTCCCTTCAGTTGTTTTATTCTACCCACTCGAGGAGTGTGTACTTCAGTTTCCCCTCTGCCTTTGTGCCATCTTTCTTGCGTCAGAGTTCCAAATAAAACCCTCTGGATCTTGCATCTGGTGTCCACCTGACCATTCCTTAACAGGGCCTTTGTGACAGTGACTGACCACTACTGTGTTACGCTTTTGTACCCCTGGTCACAGTGGCTTAGCCAGCGGGGGTACTGAGACACATCCCTTTTTGACTGCAATTAGTAGCTCTGAATCATTTTCCTTTATTGACACGTTTTCCGATTATCGTAATTGGCAACCGAAGACACGGTTTCTCTCCATATGTGATCGAACAGCGATTAAATCATGGGCTAAATTCAGTACAGTTGAGGAACAAGAACAGAGAATTGGGTTGCACAAAACTTCTGTTTAAAACAATTATTAGTTCTGACCTGTTCTCAGTCATTCTCATAATTAAAGGAGCAATATGAAAGTTTGTGGCCAAAATTATTAGTGCAATCACATTCAAAATAGAGCAGAGCACAGTATCCCCTCCTCCTCTCCCCCAGACGAGAGGTTGCCAGCTTGGTTGCTGGATCCAACAAGAATGTCTACTACACGGAGCTACCATGGCTACGTTTCAATATCACCAATGATTTGCTCTGTCACAGGGTTGTGTTAAGTTCAGTTCAGAAAAGATTGAGACTAATGACTCACTAATTTTAGCAATGGTCATATTAGTCAACTTGCTCGTCACTCTTCTATGTGGATAGCCCACAAAAGTCCATACTGTAATATGCGTAAAGAATGAATGAGGACTCATTTGACCGATGTATTGTCTCAATTACATTTCATTTTGCCATAATAGCTGTGCTAATGTTGGAACAGTTTCCACAGAATCTCAGCATAAAGCCAGAGAAACGGACTAATAATGCATTGTGTAAGAAGAGGTCCGGGGAACACCGGGTGCAGGATGCAGAAGTGTTTATTCAACACAAAGTACACTAGGAGAAAAGTTGTCAGACACACTAGAAATAAAACACCGTGCACATGCACTGAACAGAAGGGAGAACTAATATATAAAATACTAGACTCAGAAAAGGCACAAGGGAACTCGGAAGACACAGAAGTAGAAGTAAGAAGACACATGAAGACTGAGTCAACTCAAGGATTCGTCTGACATCCTCTCTCCCAACTCTGTCACATATTGTCACGAGAGGAGGCGGGGACTCGGAATGCAATCTCGGAAGGAAAGAGAAACACATAGGATTAATAAAAAATATTAACACAAGAACCAGGTTAAAAATAATGACTTAAGACAAGACGCTGAGACCATCCATTGAGCTAGACAGTTTAGATAAGGCAATCTAAACGTGACGTGGAAAAAGCACCACAAGAAAAGCGAAGGTAAGCACAGCTTTTAAATCAGTTAATCCGAGATAGCCCAGGCGGAATATATTGAAGCCAGAAATGCACGCACTCGCTAAATGAGTTCATTAAGGTTAATACTGCGTGACGAAATATTTACAATCACCCTGAAATAAGTGCTGGGTAGTATTGGTTAGTAATATCCTATCAGAGAATGCATTCATTCAGTTTCGCAAGACCTAGAATTAAACACAGCTGGAAGCAATGAATGAAATCCCAGAGCCGAAACCGAAGGAGGAAACGTGATTGGACGACGAGACGCAGGGATGCTGAAAGCAGTCACGTGACATCACTGAAGGCAGAGTGGGGGAGTGGATCTTCAGACGGCAGAAATGAATGCTGAAATATAAAATGAAAGTAAAGCACAAGCACAAATAAGCTTGAGACAACACATAAAAGGCAGAATCACAACACATTGCTAATGTTAGCAATGGAGAGCCATGGTTACCTTTATTTCTCAAATAATTTGTCGCCTAGTCAATTCGATGACCCATCTGCATACAAACTAACGTACCATGAACAAACATGCATAGCGTTATTCGACTGTAGAGAATATTTGAAATGACATGTGCTTACATTAAATAGAATTAAGTTAGCCAAATTTAGCTGAATCTTACCTACTAAGGTGGAAACTTCATCGTCGGCCTTCAAATTCTTCTCTGCTTTCAGCCGTCTCCATCTTTCAAAGGCATGTCCTATACAGATCATTGTTTTGCTTCTGATTTTGTGACAATGTATTTCAGAATCATAACGAGGCCTTTTAGGTATAGTAACATCAGACATTTGAGCTCCGAAACGCTGGTAGCTGCAGCTCAGTGGTAACTGGCAATCTGGATGCCGAAATGCAACTGACTTCGTGATTTGGAGATAGGTGGAGGGCGGCGCAACAGGCTAAAACATAAAATGACAACATAAACATTAGTTGTGGGCTGCAACTTCGCTTTTGTAATGAGAATATTCTGGCTGGACTACTGTTGTCAGTGATATAAGTATTTAAAATTAACATCATTCCTTAATGTCTGGTGATATATCAGGGCCATTTCATGATTAATCAACATACATTTCTTAAATATTGCTCCTTTAACAGAAGGTTTACTCCGAGAGCACTCCGCAGTTAACAGGTGCTGCTTGTTCTGCCCGATTTGGTAAGACAGCAATCATTCATCTGGACGTGCGTCTGTGGAGTGCTCATGGAGTGAACCTGTTGTTAATTATGAAAATGACTGAGAATAGGTCAGGACTGATTATTGTTCTAAACAGAAGTTTTGTGCAACCCAATTCTCTGTTCTTATTCTGCAACTGTACTGAATTTAGCCCATTATTTAATCGCTGTTAGATCGCATAAGGAGAGAAACCATGTCTTCGGTTGCCATTTACATAATTGGAAAACGAGTCAATAAAGGAAAATGTTTGAGAACTACTAATTGCAGTAAAAAAGGCACGTGTCTTAGCACCCCCACCTGCTACGCCACTGCCCCTGGATTGTGCTAATGGTTGAGAACTATTGCGTTTTAGTGAAGAAAATTTACAGGCTATGCACAGCATTAGGCTTAGCTGTTTGCAACATCACTTTAACATTTTCAACACAGCCCACAACCACAAAAATCTAGTTACGCAAGTAAATAGGGTACATACATTTCAGATTAGCCAATTAGTCTATAATATTTAGCCTACCTCTTATAGTTATGTTTGAGTTTGGGAGACTGCGTTTACTTATTTCTTCTTGGTCGCCTCTTGCCTGCTGGTAATAGGTGGCTGAATTCTCTCTACTCTGCCCGGGCATGCCAGGGAACAACAAACAGGAAGTGAACGTCTGTTAGTCATTGTAGCCCAAATACAAAGCATTTCAAGAACAAAAAGAATAACGGTATTAACCGGTTAACATTATTTTTTATCATCGATTCTGCTACGGAACATAAAAAATTCTAAAGTTGTAATTAGTCTGATCCATTACGCCTGATTCCTCCATAGCATGTGACTTCCCTCTCGTCTATTTAAGCAGTCTTTTCACAGCCAGCTCATTGTCAGAACGTTGATCAATATTTCTTTGTGCAAAGCGCCTTGTATGCCATTGAGTATTGTCAAGGTCTAGAGCTGTAAATGCTTGCACTTGTCAAAGTGTACTGTTCCACCTAGTATTGTTGGCTGCAGGGACAGTTTTTGACATGCCAAAGCTGGTTTCAAATCGATTGAACTGGGAGCTACTGTGCAAGAGAGAAGAAAAACGAGACGCTTTGGCAATGGCCAGACCAATTCATTTGACTTCCTTCAGTCCATCATTAACTACCAACTGAAGTGAATGACAAGAAAAACAAGAAAGCCTTTCCCCTGATGGCCTAAGTTCAGTGTCCCCTTCATAAGTTGTCTTCCCACAACTGTTAATCATCAAGATCGTCTTCACTGTCTGTGTTAGATGGTTGATTCTGAAGCATTTGGGTCTAAAGGCACACTTCATGTTGGCTGTGTTGTCTGTAATTAAAAAGCTAATTTTTTGGCTAATGCCATAATCTTCAACAATCTCAACAATCGAAAGCTGCAGCAATCGTCTCACCACTGTGCTTGCCAGTAATGCGACGGCATTCAAGCAGGTATGATGCTAGAGAACATGATCCACCTGAGCTGTGCACTGGTTACGCTGTTACTCCAAGAAAGGACCACAGCCTACAGTCAGACCAAATATCTGTTGTAACAGAGATGGATGGTAGACTCTGCAATCTCAACATTCGTCGGCTAAAATTGGCTCACCAACACAGGAATAGACTTCTCGGCGATGGTTCTTCTCGAGAAGGGAGTATATTGTGAGTCCATGACTCTCACAAAGTTTTTAAAATTGTAACTCTCCACTATAGACAGAGGCAATGAGCAGCCAACTATCAGGCTCTTAAAAATGGACTTATTGATTGCTTGCTGCCTAGGAGATTGATGACTGTAGTCAGAAACTTTGAAGAAGCAGGCAGTCTCAGTCTCCATTGGTTTGGTCTCGTGCTGCCTTGTACTTCAGGATCCTGAAAAATAAAGGTGAAATCCATAAATTAGTATTATTTATTAGCATCTTTTTTAACTTCTTGATGGTCTCTCTTATGAATTATTTTTATAATACAAACAGATAGATTTGAGAGTCACTAATATGTTAGAGGCATAGCCTTTTGTTTTCACTTACCAATAACAATTAATTGAATGTTATATTAATCTGAAATAGATGAATTTATAAATAAATGAAGGACAATGAAACCAGATCACTACCTTTCTAACCTGAAATACATCTCAACTGAAGCTAATGTCATCATATTGCCTGTTATGTGACAAAAAAATTCAAATTCAGTTCATTTCAATTCATTTATTACCCATTGAAAGCCCTCGAAAAGGCTTTCTGGTTGACACCAAGATCATGAAAATTGGCCAGGAAATAATAAAAGTTATGCAACTTTATAGCTCCTCCAAATGGCAAGTTTTTTGTTCTTTAATTCAGTCACTGCGAATCATTAAAAAAACATATTGTGAAGCAATCAATTTTGGTCAATTTCGCCTTGAATACGGTGGACAGTCCAGAAAATATAATCAATGTTTCAAAAAAAATCAGGAAAGAAAGCATGAATGATATTCATCAGCGACAGAGCTACAGTTACAACTTAACGCAATCTGAACAAGTACTGCTCTTTGCCACATAGCTACCTGTTGAGGGGCTATTGGAAGCATGATGTGCACACTAGAACAATTAGTACATAGCCATTACTTTGCCAACTTAACTACAGTTTAACCACGAGCATGTAGCTTGCTTAGCTGGCATTAATGTGTACCAAAGTTTGCCAGCAACCTGACTAAAACAACAATCTAGCTCGCACACTCAGCTTGCAAGCTAGTTTGCCTGCTAAGCTAGCAATTTTCTTGGCTAGCTCAGGTAGCTATCTACCTAAACAGCCCCGATGCATCCAGCAACCTACCTGAATGAGCCATTCGACTACCAAGTCCATTACTCCATATAGAAATACAATTACATTTTAGCTATAAACTAAATAAAGTAATGTTATAACCAGACAAGTCAAATGCAAATTAAATAGCTAGCTAAGCGAATAGCTAACTTAGTGAGGTTATGAGATGACTGCTACGTGGCCATGCACTTGCAAAATTGGCTGAGTAAGCAGACTGCGTCAAGCGCTAAAGTACGCCAGCAGCTAGAGGTCTGGAGAAACTGACATTAGGCATGGCAAGATAAAGCACCATGACCGTGCAGTTGAAATTTGCAAAATTATTCCTACGCTGTGATCAAGCCAACAAGCACAAACCTCGAAGAATAGACCACTTAGCAGAGATTGTCAGATTTTTGCGGGGCAGTTTGACATATGGAAACAAGATCTTACCCTTAGCTAGCGTTCGATTGGCAAGTAGTCGCTTACACTATGCATTGGCGAGGCTCATTAGTTCATTCACAAGCAAAAAAGTTTTGAGGCTAATGTTGGCCAAATATACTTTGCTATTAATGTAATTAGGTAGTATTTGCAAAACTTGAAATCTGGCAAAGTAAGCCAAATGAAGCAGGCTAAATCAAAGAGTAGCTAACTGATTCGTGCAGTTTTACTAGGCTGAACCAGGACATATCAATCAACTAGAACAAGGTATAATTTCTAACCACGCCTTTTTTGGGATTCAGGAGGATCATGGGACGCATAGTTTTCTTACTCTACAAAAGGGATTATTTGAATTATAGTCCACTACAGTCTGGGAAACTGTTACTACTAAATATGATGAATCTTGAAACAGACTGAAATCACTGACTCACTCGGCAGCTTTGCACAACTGCAGGCCAGAGACCAACCTCCAATGCTCCAAAGATCCCAATCTGAGGGCCTTAGCTTCTTTGCTGCATTTTGTCAGCAGTGAAGGATTATGGTTGGGGTTAGGGTTACGGTCAGAAATTCAGGTTTAACATTCGCTGCAAAAAAAATGTCTTGATAATGCGCTTACTGTGAGGGCTCCAATTTGGAGCTCTGGAGCCTGCAACCAGACACTTCTCTTGTGGCTCGGTAAGCTACACAGGGGTGCGTTGTTACAGTGGCTGCACCCCTCGTCTAACACCAATGCCAACCTGCACCCGTCTACTCCCATGGATATAAATAACCACACTTTTAACCGACCAGGGAAACTAGCTCAAGCTGCAAATGACCAAGTACAAGAACTAGCTTACTGTACATGTAATTACACTCAACAAAAATATAAACGCAACACTTTTGTTTTTGCTCCCATTTGTCATGAGATGGACTCAAAGATCTAAAATTCATTCCAGATACACAATATTACCATTTCTTTCAAACATTGTTCACAAATCTGTCTAAATGTGAGAAAGTGAGAACTTTTGCTTTGCTGAGACAATCCATCCCATCTCACAGGTGTGCCACATCAAGATGCTCATCAGACACCATGATTAGTGCACAGGTGTACCTTAGACTGTCCCAAATAAAAGGCCACTCTGGAATGTGCAGTTTTGTCTCACAGCAAAATGCCACAGATGGCGCAAGCATTGAGGGAGCGTGCAATTGGCATGCTGACAGCAGGAATGTCAACCAGATCTGTTGCTCGGGCATTGAATGTTCATTTCTCCACCATAAGCCGTCTTCAAAGGCGTTTCAGAGAATATGGCAGTACATCCAACCGGCCTCACAACCGCAGACCACATGTAACCACACCAGCCCTGGACCTCCACATCCAGCAGGTTCACCTCCAAGATCGTCTGAGACCAGCTACTCAGACAGCTGCTAAAACAATTGGTTTGCATAACCAAAGAATTTCTGCACAAACTGTCAGAAACCGTCTCAGGGAAGCTCAACTGCATGCTCGTCGTCCTCATCGGGGTCTTAACCTGACTCCAGATCGTCGCCGTAACAGACTTGAGTGGGCAAATGCTGACATTCGATGGACAGGTGTTTTCTTCACGGATGAATCTCGGTTTACATTGTTCAGGGCAGATGGCAGACAGCGTGTGTGGCGTCGTGTGGGTGAGCGCTTTGCTGATGTCAATGTTGTGGATCGAGTGGCCCATGGTGGTGGTGGGGTTATGGAATGGGCAGGCATCTGTTATGGACAAAGAACACAGGTGCATTTTATTGATGGCATTTTGAATGCACAGGGATACCGTGATGAGATCCTGAGGTCCATTGTTATGCCATAAACCCATGAACATCACCTCATGTTTCAGCAAGATAATGCACAGCCCCATGTTTCAAGGATCTGTACACAATTCTTGGAAGCTGAAAATGTCCCAGTTCTTGCATGGCCAGCATACTCTCCAGACATGTCACCCATTGAGCATTTTTGGGATGTGCATTCCACAGGCCACAATTGACAATCTGATAAACTCTATGCGAAGAAGATGTGTTGCACTGCATGAGGCAAATGGTGGTCACACCAGATACTGACTGGTTCTGAGTCCCCAAACCCCCAATAAAGCAAAAACTGCACATTTCAGGGTGGCCTTTTATTGTGGACAGTCTAAGGTACACCTGTGCACTAATCATGGTGTCTGATGAGCATCTTGATGTGGCACACCTGTGAGGTGGGATGGATTGTCTCAGCAAAGCAAAAGTGCTCACTATCACACATTTAGACAGATTTGTGAACAATGTTTGAGAGAAATGGTAATATTGTGTATCTGTAATGAATTTTAGATCTTTGAGTCCATCTCATGACAAATGGGAGCAAAAACAAAAGTGTTATGTTTATATTTTTGATGAGTGTAATAAAGTACGTTCTGGAAGCCCATCTTTGTATGCATGAACCGAAAACATTTTGGAAAATCGTGAGTTGGCTAAAATAAAAAGATTTTAATTTGCCTCTCCTTGTGTTTGCGCTGAATATGTCTGTGAAAATTTGAAGTTGTTCCAGACGTCTCTGTTATGAGCCTGTGGCAAAACTTGCACTCTGCGCTGTGATTCTTCTGGTGAGTTCCTATGGAGATAAATGTGTTATGGTTCAGGTAACCAAATTGAACGATTGCTGATTGTTCATTCATTTAGTGGATGAATGAAACCCGAGGCATGCATTGATATTGACAGAACCGTGAGTTGGGCTACTTCAACCTTCTCCAGAAATAGGCAGTGCTGTTTGTATGTAAAATTACAAAGATTGCATCTTTTAAAATTTTTGTGCGGTGCAGCATACAACTTTGGGATATATTTTAACACCAGTCAATGTTTTAATTTCTATTAAAATAAGATTATTTGTAATGGTGGATATTTTAGAATATATCATGAAATATACACATGAAAAATAAATACATAAATAGAAATAAATTAAAGGGGGGGAAAGGTCTCGTGGTCTCGCTCTAAAATTACGAGTCTGCCTCCTTCCAATGTAGGCCAAGTCCGAGACAAGACAGAGTATTTTTGCTTTCAATTCCGAGACCAGACCGAGAAAGCAAAAAATGGTCTTGAGACCAAGACTGAACTCGAAAGCTACAGCAGTAGATTGCAGCATGATGTGTTGCTTTATGAGATCTTTTCGCTACTTCACTTTGTCAGACGGGTTCCATTGAAGGGATTTCTTGATTCAACAGGTCTGGCAGTAATCAGGCCTGGGTGTGAAATTGAAATAAAAAACGTGTTTAATCACAGGTAATTCATGATTTAACAAGGGTGGGGCAATTACTTGTTTACATAGGGCCAGGTAGGTTCGGATTTTTTTAATCTTTGGTTTTATCTTTGCATAATATTAAAATTTGTTTGAGCTGCCGGATAGCTCACTCAAATAATTGGCCATTGCGCTACACGGATGCAAATTGGGAAGGGTCTGCCAGGTAGAGTAATATAACATGGTTCCATTGTTTGTTGCTTTGGCACCTCCTGTTGGCCAAGACGGGCGCTTGTCAGGAAGATTCTAAGCTTGTTCATGTTAGAGTATCCTCCACCCTCGCTCTAAATTTACAATAATTCAACCAATGAGTGAGTAAGAAGCGGTGGCTGACGGGCGCATGCTTCGGAGGAGAGCCACAAACTGCCTACACTCTCCTGAATTGGCAGCAAGGGGTCACATACGAGCAAGAGTTGTACATAGTTCCCCAATTAGGCATTCCAGATTCGAGTGGGATTGGAGATGCCAAATTAAAAAAAAAAAGAAATAAACAAACAAAAAATTAAATTTGTTTGATGATATGAAACATTTAAGTGCGACAGATATGCAAGGAAATAAGAAATCAGGAAGGGGGCGAAAACTTTTTGACAGCACTGTATACAAGTTTTGGAGCATCATATACTGCCATCCAGACATCTTTTTTGAAGAATTTCTTGCTTATTTCTGCTAGACAATGCAAAACTCCATATTATGCTTATATTACAATGACATGGCTCTGTAGTTAAAGAGTCTGGGTTCTAAACAGGCCTGCCTGCAGTCCTGACCTGTCACGCACTGAGAATATTTGGCACATAATGAAACAAGAAAAACAACATGGGAGGCAGCAAAGTGTTTACAGCTGAAATCTTGTATCAAGAAAGAATGGGAGACTATTTTGCCTTAAAGGGGACCTATTATGCTTATCCTTCTTTTAATACATGTTAGTAATGTGAAAATATTGGTTGTCCATACTTAACCTCTGAGAAGTTTCTGAACATAAGATACAGAGGTTTCGCCGTAATCTAAGAACGTGATTTCGTGAACGTGATTTCCTCTCTGAACAGCTTGTTCTGAGATTTTCGCGAGATCTGGGCAAAACCTGATGTCAGGTTGTGCCGTCCAATCAGTACTGACCTACCCAGAACCAATCTGGTGCTGGACCTGCCCACACCGGAAACTATTCTGGCAGGCACTAACAACGGCAGATCATACTATGCCTTAGTAGTGTCTACAGTTTTGGAAATACAAAATAAGAACCACAGATCATTTGAGGTGCAGTTTTGTAAGCATCTCTCCCAAAGCTGCTTGACCGTTTACTTTTGGACGTGAAGAAAAGCATCTATCTCTTCCAAAAGACGATGCCACCAGAAATCAGCGGGTAGCTTTTTTTTTTTGTTTGCTGGCAGCAAACAGCCAAGGCCAAAGAGAACGTTAGCTGTTTGTTCTCAGCATTTCACCGAAGACAGTTTTGTCAATAAAGGACAATTCGACACAGGATACGAGTTTCAGCTGCTTCTCAAACCTGAAGAACTTGCATCGATCAAGCACTTGGAGCCACAAGCTGTAAGTAATGATATAATGGCAAATAATGTAAGTGTAATGTAAGTGAAGCTAACGTGTTACGGGTGGCTAGCAGAACTACTAGCGATAGTTAGTGTTAACAACTGGCCTCAAATGCAGGCTTTGTAAAATATCTGAAGATAAAGCCTGAATTGGTCACGATTGTCTGTGACTCACAGAGACAGAAGCTGTAAGTTGCTTTGACTGCATGAGCCAACGTGACGTGATAGCCAGTTGATTGTGGCTGTAGCACAGTGGCTAATCTAGCCAAGGTACTGTTGCTAATGTTTGTGTCCTAAAAAAGTGATATCGGGAAATTCTACAGGTGTGTGAACATAAACCTCATTTGAAGCTGACTTTTAATACTTGTTTGTAATTTGGATATGTAAACCATTACCACGGGAAATTTCTGGAAAGGTCGTTTAGCCTGGAGCTTTCGCCCCTTTGTTATATACCAGCACAGAGGCTGTTCATCATTCCACGCTAACAACACACCACAGCTATGCACACAAACCAATAGGTCCTTAAATCAGTATCTCACAAAAGTGAGTACACCCCTCACATTTTGACAATTAATTTATTATATCTTTTCAAGGGACAATGCTACAGAAGTGAAACTTCTATATATATTCTAGAGTAGTCATAGTACAATATGTGTAGCAGTGTAGATTTACTGCACTGTCCAAATACCTGAACAAACAGTCACTATTTCCAAAATGGATGGCAAAAAAATGAGTACAAACCCCAATTGATAATGGTCAACCAAGCAATGAAACGCGACTTGTTCATCATGTTCATGCTTTTGTCTGTTCGACTGGGCCATATGAGGTTGTGTAACATGTTGAAGGGTTAAATTGTAGTGCTTTGGGTGCAATGCTCTCATTCTGGTCACTGTAGGGTCAACATGGCACCTCATGGGAAAGAACTCTCTGAGGATCTGAAAAAGAGAATTGTTGCTCTCCACAAAGATTGTTCTAAGGTACCAGAAGATCTGTGAAACCATGAAACTGAGCTACAGCACGGTGGTCAAGGTTATCCAGCGGTTTTCCAAGACGAGTTCTGCTCGGAAAAGGCCTCATCAGGGTCGACCGAAAAGGTTGAGTCCTCCTGCTCTGTGCCAGGTGCACAAGTTGGCCTCAGAAAACAGACGCAGGAGTGCTGGCAGCATTGCTAACAAGGTTGTAGCGGTGGGATAACAGCCTGTCAGTGCTCAGACCATACGCCATGCTCTGCGCAAAGTTGGTCTGCATGGCCGTCAGCCAAGATGGAAGCCTCTTCTGAAGCTAGCCCACAAGAAAGCTCGAAAACAGTTGGTTGAAGACAACCAGTCCAAGAACATGAACTACTAGAACCATGTTCGGTGGTCTGACGAGACCAAGATAAACTTGTTCGGCTCAGATGGTGTCCAGCATGTGTGGCGGCGCCCTGGTGAGAAGTATCAAAACAAGTGTGTCCTGCCTACAGTCAAACATGCTGCTGACAGCATCATGGTCTGGGGCTGCATGAGTGCTTCTGGTCCTGGGGAGCTGCACTTCATTAATGGAATAATGGATCCAACATGTACTGTGAGATTCTAAAGCAGAACATGATGCCCTCCCTTCAGAAACTGGGCCGCACGGCTGTTTTCCAACATGATAACGACCCGAAAGACACCTCCAAGATGACAACTGCCTTCCTGAAGTAGCTGAAGGTGATGGTATGGATAAGTATGTCTCCAGACCAGAATCCCATTGAGCACCGATGGGGCATCCTCAAGAGGAAGGTGGAGGAGCAGCAGGTGTCCAACATCCACCAGCTCCGTGATGTTGTCATGGAGGAGTGGAGGATCCCAGCAACAACCTGTGCAGCTCTGGTGAATTCTGTGCCTCGGAGAATCAAGGCAGTGCAGGACAACAATGGCGGTCACACTAAATACTGACACTATGGACACAATTTGGCATGTTGACGGTGAGGTGTACTCACTTTTGTTGCCTCCCATTTTGGAAATAATGACTGTTTGTTCAGTTATTTGGACAGTGCAGTAAATCTACACTGCTACACCTATTGTGCAATGACTACTCTAGAATATACAGTGGGGAAAATAAGTATTTGACCCCTCGCTGATTTTGCAGGTTTGCCCACTTACAAAGAATGCAACGATCTATAATTTTAATCGTATATACAAAACCCAAAACCAGTGAAGTTGGCACGTTATGTAAATCGTAGATAAAAATAGAATACAATGATTTGCAAATCCTTTTCAACTTATATTCAATTGAATACACTGCAAAGACAAGATGTTTAATGTTCAAACTGAGAAACTTTTTTTTTTTTGCAAATAATCATTAACTTAGAATTTAAAGGCAGCAACACATTGCAAAGAAGTTGGCACAGGGGCCTTTCAACCACTGTGTTACATTGCCTTTCCTTTTAACGACACTCAGTAAACATTTGGGAACTGAGGAGACCAATTTTTGAAGCTTTTAAGGTGGAACTCTTTCCCATTCTTGTTTGATGTACAGCTTAAGTTGTTCAACAGTCCGGGGTCTCTGTTGTCGCATTTTACGCTTCATAATGCGCCACACATTTTCAATGGGAGACAGGTCTGGACTACTGGCAGGCCAGTCTAGTACCCGCACTCTTTTACTACGGAGCCATGCTGTTGTAACACGTGCAGAATGTGGCTTGGCATTGTCTTGCTGAAATAAGCAGGGGCGTCCATGAAAAAGACGTTACTTGGATGGCAACATATGTTGCTCCAAAACCTGTATGTACCTTTCAGCATCAATGGTGCCTTCCCATATGTGTAAGTTGCCCATGCCTTTGGCACTAATACACCCCCATACCATCACAGATGCTGGCTTTTGAACTTTGCGCCTATAACAGTCCGGATGGTTCTTTTCCTCTTTGGTCCGGAGGACACGACGTCCACAGTTTTAAAAAACAATTTGAAATGTGGACTTGTCAGACCACAGAACACTTTTCCACTTTGCATCAGTCCATCTTAGATGAGCTTGGGCCCAGCGAAGCCGGCGGCGTTTCTGGGTGCTGTTGATAAATGGCTTTCGCTTTGCATTGTAGAGTTTTAACTTGCACTTGCAGATGTAGTGACGAACTGTAGTTACTGACAGTGGTTTTCCGATGTGTTCCTGAGCCCATGTGGTGATGTCCTTTACACACTCATGTCGGTTTTTGATGCAGTACCGCCTGAGGGATCAAAGGTCACGGGCATTCAATGTTGGTTTTCGCCGTTGTCGCTTACATGCAGTGACTTCTCCAGATTTTGACGATATTACGGACCGTAGATGATGAAATCCCTAAATTTCTTGCAATAGCTCCTTGAGGAATGTTGTTTTTAAACTGTTCGACAATCAGCTCACTCATTTGTTCACTAAGTGGTGACCCTCGCCCCAGTCCTTGTTTGTGAATGACTGAGCATTTCAGGGAAGCTGCTTTTATACCCAGTCATGGCACCCACCTGTTGCCAATTAGCCCGTTCACCTGTGGGATGTTCCAATTAAGTGTTTGATGAGCATTCCTCAACTCTCTCAGTCGTTTTTGCCACTTGTGCCAGTTTTTTTGAAACATGTTGCAGGCATCAAATTCCAAAAGAGCTAATATTTGCAAAAAATTACAAAGTTTACCTGTTCGAACATTAAGTAACTTGTCTTTGCAGTGTATTCAATTAAACATATCTCCCCAGCGGGCCACAGTACGAAGTAGATTCCCAGTCCGTCGAATCGGAAAGCAACTCTGAGAGAAAAGATCAACTGTCGGTGCAGTTATCAGGAAATGGAAGGAATACCACACTGCCGCTAACGGTCTGGGCCTCCATGCAAGGTCTCGCCTCGTGAGATGTCCCTGATCATGCGAACGGTGAGGAATCACAAGGGGGGAACTGGTTAATGAACTGAAGGCTGGTGGGACCACAGTCACAAAAGAAACAGTTGGTAACACACTACGCGGTCATGGATTGAAATCCTGCAGCGCACGCAAGGTCCCCCTGCTCAAGAAGGCACATGTACAGGCCCCAAGAGGCCTGGAAGAAGGTGATGTGGTAGAACTTTTTTTTAAATAGAACTTTTTGGGCTCAACTCAACTCGCCGTGTTTGGAGGGCAAAGAACAGAGTACAACCCAAAGAACACCATCCCCACCGTCAAGCACAGTGGTGCTTTTCAGCCAAGGGGACGGCACAACTCCATTGCATTGACGGGAGGATGCACAGGGCCTTTTTCTGTGGAATTCTGGACCAACAGCTCCTTCCCTCAGTGAGAGAGCTGAACATGGGTCGAGGATGGGTGTTTCAGCATGACAACTACCCTAAGCACACTGCCAAAGCAACAAAAGAGTGGCTAAAGAAGAAGTACATCAAGGGTCTGGAGTGGCTTAGCCAGTCTCCAGACCTGAATCCAATTGAAAATCTTTGGGGGGAGCTTAAAATTCGGGTTGCAAGGCGACAGCCTTGGGACCTGAATGATTTGGAGGCTGTCTGCAGGGAGGAGTGGGCCAAAATCCCTGCCAAAAATATGCAAATAAATTCCTAAAATGCATACAATGTCTTATTCCACTTTTTTGGTGATATTCTGTCACTCACTGTTAAAATAAACCTATCATTAAAATTATAGACTGTTGCACTCTTTGTTAGTGAGCAAACCTGCAAAATCATCAAGGGGTCAAATACTTATTTCCCCCACTATATTCAGTTTTCATTTCTGTAATGTTGTCCCTTAAAAAGATATACTAAATTAATAGTCGAAATGTGAAGGGTGTTCTCACTTTTGTGAGATACTGTACACACGGAAGCAGTCCATAAGTTGTTGCTTCACTTTTTGCTGCTCCTCATTGTCCATGTTTGCCTCTAAACTCAGACCCTCTGGATTTCTACGGTCCAGACTACACTTGGGTATGTCGACCCTACAAATGTGTCTGTATGAGGTGGATTCTAGCTTTCCCTCAATCCTAGCTATAGAGTAGAATCACCGGTGTACTCACCATAGTAGCTGTAGGTAGACAGCAAATTTGAGATTGAGCTGCCAGACTTTCACACTGCGTCCTCCACTTTCGCCGTTGTGTTTTATTAGAACAAGTTCATTTCATTAGATCTATACACATGTACTGCGTTTGATTGCGGAATGTGCCCGTCGATTCCTTCTCAGATGGCAGACGCGTCTCAGTTTCACTCTGGCGAGCCGGACCCAGAAAACTGTGTTCGTGCCGCCTAGATCCGCCCTCCACAGAGCTGGCCAGTCAGAAGAAAGTGGGCACACGGGGAGAGGGGGCCATAGCAGAAGAGCCACCCCAACAAGGTGTTTCGGGCAGAGACTACAATGGACTACAAATAAGGTTTTTTGGGGTTGGCAGTATGAGCTAAATAAGGACCCTGTTTTGGACTTTGAACGATCAGGAGTACTCTAGGGGAGTCCAAGATCAGAATATAACCTCGTAAACAGCAAAATAGGTCCCCTTTAATCTGCAGTATTTGGTCTCTTCAGTTCCCAAATACTTAGTGAGACTTTTTAAAAGAAGAGGTGATGCAAACAAAGTGATGAACAACCCCGTGTCTCAACTTTTTTTGAAATGTGGTGCCGGCATCAAATTCAGAATGAGTAGATATTTTTCAAAAAACAATATAATTTCTCAGTTTAAACATCAAATGTCTTTTCTTTCTTCTATTCTCAATACAAAATATGGTTTAAGTGATTTCCTAATCATTGCATTCCTTTATATTCACATTTTACGCAGCATCCCAACTTTTTTGGAAATGGCGTATCCGTATCCCTTCTGTTGTAATTTAGAGCCAAAGCGTCAATGAAATTGTCACCTGCCTAAAACTATCTGAGACAGCCTGGTAAATACTTGACCTGTGGAGGCAGGTGCCAGGTCTGCTGGTGTCCTCCTTGTTGTTTCACTTGCTGGCCCTGGTACCGCTTCTGCTGCTGGAGGGTATTCACCTGTATGGACTTTGGCTTGCGGCACTGAAATGTTCATTCAACCTGGGAATTTTTTTTGAGAGCGGTGACTCTCTCTGCAATTTCTCTCTGATTTTTGCTCCACTTTCACATTTATTTGCAGGCATTCATGCAAATGTGGCTTTTTAAGGAAATTTCTACTCAAGCCAGGAAATTGCCATGCGTGTAAATAGTTGAAATAGAGCAACTCACTCAATGGACAATAAAGACAGGCTTTGTGCCTAAAGCATGGCATACATTTGCCAGTTTACAAATTTACTTATTTTTTCCATGATATTAATTCTCCCATTCACCCGACCCAGAACCCCCACATAGCCAGATTTGAGAGTGGCTACCACTTAAATTCAAACAAGATTTTTTTTTCTCCCTGAGATTTTAAGTCCCAGTAAAGCAACAATGAGATCAATGCTATTGAGCTAATGAGAAAGACCCTTTACCCCTCATTGCTCCAGAGGGATTGGCTAAAAATTGGATTTGATAAAAAGTGTGATTTAATTAATTGCCATGAAATGTGACTAACGAAGCAGTTTCCTCTCTCTGTGTGACCTAGACAATGGTAACACCTTTGACCCAGAAGTACTTTAACTTTCGGGAGCTGGAAAATAGTGTGATGTACTGCCTGTGTGGGGTGGAAGTGATCGCCGGCTTCTTCTTTGTGCGCTGGCTGAGTCAGCGTGTTGCTGACCGTGTGGTTCTGGGCACGGGCCTGGTCATCTGCAACGTGTCATGTGCCTGGTGCCTCATCTTTCTTGCCAAACCTTGGGGTGAGTTCTGGTAATCCAAAGATCTACCCACATATCAAGACGCACATTTTAATCTGCCACACTTCTGCATTGAACTGGACATGCAGTATACTCTGTGTGCATATTCTGTGCGTTGACGAGAAAAGCGGGACAAATGTTAACAGCACCATCTAAAGTGTAAAGGATGTGTGGATTGCCAGTATATATTGGTGTCAGAATACTACAATAGACAGTGTCTTGCCATGTGTAGGCCTATATTATTCCTTTAAAAGCTCTATTCGCATTATTCCCTTTCTCTTATATTGTTTATCCCGTCTATTCCCTTCCTATTGTCTCGCTTATAGGTAGTTTCTCATGGCAGTTAACAGAGTTTATCATCGGGGTCTTTCTGCAGCTCTTGGGGCTCCCGTTTGTTGCAGTGTCCCAGGTTTCTCTCTTCTCTAAGCTGACTTCACTGAAGACACAAGGTGAGAGAAACTGCCCCCTGAGATGGACGGATAATATCACAACCTGGTTCCATAGCCCATTAGCAGTCAAAGGGATCTTTCTCACATTTCATCTGATTCACTCAAAAGTTCAATATGAATGGTTTGGAGTTGTTATCAAGTTATATGTAATTTGTGCTTCACTCCAAGCTAATGCCTATGCAGTATGTCAACAGTGGAACTGTGTGTGTGTGTGTGTGTGTGTTTCTATGTGTACGGTTGTGTGTGCATATGTGGACATATATGCCTGTGTATATATGGTTCAGCCGGGGAGTGAGGTGGTCTGTAAGGGGGTTGGGCACCACTCTGGGCCCCATCTGTGATGCTGGGAAGGATATTGGCTCTACTCCTACTCCTAACTGTCAGGATACACGTGTGTGTGTGTGTGTGTGTGTGTGTGTGGCCTGTGTAGGGTTCAGCCAGGGTGTGAGGAGATCAGTAGGGGGTCTGGCCACCATTTTGGGCCCCTTGTGTGCAGGAGGACTAATAGAGAACCTCTTTGTGATACTGGGAATGATGTTTGCTCTTCTCATCGTACTATCTGTGAGTATATCCCATGCGTGTTTGTGAGTGTGAAGTTTCTAAATGTATGCATGTATATGGGAGTTTATGCAAGTTCTGTATGTTCTTAACTTCCAATGTCCAAGTGTGAATATGTGTTTACAAGTGTGTTGATTATTTTAAAGGAGGCTCTGCTACATTTGTTTGTCTGTAAATATGCAAATAAATTTTATTGCCATTGTCCAGTGAATGTATTGCTTGGTTCACAATGACAGTATTGATATTTGTTTCTCAGATTATGGTGTTGGTTTCTTACAAACACCTAGTTGAACCCAGCACTGTGCACCATGCTGACAGTATGGAGGACTGTACTATGTAGAGCTCAACGACAGCTTTCTTAGAAGTGGTGGCAATTAAGGTAAAGAATGAATTTTCACGATTTATTGCTTTTCTCCTTGAACCCAAATTTCCCTTAATGTATAATTTTCTGAACTGTGCCATTATTGGCCTCTAGATCTCAGGATTGGAGTTGATTATGGGATGAATGCTGAAAATATGTCCAACATAGATCGGTGGGTAAAATCTTGTCTCAAAGTAATAATCCAGAATTGGGTCTCTGATAACAGTTTGCCTTCATCAAAAACTTCAACTCCTCCCTGACAATTTCATATTCATGCAAATTTATGAGCTAGTATGAAATGGTAGAATGCGATTTGTAAATACAGAGATCATTCAGAGAGCAACCTGTGTTGTCTCTGTGACAATTCTGTTGAAGCAGGTTGAAGCCAGTTTTACTCCTCAATCTCTTTTTCAGTTTTTACCTCAAGACAGATATCAGAGGGAGAAATCCATGTTTTGGGTAGTTTTGATCGTAAAAAATGGACATTTAAATTCCTCTGTCCAATGTGAAAGATTCCAGTTCTGTGTCACACCTTGTCTGGTTTCTTCATAGAGGAACATCATTACCATTGACCAGATAATAATGCCGTGGTGGTGCCCTGGTCTGTTTTCAAAAGAAAATTGATTGAACAAAGTAGACTGTTACATAATATGCTTGTCATTTAAATTTTTCCCCTTCATCATACTTTCAGAAAAACACATAGTACGACCAAATTCCAAAATAGCTGGGACAAAGTGTAAATTGGGAATAAAATCAAAATGCTTTGACTTTCAGATCACATGAGCCATTATGTTATTTACAAAAGAACATAGATAATATTTAAAATGTTGAAACTGAGTCATTTTACATTTTTATCAAGAAAATGGGCTTATATCAAATTTTCTCAAAAAAGCAGCAGGTCTCAAAAAAGTTGCGACACAACCAAAAAAGGGCTGAAAAAGCAATAAATGTATAAAAGAATCCGCTGAAAGAAAATTTAGCAAGTAATTAAGTTAACTGGCATCAGGTGTCTAACATGATTGGCTATGAAAGGGAAGTCTTAGAGAGGCTGAGTCTCTTTGAAGAAAAGATGGCCAGCGCCTCTCCAACCCGTGAAGGCTTGCGTAAAAAAACTATGGAATACTTTCAAAAGAATGTTCCTGGACATCAAATTGCAAAAGCTTTGGAGGTCTCATCATCGACAGAGCATAACTTCATCAAAAGATTCCAAGAAACTGGAAAAATCTCTGTGCATAAGGGACAAGGCCGAAGACCTTTACTGGATGCCCGTGATCTTCTGGCCCTCAGACATCACTGCATCACTCACCGGCATGATTCTGTCATTGACATTACTAAATGGGCCCAGGAATACTTCAAGAAACCACTGTTTGTAAACACAGTCTGCCGTGCCGTCCACAGATGCCACCTAAAACTCATGCAAAATGGAAGTTATTATTGAGCATGATCCAGAAGCACTGCTGTGTTCTGTGGGCCAAGCCTCATTTAAAATGGACTGTAGCAAAGTGGCAAAGTGTCCTGAGGTCAGACAAGTCCAAATTTGACATTCTTGTTGGAAATCATGGGCGTTGTGTCCTCCGGGCTAAAGAGGAGAAAGACCACCCGTCCTATTATCAGCATTCAGTTTAAAAGGCAGCATCTCTGATGGTATGGGGATGCATTAGTACATATGATGTGGGACACTTGCATGCTTTAAAAAGCACCATGAATGCTGAAGGGTATATAAAGGTTTTAGAGCAACATATGCTCCCCTCCAGACGACATCTATTCCAGGGAAGGCCTTGTGTATTTCTGCAGGACAATGCAAAACCACATACAGCAGCTATTACAACAGCATGGCTTCGTAGTAGAAGAGTCTGTGTGCTGTATAGGCCTGCCAGCAGTTCTGATATTTCACCAATTGAGAACATTTGGCACATAATTAAATGAAAAGCCTGTCAGAGGAGACCCAAAACTCTCCAGCAGCTTGAAGCCTGTATCAAACAAGAGTGGGATCTAATTCCAATGGCTAAACACTTGTCTCCTCAATGCCCAGATGCCTCCACTCTGTGTTTAAAAGAAGAGGTAAACTACACAATGATAGGCCCCTGACCCAACTTTTTTGAGACCTGCAGCAGCCATCAAATTTGAAATAAGCTCACTTTGTGGATAAAATTTTTCAGTTTCAACATTTGCTATGTTATCTCTTTTCTATTGTGAATAAAATACTAGCTGGTGTGATTTGAAAGTCATTGCGTGTTGATTTCATTCACAATTTATCCAACGATTTTGGAATTGGGGTTGGAAACAAACAGCTCACAAGTATTTTCATAAAGTGAGCCTGTTTCTTGCTTGTGATGGGAATTCCTGCTATTTATAGTGAGCCCGATTGGCTCAGCTGAGCAGTAAGAGCTAGATCATCCAGCTCCTAAATGGCTCTTCAATTAGTACCATTTCTGGCTTTTATATTCAGCCAGTTTTAGCAATATTTTGACCTTTGATTGGTTTGTGTGTACATATATGACTTTAATTATTCAATGCAATAATACTAAACCTTATCATTTCTAGAAATTATGATATCACCGAACGCCGAATGGCGTTCCGGGGGATATTATGTTTTTGGTCCCGCCGCCGCCGCTGCTGCACTACGCGTTAAAGCGATTACTTCAGTAATATTTCAAGCAAAAATTCCAAATTTGGCACATATGTAGGTATCATAAAGAGGAAGACCTAATTTGATTTTGGACAATTTACGATGTCTAGATTAGCCACCAGGGGCCAAAAACTGATTTAAGTGTTAACGCGATAACTGCTGTAATATTTAAATGAGAAATTCCAAGTTTTGCGTATAAGTAAGTATCATGAAGAGAAAGAACTGGTTCGATTTTGGACAATTTACAATTTCTAGATTGGCCACCAGGGGCCAAAAACTGAAAAAATCACTGTTTTATGATAATTTCAGTAATATTTCAATTACAAATTTAAAGTTTTGCACATAAGTAAGTATCATAAAGAGGAAGAGTTGATTTGATTTTGGACAACCTACGATCACTAGATTGGCCACCAGGGGCCAAAAACTGATTTACATGTTAACGCGATAACTGCAGTAATATTTCAATTAGAAATTCCAAGTTTTGCATATACGTAAGTATCATAAAGAGGAACAACCGATTCGATTTTGGACAATTTGTAGATTGGCCACCAGGGGCCAAAAACTGAAAAAAATCACTGTTTTTATCATATCTCTGGAAATATTTGTCTGATTGACTTCAAATAAAGTGCAAATGAAAGGTCATGACCTGAGAATGTGTCCCACGATGACATTATACCTGTTTGGTTCAAAATTTTGACACAAAGTGGAGCTTTGTCTCATAAAATTCACCATTTTTGCTATATCTTTGGAACTATTTCTCCAATTGACATGAAACTGTGTGCAACTGCAAGGTCATGACCTCACAACGTGTCACATGATGACATCATACCTGTATGGTTCAATACTTTGCCACCAGGTGGTGCTTTGTGATGGAAAATTACCATTTTGGCCATATCTTCAGAACCATTTGACTGATTGACCTGAAATTAAGTTCAAATGAAAGTCTATTCAAGGTCTATTCAAGGATTGGGGAATTGGATGATTGGGGGCGTCTGGGGATATACCCCCAGCCGCTGCCTCCGACGGCATAAGCATAGCTTTAAATTATATTCAGCATGAAAGCTATAATGTAAATCAAACATATTAGATGTGCCTCGAAGGTTTTATTGTTGCCCCCAGTCAAAGTCGGGGCTACAATGGATTTAGCCTCGTCATGCGTCTGCCGCCACCGTCGCCCGCTATAGAGATTTACTTGTGGACGTTCTACTGGCCACAAATTTAAGGCTATTTCTTTAATGCTAGGTATGTTTATGGGTTGTGGTAAGGACATGATAAGTTTTGATTTTGGTAGCCATGGTGACATTATTCACTAAACAATAGACAATTTTGTGTAAAAAATAAGCCAAAGTGAAAAATTTGGGCGAGTGGGGGTTTCACCCATTGATCGCAGGCAACCTAGTTTATATTGAATGTTGTAAATTTATGAGCATAAATGCATGTTACAACTCTTGTCCTACAGTGATATCTATATCAAATAAAATTAAATAACAAATAAACTATCCAAAACACAAACCTTTCCAAACAATTCATACTCTCAACAGAACATGGTGTGTCAAGCTTCCCTTTCTTCCTTCAAACAGCACTGTTGGATGTACAGTTTGAATGCGCCTGCGAAGGTTGTTAGTAGACTCTGGTTAACATTATAGTCTTATCATACAAATTCTTCTTTCTGCTTTTGTGTTGTCTGTAAAATTAAAATGCATCCAAGTTATACTTTGTTTGCAACTGTCACTCATCTTTTCTGCTGTTCCAGCACTCCTCCCATCTCTGTGCTCTATAGCCTGTAGACCATCTGCCCTCCATCCCCTTAACTTTTGACCTCATTGTATTATCTTTGTCTGTCATCACATCTCATTGGTTACACAGCTTACACATCAACTCAACATTCAATCAGAGCATGCTGGGGTCATCTATATGTTCTATTGGCAAACAAATTTGCTTTGGCTTGACCACCCAGCGGAGACTCTAAAGGGCTTGTCAGTCAGTGCATAAACTGCCCGTGGCCGAGCAGTGTGAATAAAACATCATCCCATTATTCTACCTTGAATAAATCACAAAAAAAGGGCTCATAGTTCACGCGAAATGAGCCGGCCCATAAAGCCGACTCATTCCTGACCAACACGTCATTATTCCTTGCACAGTTAACGTTAGGTGACATTAGTATAAGGGTAATGTTAGGTGACATCAGTGTAATTTATTGGTTCAGTTTTGAACCATTGCAGTTATGCAATGCTAGCTAGCATCTCTAAATAATTTGATATAATGTTACAGCCCCTGGGGCTGCCGCATTGTCTTCGTCTTTTTGTGGGACTGTCCTTCAGAGTGTGTTAAACAGTGTCCGTCAACCCTCATTGCTGATTGGTGCTCTTGCTTCCTGCCTGGCCCATAGGTCCCTGCCTGCTTTCCTGTGTTCATCCTGCCCCCTCCGTTGGCTCTGATTGGACCAGCTTCCGCTGACATGCAGCTGCATCCTCTCATCTCATCATCTACAGCACTTGTAGCACCTCTTAAAAGACCAAAGCCAGAGTCATTCGAGGAAGCTGAGATTGGAAGCAAGCAGTTTGCCCGTGTGCCACTTGTTTATTTGAGATTGTGAATGAGTGAGGTCACTTGTTGTAGCTTGATACTTGTTTAGCGACTTTATTGCATCTTGGTAACCGTTAGTGATGGCCAAACGAGGCGTCATGAAGCTTTCAACCCTTTAGGACCATTGTATTGAAAATTGGTTCGCTACTTGAAGCTTAATTCATTGAGCATGTGGGTGACATCTGCTGGCACAGTGGTTGTTGTACAGCCTTGCAAAGGTGACGCTGACGCACCTTGCGTGGACACTTTGAGTTTTGTGAAAAATACTTAAATAAAGCTGAAATCTAACTTAATTTTTACATGTGTCTGTTGTTTTTCTTCCTTACCAAAAGAATTCATATTATATTAGCCTCTATTATGATAATAAATTACATCCACAGCCTCATTGAATCCATAAAACATGTTATATATTATTATGTTTTTTCATTGTGCATGGTGTATACTGGATGTGCTTCTGTAACTTAGGAATTATTCAAAAATAATAACAGAGCGCTGTTTCATCCATCCAGTTAACTGTCACTGGGCCCTAATTAGGGCCCTACAGAATTTTCAAACTTTGAATCCTTCATTTGAGCATTTGAAATGTGGTATACCAATCTGGGCCAAATGTGACAAAATGCAGGTGACAGTTAAGAGGTTAAATACAAAACCCAAAACCAGTGAAGTTGGCACGTTATGTAAATCCTAGATAAAAACAGAATGAAAAGGATTTGCAAATCATTGTAACTTATATTCAATTGAATACACTGCAAAGACAAGATGTTTAATTTTCAAACTGAGAAACTTTTATTTTTTTTTGCAAATAATCATTAACTTAGAATTTAAAGGCAGCAACACATTGCAAAAAAGTTGGCACGGGGGCCTTTTTACCACTGTGTTACATCGCCTTTCCTTTTAACGACACTCAGTAAACATTTGGGAACTGAGGAGACCAATTTTTGAAGCTTTTCTGGTGGAACTTTCCCATTCTTACTTGATGTACAGCTTAAGTTGTTCAACAGTCGGGGGTCTCTGTTGTCGTATTTTATGCTTCATATTGCGCCACACATTTTCAATGGGAGACAGGTCTGGACTACAGGCAGGCATTGTAGAGTTTTAACTTGCACTTGCAGATGTAGCGACGAACTGTAGTTACTGACAGTGGTTTTCTGAAGTGTTCCTGAGCCTATGTGGTGATGTACTTTACACACTGATGTCGGTTTTTGATGCAGTACCGCCTGAGGTATCGAAGGTCATGGGCATTCAATGTTGTTTTCGGCCTTGTCGCTTTCGTGCAGTGATTTCTCCAGATTCTCTGAACATTTTGACGATATTACGGACCGTAGATGATGAAATCCCTAAATTTCTTGCAATAGCTCGTTGAGGAATGTTGTTTTTAAACTGTTCAACAATCAGCTCACGCATTTGTTCACTAAGTGGTGACCCTTGCCCCATCATTGTTTGTGAATGACTGAGCATTTCAGGGAAGCTGCTTTTATACCCAATCATGGCACCCACCTGTTCCCAATTAGCCCGTTCACCTGTGGGATGTTCCAACTAAGTGTTTGATGAGCATTCCTCAACTGTCTCAGTCGTTTTTGCCACTTGTGCCAGCTTTTTTGAAACATGTTGCAGGCATCAAATTCCAAATGAGCTAATATTTGCAAAAAATTACGAAGCTTACCTGTTCGAACATTAAATAATTTGTCTTTGCCGCGTATTCAATTGAATATAGGTTGAAAATGATTTGCAAATCATTGTATTCTGTTTTTATTTACGATTTACACAACGTGCCAACTTCACTGGTTTTGGGTTTTGTACATTTGAATTGCGCCAATGTTTCAAAGCTCCGCCTATTGAACAAAACCAGTCAGCTGATTCAGTCCGAGTGAAGTAGTGAGGGGTTCTAACGTCATCAGTCTCATGGTTTTTTCCCGATATGAAGCAAACGCCTGTAGTCACCAGTGAATCCACAAAATCTAACAAAGCATTTTAATCCTGTATTTAGACATTATAACTTGTTTATAATACCTTTTTACTGAGAAAAAGAAATTCTTCAGGAGTAATTGAAATTAACTTACCGGATGCACAAATCTGACAAGAGGCCTGTCGGCCTGCAGGCCTGCATGCACAACGTCCTTATTTCGGCCCCATATTGACGGATTGTCACCGAAACCAGAGTCTACAGTGGGCAAACAGGCACCAGAATTGGCGACTACGACAATGGCACGGTGTCATCTTTTCTGACGAGTCACAATTTCACTTAAGGAACGCAGATGGCCGTATACGTGTTTGGCGGAGACGTGGTGAACGTTATAACGCCGATTGTGTCGTTCAAATGGACCGTTGGGGTGGTGGCAGCGTTATGGTGTGGGGTGGAATAGTTACCGTCACAGAACCCCTCTCCATATCTGCAGAGGAAGGGTGAACGGCGTCTACTACCGGGACCAGGTGCTGCAGAACCATGTTGTGCCGTTCTTCAACCAACACCACGATGTCCACACGTTCCAACAGGACAACGCTAGGGCACACACTGCAAGGGTGTCCATGCAGTACCTTGCACAGCAGAACATCCCCGTGCTTCAGTGGCCAGCTCTGTCACCCGACCTCTCCCCTATCGAGCACTTATGGGATGAAATTGGACGACGTCTTTCACGTCGACGCCAGATGGACAGCATCCGAGAACTTGAGGTTGCCCTTGTTCAGGAGTGGAATGCTATCCTTTAGAACACTATCCAGAGACTGATCAACTCCATGCGATGACGATGCACCGCATGTGTCAATGCAAATGGTGGTCACACCCGTTATTGACTTTCCTGTTTGACCCCTACACCAGTTAAACCTCTCTCGCGCATTAACATTATCGTGAATGTTATTGAATGATGTTTACATGTCTTCTTAAATCGTTCATTATCTCAAATGCATCATACGTATATACTTCACATATCAATCCGTGGAGCTATTCCAGATTTCGTGAGTGGTGCGTTTTCATTTGTACTCAGTATATAAGAAATGTATGTTGATTAATCATGAAATGGCCCTGATATATCACCATACATTAAGGAATGATAATAATTTCAAATACTTATATCACGGACAACAGTAGTCCAGCCAGAATATTCTCATTACGAAAGTGAAGCTGCAGCCCACAACTAATGTTTATGTTGAGATTTTGTCTTTCGGCCTGTGGCGCCTCCCTCCACCTATCTCCCAATCACAAAGTCAGTAGCATTTCGGCATCCAGGTTGCCAGTTACCACTGAGCTGCAGCTACCAGTGTTTCAGAGCCCAAATGTCTGACATTACTAAACCTAAAAGGCCTCGTTATGATTCCGAAATATGTCGTGACAAAGTCAGAAACAAAACAAGGATCTGTATAGGACATGCCTTTGAAAGATGGAGACGGCTGAAAGCAGAGAAGAATTTGAAGACCAACGCCGAAGTTGCTTATTTTCTCCTGGGCAGGTAAGATTCAGCTGAGTTTGGCTAACATAATTCTATTTAATAAAGGTGCGGACATTTCAAATATTCTCTACAGTAGAATAACATTACGTATGTTTGTTCATGGTACTGTTATGATTCTTCTATGCCTGCCTTGATCTTGCCATGTTTTGATATTTGCTTTAGTGTTTTCCTGACACTTTGCTATGCCTGACTATTCTTTGTATTACGTGTTGTGATTTGTTACTTTGATTTGTCATGTTTTGCCTTAGATTACTTTTCCATGTTTTACATTCTGCCATATCTCATTCCGGTTCGTGTTTTCCGTTTTTGTCTCCCCCGTCTCGTCTCATGTCTTGTCATTGCACTCAGCCCCAGTCTTGTTTCACTCTTTGGGTGATTTATTGGATTCTGGTTTTCAAACTTCCTTCCGATCTTGTTTGCTGTCTTCCCTCTTCTTTTCTATCTACTAACAATACTAACAGTTTATCATTCTCTCCTAGGATTACTAACAACAACTAACCTTGTATACAATACTAACTTACCAACGAGCACCAAGGACTTACTACTAGTTAGACTTACTAATTGATTAACTAGCTCACAGCACTCACCCTGTTCTAGTCTCCGCCTCTTCGCTCTCCCTGATTACCTTTGCGGCATTTTCTGTGAAAGCTCACACCTGATTGCGCTATTCTGTTTCTTATTATCTATGCACGTTAGAAACTCCGTGACTGGACTGTATGTTTGTTTATAGGAATTTCTTGTGTTCCCTGTCCACGTTTTGGCTTTGGCTAATTTCATGTGATTAGGCTCTTCCTCATGTGCCTTCCCCTTGTAATCAGTCTGACTTCCTGCACCTGTGATTCTCCCCATGTGATCCAGAAGTGTATATTAGGTGTCTTTTCAATATCATTCCCTGTCAGATCGTTCCCGTGCTTACCTTTGCTGCTATTCTTCTCGCCTTGTATTAATTGAGTTTCTGATTTTGACTGGATTGCCCGACAACTGATTTTTGGTTTGCCCTTTTTGATTACTGTTGCATCTGTGTGTTTTGGCCTTTTTCTGCCCGACCTCGATTTTGTGGATTGCTGCCCTGATAACGATTCGAACTGTCGTTTGGCTTATGAGTTTGCTTCTCCCACAAACCTTTGCCTGTGTACTGGATCTATCTTGGTTGACTACGATTTTGGTGATTGCTGCCCTGTTTACGAACTCTGCTCTGTCCCTTTGGAATATGATTTTTGGATTCCGGATTTTGTACTGTTGCCAACTGCCCTGCGGGGGTTACCCATCGCTCAATAAAGCTCCTTATTTTTGCAATCCCGTGTCCTCGCATTTGGTTCCAGATCGCTACCTCACAGGTACATTAGTACCATTAGTAGAGTGCATTAGTGCGTATATAGGTGGATCATCGAATTGACTAAGTTATAAATTGTTTGAGAAATAAAAACCGTGGCTCTCCATTGCTAACATTAGCAATGCATTATTCGTCCGTTTCTCTGGCTTTATGCTGAGATGCTGTGCAACCCGCTCCAACATTAGCACAGCCATTATGATAATATGAAAATGTTACTGAGACAGTACATCGGTCAAGTGAGTCCTCATTCATTCTTTGCACATTTTACAGTATGGACTTTAGTGGGCTATCCACATAGAAGAGTGACGAGCAAGTTGACCAATATGGCCATTGCTAAAGTTAGTCATTATAGTCTTGATCTTTTCTGAACTTAACTGAACTGAACACAACTCTGTGAGAGAGAATCATTGATGATATCGAAACGTAGCCATGGTATCTCCGTGTAGTAGACTTTCTTGCTGGATCCGGCAACCTAGCTGGCAACCTGTCATCTGGTGGAGAGGAGGAGGGGATACTGTGCTCTGCACTACTTTGAATGTGATTGCACTACCAGTTTTGGCCACAAACTTGCATGTAGCTCCTTTAAATATTGGGTTTTACAGTGTAGTTTTGGTTAGGTTGTTAGATTTCTGTATTGTTTGTCCTATAACATAACATAACATAACATGAATGGCAAGAACAGGCCTTTCAGCCCAACTAAGCTCGCCAGCTATATTTGGAGTATTGCCCTCTGCCATTAGTCCTCTTTTTCCCTTTTGGTCTACTGTGTAAATTTTCTGTTCTTTAAATCCCAATTTATTCATGAGACAACCATTTCTTACTGTTAATTTGTGTTGTTTAGTCACACCATTATTATCCCCCGCCAACACGAAGTGGGAGGGGGATATAGGTTTGACCGCCGTCCGTCCGTCCGTGTGTGCGTCCGTCCGTCCGAGGTAAAGGGGACAGCTTTACTCAGAAACTACTACAGATACAGTAACCAAATTTAGTGTGTAGCTTCAGACCATCAAGGCCTTGATTGAGTTCGAAAATGAGAAGTGCACGATTGGCGGGGGATGTTGTAGACCATGTCGACTTGTTGCACAAGGGTTTAAGGTTTAAGTAAAATATTTCAAATTTTTTGAAATGTGATGTATTTTTTGGCTCTTTCAGCACCACAAGAGAAATGCTACTTAGTTTTATTATAGTCATGAGAAGGAAGATATTTCTATGGTCAATAACACCAAATCTTTGCAGCTCATACAGTGGGGGAAATAAGTATTGAACGCGCAAAGATTTTGCTCAGTAAATATATTTTTAATGGGGTATTGACATGAAATTTTCATGTCTTTAACAACCCAAGTAGTCCACATATACAATGAAATCAAAACAAATAAGTCCATAAATTTAGTTATTTGTAATGAAGTGGAATGACACTGGCAATAAGTATAAATACAAGAAGAAAATGTGAAAAAGGCATGGAAAGCCAAGAAACCAGCTGAAATCTGTGAGTATTTAGGAAGCAATCCTGCCTCCATCAGTGCAAATTAATATCAATTGGTGGCCTATAAAAAGGTTTATCATTACCAAGGTGTTACACAAGAAACACAACATGATGGGTAAAAGCAAAGGGCTCTGTCAAGACCTTTGCAACCCTATTGTTGTAAAATATACTGATGGCATTGGTTACAGATGCATTCCTAAACATCTGAATGTTCCAGTGAACACTGTTGAGGCCATAATCCAGAGGTGAGAAGAACATTATTTCACCATAAACTGGCCACCACCAGGCCCTCCTTGCAAGATTTCTGATAGAGGAGTTAAAAGAATATTCAGAAGAGTTGTCCAAGAGCCAAGGACCACTGGTGGAGGGCTTCAGAAAAACCTGGAATTGGCAGGTATAGTTGTTTCAAAGAAAACAATAAGTAATGCACTCAACCACGAAAACCTCTATGCACGTTCACTGCGCAAGACTCAATTGCTGAAGAAAAAGCACGTTCAAGCTTGTTTAAAGTTTTCTGCACAACATTTGAACAAGCCTATTAAATACTGGGAGAACATAGCATGGTCAGATGAGACCAAATTTGGACTCAAATTTGAATATGAAAGCCCTTAATGACCGCTTTCCAGATCAGTCAAAATTTCTGCGCTCTGACGTCATTTGGTGACGTTATGATGAAAAAACTGTTTTTTACCGGACATTTTTCTTGAACAATTTTCACTGCTCTGCGTGATGCCTGCTCCTTGAGATCTTTAGTACGGTTGCCTAACAATGACTCATCACGATTCCCATCATTCGGGGGACTCCATCAAGGTCAAGGTCAAAGGTCAAAGTCAATTTTTGGTCAATTTGAGGGGTTGACGAAACCCTTATTTTTGGAGTAGCTTTAATTGGATCGACTTCAAATTTGGTGTGAATGTAGTATGTGGCCAATGTAGTACAGTGAGCTCAAGGCTGTCTATGGACCGCAGAGACCTAGCACTAGCCCACTTCTGTCTGCAGATGGCAATACCCTGCTCAAAGACAAGGACAGTATTACGCAACGCTGGAGGGAACACTTTTCTACTCTCCTCAATTGGCCATCTTCAGTTGACCGTACAGCTTTAGATACCATTCCAGAAAGGCAAGTACTTGTAGAGCTTGACCTTCCACCCAATTTCGATGAAGTCACTACTGCAGTGAAGCAGACGAGCTCTGGAAAGGCACCAGGCATGGATGGCATTCCAGCTGAGATTTACAAGGCGGCCGGCCCAGTGGCCCTGGACACTCTCTACAAGATACTCTGCAGCATCTGGGAGGATGAAACCATGCCTTAGGACTTCCGTGATGGTGCTGTCATCTCCTTATTTAAGAACAAGGGCAGCAAGTCTGACTGTAGCAACTACCGTGGCATGTCTCTCCTCTCAATTGCTGGGAAAATCCTTGCAAGAATCATCTTGAATCGCCTTATCAGCACTGTGTCAGAGCTATCATTGCCTGAGTCCCAGTGTAGCTTTAGACCAGGCTGCAGCACCATAGACATGGTCTTCTCGGTGAGCCAAGTCCAGGAAAAGTGCATCGAGCAGAGGATGGACCTTTATGCTGTCTTCATTGTTCTCACGAATCCTTCAACACAGTTAAAAGAGAAGCACTGTGGGTCATCCTGTCCAAACTTGGCTGCCCAAGTAAATTCATCAACATTATCCGCCTCTTCCATGATGACATGTTTGGCACTGTGCTAACAGGTGTCGACACCTCTGCTCCCTTTGAGATTTCAAATGGCGTCGAACAGGGATGTGTCATTGCTCCAGTCTTGTTCAATCTGTTCTTCACGTGTGTGTTGAAGCATGCCCTCAGAGATAATGATAGAGGCATCTACATCAGATACAGGCTGGACGGCTCTCTGTTTGACCTCCGCCGACTAAAAGCCAAGACCCGAACAGTAAAGAGACTAGTGACAGATGCACTGTTTGCAGATGACTGTGCATTGATGGCACACACAGAAGCTGACCTCCAGCTCATCGTCAGAAATTTTGCCGAAGCTTCTCAGCTCTTCGACCTAACAATCAGTCTTGGTAAAACAGAGGTGCTCAATCAACCCTCCCCAGGCCCAACTGTACATCCACCCCCTAATATCGCCATTGGAGGCATCATGCTGAAAACTGTTGAACACTTCAAGTACCTCGGGAGCGTCATATCCAGTGATGGCTTACTCGGTAGGGAAATCTCTGCCAGAATCAGCAAAGCAAGCCAGGCTCTTGGTCGTCTTTGTACTCGCGTGATGGAACATAAAAGCATACGGGTTAAGACAAAGATCAAGGTGTACAAAGCCGTAGTTCTCTCCAGTCTTTTCTATGGCTATGAGACCTGGTCGCTGTACAGGAGACACATTTAACAGCTTGAACGCTTCCACATGAGATCCTTACGGTCGATCATGGGCATCAAGTGCCAGGACCGAGTGACTAACCTTGAAGTTTTGGATAGAGCAGACATACAAAGCATTGAAGCTATGATCTTGAAGGCCCAACTTCGCTGGACTGGCCACGCTATCCGTATGGAGTCTTACAGATTGCCTCGACAACTGCTTAATGGTGAACTTAGTCAGGGCCAGAGACCCAGGGGTCACCCCAGAAAACGATTTAAGGATTGCGTGAAGAACAACCTGAAACACAGTTGCACCTCTACAAACGACCTGGAAAGGTGTGCACAAGACAGAGCAGGATGGGGAACCCTATCTATGTGGGCCCAGGAAGAGTTCGAAGCCAATCGCCGCAACAACATCTGTATTGCAAGAGAAAACCGCAAGGCCTCATTACCCTCCCTCTCCACAACGGGTGCCCACGGGTGTGTGCCTCAAGAATCGGTGTCTCCAGCCACACCCGTGCACACGAAAGGAAATTAGCTGCACAATGACATCTACGAGCTCGATGGTCTACCAATGGTATATATATATATATATATATATATATATATATATATATATATAAATATATATATATATAAAGTATAACTTGCTCATATAGTTTCTATGACACATACCTAATGCGATCATTTGAAATGCTTCCGGGAAGAAAACTGTGATTTGAAGTCTACTCAGCCAAGTTAGACAGCCTGCATTGCCTTAGCATAATTAGCTCACCTTAAATCAATTCCCGTGTACCTTGCCTGACTTGCAATCAAGCCATTTATTCAGCCAACTGACAAATCAAAACCAAAATGTAGCCTATAATGATTAATAAGAGAGAATGAGAACCAGACAGACCTAACAAGGCTGCTGCGTTGTATTAAAAGATTTAGTTACTGACAGTGGTTTTCTGGTGGAACTTTCCCATTCTTGCTTGATGTACAGCTTAAGTTGTTCAACAGTCGGGGGTCTCTGTTGTCGTATTTTATGCTTCATATTGCGCCACACATTTTCAATGGGAGACAGGTCTGGACTACAGGCAGGCATTGTAGAGTTTTAACTTGCACTTGCAGATGTAGCGACGAACTGTAGTTACTGACAGTGGTTTTCTGAAGTGTTCCTGAGCCCATGTGGTGATGTCCTTTACACACTGATGTCAGTGTTTGATGCAGTACCGCCTGAGGGATCGTAGGTCACGGGCATTCAATGTTGGTTTTTGGCCTTGTTGCTTACGTGCAGTGATTTCTCCAGATTCTCTGAACCTTTTGACGATATTACAGACCGTAGATGATGAAATCCCCAAATTTCTAGCAATAGCTCATTGGGGAATGTTGTTTTTAAACTGTTCGACAATCAGCTCACGCATTTGTTCACTAAGTGGTGACCCTCGCCCCATCCTTGTTTGTGAATGACTGAGCATTTCAGGGAAGCTGCTTTTATACCCAATCATGGCACCCACCTGTTCCCAATTAGCCCGTTCACCGGTGGGATGTTTGATGAGCATTCCTCAACTCTCTCAGTCTTTTTTGCCACTTGTGCCAGCTTTTTTGAAACATGTTGCAGGCATCAAATTCCAAATGAGCTAATATTTGCAAAAAATTACAAAGTTTACCTGTTCGAACATTAAGTAACTTGTCTTTGCAGTGTATTCAAATGAATATAGGTTGAAAAGGATTTGCAAATCATTGTATTCTGTTTTTATTTACGATTTACACAAAGTGCCAACTTCACTGGTTTTGGGTTTTATATATACAGTATATATATATATATATATATATATATATATATATCTTAAAATAATGTGTTGTGTATATAGTGGGTCTGTGCAGGGAGCGTGTCACTTTAAACATTTAAAGTCACATGTCTACCTGAACAACCTATGGCAGGTAAAGGGTAACTTATATCACTCCCTTGCCTAGCCCTTCCTCTGTTTGAAACTCTCTGATGAAGGCAGAAGCCGAAACGCATTAGTGTTTTATTAATCCACATGGATAACCCACTGTAATAAAATTTTAATGGAAGAGTGCCTTGTCATTTTTCTTTTCTGAGGATCTTCAATTCAATTTTACTTATATAGCGCTTTTCATCGACAGGCTGACACAAAGATGCTTTACAGAGATAAAAGGGCAGAGCCCAGACTAATCCCTAATCCCCAAATAGCTGGCAAAAATCTCCCTGTAGGGAGATAAAGCCTTGAACAGTGGTGAGAAAAAACTCCTCAGTGAGAAGAAATGTCAGGAGGAACCTGGCTATTGTGGGGAAGCCCATCCTCTGCGGACTGGCTAATTAATTGATGGTAAATTAGGGATGAGAGGATCAGGACAGCTGGAAGACAGCAGTCAAAATTAACATGCTTAAAATCAGACAAGTCTTTGGTGCTTAGACTCGTCGGGAAGACTCGAAGAGCAGGAGCACGGCTCAGAGCAGCAGCTGGAGAAGCCCCCCGAAAACACATCCTGATGAATCCCCCAAAGAAAGGAATACTCACCAAGCAGGAACGACATAATGACCTAGTAGCACGGGCTGCTGAGAGAAGAGGACTACATGAGCATGAACATGAATGAGGTCCAAAGAACTAACATAGTCTGACCATGTTCCGTAGAACGACCATGTTCCGTACAAATGACCTTATCCGTCCGATCGCAAGATAAATTCTTCCAGACACTAATAAATTGTATATTTGTGTCATCATTATTTTGTCCCCTTTTGACCCCCCCCCCCCCCCCGCCAAGAAAACAGAGGTCACACGATCTGATCAGGAGCTATTCTGGTAAGTTTACTGGGTGCGCTGCCCACAGTCGAAAGTGAAAGCTAGTGAGACCCCAGCCCAGAGCTGCTGCAATTTTGGGGAGCGCAAAATGTACATTTTTATATTAAAATTGCCTCTTGAAGAGCTGTGATCTATCTAAAAATATTCTTTGGTTATTGGAAATTCATTCATTCATTTTCTATACCCGCTCATTCCTCACTAGGGTCGCGGGGCGAGCTGGAGCCTATCCCAGCTGGCAGCGGGCAAAGGCAGGGACCCTCCCTGGACAGATTGCCAATCCATGGCAGGGCGCACACACCATTCACAGACCATACACTCTCATACTCATACCTATGGGCAATTTAGTGTCTCCAATTAACCTGATATGCATGTCTTTGGACTGTGGGAGGAAACTGGAGTACCCGGAGAAAACCCACGCAAACACGGGGAGAACATGGAAACTCCACACAGAAAGGCCCCAGGCCGGATTCGAACCCACAAAACTTCTTGCTGTGAGGCAGCAATGCTACCCACCCAAGCTAGCAGCAGGTTTCTCACCACAGGCACAGTTTGTACGCCATCTTTCTTTTTCTTCGGGGCTGAACGGGAGTTTACAAACCTAAGGCATATTACCGCCAACTACTGGTTCTATGACGTTTCAGAAGTTTTATTTACGTTAACTTCAGATTGTTAATAATAAAGTTTGGATCATTTGAATACATTCTCTAATGAATGAGTAAATGCATTAATGAAACTGACTTTAGTATTGTGTGTTATGTTACTTTACAAACAACGTATAAGAGTTTATTTCAACAAAACACTGAAATTCATATTATTGGGAAATTCATGTTTTTAACAAAGAGAATAAGAACAACATATAACATTGAGTACATAAATGAAAATGAAACAGTGAAATTCATATAAGTTATTTACGTTATTAGGAAATTCATATTTTACATTCATTTATGGGAAATTCATATTTTAAGAAGATTAATGTTACAGGTTCTTTTTCATTTAACAATGTAAGTTAATTACACAAAATGAGTGAAATGTAAAAAAAAAAATTACATTATAATGTTAACTAATGTGATGCAGGGAATACCAGGAGAAGCGAGGGATAAAGAAGGGACAGAAGTGAGAGGAAAGAAAAAGGGCAAGAAAAAACAATACAGCAGTGAAAGTCTGGAGCTCGCCATTGAAGAGATTAAGGCAGGCTCCAGCTTGAGGGCAGCAGCAGCAAAATATGGCATGCCCCACACCACCCTCCAGGATTACAAAACCAATAAATATTCCCACAAACCCCACCCCAACTCGGCCCAGCTGCCCTGATGAATTTCATCGTCTGGGTGGCAGACCATGGGATCCCCATCACCCGCTCAATTGTCAAGGCTCTTGTCGCTGGGATTATAAGAGAAAGTGGAAGGGAAGACAACACAACAGTTAATTTGGAGAAGGGGCCCAGTGACAAATGGTGGAGCAGGTTCAAGGTTCGTCACCCCGAACTTGCCTCCAGGACGTCAGACTCCCTGGACAGGTCACATGTCAACACCTGAAGCCATTGATGGTTTTTTCAAGCTCTATGAGAGCCTTTTTGAAAAACATGGCCTATGGGAGGAGCCTCACCTCATCTTCAACTGTGATGAAACTGGGTTTGGGGATGAGCCTCGGTCGAGGGAGAAGGTGCTCTGCCAAAAAGGGAGGAAAGCACATGTATCTCCAGCAGCAGATGACGCGGGAGCACATTACAGTGCTCTACTGTGTGAGTGCAGCTGGGGTGAGTATCCCGCCATTCATCATCTACCCCGGCTGCCTCCTAAGCAATGGGTATCGCCTGGATGGCCCACCAAATGCCCTGTATGCGGTACAAGGGAAGGGGAACATGGATGCGGAAGTCTTCCTCAAGTTGCTGCACCACTTCACCAAATTTGCCCCTGAAAAAAGACCACTCCTTTCAATCATGGATCAACATGAATTGCACGTTTCAAAGAATGTCATCATGTTCTGCATGGATCAGCAGGTGTAGATTTTGTGCCTGCCAGCAACCACCACCCACATTCTTCAGCCCCTGGACATCGCCGTCTTCAATCCCCTGAAGGCTGCCTTTTCCAAGATGGCATCCAGGGACCTTGTAGTGCGGAAAAGCCAATTTTTTTCTCGACTGCTGAAGCACATATACCCCACTGTAGTGACCCCCCCGCAACATCCAGGCATGGTTCAAGAAGGCAGCGATATTTCCATTCTTCAGGGAGGCTGTGGATACCAGCCAGGTAATGAAAGTTAATTATCGTCAAATGTTAACACTAATACAGTGAGATATCCATTCGCCAATGTTAACGTTAGTTAATGTAACTTACAATTATTCTCAAATTGTGCTAGTGAGTTTAAAAATGTGAAAAAAACAAAGGAGGGATGACTTTTTTAAATTATCCCCTCTCTTTCAGGGCTTCAGAAATAATTTCACTTTACATTTGTGTCACTTGTGATTAATTGCTTGCTACATACTTTTAGAGGCATGTTACCCATAATACTATTTGTTGTTGTTCTTAACATCGTGGTGAGAGTGCTTCCATTTGGAGACGGATGTGATGTGGCTCCGTCATCTCCTTCCAATAATGAAGCAGTACCATCCAGTACCGCATCCCTGGCTGTGGCTGCAACATCAGCTGCAACTTCGCCGCAGCCACCCAGCACTGCATCCGAGGCACCTGCCTCCTCCTCTGGAACGCCATCCACTGGCTCTGCTAACTTCACATCATCAACTCCAGTCACTGCATCTTTCCCCACATGTTGTAACATTACGAATGCCCCAAAAAAACTACCTGGCTTGTCACTGGGGCAGTACAAAGGCACTGCTGTTGTACCATAGAAGTGGTTTTTTATTTGTTTTGGAACATAACAGTACCTTTTAGACCCTAAAAAGGTTCACATAGGAACCTTGAGGTCCTGTAATTAGCCCAAAATGTTACATAATACCTTGGGGAACAGAAATGGCCTCCTGCTGTACCCCTATTTCTGAGAGTGCATGAAGGTACCCAGCAATGGCTAGGGGCTGCAAAGCCCTGCATTTTATTTTGTGCATGATGATAGCCAGCAATGGCTATCAATTTCTTCTACGGCAAGAATTGCAGTCTGCTCAACATTGCGGATTGATTAAAATAGCATTTGGATGATTAAAAAAATTCAGTAAGTGTACTGCGGTACTGTCCTAAATCGGGATCATGTTAATTGGACCAGTATGTCTTTCAAACAAGTATGTGCTGGACTGCAAACATTTCATGGAGTCGCGGCAGTGCTTGAACTTGCACTGCAGGAAGCAGCTGTAATTTCGCATTTTGTGAAGTTACCCAAACTGCTAGTTTCTCCTCGTTTTTACTCCATTAAAAGCAACGGTTAGGAAGGAGTTTATGTCATGAGACTGGAGCGTCATGCACTACTCAGTCGATTTGCTGTTAGCACGACCACGGTCAGTAAGATAAATTTGATCTTGACGTGGATGACCGATCCCTAATTCACAAACGGTTTATTGAGGAGTTAACGATTGTCACTTTCATTTTCTATATATACAGGATGCACGCTAGTTCCTTCACATGGTCAGGGTACACGACTTTCCAGCCTAACAAAGCGCATCGTGAACATGATCTTACTGCAGCACTGAACAAACTCATGGCTTTTATCAGAACCACTGTATCGAATCGCATTTGAGCCCGATACTTTATCTGTTACTACAAATGATAACTTTTGGCATTCCTGCTGGACATAATTCACTCAGCTACAATTGAGTATTTAGAGATGGCAAACTTTGTAAAAGACCTCTGGGATGGACGCTACTTCTTGATCAAGTGACTTAGTTTCAAACTGCTTGGCTCAATCCGATTGGTTAATTCTACTTCTACCTGGGTTCATGAACATGCCGTTATATGGGATCGCCCGCTCATTTTCAACCTGAGTTCTGCTCGAACAAGCTCTATGGTTTGGTGGATTGCGGACTCAACTTCATTTGCCTTGTCTCAGGCCTATAAATAGCAATTCATCGGCAGAATTACTACGATTTGCCTGTTCTCTTTCATAATATTTCGCTCGATGTCTCACTATGGGATGCACGCCTCGCTGCAGCCTCAGAAGCATTAATCTCATTACGCCAATCCTGATTGGCTGGTGAACGTGTCCGTCCGCCCAGGTGGTACACCCACCTTAAATAGCTCATGCGGACGGCACCACGTCATTCAAACACCTCTTCTCACTCGGAGCATATCTCACGTCCAGGGCTAGTTAGCTGAACTGTCCACAGACGGATTTTCTGTCGCCGGGCGCTACTAGTTTTGGATACCTTTTTGCTTCGTCGGTCACACCAGACCGGACTCAGTGCTCTCCCGCCCTACACGGCTTGGTCAGCACTGTCCTCGACGCCTCACCACGGCACGTCGAGTACCGAAGGCTAGCACACCAGTTACCTGTCGGTTTTCTTCACTCGACGCCTCACCACGGCACGTCGAGTACCGAAGGCTAGCACACCAGCTACCTCTCGGTTTTCTTCACTCGACGCCCCACCACGGCACGTCGAGCTCCGAACGCTAGCACACCAGCTACCTCTCGGTTTTCTTCACTCGACGCCCCACCACGGCACGTCGAGCTCCGAGCGCTAGCACACCAGCTACCTCTCGGTTTTCTGCCTCGTCTCCCGGCTCGCACACCAGCTGGCTAGGAATGGAGGCCCAAAACCCCCATACCAAGGGGTACGGAGACTCCGGGACCCGTCCCTGTCGCTGTGGGAACAAGATCTCGAGTAAAGATCCACACCAGGTCTGCTCGAGCTGCCTGGGGCTGGAACACGCCCGTATGGCTTTCGAACTTCCCGGCTCGTGCCAACACTGCGCGGTGTTTACAGCGAAAAGTCTCCGCAGACGGCTAGCCCGCCAGGCTAGCTTGTCTGGAATTGACCCCCTCCTCCCCTCCGACGGTGCTGCCGCCGAGGGCAAGCAGGATTTGGCGGTCGCTACGGCGGCGATTCCGGAGGCTAGCGCCAGCTGGGGCTCCCAGCTCGACCTAGCCGCGGATCCCCCGTGTGAGGAAGACGTCCTAGAACTGGACTATGGGGACGATGAAGATGGCGTCTCTGAACTCCTCATATCAGAGGATGAGGAAGATGACGACGTCTTCATTACTCCGGCTCGGGCCGCGCAGCCCGCGGCCTCCGTCACCTCTCGGGATGGAGATGAGAGTAGCATACCAGCTTCTCCTCTCCCCAGCTCCGACATGCTCGACGTGTGCAAACGCGCTGCTGTCCGGCTGAACATCCCCTGGCCCGTTGTCGTAGCTGAGACCACCAGATCCCGCTACGAGGGGAAGAAATTGCCCTTGGCTAAGAGTGCGACGAAACAACTTCTCCCCGTCTTCCCGGAGCTGCTAGATGAGGTTGCGCGCTCTTGGAAAGACCGCCCTTATAGCAGCAGGAGCCCAGTTCCCGGTGCCTCGTCCCTCGATTGTGAGGCGATGGAGAGCCTGGGTCTGCTCCGCATGCCTCCGATGGAGCCACTCGTGGCAGCGCACCTTCACCCCCGCCTGTCAGCGGTGTCCTCCCGGAGCCCCAGTCTGCCGTCCAAGTCGGACCGTTTTCAGTCAGCCTTGACTGAGAAGGCGTATAAGGCGGCTGCGCTTTCGGCCAGAGCGCTCAATGTCCTCTCCCTGCTCACGGCTTATCAGGCTGAGTTGTGCGAGGATTTTGTGCTAACTCAGGACCCAGCTACATGGGAGGAAATACCGGTCGTCACCGACCTGTGTCTCCGTGTCCAACGCTGCGCGGTCCAGGCCACGGGAAAAGCGCTGGGGACTATGGTCCTACAGGAACGGGCGCGGTGGCTCAACCTCGCCAACCTGTCGGACAGGGAGAAGGATGACATCCTGGACATGCCCATTGTCCCGGAGGGGATCTTCGGTTCCGCGTTGGCTTCTATGCAACGGCGGTGCGAAGCTAAAAAGAAGGAGGATGAAGCTCTCAAGCTCTGCCTCCCTCGAAAGCCCCCTGCTCCTCTTCCGCCTGCTCAGCGTAAGACCTTTGCACAGGCTGCTTCACAGGATTCGCAGTTTAAAATGCCGAAACTGCGGAGGCCTCAGCCCGCCCCGCCTGCTCCGCCAGGTCGGCCCGGCTGGCCTAAAAAGCCCTCGGCCCCGGCTGTAGCTGCGCCTGCGCGACCCGCGCACACCGCCAGCAGCCAGGCCAGGAAAAAGAAGAGAGCGGCCTGACTCCCCCTCTCTCCTCTGGTGACGCAGCTGGAAGTTCCCCGTTCTCCGGCTCCACCTGTTTGGCTTTCGGGCGTGCACCCAGGGGCTCCCCACGCCCCTATCTCCCAGCTGCCTCGGACCGTGCCAGTGCAAGCCGGGAGAGATGGACATTTGACGTCGCGGGGTTTAGCGGTTGCCCCCCTCTCATGTCCACAAGCACGCACATACACAAATGTTTTCACAAAGAGAATAAATTGTGTCCCGCTGTCGCAGCCAGGCCGAGTGCCGAGGGCGCAGCTGAAAATAAAGAAAGCCAAATCTGTCAAAATAAGCACGCCACCCGGGGGCCTTGTCATTCCGCCACAGGAGAACGCCACCGCACTGCGGCTGCGCCCTCTTGTGGTGGGAGGACTGCAGGGCACGTCACCCGGGGGCTGTGTCATTCCGCCACAAGAGGGCGCCACCGCACTGCGGCTGGGCCCTCTTGTGGTGGAAGGGCTGCGGTGCACATCACCTCTCGCCCTCAGATGGCGGAGATGGGTCGCACTGGCAGCCCCACCCTGGGTGTTGAGGACGATTTCGAGGGGGTACAGGCTGCAATTCGCCGCTGTCCCCCCGCGATTCGCCGGCGTTATACACTCCCAGGCGCGGGGAGAGTCAGCTCGTGTTTTACAGGAGGAAATTTTCTCACTGTTAAACAAAGGAGCAATCTGTGTCGTCCCTCCCGCACAATGTCAGAGCGGTTTCTACTCCAGGTATTTCCTAGTCCCCAAACGGGGGGGGAACGGTATTCGCCCTATCCTGGATTTACGGGCTCTGAACAAATATCTCAGGAAGTACAAGTTCAGGATGCTCACACACGCATCCCTGTTGCGTCTTGTACGTCAGAACGATTGGTTCACTTCAATCGATCTGAAAGACGCGTACTTCCACATTCCAATCTATCCTCCCCACAGAAAGTTTCTGAGGTTCGCTTTCCAGGGGATCTGCTACGAGTATCGCGTGCTCCCTTTCGGTCTGTCATTAAGCCCGAGGGTGTTCGTGCGGTGCACGGAGGCAGCAATAGCCCCGCTGAGACGGCGGGGCATCCGTCTGGCCACTTACCTGGACGATTGGCTGCTTTTAGCGCAATCGGAGCAGGAAGCCAGGGCGCACACGCGTATTCTCACACAGCACCTAGTCGATCTGGGTTTTGTGATAAACGTGGAGAAAAGCATGCTGTCCCCAGCGCAAGATGCTATCTTTCTGGGGTTATCCCTGAATTCGGTGTCTTTCACAGCTCGCCTCTCGGCGGAACGGGTGAGAGCTTTCAGGGCATGCCTCGCGCTTTTTTATCCAGGCAGGTTTGTTCCATTCAGATTGTGTCTTCGGTTACTCGGTCTGATGGCGTCTGCCATCCTCGTGATCCGTCTCGGTCGCCTCCACATGAGGGAATTCCAGCTTTGGGTGGCCTCATGCGGGCTAGATCCCGTGCGTCACGGCACGCGGAGAGTCTTGGTCACACTGGAATGCGCCAGGGCGCTCCGTCACTGGCGGACTCCGTCCTTTCTGACCCAGGGGGTCCCAATGGGCTCGGTCCTGTCCAGGAAGGTGGTCACTACAGACGCCAGCCTGACGGGCTGGGGCGGAATTCACGGGGGCCAGTCTGTGAGGGGCCGCTGGAGTGTGGGCCTCCAGCAGTCTCACATAAATTTTCTGGAACTTTCAGCGGTGTTCCTCTCCCTGAAACATTTCCTTCCATCTCTCATGGGTCATCATGTCCTGGTGAGAACGGACAATACGACGACGGTGGCGTACATCAACCGTCAGGGGGGGTTGCGCTCCCGTCAGTTGCACATGCTGGCACGCAAACTGATCCTGTGGAGCTGCGGCCGTCTCCTCTCCTTGAGAGCGACGCACGTCCCGGGGGTCTTGAACACAGGCGCGGACCTATTGTCCAGGGGTGCGCCGGTGTATGGGGAGTGGACTCTGCACCCGGAGATTGTGGAACAGATATGGGCCCGGTTCGGTCGGGCCGCGGTAGATCTGTTCGCGGCGAGAGAAAACGCGCAGTGCGCGCTGTTTTACTCTCTGCGCGGCATGGATGCTCCCCTTGGCATAGACGCACTAGCGCACGTCTGGCCGCACGAGCTTCTTTACGCGTTCCCTCCCCTGGCCTTGATATCCCCCACTCTGTCCAGAGTGAGGGAACGTGGTCACGCACTGATATTGATTGCTCCGCATTGGCCGGCGATGCATTGGCTAGCGGAAATATATCGGTTACTGTGCGCTCAGCCTTGGCAGCTCCCGCTGCGCAGGGACCTGCTATCGCAGGGGGGGGGGGGCGATCCTCCACCCGCACCCGGAACGCCTGGCGTTGTGGGCGTGGCCCCTGAGTGGCTCAGTCTCTCGGCTGTGGGATTGTCACAGCGAGTGATTTCCACTATACAAAACGCTAGGGCCCCATCCACTAGGTCTTTGTATGACTGTAAGTGGAGGGTGTTTGAGGGGTGGTGTCACAGGAACGGCCACGTTTCTTTTCAGTGTCCGGTGAGTGCTATATTGTCATTCTTGCAGGACCTGATTGACAAAGGCAAAGCCTTCTCCACGATTAAGGTGTACTTGGCGGCTATCGCCGCCTGTCACGTGGGGTTTGAAAAGCGAACGGCGAGTCAGCACCCACTGGTTTGCCGTTTTATGAAGGGAGCGCGCAGGCTTCTCCCCGTGTCCAGACCACTGGTGCCACCGTGGGATCTGGCTGTGGTTCTGGAGGGGCTTAAGGGCCCTCCTTTTGAGCCACTGGAAGGGGCAGACTTGAAGCACGTGTCTTTCAAGGCTGTGTTGTTGCTGGCTCTGGCTTCAGCTAAGCGAGTTAGTGACATCCATGCGCTTTCGGTGCATCCGTCATGCGCTCAGCTCTTCCCGGGAGATGTAAGGTTGATTTTGAGGCCCAACCCGGCTTTTGTGCCTAAGGTGGTGGGCTCATGTTCTCCAATTGACCTTCTGGCCTTTGCTGCCTCAACAGAGGAGCAGCAGTCGCACGCGTTATGTCCAGTCCGTGCGGTGCGCATGTACATGGACAGGACTAGGGGATTCAGGAGGAGCGATCAGCTGTTCGTCTCCTGGGCTAATCCTCATAAAGGAAAACCTATCACTAAGCAGCGCCTATCCCATTGGGTGGTGGAGGCGATTGCTTTGGCCTATACGTGTCGGGGTTTGCAGCCGCCTGTGGGCATGCGGGCGCACTCGACTCGGGGCTTGGCCGCATCCTGGGCCTTATTCAGGGGAGTTTCTGTTCAGGACATCTGTGCAGCGGCGAGTTGGTCCTCGCCTCTCACTTTTGTCCGCTTTTATAAGCTGGACGTTTCCGCCCCGTGCGTGGCACGCGCGGTTCTGCTGTCCTGACTGGAACAGAATTGCTTCTCTGTGGGTTGGTGGACGCTGGATAAGCTTGTCTGGCAATACGGGAGCTACGATATCCCATAGTGAGACATCGAGCGAAATATTATGAAAGAGAACTTTAGGTTATTTACATAACCCCGGTTCTCTGAGTAATATGAGTGAGATGTCTCACCAGACAACCCTTCTTGCTGGGGCGAGTGAGAAGAGGTGCTTATCTTGAATGACGTGGTGCCGTCCGCATGAGCTATTTAAGGTGGGTGTACCACCTGGGCGGACGGACACGTTCACCAGCCAATCAGGATTGGCGTAATGAGATTAATGCTTCTGAGGCTGCAGCGAGGCGTGCATCCCATAGTGAGACATCTCACTCATATTACTCAGAGAACCGGGGTTATGTAAATAACCTAAAGTTATTCCCGTTGAAATATTCAATGGATGTAGTAAGTGCATAGTTTAATGTGTTTTTTGCATGGCTTTGATTTGCTTCATGCTGTTTAAATATTGTGATGTCAACGCCGCCAAAGCTGCTATCCCAAGTTGTGTGTCCAAAGCCTTAAAATAAATTTAATTTTTATTTCAGAAGCATACTCTCACACTGAAAATTGGAGAAAATGTAACCTTCAACTCAAGTGAATTTTAAGGGGGAAAAAAAAATCCCTGACTAAGAAATAAATACTTTACATAAAATCACCTGTTCCACAATTATTGGCACCCCTAAGAATTCCTTGGAAATAAATGTAATTGAAGTATTTCTGTCATTTCTACTGTAGTTAACAATGTTAATCAGAGTATCTAGGAACATTTAATTAGTAATTTATCACTTCCTGTGTCCCTGGGGTATAAATATGATGTGCCACAGAGGCCATTTCTCTTATCCACTCTTCAACACGGGAAAGACAAAGGAACACAACATTCCAGATGTGGAAAGGCAGATGTGTGTCGACTTTCACAAGTCAGGCAATGGCTATAAAAAAATAGCCACTCGCCTGCACCTGCCCATATCTACTGTCAGAGGAGTCGTTAAGAAGTTTAAAACGACTGGAACATTGGTAAACAAGCCTGGACGAGGGCGGAAGGTTATTTTGCCACCACGCACAGTAAGGAGGATGGTAAGAGAAATAAAAAGTTCTCTAAAGCTCTCTGTTAAAGAATTGCAACAAATGGTAGCATCTTGGGGTCACAAAGTCTCCAAAACAACCATCAGGCATGATCTACATGCCAACAAGCTGTTTGGGGGGCATGCCCGGAAAAAAAATTTTCTCACTCACAATCATAAACGCAAATGTCTGGAGTTCGCTAAGCGGTACTGAGACTTCAACTGGGACCGTGTGCTTTGGTCAGATGAGACCAAGATAGAATGTTTGTTGCCAGAAAGCTCTAAGTGGGTCTGGTGGACCACAAAAGATGAGAATGCAGAAAAGCACCTCATGCCCACTGTGAAGTATGGGGGAGCACTATTCAATGTAACTATCTGAATAAGGACATAAATTATAGGATCTATATCGATTGTCCTGATGTCAGATTAATGGCGGTTAATCAACGTAGCTGAATCTGTGATGCAAACTAACGGCTTCACATCTTTCTCAGCCAACCACAAACTGTATATATATATACTTGCACACTGGACCCCACATAGCAGACGAGTCTGGCCCGGATCCGGCATTAAGCCGGCACTGCTGGGCGACTGCTGGCATGGCAAGTGGTATGTCGACGGGATGTGGGCCAGGTCTGGCAATGATGGCACCGTTTCTGTGATGGCATGCCATATGTGGGCCGGTTGTATGCGAGCTGGCCCTGTGCTGGCCCATATGTGGGCCAGCTCTGGCAAACCAGATCTGGGCCACAACAGGGCTGTCAACCTTTATGTACGTGGGCCAGAATTGGGCCGTAAAAGTGCATTATTTGGGCCAGAACTGGGCCACACCAATTTTGCTATGTGGGACGCGAAACAAATTTTTCGCACGACTGATTGCATTGACTTTGTCAAAGACGCGATAGTCGGACAGGGTTTTAATATAGCTCCGTGTCCGAAAGTAAAAAAAGTTCAAATTTTTCAGAGTATTCCAGGAATTATTAGACGTGCAAACTTGGCTATGTTTGAGTTCGACCTTCACAAAATGCAAATTGATAGCTATCGACTTTTCTTGGTCTTTTTAGCCTATTCGTCGGTTTTCGTTGAAGATAGACGGCAGTCTTTATTCGGTCTTTCTTTTGAAAATTAGTCGGAACGAACAGATTCACGCTTTACTTCCACAGCAGAGATAAAATAGTCCGTGAGCAAATCAATTCCATGACCATTGACAGTGTGAAGAAATTATCGCATGCACGATCAAGACTGTCCGACACGAAATGCAAAATAGGCTACTCCATGTCCAGCAGCCAGCAAAAAGTAAAAGTATTGATATGAGAACAGATTTATAACGAAATAAAGAATAAAAACCAACAAACAGGATATCCAACAAAGATGACCCGCCAATAAATAAATCGCAGTGTTTATTGGATGTTCTGTTATTAAAATGTTTCTTTTTATTCTTTATTTTGTTATCAATATGTTCTAATCGTCCTCTTTTTTTTGGCTGTCAGACACGGAGGCATTGTACATCGTCTCGCGCCAGTGTCGACTCACTTTATTGAGCAGAGCTTAAACAGAAACATTGATTGAAATTCTCGGTACTCATCTTGAAGAACTGAGCCCTCTTATCAAAACATTCACGTTTAATATCTAAAAGAGTCAGCAGATTTGAAGAAATTAAAAACAATAATAGACTGTCGGACACGGAGATTTATTAAAACCCTGTCAGACTTTCGGACACAAGACGCAATCTGTCGAGCGAAAAATTCATTTCGCGTCCAGTGTGCAAGCGGCTTCCCAGATAGCAAGCACCTCCACTCCGGATCTGTCCCAGATCTGCCCCAGCTCCAGCTGATCCGGCCCAGAGCCGAGGCAGATCCAGAGCAGTGGAGCTTGCTATCTGGGTTAATACTAGGCTACTATTATTGTCACTTAGGTTTTATCGTCTTCAGTGGGGGAAAGGAATACAACCTGATTGCTATGATTTCGTTCTGAGTTAAGATCACATATTGAAAATAAATGTGTCATGTGTCTTGCATTGTTGTCCATGCATGTTAATCCCAAAATTTAAAGCAGCAACAGTTTGTAACTAATGGGAACACGCTATCCATCGTTTCTCTTGCCAGTGAGCAAGATTTGACTCGGCTGTGTTATACCCAAACACGCCTTCTTTGCCAACTTGCGCTGGAAGGAGGGACAGAGGCGGGACAGAGGAGTACTTGCGCCAGGCGACGCCGGGCACGAAATTGCCTCATACGCCTGGACCAAGGTTAATGTAGTTTTGAAATTTTCATTAGTTTTTATTTTTATTTAGTTGTACAGTTTGCATTTTTAATTCAGTTTAGTTTTAGTTAGCTGAACAAGTGATTAAGCAGTTTTAGTGTAGTTTTTATTTTGAGGAATTCACTAGCTTTAGTTTAGTTTTTATTTAGTTTTAGTCTTTCAGCTATTAAGAGGAAGGCCTTAATTTTTAGAAGCTGACAAGGATAAAGTTTATATTTTTACCGAGTCCTTTATTAATCCTGTATTCTTTAACCATCATCTTTTTTAACATGTGACACTGATGGTCATCATGCTCAGTTATTTCCACAGCTTTTGCCATGTTTGAGAGCTAACCATCTTCTTCACTGAATGTCCGCAGGGCAGTTGCTTGGAATTCTAGGGCCCCTAACAGAATATCTGTGTGGGCCCCCGCCCCCGACTTTTCATTGCCACTCTTTAACGACAATATATCATGATGTTATTCATTATTTTTCTGTTTCTCCGTGTTCTTGACAGTGCCTAATGCAATACACCCAATTTTTCCTTTTTTAAAATTAACCTCTCAACAAAGAGATCATCACATGAATTATGAATTATTAGTTGTCTTATTCACTAATTTACTCACCATCAAAAACATATTCAGACTGCTGGTGGTGAGGATCTATTGCTGGGTCAGGTTCAGATGAAGTGACTACAGCTGATTCTGAAGTAGCAGTGCATAAAGGTTTAATTGTTCCATTTCATATTACTTTCGTAAACATTTATGGTTATGTTCCATGGAACAACTGATGAAGAACTAACCTACCGAGTCTTGGAATAAACAGAATCTAAATGGGCTTCCCAGTACCATAGCTCTGAGCACCCAGCTTCATTTTGCTATTGTTAGGAGGAGGGCAAGCTCTGTAAAATCACCCCCCGCGTGAGCAAGACTTATGCCAACAGGCTAAAGTAGCAGTTTAGTTTTAGTAAACAATTAAGGTAAAAGTAATGTCAGCCTTGAAAAGCGATTATTGAAGTTACACCTAGGCTGCTGCTACCAAATTTTTTGACGGCATATTATGATGCCTGGCGAATGATAACCTTACCGATCTTTTCTGTAGATGATACCGTTAATAACTGAGTAATGTCATTCTCGTCAGGCGATTATTTACTCAGCTGACTGCATGTTGCTTTAACGTAACGTTAGCAGCTGAATAGCCAGCCTGAACAGCTAACATAGCAAGCCAGTTTAATACTCTCAACTCTCTTTGAAAAGAATTTTGTAATGTTCTGGACCCCTGCTTTGCCCTTCCTGTCCTCTCTTTGGTCTTTTCTGGCGTCCAGATTTGTGTGCGTTTGTTTGTTTGCTCTTGGACATCATATTCGCAAGGACGGTGATCCCTGTTTGCTGCCTTAGTTCACGACCTCGCCAGCAAACACGCACAAACAATTTTCCAATACGAGCAAGAAGCATGGATTGAACCATTTTTAAAGAAGGGGGTTACTGAAATGTATTTCATCAATATTGCATGCCTTAATGGCTTTGTTTAAACTCTGATGCATTAGTATTAATATTAGGTAAATCTATGCAAAATAATTTTGTCATGGCGTCTACTGTGGGTTTTGTGGGCCCCAATGGACTGTGAACCCTTATGACGGCGCTGCATTAGAGAAGTAGTGGAGCTCCACTCCTCTGTGCGTTTGCAGCTAGACCCTTTTGGCTGAATTGTGCACTTGAAGCATCATCTTTGGCTGACGCATGCAGCAACTACGGCAGCTAATAGCCGCTATGCTTCCTCCCTGTGGAAGCATCCGGTTAACTCTGACTGAACAGGACAGTAATCGAGGGAGAAAACGAAACTATCAACGAAAACGAAGCTAATTTTATCTGCAATTCAGTTTAGTTTTAGTTAGTTTTGTATTGTCCATTGTAGTTTTTATTTAGTTTTTGTTTTTTAAAAAATTGACATTTTAATTTTTATTACAGTTTAACTAAATTATTTTTTCACTGCTAGTTTTAGTTTTGGTCTTAGTTTTCGTTAACTATAATAACCCCGGCCTGGACACACCCCATTGGCGCGGCGCATCCCCCATTCACCGCGCCTGCGCCTGGTCTACGAAATTAGAGCCCCTAGGGTTATTATAGATTCCATATACAGGTGCTGGTCAACGAAGTAGAATAATTTTTAAGTAGTGCAATCTTTACATTTTTTTAATGCATTTTTTGTGCAGAAAGCAAATCAGGTGTTCACCGCGCCTGTCCTAGTTGTTAGAGTAATCACAGAACTCGCTACCTGTAAAAAATTTGCTCAGCTGAGCTTTCCAAAAGGCCCATTTAGGCCATTTAACTGTGACACTGTTGTTTCATTGAATTAGAATAATTCATAAGTCATTTCATTGAATTAGAATAAGGGCTTGAATTTTTGTTTTCTGTGAAGAGTGTTCACTGTGCAGTATAAAGTCAGGGTTGAGTAGAATTTCTAAGTTGTAAAATCAATCATGGGTCAGCAGCACGACCTCTCAACCGGAATAGTGGCTCAAATTCAACCCTTCGCCAACAAGGCTTGACCCAAACTAAAATTGCTGAGCAGCTCGGCATCAGCCAGTCTTCCGTCTGCAAAAATGGCAAGGCAAACACACTCCTATGTCTCATATACACACTGCTGTCAGCAACACTGTCGACAACCAAGTTTTGGGAATTTTTGCCATAGAAATGTTTGCTATCCCTTCAATGAGTTGAATGGTACTTGGTTTGGGATGGAAATTCCCATCGAAATTTTTGCTGCATGGTGTTTCCACTCACCTTTTCTGGATCTGAAATGGCTTTCATCGATAACCACAAACTTCCTCTGCCCTCCAAGCCTTTGTCCATTTCTTCTTCTCCATCTCTCCATTGCCTCAACTCAGACATCTCTCTGCTTTTTTGCCATCTTTGACAGTGTAGTTGAGCTTGCAGCAACGTCATCTGTCATCATATCAATTTGTCTTAATTGTAGGCCTTGTGCAAATCTGAAAATACATAAGATAAAGGTAAAAATGTGGCCTTGTGCAGACAGTACTTCAACAATGACCCCGGACAGGGTACTTGGGAAGGGAAGAATGTTTTGTGTAGGTTATTTTCTCAAGTCATCAATTTACTGACTACAATTGGGCTGAAAAAGGGCCAGAATGTGTGCTCACACAAGCGTAAATGGTGTTTAAAGCCACAATTAGAGGGAGCAAGTCACTATTGCGTTATACAAAATTGAAGACTGCACGCTGAGTAGTGGTAGCGTGGATAAATGCCACAGCCTAGCATTTGTTCTTCGCAATGTCACGTAAGTCACACGCTAGAGCTGTCTGTATTAATCGTGTCTCGCGTAATTCCTAATATAAATCTAAGCCATTGATAATAGTACTGTGTTGTCCCAGCACTTTATTGTTGTTAAAAGGAATCTTGTTTCTTTCTTTCATTCTCTATTTTTAATACAAGTGTTGCTTTACTTTAGCCTATTGTTTGTATTGCTATAGTTTCTCCATTTTTAAGGAAACTCGTTTCCTTTTGGTTTGTATTTTTTGTGCATATGCCTCCCGCTTGCACAGTTGGCATTAATAAACATACAACCAAATCCACCGGTGCACTTGAGTCCAGTCCACGTTTTCCTGGCCTCTGTCCCAACTGTTACAACTGGAAATAAGTACTAAAATCATAGACTTTATAAAAAGATGGATGCAGCACCCGAGTCTGAAAAGTGAGGTCCATGCAAAAATCTCTGAAAATTGCGTTCTATTTAATGGCTAGCAGATGGCGATGTTGGTGGTTGCAGAAAGAAGTTCAACGCTATAGAAGTCTATGAGAGTATGACCCCACTTTCCCATCTGATTGATTATTTCAATAATGATTTTCCACATTATTGTATCGTAACTATCGCAAGTTTTAAGTCTCCTTTGATATGATGTTCATTTTTGTAAATTATGATCCCGGATAAAGCAAGAATTTGCTTTAGGGGCATAACTATCCTCTGGTCCTCATCAGATACGGTCAAATTCACCCAAAGATCCACCCCTCGCTCCTCCCTGGATCTTCTATTCACGCTGTCGTCCAATAGGAATCACATCCGGTTTCAAAATGACAAAATGGCACTGTTCAAATTGCCAAAATCGAGGCTGAAACCAATGGATGATGTCACGGTTGCTTCGTCCATGTTTTTATACAGTCTATGACTGAAATACTACAGTGCATTATCCTCAACAGAAAGTAAAATACATTTTTTTTCCCCCTTAATAAACTAAACTGAAATTAACTAAATATGAGCTCAAGAGAATGTGACAATTGGGTGTGCTATAGGCTTTCAGTGGATGTAAAGATGTATTGTTCAACCACTGCCGGAGTAAACATTAAAATGTGCTTCATTATTATCCAATACCTTTGCACACTGGATTAACTAAAGGTAACTTATGGGTATTGCAAATGCCTTCTATAGCAGTTATCATATGTGCTATATCTTATGTTGATGGTACACAAAAGCTATAGGTTTAGTTTGTTCAATATGCACATGTTCAGTGCCATTATCCCCATGGGTGCAGCACTTAACTGTGATGGTCAATAAAACTTAAATTTATATGGGATTTCGATAATGCTGACTGTAGCACACCTCTGGTTTTTGTGTAATAGTAAACCTAAATAAGAGCCACGGTGTTAATTTCTATACACGCGGGTATATTATTAGTAATTTTGGGAAATTTGGCAAATATTATATTCGTTTTCCCATACGTGTACAAGAATTGCATCCAGTTGAAAAGAGACATCCTGCTCATAAAAAGCTAATCGGATGCTGGGATACTATGGAATTATATTTGTGCCACAATCCTGAGCGAGCAATTGGACATTTTGAGCGCGGAAAAATATATTTCGCAAGCACAAAAAACTTGTTTAGAGAAAAAAGAAATTTTGTGAGCAAACAAAACCTTCCGATTGAGCGAACAAAATAATTCTGTGCTCAACAAATATTTTTGCATGTTTGCTATGGTCAATATAAACGTGCAATATTAACCCCCTTCCCTCAGTTTCACTCTATACCCTCTCGAAAACTCATGTTCTGCACGCTGGCAGACCGCAGCATGCTCGCTCAAAGCATGTCTCTCCCTCTCTCTCAGTCTGACCTCTCTGTGTGCGCTCAGCTTCACCTGCGCGCTCGCTCGAGCTGTGCAGAGTGTTACAAATGTGCCACAATTCTGATTGGCTGCCTCGGTCTCCAATTAAATGCATTATGCCCAACCACCAAAGAATAGGGGAAAAGGTAATGACGAAATTCGTCTGCGACTGGATAATAGTGCTGCCCTTGTTTGGGACGGGTTAAGGTTAATGTTATATCTCTATGTATCCTGAGACATCGACTGTTGTGTGACTCGTGTCCCTCTTTAGCAACACTGGCTGCTGCTAACTATAGCATTGCACAATGTCTTCTGAACATCAAAACCAAAATGCCACACCGCAGCCACGAGCACCACGTTTTATGGACCTTTATGAAATTTTTTTGGTTAGTCTGTACACATTCGGCTTGCGAACCAAGTTAGCTATCTAGTTAGGTTGCTAGCGTCAGGTCAGCCAACTAATGTCCGGAGAAAAGCAGAAGCTTACAGACATTAAACGTTACTTCCATGATAGCTGGCGAACTTGACAATCTTAAAAAAAGAATAGTTTTGGCACCTTTATCCCAGCTGATTTATTTCAACACCCCTGAAGAAGGAACTTTGCCGATATGTCTGTCGCCATAAACTGAAATAGGCTACACTTATAACCTGCATATCAAGTCTGATCATCTAATGTTACACATCCACAAGTGAAGTACACGATCATCCTTGATTAATTTTGTGAAAGCAAAGACACGTGTTTTATGCAGTGATTGACATCTCATTCTAATTCTTAAACACTATTAGCAATCAGTTTTACTTGAAATAGCAGAGCAAGTGCAGGTGTGATAAACGATATTAAATAGGGGTAATATTGCATTTTGGTGTAGCTAACAAAACCAGGGTGCTGCTGCCGTTCCCGGTGTTGGTGTTGCTGTGCTGGCTTAATACTGCAGCATGGATGTATATACAGAACGAAAGATAATGTGGTGTCAAATTACAGCAGTTGTGATTGTTTAGTGATATTTGGGGTACTGCTTTAGACAAATAACCTGAAAGCATAATCTAAACCTATGTGGAATACATTTGGAAAAACCTGGAAGTTTATTCTCAAATGAACCAACCGGAAAAATAACCTCTAACGCGGCGAGTGCTTCGAACCACGGGAACGCCGGTGCCAGCGTCGGCTCAGCTCACCAGTATCATCTGGCACTAATGTTCGTGAAATATGCAGAAACAGATCACGGTAATAACACACGATGCGCGGCTGAAGAGGCCCATCAGTCCGGAGCCAGGGAGCCGGCGCCCGGTGGTGCAATGCCGGCCTTCATAGCTGCCAGCGGGGACACGCGCATCAAAGCCCCACGTGGCGCCACCGAACGCACGCTTTCACGAATATTAGCGCCAGGTGATACTGGTGAGCTGAGCTGACGCTGGCACCAACGGTCCCGTAGTTCGAAGCACTCTCCACGGTAGAGGTCATTATTTCGGTTGGTTCATTTGTGAATGAACGTCAAGGCAAACTTTTATGTCGATAGACTTATCTGTAAAGTGCCTTCTTCAGGCATTATATGTTGAAATGAATCAGCCGGAGAATGGTGCCAAAGCTATTTTTTAAGACTGTCGAGTTTGCCAGCTATCATGGAAATAACATTAACGTCAGTAATCTTCTGCTTTTCTCCGGACATTAGTTGGCTGACCTGACGCTAGCAACCTAACTAGATAGCTAACTTGGTTCGCAAGCCGAAGGTGTACAGACTAACCAACAAAATTTCATAAAGGTCCATAAAACATGGTGCTCGTGGCTGCGGTGTGGCATTTTGGTTTTGATTTTCAGAAGACATTGTGCAATGCTATAGTTAGCAGCAGCCAGTGTTGCTTAAGAGGTATATGAGTCAAGAGTCACACAACAGTGGATGTCTCAAGATATTAGAGATTTAACATTAAACTTAACCTGTCCTAAACAAGGGCAGTACTGTTATCCAGTCACAGACGAATTTCGTCATTACCTTTCCACCTTTTCTTTGGTGGTTGGGCATAATGCATCTAATTGGAGACCGAAGCAGCCAATCAGAATCGTGGCACACACTGTAAACCCGAATAAGTTGTCAGAACTCAAAAAAAGTAAGGCAATCAATTGCCACATTTTTTTTGAGTTCTGAAATTCAAACATTTGAGTATAATAGAGCTTATATATTTGAAGTTTATTTTAAATGTACATTTAAATTATAATTAAATTAAATTTACCAATTAAGCCAACTCAAAATTTTTCAGTTTCTGCTACTCAGAATGTTCATTCATCTTTCTCATTGAAATAATTCAAGCAAACTTAATCATTTCAAGTATGCAAACTCAGGATTTATTGTTCAATGAACTTAACATTTATTAGTTCTTTTCTTTCAATCTTCTCATTACACTTGACTCAAAAACATAGACTTGATAGAAATCAAAATCATTTACTTAAACATAATAAGTACTCTTGACTTAAAAAAAACGAAGTTTTTTTTTTCATTCAGAATTTTGGTATACACTTTTCTTTTGTGTTATAACAAAATACATTAAATTAAAACAAATATACTGAGCAACAAAAGAAACGCAAGTTAGCTTGTTAGTTGATACCATTATGGTTAGTCAGTCCGCAAAATAGGCTAAATAAAAGTTTGATGAAATGAGTGTAAATGTGTATGCGCTAGTAACAAATTTGATTTTCTGAAATAATTATGAGTAAACTCATTTTCCAGTCTTTTTCCTGACTTCAATTAGGCTAACTTGCGTTTCTTTTGTTGTTCAGTATAAATAAAAAGTAACAATTAACAAGTTACTTTGGCATGTTGTTTATATTTTAAGGAGAACCATGTAAAAGTAGAAATATACAAACTCAGAAAAGCTAAAATTATATTAAGAACAGATCTTTATGTCACAAATAGCTTAAAACTGTTACATTATACAACATTACCAGGGGGGCATCAGCAAATCTTGGGTGGCAAATCTGAGTTTAGAAAGATTATTCGCCCACACCTGTGCCTTTTAGCACGGAATGAAACAAACAATATTTGAAAGACAACAGTAAAAAAATAAAATAATTAAGAATTAAATAGAGAATTAAAGAATCAGTTACAAAGGCACACTTTTGGCCATCTGGTTGTAAACCTGCAGTGCAGCTATGTATAAACAAATTGCTTATAAATTCTTCACAACTAAAACTGCTGAAATTTCAAAACTGTACATTAATATGTACAAAGGCAGTGTGTAGCCTTCCTTTGGCCGTCTGGTTTAAATCTAGCAACTTCAAGCAAGATTAACATAATATATAATAATACCGTGTATAAACACTCAATACATCCCCGCATTTCAGTTAACAACAATAAAAGATAAGTTACAAGTACAAAGACAGTGTCTACTTTATGCCATTTGGCTGAAAACCAGTTGAGTAGAGCAGCAACTTTAAAATTATCAGTTGTAACAGTAGTCAACATGGACCTGACATGACATTCTGAATGTGGACTGTACTCTAACAGAGTGAGCCATCAGAAATCACCACTCCTTTTTGGATCTTGAGTTACACATATAACATCAGGTCATTTTTAAGAGTCTGCAGCTTGGGTGACAATTTTGTGTCATCAAGACCAAGCAAGATTTTCTGTGTGAATTCAAAAGTGTTGGTCAGTCCCTTAGGATAGCTGAGATGTAGGGCATAGATCAGGCCAAACATTACCAGGAAGGCATCAGCAAGCCTGGGAAGGCTGACAACCACATCACCCTCTAGGACGACGGAGATTCTCACTGGGTGGTAGTGAACTGGACTTGCAGCATCGTCACTGACGGTTGTAAGGAGGACCACTGATGCATCCGCCAGGTCTGGTTCATCCATATCATCCTTAAAAAATGAAAGGAAGATCATATACTCATCTCATTTACTGAAACTATGCCTGGGGCAATTTTGATTACATTTGAAATACACAAGTCTGAAAGACTCCTGTTCATTCTGCTACATTGTGCATCTTGTTTGATGAGAAAGAGAGATGACTTATGTGTGCCACTGATAGGCTAAGGGCTACTTGATCTTCTTTGCAGGTGACTTTTCTAATGCCCTAATGGGCACAAAATAACACTTCACACTTACAAACATCTTGCCAGAGGTTTGTAGTTGAAACACTGGCACATTTACAGAATTTCTAATGTGTTGTAAATGAAATGAAAATACGAATTGATTAATTTACAGTACAATAAGCCTGATCTCTCTTTACTGGGACTTACCACACATGTTCTGAAAAATTCAGAGACATCCTCTCGTAGATACGCAGGAAGGGCATGGAGAACAGTGGTACGCCTTGTGTGGACATCATGCAATTCCTGAGAAAATTAAAATAGTGTAAATACCAGTTCACTGATCAAATCCAATGCCAAACAGTCCCAACTAATTATTCATTTAATTAATTACCAAGATCTGCATATAAACCCACTAATAGCTTCCTGACTTATCTGGTGCAATTATGGAATTCAAAAGCTTATTTGAAGCATTAAACTCCAAACATTAGACAAACACTTCACCTGTGAAATGTATAATCACCTGTGCATCATGGACTTTGAAAATGTCAGCCAAGGCATCTGCAGTCTTTCCAGTTTTGGAAGCTTTCTGCCTAAATAAGGCCATCAAGCGAGGAGTGTGGTGATCAAGCTGGGCATAGAAAGTGCTTGGAAGGTTCTGGTTCGTTATCCTTTGGAACTCTGCATACACCTGCATTGAGGAAAGGACAGTATAGTAACATTAATTATTTTATGATGAATAAAATTTGGCAACATTACACACAGTAACATACAGTAGCAAAGATAAGAACAGAAAAAAACTACAAAATGAATTTACTTATTAATTTATTTAGCAAAGATAAAACAGAAGAAAGAGTTGACCCACATTACCTCAGACTGCATATGAAGAGCAGGCCAGAGGTCCATCAGCTCTTTGACCGGAGGGCATGACATTACAATAGTCTGTCGTCGCAATGCAAAAGTGGTCTGCATCATCTTACTGATAAGAGGTAGGTTTCTCTCAGTCTTCTTTACTTCCTCAACAATAGCTTGCCTCAGAAGGTCAAGACTTGAAGGATCCGCTCCTTGAGGAAAGTTGGGCAGAAAGTTGACCTCTGCACGCTTAGGTCTTTTGATGTTGGAGTGTGAAGGTTCATTCTCAGGTTGTCTTCGGCTTCTTTTCCCAGCATTTACATTGACCTCCTGACATCCAGCTCTTCTCATCTTGGTCCTGTAATTTCCCATTTTAAATTTGATGCTGTTTTTCCAGCCATTCCATCCACTGTCAGATCCTGCTTCTTTTAAACAGGGATGTTTCCTAACAAGAGCTTCAGCCACCTTTGCCATCTCCTTATCACTGGGGTAGGCCTTGAAACTATATATGGTAGATGCCAGTTGGTCTAAAATATTGTGCTTTTGGTCCCTTGACAACTGTAGGGGTTTCTCATTCTTTTCAAATTCAGCATTTCCGTCTCTAAGTTTCAGCTCAACGTCAAATGCAAATGTGGGAATCTGAAATGCACCCGAAGGCCATCTGCTTAGGCGTTCTGGGGATGGCACATCTGAAAGGATATCAGTAGATGCAAGTGAACTGGAATCCTCTGCAAGCGAGATATGAACACAGGCTTTTTGTGGTAACTCCTCGATGTCAACAAGGCAAGTGAGTTTTCCATCAAAGTCTGGGTCTTCGTATTGTAAATTAAAGTCACAGTCCAGTTCCAGTTGTTGTTTTAAAATCTCAATCAGTGCATTAACAGAGGCTGGACGGGAGCCGAGTTTTAATTTCCTCACACGGTCCGCCTCGACGACACGAAGGATCATGTTTTGTGGGGCTTCAGCTGCCATCACTTTAATAAATGAAGAGATCTAGAGGTTATAAACTCATCAGCGCATGGACATTATAGTGCATTTATGAGGCTTTCTAAATGTTTACAATCATTAATGACAACCTCTAACATGTTCAGCATTCATAATTTATAGAAAAGAAAAAAATCCTGGGCCTGGGCTACACAGTACATTATAACTTCCATAATATAAGCCAGTTGTATTTTTGTTTTAATCCATTATAGACATGTTCTTTAGAATGTGTTACCAAAGACTGCAATACCAAAATGCATGTCATGTTGGTTGATGTATAAAATGATTAATTATACTGAACACACTTTCCTATGAAGAATTACTTACCATCGAGTGGTCTTTTGTCTCACTTGTATGAACCTCTTGGGAGTCAGCAGCAGCAAACCACCAATCTTGTATGCACAGAGTGGGGTTGTGTCATTGAACTCAGATTGCAGGTGGATAGACAGGCTTCCTTGTGAGGCTGACAGCTCATAGGATCGAAGATGCTCTATATACCAAGAGTCATAATCACAACAGAGAAAAGAAACATTGTAATTCACAAGGTAGATCTGTGTTAGTCTGCAAAATTTTGACAGTCCCCCACTGATTCCAACTGACACAAACATTCCATTGGTATAGTCTGTGCCGTCAATGGTCACCTTTGATGTACTATAGACAGTGTCACTAGCTGTTTGTCCTCTAATGTGAGCCTGAGCTACTTCTGGCAGAGCTGAAACCAAAACAGAGTCAACCCTGGATGTTTGCATTTTTGGTTTGAAAAAGGATGGTGAACCAAGGTGATAGGCCATCATGTGTTGGTGTCTGATTGCCAGAGTCTTCAAGACATTTTTGAAGTTTTAAGCATCATGCACCACTCTCTTGAAGAAGCGATGTTTAGCTTCGAATCGCATGGTCCAAACATGCACCAGGGGCCCAAAGCACTTAACTAAGGTGGGATAGTGTTCCACATAGTGATGTTTGGGACGAAGCCTAAACTGAGGGAAAGCCTCTTGAAGGATCTGTCTGTGGTCACTGATTTTGCACACAAAATAGTCCAATGTTTCATCAAAAAATGATGGGCACAACGCTAATTCAACCACCTCCTTTAAGTCCATCAAAACCTCCCACGCAGCAGTACCCTCTGGTACTTTACTGCCCACAAGTAATGGAAGTAGTCTGAGCAGCGTGGCATTTTCATGCCCGTTGCCTCCAATCGTTCCCCAGGTCATGAATGCTTTTGGAACTGGATGAGGTTTATTTACTTTATCCGTGTGCTGATATGGGAATGATGTGATCCTTTCGTTCAAATACTCTAAAGAGAAGTACTTAAGCTGAATCATTTCTCTAATGCAAAGAGAGAGTTCAACTGGAACGATACCTTCCAAAAGATCATGCAGTAGATCTGGGGGAAAACCTGTGATGGGATGGAAGTACTCAAGTGACTCTCGCAAGACACAATCACCTTTAACCCCATATTGGCTGCTTGAACTCTCATCTTGGAGGACATTTTGTACATGAAGGTCATGGCTTGCTTTGGTTCTCTGGACAAATTCCTCCTTTTTAACCTCAATTGTTTGAAACTGTTCACTTGTGGCCATACACAATCTGCAAACATAATCTGCTCTGAATGACTCCAGAAAACCACCTAAGCCATGTGAAGCCAGATTGTCAGCTGAAACACAGAAGATGGTGCCTTTCACATTCTGACCAACAGATTCAATGAAAACACCATCCTGTTCGAGTGTGTGAACATCATGAACCAGTGGAGCAAGTACAGCTGCATATCCATATTTCTGGATGTCTGTCACTTTAGCTAGCATGGCCAATTGTATAGTGTGCATTGCTGATCTATACTTGGGTGGCACATTTGCTAGGACCCAGTAGATAGCACAAAGTTTATGAACTTTACGTGATGTGCCGAGAGGGTTAGCAATTTCAAGATCATCAATATATAGCTGGATTGCTAGGCGTAGATCTTCTGTTGAGAGCAACTCAATTTCCTGGAAATGAGAGCCATCACGATAAGACACATAATAATCAGGCTCAGAGTTTGGTTCTCTGATCTTATTCAGGATGTCTGTGTTTTTAAACAGCTCCTGAATCATTTGAAGGATTGGAACATACATAATTGTATGACCAGGTGCTTCTAAATAGTACTCAACTGGCATTATCAATGGATAGTTGTGCTCTATAAATGTCTTTCTTTGCTTATGAGAGGATAACTCTGCACCTTTGGATGTAGCACTAAATAGAACATTAGAGTCCATGACAGCATTGACAACTTCATTGAGTGCGGAATCTGTAATATTGTGACCATGTCTCTGCAATATGTCATTAATGGCATCTTTGAACAATGGCTGAGATAAAGAGAAGATCAGATTCAAGTGATCAACTATTTCCTGTGTAGCTGTGTTTGACACATGAAGGATAGCCTGCATCTTTAGAAATAAAGATGCTGCATTAAGTTTGAGCTGATTTTTTAGTGCTAATGTATCACATTGCTCATCATCCTGCATTTCTGTGCTCTGAACTGGACGCTCTTCATTCATAGTGACATTAGAGCTGGTGGCTTGGAGATTCTGAGTATGCTCATAGACAATGTCACTACCAAAGTCTGATGCAAGACTTGCTTGATGAACTCTACTTTTATGGGAATTAAATGAAGAGTATACATTTGTGCTATAGTTACAACCTTTGTATGGGCATACCACTGTCTCGTGCTTTTTTAAGTGTGTTCTTATGTGACTAAGGAGTTCAGACTCAGAAAAAGGTTGCTGAAATGTGCATAAAGGACACTTGAAAGTCACCAGCTCCTGAATCTCCTTTGCATTGCTGTTATGTTCTTGAGTATGATATCTTGACAAATGAGTACCCAGTGCATTAAGTGTCTGAAATGTGCACATGCAATCATCATGGAGGCATGGGAGTGGGCTAATTTTTGAAAAGTGGCTGTGCTGCAGTCTGCAGTGTTTAAATAAATATGTTCTGGTGGTAAAAGAAGCTGCACACAACTTACACTGCGAAGTCATATTTGTTGCAGGCGCAGCAACCTGAAAACACACACACACACAAAAAATATTCTTTTACAGGACACCTGTCATGAAGTTTAAACCTCCATCAAAACTGCAGTCATATTCCTCATACTAAAAGAGTACTGGTGTATTTTGCTGTACTCTTTTAGTATGAGGAATATGACCGCAGTTAAAACAAAGTAGATGTGTAAGATGCCCGTCAGGCTATTCAATCTGCAAAATTACATATTATAGTACAGAAATTAGTCAAAGTTGCGTAAAATTGGACTGGTAGCATTAATAAATTCTTATCCTAGTCAGCCGAGGTAGGGTCTGGAGTTTTGTTGTTGCAGTCTGTAAACGCAACATTGAAACTGGGCCCCTACTCCTCTCAGGCTCAACTGTGTAGCCTCCTACCCCAGTCAGCAGCAGCCGCAGTTGTCAGGAGCGTAAAAAAAGGGAATACAAAGCGCTGGAGCAGTGGGCTGATACCCAACAACCACCGAAAACCGGAGCCTCCGGTGTGATATTTTTTAACCGGACAGGAGAGCCGTTGTGGAGAGCTGGAAAGCGGCGGATGCTAACCGCGAGCCGAAATTAGCATCGCGTTAGCTCACTACAACTGTACTCATGCTCTTTACCACTCCAGGCTTTAGTCGGGTGTCCGGCCGCGGCTGCAGCGCAGCTGTATTTATGTTTATTGCGTCCTACTGAGAGAGAGGCCTGCTAGAACTGACTCTCTAACTAAATTTAGCTTCTGCATTCACTCACAACACTGACACAGCTCCGACACAGATATCGAGTTTTCATTGAACAGGAATACATGATATCTCACGATCCACCACTGCACGTTGGGCATCACCAGGTTTTACAACTATAAGCCTAGCCACGTAGCCCACGTGGCGGGGTGACTTTGCATGATAGCTAATCTAAGGGCTAACGTTAACCGTTTTACTTGGCTTACATGACTCATTTTGTCCGTTTAAAAAACATGTGGAACCTCCAGAAACAAACATTCAAGCAAGTTTTATGTTGACTACTTACATTGACAACTCAGAATTAACGTACTCCTGTCGTTTAGTCTCCCGCTTTTCTCGCACTTCTCGGCTGACACATCGGCTCCGGTCTTCTGCCTGCTTTCTTCTTCTTCTTTGATGAGTTTTTTTGTCGAATATTTACATTTACTACGTGCATTACCGCCACCAATTGATATGGAGTGTGGATCAAGAGATCGAGTATTTCACATTTGTTAAAGATTAAATACAACACTCACACACACAAAAAAGTTCAAGAGCAACGCAGAGCGTGGCATATGCCCCGCCTGTATGCTGATCAGGGGCATATTGAGATGTCTGCTGTGGCGGCCATCTTAGATATTGCACGACGCTGGTTTTCGAAAGGAACCTTCCGACAGCCACTTCCAATACGCCATGAAGAAATGGCGTCAATCAGACGAGGGATTCTATAGTTATCCCACGGAAACGAAAAATTAACAAACGACGGACAGACGGACATGGGGTGCATCTCAAAGCGTAGGCTGCATCCTTTGAAGGCTGCATTTTTAGGGGTTGTCAAGTAATTCCATCTGCCCAACTGACGTAACGTCATTTCATCTCCATTAAATGGCTTTGGTTTCAGTGAGCTGTCACTGGTTTCCCTAACCTTACCTTAACTCTAACCCTTAAACCAAAACCTAACCCTAAATTTAACCTTGTCCCTTACCCTAAATGTCAGTTTAGCAGATGGAAGTAAGTAATGACCCCTAATAATGCAGCCTTCGAAGGATGCAGCCTAGGCTTTGAGATGCACCCATGGTGTCGACATAATGCCCCCTTTCCTCATTGGAGGGCGGGGGCATAAAAACCTCATATCTTATCAATTAGGTTCGTCATTATAAAATACTGAACCATTATTTTATGACACTTACTTTTCGAATCCTCTCGTAGGATATCTATTAAATTTTTTCCTTTCTTAAGTTTTCAGTCATAAGCCTTCTCTCAGCTTCGTATTCCTCACAGTATTTCACCACATGTTCTATTTTCTCTTCCTGCCCACAGTGGTCACGCCTGCCTGTACTGTGTTTACCCATTTTGAATAATGTACTATTAACTCCAGTGTGTCCAAATCTTAGTCTTGACATCAGTGTCTCGTCTCTTTTGTTCCCTCCTGCACACCTCATTTCTCCCACTTTCCTCTGAATTCTATAAAACCATCTACCTGCACGCAAATACGGCAAAATAAAAACAGTTCCGGTGAAGCGATTTTAAAAAAATATATATTAATTTATCTATTTATTTATTATGAACAAGCCAAACTTGTAACATGCAAAGTATTTAACAATTAATTCTTTATATATACTACGTGTGTGAGAGAGATCATTTCTTTATTTAGTTCTTTCTAAACAAGACATAAATTATAAATTCATGTTTAATCCACTTTAAGTAACTCTGAGTTAGTTATTTTAAGTAGAAGGTACATAAAATGCAAATAGTTACTATTAATCAAAAATTCCAAGTTTATTAAACTCAAAAAGAAGCAAGTTTCTACAGGCACTCAACATTTTAAAGTAAGTACAACTTTTAAGAATTTTAAGTTTACACTACTTATTCCAATTAATTATTTTGAGCATTTGGGTTTACAGTGCATTTGTAACACTCAGCACAGCTCGAGCGAGCGCGCAGGTGAAGTTGAGCACCCACAGAGAGGTCAGACTGAGAGAGAGGGAGAGACATGCTTTGAGCGAGCATGCTGCGGTCTGCCAGCGCGCAGAACATGAGTTTGCGAGAGGGTGTAGAGTGAAACTGAGGGAAGGGGGTTAATATTGCACGTTTATATTGACCATAGCAAACATGCAGAAATATTTGCTGAGCACAGAATAGTTTTGTTCGCCCAATCAGAAGGTTTTGTTTGCTCACAAAATTTCTTTTTTCTCTAAACAAGATTTGTGTGCTTGCGAAATATATTTTTCTGCGCTCAAAATGTCCAATTGCTCGCTCAGGATTGTGGCACAAATATAATTCCATAGGATACATTGCCAAAAGTATTGAGTACAAATCTAAGGAGGTGATGCCTCTTTTGCACAACATGTTCTGGAGTATTGTGTACAGTTCTGGGGACCATACTTTATGAAAGATATAGAGGCTCTAAAGAAAGGTCAGAGAAGAGCCACTAAGCTTATTCCAGGTATAAAAGATGAAAGCTATGAGAAGAGGCTGAAGATCCTTAATCTCTTAAGTCTTAGGAAAAGGAGACTCAGGGGTGATTTGATTGAGGTCTTTAAATATGTTAAAGGGATTGACAAAGTGAATTATGAAGGATTCCTTCGACCAAGTGTTGTGAGTAGAACTCGGGGTCACAAATGGAAGTTGACCAAAGGTAAATTTAGCACTGATATTCGGAAATATTTCTTCACCCGGAGTAATTTCAATGTGGAATAGCTTAAGGATGGAGTAATTGGTGTGCACTCATAGTAAAAAAAGACAAAAAAGTCTTAGCAAAAAGAAGCAACTTTAATGTGGAGCACGAGCAGACGTTTCAGCACATTGCTACTCTCAATGCTCATGGAGAAAACAACCACTGACAAACAATTAAGAAGGGGCAATTGCAATCAAACAATTGACAGACAGGTGTCATGGGAGTGGCTACACCCAAGCCTAGGTAAGTGAAAGCAATTATTCAATTAAAAGAGAAACCAAACATTTTGATATAAAATACTAGGTTATATAGTATATAATCACGAAACACATGATGAGATCTATAAAAAACATGAGTAGTTTATATCTTCATTCATCCCATTAGGAAACAAGCTGTTACATTCACAAATCCAAAGAGCTTCTCTCTCTAAAAGTTTTTTTTTTTTTATCTAAGTCACCGCCTCTCCTCTTGGGCAACACTCTGTCAATGCCCAAGAATTTCAAATCTGAAAGAGAATGATTGGCAGTAAGGAAGTGTCGGGAAACGGATGAGGTTTCATCACCTCTCCTGATGGCACTCAAATGTTCCAAATTTCTAATGCGTAAGGCTCTAGTTGTTTTACCTACATACAAACATGGACAAGGGCGAACCAAAATATAAAAAACATGTGTGGATTTTTATGAAATAAACTGTTTGATTTTGTATGTCTTTTTTGTGTGTGGTGTAAGAAAAAAAGAACGAAAGAAGAGACAATCCAATCTTCGAATTGTAATGTGAATATAGGCCACTGGATGGCAGTATTTACCTTTTTTTTATTCAGCTCAGACTGGAGCTATGTTTAGACATGTCCTGGACATGTCTGGGGCAAGTCCCCGAAAATAAAAAAAAAAGAGGTCTAAATGTGGGTGGGGTCTGCAAAAGAGTATTTAAGGCAAAGAATTGAGACAGTAAAGTAGTAGGAGAAATTGCAAGAAGAAGGATAAATGTGACCAGACCTGTCATTCTGTTCAAGACCTGTTTCTTGTTTCTTTTGTGGATTTTTGCCTGTGTGTGAGCATTTTCCCCACCCAGGACATCACCAAATCAACCCACAAAACAAGGGACTGTAAATATTTCTGTTTTTTTCTGGTAATTCAATCTTGGTCTTAGTTGTAGGTTATTGTTAGTTATTGTCTTTGTTCATTAAATGTGTTTGAGTTTTTAAAACTGTGTCTGTCATTCCTTGCTGTTGCTGTTGCTGTTGTGTTGTAATGTAATACCAAATTGGGGCCATAACAAATTGGGGGCTCAAGGTCCGGGATAGACCATTTTGTGAGTAATTTATTGAAAATCTAACATTTCAAATTGTAAAATTGATTTTTTTAATTGTATACATATATATTGACAACAGCAATGGATGATTTCTTGGCATCACCAACCAAGGGGTTTTGAAGTCTTTTAAAAAGACAGAACTGCTAGAAATTTGCAGACATTTAGAGCTGACAGAGGTAAAACCAGCCATGAGAAAAGCAAGACTGGCTAGAGAGATAGTTGAATATTACATTGATGAAAATGTGTTTGCACCAGGATATCTGGAACAGTTTCCAGTGGAAAATCCAAATATAGAAATGGAACTTAAATTAAAAATGCTAGAGATTGAAAGGGAGGAAAGAGAAAAAGAAAGGGAGGAAAAAGAAAAACAAAGAGAATTTGAGAGGGAAGAAAAAGAAAAACAAAGAGAATTTGAGAGAGAGAAAGAGGAAAGAGCAGAAAGAGAGAGACAGAGACAGAGAGATTTTGAATTAGAGAAATTCGATAGAGAAGAAAGACTCCAAATGGAGCAACTAAAAATTATTGAAACTAAAAATAAATTTTGTGCCAGTCAGGAGGTAAAACTGGTGCCTCCATTTTCTGAAAAGGACGTAGACAACTATTTCCAGTGTTTTGAAAAGGTAGCAAAGAGTTGCCAGTGGCCAAAGGAACACTGGCCTCTGATGTTGCAAACTGTCCTGAAGGGTAAAGCTTAACAAGCCTATTCGGCTTTGTCTGCCGATGATTCCTCTGAATATGAGGTTGTCAAAAAGGTTATTTTGAGAGCTTATGAGTTGGTTCCAGAGGCTTACCGACAGAAATTCAGAGGTTTGAAGAAATCTGAAAATGAGACTTATGTGGAATTTGCTAATGAGAAGAAGGTTTGCTTTGAGCGCTGGTGTACTTCTATGGAGGTCAAGGATGATTTCAACTCACTAAAAGAGATGGTGTTAGTTGAAGAATTCAAGAACTGTGTTAAGGATGATGTTAAGACCTACCTTAATGAGAGGCAAGCACTGAATTTGCAATCAGCTGCCAAATTTGCAGATGAATATGTTCTCACACATAAGTCCAAATTTCAGTCTAGCAGTAACAATAGATGGTCCCAATTTCAGAAAAAGGGTTTCGGTGATACCCAAGATTCCTCACCCAAAGACAAAGACAAATCTGGTGATGGTGCTCAGAAATCCAGTAACAGGTCTGATCAAAGTGTGAAAGCTGACAGTGACAAAAGTGGTCTAGTTTGCAGTTATTGCAAGAAATCTGGTCATGTTACAACTAACTGTTGGCTCCTTAAAGCTAAGAAAGAAAAAGAAAAGGATACCAAACCAAATGCCTTTGTGAAAACAAGGTTAGAAACCCCGGTAGTAGATAACCAATCTGCTAAATTGCCTGCTTCTTGTGGGGCTAAAAAGCCTAATACAGCTGACTTTGTGAGGGAGGAATTTCTTCCATTTGTGTCAGAGGGATTTGTGGCTCTGAATAAGCATACTACTCCTGTCCCCATATATATCCAAAGGGATACCGGAGCTTCTCAGTCACTTTTGTTGATGGACTCCTTGGAGTTACGTGATGAGACCGCTTCAGGGGATTTCATACTTGTACAAGGTATTGAAGGGAGGACTGTATCTGTACCCCTGCGCTCTATATTCTTGAAGTCAGATTTAGTTACAGGACAGGTAAAGGTGGGACTTATGTCAAGTCTACCTATAAAGGGTGTTTCTCTGTTGCTAGGCAATGACCTGGCTGGGGGCAAAGTAGTTCCCCCTGTACATCTTACTTCACAGCCGAGCACTGAAGATGGGGATGAGGACCCATCTCTGTATCCTTCTTGCGCAGTGACTCATGGCCAAGAAGCCTGAAGAAGATGCTGTGGTGCCGCCCAGCACATTGAATAGTCAGGACTCAGGTGGTTTGCCTCATGACTCTGATTGGCCTACTATGGTTTCTCCGTTTGAGGACTTATCAGATACTTTTATCAGTTCTCTATTCAGCCAGCCGGATGGGTCTGGTGATTCTGATGTGTCTGGAGACTTGTCTCTGTCCAGAAAGCGGTTGATTGAGGAGCAAACTAATGATCCTGAAATTTGTGTACTAAAGAGGAGAGCCCTTCCTGATAAAGAAATAGATGCAGTTCCAGTTGGGTATTATCTCAAGGATGGTGTGTTGATGCGGAAGTGGCGCCCTCCTGATATCCCTGCCAATGCAGATTGGGCAGTGGTCAGGCAAATTGTTGTTCCGAAAGTCTATAGGAATGAGATCTTAACAATGGCTCATAGTTTACCTTTAGGAGGTCATCTTGGTGTTAACAAGACTGTTGATAATATCATGAAACACTTCTTTTGGCCTGGGCTTCGGAAAGACGTTTCCAACTTTTGCAAAACCTGTCACACTTGTCAGGTAGTTGGAAAACACCAGTTAGACCCACTTGTAGCTCCATTGCAGCCTACCCCAGCATTTGGGGAGCCATTCTCTAAGGTCATTGTTGATTGCGTTGGTCCATTACCCAAGACTAGATCTGGCAATCAGTACTTGCTGACAATCATGTGTGCATCTACCAGATTCCCTGAAGCCATACCTCTACGCAACATCAAGGCAACTGCAATCTCAAAGGCTTTGATAAAGTTCTTCACGTTGTTTGGCCTTCCCAGGGAAATTCAGTCAGACCAAGGTAGCAATTTCACTTCTGGTTTGTTTCAGCAGGTTGTGTATGAACTAGGTGCAAAGCAGATTCTTTCTAGTGCCTATCATCCAGAAAGTCAGGGTGCCTTAGAGCGGTTTCATTCCACTCTCAAGACAATGATGAGGACTTATTGTTATGACCATGAGAAAGACTGGGATGAAGGTGTTCATTTGCTGTTGTTTGCAGCTAGAGAAGCAGTGCAGGAGTCTACTGGATTCAGTCCATTTGAGCTAGTGTTTGGTCATGAAGTGAGAGGACCTTTGCTATTATTGAGTGAACAATGGCAAGAGATAGAGCCGCATATCAGTCTGTTAGACTATGTTAGCAAGTTCAAGGAAACATTGCGTGCAGTTTGTGACCTAGCCAAAGAAAACTTGAAATCAAGTCAGGGAAAAATGAAAACTTGGTATGATCATAAGGCTAGAAGCCGTGAGTTTAAACCAGGAGATAAGGTCCTTGTGTTGTTTCCCTTGCAGTCCAATCCATTGCAGGCTAGATTTCATGGTCCTTATGAAATTCTGACAAAACTCAATGATCTCAATTACATTGTGAAGACTCCAGATAGGAGAAAACCAAAACAATTGTGTCATATTAACATGCTAAAGCCTTATCATGACAGAAATGCTAGGGTTGCAGCTGTCACTTCAGATTCTTCAATGGTCGAAACGTGTGAAGATGAGGGGGAGTTTCAAGATGATGAACCAAGAATTAAAGCTGAAGTTCTTTCATGTAAATTGTCAAACACTGAAGTGTTGCAAAATCTTGATGTAAAACTCCAGCACTTAGAACCCTCACAGAGAGATCAGTTTGAAAGGTTGATCAAGAAATATGAGGATTTGTTTCTTGATGTTCCAAAGAGAGTTACTATAGCCTCTCATGATGTAGATGTTGGTGATGCCAAACCAATAAAACAGCATCCATACTGGATGAATCCTGAAAAGAGAAAGATTGCTGAGAAAGAGGTTGAGTACATGTTAAAACATGATATTATCAGACCCTCCAACTCAGATTGGAGTTCACCCTGTGTGCTAGTTCCAAAACCTGATGGAAGTACTAGATTCTGTACAGATTATCGCAAAGTCAATGCTGTAACTAGAACTGATGTGTTTCCAATTCCTAGGATTGATGATTGTATTGATAGAGTAGGGCAAGCAAAGTTTCTGACCAAGATTGATTTATTGAAGGGTTATTGGTGTGTGCCTTTAACTGAGAGGGCCAAGAGCATCTCTGCTTTTGCCACACCATCTGGATTGTACCAGTATGAAGTCCTACCCTTTGGCATGAAAAATGCCCCAGCCACGTTCCAAAGGATGATACAGTCCACAATCGCCGGATTGCCACACACGGGTGCATACATCGATGACCTGATCACATGGAGTGACTCCTGGGAAGAACATTTAAAAGATGTAGAGACGTTGTTCCAGCGCCTGACCCAGGCTAACCTGACTGTTAACCTGAACAAGAGTGACTTTGGTTGTGCTACTGTCACCTATCTTGGCTACGTCATAGGCCAGGGTAAGGTGGCACCCATCAATGCTAAAGTCCATGCCATCATGGACTTTCCAGTTCCTCACAACAAAAAATCTTTTCGCCGCTTCCTTGAATTGATCGGGTACTACCGCAAGTTCTGCAAGAACTTTGCTGAGATTGCTCTCAGTCTAACTAACCAACTGAAGAAAGGCGTAAAGTTCACTTGAGATGATGCATGCCAGAGAGCCTTCGATTGCCTGAAGTCTCTGCTGTGTCACTTCCCCGTGCTCAAATCTCCTGACTTCAACAAACCGTTCTCCATCGCGGTCGATGCTAGCGACCAAGCTTGTGGATCTGTGCTCCTACAGAGAAGTGACTCTGATGACATTGAGCATCCCGTGGCATACTTCTCCAGGAAGTTCAATCGCCACCAAAGGAACTATTCCACAATAGAGAAGGAGCTGTTGGCTCTGGTTCTATCTTTACAACACTTTGATGTTTATGTTTGTACAGGGCAAAAGCCAATGATTGTGTACACTGACCACAATCCGTTAATGTTTTTGAGTAAGATGAAAAACAAGAATCGGAGATTGTTGAATTGGAGTTTGATTTTACAGGAGTTTGACTTGGAAATTAAGCATGGGAAGGGTACAGACAATGTAATTGCTGATTGCTTATCCCGTGTTTGAATATGTGTATATATCACGTTATGAGCATATTGTATTATATGTATATATGTATACACAAGTGTCTACTTAACCATTTTTTTTGTATTGAAAAGAAAAATTTTGCCTTTATGAGTCAAAATTTTTCCCTTTTGGAATGGAGGTGTAATGTGAATATAGGCCACTGGATGGCAGTATTTACCTTTTTTTTTATTCAGCTCAGACTGGAGCTATGTTTAGACATGTCCTGGACATGTCTGGGGCAAGTCCCCGAAAATAAAAAAAAAAAGAGGTCTAAATGTGGGTGGGGTCTGCAAAAGAGTATATAAGGCAAAGAATTGAGACAGTAAAGTAGTAGGAGAAATTGCAAGAAGAAGGATAAATGTGATCAGACCTGTCATTCTGTTCAAGACCTGTTTCTTGTTTCTTTTGTGGATTTTTGCCTGTGTGTGAGCATTTTCCCCACCCAGGACATCACCAAATCAACCCACAAAACAAGGGACTGTAAATATTTCTGTTTTTTTCTGGTAATTCAATCTTGGTCTTAGTTGTAGGTTATTGTTAGTTATTGTCTTTGTTCATTAAATGTGTTTGAGTTTTTAAAACTGTGTCTGTCATCCCTTGCTGTTGCTGTTGCTGTTGCTGTTGCTGTTGTGTTGTAATGTAATAACAAATTGGGGCCATAACAGAATGAAAAATGGTGTTTATTTCCAGTATAAACGGCAGTGAACAGAAATACGGGTAACGTACTCTGGGTTCAGCAGAGTCAAAGTGAACCCCGAGCCTCCCCAACGTACATTTCTTATACATGAAAAAACCTCTGAAGTTGGCCAGGCATGTTAAGTGTATTCATTACTTAAATAATGCTGATCACAGTCTCTTGGGGTGAAACCGGTCTTCAGTGTATAATGGTGAGGCGTATCATGATTAAGTTTAATGGTCAGAAGACAATTGTTTCCTCAGCTGGATAGCCGTGTGGATGCTAATTGTGTTTGGATGGTCTCTGATTGACTTAGGATGGCTCTCAGTTTGTCTCCTCTGACAGTTGATGGCCTTCGTTAGCTTTTCCTGTTTTCAGATGTTACCATGAGGCCAGGGTGTGGGCCCTCTCTTTGTTATATTGGCAAGATTACCATTTCAGAGCATGTGGCGGTTCCATGCTTGTTGATTGTTGGGGCTAACTAAATTATGAGTCTCCCGCTCTCCAGCAGAATGATTCACAATTCCTTACAGTGGATGTGTAAAAGAAGTGCAAAGAAGAAGGAAGTAAGAAGTGCAATTCTTATGGGGGAAATTACTCTGGGCATTAGAGAGGGTTGTAGGAGGAGGCGCGTAAGCATCAGCATGGACCAACCTGTCCCTAATCTTACCTGTCTGTTAATTGTTTGATTGCAATTGCCCCTTCATAATTGTTTTTCAGTGGTTGTTTTCTCCATGAGCATTGAGAATAGCAATGTGCTGAAACGTCTGCTCGTGCTCCACATTAAAATTGCTTCTTTTTGCTAAGACTTTTTTGTCTTTTTTACTCAGAGTGCGCACCAATTACTCCATTCTTCTTTCAGTCATTGGTTTTATGCACCTGAAGAAAAGAATGTACATCTTGAGCGCAACAGTATTTTTTCATTTTTAATGTGGAATAGCTTGCCTGACCATATTGTTGAGGCAGAGACCTTGGGGGTTTTCAAGAGCAGGCTTGACTTAAAGCTAGATACCATTGAGTCATTCCGTATCTGAAGGGATATATTCACAATAGTATAAAGAAACTGGCTAACTTAGTTGGGCTGAAAGGCCTGTTCTTGCCAGTCATGTTATGTTATATTATGTTATGAATTTACAGGGAACGGCCTACCTGCATTCTCACAATGTGTATTCATTATTCCTTACACAGAGATGTTCTGTATCCATTTACACGTTCCCCCATCATCTGTATCATCTTTGGTATCCGCAAATGCAATTGTTCCTGCTGGCTGCTTACTTAATATTCATTTATTGGTAAAATATTTCGTAATTACCTCATCGCAATAACTAGCCATACATTCTGCTGTATAATTCCCGAAAAACCGAGTGGCCTGTTCCACACTCTGTAAATAGTGGGATTTCGCGGGCGGCCGTGGGCACACACCATTTTAGAAGGGGTCTTTCACGGGTTTTTGTACATATGGGGATTTTATCTGCACATATGTTTTGGGGTATGTCAAAATTATTTTGAATGTTTGTTTGGTATAAATCGATTTGATTATTATTACAAAACCCAAAACCAGTGAAGTTGGCACATTATGTAAATCACAGATAAAAACAGGATACAATGATTTGCAAATCCTTTTCAACTTATATTCAATTGAATACACTGCAAAGACAAGATGTTTACTGTTACAAACTGAGAAACTTTATTTTTATTTATCTTTAATAAAGATAATAATAAATATCTTATCTTTATTTTTATCTTTATTTTAATAATCATTCATTTAGAATTTAAAGGCAGCAACACATTGCAAAAAAGTTGGCACAGGGGCCTTTTTACCACTGTGTTACATCGCCTTTCCTTTTAACGACACTCAGTAAACGTTTGGGAACTGAGGAGACCATTTTTTAATTTATTTTTTTTTAATAAATTTGGCATCTTCAATCCCACCTGAATCTGGAATGCCCAATTGGGGAACTATGTACAAAGCTTGCTCGTATGCGACCCCTTGCTGCCAACTCAGGATAGTGAGACAGTTCACGGCTCTCCTCCGAAGCACGTGCCTGTCTGCCACTGATTCTTATACACTCATTGGTTGAATCTTCGCAAGTTCAGAACTAGGGCGGAGGATACCCGGACATGAACCAAACCGGAGTCTTCCTGACGAGCGCCCGTCTGGCCAGCAGGAGGCGCTGGAGCAACGAACAAAGCTGATATATTGTATACCCAAATCCGGCAGTTCCTTCCCAATTTGAAACCCTGTAGCGCGATAGCCAATTGTGCGCTACTCTGAAAAAGCTGCCGACCCCTGCCGGTGGGTACGCTGGGGCTCGAACTCGCGACGTGGTGATCACCTCTGCACTGCAGCGCAGTGCCTTAACCGTGTGAGCCACCCGGCAGCTAGGAGACCAATTTTTGAAGCTTTTCAGGTGGAACTCTTTCCCTTTCTTGCTTGATGTACAGCTTAAGTTATTCAACAGTCCGGGGTCTCCGTTGTCTATTTTAGGTTTCATAATGCGCCACACATTTTCAATGGGAGACAGGTCTGGACTACAGGCAGGCCAGTCTAGTACCCGCACTCTTTTACTATGGAGCCATGCTGTTGTAACACGTGCAGAATGTGGCTTGGCATTGTCTTGCTGAAATAAGCAGGAGCGTCCATGAAAAAGACGTTGCTTGGATGGTAACATATGTTGCTCCAAAACCTGTATGTACCTTTCAGCATTAATGGTGCCTTCACATATGCGTAAGTTGCCCATGCCTTGGGCACTAATACACCCCCATACCATCACAGATGCTGGCTTTTGAACTTTGCGCCTATAACAGTCCAGATGGCTCTTTTCCTCTTTGGTACGGAGGACACGACATCCACAGTTTCCAAAAGCAATTTGAAATGTGGACTTCTCAGACAGAACACTTTTCCACTTTACATCAGACCATCTTTGATAAATGGCTTTCGCTTGCATTGAAGAGTTTTAAATTGCACTTGATGTAGCGACGAACTGTAGCTACTGACAGTGGTTTTCTGAAGTGTTCCTGAGCCCATGTGGTGATGTCCTTTACACACTGATGTCGGTTTTTGATGCAGTACCGCCTGAGGGATCGAAGGTCACGGGCATTCAATGTTGGTTTTCGGCCTTGTCGTTTACGTGCAGTGATTTCTCCAGATTCACTGAACCTTTTGACGATATTACGGACCGTAGATGATGAAATCCCTAAATTTCTTGCAATAGCTCGTTGGAATGTTGTTCTTAAACTGTTCGACAATCAGCCCACGCATTTGTTCACTAAGTGGTGACCCTCCACCCCATCCTTGTTTGTGAATGACTGAGCATTTCAGGGAAGCTGCTTTCTACCCAATCTTGGCACCCACCTGTTCCCAATTAGCTCGTTCACCTGTGGGATGTTCCAAATAAGTGTTTGATGAGTATTCCTCAACTCTCACAGTCATTTTTGCCACTTGTGCCAGCTTTTTTGAAACATGTTGCAGGCATCAAATTCCAATGAGCTAATATTTGCAAAAAATTACAAAGTTTACCTGTTTGAACATTAAGTAACTTGTCTTTGCAGTGTATTCAATTGAATATACAGGTCCTTCTCAAAAAATTAGCATATTGTGATAAAGTTCATTATTTTCTGTAATGTACTGATAAACATTAGACTTTCATATATTTTAGATTCATTACACACAACTGAAGTAGCTCAAGCCTTTTATTGTTTTAATATTGATGATTTTGGCATACAGCTCATGAAAACCCAAAATTCCTATCTCAAAAAATAGGCATATCATGAAAAGGTACTCTAAACGAGCTATTAACCTAATCATCTGAATCAACGAATTAACTCTAAACACCTGCAAAAGATTCCTGAGGCTTTTAAAAACTCCCAGCCTGGTTCATTACTCAAAACCGCAATCATGGGTAAGACTGCCGACCAGAAGGCCATCATTGACACCCTCAAGCAAGAGGGTAAGACACAGAAAGAAATCTCTGAGCGAATAGGCTGTTCCCAGAGTGCTGCATCAAGGCACCTCAGTGGGACGTTTGTGGGAAGGAAAAAGTGTGGCAGAAAACGCTGCACAACCAGAAGAGGTGACCGGACCCTGAGGAAGATTGTAGAGAAGGGCCGATTCCAGACCTTGGGGGACCTGTGTAAGCAGTGGACTGAGTCTGGAGTCGAAACATCCGGAGCCATCGTGCACAGGCGTGTACAGGAAATGGGCTACAGGTGCCGCATTCCCCAGGTCAAGCCACTTTTGAACCAGAAACAGCGGCAGAAGCGCCTGACCTGGGCTACAGAGAAGCAGCACTGGACTGTTGCTCAGTGGTCCAAAGTACTTTTTTCGGATGAAAGCAAATTTTGCTTGTCATTCGGAAATCAAGGTGCCAGAGTCTGGAGGAAGACTGGGGAGAAGGAAATGCCAAAATGCCTGAAGTCCAGTGTCAAGTACCCACAGTCAGTGATGGTCTGGGGTGCCATGTCAGCTGCTGGTGTTGGTCCACTGTGTTTTATCAAGGGCAGGGTCAATGCGGCTAGCTATCAGGAGATTTTGGAGCACTTCATGCTTCCATCTGCTGAAAAGCTTTATGGAGATGAAGATTTCATTTTTCAGCATGACCTGGCACCTGCTCACTGTGCCAAAACCACTGGTAAATGGTTTACTGACCATGGTATTACTGTGCTCAATTGGCCTGCCAACTCTCCTGACCTGAACCCCATAGAGAATCTGTGGGACATTGTGAAGAGGAAGTTGAGAGACACCAGACCCAACACTGTGGATGAGCTTAAGGCCGCTATGGAAGCATCCTGAGCCTCCATAACACCTCAGCAGTGCCACAGGCTGATTGCCTCCATGCCACGCCGCATTGAAGCAGGCATTTCTGCAAAAGGATTCCCGACCAAGTATTGAGTGCATAACTGAACATAATTATTTGAAGGTTGACTTTTTTTTGTATTAATAACACTTTTTTTTTTTTTTTTTTTATTGGTCGAATGAAATATGCCAATTTTTTGAGATAGGGATTTTTGGTTTTTCTTTACTTTTTTGCCAAAATCATCAATATTAAAACAATAAAAGGCTTGAACTACTTCAGTTGTGTGTAATGAATCTAAAATATATGAAAGTCTCATGTTTATCAGTACATTACAGAAAATAATGAACTTTATCACAATATGCTAATTTTTTGAGAAGGACCTGTAGGTTGAAAAGGATTTGCAAATCATTGTATTCTGTTTTTATTTACGATTAACACAACGTGCCAACTTCACTGGTTTTGGGTTTTGTATATAAATGCCCGTGACACGTTCCGTTTTGCTGTTTCAGAGATTCCGCATCACCCACCACCTCCCCATCACCACCAACTTCTGACTCTGGCCTCTTCAGCATTAAATCCATCCTCCCCATGGCAATTTGATGACCCTTCAAGGGGGGCGGCTTCGCCCCTGCCTACTACCCAGGCAGATCAGCACCCCTCCTTGCTGGAGGGTCCATGAGGACGGAGTCATCGCCAAAGACCTTGTCAAATTAATTTCATTGTTAATTACGTTGTCAAATAAATCTGTTACATTTTAAAAAAATTGCAGCCTTTACTGCATCCTCAACAAAATCTATATGTTTTGCCATTAATTTGCATATTATTCGGCCAATAATGTTGCCACGGCAACTAAAATCGATAGTTGTCCTGAGTGAAGCATAACACATGTCCCTACGAAATAATAAAGTAATCGGTAAAAAATTGCAGCCTGTACTGTGTCAACAAGGAAATCTCTGTTTTGCCATTAACTTGCATATAATTTAGCCAATATTGCTGCCATGGCAACCAAAATCGATATATATCATAACTGAAGTGTAACACATGTCCATACCAAATATGAAAGTAATCTAAGCAAACAAGTAGTCCAACTCGGCGCTCAGGTGGAGTATTTAGGTTCAAGCAGGTGCTCTTGGAAAAGGGATAAATCCAGAAACAGAGAAAAGGAGCCCAAGGCACTCAGAAGCGTCGACCAGAGACGGAATGAGTTAAAAAGCCTTTAATAAAACTGACTAGTCATATAAAATGCCAGTATGTTTCGACCTCTACAGGTCTTCTTCAGGGCACACGCAAAGAGAATTGAAAGAATCGCTAAGACTATATAGACAAAGCCCAAACCCCTATCACAGGTGTTCACACAGAGAAAGTTTAAAAATCTTAGCCTATTGGATAGAGTAAGCCAGCGATAGGAGAGGAAAGAGAATGAACATTTCAAAAGTTGCATACGGGTTACAAAACAACACACACGAAAAATTTAAAATAAGCACATTATTAAACAAAGTCCAAAACCCAAGATCACACACATCTTACATCATACACCAAATTACAGAAGTTATTATAAAAAACATTTAAACTTGATGTCCTCATTTAACTCAGGATATTTTAAGGCATCCAGTTGATGTATCCAATATGCCTCGTGCTGATTAAGCTTGCGCAGACGATCACCACCTCTATCCAGAGGTTTGACATGTTCCAAAGCTTCTACTTTTAAGAGAGAGTCATTTTTATTATGGCAAAGCAGGAAATGTAGTGCCATTGGGTATTCAAGATTACCGGTACGTATGGCATATTTATGCACCGCCAATTGATCGCGCAGGCGTCTTTTAGTGCGTCCTATATAAAACACGCTCTCACACGGGCACGATAGACGACAGACGATAAATAACAAAGCTGGTGTTACAATCAATAAAGTCCTTGATCTTGAATGTTTTTTTAGGCTTAAAGTCAACAAATGTTTTAGACTGGATGATGTGACTACAGTGGGGACAATTCATACAACGATAAACACCAATAGGTCTTCTGAGCCAACTTTCTTTTTTCTCCGGAGGAAGGTGGCTATGTACCAACTTGTCACGGAGTGTAGGGGCTCTTTTATAATAAACTAAAGGACGCTCAGGAAAGACCTGTCGAAGATCAGGGTCAGAATTTATTATGGCCCAGTTGTCATGAAAGTAATCTGTCAAAAATTGCAGCCTGCACTGCGTCCACACGGAAATCTTTATGTTTTGCTTCTAATTTGCATATTATACGGCCAATACTGTCGCCATGGGAACCAAAATCAATGTGTCATAAGTGAAGTGTAACACCTGCCCATATCAAATATGAAAGTAATCAGTCAAAAATTGCAGCTTGCACTGTGTGCACAAGGAAATCTCTGTTTTGCCACTAATTTCCATATTACTTGGCCAATATCGTCCCAATGGAAAACAATACAGCCTGTAGAGCATCCACAATAAAGTGCCTACAGACATGGACGCGGCGGCGCCGACAGAGACGACACACGTGAATCTATAGTAGCTGCCCGACTTTGTCTGGGGGCTACAATTAAAAGATAATCTCCAAAACAAATTTGTTGATCCCAACCAGTCATACCTCATCTAGGAGCATTTCACAGCAAATTAAACAAGATAAAGCAAAATTTTCACTGACATCTCCTGCACCACATTTACTTATAAGACACATTTTGTGATTATGATATGTAGCCATATATGTTAATGCATGTGAATGCAGGTGTTATAGTAAGTGCTGCTGTGGTTCAGTACATATTTTCATAAACACACAAATCAAAAAATCATGTTCCAAAATACTTGAGGGTATTATTTATTTCTGAATAACAGACTCTCACAAGTACATTTATAGAGTTGCATTTCAATGTCAGTAATAGTGAAAAATAAACCTTCAATTTTATCTATAATATTAATATCGGTTATAGTGAAAAATAAACTTAAATTATATTCAGTCATTCCTATTGTGATTTCCTTGATTTACTATTGTCTAATTTGTTTAAGTGGTCCCATTTTGCTTTACAAAGTTTGTATTTTTTAGCAACTATACACCATTAGTAATTATAGTACACCAATGCTTAATTATTTTTCTCATCTCCCAAAAGGTCCAATTTTTTTATTATCATTGGAGGGATGATTCTTCCAGATGTACTGGCCGGTTTCTACAGTGTTTACTGCTGGCATTAGTATGGAATAAAATGAAACCTAGCATTTTACAATTCAGAAAAATTATGCCTTTAATTTGGACCACCATTTCAAATTTTTCACAGGGTTTGAAATAAAATCAAAACCAATATAAAAATGCGTAATTCACATGGAGTACCCACAGATCAAGTCATATATTGTCATTATCTTTAGTTATTTCAAGAGAATATGCCCTTTCTTATATGAAAAATAAACAGGCCATGAATGTGGAGGAAATTCTGCCAAATGTCCTAATAAATCATATTGTCCTAAAGGCTTGTCCAAGAAGGACAACACAATATGTAATTGTCACAGGCAAAAAAAAAAATTAACATTTATTGCATTATGTTTCTCTAAAATATTCAGCCAAGAGTCATCATAGGTTGCTCATTAATCTCACTGTTGAAATATGGGCCATGTCCCATTGCAATGAGTTTGTGGCACATTCCAATAGCTTTTGTTCCTACTACAAAGGTTTAGGTGTGTCTTAATGCAGCATAATTTTCTGGGTCTTGCTGGTTGAGGCCAAGCCTATGTGCCAATGCTGACCTAACATGGTCTGAGCTATGATAAAGAAGAGATGCCAATAAAGTATTGTATAAAATTGGCTAGGAAGACGAAACTAACCGGTTAGATGGCCGGAAATTTATCCCAGTAATTAGGCCGCTACTGTGTTAGAGGTTTCATTATGCTATGCTATTGCCAAGACAGCTGGGAACCACATTGCCAAGTTGGTCTGTGGTGGAAAAGTCATAACCTGTAGTTTCAATACCATAAATAATAGTGCCCTTGAGATGCAGCCCTGTCAGTGGACTCACCAGAACTAGTAACATTCCAAAGGGTATTCTTCCATTGGGCTCAGCAGTGGTACCTCCACTAAAAAAATATTCCAGGAGGTGGTCTGTCGCTAAATGCAGCAAATGGAGCCTCGGCAGTGGGACTTGCATCGAGGTGGCTCTGTCATTCAGCTCCATCTGGGTAAACTAAGGTTTTTACAAGTTTATAATTAACAAAAGCAAGTACCTCTCAGCAAAGATAAGCTGCATCTGTAATCCGAACAAACTCTTGACTGAGGATCAAGTGTAAATGCATGCGTTAACATGAAATGGGCTGAGCGACTATGGAAGCTAACAGAACAAGTATTTGACACTAACGTGTCTTTGTCCCCCGCCACAAAATGTGAAATCGTGTGAAAAAGAACAATTTCTTGGTGTGACCTTGAGAATGGCGTGAAGGTCACCGAAATCGACTGGCGCCGGGATATCAGATTAATACATGTTAACATGAAATTTGAAGGAAATCCGTCAATTCGTTCTTGAGATATCTCGCTGACAAGGATTCGGGACGTACGGACGGACGGACGGACGGTCGTGAATACTATGTCCCGCCGCTTCGCGCGTTCCGCGCGGCGGGGGACAATCAAACAAGTGAAGTATATATTCTTTGTATCTGAACAACAAAAGAGTAGCGCTTATACTGAGGGCTTCAAAATTACTGGTGCCCCTGCACAAAGAATACTTTAAAAATATATTTATATTTATCGTGACATTCTAAATAATAACAAGTGAGGAATACAGAACGATATTACCGTTCCAATGAAACCAACCAAAATCAATCACTGATTCAAATAAAAAAGTTTCTTCCAAATCAATGTTTCACAATTAATGGCACCCTTATTCTCCACCGAAATTAAAGCAGGTATTACATTCCACTTAAGTTTTATCTAAGTGTTAAGGAACTATATTAAGCCATTACATCACTTCCTCTTTCACTAGGGTATAAAAATGAGATAGCATATGCAAGATCCCTTTGCCATCCAACACCATGTTGAAAACAAGGCAACTGTCAGTTCAAAAGAGGCAGATGGTCACAGACCAAAACAAATCTGGTAATGGCTACAAGGAGATTCACAAACGAATATGCCACTGAGCTGTCAGGGCAATTATTAAAAAATTCCAAGGATATGGAACTGTCAAAAATTTCAAGGGTAGAGGACACAACTGCATTTTGCACCCCCCCACCCCAGGATACAGAGGAGGATGGTGAGAGAAGCAACAAAATTCTCAAGAATCAATGTGAAGGAATTGCTGGCCTTGGTGGCATCTTGGAGTCACAAAGTTTTAAAAATTACCGTCAGGCGTCACCTCCACAACCACAGTCTCTTTGGAAGGGTTGCCGGAAGAAAACCTCTTCTGACCAGAAGACAAAGAAGAAAGCATTTGGAGTTTTCCAAATGTCATTTAGATTATGACAGGAACTTGGTGCTTTGCAAGTTTGGTCAGATACAGCATTGGTAGTTTGGTGTCAAAAACATCGAGAAGCACCTCATACTCACAGTGAACTATGAAGGTCAGTCAGTTTTGTTTTGGGGCTGTTTTAATTCAAGCGGTCCTAGGGTATTGGTTAAGAGTAATGGCATAATGAATTCCACCAAAACTCAGGATATTTTTGCTGACAATCTGGTTGCTTCCGCCAGAGGGTTGGGACTTGGCCGAAGGTGGACCTTCCAACAAGACAATGACCCAAAGCATACCTCAAGATCCACACAGAGGTTGTTCTGTGACGACAAAATCAACGTTCTGTAATGGTCATCTTAGTCACCAGTTGTCAGTCCAATTGAAACCCTGTGGGCCGAGTTGAAGATGGGAGTTGATAAATGCGAACCTTGAGGAATGGTTCAAAATGCCCCCAGAGGTGTTTGCAGGAAGCACTAAATGAAGGGTGCCAATTATCATGGAACCTTGATTTTGTTTACATTTATTTCATACGAAATGATTGTTTTCATTTTTGTATTTTTGTGCATTGCCAGTCAGGGGTGCCAGTAATTTTTGAGCCCACTGTCCATACAGAAAACGTTTTGCACCGTATGGTCAAAACTAAGCATGTGTAGCTCAGCTTTCCTCTAAATCCAGTACACTCAAAAACTTTTTTTTCCATAACAATGCAGCTGCATTATAATTATGGGGGCATTTTTACATGGGAGTAAATTAAGTCATCTTAACTTACTTTAACATGTTTCACTGATTAAAGAAATCTTGCTTCTAACTATTTGTCATTCTGATATTTGTATCCTTCTATTATGTTCTCAACAGTTTACTTTGTATCTACATTGCTGAGCATCATTTCTTATTCTAGTCACTAATACTTTGTATAAAACAGGCTGATCAGAACAGAAATCAGACCAGATACATTTTTCAGGAAGAGACAGCAATGACCTTGTGTGTTTTATTAAAGTCCTTAGTACCAATGGCCTCATGTCCACGAAAAGAATGGAGAAATGAACCAGAAAATTTTAGAGCAAATGAGTAAGAATGAGATAACATGTAATTCAATATTTAATTTAGAAATTTAAGGTCCCCTTCATTGTCGCTTTGAATTTCACAGCAATGCATACACATTTCCATTTTGCGTATCAAAAAAATTATAAAAACCTCCATGAACAAACATCTGTGGTATTTCAGAAGTTCAGTTTTCCAGTCACAGTTCTGTTCATGCATAAACTTTCCACTGTGGCACGTAGCTGATACTGCATGTTACAGTATTTGTGTGTTATGCCTCTTGATAGCAGCCTCGAACACAAACTTGAGGCAGGTCACCCAATCCATCAGTCAATTCAATTCTTTTCCTTATCTCCCTCGATAACACCCATTGTCCTGAAAAATCATGGAAATCCAAGAAGTTTTACCGAATTACCTGGTGATATGAAAATCCAAAAATATGAGACAGGAAATGATAAATGGCTAAAAATACGGCCAGCGCATACAGTAATTTCCCTCAAAATAGTTATTAATAAAAACAGTTTTCCCAAAATTTTTAGATCATCCAGAATTCATTGTTGTTAAAGTTAATGGTTGGGAGAATGACCCTTCCAGTTCTTCACAAATTCCAACTCACAGGCATAGTAAAGCATGCCACCGCATCTCGCTTTCTCCCAATACCAGACGAATGCTAAACATCACTTTCTCACTGTTTCTTTCTCACAGTTCACTGACCTATGCACTCCATAAAATATCTTCAATATGAAGACATGGACAAAGAAACAGATGAAAATCAAATATTTTTGCTTTAAAATACTTCTTGTGTTTATGTCTAAATCAGTCCTCGTTTTTTTTTTTGCAATTATCTGTTATTTCCCTATTTATGGATTCTGTACATGTTTCTTGGCTGAGATAAAGAGGGTTCTGACAAGAAAAGAATACACAAATCGGAAGTCCCAAATCCCCCATAGTTGCATCAAACAAACATCTGCATGCATATGTACCCTGGAAGCATGAGATGCTGATTGTTTCAAATTATGCAATTTTGTAGGAAACACAGCAATAATGTGGGCAATGATGGAGGAATAAAGTCTGAGGCACTGCAAGCCAGTTTTCTGCTTGGCGGAGTGGGTCAGGCAGCTCGGATTCCCATTAGTTCTGGGAGGAGGGAGCACTTCTTCAGACCTAGACAGGCAGTGTTTGATTAATCTGTACTCTCATATCCTGAATGCTGCCAAGAATTTTTTTCTGGTGGCCTGCCAGTGTTACCCCTATCCGAAGTAGGTCCCTGAAAAGTAACAGAAAAATGCATTAGAAATTAGATAAATGTCTTGCGTTAAAATGATTAAAACATGCCTTAAAACACAATGGTTGATTTAAAGTCTTTGAATCAAGATTTGGTTTTCACCTTAACTGTGCAGAAGATTGGTTGCCAAAATGTACCATTTAATGATTTTCCAACTATAATAAAACAATCACAAAAATAGCATACTTAAAGTCTAACTGATTCCCCACTATACAATTTTCAAAAATGTAAAAATTCTGCAAGGACCCGAGGGAGAGGCTGAGTAGGGTTGCAGGGAGCAAAGATTGATTTCCATAATCATGAAATGAACTAAAACTATGGCAGCTATGATATCCAAGAAGCCATTGTAAATTTCAGTGGAAAAATCAAGAATTATGCAAATTTAAAAAAACAAACAAACTGCTGACCGGAATAATAATCTGCAGATGACATGCACGTAACAGTGACCCAAGATATTTAACCTCTTAGCCCTCGCTACAATTGAGCCAAACGATCCTGAATGATAGCCGAGTAATAATTGTTACAAATTTTACCTACTGCCCAATTAAGCAGCAGCAATCAAACAAGTTGGACAGCTTAATGCAAAATAAAAACTGAATGGCGCCAAGATCGGTACAGTGATACACTGTGACTTGGCGATAGCTGTGACCATCTGATTAAAGGTTACGGAATATATTCCCATAAACAGACACGTGCTGTTGTTGCTACCAGTCTATGCTAGCTAACAAACTAAACTATTAGTGCAAGTAGCCTAGATTTAGTTGCTACCCTGCTTTGATTGCAATTCAGCCATCTGTTAAAGGAGACATATTATGATGATCCATGCTTTTTGACATTCAGAGAGTGCTATAAGCTTCCACCTCCATGCCGCACATTGAAAAAGTTGAAAAATGACACATCGGAGCTGCCAGATAGCTCACTCGGTTAAGGCACTGCGCTGCAGTGCAGAGGTGACTATCACATTGCGGGTTCGAGCCCCGGCGTACCCACCGGCAGGGGTCGGCAGCTTTTTCAGAGTAGCGCACAATTGGCCATTGCGCTGCAGGGTTCCAAATTGGGAGGGGACTGCCAGATTAGGGGATACAATAATAGCTTTGTTCGTTGCTCCAGCGCCTCCTGTTGGCCAGACGTGCGCTCGTTGGGAAGACTCTGGGTTTGTTCATGTTCGGGTATCCTCCGCCCTCGTTCTGAACTTGCGAGGATTCAACTGATGAGTGTATAAGAATCAGTGATTGACAGGCACGTGCTTCGGAGGAGACCCGTGAACTGTCCTCACTATCCTGAGTTGGCAGCAAGGGGTTGCATACGAGCAAGCTTTGTACATAGTTCACCAATTGGGCATTCCAGATTCGGGTGGGATTGGAGATGCCAAATTGAAAAAAATATATAAATAAAAAATGACACATCGGGGTTCTGCCGTAATTCTCAAAGGGGAATTCACGTGATTTCCTGCCTCTCGGAACGCCTTGTAGCAAGAACTTTACGAGATCTGTCAAAATTCTTTTGTTACTATGTCTTGACAATCAGGAGGAATGTATAAAACCTGTGATGAATCAGGAAGAATCCACTTCAAACGCGCCCATGACGCCTGCCCCCAAACTGCCGAGAAGCACACACCAAGTCAGCATCTCCTCCCAGACAGCTGTGATCAAGACCTCAATAGGCATGCAGTTCACACCGTTTTTTTCATTGGTTGTTGCCCTAAATCTTACCCAGATAGGATAGTGCTCTCATCTGATTGGCTATTGTGTTGCCCCTTTCCTTTTATTGATTGGAACTCCAGGGAAGACGTGTTTGGCTCCTGCCGGTTTCCACAATTATAGCGGTGCTGCTGCCCATATCGGCATACTGTTGGAAATTGTTTTTGTTTGAATCTTTTTTTTTTTTTGCATGAGAAATACTGTGTGTGCATGACATCCGACGGAGATGAGTGACAATCGTGCTCATTTGGTGAGACTTGAGAACCCTGATATAGAATAGAGCAGTGGTTCCCAAAGTCAGTCCTAGGGACCAGCTGGTATGCTGGTGTATGCGGGTTCCAACCACAATTACCATACCAGAATTTTCAGAAGCCATTAATTTTTTTTAATTAGTTGCTTATCAAATTAGTGGAACATTTTTACCCCCTTACATCTCATTATGACAGAAATGGCAATGCATTCCATGATGTTTCAAAGCCCAAAATTGATTTTGTTTACTTTGATGTTCTAAGTAAGCATGCCAAGCCAACGTCCCGATATGTTTAATGTGATCAAATGCAAGACTGCAATCTATCAGTCACCTGCTGATTAGGGTTCTGAACGCACATGTTCAAATTGTTACCTGAAACCACACAAGTAACATATAATTCATTCAGTATGAAATGCTTTTTATTCTTAATAGCCTATTAGTTATTAAAATTTAGGACACACAGTCACTGACTATCAATTAGAAGCCAGTTCATAGTTTAATGTCATCAATTGAAAATTTCCACTTTTTATGTGAGAAAAGTCATTTCCAATATAGCCAACTTTGAAACTTTATTTCATCATGGCCATTTCTGACATGTGGTCTAAAAGGGTAAATAATCAGTATGAAGAAGAAAAGTGCAAGGTCTGAAAGCATAAATAATCAGTAAGAAAAGGAAAAGTGCAATTAAGAACAATTTGGTCATTAAGATTGGAGTTGTGGTTGGAACAAAAACCACCAGACACTGTGGGTCCCCAGGACTGAGTCTGGAAACCACTGGCAGAGAGTATACTAAGTTTACTAAAAGAGCACGTGGAGCCGGGTGGAGGCGGGCCTTGGAAACCCAGGTCTGCCCCTTCTGCCTCTGGTTCCGCCCCTGGAAGGCTCTGCTAAACCGACCAATCATGGCAGAGTGTAGTCCAAAACCAACCGTTTTCAGGAAATGGCTGCAAAGCTGTTAAATGGGTATTTTTCTGGGTGCAGCTCTGTGAAAAGTAGGGAGTTTTTCAAGCTGAAAGTCATCCTAAACTACTCAGTAGGTGTTCAGAACTGACACAATGGGAAAATTAGCATAGCGAAAATGGCATAATAGGTCTCCTTTAAATGATAAAACAAACCTCTATCTTAATGTGATACCAATAAAACTGCCTTCAAAGCATACACTAAGGGGTTGTCTGAAAACAAATGCCTTAGCTTACTTGCAAGACACTGTCTTATAGTTGCACCTAAATTATTTATCAACGTCCGACCAGGGACCAGTTTCATGAAGACCATGCGAATTTCGCAAACACTCAAAGTCCTCTCATTGCTAATTTAGTAATTCACAAAGGCCATGCATCGCTCACAGGTCGAAAAGAGCTCGCTGAAATAGGTCAATTACAATCATATCCCCAAGCTCCCGCTATATTTTGCCATAATTTCACAAAGCCCTAGTTAAATTTGGGCACTTGTAATCAGATAGCAATCCCTTCATGAATTGGTCATTTTTAGCAGGAGCTCCTGACTGCTCGCAAAGTGTTGAGAGGCTGACAGAATGGCATTGTTTCTCGCACTGGAAGAGGAAGCTTGGTTTGTTTTCAGCCTAGAAAGGTTATCCCTGATTGAATCAACTTGACAGTCTCTGAACGACACAAAGCTTCAAAAATGATTTTCGTTACCAGGTCATGGCATCTTTGAATTGGTTGAATTTATAAAGGACGATCTGGAAAACCCAACACAAAGGTCCAGTGTGATTTTCGTGCATTTGCAGGAGTCGTTTGCATTTCTGTTTTATTTCACCGGGCATTTCCTGCACACATGCGGGGATTTAATGACCTGTAGCCAGGAGTCTTATCAAATTCCTGCACAAACACGATCGCCAATAAGAAATAAAGTACAGGTATTTTATTGAATAGCATCAGCGACTACCAAACATCATTGGTTTTATTGATGGCAGCCTTATTGCTAGAGAGAGACCATCCTGAAATTAGGATAGTTACATTTGTCATGAATTGTACTATGCTATTAATGGACAATGGATTAGTGATCGTGAGCTCACATTCAACAATTTTTTCACCTTATATTTAGCCATCTTACTAGTGACCACAAACCCATCTAAGCTTGAACTGAACCAAGTTATGTTGGCCAGTTACAGGTACACAATCTCCATCACTAAAATGAACGTGTGGGCGTGATGTGACAACACGTTCTCATCCCAACTTGTCATAAAGTGACGGTACCTGATCAAGCGTCGATATACAACACCAAAGGAAGTGTTTGGCCTCTTTATTGACGCTTAGGGTTAGGGTGCGGGTGAAGGGTTTAGGGTAGGGTTTGTTTGAAATTGGGGTCAAATAAGGACACCATTAGCGTCATTTTGCGTTGGTCAGGTAGCATCAAGAGACAAACCCTAATTCCAATGAAGTTGGGATGTTGTGTAAAACGTGAATAAAAACAGAATACAATGATTTGCTAATCCTTTTTGACCTGTATTCAATTGACACTACACTACAAAGACAAGACATTTAGGGCTGTAACTACGAAAGGTGTCTATCTAGTATCCGTGTGTAGCGTTTAGACGTGCATAAATATGACTTAGATGCTTCTAGCTAAACATGTGTTTTAATCACACCCTATGAAACACTCTAAACAGTTGATTAGTTATCTGTGTCTACCATTGCCCGTCTACCCTTGATGTCCTCAGTTCAATCTGTTAAATGGGATTTGATTGGCTGCTGGATTGCGAACAGGGATATGCGTTCCGGTGTTCTGTCAAATTTTGCTACCCATCAAATTATGCTGCCTTGCGGTTCTGCGATTGCGCAAACCTAAAATCTCTGGCTGTTTCTTCGCTCATATCATAAGTATCTTCAAAAATAATAAAATAGATTTTTTTCAGTGCGCCTTTGGACCTAGAATCCAAATATATTTGCATGTACATGCTGGGTTTTCCTGAAAATGCAGAAATGAGATGATAATGGCATATGTGGGCATATATCTTTAAACAAACTTATCCTATAAGTTGCACAGCTCTTTCAAGGGGTATATGGCGTGATGTACCCTGCCTCTGAATCTATGTTCCCCAAGGCAAAGCCGCGGGTAACATAGATTCAGAGGCAGGGTACATCACGCCATATACCCCCTTGAAAGAGCTGTACAACGTTTTTATCTTACCGTTTTTATCTTATGGTGGCAACCTAGATAAACAGAATTCATTATGCTTACTGCAGCATATTGTTGTAATAAAAGTGACTCAGCGTCTCAGCCAAGCGAACACTGTCGAAGCATTCAAAGTCCACATCTTCTCCTTTTTCTGTTAGGTATTCAAGCAACATAGACGAAGATAAGGTATTTGACTTTTTTGTATTTTGGGGGATCACTTTTGCGGGTTTCTCAAGAATGTCGTCGTCTGTGTGACGAGCGAAACGTTTCCATGCCATTTTGACAGCTGTCAAAAACAGACGAAACGTGGTAAACAATTCAGATTTACGTTCTGTTACGTTATTTACGTTGGCATAAATATTCACTACAAAGTGTTGAAGAATATAATTTTCATGAGATTTTGTCAGGCGAACAGTACTTTTTCGTCTTTTTTGGAATGTTTAGGGTGGTATCTTAATATAAAGTTGTAACAAACCCCAGAATCTTTTTTTTTTCCTGCTTTCCACAATGTGTCAGGATACACCTTGCCAAATTTTAAAGTTGTAGGACTATTTATGTCATTGTAGTACATAAATATTTGCATTTACGTCATTTCGCCAGGAACATGCCCCAGAAAGAGGGTTTTTGGACCTCTGCAGCCTTCTAGTAGCCAGTTGACTGGGCTGTCCACCCACGTTCTGATCCTTGAACGTCCTAGACATCATTTTTGGTGCAAAACCTTTTATAACATTCCATGTCTGTTTTTTCACTTTGCCCCCAGGGTAAAGGGAGAACACGACCAGAAAAGATCTCAGCTAGACAAGCATGTGATTATCTCGTGAGATTCATCAATTCTTAAGAACACTTCTTTAATCTCAAAGATGCTTTTTCAAAAGGCTGTTGTATGCCTCTCTTGTCAACTAAGCATACATAGATACAGGACTCAAAATTAAGAGGAAAGCTCATTCCAAATGCAAGTTGTCAGTTTACTTTGTCAGGAAATATTCAGTTAACTGTTTTTATCTTTCACGGAGTGGCATCAGCATTCAGGGGCACTTGGATGGCATTGGACAAAGTCTTCAGCCATGTCTACTAGCAACGGGGCCTCAGAAAAGTAGAATCAAGTCTTACTTCATAATAATCGACAAACATGCGTTGCCTTGCAAAGCCTCCAAAGCACTGGCTACTGTTGATGAGCTTTTTAAAGCTCATCATGTTTTTGGAACCACATACTGTCAGGAATTGACCAATGTGTACACTTTCCTGCAAACAACTGCATATGACAAAGATGTTGAAACCACCAAAGTTAGTCTGAGTAGCCAAGTTAAGAGCCAGAATGCTCCACTCATTTTGCCCAATCAGAATTCACCTTCTGAATCTGTACTATAAGAAAGAAATATAGAGAATAGTTGTGCCACACTGGTTGCAGAACTGAAAGTTGCCAATGTTCCTGAAAGAACTATTTACTACGTTGTTTGTGCTCTCCGAGAAGTGCTTGGAGACATTCAGAGTCAAACTCGGGATACTCTGAAAAGTAGGGCTGGGACAATTCTGAATCGATTCCTTTTTAAGGCGTAGTAACACTACCTGCTGCCATGGGGCGAACATTCAAGCTTTCCCTTTTCCTTTATAAAACCCAACGCAGGCTGAACGAAAGTGCCAAACATCAGAGGGCATGTGAAATGCTTCCGGAGAAAAACTTCACTGACATCAGTTTTTTTCGGCACGGAGCCAAGTAAAGAACTGCAGAATCGTCCCCTATTAACCAATTAGGCTACTCTAAGAAAAGTAACCTGTTCCAGTTTACTTGCTTAATGAGCAATCAAATGGTGGATGCGTTTACTCTCCAAGTTGAATGAGCAGAGCTGTTTATTAAGGCAGCATGTTTGATTTCTGCATTTTGAAATTTATATGGCCATAGAACAGCACAACATGAACACGATTTCCATTGCCACGCATTTTGTGCGACTGTGATAATTCATATCTCACATTCACGTTTCATCCGCTTTACAAGAATGTTTTCAACCTTGTGTATTTTTTAGACGTTTGAAATCCAGGGCGATCTGAAAACAGATCTCTTTATTTTTATTTTATCATTTTGGATCTCCTAAAAATACTACAATGAGAGATGAAATGCAGAGTTGGGATATTGTGATGTTGAACAAGGATTTTTTTTAAGTGTGATAAGACCACTTGCCGTCATGGGGTCGCGTGTAATTCCTTAAAACAGACACACCTGAAGCGGCACGATTTAAAATGCCGTCGGGAAGAAGCCGTAGTTTAGATTTCGCTAATTGCAGGTGCTCCGCCCCTCCCTAAATCTGCACCCGTGTACTTGTCCCAAATAACAATCAAGCAATTTCAGTAGCCTATAACGATTAAGATGTGATGGTGAAAAGCAGACAAATCTAACTGGGCTACGGTGTTAGATTGAAAGAATCCGCGGCGGTTCGTCGGCCGTAACAAACGGAAGCCAGAACCTCGCCCTTCAAAGCTTAATGACTTCAACATTTCGTAGTTCACTTTTCTTTATCAGCAGTTGCTCATACGAATTGGTTGAAGGACAATCAAATTTATTTTCGATAGCAAATGACGACGCAAATTATCAACACGTCTTTATAAATTAGTTTGCGAGGCTTCTTTCACAAGAAGCCACGTCCATTTTCTACAATCTTAATATAGAAGAAAAGAATGCGATGTTGCACAGCTTATTGCTTAATGAGCCTCACTAATCAATTTGCGCATCTATGCCGTTTCGTGGGCTTCTTGAGTGCGGAATTTATAGCGTAGGCCTATGGTAATTTATGTCGTAATTTATGTGTGAAAGAAAACCCCTAAATTTCGTGGTGCAATGTATAACAATGCCATCAAAATAAATTTGACTCAGCGGACTGTTCTTCTAAGAATTCGTATGAGCAACTTCTGATCAAGAAAAGTAAACTGCGAAAGGTTTAAGTCATTAAGCTTTGAAGGGCGAGGTTTTGGCTTAACTCTGTTACGGCCGACTCCACTGTTTAAATGAACGATTGAAAACAGGTGATAAACAATCATGAACATTAAGGGATTGTTTGGGCTTCCCCTGTTGCCAATTCACGAGCCGCCACTGGAAAGAATGCCAATAATTTAAAAAAATCTTCCTCTGAATTGCATCTCTCAGCATTTTAGGACATTATTAAAGATTAATTTAAAACAGATTTGTTATAAGATCGCCCTGGATTTTAAGCCTAAAGCATCACTCCATGGTGAATTACCCCAGATGTATGCTGAAAATTGGGCGACTGATACATAGTTGGTGTATGCGATGCGAAGCTAAACAAAGCTTCAAACAAACATAGGCCCTCTTGAATGAAATGGAAGTTGGTGTCAGGGTTTCTGATAAACTCAAAGTACCTATTTGGACAGGTGAAACGAGTTAAGAAGAATGGAAATGTTTTTCGGCCTGAGTTGGCTATTTGTGTGAAAATTGAAAATGAGATGCGGGTGTTTCATATAATCCGAAATATTGTTGTTAAAGATGAAAGGGTTCTTATGGTAACGAGTGCTTTGAACACGCCTTGTTTAGATGAGCATTTCCATGGTTAGAAGGTCTTGCATACCACAGAGGCACCTTTGTTATGGACATTCACAATATTTTGTACCACAACACATTTGATATATTATTGTCATATGATTTGTTTATTGTACCGTATTGTTTCATGTAACTTCTCTCATCTGCTTTTGGCAGATTTAATCTTATTTTGTGTTTTATTTTGTAGATTTTATTTTTTTTTACATTACATTTGAAGTGTGATGAGAAGTGCCTAATAAAAAGAGATAGATATACAATATATTGTTGGTTTTTTGTTTTATATTCTTTTAGTTTTTGTAAGGACTGTAAAGGAATGTAATTACTCTGAATAGAGTTAATTAGTCTTCCATCACTCTGAAGAGAGGATTAAAAATAGGACCAAGAATCCTGTAGCTTACCGACAAGCAGTCTTACAGAAATGACACAAGTTATGAAAATTTCATGTGAAGTTTGACACTTGAATCAATGAAAGTCAATGCAAAGGTTTCAAAAAAAGGCTCACATAAATTTATAAGACCTTCTGTAATACAATCCTAAGCTCTGAAGCAGTTTTGGTGATAAAAGTCATTAAAATATTTCAATATGTCAATTGAGAACTTTAAAGGTCATACAATGTCAAGTTGTGGTCAGGAGTGGACTTCATATATGACTTTCTAATTGTCTCTATACAAACCTTGACTCAATCATTTTGGTGATACAAGTCATTGTAATTTCACTGTGGAGTTTGACCCTCAAAGGTCACTGACAGTCAAGTTGAATGTCACCAAATGAAAGTTCATATGTGACTTCCTAGATGTCAGTAACAAAAACTTTGGCTCCATCTATGACCGTTTTAGCGATACAAGTCATTGAATTTTCACTAGGTCACATTTGACCTTTGAAGGTCAATACGAAGGTCACCAAACGAAAGTTCATATATGACTTCCCATATGTCTCTAATACAAACCAAGACTCCATCTGTGACTGTTTTGGCAAGACAAGTCATTGTAATTGTATTATGTCAAGTTTGACCTTCAAATGTCATCAACAGTCAAGCTGAATGTCACCAAATGAAAGTTCATATGTGACTTCCTATGTCAGTAACACAAACCTAGGCTCCATCCGTGACCTTTTCAGTGATAGAAGTCATTGAATTTTCTCTAGGTCAAGTTAGACCTTCAAAGGTCAACATGAAAGTCATAAACTTCCTACACTATACATCTGCAATACAAAGCTACACTCAATTTGTAACGATTTTGCTGACATAAGTCATTGAAATTTCACTGTATAGTTTTGCCGTTCAAGGTCACTGAGGGTCAAGTTCAAGGCCACCAAATGAAAGTTCATTTATGACTTCAATGCACATATGTTCCCAATCTTCAAGATTTTTAAGCCTAGAAACCTTTGAAAATTGTAACATTTTGCTTGACCTCAAGTTTGACCTTTCAAGGTCATCTGAGGTAAACTTTAACACAGCCAAAATATAGGTCATGTTATTTTCTATATGTCATTAACACCAACTTAATCTCTATCTGTAACCATTTAGCTTCCACAGCCGATTTGGCCCATTCTCCATAAGACCCAATGTTAAAGTACAGCGCCCCCCACTAGACCCACTTCCGTCAATTCAATCAAAATGGCACTTGCACTGTACATTAAGGGCCGGATCTACAAAAGCTTTGCGTGTATAAAAACATGTGCAAACTCATTGCACACGCAAAAAAATGTACAAACTGATTTACTAACAGTGCACAGTAAGGGTTGCCTCTTTCAAAGGTGCAAAATAGCACGTCTGCATCCAGTTAGTACGTCTGCCACAATGAATATGCAATATGGGGCGTTTACACGCAATTGTGCGTGTGTTGGGAGGAGAAAATGTAAATATATTAATTTAGCACGCACAAATTGATTTATCAAACCTGAAAGAAATTTTGCTAATAAAATCTGCGTCTATATTTTAACATGTGTCAAAAGGAGGTGCAAACGGTTTGTTTGCGTAATTGCGCACACATGGCTACAGTTATTGTCGCAAGAAGGAGACATCGAAATCATGAAAGGAGACGCAGAGAACGCATTTTTCACCCTCGTGTGACGTTTTTGGAATGAACAAAGAAAAAATCATTAAAACATATTGGCTATCCAGCACTGCCATTTTGGAGCTGTTGGAGGAACTCAGAGAGGATTTGGAGCCAGCCACGAGAAGCCACGAGTCACGCAATACCTGCAATGACAAAACTCCTTGCAAGTTTGCATTTTTTTGCATCTGGGTCATTCCAGCGTACGGTAGCTATTACAGCTGGGATCTCCCAATCCCGTTTTTTAGATGTGCTGTCTGAAGTCCTAAATGCCATGTCGCGCCAGATGGCCAAGTTCATTAGGTTTCCACGCACTCTGCACTTATTGAATGAGACCAAACAAGGTTTTTTTTGCAGTAGCTGGATTTCCTAGAGTTATAGGGGCGATTGACTGCACCCATGTGCAGCTTGTGCCCCCCGCAGACACTGAGCACGTGTACAGAAATCGCAAACACACGTATTCATTGAATGTGCAGTGCGTTTGTGATGCCAAAGGCATCATTTCCAACGTTGTGGCAAAATATCCGGGGTCAGTACATGATTCTTTTATTCTGAGAAACAGTTCTGTTTTGCAAGTTGCGAGATGGCGAGTTTGGAGATGCCTGGCTTGTAGGTGAGTCAATTTGTAAAATCCTTAGCAAAATTTATTTCATTAAAAACAAAAGCATGTTTCACATTGATTCATATGTTTTTAAAGGTGACAGTGCATACCCCCTACACCCCTTCCTCCTGACACCTGTTCTCAACCCGACCACTGCCGGAGAAATAAGATACGAGGCCCATATCCGTACACGGAATATTGTGGAGCGCACGTTCGGAATCCTGAAGAGCAGGTTCCGTTGTTTGGATCGCACTGGTGGAGCACTGCTGTACAGGCCAGAAAAAGTGGCCCAGATTGTAGTGACCTGCTGCATGCTACATAACATCGCCAAGCAACACGGGCTGTAGCATGAGGCCATGCCGGAGGAGAACGCCGACCTGCCCCCCTGTATGGAGCAACAACCCAATGCTGCAGGGATGGAGACACGCAGCAATCTCATTCGAAGTCACTTCTTGTGAGCTGTTTGGTATGTGCATTTTTCTATTTTCATTCAATAATGCGTTGTAGATTGCAATACAATGCCATTCCCTCTGGCTAGTGTGACCCAAAAAATGGCAGAACATTGCAAAGTTAAGCAAATCAACATTTATTGAAAAAAAGACTGAAATCACTTTCTGAATTCCAAACATTATCAAACGAAATACTCATTCACGTCTAATTATGTTAAGTCCCGCAAAATCATATTAAAGACACATTGTTTCAGTCAGAAAATGTATTAGGCTATTGTCTTAACATTTATGGTGGAAAGAAAAGAAAAAAGCAGTTAATTATTGCCCACTTTATACAAAAAAAAATAAAAATTCACAGCCAATAGAAGACAACTTAAACGTGACAGTTGAATGTATCACTTGTGTTTCCTTTTATGCAGGTGGAACTTGCCCGTCATGCACACCTCTCCTCCCTCTCCGGTGCCCGGCTGCCTAGCTGTCGCTGTGGGACTCGGTCGGCCCGCTTCTCCACCTGGATTGAGGGCAGTCATTGCCTGCATCCCTTCCCGTAGCCCTCTTGCCACGGAATTGACGGCCATCGTCAGGGCAGATACTGCGCTGACCATCTGTCTGCAGTGCGTGGCAATGGCCTGAGTATTGCGCCTTGCCGCCCGTGGCAAAAATGACGCCGCTAGCATCTCCCGTGCAATTGTCTGAATGGCTGCAGACTGTTTCTTTTGTTCCTCCAGCAACTCCAGATCAATGTCCTCGGGACCTTTTCGAGGCTCTGCAGGGGTGGCGGCTGCTCTGGGGGGATTTGAGGTGGATGGCTGGACTTCTGCTGAAGATTCTACATGTAAAAAATAAATGTTTTTTGTTTGGGATTTGAGTTAAAGGACAGCAAGGAGGTACATTCATTTTTCACTTACTAAATAAATATCTTTTCAGAAAAAGTGTGTTTATACAGTATTATTGTGCGCCTACCTTGTTCTGCTGTTTGGTCCAGTGTGTCATACCCGGCAATTCCAGTGACTTGCGTCTCGCAGAACGTTAACTGCACCTGTTCCTCAACGCTGGTCAGAGGCATCTCATCCACTGTGCCCCCACCTGTTTTCTTTGCAGATGTTTTATTATACGCCAATTTTTCTTTTGTTCGTCTTCGGATATCTTGATATCGTCTTTTCACTTCATTCACTGTACGCATCGTTTTACCCACAGCATTTACTTTTTCACAGATTTCCGCCCATATGGCGTACTTTGCGCGCCAGTCAGATTTCTTTGCGGTAGCTCATTCACGTCTTTATTGGCTTCATCTACCAACACCTCTAATTCCATAGGGTTGAATTTCATTTTGCGCTTTCTTCTCTCCAAACTCTCCATGCTGCAAACCATGAAACACGCAAAACCCTCATTTAAATAGGGTGTGTCCAACACGTTTGCACCTGTTGCCATTTGCGCAATCACTCTTAGTAAATCACCTGCAAACCGCGGTTCAGCCTCACACGCAAAATTCTAGATTGCACGCGCAAATTAGTACACGCAAATTGGGATCTTAGTAGATCCGGCCCTAAGTGTATCAAGGTGAGTTGATTGCCAGATTTAGAAAAAACGTAATCAGACAGTTTTTTAGAAATAATTTTTTGAAATTTCATGTCATATCTTTTAGCATTGTTAATGTATTCCCTGACCTCGAGTTTAAACTTTCAAAGTCATCTGTGGTCACATTTAATATTGCTAAAATATAGGTTATATATGACTTCTTATATGTCGATATTACAGCGCCCTCCATAATTATTGTTATAAATAATATAATAATAATAACAATAATATAATAATTATAAATAATATAGGACCACAATGGCAAAAAGAGGAAAACCCAACCTTTAATTCAAGTGCATTTATTCAGTGAAAAAAAAATCCGACATTAACAAAATTATTCTTTTACATCAAATCATGTGTGCCACATTTATTAATGTTAATACTTTGTACAACCCCGTTTTGCCAACAAAACAGCACCTAATCTTCTCCTATAATGTTTGACAAGATGGGAGAAAACAGAAAGAAAGATCTTCAACCATTCCTCTTTGCACTATCTCTCTAAATCATCCAGCGACCTGGGTCCTCTCCTCTGCACTCTCCTCTTCAGCTCACTCCACAGGTTCTCAATGGGGTTGAGATCTGGGGACCGAGATGGCCATGGGAGACACTTGATTCTGTGTCTGCTGAACCATTTCTGTGTAGATTTAGCCACATGTTTGGGGTCATTATGCTGCTGAAAGACCCAGTGACGACCCATCTTCAGCTTTCGGGCAGATTTTAATTTAAAATGACCTGGTATTTCGAAGCGTTCATGATGCCATGCACCCTAACAAGGTTCCCAGGGCCTCTGGAAGAGAAACAGGCCCACAGCATCACCGATCCTCCCCCATAATTCACAGTGGGCATGAGGTGCTTTGCTGCAAACTCATCTTTTGTGTTCCGGCAGACCCACTTATAGTGCTTGTTGCCAAAAAGCTCTATCTTGGTCTCATCTGACCAAAGCACACGATCCCAGTTGAAGTCCTAGTACCGCTTAGCGAACTCCAGACGTTTGTGTTCATGATTGTGAGTGAGAAAAGGTTTTTTCCGTGCATGCCTCCCAAACAGCTTGTTGGCATGGAGATAGCGCCTGATGGTTGTTTTGTGACCCCAAGATGCTACCATTTGTTGCAATTCTTTAACAGTGAGCTTTGGAGAACTTTTTATTGCTCTTACGATCCTCCTCACTGTGCGTGGTGGCAAAATAACCTTGCGTCCTCGTCCAGGCTTGTTTACCACTGTTCCAGTTGTTTTAAACTTCTTAATGATTCCTCTGACAGTGGATATGGGCAGGTGCAGGCGAGTGGCTATTTTCTTGTAGCCATTGCCTGCCTTGTGAAGGTCGACACACATCTGCCTAACTTGAATGGTGTGTTCCTTTGTCTTTTCCATGTTAAAGAGTTGATAAGAGAAATGGCCTCTGTGTCACGTCATATTTATACCCCTGGGAAACAGGAAGTGATGATTTACTAATTAAATATTCCTAGATACTCTGATCCACTTTGTAAACTACTGTAGAAATGAAATACTTCAATTCCATTTTTTTAAGGAATTGTGAGGGGTGAAAACAATTGTGGAACAGGTGATTTTATGAAAAATAATTATTTCTTAGTCAGGGATTTTTTTCCCCCCTTAACATTCACTTTAGTTGAAGGTAAAATTTTTCTACAATTTTCAGTGTGAGAGTATGCTTCTGTAATAAAAATTAAATTTATTTTAAGGCTTTTAACACATCTTAACCAGGGGAGCAAATAATTATGGAGGGCGCTGTACAAACTTAATCTCTATCTGCAACCATATGGCCTCCACAGGCCATCTTGCATATTCAAAAAGTACATCACCCCTAATAGACCCACTTTCAATCAAAATGGCGCTCGCACTGTACATTGATGGTACCAAGGTAAGTTGATTGCCTTATTTAAAATAAAATTTATCAGGCAGTTTTTGAGAAATAATTTTAAAATTTTCTCAGTCCTATCTTTAACAATGGAACCAAAATTTCAAGGGCCCGTAAAATCAGTCAAAAAAATCCTGGACATATGGTCTAGTAGAATGTTATTGCAAATTTACACGAAAATCATCCGGCCAAAAAAAGATAAAAAATTTCCCGGACGACAGATGACTGATGCCGGATGCCACTCCAAGAAAAACTCAAGGTTGAGGAAAATTTGAGTAGACTTAACTGAGAGTTATTCTCAATAGAGTTATGTGTTGCTCTGAACTGAGTAAAATGGTGAAAGCGTCGATTTCTAAAAATACTAAATAGAGTTAAATACCTCTAAAAAGAGTAAAATATTAACTCTGAATTGAGGAGATTTGACTCTTGAAAAACAACTCTCTGAGAAGAGTAATTTTTACTCTTTTTAGAGAGGGACCAAACGTTATCTGTTCTGCAGTAAAATGTTCTTATATTTGAGGAAATTTTACTTAGGCAAATTTCCTGTGTATGTGCAGTTAGACACCAATGGTCTCCAATAACCTCTCCAAACCCAAAACATGCCTTTTCTCCATGATAAAGTTTAGAATTTTGTCCAATTTTCTCCAGTCCTACAAGCCAGTAAATATACTCATTTAAAGAACTGCTTATTTAATGGACAGCAGATTCACCCTGCAATGAAAACCTAGCAGTTCCCACTTCCGAGCTTGCAACCTTATATTAACACTTTCCACACCTTATAAAGAACAAGTGTAACTCACTAACTCAGTAATATTTGAAATATACCTTATTTTAATAGAAAAAAAACATTTCACTATGAGGAAAAAGCACACAATATGCTACCCTAGATTGAACAAAGGGGTGCAACGAACGTACTAGGTGGTCTATCAAAGTGCTTGAGTTAATCGCATTTCAAATGAACCAAAACCTCGGCATATGATTGTTTTGAAAACGGTATGAATTATAAAACAAAGAGCTCCATTGATCAAAATGTCACCACATGCAGTATTATTAGCAAAGATTAATGGTTCCTCTTACGAGCCAATGTGGCACACAAGCTCTGTGATCATCATGGCTATGGTCAACCGAGAATAGAAAACTTTAGGTTATTTACATAACCCCGGTTCTCTGAGTAATATGTGTGAGATGTCTCACTATGGGATGCACGCCTCGCTGCAGCCTCAGAAGCATTAATCTCATTACGCCAATCCTGATTGGCTGGTGAACGTGTCCGTCCGCCCAGGTGGTACACCCACCTTAAATAGTTCATGCGGATGGCACCACGTCATTCAAGATAAGCACCTCTTCTCACTCGCCCCAGCAAGAAGGGTTGTCTGGTGAGACATCTCACTCATATTACTCAGAGAACCGGGGTTATGTAAATAACCTAAAGTTCTCTTTCATAACATTTCGCTCGATGTCTCACTATGGGATATCGTAGCTCCCGTATTGCCAGACAAGCTTATCCAGCGTCCACCAACCCACAGAGAAGCAATCTGTTCAGTCAGGACAGCAGAACCGCGCGTGCCACGCACGGGGCGGAAACGTCCAGCTTATAAAAGCGGACAAAAGTGAGAGGCGAGGACCAACTCGCCGCTGCACAGATGTCCTGAACAATCGCCTCCACCACCCAATGGGATAGGCGCTGCTTAGTGATGGGTTTCCCCTTATGAGGATTAGCCCAGGAGATGAACAGCTGATCGCTTCTCCTGAAACCCCTTGTCCTGTCCATGTACATGCGCACCGCGCGGACTGGACATAACGCATGCGGCTGCTGCTCCTCTGGTGAGGCAGAAGGTCAATAGGAGAACATGAGCCCATCACCTTAGGCACAAAAGCCGGGTTGGGCCTCAAAATCAACCTTACATCTCCCGGGAAGAGCTGAGCGCATGACGGATGCACCGAAAGCGCATGGATGTCACTAACTCGTTTAGCTGAAGCCAGAGCCAGCAACAACACAGCCTTGAGAGACATGTGCTTCAAGTTTGCCCCCTCTAGCGGCTCAAAAGGAGGGCCCTTAAGCCCCTCCAGAACCACAGCCAGATCCCACGGTGGCACCAGTGGTCTGGACACGGGGAGAAGCCTGCGCGCTCCCTTCATATGTGACACCACCCTTCAAACACCCTCCACTTGCAGTCATACAAAGACTGTGGATGGGGCCCTAGCGTTTTGTATAGTGGAAATCACACGCTGTGACAATCCCACAGCCGAGAGACTGAGCCACTCAGGGGCCACGCCCACAACGCCAGGCGTTCTGGGTGCGGGTGGAGGATCGCCCCTCCCCCTTGCGATAGCAGGTCCCTGCGCAGCGGGAGCTGCCAAGGCTGAGCGCACAGTAACCGATATATCTCCGCTAGCCAATGCATCGCCGGCCAATGCGGAGCAATCAATATCAGTGCGTGACCATGTTCCCTCACTCTGAATAGAGTGGGGGATATCAAGGCTAGGGGAGGGAACGCAAAAAGAAGCTCGTGCGGCCTGTGAAAGACACTGAATTCAGGGATAACCCCAGAAAGATTGCATCTTGCGCTGGGGACAGTATGCTTTTCTCCGCGTTTATCACAAAACCCAGATCGACTAGGTGCTGTGTGGGAATACGCGTGTGCGTCCTGGCTTCCTGCTCCGATTGCGCCAAAAGCAGCCAATCGTCCAGATAAGTGGCCAGACGGATGCCCCGCCGTCTCAGCGGGACTATTGCTGCCTCCGTGCACCGCACGAACACCCTCGGGCTTAATGACAGACCGAAAGGGAGAACGTGATACTCGTAGCAGATCCCCTGGAAAGCAAACCTCAGATACTTTCTGTGGGGAGGATAGATTGGGATGTGGAAATACGCGTCTTTCAGATCGACTGAAGTGAACCAATCGTTCTGACGTACAAGACGCAACAGGGATGCGTGTGTGAGCATCCTGAACTTGTATTTCCTGAGATATTTGTTCAGAGCCCGTAAATCCAGGATAGGGCGAATACCGTTCCCCCCCCCCGTTTGGGGACTAGGAAATACCTGGAGTAGAAACCGCTCTGACATTGTGCGGGAGGGACGACACAAATTGCTCCTTTGTTTAACAGTGAGATAATTGCCTCCTGCAAAACACGAGCTGACTCTCCCTGAGCCTGGGAGTGTATAACACCGGCGAATCGTGGGGGGACAGCGGCAAATTGCAGCCTGTACCCCCTCAAAATCGTCCTTAACACCCAGGGTGGGGCTGCCAGTGCGGCCCATCTCCGCCATCTGAGGGAGAGAGGTGATGTGCACTGCAGCCCTTCCACCACAAGAGGGCCCAGCCACAATGCAGTGGCGCCCTCTTGTGGCGGAATGACGAAGCCCCCGGGTGACGTGCCCTGCAGTCCTCCCACCACAAGAGGGCCCAGTCGCGGTGCGGTGGCGCCCTCTTGTGGCGGAATGACAAGGCCCCCGGGCGGCGTGCTTATTTTGACAGATTTGGCTTTTATTTTCAGCTGCGCCCTCGGCACTCGGCCTGGCTGCGACAGCGGGACACAGTTTATTCTCTTTGAGAAATCTTGTGTGTATGTGCGTGCTTGTGGACATGAGAGCTGAACCCCCCGACGTCAAATGTCCATTCCTCCCGGCTTGCACTGGCACGGTCCGAGGCAGCCGGGAGATAGGGGCGTGGGGAGCCCCTGGGCGCACGCCCGAAAGCCAAACAGGTGGAGCCTGAGAACGGGGAACTTCCAGCAGCATCACCAGTGGAGAGAGGGGTGGTCAGCCGGGGCCAAGGGCTTTTTGGACCAGCCGGGCCGACCTGGCGGGGCAGGCAGGGCGGGCTGGGATCTCAGCAGTTTCGGTATTTTAAACTGCGAACCCTGCGAAGCAGCCTGTGCGAAGGTCTTACGCTGTGCAGGCGGAAGAGGAGCAGGGGGCTTTCGAGGGAGACAGAGCTGGAGAGCTTCATCCTCCTTCTTTTTAGCTTCGCACCGCCGTTGCATAGAAGACAACGCAGAACCGAAGATCCCCTCCGGGACAATGGGCATGTCCAGGATGTCGTCCTTCTCCCTGTCCGACAGGTTGGCGAGGTTGAGCCACCGCGCCCGTTCCTGCAGGACCATAGTCCCCAGCGCTTTTCCCGTGGCCTGGACCGCGCAGCGTTGGATACGGAGACACAGGTCGGTGACGACCGGTATTTCGTCCCATTTAGCTGGGTCCTGAGTTAGCACAAAATCCTCGCACAACTCAGCCTGATAAGCCGTGAGCAGGGAGAGGACATTGAGCGCTCTGGCCGAAAGCGCAGCCGCCTTATACGCCTTTTCAGTCAAGGCTGACTGAAAACGGTCCGACTTGGACGGCAGACTGGGGGTGACGGGCAGGGGTGAAGGTGCGCCGCCAAGAGTGGCTCCATCGGAGGCATGCGGAGCACACCCAGGCTCTCCATCGCCTCACAATCGAGGGACGAGGCACCGGGAACTGGGCTCCTGCTGCTATAAGGGCGGTCTTTCCACGAGCGCGCAACCTCATCTAGCAGCTCCGGGAAGACGGGGAGAAGTTGTTTCGTCGCACTCTTGGCAAATTTCTTCCCCTCGTAGCGGGATCTGGTGGTCTCAGCTACGACAATGGGCCAGGGGAAGTCCAGCCGGGCAGCAGCGCGTTTGCACACGTCGAGCATGTCCGAGCTGGGGAGAGAAGAAGCTGGTGTGCTACTCTTACCTCCATCCCGAGAGGTGACGGAGGCCGCGGGCTGCGCGGCCCGAGCCGGAGTAATGAAGACGTCGTCATCTTCTTCATCCTCTGATATGTCTCCCCCAAATGTAACATTTTACTTTGGAATAATATATGTGCAAGTCTATGTTTGCGTACAACCAATTACCTCAATTAGTCAGGGTAATTGATGGAAATACAACCATGCATACATAGCGGCAAGAAAATTAAGAAGAAAAAATAGTCAAAGCGAAAGCGGGCCATTCCTGCACGTTTTCAGTGAATTAAGCTGCTTGCACACTGGACGCGAAACGTTTTTTTCACACGACAGATTACGTTCAAAGTCAATATAATATGTCGCGCGAAAAATTTATTTCGCGTCCAGTGTGCAAGCAGCTTTAAAGTACCTATGCAAGTAGCCTACTGCTTGACTCGCACGTTCATTCACGCCCACAAAATATGAACAGACTGGACATTCAGAGAGTAAGTAGCTAATCACTGGGCACGTTTTCTGCTTTGCCGCTGGCTGCAGATGATCTCGATTCTTCGTTGCGCAGCACCGCAATGAGGGCAGTGGCTATAATCTTCATGAAAGTTGTCCCTAATTTCAGACATGGTAATCACTAGCCTGCCCAGCGCTGTACATATTTTCGCCTTGGGGACAAGGTTTGCGCCGTCTGCACCTGTCGTCTATTCATTAAAATGTTTATTCACCGGACTCGCTTCAAATCAAGTGAATAATTGTTGTAATGGGAGAGATGGCTTGTACGTTACTGATTTTTTTTTTCACGCTGACAATGGCAGTCTTTAATTTATGGGTGTACAATAACGGTTTCCAAAGTGTCGCTTTCCGTTCTTGTCAATTTCGTTTTTCCACGTAGAGGTTCCATGCGGATACATGTAGCGACCGAGAATCGCGCTGCTTTTTTGCTTCTTTGCAGGTTTGTTTGTTTTACTGAGTGCAGTAATTACTTTTTTGAATATTTTTTTGTGAGAATTTTTGTCTAGTTTCATTTCATCACAATATCATAAATGAATAGATGTTAGAGTCTCTTAGGGTTGTGACAGCTAGCCGTAACCTACTGAAATCCTCCTGGCAAATTGAAAATCCCCCCCCCCCCCCCCCCCCCCAAAAAAAAGTTGGAAAGGGGGAAATCCCCGTCTGAAAAACATTATGGCAGAAGCCCTGTTTGGGAAATCAGAATGTCCAATCTGTTCATATTTTGTGGGCGTGAATGAACGTGCGAGTCAAGCAGTACTTGCATAGGTACTTTAAAGCCGCTTGCATACTGGACTCGAATCGAATTTTTAGCACGACAGATGGAACGTAATCTGTCGTGCGAAAAATACGTTTCGCCTCCAGTGAGCAAGCAGCTTAATTCACTGAAAAAATGTGCACGAATGGCCCGCTTTGACAATTTTTTCTTGAGGGCGCTAGGGCAGTTTTTGCGGGAATCTCGCAATCGTAATGTAACTCCATAGAAATTTAGTAGCAAAAAAACCTGAACCAAGATGCCCTTGAGATCTGAATCTCTAGCCTTTTTGCCTGTCATCTTGACCACAGCCTCTGTTTTTGCTGCTCTGCCTATGCAGGACACTTAATGACCAAAATGTCGCACAAGTTTGTGATGCCACTCCAATCTTGTGCTGCCACCAATATAGTGTAAAATGATAATAAATGAAGGCCATTATGCAGATTACCTTGAATTAAGATTGAGGGTGGAACCACAAATCCACTCACCTGTCAGCCTTCCAAATTAAAACAAATGACTGGCCTACTTCTGTCCTTCCTCACCCTCCCAATAAGATTGATAGATTTCCTGTTATTATTCTTTTCCATTATTTCCTGATATTTGCACAGGTAATCTTTTTTTGCAATTTTGCAAAAGAATAAATGATCTTGGATACCCGACTCCTTATATTGCAAATGTACAAAATCAGCAAATGGCTGAAAATGTTGTCAAGTATCCATTAAAACTGTTGTGAGCAGTTTTTGATGCCAAGTTCACACTTAAAAAGACCTTTGGAATTTTATCAGCATCTTTCCATAGCAGGAGGCCGATTATAATCAAGCCCTCTTAACCTCTCTGCACGGATGTAGACGCCAGGAGACATGGAGGTATGCAGGCAGTTACACTATTCTTTCACAAGATCAACTGGATCAGTTATTGAATATTCACTGGCAAGCCAAGCTCGAAGATGGTTTAGAATATGGACGAGTTCAGTCCCATTCCTGTTTTTCAGTGGTTGCAAGAATTGAACTCCTCAGCTCAGCCTGATGTGCAAACTGCTCAATATACTTGAACATAGTATCTATCCAGCAGTTAAAAAAATGAGCCAATAATATCCCTATTAGTAGTTTAGGGAAAAAAAAGTTTTCTGAAGCAAAAATATGAGGTGATATTGATACCATGTGATTCTATTATCAATTATAGTCATACAGTAACATACAGAGTATCTGCCCATTCTACCCAATGTGAACATTTCAACAAGGAAAGCTCAGCATTGAAATAATGTATTGAAGCTTTCCTCTGAATCACTGGAGCAAAATAGATACTCTGCTACTCCAGCTTTTTGAAAGGCTTGGAAAATGTTTACAGACTGCATCGTTATATAGCTGTTCATCTTAACACAGGCAAGTAAGTTCCTCTGGTAAATTTTTTCAAAATAAGCCTCACTGGGCATCTGTTAATTTTGAGTGACCATTCATCGACAAAGTTTATATTCCCAAAAATGTCTGGCAAGCTAATGTCAATGTTCACAAACATAGCCATAGTAGATTAATTACTTGGTTGGAAACCACTTCTAAAAGTCTAAGCAGTTTAATTTTCCCTCCATTTTACCTCTTCGCTTGGTTACACTCACTCTGCAGTTATCTGTGCTACCACGTCGAAGGATGTGAAGCCAGCATTGACGAAGCTGTTATGATAGCGGCTCATTTTGATGGCATCCAGCCAGTCACCCACGGTGGCGAAAGTGGTGTAGTCAGGGATACAGCGGTCGAGCAGAGGTTGGGAAGCCCTTCGGGAAAAGAAAGAGAAAAAGAGGGAGAGAGGGTAAGAGCATTTCCATTGCATCCCCAAAAACCTTTGCTCGAACTTCCCACCTCCCACCTGCGCGGCCCGAGCCGGAGTAATGAAGACGTCGTCATCTTCTTCATCCTCTGATATGTCTCCCCCAAATGTAACATTTTACTTTGGAATAATATATGTGCAAGTCTATGTTTGCGTACAACCAATTACCTCAATTAGTCAGGGTAATTGATGGAAATACAACCATGCATACATAGCGGCAAGAAAATTAAGAAGAAAAAATAGTCAAAGCGAAAGCGGGCCATTCCTGCACGTTTTCAGTGAATTAAGCTGCTTGCACACTGGACGCGAAACGTTTTTTTCACACGACAGATTACGTTCAAAGTCAATATAATATGTCGCGCGAAAAATTTATTTCGCGTCCAGTGTGCAAGCAGCTTTAAAGTACCTATGCAAGTAGCCTACTGCTTGACTCGCACGTTCATTCACGCCCACAAAATATGAACAGACTGGACATTCAGAGAGTAAGTAGCTAATCTTAGAGAGAGGGTAAGAGCATTTCCATTGCATCCCCAAAAACCTTTGCTCGAACTTCCCACCTCCTCCGAACCTCACCATCCCAACCTCCATGTACCTTGACCCCCCATGTCCTGTAGAGTCAATCATTTCACGTAACATCCCTCTCCACCACAACAGAGGAGACTGGACTGAAGATGTTGAAGTAGAATACGTTAAGGGAGGTGGACTTCTGTGAGTGTACTGGAACCAGTAAGTCACTCTAGAGACAAAAATGTCTCTTTGCCTTTAAATTGACAAATGAGAAGCTTCAAATCAGGTTATCAGTATACTTGACACTTGGGTCTCCTTTTGTTACAACAAAAAAGTTAAAGTAGACATGTTTTGAGAAATCAGACTAGAGTGTTCAGGTGAACACATGCGTCGCCTGCGAAGCTTATGTGAAAGTGTGACTACCAACTGAAAGTGTGACTACCGGACAGACAGACGGACGGACGGACGCCGGACAAAGTGATCCCTATGTGCCGCTATGCTTTGCAGGCGACACAAAAATGAGCAAATTATACACCTATGGAAAGGTAATGTCACGTGGATAATGAATAAAACACTTTCTGGAGGCTCCCTCACGTAGGAAGAGAATAAAAGAGGCATTCTGAAAACGTTTTCAACTCATGCATATGCAGAAAAAGACCAAATAAAAACAGCCTCTTTCAGATGATGAAATTCGCGGGAGACAGAGACGCACAGTAAGGAAATTGAGTGCATCGACAATCGTCCGCCTGTGGTATTTGTCCATTTCTTGGTATTATCTTTCTAGCAGATTAGATTTCTTCACCAAAAAGTATGAAGTTTGATGACGTGGAGCACATGTCCATGTAATATCTTATTTTTGATTTTTTTCTGTGCAGTGATTAGGTTTGAGTACTACCATTGTCCTAACACAACCATTTTTGTTTTGAGTTCCTCGTAGACAATGGGGCCTGTAAAAGTCTAACGGGAAATGAGTGAAAATCAAACGGGTTATAATGCCATGACGAACGGAAGTTCAACGCGTTTGAGATGCTACAGGCCGGAAGTCGGGTAGATAGAGTTGCCAGTCAATTCAGTGTGCATTCTGCAACAATTTCAGAACCTTTTTTAATGCCTCTGGACACACGGCCGATCGCCACAGATCGAGTAGGCCACATGTTATGACTCCAGCGTCTGACCGTCATATCACAGCTGACCGTCTGCTACACACCGAATCAAACTTCATTTCATTGAAAGAAACCTAAACGCCAGCCATTACCGTGATTAAATTCTCCATCCAGTCGTCCTTTCATTTGTCCGACATCACCAACTGACTTTCCAACAGGACAACACGCGTCCACGCGTGGCATGTATCTGTAAGGAGTTCCTTTGGGCCAAAAACGTGCAAATCCTTTCCTGGCCTGCATTTTCTCCAGATCTTTCACCTATAGAACACTTGTGGGGCTTTCTGGATAGAGCAATCCGGAGAAGTCAACTACCGCCAGCTACAGTACGACAGCTAAGACGAGCACTGACCAAAGAGTGGAACAACGTTCCACAAGTAACAATCAGACATCTGGTGATGTCTATGAGACGCATGTGTACCGCCGTGCGCGACGCTAACGGGGTACATACGAGATTCTGATAGTGTCATTTGTGTTTTGTAATGTCAAACTTCACCTTGTTAAATAAAAGCCAACATGGCGATATTCCAGCCCAATTTTCTGTAATATCTCTTGTCTGAGATTCCCTCTTTCATTTGATATCAATGAAATGTTGGTTAATACTGGCTACACTCGATATAATCAAGAAATAGAAAATTGCATTTATTTTTTTGGTCAGCATATTTAGTCTTTATACTTTTTTTTCAAATTTATAACATTTTTTAAAAAATACATTAATAAATTTTATGTACGTTGGATGATTCCCTGAGTACTTCATCCAAATCCCAAACTTGGACGGTAGAACTGGTGGGCGGATTGTCTGGATTTAGGCTTGCTGAAAGCTCCAAATATTGCTATTTGTCCCTAATTTTTAAATCAGTAAAAATCATCAACCCAGGATATACAGGTTTGGTATAACATATGTGGGATACACCTTTCACGTCATCTAGTATGTTCTCAAAGGTGACTTCACCAATCCTGCGGGTAACCATTCACCATTCATCGCTAGCGTTAGCTTATTTGACAGTTTATTCTAGACAATGGGATGAATATTGTGGTTTGTCAGCTAGCAAGCTAACACTTTCGGCCAGTAAACCCAATAAAAATTCTCAGTAACACCTTACTTGAAGGTATCGTCATAAGAGCGACATGACACAGTCATGAACATGTCAATGTCACGAACGTTGTCATTAAGTGTCATTCGGTTTTTGAGATGACAAGTTGACATTGTTTGGGTTGTCTTGATTATGACACCTTCATCATGAGAGTGACATGACACTGTCATAACTGTTGCATGACACATGTAAAAGTTATGACAGTGTCATATCATTCTTATGACGGTACCTTCAAGTAAAGTGTAACCAAATTCTCAATGGTAACTGAATGTTACTTTATGGTAAATGAATAGCGTCAAATGGTATACAACGGTAGTGGGTGATAGCCTATGTTAAGGCTGTGGAAAGCCAATAGTGATTCCTATGATACCCAATGGTGTTAAAAAACAATGGTAAATGAACGGTTATGGACCATTCAGTGGTAAATGTAGCCATATACTGTGGTACTGAATGGTAATATGCAACTTATGTTAAGGACTGAATGGTACCACCGAATCATAACAGATGTAATCTGTGGTATCTGCTATGGTACTGGGGTGCGTTTCCCGAAATCACAGATGCTAGCTTACATAATTGGACCCATTGACTGTGAATGGAGGAGCTATGTAAATTTAGTTAGCAACTACGCTTTTGGGAAATGAGCCTCTGAATGGTAACATGCAAATTAGATCAGGGACTGATCTAGACCTGAATAATAATGGTACATAGCTATGGTATCTGCTGTGGTACTGAAGGATTTGAAATGTGTTGTGTTCCGTGGGTCTGTGTGTTTGGTTAGTTAATTTTAGGTTTTTATTATTTTTGTGATGTCGGTTTTTAGTCCATGTCTTAGTGTTTCACTTTTCATTCCTCTCCCGTGTTATTCCAGTCCACGTCTTACCCATGTACTGTCTTGCGTTCTCCCCGGTCGCGTCATTGTTTGTAGTAGTTTTCTGTCTTAATTGATTGTGACACTATTTCGGGTGATTTAATGGATTCTGTGTTTCAGCCTTCCTTCCTTTCTCGTTTACTAATTTCCCCTTGCTGTTGCTATCTTACTAACCCCTACTAACAGTTTGTTATTTTCTAGAATTTACTAACCAAACTAACAATGTATATTAGACTAACCTACTAATGAGCACCCGGGATTGTATAGCTGCACTTACTAATTGACTTATGATCTATCAGCATTCTCCCTGTTCTAGTCTCCGCCTCTTGCTTTTCTTTCATTGGCCTTGGTTTGTTTTCCTGCAGAACCTTCTACATTTATCTTATCTGTCCTGTCTCTTTCTATCCACTGTGAAATATTTATTTAGTTTATTTATCCCATCTTTGGGATTGTCTTGTGATCCTCGTCTGTGTGTTAATGTTTATCTGTTTCATGTAATTAGTTTTCCCTTATGTTCCACCCCTTGTTAATTATATTAAGTTCCGTCTTCCTAGCCCAAGATGTTCCTGTCGTCCAGTCTGTCCCCTTCTGATGTTTCCCGGCCAGCAGTGCTCCCCGAGTCGACCGTCTGCCAGCTGTGCCCCTCTTCTCGTCCTGTGCTTGCCCTCTGCCTTATGTCTCGAGTTCCCCTTGTCCCGAGTTCCCCGAGTCCCGAGCTCCCTCTGTTCCAAGTTTCCCGAGCTCCCCCTGTTTCGAGTTCCCCGAGTCCTAAGCTCCCCCTGTTCCGAGTTCCCCGAGTCCCGAGCTCCCCCTGTTCCGAGTTCCCCGAGCCCTAAGCTCCCCCTGTTCCGAGTTCCCCGAGTCCCGAGCTCCCCCTGTTCCCGAGTTCCCCGAGTCCCGAGCCCCCCCTGTTCCCGAGTTCCCCTAGTTCCTGAGTGTCCCGAGTTCCCCTAGTGTTTCCCGTAGTTTGTATTCCTGAGTTCTTCCCCTTTCGGTGCAGTTGCACGGTGGTTATGTTGGCCCGAGTGCCCCGTTTTTTCCCCCCTTGTTTGTGTTCTGGTTTATTTAATAAATTATTTTGGATCCCTGCTTATGCTCTCCCCTTTTGTTTCCTTGTTTCCGAGTAGTTCCGAGTCAGTGTTACGTGTTTCCGAGTGTTCCTAGTGTTTTCCCTCCAGAGTCTTTACAAAATGTTGAATGGTAAATTTGGTTATATGTCATAATTTGAAAATACTAACAAGTAACAGACCTAGCCAATAGTATGACCTACCATTGTTTAGGGGAGTATTGTTCAACAATTTGAACACTCTAGGGTGGCAGGGTTGGAGTTTAGAGACAGATTGTGTGTATACTCTTGAAATTAATGTTCACCCAAACGCTCTACCCGCCAAATGTATGAGAAAACACTTGTCAACTATTTCTTTCTAGAGATTACTGGTTTGTTTAAAATGATAGGAAAGTGTATACCACCTAGGCCGAGCTTAAAATAATTATCGGTTTTGGGGGAATTGACCATTTTAAAAATGTTTGGCTGATCTGCATGGATTTGGTGCAATATAGGCTACATTTTCGATCCTGTATTTTTATTTAATATTGACAATTGTCTTTATTTGTCAGTAGTCAAGCAGATGATTTTGGGTTTTAACAATCAAAAATCTTGTGAAATAGAATTTTTTCTTGTTGCTAAATTTAAAAAAAATTGAAGTGTAAGTATATCCTTTTTTCATAAAAATATTGCTAAATCAATTATAAAGATTTCCCCAGTAACGACCCCACCTCGCAAGCAGACACATAATTACAACCGCATGTGCCTTCTTCATTCTTACCTAAAGTTACCAAAAGTTAGAATTCTTCGTGTGCACATGACGTCACGCATATTTAGCAAACCCGAAGTCCGCCATGGTGGTTGATAACCACAACCAAGATTACGGTTCTTCTTGCCACTTCCAATACCCAATTCTGTGTCCCCCACTGTTGTAGAACGAGATGGTTCACACTGTTAGCGCTATGAAAGTGCTTATTTCTAATGAAATAAGATAATTGGAAGAAAGACATTTCAAATGATCTTATTTCATTTAAACTATTTAAACGATAATGAAACACACGCATTGCTTCCAACCCCTAAGTAAAGAAAAATGTAAGAAATCCAGAGTCATAATCGCACGTGAAAATGATGAACCTCCATGCAAAAGGATTTCAGTACTGCGTGAGAATCTCTTACATAAGCGTTGATTGAGTAATTGCTGACTACAGCAGGGGAACGTAAATATGCCACAAAAACAGGTTAACAGGTACGCGTTGTTAATGAAAACTGGCCACACTTGAAATGGTTATTTAAATGAATGATTAAAAACAGATCATGACTAATCATTATTTATAAGGGATATTTTTCAGCCTCCCCTATTGCCAATTCACCAGCCGCCAATGGAGACGCCATTGTAGATTTGTATATCATCCAATATGGCGATAGATGCTTATGTCCCACTATTTTGTCACATAGTTGCACACCAAGAATTAGTGGCTTAAAATTACATTTTCCTTTGAAATGTCAGGACATTTCATCACGTGTTGCATCACAAAGGATGGTGTGAGCCCTCACAACTTTCCATCAGATGCAGAGTAAAAAAAGCTAAAGCTGACCCAACTGAGGTAGGTTACCGACTGTCTTATTGCATTCCAGTGTCGATAAGTTATTTTTGAAAAACATTTTTGATGGCTGAGCTTTTAAATTTGCATGCATTCCGAATTTGTAGTGTAACTAGAACTTACAACTGTGTTCCCGTGGAAAATCTCTTCAAATAAAACTAATATAGACCAGACTTCAAACACTCCACTCTATCAGGTGTTGATAATTCTCCTCATTGGGCAAGATGACGGCCATTCATTTGAACACGTGACTCGTGGATTTCAATCTCCCAAACTCAAAATCCAATAAAAGTGTTTCAAATCTTTTTGTTTAGGTTTATTTAAACAATAAAGAAACGAAGGTTAGATCGTCTGATGTGCCAGAAAGGTAGCACGGAAGTTCCAGAGCAGATTACCTTTCATAAAGCAAGTGCCTACGGAGTGAATTATTTTTCAGAATCAAATTTAACTTATTATTGTGTGGCCCATAGATCGCATCAAGAAAGAAGCTGTGCCTTTAATTGGCAATTGATTATTTATTTCAGCACATGTCACATTGGTATTTCCAGATACAAAGCCTGTGGATTTTAACAGGTATGTATGAGAAAAGCTTACTAATGAGACTGGTAAAGGGAATGGAACAGAATGTAAAGAAACCTAAAACCAACTTTATCTAAAAAAGCCTAATTTGTTTTTTGAAGCCTATTTTTCCAAAAGGAGCCAATTTTTCTCAAGTCAAATATCTGGTCAAGTAAGTCTCAGGGTTTTTTTTTTACTCCCTCTGACCATATTATAAAATCATCATTTCCTTGGGACATACATGTATGTAACCTTACAAAATAAGTAATAGTTAGCATCTGAGACTTGGTGTTACCAAAGTGGTAAATTCCATGAAGAGTTGTCCAACAATCCCCACAGAAACAGCAGGCATCACCAAGGTATATCCTTTAAAGCTGGTAAACATGACTACAATAAAATAATTAAGATGTAACATAAAATCAGACTGTTTAAAATTGATTATGCCTCAATGTAAAGAGCAAATCACTTCTTGCTTTCGCTTCTCGCCTAACCTGAAAAAATCTTCTGAAGAATTTTGAGGGAAATCTGTATTTTTATAGAGTGGAATATCATGTACTTTAAGAAAAGAATACTAAATTCCGTATTGCCAGCCAAATTTTCGGAATCCTACTTGTTAAATCATCAGTTTTAAAATGACAAAATTTCATAAATTTTGGGCTTCAAACACTACCTGGCCTCTGCATCATGTTTACAGGTGCATTTTTTTTTTAGATTATTTTTTGAGGAATTTTTCCTTAATATGACAGTTATACCGTGTAGAGAGACAGAAAAGTTGGGGAAAAGAGTGGGAGAAGACATGCAGCAAATGGCCTGAGTCTGATTCGAACCCAGGTCGCTGCAGGAAGGACATAGCCTTCATGGGACGTGCCCCCTGGTGCATTCTTGACAACTTTGTTGATTTTATATTTTGACACGTTGGTCAAGTGTATTTCGATGGCTAAAATTCCCCATCTGTTCCAGATTTTTTTGGATTCTGCGTTAAAATTGGGTGGTGATGGTGGTGTCACAGCGCGTGTCACAAAAACATATTTTTTCTTTGCTCACAATAACCCCCGGCAGGCTGTGATCGTAAATTCTATTTTTCCTACTGTTGCCCATAGCTAACAAAACCAATGTGCATATCTAGTCCTCATATACTACTGTGCAGGACATTAACAGTTGGTGAAACGAGTCCCGTGTAAAGCGAGTCACATAGCAGCTTTTAGAAGTTTTGTTGGATGTGCAGTTGGATCCTGCTTTCCTTCTATATCTAGTGCAGGGGTGTCAAACTGACCCATGAACGGGCCAAGAGGCTGCAGGTCTTCAATCCTACCAAGCAGAAGCTCACCTGAAAGCACTGATTTAATCAACTGATCTAGGCCTGCACAACTGATTAGTTGCATCAGGTGCGCTTCTGCATTGTTGGAGTGAAAACCTGCAGCCTCTTGGCCCGTTTACGGGGGAGTTTGACACCCCTGATCTAGTGGATTAGTTGGACACAGGGCTCAAATTTCACGAAGGGACCTGTTTGCCGTGCTGTCCACCTATAAAAGCCCCAGTTCACAGCAGTAGAATGCCGTGCCCTTTCCCCACATTGCCCTAAGTGCCCCTCGGCCAAAACACCTACCCAAAATTAATAAATCACACAGCATTTCCCGTTTTTACCAGTGGCGGTTTGCCCGCCAAAACAAAGGGAAACCAAATCCTCGCCCTTCAAAACTTAATGACTTAAACCTTTCACAGTTTGCTTTTATTGATCAGCAGTTGCTCATACGAATAGGCAGAAGGACAGTCAAATTAATTTTCAATAGCAAATGACGAAGCAAATTATCAATACGTCTTCATAAATTAGTTTGCGAGGCTTCTTTCACAAAAAGCCATGAGAATCCGTTTTCCGTTACAGTCTAATAGAAGTAAAAAATGTGATGTTGCACAGCTTATTGCTTAAGGAGCCTCATTAATCAATTTGCGAATCTATACCGTTTCATAAGCTTCTTGAGTGCTGAATTTATAAAGACATAGGCCTATGGTAACTTATGTCATAATTTATGTGTAAAAGAAAACCACTCATAATTTCGTGGTGCAATGTATAACAATGCAATCGAAAATAATTGACTGTTCTTCTAACAATTCAAATGAGCAACTGCTGATCAAGAAAAGTGAACTGCAAAAGGTCTAAGTCAGGGGTCCCCAATCTTTCCCAGAAAGGGCCGGTGTGGGTGCAGCCTTTCATTGCTACCAAGCAATTACACACCTGATACAACTAATCAACCCCTGGACTCTTTGCTTATAAACTTGATTAGTAATATCAGGTGTGTAGCCAAACAGAGCCAATGGGACAGTGGCGCGTTGAGCAGCGGTGCCTTCTTGTGTTCTTTTAGAGATGTCTGACTGAGCCACATCTGACGCGGGGAGACTACTGCCAGAGACATGACCTGCCCAACACACACTGAGGCCACTTGGGCTGCACAGAGCAACACACCAGCAAGCTGATGGGCGTCCTGCCAAGCCACGTCGTCCCCTTCCCGACGGACATGGAGGAGCGACAGCTCTGCCAGAGCATTTCCTGTCAAGCCAACGATATTCATGGCAGATACAGCCTGTGCACTGCCAATGAGCATCTTGTCCGCCAACTGAGCCTCCTGCTCACATCTGGGCGGGAGGGTTCGTCGCTATTACTGGACTGTGGGCTCCAGCCCGAGCTGGTCTAACAGGGGTGCGTCTACAGGTGGGGCGCCGCCGAGGAACTCAGTCATACCACAGCTGTGCAGCGAAGGAACCGCACGGCTGGGAGTGAGACTTTCCCACGCGCTCTGTGCGAAGTCTTGGAAAACTGGATAACATGGGGCCACTGCCGCAGGTGCTGAGGGGTGCACTTTCTTGTATGCGCCAAACTCATCGGCTTAGTGGGGTCGCTCGTGGGCTCGGAGGGAGTAGAGTACAACTGCACACCTGACAGGATGGCCTCCTGTTCCAGGATGGCCAGGTGGTTTTCTCTCAGTTCCGGCGGCGCCCATTCATGCAGGGACTCTGGGCATCTACCCAGGCCCAATACTTCATCCTTGAAGTCAGAGGGCTCGCTAACTAGCTCACTAATGGCTCTGTCTAGAGTAGTCTTGTGTCGTTGCGGACGATTCATTCAAACGAACAAATCTTTTAAGTGAACGTACTGAATGGAATCACAACATGAACTGATTCGTTCCTTTGTCAGTTCAGTTGAGCTCAGCCGTGAGCGTTCCGGCCGGGAGTGGAACTGCCGCGTTCTGTCACTGTGACTCATTCGTGAATCTTCGGTGAACGACGCAGTCAGTGTGATTCACGTTCGCGCTGCCACTCACTCATAATTCGCGAACCTACTGCACACAGAGAAATGTTGCTGAGGACGTGATTCACGTTCACGTACTGTGCTGAAAGTGATGCTGTGTCACTCACACGCGTACTGCATAGAGAGAACTGCCACTCAAACAGTGACGTGCCTTCGGAATTCAGTTAGGGGAGGCAGAATTCTCACTGTTAAACAAACAATAACTTGTTATTAATTTGCCTGATTAGCAATCTGAGAATTGATTAACAAATTTTCAAGACTAGACGGCAGAACAGCATGCCAGTTTCATCCACGACACTATTGCTCAGTGCAACGAACTTAAAATGCCCATGAGACAGCAAATTTGTTCATATTTTCTGACAGGAAGCTAAGCAATGCCATTAACAAGTGTGAAAACCTTACTCATGCGGCGTTCAATGTGTGGTCAATATGTTTACGATAATGTTTTCCCCCTTAAATACATACTTATTAATGCCATTAAAAGAAAATAGGTAGTTTATTTTCAGTCTTCTTTCATAAACCGATAAACAAAAGGTCAAAACGATACATGGAATTACCGAGACAGTTGAGTTTTTTTCTAATTAATTATTAAGATTTACATACTTGCAGTCTCAAATCAAAGCGAAAATGGAAATAAACCTTTTTGTCACTATCACCTCTTAATAATTACAGGCTACAGACAGCCTAGGCTAGATCTTAATTGTTTGTTTAAAAAAAAAGTTTAAATTGATTCATTGTCAATCAGGCATAGTACGTGAAAACAGGTTGACAAAATCAGCAATAAAAAGGAGAAGCCACTGCCTGCCCTAACCGCACTTCTCTGCTCTCAAAGTAAAGCTGCATCTCCAGCGAATGATTGTGGTCCGTGATAGAACGCATCATCCCTCAGTTAGTGAACGTGTTAACAGATTGAATGTGATCTTCAGGCCGGGGCTGAATAATGACCTGAATGATGGAACGTTTGGCTGTTTATCAGTTCAGGGAGTCGGAGAACAATGCATTATGCAGTCAGTGCTCCTGCTATGCACTGGATGATTTGGCAAACAAATCTTTTGCACAAATCATTTTAATGAACTGATTTTGGGGATTCAGAACAGTCAAAAGAGAAGTGAGCCGTTCTTTTCTCCCGGATAGGCATGGGGAGCGCAGTGCACACTGCGCACGCTGGCTGCTCCTTCAGTGCTTGGCGAGCGCGGCCAATTTACTTCCAATAGACCAAATGTGATTGCACAGATGGGGGAATAAATAACAGGCGCCTTTTCTGCAGAACTGGGTCGAGGTGAAGGCGACTGAATCACCTCTGTTCTTTTCTCATGTGGAGAAGTCCCAGAGGGACGGTCACATGACTAGCTGACATCATGCCTAGTAAGCACATCACAGACAGAGCTGTTACCATCCTGTGAGGCTTAATGCGAGACAGGAGGAAGTGAAATTCCTCCAATCTGGCTGGGGACAGCTTCGCTATCATGGAGATGGAATCCATGTGTACTCCTAGATAAGTTATTGATTGGGAGGGGAGGGGGGTGCTCTTTTGCCAGATGAGTCATGTGACCGATCATTTCTAGTGTATGAAGCACTGCTTCCTGCTTGGAAGATACAATCAAATCATCCAAATTAAAAAGGACTCTAATGCCTTTCCTGCGTAGCGGTCCTAACGCCGCCTCCACACATTTAGAAAAAATGCGTGGCGCCAGCAAATAACCGAAGGATAGGCGATTGTATTGGAAACTTACCCCTTTGAAGGAGAACCGCAAACATTTTCTGTGTTTTCGAATGATAGGGACATGAAAATAGCCATCTTTTAAAGTAAAAGTTCACCTAAAAATGAAAATTCACACAGCCCAAGGGTAATTGAAGGGTCGGTTAATTTCTTTTGACCTCAAAATAGTTTTAGAGTTTTAAGGAAAAACAGCATTGAAGAGAAATCCAAATGAATGGAATCCTATGGTAGCCACTTTTTCATGTTTAAAAAAGCAACGTTAAAAAACATAAAATGCCTCCATACTGCTCGTGTGACATTTTCAAAGTGTCTGCAAGCCCCAACAATATGATTAGACTTGAATAGACATAATTTTCATGTTTTTCGCCTAAATATCTAATGTAGTCACTTAACCAGGAGCCATGTTTTTTTTTCTCGGGAAGAGTGAAGTTCTGTTACTTGGAAGACTCAAAATACGAAGAAGAAGATGACTAACATCACCCGCAGGTTGGAGGGGAGTGGCATGGGGCACAGGAGCAGTGGTGGCTGCTGCGTGCCTGTGCTGACTTTGAATGTCCCTCTGATCTCACCAAGAGCCGTGGTCGCGCTGTGGGCGCGACACAGCACGCCCCCACTGAGTGTGCTTCTTGACCCTCTCGGCTTCCACCATCCTGCAGATGGGTGGTTGCCTCTTGCAGCAGAGGCCCAAACAGCCCATCAGAGCTGACGGGTCCAACAACCCCTTCCTAATCTGTTCTGGTGTAGCAGGCTGGACTCCGGGGGGGGGGGCTTATATTTTGGCCTAGGCTGGATTATACCCGGGGTATATTCTGGGTTAGGCCAAAATATAGCCCCCCAGGCCAGATTATACACCAGGGGATATATTCTGGCCAAGGCCAAAATATAACCCCTTAGTCTACATTATGGTCCAGGGCAAGTTATCTTGTTAACTTGAATGCACATTACAATACATTTTTTTCAATTCATGGCTAGACTTGCTTCTCATGTGTTGAAGATTCTCTGTAAAATTACATTGTAAGGGTCAACTCACGCTTTGCTAAGGCACATACATGTACATGTACAACCATGCAATTAACAAAACCAGTGACAGTATCACAGATAATTTTTCAAGTCTTCTTCGTATTTCTAAGTGATAGTTGAAATATATTTACTTCTTGTGCTGAAAAACTGCACCTGTACTCAAAACAAAAGATGTTCATTATACATCTACAAGACTGTTATTGTTTACATTTACCACTGAATAGTGAACTTCAAGTTCTGCCTCCATAGTGGACTTCATGACTTCCCTTAAAATAGGGTAAGAAACTATAGCTGCTTTCTTGAATAATGGTCATGTAAGATGATGTATAAAACCCAAAACCAGTGAAGTTGGCACGTTATGTAAATCGTAGATAAAAACAGAATACAATGATTTGCAAATCCTTTTCAACTTATATTCAATTGAATACCCTGCAAAGACAAGATGTTTAATGTTCAAACTGAGAAACTTTCTTTATTTTTTCAAATAATCATTAACTTAGAATTTAAAGGCAGCAACACATTGCAAAAAAGTTGGCACAGGGGCCTTTTTACCACTTTGTTACATCGCCCATCCTTTTAACGACACTCAGTAAACGTTTGGGAACTGAGGAGACCAATTTTTGAAGCTTTTTAGGTGGAACTCTTTCCCATGCACAGCTTAATTTGTTCAACAGTCCAGGGTCTCTGTTGTCGTATTTTACGCTTCATAATGCGCCACACATTTTCAATGGGAGACAGGTCTGGACCATAGGCAGGCCAGTCTAGTACCCGCACTCTTTTACTATGGAGCCATGGTGTTGTAACGCGTGCAGAATGTGGCTTGGCATTGTCTTGCTGAAATAAGCAGGGGCGTCCATGAAAAAGACGTTGCTTGGATGGCAACATATGTTGCTCCAAAACCTGTATGTACCTTTCAGCATTACTGGTGCCTTCACATATGTGTAAGTTGCCCATGCCTTGGGCACTAATACACCCCCATACCATCACAGATGCTGGCTTTTGAACTTTGCGCCTATAACAATCCGGATGGTTCTTTTCATTTTTGGTCCGGAGGACACAACGTCCACAGTTTCCAAAAACAATTTGAAATGTGGACTCGTCAGACCTCAGAGCACTTTTCCACTTTGGATCAGTCCATCTTAGATGAGCTTGGGGACAGCAAAGCCGGCGGCATTTCTGGGTGCTGTTGATAAATGGCTTTCGCTTTGCATTGTAGAGTTTTAACTTGCACTTGCAGATGTAGCGACGAACTGTAGTCACTGACAGTGGTTTTCTGAAGTGTTCCTGAGCCCATGTGGTGATGTCCTTTACACACTGATGTCGGTTTTTGATGCAGCACCGCCTGAGGGATCGAAGGTCACGGGCATTCAATGTTGGTTTTCGGCCTTGTCGCTAACGTGCAGTGATTTCTGCAGATTCTCTGAACCTTTTGACGATATTACGGACCGTAGATGATGAAATCCCTAAATTTCTTGTAATAGCTCATAGAGGAAGGTTGTTTTTAAACTGTTCGAGAATCAGCTCACGCATTTGTTCACTAAGTGGTGACTCTCGCCCCATACTTGTTTGTGAATGACTGAGCATTTCAGGGAAGCTGCTTTTATACCCAATCATGGCACCCACCTGTTCCCAATTAGCCCGTTCACCTGCGGCATGTTCCAAATAAGTGTTTGATGAGCATTCCTCAACTCTCTCAGGCTTTTTTGCCACTTGTGCCAGCTTTTTTGAAACATGTTGCAGGCATCAAATTCCAAACGAGCTAATATTTGCAAAAAATTACAAAGTTTACCTGTTCGAACATTAAGTAACTTGTCTTTGCAGTGTATTCAATTGAATATAGGTTGAAAAGGATTTGCAAATCATTGTATTCTGTTTTTATTTACGATTTACACAACGTGCCAACTTCACTGGTTTTGGGTTTTGTACAAAGTTTAATGTATACGCATGTTTAAAGACATGTTGAATGTGTTTTGCAGAAGAAAGATATCTTACATGACCACGAGCAGTTGGACCTTAAACTGCCAAAGGTGCAGTGACTGGCAGCCCATAAGGCAATAGCAGCCTTGCTGTTTCTATAGCAGGTTATAGTTCGACAAGAAGTGGTTGCTGGCCCATTGTCCTACATGACAACAGTAAGCAATAAAATCTTATTTATGCAGTTGTACTCAATGAGTTCTTAATGCAGAAAAAAACAGTACCATAAGAATACAATAAAGACACTACTTTAACAACATTCTTTGTAATGCCTGTCATTTTCAGCTGCCCAACCATGCCTAACATTAGGAGAATACAACCAACATTACTTTTGCGCTCTGGTTTGTAGAGATACAGTCGGCAACAACGGGAACGCCCACAAACGTCACATCTGGTTAGAGCCAGGGGGGAAAACAATCCTTCCCCAGCGTTAGCTATACTGTAAAAACGTGGAATTTAAACTCTTTCTGCCAATGCTAAGAAGTTGTCATGACGTACTTTGAGTCGCTATTGCCTGCTGACAATAAACTGGGGTTGGATTGTTGTCCATCAATTTTAAAAAGACTGGGCAAATGATCTGACTCGGTGGCCTGCAGACATACACATTCTGTTTTTGGCTCATCCTCTCTTCTGATATTTTGAAGCCATTTAGTCCTTCTCTGTGGTACTGTTTTATTATTTCGTAAAATGTAAAACTTAAATTGGTGATTTTTTTTGTTTGCTTGTGGTGCTAAAGGGCACACAGCAACTCTTCGGCATTATGGCTCATGGCTGAGACCGGTTTGGTTTCCCCCTCGGCTCTAACCGGATGTGACGGTGTCCTGTTGTTGCCGACTGTATCTATACCATCCTTCTTGTCCAATCAATGTCTTTCGGTTACTGTGGAAAGTTTAAACTCTCTGGAATTGAATAAGAAACTAGCCAATCAAGACATTATTACCGCAGAAGTTTCATAACAGAATATAACATGAATGGTGAGAACAGGCCGTTCAGCCCAACCAGGCTCGCCAGTTTCTTTATACTATTGTGAATATATCACTTCAGATAATCAATGACTCAGTCGTATCTAGCTTTAAGTCTAGCGTGCTCTTGAAAACTCCCAAGGTCCTGCCTCAACATTATGGTCAGGCAAGCTATTCCACATCGTAATTACTCTTTAGATGAAGAAATATTTCTGAATATCAGTGCTGAATTTACCTTTGGTCAACTTCCGTTTTTTGACCACAAGTTTTACTAACAGCACTTGGTTGAAGGAATCCTACATAATTCACTTTGTTAATCCGTTTAACATATTTAAAGACCTCAATCAGATCACCCAGACCTCAATCAGATCACCCTGGGTGTTAACTGTAAGTGTGCATTACGTGGATGAGTAGGGGGGTGTCACGATTCGGCTCGGTTCATCGAGAATCGGATCGTAAGTTATGCAGTTCGATTGGATTCGTCCAGCATAAGTTTCAGTTCGATTCATAAATTACTTACTTGTCATTTTATTTCATCTTGAAACGCAAGAAATCTTGATGTAAATACGTTGTCATTACGTTCGCGGAAGTGCATGTCATGTTGATAGTGATATGGGTCATGCTCAGTAAGGTTAACTCTGATTAGACCATTTTCTCTCAATAGACCCATTTACTGTTCGCAAACAAAACGGGCTGCGCGCATATCTTAGCAACGGAAGTATGGCGAACCATTAGCTTGTCAAGCTATGCAAGGGCATTAGCCATCAAAGATCGCAAATTCTACCTAAAAAAATTAACATTGACAAATGGCAACAAAGTTCCAGATCCGTATGATATCAGTGAGTGGGTAGATGACGTTAGTTAGTGGCCGAGTATTCCGTGGCATGATATTTATATGAAATTAGAAAAAAAGGTCGCACTTTGCATAAACACATTTATTGTACCAAGTGTCTCCGCACAAACGCGTTTCGGCGTTTTCCACGCCAATGCACTGACACACCCTCATCGATGAGGTGATAGTGCAATTATGTAAATTACATGAAAATCACCAATGTATGCAATCATACCTTCCTAATTTGGCGTCATCGTAGCACAGCGCATATAGCTAAGACAGGTATGCAAGGTCATACTAAGAAGCAAACTATAAAAAGCAGGTAAGGGACAGATCCTCATTCATCCCGTTAGGTGCAACCGTGTTCAAGGAAAAAATATACCAGGCCTCCCTCTGTAGTAAGCGGTTCTCACGATCTACTTCTCTAGGGGACTGCTTGACTATTTCTAAGCCCATGAATTTAAGAAAATTAGCATCATGGCCCGCTGAATTAAAATGTCTAGCGACAGAGGATTTTTCGTCATTCTCCTGATTGCATATTTATGTTCACATATTCTGGTTTTAAGTTGGCGTTTAGTTTTCCCAACATAACATAAACCACACGGGCACATTCTCAAGTACACGACAAAAGTGGATAGACATGAAATTCTGCCCCTTACCATAAAGTTTTTATTGGTGCTAGACTGTGTGAAAAATTTTTCCGTCATCATGTTATTACAAACCACACAATTGAAACATTTGAAATTACCCTCGGGTATTTTGAAGGGGAAAAAAGGAGGTTGAGCAGCTGGAATGTAAGAGCGCACGTGGCGATCACGCAAATTAGGAGCTCTTTTATAACAAAACCGGGGTGGGTCTTTAAAAGCATGGGCGACGTTAGGATCCGTAGTTAAGATATGCCAATGGTGTCGCGCTATATTTTTTAATGGGCCAAATATTTGCCCAAAAGTGGAAACACTTTTCGTAAGGATACTGATCGCAACGCATTTCTAGACTATAGTAGCTTTCACCCAGAGCCTCTTAAACGGAGTTTACCATATAGCCAATTTTTAAGGGTACGCCGCATATGTGCCACTGATGAAACATTTGAAAGACAAGCTGGGGAAATGCTTCAGAGATTTGGAAACAGGGGATACAGTAAAGAATTATTGGTGGGCTGTCTCGATCGAGTACGTTCTATCCAACGCTCTGATCTTCTGAGCCGCGGATCACGAAGCCTTAGTAAGAATACCTCAGTTACTTTTGTTTCCACTTTTGGGCAAATATCTGGCCCATTAAAAAATATAGTGCGACACCATTGGCATATCTTAACCACGGATCCGCTGTGCTACGATAACGCCTAATTATGCGTGCGGGTATGATTGCATACATTGGTGATTTCCATGTAATTTACATAATTGCATTATCACCTCATCGATGAGGGTGTGTCAGTGCATTGGCGTGGGCATATAACCTGAGGATTGACTATGTTTGTAAGATCACTGAAGAAGGCACTACGCCGAAACGCGTTTGTGCGGAGACGCTTGTTACAATAAATGTGTTTATGCAAAGTGCAACCTTTTTTCTCATTTCATTATTGTTGTTTTTGGTCTTGCACTCTTAAAGTTTGGGAGTGAAGCCCATTTGTGCTTTAATAGTTCATGATATTTATACCCATTTGATCGAGAATCCTGCTGTGTTCACGAGGAGCTACGAGTAGGCCTATACAAGTCACTGGATGCTTATGACTGCGATATCTGCGGACATAAGCAGAATGATAAATACCACGCCAGACTTGGAGTTTTGTCTCTCGAAATCAGAGCTCCTTCCTAGTCAAACACAAGGGCATAAAACCGCCGTGTATGCAGAAATGCCATTACGTTTCTGTGCCGTAGTCAGCGATTATTCAATCAAAGTGCTCTGTTTATGACGCATGGGTTATGATTAAAAAATAAGTAAATAAATAAATCAATAAATAATTAAACAAACAAACAAACAGAAAACTACGCCCTGAAGGCTAATTGTAACTGCATGGCAGGCTAAATATTATTGTGTATTGTTGGCTAGCGAGCGAGTTTGACTGCGTAGTTGTCATGCAAACATGAAATCTGCTTCGGTTTACTATTATTCTCACATATTTCATTTAATGCAAGTAACCGTGAGACGCGCGTCAAAAAATTGGTTACATCAATTTCAATGGAGCAAAGCCCACTGGCAGCGTGTGACACGCGTCAGATTTTTACTTTTCGCCACTGCTCTATTTCCTGAGCGTCAACTCAATAGAAACGCATGTGCCTTTCAGGATAGCTATTTAACTATTTCGCCTTGTCATGGTTGGTGGCATAGGCGTTATTAGTGGGGGGGATGGGGGGGACATGTCCTCCTCAACATTCAAAAGGGTGGTGTTCGTCCCCCCCAAAAAAATTAAACAAATCAAACATCGACTTAATATTAGTATGTAACTCTATGGTCACAACTTATCGACGAGAGCGTTTTGGAGCTGTTGTGTATTTGATGAGTTGCGGGACAGTAACGTTCACTCTCGTTATGTTCCCTGAGCAGCTCGCGTCTCTCCCCCCGAACGTCAAAACGAAAGGCAGGGATAATTAAAGGTAATGCACCTCCCCGTATATCTGTAGGGATTCTGTTAATAGGCCAATTTGTCAAAACGTTGAATTATCCCTTTAAGATCAAACCGGTGAGTGCTGACAAACAGCGGACTATCATGGTCGTCCAGCCTGAAACATCCTGTAAACCATGTTCCTAAAACTTCCCGGGACGAAAATTGTATATACAGAAATTATGGAATGAACGTTACCGAACATTTCCAGGTTACAAGATACTTTCGTTTGATTTGACGCGGTTTAGTTCGCTTTCTATTTGACAGCTATAGTGTTTTCAGCGAGGACGAAGTGACCACTCTGACAACTGATAATGTGACCCGGTTCGGTCAGCGGATGGTTTCGGGGAGACTCCTGACTGGACGGAGGTGGTGCTCGACTCGTTGGGAAATTCCAAAGAAAAACAACCTAAACTGAGCCAGGTGGGATTGCACCAGTGGCGGCTGATGAAAAATATTCTTGGTGGGGCTGATGTGACAACGTTTCTCATTTTTCTGCCTAGTCCAGTATAAGAATGCAAATCAACTGTCAGACAACGGCTACAATTCAACAATGATTTAATGTCCTTAAAATCACCAGTTTCACAAATAAAGTAAATTAACTATTTTCAGTTGTATGAGGCTCCATCCATGCTTTAGAAAGTAAGTAAAATATCAAATACAATACAATATTTTAGTTCCTGAGAAAACTTTACAGCAAGGGTATGATAAGCTGGATCTGTACAAATCAACTGTGTGTGTGTGTGTGTGTGTGAGAGTGAGTGAGTGAGGGAGAGAGAGAAAGAAAGGTATGTTTGTGTTTCTGAGGTGAGTGTAATATGAGTGAGTGGAGGGGATGGACAGTTCTTATTTGTACAGGAACTTTGCTCGTCTGTCTTTCTGAGTGGCAAATTTCTCAATGACTCTGGTGTTGAAATCAGGGATGTCCTGTGTTAGTTTTTTCTCTATGGAGAGCATAGCCAGAGCGTTGAGGCGATCTTGAGCCATAGTATTCCTAAGGAAAGTTTTTATCCTCTTTAAAGTAGAAAAGCACCTCTCTGACTCTGACGTTGTCATTGGTGTGGTGATGAGGATGTTGAGGAGACTTACAGTTTCTGTGAATGTATCTTGAAGGTTATTTTCCATCAAAACTTGAAAGAGAGCCAGAGCACCACTGCAACTCTGGAACTCCTCATTGCTGTAGATCAAGGACAGTTCTGTTTTAAGTCTGGCCTTGTCCAGTGAGGGATAGGCTTCCACCGTGGTATCCAGTGCTGAGTCTGGGAACTTCCTGTCGTGTTGTGGGAACAGGTCTCCTTGCAGCAGAGTGGCGCTGACCAGGTGCTTGGTGAAGGAAAACCTCTCCTTGGCATGGCACATAATGGTATCACATACCTATGACATGATATGTAATGTAAAAAAGGCAAGAATTAGGTTTTCTCATTTAATTTTAAACAATAGGCTATAATCAGCTATGATTGTGCAATGAGCCAATATGGCTTCGTTACAACCCAAAACGTAATAACTGGCAATAACGTTATAACTGCCAATAACGTAATAATTTGGGCCCATTTGAAACGTAATAAAGCCAATAACGTAATATCCTGCCAATAACATAATCACATTTCTCTTCCAATAACGTAATTACATTTTGCCAATAACGTAATAAGGTATTACGTTATTGGCAGGTTATTGCGTTATTGGCCTTACACTAAAAAAAAGCTTTGATAATGTAATAACTATGTCAATAATGTAACAAATTGTGTTTTACTTTCTTTTATTTATACATTCATGTTAGAAAAGGTCTAAATATTGCCTCTTAAAAAGAGGGTTGACCAAATCTGCTGTCTGCCTACATTATTAGCCTACATTATTGGCAGGTTATTCGGAGGGATATGCAATGCACTTTACTATTTTACTGTTCATATTTCTTCTCACCTCTGCCCAGTAATGTAGCAACACATAACAATGACTGGATATATTTTAATCTGTTATCCTCTGCATTTCCAGCATTTCCTACATATGAAATCAAATTGTCTTACTACTAAGTTTTTATCAAAAGTATTATAATAATGACAAACACATACAGTATGCTCAATTTAAATTTCTTTAATGAAAAATTTTGAACTGCAAATTTGAAACATGAACTACAAAAATAGTTCAATAAAATGCCCCTTTTGTTTGTAACATTAAAAAAAAAAAAAAAAAAACTACAGACTACTATTACTATTACTATTAAGGTCTAAATGCATCGATCAGACTTTTCTTGCCTTAAGTAAAAAATTTGAAACCGGAGTGTCTCAGATTTCCTCCTTTCAATGTTTGATACACACAAAAACTGAAAGAGCTCTTGTGTTTCCTATGAAGAGTCGAGGGTCCTTGTAGCACTTCTGTTTTCTTCTGTTTTTCAGTGTGTTCCTTTTTTATTTTCAAGCAAAATTGTAAAATAGCCCCGGCTGGAAAACAATATTGACAATACTATAGTTATTCCATCGATCTACTAGGTGGCAGCTGCAAGTGCTTACCTCCAGTGCCAAATGGTGTTGTCTGTCTTCTCCCAATGCCCTCCGTTTCTTTGTGGGTGGCTCCTTTTCAGGTCCCCTGTACTCCTGATCCTCAACTAGAGAGGGAACAGCCTCCCTGATAATAGAGACAATACAGAAGTTACAAAACACATTTCTGAAAACTGACAAATATTTAAGATATATAAGCCAGGCCTAGAAATATACGACGGCTCTCACGGCATTTGCTGCCGAATTAGACAGAATCGCCGCCGATTGTACTATTAAACGACGGCAACCTTTTGCCGGCAAAAAAATCTTGTTTGTCTTTCTTCTTCATCCCCATTCTTTGGAACCTGGTTTAGAGTAAAGTTCAATAAATGATCCGAGTGTGCCATCTAGTGATACAATATTGTAACTGCGTGCATAAATTTGCAGCTCCATGTCGCTGGCTACAACATCTGCACAAAGCGGCTAAGATACCCTACGAACACCGTGGCTCTACTCGAACGCGCCATATCTATGCAGATAATCCTTAAATGAGGAATTACATTCATATTTTAATGCGTAACGTGTAACGAAGTGGTCTGTGTCAAAGTAACGAAGTGAAAGTATACTTTTTATCTTTTAAATGTACAGTGCATAATGAGGATTTTCCAATGATGTGTAGCATGTTTGTGAATGCGAATTGAGCTGGGAAGAGTTGGGAATTGCTGCAATTAGAACGAAAAACTGCTGTGAAGAGCCCTTTATCTCCTCAGCATTTTTTTGCTGTAGTAGAACACAAAAATGCTGTGGAGAGCCCTTCATCTCCAAGCAAATTGGGAATTTCCAGGCCTGTAAGCCCAAGACTATATTAAACTACTGTCACTGTACTACTGTACTGTCACTTGAGCATTTCAATTTCTTCTAAACTTTACAGTTACAGATAACTTCCTTGCTTTAATAAGATGAGAAGTAAACATTGAGGACTACATAGTTACAAAGAGAATTAACATTTAGGTAACACTGTGCACAGATGCATATATCTTACCTGATAGCCTGCATGCTGTCAATGAACCTCTGGATGATTCCTGAGATATAGACAGAATCGATGTTTCTCTTTTGCAGCTGGTTATACAGCATGTCCACATGTGGCATTATTTTGTGAAAGAGGGCCAGGAAAAAAGAGAAAGTGTCATCTTCCAGCATTCTGACATAGCCACCAGCCTCCCTCTTCGTAGGGCCATCAAATTCATCTCTGTTCCGGATTGTCTCAAAGCACTTCACCAGATCAGCCTTGTGTTCATACACTGTGTTAACAGTGCGACTGTTGAAGTTCCAAGGTGTTGCTGATGCACTTGGAAGTCGATGTGCCACCACCTCATCAAGCACGGCGGTTCTCTTGCTTGACTTGGTAAAAAAGGCAGAAAATCCTCCGATGTCGGAAAAAAAGTGACTGATCTGTGGGATGTGGGATGTTGCTTGTTGCATTACTAGGTTTAACTGATGGGCATAACAGTGAACATAGTAAGCATTTCCATAGGTGTCCTGGACCTTCCGCTGTACTCCTCCAGTGGCACCCCTCATCACTGATGCCCCATCATAAGCCTGGGCGATCAGCTTTTTCTCTTGTCCCTCCGGAAGGATGGTGCGCAGCCTTTCCAATAAGGCACCGGCGATCGTGTCCGCGCTGGCATTGGAGAGCTTAATAAACTCAAAAAAACGCTCCTGGACATTATGGGCTCCATCAATGTATCTTAGCACCAGGACTAACTGGCAGTGTGTGGAAATGTCAGTAGTTTCATCAGCTTGGATGGCTAAAAAGTCCGCTGTTTTAACTTCATCCAAGATTTTTTCTCTCAGAACTGCCAGCATACAGTCCAGTAGCTCGTTTTGTACCGTCTTTGAGGTGCCTCTGAAGATGGTTGCATTTTCAAGGTGATCGTTCAAGTCCCGGTCAATGGATGCCATTAGGTCGACTAAACCTCTGAAAATGCCAGGGTTTTCAGAAGTTTCCTTGTTCTCATCATGCCCGCGCAATGCCAGTTCAAAAGCACCACAAAACTTAATACAGTCAATTAGCTTGGATAAAATATGACGATTCTTATCGACTTCTTCATTGTGCCTTCTTACCGTAATGCGATGTCCATCATCCAGCTGTGCTGCTATGCTAATCTTTCCGAGCACAGCAAGTTTGACGCAGTTTTCCATATGAACTCTCGATCGTTCATGTTTCTTGATGCGTTCGGAGAGATGCTTCAAGTCCGTTTGTCCTGACTGTGACCACGTTAAATCACATTTGTCACTTTTAAAAAGAATGCAGGGAAAACAGAAAAGTGCATTGGCTATTCCGCAGCCTGTCAGCCATGACTTGCGCTCGAACCAACTCCTGCAGAAACTCCGGTTGTACGCTTTGTTTTTCTCCTTGGTCTGCTGGCTGATGATAAGGTCGGGCTTGTCGGGCCCGAGCTCTTTAACCTGAATTTTCTCCTCCATTGTCCTTCTCGCAAACGGGTAGTTCAGCAAACATCGCACTGAATTCGGTGGAAGCTGCACCTCGCTCGCCATCTTCCCGCCGACTAACCGCGCAGCACAAATCTCAGAATCTCACGGCATTTGCTGCTGCAAGGGGCGATATTTTCAGCGCCCCAAGATCGTACTTTTATGCGACACTGATTGGTCATTTATTTATTAATTTGCCCTGGCAACTGTACATGATTGGCTATTTCGCTGCTCTGCTGGGGCGCTCTGACCAGCGCCCCATGACAAAAACATATGAGTTTGTCTGTGAAAATTCACTGGGAATGAACTTCAGTGGGTGGGAAATGTAGTTTATATTTTGTAGTATATATTTTTATATTATATATATTTAAAACTGACATTTATGGCTAAATTTATAAAAACACATTTTACATTTTTCCCTCTTTTATCAGGGAGGGCGGTGCCCCAGCGCCCCCTATGGGCCGGCCGCCACTGGATTGCACCTTTAACCAAAAAGAAGCCTTTTGTTGTTGATTGTGCATTTAGAAAAAACGTGAAGACCCTTTGAGAGTGTGTGGCGTGAGAGAGCTGAACAGCTGAAATTTTCGTTTAAAGGCGATCTTGAGGTGAAGAGTTGCTGGGTAAATATACTGCGTTTGTTGTTTTCATAATGTCTGAAAACGTGTGAGCTTTGAAGACGTGGACGTTTAAGATAGTATTGTGAGAGACTGCTAGCCGTAGCTTTCACCAAGAAAGAACCATGTTAATTCGCAACCGTTGCTAATGCCTAATGAGGACGAACTTGCTGAACTGCGGAGGCGACTGTTCCACCTGCTGCACTGGTTTCTCCTCTCAACGCTTCCGATTGGCTTCTCCTGTTTCATGGATTCGTGAGGTAGTGTCACTGCATCGGAACGAAATCAAGGATTTATGTGCACTAACGTTTGGTCCCCAATGCAAAGCCAAGTGCTTGGTTATTGTCTGAACATTTCCAAGGTTTAGTGCCAATGCTATCATTTCACTGATACTGATTGTTTCTTAAAGTAATTTTACTTATATTAATTTCATGGTTGAAATTTGAGCTAAACCAATGAGGTTCTGATGTTTCTGGTAATTTGCGTGAAAAGTTGTACGTCACTGTGTGTGAAGTCGATGTGTATTTTCCAATTTCCCTGTTGGGTGAATTTTTGAGAGAACCCAAGAGAGATTTGTGAGACTAAAACATTTAAAGGGTAAATAAGTGAGTTTCTTAATTAGAATTTAAAAGGGTACAAACTAAAGTTAAATTTTATTTGCCATATCATTTTTCAAGGGTTTCTTATACATTGGTACATTTCCTTGTGTTTATTGCTGACTGTGAAGTAACAAATGAGGATTTGAGTAGAAAAAAGTGAGAAAATTCACAATTCATTTTAGTGTGTAAAAATACATATGTTTGTATTTATTGACACACAACAGTAAAATCACTTTGAAAAATATTATGACCTGAAATACAAATCATAGTTTCACAGAACAGTAAAAGAAAAAAAAATTTGAATGCAAGAATGCTGAAGAGACCAGAACTTAAAACATTATTTTTGTTTTTACTTGGCTGACCTCCTGCTATAGAAAGGATGTAAAGGTTCCCAGTCATTGAGAAATGTTTTTTTAATTATTATTATTACTATATATTTTATTTTGCATGTAAATTTTTCTTTTGGCTTGTAAAAATCTGATTTTACTCTCCCGAATGAGTAATTAAAAAAAAAAGTTAGTGTTGAGCCCTTGATAACTAACATCAGGTGTAGCATTACTAAGCTGGGCGGTATTCCACAAAGCTGGCTAATTGAGTAAGCCTGGCTTTTGCACAAAGTAAAACCTAGAAATTATTCAAATCTGGAACATGGACTGAAATATACTCAGCAACAAAAGTTTCTGTGACACCATTTATGTGTATGTTATAAATGACACGCAAAGATCTCAATGCAATCAATATGTTTATTTAACAGGAGAAACACTGACTTTTCAGTGCCAACGTCACTCAAAACGAAAAATGTCATTTTCATGCGTCATGAAGCACTTGTCTGACGTCTAACCAATTGTGACCTTCACACTTCAATACCGGGTGTGACTTCCTCGTGCCATGATGCAAGCAACGCATCTCCAGCGCATGGACCGAATCAGATGTGCCAGAAATTGCTGTGGGATGTCATTCCAAATCTGACGTAGACGTTGTCGCAATTCCTGGAGTGTAGCTGGTGGGTTATCCAACCGCCGCAAACGTCGATCCATCTCGTCCCAAAGATGCTCGATTGGGGACATGTCTGGGGATCTGGCTGGCCATGGCAGGACATCGACATGTTGTTGCATCAGATACTGCTGTACAATCCTTGCAACGTGTGGTCTGGCGTTATCATGTTGCAGCGTTATTCCGGGACCATGTTGCATCAAAAACGGTACCACCAATGGCCTTAGCACTTCATCGCGATATCTTTGACCTGCCAGATTTCCATCAATAACAAGCAAATCTGTTCTGTTTCTAGCCGTGATCCCTCCCCAAATCATGACACTACCACCTCCAAAACGATCAAATTCCTGAACACAGTTGTTGGCATAACGTTCTCCACGTCGACGGTATACACGTAAACGACCATCACATCGGTTAAGCATGAATCTTGATTCATCAGTGAAGAGTACAAGATCCCACTGACGTTGGATCCACCGTCGATGTTGTTGTGCCCACTGTAGACGCAGTTGTCGGTGTTGTACTGTGAGTATTGGACGTCTTGCTGGCCGACGTGGGACAATGCCAAAATGACGGAGACGGCGACGGATTGTCTGTGCAGACAGTCGCCTCAAACCAGGTATCGTTCTTGCAGTTATGGTTGCAGGTTGGAATCGATTTCGGAGATGGGTTGTTCGAATCCAGTTGTCCTGTCTGGGAGTGGTTACTCGTGGACGGCCGCTGCGAGGACGGTCTCTGACATGTCTTGTCTGCTGATGACGCTGCCATAAGTTCCAAATGGTGTTTCGGTGGACATTCAGGCGATGAGCAACTTCCCTCTGCGAGGTTCCGGATTCAATCATCCCAATGGCCCTCCACCGATCATTTTCAGACAGTCTTGGCATTTAGAGGGTAGAGTTCCTGATCCGAAATGGCTGTGTTTTCGATAAGTGATGCTTCCGTCGTTCATCAGGCACAATGTGAACATTCCAAAAATTCTCCTCTTTTATTGCCATCCACAAGCATGATTTACGCACATTTTCACGTGCAAAGTCATTTTCTCGCATTTTCATGATTTCCATTTCAATGTTGTGTTTACGTGTACTGTTTCAGTCTGATATCACCATGTATGACAATTTCATAATTGCGTTATGAAAAATAATTAACAATATTGGTGTCACAGAAACTTTTGTTGCTGAGTATAAATATAGCTTTTTGGGTTTTACTTTGTGCAAAAGCCAGGTTTACTCAGTTAGCCAGCTTTGTGGAACACCCCCCTGGTTTCCACCGGATGTGAAACAAATTTTTCGCATGATCGTGTATTCGCGTCTTTCCATTGACTTTGAATGTAATCTGTGGTTTTTATTGAACCCCATGATTAGTTAATTAGATGATTCAGGTGATGTAGCGCTGGGCAAAAATGAAAACCTACACACACAGCGGCCCTTCATGGATAAGATTGGACTCTCCTCACCTAGACAGTGCTCCTTTTTTAGACAAAATGTTAAGTAACATTGTAACCAAAACCTTGATTAGAAATCTTTTGAAGATGCATGTTTTTGGAGCATTTCAGCTTTTATCTTATCAGACTGCGCAGCATTGAACATTGTCTGCTTGTGGGTAAAAAAAAAAAAAGACCCTTAAAATCTTGTCCCCCCAAAATTTGAGACACAGTAACGCCCTTGGTTGGTGGTACACACGCACGGAGTTGTCGAAACCGATATACCTACTTTTTTAATCAAGTCTCAGTTTTGAGAGGAAAGCTATAATTTTGTGCGCATTTAAGTTATCAAGCGATCTACAGTTAAACAGAACCTAACTCCAGGTACACTGGTAAGAATTTAACACTACTAAGTTAGCTAGCTAGCTAATTTGCTGCTGGGTGAAGTAAAGTTAATCATAATCTTAATTTACTAGACAGCATTTCTTGTTCAATGTTCCTTGTTGCTAAAGTAAACCAGTGAAAGCCTACTTAAAGGAATGTTCTTAACTTCTGATTCTCAAGTATACTACTGGTTTTTGTACTGTCACATGTGACACATTATGACATATAGTGATAACAGAAACTTGTAAGGTTTTTCTGAATGCATCTTTTTTGCATGTTCTTATTTTGTTTATGTTCACTGTGAGTGACAGTAAGACTGGCTGAGCATTAGTTGCCAAAGTAAAATGATATAACTCTGTATTTTGACTTTGTCTTTAATGAAGGTGAATCGAACCGAAATGAATCGAATCGAAGGCCTTGAATCGAGATTCGAATCGAATCGTGGGATTGGTGAATCGCGACACCCCAAGAGATGAGATCTTCCAGGATTATATTAACATCTGGAAACACTGATACTGACTAGGGTAACCTGTGGTCAAGGGTGTTTTCATGGCACGTGGTCACTAAGGAGGGAAGCAAGTGTCCTGTGCACATGCAAGTTTTACAAATGTCATTGAGTACTTTACACAAGGATGTAGTCCTTTCAAATTAGTGACATTTTGTGATTTTGATATACATTACAGACTTATAGTCTGGAGCCTTTCAATGTTATTTCTGTTAATTCTAAATGATTGTGTTAATCACAGAGACTAGTGTAATGATATACAAATCTATGCACATTTATCTGGTCTATTCCAATATTTGACGATACATAATTTGATAGTATATCATATAATCAATAAATTGTAGAATATCCATGCCAACAGACAAGAAGTTTCATAAACTGACTTGTAAGTAATTAGAGAGCTAGCAGTGTATTGTCAATGCTTTAAAGCCCCGGCACCCCATGTATCTGTCTGTATATTGAATTTCATACAAATGTACCTGACCATAATCATGACAGCTTGATAAAGAAGCTGTTCTCAAATTTTCAGAAAATCCGTCATGGATGATGACCTCTACAGTCAGATTTTAAACACCAGCACTGAGCGAAAGTATCCTCAGTACATCTATGACCTGGATGCCGTCAGATATGCAAATGCCAAGTCTCTGTTTCGGCAAACAATAAAGCCATTTTGCGCTGACAGTGTTATTTTCTACCATGGAAACAAGGAGGTTGTGGTCAAATCTCGTGTAGCTGGAATTCTAAAATCCTTCCACGACAATCCAACCACTGGAGGACACTGTGGAAGAGATAAGACTCTTGGTAAAATATCTGAGCGATATGACTGGAAAGGGATGAAGAAGGGTGTGCTGGAACATGCAAAGGCATGTCAGAAGTGTTGTGTGACTAACCAAAAGTGACAAAAGGAGCTCCACCACTCCACCCGATACCAGTTCCAACAAAGGTCTGGAGTCTGGTGGAGATCGACATTATTGGCCCTCTTCAGGAAACAAAAAGGGGTAATTAGTACATTGTTGCTGCAACTGACCACTTCTCAAAGTGGTCAGAAGCTAGAGCCATACCCAACTAGAGTATTAAAACGATGGCAAAGTCTGTAAAATGGGATGTATGGACACCCTTTTAAGTGACCAGGGTCAGGAATTTGTCAACAAGCTCATTGCCAAGCTCATGAACCAGTTTGACACAGACCATCGCATAGCATCAGCATACCATCCTGAGACAAATGGTCAGAGGTAACGAGACAATAGGACCCTAAAAGGAAGCACTTAGTAAACTGGTTAACGACAATAGTGATGACTGGGATGAATACATTGAAGGGGATATTGTTTTCCTACCACATTTCAACACATGCCTTTGATAAGTGCACTCCGTTTGAGGTCAGGGTTGGCTGAAGAGCCAAAATTCCTTATGATCTTACGCCTACCAACAAAACAGCATCTCCAGAGTCAGCCAATGCTGATGTCCTGTACACGCTCAACGCCATACGTAAAGACATCAATGCCAGTGTCGCACGCAACATCAGCTGTGCTCAGAATCACCAGAAGAAGGACTATGATTGACATCATTACAGCCACAAACAAACTGTGGAAGGATCATTAGTATACATCAAGAACAGTCTACACAACCTTAGAATGGGGTCTAAGATGGAGCCACGGTGTGTTGGTCCATACAGGGTGGTAAAGTCACTCGGCCGTCTGAAGCTCCAAAATGTGAAAACCCTTCGGAACACATACCATGCCAGCGGCCTCAAAATCTACAGGGATGCAACATCACCGCTGCCAGTTACAAGTGAGCTTCAGTTCTCAACTCCTAACAGCCCCGTGGAAGACACAGCTCAGCAACATGAGGCGCCAATTAAGGACAAGAGCCCTGACTGTGTTATACCTGACAGACCTACAGAGGAAGAGGAAGAGCAATGTCACATACATTGCTGAAGAAACTGATGAGTCAGCAATGATCTTCAAGCCACTTTCAAGCAAAGCTCGAGAGAACCTAGCAGCAGCACTGGGCCTAGTGCCATCAAAGCCTGTCTTCTTCGGCCAACGATATGAACCAGCACCACCCAAGCAAAGGTACAAGTACAATGGTAATTGCTATTTTAGGGCCATAAGTTACACGATGACAGGATCAGAGGGGAACCATCTTACCATCAGGGATTGTGTCATTCACCACATGACTACAAACATCAGAGCCGTGGTCCCGAACTACCTACGCCAGAATCCTGATGAAAACATGAATGACTCAGGAATGTCAAAGGATGGCTTATGGGCAACTGATGCCGAAATTCTAGCCACAGCCAATTTGCTGCAATGTGACATTAGTGTATACATCAAGCTTAACTGCAAAATCCAATGGTGTACATATCCTGCCAGTCTTACCCATCAGAGCTTGACAGATAATGCACTCTAACTTGAGAATGTGTCACAGCACTTCAATGTTGTTGTCAGTGTTTAGACTTATGTACAGTACAGCTAATAGTGGTCTGACTATTCAGCCTTGAGGCACTTAAACAGAGATCGCTAAGAGGCACTTCACTAGCATTAACATCTACAAATGTACAACATGATTTAAATTAGTTTAAAACTTTAGTTTATTTTACTGGAGTGTCTACACCAGATGTGTATAGAGACCTTCAATGTCATGATCATGACATGTATTCTAATTTCATGGCACTTTTCTTTGAGACCTTAAGTCATACTGTTACATCTGTTTGTGAAGTGTATCAGGGAGTTTTTTTTCTCTGTTTGTTGAAAAAAACAACATTTTGTTCCTAACATAGTTTTTGTGAGATATTTTGCCATATCTATATTGTAACGTTCATTAAGTAGTCTTTTAGGATAATCTCACACATTAGGAGTGTTGTTTTCTTTGCATACTAAGGAGAAAGTAGTTTAGTTTAGTTGCAGTGGTAAAGTATCTTTTAATATCTTACAATAATTCTCTCTATCTGCCATGTAGCCATTTTTTCTCTGTCCCATCCGTCTCATAAATAAAAGGAAGTAGGCGATATCACCTGATAGATTGATTCTGCTGTGAGCTGTCTTGCCTGAGAGGTTTCGCAAAGATATTCTGTTTCTAGCATGAGCTTTTTATGAACACTGTCAAATCAAAGGTTCTGAGTGAACTTAACACAGTGGAGGGGTCTGTCAAATCCCAGAGATCCGCTGCCAGTTCACATGCTTTGGTGGTAAGATCATGCCAATAACAATCAGCTTACCAACAGTATATCTTACTGCTGCCCAGACACGCCTTAATATCAAATACTGTAATCTCCCACACCACCGTAAGTTATCCTGTTGTCTACATATATCAGTCAGTTTGTGGTAGCTAAAGACATTCAATATTTCTCCTGAAGAAATGTAGATGATTTAACATTTATGAGATAAATAAAAAATTGAGATATGCTGTAGTTTTGGTTATTTTGCGCACATGAGCAGGGGAATAATCTGGCTTACAAGGGTATGAAACAATTGCCTAGCTTAGAATATGGCCTGGGTATATAAACTCGACAAGCCCAGAACATACCTTAGGTATGAAACAGGCTGGCCCACTAAAACCCTCAGCCTGAATGTGTGGAGTACAATATAACGGGGTAAAAAATGTCTAGCCCAGAAGATTATGTGGTAAAAAACTATGCTGACCCACTTTTATCTTAAATAAACATTGTTTTGTTCCTTGTACATAATTAGTAGAGCTACTCAGTACATTTGACAGTGGATTGTACCTACCACCATTAATACTAAAAACTTGGTGCCCAAATCCCTCCTCAGCTGGGAGAAAATTCAGCAACCATAATGTGTCAGTGTTACACAGTATATCACTTGCGACTTGCCAAGTCTTTTTGTCTACTTGAAAATGTATTGCTACATGTAAACTCCTCGAGAGCAGTCTTAGGAATACCTTAGCAAAGTATGAGATGACCCTTACAATCGACTTCAGCATGGCATCTTCAGCACAAGTGAAGCAAGTCTAGCAATTTAAAATATATGATCTTTTGACGATAGAGGCGTAGGCTTACGCCGTCCAAAAAAACGAAGCCTTCAGGAGCAGGAAGGTGGCTAGACTCTGCTCAAGAGGAGGCACAGAAGGGAATCCCTGCTGAGGCGTGCCTTCGAGGAATCTGAAGGGCACGTACCACGTTACCGGCGCTCTTAGCTTCCTGGGTTCGGCGAAGATCGCTGTGTTTAGGGGGCAGATCTCAGGGACACGCGGCCAGACAGGACTCTTCTTTACTACGCTCAAGAAGAGGAGGTTGTCACCGAAGAGCGTGTTGCTGGGTGTAGCTGGATGCTCCACTTGTACCAGAATGTTCTTCATCTTTACCGCCTTCTGAATGTTCTCCAGTAAATCTTTCAGTAGTGCGGCGCACAGGGTAGAGGAAGACGGCCGCCGTAGCGAAACTTCCTTGTCACCACACTTGACATCCATATCCCCCAGCGGAAGATAGGGAGAATCAGAGAGCGGAACGGAAAAGGGAGGAGAGTCAGCAGACTCTAGCCCATAATCCTCTGCCCTGGGTCTGCAAACCCTGTAGCCTCTTCCAACGCTGAAAGACGTCCAACCAGCCCAGTAGTCTTCACAATCCTCTTCCTGTGTCACAGCTAAAGCGTCAGCTCGTCTCTGCAACTCCTGCATTGGCAGGAGGGCACAGTATGGGCACGCTGCTTGAGGAGTCAGGGCGAGGCCGGCATGGGAGACTCCGAGGCACGCCTCGCAGCGGGGATGCAGATCACTGAACAGAATGTAGCCAGTGATCTCACTGACTTCATAGTCTTCATTCTTCAGAACTTGCACAGTCAAGTGTTAGCGCTGAAGAAAAAGTGGGAGCCGAACTCTGGTCACGCGAATGCACAAACCCAAAACCAGTGAATTTGGCACGTTATGTAAATCATAGATAAAAACAGGATATAATGATTTGCAAATCCTTTTCAACTTATATACAATTGAAAACACTGCAAAGACAAGACTTTTAATGTTCAAACTGAGAAACTTCATTTTTTTTTTTGCAAATAATCATTAACTTAGAATTTAAAGGCAGCAACACATTGCAAAAAAGTTGTAACACAGTGGTAAAAAGGCCCCTGTGCCATCGCCTTTCCTTTTAATGACACTCGGTTAACATTTGGGAACTGAGGAGACCAATTTTTGAAGCTTTTCAGGTGGAACTCTTTCCCTTTCTTACTTGATGTACAGGTTTAGTTGTTTAACAGTCCGGGGTCTTCGTTGTCGTATTTTACGCTTCATAATACGGCACACATTTTCAATGGGAGACAGGTCTGGACTACAGGCAGGCCAGTCTAGTACCCGCACTCTTTTACTACAGAGCCATGCTGTTGTAACACGTGCAGAATGTGGCTTGGCATTGTCTTGCAGAAATTAGCAGGGGCGTCCATAAAAAAGACGTTGCTTGGATGGCAACATATCCAAAACCTGTATGTACCTTTCAGCATTAATGGTGCCTTCACATATGTGTAAGTTGCCCATGCCTTGGGCACTAATACACCCCCATACCATCACAGATGCTGGCTTTTGAACTTTGTGCCTATAACAGTTCGGATGGTTCTATTCATCTTTGGTCCGGAGGACACAACGTCCACAGTTTCCAAAAACAATTTGAAATGTGGACTCGTCAGACCACAGAACACTTTTCCACTTTGCATCAGTCCATCTTAGATGAGCTTGGGCCCAGCGAAGGCGGCGGCGTTTCTGGGTGCTGTTGATAAATAGCTTTTGCTTTGCATTGTAGAGTTTTAACTTGCACTTGCAAATGTAGCGACAAACTGTAGTTACTGACAGTGGTTTTCTGAAGTTTTGCTGAGCCCATGTAGTGATGTTCATTACACACTGATGTCGGTTTTTGATGCAGTACCGAAGGTCACGGGCATTCAATGTTGGTTTTCGGCTTTGTCGCTTACGTGCAGTGATTTCTCCAGATTCTCTGAACCTTTTGACGATATTACGGACCGTAGATGATGAAATCCCTAAATTTCTTGCAATAGCTCGTTGAGGAATGTTGTTTTTAAACTGTTCGACAATCAGCTCACGCATTTGTTCACTAAGTGATGACCCTCGCCCCATCCTTGTTTGTGAATGACTGAGCATTTCAGGGAAGCTGCTTTTATACCCAATCATGGCACCCACCTGTTCCCAATTAGCCCATTCACCTGTGGGATGTTCCAAATAAGTGTTTGATGAGAATTCCTCAACTCTCTCAGTCTTTTTTGCCACTTGTGCCAGCTTTTTTGAAACATGTTGCAGCCATCAAATTCCAAATGAGCAAATATTTGCAAAAAATTACAAAGTTTACCTGTTCGAACATTAAGTAACTTGTCTTTGCAGTGTATTCAATTGAATATAGGTTGAAAAGGATTTGCAAATCATTGTATTCTGTTTTTATTTACGATTTACACAACGTGCCAACTTCACTGGTTTTGGGTTTTGTAATATACGGTGGATGCGGACCTGATTGGGGCCATCGTACAGGACAATGGCGGGAAAGAAAATCTTCAGAGCAGGGCATGCGCAGAGGGATAAACCCAACAGCGACAGCCTTAAAGGGCGAAGCTCTTACGAAATAGAATGGTAAGTTGTACACGATACCATAGCGCTTCACCCTTTCATACTACAAGTTTACCACTGGTTACCATTGAAGTGTTTGATAACACCATTCAAATGGTAACCTATGGTAAATTTTTAATGGTGAATGAATGGTATTTTTTTTCAGAGAAGTAATAAGTTATACATCTAACTGTTGTCATAGACACTTGAATTTATCTATATAGTGATGATAAGCATTAGCATGCTAGCTAGCAAGTAAGTATTTAGATTTAGATTTATTGGTCCCAGTGGGGAAATTCATTTTCATTTGACTGTACAAGAAGAGGACAACAAACATTACAGAAACAGCAAAAAAAAACAAAAAAAAAAACAAAAAAAACATACAACATACATGACAGTGGGACAGTGAAAGGCTAGTCATATAGAAAAAATTCTTGGCATTAACTGTCAAACACATTCGATACGATCATTTGTACTGGTCACCCACAGAATTTCATCCACATAGGTGCTATAGTTTCCGAGAGAACTTGTCCCCATTGCAAACACCATACACCAAGTCGACAAACAGAAACTAGGATTATAACCCCGTAAAAATAAATTTCTTGGAATAAAATGGTCGAACTCATTCAATAGGGTGTTCTGTACTAGCCATCCACAAAATTTCACCCATGAAGGTGCAAAAGTTGTCGAGAAAACTTGTCCCCATTGAAAATCCCATACACTAAGTCGACAAACAGAAACAAGGACCATAACTCCTTATAAATACATTTCTCAGAATCAACTGTCAAAGTCATTCAATAAGATCACAAGTACTGGTCACCCAGAAAATTTCATCCACGAAAGTGCAATAATCGCCGAGAGAACTTGCCCCCATTGCAACACCCATACACTTAAGTCCATGAACAGAGTCTAGGGCCATAACTCCATAAAAAAAATATTTCTTGCAGTCAATTGTCAAACTCATTCAATAGGGTCATTAGTACTGGCCACATACAAAATTTCACCCATGAAGGTGCAATAATTGCTGAGAAAACTTGTCCCCATTGCAACACCCATACACTTAAGTCCATGAACAGAGTCAAGGACCATAACTCAGTAAAAAAATTTCTCAGAATCAATTGTCGAACTCATTAAGTAGGGTCATCACTACTGGCCACATACAAAATTTCATTCACGTAGGTGCAATAGTGTCCGAGAGAACTTGGTTGAACCCGGACGGATGGACAGACCGCCGGATGGACAAGCTCCATTCCAATATCCTTTGATCCACTTTGTGGTGGGGGATTAAAAAAAAGCACACCACTATTTCGTCTCTCCTTCTTCAGCTTACTTAAGCACAATTATATCATTTTATGGGTCAAGGAGGACAGATAAAAATATATGGAGGACAAAGTTATGCTAGGATAAACCAAAGCATTTCTAACGAACCTGCTTTTTATCTAGCAAGTGTTATGGCCTCAATTTGTTATGACATTTACGACAGCACGGGATGACAGACAGACAGACAAAATTAAAACTTAAACATATTTAATTAAACAAAGACCAACACTAACCAACAATTTATGCTACTGACCAAGATTGATAATATACAAGAAAAAAAAAAATTTACAGTCCCTTGAGATAGGGGTGCTTGGTGATGTTCCGGGTGAGGAAAATGCTCCAACACAGGCAAAAATCCACAAAAAACTTCACAGGTCTTGATAAGAGTGACAGGTCTGGTCAAATGTATCCTTCTCCTTGCAATTTCTCCTACTACTTTACTGTCTCAATTTTTCTCCTTATATACTCTTTTACAGCCCCCTCCCACATTAAGATTTTTTTTTCCTCTGGGACTTTCCCCTCTCAGACATGCCCAGGACATGCCGAAACCTAGCTCCAGACTGGGCTCCGCAAAAAAAAGTTCAACACTGCCATCCAGTGGCACTCTTTCACATCACTCAAGCGAATTTTCTTCATGGGAAACTGTTACTGCATCTCAACGGTAAGAATTAAGGTACCAATGTAAAAATGATCTGAAACAGGGCTGCCCAACCCTGTTCCTAGAGAGCTACCATCCTGAAGGTTGTTACTCCAAGCAAAGCAAACCACACCTGCTTTCCTAGTTACAGATCTTGACGAGCTGCTGCTGTTGGAGCAGAAACCTACTGGATGGTAGCTCTCCAGGAACAGGATTGGGCAGCCCTGATCTAAAAGAAACCACCAAAGACTAAGGTAGATTTATTCATTCGTTTTCCAGCTTGTTGAATGGTAGTATGCTTGGGCACAAAGGTCCGTAGTACAATTTGCTAAATGTTAGAGATCGGCCGATGCCGATATTTTGATAGCAGGGCAGCCGATGGCCGATATATAATGCCAATTTTTTTTTTTAATGATAAACTACAGTGCTGTCCTATTAACCCCCAGAACTCTGCTGGGGTGCTGGTGATCCCGGCAGCAGTGTTAATATTTTGTCTCATATCTGTCTGGAATCACATAGTGGAACTTAATGGGGAAAACTGTGATCAGAAGCCTACTCTTTTGGCGATCTACGGTGGACTCCAGGCAATTATATCCTTTCCAAAAGATTTTCAGTCCAGCCGTTCGTGTTTTTTTTTTTCCTCCTTTTTGCCAAGGCCTGAGAGACCCATATTCAAAAATTAACAAGCTGTGTTTTTTTAATTAAATTCTATGAAATCCAATTTCTGTTTTGTTTTTCTTTTGCCTTCATAGTTATATTAATATTATTACATTCATGTGACATCATTTCTGCATACATATTTGTGATAACCTAGGTTGTCAAAAAACAAATCAAAAACACATTTATTACTTGATTGTGCTTGATTCAGATTATGTATGCATTATTACACAGAAAGACTAGTCAGAAGGAAAATAGAAAAAATGGAAGTAATGGCTTGCTTAACATCAGTTTATCATTTATTTCAACACTTAAAAACTGGAAAATGTTAAAAAAAAAAAAAATTGTTTCCTTTGGCTCATTTAGATATGCACTCTGCACTTGGAATAAAAATATGTCCACAGGTAGTCAAAAAAAAAAACCCAAAAAAACAAAACTGAAAAATAAACCTTGTGAAAACATATTTGAGTGCTCATAACAGCAGCTTTCATCAACAGATAAAAGCTTGTTTGCTTGTTTGTTTCTTAAAGAGAACTAAAATTTGTAAATCCTTGCATAGATGAAAATGAACAGTGTTAGTGTAGTGCACATAAACTCAACAAAAATATAAACGCAACACTTTTGTTTTTGCTCCCATTTGTCATGAGATGGACTCAAAGATCTAAATTTCATTCCAGATACACAATATTACCATTTCTCTCAAACATTGTTCACAAATCTGTCTAAATGTGTGATAGTGAGCGCCTTTGCTTTGCTGAGACAATCCATCCCACCTCACAGGTGTGCCACATCAAGATGCTCATCAGACACCATGATTAGTGCACAGGTGTACCTTAGACTGTCCACAATAAAAGGCCACCCTGAAATGTGCAGTTTTTGCTTTGGGGGTCTGGGGACTCAGAACCAGTCAGTATCTGGTGTGACCACCGTTTGCCTCATGCAGTGCAACACATCTTCTTCGCATAGAGTTTATCAGATTGTCAATTGTGGCCTGTGGAATGTTGGTCCACTCCCCTTCAATGGCTGTGCGAAGTTGCTGGATATTAGTGGGAACTGGTATGCGGTGTCGTATACGCCGGTCAAGCACATCCAAAACATGCTCAATGGGTGACATGTCCGGTGAGTATGCTGGCCATGCAAGAACTGGGACATTTTCAGCTTCCAAGAATTGTGTACAGATCCTTGCAACATGGGGCCGTGCATTATCTTGCTGAAACATGGATGTATGGCACAACAATGGCCCTCAGTATCTCATCACGGTATCTCTGCGCATTCAAAATGCCATCAATAAAATGCACCTGTGTTCTTCGTCCATAACAGATGCCTGCCCATACCATAACCCCACCACCACCATGGGCCACTCGATCCACAACATTGACATCAGCAAAGCGCTCACCCACACAACGCCACACACGCTGTCTGCCATCTGCCCTGAACAATGTAAACCGAGATTCATCTGTGAAGAGAACACCTTTCCAACGTGCCAGACGCCATCGAATGTGAGCATTTGCCCACTCAAGTCTGTTACGGCGACGATCTGGAGTCAGGTTAAGACCCCGATGAGGACGACGAGCATGCAGTTGAGCTTCCCTGAGACGGTTTCTGACAGTTTGTGCAGAAATTCTTTGGTTATGCAAACCAATTGTTTCAGCAGCTGTCTTAGTAGCTGGTCTCAGACGATCTTGGAGGTGAACCTGCTGGATGTGGAGGTCCTGGGCTGGTGTGGTTACACGTGGTCTGCGGTTGTGAGGCCGGTTGGATGTACTGCCATATTCTCTGAAACGCCTTTGGAGACGGCTTATGGTGGAGAAATGAACATTCAATGCCCGAGCAACAGATCTGGTTGACATTTCTGCTGTCAGCATGCCAATTGCACGCTCCCTCAATGCTTGTGCCATCTGTGGCATTTTGCTGTGAGAAAAAACTGCACATTTCAGAGTGGCCTTTTATTGTGGGCAGTATAAGGTACACCTGTGCACTAATCATGGTGTCTGATGAGCATCTTGATGTGGCACACCAGTGAGGTGGGATGGATTGTCTCAGCAAAGCAAAAGTGCTCACTATCACACATTTAGACAGATTTGTGAACATTGTTGGAGAGAAAGGGTAATATTGTGTATCTGGAATAAATTTTAGATATTTGAGTCCATCTCATGACAAATGGGAGGAAAAACAAAAGTGTTGCGTTTATATATTTGTTGAGTGAATTTGCTACATGCACCGACCACCACTCAGTCGAGAGCGCTTTTCCCGACCGGAAATATTTTCAAAGATCAGTTAAAATGACTGCATCCAGTGTCCAATAAAATCGGTAGAAACATAGTATAAATGACCCTAAATATGCTCCCCCCGTCTTGCTATTGTCAGAGGAGCAAACTTTCGTTTTTGACCTACGCTGCGCTGGTCGTCATTGATATTGAAAAATTTGCCCAACAGTGATGGAAACACCGAATGCCATCCAAGCTTGCGTGTGCTGGGTATTCATGGGTGAATTAAATCTGAGGGAAATTATCGGTGCAGTTGTCTCAATCTGAATGAAAGACAGGCAATTATAATTGGGGCACGGTGATTGATTTCTGTGGCGATGTGCTTTGCATGCCGAGAGAAAAGTTTTATTGTTATAAAAACGACAGCAAAGCGAAAATTAACAGCGGCGGTCAGTGGACGGAAAACTGAGGGGGCGGAAACATACTGTGAAACAGATGTGATTATTGACCCGATTTTAGTCACTGTTCTTGGTTAACACGTTTTCCAGCAATATGAATAATCCATTTTTTAAGTACACAGTTTCCTTTTTATTGAAATGTCAAGGCGAGTGAATAATAAATTCAATAAAAAATATTTAATTCACGTGCCTTAATAGGTAACCCTTCACGAACAAACTACCGTGGATTTTCCACGTCTTTTGCCACATCTTCCAAAGCAAGCCATCAAACCCTTGCTTCATGACTGTTTGATTGAAATTTGCACTTTTTTGCCTTCAGTTGACGCATTTTATCTCTTGTCTTAACGAAGACAATTAGCTGCACCTGAGAAAGAGAGTTAAAGTATATTTTATCAAGGAAAATGACTGAAACAGATCAAGACTAATAAGAAGTTTAAAGACCTTTTTCGCCCTTTTTGTTCTCTGTCCAACTGGCGCCACTGAAGAAATGTTTGAAACATAGACAGTTGTTATGTTGTATTCAGAAATTTAATCAAAAGTATTTGTATTGTTATGGCCCCAATTTGTTATTACAATCTACAACACAACAGCAACAGCAACAGCAAGGGATGACAGATACAATTTTAAAACTCAAACACATTTAATTAAACAAAGGCAACTAAACTACTAACTAATGACTAAACTAATATTCTGACCAAGATTGCATACAAAAAAACAGAAATGTTTACAGTTTCCTGGTGATGTGCTGGGTGAGGAAAAAGGCTCAAACATAGGCAAAAATCCACAAAAGAAACTTCACAGGTCATGAACAGAAATGACAGGTCTGGTCACACATATCCTTCTTCTTGCAATTTCTCCTACTACTTTACTGTCTCAATTCTTTTCCTTATATACTCTTTTGCAGACCCCACCCACATTTAGACCTCTTTTTTTTTACTTTTCGGGGACTTGCCCCAGACATGTCCAGGACATGTCTAAACATAGCTCCAGTCTGAGCTGAATAAAACAAAAGTTAAATACTGCCATCTAGGGGCCTATATTCACATTACACCTCCATTCCAAAAGGGAAAAATTTTGACTCATAAAGACAAAATTTTTCTTTTCAATACAAAATGGTTAAGTGAACACTTGTCTATATATACATATCATACAATATTCAAATAAACACATGATATATATATATACATATTCAAACACGGGATAAGCAATCAGCAATTACATTGTCTGTACCCTTCACATGCTTAATTTCCAAGTCAAACTCCTGTAAAATCAAACTCCAATTCAACAATCTCCGATTCTTGTTTTTCATCTTACTCAAAAACATTAACGGATTGTGGTCAGTGTACACGATCATTGGCTTTTCCCCTGTGCAAACATAAACCTCAAAGTGTTGTAAAGAAAGGACCAGAGCCAACAGTTCCTTCTCTATTGTGGAATAGTTCCTTTGGTGGCGATTGAACTTCCTGGAGAAGTATGCCACGGGATGCTCAATGTCATCAGAGTCACTTCTCTGTAGGAGCACAGATCCACAAGCTTGGTCGCTAGCATCGACCGCGATGGAGAACGGTTTGTTGAAGTCAGGAGATTTGAGCACGGGGAAGTGACACAGCAGAGACTTCAGGCAATCGAAGGCTCTCTGGCATGCATCATCCCAAGTGAACTTTACGCCTTTCTTCAGTTGGTTGATTAGACTGAGAGCAATCTCAGCAAAGTTTTTGCAGAACTTGCGGTAGTACCCGATCATTCCAAGGAAGCGGCGCAAAGCTTTTTTGTTGTGAGGAACTGGAAAGTCCATGATGGCTTGGACTTCAGCATTTATGGGTGCCACCTTACCCTGGCCTATGACGTAGCCAAGATAGGTGACAGTAGCACAACCAAAGTCACTCTTGTTCAGGTTAACAGTCAGGTTAGCCTGGGTCAGGCGCTGGAACAACGTCTCTACATCTTTCAGATGTTCTTCCCAGGAGTCACTGCATGTGATCAGGTCGTCGATGTACGCACCCGTGTGTGGCAATTCGGCGATTGTAGACTGTATTATCCTTTGGAACGTGGCTGGGGCATTTTTCATGCCAAAGGGTAGGACTTCATACTGGTACAATCCAGATGGTGTGGCAAAAGCAGAGATGCTCTTGGCCCTCTCAGTTAAAGGCACACACCAATAACCCTTCAATAAATCAATCTTGGTCAGAAACTTTGCTTGCCCTACACTATCAATACAATCATCAATCCTAGGTATTGGAAACACATCAGTTCTAGTTACAGCATTGACTTTGCGATAATCTGTACAGAATCTAGTACTTCCATCAGGTTTTGGAACTAGCACACAGGGTGAACTCCAATTTGAGTTGGAGGGTCTGATAATATCATGTTTTAACATGTACTCAACCTCTTTCTCAGCAATCTTTCTCTTTTCAGGATTCATCCGGTATGGATGCTGTTTTATTGGTTTGGCATCACCAACATCTACATCATGAGAGGCTATAGTAACTCTCTTTGGAACATCAGGAAACAAATCCTCATATTTCTTAATCAACCTTTCAAACTGATCTCTCTGTGAGGGTTCTAAGTGCTGGAGTTTTACATCAAGATTTTGCAACACTTCAGTGTTTGACAATTTACATGAAAGAACTTCAGCTTTAATTCTTGGTTCATCATCTTGAAACTCCCCCTCATCTTCACACGTTTTGACCATTGGAGAATCTGAAGTGACAGCTGCAACCCTAGCATTTCTGTCATGATAAGGCTTCAGCATGTTAATATGACAATTGTTTTGGTTTTCTCCTATCTGGAGTCTTCACAATGTAATTGAGATCATTGAGTTTTGTCAGAATTTCATAAGGACCATGAAATCTAGCCTGCAATGGATTGGACTGCAAGGGAAACAACACAAGGACCTTATCTCCTGGTTTAAACTCACGGCTTCTAGCCTTATGATTATACCAAGTTTTCATTTTTCCCTGACTTGATTTCAAGTTCTCTTTGGCAAGGTCACAAGCTGCACGCAATCTTTCCTTGAAGTTGCTAACATAGTCTAACAGACTAATGTGCGGCTCTTCCTCTTGCCATTGTTCACTCAATAATAGCAAAGGTCCTCTCACTTCATGACCAAACACTAGCTCAAATGGACTGAATCCAGTAGACTCCTGCACTGCTTCTCTAGCTGCAAACAACAGCAAATGAACACCTTCATCCCAGTCTGTCTCATGGTCATAACAATAAGTCCTCATCATTGTCTTGAGAGTGGAATGAAACCGCTCTAAGGCACCCTGACTTTCTGGATGATAGGCACTAGAAAGAATCTGCTTTGCACCAAGTTCATACACAACCTGCTGAAACAATCCTGAAGTGAAATCGCTACCCTGGTCTGACTGAATTTCCCTGGGAAGACCAAACAACGTGAAGAACTTTATCAAAGCCTTCGAGATTGCAGTTGCCTTGATGTTACGTAGAGGTATGGCTTCGGGGAATCTGGTAGATGCACACATGATTGTCAGCAAGTACTGATTTCCAGATCTAGTCTTGGGTAATGGACCAACGCAATCAACAATGACCCTAGAGAATGGCTCCCCAAATGCTGGGATAGGCTGCAATGGAGCTACAGGTGGGTCTAACTGGTGTTTTCCAACTACCTGACAAGTGTGACAGGTTTTGCAAAAGTTGGAAACGTCTTTCCGAAGCCCAGGCCAAAAGAAGTGTTTCATGATCTTATCAACAGTCTTGTTAACACCAAGATGACCTCCTAAAGGTAAACTATGAGCCATTGTTAAGATCTCATTCCTATAGACCTTCGGAACAACAATTTGCCTGACCACTGCCCAATCTGCATTGGCAGGGATATCAGGAGGGCGCCACTTCCGCATCAACACACCATCCTTGAGATAATACCCAACTGGAACTGCATCTATTTCTTTATCAGTAAGGGCTCTCCTCTTTAGTACACAAATTTCAGGATCATTAGTTTGCTCCTCAATCAACCGCTTTCTGGACAGAGACAAGTCTCCAGACACATCAGAATCACCAGACCCATCCGGCTGGCTGAATAGAGAACTGATAAAAGTATCTGATGAGTCCTCAAACGGAGAAACCATAGTAGGCCAATCAGAGTCATGAGGCAAACCACCTGAGTCCTGACTATTCAATGTGCTGGGCGGCACCACAACATCTTCTTTAGGCTTCTTGGCCATAGCACGAGTCACTGCGCAAGAAGGATACAGAGATGGGTCCTCATCCCCATCTTCAGTGCTCGGCTGTGAAGTAAGATGTACAGGGGGAACTACTTTGCCCCCAGCCAGGTCATTGCCTAGCAACAGAGAAATACCCTTTATAGGTGGACTTGACATAAGTCCCACCTTTCCCTGTCCTGTCACTAAATCTGACTTCAAGAATATGGAGCGCAGGGGTACAGATACAGTCCTCCCTTCAATACCTTGTACAAGTATGAAATCCCCTGAAGCGGTCTCATCACGTAACTCCAAGGAGTCCATCAACAAAAGTGACTGAGAAGCTCCGGTATCCCTTAAGATATATATGGGGACAGGAGTAGTATGCTCATTCAGAGCCACAAATCCCTCTGACACAAATGGAAGAAATTCCTCCCTCACAAAGTCAGCAGTATCAGGCTTTTTAGCCCCACAAGAAGCAGGTAATTTAGCAGATCGGTTATCTACTACAGGGGTAGTTTCTAACCTTGTTTTCACAAAGGCATTTGGTTTGGTATCCTTTTCTTTTTCTTTCTTAGCTTTTAGGAACCAACAGTTAGTTGTAACATGACCAGATTTCTTGCAATAACTGCAAACTAGACCACTTTTGTCACTGTCAGCTTTCACACTTTGATCAGACCTGTTACTGGATTTCTGAGCACCATCACCAGATTTGTCTTTGTCTTTGGGTGAGGAATCTTGGGTATCACCATAACCCTTTTTCTGAAATTGGGACCATCTATTATTACTGCTAGACTGAAATTTGGACTTATGTGTGAGAACATTTTCATCTGCAAATTTGGCAGCTGATTGCAAATTCAGTGCTTGCTTCTCATTAAGGTAGGTCTTAACATCATCTTTAACACAATTCTTGAATTCTTCAACTAACACCATCTCTTTTAGTGAGTTGAAATCATCCTTGACCTCCATAGAAGTACACCAGCGCTCAAAGCAAACCTGCTTTTCATTCGCAAATTCAACATAAGTCTGATTTTCAGATTTCTTCAGACCTCTGAATTTCTGTCGGTAAGCCTCTGGAACCAACTCATAAGCTCTCAAAATGACCTTTTTGACAACCTCATAATCAGAGGAATCATCTGCAGACAAAGCTGAATAGGCTTGTTGAGCTTTACCCTTTAGGAAAGTTTGCAACATCAGAGGCCAGTGTTCCTTTAGCCACTGGCAACTCTTTGCTACCTTTCTAAAACACTGGAAATAGTTGTCAACATCCTTTTCTGAAAATGGAGGCACCAGTTTCACCTCCTGGCTAGCCCGAAATTTATTTTCTGTTGCTATTTTAATTTTTAGTTGCTCCATTTGGAGTCTTTCTTCTCTATCGAATTTCTCTAATTCAAAATCTCTCTGTCTCTGTCTCTCTCTTTCTGCTCTTTCCTCTTTCTCTCTCTCAAATTCTCTTTGTTTTTCTTTTTCTTCCCTCTCAAATTCTCTTTGTTTTTCTTTTTCCTCCCTTTCTTTTTCTCTTTCCTCCCTTTCAATCTCTAGCATTTTTAATTTAAGTTCCATTTCTATATTTGGATTATCCACTGGAAACTGTTCCAGATCTCCTGGTGCAAACACATTTTCATCAATGTAATATTCAACTATCTCTCTAGCCAGTCTTGCTTTTCGCATGGCTGGTTTTACCTCTGTCAGCTCTAAATGTCTGCAAATTTCTAGCAGTTCTGTCTTTTTAAAAAACTTCAAAACCTCAACGGTTGGTGATGCCAAGAAATCATCCATTGCTGTTGTCAATATATATGTATTCAATTAAAAAAATCAATTTTACAATTTGAAATGTTAGATTTTCAATAAATTACTCACAAAATGGTCTATCCCGGACCTTGAGCCCCCAATTAGTTATGGCCCCAATTTGTTATTACAATTTACAACACAACAGCAACAGCAACAGCAAGGGATGACAGATACAATTTTAAAACTCAAACACATTTAATTAAACAAAGGCAACTAAACTACTAACTAATGACTAAACTAATATTCTGACCAAGATTGCATACAAAAAAACAGAAATGTTTACAGTTTCCTGGTGATGTGCTGGGTGAGGAAAAAGGCTCAAACATAGGCAAAAATCCACAAAAGAAACTTCACAGGTCTTGAACAGAAATGACAGGTCTGGTCACACGTATCCTTCTTCTTGCAATTTCTCCTACTACTTTACTGTCTCAATTCTTTTCCTTATATACTCTTTTGCAGACCCCACCCACATTTAGACCTCTTTTTTTTACTTTTCGGGGACTTGCCCCAGACATGTCCAGGACATGTCTAAACATAGCTCCAGTCTGAGCTGAATAAAACAAAAGTTAAATACTGCCATCTAGGGGCCTATATTCACATTACAGTATACAAAATAGAAAAACAAGTTAATGAATATGGCATCTATCTATGAAAATTACAGGCATCTCGCTACGCACCGAGGAGAACATCAAAGAAACCGTAATCTCTGGTGACTCAGAGGCAATATCTGTTTTCGAATTGACGCAAAAAAAATTTCCGGCGAGCGTGTGCATACTAACGATTCTCCAACCTCCACTCCGAGGGTCCTGGGCAGAACCCTGCTAATACTTTCATTTAAACCCAATTTCAGCATCCTACACCCCATTGGTGTGGGGAGAATAGGCCTGGCCCAAGAGGCATTTTCAGACCAAATCTGCTTTTTCACACAGTCCTGAGTTGCAGTCATTTTTAATCGGCCTTGTGAGGGCCAGCATCAGCCGATGCCGATTAAGCCAAAATGCCTAATAATCGGCCAAATTAATCGGCCGACCAATCGATTGACCTCCACCAAATGTGTTGGCAATGAAGCAAAGATACTATCATATAAAGCCTAGTTCCTCAAATCACAATCCTTGAGGGCTGAGAATTTCTGATTTTTCATCCTCCCATTACCTGGCAGGTGTGAAGCCAGTCCGGACATTTAGAATAGCTAATTGTTTAGTTAATTACCTGGGAGGAAAGAAAACAGTGGTTGGATTTGGGTTTGAGGTCCAGATTTTAGAATCCCTGATATTAAGACTTGAATTTTACATACTAGTGAAAAGGAGATATCACGACAGATGCATCATGATTTCACTGGTTGCATTTTTTCAAATTTTTTCCGAATTTTTAACTGAAATATTTACACGAAATTATTTAAAGATGAAAATGTTCAATGAAAAATTGAATAGTTGGACATCAGTTAAGAATAGTCTTGTCTGCCCTTACACCTTGATCACTCGCATGTATTTATTTACTTTCACTGCCCATTATTGCAGTACTAGCAGTAACTGTCGATACTGACATTGATAATACGTGCAAAGCGTGATCTTCACATGCCCTTGGGCCCCCATTCTTCATGTGTGAAGGTTATTTTTATAAATCAGAAATCTGCAGAGAAAATGACGTTCGCAAATTTTTTGTGCCTATGCACCGTTTATAAATGAGGCCCCAGACCTGTATCTCATTCAGGAACAAATTGAATCTGAGTCATTCATTTGAATGTAACAAAGGAGTCAAACAATCTTGTACTTGAATAAGAGGGGCTTCCAGCAAAGGCTTGTTTACACGCTCCTTTAAACATACCCCAGCTGGAATTAAATATTCACAGGATCACATATTCACTGTTGTATTCACTTTCATGTGAACACTTATACCAACAGGTATGAATACAACAATATAGTTAAAGCAGGAAACAGTTATGCAGACTTTACAAAAAGGTATCTCAGCTTATCATTAAATTGTTCAGGAGGCCAGGCTTCCCTTGGCCCATTAAATAAATCTTGTTAGAAGGCTAATTAAAACCATTCCCTTCCTTACTTCCAGTTAAGCTAATTATTGTCAATTCATCATCTAGGCCAGTGAATCCCAAAGTGTGGGCCGCGGCCCCCTGGTGGGGCCACGACCCACACTTTGGGATTCACTGGCCTAGATGATGAATTAAATTAAAAATATTAAAAATATGATTCATTTTTGCAAATATGATTTTCTTTTTATTGTAAAATATTTATTGCACGATTTTTAAAAATATTTAGAAGTAATAACCTATTGAGTGTTATTGACCTCACAATATTTTAGGAACCTTATATAGTTTATGATCGGAACGTAGCTTTCTGGTCATCATGACCGGGGGTCATAATTGGAGGAGCACGTACTGTGTTAGATTATTAATTCTGTCTTGTGTGTACACCACAGATTAAAAGTTTGGGCTTCCTTTATCCCCCTGCTTTCATTTCGATCCTGAATCTTTATAATAATAATAATAATAATAATAATAATAACAACAATAATAATTATTATAATAAATAAAAAACAACAACAATTATTGTTGTTTTTTATTTATTTTATTTATTTTATTTTCTTAACAACACCAACAACAACAATTATTGTTGCTGTTAAGTGTTCTGAGAATGCATAATTTCGTCTATGTACTGTTTATAGGACAAAGGTGGGCCGCGGACATTTTTTAGATTTTCAAGTGGGCCCTGATTCGGAAAAGTTTGGGAACCCCTGATCTAGGCCGTTTTCCACAAGGTCCTTGTCTCTTAACTACAAATTTTATTGTGAAAACCACACACAGTATACAGTAGCACAACCATGTTCTGTCACACTAACAGAAAAATATACCGATGCATACACGATGCATACAAATTTAAGGCAAGCATCCCATGATGGCTTATTTTTGAAGGATTTAATTGATCTATATTGAAGACAAAATCAAATAAGTATACATTATCCAAACAGAAAAAGCTTATTGGTCAGCAGGCTAAAAGGTTTATAATCATATGATGACCATACAAAATAAAACGACAGAGGTAAGTAAAATCATTGCACTGTAGTGCTTCAGTTATCTTATGAGATTTAATTGGGAAAGAATGCTGCATATTAGCAAGGCTTCCAAGTGCTCCTGTACCCACTGAGCACTGAATAGGTACACACATTTTTTTATGCAAATAACATGCACCTGCATTCAATGGTATCAAATATGGTGTTATATGGTGGTCTAAATTTCAGATTCTGAAAGTAAAATTCCTCCCAGTGTGTTCTCCAACCCCCAGGTTTTTTCCAGTATTCAAAATCCATCAGCCTACTTGCGTATCTAACTGGGGACTTGAGAGGAAAAAACACGAGTGGCTTATATTTTTAAGCTTCTGTATTTGATAGCTCTCATATTAAGGTGATATTTTTAATGAATGACAAATTAACCCCATGCAGGGCAGTTGCTCAGAATTCTGGGCCCCCTGACAGAATAACAGTGTGGGCCCCCACCCCTAATGCACCCTAATGCAATACACCCAATTTTTCCTTTTTTATGATTAACCACTCAACAAAGAGAGTATCATCATGTAAATTATGAATTATTGGTTTTCTTATTCACATTCATTACTCACCATCAAAAACATACTCAGACTACTGGTAGTGAGAGTCTATTGCTGGGTCAGATTCAGATGACGTGACTGAAGGCTCTAAATTCGTAGACCAGGCGCAGGCGCGGCGAATGGGGGGTGCACCGCGCCAACGGGGTGTGTCCAGGCGTATGTTGCAATTTCATGCCCGGCATAGCCTGGCGCAAGTACTCCTCTGTCCCGCCTCTGTCCCTCCTTCCAGCGCAAGTAGGCAAAGAAGGCGACACAGCCGAATCAAATCTTGCTCATTGACAAGAGAAACGATGGATAGCGTGTTCCTATTATTACAAACTGTTGCTGCTTAAAATTTTGGGATTAACATGCATGGACAACAATGCAAGATACGTTACACATTTATTTTCAATATGTGATCTTAACTCAGTACGAGATCATAGCAATCAGGCTGTATTCCTTTCCCCCGCTAAAGACGATAAAAACCTAAGTGACAATAATAGTAGCCTAGTATTAAGCCGCTTGCACACTGGACGCGAAACGAATTTTTTGCTCGACAGATTGCGTTGAAAGCAGTGTCTTGTGTCCGAAAGTCTGACAGGGTTTTAATTTATCACCGTGTCGACAGTCTACTATTGTTTTTAATTTCTTCAAATCAACCAACTCTTTTAGCTATTAAACGTGAATGTTTTGATAAGAGGGCTCAGTTCTTTAAGATGAGCACCGAGAATTTCGATCAATGTTTCTGTTTAAGCTCTGCTCAATAAAGTGAGTCGACATTGGCGAAAGACAATGTACAATGTCTCCGTGTCTGACAGCAAAAAAAAAAAAAGAGGATGATTATAACAGATTGATAACGAAATAAAGAATAAAAATAAACATTTTAACAACAGAACATCCAATGCACACTGCGATTTATTTATTTGCGGGTCGTCTTTTTGGATGTTCCGTGTGTTGGTGATATATTTTATTCTTTATTTAGTTATAAATCTGTTCTCATATCAATACTTTAAATTTTTCCTGGCAACAGGACATGGAGTATTTTGCATTTCGCGTCGGACATTCTTGATCGTGGATGCGATAATTTATTCACACTGTCAATGGTCATGGAATTGATTTGCTCACTGACTACAAGTACTAATTTATCTCTGGTGTGGAAATAAAGCGTGAATCTGTTCGATCCATCTGACTAATTTTCAAAAGAAAGACCAAATAAAGACTGCTGTCTATCTTCAAAGGATGAAAACAGACGAATAGGCTAAAAAGACCAAGAAAAGTTGATAGCTATCAATTTGCATTCTGTGAAGGTCGAACACAAACATGGCCAAGTTTGCACGTCTAATAATTCCTGGAATACTCAGAAAAATTAGAACTTTTATGACTTTCAGACACTGAGCTATATTAATACTCTGTCCGACTATCACGTCTTTGCATTGACTTTGCCTGTAATCAGTCATGCGGAAAAAATCGTTTTGTGTCCAGTGTGCAAGCGGCTTTACTGAGCACAGAACACAAGGATGCTATATATATATATATATATATATATATATATATATATATATATATATATATATATATATATATATATATATATGTTTGTGGTTGGCTGAGAAAGATTTGAAGTCCTTAGTTTGCATCACAGATTCAGCTGCATTGATTAACCCAAGTCAAGTTTCCATTACGCGTGCCAACCGCCTTTAATCTGATATCAGGGCAATCAATGTAGATACTATAATTTATGTCCTTATTCAGATAGTTACATTAAATAGTGCTTCCTGTAATTATTTATTGCATTGAAATGTCCCTGACATTCTAGAAACCTGCGTGTGAGATTTCGGTGACGTGTGCGCACTGCCCGCGGTCAGCCAAATTACCACTGCACAGAAATTAAACCAGGTTGGAGCTGGCGAGTTTCCTCCGCAACTCCAACGGAGACTGTTTCTACGAAATTGTCACTGCCTCTTGATAAATATGTGAAAAATCCCCCTACTACGCCGCCACACCCATCTCGGCGCATGTTTGTCTACCAAAGGCTGCGCACCTCACGAAATTTCCACTGCGCGGGCTACGCCGGATGGAATTACCACTGCGTGAGTTGCGCCACGTTATGCCACCTGCGCTGCGACAAGAAATTAGAGCCCCACAGCTGATTCTGGAGTAGCAGTGCATACAAGTTTAATTGTTCCATTTCATATTACTTTAGTAAACATTTAAAGTTATGTTCCATGGAACAACTGATGAAGAGCTAACCTACTGAGTCTTGGAATAAACAAAATCTAAATGGGCTTCTCAGTACCATAGCTCTAAGCACTCAGCTTCATTTTGTTGTTGTTAAGAGGAGGGCAAGCTCACCCCCTGCGTGAACAAGACTTATGTCAATAGGCTCAAGTAGCAGTTTAGTTTTAGTAAAAACTTAAGGTAAAAGTAATGTCAGCCTTGTCAAGCGATTATTTAAGTCAGTGTTTCCTAAACTGTGTGCCGTGAGAGCTTCCTAGGTGTGCCGCGAGAAAACCCACTTCGCCTTCTGTTTTTTCCTGATAGCTTAATTAGATAAAACGGCTGAACTTACAGGATATAAAAATAACAATTCGTGTCATTATCAATTAATTCAATTCAGTTTATTATGATGCCTATTTAAAATTCCTTCTCGAGATTTCCGCATCATGTATTCTACAGTACAATTCCTTCACGTGATTGGCCAATCACACATCGTCTAGCACGTAAAAAATTAAACATTCCCCGGTAAAACAGCAGTGTAGCCTAGTTGAAACGAAACAATGAAAATGGATAAATCCCCGACCAAAACCTTGAAAAAAAAAAAAAAAAAGATGTCCGACTAAAACCCTCAACCACCTCACTCTTGCTGCGCTGGCCAGAGAAAGAAAATCAAAGTGGTGAGCAGACTTTACAGTGAGAATTAGGAATATCGAACTAATGTGTTTACATTCACAGGAGATACCGCTACCCCAATAGCTTGCAGCTGGCGAACGAAGCTATGGTGCCAAATAAATTAAAAAGACACCTTTCAACCAAACACCCTTCTCTCACAAAAAAAAGGCCATGAATATTTAATGCGGTTGAGAAGCCAGATGAACAAACAAGCTAGTTTCATGATGAAAACCGCTAGTGTCAGAAAAAGCATGAGAAGCCAGCTATCTGGTTGCAGAACTAGTACCAAATCAAAGACGCTGAATGACTTATCCTGCCAGCATGCAAGGCTATCGTCAGGACCAGGTTGGGTCAAAATGCTGCCAATGAAATATCCAAGGTTTCTCTCTGAAACAATACGATTGGCAGATGAATAGGAGAAAAGTCGGCAGATATAGAGGACGTTGTAATGGAGAAAATAAACGGGAGTGGTAAATTTACGTTGCAGGTGGATGAAACAACTGATATCAGTGGACATGCACAATTACTGGCCAATGTCAGATATGTCGATGGGGAGACAATAAAAAAATATTTACTTTTTTATCAAATTTTGCTGGTGAGGAAGTGTTTCGAATGACATCTGAGTATCTGGAGAAGGGGGGGCTGAACTGGAAAGACCGCAGAGATTTACTTATGATTGCATGAAAGCCTGAAACCTGGTTGGAAAGCTCGAGTGGTTGTCACTCGGTCGTGCAGCGGGGTAGGTAGCGCGAGCGGAACGCTATAATATTGTAGCGGTGTGCTGTGAGATTTTTTCACAGTAAACAGTGTGCCGCAAGAAACAAAAGTTTGGGAAACACTGATTTATGTTACACCTAAGGTTACCATACTGACTACATGTAGTATGCTAGCCAAACCTAGCCTTTACAGTCACTTACAGCTAGAGAGAGCTAAGTATGCAGTAAACACTCATAATAAGAATGAAGGAACGTGTCCTAGGCTGCTGCTCCCGGATTTTTTGACGGCATTTTATAATGGCTGGCAAATGATAACCTTACCGATCTTTTCAGTGGATGATACCGTTAATAACTGACAAATAACTGTTGTCAGGCAATTATTTATTCAGCTGACCGCGTGTTACATTAACGTAACGTTAGCAGCTGAATAGCCAGCTTGAACAGCTAACATAGCAAGTTAGTTCTTACCTTTCTTTGAAAAGAATTTTGAAATGTTCTGGACCCCTGCTTTGCTCTTGTTGTCCTCTCTATTCTTTTCTGGTGTCCAGATTTGTGGGGGGTTTTTTTGGACATCATATTCGCAAGGAGCGGTGTACCCTGTTGGCTGCCTAAGTTTGCAACCTCGTCAGCAAAAACACACAGACAATTTTCCAATAGCATGAAAGCATGAAGCATGGATCAAACCATTTTTTATGCAATATATTTCATCAATATTGCATGCCTTAATGGCTTTGTTTAAACTCTGATGCATTAGTATGAATATTAGGTAAATCCATGGCAGAATAATTTTGTCATTGCGGCCACTGTGGGTTTTGTGGGCCCTAATGGACTCTGGACCCATAGAATTGTCATCACCTTTCCCCCCAATATGACGGCGCTGACCCCATGCACTCCATAGCTAGTGCTGTAAATGAATTCATATTTAGTATGAGGCAGGGTGTGTTTTTGATGTTAAACTCACCCTCTGTGCGTGCTGGTGACCACCTTAAGGCTGGCTGCATTACGGATAAGCTTGTCCAGCTGATTGACAATCTGAGGGAACTTTGGTCTCAGGTTCCTCTCCTTAACCCAGCAGTCTAGCATGAGTTGGTGCAAGGCAGTCGGACAGTCCATAGGAGGGGGCAGCCGGTAGTCCTGTTCCACAGCATCGATCACCTGAGCAGAGGAAGCAGAGGGTCAGCCTACAGCTACACAAATTCAGCAGAAACACCCAACTTCTCCCATGGTAACACAACACAACACAACACAACACAACACAACATTGGGAAACTTATCCTGTTTGTAAGGTAAACTTTATCATGAACACTCTCCCTGTGTAGTCTTGGGCCATATTACTGGTAAATGTTCTGTAAAAACTATTTTTTTAAAAATCTCTCAGGAATTTCACACGAATGGCTGACACTTGAAAAACCAAATATACTGACGCACAGTGAAAACGCAACACCAATATTTAATAACCAAAAAGAAGAAGCAACCAATGTTTTTGATTCAATTTTAAAATGAATAGAAAAAGTATTTCATTGACCATAACACAAAGTTCCATCACATTATCTCAAAAAATGTTTCTGATATGCCATGGTGAATGCACAGACCCTCCACAAACTGTCAGTAGCCAGTGTGTCCTCTCTTTGCCTGCACCAATGCACGTGAACAATTCACACAAACGTTGCACAGTTGCTTGGGGAAAGTTCCTCCACTCCTCTTGTAGTGCTACTGTCAACTCTGCAAAGTTGTGTGGATGACGTTGACGCTGGCGCACATGACGACCCAGTTCATCCTACAAATTCATCCCTGCTTGTTGGAAAAAGTCTCTGGTGAGGCATGCAATTGGGCACAGGCCTTGTCGTGTTGGAACATGAACGGTAATTGTTGAACAGTGGTTGGAAAACTAGTCTTAAAATCTCATCCACATATCACTATGCTGAAAGACCTCCACGCCTCACTACAAGTTCACTCCAAAATCTCACATTAATGGCAGCCCAGACCATGACACGACACCCAGCAAACCGAATTCTCTCAAGAGCACACCTGTTTTGATGATGGTCATATTGCCTCCTGAACACCCGCTGTCGGCCATCAGCAAATTAAACAGAACCTCAATTTTTCTGAAAAAACCCAACAGTGGAAGACTCGTGGCGGCTGATGATGATGACGTCGAGCAAACTGGAGTCTGTCGTCCCTGTCACTTTGTCATGACGTTGCCTTGATACGGCCTCCGGCACCTTAACCCCGCAGCTCACAGTCAGCAAATCACAGTCATGGCATGGATGGTTCGTCCATGGTGTCCTATCGTGTTCTGAGCCTTGTCTGCTACTGTTTGGTTTCCTCAGATGCATCCGCCAGATGTGTCAGTCCTGATGTGCTGTTGTATCAGGCAGTTGTCTTGGTAAGGGGCGGTGGTGAACGCTTCCTGTATGTTGGTAGCGATGCTCCAGTCTGTCAATGGTGGATGGACTGACCCTGAACCGGCAGTCAACCTCGCTTTAAGATGTTCCCCCAAGCAGCATCCCCAAAGCTCACAACCTCTGCTGTTCTGTAAGCTGTGGCATTCTGACACTGATGCCAATGGGGAGGAACTACTGTGCCTTTTACGCATCCAATGTCTTGCTTAGCACTTGCATGTGATTCAAATGATGCATTCAACCTTCTGCTAATGGCATGAAAAAGTTGCGGTTTGGAGAAGTGATCCTCTGACAGACGCACAACCCGGACTTGCACAAATTACAGCTTTTAACCATTATTCCACTATTTTTATTCTGTGGTAATTTTGATGGCTTCAAAAAATGAGCTATAATTTAAAAAATTAGCCGTTGTGTTTACACTGTGTTTCAGTATACATTAAGTCTATCCCGATGGTCTTCTCTGCTGTTTGGCAATGCAGGTCCTGACCTGAAAAGTGTGTATTTATATATTTATCATTTGGTCTAAGTATAAATTGAAAATGCATACTTCTTTTACTGGAAGTTATCTGACAGTATCTGGCAATTATCTGCAGGCATATTTGCTATCTAAAGGGTTTCATTAAAATAAAGTAACTAAAATTTAACTTTGTACAGTTTTTTATGCTCCCGGAATCGAAGATTCAGGGGCATATAGTTTTTCACCTGTCTGTCTGTCTGTCTGTCCGTCCGTCTGTTTGTCTGCAGCTGGAAAAAAAATTTAACCTGCAATACTTTAACCTGCTGCCGGGGGGCATCAGTGTTCCACGAACACAGCTTGTTTTCATTTTTTTATTTCAGTGTCAAACATTGTATCCCTCTAGTAAATATAGCTGCTAATAGCCAGAGACATTCTCTTGGCATAATCAGAAATATAATGATCAAAGAAAGTGACAATTCCCACGTTTTCTGCAGTATATTTCTAACATGATCTTGAGCTGTAAGAGGAAAACAACAGATATGCATATTTTCTTATTGTGACCTCAACACGTTTGAACATATGCCAAGTACATTTTTTTTGCTTTTTTATAAATTGATCACAATTGTATTTATTTTAATGAAATTCACAAAATAACATTCTTATTAACTATTATTTTTTAAATTAATATTATTCATTAATATGCTGGAAAATGCAATATAGTATCTTTTTTTAACTACAGTGGTGGAAGTAGTTGAAGAATCTGCTTCTAAAGCATAAGCTCACATCGGTCACATGAAGTCTGAGCCCTATTGACTTACACCCTGGTTGCTCATGTCCCAGTATGGCCGTTCGCCATATGACATCACTTCCCACATGACAATACCATAGCTCCATACATCACTAGCAGAGGTGAACTTCCTGTAGGCGATGGCCTCTGGGGCTGTCCAACGGATAGGAATCTTACCCCCCTGCATGATACAATACATACAGTGAGTCAACAGAGACACTGCAAATATTGATATAAGGACAATAAGTTTAGTCCATGGCATGTTGTACAATCTAGCAGTGTACATCAAGGTGTCAATTTTGGACTTTATCAGCATTTAATTGCATCTGGCCTTTTATGCATTGGTTTTTTGCACCTTCTTTAATATGTATAGGCATTTTCCCTAAAGTTTTCTGGCTGACACACTACAAATCATACACAACTTATCGAGATATCCTCCGTTGAAATGATATCTCTATCCTTCCCCTCCTGCACAGACTAATAATTTAGTGGCGCCAAACACGGAGTATCTAAGGTGGTAACTGTTTTAAAATTAACATTTTGAGAAAATTATTGATTGTCAGCATGGCCCAGTTTCACTAAAGGCCAAATAACAGCTAAGTGATCTTCTGAGCCTTAAAGCTGCAGTTGGTAAGTTTTAGAAAAGTAACTTTTTGTCATTTTTGCTAAAACTGTCACTTTGTACAGACAGTATTACATAAAACTAGTACTCTGTAATTTAAAAAAGGCTCCTTTAAACCCACCTAATGCTCCTACTGCAATTTAAAAGAATCGTTCGGACCGACCAAAAAGAACCAATTAGAGCCAGGATGGTGTCTGACAGGCGTCAAACAATGCACATGCACGCGCTGCAGACAGCCCCTCCCCCTTACTCCTCAGTTCATGCCAGTGCTCAGTCAAGTTTAAATCTCCGAGAGCAGATTCAGGAGCTTAAAACCATCAGCGAGGAAAAAAGTACCAATACCTCAGTTACCAGCAACAGCACACACGGCTAAGACAAGTAATAAAGGAAGCAAGAAGAAAAAAAAGCACGAAAGAAAGAATTTAACTAAACCCAGGATAAAACCAGAATGAACATTGGAGTGGATTTTTAGAGGTGGAAGGAACTCTGTGATCTGGAAGGATTAAAAACTGACGCAGAGTTTGCAACTTTTCTCCTTGACAGGTAAACCCCTGCTTTATTCGTTGGTTCATTTTTGCTTTCCAAATAAGCGAGTTAACGTCGCTTACAAGCACAGTCGCTGTTTGAATAGCCAGTGTCTTGTAATTGTTATAGTACTCCGCAGTGCATGTGATTTTACTGTGATGTTGCAGTCGAACTCACGTTGGCTTGTTTCAGATGCTAGGGCTAACGTCACTGGCGTTGTTTTATTAGAAAGCAGCAGAAAATCTCTTTATGAAGTGCACCTTCACCTTTTCTGCACCTTCTTTAATATGTATAGGCATTTTCCCTAAAGTTTTCTGGCTGACACACTACAAATCATACACAACTTATCGAGATATCTTCCGTTGAAATAATAGCTCTATCCTTCCCCTCCTGCACAGACTAATAATTTTGTGGCGCCAAACACGGAGTATCTAAGGTGGTAACTGTTTTAAAATTAACATTTTGAGAAAATCATTGATTGTCAGCATGGCCCAGTTTCACTTCAGGCCAAATAACAGCTAAGTGATCTTCTGAGCCTTAAAGCTGCAGTTGGTAAGTTTTAGAAAAGTAACTTTTTGTCATTTTGCTTTCCATTTTGCTTTCCAAATAAGCGAGTGAACGTCGCTTACAAGCACAGTCGCTGTTTGAATAGCCAGTGTCTTGTAATTGTTATAGTACTCCGCAGTGCATGTGATTTTACTGTGATGTTGCAGTCGAACTCACGTTGGCTTGTTTCAGATGCTAGGGCTAACGTCACTGGCGTTGTTTTATTAGAAAGCAGCAGAAAATCTCTTTATGAAGTGACCTGGCAGTCTTATCAGTTGTGTTGTTGTCCTTATAAATATGTGTAACGTTTCTGTGCTCCCACAGCTAAATGCTGACATACATGATTTACTGGCCATTCAGCTGGATAAGTGGTTTCGTCAGTTTTCATTTTCCAATCGGACAGCTGTCTATTTTTTTTTATTACGAATTGAGCGACCGTGCTGCAAAAACAGGTGTATGTACTTCTCACCGAAATTACCTTCATTCGCTGAAGAGTTATGAAATGCCATCGCCGAGTGATGGTTCATAGACCTAATTATAATCAAATAATTTTTCGGTACTGAATATAGCCTATTATTTTGTCGCTTTTAGATCGCATGGGGGAGAGAAGCCGTGTCTTCACCTGCCACTTGATTATTCTGGATTGGAAAACGTGTGAATGAAGGTAAACCATCTAGGATTTGCCAGGACTAATTATTATCCCTCGCTGCGCGATTAACGCGAAGCGGGGGATATAGCATTGGGCTCCATCCGTACGGACACATAATATTGAGGCAGCGGGGGATATTGCCATGTTAGTGGCAAAGACTTGTTTTCAATAAAAGGAGGGATATTAGCCCTGGTGTTCAAATTATGAGACGTCTGGGCAAACGAGGCTTTTTGGCACGCGAAGCTTTTGGGCACGGGACGTTGTGCGTGCCGATATACCTCAAGGTTTTCCAGCACGAGATTTTTCGGCTCGGAACACCCCGGAATTTACAGGTCTAAGGACGCGCTGGTTTGTTGGCCAGTGCAGTGTTGACAGTTCGGAACAGTAACGTCTCGCCTCGGGAACTTGGCCGCTTTCATAATGTGAACGTGCAAAATCTCTCCGCAGTTGCATGCATACAGCTCACGTGCCTTCGCGTGCACGGTAGCCATCTGGGGGAGGGTCTTAGGAGTGCAGTGGAGAGGGAGGGGGAGGGATCTGAAAGTTGCTTTTTTCGCATTTTTGTGCGAAGTCCTCTCTCTCCTCAAAGTTACTGACTGCAGCTTTAATAACCATAATTTCAGTCACCAATAATTAATTACAGGAATTCAAAGAAATTTTAAGTATGGTATTTCAGTATGTTAGTTTAGTAAAAGCATCTCAAAAACCAAATAAATTTGCCTAATTTATGTAAATCAATATGATTTTAAAGCCCACTAAATGAAAAGAGCCCTCTCCAAAGGTTCACAGGTTTATCAAATACAACCCTGATTAAACTTTCCATTGTTTTCCATTTCTGAGACAGGACAGTCTAACATCATAACATTTGATTTCTTTGGTGGATATAGTATAACAGGTGCCCTCAAACATACTGACCAGAGAACTTGTGTAGGTTGGGTCTGTGGAGTCATCTTCAAGAAACCTGGACAGACCAAAGTCAGACACCTTGCACATCAGATTGCTGTTGACCAGGATGTTGCGTGCGGCCAGGTCACGGTGGACATAGTTCATATCAGAAAGGTACTTCATCCCGGCTGCAATGCCCCTCAACATTCCAACTAGCTGGATCACAGTGAACTGGCCATCATTGAGCTAAAAGGGAACAGACGAAGAGGAGGGAGATAATCATTCAGGGCAAACACCACATTTCCATCCGATTGAAACCACATCTCCATCCTCCCCTGCCCCCCTCAATCTCTTTCCCTTTCTCATGTTCTTTAGCTTTGAATGTTTAATATTCCTGTGAGATTATGATTCATGGCTGACTGAGTCCTCTCAAAATGCCAGATATAGCAAGAACGTGCATTTTTTACAGAGCCTCAGTGCAGTGTGTAATGGCCGAAAGAGTAAGGAGGCCAAATGATGCAGTGGGAGAGAACAAAACCAGCAAGGACTAAAAATATCCATAAGGAGAAATAAAAACAAGGCAACAGAAACAACTGTCGCGCTTCCAAAAAGAACGCACAACAATCCGAAACAGGAAGCAAAGCGAGAGAGGAAAAGCAAACAGGGAGAGCGAAAGGGAAATATCTTGAGGACCGAGAAAGACAAAGAAAGACATTGATGTGACACCAAAGAAAGAGAGAGAAGGAATCAAAAAGGAAATTTCCCCAACAAAATATAAATCACAAATATACCGCAAAGGCTTTCGCCACAAGGCCCTTACTAGAGACATCTGCTGGCTGCAGTGAAAACTGAAATCAGACACAGCGGCAAAGGACGCGTGGCAGACTTTCAGCTTATAAAGACTTAGGGGAACGCACTGCCCATGCCTGATGAACTAGCTGAGAGAAGAATCCAATAGAAAAGGAATTCAATATCGTCCCGGAACAAGAGCCACAAAGAAAGGTCCTTCATGCACGCATACTACCGAAACCATGACCCCCTTAAACATCTGTGGTGGCAGCGGTGATTTGTCGACCAGTACCAGGACGCTAGTGCTGACCGGTTTGAGCCGAGAAACGTGAAAAGAAGGGTGGATGCACAAGGATCTAGGGAGCTGCAACCGGACAGTGACTGGGTTGATCTTTCTCACTATTTTGAAAGGGCCAATGATGTGGGGAGCTAACTTCCATGATTCAACCCTCAAAGGAGGGTCCCGAGTGGATGCCAAATCCTCTGGCCAAACCCAATATGATGGCGCCTCACGGCAACTCCTGTCAGCGGCGGTTTTCTGTTTCCGCACAAAACGTAAGAGAGACGATCGAACCTTGGTCTGGACTGACCGACAACGCCTAATAAAACAATTAACCGAGGGGACCTCTGAATCCCTATAAGCATGAGGAAAAAGAGGCGGCTGATAACCCAACTGTGCCTCAAGGCCTGTGGAGGAATTGCAAAACAAATTGTGGGTGTATTCGGCCCACGCCAAAAAACGTCTCCACAGTGTAGGGTTATTAGCCGCTAGGCACTGAAGTGTATTTTCCAGAGACTGGTTAATTCTTTTTGTTGCCCATTGGTCTCCAGATGAAAGCCAGACAGAAGGCTCACGGAGGCCCCTAACTGGTTGCAAAATGCCCGCCAGAATTTAGCCGTAAACTGCGGCCCATGGTCGGAGACCACATCCTGGGGCAGGCCATGCAGCCGCCACACATAGTCTACAACAAGGAGAGCTGTCTCCCATGCTGAGGTCAGTTACAAAGAGGGCGGCCTTAGAAAAGCGATCTACCACCAACAAAATAATTGTATTAACATAACATAACATAACATGAATGGCAAGAACAGGCCTTTCAGCCCAACTATGCTCGCCAGTTTCTTTATCCTATTGTGAATATATCCCTTCAGATACTAAATGACTCAGTGGTATCTAGCTTTAGGTCAAGCCTGCTCTTGAAAACCCCCAAGGTCTCTGCCTCAACAATATGGTCAGGTAAGCTATTCCACATTGAAATTACTCTTTGGGTGAAGAAATATTTCCGAATATCAGCGCTAAATTTACCTTTGGTCAACTTCCATTTGTGACCCCGAGTTCTACACTTGGTCGAAGGAATCCGACATGATTCACTTTGTTAATCCCTTTAACATATATAAAGACCTCAATCAAATCACCCCTGAGTCTCCTTTTCCTAAGAATAAAGAGATTAAGGATCTTCAGCCTCTTCTCGTAGCTTTCATCTTTTATACCTGAAATAAGCTTGGTGGCTCTTCTCTGAACTTTCTCTAGAGCCTCTATATCTCTCTTAAAGTATGATCCCCAGAACTGTACAAAATACTCCAATACTGCCTTCTGAAGCCGGCAGACCTGACACAAGTCTAGGGCAATATGGCTCCAAGGACGCTTGGGGACTGGGAACGGCCACAACAGACCAAAGGGGGGGAGATGAGAACCCTTGTTCTCTGCACATGTGCCACAGGCTGCCACAAACTCACAAAAGATGTCTCTTTCCATACCGGGCCACCACAAGCGTCAAGCCAAAAACCGCTAGGTCCAGTGAGCCCCCGGATGACCAGCGCAATCCCTCCCATGAGCTGGCGGAATTATAGGCTCAGGAAGAAGATCGTGGCCAGCAGGCTCATAAATTTGTGACAAAGCATCAGGCTTGATATTTTTAAAGCCAGGGCAATAAGTCAACATAAAAATATAGGTTACTGGTGGCCCCAAAAGCTCCCGCCCTTAAGATAAACAAAATATCAAAGTTTTTGTTGATGGACTCAAGCAAAGATGGAGCCCGATACCATAGCTCTCGTTCCACTCGGGCGGCGGGAGCTAATTAGGAGCCTGTAACTGAAAATTTTCGTAAGATAAAGCAAATTGTCAAAGTTTTTGGTGATATTTTTAGGCCAGTGACCTTGAAAAAATAGGCCCAGGTCACCTTTAGGCACGTCATTAGTAGGCCTTTATAAGATGCATGTCTAGAAAAAATCAGGAGCCTGAAAGTGAAATAGTTGATGAGATAAAGCAAAATGTCAAAGTTTTTGGTGATATTTTGAGGCCAGTGACCGTGGAAAAATAGGCTAAGGTAACCTTTTGGCATGTCATTTGTAGGCCTTTATGAGATGCATGTCCAGTAAAAATGGAGCCTGTAACTGAAATTGTTGATGAGATAAAGCAAAATGTCAAAGTTTTTGATGATATTTTGAGGCCAGTGACCTTGAAAAAATAGGCCAAGGTCACCTTTAGGCATGTCATTTGTGGGGCTTAAAGAGATGCATGTCCAGTTAAAATTAGGAGCCTGTAATTGAAATCTTTGATGAGATAAAGCAAAATGTGTTGACGCACGCACACACACACACACGGACGGAGCCCGATACCATAGCTCCTGCACCGCAACTAAAGTGGTTGAAAAATAAAGCCCACCGGACCTGCCGGGAATTTCGCCGCTTAGTCTGCTGGATAAACTGGAGGTTTTAGTGGTCGGTCCAGACCACAAATGGGTGTTCAGCCCCTTCCAACCAGTGGCGCCACTCTTCCAGTGCCAGCTTAACTGCTGACAACTCCTGGTCATCAATGCTGTAATTCCGTTCAGCAGCAGTCAATGACCTGGAGAAGTACGTGCAGGGATGCGATTTATTGTCCCGAGATCGCTGGGACAAAATGGCACCCACCCTGACCTCAGAAGCATATACCTCCACCACAAACGAAAGGGAGGGGTCGAGCATAACAAGGATAGGCTAAGAGCTAAAATGTCTCTTCAATTCCTGAAAGGCAGCCTCCGCTGCTGGAGTCAAAGAGAACGACGAGGAGGCATTCTTCATAGTAGGTGCAATGATAGGGGCAGCCATAGCGCTAAAGTTACGGATGAGCCTCCTGTAAAAATTAGCCAAGCCTAAAAAACGCTGCACCTCCTTTACACTCTGAGGAACTGACCAATTCTTGACCGCTGCCACCTTGTCCGGATCCATACGGACTGACCCTGCCGACACAATGAAACCAAGGAACGACACAGTCTTGGCATGAAAAATGCATTTCTCAGCCTTGACAAAAAGTTTGGCTTCGAGGAGGGCTACAAGCACTTGTCAGACATGTTGTTTATGCTTCGAGAGAGTTGAATAAAAAATCAGAATATCGTCGAGTTAGACAAAGACGAATTTTTCCAACATCTCTAGGAGGATGTTGTTGACAAGTGCCAGGAACACGGAAGGGGCGTTATCCAAACTGAATGGCATAAGCAATCACTCGTAGTCCCATCCTGCGTATTAAACACCGTTTTCCACTCGTCTCCCTCCATGATCTGAACCTAGTTATATGCATTCTGGAGGCCTAGCTTGGTAAAAAAATTATGCCTCCTGCAGATGTTCAAACGCAGAGTTCATCAAGGGAAAAGGGGATTGGTTCTTTACGGTGATATTATTCAAGCAACTGTAATCAATACAGAGTCTCAAACCGCCATCCTTTTTACCCACAAAATAGAACCCCGCTCCAGCAGGAGACATGGAAGGCCGAATAAATCCATTAGCCAGAGCCTCCTGAATATATTCTCATATAGCCTTGCGCTCAGGCCCTGACAGCGAGTATGACGAACCCCTGGGGGAAGTGGTACCAGGGTAAAGATTGATCTCGCAATCGTATGAGCAGTGAGGAAGTAAAGACGAGGCCGGTTACTCGCTAAAAACCACCTTGAGAGTTGTTTGCAAACGTTGGGGGGCAAACAAATGTTCAGAGCAGCCCTCAAATTCTCACCCTATTCAGAACCTTCTGTCTCTATTAAAGACTCAAAAGTCAGAAAAACCCTCTGAATCAAAATCCTCCGCTGGCTGCCGCCAGTAAAAGGGGATCCCACTCCAACCCCTCCTCAGCTCCATTTTCTAGATTAGGAGAGTTAAGTGAGACAACCTCCTCATAATCACCCCCCGAAGGTTGATGTCCAGGACAACACGCCAAACTCTTACTGCAGTGAGATCTACAATCCGTGCCCCACTGGACGACCGGATTATTCTGACTGCCCCAAATGATTTGTTGCCTATGTTCAAGTAGCCAAGAATGTCCTAAAACAACAAGGAAAACCAGGGAACTGATCAGGAGAAACCAGATTTCCTCTGAATGACTGCCAAATGGGAAAATAGTCAAAAATTCAGAAGCCTCTGTTATAAGCCTAGTTCCCAACGGGCAACCGTCCAAAGACCTGACAGTGCGTGAATGTAAAAGAGGGCGGATGGGGATGGAATGTTTCCTCACCCACTCCGTATCCATAAAACAATCTATGGCCCCTGAGTCCAAAAATGCCTCCACAAACATTCTCTGTTTCCCCACAGTCAATTCTACTGAAATAAATGTTTGAAAGGGAGACTGGGTCTGTTCCTCAAGCACCCTCCATACCGCTAGAGGGACTTCCCGTTTCACTTAAGCTCAGGGCAGCATGGACAGATATGTCCTAGTTTGTTACAATAATAACAAAATAATATGTCTGCGAACGGGCTCACAAGCCCGGCTCTCATATGAGTCATCAACCTGCATGAGCTCACTGGGAGTGGAAGTTTCAGTGGGCGAAGTTGGAGCTGTGTGCATGCTGTAAGGAGTATTAACCTTGTTGTAAGCAAGAGCCAGTGCAGTACGTTTCTCCTTGTTTCGTTCTCGGATATGATTATCAATTTGCACCGCAGTACGAACCAACGAATCTAAAGAAACACAAGGCTTCAATGTCGCCAGAGCGTCCTTAACCTCCTCTGCCAAAGCGTGAATATACACTGTCATATGAGGTGCCTCTAGCCAACCTGTCTCTGTGAACAGGGAGCGGAAAGAAATAGAAAACTATGCAATGCTCTTAGAGCCCTGCCTTGGATCCATTAGTCGCGTAGCTGTGTCCTGACCACAAACATCCTGATCAAAAATGGAAACCATTTCTCTGACGAGAGTCTCCACTGATAAAACGACTGGCGAACCAGATCGATTGAGCGGCCCCACCCAAGTGAGGGCTGTGCCGGTCAACAGGGATAAAATAAACAAAACCCGTGATTCTTCACTCAAGAGCCGTGCAGGTTGCACTTTAAGAAATATTTCACACTGAGCAATGGAATCTTTACATTTTCCTGCCTTGCCTCCATATCTTGCGGGTAACTGGAGTTTAGGCTCTCGGCGAAGATGAACAGATTGAGCTTGTGAAACGTTTTGTGTAATTTGAGTAGACAATGCTCAAGATTTTCAGTGAGACTTAACAGAATGGTTTCCTGTTTTTGCATGGCATTCGCCTGTAGGCAAATTCTCTCCGCCACCTCCGCCTGTTCATAATGAACTCCGCCTGTTCATTGCCGAGACAGGTAAGGCCCTTACCATACCCAGCTAGCACTGACTGTTGGTTAGCAACAATCTTTTCTAGCGTAGCTGCTACTGGCAACTCCATGTTTGGCTGGAGTGTGCTGTAATGGCCGAAAGAGTAGGGAGGCCAAATGCAGCAGTGGGAGAGAACAAAACCAGCAAGGACTAAAAATACCCACAAGAAGAAATAAAAATAAGGCAACAGAAACAGCTCTTGCGCTTCCAAATCCCTTACTAGGAAATATCTTCTGGCTGCCGTGAAAACTGAATTGTCACAAAGAAAGGCCTTTCACAAACGCACACCACCTAAACCATGACACAGTGAGGTTAGGACCTTCCCTCATGAAAAAGACTTCGGAGAAAGAAATGTTTTGCTCTGATTTGGGAGCTACTTTTGCAAGAAAATGTTTGCAGGATGGCACTATTTATTTGCCTAACAGATGTTCTTACTCAGGAAAAATTGCTTACACTTAATGCACTGCCCATTTATGCAGCTGGATAGTTACAGAAGCAACTAAGGTTACGTGCTTCGCCCAAGGGTACAGCTGCTCTCTAAGAATTCAAGACTGAAATCATCTGAATGCAAGCATGACTGCCTTGCTGCCACTGCTATACGCCTCACACAGGCTAACATTAGATTAAGGTTGAAAATACAGTTCATCAAAATGTTTCCATCGAAGAAACAAAATCAGCGTGCTTGGCAGCCTTGATCCAACTGGATTAACATTAATCTCTCATGTGCAGTTGTGTACAATTCTCGTGTTGAGTAATGTGCATGCAGACATGAAGATATCTGTGAGTTCATAATATGTGTGTCGGAAGGCCTGAGAGACATAGTAGATGAAAGCATGAGGAATCAGATAGACTAAACACTTGGATTAGTGCCCATGTCTACCCCCTTACCCTCAGGAATGAGTCCAGTGCCCCATTTTCCATAAACTCTGTGATGATCATGACTGGCCGACTCTTGGTGACCACGCCTTCCAGACGAATTATGTTTGGGTGGTCAAACTGACCCATGATGCTGGCCTCACTCAGGAAGTCCCGCCTCTGCCGCTCAGTGTAGCCTGCCTTCAGTGTCTTAATGGCAACTATGATTTCTCGCCGACCTGGGAATTTGAGCCGGCCTCGGCAGACCTCTCCGAATTCTCCTGAGCAGAGGAAATGGAGACAGAAAGAGGTGCAGGTAGGGTGGGGAGAGGTGTGGAAGAAAAAAATGGGGGAACGGTGAAGGACAGGGAGAGGGAGGGTTGAAGGTTAAAACCAAAAAGCCAAGTGGAGATTGAGCCAGCTAGACCAACTTGGGAAAGTGAGACAGGAAATGACTGAAAGTTTCGAGAGACTAGGCAGAGTGGTTGTGAACTGTGGGGTGACACTAATTTCAGGGATGTGATCTGGGTGAAGTGAAATTATCTGAAAATTTAGCTGGGCTGGGTGCAGAGGATACGGGGGGGAGGGGATTGGGGGGGCAAAGCCCCCCGAAGCTCCTAGGTTTTAGTGATTTTTATTGCCCTACGTGTACTAAGAATTCAATAAAATAATAAAAAACAGAATTATTATCAAATGTATATTCAAGCCAACATTGCACATGCAATCTTTGATTTCTAAGTCAAGTCAAAATGAGTCACAAGCTCCAAGCTTGTAAAGAATTTAATGTGCCACTATTGCACTCAGATAAAAGTCAAATAACATTCATTGAATATAGCCAATATATTAATAAAATCATTGACTTCTTAGTCAACTCCAAAATCATATCACAAAGTCACATGCTCATGGAATTTTATGAATTTAGACTTCCCTGAATGTGTAATAGGAAAAATGAAAAATAAGAACAAAATCACTGTAGATACACAGCACTAATAAATATTTTTTCTTTATCCAATCATCTGTAGAAACCATCTATGAGTTCTGTGAGTATTTTTAGCTTCCAATTATTTACTAAAAACACAATCCTGATGGAACTTCTGGAAATATGCATTACATATTAACCAAGTGAATAAGTCAAATGACAACGGAAAACAGTGTCACTAACTAGTCTCATTCGGCTATATTCCGCATCCAGTGACACTCCATTTACATGAAAAAACAAGAGTGAAACTACGAGGAAGGGCTCCTCCTCGAGGTTCTGAAGCACCTTTAATTATATGACGCGATAGAAAAGTTGCGTGTCGTAGTGGTATCGTTCGCTAATATTGCTAAAGGTCGTGGATTAGCTGGGAAGCTGATGAAAAGACGAGCACCCACTCGCACTCCCGGGGGATACTGATACACACTGAACCATCCACGCAACTTACCAGCCGTGTACAGCATTTGTTTCGACGAGTTGCATAAAGGGACGCAGCAGTGTTCAGGCGTCAACCACTCACGCCGCTGAAACTTAGGCTGCAAAGACTGCTTCATCCTCGCTCAAGTAGCTGAATGGGCTACACAAAATACAGGTATACAGACTATTATTTATTATTACTATACTACAAGCTATTTGTCGTCTCGAATATCTGCAATATCTAAGTTGTTTATTTTCTGCAGTGTTGAAACTACCCGCCGCAGCCCCTGCCCACACAGCATGACATTTGACCGGAAGTGCCTTAGCTGGCTAATTAGAAAACAGAAGCTCTGTAGAATGCATCATGCATAAGATCAATTCAGTTATGAAAATACTGAAAGTTGGAATGCTGTAGATATGAAATTAGATTTTCATGACTGAAAAATCAGTTTTATTTATTTTTTTAATTTTGAAGATAAAAAAGTGGAATTCCGTGAATTAGCGGAAAAATCACATCCCTGTAATTTTGAAACAGGTGAGGGTACAATGAGAACTGTAAGGTGGCAGGGAGGAAGGGAGGGCATTGTTCACAATTCTGAGGGATGAAGGGTAGGAAAGAGACGGGTGGGAGGGGACAAGAGCTTGATGCCTGAGGATGGTTTGTGTTTATGGTCTGCAGAGGAGACGTGCATGGAGGAGAAGAGAGAACAGGTTTGTCACCAGAGGCTCTGAAGCGACAGTCTCAAGGAGCAGCATTCAGAGTAAAAGGAATTGCCAGAGAGCAGGGGGCTAAACAGCACCCAGATTTTTTTTGTTTCCAGTCAGTTACAGGTTTTCAACTGGACAATGCAACCTGCTATCTAGGGGTCACATCTCTGCTGCTAGAAGTAGCTTTCAAACTGCATTTATGGGAGAAGAAACCCAACTGACTCCAGTCATATTACGTCTGTTGCAATTTCAACACAGCACAATTGCAATACAACACAATACAACACCTGCCACGAGAGGGGCAGGATTGGCAACCCCTTACGAAAAGATCAAGCAGAATGGATCAATGAAATTTCAATTTGATAATCTTGAACCAAATATTTCATACAACTGAATACAATTAATATTTCATATTTGAAAGGAAGTGGCTAAACTAAATTAACTGAATAGAAATGGAATTTGCCCCAACATGAGTGGAAAGTTTGGGTAAGTTCAATCCCTGACTCTGGAGATACCTTCAGAATGAGGGAGAAAACAGGGCTAAAAAAGGAATATAATTCTGAAGCTTTGGTTGCTCCCCAGGACAAGAATTGTTCATGAAGTTGCTCTTGAGAGAGGAGGGATTGGGTTAATTTAAATAATCTAAGTACCGCATGAAGTGAAGTCCTGCAGTGACATGGCCTGGAAATGCTTAGCAGTCTTCTCCCTGCTGATGAGGAGCCTGTGTTGGTTACCTGCGCCAATGACCTCTTCGATTTTCACGCAGGAGATGTCAATCTCTTTAGCGAACTCGCGGATTGCCTCGTTTGGGTCTTCATAGGTGAACGGGTCAATATACACCTTCATCCCAGGAGTGACTGAAGTGTGAAAAAGGTGCATTGACTTTTTATACAGGTCAGGAAAGAAAGCCTCTATGGATGAAATAACATTGTGAGATGCAATATCTCAAAAACTGACGAATCATAAGCCCTGCCCACTTAGTCATTAAATTAGCAACTTTGTGCAGAGAATTACATTTTACTACTGGATATCTTTTGCAATTTCCTATATAAACTGACAGCAAGTATGGCAGCATGTTGTTAAACGCCTCGGCAGAATCTTTCACTAATAAAGTAGACGAAAAACAAGAAAATCATACATTTCAATAGTTCATAAACTAAGCAACTCAGTAGATGCCTTGTGAGTAACTCAAGCTAAATTATTGCTAATGAAGCTTTCATAATGTACACACAATCCAAGGAACAGTTTTTCAGCAAAGTCGGTGAGTTAGCGGCCTTAATGGCCGTATAAATACTCAGCTACATTTATTTTAAAGGTGTAATGAATATTCCTTTGCCTGCGCAGTAAAAAAAAAAAAAAACACAATTTAGAAATAGTAAAAATTTTGACATACCAAATTGAAATAACCCAACACTAATTTGATTGATATTCCATGGAGTGCACAATTTTAAAACAGGTAATCAAGGAAAATAACTCAAAATGTAGTGGATAAGTTTTTGCGAAGGAACCCTTCTAATATTCTATGATATATAATATGAAAGACTAGCATGCAATCTGGTCATATGTTAGTGTGAAAATTCACTTCAGCAGTGGCGGCTACTCGTTTTTCTAAGAGTTGAGGCTCATTTTCGGCTTATATCATAAGTTCATATATTTACAAGGTAATTCTGCCATTCTCAAGAAATCGCTCTGTGTCCCTGTCATATCAATTGGCGTCTTTACAAAGGACTTGACCACTGTCCTCTCAGTGGCCAGCAGAGCTAGGCTGCTTAAATGGACTTGGCCCATTATGTTGCTGGTCTAAGACTTGAATAAATGATCAAACTAACGACACTATATTAATTTTGAACGAGAAAATGTGAATATTAAATTAAACTAAAACAAGGGAATGCTGTAATTGAGGGGTTTTTTTTGTGTTTTTTTTTACAGTGTGTGATATGTACTATGGAAATGGGGTATATCGCCAAGCAAAGAGCAAGAAATGAGCTGTATATTTTGTCTCTCGACTTCTCTTGTAAACTTTGAAATGAGACTGAACTGGAAAATGGTCTGGTGCCACAGCATAGTTCAAAATCGCTGTCAATCAAAAAGGGATTCTGTCTTGAGACACATCCTGCAATCATCATGCAGAGGCTCAGCTTCTAGGCCCACCCAGTGCTCCATTGATTCCCAGAGACGCTGAGCATCCATGGGAGAACAAAATCACGGCATTTATCCATTGACCGGCTAATTTTGCTGCTGTGAAAAAAAAACCCCATCTCATAGAAGCCCATACACACTGAGCTTCAACAAGTTTAATGCACTGTGACGCTACGGGAATGTATGAGAAGAAAATCACGTCAGTCGACCTGCGATAAGTAGCTGATTCTGAACGAACTCATCTTAGAGTTAAACGTGTTCTAACGCATTCTTAATCAATGAAATAAAAACACAACAGTACATATTTGTGAATGGAAACACATAAACAGTGGATTATTGTGGCCTAAAAGAGGTCCTACCTGAAAATAATACACCATTTCAATTGTACGCTATATTAAAAAAATTACAGCACTTTAGCTGCTCGGAAAAAAAACACAATTGCTCTTGAACCCAGCGGGCATCATCGTCTCCAACCAGTTGGTGCGGCAGCTATGGGCTCCGGTTCAGCAACTCTGAACACCCCTCGCTGCGGCAGCCATTGATGGAAAACCTCTGGGCAATGGTAGCATGACCCACGAGATGGTACCGATCTCCCTCTGCATACCAGCGCACCATCTGGAGGAACTCCTGTTGCTGATCCTCACCTACCCAAGCCACCCAATCAACCTTGACCTCCAGAGGCTATTATCACAAAATCATACAGTCTATTAGCACTCCAGACCAGTCTCCATTTCCAGTCCCCTCATGTTGGCAGCACCGTAGCCCCCTCTCCACTGCCTCCATGACTGTTGAGAGTCCTGACCAACGAGACCAGCCCGAGATTCCCCGAAGAGTACTGGGACCTGCAGATGGTGTTCAGCAAAATTAATGTGACCCAGTTACCTCCGCATCGTCCGTGGGATTGCACTATTGAGCTCCTCTCCGGTACTTCACCCCCCAGGAGCCATGTATACCCCCTATCTGTGGCTGAAACTCAAGCAGTAAAGCACAAGCAGCTCTACAGCAGGGCTTCATTCGTCCCTCCACTTCACCCATGTCTGCAAGTTTCTTCTACGTCCAGAAGAAGGTTAGAGAGCTCCGCTCCTGCATAAACTAAAGAGGCCTTAATGATGTCAAGGTGAAGATCTGATATCCACTCCCCCTGGTCCCCAGTGCTATGGAGCAGCTGCGAGGTGCAAAAATGTTCATAAAGGTTGACCTCTGCAGGGCATATAACCTAATCCGTTTCAGGGAAGAAGATGAGTGGAAGACGGCTTTTAGCACCACCTCTGGGTACTACGAGTACTGCGTTACGCCTTATGGCCTTGATAAGGCCCCTTCTGTGTTCCACTTCTTCATCAATGATGTGCCATGAGAGATGCTGGGAAGATTCATCATTACCTACCTTGACGACATCCTCATCTACTCCAGGACTTATGAAGAACATGTGGAATATGTGAGGAGAGTACATGAACGCCTATTAAAACATCAACTTTACGTCAAGGCAAAAAAGTGCGTCTTTCACCAGTCCACCGTCTCCTTTCTCGGCTACGCGATTGGACCAGAGAAAGTGGCTATGATAGCTAAGAGATTGAAGGCAGTAGCTGAATGGCTAATCCCACGGATGATAAAAGAACTCTGGGGCTTTATGGGATTTGCACATTTCTACCGCCGCTTCATTAAAAACTTCAGCACAGTTGCCCATCCCCTGACATGAACAGTTCAAAGGGAAGCCCGAAAACCTTGGATGGAATTCAGAGGTGCAAAAAGCCTTCAATACCCTCAATAACCTGGTTGTTGCTGCACCCACACTCAAGTTGCCAGCCCCCGAAAGCCTTTCATCATCGAAGTTGATGCCTCCAATACAGGACAGCTGTCCTGTCACAGTGGCATGGAACACCAGAGAAGCTGTGCCCCTGTGCATACTTCTCACACAAGCTGACACCTGCGGAGGCCAACTACAACGCAGGCGACCGGGAGCTGTTGACAGTAAAACTAGCACTGGAGGAATGGAGGCACTGGTTAGAGGGGGTCCGTCATCCTTTCTTTGTCTTGACCAATCGCTGCAACTTGGAGTAGCTGCAAAAAGCACCGCCAATGAATCCACAGCACGCCAGGTGGGCACCATTTTTCACTCCATCAGTTTTTCAACAAGTCGACATGGTCTACAACATCCCCCGCCATTCGTGCGCTTCTTATTTTGGAACTCGATCAAGGCCCTTATGGTCTGTAGCTACACACCAAATTTGGTTACTGTATCTGTAGTAGTTTCTGAGTAAAGCTGTCCCCTTTATCTAGGACGGACGGACGGAAGGACGGACGGACAGATGGAGATCAAACCTATATCCACCTCCCACTTCGTGTTGGCGGGGGATAACAAGTCGACATGGTCTACAACATTCCCCGCTAATCGTGCGCTTCTTATTTTCGAACTCGATCAAGGCCTTTATGGTCTGAAGCTACACACCAAATTTGGTTACTGTATCTGTAGTAGTTTCTCAATAAAGTTGTCCCCTTTATCTCGGACAGACGGATGGAAGGACGGACGGAGGTCAAACCTATATCCTCCTCCCACTTCGTGTTGGCGGGGGATAATAACCTATCACCCAGGCTCAAAGAATATCAAAGCCGATTCTCTGTGACAAAGATAAAAAGCAGAGAGGCATCCGAAAACATAAGAGCCCATGCTAACCTCCTGCATCCTTGCCCCGATCAGGTGGCAGCAAGATTGTGAAACAGTGAAGGAGATCAGGACTGCTTCTGTGCCAGTGGGTCAGACATTTGTTCCCACTAATCCTCGAGAGCGAGTAATTCTATGGGCCCACATATCACTGTCAGCTGGAAATCCTGAAATTAAAAGAACAACACACATTATCAGCTGAAAATACTGGTTGCCTCACCTGGCCTCAGATGAGGAGGCACTCCTGCTCTTCATGCACAATGTCCAAAACACCAAGACAGCTGCCGGCGGGTAAACTTAACCCACTGCCAGTTCCTCATCTTCCATTGTCACATATTGTTGTTGATTTTTTTACTGATCTATTCTCATCAGAAGGTTACACATGCGACCCGGTGATTATTGATCGATTTTTCCAAGTTCGAAAAATTTGTGCCTTTTGCTGCGTTACTATTTGCACTCCAAATCGCACAGGTGATTTTTGAGCAGGTGTTTCAGAATTTAGGCCTTCTGGAAGACATTGTCTCCGACTGTGAGCCTAAATTCATGTTTTGAGTCTGTGGGGCTGTCTTTAAGAAGCTGGGAGCCACAGTTAGCCTCACCTCGGGATACCACGCTGAAGCCAACGGGCAGGCGGAGATCCAAGATCTGTGGAGGTTCCGCCGAGCTTACTGCTATCAGTGCTAAGAAGACTGGTCCACATATTTGCTGTGGGCGAAATACGCCCTGAACTCCCTAAAAAGCGCTTCTACTGGACTCAGCCCCCTCCCCTGGCAACTTCCCCTGTGCCCGTGGGACCAGAGCCAGACTAAACTCCCGGCCGTGGACACCTGTTTCAAGGAGATGAAGAAGGTCTGAGAGACCACCAAGAGCTCTCCGCTACAAGAGATCCAGGCGGACCGGAGACGTTGGCACTGCCCCATTATCAGCCTGGGGATCGAGCTTGGTTCTTACCTGGGCCTCTGCCTGCCCTGTAGAAAATTGAGCCCAGGGTTCATTCATCCCTTCCATGACCTCCAGAAGTTCACTGAGTCTGCTTACCCAATATAGTTGCCGTCTACCTACCACATAAATAACACTTTCCACACTTCTCTCCTTAGGCCAGTGATTGCTGGGCCCTTGGCAGAGGCTACTCCCCAGAGGACCCACCCCCTGTCCTGGAGGCAGACGGAGGCCCAGCCTACCAGCTGTACAGCCTGCTCCAGTCAAGGAGGAGAGCAGGCAGACCACAGTACTTGGTAGACTGGGAAGGCTATGGACTGAAATGAGGAGTTGGGTAGATTGTGATGACATCTTGGATCCACAGCTCCTGTCTGACTTCCATCAAGCCCGCCTAAACCAGCCTATTCCACACTCCAGAGTGTGCCCTCCTGGCCAAAGAACAAGAATGCTGGAAATCGCGACCCAGGGGTGGGGTGCTGCTGTAAGGCTATGCCTCCAGCTGTCCAGATCTCTACTAAATCCCGGAGTACACTGTCCATTATCCAATTATCATCAACATCTGTTTCTCATTTTCACTGAGTGGTAGCAATGAGTATTTAAGACTGAGCTTCCCTCAGTCCATCTCTTTGTGAGGTCTGTGCAACCTCATAACTGTTTGAAATTGTAGTCTTGTAGAGGTTAATTCTCCAAATTTGCTTCTGACTTGTCATGCTATGCAACACGCTCTTTGGTTTTTTTGCTTAAATCCTCCACCCCAGCCTCCACCTGTTTGGTTCTGCTCACATCGGAGGGGGGGGGGGGGTTTGATTTCTCTTCATATCTATGTTTGTATGCTCGTTGAGCCTAGGTAGTACATTCATCCAGAGCAGAACCACCGACAATATACAATGTAATGCTTATACCCATGAATAAATTGTCTACTTTATTGAAACATGAGTTTTCCTGACTGAAGTTGTATTAATTATAGTGTGCATATTTAGGAACCTCAGCTCCTTGTTGTTTTGTATTTTCTACCTTTGCACCCTCTGCCGTGTAGTTGGTCAGTAAATCATAACCCAAGTCTACCCTTGCCCCTGATTCCAGTCCTCAAATTCCTGTCCTCCCTGCATCTATACTCTGCACGAAGTACAAACGTTAGACTTACGATCAGTCACCGCTCTCATACAGCTGTTAACCAGCCATATGTCCGAAAGGTAATGATTAATCCCTTCAAGTGACACTTCATTTTGTAGCTCTGATATAAAAGTTTCACATCCAAGAAAAAGAGGGAAAAAAAATAGATAACCTTATCATCATAGCTGGTCACATAAGGTGGGTTGGACCCCATAGAGGTGCTAAATATGAACTAAATTACTGATGTATGACATTGGTTTAGCCAAAGATGATGCGAGAATTAACAAGAGTTGTCAGAAAGACAACAAAGCTCGCCGGGGGGCAAGGTTAAAGTTTTTCTGCACGCGGACGCCGGGGGTACGACAATAGCTCTCCGGACGTTATTCGTCCCGGCGAGCTAAAAAATCACCTTGAAGTGTAGTTTAAATCAAACATATACAGGGATTATACAAAAGGAAAGGATTTATCTGCATAAATGGCCGTTACAAAATGATAAGTTACAGATATCCAACCAAACTGTTTTCTTGACAAAAAAGAGCAGACAGTCTATTTCATAGGCATTTTAAGGCTGGTGTTATCCCACACTTGCATTAACATGAGACAGTAGAGGAATCATAGACAAAATGGATAAAAATATTTTGTGTCTCAAGAACAGTGGAGAGGGAAAGACTTACTATACTGCGGAAGTTTCTCAGTATACTCCAGATCTGAACCAATGTGTTTTCTGCGGGCAAAACAACACAGCTTTAGTCTCATTTCAGTATATTAAATTATCCAATAACACAACAGGCAGCTTTATCCAGGATAAATTTTAAATGTTATCTTCTATGAGTGGTTCTATCTTTAACATGGATAAAAGTGAAGGACATATGTGATTTTACAACATGGTAAGTACATTCAAAAAGTCTTTTGTGTGTGTCAATTTCCTGAACTACTACATTGTGGTTATGGAGCAGAAATTATTCTACAAATGCTGTAATTGTCTACATTCTGGGTTATTTATTAAACTGGAGCAGGCTCTTTACTTGCACCTCTATAAAAATCTGTCTCACTTCAGAAACAGGGGCGGAGCCAGGGGGTAGCCAGAGGTGGCCACGGCCACCGTAAATTAAACTTCAGCCACCCCCCACGCCCCCCCACCACCGTTTTGTCAGCAACTCTTTCCGTGCCCAAGTGTTCCCGCAGGGACGCAATTTAACCTCAAGCAAGTAGTTCTCCACCACTACAGATGGAGACGGTAATACACTCAACTTGACTTCTATATAAACCACCATAATTATAGAAGAAGAAGGAGTAGTAGTTGTGGTTCATGTGCTCTATGCATAAAACCTCCTTGGGTCTGTGAGTGAAAGTGCCAACTACACTAAAATGCTGATAGGGCTCTCTCAAGCAACGATACTGAGCAACAAAAGAAACGCAAATTAGCTAGTTAGTTAATGTACTCTCTGAGTCAATTAACTCAGTCAAAGTGACCGTAAAACAAGAAGTTTGATGAAACGAGTGTAAATGTGCACGCGGTAGTAATAAATTAGATTTTCTGTAATAATTACGCACAAACTTATTTTCCGGTCTGTCGTTAATTAACTTGCGTCTCTTTTGTTGCTCAGCATATATAGCTCGTTGCACTCGGAGGTAAAATTCGCACGTAGACTCCCATTCTTTTTTGCCTACTTTAAAATTACATTTTCAAAAACACTTGCGTACGAGTCGGTGTTATTTTGGTATCGCTGTGCAGAGTGACATTTTGTCTCCCTAAATACATGCTTTTTGGAGGATGGAAAGCAGCACACTACTAATGGGAGGATTGAAATGTGACTCGGTGTCAACGTTAAAGTGCGAGCAGGATGTTAACAGAGATGCAGAGTCTCACGCATTCAGCGTAGGTCCACGCATTTTTTAGACTTATTCACCGTAGTTCGGAATTATTCATTGCAGGCTTAATTAGATTCTCACGAGGTATTAAATTCCTTGCGTATTTCAGTTTCACTTGCGTAAAGGCGGACCTCACCACTAGCGATTATGACTCCCGACTTGTCGTGTTTCTCATTACTCAGGGATTGGAAACAGTGCTTGTGTTTCATGATCGTTTTAATTGTTTTAATGAGATAAGACCATTTGAAACATCTTTATGCAATTCCATTGCTCCAATCCTTTTGTAAAGACAAGCCTGAGAATTCCCTGAGTGAGGAAATCACCGTGATGCATGTGAAACTGATTTGTGATTCACAACTACTTAAATTCCGCGAGTGAAATTCTTCAGTGCGAGTTGATTGAGTAATTGCTGTGTTAACTTGACCGAGACTTATGCTGCGTTAGGACGGATCTTTCCGACTTCCGACTTGAAAAAGTGCTCTGGAACGGCCACTGAAGTTGGAGCTCTGACTTGGAAACTCTGAGAAAAAAAATCTACCCCGCCTTCACACGGAAATGGCAGCATCCACTGAACAGCCACAGCAATGGCACTGAAGTGTTCAGCAGTAATGACATTTGGCAAGGCGATTAATGTTTGAGAATATAAATACAGTGTAAAATTAAATATATAAAGACGTTTTACCTTACATGTCGTTTCATCCCATCTTATTAATTAAAATATACCAGAAGGCTGAAGTGATCCGTGTATAATTTCCTTGCCGCTTGCCACAAGAGTCATTGACTGCCTTTTTTTTTGTTTATGTCCAACACAATACGTCTGGAACGCTCTGAAGTCGGAAGTCGGAATTTTCAACTCGTCAAGATCCATCCTCCATGTTGTTTGGAACACAGCATTATGACCCTCTGAGAGGATAATTGACGTTTTCGCCGTTATAAGAAACCATGAATGTCCGTATACTCAAATTACTCTCATTGTACCCAGGTAAAGCACATTTGCCATCAACCGAATTGTTTATATTGAATCATATGCCTAATACCAACACTGATAAAAGGCAGCGCTAGTTAACTCTGGCTACTCCTTTCTTCAGCTTCATCTTTGCCCCTGTCCCGTTAAAACACTGCTCTCAGAAATGATCACTGCACAGCACGGATTGAGGGCACAGAGAAAAGTTTAAATTAAAATTTCTCCTGATTTTTAAAAGCCAAGCCTTTCTCCCCTCCTTGCCTTTTGGAGCTCTGTATAAACAGACAAAGCGACTTGTCCACTGATTTAAATATTATGCAGGTAAGAAGTATTGTCGTTGAATGTCAATTACAAGTAGCTAGCTTGTTATCAACTGTGTTAATTTTATTAACTACAAAGTCAATGCAGTCCCCTCGACGGTGAGGATACCAAGGTAGCTCGCTGCTGACCATTTTCAATCGCGAGCGTTTGTTGTTAGTCAGCGATTCAGTGGGACGGCTAATTAGCTTGCTAGCATAGGAAAGTGTTTTTTTTTTCTATTTAAGTAACAAATTTGCATTTCTACATTAACTTGTGCATGAAACGTTTTATTACAACCCTTCAAACTAATGTTGCTGCAAAAAGCAGGAGAAAACAATTGTGTAGGTTTGTTCATAAAACTGCCTTCTGTAATATTCTTGTGTTGTAAATAATTAATTATCTTGTGAGATTTATCAACAATGAAAAATACACTAATTTCACAACAGTTTCAGATCTTTTTTAAAAATTAGTTTAGGAATACATTAAAAGCTTATTATGCGGGTCTTCATGATGTAATTCTACATGTCAGTCACTGCCTGTATAGTTAAGTAAATGAGCGACCAAAAAACACTACTAGATCTACAGCAACTTGCCTCATAGGAAAAAATAAGATATCAGTTTCTGTGCCACCCCTATGTGAGCAATGGCCTCAGTCTGGCCACCCAGATGAAAATTGTGTGGCTCCACCACTGTTCAGAAATGAAAATTTTTAAATAATGAAACCAAACATGGCAAGATTTCTAATTTTCTCAGAAAATGTAACCATGAATGGAACACCTTTGTGCAGCACAGTGGTCTTTTTTGGAGGAAGCGTGGTTAAAGAAATTCCACAGATACTCAAAACATCTGCAGAAGGCAAATACAGAACTATCTCATTGTACGGAATTCTCCTGCTTGAATATTTTTGTGGTCTGCTCATCCTCTGCTATTAACTCTTTATTTCTCTTTGACAGTCTATATTCATTATATAAATTCAAGGGATATAAGAAGAAGAAGAGGGAGCTGGAAATAGATGTTAATGTGTCTCTTTTGCTGTCGAAGCTTCAACCAGGACAATAGTGCCTGCTGGTAATTTACACCTCATTTCCAATTCAAATGTAGGATCTCAAATATGCCAGAACTTGCATTTCACAGTCACAGCGAAACAACACTGAAACATAGTGTATCAATGAGAGAAAATACAGCAGAGGTGAGCGATTAATCAGCCTAATGAGATGGACCTGGGTCGTTTGGCTTGAAGGTCAGGTGTCAATCTGTGCCCTTTCTACAATGAAAGCCCAAGGGCACATGTCGTCTTTAATCTGCCTGTCACTGATCCAGTGCTAAAACCTTTGGTTGAGCCATATTGATTATGGAAAGTTATGGCACTTTTCCACTATGCTGTACCAACTCTACTCGCCTTTTTTGCTTTTCCATTATAAAAAAGTACCTAGTACTTGGTACCTGGTACTACCCTCTCTTGTATCTGCTCTTCTGGGGTTCCAAAAATAATCAGACCGAGCACTAGTAGGAACTAAAATGCGACGTGACAATACCATAGCCCACTGATTGGTCAGAGAGAATTGTCACTGTGGAAGACAATTCAATAGTCGACCTTGGAACATCTCATTTGAGCTAGATTGACAAGTCTCAAGATTAGCATAATAATTGTAATCATCGACCATCGCTATAATAAAGGGCAAATTCAGTGTTGTCGCTGGGAAACTGGTCTCACGTGCCATCATTGAGAAAGGTCTTCGAATTGTGTTGGTTTTGAAATATACATTGTTATAGGCAACTTGTTCAATATACTATGTGTTGCCTTATCTTTCAAACATGGTTTTGCTTCTTCACCAAAGCTGCTCCATGCATGAAATGCATTTCTCTTTGTCTGTGACCCCTCTCCTGGCGAAATTAAGTGATGGTGTTGTGTCCAGTTCTGTTCCTCTAATTCCCCTTCAGTAAGTTATGTGATGCTACACGTTTTAAGAAAATCGAGCACAAAAATAACTTTACAGGCGTTGACGAATCATTTTGCTCTTCAAGTAATCACAGATGAGATGACGCATCATAGGGTGGTGAATTCTGATTCTCTGCCGTCTCCTGCGATTGGTGCATTTGCAACGTGAAACTCTGCGCTGAAGTGATCATATAATTATCCCATGCTTCAACAATCCATTTATTTTTCCATCAAATTCAGAGTGAAGTGTACATTCGCTTTCCATGCCTTTTATGGATATCATTGCTTTTGCATTGTTAGGTGGTACGCAACTTAATGCGCAACTGAATCGGATACGATACTGGCTGCTATCCCTGTGCATCAGGGCAATGTCAAACAGAAAATACAATTCAACATTTGCTGGACTTTAGTGCCATAACGTAGTGACGGTAGTGCATGTCCCCTGATTTGACTCTTTAACAAAATTGATAGAATAAATGTAAACTTGATATAACTTCAGCAATATTTGGGTCGTGCTGAGAATGATGTCACGGCACTTTTGTGCTGCGCCACATTGATGACCAGCTACACTGAGGCAGTATATTCTCTGATGGAAAACGACCCCCCAGAAAAGTGCCCAGTACCAAGGCGGGTGGAGTAGTGTACAGCCGGTACGATGTACTGGAAAAGCGCCATTAGTATCACAATCGTAACCTTACATTACGGTTCAAATCCAGACTGAATCATTAAATCATCTGCTTGCTGGCTGGCAAAGGGTGCACCCCCCTCCCCTCTACCCTGCCCTGTCATATGAAGGAAACTCACAGGTAAGCAAGCTCACGTAAAAAAGCATAATTAAAGCAATGACAAATTAAAGCATTGCAATTTTTTCATCTGGCCTGAAATGCTATAGGTTTAGGCTAATTGGCAGAATGAGGAAAAAGGTCCCAAGGGATAATTTTACAGAGAACCTCCAGTTCTCAACAAAAATGGAAAGTTTAGCATTAATCTCCGATAAACCTATGGTTTGCGAAATAGATTTAAAGTCCAGCTCGAAACGCTTAATAAATTTGAGATGGCATTCAATTCAATCCAGTCAGGGTAAGGCTGCTACAACAGTAGCTTTCATGGTGAAAATTTGATGTAGCCATTTTTGTCAGAAAATTCAGTTGCACTGTCAACATTGCTGCAAGTTCGAAACTTGCAAACCCTTTCAAAATTCTACATGACATATCTTTGTGTAACCTTTGGAAGTTTTAATAATGGTACTAAAGTAAGTTATCACCGCATGTGCATTCGGTTATCGAGCAATTTAAAAATAAAAATATAAATGTAATTCTCCAATCCTGGTGTGATAAAAGTTCAATGCAATGACTTAGTATTTTATTGTTGTGTTTATTATAGGACCACAGAATTACATGCTCTGTTCCCACTTGTGTAAATCGAAACTGCCAATACCACATCTATGTTGATGAAAAAATGCCTTTCTAAAAAATTTCAAAGGAACTTTAATCTCTGGCATAATATTTCTGTCCATTCCTAGCAGATGGTTTCTTTCAAGCAGCTATCAGATTTTTTTTTTAAACATATGTCTACTTAATACACCATATGGCATCTACATAAGCAACCTCTTTAGAATATTTTGCTTAAAATCAGAGTTTGCAATCTTAAACCATATCAGTGTGAGAAATAAAATTAATTCATTCTTCAAATGAAATGTAGTCAAGCAAGCTGCTGGAAGAGGCTGGTCTGTGTTGGACTCTTTGATCACACTGCATTGGTGTGGTGCTGCATGATACTGGGTTGAGACAAGAGCTAATTGATGTGCTGAAGTTCCTTACAGCTGCAGCTGCCAGCAAATCCAAAATACAAGATAGGTGGAGTCGTGGAACTGAGTGAAGGTCTGATAGCCTTTAATCCAATTTATTATGGACATCAAATTGTGAGGAAATTATTGAGAAACCGTCATAGACGAAAACACAGTGTCCCGCCCCCCTACAGGTAGCAGAAAAAAGACCCCAAGAATGGTTACTTGCAAATTTAGGTCAAAGTAGGTTGTTCTTTACAGAAGTGAGTCCCAGTTGATTGGGAGGGGGGGGAAAAAAATGTTGGGGAAAACCAATCAATGACCTACAGGGGGTTTACTTTTTCAACAATCAGCAATAGGTTGGCTCAGTTCAACACACAAGTGGCGGCTGCATGCAGGGCAAGTGTCAGTTAAAAAAGCAACAGGCAATGAAAGCCGACACCAGATGTGTTGCCATGTGACCAGGCATGGCATGTAATCACAGATTCTCACCTGAGGCAGACAATGGCAATGACGACAAGGGCAATGATGAAAACGAGGCCAGAAGTTGCTGAGCCAATGATGAGAGGCAGCTGCTCTTGTATTGACTTGTCTGGATAACCTTTAGGCAAGAACAGGAAGGAAATCTTATTTACCACTTGCATCAAATCTGCGATTCATCTCCCTTCAAGCCAGGTACGAAAACCCAATCCAGTGCAGTTTTGTGTAATCTGATTTGTGTTTTGACCGCAGTTAACAAGCATCCATCTGAGCTTTTACACTCTTAAATTTGCATTATTTAACATGAATTCAGAGGAGACGTGCACTTAAGCTGGAAATGTGGATTGAGATTGAGCCCTTGTTCTGTGGAACAACTCACATATTTCACATTTTCATTTCGAAAAAAATTATTACAATGAATTATCGGACTTACGCAGGATTCAAGGGCCCCCTCACACAAATACTGATGAGGATGCAGAAAGCTCTGGAAATGGTTTGCTAACCAGCAAGCATTTGAGGGCTCATTTAAGGAACATATATGCAATAGAACATCCAAAATTACTCTCCCCTCTCCCACCTAATTCAGTCATGTTTTTTCTGCACCTTTGAGATTGTGCTAGTTCATCACATTCAAGAATACTCTTTACGTGGAAGGATATGGTGAATTAGGAGATTGCCAATTTAGCCATTCAGTAATCCTGCGTTAAACAGAGTATCAACACCAGTACAGAACTACATCTCCCAATTGCAGAATTATGTTATGTACTGTACATGTCTGGATATTTATCCTCAGACAGACAATGTTGCTTGTGTATCCTGCAATTGTGATGATTTGTTCAGGAACCAGTCGCGAGAACCAAGCAGTGATTTTATTAAGCAAGGGGGAATTCCCCCGCAGGGCAGAAGGCAACGGTACAAAGTCCACAATCCAAAAAAAAATCACAATCCAGTTGGGCAAATACCAAGGCAGCAAACACAGTACTCATGGTCGGGCAAAAATAGGTTCGGTACACAGGCACAGGTTTGTCAGAGAAGCAAAAGCCAAAATCCAGTGGGCGTAATCCAAACCGTTAACAGGGCAGCAAACACAAAACTCGTGGTTGGGCAAAAAGGGTTCGCAAACAGATGCAGACAATAGTACCAAAAAGCAGAGCCAAAAATCGTAAGTCGGACAGTTCAGTCAGAAGAGTAACAATGAGTACAAGGCGAAGACGATAGCAGCGCAGGTAAACGAGAGAAACGTTCTGTCGAGGAAGTGCTGTGAATGGACTCCTAATATACACTCACTGGAAGTCACATGCTTTACAAACCACAGGTGCAGGAAGTCAGACTGATTACAAAGGAAGCAAACATGAGGGAGAACCTAATCACATGAAATAGGCAAAAGCCAAAATACGGACAGGGATCACCAGACAGCCTAAAGACAGAACAAACAGATCCGGTTAGGGATTACTACATGCCTAGAGTGAGTGGCAGAACAGTGATTTAACAGGTGCAGAGAATCTGCTAGAAGCACAGCAGAGTAAATTGAGTGAAGGCAAGAGGCGGAGACTAGAACAGGGCGAATGCTGAGAGATCGTTAGTCAATTAGTAGAGTGCAGCTATACAATCCCTAGTGCTTGTTAGTAAGTTAGTGGTATGTACAATGTTAGACTTGGTTAGTAATTTAATAAAAACAACAAACTGTTAGTACTGGTTAGTAATCTAGAAAACCAAGGCAAAGGAAGTAAACAAGACTGGAAGGAATGGTTGAAATCCAGAAAACATTAAATCTCCCGAAAGAGTGGCAGGCAATACCGGGGCTGTGAGCAATGGCAAGACAAGAGACCAGACAGGGGGAGACACAGTGCAATGCATGGCAAAAACATGGACCGGAATGTAACTGTAGGAATGGAATATGGCAAAATACAAAATATGGCAAAACTAAACTAGACAAAACATGAACATAATCAGGTATCTAAATCACAACACATAATTCAAGACATGGTCAGGCACGGCAAAGGTCAAAATCCAAACAAGACAGAATGGCAGACAGCAGAATCACAACAGCAATACCACCTTAACTACCTTGGATTTGAAAGTATATCCTACCACGCGCCTGTCTAATTCACCAAAAGAAAGACCTCCCAACTAGCAAAAAACAGTTTGAAAGGACATTTTGCTGCACAACAGAAATGCAAGAACAAGTTGTTTACAAATATTTCCGCATCAAATGAGAAGATTTTAACTTTGTAAATGTTCAAATATTGTGACTCAGTCAGGCTGCAAGCACATACCAAAATGGTTTTCTTGGAAAAAAGTATCATCTGGACCTATTTACAATATAGCTGGAGGATTTCATTAGGGTGTTTAAAAAAGGCTGTGAAACTATTGGAACAACAGTTTTATCAATGCAAGAACAAGTTGTTTACAAACATTTCCACATCAAATGAGAAGATTTTAACATTTTAAATGTTCAAATATTGTGACTCAGTCAGGCTGCAAGCACATACTTTTTTCCCAAGAAAACCATTTTGGTATGTGCTTGCAGCCTGACTGAGTCACAATATTTGAACATTTACAACGTTAAAATCTTCTCATTTGATGTGGAAATATTTGTAAACAACTTGTTCTTGCATTGATAAAACTGTTGTTCCAATAGTTTCACAGCCTTTTTGAAACACCCTAATCAAATCCTCCAGCAATATTGTAAATAGGTCCAAATGATACTTTTTTCCCAAGAAAACCATTTTGGTATCATCTGGACCTATTTACAATATAGCTAGAGGATTTGATTAGGGTGTTTCAAAAAGGCTGTGAAACTATTGGAACAACAGTTTTACCTACCACAAACAAACAGCCAATCAAGAAAGTGGTAAGAATGTTTTTTCTGTGAAAGCTGGGTTGAGTGAAGCGCAAATAACAGGCAAAGCCAAAGGTAGTTATTACCAATACTGTTCCAAGAGATTTACTATCCTGTAGATTTTCATTTCAATTCTAACAAAACATACCTTGTTCAACAGCTGGAGATTTTACTGAGCTGCTAATTACTAGTCAGGTTTGCTAAATTTGGATTGAAATGAAATCCGATAGGAAAATAGATCTCCAAGAACAGGGTTGGTTTCCACTGGCTTAAGGAGAGGGCATAAATGGTGGAGGAGAAAGGAAAGCAACAGGAGTGAGAAAGGGAAAATTCAGGTGGAACTCACTCTGCAGGTTGGTGCTGAAGTCAATTGGGTTGCTGTAGCGTCCATATCCCGCCACTGTCCGCGCTCGAACCTGCACCACGTAGGAAATCCCGGCTTTCAGCCCCTCCACTCTAGCAGAGCTACGCTGCGCTGTCACTGTGTGGGCGATGGCCTCGCCCTGTCCCTGCAACTCACAAATGACAACCGTAAAATTATTCATGGAGGCCACCTAATTTTGACAACAGCTACTGGTTTCCATACGAGACTCCTCCTTTGACAAAACAATGATATGTTAAGAAATCACACGTGATCACAGAGCATGTTAGGAGTTCACATATAAATAAACTATCTATAATACAAAAAGGACGATGTCTGTCTGTCTGTGTGTATGTACGCGTTTTTCTCCAACATTTCTCAACCGATTATCACCAAATTTGGTGTGAATATCCACTTGGACACCAGGAAGGACTTGACATCGCCCTATTTTTGAAAAACGGTCATGCATGAGAAAAAAATGGCAATTTCACTCCAGGTAGCGGGTAGCAGCTAGTAAACTATATAAATAATCTGGATCATAAGATAAGAGTGAGGGGAAAAATACTATTTTCATGTGCATGGTAAATTTTGCATGATTTTTTTCATCAGAGTTCATGCAGGCTAATATCGGAAACTATTGTTCATTTGTACAAAAATATACAAACTGAAGTGTTTCAGATCAACCCACGACACAAAAGTACTCCACCTGATCTCTACAACACCAACAACCATTGTTCAACAGGTTGCTAATTCAATGAGAAGAATGATGTTTCTATTTTCAGTACAAATTAATTACCTTGACGGCTTCCCTTCGATGCATATTGCTTTGAGCTTTAGTGTGGAAATGAGGAGGAGGAGAAGGAGGTGGAGGAGAGACAGAATAAACTGACACCAAGTCAGAGACCGGATCCTTTGTGATTCCCTCTAGTGAAAAATAGGCCACAATGAGAAAAATGCTGATTTATATGTTGTTTTGTGGTGCTTCTCACCTTCTCGTGGTACTTAATCTCATAATCCAAGATGATTCCATTGGGTTTTTCTGGAGGCAGCCATGAGAGGCTCATGGTACTTGCAGTAGCTCCCATGAGGTGAACTGTAGGTACTGCTGAAGGAGCTGTGTGGACATTATTACTGATGTTAAATTACACGCTTTCATCATTTTTGCAATAAACATTCAACAACCATTTCTACATGAATTCACAAGCTAATCCCTGTTACTTTTTACCTTTTGGTGACAACACAGTTTCCTTCTTTGTGTAAATGAGAGTTTGAAATTAATTTACATGAACATTTGATGTGAATACCAAGCTTTTGTCTGATCTATTATCTTATACTGTAGTTCCTAACAAGGCCATCTTGTATTCAGGCAAGACCTCCAAAGCCCTAATGCATAGCGGAATCAATAAGAGTCATGGCACTAAGGGGAGTAAGCTGTGTAACCCATGCAGTGTCTTTCCCCACCGCACACACTCCTTTGTAGCTCTGCCAATCTAAATTTCCCACTCAACTAATATCTCCCGTAATAGGTTTATTCTTAAGTCCATGTCATCACTTAATTTGCAAGGTTTTGATTTTCCCTCTGTCTGCTACCTCACTTTCCCACACTTAGGCCCGTGCATGAACGAGGTCTGACTTGTACTGGGTGTAAGCTTATTCCGAGAATAGTTATTGCAGCCCCTGTGGTATAAGAAAATTGGTATGCACGAAACGTAGTTTAACTATTCGAGGAATAACTATTGTGCGAATAAGCTATTCCGTAGTCGTAGGATTATTCAATGATTTATTGCTGTTGTTTACCGCAAATCTATTAATAGGCCTGTGTAGCTCAGATTAGAAAAAGAAACACACAATTAGATGACAAGTAATAAAAGAAGAGACAGAGTATTTATTTTCTTTATTTTATTTGTTTATATCGGAGAAGTGTTAAAAAAAAAAAAACTACATTTCCATTGAATGCATAACTCAGCTCACCCCACGTGGGGGTAATTAGCCCTCAACAGCCAATCATAGCCTACGCAGCCCAGGTTCAACCTGTGAACTGGGAATCGAAGTGCGGGCGTGTTGCTCTAACGGCCTTTTTTTTCTCATCTCAGCCACGGGAATGGAAGCAGCTACTATTAAGAGCTCAGGAAAAAAATCAGAAAAAGGTAAATAAACCCCGAAGTTGAACTGTGGAAGGAGAGCGGAGGGAGCCGCCGCGCCTACTTGCGGGGGATCCGGAGCCGTGCAACCGAACGAAGTAGAGAAATAACGTCGGCTAACCATTCACATCCATCTAGAGAGCCGCTGCAGCTCTGACATCGGCGTGGTTGACTATGGTGCACAGAGCAACGGTGAGAACCGTGTTTTTAGCTGCTCTGAAGCTAGTTTACTGATTGTTCCTCCGTGTGCTGGGGTGAATGGTGGTGCATTATTTCCGAACATTGCGCATATATGATGCCAGTTATTTTATGCTGATGTACATGTTAAAGGGAAAGTTTGTTTTGTTTCCTATTGCCAATTTAACAATAAATAATTTCATCAATCATATGATGAGAGTGAAATAATATTCTTATTTTGTAAATTTTGTGTATTAAAGGGATTAAATTTATCTCAGCTGAGTTTAAAGTGACTAGAGGGAAATTTTTGGTGCAGTATCTCTTAACCCCTTTGCGCAGAAGCCAAATCTGGCTATTTAGGTGTTACCTGATTTAAGGCTTTATAATTCAAGATTGCAGCTTTATAGGCAGAAAAACTTCTGCTCAATTGAGTCTAGACACTTGAAGCATTTAGACTCTCATCGTATTTCAGTTTATTTTTATGATTTTGGTGGAGAAAAGGGGCTGCAAGCACAAAAAATCTTCATGAAAATTCTACTTTGAATTAGCAAAAAAAATAATACTGACAATTGAAAAACTGCTGGGGCTTAAAACTATACATTTCTGGAATCATAAACTTCTTGACCACAAGTACAATTCATCTTGAACATTGCATTCTAGATTACCCGCTTGCTATGAGCCAAATTAGACAGCTATCCAGGTGTCTCCCCAAAGGGAATCTCCCCAAGGAGATTTGACAGTGAACCATCAAAATGTTTCACTGTCGCATCATACATTAATCATATATTTAACACAAATTAACTTTTGGGGCATGAAATTCAGCATGAACTAATGATTTTCTGGTTGAGTTTAGCATGAATTTATCAATATCAGTGCAGTTGAACATCATAGGTCACCAGTAACCTCTCCAAACACAAAACATGCCTTTTCTCCATAATAAAGTTAACAATATTGTCCATTTTTCTTCGAAGTCCCCCAAGCATTAAATAAACTGCTGATTTAACAGCTATAACATTCACGCTGCAATGAAAAGCCAACCGCTCTCACATCCGAGCTCATAACCTTACACCTCATAAGGGTAAAAACTCACTAACTCAGTAATATCTGAATTCTGAAATACAGGTACACATTATTTTAACAGAACAGAAACGCCACTTTCAGAAAAAAATCAAACGACCCATGTTTCCATATTCAACAGAATGGTGTAGTGAACGTACCGAGGGATCTACCGACGTGCGTGTGCTGCATGAATTTGGAGAAACAAAAACCTTGGCATTCGATGTCTTTAAATGCGGTATAAATTCTACAGCAAAAAAGCCACATTTGAGCAAAATGCAAACAGAGTAGAAGTATAACCTGTTCTCTTCATTGATGCCCTCCTCCAGAGACAGATGTATCGGGTGGAAGGAACCCTCCAGTTCTGTTTCATTCGGAATAATTCCCATTGACCGCGTCCATACAACATACATGTATCGTCCATACATGTATCTCGTAAATGAAACTGAACACTTCGGGCCGGTTTCAGGTGTCTTTGTTTCTTTGATATCGCGTCATTTTCAGCTGCGCAACCATGGCCAACATTCGAAGAACACAACCGACCTTACTTTTACGCTTAGCTTTGTATCCTATTCTTATTGTCCGGTCAATGTATTTCAGTTATTGAGGCAAGTTAAAACACTCGGGAATTGGATAAGAAACGAGTCTATCAATACATTGTTACCCGGGGAAGCTTCACGAGGGCGTGAACTATAACTATAGAGTTACGCAGATGAATCTGAGTATATAGTTGAGTGACTGACTATCGACACCAGTACTTGGGTGGATAGAAGGGAGCGCTGAATTTGTCAATGGAGGAATCTACGCGTTAATCCATGGGAGGGAACAAGGCATATTTTGTGTGTGATGACTGTAATTGACAGTTAAATGCGAGAGAATCAATACAATGTCGGATTTTTTGCTTCACAAAACGTATTTTTTTAACCACTAATTGGAATACTGTTGGCTCACTGTAGCTAAAATGGTTGCTACAGAGTACTAAGTTTTTTTTCTGTCGCCAGTGATAATTTTTTTAAACTACTGGAACTACTGGATATTGACCAGTTTGCACATCAGGCTTAGCTGAGGATGTGAGTGCTTTTCATCAACATGGTTTTATTGCTAGACTCATGTTAAGTTAATTGGCAGGCTAGCTAGCAGCTCTCCTGCAAGCTAGTGAAAATTATAGAACAACCGCTATATAAAAATTGCTTCAGTTTTCTGCACAAAAAGCGCAGGGAACAATTTGGCTGTTGGCGAAACAGGTAGCAACCGCTACCTACAATAAGACCTGTGAAATCCATTGCTCTGTTTTGGTTGTTATTAGTCCCCTACCGGAAACAGAGGGGACTATAGGATTGCATTCCGTCCGTCCGTCAGTCCGCATTCGTGTCCGCTCCATAACTTCAATACCGTATGACCTAGGAACATCAAAGTTGGTGTGTGGATGCATCTTGGGGAGAGGGTGTGTCATGTACCCCATTCAGGTCACTTTGACCTACTTTTTAGGAAATATAATTTGCATACTCCGGTAGGGGACTAGTATTGCGTAGCAATCCGACATTCGCCGATAGGCGGTGCACTTGTTGAAGTTAAGTTTCGAGCACCCAGTTTGTCCTTACCGACTTGATCGCGATTGCTACCTATTTCTTGAATAGCCAAATGGTACCTTGCACTTTTTTTGCAGAAAACTGAAAAACAGTCCGTTATTACGATTGACTATGATAAAACGCAAAGTCAATAAAACCATTACAACCCATGCGAAAATACTTGACTGGTAGTTTCTAGCTACCAATGGTAATCTAGTCAAGTTAATAATAATTAGGGCTGTCGCATTAATTAATCGCGATTAATTTAAGCGCAATAAAAGTAACTGCCACTATGAGGCAGACAGACGTAATTGCTTATTACCTTTTCTATGACACTTACCTAATGCAGTCATTTGAAATTTCCGGGAAGAAAACTGTGATTTGAAGTCCGCTAATTACCAGCGAGGTTGGACAGCCTCCATCGCCTTGGCATAATTAGCTAACCTTAAATCAATTCCTGTCAGTGTTGCCACCTGTCCCGGTTTTACCGGGATTGTCCTTCTTTTTAATAGCCTGTCCCAGGGGAAAAAAATATTCTCCAGGGACACTAAATGTCCCGGTTTGTTGATAATGTGTGGAATTTTCATACTGGTTTTAATAGATTATTTTTGTAGCTTACGTTCATCCCCTAGAAATAATGCCGCATCTTTCAATTCGCCACAGACCAGCTATGAAGCGCACAGACTCGCTTGACTTGAGCGTTCCCGCTGATTGGCTCTACATACGTGCCGTAGCGTAGCTTAAGGTTGGCCCAGTCTACCACTGTACTGGCGAGTTACTCACAGGCTGTATTTGAGAGAGGAAAAGTGCACAAGTCACGACGTTAACATGGGTGGAGAGACGGAGGACGACGGTGAAGGAGTGTCTACAGAAACTGACAGGCCAGTAAAGAAAAAAATGAAACGGTCTACCCAACGAGTGGTTAAAAAATGAAATGTACTCAGTGTGGCTAAAACCATGACCAGGCAAACCACTGTATGCTAGCTGCACCTTATGCTCAGTTAAAATTTTGGTCAAACATGAAGGCAAAACGGTCAGTCCATCTGAAGGAGTGAAATATGGATTATTAGATTTTTACGAGAACCCTGATGAATGCAGTGAAGTGATTTTCAAGCACATAGTGTCCATTACTGAGAGCAATGGACTTTCAGTCAACCAAAACAGTGCCTATGGCGCAGATAATGCGTCTGGTACTTACGGTCGGCACAACTCAGTATATCAGAAACTGAAAGAGGCTAACCCACATATTCTGAAGGGAAATTGCAAGTATCACATGATACACAACACTGTGAAAACAGCTAATCGTACCTTCAGTGCTGCTGGTTGTGATGTGGAGGCTTTTGTGCTGAAGGTATACAGTGAATTTAGTTGTTCTGCTAAAAAAGTGGAGAAGCTTAAGGAGTTCTGTGAATTCACCAGTACAAAATACAAAGAGACTCTCAGACATGTTCCAACACGCTGGCTCTTTTTGTTACCAGCCATCCAGAGAATTCCAGAGTGCTGGCCACCTTTGAAGTCTTACTTTGTATCACTAGGAGAGGAAGATTGCCCAAGTATTATCTGGACATTTGTATGTGGCACAGCTGAGGCAGAAGATGTGGACTGTACTGTGGCTGAATGTGTCCTGGCGTTCATGCACAATGTGATGCAAGAATTTTATTCTTCAATTAGAGTGCTTGAGAGTGACGGTGCTACTGTTATTGATGTTTACTTTGCGATGAACCGCTTGCGGAATCAGCTCATCTCAAGGCGCACAGACAAATTCTATGGCAGCAAAGCAAAACAGATACTGAGGAACCTTTCCCCCTGTCAGCAGGAACATTTCAGATGCCTGGTAGACAGATTTTTTGAGAAAGCAGTGTTGTACCTTGAGGATAAATTTGATTTCATCGACCAGTTTCTTTCTCACCATGGCTGTCTCAGCCTTAATGAAGCACCCCAGTAGTCTGATTTTGAACTTCTAGTGGAAAAACTAGCCCTGAATGTGAAGGAAGATGCACTGTACAGTGATGTGACCATCCTAAATGATGTGTTCCACACCCTCCCAACAGAACTAAGCCCAGACAGAAAATGGGCTCATTTTTTCTGCAAATCAACTGAAACTGTTGAGCTGCTCAAAATAGTTGCTTTCGTTTTTTCAATACCAGTGAGCAATGCCTATGCAGAAAGAGTATTTAGTCACATGGAGGATGTTTGGACAGATAAAAGAAACAGGCTGACTGTGGCAATGGTGAAGTCTGAACTTCAAGTGAGACTCAATTTCAAATTACCATGCACTAGGTTAAAAAAATTCATTGAAGAACATCCTGGAGTGATAAATGCAGCAAAGAAAAACACAAAGTATAAATGGAAGAATAGGTAAGATGAGGTTTATTACTATAATTTGTCTTGGTAAACTAGATCCAAATTCTGGATCTCTTTCCAGAAAGTGAAAGGTGTTCTAATTTACCTTTCCGGATGACATGTCCACGGAACTTAATTTGCCTTTCCCGAATTATTGCAAGCAGTTTTCGTTGGTATTCTGCTTGTTGAAGAACTTCAACATTGGACTTTCTCGCAGTCCAAGGAATTTTGAGCATTTTACGCAGGAACCACATCTCAACTGCTTCTAGTCGACTCAGGTCTGCCTTTCGCAATGTTCAAGACTCTGCGCCATACAACAGAAAGGGCTAGATATAGCACTGAAGAACTCGTAAACAGGTGTTCATCGATATTTTCGTGTTACAGAGAACGCTCTTCATTGTAGTAAAGGCCTGTTTTGCCTGTGCTATCCTGGACTTGATTTCCTTTGTAGGTTTCGCATCTTCCGTAATGACTGAGCCGAGGTACCTGAACTGCTGTACTTGTTTGAGTTGTACTCCGTTCACTGTGATTTTGCAATCCTTAGGTTGTTGTCTGGAAAGGACTATGCATTCAGTTTTGTCTGTATTTATAGCCAAGCCATATTCTGTACTCTCTTCCACTAGACAATCCACTAGGCTCTGTACGTTTTCTTCTGTTGTCGCAATTAAAACCGTGTCATCAGCATATCTGATATTTGTGATGTTTACACCTCCGATTATCAGGCCTTACAGGTCGTCAAGAGGTCGGAGGTTTTGCTCGCTCTAGAGGTTGTAAAAGTCTGGTGACTGTACACATCTCTGTCGCACTCCTCGTTCGATTTTCACCCATTCACTGAGAGAGTTATTCTGACGGATCGCGGCTGTTTGACTGAAGTATAATGATTGAATTATTCTCAAGTCTTTGTCAATAATGTCCAGGTCAGACAAAAACATCATGAGTTTGTCATGTTGTACACGATCGAAAGCCTTGACGTTGTCGACAAAACACAGGTAGAGATCTCGATTTACCTCTCGTGCCCTTTCCCCAAGCATCCTCAAAATAAAGATGCCGTTCCTTGTACCTCTATCAGGCATAAAACCATACTGGCAATCAGCAATTTCTGGGTGAATCTGACGTGTATCGTGAAGAATTAGTACTCGAAGGAGTATCTTGATGTGGTGACTCATTAGTGCGATGGTTCGGAATTTTTCGCATTCTGCAGCTCCAGATTTCTTGGGTATTGCAATGAAAATTGATCTTCGGAGATCTTCAGGAAGCTCCCCTGAGTCATAGATGTCGTTCATAAAACCGTACAGGAAGTCGACTGCATCATCCTCTAAGATCTTCTCAAGTTCAATTGGTAACTCATCTGGTCCGACAGCTTATCAATTTGGAATCCGGTAAATGGCGTTCCTAATCTCTTCTCTTGTAATCGGTGGTCCTGTCAATTCGCCTTGAAAAGTGATGGGCTCATCTCCTCGGGTGTTATCGCCATAGAGCTCTTGGATATATTCAGTCCATCTAGCCAGTTGTTCTTCTTCTTCAAGCAAGAGTTAGCCTTGTTTTGACTTGATGCCTCCAGTCTTGAGCGTGCTCTTGTTTAATTTTCCTGTTGCTTCTGGAATATGTCGATGGGCGTCTTTCGAACTGGAGTTGAATTCTTTTTCAATTTTTTTCCATTTTGCATTGTAGTACTCTTCGGATGCAGCATTGCACATTTCTTTGACTTATTTATTGAGGCTCTGGTACTGCTCACTGCCTTTTGCTTTTCGTCACTTGTCCATTTTCTCAACGATCTTTTCTGTCATCCATCCCTTGTGTAGTTGTCTTGGTTTCTCTGGGATGTATTTATCTCTGATCGTAATGAGACTATCTTTGTATTGCTTCCAAGACTCATTCACACTGCTTCGGTCAATTGACTTTAAAGATTGACTGGCTTCCTTTCTGATTTTATCTTTAAGTTCACTGCTTAGATTCCCATAGTTGTAGACCTTTCGTTTCCGACCCCTTTTTTCTCTGTTGAAGTTGGACCCAAAGTGTTGCAATTACAGGATTGTGATCGCTATCACAATCAGCTCCTGGATATGCACGTGATTGTATGACTGAGTTCTTGAACTTTCTATTAATAGTGATGAAATCTATTTGGTTTCGAGCTCGGTCACCTGGCTGCTTCCAGCTATATATAATCCATCTGGGTGGATTTTGGAACCAAGTATTTGTGATAATCAGGTCGTTGTATTCACACCATTCCCTGAGCCATTCTCCGCGTTCGTTTACCTCGCCGAGACCATGTGGGCCGACTGCCGATTGTGACCTCTGATTTCCCACCTTGGCATTGAAATCACCCATTACAACCAGTACTTCATTTGATTTACATTGAGCCACCGCTCTATTTAGATCTTCATAGAACGTCTCCACTTGATCCTCATCTGCGTCTGTGGTTGATGCATAACATTGTATCACACTTATGGCGAAAGGCTTCGCGCTAACTTTGGTAAGAAGCACTCGATCTGAGATGGCCCAGAAGCCCAGGAGGCTACAAGATGTCTTCTTATCAAGTATCAAACCAACTTCATCCTCATGTTTCTTTGAGCCTGAGTAGATCACTTTGCAACCCTGTTTATTGATGAGTCCACTGCCTGTCCATCTCATCTCTGCTATGCCCAGAATGTTGATTTCCAGGTGGTCCATTTTGTTGATTACATTGTCGAGCTTTCCTTTTTGGAAAAGTGTTCTCACATTCCACGTAGCCACTCGAATTGTTGGTGTTCTGTCGATGTTCTTGGTTTTGCTTTTGCGGCAGTCATCGGATGACGATCGGGTGGGTCCTCCCGCTAAAACCCGTTCCCTACCGGGCGAGGCTCCTCTTGGAGTGACCAAGTAGGCTCCCTTAAAGCCGTTAACTGGTATTCCTTTGTTTGAACTCTGCATTGGTGTACTTGGTATCCTCTAAACGAGTACTGGATGGGATGCCGTTGCCTTCCCTAACCACCCTTTTAGCTAGCCTCTTACAACACGCAGGGGATACGTTGGGCCTATTCTATTTACTTCCCGGGACCCACACGGGTCTAGTCCATTATGTAGCTATTGTGAGCCCAGATATGTCAGTCACATGTCCGTCTATGTATTTGTTTAGCCAAGAGCAGAAAGGATCAGAAGAGAGGGCAACCTCAAGCCAAGCACAAAGTATATAAGCCATAAGGTAAGCAGTTCTTATCTTGGGAATGCAGGGTTATACAGGGTTATGACCAATCTTACTGCAAAAGGGGGCGACTTCTTTCTTATGAGTCAGATCTGTGAGGGTGTCTCCGCTTATAAGCAAGGGGTTGATCAGGTCGAAAAAATGTCCAGGTTTTTTGACAGACCTAGGTAGCAACCGTAATTCCCGTGTACTTTGCCTGACTTGCAATCAAGCCATTTATTCAACCAACTGGCAAATCAAAACCAAAATGTGGCCGATAATAATTAAGAAGAGATAATGAGAAGCAGTCAGACATAACCAGGCTGCCGCGTTATATTGAAAGATTTTCAAATTCGTTAACAATTTACATATCACGTTCTCTACGCTTAAACAAAATGTTTTCCACCTTCACTGTTGGTTATTTAGATGTTCAAAAGTAAATAAAATCAAGTGCTATGAGTTACATTATTTTAAATTACACTCATTCAATTATCTACTAAAAAATGCCTCAAATTTGCGGCAAAGATTTGCCTGAACTTTAATTGCCAAATCTTTGGTGCATTTGACTATTGCCTGCAATGCAGACATATTCTCTCTTGCATTCACGTTTGGTATGCTTCTCAAAATGTTTCCCACTTCTCGTAGCCTATATTTTTAAGCTCTTAAAACCAGGGCCATCTTCGAATAATTTCTTCTTTTTTTTTAGAAGTATCATTTACACTCAACAAAAATATAAACGCAACACTTTTGTTTTTGCTCCCATTTGTCATGAGATGGACTCAAAGATCTAAAATTCATTCCAGATACACAATATTACCATTTCTCTCAAACATTGTTCACAAATCTGTCTAAATGTGTGATAGTGAGCACTTTTGCTTTGCTTTTCCATCCCACCTCACAGGTGTGCCACATCAAGATGCTCATCAGACACCATGATTAGTGCACAGGTGTACCTTAGACTGTCCACAATAAAAGGCCACCCTGAAATGTGCAGTTTTTGCTTTGGGGGTCTGGGGACTCAGAACCAGTCAGTATCTGGTGTGACCACCATTTGCCTCATGCAGTGCAACACATCTTCTTCGCATAGAGTTTATCAGATTGTCAATTGTGGCCTGTGGAATGTTGGTCCACTCCCCTTCAATGGCTGTGCGAAGTTGCTGGATATTAGTGGGAACTGGTATGCGGTGTCGTATACGCCGGTCAAGCACATCCAAAACATGCTCAATGGGTGACATGTCCGGTGAGTATGCTGGCCATGCAAGAACTGGGACATTTTCCGCTTCCAAGAATTGTGTACAGATCCTTGCAACATGGGGCCGTGCATTATCTTGCTGAAACATGAGGTGATGTTCATGGATGTATGGCACAACAATGGGCCACAGGATCTCATCACTGTATCTCTGTGCATTCAAAATGCCATCAATAAAATGCACCTGTGTTCTTCGTCCATAACAGATGCCTGCCAATACCATAACCCCACCACCACCATGGGCCACTCGATCCACAACATTGACATCAGCAAAGCGCACACTCACATGACACCACACACGCTGTCTGCCATCTGCCCTGAACAATGTAAACCGAGATTCATCTGTGAAGAGAACACCTCTCCAACGTGCCAGACCCCATCGAATGTGAGCATTTGCCCACTCAAGTCTGTTACGGCGACCATCTGGAGTCAGGTTAAGACCCCGATGAGGACAACGAGCATGCAGTTGAGCTTCCCTGAGACGGTTTCTGACAGTTTGTGCAGAAATTCTTTGATTATGCAAATCAATTGTTTCAGCAGCTGTCTGAGTAGCTGGTCTCAGACGATCTTGGAGGTGAACCTGCTGGATGTGGAGGTCCTGGGCCGGTGTGGTTACAAGTGGTCTGCGGTTGTGAGGCCGGTTGGATGTACTGCCATATTCTCTGAAACTCCTTTGGAGACGGCTTATAGTAGAGAAATTAAAATTCAATGCCCGAGCAACAGATCTGGTTGACATTCCTGCTGTCAGCATGCCAATTGCACGCTCCCTCAATGCTAGCGCCATCTGTGGCATTTTGCTGTGAGGCAAAACTGCACATTTCAGGGTGGCCTTTTATTGTGGACAGTCTAAGGTACACCTGTGCACTAATCATGGTGTCTGATGAGCATCTTGATGTGGCACACCTGTGAGGTGGGATGGATTGTCTCAGTAAAGCAAAAGTGCTCACTATCACACATTTAGACAGATTTGTGAAAAATGTTTGAGAGAAATGGTAATATTGTGTATCTGGAATGAATTTTAGATCTTTGAGTCCATCTCATGACAAATGGAAGCAAAAACAGAAGTGTTGCGTTTATATTTTTGTTGAGTGTATAATGCATACAAAATTCCTCAATGAAAGGTGGAATTCAGAGGTCAGGTATTTATTCATATTATTGAAATTCTTTCAATCTAACATGGCAACCTGGTAAGGTTTCTCATTATCACTTCTTAATCATTTTATGCCACATTTTGATTTTGATTAGTCAGTTGGCTGAATGAATGGGTTGATTGCAAGTTAGGCAAAGTACACTGGAATTGATTTAAGGCGAGACACTACAGGTGAATAGGGCAAAAATTTTAAATAATAGATATCATCATGAAACTTCCTCAGTTGATTACTTGCAATAGTATGAAAAAAAATTGTATTTCAAGTTTTTGAAATTTTTATGTTTAAATATGCAAATCAGGCATTATCTCATTAAATATGCGCTAATTTGCATATATTTTAGGAAGATAAATCTAAACATCTGATAAATTCAGGTGCAAAATTCTTTTTTCATATTGGTAACATATAAGATGAAAAAACAATTACAGAGGGATTTAAGGATATCTGCTTTTATTACTGAGAAAATCAAAATATGCTGTCCATGGCCTCAAAAAATCCATTTTCGCCATATTTTTGGGAATAAAATGTCTCATAAATCAGGCTAGGGATGATATATTAACAAATCCCTCTGTAAATATCTTCAGAATATTGCCAAGAGTATAACTGCAAAGTTTGGTATACATAGGTTCTACAGAGGCAGAGAAGTTAGACTTGGAGTATGACAAAAAACTTGTTTTGAGGAAACGGCATTCAAAGATTTACATAGGGGAATTTAATGCATTTCTGTTGGAAACAATTGCTCACAAACAGAACAAATGTTCAGGCCCTTAAAAATAGTTATTTGGTATATTTTAAGCTCATGAAAATTGATAATTTAATAACATAACAGGCATCTAAGGCCAACACCTGTAGTTATTCAACTAATAAACACATTGGCCTACACTGCACAAACTTGCAGATAAAACACTTCAAATGCAACAACACTTGTACTCTCACTCTACAATCATGTAGATCAGTGGTCTTCAACGTCGTTCCTTGGGACCCACTGTGTATGCTGATTTTTGTTCCAAGCACAATTGTTATCACAAGATTTTAACAAGTTGTTAATGTCTTAATTAGTTGTTTTTCATATTTAGCGTTGTTACTTACTATTTTTAGCCAAATGTTTCATAGAAACATCCATAAATGCTATGAGGAATAAAATATCCTTGAAGATGTGGTTTTATTTCTATACTGCAAGAAATTTCCAGCATTGTAACATTTGAAACTGATCAAATTAGACACTGAAGAACTCAGTAAACCCCAAATTGGACTGAGGGACACAACTGTTTCAAGTTCAAGTTCTTTCAAAAAACTTCAGGTGAATTAAGATTAACACAAAGCTGGTTTGACTCTTTACCATTTGCTTGTCGAATAAATTTGTCTTGATGTGCCAATTAGTTTTCACCAAGTAGGAGCCAAGTAGGCCTACATCTTTAATTTGATTAGTTTTCTCTCATTGTATGTTGTTATTTCCAATGCATAGCAATGTGGGTATGGCATTTTTTCTTCTGGATGGCGAACACGGATATTTCTCTTATCTTGTGAATTAAGAGGGCAAATAACTGCTCTAAGCATTAAATACACTTAATTAAGACTAATGAACAGCTCGTTAAAATCCTGCGATTACAACTGTGGTTAGAACAAAAGCCAGCATACACAGTGGGTCTCCAGGAACAACGTTGAAAACCACTGGTGTAGATGTAAAGACGCTTCGTCTGCACGAGTTTCCCCTTTGCAATTACTGCACTCGAGCAATAAACTGCTGCAGAACCCATGATTTTCTGTATCAAAGTTTATTGACCCGGCGCAGCGTAATTAGGACAAAAGGCTATCAGCTTTCACGCATTCGCTGTGTAAGTGTCATATTCACGTTCCCGTCCCGTATGTCAGCAACCATTCAACCAGCGCGTTTGTAAGAGACTCTCAAGCGGAATTGAAGTACTTTTGCATAGAGGCTTATCAGTTTCACATGCGTTTCGGTGGATCTCACCACTAGTGATATGGAAATAATTCTCCAGACTTTTCACGCTTTTCTTTACTCATGGGTTGAAAGCAATGGAATTGCATAAAAACGTTTCAAATTGTCCTACTTGATTTAAACAACTGGAACGATCGTGGAACACATGCATTGCGTTGATTGACTAATTGCTGACCACGGCGCGGGAACGCAAGCATGCCGCCAAATCTCTAACAAACTAACATGAGGGGCAGGAGGCGGGTGATCACTGTGCCCAGTGTAAGTGCATTCGGATTCTCTTATGAGCGCGGTTCTCTCCCTAAGCTGTGAAAGAGGCCCCTTTACACCTTTCCTTTATCTCATGACGTTTTACACAGAGGTTGAAGAAAAGTGGTTCGGAATTCGATGATAGGACGCGATTACTTAACTATACGGACGCAGCCAAGGTTCCGCAGCAAGCTAAATACGGAAGTGTCAGAGCGCACCACGTGATGCATCTGAGCGAATCACGTCAGCAAAAACCCGCAGTAGCCAATGAGATTTTGTCATTAGCTTTAAATCCCCATATGAACTTTCACAATTCGTGTCTGACAGAAAGGAAATGCCCTTATTTGGATTACACAGCGTTGTGCAGGAGAATCAGAGCTTTTCAATGATACCGAACATGACGGACTTCAGTGAAGAGGCGAAGTACTGTTCGTTGCGTTGGAATGCTAACTTTTTGGTAAATTCGGAAGAAACTCACTGCCGCAGGTAGACAAAATGTAATAAAATAAACGTCTAAATGTATAATTTTGATGTTTTCTTTATTGCAGTTTGAAAGAATACATATTCAAGGAGTAAACTAGCCCAAAATCTCAAATTGCATGGAAAATCCATGTTTTTGCCTGCCGTGTCTCGCCTTAAGGTAAGCTAATTATCCTAAGGCGATGGAGGCTGTCCAACCTTGCAGGTAATTAGCGGACTTCGAATCACAGTTTTCTTCCCGGAAGCATTTCAAATGACCGCATTAGGTATGTGTCAAAGAAAAAGTAATAAGCAAGAAAGTCTGTCTGCCTCATAGTAGCATTTACTTTTATTGCACTGAAATTAATCACAATTAATTAATGCGACAGCCCTAATAATTATAAACTGGAAGCAAGTTTTATACAGCTGTTGTTCTTAATGTTTGCCAGTGTGCAGGAGAGTAGCTATCTAGCTAACCAGCTAAAATGAACGTAGCGTGAATCAAACAATGTAACCGTATTCGTCAAAAGCACACACATCCATTGCCTGAGACATCATTGTTTTGACATCTGGGCATTGTTGGCGAGAACATATGATTACAAGTGACAGTACCGTACAATAAAAATGGAAATCAGCAAGCTACAGATCTCACATATCATTTTATGTAACAGCACGATGCTAGCTAGCAACATAATAACATTCTGAAGTGGATTCAAAACTGGTTACAGGACAGAACCCAAAGAGTGGTGGTCAGTGGTATTTCATCTGAGCTTGGTATGGTGGGGAGTGGCGTCCCCCAGGGATCGGTGTTGGGACCCCTGCTGTTCCTCATCTACATTAATGACCTTGATAGGAATATTGAGAGCAGATTGGTTAAATTTGCAGATGATACTAAATTGGGGGCTTTGGCAAATAGTTTAGGGTCCACTAAAGTGATCTAGGACGATTTGGATAGAATCCAGAATTGTGCAGAAATGTGGCAAATGAAATTTAATCTAGCAAAATGTAAAGTTGTACATGTAGGTAATAAAAATATTAGATGGGATTACTTCATGGGAGGTTTAAAACTGGAATGTGCTGCACACGAGAAAGATCTGGAAGTGATGGTTGACCAAACCCTCACAGGTTCTAGCCATTGTGCCGTAACAGTTAAAAAAGAAAATCGGATGCTGGGATACATTGCCAAAAGTATTGAGTACAAATCTAAGGAGGTGATGCTTCTTTTGCACAACACGTTCGTTAGACCACATCTGGAGTATTGTGTAGAGTTCTGGGGACCATACTTAAAGAAAGATATAGAGGCTCAAAAGAAAGATCAGAGAAGAGCCTCTAAGCTTATTCCAGGTATAAAAGATGAAAGTTACGAGAAGAGGCTGAAGATCCTTAATCTGTTTAGTCTTAGGAAAAGGAGACTCAGGGGTGATTTGATTGAGGTGAGAAATATTTCTTCACCCAAAGAGTAATTTCAACGTGGAATAGCTTGCCTGACCATATTGTTGAGGCAGAGACCTTGGGGGTTTTCAAGAGCAGGCTTGACTTAAAGCTGGATACCATTGAGTCATTCAGTATCTGAAGGGATATATTCACAATAGTATAAAGAAACTGGAGAGCTTAGTTGGGCTGAAAGGCCTGTTCTTGCCATTCATATTATGTTATGTTATAATGCTTGTTGACATCAATCCTGCTTCCACGTGCGCTAGTTTACATTGACATCACTACTCTCTGATTGGTCAATAGTGATTCCTCCATTACTAACAGACTGGGGGGGGGGAATCATGCTTCTGGCTCAGGTGAGAGCAAGCTCCATTAAGAGAATATTGGCTGTATTTCGTTTCCCAACTTTTGTTTAGTTATCATTTAATAGAAAATGAGATGAAGACTGCAGTATGTGGTTTTACATTGTCCTGCTGAAATACACAAGGCCTTCCCTGGAATAAATGGAAGGGAGCATGTTGCTCTAAGACCTTTATATACCTTTCAGCATTCATGGTGCTTTTTAAGACATGCAAGTGTCCCACACCATATGCAGCCATGCATCCCCATACCATCAGAGATGCAGGCTTTTAAACTGAACGCTGATAAGAGGAGGGGTGGTATTTCTCCTCTTTAGCTCGGAGGACACGCCGCCCATGATTTCCAACAAGAATGTCAAATTTGGACTCGTCTGAGCACAGAACACTTTGCCACTTTGCTATAATCCATTTTAAATGAGCCTTGGCCCACAGAACACGGCGGCGCTTCTGGATCATGCTCAACAATGGTGTCTTTTTTGCATGATAGAGTTTTAGGTAACATCTGTGGATGGCACAGCAGACTGTGTTTACAGACAGTGGTTTCTTGAAGTATTCATGGGCCCATCTAGTAATGTCAATGACAGAATCATGCCAGTGAGTGATGCAGTGGCGTCTGAGGGCCCGAAGATCACGAGCATCCAGTAAAGGTCTTCGGCCTTGTCCCTTATGCACAGAGATTTTTCCAGTTTCTCTGAATCTTTTGATGATGTTATGCACTATTGATGATGAGACCTTAAAAGCCTTTCCAATTTAAGTTGAGGAACATTGTTGGTAAAGCATTCCACAATTTTTTTACGTAAGCCTTCATAGGTTGCCATCGTTGCCTCTGAGAGACTCAGCCTCTCTTAGACATCCCTTTTACAGCCAATCATGTTACACACCTGATGCCAATTAACCTAATTACTCGCTAAATGTTCTTTCAGCTGATTCTCTTATATCTTAATGGCATTTTCAGCCCTTTTTTGCCTGTGTTCCAACTTTTTTGAGACCTGTTGCAGCCAGAAATTTTGAAATAAGCTCATTTTGTGGATAAAAATGTCTCAGTTTCAATATTTGAAATCAGTGGCGTAGCCAGCGGGTGTGCCAAAACACTTCCCATTATGACAGCAATAAGTCCTGGCTAGTTCTCAATCATTAACCTTCATTGACGCGTTTACTAATTACCGTAATTGGCAACTGAAGATACTCTCCATATGCAATCTAACAGCGATGAAATCATGGGCTAAATTCAGTACCGTGTCTTCAGTTGCCCATTACGATTAATGGAAAACGCGTCAATCATGGAAAATGATTGAGAACTAGCCAGGACTTATTGCTGTCATAAAGGGACGTGTTTTGGCACACCCTCTGGCTACGCCACTGTTTGAAATGTTCTATTTTATTGTAAATAACATACTGGCTCGTGTGATCTGAAAGTCATTGCATTTTGATTTCATTCACAACATACACTTTGTCCCAACTATTTCAGAATTGGGCCTGTCCACAGAAATGGGGTACCTAAGGGGCATGGTACATTAATGGTTAAATAACATGTTACAGTGTTCGACAATTAACTGAATTTTATGTTTATTGTGTTATACATATGACAAAGATATAATAAGAACATTTTTTGAAGTAATGCTTTGCCTAGTTTTATTTTTACTTGCAGAAAGAAGAAAATGTCCACACTGGTTTTTGACATTGTTTGTGACATTGTAGATGTAGTTCATTTCAGGGCGGTTTCAGCCCATCAAAGGGCACCCTTATTTTGAGCAAAATTGTCAGCTTGAATAAATAACTTAGTTTCTTTTAGTTTCTCTTCGTTTTCTAAAAAAAAATTAATGACGGGTAATTTAATGACACCCTATTTGAAAAGCTTACGTTCGTAACCATCGTCTGTCCTTGCAGTTATGAACATAAAAATGGGTCAGACTGGGATATATTTGCAGAAATAACCACCCATACATGTACGAAAAGTAAGAGTCCATTTGTTGATATACGATATAATTATTGATTTCGGTTTTCTTTCCTTCTGATTTCTTTCAATTTAGAATAAATTAATGTTTTCTCTGAAAGTTATTCAAGGTCCCTTTAGTGACTTATTAGGTTGAATCTTTTTTTCTCCTTTATTGGTTTATTTTTCGTCTTGTGTGTTACACTTATGTACCCCATTTCTGTGGACAGGCCCAATTGGGTTTGTAATTAGCAAATAAACATTACTCATCACAAATTAGTAAATTAATCAGTGGACTGACCAATAAATTGTTTTTAGCTGGCATTATTCTGCATTGCATCACACAGCTATTAGACATTTTCATATCCAAATAAATGATGACATAAAATATCATTATGTTTTTAGCATATTTTTAATTCCTGTGGCCTATAAAATAGCACTTATTTGTTAGCAAGGTTTATAAATTTATTCTTTTTAACAATAAATACATTGCAAATAAGTGCAATACTAAAATAAGACTACTAAAAAAATGCTAAAACGGGGAGATGGAATTAAAGAAAAATGTTGGATTAACTGCATATTTGTTAAATTGCCACCTTTACAATATGACATGTAATACATGGATGTTGTCAATGTCACTTATTGGTGATCTCTGTCATTTCTTATTCAAAATTTTTTCATTGGTATAGGCTAATGTATCAGTCTTGATTGTTAATCAGGCAATCATTAAGGGGAGCAGGACGGGTTCACTTGAGGCTTCTATATCTCTCATGGCAAACCACAGAAAATCCCATAACGGCCTTATTACCCCAAGGGAGAGTTGGAGCTGAAGAGGTTTGCGATCAGCTTGTTTTGAGTTTCTTTTTTCCCAGAATATAAAAATATGGCAGAATGGGATGTCGACCTAAAGGCTCAAATATTGACCATTGCTCACAGGGCTGGAGGAAATGCTTCTCATGTCTAATCAGCCATACAGCCAGAATTTTAAATCCTCATAAAACAAACCAAAGTGCATTTTTCTCGCGAAAAGTGGACATGGACCATTAGAAGCATTAGAGTAAATTACGTTACAGTTCAGTTAACTCATCAAATTAACTGAAATTAGTTCAGCTAATTTAAAAGCACTCCTAGAAGGTAACAGGCTTTTTTCAATTAATTTGATGATCTAGTTGATTTCGAAATGGAATTGACTCCAAGTCAGATCACAAAGCAGCCTTGCAGTCCCCCAGTTCCAGAGATGGTAGGACATATTTTTGATGCCCAGTGTCATGGTAAAGTCACACATCAAAGCAAATAATTAAATATAGATAAAGAGTAGTCCACAAGTATTTGACAAGTAATATTGGACATAGAGAGTGATAACAACTGCCTTTATGGTTCTCATTATTTGGACATAAATACCAGGAAATTAAGCTTATCTTCTGTTTCAGAAATGCACTGGAATTGATTCATACATGAGCATCATCAGCACTAAACTTGCACGAAGGATAAGAGATCACGCAATATTTTAGTATCAATTAATGGTATTGATGATTAAAGTGCCCTCGTCCTCTCACCAGCCTGATTCGTGGTGATGTTGACGCCAGCGTAGTTAGGAGGGACAGGACTCTTGATGGACACGCTGTTGACAGCCTGGATTTCAAAACTGTAGCGGGTGTGGGCCTGCAAGTTGCACACAGTCACCCAGCGTTGCGTCAGGCCCAGGCGATGTGGTGAGACCTCCACGTTGTCATCACAGCGCGTGCAGACACCGCGCTCGGGAAAGCATTTCTTGCAGATAACATTGTAGAGCAGGTCATCCCGTCCACCATTGCTACGTGGTTCTCCCCACTCCAGAACCAGCGAGGTCTCATTCACGTTGGAGATCACATTCCGGGGAGATGAAGGAATGGCTGCAGGGAGAGCAATTTGATGCATTCATGTACATTTCCCCCATGTTTTTTTTTTTCATTTACCTGTATTTCACCTGGACCAGTCAAATGAGAACTCAGAGGTGAAATATATAGATTCAAAATGACAGGTCCTCATCATTATTTTGTCCCTTATCACCAGGTTTCATTAGAAAGAATAATTTTTAAACAGAGAGAGAACGCATTTTTTTAAATCAGCCGACTGAATTCATGACAGGAAGAAACACGTACTACAACCATTGCTTTCTCACCCATGGACAACCTCCATCTTCATGAGCTCTTGTTGCGACTAGAAAATTCACAGAAGCTGGCAAAGTTTTTGTATATTCAAGTTGGCTGAGGAGTGAATTCTCAATGGAAAGAACAAAATGGTGCATCAAAGTTGGTGGGCAACAAAGGGAATCATATGGCTCACAAAATGTTGCGAAAACCAATATGGCCGCCACGGCAGGGCAAGCGCAAGGCTGAGGGGTCCCAAACTCGACAACGCACTATTTTTCTGGTAAGGCTTTGCTTATTTTCAGCAAGAGAATGTCAAAACACATTGAACGTATGCCACATCATGAATCCGTTGTAAAAGCGCTTGGGTGCTAAACTAGCCTGCCTAGAGTCCAGACGAGTCATCCTTTGTAAAATTTGGCGCACAAATGTGATGAAAGAGTCTGCAAAAGTGTTGAGAAGCTAAAATATAAAATCAAGCAAGAATGAGAAAACACTTTGCTTTCAGAACTACAGTAATTGGTCTCCTCAGTTCCAAAACACTTCCAAGGTGTTGTTAAAAGAGGAGATAATTTAACACAGTGATACCATGGCCCAGTCCCAACTTTATTGAAACATGTTGTTGCCATCAAATTCAAAATTCTGTATTTTTCAAAAGCAATGAAATTTCTGTTTCAAAATTTGAAATGTTGTCTTTGTATTATTTTCAATTTATTGTAGTGTTTTAATCAGGGGTGTCAAACTGACCCGTAAACGGGCCAAGAGGCAGCAGGTCTTCAATCCTACCAAGCAGAAGCTCACCTGAAAGCACTGATTTAATCAACTGATCTAGGCCTGCAGAACTGATTAGTTGTATCAGGTGCGCTTCTGCATTGTTGGAGTGAAAACCTGCAGCCTCTTGGCCCGTTTACGGTCAGTTTGACACCCCTGGTTTAAATGATTTGCTTGTTTACAGGAACACACATAATTGGAATAAAGGCCCAATCAGATTAAAAATGCTTCATGTAAACACGTCATTCTGAAGATTCTGATCCAATTCGGTCCATTCAGAAAGAAATTTTGTTCCGAATGAGAGAGGTAGTTTATGCCGATCATCATTCTGAACAATGTCCATGCACACACCCATTCGGATCCAAGTCCGATCCTGTCTTCGTGGTTGGGGTAAAATTGTCTTCACTGCGCATCTGTGTTCGTAAGAGCAAACAAGGACGTGCAGACAATGTGGCATTTGTTTACAACAGAGGCGAAAGTACAACTTTTTTGTCTTATACTTCTAATATTTTCGGGAAATTAGACAACTCCGCGCATGCCCAAATGATTCATTCTGATTAAATGCATGGTGATGTATACCAGGGGCGGATCTAGGATGGTAGGAGATCCGGGGCTTAGCCCAGAGGGAGGAAGGAAGTGTGCTCGTGAGCTGTGATTCAGAAACCCTCAATTTATCGACAAATTAAAGCGGACAAAAGACACTGGAGAGCACTTGCAAATTCACACCCTTTAATGAAGAAAAAAAAATTCTAAAATCACTCAAGATACAGTCAGCAGCTGGTTGAGGTCTCTTCAGAATTTTTTTTCTACAGGTTGGTTGGTACCATTATGTGCATCAGCCAATCATAGCTCTGGTACAGGCTGTGGTACCCACAGAGATATAAGAAAAGTAGAGTGGACAATCCTGTCGTTTCAGCGGCAGCACACCGCCGCCATCTTGTTTGTGTACATCAGGGCAGAAGTTCAATGGAAAATGCAGTATAACTGGCCTAAACCGTGCTCGTATACAACGAAAACTCGCTTGTACGGGACAACAGCTGAAGTTCTGATTTTTCTGTAATGTCTTTCGATTAAATAAACGTCGAATATACCGGATTTTTGAAAAATATTTTTTAAAATAAATATTGTTGTTTGATTACAATTCCTTATTTGTGTCCATTTTAAGTATGAACGGATAAAAAAGAACATGGAAAACAAGTCTCTAATTTGTCGACACCCATATTTAGCCTACTGTTTGCATGTGCCTTATTGGACATTTATACATACACAAGATGGTGAAGCTATTCTGCCGTTTCCGCTTTGGTCCAGCCCACACGTCGTCCACTCTAGTTTTCTTATATCTCTGTGGTGGTACCATTGTACGTGCCAACAGCCAATCACTGCACGGCTGTACTTACGCATCAGTGAGAATGGTAAGGCATTCGACCTTGTTTCTGTCAGCTGAGTTGTGTACGCGGCAAATTTGTAAATGCCCGTCTGACAATCACGATTAAAGTGCTCCACAATACGCTAAAAAGCAAGTAAACTAACCGGCTTGCTGCAGAAGTCCAAACAGTCTATTTATTAAATATTGGCTTCGGTGACTAATGCTGCGGATCAGAGCACAAATGTCGTGATATCAGAAAGTGAGGACGATGTCAGACTGCTTTGTGACCGAAGACTGTTCGTGACGCAGGCTCCTAGCTGAGCCATTGCGCTGATAAGAATATATGATCCTCGCTGGAGTATATTAGGGAAGATAGTTTCTGAACCAGTATTTTGAACATCTGCTACAACCAACAAAATACTTTTCAACTGACTGCTGGCTAATTATCAGAAACCCTAAAGAAAATAGACTTTACATCTAAGAACCACAGCTTTTCTCATCTTTATTGTACTCTAATGATAATAAATCACCTTGCACCCGGACCGCTGACTTCATATATGCTGCGCGAATAATCATGTACATGCGGGACTTGAGACCAGAGTGGAAGAGCACATCCAATCTCATCCATTTGGATAGAAGGTTAGCGATTGATGTTGATACGAGCAAGCCAAATAAAACCGTTTATGCATCCATGGCTCGTATCAACATCAATTTCTTGTCTTCTATCGTGATGGATCAGATTGGATGATCTCTTTCACTCTGATGTGAAGTTTTGCATGTTGAGGATTATTCATGCAGCATGTATGAAATCGGTGACCAGGTGCAAAATGATTTATTTATTTCCATAAGAGTACAATAAATATGATGCGGTTATAGACTTATAATCTATTTCTTTGGGGTAAGTGGGGCAGATTAATTCAATATTCCATAAGAATCTTTCACTTGGAGATACAAACACCAAATTTGGCAGAAATTATGTCCAGGATGTATTTTTAAGAAAAGTACGTTATCCAGCTGAAAATCCAAGATGGCTGCCAGTTTTCAAGATGGCCACTTTGTCAAATGCAAAAAATGGTTTTTGACGTAGAACTTGAATAAACAGAAATGTGTTAATGACCCAAACATCAAAATGAATGTATTCTGACTGGAGGAACTCAATGGTGTCAATTGAATTCCAATATGGCCACCAGTTTTCAAGATGGCAGCTATTACGTGACTCAAAATTAGCGTTTTCAAAAGCTGTCTGATCACAGATACTGTTTTTTGTTGAAGGGCAATACCCATGATCATTCATTGAAATGCTGAGGTCTAGCCTAGCACTATTGATTTGTATTATTTTATAAGAGTGATGTCAAAGCACAACAAGGGCACACTGGTGACATCACTGCTGTGAGACTCAGCATGGGGTTCAGTGTCGGCTTGTGGTGTACTAGCTGTAGTTGTAGTTTACTAAATGTTGTAGTGGTGTACTCACTGTAATTTGTAGTATACTTTAGTGTCCCAAATGCTATCTAATAAGCCCCTATATATATCTCAACTAGAAGTTTAGTTAGTAGTAGTATTGTAGTTAGATATTGAATTGACAGGATGTGCCAGCGCAGGAGAGCCGAGCCAAGGGTATAGGGGCTTTAGTTACCTGGACAGTGTACAGATCGCATGGAACTTAAATGGCACTGAATGTACGATTGGGCTAGGTGTTGGGCATCAGATGCTTGAACCTAGTTGCATTCCATATTTCAATGTGCTTTGATGTTTTTTACGATTGGGTGGTGAAAGGATAGCCCCTCGGCCTTTAACCCTAGAGCACTATTGCTAAAATTAGTAACACCATCACTAACAGCGGGTGATTTTTCCCGATATAGTAAAATACCCAATAAAAAGTACTTGTCATCAAAATATGACAATACATGACAAATTAGAGTAGTGTTCTTTTATTTTCAACTGTGCCATGTGTAACAAAATGAAAAAAGTACCCTGAGGTAAACAAAACACCCATGCCTTCAAAGATGTCAAAGACAATGCTGAAGCTACCCAGGGACCCATAACGCTCAGACAAACGCAACATAATGAAAATCACGTAAACACGTTTGCTCGGGTGAAAATTACCCGGCGATAGTGTTCTAGGGTTAACCATATAACACAAGATGTCTGCCATTACAGCTCACAGGCTGTAATTGAGATTGATATTGTTTGTTTGATGTATATGCTGTCTATGGGGTATTACACGGTAGCGCTGGTACCATGTTTTTATAGGTACTTTACATTGTACTCTTGGCCTCCAGGCCTTATATACGAATTAAAAAAAAAGCTGTCTAAGATGTCTGCCAATATTCTATTGAGTTGCACTACTAAAACTGACGGGAGGAAGTGTTGACTCTGTCAGATAGATATGAAAGAGGAGTATGAGTGTAGTTCTGACGGCTATTCCATGATAGCCAAAAACATATCACAGTTTCAGGCAATCAACCTATTGCCCATCAGGTTAGACCCATCAAGATTGGATGATGGAGGTGGTATTGAGGATATTACCAAAGTATCACCAAAATTGTTGCCAAATGTTCAGCAACTGCATCCTCGAGCGTGCTACTAAAAGAGCAGCTGGAATTTAGAATGATTCTGGTGAAGGACACTCAAAAATGTGAAGGACTAGCATTGAAGTGCAGCGGTGTTTCTTATGTGAAAAGATGGAACCAACATCAGAGCTGCAACAAGCCATGACCACGCAGCTAAATGAGAGGCTCAATTGGATTTCTCACACTCAAAAACATATATTTCAACGTATAAACCATCAAAATAGGATTATTCAATCAATATATAGTTCAAACACCGTTTAAAACCACTTCGACTGGCGGCCATCTTGAAAAATGGTGGCCATTTTGTTTTTTCAAGTGGATAACGTACTCTTCAGAGTAAGTAGGTTCTGAAGCACTTGTGTGGCAAATTTGTTTCAGCAATCTGCCCCACTAGGACCAAATAATTGGCCAGCGGTCAGTTGAACAGTAATTGCAAGCTGATGTCGTGGTGGATAGCCACAAAGAGAAAAAGTAAATTGTTCACTTTGCCACAATTAACATTAACTTTATCGTTTTATGTTTTTCTCAGATCCTTTTTTTTTTTTACGCTACTACCTAGCTCCTAAATGTCACATTTCAGGTATCATGAACTTTGTGGGTGCAAACATACATACGGGTGGAAGAGGGAGGCTTTTATGAGAACGAAACAGACACATAAGCGTCCCTGTAACAACAGTAACTTTCTAAGGCACGTCGCAAATAAATTAGTACAGTATAGGCTAAAGACTCAGTGGTTGCAAGAGCTCAAAGTCCATACTCGTCTTATTTTTTAACCGTAAGAAAAGACCCAGGCTAAAGAAAAAATACCCCGGGCTATGGCCCAGTAGCCAGGCCCTAAAAACGTCCCTGATGTTTACGCAAGTCATCATCGGATCATTTCATTTAGTGTCCATGTGAATTTGGATTTGGAATTTCCGATCAACTGAGGTTAGGATCGGATTGGAGAAATTTTGCGCATGTAAACATAGCTAATCAGTGCAGTCAGTTTTTATTTACATTTTGCAAAACGTCCTAACTTTTCTGGGGACGAGGTTGTATTTGTTTCCTGTAACTTACCATGACATGTTTTTTAAACTCACCTTTTGTAACTTATTTCCTTCATATAGTACCTTTATTCAAAAATAGCGCATACACTATGTCAACTGAAATATTATATTTTAATATATACCCAATAGGGACTGTATTCAGAAAAAAATATTGCTAAATTTATTTGAAGCATTTGTTTTTGTGCGTATATATGTGACAGCGAAAGGCACAGTGTTCAAACATGATGGGAGGATTTGCAGTACTCACTGGTGCATGCAGAGTCCAAGGAGTCTCCGTCAGCCCGGTAGAAACCATTTCGGCATGAGCAAAGATTTGAGGCCCCAGAGACACTCCGACTATTAGGAGGGCAGGGAGTACAGACGCCCTCCCCCTGTTTGGATTTAAAGGTCCCAGGACTGCAAGCTGTAAGGAAGGAGTGTGGGGGAGGGTGGTGCAGACAGGGGGGGAGGAACATACAGACCATGCAATGTTCATAAATCCAAACAGCCCCCATGCTATAAAAGCAGGAAAGAACAGTAAAAATTCTGCTTATAATGCCTTATTGAGGCAGTTTCTTCTTTCTTTTATTTCTGTAACTTCTACTCTGATTATATCATGTTGGTTGTTTATGCATTCTGTCCTAAGGTACTATTCTAGAAAGAACAAGGAAAGACTTCCCCATATTTGCTCTAACCACCTATTGTTTTTACAGAACCCCGACACAAAATTGTGCACATGATCACACACACACACACACACACACACACACAGTCAATTACAAACACGTGGCTCAGACATACGTGAGAGTACAGTATATCTTCTGTAGGCTCCTCAATCACGCTTGCCAAGAGTAATTACCCCCCCCCCCACCCGAAGGGTGAGGGCAAGACTTATTGTTTTTGGTTCAGTTTGTTTCTGTGTTTGTGTGTTTATTTGTTTGTAAACACCCTAGTGGCAAAACTAATGGGCGGATTCACACCAAATTTGGCATAGGGATTGTCAATGACCCAGAATAGATCCCTATCGAATTTCACGCAAGTAGGTAAAAGTATGTGTGAGGGGCAGGGTTTGTTGTTCTTGGCACCACTTGTTTAATTTTCATTTTAATATTTTTGCAAAATGCATTTAAATACCTCTTATTTATTGAGAAACATGAAAGAAAGAATTCTTACAGAAAAAAATGGGTGGAACATGCATTTGCTGTCTTCTTCTTGGTGTGAAGTTTAATTCAGATGTCAATTAACCCAATAACACTTGGACCGCCCAATACCACCTGAAACTTCTGTTCCCTAGACCGCCTCAAACTGCCCGTGTCACATGATTGCCTAGGGTTACACATTGGACTACGTAATCGGCTTGAAATGGCTCAAATCGGCAAGAGGGATTCCCCAGTGACCTAAATTCAAGAGAAAACATAGGGGTCACTATTTCCGATTTCTCGTTGCACACTCGAAGAAGTATGGAGCCCCGGTGCAAGTGCAATTACAAGAGAAAAAAAATATTCGTGGCTAAGATATAACTCGTTCCCCCGAGTTAGTTACTTGTTCCCAAAAATTATTTCCGTCGTTGCAACAAATTAGTGACTCGTTCCCAAAAATTAGTTATTTTGTTCCCACAAGTTAGATATGTCATTGCCACAAGGTAGTAACTCGTTCCCACGAATTAGCCACCTCGTAGCCACAAAATATAAATCCACACCCCCTCTGTCTCTCCAAAGCAGATGGCATTTGTCCCCGATCGTCTCTGATTGCAAACTTGCGTCTACGCCACCCACCCTATTCCATGGCTTGCCTGACCAAAGCAATTTTCAGAACAAGCACGCTGACAATGTCCTGGGCCAGTTTAATTTATTGAAAACAACGACTAAATGAGGATACAACGACTAAATGAGGATCAGGACATTAGCCACGGTTTTCATGTAATACATTGCAATAGGTAGAGTAATGTTACTGATCACTTTGTTCACTGTTGCAAAACCGCAGCCACTCCAACTTTAGCCTGGTACCATGAATCAATCTGGGGTGCGTTTCCCAAAATCACAGATGGCAACTTACATAGTTGGGTCCATTGACTGTGAATGGACGAACTACGTGCGCTTTTGAGAAACGCACCTCAGATTCGAGCTTACTAGCCCTAGGGAGCGTGCTGCATGTGGAAGAATGGTAATGTAGCCCAAACTGGAAGTATTCCCCAGAAAAGTAAATCACATTAACATCTGACTTATAATGTTTGCTTGCTTGGTTACCGTAAATCCCCTCGCCAGGCAGCGCAGGTCCGTGCCCGGAGATTATTTGTAGCAAGTCTTGGGAACGACTTATATCTAGAGGCCACTTAATAGATAAATTATGTGAACGACTTATATTTTGTGGCCACGAGATGACTAATTCATGGGAACGAGTTACCAGCTTCTGGCAACGACATAACATATTCGTGGGAACGAGTTATATCTTGTGGTAACAACATAACTAATTCGTAGGAACAAAATAACTAATTCCCAGGAACAAGTTATATCTTGTGGCCACAAATTAATTTTTTTCTTTGGTCATTGCACTTCCCAGGCTCCGTGGAGAAGAGCGAGATTGTGAATGAAAAAATGAGAATTTTGAATGAGAAACTAGAGGTAATAAGCTTTAAAATAAATATAACATATAATACTTGATTTTTAATTTATATTGGCCAGAAGTGAACAACAAAATTCAATGTCACAAATACAGAAATTACCTGGATTTTTCAGGGAACAGCGGAAATTTATATATAATGAGACTAAGTGCTATTGGGTTGTACTCTGATGAAAATGTCATACATGTTTTCATGAAATACAACACAACTGTTAACAGGTTTTTATATGTAGTACCATATTCTAATATCTGTTGCAAGACATACATTAAATCAAATAGCCTGAACACGTTCTGAAGTATGTACTTATATTTCTATATCAGCACTGACAATGACATGATACAAACAATTTCAATGTATTAAGAATGATTCAAAATGGCTATAATATAGTACTTCAACTAGATTTATTTGGCAAAATGGTTGAAATTATTTTTAATCTTACGGAAGGTATCAGGGATACTGACACATCTGGAAGTTTCTTGACTAAAAGTGTAATTAGATATGCACACCTTTGCAGAGTGCAATTTAAGCTTCACATCTCAAACCATCTTACGGCTTTGTTTTAGTCAGGATCTACTGTAAGAAAAATGGGATGTTCAGACCTAAGTGAAGTGATGCAGGTTTCTGCCCTTTAAGCAAGATGAAATGCTTTTTAAAATTGTGAAAGAGCAAATCAATCTCTTCCAGTTGGACAAAAAAATCTGACTCTTCTTCCCTCTTGCTTGAGAAGAAGGATGAGTAAAAAGATGAAAGCAGAGAATATGCAAATACCGAGCCTACTCCCTCACACATGCACATTCTCCTTCCTTCTCTCTCCAACAGCATGAGAGCCTTAAAAAAAACCGATAAGAACTGAGCTGGAAATGGGGAAGAAAAAGAAGTGGGTGTCGAGAATTTTAGAAAAGCCTCACTGATTAACATAAATGCTGGTGCGCCCTGTGTGCTGCTGTAAGGAATTAATGAGTCTAGCAGCCTTCACATTAATGCAGGAAAGCAACAACGGAGAGAATAACCACCCTCTCTCTCCTGCTTTTTGATTAGAGGGCTTTTTTATTCGACCAAGTCACCAGGATTTAAACATTGAGGCCCACAGGGAAACAGCAGAGTCACTGAAGACGATGAAATGATGAAAATATTTTGATTCTCCTCATGCCTTTTCTGATAAAACAATCTATAGTGACAGATATCAAACATACTTAATCATTTAACTTGCCCATGTCCTCATTTCATCAGTAATTTATGCATTTCTTTAGTTATTCTGTTTGATACAAGGTATGTATAATTTTATTAGGTTTCATATTATTATACATGCACCAATATCTATAAATCCATGAATATACTATCATATTTCAACCGAAACTTCAACTTCTGTCATATCAGTGTTAATCCTCACATGCAAACAAAGAGGATACAATGTTTGTATTCTTAACATTGAAACATCCTCAGACATGACAAGAAAATCAACTTGACCCCGTGTAGTACGGGGGCAAATCGCATTCTGTACTGTAATAAATTACTAGAACTTGTTACCAATTTGCACTTCTCCAGTTAAGAAGCACAGTGCACAGAAGGGTAACAGAAACTGAACAGCAGACAAAGGTAAATAATTTGGGTTTCCCATCAATCCATTGTCTACTAGACCCTCAGCTTGTTAAAGCTACTTTTTCTTGTCCCCAATATTTCATGCTAAATGTTCAATTTTAAATGTAAGATACAAGAAAACAAAAAAAATGGAAATCATTTGCAGTCTTTCTGTGTTTTTATTATCTAACGCTCCTAGGGACTGTCAATGATGCCAATAAAATCTTGCTGATTCATTTGATCAGAATGTTATTACAGTGCCAAATTTGAAGACGGACTTTCTTAGCACAACAGGACTGCAGAATCTTTCCATTTAATCCCTCATTATTTTAGGCCCAAGTCCAATATCAATTTCTCTTGACAGTTGTGAAATGAACAATGCCATCTACTACTTGGGACATCAAACAACATACAGCGCCCTCCATAATTATTGACACCCCTGGTTAAGATGTGTTACAAGCCTTAAAATAAATTCAATTTTTATTGCAGAAGCATACTCTGACACTGAAAATTGTAGAAAAACGTAACCATCAATTCATGTGAATTTTAAGGGGAAAAAAAATCCCTGACTAAGAAATAATTATTTTTCATAAAATCGCCTGTTCCATAATAATTGCCACCCCTAACAATTCCTAGGAAATAAATGTATTTGAAGTATTTCTGTCATTTCTACAGTAGTTTACAAAGTTGATCAGAGTATCTAGGAACATAAAATTAGTAATTCATAACTTCCTGTTTCCCTGGGGTATAAATATGATGTGACACAGAGGCCATTTCTCTTATCCACTCTTCAACATGGGAAAGACAAAGGAAAACACCATTCAAGTCAGGCAGATGTGTGTCAACCTTCATCAGTCAGGCAATGGGTACAAGAAAATAGCCACTCGCCTCCATCTGTCCATATCTACTGTCAGAGGAATCATTAAGAAGTTTAAAACAACTGCAACAGTAGTAAATAAGCCTGGACGAGGACGCAAGGTTATTTTGCCACCACGCACAGTGAGGAAGATGGGTAGAGAAATAAAAAGTTCTCCAAAGCTCACTGTAAAAGAACTTGCAACAAATGGTAGCATCTTGGGGTCACACAGTCTCCAAAACAACCATCAGGCGCTATCTACATGCCAACAAGCTGTTTGGGAGGCATGCATGGAAAAAACCTTTTCTCACTCACAATCATAAACGCAAACGTCTGGAGTTTACTAAGCGGTACTGGGACTTCAACTGGGACTGTGTGCTTTGGTCAAATGAGACCAAGATAGAGCTTTTTTGGCAACAAACACTCTAAGTGGGTCTGGCGTAACACAAAAGATAAGCATGCAGAAAAGCACCTCATGCCCACTGTGAAGTAATGGGGGAGGATCGGTGATGCTGTGGGCCTGTTTCTCTTCCAGAGGCCCTGGGAACCTTGTTAGGGTGCATGGCATTATGAACGCTTTGAAAACCCAGGACATTTTCAGTCAAAATCTGGTGGCCTCTGCCTGAAAGCTGAAGATGGGTCGTCAGTGGGTCTTTCAGCAAGATTATGGCCCTAAACATGTGGCCAAATCTACACAGAAATGGTTCACCAGACACAGAATCAAGCTCTTTCCATGGCCATCTCAGTCCCCAGACCTCAACCCCATTGAAAACCTGTAGAGTGAGCTGAAGAGGAGAGCGCAGAGGAGAGGACCCAGGTCGCTGGATGATTTAGAGAGATTGTGCAAAGAGGAATGGTCGAAGATCTGTATTCTCCCATCTTGTGAAACATTATAGGAGAAGATTAAGTGCTGTTTTTTTGGAAAAAGGGGGTTGTTCAAAGTATTAACATCAGGGGTGCGAATGATTGTGGCACACATGATTTGATGTAAAAGAATTATTTCTTAATATGGGATTTTTTTCCCCCCCACTAAATAAAAGCACTTGAATTAAAGGTTGGATTTTCCTCTTTTTTTCATTGTGGTCCTATGTTATTTCGAAAAAAACTGAATTTATTAGAAGCTGAAGAACACATCTTAACCAGGGGTGCCAATAATTATGGAGGGCAGTGTATACCATTAATGTTTTTCTCGACCTTGTATTGCCTGCTTTGACAGCAAAATGAAAATTGTTTTTGCCATATTTTAAAATGAAGTCAAAGGTTCCACAACAAACTTTACTGAAAAAAGTGGTGCACAATTTTCAAATAGAATATTACATGTTGGAGCGCCGAGAGAACCCCACAAGCCTTAAGTAATTATTAATAAATAGCGGGATACACGTATGGCTAGGCACAGGTCTCTGTGCCAAGGTCAAAGGTTTAATCGACTTATGACGCTTACGTTGCATGCTGATACCTCACAAAGAACCTGCATACCAAATTTGAAGCTCCTGAGGCCAACACTTTAGGAGATATGGCTTGGACCAATTATGGTCCAACAGTCCACCTATCCGTCCAGACGCCAAAGGGTATAACAACACCCCATCAGCCCATAAGAGTTGAGGGGGAAAAACTGACAGCAGTAACCTGATAGAAAATCCTGCAAACCAACAATAAATGATACATGTATTGCCTATGCAGTGATTTGCTGCCTGAGGACCTGAAGGTTGTGGCCGCTCAATATTTCTTTTTGGCGGTGTCCCTTGCAGACAGGGATTTCTCAGGATTCGCCAAATCTTTAAATATTTAAAATACTGCAAGTGGCATAGTCCATTTCAGATCTGTTTTTAAGACTTCTCACGGTCAGCTGTCATAGCCGGTCTTAGCCAGTTGAAGCTTGTTGACATAAAGCCCACAGCAGAACAGCTGGTCAAACGGCTAAAACCAGATGTTATGAATAAATGAGTTTGGGTCCAGAGAAGACAGCAGCGTTTCTAGATTTTGTTTAGATTTGGTTTAATGTTTATGGGCTCTGAATTCATAGACCAGGCGCAGGCGCAGCGAATGGGGGGTGTGCCGCGCCAACAGGGTGTGTCCAGGCTTATGTTGCAATTTCGTGCCTGGCGTAGCCTTGTGCAAGTACTCATCTGTCCCGCCTCGGTCCCTCTTGCCGGTGCAAGTGCCAAAGAAGGCGTGTTTCTGTTGAGAATCAGTGATTTGTAATATTTGTTTTTAGTATGTTTTAGTAATTTTTATTGCTATATTTATTTATCATATTTATTCTTTTAGAGTGTGCATGTTTCTGTACGATTGCGCTGTCTTTAGTCTTTAACATTTTTCTTTCATTTCTGTCTTGTGGCGTCTTGTCAATCTTCACACTCTCTTCCCTATACTTCGGTAAGGTAATTCCACTTCCTTCTCTCTGGCTGTTCTCATTGGCTATCCGCACCGAAGAATAGTTAGCGAGGCACGGGTGATTAGTTACATCAGAGTTAGAACTCCACCTGTTTCCCCTCGCTTTCCTATCACCGTCCTTGCTTTTCCAGTTCCGCCTTCCTCTAAAGCTGTCCTGCATTCTAGCTGGGATTATACTGATTAGGTTGTGTTTAAAAGACGCATTTTTACCGCAGCTCCCTGTCGACTCGTTTCTTCCCATAGCTCGCTTTGGTTAAGTCTTGTTTCTGCGCTTTCTTGGTTTCGATTGTTATTGCTCGTTTCTTGTTAATTCTCCCGTAAGTTTCGTTATTGATTGTTTGTATTACGTTGTTTGATTGCTGGTTGATTGCTTAGTACTTCGTTCTCCCTTATTCCCATTTTGTACCCATCTGTTTAGATTCTCCTGTGTTATTCCCTTATCCCATCAAATTCCCTTTTACTTCTCCTTCCATTCCCTTAACTCTACCCCTATTGTTACTGTCTTTGTGCGGATTGATTTTCTGGTTACCGAATATTTCTGCTTGTCCCCTGATTCTAATTCTGACTATTCTGCATTACCCTGTTTGCCTGGCTATCAATCTGTTTCTGTAATTGACCATGAGCTGTGTTAACCCTAATAAACGCCCTGCCGATGCTGAACTGCAGTTGGAGTCAAAGCCCGTTCCTTTCAGTTTCAGTACAGCAGCCGATTCAAATCTCCACCAATCTAATGAGCTCCTCTCCTCACCTTTAATGTGTTGGAATATAGAAGCCTCTGTCCTATATCTGCATGATGCGTTAATGTCGCATTTTACTTTGCTGCTTCAGGAATGTTTTCTGCACTGCTTATGTCTATATTGAGCATTACGAATATGAGTTAGCTGGCTTGCCAGGGCATTGACAAATTATTACCATGAGCGAACTTGAATGGAATTTCGAAACGAAACTACGCCAGATCATTCAACCTTATGATGTTGGAATGACATACGACGGTCGCTCATTTATTTCTTCTGCCTGCATTATTGGGAAGAGAAACGATGGATACCGTGTTCCTATTATTACACCCTGTTGCTGCTTAAAATTTTGGGATTAACATGCATGTTCAAGAATGCAAGATACGTTACACACTCATGTTCACTCTGTGATCTTAACTCAGTACAAGAGCATAGCAATCAGGCTGTATTCCTTTACCCCACTAAATACGATAAAACTTAAGTGACAATAATAGCCTAGTTGTAAGCCGCTTGCACACTGGATGTGAAACAAATTTTCCGCACGACAATTTACGTTGAACGCAGTGTCTACGTGTCTGAAGGTCTGACAGGGTTTTAATATATCTCCGTGTCCTATAACTCCGCGTCAGACAGTCAATTTTTGTTTCTAATTTATTCAAATCTACTGACTCTTTTAGATACTAAACATGAATATTTTGATAAGAGGGCTCAGTTCTTCAAGACGAGTACCGAGAATTTCAATCAATGTTTCTGTTTAAGCTCTGCTCAATAAAGTGAGTCGACATTGGCGCGGGAAAACGTACAGCCAAAATGTGTCTGACAGCCAAAAAAGGGGGGGAGGATGGACGATTAGAACTGACTGATAACGAAATAAAGGTTAAAAAGAAACATTTTAACAACAAACAGAACATCCAATGAGCAATGCGATTTATTTATTTGTGGGCCATCTTTTCTGGATGTTCTGTTTGTCGGTGATATATTTCTATTCTTTATTTCATTATAAATCTGTTCTCATATCAATACGTTTACTTTTTGCTAGCTGCCAGACATGGAGTATTTTGCATTTCGCATCGGACAGTCTTGATTGTGCATGCGATGATTTATTCTCAAAGTCGCGGTGTCGTCACTTCCGGCTGGCCCAACTGGGCACTCAGTGAAAACAATTAACCTTGTGAGTTCATCTCCGTGTTATCTCATCAACAAATGTCACTAGCTAATCCACCTTATTAGAATTTGTATCTGCGATTTTACATTTTTGCGAGTAAATACAGCATGTAGGAGTTGTTATAAGGTACTAGAGATGTCATTTGACGATTTTGCTCATCATTGTGTCACAGACGCTAAATATTGCAGGTACTTAGAGTTGTAAATTAAAAGCATGACGGCAAATGGAAAAAGTAATTCCCAGCTAATGAAATATTTAGCTATTTACTATTTCACCTCCGATAAAATGCTTCCCACGCAGCAGTGCATGAGCTGACGATTCCCGCCTGCTACCGCATACATGCCAACTCTACCGCTTTTGGGGCGTTTTTCTCAGAATGAAACGCGCCAAAAGTGGTAGAGTTGGGTTGTATTCATCAGGGTTCTGTCTTTTGACAGCTTTTATTCATGCTTCACGCAGCTTACTTTCCTTTGGAATTACATGAAATGAAATTTTCTCTCCCTGTTTCATGTTGTGATTCGCAGAAGCAAACACTTCGCCCAACTTAGGCATGTTTTTTGAGGAATTATTACTTAGTTCGCATCACTTTCAATTCGGTTTCACGGGCCATGTGGGTTTTGTTTTCATCGAGTCGCTCTGCACCGGAAGTGGGCCTGACTTTGTGAATTCACACTGTCAGTGGTCATGGAATTGCTCACTGACTACAAGCACTATATTATCTCTGATGCGGAAATAAAGCGTGAATCTGTTCGATCCATCTGACTAATTTTCAAAAGAGAGACCGAATAAAGACTGTTGTCTTAAACAGAAGGAAACAGACAAATAAAAAGACCAAGAAAAGTCGATAGCTATCAATTTGCATTTTGTGAAGGTCGAACACAAACATGGCCAAGTTTGCACGTCTAAAAATTCCTGGAATACTCGAAAAATTTGACCTTTAATTACTTTCAGACACGGAGATATATTTAAAACCCTCTTTGCCTTGACTTTGTATTCAGTCGTGCGAAAAATTTGTCACGCGTCCAGTGTGCAAACAGCTTTACTGAACATAGAACGCAAGGATTATATGTACGCACTGCTTGACGCCGAGGCAGTTTGTGGTTGGCTGAGAAAGATGTGAAGTTGTTCATTTGCATCACGGATTCAGCTGCCTTGATTAAGCCAGGTCGAGTTTCCATTACGCGTGCCAACTGCCTTTGATTTGACATCAGGACAATCTATATCGATTCTATAATTTATGTGCTGATTCAGATAGTTACATTAAACAGTGATTGCTTTAAATATTTATTGCATTGAAATGTGCCTGACATTCTGGAAACTTGCCTGTGAGATTTCGGTGACGTGTGCGCACTGTGCGTCGGTCAGCCAAATTACCACTGCACAGAAAGTAAACCAGGTTTGAGCAGACGAGCTTTCTGCGCAACTCCGGCAGAGACGACTTCTCCGAAATTGTCACTGGGTCTTGATGAATATGTGATACCTCCCCCTACTACGCCGCCACACCCGTCTCGGCGCACGTTCGTCTACCAAAGGCTGCACACGGTGTTGCAACTTACGAAATTACCACTGTGCGGGCTGCGCCGGATGAAATTACCTCTGCATGGGCTACGCCACCTGTGCTGCGCCAAGAAATTAGAGCCCTATATTGCAAAGTTTTAACTCACATTTGTGGATGCATCAATAACACTGCTCACCAACAATAAATCATAGATGTGTTCTTGAGCCCATGCCGTGATTTCCACTACAGAAACCTGACTTTTTTAATGCAGTGCTGCCTGAGGATTTGAAGCTTCAGGCCATTCAATATTTGTTTTCGGCCGTATCCCTTGCATCCAGGGATTTCTCCAGATTATCTTAATCTTTAAAATCCTGCTAGTGGTATAGTTTGTTTCAGATCTGTTTTCAGGAATTCTCCCTGTCAACTGTCATAGCCAGTCTAAACTGGTTGAAGTTTGCTGGCATGAAGCCAATTGGAGAACAGCTGGTCAAATACCTAAAGCCAGACAGAAGTTTTGAACTTTTTCAACTAGAATTGTTTTGTTATTATTTCCAATGTAAAAAAAAAAAGTATTCTTATTATTTTTTAAATGGTGATAAAGGTTGCCATAACTTGTAGATATCTCCCTATCTGGGATGCCAGAGATTTCAAAATCCACATCTTATACTAATTCAATTGCCATTAAGATGCAACCACATTTCCTGATAAGTTGGAACGCCGCGTAAAATTGAAATTAAAACTGAAGGCAATGATTTGCAAATAATTAAAACCCTTAATGTAATTGAGAGTAGTGCAAAAACAACAAATTAAATGCTGAAACTGAGAAATGGTTTTGTTTTTTCTGCTCATTTTGAATTTGATGCCAGCAACGCATCTCAAAAAAGGTTGGGAGAGTGGCGTGTTTTCCACTGTGTTGTACTATCTATTCTTTTATCAACACTTTGCAAGCAACTTTAGGAACTTGTCCAGACCAGCTAGTGAAGTTCTGAAAGCAAAAATGTTTTCTCATTCTTGCTTGATATTGGATTTCAGCTACTCAGTACTTTGTGGCATCCTTTGTTATATTTTAAGTTATATTTTTTGTTTCATAATGAGCCAAGTGTTTTCAGTTGGTTAGACTGAAGGCAGGCCAGTTTAGCACCCATTGGGCCCTAAATTCTTGGCGCAGCACAGTGTGGCGCAGCTTGATGCAGCCCACGCAGTGGTAATTTTGTTCGCCGCATCCCGCACAGAGATAATTTTGCGAGATGCAACACCATGCGCAGCCTTTGGTAGACAACGTGAGCCGAGGTGGGTGTGGCGGCGTGGTAGGGGGAGGTGTCACATATTCATCAAGACGCAGTGATAATTTCGTAGCAAAAGTCTCCTCTGAAGTTGCCCAGAAAGCTCGCCAGCTCCAACCAGGTTTATTTTCGGTGCAGTAGTAATTTGGCTGACCGGCGCACTGTGCGCACACGTCACCGAAACCTCACAGGCAGGTTTTCAGAATGCCAGGCGCATTTCAATGCAATAAATAATTACAGCAAACACTATTTAATGTAACTATCTGAATCAGGACATAAATTATAGTATCTATATCGATTGTCCTGATGTCAGATCAAAAGCGCTTGACGCGTAATGGAAACTCGACCCTGGCTTAATCAACAAAATTGAGTCTTTGATGAAGCTAATAATTTCACGTCTTTCTCAGCCAACCACAAACTGCCTATATATATAATACTAGTGTTCTATGCTCAGTAAAACTGCTTGCACACTGGACGCAAAACTAATTTTTCACACGAGAGATTGCTTTGCTCTGTTGAAAGCAGTGTCTACGTGTCCGAAATTCGGACAGGGTTTTAATTAATCTCTGTGTCCGACAGTCGGATGGTTTCAATATAACTCCGTGTCCAACAGTCGATTATTGTTTTTAATATCTTCAAATCTACTGAATCTGTTACATATTAAATGTGAATGTTTTGATAAGAGGGCTCAGTTCAAGATGGGTACCAAGAATTTCAATCAATGTTTCTGTTTAAGCTCTGCTCAATAAAGTGAGTCGACATTGGCTCGGGACAATGAACAATGCCTGTGGAACATTAAATGCAAAATACTCCGAGTCTGACAGCCAAAAAAACAAGAGCCATCAGGAGATGGCATATCCCCCCGACCCCCAGCAAAATTGCAGAACAGTAATTTGTCAAATGTTAGATAATGTAGAAGCCTCGAAATAGCAAAAGGCACATCTACTCATAGTGGTTAATATATCAGTGACGTTTGGTGAACCTAGGCCATACAGTTTATGAGATATGCTCCGGACAAGACTGCCACCCTCAAAGTCTAGGTAAGTTCACTGTTTCCATGGAAACCTCAAATATTAGATAATGTTGAAGCTTGAAAATAGCAAAAGGCACATCTACTCATAGTGGTTAATATTTCTGTGACGTTTGGTGAACCTTGGCCATACGGTTTAGGAGATATGCTCCGGACAAGGTAGACACCTTCAAATTCAATGTAAGTTCCACATTTCCATGGAAAACGCAGAAATGAAGAAATCAAGAAACCTCAAAATAGTGAAAGGCACATCTACTCATAGTGGTTAATATATCTGTGACGTTTGGTGAACCTAAGATGCATAGTTATGAATATATGTTCTGGGGAAGAAAATGATTACAGACAGACATACTGATGTCTATATCCCCCCATCATTTGTATGTTGGGGGGATAAAAAGAGGACGATTGATAACGAAATAAAGAATAAAAAGAAACATCTTAACAACAAACAGAACATCAATTGAACACTGATTTATTTATTTGCAGGCCATCTTTTTTGGATGTTCTGTTTGTTAGCAGCAATATATGTTTATTCTTTATTTTGTAAGAAATCTGTTCTCACATCAATACTTTCACTTTTTGCTGGCTGTTGGTCATGGAGTATTCAGCATTTCGTGTCGGACAGTCTCGATTGTGCATGCAATATTTAATTCCCAATGTCAATGGTCATGAAAAAGATTTGGTTAATGACTACAAGCACTAGTTTATCTCTGGCGTGGAAATAAAGTGTGAATCTGTTCCATCCATCTGACTAATATTCAATAGAGAGACTGGATAAAGACTGTTGTCTATCTTCAACGAGACAGAGTGAAAAGAAAACAGACGAATAATCAGACGCGTGTATTCGCGTCTTTGCATTGACTTTGACTGAGTCAAGATCACAGATTGAAAATAAATGCGTTTTGTATCTTGCATTGTTGTCCATGCATGTTAATCCCAAAATTTTAATCAGCAACAGGGTGTTACAATAGCAACACGCTATCCATCTTTTCTCTTCCCAATGATGCAGGCAGAAGAAATAAATGAGCAACCGTCGTATTTCATTCCAACTTCATAAGTTTGAATGATCTGAAGTAGTTTCGTTTTGAAATTCCATTCAAGTTTGCGAAGCAGCAAAGTAAAATGCAACATTAATGCATCATGCAGAAATAGGACTGAGGCTTCTTTATTTCAACACTTTGAAGGTGAGGAGAGGAGCTCATTTTATTGGTAAAGAGTCGACTCGGCTGTGTTAAACCCACTTAAGCCTTTTCTCCACTCTCTTTGCTATTTGCGTCAAAGGGAGGGACAGAGGCAGGACAGAGGAGTACTTGCGGCAGGCTACGCCGGGCACGAAATTGCAACATACATCTGGTCACACCCCGTTGATGCGGCGCTGCCCCTATTCGCCGTGCCTGCTCCTGGTCTACGAATCTAGAGCCCATACTCTTTAGTGCAGAGCCATGCTGTTCTAGTTTGCGCAGAATGTGGTTTGGAATTGTTTTGCTGAGAAAAAAAAAAAACAAGGCCTTCCCGGGCAAAGATGTTGACAGGTGGCAGCATATGTTGCTCCAAAGCCTGTATTTATCATTCAGCATTAATGTCTTTACAGATGTGCAAGTTGCCCATGCCATGTGCACTATTTCACCCCATGGATGCTGGCTTTTGAGCTGTGCACGGATAATGAGCTGGATAGTCCCTCTGTTCTCCAGCCAACAATAAATGATAGATGTGTTCCTGAGCCCATGCAGTGATTTCCAAACAGAAACCTGACGTTCTTTGATGTAGTGCTACCTGATGACCTGAAGCTTGCGGCCGTTCAGCATTATTTTGTCCCTTGCGTACAGGGATTTCTCCGGATTCTCTAAATCTTTAAATTATATTAACAAATCATAGATGGAAAAAACTCCAAATTCTTTTAAATTTTATGTTGAGAAACATTTTTCTTACATTTTTTAAACTATTTGCCCATGTCGGCTTTCACGCAGTGGTGAAGCTCTCACTATCTTTACTTCTGAAAGATTTTTTCATGCCCAGCCATGTCACTGACCTGTAGCCATTCACCTAATTAGCAGGGAGATGTTCCACCGGATGAATTTCTTTCACATGATGCAACTTCTCTAGTCCATTGCTGCCACGGTCCCAACTTTTTTGAAACCTCTTGCTCACAGCATATTAAAAATGAGAAGAAATTTTTCAAAAAAAACAACAATTTCTCAGTTTAAACATCTAATTCTTTCGAAGTTACAACAAATTTACTCAATTGGATTAAGGTCTGGACTTTAAGCAGGCCAAGTCATAACTTTTATGTCACCAGATATTTCTTTCTGACTGAGATGATTCCTGCACAACTTAGTAGTGTGTTTAGGGTCATTATCTTGTTGAAAATGAAATCCTCGACGTACGGTGGGCAACAGGGGCAAACGCGCTGCAACAGCCCAAAAAATCTGCAATTAGAGAAAAGCGCTGCAAGAACAGAAATGATGCAAATTCAGAAATACGCAAACCGCAAATGCAGGAGAAAAACGCTGCATATCCACATCAGCACAAACAGACTACAACGGCCTAAAACATCCCCCATGGGAGAAACACTCTCCAAAAGCAGAAATAATGCCAAGTAAAAAACACTCAAACCTCGCTAGAAAAAAATGCTGTATTTAGACATCAACTCAATGGAAGTTTGAGGGGCGCCAACTAGAACAGTTTTTATATTTGACCTCATCAAGTTCGGCTGGAGTATTATGTTTTAAGGCTTTACACCTCAGCAAAGGTTTGCCTGGGCTGCAACCTTGTGAGCGTGCGCAAAAGGCTCACAGAGCTTTGCGACCTTATGAGTATGCGCAAACGGTTTGCTCGTAAGTACAACCTTAGATATGCAATGGATAGCAGTGAACAGATATAACTTTTTTAATATGCATCTACATGCATCATATATGAATAGCTACTTCGACAAAAAGGTTTTCTAGCTAGCTAATGTTAGTTTGCTTGCTTAGCTAGCTAGTTCACAAGCCTAACTAGTAAACAGTTATATTTGGTATAATATAAATGCTTGCGGTTCAACACTAGCCAAGTCAAATAGCGAAATAATGGAAAACTTTTATTCATTTATTTTCTCTTGACATCCGTCCGCCAAATATAACTGTTTGCAAGTGAACTACCTGGCTGTGCAAGCAAACTAACAGTAGCTAACTAGCTAGCTAGAAAGCCTTTTTGCTGATTTAGCTAGCTAGTCTCGATCCAGTCAAATGTAAAAGCTTTTCTAGTTGGCACTCCCCATAGCGGCAGGGAGCACTTCTCTTGTGTTGATGTGGATATTCTAGTTTTATTTGAGATTGTATGTTTTTGAGTTTGCATCGTTTCCATCTTTGCTGCGCGTTTCTCCCATTGGGAATGTTTTGGGCAGTTGAGCGCCCTTGTGTTGACGTGGATATGCAGCGAATTTTCTTGGATTTGCTTTTGCACTTTGCATGTTTTTGAATTTGCATCATTTCTGTTTTTGCAGCGCATTTCTCTAATCGGAAATGTTTTGGGCTGTTGCAGCAATTTTGGCCCTGTCACCTATCAATGTCGAAACTGTTCTGTCCAGATGGCAATAGGTGCCTCACAAGAATACTATGATTACGTTGATTTTTATGAAATCACTGGCTCCTTTCAAGCAGACTGAACCCCAAACCGCAATATTACCACCTTGACATTTTACTGAAGGGGTTAAACAGTAATTTTTTGAATGTTTTCCAACTATAAGGTGCACACAAGTTCTGTGTTTGGGTGAGAAAATCGGTCCAAAGGGCTGGTTCCCATTCCATTATTGTCCAACCCTTAAATTTCTTGGCAAGTCTGATGTTGCCAGCTCTTGGGCGCAACACGCCCAATTAACCATTTTCACACAGGCGTCTGTAAATATTAGATCTTGATAGCTTCATCTCTTCACATCTGGCACTATTAATATCATCACAGAGTTGTCAAGCTGGCAACCATCATTTATCAAACACAGATAATGAACATCACTTAACTTCCATTTTGTACCTCTATTGCCACTAGTTTTTAGCCAACCAGTCTCCTTGAAGGCCTGATGATGTTTCTTTCAGTGTCATGGCCGCAGGTAACGTCTTCCGCACCATGTAAGTCCACAATGCGGCCGTGAACAATCTCAGAGAGCTTCTTCTGTCATGCCATCATGTTCCACACTGTGACACTACTCATATCAACCTTTATACTGGAACAACTGATCATCAAAGGTAATTTTGCAGAATAATATTTCCTCATACCAGTAGAAACAAGTTTTTGCATCAATAGTCATGCAATAAGCCTTCAAACATGCATCCAGACTATGCAAGAGGCAAAAAATAACATTTGCAACACTTTGCAGCTGTTACAAAAAAATTTATATATTCGGTGTTTTTGTTTATTACTCATATTATTACCTTGATATACTTGTGGGAGTTACTTTTTGTGCTTATTGCCAACAATACTATTTTTTAATACAACCCCAATTCCAAAATAGTTGGGAAGTGAATTGTGAATGAAAACAAAATGCAATGGCTTTCAGATCACATGAGCCAATATGTTATTTACAATAGAAATATAGGTAACATTTGAAATGTTGAAACTGAGACATTTGACATTTTTCTCCACAAAATGGCTTATTAAAAACATTCTGGCTGCAACAGTTCTCAAAAAAGTTGGGACACAGGCAAAAAAGGCCTGAAAAAGCAATTAATATATATAAGAATCAGCTGAAAGAACATTTAACAAGTAGTTAAGTTAACTGGCAATAGGTGTGTAACATGATTGGCTATGAAAGGGATGTCTTAGAGAAGCTGAGTCTCTCTAAAGTAAAGATGGCAAGAGGCTCTCCAACCTGTGAAGGCTTGCATAAAAAATTGTGGAATACCTTAAAAACAATGTTCCTCCGAGTCAAATTGCAAAGGCATTGAAGGTCTCATCATGAACAGTGCATAAAATCATCAAAAGATTCAGAGAAACTGGAAAAATCTCTATGCGTAAGTTTCAAGGCCGAAGACCTTTACTGGATGCCTGTGATCTTAGGGCCCTCAGACGCCACTGCATCACTCACCGGCACGATTCTGTCATTGACATTACAAAATGGGCCCAGGAATACCGTATTGACCCGAATATAAGACGACCCTGAATATAAGACGACTCCTCTTTTCAAGACCCTTATTTGGAAAAATACTTTTTATTTGAACAAAATTTCAAAAAACATTTCATTGTTTTTCTCGCACATTTCAACATCTTTGGTGTTTATCATGGGGGAGAAAATCATAAAATCATCCATAGCCCTGCAAATAGGAAAAGCGCAGAATGCACTTCACGGTTATATGCCATGAAAACAGTGCAATAAAACGGGCTTAGGCCGACTTGTGCAATAAACGGCGCTCATTCGGTTGACAAACACTGTCAGAAAAGTCTGCAAAATGTAAGAGCATTAACATCCAAAAACACTATGAACAGTTTTTTTTCCAAATTCATTCTGAATGACGTTGATTTAAATACAGCAAATACGCGTCCAGATGAATGATTGTTGTCCCACAACAACAAGAACAAGGAACACCTGTTAACTGTGGAGTGCTCTCGGAGGGAACCTTCTGTTAATTATGAAAATGAGTGAGAACAGGTCAGGACTAATAATTGTTTTAAACGGAGGTTTTGTGCAGGGGCGAAGCTAGAACCGGGAATTGGGGTGGCACAGACACGTCCCTTTATGACAATTAGGATAGTCCTGGCTAGTTCTCAATTATTTTTCTTTATTGACGCGTTTTCCAATTATCGTAATAGGCAACTGAAGACACGGTTTCTCATGCAATCTAACAGCGATGAAGTCATGGGGTAAATTCCGTAAAACAGAATTGGGGTGGACGTAACATCTGTTTTAAAGAATTATTAGTCCTGACCTGTTCGCAGTCATTTTCATGATTAACAAAATGTTCACTCCGAGAGCGCTCCGCACTTAACAGGTGCTGCTCGTTCTCCCCGATTAGGTAAGACGACAATCATTCATCTGGAAACGTTTGCTTAATTTTTCGGTTGCCAATTACGATAATTACATTGCACTCTGTCATACATCTTTTTCCTGCCCTCACGTTGTTCGTTCTCTCAGCTTCGTTTACAACCGTAAGTTTAAATTTCACATCATAACTTCTCCTCTGATTTTTATTCACCTTACCGATTTTGGAAGCACTTTTTTCAAGTGGATCTTTGTGCCTTGGCTGCATCTTTCTGTCATTAAGTAGCTCATGCAAATGTAAGCTAACACACCCACTCCAGCCGACTTGTTTACAGGATCACGCTAGGGTCACACTGCTCTAAACACTGACAGTGAGAAAAGCGCTCTTATGGCACCACATATTGTTTTACATGGGTAACTCCTTAGACCCCGAATATAAGACGAGGCGTCATTTTCAGGCATTTTTCAAGGAAAAAAATATCGTCTTATATTCGGATCAATACGGTACTTCAAGAAACCATTGTTTGTAAACACAGTATGTCATGCCATCCACAGATGCCACCTAAAACCAAAAGGACTCCATTGCTGAGCATGAATCAGAAGCGCTGCCGTGTTCTGTGGGCCAAGGCTCATTTAAAATGGATTGTAGCAAAGGGCAAAGTGTCCTGTGGTTAGACGAGTCCAACTTTGACATTCTTGTCGGAATTCATGGACGTTGTGTCTTCCGAGCTAAGGAAGAGAAAGACCACCCCTACTGTCATCAGTGTTCAGTTCAAAAGTCAGCTTCTCTGATGGAATGGGGATGCATTAGTGCATGTGGTGTGGGACACTTGCATGTTTCAAAAAGCACCATGAATGCTGACAGGTTTTGGAGCAACATATGTTCCCCTTCAGATGACATCTATTCCAAGGAAGGCCTTGTGTATTTCAGCAGGACAAGGCAAAACCACATGATGCAGCTATTGCAACAGCATGGCTTCCTAGTAGAAGAGTCCGTGTGCTGAATTAGCCTGCCTACAGTCTTAATCCTTCACCGATTGAGAACATTCGGTGCATAATTAAACCAAAAATCCGTCAAAGGAGACCCAGAACTCTCCAGCAGCTGGAAGTCTGTGTTAAACAAGAGTAGGATCAAAGTTCAATGGCTACACTCAAGAAACTTGTCTCCTCAATGCACAGACGCCTCTACTCTGTGTTAAAAAGAAGAGGGGATGCTACACCATTGTAAACAAACCCCTGTCCCAACTTTTTTGAGACCTAAAGCAGCCATCAAATTTGAAATGAGCTCATTCTGTGGATAAAATGGTAAAATTTCTCAGTCTCAACATTTGCTATGTTATCTCTGTTCTATTTTGTGAATAAAATACTGACTTGTGTGATTTGAAAGTCATTGCGTTTTGATTTTATTCACAATTTACACTTTGTCCCAACTATTTCAGAATTGGGATTGTACATTTTCACCAAAAAGTTATTGAGAAGTAATATATTTGGACCCCTTTTTGATTGAAGTGGTGGTGTATAATCATCACTGCACCCTACTGTACCACATTCTCTTTCAAAGCTCCATTACTCCGATGCCACCCATGCATTCCTAACGACAATGGGATTATTTTCATTCCTCAACAAAAAATAATTACACAATCGTTTTTAAAATAATTATTTAAGTAGGACAAGCAGCACAACAGTGCGAGCACAGGTTTCTCATGTTGACACATACTAAAAATGCAGCACCTATCATTTAAAGCATGCTTTTGATCATGACTTGCACAGCTATCAAACTGAGCTGTAGCTTACTTAATTGACCATAAAGTTAAATTAACTTACGTTAAACTCTCAACATCAAGCATTCTATAATATAGCATCCCTTTGCATCATCTTTTAAAATTAATTCAGGTTGGGATATCAATGACAAATATTACAACTAGAAAGCACTCAGGGAATGCATTTGCATTTTTATCCTCAAAATGGGCTTATTTAAAATATTCTGGCTGCAACTGGTCTCACAAAAGTTGGGACACAGGCAAAAAAGAGCTGCAGTCTTGATCTTCCACCTATTGAGAACATTTGGCACACAATTTAACGAAAAGTCCGCCAAAGGAGACCCAAATTCCAGCAGCTGGAAGCCTGTATTAAACAAGAGTGGGATCAAAGTCCCATGGCTAAACTCAAAAAACTTGTCTCCTCAATGCCCAGACGCCTCCACTCTGGGTAAAAAAAGAAAAGGGAATGCTACACGATAGTAAACAGGCTCCTGTGCCACCTTTTTTTGAGACTTGTAGCAGCCATCAAATTTGTAATGAGCTCATTCTGTGGATTTAATTGTAAAATTTCTCAGTTTCAACATTATCTCTGAATAATGTGAATAAAATACTGGCTGGTGGGATTTGAAAGTCATTGCATTTTGATTTTATTTACACTTTGTCCCAACTATTGCGGAATTGGAGTTGCAGAAATATGCATAAAACATCTGTCAATATATCCTGAATGTAATACCACACCTCTAATTACCACACTGATGCAACTTTATAGTTATGGCAGGCTGTATATATGTATGTAAATCAACACCGACGGGTTGCTGTGTAGGAGGTAATGTTTCACAAACTACTTTGGAACGCAATGTATTTCTTTTTTAACTAAAAAATAACCTAGAAGCCTTAGAAGCTTCTGTGCTAATTTTTTGACATTATTCTGTTGATGTCTTTCTATCAAGATGGAAATATCAGCAGTGCAAAACTGACACAAGCATAAATAAAATGCATGATTGTAAAAACCAGACCTCTTGTTTTTGGCATCACATTCCTACACTTCATCTTTAAATATTATAGTTTATAATCGCTGCAGGTGTCTGGCAAACATATTCAGAGTGCAAAAGCAAAAAAAAAAAAAAAAAAAGGCAAAAACGAGTAGGAGTCACCATTATCAGGGTTTCCTGCGGGAAAAAACAGGGGGGGTTCAAACCGAGAATGGTTGCCGGGAACCATTCTCGGCAAAAAAAAAAAAAAAAAAAGATTTAATTAGATTGTTCAAGTATTATTTTTGCCCTCAAAATTAAAGAGAATATGCTTAATCAATTATTATTTTTGGTTCTCAAAGAGAAGACAAGAGAAGTTGCTTAACAACAAACCCACATGATGTTGGAAATTTATTTTTGCGTCACCCCGCCGGTCGTTAAGAACGAGGAGATCTTGCGGAGCTTTTGCCTTCTCTCCGCGACCCGCCATCACGACTCGAAATTAACATTAAAACATTACTCGCCAATTAGACTGGTTTAATTAATTATGAACAATAAAGCATTGTTGGCTTTTTAATTATTCCAGTTGTTACTAGTTGGTGTACGTTTATATTAGACTAAAATGCCCGCCTTAGTTTTCGTTGCAGATCTCACCATCATGAGTCATAGCTCATGCTGCATTGGGAACAAACAGGGTTTATGATTTATTCTTTAGTCTGAATATCATAAATCATCCTTGATAACTTAACTTTGCATAACTTTGCTCACCTCTTTGCGATGATGTCGCTGTTTAATTTCACTTCCAGCTTTTTTTTTTGGGGGGGGGGGGGCATTAATGCACGTAGGACCTCAGGCGTGTCGTTTGACTTGAAAATTCTCCCTTTATTGAAATTAATAAGTACTGGCTAATTCGAGACATTTGATCTTTATTAACACATTTTCCAATTCAAGTGTAATCAAAGGGCAATTGAAGACACGGCTTATCTCTCCCATGCAATGTAAAAGCGACAAAATAATGGGCTACATTCAGTGCCGAAAAATAATTTGATTATAATTAGCCTACGTCTTTGCACCGTCACTCAGCGACGGCATTTCATAACTCTTCATTGAATGAAGGTAATTTCGGCGGCAAGTAGACCTACGTACGCCTGTTTTTGCAGCGGGTCACTCAGCTCGCCGTAAAAAATAGACAGCTGTCCGATTGGAAAATGTAAACAGACGAAACCACGTACTAGTCAACAAAATTACCTTCATTAGCTGAAGAGTTCTGAAATGCCGTCGCTGAGTGACGGTGCATATACGAAAATCGGCAACAATTAGTCCTGGCTAATTCTTGATGGGTTTCCTTAATTAACATGTTTTCCAATTCAAGAATAATCAAGTGGCAATTGAAGACACTGCTTCTCTCCCCCAAGCAATCTAAAAGCGACGAAATAATGGGCTACATTCAGCACAGAAAAATAATTTGATTATTAAGCGCCAGAGTTCTGTCAAATTTTGCTCCCTTGTCAATAAATGCTACCGTAATGCAAGGCGATCGTAAAGTCTTTGTTTTCGCCTTGGCATTGCAATATGAATCAGGTTACAATAGTAACCATGTTATTTGTTAGCTTATTATAACAAAAGCACATGTTATAATGAGTTGGATAAGTTTGTTTGAATATATATGTCCATACATGGCATTATCATTTAATTTCAGCATTTTTCGAAATGCGCACTGAAAATAAATCTATTTTTATGATTTTTGACGATACTTAAGATATGAACGAGGAAACAGCCCAAGATTTCAGGTTTGCGCAAGCGCTGAACCACAAGGTAGCATATTTTGATAGGTAGCAAAATTTGTGAGAACACCGGCCCTGAGGTGCGCTGGTAGATTAGTTCTCAAGCGTGCAGTGTCGCTTGCATGAATTGCATCATTTTTTTTTTTTCGCCCGACATTCTAACCCGGGCGCTACAGATTTCAGGCTGGGCGGGGCGCCCGGCCAAAAAAGCTCTACAGGAAACCCTGATTATAGTTCATGTCTGGTTCAAACCTACCGTGGCATTTTGTGTCCTTCATGGCAGGCTCAAACCCAGCTGAGCAAGTGCACGAGCCAACGGGAACCATCCACTCCCCATCTCCATTGCAGTATAGTTTGAGTGGCACGGATACCTCCAACGCATTGGGTACGCAGGTCCCTGGGGCAATGACCAGGGAAGTGGCTTCGGCCCCTGTGGCTGTTTCAGGAAAAATTGCAAAATTGGCAATGGTGGTGGAGCACTTCTTGTAGAAAACACGGACGGAGATGAGCGACATACAAGCTCCAAGGTCCTGGAAGGCCAAATAGAAGCCGGCATTGGAGAGAGGACCAAAACTGCGCACCTTGGTATTTACCCTCCCAGATTCTAGCGTGGAGAAACTCTCATCAGGAGCTATGGTGTCCACCTTCACATAGGGGTTCTCCATCCAGAAGGGGGTGGATTCAGTGGCACTGTCAGCGTCAGATTCATAGTAGAGGAGGTTGAAGGTCTCCTTGCAGGATCCTGGAATGTTGGGGATGCTGTTACAGTCTCGCACTGTAAACTTCAACTCCACATAGACACGCAGAACGTCCTTGCGAGGGATGAAGTCCGTGCGCAACCAGTTGTTCTGGTTTTGGTCCATTACGTTGCATACCTGGTAAGTCCTTAGGGGGTTCATAAGATCATCATACCCACTCACTTCCTCCCACTGAAAAAAAAAATTCAAAGAGAGGGGAAAAGATTGAAGACGAAACATAAAGAGAGGGGCATCTTAATACCATCTTATGCTTTAACCACTTAATCATACTATCCAAAAAGAAAAACTCATGACGCAATGTCATCTAATAAAAGTTTGTGGCTCATTATCAAATAGAAGTATTTACAAATGTAAGCTGACATCAATATGGTAAGGCATTTTAACATGGTCTAACAGTTCTGAAGTGAAGACTCACACACAAAAGTTTAAAAGTTTTTTTTAACAAAATGGATGTTTTATCCACCAAGAATAAATCAACATATTTAGAAAATTACAAAATGCTTTGAGTTCTTGGCAGCCCTTTGACTGACAACAATTGACTGACAAGTTTCAAAGCTGTTGCTTTTTGGCTGTAAATAAACAAAAATGTAACACTGTATATGCCAGTTTACTAAACAGCAAATAAACTGGTAGAAAGATATTGATTGCTTGTTGTGCACTTTGTGTAATGTGATAGAGGTGCTTTCTCTTGCTCCAAAATAGCATAATATCATAAGGATAGGGTGATACCTTGTATTGTTAGAACACAGGGAAAATGGTGTCTGGACCTTGCCATTGAGCATAGAGAGCTCAAAAATAATTATTTCAAACAGTAAGTATAATTTGTAACATCAATATCGTATCTTTACTTTTTTAATGAATTAAATTCTATCGCTGTGGAAATAATGCATTAATTTCTCAGAGAAACACAAACATTTAAGGGTTATTCCACACTTTTCACCAGTATTGTACAGCATGTATAAGGTATTAGCCCTTTAAGACCAGATGCAATGTCTGCATGCCCTTTGAGAGTCTTAACAAGACTATACTATCAAGCTCCACTGGAAGAAATTGTACACACTTCCTGTCTCCGAAGTTTGTGCGTCGCCTCGCTGAAAGTGTCATTAGTTTGGATGTACAAACTGGGAAGACTGGGAAGTTTGTAGTGCAGTATTATCATTTAACGTAAAGTGTATTTACAAGTTAATGCCATTGTATTTGGAAGAGCTATCTTATGTGCAAAATATATTTACACAACAAGACAAAAGTTTGGAAGCAACATCAAATTTGCACAAAAAAAGATCATAGTTTCATTGGCATACTTTTCAACAAAATAAACAAGAGTCACTTATCAGCATGCATTTTTAATCAAATTATCAGGCCCATATTACTAGGCACATGGTCCTAGTGCCAGCTGAATTGCCTTTGGCATCCTGTGGGCTGTAAACCATGACATAAAGTGAATAATGCAAACTGTGATTTGTTTTTTACTTTTTCACTGAAGTTGTGACTCTTGCAAATCTTCTCAACCCAAAAACTAAGTCTCTCCTTTTTTTTTGTTAACATTAATTCAGCAATTATCTGGTAACATCAATGTATACAGTACCTGAAGGTAAATAGAGGAAAATAGTGCATATCAATGAAAGAAAAGTCTAATCATGCAATAAATACATCCTAAAACTCAAAGATTTCATACTGGTTTTTCAGAAAGAAACTTGAAGTTGCTTCCAGATTTTTGACCTGTATTGGCCTTGCTTCCAAACGTTATAAGTAAATATTTTCTTTTACTTAAATTTCATGTTAAGCGACACATGTAACAACCTGGCTTACTTAAAGCATTGGCAAATGTAAGCGAATTGACGTTATCTAAAACATTTGAAAGAATTTGGCAAACTAACATCAATGATAGTCTTGTAACACTGTTAATCATATCTGATGGACTTAAAAAACCTATAAGTCTGATTTGACAGAAATAATATAGTTGAGTTAGGGGAACTTTAATTAGATGATTACGTAATAGATATGCAGTTGTCTCTCAGTAAGGAGCAGAGGTGGACATTCCAGAGGTCAGAAAGGAAAAGTCGTGCCATGTTTTACTTCCACCCATCAACTCAACCAGCTGATTTTCTTGACTAGTCCAACCTCTGGTCTGAAGGGCTGTTTTATTTAGCAAATCCAGGAGGTTGGAACTAAATACTGGGGAGGACTTTTACTTTCTGAACCTGGATTGTCCACCTCTGGTAAGGAGACACAACAGTGTGCTAGGTCATGACCTTGTTTGTGTCTGTGGAGCAAGATTGGTGGAATTAGTGATGTAACCTCTTCCGGCTTCACTGATCATAATTGCAATGCTGTCAAATGCCTTTAAACAATCCTTGACGTCATTAAGGCTAGAGCCCGAAAGCATTTGTTCAAAGACACCATGTGCACCATGCCTTGCCTTTCCAGACCCCAACATGATCAAGCCATTGGGCTGTGGATGGCTTGAACATCCCAAAATTGCATCGCCCAGCATTTTGGGATAAGCCAATCCACAATGTCTAACCTTGTGACTCGTTACCAGAAGACTGGAAGCACTAATGATTGATCCCGACCTGGTCAGCCTAGGGTCACAACCCCGGCCCAGGACAAGCAGATCTGCCTAATCCACCTGAAAGATCGGTTTCGATCCTGCATCAGGATGGCACAGGAGACCCTAGGAATCCACAGACCAAGGATCAGCAGAAGAACAGTGAGTTGCCGACTTGCAGAGTAAGGGATCAAAGCCCACAGGCTATGTGCTGGAATGAAGCTTGATGCACGGCGCAGGGCTACTAGGCTTGGCTGGGCTGAAGAATGTGGTCAGAGACGAGTCCCCTACAAATTCTGGAGGAATGTTGTCTTCAAGGATGAGTCCAGATTTTGTCTGTACCGACCTGATGGAAGACAGAGGGTCTCCAGTTGACGTGGGCAGAGATACACGGCCCCCTGCATTGCTGAGACAGATCGGTTTGGGGAATGGTCTGGGGTGCCATTCGGTGCGGTTAGAGATCCTACCTGGTCATAATCAATGGAAATCTTTATGCAGCCCGCTACTGTGACCTCGTCATCAGACCGCACGTCATGCCTTACCGTACAGGCCAGCAGATACTGCCTAATTCCCACGGGACGTCTCGTGTATCTCTCGTGGCTTTCTCGTGATAATCTCCTCTTTATGCCGTGTGCTATTATCAACCTCGTACTCTGTCGAGACAAGCTTCGTAGTAGGCCAGCTGCTGAACCTACACACGTATGCCTTGAGCCTGCCAAATGCGCAATGTAATGTAGTCTGAATTAGGCCAATGCACAGTTGTTACTGAGAATTACTTTTTATAAACGGATTTAAGTTGTTGCATTGCTGTGTTGTTGTTGGTAATCTCTAATCATTAATCTGTCACAATCGAGGGGGGCTGAAGAAGAGTATACAATATCCAGCAGCGGTTGAAGAATCACTTTGAAAATCTCAGTACACATGTACCGCTGGTCTGAATAAAACAATGTGCTACATACACTCAGCCGAAACAAAAACTTCACAGTCGTTTGGAAGTCGATACATTGAACATACAAGAAATGAGGTATTAAATAATGATTTTATTTAATTCTGTACTCATTAAAGATGGTGAATCATAAAAATAATGTCCATAATGTAACCAGTTCCACCAAAAATGCTATGGAAATGTCCAAGAGTAAATATGGTAAGTAACAACTTGATTAAGAGCAGTGCGCAGGCGATTACGTATGATTTGGGCAGTCGCACGACCTCTAAACAATTCATTCCTTGTGGATGTTGCAGTGACAAATTGATAATGACTCAAGACAATTTGTCGGTCTTCTGCTTTTGACGTCACACGTGGGCTACCAGAACGAGGTCAGTCAGCTGTGGTGCCAGTTTGTTGGAGACGTGTCCGAAGATCATGCAACGTCACTGACGGACTTTTCCATATTCAGCATGCCAATGGCACGTTCATGCTGAATGTTTGACAGCCATGGAATTGAAAATCAACGAATAATTAACTGTAAAAACTTTTTTTTCCAAGATGTCACTATAACGTGCTAACGTGAGCTCAGTTGCACATCTCCCATATGGTCACGTGACTAGGAAGACAAGAAAACATGGTTTTAGCTTAAAGTACGCTCGCACGTGCGACGTACCTGTGTACGTCGGAGTTGATGTGTGTCATGATGTCTTTGACAACGCATTTGCCCCTAGTGATAATAAAAACTCTTTTATTAAAAGTTTCAAGAAAATATTTCAAAATTTAGGAGTGTAAAGTTTCTTTTTTGACTCAGAGGTGTGAGGTTGTCCCTCGCCATGGAGTCAATCTTCGTCCTAAACTCTGGGGAAATGGGTGGTATTGTGACAGGTTCCATAGTTGGGAATTTGATGTCAGTTTATGGTTTGGCATTTTATAGAAAATTTCTGCCACGCGCTGACCAGGTCATTAATTCTTTAATAGGCGACAATGAGCGACAATTAAATGAGGCGACAATTAAAGGGAATATTAGGGTGACAATGAGTGATAAATAGAGATGACACGAACTGAGCTGTATTGAAAATCAGTGCCAAGTGTATCCGCTTTTAATTTCATTAATTCAGTTTACGAAAGAGCCATTCAGTTTAAAGTGACATTGTCCTTTAGACAACATATTGAGCAGATCCTTTTTTTGAAATTGCGTTTCCTTATTGATAGATATAGAATAAGCTTACTAAAACATCCTGTGTAAGGTTCCGCAAATAGTTTATTTTGGTTTTTTAGTGCATTCAAGAGTCGTTATGGAATTGGAAAGAGTAGAAAGAATCATCCGTCGTCGCTGATGGCAGTTGACTATCGATGGATACACAAATCATCGTGAACTGAGGCCAGCGCACGTGTGTTCCGTGTCGACATTGTGTCAGCTGGAATCGTGAGCCATAAATTTGACCAATTATTGTGATATTCCCTATAGAGTAATGCTGACTATAATTGGTGTGTCTGTTTCGTTGTGGAAGGGGACACGCAATAATGCCAATAAATAAAGAATATCATAAGTTCGGCCTGACAAAGGGCGCTGTTTGCGGAACTGGAAATTATTTGCGGAACCAGTCAAAGGACGTGCCTCTGAAAAATGACTGTGCAAGGCTTTATTCCTAAGGACTGAAGAAAACTAACTGATCCACAAAAAGCGTGAGTAATTTCCGCAAATTCATGAACAGATATCTTTCCACCAGCGAATTCTTTATTGATACCAGACGCTTCAAACAAATTCCATTTGCGGAACCGGTCAAGGTAGCCTACTGTAGGAATGGACAGGCTATACTAAATTTTAGGTTTGCAACAGGAAAAATAATATATTTCGGCACTTGAGTGTAAAATAGGCCCAATAGCACAGAAAAGCATGCAGTATCTCCGAACATAAAATATTGCAGAAATGATACCTGACAAACAAAGTCCTGACCAAAAATAGCATGATATTTAATAATCTAATTGCGTATTATACCGCACTAAAGTTTTTAGTAGCACGGGTTGAGCAAACTGTATCGTCAAATATAAAAAGGTTTGCAGAAATGATTACCGCCAACATCATCCCCGCCAAAGCAAATTAATATTTTATGTAGGCCAACTTTACTTTTGCATTCATATACTATGAAAATACATCGCCAATAAGCTATGCCATTATCTACATGTACAGACTACTGTCAAAACGACCGTCCCAACCGAACTCGTGGCTCAGTTATGATTAAACGAACACCCGGCTAAAGGGTTATCGCCCAGCTACCCCTTGCGCGGTAGGCGGTGGGAGGTCTTCCTTTGTCTTCATGCGCGTCAATACGCCGGTCCTACTGCGCAGCTCACGACGAGATTTCCCGGTCCTACTGAGAGTTTAACGCCCCCGTTGTTGTGTTCCAGGGTTCTGGCCTTTGGCCAGAACAGTATTGCATGGTTTTAACTGTTTCATGTTTCATAGTTCCATAGTTCATGTTCATGTTCATAGTCATAGTATTTCATTATCCATGTTCCATGTCCATGTTTTTACTTTTCCATGTTTTTGTTTTTGCCAGGTCTGCCATGCCACTCCACCGCTTGTCTGCGTTCCGCCCCGTGCCTTCGTTGTTGCACATTTCTGAGCTATGGTTGGCTTTGGTATTTCCCCTTCCTTCCATGCTGTGCTGGATTCGGGCCTCTCTAAGCTTAATTGGCAATTAACTGTTTTTAAGTTACTAACATTTACTAACACTCACTGGGTGGTGTAATTCTTAGATAGGCACATTACTAATATTACTAATTTAGACAGGGAGTTTATTGTCATGATTCCTGCTTTGCTATTTCAAGATCTTGCTGTGCTTTTCTGTTCTTAACATTCATGCTTGCTTCCAAACTGCATACTTAATTGGTACTTAAGCTGAGCACGCTCATTCTCTTAATGAGCAAGTCTTGTCAACCAATCTTGTCCATGTCTTGATCTTGCCATGCCTCTTGTTTCTCTCTCTCCAGGTGTTACCCCTCATGTCATGATTTCTGAGCCTTTATCTGGATGCGGTGGAAGTTGGCTGGCAGACAGTGTCTCGCGTCTCGTTTAGCCAAGTTCTTGTCAAGTTCCCTAGTATTTGTCCTAGCCTCTCGTCTTGTGTATATATATATTTAGTATTGTTATTTATTTTTCTTGAGTATCTTGCCTGGAGTTTCCAGTGCCTTTTGTTTTTTGCCTTTTTGCATTTATTGTTTATAGCTCTGTGCAGCATACTTTAGTTTGTCTTTTGCAACCCTTTGGGCCAAGTTTTTCGTTGGCCCTCGTGCCTGTTTTGTTTTTTGTTTAATAAATCCTCATTCCCATCTCCCCGCATCTGGTGTCTACCTGATTCCTTATCACCCGTACTGGCGGATTAACGACTTTTTCTTTGGTTTTAACAGCGGCTGTACTGTAACTCATATTATGTTTGCTGTTTCATAGCCTTCTGTTTGACGATGTTGGTTTATTCTTAAACATTTATACTGTAAATGCACTGTAGAATGTTTTCTGTGCACGTCTCATTGTGTCATAAATAAAGCAACAAATCTATAAATTCACGCAATATCCTGAGAACAACAGACCTCACATTTCATCTCTTTTTTCCTTCAGTTGGAATTGGTTAAGTATACAGTAATTATTAGTTTGATATTTGTCTGGCGTATAGATTTCGCCTCTGTATGTACAGTTTGATGGATTTAATTTGAATGGATATCCCTCCCTTCTGCGATCAGACAGTCTCTTATGTGTGATGGCATTTCTTGATTTTCATACAGAGACATGATACAAGCTCCTAAATAAGGGGCAATATGATCTCTGCAGTTGCTTGTGAATTGAACAAAATTTGTTCCAATAGAAATTGAATTGAATTTTGGTTTTGAATTGAATTTAATTAGTTTTGAATTGAATTTAACCTGCTTTGAATAGAATTTTATCTGGTTTTGAATTGAGTTTTGGGTTTGAACTGAATTTAATCAGCTTTGAGTTGAATTTTATCAGTTTTGAAATTGAATGAACAAGTAATCTGAAACTGAATCCAATTATTTGTATTGAATTTTAAGATGAAACTTGAAGCATTTCATTCAGTTCACACATTCAAATTCAGTTAATAAAATTCAAATCCAGTTCTCTAAATGCGAATTCAAGTTGAGTAATATCACATGAATGCGCATCGCGAGCTGCAGCCAAGCCTCTGTACTTCGTGGCTTGCCTTATTTGGGGTAAGGTGACTTTGTCATTTCCGGGAAGCGCACCTCGCTTTGTTCAGAACGAAACGCAACCTACTATCCACGAAAAACGTTTACGAAAACTTAGGCTCTTTATCAGTTTATTTGTTTTAGTTCATCATATTAATCTTCAACAGTTAACCCTGAGGGAGCCCGAGATCATTAGTAAATGCACTCGCTAATTTCTAGCGTTTCTTTGGCATAGTAAAAAATGCCAACGTTAGTTACTATTGGGTCACCTTTTCTCTCAATTGGTATGTGTGAATATATTCAGCTGGTGAGCTTACACGTTCAAGCTCGTGGGCTTCAAGTGTAACCTTATATTCAGTCAAAATCAAAATAATTTTATAGAGCTGTTCAGAACTTAAACTTCATATGGCTTAATGGTTCAGAATACCTGGAGTCACAAAATGATGACATACCCGAGAAGAGAAAAGACTGCAATGAATCCAGTAGGGGTTGCAGCTGAAACTGGTCCAAAAAAAATATACCGTTTATGGAGCGGTACTACACACAAATGCAAATTCATTTACTGTATGCACGAAAATAAGCAGTTAAGAGTACGGGGATATGATCTCTGCTGAAATACGGTGCCAACACTCATTTACGTATTGTGTGCACATGGTTCTGTTGTAGCATTTTAAATGCTGCAGGTTCATTTATAGCTGGCTAGCTATATCCGGCAAATCATCGGTTTAGAATTCGTTCTGAGGAGCGCTTTCCGGAAATGACATATTCACCTTACTCCAAATAAGGCAAGCAACGAGGGACAGAGGCGTGACTGCAGCTTGTGATGCACGTTCATGTGATGTTACTCAACTTGAATTTGAATTTCGAGAACTGAATTTGAATTTTATTAACTGAATTTGAATGTGTGAACTGAATGAAATGCTTCAAGTTCTCTCTTAAATTCAATACAAATAATTGGATTCAGTTTCAGATTCAATTTCAAAACCGCTAAAATTCAATTCAAAGCAGGTTAAATTCAATTCAAAACCAAAATTCAATTCAATTTCTGTTGGAACAAATTTTGTTCCATACTTGTGGTTTAAGACTTCTAAGTTAAAGCTGTTTTTTAGGGGTGCTTCCAACCCCCTTTATTTCCGTCCACACGCAAAATTGTTGCTATCCGGTGAGTGGCAAATTGAAACAAGAGGCCCATGGGTCTTAACGGTCACCTGAGTCTATCCAATATATATATATATCTAGTATATCCAAACCTTAGCCATTAGGCATGGCCCTAATTTTGACCCCAGGGATCAGATTAATGGAAACCAGTATCATAAGCAATAGAGTATTCTAAATTGTGTGTATATAACTTGTGGCTATTTTCTTTAAGCAAATAAGATTTCTCAAGCCATTTTGACCCTTGGGCCCTGCCCCTTAGCCCCTGGGTAAGGGAAACTGTCAAAACTATCATCTCATTGTTGTAATGTCAATCAAGTGTGAATGATTTCCAGTAGAAATTAAACAGAATTTACCCAAAAGTATAATTTTCCTATATAAACTATAGTAAATTTGACCCCCTCCCCAGGGACAAACATGGAGCCTGGGGGTCATGAAATTCACAATTTTTATTAAGCACCTCAAGACACTTCCATCTATAAAGATAACTGGTTTCCAGTATATCTAGGTATAAAAAAGTAAATGCAAGACAATAGGCTTGCACTAACAGAGTTGACAATACATAGGTTTGGTTGGTGCGGTCTGTGAATATGCTTATAAAAACTTCATTTTGCATTTAAACAAAAAACGCTTCAGTGAAAGGAAGGAATAATACCTTCATTAACATATGTCAAGTTACTTTTCTACTTCTGAGGCAAAACCGCATCCCGCGGGGCATTTTCTTCTCAAACTGTACAGGCAGTTGCCAAGTACCAACCACAGGTTGTTGGTTTTCTCCAGGTATACTCCAGTTTCCTCCAAAACCTAAACATGACACATCCTTAAATGACCCTTACTTAAGTTGTTGCGTTCACAATGTGGCTTATGATGACAATATAACGAAGGGACATTACTCCATCAAATTTGATTGAATCGGTCTGGTTTTTGAACTTCTTTGAGATCTTATAGATATAAGCCAGCATGCAAAGTTTCATGAAAATTGACCAATATTTACTAAAATTATTGTGTTCACAAGGTTGCTTATGATAATAATACAACAAAGGGCAATAACTCCATCAAATATGATCGAATCAATCTGGTTTTCGAACTCGTCCAAGATCTTATGGATATAAGCCTGCATACAAAGTCTGTTGATAAATACTGAAGTTGTTTTTTTCACAAGGAAAAGTTTACAGACGACGTACGACGACGGACAAAAGGGGATCGCAATAGGTCACGCCTTCGGCTCACAAAAAGCACACTTTGTCATGCAAAATGAAAACCAGATAATTAAATGTATTCTAAAAAAAGGAAAATTTATTAAAGATTACTTGTTTGCCTGGCTCTCCAAGACCGAGTAAGCCATGTAATAATGAAGTGTAGCTTGTCTTGATCCTACATTAACTGAGAAAATGACTTAATTTCTAATTGGGATGAATATGTTTTTGTTAGTTTGCAGCAGACACAGCACTGCTCTTCTCTATGTTAGAACAGAATGAGAATATTACTGTTTTTTGATGCAGGACACATCAGGTCCAAATAGACCTACAACCTCTGGCCACTGCCCAGAGGGCCAAATAGCCCCAATTCAGCAGCTTTGGTTTTGCAGTCCAGCACGAAAGTAAATAGACTACCTTCGGGAATTAAAGAAGTGCTGTCTGGCTAATGATGTCATTGGCCAATGTACATTACTCAGTATAGTAAATTCTTTGCATTCGTGTGCTTGCCTGAATGCACTCTGAGAACCACAACATTCATTGATTGTATTGGTACTGCATTTTTATAACTTCAATCTCATCCTTTTTAGCGCTTTTTCATCAGTTCGGAAATATGCTGCAGACACTAAAGATATCATTCAAAAAGTCTTAAAATAAATTACATTTTTATTGCAGAAGCATACTCTCACACTGAAAATTGTAGAAAAATGTAACCTTCAACTCAATTGATTTTTAGGGGATTACCTCACCGAAGTATAGGGAAGAGAGTGTGAAGACTGACAAGACTGACAAGACGGAAACAAAAAGAAAACGTTCAAGACTAAAGACAGCGCAATCGTAACAGAAACATACATACTCTAAACGAATAAATATGATAAATAAATAAATAGCAATAAAAATTACTAAAACATACTAAAAACAAACATACAAATCAGCGATTCTTAACAGACATGAGGACAACTATCCAAACTCGGGTATAAATCTAATGACGAGGGTACAACAAGGCATCAAGATTATTTTTTATGAATCTGCTAATTATATATCAATGTTGTGGCTGAAGTCACAAGCCTATAAGCTCACATTAGTTCCACTGTGATCATGGATGCCCGCCTCTTACAGCACAGCCGGCGATCAGGCATCACAATACAGCCTTCCAAGTTCATCTGGCTCATAATGCAACGCCAGCTGTCGATAATCCAGTTACTCTCCAGCTGTGACAGTTACCCTCGCCTGCTAATTTATCTAAGTTAACCACCTATGGCATTAAACTTCAGGACTATTCGCCAGAACATTTGCCAGAATAGGCAGCGCCAAACCGCCTTCACACCTGATGTGAAACAAATTTTTCACATCACAGATTACAGTCAATGCAAAGACAAGAATACCGTTGTGCTCTGTGGGTCTGTGTGTTTGGTTAGTCAATTTTAGGTTTTTATTATTTTTGTGATGTCGGTTTTTAGTCCATGCCTTAGTGTTTCACATTTCATTCCTCTCCTGTGTTATTCCAGTGCACGTCTTACCCATGTACTGTCTTTGGTTTCTCCCCGGTCGCGTCATTGTTTGCAGCAGTATTCTGTCTTTATTGATTGTGACACTATTTCGGGTGATTTAATGGATTCTGGGTTTCAGTCTTCCTTTCTTTCTCGTTAACTAATTTCCCCTTACTGTTGCTATCTTACTAACCCCTACTAACAGTTTGTTATTTTCTAGAATTTACTAACCAAACTAACATTGTATATTAGACTAATCTACTAACGAGCACCCGGGATTGTAAAGCTGCACTTACTAATTGACTAATGATCTCTCAGCATTCGCCCTGTTCAAGTCTCCGCCTCTTGCTTTTCTTTCACTGGCTTTGCTGTGTTTTCCCGCAGAACCTTCTGCATTTATCTTCTGTCCTGTCTCTTTCTATCCACTGTGAAATATTTATTTAGTTTATTTATCTCGTCTTTGGGATTGTCTTGTGATCCTCGTCTGTGTGTTAATGTTTATCTGTTTCATGTAATTAGGTTTCCCTCATGTTCCACCCCTTGTTAATTATATTAAGTTCCAGCATTTGTGTCTGTCCGTGCCCCTGCCCTATAAAGATTCTCAGTTTCTGCAGTCATTCAGATCTGACTTCGCGCCACACCACTCCTTGCCCCTGTGCACATTCCCTTTTGTCCCCTTAACTTCTCTGTGTTTTTCATCAGCCTCATGACCCAGCCCAGCCTGCCCTGCCTGCCGCTTTCTAGTCCCTGGCGCCCCCGTCGCCTTCCGAGCCAAAGTGTTTCAGCTGTCCACCGAGCCCCAAGTGTGCCAGCCGCCTTCCGAGCCCCAAGTGTGTCAGCTGTCTTCCGAGCCCCAAGTGTGTCAGCTGTCTTCCGAGCCCCAAGTGTATCAGCTGTCTTCCGAGCCCCAAGTGTGTCGGCTGTCTTCCGAGCCCCAAGTGTTCCTGCCATCTCCTGAGCCCCAAGTGTTCCTGCCGTCTCCTGAGCCCCAAGTGTTCCTGCCATCTCCTGAGCCCCAAGTGTTCCTGCCGTCTCCTGAGCCCCAAGTGTTCCTGCCATCTCCTGAGCCCCAAGTGTTCCAGCCGTCTCCTAAGCCCCAAGTGTTCCTGCCGTCTCCTGAGCCCCAAGTGTTCCTGCCGTCTCCTGAGCCCCAAGTGTTCCTGCCGTCTCCTGAGCCCCAAGTGTTCCAGCCGTCTCCTGAGCACCAATTGTTCCAGCCGTCTTCTTAGCCCAAGATGTTCCTGTCGTCCTGTCTGCCCTATCCTGATGTTTCCACCTACCATTCTCCTGGCCAGCTGTGCCTCCCGAGTCAGCCACCTGCCAGCTGTGCCTGTCGTCTCGTCCTGTGCCTGCCCTCTACCTGTTGTTCCTGAGTTCCCCTATTTCCCTCTGTTCCCGAGTTCCCTCTGTTCCTACGTTCCCCTAGTTCCCCCTGTCCCGCCCGAGCTGCCCCTGTCCCATACGAGTTGCCCCTGTCCCGTCTGAGTTGTCCCGAGTCTGCCCCCTTGTGTTTCCTGTAGTTTTGGATTACTGAGTTGTCCTCCCTTCAGTGCAGTGTTACGGTGTTTCTGTTGGCTGGAATGCCCCGTTTTGCCCCCTTCCGAGTGTTCTGGTTTATTTAATACATTCTTTTGGATTCCCGCATATGGCGTCTCTCCCCTTTTGTTTCCCTGTTTCCGAGTGTTCCGAGTCCTTCCGAGTGTTCCTAGTGTTTTCCCTCCAGAGTCCTAACAAATACACGCGAAATGCTCTGCTCAAAAAAGCTCGCTGACAGCCTGAACCGAGATCAGGGTGATTGGATAGAGGGAAATACATGCAACTGTCACTAACTAACGTTGGTTAGTTAAACTGGCAGGTCGATAGTGTAACTTGACAGTTATCTCAACACTGGACTGAACGCTTGCTGCATAATTTAGTAATCAATATTCCTGAAAATCTAATGTTATGTAGAACTTCAGTTAGCTGGCTACCCAGACAGCAAGCACCTCCGCTCCGGATCTGCCCCGGCTCTGCCGACTCAAGCTGATCGGGTTAGAGCCGAGGCAGATCCGGAGGGAGGTGCTTGCTATCTGGGTAAGAACTGCAGGAAATTAACATCAGCTTGCCATCTAGCTTGCGTGCGTGTCTAAAGCTGCTTTCACACCGGACGCAAAACAGACCTTTCACAAGACAGATCACACTAAGTAAATGTGAAGACGCGAATACACACGGCTTCGAATGTAATCTGTCGCACGAAAAACCCACCTTGCATCCGGTGTGAAAGCGGCTCAACGCCACTTATTCTGGCAAACGCCCTGGTGAATAATCCTGAACTTTATAGTATTACAATAGCTTTTCTCCTGTACTGTTATTTCATTAGCTATGGTAGCCCTACAATATTAACATAATAATAATAATAATTATAATAATAGTAACACACAAATCTATATCGTGCGTTCCAAAAAAAACATGCAGTAATTACTACAGTAATACTTTAATTTTTGGTGATAAATATTATGGTATTCCAACAGTGGTTTTTTGGAAGGGTCTGTAAGCTGGCTATGGTAAATAAAGCATAGTGTATGTACATTTCATTGTAGGGCGAGTGAGATCCGATCCGCTGGCTGCCTTGCGTGACATCAGTTGCCATATAAAGCAGTGACGGACATTTCGAAGGGGGGCGTTCCTGATCCGTTTAATTAATCCGAAATAGTTTAAAAACAACAAATTTTCATGGAAAAGCATTTGCATCTTTGTTTTCATTTTAAAAAAATACAATAGCAAGTTCTAAATGTGAATTTCGGCCTATTTAATGTCAGGGAATCTTTAAGTTGTTATTGTCCTGTGATTCAGATTCATTCACAATTTTAATGGTTCTACCCTGGCCGGTGCCACACCCACCAAACTTGAAGATCTGGCTTTTAGTTTTTCTATAAGCCTGCTGACAAGAATACAAATGAATCAGCTGCATCGACTGAGAGCTTGCTGAAATGCTAAACAGAATTTAAATCTTGAAACTAAACAATTCAGTACTAAATGTAATAAGCCAAGCTTCAAGTCAAAATGGCCATTTTGTGAGAAAATTGTAGCTGAAAATCAGTTTCCAGGTTTTTTGGGAGCTTGACCTTGACTTTTGGGCAAGGTCACCAAATCGCTTGGAAGTAAGTCAAGATCAGGTTGTCCATTTGTATCATGCCTTGTAATGCTTTTGCTGTGTGACATTATGGACTGTCAAGTAAAAGAAAACTTGTCTTTGAGTTGAGACATCTTGGTAATATTTTGGCTAAACACGAAAATTAAGCATGATCCAGAAGTGCCGCCATGTTCTGTAGGTCAAGGCTCATTAAAAATGGACTGGAGCAAAGTGGCAAAGTGTCCTGTTGTGAGACGAGTCCAAATTTGACATTCTTGTTGGATATCATGGGCGTTGTGTCCTCCGGGCCAAAGAGGAAAAAGACCATCCCTCCCGTTATCAGCATAAAGTTCAAAAGCCAGCATCTCTAATGGTATGGGGACGCATTAGTGCATATGGTGTGGGACACTTGGATGTTTTAAAAAGCACCATGAATGCTGAAAGGTATATATTGGGTTTAGAGCAACATATGCTCCCTCTAGATGATATCTATTCCAGGGAAGGCCTTGAGTATTTCAGCAGGAAAATGCAAAACCACATACTGCAGCTATTACAACAGCATGGCTTCGCAGTAGAAGAGTCTGTGTACTGAACTGGCCTGCCTGCAGTCCTGATCTTTCACCAATTAAGAAAATTTGGCGCATAATTAAATGAAAAGTCCATCAAAGGAGACTCAAAACTCTCCAGCAGCTGGAAGCTTGTATTAAACAAGAGTGGGATCAAATTCCGATGGTTGAACTCAAGAAACGTGTCTCCTCAATGCCCAGACGCCTCCACTCTGTGTTAAAAAGAAGGGGGGGATCCCATTTGTCAGAACCCCTCTTTTAAACCAGCTTTGATGGACTCCGTTATCTCAATTTGGTCCAAGAAAGGATTGTCCACCATTAAGCATCTCTATATCAATAACTGCTTTGCCTCCTTTGCACAGTTGCAGGCAAAGTACAATCTTCCTCCAAGTCACTTCTTTCATTACCTTCAAATCAGGAATTTTGTCAGGCAGTCTCTGTCTCAGTTTGACACTCTCCCAGAGCAACACAACTTTTATGATTTACTCACCAGTACCGCTACTTCAAAAAACTTAATAACTCAGTTTGTTGGTCTTTTTCATTTGGCAACTTCTTCTCTGCACATTAAGGAGGCGTGGATTAAAGACATTGGTGAGGAGATTTCGGATGGACTCTGGATGAAAGGGCTGGCTGGAATTAGGACATGCTCTATAAACTGAATAAGCTGCAGCCGAGCATTTAAAGCACATCGGTTACACTTTTCTAAAACCAAAATGAATAGAATTTTTCCCACTGTCTCTGCTACATGTGATAAATGTAAGATGGCTGATGGGACTCTGGGACATCTTTTTTGGTCTTGTCCGTGTCTCAGGACTTCCTGGGATAACATCTTTCACTTGTATAGTAACATATACAACAGACAATTACTTCCCAACAGCCTGCTTGTGATACTTGGTTACTCCAACTACTCTATAACTCTTCCTCGAGCCTTGCAACAAGCCCTCATGTTTGGTATTGTCATAGCGAAAAGAGTTATTTTGAGAGAGTGGAAATCGGTGTCCCTCCATGCTTTAAAACATGGTTGAATGACATTGTCTCCTGTTTATACCTTGAGGAGCTCAGATACACTCTTTCTGATATGCACTTACCATCACGCAAACGGCCACGGTTGTATTTTCAGTGGCCAAATTTAGACTCGTCAATTTTCAGTTTCACTACAAGCCCTGGGCCCCCTATAGTGGTAGTACTACACTGCTGGACAACGTGAAGACAAACTTTGCGATAATAACTGAACCATTCGACATTGGTTTCCTTGCTTGTGACTCCGTCGTCGAGGCTGGATTCCTTCATTTCCGCTTTGTTTGACATCTGCGCCACCCAGCAGTAGGTGAGCACCAGGACTTTTTCCTGGTGCCAGAGAACCAGGTGTAACGACAAATACTGCGGTCAGAGTTCCGAGTGCTCCATCTCCGATTGTGGCAGCGCCATACAAAGCCCACTCGAGGGTCTGCCTTCGCAAACCACTAGAGAGCTCTGCGACACCGCCGACAAAGCTGAGCACCGGTAATCAGACCCCTTTCCTTGCAGAATTCAATTGTGGACTCTGGAGTCCGCAGCTGCCGAGACAGCCGCTAAAAATTCCACACATCTTGCACTGTGCAATCACTCATTTTTCTTCTTGTTTGTCAATGACTAGTACACGACCCATTATTGTCTTGAAACTAATTCTGTGCACGTATGACCAATTTCATCATGCCTTTTATTTCCATTCTAAATAGAAAACACACTCAAGTGCATTTAAGGCTGCCCATTTACATGACGTAAACAAGAATAAGTAATTAAGATGGAAAAGAACCTGATATATAATTTCGCTGATTATGTTATCCATGCCTCACACCACGAAAATTTATCTGCCTCACAATTTGAGCTGCAAGACTTTGACACCGCGTCACGCACATTTTCTCAACACTGTTCTATTGTTCTGTCGTAAGCATGCAAATGTAAATGCGCACAAATTATTCCAAAAATCTTTAAGTTTAGTACCCAGTGGTGGATTGTGCTTTCGTGCCCCTAAATTTCGAGCAAGCATTAAATTCCTTCGTTAGAATGTAGAGATCCTTTCGCCGCCGCATTTGTTAGAACAAGACAACGGTAATCTGTCGTGCTGAAGCACGGTTGCTTTCACATTTGATACTAGTACAGATGGATCATGCCCGGATCCACCTCTCCCAACCATACTCGCATGGCGTGCCCTCACACTTTCCAAACAAACTAAACTATCTCTATCCCTACCCCTAACCAGAGGTGTATAATCCAGCGGTCTGAAAGTAAAAATCCTACTATGTTTTCATTCCACCCGTAAACTCCTGCCAGCAGATTTCACTTGTTAGTTTTACCTCCCAGCTGAAGAATAGTGCCAACTGACAGGGCTTTTGTGGCTGGAACAATATTCTGGGATGGACTTTTACTTTCTGAACCTGGATTACACACCTCTGTCCCTAACCCTAACCTTAACCTAACTCAAAGGGCATACTATCCTTGTGCCTCACCTTAACTCAACTCATTAAGAATGCTATCCCTATCCCTGGCCCTAACCCTAACCTTAACCCAACTCCGCCACAAACAATGGTTTGTTCCGCTCAAATTATTCCACCCAGTGTCAACAGATCAGCCGACTCACCAGCATGAAAGACATCAAAATGGATATTCACTCAACATCTCCTCATCGACAACAATAAATAAAAGAAAAGGCAGAATATATATATATATATATATTTTTATACACACACGCCTATGGTTGTCTTTCACCCTTCAGCGATGAATGGAAACTAATGGTGCTGAGCTGGCAACAAACTCAGTTGGTGTAGTGGTTAAGGCCACAGTGAGTGGTGTGATTAACATTGCTTTCTCCACGGTTTATAAGTTTGAATCCCTTTGCAGACACTAATGTACTGTCTTACTTAACAAGTAAACCTTGGTTCACAGCCTCATTGATGGAGAAAAAAGAAAAACCATAAAAAAGGAGAACATGAGTAGGTCAAGCCATAGGACATAGAGTGAATAGCACCAGGGAACAATACGGACATGGAAAGCGGAATTCCCGCAAAATTTTTTTTTCTCGTGCTGCATGCATCTACTCCTTCCTTTTAGAATTTTTTCCCCCATCATTCTTAAACCCCCTTCTCACTTATAAAAACCCCCCAAAAACATTTGGACCTCCTTCTAAAACCATTCTGGCCAAAAAAAAAAAGTGGAGGTTGTGTGTGGTACTCTTACCGACAGTTATTAACACTGCAAAGAATATTCAAAATGTTCAATCTCTTTGGTACGCAAATACAAAATATATTGGTAAAAATACACTGCTCAAAAAATAAAGGGAACACTTAAACAACACAATGTAACTCCAAGTCACTCACACTTCTGTGAAATCAAACTGTCTATTTAGGAATCAACACTGATTGACGATCAATTTCACATGCTGTTGTGCAAATGGAATAGACAACAGGTGGAAATTATAGGCAATTAGCAAGACACCCCCAATAAAGGAGTGGTTCTGCAGGTGGTGACCACAGACCACTTCTCAGTTCCTATGTTTTTCGGCTGATGTTTTGGTCACTTTTCAATGCTGGCAGTGCTTACACTCTAGCGGTAGCATGAGACAGTCTCTACAACCCACACAGGTGGCTCAGGTAGTGCAGCTCATCCAGGATGGCACATCAATGTGAGCTGTGGCAAGAAGGTTTGCTGTGTCTGTCAGCGTAGTGTCCAGAGCATGGAGGTGCTACCAGGAGACAAGCCAGTACATCAGGAGACGTGGAGGAGGCCATGGGAGGGCAACAACCCGGCAGCAGGACTGCTACCTCTGCCTTTGTGCAAGGAGGAACAGGAGGAGCACTGCCAGAGCCGTGCAAAATGACCTCCAGCAGGCCACACGTGCATGTGTCTGCTCAAACGGTCAGAAACCGACTCCATGAGGATGGTATGAGGGCGCGACGTCCACAGGTGGGGGTTGTGCTTACAGCCCAACACCGTGCAGGATGTTTGACATTCGCCAGAGAACACCAAGCTTGGCAAGTTCACCACTGGCGCCCTGTGCTCTTCACAGATGAAAGCAGGTTCACACTGAGCACATGTGACAGACATGACAGAGTCTGGAGACACCGTGGAGATCGTTCTGCTGCCTGCAACATCCTCCAGCATGACCGGTTTGACAGTGGGTCAGTAATGGTGTGGGGTGGCATTTCTTTGGGAGGCCGCACAGCCCTTTATGTGCTTGCCAGAGGTAGCCTGACTTCCATTAGGTACTGAGATGAGATCCTCAGACCCCTTGTGAGGCCAAATGCTGGTGCGGTTGGCCCTGGGTTCCTCCTAATGCAAGACAATGCTAGACCTCATGTGGCTGGAGTGTGTCAGCAGTTCCTGCGAGACGAAGGCATTGATGCCATGGACTGGCCCGCCCGTTCATCACCCCTGAATGCAATTGAGCACATCTGGGACATGTCTCGCTACATCCACCAACACCACATTGCACCCCAGACTGTCCAGGAGTTGGCAGATGCTTTAGTCCAGGTCTTGGAGGAGATCCCTCTGGAGACAATCCGCCACCTCATCAGGAGCATGCCCGGGCGTTGTAGGGAGGTCACGTGGAGGCCACACACACTAATGAGCCTCATTTACCTTGTTTTAAGGACATTACATCAAAGTTGGATCAGCCCGTAGTGTGTTTTTCCACTTTTGAGTGTGACTCAATCCAGACCTCCATGGGTTAATAAATTTGATTTCCATTGATAATTTTTGTGATTGTGTTGTCAGCACATTCAACTATGTAAAGAAGAAGTATTTAATAAGAATATTTCTTTCATTCAGGTCTAGGATGTGTTATTTTAGTGTTCCCGTTATTTGTTTGAGCAGTGTATTACTCCTCATGATCCAAATGGGTCTTTGGCAGAAAATGGCCAAAATGTTTACAGGCATTGAAGATTTCTGAAACTGAATGCAGATCAAAGTTGGCAAGAGATGGTCACAGGTCCCAGAGAACCCCAAGTAGCTGAAAAGGACTGTATTTTGGCTTCAAATATCTAAATTGATTCAGAAAATAAAAATATAGTGAAAGTGGGACTGGATCTAAAGTTGGCCTGAAATTAGCCCTGGTGATGCAAATGGGTTGTAATTTGAGCCAAAACACCTAAAATGTTGATGAAAATTTGTGAAAGTAGACCCGGTTCAGAGTTGGCCGGAAATGCTCCCACATCATCCCTGGTGACCCAAAATGTTCGTATTTTGGCACAAAAGACCGCAAAAGTTGGCTCAAATAAAAAAAAAAAAAATGAATGTTGAGCTGGATTTAAGTCAGCCCAAACTGGTGCCAGATGATCCCTGGTGACCGCAAAGGTCTCATTTTGGCCCCAAAACACCCAAAAAGTTGACAAATAATTTAAAAAAATGTATAACAGCCTGGTCGAAATTGACCTGAAATGGTGCCTAATGACCACTGACGATGCCAAATGGTGATATTTTGGCCCAGAATACCCTAAAAGTTGACCAGTATGGAAAAATCGTGAAAGTGGAGTCCAATCTAAGCTGGCCCAAAATCGTCCCAAATGAAGACTGGGGAGCCAAAAGAGTCTATTACACACCACAACATCGCAAAACTTAATCAAAATCAAAAGATTCATCACAAAATCCCCTTGTTTTTAGCAGAGGAACAAGTTTCATCGACCGTTTTGGAGTAAGCACAAGATTTTTTTATTCGTATGTGTAAGACAAAGTTTGTATGGCAAGAAGAAGTGTCGTAGCACCTGTCAAAATCTATGTTAGCCAGCTATAAGCAATTTCACTGGTTGAAGTGCAAGAATTATGGCAGATGTGCAAGGATTTGAACTTAAACCACGTGGGAATGAAAAAGGCTGATCTGAAGCGACTGTTGACAAACAGAGCCTCACGAAAGAAAATACAGGCCCCACAACCGAGACTATAAGTGCTGTAGACTTCAGCCTTCGAGGAGGTTGTATATATCATTGATTTAATACCCCCAATTAAATTTCTTTATGCATATGATCACATTGTGGAGAAGAGTGGCAGAAACAACAAGTGTTTAGACCGGGGTATTAAACACTTTGATGAAAGTGACATCCAGGAATAGTGCTGCAAACAGGTAGGCATCACTAGCTATCATTGGACTTGTTGGATAGCCGTGATAATTAAATGTATACAGTTACAGCCTGCAGGCTGTTAAACCCTTTTGAGTAGATATAGACATCCGCGGACACTCTCTCTCTCTCTCTCTCAAGTGCCATATCAAGTGACGTTGGCGACCATGAAATGCCAATCTTTCCTGTCCGTTGCCAGTCTCAAAAGCTCTATCTTCTCCATTCCGGTCCATGCTGCGACACTCTGCAAAAATGTTGTTCTCAGGCGCCCTCGATCCCTTTTTCCTGCTATCTTCCCCGCGAGAAACAAACTCTACAAATCTCCCTTCCTCAGACAGTGGCCTAAAAATTCCAGCTGCTGTTTCCTAACTGCCTTCAATAACATCAATTTTCTGCCAGCCCTTTCTAAAACGGTTGTATTTGAGGTGTGACTTGTCCATGGGATCCTCATCATACGCCTAAGGAACCATATCTCTGTTGCCTGCAAACAAGCTTCCATTTCCTTGGATATTGTCCAACTCTTGCATCCATACTTCAAAGTAGGTAGCACATAACAGTCCAGAATTCTGAGTCTTGTGTTCAAGGTGATTTTCAAATTGCAAAGAAGGTTATTCATTCTTAAGAATGTCTCTTTTGCAATAGCTATTCTCCTCTTGATTTCACTGTTGCACCTCCCATCTGATGTAATCCAGCTTCCAAGATAGTTAAATCTTTCAGCTTGCTTCAGAATGTCACCATGGATTTTGATGTTGCAGACCGGAACAACTTTCTGTTTTGTAACCACTAGAAAGTCCGTTCTCTTGCAATTGATGTACTGTCCTTTTTTCTCACTTTCAGTCACAACTTTGATGATTATTTGCTGAAGGTAATAATAACTCATTGTCACTGAAGGAGCAACAACTCCGAACAGCAATTGCAGCGACTGCGCGCAATACAGAAATGCAACAGCAGAGTCGAGGGAAAGCTTGAGTGATAAACTTTCTCACAATCTCTGTAATAGAGCCCTTTTCTCTGAACTAAGAAAATGGGTAAGCCAGGGAAAAGCAGGGAAAATGAGAAACCAGGCTTGCTGGATCCCTCAGAAATTATGGAGGCCCTCGATGAATTGAGAAATGAAGTGAGGGAGTTGAGGGTCAGTGTGAAGGAGCAGGTGGACAACTGACAACTTTTGGAGGACAACTGTGATCTCAAAAAAGAGATCGCCAAGAAAGACACAGAGATTAAATCTTTAGCAAGCAATCTGGAGGAGCTGGAACAACAAGAGAAACGTAATGATGTAATCCTGACCGCACAAGATTTCTCTGTTGAAGCAAGGGAAAAATCTCAAAGGATCCAATGTATTCATGAATGAAAACCTCACCAAGCATAATGCAACCATCGCACGGAAAGCTCGTCAACTAAAGAAAGAGGGTAAGATACACAGCACTTGGTCGGCTAACTGCAGAATTTTCATCAAACCAAATGGATCTTCACCGGAGACCACCAGAACGGTGCTGATCAAGATGATGCGGGATTTGAAGAGGTTTGACCACTGAGGCAGGTTGAAATCCTTGACAGATATTTATGAGCAGTAATCAACCTACAGAAATAAATTTTTCTCTGATTAGCAAGACAAATGATCTGATGATCCAAACTGTTGATCAGGGAAATGGATTTTTGACAGGAACACACCTTCTTTCAGGAATAGACCCTAATGAAGAAATCGATCCGGATAACCATTTTTTCTACAACGAAACTAACGCATGCGGATACTTTACTGTGGGCAAATTTTACAAAAGCATTAAAATGGATGGGAGTTTGTCCATTATCCACTTAAATAGTAGAAGTCTATATTCCAACTTTGATCAAATAAAGGAATACCTTCGGTCATTTGCTAATCCGTTTAACATCATTGCCTTATCGGAAACTTGGATTAAAGAAGAAAAGGACAAGGACTTCTACATGAAGGGTTACAACTTTGTGTGTAAGAAGAGACTGAATAAAGCAGGTGGGGGAGTTGGCCTATTTATTGATGAGGCCATAAACTTCCAGGTAATAGAATGCAAATCATATGTTGTGGAAAATGTAATGGAATGCCTTACAATTGAGATTCCCAGATTGAAAGCTAAAAATACGGTTATTTGTTGTGTGTACAGAGCACCGGATTCGCAAATTGATGTTTTTAGCAAATGTATGGGTGAATTACTCACTAATACAAGCCATAAAAATGTTTTTATGTGTGGGGACTTTAATGTTGACTTGATAAATCTAAATAAACAGCTCTATAATAGAGGATTACATTAACACCACGTATGCCATGGGTATGCAACCATTGATTACAAAACCAAGCAGGATTACTAGGCATAGTGCCACTTTGATAGATAATATCTATACTAATGTACTAGATTCTGAAATATTATGCGGCATCATGATAAATGACATTACCGATCATCTGCCAGTCTTTGCTATTTGTGATTGTAAGCTAGATATAAAAGACCAGGCTAGATCGAAAATCCTGGAACATACAGAAATCAGAAACAAAAGTGAAAAATGGCTAAAGGAACTAGAATTAGATATGTTGAATCAAAAATGGGATAATGTATAAGCAGAAAACGATCCAAATAGAGCATATGAGGCTTTCCTATGGACTGTAAATTCTCTGTATGATACCCACTGTATAGTCAAAACAATCAATAATCTAAAGCAAAACAAAGAGAGAAGACCTTGGGTTTCAAAAACACTGGGTAATGCCTGTTAGAAAAAAAATACTTTGTATAAGCAGTTTCTGAGAGAAAGAACTGAGAAAGCAGAAATAAGGTATAAAAGTTACAGAAACAAAATTACAAGCTTGTTGAGGAAGCATAAAAAAGAGTATTATGAAAAGCTTCTATTAGAAATTAGAATGTCTCTGGGAGGGCTCTGAAGAGGAAGTACCCTGCCTTCTTTAATATTCATGGAAAAAAGGTAGAGAGCATGGAATTGGTCGTGGAAAATTTTAACAGTTATTTTGTGAATGTTGGGCCAGAACTAGCAAAGGGTATTGAATCCTCACACCTAAGATGATACTACCTTGATAAGGATGAGGAAGTCCAAGACACACTGACATTACCTCCTGTTACTGAATCCGAAATTAGATCAATTCTGAAAAATTGTACAGCTAAGACATCTGTTGACGTAAACCAATTAGATATGAAATGACTGAAAACACTAACTAACGCAATCGTAACTCCACTTACGCATATATGCAATCTATCCTTCTCCTACGGAGTGTTTCCAGATAAAATGAAGATAGCGAAGGTTATCCCTCTATACAAAAGCGGGGATAAATATGATTTCTCAAACTATCGTCCCGTCTCGATTTTACCTCAATGCTCAAAAATCTTAGACAAGCTCTTCAATGATAGATTGGACAAGTACATTGATATACACAAACTACTATGTGACAGTCAGTATGGTTTCAGGAAAAAGCATTCGACAGCACTAGCCCTAACAGAATTTATTGAGATGATTAAAGGTTCACTGGATTCAAAGTCATATTCTATAGGTATATTTATTGATCTGAATAAAGCATTCGACACTATAAATCACGATATATTTATTGAAAAACTTTACAAATATGGAATAAAAGGGACTGCGTTAAAATGGATCAAAAATTATTTAACAAATAGAACGCAATTTGTGCAAATGGCTAATAACAAATCAAATTGCCTGGACATCACCTGTGGAATTCCTCAGGGCTCGGTTATAGGCCCCAAGTTGTTCATAATCTACATAAATGACATTGTTAAGGTGTCCGATATTCTAAAATTAATTTTATTCGCTGATGACACGACTATTTTTTGCTCAGGTGTTGATCTCAAACAATTAGTTAAATTGGCTAATAATGAAATATTTAAACTTCACATGTGGTTTAATGTAAACAAATTATCACTAAAGGCCTAAAGGACAACATAGACTTAAAGGTAAATGGTACCAGCATTGAAAGGGTAAACGAATATAAAGTCTTGGGAGTTATGATAGGTAATCTCTTAAGCTGGAAACCGCATGTAAATTTAGTTCAAAGAAAGTTAGCTAAAAGTGTCTATTCTTTGGAAAATGCAGAAACTATTAAACCTCAAGTCTCTTAAAATGATCTATTCAGCCCTCATAGCACCCCATCTACATTACTCCGCTGAAGTATGGGGTCACACTTACAAAAATACAATAGAACCTTTATTTAAACTCCAAAAAAAGGCCCTTAGAATTATTCATTGCGTTCCGTATGGAACTCATACAAATGATTTGTTTATTAAGGCAAAGTTTTATTAAGGCAAAGTACAGGATATAGTAAAATTCAACTCATTGCAACTTGTATATTTAGGATACCACAAAGACTTGCCAAGAAATAAACAAAGCCTATTTCTTCAGCGTAATTGTATCCAAAACAACAGAGCCAGAATGTTTTTGCAAACAAGAAAGGTCAGAACCACTCGCAGCACTCGTTATCTGTGGCTGGAGTCAGGGCATGGAACGTACTTGATGATAATATACACTCAACAAAAATATAAACCGACACTTTTGTTTTTGCTCCCATTTGTCATGAGATGGACTCAAAGATCTAAAATTCATTCCAGATACACAATATTATCATTTCTCTCAAACATTTTTCACAAATCTGTCTAAATGTGTGATAGTGAGCACTTTTGCTTTGCTGAGACAATCCATCCCACCTCACAGGTGTGCAACATCAAGATGCTCATCAGACACCATGATTAGTGCACAGATGTACCTTATACTGCCCACAATAAAAGGCCACCCTGAAATGTGCAGTTTTGTCTCACAGCAAAATGCCACAGAAGGCGCAAGCATTGAGGGAGCGTGCAATTGGCATGCTGACAGCAGGAATGTCAACCAGATCTGTTGCTCGGGCATTGAATGTTCATTTCTCCACCATAAGCTGTCTCCAAAGGCGTTTCAGAGAATATGGCAGTACATCCAACCGGCCTCACAACCGCAGACCACGTGTAACCACACCAGCCCAGGACCTCCACATCCAGCAGGTTCACCTCCAAGATCGTCTGAGACCAGCTACACAGACAGCTGCTGAAACAATTGGTTTGCGTAACCAAAGAATTTCAGCACAAACTGTCAGAAATCGTCTCAGGGAAGCTCAACTGCATGCTCGTTGTCCTCATTGGGGTCTTAACCTGACTCCAGATCGTCGCCGTAACAGACTTGAGTGGGCAAATGCTCACATTCGATGGCGTCTGGCACGTTGGAGAGGTGTTCTCTTCACGGATGAATCTCGGTTTACATTGTTCAGGGCAGATGGCAGACAGCGCGTGTGGCGTCGTGTGGGTGAGCGCTTTGCTGATGCCAATGTTGTGGATCGAGTGGTCCATGGTGGTGGTGGGGTTATGGTATGGGCAGTAGAGCTGCAACTATCGAATATTTTTGGAATCGGGTATTCTGTCGATTATTTCTACGAGTAATCGAGTAATCTAACGAATCTTACTTTTTTGTTTTTAAACAATTAAATAAATTTTGTACAATGGAATATGAAAGGCCTTTTAAAATGAACAAACAATTGCGGTTTTTTTCCTCAGAAAAAGGTTTTTATTTTAACAACTTTCAAAGTTGAAACCATTGCTGGCTTAAGAACTAAGCCAATAAAACAATCTTCATCTAAGACAATAAAAATAAATCTTTGCAATGTAAATAAAAAATTAAATACAATTCAGCAGTGGTCCCTGCCTTTGCCCGTAGTCAGCTGGGATAGGCTCCAGCTCGCCCCGTGACCCTAGTGAGGAATAAGTGGGTATAGAAAATGGATGGATGGACAATTCAGCAGTCAGCCATTCAAAGTGGTAATAAAATTCAGCATTTCAGTCAACAATCCAAAGCAGCCTAAACCATTAGGCACAAGAACTAAGCCGATTGGTATGAATTTGGCAAACGTGTATAAGAAAGTGGACAGAGAGAGAGAGAGATTAGCTCTCCCTGTATAAAAAAATCAAAACACCGAACTTCTCAATGAAAACTTTAAAGTTTAAACCATTGCTGGCTTAAGAACAAAACTCTTCACCTCATATATGAACTATACTGTATGTGTACCTGTGTGTGTATCAGTGTTGGTGTGGACAGCCGCATTACTAGTCTGACAAGTATGAACTGACGTGACAAAAAAGGTGTTTAATACAAGTTTATCTGCGGACACCAACAGGCTATGCGTAACCTAGACGAATGACAAAGCGATTATCTGTTGGCCATGTTGATATAATTGATGTGACTCCGCAAAGATGACAATCTGCAAAAAATCTGGAACTTTCGCTGACTTCGCGGCGATTACTTTCGTTGTTATCACTCAGCTGTGCGTCTAACAACGCACTTTAGCCGTCACTACATTCAGACGAGAGAACGGATTCTCCTGACTTGTTGCTCAATTAGCCTCGCGAACTAATTTACGCAAATCCAGAAATTATAAAGACGTAGGCGATTGATATTTTCCATCGTCATTGATGTGCGGAAGTAAACGCCGTATATATTCGTAGTGCAATGTATAACAAGGCTTTCAAAAATAAATTAGATTCTCATCGGTTCCAGCAATCAGTCTGAGCAACTGTGTTTAATTGGGGAGGTAAACTGCGAGAGGTGTCTGTCATTAAGAAGTGAAAGGTGAGGTTATTGCTGGCCCTGTGTTTCTGCCGACGGACCGTCACTGGAACGTTACATTTATAAATGTTATTTCTATGTGTATATTGAAACAGGGATATGGCCTATCTGAACAGCGCTATAGTTAACATATACAGAATGCCGCGATGATACACAAATTAAAATAAAGAGTAACGTGACATTAATTAAACGGAGCCTCGAGGTAAGGAATTTGCCTCGATTATTTTTTGTACTCGAATTACTCGAGTTACCCGAGTAATCGTTGCAGCCCTAATGGGCAGGCATCTGTTATGGATGAAGAACGCAGGTACATTTTATTGATGGCATTTTGAATGCACAGAGATACCGTGATGAGATCCTGAGGCCCATTGTTGTGCCATACATCCATGAACATCACCTCATGTTTCGGCAAGATAATGCACAGCCCCATGTTGCAAGGATCTGTACACAATTCTTGGAAGCTGAAAATGTCCCAGTTCTTGCATGGCCAGCATGTTCACCGGACATGTCACCCATTGAGCATGTTTGGGATGTGCTTGACCGGCGTATACGACAGCGCGTACCAGTTCCCACTAATATCCAGCAACTTCGCACAGCCATTGAAGAGGAGTGGAACAACATTCCCCAGGCCACAATTGACAATCTGATAAACTCTATGCGAAGAAGATGTGTTGCACTGCATGAGGTAAATGGTGGTCACACCAGATACTGACTGGTTCTGAGTCCCCAGACCCCCAATAAAGCAAAAACAGCACATTTCAGGGTGGCCTTTTATTGTGGACAGTCTAAGGTACACCTGTGCACTAATCATGGTGTCTGATGAGCAACTTGATGTGGCACACCTGTGAGGTGGGATGGATTGTCTCAGCAAAGCAAAAGTGCTCACTATCACACATTTAGACACATTTGTGAACAATTTTTGAGAGAAATGGTAATATTGTGTATCTTTGAGTCCATCTCATGACAAATGGGAGCAAAAACAAAAGTGTTGTGTTTATATTTTTGTTGAGTGTAAGAATGGCAGAAGAGCTGAAGGCCTTCAAATATTCAGACCATCTGTCCGAAAGACAACTGTCACAGCACATTACTACAGACAGCTGAACCAATATGGATCTTATAAGCTGGTCGTTAAATGCAATCAACAAAATTATCTCCACGAGGCGGTCAGGCTCTGGAGAACCGACATGCCCGGATGGGACATTCCCGGCCGGTTACGCCATGGATGCATGGGGAAAGTGGCGTTCGCTGTGTTTGGCAGTCCTTGACATCGAGGATGTAGAGGACGTCTATCTAATTGGATTCATGATAGCGGGTCTGCTATCATTGGGGTTTGGTCTGTTTTTGATTGACCATAGGTTAAGAAAACTTTGAAAAGCATGGCTATCCTTGACAGATAGCTCAATTAAATTGGATTCGGCGTCAAGGAAGGCAACGATGGACTGCACATACTGCGAGAAGTCATTACATCCAATAAGGGAAGGGTGAACCAAGGCGATGGAAATGACGACTTATCAAGAGATCCAAGCAAAGATCCGGTATTATTATACCTCTCATCTACTCCAAATTAGCCAGAACAAACCAAATGATTAAGAAAGGGGTTTCGGGGCAATGTCGCATTGGATCGAGAGTGGCATTTGAATCTAAAGTTATATGGTCACTCACCTATTCTGTAATTATAATTCTCATAATATTCATAAATCTTACGATCTTATTTTCTGACGTTTAAATCGTAGCGTACATGGACACTAGCTCTGCTGTGATTTATAATCCCTATGATATCTTAACCATAAACTGTTTTTCTGTAAGTTGAGGGCGGGACTTTGACAAGCGATTTCGCTTCTCCCGCGACCCTTTCAGTCATGATACATGATACATGTTGTGTTGTGTTGAAGTTGTCATGAAATGGCTATACAATCATGCGGAAAGAAAAAAAGATCATATTCTGATGTTGCAATGAGGACAGTATCATCTGCATACCATAAGTTGTTAATTCTTGTACCATCTATCACCATTCCTGGTAGCTCTTCAAGTTCCCACAAGATCCATTTGCTGTATAAATTGAAAAGATCCGGCAAAAGCACACAACCTTGCCGCACTCCTTTTCTAATATCAACAAACTCGCCCACATCATTGCCAACTCTGATTGCTGCTGTCTGGTTCCAATACAAGTTTCTGATGATTCTCAGATCCTTCCCATCAATATTTATTTTACTCAAGATATTCAACAACTCCTCATGCTTGACAGTATCAAAGGCATTGGTGTAATCGATAAAAAATGTATACAGCTCCTGCTTCATTTCAATAGCCCTCTCTCATAACATTCTTAGCATGAATATTGCATTCCTGCTTCCACAGTCCTCAACAAAGCCACATTGTAACTTTGATATTTCTGGTCTGATTTTATTCCTTGCTCTCTTCCTCAACAGCTTCAACAAGATCTTCACTACATGGGTCATTAAGCTTATTGTCCTGTGTAACTCTTATAGCACCACTCCTGGTTTCTTTGGAAGAGCAGTAAAGATGGACTTACTCATTTCTGGAGGTATTTCTCCTGAGTTGTATTTCTCATTCAACACTTCTGTCAACTTCACTATCCCCCACTCATCCAAGCTCCTAATCATTTCAACACTTATCTCATCAGGTCCAAGTGCTTTGTTGTTCTTCATACTGTGAACAACAGAATGCACTTCAGATTGCAGAATATCTGGGCAATCAATTCGCCGGTTAATCGTGGGCAAATCACCTCTATCATCATCAAACAGTTCATTGATGTATTCAGTCCACCTCTCAATGATTTTATCCTTCACATGGACACAGAGGTGTTCCATTTTTACACTGTTGGGACCTCACTACTTATCCAAACAAAGAAAGGCCTACTTGTAAAGTCCAAAGCCTAACAATGGAATTCCGCCAAAACCCCATCAGGCTTTGCACCTCGCACCTAGGTGCTAAGTTTGGGTTGAATTCAAACTCTGGTGTCCCATTGGACAAGAGCCGTGGACACCCCAGGGGATCCCTTAGACGCAGCCATGACGTCACGGGTATTATAAGACTCAGAACGCAAACATTTGTTTGTTTTTTTTTTTACCAAGGCTACAGTCCTCACTTGCTGGAGGGCTGCAGACTGTTTCCCAGTTTTAATTTGTTATTATGATTACTTTCGAATCAGTGAAGCAATTCTGATTTTGGCCTCCCTCAAAAGAACGAGATACAGAGCATTCGTTATTCTTCAAGAACGAGAAGAATAACGCCTACACCCGCTGTCTTATCAACCCACTGCATTCTGCTCTGCCCCACGTGTGGATCACCTCACTGTGGGCGCACCGACCGCCAACCCCATCGCCACGTTGAAGCCCGAGCGGAAGGACAGCGCAAGGACTATTCTTATAAAGTAAGAGGCTTTTGTCGAGGCAAAGGTTAGTATTAGCCCGTTATTACATTTTTCTCCCAATTTGTATTTCTGCTCTTATCATCAATTCTGCAGACCGCCGAGTCTGTTTTACTAGTTGTGCAATCTGTTTGTGCTTATTCTGATAGCTGTTGTTTTTATTGTGTGGTCTGCTGCCAAGGGGATAAAGCCAGCTAACTGCACTTCATCAGCAAAAGAATCAGGATCACGGCGAACGAACTCCAGTTCGCTTGTCAGGTTGCTGTATGATAAAGCACAGTTGCTGCGAGAACCCTTTATTTTGCCTGTGCCACGTTGTCGCTGTTCTTCTTTATTTTGGCCATTAAAGTGCGCTGAACCGCGGTTTTGTTGTGCTCCGCCCCTCCCCGTTCGACTTTCCCGGTCATCATTTTCGAGTGACATACCCACTCGCGTGGTTACATCAGCCATCTTGCTATCCCATTTCCTTTTCCCTCTTTTTCAGGGACGGCGCCAGGATTTCTTCTCTCCCGGTGCTAATGGGGGGCTTGACCAAAACTTGGGGTGCAAAGAAAACGAAAGTTTATCTTGAAAATCTGAGAATACAAAACACGGTAATGGGAACACAGTCTGATATCACATTTCCAATCTGCAGTATTAGTCATCGAAGCCAAGGGCTAATAAAAAGACTATTAAACTTAAGCAGCAGACCAGCTAGTTTACTCCTAATTTTGCGTATTGTACACTTACATCGTTATTGTCTGACAAGTATTTACAAATTTGCCGCATGCAAATGCATTGCCATTCTCATCGAGCTGTGATTGGCTGATGGTACGTACAATGGTACCACAGCCAACCAACTTCCAGAAAAAGATTTCGCAGCCTGACATGCCGTACAAGCGCAGACAAATATCCCTCTCCCCCCTACCAAGACGCACACACAAACCGCGCAACACGAGCACGCAGCCAGCAATCGGACTGGGACAGAATGGCGAGTAATTACCTTTCACACATTCCTTTATTCAAATAAATAAATAAATAAATAAAACTAATTCATTAATTCATTTAAAAAAAATGCTTGAGGGGGCTAAACTGGGGCTATGTAGATTTGTGACGGGGCTATAGCACCCCCTAGCCCGGTGTAGCGCCGTCCCTGCACTTTTTATAGTGACGTATTCACTCAGGTGGCTGCGTCAGTGATCTTGTTCTTCCCTTGTCTCACTCCTTCTCCGGGCAACGTACTCACCCATGTGACCATGTCGGCCATCTTGCTCTCCCTTTTCCCTTCCTCTTTCCCTTTTGTGTCCTCACCTTTGCCGCGTCTGTTACCCGCAATCCTAGTTGCTTGTACATGTAGCCGTTTTTTGTGGTAGTTGTAGAAGTAATAGATGTTTGTTGACTAAAGTAACACTGATTACCATCAATATTACCAAAGTTGAATAAACTCTGTCATAATATCTGAACAGGTCCCTGCGATTATTTGTGCATGTTTTTTGTTGTCAGTGCTCGAATTTCACCCTTCATTGTTAATTCCACAAATGTAAATATTGTTAATGTTGGCATTTAGGCTTGAAAAATTCCTTTGAGACTAAAACTTTAGTTCGGTTATTGGGCCCTGATCCCAGGGTCGTGCTCCGCTGCTATTAACTCATATGACCAATCCTATTCATATTAATAATTCTGTTAATTTTAATTATGATCATTAATACTTCTGTGTAACCAAACCTGTTCTTCCCAGAAAATCCCAACAACAAGCAGTTAAAAAATGAGTCAGGCTGATAGCACCACACGTACCAAATAAGTAATTAACCTTACTGCGGCATGCAGTTATCATGAAACTGGACAGATGTATTCAGCTCTCCTGTGATTTGGAAAAACCTAGTATGTGTGTCACTTTTGGTAGAAACTGAGTTTAAACTTCACTTGCAGTGATTAAAAGTGATAAAAATCTTAAAATACTAGATTTAAGTGTCATTTGCACAAAATCAAGTTTCAATCTTTTTTTTCTGGTAGGAAAAGTCCACAACCTAAAAGTTTTTGTTCAATTGCGAGATCCGCTTTGCCGCTGTTAAACTTACGAGGTTTTTCCAGATCACAGGACAGCTGCGCTGCAACAAATCGTTGTTGTTTTTTTTTTTTTTTAAACTTTGTTTATTGAGCTTTTTTTTCCACAACAGAACCCAGACATACAGGAACACTCAGAACAGAGTCCCTACCCCATAAAGTAAGAAAATAAATAAATGAATAAATACACAAATAAATAAATAATAATAATAAAAATAACAATAATAAAATAGAAGAGTAGATCCAAGACAGTGTATGATAAGCATATTGTAAAAGAGGACATATATAAACATAAAAAGGAAAGCATGCTACTAAAAAAAAGAAAACATTAGAGAAGTACAGTGCATACAGAATGGTATTTAAGCAGGTTGTCATCTAAATACAATGAAGTCAGTGGTTGTCCTTATTAGCTTGATTCGTGCAGCTCTGATTTCTCTTCCACGTATCTCAGGAAAGGTTGCCAAATCTTATTGAATTTGCCAGCTGAACCTCTAAGCGTGTGTTTTATTTTTTCCAATTTCATATAATATAAAGCACTTTTGATCCAAAGTGTGTGGGATGGAGGGATGGCATCTTTCCATTTCAGGAGGATTAGGCGACGGGCGAGCAAGGTACAGAAGGCCAGCAAGTCACACTGGGAATTGTTCAGACTGTAAGCTACAGACGGTACACCAAAAAGAGCTATGATGGGGCAGGGGGCTTTTAACACCTCCAGGACCTCCAAAAGTGTTTTTAACACCAAAGTCCAGTAGGTCGTCAGTTTGGAGCAGCTCCAAAACGTGTGTAAAGAGAATGTGGGTCATTTTACAACAATTGCACACAGGATCTATGTCTGGGAATGTCTTTGATAACTTCTCTTTGGTCCAGTGAGCTCGATGCAATATTTTGCACTGCATTAGTCCATGCCTTGCACAGATAGGGGAGGTGTGGACTCTTTTTAATATTGCATCCCAAGTTTCATCATGTTTGTTCTCACCTAAATCCTGCTCCCATATGTTTAATAATGTCAAGGGACAGGGTTTTTTGGTATGAAAGTGCACTATATAGGTTAGATGTAATACCTTTAAATGATTGCACAGGTGCCAATTCATAGCTTTCATGTATGTAACATCACGCTCCCTAAGGAACGCCTCCTTGGAGGGCAAAACATTACGCTTGCCCGCCACCTACAGCATAGAACCGCTATAGGACACTCAAGAAAAGACGCACTACATCACAATGCCGGACAGCTGTTGTGCGGTCGGATGTGCGAACCGTCGGGGAGGAAAGCCGGGATTGTGTTTCTATCGCATTCCGTCTGAAAAAGAAAACTGAGAGGAGAAAACTTTGCATCAGCGCTATCAAGCTGCAAGCAGGGAATACAGAATGGCTCCTACATGTGAACACACCTCTCCTAGACCTGCTATACAGGTGCAGTGACCAAAACCCACCAATCCCTCCTTCTCCACAGCAACCCAAGCTGTTAGTGGGGGGTCATTTAAGCTGTAGGAATGGTTTACCTGCCATCAGAAAATAATGTTTGATCAAATTTATCTTATATTGACTGTTATGGCATAACGTGACAAAATAATCGCTACGCACTGACTGACTACAGTGTCCCTAAAACTGACTCGTGATTGTTTCGAAAATAAAAATGAATTGGATGGCTAATGTTAGCTAAATTAGTACTCACCTTTGCTCGTAGAATGAAGAAGGACTTGTCCTTCACCTCCCAAACAGCAGCATTACTTACCCATCCAGACATAAAATAACGGTAACTGTCGGTGCTTTAATATGCCTTCATTCTGGCAGCGGTGTAAGGTGACGGGTTCTCAACCAAATAAATGTAAACATCCCTAAATTCCAATTTCGGCAAGGACCTGGTGGTGTGTAATTGCTCAAATAACGAATCCGGTGCTGTATATGGGTCACAAGTGCCCAACACTTCCAGCTTGTTTCGGTATCTCTCCTTCTCAGCCGCTGACAGGTGAAAAAAATGAGTATTTTGTTTTTTGTCCGCAGAGGTTGCATTTCGCGCTGTCAATTTTGCCCTCCAGGGCTCCCGGCGAGTCACATGACTGAAAGCTATGAATAGAGAGTCAATATCGGACGTTGGGGGACATTCTGGAAAGTGAGGCAACTGTTTGCAGATGAAATCACGCAACTGTAAGTATCTAAAGAAGTGAGTGTGTGGAATAAGAAATTTAGTGTGCAGTTGCTGAAAGGAGGCAAAGGAACCATCTATAAACAGGGCTTGCTGTGTGCACAGTCCTCTGTTTTGCCACTGCAGAAACACGCTGTCCTGAAGAGATGGAGGAAACATGTGATTTGCAAGAATTGGGGATTTCAGTGAAAAATGATGCCATCCATAGTGACGGCGGACCTGCATCCATATTCTAAGTGTTGTTCTGACAAAAATATTTCTTGTGTATGGGGCAATATCCAAGGCTAGAGGTGCATAGATTAATGCTGACATTGAGGACAGGGCACAGGATCTAGCTTCGAGGGTGCACCAAGAGGGGGCATCGGCACCTGGATCCTCATATAGCCAATGGAGAATAGGTCGAATATTAGCAGCCTAATAATTCAACTGAAAATTGGGTAGAGCCATACCACCTAATACCTTTGGATGTTGTAAATAGGCTCTGCTCAATCGTGGACTTTTATTGTTCCAGATGAAGCTGGATATAAGAGTGTCTAGGCGCTTAAAAAAACGACATGGGAATATCCACTGGGAGACATTGAAAAAGATTTGGGCCAAACATTCATTTTTATAGCATTTATTCTACCAGCAAGCGACAGATGTAGAGGCATCCAGCATTTAAGGTTCTGCTTTACCTTGGTTATTAATGGGTGAAAATTCTTTGAAGAGTCTGCTTATACTGTTTGTAATTTGCACCCCTAAATATGTGAACTGATCATGAGTAACCTTAATGTTGGGTTTTACGAAATGAACAAATGGCGACAACCAGTAAAATACAGCAAAAATACAGCATATCCTCCCGACCCCCAGCAAAATCTTAGAACAGTAATTAGTGAAGAGTATGTCTCAGAAAAACATGATATTTTATGAACTATGAATGTCTAGTCCAGCCATGGTGGACTTGCTCTCTCCTCCCCATTCCAGGATCACTGGGAGGCACGTACGGCTTTTAGTCTCCCGCACTGGCGTCACTCCAATCTGCTTCTTTCTGGGCGCCAGGGGAACTTCTTTTCTTGTAGGGACCCTGAGCAATGTGGTGTCCCCCCTTGCCACAGTAGAAGCAGGCCCCTTCTCTGCAACAGCGGTCTCTCTCCTCCACAGGAAAGCGTGTTCGGCCCCGTTGCATGGGTTCGCCCTCAGGAGAAGGACTGCCGCCAGTAGGGGGTGGTAGCGGTGGAGTAGTCCGGAGGTACTGGATAGGCCGACTGCGAGAAGCGGATCGTTTGCGTTCTTCCAATCGCGAATCTACGCAAATAGCCAAGTCGACCGAATCATCCAATCCCTCCGGTAATTCATGGGAAACTAGCTCGTCCTTTATAGCTTCCAAGAGCCCATTAAAAAAGGCGTCATACAAGGCTCTTCGCCCCCACCTGCTGTTGGTAGCCAGAGTCTGGAAATCGATAGCGTAGTCGGCCACAGAACGACTACCATGTCGAATGCGTAGAATTTCTCGTCCCGCCTCATGACCCAGCTTAGTGCGGTCAAAAATACGCTTCATCTCCTCACCCAGCAGATTGTTGTTCCAGGATCTGCTTCTTCAAACGTCTGAAATTATCTACAACAAAAATAAGAACTAAACTAATATATATAAAATTTCCAAACATTAAGAAATCATATCTTGTTCTCTGTATAAACAACAAATCATAATTACAAGAACTGCAGCAATAAAGAGTAATTTTTAATTTTAAAGAGTAACCAACAAACGTTAGCTTTTAAAGGTCCCATGACATGAGGCACATCACCTCAAACTGTAGGTTTATTTGGTTCTATATGATTATTTATTTCTCGCTATGCACTCAAAAGTTCTGAATTGGCTGAAAAATCAATCGATTTCAAGGAATAAGTGTGATTTTTTTGCACTTTTGACCCCGCCCCCTGAAGAAGTAGGAAGTTTCCGAGAAGTAAGTCACAGGTTCCTGTGACGTTATCAAAGGAAAGCACCTCTGGTTTAGCAATCTCGACGGTCAATTTATACGCTTGTTTACACACATTTTCTGTGTTTGTTTAGTGTATGAGCCTGCAATCAAGATGTCTATCTATCCAGCTATCTATCTAATTGTTCCACTCGACAAACCATGTTACGTGGGCTAACGTAGCTAGATGGCTGGAAACATAGTGGACATGAGGACAACTATCCAAACTCAGGTATAAATCTAATGATGAGTGTACAACAAGGGATCAAAATAACTCGCCGATTGATAAAAAATATTGTATGCATGTTGTGACTGACGTCACAAGCCTATAAGCCAGTGTTCGTTCCACAGTGATCATGGATGCCCACCTCCTACAGCACAGCCGGCGATCAGGCATCACAATACAGCCTCCCGAGTTCATCTCGCTCATAATGCGACGGCAGCTATCAATAATCCAGCTACACTCCAGCTGTGGCAGTTACCCATGCCAGCTAATTTATCAAAGTTAACCACCTATAGCATTAAACTTCAGGATTATTCGCCAGTACATTTGCCAGAATAGGTGGCGCCAAACCGCCTTCACACCGGATGCAAAACGATTTTTTCGCATGACAGAATACATTCAAAGTCAATGCAAAGATGCGAGTACACGCAAAACGCTCTGCGCAAAAAGCTTGCTAACTGCCTGTACCGAGACAGGGCGATTGGATAGAGGGAAATACACACAACTGTCACTAACCAATGTTAGCTTGCTTCATGAAAATCCAACGTTATGTCGAACTTAAGTTAGCTGGCTAAGTGCTGCAGGAAATTAACGTCAGCTAGCTATCTAGCTTGCGTGCGTGTCTAAAGCTGCTTTCACACCGTACGCGAAACAAACCTTTCGCACGACAGATCACACCAAAAGTCAATGCGAGGACGTGAATACACACTTCTTTGAATGTAATCTGTCGTGCAAAAAACCCGCCTCACATCCGGTTGAAAGCGGCTCAACGCCACCTATTCTGGCAAACGCCCAGGTGAATAATCCTGAAATTTATAGCATTACAATAGTTTTTTTTTTTTTTTTCCATCCATCCATCCATTTTCAATCGCTTATCCGGGACCGGGTCGCGGGGGCAGCAGTGTAAGTAGGGATGCCCAGACTTCCCTCTCCCCAGACACTTCCTCCAGTTCTTCCGGGGGTATACCGAGGCGTTCCCAGGTCATCCTTCCCTCACTCGTGAACAAGACCCCAAGATACTTGAACTCCTCCACTTGAGGCAAGAACTCTCCTCCAACCCAGAGGGAACATATCACCTTTTTCCGGTCGAGAACCATGGCCTCGGACTTGGAGGTGCTGATTCTCATCCCAGCCGCTTCACACTCGGCTGCAAACCGCCCCAGTGCATGCTGAAGGTCCTGATTCGAAGGAGCCAACAGGACAACATCATCCGAAAAAGAAGAGATGAGATCCTGTGGTCCCCAAACCGGACTCCCTCCGCCCCCTGGCTGCGCCTAGAAATTCTGTCCATAAAAACTATGAACAGAACCGGTGACAAAGGGCAGCCTTGCCGGAGTCTAACATGCTCCGGGAACAGGTCTGACTTACTGCCGGCAATGCGAACCAAGCTCCTGCTCCGGTCATACAGAGACCGCACGGCCCTTAGTAGAGGGCCCCGGACTCCATACTCCCGAAGCACCTCCCACAGAATGCCACGAGGGACACGGTCGAATGCCTTCTCCAAGTCCACAAAACACATGTGAACAGGTTGGGCAAACTCCCATGCACCCTCAAGCACCCTGCGGAGGGTATAGAGCTGGTCCAGTGTTCCACGACCAGGACGAAAACCGCATTGTTCCTCCTGAATCCGAGGTTTGACTAACGGCCGGATTCTCCTCTCCAGCACCCTGGAATAGACTTTACCCGGGAGGCTGAGAAGTGTGATCCCCCTATAGTTGGAGCACACCCTCCGGTCCCCCTTTTTAAATAGAGGAACCACCACCCCGGTCTGCCAATCCAGAGGCACTGTCCCTGACTGCCACGCGATGCTGCAGAGGCGTGTCAACCAAGACAGCCCTACTACATCCGGAGACTTGAGGTACTCAGGGCGGATCTCATCCACCCCCGGTGCCTTGCCACCGAGGAGCTGCCGAACTACCTCAGAACTACCTACTACTGGTCCCGATCAGTTTAATTAATCCGAAATGGTTGAAAAACAACAAATTTTCATGGAAAAGCGTTTGCATCTTTGTTTTCATCGCCAAAAAACACAATGGCAATTTCTTAATGTCAATTCAGCCTATTTAATGTCAGGGAACCTTTAACACTACAACCACAGCACGCGCTCGAGATGTATAGCAACATTGGATTATATTTTGAGCTGCAGCTTGATTCTGTGTCACTTCTAACAATATCTAACACTTACACTTACCTAACAGAAATCTCGCCTCACTTGTCAATCTTGTGATGTTGCATGGGAGTTAATCTATTTTCTTAGGAAGAAAAGGCCGATGACGCGATGTTGACATCTATTGGGTCTGTGTAATCAGGCCAGCCACTAACAAAATGTGCACTGCAAACCCTTGAATGGTCCTTTAGTGCAAAATATTTTCGGTTGACTGCATGTCAAAGACCACTCTACACTTCAATCATTTCACTAGCGCCTGCCTATGCATTATTTCATTTTGTGAAACATTTCCACATAAAAAAAAAAGAATAATAATAATAATAGTAATTCGGTTTCAATGTGGACCAATGGCTACCTATTTGAGTACCTATTTTCAGTGAGGACTGTCATTAAAGGGGACCTATTATGCTACATTTCAAGGTTTATATTTTGATCTTGGACTCCCCTAGAGTACTCCTGATCGTTCAAAGCCCAAAAAAGGGTCCTTATTTAGCGCATACTGCCATCCGCAGAAAACCCCATTTGTAGTCCGTTTGCAGTCTCTGCCTGAAATGCCTTGTTCGGGTGGCTCTTCCTCTACGGCCCCCCCACCCCGTGTGCCCATATTCCTCTGATTGGCCAGCTCTGTGTAGGGCGGGGCTGGGCGGGACTCGGCAGAACACAGTTTTCCAGGTCCGCCTCTCTAGTGTGTTACTTGAGACGTGTCTGCCATCTGAGCTAAGAAATCAGCAGGGAAGTGCTGCAATCAAACGCTGTACATGTGTATAAATCTAATGAAATGACCTTGTTCTAAGAAACGCAGCAGCGAAAGTGGAGGACACAGTGCGAATGTCTAGCAACTCAAGCTCGAATTTGCTATCTACCTACAGCTTCTATGGTGAGTACACCAGTATTTCCATTCTATAGCTAGGATTGAGGGATGCTAGAATCCACCTTATGCAGACACATTTGTAGAACGGGTCGACATACTCAAGTATAGACCGGAGACCATAGAAATCCGGTGGGTCTGAGTTTAGAGGTAAACATGGACAGTGAGGGGCAGCAAAAAGTGAACCAACAACTTATGAACTGCTCAGGTGTGTTTTAGAAGGACCTGCTGGTTCGAGTGCACAACTGAGGTGTGTCGTTAGCGTGGGGTATGGAACAGCTTTTGCGCTGACATATGACGGAGAGGTGAAAGCTCCAGGCTGAACGGCCTTTTTGGAAATTGTTCGTGGTAATGGTTTACTTACTGAGACAGAATAAGCTGCTTTCACTTTGGACAGGAAACAAATTTGTTGCTCAGCAGATTACATTCACTGTCAATGTATTGCCTTTGCATTGACTTTGAATGTAATCTGTCGCGCAAAAAATTTGTTTTGCGTCTGGTGTGGAAGCGGCTAAACGCGCCCACAACGCGTGTATTTGCGTCTTTGTATTGACTTTGAATGTAATCTATCACACGAAAAATTTGTTTCGCGTCTGATGTAAAAGCAGCTTTATGGATAGCATGCGACAGCTAGAGAGAGCTCCGTTTTGCGTCCGGTGTGAAAGCGGCTTAACGCGCACATAATGCGTTTTTTCGCATCTTTTCATATACTTTGAATGTTATCTGTTGTGCGAAAAATTTGTTTTGCATGCGATGTGAAAGCAGCTTTATGGATAGTACGCAACAGCAAGAGAGAGCTCCAATTATGTTATGAACAGGACTTACAAACCATAAGTTCCGTTAGCGTGGACAGTTGCTTATGTATTAGTCAGAATAATTCCAAAAGGGGGATTAAATTATGCCACGGCAGTGTAGAGAAATCATGTATTATACCAGACACCTTATAGCTTGTGCATTTTGTGATTGCTTTCATGGTAGCATCAGAGAGCTTGCCCAGATATTGGTGTAGTACCCGTCTGATCCCAGTCATGGATAAGTGAAGCGATCACAAGCAGCCGTAAACAAACCCAAACATGTATCCCAAGCTCAGCAAAACCTACGTCTGGTCTAACTGCAGCCTTTTCAGCCCAACTTTGCAGACACATACCGCAACTCTCCGGTTAGCTTCATCTATAGTGGTTACAATCAGGTAATGCTATGATATAACTGCAAAATTGATGGTTACCGAAGTAACAAAAGCAAACCCATCAGAATTACTGCATATAAGGTAACCAGGAGCATTTTTGAGTAGGAGGGCATGAAAACTAACATGCAGTAGCTGGTAACCGAGCGGTCATAACAACCAGAGAGACAAACCCTTACAATACAGGTTTTACAGACAGCAGGTTCTGTTACTGTGGACAGTTGTACCAAGCATCCAAATTACAAACAAGCATAAAAAGTTTGCTTGAAATGAGGTTTATGCTCACACATAAACCATCATGCTGTGGTGTGTGCGTGTGTTGGTGTTAATACCCCTGTTACACCAGATTTGCGTTCTCACAGAGTTTGTGCGCCATTCACAAAAATTGTAGAATGCTGGGGTGAGTGCAGTAGGATCATCAGAGCGCAGCGGCATCTTTGTGGCATCTCCACTAAACGCGGGGGGGTCCCTTAGAACGCTGTGGCTCTGCGTTCTGATTTGAACTCTGTAGGGTCATTGTAGCAGCTCAGTGAGGTCTCCTACAGCACCACCGAAGCGTCATGGGCACGCCCCAAGGTCGCATATGAATGCCACACAAACGCAACTAAAGCTGCTTTCACACCGGACGCGAAACAAATTTTGCGCATGACAGATTACATTCAAAATCAACGCAAACACATGTATTTGCCTCTTTGCATTGACTTCAAACGTATTCTGTCATGCAAAAAATTAGTCTTGCGTCCAGTGTGAAAGCGCCTGAATAGTTGAAAAGAAAAGAGTGTTGTATGTTACGGCTCATAACATCTGGGAAAACGTAGTATGGATACTTCCGGGACGCAGTGAACTCAGCGTGCAGTGGGCGTGCAGTGAAAACACCTAGCTAGCAGTGAACACATTACGAGAACGAGAAAGCCTTCAATCACAAACGACAACGCTGTGGGAATGCACCAGCACGCCACGGGAACAAAGTTTTGGTCAAAACTAAGTTGGTAATTATTAGGCTTTGCCTCATCACATACAGGAAGATGAAAAATAATGAAAAATAATTATTGATTTCCTGTTTTCCAAGGGCAAAACCAAGCAAGTCATCGGTATTTCATCAGTTGAGAAGTAAAAATCAAGCAAGTTGATCTTCCTTGGTTCTTCCACATAAAATTTTCTATTTTTTAATGATAAAACCCGGTCAGTGAATTAGTCAGTTATGGAGCAGCATACCTATATTATCTGATCTGTGAGGTAAGTCCCCATGCAGAGCATTGGATGTACAAGACATTCATGGTCAGTATTTGTAATTTATGCAATTGACAAGCTAATAACGACTTAAAAATGGCTTGAAGAGGGAAGCAGATAGAGTTAACACTGATTAACTGTCAAATGCCACAGCAGCTGCATAATTGTTAGGTTTTTGTCCATTTTGAGATTTGACATTTTATATTTTCAGATGGAAAAATTCTTTAAGTCATATTCCCAGGGATACTAATGAAAAATTAAAAAAAAATCCCTTATACATATCTCTTATAATGTAATGAACAAATAACTACCATGTCAGTTTCATTGTTGGACAAGAGTTTAACCCCAGAGGGATATCAGCTTTGATTCTCGGAATCAGCTTTTTGTTACTTACTTGGTTTTTCCATAACACTCAAGAGCTTGTGAAAATTTCAAATAATTAGCAAAATGATCTCCAAATTTTCTGCGATCCCACGGAGTTCTGACTGTGGTGACAACTCCGTGGGAACCCTGTCTGGTATAACAGGAGTATAAGTAGCTTATATTGCCGTTTCTGCCCATGTTTTGACTTATTTATTGGACTGAAGATGATGCTCAATTTTTTCAGATTGTCAGGCAGGTTGAAGGAGGTAATAGTTGACTGAGATTCATTATGTCTCTAATTTTAGAATAAAGGTTTAATTTCTTCTATATCAGACAAGAAAAGAAAAATTTAATTATGTTTTCATACCTTGACATGTTTCGATGGGAACCCCCATCTTCTTCAGTAGCATCACCTGATGGCGGTGTGACATGTCTTATCAGCTGTTGTTACGGAGGCGTGACCAACCTGTCAAAATCTGACATGTTGGTCATGCCTCCTGCAGTCTGTTCGCTCCTTTAGAACAGTGCTCAAAGTGTGAGAAAGCATGTACAACCCCTCGTCCCGGTTCATCTTCCTTTGGGCTCGCTTCCGGATTTCTATGCCTCCGGAATCCTACACCTCCATGATCCAGCATTGGTGTCTGTTTTCCTCAGTGTGGATGACTTTGGCCTTGTCCCAGTCCATAATATGATTTTCCTAGGGCTGTCGCGTTAATTAATCGCGATTAATTAAAGCGCAATAAAAGTAACTGCCACTATGAGGCAGACAGACGTGATTGTTTATTACCTTTTCTATGACACTTACCTAATGCGGTCATTTGAAATGCTTCCGGGAGAAAACTGTGATATGAAGTCCGCTAGTTACCAGCGAGGTTGGACAGCCTCCATCGCCTTGGCATAATTAGCTTACCTTAAATCAATTCCCCTGTATTTTGCCTGACTTGGAATCAAGCCATTTATTCAGCCAGCTGACAACTCAAAACCAAAATGTGGCCTTTAATGATTAAGAAGACATAATGAATGTGTTCCAACTACATTTGAGCTGCATTCCAGAGCTAATACACCCAGAATGTGCAAGAATCATTTGAGGTGGGTTCGAACTGCATTCTAAGTATTCAAACGAAATTCTTTCGAAGCTGTAAGAATTTTGGTCAATTTGAAATTCCCGCTGGAATGTTGCGCGAATTCTTCACTCCGGCTGGTTCTGCTTGAGTCTTGCTGATTTTGAATAAGTGTGACGAGGGCTTCAGGCTACTCAGTGGCTCTAGTTGTTCATATCAGTCAAGGTAACATTAGGCTCTTAGAGAAAAACAGTGGGTTTTCGCTGAGAAGTTAGTTAACTAAAAACATGCCTTGTTTGGCAGATTGATATGAGATCAACAAAGATTAGTCCAAATTTGTTGACAGTAGGTGCAGCCTCATGTCCTGGTGCCCTAAGATGTCAGGAGGGCACCAGGAAAGTGATGGAATCTGAAGACCCAAGTGTAGGGATGTAATATTTTTTTAAATCAAGAAAGGTGACATAAAAAAACTAATCCAAAAAACTCCAGGGACACGCCAAAAAGGAGTGCACTAAACAAACCGGTGTCTCACATTAAGGCCACCTACCTGTGAGGGGGGGGAAGCTGAGGCTTAAATAGACAGGAAATTTTGATTAACCAAGGAGGAACACGTGTGGTGCTTAAGTGAAAGAGTAGGGGAGATAATTGAATAATCAGGTGAAGGCAGGTAGCCTGATGTCTTGAATGCCAGAGGGAGGAGCAGGACAGTAGGAGGAGTTGGTCAAAACACTTTCTGAACTCGCCCACACTCACGATCTGTCTTTCTCTCACACAAATACGCACACATATAATGCAAACATCAGCCTGGGAGGACAAAAAATTAACAAGGTCCAAACCTCGGGGACCTCATAGTTGGCTATAGCAGTGTATGCATGTTCAGCAGATGCTCCAAAAAAATGGTTGTCCACTGTGGCCGACAGCAAATTGTATTGTGCAATAGAAAGAAGCATCCAGTTGTCGTTTGTCGCGGTGTGTTCATGCGCCATTTCGTCAACATCAAAATGAAATAATTAATAATTTGAACAAATTATTAATTAAATTAATTCAAATAATTTGTATGTCTATAAGCGGTGTAAAAAAAATTTTTATTTACGGGCAGAGGTGTGTAGTCAAGGGGTCAGAAAGTAAAAGTCCTGCCATTTTTTCATTCTGCCCATAAATTTATGCCGGCTGATTTCACTGTTAGTTATACCTCTCCGCTGAAGAATAGTGCCAGCTGAATAGGCTTCTAAGGCTGGACCAATATTCTGGGATGGACTTTTATTCTCTGAACCCGGATTACACACTTCCGCATACAGACATATAAATTGACAAGAATGCTTTTCACAAAAAACAATAGTTCACTATTCTGGACCAAAGCCTCCTTGAGTGAAGTTTGAAGATTGGTATCATACTGAAAGCTATAGAGCAGGGCTATGCAACATTTTCCAGGAAGGGCCGTTGTGGGTGCAGGCTTTTTCCAATCAAGCACTTACATACCTAAAATCCACGAATTAACCCCAAGAGTCTTTGCTAATGAGCTTAATTAATAGTATCAGTTGTGTAAGTGCTTTGTTGGAATGAAAGCCGGTACCCACACCGGTCCTTTCTGGACACGGTTGAATAGCTCTGCTATAGAGTGTATACAGGCAAGCAATTGATTTGCTGGTGGAAATTGAAAATCAATTTCATTGAGGGAATGAAAACTTTAGTAGAGGAAGTAGTCATTATTTTTCAGACATGTTCAGACATGTCTGAATTTTACGTTTATCTTCGGAAATGTGCAACAGAAGCAGAGAGGGTAACAGCACCAGAGATAATGTAGCTCATGGTAGTTAAAGCGCTTGCTTTACTGTTAAGGTAGGTAGACACTCCCAAATACATTTGTTCCTCTTTCATTCATAACAATTTAGTACCAACCAGGGCCACTTTAATGCACGGGCTTGCACAGGCTTACCAGGGCTGAAGCCCCGGGGCCCGATTCGTGAAAGGGCCTAGAAGAGAAACAATACTCAATGGTATACGAGGCGCTCTGCACAAAAGAAATATTGATCAACATTCTGATAAGGGGCTGGCTGTGAAAAGACTGCTAATATACACACAGGGAAGGTCACATGCTATACAGGAATCAGGCGTAGAGAATCAGACTAATTACAACAGGAGAATCACATAAGGGAAGCCCTAACCACGAAAATTGCTGAAAGACAAAACACAAACGGGAATCACACAAACAACCTATGACATTTAAACAGCTCCAGTCCAGGAGTTCTACATGCACAGATAGCGAGCGCAGGTTAGTTATTAAGCACGTGCGAGAGATCTCGCTGAAGCGAAGGAGAGGACAGAAACAGGCCAAGAGGCGGAGTATAGAACAGGGCGATTGCGGAGAGGGAATTAGTCATAATTAGTAGCGGTGCAACTTTACATATTAAACTAGAGTGCTCGTTAGTAAGTTAGTAATCTTATATACATGGATTAGTTGTGTTAGTAGACAATGATACAAAATACAAATGTTAGTCTTGTTAGTAATCAGAACGGAAAGGTGAAGGAAGAAAACGAGACTCAAAGGAATACTTTAAATACCGGAACTCATTGAAATCACCCGAAGTCAGTGGGCACGCAGACAGGGAAGACGGACTGAACCAACTAGATCACAAGACAGGGGAGACAAGTGCAATGGAACTGGGACATGGAATGAACCAAAAACCTGAGTATTACAATAACCAAAAAGAATAAATAAATGACAATAATCGTGAACAGAGAACCAGAACATAAACATGACTAAAAACCATAACCGTGACAAAAGAAATATGACAGCGGGGCTCAATAATGCGCAACTTGGGAAATTGCTGCGGGAGTCCCAGTTTTCAAAAAAAGAAAAATAACCAAGCTGACTGGTTATTTCAAAACTACAAGCCTTAAAAACCCTCCATCATTAGCGGCTATCCGGGCAATGCTAACAAGCCACCACAGGCAAGGTTGTTGAGCGCACTGCCTGCAGAAGATGGTAAAGAACCTCATGCAGCTAGTGCTGACATAGGATAGATAGCAAGCAAGGCATTTGATAGTTAAGTGGCTTAGTACAACGACAACAATAGAAAATGAAGTACAATGACAACATAAGAAAATGTAGGCTCTATTTTCAGTTAAGCCTTTAAAAGTCCACTGTAACTGAAGATTTTCACCATAAACGTCGAAGTTTGTGATTTAGTGATTTCTATCTGCTTTATTCTGGTTGTATGAACGGTGCAAACAATTATTGTCCGCATGAATCATCATTTCTGAAATTGGAAATATGTTATTTTTACACGATCTTTCCTCGGCGAGTTGCGTCGTGATGGAATTTACCGTCAGATGGAGTAATCTGATATGATACTAAATTTGATCCGCTACAGTTTAATGGTAGCACGACAGAAAACTATTTTCCATGCATGTACGAAAGACTGCGCACTAGTTTTGTGGTATCACTGCTCAGAAGTTTGTCATTTAGTTCTGAACAGAATCATAAGATGGGCAGCTGAAGCCCGTAGAACGTTCTGAGGCTTTGTCATTTTTCTGAAAAAAGACTGGAAGCTGAAGACCTTCGGAGAGCATCTTGAGAGCTTGTACCCTGAAAATGATATTATATTTTGAAATGATATTATACATGCTCATTTCTCAAATCTTTTCACAATCATGTTTTTCTATTAAAGTGTGCAATAAATGCCTAACAATGCATACTTTTCTTGATTTTTCATCTTTTCATGATCACGAGTGCACAACAAATCAAGCCAACTCTGAGCATATGATTTCATGCGCTGATCATACAGGGGGTATGGGCAGATGAGATATTCATGCCCGGTTCATTTAAGTTACAATGAAAAATTTTTACCAAACAGGTGAATTTGGTGCTTCTGCAACTCTCTAAGATGGATGATGACAGTGCATTTTTTCTAATTATTTTGGATGATGTGATTTTAGAAAGCGATTCCTTGAAATTGTTTTCTTATAATTAAGGTGTAATATGGTTATTTGCTAATTTTATTTTCCATTAGTAAATAAAAAAATTTAAACACAATTATCAGAGTGAAAACACGTGTTATAGAGGCTAATTTGCCCTGATATAAATACAGGTGTGCCTTGAGATTTTGTCTTGCCCTTTGGTGTGCCCCTGGCACAAACGGTTTGACAACCACTGCACTAAACAGTCAGAGCCTGTTGGCAGTGCGGGCATCTATCTCCATCACTGATTGGCAATGAGGATATATCTCTGTTAGCAGAAAAAACTTACTTGGTGAAAAGCTGATTATTACTGATGTCCAAACATGCTTAACACTGGGATATTGCGTGTTGCTAAGGGCTGATTTCAGAACGTCAACCGGCTTTTCAAAAAAAGATCATCTCGCGGTGGTGGTTCAAAAATGTCCAAAGTGTATGTGTTGTGTATGAGTTTTCGAAAATGTATTAATTAAAAAAAGGCTAATTTGGGAGTGTCTACCTAGCTTAAAGGGATATTTCAACATTTTTGCAAATTGGCCTATTGCCGTAATCCCTTTAGTTATATGAGTCGGTACATTACCTTTAATTATCCGTGCCCATTGTTTTGAGATACGGGGAGGGAAAGATGCGAGCTGCTCAGCAAACATAATGAAAGTGAACAGTACAGGTCCTTCAAAACTCTTCAAATACGCAATCCAGCAGCTCCAAAACGCTCTTGTGGACAACTTGTGACCTACACATTGTTACAGCCCCGCTGGTCTGTTAAAGCTTAGGTAAGAGTACATGCAAAAATTCCGCTTTGCTGATTGGTATCAGTATTCAATTAACTCATTAAGTTCAATTTGTGAAGAGACAATTGAAGCTCATTACCTCCACCTGTGTGGGACACTATTTAAATGAGTTGCCTTCTCTCAACGGGGAGGAGGAGATTGGATTTGCTTGTGACCATGGTGCTGGGATTAGGGCTCGCCTTTGACAAATATGCCTGGCCAAAAAAATTACTTTGTTTCAACTTTTGTTTCCCTGTGTGGTCTCCCTTCTTGTAATGACCTCATAGCCATGGTCTTAACAATGTTCACCACGCTATGAAATGATCACATACATTTGTATAATTATGAAACATTACGACACATTAAGCAAATACTTGGAACTACTTTCTTGAGTAACCCGCTGGGCGGATTAGCGCAGTGCGCACCTCAGACATTACGACTTGCGAGTAGTTTTCGTAAATATACGCTTTTGAAATCACTCCGCCCAGTTGGTATGTCTGGAATGTAGTTCTGGTTATGCATTTGCCTTGAAAATAACTCTGTCTCGTAATTATGAATTATTATTTTATAGTGTTGTGAATGTGTAGGTTGCAAGTTATCCACGAGAGCATTTTGGAGCTGCTGGATTGCGTATTTGAAGAGTTTTGAAGGAGCGAGGGACCTGTACCATTCACTTTCATTATGTTCGCTGAGCAGCTCGCGTCTATCCCCCCTCGAATCTCAAAACAACAGCCATGGATAACTAAAGGTAATGTACCTACTCATATAACTATAGGGATTATGGCAATAGGTTAATTTGCCAAAATTTTGAAATATCCCTTTAACCCATACTCTTTCTGAGCAGCTTCACTTTTGAAGTGCATTGGAAACAGTTGTTTGTTTGTGGTCATATTTGTGTATTGTTGATTCATTTTGAAAAGATTGGAGACAGAAAGTCACAAAGTTTCTGAAAAAGTGTACCAACACATCTTAGGTCAGCAGGCCAGAGTGACAGAAAGAACATGCTGTACATAAATGACCACATAAGCAAATTCATTCAGTACATATGTTTGTGTACACATACTGGCATGCAGACACAGAAGTGCGCGCACAAGCACTCGCTCACCCCAGTTTCTGGATATGATGTCCATGCTAGCTCTGTTGTTGCCCACTTGCTGTCCATTAGAGTTTCTGTAGACAAAACAGTGAATGGAGAGGGGATTATGAAAAAATATTCAAGGGGCCCTCAGATCCAAGCAGATCTAAGTGCTCCCAAGCTAATCATGTTAATTTTTTTCAGCTTGAAAAACCCTCTTCAACCCTGCCACTTCCTCAACATGCCATGCTTTCTCTGTCGACAAGAAATTGCGTAAATAACCTAATATCATACTTTGGGGGTTATTAAAGACATATTATGGGGATGGTTATTCCTGGAATATGCAATCACAGACATTTATATACCTCATCGTAAGCTCTGAAGCAGTTTTGATGATACAAGTCCTTGAAAATTTAATATATCAATTGTGAACTTTAATGGTCACAGAAAGTCAAGTTGAGGTCAGCAAATGGACTTCTTATATGACTTTCTAAATGTCTCTGTACAATCCTTGGCTCTATCTGTGACCATTTTGGTGATATAAGTCATTGTAATATCACTGTCGTGTTTGATCCTCAAAGGTCACTGACAGTCAAGTTGAAGGTCACCAAATGAAAGTTCATATGTGACTTCCAAGATGTGAGTAACACATACCTAGGCTCCATCTGTGACCATTTTAGTAATACAAGTCATTGAATCTTCACTAGGTCACATCTGACCCTTGAAGGTCAAGACGAAGTTCACCAAATGAAAGTTCATATACGATTTCCTATATGTCTCTAATACAAAACTAGGCTCCATTTGTGACCGTTTTGGCAATACAATCATTGTAATTGTATTATGTTGTTGTTTTGAAGTTTGACCGTCAAAGGTCACCAACAGTCAAGTTGAATGTCACCAAATGAAAGTTCACATGTTACTTCCTAGATGTCAGTAACACAAACCTTGGCTCCATCTGTGATTTTTTTAGTGATAGAGTTAATTAAAATTTTCTCTTGGTCAAGTTTGATCTTCAAAGGTCAAATTGAGGGTCACCAAATGAAAGTTCATACATTACTTCCTATATGTCTCCAATACAAACCTACATTCTACCTGTCACGATTTTGCTAATATAAGTCATCAAAACCATATTTTTTCCAAAAATCTGTCTTGAGAAAGGGGGTCGTCGTATATCCAGTATCATCTTATATTTGGAACAATATGGTTAGTCAATGAAATTTCACCGTGAAGTTTGGTCATTGAAGGTCACTGAAGGTCAAGTTCAATGTCATCAAATGAAACTTCATACATGACTTCCTCTATGCCCACAATGCCAACCTAAGCTCTATCTGTAGTAGTTTTGGTGATAAAAATCATTGAAATTTCACAATGTGAAGTTTGACCTTCAAAGGTCACTGAAGGTCAAGTTCAAGACCTCCAAATGAAAGTTCATATATGACTTCCTATACATCTCCAATACAAACCGACACTTTATCTGTAATGATTTTGCTGAAATACTGTGTTGCTCTGAATATAAGACAATGTTTTTTCCTGGGAAATCCGCAAAGAAAAGATGGGGTCATCTTATTTTCAGGGAATAGGCTTATAACAGTCAAAATCAGTGATTCTCTGAGTGTATTTTTGTTTATATTTATATTGGTTTTTTATCAAAATGTTTGATCAGTATTATCAAATAAAATTTTTGTGATTATTTTTCTTTTGTGATTAAAACAAGATTTTGTCATCAAAAAAATAATTTTTCCAAAAATCTGTCTTGAGAAAGGGGGTCGTCTAATATCCAGTATTGTCTTATATCCGGAACAATATATGTCAATGAAATTTCACTGTGAAGTTTAGTCATTGAAGGTCACTGAAGGTCAAGTTCAATGTCACCAAATGAAACTTCATAAATCACTTCCTACATGGCCACAATACAAACCCTAAGCTCTGTCTGTAATAGTTTTGGTGATAGAAGTCATTGATATTCCACTATGTGAAGTTTGCCCTTCGATAGTCACCGAAGGTCAAGTTTAAGGCCACCAAATGAAAGTTCATGTATGACTTCCTATACATCTCCTATACAAACTGAAACTATCTGTAACCATTTTAATGATAAAAGTCATTGAAATTTCACAGTGACGTTTGGGTATTCTACCTGGGAAGGTCTACCAGACAAGGATGCAGTCTCTCCCCAACCCTCTTTGCTATATTCATAGAGCCATTAGCACAGGCAGTTAGGCAGAACCAGGACATTAAAGGGGTCGAGGTAAAAGGTTGAGAACATAACCTAACATTTCAAGCCTATAAATCTTTGAAAATTGTAACATTTTGCCAGACCTCAAGCGTGACCTTTCAATGTCATCTGAGGTCAACTTTAACACAGCGATAATATAGGTCATATATATTTCTTCCTATATCTCAGTAATACAAACTGCAACCATTTAGCTTCCACAGGCGATTGGCCCATTCTCCATAAGACCCAATGTTAAAGTACAGCGCCCCCACTAGACCCACTTCCGATGATTCAATCAAAATGACACTTGCACTGTACATTAAGTGTATCAAGGTGAGTTGATTGCCAGATTTAGGAGCAGACAGTTTTTGAGAAATAATTTTTTGAAATTTCAATCATATCTTTTAACATTGTTAATATATTCCCTGACCTTGATTTCAACCCTTCTAAGTCATCTGTGGTCACATTTGATATTGCCGAAATATAGGTCATATATGACTTCCTATATGTCAATGATACAAACTTAATCCTTATCCGCAACCATTTGGCCTCCACAGGCCATCTTGCATATTCATAAAGTACAGCGCCCCCAATGGACCCACTTCCTTCGATTCAATCAAAATAGTGCTGGCACTGTACATTGATGGTACCAAGGTAAGATGATTGCCTGATTTAGAAAAAAATTTATTATGCAGTTTTTGAGAAATAATTTGAAAAAATTTCAGTCCTATCTTTAACATTGGAGCCAAAAATTCAAGGGCCCATAAAACGGACAAAAATGATTCAATCAAAAATTTAAAATAAAATCTGGAGATATGGTCTAGTAGTATGTTATTGCAAATTGCAAAGATAAAAAATGTTCCGGACGACGGATGCCACACCGCAATAATAGCTTATCAGCCCATAGGGCCGGTAAGTTAAAAGGTCATTTAAATGCAACAATTCTTATTTTATCAAGATTATATAGATTCAAGGTAGTCTTTGGAACTGCCCGAAAGTAGTGCATCACCCTCTTCTGTTGAAGCATATCAGGTTAATTAGAGCTGTGATTCGATGATCTGGCCACTGCTTGTTAAACTACAACCTCAATTCTGAAATAGTTGGGATGAAGTGTACATTGAAGCACCTGTTACTAAAACCCCATAAGTCACACCTGACTTGACTTGACTTGTGGGGTTTTAGTAATCAGTGCTTCAATTGTGAGTAAAATCAAAATGCAATCACTTTCAGATCACATGAGCCAGTATGTTTTTTTTTCCACTTTGTTTTTATTAGATTTTTTACGTCCAAATACAATGTCATCCAAGCATGAGAAAAAACAGAAACCAACAACATGGAAAAATAATTATGTTAATCATGAAACAATAATGATAAAATAAAACAGCTGATTGGTCCTTTCATTGTTTCTCTCATAAATGCGATCACTCAAGTCTGTCAAATTTTCATTCAGTCACTGATATCCTCTTCCTCCTTGTACCAAAACCATTTCTCCCATTTCTTTTCAAACTGTTCCTCCTACATTTTCAAAATGTGTGATAACTTTTCCATACCATAAATCTCTTCCACAATACTAAGCCACTGTTCTGAGGTTGGGGGGTCCACCTTATACCATGCTCTTATTATTGCTTTTCGGCTGGCTGCAAGTAGTACTTTCAGCAAATATGTATCATCTCCTTGAACCTCGTCTTGTGGTATATATCCCAAATACAGTACCAAAGGGGTTTTTTGTATCTCATATCCCAATATTTTTTTTAGTTCACTCCACACTCCCTCCCAATACCCCTCTATTTTATGGCATTTCCAGAACAAATGTGCATGGTCCGCCTCCACCTGACCATATAGCCTCCAACAGAAGCTTTTATCTGGTGTTTTTTATCTGGTCTCCCAGTCATCTTTGGTGTTATGAAAAACCTTATAATGTTCTTCCACCCAAATTCTCTCCATATTCTTGAACCTGTGGCTGATTGCTGAGCTTTGCACACATTATTCCACTTCTCTTCCGTTATTTCTATGCCCAGTTCTTTTTCCCATTTTTTTTTTTATATATATAGTTGAATTACCCCCGCTGGTACCAGAAGCTTGGTAAAGAGCAGAGATTACTCTACATTTTATTCCTTCATATGCATTTATAATTATTTTAATGATCCCATTTTGTTCTCTAGGTTCTTTTACTTTAATTTCATTTAAATAATAATCCCTTACCTGAAAATATCTAAAAAGTTCCCTTGCCTCCAATCCAAATCTATCCCTTAAAACTTGGAAGCTCTGCATTTCCCCTTTTTCAACAAGTGTGCATATAGCTGTAATGCCCCTTAGTACCCACCTGCCAAAGCCCTGATCACTTGTCCCTGGTTTAGATCTCGTATCATGGGATAACCACCTCAGAATCTTTGTTTCAGTCTGTAATGCATATTTTTTGATTACCAAATGCCAAATCTCCAATGTGAATTTACTTCTTGAGCCCAACAGTACTTCTTCTTGCCTGAATAGTTCCCTATTAGTTATTAATATTTGAAGTGGGCTAGCCCTTTCTTTCATCACTATATCTTTCCATCTGGCTATGTATGTGCCATTGCACCAGTAATATACTGCCCTGAGTTGTGCCGCATAAAAGTAGTCTTGCAGTTTTGGTACTGCCATGCCCCCTTTATCTTTAGGGAGCTGCATGGTGCGATATCTAATACGTGGCCTCCTACCCGCCCAAATGAACCTGGCAATCCATCTATCCCACTCTATAAATTGTTTCTGTGGAATCATTACTGGCAAAGTTTGGAATAGGTACAGTAGTCTCGGTAATACATTCATCTTAATTATTTCTATCCTTGAAGATCTAACTGAAACATTGACCATCTGCCCATGTCTCGTCTGAGTTCCTCATTAATCTGAGTGTAATTTGCTGTGTACAACTTCTCCACACCCCTGTGATGTTCACACCTAAATATTTAATTGTTTCTGAATTCCATTTAATTTTGTATTTATCTTTTAATTCTGGTGTTGGGGCATAATTGATGGACAGTATCTGTGTTTTATTATCATTAAGTTTGTAACCTGTATAATATCCATATTCCTCCAGTTTATTCATCAGTGCAGGGAAAGACCTATTGGGTTGTTCCAAATATGCCACCACATCATCTGCAAACAGTCCTATCTTATGTTCCCAACCTTTTACCTCGACCCCTTTAATGTCCTGGTTCTGCCTAACTGCCTGTGCTAATGGCTCTTTGAATATAGCAAAGAGGGTTGGGGAGAGACTGCATCCTTGTCTGGTAGACCTTCCCAGGTAGAATAGTTTTGTGAGACTACCATTCACCTTAACTCTAGCAGATGGTTCTTGGTATAATGCTTTAATACACCTGACAGATTTCTTATTGAAGCCAAATCTTTCTAACACCATGTATAAATAAGTACAATTTACGCTGTCAAAAGCTTTCTCTGCATCTACACTAACCAAGATGGCACCCTTTTTTGTGCATTGGGTCTCTTCTACAATGTGTAGCATCCTCCTGATATTGTCCTGCGTCTGTCTTCCTTTAATGAAGCCAGTCTGGTCTTCATCTATAATATCAGTCATAAATGTCTCAAACCTTTAAGAGATTATTGAGGTGTACATCTTGTAGTCTACATTTAGCACAGAAATTGGTCTATAGCTACTGCATTGCTCTTTATCCTTAACCTCTTTTAGTATAGTTGTGATAATGGCCTCCTTCCATGAAGGTGGGATCTTCCCTTCTTTAATTGTGTGTCTAAATGAGGCCAGCAGTATTGGGGTTAATTCTTGTCTAAACATTTTATAGAATTCTGACGGGAATCCATCACTTCCAGGAGATTTATTGTTCTTCATTCTAGAAATTGCCCCTTCTATTTCTTCCTCTGTGATTTCTGCAGTCAGTAGTTTATTTTGCTCCTCTCCTATTGAAGGTAGATCCAGCCCATCCAGAAAGTTTCTCATATCTTGTTCACCTGCCATTGCTGGTTGTGTATATATATTTTGGTAATAAACTCTAAATACTCTTTCTATTCCACATGGTTCAGTCATCAAGTCATTCGTTTGGGGGTCTCTAATTTCGTATATTGTATTCAATGCTTGCTGTTTCCTTATACGCCTAGCTAATAATCTGCTGGCTTTAGCTCCTCCCTCATAATAAGTTTGTTTAATAAATCTTGCCTTCTTTTCCACTTCTGTCAATAATATGTTATCTATTTTTGTCTTTGTCTCTTTCAGTTGCCTTAATACCTCTGGATCACCTGTAGCATTGTGTTCTTTCTCTAAATCTTTTAAAAAGAGCAATTTGTGTCTGATAGTGTGCTTGTCTGGCCGTCTTGCGACCTGTTGTATATGCCATTGGCTTCCCCCTAATGACTGCCTTGAGTGCATCCCAAAGAATGGTTGGATCTACCTCGCCATTATCATTGTCCTCTATATACCTTTTTATATCTTCTTTAGTCATTTCCACTAGATTTTTATCATTCATTATCCCAACATTCATCCTCCATATTGTAGTCCTCCTTCTTGTGTTTAATTTTATTGTCAAGTAAAGTGCATTATGGTCTGATAAATCTGCTACCCCTATTGCACAGTCCTCCAAGAAATAGTCTAGCCTTGAATACATTTGATGTGGGTCTGAAAAGTGTGTATAGTCCCTCTCCAGAGGATGCATTTCCCTCCAGACATCTATTAGTCCCAAATCAGACAGTTGCATATTCATATATCTATTGAGCCATGTCCTATTCTTTTTTGTGCTTGTTGTATCTAGATTATAGTTCAACACCATGTTAAAGTCCCCTCCACATATTAAAATGCCTCCTAATTCTACAGTGATGAGGTCAAATAATGTTTTAAAGAAGGATTTCGTGCTATCTGGAGGTGCATATATATTGATAAGTGTCACTCTTTGTCCCTCCAATTTACCTTTTACCATTATATACCTTCTCTCCTTATCACATTTTTCCTGTTTGAGTTCAAATCTAGTTGAATTTGTTATTAATATGGCTACTCCTCTTCTATTATTATGTTTGTGGTAAGTGCTATAAAATGTATTATGATATCCATATCTCCTCAGTTTCTCATGCTCTTCTTTGGACAGATGTGTCTCCTGCAGAAAAATCACCTGGCTTTTTTCTTTTCTGAATTTCGCCATAACCTTTCCCCTCTTAATTGGACTACTCAGCCCATTCACATTCAATGATACCACTTTAATACCCTCATGTGGCATTATACATCAGTTCCCCAATGCACTTTCATGACCCATAAGCTAAAATCAAAAACAAAAAACACATCAGCAACAGCTGTTCTAACTATATAGTAGTAAAGAAAAAAGCAGACCTCCATGGCAAATTGGGGATCTTTATCTCTCCCCATTTCCCCTGTTGGTGGGGTGGGGGGAAAACCTCTCGTCAGAGGGCCCCCCTTAGCGGTGGAAAACTCCCTAATTTGAAGTTCTCCGTTCACGCTAAAAGTGTCCAACTTTTAAATGTCCAACTTGTAAAAAACCATCACTCCCGGTCTTTCAGCATATGTTTTTTTTTTCTTCTCCAAAGCCAAACAAGAACTTATGTGTAGGGACATTAAAACCTCACTAAAGTAAATAATAAACATTCTAGAGGCTACAAAATCACCTATTAGTTATAAAGGCCTACTAGCTATGCATTTTATAGCATAATAACAACTTATGGCCCATTAACCCGAGTAGAAAAAAGGACGTGACTTACATAACTTTCAAAAAATAGCTGTCATCAGTCCGACAGAGTAGGTCGTCTGATAGTATTAGAAATCCAAAGAGAGAAGAATACCAAAAGTTTGTGGCTGTCCAATGAATTTCTTCTCATCTACACTCAGGTACTCCAGGAAAACCGTCTCAGTTGCTTCCTTACTCTCTCGGCTACACTTGTCCCTCCGTCTCCTACTCTGCGACACTTGAACGCGTCCTCGAGCTGCTGTTCTGGCAACTTGGGTTGTTCCTCTACCGTACTGTCCACCTGTTGTCCCTTTTCCTTCATCGCCTGCGCAGCATCTTGCGGGCTGTTGTATGTCTGGGTTCCGTCTTGCCAGTGGATCTTCAGCGCCGTTCGCGGGGACTGGAATCGAATTCCCCCCTCCTTTAAAACTCGCTTCAGTCCCGCATAGTCGCGATGCTTTGCAGCCACGTACGCTGGGTAGTCGTGGTCGAAAGTCACTCTTTTTCCCCCCAATTTCGATTTTAGTCTTCCATGCTTTGTTGAGAATGTCCTCTTTCTGTTGGAATTCCAAGAAGTTGACAATCATCGCTCTAGGATTTTTATTTTGGGCAGATCTGGGTGCCATCACTCTGTGGGCGTGTTGTATTTGTAATCCAACGTCTTCCGTGATTTTAAGCTCCTCGCGGAGCAAACGTTCAATGAACTCATGTGTTGAATCTTTCTCTGTGCCCTCTGGGACTCCCCAAATTCTTATATTGTTTCTTCTCGATCTCCATTCCAAATCTGTCACTTTCTCCTGTAGCTTCCTTTGCTGTTTGAGAGAGGAGGCGAGAATGTCCTACAAATCTGCATTCCACTCCTCATTTTCCACTACGCGATCTTGTATGTTTTTAATGTTTCTGGCTTGCACTTCCATTCCCCTGTCGATGGTTTCGAATCGTTTGCATATTTCCTCCTTAAAAGTGGCCAGTTCTTGTCTAAGCATACTGCCCACGCTTTGAATGCTCTCTCTAATGTCCTTCATTTCTTTTCGATTCTCTTCTCTGTTGGACCCAATTTGTTTAGCCACGCTGTCGAAGCCAGCTTTCATGTTAGCTAGCATGTCACTTGCCCTGTCTTCGACGTCGTCTTCCTTTTTATCTCCCATTTTTCCTCGTACTTTTTGTTTCTTTTCCACTTCTTTCTTCTTATTCATCCCCTCTTTAGTTAATAACTTGAATTTTGGCTTTTTTAAAAAAGTATAATCACTTCAACGACCGGGAGCTTCTGATTTCACGTCTAGTCAGCCATATGCCAAACCGGAAGCCCCGAGCCAGTATGTTTTTTACAATAGAACATAGATCACATTTCAGATGTTGAAATTGAGACATTTTATATTTTTATCCACAAAATGAGCTTATTTAAAATTTTCTGGCTGCAACAGGTCTCAAAAAAGTTGGGAATCAGGCAAAAAAGGGCTGAAAAAGCCATTAATATATAAGAGAATTGGCTGAAAGAACAATAAGCAAATAATTAAGTCAACTGGCCTCAGGTGTGTAATAGTATTGGCTATAAAAGGGATGTATTAGAAAGGCTAAGTCTCTCAGAAGTAGAGATGGCCAGAGGCTCCCCTAGCTGTGAAGGCTTGTGGAAATAAATTGTAGAATACTTTAAAAACAATGTTCCTCAACGTCAAATTGCAAAGGCTTTAAAGGTCTCATCATTGACAGATCAGAAGATTCAGAGAAACTGGAAAAATCTCTGCGCATAATCACTCACCGGCATGATTCTGTCATTGTCCTGACAAAATGGGCCCAGAAATAATTCAAGAAGCCACTGTCTGTAAACACAGTCTGCCGTGCCATCCACAGATGCCGCCTAAAACTCTGCCATGCAAAGAAGAAGCCATTGTTGAGCATGATCCACAAGCGCCGCTGTATTCTGTGGGCCAAAGCTCATTTAAAATGGACTGTAGCAATGTGGCAATTGTCCTGTGGTCAGGCGAGTCCAAATTTGACATTCGTGTTGGACATTATGGCGTTGTGTCCTCCGGGCTAAAGAGGAGAAAGACCACCCCTCCTGTTATCAGCGTTCAGTTCAAAAGCCAGGATCACTGATGGTATGGGGATGCATTAGTGCATATAGTGTGGAACACTTACATGTTTTAAAAAGCACCATGAATGCTGAAAGGTATGTAAAGGTTTTAGAGTTACGTATACTCCACTCCTGACGACATCTATTCCAGGGAAGGCCTAGTGTATTTCAGCAGGACAATGCATAACCACATACTCCAGCTTTGAAAGCATGGCTGCGTAGTAAAGGAGTCCGTGTGCTGAACTGGCCTGCCTGCAGTCCTGATCTTTCACCGACTGAGAACATTTGGAGCATAATTAAAAGAAAAAAGTCCATCAAAGGAGACCCAAAACTCTCCAGCAGCTGGAAGCCTGTATTAAACAAGAGTGGGATCAAATACCAAAGGCTAAACTCAAGAAACTTGTCTCCTCAATGCCCAGACGCCTCCACTCTCCACTCTAAAAAGAAGAGGGGATGCAACACCATGGTAAACAGGCCCCCGTCCCAACTTTTTTGAGACATGTAGCAGCCATCAAATTTGAAAAGAGCTCATTTTATGGATAAAATTGTCAAATTTCTCAGTTTCAACATTTATTATGTTATCTCTGGCTAGTGTGATTTGAAAGTCATCGGGTTTTGATTTTAATCACAATTTACACTTTGTCCCAACTATTTCGGAATTGGGGTTGCAGAAAAAATAAGAATTGTTACATTTAAATTACTTTTTAGAGATTTTGACAGATTTTAAATGTACTTATAGATTTTGAGATGGGTGATTAAAGGAGTATTGAATTTTTCAAGTCTTTGATATCCTTTGATGATAATAATAGTACTACTGATGGCATTTTTTCTAATTGCATTGTTTACTCTGTTTCCTTGGCTGGAAGTGATTAGTTCAACTATTGCTGTGATTGATTTGCATACTCTGATTAAATAACGGAGAAAGCAATTTGCTTGTTTAATAATTCTACTCAGATGGGGGCCAATTTTTTAGATGTTCAAGATAGAAATTGAAGATTGTAAATTCTTTGATGTCCTTCATGATAACTGATTTTGACATGTTTGAGATGATATTGAGAAAAAATGAGATGATATTTAGTAAATTACGTTCATGGCTGTGATTATATGATTTGCCTATAGCTTGTTGCATTTCAATGACTTTATTGAAATGTTGATTTTTTAAATGAATTTATTGATTTAGGGATAGGTGATTAATGAAACACTGAAATTTTTCATGTTTCTAATTATGATATTGATGATAGCATGTTACAATTATTCATTATAAGGTAGAGATTACTCCGCCTATTCCAGCTGGAAGTGATTATCTGACTAATTGTTGATGTTTTATATATACACCGTTTGTAACATTTCTGATACTTTTGTCCTGATGAAGGCCTGTGTGTTAGGCTGAAACATGTTGGCAATGTTTTTTTAGAAATTCCATTATGAACTAGCCTTTTATTAAAGCCTTTTTATATAAGAAGAGTGCCTTGGTCTTACCATTTTCTTAAAGACTTGTTTTTTCTACCAGTGAGCTCCTTCAAACTATTATCTGCTTTATGAATTGACTACATCGTAGCCCTCCGCCCCTTTTCTCTCTAACTAAATGTCTTTCAGTTTCTGATGGTACACAGTCATCAAATATAGAAATACAGAAACTCATCAAAAATAGAAAACTTTCAGCAAACACATCTGCATCATGGAGGGATAGTGCTCCAGATAAGTGTTTACTCAAGGTAAACAGCTTTTTTTATTCAATTTTTTGAGCTGTCCCTTCAAAATTTGGAAAAATTCCACAGTTATCTGAAATATTCCCTCCCATAGGGACTGCCTTGAATTTAAACCTGTAATCTTCCAGTAACAGATCACCTACCCGAACCACAACAGTATTACAGTTTTTTTTTACGATTGCTTACACACTAAAATTAAACCTTTCCCACAATTAGCAAAACCTTACACTCAAGGAGCAAAACTCTGGCCCAGATTTGCACAACGGTAAGCACATTGTCAGCTTGGCAATATGATTTACTACTCACAGTGATTTACAAAACACTAAACACACTTCTAAACATTTAAAACATAAATTTATCATGATGTCATTTCCTTGCAATTTCAAAGCAAAGGCTTTCAAAGGAACTCACCCATGAACTAATTGGTTAAACACAGCCACCAGGTGTGCACACACACAGGTGCTTAATTGTGGACACACCAATCAGGTTTAAGCACTATAAAAAGGCAACAGGTAAGTCCACCTGTCTTCAACAAAAATGAACGGTGTCAGAGGAAGAGGGAGAGTGCGGATGAGACGGGGAATCCAAAGAGAACAAGGCGGAGGAAGAGGTAGAGGGAGCAGAAGACCTGGAGGAGGGTTGGAACGTGCACCAAGAAGAAGACAACGAAATCTGTCTAATGAAATTTGTGCTACACTTGTGGACCATGTAATAAACCAAGGACTAACACTTAGGGAGGCTGGACTGAGAGTACAGTGGCGCAGATAGAACTGGGAATTGGGGGGGACCCAGACACGTCCTTTATGACAACAATTAGTCCTGGCTAGTTCTCAATCCTTTCCCTTTATTGACGCCATTTCCAACTATTGCAATTGGTGTTATGGCCCCAATTTGTTATTACATTTATGACAGCAAGGGATCACAGACACAATTTTAAAACTTAAACACATTTAATTTAACAAACACTTTTAACTAATCTATTATCTACTCTACTGACCAATATTGATTAACACAAGAACAAAAATATTTACAGTCCCTTTGATTGGGTTGCTTGGTGATGTCCTGGGTGAGGAAAATGCTCCAACACAGGCAAAAATCCACAAGAAACTTCACAGGTCTTGAACAGAATGAAAGGTCTGGTCACATGTATCCTTCTGCTTGCAATTTCTCCTACTACTTTACTGTCGCAATTGTCCTCCTTATATACTCTTTTGCAGACCCCTCCCACATTTAGACCTCTTTTTTTTTTCCTCTGGGACTTGTCTCAGACATGCCCAAGACATGCCCAAACCTAGCTCCAGTCTGGGCTTAACAAAAAAGGTCAATGCTGCCATCTAGTGGCTTCTATTCGCATTACATTGGAAACTGAAGACATGGTTTCTCTCCATATGCGACCTACCAGCGATGAAATCGTGGGATAAGTTCAGTACAGTGGTGGAGCCAGAACTGAGAATTGGGGTGTATAAAACATCTGTTTCAAACAATTATTAGTCCTGATCCGTTCTCAGTCATTTTCATGATTAACAAAAGGTTCACTCCGAGAGCACTCCACACTGAACAGGTGCTGCTTGTTCTCTCCAATTACGTATAACGACAGTCATTCATCTGGACGCGTATTTGCTGTATTTAAATCAACATCATTCAAAATTGCATATCTGTCGACTCTCACGCAAGTAGCTTGAGCCGCACGTTTTTTATAGCCTATTTAACTGCCGAGTGCCACTTTTTTTTATCAACCCACGCAATACCGAGAGTGAAAAGCGATATTTTATTAGAATGCGGACCAGTTCAATCAAGGCGAAGCATTAACCTATTAAAGTTTTTTCCGATTGCATAAACACTAAAATCAAAAGTATTACACAATTATCAAAACCTTTCACACTAGGAGCAAAACATTGGCCCAGATTTGCACAACAATAAGCACAATGTCAGCCTCACACTTTTTGCGAAACAATACACTCCATGATTTGCAAAACACTACACGCACTTGCATACATTAGACAGAAATATATCATGATGGCACTTCCTTAAAATTCCAAAGCACTGACTATCAAATAACCACACCAATGAGCCAATTGGTTAAACACAGCCATCAGGTACGGAAACTCGATTGCTTAATTGTAGACACACCAATCAGGTTTAAGCACTATAAAAATGCAGCAGGGGAGTTCACCTGTCTTCAGCTAAAATGGAAGGAATCAGAAGAAGAGGAGTGAGGGTGTGAGGGGGAATCCAGCGAGGAGAAGAAGGTAGAGGGAGAAGAAGAGGCAGAGGCCTTGCCAGAGGTAGAGGCCGAGGAAGAAGAAGAAGAAGAGGAAGACCTGAAGCAGGAGGACAACATGCTCAAAGAAAAAGAGAACCAAATTTATCAAATGAAATTCGCGCCCCACTTGTTGACCATGTCGTGAACCATGGACTGACGCTAAGGGAGGCTGGACTGAGAGTTCAGCCAAATCTTAGCAGATATACATATAAATATCCTAGTGTATATGATGAATGCTGAACTACACAATCTTGTCTTTCATTGTATTTCAGAGAGTTTTACAAATTGATGCTGAGAAAATCCTGCATGAATTCATATACAATGATGAGGCAGGGTTTAGCCTCACAAAAGCAAGAAGGAGGGGGAGAAATATTATTGGCCACAGGACTATAATCAATGTCCCAGGGCAACGTGACGGTTACATCACAATTTGCTTTGCCATTACACAGAATGGGGTCCTCCACACAGCAAAAATCCCAGTGTTAATTCAACTCAAATAGAGTTTATATGAGACCAAGCTATCCATCTTGGACTCAAATGAGCTCTGTTGTACTAGAATTAACACTGGGATTTTTGCTGTGTACCATCATTCCAATATGGGCCCTTGCAACACAGCTCACGTTATCAGATTTTTTGACCTATTGCACATCATCATCACAGCAGTAAAACAAATCGACCAGATGAAATAAACTGTCATCTGGGACAATGCGTCTGTCCACCGATCTACTCTGGTCCAGAACTGGTTTCAACACCATCCACAGTTTGCAGTACTATTCCTTCTACCATACGCTCCTTTTCTGAACCCAATCGAAGAGTTTTTCTCAGCATGACAGTGGAAAGTTTACGATCTGTGGCCCCAGGCTCAGGTACCCCTCTTTCAAGCCATGGGGGAGGGCTGCGACCAAATCGATGCCGCAGCTGTGCAAGGATGGATTCGACATTCAAGACGGTTCTTCCCGCGTTGTCTTGCCAAAGACGATATTGCCTGTGATGTTGATGAAATTCTCTGGCGAGATCCAGCCAGGCGAAGAGATACAAAGTGTCTCATATTCCCTGTACTACATACATACATTTTTATATTTACAGTAATTGCAACCTGTTCTAGATACAGTATTACAGTACTGTATGTTTGTCTGATATTTCCCGGGCTAACAGTGTTATGCACACTACTGTTGAAAATGTTCCATGAAAACTGGAACATGGTTTGTTGTGATTCTCCATGATGTTGACTAATTTGGGTATATGGAGAGAAATAAATAATATTTTCATCAGTCTGCGGCATTGGTCTTGTAAAGTGTTTGGTGAATTTACCGTATATTGGTACTTTCTATTTGTACTTAATTTAACTGTACTCTAATCACTGGGAGGTAGAATTGCTGTAAGTGTTTTAGGTTAAGCACAGAAGTGTGGAACTGGTTCAAACAGAATTAAGTAATGTGAAATGTGTGTGTTTCATATGAGAACAAAATATGGTTTTTATAAATTAGTGTATAGTTTTTATAAGAGTGTTTCACTTTGGAAAGGATCTGAGGTGTTCTGCTTATTGGGGGCATAGTTGCGCTAATTGTGTGTAGTGTTTTGAAAAACTGTTTTCAAAATTGTGCTTAAGCAATTGAAAAAGTTGCAATAAGGAAATAATTTTTTCTGCACTGTATTTAGCCCATGATTTTATTGCTGTTATATCGCATATGGAGAGAAACCATGTCTTCAGTTGCCAATTATGATAATTGGAAAATGCGTCAATTAAGGACAGTGATTGAGAACTAGCCAGGACTAATTTTTGTCATAAAGGACCTGTCTGTGTCCCCCCCCAATTCCCAGTTCTATCTGCGCCACGGAGTACAGCTTAACCTAAGCAGGTACATGATGGCATCAATAGTTCGGACATTTCCTCAAAAGCACAGGTGAGAAACTTATCTTCTGTCAACAGAAAATCCATAGCTTACCGCATGTCAACAGTTTTGGTAGTTATTCTTGTGTCACATTCTAGTGAGTTACATGTATTTTGTTTGGCCTACATAGGATTGAATGTCGAGAACATCAAAGAGAAAGGGGCTCCATATTCACACAGGAGCAAAAGAGCGAGATAATAAACCTCATTTTGGCCAATAATGCAATCAGACTTAGAGAAATTCAAACCCAAACTGTCGATGATCACGCAATTTTCAATAATGTCCAACAGATCTCTCTGTCAACAATAGTCCATATCCTTAAAAAACATCAAGTTCTGATGAAACAAATTCAAACAGCGTGAAAGTCCTGCGCCGTGAATATGTGGAGGTAAGTTCTGTTCACTAACTGCAGTATTGCGTGCTGCACACATAACCTTTTTACTGAACATGTAATTTTACAGTATAGCTGACCTACAGTATATTGATCTACACAATGTGATCTTTTGCTGTAATTCAGAGGGCTCCTGGTCTTTCGTAGACCAGGCGCAGGCGCGGCGCATGGGGGGTGCGCCGCGCCAACGGGGTGTGTCCAGGCGTATGCGGCAATTTCGTGCCCGGCGTAGCCTGGCGCAAGTACTCCTCTGTCCCGCCTCTGCCCCTCCTTCCAGCGCAAGTAGGCAAAGAAGGCGTGTTTGGGTATAACACGGCCGAGTCAAATCTTCACCAGTCAAATGAGCTCCTCACCTCACCTTTAATGTGTAAGAATATAGTAGGAGACCCAGCCGAGTCAAATCTTGCTCACTGGCAAGAGAAACGATGGATAGCGTGTTCCTATTATTACAAACTGTAGCTGCTTAAAATTTTGGGATTAACATGCATATACAATAAAGCAAGATACGTTACACATTTATTTCCAATATGTGATATTAACTCAGTACGAGATCATAGCAATCAGGCTGCATTCCTTTTCCCCACTAAAGACGATAAAACATAAGTGACAATAATAGTAGCCTAGTATTAAGCCGCTTGCACACTGGACGCGAAACGAATTTGTCGCTCGACAGATTGCGTCTTGTGTCCAAAGGTCTGACAGGGTTTTAATAAATCGTCGTGTCCGACAGTCTATTATTGTTTTTAATTTCTTCAAATCTACTGACTCTTTTAGATATTACACGTGAATGCTTGATAAGAGGGTTCAGTTCTTCAAGATGAGTACCGAGAATTTCAATCAATGTTTCTGTCTAAGCTCTGCTCAATAAAGTGAGTCGACACTGGCGCGAGACAATGTACAATGCCTCCGTGTCTGAGCCAAAAAAAAAGAAGAAAAGAGGACGATTAGAAGATATTGATAACGAAATATAGAATAAAAAGAAACATTTTAACAACAGAACATCCAATGAACACTGCAATTTATTTCTTGGCGGGTCATCTTTGTTGAATATCCCGTTTGTTGGTGATATATTTTTATTCTTTATTTCGTTATAAATCTGTTCTCATATCAATACTTTTACTATTTGCTGGCTGGTGGACATGGAGTATTTTGCATTTCGCGTCGGACAGTCTTGAGCGTGCATGCGATAATTTCTTCTCACTGTCTTGGTCATGAAATTGATTTGCTCACGCACTATTTTATCTCTGCTGTGGAAATAAAGCGTGAATCTGTTCGATCCATCTGACTAATTTTCAAAAGAAAGACCGAATAAAGACTGCTGTCTATCTTCAACGAAAACAGATGAATAGGCTAAAAAGACCAAGAAAAGTCGATAGCTATCAATTTGCATTTTGTGAAGGTCGAACACAAACATAGCCAAGTTTGCACGTCTAATAATTCCTGGAATACTCGGAAAAATTAGAACTTTTATGACTTTCGGACACGGAGCTATATTAAAACCCTGTCCGACTATCGCGTCTTTGCATTGACTTTGTCTGTAATCAGTCGAGCGAAAAATTCGTTTCGCGTCCAGTGTGCAAGCGGCTTTAATGAGCATAGAACGCAAGCATTCTATATATTATATATACAGTTTGTGGTTGGCTGAGAAAGATGTGAAGTCGTTAGTTTGCATCACAGATTCAGCTGCGTTTATTAAGCCAGTTCAAGTTTCCATTACGCGTGGCAACCGCCTCTAATCTGACATCAGTACAATCGATATAGATACTATAATTTATGTCCTTATTCAGATCGTTACATTAAATAGTGCTTCCTGTAATTATTTCTTGCATTGAAATGTGCCTGACATTCTGTAAACCTGCCTGTGAGATTTCGGTGACGTGTGCGCACTCTGCGCCGGTCAGCCAAATTACCACTGCACGGAAATTAAACCAGGTTGGAGCTGGCGAGTTTTCTGCGCAACTCCAGCGGAGACTTTTTTTACGAAATTGTCATTGCGTCTTGATGAATATGTGACACCTCCCCCTACTACGCCGCCACACCCATCTCGGCACACCTTCCTCTACCGAAGGCTGCGCACCTCACGAAATTACCATTGCGCGGGCTGTGCCGTACGAAATTACCACTGCGCAGGCTGCGCCTCGCTACGCTACCTGCGCTGCGCCAGGAAATTAGAGCCCAGAGAGTTTTGCAAATGGATGCGGAAGAAGTCCCGAATTAGTTTCTATTGTAATGTGAATATAGGCCACTAGGTGGCAGTATTTACCTTTTTTTTTATTCAGCCCAGACTGGAGCTAGATTTAGACATGTCTGGGCATGTCTGAGGAAAGTCCCAGAAAATTAAAAAAAGAGGTCTAAATGTGGGTGGGGTCTGCAAAAGAGTATATAAAGAGTAGAATTGAGACAGTAAAGTAAGAGGAAAAATTGCTTGATACATATGACCAGACCTGTCATTTCTGTTCAAGACCTGTGAAGTTTCTTTTGCGGATTTTTGCCTGCGTTTGAGCATTTTCCTCACCCAGGACATCACCAAGCCATCCCACCAAAACAAGGGACTGTAAATATTTCTGTTTTTTTTTTTAATATAAATCAATCTTGGTAAGTAGATTAGTTAGTTTTATGGTCATTGTTAATTAAATGTGGTTAAGTTTTTAAAACTGTGTCTGTCATCCCTTGCTGTTGCTGTTGCTGTTGTGTGGTAAATGTAATAACAAATTGGGGCCATAACAACATACATTGATGAGGCCGGATTTAACCAAACAAAAGTGAGAAGAAGGGGAAGAAACAGTGGCCACAGGGCTACTGTCCATATACCAGGGCAACATTACCCTTTGTGCTGCCATTACAAAGAATGGGGTCCTCCACCACCATGCCAACTTGGGTCCTTACAGCACTGACCTCATTCTTACATTTTTAGACAGATTACGCAATATTAAACCAAAGGGACCTTCTGCTCTGGTCCAAAACTGGTTTCATCAACACCCACAATTTACAGTTCAATACCTTCCACGATACTCCCCCTTCCAAAACCTTATCGAAGAGTTCTTCTCAGCGTGGTGGTGGAAGGTTTATGATCTCCGGCCCTATGTCCAGATGCCCCTCATTCAAGCTATGGAGGAAGCATGTGATTAAATTGATGCAGCATCAATACAAGGGCGGATTCGTCACTCCAGGAGTGACCTATACAGTCTATAACCATAGACTGTATAAAAAGATGGATGAGGCAACTGTGACGTCGCCCATTGGTTTCAGCACACCATTTAGGAAGCCTATTTTGTCATTTTGAAACCAGATGTGATTCCTGTGATTGGCCGAAAGCGTGAATTAGAGATCCGGGGAGGAGCGTGGCTCTGGATCTGACCGTATCGGATGAGGACCTGAGGATAGCCACGCCCCTAAAGCATATTCTGGCTTTATCCCTTATTCTAGTCAACTTGGAACCATAATTTACAAAAAAACATCATGATATAATGAAGGAGAATTGAAACTTTCGATAGATACCATAAAATGATGAGGAAAATCATTATTGAAATAATAAATCAGGTTGCAAAATAAGGTCATTTTCTCATAGACTTCAACAGTGGCGTGCACAGATAGACGATAGGTGGTGCTACAGCACTTGCCTCTTTGCCCCTTTATCAATTATTATTATTATCATTATTATTATTATTATTATTATTATTATTATTAACACTTTAGTGGGGCCAATTTTGAAATGATCTTTTAGAATAGCTGTCTGATTAAAAACTACTGAAAAAAATGCCCCGAAATGGGCCACCTCCTCACGAGCTTCCGACCTCTCTTCCTTTGTCACGTGAACATGCGCGCAGTGCATATAGATACGCTCACAGAGATGTAAGAAAACTAGTGTGTACGCCGCGTGGGCTGGGCCAAAGCGCTGATGGCAAAATAGCTGCCTCGGAAGTGACAGGATTGTCCACTCTAGTTTTCTTATATCTCTGTGGATGCGCTGCAGGAGCATGTCAGCTGAGCGACTGGAAGCCACAGTCTTGTGCCCCGCCAGCCAGGTAACACAGATCAAGTGAAATCGTACAGCCCAACCTGTAATCATTTTGTTGTGCAGTAGCATGTCTCATACACAGTGATGGTCCGTTGGCAGAAACACAGGGCCAGCAATAACCTCACCTTTCACTTCTTAATGACAGACACCTCTCACAGTTTACCTCCCCGATTTGCAACCGTTTCTCAGACTGATTGGAGGAACTGACGAGAATCTAACTTGTTTTTGAAAGCCTTGTTATACATTGCAGTACAAAATTATACGGCGTTTAACTTACTTCCGCACACCAATGGCTGCGGAAAAAATATCAATAGCCTATGTCTTTATAATTTCCGAATTTGTGTAAATTAATTCACGACGTTCATTGAGCAATTCGCCATGAGAATCCGTTCTATATACTCTGAATGTGACAGCCAAAGTGCGTTGTTAGGTAAGAAGCACAGCTGAGTGAAGACGAAAATAATTGCGAAAGTATAAGTCCGCGAAAGTTTCGGATTTTTTGCAGATTGTCATCCTTGCGGATTCACATCAATTATATCAACATAGCGAACAGGCAATCGCTTTGTAATTAGCATTTCTTAATCATTACGTGTCATGCATTGGTGGTAGCTATTCTGTTAATTAACTGTTTGATTGTTAATCAATCAAACCTGATCGCAAACAGTTTAAGAGCAATTATCCGGGAAAGGATGCTGTTACTGAAGGCCTTCCTGGCATCTGACAGTACGCCACTGCTCATACAGCACCAAACAACTGAGCATTTTTTAGCCGACTGGTCACCTGATTAGCTAGTTTAATGCTATATCCCAAATCAATGATAGATAACGTGAGGACGACCACCACAAACAATGTCGGTCGACTTTGCAAATCTATCTGTTAAGCTGAACGTTTTCTTTTGTGTAGGTTTTCTTAGGCAACATAAATGAACACAGAAAGAAGAATCAGGCAGTTCCCCATTGCCTGAGAAAAATATCCCCATAAAGGCTACCCAAGTGCCTTCTTGTAATGAATGACAGTAGTCATGAATTGCATTGAACATATGCGTGTGATGTTTATTTTATTTTTTTAATCTCACACTATAATAACATGTTCCACGAGTGCAAAAAAGTGCCCTCCCCCTCCCCCATGAGCACTTGCCCCCCATAATGTATGTGCACGCCACTGGACTTCAATAGCATTGAACTTCTTTCTGCAACCACCGACGTCGCTATCTGGTTGCCATTAAATATAATGCAAATTTTTGACATTTCCTCATCGGCCTCACTTTTCAGACCCGGGTGCTGCGTCCATATTTTTATTCAGTCGGTATGTATAACATGGGCATAATTGGACTGAAAACCCCAAAATTATCACACTTGGCTTGTAAAACTCAAAACATGCTCTGCAAAGAATGTGCTCATGAGCTGCAGAGAACTGCAGACAGAAATGCAGCCAGGCATTTACTCAACAGCCCTTACAGCATAAGCTCCTAATGACAAGGGATGGTTTATAACAGAGAAAAGCAGACACTGAGATCCTACCCAAGATAAGCCTTCGAATACACATGCAGAGCCATAGATGTGTGCGCACAGGCACATGCGCCCACACACAATGCGCACAGTCTGTCTTTGCACACAATTCCACACAATCCTCTGGGGTAGAAGCCTTACCAAAAAGCAAAAATTATGAAAAAGTAAGTCTGACTCAAAAGTCTCCGCAAACAGACAGTTGAAAGATTAGCAAAGATTTCACTCAAACTACTTGCTTTCAGGGGAGTCTTTACCACCCAGAGAAAACAAACAAAAAAAAGAAATGGGACAGTCTCGTACAAATTTCTTTCCTTTCTTCTCACAAATGTTTTTTAAAGGATAAAGAGGAAATACTCCATTCAGGTGATCAAAGACACAACCCGTTTAAAGACTTATTTGAAATATTTCCCGTTGAACTGTCCCATCTATTCTGGTTCAGTGTTCCAGGCACTGCCTGCCGATTGTGTCTGGTACAACAGGTGTTCATCAAAACATTCACATCTTTGGGGTACCTATTTTTCTTCTGTTAATTGATTGATTTTCTCTCCTTTTCTCGACCGCTCTCTGCTGGGGCTCGTCTAACAGTGGGAGAGGCGAGACCAGCCTCACCCCTGTCTCCAAACATTACAGCTCTGTTTAGCCATAGAGCCCAGTGTCAACAGCGGGGGTAAACACTGCGTCAGACTGATTGCTGTGTTTTTTTTTTTTGTGGCTGCTGCCCTGGAGGTAAAATGAAACAAAGAGCCTGAGAGAGAGAGAAAGAGAGAGACGGGAAGAGAGTGGAAGAGGGAGTGATATTTATTTAAACATAAATGGGGCAAACGGCAGTCCTTTTTGTACAGTAAGTGGCATCAGTAGAGGAAAACAGTTTAAAATGCCCACTATTAATTGGGCAAAGGGGCCTATATACATCCATACACACACACACACACACACACACGCGCGCGCGCGCGCGTACGCACACACACACATACTCACACACACTCACACATCTCTCTCTCACACACACAGATACTCACAACACACACAAACACACGCACACACAGGCACAGAGAACGCACCCACATCTGCAGGTACACAGACCACAACCTTCATCAACACCATGGACCCCTCACCTAAAAATGGCTGTCCCAGAAGTCTTTTTCCCTATATACGTTAGAAAAGCATCAGTTTTTATCCTCTCGACTATTCTAGCCGATTGGGGATTGTTGTCCCCTCCCCCATCCGTCCGTCTGCCTGTCTGTCTGTCTTCCCATTGTTAATGCTCTAGCTGCTGAACCACTGTAGGGACAGTCCTCAAATTTAAACATGTTATGCATATTGGGCGTCTCCAGAATCCTATCAGATGTCAAGGTCATATGTCCAATTTTGACCTCATTTTTTGTTGGTCAAAGGTCTGCTGCATGCACCTGTAAGGCACGCCGAGGGGGTGTATAATGCTGAGTGCAACCTAGTTGAGAACCTCTGATCCTGGATTGAACCACCAGGTTTACCACCCATCTCGCATCTAGGCTATGGACTGCAGCAAGTACAAATCCACCTGACTGACCAACTGATATCACTGTAGGCCTCTACATGCTCAGATGAAGATGGAGGGAAAGTGGGACAGAGGATGCAAGAGCTCCAGGGTAATTTTCATGCCCACCACACAAAAAGGGAGCAATATTGTGGATTGTGGTCTCACTTCAGTAAATGAGTGAACGAATAGGAGCTGTCTTTGTTTTTAAATTTTAAATTAAAAAAACTTTTTTGATGAGGAATGACATAAAACATTTTTGCAAGAGTAGTCCTTTATGCCTGTGTGTGAGTAAGGGCGGTATACACTGGAGAGCTGGAGGGGGTTAGGAGTATAAATATGTGCACTGCTGACTTCAATGAACACTCAGGATCTAAAGGAGCTCTTTAATTACAGACAGAATGCACTGCTTCAGATGAACACACAGCCCTGAGGCCAATTTCAATGTAACTAGGCATGCATACCTGTCTGTGAGAGAGTGAGAAAGGAAGAGGCATGCCTTTATCTGGAGCCAGTACATTTTAAGAATAGAGTATAACATCTGGATACATTTTGGCTGCGCATGTGGTTAGGTGTTACGTTGTACAGGTGTCCGAATGCACACGTTTAAATGACATACACTTACATATTTAAGTCGTGGAACATTTGTTCTGGATCACAGTATGCCTGTATCACCTCGCCATACGATTCATTCCAGAAGGCAAACAAACCACTCCGAGAGCAGACACTATTGATGTTTAACTATGTTTATTTCAAATGCCTTGCTCCCTTTAGAATAAGTATCATATGACATGAATGGCTGGCTGCACCATATAAATGTGTCTGCTCGACAAACACCGAAAGACTCAATGTTTGGACAGCTCGAGACCAGATTATTATAGGCTGATAACAGGTGGACAAGGTTAGAGTCTGCAATACTCATAGGAGCACATTCACTCTTTCACCAGCACATTCTATGGTAGGGGGATAGCTAAATTAATGCATTGATTACTTTGTATGTGCTGTGTGCTGTATTGCTTGAGCATGTGAGTGGAGGGATCGGGTGGTAAATGGTTGTGCATAAAATCCTGCATTGTGTGCTGCTAATTAAATCTGAACACGTCTGCGCCAACTTTGGAAACACAATATCCTCCCAGAGGAGATCACAAACAATCTCACTGAGCAGGCTGTTGCACTCGTCTCAGGGCTTTAACATGGTCCTGTCAGCAATATCCATCCTGGCCTCTAATATTTGCTGAATTAAGGCGTAGACTACACGAATACGACATATTCCTAAACGCACATTTTTCTGTCCGATTGGGCCTCTCAACCACATGAACACGGCGATTTCACCCACATAAACGGATATATTTTTAAACGGATAAAAAAGTGGCGAAATAAAAAAATATCCGATTCAGTGGATTCGTGTAGCGAGGTTAAATGGATCTGGCGTTGACGCAATGACGTCAAGCGCCTAGCGACAAGCCATTCGCACATGCCCAAAACAGTTGTCAACAACAACAATGGCGGACATATACACAAACACATCCAAAAATTCCACCAGGATGTCTGGGTATTTTGTGTAACATGACTCCCAGTCGACATTTTATTGCGCCTTTTTGTTTTTATATTGCAGTGTTATACGAAGCAATAACATTGTCGTCCACACAAAAGAATCGGTTTTCTTCGCCATAACATCTCTGGCCATTTCTTAACCGCCGCCATTTCACTATGCATGCCCATGACGTTCTTCTTGTGGACAGAGATATTTCTGTGGTGTGGATAGAGTTTTTTTTTAAAAACGAGGAAGAAAATATCCGCTTAAAAAAATATCCAGGTACGTGTAGTCCATGCCTAAATGTTGGAAAAAACATCATGAATTCACATTGAACAGGAAATAAGATTTTCTGGATTGACCGCCACACTTTTGTTTTCCCAATTTATACAAAATTTTCAGAAAAAAATACTGTCCCACTTGTGTTTACATGTGAAACCTTCTCAATCTATTTCGCAGCTCAGTTCAGTGACCATCATTCTGCAGCTACACAAGATGCTGTGCAGCACTGCTTATGTCGTCATTTCCATTCTAGAAAGGCCAGTTTAATGGATATTGAGGAAAGGGACATTACTACGACAAATGACAATGCTTTAGTGCAAAACGGACAGTCCCAAAGAAACCCTTGAATTGGCTGTTCATCTTTTATCAAAATCTTTCACATTTTGTACAAAACCTTGCCCCTTCCCTGCCCACTCCAATTCTGAAAATGCTTTTCTGGTTCATGCCTCCATGTTCAAACAGAATTTCTCAGTTTGCACAGCTTGAAAATAAATCTCTTTTGTAATTAGGTACAAAAATAATTTTTTAAAACAAACTTATAGACTATGTCGATATACAGAGCACTGTAGACTCTAAGTGCAAGTCTCTTTGTAATCAAACCTCCTGGGCTCTTCTTCAAGGCTCGCCAAAATAGGAGCCATGGTTTTCTTTTCAAGCACTGGACCTGGATAGTCTCATAAAAATCTTTTTGCATTAGGGCAACTCTTTTTACAAAATTAATTGGCTGAAATGTACAACTACAATGAGAAAAATCAATGAGCAGAAATGAAAAATATAAATGAAAACATTTAGCTGAGATCAATCTTTGTGGCATATTGGAGTGTTCCATTTAGATTGACAGCGTGATTATTGTGGACACTGATTCTCTTTGCCCATCCACCAAATAAGCCGCTGTAGCTCTCAGGCTGACCTTTACCATAACAAACCCAGCCAATATTAATGCTCGTGGTGAAATCATTGAAAATACTTGCTTAAAAATAAAGCATAATTCAAAAGAGAAATTGTATTCTCACCCGTGGCTTGTGTACCAGGGTTCCCTGCAGCGCTTTATAGTTAGGGCGGCCGCCTCAACGACAAATGCCCTCCGCCTTGACTTTTTTGCTAACAATCAAAATATGCTACCTCGCGGTTCTGCACTTACGCAAACCTAAAATCTTGGGCTCCATTTCTTCGCTCACATCTCAAGTATCTTCAAATATCGTAAATATGCGTCTTTTTTTGGTGTGCCTTTCGACCTGTAAGCGTATACATATTTGCATGTACACACTGGGTTTTCCTTAAATCAGAGATTGGATGATAATGGCGTGCGGCATGTGTTGTGATTCTGCATTCTGCTTGTCTTGTTTAAGTTCTGTACCTGGCTCTGCCATGTATGCTTTTGTGTTTAGTGACCACTGCCTGCCTTTTGACCATTCTTAGGATTGTGTATTGTGTTTTGGTTATTTAGATTCCTGTTTATTATTTTTCATGTTCATAGTATTCTTTGCCATGCCATGTTTTCATTTCCATGGAGTGCATCACGTCTACCCTGTCTTGTCTTGTGTAGGTCTTTGCCCACGGTCCCTATTCTTGCGTGCCACTCATTCGGGTGATTTAATGGTTTCTGGGTTTTCAATCTTCCTTCATTATCTTGTGTGCTTCCTTCTCCTCTCTTTTACTATCTAATCCATACCAACAGTTTGTTGTTTTCGAAAATTACTAACCAATATTAACATTGTATATTTTTACTAACTTACTAACGTGGACTCGGGATTGTATAGCTGCACATACTAATTGACTAACGATCTCTCAGCAATCGCCCAATTCTAATCTCCGCCCTCTTGCCTATCTCTGTTGCAGCTTCTGTGAATTTCCTCTTAGATCTCATGCTTTCCTTTTCCTTACCTATGCACTTTAGTACACCTTAACCGGAGCTGTTGTTTTGGTCATAGGATTGTCTTGTGATTCCTGTCTGCGTCTTGGCATTTGCCAAATTCATGTAATTAGATTATTCCTCATGTGTCAGTCCTGATTATTGTATCATTGATTGCACCTGTTCTCCCTGGTCATGTGTTTACCCCGGGTGTGTATATAAGATAAGATAGTCTGTTTCAGATCGTTCTCCCTAGTTTTCTTGTGCTACGTTTCTCGCCTTGATTTCTCAGTGTTTATCTTTCTGACTGGATTGCCCGACTTTTGATTTTTGCCTTTGTGTTTTTGGATTACTGTTGCATCTGGGTGTTTTGACCATTTTTCTGCCTGACTACAAGATCTCTGTTTGCTGCCCTGGTAACTATTTGGATTACGTCCTGTGGACTCGGGCTTGTCTCTCTGATAGTACTATTCCTGTGTACCAGACCCATTTCTGTCCGACTACGATTGCTGCCCTGGTTTTTGATACTATTTTTGCCCAACTGGATTTCGACTTTTGGATTGTGGACTTTGTACTGTTTTTCGCCCTTCGGGGGTCACCCCCCTTTACCAATAAAACTAGCTCTACTGCATTTCCTGGTTCTCGCATCTGGTTCCTGATCGCAACACAACAGCATGTATCTTTATAGAAACTTACCCAAAACAATACATCTGCTTATGTTATAATAAGCTAACAATTAAAAAAGTTACTCTTGTAACTGATTCATATTACATTATTACAGCGAAAAAAAGACTTTACAATTGTTTTACATTTTGTTTCGTTTTTTGACAAAGCAGCACAAATTGTGAGGACATCGGCCTACTTCACCATTTGCGCTTCCTCCCCCTCCATTTCCTGCCACAGTCACAGCCCCAGTCCTTTACACATCGAGGTAGTGGGTGGAACCCAGAGTGGGCTGTGGGCCCGAAATATTCAGGTTGGCTGTATCACACAGAACACGGTGAGTGTGGCATCAATCTTTTCTCAAGATCTCGTTATTACGAGATATGGTGTATGTATTATTTATCCTGTGAATGTAATGCGCTTCCGTACATAATACCGTTCTCTTCACCCTAACATAACTACAACCGCAAAGCATATGGGGAATTGAAGTCAAAACCGATAACAAATACATTTTTCGTTCTTACATAATTTTTGTTTAACCCTTAGGGACAGTTGTGCGCATTTTACGTGCCTTTCATTCGTATTATTTTTTTTGATAATTTTGCCTGTGTTCATGTATGTAGCATGAATTTTGGTAAGATTGTGTTCTTATTTGATCTTGTTATTTCCAGCTCAGCTCTTACAGTAAGGCTAAAATACACTGTGTACAAGCAAGTGTTACGCTATAAAAACTTTGTAATAAAGTTACAAGACTGTTGACTTTGTCACTTAGTTATTGCACTTTAACTGCTTTGTTTGTTTATCAAGACTAAGTAAACGCTGGCTGTTGCGCCCGCAATGTCAAGGTCACTATATAAAAGTTCATATACATTTGTAAGACCTTCTGTGATACAATCCTAAGCTCTAAAGCAGTTTTGGTGATACAAGTCATTGAAATATGTCAATATGTATTCAATACGTCAATTGCAAACTTTAAAGGTCACAGAATGTCAAGTTGTGGTCAGCAAATCAGCACTTCATATATGACTTTCTACAATGTAAATGTCTTTAGCCAAACCTTGGCTCAATCTGCGACCATTTTGGTGATCCAAGTAATTGTAATTTCACTGTCGAGTTTGACCCTCAAAGGTCACTGACAGTCAAGTTGAATGTCACCAAATGAAAGTTCATACAGTACAGGCCAAAAGTTTGGACACACCTTCTCATTCAATGCGTTTCCTTTATTTTCATGACTATTTACATGGTAGATTCTCACTGAAGGCAACAGTAGTGCAATAGGGCTGTCGGCTGTGTATCAACCTGACTTCTGCACATCGCAACTGATGGTCCAAACCCCATTCATAAGGCAAGAAATTCCACTAATTAACCCTGACAAGACACACCTGTGAAGTGAAAACCATTTCAGGTGACTACCTCTTGAAGCTCATCAAGAGAATGCCAAAAGTGTGCAAAGCAGTAATCAGAGCAAAGGGTGGCTACGTTGAAGAAACTAGAATATAAGACATGTTTGAGTTACAGGTATTTCACACGTTTTTGTTAAGTGCATAATTCCATATGTGTTCTTTCATATTTTTGATGCCCTCAGTGAGATTCTACAATGTAAATAGTAATGAAAATAAAAGAAATTCATTGAATTAGAAGGTGTGTCCAAACCTTTGGCCTGTACTGTATGTGTCTTCCTAGAAGTCAGTAACACAAAACTGTGACCGTTTTGGTATGATAAGTCATTGTAATTGTATTATGTCAAGTTTGACCTTCAACTGTCTTCTCACCCAGCGATCACATGTGCTGTTTCCATTCTTTCCACAAAACTTCCCATCCCTAGCAAACCATCCATATTCTCCCGCCTCTGTGCACTCCTCCATCACCTTCATTACTGATTTCAGCTGACACTCAATCCACCCTTATTGTGACTCCTCGTTCTCAGACCCATCTTCTTTCAGGGGGTATGATGATTTGCAATAATTCCAAAAGCACCAGTTGCGATCTATCCAATCTCCGCTTCCTTTATACCTACTCTTTTTGCGGAGGAGCCCATACACGGCCTCGCTGTCCACACAACCCTACGGAGTTCTTCAATTCAGTATCAAAGTATCTGAAAATCTCCATTAAATCAATCTTCCTTCAGCTTTATCAAATCATCCCAGTGCAGCCTTTGTTAATTTTCTCATTCATGGTTTCACCTACAGTTTGCCCTTGTTATGCACTAGTCATAATCTGCTCTTGGGGGGTGTCACACTGTTGAACCTCTTCAAAAGATATAAGTTTGAGAGGGTTTCATGACCACCTTTTTTCAGTGTACCACATAAGCCCTTTTGGAATAGCCACTAGAAAATATTCAGGCAACAAGCAACTAATCACTGATCTATCATCTCATAGTACCACCATCCCAAGCATCACTAGCCACATCCCAAATACAAATTTTTCCGTACAGTATTCCACCATTGACCATGCCATTTCCGTTATTCGGCTAGCTGGTCACAATGTCTGGTAAGCAAATGCTGACATCACAAGGGCATTCAACATCATCCCTCTTGACCCCCAGTTTTGGCATTTCTTGGCCAAGTTTTAGATAGGATGCTTTTACTCGGCCTTCTGCCTCACTTTCGACTGAAAGAGCAGCCCCAAGATATTTGATTCTTATTCTGAAGATTTTTGCTGGATTCTATGCAATAACTACACACTGCTATTTGTCACCCTCCTTCTCAATGACTTTATAGTCACTACATAGTCATATCCACCATACCATGGCCTCAACACTCTGACATCTGTATTCAGTGATCTAAGTGTTTCCCTCTCTGCCAAGAAAACCAAAGGATTATCCACTTCTCTCGAATTCTTGGGCATCAGCCTCAATTCCAGCTCATTCCAGCTTCTTTTCTAATCAAGAAGATACAACGCATCACACTCTGGATCTCTAATTTCATTTCCGTATACAGTTGTACATGCATTTACTGCTTACTTTCCTTGATCATCTCGACTATACTATTCACATAATTCCTCATGGGAAATCTATGATCTTTCATCATTTACATTCTATTGCAGCTGCCGCCCCCTTGCTTTACAGCTACATCACCCTGAATGAGTCCAGAAAAATGGAACCACGTCCAAGGCATCACATTCTCACATCCTGGAATGGCATTTCTTTTTTCTTACGATTACTTCATCAAAAGATGCGTTTCACGGGGGCAAAAGCAATACTCCTCAGTCCTGACACACTGAATCAAAGGTGAAGGTGCTTGAGCCAGTGAGTAAAAGGTTATTGTAGTGCAAAACCTGAATGAGGCACACCGACCCACTAAGGGAAGTCCACATATGCAAAATCAAGTTCCTAACCCAAGCAGTTTGCGGGAAGTTGCCCGGACAAAGTTTTAAAGGTGGAAGTCACTGAGTCAAGGTCAAAGGTCATTCGTGTACGAAACCTCGACGAAGCACGCCTAACCATGAAAAGGAGTCGGGGCTGAAGGGTAAAAACTAGAGGACATTCAGCCATTTACAGACGCTGCCCCTTCCTTAGGATCTGGAGGTTACTAGAAATGATGCAGGTTCTCCTCCCCATGATGTCCAGAATTTTCTTCTAGGGACTGCCTCTTCAGCATTGTAAGAATTGAAACCTATCATTATCGCCACATTCCTTTGAGGGCACGAGTGGTTCCGTAAATGCATAATTCAGCACTGACAACATGACCACAGTCAAAAAATAAAGGGCAGTCTCGCTCCCTGACCTTCATGCCATTTATCAGAGGAATAACCTCAGTTTCTGCCCAGCACAAATTCATATTGAAAGCCAAGCCTAGAAAATATTCTAGCAAATTCCTTATCTTGCTTCTCATGCCAGAAATTCAGAATTCGGGGCCAAACTCTGACATCCACCCTACTCCAGTCCCACCATATTCAGCTACCATCCACAGCTTCAGCCTCTTGCTGTACTCTCAGTCCTACTTAGCTTTGTACCTCACACTCTTTCTTCCTACCTCTTCTGATGGATGTATTTCAAGGATTCCACTCAACCCACTAGCTGTCATTTCCTGCCCTTGATGTAAAATCCATCACATGGTCCATCTCATTGTCCGATTCCCTCCAGATAATGGGGACGTTGTCAGGTCTGCAACTTCCATCTTCAAATCCCCAAAAGGAATAGCAGGGATTCATGACAGGTGGGATTCAATCAGGGTGTACTTGTGTGGGTGGATTATGAATTTGAAGAGGGTGGTGGGCTCACAAAATTCTCTAAAACAGGAGTTTGGATGTGAAGCTAATGGAGATCAATGTGTGTACGATTTTTATGAAACGTCGGGTGCGCTGTTGACCATCAAATTAACGTGAGAAGTTGCGGATCTGACTGAGGTTAAATTCCCCCTATTAACGGTGGCATAGAATGGTTGAACAGGGTATTTATCCTTGTTCTGCGATGTGACATATAGACAACAAAATTTTAGTTGGGTCTGTCATGCGTCAGAAGCTTCCTAAAAATCTCTCTCAAAAAGCTATGTTAGGGTGGTGGGGGATTTTGAACGTGTTGTTTTGCACCTATTTGGCGACCTATCGGGCTTAACTGGCAACCTTATTATGAAATGCAAGAACTTGACGCTGACTGGCTGGCTTTGCTGCCACTCAAAAGAATGTAACTTCGCCCAGAGCAGTGGGGCACTCCCTGGCTTCGGAACACGGACAGGCCAACTTTAATGCAGCTATGGCATATTCAGAGATTCATCCTTATATGTTTGAGCCAGAATCGGTTGAGGACACTAAACTGGAGGAAGAACCAGTCCAGCAATGGCTGGAGTTAAATGTTTTTTTTTTTTTTTTTCAAGCTGCCAAGGCTTACGCATTCAGAGAGAGTCTCTCGCATTGACGTTCCTGGGCCGTATTCAGCAAGTATTCAATCAAAGCACACTACAGAAATTCATTTGCAGAATTTATGTCTTTGTGCAATAAGTTGATCAGTTTCACGTGCACTATGGTGAATTTCCCCACTAGTGACATGAAAATCGATTGTGACTCTGGAATTTGAAGCAATGGAATTGCATAAAGACGTGTATACAAATTATTTTGAAGGGTAAAAAATGGAATGAGAGTGAAGGGGCAGTGAGATACATGTGACATCATATGTATCCGTAGTTCAGATTAGCCCGTTTTCTGGCCGTCATTTTTAAAAGAGGAATTTCTGTGAAACTGAGATGCTCAGAATGTTACTTTTCGTAATAACTTGACTGATTAGACCTTTTTCATTTGTTTTCAGCCCTGAAACCACTGAGGATCAGTTGGAAAAATGATTGGGAGACAGCAGAGAATGACCAAGATTAAAAACATCTACAATATCCACAAAGTTCCTCTGATGGATTATTTTTTCATGCCTTCCCATTGGTTAAATCCTGATGCTACTGATGTTATATTGGGATAACTCCATATGTGTATAGACACATCAACAGAAGTCCCATTGTCTCAACCCCTTAAGCCCTGAGCCTCTTTTTCGAAAATGGCAAGCCCAAAATGAAATGAGTATATCTCTGGGACTGCTTGGTCCATTTGAATAATGTTTGTATCATAATAAAGGTAAAACCATTTGGGATTTCTGGCCTGGTGTATAAATCACTATATGTGTCACTGAGTCAGAGTAAATGGAGATTGAACACAGTATAAATGAAAGATCTCATTTTGCACCTAACAAAGTTTTACTTCTATCCCTTGTTAATTTGTTGAGTTGCAGTCTGAAACCTCAAAAAAATTACTGTAAAGTGTCTCATTATTATTTCTGCCAAAGTTTATTCTGATCAGGTAAATCAGAGCAAAATGAGAGAGGATTGTCTAGATGGCTTCTCCAATTTGGCAAATTAGGTACCTTCTGTTCCATTTCAGTTTTCAGAGACCAAATGTTAAAACTAATTTAATTTCACTTATATATCACTACAGGCATCCATTCCATCCAAATACAACATTTTAAAAAATTTTTAGAATAAAAATAAATAAATTTATTATTATTTATGCCAGTTTTGTTGCCTATACAATTCCCCATTCAAAGATAATACATACAATGAAAATGAAGTTTGACTCCTGGAGCAGATATATTAAAAAACACAACGACTAAATAAGATTATAAATACAATGTGAAAAAAATGTTAAAGAAAAGTAAGAATAACAAAAATCCCAGCAATTATTTGTAGAAGGAAACTGCGATTATTTCCCCCAAAAAATATGTATTTTGACCAGGAATCAAACCTTCAGACTCTCCCTTGCAGCGCGGCATTTCGACCATTAGGCTTTGCCAACTGACAACGTTCTGTGGTCAAATTGCTCACTTAACCCATGGGTAAAGAAAATACGTACTGTACTGTTGTATTTTCAGTATTTGTGCAGAATAGTGCGAATATTCTGTCAGAAAATGACTTTGAAAATTAATGTAGAATATTTATCAGATAATTAAACTGACAATACCTCAAACAAACTAGTTATGCGTTTATATTGTTGCGCTATTCAAAAACATGCTTGGACTCAGTTTGACACACTGGGAACGTAAGGCTGTAGCTCAGGCTAGGTTTCTCCGATTAAGGTGGTTTAGAGTTTGTTGGAAACATGAGGACTCATAGAATCAAATGCCTTATAGTCTTACTGGCAGCATCACAAGCCGATTGCAGAGGTGAAAATACATTGCAAGCAAGCTGAATACCAAGGAGCTGAGATCTTGTTAAGATACTGGCAGATCTAGTTTGGTTATAACACGAACACATTGTGCCAACAGTAGCAAGCGCAGATTTACCCTCAAACAGTTTTTTTATTCCAAAATATCAAAGGTAAGAATTTTTTTTGCTCATCGCTGTAGACTGTAAAGTGTATGCCTGCTGTTCTTTGGGTGTGGTGTCGGTTTAAAATGACAGGGCTCACACCGTTGGATTCTGTGGACTTTCCTCTTTCATTTGAGGTATCGTTTTTATGCATAGCACTAATTCAGGAGAAATTCTACCGATTTTTTTTTTTTTTTCTTTTTATTTCGGCATGATTGTAAAGTCATTTCATGACAATTTCAACACAACTCAACATGCTTCATGACCGAAAGGGTCGCGGGATAAGCGAAATCGCTTATCAGAGTCCCGCCCCCAGTTTCCAGAAAAAAACGGTTTGATTATGGTTAAGATATCATAAGGATTATAAATCACAGCAGAGCTAGTGTCCATGTACGCTACGTTTTAAACGTCAGAAAATAAGATCGTGAAATTTATGAATATCTTGAGAATTATAATTACAGTTAGGTGAGTGTTCATATAACTTTAGATTCAAATGCCACTCTTGATCCAAAGCGGCATTGCCCCGAAACCCCTTTCTTGATCATTTGGATTGTTCCAGCTAATTTGGAGTAGATGAGAGGTACAATAATACTGGATCTTTGCTTGGATCTCTTGATTAGTCTTCATTTCCATCGCCTGGGTTCACCCTTCCCTTATCGGATGTAATGACTTCTAGCAGTATGTGCAGTCCATAGTTGCCTTCCTTGATGTCAAATCCAATTTTATTGAGCTTTCTGTCAAAGGTAGCCATGCTTTTCAAGATTTTCTTTATCCTTTGGTCAATCAAATGCAGTCCAAACCCCAATGATAGCAGACCCGCAGTCATGAATCCAGTTAGACAGACTTCCTGTACATCCTCAATGTCCAGGACTGTCAAACACAGCGAACGCCACTTTCCCCATGTGTCCATGATATAACCGGCCGGGAATGTCCCATCCGGGCATGTTGGTTCTCCAGAACCTGACCGCCTCCTGGAAATAATTTTGTCGATTGCTTTTAACGACCAGCTTATAAGATCCATTTTGGTTCAGCTGTCTGTAATAATGTGCTGTGAGTTGTCTTTCGGACAGATGGTCAGTGTCCAGTGGATACAAAGGTACAGAATTAACAATATTGAACATGTTTATAGTTACTCAAATATGCTTATTTCAACAAATATTTGAAGACCTTCAGCTCTTCTGCCATTCTTATATCATCATCAAGTACCTTCCATGCCCTGACTTCAGCCACAGATAAGGAGTGCTCCCTGCGAGTCTTTCTGACCTTACTTGATTGTAATAACTTTCTATTTTTGGTGTGTTGAATGCAATCGCGCTGAAGAAATAGGTTTTGTATATTTTTGGGCAAGCATTTATGATATCCTAAGTAGACAAGTTGCAAGGAGTTGAATTTTACTATATCCTGTAATTTAAGAAGCTTTGCCTTAATAAACACATCATTTGTATGATTCAGCGCTGATAGGATTTTATCCTGTTTGCTACATGTTTATTTACTTGCTTGGTGCTTGAATTGTGTTCGGTTGAGGTAAAAATCGTCTACATGAGCTTTTGGCCGAGTTTCTTCGCAAAATGTGCATTGGCCGCATGACAATGTTGCGATTTGGAAACATGCTGTATTTACACTCAACAAAAATATAAATGCAACACTTTTGTTTTTGCTCCCATTTGTCATGAGATGGACTCAAAGATCTAAAATTCATTCCAGATACGCAATATTACCATTTCTCTCAAACATTGTTCACAAATCTGTCTAAATGTGTGATAGTGAGCACTTTTGCTTTGCTGAGACAATCCATCCCACCTCATAGGTGTGCCACATCAAGATTCTCATCAGACACCATGATTAGTGCACAGGTGTACCTTTTACTTCCCACAATAAAAGGCCACTCTTAAATGTGCAGTTTTGTCTCACAGCAAAATGCCACAGAGGGCGCAAGCATTGAGGGAGCGTGCAATTGGCATGCTGACAGCAGGAATGTCAACCAGATCTGTTGCTCGGGCATTGAATGTTCATTTCTCCACCATAAGCCGTCTCCAAAGACGTTTCAGAGAATATGGCAGTACATTCAACCGGCCTCACAACTGCAGACCACGTGTAACCACACCAGCCCAGGACCTCCACATCCAGCAGGTTCACCTCCAAGATCGTCTGAGACCAGCTACTCAGACAGCTGCTGAAACAATTGGTTTGCATAACCAAAGAATTTCTGCACAAACTATCAGAAACCGTCTCGGGGAAGCTAAACTGCATGCTCGTCGTCCTCATTGGGGTCTTAACCTGACTCCAGATCGTCGCCGTAACAGACTTGAGTGGGCAAATGCTCACATTCGATGGCAGAGATGAAACAGCTCACTGTTGCATACTGACTGAGGTGCTCCTCATGAAAGCACAACTAACCATAAGGAACATTAAAGCATTACATTTAATATTTTTTAGTCAACACACTACACAAACAGTTAAGAAGTAAATTAAACAACTCAGCCAATCAGCAGATTTGCCATTAGGGGCATTCAATGGTATTCAGAATTTTATTTTATTTTTTCAGAATTTTCATGAAATACCTGGTGGATATGTTAGTTGACATCCAAAAGTTTCTGAAAATGCATTTTGGCTTCATGAATCATTACACACATTATGTTAATTAGCAAGTAATCTGTAACCTGCGATACCAACAGGACAAAGGTTTTTTTCCAATTACAATAGGCTGCAACTTAGATTTTCGTATGAAAAGCCAACACAACAAAAAAAATCTATCTTTATTTGATAGATATACTTAGAAGAGAGAGGTGAAAGTTGGGGGGAAGAATGAAGAAGACGTCGCAAATGACCCGAGCTGTAATCAAACCTGGGTCGCCCCGGGAAGGACACAGCCTTTATAGTGCGCGCCAATGACCAATGAGCCATCAGACCACCTCCAACGAGTGTTTTTTGTTACAGACAGGACAAAATGTTACAGACAGGACTGTTGCAGTACAGAAAATGGATAATATCATCATTAACATCATCTGGAGTCACAATATTTTTTTGGAATGATTTAAATGCATGAAAAAACGCGTGCTACATTCCCCTGGCCCTATCCTGTCCATAGGTTCCTCCCCAAATTGTCTGAAAAAGCTGGTCTTCAAGGCTAGGATAACTTATCCCAAGAGAAGATAATGTATAATAAAAAGTTCATTTTAACACTAACAGACATCATCACTGGATCTTCTTTTTGGATAAAATTAATATAGCCATCAAACTAACATACTTGTAGTCAGTGTCAACTCAGATTGACAGTTTACTTGTCTTGGGTTGCAATGTAGGAATTGAAGGGTTTGTTTGCCCTTCATATCTGGAAGACATGGACCTGAAATTGGGGCATCAAGTGAGAAGTGGTGTAATTACTTTTGAGCAAGGAGCTTGGGTGGTGATAAGCAATTAGTACAAATGAAAATGATCACTTCTTCGTTTTTCGATTGCACTTAGACTGTGTCCTTCAATGTCATTTCTGGGGACCCAGAGTGTATGCTGGTTTTTTTTCCCAACCACAATTATTATCGCAAGATTTTAACAAGCTGTTAATTTGTCTTAAGTGCATTTAATGTTTATAGCAGTAATGTGCCTTCTTAACTCAGAAGTTGGAGAAATATTTCAGGACTGTGACCAGCATCAACATATGGAATTTTGTTTAAATGTACATTTTCCGAGTTAGTCATGCCAGGCATTGGACTTCCATGCAAGCCTTTATGTTGTACAACAATTTTGTACATGCTTACAGATATGAGACTGTAAGTCTTAACCCCTTTGTAACAGATGTGTCTGCCCGCGGACCAGGAGCTGCAGATTTATGCACGCGGTTACAATTTTCTGTCACAAAATGGCACACCTGGATCAGTTATTGAATAGTCACAAGCAATCTGAGCTCAAACAGGGTTTAGAATATGGAAAAGTTCATTCCAATCCCTTTTTTCAGGAGTTGCCTGAATTAAACTCCTCAGCTAAGCCTGATGTGCAAACTGCTCAGTATACTTGCCCATAGTATCAATCCAGCAGTTTTAAAAAAATGATCGCTTGGTTCAGAAAAAATCATTGTCCTCTTTAGCAACTACTTCAGCTACAGCGAGCCAATGCCAAATAATAGTAAAGAAAAATTAGTTTTCTGAAGAAAAAATGGTATTGATACTATGTCATTCAACTATCAATTCTAATCATCACATCAAAAATGCACAATTCATTTTTGTGGATTTACACAGAAATTCATTGACGAATTCAGCACTCCGTTACATCATGCTATGTACTCTCATTGATTAGCCAGTCAGTCAATTGCTTACTCAGGCTCATCTGTGTAAACCACAGTTATGGTTCACGCCCACGTGACACTTCTCTGGAAATGATCTTTTGATTGACACATTTCTTATCCAATTCCATAGAGTATAAGCTTTCCCCAGTAACTGATTAGACCATCAGAAAAGTAGTAAACCATTGAGTAAGTTAGGTTGTATTCTCAAAATGTTGCACAAGTGAAAATAATGCGATTGCACAGAAAATAAAGACTTCCAAAACCGGCCTGAAGTGCTCACTTACATTCATGGGATTTGAATGAGTTATGGACATGTGTCTGGAGAAGGAATACAATGAATAAAGGTTTATAAGAACAATTTTGTATATTATATATATATATATATATATATATATATATATATATTTTTTTTTTTTTTTTAAACTAATGGCTAGCTGTTTTATATTCTCGGTTTACCAAAGTCATGATGAACACAGAGCTTGTTTGCCACGTTGGTTAGTAAGAGTAACTGTTAGTCTTAGCTAATAATACTCCATGTGATGGCATTTTGCCCAATGTGGCTCATTGTTTTTGAATTTTGGCTCGTTTAAAATGCGAACAGCCCAAGCACTTCGGTGCCCCCCTTGCTAAGGGGCGTTGCTCCATTCTGTTCAATCTATGGTAGCATACTGCCTGCTTTTTCCTAATAGTGGAACGCCTGTTCTGTTATTATAAGGTGCATTTCAAATATTGTTAATGAGTTATACTCGTTCCTTATAAGGTGTGAAAAGTGTTTACATAAGATTGCAAGCTTGGAAGTGGGAACTGCTAGCTTATCATAGCAGGGTGAATGTTTTACCATTAAATAAGCAGTTTATTTAATGAGTGAGTGCGCTGCCTTATGGGATTGCAAAGAAAAATGGACAAAATTATTAACTTTATCATGTGTTTGAGAGGTGACTGGTGACGACTCATGCCCAACTGCACCTATATTAATAAACTTATGCTAAATACAACCAGAAAATTAAAATTCAATATGAATTAATGAATTATGAGTCAAATGTTTTTGTTAAGTATATGCTTATTATATGATTTCACAGTGTGCCATTTTGTGGGATCTGAGAGCTTGGGAAGCCACTAGGAGAGCTTATTTGGCTCCAAAAGAGTTGATAATTTAGAATTTTGTGCACTGATGAAGAATACTTGTGGTAAGAATTTTATGATCCCAGAAATGTACAGTTTTAGCACCCAACCATTTTTCATTTCTCAGTATAATTTTTTATTTCAATTTAAATGCTGAATTTTCTTGAGGATTTTTTTCTGCTTGCAGCCCCTTTTCTCTGCCAAAATCTTGAAAATAAACCAGAGTACGATAGAATTCTAAATACAACAAGTGTCTTAACTCAGTTGAGCCATTCGCATTCTCTCTGTAAAGCTGCAATCTTCAAATATAAAGCCTTAAATAAGGGAATACAAATAGCCAGATTTGGCTTCTGTACAAAGAGTTTAAAGACCGAGGCCGGATCTACTAAGATCCCAATTTGCGTGCACTAATTTGCGCGTGCAATCTAGAATTTTGCGTGTGGGGCTGAACCGCGGTTTGCAGGTGATTTACTAAGAGTGATTGCGCAAATGGCAACAGGGGCAAGCGTGTTGGACACACCCTATTTAAATGAGGGCTTTGCGTGTTTCATGGTTTGCAGCATGAAGAGTTTGGAGAGAAGAAAGCGCTAAATGAAATTCGACCCTATGGAATTAGAGGTGTTGGTAGATGAAGCCAATAAACACGTGAATAAGCTACAGCAAAGAAATCTGACTGTCGCACAAAGGAACGCCATATGGGCGGAAATCTGTAAAAAAGTAAATGCTGTGGGTAAAACGATGCGAACCATGAACGAAGTGAAAAGACGATATCAAGATATCCGAAGACGAACAAAAGAAAAATTGGCGTATAATAAAACATCTGCAAAGAAAACAGGTGGGGGCACAGTGGATGAGATGCCTCTGACCAGCATTGAGGAACAGGTGCAGTTACCGTTCTGCGGGGGGCACAAGCTGCACATGGGTGCAGTCAATCGCCCCTATAACTCTAGGAAATCCAGCTACTGCAAAAAAAACCTTGTTTGGTCTCATTCAATAAGTGCCGAGTGCGTGGAAACCTAATGAACTGGGCCATCCGGCGCAACATGGCATTTAGGACTTCAGACAGCACATCTGAAAAACCGGATTGGGAGATCCCAGCTGTAATAGCTACCGTACGCTGGAATGACCCAGATGCAAAAAAATACAAACTTGCAAGGAGTTTTTATTTATTTATTTATTTACTTATACGTTGCATCTGTTACAGACATTATAAAATCGGTAAAATGTGTACAGACAGGATAAAATACAACAAAATCCGTAATTTCACAGAAGCTCGGTAAAATACATAGAATCACAGAAACTCAGTAAAATATATCACTTTGTACATTTTATGTGTTTGTACAATCACAATAAAATACCGCAGGTAAATAAGTTAAAAACGTATGTAGGGCCTACTTGAATATAGATTAAAGTTAAAAACCTTTAAGTAGTGCATTAAGAATGGATCTGTTAGTACTGGTGAGATAAGACAATAAAAATTTAACGCTGTCATTGAGACCCATATTTGAAGTCGTATGTATTTTTAATAAATTATCATAATTATTTTTACAAAGAAAGCTCCACATGTCAAAATCCGGGAAGGTGTAAACTCTGTCAATTAATGTTCTCTTAATCAGCGGTTTTTGAATTAAATAGGCGTAGAAACTGCGTGTGATCGAAGAACTAAGAAGACAAGATCTCAAAAGATTTCCGGCTCTTTTTTGTAGTATATTTTCGACAAGGCCAATTTGCAAATTTGTGAATATTGGATAATTTCGACAGTTATAATTTAGGTCTAGCATATTTTTGACCAATTTTCCCTGACATATAGATAATGATCTTATATTATGCCTGTTTATATAGACAGCTTCACAACCATATAATAATGCAGGTTGGACAACCGTATTAAACAGATGTGCTGCTGTATCCGGCTTGAGACCGTCTTTATGTAACCCAACTGGATGCAAACCAGAATAACTCCGCCTGGCAGTACTTATACGTATATTGACATGTGAATCACCCCCGAAATGACCTAACTGAGCGCCCAAATATAAGAGATTAAGATATACTTTATTGAACCCCGTGGGGTAATTTGTCCTCTGCATTTGACCCATCCTATAGTTAGGAGCAGTGGGCAGCCACAGAGCAGCGCCCGGGGACCAACTCCAGTTCTAAAGCCAGTTCCTTGGTCAGGGGTACTGGTCGGAGTGTTCCTATGAGGCATGTTTTTGTGGGTGGGGGAAACCGGAGTACCCGGAGGAAACCCACGCGAACACGGGGAGAACATGCAAACTCCACACAGAAAGGCCCCAGGCCGGATTCAAACCCACAACCTTCTTGCTGTGAGGCAGCAGTGCTAATCACTGTGCCACCGTGCCGTCGATATAACAATATATATAACAATATATATCTTATATTGTCCGAATTGGACAGTCGAACTTTATGTACCACTCAGGTTCAGAAATGAATGGGTTAGTACCGTATATCGAACAGGTTGTTTTGGCAGGATTAAAACGTAATCCCTGTTTACAAATCAACTCACAAGCAGTATTAATTAGGTTTTGCAACCCAGTCACTGAAGTAGACGCAATTAAAATATCATCGGAGTAAATAAAAACATTGTATGTGTGATTGTTAATAATAATCCCATTATTAGACGAGGCTAGCACATCAATAAGATTTTTATAGAATATATTGAACAGTAGAGGTGAGGTAAGACCACCTTGTCGCGTGCCTCTAGCTATCTTAATACGAGGACCAAGATTATTATTCCATTTTACTCTAACAAACATATTTTTATACCAGTTATATAAAAGTTTCCAAGAGGGATCAGGAATAATGGTCATAGATTTGTAGAATAGCACGCTATGTGGGATATAATCAAATGCGCCTTCTGCATCCAAGCTGCAGAAAAATACATTAGACACCTGTGAGTGCATAAAAGTAGCTACGTCGTGTGCAAGAGTAATTGCCATATTAGTGCTCTGGATGGGAACAAAACCAAATTGATATTCACTATTAAAAAAATCGTTATTGTCTATGATATACATTTCAATAATTTTTGACAATATAGGAGAGAGAGTTTTGAGAGAGAGAGTTTTGTCATTGCAGGTGACACTCCTTCTCGTGGCTGGCTCCAAATCCTCTCTGAGTTCCTCCAACAGCTCCAAAATGGCAGTGCTGGATAGGCGATATGTTTTAATGATTTTTTCCTCGTTCATTCCAAAAATTGGAACACGAGGGTGAAAAATGCGTTCTCTGCGTCTCCTTTCATGATTTCGATGTCTCCTTCTTGCGACAATAACTGTAGCCATGTGTGCGCAATTACGCATACAAACCGTTTGCACCTCCTTTTGACACGTGTTAAAATATAGACGCAGATTTTATTAGCAAAATTTCTTTGAGGTTTGATAAATCAATTTGCGCGTGCTAAATTAGTATATTTACATTTTCTTCTCCCAACACATGCACAATTGCGTGTAAACGCCCCATATTGCATATTCATTGTGGCAGACGTACTAACTGGATGCAGACGTGCTATTTTGCACCTTTGAAAGAGGCAACCCTTACTGTGCACTGTTAGTAAATCAGTTTGTACATTTTTTTGCGTGTGCAATGAGTTTGCACACGTTTTTGTACACGCAAATTTAAGCTTTTGTAGATCCGGCCCCAAGTACGCAATCCCACACTAAAGTATTTGGGAGATATTGTGACTACTCCAAAAAAATAAAAAATCTGTAGTAAAATATACAAGTGCACAGTGTAAAATACAGCAATGAACCATAAACGACTTCTGGGTTTAATAATCTTGTTTAAAATATTGTTATGATAGCCACTTTGCCCTCCATGCAACCTAGCGATGTCTTTATCTGAGGGATATCTAGCCCCTGTACATGCCTTAACAACTGGTTGTCACTTTAAAGAGTTATCGATTATCTTTTTATTGAGGTATCAAAGTTATAACAAGAAAAAGACATGACATCAACCCACATACAATCTTATTATACCTTTATTCAACTAACGGCACAATTATCAAAGTTGATTAATGTATTTGGCTAATATTATCCACAGAAAAAATGTTCAGCACTCAAATTTAGTTGATTTTTAAATTTTCTTTTTTTTTTAAATAGGAGCAATGTGAGAAGAAACTTGCATCACGCAAAATGTACTGTGGTAATGAACCTTGATCTCCTTTAACATCACGAGGGACTTCCAAATCTCTTGCAAGGCATAATGGAGGTAAGCTAGGGATGTTTTTTTATAAGGTTGAATTTGGGCAGCTCTACACATCACAGTCACATTGTGAAACTGGCTATTTCAGTTGAAATGACTGAAGTTTAGCACTAGCCATTTCATGAAATGACCTGTTTCACAATATGATTGTAACATATCTTATCGTTTGCTTCATAGGAATACAAACGGTGCTGTGTGTGTCATAAATATCTCCTACTCTGGATGGCCCTTTGATTTTCTATCAGATCTCAGGACTTCACCACCTGGCAGTATCTAACTGGTAGATCCTGTCAAATTACCCATTTTTTTCAGTGGGACAACCTGTGGCTGTGAGGGGATGGCCACGTTTGGGGCTATGGGATATCATGAGCGCGAAGGCTTAGCAACTGGATCTAATTGGACCCCAGGTCCATTTTTCATTTAATTGCTTATCCAAGTCCACCAACAAAAAGGATGAAATACCCAGCTAACTAGTTCGCTAATGAAACAGTTTGTGGACCACATCAGCCATTTGCATTTGTTTTTCCATAAAAAGGCTACAAAAGTTTGATCTCCAGGCTCCAGCTTAATTTATGCTTCATTTGCACACAAAAGGAGACTTTGACGCCTGTTTTAACAACAGAAGAGAAGATTATTAAACATTTTGCATCCTTGGTGAGCGCAGTGAGGTATGTTTGTTTATCTTGCTTTGTTTGAAACATTTTATCTGTACTTGTGACTTTGTATCAATGTGAAACACTGAGTAATGAGTGTTTGATATTTCAATGTTGTATTAATGCAAAAATATGAAAATTGTACTGTGGGAACTGTATGGTGATTTGTTTGTTTTATGTTTGTACACCCAACAGTTTTCACGGTGCTAAGGTGAAGATGATTCTGCTGCAACTAAAATAAAAGACACCTTGTGCATCTGTCGAGACTCTCTTTGGGAATCCAAGGGTTGCAACAGTAGTTAACCTACCACATTAACCCCAGAGTTCCAGTCATAATTGTTTCAGTGTTTTAATCCAGCTCAAAAATCAATCTCAGAGCTATAACAGCTTCTTACTCTTTTGGTCATCAGAGCAGGGCACAAATATCTCTTACTGTAAAACAAACTTCACAGAATACCTTGTTTTTACGGCATCATGGACTATCCAGGGTACTTGAACTCTCCAATTAGCTTGCTATGATATCCGTCCTCTGCTTTTGAGTTACTCAATTCGCTATGACCTCTGCGGCTCCAGCTGTTTGTATCTTCAACTCTACTAGCCAGCCAGCTACATGGCACTTTTTGGACTTGCTCAACTGTCAGGCTGCATTGTTTGGCTTTTCGGATGACAAATTTGGAAATGATCACACTTCTTTTCGTTTTCAAGCAATGCTTGCTAATAAACAGATTGCCAGTGGGTATGCTTTTCTGGCAATTTTGAACTTCCAAGTGGTGAAAGGGCCATTCCATGTACACTACTGCTACGAAACAGCGGCCTCAGTTTACTTGGCCCTAAAATGGTTTTCAAATTTAAGTTGTTGCAGCTCTCGTAATTAAGTGTGAACACACTGAGTAAAAATTGACTTTTCGTGGCACTAGGACTTTTTGCTATAGTCTGTTGTATGTACCCATGAAGTATTTGATGTCAAAAAATTAGACTTGATTTAATATTAGTTCCAATGGTATCATGTAATTGGGAAACTGCTATCAAGTAAATATCAAGTAAGTATCAAGTATCATGAAGTCATGGGGTAAATTCCGTAAAACTGAGAATTGGGGTGGACGTAATATCTGTTTTAAAGAATTATTAGTCCAGACCTGTTCGCAGTCATTCTCATGATTAACAAAATGTTCACTCCCAGAGCGCTCCGCACTTAACAGGTGCTGCTTGTTCTCCCTTATTACCTCTTATTAGGTAAGACGACAATCATTCATCTGGACGCGTTTGCATAATTCAAATCAACGTCAAATAGAGCCGCATGCTTTTTATAGCCTATTTCACTGCCAAGTGACACTCTTTTCCCACTCAATACCGAGAGTAATTTTGAAGAACGTTGATTTAAATTAAGCAAACGCTTCCAGATGAATGATTGTCGTCTTACCTAATCGGGGAGAACAAGCAGCACCTGTTAAGTCCGGAGCGCTCTGGGAGTGAACATTTTGTTAATCATGAAAATGACTGCGAACGGGTCAGGACTAATAATTCTTTAAAACAGATGTTACGTCCACCCCAATTCTCAGTTTTACCAAATTTACCCCATGACTTCATCGTTGTTAGATCGCATGAGAAACCGTGTCTCCAGTTGCCTATTACGATAATTGGAAAACGTGTCAATAAAGAAAAATAATTGAGAACTAGCCAGGACTATCCTAATTGTCATAAAGGGACGTGTCTGTGCCACCCCAGTTCCCGGTTCTAGCTTCGCCCCTGTCCCCAAATCACCAAGCGCGACAATTTGCGGAGCAGGTTTCCCTGCCTGTCTGCAAAGGGGTGATTTTGGCCGCCGCCTCAGTTCAACCGAAGCATTCAGAAGAAGCGTTTTTTGCGCGTGCTCAAACCCATTCTCAAAAGCCTTGGCAGTGCGCATTTGATGCGCGCTGCTGTTTTTTTGTGCACGTCCGCGGCGCACAGCTGCAGGAACCAGCTTCTCCCCCGGTGTTGTGTCCCGGTTCCTTCGGCTTATGTCTCTCCTAATGTTTCCTCACTGAGCTTTGCCTTGTTTGAAATGTGAAGAAAGCCCATGTGAGGAAAAAAACGTCGCCTCCGAGATGTAGAATGGGTGTTATAGAAGAGAAACACATATTTCAGGACCACTGACTTGTCCTTGATTGTCAGCTTCCATTCATATTAAGCTGAAAATCAGCAGTGTAAGCTCCAGCATATGTAAATGATGATATGATTGGTCAAGATTTGTCATTTTATATCATACAAAACACCAACGATGTGTATAAATGAAAATTAATGTGCTTACAAGTTAAATAAAAATTTATAAAACGGGTGCTTCCCATCCTTAAATGTGATTGACTGAGCCACGTTCCATGCCAGTATAAAATTACTGTAACCCACTGTGGGAGGCCGCAGCACAAAATATCTTTGCGCGCAACAAACTGCTCTGCGCTCAGCTGACTTGTTAGGTTACGTTTGTTTCAAGACTTTAAGCTTGCTATTTCAGTCCCCGCGAAGTTTAGCCTTTAAACCAGATAACCAGGGGCCAGTTGTTCAAAATAAGTAATCTGGATAAAAATTATATCGGATTTGGAAATCCCATTTCTTGCTATCCAGGATCAGGTAATCCGTCTTACTTTTATGCCGGTTTTTCAAAGCAACATTGGAACATCCTGATCCAGATACACAGTTTCTGAGATTACCAAATCCAGATTGCCAGTGCTCTGAATGGGAAAACATAACACAATGTGGGCTACCGGCAATGTAAAGAACAGGTAAAACAGCCAACATGGGGTCACTAAGTGCTTTTTATTTTGAGACAAAACACAAAAAGATAAACATCCACTTCTATATTATGTTTTTTTATGATCACTCATCTGACCAACAACAAATACATTAACAAATACACCGTGGATATTTTTGAAGAACTCTTAAATTGAAAAAAGGCTAGATGTCCAATCCTTAACTAAATAAAGAATGTTCATGGTTCTTCATCGGAGTATGAGAGACCAGCATTTTCAAGCCTGGCTTTTAGGAGGCGGATCTGAAGTTTAGCCCTGGTTTGATGCAGTTTGGCCAACTTGATTTGTTCCTCTGCCAGGAGTATCAGTGCTTCTGCTTTCAGTTTCTCTTTTAATGAGCAATTCGTAGGCATCATTATTAGTTGGCAATGGACGCTTCAAGCCTCTTTTCTGAGTTCCTACGCCTGGTGGCTCTACAGGTGAAGGTCCAGGTTGTTCTGCAGTAATTAGGCTGAGATCCAGAATAAATGTTTCCTCTGCATTGAGAGGAACTGGCTAAATTTCCTCTACAATTGTAGGCTCTCCATCACCAACAACACCTTCAATCTCATGCAGAGCTTTAGAGTTCTCACCTCCAATAATGTCCAAAACCACATCTGTGTATTCACCTTTCTTAAAGGGTTTGTTGCCCGTTTGGGTGTTTTTTGCTTCAGCAAGGTGCTTTGTGGCTCTGGCCCGCAGATTCTTCCATCTGAATTTTACTTGCTCCAAGGTCCTCTTCTGGCCAGACCCCATTGCATTGACATTCTGCGTGATTTCAACCCAGATGTCTTTCTTCCTTTTGTTTGTCACCATTCTACCTACAACAGAACTTCCTACTATTGAGGCGTAATGGCACTTCACATCCTCCAGCAGTGCATGGGTTTCTGCCACAGTGAAATTGGGTCCTTTTGAGTCCATGTTTCCACCTCATCTGTTGTAGTGAGCTCAGTATTTATAGGCCTTGAGCATGATTGACGTAATTGATCACAAGCCAAAACGCGTCAGCTGATGAGTGGGCGGGTTTTTGACGTCCATCTTATATTAAGCCTTTCTCAGAGGACCAACAGAGAGGCACTGACATAGCAGGTATTGTCCATCGCTACCACCATTTTGGTGGAAGAGGGTACCGTCAAAGGGTGTATGTTGAGCGTGCAAAGCCATTGGAGCAGTACACTACTGAAGAACTGTATGTTGTGTTCTGTGGTCTGAGTGTCTGGTTAGTCAATTTTAGGTTTCTATCATTTTGGTATGTCGGTTTTTTAGTCCATGTCCTAGTGTTCACATTTCATTCCTCTCCCGTGTAGTCCAGTCCACGTTTTACCCATGTACTGTCTTTGCTTTCTCCTCGGTTGCGTCATTGTTTGTAGCAGTTTCTGTGTTAATTGTTTGTGACACTATTTTGGGTGATTTAATGGATTCTGGGTTTCATCCTTCTGTTCTCGTTTGCTAGTTTCCCCTTGCTTTTCTATAAATACTAACATTACTAACAGTTTGTTGTTTTCTAAAATTACTAACCAAACTAACCTTGTATATAATACTAATCTAGTAACGAGCACCCGGGATTGTATAGCTGCACTTACTAATTGACTAATTATCTCTCAGCAGTCGCTCTGTTCTAGTCTCCGCCCCTCGCTTTACTGTTCACTGGCTTTGCTTAAGTTTCCCGCAGAATCTCTGCATTCTTATAATCTGTTCTGGCTCTTTTTCTGTCCACTTAGGAGTCTTTTTATCCAGTTTATTTATCCCATCTTTGGGATTGTCTTGTGATCCTTGACTGTGTGTTAATGTTAATCTGTTTTCATGTAATTGGTTTCCCTCATGTTCCACCCCTTGTTAATTAGATTAAGTTTCAACACCTGTGTCTGTGTGTGCCCCTGCCCTATATATCTGAGCAGTTTCTGCACGCGAGCAGATCTGACTTTGCATTCCCACTCCCACTCTACCTGCCCTGTGCACTTCTCCTCTGGTGCCCTCAGTTTTTCTCTGTGTTCTCAGTTCAGCCTCCTTCCCTGACCAGCCTGCCCTTCCTGCCGCCTTCAAGCCCCTGGTGCCCCCTGTCTCCTCCAGTGTCTTCTGTGCCCTTTGTGCCAGTCTGCCTCCCACCGTCTCGAGTTGTCCTGAGCACCAGCCGCCCTGCCTGTCCTGAGCACCAGCCGCCCTGCCTGTCCTGAGCTTCAGCGTCCTGGCCCCTGAGCCCTAGCGTTCCTGCCTGCCCTGAGCCCTGTCTGTCCCCCTCCTTACGTTCTCCCTGACCCTTCTCCTAGCCAGCTGTGCTACCCGAGTTAGCCATCTGCCAGCTGTGCCAACTGTCTTGTCTTGTGAGTATTTCCTAGCGCCCCGAGTATCTGTTCCCGAGTCTGCCCCCTGGTGTCTGTTTCCGAGTCTGCCCCCTAGTGTTTGTTCCGAGTTTGTCCCCCTGGTATCCGTTAGAGTTTTTGGATTTCTTAGTTCTCCTTGTTTCAGTGCGAGGCATGGTGTTTTTGTTAGCCGGAGTGCCCCTTTTTACCCCCTGGTTTGTTTCTGTATTTATTTGAATTAATATCATTTTGGATCCCCGCATCTGGCGTCTCACTCCCCTTTGTGTCTCCCTCCCGTTCCAAGGTTTTCCGAGAGTTTCCGAGTTTTCCTAGTTCCCCTAGTGTGTTTCCCTCGTGTACCCTTAACACTGTATGCTCGCTTTCGCTTTGGGACTGCTGATATTAAGTACATTGCAGACCTTGTCAGGCCAAAACTTCAACGGAGAATAAAAAGGAGTCACAGTCTGTCAGTGGAAGAACAAGTCCTAATTGCTCTGCGCTTCTATGCATCTGGGACTTTCTACCAAGTTGTGGGTGACAATATTGGAGTGGAAAAATCAACTGTGAGTGATGTAGTAAAAGCTGTGTCAATTGCATTGGCCAGCCTGGTCAGTACCTCATGAGAGGGAATGGGAGTACATCAACCGAAAGGGGAGGCGCAGCATCAACATCCAACTTGTGGGTAATGCTGACCTCATCATCACAAACTGCGTTGTGAAGTGGCCTGGGTCTGTCCATGATGCACGTATCCAGCGGGAGAGTGCTTTATACAGAGAGCTCCAGACTAACCAACCGGATGGCATGATTATAGGAGACAGTGACTATCCACTCTTACCATGGCTGATGACTCTTTTTTTTGCAGCAACAACACCTGCGCAGGCGCGCTTCAACACTGCTCATTGCATAACAAGATGTGCAAGTGAGCGTTTAAATGGAGTTTTGAAGAGATGCTTTGCATGCCACTTGAGAGTGGAACCACAGGGAGCATTCAACATGATACTTGCATGTATTGTCCTGCACAACATCGCTACCAGGCGCAATGTCCCTCTCTGTGATGATTTTTTTGATGTACCTGGGCCCGCTGAAGAGCCAGACCAACCTCTGGCATCCGTGTCCAAGGAGTAGGCAACCTCCAAGTGGACTGCCCTGCATGCCAAACATGTAAAAATTACTCTCCACATTGGAAAACGGAGGAAGGTCCGGAACTAACCGTTCCACTGGCAAGTCCGCCATCTTCTGCTCACCCAACTTTGCTTTATGGTGTCTGCAGAAGCGGCAGTTGGACAGGACCTTTCTTGTCGCTGCATTGGCACTTGTAATCCAATATTTCTTCCTCAACACTGAGAGGACATGGTTCCTCCCACCATGGCCGTTTTTGCTCGTGGATGTACTTCAACAGTAAAGTGGACACATGTTGGTCTTTGGAAAGGATGATTGGGTGTTTGGTCTCCTCAGGCATTGCTGCCTTGCTCAATCTCCCACCAACTCGGAGTAGTCCATGTTCTAAAACAGGGTCCAGTTTGAAAATGGAGCGTTCCCCTTTTACTTCTCTGCCAGATGATAGGGCAGAAATCTCATCAGGGAACCTCTCTCTTTGGACAAAGCGCAAGATGGACATTTCAGCATCAGAGAGATCATCTGGAGTCAAATCCTGTCCTCTTGAAGCAGTCTTGATCTTTTCCACCTCCTGTTTCACTTTGTACGCATCCTGATCTCTCATCTCCTTCCCCTTTCGACTCATTTCCAGTAGATTCATCTTTATTTTGAGGATCCATGCCACTGACTTCTTCAGCCATTTCCAGTCAGAATGGTAAGCCAGGAGTTGGTGAGTGGCACCTCCTGCATCGTCCACCACAACTGCATTTGTTATGAGCTCTCGCTTTACCTCAGGGTCATCAGTAGCAATGTTGCTCTCCAAAATGTTTCTTGGCCACTCTTCTTCCGCTTTCCACAGAAACTCAGGACCATCTGTCCATCTCCTGTTCATCAAAAATTGCTCCATCTTTAGCCCCCTTGAGGCCTCATCTGCCGGGATCTGGCTGGTAGATATGTACCTCCATTGAGAGACAAGTGTGGCTTCTTGGATGAAGGCTATCCTGTTCGCCACGTAGGTCTGAAACCTCTTGTCCTCATTTCCGATGTACTTCAGAACGGAAGTGCTATCAGTCCAGAAACATGATTGTGTAAGTGGCAGTTCCAGTTCCTTTCGAAACATCTTGTCTACACGAACAGCGAGGACTGCAGCGGTGAGCTCTAAACGGGAAATCGTCACTGGCTTCAGTGGTATCACTCTCGCTTTTCCTTGCAAGAAAGAAACGTGAATCTTGCTGTCATTCTCTACTCTCAGGTAGGTCACTGTGTCATACCCACTTACGCTGGCATCAGAGAAGTGATGCAGCTGCACATGAATGGGTTGTTCAAAGCCTGCTGATTTGAGACATCTGTCAACCTTGAACCTTGTAACTTCCTCCAGGTCTCTCAGCCATTTGAACCACTGCTGCTGCAGAGCTGGGAAATTTCCTCATCCCATCCATAGTTATGCCGACTGAGATCCTGGAGGATAAGTTTAGCAGGAAGTGTGAGTGGCGCAAGAAATCCCAAAGGATCATACACAGAGCTTACGACAGACAAAATTCCTCTTCAGGTATGAGCTTTTTCCTTGAGTGCCAGCTTGAACTCAAAGTTGTCTGTTTCGACACTCCAATGGAGGCCGAGGGCTCTTTCAACTGGTAGTTAGTCTCGATCTAGATCCAACTCGAGCAGGTTCTTTGATCTGTCTTCTTCTGGGACATATAGCAACACCTCCCGGTTGTTGCTTGTCCATTTAGTCAAACGGAAACCTTCCTTGTGGCAAAGGTCTGTCAAGTCTCTGACTAAGGTGACAGCCTCCTCTTCTGACTGCAAAGTCCTCAGACAATCATCCATGTAAAAGTTTCTGTTGAGGGTGTCAATTGCCTTGTCAGAAAAACTGCCTTGATTATCCTCTGCAATTCTTCGGAGGGCAGTACAGGCGCAACTAGGGGATGACACCGCCCCAAACAGATGTGCAGTCATCCTATACTCTTCAAGTTGTTGTGTGATGTCGCCATCAGGCCACCACAAAAAATGCAGGAAATCCCGATCCTTTGGAGTCACCAAGACCTGATGAAACATCCAACGGATGTCGGCTATGAAGGCAACCGGTTCTTGTCTGAACCTGGTGAGGACTCCAAGCAAAGAGCTGGTGAGGTAGGGACTCTGTAGAAGTTGACTATTGAGGGATTTCCCTCTGAACTCTGCTCCACAGTGTAAAACAACACGCAGTGTCCCTTTCTTTGGATGGTACACTCCATGGTGTGGGATGTACCACAGTCTTCCGTCAGACCGATTGACTTCATGTTCAGGCACGCGTTCTGCGTATCCTTCACTGATCATGTCACCAAACAAGTTAGTATATTCCTGATGGAAATTCTCATTTCTTTCAAACTTTCCCCTCAATCCAAGGATACGCTGCTTAGCGACAACCTGATTGTTTGACAGAGAGGGTTCTCTTTTGAAGGGAAGGTCCAAGCTGTAATGTCCGTCTCAAGCTTGACTGACTCCTTCATGATCTTCATAAATTGGACATCCTCACTGGACATTTCCATTTGACACACCTTGCAAACCAAGCGCCTACCACAATCTTTGCTGAGGTGGCCAGTGCGCAAACAAGCAAAACGCAAGCGGTTTTCTTTTATGAAGGCAATCTTGTCGATGTGCAGCTTCTCCTCCAACTTTGGACATTGCTTGAGCGTGTGCTTTTGGGAGCAATATATGCACACATTCCGCTGTCCTGTTGTGCATTTGGCTGTTGAGCACTTGTCCGATGCAGGTGTCTCAGCAGAGCCTATCTCTGCTGGAGCGTCCACAGCAGTGACAGAGGTTGCGTAACTGCGGGGCCTTTGCGATTTTGTCCTGCTCATGTCTTTGTTTACCGTACCTGGCTTTCCTGTACCTGTAGGGCAGTGCTGTTGTGAGTAGCTGATGTCTCCAAATATGGGGTCTGATACAATGCGGACTTGGCGCTCGATCAATGTAACTATGTCAGTGAATTGCGCCCTTCGATGCTGTTTTTCAAGTATGTCACATGATGTGGCTTTCCATTCTTCTCGGATTTTGAATGGAAGCTTGAGAATCATGGCTTTCATGTTAGAGGGCATGTTTAACTCTTGCAAATACTGTATATTCAGCATGGCATTACAGCACTCCCTCATTAATAGAGCATAAGCCTGAAGGGCCTTTACATCTTCGAGCTTGATGGCTGGCCACTTGAGAGCTTTATTAATGTAAGCTGCCGTAATCCGATGCTCATTTCCGAAGAGGTGTTGTTTACCACACATTTCTCGATTAGAGGTGTTGTTCTCCACACAATGTTCGAACGCTCTGATAAATGGTCTGTATTGCAGTGGATCTCCATCAAAGCACGGTATCTCCCTAGGTGGCAACAGGTGAGATGCCTGCTGTTGCAAAAGCATGGTGGTTATGTCATTTTGGGCCTGCATCAGGTTGCAGAAGGCTGCCCCATCATATACTGGTGCAGCTGGCTGAGTGCGGCAGGCCCTCGCTCTCGGTGCCACCTGACTGGGTAGTGCTCTTGATGCAGGGTGTGATGGTAGCCTGTCCTGAGTTGCTGCACTCCTATATGCAGGTTGTTGCTGGTAAACAGGTGCACCAAAAGTATTCTGTGGTACAGATCTAGGTTGTGGTGGCGCACTCCTGTAATGCACCGGTGCTGACTGTGATGCTGAACCCCTATGGTGTAGCAAAGGCGCTGGCTGATGTTGTGCCAAGTCAACCCGGTGCACTCCTGTAGTGCACAGGTCCTATTTGTAGACCAATATTGCCAGGTAAATGTTGCAAAGGTGGTGGCTGCTGTGATGAATCCCTATGATGCACAAGAGCTGGCTGTGGTGCATCCCTGTAATGCACAAGAGCTGGCTGTAGCAGGCTGCCATTTCCTATTGAATGTAAGGATAGGTCTACATCGTCAGGTAGATATTGCATAGCAGGTGTAATTTGTGTTGCACTCCTGTAGTGCATCATTGCTGGCTGTAAACCCACATTCTCAGTTGAATATTGTGCAGCCACAGGCTGCTCCGCTGCGCTCCTATGCACAGGTGCTGGTTGTGGTGAGTGTACATGATCAGACAGATGTTGTGCTACAACTGGTTGATATGTTTGAGCATTTGGATTGAGAGTGAGAGTGGTTGACTTCTTCTTTGGTTGAGCTCCTCTCTTTACATATGATGACATTCCATCTGACTGAGTGACTGAGACAACCCTTTGGCTGGAGGCTGTAAACACTGCTAGCTTAGCATAAGAGACTGCCATTTCAGTTTCGAGCTCCAGCTTCTCCTTTCTTTTTCTCAACTTTTCTTCCTCTTCTTCCAGGGCGTGTTTATCCTGCAGCGCAGCAATGCGCGCAGCTAGTGCAGCTCTCTCAGCTTCCGCTTCCCTGCGCTGTCTTGACGCTGAGCTTCCACCACTGGATGAACCTGAGCTGCTTTTAATTTTCCGGCTGGATTTATGAGAGCTTTTAGAGGACCTTTTCCCACTTTCTGAAGCAGTGTCACCAAGACGGAAATCATTCCTGTGCACTTCATCCTCTAGCATATCATGCACATCGTCGTTTGCCAACCAGATATTGAGCTCCTCTTTGAAACCCTGCATCCGCAAGCTGTGCGCCTGAAACCAGGCTTCATGTTTCTCCTTCTCCTCAGGAGGCAATAGTCCCAGTATAGAGGTGTGCAACACCTCTGCTTCCCAGTACAGAGTGATACACTTATCATATGCACAACGCACCTCAGTTTCAGTTTCACCATTTTTCATCAGCTCTATTACTTTGGTTTGGAGAGAAAAGGCAACTTTTAGTTTGGAATTTCGATCCTCTTGTAATTTTGCTAGATGAGCAGAAAATGCTTTTTGTGTGAGTTTTATCTCTCTTCTTGGTCTACCAGTAATATTTGATTCACTCATTGTATTCGTTTCAACATGTGGGTTGGGTTGGGTTGGGTACTGCTTGATACATTTGCATCAGACATATTTATGACATTAGAGCCCCCAATGGACTCCGTAACACCAGCCCCAGGCTGTGTGTCAGCCGTGGTGGGCTCTATAACACCATTTTGGCCCTGCTCATTAGGATCCATTTTAGTATAGTTTCAACAGCACACATCGTTCAAAAATATTATAAACACAATTGCAGTGAACACTTGTATCAACCAACAGAGCAAGTAATATAGCAACAGAGCAGTGTTTAACCCCTTTGTGCAGAAGCCAAATTTGGCTATTTATGGGTTACCCACTTTAATGCTGTATAATTCAAGATTTAAGCTTCATAAAGAGGAAAATGTGGCTCAATTCAGAAAAGACACTTACAGCATTTAGAATTACATTGTATTTTAGTTTATTTTCATGTTTTTGGTAGAGAAAATGAGCTGCAAACATAAAAAATCTTCATGAGAATTCACCATTGAAATTGCAAAAAAAATAATTCTGAGGATTGAAAAACTGCTGGGGCTTAAAACTTTACATTTCTGGTATCATAAACTCCTTCTGCACAAGTAGAATTTATCTTCAACATTACATTCTAGATTACTTTCATGCTATTAGCCAAATTATACAGCTACCCAAGTGTCTCCCCGAAGTCTCAAAATTATGTACTGTAAAATCATTAAAAATCATGTATTTAACAAAAATAAAGCATTAAGGCATGAAATTTAATATGAACAAATGATTTTCTGGTTGAGTTTAGCATGAATTTATCAATATCAGTGCAGTTGAATATCAGTGGTCACCAGTAACCTCTCCAACCACAGAACAGGCCTTTTCTCCATAATAAGGTTTAGAGTTTTGTCAATTTCCTTTTAAGTCCCCCAAGCTAGCACAAACACGCATTGCATTTTATAAACTGCTGATTAAACAGTCAGAACATTCACCCTGTAATGGAAGTTACCAGTTCCCAAACTCACGACCTCATTTCAACCCTTATAAGGAACAAGTACAACTCACTAACTCAGTAATATCTGAATTCTGAAATATACCTTATTTTAACAGAACAGATATTCCACTTTCAGGGAACATCACGAAATATAAATTCCTCCCTAGATTCAACAGAACGGTGCAATGACCGTACCAGGGGGTCCACCTAAATGCATGGGCAGTTCACTTTTAAACAGGAAAAAACGTCGACATTCGACTTTGTTGAGTACGGTATACATTCAAAAACAGAAAGCAAAACTAGCAGCCTACCTTTTTTCCACGAATCCGAATCCAGAGACAATGTATCCAGTAAAGGAACCCTCCGGTCCTGTTTCATTCGAAATAATTCCCATTGACCATGTCCTTATCTTATTTAAATCCTCTAAATATAACTGAACACTTCAAGGCCAGTTTTGCGCGTCGTTTTTCTATATATACATAGATATGTCGCGTCTGTTTCAGCCGCGTAATGTGCGCAACGTAAACAGGATACAACCGAGCCTGCTGATACGCATAGGCTTGTATGCTTTGTGTTTGTCCAATCAATATGTTTCACTTGCTGTAGAATGTTTAAACAGTCGGGAATTGGATAAGAAACGGGCCAATCAATACATTGTTACCACGGAAGTTTCATGAGGCAGTGAAGTCTAACTGTGCAGTTAGGCAGCAGAGCTTGAATGTATGAGTGAGTGATTGGCTATCAACGCCAGTACCCGGGTGGATATAAGGAAGCGCTGGATTTGTCAATGAATGAATGTACACGAAAATCCACGGTAGGGAACTACGCATTTTTTTTGCATTTGATGACTGTAATTGACAGTAGAATGTGAGAGAATCAATACCATGTCGAATTTTTTGCTTCAGAAAACAGATTTTTCTGAACCACTAATTGGAATGCCGTTGGCTCACTGTTGCCAAAGTGGTTGCTACATAGGAAACAATTTTTCTGTCGCAAAAGATCATTTTTTAAAACTGCTGGATCGATTCTATGGGCAAGGATATTGACCAGTTTGCACATCAGGCTTAGCTGAGGAGTTTAATTCATGCAGCTCTTGAAAAACAGGGAGTGGAGTGAACTTCCCCATATTCAAAACCGCGTTCGAGGTCTGCTTGCTTGTGAATATTCAATAACTGATCCGGGGGTGCCATCTAGTGATCGAGTACAGTAACAGCGTGCTTAAATTTGCAGGTCTATCGACGCAGGCGTCTACATCTGCAGAAAGGGGTTAACTACAGCAGTGTATCAACTTGAGAGTTGCCAGCCAAAATCAACATAGGCAACAAGATCAGAGAACAATGTGTATAAACACCAAGCAATCAAATATCCACCAGTCCAGAACCAATATTCAAGTTCATACACGTTCCTGAGATCCAATGATCAAGTTCATCAATAGCGATAGATCAAAGTCAGAGTTACACGCAACAAGATCCAATTTGAAAAGATCGGAGTGAGAGTCAACACGCAAGGAGAGTTCATCAATACCGATAGATCAGTCGAAGTCAACGCGCACCAAGATCTAACAAATAGATAGGCCTACTACCAATGCATTGGATTTTTTTTTTTTTGTGTGTGTGCACACTGTGTGGATGTAGCGCTACAATACCTCGTGCTCGGTTCCGATGAATGCTGGTAGCGAAAGAAATCAGGATCATTTCCCGTTTGCAGCAAACGAACTGTAGATCCAATGTTGAAAGGAAATGGCAACGCGGTGCACGCTGGCCTTTATCCTCCGAAACACTCACTCCAATCATGAATGAATCGCGATGCTTGATGAATGCACTCCCATCCATGCACCGGTAGAGTAGAACAGGCCCGGTAGTTTACCGCAAACAGCTCCGATGAACGCCATCCTTCGTAAATGGTAGAATTCCCACGCTGTCATCCAAGGCTGTAGCTTTCAGTTGTAATATACGTAGGCAGGCGTCGCAAGCGATTAACTAATTAAACTTCAAACGAATCCGTCTCAAAACAATTAACAAACACGAGTGCTTCAAAGCAAGTTTTTTGACAAAGTGTAGCGACCTTACCAATTGATCACTAGAGGGGTGAAGGGGTGCACTAGTTAAACGCGTGTCAACCATAGGTTGTCCATCAGGCCAGAAAAATACAAACGGAGATTAAGTACCTTTGGGAAAAGTGTAACCCCATTTAATTCCGTATCTTGAAAATATGACTTTTGGTATTTACCCGCACAAGAGTACTTGTCACACCACACAGATCTGTAGATCAACGCTACAGCCACCGACACGGTCAAAAAAAACTGTATGCTTTCCCCCAAACACACCGGCCTGTAATTATCAGGCCACACATTTAAATAGAACAGAAATTGACTCAAAGACAAAACTCTCACTGGTGGTAGATAATGGAATTGCAACCAAAACAAAACAATAGGACATGAATGGGAAATTATAGTGTGTGGGAAAAAAGGTAAAAAATAAGCAAATGGCTCCAACACAATTGTTAAAAATTATTTTTGACAGGGTCATCGCTGATGAATGTTTTCAATTAATATGCAGTGATGAATCACAGAAATACTGAATATATTATTTTTGTTTGTTATTCAAATCTGCTTGGGGAAATCCGTTTATGTTTTGGGAACAAGAACATTTTTATTTTATTTTTACTTTACTGAAAGGGGTAATTGGTAGCCTATGTCTACTTTATGTACCTTATCACTAACAACAAACAACAACAAATCAAGTGCAAAATATAAATAAAAGTGCATACACAAGATGATACAAATTGATCATTTGACCAATTGTACAGTTTTGCTACATTTTCTTCCTGAAATCCACCTTGAAATTCTACCCCCTATTGGGATCAGGATAATCCTGCTTTTTGGGATCAAAGTTATCCAGATCCGACTGAAATGCTTTGAACAACACAAACTGAAGGTTTGATCCAGATTCAAACTAGGATTGGATTACATGATCTCATCCGATTTCAGAATCCGTCTTTCCCTTTTGAACAACCCATTTTCAAAATTTAATCCAATCCGGTGACCAAAATCCAATCAGATTACCTTTGAACAACTGGCCCCAGTTGGCTATCTACCTAGCTAGCGATTTCATTACAACGCTCGATTTCACTTTTGTGTTGCAAGCTATGTTGCTAACTTGCTCATTATTTCAGTAGCCTATTAGCGATAAATTGTTGACTTTTTCTTGTGTGTTTATTTTATGGGCTGTGTGTAGGGTAACCACATCCATTGTAGTGAACGCTAGCTAGTTGACAAGCTGGCTTGCAAACTAATGCACAATTCGACATATTTTACTGGGTACCGGAAAGTGTGGAGGACAAAAGTCAATCGTTCCCTACTCTCGCTGCTGGTAGTAATGATTTGGCCAATTGGCGCAAGTTGAGAACAAGGAAACTCAAAAACCGAAACACACGTAAAATTAATTAACGGTGTCAAGCTAGTTGACTAGCTGGCTAGCAAACTAATGCACAATTCAACATATTTTCCTGGACACCGGCAAGTGTGGAGGACAAAAGTCAATTGTTTCCCACTCTCGCAGCTGGTTGTAATGATTTGGCCGATCGGCGCAAGTTGAGAACAAGGAAATCGAAACGAACGCAAAAATTTTAACGGGGTCTTCGGGAGACCAAAGGAGACATTCAAAATAGTCTGCTTTCATAGTATATCTGCATTAGCGATCCCAGATAGCCTGATGTGACATGATAATGAAGATAGTAGTGATAATAAAATGAAGATAGCAAAGGTCATCCCTTTCTACAAAAGTGGGGATAAATATGATTTCTCAAATTATCGACCTGTCTCGATTTTACCTCAATGTTCAAAAATCTTAGAGAAACTCTTCAATGATAGATTGGACAATTACATTGATAAACACAAACTTCTATGTGACAGTCAGTATGGGTTCAGGAAAAAGCATTCGACAGCACTAGCCCTAACAGAACTTATTGAGATGATCCAAGATTCACTAGATTCAAAGCTATATTCTATAGGTATATTTATTGACCTGAAGAAGGCATTTGACACTATAAATCACGATATATTGATTGAAAAACTGTATAAATATGGAATAAGAGGGGCCGCGTTAAAATGGATTAAAAATTATTGAACAAATAGAACGCAATTTGTACAGATGGGCAATAATAAATCAAATTGCCTGGACATTACCTGTGGAATTCCTCAGGGCTCGGTCATAGGTTCATAATCTACATAAATGACATTGTTAAGGTATCCAATATCCTAAGATTAATTTTATTTGCTGACAACACAACTATTTTTTGCTCTGGTGCTGATCTCAACCAATTAGTCAAATTGGCTAATAATGAAATGTCTAAACTTCACACGTGGTTTAATGTAACCTCATCTAGCGACTTAGCGGCTTTTTAGGTGAATCTGGCGACTTTAAAAAAACAAATCTCTCGAGTGTTAAAATCATTGTTTTTCAATGTAACTTCAGCTCTGCACCGCAACCAGAAGCTTATTTCATGGTTAAGCAGCAATGCACATTAGCTCCGATCTCAAAACTGTACCCTTTGGGACTGTCAACATCGCTATGTAGACAAATTTTCTTCAGATCAGTGAGTCGTGCGTGACGTTATAACATCATAGTAATGTCATGACGTAATCTAGCGACTTTTCAGGTAGCCAATAGTGACTTTTGGTGATTTGTTATTGGCAACATTACCAGTATCGTGCATAGTGCTCTGATCATTCTGCTGCAAGTATGTGGGGTTGCGCACGTAAATTAAGTCACAAAGCTAGCATATCCTGGGCCTCAGGGCTCGCTGAAAGGACTTTCTTTCAAAACCCTTTCAGAGGCCATTTGTAAGAACATTTGTAATCAGGGAGCTCTTTTACCAGTATGCTCTCCCATTTGGGCTCTCCCTCGGGCCCCCACATAGCTAGAAGTTGCTACCCTTAGCGGGGGCTTTCATAATCATAGGGCCCTCTGAAACCATTCCCCCCTACTTCCTTGAACCCCTAGTTGGTAAACATTAGGGCTCCCTTAGGAGTATTCACGAGAGGCACTACAGCAGGGCCAGCCCAGGGGCCCTCTGACTGCCGTCCCCCATAGCCCAAAGGCCCTCTGGCTGCCGTACCCCATAGCCCAGAGGCCCTCTGACTGCCGTACCCCATAGCCCAGGGGCCCTCTGACTGCCGTCCCCCATAGCCCAGGGGCCCTCTGAGTGCCGTCTCCCATGGCCCAAGAGCCCTCTGATTGCCGTACCCCATATCACCCCATATAAATGGAAGGATTCTTATCTATATGCCCGGTTTTAATGCTGGAAGTTCCCACGTCCCCGCATGGCAAAAGCCGTCTATCAGCGCCATTTTGTGATCATCTCCGCCCAAACAATACCTTCAAAACGCCGATTTTTGGTGCATCCCACCCTGGACAGAAAATTTGTTTGTTTGCAATAGATATTAACAATAGCTGTGGCCTAGCCAGCGGGTGTGGCATACATGTCCCTTTATGAAAGCAATTTGTCCTAGCTAGTTCTCAATCATTTTTCTTTATTGACTCGTTTTCCTATTATCATAATTGGGAACTGAAGACACGGTTTCGCTCCATATGCGATCTAACAGCGTTACTCGGGGGTTAGCCCACTTGGACTGTCATTATGACAGTTCATGAATGTTGTGGGTAAAAAAAGCTTATAACTTTTTAGGAAAGTGATAGCGCCTTCTGTATACAACTAACTGCAATCACGTTGTCACTGCCCGATGGTTCTAATGTTCCTCTAGTAATTAGCTAACAAAATAAGACGATTAGCTGCTTTACTCATCGAATAAATCCAGATTTTCTCCACGAATCGAATAATCTTCTCAAACAAACTGGACATGCGTGGTAGAGACATCTTCGCATTAAATTGCTCTGCTTACCTTGAAAGTTCCTCGAGGATCAATAAAGTTTCTGGAATCCTACCTCTCTGTTAATTTACGCACGCGCAGGTGGTTTTGATTTTGATTTTGGTCAAGAGGAAGAGCACCTGGGCTACCTGGGCGCGTTTAACGGCGGAGAAATGCATTTAATACTCCAAAATGCCCATTTTCCTGCCCAGAAGTTGATAGCTGGAGTCTCTATCCATGTATACCTCACTTATCAGATGTCTCTGTCATACGAATGACGATAGAGAAGTTGATGAAGCTAACAACAAAATTTCTCCCATTGATATGTAATGGCAGTTCGTACAAGCTGGACGGCTGACCACCCCGGATATCGAGAAGGAAGGTTAGGACATCTAGCGGCAGAAAGATGAACCGCACATCTGGCAAGGCCGCTATTGATTGCAGAAAGCCAACAGCGGGTGGAGGAGGGTAGGCTAAGTGAAGCCCGGTGCCGCTGATCCTGCTAAGTGCGCGCACACGGCAACCTCAAATAAACCCCAAGATCGATCACATGATCATGATCATAGACACTAAGTAGCTGCAGCAGACACATGCGCCAGCAACAAAGACCACGTTCTGACAGAGGGATGATGGGATCTCTGAAATGCCTCTGTTTGCTATTCCTACAGTTTTTGTCTGAATGGTGCGAGACGTTTGAGAGGAGTATTAAAGTGAGCTAAACTCAAGTGAAAGTAAACTCGGGAGGTGTTTCAGCACTGCCAAAAAGGCGTAGCTGATGCACTTTGGCGTTACAAGCGTTGAGCCTGTGCGTGTAATGCGCATGATATCTTTGATAGCAAACCAAATTTCAGTAAAGCCTGTGTGTCTCCCATACATGCTACACAATTTTGCTATAAGCCCTTGATTGTCCTAAACAAACTGAATTGGCCATCCAATCTAGAATACGTTTCAGGTTAGTTGAGTTTACTTTCTGCTTTGAATCACCGCAGATGGAGGCATACTCAAGTTAAAAATTAAAATGTTAACGTCAGAAAATTACGTTAAGGAACCTCCTGTAAATGTATGGTTCCAGTATCGCGAGGCGAGCGACATTGCACCCGTGTCCATCACTAAGGCAACGACTCTACCTTACCCATCGCAGTCAGGGGTTACCGCAGCGATTTAAGACCGCGCTGAAACACGGTAACTCACTTCATACAGCACTGCTCATTTTCCACTCTGATGGAAGTCTCAACTTGGGGAATAAGGACAAATCTGATTATGACGGATTCTAAATATGGTTAAAATGTGACATGGAAGGGGGACTGATTGAACTGTGATAGTCACTGTCACATGGGTACTTTAATGTAATATAATATATTTTATATTATTATTATTATATATTTTGCTGACATCAGTGGTCACAAGGTTCTAAGATAATTATTCTGGGCCTACTACAATTGAGATAGCTATGTGTAGTGGTCAATTCAGAACGACTATTAAGGACATTGATTTTCAATTTGGGTGACTGCTGAATGAAATGTCGTGAAATTAGCTGGAGGCAGGAGCTTAGCTAGTTTGTAAGCTTTCTCCGGAGCTGGCTAGCTCCTTAGACTTTGTTTCCATAGTAACTAGTGCCATGGCTTAGCTCACACACTCTGTGCAAACGAAATGGTGCTTGAGATCAGGCTAATCCTGTGCCGATCCTGGACTAATCCCTTATCCCGCCTTCGTGCAATAGGCCCCATGTCATGACATCATGATTGAGGGAGGTCATGGTCCTAAACAAATAAACAAAGAAAACAAACTAACAAGCAAGCAAACACGCACGCATGCATAGCTGTGGCTTGACTGTGGTGAATTAGGGAATAAGCAGGTTTTCTGACAGTAAATGGTTAAGTACAGTGAACACTCGGACATGAGGGAGTGCCTCTTTCCCTCGCGCATATAAGAATGCAACAAAGAAACTAGACAGTCCGGTCGCCCGCGAATGCATGGGTGTAGCCCCTGAAAGCCCACTTCTCCAGCCTGTACTGTGTCCACAAAGATACCTGGGGATTAAAGAAAAGAAAGATTTTTTTTAAAAAAAATAAATTTGGCATCGCCAATCCCACTCGAATCTGGAATGCCCAATTGGTGAACTATGTGCAAGGCTTGCTCGTTTGCGACCCCTTGCGGCCATTTCAGGAGAGTGTAGACAGTTCCAGTTCGCGGCTCTCCTCCGAAGCACGTGTCTGTCAGCCACCGCTTCAAATACACTCATTGGTTGAATCTTCGCAAGTTCAGAACAAGGGCGGAGGATGCCCGGACATGACCAGCCTTAGAGTCTTCCTGACGAGCGCCCATCTGGCCAACAGGAGGCGCTTGAGCAATGAACAAAGGTGTTTATTTAATTTCCCATAGTCCCTTCCCAATTTGAAACCCTGTAGCGCTATAGCCAATTGTGCGCTACTCTGAAAAAGCTGCCGACCCCTGCCAGTTGGTACGACTGGGGCTCGAACCCGCAACGTGATAGTCACTTCTGCACTGCGACGCAGTGCTTTAATTGAGTGAGCTACCCGGCAGCTCAGAGAGATCTTTCGACTGAAATATTTTCATGCTGCAGCCAAGTCATAGTTCCCATCAGCAATTTGTAAAACATGTTTCATTATTGACACCTACTAAATGAAAATGAGATTTCAGCACCACTACACACACAGACAATGCTGCTGTTCTCTTGTGCAGCCATCAAGTTTAAATATTCCAGACCAATAATGTTTGAAGGGAGGATGCTTTTGAACAGCTTTTCTATTGCCAGTTTTCTCTGTCTTTCCAAAGTAATTTTTGATCGATGAAATGACACTGATATATTATTACAACCCCATTTCCCAAAAAGTTGGAATGCAGTGTAAACTGTTTATAAAAACAGAATTTAATTGAACTCTTAAGTTTCCAAAGTGCCTTACTCCAAGAAACACACCTTTTAAAGAGAGGGATATTTTTTTTTTGCCCATGTAATGACCCATATATTTTTTACTTTATTTCTTTACTAGAGAATGTCATTGGGATACTTCTGGCTGAAATTACAAGAAAGTTCCCTTTTTGTTAAAAGATATGCAGACCTCAAATTCATTGGAGTTGAGTTCTCTGAAAACTCAATGATTCAATTATATTCAAATTATTTAATCCCTATATTTAATTGAAAATATTGAAATATCGTCATATTCCAAATGAGCAGATATTTTCCAAAAAACAATAACATTTCTTTGCTTCAACATTTAATATGTTGTCCTTGAATTTGTGCCATTTGAAAATCAAATATAGGGTTTACAATGTTACAAACTGGCACATTTTTTTTGCCAGTTATTTTACCTGCAATCTTTACCAGTTAGTTTAACTGTAATTTTACGATCAGTTCATAACAGAGGTTCTGTGTATATTAACAGTAAACCACAGTTAAATGTGTGCAGGACTCTACTAACAGTTAAAATAACAAGGAGAAAATGTGTTAATTTAACTGTTAAATTTAGTCAATTTATAACAGTGTAGGTTGTTTGCAAATTATTGCATTCTGTTTTTAATTACATTTAAAACAGCATACCTTCCTTTTTGTCAGTGAGGTTGTATAATAATAATATTTTGCAAAGCTTGACTCTTTTTTACTCTTTCAAATTATCGACCATCTATACAACTTTTCAAAATCATTTTTTTATTTCACTTATAACACCACAGTGGGAGGTCATGTTCCGCTATAAAAGAACATATGCGCACTTTTTGGTTGCACTCACGGACAGCAATAAATCATATTACTGACCTGCTGCCAATTAACCTAATTCGTCGCAAAATGCTCCTCCAGCCATTTTTTAATAAGTACTGGATTTCCAGGCTTTTGTTGCCCTTCTCCCTGCTTTTGAGATGTGTTGCTGCCCTCAAATTTAAAATTAGTTAATATTTTTCATGAAATGGTAAAATGTCTCTTGTCTATGTTCTATTGTGAATAAAATGTCACTTCATGAGATTTGGAGATCAATGTGGTTTTATTGACATTTTACACAGCATCCTAAGTTTTTTGGAATATGGGTTGTAATGGATTCTTTACGGACCATTTGGTCACTCATCTCTAATTTTTGTGATTTGCCTTCTCCTTCTCCCCACGATCATACTGTAATTATTTATTTATATTTCTTTTATCACATTGCTCTTCATTTTATAGCAAATTCCCATCTCTGTTTCTAAAGCAAATATGTATTTGGGTATTTGCGCGCTCATTTTAAGTACTGCTCTCTGCTGTTGATGCTTCCTCCATTACAGCATTTATTGAATAGCATGAGTACATGACCAGCGCTGGCTAAAGATATTATACCATTTAGTCACGAGCACTTTCAGCAAGAACAGTGAAATTATTGAAAGTTAGCAAATCATTGTGCTATGTGTAAAGTCAATGAAAGATATGACCCAAAAAACAGCAGCCTTTCATTAAACTTTTATTCTGACACATTGCCAGAGCCTCCACTGTGCTTAATAGCCTCAACATGCATTCAACTAACTGCGGTAAAAAAATGGACTGAGGCATGCATTATGCTTGTAAGTACATTCTGTCACACCACTTGGTGGTCTGGCAAAGGTAAACCCCAAGACATTTCCAAAAAGCCCAAGCCCCATGCTTCAGAAAAATACATGCTTATAAATCAGAATAATATGTCAGCTCTTATTTTTTGAAGGAAATAAAATACTTGCTTATGTATCCATGATTACACAGTTCAGGCATGACATCCAGTACCACTGCTCACATCAACCCAGAACTTACTTACAGAGGGGTACCTAAAATCTTAAGTTTGCACTTGTTGCCAACTTATTTCAAGAACACTATGTTCTCATGCAAATTCCTTCAATTTTAACCCCTTTTTAACCCCACTATATTGATATAGCAATCAAGTTGCTTTCCATATCTTTGGTCATTTTAGCAAAACATTAGCCAAGTTTTCAAAGTAACCAGCTAGCTAATGAAGCTGCAATACTTCACCAACTTGCTGGAAGCCGGATATACACTGTGCAAAGTTCAGAAATGCTGTCGTTAAATCCAGCTAACACTGCTCGAGTAAATCCTCTACGATGTAAAGCCAAACCTCATGGTTTATGTGCTCATATTGTACAGTCCGAAACTCAAGTCATGACCTGAGTGCTTACAATGTTGCTACAGCCCATCGGCTCCTGTGGAAAGTCAGTAACCTCGCTTATAACAAATAGCTTATGATCACGTTTATGGGACAATATGGTTGCACTATCTGGTCATAAAGAAAATAAGGCAATCAAATTGGCTACAAATCTACATTTGATTGACAAGTTGGAAAGGTCCATGCCCCCCCAAACTCCCAACGTCATTGTGATGGCAAAATCCCTTGCGAAAGTCCTAAAAGATCTGCCAAACATGGCAACCAAATGGTGCAAGATCGATTTCTTCTGTCAAAAAAGTAAACTGAGTGTGATCATGGCCAGGGCTCACCACAAGCAGGACAGCCTGGAAAAGGGAGAAGAACAAGAAATATAAACCCTGATTCCAATGGAGTTTTGACATTGTGTAAAACGTGCATTAAATCAGAATACAATGATTTGCAAATCTAATAAACCCAAACTTAAATCATGATAGAACATAGACAACATATCAAATGTTGAAAGTGAGACATTTCACCATTTCATTACAAATATTGGCTCACTTTGAATTTGATGGCAGCAACACATCTCAAAAAAGTGGGACAGGGCCACGTTTACCATTGTGTAGCATCCCCTCTTCTTCTCAACGTCTGGGAAGCACAGAGACCAATTACTGGAGTTTTAGGAGAACAATATTGACCCACTCTTGTCTGAGAAAGGATTCTAGCTGCTAAACAGCCCTAGGTCTTCTCTGCAGGGTTTTTTGTTTTATCATGTTTTTGCTCAATGTTCTCTATTGGTAACAGGTCTGGACTGCAGGCAGGCCAGTTCAGAACCCGGACTCTTCTACTGCAAAGCCATGCTGTTGTGATGGATGCAGCATGTGGTTACGCATCGTCTTGCTGCAATATGCAAGGCCTGCCCTGAAAGAGACATTGTCTGGATGGGACAATATGTCGTTGTAAAACCTCTACACTTTTCAGGATTGATAATGCCTTTCCAGAAGTGTAAGCTGCCCACACCATTGGCACTAATGCAACCCAATACTATCAGAGATGCAAGCTTTTGAACTGAGCGTTAACAAGCTGGATGGTCTCTCTCCTCTTTAATCTGCACAACACGGTGTCCATGGTTTCCAAAAATAATTTCATATTTTGATTCATCTGACCGCAGAACAGTTTTCCATTTTGCCTCAGTCCATTTTAAATGAGCTTTGGCCCAGAGAAGACGGTGGCGTTTCTGGATCGTGTTCACATATGCCGTCTTCTTTTCATAATACAGCTTTAACTTGCATTAGTGGATTGCACGGCGAAATGTGTTCACAGACAATGATTTCTGAAAGTGTTCCTGATCCCATACAGTAAATTCCAGCGCGGAATCAGGCCTGTTTTCTATTCTCCAGGTTCTCTGAATCTTTTGATGATATTATGTACTGTAGATGATGGGATATTCAAAGTCTTCACAATTTTACATGGAGGAACATTTTTCTGAAATTGTTCCCCAATTTTTGGAGGCAGTTTTCTGCAGATTGGTGAACCTCTGCCCATCTTTAGTTCTGAGAGACTCTGCCTTTCCAAAAAATCCTCTCTTTATGCCTGGTCGTGTTACTGATGCATTGCCAATTAACCCTAATTAGTTGCAAAATGCTTCTCCAGTTATTTTTTATTAGTACCGCTAACTTTTTCAGCCTTTTGTTGCATCTGTCATAACTTTTTTGAGATATGTTGCGGCCATCAATTTCAGAATGAGCAAATATTTTTCATGAAATGGTAAAATGTCTCACTTTTAACAATTGATATGTTGTCTATGTCCTATTGCAAATAAGTTGAGGGTTTATGAGATTTGCAAATCATTGCATTCTGCTTTTATTCTCGTTTTACACAATGTCCCAACTTCATTGGAATTGAGGTTTGTAGTTCCAACTGAAGAATACACAGGGAATCCTGTGAAGGTATAAGAACAAATTCAGCGAATCAGCGAATATCCGTGAGTGTAATCATACAAGTGGGGGAAAAAAGAGAAACTTAACGTTACTGGAAAGAGTGGGAAAGTGAAGTCATTGATTCAAATGAATGGGCACTCTTAAAAAATGGCCCTGTGAAGAACCAAAATCTAAATCTGGAATATACGTATTATTTAGCCCCCTTCACAAAACCCACAAGGAATACGCTGTAGTTAAAAACGCAGATCTCGTATCTTGCTCACGCACTGTAAAGACACTGCCAAAGACAGAACAAGTGAAATTGCCGATGATCAGTTTGAAAGTATGGAATTCTGAGTAGCCACCGAACTTGCAAAGCATTTCACCTGTCCATGAATGCTGAAGATGATTTGTTGGATATAGCTAGCCAGATAGCAATGAAACTGGAGTGTTTAATATGTAACTACAGACCCAAGTGCACACAATAAGTAAATACATTCTGGTGCTGTATTTCAGCAGACATCATTTCCGTGCACAAGTTAATTTGCATGTGCATGAAGTACTGCGCCAAAAGCAAATGATGTGTTCCATCATTTTGTGACTCCTGGCTTTCCAAACCACTATGAAATAAATATGAAGTTTAATTAGTTGAAGTTCTGAACAGCTCCATCTAATTATTTTGATTTTGATATAATATTACGTTACACTTGAAGCCCACAAGCTTACACGTGTAGCCTCGCTAGCTGAATGCATTCACACAAGCATATTCCGCTGAAGAATTAGGCAAGCTCAGGGTTAACTGTTGAATATATTAAAAAAAAAAAAATCCAGAGGAGATGTTTGACCCCAGCTCGATCGGAACCACAGTCCTATTTCCAAAAAAGGCCAGGACATCAAACAGGTCTCTGCCGACGCAACCGTTATAAGAACTCATTTGTCCCCGAGTTTGTGGATAAGTTTGTGTATGGGAATATATTAAGTCCCAAAAATTTGAGAATGAATGGGAGTGTGCATGGGTTGTAAGCAGGCTTGTGGTAGAGGTGAGGTGGGTGCTGAGTGGGTCACTGTGTATGTGTTTATAGTGATGTTGGAATAATGTCACTTGAAATGTAGTATTTTTCTGTGCAGCATGAGCTTGTCTTCAAATCAAATCAAGTTTCTCCTGAGGGAGACCTAGTAAAATCATCTAATCTAATCTAATCTAATCTAATAAATATGATGTGCTTAAGCAAATAAACTGAAAAATAGTTTTTGGTAAATATTTTTGGGTGGCTTTTTTGTGTAGTTGGGTGGGTTTAGAATTTGTTCTGGGGTAAGCTTCCCAGAAGCATAGTTGCTAAGTTAGCAACTTGCATAGTTCGTATACACAGTCAGTGGTTCCAACTGTGTATATTAGCATCTGTGCATTCCAGTTTGGCAACAATGAGTAAGAAATGACGATAAGCAGGCAGAATTTGTTTGAACTTTTGACGTACATATAAAGATCAATTATACGGTTGGATTGTAGGAATATTTAAAGCAATCCTTACCTTTCTGGCATGTCGCAGAGCACTTAGTAAAAATTTGAACATGAACAACTCCTCCTCCCTCAAAGTCCCACCCTCTTTCCCCCGATTCCCAGACTTCTCTTACGAAAAAAAAAAGCTAATAAATGGTAGTTCGTCAGACTACAAAGGTAACTAAACATTACGAGGGCATTTTATTTTATACCACATAGAGAATTGAATATTATGTAATTACTGTTGGTTAGTTTTCACTTACCGGTGCCGCTGAATCTGACTCCACTGACTAGTCCCCCCAGGAATCTGCGGAGAAAAAGTGTTGATTCCGCGGAGAACATTCCTGATTCTGCGGAGAGCAATTCTTGATTCCGCGGCTTGAAAGTGGATTTTCCGCGGGCATTAAAAAAAAACCTAAAATGACCAGTTATAAAGCAAATTTATGTAATAATGAAGCAAAAATTGTCTTATGAAATTATTTGCAACACCAAAACACTGGGAAACATTGTGGTTATAAAATAAGCAGCATCAATATTCTTTTTGTCCCTCTTGAGCAGATTTATTTGCATAACTTATAAAGAGCAAAACATTTCACCAAACTATGGGTGAACGAGGCTTAGTAACTGAAAAAGTGCCAAAGATCAAAGTAAAGATTTAAACAAAGTGTACACTATTCACTGTATCCTCAGGATATTGTAAACGTTACTGCACACCATAGACTGTATAAAAAGATGGATGAAGCTACCGTGATGTCACCCACTGGTTCGAAGATGAAGAAGTGAATCGAAGATCCGGGGAGGAACGTGGCTCTGGATCTGACCGTATCGGACGAGGACCAGAGGATAGCGACGCCCCAGAAGCATATTCTGGCTTTATACTTTATTCTAGTTTATATGGGACCATAATTCACGAAAATGAATGACATGATATATCGAAGGAGACCTGAAACTTGCTATAGCTAACATAAAATGATGTGAAAAATCATTATTTAAATGAAAAATCAGGTCGAAAAGTAGGATCATTTTCTCATAGACTTCTATTGCATTGAACTTCTTTCTGCAACCACTGACGTCGCCATCTGCTGGCCATTAAACAGATTGCCATTGTACTGTACTTCCACATGGGCTTCTTTTTTCAAATCAGGGTGCTGCGTCCATCTTTTTATATAGTTTATGCAGCATACAGCAGAAAAAAATCAGTTTCCGTAACCGGCAGCACCAGCTGTGAGTCTTAGATCCCGTTTATCTGACCGCAAAATCTAGCGGCCGGGATGAAAAATACATGTAAAATATAAAATTCTGCACCTCGCCCTATATTCCGTGGACTGCTCTGATTTCCGCGGAGGGCTTTAAAATCTGCGGTAAATTCCGCGATTGCGGAATCGCGGATTCCTGGGGGGACTAACTGACCCGTTTCACTCGTGCTGCTCACCTCCTTGCGCCACATGTTATAAATTTTTTTTGTAGGAGAGTGAAACGGGTAAATGGAGTCAGATGCAGAGGCACCGGTAAGTGAAAACTAACCAACTGTAATTACATATTATTCAATTCTACATGTGGTATAAAATAAAATGCCCTTGTGACGTTAAGTTACCTTTGTTGTCTGACGAACAACCATTAACGTTATTATCGTGATTATAGCATTTCAGCGCACATTTGTTTTAACATTCAAACCCGTCGGTTTTTTTTTTCTTCTGCTAGAGAGGTCTCAAGGGACGACAGGGGTACGCCACTGGAAGGAGCGCGGCGATGGATGACATATAGGAAGCTTGGTAAATCATTTTAACCGGAATGAAGAAAATGATCGGTCAGACTTTTATCAGAAATAAATGAGAATTGAATATTGAAGAGTTTCAACACCTGGTGGATTTCTTTTACATTTTAGTGTGCCATGTGCTTTCTGGGAGCATTTTAAGATTGCAAAAGAAAAGTGTAAAAATGCCAGAAAGGTAAAAATTGCTTTAATTAAGATCATGCAGAATTTTCACTCGCCAGGCGGGCAAAGAATATGAGCTTATCTGGTCACCTGAACGATTTTTTTGACGCCATGGATCTCGGGTGAGTGCAAAGATCGAGCCCTGGTATTGATACTGTCATTCTACCATCAATAATACGTTACTCATCACAAAAATGCTTAGTTGCCTACTGTGGTTTTACCTGTAGATTTCTCTATCAACAAATTCAGGGCTCCTTTATATCCTCTTAATCCCGACATCCCACTACACAGAGGTTTTCACGCTGCTACAGCACTCAATCACCAGATGGCACCCCTGGATCAGTTATTGAATATTCAGCAGCAAGCCGAGTTTGAAGACGGTTTAGAATAAGGAGAAGTTCACTCCAATCCCAGTTTTTCAGGAGTTGCATTACTTCAACTCCTCAGCTAACCCTGGTGTGCAAATTGGTCAATATCCTTGCCCATAGTATCAAACCAGCAGTTGAATAAAATGATTTTTTGCGACAGAAAAAAAACATTGTCCTCTGTAGCAACCACTTTAGCTACAGTGAGCCAACAGTATTCCAATTAGTGGTAAAGAAAATTCAATTTTCTGAAGCAAAAAATTTGACATAGCATTGATTCTCTCACATTCTAGTGCTTCCTTATATCCACCCAAGTACTGATGTTGATAGCCAATAATTCAATTATATTCTCAGGCTCATCTGCGTAACTGCACAGTTATAGTTCACACCCACATGAAACTTCCCCGGTAACGATGTATTGATTGGCTCATTTCTTATCCAATTCCCGAGTGTTTAAATATTCCACAGCCACTGAAACACATCTATTGGACAAACATAAGAGCATACAAGCTTATGCATATCCGCAAGGTAGGTTGTATTCATTCAACGTTGCACATTATTGCGCAGGTGAAAATGACGCGTTTTATGGAGAAAAAGACTTCCAAAACCAGCCTGAAGTGTTCAGTTACATCTAGAGGATTTAAATGAGGTAAGGACATAGTCAATGGGAATTGTTTTGGATGAAACAGGACCGGAGGGTTGCTTCTACTGAATACATCAGTCTCTGGAGGCAGGATTCAATGAAGCAAAGTTAGGCTGCTACTTTTGCTTTTTATTTTGGAATGTATACCGTATTCGACAAGATTGAATGCCAAGGTTTTTTCCTGTTTAAAACGTGAACCGCCCATGTATTTAAATGGACACCCTGGTATGTTCATTGCACTATTCTGTTCAATCTAGGGCGGCATATATTGTTTGATTTTCCCTGAAAGTGGAATGTCTGTTCTGTTAAAATAAAGTATATTTCAGATATTACTGAGTTAGTGAATTTTACTTGGTCCTTATAAGGGGTAGAAAGTGTTGAAATAAGGTTGTGAGCTCAGAAGTGAGAACTGCTAGCTTGTCATTGCAAGGTGAATGTTCTAACCATTTAGTAAGCAGATTATTTAATGAGAATGTGTGCAAGCTTGGGGGATTTCGAAGAAAAATGGACAAAACTCTAAACTGTATTATGGAGAAAAGGCATGTTTTTTTGTTTAGAGTGGTTACTGGTGACCACTGATGTTCAACTGCACTGATATTGATAAATTCATGCTAAACTTCACCAGAAAATCATTAATTAATATTGAATTTCATGCCTCAAAAGTTTATATATGATTATTTTATGATTTGACAGTGCAACATTTTGAAGGATCTCAGACTTTGGGGAACTACCTGGATAGCTGTCTAATTTGGCTCATAGAAAGTTGGTAATCTAGAGTGTGATACTCAAGATGAATTATACTCGTGGTCAAGGAGTTTATGAACCCAGAAATTTATAGTTTTAAGCTCCAGCAGTTTTCAATTCTCAGTATTATTATTATTATTTTGCAATTTCAATGTTGAATTTTCATGAAGATTTTTTGTGTTTGCAGCTCCTTTTCTCTACCAAAATCATGAAAATAAACTTAAATAGGCTGGGAGTCTTAAATGCTTCAAGACTCTAGACTCAGTTGAAGCACTCCTTTTGTGTCTGTGAAGCTGCAATCTTGAATTATAAAGCCTTAGATTTGAAAAAAAAAAGAATTACAGAATTGGCTTTGAATGTTCTGTTACATTTACGGGTTTTTAAATGAAGTATAGACATGGTCAATGGGAATTATTCCAAATGAAACAGGACTAGGTGGTTTCTTCTACCAGATACATCTGTCTCTGGAGGAGGGATTCAATGAAGAAATACAGCTACTGCTACTGTGGTTGGATTTTGCTCAATGTGGCTTTTTCCTGGAATTTATACCGTAGTCAACTGAATTAAATACTGATGTTTTTACTTGGTTATTATGCCAACAGTTGAAGGACTTCGGTAGACCCCCTGGTACAGTCACCACCTGGTTTGCTATCTCATTTGGCTCCTATAGAATAGGTAATTTAGAACGTAATGCTCAGTTGAATCACACTTGTGATCAAGGAGTTTATGATCCCAGACATGTGCAGTTTTAACCCCCAGCCATTTTTTTCAATTTTCAGTTTTTTTTTTTTGTACAATTTCAATGCTGAATTTTCCTGAAGATTTTTTTATGTTTGCCCCGAAATAATGAAAATAAACTGAAGTACGATCAAAATTTTAATGCTTTAAGTGACTTGACTCAGTTGAGCCATTCTCTTCGTTTCTGAGAAGCTGCAATTGTGAATTATAAAGCCTTACATAAGGTAACTCATAAATAGCCACATATGGTTTCTGCACAAAGGGGTTGAAAGCACATAATTCCATACTTGCAAACGGATGTAAATCTGCCATAATCTTCCATCAAATGGCACCAGAATGCACAAAATGAGCGTTAAAAACCCAAAACCATCATTCCCCCCGCTCCCATGGGAGGGGGACATCCAGGAGTGTGCATGTGTTTATTCTCAGGTTCACTCACTATTAGGTCATTTTGGAAATGCGACTTTATGCACTAAAATATTTTCAATCTGACAGTCAAATTCATCAGGGCTTTGGGAGTTCAAAGACAGGTAACGCAACTTCCCATGCAAATCCTGCAAAAAATGTATGCAGGCAGTACTGTATACTATCCAGAAGGGACATCTTCACATGGAACAACTAAATTGCTGGTCTTACTCACTGAGCTGTTTAGTGTTGTTGCGTCTTAGAAATTCTTAGAAACCGTTACGGTTTTACTTTTAGATAACTGGTTTTTCATCAAAATCCACAAAGCAAATGAAGAGAATTTCCAATGCACATCGAATGTGTTGCAGGGTAAAATGGCTTTGGCTTCCACTCTTAATGACATCAAATTGTACATGTGAACTATGTAAACTCATTTACATTCAACCTTCCAGTACTGATTCTCAACCTTTTCTTTTTTACGTTTGTCTGATTTTACACCATTTTTTCACTCTCAATTTTGAACCAAAAGAAAAAAAAAATTATATTTCTAGCGTTGAATAGCATTGTTTGAGGCCTAGTGTTGTCACAGCATGGATGTCTGCTCCCTGTCCTTTCCTAATTGCATGAAGGTACAACCTCTCAAACCCTTTATCAAGGTCAAAGGAACCGGTGGCATGTCAATACTGCCACCTCACTGTGACCCATTTTAAGTTATTAACATAAAATGCAGACTGATTTCACCTCGCTGACTCGTACTCAAGCGATAACAACCGTAAATATTATAGCAGCAAAAAAATCAGGCTTTATCCATTAAAAGATTGTAATTGAGTACGGTTACAAATGAAGCTAACGTGTCCACTTCATGTATCTGCGACTGCTGACAGTTCGCTAGCTACGTGCTATGCCAGCAGACTGATTTCAGCTCACTGACTTCGGAAACCGTCATAAGTTCATTGTAATTGTGGGTAGCAAGTAAGCTACAGTCCGCATAATCGCGCATAATGTTGGGTTATGCATAATCTCCGTTTCAGATTAATGCTGCGATTTGATATTGCTGGCAAATGACCATGGTATAAGCAGGATAATCAACTCGTGGAATGCACACCTTCTCGTTAATTATCCCTTACTTATAATTTTCTGCAAGCTCTGGCTTCCTGACTGTGTACCAAGCAGTGCAGTGCAGTCACGTTGGTTGTATTTACGGAAGTAGGGGGGGTCGTGGGAGAGAAAATAAATCAGAAGTGAAGGTATCAATGCGCTGTCGAAGCACACAGAAGGTGTTACTACACCTGTCATTATAGTACGTACTTCCCACAGCATAGAAAAAGCCACGTTTGGATTTGCTTACCCGAACCCGAACTCATGTCACTGGTCATATAAACCTATGTAAACAGGAAAAACGTGGAAGACTTTGGTCGCATCTAACTACAGCCCCGAAAAATACCGTTGACCACAATGAATCTAGCTACAAATGCTAACAGGAGTGGCAGCGCGTCTGGCAGACTGGGTGGTCGCTCAAAGCTCGGAGAGGTACGTATCATCTCGTCTCATTTCATAGAAAAACATATTTCATTATGAAAATACGGTGGACTGTTCCTTTAAAAGGGCTATATCACAGGTGGTATCTATTATCAGTCCTCAGCCAATTTAGCACGGTTGGCTGAATCTAATGCCACAGATGGGTTGGAAGACTGTGTGGCGAGTTGACAATAATGGCAAAGCAGGGAAGGAAAGACCTATTTAATGTCTCTGCCATGCAATGACAGGCCTTGCTCATACTGCTATTTTTAACTTTGCATTCAATACATTTTGGAGTGGCTATTTATGCAAATCTTTAGCATCACCTCATTAGTATTTGTTGATTCACTGGAGTCCTTGCATTGCTTTGAATAAGATGAAGATGCACAGCAGAAGTAAGCATCAGTTGTGGGAGGATGAGAGTCGGAGCAAAGGACAGAAAGACAGAAAAATAAAGGGGGAGGATACTGAGGCATAGCAGAATGAGATCAACAAAGACAAAGCTGAAATCTACAACCTTGTTCCTTTGAAACCAAAAGCACATTTCGTCCATTTTGGCTTTATTTAGCAGCAAACAGCATTTTTCTTCTTTTTTTTTCTTTCTCTGAGACATGAGTTCATTGTTTCAATACGATTACTGCAGATGCACTGTACATGAGCAATACCCGGAAATCCATTTCTGAAAAGCTGTGACTTTATTTCTTGGCGTCAGATCTTCACAAATATGTCGACAAGAAAGAATGTCAACGACTATGAAGACAATAAGACAGCAGCTGTTGCCATCAAGATTAAAGAATCACCATTTGTAATTGTGACACAATTCTTTTTTGAACTCCTACAGAATAAAAGAGTCATTGGGCTAATTCAAAATTCTAATACTCATACAGAACACAACCACGGATTTGTAACGAATGACAAGTACATTCACAGTAGTCTTGCTGATGATTAAAAAACAAATACCTGCCATGAGATGAGCTTGTTTTGGCTTCCAGTATTACTGCCCAGTTCCCCTTAACAAGGACCTCACTAAAATACAATACAGGCCAAAAATACAGATGAGTATGACAAACAGATGGATTCGTACCCCCGTAAAATGACAGGGAAACAAGGGGGATTTAAATTACAGCAACAGAGACTTGTGTCATCAGTCCAAGAGCTCAGGGACCCGATGACCTCAGACTACAGGCAGAATGAGGTTGATTATCCAGCAGAAAAAAAAGAATATCTATATATCAATTCCTAGTTTGCGATTGATCTCCTCCCAAACTGCCCAGTGGATCCCCGCACCCTCCTGCATATGTCAGGTGGTGCAACCCTCCGAGCAAGTAAACACTTTGTGAAATGTATTCAATATGTAATTTAACCCCTCAAGTCCTGAGCCTCTTTTTCAAAAATGGCAAGCCCAAAATGAAATGATTATATCTCTGCGACTGCTTGGTCCATTTGAATAATCTTGGAATCATAACAAAGGTAAAACCATTTGGGATTTATGCCCTTGTGTAAAAATCACTATATACATATATGTCACTGAGTCAGAGTAAATGGAGATGGAACGCAGTATAAATGAAAGATCTCATTTTGTACCCATTTTGTACCCCATCCCTTGTAAATTTGTTGAGTTGTAGTCTGAAACCTCTGAAAAATTATAGCACAGAATTATAAATACAAAGGCAATGTGAAAAAATGTTAAAGAAAAAACAGAATAATAAAAACCCTAGCGATTATTTGTAGACAGAAACTGCGATTATTTCCCCAAAAAAAAAATGTGCCTAGCCTAGGAATCAAACCTTTAGAGTCTCCCTTGCAGCGCAGCCCTGAAACCATTAGGCTACGCCAACTCTCTGTGGTATTGTGGTGAAATTGCCCATATAATGAATGGGTAAAGAAAATACGTACTGTACTGTTGTAGTTTCAGTATTTGTGTGGCGCAATAGCGCAAAGATTCTGTCAGAAAACGACTATGAAAATTAATGTTGAATATTTAGCAGATAATTATTTGGACAATACCTCAAACAAACTAGTTATGCATTTATATTGTCGCTATTCAAGAACATGCAAATGGCCCATGGACTCAGTTTAACGTATTGGGAACGCAAGGCTGTAGCTCAGACCAGGTTTCTGCGATTAAGGTGGTTTAGAGTTCATTGGAAACATCAGGACCCAAAGAATGAAATGGCGACTGGTATAGTCCTACTGACAGCATCACAAGCCAATCGCAGAAAAATACATTGCAAGCAAGCTGAATCCTGAGGAGATGAGATCTTTGATGCAACGCCCTGGAAAAGAACATGCTAGGATACTGGCGGACCTACTTTTGTTATAACACGAACACATTGGGCTAACAATAGCAAGCACAGATTTACCCTCGAGCAGTATTTTATTACAAAATATCAAAGGTAAGAATTTTTTTGCTCATCTCTGTAGACTTTAAAGTGTATGCCTACTGTTCTTTGAGTGTGGTGTTGGTTTAAAATGACAGGGCTCATATCGTTGGTTTCTGTGGAATTTCCTCTTTCATTTGAGGTATCGTTTTTATGCATAGCACAGAAATTCTGGCGATTCAGTGCTGATAGGATTTTATCCTGTTTTGCTACATGCTTATTTACTTGCTTGGTGCTTGAATTGTGTTCGATTGAGGTAAAAATGGTCTACATGGGCTTTTGGCCGGGTTTCTTCGCGAAATGTGGATATGCCGCATGACAATGTTGCGATTTGGAAACATGCTGTATTCATTATGCCGAACAGCTGGCCCCCGTTATCAAGGCATAGGGCTTAAGGAGTTAAAACATAAATTAATATAATATTAATATACATACGTAAATCTCTTTCAAATATTGATAAAAAATAGCTATTTTCTCTTCATTGTTTGACTTGTACAGTTTATATGTCAGGTGGTACAACCAATATAAAACTAAAAAAAGTTATTTTAATCTCAAACTCTTTATTGTATTGTTAAAATGAATGAATGAACTAGCTAGCAAAGTCAAAAGGTTATATAGGTGTCCAAAAAGATGCCTGAATAATTGGGAATTAGTAGCAGATATCAGGTGGTGGAACCAGTAAGTCAGCTGGCGTAACCAGGAAAAATACCAGTTTAAAGCAAGAAATAGGAGATTGAGGTGAACAAATGTTTAAAGAATCCATAAGTTACTTTTAATACCCAGCTCAACTACAAAATAGTAATGTTTTAGGCAGAGTAGACACTCTCTGCTGTACTTAATGAAAAAATCACTGAGAAAAAACAGAGGGAAAAAGGTTTTTTTTTTCAAGAAACGTTTAGTTGCGCCACCTGACATTTTTTGGCTGGTGAAATTGCAAATACGGTCTAAAACTGTGCTAAAACCTTGTAAATGTTGTGCAACCATTAAGACTTGTTTAAACACACTCTTCCAACTTCAAATTAATGAATTCTGTACATTTTTAAAGATTTATTAAAAAAACATTTTTAAAAGGCTTATTTGTCATTGACCCACGTGTTCCAGACGAGCCTGCCTCTGTCCTCCACCATGTGGAATTGAACCACCTCGCCCCATTGCTGAAATTTGGGCCATTTTATCCATTTTTGCTTTTTGTTACCATAATGTTTTGGTTAGGATTACTGGTCGCAATAAACCCCCTGCAGAGCATAGGTATGGCTTGTATATACCATTACAAAAATAATCTCTCTTAATCATCAATCGAATGATTTTCAGCCATCAACTAGACAATTGTGGCAGTGACTATATCTTTAGAGACTCTGCCCTCTGCCAGTATTTTCATATTTTGCGGTGTACTGGACATTCCCGGGCATCAACATTTGGGCTTTCGGTACATATTCCACGTCAATAACAGTGTCCAAATTTTCAGGGCAGAATCCTACGAAATTGGAGCAAAATCGCACTGCAGTGCAGTGCAGCAATTTTGTTGTCTTTCAGCCTGGGAGGAGAGGCCAACTTTGAGTTTTGTGTGAACAAACTGCAACCGACACATTCCAGCTAATTCTGCCTTATAAAATAAAATGGTTTTCCACGAAGTGGAAGGAATGAACATTTTGAAAATACAACCCCAATTCCGAAATAGTTGGGACAAAGTGTAAATTGTGAATAAACTCAAAACAAAATAACTTTCAAATCACACCAGCCAGTATTATACTCACAATAGCACAGAGATAATATAGCAAATGTTGAAACTGAGAAATTTTCTATTTTAATGCACAAAATGAGCTCATTTCAAATTTGATGGATGCTACAGGTCTCAAAAAAGTTTAGACAGGGGCCTGTTTACCATGGTGTAGCATCCCCTCTTCTTTTTAACACAGAGCAGAGGCGCCTGGGCATTGAGGAGACAAGTTTCTTGAGTTAAGCCATTGGAATTTGATCCCTCTCTCATTAAATACAGGTTTCCAGCGGCTGGAGAGTTTTGGGTCTCCTTTGACGGATCTTTTCTTTAATTATGTGCCAAATGTTCTCAATCCGTGAAAGATCAGGACTGCAGGCAGGCCAGTTCAGCACACAGACTCTTTTACTACAAAGCCATGCTGTTAATAGCTGCACAATGTGGTTTTGCATTGTCTTGCTGAAATACACAAGGTCCTTCCTGGAATAGATGTCCTCTGGAGGGGAGCATATGTTGCTCTAAATCCTTTATATACCTTTCAGCATTCATGGTGCTTTTTAAAACATGCAAGAGTCCCACACCATATGCACGAATGCATCCCCATACCATCAGAGATGCTGGCTTTTGAACTGGACGCTGATAGCAGGAGGGGTGGTCTTTCTCCTCTTTAGCCTAGAGGACACGACGCCCATGATTTCCAACAAGAATTTGGACTCATCTGACCACAAGACACTCTGCTACAGTCCATTTTAAATGAGCCTTGGCCCACAGAACACGGCAGCGCTTGGGGATCATGCTTAACAATGGCTTCCTGGGGCGCCCCGGTGGCTCATCAGTATAAGCGCGCACACCATACAGGCTGTGTCCTTCCTGCTGCAACCTAGGTCCGATTCCGGCTCGGGTTATTTGCCGCATGCCTTCCCCATTCTTCTCCCCGACTTTCCTGTCTCTCTCCACTGGATAACCATCAAATAAAGGAAAAATTCTCAAAAAATAATCTTAAAAAAAAAACAATGGCTTCCTTTTTGCGTGATTGACTTTTATGTGGAATCTGTGGATGATAGGCGGACTGTTTTTACAAGCAGTGGTTCCTTGAAGTATTCCTGGGCCCATTTAGTAATGTAAATGACAGAATCGTGCTGGTGAGTTATGCAGTGGCATCTGAGGGCCCGAAGATCACGGGCATCCAGTAAAGGTCTTCGGTCTTGTCCCTTAACCACAGAGATTTTTCCAGTTTCTCTGTACCTTTTGATGATGTTATGGACTGTCAATGATGAAACCTTCAAAGCCTTTGCAATTTGATTGCAAGGTTGGGGTTGTACATGTTTAACAAAATTGGGGTTGTACATGTTTAACAAATTTTTACTTCAAAATATTTTCATCGGGGTATTTGTATTTGGCAAAATTCAGGAAAACGTTATCCTGGGATAAGACTAAACAATTTCAACCCGATTTTAGTCTGGAAGTCAAAGGGCGCCAGATGGGATCAGAAATAATGACTGGTGATCATGGGGAAAGATTGATTGTTTTTTGCCGTGTAGTGTGCCATAGTGAACGACTACTGTTGTAGCATCTGCAATGCCTCACGACGTTCCGACAGAAAGTCCAGCGTGTTTAATATTTACTTTGTCTCCCATGATGGGTTGTGTCACTGACCAACTGGAGCATAGCTGATAGTGTTCTGCACTAAGGGATGGAGCCGCAACGCGAAAATTTATAAACACAGCCTAGAGAAAGAAGTGATACTATTATATCAAGGTGGAGCACTGAAACAGAGTGGAGGTTTGTCGTCATATGGCAACAATATTCGCTTTCTTGATATTTCCTCAAGTGACTACATTATGACTGAGGGAATGAAGTTGATATCTGGCGAGTAATAGCCCAGAAACTTCAGCAATCTGGCAAATACTGGCAGTAGCATTAAGCTGGCAACTGAGTAATAACGTTTTGGTTTTGCCCTCAATATTTTGGTTTCTGACCAGGATATTGAAGAAGTCTAGTAATACAGTGACTCATGTGAGCAACATTAACCAATTAAGGCTAGTTATGAGAAACCTTAACCCTTTGACGAAGTTGAGACAAGACCTGCACCATTCAGAAGTCGGTCTGGACCTCAAAACAATACTAATGCATTGAAATGCCGCGATTTCTCGATGCCTGTGGTGCGCAAAGCCTTTGTTTGCTTCTCTAACGATAGACGGCGCTCAAAGCTATCGTTTGGTACCAAATACATATGGTGTTCCAATAAATATTTACTGTGCAATTTTCAATTGAAAAGTGACAATTTTTTGTGAATTCAGGATGAATGTGGAACAGGTGCATGAGAAATTATTTGCAAATGAGGATTTCGGCTCTCAACCGAGTGACACTGAAAATAATGATGATTCATGGCGGTCAGTTTCAATAATTTTTTTTGTAATAAAAGTAATACCCTCCATGGGGCAGATAGATGAGCTTGATTATTACCTTTTCTATGCCACATACCTTTAATTTAGTGTTGAACTTACATCAGAGGCAATTTGAATTACTTATGGGAAGAAAAGTGTGATTCGAAGTCTGCTAATTACCAGCCAGGTTGGACAGCCTCCATCACCTTGGCATAATTAGCTTACCTTATATCAATTCCTGTGTACTTTGCTTGCTTGTACTTGCAATCAAGCCATTTATTCAGCCAACTGACCAATCAAAACCAAAATCTGGCCAATAATGATTACGAAGAGATAATGAGAAGCAGAAAGACCAAATCAGGCTGCCGGTGTTATATTGAAACAATGTCAGTAATCTGAATAAATAGCAGACCTCTGAATTCCGACTCTCATTGTGAAACTTTAACGTATTATTAAAAAAGATTTTTTTAACTAAAATCATGTTAAGATGGCCCTGGTTTAAAGCATTTAAAAATATACGCGAAGTGGAAAAAATTGGGTGAAGCATATCGAACGTGAATGTGAGAAATTATTTTTGCATTGCAAGCAATGGACAAGTGCACCAAAGACTTGGCAAGCACCTTCAGGCAAATCTGTGCCGCAAATATTTAGCATTTTTTATTTAACCCTAATCAGTAAAACGCGGGTCTGTAATGACCCGGGGCATAAACAAAGTTAATATTTTTTACAAATCTCAATCTATCGATCCCAAATGGTTTTTTATGTGAACCAAATTTTGTTGCTTTACGGTGTGCAAAAAATTTGTAGGATCACTTGAGCGGTTTTTATGCATTAATTGTCAACTGGGTCAGTACTGACCTGAGCGAATGTTGTCAGTTATTTCATGCTGAAATTCTGATTTTTTCTGCTAATATTGGTTTTCTTTTGCAGGAATTTAAAGAAGTGAACCATGGCAAGTAAAAGAACATCATGTAAAACCCAAAATAGTAGTCATGCTTTATCTAACTGTGTGTGCAATTATAAAGCTATTTTTGTCGATCAGTTACTATTGATTCATATTCAGTAGATTTTATCTCGCTTATTACCTCATTTCATTCAAGCTGAGTTATTGAAACAACTGTTTAAATATCTGAGAAAATCAAACTTTTTGTTTACTTTATATAAATGGTAATTTTCATACAAAGGTTTGACTGGTATGAGGTGCTAAAATCAGTCAAAATTGTTACTTTTTACTTTACTTAAAGGTGACCTATTATGCTATTTTTCAAGTTTATATTTTGGTCTTTGACTCCCCTAGAGTACTCTTGATCGCGGAAAGTAAAAAAAGGGTACTTATTTCGCTCATACTGCTATCCTCAAAAAAACCCCATTTGTAGTCCATAGTAGTATCTGCCTGAAACGCCTCATTGGGGTGGCTCTTCTGCTATGGCCCCCACTCCCCATGTGTCCACTTTCTTCTGACTGGCCAGCTCTGTGAAGGGTGGATCTAAGCGGGACGAGGCAGCAGAACGCAATTTTCCTGGTCCGCTCTAGAGTGAAACTGACGCGTCTCCCGAAGGAATCGACGGGCATATTCTGCAATCTAAAGCAGTATGTGTATAGATCCAATGAAATTAACTTGTTCTAATAAATGCAACGACGAAAGTGGTGGACGCAGTGCAAAAGTCTGGCAGCTCAAACACAAATTTGCTATCAGCAACAGTGGTGAGTACAGCGTTTTTGCCCCTCAGCGGTCAAGGCTGACGGGGTATTGCAATCCTTTGTGCGGTTGGGCGGGCGGGCGGTCGGGCAGCAGGCGGGCGGGCGTCTCCAAAAACTTCAACATTGGGCTGAGGGGTATTCCGTGCATTGCACGCCTATTTTTCTACTCTTTAACTAGGATGCAGGGAAAGCTAGAATCCACATTTGGATTGTACATATAGACACATTTGTTGAACAGGTCGACATGCCCAAGTGTAGACCGGAGACCCTAGAAATCCGGTGGGTCTGAGTTTAGAGGGAAACATGGACAGTGAGGAGCAGCTAAAAGAGTACCAACAGCTTATGGACTGCTTCAGTGTGTATTCGGACCTGCTGGTTAGCTGTGGTGTGTTGTTAGCATGGAGAAACAAACACCTTCCCGCTGGTATATGACGGAGGGGCAAAGGCTCCAGGCTAAACGGCGAAGTGGCGCATGCTCGGTGAGGCGACACGGTTAAGTTTGTTCGTCCTGTCTTTGTTACGTTTGTAACTTTGTTTGTCAAACTTTAAAGTCGTAGGTTAACTTTTTTTAAAAAGCTTTTAAAGTCCCTGAGCAGCGCTACAAATAACCAGTTACAATGAGAGCGGGTTTAGCTGTTTTAATTCTGGTTTTGATCGCCAATTTGATTGATTACATGGCATTGGCCACTGGGATCTTGGTTGGACTGCAATCCAAGATCACCAACACACGGGTGGCACTGCTTAGCTTTAAGCTGGTCTCGGTTTGAATGCAAAATGGACTTGTATCAACAATATCCCTCTGCCGAAAACCCTGCACAATGGCTGAAATCAGGAAACGCGGCAGAAGAGGAGGTGTGCGGACTCGATTCAGAAGGAAGCCCTTCAGACCACCACTGCCATCCATCATGCTGGGTAACGTGCAGAGCATACAGAACAAGGTTGATGAACTTCGGGCAAGTGTGCAATATTTATCGGATTATCGTCATTCTTGTCTGATCTGCCTGTCGGAGACTTGGCTCACCGAGACAGACCCCGAATCTGCCTTTGACCTGGAAGGCTTCTCCGTGGTTCGGGCTGACCGTAACGCATACTCTGGTAAAAGTAAGGGAGGGGGCGGTGCATGTTTGTAAATGAGAAGTACTGAAATCCATCCCAGATCACTGCCAAAAACCGACTTTGTACAAAGGATATTGAACTTTTAGCTGTAAATTTAAGACCTTACTACCTTCCCTACGAGATAAACCAGCTCTGTGTTTTCATTGTGTGTACTGCGCCCTCAGATGATACTAAGGAAGCTGGCAAAATCATCCATGACCTGGTTGTACAGGCTGAGGCAAAGGCCCCTGATGCAGCTAAGTTTATCCTGGGAGACTTTAACTGGTGTAGTTTAACCAAACTGTTTCTACTTATTTTTATTTAACCCTTATTTAACCAGGGAAGTCTCGTTGAGATTGAAATCTCTTTTTCAAGGGAGCCCTGGGGGAAGAGGTGGGGAGGGACAGAGGAATTGCACAGCCTGTTACCAACTTATTATCAATATGTGTCATGTCCTACCCGGGATGGGGCTTGTCTCGATCTGTGCTATGGCAACATAGAAAGAGCATTCTATGCCAAAGCTCTGACGGGGTTGGGTTGGTCTGACCACAATATGATTCGGCTAACACCAGCCTATCAATCATTGCTACATCAGGAAAAGGCCCAGAATAGGGAAGTTAAATGCTGGACCACTGAATCAATTGATGCTCTGAGAGGGTGCCTAGACAGCACCAACTGGGATGTCATCATGGACACTTCACAAGATATTAATGATGCTACACTCGCGGTGTCAGGATACATATGTTTCTGTGAGAACTTATTTATCTCTAAAAAGACAGTCAAACTCTACCCAAATAATAAACCTTGCGTCACTCCAGAACTGAAAGAACTGTTGAATCAAAAACGAAGTGCAATCCCAGTTTAGTTATGATGCAAGGAGGGCCTGGCATGGCCTACAAACCATAACAGGGTACAAACCTAAAATGCACACTATAAATGTTGCAGATGATGGTGCTTTTTCTAATGAACTAAATAGTTTTTATTGTAGATTTGACACAGCTGACCACTCTGTACAACAAGCTGAGTCAATTGGTAAAATACGAGATTTAACATGCAGGGATATTATAATTTCCATTGATGATGTTAGGAAATAATTCTTGCGGATCAATGTTAGAAAATCTCAGGGACTAGATGGAATTAGCTGTAAGGTCTTGCGAGCGTGCGCCGATTCACTTGCCCTTCCTTTTCAAAGAATGTTTCAGTACCCAAACATAATAGACCTAAAGAAATGAATGATCTGACACCAGTTGTGTTGACCTCAGTGCCTATGAAGTGTCTTGAAAAGATACTGTTAAATCACTTATTACCTGAGGTTTCACCATTTTTTTGACCCACATCAGTTTGCCTACCAGCCAAGGAGGGGGGTGGACGATGCACTGTTGATAATGACTAACAGTATATTGGAACATCTAGAGAAGCCTGACACTCTTGTAAAGATTGTTTTCATTGATTTCAGCAGTGCATTTAACACCATACTGCGCCACCTGCTGGTGGGCAAGCTAGCAAAGCTAGGGGTTAACAAAAAGCTCATAGTGTGGATTAATACCTTTTCAACAAACTGAACACAACAGGTTAGAGTTCATTCAGTCACCTCTTCCTCCAGGCTCATATATACCAGAGCCCCCCAGGGATGTGTACTGTCCCAGATGCTTTATACACTCTATACCAACAAGAGCCGTGCCATGATACCTACACATACCTATTTTAAGTATGTTGATGATACTGCCCTGGTGAGATACTTAAAATCTGATAGTCCGGTCCTTGTTAGTTTTGAGGAGTTTCACTAAATGGTGCCAAGATCATTTCTTGGTAGTCAATGCAACTAAAACAAAAGAAATGGTAATAGATTTTAGACGCTATAGAAATGATATCCCGAACACGATTGAAAACAATACATCAATTGAGAGAGTCGGCAGTTACAAATACTTGGGAATTGAGGTTGATGGCCAACTTAGACTGGCACATAAATCAAACTTAAGGTTATGAAGCTGCAACAACGAATGTTTTTCTAACGGAAACGTAATAGTTTTAAGGTAGACAGACTCATTTTAGAATTTTTCAAAAAGACGGTTATTCAGAGTGTTCTGGCCTTGGCCTAGCTTGTGTATTTGGGAATATGCGCAAACAAGACCAAAATAAGCTGCAGTGCATGGTGAACATGGCGAATAAAATTATTGGATGCAATCAGACATCTGTTACCCAGCTTAACACTGATCTTATTATGAGCAAAGTAGAGCATGTACTCCAGGACCCTACTCATCCCTTACACAACAGGTTTCAACTTAGCCATTGTGGCAATGGCAGGTTGCTGCAGAGGTTAATTAAAACCAAAAGTTTTATTGTGTCATATGTCCCCTCTGCCATTAGGCTTTTTAATGGAAGATATAGGGTAAGGCATAGGATTTAATTACTCCCTTCTGTGAGACTGCATGTGAAGACGCAGAAGAGGATGGGACATTTATGGGATGTTTATGTGTTGTGTCTATACTGGGGGGCGGGGGGTTAGGGATGTACTTATTTATTGATTTATTTATTCATTTCTCTAACAGTTTTTTTTCAATTGCTAAAACACAAAAAGCAAAAATTAGGCACAATTTTCACAACCTTTACTTCTGTCCCCAATCGCTTGACTCAATTTGTTTCTACTTTCAATTTCCTTCTCATATGAGACTGACTTATCCTTATGTACACTCTGATGTCAATTTCACATCACTTTGTTGTCAAAACACAACACACAGTTTTCAGGTTTGCACACACTTCTCACATAAAGTCTCAAAGCATCAATCCACAACACACAAATATTCAAATCTCTAAACTTTCGGGTCTGGCGAGCAATTAGCAATCATGGACTGCAGCATAATAGGAGGCTTGACCGTCTGTTTTGTTTGATGAGCAATGGAGAACATAGGAGACAACAGTCAGAGAAGAAGAGGGGTAAAAATGAGAGGAAGAGGAGGAGGAAGGTGTATGAAAGGAACCCACTGAGCCAGGTCCCACTGCTTCATGCCATGGAGGAGGCTAGTGGAGATGAGGGCTTATTGCGTAATGTGCACAACGTAGACAGGATACAATCGAGCCTGCTGATACGCATAGGCTTGCATGCTCTGTGTTTGTCCAATCAATGTGTTTCACTTACTCTAAAATGTTTAAACACTCGGGAATTGGATAAGAAACGAGCCAATCAATACATTGTTACCAGGGTAGCTTCACGAGGGCATGAAGTATAACTCTACAATTACGCAGAAGAGTGTATGATTGAGTGATCAACGCCTGTACTCGGGTGGATATAAGGAAGCTCTGAATTTGTCAATGAAGGAATCTATGCGTAAATCCACGGTAGGGAACTACAAATTTTTTTGTATGTGACGACTATAATTACAGTTTTTTACAATCACTTTGACGCTAACCTCAGAGGTTTTTGCTCAATTTTCAAAACGTTAGATAAAACACTCATAATGGTCAGCACTTGTAACACAGCCCAACCATTTGTTCAAAACCTTGCATTGTGTATTCTCATCATTGAAGAATACTTGCACTTCTGAATCTTTGGTTCAAATGACTCACCTATCATGAAATACACTACTTTAGATCACCCACACACAAGATACCAATAGCTTCACTGCAAAGTTGTTTTTTCAATCGCTTTCATTACTGCAAAAAACACTTGATACATGTTTCAATAAGGTTCCAAACAATAGAGACAGTGGAATCATAAACAAAATGTGAAATTTTTGTTTGATATACAATAGTAAAATGTTTATTTGAAGAATGGCAAAGTAGCCATAAAGTAAATGAAAACATTTTGATCAACTGACATTAAAGTGAACAGCTGTAAACAAAAATACTGTAACATTGTTACTCATCATTTGCATCAACTCTCTTCTGGAGTTGGCCAGAGATTCTCATCGACATCAGTGGATATTTTCCCATGCCAGGCATCGGGGGAAAAATCTCCTGACATGACGAATCCAGGCCTGACATTGGTCTGCTGTTATTTCATGACACGCGTCATCCATGGCCTGGAGGAGGGTGGCAAGTTTATGAGGGCGACAATCATAGACTTTCCACCTCCATGCTGAGAAGAATTCCTCTTTTGGGTTGAGAAAAGGAGTATGGGGGCAAATATAATACTATGAACTGTGGATGGGCCTCAAACCATGTGTGCACCACTTCAGCATGGTGGAACCTAACATTGTTCCAGACTACAACATACGTGACTCCTTCAGTTTGACAGAGCTGCTCTAGTTCGTTTAAAAAAAAATCCTGAAGGAGGGCTGCATTGTATGATCCCAGCACAGGTCTGCGTGCCACCACAACATCCTCAGATATGGCGGCACACAGTGATGTTCCCTCCACGTTGTCCAGGTACCTGGATTCTTGCTCGCTGGCCAAGCAAATTTCGCTCTCTCCGCCTTGTTTTGGCCAGGTTTGAAGCCTGCCTCATCAATGTAGAGGAATTTGTGGTAGTCCTCAGCAGTATCCAGCTCCATCACCCTCTAAAAAGAGATTGAAAGAAATTCCTCTAGAATGTAACATTAGATCCAACCCATGTGAATCATTCATACTGCCATAAGAATCTTTAAACTGAGCATACCTGAACATACTCTGCCCGCAGTTGCTTCACCCTCTCTGTATTTCTTTCAAAAGGCACCCGGTAGATCTGCTTTAAAGACACCTGGTTCCTTTTCAGTATGCGGGCAATAGTCGGCAGACTAATGGCTTCCACATTATTGAATAGATCGACATTGTCGATGATGTGCTGCTGGATTTCGGTCAGGCGTATCTCATTCCTGGCCCGAACTAAATTGACCACAGCCAGCTCTTGTTGGTCAGTCAAAATTCTGCCCCTGCCTCCCCCGATTGGCCTGGTCTCAATTCTGCAGGGAAAGCAAAGAACACATTGAGGCACAACACCTACTGTGTGGTATCTATTTGTATGCACTATACAGTGGTACACTGGAGAGACACTAAGACAGTGGTAAGACACAGGCTGTATTACAGTACTGTATATCATTACCCACTACAGAAATTTGATAATTTATGGTAGTTTACGCAAATACATAGTCCATGCTGAAGACTTACCGGTTCTCGTTGCGGAATGTTCTGATGATCTAGGCCACAAGTGGATCTTCTTAGCTGGATCATGGCAGCGGCCTCACTCATCGTCATGCCCCGATTGATGACATGATCCACAACCATTGCTCTGATTTCATTTGACACCCTTTGCTGAGACTGTCGCTGTCTTGGTCCCTGGCCTTGTCCTCTACCACCGCTCCCCCCTCGCTGACGAGGCCCATGGCCACCTCTCTGTTGGGGCCTATGCCCCCCTCTCTGACGAGGCCCAAGGCCACCTCAATGGAGGGGTCCTTGTCCTCTACAAAATCTTTCCCCCTCACCTCCACGTCCACGTCCACGTCCTCTCACTGCTTGACCTCTCAGCTGATCTGCCTGCTCCATGCTGTCACTGTGTTGAAGCTGTGATGGGTGCAAACCCTTACCTATATACTCTTAACACAAGGTGAAATCAATAATCAGTAATTGGAGTCAGTTGTCATTACTACCAACAGGAAATTTGGGCAAAAACTTCAAGTACTTCAATGATTCAGTTACTTATCATTTTGAGTAGTTGTAGTCATTGATAATTAGATGCCTTTAATGACATGAAAAAGACAGTCAAATCATATATAATGAGTGTATTCTATTTTAAAATAGTAATACTTTGATGTTAACTTGTGTCATTTTGAACAAGTAATTCAAGTTCAATGAACAAATGACTTAAATGTAATGTGTATTGTATCCAAGCAATTGAAAAAAGTGTTTAGAGTTTTGAAAAATGGTCTATTTTGATGATCTGTGTTAAGGTTTGTATCTAGAGTTTTGAAAGTTGAGCAACAACGTCTGAGGTTAGCGTCGAAGCGATTGTAAAAAACTGTAACAGTAGAATGTGAGAGAGTCAATACCATGTCGATTTTTTTGCCTCAGAAAACTGATTTTTCTGGACCACTAATTGGAGTACTGTTGGCTCACTGTGGCTAAACTGGTTGCTACAGAGGATAACGATTTTTTCTGTGTCAAGATATCATTTTTTAAACTGCTGGATCGATACTATGGACAAGGATACTGACCAGTTTGCACATCAGGCTTAGCTGAAGAGTTAAATTCATGCAGCTCTTAAAAAACAGGGCGTGGAGTGAACTTCCCCATATTCAGAACTGCGTTCGAGGTTTGCTTGCTTGTGAACATTCAATAACTGATCTAGTCATCGAGTACAGTAACAGCGTGCTTAAATTTGCAGGTCTATAGATGCAGGTGTCTACATCTGCAGAAAGGGGTTAATATAGGAGCAGTATTAGATTTTTTGTGAATTTTTAAAAACTTGGGTCAGTTCTGACCCACATTTTCTGCCAACGTAAGTTTTTGGGTTCCGCTGATGAGGGTTTAAAATTGAACTAGATTAATTTGAAGTAAAGTATTTCATAGCCAGTGGTGGAGGAAGTGCTGAAGTACTAAAGTAAAAGTAAAGATAACCACCAAAATATATCCTCAAGTAAAAGCAGAGGTGCTGCATTAACAATCCTACTTAAGTAAAAGTGAGTACTTGCTTTCAAATGTACTTAAAGTACTAAATGTAAAAGTACTCGCACAATAGATTGTCTTTTCATTTCTAGGCCTATATTTCAACAAAAAAATTGTATGGGGCTATGCCTTTTTAATCCTTCATATCATCCTTGTTCGGTAGCATATAATCTGCAGAATTAAAGTGTGAACTGTATCACAGAGGGTAAGCCTAATAAGTATGGTAACCTTAACAATAAACAAATGTTGTTACTAGTAAAATTACTAATAATGGCATCTGTAGAGGCATAAGTATTACTACAAAATCCAAAACCAGTGAAGTTGGCACATTGTGTAAATCATAAATAAAAACAAAATACAATGATTTGCAAATCCTTTTCAACCTATATTCAATTGAATACACTGCTAAGACAAGTTACTTAATGTTCAAACAGGTAAACTTTGTAATTTTTTGCAAATATTAGCTCATTTGGAATTTGATGCCTGCAACATGTTTCAGAAAAGCTGGCACAAGTGGCAAAAAAGACTGAGAGAGCTGAGGAATGCTCATCAAACACTTATTTGGAACATCCCACAGGTGAACGGGCTAATTGGGAACAGGTGGGTGCCATGATTGGGTATAAAAGCAGCTTCCCTGAAATGCTCAGTCATTCACAAACAAGGATGGGGCGAGGTTCACCACTTGTCGAAATTGTCTGATTGTCGAAAGGTTTAAAAACAATATTCCTCAACGAGCTATTGCAAGAAATTTAGGGATTTCATCATCTACGGTCCGTAATATCCTCAAAAGGTTCAGAGAATCTGGAGAAATCACTGCACGTAAGCGACAAGGCCGAAAACCAACAATGCCTGTGACCTTCGATCCCTCAGGCAGCACTGTATCAAAAACCGACATCAGTGTGTAAAGGACATCACCACATGGGCTGAGGAACACTTCAGAAAACCACTGCCAGTAACTACAGTTCCTCGCTACATCTGCAAGTGCAAGTTAAAACTCTACAATGCAAAGCGAAAGCCATTTATCAACAGCACCCAGAAATGCCGCCGGCTTCGCTGGGCCCAAGCTCATCTAAGATGGACTGATGCAAAGTGGAAAAGTGTTCTGTGGTCTGACAAGTCCACATTTCAAATTGTTTTTGGAAACTGTGGACGTCGTGTCCTTCGGACCAAAGAGGAAAAGAACCATCCGGACTGTTATAGGCGCAAAGTTCCAAAAGCCAGCATCTGTGATGGTATGGGGGTGTATTAGTGCACAAGGCATGGGCAACTTACACATATGTGAAGGCACCATTGATTCTGAAAGGTACATACAGGTTTTGGAGCAACATATGTTGCCATTCAAGCAACGTCTTTTTCATGGACGCCCCTGCTTATTTCAGCAAGACAATGCCAAGCCACATTCTGCACGTGTTACAACAGCATGGCTCCTTAGTATAAGAGTGCGGAGTGTCACCCAGTACACTAAGAACATGAATGGGTGATACAGGAACTCATTTAATTTTAGGCTATTTGATATCTTATGCTTTCTTCTATTCCGATAAAATATGGGTCAGTGAATAAACACTGAAAACAAATATCAACAGTTGAGCATTTTCTGTAATTATCGTTCAAATGTGTGACTGAAGCATAATTTAAATGAGCAAAATATCTGACTCTGTGTACACGCAGACAGCAGAAAATCGTTGCGTTCAAACCTGAGATATCATCGTTGTTTCTGACATTCCTGGTCTGATAATATTTGATGGAAAGTCCAGAATTTTAACTCCAAAAACGTGATGTTTTCCATGCGTTCTCACCGTTTCCCGCTATCGATACAGTCGGCAACAACGGGAACGCCCACAAACGGCGTCACATCTGGTTAGAGTCGAGGGGGAAAACAATCCTTACCCCCCTTTCGCTGTACTGTAAAAATGCGGAATTTAAACTTGTCTTGCTAACGTTAAGAAGCTGTCATGATGTACTTTGTGTCGCTATTGCCTGCTGACAAGGATCGATATACTAAAAAATAAACATACTGGGGTTGGACTGTTGTCCATACGTTTTAAAAGACTAGGCGAATGATCCGTCTCAGTGGCCTGCAGACAGCCTACATGTTCTGTTGTGGGGTCCTGCCATAATCTGCCAAACACGTCCTCTCTTCTGATAGCTTGAAGCCAGTTTGTCCTCCTTTGTGGTTCCATTTTATTATTTGGTAAAATGTAAAAATTTGGTGATTTTTTTTGTTTATTTGCAGTGCAAAAAAGCACACAGCAACTCTGCAGCATTATGGCTAATGGCAGAGACCGTTTTTTTTCCCCCTCAGCTCTACCTTTGTGGGTGTTCGCTTTGTTGCCGACTGCATCTATATGTGTGGACCCACGCTATCGAATGTTTGGCAGAGGTACCGAGGTTGACAGAGGCAATACGGTTCTCGCAAATACCAGATTCAGGAGGCTCAGTCTCTGGATCCATGTTTGGTGAATCTGGTTTTGTTCGAATGCGACTGCCGCTTCCAAAGGCGCGCTCTGCCCTCATTGGAGGCCGGGATAGCACTATCCGATTGGTTTAAACTTCCGAGGCAGCAATGCAACCAATTTGTTTTGTGAAGGAAACATTTTGGTGAGTGATCTTAAAATGTAACGAGGTGCATTTTAGAAATGTAGTGGAGTAGAAAGTAGAGATAATAACTGCAAAATGTAATGGAGTCAAAAGTATGCTCAAGAGTTTTTACTTAAGTAAAGTACAGATACTTGAAAAACGTACTTAAGTGCAGTAACAAAGTATTTGTACTTCGTAACATTCCACCACTGTTCGTAGCTCTTGATTTTAGGTACTTTTGAACATCTAAATAGCCTACAGTTAAGGTGGAAAACATTTTGTTTAAGCGTATCGAACGTGAAATGTAAATTGTTATCGCATTCGCACACAACAGCCAAATGTAATAATCTAGCACAGTGTTTCTCAACTCCAGTCCTGGGGACCCACTGCCCTACAAATTTGTCTGCCAGCTCAGTAATGACATGAATCAGTCAATCAAATCCTAATGATCAGTCTCTTCAAAGTTGAAATAGGTGTGGTAAACCAGGGCTAGTACAATCATACATGATATTTTGACAACTTTTTGAGTTAAGAAACACCATTAAAGAGTATTTGCAGGTTGACAAAATTTAAATTTGTTGTCACAGCGACAATTATTTATTTAAAAATAGATTTTCATGATTATCTCAAGCTTAGGGGACCAAATATTAAATATTTTGTACTTATTTTTAATTCTGGCCTCCAGATTTAATTATTAGGGTACTTTAGGGATTAGGGTACTCCTGTGATGGTCTGGCCCTGCAGGCCCTCCCCTCCTGTTTGCACCTCCACCTCAACGAGCTACAGCTGCTGCTCGTTGAGGTGGAGGTGACTTGAGTGTATTTAAGAGCTGCACTGCCACACTGGCAGTGCAGCTGTATTCTGTTGGCTCATTGTTTGCTGGCCGTTTGTATTGGAGCCCTGGATATCGCTGCTGTTCCCCTGGGTGTTTGATGAGTTTTATTAAACTTTATTTATATTTTACTCAGCCTGTGCACTTGGGTCTCTCAATTCAGTTTTGGGTACATGGTCCCTGTGCCCGCCGGCTTGCTTCCTCATGCCGGCGGGACCAAACCATGACAGAATACAGCTGCCAACATGGGACCCAGCCAGGCTGAGCCAGGGGAGCAGCGGCAGCAGTTTATTTTTTTTATTCAGGGCTCCTGCCTTGAGGCCTGTGCCCCAGCTTGCTCCGGAGGTGGGCGCATGTAGGCGCCAGGTGGCGCCATGAGATCCCGGATGTAGGCGCCAGGCGGCGCCATGAGATCCCGGATGTGGGCGCCAGGCGGCGCCATGAGATCCCGGATGTGGGCGCCAGGCGGCGCCATGAGATCCCGGATGTGGGCGCCAGGCGGTGCCATGAGATCCTGGATGTGGGCGCCAGGTGGCGCCATGGGATCTCGGATGTGGGCGCCATGTGTTCCGGTTCCCAGCCGAGGCTGATCCTCTCTGGCGCTGTGGGATCCCGGAGGCGGGCGCCAGGACTCCAGCAGGGGTGCCCCAGTAGGCTCCGGGGAGGTGCTCCTGTTTCACTCCAGCTGCCCAGAGGTGTTGCCCTCCTCCTTATCCCCCGGTGAGGTGTCTGCCCCAGTTGCCCGGTGAGGTGTCTGCCCCAGTTGCCCGGAAGTTTGGTCCGGTGCAGGGCGTGTGGTCCGGTAAGGGGTGAGGACACCTGTCTCCCCTGGCACGCCAGGAGGCGTGCCTTGGGGGGAGGGTTGGTCCGCTGGCGCCTTGCATTCAGGTTCCGGCTGGCACCATGCGTTAAGGCCCGGCGGTGTGTTCCCGGGTCTGGCTGGTGCCAGGCGTCTCGGAGTCTGGCGGGCGCCAGCGGATTGTGCTGGAGCGGGGTGCCTAGTTGAGTGCCAGGAGGAGGCCGCCAGAAGGGCGCCATGAGGAGTGCTTTCTGGAGGACCGCGCCAGAGGTGGGCGCCATGGGGGTGCCAGGCCAAGGCAGAGTGTCCGGAGGCGGGCGCCAGGTGGGTGCCACGCATGCTCTGGAGGCGGGCGCCAGGTGGGTGCCACGCATGCTCTGGAGGCGGGCGCCAGGTGGGTGCCACGCATGCTCTGGAGGCGGGCGCCAGGTGGGTGCCACGCATGCTCTGGAGGCGGGCGCCAGGTGGGTGCCACGCATGCTCTGGAGGCGGGCGCCAGGTGGGTGCCACGCATGCTCTGGAGGCGGGCGCCAGGTGGGTGCCACGCATGCTCTGGAGGCGGGCGCCAGGTGGGTGCCACGCATGCTCTGGAGGCGGGCGCCAGGTGGGTGCCACGCATGCTCTGGAGGCGGGCGCCAGGTGGGTGCCACGCATGCTCTGGAGGCGGGCGCCAGGTGGGTGCCACGCATGCTCTGGAGGCGGGCGCCAGGTGGGTGCCACGCATGCTCTGGAGGCAGTGTTCCGGAGGTGGGCTCCAGGAGGTGGCGCCAGTGCCAGTGTTGGTTCCCGAGGTGGACGCCAGGCGGCGCCATGCAGTGCCCGGGAGGAGAGCGCCCCAGTGTTGGTCCAGAGGTGGTCCCGGACGAGTTGGGCGTCCCAGTGTGTTCCGGCGTGGTTCCGGACGAGTTTGGGCGCCCCAGTGTTCCGGTGGAGAGGCTCCTGGCACGCCAGGAGGCGTGCCTTGGGGGGAGGGTCCTGTGATGGTCTGGCCCTGCAGGCCCTCCCCTCCTGTTTGCACCTCCACCTCAACGAGCTACAGCTGCTGCTCGTTGAGGTGGAGGTGACTTGAGTGTATTTAAGAGCTGCACTGCCACACTGGCAGTGCAGCTGTATTCTGTTGGCTCATTGTTTGCTGGCCGTTTGTATTGGAGCCCTGGATATCGCTGCTGTTCCCCTGGGTGTTTGATGAGTTTTATTAAACTTTATTTATATTTTACTCAGCCTGTGCACTTGGGTCTCTCAATTCAGTTTTGGGTACATGGTCCCTGTGCCCGCCGGCTTGCTTCCTCATGCCGGCGGGACCAAACCATGACAACTTCCTTAAACAAAAAATGACCCACATGGAGAAGTTAGTTTTCTATTTAATTTTATTGCAACTTGTTGTACTTCGTGTGCTTAAGGTTAGGTCAGGCCCATATTACAGACCGGGCCAGTGGGGCCGGCGCCCAGGGGCCCAAAGGTCCAGGGGCCCAAAGCGATGCAGATGCCGATGCCAATTGCGATGTCAGAGGGCCTCTAATTTCTAGGATCTTATGACTACTCACACTGTTATAGGGCATATCTGCAGAGAGCCGGGAGAGAAGAGTGATATGAATTGGGCGGGAGGGACAGGGACGGCAATCAGAGGGCTCCTGGGCTATGGGGTACGGCAATCAGAGGGCCCCTGATTACAAATGTTCTTACAAAGAGCCTCTGATTTACCAAGGGTTTTGAATGAAAGTCCTTTCAGAGAGCCCTAAGGCCCAGGATATGCTAGCTGTGTGACTTAATTTACGAGCGCAACCGCACATACTTGCAGCAGAACGATCAGAGCACTATGCACGATACTGGTAGTGTTGCCAAAAACAAATCACCAAAAGTCGCTATTGGCTATCTGAAAAGTCGCTAGATTACGTCATGACGTTATGATGTCATAACGTCACGCACGACTCACTGATCTCAAGAAAATGTGTCTACATGGCTATGTTGACAATCCCAAAGGGTACAGTTTTGAGATCGGGGCTAATGTGCAGTGCTGCTTAACCATGAAATAAGCTTCTGGTGGCGGCGCAGAGCTGAAGTTACATTGAAAAACAATGATTTTGACACTCGAGATGTGTTTTTTTTAAAGCCGCCAAGTCCCTAGATGAGGTTTTAGTCGCCAGACAAGGCCAAAAGTCCCTAAATTGGCAACATTGGATACTGGCCATATCATGTAGGGAGCAGATAGACAACCGGGCTCATATTAATATTTTCCACCATTGTTTGACTCTACCACAAGCTCAACATGGAAATTCGGAAGATCGCCCCTCGCAGTTGTGTCAATATTGCAACATGCACACGTCTGCGTACCTTGTGTTCAGATGTGCTACCACGCGTAACGTCTACATAAAATACGCATGGCAACGCATTCGGGCATAAAATGTGCACACGGCAATCATATCCTGGGCCTAACGCTGGCCCCAGTAAACAGCTAGTAGAAGCTGGACCTGTTTTCTATGAGAAGTGATTTCGCTCCAGCACAGTATTGTGTGTACACAATACAACATGGTCCTTGGAGTGCATCAAAACTATCATTGCAATACGTCCAAAAGTTCAGAAATCTCTAACTCCATGGAAATTAATTCCGCGTCGCGACCATATCGTGAAGCAAGCCGAGCTAGACTCAGGGGCGGGCTGCACAGTGGTCCAGTCATAATACACAGCAGATTCACGTGTCATTATAACCTATACTTATCTTCGATGAGAGTAGTTAGTAAACTGGTAGATATTCACCTTCAGAACACCGAGTTTCAACAATTACAAGACTCTGCCTATTTGAACAGCGACTGTGCTTGTAAGCGAAGTTCACTTGCTTATGTAATGTGAATAGGGGCCACTAGATGGCAGTATTTACCTTTTTTTTTGTTAAGCACAGACTGGAGTTATGTTTAGACATGTCCTGGACATGTCTGGGGCAAGTCTTTGAAAAAAAAAAAAAAAGAGGTCTAAATGTGGGTGGGGTCTGCAAAAGAGTATATAAAGGGGAGAATTGAGACAGTAAAGTAGTAGGAGAAATTGCAAGAAGAAGGATACGTGTGACCAGACCTGTCATTCTGTTCAAGACCTGTGAAGTTTCTTTTGTGGATTTTTGCCTGTGTTTGAGCCTTTTTCCTCACCCAGCACATCACCAGGAAACTGTAAATATTTCAGTTTTTTTGTATTCAATCTTGGTCAGTAGAGTTGTAGATAGTAGTTTAGTCTTTGTTTTTTTTTTATTAAATGTGTTTAAGTTTTTAAAACTGTGTCTGTCATCCCTTGCTGTTGCTGTTGCTGTTGTGTTGTAAATTGTAATAACAAATTGGGGCCATAACACTTATTTGCAGAGCGAAAATGAATTGATGCTGGTTAGGGCTGGGGTTAGTTTGGTGATCATGTCAGCGACGCCAACTCACTTATTTGCAAAGCAAAAATGAACCAACAAATAAAGCAGGGGTTTACCTGCCAAGGAGAAAAGTCGCAAACTCTGCTTCAGTTTTTAATCCTTCCAGATCACGGAGTTCCTTCCACTTCTAAAAATCCACTCCGATGTTCACTCTGGTTTTATCCTGGGTTTTGTTAAATTCTTTCTTTGGCACTTTTTTTCTTCTGGCTTCCTTTTTTACTTGTCTTAGCCATGTGAGCAGTTTCTGGTAACTGAGGTATCGGCATTTTTTTCCTCACTGATGGCTCTAAGCTCCTGAACCCGCTCTAGGAGATTTGAACTTGACTGAGCACTGGCGTGAACTGAGGAGGAAGGGGGAGGGGACTGTCTGCAGCGCGTGCATGTGCACTGTTTGACGGCTGTCAGACACCATCCTGGCTCTAATTGGTTCTTTCTAGTCAGTCCAAACGATTCTTTTAAATTGCAGCAGGAGCATTAGGTGGGTGTAAATGAGCCTTTTTTTAAAATTACAGAGTACTAGTTTTATGTAATACTATACACAGTGACAGTTTTAGCAAAAATGACAAAAAGTTACTTTTCTAAATCTTACCAACTGCAGCTTTAAGTGCCGAATCTCTTGCTGCAGCATATCTCACTGATCTGACCATGAGCTTGGCAGATGAACTTGTTCAGTACAAATCATTCATTTCAGAAGAACAGAAATGCCCAAACACAATGCTGAAGACGATGGTAAATTTGGATTTACAGTCCACTTTCCCAAATGTTTACATAGCACTCAGACTGATTTTGACCCTGCCAATAACAAACTGTGAAGGGGAACGGTCATTCTCCAGACTGGCTCGAATTAAAAATGAGCTCAGGATGAAAATGTGCCAAAATCGGTTGAATTCACTCTCCCTTCTAGCAATAGAATCAGAGTTTGTTCGACAGCTCAACTTTGATGAGTTAGTGGAGGACTTTGCAAGAAGGAAGAGCAAGAAGAAACCTTTGTATAATCCTTAGGTACGGTAGGTTGGCGCGGGGGTGGGGGTGGCCCTTTGCAAATGTAACCCCTCCCTGTGCCTGTCGCTTTAAGACGGCATGGAATATCAAACAGGAAATGAGGGTCGATATTAACTCTAGGCTCGACGAGGAGACTGCTGATGTTTACCAGACTGATTTTTGATTTAGACCTGTGAATATTCACCCCAAATAATACATGCACAACAGACTGAGAATTTAAAGGAGGTATAATATTCAGCACCAAAAATATCCTTCACAGCACAGTATTTCAAAGAAAGGTAAGTAAATTAAAGTGAATACCAAGTTGAAGTATTACAGTGTCTCACATACTATATCTCAAAATTGGATTCACCATACAGTTGGTTAAAATACCGTTGTTTGTTACTTGGACCACAATTGAACCGGGAAAAAAAATAAGAATAACAAAAACCTTTGAGATCTCAGGTATTGAAAAAGGAAATTGTCCCAAAAGTTTAAATAAATAGGGAAAAAAATAAATGAGTGCACTCAAAGTCCTACCGCCCTCCTTCACAGTGAATGTCCAATGGTGGGTATTGCGATGTGGATGAAGATGTGGATGGCCAGGAAGTAACAACCAGGATGGAGATGGTATGGATGACAGGAGTGGAACCGAGGACTGAGGACCCAAGTGAAGGACTCAAAAAAAAAAAAACAGCCTACACAAGCATGCAGGAAAATTATTCATTTAGTCCCTAATAAAATTTCCATTACAGTGTATCTATACAAAGTTACTGCTTTTCAATGTCCATTTTAATTTTTTTCCTTCCAACTACCGTTTTTTTAAAAATTAATTCTTAATAACCATTATAACTCAGAGTAACCAAAACATGAATTCACATTAGCATTTCAGAATAACTGTTTTCTTAGCACATAGCTTGTATTGCTTACATGTATTACATTAGGTTTTACAATTCACAACAGTACAAAACGCAATTTTAAAGTCAAGACATTCATTAGCTTAGCTGCATGAATTTTTTCTGCCGGGCCTAACAACAACACAGCACCAGGCATTAGCCTGCACCCAGCAGCTATCAAGCGTTTCTCACAGTAATAAAATAACAGCACAAGATTCACAAAATACATAAACACAGGCTTCCAACCTGAGTAAATTATTTCAACCTGTTTCGAGTTTATCCCGACTGGTTTTAGAGAGAGTACAAGGCCTTTTTTAAGTTATTTTCAGTGTTTAGCACTCTGATAGCGAGCTAGCATGCTACTGCAAACATCCGTTGCTACTCACCAGGAATTCAATTGTTTACAACAGTTCACGTTGTCGTACTCGAACATGCAGCTCGCCGATAGTCTCTTTTAACTCTGTCTCTTTTCAGTTTCTGATCACTGACTTCTAGTTTTTTTCAGTTCGATTCTAATTTTTCCTCTTTCTTCTCTTCCTTCAGGGACTACTCACACAACATGCCTCGGCTGCGGGGACTCGTAGAAAATCAGTGCTTTTACACCTCGCTTACTTTTTTAAAAAAAAAATGACGTCATAACCCATATGCATTCAGCTGGCTGGACCCCCCTCAGAGATTTAGCTTGTGAATGCAGATAGCTTGCACCGGGATTGCGCAATTCTCAAGCTATAATCAGAAACAAGCTGCGCTTTGTTGTTTTGTTGGGAGAAGGTTTCCAGCGGTCTAGCAGCAATATATCCCTAATAAAAAGATGAGTAACTACATAACAGCAACAATGTATTAGCGTTTTAGGCTTCTACGTGCGTTTTTGTCACTAATTCCCATCAGCTTTTCGCTCACTGAAAAAACGCGTAACAACTGCCATCTCATTTAAAGGGACAGCAACACATATAAAGTTTGGGTTTTAGGAGAAGATATTGTTACTGCTCCCCTCACATAGAAAAATAATCATGAATTTAACTTCGAAAGACTGTTTAGAAAATAAATACATAACATACACATGCATCTTCAGAACAACTACAAATAACCTGGGGTTTAATTAACCCTGGTTACATCCTCCCCCTCTTACTGCATGAGTCCCTGCATGCACACCAAATACTACCAGGAACTTAATAGGGGCTATTAGACACTGGGGTAATGATTTCTTGTAGGCTTTCAAAAAATGAGCTAAGGGCAAGGATCAAGGGTTTCCCAAGCTCATCGTAAGTGAACTTGCGTGGAACACGTCTTTCTCTGTCGGAACGTCTGGGCTCGGTTGATTGGTGCCCTTGGATGACATTTGTATCTTCTTCAGGTCCTTGAGGGACAGGATCATGCTGCTGGCCAGAGGGAACCATCTCACTTTCCTTGTGAACTGGTGAGTTGTTTCCACTTCCTTCCTCTTCAACTCTGTCACACTCTGGAATGTCTACAACAACATAATCCTTTGATTGAGCAAGGGGTGGATCTACAGGTTTGGTTGACTGGTCAGGATTTAGCTGTTTGGATATGAGTGAGTGCTGAGAGTCAAAGTCAGGAGCGTTCGGATTGAGCACACTCAGAGGTCGTCTCCTGGGTGTACATTCTATTTCCTGAACAAAAGGTCCCCACAAAGTGATTTGTGATGGTCCCTCAAAAACACAACCATCCACCTCTTCATCTATCAAATGTCCCTCTGAATTATCACATTCTGCCTGCTGATCCCTCACCCTACTACTTCTCAAATCCATTTTCCTTGCTTTGCTAAACTGTGGGCCCTGCTCTGGAGTTTCCTCAACAGGCAGAAACCCACAGGGCAAAAGCAGGTCCCTGTGAAGGGTACGGTGTGGCCCACTGCCCTTTTCAGGCTTGACAACATACACAGGGCCACCATCAATTCTTTTCACAATAATGTGAACAGGTTGCTCCCACCTGTCAGCCAACTTATGTTTCCCGCGCACACTGACATTCTTCACCAGGACACGGTCACCTTCAACTAACTCGGTAGCTCTGACTTTGGCATCGAACCGCAGCTTGTTCCTCTCTCCCGCTTTCCTGGAACGTTCAGCTGCCAGAGTGTAGCTTTCATGCAGAAGCTGGCGGAGGTTCTGCACATATTCTGAATGTGTCTTATGGGCCTCAGTGGGAGGGTTGGTACCCAGGATGAGGTCAACTGGAAGGGTTGGCTGCCGGCCAAACATCAACTCATATGGGGAATACCCCGTCGTATCGTTCCTAGTGCAATTATACGCATGCACAAGGGGTTTAATGAAGTCTCTCCAATGTTCTTTGTCCTTTTCCTCCAAGATTCCAAGCATGCTTAACAAGGTCCTATTAAAGCGCTCAACAGGATTTCCTTGGGGATGGTAGGGTGTAGTACGGACCTTATCTGCTCCAATCAGTGAACACAATTCTTTGATTGTATGGGATTCAAAGTCCCTCCCCTGATCGCTGTGAAGACGGCTAGGAAACCCTTAATGGACAAGGAAATTCTCCCAAAGGGCCCTTGCCACCATCCTTGCCTTTTGGTCTTTTGTTGGTACTGCTACCGCGAACTTCGTGAAATGGTCAGTGATGACCAAAATGTTCCGAGTGTCACGACTATCAGGTTCGAGGGACAGGTAGTCCATGCAGACCAACTCTAATGGGTAAGTTGTCTTAATGTTAACCATTGGTGCTGCTCTCTGTGGTTGAGCTTTCCTCCTGGTACATCTTCCACAGGTTTGACATTTCCTGTCGATTGACTCCTTCATTCTTGGCTAATAAAATCTGGCTCTAGCTAAACTTAACACACGCTCAGGTCCCAAGTGACCACATCATCATGCAACCCATGAAGAGCTCTATCTCTATACTGCGCAGGCAGCACGAGCTGATTAATAATGTTCCCTCGATCGAAACACCTTCTGTGGAGGATGCCATTCCTAACTTCAAGCCTGTTCCACTCTCTGAGGAGCAATTTGACCTCAGGCTCCTCAGTGCTTACAGTTTTGAAGCTGGGCTTCTGTGCACCATCCAACAAGGTGATAATTTTCTTAATTGATGGGTCCTCCCTCTGTGCTTTATACCAACATTCCTTCGTCATGCCAGGCAGGGTGGTTTGGCCTTGGCTAGAAAACAGATCAGGCACTGATGAAGCATCTGTGGCGAGAGACTCTACAAGAACAGGAAGTTGCGGTGAGATGACTGTATGACGATGACAGAGTGTAGAGATGACATCCGTGGGAATCTCCCTTCCCTCCCCCTCAAGAATGCGCTTTGCCATCGCCTCGATCCTCTCTTTCTCCTGTATGAAGTCTTCATCTTCCTGAGGTGGAGCCTGCGGCCGTCGAGACAGACCATCCGCATCCCTGTTGGTATGTCCTGCTCGATACTTGATGTTGAATCTGTATGTTGACAGGGCAGCCAACCAGCAGTGTCCAGCTGCATCAAGCTTGGCAGAAGTAAGGACATAGGTGAGTTGATTATTGTCTGTCAGAACAGTGAAATCTGTACCATAAAGGTAGTCATTGAATTTTTCGCAGATCGCCCACTTTAAGGCTAGATACTCTAGCTTGTGAGTTGGGTAATTTCTCTCACTCTTTGATAAGCCTCTACTGGCGTAAGCTATAGCTCGGAGCTTCCCACCTTGCTCCTGATAAAGAGCAGCTCCAAGACCCTCACCACAAGCATCTGTATGTAACACGTACGGGAGCTTGGGATCTGCAAAAGCGAGGACAGGAGCTGACGTTAACTTATTAATGAGCGTTCTGAAAGCAGATGTCCACTCTGCATCAAAGGGGGCTCGAGGATGGACACAGTTCTTTGGTCCGTCTCTTTTGTAAGCTTTACCCCTCTTCTTGGCCGGATAGTACCCAACAGTGAGAGCGTTGAGGGGCTTAGCGATTTTAGAACAGCCCTCCACAAAGCGCCTATAATATCCTGCGAAGCCCAAAAACCGCTTCAGCTCTTCTCTGTTCACAGGATGAGGCCAGTCTTTGAGAGCTGAGATTTTATCTGGGTCAGTGTGGACCCCTTGGGCATCCACCACATGGCCAAGGTATTTTACAGATGATCGGAAAAAATGGCACTTCTCAGGTGACAGTCTTAAGCCATAGTCTTTGAGACGGTGTAATACCTTCATGAGTCTCTTTTCATGCTCTTCCAGGGTCTCTGAAAAGACTATGAGATCGTCTAAAAACACGAGAACCTCACTCAGATGCAGGTCTCCAACACACTTTTCCATGAGGCGTTAGAAAATGCTAGGAGCGTTGGTCACGCCTTGTGGCATATGGTTAAATTCGTAAAAGCCCAGGGGACATGTAAACGCCGTCTTTGGCTTGTCCTTATCTGCCATCTCCACCTGATAATAGCCGGACCTGAGGTCCATCACCGAGGACCACCTCGCTCCACTCAGGGCCGAGAATGTCTCCTCAATATTGGGGAGGGCGTATGCATCTTTTATAGTGTGGGTGTTCAGCTTCCTATAATCGATACACAACCCAATCTTCCCATTTTTCTTTCTCACCAACACTACTGGTGAGGTGAAGGGACTCTCAGACTCACGTATTATTCCGGCATCAAGGACCTCTCAGAGGTGCTGTTTTACAGCCCCTCGATCACTGGGGTGTATTAGCCTTGGGCGCTCTTTAAAGGGTGTCTGGTCCTGCAAGCGAATATGGTGTTTCACAGCAGTTGTGTGACCTAAGGAGAGCTCGTCACCAGCAAAGACCTCAGGGATAGAATTTAGCTGGTCTGAAATTCGTCGTTTCCATTCCTCAGACATAGGTGAGTCATCGAGATTGAACACAAGCCTCTCAGTCGGCTTCAGAGAATCAGTGGCCATGGATTGCATGGCGTTCAGGGGCATTGCACTCTGAGAAGCAGATATTTCTCCGATGACACACTTTGGTGGAAGAGTGACACTGTGGTCTGCTGTGTTTCTGAAAATGACAGGGATCTTGCTGGAGGCCTTACAGGTGATGTTCATGAGTGCACATTCAAGGAACAGTCCACCAGGCAGGGAAGGAGACTCAGGGGGTTCAAGGACAAAAGATGTGCTAGGATTTTCCTTCCCAACCCTGACATCTCCAACCACACACAGCTTGTGGCCTGCTGGAATGGTGACGGGGTTCCTTCCATGCAACTTCACAGGACAAGGTTTGTTTCCATTTTCGTGCATTTTGGAAACATATTGGAGAAGCAATGCAAACTTATCTGACCTCCTCTGGAAAGTTAGCCTGTCATAATCCATCCCTCGTTGGTAGAGTTGCAGCAGAACATTTGTGCCAACCAACATTGGAATTTGGCTGTTAAACTAGCACTCGGGGACAACAAGTACTAGGGCAGTTAGCTGCTCCTCTGATCCAGTAACACTGTCAGGGGAAGTTAGAAGAACCTCAACATAGCCGAGATAAGGTACACACAGACCTCCAGCCCCTTCAACCTCAAGCAAATGATGGATGGGCTGAATGGGGAAAGATGCCAGGTGCTTCGAACAGAAAGTCTCTGAAATGGTGGTCACCTGAGATCCGGTATCAAGGATGGATTGACATCTTCTGTCCCCTATGTAGACTGTAGAGACACAGCGGGGGCCCACCAGCCCAGGAGGTAGGATGTGGAGAGGGGTTTTAACTCCTATTTGCCCTTCCACGTCGTGGGTCATCACCTTGGGACTTATCTGATTGCTTCCTCGGCTCCTGGTCGTCCCGTGGCAGGAGCCTCTACAAGTTTAAAGATACTTCGGGGGATCCCTGTCGTGCCCAGAATCTGTTGCGTTTTTCTCTGAGTTCCGCATTCTTTTTCCGCACAAGGCCAGGGTTAGGTTCATTGATGCAATTTGCGGCAATGTGCCCATCTTCTCCACACTTAAAGGAGAACCATGGTCTTGGCTGAGTGGGAGTTTGGGGCATTGAAGGATTTGTGACACGTACTGCTAAACTTTCACTTTGCAGGGGTGTTTCCCTCGTTGTTGAACTGCTTGGAGGCACTTCACGCTTGAATTCGTCTCTCTCTTTGTGTATAAGCTCTGCAACTTGTTTCCGAAGTTCTGCGACTTCTTTTTCAAGTTTGGAACTTGCATCAGACTTTTTAGGAAGTGCGGCAATAGGTTCCTCGTCAAATACTGGTAAGCTCAAAACTGAATGAACATGTGCTGCAGCCTTAGTGCTTCCTAGATATTTTTTCATTCTATCCACCTTAGTGGCCCTCCGGTCCTCTTCTGTTCTCAATAGTAACAGTAACTCTGGGAAAGATGGGGGATTAGCCTTCCTGTGCTCAAGCTGGAGGCCAATGATCAAACTCTGGTCCCAACATCCTCGACAAAATTGCCTGAGCAAATATTTATCTGATTCTGCAGGCGAAACTCCCCCTCTAGAGATGGCTTTGGTGAGAAGCGTTTGGAGGCGGTTTAGGTAGACAGAGGGCTTCTCCCCAGAATTCTGGTTTGAACCCAAGAACGTCGCAAACAGCTCTTCTCCATCCTCTACCACTCCAAATGCAGATTCAAGCTGAGTGAGGTAAACCCCAAGTGGTGCATTTGTTCCAAGTGGCTTGACAATGTCAGAAGCTGGGCTAAGTAGACTCTCCAAAATCCTTCTTACCTTTTGGGAGTCAGATAATGAAACAACATTGAGGAGGAGGTCTACCTGGGTGCGCCAGGCGTCATAGTCAACTTCGCCGTTTAGCTTTGGGACTCGCCCTGAGAAGGTCCTGACTCTGCTTTGGCTGAAGCTAGATGGTGTTGTATCACTGCGAATGAAATGTTCAACAATAACTTTTTGGATTTGAGGTGGATTAATTGAGCTCTCATTCAGAAGTGGGGGACTTGTGGGGAAGCTGTGGGGAGGAGCACTAGTAGCTGGACCAGCTAGGCTTGGCTCAGGATTGCCAGGCTGACCTTCATCAGTTACTCCGCTGCGACTACTAGGTGTAGGAACATGTTGGTCTGGCAACTGAAGGTGAGTATCAGGGCTCAGTGGGAAAACAGGGTCAAGTGGGACAGGTTCTAACTCCCGCTGAAGCACATTCCAAAATCCAGCTTTACTACTCGAGGCAAGAGTGCTCAGTTCAGCTAAGCATTTTTGGGCTAACTCTCTTCCAAGCTCCTCTTGACACACCTCACGGATAGTTTTCACATACCAGGTAATGTTGGGATCATGGGGGCAAGGCAGATGGCCAAGGCTTGCAGGATCAAGCCTCGAAATTGCCCGTTCTGATGTGTACTCTACAAGGGTTCTGGCTTTTGGCTGATCCTGTTGGGATTCTGGATGCTGCATCTCATGTTTAAGTTCTGTACCTGGCTTTATGATTTTTGTGTTTAGTGACCACTGCTCTGTCTGACCATTCTTAGGATTATGTACTGTGTTTTGGTCATTTTAGATTTCTTGTTATTTTTCATGTCTTGTGTATTCCTAGTCTTTGCCATAGATTCCTAGATTCCATGCCATGTTTTCATTTCCATGCTTTGCACTTTGTCTCCCTTGTCTTGTCAGGTGTGTATCTTTGCTCACGGTCCCTTGTCTTGTGTGACACTCATTCGGGTGATTTATTGGTTTCTGGGTTTCAATCTTCTTTCATGATCTCGTGTTCTTCCTTCCTCTCTTTTACTGTCATACTAACACATACTAACGGTTTATTGTTTTTGCTAAATACTAACCCACACTAACCTTGTATATTTGGACTAACTTACTAACAAGCACTTGGGATTGTATAGCTGCACTTACTAATTGACTAATGATCTCTCAGCTGTCGCCCAATTCTAGTCTCCGCCTCCTTGCCTATCCCTAATTATCTCTGCTGCAAGTTTCTGTGGATTTCCACTTATACTTTGTGCTTTCCTTTTCTTTTATCTTGGCACTTTAGTACTCCTTAACCGGAGCTGTTGTTTTGTACTTAGGTTTGTCTTGTGATCCCTGTCTGCGTTTTGGCTACAGCCAAATTCATGTAATTAGTTTATCCCTCATGTGTCTCTCCCTAATCATTGTCACTATTGATTGCACCTGTTCTCCCTGGTCATGTGTTTACCCCGGATGTGTATATAAGATGTCTGTTTGGTTCTCACTCTTGTCAGATCGTTCTCCCTAGTTTTCTCGTGCCACATTTATCGCCTTGATTTCTCAGTGTTTATCTTTCTGACTGGATTGCCCGACTATCGTTTTTGGTTTGCCTTTTTTTGGATATTGTTGCATCTGTGAGTTTTGACCTTTTTCTGCCCGACCTTGAGTTTGTGATTACTGCCCTGGTTTTGGATTCGGACTGTCTTTGGCTTATGAGTTTGTTTCTCCTCCAAACCTGCGCCTGTGTACCGAACCCTTTTTGTCTGACCACGAACTTTGTTATTGGTGCCCTGGTTACGATTCTGGATTACGCCCATTGGATACTGTTTTTGGATTGTGGACTTTGTACCGTTGCCAGCTCTGTTGAGGGGTTTCCCCCTTCAGAAATAAAGCCTCCTTTTTGCATTCTACTGGTTGTCGCACTTGGTTCATTTCGTAAATCACAACAGATCCGGCACATCAGGAATCCTGACTATTTTTTTAATGTCCCCATTAGCATTAAAGAAGTCAGTGATCTCTTTATCAGTGTACTGTTCGTCTATGCCTGTGACATACAGGCAACTAGGTCCATGCACATCAAACTGGTTGCAAAGATCCATTTTATCCTGTACTAAAGTTTAGTGGATTTTATGATCTAGATCAACAATAATTTGCACAACAAAGTCAAATCTCAAGCCTGTACAAAGTTAAATTTCTCCACGCTAAGTCTTTTTTTTTCCTGGACTCTATTTGGGGTAGAACCTAATTTAATTACAGCAGCTCTCCTGGCTGGCTCACCACTTTGTAACCTCTCCCTGTGCCTGTCACTTTAAGACGGCATGGAATATCAAACAGGAAATGAGGGTCGATATTAACTCTAGGCTCGACGAGGAGACTGCTGATGTTTACCAGACTGATTTTTGATTTAGACCTGTGAATATTCACCCCAAATAATACATGCACAACAGACTGAGAATTTAAAGGAGGTATATTCAGCACCAAAAAGATCCTTCACAGCACAGTATTTCAAAGAAAGGTAAGTAAATTAAAGTGAATACCAAGTTGTAGTATTACAGTGTCTCACATACTATATCTCAAAATTGGATTCACCATACAGTTGGTTAAAATACCGTTGTTTGTTACTTGGACCACAATTGAACCGGGAAAAAAAATAAGAATAACAAAAACCTTTGAGATCTCAGGTATTGAAAAAGGAAATTGTCCCAAAAGTTTAAATAAATAGGGAAAAAAATAAATGAGTGCACTCAAAGTCCTACCGCCCTCCTTCACAGTGAATGTCCAATGGTGGGTATTGCGATGTGGATGAAGATGTGGATGGCCAGGAAGTAACAACCAGGATGGAGATGGTATGGATGACAGGAGTGGAACCGAGGACTGAGGACCCAAGTGAAGGACTCAAAAAAAAAAAAAACAGCCTACACAAGCATGCAGGAAAATTATTCATTTAGTCCCTAATAAAATTTCCATTACAGCGTATCTATAAAAAGTTACTGCTTTACAATGTCCATTTTACTTTTTTTCCTTCCAACTACCATTTTTTAAAAATTAATTCTTAATAACCATTATAACTCAGAGTAACCAAAACATGAATTCACATAAGCATTTCAGAATAACTGTTTTCTTAGCACATAGCTTGTATTGCTTACATGTATTACATTAGGTTTTACAATTCACAACAGTACAAAACGCAATTTTAAAGTCAAGACATTCATTAGCTTAGCTGCATGAATTTTTTCTGCCGGGCCTAACAACAACACAGCACCAGGCATTAGCCTGCACCCAGCAGCTATCAAGCGTTTCTCACAGTAATAAAATAACAGCACAAGATTCACAAAATACATAAACACAGGCTTCCAACCTGAGTAAATTATTTCAACCTGTTTCGAGTTTATCCCGACTGGTTTTAGAGAGAGTACAAGGCCTTTTTTAAGTTATTTTCAGTGTTTAGCACTCTGACAGCGAGCTAGCATGTTACTGCAAACATCCGTTGCTACTCACCGGGAATTCAATTGTTTACAACAGTTCACGTTGTCGTACTCGAATATGCAGCTCGCCGATAGTCTCTTTTAACTCTGTCTCTATTCAGTTTCTGATCACTGACTTCTAGTTTTTTTCAGTTCGATTCTAATTTTTCCTTTCTTCTCTTCCTTCAGCGTCTACTTACACAACATGCCTCGGCTGCGGGGACTCGCAGAAAATCGGTGCTTTTACACCTCGCTTACTTTAAAAAAAAAAAAATTGACGTCATAACCCGTATGCATTCAGCTGGCTGGACCCCCCTCAGAGATTTAGCTTGTGAATGCAGATAGCTTGCACCGAGATTGCGCAATTCTCAAGCTATAATCAGCAACAAGCTGCGCTTTGTTGTTTTGTTGGGAGAAGGTTTCCAGCGGTCTAGCAGCAATATATCCCAAATAAAAAGATGAGTAACTACATAACAGCAACAATGTATTAGCGTTTTAGGCTTCTACGTGCGTTTTTGTCACTAATTCCGTCAGCTTTTCGCTCACTGAAAAAACGCATAACAACTGCCATCTCATTTAAAGGGACAGCAACACATTAAAAGTTTGGGTTTTAGGAGAAGATCTAGTCTAAAGACCGTTTAGAAAATAAATACATAACATACACATGCATCTTCAGACCAACTACAAATAACCTGGGGTTTAATTAACCCTGGTTACACAAACTCCTAGCCCCGGGGCCCAGACCCCCCATAATCCGGCCCTGGGTTAGGTCATCGTAAAATGCTGTTCTTAATCAGGAAGTTCAATCTCTGATGGCAGTGCTTCTTTATTGGGGACAATTGATTCAATGAACCAAGAGATTGACAATTAGTATTAGCTGATTAAGTGAATCATCCCACTGCTGAGCTGGAACAAAAATTTATGGTGCTGTGGATCCCCAGGACTGGAATTGAGAACCACTGATCTAGTAAACACATTCAGGAAAATTGCGTGCTGAACCAAGCAACGTTAAGTTCTTCAAAATCATTATCCTCTACTTGGCCATTGCTTTCACCCCCTTCCCATTTGCTTTGTTCAATTTGCAATCAAACAGCTGATTAGCTCAGTGAACATTTAGATGTAATTTTTGTTTGTCACATTTTAAAATTTAAAAGGCCAAGAAACATAACAGAGTTGCCTGAATGCGTATGCAACATTATTTCTAGTTACACATTTGGCCTCTGTGTGGGAATGCGTTAACAATTTACATGTCACGTTTGATAAGCTTAAACAACATATTTTCCACCTTCCCTGTAGGTTATTTAGATGCTCAAAATTAACCAAAATCAAGAGCTATGAATTACTTTATCTCAAATTAGACCAGTTCAATTATTCATTCGGTGCGTTTGTCTGTTGCGTGCAATGCAAAAATAATTTCTCACATTCAGGTTTGATAGGCTTCACAAAACACTGCGCATATCTTTTTTTCTCTTTTTTTATTAATTTGGCATCTCCAATCCCAACCGAATCTGGAATGCCCAATTGGTGAACTACGTACAACCTTGCTGCCAACTCAGGAGAGCAGTTCATTTTTTTTCCCCATTAAAATTCACTTGAGTTGAAGGTTACATTTTTTCTACAATTTTCAGGGTGAGAGTATGCTTCAGCAATAAAAATTTACTTTATTATAAGGCTTTTAACACATCTTAACCACAGGTGCCAATAATTATGGAGGGTGCTGAGGCTGGGTTACGTCAATGATAACAGGAATTTTTTGGCATGTTTATACCGTAACCCGGTTACATTGAAAAATACAGGGCACATCGTGACAGACGGCAAATAATGGTTAGTCGTGGAGCTTCGTGTAATATGCCAAGTCTCTCATCCACATCACAGAAACAATATATAACTACAATCGCTTAAACTGACAAAGCATTCTTTAGAACAGACAAAAAAATCATGTAGTCTGATCTACAAAGGCAATTGCTCATTTTGATTTAAACATGTATAACTATCATGCTGCGTAGTCTGTCCATGATAATGCCATATACAGCCTGATGTTCGGATGATAAAAGTTCAGGTCCTGTATGAGCGCCACAGCATTTCATTAATTGTCGACCAATCAATAAAATAGACTATTTTGACGAGTGGAGTCTTGTTTTTCTCACCTCACTTGTCCACTCTATGCATGTCCATCTGTCCGCAGGATACCATAAAACACAGAGATCAAGCAGGATCATGAAAAACTGCTTAAACATGCTTATTCACTGTACTTCACTGATTCACTGTACTTCCAAGGTCATGCAGTTATTTATGTTTAAGGCCGTTAAAGGTTGTTTTACTATTCCTTTACAGTAAATAAATATAAAGAATACGTAACAAATGCTGCATGCTTTGAGAAAGTTTTAAGCTTGGCTTTGGGGGTTTGATTAACCTCAGAAGGGTGCTTAAACCATCTACACTGGGCCCCTGTCTCTGCTATAGAAATGCTGTGCACTTTACTGGCTCTTGATACGCGGTCAGAGGTCTCAAACAGAAACACTGGCACAATGTTTCCATTGATCCAAGCCAGGTTGCCTGTCAGTTTCACTATAAAGCCAGTGAATTTCTTCCAGCTCATGTCACGCCACTGGCTTTTCATTTAGGAGCTGAGATGGGGGGGGGGGTTCAGATCTGTCTGTAGTTGGATAGGGTGAAGTTCATCACATTGAGGATCTGGCAGTGACAGACAATTAACCCCTGCCTGCACATAAATACACATGTATGTGCACACAAAGTTACACACAAAAACAACACACTAATATGACAGGGTTCAGAGAAGCAGATTCCCTCTCAAAAGCAACCTCAGCTAACATATTAAGCTGAACAGCGCTCTCTCTGAACACTTAACGAATCCATGTTAAACTGGATTTCACACCTTCTCAGGTGTGAGTTCTGCGCTTTTCTTACTCACCCAGTTTCTGTGCTTCATCAGTTTTTCCTTCATCATGCTCCATTCCACCTTTTAATCTCCTAGAACTTTATTTACAGATACTGCCACTGGCTCCCAAGCACATCTTTTCATCTGACTTCCTGAAGGCATATATGTGACAGGCAGCACATTCAAGACAGTGCACATTATCGACATGCTGTGAAAGCAGCTCAAAAATCTTTCCCTTCACAGCAATCTGAATGTTTATAGACCATGGGTAAAATCACTGGCCCTGAATGGATTATTAATAATTTTACAGCCCACAATTAAAAAAAAGAATTGGCTTCTTGATGTTCTCAAATGAAAAGCTTTTGACAAGACGAACTGAATGGCCAAAATGCTTGGCCTCATTTGGAAAGCATGATCAACAAGTTTCTGGAAATATACTCCAGTAGTAAAAGTAGACTAAAAGAAAAGCGACACTACATAAGCTGAAAGAGGAGAACTTTTTTATTTTTTGGGCTGTGTCGGCGATCTGAGGGGTTGAGATGGGTTACTTTGGTAAACTTAGCGTAAATCACCAAATCAACTTAACTTCAAGAACATTACAAATACCCAACAGCACATGTATCCAACGATCTAAAAGAACCAAATTGACTCAGCTGACTCTCATGAACACCAATTTATACTGAATGATCAGGTTGACTGAGGGGAGTGAGCGAATGGGATGGTAGTTTGTGGTGCATTAATTCATTTTTGATGAATTATATTTCTGATATACAATTAAATGTAAGGATTACAAGCAATGTATGGTGATTCCTATGCATAAATTCAATCAAAGCTTTGCTTGCTTTTGCCTTTACTATCATAAAGCAGTGCTGCCCATCCCGATACGCGGGATGAGTATTGTGAAGGCCCTGAAGTAGTCCCTGCGACCTCATTTTATGCGCAAATGTGGCACAATTTTTAAAAAATCCCGGTACAATTATGCGCGCCGCAGCATCCCCAGTGTGATCAGTTTGCTAGGCTCTGGCCCCCTCCCCACCAAACACCCCACCCAAGCCATCACTTGTGAGGCCCACTTGCGCAAAGTTAAGTAAGTAGTGTTAGAGAAGAGAGAAAGGACCTCTGGAATCTGATCTACTTCATGCATCACTGCAATGATCTGGCCTGACGTGTTGCCATAGAGCTTTTTCTTCTTTTGCTCTGTTTCATTTTTGTTACTGTTTTCACCGTTTTATGTGCCTGTGTTATTATTTATTCAGTTATTTACAAGCGTCTTCCAAAGTTTTCATATTTAGATAAGCAACGCTAATAGAGCACAGGAAAAGCCCACCAGCATTTTTAAGAATGAAGTTTGTTAATATTTCACATATTATTCTTTAATCCAAATATTTTCACATTCAACACCCACCTGCATCCAAATTGTCTGGTATTAAGAACTGGAATAGTTAAAGCGGACACGAAACACCAGAAGCAGTTAACATATTTTACAAGTTGGGTTCCCACTCTAAAAATTAATTACAGTTTCAACACTGTCAGTGAACCTGGATTAAAATAAAAAGCAATCTAAATAACATTTTTCAAACCAGTGTGGCGCCATCTTGTGGCGCATAGAATATGACGTCACGTGGTTGGTTGGCTTGGAACTCCTTTATTAGCTTGCATTGGAGAAACTTATGACAGCACTGACTCGATGGAGAATAAGGAACCTCAAACTAAAAAACGATGCAAGGGGGGTCACTTTTGCATCGCCCCTGGATGCAGCAACGAATTTAATACGGATAAAAATCAAGGAAAGATTGTCCACTTTCATGCTTTGCCTCTTCTGAGGCAAGTGGTTCTTCTTCGTTGGCTAGCTGCACTGAAACGAGAGAATCCTCCAGTTAGCCGTGAAGCTCGGGTTTGTAGTGAGCATTTTGTTGAAGAGGACTATGTGGAGGAGAGGTTTTTTGAGTCCAGCAACCTGGTGGTTTGATGATCCAACAAACTCGACTTTTCCTCTTATGAGATCGGGTGTACAGACCGTCCGACCCAGTCAACTAAAAAAAAAAGTAGCTGTGCTCCGTAATGAAAGGGCGCAACGGCGCACCCATTTGGCCGAGCAGAGAGAGGTACGACCTGCAAGGTTGAGATGACCAGAAAATAAAATCAGCACTGTCTTCGAGAATATAAACGTCTTTATAACATCAGGGCTGTGGTACTGTTTTCCAGTCAAAGCTCAGCAATCTAGTCATTAATAACCTAGCAACAAAATAATCTCATCACATCCGTATCCGTTCATCGCGATATGTGTACCCCTCTACAACCATAAACAAGTTCAACAGCTCAGCTTTCTTACCTTGGCAGCACAGAGACTCTAATATTCACCGGCATCTCTGTAGAAATCAAGCATTTTCTTCACCTTACAGTCTCCGTCCATTTTCATTTGGGCTTTTCCCCCTCAAGTAGGAAGTGATAATCCACTCATAGCAGTAACTGGTATTGGAGCTCCGTTCAAATAATGTGGGTAAATTAAAGAAGAGAAAAAAAAAATCACCGCTACCGTATTTCACCAATTCATCGCCCGGGTGTTTAATATGCAAAATCGACTTGGACCCCGGGCGTTTAAAAGAACCAGGCGGCTATTTGCTGCAGGCCTTTATTTATTTTTGCACCAGGTCATTATCGTAATGACAGCAACTGTCCAACATATTTTCAGTCAGTTGATTTAAGATTACGGTACACCCTTTTGTTCTAACGTTAGCTAGCGCTCTTATTTTGACCGAAATACCCATTTATTTTGACCCATACCCATGAATAAGGAGCACTACACCTCACATATCTTTCATCACTGTTAACAGTTTGCTGTCAATAATGCAAGCTGTGCATGATTCATACAAACTATAGTGATAACTGTTAAAGTCTGGCAGTGATGTTGCACAAAGAAAAATAAAATTCAGCATCTTAAGTGCAAAAGGTTTTCACAATATCCACAACACCATCATTTGTAAAAACTTTTATTATTCCAAAATATTTGTATAAAACTATACGGCTTCACTGTGGTCCATGAGGAAGGAAAGCAGTCAGGGCTTGTCCTGGGAACATTCCTGTGAAAAGAAAACATTGTATTAATATGAGTCCATCCTTTCTCAGAAACTAACTGGCAAGTTGCAACTCAAAATAGTGCCCATCTCAGCCTGCTACAGCTAGCTAACAAATTGACGATATCATAAGCATGCTAACTAGCCGGACTAGTCAAAGTCAACTTTATATACTTTATGCACAAGCTTCCAAACTGATTAAGTGCTTTTATCAGCCTAACAGCGACTTGTATTAGTGACTAAGCGAAAGTAGACTTTTTCATCCATACCGAAGTTTCAAACGTTAGTCTGCCTCGTTTTAGCCTACATGCTAAGCAGATATCGTTAGGTAAGGTTAAAATACCTGCTGTTGATGGGCCGCTCCGGAGTGTCCGCACGGACTTCACGGAGGGAGAGCATGGGAATTTCCGATACCTTCCTCTCACAGCAGAGCATCTGGTAGGTGCGGGACAGGGTTATGCTCTGCATATCCCCGAGCAAGTGATCCACGTTCACCTCCCGACAGCAGATGGACCCGCTTGCGGTCGGCATTTCAGTGCAGTGACCACACAGACACCAGGTTGTGTTACCCACCCTCTCCACACCAGAAGGAACCGACGGCTGCTCCTCAGATGAAATATTGTCCATCCTTTCTCTCCTCCTCACTGGCTCGATGGCATAAGCCATTGGGTTTCTTTGGATCCCCTCAAAATACCGCTCAGCCACGTCTTCTGACATGTTTAACTCGGTGAAACGTACACCTGTGACTATCTTGAATCTCCAACCAACCAACCTCGTGACGTCACCACAGGTGCGACAGCAATATGGTGGCGAGCCAGAACGAAAGCTTACATCAGTACCAAACATAAATCTATTTTACTTTAACAAGTAATTGTTTTTTTGTCAAATTTTTTCTCAAATAAGTTCCAATACACTTAAGTCTTTACAAAACTCGCAAAAACTGGGCTGTTTCTTGTCCGCTTTAACATAACATAACATAACATGAATAGCAAGAACAGGCCTTTCAGCCCAACTAAGCTCGCCAGTTTCTTTATACTATTGTGAATATATCCCTTCAGATACTCAATGACTCAATGGCATCTAGCTTTTAGTCAAGCCTGCTCTTGAAAACCCCCGAGGCCTCTGCCTCATCAATATGGTCAGGCAAGCTATTCCACATTGAAATTACTCTTTGTGTGAAGAAATATTTCGGAATATCAGTGCTAAATTTACCTTTGATCAACTTCCATTTGTGACCCCGAGTTCTACTCACAACACTTAGTCAAAGGAATCCTACATAATTCACTTTGTTAATCCCTTTAACATATTTAAAGACCTCAATCAAATCACCCCTGTGTCTCTTTTTTCTAAGACTAAAGAGATTAAGGATCTCCAGCCTCTTCTCGTAGCTTTCATCTTTTATACCTGGAATAAGCTTAGTGGCTCTTCTCTGAACTTTCTCAAGAGCCTCTATATCTTTCTTAAAGTATGGTCCCCAGAACTGTACACAATACTCCAGATGTGGTCTAACGAACGTGTTGTACAAAAGAAGCATCACCTCCTTAGATTTGTACTCAATACTTTTGGCAATGTATCCCAGCATCTGATTAGCTTTTTTAACAGCTATGGCACAAAGGCTAGAATCTGTGAGGGTTTGGTCAACAATCACTCCCAGATCTTTATCGTGTGCAACACTATCCAGTTTTAAACCTCCCATGAAGTAATCCCGTCTAATGTTTTTATTACCTACAACTTTACATTTTGCTTGATTAAATTTCATTTGCCACATTTTTGCCCAATTCTGGATTCAATCCAAATTGTCCTGAATCACTTTAGTGGACCCTAAACTATTTGCCAAACCCCCGAATTTAGTATCATCTGCAAATTTAACCAATCTGCTCTCAATATTCCTATCAAGGTCATTAATGTAGATGAGGAACCGCAGGGGTTCCAACGCCGATCCCTGGGGGACGCCACTCCCCACCATACCTAGCTCAGATGAGACACCACTGACCAGCACTCTATGTGTTCTGTCCTGTAACCAGTTTGGAATCCACTTTAGAATACCTCCTGTAACTCCAATGGAACTCATTTTAAAAATTTGTCTCTTATGCGGTACTGTATCGAATGCTTTCTGAAAATCCAAGTATATGATGTCATAAGCCCTGCTCTGGTCATAAGAACCAGAACCAGAATCAAAAAATTCCAGAAGGTTTGTCAGGCATGACCTTTCGTTCCAAAAACCATGCTGACTATCCCTCAAGATACAATTACATTCAAGAAATAAGTCCAGCTCATCTTTTATGATAGATTCCAATATTTTGCCTGCAATGCAAGTTAAACTGACTGGCCTGTAGTTACCCGGCTTGGTACGGTCCCCTTTCTTATATATTGGTATTATATTACCCTGTTTCCAATCATTTTGTATTTCTCCAGTTTCTAAAGACCGTCTGAAGGTGGCGGATACCGGCTTAAGATGATCTCACCAACTTCCCTGAGCACTCCAGGATATAAGCCATCAGGACCCACCGCCTTATCTGCCTTTAGTTTATGCAACTTGTCTAATACTTCGTTCACTCTGGCTGTTCATAATATTTTCACTTATTGGTCAAATCTCTGAAACAACAACTTTGAATTCTATTTCACCATGAATATATTCCAGTTACTGGATACGGCATGCGAAAATAGCCCCCCTTCATTTCAGTGAAAATCGCTCAATGGCGCAGCATAGCAACATCTGGGCAATTCCACATGAGAGTTGCTAAAACAGCAATTTTGAAAAAGTGTTTTATATTAGAAATATATAGGTTTTCATATAGATGACTCATTACCAAATCAGACACTGAAAACTGTTTTGAAATATCTTTAACTGTCTTTTCAAAATTTAGATTTGAATTTTGTAATTTTTTTTTAAGCTCCAGAACAAGGATCAAAGGTTCATTTTCCAAAGCTGATAACTCCTGTGCTGCTGTGCCTGAGCGCCGCAACCCGTTTTTAAGTCGCAATCTTAAAATCGGACCACTTTTTTTTAACCTACATTTCAAGAATTTGGATTGTTAGTTACATAGCTATATAATATACAAGATCATGGATCTATGAATTGAATTTATTAATGAATTAAATCAAACATCTGCTGCAGTCCGGTTTACACCCAAAAGGTGTTAACTGCAGCAGCAATAGTCTTCCAAATTGCAGCCTTCTGGACTCCCTTTATGTCACTCTTAAGGCTTCCAAATACAAACAAGTAGATCAGAGGGATCTAATAGCTGCGACCTGGCCTAGCATCCGTCACGTGGCATTGTGTCCATGACCGTTGGTTTCTTGTACAAGTGTGACCTCGAAATTGGCAAATGACCTTGAAAATCAATAGGGAACTCTTGCTCTGTACCAAGAAGCTTGTTGTAAGATTTAATAGCCATCCATCAAGTTAAACTCGAGTTACAGTGCAAAAACTGTGAAATCGGGGCAAATCGACACTTTTTTGACCGGTGTGACCTTGGGATTCGACAGATGACCTTGAAAATCAATGGGGAACCCCTCCTCTATACCAAGAAGCTTGTTCTAAGATTTCATAGCCATTCATTGAATTAAACTTGAGTTACGGTGCGAAAACCGTCAAATCGGGCAAAATTGACACTTTTTTTTTTACCTGTGTGACCTTCAGATTTGACGGATGACCTTGAAAAACAATAGGGAACACCTCCTCTATGCCTAGAAGCTATTTCCAAAATTTCATAGCAATCCATGAATTCTAACTGATGTTACAGCGCGAAAACCCGCAAACAAGGTTCTGACCTCTGTGAACTTAACCTTTGACCTCGACCTTGTGCATGGACATCACTTTGGTGAAGGTCAATAACTCCTGAAGATTTCATGATGATACGACGACAGGAACATGGTGGAAAAGGTGTCACGGACAGACAGAAGCGTTCACAGAGCTGCTTGGTCGCAGCTAAAAATTACTTTGTTTTTCTTCACCTCAAACGTGATAATTTATATTTCCTCCTCAGTGAAATTCTTCATCTATGCCGTCTTTCGAGAGTCCATGTTGTAAAGTGAGCAGGACTATGTCTCACGGAGCATGAATTTATAGGGGCGTGTCATGTAAATTACAATAGTTTCAGCCGCCAGATTTATCAATGCCACGCCAGTTTTACACCGAACTCAGCGATGTACACACTTTTTGTAAATCAGACGTAAATCTCGTGTATGCTGAAATTTACACCAGAATCTACACCAGATCACACAAGTTTGATTAATAAGGGCCATTATGTTGTAAGTGCAAGAAATTAAATAATGTTGGTGTCAAGTATAGATGTGTTTTTGGGCTGAGTGAAAACAGTGGTTGTATAGCACAGTGCTTTTGACATTGGCTGTGTTGCCATAATTTTGGTTCAGAAATTAGTTATTTTCATAAATATCATGTATTGCCTTACTTTTGCCCAGACTTGTTGATCAAATTTTGGTTCAACAGGAGGTCAGCAACACAAATGTCATTAATGATACCAATTTTCAATGGCTTTGTTGTTTGGAGTATAAATTTAATAGATTATCAAAAAATGAAATTCCGTTACCGCTGTCTCTTTCTCACAAATGGCATCCTACAAAATATCTGTGTACATACCAGTCAATATGTACTTACCATGGCCTGGTCAACATCCTAGGCCACCAACCTAAGCTTAAATCTACTGCCTATAATTGCCATATTTCAGAGAAATACCTGTCAAAGGAAAGGCAAAAATAATGGCATGTTTTCTGCCGTAATTCTGTTATCGACACTTTCACCTTCGTATAGCCTTCTACAAAATAGGTTACCTGTGAGGTATTGATCTGGAACCAGATGGGAGAACACAGAATTGCAAAAAAAAGGATTTTATTAGGCGAAGGGGGTAACCCCTGCAGGGCAGAAGTAAAGTACAGAGTCCGCAATCCAAAAGTCAAAATCCAGTGGGGCAGAAACCAGGGCAGCGAACACAAAAATCGTAGTCGGGCAAAACAGATTTGGTACACAGGCAGAGGTTTGTAGGAGAAGCAAACTCATCAACCAAAGGGCAATCTAAATCGCTAACAGGGCAGCAATCCACAAAATCGAAGTCGGGGAGAAATGGGTCAAAAAACAGAGATGCAACAATAATCCTAAAAGGGAAAATCAAAATTCAGTAGCCGGGCAATCCAGTCAGAAAGATAAACACTGAGTAATCAAGGCAAATGAAGCATGGCACAAGAAGACTGAGGAAAACGTTCTGACAGAGAATGGCTGTTAAAAGATAATTAATTTACACTTCAGGGAAGATCACAAGGTGAGAGACACAGGTGCAAACTGTCAGACTGTTTACAAGGGAACAGCACATGAGGGAGAACCTAATCACATGCAATTTAGCAGAGGCCAAAATGTGGACAGGGATCACGGGACAAACCTATACAAAGACATACAGCTCCAGTTAAGGAGTTCTATCGTGCATAGATACTTAAAGAAGGACAGAGTGATAAGACGTGGAGCTTCCACAGAAAATGCAACAAAGGTAATCAGGGAGAGACAAGAGGCGGAGACTAAAACAGGGCGAGTGCTGAGAGCTTGTTAATCAATTAGTAAGAGAAACTACACAATCCCTTGGTGCTTGTTAGTAAGTTAGTATTATATACAATGTTAGTTGGTGTTAGTAACTTCTAGCGAAAATAACAAACTGTTAGTATGGTTAGTAAGATAGAAAAGTAAAGCGAAGTAAGTAAACGAGATCGGAAGGAAGGTTGAAATCCAAAATCCAATAAATCACCCGAAGAGTAACATGCAGGACTGGGGCTGTGTGCAATGCCAAGACAAGGACCAGATGGGGGAGACAAAGTGCGATGCATAATGGAAAACATGAACCGGAATGTGACTACGTGTAAGGTTCCGTGGTTCTGAGTGTTTTTGGTTAGTTTTTATTTTAGGTTTATTACTTCTGTGATGTGAGTGTGATGTCTAGTGTTGCACATTTTAGATTTCCCGGGTATTATTCCAGTCCTTGTCTTACCCAGGTATTGTCTTTGCTTTTTCCCCGGTCGCGTCATAGTCCGTCAGTTTTTGTCTTAATTGATTGTGACACTATTTCAGGTGATTTAATGGATTCTGGGTTTCAACCTTCCTTCCGTTCTCGTTTGCTAGTTTCCTCTTGCTTTCCTATATTTATTAACAAGTACTTTCAGTTTGTTTTGCTAAAATGACTAACCAAAACTAATATTGTATATAATACTAACCTACTAACAAGCACCCAGGATTGTACAGCTGCACTTACTAATTGACTAATTACCTCTCCGCGTTCGCTCTGTTCTAGTTTCCGTATCTCGTTTCCTTTACTGGCTTAGCTATGTGTTCTGCAGAACCTCGGCATTTTCATTATCTATTCTGGCTCTTATCCTATTCATTAAGGAGTCTTTTTATTCAGTTTATTTGTCCCGTTTAAGGGGAGTCTTGTGATCCGCGTCTTTGTGTTAATGTTTTCCCGTTTTTTGTAAATTAAGTTTTCCTCGTGTGATTACCCCTTGTTAATTATATTATTTTCAGCACCTGTATGCGAGCTGCTTGTCTCTCCCCCCTCCCCTTTATATTCCCATGCAGCAGGTACAGAGGCAGACGGGACTTTACGTTGCACACTTCGCTTATGCCTTTATTCGGAGTTTCCACACACTAATTGCGAGATGCGTGTGTTCCGGGGCCTGGACGCTGTGCGGGCAGCGCCCAGTTGTAATGGGGATTCGCCTGAGCTTCCAGTATCCGCTGCGCTTCCTGAACCATCTTGGCCAGCTGGATTTCCCGAGTTCCCGGTGTTCGCTGCGCGCTGCAGCGCATTTCCGGGTTCCCTGTGCCCGCTGTACTATCTGCGCCAGTCGGTTCACCCGAGTTCCCTGTGCCGCTGTGCGATGTACCATTCTGCGCCAGCCGGATCTCCGAGTCCCCTGTGCCTGCTGTTCTCCGTGATGTGCCCATCTGAGTCACCGGACCCTCTCCGAGATGTGTGCTGTTTCCCGTGATGTTCCTGTCCGAGTCACCTGACCCATTCTGAGCTGTCTGCTGTTCTCCGTGATGTGCCCGTCCGAGTCACCGGACCCTCTCCGAGATGTGTGCTGTTTCCCGTGATGTTCCTGTCCGAGTCAACTGACCCATTCCGAGCTGTCTGCTGTTCTCTGTGATGTGCCCGTCCGAGTCACCGGACCCTCTCCGAGATGTGTGCTGTTTCCCGTGATGTTCCCGTCCGAGTCACCTGACCCATTCCGAGCCGTGTGCTGTCCTCCGTGATGTCCCGGTCCATGTCTTCTGAACCATCCCGAGCTGTGCGCTCGTTGTGATGTCTTCTTCCTAGTCTTCTGTCCCTCCTAGCCGTCTTCTTTCGAGCAACATCATCCAGCCCTGTGTTTCCCTGTGCCCCAGTCTAGTTATTCCGAGCCCTTAGTTTATTCTTTCAGTGCTATGCACAGCGGTTTTGTTTCGGAGTGCCTTTTCCTCAGTTAGAATATTGTCCCGTGCCTTGGTTATTCCCCCTTCAGTGCTAGTGAGTCATGGTGTTTTGTTTGGCCTGAGTGCCCCCTTGTGGTTTTCCCTGTCCGTGTTTTTGTGTTTGTTAATAAACCCTTCCTGAGTTCCAGCTCCTGGTGTCTACCCGCACTTTCTCAACACTATGGCAAAATGCAAAATATGGAAAAGTACACATTGAGACAATACATGAAAATCCAATACTAACAGAACACAATACATCATCCTAAGAGTAGTCAGACAGTGCTAAGTTCAAATACCAAAAAGACAAATATCAAAAACAGAGAAACATGATCAGACAGAGCAGAATCATAACATTACCCCAAACTGTGTTGTACAGCTCAGTAGGCATGCCAGTGGAACTAATTAAAGCACAGGCAAGTAGCTACTGCATTAGAGTAATATATGGCAGGTAAAAATGAAAACTACTCTAGATCATAATTCCGTTACCATGGGATTGCCCTCCTAGCCTTATCGCTGGAGCCACGCAGTCATGCACTGTGTGACTTTTCACTTACACATGCATAGTTTGGGGCACGTTTGCCGGCGTCTGAGGTAAGCATGACAACAGCCTACACCCATGGCACTTCCACATAAGGCACGTGTTCTTGACCACTGTTCTCTAGAAATATAATTATGACCACTACGGGCAAACATACTTGGTAAAGGCTTAGTTTAAGTTTGGAAATACAGTTTTAAAACCCAAAAGTAATATAAAATATTTATAAACTGTGTAACACATAACTTTTTTATGACGCTAAAATGTCAGCATAATAGTTTACTTGTCACTGTTTATCATGACATTTCTCATGTTTTCCACGCAGTTCACAGCTAAGTATATTCTTAGAAAGTGAGACATTTCATGCTTGGTAGCTTGCGAACTCAGCCATCATTCCTGTATTCAAGACGATAACCCAACCGCACAGAGCACTGCCTGCGCTTAACCTTTTGACTTCCTCAACCTTTTGGTAGAGCACATTTTCAGTCAGTGAATCTATTCGATAGATGTGTTGAACTCAACCTGACTAAGCCACCCGTAGTACTCGGTTGAGGTATGTTATGCTGAAAAGGTCAAATTAGTAAAGTTCAACCCATTTTCAATTAGATACAGTGACTAAAAATGTGTTCTACCAAATGGCTGAGCTAAGAGTTAAAGGGTTAATGACCATATGTTTTAAAGTAGATGAAGTTGAAGTATTTTGCCAATTCTGACTAGTGAAATAACTTTGAGCTCACATATGCTAACACTGCTCAAAGCTCATTAAATCTTTTCCCAAAAATTCCTGCATTTGCACAATCAATGCAAGAGTCGCCATCAAAAAAATGCAGTTAACTACCCAGCTTTTCCCCAGTATATCCTGAACTGATGCAAAAGGCCTAAATACATATTTAAAAAGGAGGGCATTAGGTGCACATTGTTCAGCCATTCATAAGAACTTTTATTCATTAAATGCATGACCACAGCATTAATACAATTTCACAATGTTTTTGGATAAGAGTATGCGAATGCTGTAAGTGGATTGTGTGTGCGTTAAGAGTGCTATCGACAGCCAGCGGCTGAGCCCTCAGTCGCACAGTCAATCAGAACTCTCTCTTGATGCAAGTTATGAATATCAAAAAGACGGCAGACTTAATATAAGGATTATGCGGCAGATGCAATGATGTAAGGTTTCTGAGGCAAGAAATATGTGTCTCAATGTAGAACGGAATGGTTGGTTCACTTGAGCATTTAAATATTTTGACTGTAGCTGATACTTTTCTTTGAATTTATTATATCTGCCAGTTTCGGTCTCTGAGGGTTGGTGTTTTTAATTGGACTGCTATCTAAATTTTCATGCATTAGTAGGTTGGTTCAGTTTTGCAGCAAGGTATCCATTTGATGCCAATTTAAAATTATCCCAAGCCCTTAACTCCTAATCCAAAGCCCAAACCCTAACCGTAATCGTTAAATAAGACTGCAAAAATGCAAAAAAAATATTTAGCGTTCTTTTATAATGATGGTTCATGACAAGTATACCTTGTTTTAGTTGTCACACAGTACAGAAAATAAATTGTCTAAAAAATGATGCAAAAAATGATTGAATGAAAATCACAAACATATGCATCGAGAGGCATTGACAATCTCTTTATAATCGCATCATTGCCCTCATAATCATAATCAAATTGTGAGGTGACCAAAGATTCCCAGCTCTAGCTAGGAAGAGGCCCCATGGGATTATATGTCTCGGCAAGCTTGGGAATGTCTCAGGGGTCCTCCAGGAAGAGTCGGAGGAAGTAGCTGGGGAGGGGGATGCCTGGGCCACTTTGCTTAGTCTGCTACCCCAGTGAACCTGCCCTGGATAAGCAGTAGACAATGGATGGATGGAGCTGAGGGCTTGTGAGACTAAAGTTTCTGCAGGGTCATAGGACATAGCATGAGATCTACTACCTGTTTTTTGTGTTTTGAAAATGTTTTGCTTTAAAAAAATTCCACAGTGACTGACATTACATTCAGAGAAGGAAAAGTCCGGTGGTAATTTTAGGATTTCCTAAGAGCATAGTGCTTGGGTATGAAAAAGGGCACAGCAGTTGTCCTAAAAAAAGGGGCACAGAGGTCGGAGCAAGCGAGCAGCAGCCTGCCAAGAAAGGGCAGTTCATTTGCATGCCATCATTCCTAACACCTGTCACTTTCCTTACTTCGTGGCCTTGTGGATGTAACCCTACCTGCCCTCTGGTTTAGTTAAAAGCAAGCATAAATTAACTTAAACACCACATCATTATTTCTTTGAAGCATTTCTTCGATTTTATGATTATTTATTCCTTATCTCACATCGGTAACTGATCATATTTCAGTTCTTATCATTTATGATCACATCTTCATTTAAATGTCTGCGGCTTTTCTCTGGCACTGATTTATTAGCCATTTGCTATCATAACAACATGGAGATTCACGGAACAACTGGAATACATTACAAAGAAAACTGCAGCAATATCTATTATAACGAGAGCAACGCAAGGCCTGGCATATATGCCCCCAACTGAAACAGTTGAAAAACGTACAGAAAGCGAGTGTTAGGCATCATCTGCTATGTATGGTCACCATTCAGGTCACCAAAAAGCAGAAACCTCCGGCGAGTGCGCTAAAGGATTTCAAGATGGCTGCCATGGCCGCCATATTGGTAGCCGGAGCGAGCTGAAAATCAATAGGCTTCATTGTCTATGTATGACCATTCACCCAACCAAAAATCATAAACCTCCGTTGAGCGGTATTCACATTAGAGTGTGACAAAGGATTTCAAGATGCCTGTATCGGCGGCCATATTGGCTGGCGGAGCGAACTGAAAATCGATAGGCATTATCCCCTTTGTATGATCATTCACCCTACCAACAATCATAAACCTTCAACGAGCGGTGTTCACATTTGAGTGCGACAAAGGAAAAGCTCACGACAGGACGCCCAGATGGACGGACGGAAGGGGTGAAAACATAATGAAAAAAACCTTGAAAGACTCAGTCGGGGGCATAAGAACTGTATTCAATCCCAGGCAAAAATTATGGAATCTCCACACACAGAGGATGTTCATCCAGCTATTTACTTTCCAGCAAATGAACAATCCGTAGATATTACACAAAACAATCTGTTCATTAGCTCGTCATTCAGCCTTCATGAAGCACACCAAAAAGAAATTAAATCAATTATTTTAATTAATGGTATATTTTGTCCTAATCTAGTAAAGGAAAAAAATACAGAATCACTCATTCACTTCAGTTATTGGGTTGGTACTAAGGACTGCTGAAAAAGTGAGTTTTCATCACATCAACATCAGCTGATAAAGTGATATTACTAAATGTGAAATATGAGACTTAGTATGTTGGATCATTGTACACAAAATATTTGTGCGTACTGTGAATATTGATAAATTCACTCATTTCAAATTTGGATTTCAACCCACTCCATGTCAACATCATTAAACAGGGGGCAAAATGTACATTTAATTTAGCAAGAGTTAACCAGTTCACCCTGAATCCCCCTGGAGTTTCTGATGGATCTTCTGTAGCCTGCAGATTGTCATAGGCATAGAAGCCTGGTTTTTTTTTATAGCAGAATTGTGCTCAACCTGTTCCTGTACAAGATCGCCTGATTAGCAATCGAACAGTTTTTTTTTTGAATAATCAATACCACTCCATTAGCCTGTAATGATTAAGAAACTATAAATTAATGGAAATAAAAAGATCATTCCTTCGTGACACTAACAACGTACATAATAGCCTACACACCAATCTTGTAAGGATGGCATTAATCCAAATACTTAATAAATCCAAATATTACCAAAAATTGCAGCCCTCATTGTAGCATTTTCTTAGCAGCGTAATTTATTTAAAGATGGCATTTCACTATTTAAAATGTCCTCAAAGATTAAAAAAAAAAACGTTTTAAATGTGATATGCCTTGAACGTATCGCACTGTCGAACTGTAAACATTGGCGCAAAAATGCGTATTAAAGCCTTTGCCCAGCTAAATATGTGCTGTCTAACGAGCCACAGGATTCAGAATGTTCAGAAAGTCGTGGTTAAATGTCATTAAGAAAGAACTTTTCTGATGACATGGACAGGAATGCAGGCTAAGAACAAATTTACCAGTCATTAGGTGTACTGCCTGGCCTTCGCAAATGAATGAATCAATGCTTGGTCACAGTGTAGATGTGAAGAATGCACCAGCACACTCGCAGCCACAATGCAATAATAATTCATACATTTGCCAGAGTTTCAACACAGGTTTTCCACAGGAAGTTTTGAGTTTATTCAATACCCTGAAAACTTTCGTCGAAGCCGCTGGAAATACGTGTAATGATTGCCAAGTGTGCTCAGGCTAACAGTGGGGAATGTGGTAGAAGGCTACTGCTCTAAATGAATACAGGTATATGGGTCTTAACTTTATTATCATGCACGGGCCAACCTCTCAGCAGGATTGCAGAGAATATCAATAATGTTTGCCTGTTGGGGGCGCCCCGGTGGCTCATCGGTCTTAGAGCGCGCACCATAAAGGCTGTGTCTTTCTTGCGGCGACCCGGGTTCGATTCCGGCTGGGGTCATTTGCCACATGCCATCCCATTCTTCTCCCCAACCTTCCTGTCTATCTCCACTATATAGCTGTCAAATAAAGGAAAAAAATAATCTTTAAGAAAATAATGTTTGCCTGCTAGACGTCGTCATCTTCTTGGAGTGCGGCATCTTTTCACTAGCTACCGAATAAAATTCAAATATTCTCAGGAACACAATGATACAAAGAGGACAAAAGTAGAATTACTGGAGTTCATTTGACATGCAATGTTATGGATGTTTAAATTGTTTGCATAATCACAACATGGTTTAGAACAAAGTTTCAATACGTTGGCAATGAGAAGGTAAATCAGCCGACTGAGGAGAGCCTATCAAAATGAAACGCATCAAGACTTGCTTAAAAACTCTCAAATTCTGGGACTTCCAGTTAGCATGCGAACGTGGCAGATGTAGCATGAGAAGCTCCCGAGGTTTGGACTTTACTTTGACCAAATCAGGTCTTTCTGGGGGACCACTCCTAATATTTTTAGAGATTACCATCTGTGGAGGTTTGTTGGTCGTGTTTTGTGCTAACATGTTGGATAGTGCATGAATTAGAAGTTTTACTGGCAGTAAAAATAGCAATGCCATTTTACCTCCAGATTTGGACAACCTCCGCTCATGATGTACTTTATCTAACTGGAGAAAGTCAAGTTTACGCTCAGAGGTTCAAGCTCATCAAGGACAAGCATTTTGCAGCTGTTATGCTTCTGCCTTTCGTGTGTTGTCTCGTGCTTATTTGTGCTTGTGCCTTACTTTTGTTTTATTTTTCAGCTTTCAGTTCTGCCGTCTGGCAATCCACTCCCACTCTGCCTTCAGTGATGTCGCGTGACTGCCTTCAGCATGCCTGCGTCTCGTCGTCCAATCACGTTTCCTCTTTCAGTTTCGGCGCTGGTATTTCATTCATTGCTTCCACCTGTGTTTAATTCTGGGTCTCTCGAAACTCTGAGTGAATGCGTTCTCTGATAGGATATTACTAACCCGTACTAAATAATCACTTATTTAAGGGTGATTGTAAATATTTCTTCAGGTAGTATTAACCTTTATTAACTCATTAGCGAGCGTGTGCGATTCTGGCTTTTGTACATTCAGCCTGAGCTATCTCTGATTAACTGTATTTAAAAACCTTTGCTTTGCTTTTCTTGTGGTGCTTTTTACTTGTCACGTTTAGATCACCTTAATCTAAACCGTCTAGTTTGATTGATGGTCTCAGCGTCTTGTCTCGAGTCATTATTGTTAACCCGGTTTTCGTATTATTGTGTATTAATCCCATGTGTTTCTGTTTCGTTCCGAGATTGCATTTCGAGTCCCCGCCTCCTCTCGTGACTATACGTGGCAGAGTTGGGAGAGCGGATGTCAGACGGATCCTCCGTATTGACTCAGTCTACTTGGTGATTTCTCAGCTCCTCGTGCCTACCAAGTTTCTCCTTGTATGATTCTCGAGTCTTTCTGTTTGCTGCGCCCGAGTCTTGTCCCCGTGTTACAGTCTCCCAGTGTTACCCGTCAGTTAGTTAGGTTCAGTTTTTGTTTTCTTAGTTTTACCACTCTTGTAGTGAGTATTTCTGTTTCCCCCTGCTTTTGGCAGAGTACTTTAGTTTTCCCATTTGTTCAGTGGTTGTGCACCGTGTTTTGTTTCTGGAGTGTCTGCCAATTTTCCCTTACTGTTTTGTGTTCAATAAACACTTTTGGATCCCGCAACTGGTGTTCCACTGACCTCTCCTTACAGCAGCATGACTTTGTAGCTTGTTGAGTTGAGCCATGACTTATGTTATGGGTGGCACAGCAGCGAAGTGGTTAGCGCTGCCGCCTCACGACAAGAAGGATGTGGGTTCAAATCCGGTGTAACTCCGTTACCGACCAGTTTTTTGTCATGAGGATGGTGTACACTTGCCTGCTGGAAAGTATCATTTCCAACAACATCACCTGCTGGTATGGTAATCTGGGGGTCAAGAGTAAAAACAAGCTGACAAGGATTATTAACACTGTCAGTAAGATCGTTTGATCTTACTGGCAGTGTAAGATCATATACTACTCAAAATTTGATAGGGATCACAGGAATTTTTTTGTGAAATGACATGCAAATTTGGTAACTGCCACTGATGAACAATATATTGGATAAATGACATGCAGTCAGACACAAAACACATTTGCAAGTGCATTTAATGACATTAAATGAACGTGCAGCCTCACACTTTTGGCTTTCACAAACACTTCATGGTTTCACCTCTGACATGTACAGAGAAAACAGATGTGTTCGTTTGATGTTTCATTACCACAGTTAATGTCAATAACGGGTATGGCCTCCCCTAGCTTGAATGACAGTTTGACAACGTCGGGTCATACTGTCAATCAGAACCCGGATGCTTGCAATTGGAATGTTGTTCCATGAACTGGAGCCCAATCGTTGAGTGTCCATGTGACATGATCGTGAGCCAATCCAAACGGTCACGCCTATGACGCACGGTCAGTGGGATTCAAACACATGGCCTTCTTGAGATGAGGCCGCCAGTATGAAGACAATTCTATATTGTCTGAGTGGATACCCTGACCCCCGAGGCGTCATGAAGGTCATTTCATAGGGTGGTGGCCGTCCAGAAAGGATGACGTCATGCCTGAAGTGTGAGAAAGTGGTCTTGTCGTTGTGTAGTCGATCTCTGACGAACAACCCCATGACGGTATGCGGCTGTACCAAACGTTTGATGCCGGTTCCACGCTCTGTTCACAATGCTTTGACTGCATTAGCAAAATGCATTAGCATGCATTGCATTAGCAACGTGACGTTGTGAGAAGCCAGAGTCAAGCATTCTGATGCATCTTCCCAATTGCTCTGAAGTCAATCGACGTCTAAGACGTTGAGGAGACATTGTTATTGCTAAATGTAATGCAAAAAATTTCGGGAACTTCCTAATTTTCACCAACAAGCAACACACACATCTGAGTTGAAATGGTGAAGTGTTAGTCAAAGCCAAAATATGAGGCTGCACGCTCATTTAATGTCATGAAATGCACGTGCAAATGTGCTTTGTGTCTGACTGCATGTCATTTATCCAATATATTGTTCATCAGTGGCAGTTACCAAATTTGCATGTCATTTCACAAAAAAATTCCTATGATCTCTATCAAATTTTGAGTAGTATGTGATCATATACTAGCCCCCCAGAGGCAGCTGGTGGAACTGTATACAACACAGGTCAGGAGGAAAGCCTCCCAAATAGCTCAGGATCCTTCCCACCCTCTCCAACATGAATTTGAAATGTCACGATATAGGGTACCCACAGCACTCAGGAATATTTTAAAGAAAACTTTTATACCAGCTGCGATTAGCATATTAAATGGGTGACCCAGACCTTTTTTTATAGCTGCTGCTCTTATCTGTTTCTTTTATCTTTTTATTTATGTATGCATTTATGCCCTGCTAAATGCCATACCATGCAAGTACCACATTTACCACCAGATTTGTCTTATGTCTCATGTGTTTGTTATCAATGGGATGAGTAGCTCTTGTCTGTGTGTGTGATTAATGTTTGTTGTACAATTTTTGTGCATATGTGTGGTAAATGTTCTTTTGTGGGGCCCAAGACAAATTTCACAGGAGTGGACAATAAAGATTTCTGTTCTATTCTATGCAGATTTTCTGTACCGGGTGTACACTTGGCAGGCAAAAGCATGGGGGGGGGGGGGGGGGGGGTCATGAGAAAATTTTGCTTTAGGGTATCTGGTCAGGAGCAGCCCCATAGAAAAGCCTCATATTTTTGTTTTGACTACAGTGTTCAAACTAAACATGTTTGAAACTGTTGTAAAATCTTCAAGGCCTGTGACCTAGATTCATTCAACCCAAATTCCGAAATATACTGACTACAAATGAAAACGCACCACTTGAAAAAAGTCAATATTTAAGTTCAAATGAACTTCAATATAATTTTTATACAACAACAACACTACAGTGACGTCACCCGACATGCCAGGTGCAAGAAATGTGATAATTTCAAGTTAACTGTAACGCTAGGCAATTTTTTGCAAAAACGCAACATCTTGCGCGCACACCACGGGAAAATAATTTCACTCTGAATTTGTTCACACATTGCCTTTAAAAGCATGTGAATCCAAATAAAATTTCAGTTCTTCACTGACACTTGTGAAACGTCGACACTATGCTGCGACTTACAGCCCCTGAACGGGAACAAGGCATCGGCATGCTTCAAATTGGCGCCAGATCCAGGGAAATTGCCAGACGACTACACTGCGCACACACAACGATCGCAAGACTCCATCAAAGGTTTCTGCAAACGGGGAGCACTCGGGACCGTCCTCAACCGGGTCAACAACGTGTGACAACGGCACGTCAGGACCGTCAGATCAAAAGGGATAATGTCCGAGACCGAACACTACGAGCGACAAGAACGGCTGCTCAAGTCCAAGGACAACGTGGATTTATTCACCCCAACACAGTACGGAACCGTCTGCGAGCTGCAGGCCTGCATGCACGACGTCCTTATTTCGGCCCCATATTGACGGATCGTCACCGAAACCAGCGTCTACAGTGGGCAAACAGGCACCAGAATTGGCGACTACGACAATGGCACGGTGTCATCTTTTCTGACGAGTCACGATTTCACTTAAGGAACGCAGATGGCCGTATACGTGTTTGGTGGAGACGTGGTGAACATTATAACGCCGATTGTGTCGTTCAAACGGACCGCTGGGGTGGTGGCAGCGTTATGGTGTGGGGTAGAATAAGCTGCCGTCACAGAACCCCTCTCCATATCTGCAGAGGAAGGGTGAACGGCGTCTACTGCCGGGACCAGGTGCTGCAGAACCATGTTGTGCCGTTCTTCTACCAACACCACAATGTCCTCACGTTCCAACAGGACAACGCTAGGGCACACACTGCAAGGGTGTCCTTGCAGTACCTTGCACAGCAGAACATCCCCGTGCTTCAAGGGCCAGCTCTGTCACCCGACCTCTCCCCTATCGAGCACTTATGGGATGAAATTGGACGACGTCTTTCACGTCGACGCCAGATGGACAACATCCGAGAACTTGAGGTTGCCCTTGTTCAGGAGTGGAATGCTATCCCTCAGAACACTATCCAGAGACTGATCAACTCCATGCGACGACGATGCAGCGCATGTGTCAATGCAAATTGCGGTCACACCCGTTACTGACTTTCCTGTTTGACCCCTACACCAGTTAAACCTCTCTCACGCATTAACATTATCGTGAATGTAATTGAATGATGTTTACATGTCTTCTTAAATCATTCATTATCTCAAATGCATCATACGTATATACATCACATATCAATCCGTGGAGCTATTCCAGATTTCGTGAGTGGCGCGTTTTCATTTGTACTCAGTATACTTTGGATTAATCTAACATTACATCCATCCACATGCTGTTAAATTTCATCACACTATTCTGAGAATAGCACAACACCATGCAGCACGTAAATACGTTGCTGGTAAGACATTGGTTCGGCATTATTTGGTTATGCTCAACTCTATTTTATTAATTTTTAAAAATCTGGCTGAGCTCAAAACAAGAGAGAAAAGCTTCCATTTGCTAATAAGCCAACAAGCTGCTCTATAGCCTTTTATAATGCAGTCATTGTAATTAAACTATGAGTTAGTCCAACCATTTGCTTCACAGGATGATTATCTATGAGCTAGCAACATTTTAACCCTCATAAAACAGGCTGCATTGAAAGATTTTCCTCCAATATATATTCCTCACTTGCGGCATTTGCGTGCGCTGGGAAACTGCACGCTGTTAAACATAGGTCTTTTCAACAGTTAGCAAGCGTAGGTGTCCCGACTGAATGCATATCCGTCTGTCCGTCCATCGGAGAGAAAGGGGACAACTTTTCTCAGAAACTATCACAGATAGGACAACGAGAACGATTACGAGTGTAAATTTCTGTTTCGCGCAAGACGTTGGTGGATCATGACTCCCGACCAGTACCGACCCTTCCGCTTGAATAAGGGAGGTTCCGACTGGATCAGATCACTCGGATCCCTCTTCCGACAAAAGCAAACCAGTTTGATTTTGTCGGAATGTATGAGTTGTCGTAAGGACGCGGGAGTAGCGGTTGGTCAAGTGCAAACTAGGTGGCGAATATTTCCTCTGCAATTAGCCAATTAGAAACTGTTTACAAAAACAACCGCCATGTTTATTGTTGACATTGGGAAAAATCAATCAGAAATGCTCGTGTTAGTGGATCATGAGATTATATTTTTTCCCCAATCACTCTGACTTCCTACGATTGTTTTGCGCAAGTTTTGGATGGTTCCCGGCGCTTCCAAAAGCTACCGACTGGCCACAATTGCTTGCGTGCGGAAGCCTTAAAAGCATAAGTGGATCACAGGCATAAGAAATCCTGAACACTACCTCTGGCTCTAACAAGGAGAAGCCGGGCGGGGCTTGGTTGGGCTGGGCGGAGCAGAGCTGGGGGTGGGTGGAGAGCATAAGTGGAGAGAGGTGGGCAAAATTTTTTTTTTTTTCGCCCACATGAGTTCTAGACACCAACAGAAAGTCATTTGCGTATAGTCAATCAGCGATCTTATTCCGGACCACTGAAGGACTGTCTTGAGACAGTGAAATTTTACGAGCCTTACACCAATGCTTGGTTTCTGAACCCCTGACTGTACAGTCCATACCCAGAATACTGCAATTACATCGTAGATTCCTGTCTTGCTCTCTGCAAAAGAGTTGGCTAAATCATTCGTCTAGCCTGCCATTTAGATAAATGAATTCTATGAATGTATTTTTTCAAATATCCAAAGCTGGTAAAATGAGCTGGTTCCAATCATTTTAGCCTAGCTATACCCAACTCTCCGCTTTTTCATCCTGCACTGATCATAATGATAATAAACTAGTTAGTGACACCGAACAAAATCCAATGAATATAAAGAAGAAATAACCGAGATTGCGTCATCTAATTCTCGAAAATATGAATGCTCTGTAGGCCTACAGATTATTTTTATCTAGCCTCAATACTGAACATTATAAACATATTGGCAGGTTTGGCAAGTGGTGTTAATGAATTGTATTCACACTTTGCTGTCGGCTGTTAATATACTTTTGTAGGTTTTCGTGATTAAGGTGCTTTCTTTCTGCATCATAGAAACAAAATCTTAAGAAGTTGGTTACACTCAGGCAGAGGGGTGTGATACAGCCGAATGATTTTACATTTTGAAAGAGATTTTGAATAAATCTTTGTGTCCTTGAAAATGCGGTGGCCTTTTCCAAACCTGCCAATAATTTTTATTGTTTCCAGCTAGGAGTGATAAAAATCATCTGTTCAGAGCATTAATATTTTCTAGAATAAGCTGACGTGATCTCACCTATTTTTACATTATTAGTGCAAGGCCAGTGAAGAGAGAAAAAATATAATTGTCTCAAGACACTCTTTGCAACTGTTGGAACTTATGTGGGGAAAAATTTTGCGAGCGGCGGAGGGTCGCGTCGCGGTCTAGTCTCATCAGTGATCAGTGGTGTCAACTCACATTGCTGGGTGGGTTAGCGTAATAGGTTGCAGTACTTTGCTAGCAAGCAAGTAGAAAGCAGACGTGACATGCCGAGTGATAAACAACTGAAACACTTCGGATTTTTCGAAATAAAGAATTAAGAATTATTTTAATTATTTAATTATTATAAAGGGTAAGAATTAATGTTTGCAAACCGAAATTATAGCCTAGTTCGCCCAACTCCATAAAGACTGGCTATCAGGGTGGTATCATGTTGTTTAACCATCGTATCGCTAGCTGGCTAGCTAGCTATCCTTGGTAAACACTGGTAAGCAGCGATCAAAATTTACTTTTTGAAATGTGAATATCTACCAGCCACTGACAAATAAATTGGCAAAATTTACCAGCCATTCAATAGGACATTAGTATTTTCTGTCTGAAACCTACCAGCCAACTTTTAAAATTTACCAGCATTTGGCTGGAGCGAATTTTGAGCCCGGCTAGTTAGCAAGCGCTAATGCGAGGCATCACGATAACTGAATCAAGATCCAACAGCAACACATATGAGGGCTACATGTTTCAGTGCTCGTTTCAAGAGAAAAAACAAACATTTAAAAGAATTACATTTCCACGTTATTACTCAAACGCTAAATCTGGCCAGACGGGCGAAATGCCTTTTTACCCATTGTTGAACATTTGTGTTTATTGATGTTCTGAAGAGTAGACAAGGGTGTTACTCTAATACTGTAGAAAAATCGCAGTTTTAAAACACAGTAGGCCTACAATGTAGGATTGTTTGTAAGGGAGATGTTTTAACTGTGACAAACTATAAACCAGTAAATATCACTAGACGGGGCCGAGAGCTTTCATTCACCCTGTAATGAGCCATTTATCCATCAAAGTGACTACAAAGATGGTAAATTATCATAAAACAGCATAAAAAATCCACGTGTCATGGGAATGAACATGTTTCATGGGGATGTCCTTAAATTGAAATGTATTAAAATGTCCACTGAAATGTATGCAAATAACCTATGCATTAGCAAAGCATTTGTAATTTCAGCTGAAAATAGCAATCTGAAAATTTTGTAAAGCATATTAGCATAAGAAGGCCCAAGGAGACCAAGTTTAAGGTCTTTGTATTCTGCATTGTTGTCCACAGTATTACATTGTGTTATTATTTCTGATTTGTTTTTGTTGGTTTGCCACACACTGATCTGATTTCATGATTTTGTAGAGGGTAGCAGCAAAGATGAGCTACAAACAGAGGTGGAGGCAGCAGTAGGAGCAGATATGTCAGGATCAAGCATGGACATCGGTAGGCTAACCATTATTTAGAGGAGCCAACTTTAATTTGTGCTTGAGAAAGTTAATCAATGAAGCACTTCTATAATACTCAAATGCATCAGGAGTATAAGGATTAGGAGCATTAGGATATTTATTTTGGTGTAATTTATTTATGATAGTTTTTGGGTCATTCCATGCCAACTCACCCAGTTTTCAGAAATTTTCCCAGTTCATGTCATGTGTTCAAAAAAAAAAATCATGTCCATACTCCTGCCTGTGATCTGCTGTCCTGCCGAATCTCAGAGCGGTACTCCAAACAGTTTTTCATTCAAAAAATGATGAAATATACCTATAAAGGCAAATTTTCCTCTCTCTATTAAGCCTCACCAAAGAAAGGAATTTCACTGGGTATGGTGACCCATTTCTAGTTGAATTTTATCTGGTTTGACTAAAAACATGTCATGGAGATTTATGGAATGGGCTACATTTTTATGCTCAAAGGAGAAATCTTTACATTTCAAAATTCAACAATGGAGCCAGTTCTTGGTGTGACCAAAATGTTTTTTTCCTATTATTTAAAAATCATGATCGCAGCATTTGTAAGGAAATTCTGCAACACTGATATTTGCTGTAAACATTTTGTAAAGTAATGCAAGACACTCCACATTCTTGGTATTTGATTCTCCAGCAAATAAATTTGCAAAATTTGATTTGAATCCTGAAAACTGCTACTTGCATCCATTATAGCATCACTGCTTGGCCAAGGCAACAAAACATCAGCCATAAGCATACCACATCACTCTGTATAAAAGTGTATGCACCTGGAAATTAAATAATAAATAATTTGGGCAGTTTAATGTAGTCTGTTGTCTACGATAATAATTACACCTTTTATGTACTGTATAAAAATGAAAAAAAAAATCTTTGGCTCATCTTTAAATTTACATCCGGTCCAGCCGGGCTAAGCCCAGGTTGTCCTTAAAGTCTAGAAACGCCCCTGGGACTTCCCGTGCTTCTCTTTACTCAGGGATTGGAAACAATTCATGTGTTTCGTGATCGTTTAAATTGTTTAAATTAAATAAGACAATTTGAAACGTTTTTATGCAATTCCATTGCGTTCAATCCCTCAGTAAAGACAAGCCTGAGAATTCCCGAGTCATAATCGATTTCCGTGTCATTAGTGGGGAAAACCACCATAATGCACATAAAACTGATTAACTTGATGCACAATGACAAATTCCGCAAGTGAATTTCTTCAGTGCGCTTTGATTGAATAATTGCTGACTACAGCACAGAAACGTGAATGCCACTAAGACGAGAAACTCACGCCTCAGACGTAAGCCTTGGCATCTCTGATAACAATGGGCAGAAAAGATGCAAATAATCCAGACTTACACCGGCGAAAAAACATACAAACACACACCTGAATATAAGGCACGAGCAACACAGTATGTAGGCTGTAACACTGCAGAATTACCATTTACTTCAGTGTCGCACACACACTCTCCTCCTTTTTGCGCTGCAAATACAAGTGTAAAAGTGAATTACTGTAACCAATTTTTCCATTCACTGAAATATCGGCAAAACTGAGAACTGAAATTCATATGTCCATTTTCCTAGACTGACAAAGCTGACAGACAAGTTTTAGGCTATTATTGCTTTTAAATTAAACTTCTTAAATATCACAACTTCACTGTATCGCAGATATTCTACTACCCATAAAATGACAAAATTAAACATTAACTAGTCAAATATAAATTCGGCGCCTCAATAATTTTGAATGATTGCACAAGTTTATAGTTTAACATGATATGTTCAATGGGTTATACCAACCCGGCAAGTGGGCAATGTCCTATCTAGACATGTAGCATTCACTGAACTGCATAACAGTAAGAACGGTAACAGATCATCGGACACAAACTAGATTAGGCAAAGAATATTTCATAAGCTCAAAGTTATGCAACTCAATTTGGAATTGTCTTTTTGTCGCAACTATCTCGCCACTCAATAAGAACAGGCCCAAAGGCCATTTCATGTCCCAGAACTTTTAAATCGCCTTTTCATTGCGTAGGTTCATACATTTTATTCTGTGTGATGAGGATATGGAGAAATGAAACATCCTTCCTAATTCGGACAACACGTGGTTGCTGGACATGTGCACTGCATTCAAGTAGGAGTGGTAACAAGTGTCAACTTAGGCCCATATATTTTCAAAGTAAAAGAATCAGGCCTCGGCGAGGCTCATATTTGTCTTTTCGTTTCATTGTGGCAACATGATATTGTTCCCTTGATTGATGCTTGGTCGTATTTGACCCTCACCACTGAAACGGTTTACATGTGAAGTAGACCATGACATTCCGGAAATCCATTTGTGTCGTCTTCCCCGAAAAATTACCAAAAAACTAGATATGCGTTCTTATTTACCGTTCAACTGGGCCTATGGGGTATAATAATAATAATAATAATAATAATAATAATAATAATTATGTGTCGCAATTAAGTATTTTCTATAATAATACCATCGTCAACCCGCGGGTTAACAGCCTGAGCCAACAATAGCTGCACTAAATGGGCAGCAAGTGTATAGTCCACAGCATGACTCCTGAACTGATAAATCAGTGGCCTACTTTAGGCAATATAAAAAGCTCAACTAGAATTGATGTCAGACAATGCTTTCGTTGATATTATGCCAATCATGCCTGATAATCGGGATGATTACTATAATAGCCAACCTATAGTCCAGAGGTGGGGAACGAGGGCCGTACCTGTCCCTGATTTTCATGCCAACTTCTGGCCTTTAAAAAGTTAATTACCTAAATTAGCCAAACTGTTGATGAAATCTGACATTTCAGGCACATTTTTTTCATTATCATGAATGACTACCAAAGACTGTCCCTGTATCTCAACACAAAATATTCTTTGATCTAATCTGTGGGCAAATCTACATTTGTGTATGTGACCAATTACCTCAATTATTTGGGGTAATTGATGGTGATCAGAACCAGCAAACACACCGGCCCTCCAGGACTGGAATTGCAAACCTCGACTATATTCTTTTTTTTTTTTTATCGCACCAGGAACAGTTGACGTTGGCTACTGGATGCTTTCCTGACAGCGCAAACGTATAAGCTCATTAAGTATGAAGGGTTCTCCGCTTCAGAGTGCAGTCGGACATGCCGATTGATAGAAACTGTACCTAAGAACCAGTTTATTCATAAGTATAAATAAATATATTCTTCACAATGTCTTTGGTTTACTGGCTCACTCCCAAGACAAGTCGTAGAACGGCCGAAGTGACTGGGCGATGTGTGCTTGCTTAGGTCTGCTAAGTGCGTTTCCTTGACAAACCACTGACTTTCAGGCAACTACATCGCAAAGTGAGAGTCACAGCCGACCAGAGCTGTGACGGGATTTTTCCTCCGGGATCTACAGGGGATAAGACTCGGTCCAAAGTGAGCACGAGAGCGCCGGATGGGCCACTTGATTAACGCTCTGATCCTGACATTCCGTCGCAGAATCTGTTGTATCTGCGATGAATGTGCTCTTGCTCTGATAGCATTCATACGAAAGGATTTAGCTTATAACGCGCGCAAAACAGCGGTGACTACACGAACAGAATATCCCTTAGAATAAGATCGTATAACACAAAACATTAACTATTCACTGACTATTGCCATACTACAGAGGCACAGCATGTACTTACCTTCAACAGCTAATACCACAGGCAGAACACTGCATAAAAACACCAAGTAATCCATTTTCATGAAGTAGCTTACTTTCGCGCATGAAATCAGGTTCCTGCGAGAGTTTTAGTAAAAAAAAATAATTTAAAAAAACCTTAGCTTGACCCCAGAAAAAAAAAACTTGGCCTGAAATCCAGGGTCATCCCAACAATAGAGAAAGGAAAAAAAGAAGAAGAAAAAAGCAATCATTCCCTTAGAAACGAGACAGAATAAGTCTTGCACCGCTAATAGCCTACTTCACATTAAGCGTATTTACGAGGTTACTCTCTTTCGCTTCGGCCACTCGCAACAAATAGCATCGAGATCCTGATGCCGAGTGGGGCTTAATGATCTGAATTGTTTCAACGCAAACCCTCAGTCTGTACATACGGTTACACAGGTTTTTTTCGTTTTATTATAGATACGCCTATCTTGGGGTCGTCCAGTCATAAATTTACATGCGGGAATCTTATTCCAACGATTCAGCAAACGCCTGCCCTATGGGCACTGTAAATCCCTGAGCGAATTTTTGGCGTATCTCCACCAGACTGTTGCTCCGTTTGAGTGGTGGAATGAAGACTGGGAGCGAGAAGTTCAGGGAACGGAGGAGGAGTAACCCGACGGGGAAGGCAGCTGCCGTCCTCCTCCTTCCAGTCGCGTTCCCACGTCGCTTGAAGCCACTTACTGCTAGAGCTCCGAGATCGAACATGGACAGGTTGAAGAGCCCATTCAGATAGAGACATAGCGCCCCCTTCGGGATGCTCATCGTGAATAGGACGACGTTGGTCTCTCTCATACTTCAGTGTGTATTTAGGGCCCGAGCCGACTGAAAGTCGTCCGAGGACCCTATTGAAATCGTACTGTTTATTATTACCTTCGCCAGCGACTTCGCTGACGAAGGTAATGTTTTGGTCCCCGTGTATTTATTACCTTCGCCAGCGACTTCGCTGACGAAGGTAATGTTTTGATCCCCGTGTATTTATTTGTAACTTGTGTGTCTGTCTGTCTGTGTGTATGTATGTGTATCGAATAACTCAAAAAGTACCAAACGGAATTTCATAAAATTTGGTGGGTTCATTTGGCATGACCTGAGGATCAATCGATTAGATTTTGGGAGTGATCGGGTCAAAGGTCAAGGTCAAGGCCACGAAAAGGTCAAAACCGACTTTCAGCCATATCTCGGTCAATTTTTATCCGATCGGCATGAAACCAACGCCAGTGGCGAGGGATTCAGTGGCGTCGGCAAAGGTTTGCGCTCTACCGAGTGCCCGTTCTAGTTTGTTTGTGTGTCTGTCTGTCTGTGTGTATGTGTATCGAATAACTCAAAAAGTACCAAACGGAATTTCATAAAATTTGGTGGGTTGATTTGGCATGACCTGAGGATCAATCGATTAGATTTTGGGAGTGATCGGGTCAAAGGTCAAGGTCAAGGCCACAGAAAGGTCAAAACCGACTTTCGGCCATGTCTCGGTCAATTTTTATCCGATCGGCATGAAACCAACGCCAAAATGTGCAGAATTATAAACCCGATCCTGTGATGTGAAACACGGTACAATGGGGTCAATACCCTTCTTAGCGGTTGGGGGTCAAAGGTCAGGGGGGTCATTACCTTTCGAACTTAAAGGCGTATTGATGTAAAAAAAAATATATCGTACTCTTGTCATTCATCGATCATTTGAAAAAATAAAAATTGGTCCTCAGAGTTATGTGGTGAGGGATTCAGTGGCGTCGGCGAAGGTATGCGCTCTACCGAGTGCCCGTTCTAGTTATTATTATTATTATTATTATTATTATTATTCTTACGACAATTCAAAGGGCAATTTCACACCTTTACCTATGGTGAAAACGCGTCTAACTTTCCACATACGTCCGGCTTCTTCCGAAATTTGATATTTTTGTGCAATCGCACAGGTGCGAGGCCAAATGCCAAAATAGCGCCCCCTAAACACTTTCAAAATTCCCACAGGGAAATTCCGTTACTTTGTCGTAGGCAGACGAAATTCGGTAGTTATATACTTTGTAAGAAGGCATACAAAAAATTTCATAGGAGCCACGCCCTACACCCAACAGGAAGTCGGCCATTTTGATTTGAATTTTTCAATTATAAAACGAACTCCTCCTAGGGATTTCGCTCAATCAACTCCAAATTTAGTAGACATCATTGTGAGACCTAGCTGATCAAAAGTTGTGCTCTGCATGTCTGTAGGTCAAAGGGCGTGGCTGCTAGGGCGTGACAAATTTTAATGACTTGAGGAAAAAATTTCACAACGCTCTCACACCCACATACTTGATTTTAAAACCTTCAAACTTGCTGAACATGATGATGGCGCCGCCTTGAACGTCGAAATACATTAACTTCCCACTTTGCAAATAGCGCCCCCCTGTGGTAACAGGAAGTGACCACTCGTTACTTCCACTGGTACTGATGACACAATGTTGAACCCATCAACTTCATTCTACTTCTTAAACATGCAGAACAAGTTGATGAAGCTACATTATGAACGCTGTATAGCTACGAGTAATGGTGTCTGTGTGGCAAAGTGGCGACTTTGGATCCCTCGCCATGAAAATACGTTTGGGATTCCCAATGCTCTCACGCCCACATACTTGACTGTAGTAGCTTCAAACTTGCTGGACATGATCATTGCTCCGCCCTGAACATCCAGATACATTAAATTCCCACTTTGCTACGAGCGCCCCCCTGTGGTAACAGGAAGTGACCAGTTATTACTTTCACTTGTACTGATGACACATAGTTGAACACACCAACCTCATTCCACTCCTATTACATGCAGAACAAATAGATGAAGCTACCCTATGAATGCTGTGAAGCTACCCATAATGGCGTCCATGTAGTGACGCGGCGACTTTCCATCCCTCGCCATGAAAATACGTTTGGGTTTTTGATGTCTTTAATGAACTTGTATCATCCTTAAAATTGATTGACAGGTCAAGGATGGTGAGCTCTCACATCTGATTGGGGCTTTGCCCATGAGAGCAGCAAAATGCCTCGATAGCGCCCCCTTGAAATTTTCAAAAACCCCTCCCCATAGGGGTTTTTTTAGGGTAGGAAGATGAAAATTGGTACACGTGTATTTGGCTAAGACGCACAAAAAAAGTCTCTAGCATCATTTGTCCACTCCAAACAGGAAGTTGGCCATTTTGATTTTAACGTGTCATTTTCTCCTGATTTCCACATATTGTATTTGAACGCACTCCTCCTAGAGATTTCATCCATTCAAAACCAGATTTATTGATAAACATTGAAAGACCATCCTGATCAAAAGTTGCGCTCTGCAGGTCTGTTGGTCAGTGGGCATGGCTACTAACAGGAAGTGACCAGTTTTAACTTTCACTTGTACTGATGACATATAGTTGAGCCCATCAACTTTATTCCCCCTGTACAACATGGAGAAGAAGTTGCTTAAACGACCTTTCGAATGCTGTGATGCTTTGAGTAATGGTGTCCGTGTGGCGATGCGGTGACAATGGATCCCTCGCAATGAAAATACGTTTGGGTTTTTGATGTTCTTAATGAATTTGTATTATCATGGAAATTAATGTGCCGGTTAAGGGTGCCAAGCTCTCACATCTGATCGGGACTTTGCCCATGAGGGCAGCAAAATGCCCCGATAGCGTCCCCTTGAAATTTTCAAAAACCCCTCCCCAAAGGGATTTTTTTGGAGTAGAAAGATGAAAATTGGTACACGTGTATTTCGCCAAAACGCAAAAAAAAAGTCTCTGGCATCATTCGTCTACTCCAAACAGGAAGTCGGCCATTTTGATTTTAACGTGTCATTTTTGCCTGATTTCCACATATTGTATTTGAACGCACTCCTCCTAGAGATTTCATCCTTTCAAAACCAGATTTATTAATAGACATTGAAAGACCATGCTGATCAAAAGTTGAGCTCTGCAGGTCTGTAGGTCAGTGGGCGTGGCTACAAACAGGAAGTGACCAGTTTTTACTTTCACATGTACTGATGACATATAGTTGAACCCATCAACTTTATTCCCCCTGTACAACATGTAGAAGACGTTGCTTAAACTACCCTAAGAATGCTGTGATGCTTCGAGTAATGGTGTTCGTGTGGCGATGTGGTGACAATGGATCCCTCGCCATGAAAATACGTTTGGGTTTTTGATGTTCTTAATGAATTCGTATCATCATGGAGATTGATATGCCCGTCAATAGTGGCAAGCTCCAATATCTGATTGGGGCGGTGCCCATGAGGGCAGCAAAATGCCTTGATAGCACCCCCTTGAAATTTTAAAAAACCCCTCCCCATAGGGGTTTTTTTGGAATAGGTGAATGAAAATTGATACAAATGTGTATGTTGCCTATTCGAACAAAAAAGTCTCTGGCATCATCAGTCAATTCCAAACAGGAAGTCAGCCATTTTGATTTTAATGTGTCATATTGGCCCGATTTCCACATATTGCATTTTAACGAACTCCTCCTAGCGATTCTGTCCAATCAACCTAATATTTTTTTCAGATCATTAAGAGACCCTGCTGATCAAATGTAGTGCTCTGCATGTCTGTCGGTAAATGGACCTGGCCGCCATGGTGTTCCCATTTCAGATGCCTCGCCAAACACATTCGAGCTGCTCTCTCTCCCTCAAACTTCATCCAAATGGATTCAAAATTCCTGTACGTAGTGAAAGCCCCACCCTGAATGCCTCGATGTGCTGCTAAACGATCTAGCTCATCGCGCCCCCTTATGGAAACAGAGAATGCCAAATTTTATGTTGAAATTGGCTGATTTGCTCAAAACTTCACATTTGTGCTTAGGGTCTGCCCCTAAATGCATCTGCCCAAATTTGGTTACACTCTGAGCGCCTACTGGTGGATGAAATATCAACTTATCATAACTCCTTCAGCTTTGTCCGATTCACTTGACACTTTCTCTCAGGTTGGGGCCGGCACTTGACCTGTCCAAGCTGCACCCGTCATGATTACACCACAACCCCAACGTGCGCATGGGGGCGAGGGCCCGTTCAACGCTGCTTGCAGCTTTAATTCATATTAAAACACGCGCAGTTAAATTATGAGACAGTTTGTGAGTAAAACCAGTAAAATGCTATAGCCTACATTTCTCTCTTCTCAAGTAATCTAACTCATGAGCTTCGGGTCATAGGGTGTAGAAAATATGTTGCCTGTTGTGAAATTTAAGAGCCTGGTGCTTAAGCCTCATTTTCATCCAGCGGGCGGTAAGGCTTAGAGAAGGTCTTTTATAATTACGAAAGCCCACTGCTTCGATTTTCTCAAAATGAACATTTAGTGATTGATGTACTTTTGGCACTGGAGTCTTCATTTGTTGCCTTAGCTCGACAAACACAACATATTTTAATGCTGAACTTGACCTGTCCAAATGTGACTTAAGTACTTTTAGCACTAGGCTCTTAAATTTGAAATTATCACCATCCCTCAATTATTTTTCTTGCAAAAGGAGATCATTCCCATTGAATAAAACATTGGGCATTCTATCCCATCTTGCCCTGTTCAATTTGAAACAGTGGAAACATTATGGAAACTTTAGCATAATGTTTCGGTAATGTTTTCCATGGATTTCAACTGTTTAGTAAAAGCAAACAAAAGAAAATACACTTCCTCACCCTCTGTACATTTTTTTCTGTAGCTTTCCTCCTTTCTATTGCTTGGAGTGGATTTTCTTTTTAGACTCAAAGATTCGCTATTAGCATCCTCTACAAAGTGTTCCACATGGTATGCATCAGAATCAGAACGAGTAAAATAGTTGCATAAAATACTTGACAAGACTGGATATTAAGGGAAGCCTTATTTCAGGACTTTGATAAACACTATGGCTGAGTGGTCAGGCACAAAGAGACACTGGAAGAATCCATTCTAGCTGTGATTTACTGTCATTCTTGCGTCTTAGGTTTAGATGGTGTGACAGGGGGGTTTGGAGGCTGGCAACAATCAATGCTGGTTTATCTAAACAGAGAATAAATATATTGTACAAGAATACATGCAACTCAATACATTCAATATATATCCATAACAATCTTCTACGTGACTGAAGTACAAAGCCACACAAAATCATATAATCATTCTAATTGAACATAAATTCCAAATATCAAGGCACATTAGCATGAATATTTAAAACAAGAGCCATCAGCATATCCCCCCGGCCCCAGGTCATCAACTTCGGATTAGCAAGAGGCACCATGACAGGTCTGCCAGTGGACTACAGGGATCTACAGCCAGCATGTGGGGAAAAGCCCCACAGCTGGGTTCAATTTAATTTAAATGCTCTGATCAGGCTGAGCTCCTCCTCCCTCCTGATCCTCCTGCTTTCAACTCCTCCCCCATACCTGCTCTTCACAACAGGCTGACATTCGCTTGTCAGCCCTTCTTTGTTCTACCTTGGCACCAGTGGCGGCCGGTGAACTGGCGATAGTGGAAGCTCAATCCCATCCCTTGAAATTATGATTGGTCATAACCAGATTTCAATCATTCATTGAAATTAACATCACAGAAACTCTGAGAAAATCTCAACATTATCAGGTGTGGTCAGTTTTCATGAATAACGCATACCTGTCGACTCTCACGCATTCGGCGTGAGTTTCGGTGGCATATTTACGTTCCCCTGCTGTATTCAGCAATTATTCAATCAACGCATATGTAAGAGATTCTTGTGCGGAATTGAAGTCCTTGTGCGTGGAGCCTTATCAATTTCACATGCGTTACGGTGGTTATGACTCCGGACTTCTCACGCTTTTCTTTACTTAACGGTTGGAAACAATGGAATTGCATAAAGACTTTTCAAATGATCTTATTTCATTTAAACAATTTAAATGATAATGAAACACATGCATTGCTTCAAATCCCGGAGTAAAGAAAAGCGTGAGAAGTCTGGAGTCATGATCACTGAAACGCATGTGAAACTGATAAACCTTCATGCACGAGGACTTCAATTCCACGCTAAAATCGCTTACATATTTGATATAATTGCTGACTACAGCAGAGGAACTGTTACGTGAAACACGGGTGGAACACACTAGGGGAACATGAGCATGGAAACATGAACGTGGGCGTGAACTTGGAAACACAGAAGAGGGAGACACAAAAGGGGGGTGAGACGCCAGATGCGGGAATCCAAAAAGATATTTATTAAAATAAACACAGAAAATAATCCAGGGGAAAAGGGGGGCACACCGGCCAACAAAAACACCGTGCCTAGCACTGAAACAGGAGAACTCAAGAATCCAAAACATAACATACCAGGGGAACAGACTCCGAACAAGACATGGAACGAGACTTGACACATGGAACGAGACTTGAGACAAACAGAACTCTGGAAGCTAGACATACTCACAAGACAAGACAGTTGGCACAGCTGGCAGATGGCTAACTCGGGTGGCACAGCTGGCCAGGAGAAGGGTAAGGGAGAACATCAGGAGGGGGACAGACAGGACACAGGGCTCAGGGCAGGCAGGAACGCTGGGGCTATGGCTTGGGCTATGACAATGGCTATGGCATGGCTTGGCTTGGGCTTGGGACTGTGGCTATGGCTTGGCTTGGGCTTGGGACTGTGGCTATGGCTTGGCTTGGGACTGTGGCTAGGGCTTGGCTGGTGCTCAGGACAGGCAGGGCTTGGCTGGTGCTCAGGACAGGCAGGGCTTGGCTGGTGCTCAGGACAGGCAGGGCTTGGCTGGTGCTCAGGACAACTCGAGACAGGAGGAAGACTGGCACAAGGACACAAGACGCTGGAGGAGACAGGGGGCACCAGGGGCTTGAATGCAGAAGGGCAGGCTGGACAGGGAAGGAGGCTGAACTTGAGACACAGAAAAACCTGAGGGGACCAGAGGAGAGGAGAAGTGCACGAGGCAGAGGGAGGGGGAATGCGTGCGAGGGTGATGCGTGAAGCGAAGTCAGATCTGCTGACGTGCAGATACTGCTCAAACATATAGGGCAGGGGCACAGACAGACACAGGTGTAGAAACTAAATCCAATTAACAAGGGGTGGAACATGAGGGAAACCAATTACTTGAAAACATTAACATTAACACACAGACAAGGATCACAAGACAATCCCAAAGATGGGATAAATAAACTGGATAAAAAGACTCCTAAGTGTACAGAAAAAGAGCCAGAACAGATTATAAGAATGCAGAGATCCTGCGGGAAAACTTTAGCAAAGCCAGTGAACAGTAAAGCGAGGGGCGGAGCTAGAACAGAGCGACTGCTGAGAGATAATTAGTCAATTAGTAAGTGCAGCTATACAATCCCGGGTGCTCGTTAGTAGATTAGTATTATATACAAGGTTAGTTTGGTTAGTAATTTTAGAAAACAACAAACTGTTAGTAATGTTAGTATGAATAGAATAGCAAGGGGAAACTAGAAAACGAGAACAGAAGGAAGGATGAAACCCAGAATCCATTAAATCACCCGAAGTAGTGTCACAATCAATTAACACAGAAACTGATACAAACAATGACGTGACCGGGGAGAAAGCAAAGACAGTACATGGGTAAAACGTGGACTGGACTACACAGGAGAGGAATGAAATGTTAACACTAAGACATGGACTAAAAACTGACATACCAAAATGATAGAAACCTAAAATTGACTAACCAGACACTCAGACCACGGAACACAACAGGAACATAAATATGCCACTAATGCTAGGTTGACATTATGTTCTCGGTGGCCACGGCAGCCCCCTTTGCCCGAAACATAATGTGCTGTGGGATTTTGGCCATTTTTTCAGGTCTTGGCAAGTTTTCTCACGGTCTATTATGGTATCCGTGACAAGCCGTGGGAGGAAAGGGGCTTGCTGAGTCCTGTAGGCTCAAAGGCACACTGCGGTTCAGCCCGCGGTCCACCACGGGTGCCAGTATGTTCCCTCCCAGCCCGTCACATTCTGATGGGGTCCCTCATGTTTCTCAAGTTCTGATTAAGGTCTGACACGTTTCTCACGTTCTGATCAAGGTCTGACACGTTTTTACGTTCTGTCAAGGCTTTCTACGGTTTAAACGTGAGCACCAGGCAGCTTTGGAGCATGTTTGTGACCACGGTATAAAAAGAGGGCCTCCCAAGCAATAGCAATTATTCAGAGGTGTATAGTAACAAAGTACATGTACTTTGTTAGAGTATTTTTAAGTAGTTTTTTTTTTTTGAGGATTTGTACTTTACTTGAGTTTTTTTTTTAATATAGACCGGGACTTTTACTCTACTACATTTAAAAGATGAAAACTATACTTTAACTTAGTTACTTTGACACAGGCCACTTCATTACTCATTAAAAATTAAAATATGAATGTAATCCATCATTTAAGGATTATCTGGATGTGGCGTGTTCAAGAAGAACAACAGTGCTCGGCAGGGTATCTTAAGACCTTTGTGCAGATGTGTGCACCAGCGGCCATGTAGCAGCAAATTTATGCACGCAGTTACAATATTCTATCACTAGATTGCACACCCGAATCTTCTTCTCTCCCTCTCTTAATTAACCTCCGCCGAGGAGGTATATGTTTTCGGTGCCGTTTGTTTGTTGGTTTGTTTGTGTACAACATAAGTCAAAAACTTATGGCCGGATTTTGACGAAATTTTCAGGGTAGGTGGGTATTAACTCAAGGAAGAGGTGATTAAATTTTGGCATATCTAGGCCAAAGTACTGCAGAGATATACGCCAAATTTCAAGATTTCAAGTCTTTCCAATGGGCCGGAGTTCCAATCGCCGTGCTTTTGGCTTTGCTGCCCCCTGGCGGAGGTTCTGCGCTCTCTGAGTGCTTTTCTAGTTCTCTCTGTGCCAGGAGGCACACAAGGCTCAAACATCCTTCCACTGGAGTCGGTCCGTGGCTGCCCAGTGTGCTGCGTTCCAGGTTGTCGACCTGCACCGTTTCGCTCCACATACACCATTCGCCTACGGGTTGTTTTTGGGTGACCCCTCTTGCTTCTTCCCTCAGGCGCGCACTTGAGGGCCACAGCACAGTCGTCTGCCCTGTCCTTCCTCAGAATATGTCCTATGCAATTCCATCTTTTCTTCCTCACTTTGTCGCTCATCTTGTCTGTTTTCACCATCTCTAGAACTGCTTTGTCACGGATGTGTTGGATGTGCTGCCACCTGATCTTGAATATTCTCATTTTGGCATTTTGTCTGAGGGATGTCCAGTTTTTCTTCTTCCCTCTTTGTCAGCTTCCAAGTCTCGCAGCCGTAAAGGAAAATTGACAAGACCAGGCACACCCGGATCAGTTATTGAATATTCACAAGCAAGCCGAACTTGAACACGGTTTGGAATATGGACGAGTTTACTCCAATCCCTTTTCTTCAGGAGTTGCCTGAATTAAACTCCTCAGCTAAGCCTGATGTGCAAACCGCTCAATATACTTGCCTATAGTATCTATCCAGCATTTCAAAAATAAATTCTCTTGCTACAGAAAAAAAAACATAGTCCTCTGTAGGAACCACTTCAGCTACAATGAGCCAATGGTATCCCAATAAGTAGTTAAGAAAAATCAGTTTTCTGAAGCAAAAATTCAACATGGTATTGATACTATGTAATTCTACTACTATTAATTATTGTGGTTTTTTTTTTAACTGCCAGTAAACTCTAAGAGGAGGAAGAAGAAGAAGTATATAAAGGAGAGACTGCCTGTTTGTTTTTGAATACTGTGTCTTTCGTTCACCCGGAAATTGATTAAAGAGCGCAAGGGGAGAACAACGCATGGTTGCTTTGCTTTTTTGTGTGCATACTACGAAAAATACTTTGTACTTGTACTTTTGATACATAAGTATATTTTTTTCATAAGATGCTTTTGGTACTTAAGTTCATTTAATATGAGCTACTTTAAGACTTTTACTCTTATAATTTTCTTATGGGTGACTTCATCTTTTACCAAAGTAACTTTCAGTGATGGTACATCTACTTTTACTTAGTTATTTTTTCCAATACTTTATACAACTCTGCAATCATTGTATCCTGAGACTTTGACGTGACAACATCATGAATGCCCAGGATGAAGAAGATTTTGTGTTAGCATGTTTGCTGGGCGCATACATCCAGTTTTTGCATCAGCAAGAAGGCGGCCTGCTACAGTTGCAGAGAGGGAAGGCCAGAGTGCGGGAATATAATACATTAATATACAGTAATCTGTAGTAATCTATCAAAGATGTTGTGTCACGAATGCTCAGTCTCGAATTATGCTCCCCTGCCGCTCCTGGCTTCTAAATACTCCCTCCCAGTCCGCACGCCCTGTGTCAGACCGTAGTAGAACGCAACGCATCGTAGCACGCCGGCCAGCAAACCATGACACGCCGGGACGTGCCGTGATTGAACGTGACAAAACGGCTACCATACACCCTAGGTCACCGTGAGAACCGTGGCAAAATGAGACAAAAAGCGCAGCAACCATGAAGTAGCCCTGACAAAAAGGCAGAACGTAGCAAAACTTGAAAGGACCGTGAGATGCCGGGAATTACACATGCTTCTCGTCCCACTACACACCGCCTCCAAGTTTTGTTACGGCCTATTACAAACTGTCACGTTTTGTTGCGTTCACCCCATTTTACTATAGCCTACTAGGTTTCTCTGCGCCGTGACTGCCATAGCAAATTTTTTGACAGTTTAACCCAGAGGTGGGCAGCGAGGGCCGTATCTGTCCCTGGTTTTCACACCAACGTCTGGTCTTTAAGTAGTTGATTGTCTCAATTAGCCAAACCATTTATGAAATCTGACGTTTCATGCGCATTTCTTTAAATTATCATGAAACTACAGAGACTAGTCTTGTCTCCCTTCATAAAACATTTTCCTTTGATCGAATCATTGCGAAAATCTATATTTGTGCATGCAATCAATTAACTCAATCAGTCAGTGTAATTGATAGGAATAAAAACCTGCATACACACCGGCCCTCCAGGACCATGATTGCCCACCCCTGGTTTAACCCCTTTGCGCAGAAGCTAAATCTGGATTTTTAGGTGTTACCTGATTTAAGGCTTTATAATTCAAGATTGCAGCTTTATAGACAGATAAACTTTGGCTCAATTGAGTTTAGACACTTGAAGCATTTAGACTCCCATCAAATTTCAGTTTATTTTTATGATTTTGGTGGAGGAAAGCGGCTGCAAACATAAAAAATCTTCATCAGAATTCACCATTGAAACAGCAAAAAAAAAAACATTACATTCTAGATTACCCGCTTACTTTGAGCCAAATTAGACAGCTATCCAGGTGTCTCCCCAAAGTCTTAGATCCATCAAAATGGTTCACTGTCAAATCATACATTAATCATATATTTAACACAAATAAACTTTTGGGGCATGAAATTCAGCATGAACTAATGATTTTCTGGTTGAGTTTAGCATGAATTTATCAATATCAGCACAGTTGAACATCACTGGTCACCAGTAACCTCTCCAAACACAAAACATGCCTTTTCTCCATAATAAGGTTAACAATATTGTCTATTTTTCTTCAAAGTCCCCCAAGCATTAAATAAACTGCTGATTAAACAGCTATAACATTCACGCTCCAATGAAAAGCTAACCACTCTCACATCCGAGCTTATAAGGGTATACCTTATGAGGGTAAAAACTCACTAACTCAGTAATATCTGAATTCTGAAATATACGTTAGTTTAACAGAACAGAAATGTCACTTTCAGGAAAAAGTAAAACAACATATGCCTCCATATTCAACAGAATGGTGTAATGAACATACCGAGGGATCTACCGACGTGCGTGAGCGGCAGGCATTTGGAGAAACAAAAACTTTAGGTTATTTACATGACCCCAGTTCTCTGAGTAATATGAGTGAGATGTCTCACTATGGGATGCACGCCTCGCTGCAGCCTCAGAAGCATTAATCTCATTACGCCAATCCTGATTGGCTGGTGAACGTGTCCGTCCGCCTCAGGTGGTCCACCCACCTTAAATAGTTCATGCGGACAGCACCACGTCATTGAAGATAAGCACCTCTTCTCACTCGCCCCAGCAAGAAGGGTTGTCTGGTGAGACATCTCACTCATATTACTCAGAGAACCGGGGTTATGTAAATAACCTTACGTTCTCTTTCATAATATTTCGCTCGATGTCTCGCTATGGGATGTAGTAGCTCCCGTGCTGCCAGACAAGCTTATCCAGCGTCCACCAACCCACAGAGAAGCAACCTGTTCCAGTCAGGACAGCAGAACCGTGCATGCCACGCACGGAGCGGAAACGTCCAGCCTATAGAAGCGGACAAACGTGAGAGGCGAGGACCAACTCGCCGCTGCACAGATGTTCTGAACAGAAACTCCCCTGAATAAGGCCCAGGATGCGGCCAAGCCCCGAGTCGAGTGCGCCCGCAGGCCCACAGGCGGCTGCAAACCCCGACACGTATAGGCCAAAGCAATCGCCTCCACCACCCAATGGGATAGGCGCTGCTTAGTGATAGGTTTCCCTTTATGAGGATTAGCCCAGGAGACGAACAGCAGATCGCTCCTCCTGAAACCCCTAGTCCTGTCCATGTACATGCGCACCGCACGAACTGGACATAATGCATGCGACTGCTGCTCCTCTGCCAGAAGGCCAGAAGGTCAATAGGAGAACATGAGCCCATCACTTCAGGCACAAAAGCCGGGTTGGGCCTCAAAATCAACCTTACATCCCCGGGAAGAGCTGAGCGCATGACGGATGCACCGAAAGCACATGGATGTCACTAACTCGCTTAGCTGAAGCCAGAGCCAGCAACAACACAGCCTTGAGAGACACGTGCTTCAAGGCTGCCCCCTCCAGTGGCTCAAAAGGAGGGCCCTTAAGCCCCTCCAGAACCACAGCCAGATCCCACGGTGGCACCAGTGGTCTGGACACGGGGAGAAGCCTGCGCGCTCCCTTCATAAAACGGCAAACCAGTGGGTGCTGACTCGCCGTTCGCTTCCCAAACCCCACGTGACAGGCGGCAATCGCTGCAAAGTACACCTTAATCGTGGAGAAGGCTTTCCCTCTGTCAATCAGGTCCTGCAAGAATGACAATATAGCACTCACCGGACACTGAAAAGAAACATGGCCGTTACTGTGACACCACCCCTCAAACACCCTCCACTTGCAGTCATACAAAGACCTAGTGGAGGAGGCCCTAGCGTTTTGTTTAGTGGAAATCACACGCTGTGACAATCCCACAGCCGAGACACTGAGCCACTCAGGTGCCAAGCCCACAACGCCAGGCGTTCCGGCTGCGGGTGGAAGACCCCCACCCCCCCCGTGACCATGTTGCCTCACTCTGGACAGAGTGGGGGATATCAAGGCCAGGGGAGGAAACGCGTATAGAAGCTCGTGCGGCCAGGCGTGCGCTGGTGCGTCTATGCCAAGGGGAGCATCCATGCCGTGCAGAGAGTAAAACAGCGCGCACTGTGCGTTTTCCCTCGTCGCGAACAGATCCACCGCGGCCCGACCGAACCGGGCCCATATCTGTCCCACAATCTCCGGGTGCAGAGTCCACTCCCCGGACACCGGCGCGCCCCTGGACAACAGGCGCGCCTGTGTTCAAGACACCCGGGACGTGCGTCGCCCTCAAGGAGAGGAGACGGCCGCAGCTCCACTGGATCAGTTTGCGTGCCAGCATGTGTAACTGACGGGAGCGCAACCCCCCCCCGACGGTTGATGTATGCCACCGTCGTCGTATTGTCCGTCCTCACCTGGACATGATGACCCATGAGAGATGGAAGGAAATGTTTCAGTGCGAGGAACACCGCTGAAAGTTCCAGAAAATTTATGTGAGACTGCTGGAGGCCCACACTCCAGCAGCTCCTCACAGACCGGCCCTCGTGAATTCCGCCCCAACCCGTCAGGCTGGCGTCTGTAGTGACCACCTTCCTGGACAGGACCGAGCCCATTGGCACCCCCTGGGTCAGAAAGGATGAGGCCCGCCAGTGACGCAGCGCCCTGGCACACCCCGGTATGACCAACACTCTCCGTGCGCCGTGACGCACGAGATCCAGCCCGTATGAGGCCACCCAAAGCTGGAATTCCCTCATGTGGAGGTAATTGAGACGTATCACGAGGATGGCAGACGCCATCAGTCCGAGTAACCGAAGAAATAATCTGAATGGAACAGACCTGCCTGGATGAAAAAGCGCGAGGCATGCCCTGAAAGCTTTCACCCGTTCCGCCGAGAGGCGCGCTGTGAAAGACACCGAGTCCAGGGATAACCCCAGAAAGATTACATCCTGTGCCGAGGACAGCATGCTTTTCTCCGCGTTTATCACAAACCCCAGATCCAATAGGTGCTGTGTGAGAATACGCGTGTGCGCCCTGGCCTCCAGCTCCGATTGCGCCAAAAGCAGCCAATCGTCCAGATATGTGGCCAGGTGGATGCCCCACCGTCTCAGCGGGGCTATTGCTGCCTCCGTGCAACGCACGAACACCCTCGAGCTTAAGGACAGACCGAAAGGGAGCTTGCAGTACTCGTAGCAGATCCCCTGGAAAGCGAACCTCAGATACTTTCTGTGGGGAGGGTAGATTGGGATGTGGAAATACGCGTCTTTCAGATCGACAGAAGTGAACCAATCGTTCTGACGCACAAGACGCAGCGGGGATGCGTGTGTAAGCATCCTGAACTTGTATTTCCTGAGATATTTTTCAGAGCCCGCAAATCCAGGATAGGGCGAATACCGCTCCCCCCCCGTTCGGAGACCAGAAAATACCTGGAGTAAAAACCGCTCTGACATTGTGCGGGAGGGACGACACAGATCGCTTCTTTGTATAACAGTGAGATAATTTCCTCCCGCAAAACACGAGCTGACTCTCCCTGAGTCTGGGAGTGTATAACGCCAGCGAATCGCGGGGGGACAGCGGCGAACTGCAGCCTGTACCCCCTCGAGATCGTCCTTAACACCCAGGGTGGGGCTGCCAGTGCGGCCCATCTCCCCCATCTGAGGGAGAGAGGTGACGTGTACTGCAGCCCTTCCACCACTAGAGGGCCCAGCCGCGGTGCGGTGGCGCCCTCTTGTGGCGGAATGACAAGGCCCCAGGGCAGCGTGCTTATTTTGACAGGTTTGGGTTTTTTTTTTTTTTTTTAGCTGCGCCCACGGCTCTCGGCCTGGATGCGAAAGCGGGACACAATTTATTCTCTCTGAGCGAACCTGTGTGTGTGTACGTGCTTGTGGACATGAGAGAGGGGCGACCGCTAAACCCTCCGCCGTCAAATGTCCATCCCTCCCGGCTTGCTCTGGCACGGTCCGAGGCAGCTGGGAGATAGGGGCGTGGGGAGCCCCAGGGCGCACGCCCGAAAGCCAAACAGGTGGAGCCGGAGAACGGGGAACTTCCAGTTGCATCACCGATGCTGTCAGGCCGCTCTCTTCTTCTTCCTGGCCTGGCTGCCGGCGGCTTGTGCGGGTTGCGCAGGCAGAGTTGCAGCCGGAGCTGAGGACTTTTTGGACCAGCCGGGCCGACCTGGCGGGGCAGGTGGGGCGGGCTGCGGCCTCAGCTGTTTCGGCAATTTAAACTGCGAAACCTGTGAAGCAGCCTGCGCGAAGGTCTTACGCTGTGCAGGTGGAAACGGAGCTGTAGGCTTTCGAGGGAGGCAGAGCTGGAGAGCTTCATCCTCCTTCTTTTTAGCTTCGCACCGCCGTTGCATAGAGGCCAACGCGGAACCGAAGATCCCCTCTGAGACAATGGGCATGTCCAGGATGTCGTCCTTCTCCCTGTCCGACAGGTTGGCGAAGTTGAGCCACCGTGCCCGTTCCTGCTGGACCATGGTCCCCAGTGCTTTTCCCGTGGCCTGGACCGCGCAGCGTTGGACACGGAGACACAGGTCAGTGATGACCGGTATTTCCTCCCATGTAGCTGGGTCCTGAGTTTGCACAAAATCCTCGCACAACTCAGCCTGATAAGCCATGAGCACGGTCCGACTTGGATGGCAGGCTGCAGCTCCGGGAGGACACCGCTGACAGGCGGGGGTGAAGGTGCGCCGCCACGAGTGGCTCCATCGGAGGCATGTGGAGCAGACCCAGGCTCTCCATCGCCTCACAATCGAGGGATGAGGCACCGGGAACCGGGATCCTGCTGCTGTAAGGGCGGTCTTTCCATGATCGCGCAACCTCATCTAGCAGCTCCGGGAAGACAGGGAGAAGTTGTTTCGTCGCACTCTTGGCCAGGGGCAATTTCTTCCCCTCAAAGCGGGATCTGATGGTCTCCGCTATGACGATGGGCCAGGGCATGCCCAGCCGGGCAGCAGCGCGTTTACACACGTCGAGCATGTCCGAGCTGGGGAGGGGAGAAGCTGGTGTGCTACTCTCATCTCCATCCCGAGAGGTGACAGAGGCCGTGGGCTGCGCAGCCCGAGCCGCAGTGATGAAGACATCGTCCTCTTCTTCATCCTCTGATATGAGGAGTTCGGAGGCGCCATCTTCATCGTTCCCATAGTCCAGTTCCAGGACGTCTTCCTCATGCGGGGGATCCGCGGCTAGGTCAAGCTGGGAGGCTAAGCTAGAGCTAGCCTCCGGAGTCGTCACCGTAGTGACCGCCAAATCCTCTCTGCCACCGGCGGCAGCGCCGTTGGAAGGGAGGAGGGGGTCAAGTCCAGACAAGCTAGCCTGGCGGGCTAGCCGTCTGCGGAGACTTTTAGTAGTAAACGCCGCACAGTGTTGACACGAGCCGGGGACTTCGATTGCCAGTGGGGCGTGTTCCAGCCCCAGGCAGCCCGAGCTGACCTGATGTGGATCTTCACTGGAGATCTTGTTCCCACAGCGACAGGGACGGGCCCCGGAGTCTCCGTGCCCCCCGGTATGAGGGGTTTTAGCCTCCATCCCTCGCGAGTCGAGGCAGTTAGCAGGTGTACCAACCTTAAAGAAAACCGAGAGGTAGCTGGTGTGCTAGCGCTCAGTGCCCGACGTGCCCTGGTGAGGCGTCAAGGACAGTGCTGACCAAGCCGTGGAAGGCGGGAGAGCACTAAGTTCGGTCTGGTGTGACCGACGAAGCCATAAAAGTATCCAAGGCTAGTAGCGCCCGGCGACAGAAGCTAATTAAGATCCGTCTGTGGACAGTTAAGCTAGCCAGCCCTGGACGCGAGATATGCTCCGAGTGAGAAGAGGTGTTTGAATGACGAGGTGCCGTCCGCATGAACTATTTAAGGTGTGTGGACCACCTGAGGTGGACGGACACGTTCACCAGCCAATCAGGATTGGCGTAATGAGATTAATGCTTCTGAGGCTGCAGCGAGGCGTGCATCCCATAGTGAGACATCGAGCAAAATATTATGAAAGAGAACCTCAGCATTCGATGTCTTTGAATGCGGCATAAATTCTACAGCAAAAACCATATTGAGCAAAATGCAAACAGAGTAAAAGTATAACCTGTTTTCTTCATTGATGCCCTCCTCCAGAGACAGATGTATCGGGTAGAAGGAACCCTCCAGTACTGTTTCATTCGGAATAATTCCCATTGACCGCGTGCATAAAACATTTATCTCGTAAATGAAACTGTACACTTCAGGCCGGTGTCTTTGTTTCTTTGATATCGCATCATTTCCAGCTGCGCAACTGTGGTCAACATTCGAAGAATACAATGGACCTTACTTTTACGCTTAGCTTTGTATCCTACTCTTATTGTCCGATCAAGGTATTTCAGTAATTGAGGAAAGTTTAAACACTCAGGAATTGGATAAGAAACGAGTCTATCAATACATTGTTACCGGTGAAGCTTCTCGAGGGCGTGAACTATAACTGTAGAGTTACGCAGATGAATCTGAGTATATAACTGAGTGACTGGCTATCGACACCAGTACTTGGGTGGATAGAAGGGAGCGTTGAATTTGTTAACGGAGGAATACACGCGTTAATCCATGGGAGGGAACTACACATATTTTGTGTGTGATGACTGTAATTGGCAGTAGAATGTGAGAGAATCAATACAATGTCGGACTTTTTCCTTCACAAAACTTTTTTTTAACCACTAATTGGAATACTGTTGGCTCACTGTAGCTAAAATGGTCGCTACAGAGTTTTTTTTCTATCGCAAGTGATAATTTTTTAAAACTACTGGATCGACACTGTGGGCAAGGATATTGACCAGTTTGCACATCAGGCTTAGCTGAGGAGTTTAATTCATGCTACTCCTGAAAAACAAGGATTGGAGGGAACTTCTCCATACTCTATATCGCGTTTCAGCTCCGCCTGCTAGTGAATATCCAATAGTTGATCCGGGGGTGCCATCTCATGGTCAAGTACTGTAACTAAGTGCTTAAATTTGCATATCTATAGACGCAAGCGTCTACATCTGCAGAAAGGGGTTAAAAATCTGGCCCGGCATCCACGGCAATCACGGCCTGTCACGTTTGGCCAACCCATCCCCCCAACTTGTCTCACGTCCATCCCCTTTTGTCCATGGTGGCCTGAAAGGTGATTGCCGTGGCCGCCGGGAACATAATATCAACCTAGCATGAAACTCACGCCGACTTGACAGGTATGCGTTATTAATTAAAACTGACCATACCTGATAATGTTGAGAGTTTTCACTGTTTCTGTAATGGTACTTTAAATGAATGACTGAAAACAGGTCATGACTAATCATTATTTAATGGATGACGTGAGCTTCCCCTACTGCCAGTTCACCAGCTGCTAGCCTGCCACTGTTTGGTACCAAAAAAGTGAAGTAAACAATGTTTATCAAAACAAGATGAAAAGAATGAACTTGTCAATTATGTTGCTCACATAAATACACATTGTTAAGGAAGTAGTCAGAGGAACACCAGATGCAGGATCCAGAAGGTTTTACTTAAACCCAACACGAGGGAGAAAGATGGCAGACAGGCCAGAAACAAAACACCGTGCACATGCACTGAACAGCTGGGAGAACTAAGGTACACTGCTCAAGGTAGGGGGAACAGAAGAACACACTCCTTGAGAGGCTACACTAAGGAAATGAAAACGGAAACTAACTAAACTGACGGGAGCACTGGGAGACTTATACATAGGGCAGACAAGACGTGGGTGCAGCAACACACGAGGCCAGGGAATCATACAAGGGAAAACTCAGGAAACCAAAACAAAGTCCTGTCTGACGTCTCTTCAATCTTCCCTGCTTAAATACACATGGGAGGAGGCGGAAATAGGGAAGGCAATATCCCAAAGAAACAGAAACACATGGGATTAATGAACAAATTCACAAGGGCCGGGTTAACAATGACTCGAGACAAGACGCTGAAACGATCAATCAAACTAGACAGTTTAGATTGAGGTAATCTAAACGTGACGAGTAAAAAGCACCACAAGAACAGCAAAGGAAAGCATAGCTTTTAACACAGTTAATCAGGGAATGCTTAGGAAGGAATTTACAAAAGCTGGAAACTCTCACACTCGCTAATGAGTTAATTAGGTTAATACTATGTGAATAAATAAATAGACACCCTTAAATAAGTGCTGGTTAGTACAGTTAGTAATGACCCTATCAGAGAAAGCATTCACTCAGAGTTTTGCCAGACCCAGAATTAAGCACAGGTGGAAGCAATGAATGAAATACCAAAGCCGAAACCGAAAGACAAACCGTGATTGGACAACGAAACTAAGGCATGCTGAAGGCTGTCACACAACATCACAGGAGTCAAGGCAAGAGGGAATCAATGGTCAGACTGCGGGAATGGAGCTGAGAAACAAATCAAGAGAGACACGGGGGGAAAACGCACAAGCACAAACAAGCACGAGGCAGAATCATATTTTATTTTTATTTATTTTTTTAGCCTTTATTTAACCAGGAAAATCCCTTGAGATTCAAAATCTCTTTTTCAAGGGAGACCTGGCTAAGACAGCTCACCATTTCACTTAAAATTAGAAAGTGTGTACATAACAGTAGTGACAAAATGCAAACCTAAGGACAACAACTGCACACCTCATTTATATACAATCTTAATCTATGCTTAAACACACCCAAGCAGACTAAATTGTTCAACTATAGAGTATTCTGGAGGTTATTCCAAGACCAAGGAGCAGAATAGAAAAGGGCACTTTTGCCAAGCTCTGAGGAAATCCGAGGTACTTTTTTGTGGAATGAAACTGATAATTGGGTCCTATTCATTATGTAATTCCTGAACCAATTTATGGCTGGTTCACCTACACCAATACAACTAAGGCGGTTTAGCAAAAGTTGGTGGTCAACAGAGTCGAACTCCCTACTCAAATCAATAAAAAGGGCAGCACAAGCCTGTTTTTTTTGTCCAGAGCATTGGTAACATCATTTATAAACAACATGGCTGCTGTGATGGTGCTGTGACCAGATCTAAAGCCAGATTGAAATTCACTTAAGATATTCTTTTTCTTTTTTCTCTCAACTGTTTTAGTTGAGAATTGACCTGAGATTCTAGAATCTTTGATAAGATGGATATTTTGGAGATGGGTCGATAGTAATTTAGATCTGATGGATCCCCACCTTTAAGGAGAGGTAGCACTAAGGCTGTTTTCCATATTTTGGGAATAATGTTTGACCGAAGACTGAGATTAAAAATATATGTAATAGATTCAGCAATATAGTCAGCTGCAAGTTTCAAAAAGTAAGGATGCACGCCATCTGGCCCAGGAGATTTCATAAGGTCAATTCCTTTCAGAGCCTCAGCAATTTCTCCTGTGGAAATGGGTCTAAGGGTAAGAGGAGCTCCAACTGGACCTGCGATTGCAGATGGTGCAGCATTCACAGCTTTGTCACTTAACTTGGCCTCAGTACTTCTATTGACAGATGCAGATGATATAAAATGCCTATTAAAGTGCTGAACAATATCATCTTTTTCATTTATTTCTAAGGAGTCAGTTACAATACACTTAGGGATACCTGAGGAGACCACTGAGCCAAATAGAGAATTAACTTGTTTCCAGAATTTTGTGGGATTATTAACATGATCAGAGATAGAATTCAAATACTTGATTTGGCATTCCTAATTTGCAGAGTAGATTTATTCCTCGGGCTCTGAAGGCACACCATTCAGCAGGTGAATTTGACGATCTAGCTTTAGCCCGAGTAATGTTCCTTTGCTTTAAGAGATTTGACAATTCCTCGGTAAACCATGGATTATCTCTGCCACAAACCCAAAATTTTTTCAAGGGGGCATGTTTGTCACAAATGGAAGTAAACAATTTGTGAAAATACTCCCATGCATTTTCCGCATCCGGGATCAAAGTAGTTCAGTCAGGACAACTCACGTTTCAATGAAATAGAACAATTTATTCATGGATAGAGCATTACATTGTATTTTGGCGGCAGTTCTGCTCTGGAGGAATAATCTACTTAGGCACAGCAAACATACAAACATAGTCAGGAACAGAAATCAAAATCCCCCCGATGTGAGCAGAACCAAACAGGTGGAGGCTGGGGTGGAGGCGGCAAGCAAAAACCAAACAGCATGTTGCATAGCATGAAGCGTCATTGTGAACAGCAGCGGAAGCAAGTGAGCTTGACGTCTTTCAAATAGACCGCTGCATGACCTTGTGATGTGTATCCTCCAATTGTTCGCCTGCTGGTGCTGACGTGCTGGTAGTTTACCAGGCTGCTGTCAGCTGACGTAGCTCTTCTCGAGTTTCCTGCCTGAACTAGTTACACTCATTTCAGTCAGGACAACTCACGTTTCAATGAAATAGAACAATTTATTCATGGATAGAGCATTACATTGTATTTTGGCGGCAGTTCTGCTCTGGAGGAATAATCTACTTAGGCACAGCAAACATACAAACATAGTCAGGAACAGAAATCAAAATCCCCCAAAACAGCAACCACCGCCAAGTGGCTAAACCATGTATACAGTGGAGCACCCACTGCCTCCTGAATGACCATGAAATCCATAGAGATATCCAGGGTCAAAACATTGACTACTAAAGGCTGCCAAGTATTTAGTGTAGTTTTACTATCATCAATGCAGATAACCTGGATCAGAATGGACATATGATCATTAATGTACATTACCTCACCATGTGTAGCCTGGTTCCACTGCGGGGACCCGTTAGACTCGTTTCCTCGAGAACACACCGCTTGGTGCCCTCACATCTGTACTTGCGGGCAGGGCCTCACTGTTAGTCTGGATGCTTGGCCAGATCCTCTAGAGAATAGGCGCATGCCGCTCCCTCTAGTGCACGTCTGCAACCCCTACAGATGCGGGAGGCAAGATGAAGCATCATCTTGGTCCTGAGAAAACATTCTACCTAGTGAGAAAAACTATGTGTACAGCCGGAGCACCCACTGCCTCCTGGATAACCAGGAAGTCCATAGAGATATATCCAGGGTCAAACATTGGCTGCTAAAGGCTGCCCAGCCTTTAGCGCACGTCTGCTGCCACCAATGCAGATTACCTGGATCAAAATGGACATTCTACCATTAATATACATGACCTCCCATGTGTTGCCTGGTTCCACTGCGGGGACCCGTTAGGCACGTTCTCCAAGGAACACACCGCTTGGTGCCCTCACATCTGTACTTGCGGGCAGGGCCTCACTGTTAGTCTGGATGCTTGGCCAGATCCTCTAGAGAATAGGCGCACGCCGCTCCCTCTAGTGCACGTCTGCAACCCTTACAGATGCGGGAGGCAAGATGAACATCATCTTGGTCCTGAAGAACATTCTACCTAGTGAGAAAAACTATGTGTACAGCCGGAGCACCCACTGCCTCCTGGACAACCAGGAAGTCCATAGAGATATCCAGGGTCAAACATTGGCTGCTAAAGGCAGCCCAGCCTTTAGCGCACGTCTGTTACCACCAATGCAGATTGCCTGGATCAAGTATGGACATTCTACCATTAAGTATGGCCAGCCAACCACCTGCGCAAGCAATTTATTATTTTTAATTCAATTCAAATTTTTCTATTCAATTATTTGTATAGCGCTTTTCACAGTCTATCACAAAGACGCTTTATGTTGAGCGATTAAATAAATGAAAGGGCAGTGCCCAACCTAATCCCCACTAGAGCAAAAATGAGGCAAAAAACTCCCAGTAGGGAGAAAAATCCTCAAACAGTGGTGAGAAAAAACTCCCCAGTGGGAAGAAATCTCAGGAGGAACCTGGCTATAGTGGGGGAGCCCATCCTCCGCGGGCTAGCTAATTAAAGCAATAATAGAATAAAATGGCATCAAAACAGTGGTGTCTAGCTCCAGGAAGTGGGATGTTGAGGAAGGAGCTGAACTGGATCCGGACCAGATTAGGAGAGCAGCAACTTCAGCTCAGATGGTCCAGGACTCCGTAGTGGAGGGAAAGATCCTCAGAAAGAGACACAGAGGGAAAAAAGGGGGGTGAGGCACTGGATAAAACTACTGCATAAAATAGAAATACTGTCCTGTCTCAAGTGCCAAGTAAGAATTTAGGAACAATTTGTAATAAACAGTCAACACCCCTCCATCCGCTTGTTGCATTATAATTCTACCAGATAGAAACCATCAAGTACCTTTAACCCTAGGTTTAAGAGCAAATAATGATTCATCATACTTCAAAACCCCCAAAACCACGAAGTTTCATGAGGACAATTCTGGTTCTGAAAGGCCGGTGGGTAATGAAGGTTGTATTTCTTCCAATTTCAATGACTAATTGAATAAAAGGGGTTATATACAAAACAAATTTGCTCATGCAGTAGAGAGAATGTTTCACATAGGGCGCCAAGTTATTTATTTATTCATTCATTCCTCTTTTTTTTTTTTGGGGGGGGGGGTCGATCTTGTGAAATTAGAGATGCCGCAGAAACTTCAGATTTTAAAAAGTGCTTTTGCCAATAAGGCAATTAACTAATTAAAGGCCAGAAAGGGAGCAAAAACTGGGACTGAAATGGCCCTCATTCCCCAAACTCTAAAATACGAGTATTCTCCCTTTAACATAGTCAATCCGAGCGGAATGTGATGTACCATTATGCATGCACATTAATTTGGTGCAATTTCAAGCAGTAATCCAAACCTAGCACATTAACATCACCTAGGCATTTTCAGGGATTTCTAGCACCCAAAGGAACCTTGATATTAGGTCTGGTCTGAGGCATGATGAAAAAGTCAAAGCTACCAGCAGCATCATTTTACAGACCCTGCATGTTCACAGCTTTGTGTTCATGCGTGTCACGTGCTTAAATTTGTTAGGAGATAACAGAGTAGGCCTGGTGGTTTTAATATGACATACTAACATGTCATCTAATTCTTAAAATTTCAGAAGATGAAGCCGAAGCTTCAGATCATTCAATCATTCAACAGAACATAATTCCAGCCATCTTTTTCATCTTATCATCTTTAACGGTGCTTTCTTTGAGTTAGTTTCTTCTTCTGTATTGAAGTGTTGATTTTAATTATTATGATATGAGCTCTTCGTCCTCCATGAGGTGCTGCTTAAAGTTGTGCTGCGTCGGGTCCTGCCATGAGGACGAAAACGGAGGAATAGCGGAGTTCAGCCGTTTAGAAGGAACACCGAGGATGCACCATGGGGCGCATGCGATGTCCCGTGTCTGTAGCAGCCGGACTTCAGCCGTATTAATGGAAACAGCTTAATGCTCTGGTACTGAACAAACCATAGACGGAAACGACCATTCATGCTCAGTTGGGTCTTAGGCGCATTTACAATGGACAAAACATTACTCAACTCGATAAATCATGTATGCATTCGACTGTTAAAAAATAAATGCGGACTAATTTTGCATACAATTGAGGCAATGACTTGGTGTTTTTTTTTTTTTTTTTTAAATAAATCAGTTGGCCAGAAAGATTGTAGAATTGAGGAAACAGGAATTCTTCGCGCCGCGTAGTCGTATGAGTGAGTATTCATAAGGTTTCCACCGTTACTTGTTAACAATAACAGCAATCCGGGCAGTAGTCAACATTGTTGCCCATATACCCTGTTAATGTTTGCTGTCAAACATCTATCTGCAACAATGAATCACCACGACGCAAACCACTTTCTGACATTATGTTCACTGATGATCATCCGAACATCACGATATAACCACACCAATTCAACAGGCATAAAAGCATGGAATTTAGCGATTTTCAGGTCCCTGACGTGGTCCGCAAACTACAGCCCGAGCGCGACTGCCATACCATTCATGTTCGCAAATTAAGAATTAAATCCTAGTACAAAACGCTTCACAGAAAAACTAGGGCTAGGAATAAATGTACCATCTTCTCTGTGAGGCAAAACAAACACTAGGTCAGCACACAATTCATGAATCTTGAAGGAAAAGATCGCATAAGTATCCATGCACTGCCCTCGTGCTATTAAAGTCCAGTGTTTGTATTTTATTAATTTATTTAATTTATGAGACAGGGACATGCTTAGCAACTAAAAGGAACAGATTTATATCCACAATTAAGCGGCCTTCAGTCAACAATGTAGCACATAAAGCAGAATTAATCGCAAAATTTAAAATTACCTGCATATTTGGATTCCAGGGTTGCACAGAAGCTGCCGATGTGGTAAACGAACCCCGTCGGTTTAGAGAAATTGGCGTTCCGCGTCTAGACAGGAACCAGGTCTCCAACTGAATCAGTCCATAGACCGTCATTTTGACTTATAGGAGGAACCTCACTTGAATCAGAATTATCTTGGGTTTTCAATTTGAAAATAGCGTTTGAGGGGCGTTCACGCGCACTTTACCAGTCGCAACTCTAACAAGATAAAATGTGATTGCAGCAGTAGGCTAATTCAATTTCATCAGGCGCCCATTACTCCTGGAACACAGAGAATACACGCCAAAAGCCAAGAAGAAGCACAAGCAACAACATATTGTAAACTTAGCAGAAACAGAATAGCAGCATAATAACCAAAAAGACAGCAAAAGCAATCTGCGTAGCGAGGGACTGCTGCAAGCGCCAGAATAAACATCAAGCAAAAACCAAACAGCATGTTGCATAGCATGAAGCGTCATTGTGAACAGCAGCGGAAGCAAGTGAGCTTGACGTCTTTCAAATAGACCGCTGCATGACCTTGTGATGTGTATCCTCCAATTGTTCGCCTGCTGGTGCTGACGTGCTGGTAGCTTACCAGGCTGCTGTCAGCTGACGTAGCTCTTCTCGAGTTTCCTGCCTGAACTAGTTACACTCATTTCTGCTAATATCACTAGAGTATAAATCATACAAAAAAGCTTGCGCTTCAAAATGTTTAAAATATCTTTGAAAAATATACTGCGGTTTAACTTTAGGGGCTTCAGATTCCTTAACACAGGCAACGGCACAGTGGTCACTAACATCATTGCAGAATACTGCTGTTGATGAAAACTTAAAAGGTGCGTTCATCATAATAAGATCTAATAACGTAGATTTGTCTGACTCTTTTTGGTTGAGTCTGGTAGGCAAATTAGTCATCTGAGTAAAATTGAAAGCCTCACGCAGGTCTTTGATAGGCCCACTGGAAAGCCAATCCCAATTCAAATCCCCCATTAGAATCATTTCAGTATCCTTAATATTACAGAGGACATCAAGTGAGGAAACCGCTTCCTTCGTAGCTGAGGGAGGTCGGTCACAGCCTATCACAGTAAATTGGATGTTCTTCGACACTGTTACCGTTACAGCCGGAAATTCAAACTGCTTGGCTATTGTTGTAACAAACATACACTCCCAGATCACTATATTACAAACATTTGCACATTTATGGAAATTTTGCTCCTCTAAACAGCAAATTGCATAACAAATTGATTTATAAAGAATACAAAAATGCTGGTCTCATTTTTTGTCTGCATAAATATTAGAATGGCCAAAACAAAAGAGGCTAGTGACCCTGATACCACAAGGATTTTATGTGCCCAATGTGGTAGTTGCAGCATCTGAGAAGCAACCCCAGAGCATTTTCATGGACTGGAAATTTTAGTGACAATGGCACATTTAATAAAATGATACCAAATGAGCAACAGTTCTTTCGCTAAAAGCACCTTGTTGATCAGAGAGGTTGGAGAAAAATTGGCTGGGTAATTTAAGCTACCAGAAAGGTCACAAATTCTCAAATGGCAGTTGTTTAGAACAATGGTGTACTGGATGGTATGTCGTAAAACAAAACATTTAAAAGTGGATGGGCTACAGAGTTAGAAAACCACGTCAGGTTTGACGGCAAACATCTAAAAACAGGAAGATCAGGCAACTGTGGACAGGAGATCATCAAAAATTGAATCAGTAGGGAAAATATGACACATACAAATCCTGATATCAGTCGTAATATGCAGATGATGGGGTCTGAATTTGGAGGAAAGATCATGAATGCATAGTTCCATTGCCCCTTGTCTCAGTGAGGTGCACATTAGGCCACTTATCACCACCTGAATTTGACAGCATACTTAATTATTGGCCATGTGCTTCCCTTTAGTAATGCAGTAAATAGGATACTTCCAGCAGGATAATGCGTTTTGTTACCAGAGTTGGACATTCAGGAGCAGAAAGTATTTAGTGTTCCTACTTACAAAAAGTAGTGCACTATGATTCATAGTATAAACCATGCAATCAGCCAGGACAAATGGTGCCCAATTATCGCTCAAAGCATGTTCTTGGGTACCCCCGTTGTCACAATTCTCGCAATATATAACTGACATTTTCTCTACACATTGTATCATGACAATTGTATGTACAGCGCCGTGAAAAAGTATTTGCCCCTTCCTGATTTCTTATTTTTTTGCATATGTGTTTCAGATCATCAAACAAATTTCAATATGAGACTAAGATAATCCAAATAAATAGAAAATGCAGTTTCTAAACGATGATTTCATTTATTGAGGGGATAAAGCTATCCAAAACTACCTGGCCCACTATGAAAAAGTAATTACCCCCTAAACCTAATAACTCATTGTGCCACCCTCGGCGAGAACTGCAGTCAAGCTTTTGCCATAACAGGCAATGAGTCTTTCACATTTCAGTGGAGGAATTTTGGCTCACTCTTCGTAGCAAAATTGTTTTGATTAAGCCATATTGGAGGGTTTTCGAGCATGAACGGCCTGTTTAAGGTCATGCCACAGCATCTCAATAGGATTTAAGTCCGGACTTTGACTAGACCACTCCAAAACCTTCATTTTGTTCTTTTAAGCCATTCAGAGGTGGATTTGCTGGTATGTTTTAGATCATTGTCCTGCTGCATAACCCAAGTGCGCTTCAGCCTGAGGTCACAAACTGATGGTCAGACGCTCTCCTTCAGGATTTTCTGGTGGAGAGCAGAATTCATGATTCCATCAATTACGGCAAGTAATCCAGGTCCTGAAGCAGCAAAGCAACCCCGGACCATCACACTACTGCCACCATGTTTGACTTTTGGTGTGATGTTTTATTTTATGAAATGCTGCCTCAATTTTGCGTAGATGTAAGGATTTGTTTCCATGGAAATGACAAAAATAGAATCCCAAAATTTCCATAGTAGCAAAAGGCACATTTAGACTATACATAGAATACATGTACCAAGTTCGGTGCTGATATCTTGCATAGTTTCCGAATTCTGTGCCGGAAACAAAATGTTTACCGACAGACGGACGAGGCAATGCCTATATCCCCCCCCATTTTTATGCTGCGGGTTTTTTTGGAATAGGAAAATGACAATTGATACACATGTGTATGTTCCCTATTAGATCAAAAAAGTCTTTGGCACCATCGGTTAATTCCAAACAGGAAGTCAACCATTTTGATTTTAATGTGTCATTTTGGCCTGAACTCCTCCTAGCGATTCCGTCCAATCAACCTAATGTTTTTTTTCAGATCATCAAGAAACCATGCTGATCAAAAGTAGTGCTCTGCATGTCGGTCGCTAAATGGGCCTGGCCGCCATGGTGTCCCCATTTCAGATGCCTCGCCAAACACTTTCCAGCAGCTCGCTCTCCCTCATACTTCATCCAAATGGATTCAAAATTCCTGTACATAGTAGAAGCCCCACCCTGAACGCCTCGATGTGCTGCTAAACAATCTAGCTCATTGCGCCCCCTTATGGAAACAGAAAATGCCACATTTAACGTTGAAATTTGCAGATTTGCTCAAAACTTCACATTTGTGCTTAGGGTCTGCCCCTGAATGCACCTGCCCAAATTTGGTTACACTCTGAGCGCCTTCTGGTGGATGAAGTATCAACTGATCATAACTCCTTCAGCTTTGTCCAATTCGCTCAAAACCTTCCCTCAGGTTGGGGCCGGCACTTGACCTGTCCAATGGTCGTGAGTGCACAGCTGCACCCATCAAGATCTCACCACAACCACAACGTGCGCATGGGGGCGAGGGCCCGTTCAACGCTGCTTGCAGCTTTAATTATTAGGGCCCGAGCCGACTGAAAGTCGTCCGAGGAGCTTATTGAAATCGTACTGTTTATTATTATTATTATTATTCTTACGACTTTTCAAAGGGCAATTTCACCCCTTTCCCAATGGTGAAAACGCGCCTAACTTTCCACGTACGTCCGGCCACATCCGAAATTTGATATTTTTGTGCGATCGCTCAGGTGCGACCCCAAATGGCGAAATAGCGCCCCCTAAACACGTTTCAAAATTCCCATAAGGAAATTCGGTTACTTTGTCGTAGGCAGACAACATTTGGTAGTTATATGCTTTGTAGCAAGGCATGCAAAAAACTTCATTGGAGCTACGCCCTAAACCCAATAGGAAGTCGGCCATTTTGATTTGAATTTTTGAATTTTAAAACGAACTCCTCCTAGGGATTTCGCCAAATCAACTTCAAATTTGGTAGAGATCATTGTGAGACCAAGGTGATCAAAAGTTGTGCTCTGCAGATCTGCAGCTCAAAGGGCGTGGCTGCTAGGGCGTGACAAATTTTAGTGACTTGAGGAAAAAATTTCACAATGCTCTAACATCCAAACACTTGATTTTAGAAGCTTCAAACTTGCTGAAAATGATGAGGGCGCCGCCCTGAACATCCTGATGTATTAACTTTCCACGTTAGTAATAGCGCCCCCCGGTGGTAACAGGAAGTGACCACTAGTTACTTCCACTTGTACTGATGACAGATTGTTGAACCCATCAACTTCATTCTACTTCTAAAACATGCAGAAAACGTTGATGAAGCTACATTGTAAACACTGTATAGCTACGAGTAATAGCGTCCGTGTGGCGAAGCGGCGACTTTGGATGCCTTGCCATGAAAATATGTTTGGGATTCCCAATGCTCTCACACCCACATACTTGACTGTAGCAGCTTCAAAATTGCTGGACATGATCATTGCTCCGCCTTGAACATCCAAATACATTGAATTCCCGCTTTGGAACTAGCGCCCCCCTGTGGTAACAGGAAGTGACCAGTCATTACTTTCACTTGTACTGATGACACATAGTTGAACACACCAACCTCATTCCACTTCTTTTACATGCAGAACAAATAGATGAAGCTACCTTATGAATGCTGTGAAGCTATGCATAATGGCGTTCGTGTAGTGACGCGGCGACTTTCCACCCCTCGCGATGAAAATACGTTTGGGTTTTTGATGTCTTTAAAAAACTTGTATCATCATAAAAATTGATTGACAGGTCGAGGGTGTCAAGCTCTCAAATCTGATTGGGGCTTTGCCCATGAGAGCCGCAAAATGCCTCGATAGCGCCCCCTTGAAATTTTCAAAATCCCCTCACCATCGGGGGTTTTTTGGGGTAGGAAGATGAAAATTGATACACATGTGTATTTGGCCAAGTCGCACAAAAATGTCTCTGGCATTATTTGTCTACTCCAAACAGGAAGTCGGCCATTTTGATTTTAACGTGTCATTTCTCCCTGATTTCCACATATTGTATTTTAACGCACTCCTCCTAGAGATTTCATCCATTGAAAACCAGATTTATCATTAAACATTGAAAGACCATGCTGATCAAAAGTTGTGCTCAGCAGGTCTGTAGGTCAGTGGGCGTGGCTACTAACAGGAAGTGAACAGTTTTTACTTTCACTTGTACTGATGACATATAGTTGAACCCATCAACTTTATTCCCCCTGTACAACATGAAGAAGAAGTTGCTTGAACTACCTTACGAATGCTGTGATGCTTCGAGTAATGGCTTCCGTGTGGCGATGCATTGACAATGGATCCCTCGCCATGAAAATACGTTTGGGTTTTTGATGTTCTTAATGAATTTGTTTCATCATGGCAATTGATATGCCGGTTAAGGGTGGCAAGCTCTCACATCTCATTGGGGCTTTGCCTATAAGGGCTGCAAAATGCCTCAATAGCGCCCCCTTGAAATTTTCAAAAACCCCCACCTATAGGGGTTTTTTTGGAGTAGAAAGATAAAAATTGGTACACATATGTATTTGGCCAAAATGCAAAAAAAAGTCTCTGGCATCATTCGTCTACTCCAAACAGGAAGTCAGCCATTTTGATTTTAACGTGTCATTTTTGCCTGATTTCCACATACTGTATTTTAACGCACTCCTCCTAGAGATTTCATCCATTCAAAACCAGATTTATAACTAAACATTGAGAGACCATGCTGCACCCATCAGGATCTCACCACAACCCCAACGTGCGCATGTGGGCGAGGGCTCGTTCAATGCTGCTTGCAGCTTTAATTATTATTATTATTATTATTCCTCCGACATTTCAAGGGCCAATTTCGCCCCTTTCCCAATGGCGGAAACGCATCTTACTTTCCACAGACGTCCGGCCTCATCCGAAATTTGACATATATATGCGGTCATACAGGTTTGACGCCAAATGCCGAAATAGCGCCCCCTAAACACGTTTCAAAATTCCCATAGGGAAATTCGGTTACTTTGTTGTACGCAGACGAAATTTGGTAGTTATATGACTTGTAACAAGCCATACAAAAAACTCCATTGGAGCCAAGCCCCAAACCCAACAGGAAGTCGGCCATTTAGATTTGAATTTTTGAATTTTAAAACGAACTCCTCCTAGGGATTTCGCCGAATCAACTTCATATTTGGTAGAGATTATTGTGAGACCAATTTGATCAAAAGTTGTGCTCTGCAGATCTGCAGGTTAAAGGGCGTGGCTGCTAGGGCGTGACAAATTTTAGTGACTTGAGAAAAAAATTTTACAACGCTCTCACATCCGAACACTTGATTTAACAAGCTTCAAACTTACTGAAAATGATGAGGGCGCCCCCCTGAACATCCTGATAGATTAACTTTACACTTTGTTAATAGCGCCCCCCGGTGGTAAAAGGAAGTGACCACTCGTTACTTCCACTTGTACTGATGACACATTGTTGAACCCATCAACTTCATTCTACTTCTAAAACACGCAGAACAAATTGATAAAGCTACATTGTAAACGCTGGATAGCTACGAGTAATGGCGTCCGTGTGGCGAAGAGGCGACTTTGGATGCCTCGCCATGAAAATATGTTTGGGATTCCCAATGCTCTCACGCCCACATACTTGACTGTAGTAGCTTCAAACTTGCTGGACATGATCATTGCTCCGCCCTGAACGTCTAAATGCATTAAATTTCCACTTTGCTACTAGCGCCCCCCTGTGGTAACAGGAAGTGTCCAGTTATTGTTTTCACTTGTACTGAGGACACATACTTAATCAAATCAACCTCATTCTACTTCTTTTACATGCAGAACAAATTGGTGAAGCTACCCAATGAATAATATAAAGCTACGCATAATGGCGTCCGTGTAATGACACGGCGACTATCCATACCTCGCCATGAAAATACGTTTGGCTTTTTGATGTCTTTAATAAATTGTATCATCATAAAAATTGATAGACAGGTCAAGGATGGCAGGCTCTCACATGTTATTGGGGCTTTGCCGATGAGGGCAGCAAAATGCCTCGATAGCGCCCCCTTGAAATTTTCAAAAACCCCTCCCCATCGGGGTTTTTTTGGAGTAGAAAGATAAAATTTAGTACCCATATGTATTTGGTCAAGACGAAAAAAAAGTCTCTGGCATCATTTGTCTACTCCAAACAGGAAGTCGGCCATTTTGATTTTAATGTGTCATTTTTGCCTGATTTCCACACATTGTATTTTAACGCACTTCTCCTCGAGATTTCATCCAATCAAAACCACCTTTATTAGTAAACATCAAAAGACCATGTTGATCAAAAGTTGTGCTCTGCAGGTCTGTAGGTCAGTGGGAGTGGCCACTAACAGGAAGTGACCAGTTTTTACTTTCACTTGTACTGATGACACATAGTTGAACCGATCAACTTTATTCCCCCTGTACAACATGAAGAAGCAGTTACATAAACTACCTTACAAATGTTGTTTTGCTTCGAGTAATGGCGTCCGTGTGGCAATGCGGTGACAATGGATCCCTCGCCATGAAAATACGTTTTTGTTTTTGAGGTTCTTAATGAATTTGTATCATCAAGCAAATTGATCTGCCGGTCAAGGATGGTGAGCTCTCACATCTGATTGGGGCATTGCCCATGAGGGCAACAACATGCCTCGATAGCACCCCCTTGAAATTTTGAAAAACCCCTCCCCATAAGGGTTTTTTTGGAATAAGAAAATGAAAATTGGTACACATGTGTATTTTGCCAATTTGAACAAAAAAGTCTCTGGCACCTTTGGTCAATTCCAAACAGGAAGTCAGCCATTTTGATTTTAATGTGTCATTTTGGCTCGATTTCCACATACTGCATTTTAACGAACTCCTCCTAGCGATTCTGTCCATTCAACCTACGACTTTTCAAAGGGCAATTTCACCCCCTTCCCAATGGTGAAAACGGGTTTAACTTTCCACATACGTCTGGCCCAATCCGAAATTTGATTTTTTAATGCGATGGCACAGGTGCGACCCCTAATGCCGCAATAGCGCCCCGTAAACACGTTTCAAAAGTCCCATTGGGAAATTCGTTTACTTTGTCCTAGGCTGACAAAATTCAGTAGTTATGTGCTTTTTAACTAGGCATACAAAAAACTTCATTGGAGCCACGCCCTTAACCCAACAGAAAGTCGGCCATTTTGATTTGAATTTTTGAATTTTAAAACGAACTACTCCCAGGGATTTCGCCCAATCGACTTTAAATTTGGTACAGATGGCGTGGCTGCTAGGGCGTGACAAATTTTTGTGACTTGAGGAAAAAATTTCACAACGCTCTCACAGCCAAATACTCAATTTTAGAAGCTTCAAACTAGCTCAACATGATGAAGGTGCCGCCCTAAATGTCCTGATGTATTAACTTGCCACTTTGCTAAAAGCGCCCCCCTGTGGTAACAGGAAGTGACCACTCATTACTTCCACTTCTACTGATGACACAATGTTGAACCCATCGACTTCATTCTATTTCTTAAACATGCAGAACAAGTTGCTGAAGCTACATTATGAACGTTGTATAGCTACGAGTAATGGCGTTCGTGTGGCAACGCGGTGACTTTGGATCCCTTGCCATGAAAATACGTTTGGGATTCCCAATGCTCTCATGCCCACATACTTGACTGCAGTAGCTTCAAATTACCTGATCATAATAATTGCTTCGTCCTGAACGTCCTGATGCATTAACTTCCCACTTTGCTACTAGCGCCCCCCTGTGGTAACAGGAAGTGTCCAGTTATTACTTTTACTTCTACTGATGACACATAGTTGAACACATCAACCTCATTCCACTACTATTACATGCAGAACAAATTAATGAAGCTACCTCATAAATGCTGTGCAGCTACGCATTATTGCATCCGTGTAGTGACGCGGCGACTATCCACCCCTCGTCATGAAAATACGTTTAGGTTTTTGATGCCTTTAATAAACTTCTATCATCATAAAAATTGATAGACAGGTCAAGGGTGGTGAGCTCTCACATTGTATTGGGGGTTTGCCCCTAAGGGTAGCAAAATGCCTCGATAGCGCCCCCTTGAAATTTTCAAAAACCCCTCCTCATAGGGGTTTTTTTGGAAAAGAAAGATGAAAATTGGTACACATATGTATTTGGCCAAAACGCAAAAAAAATTCTCTGGCATCATTTGTCTACTCCAAACAGGAAGTCGGCCATTTTGATTTTAACGTGTCATTTTTGCCATATATCCACATATTGTGTTTTAACGCACTCCTCCTACAGATTTCATCCATTCAAAACTAGATTTATTACTAAACATTGAGAGACCACGCTGATCAAAAGATGTGCTCTGCAGGTCTGTAGGTCAGTGGGCGTGGCTACAAACAGGAAGTGACAAGTTTTTACTTTCACTTGGACTGATGACATATAATGGAAACAGAAAATGCCACATTTTACGTTGAAATCGGCAGATTTGCTCAAAACTTCACATTTGTGCTGAGGGTCTGCCCCTGAAAGCACCTGCCCAAATTTGGTTACACTCTGAGCGCCTTCTGGTGGATGAAGTGTCGACTTATCATAACTCCTTCAGCTTTGTCCGATTTGCTGGACACTTTCTCTCAGGTTGGGGCCGGCACTTGACCTGAAGGTGAACAAATGGCCGCTGCTACAGCAGTACTGCCATCGCAGGGGGGGAGGAGAAAGCAGACAGGAAGAACTGGGGAAAGAGTGCAGGTTGGTCATAAAAAAGGGGTGCAAAGGGTTATGATATTAAGAGGGAAGATCCAGTTAAATCTATTGCAGAAAGGGTAAAATTAAGTCATGCAACCACATTTCCAATGCGGGTTGTTGCTGTGGGACCAGATCCCAATGACCGTGTTTTAGTTTATAGGCCTTGGACCCCTACTGAATTATGTGCCATGGTTAACCAATTCCCTAAACCCGATAAAAATCCTACTGGGTTTATTAATCACTTAACCACTGTTTGTAATTGCTATGACCCCACTCCCAGAGACATCCAACAGTTAATGCTGGCCTGTTTTGGGGAACGCTTTGAGGAGGTAAGACAAGCTATGGCTATTCCTGATTTAGACGACTGGAATTTGCATAACACACGAGACGACTGCATAAGAACTATTGGAACAGCAGTTAATGTGTATGCAGGGTGCAATGCATGTCTTTCTAACATCACCTCTTGCAGGCAAGAAGACACAGAAACTGTGGAGACCTTTTGTCGCAGATTTAACATTGTATGGGAGACAATCAGTGGTATGGGTGAGGACGAAGGTCAGGCATTTCAAGTGACTTGCTTTGTGAATGGGCTATTGCCTCACATATCAAAACACTTGAAATTAGTGATCCTGAACTGAGAAAGGTCTCCATTTGCAGATGTTAAAATGGCTGCCTTGAATGTCGCTGGCTGCTGCTGTCCTGATCCGATCCGGTCCGGCCCTGGTCCAGTCCTGCACCATCCTCGACATGCCACTTTCTGAAGCTACCATTGCCACGGTTTAGATGGACTTAATGGAACTCTTCTGTCGTTTCACTCCATTTTATTTTTTTGTTCTTAATTAGCTAGCCCGCGGAGGATGGGCTCCCCCACTATGGCCGGGCTCCTCCTGAGATTTCTTCCCGCTGGGGAGTTTTTTCTCACCACTGTTGGAGGATTTTTCTCCCTACTGGGAGTTTTTTGCCTCATTTGCTGTAGTGGGGAATAGGCTGGGCACTGCCTTTTTATTTCTTTCAACTCTCACTGTAAAGCGTCTTTGTGACAGTCTCTGTGAAAAGCGCAATACAAAATAAATTGAATTGAATTGAATAGAAAGGCAGTACAGGGATAAGAAACGAGCGGTCGTAAAAGAGCTAGGTGTGTTTTATTCACAGCAACCTCCAGACGCTTATCTGCAAAACAATTGAGAGGTAGAGGTAGAGGTAGAGGAAGAGGAAATGGCGCATTGTTTTGAGGGGGTTATAGAAACCAAAATCAGCAGGGGGGGCCTGGAGATCTAAGATCAATGACTGTTGTTTTGAGTGTGGGGGTTCTGGGCATGTAGCTGCTGTTTGCCCAAATAGGATTCAGTGTTACACCTGTGGGGGATGGGGTCATTTCTCTAAATGGTGTTCCAATGATTCTGCTATCCCTACTGCACCCCCTGTGGCTAACTTCACAGTTAACAACCCTTTTCCTGAAGGGAAAGAATAGGACAAGCAACAGAAAGCAATAGAGAGGTGTAATCAATGTCCTTTGCATACACTTACTAAAGTCTCTAAGGAGGACACTTACACTTGAGTATTAATGGTAAAAGTTTTCCATTTTTAGTTGATACAGGAGCAACAATTTCATCTTTAAGAACTGAAGAGATTGATTTACCCCATTCGGGTAAAGAGGTTTTAACAGTTGGAATTGCTGGAGTACCTCAACAGACTCCAGTATCTGCTCCTGTTACAGTAACTTCAACTATCCACCCATTTGCAGCAACTCATTCCTTTTTGTTAACCTTAAATGCTCCTGTTAATTTGTTGGGTAGGGATTTACTATATAAGATGAATTGTAAAATGCATTGTACACCTGAAGGGGTATTTTTGGAAGTGCCATATGAACATCATTATGAACTCAATTTAATGATGCAACAGATACTAATTTCACATGAATATTCTTGGAGAATAACAGATTAGGGAGGGGATCAGGCCCCCCCAAACCTAGTCTGTAACAGGCGGCGGCGGGACTGCAAAGTTCCGAGGGCACGTTAAAACTCCGGGAAAATTTGCCTAAAGTGCCTATGAAAAGCGTACCCAAAGCAAATTGAACGCTGTTCTTGAACCGTTTGGACTATATGGATGGTTATGGTCTCATTTGAAAGTAAACACTGTGAAGTTTTTCCACCAGCTAAAAGAAATACTCTAAGTGCTACTGTCATTGAGTAATCCAAGCTGGAACACACTGAAGTAGAAGGTTTTTACTCTCGCCAAAATTTTTTTTTGCAAACAGATGCCTGTAGATAAAAGCAGCTGGGACTTATTAGCTGAAAAACACAATGGGACCACAGCATGAAGCCTTACTTAGTTCCAGCTCAAATTTTATAACAATCCTACAGAAAATGAGCATTTTACACATGTTTTTCTAAGGCCATGTCTAGGCGTTTCAAAAAATGGCCATTTGGAGACCCCAAAAGGACCCTTGGATAACCATGGTCACATACCTAGGATAAAAGGGCATAACTCTTGAACGCTTCAACGTACAGTCATAATGTTGGGTTCAAATGAAAGGTGACACTTAGAGGAATCCAATCCCATATCCAGATTCACTATCAATATTGCTGAAAAAAAGTTACTGAAGCATAAGCTCAAATTTGTGCACATAAGAGTCAAAACGAGTGCCGCTATGTAAAAAAATGCTTTTTTATATGAAAGGTAAACAAAGAAATGACCTTTACGCAGCAAACTCACAGTAAAATATTTACAATATATGATCAATAAAAAAAAGTAAAAGTTACTGAAGCATAAACTCAAATTTGTGCATATAAAAGTCAAAACAAGTGCTGTTATGTAAAAAATGTTTTTTTATATGAAAGGTAAACAAACAAATAACCTTTCCATCGCAAACTATTTACAATATATGATAAATAAAAAAAATAAAAAAATTAAAAGGTTACTGAGGCATAAACTCAAATTTGTGCATATAAACCCCAAGGGGAGGAGATTCTGACTTTGTGCTTTTACATATATCCAAAGCAAAGGAGAGATTCCTTTGTCTTCGTTCTTGCCTGTAAGGAAGACCCTATGTGGCACATAGTAAAATGGATCCTATTTACTTACTTTGTCTCACTCTGATTTCTTACAGGGATGAAAATTAAAATTCCCAAAACAACCAACGCCGGCGAAAAAATAACTTCCTTCCACCTTTGGTGACGGAGGTAATAATGCGTAATATGGTAATAATATAATCATCATAATATCAGCATAATATTATAATATCCTTTTCCCGTAATTATTTACACAGAATTACAGAATAACAAACAGAATCACCAACTCCGGTGAAAACATGACGTCCTTCCACCTTCCGTGACAGATGCAAATAATACGTAATGTAATTTTATAATAAAATAATAATAATAATAATAACAATAAATATAAATGTAATGTTATTATATAATGAAATATAAGTTATAATTTGATGCGTACTTGTCAAGAGTAATGTCATCTCCCCCGAGAAATATTTCCTCTGCTACGGAGCCATCACGGTTTTGGTCAGATATTTCTTCCCCTGAGCTATCACTTGCACGCCGAGGGCACAGCTTTGCAGCTTCTGAACTGAAAATGATTTTTTTCACAACCTTTTCGCTATTTTTTTCTTTCAAACTCCGTAAACAACCATCAAACATTCGCTCTCTCTGCCTCGCTCTGTTTTGCGGAACGCTCAGCATGCATTACGCACAGCTGAGCCATATTCTGTCCTTTCTCTTACGCGAGCGATAGCCAGCGCCAGCTTTTTCGCCACCCCAACAACCTATATATCGGCGTTTCCAGAATTTCGTTGGTGTTATAATGCAACAATCGTCGTCTCGATTGGTTGCTGGTTGCTCGGGCAACACGCAAAAAAAGGAGGCATGAGCTTCGTTTCAACATAGGCACTCGTTGGCTATAGCAGGCTGTAGACAGGGCAGCTCGTAACTGGTCGAGTGAGGTGTTAATCGAAAAATTAGAGTGCAGACTCCATTTTGACGCAGATGGCTGTGTACTGTCTAAATCTGTACCGAAGCAACGACTACTAATGCAGCGAACTTTGTGGATAACCACCGACTCATTTCAAACGATGCAGCAGTTGTTCATGGATATTTACCGGTATAATAGTGTGTTTTGGACTAAAAACTTTACTTGGTTGGATTTACTGGAACTTCGTGGATGTAACAAGACCATGTTTGAGGGGATATGTTGAACTGGAAGAGTACTAGGGGGCTTCATTGGTGAGTAACATCAGTTTTGTAACTGTTCGTTTTTTTGTTTGTGGTCTGACATAGGCGTTGATTAAAGCTGCTGGGATGATTATACTTTGAAATGGTTGGCATCATTCAAATTTCAAGAATCTTAGCTTTCTGACGATATGTGGCATGAGTATCTCAGTTGCATACAAGCTGTGTAAATGACGTAGCATGTTTTCAACTTCCCTGACGGCCCGATTACGGGCCGTCGGAGTGGTAACGGGTTAAAGACTTTCTATCGTGCAGGGAAGAGGACTGAAGGCCCCCGTGTCTGGTGAAGTATGAATTGACATACTGCCGTGGTTCCGTCTAGTCGGCGTCATTGTCGCATGTAATTGTGGGCAACACGTGGTACGTGGGTGACAACCCACACTTAGCAGAGGGGCGTTGGAGACGACCTCTGTGAACAGGCGAGGCTGGTGAAAACGGTCAAAGTTTCTATTCCCATAGCGAAGTGGGGTAAGGATCAGACCGTCGATCCCACCTGGGTGGCAGGTAACCTCTACGGGATTCAGGGATCGCTATCGACTGGGTCACCGGCCGGTCGGGTTGCAGAGGGCAGTAAGACCACAGAGAGAGGTGGCCCCGCGCTTGGCTCAATGTACAGTCAGGCCACCACAAGCCAAAAGCGAATGCGTTAGTAAGTGAGTGGTGCTTCTCTGATCGGTGGGCTCTGAAAAGGAGACACCGGGAAGCAGAAGGCAGAGTTCTGAACCTGGAGGAGCCTGGGCAGTATCTCTGGGGAAAGGGATCGAGCCTGGAACTGCGCCCTGGGAGAGGGAGGTTCGAAGGATCTAAGTGTCTGTTAAGCCTTTTGTTTCCACAGCCCTGGCGGTCATTGGGCATGCCACCCCAGAGCTGCAACAAATGTGTCTCCGCATGAGACCTTTGGGTAATCTGCATGTCACTGCTGCCTCTGGGAATAGTGAAATCCCAGAGGAATATCAGCAGATGGCCGAGCATCATATGGGTAAGTCCATAACATTCCCAGCATTTTCAGACATTTTTATCTCAGATGTAGGTATTGCAGCTACAGTATTATTAACCAAATCCTATAAATCATTGTGTAAGGACCCAAATTCCATACCATACATTGCTTTAGCGGTCTCTTCTGATAATACACCTAAGGATTTAAATTCTATGGTGCAAGTATTGTCAGCAGAGAAGCGTGAAAACCCTTTGAAGTTGGCTAATGGATGGACTTTAACCAAAGTTAAATCTGGATTTTGTGTCTCTCTCCCACCATTTACCATTGAAGGATCATTTCAACGTGATTTTCCAGCCCCTTCCCCCGAGTATCTTCCTAGACGGCCATTAGCCTCTGTTCCCGCTAATTTGTGGGCAACGCATTCAACAGATGTTGACGTTGTTAATTCAGAAGATTGTAAATTCCCTAATCTCAGACAATATCCTTTGAAACCTGAAGCTATTGCTGGGATCACTACAGTTATTGAGTCTCTGTTGCAGCAGGGAGTGTTGGTCCCCTGCTGTTCACCATGTAACACCCCTATTCCACCCATACCCAAGCCAGGGAGACCTGGTGTATAGAGATTTGTGCAAGATCTAAGGGATGTTAACAAATGTGTTGTACCCATGCATCCTGTCGTTGCTGATCCTTCCACCGTACTATCTTCCATACCTGCGAATACTACACATTATGCAGTCGTAGATATATGTTCTGCCCTTTTCTCTATTCCAATCCATAAAGATTCACAATTTCTATTTGCATTTACCTTTAATGGCACTCCGTTTACTTGGACTCGAGCTCCACAGGGATATACTGAGTCCCTTACATTGTATAGCCGGGCTTTACATCATGATTTAAGGAATGTACAATTACCTGAAGGTAGTGTTCTAATCCAATATATGGATGACTTGTTGCTTCACCAAGCAAAGAAGCTTGTGAAAAAGATGAATACTTTTGCAAGAACTAGAGAAAAAAGGTCACAAAGCTTACTTAGCTAAATTGCAATTTTTTCAACTGCAGGTTAAATATCTTGGTCATATCCTTAAAGGTACACATAAGCTTCTCTCAATGGATAGGATAAAAGCCCTGACGTCCACTTCACCGCCTGTTAACAAAACGGAAACAATGTCTTTTCTAGGAGCAGCTAACTATTGTAGACAATGGATTAATGATTATGCTATGTTTGATCGCCCTCTCAGAGATGCAACTACCACAGATGCTCCACATTTGATAGAATGGACTCCAGCGCTAACTGAAGCTTTTAACAATATGAAAACTGCCCTACTGTCTGCACCTGCACTAGGATTGCCTGACTATAAACTACCTTTCTCTCTTTTTGTCTCAGAAAAAGAAGGTTTTGCCACTGCTGTTCTAACGCAAGAACATGGAGGGTCACAGAGACCTGTTGCTCATTATTCAGCCCAACTTGATAATGTAGCCCGAGGCCTACCCTCCTGTTTAGGTGCAGTAGCAGCTGCAGCTCTCTGTGTCTCTAAATGTTCAACAATCACTTTTGATTCTCCAGTCACATTGCATGTTCCTCATTCAGTATCTATTCTGCTACAGAAAATTACCACTCAACATTTATCTTCCTCCAGGAACTCCACCTATGCAGCAACCTCATTGCCAAATCCTAACCTCACCATCAAGCGTTCACCTCCTATTAACCCTGCAACGTTTATTCCATTGTATTCAGATGATGATTTGGCTCATGACTGCGTAAACACTGTTTTGGCTATTACAGCTCCAAGACCAGATTTAGAACAAACTCTAATCCCAAATAGTGAATGCATTTATTATGTAGATTGCAGTTCTTCTAGACATCCAAATGGTAGGGATTTAAATGCTGGGTATGCTGTGGTTACTGATCATGATGTTATTGACGGTGCCAAATTACCAAATGATTTCTCCGCTCAAAAAGCAGAATTATTTGCGCTCACCCGTGCATGTATTTTATCCAAAGGTAAGACTGCTACAATTTACACCGATTCTAAATATGCTTTTAAGGTTGTTCATGACTTTAGTACACTTTGGAAACAAAGGGGTTTTATTACCAGTTCAGGTACCACCATTAAAAATGCATTGTATGTTAACAACCTCTTAGAAGCATGTTTACTTCCAGCTAAATTGGCTGTTATACATTGTGAAGCACATTCCTCTTCCACCTCTCTAGTTGGTAAAGGTAATGCTAGGGCTGATGCATGTGCCAGACATGCCGCGGCCACACCTTCCCTGTTGGTTAACCAAAATCCTCAAAAAGTTTTGAAGGACCCTGTCCCCTCTCTTAATGATGTCGCTGTTTTACAGAATCGCGCTGAGGCTGAGTGGGCAACATGGGTATCTGTGGGGTGTCATAAAGGTTCGGATGACATCTGGCGACACCCTGATGGTCGTATTGTAGCTCCCCGTGCAATACTACCTTTTCTGGCTCAAGTGTCACATGGTGAAAGCCATGTGAGCAAAGGGGGGATTATTTCTGCCATAAACAATTTATGGTATGCTCCTGGGGCAACCCAGCAAGCAGCGCTGTGGTGCAAAAGATGTCTTATCTGCCAGCAGCACAATGTTGGGAAACCAGAGCAGACTAAGAGAGGAGCGCACCCTCCCCCTTGGGGACCTTTTGTAAATATGCAAATACATTTTATACAGTTAGAGAACTGTTTAGGTTTTGAGTATGTTTTAGTTTTTGTAGATATGTTTTCAAAGTGGGTTGAAGCTTTCCCTTGCCGGAATTGTGATGCACAGTCGGTTTTGAAAATTCTGGTGAGGGAAATCGTACCCAGGTATGGTATTCCTCACTCCATCAACAGTGACAGAGGAACGCATAGTACAGCCCAGGTAATGAGAGATCTTAGCAAAGCTCTCTCTGTAAAACTCAACTTTCACACCCCATGGCATGCTGCCTCTGCAGGAGGCGTGGAAAGGCAGAATGGCATATTGAAGAACAAGCTGGCCAAACTCTGTAGGGAAACGGGGTTAAAGTGGCCTAATGCCTTACCACTAGCCTTAATGTCTATGAGGTCAACGCCCAATAGAGTAACTGGTTTATCTGTTGTGATTTACGAAATGAACCAAGTGCGACAACCAGTAGAATGCAAAAAGGAGGCTTTATTTCTGAAGGGGGAAACCCCCCAACAGAGCTGGCAACGGTACAAAGTCCACAGTCCAAAAACAGTATCCAATGGGCGTAATCCAGAATCGTAACCAGGGCACCAATAACAAAGTTCGTGGTCAGACAAAAAGGGTTCGGTACACAGGCGTAGGTTTGGAGGAGAAACAAACTCATAAGCCAAAGACAGTCCGAATCCAAAACCAGGGCAGTAATCACAAAATCAAGGTCGGGCAGAAAAAGGTCAAAACTCACAGATGCAACAAAATCCAAAAAGGGCAAACCAAAATCAATAGTCGAGCAATCCAGTCAGAAAGATAAACACTGAGCAATCAAGGCGAGAAACGTGGCACGAGAAGACTAGGGAGAACGATCTGACAAGAGTGTGAAGCAAACAGACATCTTATATACACATCCAGGAGAACACATGACCAGGGAGAACAGGTGCAATCAGTGGGAACAATGATCAGGGAGAGACACATGAGGAATAAACTAATCACATGAATTTGGCAAATGCCAAAACGCAGACAGGGATCACAAGACAATCCTATGAACAAACAGCTCCGGTTAAGGAGTACTAAAAGTGCATAGTCTAAAGAAAAGGAAAGCATGAGATATAAGTGGAAAACTGCAGCAGAGATAATTAGGGATAGGCAAGGAGGCGGAGACTAGAATTGGGCGACAGCTGAGAGATCATTAGTCAATTAGTAAGTGCAGCTATACAATCCCAAGTGCTTGTTAGTAAGTTAGTCCAAATATACAAGGTTAGTGTGGATTAGTATTGAGCAAAAACAATAAACTGTTAGTATGTGTTAGTAAGACAGAAAAAGAGAGAGGAAGGAAGAACACGAGATAATGAAAGAAGATTGAAACCCAGAAACCAATAAATCACCCGAATGAGTGGCACACAAGACAAGGGACCGTGAGCAAAGATACACACATGACAAGACAGGGGAGACAAAGTGCAAAGCATAGAAATGAAAACATGGCATGGAAACTAAATTACTAAGACATGAAAAATAATAACACAATGAATCTAAATTACCAAAACACAAAACAATCCTAAGAATAGTCAGACATAAGCAATGGTCAAGAATGCGCGGATAAATCTAACATGGCACAAGGCCAGGCACAGAACTTAAACATGGCATGCAGAATCAGAATCCCAACATTATCTCCGCATGAAGTGTTAATGGGGTGGCCCATGTTGACTCCATTAATGCCTCTTCCACCTCTCTCTGAAGTTGAATTGCTGTTAGCCAATGAGAGAGCCCTGCAGTACTACAAGGCTTTATGTGCTCAGTTAAAACATCTACATCCCCAGGTGAGGCTTGCGCAACCGCAGCCTTCAGACAGTCCATGTCATACTTTTGTACCTGGGGATTATGTGTACATTAAAGTCTTTAAAAGAAAAAATAAGTTGTCTCCCAGGTGGTCAGGTCCACTCCAGGTGCTCCTGACTACGGATACTGCAGTGAGGTGCCAGGGAAGAGCCACTTGGGTCCATGCGTCACACTGCAAGCGAGCAAGAGATCCTGCTGCTGCTGAATGAGAAGCTGACAGAAGGCAGACGCTATCAGTCACCTCCAGATAATCAGGTGTAACGTTCCTAGTTGCCCAAATGTCAGTTGTTGTAGTAGATCAGAACACAGCATTCATACCATCGTTTCTGTTCTCTCAATCAGGTTGGAGACTGAGACCATGACAGGTGACGGACGAATGTTGGTGATTATCCTGCTGGTTCGAGCCATAGCCTGGATTCAAGCAACACCTTCTGGGTACCCTGACGACCTCGCTTCCCAGACCGGGAACCAACAACAGCAGGCAGCCGCCGAAGACAATGACAGCAAGCCTCAACCACCAACAGTGTTAGAGGCATCAACAACTCCTCCTCAAATCAAAAGATTGAAAAGAACATTTCTAAAAAACTACAAACACTAAAAGTATACACCTTTTATGACTGGTTAACAGATAAGCTGGGTCAAACCGGCACTGAAATAATGCATTATGTCCTGTACCTTTTCATATCATCATCATATCATATTTATATATCATAATATTCACTCTGTTAATTATTTGTCTGAAAACTGTAATATTTTCTTTGTGCACGAAGCCACCTGTTACAATTATGGTGCAAAGTTATAGCCACTCTTTTGTAGAAGAATCTATAGAACCACAAAACCCATTAGCTCCTTACATGGGTTCAACTAACTTCCTTAACTTCCCATAATCCATACCTACGCTGCTGCTTTTTTCCTTCTCTAGTCAAAAACCGGGAAGGTTTTTGTATCACTGTAGGCCCTCTTAATTATTTCACCTATATAGAGCGATTTCGCTCTTTTTAGCTTAGTTTTAAATAATATTTCATAGATAGGAATTTTTTACAGGTGTTATCGTTGAGAGGGATCCCCACGCATTAACAGTCACCATACATGTTTTCTCCAAGACTAAGTCTGATAGATTGAATCGAGAAGCCACCGTCAAGTTCAAAGTGTCTACGTCACTGTCAGCAGTCTTGTGATTTCGCTGTTGTTAATAAAAACTTCAATGTTAGGTTCTTCTATTAAATGTATCACATCTAGTGGTCGGTCCATTAGGACTGAAAGGGGGGAATATTGTGGTGGAAATTATTATTTCACTTATTTCATAGTGTGTACCTCCTGAACTGTAGGTGTCGCTGTTTATATAAGGATTTGCTTACTTTAACCTTCCGGCCCTTTCTCTTAGTTCACTGTAACTCCTCCCCTCCTCTTTTGAGTAAGATCTGTTGTCACCCCTGTTTCTCGGGGTCTCCACCTAGGACTTTTGTCTGTATAGTGTGGCCTCCCGTGCACGTATAAACTAATATCAACTGCCTTTGACTGAGTGTGTTATTACTTATTGCTTACAATACTTAAAATACACAATGCAGAAGGGGAAATCCCCCACAGTAACTACGTTAACGTAACTGAGGCTTTTAATGACCCCTTGGTAAGACAATTGCTTGTGAGTTTTCGTTGTTTTACGAAACTTCGATGAATATTTGTAGCCTATATGCTATAAAATCACTCCTGGTTTCTTCACTTCTGTTACGACCCCTGTCGTGCATTTGTGAATCTGTGCTTGAAATGTGTTATCTTTTTTTTTTGGTTCGCCTAAGGTCTGATACTTCCGTTTCCGGTTTACCCCTTGAAAAGGCGCGGTCTAGTTTCAACCGCGGAGACTAGCTCTTCTGATCTATTAATAGCGTTAACGATCTGTGAGACTTTATTTTTCTGCCTTCTTTGACTCGGATTGCCTCTGGATTTACTATTCTTGCCGTTCCCTTTAATTGGTTTGTTTGAATTGTGGTGGCTGACCCTTGGCTTGTCCCATTTGACTAGAAATCTAGCCCTTGCGTTTTGGTTTGGTTGCTTGGTGAATTCCCGGTGTTTGACCTAGGTTTCTGTATCTGACTACCCCTCTCGTCTTGCCCTTTCCGGTACGCTGTTAGGTCTACTCTGGCTAGTCAGCGTGCTCCCAGCTGGATCTCACAGTCCTTCCATCGGGGCACTTCTTTGTTATTTTGCTTTGTTATTTTTCCTTTATTATTTTTAAAGGTGATTCCGGGCGGAAACTTGTTTCCATAGGGGGTACACTATTCGTTCCCTCAGTCTTTATTTGCGGACTGAGAGTTCGGGAGCTCAGTGTTTAAAAGCCGCCCCGAGCCCGGCGAACCTTCGAAGATTAGCCGTAGGAATAGTTTAGCTTTGGTTAGGCAGATAGGGACCAGAGTAACTGAGCAGCGTGCTATTCGTGCCTTTTACAGTTCTCCCCGCCCGTCCTTCCCTTACTGTCTTTACCTGTTGCTGCCTGCCCTAGACCGGGTCGTAACAACTTCATTGTACCTGGGTTGAACATATTTAGCGTCAACCGAGTTGTTTACATTGAATCATAATGGCTAATGCCAACGTTGTTCAACAGAGGTGCCAGGCAAGTCTATCGACTCCCTTAACAAGTTTCACCTTTCAAAACGCTGCTCGTCAAAATGATCACTGCAAAGGTCTGATCGAGGGGATGGCAAAAAGTTCTTTCTCCTGACTTATAACAGCCAAGCCTCTCTCTCCTTTTTGTCTTTTGGAAATCAGTATAAACAGACAAAGCATCTTACACACTGTTCTAAATATTTTGCGGGTAAGAGGTATTGCTGTTGAATAGCAATTACAAGTCGCAAACTTGCTGACCACAATGTCAATTTTATTAACTGCCAAATTAATGTATACACCGTGACGGTAAGGTTACCAAGGTAGCTAGTTATCTGGTGACCATTAACACTCGCTAACATATGCTTTTGGTCTGCAGTCTATTCAAGCCCATGGGATGGCTGATTAGATAGCTTGCAGGCAAATACGATTTTCTCCATTAAATGAAAAAATTTGCGTATCTACGATAACTTATGCGTGAAACGTTTTATTACAGGCATTTTAACGATTTTGTTAACTTATTTAAAATTGGCCTGATAGCAAACCATTCATTTTAATGAAGAAGTTCATTGTATCAATTTCGCGGCCAGGTGCTTCACTTTGGGTAATGTAAATGACATCATCAGCATGACCTAATTGTATATGCTATTAAGCCTGTTGGTTTTGGTTATGGACCTCCAAAGGGTGATTCTTGGTTTTTGTTTAAATTGTGGTTTTGTTTCTTGCATTCAATTTGTCCTACAACTCCAACAAAACCTTGCATCTGCTGTTTTCCTTATTTTACTTTTGGTGTTGTCCGTCAATTCAACATGAGTAGTAGTAGATATTTTTAGAGCGTGCAATTAATGCCGATTGCTTGATTGGTGTGTGATTGATGATGTGCACTCTGTCTTAGACACTTAGTCAGTTTATTTTTTTTGGTCCTGTGTAGCCGGGGTGTCTCCCATTTGTCTGTATCAGTAAAAATTGCTGTAGTTTTGTGAATCAAAAGAGGCATTGGTAAAAACAAATGAAACTACTCTTGAATGCCGCGCATCTGGCTTTTACGCAAATACAAACTACCACACGAGGCGTTCATCAGCCCCATTACTGATTGATTCAGCCCCACTATAGCACCAGAAAGAAAAAATCTCTGGCGCCGCCACTGTACTTAGAGAGGAAAAAGTAAATAAACAAAATGAAAATAAAGATACATAATTTAGAGAATAATAATAAAAATAGCATCAAAACATCAAGAAGACATAGTCTATCATAGTCTACACTCACGCACACGCTCATGCACACACACATATGCATGTTTATATGCACACATAACGTAGTGGAAAAATGGAGAACTGTATACATATATAATCATACATGAATACCTATATACGCACCTTCCGTAAATTCACACATGTACATCAGCACACTAATACACACATATATACATGCACATACAGATACCTGTGAGGAATCGATCTGGAACCAAATGCGAGGACACGGGATTGCAAAAAATAGGTGCTTTATCGAATAAGGGGGATAACCCCCGCAGAGAGAAAGGCAACAGTACAGAGTCCATAATGCAAAGCTCGAATTTCAATGGGACAGAAAAGAGTACGTTACCAGGGCACCAATCACAAAAATCATAGTCAGACAAAACAGATCCGGAACACAGGCGTAGGTTTGAGGGAGAAGCAAACTCATAAGCCGAAGGACAGTCCGAATCGTAAACAGGGCAGCAATCCACAAAATCGAGGTCGGGCAGAAAAAGGTCAAAAATACACAGATGCAACAATATCCAGAAGGGCAAACCAAGAATCAGAAGTCGGACAATCCAGTCAGAAAGATAAATCACAATGAGTTGAGGCGGAAACAAACGTGGCACAAGAAACAAGGAAGTTACGATCTGACATGGAAATGAAAGTGAAGACACCTTAAATACACATCCGGGGTGAACACATGACAAGGGAGAACAGGTGCGATCAATGAAACAATAATCAGGATTGACACTTGAGGAATAATCTAATTACATGAATTTGGCAAATGCCAAAACGCAGACAGGGACCACAAGACAATCCTATGAACAAACAACAGCTCCGATTAAGGAGTACTAAAGTGTATAGTCTAAAGAAAAGGGAAAGCCTGGGATATAAGTGGAAAACTGCAGTAGAGATAATTAGGGAAAGGCAAGGAGGGCGGAGATAAGAATTGGGCGATTGCTGAGAGATCGTTAGTCAATTAGTATGTGCAGCTATACAATCCCGAGTGCAAGTTAGTAAGTTAGTAAAAATATACAATGTTAATAAGTGTTAGTAATTATCGAAAACAATAAACTGTTAGTACTGTTAGTAGATAGCGAAAGGAGAGAGGAAGGAAGAACACGAGATATGAAGGAAGATTGAAATCCCAGAAACCAGTAAATCACCCGAATGCGTGGCAAGTAAGACTAAACCATGAGCAAAGACCTACACAAGACAAGACGGGGTACACGTAGACAAGCGAAATGAAAACATTGCATGATAACTATGGCAAGGAAAATAATAAAAACATGAAATCTGAAATTACCAATACACAATACATGAGGCTAAGAATAGTCGAAGGGCAGGCAGTGGTCACAAAACACGAAAATCAATAACATGGCAAAGCCAGGCACAAAACTAAAACATAGCATGAAAACAAGATCCTAACATTACCTCCCCTCCTACAAAATGCCTCCTGGCGTTTCACCAGGTCTAGAACGAGAGGCATAAAAGTCTCTGATTAACGACTTCTCCAGGATGTGCTGAGCCGGCACCCAACTGCGGTGTTCGGGGCCGTAGCCCTCCCAGTGGATGAGGTACTGAAGTCCACGACCTCGTCGACGGCAGTCCAGCAAAGCTCGAACAGTGAATGCTTCGCCTCCGTTAATGATACGGGCGGGTGGTGGGGGATCAGGACCAAATGACGGGGGTGGGTAAAAGCAGGTTTGATTTGTGACGCATGGAAAGTAGGGTGAATTCTGCGCATGGACAGGGGAAGACGGAGGCGAACAGCAGTGGGGCTAATGATCTTTTCGACCGTGAAGGGGCCTAAAAACCTGGGAAACAGCTGGCCCCCGTTACCTCTTAGGGGAATGTCCTTAGCAGACAACCACACGCGCTGCCCAAGCCGGTACGAAGGAGCAGGAGTGCTTTCTTGTCAGCGTGAGCCTTCATGCGTGCCACCGACCTGAGTAGTGCCTCCCGTGTGGTTCTCCATGTACGTCAGCATCGTCGCATGAACTCACGGGCAGAGGGGACAGCGACCTCCTCCTCCTGGCAGGGAAATATGGGTGGTTGGTAGCCTAAGCAAGCAAGGGGGAGAAACATGACTGTTAATGGCATATTCAGCCCAGGGTAACTGTTGACTCCAGGAGGAGGGGTTCTTAATACACAGGCATCTGAGGACAGTTTCAATACACTGGTTAGCCCCCTCAGTCTGGCCATTGGATTGGGGGTGAAAGCCGGAAGACAAACTAACAGTGGAACCAAGGGATTTGCAAAAAGACTTCCAGAATTTGGCTGTGAATTGGGGTCCGCGGTCAGAGGTGATGTCAGAGGGGATGCCGTGTAATCTGATAACGTGTTGTGTGATGAGGGTGGCTGTTTCTTGGGCAGAGGGTAGTTTGGTGAGTGGGACAAAGTGGACGGCCTTGGAAAATCTATCAACAATGGTGAGTATGGTGGTGTAGTGATTGGAAGGGGAGAGACCAGTGATAAAATCTAGAGCGATGTGTGACGAGGGACGGTGAGGTGTAGGTAATGGTTGCACTAAGCCGTGAGGAGGTTGATGTGATACCTTTCCCTGGGCACAGACTGAGCAGGCAGAGACATAACCTTGAACGTCTTCCTTGATCCCAGGCCACCAGAAACGACGAGTGATTAATTCCAGGGTGCGGCGGATACCTGGGTGACATGACAGGTTAGAATTGTGTCCCCAGTCCAGGACTCGGGGACGCAAACTGGCAGGGACAAACAGACAGTGATTAGGGCAAGAGCTAGGTGCAGCAGAACCATCCTGAGCATTCTTGACTTCATTTTCAATGTCCATGGTGCTAGCGTTAATGAAGGTTTTTTGAGGCAGGATAGTGTCAGGACAGGGGAAATCTTTTTCTGTCTCAAAACATCATGATAGAGCGTCGGGTTTGACATTCTTGCTACCAGGACAATACGAAAGGTGGAAGTTAAAACGTTAGAAGAACAGGGCCCACCTGGCTTGACAGGGGTTCAATCTTTTGGCTGATTGTAGGTACTCGAGATTCTTGTGGTCGGTCCAGACTAGGAATGGCAGCTCGGAGCCCTCCAACCACTGCCTCCTCTCCTCCAGCGCCAACTTGACAGCGAGTAACTCACGATTTCCGCATCGTAGTTGCGTTCTGCAGGGGATAGGTGTCGGGAGAAGGCGGCACAGGGATGGATCTTATTATCCTTGGAGGCTCTTTGGGAGAGGACGGCACCCACACCCACATTGGACGCATCAACCTCGACCACAAACTGGAGAGAGGAATCGGGAATGGTTAGTATTGGGGCAGTGGTGAAACGTGACTTGAGGGCTGAGAATGCTGTTTCGGCCTCAGGGGACCAGTGGAATTGGGTTTTGGTTGATGTGAGAGCAGTGAGGGGAGCAGCGATAGAGCTATAGTTACGGATGAATCTTCTGTAAAAGTTAGCGAATCCCAGGAAGCGTTGTAGGGACTTACGGTCAGAAGGTTTGGGCCAGTTCAACGCAGCTTCGATCTTAACAGGGTCCATGTGAATAGAGTCAGGTCCGATGATGTATCCCAGGAACGAGGTGGATTGCACAGAAAACTCACATTTCTCAGCCTTGACGAAGAGTCGATTCTCCAGCAAGCGTTTCAGGACTTGATGTACGTGATGGACATGGTCTTCCTGGGATTTGGAGAAGATCAGAATATCATCTAGGTAGACAAAGACAAATTTGTTAATGACATCACGCAAAACATTAACTAGGTTCTGGAAGACTGCTGGCGCGTTAGTGAGCCCGAAGGGAAGAACTAGGTACTCCCAGTGGCCGGTAGGGGTATTGAAGGCGGTCTTCCATTCATCTCCCTCTTGAATACGGACCAGGTGATAGGCATTCCTGAAATCCAGCTTGGTAAAAATCTTTGCGTCTTGAAGGAGGTCAAAAGCGGTATTCATCAGGGGTAGGGGGTATCGGTTCCTGATGGTGATCTCGTTAAGGCCCCGGTAGTTAATACAGGGTCTTAGTAAGCCATCCTTCTTGCCCACGAAGAAGAATCCTGCCCCAGCAGGTGACGAAGAGGGGCAAATTATCCCTGCCGCAAGGGACTCCTTAAGATATTTCTCCATGGCCAGCGTCTCAGGTTTGGACAGAGAGAACAGGCGACCTCTGTGGGGCGTAGTTCCAGGCTTGAGCTCAATGGAGCAATCGTAGGGTCAGTGCGGCGGTAGGCTGGTGGCACAGGACTTGGAGAATACCTCAAGAAGGTCGTGGTACTCGGGGGGAACCTTCTCCAGGTTGGGGATCTCCTCTGGGACAGGAGCAGGTGCAGGAACTTGTGCATCAGAGAGAAACGACTGGGCGCAATTGGGACTCCATCCCTTGATTTCATATCTGCCCCAGTCAATGTCGGGCAGGTGTTTTGCCATCCATGGATGGCCGAGAACCACAGGAGCATGAGGGGACTTGATTATAAATAGCTGAATATGTTCATGATGGTTCCCCGAAATGCGAAGCTTGAGGGGGCTGGTGACATGGGTTATATGGGCGAGGTTCTGGCCGTCGATGGAGCTAGCCACTCTATCCTGAGCTACCTGCTCAGTGGGGACCGACCATTCTCGGGCAACATCTTGATCAATGAAGGTTTCCTCAGCTCTGGAATCGATGAGGGCTGTGGTCTTTCTCCCTCCCCCGAGCCTCTCAAGGGAGATGGACAAGCAGGTGCGGTTTTTAGAGGAGTATTCGTTAGAGGGCGTTACCTTTTACTGGGCACCGGGAAATGTAGTGGCCCCCCTTTTCGCAGTAAAAGCACCCCTTCTCCGTCCGTCGGCGCTCCCTCTCCTCTCCAGTGAGTCTAGTGCGACCCAGCTGCATGGGCTCTGGGTCCGGTGGAGGCTTGGGTCTCACAGGTAGCAGAGGTGGAGGTTTAGCAGGAGGCTTGTAGGGGTCGGCAGGGCGAAAGGAGCATCTGCGTTCCTCTAGGCGTGAGTGGATACGGATAGCCATTTCGATGATCTTATCCAAACCTTCTTGTAGGTCGCGTGGGAGTAACTCATCTTTGATTTGATCAGCAAGTCCAAAAACGAATGCGTCATATAACGCTCTCTCACGCCACCCGCTGTTGGAAGCCAGGGTTTGGAAATCAATGGCATAGTCAGAAACGGACCGCTTCCTCTGTCGGATACGCAGGATCTCCCTTCCTGCTTCATGTCCGTGCCTGGAGCGGTCGAAAACATGCTTCAATTCCTCCCCCTGTAGGTCCGCAGACTGGATGCATGGTAGCCCCGCCTCCCAGTTAGCCGTCGCCCACTGCTTGGCCCTTCCGGACAGCTGCGTGATGATGTTGGCAACGCGGGCTTGTTCGGTCTGGAAAGTTGAGGGTTGGAGACTGAATATCAGTTCACACTGAGTTAGGAAGGCGCTGCAGGATCCTGAGTCCCCATCATACTTCTCTGGAGGAGGCAGGCGTAGTTCAGCAACAGGGGTTGGATGCGCTGGATGGGGTGTGGTACCTTGAGTTGACGGAGTGGGAACGAAGTGCTGGGGAGGTTGGGCGATGGCTACATTCCGCAGGGTGCGAGTGAGATCTGCCATCGGGTGTGTCATGGCTTGCATGTGTTGCATCATGGCCCAAAGCTGCTGCTGCTGAAGTGCAAGCTGCGCCCCCTGTTCTTCCACAGCAGCTTGCAGCGGCTTGTCTCTCGCTGTTTCCATTGTGGTCAGATCGTTCTGTGCACATATAGATACCTGTGAGGAACCGATCTGGAACCAAATGCGAGGACACGGGATTGCAAAAAATAGGTGCTTTATTGAATGAGGGAGATAACCCTCAGAGAAAGGCAACAGTACAGAGTCCATAATCCAAAGCTCGAATTCCAATGGGACAGAAAAGAGTACGTTACCAGGGCACCAATCACAAAAATCATAGTCAGACAAAACAGATCCGGAACACAGGCGTAGGTTTGAGAAGGAAGCAAACTCATAAGCCGAAGGACAGTCCGAATCGTAAACAGGGCAGCAATCCACAAAATCGAGGTCGGGCAGAAAAAGGTCAAAAATACACAGATGCAACAATATCCAGAAGGGCAAACCAAGAATCAGAAGTCGGGCAATCCAGTCAGAAAGATAAATCACAATGAGTCGAGGCGGAAACAAACGTGGCACAAGAAACAAGGAAGTTACGATCTGACATGGAAATGTAAGTGAAGAAACCGTAAATACACATCTGGGTTGAACACATGACAAGGGAGAACAGGTGCGATCAATGAAACAATAATCAGGATTGACACATGAGAAATAATCTAATAACATGAATTTAGCAAATGCCAAAAACGCAGACAGGGATCACAAGACAATCCTATGAACAAACAACAGCCCTGATTAAGGAGTACTAAAGTGTATAGTCTAAAGAAAAGGGAAAGCCTGAGATATAAGTGGAAAACTGCAGTAGAGATAATTAGGGAAAGGCAAGAAGGGCGGAGATAAGAATTGGGCGATTGCTGAGAGATCGTTAGTCAATTAGTATGTGCAGCTATACAATCCCGAGTGCAAGTTAGTAAGTTAGTAAAAATATACAATGTTAATAAGTGTTAGTAATTATCGAAAACAATAAACTGTTAGTACTGTTAGTAGATAGCGAAAGGAGAGAGGAAGGAAGAACACGAGATATGAAGGAAGATTGAAATCCCAGAAACCAGTAAATCACCCGAATGCGTGGCAAGTAAGACTAAACCATGAGCAAAGACCTACACAAGACAAGACGGGGTACACGTAGACAAGCGAAATGAAAACATTGCATGATAACTATGGCAAGGAAAATAATAAAAACATGAAATCTGAAATTACCAATACACAATACATGAGGCTAAGAATAGTCGAAGGGCAGGCAGTGGTCACAAAACACGAAAATCAATAACATGGCAAAGCCAGGCACAAAACTAAAACATAGCATGAAAACAAGATCCTAACATTACCTCCCCTCCTACAAAATGCCTCCTGGCGTTTCACCAGGTCTAGAACGAGAGGCATAAAAGTCTCTGATTAACGACTTCTCCAGGATGTGCTGAGCCGGCACCCAACTGCGGTGTTCGGGGCCGTAGCCCTCCCAGTGGATGAGGTACTGAAGTCCACGACCTCGTCGACGGCAGTCCAGCAAAGCTCGAACAGTGAATGCTTCGCCTCCGTTAATGATACGGGCGGGTGGTGGGGGATCAGGACCAAATGACGGGGGTGGGTAAAAGCAGGTTTGATTTGTGACGCATGGAAAGTAGGGTGAATTCTGCGCATGGACAGGGGAAGACGGAGGCGAACAGCAGTGGGGCTAATGATCTTTTCGACCGTGAAGGGGCCTAAAAACCTGGGAAACAGCTGGCCCCCGTTACCTCTTAGGGGAATGTCCTTAGCAGACAACCGCACGCGCTGCCCAAGCCGGTACGAAGGAGCAGGAGTGCTTTCTTGTCAGCGTGAGCCTTCATGCGTGCCACCGACCTGAGTAGTGCCTCCCGTGTGGTTCTCCATGTACGTCAGCATCGTCGCATGAACTCACGGGCAGAGGGGACAGCGACCTCCTCCTCCTGGCAGGGAAATATGGGTGGTTGGTAGCCTAAGCAAGCAAGGGGGAGAAACATGACTGTTAATGGCATATTCAGCCCAGGGTAACTGTTGACTCCAGGAGGAGGGGTTCTTAATACACAGGCATCTGAGGACAGTTTCAATACACTGGTTAGCCCCCTCAGTCTGGCCATTGGATTGGGGGTGAAAGCCGGAAGACAAACTAACAGTGGAACCAAGGGATTTGCAAAAAGACTTCCAGAATTTGGCTGTGAATTGGGGTCCGCGGTCAGAGGTGATGTCAGAGGGGATGCCGTGTAATCTGATAACGTGTTGTGTGATGAGGGTGGCTGTTTCTTGGGCAGAGGGTAGTTTGGTGAGTGGGACAAAGTGGACGGCCTTGGAAAATCTATCAACAATGGTGAGTATGGTGGTGTAGTGATTGGAAGGGGAGAGACCAGTGATAAAATCTAGAGCGATGTGTGACGAGGGACGGTGAGGTGTAGGTAATGGTTGCACTAAGCCGTGAGGAGGTTGATGTGATACCTTTCCCTGGGCACAGACTGAGCAGGCAGAGACATAACCTTGAACGTCTTCCTTGATCCCAGGCCACCAGAAACGACGAGTGATTAATTCCAGGGTGCGGCGGATACCTGGGTGACATGACAGGTTAGAATTGTGTCCCCAGTCCAGGACTCGGGGACGCAAACTGGCAGGGACAAACAGACAGTGATTAGGGCAAGAGCTAGGTGCAGCAGAACCATCCTGAGCATTCTTGACTTCATTTTCAATGTCCATGGTGCTAGCGTTAATGAAGGTTTTTTGAGGCAGGATAGTGTCAGGACAGGGGAAATCTTTTTCTGTCTCAAAACATCATGATAGAGCGTCGGGTTTGACATTCTTGCTACCAGGACAATACGAAAGGTGGAAGTTAAAACGTTAGAAGAACAGGGCCCACCTGGCTTGACAGGGGTTCAATCTTTTGGCTGATTGTAGGTACTCGAGATTCTTGTGGTCGGTCCAGACTAGGAATGGCAGCTCGGAGCCCTCCAACCACTGCCTCCTCTCCTCCAGCGCCAACTTGACAGCGAGTAACTCACGATTTCCGCATCGTAGTTGCGTTCTGCAGGGGATAGGTGTCGGGAGAAGGCGGCACAGGGATGGATCTTATTATCCTTGGAGGCTCTTTGGGAGAGGACGGCACCCACACCCACATTGGACGCATCAACCTCGACCACAAACTGGAGAGAGGAATCGGGAATGGTTAGTATTGGGGCAGTGGTGAAACGTGACTTGAGGGCTGAGAATGCTGTTTCGGCCTCAGGGGACCAGTGGAATTGGGTTTTGGTTGATGTGAGAGCAGTGAGGGGAGCAGCGATAGAGCTATAGTTACGGATGAATCTTCTGTAAAAGTTAGCGAATCCCAGGAAGCGTTGTAGGGACTTACGGTCAGAAGGTTTGGGCCAGTTCAACGCAGCTTCGATCTTAACAGGGTCCATGTGAATAGAGTCAGGTCCGATGATGTATCCCAGGAACGAGGTGGATTGCACAGAAAACTCACATTTCTCAGCCTTGACGAAGAGTCGATTCTCCAGCAAGCGTTTCAGGACTTGATGTACGTGATGGACATGGTCTTCCTGGGATTTGGAGAAGATCAGAATATCATCTAGGTAGACAAAGACAAATTTGTTAATGACATCACGCAAAACATTAACTAGGTTCTGGAAGACTGCTGGCGCGTTAGTGAGCCCGAAGGGAAGAACTAGGTACTCCCAGTGGCCGGTAGGGGTATTGAAGGCGGTCTTCCATTCATCTCCCTCTTGAATACGGACCAGGTGATAGGCATTCCTGAAATCCAGCTTGGTAAAAATCTTTGCGTCTTGAAGGAGGTCAAAAGCGGTATTCATCAGGGGTAGGGGGTATCGGTTCCTGATGGTGATCTCGTTAAGGCCCCGGTAGTTAATACAGGGTCTTAGTAAGCCATCCTTCTTGCCCACGAAGAAGAATCCTGCCCCAGCAGGTGACGAAGAGGGGCAAATTATCCCTGCCGCAAGGGACTCCTTAAGATATTTCTCCATGGCCAGCGTCTCAGGTTTGGACAGAGAGAACAGGCGACCTCTGTGGGGCGTAGTTCCAGGCTTGAGCTCAATGGAGCAATCGTAGGGTCAGTGCGGCGGTAGGCTGGTGGCACAGGACTTGGAGAATACCTCAAGAAGGTCGTGGTACTCGGGGGGAACCTTCTCCAGGTTGGGGATCTCCTCTGGGACAGGAGCAGGTGCAGGAACTTGTGCATCAGAGAGAAACGACTGGGCGCAATTGGGACTCCATCCCTTGATTTCATATCTGCCCCAGTCAATGTCGGGCAGGTGTTTTGCCATCCATGGATGGCCGAGAACCACAGGAGCATGAGGGGACTTGATTATAAATAGCTGAATATGTTCATGATGGTTCCCCGAAATGCGAAGCTTGAGGGGGCTGGTGACATGGGTTATATGGGCGATGTTCTGGCCGTCGATGGAGCTAGCCACTCTATCCTGAGCTACCTGCTCAGTGGGGACCGACCATTCTCGGGCAACATCTTGATCAATGAAGGTTTCCTCAGCTCTGGAATCGATGAGGGCTGTGGTCTTTCTCCCTCCCCCGAGCCTCTCAAGGGAGATGGACAAGCAGGTGCGGTTTTTAGAGGAGTATTCGTTAGAGGGCGTTACCTTTTACTGGGCACCGGGAAATGTAGTGGCCCCCCTTTTCGCAGTAAAAGCACCCCTTCTCCGTCCGTCGGCGCTCCCTCTCCTCTCCAGTGAGTCTAGTGCGACCCAGCTGCATGGGCTCTGGGTCCGGTGGAGGCTTGGGTCTCACAGGTAGCAGAGGTGGAGGTTTAGCAGGAGGCTTGTAGGGGTCGGCAGGGCGAAAGGAGCATCTGCGTTCCTCTAGGCGTGAGTGGATACGGATAGCCATTTCGATGATCTTATCCAAACCTTCTTGTAGGTCGCGTGGGAGTAACTCATCTTTGATTTGATCAGCAAGTCCAAAAACGAATGCGTCATATAACGCTCTCTCACGCCACCCGCTGTTGGAAGCCAGGGTTTGGAAATCAATGGCATAGTCAGAAACGGACCGCTTCCTCTGTCGGATACGCAGGATCTCCCTTCCTGCTTCATGTCCGTGCCTGGAGCGGTCGAAAACATGCTTCAATTCCTCCCCCTGTAGGTCCGCAGACTGGATGCATGGTAGCCCCGCCTCCCAGTTAGCCGTCGCCCACTGCTTGGCCCTTCCGGACAGCTGCGTGATGATGTTGGCAACGCGGGCTTGTTCGGTCTGGAAAGTTGAGGGTTGGAGACTGAATATCAGTTCACACTGAGTTAGGAAGGCGCTGCAGGATCCTGAGTCCCCATCATACTTCTCTGGAGGAGGCAGGCGTAGTTCAGCAACAGGGGTTGGATGCGCTGGATGGGGTGTGGTACCTTGAGTTGACGGAGTGGGAACGAAGTGCTGGGGAGGTTGGGCGATGGCTACATTCCGCAGGGTGCGAGTGAGATCTGCCATCGGGTGTGTCATGGCTTGCATGTGTTGCATCATGGCCCAAAGCTGCTGCTGCTGAAGTGCAAGCTGCGCCCCCTGTTCTTCCACAGCAGCTTGCAGCGGCTTGTCTCTCGCTGTTTCCATTGTGGTCAGATCGTTCTGTGCACATATAGATACCTGTGAGGAACCGATCTGGAACCAAATGCGAGGACACGGGATTGCAAAAAATAGGTGCTTTATTGAATGAGGGAGATAACCCTCAGAGAAAGGCAACAGTACAGAGTCCATAATCCAAAGCTCGAATTCCAATGGGACAGAAAAGAGTACGTTACCAGGGCACCAATCACAAAAATCATAGTCAGACAAAACAGATCCGGAACACAGGCGTAGGTTTGAGAAGGAAGCAAACTCATAAGCCGAAGGACAGTCCGAATCGTAAACAGGGCAGCAATCCACAAAATCGAGGTCGGGCAGAAAAAGGTCAAAAATACACAGATGCAACAATATCCAGAAGGGCAAACCAAGAATCAGAAGTCGGGCAATCCAGTCAGAAAGATAAATCACAATGAGTCGAGGCGGAAACAAACGTGGCACAAGAAACAAGGAAGTTACGATCTGACATGGAAATGTAAGTGAAGAAACCTTAAATACACATCTGGGTTGAACACATGACAAGGGAGAACAGGTGCGATCAATGAAACAATAATCAGGATTGACACATGAGAAATAATCTAATAACATGAATTTAGCAAATGCCAAAAACGCAGACAGGGATCACAAGACAATCCTATGAACAAACAACAGCCCTGATTAAGGAGTACTAAAGTGTATAGTCTAAAGAAAAGGGAAAGCCTGAGATATAAGTGGAAAACTGCAGTAGAGATAATTAGGGAAAGGCAAGAAGGGCGGAGATAAGAATTGGGCGATTGCTGAGAGATCGTTAGTCAATTATTATGTGCAGCTATACAATCCCGAGTGCAAGTTAGTAAGTTAGTAAAAATATAAAATGTTTTTTTTTTTTTTAAACAATATTCTTATTGATTTTTAATTTTCACAAGAGAAGAATGGATATGTAATACGGTCCACAGGAATGAAAAACAAAACAAGTAGATAAACAAAACAAATAAAAAATAATAAAAGAGCAACAACAACAGCAACAACCATCAGCAAAGATCTACTGTATATATTTAGGGTTACAGTAAAAAAGATAGAAAATAAATACAGTATGAGCATTCAAGAAAAGCCCAGCAACATTATACAAGAGACACCAGGCTCTACATACTTCAAATAGGGTTCACAAACTTTATGGAATTGGTCTGTTCTTAAATGTAATATGCATGTAAGATATTCTAATGGCACCAGATCGAACACTACTCTTTGCCAGCCTTTAACAGTTGGCACCCTGTCATTTATCCATTTTAACAGAATATTCTTTCTCGCCACATAAGTAAGAATACAGTACAACCTCTTATTATGTTTTGATGTTAAACGACGATTTGGGAGGCCCAGTATGAGAGACACAGGGTCCATCTCTAGTTCTAAACCAAATATCTTCTCCATTTCAGGTAAGACATTTGCAGTTTTCGACATGACCAAAAACAGTGAGTTAGGGTACCAATTTCAATCTTGTTTTTAAAGCAAGTGGGTGAGAGAACTGGAGTGAAATAATGCCTGTGGTTGGGAGATATGTGCATTCTGTGTATAATTTTTAACTGCATTACTTGAGCACGATTGCAAACTGAAATTGACTTAGCATATCTCCAGACACTCTTCCATTCTTCATCATCAATTATGATATTTAGTTCCCTCTCCCACGTGCCTTTAAGCTTCAGCAACTTAATATGGGGTTGCGAGATACATAGCTTTATACAGTAAACTTACAGATATCTCTCTGTCTGATAAAAATATTAATTTCTCAACAGGAGAACTTTCATAGTTCTCAACTAACGTAGTACTATGTAAGACATAGTGCCTTATCTGCAGCGAAAAAAGTCACATCTGGGGATAGAATATTTCTCTATTACTTGTTCAAATGTCATCATCACATTATCAGAGAATAGGTCCTTCAAACTCTGAACACCTTTATCCCTCCACTTTTTAAAACCAGTATCAACCATCCCAGGCTGAAAATCTGGATTATTCACAATAGGGGTAAAAACAGATGTGAACTTTGACCTTCCTTCAAGTCGACACATTAATCGCCAGGCCTTACCTGTATTAAGCGTAACTGGATTTTCACAACTCAGTCTAATATTTTTAAATTTCTTAAAAAACAGTAAGTCCCTTAATGGATATTTTGAAAGGGAAGCCTCAACATCCAACCAAATAGAGTTTGAGTTGCTTATAACCCAGTCATAAATGTACCTGATATGAGTACTTAGCTAGTATGTTCTGATATTTGGTAAGTCTAAACCCCCTACTGAACCTGGGAGCTGCAATGTAGCCATTTTGAGTTTTGGTCTGCGCTTGCTCCATATAAATGAGCTTAGCCAGCCATTCAGGTCTTTTATCACCCTATTTGAAAATATGACCGGAATCATTTGGATTGGATATAACAATCGAGGTAGTACATTCATTTTAACCAAGGATATACGCCCTAGCCAGGAGACAGGCAAAGAATTCCAACGCTCCAAGTCCTGCCTTACCATCTCGAATAGGGGAGTGAAGTAGGCTTTATACATTTGCTTAAATTTCGGAGTTATGAATATACCTAAATATACAAAACCTGTAGGAGACCACTTAAAGGGAAAGGAAGGTAAGGCAGCTGGTATCAAGTTGAGACTCCCAAGTGGCATGGCTTCAGACTTGGTCAAATTAACTTTATACCCCGAAAATTTGCTAAATAGATCAATGATGTTAAGTAGAGCTGGTATTGATGTCTCTGGATTAGTTATAAATATCAAAACATAATCTGCGTACAGACTAATCTTGTGCTCATAATCAACTAGCAAGCCTCGTATAGCAGGTGCCACCCTTATGGCCTCCGCCAGAGGTTCAATGGCAAACAAGAGGGGCGACAAGGGGCAGCCTTGCCTCGTTCCTCTGTACAGTGGAAAACTGTCCGATTTAAGCCCATTAGTCAAAATAGCCGCCTGTGGATTATCATATAAAATTTTAACCCACCTAGTGAAATTATCCCCGAGACCAAATTTGTTTAAAGCATAAAATAAATAAGCCCATTCTACTCAATCAAAGGCTTTCTCCGCGTCAAGAGAAAGCACTAGGCCATCAGTATCTATTTGCTGGAAAGCCTGAATTATATTGAGAAGGCGTCTAACGTTATTACGGGAGTTACGACCGTTTATTAAACCTGTTTGATCTTCTTTTATAATTTTAGGCAAAAGGTCTTCAAGTCGAGTAGCTAGGATTTTTGAAAGTATTTTCCGATCCACATTGAGAAGAGAAGAACAGAACTCTGCGCTCTTCCCCTTTTTCAGTATGAGAGAAATATTTGCTTCTCTTAAAGTCTGGGGTAGTGTATTATGTAAAAAAGAATAACTAAACATGTCCAGTAATGGGTCTATAAATAAATCACCAAATTCTTTATAAAATTCACTACTAAACCCATCGGGTCCAGGGGCTTTTCCATTTTTTAGGTTTTTATAGCATTTGATACCTCCTCTCTGGAAATAGGAGCATCGAGACTGGTTCGCTGCTCAGTTGATATGGTAGGCAAACTAAGTTGAGAAAAGAAATTCTCCATTAAGTCAAGTGCATCACATAGCTGCTCAGATGCATATAGTCTACAATAAAATTCTTTAAATGTGTCATTTATAAACGTATTATCCTATATGTGATTGTTCCGAGCATCACAAATGGCTGCAATAGACTGTGATTCTGATCTTTTTTTGGTAAGGTATGCTAAATATTTCCCAGGCTTATTCCCATGTTCATAAAATCTTTGTCTGGTAAATTTAAGTCTGATCTCTTCATCTTGCGTAAGGAGGTTATCCAAAGTTGATGTAATTGCAGATATTTCTTGCAATAGGGCAGGAGTTGGAGAATCAACATAGGTTCTTTCTTTTGTTTTAAAAATATACAATGTTAATAAGTGTTAGTAATTATCGAAAACAATAAACTGTTTGTACTGTTAGTAGATAGCGAAAGGAGAGAGGAAGGAAGAACACGAGATATGAAGGAAGATTGAAATCCCAGAAACCAGTAAATCACCCGAGAGCATGGCACATAAGACTAAACCATGAGCAAAGACCTACACAAGACAAGACGGGGTACACGTACTGCAAAGCATGGCATGGCAGAAATAAACAAGACAAGCGAAATGAAAACATGGCATGATAACTATGGCAAGGAAAATAATAAAAACATGAAATCTGAAATTACCAAAACACAATACATGAGGCTAAGAATAGTCGAAGGGCAGGCAGTGGTCACAAAACACGAAAATCAATAGCATGCCAAAGCCAGGCACAAAACTAAAACATGGCATGAAAACAATATCCTAACATTACCTACATGTAACCCCCCCCAAAAAAAAAACCAAAAAAAAAAAAACCAAAAACACTCACACCTGTACTACTGCTTATGTGCTCATTCAATCAATCATACCACAAGGCGCATATGCATGCACATTTATCAAGGAATAGTATGAATGGGCATATGGCCAGAAAGACAGAAAACCAGGCAGGCAGACGTAAGAGGGGACAGATAGATGGACTGTTAGACAGACGGGAAGAGGGTAGACAGATGGGCAGATACAAACACAGATAGATGGGCCAGTGAACATTTCTAACAAATTCATTCTGTGGTCGAGTGGCGATCGCGAAACGCGCAGAACAGCCCGCGAGGCTCACTTAGCAACAAGCTGTGAAACGTACCGGACATTTCCTTCTACATTCAGCAATTAAGAATGTAGAAAAGAATGGATTCTCATGACTTAAAGCTGCATGAGCCTCGCAGACCAATCCACACGCACCACACGAGCCAGCTGAGCGCAGAATTTTTTAACCCATGAGTGAAGAAAAGAGAGAGAAATCCGACTGCGTGAGAGTTGACAGATATGAGTCATTAATGAAGACTGGCAACACCTGATATTGTTGAGAGTTTTCAGAGTTTCTGCAATGATAATTTAATGAATTGAAAACCGCAATAATTATCAGTGCTCTTTCTCACTGCGGTAAAGCTATCACCAATTCACAACTTAACAAGTAGAACTTACGACACATGATAATGATTAGGATTTTTTGAGTTCAAGTAAATAAAATTTTATGAAATGATTGAAAACAGGTCATGTCCAATCATTATTTTTAAGGGAGGTTTTTGAGCCTTCCCTTTTGCCAGTTCACCAGTAGCCACTGATGAGTACACAAATGCTAACCTCGAGTTCATCACTGTGCAGTTCGTAACCTCTGAAGCCAGGTGGTCAGCAAGTTACTGGCATCGTTATCATCATTAAAGTTAAAATTTGCGTATTTGCGATGGCGTCGAGCACGTGGCGGTAAATGATCCAGAGTTTCTAATGTTTGTGACCACCTGAAACCCAAGACAACGAAATACCGGCGCAAGTTAGTGCGGCTCAAGGGAGGTTTTCCCTGCACTCTACCTTCACTCAGATAGGGATACTAATTTTAGTGTCAGTGAGGTCTCTGAAACTAAATGAGTGTTAGGGCAACCTCTGACTCATTTAGTATAAACTGACATAAACTAAGTTTTAGTACTCACTCACACTCAATTAGTGTGAGTGTCGTTTCTGAATATGGGCCTAATACTCAATTCAAATTCAAATCAAGGATGCTTTTTGTGCCATCCTTCTCCTTGACTGTTGACCACTTGGAGTGTTCCTAAACCATGGTTTTTTTTTTTCCTCTCTCTTTCATTCAGATTGATGCTCACAGCAGCTGCTGTACCATCGATACAGCTTTCTCCACCTTGGGCTCAGCTGCCGCGGAGTGAGCAAGGCCAAAATCCACCCCCTCTTCGTGCTGCTCCAGCTAGACGTGAGCGGATGAGAGTTGGAGCTGAAGCTATCGGTTCAGCATCGCATGCTGGTGGACAAAGCCCAGTGCCAAAAACAGGTGGACAAAGCCCAGTCCCTGGAACAAGCCAACCTCCACCTGAGGATGTACCACTGCAGTCTTGTGTTGAAGCAGTCTCAGATAAAGTTGATAAAAGTAAGGGCTTTTTTCTTTTTTTTTTGTTCTGGCAAGCTGAATTGGTCATGTGAAAAATGCACCAACAGAGCACACTTTAGGTTAGTTGCTGTGCAGACGGAGGATAGTCTAGAGCCTCAATCAGCAGGAAAAAGGAAGCAGGTTGCCCAGTCCGTGAGTGCTTGCTGTGGTGAGCCGAGCAGCGATGAGGAGGATGTGGAGATGGAGGAGGAAGAGATAGCAGATGATGACCCACTATATATTCCCGAAGGTGTCACTTCTGATAACGGAGAGAGCGATGATCAAGATGTAGGAGAAAGTGTCAAGTTTGATAAGATTAAGTAAGTATTCTCTGTTACAAGTTGTGGCCAAACTAAAGTGTTTGACATGTGATTTGTGAGATGTTTGAACCATGTTTCAAAAAATGTTGGTTTATTAAAACTTTGTTTTATTTCAGGAATGATGATCAAGCAGATCTACACTAGCAACGGAAGTATCCCAGCATCCAATTGGCTTTTTTAACTCCTATGGCTGGAGCCTGTGAGGGTTTGGTCAACAATCACTCCCAAATCTTTCTCGTGTACAGCACATTCCAGTTTTAAACCTCCCATGAAGTAATCCCGTCAATGTTTTTATTACCTACATGCACAAATTTACATTTTGCTATATTAAATTTCATTTGCCACATTTCTGCCCAATTCTGGATTCTATCCAAATCATCCTGAATCATTTTAATGGACCCTAGACTAATTGCCAAACCCCCCAATTTAGTATCATCTGCAAATTTAACCAAGCTGCTCTCAATATTACTATCAAGGTCATTAATGTAGATGAGGAACAGCAGGGGCCCCAACACCGATCCCTGGGGGACGCCACTCCCCACCATACCTCGCTCAGATGAGATACCACTGACCACCACTCTTTGTGTTCTGTCCTTAAACCAGTTTTATACGGTACTGTATCAAATGCTTTCTGAAAATCCAAGTATATGATGTTATAAGCCCTGCTCTGGTCATAAGTCTTGGTGGCTTCTTCAAAAAATTCCAGATGGTTTGTCAGGCATGACCTTCCCTAACGAAAACCATGTTGGCTATCCCTCAAGATACTGTTCCGTTCAAGAATTAAGTCCAGCTCATCTTTTATGATAGATTCCAATATTTTGCACGCAATGCAAGTAAAACTGACTGCCCTGTAGTTTCCAGGCTCGGTACCGTCCCCTTTCTTATATATTGGTATTATATTGCCCTGTTTCCAATTGTTTGGTATTTCTCCAGTTTCTAAAGACCGCCTGAAGATAGTGGATAGCGGCTTAAAGATGATCTCACCAACTTCCCTGAGCACTCTAGGATATATGCCATCAGGACCTGCCGCCTTATCTGCCTTTAGTTTATGCAACTTGTCTAATACTTTATTATCCCGTTCCGTTCAAGAATTAAGTCCAGCTCATCTTTTATGATAGATTCCAATATTTTGCACGCAATGCAAGTAAAACTGACTGCACTGTAGTTTCCAGGCTCGGTACCGTCCCCTTTCTTATATATTGGTATTATATTGCCCTGTTTCCAATCATTTGGTATTTCTTCAGTTTCTAAAGACCGCCTGAAGATAGTGGATAGCGGCTTAAAGATGATCTCACCAACTTCTCTGAGCACTCTAGGATATATGCCATCAGGACCTGCCGCCTTATCTGCCTTTAGTTTATGCAACTTGTCTAATACTTTATTATCCCGAACCTCAATTTCTGCTAAATAATCTTGAGCATTTAACATGCCCTCTGGCCAAATAAAGACCCCCTCTGAGGTAAAATTCTCAACAAAGTAACTGTTTAAGGCATCTGCAATATCCTTGTTATCAAATAGCAGCGATCCGTTTTTATTCTTTATGCACTTAACCTGCTCTTTAACTTTCCTTTTTCTGCCACAGTACTGAAAGAAGCGCTTAGGGTTAGTTTTTGCCCCCTCTGTAATTTGTCTTTCATACAGTCTTCTAGCATTCCTCAGCTCTTTTTTGACCAAAGCCCGCATTTTACAGTATTCAGCCTGTTTTAGAATATTTCCTGCCGTGGAGTCAAGTCGGGACCGATGAAGTGACACACCAATGACCACTTTCCAATTGAAAAGGCTTTTATTACAATGCGCAAGGGAGGATCCTAGCATCCGCCATAGCATTCGCAGAGAATCCTGACACACTGTTCACATCTCAGGGTTTAAGTACAAGATCCGTGGTAGAGCAAGTGGTGGATGTAACACCTTCCCATAGACATTCAGCCAAAGTTACAGGATGTTGATATTACCTTTGATCATGTACCTTCCTTCTGAGCACAATACAGCAATTACCAAGTGTGACCAGGTGCCAGGCGCCCCTCACTGTGGGAGGATATTGATGCAAGTGTGTTTGTGTGTGTGTGTGTGTGTGTGTGTGGGGGGGGGGCTGGGGTAAGCAAGGGGAGGTGGCTGGGAATGGGGGTGTGTGTGTGTGCGCGCGTGCGTGTGTGTGGGGGGGGGGGCTGGGAATGGGTGCGTGTGTGGATCTGTGTGTACTGAGGGAAAAACCTTCATTCAGAAGCTCAATCCTATCATTCCCTCATTTTGTATTGGTGGTGAGCTAAAGTCTCACCCACCATGATTTAGACACCGGTTAAACCACCATTCACAAGAGAATGTGTCAGATTAGCAAATATTACACCATGCTGTACATCCCTGATTAGCCTATTTAATTTATAATACATATAAATAACTAAAACAAAGCTTATAATACTAAGTCCCCAGACACCTTGGGATAGTACCACCCAAAGTCGTCCCCAGGGGACACTATTCCCAGAAATGTTTGTACCTGTTAGCCAGTGGGTCACGGTTGTTGCCTTTTTTGCTGCAGTATGATAACATTCATCAGCCCGGAGAGAAGCATCTGTCGCTTCCCGAGTAGAAATGAGAGCATGTTTGATTCTAGCACCGCTTTCCTCAACCATCCTCTCAATTCTGTCAGAAACCGCCATGAGAGCTCTCTCAAAATAATTATTGTGGTCCAGCACCCAGCTCTCCAAGGCTGGAACAGAAGTGTTAGTGGTGACATCGGGAGCGACTAGAATGGAGCCGATAGTAATAGAAGTGCCAGTAGGGTTAATGCAGTAGGAAATGTTAGTCATTGCACAAAGCTTTGGACCAGAGTATAAAGGCCCAAACCCGCACTAAGTGGTAGTGTTGGTTCTCACTGCTATTGCTCCAGGAGATTCAGGTAATACTTGTATTTGCAGTTCAGGTCCCACTGAATGTGATAGGGCTTGTCCTGACTCAATTGAGGCCGTGCATAGTACCCAGCCTCGGACAGTAGAGCATTAGTCTTCCGCAAAGGCGATGTTTCTGTTGTTGTCAGTGATGATGTATTTGTATTGCGCACTCGGCACACATGTCCGTTACATGGGAATGGAAGCAGGTGTATGGGTTGTGCTTTCAGTATGGGCTTCCGCCCGACTGGAATTAGAACACCCCCACGGATGTCCTCGCCATTGTGATATGCCCCGACTATCGATAGGGACCCCTCCCCGGCCGCCACCCAGGGAGCTGACTCTGCCTCCTGTAGGACTGCAGACCTTACCCACCCTGGTACACGTGACATGAGCAGGTCACCTATCAGAGCTGCCACCTCCATGCTGAATGCCATGCCAGATCTGTAACACACCTCCTCCATCCTCCTATGCACGTCCTCTATCAATAGAGTCTTTTCGTAAGTTTTAGTAATTTCACGTAAATGCTGGAGCAAAACAGTGATCACCTCCCCAGTGTCATGCGTAGCAGAAGCAAGATGGCGAGTAGCTTGGTTAGAAAGTAGTCCTCCCTTTGCCACCGATATTGTGCCTGCTGCTAACAGATTGTCAGCCCAATCACGGTTATTAGATTCTATAGCCATTGAAATGGCATTCACTGTTGAGCCAGTGGCTCCCACTCATCCTGCAAAATCTGATAGCAGATCTCTTCGTTTCCTATAAACATCATTTTTATAACATTTTATAACATAATTGTGAATGTTAACACTCAATTTAGATAGCTCACTCGGTTAAGGCACTGCGCTGCAGAGCAGAAGTGACTATCACGTCATGGGCTCGAGCCCCGGCGTACCCACCGGTGGGGGTCGGCAGCTTTTTCAGAGTAGCGCACAATTGGCCATCGTGCTACAGGGTGTCAAATTGGGAAGGGACTGCCGGATTTGGGGATATAATAGTAGCTTTGTTCGTTGCTCCAGCGCCTCCTGCTGGCCAGACGGGCGCTCGTCAGGAAGACTCTGGGTTTGTTCATGTCCGGGTATCCTCCGCCCTCGTTCTGAACTTACGAGGATTCAACCAATGAGTGTATAAGAATCAGTGGCAGACGGGCACGTGCTTCGGAGGAGAGTCGTGAACTATCTTCACTATCCTGAGTTGGCAGCAAGGGGTCGCATACGAGCAAGCTTTGTACATAGTTCACCAATTGGGCATTCCAGATTCGGGTGGGATTGGAGATGCCAAATAAAAAAAACAAAACAAAAAAAAACACTCAATTTAGGATGCCACCATGTTTGTGCCATCCTGTGCCGCATTCGCTTCACTCCATCATGCCCTAGTGAGTGGTATAAATGGATCATTGTTCCCATCATACTACTAGGCAGAACATAAGCACTTTCTGGGCCCCTCCGAATGTTGTCTTGCCCCAATTTCCCACCATTCTCCATCCAAAGCTCTGGGGGCTTCATGTTGCAGCTGCTGTAGTTCTAAAAGAACATTTCCTTTTTTCACTTGCTCTGTTTGCAGAGCCGATACTGAGGCAACTTTCCCTTCACCGGCTGCAATCTTTACCCACTCATCTGCCTTCCTGTTACCCTCAGTGTGAGGATCAGTCCCATTGGTGTGGGCTTTTACTTTCAAAACTGCTACCTGTTTTGGTCTCTGTACAGCTTTGTGTAGTTTGTTCACTACCCCCCCATTTTGTATTGGGGCACCTATGCTGGTCTTGAGCCCCCTATTCACCCACAAACTCAAATAGTCAAATAGTCAAATGTAGAACTCCAAAGGCATATCTAGAATCTGTATAGATATTCACATTGTAGACAGTCGTTGTTTCACAGGCTTCAGCTAAAGCATACAATTCAGCCACTTGAGCAGATTGCCCAGGCAGTTGCCCATGTCTCACAAGTGCACCTGACTGTGTGCATACCACCCAGCCAGTATGTCTCTTCCCGTCCATATAAAAAGAGGAGCCATCCACATACAGGTTTAGTGCACCATCTATAGGAGTCTCTTTCACGCGACCAGTCTCCACTAAATCTTGCTCAATGCAACAGCTATGACGTTCACCCTCGTTTGGATTTGGAAACAATGTGGCTGGGTTGAGAGATGAGGTTCTTTTTAGATGTACCGAAGGCATCAGTAGACATGTCTCCCATCTTGTCCATCGCGCTATGTGTACAGCGGAAGATTTCTTTCCAGAAAAAATAGCCAGTACCACATGAGGTACAATGACATCAACGTCTTGTGTTCCTATTAATGGCAAAGCTTGATTCAAGGCAACGGAAGCTCCCTCAACAGCCTGTAAACATTCTGGCATTGCCTGAGCAACCGCATCTAGTTTAGTTGAGAAATATGCCACCGACCGCTGTCTATCGCCGTGTTTTTGCATCAGCACTGCTGCTATATGGGCAGAATTGACATGGGTATAAAGTGTTTACGGAAGGAGGGGGTTCGGAAGTCCCAGCCCAGGGGCTGTGCAAAGCTTCTGTTTCAGGGTGGTAAATGCTTTTTCACACTCTGGGGACCATGATACAATATCATGTGGTCCCCGGCTCCTTTCATAAGCTCATTTATTGGTTGTACAATTGTAGAATAGTTCGGTATGTAATGCCGACAAAAATTAAATAAGCCAAGTATTTTCCTGACTGCTCTAACATTTTTGGGTCGAGGACATTCTTGTATACCCTTCATTCGGTCAATAGTCAGTCTTTTACTACCTTGTGTGATTACAAAGCCTAAATAAATCACCTCGTCTCGTGCAATTTGTGCTTTCCCCGGATTGCACTTCACACCATTGTTAGCCAAATGTTCCAAAATCACCTCGAGGTCCTGTATATTAGTCTCCTTGTCTGGAGATGAGATAAGCAGATCATCAACATATTGCACTACATTCGACTCTCTTTTCGGGAGTTTAGACAGCACATCTGATAAGGCGCGGTGAAACAATGTTGGTGAGTTATGATAACCTTGACTTAGGCGAGTAAAGGTAAACTGCCGGCCTTCAAATGTAAAAGCAAACCAGAACTGGCTATCTGGATGTACTGGTATTGAAAAGAATCCATTGCTAATGTCTAATGCCGAAAATACCGTGTGTTCACTTGGAACCTCAGAAAGATTTGTGTTTGGATTAGCCACAATCGGGGTCAGCCTATCCGCATGTGAATTAATGTTTCGGTAGTCTATAGTTAGACGCCACGTCTGATCACTCTTTTTAACTGGCCAAATGGGGGAATTACACCTTGACTGCATTTCAACAATAATCCCTATATCTTTCAACTCCTTAATTGTTTCTCTTATAGGTGTTAAAGCTTCAGGTTTTATTGGGTAGGGTTTTGTAGGAGGGGGAGGATTACCAGTGATAACAATGGGGGGTACATTCATGCGTCCACAATCAAGTTTACCAACTGCCCATGCTTCCAGGGGTCCGGGAAGTGGGGGGGATGGAGCTACGGGTGCACAGAGCACAGCATCGTTGTTATCCTGGGCATATACAAGAGGTATCACCGTACTGTTTTTGTCTGAGAGAATTTGCATAGATGGGGAGTCCCCTAAATTTAACAGACAGCGTAATTCGTTTAACATATCCATCCCAATTATGGTTCCTTCAACTTGCGCGGTGCTATAATAAATTCTACGCATCCAATATCGACTTCCTGTCTCAAAAAGCAATGGTTTTGTTAAGCGAGCCCTGACTAGAGAGCCCCCTAAACCTCGAAGATCTATAGTTTTACGTGTAAGAGGTAAGCCTGGAATATTGGTGATTGATACAGCTGCCCCCGTATATACTAGGATATCACACGGCACGCCCCCTACCCTCACTTTATGATACGGTCTTTTGTATGAATCTTCGGCAACTGCGGCAATGGGGGCCGAAAAATCCTATTCGCTAGTTTGGAGTGATCTGACTAAGCGGGCTAATTCTTCCTTTGTCATATCTTCTATCTCCGGCTTCCTGTCTGGGTAGTCTCTTCCCTTCCGTTCAATGCGATCTCTAGCCATATGTCCCAGTTTCTTGCAAAACAAACACTGGTTTTCTCTCTCCCCCTCCCCTTTTAAAACACTGTGCCATCTCATGTCCAGGTCTCTGGCAATTCTTACAGACAGGTTGTGCAGGTGACATGGGGGCGTTTCTATGTCCTTTCCAAGCCTGCGACCTCAGTCCCTCTCTACCCACTTTGAACTTATCAGAACGCCATTTGGCCAAACGTGCAGCCCATGCAATTAAGTCATTACAATCTCTCGGGGTAAACCCTATTTCCCCCGCTTTGTCTTTAAACATAGGAAGGCTACCTTCGATTACTGCAGCAAGGAAATCACCACTATCTCGGCTCGGCTCATTTCCTGGATTGCCATAAGACAAGTAAAGTTTGAATTTCTCCTCCACGTATTTTTCAAAGGGTTCATCGTCACCTTGTTCTCTAGCAGAAAACACAGAATATAGGTTTGACCCGGTACCTAAAGCCGATATTATTGCTCTTTTAAATGATTCTACAGCATCTGCCATCGCCTGTGTGGATTCAAATCTAGCCGTAGCCCATGCTGAATTCTTGTGTGTTTCACTCAGACATACCCAAACTGTTTCAGGACATTTTGCTTTAGTGAGCGTATATACATCAAACGCATGCAGACCGCCTACCGCCATGTACTGGCCTATTTTAGCCCAAAAATCTAAATTTGGATCCTGTCTCTGCAAATCGGGAAGTTCTTTAACCATTGTGCGTGAATCGGAAGGGCTTGTTGGAAAACATGGGTGCCAATAGCAAATGGGCCCTCTGAAGTTTTGCACATTGTGGAGGGCCAATACACAACCTTGTCTGGCCCCAATGCTTCTTGTATATAATTCCTTGATCATTTCCTTTGTGTGTTAACCTCATCACCCCTCAGCCCTGTTGTTAACCTATAGTGATAGGGGGTGGGGGGAGAGACAAACAAGGTGAGGGGATATTGGGATGTGGGCTGAGGTGTGATGAGGTTAACAACAGGGCTGAGGGGTGATGAGGTTAACACACAAAGGAAATGATCAAGGAATTATATACAAGAAGCATTGGGGCCAGACAAGGTTGTGTATTGGCCCTCCACAATGTGCAAAACTTCAGAGGGCCCATTTGCTATTGGCACCCATGTTTTCCAACATTCCCTACTTTTTTTTTTTTTTAATTAGAGGGGTATACCAACAAGGATATAACAGAAATAAACTTTAACATCAAAATGTATGGAGAATATAAGTGGTAAAAAAAAAAAAGAACAGACTAAACAACAAAAAATCTCAAGAGGTTATTTCTGAGCCATCCCACAGCTTTCTTTGCTATCAATGTCTACTCCAACAGCTTTTTCCTGATTATGACACCAGAAACACTGAATTAGATTCCTAGGAAAATTATATTCGCCACGAGTTTCAAGTTTCAAAGTGTGTAGTTTTCAGCAGAATATCCATATTGTCTCAGAATTGTGGCCTCTGCCTGGGCCAAGCTCACCTTTGCTCTTGCTTTGAGCCTTGCACAAAATCACTCTCTATGAGAGGGTCCTTTCTCTGAGTATAGATACCTGCACACACATCTGATGAAATACACAGCTGGGTATCATCCCACAGGGTCAGTGTGCTGATCTCACTGGCATTAGTGTTTGACTGTACACTATACACACACTGTATTAGTGTATGAGTGATCCCCATCTAAACAGTGAAGTTGGTGCGAAACAGGATACAGGGAGTGACTTACATCACATATTATTAAATGTAAATCCTGTGAGCTGACTCAGAATATACCACTGAAACCTACATCCCTGCACACCCCACTCCATCTCCTCTTATGGGTGAACGCAGATTGCAAAGGAGGTCATTTCACACAGACAATTTTAACAACTCAAACTTTTTTTTTTAAATTTGCTATACTGGCTGCGCCAAACAATGTAATTTGTCTAAACCTTCAAATATCAAATATTTCAGAACAATGGTCATATAGAACAATGTACTTTTGAGAAATTAAAAAATAGTGTGGAAGCAAGTAACATACAACACAATGATATGAGGCTCAATGACATAAATCAGTTTTCAACAGTTCAAGATGTTCACGGTACTGAATGATGTCATTTGTCCAAACCTTAAAAATATTTCATCATACTGAATTTGAGACATCACAGGTGTTCAAATTTGGCAAAATGCATCAAAAATAGAATGAGACCTGACCTAAAAGCATACATCATCATCCCATCTTTTTTTTTTTTTTTTTTTTTTAAAAAGGTCCAAAGATGATGCCTTCTCTGGGAATAGGGAGCAGTAGAAAATTAATAACATTAATAAAATCGTATTCTTTTACAGCGTTTTTTCCAAATTTATATATTCTCTAAATTAAAAAAAAAAGAAAAAAAACATAATCGCCTGCCAAGAAGGTAGGGTTACCCACCTCTGAACCAGTCCAGCAGCTTGATTTTCCCATTTCCTCAGAGGTTGAATTTCTGTATTCTCATTTTTGTAATTGTCATGAGCATAGGAATTTAGATGCATCATTGCTAGACCAAGGAAATATATCTGTTCACGCTTCAAGACCCGCCTCCCCATGTTAAACGGCCCCTTACAGAAAACTGCATTATTACATTGTGTCAATGTGTCCATTCAGTCCTCCTTTTTTTAATTCTTAAAGGTGCACGCTCTTACAGTTCACCCGAGACATTGCCTGTGTTTTATGTGGCTGATGCTTCACCGTTTTCCTCTTAAGTCTGATGTCCAAACTGCCGCCAGCAATATTGTCTTTGCTTGACACCACGTACAGGCCATGAAATTCACAGGAATCTCCCTCTTGGTGCTGATGTCCAACCAGAGCCTGCTGCTGGGCATCAGGTCAAAGCCTTCATTTCATGTTATTCTGTAGGGGAGAAAAAGACCAAGTGCGAGTGTATATTCTTTTGCAGTTTAATTACCTTTTCACATTGGCATTGGTCTCAAGTTCATACTGATCCCCATAATACTACAAATATGGTTTTGGTCTGCCCTACTACTTGTATTTCCTATTTCAAATTTGTTTCCCCAAGTTTGTCCATGACTTCTCAAATATCTTAGAATTTGATTGCGAACGATTGCGAATATGGCACAGGATTTTATTGCCCTCTGATAGGACCAAAGTGCTGTAGAATTCTGGAAATGAATTATGCGTTAATGTCACTTCCTAGTCATTTTGGAAATCCCCATTGCGAGAGCACCTGTTCCCACAAGACATGAGCTGCAGTAGTAGGTTCCCCATGACCTTGACAGCAGACAATAGATCAGTAAATGTGGGGGAGCCCTCAGTCTGAGACTGTTCTGTCTGAGGCTGCTGAACACCCAAGTGTTTCGGCCCTTTTCCTTCCTTCCCCCCTCCCTTTGACCAGCACTGTCGCTTGGAATGGCCAACACGCTGGCAATTGGCACACACACGGGGACTGCTACACTCCTTCTGAATGTGGCCTAGCTTCCCACAGTTAAAACATCTGACCTGGTCCCTATTAAATGACAACACAGCAATCTTTTTCTTTGACTTGTTGTGGGACTCACAGATTTGAGACTCATTCCATGCCATTAAACAGTCTTGGATATCTCTCCCTATGTGCTGTCTGGTTGGCTGTGCACTCAATTCCCTATTAAACTGTAACAATAAATGTTGGCAAGTAGGGGACACGTGATCTTTGTATTTATTGATGACCAAACTCCAGAAAATCGGATCATCACCGGTCAGCTCTGCTCTGGCCCCTCCACCTCTGTTCCGATTGTAGACACCAACAAATGTTCTAAGGAAGTCGATCGGATGCTGGCCCTCCTTAGGTACAAACTCGAGGATTTTGATCATGTCTGCAACCACACGATAACCAACAGCCTGGCACATTAATCTTAACCTTGTCTCGTGATTGGGAAAAACAACAGGACTTCCGTGACCATGCACAAATTCCAACGGAATCGAAACTGATGGAGGAAGCACCGATTGTAATAATTTACAACAGTCTTTATCTGTTAGGGAGTGCATTCGCTGTTGCACTTGCACCTTGTCAACAACTGCGGTCGGGTCACTGACTCCATCCCATGCAGGTAGTTGTTGCTGCAGTGTACTCAATTCTGACAGAGTTAGATCACGACGCATCTCTTGGTCCTCATATTCATACGTGATTGCACCATTCACAGGATCATGTGTCCCACGTGTACGTACTCTGTGAGTGATTATTGGAGCAATTTTAGCACTTTTTGTCTTGACTGATTTAGTACCTTTTGGAGGTCTAGCATTTCTTGCGACCATTTTTCTGCAATTAGAGTGAAGTGAGTCAGCGATAGATGAGTTACATTCTGAATGCAATCCCAGTTGCTCATCCAAACTTTTATGATCACAATCTTGCTCAGCTACATCTAACAAGGGAGCTGCCACTGCTTGTCCGAGTTCCCAATCATCATCATCATCTGAACTTAATTCTGACTCGCTGTGCCCCACCACAGTTCCCAAACCAAGAGCTGCAATTCGCCGTTTCATTGCCTCATTTGTTAGCTTTTGCTGTGACATTTTTTTCTTCATTAATCTTAACTTTTGAACGATGGCCCGATCCTTGTTTTCCCCAGACACATTCCACAACTCTCTATATGCTATTTGCGCATCCCGTAGCAGTTCCTGAGTTTTGGCCAGTTCCGCATATGTGACATTCAATTTCTCCCGCAATTCACTAATTTCCTTTCGAAATTCTAAATGAGATGTGGCATGTACCATGCGTTCAGCAAGAGAGGCCTCCAACTCCCTAGAATTTCTCTCCAGTTTGCTTTCCAAACTCTTAATGTTACTTCGCAATTCGAGAATCTCCACAACTTCATCCTTTAGTAGCTTATTTGTTTGGACCATAGCCTCCGACTCCCTGGAATTTATCTCCAGTTTGCTTTCCAAAGTCTTAATGTTTCTTCGCAATTCAGGAATCTCTATGACTTTATCCTTCAGTAACTTAATTGTTTGGACCATAGCCATCACACAATTAGCCTTTCGCCTTTTCTTGTTTTTCTCAGTTTCATTGCGATTTTCACATGCAGTTTTAAGATATTCAACAACATCCACTTCCAGTGGTACATTATAAAAATTCTCCTTGCAATGCTTGGCCAAATATCCTGCGGCCCACAATTTCCAATCTTTCTCAGCCATTCTTAAACTCCTCGTACAATGGACAAACTTACTTTTGGTACTTGAAAATTGTCCAAGGTCTGTGTAACTTTATACAAGCCCCTGCTTAGAACACCGCACACATGCACAGTCAATTCTAGCCACTTGTATTTTAAAACATTACACAATTTTCGTAACTATTCCTCTACAATATTACATGCAGAAATATTTCATACTCACAAATGTACGTGGTTCGTCCGTGCCCTCAAGTCCGTTTCTCCTCAGTCAGGTTCGGTGAATGGATTCCAAATGTATTCCTCTTGCCGTATTCCTCTTTTGATTGCGGTGTTAACATAAAAAAGTGAAGTCTGTTTACCCTGTAGTCCAGTATCAAAAAGGATCCCACCGTAATCAACCTCCCCAGTTATTTTTTTTTATTTTTTTTTGAAAAACGGAACAAGAACGACGGATTTGGGCTGGCTCGCCAATAATGTGGGATTTTAAAGAGAGTTTGCTGTATTCCTCCGCACTTTTGTAAGTAGAAAAATCAATGCAGGCACGTCTTAGTTACAAAATGGATAGTTTAATAGAGTAGAGGAACTAGTGGGTCTGTTCCCCAAGTACAGATGAACAAGAACCAACAACTGAAGGAAAATGTGAACACTTATAGCTGAAAGTACAAAGGATGCAAAGGAACAAATGGTAATTTGCCTATAGTGATAGGGGGTGGGGGGAGAGACAAACAAGGTGAGGGGATATTGGGATGTGGGCTGAGGTGTGATGAGGTTAACAACAGGGCTGAGGGGTGATGAGGTTAACACACAAAGGAAATGATCAAGGAATTATATACAAGAAGCATTGGGGCCAGACAAGGTTGTGTATTGGCCCTCCACAATGTGCAAAACTTCAGAGGGCCCATTTGCTATTGGCACCCATGTTTTCCAACAGGGCTTAGGATGTGTTTTAACATAGCGACTGTCGCAGGCCTCCCCTCCCCAGGCTCTGGATTTGGCATTGTGTCCACGGCTACAGGTGCTAATGGGGGATTTACAGTTTGCCTTGACGGTTCGGTTGGGGCGTATGGGGGGTTGGCTTGCAGCGCAAAAACGTCTATTTCAGGGTACAAAATTGGATAACGTCTATTTCAGGGTACAAAATTGGATACGTGGGGGGGGGCCTGATTGAATGTCTCATTCTCTTTCCCTCTGTACTTAACATCTTCCTGACATCTATTCAAGTCACTACGACATTCTGACAGCTCCCAGCGTGGCTCATGTAGCTGCTTTTCATAATCTGCCCTCTGTCTCTGCCACATTCGAACAGTGCTCTCATAGCTCAAAACAACACACATCACAGCTTCCTTGTTTTTCTCACTGCCTTTTTTATGACTGTTCCACCATTCATTCATAGCTTCAGCTAAAGTTTGATCTGCGTTTGCTTTCAGAGGAAACTGGGGATTAGTTTTAATTGCTTTACTATATCTCGGTACAATCGCTTCCAGAACCGCTTTGGCCAATATCTCCCTCTCCATTCTTAGTTCAGACAGTTAAAACTCTTATCTATTATGGGTATCGACTACAGACCCTTATGCGTATTATTTATACTTGTCGGTAGCTACGTCCCCATGTGTAGGTGTGTTCAAAGGGTAAAAAGTAAACTATGTGCTTGTACTTTATCAAGTCAAAATGGAATAGTAGGGCAGTGGGGTAGTGTTTGTTTAAAAATGTAGTAATTATTACGTTTATTTTATCATTACCCCCTTATCTCGGGTTCATTGACTATATAAAGTCCCTTATTTCGGGCTCATGGACTATCAAGAGTATTTGGGCTCATGTACTGTTCGCGGTCCTTATCCTACGGAACCGGAACCTCGACAAGTTCATTATAATGTGTACGCAATTTATTATAATTATATATATATACTGTATATCGCTAAAATGAACAATACAGGGTTTATTATGTACTCGTATAACCCAGCCTAACACACAAACTTAGCATGACAATATAACAAGTCTGCTGCAGACATTCACTTGATTCAGCGACTTTACACACATTTATCAGACTAAGTACGAAAACGGAATAGCAAAACAAACAACAATCAGTGCACTTTCACGCATTCAATAACTTTGGCAAATAACCAAGGTTTCTACTTAAGCATTCCCGCTCCCCACACAGCCCAGTTTCACACAATTCAAAAGTTTACCAGAGCAAACTCTCTTTTTACAAAAATGGCAAAACGGTCCAAACAGTTCCTCGAACAACTCTATTTTCCAACAACTACCGCAGCGAGGCTCGTCAGCACTCGCTAACAGCAGGCTATGCAAATGCCAACGGTAACGACAATGTCCTCTTATGGGGAGTCCAACCCCACTCCACTAGGGCCAGTGACTAATGACACCGCTGTGACCTCTTACGGGGAGTACAACCCAACTCCACAAAATTTCAGTGGTAACGACAAAGTCCTCTTGCGAGAGTCCAACCTGACTCAAAAACCCAATGGCAGTGACGCTTCCGCGTCCTATCAACAAAATGCCCGGCAATGCTATAAATCTTTCAAGGTCTCCACACCTCCAAATGCCTCAAAGGCAATGACATAACACGTCCTCTTATGGGGAGTCCAACCCGACTCCACTAGGGCCACTGACTAATGACACCAATGTGTCCTCTTACAGGGAGTACAACCCAACTCCACAAAATGTCAGTGGTAACGACGTCAATATGCCGAAAGATCATCAGTGATTCAATCACAACACCGTCCCATTCCACACTATTTTTTTAATCAAAATAATAGGAGTCACTCTAATAATTGGCTCAAGGACAATCAGCACTTAATGAGGATGGTAAAATAAAAAATACTCACCCTTAAGTTGATTATCGTTGGTCCAACCAGGAGATGTTTCCTATCCCATCCTCGTCGCCATCTGTTAAGAATATTTCCTGCTGTGGAGTCAAGTCGGGACCGATGAAGTGACACACCAATGATCACTTTCCAATTGAAAAGGCTTTTATTACAATGTGCAAGGGAGGATCCTAGCATCCGCCATAGCATTCGCAGAGAATCCTGACACACTGTTCACATCTCGGGGTTTAAGTACAAGATCCGTGGTAGAGCAAGTGGTGGATGTAACACCTTCCCATAGACATTCAGCCAAACTTACAGGATGTTGATATTACCTTTGATCATGTACCTTCCGTCTGAGCACAATACAGCAATTACCAAGTGTGACCAGGTGCCAGGCGCCCCTCACTGTGGGAGGATATTGATGCAAGTGTGTGTGTGTGTGTGTGTGGGGTGGGGGGGTTTGTGGGGTAAGCAAGGGGAGGTGGCTGGGAATGGGTGTGTGTGTGTGCGCGAGCGTGTGTGTGTGTGGGGGGGGGGGGGGGGGGGGGGGGCTGGGAATGGGTGCGTGTGTGGATCTGTGTGTGATGAGGGAAAAACCTTCATTCAGAAGCTCAATCCTATCAAACCTTAAGGCTCTAATCTCGTAGACCCGGCGCAGGCGCGGCGAATGGGGGGTGCGCCGCGCCTACGGGTTGTGTCCAGGCGTATGTTGCAATTTCGTGCCCGGCGTAGCCTGGCGCAAGTACTCCTCTGTACGGTAAGCACTCGTTAACAGAGCTCAAAAGGACCTCATTAAAATGCAAACCACGTGATTTCAATGAACTGGTATATTCGGCGTAGGTCTTACGCATTGTTTAGGCTTATTCACCGTAGTCCGCCTCATCACGAGTTATATTGGAAAGCGATTATGACTCCGGACTTCCTTTGCTTCTCTTTACTCAGGGATTAGAAACAACACATGTGTTTAATGATTGTTTAAATTGTTTTAATGAAATAAGACCATTTGAAACGTTTTTATGCAGTTCCATTGCTTTTAATCTCTCGGTAAAGACAAGCCTGACAATTCCTATGTCATAATCGATTTCCACCTATACAAGTGATCTTATGAATAGACTTACTGTATCACATATGGACAAACTAAATCGCTGTTTGGGACCTGTTCCCTCTTGTTCCTCTAGAAAAATATATGAAATGTTCTTCAATGTAATACCAAGTCTTACTGGGATTTAAAAATATTGATCAGTGTGGGACGCATTAATTTTAAAACGACAATTAAGATTGTACAAAGGTAATAACTCTAATCTAAATCGCTGTTTTAAAATCAATGCATCCCACACTGATCAATATTTCTAAATCCCAGTCAGACTTGGTATTATATTAGAAAAAATAAACAGTATGTTTATCAGAGGAACAAGAGGGAACAGGTCTCAAACAGTGATTTACAGCGCCCTCCATAATCATTGGCACCCCTCGTTAATATTTGTTAAAAGCCTTCTAATAAATTCAATTTTTATTGCAGAAGCATACTTTCACACTGAAAATTGTAGAAAAATGTAACCTTCATATCAGGTGAATTTTAAGGGGGAAAAAAATCCCTGACTAAGAACTAATTATTTTTCATAAAATCACCTGTCCCACAATTATTGGCATCCCTAACAATTCCTGGGAATTAAATGTAATTGAAGTATTTCTGTCATTTCTACGGTAGTTTACGAAGTTGATCACAGTATCTAGGAACATTTAATTAGTAATTCATCACTACCTGTTTCCCTGGGGTATAAATATGACGTGACAGAGAGGCCATTTCTCCTATCCACTCTTCATAAAGGAACACACATACAAGTAAGGCAGATGTGTGTCGACCTTCACAAGTCAGGCAATGGCTACAAGAAAATAGCCACTCACCTGCACCTGCCCATATCTACTGTCAGAGGAATCATTAAGAAATTAAAAACAACTGGAATAGTGGTAAACAAGCCTGGACGAGGACGCAATGTTTTTTTGCCACCATGCAAAGTGAGGAAGATGGTAAGAGAAATAAAAAGTTCTCCAAAGCTCACTGTTAAAGAATTACAACAAGTAGTAGCATCTTGGGGTCACAAAGTCTCCAAAACAACCATCAGGCGCTATCTACATGCCAACAAGCTGTTTGGGAGGCATGCACGGAAAAAACCTTTTCTCACTTACTATCATAAACGCAAACGTCTGGAGTTTGCTAAGCGGTACTAGGACTTCAGCTGGGACCGTGTGCTTTGGTCAGATGAGACCAAGATAGAGTTTTTTGGCAATAAACACTCTAAGTGGGTCTGGCAGAACACATAAGATGAGTATGCAGAAAAGCACCTCATGCCCATTGTGAAGTATGGGGGAGGATCGGTGATGCTATGGGCCTGTTTCTCTTCCAGAGGCCCTGGAAACCTTGTTAGGGTGCATGGCATCATGAACGCTTTGAAATACCAGGACATTTTAAATCAAAATCTGGTGGCCTCTGCCCGAAAGCTGAAAATGGGTCGTCACTGGGTCTTTCAGCAAGATAATGACCCTAAACATGTGGCCAAATCTACGCTGAAATGGTTCACCAGACACAGAATCAAGCTCCTCCCATGGCTGTCTCAGTCCCCAGACCTCAACCACATTGAAAACCTGTGGAGTGAGCTGAAGAGGAGAGTGCAGAGGAGAGGACCCAGGTCGCTGGATGATTCAGAGAGATTGTGCAAAGAGCAATGGTCGAAGATCCCTCTTTCTGTATTCTCTCATCTTGTGAAACATTATAGGAGAAGCTTAGGTGCTGTTTTGTTGGCAAAAGGGGGTTGTACAAAGTATTAACATCAGGGATGCTAATAATTGTGGCACACATGATTTGATGTTAAAGAATTATTTCTTAATGTGGGAATTTTCTCCCGCTGATTCAGTTTTTTCTAAATAATATAGGACCACTCATTGGTAAAGAACACATCTTAACCAGGGGTGCCAATAATTATGGACGGCGCTGTAGTTTTCTATACGTGATACAGTAAGTTTATTCATAAGATCATACATGAACAGGTGAAACACTGAAATGCTTCTGGACAGCACTACAGTCTATAAAATTCCCTTTGAGAATCTCATTTAATAACAAATGAGGTAAAATGAACTGCATGGGACACTTTTCCGAACTGTTAACATTCAAAAGCAGTTTCTTCACATCCTAAGGATTTTCTAGTATTAGAGTGTATAACAAGTAAAGAGCCATATTAAATCTTTTATTATTACTAAAAAAAACAAAAACAAGATGTGTTTGTGAAACACTGATGCGGCCCATGTAAAAGTTTTTGTAACCAAGCGTCATGCTCCAAGGTCAAGGTCACAAGGTCAAAAGTCATGATCCCATCTGAAACGGACAGGTGAAAAACTATATGCCCCCGAAACTTTGTTTACGGGGGCATAAAAAACCCTTGCGGATTTTCAAGTTACAAAGCTTTGGGTGGCTATTTTTCCTCTTTTTTTCTGGGGGGGATACTTACAAGGATAAAAGTTATGCATTATGCAGAATTCTTGGTGTGTCCATCCTGGATTTTCTCCCTGCTAGAGTACCCACCCCGGAATTCCAGAGCCTCGGAAGGGGGGACGGTACAGATTTTTTTGTGATGCCCAATGTTTACTGACCTTTACTAAAAGTTGATTATTTCGCTGGGGTGTGGGGCACTTGCTCTTTCCAAAATCGTGGTATCCCTGGGGTACTGCCTGTGCATCTTGGCCACGACCCCTTAACGATCTTGCAAATTCCCCTTCCCCCAAATAATTCTAATCCCATACAAGTAAACATTTCTGTAGCTTAGTTGTGGTCGGTAATGTAATATAGCTTTTTAGCTTTGGGATCCCCTTGCAAAAATTTCTGGATCCACCTGTACCAACACAAAGAGTAATGAATAATAAATTTCAAAACATAGCTGCATGCATTTATTATTCATCGAAAATTTAACCTACAATTTTAAATTCCCTTTCTTGTCGGACACTTGCCTTTGTTAAATTGAAACTGTATTTTTAAATTCCAAACATTTCTGATGAGAATAATTATTTCTAGCATGTTCCTTGGAGTTCACATGGCTGTAAAGGCCCCAAAAAGATGCTGTCGACTTGAATATCTATTGTGCATTTCATCTCGGTAAAACAGCCACACAGACAATGCTTCCATCAACGAGTGGGACAAAAGAAGGCAGGCTGCAGTAGATTCCAGTTGCGGAAATCAAATTTAAAATCGAAGTTCTCATATAAAAATCCACTGCAAGTTTGATTTATGTGGTAGGCATCCACAAAGATAGGATTTGACAACTTGAAAACCTTGAACTTTGATGTCTTGGACGATGTTTAGAGATGCCAAGGCTTACGTCCTATGTGTGTTTCTCCTCTTAGTGATATTCACGTCTTTGTGCCGTGGTCAGCAATTATTCAATCAAAGCGCACCGAGGAAATTCACTCTCGGAATTTAAGTCATTGTGCATCAAGTTAATCAGTTTCACGTGCATTGCGGTGGATTTCCCCACTAATGACACGGAAATCGATTATGACACAGGAATTATCAGGCTTGTCTTTACCGAGGGATTAAAAGCAATGGAACTGCATAAAAACGTTTCAAATGGTCTTATTTCATTAAAACAATTTAAACGATCATGAAACACATGCGTTGTTTCTAATCCCTGAGTAAAGAGAAGCCCGGGAAGTCCGGAGTCATAATCGCTTTCCAATGTTACTTGTGATGAGGCGGTGAATAAGCCTAAACAATGCGTAAGACCTACGCCGAATATATCACGTGGTTTGCATTTTAATGAGGTCCTTTTGAGCTCTGTGAACGAGTGCTTACCAGAGCATGTGAGCGGAGTGGAGCGGCGAGAATTCCTGCTCCTCGCTCACATAGGTTGTCGATCCCCTCGCTCCTCGCTCAAAGTCGCAACATGCCGCTCCACCCATGACCGCTCAGCGCTCCGGCAAGACTGCATCCCGCTCCGCTACACACTCGCTCCACGCTCCACTCCAAAAATATTTCCACGCATATTAAATTTACATGTTTAGCTGAAGCCTTAGATCTAATCAGAGGTGGACTGGCAAAATACAAAGTATTTGTCCTATGGACAAATTTTTCGGACATTTTACTTTTACAGCCTATTAACAAAGCTCTGCGCCTGAACATCATAAAGTTTAAAAGTGAATGTTTATTGAGAAAAAAAACAAAAACACAAATGTTAACACTTAGGACCGGGAAATCGCGCCGTGAGCTGTGCAGTAGAACCTATTGTCGCGCATGAAGACGAAAAAAGACCTCCCGCCGTCTACCGACTGAGCACGGGGTAGCTGGGCGATATCCCGTTAACTGGGTGTTTGTTTAATCATAACTGAGCCAAGAGGGCGTTTGGGGCGGTCGTTTTGACAGTAGACTGTACATGTAGATAATGGCACAGCTTGTTGGCGATTTATTTCCATATATGAATGCAAAAGTAATGTAGACTACATAAAATATTGATTTGCTTTGGCGGGGATGATGTTGCCGGTAATCATTTCTGCAAACCTTTTTATATTTGACGATACAGTTTGCTCAACCTGTGCTCCTATTTGAAACTTTGGTGCGGTATAATACGTAATTGGATTATTAAATATCATGCTATTTTTGGTGAGGATTTTGTTTGTCAGGAATCAGTTCTGCAATATTTTATGTTCGGAGATAATGTGTGCTTTTATGTGCTATTAAATTACACTCAAGTGCTGAAATAGGCTATATTATTTTTCCTTTTTCAAACCTGTAATTTAGTAGCTCATATCCATTCCTATATCGATGATTACTCGCCCCCCGTCTCAGTGAAATTCATTTACGGAAAGAAATTGAATGTTTTTCGATTTATACACGGTTTTGTTTTAAAATGCAGGCAATTTTTAACCAATTTGTCGTAACAAAACGTTTTGCATCATCTGTATTTGTTTTAATGATTTGTCATAACCATTCAGATGTTCAAATATGATGTTCGCAAAGCTAGCAACTAGAAAAGACGTGTAGCTACAATATGAATTTAGTACGACCTAAACGACTCTTGAATGCACCATTAAAAAAATAATTAATAAATAAATGAATAAACTATTTGCGGAGCCTTACACTGGTTATTTTTAGTAAGCTTACTATATCGATAAATAAGGAAAACGTAATTAATAAAAAGATCTGCTCAATATCTTATCTCTAAAGGACAATAACTTAAATGTCACTTAAAACTGAAAGACACTTTCGTAAACTGAATTCACGGAATTAAAAGCGGATACACCTGGCACTGATTCAATACATCTCTATTGAATACTCATTGTCATCCTAATAATCCCTTTAAGCTCACTGGAGCCTATTAAAGAATTAATGATCAGCTCAACGCGTGGCAGGGGTTTTCTATAAATAGTCCCCCCGGGAATCCGCGATTCCGCGATCGCGGAATTTACCGCAGATTTCAAAGCCCTCCGCGGAAATCAAAGCAGTCCGCGGAATATAGGGCGAGGTGCAGAATTTTATATTTTACATGTACCGTATTTTTCATCCCGGCCGCTAGATTTTGCAGTCAGATAAACGGGATCTAAGACTCACAGCTGGTGCTGTCGGTTACGGAAACTGATTTTTTTTCTGCTGTATGCAGCATAAACTGTATAAAAAGATGGACGCAGCACCCTGATTTGAAAAAAGAAGCCCATGTGGAAGTACCGTAGAATGGCATTCTATTTAATGGCCAGCAGATGGCGACGTCAGTGGTTGCAGAAAGAAGTTCAATGCAATAGAAGTCTATGAGAAAATGATCCTACTTTCCGACCTGATTTTTAATTTAAATAATGATTTTTCACATCATTTTATGTTAGCTATAGCACGTTTCAGGTCTCCTTCGATATATCATGACATTCATTTTCGTGAATTATGGTCCCATATAAACTAGAATAAAGTATAAAGCCAGAATATGCTTCTGGGGCGTCGCTATCCTCTGGTTCCTCCCCGGATCTTCGAATCACTTCTTCATCTTCAACCAGTGGGTGACATCACGGTAGCTTCATCCATCTTTTTATACAGTCTATGGTATGAAGTAACGTTTACAATATCCTGAGGATACAGTGAATAGTGTACACTTTGTTTAAATCTTTACTTTGATCTTTGGTACTTGTTCAGTTACTAAGCCTCGTTCACCCATAGTTTGGTGAAATGTTTTGCACTTTATAAGTTATCCAAATAAATCTGCTCAAGAGGGACAAAAAGAATATTGATGCTGCTTATTTTATAACCACAATGTTTCGCAGTGTTTTGGTATTGCAAATAATTTAATAAGAGAATTTTTGCTTAATTATTACATAAATTTGCTTTATAACTGGTCATTTTAGGTTTTCTTTTAATGACCGCGGAAAATCAACTTTCAAGCCGCGGAATCAAGAATTGCTCTCCGCAGAATCAGGAATGTTCTCCGCGGAATCAATACTTTTTCTCCGCAGATTCCTGGGGGGACTAACTTAGAACGAGATCATAGCAATCAGGCTGTATTCCTTTCACCCACTAAAGACGATAAAACCTAAGTGACAATAATAGTAGCCTAGTAAGCCGCTTGCACACTGGACGTGAAACAAATTTTTCGCTCGACAGATTGCTTTGTCTTGTGTCCGAAAGTCTGACAGGGTTTTAATATATCTCCGTATCCGACAGTCTATTATTGTTTTTTATTTCTTCAAATCTACCGACTCATTTAGATATGACACGTGAATGTTTTGATAAGAGGGCTCGGTTCTTCAAGATGAGTACCGAGAATTTCAATTAATGTTTCTGTTTAAGCTCTGCTCAATAAAGTGAGTCGACACTGGCGCGAGACGATGTACAATGCCTCCGTGTCTGACAGCCAAAAAAAAAGAGGACGATTAGAACAGATTGATAACGAAATAAAGAATAAAAATAAACATTTTAACAACAGAACATCCAATGAACACTGCGATTTATTTATTTGCGGGTCATCTTTTTGGATGTTCCGTGTGTTGGTGATATATTTTATTCTTTATTTCGTTATAAATGTGTTCTCATATCAATACTTTTACTTTTTGCTGGCTGCTGGACATTGAGTATTTTGCATTTCGCGTCGGACAGTCTTGATCGTGCAGGCCATAATTGATTCACACTGTCAATGGTCATGGAATTGATTTGCTCACTGACGAAAAGTACTGTTTTATCTCTGGTGTGGAAATAAAGTGTGAATCTGTTCGATCCACTTGATTAATTTTTCAAAAGAAAGTCCGACTAAAAACTGCTGTCTATCTTCAACGGAAGAAAATGGACGAATAGGCTAAAAAGACCCAAGAAAAGTCGATAGCTATCGATTTGAATTCCGAGAAGGGCAAACACAAACATGGCCAAGTTTGCACGTCGAATAATTCCTATAATACTCAGAAAAATTTGAACTTTTATGACTTTCGGACATGGAGCTATATTAATACTCTGTCCGACTATCACGTTTTTGCATTGACTTTGTCTGTAATCAGTCGTGCGAAAAAATTTGTTACGTGTCCAGTGTGCAAGCGGCTTTACTGAGGACAGAACGCAAGCATGCTATATTCATATACATGTATATATGTTTGTGGTTGGCTGAGAAAAATGTGAAGTCCTTAGTTTGCATCACAGATTCAGCTGCGTTGATTAAGCCAAGTCAAGTTTCCATTATGCGTGCCAACCGCCTTTAATCTGACATCAGGACAATCGATGTAGATACTATAATTTATGTCCTTATTCAGATAGTTACATTAAATAGTGCTTCCTGTAATTATTTATTGCATTGAAATGTGCCTGACATTCTTGAAACCTGCCTGTGAGATTTTGGTGACGTGTGTGCACTGCGCGCGGTCAGCCAAATTACCACTGCACAGAAATTTAACCAGGTTGGAGCTGGCGAGTTTCCTGCGCAAATCCAGCGGAGACTTTTTCTTCGTCTTGATGAATTTGAGACACTACCTGTTGTATATTGCTTGTTTTGTATTTGTGTGTTTTGTTTGTCCAGTTGTACTTTTGTTATATGTACATGTAGGAGTCCTTGAGTGTCATGAAAGGCGCCTTTAAATAAATAAAATGTATTATAATTATTATATGCCATATTGCTCAATTATAGACATGAAATGACCTTAAGGCCAACCAACCAACCTCAGTCCTTCAACCGACCTCAGGTTGAATTCCAATGTCTGGCCAACGCTGAACCAACGTTAGTTGCCCAACCTATTAACTTGGTTGTTTGCCTTACGTTGGCTCAGCGTTGGCCCAACGTTGGAATTCCAACTCTGACGCTGCCAACCATTGCAAACGTTGGGCCAATGTCTGCAATGTTATCTGGGATGGCATGAACAAGACCAACAAGGCAAGCACAGAAAGATGGCCAAACATACGTGCTGCTTACCATTCATCTAATCTGGCATCACCACCATCAACCCTCCATTGCAAATCCGCTCGATCAGCTGGCACATAAACAGGATTATCAACGGCGTCTGGTTCATACATATAAGGGCCAACATACATTGCTTCAAGCACCTCTTCTTCGTAAACATTTTCTGCAAGTTGTTCACTTTGAACCTCATCAAAATCTCGATAAGTGCTTGGAGAATCATCACTTTCCTCCTCTTCATTTATGAAAATATGTCCGTACTCCATCTTGATTTGTATGTTCTGTTCTTGAAATGACGTCATACTTCCGTATTAGTCAATTTCCCGGGAAATTTGAATGATCTTCGGAATTGTGCGAATAAATGTCAAAAAAAATGCATTTAGAACACATTTTCCCCCGCATTTATTTCTCATGTTACCTTTTATTTATCTAGTCAGAACATAAATAACAGGATTCCAGCAATTTCATATAGGACTTCCCATAACCACTTTAAGTGACCCTCTTCAGACCTGATGCCCCATCCCTCCCTCCCGACCAAAGCCTTCCTCTGAACACATCTGGCCTTAATTAAAAAACAGACAAGTATCTGACTGCCAAGGAATTCCTTCTCTGTTTCCTTCTTAATTGTTTGTGTCTGATGCCATGTGGGCATACTTCATTAGGCTGATTAAATGCTTAACTGCTTTAATAATACATCAGCCCTGACAGATAGTCTAGGGTAGTAATAATAATGCATCAATTTTATATAGCGCTTTTCTGGGCACTCAAAGACGCTTCATAATGGATACGTTATTCATTCACGCTCTGATGGTGGTAAACTACATTTTTGTAGCCACAGCTGCCCTGGGGCAGACTGACGGAAGCGTGGCTGCCAGTATGCGCCTACAGCCCTGACCACCACATTTGCACAGAGCCATGCCCGAGTGTTCCTATATTGCACGTTTAGTGGGTGGGGGAAACCGGAGTACTTGGAGAAAACCCACGCGAGAACATGCAAACTCCACACAGAAAGGCCCCAGGCCGGATTCAAACCCACAACCTTCTTGCTGTGAGGCAGTAGTGCTAACCACTGTCCCACCGTGCCACCCAGAGTACACATTGGTGTCTTATCAGGAAGGCCATCCACATTCAAAGGTCATCCCGGTAATTGGCAGAGAAAGCTCTTGTAAGTGTTTCTCTGGTGAAATAAATAATGAATAAGTGAGTTATAAGAGTCAAGGCTGACATGTGTTGTTTCTTTTGTTTTATTAATGCCCCCTTTATCACAGTTTGCCTGAAAAGTGCATCATATAGTCAACATGATTAGAATTGTTGATCTACATTACCAGTCAAAAGTTTTTGTAGGACACCCCAATTTTTCCAGTTTTTTATTGAAAATTATGCCGGTCCAGTCCAACAAATTGCTTGAAATGGTACAAAGGTAAGTGGTTAATTGTCAGAAGTTTCAAATAAAAGGTAAGTTTACCCAGGTTTTTTGTATGCCGTTGAGTAGATAAAAGGATGGTCCCTCAGTATGTGATATCAGCTGGCAAACATGGAGGAGGAAGCTTGATGGTCTGGGGCTGTATTGCTGGATCCAGATTCAGTTGCTTATAAAGTGAAAGGCACCCTGAACTAAAATGGCTACCATAGCATTCTGCAGCGCCATGCACTACCCTCTGGTATGCGCCTAGTTGGTCAGGGGTTCATCCTACAGCAAGATAATGACCCAAAACATAAGTACAAGCTCTGCCAAAACTACCTTAGGCTTGAAAGAATGCCATGAGTGTGTTCAGCTGTTATATCGGCCAAAGGTGGCCACTTTGAGTCAAAAGTTGAAAATACATTTTGGTTCTTCAATTGATTCGATGATTTCTTTTTTACCTTTGTTAATTTGTTCTATCATGTCTATGCTTTCATTCCAGAATACAATGAGACATTAAACTGCATAATTTTCTATTGAAAAATTGGGGTGTCCTAAAACTTTTGACCGGTAGTGTATGTGATGTGACTCACTTTCTCCCTCCTCAGGGGGAAAAAAAATGCAATTGCATACGGCCCGTCGGTAGCCAGTTGCCCACATTAAAGCGAGCAAACAGCAGGATGATTTTGGCTAATTCGAAGTTGAATTTCATACAAAGGAAAATCAATATGTAATGAGTGCTGACCTCCCATAATAGTATGTTACTTAATGCGCTCTCCCTGAGATTTCTTGTATTGCAATTCAAGGTGACACATGCTTTATAAAACTATTTTTAGCTCCCGCCGCTTGCGGTGTGGGAGCTATGGTATCGGATTCCGTCCGTGCGTGCGTGTGTGCATGCGTCTGTCAATACATTTTGTTTTATCTCGTCAAAGATTTTAGTTACGGGCTCCTACTTTTTACTGGATATACATCTCATAAAGCCATACAAATGACATGCCTAAAGGTGACTTTGGCCTTTTTTTTCAAGGTCACTGGCCTCTAAATATCACCAAAAACTTTAACATTTTGCTGTATCTCATCAACCATTTCAGTTACAGGCTCCTAATTTTCACTGGGCATGCATCTCATAAAGTCCTACACATGACGTACCTAAAGGTTATCGTGGCCTATTTTTTAAGGTCACTGACCTCAAAATATCACCAAAAACTTTGACATTTTGCGTTATCTTATCAAATCTTTCAGTTATCGGCTCCTAATTTTTATTGGACATGCATCTCATAAAGGCCAACAAATGATGTGCCTGAAGGTGATTTTGGCTTATTTTTTCAAGGTCGCTGGCCTAAAAATATGACAAAAACTTCTTCTACTTCACTATTATCTGGCATCTCGGCCATTTTTCAGTATCTATTTATATATTTCTTTTATGATATATGAATTACCGAAAAACTGTATTCTTGCAGATAAAAAAAACAATGCAAAGGGTTAAGCCATGTACAGTTTATTTAATGTTATTGTTTTCGCCCTAAAAGTTTAAGAAGGCAGGCTTGCTGGAAAATTAGTTTGACCAATGGCCTTGCTTGTCCCCCGTTGCGTAAACAGTCTAATAATGCGTTTCATTGATAATGAGATCAGACAAAAATGTCAGAAAGCAATGGAGAGGCAGAAAAGCTTTGAGAATAAAGTAAGCAGACATTAGAGCCTCAGGTTTTCAAACGCTAAAAAATTTGACCAGCTGGTTGGCCACGATGATCCTCATGCAGCAAGCAGTTTTCATTTGGAGGGGGACACGGAAAGTGAGTAAGACTAACATTAAATTAATAGGCTATCACAATTATGTATATATCGCAAGTATGTATTACTTTTTCTTTGTCATGGTGGTGCAGTGATTAGCACTGCTGCACACAGCAAGAAAGTTGTGGGTTTGATTCCGGCCTGGGACCTTTCTCAGGCTACGACTGAGCTTAATTTTAACTTTTGGTAACAGCAAAGGGTTAAAAAAGCATATGGCAGGCCGTCACATGACGATCAGGTTGGGCCGCCATGGCCAATAATCCCAGAGCTGTTTTTTGTCCCAGTTCAGCCTCGCCTTTCTCTCATTAGTCCTCTCACCCGAGCAGTAGTTTAAAGGGACTATGTCAGCTGGGGCACATGCGTAGTAGAGTACAGTCAATAAACACTTTCATAACATGCAGTGAGATATCAAGGGAGCAGAAATACGAACCCCAAGCTTATTAGTACGTGTGTAAAGTGTACCGTCGTTGCTGTTTTAAATACAGAAGATGGCCTGCAAACGCAGAGTTGGTAGAGTAACCGGATTCATCTTTGCCAAAACCCACTGCTTAAAAAAAGGCATTTAAATGGCTATCACATGTAATTAATAATAATTTATTAAAACTTTTATAAAAATATTGAAGTTCCTCCCATGAGGCACCAAAATGCGTCGGGGAATCTGCCTTTTTGGTTCAGCAGGAAACCTGCAAATTTAGTAACCAGTCTCATGAAATTACTACAAAAGTAAAATAACCAAAAATATGTCATTTTAATTAATAATTAAAATAATCAATATTAATGATTGAAGAAAACAATTTAATTAATAATCTGAAGGAATTTTGGAGTACTACATAGGCTATTTTGACTTTGACTACCACGAGTTACAGCACCAGACAGACACCAGGTTTAATACATGAATTTATTAAACAACAAACACAGAATATACATGGGCTAATCTACGGAAGGACTATATACAAACTAGAAAAAGTAACAGTGGTGTGTGTGTGTACGTGCAAATGTGCATGTGTGTTCTTAGCGCGCGTGCAGGACGTACGCGTGCGCGCAATTTTGGGAGTGGGCAGGCGTGTGTCAGCGCACGTGGCAATTGTGCGTGTGTGCTCGTGGGCACGAGTTCCTTTGTTTTGGGACAAATTCTTTCAGTGCGTGGCTGCTTGGAATTTCTAAGTGTAGGTATAGGCGGGCGATGCACGGCTGGATAAATCAATTTAGATTCAACAAATTGTGAGAAGAGTTTGCTTCAGCTCATACGCAATTTGTATTACTAATTGAGTTATCTTCCATACTCCGGCATGCGTGTTAGTTAATTGCAGCATTAGAAAGTTAGCCAGGAAAAAGATTATGCATATAAAGACAAACAGTCAATGGCTATTTAACTTCATGAAATACAAAACCCAAAACCAGTGAAGTTGGCCCGTTATGTAAATCGTAGATAAAAACAGAATACAATGATTTGCAAATCCTTTTCAACTTATATTCAATTGAATACACTGCAAAGACAAGATGTTTAATGTTCAAACTGAGAAACTTTTTTTTTTTGCAAATAATCATTAACTTAGAATTTAAAGGCAGCAACACATTGCAAAAAAGTTGGCACAGGGGCCTTTTTACCACTGTGTTACATCGCCTTTCCTTTTAACGACACTCAGTAAACGTTTGGGAACTGAGGAGACCAATTTTTGAAGCATTTCAGGTGGAACTCTTTCCCATTCTTGCTTGATGTACAGCTTAAGTTGTTAAACAGTCCAGGGTCTCTGTTGTCGTATTTTACGCTTCATAATGCGCCACACATTTTCAATGGGAGACAGGTCTGGACTACAGGCAGGCCAGTCTAGTACCCGCACTCTTTTACTACGGAGCCATGCTGTTGTAACACGTGCAGAATGTGGCTTGGCATTGTCTTGCTGAAATAAGCTGGGGCGTCCATGAAAAAGACGTTGCTTGGATGGCAACATATGTTGCTCCAAAACCTGTATGTACTTTTCAGCATTAATGGTGCCTTCACATATGTGTAAGTTGCCCATGTCTTGGGCACTAATACACCCCCATACCATCACAGATGCTGGCTTTTGAACTTTGCGCCTATAACAGCCCGGATGTTTCTTTTCCTCTTTGGTCCGAAGGACATGACGTCCACAGTTTCCAAAAACAATTTGAAATGTGGACTTGTCAGACCACAGAACACTTTTCCACTTTGCATCAGTCCATCTTAGATGAGCTTGGGCCCAGCGAAGCTGGCAGCGTTTCTGGATGCTGTTGATAAATGGCTTTCGCTTTGCATTGTAGAGTTTTAACTTGCAGATGTAGCGACGAACTGAAGTTACTGACAGTGGTTTTCTGAAGTGTTCCTGAGCCCAGGTGGTGACGTCCTTTACACACTGATGTCGGTTTTTGATGCTGTACCACCTGAGGGATCGAAGGTCACGGGCATTCAATGTTGGTTTTCGGCCTTGTCGCTTACGTGCAGTGATTTCTCCAGATTCTCTGAACCTTTTGATGATATTACGGACTGTAGATGATGAAATTCCTAAATTCCTTGCAATAGCTCGTTGAGGAATGTTGTTTTTAAATTCGACAATCAGCTCACGCATTGGTTCACTAAGTGGTGACCCTCGCCCCATCTTTGTTTGTAAATGACTGAGCATTTCAGGGAAGCTGCTTTTATACCCAATCATGGCACCCACCTGTTCCCAATTAGCCCGTTCACCTGTGGGATGTTCCAAATAAGTGTTTGATGAGCATTCCTCAACTCTCTCAGTCTTTTTTGCCACTTGTGCCAGCTTTTTTGAAACATGTTGCAGGCATCAAATTCCAAATGAGCTAATATTTGCAAAAAATTACAAAGTTTACCTGAAACCTTTTAAGTTACCACATTTATTCCAGAGAACAAAAGTAGAAGAAGCGACTCTGGCAGAGTATATTGTTATGATCTGGAGGGAGGAATGCTCGGGACACACTGGGAACTCGGAAACACAAGACTTGGAAACACTCGGAAAACTCGGAACAAGGGAAGGAAACAAGGGAGGGGGAGACGCCATATGCAGGGAACCAAAAATAATATTTATTTATAAAACTAAAAATCTCGGAAGGGAAAAAACGAGGCACTCAGGCCAACACAACCACCGTGCGACAGCACTGAAAAGGGGAAGAAACTCAGGAATCAAACAATTACACTCGGGAACACTAGAGGGCAGACTCGGAAGCTGACTGGGGCAACTCGGGAACATACTGGAGGCACTCGGGACATCAGGAGGCTCAGGTAGACAACAGGCTGGGGGGGGGGGGTAGACACAGGACACGGCGACGGGCACAGCTGGCAGGGAGCAGGCTCGAGAACACATCAGGCAGGGCTGGCTCGGGAACACATCAGGCAGGGAGCAGACTCGGATGGGGCTGGCTCGGAAACACATCAGGCAGGGGGCAGACTCGGTAGGGGCTGGTAGGCAAATGGCATGGACAGAGAGAGGGCGAAGGGGAACAGAGGGGGCGTGATGCGAAGTGAGGAGCGGCGAGTGGAGGTGAAGTCAGATCTGAACTAACTGCTGGGAACTAAACATTTATAGGGCGGGGGAACAGACAACACAGGTGCTGAAAATTAATATAATTAACAAGGGGTGAAACACGAGGGAAACCGAACAACATGAAACAGAAAAACATTAACATAGACGAGGATCACAAGACACTCCCAAAGACGGGATAAAATAAACTGAATAAGAGACTCCTAAGTGCATAGAGTGAGAAGCAGAACAGACGAGATAAATGCAGAGAGTCTGCGGGAAACATAGCGAAGACAGTTAAACGAAAGCAAGAGGCGGAGACTAGAACAGGGCGAATGCGGAGAGGTCGTTAGTCAATTAGTAAGTGCGGCTCTACAATCCCGAGTGCTCGTTAGTACGTTAGTCTTATATACACAGTGTAAGTTTGGTTAGTAAATTCTAGAAAACAACAAACTGTTACGGGTTAGTAAGATAGCAAAAGCAAGGGGAAGCAAGCAAAAGAGAACGGAAGGAAGACTGAAACCCAGAATCCATTAAATCACCCAAAATAGTGTCACAATCTATTTCGACAGAAACAGCTATGAACTATTGACGCGACCGGGGAAAAAGCAAAGACCGTACATGGGCAAGACGTGGACTGGACTAACACGGGAGAGATACGAAATGTGAAACACTAACACATAAGACCACAAAACCGACATCACAAAAATAATAAAAACCTAAAATTGACTAACCAAAAGGACAGAAACCCACAGAACACAACAGTACCCCCCCCCCCCCTTAAATAAGCGCCTCCTGGCGCTTACACAAAACATCAAGGAAACACAAGGAAACTCGGAAACACTGGGAACAAGGAGCTCGGAAACACGAGGAGAGAAAAAAAAAGGAGGCCAACTCAGGGAGGGGATCCCGCTGGCGTCTCGAGGAGATCTGACTTCTGTTATGAAACCGGAGGGAATGCTCGGAACACACTAGGAAACTCGGAAGACTAGACTCGGAACTCGGAAACACAGGAAACAAGAGGGAGAGACGACATATGCAGGGAACCAAAAATAATATTGATTTATAAAACTAAAAATCTTGGAAGGGAAAAAACGAGGCACTCAGGCCAACACAACCACCGTGCGACAACACTGAAAAGGGGAAGAAGCTCAGGAATCAAATAAGTACACTCGGGAACACTAGGGGGCAGACTCGGAAGCAGACTGGGGCAAATCAGAAGCAGACTGGGGCAACACGGGAACAGATTGGGACAACTCGGGAACAGACTGGGTCAAACTCGGGACATCCAGGAGGCAACTCAGGAACAGACTGGAAGCACTTGTGACATCAGGAGGCTCGGGTAGGCAACAGGCGGGGGGGGGGGGGGGGGGGCAGACACAGGACACGGCGATGGGCACAGCCGGCAGGCGGCTGACTCGGGAGGCTCAGCTGGCAGGGAGCAGGCTCTGGTACACTGCAGGCAGAGGGGCAGACTGGGACAGGGCTGGCTCAGGGACACATCAGGCAGGGCTGGCTCTGGAACAAATCAGGCAGGGCTGGCTAGGGAACACATCAGGCAGGGGGCAGACTCAGATGGGGCAGGCTCGGAAACACATCAGGCAGGGGGCAGACTCGGAAGGGGCTGGTAGGCAAATGGCATGGACAGAGAGAGGGCGAAAGGGAACAGAGGGGGCTTGATGCGAAGTGAGGAGCGGCGAGTGGAGGCGAAGTCATATCTGAACTGACTGCTGGGAAGGTAACATTTACAGGGCAGGGGCACGGACAACACAGGTGCTGAAAATTAATATAATTAACAAGGGGTGGAACACGAGGGAAACCTAATTACATGAAACAGAAAAACATTAACACACAGACGAGGATCACAAGACACTCCCGAAGACGGGATAAAATAAACTGAATAAGAGACTCCTAAGTGCATAGAGTGAGAAGCAGAACAGACGAGATAAATGCAGAGAGTCTGCGGGAAACAGCAAAGCCAGTTAAACGAAAGCAAGAGGCGGAGACTAGAACAGGGCGAATGCGGAGAGGTCGTTAGTCAATTAGTACAAAAGTGCGGCTGTACAATCCCGAGTGTTCCTTAGTACGTTAGTCTTATATACACAGTGTTAGTTTGGTTAGTAAATTCAAGACAACAACAAACTGTTACGGGTTAGTAAGATAGCAAAAGCAAGGGGAAGCAAGCAAACAAGAACGGAAGGAAGGCTGAAACCCAGAATCCATTAAATCACCCGAAATAGTGTCACAATCTATTTCGACAGAAACGGCAGTGAACTAATGACGCGACCGGGGAAAAAGCAAAGACCGTACATGGGCAAGACGTGGACTGGACTAACACGGGAGAGATACGAAATGTAAAACACTAACACATAAGACTACAAAACCGACATCACAAAAATAATAAAAACCTAAAATTGACTAACCAACGGACAGAAACCCACAGAACACAACATATATGAATAGAATGTTGCTTAACAAAAGTGGGATGTGAAATATGCTTCCTCCTAGAACAGTAGCGGAATTACTGCCTTGTGAGATAAAGCCTGGAGATTGGATCCTGGTGCGGAGTGTCAGTAAAAAGTGGAAGTGGAGTGAGCCGGCGTGGAAGGTTCCATATCAAGTGCTCCTGACCACACCAACTGCAGTAAAAATCCAGGAGAGGGAGACGTAGATGTCACATTATAAGGTGGTATCTCCTCCTCCAGCGGGTGTATGGCTACATCTGGGTGAGTCAGGATAGACTTGGAGGGAGTCCGGCTACAAAGGGGGGCGTGGCATATACAGCCCGTACGTCTCAAACCCGGTGAAGAGTTTATTTACGCTCCAAGTCAGTAGAGACTCCGGACTTATTCATTAAAAAAAGGGGGTTTAATAAAATGACTAAAATGACGCATGACTCTCTCCCTGTGTCTGTTCAATTTAAACATATGTTGCGCCTACAACGAATGTGAACAGTATAGTTAAATGCATCATGTGTCAATGAGCAGTGTCTACTGCTCGTAGTGATTAGTTTCAATAGACCCCAGTCTACCCCCACTTAATATAGTGCTGGGTAGAAATACTGCACTGATAAGGGTGGATATCTGAAGTTGGGAAATACGAGTTCTAATGTCACACTCATGCTAGTCCATTATAGTTCGGAGCAGACGTTTTGGTGATGTGGTAAAGGAAATGGCACACAGTTTATGGGGGTAACCTAGGGGTGCCAGGGGAAACTATTGATTTTCTGTGGGTATCCACTAATAAGTGACTAGAACTATTTGGAATGACTAACCGCCCTTGGGAAAGGGTTAGCATCTGGGGAGTCATTTCCCTATGATGAAATTAAATTGTTTGCATTACTGGCTGCACTGACAAGTGCTTGGAAAACCCGGAACGTAAATGACACACCAATTTCTTTTCTATGTGACACATTGGCATGTTGAACTGTCATCAGAATAGTAAGAGCAATTTTTCCTCATTGGCTCAGCACTAATATGACACAAACTTGTGCTGCGAATGGGGCAATGGGACAGCGTAGCAACAGAGGAACTCAAATTTGAGGATCCTGAGGGGATTGCTACACTCTGCTCTGTAATAGTGTCCACACAGTGCCCAGTAAACCTCCTGGGGAGGGACGTAATGTCTATACTGGGGCTCGGGGTGGTTCCTACAGGTCCTACTATGCGGGAGGCAATGCGTGTGTTCCAGGGAAATGAACAAAGTGAGGTTGCAGGGGATCAGATGGTGATTCTGGGAACCGGACCCCCAGCAATCCACTAAGCGTTGCAATTTGCAGATTCGCCCACTTGCAAGCCTATTACAGAAATGTTGCAAATAGTGCTGGGGAGAGGACGGAAGACCCCCGTGTCTGGTGAAGTAGTGTCTGGTGAAGTATGAATAGACATATTGCCGTGGTACTATCTAGTCAGCGTGTTTGTCGCATGTAAGTTGAGGGCAACACGTGGTACGTGGGTGACAGCAGGCGGGGCTGGTGAAATGGTCAAAGCGAATGCGCCAGAATGGTGTTTCTGTGATCGGTGGGCTCTGAAAAGAAGACACTGGGAAGCAGAAAGCAGAGTTTTCAACCTGGGGGAGCCCGGGCGGAGATCTCTGTGGAAAGGGATCAAGCCAGGGACTGCGCCCTGAATGGGAGTTTTCAAAGGATCTAAGTGGTCAAAAATATGTGCCCAAGTTGGAATTGCAGGATGCTACTACTGCTTATTGTATCTGTTGAAAGCAGCTCAGGGGGGATCTGTCAGCTTATAGGGCCCACACTGTACCTATATACCAGCGAATGAAGAGGCAGGAGGGGTGACTGATCAAGACTTGCAACGTTTAAAAGACATATCAGATGCACAACAGCAGGACCTCGCACCAGCATCGGCAGACTCCTGGTGGGACTGGCTTATGTCTGGAGGTTGGAAGGCGGGAATTACATCTGTAGTAAGTTTTGTGATTGGGGGATTTGCAGTACTGCTCTATTGCAGTTGCTGTGGTATTCCCATAATTAAAGGAATGATATCAAGAGTACTGAGTACTAATCCACAGTATCAGATGTTTCTATTACAGGACAACAATGAGATGCATACTCTGCCTGAGGGGCTGAAGGAATCATATAATGATAAAATTGAGTTGGGGGTTTTTTTGAACAAAAGAATGGAGAATAATGGTGATATGATGACACATCTTCCTAGTGAATGAAGCACATGCTGAAAATTGAAAGAAGTAGCATGCTGGCGGATAATCAATTATAAACGGGGGAAATGTGGAATTTTATTTGATTCATTTAATTATTATTAATTGCTTATCCTCCCTTGCTCATATTCTGTTTTAGTTTATAAATTCATAGGCCTAGCGTGTGTGCTTACATATTTCTGATTTAGCAGGGGCCTGCATAACTGTATTAGTGTGTCATGACATATAGCCTATCTAAAGTCATGAAGACCTGAATGTCTTTACCAAGGACAAGATGTTTTTCTCTTTCTCTAAGTTTATGTGTTTATAGAAAGCTCCAGAAACCATAGCAAGATAAGCTGGAGCCAGGGCTGAGAGAGAAGGCAGGTGCTCTCCTCCCGAACAAGATGTATGCGTGCATCCCTAGACAGCTTGACGCGGTTGCGTGAGACGGTGAGGGCTCTCATGATGTGTAAATCAGCACGGGGGGTGGAGAACGCCATAGAGTATTCCTACAAATACCAGAGACCTTTCTAACTGTTTATCCTTCATTTTGCTGACGTGGACTCTGTGTATGGGGGTCCTTTTTTTCTGCAGAAAAAGAGTAAACAGATTTTGGCTTGGATATTAACTTCTCTGCCTCCGCCTGATTTTTTTCCTCTGAGTCGTCTGAGTTTCTTTTGTGAAGGTAATACTTGGAATATCATATCAAAATTCCTATAACATTGGGGGCTCGTCCGGGATTCCAATATCTCACCTGCACTCCTTGGAGAATCAGCGCCGACTGAAAACCGTGCGCACGGTCGTCCAGGGGACATTGTGGAAAGACCTCAGCCCGGGGTGAATGAGAAGGCCCTTTTGGGGTGTGTAGGAGGTCAGAAACGGGGGGTTCTCCAAACAATGAGTGGAGGTGCGGGGGAGTGACGGAATTTTTTACTGAATTCGGCTTAGTTGTTGTGAGGCGGAGAAAGTGATACTGCCAATTAACAATAAAGGGGTTATTTTTGTTGTTGTTGTTGTTGTAAGGACTGCTGTTCTGGGACTGATGATGACTTGACTTTGACTGACACTGGGCAATTTGTTAGAAGTTGACATAGTGGTTCTGGGAATCATTGTGGGTCTGAGACTGAGGAGTGTGAAGAATGCTGACATAATGATTCTGGGAATCATTGTGGGTAAAGGAATTTGGGTTTAGTTGAAATAGAGCATTGTCTGTGTACGTTATCGAAGCAACAATGGTGTCAGATCATTTTGTAAGACCATTATTGCCTTGGATCTTTTACAATGTGAATTAATGTGAGAGAGGAAAGTGCACTAAGGTATGTGTGTGTGTTCTGATCTCAGTCTGTGTGGAAATCAATGTGAATGAACCTAACTCTGTCAGTGTCTGTAAACAACTGCATTGCTGGCATATTTTTTAGTTCTGTCTTTGCTAGATTGAATACAGTTGTCATTCGATTCCATGAAGTGCTCAAATAGATGTCTACATTGAAATTTGCATTTATTCAAGAATAATTTAAGGTGCCCATTGATTTGCCAATATTTACAGTATTTTATGGAATCCTCACTGTAATTACAGGATTGGTAAAAAGTGAAAATTATAAGAAAAAAGTGTTTATTAGCAGTGCAAATTTGTAGGAGTTAGACCATTTTTAATGACTGTGTAATTGTAAAAGGACAAAGTTGCAGAAGTAAGCAGAATAATTTTTCCTTATGAAACCGAGTCGCCATTTCTTGATAAAATAAATGCTAACTTCTTTTAAACGATCAATAACTAAAACAGAGGGAAGTTGTATAAGCAGTTTCTGAGAGAAAGAACTGAGAAAGCAGAAGTAAGGTATAAAAGTTACAGAAACAAAATTACACGCTTGTTGAGGAAGCGTAAAAAAGAGTATTATGAAAAGCTTCTATTAGAAAATAAACATTACACCAGAAATCTTTGGAATATAATAAAGAATGTCTCTGGGAGGGCTCCAAAGAGGGAGTACCCTGCCATGGAAAAAAGGTAGAGAGCATGGAATTGGTCATGGAACAGTTATTTTGTGAATGTTGGGCCAGAACTAGCAAAGGGTATTGAATCATCACACCTAAGATGGGACTACCTTGATAAGGATGAGGAAGTCCAAGACACAATGACATTAACTCCTGTTACTGAATCCGAAATTAGATCAATTCTGAAAAATTGTACAGCTAAGACATCTAATGACGTAAACCAATTAGATATGAAATTACTGAAAACACTAACTCAATTGTAACTCCACTTACGCATGTATGCAATCTATCCTTCTCCTACGGAGTGTTTCCAGATAAAATGAAGATAGCGAAGGTTATCCCTCTCTACAAAAGCGGGGATAAATATGATTTCTCAAACTATCGTCCTGTCTCGATTTTACCTCAATGCTCAAAAATCTTAGAAAAGCTCTTCAATGATAGATTGGACAAGTACATTGATAAACACAAACTACTATGTGACAGTGAATATGGGTTCAGGAAAAAGCAATCGACAGCACTAGCCCTAACAGAATTTATTGAGATGATTAAAGATTCACTAGACTCAAAGTTATATTCTACAGGTATATTTATTGATCTGAAGAAAGCATTCGACACTATAAATCACAATATATTGATTGAAAAACTTTACATATATGGAATAAGAGGGACCGCATTAAAATGGATCAAAAATTATTTAACAAATAGAACGTAATTTGTGCAGATGGGTAATAACAAATCAAATTGCCTGGACATTACCTGTGGAATTTCTCAGGGCTCGGTTATAGGTCCCAAGTTGTTCATAATCTACATAAATGACATTGTTAAGGTGTCCGATATCCTAAAATTAATTTTATTCGCTGACGACACGACTATTTTTTGCTCAGGTGTTGATCTCAAACAATAAGTTAAATTGGCTAATAATGAAATGTCTGAACTTCACACGTGGTTTAATGTAAACAAATTATCACTAAATCTTACAAAAACCAAATTTATGATATTTGGGAAAAAAGGCCTAAAGGACGACATAGTCTTAAAGGTAAATGGTACCAGCATTGAAAGGGTAAACGAATATAAAGTCTTGGGAGTTATGATAGATAATCTCTTAAGCTGGAAACCGCATGTAAATTTAGTTTAAAGAAAGTTAGCTAAAAGTGTGTCTATTCTTTGGAAAATGCAGAAACTATTAAACCTCAAGTCTCTTAAAATAATCTATTCAGCCCTCATAGCACCCCACTTACATTACTGCGCTGAAGTATGGGGTCACACTTACAAAAATACAATAGAATCTTTATTTAAACTCCAAAAAATGCCCTTGGAATTATTCATTGCGTTCTGTATGGAACTCATACAAATGATTTGTTTATTAAGGCAAAGTTTCTTAAATTACAGGATATAGTAAAATCCAACTCCTTGCAACTTGTATATTTAGGCTACCACAAAGACTTGCCTGGAAATATACAAAGCCTATTTCTTCAGCGTGATTGTATCCAAAACACCAAAGGCAGAACGTTGTTGCGAACAAGAAAGGTCAGAACGACTCGCAGGGAGCACTCGTCTGTGGCTGGAGTCATGGCATGGAACATACTTGATGATAATATAAGAATGGCAGATGAGCTGAAGGCCTTCAAATATTTGTTGAAATGTGCATATATGAGTAACTATAAACATGTTCAATATTGTTAAATCTGTACCTTTGTATCTACTGGACACTCCAGACCATCTGTCCGAAAGACAACTGTCAAAGCACATTACTACAGACAGCTGAACCAATATGGATCTTGTAAGCTGGTCGTTAAATGCAATCGACAAAATTATCTCCACGAGGCGGTCAGGTTCTGGAGAACCGACATGCCCGAATGGGACATTCCCGTCCGGTTACACCATGGATGCATGGGGGAAGTGGCGCTGTATTTGGCAGTCCTGGACATCGAGGATGTAGAGGACGTCTATCTAATTGGATTCATGATAGCGGGTCTGCTATCATTGGGGTTTGGTCTGTTTTTGATTGACCATAGGATAAAGAAAACTTTGAAAAGAGATCCAAGCAAAGATCCGTTATTATTATACCTCTCATGTACTCCAAATTAGCCGGAACAAACCAAATGATTAAGAAAGGGGTTTCGGGGCAGTGTCGCATTGGATCAAGAGTGGCATTTGAATCTAAAGTTATATGGACACTCACCTATTCTGTAATTATAATTCTCATGATATTCATAAATCTTACGATCTTATTTTCTGACATTTTAATCGTAGCGTACATGGACACTCGCTCTGCTGTGGTTTATAATCCCTATGATATCTTAACCATAATCAAATTGTTCTCCTTGAAGTTGGGGGCGGGACTTTGACAAGCGATTTCGCTTCTCCCGCGACCCTTTCGGTCATGATACATGATATGTGTTGTGTTGAAATTGTCAAGAAACGACTATACAATCATGCTAAAATTTAAAAAAAAAAAAAAAAAGTTAAGATGAAGTAACAATTAAATGTAAATGATAGAAACATGGACAAGTGTTTCTAATGAAATGTTGTGGATATCTGAATTTCTTTAAGATGCAGGACAAAGTGAATATTTAAATGCTCTAATATGTGGCTGTAGTAATACATTGCAGAGAAAACTACCAGTGATATTCTCAATGAGCATGAAGTAATTGAATTTGGTAAATATTTTAAAAAGCTAGAAAATATAAGCACTTTTCTGTAAATAATCAGGCTGTGTGAGATTGGTGTGCTAGAAGCATATCTCTGAAAAGAAAATGAAGGAAAAGTGGAAACAAGAATAACACATTATGTTCAAAATTTGTAAAAAATTGAAAGTACTGTTTAACACTGGGTACAATAAGAGACTGTGTGCCAAATTCATTTGATGCAGAGGTTTTTCTATCAAGCATTGAAAAATTTCAATTGCTATATGAAGGAAAAAATTTAACTAAAATGATTGGTGCCAGTAAATATAAAAATATGAAATGAAATTTAATGGAACATATTAAATTAATATAAAAAAAATCATATGAAGTATTGTGAGATTAGAGAATCGATGGATCTTTAGATGGGGAAGCGCTAAGCGGAACAAATGTCACTGAAAGTTTCCCTGACCAAAGAAATGCAATTAAAAATATTTTCTCCATTTTGAACAGGAACTGTCAACGAGTGTTTTCATGGCAAAGGAACTGAGTGGCGGATAACCTTAATTTGTTTAACTTTTACAGGGAATGATCCGAACGAGTTGAATTAAAAAACAAAACTGTTCATTATTGTTTGTCTCTAACTCCTCTTGGAACTTTTCCACAGAGAGCACTGCTGAAGATAAGTGATGAGCTGGCCATGTGAGGTATCAATCAGGAACCAAATGCGAGAGCACAGGATTGCAAAATAAACGGCTTTTATTGAGCGAGGGGGGTAAGGCAACAGTACCAGGAGCAGGGTAGAAGGCAACAGTACAGAGTCCGCAATCCGAAAGTCAAAATCCAGTGAGGCAGAACAGGAATCGTAACCAGGGCAGCAATCACAAAAATCGTAGTCAGGCGAAACAGATTCGGAACACAGGCAATGGTTTGTGGGAGAAGCAAACTCATAAACCAGAAGGGCAGTCCGAAATATTAACAGTGCAGCAATTCACAAAATCAAGGTCGGGCAGAAAAAGGTCAAAACACACAGATGCAACAGTAATCCTCCGAAGCACGTGCCTGTCTGCCACTGATTGTTATACACTCATTGGTTGAATCTTCGCAAGTTCATCCTGAGCATTTCTAACTTCATTCTCTATGTCCATGGAGATAGCGTTAATAAAAGTCTATTGGGACAAAATGGTGTCAGAACAAGGAGGATCTTTCTCAGTCTCAAAACATCTAGACAGGGCATCAGGTTTATCATTCTTGCTGCCCGGGTGATAGGCAAGGTGAAAGTTGAAACGAGAGAGGAACAGGGCCCACCTGGCATGACGGGGATTCAATCTCTTGGCACTCTGGAGGTACTCAAAGTTCTTGTGGTGAGTCCAAACGAGAAACGGCATTTTGGATCCTTCCAGCCACTGCCTCCACTCCTCCAGCGCCAATTTTACGGCCAGTAATTCTCAATTTCCAATATCGTAATTGCGTTCAGCGGTAGTGAGGCGACGGGAAAAGAAGGCACAGGGGTGAATCTTGTTATCCTTTGGATCTCTCTGAGAGAGGACAGCTCCCACTCCCACGTTGGATGCATCTACTTCAACAATGAACTGGAGAGAGGAGTCTGGAAGGGTTTGTATGGGAGCAGTGGTGAACTGAGTCTTGAGGACAGAGAAGGCTTGTTCTGCTTCTGGTGACCAGAAGAAAGTGGCTTTGGTGGATGTGAGTGCGGTGAGGGGAGCTGCTATAGAGCTATAGTTACGTTTAAATCTTCTGTAGAAATGAGTGAATCCAAGGAAGCGTTGTAATGACTTACGATCTGTTGGTTTGGGCCAGTTGACAACTGCCTCGATCTTAGACGGGTCCATCTGGATGGTGTCGAGGGCAATGACGTATCCCAAGAACGTGGTGGTCTAGACGGAGAACTCACACTTTTCTGCCTTGACAAAAAGCTGGTTTTCCAGCAGCCGCTTGAGCAATAGGCGCACATGGACATGGTCTTCCCGTGATTTAGAAAAAAATCAAGATATCATCAAGGTAGACAAATACAAACTCGTTAATCATGTCACGTAGCACATCATTAAGTAAGTTTTGGAAGACAGCTGGCGCGTTGGTGAGCCTGAACGGAAGAACCAGGTACTCCCAGTGGCCGGTAGGGGTATTGAAGGCCTTCTTCCATTCGTCACCTTCACAAATTCGGACCAGGTGGTATGCGTTGCGTAGGTTGAGTTTGCTAAAGATCTTGGCTCTCTGGAGTAGATCAAATGTGGTATTCATGAGGGGCAACAAGTATCTGTTCTTTATGGTGATCTCATTAAGCCCTCGGTAGTCGATGCGTGGTCTCAACGTCCCGTCCTTCTTGCCAACGAAGAAGAATCCGGCCCCAGCAGGTGAAGAAGAGGGGCGAATTATCCCCGCCGCAAGGGACTCCTTGAGGTATTTCTCCATGGCCAGCGTTCCAGGTTTGGATAGGGAGAACAGGCGACCTCTGGGGGGCGTGGTTCCAGGCTTGAGCTCAATGGAACAGTCGTATGGTCAGTGAGGGGGCAGGCTGGTGGCTCGGGCTTTGGAAAATACTTCTCGCAGAACTTGATATTCAGCAGGAACCCTCTCCAGGTTCGGAATCTCCTGCGGAGGAGACACAGGGGTAAGAACTGGGCGCACTTGGGGCTCCACCCCTTGATCTTGTGTCGGCCCCAGTCAATGTCAGGCAGATGTTTTGCCATCCAGGGATGGCCGAGGACCACAGGAGCATAAGGGGACTTGATTAAAAATATCTTTATGTATTCCTGGTGATTGCCCGAAATGTGGAGCTTAATGGGACTGGTGACGTGGGTTATGTGAGCTATACTCTGGCCATTGATAGAGCTTGCCACTCTATCCTGAGTGACCTGTTTGACGGTAACTGACCATTCTCGGCCAATGTCCTGGTCGATAAGGTTCTCTTCGGCCCCTGAATCCACGAGTGCGGTGGTCTTCCTTCCTCCCCCGGGCCATTCGAGAGAGATGGGGAAGCAGGTGTGGTTTCTTGAGGAGTATTCGATCGGAGTAACGCCCACTAATGCTCCTCTCCTCGTTAGAAGGCGTTTCCTTTTCTCTGTGCACCGGGAGATGAAATGTCCATCCTTGCCGCAGTAAAAACATGCCTTCTCCCTCCGTCTGCATTCCCTCTCCTTCCCGGTGAGTCTGGTGCGTCCCAACTGCATGGGTTCCAGGTCTGCTGGGGCCTTGGGTCTCTCCGGTTGTAGGAGAGGAGGCTTAGCTGGTGGTTTGGAGGGGTTAGCAAAGTGGGCGGACCGTCGGCGTTCATCCAGACGTGAGTCAATCCGTATGACCATCTCAATAATGCGTTCCAAACTTTCTGGCATGTCCCTTGGGAGTAGTTCATCCTTGATACGATCAGACAGTCCAAAGATGAAGGCGTCGTACAACGCTTTTTCATGCCATCCGCTGTTTGTGGCCAGGGTCTGGAACTCGAAGGAGTAGTCCGACACAGAACGACCCCCCTGACAAATTCGTAGAATCTCCCTTCCTGCTTCATGCCTGAGTCTGGAGCGATCGAAAATGCGTTTTATCTCCTCCCCTAGCAGATCGGCGGACTGGATGCATGGTAATCCCGCCTCCCAGGCTGCTGTAGCCCACTGCTATGCTCCTCCGGACAGCTGCGTGATGATGTAAGCTACGTGAGCTCGGTGGGGAAGGTGGAAGGCTAAAGGCTGAATATTAGCTTGCTCTGGGTCAGGAAGGTGCGGCAGGATCCCTGGTCCCCGTCATACTTCTTGGGAGGTGGTACGCGTGGCTCGATAGTCAGAGCAGGAGGTGCAGTCCGTTGAGCAGATGTGGGAGCGACAGGGTTCTGGGGGGGTCGCAAGGCTGGAGCAGTCTGCAGAGTGCGGGTGAGGTCGGCCATCTGGTGCGTCATAGCTTGCATGTGCTGCATCATAGCCCAAAGTTGTTGCTGCTGGAGTGCAAGCTGGGCCCCTGTTCTTCCACAGCAGCTTGCAGCGGTTTGTTGCTCGCTGGTTCCATGTTGGTCAGATCGTACTGTGAGTTATCAATCAGGAACCAAATGCTAGAACACAGGATTGCTGTTAAGGATACGAGGGGGAAAAACACAGGGGAACTCGGAAACTCGGAATATCTCGGAATACCTTACTGGAAACAGGAGGGAGACACAAAAGGGGAGAGAGACGCCAGATGCGGGGATCCAAAATGATATTTATTAAAATAAACACAGAAATAAACCAGGGGGAAAAATGGGCACTCCGGCTAACAAAAACACCGTGGCTCGCACTGAAAAAGGGAGAACTCAGGAATCCAAAAACTTTAACAAACACCAGGGGGCAGACTCGGAACAGAACTCCAGGGGGCAGACTCGGAACAGAACTCCAGGGGGCAGACTCGGAACAAAGGACAGACGTGGAACCGGGACTCGAGAAGCTAGGGAGTACTCACAGGACAAGACAGTCGGCACAGCTGGCAGATGGCTAACTCGGGTAGCACAGCTGGCCAGGAAAAGGGTAGGGGAGAACATCAGGAGGGGGACAGACAGGACACAGGGCTAAGGGCAGGCAGGAATGCTGGGGCTCAGGGCAGGCAGGAACGCTGGGGCTCAGGGCAGGCAGGAACGCTGGGGCTCAGGGCAGGCAGGGCGGCTGGAGCTCAGGGCAGGCAGGGCGGCTGGAGCTCGGGGCAGGCAGGGCGGCTGGTGCTCAGGACAGGCAGGGCGGCTGGTGCTCGGGACAATGGCTTGGGCTTGGCTGGTGCTCAGGACAGGCAGGGCGGCTGGTGCTCAGGACAGGCAGGGCGGCTGGTGCTCAGGACAGGCAGTGGGGGTGAGGTTGGAAGTGGGGATGAGGGTGTGTGTGTGGTTGAAGTCAGATCTGCTCGCGTGCAGAAAGAGCTGGGATATATAGGGCAGGGGCACACACAGAAACAGGTGTTGAAACTAATCTAATTAACAAGGGGTGGAACATGAGGGAAACCAATTACATGAAAACAGAGTAACATTAACACACAGACAAGGATCACAAGACAATCCCAAAGATGGGATAAATAAACTGGATAAAAAGACTCCTAAGTGTACAGAAAAGAGCCAGAACAGATTATAAGAAAGCAGAGATTCTGCGGGAAACTTTAGCAAAGCCAGTAAACAGTAAAGCGAGGGGCGGAGACTAGAACAGAGCGACTGCTGAGAGATAATTAGTCAATTAGTAAGTGTAGCTATACAATCCCGGGTGCTCGTTAGTAGATTAGTATTATATACAAGGTTAGTTTGGCTAGTAATTTTAGAAAACAACAAACTGTTAGTAATGTTAGTAAGTATAGAAAAGCAAGGGGAAACTAGCAAACGAGAACAGAAGGAAGGATGAAACCCAGAATCATTAAATCACCTGAAATAGTGTCACAATCAATTAAGACAGAAACTGCTACAAACAATGACGCGACCGGGGAGAAAGCAAAGACAGTGCATGGGTAAAACGTGGACTGGACTACACGGAAGAGGAATGAAATGTGAACACTAAGACATGGACCAAAAAACTGACATACCAAAATAATAGAAACCTAAAATTGACAAACCAGACACTCAGACCACGGAACACAACAATTGCGAAATAAATGGCTTTTATTGAGCGAGGGGGGTAACCCAGGGCAGAAGGCAACAGTACAGAGTCCGCAATCCAAAAGTCAAAATCCAGTGAGGCAGACCAGGAATCGTAACCAGGGTAGCAATCACAAAAATCGTAGTCAGGCGAAACAGATTACAGATTCGGTACACAGGCAATGGTTTGTGGGAGATGCAAACTCATAAACCAGAAGGGCAGTCTGAATCGTTAACAGTGCAGCAATCCACAAAATCGAAGTCGGGCAGAAAAAGGTCAAAACACACGATGCAACAGTAATCCAAAAGGGCAAACCAAAAATCAATAGTCGGGCAATCCAGTCAGAATCAGAAATTCAATGTATAACAAGGCGAGAGAATACCAGCACAGATTAACACGGGAAAAGATCTGACAGAGAATGGCAGTGAAAAGACAGGTGCAGGAAGTTAGACTGATTACAAGGGGAAGGCACATGAGGGAGAACCTAATCACATGGAATTGGCCAAAGCTAAAACGTGAACAGGGAACACGAGACATTCCTATAAACAAACATACGGCTCCAATCACGGAGTCTCTAACATGCATAGAAAATGAGAAACAGGACAGCACGATCAGGTGTGAGCTTTCACAGAAAATGCAGCAAAGGTAATCAGGGAGAGCAAAGAGGAGGAGACTAGAACAGGGCGAGTGCTGAGAGCTTGTTAATCAATTAGTAAGTGCAACTATACAAATCCTTGGTGCTCGTTAATAAGTAAGTATTATATACAAGGTTAGTTGTTGTTCGTAATCTCAGGGGAAAATAATAAACTGTTAGTATTGTTAGTAGATAGAAAGGAAGAGGCAAGCCAGCAAAAGAGATCGGAAGGAAGATTGAAAACCAGAATCTAATAAATCACCCAAAGAGTGAAACAAAAGACTGGGGCTGAGTGCAATGACTAGACATGAGACCAGACGGGGGAGACAAAGTGCAAAGCAAAATGGAAAACATGAACCGGAATGTGACTATGGCACAATGTAAAACATGGAAAAGTAAACTAAGACAAAACATGACAAATCAAAGTAACCAAATCACAATACATCATAGAAAGAATAGTTAGACATTGCAAAAATACCAAAACCAAAAGAGCTGTCAAGAATAATCAGGGAAGCATGGACAGGGCAGAGCAGAATCACAACAGGCCAGCTGGGGTAAACTGTGGGGTTTTCAGCTTAAAACTTTACCTTCCAAAATAGATTTGGGGATATACAATTTGAAGTATTAACACAAGACTAAATTCAAAAGTCCACCAGTAACGTGATCACATATTACTTTGCTTGCGATTTCTACATTTATTTTTGAATAAGTCAATTAAATTAGAGGATCTACCTTTATCTTTAGAGGATCAAGACTAATGATCTGGCTTTCGCGTTTATGTTACGCTGTTATCGCCCGTCCGTTTCCTGGCATTTCTGAAGAATATCGTGCCCGCTTTTCATCTGCTTTTGGCAAAGCAGAGGAGGGGGCAGGAGTATTCGCTTTCAGGGACCATTCATGAATAACTTTCTTCGCTTTGGTTTGCTTTAGTGAGTAACTGTGGACTGCGGTTGCCTGTTCAAATCCTGGCGGGTGATTGTGACCTTGACGCTGGTCTGGAGCAAACTACATCTAAAGATGGCTACAGAGTTGTCGTAATGAATGAGTTACTTTGTTTTGTGAACTTTAAACTGAACCTAATGGCCCCAGAGGCGATTATCCATCTGTGCCGGAACTTTTACGATGAAGAGGTGGTGGAGAAGGCTAAAAAATTGCTATACAACTTGTGCTCGGGGCAGGACGGCCGGCAGGATCGGCTGATTAAGAGAACTGGACCTAATAAGAAGAAGGCAAACTTAGAAGATATCGTGAGCGTTTTAACCCGACGGAATGGTGATTTACCTGTCACTTTTGTTGCTAAAAATCTGGCAAACCTACCTGCTATTAGCTTTAATAGCATTGATGTGTCAACGCTACTATAAAGGATGGAAGCGTTGAGAGCCGAGCTCGATGTTGTGAAAACTACCGTGGAGCTGCAGGCATCTGTTTCTGAAGAACTGGGTGCTGTTTTAAATTCACAATCCAAAGTGAGTGGTGTGGTGCAGGAATCTGTGTCAAACATCGTGGCGACAAATCTTGTAACTCAGCAACATGCAGTGGAAGTGACAGAACCAAATTCAAATGTGACTTTATTAGATAGTGATAACACCCGGCTTGTGAATACTTTACCTAGTGACAATACCCTGCTTACTGAGAATCAGGATACTGTTAGTATGAATAATTCAACTGGTGCTAAACCGAAGACATTGAATGTTTCTTTTGCTGATGTTGTTACTGCTGCAGCTACAGCACCCTCTGGGAAGTGGGAGACTGTGAGCAGGAGGAGAAAGTTTGCCACAGCTGTGAACTATATACCAAGGCCCAAGTCTGGGAATTTAATTATAGGTAAGGCCAAAGAAGTTGGCATTAGAGCAGCCAGATCGGGTAAAAGGCTAGCAAACATTTTTGCCACTAGGTTGGACCCACAGCTACAGGAATCTGAGGTTAAAGAATACCTTGAATCAATATTACACACTGACAATATTAACGTTGAGCTGGTGAAAAGGACTGGATATCACACTTCTTTCCATATTACTTGTGAATGCATGAACCCCGGGGCCTTCATGAAAGAGGATGTGTGGCCTGAGGGTGCTTATGTAAGATGGTGGCGTGATAGAAAATATGACAATGCTGGTAGCAATGAGAGTGAGGACAATAAGAATACACAGGTTAGGAATGATTCCCAGATGATGTCCAATTACCTGATCAGAATAGCAATGCAATTGGGCAAAGTAGTGTGTGTCTATTTGATTCAAATGTGGGTGCATTGGAGGCATCGATTCAGCCTGCATAACGATGAGACGGCTCCCAAGACTTTCATAATTTTTACTGTAGAATTATATCATGAAGATAATTACATACAACTGTAGAGGTTTACCACGCAGTGCTGACAAGCTACATCACAGACCTGGTGTGGCAAATTTATTAGAAAATGATGTTGATATCCTCTGTGTTCAGGAGACTTGGTACAGTAAACAAGATCTTGTACAATTGAATTCGCTTCACCCGCTTTATAGGGGTATTGGTGCCTCTACTGTGGATTATGCAGATAGGTTACGCCATGGTCATATTCCAGGAGGGGTTGCAATTTTGTGGCACTCCAGGCATGAAAAATTTGTAACTCCTCTGAAATTTGACTATAACTGGGTCGTTGGCATTGAACTTGCCTATGGTGATAAGAGGATTATTATTCTGTGTGTATATTTACCCTATGAAAGTTATGACCATGAAGAGGAATACATGGAAAAATTGGGTACAGTGAAGACTATTATCGATGAATGTAATGTTACCTGTTTTTATGTATTAGGGGACTGGAACTCAGATATAAGTGATGTTAACTCCTGTTTTGGGAGACATTTTAAGCTGTTTTGTGAAGAAAATGGACTGGTGATATCGATTGGGCTGTTTTTACCAAACGATACTTTCACTTTTCTCAGCGAGAGAGGATCCTCCTCTTGGCTGGATCACTGTGTATGTTCTGCCGATAGTCATGATACCATACAGTCCGCTGAAGTTTTGTAAGCGGAGGCTATAGTTGACCATTTTTCGGTTATGGTTGATATTTCCCTTGATTTAATACCTCAGATTGGAAAAATATATGATAATGCTGCCCCTAAACTTAAGTGGGCTAAATTAAAAGATGAGTCTGTGACTGATTATTGTATTACTACCGAAAACTACCTCTCAGACATACAAACTCCAGCTGATGCAATTCTATGTAATCATGTGAATTGTAAGGATAAATCCCATAGTACTGCATTGCAAGTTTTCTATAATGATATCTGTGCCAGGTTAATACGGGCCAGTGATGATGTATTTGATAAACAGAATAACAACCAGGGTAAGGGAGGGTACTCCCAACCGGGATGGAATGATTATGTAAAAGATTTTCATACTGCTGCTAGAGAATGTTTTCTCCTGTGGTTAAATGATGGTAAGCCTAAACATGGTCCCGTGTTTGATTTGATGAAAACATCTAGGGCTAGATTTAAATATGCCATGAGGTTTCTGCGTCGTCACGAGAACCAATTGGTTAGTGACTCCTTATCTAAGAAACTGCTGTGCAGACCTTTGGACAAATTTTGGACCGAGATTCAGAGAATTAATAATTGCAATACTTACTTACCGACTAGGATTGACAATGCGATAGGTCCTGAAAAGGTCACTGAGATGTGGAGGGCTCATTTCCAACAAATGTTTAACTGCGGTAGAGACATAAACTTAAATTTATTGAAATATGATGTTAACCCATGTGGGTCTATACAGGTTTGCATCGAAGAAGTTGAAGAAGTCTGAATCTCGACCTAAATAAGGCGTGTGGATTGGATGGCATTTATGCTGAACATTTGAAGTATTGTAGCCGTAGGATCCTTCCCCTACTCGCCATGTGCTTGACTGGTTTCTTTGTGCATGGCTTTTTGCCAGATTCAATGCTCTCTGTCATTATAGTACCAGTCTTGAAAGATAAGTGTGGTAAAATTAACTGTAGTGACAATTACCGTCCTATTGCTCTGGCCAGTATTATCTCCAAAATCATTGAACGTATAATTTTGTCAAGAACATCACATATTTTAATTTCTAATAGCAACCAATTTGGTTTTAAAAAAAAACTGGGCACTGATATGTGCATTTATGTTTTAAAAGAGGTAATTGACTGTTATAGGTATCTTGATGGATCTACTTTTATGAGCTTTCTTGATGCTTCTAAAGCATTCGATCGGGTTAAACATTCAGTTCTATTTCAGAAATTGATACTTAGGGGTGTACCTGGTTACATTGTCAGAATCTTGATGTATTGGTATTCTAGTCAGTCTGTGTATGTTCGATGGTCTGGATGTACTTCAGATAGAATCACTGTGACGAATGGAGTAAGACAAGGGGGAATTCTCTCTCCCCACTTATTCAATGTCTATATGGATGACCTAAGTACCTCTCTTAATGATTGTAATACTGGCTGTGTCATTTATGATCGAATAATTAATCACCTTATGTATGCCGATGATCTAGTACTAATTGCCCCGTCTGCTTCTGGTCTGAAAACTCTTCTTCAAGTCAGTGAGAACTATGGTGTGACACATGATATCTTATTTAACCCATCTAAGAGTGCCCTGTTGATATGCAGAGGAAAATATATTCATAAGGGTGACACTTTTGTCTTCAATATTGGTGATAGAGAAATTAAAGAGGTTAGCTCGGTTAAGTACCTGGGACACTTCTTATGTAATACTCTGAGAGATGACACTGATATTATGAGACAGTGTCGTCAACTCTATGCTCGTGGTAACACTTTGGTAAGAAAATTTGGGAATTGCTCTGACCATTTTAAAAATGTTTTATTCAATGCATATTGTACCACTTTCTATACTGCTCAGTTGTGGTGGAGTTACACAGTAGGGGCAATCCATAGACTCCAAGTAGCGTATAACAATGTATTCATGATGTTTTTCAACTTACCCAAGCGCTGTAGTGCCTCACAGATGTTTGCTGACAAACACATACCTACTTCACATGCTGTTATACGAAAACTAATATATAAGTTCATGGCTCGGATAGATGTCTCTGAGAACAAACTTGTTCGTGCTGTTATAGATAGTGACCTGAGATGGCAGTCTCGAATCAGACGCCACTGGGTGAAAGCGTTAGACGTGCACCATGATATGTGAGCGCTGAGAATAACGTCTCTAGTTTTTGAATCTGACTGTCATTATGTAACCCCTCTCCCCACTTTTTGTTTTTTACTATGTAATGTGTAGTATCGTGTTCTAGTATTATTTATTTGTTATTTTGTCTATGTTCTTTGTATTGTGTTATATACTGTGTTATCTTCTTTTTCCTGGTTTATCCTTTTTTTTTCTCTCTCTTTGATATGGACCTCTGTACCCAGTTGTGTCTGCAATAAAGAATTTGAATTGAATTGAATTGAATTGAATTTATGTGCTAGGAGCCCAAAGTGAAAACTACCATTATGTATGTAGCAATTTTTGTGACTAAAAAAAATATATATATACAAATTTTTTGTTTGCAAATTGTAACATGGTCTAAAGTGACCCCTGGTTCTGCTGATGATTTGGGAAAATGTAAGAATGGTTGGGGCTAATAAGCCCTGACTGTGCATTTCCTCCATGCTTTTAGCGGAACCCTAGACTGAAGTGGATTGCTTAATCACAATTCATTGAGAGGAAAAGTAAAATGTATTCTCCATTGTGTAAAAGCAGTCCTATTTAATAATACTGCATGTCCTGGACTTAAGCGACCCCACTATCAAAACTTGATATTGAATACTTTGTTGATGGTTTGGCGTCTAGTGTCGATAAAGGCAACCCATGTGTTGGATATGCTGTCTGTACTCATGATAGCTGCGTTGATAGTGCCCCTCTACTAACTCTGTAGAAGCGCAGAGCTGATAGCTCACACCAAAAAATGTTGACCAAATCAGTTTGACTGAAGCGTTTGCAGACAGAGGTGCAAGGGAAGCAGCCAAACACACTCTTGTGGGGCTATTACACCAATCTGAAGCGTTGATTTTATGTGACCTGCTGTTAGCAGAACATGATGCTGCTCCCCCACAAGAAAAATGTCAATGGACATCACTTGGAACACATGATGGCGGGTGGGTAGGACCCAATGGGAAGCCTATATTATCAAAATCCCTCTTCCATATTGCTGTAGATTTGGTGCATGGGCAGTGCCATGTACCAAGAGGGGGGACGAAGGGATTAATAGATCAAAATGCCATCACTTCTTTACTAAAAACATTTTTTTTATATTAACACTGTGTGAAGTGAAGAGGTATGCGCTATTATTGATATGACCTTTTTCTAAATGAGGCAGAAGCTAAAGATGCAATCACAGTAGCAAAAATCCTGAGTAGGGAAATTGTTCCTTGGTGGGGGATTCCAAAAGCATTATATAGTGATAATGGGCCAGAATTTAAAAATGAAGAACTGGCTCATTTGGGAGTAAAATTGGGAATAGAATTGAAAAAACATTGTGCATATCATCCACAATTAGCAGGATAAGTAGAGAGAACTAATGGAACCCTGAAAGCAAAACTGTGCAAAGCCTTGGCAGAATCTAAATGGAATTGGGTAGCATGTCTGCCATTTGTATTAACTAGCATGAGGATAACCCCACAGCGGGGATTGGGGTTATCACCTTATGAAGTAGTACATGGGAAACCTTTTGAGTTACCACATTTATTACAGAGAACACAAGTAGAAGAAGCGACTCTGGCAGAGTATATGAATAGAATGTTGACTAACAAAAGTGAGATGCGAAATATGCTTCCTCCTAGATCGGTAGCGGAATTACCGCCTAGTGAGATAAAGCCTGGAGATTGGATCCTGGTGCGGAGTGTCGGGAAAAAGTGGAAATGGAGTGAGCCGGCATGGTAGGGTCCATATCAAGTGCTCCTGACCACACTGACTGCAGTAAAAATCCAGGAGAGGGAGACGTGGATACATCAGTCACATTGTAAAGTGGTATCTCCTCCTCCAGCGGGTGTACGGCTACATCTGGGTGAGTCAGAATAGACTTGGAGGGAGTCCGGCTACAAAGGGGGGCGTGGCATATAGAGCCCGTCCGTCTCAAACCCGGTGAAGAGTTTATTTACGCTCCAAGTCAGTAGAGACTCCGGACTTATTCATTAAAAAAAGGAGGTTTAATAAAATGACTAAAATGACGCATGACTCTCTCCCTGTGTCTGTTCAATTTAAACATATGTTGCGCCTACAACGAATGTGAACAGTATAGTTAAATGCATCATGTGTCAATGAGCAGTGTCTACTGCTCGTAGTGATTAGTTTCAATAGACCCCAGTCTACCCCCACTTAATATAGTACTGGGTGGAAATACTGCACTGATAAGGGTGGATATCTGATGTTGGGAAATATCAGTTCTAATGTCACACTCATGGTAGTCTATTATAGTTCGGAGCAGACTTTTTGGTTTCCCCTGGGGTGCCAGGGGAAACTATTGATTTTCTGTGGGTATCCACAAATAAGTGACTAGAACAATTTGGAATGACTAACCGCCCTTGGGAAAGGGTAAGCATCTGGGGAGTCATTTCCCTATGATGAAATTAAATTGTTTGCATTAATGGCTGCACCGATGAGTGCTTGGAAAACCCTGATTGTAAATGACACACCAATTTCTTTTCTATGTGGCACGGGGTCATGTTGAACTGTCATCAGAATAGTAAGTGCAATTTTTCCACATCGGCTCAGCACTAATATGACACAAGCTTGTGCTGCGAATAGGGCAATGGGACAGCGTAGGAACAGAGGAACTCAAATTTGAGGATCCTGAGGGGATTGGTACACTCTGCTCTATAATAGTGTCCACACAGTGCCCAGTAAACCTCCTGGAGAGGGACGTAATGTTTAAACTGGGGCTCGGGGTGGTTCCTACAGGTCCTACTACGTGGAAGGCAATGCGTTTGTTCGAGGGAAATGAACAAAGTGAGGTTGCAGGGGATCAGATGGTGGTTCTGGGAACCGGACCCCCAGCAATCTACTAAGCGTTGCAATTTGCAGATTTGCCAACTTGCAAGCCAATTACAGAATGTTTCAAATAGTGCTGGGGAGAGGACTGAAGACCCCCGTGTCTGGTGAAGTAGTGTCTGGTGAAGTATGAGTAGACATATTGCCATGGTACTTCCTAGTCAGCGTGTTTCTCGCATGTAAGTTGAGGGCAGCACGTGGTACGTGGGTGACAGCAGGCGAGGCTGGTGAAATGGTCAAAGCGAATGCGCCAGTCAGTGAGTAGTGCTTCTGTGATCGGTGGGCTTTGAAAAGAAGACACCGGGAAGCAGAAAGTAGAGTTCTCAACCTGGGGGAGCCCGGGCGGAGATCTCTGTGGAAAGGGATCAAGCCAGGGACTGCGCCCTGAATGGGAGTTTTCAAAGGATCTAAGTGGTCAAAAATATGTGCCCAAGTTGGAATTGCAGAATGCTACTACTACTTATTGTATCCGTTGACAGCAGCACAGGGGGGATCTGTCAGCTTATAGGGCCCACACTGTACCTATATACCAGCTAATGAAGAGGCAGGAGGGGTGACTGATCAAGCCTTGCAACGTTTAAAAGACATATCTGATGCACAACAGCAAGAGATCGAACCAGCATCTGCAGACTCCTGGTGGGACTGGCTTATGTCTGGAGGTTGGAAGGCGGGAATTACATCTGTAGTAAGTTTTGTGATTGGGGGATTTGCAGTACTGCTCTACTGCAGTTGCTGTGGTATTCCCATAATTAAAGGAATGATATCAAGAGTACTGAGTACTAATACACAGTATCAGATGTTTCTATTACGGGTCAACAATGAGATGTATACTCTGCCCAAGGAGCTGAAGGAATTATACAATGATGAAATTGGGGGTTTGAAATTGGGGAGTTGGGGGTTTGTTTGAACAAAAGAATGGAGAATAATGGTGATTTGATGACACATCTACCTAGTGAATGAAGCACATGCTGAAAATTGAGAGAAGTAGCATGCTGGTGGATAATCAATTATAAACAGGGGTGAAATGTGGAATCATTTTTTATTCGATTCATTTAATTATTATTAATTGCTTATCCTTGCTTGCTCATATTCTGATTTAGTTTATAAATTCATAGGCCTAGTCTGTGTGTGTGTGTGCTTACATATTTCTGATTTAACAGAGGCCTGCATAACTGTACTAGTGTGTCATGACATACAGCCTATCTAAAGTCATGAAGACCTGAATGTCTTTACCAAGGACAAGATGTTTTTCTCTTTCTCTAAGTTTATGTGTTTATAGAAAGCTCCGGAATCCATTGCAAGATAAGCAGGAGCCAGGGCTGAGAGAGAAGGCAGGTGCTCTCCTCCCTAACGAGATGTATGTGTGCATCCCTAGACAGCTTGACGCGGTTGCGTGAGACGGCGAGGGCTCTCATGATGTGTAAATCAGCACGGGGGGTGGAGAACGCCATGGAGTATTCCTACAAATACCAGAGAACTTTCTAACTGTTTATCCTCCTTTTTGCTGACTTGGACTCTGTGTATGGGGATCCTTTTTTTTCTGCAGAAAAAGAGTAAACAGAACAAACGGCCACAATGCAATTATACAATTTCAAATAGTAATGGACAACTTAAATGCGGTACAGTTTAAGTTGAAACTCGCTAAACTGCATTACTGCCTGGAATGTTCAGTTAGTCTTACCGAAGTTCCTTGCTTGGGATTCCACTCTGGGTCCGTTGAAATCGCAGTCCTGGCGAGGATATCCTGCTGGGTGCGCAGATCGGAAGTTCTGTGTCCACTTGAGGAATGCGTGCAGCTCCGCTGTGATGGAATGTCCTTGCTAATTCGGAAAGTTCTATTTAGGAGTTGATCCGTGTCCAACTAGCAGTAGCACCGGGCATAAGCTAGTTTAATGAGATTTGCAGTCCTGAACTTAAATGGAGATTCAGGGAGATGTGAGCACTCTGCAGGTAGGCCAAATGAAATTGCCGTCTTTTCGCTTGAAAAGAGTCTGGCCTTCCCTAGGGGGGGGAGATGGCCCAAAAGCGAGTGCATCTTCCCTTGAGAGAAGATGCGCCGAGAGAGTGTGACCTCCTCCGTTGGAAGTGTGCCAAGAAGAGAGAGTGAACTGGGTGTGGTCCCTAGTTCTAGGAGTTCTGTTTCCCGTTTTATTGCTTTTAGCCTCATCCTATCGGAAAATGTAAGGGAAGCGGGTGGTGCTATAGGATGTTTCCGTTTCCTGTTGACTGCATGGGAAATGTAGTTCTGTGGTCCATTACATACCTACATCACGGAGAATAAATTATACTATCCATCCATATTTCTTTGGGCAAAAACACATTGAAAGTGTGAGGTAAGGTAAACCGGTGAATTCGGGTGGCATTTCAATCTGTTTGCATCGCGTACATCCTTGAGAAGTTTGGGGAATTTCTTATCAAGAAACTGTCTTTAATGTTCACAGAACCTGTTTGTCGCGATGTTTTGTCTGGCATGCAGTGGTCATAGATCCTTTTGCGGCCGCTTCCATTTCAACGGCTGCCCTGGGACAACATAATAATCAACGAAGGCTAACTTAAAAGCAATAATAAAAACGCTACAAAAACCCGAACTATGACAAACTGATGCTACGAATGTAAACAGATTGAAAAAAACGTATGCGAAATCTCCGACGAACTTGAAATAGTTCAACGCTCTCAAGAAGTTTCGCTTCGTCACGCGAATGTTCCCCAGCTGACATAGTCTCTTTAACTCAACCACACAAGGAGCACTGCCGACTAAACATTTGCACTTCTCCAGAACCCTCATCAGCAAGCAAGATCTTTCATAAGCCGCAAAAAGGATGACTAGGAAGTTTGTGCCAGTCATCATAGAACATCTTTCGCTGGCTGCTGATAAGTTTCAAAGTCTCTGTGTTAATTGGGAGCATTTGTGCGCTGCCAGGTCAAAGACAGATGACTTTGGGCCACCCACCTATGGAAGACAAACCCAAATTTGCCTCACCATTGTTGAGTCTGACTCATAGTTAATTATACATTCTAGATCCAAATGGGCTATTGGCCACAGGGCTCAGAGTTATGGGCAATCAATGCGTTTGATCTTGAATAGGAGGAGTGACTGAAAAAGACAGGAAGAAGGCAGAGTTGTGTGTTAGAGTTTTAGCATGCTATATATTATTGTTTCAAATGGTATACTTGCATGCATTCATCACCACCTGTTTGCACTTTTCATGGCAAGCAATGCAAATAAGGCTGCTTTTCCATTAACAGTGAAGCTAAGCAATGAATCTTCAAAGAGAATACAGCAGATGTCTCACCCGCAGGGGTGTTATCTTCGAGGAACTGAGCAATAAAGCAATGTAGCAGAACTGCTACCCAAAGGAAAAAGCCACTCGGGTCCTTACAACGCGGGCCGAGACAGGGCTGTCAGAAATAGGTTCCTGCATGCTCATGCTTCTCCTGTTGCTCAGCCATTCATTTGGACTGGCAAAGCACAAAGACCTAAGAAAGAATAAAGAATACTCCAATCATAGTTGCCACTTTCTGTCATAATATTCCCCATATTCTAGTATATTGCCCATATGAGCACTGTTAAATCCTGTCTTCCTTTTGATGTGCATTTCAAAGGTCTTCAGAGGTGTAAAAAAAAAAAAAAGGTTTTTAAAATTTTCTGAACGAATAAATCAGAGTACTTTAGGGAAAAATCAATGTCAGATCATAGAACACAGATGACAGAGAAAGGAAATAGGCACCAGTCCTTTGTAGCCTGCCAGGCTTTGCAGCATTACTGTTTTGTAGTCTGGGGCATCAATATGGTAGGCACAGGGCCCCAAAATAGTAAGTAAAAGTAAATATAAAATAATTCCTGAATGCTTTTGACTGAATTAAATACACAATAGGTTGCCATTTATAATAGTTGGTCTCTCAACTGCTGACTTTTTGAAGGACAAGATAATATTGCAATGAGCAAAACTGAATTGTCCTCAAACACATTAAAGGCCAGATTAAACAATCATACCTTTAGAAAGATTGGACCAGTCAACCATACCAAATACTGCTGCAAAAATGATAGTTCCATTCACAGGGTCATCATAACTAGTGCTAAAATAATCTGAAGAAATTATTTAACATTGAGAAAAAAACAATTATTATAATTCAATACGCTTGTAAGACAAAAGGCAAATGACAATAACAAGCATTGAATTACAAAGAGATATAATTGATGGAGCTTAGAATGTAGTTATGTTTAATGTGCATACTGTAAATCCATGTCAGTAATAGACTTACTGGTGATCATCAGCAATACACAGTGGAATTTGCATATATGCCTAAATCACAATCCACAAATACATTTCAGGCAACAAAAAATTAAATTCACAAAAATGTCAGCACAGTGCATGCAAAATATAATCCCTCACCCCAGCAGATTAATTTTAATGAGGCTAATGAAAGAAATGCCCACAGTCACTGAGAAGTGAGTGTACACATTCAGGGCACTCACACAAACAACCAGTGTTCCCGTTTCACAAACATTTACAAGACTGGGTATTCAGCCTCTCAAACATGCAAGACACTTCTGCTGACTCCAATGTATAGATAAACATGAAAGCACAGACATAGACACAGGCGCTCAAACACGTCCACCCAAAACATAGGGCAGACAGTTTCATTTCAATTGGAAGCACAAAGAGAACTGAATGCGATAAAAAAGTAATTCTCCTACTTTTCCTGCTCAATAGTTTTTATTGGAGGATTACTTGGCAGGAAGGGACTGTGCGCTGCTGATGTTCCCCCAGCATCAATGAAGCAGAAAAACAAGAAGGCAGGGGGTCTTTGTCAGCCTGAATCCTAACTATAAATTGGAAGTTCAACAATCAGTTAGATTTTTTCACTGATGACCCTTCAAGCAGAAACATGTGACAATGACTGTAGGGAAGGATAAAGGGCCTGCCAGACTTTAAAGTTGGTGCCAGATGCTCCCATCAATTTCGTTGATAAAAAACGACAAGGTCAATTTGGTAGGGGAATTGTATGTTCTAGTTCTGAATGCCGGCACCTTGTGCCCCCAGAGGGTGACAAGGAGGGCATCCACAGATACTCAGTTTGCGATGTCAGTACTTGCATTGCCATATCACCATTTTTATGTGGATTTTCAAAAATTTGCATCAAAAAAAGCAGGTGGAAACAGCAAAATGTGAAGAAAACTTCCTTCAAGAGCCAATTTTTGAGAAGTTCAGGCAGTCAGAATTGTTGACCCCCCTGGGTTTGGCTGATATTTTATTTCTGCGGTAGGTATGGTACCCAAACTTCAAATCCTGAACCGTTCCTCTATTGACCCCTTCTGGCCCGAGCTACAACGATCCATTTTTTGGGCCCTTATTGGCCGACTTAACAAAACTGCAAGTTTCCACCTCTCCAGTTCTGGAAAACCTCTCTTTTACAGTCCCCTAATTACTAGTTATTTACTCAGTAAATACATGGTAACAAAAATGTGTTACTAACTAATTACCAATGGTGATAAAAAGGTAAGTACAATCAAACTGACTAAAATAGTGGGTATTTACCAGGGTATTACATGGTAAATTATAGTGTTATTGGGTAATTACCAATGGTAATTAGAAGGTAAAGACATTGAAACTATGGCCAAGATACTGGGTATTTCCTGTAACTACAGTGCCCTCCATAATTATTGGCACCCGTGGTTAAGATGTGTTCCTTAGCTTCTAATAAATTCAGTTTTTTTCTAAATAATAAAGGACCACAATGAAAAAAAAGAGGAAAATCCAACTTTTAATTCAAGTGCATTTATTCAGTGGGGAAAAAACCCCACATTAAGAAATAATTATTTTACATCAAATCATTTGTGCCACAATTATTAGCACCCCTGATGTTAATACTTTGTACTTTGAAAGAGGGATTTTTGACCATTCCTCTTTGCACAATCTCTCTAAATTATCCAACGACCTGGGTCCTCTCCTCTGCACTCTCCTCTTCAGCTCACTCCACAGGTTTTCAATGGGGTTGAGGTCTGGGAACAGGGATGGCCATGGGAGGAGCTGGATTCTGTGTCTGGTAAACCATTTCTGTGTAGATTTGGCCACATGTTGAGGGTCATTATCTTGCTGAAAGACCCAGTGATGACCCATCTTCAGCTTTTGGGCAGAGGGCACCAGATTTTGATTTAAAATGTCCTGGTATTTCAAGGCGTTCATGATGCCATGCACCCTAACAAGGTTCCTAGGGCCTCTGGAAGAGAAACAGGCCCACAGCATCACCGGTCCTCCCCCATACTTCACAGTGGGCATGCTTTTCTGCATACTCATCTTTTGTGTTCCGCCAGACCCACTTAGAGTGTTTGTTGCCAAAAAGCTCTATCTTGGTCTCATCTGACCAAAGCATACGGTCCCAGTTGAAGTCCCAGTACCGCTAAGCGAACTCCAGAGGTTTGCGTTTATGATTGTGAGTGAGAAAAGGTTTTTTCCGTGCATGCCTCCCAAACAGCTTGTTGGCTTGTAGATAGCGCCAGATGGTTGTTTTGGAGACTTTGTGACCCCAAGATGCTGCCATTTGTTGCAATTCTTCAACAGTGAGCTTTAAGCACTTTTTATTTCTCTTACCATCCTCCTCACTGTGCATGGTGGCAAAATAACCTTGCGTCCTCGTCCAGGCTTGTTTACCACTGTTCCAGTTGTTTTAAACTTCTTAATGATTCCTCTGACAGTAGATATTGGCAGGTGCAGGTGAGTGGCTATTTTCTTGTATCCATTGCCTGACTTGTGAAGGTCGACACACATCTGCCTTACTTGAATAGTATGTTCCTTGGTTGAAGAGTGGATAAGAGAAATGGCCTCTGTGTCCCATCATATTTATACCCCAGGGAAACAGGAAGTGATAAATTACTAATTAAATGTTCCTAGATACTCTGATCAACTTTGTAAAGTACTGTAGAAATTACAGAAATACTTCAATTACATTTAATTCCTAGGAATTGTTCGGGGTGCCAATAATTGTGGAACAGGTGATTTTATGAAAAATAATTATTTCTTAGTCAGGGATTTTTTTTCCCTTAAAATTCACTTGAGTTGAAGGTTACATTTTTGTACAATTTTCAGTGTGAGAGTATGCTTCTGCAATAAAAATTGAATTTATTTTAAGGCTTTTAACACATTTTAAACTGGGATGCCAATAATTATTGAGGGTGCTGTATATGGTTAATTATAGTGTTATTGGGAAATTACCACTGGTAATAAGAAGGTAAGTACTGTCCCCAAATTACTAGCTATTTACCCAGTAAATATATGGTAACAAAAGTGTATTACTAAGTATTAACCACTGAAATAAGAAGAAATTAAAGCTGCAAGCAGCGTTGAAAGGGCCCTCGCACCCCTCGTGCACGTTGGGGTGGTGGTGAGATGTGACTGGTCAAATGCACCCGTCAACAGCCACTGGACACAGGTAGACTGCACACAATATGTTTTCCTGAGTGGAGTGCAAACACCACTCCTGAAATCAATAGGTGGAGCATCTAAAAGTATAACACCTGTTCATGAAAAAAAATTGAAATTTTAATTCAAAATAATGCACTTCCTGTTGGGTTTCGGTAACGGCACGATTTGATTTTTTTTACAAATCTTGGCACCTTTCATGTTCCACCAAATTTTGTTCATGTAGGTTAACTGAACTCTGAGAACCTTTTTGCTGAAAATTTCTAGAGGGTGCAATGATACCATATTGAAATACCTGTGTGCAAAACCTCTCCCAGAGTGATTGTAATACCAGGCTCCACAAATGTGTTGATTTTTGTAGTTTTCAATCATGTTGAGACCCTCAAAGGGGCAATTCTTTTGCAAAAATAATTAGGGGGCGCTATAGAGCCATTGTGGCACATTAAATACCGATTGGGACATCAAGCTGAAGATCATAAGACACTGACATTCTGTGCATCATTATGCAAGTTTTGGATTATCAGAAGGCCTTTAAACGTGTGTTCGTAAAATTTGGAAAAACGCAGGAAATGGCTCATAGCTCTCTTCCTGTTTGGCCAAAAAATAAAAAAAAAATACCATAACTCGGCATGACAAATGCAATGATCTGACCAAATTTCATGAACATTCAAGCACTTTTATCTTAACATGGCTGTATCTAGAGGGCGCTGTGGAGCCTGTTGGCCACTCCTGATGTAATATTAGCATATACTTATACTTAGGAGGACAATTTTATCATGCTTGGAAAGTTTCAGGCGAATCCCACAAAGTATGTGGGAGTAAAATCAACTTACTGTTTCATGGCAGGACATCAAAATTCGCCGCAATGCCACGGATACATCGTTTGATAAATCCAAAAAAGCTTCGCAATTTAACATCGGCAACATCTTGAGATATTCTTCACCAAATTTTAAGTTGATCGGATAAAATCTCTAGGAGGAGTTCGTTAAAGTACGACACCTGCGAATGGCGAAAAATCTATAAAAGTTGAAATTTCAATTAAAAATGGCGAACTTCCTTGTGAGTCTAGGTCATGGCACTAAAAGACTTTTTTTGAGGTCTCAGGACATTCCACATGTCCACCGAATTTCATACATGCAGGTCAACCACGATGCGAGGGCTGCTTATTTGAAATTTTCCAGGGGGCGCTATAATGCCATTTTTGCCAACTCTATATGTATTTTTTTATCAGTGTAATAGGAATGATGGTTTTTAGAATGGTACAAAATTTTGTGAGTTTTTGAGCATGCTGAGACCCTCAAAAGGGCAATTCTTTTAAAAATCTGATTGGGGGCGCTATAGAGCCATTATGCCACATTTACTGCCAATTTCTGTCTCAAATTGAAGACAATCAGACAATTATCATTTTTGCAAGTATGCTAAAGCCTTCAAACGTGTGTTCGTAAAATTTGGAATAACGCAGGAAATGGCTCATAGCTCACTTCCTGTTTTGCCGAAAAATTTCAAAAAAATATGCATAGCCCAAAAAAAATGTAATGATCAGACCAAATTTTGAACATTGAACAATGAACATTCAAGCACTTTTAACTCAACATGGCCGTGTCAAGAGGGTGCTGTGGAGCCACCTGACCACACCCAATCCAATATCAACATATAGGCATATTTGAAAGTCGACTCTTACTAAGCCTGTAAAGTTTCCGGCAAATCTCACAAAGCATATGCGCATAAAACCAACTTCCTGTTTCATGGCGGAACATCGAAATTCGCCGCGTTGCCACGGATACAAAGTTCGATGAATCCAAAAAAGCTTCGCAATTTAACATCGACATGGTCTTTAGATGTCATATGCTAAATTTTAAGTTGATCGGAGGAGTTTGTTAAAGTACGACGCCTGTGAATGGCAAAAAATTAACAAATTTGCAAATTCAATTAAAAATGGCGGACTTCCTGTTGAGTCTAGTTCATGGCATTAAGAGACCTTTTTTTAGGTCTTGGCATAGTACACATGTCCACCGAATTTTGTACATGTAGGTTAAACACGCTGCGAGGGCTGCTTCATTGAAATATTCTAGGTGGCACTGTAATGCAATTTTACCACATCCATCTGTAAACCCTATATCCTAGTAAAGAGTAGGACCAGCTTAATATGTTTGCAATGTTTTGTGAGTTTTCGTGCATGCTGATGCCCTCAAAAATGCAATTACAGTGGCGCTTGAAAGTTTGTGAATCCTTTAGAATTTTCTAGATTTCTGCATAAATATAACCTAAAACATCATCAGATTTTCACACAAGTCTCTAAAGTAGACAAAGAGAACCCAGTTAAACAAGTGAGACAAAAATATTATACTTGGCCATTTATTTATTGAGGAAAATGATCCAATATTACATATCTGTGAGTTGCAAAAGTATGTGAACCTTTGCTTTCAGTATCTGGTGTGACCCCCTTGTGCTGCAATAATTGCAAGTAAACGTTTCCGGTGACCATTGATCAGTCCTGCTCATCGGCTTGGATGAATTTTAGCCCATTCCTCCGTACAGAACAGCTTCAACTGTGGGATGTTGGTGGGTTTCCTCACGTGAACTGCTCGCTTCAGGTCCTTCCACAACATTTTGATTGGATTAAGGTCAGGACTTTGACTTGGCCATTCCAAAACATTAACTTTATTCTTCATTAACCATTCTTTGGTAGAACGACTTGTGTGCTTGGGGTCGTTGTCTTGTTGCATGACCCACCTTCTCTTGAGATTCAGTTCATGGACAGATGTCCTGACATTTTCCTTTTGAATTCGCTGGTATAATTCAGAATTCTTTGTTCCATCAATGAGGGCGGGCCGTCCTGGCCCAGATGCAACAAAACAGGCCCAAACCATGATGCTACCACCACCATGTTTCACAGATGGGATAAGGTTCTTTTGCTGGATTGCAGTGTTTTCCATTCTCCAAACATAACGCTTCTCATTTAAACCAAAAAGTTCTATTTTGGTCCCATCCGTCCACAAAACATTTTTCAAATAGCTTTCTGGCTTGTCCATGATCTGTAGCAAACTGCAGATGAGCAGCAATGTTTTTTCAGGAGAGCAGTGGCTTTCTCCTTGCACCCCTGCCAAGCATACCATTGTTGTTCAGTGTTCTCCTGATGGTGGACTCATGAACATTAACATTAGTCAGTGTGAGATAGGCCGTCAGTTGCCTAGAAGTTACCCTGGGGTCCTTTGTGACCTCGCCGACTATTACAGGCCTTGCTCTTGGAGTGATCTTTGTTGGTCGACCACTCCTGGGGAGGGTAACAATGGTCTTGAATTTCCTCCATTTGTACACAATCTGTCTGACTGTAGACTGGTGGAGTCCAAACTCTTTAGAGATGGTTTTGTAACCTTTTCCAGCCTGATGAGCATCAACAATGCTTTTTCTGAGGTCCTCAGAAATCTCCTTTGTTCGTGCCACGATACACTTCCACAAACATGTGTTGTGAAGATCAGACTTTGATAGATCCCTGTTCTTTAAATAAAACAGGGTGCCCACTCACACCTGATTGCCATCCCATTGATTGAAAACACCTGACTCTAATTTCACCTTCAAATGACTAATCCTAGAGGTTCACATACTTTTGCCCCTCACAGATATGTAATATTGGATCATTTTCCTCAATAAATAAATGACCAAGTATAATATTTTTGTCTCATTAGTTTAACTGGGTTCTCTTTATCTACTTTTAAGACTTGCGTGAAAATCCAATGTTGTTTTAGGTCATATTTATGCAGAAATATAGAAAATTTTAAAGGGTTCACAAACTTTCAAGCGCCACTGTATGTATTCGGGGACGCTTTAGAGCCACCATGTCTCACCCACTGCCAAATGAGATAACGAATCAAAGAACTTAATATTTTTAGTCAATAAGCCAAGTTTGGTGTGTTTTCGAGTATGATAAGGCCCTCAAAAATGTGTTCGTAAAATCTGAAAAAACGCAGGAAATGGCTCATAGCTCACTTCCTGTGCGGCAAAAAAATTGACAAAAGAATTTATTATGACTGCTGTGGCCCTGTTGAATTTCATGAGAATCCGAGCAAGTGCGTTCCAAAATGGCCGTGTGTTTGGTGGCGCTATAGAGCCACCGGGGCATGTCCAAGCACAAAAATAATAAAATTTTGTCATTTTCACCACGTCTGACGAGTGTGCAAATTTATGTGAGTTTTCGTGCATGGCAAAGCCTTCAAAAATGCGTTCTCGCAGCAGAATAATAATAATAAGAAGAAGAAGAATAATAATAATAATAAAAATCCCATCAAAAACAATAGGTTCCTCGCACCTTCGGTGCCAGAACCCGTTCCGGGCCCTGGCACCGGTCGGTGCTCGGGCCCTAATAATAAACATTACAATTACAAGAGGGTCCTCGCACCCTCGGTGCTCGGGCCCTAATAATAATTAAAGCTGCAAGCAGCATTGAAAGGGCTCTCGCGCCCTTCGTGCACCTTGGGGTGGCAGCAAGATCTTGATGGGTGCAGGCGTCCATTCACAGCCATTGGACACTGCTGGACCGCGTACAATGTGGTTTCCTGAGGGGAGTGCAAAAATTTTCTAGAGGGTGCTATGGTACGATTTTGATATGCCTGTGCGTAAAATCTACAACATAGTAATTGTATTACTGAACTCCATGAGTGTGTTGATTTTCGTTAATTTTCCAGCATGTTCAGACCTGCAAAGAAGCAATTCTTTTATAAATCTGATTGGGGGCGCTATAGAGCCATTATGCCACATTTAGTGCCAATTGATGGATGACATTGAAGAGAATAAGACAATAATAAATTGTGCTAGGTTTTGCAAGCTTTGGAGTATTCTAAGGCCTTCAAACACGTGGTCGTGAAATTTGGAAAAATGCAGGAAATAGCTCATCCCTCACTTCCTGTTTGGCCAAAAAAATTAGCCATTGCCCGCAATGACTAATGCAATGATCACACCAAATTTCATGAACATTCAAGAACTTTTATCTTAACATGGCCGTATCTAGAGGGCGCTGTGGAGCCATCTGGCCACTCCTGATCTAATATTAGCATATATTTATACTTTGGAGGACAATATTATCAAGCTTGGAAAGTTTCAGGCAAATCAGACGAAGTGTGTGGGAGTAAAAGCAATTTCTTGTTTCATGGCAGGACATCAAAATTCGCCGCGACGCCACAGATACACCGTTGCATCAATCCAAAAAAGCTTCGCAATTTTTCATCAGCAAGGTCTTTGGATATTACTTGCCAAATTTTAAGTTGATCGGATAAAATCTCTAGGAGGAGTTCGTTAAAGTACGACACCTGTGAATGGCGAAAAATCCAAAAAATTTGCAATTTCAATTAAAAATGGCGGACTTCCTGTTGAGTCTACGTCATGGCACCAAGAGACTTTTTTTAGGTATCGACAAATCTCACATGTCCACTGAATTTCATACATGCAGGTCAAACACGGTGCGAGGGCTGCTTCATTGAAATTTTCTAGGTGCCGCTATAATGCCATTTTGCCACGCCTAGCTGTAAAACCTATATGATAGTGCAATGTTCATTACGCTTAATATGTCTAGGAAATTTGCTGAGTTTTTGAGCATGTTAAAGCCCTCAAAAATGCAATTATGTATTAGGGGGCGCTTTAGAGCCATAGTCTCACATTTAGAGCCAAATGGGATATTAAATTGAACAACTTCATATTGTCCACCTCTGTGTAAAGGTTGGCGAGTTTTCAAGTATGCTAAGGCCCTCAAAAATGTGTTTGTAACTTCTGGAAAAACGCAGGAAATGGCTCATAGCTCACTTCCTGTGCGGAGAAAAAATTAAAAAAAAATTGACAAAGCCCATCCTAATGCATGCTACGGCCCCACCAAATTTTGTGAGAATACGAGCAAGTTAGTTTGAATATGGACGCGTGTTTGGTGGCGCTATAGAGCCACCGGGGCAAGTGCATATACGTTGCCTGCAGAACATTAAAATTTTTGCCAGGCCTGAGGTGCGTGCCAATTTTCATGAGTTTTTGAGCTTGTTAAGGCACTCAAAAATCCAATTCATTTCGGGTTAAAAATAATAATAATGATTAAAGCTGCAAGCAGCGTTGAAAGGGCCCTCGCACCCCTCGTGCACGTTGGGGTGGTGGCGAGATGTGAGTGGTCAAATGCACCCGTCAACAGCCACTGGACACTGGTAGACTGCACACTATGTTTTCCACGAAGTATGTGGGAGTAAAATCAACTTCCTGTTTCATGGCAGGACATCGAAATTCGCCGCAATGCCACGGACACATCGTTTGATAAATCCAAAAAAGCTTCGCAATTTAACATCGGCAACGTCTTGAGAAAATATTCACCAAATTTTAAGTTGATCGGATAAAATCTCTAGGAGAAGTTTGTTAAAGTACAACACCTGCGAATGGCGAAAAATCTAAAAAAGTTGAAATTTCAATTAAAAATGGCGAACTTCCTGTTTGGTCTCGGTCATGGCACCAAGAGACTTTTTTTGAGGTCTCAGGATATTCCAAATGTCCACCGAATTTCATACATGCAGGTCAAACAAGATGCGAGGGCTGCTTATTTGAAATTTTACAGGGGGCGCTATAATTTCATTTTTGCCATGCCAATATGTAAGCTTTTTATCAGAGTATTATGAATGATGGTCCTTATACATTTACAAAATTTTGTGAGTTTTCGAACATGTTGAGACCCTCAAAAAGGCAATTCTTTTATAAATCTGATTGGGGGCGCTATAGAGCCAATATGCCACATTAGGCTCCAATTAATGAATGACATTGAAGAGAATAAGGCAATTATAATTTGTGCGAGGTTTTGCAAGCTTTGGAGTATTCTAAGGCTTTCAAACGTGCGTTCGTAAAATTTTATAAAACGCAGGAAATAGCTCAAAACTCACTTCCTGTTTGGCCAAAAAATTTCAAAAAATTAGTCATTACCCGGAATGCCGAATGCAATGATCACACCAAATTTCATGAACATTCAATCACTTTTATCTTAACATGACCATATCTAGAGGGCGCTGTGGAGCCACCTAGCACCTCCCGATCCAATATTAGCATATGTTTATACTTCGGAGGACAATTTTATCAAGCATAGGAAGTTTCGGGCAAATCCCACAAAGTATGTGGCAGTAAAAGCAACTCCCTGTTTCATGGCGGGATATCAAAATTCGCCGCGACGCCACGGATACATCGTTCGATGAAATCAAAATTGCTTCGCAATTTAACATTAGCAAGGTCTTTAGATATTATTTGCCAAATATTAAGTTGATCTGATAAAATCTCTAGGAGGAGTTTGTTAAAGTACTACACCTGCGAATTGCGAAAAATCTAAAAAAGTTGCAATTTCAATTAAAAATGGCAAACTTCCTGTTGGGTCTAGGTCATGGCACCAAGAGACTTATTTTTAGGTCTCAGGATATTCCACATGTCCACCGAAGTTCATACGTGCAGGTCAACCAGGATGCGAGGGTTGCTTATTTCAAATTTTCCAGGGGGCGCTATAATGCCATTTTTGCCACGCCTATTTGTAAATTTTTTATCAGCGTCATAAGAATGATGGTATTTAGAATTGTACAAAATATTGTGAGTTTTTGAGCATGCTGAGACCCTCAAAAAGGCAATTCTTTTAAAAATCTGATTGGGGGCGCTATAGAGCCATAATGCCAGATTTACTGCCAATTTTTATCTCAAATTGAAGACAATCAGACAAATATAATTTTTGCAAAGTTTTGCATGTTTTCGAGTATGCTAAGGCCTTCAAATGTGTGTTCGTAAAATTTGGAATAATGCAGGAAATGGCTCATAGCTCACTTCCTGTTTGGCCGAAAATTTTTTAAAAAATACGCATTGCCCAAAAAAACAAATGTAATGATCAGACCAAATTTCATGAACATTCAAGCACTTTTATCTCAACATGGCCTATCAAGAGGGCGCTGTGGAGCCACCTGACCACACCCAATCCAATATCAACAAATAGATATGTTTGGAATTCGACTCTTATTAAGCCTGTAAAGTTTCGCGCAAATCTCACAAAGCATGTGCGCATGAAAGCACCTTCCTGTTTCATGGCGGAACATCGAAATTCGCCGCGACGCCACGGATACAAAGTTCAATGAATCCAAAAAAGCTTCGCAATTTATAATCGACAAGGTCTTTAGATGTCATATGCCAAATTTTAAGTTGATCAGATAAAATATCTAGGAGGAGTTCGTTAAAGTACGATGCCTGTGAATGGTAAAAAATAAAAAAAATTTGCAAATTCAATTAAAAATGGCGGACTTCCTGTTGAGTCTAGGTCATGGCACCAAGTGACTTTTTTTTAGGTCTTGGCATAGTACACATGTCCACCGAATTTTGTACATATAGGTTAAACACGCTGCGAGGGCTGCTTCATTGAAATTTTCTAGGTGGCGCTGTAATGCAATTCTGCCACATCTATCTGTAAACCTTATATCCTCGTAATAAGTATGACCGGCTTAATATGTTTGCAAAGTTTTGTGAGTTTTAGAGAATGCTGATGCCCTAAAAAATGCAATTATGTATTAGGGGGCGCTATAGAGCCACCATGTCACAACCAGTGCCGAATGAGATATCGAATCAAAGAACTTAATAAATATAGTCTATTAGCCAAGTTTGGTGAGTTTGAGTGTGATAAGGCCCTCAAAAATGTGTTCGTAAAATCTGAAAAAATGCAGGAAATGGCTCATAGCTCACTTCCTGTGAGGCAAAAAAATTTCAAAAAAAATTGACAAAAAAATTTATGATGACTACTATGACTATGAAATTTCGTGAGAATCCGAGCAAGTGCATTCCAAAATGGCTGCGTGTTTGGTGGCGCTATAGAGCCACCGGGGCATGTCCAAGCACAAAAATAATAGTTTGCAATTTTCACAACGACTGACGTGTGGGTAAATTTTTGTGAGTTTTCGTGCATGGCAAAGCCCTCAAAAATGCGTTCTCGCAGCAGAATAAAAAGAAGAAGAAGAAGAAAAAGAAGAAGAAGAATAAGAATAAGAAGAATAAGAAGAAGAAGAAGAATCCCATCAAAAACAATAGGTTCCTCGCACCTTCTGTGCTCGGGCTCTAATAAGAACGTACAATGAAACCATGGCCAAAATACTGTGTATTTACCCAGTAAATTATAAAGCGTTATTGGTTATGACTACTGGTATTAACTGAGTAAATACAGAAAATCTACGGCTGAAATAGTAGGTATTTATCTGCTAAATTCTATTTTATTTTTGGGCAATTCCCACTGTAGAAACTAGGTAAGTAAAGAGAAAGTATAAGAGAGATAATATCATACGTCTTCTGTCAAAAAAATTAGTCATGGTTTTTTGATCAGTTCATGAGTTCATTTTTTATTCTGTATTTTTCCCCTTCTCCTCATCCTCTTCCCCCTTCTTTCTCTCTCTCTCCGGGCTGTGTGAGCGTGATTCAGCACCGTCCCCAAGCCCCCTTTCCATCTGACCCTCCTCCCTTTTTTGCAGTGGCGTGGGGACAGAATTTTAAACATTTTAGCATGTTTTATGTTTTTTTTTATGGGGATAAACCTTTTAAAACATTTATTTAACTGTGCTATTGTTTAGTGATTTTTAAACGTGTATTATTTGAGTGGTTGGGGGAAGTGAAAGTGATAAGTGATAAAACTATTTCAAGCGTATTGTTGCTCAGGGCATAACAAAAGAGTTTAAATTCAGAGTGTGTTTTAAAGTTTTTGGCGACATGTTGGTAAAATAGTGTTTTAAAATGAAAAATGAAAGCATGAAGTGTTAAAACTGGAAAATAATGTGATGGCGAAAGCATGTTTAAAATAGCGGTGCGTGCATTGAATAAGTCTGTAAAGGAAAAGGGAAGAAAGAAAGAAAATTATTTATTAAGTCTTTCGTCGCAATGTGAATGGAAAGACAAAAGATGATGCAAAATAAGGATGTTATAGAGTATCCGAAGTCTTCTTAGTCCATAGGTCTTCTATCCTTCTCTGTGTGTGTGTGTGTAAAGACAGGGTGAATGAGTGGAGCCCATGGGGTTGGGATTTGCTCTCTGTGAGTTGGTGGGTGCTTGCAGGGGTAGCCAACGAATGTTTGATTGATTGAATTAATGAATGAAAATATTCTGTCAAAAATCTCATGGGGGCGGAGCTGAGCGGTTTGAGTGCCTGCGTTTTGTGAGATTGTTCATGACGTCATTAATATGTCTTGGGCTGTTGTTAGGCCATTACATAGTTTTATTTTGAAAAGGAGCGAGAAAATCACAGGTTACCAATATTCACAATGTTACGTTTTTGAATGGTGGGAATGAAATTGTTCAGAAATTTGAAAGGGCACTCACCAACGTGGCTGAAGAATTTTTTTTAAAAGGACATCTGCAGTATGAGTGTAAGTGTCTCAGTGCCCATAGGTCTCAGGACATCATAGGACGTTTCATTATTAGGCTTTCAGCCACAGCGGATCTAGACTAATGGATATCATTATTCTTTTAAACAACAGATTAGGTTAATTTAAGCAATATTGTATTCCAGGCCAGCCAATTGCTCCAAAAGAATTTTTGGAAGAGCGCGATTACACCACGAATTATGCCATAAAATGTATCCTGGGAACACCGCAACATAATTATTCTAAACAGTTACAGATCATACTTTCCCACCATAAGTAATACCTACACAAGCGCGTGGCCATGTAAAATATTGTCTGTATTTTGTATCGGATAATGCTTGGTATTTATCACTTATAAATGTTTGTAATTTGTTTCATCCAGTCTTGGAAATGAGTAACATAAAATAAACTAGGTTTATGCCGTTGGAGGCGACGGCTGAGGGTATATCCCCGAATGCCCCCAATCCTTGAATAGACCTTGAGTATTTGATGGTGCGATCAGGAACCAGTCGCGAGAACCAGGAAATGCTGTAGAGCTTGTTTTATTAATAAAGGGGGAGGACCCCCACAGGGCAGAAGGCAAAAGTACAGAGTCCACAATCCAAAAGTCAAAATCCAGTTGGGCAAAAATAGTATCAAAAACCAGGGCAGCAATCACAGTAAACGTAGTCGGACAGAAATGGGTCTGGTACACAGGAATAGTACTATCAGAGAGACAAGCCAGAATCCACAGGACGTAATCCGAATCCTTACCAGGGCAGCAAACAGAGATATCGTAGTCGGGCAGAAAAATGGTCAAAACACACAGATGCAACAGTAATCCAAAAATACAGAGGCAAAAATCAAAAGTCGGGCAATCCAGTCAGAAAGATAAACGCTGAGAAATTGAGGCGAGAAACGTGGCACAAGAAAACTAGGGAGAACAATCTGACATGAAAGTGAACCAAACAGACATCTTATATACACATCCGGGGTAAACACATGACCAGGGAGAACAGGTGCAATCAATGGTAACAATGATCAGGGAGAGACACAAGGAATAAACTAATTACATGAATTTGGCTGTTGCCAAAACGAAGACAGGGATCACAAGACAAACCTAAGTACAAAACAACAGCTCCGGTTAAGGAGTACTAAAGTGCCAAGATAAAAGAAAAGGAAAGCACAAAGTATAAGTGGAAATCCACAGAAACTTGCAGCAGAGATAATTAGGGATAGGCAAGGAGGCGGAGACTAGAATTGAGCGACTGCTGAGAGATCGTTAGTCAATTAGTATGTGCGGCTATACAATCCCGAGTGCATGTTAGAAAGTTAGTAAAAATATACAAGATTAGTGTGGTTAGTAATTCGCAAAAACAATAAACTGTGTATGTGTTAGTAAGACAGTAAAAGAGAGAGGAAGGAAGAACACGAGATAATGAAAGAAGATTGAAACCCAGAAACCAATAAATCACCTGAATGAGTGGCACGCAAGACAAGGGACCGTGAGCAAAGATACACACATGACAAGACAGGGGAGAAAAAGTGCAAAGCTTGGAAATGAAAACATGGCATGGAAAACTGAGGCATGAAAAAATAATAAAACATGAAATCTAAATTACCAAAAACATAATACATGATCCTAAGAATGGTCAAAGGGCAGGCAGTGGTCACTAAACACAGAAATCCTAAACATGGCTAGGCCAGGCACAGACCTTAAAACATGACATGCAGAATTCAAATCACAACACTGCAAAAATTATAAGTTAAAATAAACACACTTAGGTATTTTTTTTTAATTAAAATAGGTCAGCTCTACAACCTTACATAGCACCAGGAAGGCTGTCTTGACTTTGAGTGTTTTGAAAATGACACCCAACTCTTCTTTCTGCTAGCCCGTGGGATTTTGTTTGCTATGAATCTTATTCGTAATTGAAAAAGAACAGGCTATAATTGACCACCATATATGAAATATATTTCTGTTTGTGTCTTTTTGGTTGTAGAGATTCAAACCAAGGCTCCAACCATGGATAAGTTCCAGCAGGAATTCAAATTTGGAAAGGAGTACCGGCTCCTAAAAGAAGAGATCCGGCTTCTAAAAGAGGAGCAAGATTTTCTTTGAGAGAAAACCGGCCCTTTAACTGGCCCTTCAACAACCCCAAAAGGTGTCTGTACTTCATTCTGACCAAAGTCATCATGACCAAAAGTCTAAAAGATGCTTAATAAGTGGCATTCTATTTTGCATCTATTTTCATATCCCCGCATCATGCAAATGCATAAGTACATTACAATAAGTGTTTTTTTCATGTGCAAAATCAATAACAATTTTATTACTCTGTCAGGGTCATACAAAAAAAGCAAAGGATTTCTCACTCTTGGTCTTCTGACACGTCATCTGAGTCAGACTCCTCCTCTGAACAAGAGAAGTGGAAGAGGAAAAAGACCAAGAAAAAGTCTTAAAGATTGGAAAAAGAGGTAATTTCCATCATTTGGAAAAGGATGGCTTACAGTTATATACACATAGTTTACATTTATATATAACTTGTAGGTTATCATAGTTATTTCTCCACCGCCTTGATCACACCATGAAAACAAATCGTTATAAATTGCGCTGTTTGTCTCATTATTATTATACCCCCGGCATATAATGCGGGGGGGATATAGCGATAGCCATGTCCGTGCATCCGTCCGTCCGTACGTCTGTAATCATTTCGTTTCCGGGGCAGAGTTCAAAAACCATTCAATATTTCTTCACAAAATTGGATGTGTCTTTTGGTATTTAGGAATTTCTAAAACTTACATTTTTTGTGTTTCCATGGCAACAAGATGGACCTAATATCTGGGAAGGGTATGGCTCGTTTCCGGAGCATAACTCAATAACCGTTTAATATTTCCTCACAAAATTTGGTGTATAGATCTCATATATCATGGAGATGTGCCTTTCGGTATTTAGGAATTTCTACAATTTCTATTTTTTGTGTTTCCAAGGCCACAAGTTGGACTTAGTCTCTGAGGACGGTATGGTTCGTTTCCGGAGTGTAACTCAACCTTTTAATATTTATATCCCCGAACGCCAAATGGCGTTCAGGGGGATATTTTGTTTTTGGTCCGACCGCTGCCGCCGCCGCGCACTACGTGTTAACGCGATAACTTCAGTAATATTTCAATTACAAATTCCAAATTTTGCACATAAGTAAGTATCATTAAGAGGAAGAACTGACTCGATTTTGGACAATTTACGATGTCCAGATTGGCCACCAGGGGCCAAAAACTGATTTCAGTGTTAACTCGATAACTGCAGTAATATTTCAATTAGAAATTCCAAGTTTTGCATATAAGTAAGTATCAAACAGGAAGAACTGATTCGATTTTGGACAATTTATGATCTCTAGACTGGCCACCAGGGGCCAAAAACTGATCTACGTTAGTGCGATAACTACAGTAATATTTCAATTAGAAATTCCAAGTTTTGCAAATAAGTAAGTATCATAAAGAGGAAGAACTGTTTCAATTTTGGACAATTTTCTATTTCTAGATTGGCCCAGGGGGCCAGAAACTGAAAAAATCTGTTTCTATCATATCTCTGAAAATATTTGCCAACTGACCTCAAATCAAGTGCAAATGAAAGGTCATGACCTGAGGATGTGTCCCACAATGACATTATACCTGTTTGTTCACACAAGGTGGAGCTTTGTCACATAAAATTCACCATATTTGCTATATCTTTGGAACTATTTCTCCGATTGACATGAAACTATGTGCAACTGCAAGGTCATGACCTCACAACGTGTCACATGATGACATCATACCGGTCTGGTTCAATATTTTGCCACCAGGTGGCGCTTTGTGGTGGAAAATGACCATTTTGGCCATATCTTCAGAACCATTTGACCGATTGACCTGAAATTAAGTTCAAATGAAAGTCTATTCAAGAATTGGGGAAATGGAAGATTGGGGGGGTTCGGGGATATGCCCCTAGCCGTCGCCTCCGATGGCATAAGCCTAGTTCTTCACCAACTTTGGTGAGTAGATTTGATATACAATGTAGATGTGTCTTTTGGTATTTAGAATTTGAGAAATTTCTTTTTTTTGTTTTTTTTTTTTCATGGCAGAAAGTTGAAGCGAGTGTCACTGGTTCCAGAGCAATACATGATAATTGTTCAATGTTTACCTCCGCGAAGGAGGTTATGTTTTCGCCTGGGTTTGTCTGTCTGTCTGTCTGTCCAGATTGGTATAAGAAAGAAATGATTGGATTTTGGAAGTGATCTCCATCTGGATCCAGGAATTTTTTAAAGGATTCTTTAACATTGGGAGACATTTAACATTTTCAACATTTATGCATATAACTCCACCAAAAATGGTCAGGGCACTTGGAAAAAAATACAGGACAAGTTTCGAACATGTTCTACAACATATCAAAGACTGATCCTAAAAATGGAATAATTCCGGATACTATGATCCAGAATACAAAAGTAGAGGACCTTCGGAACTTTCATTATAGGAAGAGAACAAATGAAGCTACAAACATGCGACAAACGCCATTATATAGCCAAGATATTGCAGAATTAGGAAGGTGTCACCAGATTCACTGTATCTTCAAAAGCCAGGGAACTAGATCCAGAAGAATACCACCATTACGGAAAATTGCAATATGGAGGGAAATGTTGTGCTTGGCCGAGGTCTGCGCTCTCCGAGTGCTTTTCTAGTTATCTATGGAATTGGCATGTTGATCTAATGTATCCTGTAGATGCGCCTTTTCCTATTTAGGAATTGCTGAGATTTGGATTTTTTCTTGTGTGTTTCTATAGCCACAAATTACACTCAGTTTCTGGTTAGGGTGTTGCTCACTTCTGAGGCATAACTCAGTAACAGAACTTTCAACATACCTGTGAATTAAAAAGGGTGTCTTTTGCTATTTGGGATTTTCTGCTTCATGAAAACAAATGGAACAGGCTCAGAAAGATGTGTAAAGTTACATTCCTGTAGCAGAACTTGAAAGTATTTTCATAAATCCTTGAGAAGATATTTATTAGTACAAGGTACCTGAGGCCTCCCTGATTTTGCGGGGGCCGGGGGGATATGCCATCTTCTGATGGCTCTTGTTTAATATAGGAAGAGATGGAATTTAAACTATATCTATCAAAAACTAGACCTGTCATGGTTTGTGGAACTTTTTCATCTTTACATCACAGGAGTTTGTCACAATTCCATTCTAGTCTCAGTGTCGCACTATCATGTGCTGAATGATTTTAGTACGCTCAAGGCTATAGCCAGTACCAACACACAATCTAGTAGGGCTGGGCCGGTTATGAATCAGTAATTAAGCAATAACACATGAGGGAGTGTGTTGTACTCAGGGCCGCCATCGTCAGTATTGCCAGTATTACCACGGCATACTACTTTTCATAGTGGTATTGCCTGGCAATACTACTTTTCTTATGTGACATGATGAGATTGGTTGGTTCAGAGAACTATACAAACAGTCTGTGTGTGTCCGTGTTGATTGTTTTTCATTACACCATTGCCCCAAAAACGTAAAACAAAAGAGAAATGAGCGAATGGAACGAACAGTCTATTCTGTATTCGATTGGGAGGGGGCGTCCCCTGTCATAGGCTAGCGCTCTAGAATCTTTGGGCTTGATCCTAGCTTTGCTAACCCATCGAGTCAATGGGGAAGATTTTTTCTCAGTTCAGCAGCAGCATAGAGCGACTAGAAATTCTTTCGGACGGACCACAAAATCTGCGGTAAGATGTGGTATGAAAATTATCTTTTTTCCAATAACATTATTGCAGCTTCCATCTCTATATTTAAATTATGAAAGTTTGTCTGGATTTCTAATGGGAAACACATTGCTTGAAGTACCGTTAGCAAATGCCTGTGTTGATCTAACTTTAATGAAAGAAAGACATCTAGCTAAAGCATAGGCGTTATTAGTGTGGGGGATGGGGGGGGACATGTCCCCCTCAACATTCAAAAGGGTGGTGTTCGTCTCTCCCCCCAAACATTAGCTGAGAAGCTTAGGAGCAGATCCTCAACGGTAGTGTTCTCCAGGATTCTACCGGTACCACGTGCAAGCAGAGGAACGCAGAATTTTATCTGGAAGTTATAAACACGTGGCTACGAACCTGGTGTAGGAAAGAGGGGTATAGGTTTATGGGGCACTGGAACTTTTTCTGGGACAGGGGTGACCTGTTCAAGCCTGACGGGCTGCACCTGAACCGGAGGGGTACCTTTGCACTGGGCCAGCGTATGTTGAGGGTAGCACAGGATTATTTAAACTAGGGACTTGGGGGGCAGGGAGGTTAGTGAGTGTTACACATAGGGAAATGCAGACTGCCCCAATGGAGGCTGACGGCGTTGCATGCACTATCAACGTTTTACTTTCAAAGCAACAAAGCGTAGTGGGGGGCTCGAAGCAGCGGCCACATGGGAAATCAAGGGGTAAGAGCATTAGTAATAACCTGAAATGTTTTTATTTAAATGCAAGAAGCATAAAAAATAAATTTCCAGAACTTGAGGCTGTAGTGATCAGTTAGGGCTATGACATAGTTGGGATTACAGAGACATGGCGAAGTGAAGAGGATGGAGATGAATATAATATAGAAGGTTATAAGCTCTTTAGGAAGGATAGATGTATTAGGCGTGGAGGGGGTGTAGTACTCTATGTGAACGAAAACATTAATGTACAGGAAATTCCGGAAATTGAACAATCCTTGTTCTGTGAAGATTTCTGGGTTAGACTCATTGGCAAACACAAGACAGGTTTAAAAATAGGAGTATGCTATCGACCACCAGCTTTGGACAGTACAATTAATGAAATGCTTTTTAGGAGGATTACGCAAGCTTGTAGAGGTGCTGGGACTATTATTATGGGAGACTTAAACTACCCTGGTATCAATTGGGAAATGGTAAAAGGACAGGGTAGGGGAGAGGAAGAATTTATAGATGTTATAAATGATAATTTCTTGGTGCAGTATGTTAATAAACCTACCAGAGAGAAGGCCATTTTAGACTTGGTGCTCTGCTAATTCAATCAGGGTCATTACAATGTTGAGGTACTGGAGCCACTTGGGACAAGTGATCACTCTGCTGCTAATTTTGATGTTTCATGGGAAGTCAAAAAGGTGTATTCTAAAACAAAAATGTTCAATTTTAGGCAGGCAAACTTTGACAGGATGCGCTCATATCTAGCTGAAATAAAATGGGAGACACTCCTGGACTGTAAGTCCGTAAATGAGATGTGGAAAAGATTTAAGGGGGTTTTACTTGAATTACAATGCAGATTCATTCCAAAAGTGTCCAAAAGTAAGCTGAAAAAGCAGAATCCTCAGTGGATGACCAAAGGTATTTGTAGGATTTTGAGGGAAAAGAGGAATCTTTATAAGATGTACATAAAGAATAACAATGAGAACACACAGGCTGAATACTGTAAAATGCGGGCTGTGGTCAAAAATGAGCTGAGGAATGCTAGAAGACTGTATGAAAGACAAATTGCAGAGGGGGAAAAAACTAATCCTAAGCGCTTCATTCAGTACTGTAGCAGAAAAAGGAAAGTTAAAGAGCAGGTTAAGTGCTTAAAGAATAAAAACGGATTGCTGCTATATGATAACAAGCATATTGCGGATGCCTTAAACAGTTACTTTGTTGAGAATTTTACCACAGAGGGGGTCTTTATTTGGCCAGAGGGCATCTCAAATGCTCACGATTATTTAGCAGAAATTGAGGTTCGGGATAATGAAGTATTAGACAAGTTGCATAAACTAAAGGCAGATAAGGCGGCGGGTCCTGATGGCTTATATCCTAGAGTGCTCAGGGAAACTGGTGAGATCATCTTTAAGCCGCAATCCGCCATCTTCAGACGGTCTTTAGAAACTGGGGAAATACCAAATGATTGGAAAGAGGGCAATATAATACCAAAATATATGAAAGGGGACCGTACCGAGCCTGGAAACTACAGGCCAGTCAGTTTAACTTGCATTGCGTGCAAAATATTGGAATCTATCATAAAAGATGAGCTGGACTTATTTCTTGAACGTAACTGTATCTTGAGGGATGGGCAACATGGTTTTCGGAAGGGAAGGTCATGCCTAACAAACCACCTGGAATTTTTTGAAGAAGCCACCAGGACTTACGACCAGAGCAGGGCTTATGACATCATATACTTGGATTTTCAGAAAGCATTCGATACAGTACCGCATAAGAGACTAATTTTTAAAATGAGCTCCATTGGAGTTACAGGAGGTATTCTGAAGTGGATTCAAAACTGGTTACAGGACAGAACACAAAGAGTAGTGGTCAGTGATATCTCATCTGAGCTCAGTAAGGTGGGGAGTGGTGTCCCCCAGGGATCGGTGTTGGGACCCCTGCCATTCCTCATTTACATTAATGACCTTGATAGGAATATTGAGAGCAGATTGGTTAAATTTGCAGATGATTCTAAATTGGGGGGTTTGGCAAATAGTTTATGGTCCACTAAAGTGATTCAGGACGATTTGGATAGAATCCAGAATTGGGCAGAAATGTGGCAAATGAAACTTAATCTAGCAAAATGGAAAGTTGTACATGTAGGTAATAAAAACATAAGACAGGATTACTTTATGGGAGGTTTAAAACTGGAATGTGCTGCACAAGAGAAAGATCTGGGTGTGATTGTTGACCAAGCCCTCACAGGTTCTAGCCATTGTGCCATAGCAGTCAAAAAAGCTAATCGGATGCTAGGATACATTGCCAAAAGTATTGAGTACAAATCTAAGGAGGTGATGCTTCTTTTATACAACACGTTCGATAGACCACATCTGGAGTATTGTGTACAGTTCTGGGGACCATACTTTAAGAAAGATATAGAGGCTCTAGAGAAAGTTCAGAGAAAAGCCACTAAGCTTATTCCAGGTATCAAAGAAGAAAGCTACGAGAGGCTGAAGATCCTTAATCTCTTTAGTCTTAGGAAAAGGAGACTCAGGGGTGATTTGATTGAGGTCTTTAAATATGTTAAAGGGATTAACAAAGTGAATCATGTAGGATTCCTTCGACCAAGTGTTGTGAGTAGAACTCGGGGTCACAAATGGAAGTTGACCAAAGGTAAATTTAGCACTGATATTCGGAAATATTTCTTCACCCAAAGAGTAATTTCAATGTGGAATAGCTTGCCTGACCATATTGAGGCAGAGACCTTGGGGGTTTTCAAGAGCAGGCTTGACCTAAAGCTAGATACCATTGAGTCGTTCAGTATCTGAAGGGATATATTCACAATAGTATAAAGAAACTGGCGATCTTAGTTGGGCTGAAAGGCCTGTTCTTGCCATTTATGTTATGTTATGAAAAAATTTTTTCGCATGATCGTGTATTCGCATCTTTGCATTGACTTTGATTGTAATCTGTAGTGCGAAAAATTTGTTTCGCGTCCGACAGAAAAATAATTTAAAAGTGCTGCACCTGATTTTAGTAATCAAGGTTTCTATTGAACCCCATGATTAGTTAATTAGATGATTCATTTGATGTAGTGCTGGGCTAAAATGAAAACCTACACACACAGCGGCCCTTTGTGGATGAGATTGGACCCTCCACAGTTCTCCTTTTCTCGACAAAATGTTAACCCTCATCCTACCATGCTATTTTACACCTTAATCTTACCGTGTGGGGTCCGTTTGGACCCCAATACTTTTTTTAAAAATTAAAGCTTATAAAGACAAAATTACCAGATAAAATTTTGCTCAGAACATCTTTTATTCATAACATCAATACACTCAAGGGCCTAGGGCATAAAGAACCCACTTAAACAATGAACACTTAACCAAGAAAATGTCCTGTATAGAGAAACAGTGTCACTAAATTCAAGTTTTGTGGTTGCTGATCTTTACAACTATGTCATCATAACCACACATATGAAAAGAACACACACTTGTCCATAATAAGTGATCATAGATGGAGTGTCTGAGGTCTCTCCAAGAAAGTTTAGGTACATTCATTACAGACTACTTGCTGCTTGCTGTGGTCTAAGCACACAGCCCGTTTGCATTCTGCACACTCAAGCCTGACCTTCTTGTCCTGCTCTCGGGGACAAAAGATGCACCGTCTCCTCTTTCCCTGTCTGGTTGGATCTTGACCCTGTTGGAAAACTTGAGCAGGTTCAACTCCAAAGAGCTTCATAGACAGCTTAACTGGGGCATGGAGAGTGGCAATGTTTGCTCGACGCTGGACTTGAGGTGTTCCAAGTTGGCATGCCAGCTCTGAGAGAAAGATACGTCTTCCCTCAGGGGCTTTCCACTCTGGATAGTTGCCCATCCAGATTACAAATGCTGCAATAGCTCCTACATCAATGATGTTGCCAAACAGCACAACAGGCCAACGGTTCACTTTCCTTCTAGCAGTGAACATGGTAGCCAGATGGTCAAGGGTTTGTATTTTTTTTTGTATGATTATGACCAAGTTATATTTTATGTATTTTATGATATTTTTGCTGGGGTCGATATTATTAGAATACACAAGTTGTTGCTCCGAATTCACTTTTCTTTAGGTTATATAATAAGGTTACATAGACAGACAAATTCATACAATTTCAGCTGGATCTCGTAGCCGTTAAGAGTTTGGCAGGCAAAAAGCAGTGTCTGGGGTCCAAACGGACCCCACACGGTAGGATTAAGGTTAAGTCACATTGTAACCAAGACCTTGATTAGAAATCTAGAAAGATGCATGTTTTTGGAGCATTTCAGCCTTTATCTTAACAGACTGCGCAGCATTGAACATTGTCTGCTTGTGAGATAAAAAGAAAAAAAAAGACCCTTAAAATCTTGTCCTCTCCAAAGTTTGAGACACAGTAACGCCCTTTGCTAAATGAACTTCTATGACTGGAAAACAAAATTGGAAAGTTTAAGATTTTCACTAGAACGTGCCACATTATTCATTGCAAGTTTTTCATCAAAATCAGTCAAGTTTACGGTCACTGTCTAGCAGTGAGTGTTAGCTAGAGTGTATTAGCTAAGCTCTATGAGCTTTGGTTAGCATGTCAAGTTGTGTGAGAGACACAGCAGCACACAGGCTTCTCGTTTACTGAAGTGATGGTGGTGGTCTGAATGAATTGGCTACATTACTGTATACAGAGCTGAATACTTTGATTTTTGTTTTATATGGCAGCAGACAGTAACGAGCAGAATTTGTGGATCTATACTTCTAACTTTTTTCTTTGTTAAGCTTGTTTGTTAAGCTTAATGAGGCTACTAGTAACAGTAGCTATAACTAAAGCCAGACCATGTAGCTAAATTGATATTTTTTCAATTAGGCGGGACGATCTGCCTGCCCTGTGCACATCGCAGAGGCACACTGTGGTTGTTTTTCAGAAGGTTAGTTAGAACAAAGTCAGAGATGGAAAGTAGTGTTGAACACATTTTCTTAACTACTGTAGTGAATTCATTACATTATCAGCTAAATGTAATTAAATCCATGAAGATGCAAGTTGTTAGGCAATCAAATTCATTAAGGGAGAGATGGTCCACAACATGTCAGTAATGGTTGTACAGTGTTGCATTTGTTTCAGTATTAAAAACCTCCTTCCTCCTTAATGCCATGGTTAAGTCAACAATGTTGGCCAGTATGTGTTAGCCGAGGTGTTTTTAATTTCCCTAAACAGAAAGGCTGATGCCAGCGTTGCAGAAATTAACCCAGAGCAGGTCATCGAAGAAGATGCAACAAAGTAAGGGGAGGGTAAAACACAACATATCAGTCATGTTTGTTACGGGTGGTATGTGACATATACCAGCCTGGTTGACATTACTATAAAAAGCACATTCTGTAATTCCCTCATGTGTGGCTGCTGTGCCTGTATAATGGAATGGAAGGTGATCCTCCTGTACAGTTCAGTTGAACCACAGTATCATGGTAGTCGTCTCACATCAACTGTTTCTGTTCTGTTTTCTTCCTGGTAGACTTACATTTGTCCAAAAGAACTAGGTTCACTAACCCACATAACTGGCCCTGCATTTTCGTGAATTACCAAACACAACCTTGAGGAATTTTCATTTGTCGAATCAATCGTTAGAGATACATGCTGTCCAACAATAAACTTGCTGTTGGTTACCAAGACCCGAAATTGATTTTACGGATGCTTCAACTAGGCAATGACTTCACTTCATGAGATTTCGAGCGAAAAAGACAACGTTCAAATTAGTTTTTCGCGTGGGCGGCATACTTCGCCCAACATAATTTATATATCAATCAAATCTATTATAAATTCTTTACTTATTTGTGTAGGTTGTATTGTGGGCGAGGCCTGCCGCCCGAGTTTTATTTCGAAAATGAAAGTTTACATTAGTGACGCGCTTAGTTACGCAAAATATATAAATGTGGGATTGGCATTTACAAATGGAAATAAAATTGAATTTTGTGATATTATTTAAAATAACTTAAAATGTAGCGTTATTTCATACAATTGTAAGTATTTTTATGTGTAATCAAACAAATGTGTGGATTGTGTGTTTTTCGCTAAGGATTCAACACGAGGCACGAATCGTATTTCATATTGAAATCCAACTTTTCAATTGCACCTCTTGCATAAGCGGCGTTCTTTGATGTACAGCTGTTCGCATTTCCTGCTTTTTTGACGCGTAATATTTAGAATGATGATTCTTCTGTAATGTGTGAGATATGTAAATATCGAGTAAATAGTCGTTGAGTGTTAGGCCTAATTACTCAATGTACGAGCCATGATGATCAGTGGCGTCAGCCTTTTCGGCGCGATGACCCAGTTTCGTCTTTCGACAATGATCCGATGAGGAAATGCTCCAGGTGAACCCAGGTGAACTACTAGTACACGAGGAAAGGTAAGTTTTATCTATGCAAAATCTATAAAAATCTGTTCATATACGGATATTCTGAGTTATGGTGGAGATGTAGAACCAATAAATGACTCTTTGAAAAATAAGATAGGCCTAGGCCTATAGGCTATCTGATGCCCGATCGATGCCCAACATTTCGCCCCTCGATCAGCTCGGCCCTTGAGCACGCATCATATTATGCAACTTTGAAGTTTGTGAACTGAATTGAATCAGACCTTAATTTTGTTTTTAATATAATTAATGGGTAGCATAATTAATTCAGAAATATAAAAGACAAATATAATTTTGCTCCAGTATAAGTGTGATAAGGCATAGAAAAAAATACCCGTGATTCCCATTACCCAACAGTCCCTATTTTCCCCCTACCCTAAACATTTTATTGGCGTTTTTGATTGCTAAAGGTATCTTGCCTACTGTCATTGCACACTTTTTGGACAAAAAAAATAATTTTTGAGATTACTGTAGAGATTTGAGTATAGGGCCTATAGAGTGGCTTTATTGTGGTTTAAAATTTTATTAAGAAGCACTGCATTAAAATATTAAAAAAAAATGAAATAATGTTCCTACCTACCTACCTACCCACCCACCCTATTTCTATTTGGGACGTAATAGGAATCGAACCTATTTTTTTCTAGACCTAATATCAGTATTTTTTTCTGACTTAACTGTTTCATTAAACATTTCTGTTTATTATTTATAATTTATCTATTTATCTCTCCCGTTACCATGGCAACAATGGACCACTCATCTTGATAATGTTGAATTGTTTATTATTTATATAATAATTGATATACATAAATTATAAGACAATATATTGAACTCTTTTCCTCTTGGGATTGATTATAGGCCAAATAATGACATTTTGCATGGTGCATTTTCCTGTTCCGTTGCCATGGCAACCATGGGGCAGTAAGGCTTATAACATTAATTTTTTAAAATTTTGGCTATTATGTCAATAAATGACACCAATGAATATTAGTTTTTAGACAGGGCCAATTTTGATGGTTAGTGAACCTAGTCCTTTACTTGTTGGGTGGCTGTGAATTACTGCCCATGTTTTTCCATTCAAGTCTGCAGACTTTTCTCATATTTTAGACATTTTTGGGACATTTTGTCATTATTTAAAAAATGTGAATTAAACATTTTCATTTACATTTCATATCGTCAGAGATTTTGTCTGTTCAGGGTGATCTACACCAAACTAAGCGTTTCTTAAATGTTTCTTTGCATGGTTAAGCTACAGTGATTTGAGTACCCAATTATCCTGTGGCAAAATAACATTCAGTAACAACCAAAAATAGGTTCACTTCCTGCTTGCGTTCGGACCGTCGCATTATAGGCCTATTACACGACAGGCAAAAAAGTTGGTAATACTACTTTTAAAGTGGTGATGGCAGCACTGGTTGAACTGTAATATCGTCCTGGTTGTAATTTGGTCGTGGGGAGGAGACTGCATTTATATTATTACTTGTTTCTTCATTTGTTTCATCTTACTCTCCCTACCGGCGGCCTGTGTGCAAATGCATGCATGTGTATGGATTAGGAGCTGCATTGACATACAGAGCCGTGTGAATCTTACAAAGCAAATCTTTATTTTCATTCTATGATCTGTCTTGATAGTTCAGAGTCCAGAGGCGGTTGTCCATAGATACCAGGCTGTCCTAAAAAAGTTTTGGTGCACCAGGAGCCTTAATCTCAGCTGTGAATCTCTGGATGTGGACAGAAATACAATTGTATTGACTGCTGTCATTGCAGCCATCATGATCGCCTCAGAGGGTGAAGACTTGAGAAGACGACACTGTTGCCAGCTTTGCAAAAACTTGCAAGGACTTCATAGACACCAACAAACCTCTTGAGGAAAAAATGAAGAGATTCTGAGCTGCTTCCCATAAAATATAAATTTCGGAAGTGAGCGGCCACACATCTGCAGTGTGCCATACTATTGTTTACATTTCTGCAATGAAATGAACTCTTGTGATTTGCTCAAATGTTAAAGTGATGTGATAGTGTTAATGCATACTTAGACATTTTTTTAACCGGAATATCCCTTCAAAGTCTTTTGAAAATCGAAAATTAACCGCCAAGATTCTAACGGTCCCTTATAGTATGAAGCTTAGCGAAAGTTCAGTCAGGAAGACTCTCTCTCGCGCTCGTCAGCCCTGTCTAATTTGTTCATACATGTTCACTCCTGATTCTCCGCAGACAACATCCGGGGCTGTCAATGAGCAGTCACCTGGCATTGCAGCTGATTCCTTCTATCCAACCAGGGCACACCTCAGTCGCGTCGCTAGCCAATCATTGTGCTGCCGTCTTTTTAAATATGTTCTTTTCTCCGCCCTAGTTCGCCCATGCTGCCGCTCGCTGAGATTTGCTATGCTCTTGCAATTTACGCTCGCCTCCGTTTCTAGCAAATGCACCGGCTACATCTTCCAGTCCTCGCTTCGGCCGTCCCACGCGCGTTCCCTCCTCTGCCTGCTTTCCAGCAAGCAACTATTTCAGCGCAAATCCCTTTTTGCCACAGGCTGACCGCCTCCATGCCTCGCTGCTTTGCTGCAGTAATTCATGCAAATTGGGCCCGTCCATGTATTGTATGCTGTACATGTTCATACTTTTATAAGTCCATTATTCAAGTTAAAAATTCCTCTTTTTTTTTGGTCTAATAATGCTCAGCTTCCTGAGATGCTGAATTTTGGGGTTTGCACTGGCTGGTTGCGATCATCGGAGTTGGAAGAGGCGGTGTCATCGACATGGTTAGTCTGTGCGTTGCGAATCTGTATAGAATGAGTTTCGCTTTTGAGTCGTTACTAGGTTTAATCGGCTTTCTTTGCAAAGATGTTCTGGCTTGCTGAGATGCTCCGGTACAGCACCGGGAAATATCAGTTCGGAGGCTGTCGGGTCAAGTTTCAAAAATAAATAAATGAATAACACGGTCACATTCGGCAATAAATAGCCTGCACAGATTTACTCACGATCAGTTTTATTATTTACGAGCCAATAAAAGTGGGGGGGAAAAAATGCTCACTGTTGCAGCTCGTAAATGGCAGGCCTGGTGTTCCGGTGCTATCGGTTTAAAAACTTCAAGGCTTATATCGTCGGATGCCGGGGATTTCCTTTTTTATCGACGTGTCGTTGTTATGCATGGCACAGATCCAGTGGAAATGCTAGCGATAGAGCTATAATATTATGTCATCATATGTCTTGCTAGATGCTTACGTACCCTACTTGATCGGTGCTTGAATCGTGTTCGGTTTAGGAAACTGTTATGAGTTTTAACGTAATTCATCCGTTGAATGCATGGCGAACGAAGACGTTGCTATTGGGAAACGGGCTGCATTTATTATGCATATTAATTGCCCTTGGTATGGGGGCACATAGTCATAAGAGGTTGCTATTGTTCTGAATGCATCTTTTCAAATGATTCAGATATTTCCCCAAAGTCAGGCGCACAATTCCCATCTACTGCGTTCGGCCTCCTCCGTGCCAAAACTGCTTGACGCAATATCCCCGGATGAGAGGCGCCGCCCGATTTGAAATTCTGGACAAGACCATCGACTCATTGGATTGGCATGACGTTTCTATAATGTGGTTTGTTCCACACCAACTTCAGTTTTTGCCTATGCTGCCCTTTCATCGGGTTCGGTGGTTATTTTCAAGGTCAGTGGTTCGCATGTAAATGGCCTCTGTCTGCCCAAGCTCTATTCCTCAGCACTGCATGAAATTTAACCATTGCCGTAGCGCGGCATTCGGAGCATGTTCTGGCATCGCAAACGTATTGCAGTTCTGTGCGTCAATGAAGCGCAGTTAGCATCATTGGCAAAAGTTAGGGTGGTACAGTGGTTGGCACAGTGTCTCCTAGCAAGAAGTTTGCGGGTTCGAAACCAGCCTTGGGCCTTTCCATGTGGAGTTTGCGTTGTTCTCCCCGTGTTGTGCGGGTTTCCTCTGGGTACTCCAGTTCCCTCCCTAGGTTCAGCTTCCCCTTTTGCCTTGTCTAAGTTTCACTAGATTCTACATGAGAAAGGGTTTCGCTCTTACTGCTCTAATACTGCATGATTTTGCTGGAGGATGTTTTGCATTTCTCTGCTTTTGCCACTAAAACCTGTTTCAGTCAGTGTTGTCAGCGCATCTATTGCAATTATTCGTATATTTGTAATTGTAATATGTCTGTCCGCTTGCATAACTCGACAACCGCTGATCAGATCATCTTGGATTTTCTTTCTTTTTAGGTCATGGGTGTCTACCGTTGCTAGGTCCTCCTCTGAGATGATCTGGATCTAGTCGGGATTTGGGAACAATTTTCTGAATCTTTGATTTATGTCTGGTTGTCAGCCCATATTACTCAAAAAAAAAAATAAAAAAAAATCTTGGTTTAATTTGAAGTTTACTCATTGTCACCACTGCTAATTCCTTAAGGGGAGGGGGGGGTCTGCAATCTTTGATTGTCTTGTTCGTCACTGGTTATGTTCGTCACTTTAAACTCCACTATATAAGAGGTCTAATAGCTGGGGTTCAGTTTGGTGCAAGATGTTTCGACCCATCTTTTCCAGGCCTATTTCTAATAGCCCCCAAGCAACACCTAGATCAATTGTTCAGAATAAGCGCTGCTCTTCAGAGGCTATGTAAGGTGTACGTATGGTCTCTAACAACTAGGCTGCTGGTCATATTCAGCATGCGCATCCTACATTCCCACCACATTCTACATGCGCCCCAAAGCATCTGCAATCATCAAAGCCTAAAGATCCCTGAAGCCTTTTCAGTCCACGGAAAGCTTGCAAATAACTGGTGGTCGGTGGCTGTTTTTTCAGTATTCCTGCTGTAATTCGCTAATTGCATGCTGGGCTCTGCACCCTAGCCATTGCTGGCTATCATGCAAAAAAAAAAAAAAAAAAAAAAAAATGCAGGGCTCTGCAGCCCCTAGCCATTGCTGGTTATCATCATGCTCAGATTTAACCTTCTCTCTGGACCATTATAGCCTCCATTTGAAACACTAATGGTGGCGGTGCTTGCCGTATTGTTATTGCTCGCACAGGTTCCCAATTTTGCCCCTTTTTAATCAATGTGCAAATATTTAAAGATCAGGCCTCAGAGTGGAGCCTCTGCTTCAGACATTCTCACCCCAGATGGTAAACCCATGTCCAATTCTGGTTTAACTTGTATTTAAATCATACTCTATTGAGATGCAACTTGGCCCCTAAGCATTATACAGGCCTCTCCTTCAGGATAGGCGCCGCTACTTCAGCAGCTATGAAATAATTGGTAAAAAATTGCAAGGCTTTGCAGCCTTTGAGCCATTGGTGGTTAACTGCATGAAATAATGGGCAAAAAAATAAAAATAAAAAATTTGCAAGGCTTTGCAGCCTTTGAGCCATTGCTGGCCGTCTGCATGAAAAAAAAAAAAAAAAAGGTAAAATTTGCAAGGCTTTGCAGCCTTCGACCCATCGCTGGTTAACTGCATGAAATAATAGGTAAAAAATTTGCAAGGCTTTGCAGCCTTTGAGCCATTGCTGGCAAACTGCATGAAACAATAGGTAAAATTTGCAAGGCTTTGCAGCCTTCGACCCATCGCTGGCTAACTGCATGAAATAATAGGTAAAAAATTTGCAAGGCTTTGCAGCCTTTGAGCCATTGCTGGCTGTCTGCATGAAACAAAAGGTAAAATTTGCAAGGGTTTGCAGCCTTTGAGCTATTGCTGGCTAACTGCATGAAATAATAGGTAAAAATTTGCAAGGCTTTGCAGCCTTTGAGCCATTGCTGGCTGTCTGCATGAAACAAAAGGTAAAATTTGCAAGGCTTTGCAGCCTTTGAGCCATTGCTGGCTAACTGCATGAAGTATTTAAGGAAAAAAAAAATGCAAGGCTAAGCAGCCTCTAGCCATTGCTGGCTATCATGCAAAAAATACAAGGCTTTGCAGCCTCTAGCCATTGCTGGCTATCATGCAAAAACTAAAAATGCAAGGCTTTGCAGCCTCTAGCCATTGCTGGCTATCATGCAAAAAAGAAAAATTGCAAGGCTTTGCAGCCTCTAGCCATTGCTGGTAATTGTGCAAAAAAAAAAAAAAATGCAAGGCTTTTGCAGCCCCAGTCATTGCTGGCAATCATGCAAAAAAAAAAAAATTTAAAAATTAAATGCAAGGCTTTGCAGCCTCTAGCCCAGGGATACTCACTCTTTTCCAGAATGAGCCGCAGTGGGTGCAGGCTTTCATTCTAACCATGCAGTTACACACCTGATTCTACTTATCAAGGGTCCATGGCAAAAGCTTTAAGGGTTCATTAGTAGAATCAGGTGTGGGGCAGGTTGGATAGAGCGAAAGCCTGCACCCACTGTGGCTCATTCTGGAAAAGAATGAGTATCCCTGCTCTAGCCATTGCTGGCTATCATGCAAAAAAAAAAAAAATGCAGGGCTTTGCAGCCCCTAGCCATTGATTGCCAAGCGTCTGGATTGTATAGTTCTTTCGACCTCATTTGTGTCTCGTCATGCTCATCATGTTTTCCTCTCTCAGCAGCCCGTGCTTCTTGGTCATTATGATGTTCCTGCTTGGTGAGTATTCCTTCATTTCTTTGGGGGATTTATCAGGTTGTGCTTCCGGGAGGCTTCCGGCTCTCATTTTTTGGGGGATTTCCTGCAGCCGCTCCGGGCAGTGCTCCTGATCTTCGAGTCTTCCCAAACAGTCCAAGCGCCAAAGACTTGATTCGATTATAAGCATGTTACCCCTTTATGCTCAAAGGATAATATACATTTTCTTCATTTCACTTGAGTCTCTCCTGGTTGAAATGAAGCTTAGCGAAAGTTCAGTCAGGGAGACTCTCTCTGTTTCGCTCTCGTCAGCCCCGTCTAATTTGTTCATGCATGTTCACTCCTGATTCTCCGCAGACAAAATCTGGGGCTGTCAATGAGCAGTCAGCTGGCGTTGTAGCTGATTGCTTCTATCCAACCAGGGCACACCTCAGTCGCATCGCTAGCCAATCATTGCGCTGCCGTCTTTTTAAATATGTTCTTTTCTCCGCCCTAGTTCGCCCATGCTGCCGCTCGCTGACCCTCCTCCGCCCCAACGCCACCCTACTCATCAGATCTCCCGTTCCGCCACTCCAGCTTCACCAGTCTTCAGCCACCACCACCACCACCACCACCAGTGTCTGGACTCTTCGGGGGGATTTCCCGCAGCCGCTCCGGGCAGGGCTCCTGATCTTCGAGTCTTCCCAAAGAGTCCAAGCGCCAAAGACTTGATTCGATTATAAGCATGTTACCCCTTTATGCTCAAAGGATAATATACATTTTCTTGATTTCACTTGAGTCTCTCCTGGTTGAAATAACTTTATGATTCTGCCTCGCGTGTGCCATCCTTACGTTTATTTGTGCTTGTCCGTTACTTTCGTTTTATATTTCAGCTTTCATTTGGGCCGCCTGACGATTCACTCCCACTCTGCCTTCAGTGATGTCGCGTGACAGCCTTCAGCATGCCTGCGTCTCGTCGTCCAATCACGTTTCCTCTTTTGGTTTTGGCTCTGGTATTTCATTCATTGCTTCCACCTGTGTTTAATTCTGGGTCTCGCGAAACTCTGAGTGAAAGTGTTCTCTGATAGGGTAATTACTAACCCGTACTAACCAGCACTTATTTCAGGGCGATTCTAAATATTTTGTCACGTTGTATTAACCTTAATTAACTCATTAGTGAGTGCATGTGTTTCTGGCTTTCGTGAATTCTGCCTAAGCTATCCCTGAATAACTGCATTAAAAGCTATGCTTCACTTTTCTTCTGGTGCTTTTTACTTGTCACATTTAGATTACCTTAATCTAAACTGTCTAGCTTGATTGATGGTCTCAGCGTTTTGTCTCGAGTCATTCTTGTGAACCCGGTTCTCATGTAATTGTTTATTAATCCCATGCGTTTCTGTTTCAGTCGAGATTGCATTCCGAGTCCCCACTCCTCTCGAGACTCAGTTCTACCCGGTGAAATCTCAGCTCCTTGGGCCTTCAGAGTTTCCCCTGTGTATGATTCCCGAGTCTTGTATTTTGCTGCGCCCTCGTCTTGTCTGCCCCGTGTTTAAGTCTCCCACTGTGTCCGTCAGTTTAGTTAGGTTCAGTTTTTGTTTTGTTAGTTTATCCACTCTTGGAGTGAGCATTTCTGTTTCCCCTTGCCAGTGTACTTTAGTTTTCCCATCTGTTCAGTGCATGGGCACGGTGTTTTATTTCTGGTCTGTCTGCCAAGTTTCCCCTAGTATTTTGTGTTTAATAAACACTTCTAGACCCTGCAACTGGTGTTCTGACCTCTCCTTACAGAAGGATCCGTCTCCTGAACACCAGTAGGATGGATTCCCGCGATGCCGAGCTCCAGTGCCAGCGGCAGCAGATCCAACACCTGACTGCTGCCCTGGCAGCGCAGCAGACCACCGTCACTCGGAGCATGGGGCAACCTTACCTTCCCGCTGGAGCTACTGCATCACCACCACCTGGTTTTGGTCCTGAGCCTCAGCTACCACCTCCCGAGTGCTACGATGGCAATCCTGGGTACTGCAGACCATTCCTGACCACCTGCGAGATGCTCTTCGCCCTGCAGCCCAGAACCTACACCACGGAGCCTGCCAAGGTGCCCTTCATCATCTCCCACCTGATGGGTCCAGCTCTCCAGCGGGGCACCGCCACCTGGTCAGCCCGCCTCCCTTGTGTTTCCACCTTCTCAGCCCTGTCATCCGAGATGGAGCGGCTGTTCGACCGCACCAGGCACGGTTCTGCTGCCAGAAGAGAGCTGACCCGAATCCGGTAGGGAAGCCGTTCGGTGGCAGAGTACACCATTGAGTTCCAGACCCTAGCTGCCAGTTCCGAGTGGAATCCCCAAGCGCTCCGAGACTCCTTTGTGGAAGGGCTAGCTGATGGCATTAAGGACCACCTCTCATACCATGATTTACCCAAGACTCCCAAGGCAGTGGCGGATCATGCCATCCAGATTGACAACCGCCTGGAGGAGACTGCCACTTGCTTGGGGCAACGTCGGCCAGCTCCTTCCGAACCCTCCGAGGCTTCTGTCATCCGGTCCTTGTCATCAGCTCCTCCAAGTCAAGCATCCTCCTGAGCCCACATACCTGAGCTTATGCAGATAGGATGCAGTCGCCTGACGAAGGAGGAGAGGGATCGCTGCATGCAGTCCCAGTCCTGCCTCTACTGTGGTCAGCAGGGGCATTTTGTTACCAATTGCCCTGAGAAGAGCCAATGCCCTGTGATCGGTGAGGTAGTAGTGTGCAGTACTCGACCCGGGGCCTCGTCCAACTGTTGGACCTGCATCCCGTTGACCCTCTCCTGGGGCAACCAGAGCCGTCGTGCCTCCGCTTTAGTGGATTCTGGAGCGGAGGGGAACTTCCTGGACGCCGAGGCCGCAGCCTCCTGGGATATTCCTCTCTCCCCATTGGCGCGGCCTCTGACCGTCTTTGGCCTCGGGGGCCAAAGACTGGCTTAAATACAACATCAAATAGCTCCTGTCCAGCTTCTTGTCTCAGGCAACCACCAGGAGACTATCTCCTTCCTGATCATCCAGTCTCCCAGATCCCCGATGGTTCTGGGACACCCCTGGCTCTGCGGGCATGGCTCGGTCTTGGACTGAGCCACCCACGAGGTTCGTGAGTGGAAGTCCTCTTGTCCCGCCGGCTGCTTTCGCTATGCGGCTTCACCTGTGCCTGGGTCACAGGTTTCTTTTGAGCCAGCGCCTGATCTTTCCCCGAGTCCCTGCTGAATACCATGACCTGGGTGCAGTATTCAGCAAGTCTAGGGCGGTGTCTCTGCCACCTCACTGGCTCTATGATTGCAAGATCAACCTCTTGCTGGGAGCAGTGCTGCTTCAGGGGCCGGTCTTCTCCCTGTCTCAGCCTGAGAGAGTCGCCATGGATTAGTACCTTCAGGAGTCTCTCGCAGCTGGGATAATTAGGCCCTCCACCTCGCCAGCAGGAGCCGGGTTCTTCGTTGCGAAGAAGGATGGTTCGCTCTGGCCCTGCATCGACTATAGAGGGTTGAAGAAGATAACAGTCCAGAACTGTTATCCTCTCCCTCTCATGTCGTTCGCCTATGACATCATCCAGGGGGCCCAGGTGTTTACCAAGCTGGACCTGCGGAACGCTTACCACCTGGTGCGGATACGCGAGGAGGATGAATGGAAGACCGCGTTTAATTCCCCCAGTGGCCACTGGGAATACATGGTGGTTCTCTTTGGCCTTACCAACGCGCCTGCATTGTTCCAGCATCTGGTGAACGATGTCCTGGGTGACATGATCGGTCGGTCCGTTTATGTCTACCTGGATGACATCCTCATTTTCTCACGCACCCGGGAGGAGCACATTCGGCATGTGCGCCAAGTCCTGAAACGCTTGTTGGAGAACCGCCATTTTGTGAAGGCCGAAAAGTGCGAGTTCCACACCTGCTCCACAATGTTTCTGGGTTACATCATCTCTCCCGGGTCCCTGAGAATGGATCCTGCTAAGGTGCAGTCCGTCCTGGAATGGTCCCAGCCCAAGGACCGCAAAGCTCTCCAGGGATTCCTGGGGTTTGCGAACTTTTACCGCCGCTTCATCCGAGGGTCCAGCACGATAGCAGCTTCCCTGACCACGTTAAGCAGCCGTTCCGCTGGAACCCCCAGGCAGACCAGGCCTTCCAGCAGCTTAATCAGGGATTTACATCTGCCCTCGTCCTGATGACTCCAGACCCGGCATCCCAGTTCATCGTGGAGATGGATGCCTCAAACGTGGGCATGGAGCGGTGCTGTCCCAGAGATCCACCAAGGACGGGAAGGGAAGGTACACCACTGTGCCTTCTTTTTGCACCACCTCACGCCTACTGAGGCCAACTATGACGTCGGTAACCAGGAGTTACTGGCAGTCAAGTTGGCTCTGGAGGAGTGGCGTCGCTGGCTAGAGGGTGCCACTACGCCATTTCTGGTATAGACGGACCACAAAAACCTTGAGTACTTGAAGACGGCCAAGAGGCTTAATCCCCGCCAGGCCCGGTGGGCCTTATTTTTCAAGCGATTCAACTTCTCCTTGGCTTACAGGCCTGGGTCCCGTAATGCCAAAGCTGATGCCCTTTCTTGATGGTTCGAGACGGTTCGCTCCCGAGAACCCTCCCGAGACCATCCTTCCCGAGTCATTTCCTCAATGCCATCCAGCTCTCCGTCGAGGAAAGGGTCCGGGCAGGCCGCGCCCAGTGCCTGTCTCGATAACTGCCTGTTCGTTCCCCAGGGCCTCCGGTCAGAGGTGCTTCAGTTGGGACATGGATCCCAGTTCTCAGGCCATCCGGGGGTCAAGAGGACCACAGCCTTCATTCGGCGTCGCTTCAGGGGGTCGGACCTACCAGACGACGTTAAGGGCTTTGTAAGTGCCTGCTCGGTCTCTGCCACAACTAAGACACCACACACACCCCCCTCTAGTCTCCTTCAGCCACTGCCTATCCCTAGTCGCCCCTGGTCCCACATAGCCCTAGACTTTGTCACCGACCTTCCTCCCTCCCAAGGCAATACCACTATCCTCACTATTGTTGACCGTTTTTCTAAAGCTGCCCACTTCATAACACTCCCCAAGCTTCTGAGTTTCTCCTGTGTATGATTCCCTCGTCTTATATTTTGCTGCGCCCTCGTCTTGTCTGCCCCGTGTTTAAGTCTCCCAGTGTGTCCGTCAGTTTAGTTAGGTTCAGTTTTTGTTTTCTTAGTTTATCCACTCTAGGAGTGAGTATTTCTGTTTCCCCCGGTTTCCCATCTGTTCAGTGCATGTGCACGGTGTTTTATTTCTGGCGTGTCTGCCAAGTTTCTCGTAGTGTTTTGTGTTTAATAAACACTTCCGGATCCTGCAACTGGTGTCCTCCTGACCTCTCCTTACAAACTTACTCACAATCACTCGCCATTCATCTAATTAGATTTCATATCACAATAAAAACAGCACTTTAATCTGCCAATCTCGCTAGCCGATCCTAAGAGTTACGAAAAATATTGAAAAAACAGTTCATATGCAAATTAACTGAGTGACATATGCGAAGGAAGGATTGTAGGCTATAGGAGTGAACTGACAGCATGGACTGCTCTGTACAGGGCCAGTGTTCTGACAATTTGTGCTGGCTTGTCAAAAACTGCTACCGTAATGCAAAGCGATCTTAAAGTCTTTGCTTTCCACGTAATAATGCAATATGAATTACTGTACAGTAGTAACTTTGTCATTTCTTATCTTACCATAACATAAACTGATGTTATGATGAGTTGGATAAGTTTCTTTAAAGATATTCGCCGCATGCTATAATCATCCATTCTGCATTTCAAGAAAACCCAGCGTGTACATGCAAATATATATACCCTAAAAGGTCGAAAGGCGCACCGAAAAAATTTGTATATTTATATCCCCCAACACCGAATGGCGTTCTGGGGGATATTATGTTTTTGGTCCGTATTTTAGCAAAAAGATTTTTGCTATATCTTTGGTACTATTTCTCCAATTGACATGAAACTATGTGCAACTGTAAGCTCATGACCTCACGTGTCACATGATGACATTATACCTGTATGGTTCAATATTTTGCCACCAGGTGGTGCTTTGTGACGGAAAATTACCATTTTGGCTATATCTTCAAAACCATTTGACCGATTGACCTGAAATTAAGTTCAAATGAAAGTCTATTCAAGGTGTATTCAAGGATTGGGGAATTGGAGGATTGGGGGCGTTCAGGGATATACCCCAAGCCGTCGCCTCCAACGGCATAAACCTAGTTATACTTGAAGATACTTGGGATGCGAACGAAAAACTAGAGCCCAAGATTTTAGCTTTGCCGAAACACAGAACCGCGAGGTAGCATATTTTGATAGGCAGCAAAAATTGACAGAACACCGGCGCTATGCCTGAAAATTTGGGTTTACATACATACACCTGTTTTTAATAATTTAATTATAATTCGGTCTATCCACTGGCACTCGGCAACGGTATTTCCGAACTCTTCAGTGAATGAAGGTAATTTTGGCAATGGTATGTGGTTTTATCCGTTTAACATTTTCCAATCGGACAGCTGTCTATTTTTTACAGCTAGTTGAGTGACCGCGCTGCAAAAACAGGTGTAGGCTACATACTTGTCGCTGAAATTACCTTCATTCACAAATGAAATACTGCTCTCGCTGAAAAAAAAAGAAATACTGTTGCTGAGTGCCAGTGCAAAGACCATCTAGAATTAGCCAGGAATAAATGTTGTCAATAAAGGGATGGATATTTGCCACCGAATTTTCAGAATTTTCTAGGGTCAGCCCTGCCTCTGTAGCTATAGCCAATAGAATAGTGTAGGGCCTAGTTAGGTCCAAGTCATTCCATAGGCTAAGAAGATAGGCTATGCAAAGTGCACGGGTGACTGACCGGAGCAGAGTCTAGCTTACATGGTTGTTTTAAATCTGATTACTGCGCAATATAATAACCAACTCTCTTCTCGATATCCTGATTCCACAGTCTTGTCCGGCCTCAAGATCGTTTTGATCTTGAAGCAATCCTTTGAAAAGTTCTGCGAACACAACATGGACGTCTTTGACGCGGTGAAATTTTTCCGTCTGAAGCCGACAAAATCGATCCACTGGGCTCTAATTCATCTAATTCTAATTTCCTCAGTGGGAAAAACGTGGACCTTAAATCCCTCTTTTGCAGGCAGCGTTACTACACCTGCCTGCAACGCACCGGTTTGGCATATCTGTTGTCTTTTCAAAAGCTAATTTGATCGATCGTCGTGTGATTCCAAAGGCAATTCTATACGGTGTAAATGAGCGCAGGTAGCCTGACTTCCTTCACTTACGTCACTGCCGAAGATAGCCGAAGATTGTGGAAGCTACGCTGGGTTCAAGCAGAAGCTAAATTTCAGCTGACAAAAATGGCAATAAAAAAAATGAATGTGGTGTTTATTTTAAAATGTCTTACTCAAAACACAATCAAGGAGTAACCAACTTTAAGAAACAGTACATAAAGTCTTAGAAATTTGCTCAAAAAAAAAGCTCTAAGTTGTGGTAAATTGTTGTTTAAATGGTCCAATGGTAAGTATAATCTGAAGACATCCTTCATGCATTTTTTTTTATTTATAGGTTTTAGCATCACTGAAAAATAATGTTGAGAGTTAAAGGGATAGTTTGGATTTTTGGACATTAAGTTGTATGAAATACATGCTAGTAGTATAAATGAGACAGGATTGTCACATTATTTAACAAATCTCCTGCTCTGAGTTATTGCCCGTTTCTTCCGGAAAAAAACAGTACAGTACAGGAGATATGAAGAGGTCATGAAATCAAGGGTCTGACACGTGTCATGTTTTTTTAATTGTTAAAATAGGATAACGTAAGGTATGTATGTTGCGTTGTAGAGCAAACCTTGTTGGTATGGTTACCTCATCATGAGGGGGACACAAAACCAACAATCTCATGCTCCCCTCGTTAAGGGGTCACTATACCAACAAGGTTTACTCAACAAAGAAGCATGTATGTGTTATGTTACACTATTTTAAGAATTAAACAGTTCTCACGTGTCAGACCCTTGGTTTCATAAACCCTCATATCTCCTGTACTGTTTTTTTTGCAAGAAACGGGTGATAACTAAAAACAGGACATTTGTTAAGAGAAGCCTTTGCATTCACTATTATACTGGCATGTATTTCATACAGCTTAATGTCCAAAAATCAAACCTATCCCTTTAAGAGTTATAGAGGAGTGGGTGATATAAAGACTCTTTACTTACCTAGTTTCTACAATGGGAATTACCTAAAAACAAAATGATTTTGTTTTATAAAGCAAAAAATAAAATACAATTTACCAGATAAATAACTCGTATTTCAGCCATAAATTTGCTGTATTTACCCACTTATTACCAGTAGTAAATACCCAGTAATTTCACTACGGTACCTTCTTATTACAGGGGTTAATACCAAATGACACATTTTGTCACCATATATTTACTGGGTAAATAGCTAGTAGTTAGGGGACTGCACTTACCTTCTTATTACCAGCAGTAATTACCCAATAGCACACTATCACTTGCCATATAGTTACAGGTAAATACCCAGTATTTTGGCCATAAATTCATTGTATTTACCTTATTACCATTGGTAATTACCCAATAACACACTAATACACACTTGGGCGGCATGGTGGCATAGTGGTTAGCACTACTGCCTCACAGCAAGAAGGCCGTGGGTTCGAATCCGGCCTGGGGCCTTTCTGTGTGGAGTTTGCATGTTCTCCCCGTGTTCGCGTGGGTTTCCTCCGGGTACTCCGGTTTCCCCCACCCATCCAAAAACATGCAATATAGGAACCCTCCCTCCTGTATGGCTGTGTGTGAATGTTTGGTGGTCGGAGGGGCCGTAGGCGCATACTGGCAGCCACGCTTCCGTCAGTCTGCCCCAGGGCAGCTGTGGCTACAAAAACGTAGTTTACCACCATCAGAGTGTGAATGAATAATGCCTCCATTGTAAAGCGTCTTTGAGTGTCCAGAAAAGCGCTATATAAAATTGATGCATTATTATTATTATTAATATACCATACACTTAGCAGGTGAATACCCACTATTCTGGTCATAGTTTTATTATACTTCCCTTTTCATTTGAAATCAAAACTAAAGACCCATCTTTTTAATCTTGCTTTTGGCTCAGTTTGAGGCTGCCACTTGGTTTCTTGGTCAGGTTCACTTTTCTAATGATTATCTGCAATTTTCTGTTTTATTTTTATCGTATTTACATTTGTATTTTAATTCTGTCATGTCTTATTTCATTTTATTTATTTATCTCCTGACTTTTTATATTTTTTAGCCTATTATTTGATTTTGTTCATATGTCTGTTATTTTTATGCATTTGCCTCTGCTGTCAAGCACTTTGGGTCAGCTTCTGTTGTTTTAAATGTGCTATATAAATAAATGTGACTTGACTTTTATTACCATTGGTAATTACCGAGTAACAGATTTTTGTTACCATGTATTTACTGGGTAAATAACTAGTAATTAGACTGTAAAAGAAAAGGTTACCCAAAATCTGCTATATGCATAAAACGGACAAAATCCATTATATGCAGAAGACAGATTATATTTGCTGTATACATATCACACATATGTTATTTACATGCTTTGGGTATAAAGATCGGAACAACTTCATTCTGAAATGCACATACATACTTGTCTTCATTTAGTTTCTTTGCCCTGACAAATGACAGCCCTTGACAGCACCGTTATAAATTGACTGAATTTAACAGTTAAACAGCATTGTCTTTCTGTTATTTTAACAGAAAGTAGAGTTCAGCGCACATTTAACTGTGGTTTACAGTTAACACACACAGAATCACTGTATAAACTGATTGTAAAATTACAGTTAAAATAACTGGCAAAGAAACGGTGCCAGTTGAATTAACAGGCAAAAAAAGGTGCAAATTTAAGCTAGTGAGGAGGATATTGCGTGTTGCTTGAAATGGGATGGAAACCGTGCTAGGGTTAGTTTCCGCGAAATGGAAAGCCGAATGTCATTTTGTTGCTCTCTTGCAACTGCGCATGTGCATAGTGCAAAGCAAACAAACTTGTCCGGTATACACCAGTGCTTTTTCATGGAATTAAAAATGAAAAATTTTTGTTGGGGTTTGTTGCTAAGATTGGGGGTGTTTGGACCCTGAGGGATATTGGAACCCTCAAAACTGAACTTATAATTGATGTACTCAGTCTGGTTTATGAGTGGAGCTATGTATAAAACATTACTCCAAATCATGATCTTCATCTACATCGTCCTCGGTACCAGCTTCTCCCGGAACATCACCACTTTTTTCATCTGGCTCCGTCTCAACCTGATTCTCTGGAATGAGTGCAGGGGGCAGCTCTTCAACATTGAACCAAATAATTTGAAAGTCACCGTCGATATTCTCTCATCCGTAGGCAAGTGTTTTCTCAAGGTCTTGGTGATGAGCACTACCCCACAATCTGGCGACGAATGCACTTCTATCAGTGTGAGGTGCAAGGTGGGATGCTGCTGCCTGCAATGCTTTTAAACTTATCAAATGGACGCTCAGCATTTGACTTTCCGTTGTAGGTTTTGTCAACCATATTGAACTGTTGCTTGTTGAGTGGGATAATTTTCTGTGCTCCGTACAACACAAGACAAAATCCTGCAAGACTTTGGTTACTTTCTCAGTTGGGACAGTGTGGATCAATGAAGCAAAAGCTCTCTGGAACTTGTCATTTTTTGTCACAATCACATATAACCTGCTTTTTCCTTTCCTTGCAAAGGCAGAGTAGTCGTCAAAGGCAGTAATTGCGTGTAGTCCAGGGAGTGTAGCGCACATATCAGGGCCTATCTTAGCAGCAATCTTGGAAACGTTTACATATTGCAGATTTCCTTGTCCGCTGTTACCAACCTCCATCTAGACAGTGGATGAAACTTGATGTAGATGCTGCAGGAGCAACACCAGAATGTTGGTGTCTGAAGCTCTAATGACAGTGTCTCAGGACAGGTAAAGGTGGGACTTATGTCAAGTCTACCTATCAAGGATGTTTCTCTGTTGCTAGGCAATGACCTGGCTGGGGGCAGAGTAGTTCTCCCTATACATCTTACTTCGCAGCCGAGCACTGAAGATGGCGATGAAGACCCATCTCTGTATCCTTCCTGTGCAGTGACCCGTGCTATGGCCAAGAAGGCTCAAGATGATGATGTGGTGCCATCCAGCACATTGAATAGTCATGCCTCAGGTGGTTCGCCTCATGACTCTGTTCGGCTTACTAAGGTTTCTCCGTTTGAGGACTTAGATACTTTTATCAGTTCTCTGTTGAGCCAGCCAGATGAGTCTGGTGATTCTAATGTGTCTGGAGACTCGTCTCTGTCCAGAAAGCGGTTGATTGAGGAGCAAACTAATGATCCTGAAATTTGTGTACTAAAGAGGAGAGCCCTTCCTGATCAAGAAATAGACGCAGTTCCAGTTAGGTATTATCTCAAGGATGGTGTGTTGATGTGGAAGTGGCGCCCTCCTGATGTCCCTGCCAATGCAGATTGGGCAGTGGTTAGGCAAATTGTTGTTCCGAAGGTCTAAAGGAATGAGATCTTAACAATGGCTCATAGTTTACCTTCAGGAGGTCATCTTAGTGTTAACAAGACTGATAAGATCATGAAACACTTCAGGCCTGGGCTTCAGAAAGACGTTTCCAACTTTTGCAAAACCTGTCACACTTGTCAGGTAATTGAAAAAAACCAGTTAGACCCACCTGTAGCTCCATTGCAGCCTATCCCAGCATTTGGGGAGCCCTTCTCTAAGGTCATTGTTGATTGTGTTGGTCCATTACCCAAGACTAGATCTGGAAATCAGTACTTGTTGACAATTATATGTGCATCTACCAGATTCCCTGAAGCCATACCTCTACGTAACATCAAGGCAACTGCAATCTCGAAGGCTTTGATAAAGTTCTTCACGTTGTTTGGCCTTCCCAGGGAAATTCAGTCAGACCAAGGTAGCAATTTCACTTCCGGATTGTTTCAGCAGGTTGTGTATGAACTAGGTGCAAAGCAGATTCTTTCTAGTGCCTATCATCCAGAAAGTCAGGGTGCCTTAGAGCAGTTTCATTCCACTCTCAAGATGAGGACTTATTGTTATGACCATGAGAAAGACTGGGATGAAGGTGTTCATTTGCTGTTGTTTGCAGCTAGAGAAGCGGTGCAGGAGTCTACTGGATTCAGTCCATTTGAGCTAGTGTTTAGCCATTGAGAGGACCTTTGCTACTGTTGAGTGAACAATGGCAAGAGAAAGAGCCGCATATCAGTCGGTTAGACTGTGTTAGCAAGTTCAAGGAAAGATTGTGTGCAGCTTTTGACCTAGCTAAAGAGAACTTGAAATCAAGTCAGGGAAAAGTGAAAACTTGGTATGATCATAAGGCTAGAAGCCGTGAGTTTAAACCAGGAGACAAGGTCCTTGTGTTGTTTCCCTTGCAGTCCAATCCATTGCAGGCTAGATTTCATGGTCCTTATGAAATTCTGACAAAACTCAATGATCTCAATTACATTGTAAAGACTCCAGATAGGAGAAAGCCAAAACTGTTGTGTCACATTAACATGCTGAAGCCTTATCATGATAGGAATGCTAGGGTTGCAGCTGTCTCTTCAGATCCTCCTATGGCAGAGACTTGTGAAGATGACGGGGAGTTTCAAGATGATGAACCTAGAATTAAAGCTGAAGTTCTTCATGTAAATTGTCAAATTCTGAAGTGTTGCAAAATCTTGATGTAAAACTCCAGCACTTAGAACCCTCACAGAAAGATCAGTTTGAGAGGTTGATCAAGAAATATAAAGATCCATTTCCTGATGTTCCAAAGAAAGTTTCTATAGCCTCTCATGATGTAGATGTTGGTGATGCCAAACCAATAAAATAGAATTTGTACCGGATGAATCCTGAAAAGAGAAAGATTGCTGAGAAAGAGGTTGAGTACATGTTAGAACATGATATTATCAGACCCTCCAACTCAGACTGGAGTTCACCTTGTGTGCTAGTTCCAAAACCTGATGGAAGAACTAGATTCTGTACAGATTATCGCAAAGTCAATGCTGTAACTAGAACTGATGTTTCCCCAATACCTAGGATTGATGATTGTATCGATAGAGTAGGGCAAGCAAAGTTTCTGACCAAGATGGATTTATTGAAGGGTTATTAGTGTGTGCCTTTAACTGATAGGGCCAAGAGCATCTCTGCTTTTGCCACACCATCTGGGTTATACCAGTATGAATCCTACCCTTTGGCATGAAAAATGCCCCAATCACGTTCCAAGGGATGATACAGTCTACAATTGCCGGATTGCCACACACGGGTGCGTACATCGACGACCTGATTACATGGAGGGACTCCTGGGTAGAACATCTGAAAGATGTAGAGACGTTCCAGCGCTTGAATCAGGCTAACCTGACTGTTAACCTGAACAAGAGTGACTTTTGGTTGTGCTACTGTCACCTATCTTGGCTACGTCATAGGCCAGGGTAAGGTGGCACCCATAAATACTAAAGTCCAAGCCATCATGGACTTTCCAGTTCCTGACAACAAAAAAGCTTTGCGTCGCTTCCTTGGAATGATCAGGTACTGCCGCAAGTTCTTTGCTGAGATTGCGCTCAGTCTCACCAACCAACTGAAGAAAGGTGTAAAGTTCACTTGGGATGAAGCATGCCAAAAAGTCTTCGATCGCCTGAAGTCTCTGCTGACTTCGACAAACCGTTCTCCATCGCCGTCGATGCTAGCGACCAAGCTTGTGGATCTGTGCTCCTTCAGAGAAGTGACTGATGACATGGAGCATCCTGTGGCATACTTCTCCCAGAAGTTCAATTGCCACCAAAAGAACTATTCCACTATTGAGAAGGAGCTGTTAGCTCTGGTTCTATCCTTTCAACACTTAGAGGTTTATGTTTGTACAGGGCAAAAGCCAATGATTGTATATACTGACCGCAATCGGCTAATGTTTTTGAGTAAGATGAAAAACAAGAATCGGAAATTGTTGGAGCAATTAAGCATTTAAAGGGTACTGGCAATGTAATTGCTGAATATGTATATATATCACGTGTTTATTTGAATATTGTATTATAAGTGTGTGTATATATATATATATATATATATATATATATATATATATATATATATATATATATATATATATATATATATATATATATATATAAAATATACACACACACACACACACACACACACACACACGTCTACTTAACCTTTTTTGTATTGAAAAGAAAAATTTTGCCTGAGTCAAAATTTTTCCCTTTTGGAATGGAGGTGTAATGTGGAAAGGAGCCACTAGATGGCAGTATTGACTTTTTGTTCAGCCCAGACTGGAGCTAGGTTTGGGGATGTCCTGGGCATGTCTGACAGGGGAAGGTCCCAGTGGGAAAAAAAATGGTCTGAATGTGGAAGGGGGCTGCAAAAGAGTATATAAGGAGAGAAATTGAGAGAGTAAAGTTGTAGAAGAAATTGCAAGGAGAAAGATACATTTGACCAGACCTGTCAACTCTTTTCAAGACCTGTGAAGCTCTTTGTGGATTTTTGCCTGTGTTGGATCATTTTCCTCACCCGGAACATCACCAAGCAACCCCATCTCAAGGGACTGTAAATATTTTTCTACTTGTATATTATCAATCTTGTTCAGGAGTATAAATTGTAGGTTATTGTTCGTCTTTGTTGAATTAAATCGGTTTTAGTTTTAAAATTTTGTCCGTCATCCCTTGCTGTCTCATATGTCGTAGCAAATTGGGGCCATAACAGAGGTAATAGTGAAATTAGCCTGTCATATACATTTACATATGTCATCTGTGGTTGCTGATCATGGATTTGGGGGGGATTTGTACTCAGGTGGAGGCCATTGATGATGAGGATGCGCTGTCTGCAGGTTCAGAAAGACCACTGCTGGTATACCTTAGTCCCTGATTAACAATTATATGCAGTTTTCCCTGTTTTAACAAAGGTGCAGTGGGGACACTTAGCAGTTACTGATATCTTTTATTTCTCACTAATGGTGGTGGTCTGCACATGGGACTAATGTGCGTCCTCAAGTGCCCGCTATCTTAAAATCAATTAGTTGCAATGATGTTCTTTTCACAGGAAGAGGGAAGTCCTCCAGACCCCAAGCCTGTGCCCTCCATTTCAAGACAGCCGACCAGGAGACAATCACAAGACATAATTAACTTTACTTTAATGAGGATATTCAGTGTATCATTGGTATTATTTTAAAGCCAGCCATGCAAAGGGGCAATGCCTATATGGGGAAGCGACTGCATTATGTATTTAATTTGTTTCAGGTCGGAGCAGACCGCGCTAGATGTCTCTACAAGAGGAAATTGGAGCTTGATATTAAAGCAAAGACTTTGGATATGGAGTTTAAAACATTAAAATAAAATAAAAAACTTCGACTTGAGGTGGAAAAATTAGAGCATGAGAAGGTGGTAATTCATTGATGTATTTTTTTTTCCAGGCATGTGAAACAATTAAGTGATGTAATGTTTTTCAGACATAGGAAACACTGAAACCAAAATGTGCTCTTTTTTTCAGGAATGGGAGGAAAATTGAAACTGAAAGTGAAAAAAAAAATCCAGTGTTCACCTTAACTAAAAAACTGTTGGGTTATGGTTTCTCTCAGCCCTGCCTGATGGGTAATCTAATGTTAAGGGGTCTACCACATCAGTGGTTGGGGGATTGCTGGGGGGGTACCTCTCCTTCCGAATGGTGGCAATGTTGTGCAGAACCCCACATGCCGCAATTATTCTGCATGCCCGGGGGGTCACCCTCAGGCCATTGAGGCATGCAAACCGGGCCTTGATTACCCCAAAGGTCATCTCTATCCTGACCCTGGTTTTGGCATGGGCCACATTAAACCTCATTTGTGGCCCTGCGCCAGGGTCAGGATAGGGGGTCATTAAATATGGCAGGCATGCATAGCCCCTGTCTCCTAGGAGCACTCCACTGAAATGCCCTAAAGATAAAAAGAAATTGCTTTGAGAAGTATCTTAAAAACAACTTAAAGTCATAATCAAAATATATATAGCCAACAATGTACATTTTTCATACCCTGCTCCAGTTTTTGGCACAGCAAAGACTCCCTGAATATGCGGGAGTCGTGAACAGACCTGGGCCACTTTGCCACCAAACTGATGACCATCATTTGATGGTCACGTTATCTGCAGAAGCATTGGGGATAAACTATGGTTAGTGATGCTGCAATGTATATTTAAAAGGACTCAAACATAGTAAGCCTACTACTGTAAAAAGTCTTTTGTGGGCCTTTTTATGCATTTGGACAGTTTAATTTAAAATGACTGACAAAATAGTATTGTAAGATGTATTTCACCTGAATGTTGAGACTGCGAAAGGACTGTCTATTCACAAAGTCTCCCTCATTCTCACCCAGATGGGCAGAGATTGGGATGTGGGTGCAGTCAGTTGCACCCAGCACCCTGGGAAACCCTGTGAAAAGAATATGCAGCATTTAATTTTCAACAGCAAACATAGGTCTACATTATGCAAATTACACATCAACCTAACCTACCTGCGATGTCATAAAAGCCTTCTTTGATGCATTGCGTGGGCAGGTGGCCAGGAAACACCAGGAATGTATCAACGAGCTCAGTCAGGGCCCCTGCAACTTTGTGAAGGGCCCTGCACAGGAGTTTCACGTTGCTACCCAGTGTTCTGGGTAGTTGCTGGAGCGTTGGTAGGCAATTGCTCTGGTGTTCAGGATGGTTACTAGGGCTTTGCTAGGCGGTTGCTATGGTGTTCTGGGTGGTTGCTAGGCTGTTGCGTGGCAGTTGCTATGGTGTTCTGGGTGGTTTCTAGGGCGTTGCTTGGCAGTTCCTATGGTGTTGTGGGTGGTTGCGAAGCTGTTGCTAGGTGGTTGCTATGGTGTTCTGGGTGGTTGCTAGAGCATTGCTATGCAGTTGCTATGGCATTCTGGGTGGTTGCTAGGCCATTGCTAGGCGGTTTCTATGGTGTTGGTAGGTGTTCGCTGTGGTGTTATGGGTGGTTGTTGGGGCGTTGCTTGGCAGTTGCTATGGTGCTCTGAGTGGTTGCTAGGGAATTATTACATGGTTGCTATGGTGTTCTGGGTGGTTCCTTGGGCGTTGCTACGGTGTTCTGAGTGGTTACTAGGGCATTGCTAGGCAGTTTCTATGGTGTTCTAGGTGGTTGCTAGGGCCTTAGTAGGTGGTTGCTATGGTGTTCTGGGTGGTAACTAGGCCGTTGCAAGGCGGTTGCTATTGTGTTCTGGGTGGTTGCTAGGTGGTTGCTGTGTGTTCTGGGTGGTTGCTAGGGCATTGCTTGGTGGTTGCTATGGTGCTCTTGGTGGTTGCCAGGGCGTTGCAAGGCGGTTGCTATGGTGTTCTGAGTGGTTGCTAGGTGGTTGCTGTGTGTTCTGGGAGGTTGCTAGGGCGTTGCTTGGTGGTTGCTATGGTGTTCTGGGTGGTTGCCAGGGCGTTGCTAGGCAGCTGCTATGGTGTTTTGAGTGGTTGCTAGGTGGTTGCTATGTGTTCTGGGTGGTTGCTCGGGCGTTGCTAGATGGTTGCTTTGGTGTTCTGGGTGGTTGCTAGGGCTGTTGCTAGGCAGTTGCTATGGTATTCTGGGTGGTTGCTAGGGCATTGCAAGGCAGTTGCTATAGTGCTTTGAGTGCTTGCTAGGGAGTTGTTAGGCAGCTGCTGTGGTGTTCTGGGTGGTTACTAGGGCATTGCTAGGCGGTTGCTATAGTTTTCTGGGTGGTTGCTAGGGTGTTGCTATGGTATTATGAGTGGTTGCTAAGGCATTGCCAGGCGGTTGCTATGGTGTTCTTGGTGGTTGCTAGGGCGTTGCTATGTGGTTGCTGTGGCGTTGCTAGGCAGTTGCTATGGTGTTATGGGTGGTTGCTAAGGCGTTGCTAGGCGGTTGCTATGGTGTTCTGGGTGGTTGCTAGGGCGTTGCTAGGTGGTTGCTGTGGCATTTCAGGTGGTTGCTAGGGCATTGCTAGGCAGTTGCTATGGTGTTCTTCGTGGTTGCTAAGGCATTGCTAGGCAGTTGCTATGGTGTTCTGGGTGATTGTTTGGGTGTTACATGGCAGTTGCTACAGTGTTCTGAGTGGTTGCTAGGGTGTTGCAAGGCGGTTGCTTGGTGTTCTGGGTGGTTGCTAGGGCGTTGCTAGGTGGTTACTATGGTGTTCTGGGTGGTTGCTAGGGACGTTGCTAGGCAGTTGCTTGGTGTTCTGGGTGGTTCCTTGGGCGTTGCTACAGTGTTCTGAGTGGTTACTAGGGCATTGCTAGGAAGTTTCTATGGTGTTCTAGGTGGTTGCTAGGGCCTTAGTAGGTGGTTGCTATGGTGTTCACTAGGCCGTTGCAAGGCGGTTGCTATTGTGTTCTGGGTGGTTGCTAGGGCGTTGCTAGACAGTTACTATGGTGTTCTGGGTGGTTGCTACGGCATTGCTAGGCAGTTGCCATGGTGTTCTGAGTGGTTACTTGGGCGTTGCTAGGTGGTTCCTATTATATTCTGGGTGGTTACTAGGCTGTTGCTAGGCAGTTGCTATGGTGTTCTGGGTGGTCGCTAGGGCGTTGGTAGGTGTTCGCTATGGTGTTCTGAGTGTTACTAGGGCGTTGCTAGGCAGTTTCTATGGTGTTCTGGGTGGTTACTAGGCCGTTGCTTGGCGGTTGCTATTGTGTTCTGGGTGGTTGCTAGGGCGTTGCTAGGCAGTTACTATGGTATTCTGGGTGGTTGCTAGGCCATTGCTATGTGGTTGCTATGGTGTTCTGGGTGGTTGCTAGGGCGTTGGTAGGTGTTCGCTATGGTGTTCTGGGTGGTTGTTGGGGCGTTGCTTGGCAGTTGTATGGTGCTCTGAGTGGTTGCTAGGGAATTATTACGTGGTTGCTATGGTGTTCTGGGTGGTTCCTTGGGCGTTGCTACGGTCTTCTGAGTGGTTACTAGGGCGTTGCTAGGCAGTTTCTATGGTGTTCTAGGAGGTTGCTAGGGCCTTAGTAGGTGGTTGCTATGGTGTTCTGGGTGGTTAATAGGCTGTTGCAAGGCGGTTGCCATTGTGTTCTGGGTGGTTGCCAGGCGGTTGCTATGTGTTTTGGGTGGTTGCTTGGGCGTTGCTTGGTGGTTGCTATGGTGTTCTGTGTGGTTGCCAGGGAGTTGTTAGGCAGTTGCTGTGTGTTCTGGGTGGTTGCTAGGGCATTGCTCGGCAGTTACAATGGTACTCTGGGTGGTTGCTTGGGCGTTGCTAGGCAGTTGCTATGGTGTTCTGGGTAGTTGCTAAAGCATTGCTAGGCAGTTGCTATGGTGTTCTGAGTGGTTGCTAAAGCATTGCTAGGCAGTTGCTATGGTGTTCTGGGTGGTTGCTAAAGCATTGCTAGGCAGTTGCTATGGTGTTCTGAGTGGTTTCAAGGGCGTTGCTTGGTGGTTGCTATGGTGTTCTGGGAGGTTGCTAGGGCGTTGGCTTGGTGGTTGCTATGGTGTTCTGGGTGGTTGTTAGGGCATTGCTAGGCAGTTGCTATGGTGTTCTGGGTGGTTGCTAAAGCATTGCTAGGCAGTTGCTATGGTGTTCTGAGTGGTTGCTAGGGCGTTGCTTGGTGGTTGCTATGGTGTTCTGGGTGGTTGCTAGGGCATTGCTAGGCAGTTGCTATGGTGTTCTGGGTGGTTGATAAAGCATTGCTAGGCAGTTGCTATGGTGTTCTGGGTGGTTGATAAAGCATTGCTAGGCAGTTGCTATGTTCTTTTGAGTGGTTGCTAGGTGGTTGCTATGTGTTCTGAGTGGTTGCTCGGGCGTTGCTATGTGGTTGCTGTGGCGTTGCTAGGCAGTTGCTATGTTGTTATGGGTGGTTGCTAAGGCGTTGCTAGGCGGTTGCTATGGTGTTCTGGGTGGTTGCTAGGGTGTTGCTATGGTATTATGAGTGGTTGCTAGGGCATTGCTAGGCGGTTGCTATGGTGTTCTTGGTGGTTGCTAGGGCGTTGCTACGTGGTTGCTGTGGCATTGCTAGGCAGTTGCTATGGTGTTATGGGTGGTTGCTAAGGCGTTGCTAGGCGGTTGCTATGGAGTTCTGGGTGGTTGCTAGGGCGTTGCTAGGTGGTTGCTGTGGCATTTTGGGTGGTTGCTAGGCAGTTGCTATGGTGTTCTTCGTGGTTGCTAAGGCATTGCTAGGCAGTTGCTATGGTGTTCTGGGTGGTTGCTAGGGTGTTGCAAGGCGGTTGCTTGTTGTTCTGGTGGTTGCTAGGGCGTTGCTAGGTGGTTACTATGGTGTTCTGGGTGGTTGCTAGGGACGTTGCTAGGCAGTTGCTATGGTGTTCTGAGTGGTTTCTAGGGCATTATTACGTGGTTGCTATGGTGTTCTGGGTGGTTCCTTGGGCGTTGCTACGGTGTTCGGAGTGGTTACTAGGGCATTGCTAGGCAGTTTCTATGGTGTTCTAGGTGGTTGCTAGGGCCTTAGGTGGTTGCTATGGTGTTCTGGGTGGTTACTAGGCCGTTGCTTGGCGGTTGCTATTATGTTCTGGGTGGTTGCTAGGGCGTTGCTAGGCAGTTACTATGGTATTCTGGGTGGTTGCTAGGGCATTGCTAGGCAGTTGCTATGGTATTCTGGGTGGTTACTAGGGCGTTGCTAGGAGGTTACTAGGGCGTTGCTCGGCAGTTGCTACGGCGTTGGTAGGTTTTCGCTATGGTGTTCTGGGTTGTTGATAGGGCGTTGCTGGGTGGTTGCTATGGTGTTCTGGGTGGTTTCTAGGGCTGTTGCTAGGCAGTTGCTATGGTATTCTGGGTGGTTGCAAGGGCAGTGCTAGACAGTTGCTACGGTGTTCTGAGTGGTTGCTAAGTGGTTGCTGTGTGTTCTGGGTGGTTGATTGGTGGTTGCTATGGTGTTCTGGGTGGTTCCTAGGGCGTTGCTAGGCAGTTACTATGGTACTCTGGGTTGTTGCTAGGGCGTTGCTAGTCGGTTGCTATGTTGTTCTGGGTGGTTGCTAGGCCGTTGCTTGGCAGTTACTATGGTGTTCTGGGCGATTTCTTGGGTGTTGCGTGGCAGTTGTTACGGTGTTCTGAGTGGTGGCTAGGGTGTTGCAAGGCGGTTGCTATGTGTTCTGGGTGGTTGCTAGGGCGTTGCTAGGTGGTTACTATGGTGTTGTGGGTGGTTGCTAGGGCCATTGCTAGGCAGTTGCTATGGTGTTCTTGATGGTTGCTAGAGCATTGCTAGGTGGTTGTTGTGGCAGTCTGGGTGGTTGCTAGGGAGTTGCTATGGTGTTCTGAGTGGTTGCTAGGGTGTTACTAGGCAGTTGCTATGGTGTTCTAGGTGGTTGCTATGGTGTTTTGAGTGCTTGCTAGGGAGTTGCTAGGTGGTTGCTGTGTGTTCTGGGTGGTTGCTAGTGCAGTGCTAGGCCGTTGCCATGGTATTCTAGGTGGTTGCTAGGGCATTGCTAGGGCATTGTGAGGAAGTTGCTATGGTGTTCTGGGTGGTTGCTTGGGCATTGCTAGGTAGTTGCTGTGGTCTTCTGGGTGGTTGCTTGGCAGTTGCTATGGTTTCCTGAGTGGTTGATAGGGTGTTGCTAGGTGGTTGCTATGTATTCTGGGTGGTTGCTAGGACATTGCTAGGTGGTTGCTATGGTGTTCTGGGTGGTTGCTAAAGCATTGCTTGGCAGTTGCTATGGTGTTCTGAGTGGTTGCTAGAGCGTTGCTTGGTGGTTGCTATGTATTCTGGGTGGTTGCTAGGACATTGCTAGGCGGTTGCTATGGTGTTCTGGGTGGTTGCTAGGGCGTTGCTTGGTGGTTGCTGCGGAGTTACTAGGCAGTTGCTATGGTGTTTTGAGTGCTTGCTAGGGAGTTGCTAGGCGGTTGCTGTGTGTTCTGGATGGTTGCTAGGGCGTTTCTAGGCGGTTGCTATGGTGTTCTGGGTGGTTGCTAAAGCATTGCTAGGCAGATGCTATGGTGTTCTGAGTTGTTGCTAGGCGGTTGCTGTGTGTTCTGAGTGGTTGCTAGGGCGTTGCTTGGTGGTTGCTATGGTGTTCTGAGTGGTTGCTATGTGTTCTGAGTGGTTGCTAGGGCATTGCTTGGTGGTTGCTTTGGTGTTCTGGGTGGTTGCTAGGGCTGTTGCTAGGCAGTTGCTATGGTATTCTGGGTGGTTGCTAGGGAGTCGTTAGGCAGTTGCTATGGTGTTTTGAGTGGTTGCTAGGTGGTTTCTATGTGTTCTGGGTGGTTGCTAGGGCATTGCTATGGTATTATGAGTGGTTGCTAAGGCATTGCTAGGCGGTTGCTATGGTGTTCTTGGTGGTTGCTTGGCAGTTGCTATGGTTTTCTGAGTGGTTGATAGGGTGTTGCAAGGCAGTTGCTATGCTGTTCAGGGTGGTTGCTAAAGCATTGCTAGGAAGTTGCTATGGTGTTCTTGATGGTTGCTCGGGCGTTGGTAGGTGTTCGCTATGGTGTTCTTAGTGGTTGCTAGGGCCTTGCTTGGTGGTTGCTATGGTGTTTTGAGTGCTTGCTAGGGAGTTGCTTAGTGGTTGCCATGTGTTCTGGGTGGTTGCTAGGGCATTGCTAGGCTGTTGCTATGGTATTCTGGGTGGTTGCTAGGGCATTGTGAGGCAGTTGTTATGGTGTTCTGGATGGTTGCTAGGGCATTGCTAGGTAGTTGCTATGGTGTTCTGGGTGGTTGCTTGGCAGTTGCTATGGTTTTCTGAGTGGTTGATAGGGTGTTGCAAGGCGGTTGCTATGGTGTTCTGGGTGGTTGCTAAAGCATTGCTCGGCAGTGGTTGCTAGGTGGTTGCTGTGTGTTCTGGGTGGTTGCTAGGGCCTTGCTTGGTGGTTGCTATGGTGTTTTGAGTGCTTGCTAGGGAGTTGCTTGGTGGTTTCCATGTGTTCTGGGTGGTTGCTAGGGCATTGCTAGGCAGATGCTACGGCGTTGGTAGGTTTTCGCTATGGTGTTCTGGGTGGTTGACAGGGCGTTGCTTGGCAGTTGCTATGGTGTTCTGAGTGCTTGCTAGGGCATTGCAACGTGGTTGCTATGGTGTTCTGGGTGGTTGGTAGGTGGTTGCTCTGTGTTCTGGGTGGTTGTTAGGGCCGTTGCTAGGCAGTTGGTATGGTGTTCTGGGTGGTTGCTAGGCGTTGCTAGGCAGTTGCTATGGTATTCTGGGTGGTTGCTAGGGCAGTGCTAGACAGTTGCTATGGTGTTTTGAGTGCTTGGTAGGGAGTTGCTAGGCGGTTGCTATGTGTTTTGGGTGGTTGCTAGGGCGTTGCTTGGTGGTTGCTATAGTGTTCTGGATGGTTGCCAGGGCATTGCTAGGCAGTTGCTATGGTGTTTTGAGTGCTTGCTAGGGAGTTGTTAGGCGGTTGCTATGTGTTTTGGCTGGTTGCTAGGGCGTTGATAGGCAGTTACTATGGTACTCTGGGTGGTATCTAGGGCATTGGTGGTTGGTTGCTATGGTGTTCTGGGTGGTTTCTAAAGCATTGCTAGGCAGTTGCTATGATGTTCTGGGTGGTTGCTAGGGCGTTGCTAGGGCATTGCTAGGCAGTCGCTATGTTGTTCTGGGTGGTTGCTAAAGCATTGCTAGACAGTTGCTATGGTGCTCTGGGTGGTGGCTAGAGCGTTGCTAGGTGGTTGCTATGTATTCTGGGTGGTTGCTAGGGCGTTGCTTGGTGGTTTCCATGTGTTCTGGGTGGTTGCTAGGGCATTGCTAGGCAGATGCTACGGCGTTGGTAGGTTTTCGCTATGATGTTCTGGGTGGTTGACAGGGCGTTGCTTGGCAGTTGCTATGGTGTTCTGGGTGGTTGCTAGGCAGTTGCTATGGTATTCTGGGTGGTTGCTAGGGCAGTGCTAGACAGTTGCTATGGTGTTTTGAGTGCTTGCTAGGGAGTTGCTAGGCGGTTGCTATATGTTTTGGGTGGTTGCTTGGGCGTTGCTTGGTGGTTGCTATAGTGTTCTGGATGGTTGCCAGGGCATTGCTAGGCAGTTGCTATGGTGTTTTGAGTGCTTGCTAGGGAGTTGTTAGGCGGTTGCTATGTGTTTTGGCTGGTTGCTAGGGCGTTGATAGGCAGTTACTATGGTACTCTGGGTGGTATCTAGGGCATTGCTGGTCGGTTGCTATGGTGTTCTGGGTGGTTGCTAGAGCATTGCTAGGCAGTTGCTTTGGTGTTCTGGGTGGTTTCTAAAGCATTGCTAGGCAGTTGCTATGATGTTCTGGGTGGTTGCTAGGGCGTTGCTATGGCATTGCAAGGCAGTCGCTATGTTGTTCTGGGTGGTTGCTAAAGCATTGCTAGACAGTTGCTATGGTGTTCTGAGTGGTTGCTAAGTGTCCTGGGTGGTTGCTAGGGTGTTGCTTGGTGGTTGCTAGGGCATTGCTAGGCAGTTGCTTTGGTGTTCTGGGTGGTTGCTAAAGTATTGCTGGGCAGTTTGTATGGTGTTCTGAGTGGTTGCTAGGTGGTTACTGTGTGTTCTGGGTGGGTGCTAGGGCGTTGCTTGGTGGTTGCTATGGTGTTCTGAGTGGTTGCTTAGTGGTTGCTATGTGTCCTGGGTGGTTGCTAGGGTGTTGCTTGGTGGTTGCTAGGGCATTGCTAGGCAGTTGCTTTGGTGTTCTGGGTGGTGTCTAAAGCATTGCTAGGCAGTTGCTATTTTGTTCTGGGTGGTTGCTAGGGCATTGCTTGGTGGTTGCTATGGTGTTCTGGGTGGTTTCTAAAGCATTGCTAGGCAGTTGCTATGGTGTTCTGAGTGGTTGCTTAGTGGGTGCTATGTGTCCTGGGTGGTTGGTAGGGTGTTGCTTGGTGGTTGCTAGGGCATTGGTAGGCAGTTGTTATGGTGTTCTGGGTGGTTGCTAAAGTATTGCTGGGCAGTTGGTATGGTGTTCTGAGTGGTTGGTAGGTGGTTACTGTGTGTTCTGGGTGGTTGCTAGGGCGTTGCTTGGTGGTTGCTCTGGTGTTCTGGGTGGTTGCTAGGGCGTTGCTTGGTGATTGCTATGGTGTTCTGCTTGGTTGCTAGGCAGTTGCTATGTGTTCTGGGTGGTTACTAGGGCATTGCTAGGCGGTTGCTATGTGTTCTGGGTGGTTACTAGGGCGTTGCTAGGCGGTTGCTATGGTTTTCTGAGTGGTTGCTAGGGCGTTGCTATGGTGTTCTGCGTGGTTGGTAGGGTGTTTCTAGGCAGTTGCTATGGTGTTCTGGGTGGTTGCTAGGGCGTTGCTAGATGGTTGCTATGGTGTTTTTGGTGGTTGCTAGGGCATTGCTAGGCAGTTCCTCTCGTGTTCTGCATGGTTGTTGAGGTGTTGCTAGGCAGTTGCTTTGGTGTTCTGAGTGGTTCTTGGGTGTTGCTAGGCGGTTGCAATGCTCTTCTGGGTGGTTGCTAGAGCCTTGCTAGGCAGTTGCTTTGGTGTTCTGAGTAATTGCTTGGGTGTTGCCAGGCAGCTGCTATGTTGTTCTGGTGGTTGCTAGGGCGTTGATGTGTAATGTTTGGGGATCGGGTGAAAACTGGGAGAAGTAGCGAACCGTGCGATAACGAAAGAATTTGGAATAACAAGAAAGGGAGGAAGGAAAGAAGGACCTAATGAGGGAAGTAAGGAAAGAAGGTAGGAAAAAAAGGAAAGCAAAGGAAGGCAGGAAAGAATGAAGGAAAGAAGGCAAGGATGGATGAAAGAAACAGGGATGAAGGAAAGAAGAAAGTAAGGAAGGAAGGAAGAAAAGAAAGAAGGGAAGAAGGATGGAAGTAAAGATAGAAGGAAGGAAGGGTAGAAGGGAAGGAAGTAAGGAAGAACAAATGAAAGAACGAAGGAAAGACAGAGGGAAGGAAAGAAAGGGAAAGCAGACAGAAGAAAGTAGGTATCAAGGAAGGACTGAAAGGCATGATGGAAGGAAAGACAAACTAAGGAGAGAGGGAAAGAAAATTGGTAGGGAGGAAGAATGGAAGGAAGGATGAAAGGCAGGATAGAAGGAAGTAAAGTAGGAAAGAATAAAGGAAGAAAGGAATGAAGGAAAGAAATAGGAGGGAAAAAGAAAAAAGGAGTGACAGAAAAAAGAAGGAAGGAAAGCAGTAAGGAAGCTGTAGTCTCAAGAGAGCCAGATTGTAGTCTTCAAGTCTGAGAAACCGACAGTTACAGCAGGTGGTCAGAACATCTGGCACAAGATTCCATTTGGTTAATGGCCTTATTGTAATGTCATTGTTACGCTCCCCAAATGTTTTAAGTCTAGGGTAAAGGGGAGTAACACAATATTAACTAAAACTAAACCCAGGAGGCAAAAGGAGGCAGGGAAAAGGTACAAGCAATGAATAATTTATTAAACAAAGGTTCCAAAGGACAAAACAGAAGCTACAACAAATACAAGAGAAGGCCGCAGAAGAAAACTCAGACAGGCTACCACTAGCCAGTGCTACAAAGACAAAGACTAAGACAAAGCTACAGGACTGCAGACTAAACCAAAACTAATATAACAGCAATTAAACAAACAGGCAAGAATCATACACAAAATACCACACAGGTAGTAAAGTCTCACCAATATATATGCCACACCGGCTATCACACAAATAAATAGATATATAAACTGCACACACAGTGCTGGCTGCTAGATGTCAGAGAGAGCTTGCTGGTGTTCCTTGGTCTTATGCAGCCCAGCTCCAATTAGGCTGATGGGGCCCAGATGGGAAGTGCCCAGGTGAGAGGGGAGCTACCTTGGTAAAGAACACAGCACCGCAGGGGGAGACAAATAGCCACAACCCATGAGTGTAAACCCCCCCCCCCCTTCCTCCAAGAGCGAACTTGTCAAAGTTAGCAACACACATTCAAACGTAAGAGGCATCAACAGACAGGATATAGGGTGGATGATACCATGGCTCCAGCACTCATCTCACCCCCTGGAGAGGGCATGCGCTACCACGTTGTCAACCCCCTTCTTGTGTCTAATCTCCAGGTTGTAGTGTTGCACCAAGAGGGCCCAACGCATCAGCCTCTGGTTATGGTTGTACATCTGGGCTAGGAAAACAAGGGGGTGTAAGAATCTCATTCCTGTGCTAATCTACTCAAGTCGCAAACCCTGCAAATCAGACACATCCGTTGGCCAAATGGTCAGGATCCACTTATCATAAGTACAATACACTTGGTAATTTCTGACAACAACTTGTCGCACCTACCTGGCATTGCCATCAATTATCGTGTCGCGGCCGGGAGTGAGCGATTGGAGAGCTATTTCATCCAAAGAGACTGCCATCAACTATCTTGTCTAAGTAATTAATGCAATAAAAATGTCTGGCCAACTTCAAAGAGTTTTTCATGTATAAGAAATGTACGTTGGGGAGGCTCGGGGTTCACTTTGACTCCGCTGAACCCAGAGTATGTTACCCATATTTCTGTTCACTGCCGTTTTTACTGGAAATAAACACCATTTTTCATTTGAAGACTGGAATTGTCCCTTTTTTCGTTCTTTTTTTCTTACACTGGCGAGCCACCCAACGCGGGATTCCGAAAAAAAAAAAAAACCGGGGAATAAGGTAAGAAACCCGGTTTCTTCATTTTGCTGTTGCTTTTGTTTTACGGACACGCCCGCTTTAAAAACCTAGAAAGGAATTTAAGGATCGGGATAATTTTTTTATCTTTCAGTAAAAGTTTGCAGTAGGAGTTGGAGCTTAATTCCAGACAATTCAGTAAAGCTGTACAGTGACTGATTCAGTGCGACTGTACGTACGCAGATTTGTGACTTGAATTAGGTTTCGTGCGTAACTAGAAATTGGTGAGCCCGAAGTACCGCGGCTCTGAAGTTTAAACCTACACTATAAAGTTAACCCGAAGTAGTGTGGTTTGCGCCCGAAGTACTGTGGCAGTGTGAGGTTTAACTGGTTCGTGCCCGACGGAGTGTGGCATTGTTGTTGGCCTAAAGTAACTGGTCGGTTGAATCACGGATGCCCGAAGTATAGTGGCAGTAGAGTTGTTTCTCTTTGTTTCTAACGTAACTGAAACTGAGTGCCTGTTGTGGTTTGTTACAATTCGAAAACGATTCTAAAGTAACTGAGTCGGCCCGAAGTACTGTGGTAGAGAATTGTCATTGGGATCTGGAACAGTTGGTTGCTGTGCCCGACGCACTGGGACAGAAACTGTGTTGAGTTTTTTTATTCCTAAAGTAACTGGAATAGTGAAGTTGTCTGTGTCCGAAGCACTGGAACAGAAACTGCGTTTTATTTGTTTTCCCTCAAGGTAACCGACTTGACAGTTTGTTTGGTCGTAGGAACGTTGCCAACTATAGTCATGGAAAACTTTGTTGTGCGTTACATTGCCAAACATGGTAAATCGGAAATCTTGGAGGGCATTGAAAGTCAGGTGGAGCCGTATGCATGGGCTTTGTGCCAGTTTGACAGCCATCCAAAGATGGGCAAACTGAATAAAAAAAGGGAAGGTTGCGGTAGCTATGACGGGTGTTCTAGCGTCGTATAAAATCTGTAAAAAGAGATTAGATGCGCTTGAAACGGAGAATGGCAATTTAAAGAAAGAGATCGAGAATAAACAGGCTGATATCAAAAGTTACCACGTTAATGCCAACTTGAATGCTGAAATTCAATTGGACTTGCGTAAAGAGGTTGCTGAATTAAAAAAATTTAATTCGGAGTTACAGCGCGATTTGGATAACGCGTACACAGAAGTGAGGAATTTTAAAACTGCATACGATTACTTATTTGAGAAGTGCAATCAAAGCACAGGGCATCACACAGACCAGAGAAACTGTAAGGACGATGATTTCTGGAATAAACCCATAAGACAGGACATAAATAATGACTGGGATGGTAGTTCTAACCGTACTCTGAAATTCCCGCTGGCACCAGTGCATGAAACGATGACGATTGTACCTGGAGAGGGGGGAGACCGTATAACGACGACGACTACAATTAAACCGTTATCACCAAATGAAATCGAGTCGCTAGTTAAAAATATCGGCAGGTTTGAGCCGGCCAAGCGAGACCCTGTGGAATTTTTATCCAATTTCGAGAGGATGGTTGACCTGCACCGTTTGACCGATGCTGATGCGTGCATTATTTTGGCTGCTTGTTTGCCCCATGCGTTGGCTAGTGCGCTCCCTCAGAGAATTCATGACAGGGATGCGAGGAAAGAGGAGAGGAAATCTGCTCTGTTGGGGGTGCTAGGAACACGTTCAGTTGACTGGGACAAAATACGAGAAGTCGTTATGTCGCCAGGGGAGCATCCAGCAGCTTATGCGGCCAGATTATGGGAGGCATTTAGTTCCTACAGTGGTGTTGCGAATTTGACTCAGCAAGATCCTATGTTCAAATCCGCGCTCATTTCTCAAAGTGATGCACATACTCGGAATGCCCTTGCACTGCTTGTCGATTCAAACACACCGTATTCAGATATTGTGGCAAAGATGACCCAGTTTTACAACTCCACTTCGACACTTAAAGGAAAACGCCCTATTGCAGCAATTAAAAGGGGGTCGTCAGATCATTCTAAAGTTGTTTCATGGAAAAATGAGGGGTATGTTCCAGATGATGTTAAACAAGTTAAAGGGGAAAGGCCCCCGCCTTTCAATAGAGGGGGGGCAGTGGTCTGTTATTCTTGCAACCAGGAAGGCCATATTGCAAGAGAATGTAAATCATATCAAAACAAGCCATCTCCTTATAGTGAACTGAGTAAACAGTTACGGGACGTGCAAATAGCCATGGACAAACTGACTGCTGAGAATGGTGAATTGCATGCGGCGATGAGCAAACTTAAACCACTTAATTCTGTATAGGGATCACAGGCCCCCGTTTCCCCTGTAGCACCATTGACACGTGACCGGTGTGGTAGACCAATCGTTAAAGTTGCTGCTGGGGGCCGATGCAATGATTGGTTAGTAGACACTGGTGCTTCTCTTTCTATTCTTCATTCTGATTCACCCCCTAAGGAAGGTAAAAATACTGTAACGATAGAGGGCTTTGATGGTACTATTTCGCTTGCCTCTCAGTCAGACAGTATGGAATTCGGCATAGGAACTGATCATTTTAAAGATAAGGTTTGGCTTAGTGTTACTAGTGATGGTCGTAATATTCTAGGTTCGGATATTATGAAAAAACGTGGCTATATCATTGATTATGGTAACAGTTGCATTTGGCGCACCCCTGATCATAATGGCAATTTGGTGGAAATCTCAGATGTGCATGCGGTTCATGCAATTAAGAGGACAGAAAATTACGATTTGAATGCATTGCTAGAAGCACATGACCCTCATTTATCAGCATTGTTGCTGCAACATAGGAATGCTTTTGCTAAACACAAACATGACTGTGGACGTGTTGACTCAAGTATAATGGAAGTGCATGTGCAAGGCAAAGATCCCCCACCTCTTCGCCAATACAGTTATCCAGATGAAGCCCGCCCACACATTCAGAGTACCATTGACTCGCTTCTCGAGCAAGGTGTTATACGACCGTGTCTCTCACCTACAATGGCCCCAATATGGCCTGTTCGCAAACCAGACAACTCTTGGAGGTTGTGTATTGATTACCGGGAACTTAACAAGCATACTCCTGTTTGTGCACCATTGGTAACTTCGACGCCTGATGTGCTGGGCTCATTGATACCTGACGCCAACTATTATTCAGTATTAGATGTTTCAAATGGGTTTTGGTCCGTTCCTTTACATCCTGACTGCCAATACAAATTTGCATTCCAGTTTAACAATACACAGTACACATGGAATGTGCTCCCCCAGGGATTTGCAAACTCACCAACATTGTTTCATCAGTGTCTTGCGAAAGTCCTTAGTGCCTTTTCAAAGTCAGAATGCCTCATTCAATATGTTGATGATGTACTGCTACAAAGGATGAACATTTGGAGTTGTTAGCTGAATTACTTCTTCTATTTGAAAATGCTGGACTGAAACTGAACCCAAAAAAAGCACAGCTCCTAAAGTCAGAGGTAACATATTTGGGAATAAAAATTAGCAAAGGGGGGCGCACACCAGATCCTCATAAGGTAGAAATTGTCAAAAGGCTGCCTGTTCCAGTGTCTGTTACGGCCTTGAGGTCATTCCTTGGACTTGTTGAATTCTGTCGCGAATTTATAGAGGGCTTTGCAGATATTGCCAAACCACTGAATAATTTGCTTACGGGGAGAAGAAAGAAAAAGGACTCATTAGACTGGGGGCCAGAACATCAAATGGCATTTGAAAAGTTGAAAGAAGCATTAATTCAAGCTCCTGCTTTACGGAACCCTGATCGTTCGCAACCATTTGTTCTACAAACTGCCGCAACTGAGGAAGCGTTGTCTGCAGTGTTGCTACAAGAATTCCAGGGTGATCTTCGACCAATGGCTTATGCCTCGCGAGTTCTCTCCCCAGTTGAAAAAGCCTTTGATTCATGCACAAAGCATCTCCTCTCTGTTCATTGGGCAATGTCACACTTTGAGCATATATTTGGCTTCAATGAGGTAGTGCTTCACACACCTCACACACCACTGCAGCTTTTGTTAAACGGTAAAGTGAAGGGCGTGTCAAATGCTCGGCTTGCAAGATGGACACTAGATTTAGGGTCCAAAAACCTCACAACAATATACAAATTAAACTCAATGTTGCCACGGACTCTCTTATATGAAGGCATACCGCATGAATGTGATGCTGAAATAGTACCTCCACCTGATGGAGTTTTCAAAATCCGCCCGATAGAGGGCGCAGATGATGTCTATGTGGATGGTTCCCGCTTTTGGCATGAGGGGCAGTACAAAACGGGTTTTGCAATACATTCTGTCAAGGGTGATTTTTTGTTCCAATGTCCTGCGCAGTTTTCTGCACAGAAAGCAGAGATTGTTTCAGTGTGGCAAGCCATGCATATTTTCCCAGATATACCTTTGAACATTTACTCTGATTCTGCATTTGTTGTGAATTCTCTGACGGAATATTTACCTATTTGGCAAAAACGTGGATTCACTACTGCTGATGGTCAGTGCCTTACACATGTTGGTCCAATACAGGCTTTGTGGGCAATAGCTAGTTCAAGGAACACTCCAGTTGCATTGTTGAAGGTTAAAGCGCACCAAAAGAAGGGTGCCTCGATACATGGTGATGCTAATCGGGTTGTTGACGAGCTTGCAAAAAAGGCAGCAATAGAAGGTATAATGTTTGGTGAGTCACTCCTTCCAGAACCAATTTCGGCTATATCTTTGACTGATCCACTAGATTTGAAAAGTGCCCAACACAGTGATCCAATTTTAAAGGACGCGATTAAACGTAAACAGAGGGGAGAGGCCATCGAGGACGGACCGTTAGCCAGTTATGACTCACAATTAGTGTTACATGACAATGTCCTGCTGTGTAACACTTCAACTGGTCTACTATGGATACCACCCACTGGATTGCGGTATGATATTCTCTATCATATCCACAATCAAGGGGGGCATTTAGGGCCTGAGAAAGTTAAAGATCGTCTTGCACGCATGTTTTGGTGGCCCGATATGAGAAAAAATGCAGATGCTCACTGCATGAACTGCTCAACGTGTGCTCAAATGAACCCATCACATATAAAAAAAAAGGGGCGGTTGAAACCTGCCTGTCTTGCGGAAGGTCCATGGACAAACCTTCAAATAGACTACATTGGACCACTTCCCCCGGCAAAGGGAGGGTACAAATACATTTTGGTCGTTGTTGATACTTTCACTAAATGGATTGAAGCATTTCCTATAAAATCAGACACAGCCTTGGCTACTGCACGAGTACTTTGGGAGCAAATATACTGCCGCTGGGGATTACCCCTTTCTCTTGAGAGCGATAGGGGTACACATTTCACAGGTGAAATTCACTCTGACCTGGCAAAACTTCTTGGAGTAAAACATTATTTGCACATTTCCCATCATCCTCAGTCATCAGGAGTAGTAGAAAGAAGCAACAGAACATTAAAAATGTCATTGAAAAAGATGGTGCTTGACAAGGGGTCTGACTGGGCACAACACCTTCCATTCATCCTCATGTCCCTCAGAGGGGTCAGTCACAAGAGTTCAGGATATAGTCCTTATGAGCTAATGACAGGACGGAAGATGAGAATGCCTGAACACCTGTTGTTTGAAATGCCTCGACCCCTAATAGATGGATGGACTGCCGAAAAGTATTTGAAAAGTTTATGCCAGACTTTGCCTAATATCTACCAGGAAGCAGCTCAGTCCATTGGGTTGAGCCAAAATTACAATAAAATGTATTTTGACAAAGATGTAAAGGAGCAAATCTTTGAAATTGGGGAGGAGGTCATGGTTAAAAATTACCACCATGAAGGCCCCTGGACAGCTAACTGGAAAGGTCCATGTACAATTGTTGACAAATGTGGACAATCAATCTATAAGGTACGATCCAAAGAAAAAGCTGGACGATCCACAACTAAGTGGTATCACGTTGATCAGTTGAAAGTATACAAAAAATCAGAGTGATGATAACCTGTTCGGGGGAGGGGGGGATGCTAATGTTTGTGTATTTTGTTTTATTTTTTCTCCCCAGAGAGAAAAATGTGGAAAGCTGTCCTTGCGATCATTCTGCCAGTTGCGGTGCTGACGGGAAAGTGTCCAGAGCAGCAGCCAGCCCCTCAAACAGGAGTCATAATGCAGCCGTATCCTGGGGTCCTGGTGAACAACATCCAGTGGGTTCACATTCCAGTCCTGGTCAACCTGACAGCCTGGTCACCAGACATGGATGAGCACTGCAGTCGAGAGGGTGTCACTAGGATGTACAAGGACCTCCTGACCAGTGCTTTCCTGAAGTACCATGATACCGTGACATCGAACACCCAGGTGAACCAGAGGAAACCTCCCATCACGGGGCGAAAACTAATGGGACTAATGGACGGCCTGCTGGGAGCTGCGGGAACAGGCCTGGGCATTTCCAATTGGATGGACGCAAGGCAGATGAGGAATAATGAAATTAAATTAAAAGCAATGATAGCAGACCAGATTCTACAGACAGATGCATATTTACAGGACAGTCTGTCCGAAGGAAAAGACACTGTGAATAACATACACACTATTGCCACGGCATTAGGCATCCTCAAAGACAAGTCAAAAGCCGCATTTCAAGAGCTTCACAAAGAAGTGTACTGTGCGCAGTTTTCTAGTATTAAATACCAGGAAATTTCTCAGATACTCCACGAAGTCATAGCAGGAAGGATCCCCACAACACTATTTACAGAAGAGGTTGTAATGAAATGGTTTGGACTTAAGGACTGCTTTGAGCATAAATCAGCAGAAAATTTCACAGACTATATGGCAAGATTGGGTAAATGCAAACTTCCTATTCCTTACAGCTACATCATCCAAATGGCTAAGGTCACGTCTCATCCCATTCCTGCTGGTTTCTATAGTCCACTGGATTACGGGCCAATAACAAACGGCATTAACTTCCCATTTTCAAAAAATGGGGGGAAACCTTCAAAACCCACAGACAAGACTCCACCCTTGCAAATTATAAAATGGTGTTTAGTGAGTGAGACCGTGTTTAACAATCCCCAGGACAAAACATGGGCTTGCTCCGCGGGAAACTCGTTGCCACAGTTTGGATGTTTTATGAGACAAATGTATGCCATGTTGCTGACTGTCTCCATTCCAATCTTTCAGTCCAATAATGTTTTTAATACCGTGGTGAAAATGAATAACTTGGGTATTTTACAGGGAAATGTGTTTAAAGAACGCAAGGACCTTCCAAGTCTTGTGGTAAAACTGGCGTCCGGTGAATGGCGAGCTCTAAATACTCACTGCTGCGATAAGACAGCATTTGGGTTCTTTTGCGAGTGTGATGCTATTGAGAAACTGCCTGTTTGTGGAATGTCCGGGATCTTTGGTGAAAAATGCTCTGTCAGTCTGACCCACGTCCACAATAATTTCACAAGGGTAGTCACAAGGAGAACACAGTTCTGCATAACCACCACACAAAATAGATTCTTTATCTCCTCCCATGAAGGTGTGATAACATGTCCAATCAATTATACATCTTTTTGTATTATTCCCAAAAATGCATGGTCAGTTGGACCCTATCAGTTCCCTTATATAAATACAACACAACAAAAAATGTATGTAGATGCAGAGGATGAATTAGGATTCATTGAAGACATTCCAGAATTCCAATTTGACATGCCAGAACTTGATACCATACTCATGTCTTTGATGCAAAGAAAAGATACCCATATTATAAAAGCTCAACAAGGTTTACAGGAAAAGACAACAAAATAATTAATCAAATGCATGACGGTGATCAAGAAATAGCACTCTCGGGACTGATATGGGAATTAACATTCAAAGTGGCAGTATCTGTATGCTTATTTCTAATTTTGTTTCAGTGTATAATTTTGTATTGCATGTGCTCATTTCTCAAAAGAAACAATGTTGTGCTTTTAAATGATCTCACCCGCCAGTCAATTTGGATGAGGTAGTTCTCCAATCTCCGCTAGGCCGCTTCTTCCATTTTTTTTTTTTTTTGTGTCATTCTGTCTCACCCATCCAATATAAAGTAATGTAATTATGATCAGTGATCCCAGCTAAGGGCATGAGGTGACCCGGCGGAAGACCAGTCGGATGAGGTGTGCGATCCCACGACGGGTAAGATTGTCCATGAGGAAGGACGACAACCTAAGACAGGACGGCACCGCCACTGGCACACCCAATAGATGAGGTGTTCTTTTAGTTTGCAAGACTTGAGTGAGATGATGCTTAATTGATCATAAAGCATCAAAGGGGGGACTGTAAGAATCTCATTCCTGTGCTAATCTACTCAAGTCGCAAACCCTGCAAATCAGACACATCCGTTGGCCAAATGGTCAGGATCCACTTATTATAAGTACAATACACTTGGTAATTTCTGACAACAACTTGTCGCACCTACCTGGCATAGCCATCAATTATCGTGTCGCGGCCGGGAGTGAGCAATTGGAGAGCTATTTCATCCAAAGAGACTGCCATCAACTATCTTGTCTAAGTAATTAATGCAATAAAAATGTCTGGCCAACTTCAAAGAGTTTTTCATGTATAAGAAATGTACGTTGGGGAGGCTCGGGGTTCACTTTGACTCCGCTGAACCCAGAGTACGTTACCCGTATTTCTGTTCACTGCCGTTTTTACTGGAAATAAACACCATTTTTCATTTGAAGACTGGAATTGTCCCTTTTTTCGTTCTTTTTTTCTTACAGGGGTTATGATCTGTGTACACAATCACCGGTGAGCTACTGGAACCAACATACACCTCAAAGTGCTGCAGAGCAAGAAGGGCTAATGTTTCCTTCTCAATTGTTGAGTAGTTTAACTGATGGTGTTTAACTTGGCTGAGAAGTAGCTAACGGGGTGGCACACATCACCTTCACCATCCTGGAGTAGCACAGCACCTGTCCCAGTAGCACTGGCATCAATCTCCAACTTGAATGGGAGAGAGAAGTTGGGTGTGGCCAAGACAGGAGCACTGCAGAGGATAGACTTAGCGGACACAAAGGCACGTTCACATTCAGGATCCCACACAAATGGTACCTTAGGACTACATAACCTGGTTAGAGGGGCCACCACCACTGAGAGGTTTTTACAAAAACATCTGTCGTACCCTGTCATACCCAGTGGCCTAGTGGTGGGTGTAGGGAAAGACAGGACAGCTGTAACCTTAGCGTCTACTGGGGGCACACTCCCATGTCCCACCTGTTTGCCCAAATAGATTACAGTGGCCTTACCAAACTCACACTTTGCCAGGTTGAGAGTTAGGGAGGCCTCGGACAGACGATGGAACACCAGGGCCAAGTTGGTCATGTGCTCTTCCCAGCTGCTAGAATACACCACGACGTCGTCCAGGTACACGTTGCAGTGAGGGATGTCCCCTAACACCAGGTGCATCAACCGTTGGAAGGTTGCTGGGGCATTCCTCATGCCGAATGCCATCACTGTGTATTCTAAGAATGGTCAAGGGTTACAAAAGCAGAGATTTCACAGGCCTGGAATGACAATGGCACTTGCCAGTAACCCTTTAAAAGATCCAGTTTTGTGATGTGGGTTGCTGGGCCAATACTGTCTATACAGTCTTCCATGCGAGGCAGAGGGTAGGAGTCGGACACAGTCATGGCATTTACCCTTCTGTAGTCAGTACAAAACCTAAATGTGCCGTCAGGCTTGCCGACCAACAGACAGGGGGAGCTCCAAGGGCTACGACTGGGCCTAGCTAGGCCATTGTCTAACAGATCGGTGGTCTCTTTTTTCATTATTTCCCTCTTAGTCACTGGACAACGGTATGCATGTTGTTTGATGGGAGCTGCGCTACCGACATCAATGTGGTGTTCTAACACTGTGGTACAAGAAGGTACATCCTGAAAAAAAGTAAGATAGGATTTGATAAGACTGACTACATCATCCCGCTGACTGTCAGGAAAGTAGGATAACTGAGCTCTGAGGGTAGACAGGTAAGCGGTGTTTGTCAGCCTACCACACTGTAGACCATCAGGGAATACCTCCAAACCATCAGCCAGGGCTCCCACACCCAACAGAGAAGCAGAGGTCTTCTGGGGGGTAACAGGCTCCGAAGTATTTTCCTGCTTCCCCACATCATCTTGTCTGGTGAGATAGGTTTTTAGCTTGTTAATATGACATAGCCGTGTCTTTCGTCTACGTTCAGGAGTGCGGATGATGTAATCTGTATCAGACACTTTCTTCTCTACCACATAGGGTCCTGAAAATCAGGCAGTGAGAGCAGATCCTGGCAGGGGCAATAAAACCAGGACCTGATCACCAGGCTGGAACTGGCGCACTAGTGCCAGTTTGTCAAAACGGTGTTTCATTGCCTCTTGTGAGGAGGAGAGAGCATCCTTTGCTACTGCAGAGGCTCAATGCAGCCGCTCTCGGCTGAACTAGGGGAACTAGACATTAGCTGTTCTTTTAGTACTTTAAGTGGGCCACGCAGGTTGTGACCAAACAAGTTCAGCCCAGCTGAATCCCAGGGACTCCTGTTTTCATCACGTATTGCAAAGAGAACAAAGGGGACGCCCTCATCCCACCCTCTCCCTGTTTCATAACAGCACTTTTTTAGCATAGACTTAAGTGTCTGGTGCCAGCGTTCAAGTGCGCCCTGCGACTCTGGATGGTATGCACTGGACACTGAATGGGAGACCCCTAATGTTGGCAAGGTCTGCTTGAAGGTTTTGGACAGAAAATTGGTTCCCTGATCTGTCTGAACAGTTTTCGGTAACCCAAAAGTTGTAAAAAACTTCAGCAGGGCCTCAGTGATGGCAGGTGCAGTGATTTTTCGTAAGGGGATAGCTTCCGGGAAACGAGTGGCAATACACATCACCGTTAATCGAAACTGGTTGCCAGACTTTGTTCCGGTCAACGGGCCCACACAGTCCACTATGACATGGGAGAAGGGCTCGCCAACCGAAGGTACAGGACACTGTGGGACAGGAGGCACTCCTTGGTCCGACTTCCCTACCATCTGACAGGTATGACAGGATTTACAGAAACGCGCCACATCAGCTTTCAATCCTGGCCAGTAGAAATGAGTTAGGATCCGATCATATGTCTTAGTAATGCCAAGATGGCCAGACCACAGATGCTCATGTGCAAGCTCTAACACATGCTGCCGACTTCCAACAGGCTCTACTATCTGCTGTACTGTACCCCAGTCCCCACCATCTGCTCCTTTTCCTGCCCGTGAAACCCACTTACGAATCAGGACCCCATTATCTATCAGAAAAGACAGTTTCCCACCATGTTGAGTAGGGTCTTCACCAACTGGAGCATATTAATGGGCAAACAAACTTTTCTGAGCGGGTATAAGCGCTTCACGAGTCAAAGGCAGAGCCTTCACAGAAGGATTATCCAGCCTGGTCACATCAGATGCTAGGGTGGCACCATCCTGGGGCTCTCCAGTAGGGGACACCTTTTCCTCAGACAGCACAGAAGCAATGAGGGAGTCAGACAAGTCAACATCCTAGACCTGCTTTCTTGCCTGGGCTCTAGTTATGAGGGCACTAGCAGTAAACACCTCTGGGTGGCGCTCAGCAAGGTCATCATGTGCAGAGCTTGGTACTTCAACCACTTCAGGAGAGGGATAAACTTTACCCCCAGCTATGTCATTCCCCAAAATGAAATCAACACCCTCTATGGGGAAGTCAGAACGCACCGCCACGGGGAAAAACCCTGTGCAAAAATCTGACCGCATATGAATGCGGTGGAGGGGTGTGGGCACAGCAGGGGGAGACAAATAGCCACAACCCATGAGCATAACAGTCATAATGCCAATGTTAAGTCTATGGGGGTAAAAAAAATGTATAGTTTATTAATAACTCAAAGTATAAAAGTTACAAAGATGAAAAATACATTGCACAGGTGTCCTAAGTAAGACCTACGAAACGCAGTTTAAATGAAGTTTCTACGTTAAAACGGTTGAGGCCGCATTGTGTTAGAAGAAAAATAAGACCCGGATAACAATAGTGAGCATTTCAATGCATACTAACAAGATAATGTAATTCCAGGGAATTACGTGTGCATGAAAATCCAAAGTGTAGTTGCATAAGGTGGAGTTTATTGTAAATAAATGCACTATGATATTGGTAGCTAGGAGGGTAGTATGATAATTATGGTAGTGGTGAGGACTTTTTGAAACAGATGTGGACAGAGGAAACAGTTGGCGGGAGTCATAGTTGATGACAACTGTGATTTGGAAATATTAAATGGTGAAATTTTTTAATAGTAAAGAATTGTAGTGAGGACTTCTATTTTGAAACAGTTTTGGACAGAGGAAACAGTTGCCGGGAGTCATAGTCGATGACAATCAGTAGTTGGAATGGCTGAACGTTTGAAAAGTTCAGTAGTTTAAAAAGTTACATTTTATTGTTTTGTCGTAATGAGGACTTTTATTTTGAAACAGTTGTGGACAGAGGAAACAGTTGCCGGGAGTCATAGTCGATGACAATCAGTAGTTGGAATGGCTGAACGTTTGAAAAGTTCAGTAGTTTAAAAAGTTACATTCTATTGTTTTGTCGTAATGAGGACTTTTATTTTGAAACAGTTGTGGACAGAGGAAAGTTGACAGGAGTCATAATTGATGACAACTGACAGTTGGAATGGCTGAACAATTAAATAGTTGATTTGTTACAGTAGTTAAATTAGCCTATTTAAGGCTATTTAAGACACGGCAGGCAAAAACATGGATTTTCCATGCAATGGTCAAATTTGAGATTTTGGGCTAGTTTACTCCTTGAATATGTATTCTTTCAAACTGCAATAAAGAAAACATAAAAATTATACATTTAGACTTTTATTTTATTACATTTCGTCTACTTGCGGCAGTGAGTTTCTTCCGAATTTACCACAAAGTTAGCATTCCAACGCAACGAACAGTACTTCGCCTCTTCACTGAAGTCTGTCTTGTCCGGTATCGTTGAAAAGCTCTGATTCTCCTGCACAACGCTGTGTAATCCAAATAAGGGTATTTCCTTTCTGTCAGTCACGAATTGTGAAAGTTCATATGGGGATTTAAAGCTAATGACAAAATCTCATTGGCTACTGCTGGTTACTGCTAACGTGATTCGCTCAGATGCATCACGTGGTGCGCTCTGACACTTCCGTCTTTAGCTTGCTGCGGAACCATGGCTGCGTCCGAATAGTTAAATAATCACGTCCTATCGTCTAATTCCGAAACACTTTTCTTAAACCCCTGTGTAAAACGTCATGAGATAAAGGAAAGGTGTAAAGGGGACTCTTTTACAACTTAGGGAGAGGCCGCGCTCATAAGAGAATCCGAATAGACTTACACTGGGCACAGTGATCACCCGCCTCCTGCGCGTCATGTTTGTTTGTTTAAGATTAGGTGGCATATTTGCGTTCCCATGCCGTGGTCAGCAATTAGTCAATCAACGCAATGCATGTGTTCCACGATCGTTCAAGTTGTTTAAATCAAATTGGACAATTTGAAACGTTTTTATGCAATTTCATTGCTTTCAATCCATGTGTATAGAAAAGAGTGAAAAGTCTGGAGTCATAATTATTTACATGTCACTAGTGGTGAAATCCACCGAAACGCATGTGGAACTGATAAACCTCCATGCACAAGTACTTCAATTCCGCTTGAGAGTCTCTTACAAACGCGCTGGTTGAATGGTTGCTGACATACGGAATGGGAACGTGAGTATGACACTTAAACTGCGAATGCGTTAAAGTTGATAGCCTTTTGTCCTATTTATGCTGCGCCGGGTGAATAAACATTGATACAGAAAATCATGGGTTCTGGAGCAGTTTATTGCTCGAGTGCAGTAAATGCAAAGGGGACACGCGTGCAGACGAAGCGTCTTTACATCTACACCAGTGGTTTTCAACGTTGTTCTGGGGACCCACTGTGTATGCTGGCTTTTGTTCTAACCACAGCTGTAATCGCAGGATTTTAACGAGCTGTTCATTAGTCTTAATTAAGTGTATTTAATGCTTAAAGCAGTTATTTGTCCTATTAATTCACAAGATAAAATAAATATCCGTGTTTGCCATCCAGAATAAAAAAAATGCCATACCCACATTGCTATGCATTGGAAATAACAACATAAAATGAGAGAAAACAATGTAACTAATCAAATTAAAGATGTACTTGGCTCCTACTTGGTGAAAACTAATTGGCACATCAAGACAAATTTTTTTCGATAAGCAAATGGTAAAGAGTCAAACCAGCTCTGTGTTAATCCAATTAATTCACCTGAAGTTTTTTGAAAGAACTTGAACTTGAAACAGTTGTGTCCCTCAGGCCAATTTGGGGTTTACTGAGTTCTTCAGTGTCTAATTTGATCAGTTTCAAATGTTACAATGCTGGAAATTTCTTACAGTATAGAAATAAAACCACAATCTTCAAGGATATTTTATTCTTCATAGCATGAATGGATGCTTCTATGAAACATTTGGCTAAAAATAGTCAGTAACAACGCTAAATATAAAAAACATCTAATTAAGACATTAACAACTTGTTAAAATCTTGAGATAACAATTGTGGGTGGAACAAAAATCAGCATACACAGTGGGTCCCTAGAACGACGTTGAAGACCACTGATCTACATGATTGTAGAGTGAGAGTAGAAGTGTTGATGCATTTGACGTGAGTTTTATCTGCAAGTTTGAGCAGTGTAGGCCAATATGTTTATTAGTTGAATAACTACAGGTGTAGGCCTTAGATGTCTGTTATGTTATTAAATTGTCAATTTTCATGAGCTTAAAATATACCACATTACTATTTTTAAGGGCCTGTACATTTATTCTGTTTGTGAGCAATTGTTTCCAACAGAAATGCATTAAATTCCCCTATGTAAATCTTTGAATGCCGTTTTCTCAAAACAAGTTTTTTGTCATACTCAAAGTCTAACTTCTCTGCCTCTGTAGTACCTATATGTACCAAACTTTGCAGTTATACACTTAGCAATATTCTGAAGATATTTACAGAGGGATTTGTTAATATATCATCCCTAGCCTGATTTATGAGACATTTTATTCCCAAAAATATGGCGAAAATGGATTTTTTGAGGCCATGGACAGCATATTTTGATTTTCTCAGTAATGAAAGCAGATATCTTTAAATCCCTCTGTAATTGTTTTTTCATCTTATATGTTAAAATGAAAAAAGAATTTTGCACCTGACTATCAGATGTTTAGATTTATCTTCCTAAAATATATGCAAATTAGCGCATATTTAATGAGATAATGCCTGATTTGCATATTTAAACATTAAAATTTCAAAAACTTGTAATACAATTTTTTTTCATACTATTGCAAGTAATTAACTGAGGAAGTTTCATGATGATATCTATTATTTAAAATTTTTACCCTGTTCACCTGTAGTGTCTCGCCTTAACAGTCAAATATTGTAGTGAGGGCTTTTATTTTAAAACAGTTTTGCACCGAGGAAACTGTTGACAGGAGTTATAGGTGATGACAACTCACAGTTGGAATGGCTGAACAGCTAAATATTTGAGAGGTTTAAATAGTTAAATTATTTAAGAGTGATTCCTTGTTGTGAGGCCTTTTATTTTGAAACAGTTGTTGGCAGAGGAAACAGTTGAACGGGATCTGTAGTCTTAAGCCTGATTCATGCTTCTTACTGTCAGCTCGGCCCACAAGTTGAAATGACGCAATTGCGGCAGGGCGACAGAGCGCGGAGGGTCCGCGAAGGCTCTGAACGCCGAGCCGTGCACCTGGACGATTTTGTAACAACGCGGCCGGGGTCGTACAGTATGGACGATGATTTGTGCCATACTAATAAATAAATCTTTCAATAAATCAATAAATATATCCTTCAATATATCATTCAATTAATAAATAAATCTATCCATAAATAAAAACAAATTAATACATAAGTAAATTAATAAATCCATAAATGAATGTTAATGTATAAATAAATAAATGCATCAATAAATACATAAATAAATGTTTTTATTCATTTATTGATGGATATATTTCACATTTTATTTCAAGATTTATTCAAGGATATATTTATATTGACGCTTTTATTGATTTCATGATCTGTAAATGCAAATGAAGGGTGGGTTTCTGTTAGTCTAGCTGTTCTGATTGGTCGGCTGTTGCGTGTGTATATATTGCTCAGTGATGAATGCGATAGCTTATTCCCGTTCAAAAAATATCGAAATTCGAAATTGAGTTCATGACGGAGCTCAGAGCGGAAACTTTGACTCTTGCGGATGACATTGATAATGGCAATGTTGTACGGACGCGGATGTCCGTGAATTACCTATCTGCAATGTGTAAAATGGCTTTAAGCTGAAATAGCTAACGTTAGCCGCTGAATAGAACAAGAAATGTTTCCTTAATTTTATGTCAAATCACGTAATTGTCTGGCCAGTTTTGAGAAGAGAGAAAACTGGCGGATGTTTTGTTTTCATGCTCTCACATTACGCCGTGCTGTTCCGTCCTCCTTCTGATGGTCCATAAAAACACCCCTAAGAGACGAGCAACATGTGCCGGATTAACGAGCAACATGTGCCACTCAATATTTAAGCTTCTGAAGCTTCGGGGGTGCAAATCGTAAATAAAAACAGAATACAATGATTTGCAAATCTTTTTCAACCTATATTCAATTGAATACACTGCAAAGACAAGTTACTTAATGTTCGAACAGGTAAACTTTGTAATATTTTGCAAATATTAGCTCATTTGGAATTTGATGCCTACAACATGTTTCAAAAAAGCTGGCACAAGTGGCAAAAAAGACAGTTGAGGAATGCTCATCAAACACTTATTTGGAACGTCTCACAGGTGAACGGGCTAATTGGGAACAGGTGTGTGCCATGATTGGGTATAAAAACAGCTTCCCTGAAATGCTCAGTCATTCACAAACAAGGATGGGGCGAGGGTCACCACTTAGTGAACAAATGCGTGAGCTGATTGACGAACAGTTTAAAAACAACATTCCTCAACGAGCTATTGCAAGAAATTTTGGGATTTCATCATCTGCGGTCCGTAATATCGTCAAAAGGTTCAGAGAATCTGGAGAAATCACAAGGCCGAAAACCAACATTGAATGCCCGTGACCTTCGATCCCTCAGGCGGTACTGCATCAAAAACCGACATCAGTGTGTAAAGGACATCACCACATGGGCTCAGAAACACTTCAGAAAACCACTGTCAGTAACTACAGCTCGTCGCTACATCTGCAAGTGCAAGTTAAAACTCTACAATGCAAAGCGAAAGCCATTTATCAACAGCACCCAGAAACGCCGCCGGCTTCGCTGGGCCCAAGCTCATCTAAGATGGACTGATGCAAAGTGGAAAAGTGTTCTGTGGTCTGACAAGTCCACATTTCAAATTGTTTTTGGAAACTGTGGACGTCGTGTCCTCCGGACCAAAGAGGAAAAGAACCATCCGGACTGTTATAGGCGCAAAGTTCAAAATCTGTGATGGTATGGGGGTGTATTAGTGCCCAAGGCATGGCCAACTTACCCATATGTGAAGGCACCATTAATGCTGAAAGGTACATACAGGTTTTGGAGCAACATATGTTGCCATCCAAGCAACGTCTTTTTCATGGACGCCCCTGCTTATTTCAGCAAGACAATGCCAAGCCACATTCTGCACGTGTTACAGCACCATGGCTCCGTAGTAAAAGAGTGCGGGTACTAGACTGGCCTGCCTGTAGTCCAGACCTGTCTCCCATTGAAAATGTGTGGCGCATTATGAAGCGTAAAATACGACAAGAGACCCCGAACTGTTGAACAACTTAAGCTGTACATCAAGCAAGAATGGGAATCAGTTCCCAAACGTTTACTGAGTGTCGTTAAAAGGATTGGAAATGTAACAGTGGTAAAAAGGCCCCTGTGCCAACTTTTTTGCAATGTGCTGCTGCCTTTAAATTCTAAGTTAATGATTATTTGCAAAAAAAAAAAAAAAAAGTTTCTCAGTTTGAACATTAAACATCTTGTCTTTGCAGTGTATTCAATTGAATATAAGTTGAAAAGGATTTGCAAATCATTGTATTCCGTTTTTATCTACGATTTACATAACGTGCCAACTTTCGCTACAACATTGCCACTATCAATGACAGCGTTTACATGCACACCATATTCCGGTGTTAATCGGAATATGACAATACCTGCATTACCTGTCATGTAAACGCCTGCAATAACCAGATTAACCCTTTAACGCCTGAATTTATATAGCTGTATATAAAAAAATGTTTTATATGTTTTTTTGCCTTTAAATAGAGGGCAAATAATGTTGAGATTATCAATTTCACTTTTGCACAAAAATAAATAGAAATTTTAGTATGCTGCAAATTTGCGACAACAGGCATAATGGTCAATTTGGAGTCAATTTGGTATGTCGGAAATTCGCAACAGCAGGCATAATGGTAAATAAAAAGATAAGAACAACACAGTAACATAAAAGTAAAAAAACAATGTTTTATTAATTCATCCTTTATGTTACTTATGTATTTATATAAATCTGCAACAGCAAGTATTCACTAATGAGATTTATGACCAATTTCAGGTCACCAACACTACACACACATTACTGTTAAGGCTATAGGAAACAGTGAATTCATTTGAATTGTAGGTTAATTTGAATTGTAAATGAAGTTTGCAAATGTATGTTGCTGAACCTAAAAGAATGACAAGAAATGCAAAGAAGCAGTTCTTTGTAAAATAACAATGTAACAATGTAACATAACAATGTACAATTTAAAACCATGTCCTGCTCAGGCCGGACTCTTTCTGACAGTCGTTATATGTGTATGTGTGTGTGTATGAGTGTGTTGTGTGTATGTGTGTGTGTGAATGTGTTGTGTGTGTATGTGTGTGTGTGTATGTGTGTGTGTGTCACCAGTTTAGGACATTGTCAGACAGCTGTGAAACTTGACACACCACCAGACACTTCCTTCCCTCCCTTTCTCTCTCCCTCCCTTCCTCTATTCCCTCAGTCTTCTATTCCTCCTCCCCCCCCACCCCCCACTACATACTTATCCTCACATCCAATACCTTTAACTTTCAGCGTCAGCCCCCTCCTTTATCAGTGTTGCGAGCCGAGCGAGAGAGAATGTTTTTTTTCTCTTTTTCTCACTCGTGGAATGCACAGAAGCAGTTTTTGTTCTTGTTTAGGCACAGGTGAACATCACATTTTGTACACTTGATGCTCGTGTGGCCCGTGCACTTGGGGAGTTTGCAGCGTTGCCGCACATTGTCGATTTGCGGCCAGTGACCCACAGCGTCAGCACGGACATCTTGTGTGGGAATAGCCTTAGTTGGTCCTCTGCGTTGCTTCCTCTGGAACTCTCGCTCCACATCAGACGAAGGCCGCCCCCTCTTTTTGGTCGTCAGATCTTTGCCTTGCATGCAGAGGGCTTGTGCAATGGAAAGCCTGAAAGCCAGCAAGTCCTTCTGCTTCTTCCTTGGAATATTCATGCTGTCACAATCACGCCGATAGAGCAACCAGCCGTTGACAACCACCATGTCCACGAAGTGAAAGAAGAATCGGTGGTAGTACTTCTTAGACCTGATGTGGATGCGGTAGTAGGCGATCAGGGCATCAAGTGCATCAACACCACCCATGAACTTGTTATAGAGGGTGATGATGCTAGGACATGGCACAGACACTTTCCTCCTTTGCTTTCTGTCCCACCTCTCTGCGATGGAAACAGGCTGGGCACTTGCAAATGTGCTGGTAACAATCACCCCTCTGTTGTCAAACCATTTGACAGCCCTAACCTCCACACTGTCAACCACAGCCTGTTGCTCCTCAAATGATCCTCTTCCCTTCTTTTTGAGCGTTTTGTCTTTGCTGAAACTGCAACCTTTCAGACGATTTTGCCGCACAGTGCCGAGGGCTGGTATCCCCCTGTTTGCAAGAGCAACAAACAAATCAAGCGAGGAAAACCAGTTATCGAAGTACAGCAGGTGGTTTACAGAGCCTTTAACAACTTGTGCAAGTTTTAGCACGATGTTCCCGCCTGCCCCGATGTCTTGTGAACCTGGTGGAGGATCAGATTTTCCTGCATAAACATCGAATGAGTGCACCAGGCCTCTTGTGTCACACAAAACAAAGATTTTATATCCCCATTTGTAAGGCTTTTTAGGGATGTACTGTTTAAGAACAGATCTGCCTTTGAATGGCACCATTTGCAATTCGAAATATTCCGAAAAAGACCCCTGGTATATGCCTAGTTTAATCGGAATAGTGGCTCATGTATACTCCTTAATCCGAAAATGCCCCCGAATAGATTATTCAACTATGACGATTACTTTCGACCGTTATACTCAGGACCGGATTATGGGGGGTCTGGGCCCCGGGGCCAGGAGTTTGCAAAGGGCCCCCACCCTCGCGCCAACCTACCGTACCTAAGGATTCTACAAAGGTTTCTTTCTGTGCTTCCTTCTAGCAAAGTCGTCCACTAACTCAAAGTTGAGCTGTCGAACAAACTCCGATTCTATTGCTAGGAGGGAGAGTTAATTCAACCGATTTTGGCACATTTTCATTCTGAGGTCATTTTTAATTCCAGCCAGTCTGGAGAATTACCATTCCCCGTCACAGTTTGTTATTGGCGGGGTCAAAAACAATTTGAGTGCTATGTAAACATTTGGGAGAGTGGACTGTAAATCCAAATTTACCGTAGTCTTTAGCATTGTATTTGGGCATTTTTATTCTTCTGAAATGAATGATTTGTACTGAACAAGTTCATCTGCCAAGCTCATTGTCAGATCAGTGGGATATGCTGCAGCAAGAGATTCGGCCTTTAAATTAAAGTAAACTCACTGTTGGACATATTATCAGGCATGAAAAGAACATGAAAAAGATTGGTCAATTGCGTGTATGGAGGTAACCGATGGTGAAGACTGGACGCAAGTTTGTCAATTAGAACATTGAACGTTTCAATCTGAAACTTATTTTTCCACTAAATTCAACACCTGGCTCTGCACTTTCATACATCTGCGCTTCTTTGTGCGCTGGAGGTCATGTCTGTAGTCTTGGGAGACTGAATCGGTATCATTTAAAGCTGACCCTTCAAAAAAGGCAAAATTGTCTCTCTGTGCTTTCACAAAGTCACAAAGTGAAAGGAGAAAGGAGAAGCTGTGTAGTTGTGTGTATGTCAATGTCATGTTTCTGCAACTGGAGGCTCGTGGCTTGTAACCGCTGCAGTATTGTATACCGAAAGTGTGCCATGAAAGCCATCTCTAGGGTGTCCAGCTTGCCACAGAGTGCAGAGGCCTCGCTTCTAGTTTCACATTTCACCTGTGAATCTTTGGAAATATTATGCAGAATTGAGAGAGGCATTGAACAATATTTCCAAAGAGCCTTTGTTGATTCAGTTCTTGAACTCCAGTGAGTACCTGAAAAAGATTCGAGTGTGAGTTTCACATCTGTATCACGGAACACCTTTCCCCACCTGTGTGTTGACGAGGCACGAAATGTGTACAATGATTGCAGAAAGTCAAAGAAATGGCCAGCTTCTGGGATTGTCAACAGCATTGACACCGACTAAATTCAATGAATGTGCTGCACAGGGGACATAATTCAATGGGTTTATTCGTTTCAAATGAGCTTGGACTCCATTGTACTTTCCTGACATATTACTTGCATCGAAAGTTAGTTAAGTCTAGGCCCAGGTTCTCCACCATTGCAACAACACACTCAGCCAAACTGTTCCCACGATGATTTTTAATAGGCTCAAAAGCCAGAAAACGCCCAACTACTTCTCTACCTTTATTTACAAACCTGAAAATAAAAGTGAATTGGTCCACATGAGCAAGGTCTGGAGTGGAGTCAACGATAACAGAAGTATTTGGCCTCTTTAATGTCGCTGATAATTGCTTCCTTTGTTCTTTCTCCCACTAAGTGGATAAATTCCTCACAGATTGTGGATGAGAGGTAGGACACCGAGCCTTTGCCCTTGCCTCCAAACCTTTGGAGATGGTCAGCTAGAAAAGGGTCAAATTTGGCCAACAGTTCGACAATGCCCAAGAAATTACCATTGTGAGGTGATCCCAACCGCTCATCATCTCCCCTGAAAGCAAGGCCCCTCTCCCCCAAAAACTGAATTACAGCAACAACTCTTTTCAAAACATTCCGCCAGTATTGCCTCTCTGCATCAATTTGTTTGACAAGATCAGAATCAACTCTTCCTGTGTTTTTGGAGCGACTGTGTAATGCTAACATGCAAGCCCTATGCTCCTCACTCCTCTCATGCTCACCGATACGCTCAGAATGTTTCCAATCAGAAAACCCGTGGACAAACGCATTGTGCTTACTTGAAAACAGTTTGCAAGCAAAACACAAGATGCAACCAGATGAAGGGGAGAAAAGTAGCCACTGCCTAGTCACAGACTAGCCATTAGGTAGAGAGCATTTGATTAACGAATTTGTGAAACTCCTAGTGATGCCCCCCATGGTCCTATCCCTACTTGAGGCAGGGTACTTTTCACTTCGATTTTGAAAAGCAGCTGCTCCTCTACTAACCAGAATCAACTTGACCTGTTCAGTAATGGCAATTGGCCATAAAGCAGGGTCATTAACCGTTTCACACCAGGAGTGTGAGCCCCCAGCTCCTAATGTGATACTGGTCTCAGTGTACCCCCTCCTGATTTGACGAGACTTTCTCAGGCAATGCCTGGTCTGACAGTGAGTCTCCTGTCCTAAGAGTGCACAAGTCTTTAACCTTAATCCTACCGTGTGGGGTCCGTTTGGACCCCAGACACTGCTTTTTGCCTGCCAAACTCTTGATCCAGCTGAAATTGCATGAATTTGTCTGTCTGTGTAACCTTATTATGTAACCTACAGAAAAGTGAATTCGGAGCAACAACTTGTATATTCTAATAATATCCTCTCTGGGGTCCAAACGGACCCCAGCAAAAATATCATAAAATACAAAATATAACTTGGTCATAATCATACAAAAAAAATAAAAAATAAAAAAATACAAACCCTTGACCATCTGGCTACCATGTTCACTGCTAGAAGGAAAGTGAACCGTTGGCCTGTTGTGCTGTTTGGCAACATCATTGATGTAGGAGCTATTGCAGCATTTGTAATCTGGATGGGCAACTATCCAGAGTGGAAAGCCCCTGAGGGAAGACAAAGGAAGCGTATCTTTCTCTCAGAGCTGGCATGCCAACTTGGAACACCAAGTCCAGCGTCGAGCAAACATTGCCACACTCCATGCCCCAGTGAGGCGGTCTATGAAGCTCTTTGGAGTTGAACCTGCTCAAGTTGTCCAACAGGGTCAAGATCCAACCAGACAGGGAAAGACCAAACGGACCCCACACGGTAAGATTAAGGTGTAAAATAGCATGGTAGGATGAGGATTAATGGTTGTGGTATTGTGCCATAAAGCAGGGTCAATTAGAGGTTGATGACCGGAGTTGGTGTCCCCAGCTTCTGGTGTGAAACTGGGCTCCGTGCAATCCTCCTCACTTGGAAAGATTTTCTCAGGTGATGCCTGGTCTGAGTGTGGGCCTGAGGCCTGAGCCTGACAGGCCGGGTCTATGCTTGATTGGATCTGTGAGGGCTCCGGTATGATCAAACCAGTGGTAATCTCTTCATCTCTGCTGCAACTCAGGCTACTGATGACATCATCAATATTTGAATCTTGAGGCTAGTCAAAAAAGTTAGAAATCAAAGGCACATTTTTTTTTTTTTTTTTTAAATAAATCGGCCTGCTTTGCCTCCCTATTTTTTTTGGCTTTTTTTTGGCCCCACCTTTTTGTTTGCAATCCATACTACTGATGCCAAGTGTAATGCTAGAGTGTTACATCTATTGGATTCTCACGGGGACTTTCACAACTTATTGTAATAATATAACAATAATATAATACAGTATAAACGAGTACCCACAATACAATACAAGGCAACAAGCCTTAAAAAAAGGGCGTTGGAAATGCTTAAGCCTTTTACAAAGGCTTTGAGCCTTTGAAGGTGCAGTGTTGTTTCTAATAATATAATATATATGGATATAAGCCTTTAAAAAGGCTGTTGAATGTTAAACTGCTGAACAAGTCAGGTTGCACAGGTCGAATACAGAGCAAGTTGTCAAGCTGAAAGGTCAGGTTGTGAGGAGTAGTGAAGCAGGGGGCTATATGTAGAGAACCCAAGTCTCCGCACCTTCATTCAGTCCATTGGAAAATCGATATTGGAATTCCACTTAGACTTCCAAATTTGTTCACTGAAAATACAGTAGCCTTTACTATGGCTTTAAATCTTAAGGTACACTATTATTACAATACAAAATAATGTAAATGTCAATGAGCTTTTTAATAAGGAGTTGGATGCTAAATCTTTTCGTCTAGGAAAGGTTTTAATGTAAGAATGTTGTCAGGAGTTTCGATAAATGGATTTAACAATATTGGATTTTCAATTAAATTTCCAAAAGTTCTGCCATGTGAGGAGTTTCGATAAAAGCAATGCCAAGTGTAATGTGGGAGTGTTGTATCGATATTGGATTTTCACTTGGACTTCACTTTGTTGGCATTGGTGTGTACAGTACACCCCTTTACGGTGGGGACATATGGAAGCGAAATCTGCAAAGTGAAGCGGGGCGAAACTCAGTGTTCTGAAGGTGAATATCTACCAGTCTACTACTCTCCTCGAAGATAACTATAGGTTATAATGACACGTGAGTCTGCTGTGTATTGTGACTGGACCACTGTACAGCCCCGCCCCTGAGTCTAGCTCGGCTATTGGACACTTGCTTCACGATATGGTCGCGACGCGCGATAAATTTGCATGGAGTTAGAGATTTCTGAACTTTTGGACGTGTCGCAATGACAGTTTCGATGCACTCCAAGGACCATGTCGTATTGTGTACACACAATACTGTGCGGGAGTGAAATCACTTCTCATAGAAAATAGGTCCAACTTCTACAAGCTGTCTACTGGGGCCAGCGTTAGGCCCAGGATATGCTTGCCATGTGCACATTTTATGCCCAAATGCGTTGCCATGCGCATTTTATGTCAATGTTACGCGTGGTAGCACACCTGAACAAAAGGTACGCAGACGTGTGTGCATGTTGCAATATTGACACAACCGCGAGGGGCGATCTTCCAAACTTCCATGTTGAGCTCGTGGTAGAGTCAAACAATGGTGGAAAATATTAATGAGAGCTCGGTTGGCTATCTGCTCCCTACATGATACCGCCAGTATCCAATGTTGCCAATTTAGTCACTTTGTCACTAGATTTCGCGACTTTTGGCCTTCTCTGGCGACTAAAACCTCATCTAGCGACTTAGCGGCTTTTCAGGTGAATCTGGCGACTAAAAAAAACCTCTCGAGTGTCAAAATCATTGTTTTTCAATGTAACTTCAGCTCTGCACCGCCACCAGAAGCTTATTTCATGGATAGGCAGCACTGCAAATTAGTCCCGATCTCGAAGCTGCACCTTTGGGATTGTCAACATAGCCATGTAGACACATTTTCTTGATCAGTGAGTAGTGCGTGACGTCATGACATCATAGTATCGTCATGACGTAATCTAGCGACTTTTCAGATAGCCAATAGCGACTTTTGGTGATTTGTTTTTGGCAACACTACCAGTATCGTGCATAGTGATCTGATCGTTCTGCTGCAAGTAAGTGCGGTTGCGCACGTAAATTAAGTCACAGCTAGCATATCCTGGGCCTTAGGGCTCGCTGAAAGGACTTTCATTCAAAACCCTTGGTAAATCAGAGGCCCTTTGTAAGAACAAGTGTAATCAGAGGGCTCTCTTAACAGTATGCTCTCCCATTAGGGCTCTCCCTAGGGCCCCCACATAGCCAGAAGTCGCGACCCTTAGCAGGGGCTTTCATAATCATAGGGCCCTCTGAAACCATTCCTCCCTACTTCCTTGAACCCCTAGTTGGTAAACATTGGGGCCCCGTTAGGAGTATTCACGAGAGGCACTACAGCAGGGCCAGCCCAGGGGCCCTCTGACTGCCGTCCCCCATAGCCCAGGGGCTCTCTGGCTGCCGTACCCCGTAGTGCCATCCCCCATGGCCCAGTGGCCCTCTGATTGCCATACCCCATAGCACAGGGGCCGTCCCTGTCCCCCTCGCCCAATTCATATCACCCTTCTCTCTCGGTTCTTTGCAGATATGCCCTATAACAGTGTGAGTAGTCATAAGATCCTAGAGAATAGAGGCCCTCTGACATCGCAATTGGCATCAGCATCTGCATCGCTTTGCCCCCCCCGCCGGGTCCGTAATATGGCCCTGAGTATTTTGCATTTCGCGCCAGACAGTCTTGATCATGCAAGCGATATTTCATTCACAATGTCAATGGTCATGGAATTGATTTGCTCACTGACTACAACCACCATTTTATCTCTGGTGTGGAAATAAAGCGTGAATGTTCGGTCCATCTGACTAATTTTCAAAAGAGACCGAATAAAGACTTGTCTATCTTCAACGGAAGAAAACAGACGATTAAAAAGAAAAGTCGATAGCTATCAATTTGCATTTTGTGAAGGTAGAACGCAAACATGGCCAAGTTTGTACGTCTAATAATTGCTGGAATACTCGAAAAATTAAAACTTTGTATGAATTTGCGACACTATTTTAGGATGTCTGTCCGACAGTCGCTAAATTCGTCATAAATGCACAAAGTCCTGCGCCAATGTCGACTCACTTTGAGCAGAGCTTAAACAGAAACATTGATAGAAATTCTCGGTACTCTCTAGAAGAGGGATCAAAACATTCACGTTAAATATCAAAAAGATTCAGTAGATTTTAAATTTAAAAAAATCCACTGTCGGACACGGAGTTATATTAAACCCCTGTCAGGCTTTCGGATACGTAGACACTGCGTTATCGTGAATGCCGTTGTATAAGCATAGATTGTATAAATCAGTCTATGGCTCCAAGTCCTGATTTCCTACATTGTGCATGAACATACAGAAGATCTTAAGAATTGGTAATTGGAGCAAGATTACGACTGGCATAAAGAGTCACTGCCTTTATTTTTTCGCTTTGGAATATGCCGCCTCCAGAGTTTTCCAGCGATGCTGAATTTGGTTGGCCCTTGTCAGTTAACACAAAACCAGCCTCTCTCCTCTTTTCACCCACCTTAATTATATCGTTGTTACGGTGCTTTCGCCCATCGATAGATTACAATACATTCATGTCTTTCATAATGCATACAGTAGTCTCCTCTTCGCTCCAAAAATGCAAATTCCTTGCAAAGTGAACAGGCACAGACGTGGTTGAATAATCAGAATATGCACTCGAACAGAGTAAGGTGTATATGTGAGCCAATATTCCGATTAAAACAGGCATATGCCAGGGGTCTTATTCGGAATATCGAATCGGAAAATGACCTTAATTGGGTTATTGAACGCGTTTACATGACAGGTACGCAATCGGAATATTCTCATATTCCGATTAATACAGGAACATGGTGTGCATGTAAACGCAGTCACTGACTGAATAGACGAAGTATGTACGTTGCCAAGTATCCCCCGCTGCGCCATTAGCGTCAAGCAGGGGATATAGCATTAGACTCCGTCCGTCCGTCCGTACGGACACAAAAAATTGAGGCTGCGGGGGATATTGCCATGTTAGTGGCAAACACTTGTTTAGTTAGCATCTGCGCTTTTTGGAAATGTAACCCTGCCCTTCTCTCTCAGGAGCGTCCCGCTCCCGCTTAGATGCCAAAAAGAATTGTGATATGCGTGCTGTCAAGTTCACAAGTTACCAGTTGGAGCCGATGCATCCTCGGAAAAATGGGCGATTCAAGAACACTTCCGGGACTGGTAACCGTTCTTGTCGAGATACAAATTTTGAATTGTGACAGTACATGGTCTCAGAGGGATGACGTTTCTCAAGTTCACAAGAACTGAAGTACAGAGAAGAACGCATATTGAGAAATGGCCAGGTGAATAGGCCGAGACGGCCGCGTCTGCGGTCATTGTCTGCCCTCTAGTGGCTGATAATATTGATTCAATCCCAGACAGGGCGTAATGTTCTCTCGAAATAACAAGATATCTCGAAATAAGGAGTTCATATCTCGTAATAACGACTTCTCGAAATAACGAGATATCGCAAAATAACAAAAGGAAAAAAATTTACACTAATTACACCACAAAAAATATTTTCTCCACGGTGCGGTTCAGGGCTTCCGCAGAAATCTGTGTGAGCAGAGATGAATTACAAGTCAAAAGACATGACTGGTAAATTTTGCTTTTCCCCACATATTTTTGTACAGTAGAAAGCCCGTCGTGTTAAAGTTCATTATTTCTGAACATTAATTATATGAAAAATAGTATGATGTTCTTATAGCAAAGCATAGGGCAAGGTAAACAAGTCTATCAAATGATTAGGACATGTTTTGTAAGATATGAAAAGACAAACATTAATTGAGAGAGGAAATCGTAGTTTGCTTATTTTAAGTTCAGATAGGGTATACTTAGCCTAACATTTAATGTTAATGAAGAGTTAACAAGACTCAACATTTCTTGGTGTCCATGTGCAGTCAGAGGAGGCAGCGACTTCCTCCTTTTTATCGCTTTATTTTGTTAACCTGTTTCCACATACTATGCCTGATTGACAATCAATTTTACCTATTTTACAGAACAATCGCTTTGAACCTTTATCAGATTATGAAAGAAAATAACCTAAAAATAAACCCACTATTTTTTGAATGGCATTATAAAGTACATATTTAAGGGGAAAAAGTTATCGTAAACATATTGACCATACATTGAACACCGCATAGGAAAGGTTTTAATATTTGTTATTAAATGAATGAAGAGGGTTGAATTCAGCGTCAACAAAAATTGACAATCAAATAGCCATTGCTTAGCCTGGAAAAAGGGAGCCTGTGCCAAGGCAGCACAGTCCAAATCTTCATGAGTGGGAGTAAAGTTGAGTTATCGTGTGTCATACGATTTCAAGATGGCTGGTGTGGCGACCATATTTCACGGATTGCGGTGGAAATCAATAGGGTCCATCCTTGATGTAATAGCAATGCACCCACTAAATTTCAGACAAATCTGTGCATTACTTTGAGTAATGTTGTTGACAGACAGAGGCGAAAACCTAACCTCCACCCAGCTTTATTGGCAGAGGTAAAAGTGAACCACAAAAGACTACATAATATATACACACATTCCTTTTCATTACTGCCATAATTATATTGTCAATCAAAACAAAATAAGACAGTCAGAAAACAGAATATACAAGTCTTAGACAAGGTGACATACCACTTATGGAACTGGAATGCCAGTTTACAAACTGGAATATACCACTAAGGAACTGGTATATTCCACTCAGCCGCAAGTGCTATGCCAGATACCACTTTTCAATGCCAGATTCCACTTCACAAACTGGAATATGCCACTTTTTGATGCCAGATGCCACTTTTTACTGGAATATGCCAATGGGGAACTGGTATATTCCACTCAGGCGCAAGTGGTATGCCAGATACCGCTTTTTGTTCTCGCTGTCTCATTGAGTACGTCCGTGCCCTTGGTGGTATCGTGCAAAGACACCATTTTTAATAACTCTTCGTGTACTTCAAATGAATTGTCAACAGTTCTTGCAAAAATCAGCAGCTGGCTGACATCCATCACATATGTACTTTCATCCAAGGCCAAAGAGAAGTACTTGCAGTCATGCATAACTTGTCAGCTTCCCCTCGATATGATAGTGAATATCAAATTCTGCAAGTCACTGTGTGATGAGACAAGGAAACCGTATCAAAGTTTTTAAACCAGGGTATCGTCCTAAAAAGCTCTGTGAAGAGGTGTGCCTCAAATGGCCAATGTGGCCATCTGACAAGGGCTTCTTTGCTTTAGCAAGCTCAAGTGCAACAGCATAAGATGCCTTGAGAGCGGACTCTTGTATGGTTGTGACTGGTATATATATTTAAAAAAAATAAAAAATTTGCTGTTGGTGGTGTACTTTTGAAGCTGGCTACGAGAGCAGCCCTAGCAGCTTAAGTATACCTCTCGTATTTAACTTTGTGCAAGGTCTTGTAATGTCGACTTATGTTGAAATCTTTCATGGCTGATGGCATCTCAAAGCAAATTAGGCACATAGGCTTGCCTTTAAATTCTGTTTACAGATTATCTGATTCCCATTTCACCTGAAAGATACGATTTAAGATCAAGTTCTCTCTTTGCACTGCTTTTCGCCATGCGCGACCTCTCTTCATCTCTGGTGGAGAAGACCTTCAGAACGCCTAGGAAGCGGCGTCTGCATAACAAGCGCCATCTAGCGGTGAACTGTGATTACAATTTGGAAATGATATGGTGCCATAGGAAAAGATTAATATTAACAAAAATTAATCGGAGGACCAAGTCGAGAGAGGGTCGCAGGCCGCCAGTTGCCCATCCCTGGTTTAACTCAACCATGGGGTTGCTTGAGTTGGATGAATGTTACAGGTTGTTCTCTGAAATAATGGATAATTCGGTCTAACCGTGCTTTTGGGTTGTCAGTGAGAGTTGTGACTGTTCTTCATGCGCTTAGCGCTTCCTGCTCAGAGCTCCCCGACAGAAGAAAAATCAGCAACGGAAAGATTTACTGGACTAACATGTACTTTTTTTTTTTTTTCAATTATGTTGTTTTCAGCAGTTTTTGCAAAAGGGAATTCAATGGTTAACATGTATACATCAAATTGATCTTTCCACTAATTTACATCGACAAAACCGTAGCTCACCGTAATATTACCAGTACCGATAATATTAATATCCTGGCTAAATTACGGCTCGCTGCCTGGACATTCGCTGCTTTTCTGAGGACGGATGGAAGCTAATATCAGTTCTGTTTCACTCAAGAAAGGCTGCCAGACAGCTAGCCCAGGGGGCTGGAATATAATCTGCGCATGCCTGAGAATTCTGAGGAAGACTTATAAAAATATTACCCCCATGAGTGTCGCGTCACCGAATACAACTCAGCACGCGACACAATCGTCCTCTTAATCCCTCACGCGATCTGATCAGGTAAGACTTTTTCTATGACCGCTAGCGCGTGGTGCCGACTGAATTTGTCCGAAAGCTGGTAGATCTACCCCTGTCCAGGCCATCGCGCTAGCTACGACTTAATTGTGCTCTACTGCTTTTTGAGGTAGCTGTCACTACTAATTAGAATACGGTCTTTTTTCTCCCCATATTGTCGGCGACTCACTCTGAGTGAGTCACTAGATTAGCATACTTCCTATAGTTTGCTAGTCTGCACAAGTTTTTTTACGAGTGTAATACGCAAGTTTTACAGTTGCAGGGGAGGTATAGAGAGTATCTAGAGAAAATCTCTCTGGCTATATCTCGCATAAGTTGCTACAGGCTCAATTCTGTGTCTTGTGGTTGCTGGTACCAGCTCTGGTACCACAGACTCTGAAGCTAGCATCTTTTATTGATTCTGTCTGCGACTCACTCCACTGAGCGAGTCACTTGCCTAATTGCTGAAGGGAGGTAGAGATTATCTAGAGAAAATTTATTTGGCTGTTGCTCTCATAGGTGGCTACAGACTCAATCTGTGTCTTGTGGTTGCTGGTACCACCTCTGGTGCTACAGACTGAGTTGACCATCTCTGGTACGGTTATGGTGCCATCTTTGGTACCACTGTGGCAGTATTGCTGGTACTGTGCTCGGTACCACTGCATCTGTGTTCGTTACAGATAAGTGGACAGTGATATCACTGTGGTTGTGTTGCTGTTCCACATCTGGTAGCCACTCACCGGCCAGTTCATTGTAATTTACCATGCCTGGCTTTCACAATTGCATGAACTGCTATGGTAAATTGCCGATAGAGGACAGCCACACCCTCTGTGTTGTGTGTCTTGGCCTGGAGCATCCTGTTGCCTCAAGGGCAGACCCGTCCAGCTGTCCAAGCTGTGCCCCATTCTCCACTCGCACCCTTTCAAGCCGGGTGAATCAGTTTGCTGGTCACAAGCGATCTGCATCATCAAGGGGTTCACAATGGCTTCTTTGGCCCGAGAGATGTCATCTCTGGCTATGAATCAGCAGTGGATGAAGCAGCAGCTGACTGGACACTCAGCCGTGTCAGGTGGGCATTCTGCAGATGATGCTTCATCTCAGAGGCCTGCCCCTCGGTAGGCTACTGATGACTTCAATGGTATTTCTCTAATTGCATCTGATAACCTTGAAGACTATTACATTGGTAACCGAGCTGCAACATCCCCTCATCCTTCAGATCTAAGCTCTGACCAAAGCTCATCCTCACATCCTGTGCCTTCGGACACCCAGCTGCACTCTAGTGATGAGTTCATTGTCCTAATATGCAGAGCTGCTAGACATATTAAAGTGGAGATGCCAGCTATGATGCAGGCCCTGCCATCGCGTTTTGACAGGGCAAGAGATGCTATAAGTACACCATCTTCTCTCCCTGTGCTACCAGATTTTGTCAGGGAAATTACATCTGTGTGGCAGCACCCTGAAGCTGCCACCCCACCCATGAGGCAATGGGCAGAGTTTTCCAACATCAATGGAGCGGATGAGGTTGGGTTTGATGCATACCCAGCAATGGATGATTCCATAGCTACTCTTGTACTCCTGCTTAAAGCCCTCATGGGCAAAGATCCTTCATGCCCAAATAAGCAGTGTCGTATGACTGACAAATGGCTTCAGACATTTTACAATACAGCCTTTGGTGCACGCCTGATGAACACGACATCCGTTCTGGCGCTGTATGAAATGGACCTCAGAGGACCACTCTGCTGCCCCCGCACAAGAGGTGGTGGAGGATCTAAGGAAGGTCTCCGGTGTTGGTGCACCTTGCTAGAGGAGCAGCACACTCCAGCGGGCGTTCCATTGCATCATTATGGATGGCTTGGCAACACCTGTGGCTGGCTCAGTCAAAGCTCCCAGAGCCTGACAAATACTCTGATGAAGCTGCCTCAGTCCTGGCCTTACCTATGGGCCTGGAGCAGTGCTTCGCAGAGCTAAGGAATCCAGGGAGTCCAAGAAACAGTGGGAGTAGCTGTTGCCTAGACCCCTGCCGGCAAAGCGCCCACAACCGGGATGGGGTCAGGCGAGTAGTCATGCCAATGTCAACTCAGTGCCTTTTTCAAAGGTTTCAATGTTCAGAAGCATGTGCAGAAACTTCCCGCACACTCCTCTGCAACTGTAGGCTGCCACCCTGGAACCTTCACCAAACCCCGACAATGTAACAGCTACAACCCTTGCGCCGTTCCCTCACACCCTTCCTGACACTTTGTGCATGGAACCTCATGCGTTCAGCCCCGCTCAAATTGTGGCTTGGGGAAATTGTTCTCCTGTTCCATGGATACTTTAATGTTTGGTTACTGGCTGCAGTTCAAGTGCCGTCTGCCCATGTTCAAGGGTGTTCTCGCCAGCCAGACCCATAGCGGCAACTGGTTCTTCATAAAGAAATTGATACGTTGTTGGAAAAAGGGGCAATCAGGGAGGTAAATCAGAGCAAACTGCAGAGTGGCTTCTATTCCAGCTACTACCTTGTTCCAAAACAGGGCGGTGTGTTCCGCCAGATTCTAGATTTGAGACCACTGAACGCCAACAGGGCATCAGAGGGCTAAATTATCTGGATGACTGGCTGATTTGTGCACCATCAAGACAGTGCGCTGTGTCGGACACAGCAGTGGTGGTAGACCACTTACAACAGCTAGGTCTCACTGTAGAGAAGAGCCAGTTGAATCCATCAAAACAAATCATTTTCCTTGGGGTCTGGAGTCCGTGACCATGTTAGCTGGCATGTCAGACTAGAAGATTGTCAACTTGCGTCAATGCCTTTGTCACTTCTCTGGTCGAAGCAGTGTTCGGTCCCACCATTGTCAGAGGCTTCTGGGCCTGATGGCTGCAGCCTCTCAGGTGGTTCGCCTCGGCCTGTTGCATACGAGACCCATATGGGGATGGACCTGTCCAGGACACTCCACCCTGTGAAAGATAGTAACAAATCCCTTCTGAGAACATCGAAATGCTTAAGGGCTCTCCACTGGTGGAATACACCCCAAAATCTGAGCAGAAGAGTTCAGCTAGGCAGGGTCTGCCGATTGCAAGGTCTTAACCACCGATGCTTCCTTTTCAGGTTGGGGAGTGGTGTTGAACTTTGTGGGAGCCCAGGGAGTGTGGTATCCTCCATGCGACTCCGCCCACATTAATGTTCTAGAATTAAGAACAATCTACCTCTCTGCCATTTCCTGCCGGAACTAAAGAACAAACATCTAGTGTACGGTCAGATAACATGTTCGCCATAGCTTACATAAACCACCAAGGAGGACTGAGATCTCCAGTGTTACAGTGTGGCTCAGACACTCCTTTAGGCAGACAAGCATCTCTCCTCCATCACAGCAGTACACCTTCCAGGTTGAACTCTGAACTCATTGAACTCTGCAGCAGACCTGGTGTCAAGAGGTCTTCCGCATCCAAGCGAATGGAGGCTGCACCCAACCACAGTGCACCTGATTTGGGCTTGTTTTGGGAAGGCACGCGTAGATCTTTTCGCCTCAAAGGAGCCGGCCCACTCCAGTACTCCTTAAGCGGAAACAAGGCTCCTTTGGGGGTAGATGCACTGGTGCACGTGTGGCCCTAGGGTCTCCTTTACTCCTTCCCTTCAACCTCACTCATCCCAGCAGTGCTGGAGAAGACAAGGAGAGAATTCTGAGGTTTTGCTGGTAGCGCCACGCCGCCACCAAGCGCCATGGTTTATTGAGTTTCACAACCTCCTGTTGGGGAAGCCATGGGAAATCCCTCTGAGGAAGGATTTACCATCCCAGGCAGGGGGGCAGTTGTGGCATCCAGATCCATCTCTGCTCAATCTATGGATCTGGTCATTGAAAGGGACGCACTCCTTGCTCAAGGATTGTCCAGCATGGTGACACACACACTGCAGTGTGCTAGAGCTCCCTCCACAAGAGCACTGTATTCTTATAGGTGGGAGAATTTCAAAACTTGATGCATATGCTGAAACGAATTCAGTTCAGGTTCACTAGCGTCAGTACTTGAGTTTTTGCAGGAACTCTTTGAACAGGGCAAGTCCCCTTTGACCCTGAAAGTGTTTCTTGCAGCCATTTCAGCCAGCCATGAGCATGTAGATGGCAAAACTGTGGGAGCTAAGCCCTTGTCTATACAATTCTTAAAGGGAGCTCAGCGACTACGCCCAAGACTGCTTCCCTCTGTGCCTGCATGGCAAATCAATATAGTCCTCCAGGCACTGACAAAATCTCCATTTGAACCCCTAGCAGGTGTAGATATAAAATGGCACTCTCTGAAGGTAGCTTTCCTGCTGGCTATCATGTCTGATAAGCGCATTGGAGAACTCCATGCGTTGTCTGTGCATGCAGACTGCTTCCAGGTCAAGCCGAACAGGGCTGGGATTGTGCTGTGCCCTAACCCAGCCTTCGTGCCCAAGATCCTCAGCCCAGAACTTGAACCAGGTCATTGCCTTAGACCCATTTCATCCTCCTCCCTTTGGCTCAGAGGGTAAAAAACTGAATTGTCTGTGCCCAGTGCGGGCCCTCTGCTGTGTCAAAAGTACACAAAGTTTTCATGTAATGGATCAGCTTTTGGTATGCTATGGTACAGGACAGCAAAGGAAACCTACCTCTACACAGAGATTGTCGCATTGGGTGGTTGATGCTATTAAGTGCGCTCATGAGCTGTCAGAACTCTCAGCACTGACAGCGGCGAACAGCCATTCGACACAGGGTATCACTATGTCATGGGCTCACCTGAAAGGAGTCCCATTGAATTTGATTTCCCAAGCAGCTTACTGGTCTTCACCCTAAACCTTTGCAAGGCTCTTCTCCTTAGATGTGGCATCCCACTTGTCTTTCGGGAAAGGAGTTTTGAGTTCTGAACTAAGTATCCTACAGAGTTCCAGGTGGATGTCCTTGTGTGCAGCATTCAATAAGTCTGAAAGAATTTTTTTGTCCTGTTGTTATTGAAGTCTGCTGGGTGGTCTGTCCTCCGCAATGTTGTATCATACATGTATTCCAGCCCGCTGGGCTAGCCGTCTGGCAGCCTTTAAGTGAAACAGACTTGGGTTACGTATGTAACCTTGGTTCTGTGAAAGAAAGAAAGGCTGCCAGACTATTGTCGCTCTGGACTTTATGTTCAGGATTATACGAGGACGATTGTGTCGTGTGCTGAGTTATACTCGGTGACGCGACACACTCACGTGGGCAATGTTTTGTTATAAGTCTTCCTCAATTCTCGCACATGCGTGGATTATATTCCAGCCTTCTGGGCTAGCTGTCTGGCTGCCTCTCTTTCACAGAACCAAGGTTATATCCGCAACCCAAGGGTAACAGTAAGGGAAATAAAGCCAATGCAAACAAGATGAGTGATCTCCAGTCAGGCCAACTGCATTTACCGTATGGCAGACTAGTGAGCAAAGACGTTACGTTACTGCCATAGGTTTGTTCGAAATAGGAGATTTTAAATGCGGCTGGCCAGCTAAATTTGACATTTAATGACCCAACTGTTTGTTATTTGCTATGGGGTTGTGTTAAAGCAGCGATTGTCTGGGTAAGTAGCTAGCCAAGTTGCTCCATTTGCAATTAAGTCTTCAGTCGCCTGTGCGTTTGTAGGACCTGAATGTTAGCCAAATTCGTAACTTCAGTTTTTCAAACTCTTAATGATGACTGATTAATGGTTTTGGCTGAGAGAACGAAGTTGAGATGGTGGAAAGAATTAAGCACGGCCACTGTGTTAAGCTGTTGATGTACTGCTGAAAGAAAGCTATAACTAAAAATAAAATGAATAAATAAGATCTATGAACAGAAATTAAATTGCAGGGAATTTAGAAGATTTTAAAGTATTTTTTAAAGTTTTGTCAGCTGAATTTGGTTGACTAGTGATCGATTGAGAAGTCATATATTTTAAGATTTGTGATCAGAAGTTGGGTGACTGGCCAGTTTATTATGCCATTATATTGTTCATTGAGAATAAAAATGTATTTAAATGCTCTGTGGAATCTGCTCTCTTTTCTGTCTATATATATAGCAATCATGGAAAGTAAACATTTTCAGGGGGTGTTCATCATAAATTGGGACATAAATGCACTTTTGAAGTGTCTTCTCCAGTTTTCTGGAGCCAGAAAAGGTTGAGTATGTGATGAGGCGTGAGCCGCGTGTGCGCTAAGAAAATTGCCGAAAGCTTCTGAAAGCGACTTGAAAAGATCAAGGCACCACTAGATGTCTAGTGTGGCGTCAACTAGACAAGGGGAAAAAGTTAAAACAAAGAATCCTCTCGCCCCACAGAAACAGACGAGAGAAAAACCAAGCTTCGGTGTAAAACTCAAAAGGGACTTCCCTCACAGACTTGCCCTGCACAGAGTTCGAGTGCCGACTTAAACTGGGAAAAGAAAACGTTACGGCTCAGATAAACAGCCGAGAGAAGCACTCAAGAACCCCGACTAACACCCAGCGGGATTCTAAGAAACAAAAAGTAAACAAATAATAGGTCTCGCTACCTCCATGTTGGAGCAACATGAAGTACCTGCTGGGAACCGAAAGTCACGAACGCTGCGTGTTCAGCTCCTTTCGTGACTCCAATTACCCAGCTACCAGTAAGACCCAGGAAACCACCTAAGAGTACTATACGGACTGACAAACAGTCTAGGAAAGAATGACGATAAAGCACTGATCAGCTGGAGACACCTCCCTGAAATAGGTCTACTGCAGGGTGGAGCCCAGCCAACCAGCCCGTCAGAGCACAGTAGAGCTGAGTGTTGCACGAGGCAATTAAGGACTTGATCAGAGAAAGCTGGTCTGGCTACAATCTGCAGCCAACCATGACAGGGTAAGGAGCTTTTGTTCTGGATGGAGAGAGATTGCTTGGTGGAATGGTTTGCAATAATGTTAGTTTTGTGTTCGAACAAGAAGTTAGTATGTCATTAAATGATACAAAAATGTATCCATGCAGGTGAAGGTCCCCCTCCTCCCCTGAAGACCTGGACTGATGCTGCCATCCCATGACACAGGCCCGGCGCCACGAGGGGGCGTTGCCCCCTTGGAAAACACCCTTAGTGGAATTATTGATTTGTCTCAAAATGTATTTTATGTCCAAAATAAAAAGCTCAGTTCAAAAAATTAATGGTCCTATTCAGTACATATAGCCTAACTTCTAAAGAACCAAAGTGACAATCAGCCTACATTTGAAATCCATTTGATTGGTTGTTGTTGTTGTTGTTGAAAGTTCCATCCATCCATCCATCCATTTTCAACCGCTTATCCGGGGCCGGGTCGCGGGGGCAACAGTCTAAGTAGGGATGCCCAGACCTCCCTCTCCCTGGACACTTCCTCCAGTTCTTCTGGGGGTATCTCGAGGCGTTCCCAGGCCAGCCGAGAGACATAGTCCCTCCAGCGTGTCCTGGGTCTTCCCCGAGGCCTCCTCCCGGTGGGGCATGCCCGGAACACCTTCCCAGGAAGGCGTCCAGGGGGCATCCGATAAAGATGCCCGAGCCACCTCAGCTGGCCCCTCTCGACGTGGAGGAGCAGCGGCTCTACTCTGAGCTCCTCCCGGGTGACAGAGCTCCTCACCCTCTCTCTAAAGGAGCGGCCCGCCACCCTGCGGAGGAAACCCATTTCAGCCGCTTGTACCCGAGATCTCGTTCTTTCGGTCATGACCCAGAGTTCATGGCCATAGGTGAGGGTAGGAACGTAGATTGACTGGTAAATCGAGAGCTTTGCCTTTCGGCTCAGCTCCTTCTTCACCACGACAGATCGGTACAACGACCGCATTACTGCTGCCGCTGCACCGATCCGTCTGTCAATCTCACGCTCCATCCTTCCCTCACTCGTGAACAAGACCCCAAGATACTTGAACTCCTCCACTTGAGGCAAGAGCTCTCCTCCAACCCAGAGGGAACATATCACCTTTTTCCGGTCGAGAACCATGGCCTCGGACTTGGAGGTGCTGATTCTCATCCCAGCCGCTTCACACTCGGCTGCAAACCGCCCCAGTGCATGCTGAAGGTCCTGATTCAAAGGAGCCAACAGGACATAATCCGCAAAAAGCAGAGACGAGATCCTGTGGTCCCCAAACCGGACTCCCTCCGCCCCCTGGCTGCGCCTAGAAATTCTGTCCATAAAAATAATGAACAGAACCGGTGACAAAGGGCAGCCCTGCCGGAGTCCAACATGCACCGGGAACAGAGCACCACTCGGGTTCAGATCGGGGAGGCCGTTCCTCCCAATCATGCCCCTCCAGGTAACACTGTCGCTACCCACGTGGGCGTTTAAGTCCCCCAGTAGAACGATGGAGTCCCCAGTCGGAGCACTTTCCAGTACCCTTCCTACGGACTCCAAGAAGTTCGGGTACTCTGCACTGCCATTCGGCCCATAAGCCGAAATGACAGTGAGGCACCAGTCCCCGACCCGAAGGCGCAGGGCAGCGACCCTCTCGTTCACCGGGGAAAACTCCAACACCTGACGGCTAAGCTGGGGGGCTATAAGCAAACCCACACCAGCCCGCCGCCTCTCACCGCGGGCAACTCCAGAGTAGAAGAGAGTCCAGCCTCTCTCAAGGAGTTGGGTTCCAGAGCCCAGACTATCCGTGGAGGTGAGCCCGACTATCTCTAGCCGGTATCGCTCGGCCTCCCGCACAAGCTCAGGCTCCTTCCCCCCCAGTGAGGTGACATACCATGTCCCCAGAACCAGATTCAGAGTCCGAGGATTGGGTCGCCGGGGCCCCCGCCCACGACTGCCACCCAAAACACAAGGCATCAGCCCCTTCTGAACCCTCCCGCGGGGGATGGGCCCACGGGAAAGCGGGCCCACGTCGCTCGTTCGGCCTATGCCCGGGCGGGTCCCGTGAGCAGAGGCCCGACCACCAGGCGCTCGCCTACCAACCCCAACCCCAGGCCTGGCTCCAGGGTGGGGTCCCGGTGACGCCAATCCGGGCGACGTAAGCTTCCTTGATTTTTTGACATTCATTCAGGGTTTTCGAATCGCTCTTTGTCTGACCCTACCAGGGGCAAATAAGCCCCAGACAACATAGCTCCTAGGATCATCCAGGTGCTCAAACCCCTCCACCACGATAAGGTGGCGATTCAAGGAGGGGAAAGTTGTTGAAAGTTGTTACTTTTTTTTTTTTTTAAACAAGGTTTTTTTTTATTGGATTAAAATTGTTTGCAAAACATGATAAATTCAGTTAAACAACAATTTTTCCTGGAACCCACCCAACCCACCCATCCCAACCAACCCACAGACCTTTACTTTTAATAGTATGTAGCTCACAATAGAAAAAAACATTATACATAAAAACAAAGCAAGAAATCTTTGGGGGGATAGATATGCTATGAGGTAAGGCTTCTGGCCTCCATATTTTCCACAAATGTCAGGAATGGTTGCCAAGTTGTATGGAATCGGTCTACAGACCCCTGGGGGGAATATCTAATTTTCTCTAGCTTGAGATATTGCATTAACTCTCTAATCCATTGACAGTAGATAGGAGGGGAGGGGTCTTTCCGTCTGAGTAATATTAGTCGCCTGGCCAATAGTGCACAAAAAAGCCAAAACGTCAGACTTGCGATTGTTTAGCTGGTGCGTCAGAGGTGTAACTCCAAATGAGGCAACAAAGAGAATATTCCAGTGTTATCCCCAAAACCTTAGAAAGTGTGTCAAAAATGGATTGCCAAAAATTTTTTAAACCAGGGCACGTCCAAAACCTATGTAATAGGCTTGCTGGAGCCAGTCGGCACCCATCACAAGTAGGGTCTAGATTTGGCCTGATTACTGTAGTAAAGTTAAGCTGTCAGAAAAGTCAATGCACAACCTTAAATTGTGTAACAGCATGTCTTTTACAGATGGATGATGAGTGAATTCCTTGAATAATAATCTGCCATATTTCTTCCGAAATTTGTTCGTTTAAATCTTCTTCCCACCGTTGCTTTAAGATCATCGAATGTTGTCAAATTATGTAAACAGAGTAGTTCATATATTTTACCCGTAGCCTGCTTAACATTAGCCCTGAGATTAAAAATAGAATCTAGCAACGATATAGAAGGGTATCGAGGGAAACACTCAATACGAGGCTATGAAGCTCCGTAGTTGCAGATATCTAAAAAAGTGATCTCGGAATACCAAACTTGTCAAACAATTGTTCAAAGGAAGCAAATAATTATCAATATAAAGATCATGTAGTGACGAGATCCCATTGTTGGACCAAATATTAAATGCTCCATCCAATATAGAAGGGATAAACAAATGGTTTCTGATTATAGGAGCAAGCAATGAGAGGTCTTTAAGAGCAAATGACCGTCTAAATTGATTCCAGATTTTAATCGATTGTGAAACAATAGGATTGCTGCAGAAATAGGAGACCGACTGTTCTAATGGGAGTTTGGAGTGTAATAGCGCGGGTAAGGAGGTGTCTCTACATGAAAGATTCTCCAGAATTACCCATTTGGGTGCATCAGGATCATCTACGTCCCTCATCCAATACATTAATGCCCTAATATTAGCTGCCCAGTAGTAATACTGAAAAAGTGGGAGTGCCATGCCACGCTGAGAGTAAGGCTTCTGCAGTATGGATTTCTTTATACAGGGTGGTTTATTGTTCCAAATAAATGATATAAGTGTGTCAAAGGACCTAAAAAAAAAAAAATTTGGTCAAAAAAAAATCGGGAGATTCTGAAATAGATATAAAAATCTAGGTAGCACATTCATCTTAATTGTATTGATCCTTCCACACAGTGAAAGGGGTAACATTTCCCAACGCTTAAGGTCCTGTTTCAAACATAAAATCATAGGCCTTACACAAATCTTTATAATTTTGAGTGATCCAGATCCCAAGATACTTGAATTTCCCTGAGCTAATTTTAAAGGGGGCAGAACTAAGAGTAGCCTTTTTGGCAGCTGTATTTATTGTTATCAACTCACTTTTGGAGAAATTAATCTTGTAACCGGAAAATTTACCAAATTCAGTTAATAGATCCAATAACTTAGGAATGCTTGACGATGGGTTGGATATATACATCAATAAATCGTCGGCATAGAGTGATCATTTATATTCCCAGCCTCCACGATCGATCCCTTTGATGTTCCTATCCTGTCGCAAAGCTAAGGCAAGAGGTTCAATGGCGACTGCAAATAAGAGGAGACAACAGGCACCCCTGTCTTGTGCCTCTGAATAACTAAAAGGGGACAGATTATTATTTGTACGTACAGCGGCCATTGGAGAGGAGTATAAAGTTCTAACATAGGCTATGAATTTTGGGCCAAAACCAAATTTAAGAGTGTAAAAAAGGTAGTCCCACTCCACCCGATCAAATGCTTTTTCAGCATCAAGTGATAATATAATCTCAGGATTTTCGGGTGGAGTGGGGGTATATAGGATATTCATAAGACGCCTTACATTAAAAAAAAAGAATATCTATTTTTCATGAAACCGATTTGGTCTGCAGAAATAATTGAAGGTAGAGACATTTCGAGACGGGTGGCCAAAAGTTTTGCCCAGATCTTAACATCCACATTCAAAAGAGAAATTGGACGATAACAACCACAATGGAGGGGATTCTTATCTCTCTTCAGAATAACAGAAATAATTGCTTTTTATTTATAAAAATAACGTGTTCTATCGTCTTCTGTGTCTAGTTAGCATTTTGTTTTACCTAGCTGGACACAGCTAAGCATTTTTGTGGTCATTTCTGCAATATGAATGAATTTGACTTGTATTACAAGGAGAGTTAGCTAGCTAGCTAGCTGCCCGGGATAAACTATGCCATGCCTCGGGGACCAGCGCAGTTCACCGCTCTTCGTATTAAAATGGAGGCTGCTGCGGCTCATAGGCCTATTTGCTTGATGCCTGAGGAGCCTGGATTGTCATGTATTATATTGTTTTCTATGTCTGCGTAGGTTGTCTTTGTATTATTTTTGCGAAATGAACATTACGTATAATTTCTGTGAACGTTTGTGCTGTATGTATGATCGTGTCTGTGTGTGTGTGTCTGTCACTCACTGTCAGCCCTGTCTGTCAGCCCGTGGCTGAGGCCAGGTCTGCCATCTCTGATTACCTTGTTGTCTAATGCGTTCAGTGTCTGCTTTTCTGCGCATTGCAGTATATGAGATAATCTGTCCCCTCAAATAGGCTTTCAATGTCTCCCATAAAGTAGTGAATGGCATTCCCGGGGTTTGATTATGGGAGAGGATATTTTTGATTTCTGATGCTATAAAATCTACAAAACACTTCAGAAAGAAGAAAAGGATTGAGTCTCCATGGGTGATAGTTAGATGTTGCACCAGGGATACGCACTTTCATTGTCAAGGGACTATGGTCTGAGATAACCATAGACTGATAATCACAATCCACTACCATAGAAAGAAGCCTTTTATCAAGAAAAAAAATCTACATGCGAAAACATCTTATGGACTGGAGAGAAAAAAGAATAGCTCCTAGAGGTGGGATTACGGAATCTCCAAACATCTGATATGCCGTAGTTAAGAAAAGCTTTGATGGTTTGTGCAGATTTTGATTGAGATACTGTTCTTGGGGAGCTACGGTCCAGATTTGGAGAGAGGACACAATTTGTCTCCTCCTAAGAGATTGTGGGTGTCCATATTAGGTATTCGAGAGAAAAAAATTAATGAAAAAGACCTCGTCATCAATATTTGGGGCATAAACATTGGCTAAAATAATTGGAAAGCCATACAGTCTGCCAACAACAATAACATATCGCCCAGCGGGGTCTGAATCTACATTTGATACTACAAATGGGACATTCTTCCTGATTAAGATAACCACACCTCTCGTCTTAGAGCCAAATTTAGAGTGGACCGCTTGTCCTATCCATCCACCCCTTAGTTTAGACTGATCAGTTTTACAAAGGTGAGTTTCCTGTAGGAAGGCAATATCAATTTTAAGATTATCAAGATGCATAATTACCCTTCTGTGCTTCACAGGTTCATTTAATGATTTAACATTCCAGCTTGCAAAATTAGCCAGGCAATCTCTAGACCCTCGTAAGTTATGTCTACCCCCCATTCATAGCGATATCAAGTAGCCTGTTAAAAACATTCCCCCAAGAGAAATAGCAATGTAACATAAAAAAGTAGAACAGTCAGCCAAGAATTCAAATGTCCACCCAGGTCTGATTCTCAAAACCGAGTCACCTAACTGAACCCAGTGACTGTAATTCCCCTCGCAGAGAAAAACACATCGTGTTGGCAATGGGACTGCAATTCCCCACGTAAAAAAAATACGCATTGTGTTGATAGTGAGGTGCAATCTAGTGTCCAGCGGTTCAGCGCCTGCCCGTCCACCCTGGTTAAAAGGAATACAAAAGAAACCACAAAGGAGGCACAACATATCTTACCATTCGACAGAATTCGTAGAACAGACTTAACAGCACAGCCTTAAACCAGAAACATGAATATTACCTGTGTTGATACTTTACAGACAATATCATCTACAAGGCAGAGAAGGATTGTCAAAAAGGAGCAAGAAAAGTCACATTAAACAAACCGGGGCGAGTCCATTAGCCGTCCGTTTATTCTGCCGTTGTAATGGCCTCCGCGTAAATCGGTGCTTTCTCCGGGTCCAGAAACTCTGTCTCCATTAAATGAAATGCGAAGTCGCGCAGGATACAGTATACCGTAACGAATGTCCCTTCAACCTCAGAGTAGATTCCTGACATCATTGAACTCCGCACGGGCCTTAGCGACACTCGCGGTGTAATCCGGGAATATAGAAATGACCGTGTCCTTGTAACGGAGCGGGCCATTTTCCCTTGCGCGACGTAGCACATTAACACAGTCCTGATATTAAATGGAGTTTGGCAACTATGACCCGCGGATTTCCGTTGGGCTTTTTTGGTGCGAGACCTCTGCGCGAGCGATCAACCAGAATGTCTTTTTCGAAATGCAGCACTTCCCTCAAAAGTTTAGAAACCGACGTAGTAGAGCTGGAGCCAGGCTCCTCCGCTACTCCCACGATTCGAATGTTGCATCTCCGCATTCGTCCTTCCATGTCCTCGCATTTATCTCAGATTCGCCACGTCGGTTTCAAGCCTGGCCACTGCAGACTGAAGCGCGATTACCTCGTTCGACCATGTGGATAAACAGTCTTCCACACTGTTGATGGAAGTTTTCATGGTGTCCATTTCAGAGCGAATGGTCTCTGTGCTATTTACAATCTCCGATTTAACCACCTGAAGTTCGTTTCTGATAAGACTAAAATTTTCAGCGAGTGCATTTTAACTCCGATTTTATAACAGCAGAAATGTCAGATTTCAGGGAGGAAAGGATATCAGCTTTCAGCACCGTGATGTCAATTGAAGAGTCAGGCCCAGGGCTGGGCGGAGATTCACGGCTTGTTTTAGGATTTGGCATCGCGGATATTTTGGGCCTACTTTCAGGGTATTTGAATTTACGCGGATTGGCAGCAATAAACCCAATAAATATAAGTCACACTTGGTCCAAACTGATTTTGAATGTATTGCAGAGTTAATTTCAACTCTATTGAAAAAAACTTGTGTGCTAAAATGAAAGAAATTAAGGAGAGACGAGCAGGAACTATCTTCACCACGTCTTACGCCATTGCCGGCTCACTAGCGCCCCCGAAAGTTGTTACATTTTATGTGGGATTGGATTAATGTTTGCGGTAGATAGACTGAGTTCAAAATGGATATTCAGAAATGGTCAATTCAACCCCAAATCGGAGACTGATTTAAGGTAGGACATGTTTTTTAGCCCACTGTTGTGCTGACAGCAGTAAGTTTTAAAAAGCTTTGAGCATTGACTGCCGTAGCAAATTGATCCTTGGTTTTGTGGCGTTGTATTGTAACTATGATAAAGTTATCGTAGTAGTGCGGACTGTAGACTATCGGTTTTGCCGATTCTTGTGTGCAGGCTACTGGCAGCTGTGTGCATCTGTGTTTGTCTAATTTAAGCTTGCTGTAGCAAATTGATCCTTAATTTTGTGGGGTTATATTGCAAGTTGCAACTATGAACTATGAGTTTTTATAATCGTAGTGCAAATAGCAGGCTATTGGTTTTCTCGGTTCTTGTGTGCAGGCTGCTGGCGGCTCTGTGCGTGCGTGCGTGTGTATCTTGTGATAGAAGCAGGCCATGTTACTTGCATAGGTAAGCGGTACGACTGTCGACCCCTACTCCACACTACGTGCGTATAGGCAAAGACAGTTTAGCCAGACTCCTCATCGCCCATAGACCCAGTAATTGGTCTCAGTTCCTGTCTCCTAAGCGTTGTGCGCGTTATATGCTATTTGCAGAATGAATGCTGACCGGGTTATCCGTCGCATCTTGACAGAAGTGGTAGCCAGGTAGGTGAGCAATTAAAAGTGGGGATATACAATTATCTGTTTTATATCTGCGTATTTCCTTTTACTTTGCTACATCAGGCATTTTACTACACAGCCAACTGTTGTGATTCTGGTTCTGCCTTGCCATTGTTCTGACTGCCTAGTGTATTTTGATCTTTGCCTTGTCTAACCAGTCATTAGATGTGTATTGTAATTTGGTTGCTTTTCATTCATGTATTGTTTGAGTTTTGATTAGTTAGTTTTATTCCAGTCCATGTTTTGATTTTTCCATGCATTGCACTGTGTCTCCCCCTCTCTGGTCCTTGGTCTTGTCTTTGCTCACAGCCCCAGTAATACGTGCCACTCCTGGGGTGAAACTTCTGGGTTTCAATCTTCCTTCCCCATCTCGTTTACTTCCTTCCCCTTGCTTTTTCTATATTGCTAACACATACTAACAGTTTGTTTTTGTTAATTTACTAACCAAGACTAACATGGTATATAAGAATAACTTACTAAGGAGCACTCGGGATTGTATAGCTGCACTTACTAATTGATTAACAAGCTCTCAGCATTCGCCCTATTGTAATCTCCATCCCTTGTCTCTCTCTAATCTTCGCTGCTGCATTTCAGTGGAATCTCCACACCTTGTGTTTTCCTTTCTCTTAGTATCTGTGTATGGTAGAACTCCTTGTCCGGAGCTGTGTTTTTGTCTATAGGTTTGTCCCGTGATCCTTGTCCGCGTTTTTGGCTTCTGCTAATTTCATGTGATTAGGTTCTCCCTAATGTGTTGCTCCCTTGTAACCAGTCTCACTGCTTGCACCTGTGTTCTGCCATCATGCGACCACCCTGAAGTGTATATTAGATGTCTCTTCACAGCACTCCTTTGTCAGATCTGGACCAACCTTGACATTCGATTTTTGCCTACTCCTTGTACTTCGCCGCCTTCTTGTGTTTTGAACCTTTTTTTGTCTGACTTTGGTGCCCTGGTTATGATTCTGGATTCTGGACTCTGTACTGTTGCCTGCCCTGTTAGGGGTTTTCCCCCTTCAGAAATAAAGCCTCCTTTATGCATTTTACTGGTTCTCGCGTGTGGTCCATTTCGTAAAACCTCACACTAACGGCCGTATTCAGCATTACGAATGAATTAGCTGGCCAGATATGGCATTCACAAATGTTATGACATGATCTTGAAAATTTGATTTTGACTCTAGCGTTTACTTTTGGAACAGTTAGGTTTTGAACAGGATAATGTTTGGCCATGTCCTTTTTTATTTCAGTGGGACCTCCGGTATAATTAACCCCTTTCTGCAGATGTAGACGCTTGTGTCCATGGAACTACAAATTTAAGCATGCAGTTACTGTACTCAACCACTAGATAGCACCCTCGGATATCTACTAGTTATTGAATATTCACAAGCAAGCAGAGGTCGAATGCAGTTTTGAATATGAGGAAGTTCACTCCACTCCCTGTTTTTCAAGAGTTGCATGAATTAAACTCGGCTAAGCCTGATGTGCAAACTGGTCAATATCCTTGCCCATAGTATCGATCCTGCAGTTTAAAAAAAAATAAATAAATAAATAAAAGATCTATTGCGACAGAAAAAAAAATCATTGTCCTGTGTGGCAGCCACGTTAGCTAGTGAGCCAACGGTATTCCAATTAGTGCTTCAGAAAAATCAGTTCTCTGAAGCAAAAAATTTCACATGGTAATGATTCTCACATTGTCAATTACAGTCATCTTTCAAAAAATGCGTAGTTCCTTACCGTGGATTTACATGTAGATTCCTTCGACAAATTCATCCACCCGAGTACTAGTGTTGATAGCCAATCACTCAATTATGCACTCAGGATCTTCTGCGTAACTGCACAGTTATAGTTCACGCCCCCATGAAACTTCCCCGGTAACAATGTATTGATTGGCTTGTTTCTTATCCAATTCCCGAGTGTTTAAACATTTTACACGAAGCGAAGCACATTGATTGGACAAACACAGAGCATACAAGCCTATGCGTATCAGCAGGCTCAGTTGCATCCCGCCTACGTTGCGCACATTACGTGGCTGAAATACGCGATTTATAGAAAAAAAGGCTTGCAAAACTGGCGTTGAAGTGTTCAGTTACATTTACAGTATTTAAATGAGATAAGGACATAGTCAATGGGAATTATTTCTAATGCAACAGGACCGGAGGGCTCCTTCTACTGGATACATCGGTCTCTGGAGAAGGGATTCATGAAAAGGTTAGGATGCTACTTTTGCTTTTTGTTTTGGAATGAATACCATATTCAAGAGTCGAATGCCTAGGTTTTTTTCCTGTTTAAAACGTGAACTGCCCATGCATTTGGGTGGACCCCTAATACGTTCATTGCACGGTTCTGTTGAATCCAGGGAGGCAATATATATATATGATCTTCCCTGAAAGTGGAATGTCTTTTCTGTTAAAATAAGGTATATTTCAGAATTCAGATATTACGGAGTAAGTGAGTTGCACTTGTTCCTTATAAGTGTGAAAATGAGTTTGTGAGCTCGGAAGTCGGAACTCCTGGTTTCATTGCAGAGTGAATGTCCTGACCGTTTAATCAGCAGTTTATTTAATGACTGTGTGCTGGCTTGGGGGACTTAGAAGAAAAATGAACAAAACTAAACTTTATTATGGAGAAAAGGCATGTGTGTTTGGAGAGGTTACTGGTGACCACTGCACTTATATTGATAAATTCATGCTAAACAGAACTAGAAAATCCATCCATCCATTTTCTTTACCCACTTATTCCTCACTAGGGTCACGGGGCGAGCTGGAGTCTATCCCAGCTGACTATGGGCAAAGGCAGGGACCCACCCTGAACAGCTTGAACATGCATGCAAACTCCACACAGAAAGGCCCCAGGCTGGATTCAAACCCACAACCTTCTTGCTGTGAGTCAGCAATGCTAACCACTGTGCCACCGTGGATAGCTGTGTGATTTGGCTATTAGCATGTAGGTGATCTCAAGGACTTTCTGAGAAATTTATAGATTTAGGCCCCAGCAGTTTTTCAATTCTCAGATTTATTTTTTTTTTGCAATTTTAACGGTGAATTCTGATGAAGATTTCATGTTTGCAGTCCATTTTCTATTCCAAAATCATGAATACTGAAATACGATGTAATTCTAAATGCTGTCTCTTCTGAGTAAAGCCACAATTTTCCTCTTTATGAAGCTTAATCTTGAATTATACGGCATTAAATTGGGTAACCCATAAATAGCCAAATTTGGCTACTGCGCAAAGGGGTTAAAGGCAAAATTAAATAATACTAAAATTATGAAACATTTTACTGTAATTGGCATTAGCTATAGCTTGAAGGGCATTGCATCAGCTAGTTTAAGCCTATGAAGCTGGTATGTAATACGGCAGTTGCCTATTTCTTACCTGTATACATTCTTTGGAAAAGAATATATGGATAGCTTGTTCCTATTATTGCAACCTATTCCTGCACTGTTTCGGCATTTTTAACGTGGATGGCCAACGCAAGATACATTTCACATTTAATTTGTGAGCTTTATTTTGCCACGTTTCTCCCCACGTTTAATATCTGATATCAATCCAGTACAAGATCATAGCAATAAAATGTAGGGTAGAGCGGGGTAGGACGCCCCTCTGGGTAAGAAGCCCTGCCCCCCCTTTATTCCCCTAGTGACCACTAGATGGTGACAATTTATCTCAGCTCTTTCCCTGGATCGTAGTGGCCTTGCTAATCTTTATGTAGGATTGAAATCATTTCTAGCCTTGCAGAGCAGACGGCCCTGCCTGATTCATTGAAATCCTGCAGGTCCGTCTTTTCAACTACCGTCATCCAACAATTTCACGGCTAAATTTTTTACGGCCCAATCAGGGGAAAGAGGCGGGAGCTGCAGATGTGACATCACCAGGAAGCGACGTTGTTTGAATACTATGGCGGCGTGCAAAGCAGTTCTTGTGGATGGGTCAATATTAGCAGTTTTATCAGAAATAGACTCAATTTCTTAATTAAAAGAGGATCAAAGAATGTCACTAAAAGCTCTGATGGAAAACAATGTTTTTGCTCTTCTGACCGGTTTCGGTAAGAGTTTGATCTACCAGCTGGCTCCTCTGGTCGTGAAAAAGAAAGAAAAAGAAAAAGGACTCCAAACCCCATGGTGATAATCATGTCTCCACTGGTTGCCCTCATGAACGATAAAATCAGAGAAGCTGGGAAACTGGGAGACAACGCGGAAATCCTCCATGGACAATGCCAGTTTAGTCTATGGTAGCCCAGAGTCATGGTTACTCAATGACATCTGGAGAAATCTGCTCTCCTTAAAAGTTTACCAGGAGAATGTGGTGGGAATTGTGATCGAAGAGGTTCATGTCACATCAGTAGTTAGTGATACATCTGTGTGGTATAATTTAATGTAAGATGATAGTCTAAGGACTGAAACATAGTTCAAGCTAACGGCTAACAGGGTCTAGCTGCTTGTATTGTGTACAGATTGGTGCTGATTCTCACAACATCCCACCTCTGCCTATGTATCAAGGATGGTATTGCTCGACAGTCATTTTTAACGCTGAAAAGTATGCCACATGTATTGTTAAACAAACGTTTTGATTTGACTCCATTTGTACTGTTGAAGACTTAAACCTGTTGAGTCTGAATGGCTCATGCCCGACAAATCCGGATGGATCTCGAGTTGTCATTTTTAAAAAGTTAAGCCCAGTCCTTGCAATCGTTCGGAAACTGTTTGCTCATTAAGTGCCTTGTTTGATTCAAATAGTTTGTACTTGTCAGCGTCCCCTTGATTCTCAAATTTACTTTACAAAAACTGCAAAATTCATGTAACACCATTATCACAGCAGTTTCTCAAGCTCCCGTTTGTTTCTATTGCTTCTCAGCGGTGCAACATCTACTACGTTGTACTGTGGCTTAATGTGGATTGGTCGGAGATGAGCGACGAGAAGAACAATCATCCAATCAGCAGCCGCAGATTTTGAAGGTTCCTCCTCTGAAAACTTTTGAATGGCTCTTTCCCAGATGGACTTGTGAATTATTCCCGTGGCGGATTTATGGAACTGGTGTGTCAGGTTAAATCATTTAACTTTTTGGCAGGAATCCAGAGTACAGATTTTGGGGTATAATGATGTAATATTTTGACTACCAAATAAGCTTCTATTTTTTTGGAAGGCTACGTACACAAACTTTTTTTTTAAATGTTGACATGAGTCTTGTGGAGGGTGATCTATTAGTTTGAACAAAAAATACTGAATACTTTTTTTGCATTACGTGAAAGTGTAAAAGTATGACTTTGGGGGTGGGGGGGAGGGGGGGGGGGGGGAGACGCCATCCACCCATATGGGGTAAGATGCCCCCCCGTGATTTTGAATATCTAGCCTCGCTAATGTTATATTTCCGGGAAAGTATGTACACCATCATCTAACAATTAACCTATTAGCTAATCAGCGGTAAGAAATGTATTATTACCAGTTTACAAAGCTATTTAGCTGACTTTGTCACGATAATAGAATTAAGCTATATTAGCTCGCTGTAGCGAGCTAGCTGGATTCTTCAAACTGTAGCCTGTGTGTGTGGTGTGTGTGTGCACGCGCGCGCTTGTTTACGTGTGTGTAGGGGGGATTTAAAGGCAAAAATGACAAAGATTAACAAACAAATCTTTGCAATTGTTTTTGTCAGAGGCCTATTAATTTGAAATTGGCATTAATCAAATGGTTGTTACATAAATACAGAAATGACTGTTTTTAGCATGTGTTTGTCAAAGTAAATGCAATGCCAAAATTTGAAAATAAAGTTATGCATAAATTAGTTTGTATCGGTCAAAATGACTGGTGGGGTAAGATGCCCCCAGGGGCAAGATACCACTTTTCAAGATTTCACATTTTGTTTTATACTCTTCCAAAAAAGAAACTATACATTGTTTTTAGCATCGATTTATTAAACAGGAAATGTTTTTACAAATGTGGAAAACATATTGAAAAGAAAGTGTAATCAATAATTCAATATTTGAATAGTTTTTTTGGGAAGAGTATATAATAAAGTTGTAGTCTGGTGTGATTTGCTTACCCTCTAAATGTGTCTACTTAGGCGTACTTGTGTACATATGTTGACATTCAAATTATTTATATTTTCAGAGAAAGTTGACATTGTTCTTAAGGAGGGTGTCTTACCCCGCTTTACCCCAATGATATAGCCTCGTATTTTACATGTTTACCTGCGCACTTGTCCATGTTAAGAGGCGATAAGGATCATGTGTGCTTGTCGGTTGTTTTGAACAATGCAAATTCATCGCAAGAACAGAGTAGCCATTAGCTGACTTAAGGCGTGGGACCCAATCATAGTGGTGAGTGACATTTCATGTCCACAAAACTGGCAGACAAGCAAATGCCACTTTGTTTGCAATATATATTGTAAGTAATCATGAAATCGAAATCACAAGGAAACCAAATTATTATTATTGCAAGGAGTAAAATGAAAACCACAACTACACTTCGTTCTGTAATGTGAGCCCCTCAGATTACCTAGACTGAAGATGTCACATGGCAGTAACATTCCCCCTTTGGTTTGACTTTTCTTTGCGTAGAGTTAAACATCTAAAGTTGTACATAAGCCTCTATAGGATCGAACAAAGCCAGTCTCTTTTCAAAATGTGGATACAAAAACTGGACGCTGCAAAATAATGACACCTTGAAACAAAAGATTAAACAATTATTTGACGATTAGTGGGCCAACTTTAACGCGGATGCTGTTGTCGCTGACTGTCACCAGAGAATGCCATCACATTAAGCTGAAAAAGCCATAGGGCAAAAGCAGGCTACACTTGACTCCGATAGGCGTTGCGAGCTTGGCTCAGAACATTACTTCGTCGGTAGTTGGATACTAACATGTGGGTGGCTGGTAGATGCATCGTATATCACCACAAATGTATTTTCTGGTTACAAAACCTATGTTTTCAGATTTAACAGTCAACATTTCTCATCTCGTTTTATAAAAGTCATAAGCCCCGAACTCATAGATTTAAGACGGACTTTCCCGATGGATCTCTTCAGTTCAGTGGGAAGCCGCTCGTGTTCTGCTACCCGGAAGCATCTTAGCGCAATTTCTTTACAAACATTCTGAAATGCCCTATAGTATCAACCAGTACCTTAACTATATTTCTCTGTGAAGATGACTCTTTCCTTTCAGCTTGCGTCGATGTGAGATCCTTTCATTTGTCGAGAAACAGAGCGAAGCAAATATCATTTGGGTCAAAGTCGGGCCAGCCCTGACAAAATAAGTACTGCAGATTCGTATCAAAGTTCTTCCGATTTATAGCTCGAATCCACGCCTGTCCTTGTCGCTTACCATGGGGAACACGAAAAAAACCTTATGTCCCCATCTTTATGCCCCCCTCTATGCAACAAATAGCCACTCCTTTCCTTTTGCCCCACATCAACTATATTGGGCAATTGCGCACGGACTTCCGGCCTTAAACCAAACTGGTCTATTGAGACGGTATGTGGACTCAGACAGCGTTTCTTAAGTTCACAATTTCACAATGGAAGTACAGAGAAGAATCCATATTGAGAAATGGCCATTGTTTGAGAGGTGTTTTGAAACCAATCGTGATCGGTATCTGACCACAGCGAGAAGCTTTTAAAAGCTGCGGGAAATAGGCATTTGTTGCGTCGAGTTGTTGAGAAATTAGGATTTTGCTACAGTTGTTCAATATTCAACCGAAATTCCACAATAGTTGGGACAAAGTGTAAATTGTGATGCGATGCAATGCCTTTCAAATCACCCCAGCCAGTATTTTATTCACATTTGAACGTGGCTAATGTGGAAACAGTAATTTGACAATTTTATCCACAAAATGAGCTCAATTTTGATGGCTGCTACAGTTCTCAAAAAAGTTGGGACAGAGGCCTGTTCACCATGGTGTAGCATCCCCTCTTTTTAACAGTGGAGGCATCTGGGCATTGAGACTAGTTTCTTGAGTTTAGCCATTGGAATTTGATCCCACTCTCGTTTAATATGGGCGTCCTGCTGCTGGAGAGTTTTGGGTCTCCTTTGATGGACTTCGAGAACATTTGGCACATAATTAAACAATCAGTGAAGGATCAGGACTGCAGGCCAGATTAGCACACACTCTTCTACTACGAAACCATGCGGTTGTAATAGCTGCAGTATATGGTTTTGCATTGTCCTGCTGAAATATACAAGGCCTTCCCTAGAATAGATGTCATCTGGAGGGGAGAATACGTAGCTATAAAACCTATATATACACACCTTTAAGAATTAATGAAGCTTTTTTTGGGACATGCAAATGTCCCACACCATATGCACTAATCATTAGAGATGCTGGCTTTTGAACAGAACACCGATAGCAGGAGAGGTGGTCTTTCTCCTCTTTAGCCCGGACATGACACCCATGATTTCCGCAAGAATGTAAAATTTTACTAGTCTAACCACAGGACACTTTGCTGCAGTCTATTTTAAATGAGCCTAAGCCCACAGAACACAGCGGCACCTCTGGATCATGCTCAACAATGGCTTCCTTATTGCTTGATAAAGTTTTAGGTGGCATTTTTGGATACCATGGCAGACTTGACAGACAGTGGTTCTCAAGTATTCCTGGGCCCATTTCGTAATGTCAATGACAGAATCATGCCGTCAGTGATGCAGTGGCGTCTGAGGGCTCGAAGATCACACGCATCCAGTAAAGGTCTTCGGCCTTGTCCCTCATGTACAGAGATTTTTCCAGTTTCTCTGAATCTTTTGATGTTATGCACTATCGATGAAACCTTCAAAGCCTTTGCAATTTGACGTTGTGGAGCATTTTTAAAGTATTACAGTTTTTTTCCCCCCCCACAAGCCTTCACAGGATGGAGAGCCTCTGGCCATCTTTACTTCTGAGACTCAGCCTCTCCAAGACATCCCTTTTATAGCCAATTGTGTTACACAACTAACAACTAACGAGCTAGCGATAATAAAGAGGGTTTCCCTGCAGGATAGGACCGGGGAGAGGACGCTGGCGTTGATTGTTCGCCGCTTCTCCGCCGTTTCCCTGCAAAGACTCGCAAACCCAGCAAACTCTACCAGAATTTTAAGGTTGTTCATACCCAACTCTGGCTCTGAATCTGTCCCCACGAAACTTGTCCTGGTACAACATGACCCCCGGGGATCTTCATCACACGGTGGCTAGCAAGACAGTTGTCCCCCGCTGAGACGGTGCTGCTACCGACGTTTTTTTTTACCTGACTTCTGGTTTCTGGCTTCTGCTTGTCCTCTGCCAGATTGGACGGATGTCTGCAAGTGAACTGCCATCTCTGTGGAAGCTATGGACCATCCTGGTTTGTGCGGCTGTTGATCAGTCGCTCACCGGGATCTTGGCTAACGGCTAACACCGGGCCACCAGGCAGCATGCTGACCACCATCTCTGCGCCACCTCGGAGTTTCCACCACAGCGTTGCTTCATCGAGCCCGACCCAGTTACGTCCACAGAGGATCTGTTCGCCGGTTTGTTTTGTCCAAACACGGTCACCACCACCACTCCATCACTTCACTCTGGTCGGCAGAGCGCCCCGTCGCTCAGCGATGGCGTCATCAGAACGCATCCACCACCAACCCAATAAACAGGAGCCCCTATAGTTGGAGAAATGGAGAATCTAAAGTGGATCGCAGTGCTCTTCGCCCTCTAAATAAACTGGACTCAAAAAAATCACACTAAACTGGAATTATTAAACGTACAATAGCTGTCCAATAAAGCTGGACTAATTAATCATCACATTCTGGACATAGGTATTGACATTCTCTGTTTAACAGAGACTTGGCAACAGCCGGACGTCTATTCATCTCTTAATGAGGCCTGCCCCCCTGGGTATAACTACCTCAGTAAGGCCCGTACTACCGGCCAGGGTGGCGGCCTTGCTATCTTTCACCGCTGTAACATTAAGACAACCCTACTGTCCGTCCCTTCGGTCAGCTCTTTTGAGCACCTGGTTTTTAAATGCAAGCACATAACCACAGCAACCATAGCACTCATCTACCGCCCCCCAAAACCACATCAATCATTCCTTTCTGAAGTTCATGATTTCCTCATCTCACTATGCACATCACACACAAACATTTTGGTACTGGGGGATTTCAATATCCATATGGACTCCATCTGTTGTCGGTTGGCTACTGATTTTAAACAGGTCCTGGACTGCTTAAACTTGCAGCAGCTCATCAGTGGTCCAACACCCACTAAGGGCCACACTCTGGACCTAGTCATCACAGACTCAATCCCCATTATTGGACCTCTGGTCCAGGATATTGACATCTCTGACCACCATGCAGTAACTTTCAAAGTCCCCCTCCCCTCCCCCCTCACTAAATCACAACATCATATTTCCTTCAGGAACTTTAAGAACATTGATTCCACCTCCCTCAGTCAGCATCTTCAGGCCCTCTCTCCTCCCCCTAACTCCTCAACCAGTGACCTCACAGATTTCTACAACTACAACCTCCACTCCATTCTGGACCTTCATGCACCACAGAAAACCCGGACTGTCACTTTCACTCGCTCTGCCCCCTGGTTTATGGACGAGCTGCGGGGGATTAAAAGGAATGGCCGAGTCCTGGAGCGGGCCTATGTTAAATCTGGACTGACGGTGCATAAGTTGGCCTACCGGGAGCATCAAAGGTCATATGCCAAAGCACTCTCCACAGCCAGGTCAGCATACTACTCCAGCATCATTGACAATAACCCAGGTAACTCAAAACAACTCTTCACTACCATCAAACAACTTCTCAATCCACATACTTCATCACATCACAACCAAACAGTCACACAGTGCAATAAATTAATTGATTTCTTCACCTCCAAGGTTGACAGTATCCGCTCATCTCTCTCACACTCCAACAGTCCAGACACATTTGACCATTAACGAAATTTCACACACCACACCACACTTATCACAGTTCTCCCCCACAGTGCAGCAGGAGGCCGAGCAGATAATCCGTAAATCCAAACCCTCCACATGCTCCCTTGACCCATTCCCCTCCCCTCTGCTCAAAGCTCACTGTCCTTCCATCAGTCATCTCATTACAAAAATCATAAATCTCTCGCTCGAAACTGGCACTGTACCAACCACACTTAAGACAGCTATCAAGCCCCTCCTCAAAAAGCCTACTCTTGACCCTGAACCTCTGTCACACTACAGACCCATTTCCAACCTCCCCTTCATCTCCGAAATCCTTGAAAGAATTGTTTCCATGCAACTCCACAACCACCTCAAATCTAACAGCCTGTATGAGAAATTTCAATCTGGTTTTCGCCCCTCCCACAGCACTGAGACAGCACTCAGTCACCAACGACCTTCCGATGACCTCTGACTCCGGTGCCACATCCCTTCTTATTTTTCTCGACCTCTCTGCTGCATTTGACACCGTAGACCACCACATCCTCCTTCAACGCCTGCAACATTACACCGGTATCTCTGGCACTGCTCTTCACTGGTTTAATTCGTACCTCACAGGAAGGACCGAGTTCATAGCCCCGGGGGATGCTAAATCACTGTCACCTGTGGGGTCCCCCAGGGCTCCGTGCTCGGTCCAACCCTCTTTACCATCTATATGCTCCCCCTCAGTCGTATCGTCAGCAGGCATGGAATACAATTCCACCTCAAAGTCAATCCCAGCCCCACTCCCTCCTCTGTCACTCAACTGGTCTCCTGCCAGGAGGAGATAAAGGCATGGATGAGTGAAAACTTTACAACTAAACAGCTCAAAACCCGAAGCCATTCAAATTGGCCCCCCCCCCCCCCATCAGCTCCGTTCCTCCCCCATTTCCTCCATCTCCTTTCTTGGTCACAACTTTTCCGTCACTCCATCGGTAATTAACCTGGGTGTCAGGTTTGACCCCCATCTTACGTTTGACAACCACATCACCTACACCTGCAAAACCTCCTCCTTTCACCTCCGAAATACCGCCAAACTCCGGCCATCTCTCTCTCGTCCCGCTGCAGAAAAGCTCGTCCATGCCTTTGTCTCCTCCAGGTTGGACTACTGCAATGCACTCCTCATCGGGATCCCTGGCAAGAGCCTCCAAAGGCTCCAATACGTTCAAAACAGCGCTGCCAGGGTCCTGATGAGGGTGCGTAAACATGAACACATCACCCCCATCCTTCACTCTTTGCACTGGCTCCCCATCCACCTCCGCATTGAATACAAAATCCTCCTGCACACCCATCAGTGTCTGCACGTTGTGGCCCCCACTTACCTCACAGAACTCCTCACCCCACATACCTCAGACAGAACCCGGTCCAGCCACCTGCACCGTCTGTGCCCATCCAGGACTCTGCTCAAGACCTTTGGGCAACAGGGTCTTTGAAGCTGTTGCTCCCAGTCTGTGGAATGCCCTCCCGGACCATCTCAGGGCTCCACAGATGGTGGAAGTTTTAAAAAGAATCTCAAAACCTTCCTGTTTAGAAAAGCCTACTAATCTTGAATTCTTGCTCTTTTTATTGCTTGTTTTTACTTTATTATTGACTGTGCACTTTTTCATCCCACACGTTGGTATATTATTTTTCTGTATGTTTTTTTTTGTATTGTTTGTGCACTGCTAGTCTAGGGTGCCAGTAATTTGAGCCCATTTTGTGCGCTTCTGAAACAATTTCAGCATCATTCAGATGCCAGCGTCTGGTCACTGCCTCTTGGCTCTACATATCAAAATATCCTAGTAACCCACTTCAGACATTGCCTACATACATGAGTATTCCAGAAACAGGGAACTCCTTTACCTGATAGTCCATGAGTAAAAATGAGCACCTTTTATATGAAGTAAAATGGCAAGCAAATCTTTCAGAAATGAATGATGCCCAAATTTGAATTTCTTCACTTTCATGACAATCTCCAAACTGCACCAGACCGATATACCCCTCAGGTTGCTCGACAGCAGGAAATGAATATCCACATAAGCATGCCCAGAACATGCCCACTCAAGGAATTCAGTACAAATGGTGTTTTTTATGGATAATTTATTTCCTGGCAAAGTTGACATTTCAGTCCCACTCAGTGCAATCACAGAGGTAACACTTCATATTCAACCTTCAAGTCTTTGAACAGGCTACTAACAGATTCACTCAGGCTAGCAGCTTGAAAACTCAATTGTTCAAATCCTGCAAAAAAAAAGTCTTGATAGACAGACTAGAGGTGGATCAATGATCAAGAGTTCCAAATTACCAATATAATAATTTTCAAAACAGCCATAACATAAAATATAATGTTCTAGCACTACTTACTACCTGAATTTCCCCTTGGGGATGAATAAAGTATCTTCTATCTCAATCTACTGATGCAGTGCGATTTGAATGTAAAAATTAGCAAGAATGACTGCCTATGTTCTTTCTGGACCCACTTCACGCATTGAACCATAAAACCTTTAATTCTGTAAATGGCCACAGTACATAATTCCCATAACAGACAAAAGTGGCATGAAAATAGCATGTAAACAGAATTGAAACTCCCCATTGCATCTATACCAGAGGCTGGTTGCTTCATCATACTGTTTTGAATGCAAAGGGAGGTGGTTGGAGCATGGTGCCTGAGGGCAAGATTCCTGAGACCAAACACCTTGACAACTGAAGTTACTGTTGATGCATTCCAGAGGTCAAGAAATGCTCATGATTGCTAGTGGCTCAGTTGTGCAGGTGAGTTGCAGAGGCTGGAGCAGAAGAATACTGTGAGGGAGTTTCAGGGGCAGTTTATTGTGAGCGAAATTCAGGGGTTAGGATAAGGAGGATGGCTTTCATGGGCTGGAGCAGGAGAGGAGGATTGAGGGTGCATTTCAGAGGCTGGAGGGGAGATTAGTGGGTGCGTTTCTTGTGCTGGAGCAGGGTACTGTGATGTTGCTTCAGGGGCTATGTATTGTGGAGAAGTTTCAGGAGCAAAAGCAGGAGAAGAGAGCTCTGGGTAGGTTTCAGGGGCTAAGTATCGAGGCAGAGTTTCAGGAGCAACAGCTATAGGAGACGACTGTGAATGACGAGTATTTTCTGTGTAATGTAAATGAGTTACAGTGGCCAAAGCAGGAAGAGAGTACTGTGGGCGAGTTTGAGGGTGGGAGCTGGAGGAGAGTACTGTGGGTGAGTTTCTAGGAGTTCCGGGGGTAAGGTAATGTGGATGATTTTCAGGAACAGGAAGAGAGTACTGTGGGTGAGCTTCAGGGGCAGGAGCAAGAGGTGAGCTCTGTGGGTGAGTGTCAGGGGAAAGAGGTAGAACAGAGTGCTGAGGGGGAGTTTCATGGGCAGGTGCAAGAGGAGAGTACTGTAGATGAGTTTCAGGGGCAGGAGCAAGAGGAGAGTAGTGTGGCTGAGTTTCAAGGACAGGAGTATGAGGATATCGCAAGGGAGGTTCAGGAATAGGAGTTGGAAGATAGAGAGTGTAAGTTCCAGGGATGGGAGCTGGAGGAGGATACTCCAAGGTCCTTTCAGGGGCCAGGGGCTGTGGTTGAGATTCTGAGATGACTGGATGAGAGTCAGAAGGGGGACAAAGGATACACCGTGTAGAGTCATGGCAATAAGAACATAGTGGTAGGGAATACACAGATGGAAAATTTGGGAGGTGACTGGCACCAGTAAGTGCTTGAATTTTAGCTGTAGAAACACCATGAAAGTAGTAATGATGAGAAACTAGCATGCAGCAGGAGAGGCAAGTAAAATTACATCCGTCAGTATTGGAACCATTTGGGGAAACCTTTGACATCACAGCTGTAGAAGTTCCAACTGGGCCAGGAGAGTGTGTTTGAGGAGCAAACGTCTGGTCTTGATATTTTGGACGGACAGTTTGGGCAGATGTCTGGCCTGCGTAATGGGAAGACGTTTCAGAGGCAGGAGTCTGAACTGAGTGTTTTGAACTCTCAGTAGTGGCAGGTGTTTTTGCAAGATGGGTTGGACGGGTAACAGGGACCAAGGAGTGAAACAGATATTTTTGATCAGGAGTAGGAGTCTGGGGCAAATTGCATGGGGGAGTTACATGGCCCGGAGTCTGAGCTGGATAGTGCGGGGGGCCCGCGGGGGCCGGGGCCTGGCCTGGATAGTGCGGGGGGCCCGCGGGGGCCTGGCCTGGATAGTGCGGGGGGCCCGCGGGGGCGGGGGCCTGGCCTGGATAGTGCGGGGGGCCCGCGGGGGCGGGGGCCTGGCCTGGATAGTGCGAGCTGCCCGCGGGGGCCGGGGCCTGGCCTGGATAGTGCGGGGGGCCCGCGGGGGCCTGGCCTGGATAGTGCGGGGGGCCCGCGGGGGCGGGGGCCTGGCCTGGATAGTGCGGGGGGCCTGCGGGGGCGGGGGCCTGGCCTGGATAGTGCGGGCGGGCCGCGGGGGCGGGGGCCTGGCCTGGATAGTGCGGGCGGGCCGCGGGGGCGGGGGCCTGGCCTGGATAGTGCGGGCGGCCCGCGGGGGCGGGGGCCGGGCCAGGATAGTGCGGGCGGCCCGCGGGGGCGGGGGCCTGGCCGGGATAGTGTGGGCGGCCCGCGGGGGCGGGGGCCTGGCCTGGATAGTGCGGGCGGCCCGCGGGGGCCTGGCCTGGATAGTGCGGGCGGCCCGCGGGGGCCTGGGCTGGAAAGTGCAGGTGGGCCACAGGGGTAAATGTCTGGCTTGGATAGTTCGGACGGGCTACTGGGGCAGGGGTCTGGCCAGAATAGTGTGGATGAACCACAGGGGCAGGTGCCTGGGGCAGATAGCGCGGGATGCCCACAGGGGCAGGTGTCTGGCCTGGATAGTGTGAGTGGACCACCAGAGCAGGTGTCTGGGCCGGATAGTGTGGGTGGACCGCAGGGGCAGGTGTCTGGGCCGGATACTGGAGGTGAACGGCAGGGTCAGGGGTTGACGTCTGGCCTGGATAGCGTGGGCCGGCTACAGGGGCAGGTGTCTGGCCAAGATAGTGTGGGCTGCCAACCGGGGAAGGTGTCTGGGCCTGATAGTGTGGGCCAACCACAGGGACAGGGATTGAGGACTGGACTGGATAATGTGGGCGGGCTACAGGGGCATGGGTCTGACTAGAATAGTGCACGTCTGTCACAGGAGCTGGCGTCTGGCCAGGATGTTGTGGGCGGGCCGCAAGAGAAGTGGTCAGGGCCAGATCTGGATGCTCAGTTTGGACAGGTTTTACAGAATGACTTTGAGGAAGATCAGCAGGAGGAGTTGTGGCTGAAGGGTGAACAAATGGACAAGACAGCTCCAGCTCTCCCTCACTTGAAAGGATGTTGAGGGTGTAGTTTCCATCCTGCAAATGTCAGAATGAAAATTCAATCCAGCTTGCATATTTCAGTGCACATTCAAATGTTTTCCAGCATTCTATCGACCTTGACTGAGGATGAATTTAAAAACAAGAGCCATCTGGCAATGGCGTATCCCCCCGGCCCCCCATATTCATGGATTAACTGCTCAAAAAATTCCTAAATACCAAAAGGCACATCTACATATGACACAACCAACATGTCAAATTTTGTGAAGAAATACTGAACGGTTTTCAAGTTATGCTCCGGACAAAAGAATGCTTACAGACGGATGGACAGAGCGACGGACGGACAGAGCGACAGCTATATCCTCCCGCATTATATGCCGGGGGGATAAAAAAGGGCAAACTCAGATTTTGCCATCAATTCTTTCTGTCCTTGTCTGATTTTTTTCAAGTGCCACAATAATTCAGTTTACTTCTGCTCTTTTTTCCTGAATTCAGAAGTTCTGGCTTCAAGACACATGCATGCCAAGTTTTAAGTTCACATTTTAACAGCCAGTGTGATTACTTCAAGTGTAATTTCTAGTTTGGTTTGCCACCATTATTTAATTTAAAAATGCTTGGTCACAATCCGATGAGATGGGTCGAGTGGGAAGTGAGGTAACATTCACATCCTGGGGAAACAAATGTGGCTACTTTCATAAGCAAAAGAACAGATTGGGGTTCCTCTAGTAAGAGTTTTGGAATACTTTTAAAGGGTTTTAGCAATCTATCACAAAACATGATTTCAACAGGTTGCTATATGCATATATAAAGTCATGTGATGGCCTACATGCAAGCGCAATTTGCATATCTATGGTAGGGCAACCCAGATCTGGTCCTTGAATCCTAAACGAGCCCTGGTTCTCTTCCTGGCAATTATGGGAACAATTATTACCACTGACTACTAAACATCTGACAGCCAGGTAAAGGGAGGGTAGAGAACTGGCATCCTTTAGCCCTCTGGGACTCATTTGGGAGCCCTGCTCTATAAGCTCCAAGGGTGTGTTCCAGGTAACTCGTAGCCCGTGATTTACCGGTAAAGTGGTTGGAGCTACCGTCAAACCTGTGAATTCACGCCGGTGAACTTGATTGTGCTCAATGTTCTCCGACTTCTTTGTTTGACGTCACGCAGCTCAACTAAAATGGCGGCACTGGCTTTTTTTCCCCCCAGTGGCAAACAGTAAGAAACGGGTAACGAGTCGTAACTTATTTTTGCCTGGAAAGCTATGGAGTCGTGACTCGTAAGTTTGAAGTCGTGATTCACAGGTTCAAACCTCAGCTGGAACGCAGCATAAGTAAAGAGCAATGGCATTCCCATAAATTCTTGCACTGCTATACATTTTACCAAACTGATACCATCCTGTACTTTACTTTGAAAGTGCCACAGATTTTCCTATTTGACACTTCCAACTTCAATTTCCTAAAAATGGCTGCTACCTGATGAAAAGGCACAGAATATTTCTACTTTCTGGATAAGTTAAAAGGAATTCTCATTATTCCTTCATGTCAAATTACTCAGCTGAATATTGAGAAGGGAAATTTAATATTCTATTAAAAATGGAGGTTTGTTCTAACAAGACTTGTAGTCCAAAACTTCCTACTAGCATTCAATATCGTTCACTTCATGTTCAGTCAAAAACCACTGACAGATTTGTAATCAATTGAATCAAGATCAGGTTGCACTTTTAGGGGCACTAGGGGTAAAAATTGAAATGCATCTAAATTTTACATTTAGTTTTTTCAGTAACTATGGTATTCCACAGATAACTGCTTCAGATTTCATTGACTAGTCACAAATACTAAGAATTCTATGGCCTTAAATGTACGTATACCCGGGATCCATTTTGAGACATTGCGGACACTACAGCAATAAAACAATAAAAAGCTACAAGCAGTGTTGGACGGGTCCTCACCCCTTTGTGCGAAATGTGGTCCGGCACTGATGAGCACTCTCAACCATTGGACAGTGCGAGACTGAGTAAATTGTTACCGAGTAAAGATGTTAAATCCTGAGTGTAATGCAATCACCTTTAGTGATACTGCATTTTTCTTTTGTAAAGTGGAGGTATGATCCATGTGACCTGGTCAAAGTTTTTTTTGCAGATTTTTTTCACTGTTGTGCATTGTGGAATCTTTCCCCATTCATGAATGTAGCGGAAGGCAGGCGATGTGATTTTGGATTCCAATATTGATGGCTTGCACGCCTATCACATGCAGCTCTACAACAATGTATGTCAAACGTACATCCAACAAAGCTTAAATTTTGGAAGCATGTGCACTGAAAACGGACAAGACTTTAGTACGCTGCAACCCATTCAAAAGTCCTTTACCATTTTTCAAAATATAAAAACTAATGACGTCAATATTTCGGCAAATATTCTTTCAAATGGTATCAATCTTAGCGCAGACATTCTCCGCATGTAGGATATGAAGTTTTCCAAAGGGCGTTCTGATGTGCCAGTGTCTACAGGTACTACCCATGTGACCCCGGTGGTCAGAACAGGGGCGAAGATTTACCTGGGAGTTGGGGGGGACAGTGGCACGGCCTTTATGCCGATTAGTCTTGGCCAGTTCTCAATCATTTTCCCTCATCAACGCGTTTTCCAATTATCGTAATTGGTAACTGAAGACACGGTTCCTCTCCATATGCGATCTAACAGCATCCAGTGATGATACAGTAGGGTAAATTTAGTTCAGAAAATTGATTTACTGCTTGCCTGAGAGTCGACAGGTAAGCAATTTTGAATAACGTTGATTTAAACACAGCAAATACGCATCCTGATGACCGATAGCAGTCTTACTTAATCGGAGAGAACAAGCAGCACCTGTTCATTATAGACTGCAAAGAGTTCAGTGTTGCATCAACACTTAAAGAGTAGAGTTAACTCACATATGGAGAGGAACCGTGTCTTCAGTTGCCAATTACGATAACTAGAAAACGCGTCAATGAAGGAAAATGATGAGAACTGGCCAGGACTAATTGTCATAAAGGCCGTGTCTCCGTCCCCCCCAACTCCCAGTTAAATCTATGCCCCTGGGTCAAAATGTGTAGCACCACAACCAAAACACACACAAGGAAAACAAAGGAAAAAAAAAATGAATAAATGGTTCTTTCTTGTATATCCTACACAGCTGAAGTTTTGAGAGGATGTCCACAGAATATACAAAACTTTCATCCACTGCAACATTTGATCATTTCAGAAGTCAGTCACTATTTTTCAAAATAAGAAAATTCATAACATGTCAATATCTCAGCAAGTATTAATTCAAATGGCACCTCGCTCAAAAAAAAAAAAAAAATTTTTTTACAAATCGAGCTTATAAAGTTTATCAAAGGACATTGATATTTTAAACAGTGTGTCCACAGCAAGAAGGTATAGATTACTGTACAGTGTACTTTGTACATAATTTTTTATTTCAAAAAGTATCAATTCTAACCAAAACAAGTGACAACTCTCAAGATGGTACAGTAATGACGTCTGAATTTTGAGAATTTTATGACATTGCAACAGGCCGTGGTGCCCAATTGAGTATTTAGGTGGCGCTAGAGATCACATTGTAGCAGTTTTGTAGAGTTTAACATTTATGATTTGATCCCCACTCTGGAATAATCGCCAAATTTGGTTAGTTTGAGCATGTTTAAGGGGTCATATTTAAGTTGGAAATCGGACGCAAGAAAAAGGTAGTCAATGTGATTGGGGATTCCAACATTGGCGCCTCAAAATTCAAACCGTTCAAGTAATTACCAAGTTAAACAGAACTTTGCCAGTGTGTCCTTTGTCATCTATTAGCATTTGGTACTGAAACGTTGAAAGCCCTTAAAGGAGTTGCCGTTTGTTTGGAGCCAAATTGTAATTTTGATATGCAATTTGCAAACTTCCTGTTAGATTTAGGTAAAGGATGTCAATAAATCATTTTTAGGTCTTGATGAGATGAACAATGTAGTTTTGGTTTTTTCTCTGACTCTTCTCCCCCCCCACCCCACATCGGTGGTGGTGGCCATCTTTGAGCCACTAATGTTTCTAGGTGGCGCTAGAGTGCCATTTCGGCACTTCAGGGGATAAGTTTTACGTTTTAAAAAATTCAGACAAGAGGTGCGTGCCAAAATTGATGAGTTTGAGCATGTTAAGGGGGTCAAATTTCAGTCCAAAGAAGTGTAAGAAGAATGAATAATAAAGAAGAAACACTACAATTGAAGCTGCAAGCAGTGATGAATGGGCCTTCGCACCCTTGTGCATGTTTGGGGTGGTGGCGAGATGCACAGGTGCAGCTCTGCATTGAAAAAATTGGATAGTGGCAACATGGTTGAAGAAGGATTAAGGGCTGCTTTGTTGAAATTTTCTAAGGGGTGCTATGGAGCCATTTTCTCTCCCCCCATTGGGCAACTCCCCTATCATATGTAAGTACTTACCATTCTTGACGTGTTTATCAATTTGAGGTCATGACTTGGTTAAAGCCATGTCAAAGCCAAATGTAAATTGATGGCGAGGGATCATTAGTCGCCACGCTGGCAGAGAGACGCCATTGCTCGTAGCTTCCCAGCATTCATAATGTAGCTTCACCACCTTATTGTACATGTCTTGGAAGTGAAATAAAATTGATGGGATCAGCTGTGTTGGATCAGTACGAGGTAGAGTTAAAAAAAAAAAATTCACTTCCTGTTACCACCGAGGGGCGCTATGACTATCATGGGATATTGTCATGTAGACGTGTTCAGGGTGGGACCCTTATCAAACATGAAGTTTGGGGCAGATTGGACAATATACTTTAAAGTTACAGCAATTTCCTGTTTCATGGCAAATACTGGAAATGACACGCCACTCAACGCTGACTGGATCTTTTGATAACTTTTGGTCAGAAACTAGCGTGGATGACACCAATTTTTAAGTCAATGTGATAAATCCTGTAGGAGTAGTTCGTTAAAATTTAAAGTGTGCAAAACACGCTTAAAATGGCAACTTAGGCTGCCGGGTGGCTCACACGGTTAAGGCACTGCGCTGCAGTGCAGAGGTGATCACCACGTCGCGGGTTCGAGCCTCGGCGTACCCACCGGCAGGGGTCGGCAGCTTTTTCAGAGTAGCGCGCAATTGGCTATCGTGCTACAGGGTTTCAAATTGGGAAGGGACTGCCGGATTTGGGTATTCGATTACAGCTTTGTTAGTTGCTCCAGCGCCTCCTGTTGGCCAGACGGGCGCTCGTCAGGAAGACTCCGGCTTGGTTCATGTCCGGGTATCCTCCGCCCTAGTTCTGAACTTGCGAAGATTCAACCAGCGAGTATATAAGAATCAGTGGCAGACAGGCACGTGCTTCGGAGAAGAGCCGTGAACTGTCTCACTATCCTGAGTTGGCAGCAAGGGGGTCGCATACGAGCAAGCTTTGTACATAGTCCACCAATTGGTCATTCCAAATTCGGGTGGGATTGGAGATGCCAAATTTATTAAAAAAAAAAAAAAAAAAAAAGGCAACTTAATTCAAAATGGCTAACTTCCTGTCGGTTCTAGGCTATAGCTCCAAGAGGCTTTTTCGTGCGTCAGCGTGTGATAGGTGTACCAATTTTCATGCATGTTCGTGAAACGTGCCACAGGTGCTGATGTTTAAAGGGCGAGGCCAAGCCATTTGGCCACACCCTTCAACAAAATTCATATCACATTCAGGCCTGGACCGTTAACATGTAAAATTTTTGGCAGATATGACCAAGGACACAGAAGTTAAGGCCACTTACTTGCGTTTTGGTGAAACATGGAATTTGCCATGCTCTGGGCACAACGCCATTTGACGATACGCTATGATCCTCACAAAATAGCATTACCAAGGTGTTAAGACCGCGCTGACCAATGTAGGTCATATGGCGAATATGCTCAGAGCAGCACCTAAACAGTAAAACGTCATTTCCTGTCGCCACGAGGGGGTGGTATAATTATCGAATATTTTCATATAATTGTGTTCAGGGCCGAACTTATCTAACGTGAAGTATGGTGCAGATCAGACAATTTATGCAAAAGTTATAGCAATTTTGTGTTTCATGGCAAGACAGACTTTGTCGCCATATCACGGCCACATCCTTCAACGATATTGCGATCTTTTAATAACTTTTGATCAAAAACTAGTCTAGATTGTACACAGCAAATTTGAACTCATTGTGATTAATCCAGGAGGAGGTGCTTGTTAAAATATAATGTGTAAATCTCCAAAAATGGCCGCAAAATTCAAAATGGCTGACTTTCTGTTGGGTTTGGACAAGGGGTCCAAGAGGCTTTTTTGTGCATCTGGGTGTGATACGTGTACTGATTTTCATGCATATTGGTGAAACAAGCCTTGGAGGCAGCTGTTTAAGTTGCAAGACCTAGTCATTTTGCACCGCCCCATGACAAAGCATAGAAGAGTTGGGACAAGTTGACAGTTTATCCACCAGGGGGGGCGCTCGGAGCGTAACCAAACGTAGACAGGCGCATTCAGGGGCAGACCCTCAGCACAAATGTGAAGTTGAGAGCAAATCTGCCAATGTCAATGTAAAATATGGCATTTCCTGTCACAAGGGGGCGCCATGATCGAGATTGCCTACGAGGATATAGAGGCGTTTGGGGCGGGGCTTTTATGGACAGATATTTTGAAGCTGTTTGGATGACGTATGAGGGAGAAAGCTACTGGAATATGCATGGCGAGGCATCAGAAATGGGGACGCCAGGCCAGCCACGCCCATTGACGTCCAGATATGCAGAGCACAACTCTTGATCAGCATGGTCTCTTGATGATCTGTAATAAATCTGAGGTTGATTGGACGAAATGTCCAGGAGTAGTTTGTTAAAATACAATGAGTGGAAATCAAGCCAAAATGACACTAAAATCAAAATGGCTGACTTCCTGTTTGGAGTAGACCAATGGTGCCAGAGACTTGTCTTGGCAATTTACAAGTGTACCAATTTTCATCCTACTTGAAAGCTGCAGTTTGTAAGTAACTGTCATTTTTGCTGAAATAGTCACTGTACATACAGTATTACATCAAACTAGTACTGTAATTAAAAAAAGACTTCTTTAAACCCACCTACTGCTCCTACTGCAATTTAAAAGAATCATTCGGACCGAGCAAAAAGAACCTCAGAGCCAGGATAGTCTGACAGCTAAACATGCACATGCACGCCCTGCGTACAGCCTCCTCCCCCTTCCTCCCCAGTTCATGCCAGTGCTCAGTCAAGCTCAAATCTGAGAGAAGGTTCAGCAGCTTAGAGAAAGTAATAGTGCAACAACAGCCATCAGCGAGGAAAAATTACCGACAACAGCACACATGGCTAAAATAAGTAAGAGGAAGCCAGAAGAAGAAAAAAAAAAAAAAAAAACCCACAAAAGAGACAAAGCCTGGGACAAAACCAGAGTGAACAACGGAGTGGCTTTTCAGAGGTGGAGGGAACTCAGTGATCTGAAAGGATTAAAAACCAATGCAGAGTTGGAGACTTTACTGCTTGACAGGTAACCCCTTGCTTTATTTGTTGGTTAATTTTTGCTCCGCAATACTCTGCAAATAAGCGAGTAAGCATCGCTCACATGCACAGCTGGTACTAACCCCAGCCCTAACTGGCATCAATTCATTTTCACTCTGCAAATAAACAGGTGAACATCACTTACCAGAACAGTCGCCGATTGAATAGCCAGTGTCTTGTAATTGCTACAGTACTCCGTAGTGCATGTGATGTTACTGTGATTGTTGCAGTCGAGCTAACGTTAGCTTGTTCCCGATGCTAGGGCTAATGTTACTGGTGTCGTTTCATTAGAAAGTAGCAGAAAATATCTTTGTAAAGTGACCTGGCAGTCTTATCGGTTGTGTTGTCCTCATAAATATGAATAACGTTTCTGGTTAGGATCAAGCCAAATTGAACAGGGGGGTCAATTTTTAAATGTCAAATTGATTAAATGGTTACATCATTGGAAATGATAACTTCAAGTTTCTAAAACAGTTGAAATTAAAATATTGAAAATGAAGGCTTTTATGAGCATTTGACTACAGGGTACTGGCAAAACTCAGCTCGGAACAATTTTGGTCATTTCAGACCCAGATTTTCAAACCTCTATTTGGTGTTCCTTTAGAATAATTTTTTGACTGATTACACTTTGGTTATACCTCTAACTTTAAATACTTAAATATTTAAAAACCTTAAATGCAATATGAATATTGCATAATTCTTGAAGATGCTGGTGTATCCCTGACATATAAATGTTTTTTCTTTTAAATCAAAATTAAAATGAAGCTTCATTAAAGTCAGCATTTAAGGATATGTAAAAAGACAAAAAGACAAATATGTAATTTGGAAAGAACAGTTAATCGTTTTAAAGTATTATTGGCTGAAAGTTTAACCCCCCCCCCCCCGACAATTTTGGCCATCTTGGATTCGGTCAGTTCCAGTTTACATGGATGTGTACTATATCTCCTGAAATTAATCCGGTGTTTTTAATTAATTATAACCAAGAATATAATTAACATATCTCTGACTAAATATTGTGAGAAAGAACATGACTAAAAATTGTTATTTTGAGCTTCAGATTGATGAAGCCACCCTCAAAGGCACATCAAAACAGGCTGGTGTGAATCACCCCCTCAAGGAATATTTCTTGCATCTGGCAGATTAACTTCACAGTTCAACTTAGGGAAAATAAGGAAGTTTTTCTGGAAGCCGCCCCTTTAGGAACAGATTCACGCTCAGAGGCAGGTGTCACTTTGATCCTCCTTCGGCGTGGGGATACATACAGGTCCTGCTCAAGTCTCAGATCATTCACCAGTTGTTTCTTCAATACTGCACTACTACGGTCAACTATGATTACTGATAATGCTTCTAGGTCTAAGTCCTATTGGGCTAGGAAGCAACTCTATACCTGTGTCATACTGGAGTCAAGAACTCTACTTGAGAAACAAAAATAGTAAAAATGTAAAGATCTACATTGTAATAATTGTACAATTAACTAGATTTTGGACAATTATACAAAAACATTTAGAGTTTTGGTGAAATTAAGTATTCTTCAATACTGACATTTTGATTAGTCTCTAGCATTCTTTCAAAAGCTATAGCAAAAAAGGTGGAACTTGTCGCCCCGACTTTGGCTTAATCCGGACCTTCTGTAGTCTCACAGCTAAATGCTGTCATACTTGGTTTACTGACCATTCAGCAGGATTCACGACAGTTTCTTACTAAAAAAATGGATAACAGATAAGTGTGTGCTGGGTTTTTACTGAACACATGCTGTAGATTACTTTTCATGTCGACACGATTTCTGCTCGTTTGTTGGCCAGCAGCGTTGACTGTTCACAACAGTAATGTCTTGCCTCGGCAAATTAGCCATTTTCGTAATGCAAAATCTCTCCAGTCACATGCTTAACAGCTTGCATGCCTTAACATGCATGGCAGCCTTCTGGGGGAAGGTCTTAGGGCAGGAGTGCAGTGGAGAGGAAGGGGGAGGGATCTGAAAGTGGCAATGTTTCAAATTTTTATGCCAAGTCCTCACACCTCAAAGTTAGCAACTGCAGCTTTAAAGAAACCCCTATGGAGGAGGGTTTTTGAACACTTCAAGGGGGCGCAAGAAAGAAATGTGCCCCCACAATGGGCAACACCCTAACAAATGCAAGAGGTTGCCATCCTTGACCTGTGTATGAATTCTCATGAGGATCTCAGTTCATTAAAGACATCAAAAACCCAAAAATATTTTCATGGCGAGGGATGCATAGTCGCAACGTCGCCACATGGATGCCACTACTTGTAGCTTCACAGCATTCACATAACGTAGCTTCACCAACTTATTCTGCAAGTTTTAGAAGTGAACTGAAGATGGGTTCAACTATGTCATCAGTACATGTTAAAGTAAAAACAGGTCACTTGCTGTTCCCACCGGGGGGCGCTATAAGTGGGAAGTTATATCGGGACGTTGAGGGCGGAGCAATCATCTCCAGCAAGTTTGAAGCTGCTATGATGAAGTATGTAGGAGTGGGAGTATTTTGAAATTTTTTGGCGAGTCGCCAAACTTTGTCATGCCTGAGTAGCCATGCCCTTTGACCTACAGACATGCAGAGCACAACCATCAGCTTGGTCTGTAGATGATCTGTACCAAATTTGAAGTCGATTGGGTAAAATCCTTAGGAGGCGTTTTAGAATTCATAATATCAAAATGGTCGACTTGCCGTTGGGTTAATGGCGTGGCTCCAATGAACTTGTACGTCTGGGATACATGGGTACCGAATTTTGTCTGCCTATGACAAAGTAACGGAATTTCCCAATGGGAATTTTGAAATGTGTTTAGGGGGGTGATATTTCGGCATTTCACAACGACCATGTGACATTGTCCAAAAATTGCTAATTTCAGATGTGGCGGGACAAATGGGGAAAGTTTCAAGTGTTCACATTTAAGAAAGGGGCGAAATTGGGCATTTAAATGTCGTAATGATGATAATTTCAATAGGGTCCCCCACTGATAACTTGCAGTTGGCTCGGGCCCTAATTAAAGCTGCAAGCAGCTGTCATCGGGCCCTCACACTCACTCAACTGCGGGCAGCCTGCGGAAGGCTAGTACCATGGTGTGAAGAGAGAAAAACGGGAAGGAGCGATGAAACGCAGACCCTCAGCACAAATGTGAAGTTTGGAGCAAATTGGTCAATGTAAAATATGGCAGTTCCTGTTTCCAAAAAGGGGCGAGCGAGATTGCCTACAAGCATATGGAGGCGTTCAGAGCGGTGCTCATGTACAGAAGTTTTGAAGCCTTTGGATGAAGTATTAGGGAGAGAGCTGCTCGAATATGCATCGTGAAGCATCAGAAATGGGGACGCCATAGCGACCACGTCCATTGACCAACAGACATGCAGAGCACAACTTCTGATCAGCATGGTCTGTTGAAGATCTGTGAAAACTGGTTGATTTGACAAAATCTAGGAGGAGTTGCTCAAAATACTGCGTGTGGAAATCTTGCCAAAATGACCTTTAAATCAGAATGGCCGACTTCCTATTTGGAGTAGACCAATGGTGCCAGGCTTTTCTGCGTCTTGGCAACATGCAAGTGTTCTGGCGAGTCGCAGAACTGTCACGCCCTAGCAGCCATGCCCTTTGACCTACAGACATGCAGAGCACAACTTTATCATTTTGGTATCTAGATGATCTATACCAAATCGGTCGAAAACCCTAGGAGTTCATTTTAAAATTCAAAAATTCTAATCAAAATGGCCGACTTCCTGTTGTGTTTAGGGTGTGGCTCCAATGAATTTTTTTCAGGTGTTTTTTTTCAGGTAATTTTTTTCAATCAGGTGTAACAGCTCACCACTGTAATGTGAATATAGGCCACTGGATGGCAGTATTTACCTTTTTTTATTCAGCTCAGACTGGAGCTATGTTTAGACATGTCCTGGACATGTCTGGGGCAAGTCCCCGAAAATTAAAAAAAAAGAGGTCTAAATGTGGGTGGGGTCTGCAAAAGAGTATATAAGGAAAAGAATTGAGACAGTAAAGTAGTAGGAGAAATTGCAAGAAGGATACGTGTGACCAGACCTGTCATTTCTGTTCAAGACCTGTTAAGTTTCTTTTGTGGATTTTTGCCTGTGTTTGTGGATTTCTCTCACCCAGGACATCACCAAGCCGCCCCACAAAAAGGGACTGTAAATATTTCTTTTTGTTTTTAATATAATCAATCTTGGTCATTTAGTTGCAGAATATTAGTTTAATCGTTATTGTCTTTATTAAAAATTAAATGTGTTTAAGTTTTTAAAACTGTGTCTGTCATCCCTTGCTGTTGCTGTTGTGCTGTAGATTGTAATAACAAATTGGGGCCATAAATTGGGGGGCTATAACACCACCCTTGACCGGCCTATCAGTTTTCATGAAGATAGGAGTTCAGAAGAGACCTCGAAAACCAATTGTACAAAACCCAAAACCAGTGAAGTTGGCACGTTGTGTAAATCATAAATAAAAACAGAATACAATGATTTGCAAATCCTTTTCAACCTATATTCAATTGAATACACTGCAAAGACAAGTTACTTAATGTTCGAACAGGTAAACTTTGTAATTTTTTGCAAATATTAGCTCATTTGGAATTTGATGCCTGCAACATGTTTCAAAAACACGAACGTCCCACAGGTGAACGGGCTAATTGGGAACAGGTGCATGCCATGGTTGGGTATAGAAGCAGCTTCCCTGAAATGCTCAGTCATTCACAAACAAGGATGGGGCGAGGGTCACCACTTAGTGAACAAATGCGTGAGCTGATTGTCGAACAGTTTAAAAACAACATTCCTCAACGAGCTATTGCAAGAAATTTTGGGATTTCATCATCTACGGTCCGTAATATCGTCAAAAGGTTCAGAGAATCTGGAGAAATCACAAGGTCAAAAACCAACGTCGAATGCCCGTGACCTTCGATCCCTCAGGCGGTACTGCATCAAAAACCGACATCAGTGTGTAAAGGACGTCACCACATGGGCTCAGGAACACTTCAGAAAACCACTGTCAGTAACTACAGTTCGTCGCTACATCTGCAAGTGCAAGTTAAAACTCTACAATGCCAAGCGACAGCCATTTATCAACAGCACCCAGAAACGCCGCTGGCTTCGCTGGGCCCAAGCTCATCTAAGATGGACTGATGCAAAGTGGAAAAGTGTTCTGTGGTCTGATGGGTCCACATTTCAAATTGTTTTTGGAAACTGTGGACGTCGTGTCCTCCGGACCAAAGAGGAAAAAAACCATTCGGACTGTTATGGGCGCAAAGTTCAAAAGCCAGCATCTGTGATTGTATGAGGGCATATTAGTACCCAAGGCATGGGCAACTTACACTTATGTGAAGGCACCACTAATGCGAAAGGTACATACAGGTTTTGGAGCAACACATGTTGCCATCCAAGCAACGTCTTTTTCATGGACGCCCCTGCTTATTTCAGCAAGACAATGCCAAGCCACATTCTGCTCGTGTAACAGCATGGCTCCATAGTAAAAGAGTGCAGGTACTAGACTGGCCTGCCTGTAGTCCAGACCCGTCTCCCATTGAAAATGTGTGGCGCATTATGAAGCGTAAAATACGACAACGGAGACCCCAGACTGTTGAACAACTTATGCTGTCCATCAAGCAAGAATGGGAAAGAGTTCCACCTGAGAAGCTTAAAAAATTGGTCTCCTCAGTTCACAAACGTTTACTGAGTGTCGTTAAAAGGAAAGGTGATGTACCAGTGGTAAAAAGGCTGTGCCAACTTTTTTGTAATGTGTTGCTGCCTTTAAATTCTAAGTTAATGATTATTTGCAAAAAAAAAAAAATAGTTTCTCAGTTTGAACATTAAACATCTTGTCTTTGCAGTGTATTCAATTGAATATAAGTTGAAAAGGATTTGCAAATCATTGTATTCTGTTTTTATCTCCGATTTACATAACGTGCCAATTTCACTGGTTTTGGGTTTTGTATTTTCATGGAGGGATCCATAGTCGCCGCGTCGCAACAGACACGCCTTTACTCTTAACTTCACAACATTCATAGTCTAACTTCACCAATTTGTTCTGCATGTTATAGAAGTGGAATGAAGTTGATGGGTTGAACTGTCATCAGTACAAGTGAAAGTACAAGTTACTTCCTGTTACCACAGGGGTGCGCTATTAGCAAAGTGGGAAATTAATACATCTGGACGTTCAGGGCGGATCAATCATCTTGTCCAGCAAATTTGAAGCTGCTACTATCAAGTATGTGGGCGTGAGAGCATTGTGAACCCCAAAAGTATTTTCAGGGCAAGGGATCCAGTCATAGCATCGCCACACGGACGCCATTACTCTTAGCTTCACAGCATTCATAATCTAGCTTCACCAATTTGTTCTGCATGTTATAGAAGTGGAATGAAGTTGATGGGTTGAACTGGGTCATCAGCACAAGTGAAAGTAAACAGTGGACACTTGTTACCACAGGGGGGGCGCTATTAGCAAAGTGGGACGTATATCTGGACATTCAGGGCAGAGCGATCATCATATCCAGCAAGTTTGAGGCTGCTACAATCAAGTATTTGGGCGTGAGACCATTGAGAAATTTTGTTGAGTCACCAAACTTTGTCATGGCCTAGCAGCCGCGCCCTTTGACCTACAGATATGCAGAGCATAACTTTTGATCAGCTTGGTCTCTAGATGATGTGTTCCGAATTAAGTCAATCGGGCAAAATCCCTGAGAAGTTTGTTTTATAATTCTAAAATTCAAGTCAACATGGCCGACTTCCTGGTGGGTTTAGGGCATGGCTGCAATGAAATTTTTTGTATGTCTGGGTATGATACATGTGTACCGAATTTTGTCTGCCTATGAGAAAGTAACCAAAATTCCCAGGGAATTTTGAAACGTGTTTAAGGGGCGCATTTTGTGTCAACCATGAAGGCGCGCCCAATGTGGGCAGGTGCATTCAGGGGAATTGACATTGGCCGATTGAGCAAATCGGCCAATGTCAATGTAAAATATGGCATTTCCTATTTCCACAAGGGGCACCATAAGCAAAATTGCCGAAGAGCATATGGAGGCGTTCAGGGCGGGGCTCTTATGTACAATTTTGAAATTGTTTGGATGAAGTATAAGGGAGAGAGAGCTGCTCGATTACGCATGGCGAGGCATCAGATATGGGGACGCCATAGCGACCACGCCCTTTGACCTACAGACATGCAGAGCACAATTTGATCAGCTTGGTCTCAAGATGATCTGTACCAAATTTGAAGTCGATCGGGCAAAATCCTAAGGAGTGTTTTAAAACTCAAACTCAAATTCAAATCAAAATGGCCGATTTCCTGTTGGTATTAGCATGTGGCTGCAATGAAATTTTGTATGTCTGAATATGATACATATGTGAACCGAATTACATCTGTCTACAAGCAAGTCACTGAATTTCCCTGTGGGAATTTTGAAACGTCTTTAGGGGATGCTATTTTGGCATTTTGCGTCGACCATGAACGAGCATCCAAAAAAATAAATAAATTTCGGATCCGGCCAGTCGAATGGGGAAAGTTATACACGTTTTCTTAATTGGGAAAGGGGCAAAATTGTCCTTTGAAATGTCGGAAGAAGCAGCGATTTCGATAGGGCCCTCCACAGACGACTTGCAGTCGGCTTGGGCCCGAATAATAATTAAAGCTGCAAGCAGCGTTGCACGGGTCCCCGCCCACGTCGATGCGGGGGTGAGTCGTGCTCCGGCACCGTCGAGCATTCCCATTCTTTGGACAGGGCGAGACAGTAAAATGTTATTTCTTGAGTTTAGTGCAAACCCCTTTACTGAAAGAGATTTTTCTTCTGTAAAATGGAGTTATGACGCAAGCGACCTGGTCAAAGTTTAAGCAGATTTTGTCATTGCTGTGTCCTGTGGAATCTTCTAACATTCATGAACTTACTGAAAGGATATGAGCCATGTGATCCTACTGCCACCCGGTGGTCAGTATATGTAGCACCACATAGAAACACTGAATACGAATAATAAAAGAAATTAATAAACGTTTCTTCCACGTTAATCCAACAACTGAAATTTTGGGAGGTTGTTCACTGAACACAAAACTTTCATATGCTGCAACCTATGGTGAATTCATAAGCCGTCACTATATTTTTGAAAATATGAATATTCAAAAAATGGCAATCTGGGCAAAAATTCATTCAAATGGTACAACGCTTGGAAAATCGTTCCATCAAATGAAGGTTATAAAGCATGACAAAGGACATTTTAACGCAAAAAACGGTGTGTCCACAGCAAGAAGGTATACATTACTGTACAGCATATTATTTACATAAAATTTATTTCAAAATGTGTTGAATTCATGAAAAACAAGAGACAACTCAGGTCATGGTACAAGAATGTGAATTTTAAGAATTTTATGACACTACGACATGCCGTGGTGATTGTGGAAGCCAAATTTTACTGTATTTAGGTGGCGCTAGAGAGCCATTTTGGCGCTTTTGTGGAGAATTTTAACGTTTTAAATATTGTTGAAGCAACTATGAATGAATTGCAAAATTAGGTTAGTTTGGGCATGTTGAAGGGGTCAAATTTAGGTTGGAAATTACGTACTAATCGAAAAAAAAAGAGTCAACACAGCTGGGACGCCTATCTTTGACGCCCCATAAAATTCAAACCGTTTGAGTTTGGACAAAGTTGTACTATCATTTTCATCAGCAGAGTGTGCTTTGTCATCCTTTAGCATTTGGGGCCAATACGATGAACGCCTTTAAAAGAGTTCACGTTTGTTCGAGGGCAAATTTAGGCAAAATTTAGGGGCGAATGGCAACTTTGATATGCAAATTGCGAACATCCTGTTCGATTTGGGTCAGGGGTGTCGATTGTTTTTAGGTCTTGATGAGATGAACAATGTAGTGCTGGTTCCATCTCTCTATGACTTTCCTACCGGTCGTGGTGGCCATCCAAGTGCCATTTTAATGTATCTGGGTGGCGCTAGAAAGCCATTTTGGCACCTATGGGGATAATGTTTACGTTTTATAAAAATTTTCGCCAGACATGAGGTGCGTGCCAAATTTGGTGAGTTTTTGATCATGTTTAGGGGGTCAAATTGAAGCTCAAAGAGGCGTATAGAGAAAGAATAATAATTAAAGCTGCAAGCGGCGTTGAACGGGCCCTCGCACCCTTGTGCAAGTTTAGGGTAGTGGTGACATCCTGAGGGGTGCAGATGTGCACTCACGACCAGTGGACAGGTCAAGTACAGGCACCAAACTGAAAATTTCAAGCGAATCGGACAAAGCTGGAAGGAGTTTTGAAAAGTTGATAGTTCATCAACCAGAGGACGCTCTGAGCGTAACCAAATGTGGGCAGGTGCATTCAGGGGCAGACCGTCAGCACAAATGCAAAGTTTTGAGCAAATCGGCCAATGTCAATGTAAAATATGGCATTTCCCGTTTCCACAAGGGCGCACTATAGAGAAATTTTGCCCCCCCCCAATGAATGAAGTTGATGGTTTCAACTGTGTGTCATCAGTACGTGTAAAAGTAAAAAATGGACACTTCCTGTTATCACCAGGGGGCGCTATTAGAAAAGTGGGAAGTTATGACAGCATGACTTTCAGGAAGGAGCCATCACTTCCAGCAAGTTTGAAGCTTCTAGTCAAGTATGTTGGCATGAGAGCATGTAAAAAATTTTTTGGCGAGTCGCCAAACTGTCAGGCCCTGGCAGCCAAACCTTTTGACCTATAGACATGCAGAGCTCAAATTTTGATCAACTTGGTCTCCAGATGATCTATACCAAATTTGAAGTCAATCGGTCGAAAACCCTACGAGGAGTTTGTTTAAAAACTCAAATTCAAATCAAAATGGCAGACTTCCTGTTGGGTTTAGGGCATGGCTCCAATTAAATTTTTTGTATGTCTGGGTATGATACATATGTACCAAATTTTGTTTGCCTATGAGAAAGTAACCGAATTTCCCTAAGGGAATTTTGAAACGTGTTCATTTTAACATTTTGCGTCGACCATGAACAAGCACCCAAAAATATCGAATTTCGGATCTAGCCGGACGAATGGGGAAACTTAGACGCGTTTTCACAATTGGGAAAAGGGCGAAATTGGCCTTTGAAGTGTCGGAATAAAAAAATAAAAAAATAAACAGCGCGATTTCAATAGGGCCCTCCGCAGACGACTTGCAGTCGGCTCGGGCCCTACTTAAAGCTGCAAGCAGCATTGGACGGTCCTCACCCACCTGCGCACGTCGAGGCGGGGGTGAGACGTGTTTGAGCGCCGTTGTGCATTCTCATTCGTTGGACAGTGCAAGACAGTGATATGTTTTATACTGAGTTGAGTGCAAAACCCTTTGCTGAAAGATTTTTCTTTTGTAAATTGGAAAAAATGGAGTTATGAGTCATGGGACTTGGTAAAAGATTTTTTGCAGATTTTATCACTGCTGTGCATTGGGGATTCTTGCCCCATTCATGAACTTAGTGAAGGGAGATGAGCCAAGTGATCCTACTGCCACCCGGTGGTCAGAATTTGTAGCACCACATAGAAAAACACTGAAAATAAATAATAAAGAAATTAATAAATGGTTCTTCCACGTAAATCCTGCACTGCTGAAATTTCGGGAGAATGTTCACTGAAGACAGTTTTCATACACTATGGTGAATTCTGTAGTCCGTCAGTCTATATTTTTCAAAATATGAATATTCAGTATGTCAATCTCGGCAAATATGTATTCAAATGTTACCACACTTGGCAATTTGTTACTGCAAATTGAGATGAAGTATACCAAACAACGTTTTGATACAGTAAACGGTATGTCCACAGCCAGAGAGTATATATTACCGATCAGCGTATTATGAACAGAATTTCAAAAAGTCTTCAATGAATTTTCATGAAAACAAGGTCATGGTACAGGAATGTGAAAATTTTTTCAGAATTTTATGACATTGCGATAGGCTGTGGTGATTGTGAAAGCCCCGTTTTAATGTATTTAGGTGGCACTAGAGAGCCATTTTGACTCTCTTCTGAATTTTAACGTTTTAAATATTTGACGCCACTGTGAATTAATTGCAAAATTAGGTCATTTTGAGCATGTTAAAGGGGTCAAATTTATGTTGGAAATCGCATATACATAGAAAAAAGGCAGTCAACGTGGTTGGGGACCCCAACTTTGACCCCGCAAAATCCAAACCATCTGACTTTTGACAAAGCTGTACAGTAGTTTTCCATCGGCAGTGTGCTTTGTAATCTAATAGCATTTAAGGTCGACACAAATGACCTTAAAGGAGTTTGCGTTTGTTCGAGGGCAAATTTAGGGGCAAAGGGCAATTTTGATATGCAAATTGCAAACTTCCTGTTCGATTGAGGTCAGGGGTGTCGATTGATCATCTCAAGACCTAAAGATTAACAATGTAGTGTTGGTTCCATCTGTCTGACTTTCCTACCAGTCCTGGTGGCCCTCTAAGTGCCAAGAAAAGGTTTCTGGGTGGGGCTAGAGAGCCATTTTATGACCTATGGGGACAATTTTTAAATTTTATAAAAATTTTTGCCAGACATGAGGTGTGTGCCAAATTTGGTGAGTTTGAGAGCATGTTTAGGGGGTAAAATTGAAGCTCAAAGGCATATAGAGAAAGAAAATATTAAAGCTGCAAGCAGCGTTGAACGGGCCCCCGCACCCTTGAGCACGTTGGGGGTAGTGTGATTGACGGGTACAGGTTTGCACTCACGACCAGTGGACAGGTGAAGTACAGGCACCAACCTGTGATAAAGTTGAGCAAATCAGACAAATCAGGAAGGAGTTATGAAATGTTGATAGTTCATCCACCAGGGGGTGTTCTGAGCATAACCAAATGCAGGCAGGTGCATTCAGGGGCAGACCATCAGCAAAAATGAAAAGTCTTGAGCAAATCGGCCAATGTCAATTTAAAATATGACATTTTCTGTTTCCACAAGGGCGCACCCCATAGGCGAGGCCCCTTTCAGATTTTACTGCTTGCTATCCTTGACCTGTGTATCAATTTTTATGATACGAGTTAAGTCATCAAAAACGCAAATGTATTTTCATAGCAAGAAATCCATTTTCCCTGCATTGCCATGCGAAGGCCATTACTCGAAGCTTCACAGCATTCATAATGTAGCTTCACCAACTTGTTCTGCAGGTTTTAGAAGTGGAATGAAGTTGATGGGTTCAAGTATGTGTCATCAGTAGGTTTAAGTAAAAAATGGTCACTTCCTATTACCGCCAGGGGGCACTATTAGTAAAGTGGGAAGTTAATATATTTGGATGATCAGGGCAGAGCCATCATCTCCAGCAAGATTGAAGCTTCCACGGTCAAGTTTTTTGTCGTGACAGCATTTTGAAATTTTTTTGGCGGGGTCGCCAATATTTGTCACGCCCTAGCAGCCACGCCTTTTGCCCGACAGACATGCAGAGCAAAACTTTTGATCAGCTTGGTCTGTAGATAATCTGTACCAAATTTGAAGTCAGTCGAAAACCTTGGAGGAGTTCGTTTTAAAATTGAAAAATTCAAATCAAAATGGCCAACTCCCTCTTGGGTTTAGGCCGTGGCTTCAATGAATCGTTTGTATGTCTGGGTATGATACATGTGTATTTGAGTTTAGTCTGCCTACGACAAAGTAACCGAACTGGTCACTTCCTGTCACCACCAGGGGGCACTATTAGTAAAGTGGGAAGTTGTGTCAGACGTTCAGGATGGAGCCATCATGTCCAGCAAGTTTGAAGCTTCTACGATCAAGTATGTAGGCGTGAGAGCATTTTGAATTTTTGGCGAGTCGCCAAACTTTGTCACACCCTATAGCAGCCATGCCCTTTGACCTACAGACATGCAGAGCGCAACTATCAGCTTGGTCTGAAGATGTTCTGTACCAAATTTTAAGTCAATCGGGCAAAATCCCTAGGAGGAGTTCGTTTTAAATAACTAAATAACTGGTCACTTCCTGTTACCACCGGGGAGCGCTATTAGTAAATTGAAAAGATATGAAATGGGGACTTTCAAGGCAGACATCATGTATAGCAAGTTTGAAGCTTCAAAGATCAAGCATGTGGGCGTGAGCATTTTGAAATTTGTGTCGAGTCGCCAAATTGTCACACCCTAACAGCCACACCCTTTGACCTACAGACATGCAGAGCACAACTTTTGATCTGCTTGGTCTATAGATGATGTTTACCAAATTTGAAGTCAATCGGTCAAAAACCCTAGGAGGAGTTAGTTTCAAAATTAAAAAATTCAAATCAAAATGGCCGACTTCCTGTAGGGTTTAGGGCTTGGCTCCAATGAGTTTTTTGTATGTCTGGGTATGATACATGTGTCTTGAATTTCATCTGCCTACGACAAAGTAACAAAACTGATCACTTCCTGTTACCACCGGCGGGCGCTATTAGTAATGTGGGAAGTAATTATATCGAGACGTTCAGGACGGAGCCTCATCTTTTCCAGCAAGTTTGAAGTTGCTCCGATCAAGCATGTTGGCGTGAGAGCATTTTGAAATTTTTTTGGCGAGTTGCCAAACTGTCACGCCCTAGCAACCATGCCCTTTGACCTACAGAGATGCAGAGCACAAATTTTGATCAGCTTGCTCTCTACATGATTTGGACCAAATTTGAAGATAATCGGGAAAAATCCCGGGCAGGAGTCCAATTTTAAAGAAAAAATTGGCACTTCCTGTTACCACCAGGGGTCGGCATTAGTAAAGTGAAATGTGATGATATGGGGACGTTCAGGGCGGAGACTTCATGTCCAGCAAGTTTGAAGCTGCTAAGATTAAGTATATGGGCGAGAGCGCATTCTGAAATTTTTTTGTCGAGTTGCCAAACTGTCACGCCCTAGCAGCCACGCCCTTTGACCGACAGACATGCAGAACAGAACTTTTGATCAGCTTGGTCTCAAGATGATGTTTACCAAATTTGAAGTCAATTGGTCAAAAACCCTAGGAGTTTTTACTTTTAAAATTCAAAAATTCTAATCCAAATGGCCGACTTCCTGTTGGGTTTAGGGCGTGGCTCCAATGAAATCTTTTGGATGTCTGGGGATGATGCATATTTGGACCGAATTTCGTCTGCCGACGAGAAAGTAGCCGAATTTCCCTATGGGAATTTTGAAACGTGTTTAGGGGGCGCTTTTTTGGCTTTGTGTCAACCATTAAAGAGCACCCAAAAATATCGAATTTTGGATCCGGCCGGACAACTGTGGAAAGTTAAACGCGTTTTCACAATTGGGAAAAGTGCGAAATTGGCCTTTGAAATGTCAGAATAATAAACAGTGCGATTTCAACAGGGCCTTTGCAGACGCCTTGCAGTCGGCTCGGGCCTGAAGAAACAGTACAACAATAGAGTCCTCTGCCCAGACTTTGCCAAGGGCTCGGTCCCTAATTAAAGCTGCAAGTAGCGTTGGAGGGGTCCTTGCCCACCCGTGCGTGTTCGGGCGTTGAGCATTCTCGGTCGTTGGACAGTGCGAGACTGAGTAAAATGTTTTGTTGAGTTGTGTTCAAACCCCTTAACTCGTCGGTTCCCAAACGGTGGTACGCGTACGTGGGCAGGGGTACGTGGGAAGAAAAAAATATGCAAATAGCAACGAATGTAGGCAACATAATACAACTAATAAGCAACCTGCCAATCAGTCCAAGCACTTTTCTATGCACGCACACCAAGTTAGGCTCGAGGGTTCTCCCTTCAACTGAAACCATAGATATATATTTAGAACACCAGATTGGATAATGTAAATATGAAGACATCAGCTGCCGGGTGGCTCACACGGTTATGGCACTGCTCTGCAGTGCAGAGGTGATCACCACGTCGCGAGTTCGAGCCCCGGCGTACCCACCGGCAGGGGTCGGCAGATTTTTCAGGGTAGCGCAAAATTGGCTATCGCGCTACAGGGTTTCAAATTGGGAAGGGACTGCCGGATTTGGGTATTCAATAACCGCTTTGTTCGTTGCTCCAGCGCCTCCTGTTGGCCAGACAAGCGCTCCTCAGGAAGACTCCGGGTTGGTTCATGTCCGGGTATCCTCCGCCCTAGTTCTGAACTTGCGAAGGTTCAACTAATGAGTGTATAAGAATCAGTGGCAGACAGGCACGTGCTTCGGAGGAGAGCCGTGAACTGTCTCACTATCTCACTATTGGCAGCAAGGGGTCGCATACGAGCAAGCTTTGTACATAGTTCCCCAATTTGGCATTCCAGATTCGGGTGGGATTGGAGATGCCAAATTTTAAAAAAAAGGAAAAAGAAAAAAAAATTTGAAGACATCAGCAAAGTGAAGCACCCGGCCGCCATATTGATACACCCAACCTCTTCATAAAAATGAATGGTTCCCTATGAGGCCAATTTCAACCCTGCTGAAAATTCCAGCCTAGACCAGCCCAGCCTGGTCAGGCTGGTTTAAGCTGTGTTTTGGACACTTGGCTGGTCAACCAGCCCTTCACCAGCTGACTCCAGCTGAAAATACCAGCTTAACCAGCTTTTACCGCCTTCATCAAGCTGTAGAGACCAGCTAGACCAGCTAAGAACACAGCCCAGACCACCTTAAACCAGCTTAGAATTCTAGCTGCTAGATTTCTAAGCTGGTTTAAGATGGTCTGAGCTGTGTTCTTAGCTGGTCATAGCTGGTGTAGCTGGTCTTTGTAGCTTGAAGGTGGTTAAAGCTGGTTAAGCTGGTATTTTCAGATGGAGTCAGCTGGTGAAGGGCTGGTTGAGCAGCTAAGTGTCCAAAACACAGCTTAAATCAGCCTGGGCTGGTCTAGGCTGGAATTCTCTGCAGGGAAATAACTCGATACTAGCGAGAAAATGCCGAAATGTGCGGCTGCATATTGCAGCAATATTTATTTGAAGAGCTGTAATATAACGTTTCATGCATAAGTTAACGTATAAACGCGAAGTTGTCACTTTAATTGGGGGGGGGGGGGGGGGGGGATCGCATTGCATTTCGTGCTAGCCAGCTAATTAGCCGTCCCATTGACTTGAACAGACCGCTGACTGAAAGCGAACGCTAGCGATTGATAACGGTCGTCAGCAAGCTACCTTGGCTCCCTTACCGTCGCGGGGACTGCATTGACTTAGTAGTAGATAAAATTAACAAAGTGGCTAACAAGCTAGCTAGCTACTTGTAATTAACATTTAACGACTATACTTCTTACCTGCATAATATTTAAAACAGTGGACAAGTCGCTTTCTCTGTTTCATACAGAGCTCCAAAAGACAAGGAGGGGAGAAATGCTTCACTTGCGCTTCCTTTTATCAACGTTGGCATATAAACAATTCGGTTGATGTCAAATTCAGACCTGCCAACATGTACGCATTTTGCGTACAACGTACGCATTTTGACATCAAAGTACGCTGGTACGAGTTGATGCTATTTGAGTACGCATATCGCTGGATCTCTCCAGTTTCAGTTTATGCGTCAGTTTAAGTTGACACACTCATCAGTTGATGTCCGGTGAGCAGAGGCGCGTATGCCTAACGAAAATATTTCGACCAATCAGAGAGTGCGTGTGCCTCACCTGCCCTCCCAACCACGGCCCTCTCGGAAAAAACCTCGCTTCATTGAGTTTAGTGTCATTCCCAAGTTATAGGCTGCAAACCCTCTTCGCCACACCTCTGGGTCATCATATGTTGAAAATACACCCAATTCAAACATCGGTGAAATGGTAAATTCTACTATGGATGCAGCGAATCCTGTATTTTGATTAGTAGAATACCTACGGTAGAATACCTGGCGCTGCTTGAAGAGCTGAAGTTCGATTATAATGCCGTTTCACTGCGTATTAAATGGTAAATGGACTGCATTTATATCGCGCTTTCTAGTCACATGATATAACCCCAAAGCACTTTACAATTATGCCTCACACTCACCCTGATGCCGGAGGCTGCCATGCAAGGCGCCATCCTGCGCATCAGGAGCAGTGCGGGGTTCAGTGTCTTGCTCAAGGACACCTCGACACGTTCTCTGGAGGAGCCGAGGATCGAACCGGGAACCTTCTGATTCCTGGGCCGCCCGCTCTACCTCCTGAGCCATGCCGCCTCATTGTCTCGAAAAGCGTTATATGTTCTATTGTTTACACATGTTGTCTAAAAATTTAATTTATGCACTGTTCTTTGCACTGTTGTTTATACTGTTGTTTATACTGTTTGCCAAATGTTGTATTTTATATATTTATATATTTTATATTTTTTAGACAGAATCACAATAAAAATAAATTCTCAATAATTTAATGTTTTTCATTCTATTGCACTTTGTATTGATGCTCTTATATAATGATGACCGAGAGCCAACGTTATGCTAATTAACTGTCAGATCAGCCTGGATACATCAACACAACCATCAAGGTACGGACAACAAGCAAAGTTTGGTCTGTAAGATTGGTCCAAATATCATTTTGGGTCTTTTAAAGGTTGCTTGCGAATGTTTTAATACTAAATCAGTATTTATAAATAAGTATTAATATACAATTTTATTATCGTTTTTAATGGTCGTCTAGTAAATGTCTATAGTCTATATAACCCTCGTATAGATTAGGTCTAAATATGAACGTATAAACCACGTCTATATATAGACGTGTATATTTAGTCGTCTATTAGCGGTTGTTTCAACGTCCATGTATAGACGTGTGTCTATATATAGACGTTGTTTAGACGTCTATATATAGACACGCGTCTATACATAGACGTTGTTTAGACGTCTTATAGACGTCTAGTCTAAATATAGACGTCTAAAAAACTTTCATTTCTGCACCATTATTACACCATTTTTAGACGCGGCGTCTTGGTGACGTATAGACGTCTATTAGACGTATATTAGACCTAAAAATGCTCGCTGGGTATTTACTTAAGTTTGAGATAATTTCGATTTTATTTGGGTTTGTGTTTGCAGAAATACTGTGAAACGGCCTAAAACAATGAAATGTAATAACGAAGTTCGCAAAAGGCTTTCTGACATTCTGTTTAATGTTCCACATGATTGCCTCCAAAGGCAGCGTTTGATACGCTGTTTCAAATGCACCACTAATGGCGCTTTTCCACTACTTGGTACGGGCTCTACGCTACTCTACTCGGTACCGGATATTTTTCTGGGAGGTTGTTTGCCTTGAGTGGATAGTACTGCCTCTGTGAAGCTGGTCATCATAGTGGCGCAGCACGAAACTTCCGCGATGTCATCCTCAGTACGACACACAATGTAGCTACAGTTATATCAAGTGTACATTTATTCCATCGATTTTGTTAAAGATTTTGTGTTCAAATCCGGTATTGTATTTTCTGAATTGAATTGCATTTTCTATTTGACATTGTCGGGTCCAATTCAGTTGCCCGTAAAATTGCGTGCCACCCCACAACGCAAAGCAGTGAAATCCGTAAAAGGCATGGAAAGCGAATGTATGTTTCACTCTAAAGTTCACTGCAAAACAAACGAATTGTTAAAGTATGGGATAATTAAGTGATCATTGCAGAGCAGAGTTCCTCGTTGCAAATCGCAGGACATGGCAGCCATCAGAATTAATCGCTTATGCGTCATCTCATTTGTGATAACTTTAAGAGAAAAATGATTCGTTGACATCCGTCATGTTTTTTTTTCTGTGCGATTTTATAAAAACGAGACTTGATAGCAGAACTTTCTTAAGGGGAATTAGTTAGGGAACACAACTGAACCCAAGACCGTCACTTAATTTCGCCATGAACGGGCCACAAGCAAAGAGAAACACATTTCCTGAATGTAGCTTTGATGAATAAGCGAAACCGTCTTTGAACGGTAAGGCAACGCACAGTGTATCGAACAAGATGTCTGTAACGGTATAATTCGATGATTATTATAACTGATTATTAAAATTCCTCAATCTAACTTGAATGAGAGGTCGACGAAAGAGTCGTCTTTCGCAGTGACGATACACTCTGACCAATCAGTAGGCCTTAGTGTGTCACATCACTTTTTAGTACCTAGTACCCGGTTGGCTTTTTTGGAACCCCGGGAGAGCAGGTACCAGAAAAGGTGGTACCAGTAGGTACTTTTTTCTAATGGAAAAGCAAAAGAGGCGAGTAGAGTAGAGCCGGTACCGCGTAGTGGAAAAGCGCCATAAAATGAGAATGATGGAAGGTTAAACAGTGCAAGTGTTTAATGCATGGCAAATTGTATTTGTTTTGGTATTTTTGGCCATTTATTTAATTAATTAATTGATTGATTTGCAATGAATGTCCTCTGTTGACTTGCTTTTCTGGCAACATTTTCAGTTATTATTGACTATGGATTACGCAGTTATTTTATGTGTAACTAAGAAAAGCAAAGTACTACATTTCAAATTCATTTTTACTGCTGTTCTGACAATAAATTCGCTGGCTGTTTGAAGTAAATTGTATCTCTATGCAATTTTATTTACCAGTAGGGTGGGAGGTGATGGGGTGGGGGGGGGGGGGGTTGGGGTCAGGTTGTACTCATAAATTTTCTTCAAGGTTGGCAGGTCTGCAAATTGTCAACCAGTACAATGAATTGAGGAAACCAGAGAGTAATTTGATAAGTTATACAGACATTCACCGACGTTTCTTATAACGGCGATAACTTCCAAGCGATTATCAGAGGTAAAAGCCTCGCTCACGTTCACGTCACTTCTCTGCGGCACTAACATTAACACCAAGTCACATTTCGATCTACCCTTTAGTGTGCCGCTTTCCATCCTCCAAAGAGCACAGAGACAAAATGTTGTTCTGCATGAAGAAACCAAGATAACACCTACTCGCACGCAAGTCTTTTAGAAAATATAATTTTAAAGTGGGCGAAAAAAAATGAGAGTCTGTGCGTATTTTACTTCCTGCTGTATAAGCTCCAAGGACGGATGCTTCACTTGAACGTACCCCATCAGCAATCTATTGTTTTATATGTATCTCTGACTGAAACAGTTGTTGCTAGGCGACCAACACGAAACTTCAGTCAGTTTAGTTGCATGTCACTTCGCTGCTATGGCAATGAAACATCGCTGTTAAAGAAAACAAACACGAACATGGACAAATGGCTGAAAAGAGTAAACCCGCCCTCCACAGAGACGCCATCGGCTCCTAGGTCTATTATCGGGGACGCCCCTGTCGATGACAGCAACCCAAATTTATCTTCCGTCGATCAGGGTGCTAGCTGCCGTAGGGATAATGTTGCTCATCAAGATACTAGCATGGCTAGTGCCGCTGACAGTGACTGAGTATGATGAGCCCCCTGACATAAGCAAGCATATGGACGCAGAAAGGACGACATCAGAAAAAAGACGCAAATAAGATGAGAACTACATTGCGTTGGGGTTCACTTGTGTCGGTACTGGCTTGTCTATTCAGCCACAGTGCGTTGTATGCGCAAAAGTGCACAACTCAATGAAACAGTCACTCTTGCGCAGACATCTGGAGACAAAATCACCCTCACTAGAAAAATAAACCATGGGAGTTTTTTGAAAGGGAATTACGAGGCTTTCTACCAGCAAGAACAGCATAAGAAAAGCAGACACAATAAACAAGAAAGGATTAGAGGTGTCTTATATGGTGAGCTAGCGAGTAGCCCGGACTGGCAAGCCCCACAATATTGTGGAGGAATCTTTAGCTCACCTGACGACGAAGTCAGGTGAGCTTATGTCATGGCCTGTCCGTCGTTGTTAGTAGTCGTCGTAAACGTCCTCTCCTCCGAAACCACTGAGCCTATGAAGCTGAAACTTGGCAGGTACCTTCCTACCCATGAGGACACCAAAATTTGTTCAAGGCGTTCCCATCCGATTTCAAACATGGCCGCCATATTGAATATCACATAATTGGCTATCTGAAAGCTATTATTGCACATATTCAGCTGAAATTTGCTATGTCGGCAGTAAGTAGCAAGATACATCACATATAATACGAGTTTTTCCGTATTTTGAATTTTGATCTTGCTTTGACCTTCAACTTTGTACGACCCCTCTAAGTTACACTGAAACCTTTAAAACTTCTCTAAAACTACTTGACTAATGAAGCTGAAACTTGACAAGTAGCCATACCACAATTCGATCTGCTTCAGCCGCGTGGCTGAAGTTAAGCAGGAGTGGGCTTGGCCAGTACTTGGATGGGAGACCACTGAGGAAAACCAGGTTGCTGCTGGAAGAGGTGTTGGTGGGCCAGTAGGTGGCAATCTTCCCTCTGGCGGGACAATCCCCAATGCCCCAGTGCAGTGACGTGGACACTGTACTGAAGGAGACGCCGTCTTTCGGATGAGACGTTAAACCGAGGTTCTGACTCACAGTGGTCATTAAAGATCCCATGACACTCTTCGATAAGAGTAGGGGGTTCCCCGGTGTCGTGGCTAAAATCCCAACCTGGCTCTTTCGATCTGCCGCCTAATCTTCCCCTGATCTAATTGGCTGTGCAATTCCTCTGTCCCTCCCCCACTCCCCCCAGGGCTCCCTTGAAAAAGAGATTTCAATCTCAACGGGACTTCCCTGGTTAAATAATAAATAAATAAATAAATAAAAATTCCGTATGCTGGACACCTTTGTGACATCGAATGGACGTTTTTGGACTAAATGTGTGGGCATCTACACAGATGGCACTAGGGCCATGACAGGGAGCTAAGCGGTTGCTAACGACGCCACTTGGGTGCACTGCAGCATCCACAGAGGCTCTGGCTGCCAAGGGGATGCCTGTAAATTTGAATGTTTTGGACACAACTGTAAAAATTGTGAATTGTTAAAGCCAGGCCTCTAAACTCTCGCATATTTACTGCACTCTGCAATGAAATGGGCAACGACCATACAGCTCTTCTACTGCACACGGAGATGCGCTGGTTATCAAGGGGGAAAGTATTGACACGCGTCTTTGAATTAAACGATGAACTTAATGTTTTGTTGACATTTCACCTGTCTGGCAATTTGCATGATGGAGAGTTTCTTTCACGACTATCTTATCTTGGTGACATTTTTACTCAGCTGAATGAACTTAATCTTGGATTACAGGGGCTCTCTGCAACCATCTTTAATGTGCAAGATAAAATCGAGGCAATGATCCAGAAACTGAAGCTCTGGATGGACTGTGTGGGCCAAAACAGAGGCCTTTCCGTTGTTGCATGATTTTCCATGTGAAAATCACCTTAGTCTGACAGATGGCATCAAGCGCGACATCACAACACATCTCAGCGAGCTGGCTGCTGAGCTGCGCAGGTACTTCCGACAGTGACGAGTAGGACAGTTGGATTTGACATCCCTTTACTGTCCCTGCTGCCCCGTCGGTATCTGAACAAGAGAACCTCATTGACATAGCATCAACAGGATCCATGAAAATTGATTTCAACCACAAGCCTCTTCCAGATTTCTGGATAGGACTGCGCACAGAGTACCTTGAACTGGCAACGCGCTGTCAAGAAATGAATGCCCTTCGCAACTACGTATTTGTGTGTGGGGGTTCTCATCTCTGAAAACTAAATACCGGCACAGGCTGTGTGTAGAAGACGATTTAAGGCTGAAACTTTCTCCGATTCGACCAGACATAAGGGGGCTGTGCGCATCCTCCCAAGCACACCCTTCACATTAAACATGACCGAAATCCAGGTTAATGAACTCCGCTCCAGTCACGCCCCCTCTCAAACTCGCAGAGCTCCACAGGTTTGGTTATGTTTTTAACAGGCCAATTAGTTCTTAGTCTTAGTTCTTGTTTCTTATTTCTCATGCCCATTCATCTGTAGTTGTATTTAATATCTGCAAGCTAGTTAATAAAACTCAGCTCCCCAAGTTTCATGTTTCTCTTGTTGTGCATAGGCTGTCTGTCTGTCTGTCTGTCTGTGTGTGTGTGGGGGGGGGTTACGCGGTTGGAGATGAAATGCTTCAAGGGGTACGGGGTACGCGGCTGGAGATGAAATGCTTCAAGGTACGGGATGTCAAAAAAGTTTGAGAACCACTGCCTTAACTGAAAGATTGTTTTTGTGAAGTGGAGTTATGTCATAGGACCTGTTAAAAGTTTTTAGCACATTTTATCACTGCTCTCTATTGCGGAATCTTCCCCCCTTCATGGACTTAGTGAAGGGAGATGAACCATGTGATCCTACGGGCAGCTGGTGGTTAGAATGTGAAGCACCGCATCGAAAAACTTAAAATAAAAATAAATATTTCTTTATTGAACACAGACAAAACTCGTATGCTGCAACCTATGGTGAATTCAGAAGTGCGTCACTCCTAAAATATGAAAAATCATAACGTCTATTTCGGCAAATATTTATTCAAATGGTACCATGCTTGGTAAATTGTTTCTGCATATGGTGATTATTAAGTACACCAAAGCACATTTTGATATGATAAACTGTGTCCACACCAAGAAATTATATTACTGTACAGTGTATTATGTACATAATTTTTTGAAATCTTGAATGGATTTTCACCAAAACAAGTGAGAACTTAGGCCATGCTACAGGAATGACGCGTGAATTTTTTCAGAATTTTATGACATTGTAACAGGATGTGGTGATTGCAAAAGTCCCATTTTGGTGTATTTAGGTGGTGCTAGAGAGACATTTTGGCTGTTTTGTGAAGAATTTTAACGCTTTAAATATTTTTGAAGCCACTAGGAATAAATTGCAAAATTAGCTTTGTTTTTTAACATAATATTTTAGAATTTCCGTAGGCATAGAAAAAAGGCAGTCACTATGGCTTGGGACCCTATCTTTGACGCCTCAAAAAAAGTTGTACAGTAGTTTGTCGGCAGAGTGAGCTCTCATCTATTAGCAATTGGGGTCGATACGATGAATGCCCTTAATGGAGTTCGCGTTTGTTCGAGGGCAAGGTTCACTAACCCACATAACTGGCCCTGTATTTTCGTGAATTACCAAACACAACCTTGAACAATCGTTACAATCAAACAATCAATCGTTCGAGATATATGCTGTCCAACTATAAACTTGCCGTTAGTTACCAAGACCCGAAATAGATTTTACGGATACTTCAACTAGGCAATGACTTCACTTCGAGATTTCGAGCGAAAAAGATGACGTTCAAATTAGTTTTTCGCGTGGGCGGCATACTTCGCCCAAAATAATTTTTATATCAATCAAATCTATTATAAATTCTTTACTTATTTGTGTATGTTGTATTGTGGGCGAGGGCTGCCGCCCGAGTTTAATTTCGAAAATGAGTAGTTTACATTAGTGACGCGCTTAGTTACGCAAAATATATAAATGTGGGATTGGCATTTACAAACGGAAATAAAATTGAATTTTGTGATATTTTTTAAAATAACTTAAAATGTAACGTTATTTCATACAACTGTAAGTATTTTTATGTGTAATCAAACAAATGTGTGGATTGTATGTTTTTCGCTAAGGATTCAACACGAGGCACGAATCGTATTTCATATTGAAATCCAACTTTTCAATTGCACCTCTTGCGTAAGCGGCGTTCTTTGATGTACAGCTGTTCGCATTTCCTGCTTTGTAGACGCGTAATATTTTGAATGATGATTCTTCTGTAATGTGTGATATGTAAATATCGAGTAAATAGTTTAGTGTCGTTGAGTGTTAGGCCTAATTACTCAATGTACGAGCCAGATAATCAGTGGCGTCAGGCTTTTCGGCGCGATGACCCAGTTTCGCCTTTCGACAATGATCCGATGAGGAAATGCTCCCGGTGAACCCAGGTGAACTACAGGTAGGCTACACAAGGAAAGGTAAGTTTTATCTATGCAAAATCTATAAAAAATCTGTTCATATACGGATATTCTGAGTTATGGTAGAGATATAGAACCAATAAATAACTCTTTGAAAAATAAGATAGGCCTATAGGCTCTCTGATGCCCGACATTTCGCCCCTCGATCAGCTCGGCCCTTGAGCACGCATCATAGGCCTATTATGCAACTTTGAAGTTTGTGAACTGAATTGAATCTGACCTTAATTTTGTTTTTAATATAATTAATAGGTAGCATAATTAATTCAGAAATATAAAAGACAAATATAATTTTGCTCCAGTATAAGTGTGATAAGGCATAGAAAAAAAATACCTGTGATTCCTATTCCCCGACAGTCCCTATTTTCCCCCTACCCTAAACATTTTATCGGCGTTTTTGATTGCTAAAGGTATCTTCTTGCCTACTGTCGTTGCACACTTGACAAAAAAAATATATTTGAGATTACTGTAGAGATTTGAGTATAGGGCCTATAGGGTGGTTTTATTGTGGTTTAAAATTTTATGAAGTACTGCAATAAAACATTTAAAAAAAATAAAATAATGTTCCTACCTACCTACCCACCCACCCTAATAAATAATAATTAGCATGCATTACTAAAAAGACATTATCTTGAACTCCTTTGCTCTTCGGTTTGAAAATATGCCAAATAATGACATTTTGAATGGAACAATTTCCTCTCCCGTTGCCATGGCAACCATGGGCCAGACATCCTGGTAATGTTGAATTGTTAATTATTTACATAATAATTGATATACATGGTTTATAAGACAATATATTGAACTCTTTCTCTTGGGATTGAAAATATGCCAAATAATGACATTTTGCATGGTGCAATTTCCTGTTCTGTTGCCATGGCAACCATGGGGCAGTAAGGCTTATAACATTCATTTTTTAAAATTTTGGCCATTATATCAATTAATGACACCAATGATTATTAGTTTTTAGACAGGGCCAATTTTGATGGTTAGTGAACCTTGTCCTTTAAGGGCAAATGGCAATTTTGTTATGCAAATTGCAAATTGTTCGATTTAAGTCGAGGGTGTCAAATGTTAATTTTTAGGTCGTGATGAGATGAACAATGTAGTGTTTGTTCCATCTCCGACTTTCCTACCGGTCGTGGCTGGCCGTCTAAGTGCTAATTTAATGTTTCTGGGTGGCGCTAGAGAGCCATTTTGGCACCTATGTCGATGCGGGAGCGAGACTTGTTCAGGCGCCGTTGAATACTCATTTGTTGGACAGTGTGAGGCTGAGTAAAATGTTTTTAGTTGAATGCAAACTTTCATACCCTGCAACTTATGGTGAATTCAGAAGTCAGTCACTATATTTTTCAAAATATGAATATTCATAACGTCAATATCTCGGGTAAATATTTGTTCAAATGGTACCACACGTGGAAAATTGTTTCTGCAAATGGAGATTATGAAGTATACCAAAGAATATTTTGATACGATAAATGATGTATCCAGAGCAAGAAATTATTTTTCTCTGTTCAGCGTATTATGTACATACATTTTTTTTTTTTTTTTTTTTTTTCAAAAAGTCTTGAATTAATTTTCACCAACAAGTGACAACTCTGGGCAAGGAACAGGAATTACGCGTGAATTTTTTCACAATTTTATGACACTGCGACGTGCCTTGGTGATTGCGAAAGTCCCATTTTGGTGTATCTCGGTGGCGCTAGAGAGCCATTTTGGGTCATTGGTAGAGAATTTTCAGATTGTAAGAATGTTTGAAGCCACTTTGAATAAATAGCTAAATTTGTTTCATTTCGGAGCATGTTTGGGGGTCACATTTAGGTTGGGACGCCTCAAAATCCAAATCGTTCAACTTTTGACCAACTTTTTATTATTGTTTTCATCGTCAGTGTGCGCTTTGTCATCTATTAGCATATGAAGCTGATTCGATGAACGGCCTTTAAGGAGTTTGCGATTGTTCAAGGGCAAATTTAGGCCAAATTTAGGGGCGAATAGCAATTTTGATATGCAAATTGTGGACTTCTTGTTCGATTTAGGTCAGGGGTGTTTGTCTGTTCATTTTTAGGTCTTGATGAGATGAACAATATAGTGTTGGTTCAATCTCTGACTTTCCCACTGGTCGTGGTGGCCATCGAAGCGCCAATGTTTCTTGGTGGCGCTCGAGAACCATTTTGGGACCTATGGGTATAATGTATACGTTTTATAAAATGTTTCGCCAGACATGAGGTGCACGCCAAATTTGGTGAGTTTTTGAGCATGTTTTGGGGGTGAAATTTAAGCTCAGAGAGGCGTAAGAAGAATGAATAATAATAAACACGAAAAGAATAGGGTCCTTGCCAAGGCCTTGCAGGCCTGGAGGCTCGGACCCTAATATACAGTACTAAACAAGTCGACATGGTCTACAACATCCCCCCGCCAATCGTGTGCTTCTTATTTTCGAACTCCATCAAGGCCTTTATGGTCTGAAGCTACACACTAAATTTGGTTACTGTATCTGTAGTAGTTTGAGTAAAGCTGTCCCCTTTCTCTCGGACGGACAGACGGACGCACAGAAGGACGGACGGAGGTCAAACCTATATCCCCCTCCCACTTCGTGTTGGCAGGGGTTAAACAGTACAGTTGCCTAGGGCTCAGACCCTAATGAGAAACACAGCAATAACAATAGGGTCCTCTGCCCAGGCTTTGCCTGGGGCTCGGACCCTAATCAAAATCGGAGACAAGAGGTTGATATGGAGCTCTTCCGCTCAGATCCTTGGGGATCTAATCAATGCCGAACATTGACAGAATTTGGATCTACAGAGTTATTTATCGATTCGCGTCAGCGTGTTTTTCTTCTCTCCCCAGTCATTGTCACGGTTGACATTCCTGATCTGACAATTATTCGGGCGGATATAAAAGGATATTTCATTCATGTAAAATATCTGGTTTACCCAGTCAGTGTTTTCCCTGTGAAGTTTTGAAAAGCCCTTCCGATGACGGCAGGTGAAAAAGCTCTTGATCGGCTGTCGTAAAATCCATTTATGAAGTTATATCCTTGAAAAATGCATTCTATAGGTATTTTAACCGCAAGATAAATAATTTCATAAAATTTGAAAAGCCTTAAGTCATTTTCTCAAAGCCTAAAGCCCAACGCCTAATAGAAGTGTGAGACGCACGTCAAAAAAAGGTTACATTCATTTCAATGGAACAAAGCCCACTGGCAGTGTGTGACGCGCATCAGATTTTTACTTCTCAACTGCTCAATTTCTGAAGCGTCACAATAAAAACGCATGTGTCTTTTAGATCAACTATTTCACCATGGTTGGTGGCACACATTTAGCGGCAACCTCACATGCAGTAGTCAACCTGCTTTTTAACCAAGTTGCAGTTTTAAGAAATCCATTATTTTGCGGACTTTAACCCTCTATTAACCAGCATAGCATATCTGCGACATGAAGTAAAAGGTTTAACAGCCTGGATACCCTGTTGGTTTTGTTTCTTATTGCCAAATAAACATTTGAGAATAACTTGAATGGTATGTCAATTTTTTCATTCGCATTGTTACCCAATGTAGCAAATTTGCTACAATTTGGAAAGGTGGGCCAAATGTGTACATTTTTTTTGTCTACTATTTTTCAAATTATGGCCCAAAATAATTATTTCCCAATGCAAAAATTTTTAACAATTGGAAATGGGTTTGGTTTATAACTAACCCTCTATCAAGCGATCTACAGTCCCCAACTCTTGGTACACTGATAAGAACTTAACACTGCTAAGTTAGCTAGGCAGCCAATTCGCTGCTGGGTAAAGTGGATCATGATCAAAAATTTACTAGACAGCTAAATTTAGGAGGAAAATTATGCCTGTAGATAACGTATAGTGCATATTAACCTGAACGTTGCACTTCGCCATCACTTAAAATAAGCTTTATAGGTAGGTGTTTTCAAAATTAAACGTTGTCTTGTTGAATATTGAGTGTGACACCCATGGCTTGCTTCTTGGTCCTGCTGTCATCCATTAACCCCTTTGTGCAGAAGCCAAATTTGGCTATTTATGGGTTACCCAATTTAATGCTCTATAATTCAAGATTTAAGCTTCATAAAGAGGAAAAATGTGGCTAAACTCAGAAGACAGCATTTAGAGTTACATTGTATTTCAGTTTATTTTCATGATTTTGGAAGAGAAAATTGGCTGCAAACAATATCTAAATGAGAATTCACCGTTGAAATTGCAAAAAAAAAAAAACACTGAGAATTGAAAAACTGCTGGGGCTTAAATCTATACATTTCTTGGATCATGAATTCGACTTGAGGTCAAGGAGTTTATCTTCAACATTACATTCTAGATTACTTACATGCTATTTGCCAAATTATACAGCCATCTTAGTGGCTCCCCAAAATTTGAGAACCCTCAAAATGGTGCACTGTCTAATCATGTATTTAACAAATAAAGTTTTGAGGAATGAAATTTAATATGAACTCATGATTTTCTGGCTGAGTTAAGCATGAATTTATCAATATCAGTGCAGTTGAACATCAGTGGTCTCCCGTAACCTCGCCAAACACAATATATGCCTTTTCTCCATAATAAGGAAAAAGAGGAAAAAAACCTCAGCATTCGACTGAGTACGGTATATGTTCCAAAACAAAAAGCAAAAGTAGTAGCCTAACCTTTTTCATGAATCCCTCCAGAGACCGATGTATCCAGTAGAAGGAACCCTCCGGTCCCGTTTCATTCGAAATAATTACGATTTACCATGTCCATCTCATTTAAATCCTCTAAGTGTAACTGAACAATTCAAGGCCAGTTTTGTGAATCTTTTTCTGTAAATCGCATCCATTTCAGCCGAGCAATGTGCGCAACGTAAACAGGATACAACCAAGCCTGCTGATAGGCATAGGCCGGTCTGCTCTGTGTTTGTCCAATCAATGTGTTTCACTTGCTCTGGAAAGTTTAAACACTCGGGAATTGGAAAAGAAACGAGCCAATCAATACATTGTTACCGGGGGGAAGTTTCACGAGGGTGTGAAGTTTAACTGTGCAGTTACGCAGAAGAGCCTAGAGTGTATAATTGAGTGATTGGCTAACACCACCAGTACTTGGGAGGATATAAGGAAGCACTGAATTTTTCAATGAAAGAATCTGCACATAAATCCATGGTAGGGAACTCCGCATTTTTTGAATGTGATGACTAATTGACAGGATGTGAGAATCAATACCATGTCGAATTTTTTGCTTCAGAAAACTGATTTTTTTTGAACCACTAATTGGAATGCCGTTGGCTCACTGTAGCTAAAGTGGTTGCTACAAAGGACAACGATTTCTGTCGCAAGAGTTTTTTTTTAACTGCTGGATTGATACTATAGGCCAGTGGTTCTCAAATTCGGTCCTGGCGCCCCCCTGTGTATGCTGGTTTTTGTTCCAGCCGCAACTGCAATTCTAGGATTTTAACAAGCTGTTGATTTGTTTTAATTAGGTGCATTTATGCAAATATCCACAGGTTCCTCATTGGTGAAACTTAACACATGGAGGCAAAACCCGACAACTAACTTGGCAAACAATGGAGTCACACCTGTTGTGTTTTCTGTTGATTTTATTTGGTTCAGGCAGGTTATTTGGGAAAAACTCAAAACACCTGCATTCAGAAACCTAATTTGGAGCTTATTGATTTTCTCAGAGTCTAATTTGATCTGTTTAAAAAAGTTTTCACCTGAAAATTCCAGCAATATTGAAAATTAAGCACAAGATGTTCAAGGGTTTTTATTCTCCATAGCAGAATGGATGTGTCCATCCAAATGTGACTTAAGATGGTAAATAACTACTCTAAACATGGAATGCTGCTAATTAAGACAAAGTAACAGCTTATTAAGATCCTAGAATTGCAGTTGTGGCTGGAACAAAAACCAGCATACACAGGGGGGCGCCAGGACCGAATTTGAGAACCACTGCTATAGGCAAAGATATTGATCAGTTTGCCCATCAGGCTTAGCTGAGGAGTTTAATTCATGCAACTCTTGAAAAACGGAGTGGAGTGAACTTCCTCATATTCAAAACCACGTTCGAGGTCTGCTTGCTTGCGACTATTCAATAACTGGGTGCCATCTTGTGATCGAGCACAGTAACCGCGTGCTTAAATTTGCAGTTCCACTGCACAGTTCACAGTTCCACAGTTCACATCTGCAGAAAGGGGTTAATATTGCTGCAACTGAAGCTTCTAGTGGGCGTTTAAACGTGTTTGGAGTTTAACGCTTCACTGCCAGTGGGCGTTAGCCTTCAGAAAACCCTCTGCTAATCCTCTGTGACGAAAGCGCCATATACTTGGTCAGGGATTGCCCTGCATCACTCAACTCTTGTTCACATGGGTTGCTGCACTAACATTGTATGAATAGACGACATGATGCTGTCATTTGGCATTCTTCTTAGGATTTTTCACCTTGATCGTTTTGAAGAACTGGGTTTGAGTGGAATAAATCGGTGTGTTTACCATGAACGTTTTCCTCCCCCAAAATAAAACGTTTTTTATATGTAAATATTTTTTGTACTGCATTATATTTCATTCTTAAATGGAGATTTATTACATGCTGTTTTGCTGCCTTCCTGGTCAGCTATATTTTGTTCATTTGGCACCCTCTGGTGGCGTGTCTAGCAAAACAATCTGATGTAATAGACTAGTGCTTACCTTCCTGCCTGGAGGGGCCAGGAATCCTGTGGATCTTTCCAGAATGTTGCTAGTCTATATAAATGCTGTGATTTTAAGCACAGCAGAGCAGAAGCAGAGTTTTTGTTTTGGCAAGTGTTAATTAGTGGCATTAGAGTGTTAAAGTTAACTCTCTTTTTCTTTTTTTTCTCCCAATTATTTTTATTGAAACCTTTTCAATGACTTGATTACATGCATGTTTACATTTTTGTTTTTATAAATAATAAAAAAATAAAATAAAATAAAAAACCCAAACCCAAAAAATAAATAAATTAAAAAAAAAAACTGCACATATTTAAAACAGATGTATAAAGATCTGAAATTAACATAAGACGAGGACGGTCCAAATTTTACCTGTTATAATAGATAATGAAAAGTTGCCAGATTTTGTAGAATTCATGTTTTTTGTTTAATAGAGTACCTAATTTTCTCTAACTAAGTGTTGCATTAAATCTCTGAGGAGGTTTTGATGAGTCGGAGGAATCTTATTTTTCCAATTTAGTAAGATTAGGCGTCTGGCCAATAACATCACAAAACATATCACAATTTGTGAACTGTTCAGGGACAAAGCAGTAGGAACAAGTCCAAACAATGACATCACTGGGTCTGCTGGAAGACAAACCTTTAAAATTTCAGACAAAGTGTCTGTTATTTTAGTCCAGTAGAGGGAAATGTTGGGACAGTTCCAAAATGTGTGGGATAGTGATGCAGGCGCCTGGCCACAACGGACACAAGAGGCATCCACTCCTGGAAACATTCTGGAGAGTCTTTGTTTGGATAAATGTAGTCGATGTAGAATTTTAAACTGCAAAAGTCCATGTCGGATACAAATGGTCAATTGAGGTTGTACATTCCATCTGTGACAGGCCATTGTATATTTTGGAGATCGAACCTTTCCTGAGTGGGTCATTTAACAACACATCGTCCATAGGATACTCGTGGTTGATTGGGAAAAGAAAGGGAAATGTTGTCTTTGCAAAATTGCGTATTTGCAAATATTTATAAAAATCCTTATTTTCAATATTAAATTTATCCCCTAATTGTTCGAATGTAGGAAAGGATTTATTAATAAAAAGATCTTTGATTACATGAACACCCTTAATATCCCATTGTTGAAATGTTTTGCCTGAAAACAGGCTTTGTGCTTGATTATCAATCAGTGGCGTCAGAGCCGAACACTGATTCCACCGAAAATGTCTTTGAATCGGAGACCAAATCTTGAGTGAGTGGGAAACTACAGGATTCTCATATTTAAACTGGGATAGATTAGAGGCGTAATAGAGCAGTGATTTCAATGTATTAGGGGAAAAAGATTGATTTTCCATCTGTTCCCAATCAGGTCTAAGAGCACCTTTCCAAAATGACATACATCAGATGTTGCAAGACCAGTAATAAAGTCGGAAGTCTGGCAGTCCCATCCCCCCCCAACGGTTTCGGTCTTTGTAAAAAGGTTTTAATTCTTGGTGTCTTTTTATTCCAGATAAAGGATGTAATTAAAGAATCTATTTTTGTAAAAAACTTATTAATTAGAATTGGAATGCATTGGAATAAAAATAAATATTTTGGTAAAACGCTCATTCTAATAATATTTATACGACCTGCAAGAGAGATGGGAAGGCCAGACCACCTTTCGACCTGTTGTTTCGTTTGTTGATATAGGGTCATAAAGTTTCTACCAAAGAGGCCAGAGATTTCTTGCCTAATATTTATCCCAAGATACTTAAAATTGTTTGAAATAGTGAAGGGGAGCGATGTCCACGTATTTATTTTATCCCTTGCTATGGGACTAATTGGGAGCAATATACTTTGACAGATTAATTTTGTATCCTGATACTCTGCCAAATTCCGATATGGCCATGACTTTTGGAAGGGATGTTGGTTGGTTTGAAATGTATAGTAACAGGTCATCTGCATAAAAAGATGCTTTATGCTCAATACCTTCTCTTGTAATCCCTTTATAGTCTTCTGTGGAGCACAGCAGAATAGCAAGGGGCTCTATGGCTAGAGCGAATAATAGGGGACAGAGGACATCCTTGTCGTGTTGAACGATAGAGAGAAAAAGCGCTTGAGATCAGATTATTTGTTTGTACAGATGCCTTAGGTTGAAAGTAAAGCAATTTTATGAGAGATATATAGTAATGGCCAAAACCAAACCTCGACAGGGCCGAGAAGAGAAAGTCCCACTCGACCCTGTCTTATGTTAAAAAACTGCCTCTCTTTTATAAAGCCAGTTTGGTCTGTAGACAACAGTTGGAAGGACTGACTCTAAATGCATAGCCAGTATTTCTGCTAATATTTTGTTGTCTACATTCAGTAGGCTTATAGGCCTATATGAACCTGGGTTTAACGGGTCTTTACCTGTTTTACAAATTAGAGAAATACACCCATCATAGTGTTGGGGGCAGTGCACCTGTTATTAGTGCTTCGTTATAAAAATTTAGTAAGAGAGGGGAAACCTGTTCAATAAAAGTCTTGTAAAATTCTGCACTATACCCATTAGGGCCAGGGCATTTGGAGTTTTGCATATTCTGTAAAGCTTGCTTAATTTCATCTTTCGATATAGGTTGATCCAATAGGTTTTTGTTTTCCAGGCTTATAGTGGGTATTTGAAGTTTATCAAAAAATGTTCCGATTGAATTTGAGTTGTTTTTGGACTCAGATAAGTAGAGTTTAGAATAAAATTTTTGAAATATATAATTTATTAATTTACGGTCTGTTACCTGGCCAGTGTCTGTTCTTATTTCTGTAATTAATCTTGATGCTGCTTCTGCTTTTATTTGTTGGGCTAATAGGTTACTTGTTTTCTCTCCATATTCATAATGTTTCTGCCTAAGTTGCGTCAGCCATTTTGTAGTTTCTGTTGTGTATAGTAGATTAAGTTCTGTCTGTAATGACTGTTTTTTTTAATACAAGTCTGGTGTGGGGGAGTTAGCATATTTTCGATCAATTTCTATCAGTTCCTCTGTAATTTGACTCCTTTTCCCGTTGTTTATTTTTCATACTATTCAAGGAAATAATCTGGCCTCTCAAGTATACCTTAAATGTTTCCCATAAAGTGGATCTAGTGATATCTGGATCATCATTTGTCAGGAGTAAAAATGTAATTTGTTTTTTCAGTTCTTCTACTATATTGGAGTCTGATAAGAGATTTGTTAAACCTCCATTTCTTGGTTACTGGAATGTGTCCTATCTTTATATGGAGTGATACTGGACAATGGTCAGAGAGGACAATCGCTTCGTAATCGCAATGCTTGATATTTGTTAAGTATGCATAATCTATTAAAAAGAAGTCAATTCTTGAAAAAGAATGGTGAACTGGAGAGAAATGAGTACTTTTTTCGCGTTAGGTGACAAAGATCTGAAAGGATCAAGCAATTTAAAAGTATTCATGAATCTATGAATGGCTTTAGCAGATTTAGGTATGTTACATGGTTTCTGTGATGATCTATCAATTTTGGGATGTAGCACCAAATTGAAATCCCCCTCCAATAATCAATTGGTGAGAGTCCATATTGGGTAGTGCTGCAAAAAATGACGTAATGAATGTCTCATCATCGATATTGGGGGCGTAGATGCTTGCTAAAGTAACCAATTTATAGTGTAGTTTACCGGTAACAATAACGTATCGTCCACGAGGATCAGCCATTACTTTTGACACTGAGAAAGGAATAGATTTTTTAATAATTAATCGCTGCACCTCTGTTTTTTTTCCGGAAAGTTAGTGGTACACCTGCCCAATCCATTTAGTTTTCAATCTTTTATGGTCTTGGTCTTTCAAGTGAGTCACTTGTACAAACCCGATATCCATCTCTAATTTTTTTAAATGGGACATTACCTCGTTTTATAGCTCCATTGAGACCTTTACAGTTCCATGAAATAATTTTTACAACACCTTGATATCCAGGAAAATCCAAAATATTGTTTTTAGTCATTGCTGGATAATTGAGTAAATAAATTATCTAATTTTGTTTTTGTAGACCGTCTCCAAGAAAAGTAAAAGTTATATCTTCTAGTTGTGCAGGTGAAAACACAAAACAAAGCAAAAACTCCAAGTACAACAAACTTTGTCCCTACCCAACAATCCCCTGAGCCAACAGCTCTGTTAGAACCTGTACAAAGCATGTACAAATAAGAAAAAGAGTTGGTAAACTCAAGGTGTGAGAACATTAGACTAAGCTCCTAAAATAATTTCTTTTTCCCGAACCATCTTCTCTATAAATTTTTCTAATACTTGTTTGATCTTTACTCAGTTTGTGTAGGCCATAGTGTTACCGTCAAAGTCTGCTTTGTGTGGACACAGCTTATTCGACCTCCGGCGGGGGTGCTGGTACAGTGAGAGTTAACTTTTTTTAGTGAAGAATAAATTTGTTTTAGGTTGTACTTGCCGGTTTTCTTTGTGATTTTTCTCAAGTCATAAATTCGAGGTTCCACCGAGATTGGATTCACCAAAGATTAAAGCTGAATTATTTTAAATCTCGTGACTATTTGAAAAACCAGCAATCATGACTTGATGTGGAAAGTTTTGAAAACTCCAACCCAGGAATTAATTGTGCTGGCAAAGGACTTGCTGCAATTAGCCTCAACTCCTGGATTATCTGATGTGAAATCAATGAAGAAACAATAAATTCAACATTTTGGTGCAACATTTCATCGATGAAGATATCTTTGGGGAAGAAGCAGCAGATTTAAAGGTGTGGAAGTGCCTGCAACGGAGCTGCAAAGACTTGAATGCCAGCTACGCCAAAAACTACAGCTGGAAGAGTGAAGGTTGGAGAGGGAGAAGGAAAGAGAACTAGAAGAAAGAAGATTGGAGAAAGAACTGGAAGAAAAAAGGATGCAGTACGAATTGAAGAAAATAGAAGCAGGTACTGTTCCAAAATCTTTTGGACTTTCTAATCATTTTGATGTGGTTAAACAGACTTGTTCCTCCTTTCTTAGAAAATGATGTTGACCAATACTTTACCCATTTTGAAAAAATTGCTGAAAATTTGAAATGGCCAAAGGAGCATTGGAAAATGATGTTACAAAGTGTTCTTACTGGTAAAGCTAGGAAAATCTACAACCAGTTATCTGTCCAACAGTGTTCTGATTATGATTTTGTCAAATCTGCCATTCTGAAGGCTTATGAATTGGTCCCTGAGGCTAACAGGCAAAAATTTAGGAATTCTGGCCAGGAAGCCAGTGAAACTCATGTTGAATCTGGCAGGTTGAAGGAACAGTTGTTTGATCAGTGGTGTACTTCCATGAAAGTTGAGAAAGATTTTGACCGAATGAGGCAACTTATTTTGGTTGAGGAATTCAAAAGGTGTGTCCAGCCTGATATTAAAGATTTTCCTTGAAGAAAAACAAGCCAATACTTTACAAGATGTTTCCATAGTTATGCATAGTTATGCGTTGACTCATAAGTCTTCTCTAAAAAAACCACTTTTCCTAAATTTCAAAGCAAGTTTCAGTCCAAGACTACTTCTAATGATTCTAAGACCACTTCTGAGAGAAAACCTTCCAGTGAGAAGCAATCCTGATTCTTTACCCTCCGTCTTGCCAATACTGCCAAAAGCAAGGTAAACTTATTACTGAGTGTTATGCTCTCAAGAAAAAACGAGAAGAAACCAAGCCAACTGCTTCCACAGAGTTCCTTGGATCAACGGTCAGTTCGTCTGAAGTTCAACCTTCTTTGCCCAATTCTGTTATGGAGGGTTTTGAGCCATTCATCACCGATGGTTTGGTCTCACTTTCACATGATTTTTCCTCATCTGCTCCTGTTTGAATTCTAAGGGATACTGGGTCTTCCCAATCTCTTATTCTTGCAGATATTCTGCCTTTTTTGGACAATAGTCTACTCAGGCCAATGTCCTTATCCGAGGAGTAGAATGCGGTTTTGCAAGTGTACATCTCCATAATGTTCTTCTTAAATCAGACTTGGTCTCTGGACCTGTTACTGTTGGTGTTATGTCTTCTCTTCCTTTCAAAGGTGTTCATTTGCTTCTTGGTAATGATCTTGCTGGGGATAAGGTTGTGCCCTACCCTATTGTAACTGCCACTCCTTTGATTGATCAAGAATCTGACTCAATAGAGGAGGAAATTTCAGACCTCTATCCCTCATGTGCAGTTACTCGTTCTATGGCCAAAAAGGCTATTCAAGATGATGCTGACCTGGACTTTAACCTGGCTGACACCTTCATTGGGCAGTCTTTTCATCAGGAACCTTCCAGTCCTGAGATGTCTGGGAAATCTTCAGACTTGTCCTTGTCAGGTCATTCTAATGACATTCTGTCTCAGAAAAAACTTATGAGCAACAAGCTCTTGATCTAGCGCATCTTCTACCACAAGCTGCAAGTGAACAAGAGGCTACTCAAGTTCCTGTTTGTTTTTACTATAAAAATGGCGTGCTTATGAGAAAGTGGCGTCCACCTGATGTTTCTGCAGATGAAGAGTGGATGATCACCCATCAAATAGTTCTTCCAAAGCCTTACCATCAAGAAACAAGTCTGGACCATGATAATCCTATGTCAGGTCATTTGGGTATCAAGAAGACCCTTCAACGTGTCAGAAACCATTTCTTCTGGCCTTAAAATCCGATGTACAGGAGTACTGCAAATCCTGTCATACTTGTTAAATGGTTGGGAAGCCAAAACAGAATATTCCAAAGGCTCGACTTAAGCCCATTCCCGCTTTTGAAGAACCTTTCAGTCGGATCATCATTGACTGTTGGACCATTGCCGAAGATGGTTCTGCTCGTGAGTACTTACTGACTCGTGTGCTTCCACCCGGTTTCCTGAGGCAATGCCACTTCGTAATATCAAGGTGAAGACTATCATTAAGGCTGTTACCAAGTTTTTCTGCTTTGTTGGTCTTCCTAAGTCTATTCAGTCTGATTAAGGATCAAATTTCATGTCTGGCATATTTCAACAAGTTATGCATGAGCTTGGTATTGAACAATACAGGTCATCAGCTTACCGTCCTGAGAGTCAAGGTGCTTTGGAGAGGTTCCGTGAAACCCTGAAGAACATTAGGACCTACTGCCTTGACACAGAGAAAGATTGAGATGAAGGTGTCCATCTTCTTCTGTTTGCTGCCCATGAAGCTGTTCAGGAGTCTCTTGGGTTCAGTCCTTTTGAGCTCGTTTTTGGGCATACAATCCGTGGACCTTTGAAGCTTCTGAAGGAAAAGTTTCTGGCCGAAGAGGATGTCCCAATGAACTTGCTTCAGTATGTCTGACTTCCGTAATAGTCTCTCTAAGGCTTGCAACTTTGCTAAGTCTAATCTCAAAGAAGCTCAAGGCAAAATGAAAGCCAGATATGACAATGTCCTTGCACTCTTGCCAGTTCCTGGAAACCCTCTAAGAGCCCAATATTTTGGCCCTTACATTGTCCTCAAAAAGGTCAGTGATCTAAATTGCGTCATTCTAACTCCTGGAAGGAGGAAACAAAAACCAATGTCTCACATCAACATGCTGAAAGAATACATTGATGGAGACAGCAAAAGCCAGTCAATGTGGTAAATACAGTTGAACTGGAAAATTCCAAAGAAGACTGTGACTGCCCCTTAGAAAATAAACCTTGTCTAGTCAAACTTGAAAATTCAGACATTCAAAATATTGACTCCAAGTTGTCCCACCTGGACCTTTTTCAACAACAGCAGCTAAAGCAGCTCATATTTGAATATAGTGTTATTCCCTGACGTTCCGTCAAGGACTGATATGGTTTACCATAATGTCATCCAACAAGATGATGCCAAGCCTGTAAAACGGCATCCTTATAGAATGAATCCAGAGAAGCAGAAATACCTTAAACAAGTCAAATATCTGCTTGAAAATGACTTTGTCGAACCAAGTAACAGTGACTGGAGTTCTCCATGCATCCTAGTTCTGAAACCCAATGGAACATATAGAATGGTGACAGACTATAGAAAAGCGAATGCTCTATCAAAAAGACTCATATCCTATTCCCAGGATTGACGACTGCATTGACAAAGTTGGACAGTCAAAGTATGTCACAGAATTTGATCTCCTCAAGGGCTTCTGGCAGATCCCTCTAACAGATAGAGCAAAGGAGATCTCTGCCTTTGTCACACCAGATGGATTATACCAGTACAAGGTCATGCCGTTTGGAATGAAAAATTCTCCATCCACCTTTCAACGTCTGGTAAACAGTGATTGCTGGACTACCAGGATGTGAGGCCTATTTCGATGACATCACCAGTGACAGCTTCCAAGAGCACCTCACCTGTATCAGAAACGTCTTATCAGAGAGTGAGTGATGCCAAGCTGACAATCAACCTTGTAAAGCTACAGTTGTTTACTTAGGTCATATTGTAGGACAGGGTCAGGTCAATCCAATTGACGTGAAAGTAAAAGTTTCACTGAATTTCCTGAGTTTACAACTAAAAGACAACTAATGAGATTTCTAGGGATGGCTGGCTACTACAGAAAACAGGCGTGCAATGTACGGAATACCACTCAGCCCGATGTCAAAGTTTTTGGAGACTCCCGCCCGCCCAATTGCACGAAGGATAGCAATACCCCGTCAGCCTTGAGGGCTGAGGGTTAAAATTCAGGAAAAATTTCTCTCATTTCTGAACCTTTGACAAATTTACTGAAGAAAAATGCAAAATTTGTGACGAAAAATGTCAATTTATTTGACCAGCTAAAAGCTCTCCTCAAATCCACCAGTTCCCTTATCTCCTAATTTCAAAAATAAGTTCAAGTTGGCTGTTGATGCCAGTGACATTGGTGCAGGCGCAGTTTTACTGCGAGAAGACACGGAGTAGATCCTGTTTATCAAACTTTTTGGAAAAGTAACAAACATCAGAAAAACTATTCAACAATTGAAAAAGAATGTTTGGCACTTGTTTTGGCTTTACAACATTTTGAAGTCTATTTGACTTGTTCAGCTATTTCTATCAAGGTCTTCAGTGACTACAATCCCCTCACATTCTTGCACATCAAAAAGAAGAATCAAAGATTTCGGAGATGGAGTTTACTTTTGCAAGAGTATGATTTGGATTTCTCACATCAGGGGAAAAGATAATGTTATCCCAGATAAAATTACATTCGTGAAAGTGTATTTCTTTACTTGTGAAAAATGTAATTTCACTTTGATCGTAATAATGATCAATGACACTTTTGTGTAAAGTTCAAGATTATACTGATTATAAAACTATTAATTTTAACAAAAGACAGCTTTTAGCAAACCTTTCTTTTCTTAAAGAGGGGAGGTTTTATGTATGAGAATTTTTTGTACAGCATTATATTTCATTTGTGAATGGAGATTTATTACATGCAGTTTTGCTGCCTTGCTGGTCAGCTATATTTATTGTTCATTTGGCACGCTCTGGTGACATGTCTATTACATCAGATTGTTTTGCTAGACTAGTGCAGTGATTCCCAAAGTGTGGGCCGCGGCCCCCCGGTGGGCCGTGGTGGTACTGCAGGTGGGCCGTGAGAGGTTATTAAGAATATGATTCGTTTTTGCAAATAGGATTTTTATTGTTAAATATTTATTGCACGATTTTAAAAAATATTTAGAAGTAATGACCTATTGAGTGTTATTGACCTCACAATATTTAAGGAACCTTATATAGTTTATGATCTGAACGTAGCTTTCTGGTCATCATGACCGGGGGTCATAATCTGAGGAGCACGTACTGTGTTCGATAATTAATTCTGTCTTGTGTGCACAGCACAGACTAAAAGTTCGGGCTTCTTTTATCCCCCTGCTTTCATTTCAATCCTGAATCTTTATTTTAATAATAAATAAAAAACAAGAACAATTATTGTTGTTTTTTTATTTATTTTAATTCCTTAACAATAATTGTTGCGATTAAGTGTTCTGAGACTGCATAATTTCGTCTATGTACTGTTTAGAGGACAAAGGTGGGCCGCAGACATTTTTAGATTTTCAAGTGGGCCCTGATTTGGAAAAGTTTGGGAACCCCTGGACTAGTGCTTTCTCGAAGCTTCTGGCACCTTCCTGCCTGGAGGGGGCAGGATTACCCAGGAATCCTGTGGATCTTTCCAGAATGTTGCTGGTCTATATAAATGCTGTGATTTTAAGCACAGCAGAGCAGAAGCAGAGTTTTTGTTTTTGCAACAGAGCTAATTAGTGGCATTAGAGTGTTAGAGAAATAAAGAGTTGACTTTTTTGTAGAACTTTTTTTTTTTGTGAAGAATAAATTTGTTTTAGTTGTACTTGCTGGTTCTTTGTTGTGACTTTTTTCAAGTCTTGTATAAATTTTTTTTTTTTCCCTCCTGTGAAGTTTATCATTTTGAAGATACGAGGTTTTATCAGCAGTCCCACGATATGCGGCTGTAATAGTTGGCCTATGTATGTCTGTGCCAATTACAAGTAGTAATACAGACATCTTTTATTTCTTACTCTAGCCACCATGGCATTAAAGCTATGCAAACAAACTAATTGCCGCGATAATGAAATACAGAATTTAGCGCTTCTCAACTAGCGTAATCAGAGCATTGAAAATGTGCCCCTCCTACACTAGCCTGTTTGTTCCATGGAAGACAAGGAACATTCTAGTCACAAAAACAACAATGACTGTTTATATACTTCGCTCCATTAAAAACGCAAGGGTGAGTTATGTCTGTATTTATGGTGTAGGTGCAACAGCTTAAAAATGCATTTAAATGGCTATCACATGTAGTTAATAACTAATAAAATTATTGATTTATTAAAACTTTAATAAAAATATTGAAGTCCCTCCCACGAGGCACGAAAATGCGTTGCTGGGGGATCTGCCTTTACCATAGTAAAATAGCAAAGATGGATTATTCAGATGTTTCGCCCTAATAATCCTTCCCGCAAGATAACCTGTTGATTCAGCAGGAAACCTGCAAATTTAGTAACCAGTCTCAAAGTGACTAAAATAACCAAAAAAATGGAATTTTAATTAATAATTAAAATAACCAATATTAGTGATTAAAGAAAATGTAATTAATAATCTGAAGGAATTTTGGAGTTCTACATAGGCAATTTTGACTCCCACGTGTTACAGCACCAGACACCACGTTTAATAAATGAATTTATCAAACAAACAATATACACATGGGCTAATCTACGGAAGGACTCTACGAAAGTATATAAACTAATTATGTAGAAACAATGGTGTGCGCGTGTACGTGCAAGGGTGCATGTGTTCTGGCGCGCGTGCAGGACGCAAGCGTGTGCGCGATTTTGGGTGTGGGCAGGCGCGTGTCCGCGCGTGGGAGATGCGTGTGCGTGCTTGTGAGCACGAATTCCTTTGTCTTCGGTCAAATTCTTTCAGCGCATGCTTGGAATTCCTAAATGTAGTTATAGGCGGACGGTGCGCGGCGGGATAACTCGATTTAGCGTTAACGAATTGCGAGAAGAGTTTGCTTCAGCTCATATGCAATTTGTATTACAAATTGAGTTATCATGCGTTCTACGGCATGCGTGTTAGTTGAATTGCAGCATTAGAAAGTTAGCCAGAAAAAAAGATTATGCATGTAAAAGCAAACAATCAATGGCAATTCAACTTCATAAAATATAAAATCGGACACAATACGATTATACAATTACATCAGCAATACACAACTTAAATGTGGTACAGTTTAAGTTGAATATCGCTGAAATGTATTACTGCCTGGAATGTTCAGTTAGTCTTACTGAAGTTCCTAGCTCGAGATTCCTCTGTGGGTCCATTGAGCATTGCAGTCCTGGCGAGGATGTCCTGCGGGGGCACAGATCCGAAGTCCCGTGTCCACTTGAGGAATGCGTACAGCTCCGCTCTGTCGGAATGTCCTTGCCGATTCGGATAGTTCTTTTTGAAGTTGTTCCGTGTCCAACTAGCAGTAGCGCCGGAAATGAGCTAGTTTAATGAGATTTGCAGTCCTGAACTTAAATGGGAGTTCGCAGAGATGTGATCAGTCTGCAGATAGAACAAATGAAATTTCGAAGAATGCGTGAGTTCCAATGTAAATGCAGTCTTTTCGCTTGAAAAGAATCTGGCTTTCCCCGGGGGGGAGATATAGCCCAATAGCGAGTCTATCTTCCCTTGAGAGAAGATGCACTAGGAGAGAGCGTGACCACCTCCGTATGATGTGTGCCAAGAAGAGAGAATGAACTGGGTGGGTCCCTAGTCCAAAAAGTTCTGTTGCGCGTTTTATTCATAGATATATACACTCAACAAAAATATAAACGCAACACTTGTTTTTGCTCCCATTTGTCATGATGGACTCAAAGATCTAAAATTCATGCCAGATACACAATGTTACCATTTCTCTCAAACATTGTTCACAAATCTGTCTAAATGTGTGATAATGAGCACTTTTGCTTTGCTGAGACAATCAATCCCACCTCACAGGTGTGCCGCATCAAGATGCTCATCAGACACCATGATTAGTGCACAGGTGTACCTTATACTTCCCACAATAAAAGGCCACTCTGAAATGTGCAGTTTTGTCTCACAGCAAAATGCCACAGATGGCGCAAGCATTGAGGGAGCGTACATTTGGCATGCTGACAGCAGGAATGTCAACCAGATCTGTTGCTCGGGCATTGAATGTTCGTTTCTCCACCATAAGCAGTCTCCAAAGGCGTTTCAGAGAATATGGCAGTACATCCAACCGGCCTCACAACCGCAGACCACGTGTAACCACACCAGCCCAGGACGTCCACATCCAGCAGGTTCACCTCCAAGATTGTCCGAGACCAGCTACTCAGACAGCAGCTGAAACAATTGGTTTGCATGAACAAAGAATTTCTGCACAAACTGTCGGAAACCGTCTCAGGGAAGCTCAACTGCATGATCGTCGTCCTCATCGGGGTCTTAACCTGACTCCAGATCGTCGGCGTAACAGACTTGAGTGGGCAAATGCTCACATTCGATGGCATCTGGCATGTTGGAGAGGTGTTCTCTTCATGGATGAATCTCGGTTTACATTGTTCAGGGCAGATGGCAGACAGCGTGTGTGGCTTCGTGTGGGTGAGCGCTTTGCTGATGTCAATGTTGTGGATCGAGTGGCCCATGGTGGTGGTGGGGTTATGGTATGGGCAGGCATCTGTTATGGACGAAGAACACAGGTGCATTTTATTGATGGCATTTTGAATGCACAGAGATATCGTGATGAGATCCTGAGGCCCATTGTTGTGTCATACATCCATGAACATCACCTCATGTTTCAGCAAGATAATGCACGGCCCCATGTGTACAGATCCTTGCAACAACTCTTGGAAGCTGAAAATGTCCCAGTTCTTGCATGGCCAGCATACTCACCGGACATGTCACCCATTGAGCATGTTTGGGATATGCTTGACCGGCGTATACGACAGCGCGTACCAGTTCCCACTAATATCCAGCAACTTCGCACAGCCATTGAAGAGGAGTGGACCAACATTCCACAGGCCACAATTGACAATCTGATAAACTCTATGCGAAGATGTGTTGCACTGCATGAGGCAAATGGTGGTCACATCAGATACTGACTAGTTCTGAGTCCCCAGACCCCCAATAAAGCAAAAACTGCACATTTCAGGGTGGCCTTTTATTGTGGACAGTCTAAGGTACACCTGTGCGCTAATCATGGTGTCTGATGAGCATCTTGATGTGGCACACCTGTGAGGTGGGATGGATTGTCTCAGCAAAGTAAAAGTGCTCACTATCACATTTAGACAGATTTGTGAACAATGTTTGAGAGAAATGTTAATATTGTGTATCTGGAATGAATTTTAGATCTTTGAGTCCATCTCATGACAAATGGGAGCAAAAACAAAAGTGTTGCGTTTATATTTTTGTTGAGTGTATATAAACACTAGATGGCTCAAGCGCGCTTCGAGCCAATGTGAAGTAACGTCGTCACAGGGCGGCCATCTTGGGACAGGGCTGCTCGATCACTCATAACATTACAGCCAATGGAGCACGGACTTTGAAATAACTGTAGATTGCTAAACTCTCCCAAATTCTCAACCGATTATCAAACAAACGGCTTTGTTTGTCGGGTAAACATCAGAGATGTAGTTATTTAACTGCATACTTATAAATTATTAAAACCATTGAATTCGATATAAAAACTACATTAAGTAGATAGGCAAAGCAATAGCTATACACACAGAAATTATATAGTCAATATTTAATTTACAATATTCAAATAATGGACAAAATAAATAAAATTAAGGAATGATAAAATGAATATCAATTAAAATGAATAACAGGTTAATAAGCCACGAATCATAGCCACGTTAATACGGTTTGTAATAACCCAATCCGTTTGTAAATCTGTCAAGAATTCAGCGAGTTGCGAGTATTTAAGCGAGTAAATCATCCACCTTACCTCCGTCTACAGCACAGCGCACCAGAGCAGTCCCCTGTCCTAAGATGGCTGACCAGTGACGACACTGCCGACTCTGCCTTGAGCCATCTAGTGTATATATAGAGTTTTATTGCTTTTATACGCATTCTATTGGGGAAAACGTAAAGGAAGCAGGTGGTGTTGTATAGGATGTTTCTGTTTCCAGTTGACTGCATGGGAAATGTAGTTCTGTGGTCCCTTACACCCCTACAGTGGCAAATTGAAGAATCGATTGATTTTTATTGCTTTTCTAGTGAGGCACGAGAGGAAATAAAGAAAAGGGTGGTTTTGTAATCCTGACACGCACCACGTGCACGCGTCAAGCACTTCAGTAATAACAAACATTGAGCTGTTCGTGATGTGTACAGTGACACTTGACTTATTCTTTTTGGTGTGGTCAATAGCCAACATAGTCCAAAAAAAAATGCTACTGCATCAAGAAAATGCAACGGCTTGTGGCAGGAGAGAGAAAGAGCCTTTGGCATGTTACTGGCAGATCTCAGCCGCCGAGAGGTGGTGCGTCATTTGCACTGTTACCGTTAAACAATTAGTCGGCTGTCTATCCCATATTGGAACACAAGCACTGTCACTGACCGACCCCGCTTAGGGCAGCCACGATTGACGATGGCAGCTCAAGAGCACCACATCTGGTTACAGCCTGTATGTGACAGATTCCGGACAGGAACCATAACTGATCATGATGTTATGGCCCCAATTTGTTATTATATTTACAACACAACAGCAACAGCAAGGGATGACAGACAATTTTAAAAACTTAAACACATTTAATGAACAAACAAGGACTTAACTAAACTAAACTACGATCTACACTAAAGACCAAGATTGATTAATAACAAGAACAAAAATATTTACAGTTCCTTTTTGGTGGGGTCGCTTGGTGATGTCCTTCCTGGGTGAGGAAAATGCTCTATGGGGCAAAAATCCACAAAAGAAACTTCACAGGTCTTGAACAGAATGACAGGTCTGGTCACATGTATCCTTCTTGCAATTTCTCCTACTACCTTTCTGTCTCAATTCTTTTCCTTATATACTCTTGCAGACCCCACCCACATTTTAGACTTTTTTTTTTTTCCTTTTCTCTGGGACTTGTTTCAGACATGCCCGAAACCTGCCCTGTAATGTGAATATAGGCCACTAGATGGCAGTATTTACCTTTTTTTTGTTAAGCTCAGACTGGAGTCATGTTTAGACATGTCCTGGACATGTCTGGGGCAAGTCTCAGAAAATTAAAAAAAAGAGGTCTAAATGTGGGTGGGGTCTGCAAAAGAGTATATAAAGAAAAGAATTGAGACAGTAAAGTAAGAGGAGAAATTGCAAGAAGATGACCAGACCTGCCTTTCTGTTCAAGACCTGTGACGTTTCTTTTGTGGATTTCTTTGCCTGTGTTTGAGCATTTTCATTATCCAGGACCTCACCAAGCCGCCCCACAAAAAGGGACTGTAAATATTTCTTTTTGTTTTTGTTATAATCAATCTTGGTCTTAGTTGTTTAGTCATTATTGTCTTTGTTAAAAATTAAATGTGTTTTAGTTTTTAAAACTGTCTGTCATCCCTTGCTGTTGCTGTTGTGTTGTAATGTAATAACAAATTGGGGCCATAAATTGGGGGCTCGTCCGGGATAGACCATTTTGTGAGTAATTTATTGAAAATCTAACATTTCAAATTGTAAAATAGATTTTTTTTAATTGAATACATATATATTGACAACAGCAATGGATGATTTCTTGGCATCACCAACCGTAGGGGTTTTGAAGTCTTTTAAAAAGACAGAACTGCTAGAAATTTGCAGACATTTAGAGCTGACAGAGGTGAAACCAGCCATGCGAAAAGCAAGACTGGCTCGAGAGATAGTTGAATATTACATTGATGAAAATGTGTTTGCACCCGGAGATCTGGAACAGTTTCCAGTGGAAAATCCAAATATAGAAATGGAACTTAAATTAAAAATGCTAGAGATTGAAAGGGAGGAAAGAGAAAATAGAAAGGGAGGAAAGAGAAAATAGAAAGGGAGGAAAAAGAAAAACAAAGAGAATTTGAGTTCGAAAAATTTGCAAGACAGAGAGATTTTGAATTAGAGAAATTCGATAGAGAAGAAAGACTCCAAATGGAGAAACTAAAAATTAAAATTGAAACTAAAAATAAATTTTGTGCCAGTCAGGAGGTAAAACTGGTGCCTCCATTTTCGGAAAAGGATGTTGACAACTATTTCCAGTGTTTTGAAAAGGTAGCAAAGAGTTGCCAGTGGCCAAAGGAACACTGGCCTCTGATGTTGCAAACTGTCCTCAAGGGAAAAGCTCAACAAGCCTATTCGGCTTTGTCTGCAGATGATTCCTCTGAATATGAGGTTGTCAAAAAGGTTATTTTGAGAGCGTATGAGTTGGTTCCAGAGGCTTACCGACAGAAATTCAGAGGTCTGAAGAAATCTGAAAATCAGACTTATGTTGAATTTGCTAATGAAAAGCAGGTTTGCTTTGAGCGCTGGTGTACTTCTATGGAGGTCAAGGATGATTTCAACTCACTAAAAGAGATGGTGTTAGTTGAAGAATTCAAGAACTGTGTTAAAGATGATGTTAAGACCTACCTTAATGAGAAGCAAGCACTGAATTTGCAATCAGCTGCCAAATTTGCAGATGAATATGTTCTCACACAAGTCCAAATTTCAGTCTAGCAGTAATAATAGATGGTCCCAATTTCAGAAAAAGGGTTATGGTGATACCCAAGATTCCTCACCCAAAGACAAAGACAAATCTGGTGATGGTGCTCAGAAATCCAGTAACAGGTCTGATCAGTGTGAAAGCTGACAGTGACAAAAGTGGTCTAGTTTGCAGTTATTGCAAGAAATCTGGTCATGTTACAACTAACTGTTGGTTCCTTAAAGCTAAGAAAGAAAAAGAAAAGGATACCAAACAAAATGCCTTTGTGAAAACAAGGTTAGAAACCCCTGTAGTAGATAACCAATCTGCTAAATTGCCTGCTTCTTGTGGGGCTAAAAAGCCTGATACAGCCGACTTCGTGAGGGAGGAATTTCTTCCATTTGTGTCAGAGGGATTTGTGGCTCTGAATGAGCATACTACTCCTGTCCCCATATATATCCTAAGGGATACCGGAGCTTCTCAGTCACTTTTGTTGATGGACTCCTTGGAGTTACGTGATGAGACCGCTTCAGGGGATTTCATACTTGTACAAGGTATTGAAGGGAGGACTGTATCTGTACCCCTGCGCTCTATATTCTTGAAGTCAGATTTAGTTACAGGACAGGTAAAGGTGGGACTTATGTCAAGTCTACCTATAAAGGGTGTTTCTCTGTTGCTAGGCAATGACCTGGCTGGGGGCAAAGTAGTTCCCCCTGTTCATCTTCACAGCCGAGCACTGAAGATGGGGATGAGGACCCATCTCTGTATCCTTCTTGCGCAGTGACTCGTGCTATGGCCAAGAAGCCTAAAGATGATGTTGTGGTGCCGCCCAGCACATTGAATAGTCAGGACTCAGGTGGTTCGCCTCATGACTCTGATTGGCCTACTATGGTTTCTCCGTTTGAGGACTTATCATACTTTTATCAGTTCTCTATTCAGCCAGCCGGATGGGTCTGGTGATTTTGATGTGTCTGGAGACTTGCCTCTGTCCAGAAAGGGGTTGATTGAGGAGCAAACTAAAGATCCTGAAATGTGTGCACTAAGGAGGAGAGCCCTTCCTAATAAAGAAATAGACGCAGTTCCAGTTGGGTATTATCTCAAGGATGGTGTGTTGATGCGGAAGTGGCGCCCTCCTGATATCCCTGCCAATGCAGATTGGGCAGTGGTCAGGCAAATTGTTGTTCCGAAGGTCTATAGGAATGAGATCTTAACAATGGCTCATAGTTTACCTTTAGGAGGTCATCTTGGTGTTAACAAGACTGTTGATAAGATCATGAAACACTTCTTTTGGCCTGGGCTTCGGAAAGACGTTTCCAACTTTTGCAAAACCTGTCACACTTGTCAGGTAGTTGGAAAACACCAGTTAGACCCACCTGTAGCTCCATTGCAGCCTATCCCAGCATTTGGGGAGCCATTCTCTAAGGTCATTGTTGATTGTGTTGGTCCATTACCCAAGACTAGATCTGGAAATCAGTACTTGTTGACAATCATGTGTGGATCTACCAGATTCCCCGAAGCCATACCTCTACGTAACATCAAGGCAACTGCAATCTCGAAGGCTTTGATAAAGTTCTTCACGTTGTTTGGCCTTCCCAGGGAAATTCAGTCAGACCAAGGTAGCAATTTCACTTCTGGTTTGTTTCAGCAGGTTGTGTATGAACTAGGTGCAAAGCAGATTCTTTCTAGTGCCTATCATCCAGAAAGTCAGGGTGCCTTAGAGCGGTTTCATTCCACTCTCAAGACAATGATGAGGACTTATTGTTATGACCATGAGAAAGACTGGGATGAAGGGGTTCATTTGCTGTTGTTTGCAGCTAGAGAAGCAGTGCAGGAGTCTACTGGATTCAGTCCATTTGAGCTAGTGTTTGGTCATGAAGTTAGAGGACCTTTGCTATTATTGAGTGAACAATGGCAAGAGAAAGAGCCGCATATCAGTCTGTTAGACTATGTTAGCAAGTTCAAGGAAAGATTGCGTGCAGCTTGTGACCTTGCCAAAGAGAGCTTGAAATCAAGTCAGGGAAAAATGAAAACTTGGTATGATCATCAGGCTAGAAGCCGTGAGTTTAAACCAGGAGAAAAGGTCCTTGTGTTGTTTCCCTTGCAGTCCAATCCATTGCAGGCTAGATTTCATGGTCCTCATGAAATTCTGACAAAACTCAATGATCTCAATTACATTGTGAAGACTCCAGATAGGAGAAAACCAAAACAATTGTGTCACATTAACATGCTAAAGCCTTATCATGACAGAAATGCTAGGGTTGCAGCTGTCACTTCAGATTCTCGATTGGTCGAAACGTGTGAAGATGAGGAACCAAGAATTAAAGCTGAAGTTCTTTCATGTAAATTGTCAAACACTGAAGTGTTGCAAAATCTTGATGTAAAACTCCAGCACTTAGAACCCTCACAGAAAGATCAGTTTGAGAGGTTGATCAAGAAATATGAGGATTTGTTTCCTGATGTTCCAAAGAGTGTTTCTATAGCCTCTCATGATGTAGATGTTGGTGATGCCAAACCAATAAAACAGCATCCATACCGGATGCATCCTGAAAAGAGAAAGATTGCTGAGAAAGAGGTTGAGTACATGTTAAAACATGATATTATCAGACCCTCCAACTCCGATTGGAGTTCACCCTGTGTGCTAGTTCCAAAACCTGATGGAAGTACTAGATTCTGTACAGATTATCGCAAAGTCAATGCTGTAACTAGAACTGATGTGTTTCCAATACCTAGGAGTGATGATTGTATTGATAGTGTAGGGCAGTGGTTCTCAACTGGTCTGGCTTCAGGACCCACCATCACCCCTTAATGATAAGCCGTGACCCAAATAAAAAAAAAAGTCAACTTTTCAAATTGATTTAACATAACATTCAATCACACTTCAGTAACTGTGCTCTTAAAGTTTATTCAGTCACTTATTCTGGCAAAAAAAAATTAAATTAATAAAATAAAAAGTGCAAATATGACAACAGTGCACTATGGAATAAATTCAGTTTCGTCAGTTTCTATCCACAAACTCAAAATAAATTGAACAAAAAGTGCAATTCAAAAAGATTCAAGTAAACAAAATTGACTTTTCTTCTTTAGCTTATCAGTTGGTAAATACTGAAAAACATTTTGCTTTGAAGAATATTAAGCAGCAGTAACTTCAGCCTTACTGACATCATAGATCTGTGTCTGGAGGACTTAATGGGAGAGCTGGGGAGCGGCATCAGGCAGTACGTATATTATGCTTGCGTTCTATGCTCGGTAATGCCGCTTGCACACTGGACACGAAACAAATTTTTCGCAGGACTGATTACAGTCAAAGTCAATGCAAAGAGCTATCGACTTTTCTGGTCTTTTTATTCGTCTGTTTTCTTCCTTTGAAGATAGACAACAGTCTTAATTTGGTCTTTCTTTTGAAAATTAGTCAGATGGAGCGAACAGATTCACGCTTTATTTCCACAGCAGAGATAAAATAGTGCTTGCAATCAGAGAGCAAATCAATTCCATGACTATTGACAGTGTGAATAAATTAACGCATGCACGATCAAGACAGTCCGACGCAAAATGCAAAATACTCCATGTCCGGCACCCAGCAAAAATAAAAGTAGCCTATAGATATGAGAACAGATTTATAACGGAATAAAGAATAAAAATACATATACATCACCAACCAACAGAACATCCAAAAAAGATGACCCGCAAATAAATTAATCGCAGTGTTCGTTGGATTTTCTGTTGTTAGTGTTTCTTTTCATTCTTTATTTCGTTATCAATCTGTTCTAATCGTCCTCTTTTTTTTCCTTTTTTTTTGGGCTGTCAGACACGGAGGCATTGTACATTGTCCCGTGCCAATGTCGACTCGCTTTACTGAGCAGCGCTTAAACAGAAACATTGATTGAAATTCTCGGTACTCATCTTGAAGAACTGAGCCCTCTTATCAAAACATTCACGTTTAATATTTGAAAGAGTCAGTAGATTTGAATAAATTAAGAACAATAATAGACTGTCGGACACGGAGATATATTAAAACCCTGTCAGACTTTCGGACACGACACTGCTTTCAACGCAATCTGTCGAGCGAAAAATTTGTTTCGCGTCCAGTGTGCAAGCAGCTTAATACTAGGCTACTATTATTGTCACTTAGGTTTTATCGTTTTTAGTGGGGGAAAGGAATACAGCCTGATTGCTATGATCTCGTACTGAGTTAAGATCACATATTGAGAATAAATGTGTATCGTATCTTGCATTGTTGTCCATGCATGTTAATCCCAAAATTTTAAACAGCAACAGGCTGTAATAATAGGAACACGCTATCCATCGTTTCTCTTGCCAATGAGCAATATTTGACTCGGCTGTGTTATACCCAAACACGCCTTCTTTGCCAGCTTGCGCTGGAAGGAGGGACAGAGGCGGGACCGACGAGTATTTGCGCCAGTCTACGCCGGGTATGGCAAGCCGATAGTGCCATAATTCGTCTGTATACAACGCGTTTTGGGACGAGAACACGTGTATATTACGCCGTTATTGCTTTTTTTCGGCGCTTTTAACGCCGTTCTCTCGCGAGAACGCCGTTTTCATATAAACATTAGCGGCGTTAATTACGGCGTTGTGGAAAACAGCGTTAAAAGCGCCGTTTTCATATGCAAATTAACGCCGCTATTGACGGCGTTGTGGAAAACGGCGTTTAAAGCGCCGTTTCCATGGTAATGAGCTCCTCCCATTGATTTCTTTCAGTCAGCACATTTTAACTGCTCTCCTCCAATCACCTGCCAAGAAAACAGACCACATCAATGCAACCCAGTTCCTTTTGCGGATCTTCCTGTCAGAAAGTTTGCACCAACCTGCAGTGCATCGCTACTGCCTGATGCGAGCCTGAAGGAAATAAACCGTGCACCCTTTTTGAATAATACAACATTTCTTTGACAAATAGGTTGCCATTTTGTGAATTATATAGTCAGTTAGCTACATTCAGTTTATATGTATGAGCAGTATTTGTGGTTCATCTGGTTATGTTATAGCGCGAGTGAAGACTTATCGTCGCCCAATCATTCCAATAAGATCCTGCTTCAATCGCGGTTAACTTTTGACCAGAAAATAGGCAAACATACGTTGGGATTCGGCCCAGCAATTTCACTACATTATCTCTGAGCTCCAATCATGTTAACTAGCTTGTCTGGACCAAGTTCAAACGCGACATATCGCCACAAACATAGTTCGTATTGCTCATCAAAGTCAATGCAAAGACGGGCGTCATTGCAAAGTCAATGCGTTTTGCGTGTATTTGCTTCTTTGCTTTGACTTTGAATGTAACCTGTCGTGTAAAAAAATTGTTTCGAGTCCGGAGGAAAAGCAGCTTGCTAGTGTTGCAGATTTACCATTTACTGACATTTGTCAAGAGGTGAAGGCACAAGCTCACCCACCTTCACCTTCTACCTATGAACCAAACCACCAATAAGGGTCACAGGCACATGAGGCACAGCACAAAATGAATAAATATTTATTACGTTCCAAAAATGAATGGAAACCTTTAAAAAGACAATATTTAGAATTAAATCGGAAACTGGTCCAACTGCTGTCTAGGGCATCCCCCTCAGCTAAATGGTGTCCTCCCGCACCGAGCATCCCATTTCACCATCCGCAAAATGTTTAACCTGTTCAAACTATTTTAAATATGTAAAAGTGAACATTTTTACCAATATCATTTCTTTTTTATGATATAATAAAAAATATATATTCACCTGCCTCCCTAGCCTAGACTTAAGCAAAAGGATGTCGGCTATTTCCTTGGCTTGGTGAACAGACTGCAGCACAGGTGAGACTGCAAGGTAAGGCAAAAAAAGAAAATAAATTCCAGGCTACCGAAAATTGGTTCACAGATGTTTACCCTGGCATAATGTACTTTTCATCCAAAATTGCTAAAATCTCTGAAAAAAAAAATATCGAGCGGGCATCCATAGAAATTCATGAAGCGTTTGTCTCCTCTAGGATTTGAACCTGTGGCTCCTCAGGCAAAAGCAATGGTAATTCACGGGTGTCACCCTCTCAGCCATCTGGTAAGCCTAATTGAAGGAGAAAGAACATAGATTTTCTAGCTATGGCGATACAATTCTAAGAATAGCACCATTATCTGTCAAATATGTTTTTAATTATTAGAGAAATGTGGACAAACAGCTCAAGGTGAGGCTGCAAGGTACAGTGAAGTAAAATGCAGAGATCAATGCTGAATAAACAGCAAGAAATCGTAGTTCTGATATGCTTTTATGATTAGGGCTGTGATGCTATATACTGTATGATCCTCATACAAACATTATGCTTTGTAACTGGCAATATTATTCACAATGTAGGTGAGGAGAAATGGTTCGAGTGGTAGCCGTCGCCACGGAGTGTTGATCAAACACTGGAGACACCAAGTGCCCTTAACCAGTTTATTGGCAGATTATTAGGAGGGAAATTAGTGTGGTCTACAATGGAAACATACAAACATAAAACAATGAGATTATACACGGAATATTACTTCAATAATTACATCCCTAAATGGCATTTACTTCTACAGAATCACACATTCACCTCAACAGTACATGTCAATCATGAACTATTCCCATTTTCTCTGTTGAGTACACAATATCACCATATTCTTTAAACTGATAAGCCAAAGCTATAATGAAAGCAAGGTCACGTACATCATTCATTTAGGACATTAGCCTGTCTGATACATCGCTACAATTCCCTTGTTATATTCATCTCGAAATGACGGAACATTTTACGAATCTGTCTGAATTTGCATGAAACAGCCGCATAAATTATTCGGTACGACCTTACAAATCTCTTCGCTATGCCATACTACACTTAACTGTACACCCTGCTTACTCTTAAATGAACAGTATTTAAACGAAAGAAATACAACAGCCTGCACAGATTTAGTCGGGAATCCACTACATCGATCGCGAGCAATGAAATTTCTGCGTTTAACTATAAACAAAGGTCACGATAAACAAAGCTACTTATTTAGCTAACAGGCACTGAAGCTCGCATTCGTATAATTACTGAACTAATACAACGGCAAATTGTATAACAAGTAGCCTCCCAGCTAGCAATACAATGTTGGGCCAATGTTGGGCCCCTACGTTGGGCCAACGTCATTTTGTCCGGCGGGCCAACGTTGGCCCAACTGGTTGGGCCAACGTAAGCAGATTGGTTGGTTTCTGCGTTGTAATTTTCGCTTTGTGGATCCACCTCTATGTAACCCTCCGACAGTGTGTTTTCTGTTATTGGTCTTGAGTAATCAATCAAAATGTTACTCAGCTGCTCTTGAACCAGTCTTTTTGCGTGGCGTTTAATTGTTCTTTGCGAGTACAGTTTTTCCGCCATAAGTTAGTGCGGGTAACATTTGCTTGAAAATTTCTGAAAGCCTAAAAGTTTGAATTTTTTTTTAAATGACGGCACAGCTAGGCGGTGATGCCGCTTGCTAAGATTACTGCCAAGCCACAAGCTCGCCAAAGCAAGTCGACACTCGGCAGTCAAGGAATATCAAAACAATAGCCTATGAGAAATAATAAATACCTAACAGATTGTTGTCCCAAGTTTATAAATTATAATAAGTAGGTTATATAATATTTATACACAAATCACTAAGAAATAATTCTCATTAAAATTCATATAATAAGCAACGCAATCTGGCTGAGTATTACCTTAGCTGACAGCGGAGAGAACTCGTTAGCCAACGTCGTTTAACGGAATTTGTTGGCTCGCGCAAACAGCTAGTTGTGTCGTCGCGCCCTTAAAAGTTGGCACGTGGCCCCTCTGATTTTCGTCTCGATGTGAACACGTTGTGGCATTTGTCGCTACAATAAGAGATTCTGAGTACTTCATAGGATAGGCGAGAAGCACTGCAAAATCAGTATTCCGGTGAAAAAGCGAATTGATATCAGAATCGTGTTCGTAAGGGTCATAACCCATTCAGTTACAAGATTGAAATCGCTGCATAAATCTGTGAAATGTTATCGACTATGGATATGCTAATTCTTCATCTATCAGAAATTGTGAGGTTAAATTGAAAACTCACCATAATGTTGGAGTTACAAGTGAAGCTCCCGTATGTTCTTCGTTGGTTTACAGGGCGGAGATCGCAGCAGACCAGTTGCAATCACCTCTGTGTTCCGCTGTTCTAAAGTATCTTGCCGAATGAAACGGTATCCGAAATTAGGTCGACACATTTTTTTCACGGTCGCTGAGATATGACGTATTATAATTTAGTTTCTGTGCCACTTGCTGAAACAGATTAAAGTAGGCTTACGGAATCCCGAGGCAACTGATAAAAAATGTATATATATCTCGACATTGTCTTGCAATTCATCTCAGAAATGTGCCACAAATCCCATTCCTTTCCTTTATGTGGAAGACGTGTTGCAGGCTACAGGTGTATCTCAAAAAATAAGGATATCATGCAAAAGTTCGTTTTTTTCTTTAGTTGTGCTCAAGAAGTGAAACCTTCATACATTTGATTATTTACACATAAAGTGAAATATTTAAAACCCTTTTTAAATTTAAAATTTTGATGATTACGGCTTAAAGTTTATGAAAAACAAAAAAAAACAAGTCCAGTATCTCAAAATATTAGAATGCCACATAATAATCGTTTAAAAAATGGATTGATAATGCAATCTACAGTAGTCTACATTCTAAAAAATGTCTTTGTTTATACACTCAATAATTGGTCGGGGCTCCGCTTGCATGAATGACTGCATCATGCATCGTGGCATGGAGGCGATCAGCCTGTGGCACTGCTGAGGTGTTATTGAGGCCCAGGGTGCTGTGATAGCGGCCCTACGTTGCAGAATTGTTGTCTATTTCCAAAAGAAATACCCATGACAAAGAGCCCTTAAATGTGTGTGGAAATCATGTGTACATAACTGAGTTGCCAGATGACTCTACCATCTTAGTCAAGAGTTCAGAACAGATCCCTCTGCTAATCAAGAAGATAAGTTTTTTCAAGCTTTAGGTGTCATATATGACTATCCTCTGATAGATTTGTTTTAGTTTTGAGCTAAAAAGAAAGTGAAATCCCAGCTGGCTCAATCATTTTTCCCCAATTGTGGCCCAAATGTGGCGAGCTGTTTGGTAAAGTTTTGGAAGGATGTACAGCCCCTAATTGGCCCAAGTTTGAAATGTCAAAATCTAAATGAAAGTTGGCCAAACCTCACCCAAAACTCCTCTGGGAGCAAACTTCTGAAAATTTCCCATCTTTGTTCAATCTTTGGGCCTCATAAAATGATGAAAAAAATGTATCAGGGTACATCATGAGACGATGTCCCCTCCCGCTCTTGACTAAGTCTTCTGGTCAACCAGACCTATGCCATCACTCAGCCAGTGGCTGGCTTTACACTGGTGCTATTCTATCTCTTATGGTAAACCAGAATCATACCACAGGTCAGCCAAAGGCCTTGACCTTGCTTACCCCATCACAAAATTGCCACATGCATGCCAAACTACAGCCAGAATTATTGCTATCTGGGATACTTTGGAGTGTTAATAACAAACTTTGTATACAGTACAGTTGAGCTGAAGACTTCCATCAAAGCAACCTGGGCTTTCATAACACCTCACCAGTGCAACAGGCTGATCGCCACCATGCCACGACACATGATGCAGTCATTCATGCAAGATGAGCCCTGACCAAGTATTGAGTGTAATACTTCAATTTACATGTAATTAATCTTAAATATATGAAAGTTGCAGTAAAAAAAATAGACTTTTTCATGATATTCAATTTTTTTGAGATGCACCTGTATTGTTTAAATGTTATCATATACCTCCAGGATCAATGGCAAAATTAAAAAATGGGCCTTGCTGAAGCGGGCAATACCCCTCAGCCCCGAAGGTCACTGCTGCAAGGTCAAAGGTCAAACTGGGACAAATCCTCAAAGGCACACCTACCCCCCATGGTGAGCCCACATATGCAATATGAACTTTCTAACCCAAGAGGTTAAAGAGAAATAGCCCGGACAAAATTGGCGGACGCCCGCCCGCCCGCCGAAGGGACGACAATACCCCTTGTGCCCATGTCGAGCTGAGGGGTAAAAAGCCAATGTTACAATCATCATCCCAGGTTGGCAAGGTGTCCAAAAATTTGCCAGCGTTGCAAACATTATGCCAATGTCAGCCCGACGTTTGCAGTTTCCAAACATTTAAGGCAGAATCACACAGTCGGCGTAGGCCACAGCTGAATGGTGGGAAAAAAAAAAAAAAAAAAAGAGCCAAACGTCAGAGAATTTGCACTCAAGAGTGTAAGAAATCTTGTACTGGACGCAGCTCGCTATCATGCAGAGGAGCTCAGCAGACCCCAGTGGAGTGCAACGTTGGTTGGAAGGTTGCACTGATTGGCTATGGTGATCTGAGCAGTGCAGCTGAGCATTGCACAACATCGAGCAAACGTGGACAAAATTTCAACTGTAGATTTCTACTGGACTTAAGATTTCTCTGCCTACAACTCTTCTCATCCTCCTAAATAAATTCTCAAAATTCTACAAGACCACTTTTTTATTTCAACTTCATCATTGTGGCTGGAAAAGGAAGAGGCAGAAGCAGAAGCAGGAAGGCTGGCGGCCCTAAAGCCCCGAGAAGTGGCTGCGGTCATCAGTGGAGCTGAGCGGACCCGAGCGGAGACCGGCGCGCCTCAGGAGAAACCCTAACAAAGTCCAGCTTTCATCAACATTTTGGCCGTAACACTTAAGATTTTAAGCATGCCAATCTTGCTGCAATCTTCCAGCTCTTCTCAACCTTACCCCGTGAAGTTTCAAAACCATAACCGACCTTGACAATGTTATGCCAACGTTGTGCCAACATTGGCACGGTAGCCTAAAATTTGCAAACAATTATCAACCTTTGCAACATTATGCCAACGTTGGGCCAACGTTGACAAAGTTTCCAAACAGTTACCGACCTTGACAATGTTATGCCAACGTTGGGCCAACATTGGCATGGTGGCCTAAAATTTGCAAACAATTACCAACCTTGGCAACATTATGCCAACGTTGGGCCAACGTTGACAAAGTTTCCAAACAGTTACAGACCTTGACAATGTTATGCCAACGTTGGGCCAACATTGTCTTGAGATTACCAACTAAAATCACGTTGGGCCAACGTTGGCTTGCTACCTGGGCTACTTAAGTTTCATTTACGCACACAAATAATTTCCACAGGGAAGCTCAAACTAATAACTTGGTTCTCCTCTAACTTGTCTCCCGCTTCCTGTATACGGCGTCTGTTCTCTTGAATACTGACTGACTGCCTATAAACTCACACCATGGGCTCACGGAGAGGGGGCAGAGATCGCGTGGTCAAGTCTGCTCCCTCCATAGTCTCTTAAACACAAAATAGCGACATTATTTGTCAAAGAAATGTTTAATTATTGAAAAAGCATGCATGGGGTTCAATGTAGACCCTGATCAGTAAAATCGGGAGCAACGCTATTAAGCTGCTTTTCCACCGGACGCAAACCGATTTTTTGCATGACAGATTACATTCAAAGTCAAAGCAAAGACGCAAATACACGCGAAACGCATTGACGCGCGTCTTTGCATTGACTTTGATGAGCAATACGAACTATGTTTGTGGCGATATGTCACATTTGAACTTGGTCCAGGCAAGCTGGTTAACATGATTGGGGTTCAGAGATAATGTAGTAATATTGCTGGGCCGAATCCCGACGTATGTTTGCCTATTTTCTGGTCAAAAGTTAACCGCGATTGAAGCAGGATCTTATTGGAATGATTGGGCGACGATAAGTCTTCACTCGCGCTATAACGTAACCAGATGAACCACAGATAAATGCTTATACATATAAACAGTAAGCTATGTAACTGACGATATTATTCACAAAATGGTAACCTCATTTGTCAAAGAAATGTTTAATTAGGATATTGAAAAAGTGTGCATGGTTTATTTCCTTCAGGCACGCATCAGACTGTAGCGATGCACTGCAGGTTTGTATAAACTTTCTGACGGGAAGATCTGCAGAAAGAAATCTGAGTTGAATTGATGTGGTCTGTTTCCCTTGGCAGGTGATTGGAGGAGAGCAGTTAGTGTGTTGGCTGAAAGAAATCAATGGGAGGAGCTCATTACCATGGAAACGGCGCTTTTAAGGCCGTTTTCCACAACGCCGTCAATAGCGGCGTTAATTTGCATATGAAAACGGCGCTTTTAACGCCGTTTTCCACAACGCCGTAATTAATGCGCTAATGTTCATTTGAAAATGGCGCTTTTAACGGCGTTCTCGCCAGAAAACGGCGTTAAAAGCGCCGAAAAAAAAGCAATAACGGCGTAAAATACACGTGTTCTCGTCCCAAAACGCGTTGTATACAGACGAATCATGGCACTATCGGCTTGCCATAGCCGGGCACGAAATTGCAACATACGCCTGGACACACCCCGTTGGCGCGGCGCATCCCCCATTCGCTGCGCCTGGTCTACGAAATTAGAGCCCCTAGTGTTAAGGAGGGTGAATAGACGGCACTCCGCTGCATAAAAAAAATCCTCTTCAAAATAAAAGCACAGATTTTTTTTTATTGACCCGGCAAAGGCCTGCGACCCAATGAAAACGGGTCCGCGACCCACTTTTGGGTCGCGACCCACCAGTTGAGAATCACTGGTGTAGGGCAAGCAAAGTTTCTGACCAAGATTGATTTATTGAAGGGTTATTGGTGTGTGCCTTTAACTGAGAGGGCCAAGAGCATCTCTGCTTTTGCCACACCATCTGGATTGTACCAGTATGAAGTCCTACCCTTTGGCATGAAAAATGCCCCAGCCACGTTCCAAAAGATGATACAGTCTACAATCGCCGGATTGCCACACACGGGTGCCTACATCGATGACCTGATCACGGAGTGACTCCTGGGAAGAACATCTAAAAGATGTAGAGACGTTGTTCCAGCGCCTGACCCAGGCTAACCTGACTGTTAACCTGAGCAAGAGTGACTTTGGTTGTGCTACTGTCACCTATCTTGGCTACGTCATAGGCCAGGGTAAGGTGGCACCCATAAATGCTAAAGTCCAGGCCATCATGGACTTTCCAGTTCCTGACAACAAAAAAGCTTTGCGCCGCTTCCTTGGAATGATCGGGTACTACCGCAAGTTCTGCAAGAACTTTGCTGAGATTGCTCTCAGTCTAACTAACCAACTGAAGAAAGGCGTAAAGTTCACCTGGGATGATGCATGCCAGAGAGCCTTCAATCGCCTGAAGTCTCTGCTGTGTCACTTCCCCGTGCTCAAATCTCCTGACTTCAACAAACCGTTCTCCATCGCGGTCGATGCTAGCGACCAAGCTTGTGGATCTGTGCTCCAACAGAGAAGTGACTCTGATGACATTGAGCATCCTGTGGCATACTTCTCCAGGAAGTTCAATCACCACCAAAGGAACTATTCCACAATAGAGAAGGAACTGTTGGCTCTGGTCCTTTCTTTACAACACTGAGGTTAATGTTTGTACAGGACAAAAGCCAATGATTGTGTACACTGACCACAATCCGTTAATGTTTCTGAGTAAGATGAAAAACAAGAATCAGAGATTGTTGAATTGGAGTTTGATTTTACAGGAGTTTGACTTGGAAATTAAGCATGTGAAGGGTACAGACAATGTAATTGCTGATTGCTTATCCCGTATTTGATTGTGTATATATATATCATGTGTTTGAATATTGTATGATATGTATATATAGACAAGTGTTCACTTAACCATTTTGTATTGAAAAGAAAAATTGCCTTTATGAGTCAAAATTTTTCCCTTTTGGAATGGAGGTGTAATGTGAATATAGGCCACTAGATGGCAGTATTTTCCCTTTTTTTTGTTAAGCTCAGACTGGAGTCATGTTTAGACATGTCCTGGACATGTCTGGGGCAAGTCTCAGAAAATTAAAAAAAAGAGGTCTAAATGTGGGTGGGGTCTGCAAAAGAGTATATAAGGAAAAGAATTGAGACAGTAAAGTAAGAGGAGAAATTGCAAGCAGATGACCAGACCTGCCATTCTGTTCAAGACCTGTGACGTTTCTTTTGTGGATTTCTTTGCCTGTGTTTGAGCATTTTCATCATCCAGGACATCACCAAGCCGCCCCACAAAAAGGGACTGTAAATATTTCTTTTTGTTTTTGTTATAATCAATCTTGGTCTTAGTTGTTAGTTGTTTAGTCATTATTGTCTTTGTTAAAAATTAAATGTGTTTTAGTTGTTAAAACTGTCTGTCATCCCTTGCTGTTGCTGTTGCTGTTGTGTTGTAATGTAATAAATTGGGGCCACAACAGCCCAAACCTAGCTCCAGTCTGAGCTTAACAAAAAAAAAAGGTAAATACTGCCATCCAGTGGCCTATATTCACATTACAATGAGATGAGGGGTCCGAGACGATGATACGTGATATCTGCCCGTGACATGCCAAAGGCTCTTTTTCTCTCTCCTCTATCACAAGCCGTTGCATTTTCTTGATGCAGTAACATTTCTTTTTTTTTTGTTGGCTTTTTGTTGGCCATTGACCACACCAAAAAGAACTAGGGTCACTGTACACTTCACGAACAGCTCAATGTTTGTTATTACTGAAGTGCTTGGCGCGTGCACATGGCGCGCGTCAGGATTACAAAGCCACACGCTTTTATTTCCTCGCGTGCATCACTGGAAAAGCAATAAAAATCAATTGATTCTTCAATTTGCCGCAAATACAGAACATACCTCACCCTTGCGTTTTCCGATGTCTGGTTTGCAACTAAAGGACAAGGCTTAAAGGATTCATACCCAGCACGCGGAATAATCTGCGGGGCACTGTAAAAGCCAGGCTGTCTGCACACCGGAGAAGTGGTGGCATCCACTCTTTCTGTAGTGGAAGTGCATGGAGAATAACGGAGTGGATGCGGATGAAGGAGAGTTACGTAAAAGGGTCATATTTATTTGCCTATGCTCAAAGTATCACTGTGATAGATACTGGAAACAAGCTTAATATGGTTTCAAATATTTATTGTATTTTTTGGCATTTCAAGCAGTTGCGCAGTACATAGGCGTCACGGGCCGAGCCAGGGAATTTGGCGCAGATGCTTAATGTGCTTCTCACGATTGCACACAACCTGAACATTAATGCTGTGCCGACATCTTCGGTCTCTGTACTTATTCTTATTAATGGAAGGGGTTCTGATTGCAATGCGAGTACAATCAATGGCTCCCACAACACTGGGGAACCTGGCGACGCGGTAGACCTCCCCCCCCCCCCCCCCAAACTCTCCGTCTTTCAGCTGGTGTTTCGGGGAATTTTAAAGTGGCTGATGTGGTACAGCATAGCGTCAACCAACTGTCAGACACCTTGACACAGACGCCTGTGATGTGCGCGTGACATCACCAGCCACTCCCTAGAACGACCCAGATGCCAGGACTGACAGCGCAGCTGTGACCTTGATGACCACCAGTAGGTTTGTAATTGTTAGTAATGAGTTTGTGATTGAACTAATTGGAGAACAGGCTGTTCCGTAATCATGATTTCATTTGATCATCTCATAACCATAATAAATATAGTTTTAGAAATAAGAATGAACAATCGAATATTGAATGTCTCAACCTTTACCATGTTAAATAAAATTAATTTTGAATTTGGCCTATAACTGAAACGCAATATTCCATTTTGCCTTATGTTGGTGCTTGACCTTAATACAGCCCCCAAAAGCGCTAAACAGAAAAAGCGCATATCAATGATCTAGGACTAGTTTGAAAAAGTAGGTTTTTCAAAAAATTCAAAAATGGCAGAAACTCCAATAGGCAGACTATAGGTCCATTTGACTCATGATCCAAGGATTCAGGAGAAACAACAGCAACAACTCTGGGACAAATGGTTCAAAAGTGGAGCAGAAATATCTTGAAATTTGGCCTGTTGGTGGCGCTACAGGGATGCATGGATTAACCCCAAATTTGGTGCCCGGATACCGTAGATACCTTGGCGAGATCCTCACGGTTGCAGCTGTGCATTGAAAACAGTTGGATTGTGGCAACCTGGTTAAAGAAGCTGTGAGGGTTGCTTTGCTAATTTTCTAGGGGGCGCTATGGAGCCATTCCACCCCATGGGCAACACCCCTATCATATGTAAATGCTCGGCATTCTTGACATGTGTATCAATGTTCATGAGGTTATGGCTGCGTTAAAGCCATGAAAAAGCCAAACGTAATTTGATGGTGAGGGCTTGATGGTTGCCATGCTGGCAGATAGACTTCATTGCTCATAGCTTCCCAGCATTGATAATGCAGCTTCAGCAACTTATTCTGCACTTTAGGCTCTGTTCAGATTTCAGTCCAAGTCAGATTCTTTTGCATATCCGATCAAAATCTGATCTCACTGACCGTTCTTATTACACATTACAAGTGATGACATCCGATCTTGGCGTCCCTATTGCATAGTGCTCAGATCCGACAATCAATCCAGGTGTGTGTAATTTAAGTTTAATTTTACACAAACAAGCCATCGACAGGATTGATATAGGAAATCAAATTATGCATTGGCGTGGTGCGAATGCTTTACAATTTGAGAGAAAACGCCAGAAACGGAGGAGGTTGCTGTGTTCATGTTTATTTTTTGCAGCAGTCACAACTGGCATGGGACTGTGGTATGCGCTGAATCAATTCTGTCACAGAATTACGTTGTAATTGTTGTCGTGCAAATAACGAAAGGGGCACATTCAAATCCTGTTCAAATGGTTAGACTTCAGATCGAGAAATCTGATTGGAATCGCAATTGAAACCACTTCCGTATGTGGGTTGAATGAGATTCGGGGAAAAAAAAAAAAAAAAAAAAAAAAATCACATTGTGGTTTTCTGCCATTCAGTCCACCCGCAATTGAAGCTAGATAGATTCTGGACATGCAAAAAATAAAAAAATATCTGATTTGGGCTGGCAGTCTGAACAAGGCCTTAGAAGTGGAATTAGGTTGGTGGGGTGAACTTCATTGGATCAGTTCATGGTAGAGTAAAAAAAGTCGCTCCCTTTTACCGCTTGGGGGGGGGGGGGGGGGGGTGTATGACTATGATGGGATATTGTTCAAGGTTGGACTCTTATCAAATGTGAAGTTTAGGGCTGATTGGACAATATACATTGAAGTTACAGCAACTTCCTGCTTCATTTAGAATACTGGAAATTGGTCAAAAATTGCAGCTAGTACTGTGTCCAAGGAAATCTCTTGCCACTAATTAGCACATTTGGCCAATATTTTCGCCGTGGCAACCGAAATCGATAGGCATCATGGGTGAAGTATAACATGTCAATACCAAACAGGAAAAAAATTGGTAAAAAATTACAGCCTGAAGAGTCTCCACAAGAAAGTGTCTCCGGACGCGGAGGCGGCAACACATGAATCCATAGTAGTCGCACGACTTCATCCGCGCGACCTGTGCTCAGCAACCCAATTTGGAGCTTTACCACTTTTTTCTAATTCGATCCATTTAAAAAAAAAAAAAAAAAAAAAGTTGCTTGCAATATTGAAAAACAATTTCACTTCTATTTTTCATAGCACATTTTTCAAAATGTGGCCGATGACTAAATTCCTAATAGTTAAAAGGCTGCTAATCAGGACAAATGAACAGCTTATTTAAATCCTACAAGTGAAGTTCGAGAATCACTGGCATTGGCCAAAAAGCGCGTGAGAGGATCGATCTCGACTGGTTTGCAGATAACAGCAGTCTTCCACAAAGTTTGCCATGAGGAATACAGGATGTGGGTGGGGGGGTACACATCATTTACTGACTGCCTCATCTGGTGCTGGGCTCTTTGGACAAGATCAAATACTCTATTTGACAAAATGCCTCAATACTTTGGAGATAGCCTTTGGTGCTTTCACAATATGTCCAATGAGATTATTGTATGAATAGTCATTAGTAATGTGGATATGATTGCCCAGCAGGTAGAGACCACTATAACCAGCAGCCATGCTACAATGCCAGCAGCCATACCACAATTCGATCTGCTGCAGCTGCGTGGCTGAAGCCAAGCAGGTGTGTGCTTGGTCAGTACCTGGATGGGAGACTGAGGAGACTGCTGGAAGAGGTGTTGGTGGGGGAGTAGGTGGTGATCTTCCCTCTGGCAGAATAATCCCCAATGCCCCAATGCGGTGACGGGGACACTGTACTGAAGGATACGCCGTCTTTCGGATGAGATGTTACAGAGTTCCTGACTCTCAGTGGTCATTAAAGATCCTATGATATTCCTCGATAAGAGTAGGGTCATAACCTGGCTCTTTCGACCTGCCACCTAATCATCCCCTGATCTAATTGGCTGTGCAATTCCTCCTCTCCCTCCCGACCTCTACCCCCAGGGCTCCCTTGAAAAAGAGATTTCAGGACTTCCCTGGATAAAATAAAAAAAATAACACTATTACAGAAAACTTACTCCCTTAACATCAAGGCAGACTAAGAAATGAGGCAATTTAAAATTCCTGGCAATTTAAAGTCACAAGATCAATGATATTGATCCATTGCCCAGCCCTGCCCTGAGTTGGCATGCTGGAAGGCTACACTTTGCGGTGCCACATACCAGCTGTCGTCTCTAGGTGAAAGGGTATGGCAATCATTTAAAGGCAGACATCAACCTGAAACCAGTTGCAATGTCCAGTAGCCATGACAAAATTTGCATTATGCAATAACCAATTGCATTATGATTTACATCTAGATAAGTTAACAGCAACTTCTACACCACAATGAGGTAGTGCAATGCAGATCAATGCATATATTGTGCCAGTGTTTCCTGCTGAAGTTCACCCAGAACTTGGACATGTTCATGAGTTCCATACGAATTTCCTGGAGAGGAGTAATCGTTTAATGTACCATGGGCTGAACCCAAATGATAACACTCCAGAAGCAGATCTGTACTGATGTGCCCAAGGTCATTGAGGTCTACAAAAGCATGGAGCTGTAAATGTGCCCATTGAGCAGGACTTCAAACCTCACTTATTAGCTACAATACCCCAAATCAAGTCAAAGTTGTTCATTCAAATAAGCATACATCTAAAGTCAAATCAATAAAAATACATAATCTGGAGACCTTAATTGGTTGTCAGTATCCAAGAGGCACTGATTGTAGAAATGAGAAGCTCTAGAGACTCAAGACTTCACAGGACCACACCTGTTTAGTCAGCCGACTGCCTGTATGCAAGAGCAGGGAAACCAGTACTGGCGGGGAAGACTATGGCATTCAGCCAGTCTATAGTTTCAATAAAAATTGCACCGCAAAAGTAGGTTCACCAGTTTTGTCTCAATGCCGGTTACAGGTATCTATAGTGATTTCAAAAGCCATCCTAATCCTAACCGGTCTTGCGCCCTGACAATGAAGTAGTGTGAAGTGCCCCAATTCAGTCCACCCCTTAATGTCACACACACGAACTTTAAAAATGGAACCATCTATTCATAAAATTCAACTATTCTTTTATCAATGCTATGGACTTCCATTTCTGCATGTGTGGAAGTACATCCAACAAGACATGACTTCAGTTTCACTCTTTAATGGGGGCAAACCACTCAACCATGTTAGGCTCTCTCCTCCATAGAGTTAATGAAACAGCGCAACCTCTGTGCGAAACATTCTAGCCAAAGATTCTAACAAATGTCCTCATGTGTTCTCGAGGGTAAGGAAGGACCTAGCCTAAAACAGCAAAATATGAAGTTAAGAGTCTCCACTCATTCTATCCCCCCCCCAGTTAAGTGTGTTTATAATATACTGTTAACTAAGCAGTGTAACTTAAGACATATTGCAGTTTAATGTGGGGAAAGATATGTCTCAGTAATTTTAACAATGGCAACGCCTGTGGAGAAATTTCCTACCTTTAAGAATGATAAAAATTGTCAAATAAGTGAAAACGACCTAAAAACACAGTAACAGTGGCCAGATGAATAATTATAAATTATATTATGCGTCAGCTGACAAATCGGCAAAAGGGGTTGAAAGTAAAGAGCTGACAATTCTGGAACTGTTTAGAGAAAGGAGAATCCTAAAAATTTAGGATCAGGATAAACATTTTGCAAAGCAAAGTGAAGCTGTGTCTCAGTCAATGCCATCTGAAAAGTTTACCAAATCAATTATTTTACCCACTGCCATATGCCCCCCATATTCAGGAACAGAGGGAGAGATGGCAGTTTAAAAAAACCTGTATCCAGTAAGATCAAATTTGGACAAGACAACTGGTGGGTATAAGGGTAGGGAGTAAGGAAACAATTGCTGTTGGCAGTGTGTAAAAGAACACCTATAAGTTTATTGGGGAGGGATGCAATCTTGGCTTTAGGTTTAAATTTGAATTGTGCAGAAGGATGAATTGATTTAATGGGGATGTATAGTATACAAATTTAGAAAAAGGGGAATTGGCAAATGTTTATGGGTGGGGGAGATATAGAGGACTAAATTAAAGAGCAAGTTTTGAGTACCTGGGGAAAATGTAGAGGCTCAAATACCCCAGGATACATGGCCAGAAACTTAATTGCATGGTATAATGATATGACGTCACTCAGGACCCAGAATTTGGGGGGGGTCTTAATATTGATTTTGGAACAGGACAGTCAAGCAGCAGTGCTCATTATAGGACAGGAGGGAACAGCACTTGAAGAGAAAACAGATTGAGTTAGGGAATGGTTTGGAATGAAAGAGGCAGCACCTCAAATACCACTTCAAATTAAAGCTGCAAGCAGCGTTGAACGGGCCCTCGCCCCCTTGCACACACTGGGGCTGTTGTGAGATCCTGGCGGGTGCAGCTCTGCACTCATGAGCATTGGACAGGACAAGTGCTGGCCCCAACCTTAGAGAAAGTGTCGAGCGAATCGGACAAAGCTGAAGGAGTCATGACAAGCTGATACTTCATCCACCTGAGGGCCCTCAGAGTGTAACCAAATGTGGGCAGGCACATTCAGAGGCAGACCCTAAGCACAAATATGAAGTTTTGAGCAAATCGGCCAATTTTAATGTAAAATTTCATGTTTCCTCAAGGGGGCACCATGAGTTAGATTGCTTAGCAGCACATCGAGGCATTCAGGGTGGGGCTTTTACCGTATACAGGAATTTTGAATCCATTTGGATGAAGTATGAGGGAGAGAGCGCTGCTCGAATATGTTTGGCGAGGCATCTGAAATGGGGACACCATGGCGGCCACGCCCATTTTGCGACAGATCTGCAGAGCACAACTATTGATCAGCATGGTCTCTTGATGATCTGATATAAATATTAGGCGGATTGGATGGAATCACTAGGAGGAGTTCGTTAAAATACAATGTGTGGAAATCGGGCCAAAATGACATTAAAATCAAAATGGCTGACTTCCTGTTTGGAATTGACCAGTGGTGCCTGAGACATTTTTGTTCATATTGGCAACATACACGTGTACCAATTTTTATCTTCCTTTTCCAAAAAAAACCCCTATGGGAAGGGGTTTTTCAAAATTTCAAGGGTGCGCTATCGAGGCATGTTGCAGCCCTCATGAGCAACGCCCCAATCAGATGTTAGAGCTCACCACCCTTGACTGGCATATCAATTTGCATGATGATATGAATTCATTAAGAACATCAAAAACCCAAACGCATTTTCATGGCGAGGGATCCATAGTCACCGCGTTGCCACACGAACGCCATGACTCAATGCTTCACAGCATTCATAAGGTAGCTTCAACATTTTGCTTTACATGTTGTAGAGGGGGAAAAAAGTTGATGGGTTCAACTATATGTCATCAGAAAGAAAAAACTGGTCACTTCTTGTTAGCGGCCACGCCCACTGACTTACAGACCTGCAGTGCACAACTTTTGATCAGCATGGTCTCTTGATGTTTACTGATAAATCTGGTTTTGATTGGATGAAATCTCTAGGAGGAGTGCGTTAAAATACAAAGCGTGGAAATCAGGCAAAAATGACTTTCTGTTTGGAGTAGACGAATGATGCCAGAGACTTTTCTTTTGCGTTTTTGCCAAATACATGTGTGTACCAATTTCCATATTTCTACTCCAAGAAAACCCCGATGAGGAAGGGTTTTTGAAAATTTCAAGGGGGCGCTATCGAGGCATTTTGCTGCCTTCATGGACAACGCCCCAATCAGATGTGAGAGCTCACCACCCTTCACCTGTCTATCAATTTCTATGATGATACAAGTTTATTAAAGACATCAAAAAGCCAAACGTATTTTCATGGCGATGTGTCATCAGTACAAATGAAAGTCAACTGGTCACTTCCTGTTAGCGGCCACGCCCTCTGACCTGCAGACCTGCAGAGCACAACTTTTGATCAACATGGTCTTTTGATGTTTACTAATAAATGTGGTGTTGAATGGACGAAATCTCTAGGAGTGCGTTAAAATACAATGTGTGGAAATCAGGCAAAAATGACACGTTAAAATCAAAATGGCGGACTTCCTGTTTGGAGTAGACGACTGATGCAGGAAACTTTTTTTTGCATCTTGGGCAAATACACGTGTACCAATTTTCATCTTTCTACTCCAAAAAAACCCCTACGGGGAGGGGTTTTTGAAAATTTCAAGGGGGCGCTATCGAGGCATTTTGCTGCCCTCAAGGGCAAACCCCCAATACAATGTGAGAGCTCGCCACCCTTGACCGGCATATCAATTTCCATGATGATACAAATTCATTAAGAACATCAAAAACCCAAACGTATTTTCATGGCGAGGGATCCATTGTCACCGCATCGCCACACGAGCGCCATTACTTGAAGCATCACAGCATTCGTAAGGTGGTTGAGGCAACTTCTCCATGTTGTTTAGGGGAAATAAAGCTGATGGGTTCAACAGTGTGTCATCAGTACAAGTGAAAGTAAAAACTGGTCACTTCCTGTTAGTGGCCACGCCCACTGACCTACAGACCTGCAGAGCACAACTTTTGATCAACATGGTCTTTTGATGTTTACTAATAAAGGTAGTTTTGATTGGATGAAAAATTTCTAGGAGGAGTGCGTTAAAATACAATGTGTGGAAATCAGGCAAAAATGACACGTTAAAATCAAAATGGCCGACTTCCTGTTTGGAGTAGACAAATGATGCCAGAGACTTTTTTTGCGTCTTGGCCAAATACACGTGTACCAATTTTCGTCTTCCTTCTCCAAAAAACCCCGTTTGGGGAGGGGTTTTTGAAAATTTCAAGGGGGCGCTATCGAGGCATTTTGCTGCCCTCATAGGCAAAGCCCCAATCCGATGGGAGAACTTGCCACCCTTAACCTGTCTATCAATTTTTATGATGATACTGTAATGTGAATATAGGCCACTAGATGGCAGTATTTACCTTTTTTTTAATTCAGCTCAGACTGGAGTTATGTTTAGACATGTCCTGGACATGCCTGGGGCAAGTCCCCGAAAATTTAAAAAAAAAAAAAGAGGTCTAAATGTGGGTGGGGTCTGCAAAAGAGTAGAAGGAAAAGAATTGAAACAGTAAAGTAGTTGGAGAAATTGCAAGGAGAAGGATACTTGTGACCAGACCTGTCATTTCTCATCAAGACCTGTGAAGTTTCTTTTGTGGATTTTTGCCTGTGTTTGAGCATTTTTTTTCTCACCCAGCACATCACCAGGAAACCCACAAGGACTGTAAATTAGTTTTTTTTTCTAATCAATCTTGGTCTTAGTTGTTGGTTAGTGTTAGTCTTTGTTTGTTAATTAAATGCGTTTAAGTTTTTAAATTGTGTCTGTCATCCCTTGCTGTTGCTGTTGCTATTGTGTTGTAAATGTAATAAATTGGGGCCATAAATTGGGGGCTCGTCCGGTATAGAACATTGTGAGAGAAATTTATTGAAAATCTAACATCCCAAATTGTAAAATTGGTTTTTTGAATTTTCCTATATAAATATATTGACAGATCAACAGCAATGGATGATTTCTTGGCATCAACAACCGTTGAGGTTTTGAAGTCTTAAAAAGACAGAACTGCTAGAAATTTGCAGACATTTAGAGCTGACAGAGGTAAAACCAGCCATGCGAAAAGCAAGACTGGCTAGAGAGATAGTTGAATATTACATTGATGAAAATGTGTTTGCACCAGGAGATCTGGAACAGTTTCCAGTGGAAAATCCAAATATAGAAATGGAATTTAAATAAAAATGCGAGAGATTGAAAGGGAGGAAAAAGAGAAAGAAAGGGAGGAAAGAGAAAGAAAGGGAGGAAAAAGAGAAAGAAAGGGAGGAAAGAGAAAAACAGAATTTGAGAGAGAGAAAGAGGAAAGAGCAGAAAGAGAGAGACAGATTTTGAATTAGAGAAATTCGATAGAGAAGAAAGACTCCAAATGGAGCAACTAAAAATTAAAATTGAAACTAAAAATACATTTTGTGCCAGTCAGGAGGTAAAACTGGTGCCTCCATTTTTGGAAAAGGACGTAGACAACTATTTCCAGTGTTTTGAAAAGGTAGCAAAGAGTTGCCAGTGGCCAAAGGAACACTGGCCTCTGATGTTGCAAACTGTCCTCAAGGGTAAAGCTCAACAAGCCTATTCGGCTTTGTCTGCAGATGATTCCTCTGAATATGAGGTTGTCAAAAAGGTTATTTTGAGAGCGTATGAGTTGGTTCCAGAGGCTTACCGACAGAAATTCAGAGGTCTGAAGAAATCTGAAAATCAGATTTATGTGGAATTTGCTAATGAGAAGGTTTGCTTTGAGCGCTGGTGTACTTCTATGGAGGTCAAGGATGATTTCAACTCACTAAAAGAGATGGTGTTAGTTGAAGAATTCAAAAACTGTGTTAAAGATGATATTAAGACCTACCTTAATGAGAAGCAAGCACTGAGTTTGCAATCAGCTGCAAAATTTGCAGATGAATGTGTTCTCACACAAGTCCAAATTTCAGTCTAGCAGTAACAATAAATGGTCCCAATTTCAGAAAAAGGGTTACGGTGATACCCAAGATTCCTCACCCAAAGACAAAGACAAATCTAGTGATGGTGCTCAGAAATCCAGTAACAGGTCTGATCAAAGTGTGAAAGCTGACGGTGACAAAAGTGGTCTAGTTTGCAGTTATTGCAAGAAATCTGGTCATGTTACAACTAACTGTTGGTTCCTAAAAGCTAAGAAAGAAAAAGAAAAGGATATCAAACCAAATGCCTTTGTGAAAACAAGGTTAGAAACTACCCCTGTAGTAGATAACCGATCTGCTAAATTACCTGCTTCTTGTGGGGCTAAAAAGCCTAATACAGCTGACTTTGTGAGGGAGGAATTTCTTCCATTTGTGTCAGAGGGATTTGTGGCTCTGAATGAGCATACTACTCCTGTCCCCATATATATCCTAAGGGATACCGGAGCTTCTCAGTCACTTTTGTTGATGGACTCCTTGGAGTTACGTGATGAGACCGCTTCAGGGGATTTCATACTTGTACAAGGTATTGAAGGGAGGACTGTATCTGTACCCCTGCGCTCTATATTCTTGAAGTCAGATTTAGTTACAGGACAGGTAAAGGTGGGACTTATGTCAAGTCTACCTATAAAGGGTATTTCTCTGTTGCTAGGCAATGACCTGGCTGGGGACAAAGTAGTTCCCCCTGTACATCTTACTTCACAGCCGAGCACTGAAGATGGGGATGAGGACCCATCTGTGTATCCTTCTTGCGCAGTGACTCGTGCTATGGCCAAGAAGGCTAAAGAAGATGTTGTGGTGCCGTCCAGTACATTGAATAGTCAGGACTCAGGTGGTTCGCCTCATGACTCTGATTGGCCTACTATGGTTTCTCCGTTTGAGGACTTAACAGATACTTTTATCAGTTCTCTATTCAGCCAGCCGGATGGGTCTGGTGATTCTGATGTGTCTGGAGACTTGTCTCTGTCCAGAAAGCGGTTGATTGAGGAGCAAACTAATGATCCTGAAATTTGTGTACTAAAGAGGAGAGCCCTTCCTGATAAAGAAATAGACGCAGTTCCAGTTGGGTATTATCTCAAGGATGGTGTGTTGATGCGGAAGTGGCGCCCTCCTGATATCCCTGCCAGTGCAGATTGGGCAGTGGTCAGGCAAATTGTAGTTCCGAAGGTCTATAGGAATGAGATCTTAACAATGGCTCATAGTTTACCTTTAGGAGGTCATCTTGGTGTTAACAAGACTGTTGATAAGATCATGAAACACTTCATTTGGCTTGGGCTTCGGAAAGACGTTTCCAACTTTTGCAAAACCTGTCACACGTCAGGTAGTTGGAAAACACCAGTTAGACCCACCTGTAGCTCCATTGCAGCCTATATCCCAGCATTTGGGGAGCCCTTCTCTAAGGTCATTGTTGATTGTGTTGGTCCATTACCCAAGACTAGATCTGGAAATCAGTACTTGTTGACAATCATGTGTGCATCTACCAGATTCCCCGAAGCCATACCTCTACGTAACATCAAGGCAACTGCAATCTCGAAGGCTTTGATAAAGTTCTTCACGTTGTTTGGCCTTCCCAGGGAAATTCAGTCAGACCAAGGTAGCAATTTCACTTCTGGTTTGTTTCAGCAGGTTGTGTATGAACTAGGTGCAAAGCAGATTCTTTCTAGTGCCTATCATCCAGAAAGTCAGGGTGCCTTGAGAGTGGAATGAAACCGCTCTAAGACAATGATGAGGACTTATTGTTATGACCATGAGAAAGACTGGGATGAAGGTGTTCATTTGCTGTTGTTTGCAGTTGTTTGCAGAGAAGCAGTGCAGGAGTCTACTGGATTCAGTCCATTTGAGCTAGTGTTTGGTCATGAAGTGAGAGGACCTTTGCTATTATTGAGTGAACAATGGCAAGAGGAAGAGCCGTACATCAGTCTGTTAGACTGTTAGCAAGTTCAAGGAAAGATTGCGTGCAGCTTGTGACCTAGCCAAAGAGAATTTGAAATCAAGTCAGGGAAAAATGAAAACTTGGTATGATCATAAGGCTAGAAGCCGTGAGTTTAAACCAGGAGACAAGGTCCTTGTGTTGTTTCCCTTGCAGTCCAATCCATTGCAGGCTAGATTTCATGGTCCTCATGAAATTCTGACAAAACTCAATGATCTCAATTACATTGTGAAGACTCCAGATAGGAGAAAACCAAAACAATTGTGTCACATTAACATGCTGAAGCCTTATCGTGACAGAAATGCTAGGGTTGCAGCTGTCACTTCAGATTCTCCTATGGTCGAGATTTGTGAAGATGAGGGGGAGTTTCAAGATGATGAACCTAGAATTAAAGCTGAAGTTCTTTCATGTGAATTGTCAAATTCTGAAGTGTTGCAAAATCTTGATGTAAAACTCCAGCACTTAGAACCCTCACAGAGAGATCAGTTTGAGAGGTTGATCAAGAAATATGAGGATCTGTTTCCTGATGTTCCAAAGAGAGTTTCTGAAGCCTCTCATGATGTAGATGTTGGTGATTTCAAACCAATAAAACAGCATCCGTACCGGATGAATCCTGAAAAGAGAAAGATTGCTGAGAAAGAGGTTGAGTACATGTTAGAACATGACATTATCAGACCCTCCAACTCAGATTGGAGGTCACCCTGTGTGCTAGTTCCAAAACCTGATGGAAGTACTAGATTCTGTACAGATTATCGCAAAGTCAATGCTGTAACTAGAACTGATGTGTTTCCAATACCTAGGATTGATGATTGTATTGAGAGTAGGGCAAGCAAAGTTTCTGACCAAGATGGATTTATTGAAGGGTTATTGGTGTGTGCCTTTAACTGAGAGGGCCAAGAGCATCTCTGCTTTTGCCACACCATCTGTATTGTACCAGTATGAAGTCCTACCCTTTGGGATGAAAAATGCCCCAGCCATGTTCCAAGGGATGATACAGTCTACAATCGGCGGATTGCCACACACGGGTGCATACATCGATGACCTGATCACATGGAGTGACTCCTGGGAAGAACATCTAAAAGATGTAGAGACGTTGTTCCAGCGCCTGACCCAGGCTAACCTGAGCAAGAGTGACTTTGGTTGTGCTACTGTCACCTATCTTGGCTACGTCATAGGCCAGGGTAAGGTGGCACCCATAAATGCTTAAGTCCAAGCCATCATGGACTTTCCAGTTCCTGACAACAAAAAAGCTTTACGCCGCTTCCTTGGAATGATCGGGTACTACCGCAAGTTCTGCAAGAACTTTGCTGAGATTGCTCTCAGTCTAACTAAGCAACTGAAGAAAGGCGTAAAGTTCACTTGGGATGATGCATGCCAGAGAGCCTTCGACCGCCTGAAGTCTCTGCTGTGTCACTTCCCCGTGCTCAAATCTCCTGACTTCAACAAACCGTTCTCCATTGCGGTCGATGCTAGCGACCAAGCTTGTGGATCTGTGCTCCTACAGAGAAGTGACTCTGATGACATTGAGCATCCCGTGGCATACTTCTCCAGGAAGTTCAATTGCCACCAAACAAACTATTCCACAATAGAGACGGATGTGTTATGTTTGTACAGGACAAAAACCAATGATTGTGTACACTGACCACAATCCGTTAATGTTTTTGAGTAAGATGAAAAACAAGAATCGGAGATTGGTGAATTGGAGTTTGATTTTACAGGAGTTTGACTTGGAAATTAAGCATGTGAAGGGTACAGATTGCTGATTGCTTATCCCGTGTTTGAATGAATGAATGAATGAATGAATGAATGAATGAATGAATGAATGAATGTATATATATATATATATATATATATATACACACACACACACACACACATATATATATGTTTATTTGAATATTGTATGATATATATATATATATATATATAGACAAGTGTCCACTTAACCATTTTGTATTGAAAAGAAAAATTGCCTTTGAGTCAAAATTTTTCCCTTTAGGAATGGAGGTGTAATGTGAATATAGGCCACTAGATGGCAGTATTTACCTTTTTTTTATTCAGCTCAGACTGGAGCTATGTTTAGACATGTCCTGGACATGTCTGGGGCAAGTCCCCGAAAATTTAAAAAAAGAGGTCTAAATGTGGGTGGGGTCTGCAAAAGAGTATATAAGGAAAAGAATTGAGACAGTAAAGTAGTAGGAGAAATTGCAAGGAGAAGGATAGATGTGACCAGACCTGTCATTTCTGTTCAAGACCTTTGAAGTTTTTGTGGATTTTTGCCTGTTTTTGAGCATTTTTTTTCTCACCCAGCACATCACCAGGAAACCCACAAGGACTGTAAATATTTCAGTTTTTTTTTCTAATCAATCTTGGTCTTAGTTGTTGGTTAGTGTTAGTCTTTGTTAATTAAATGCGTTTAAGTTTTTAAATTGTGTCTGTCATCCCTTGCTGTTGCTGTTGCTATTGTGTTGTAAATGTAATAAATTGGGGCCAAAACAAGACAAGTTTATTAAAGACATCTAAAACCCAAACGTATTTTCATGGCGAGGGATGGAAAGTCGCCGCGTCACTACATGGACGCCATTATGCATAGCTTTATATTATACATTAGGTTGCTTCACCAATTTTTTCTGCATGTAATAGAAGTGGAATGAGGTTGATTGGATCAAGTGTGTCCTCAGTACAAGTGAAAGTAATAACTGGTCACTTCCTGTTACCACAGGAGGGCGCTAGTTGCAAAGTGGGAATTTAATGCATCTTGACGTTCAGGGCGAAGCAATGATCATGTCCAGCAAGTTTGAAGCTACTACAGTCAAGTATGTGGGCGTGAGAGCATTGGGAATCCCAAACATTTTCATGGCGAGGCATCCAAAGTCGCCTCTTTGCCACACAGACGCCATTACTCGTAGCTATACAGCGTTTATAATATAGCTTCATCAACTTGTTCTGCATGTTTTAGAAGTAAAATGAAGTTGATGGGTTCAACAATGTGTCATCAGTACCAGTGGAAGTAACGAGTGGTCACTTCCTGTTACCACCGGGGGGCGCTATTGGCAAAGTGGTAAGTTAATATATCAGGATGTTCAGGGCAGAGCCCTCATCATGTTCAGCAAGTTTGAAGCTTGTAAAATCAAGTATTTGGCTGTGAGAGCGTTGTAAAATTTTTTCCTCAAGTCACAAAAGTTTCCCACGCCCTTTGACTTACAGATCTGCAGAGCACAACTTTTGATTAGCTCGGTGTCACAATCTGTACCAAATCTGAAGTCGATTGGGCGAAATCCCGAGGACGAGTTAGTTTTAAAATTCAAAAATTCAAATCAAAATGGCCGACTTCCTGTTGGGTTTAGGGTGTAGCTTCAATGCAGTTTTTTGTATGCCTTGATACAAAGCATGTAACTACCAAATTTCGTCTGCCTACGACAAAGTAACCGAATTTCCCTATGGGAATTTTGAAACGTGTTTAGGGGGCGCTATTTCGGCATTTGGGGTCAAACCTGTGCGACCGCATAAAAATATCAAATTTCGGATTAAGCCAGACGTCTGTGGAAAGTTAGATGCGTTTTCACCATTGAGAAAGGGGCGAAATTGGCCCTTGAAATGTCGGAGGAATAATAATAAAAATAATAATAATAATAATAAACAGCATGATTTCAATAGGGTCCTCCGCGGACGACTTGCTGTCGTGCTCGGGCCCTAATTAAAGCTGCAAGCAGCATTGAACGGGCCCTCGCCCCCATGCGCACATTAGGGTTTGTGGTGAGATCCTGACGGGTGCAGCTGTGCACTCACAACCATTGGACAGGTCAAGTGCCGGCCCCAACCTGAGAGAAAGGATGAGCGAATCAGACAAAGCTGAAGGAGTTATGATAAGTTGATACTTCATCCACCAGAAGTCGCTCAGAGTGTAACCAAATTTGGGCAGGTGCATTCAGGGGCAGACCCTAAGCACAAATGTGAAGTTTTGAGCAAATCGGCCAATTTCAATGTAAAATTTGGCATTATCTGTTTCCATAAGGGGTCATGATGAGGTAGATTGTTAAGCAGCACATCAAGGCGTTCAGGGTGGAGCTTTTACCATGTACAGGAGTTTTGAATCCATTTGGATGAAGTCTGAGGGAGAGGGAGCAGCTCGAATGTATTTGGCGAGGCATCTGAAATGGGGACACCATGGCGGCCAGGCCCATTTAGCGACAGACATGCAGAGCACTTCGTTTGATCAGCATGGTCTCTTGATGATCTGAAATTAATATTAGGTTGATTGGACGGAATCGCTAGCGGGATTTTGTAAAAATGCAGTATGTGGAAATTGGGCCAAAATGACATTAAAATCAAAATGGCCGACTTCCTGTTTGGAATTGACCGAAGGTGCCAGAGACTTTTGATCGAATTGGCAACATGCACATATGTATCAATTTTCATTTTCCTATTCCAAGAAAACCCTTATGGGGAGGGGTTTTTCAAAATTAAGGGGGCGCTATCGAGGCATTTTGCTGCCCTCATGAGCACCACCCCAGTCAATTGTTGGAGCTCACCATCCTTGACCGGCAGATCAATTTGCAAGATGATACGAATTCATTAAGAACATCAAAAACACAAACGTATTTTCATCGCGAGGGATCCATTGTCACCGCATCGCCACACGGAAGCCATGACTTGAAGCATCACAGCATTCGTAAAGTAGTTTAAGCAACTTCTCCATGATGTACAAGGGGAATGAAGTTGATGGGTTCAACTGTGTCATCAGTACAAATCAAAGTCACAACTGGTCACTTCCTGTTAGCGGCCACTCCCACTGACCAACAGACCTGCAGAGCACAACTTTTGATCAACATGGTCTTTCAATGTTTCATAATAAATCTGGTTTTGAATGGATGAAATCTCTGGGAGGAGTGCGTTAAAATACAATGTGTGGAAATCAGGCAAGAATGGCTTGTTAAAATCAAAATGGCCGACTTCCTGTTTGGAGTAGACAAATGATGCCAGAGACTTTTGTGCATCTTGGCCAAATACACGTGTACCAATTTTCATATTTCTACTCCAAGAAAACCCCAATGAGGAAGGGTTTTTGTAAATTTCAAGGGGGCGCTATCGAGGCACGTTGCTGCATTCATGGGCAACGCCCCAATCACATGTGAGAGCTCACTACTCATGACCTGTCTATCAATCTCGATGATGATACAACTTTATTAAAGACATCAAAAAGCCAAACGTATTTTCATGGCGAGGGATCCATTGTCACTGCATCGCCACACGAACGCCATTGCTCGAAGCATCACAGCATTCGTAAGGTGGCTTAAAAAACTTCTACATGTTGTACAGGGAGAATAAAGTTGATGTACTGATGACCATAGTCGTACCCAAGTGAAAAAAACAAAACTGGTCACTTCCTGTTAGTGGCCACGCCCACTGACCTGCAGACCTGCAGAGCACAAGTCTTGGTCAGCATGGTCTTTCAATGTTTCATAATAAATCTGGTTTTGATTGGATGAATTCTCTAGGAGGAGTGCGTTAAAATACAATGTGTGGAAATCAGGCAGAAATGACATGTTAAAATCAAAATGGCTGACTTCCTGTTTGGAGTAGACCAATGATTCCAGAGACTTTTGGTCGTCTTGGCCAAATACACGTGTACCAATTTTCATTTTCCTACTCCAAAAAGACTCCTATGGGGAGGGGATTTTGAAAATTTCAAGGGGGCGCTATCGAGGCATTTTGCTGCTCTCATGGGCAAAGCCCCAATCAGATGTGAGAGCTTGACACCCTCTACCTGTCAATCAATTTTTATGATACAAGTTGATGAAAGACATCAAAAACCCAAACGTATTTTCATGGCGAGGGATGGAAAGTCGCCGCATCACTACACGGACGCCATTATGCGTAGCTTCACAGCATTCATAAGGTAGCTTCATCTATTTGTTCTGCATGTAATAGAAGTGGAATGAGGTCGGTGTGTTCAACTATGTCATCAGTACAAGTGAAAGTAATGACTGGTCACTTCCTGTTACCACAGGGAGGCGCTAGTTCCAAAGTGGAAATTTAATGTATTTCGATGTTCAGGGCGAAGCAGTGATCATATCCAGCAAGTTTGAAGCTACTACAGTCAAGAATGTGGGCGTGAGAGCATTGGGAATCCCAAACGTATTTTCATGGCAAGGGATCCAAAGTCACCGTGTTGCCACACGGACGATATTACTCGTAGATATACAACGTTCATAATGTAGCTTCAGCAACTTGTTCTGCATGTTTTAGAAGTAGAATGAAGCTGATGGGTTAAAAATTGTGTCATCAGTAGAAGTGGAAGTAACGAGTGGTCACTTCCTGTTACCACAGGAGGGCGCTATTAGCAAAGTGGGAAGTAAATATGCGCCGATGTTCAGGGCAGAGCCCTCATGTTCAGCAAATTTGAAGCTTGTAAAATCAAGTATTTGGCTGTGAGAGCGTTGTAAAATTTTTTCCTCAAGTCACAAAAGTTTCCCACGCCCTTTGACTTACAGATCTGCAGAGCACAACTTTTGATTAGCTCGGTGTCACAATAATCTGTACCAAATCTGAAGTCGATTGGGCGAACTCCCTAGGACGAGTTAGTTTTAAAATTCAAAAATTCAAATCAAAATGGCCGACTTCCTGTTGGGTTTAGGGTGTAGCTTCAATGAAGTTTTTTGTATGCCTTGATACAAAGCATGTAACTACCAAATTTCGTCTGCCTACGACAAAGTAACCGAATTTCCCAATGGGAATTTTGAAACGTGTTTAGGGGGCGCCATTTTGGCATTTGGGGTCAAACCTGTATGACCGCATTAAAATATCAAATTTCGGATGAGGCCGGACGTCTGTGGAAAGTTAAACGCGTTTTCACCATTGGGAAAGGGGCGAAATTGGCCCTTGAAATGTCAGAGGAATAATAATAATAATCATAAGCATGATTTCAATAGAGTCCTTCGCGGACGACTTGCAGTCGTGCTCGTGCCCTAATAATAATAATAATTAAAGCTGCAAGCAGCGTTGAACGGGCCCTCGCCCCCATGCGCACGTTGGGGTTTGTGGTGAGATCCTGACGGATGCAGCTGTGCACTCACAACCATTGGACAGGTCAAGTGCCGGCCCCAACCTGAGAGAAAGTGTCGAGCGAATCGGACAAAGCTGAAGGAGTTATGATAAGTTGATACTTCATCCACCAGAAGTCGCTCAGAGTGTAACCAAATTTGGGCAGGTGCATTCAGGGGCAGACCCTAAGCACAAATGTGAAGTTTTGAGCAAATCGGCCAATTTCAATGTGAAATGTGGCATTTTCTGTTTCCATAAGGGGGCATGATGAGCTAGATTGTTTAGCAGCACATCGAAGCGTTCAGGATGGGGCTTTCACTATGTACAGGAATTTTGAATCCATTTGGATGAAGTATGAGGGAGAGTGAGCTGCTCGAATGTGTTTGGCGAGGCATCTGAAATGGGGACACCATGGCGGCCAGGCCCATTTAGCGACGGATATGCAGAGCACAACTTTTGATCATCATGGTCTCTTGATGATCTGAAATAAATTAGGTTGAATGGACGGAATCGCTTGGAGGAGTTCGATAAAATGCAATGTGTGAAAATCGGGCCAAAATGACACATTAAAATGACTGACTTCCTGTTTGGAATTGACCAATGGTGCCAGAGACTTTTTTTGTTCGAATTGGCAACATACACGTGTACCAATTTTCATCTTCCTACTCCAAAAAAAACTCCTATGGGGAGGGGTTTTTCAAAATTCCAAGGGGGCGCTATCGAGGCATTTTGCTGCCTTCATGGGCATTGCCCCAATCAGATGTTAGAGCTCACCATCCTTGACTGATATATCAATTTCCATGATGATATGAATTCATTAAGAACATCAAATACCCAAACGTATTTTCATGGCGAGGGATCCATTGTCACCGAAGTGCCACACCGACGCCATTACTCGAAGCATCACAGCATTCGTAAGGTAGTTTATGCAACTTCTTTTACATGTTGTGCAGGGGGAATAAAGTTGATGGGTTCAACCATGTGTCATCAGTACAAGTGAAAGGAAAAACTGGTCACTTCCTGTTAGTAGCCACGCCCACTGACCGACAGACCTGCAGAGCACAACTTTTGATCAGCATGGTCACTCAATGTTTTTTAATAAATCTGGTTTTGAATGGATTAAATTTCTAGGAGGAGTGCGTTAAAATACAATGTGTGGAAATCAGGCAAAAATGACACATTAAAATCAAAATGGCCGACTTCCTGTTTGGAGTAGACAAATGATGCCAGAGACTTGTGCGTCTTGGCCAAATACATGTGTACCAATTTTCATCTTTCTACTTTAGAAAAACCCCTATGGGGAGGGGTTTTTGAAAATTTCAAGGGGGCGCTATCGAGGCATTTTGCTGCCCTCATCGGCAAAGCCCCAATCACATGTGAGAGCTTGCCACCCTTGACCTGTCTATCAATTTTTATGATGATAGAAGTTTATTAAAGACATCAAAAACCCAAACGTATTTTCATGGCGAGGGATGGAGTGTCCCCGCGTCATTACCCGGACGCCATTATGCGTAGCTTTATATTATTCATTAGGTAGCTGCACCAATTTGTTTTGCATGTAATAGAAGTGGAATGAGGTTGATTTGATTAAGTATGTGTTCTCAGTACAAGTGAAAGTTATAACTGGTCACTTCCTGTTACCACAAGGAGGCACTAGTAGCAAAGTGGAAATTTAATGCATTTAGACGTTCAGGGCGGAGCAATAATCATGTCCAGCAAGTTTGAAGCTACTACAGTCAAGTATGTGGGCGTGAGAGCATTGGGAATCCCAAACATTTTCATGGCGAGGCATCCAAAGTCGCCGCTTCGCCACACGGACGCCATTGCTCGTAGCAATACAGCGTTTACAATGTAGCTTCATCAACTTGTTCTGCATGTTTTATTAGTAGAATGAAGTTGATGGGTTCAACAATGTGTCATCAGTAGAAGTGGAAATAACGAGTGGTTACTTCCTGTTACCACCGGGGGGCGCTATTAGCAAAGTGGCAAGTTAATATATCAGGACATTCAGGGCTGCGCCCTCATTATGTTCAGCAAGTTTGAAGCTTCTAAGATCAAGTGTTTGGATGTGAGAGCATTGTGAAATTTTTTCCTCAAGTCACTAAAATTTGTCACGCCCTAGCAGCCACGCCCTTTGACCTGCAGATCTGCAGAGCACAACTTTTGATCACCTTGGTCTCACAATGATCTCTACCAAATTTGAAATTGATTCGGCGAAATCCCTAGGAGGAGTTCGTTTTAAAATTCAAAAATTCAAATCAAAATGGCCGACTTCCTGTTGGGTTTAGGGCATGGCTCCAATGAAGTTTTTTGCATGCCTTGTTACAAAGCATGTAACTACCAAATTTCGTTTGCCTATGACAAGGTAACCGAATTTCCCTATGGGAATTTTGAAACGTGTTTAGGGGGCGCTATTTCGGCATTTGGGGTCAAACCTGTATGACCACATGAAAATATCAAATTTCGGATGAGGCCGGACGTCTGTGGAAAGTTAGACGCGTTTTCACCATTGGGAAAGGGGCGAAATTGGCCCTTGAAATGTCGGAGGAATAATAATAACAAGTCGACATGGTCCACAACATCCCCCGCCAATCGTGCGCTTCTCATTTTCGAGCTCAATCAAGGCCTTTACGGTCTGAAGCTACCCACCAAATTCGGTTACTGTATCTGTAGTAGTTTCTGAGTAAAGCTGTCCCCTTTATCTCGGACGGACGCACGGACGGACGGAGGTCAAACCTATATCCCCCTCCCACTTCGTGTTGGCGGGGGATAATAAACAGCATGATTTCAATAGGGTCCTCCGCGGACGACTTGCAGTCGTGCTCGGGCCCTAATAAAATCCCTGTATGGCTACCTAAGAGCACAGAATGGATGCTTCAAGCCGCATTGAGGGAGAAGGTGATTGTTGAAGAAGAAAGCCTCCAGGATTATAAGAGGAGGAGGAAAGAGGAGAAAATCAAAAATTGGCAGGAGAAAGCCCTGCACGGAGAGTTTGTTAAACAGACATCGAGTGTAGCTTGTGAGGAGTCCTGGAGATGGCTCAGGAATGGATTCTTGAAAAAGGAGACAGAAGGTTTGATCCTGGCTGCTCAGGATCAAGCGTTAAGAACAAACGCTATCAAGTACAACATAGATAAGACTTCAGTGACACCACTGTGTAGATTGTGTGGAGAATCTGCTGAAACAGTACGACATATTGTCAGCGGATGCAAGAAGCTTGCCCAAAGAGAGTATAGGAAGCGCCACGACAAAGTGGCTCTGCGGGTACACTGGGAGATATGCAGGAAGTATGGGATAGAGTGTGCTGACAAATGGTATGACCATCAAGCCTTGCCAGTTGCAGAAAATGGAGAAGTGAGGATTACCTGGGACATGACTATCTACACAGACAAGGTGTTGAAACATAACCGGCCAGATATCCCTCTAGTGAATAAAGAGACATTTTTGGACACTCATTGACATAGCTGTGCCAGCGGACCAGAACATCATCAGAACTGAGGAGAAGGTGGAAAAGTACCAGGATCTAGCATTTGAAATCAGAAAGATTCATGGAGCCTCGAAAGTCACAGTAATACCTATAGTGATTGGTGCCCTTGGAAGCATATCGAAATGCGCAAATACCTGGTATGGAAAGCGAGGTGGACCAGAGTTCCTTGGGAGTGTACAGTTGTCGGCTCTTCTTGGAATTGCCCGCATATTAAGGAAAGTATTGTGTCTCTAAGCTGCGGGGAGGAGCTGAGACATAATTAACAATCCCAGTAAAACACCTAACAACTGGAGAGAACTGAATAATAATAATAATAAAAATAAACAGTACGATTTCAATAGGGTCCTCGGACGACTTTGTCGGCTCGGGCCCAAATAAACAGCATGATTTCAATAGGGTCCTCCGCGGAAGACTTGCAGTTGTGCTCGGGCCCTAATTAAAGCTGCAAGCAGCGTTGAAAGGGCCCTCGCACCCCTCGTGCACGTTGGGGTGGCAGCAAGATCTTGATGGGTGCAGGTGTCCATTCACAGCCATTGGACACTGCTAACCTGTGTACAATGCGTTTTCCTGATGAGATTGCAAAAATTTTCTGGAGGGCGCTATGATACCATTTTGACATGCCTGTGCGCAAAATCTACAACATGGTAATAATAATACTGGGCTCCATGAGTGTGTTGATTTTTGTAAATTTTCCAGCATGTTTAGACCTTCAAAAGGGCAATTCTTTTATAAATCTGACTGGGGGCGCTATAGAGCCATTATGCCACATTTAGTGCCAGTTGATGTATTAAATTCAAGACAGTAAAACAATAATTTTCGCCACGTTTAACACTTTTGGACCATTCTAAGGCCTTAAAACGTGTGTTCGTAAAATTCGGAAAAACGCAGGAAATAGCTCATGGCTCACTTCCTGTTTGACCAAAATATTTCAAAAAATTAAGCATTGCCTGGAATGACTAATGCAATGATCATACCAAATTTCATGAATATTCAAGCACTTTTATATTAACATGGTCGTATCTAGAGGGCGCTGTGGAGCCACATGGTCACTCCCGATCTAATATTAGCATATATTTATACTTGACAGGACAATTTTATTAAGCTTGGAAAGTTTCCGGCTAATCCCACAAAGTATGTGGGAGTAAAACCAACTTCCTGTTTCATGGCGGGACACCGAAATTCGCCATGATGCCACGGATACATCTTCTGATGAATCCAAAAAAGCCTCGCAATTTAACATCAGCAAGGTCTTTAGATATGATTTGCCAAATTTTGAGTTGATTGGATGAAATCTCTAGGAGGAGTTCCTTAAAGTACGACACCTGTGAATGGCGAAAAATCCAAAAAATTTGCAATTTCAATTAAAAATGGCAGACTTCCTGTTGAGCCTAGGTCATGGCACCAGGAAACTTTTTTAGGTCTCGGCATATTACACATGTCCACCGAATTTCATACATGCAGGTCAAACATGGTGCTAGGGCTGCTTCATTGAAATTTTCTAGGTGGCGCTATAATGCCATTTTGCCACGCCCAGCAGTAAAACCTATATGCTTGTACAAAGTTTAATTGGATTAATAGGTCTACCAGATTTGGTGAGTTTGAGCATGGCGAAGCCCTCAAAAATGCAATTATGTAATAGGTGGCGCTATAGAGCCATAATGTCACAATTAGTGCCAAATGGGATATTAAATCGAACAACTTCATATTATCAACCTCTGTGTAAAGTTTGGCGAGTTTTCAAGTATGCTAAGACCCTATAAAATGTCTTCGTAACATCTGGAAAAACGCAGGAAATGGCTCATAGCTCACTTCCTGTGCGGAGAAAAAAAAAAAAAAAAATTGACAAAGCCCTTCATTCTCCCTACTGCAGCCCCACCAAATTTCGTGAGAATCTGAGCAAGGGCATTCCAACTTGGCCGTGTGTTTGGTGGCGCTATAGAGCCACCGGAGCATGCACAAATACATATCCTGCAAAAAAGTACATTTTTCGCAAGGCTTGATGTGCCTGCCAATTTTCATGAGTTTTTGACCACGTTTAGGCCCTCAAAAATGCAATTCATTTCGGAGAAAAATAATAATTAAAGCTGCAAGCAGCGTTGGAAGGGCCCTCGCACCCCTCTTGCACGTTGGGGAGGCAGCAAAATCTTGATGGGTGCAGGTGTGCATTCACAGCCTTTGGACACTGCTAGACAGTGAACAATGTGGTTTCCTGCGGAGTGTGCAAAAAAATTCTGGAGGGGCTCTTTGATATCATTTTGACATGCCCGTGCGCAAAATCTCCAGCATAGTAATCGTAATACCAGGCTCCTTGAGCTTGTTGATTTTTGTAAATTTTACAGCACGTTTAGACCCTCAAAAGGGATTTCTTTTAAAAATCTGATTGGGGGCGCTATAGAGCCATTATGCCACATTTATTGCCAATTGAAGGATGACATTGAAGAGTATCAGACAATTATTAGTTGTGCAAGGTTTTGCAAGCTTTGGAGTATACTAAGGCCTTCAAACGTGTGTTCGTGAAATTTGGAAAAACGCAGGAAATAGCTCATAGCTCACTTCCTGTTTGGGCAAAAAAAATTAATCATTGCCCGGAATGACTAATGCAATGATCACACCAAATTTCATGAACATTCAAGGATATTTATCATAACATGGCCGAATCTATTGGGTGCTGTGGAGCCATCTGGCCACTCCTGATCTAATATTAGCATATATTGATACTTGGGAGGACCAATTTATAAAGCTTTGAAAGTTTCAGCGAAAATCCATGAAGTATATGGGAGTAAAACCAACATCCTGTTTTATGGCGGGACATCGAAATTCGCCGCAACGCCACGGATACAAAATTCGATGAATCCAAAAAAGCTTCGCAATTTAACATCGGCAATGTCTTTAGATACTATTAGCTAAACTTCAAGTTCATCGGATAAAATCTCTAGGAGTTCGTGAAAGTACGACACCTGTGAATGGCCAACAATCCAAAAAAGTTGCAATTTCAATTAAAAATGGCGGACTTCCTGTTGAGTCTAGGTCATGGCACCAAGAGACTTTTTTTGGTCTTGGCATAGTACACATGTCCACCGAATTTTGTACATGTAGGTTAAACGCGCTGCGAGGGCTGCTTCATTGAAATTTTCTAGGTGGCGCTGTAAATCAATTTTGCCATATCCATCTCTAAACCCTATATCCTAGTAAAAAGTATGACCAGCTTATTAGGTTTGCAAAGTTTCTTGAGTTTGAGCATGCTGAGGCCCTCAAAAATGCAATAATGTATTAGGGGGCGCTATAGAGCTACCATGTCACACCCAGTGCCAAATGAGATATAGACTAAAAATATGAAGTTCTTTGATTCGATGAGCTAAGTTTGGGGAATTTGAGTATGAGAAGACCCTCAAAAATGTGTTCGTAAAATCTGAAAAAAAGCAGGAAATTGCTCATAGCTCACTTCCTGTGAGGCAAAAAAAATTTCTAAAAAAATAGAAAAAAGTATTTATTATGACTACTATGAACCCATCGAATTTTGTGAGAATCCGAGCAATTGAGTTCCAAAATGGCCGGGTGTTTGGTGGCGCTATAGAGCCACCGGGGCATGTCCAAGCACGAAAATAATAATCCTTTGCAATTTTCACCACGACTGACGTGTGGGCAAATTTGAGAGTTTTCGTGCATGGCAAAGCCCTCAAAAATGCGTTCTCGCAGAATAATAATAAAAATAATAATAATAATAATAATAATAATTAAAGCTGCAAGCAGCGTTGAAAGGGCCCTCGCCCCCCCTGTGCACATTGGGGTGGCAGCAAGATCTTGATGGCTGCAGGTGTCCATTCAGAGCCATTGGACACAGCTCGACCGCGTACAATGTGGTTTCCTGATGGGAGTGCAAAAATTTTTTGGAGGGCGCTATGATACCATTTTGACTTGCCTGTGCACAAAATCTACAACACAGTAATCGTAATACGGGGCTCCATGAGTGTTTTGATTTTTGTAAAATTTCCAGCATGTTTAGACTTTCAAAAGAGCAATTCTTTTATAAATATTATTGGGGGCGCTATAGAGCCATTATGCCCCATTTAGTGCCAATTGATGGATGTATTGAAGAGAATAAGACAGTTCTAATTTTTGGATGGTTTTGCAAGTTTTGGAGCATTCTAAGGCCTTAAAACATGTGTTCGTAAAATTTGGAAAAACGCAGGAAATAGCTCATAGCTCACTTCCTGTTTGGCAAAAAAATTTCAAAAAATTAATTGCGGAGAATGACTAATGCAATGATCATGTCAAATTTCATGAACTTTCAAGCACTTTTATCTGAACATGGCCATATCTAGAGGGCGCTGTGGAGCCACCTGGCACCTCTCGATATAAAATAAGCATATATCTATACTTGGGCGGACAATTTTATCAAGCTTGGAAAGTTTCAGGCAAATCCCACAAAGTATGTGGAATTGAAAGCAACTTCCTGTTTCATGGCAGGACATCAAAATTCGCCATGACGCCACGGATGCATCGTTCGATGAAATCAAAAAAGCTTCGCAATTTAACGTCAGCAAGGTTTTTAGATATTAAATGCCAAATTTTAAGTTGATCGGATAAAATCTCTAGGAGGAGTTCGTTAAAGTACGATGCCTGTGAATGGCAAAAAAAAAAAAAAGTTGCAATTTCAATTAAAAATGGCAGCCTTCCTGTTGAGGCTAGGTCATGGCCCCAAGAGACTTTTGTCGGTCTCGACATATTCCACATGTCTACCGAATTTTTATACATGTGGGTTTACCGGGCTGCGAGGGCTGCTTATTTGAAATTTTCCAGGGGGCGCTATAATGCCATTTTTGCCATGTCGATTTGTAAGTTTTTTGTCAGAGTAATACGAATGATGGTTTTTAAACATTTACAAAATTTTGTGAGTTTTCGAACATGCTGAGACCCTCAAAAGGGCAATTCTTTTAAAAATCTGATTGGGGGCGCTAAAGAGCCATTGTGCCAAATTTAGTGTAAATTGATGTATAAAATTGAAGACAATAAGACAATTATAATTTGTGCAACTTTTTGCAAGATTTTGAGTATTCTAAGGCTTCCAAACATGTGTTTCTAAAATTTGGAAAAACGCAGGAAATGGCTCATAGCTCACTTCCTGTTTGGCCAAAAAACTTCAAAAAAATTACCATCACTCGACATGACAAACGCAATGACCACACCAAATTTCATGAACATTAAAGCACTTTTATCTCAACATGGCCGTGTCAAGAGGGCGCTGTGGAGCCACCTGACCACACCCAATCCAATATCAACATGTGGGTATACTTGGAAGTAGACTTATCAAGCCTGTGAAGTTTTGCGCAACTCACAAAGCATGTGTGCGTAAAACCAACTTCCTGTTTCATGGCGGAACATCAAAATTCGCCGCAACGCCACGGATACAAAGTTTGATGAATCAAAAAAAGCTTCGCAATTTAACATTGCCAAGGTCTTAAGATGTCATATGCGAAATTTTACGTTGATCGGATAAAATCTCTAGGAGGAGTTCGTTAAAGTACGATGCCTGTGAATGGCAAAAAATTTAAAAAATTACAAATTCAATTAAAAATGGCGGACTTCCTGTTGAGTCGAGGTCATGGCACCAAAAGACTTTTTTAGGTCTTGGCCTAGTACACATGTCCATCGAATTTTGTACATATAGGTTAAACATGCTGCGAGGGCTGCTTCATTGAAATTTTCTAGGTGGCGCTGTAATGCAATTTAGCCACATCGATCTGTGAACCCTATATCCTAGTAAATAGTATGACCAGCTTAATGTGTTTGCAAAGTTTTGTGAGTTTTCAAGCATGTTGATGCCCTCAAATATGCAATTATGTATTAGGAGGCGCTATAGAGCCACCATGTCACACATAGTGCCAAATGAGATATCGAATCAAGGAACTTAATATTTTAAGTCTATGAGTGAAGTTTGGTGTCTTTGAGTATGATAAGGCCCTCAAAAATGTGTTTGTAAAATCTGAAAAAACGCAGGAAATGGCTCATAGCTCACTTCCTGTGTGGCAAGAAAATTAAAAAAAAATTGACAAAATATAAGATGACTTCTATGACCCTACCAAATTTCGTGAGAATCCGAGGAAGTGCGTTCCAAAATGGCCGTGTGTTTGGTGGCGCTATAGAGCCACAGGGGCATGACCAAGCACAAAAATAATAATACTTTGCAATTTTCACCACGACTGACGTGTGGGCAAATTTGAGAGTTTTCGTGCATGGCAAAGCCCTCAAAAATGCGTTCTCGTAGCAGAATAAAAGAAGGAGAAGGAGAAGGAGAAGGAGAAAAATCCCATCAAAAACAATAGGTTCCTCGCACTCAGTGCCAGGACCCGTTCCGGGCCCTAATAATAATAAACAAAATTACAAGAGGGTCCTCGCACCCTCGGTGCTCGGGCCCTAATAATAATTAAAGCTGCAAGCAGCGTTGAACGGGCCCTCGCCCCCCTGCGCACATTTGGGTTGTGGTGAGATCCTGACGGGTGCAGCTGTGCACTCACGACCATTGGACAAGTCAAGTGCCGGCCCCAACCTGAGAGGAAGTGTCGAGCGAATCGGACAAAGCTGAAGGAGTTATGATAAGTTGATACTTCATCCACCAGAAGTCGCTCAGAGAGTAATCAACTTCGGGCAGGTGCATTCAGATCCAGACCCTTAGCACAAATGTGAAGTTGAGAGCAAAAAGGCCAATTTCAACGTAAAATGTGGCATTTTCTGTTGTTTTCTTAAGGGGGCATGATGAGCTAGATTGTTTTGCAGCACTTCGAGGCGTTCAGGGTGGGGCTTTTACCATCTACAGGAATTTTGAATCCATTTGGATGAAGTTTGAGGGAGAGGGAGCAGTTCGAATGTGTTTGGCGAGGCATCTGAAATGGGGACACCATGGCGGCCTGGCCCATTTAGCGACAGACATGCAGAGCTCTACTTTTGATCAGCATGGTCTCTCAATGTTTTTTAATAAATCTGGTTTTGAATGGATGAAATCTCTAGGACAGTGCTTCTCAAACCTCTCCTGGAGGACCACCTGTCCTGCATGTTTTAGATCATTCCCTGTTTTAGCACAGGTGATTAAAATGATCAGCTCGTTATTGACCCTCTAAAGCTGATTGAGAACATCCTGATTATTTGAATCACCTGTGCTGGGGCAGGGAAAGATCTAAAACAGGCAGGGCAGGTGGTCCTCCAGGAGAGGTTTGAGAAACACTGCTCTAGGAGGAGTGCGTTAAAATATGGACGCCATCATGCGTAGCTTCTCAGCGTTCATAGGGTAGCTTCATTAATTTGTTTTGCATGTATTTACAGTGGAATGAGATTGATGTGTTCAACTATGTGACATCAGTACAAGTGAAAGTAATAACTGGTCACTTCCTGTAACCACAGGGGGGCGCTAGTAGCTAAGTGGGAAGTTAATGCATCGAGACGTTTAGGGTGGAGCAATCATCATGTCCAGCAAGTTTGAAGCTACTACAGTCAAGTATGTGGGCGTGAGCATTGGGAATCCCAAACGTATTTTCATGGCGAGGGATCCAAAGTCGCCGCTTCGCCACACGGACGCCATTATTCGTAGCTATACAGTGTTCATAATGTAGCTTTATCAACTTGTTTTGCATGTTTCAGAAGTAAAATGAAGTTGATGGGTTCAACAATGTGTCATCAGTACAAGTGGAAGTAACGAGTGGTCACTTCCTGTTCCCACAGGGGGGCGCTATTCGCAAAGTGGGAAGTTAATACATCAATGTTCAGGGCGGCGGCCTCATGTTCAGCAAGTCTGAAGCTTCTAAAATCAAGTGTTTGGGTGTGAGAGCATTGTGAAATTTTTTCCTCAAGTCACTAAAATTTGTCATGCCCTAGCAGCCACGTCTGCAGGCACAACTTTTGATCAGCTTGGTCTGACGGTGATATTTACCAAATTTGAAGTTGATTCGGCGAAATCCCTAGGAGGAGTTCGTTTTAAAATTAAAAAATTCAAATCAAAATGGCCGACTTCCTGTTGGGTTTAGGGCGTGGCTCCAATGAAGTTTTTTGTATGCCTTGTTACAAAGCATATATATACACCAAATTTCGTCTGCCTACGACAAAGTAACCGATTTTCCTTATGGGAATTTTGAAACGTGTTTAGGGGGCGCCATTTCGGCATTTGGGGTCAAACCTGTGCGACCGCACAAAAATATCAAATTTCGGATGAGGCCGGATGTATGTGGAAAGTTAGACGCGTTTTCACCATTGGGAAAGGGGTGAAATTGCCCTTTGAAAAGTCGTAATAATAATAATAATAATAATAATAATAATAATAATAATAATAATAATAAGTACGATTTCAATAGGGTCCTCGGACGACTCAGTCGGCTCGGGCCCTAATAAACAGCATGATTTCAATAGGGTCCTCCGCGGACGACTTGCAGTCGTGCTCGGGCTCTAATAATAAAAAAATAAACAGTACGATTACAATAGGGTCCTCGGACGACTTTGTCGGCTCGGGCCCTAATAAGTCAAGGTTATCAGCCTATCGGGATCTAGGGCCGATAGTAAAGAGGGCTGAAGTAATGCAATTTTTTCAGTCTAATCCATTAATATGGTACTGAGATGATCAAGCAATGATTAAGATTAGGATTAACTGTAAATTGATAGGGAAAATAAAGCAAGTGAATTGAATTGCTTTGAGTAAAAAGTGAGGATCGGGGAAAATAAAGCACAAGAGAGAAATATATTGCTGAGTCCTTTAAAATAAAGTGATTCCATGTATTGAGAGCTTCACAAAAAAACAGAATGGACATCAGTGAGATCAAATTATAAGATTGGGAATAAACAAAAAATGCACCATTTGATACAGGACAAGGCCCAATATTTAAATGCCTCTTGACAGTTGTAATCCACTGCAGAGAAAACCACCAGTGATATCCTGAGCATGAAGTAATTACACCATGTTAAATATTTGTAGAATTCTATCGAGCTAGAAAATCTAAGCAGTTTTCTGTAAATAATTAGACCGATTGGTGTGATTGGTGTGTTGGAAGCATCTCTCTGAAAAGAAAAGGAAGGAAAAGTAATACTGAGGAAAAAAAGAATGTTCGAATTTTGCCAAAATACTGTTAAACACTAGATATAGTAAGAGACTGTCAAATTTAATTAATTTTCCAATACTTGGAACAAAACTAAAAAAAATTAGGGTAAAAAATTAGGGTAAAATGATCAGAAAAGTAGGAGTAAACAATATAGTATGAAATGTAATGGTTTGTGATTTAAAAGAATAAAATAAAAATCAAGTGAACTATTGTGGGATTGGAGACTGAATGGGTTTTTTTAGAAAGTGCAGTCAAAACAGTGAATGGAGTTGGGGACCAAAGCAGATAAGGGAAAACAGATAGGTGTGAGGTCGACATGCAGGAGTCAGAACAGAAGGGGAGAAAGAGGGGCCTAAGCAATACGATTTTGTGGAATTTTCTTCATGGCAAACAAGAATAAGTTCTGCCAAGTACTTATGTGAAGGATCAATTTTATAACAAATGAGGCATTGAGATTTAAAAAAAAAAAACAAAAAAAAAAAAAGACTGAAGGCTTTCCTGATCAAAGAAATGCAATGAATGATTAATGAAAGACCTATTCTGTTTTTGAGCAGGAACCAACTCAACCAGTGGAGCTATAATTCAAGAAGAAAAAAAAACAAAAAAAAAAAAAAAAAGACTGATTTTAAAAACTTTTACAGGAAAAGATGAAAGCCCAAGCGAGAGGAAAAGCAGCAAAATTATGATGAATGAGTTTTTGTTCATTTTTGTATGCATCAAACTCATTCCCTGAAACGTTTCTACCGAGAGCTCGCTGCAGAAGATAAATGAAAACCCTGAGTGAAAATAAGCTGGCTAAGGATTCAACTGCGGGGCTTGCAACTTAAGTTTACCTTCTAAAATAGATTTGGAGAAATCTAATTCAGAGTATTAACAACTAAATTTAAAAGATGGACCACCATATAATTGAATGTCGACAAATAGCGCGATCACATTTTTCTTCCTGTTCGAAATTTATTTTTGATTAGGCTGACAAAATCTCTTCCCCTGACTAGTAGCGATAAAGACGGGAACTGTGACAGTGACAGGGACCGCAACTTTCGTGAGTGACTACAACTTGAGTCTTGAGTGTTCAAATGACAAACGGACTGAGCTGACCAAATTTGGAATGATTTACCTTTACGTGCTGGGATCCCCAATGAAAAAAAAACTCACGGTTGAATATTTAATATTCACCCATTTTTTTTAATTTAAAAAATTGCATATTGTGACAGTCGAAAGCAACTCCACCCGTTTCTGCTGATGTGGGGAAATCTCCCAATGGCTGGGGCTAAAAAGCCCTAACGGCATCTCCTCCATGCTTTCAATGGAATCCTGGACTGAGGTGGATTGCTATATCAAAATTTATTGGAGAAGGAAAAAAAAAAAAAAAAAAAAAAAAAAAAAACCACTTTGAAAAGATGACTGTCCCATTTTTTGATCCAGAATATACTGAAGCACAAAATTGAGTACACTGCCCAAAAATACTGATTTAAAATTGACAGCTCCATAGCGAGGATGAGCAATTCGGTAATTATGAATTTTTAAATTATCAGGACGGCACATGCACTGTGGTTGCCAAGGCATTGTATTCCAAATAATGAATACATTATAGCTGGATATGATCTTTGTTCTATATCTCAGCTGCACTTGGGCTTTGTTCCTCTTGTGCTACTTTAACATCCTGCAAAATTTGGTTAAAATCTATGCAACCATTTGAGATATCCTGCTAACAGACAAAGGCAAAAACAACCTCCTTGGCGGAGGTAAAAATGGGATATTTGGCAAGTGGCTCTGTGGAGCCATCAGGACAAGCTGATCAGGGGACTCCTTCAGTGTCCTACAGTACTAGAAAAACTGGTGGCCATGCTAATAAGGCAACATTTCAACCTTAACAGCATATTATGCATCTATATGCAGCTTTGGAAAACTGAAGCAAAAGCCCATCAAAAAGCCAGGGGGCATCAAAAACCCAAAATTTAAAAATGCCAATCGCAAAATGTCAAAGAAAATCTGATAATCCAACATACATTTCAATTACGTGTCAATAGTTATTAAACAAATTCAAAAATATTTAGTTAACTTTAGAGCGTTAGGAGAGAAAAGCCATACCTTGAGATCCCCACAGGGGACATAAGGAGCAGTGATCACTAGTCCTCCAGGATGGCTCATGATACTGTACGCACAATGTGTCACCATGGAAATGGGCTGCCATTCATCCATGACTAAGAGAAAGAGAGCTCAGGAAACTCCACCAAGGACCACAGACATTCAAGCACTGTTGAGGATCATATTTCAATAGCTCATCGTATTCATCAGTAAATCAATAACCATTATCAATCTCATGCACACACCTTTGATGAGTAAGCGGGCTTCTGTTGAGTTGATCTGAAAACAATCAGTTGAATCATTTATGCATCTACTTGTATCCTATTCCTTTGACTTTTTCCTTGACTAATTTTCCTTTCCTTTTTAGTGTTACACATGCTCCACTATTACACTGCAAGAGGGTTGTCATCTTTTTGTTGCAGATTAAGGCAAGTTGGCAGTGTTTTTGTTTGCCTGTCTAAGAAACCAACTAAAAGTCCCGTGAAACAAGTAGCCTTGAAGTTGTTTTACAAAGGGTGCCAACTAATGATAGAGAAACAAGCAGACATTACGTTATTGAACCATTGTAGCGTGAGAATGAGAAGGCAGAAAAACCATATTTGTAAGATATTTCCTGTGATGAAGGTATAAAAACGGTTTGAAAAGCAAAATGTCAGTTCTTGTGCAAAAACTGCTTTATATTCATCAACATGCCACAATCAAGCCCAATTTTCTGAAGAATCCATCTCTCCAGTTGTTTGAGGATGGGGAAACCTCAAAATGAAAATGTCTGAATGGAAACCACAACACCTCAGCATCATTCCAAACATGCAGAAACACTCAAGACTTCAATCATTAGATTTCTCTTCAACTGAGATGAAAAAACCTGTACTTCATAAGATTTGTTTTTAGCCACAAACCTTTCATTGATTCATAAGATCAGGTGCACAAATCTTTCTTGGATCCTACAAATCCAGTTTCAAAAAGCCGTAGAAAAAAATTCAGATTTTTAAAACTGTTCCATGACACCTATTTGCAGGTTAGGCCATTTATCAAACAAGGACTACAGGTAAACAAAGGAGTTACCCATTTCAAGAAGTTGTAATGAATAGGATTTCCATCGCAGGAACACTCCCAGAATTTAAATTGGCATTTTATCGATGCATTTCAATCAAGTTTTATTATGGTCACGTTTTACAAGGATAAAAGTGAAGTGCAAAATGCATTGACAAAATTTAAGAAATTTGCACCCATATCCCAACTTGGCATAAAATTGCAGTATCCAACAAAGCAATGTAGACAGTTTAGACACCATATGGATACATAAGCATTTCAAATATTGTGGTGCATTCAGAAACCAAACTGACTAGGTGACCATAAGCCCCATGAAACCATACAAGATTAATGACTTGCACAAAATTAAACAAGCATGATGTGCTCTAAGAAAATTTAGCTCAGGCTTATTGTACATTGCTGCCGTCAAACTTGAATTTACTTGGTCTGAATTTAGTTTTCCAAAGTACCAAATATTGTACAAAAGTAGATTGCACCAGCTCAAGTCACATGTCCATTACCTAGTTAAAAAAACTCCAATACTCCAAATACTCCAATACTGTTCTTGCTACAGCAAAGAAAGATCAAGTCACATAGTATTACACACTGGACTTACCCTTTACTCGGACATCCTTAGATGCAAATCTTTGGGGAATGTTCACAACCATTCCAAAACGGTAGCAAGACGCAGTGGGAGAACGACGTTGGGCCGGTGTAATTGGGCAGGACATATTCACAGGAGTCCCTGACCAGCGTAATGGAAGCACATAACTGCCCCCCTACCAAAAAAAAAAAAAAAAAAAAAAAAAAAAATGTGAATCTTTAGTCTCTCCAAGAGGCCAGACAGAACATGCAGACATTAAGAGGACAGTCCTTACATCATGTATGCCATAGCAAGCGAAGTAGGGTACAGTGAAGATCAGGTTTCGCGAGGTGGTCAGAATGTGACCACACTGAGGTGGAACCTGCTTCAGTGGTAGAGGGGCAGCATCCTCTGCCAAAGAGCAAAAAAAAAAACCCACCACTTCAGTCGGTAACGTAATGCAGTGTTGCGAATAGCAAAACCAGCAGTTTTAGCCATGCACTCAAGGCCTCCACTATTATTCCTCAAAAGAAACCAAAGCAAACCTGAACTGTTGCAATCATGGCCAAAAGGAACCTTACGAAAAGTTTCCATGAAAATGTTTCAAATAAGAATGTCACAGAAATGCATAGTGATCAGGAGCTAGCCATGTAACAAGTTCACAGAAAGTTACTAAATAAAAGCATCAAATCAACTTTCATGCTAGTGTCCATTAAATAAAATCAAAACCAAAATCAGAGCAGAACAAAATGCTCCTTTGAAATAAAAGTTCAGGAACAAACTACAATATATTCTTTGCATGCCAACTTTCTATTGCGGATATTTACTACTGCTGAACAATTATACTACTCAAAATTTGATAGGGATCATAGGAATTTTGTGAAATGACATGCAAATTTGGTAACTGCCACTGATGAACAATATTGGATAAATGACATGCCGTCAGGCAAAACATTTGCATGTGCATTTCATGACATTAAATGAGGGTGCAGCCTCACACTTTTGGCTTTCACGAACACTTCATGGTTTCACCTCTGACTTGTAAAGTGAAAACAGTGTTCATTACCACAGTCAATGTCTATAACGGGTATGGCCTCCCCTAGCTTGAATGACTGCTTGACAACGTCGGGTCAAACTGTCAATCAGAAGCCGGATACTTGCAATTGGAATGTTGTTCCATTCAACAAGGGTATTTGAGCTCTTTTAGAATTGTGGGTTGTGCCCTATGACCGGAAATGGCTACCTGCAGCATGTTCCACACATGCTCGGTAGGGTTTAGGTCCGGCAAACGCGTGGGCCAGTCCATGTGGACAATTGAAGCACCTACTACTAAAACCCCATAAGTCACTTGACTTGACGGGATTTAGTAATCAGTGCTTCACTTGTCTCCTGCTCTAGGAATTGATTCACCACCCTAGCACGATGGGGACGGGCGTTATCATCCATCAAGATAAAATCAGGGCCGACAGCACCAGCGTATGGTCTTACATACACATTGAGGATCTCACCCCTGTACCGTACCAGTCATCGTCCCCCTCACCATGACATGCAGGTCCGTTCTGCCGTTCCTGCCAATTCCTCCCCAGACCATAATTGATCTGCCACCATAATGGTCGTGTTCGTTGATGTAGGCATCATTAAATTACTCACGTTGTCTTCGCCACACCCGTTGCCTCCTGTCAGTAAAGTCCAAGCAATATCGGGACTCAGTTAAGAGAACTGGAGCCCAATCATTGTCCATGTGACATGATCGTGAGCCCAATCCAAACGGTCATGCCTATGACGCACGGTCAGGGGGATTCAAATGGCCTTGAGTTGAAGCCGGCAGCATGAAGACGATTCCGTAACCCCGAGGCGTTATGAAGCTTATTCCGTAGGGTGGTGACTGTCCAGAAAGGATGACGTAGTGCCTGAAGCGGGAAAGTGGTCTTGTCGCTGTGTAGCCGATCTATGACGACCACCCCCATGAGTGTGCTACTGTACCAAAAGTTTGATGCCGGTTCCACGCTCCGTTCACAACGCTCTGGCTGACATTAAGTGCATTATCAACGTGACGTAGTGAGAAGCCAGAGTTAAGTACTCCGATGCATCTTCCCAATTGCTCTGAAGTCAATCAACATCTAAGTCGTTGAGACATTGTTATTGCTAAATGTAATGCAAAAAAATTTGGGAACTTCCAAATTTTCACCAACAAGCAACACTCGTCTGAGTTGAAATGGTGAAGTGATAGTCAAAGCCAAAATGTGAGGCTGCGCGCTCATTTAATGTCATGAAATGCATGTGCAAATGTATTGTGTCTGACCACATGTCATTTATCCAATATATTGTTCAGTGGCAGTTACCAAAGTTGCATGTCATCTTACAAAAAAATTCCTATGATCCCTATCAAAATTTGAGTAGTATAATTGTCCGCAAACATTTCAACAAGGCAGCCACACCATAACCCTCTGACAACCATTTGCTTACCTCCTCTGTCAACCATAAGATGCAAGGAATTTTGAGGGAGCCCACTTCGCATTATGAGCATCATGGAGTCAGCCCCACACTCCACCAACGGGTTGAGCCACAGAAGTTTTTGAACAGACTGAGGGCTTGTTTGAGCACTGGATCCAGAATGAACGTGGGGCTTCCATTGAACGTGTTCATTCCAGCCTAAATGTAAGTGAAACATTTAGCTCTACAAATCAATGAAAAGGGCAACAAGTTGCTAAAATAAATAAATGAACCAGCTGTGCTGTCAGATTCAGAAATAACCAAATATAACAAGAGGCCAATTGCAGTCACTGATGCCCAGAGTGAGCATTTCAACCAAATCCCTTTGCTACAAACACAATTGGTCATGTTTGGACGTTTTCCATTTTGCTGTCTGACTGAAATCAAAGTTTAAATGCAATCTTTAAATAAAACTATAAATCTGAAGATTTAGTGAAGTAATTTCTAATCAGATTCAAGGCGTTTTGTTTCCAAAAAGGACAGTCAATTTAAAAGAGCAGTCATACAATTCTGAAGGTTTACACTGACAATGACAAGTTCCAGGATACGCAGCACTTGCTTTGCTTCTGCAACCCAATTAACATCCTTTGAAAATGTAAATTTGCCAGCATAAATGTTTATTTTGCCAAATTTACAAATTCTGAACTTTTGGATGCAACTCCAAATTAACTCCAAATTGAAACATTTGATGCGATTTACATAACTTGGAACTGCTTGTATTTCAGCAAAACGTAAAAAATGGGAAATATTCAGATATTTTTGCAAGTATGTGCATCAGTGATCTAGTCCAGAGGGACAGTCTCCACATTAGCAAGATAAATTTTAAGGAGCAAATCCATCTTGACTGATGTTAGACAAACATTCAGAGAATCATTGTGCAACCACCACCAAAGTTAATCAAATTTTTGCAGCAAACTGAAAATTTGTACCAATTCCAAGGCTCCCATAACTTGAGTGGGAGTGAAAGCAAAGTGATTGAGCAGGGTCACACTGCAATTTGCGATACAAAAACAGAATCTGCTTTTGCGTCGTTAAATGCGATGCAATACTGTTCTCAGTAGGATTGTTTCTGTTGCCCAATTTCGTCAGACAAAGATGTAGTTGCCAGCTGCCCAAAGCTTCCCGTTTCCCCAAAGGTCAGCCGTGATGCACTTCATGTATCGACATTCAGATGCTGTCCGTGGTGAACTGGTCACTGGGTATAGTGGAATTAGTCCTAGCAGGCTACCGCGAAGTTTAGCCAGTCGCCTGTTCTCATGCGCCCAATTTTTTATTTTTAGAACAGATTCCATCATTTCTATCAGCCGTCTTTGATATTGCTTTTGCATACTGGATGCGACTACACCATCTTAAGTTAAACAAAACTTCATGTAAGGGATAGTCAACTCGTAGGTGTGCCTTGAAACAATGCAAAATGTAACAGATTGCAATCGTCAATGCGTAGTATAGCATAGCTAAACCGTTATTTTAGAAATGCATCTGTTCGGGTGCCTGGTCAGCTGTTGACCCCCCCAACAAAAAAAAAAAAAAAAAAAAAAAAAAAAAAAAAAAACCCTAGGAAAGATATTGTACATTTGAGATTGAAACTAAAATCACTCCAGTTGCAGGCCTCAAACTAACATGCATTGTGTCTAAATATAACCACTCAATTCAAATATCAGCCGAATAGTTTTAAATGACCGGGCCGCTGAAGTTCAATCGAGTTCAACAGGACGCGGTGGCAAGACGCGAGTCACGGCCAGCTAAATGAAACAAATCAAAACCACTCATCACCGTCAAACTTCGATTAAATAGCAAAATTGAGAAAAAAAATAATGGAAACACAGTGAAAATAAAGGGTAAAGGTGGAAGATGAAGGGGAAAACAATGTTCAAAGTAATGCTGGGCAGGAGTATGCGTAGTGAATGAGTGCTAAAAATTAAAGTTCTCTTTTGCCGTTATAGGTGTTCGTAGTGGGATGAATTCACAGGGAGTGCACCGGGAGGTTGAGGATTTGAGTATGAATGTTTTCCCAAACCCTAAATGGCGTCTCTAATGGAGTCCCAAACCATTGTTCGACCTTCCTTGGTAGCCTGGACGAACCTTCCCCACGTCAGCGGAACAGCCACAGGAATTATTCACGTCACTTCCTTAACTCTGAGTACTCCTGAGAAATAATTTACGTTCCCAGTGGATAAAGCTGAACTCACTCCAAGCAGATTCACTACCTCCTCATACACGCTTGTCTTGTCTCTCTATGACCTCTGCACCTCCCCATTCTCGCATCATTTTCGCTTTGTGACAGACGGTACATAGAGAACACACAAATATGCCGTAACTAAATACAGTACTAAAGGTGAATTAAAGCTGCAAGCGGTTGTGATGGGACCCTGGTGTTCACGCGCAACTGCGGGGGGCCTGTGGCAGGCAAGTGCCACGAAGTGAAGCGAGAAAAGGAAAAAAAAAAAGGAAGGAGTGAGGAAATGCAATGTTTCATTCATCCACTGGGTAGCGCTACAAGCATAACCAGATCCGGGCAGGTGTGTACAGGGATGGACCTTCATCACACGTGAAATTGAGCGAATCGGACAAAGCACGAAGGAGTCATGACAAGTTGATAGCATCCCCTGGTGGAGGAACTCTGAGCATAACCAAATGTTGCCAGGTGCATTCAGGGGTAGACCCTCAGCACAAATGTGAAGTTGACATTGCCTGATTCACTCAATGTAAAATATGGCATTTCCTGTTTCCACAAGGGGGCGTTTTAGAGACATGTTGCTTCCCCCATAGGCGAGGCCCCCATCTGATTTAACAGCTTGCCAGCCTTGACCTGTGTATCAATTTTTATGATACGAGTTCAGTAAAGACATCAAAAACGTATTTTCATGGCAAGGGATCCATCTTCGCTGCATTGCCACACGAACGCCATTACTTGTAGCTAAACAGCATTCAAATTGCAGCTTCATCAACTTGTTCTGCATTTTTTTAGAAGCGGAATGAAGTTGATGGGTACTACAATGGGTGCTTCTCAAAGCGTAGGGTACAGCCTTCGAAGGCTGCATTTTTAGGGGTTGTCACTTCATTCCATCTGCCAAACTGACGTAATGTCATTTCATCTCCATTAAACAGCTTTGATTTAAGCGAGTTGTCACCGTTTTCCCCAACCTCAATCTCAACTCACCTAGCCCTATACCTAACCCCAAACTTAACCTTGTCTCTTACCCAAATGTCAGTTTGGCAGATGGAATTAAGAGATGACCCCTGAAAATGCAGCCTTCAAAGGATGCAGCCTATGCTTTGAGATGCACCATGTGTCATCAGTACGTTAAAGTAAAAAATGGTCACTTCCTGTTACCACCGGGAGGCGCTACTAAAGAGGGAAAGTTAATATATATTTGGACGTTCAGGGCGGAGCCATCATCGTCATCTCCATCAAGATTGAAGCTTCTACGGTCAAGTACGTTGGCGTGAGCATTTAGAAATTTTTTTGGCGAGTCGCCAAACTCATGCCCGAGCAGACATTCCCTTTGACCTACAGACATGCCAAGCACAACTTTTGATCAGCATGGTCTTGATGATCTGGAATAAATGCGAGGTTCATTGGACAAAATCTCGAGGAGTTTGTTAAAATACATCATGTGGAAATTAAGCCAAAATGACACGTTTAAATTTAAATGGCCGACTTCCTGTTTGGAGACGAAAGATGCAAAGACTTGTGCGTCTTCGTAACAGACATGCGCACCAATTTTCATTGTCCTATTCAAAAAAAAAAAACCCTATGGAGAGGGCTTTTTGAAAATTAAGGGGGCGCTATAGAGGCATTTTGCTCCATTAATGGGCAACGCCCCTATCAGATGTAAGAGCTCACCACCCTTGATCTGTCTATGAATTTTCATGATGATACAAGTTCATTAAAAAGAAATACCCAAACTTATTTTCATGGCGAGGAATCCATAGTCAATGTGTGGCCACACAGACGTCATTACTTGCATCTTCACAACATTCATAATGTAGCCTCACCAACTTGTTCTGCATGTACTAGAAGCGGATTGTAGTTGATTTGTTCAACTGCGTCATCAGTACAAGTGAAAGTAAAAACTGGTCACTTCCTGTTACCACAGGGGGGGGCGCCATGAGTAAAGTGGGAAGTGAATAAATTTGGACGTTCAGGGCGGATCCATCATGTCCAGCAAGTTTGAAGCTGCCACAATCAAGTACGTGTGCGAGAGCATTTGCCAAATTTTGTCACTGCTCATCAGCCACGCCCCTTGACCTACAGACATGCGCAGCACAACTTTTGATCACCTTGGTCTCTAGATAATCTGTACCAAATTTGAAGTAGATCTGGCAAAATCCCTGGGAGGAGTTTGTTTTAAAATTAAAAAAATTCAAATCAAAATGGCCGACTTCCTGTTGGGTTTAGGGAATGGCTCCAATGAAATTTTGAATGTCTGGGTATGATACATATGTTTACAGAATTACATCTGCCTACAAGAAAGTTACAGAATTTCCCGAAGGGAATTTTTAAACGTGTTTAGGGGGTGCTATTTTGGCATTTTGCGTCAACCATGAACGAGCACCCAAAAAAAAAAAATCGAATTTCGGATTCGGCCGTACGAATATGGAAAGTTAGACGCGTTTTCACCTTTGAGAAAGGGGTGAAATTGTCCTTTGAAATGTCGGAAGAAAAATAAAAATAATTAAAGCTGCAAGCAGCGTTGAACGGGCCCTCGCACCCTTGTGCATGTTGGGCGTAGTGGTGAGATCCTGACGGGTGCGCAGGTGTGCACTCACGACCAGTGAGTAGTGGACAGGTTAAGTACAGCCACCAACCTGTGGTAAAGTTGAGCGAATTGTACAAAGCAGGAAGGAGTTATTAAAAGTTGATAGTTCATCCACCAGGGGACGCTCTGAGCATTACCAAAAGTGGGCAGGTGCATTCAGGGGCAGACAGTCTTGTTTTGAGCAAATCCGCCAATGTCAATGTAAAATATGGCATTTCCTGTTTCTACAAGGGGGCACTAAAGAAATTTTGCTCCCCCCATAGGCAAGGCCCCTATCAGATTTATCAGCTTGCCATTCTTGACCTGTGTATCAATTTTTATTATACGAGTTCAGTAAAGACATCAAAAACAGTTTTATTTTCATGGCAAAAGCTCCATCTTCGCTGCGTTACCACACGAACGCCATTACTCGTAGCTTCACAGCATTCATAATGTAGCTTCAACTTGTTCTGCATGTTTTAGAAGTGGAATCAAGTTGATGGGTTCAACTGTGTCAACTTTACAAGTTAAAGTAAGAAATGGTCACTTCCCATTACTAATTACCACCAGGGGGTGCTAAGTGGGAAGTTAATATATTTGGACGTTCAGGGCGAAGTCATCATCTCCAGCAAGATAGGTTATATGGACAAGTATGTTGGCATGACAGCATTTTGAAATTTTTTTGGCGAGCTGCCAAAATTCGTCACACCCTAACAGCCACGCCCTTTGACCTACAGACATGCAGAGCACACAACTTTTGATCAGCTTGGTCTCTAGATGATCTGTACCAAATTTAAAGTCGATCAGGCGAAATCCCAAGGAGTTAATTTTAAAATTAAAAATGGCCGACTTCCTATTGGGTTTTGGGCGTGGCTCCAATGAAATTTTTTGCATGTCTGGGTTACACATTTCCCAAATTTTGCCTGCCAACGAGAAAGTAACCGAATTTCCCAATGTGAATTTTGAAACGTGTTGAGAGGGCAGCATTTCGCGTCGACCACGTGCGAGCGCACAAAAATATCAAATTTCGGATCCGGATTTATGTGGAAAGTTAGACGCGTTTCCGCCATTGGGAAAGGGGCAAAATTGGCCTTTGAAATGTTGGAAGAATAAAATAAAATAAACAGCATGATTTCAATAAGGTCCTCCGCACAACTTGCAGTCGTCGCTCGGGCCCTAATAACTTGAGTGTGAATGCTGAAAGCGGGAGCCACACTGCGATGTGGTCTTGAATAAAAAAGTTTGGATGTTTATCGATGCCACACTGAATAGCTGCCATGAAAATGTAATATTTGAATTATGCTGAATACTTGAATGTTTATGAAAAAACTGAAAGAAAGCTGAACAAAGAATGAAAGATACAAACCATGCTAACCACGTTACTCAGCTAACTTAGCTAATATGAGAAGTCGAATGAAGTCTCTAGGATAAAGTATGCTGAACTTAGAGGCTCAAAATAGCACAAGAGTTTGCAGAGTTTGAATACTGTTTCAATGCTTTTCTATGGGACAAGAACATGAAAGTGAAATATTTTAAAGAATAGCACAAAAGAGTAATAGCAAAAATGTCTACAAAAATCTTCACGTTTTGATATTTGAATTGTTGAAATGGCACAAAGTATGTAGGACTAGTTTAATAGCATAGAATGGCAGAAGTAATAAGAACTAGAGGCAATTCCTGAAGAAACTGCGAGTGTGAATGCTGCAGGCTGAACCAAAACTGCGATGCTGTCTTGAATACAATGAAGTAGAATGATTTGAATGTTTTCTGACACTGAATAGCTGCCATCAAAATAATTGAATTATGTTGAAAACTTTAATATTCATTAAAAAAAGCTGAGCAAAGAATGAAAACAGTTGCTGGTAGCTATATGCTGGAATATGATCGAGCTATTGTTTTTTTTCTGCTTTGCCATTTTTACTGGAACGCGTTCTCGGACGCACCCAGCAAAAAGTGCCTCCTTTCCCGCACTTAATCTGCTTTCGTGGTCGGCAAAATGTTTTCCCCCCCCCTACTAGAGTTCCGGACACCAACGGAAACTCTTGCGTACAACCAATCAGGGACCTTGTGCCGGACTTCTGGAGTGTCGTGAGTTAATTTCTCTCTTCACTAGCCTTGCACTAATAATGTAAAAATAACCAAGATTGTGTCTGCTTATTTGAGAAGATATGAATGCTCTGAACAGATGATGATTTTAACCAATCCTAGCTGGAAACATTAAAAATGATAGGCAGGATTGGAAACGGCCAGAGCATTTTCAAATGAAGTCCACGAAGATTTCATGTCCTGGAGCTGGTGTTATGGCCCCAATTTGTTATCAGACAGCAAGGGATGACAGAAAAAATTGTAACACTAACAGATTTAATAAAACAAAAACTGACCAAGATTGAAATATAAAAGAACAAGAGTTTGTCAATAAAGTGACCATATCCCCCGCCATTAGGTCACCAAAACTGACTGGTGTCTGCGCATTCCCAGTAGGAAAGTTGGTACCAAAAAGAATTGAAATAAGTTGACTCCTCCTTGAGATATCGCGCTGACAATGTTCGGGACGGACGGACGGAGCTGAATACAATACTATATCATAAAAAAATGATAGTTACAGTCCCTTTGTGATTGAGAGGGGGTTACGATGATGCGATGTCCTGGGACAGGAAAATGTTCCAACGCAGGCAAAAATCCACAAAAAGCTTCACAGGTCTCGTAAAAACAGCGACAGGTCTGGTCAAATGTATCCTTCTCCTTCCAATTTCTCCTACTCCTTTACTCTCAAATTCTCTCTTCATATACTCTTACCTCCCACCTTTTAGACTTTTTTCAATTCTCTTGGACTTCCCCTCTCAGGCATGCCCAGGACATGCCCAAAATCCGGCTCCAGACTGGCTTTACCCAAAAAAAAAAAAAAAAATCAATACTGCCATCTAGTGGCTTCTTTTTTTCCCACATTACCTCCATTCCAAAAGGGAAAAATTGACTCAAAAGCAAAATTTCTTTTCAATACAAAAATGGTTAAGTAGACACGTGTGTGTATGTACACACACACATACATATATACACATATACACACATATACATATATATACACATATATACACACACACACATATATACACATGTATACATATATATACACATATATATACATACACATATATATACATATATACACATATATACACACATATACATATATACACATATACATACACACACATACACATACATACACATATATATACATATATACACATATATATACAAACATATATATATACACATATACACACATACATATATATACACACATATATATATACATATATATACATATATACATATACACATATACACATATATATATATATACATATATACATATACACATATATATATATATATACATATATATATATATATATATACATATATATATACACACATATACACACACACACACACACATATACATATATACACATATATACACACACATATATATACACACATATATACATATACACATATATACACACATATACACACACACACACACACATATACACACATATATACACACACACACATACATATACACACACATATATACACACACACACACACACACACACACACACACACACATATATACACACACACACACACACACACACACACACATATACACACACACATACAGTATCTCACAAAAGTGAGTACACCCCTCACATTGACAATTAATTTATTATATCTTTTCATGGAATAATATTACAGAAATGAAACCTAAATATGTTCTACAGTAGTCATTATACAATATGTGTAGCAGTGTAGATTTACTGCAATGTCCAAATAACTGAACAAACGGTCACTTTTTCCAAAATGGATGGCAACAAAAGTGAGTACACCTCACCGTCAACATGCCAAATTGTGTCCATAGTGTCAATATTTATTGTGACCACCATTGTTGTCCAGCACTGTCTTGATTCTATTAGGCATGGAATTCACCAGAGCTGCACAGGTTGTTGCTGGGATCCTCCACTCCTCCATGACAACATCACGGAGCTGGTGGATGTTGGACACCTGCTGCTCCTCCACCTTCCTCTTGAGGATGCCCCACTGGTGCTCAATGGGATTCAGGTCTGGAGACATACTTGGCCATACCATCACCTTCAGCTTCTTCAGGAAGGCAGTTGTCATCTTGGAGGTGTGTTTCGGGTCGTCATCATGTTGGAAAACAGCCGTGTGGCCCAGTTTCTGAAGGGAGGGCATCATGTTCTGCTTCGGAATCTGACAGTACATGTTGGATCCATTATTCCATTAATGAATTGCAGCTCCCCAGGACCAGAAGCACTCATGCAGCCCCAGACCATGATGCTGTCACCTCCATGTTTGACTGCAGGCAGTACACACTTGTCTTGGTCCTCCTCACCAGGGCGCTGCCACACATGGACACCATCTGAGCTGAACAAGTTTATCTTGGTCTCGTCAGACCACAGAACATGGTTCCAGTAGTTCATGTTCTTGGACTGGTTGTCTTCAGCAAACTGTTTTTGGGCCTTCTTGTGGGCTAGCTTCAGAAGAGGCTTCCGTCCTGGCCGACGGCCATGCAGACCACTTTGCACAGAGCATGGCGTATGGTCTGAGCACTGACAGGCTGTTCTCCCACTGCTACAACCTCGTTTGTAGTGCTGCCTGCACTCCTGTGTTTGTTTTCTGAAGCCAACTTGTGCAACTGACGCAGAGCACGAGGACTCAACCTCTTCGGTCGACCCTGACGGGGCCTGTTCCGAACAGAACTCGTCTTGGAAAACCGCTGAATAACCTTGGCCACCGTGCTGTAGCTCAGTTTCATGGTTTCACAGATCTTCTTGTAGCTTAGACCATCTCTGTAAAGAGCAACGATTCTCTTTTTCAGATCCTCAGAGTTCTTTCCCATGAGGTGCCATGTTGACCCTACAGTGACCAGAATGAGAGCATCGCACCCAAAGCACCACAATTTAACCCTTCAACATGTTACACAACCTCATATGGCCCAGTCATCAGACAAAAGCATTAACATGATGAAAAAGACATGTTTCATTGCTTGGTTAACCATTACCAATTGGGGTGTGTACTCACTTTTGTTACAACCCATTTTGGAAATAATGACTGTTTGTTCAGTTATTTGGAGAATGCAGTAAATCTACACTGCTACACACATTGTCCAATGACTACTCTAGAATATATTCAAGATTCATTTCTGTAACGTTGTCCCTTGAAATGATATAATCAATTAATTGCCTAAATGTGAGGGGTGTACTCACTTTTGTGATATATACACACACTCCTGATCAAAATCTTAAGACCAGTTAAAAAATTTCAAGAATTTGCATTTTGCACTGTTGTATCTTAAGAAGGTTCTAAGTAGAGTTTCAAAATGCAAAAAGAAGAAATGGGAACAAGAGACCAAATGTTTTGAGCAGGCAATTTATTGAAAAGAACAATTTAACTGAAATAGGCTGTTCATCAGCTGATCAAAAGTTTAAGACCACATCCTTTAAAAGCCCAAATCTGTGGAAAAAATTTGGATTCCATGTCATTTTCTGTCAAGTAATCACACTGTCAAGACCTCTTGATGGGAAAAGCAAAAAAACTCACTGCCTTCGAACGTGGCAGGATTGTTGAGCTGCATAGACAAGGCCTCTCACAGCGTGCCATCGCTGCTGAGGTTGGACGCAGTAAGACAGTCATTTTGCATTTCTTAAAAGATCCTGAGGTTTATGGAACAAAAAAATCAAGTGGTAGACCCAAAAAAATCTCACCGGCTCTGAGCCGGAGGATCCGAATGGCTGTCCGTCAAGACACGGGACGATCCTCATCCCAAATTAAGGCCATTACTGGTGCTGACTGCAACCCAATAACCATCAGACAGCATCTGCAAAGGAACGGCTTCAAAAACAAAAAACGCCTTCAAAGGCCACGTCTCCTTCAACGCCACAAAATTGCTCGTTTGGCCTTTGCAAGGGAGCACCAAACATGGGACGTTCAAAGTTGGAAGAAAGTTTTATTCTCTGATGAGAAAAAATTTAACCTTGATGGTCCTGATGGCTTCCAACGCTACTGGCATGACAAGGAGATGCCACCTGAGATTTTTTCAACACGGCACAGCGGAGGGGGCGCCATCATGATCTGGGGTGCTTTTTCCTTCAATGGAACAATGGAGCTCCAGGTTGTGCAGGGGCGTCAAACAGCAGCTGGCTACGTGGAGATGTTGCAGCGGGCATCCCTCATGACTGAGGGCCCTCGTCTGTGTGGTGATGACTGGGTCTTTCAGCAGGACAATGCTGCAATTCACAATGCCCGTCTGACAAAGGATTTTTTTCAGGAGAATAACATCACTCTTTTGGATCATCCTGCATGTTCCCCTGATCTAAATCCAATTGAGAACATTTGGGGATGGATGGCAAGGGAAGTTTACAAAAATGGACATCAGTTCCAGACAGTGGATGCCCTTCGTGAAGCCATCTTCACCACTTGGAGCAACATTCCTACAAGCCTTTTGGAAACACTCGCATCAAGCATGCCAACACGAATTTTTGAAGTGATCAACAATAATGGTGGAGCTACTCATTACTGAGTCTGTTTTTGAGACTTTAATTTCTGTTTTAGGGGTTTTTTTGAGCTATGGTCTTAAACTTTTGATCAGCTGATGAACAGCCTATTTTAGTTAAATTGTTCTTTTCAATAAATTGCCTGCTGAAAACATTTAGTCTCTTGCTCACATTTCTTCTTTTTGCATTTTGAAACTCTACTTAGAACCTTCTTATGATACAACAGTGCAAAACGTAAATTCTTGCAATTTTTTAACTGGTCTTAAGATTTTGATCAGGAGTGTATATACACACACATATATACACACACATATACATACACACACATATATACATATACACATATATGTATATATTATATATACACACACAAAAAATATGCTAATAAAGCGTATACACACTCAAACATGGGATAAGCAATCAGCAATTACATTGTCAGTACCCTTCACATGCTTAACCTCCAAGTCAAACTCCTGTAAAAATCAAACTCCAATTCAACAATCTCCAATTCTTGTTTTTAATCTTACTCAAAAACATTAATGGATTGTGGTCAGTGTACACAATCATTGGCTTTTGCCTTGTACAAACAAACCTCAGTGTTGTAAGGATAGAACCAGAGCCAACAGCTCCTTCTCAATTGTGGAATAGTTCTTTTGGTGGCGATTGAACTTCCTGGAGAAGTATGCCACGGGATGCTCAATGTCATCAGAATCACTTCTCTGTAGGAGCACAGAACCACAAGCTTAGTCGCTAGCATCGACTACGATGGAGAACGGTTTGCTGAAGTCAGGAGATTTGAGCACGGGGAAGTGACACAGCAGAGACTTCAGGCGATCGAAGGCTCTTTGGCATGCTTCATCCCAAGTGAACTTTATGCCTTTCAGTTGGTTGGTGAGACAGAGCAATCTCAGCAAAGTTCTTGCAGAACTTGCGGTAGTACCCGATCATTCCAAGGAAGCGGCGCAAAGCTTTGTCAGGAACTGGAAAGTCCATGATTGCTTGGCCAAGATACGTGACAGTAGCACAACCAAAGTCACTCTTCCCTAGGTTAAGTCAGGTTGGCCTGGGTCAAGCGCGAGAACAGTCTGTACATCTTTCAGAGGTTCTTCCCAGGAGTCACTCCATATGATCAGGTCATTGATGTACGCACCCGTGTCTGGCAATCCGGCGATTGTAGACAATCATCCTTTGGGACGTGGTTAGGGCATTTTTCATGCCAAAAGGGAGGACTTCATACTGGTATAACCCAGATGGTGTGGCAAAAGCAGAGATGCTCTTGGCCCTCTTAAAGGCACACACTAATAACCCTTCAAGAAATCAATCTTGGTCAGAAACTTTGCTTGCCCTATTCTATCAAAACAATCAATCCTAGGTATTGGAAACATCAGTTCTAGATACAGCATTGACTTAGCGATATTCTGTACAGAATCTAGTACTTCCATCAGGTTTTGGAACTTGCACACACGGTGAACTCTAATCTGGGTTAGAGAGTCTGATATGTTCTACCATGTACTCAACCTCTTTCTCTGCAATCTTTCTCTTCATAATTCATCCGGTACGGATGCCATTTTATTGGTTTGGCATCACCAACAGCTACATCATGAGAGGCTAGAGAAACTTTGGAACATCAGGAAATAGATCTTTATATTTCTTGATCAACCTCTCAAACTGATCTTTGTGAGGGTTCTAAGTGCTGGAGTTTTACATCAAGATTTTGCAACACTTCAGAATTTGACAATTTACATAAAAACTTCAGCTTTAATTCTAGGTCCATCATCTTGAAACTCCCCCTCATCTTCAAGTCTCGGCCATAGGAGGATCTGAAGTGACAGCTGCAACCCTAGCATTCCTATCATGATAAAGGCTTCAGCATGTTAATGTGAACTGTTTAGGCTTTCTCCTATCTGGAGTCTTCACAATGTAAATCTCACAATGTAGCCCATTGAGTTCTGTTAGAATTTCATAAGGACCATAAAATCTAGCCTACAATGGATTGTACTGCAAGGGAAACACCACAAGGACCTTGTCTCCTGGTTTAAACTCACAGCTTCTCGCCTTATGGTCATACCAAGTTTCCATTTTCCCCTGACTTGATTTCAAGTTCTTTAGCTAGGTCACAAGCTGCACGCAGTCTTTCCTTGAACTTGCTAACAGTCTAACAGACTGATATGGGGCTCTTTCTCTTGCCATTGTTCACTCAACAAAAGCAAAGGCCCTCACTTCATGGCCAAACACTAGCTCAAATGGGCTAAATCCAGTAGACCCCTGCACTGCTTCTCTAGCTGCAAACAGCAAATGAACATCTTCATCCCAGTCCTTCTCATGGTCTCAAGTCCTCATCATTGTTGAGAGTGGAATGAAACCGCTCTAAGGGCCTGGCTACACATTCGCGGTTTATAACGCGTGTTAACGTCGCGTGAAAAGCCGCGAAAAACACTCTGAGCAAGTGCTGCGCAATACGCAGCGGTGAACGGTCTACACCTTAGCTGGTAAAGTGGGTGTACACGCTTTGTCCTCAGAGTTAGCTGGAAACTCCTCCCCTAATCTGGTAAAACTAAGTCACTCAATTTTTCATGAAGCTGAGAAAAAAGAACTGAAGTCCTTCGGGATAAACTTGTTGTAAAAAAATAAATAAATAAAAACAGCAAATTGCTGACTCGGCACTTTGATGATTAGTAATTTAGTAATTTCAAAAATGGTTCTAACCTACTTTCTACCAAAATGAGTGACTAGGTTTTACCAGATTAGGAGAAATTCGCACTGTTTCTCTTCACTTTGAGAATCAAACGTTCAGTTTGATTGTCTTCCTTTCGTCCCATTCTGCTTGTAAATGAACGCGAACAGGATTGTGTCTCAGAGTTTGACAAAAAGCTACGTCTTTTTAAAAAAGAAAAAAAAAAAAAAATCTGTCAGGCCTGCAGATCACGTGGGAGAGTTTCCTGAATTTCTTTTGGCTGACTATGGAACACGCTTAACTGGATGCGTCTCGTGATGTGCTCAGAAACCCCTTTGGAGGTTTCTGAAATTTCACGCAGCGGTGACAGCACGTTTTTTCCTGACCCGCTGATGTGTAGATTTGAATATAAATAATTTACTCAAATCAAAGCATTTTAGCGCCGCACTTCACGCGGCCTTATAATGGCATCCTCGTCTCGAAAGGCGATGGTCGGCACAAAAGTCATTTGCAGGATCGTGAGTGACTGAGCAGCCCAATCCTGGAGTGACAGTCCCGCTGACACTTGGGGCAAATGTAGGTTGTGGGCGCGAGCGCTGATGTCGCGCGAAGTTCTCGCCATCCTCTTTGTTGAAGCACGAGTTCTCCCATTGTCTTCTGCTGCCAGCACCTGCGTCTTAATGCAATGCCGCCAGGAGTTGCGGTTTACAGCGGCAGCTTCCCAGCTGTTGACGTTGATCCCGACAGCCTTGATAGTGTCCTTATAGCGGAGCAGAGGCCGGCCAACTTTACGGGCGCCGTCGCGCAGTTCTCCATAGAGTATCTCCCGAGGCAGACGATCAGGCTCCATACGGTGCACATGGCCCAGCCAGCGGAGGCGTCTCTGCATGAGCATAGAAGAGATGCCCATGAGGCCGGCCCGCTGGAGAACGTCTGTGTTCGGAATCTTGTCTTGCCATCTGATGTGCAGCAGGCAGCGGAGAGAGCGGAGGTGAAAGCTGTTGAGGCGTCGCTCTTGTCTGGTGTAGGTCGTCCACGACTCACTGCCATAGAGGAGAGTCGACAGGACGCAGACTTTGTAGACCAGGACCTTGGTCCTCTCCCTCAGCAGGCTGTTGCTCCAGACTCGCTTGTTCAACTTAGCCATAACCCCAGCAGCCTTGGCGATCCTTGAGCTGATCTCAGCGTCGAGCGATGTTGAGCTTGTAACGGTGGAGCCCAGGTAGGTGAAGGCTTCCACCACTTCTAGCTGTGCGTCCTCGATGGTGATGGTGGGTGGGGAGTCGGCACCCTGTGCCATGATGTTAGTCTTCTTGAGACTGATAGTCAGCCCGAACTCCCTGCAGGCAGCGGACAGCTTGTCCATGAGGCGCTGAAGGCCCACTTCACTGTGTGATAAGGGCGGCGGCGTCTGCAAACAGCAGTTCCTGTATCAGCACCTCATAGGTCTTGGCACGGAGTCTGGCGATGTTGAAGAGTTTGCCATCCTGCCTCGACCGGACGTACACTCCCTCCTCACAGTTGGCAAAGGCATATTGCAGGAGCATTGAGAAGATCCTGAATAGGGTCAGTGCCAGGACACAACCCTGTTTCACTCCACTGCTGACTGGAAAGGGTTCTGAGGTAGACCCGTCGAAGCAGACCGTACTCTGCATGTCCTGGTGGAAAGAGGTGATGACTGCAAGGAGTCCAGGTGGACACCCGATTTTCTGGAGGATCTGGAAGAGCCCGCTCCTGCTGACTAAGTCGAAGGCTTTTTTCAGGTCCACAAATGCAATGAACAATGGCTGCTGCTGCTCACGACACTTCTCCTGCAGCTGGCGGCGGGAGAAGATCATGTCCACGTTGGACCTGCCGGCTCTGAAGCCGCACTGCGACTCGAGGTAGACACGTGAGGCGAGGCTCTGGAGGCGGTTAAGGGCGACTCGGGTGAACACCTTGCCGACTATGCACAGCAGAGAGATGCCGCGGTAGTTGTTACAATCGCTGCGGTCGCCCTTGTTTTTATAGAGGGTGACAATGTTAGCATCTCATGTCTTGGGGGATGAGTCCTAGCTCCCAGCATAGGCACAGCAGCTTGTGCAGAGGCTGCAGGTGGGCAGACTTCCCTTGCTTCAGGAGCTCAGGAGATATACCGGCACTTTCCCGCAAGCCAATGAGTCGACGGCTTTACCGAGCTCCTCCTCTGTGGGCAAGTTGTCGAGCTCCTCCATGACTGGAAGGCCGGGCAGGGCACTGAGGGCAGCGTCTGTGACGATATTCTGCGACGCGTAAAGCTCTAGGTAGTGCTCAACCCATCGCTGCAGCCGCTGGCTCTGGTCGGTGATGGTCTCGCCAGATTTGGACTTGAGCGGTGGCGGTTTTGATCCCCTCGTACATCCCTCTTGTGAAGCCGCAGTCGGCGGCAGACTGGATTTTGGCGCAGAGGGATTGCCAGTACTCGTTGGCACAGCGGCGGGCGGTCTGCTGGGCCTTTGAGAGCGTCGCGAGTGCTAGAGCAGGGATTCTGCTTGGGATTCTGCTTGTGATCCAGCAGTGCCTTCCTCTTGGCCACGACGACTGGCTCCATCTCTTTCCAGTGCGCCTCGAACCAGTCCGCGTTCTTGCATTCTTTCTTCCCGAAGGCAGACATAGCTGAGTCGTAGATGGCATCTCTGAGGTGGTCCCAGAAGGCGACAGGGTCGTTCGGGTCGCTGGGTGTTGTCTCAGCCGCGAGCCTCGCCTTGAGACTGTCGGCGAAGATCTTTACCTTGCCGGGGTCAGATGTGCCGCAGGTGTTGAAGCGGGGACGACCCTTCGTCTTGGCATGGTGAATCCTCCGTGGCCTCAGCCTGACCTTGCTGGCAACGAGTGAGTGGTCCGTGTCGCAGTCAGCGCTGTGGTAGCTTCGCGTGTGAAGGACAGTGCTTAAGTCAGCTCTTCTGGTGATGACAAGGTCGAGCTGGTGCCAGTAGTGAGACCGGGGGTGTCTCCCGGAGACTTTGTGCCTGTCCCTACCCGCGAAGTAGGAGTTGGCGATGCAGAGGCCATGGTGACAGCAGAGTTCGAGCAGTCTTTGTCCGTTCTCGTTCAGCCTGCTAATGCCATGGTGGCCAAGGCAGGTGGGCCATGCCTGCCAGTCAGACCCAACGCGTGCGTTGAAGTCGCCCAGCAAGTATATGCCTTCCGATTTTGGGATGCGAGACAGCACGTCCTCTGAGGCCCAGAAGAACTGGTCCTTCGCTTCTGGAGTGGAGGTGAGCGTGGAAGCGTCGGCCGAAATGATGTTGATATAGCCCACTGATGTCTTCATGTGTAGGGTGAGTAGCCTTGATGATCCTCCGGTGGGTGTTTCAACGGAGGCGAGCAGTGAGTTCCTCACAGCAAAAGCTACACCGTGCTGCCTGGGCTCATTTTGGGACAGGCCCTGCCAAAAGAAGGTGTAGTCGGTTTCCCTAAGGGACCCACCGTCTGGCAGCTGTGTTTCCTGGAGACAGGCCACGTCGATGTTAAGGCGTGCCAGCTCCTTGCTGATGACAGCTGTCTTGCAGGCGTCGTCAATGAGCTGAAGATCCGGAGAGAGTCCGGGGCACACCGTGCGGATGTTCCAGCTTGCGAAATGAAGTGCTGGAGACTTCTTGTTGATATTCTTTTGTCGTTTGCCAGGTGCAGGAATTACGCTCGCTGTTCAGGTTCTCCCCTATACTCTACACACCCAGTAAAGTAGACGAGCGTGACGGGATAGCACCTTTTTGACCAAGGGCTGCCCGGCTTGGGCAGGCGGTAGCTAACCAATGAAGTCCGAAGGCTTCTCCCACCGTCGAACGAGATCCCTGGCGCTGCAACGTTACGCCAATCGGTCGAAGCTTTAATAAACCGGTAAACTGCCTCGTCCCGTGGTCGTTGCTAGGAGTCTTGCGACTCCGCTGGAGGCCACTCTCCAGGTGTGCCGAAGGCCTGGGCGGAAAAATATGGAGACACTGGGCTGCCCGGGCTGCAATGCCCCCCTCTCGGTGTCGCTAACAGAGTGCAAGGGAAAGGATGAACCAATACACTTGGGACCAGTTCCACTGCAGGAGTTGCCGGAGACAGACAAACGGGGCTCCACTCCGTGTACACTTCTCGGGTGTACCCCCAAGCCTTTAGCCAACCAAGGCCTACCTGCAAGGCAGCAGGGAGCTCGTGGAGGGCGGGGTCGCTCGACTCCCTGTACAGGCCTAATGCGCCTGCTTACTGCCCACAAACGCGGCCGTAACACGCAGCGTAATCCGCGAATGTGTAGCCGGACCTAAAGGCACCCTGACTCTGAATGATAGGCACTGGAAATAATCTGCTTTGCACCTAGTTCATACACAACCTGCTGAAACAATCCAGAAGTGAAATTACTACCTTAGTCTGACTGAATTTCCCTGGGAAGGCCAAACAACGTGAAGAACTTTATCAAAGCCTTTGAGATTGCAGTTGCCTTGATGTTGCAGAGAGGTATGGCTTCAGGGAATCTAATAGATGCACACGATTGTCAACAAATACTGATTTCCAGACCTAGTCTTGGGTAATGGACCAACACAATCAATGATAACCTTGGAGAAGGGCTCCCCAAATGCTGGGATAGGCTGCAGTGGAGCTACAGGTGGGTCGAACTGGTGTTTTCCAACTACGTGACAAGCGTGACAGGTTTTGCAAAAGTTGGAAACATCTTTCCGAAGCCCAGGCCAAAAGAAGTGTTTCATGATCTTATCAACAGTCTTGTTAACACCAAGATGACCTCCTAAAGGTAAACTATGAGCCATTGTTAAGATCTCATTCCTGTAGACCTTCGGAACAATTTTCTTGACCACTGCCTAATCTGCATTGGCAGGGATATCAGGAGGGCGCCACTTCCGCATCAACACACCATCCGAGAGACGCAGTTCCACTTGGGTATTATTTCTTCATCAGGAAGGGCTTTCCTCTTTAGTACACAAATTTCAGGATCATTAGTTTGCTCCTGAATCCACCGCTTTCTGGACAGAGACAAGTCTCCAGACACCTCAGAATCACCAGACCCATCTGGCTGGCTGAACAGAGAACTGATACGTGATAAGTCCTCAGAGAAACCATAGTAGGCTGAACAGAGTCATGAGGCGAACCACCTGAGTCATGAGTATTCAATGTGCTGGACGGCACCACATTATCTTCTTGAGCCTTCTTAGTAATAGCACGGGTCACTGCACAGGAAGGATACAGGGATGGGTCTTCATCGCCATCTTCAGTGCTCGGCTGTGAAGTAAGATGAACAGGGGGAACTACATTGCCCCCAGCTAGGTCATTGCCTAGCAAGAGAGAAACACCCTTGAAAGGTAGACTTGACATAAGTCCCACCTTTACCTGTCCTGTAACTAAATCAGACTTCAAGAATACAGAGCGTAGGGTTACAGATACAGTCCTCCCTTCGATACCTTGTACAAGTATGAAATCCCCAGAAGCGATCTCATCGCGTAACTCCAAGGAGTCTATCAACAAAAGTGACTGAGAAGCTCCGATATCATATGGGGACAGGAGGAGAATGCTCATTCAGAACCACAAATCCCTCTGACACAAATGGAAGAAATTCCTCCCTCAAAGTCAGCAGTATCAGGCTTCTTAGCCCCAAAAGGAGCAGGCAATTTTTCTAACCCTGTCTTCACAAAGGTATTGGGTTTGGTATCCTTTTCTTTTTCTTTCTTAGCTTTTAGGAACCAACAGTTGTAACATGACCTGATTTCTTGCAATAACTGCAAACTAGACCACTTTTGTCATTGTCAGCTTTCACACTTTGATCAGACCTGTGACTGGATTTCTGAGCACCATCACCAGATTTGTCTTTGTCTTTGGGTGAAGAATCTTGGGTATCACCATTACCTTTTGAAATTTGGACCATCTATTGTTACTACTGGACTGAAATTTAGACTTGTGAGAGCATATTCTTCTGCAAATTTGGCAGTTGATTGCAAATTCAGTGCCTGCTTCTCATTAAGGTAGGTCTTAATATCATCCTTAACAGTTTTTGAATTCTTCAACTAACACCATCTTTTAGTGAGTTGAAATCATCCTTGACCTCCATAGAAGTACACCAGCGCTCAAAGCAAACCTTCTCATTAGCAAATTCCACATAAGTCTGATTGTCAGCTCTCTTCAGACCTCTGAATTTCTGTCGGTAAGCCTCTGAAACCAACTCATAAGCTCTCAAAATAACCTTTTTGACAACCTCAATCAGAGGAATCATCTGCAGACAAAGCCAAATAGGCTTGTTAAGCTTTACCCCTTGACAGTTTGCAACAGAGGCCAGTGTTCCTTTGGCCACTGACAACTCTTAGCTACCTTCTCGAAGCACTGGAAATACTCATCAACCACCTCCTCCGAGAATGGAGGCACCAGCTTTACCTCCTGGCTAGCCCGAAATTTGTTTTCAGCGTCTATTTTGCTTTTCAGTTGCTCTATTTGGAGCCTTTCTTCCCCATCTAACTTCTGAAACTCAATCTGTCTGGCTCTTCCCTCCTTCTCCCACTCAAATTCTTTGTTTTTCCTTTTCCTTTTCTCTCTTCTCTTCCTAATTGTTCTAACTCGATTTGCCTTTTTTTCATTTCTCTCTTTCAATCTCTAGCATTTTTAAGTCATTTCTACATTCGGATTTTCCGATGGAAACTGTTCCAGATCTCCTGGTGCAAACACATTTTCATCAATGTAATATTCAACAATCTCTAGCCAGTCTTGCTTTTCACATGGCTGGTTTTATCTCTGTCAGCTTTAATTGTCTGCATATTTCTAGCAGTTTTTTAAAAGACTTCAAAACCTCTACGGTTGGTGATGCCAAGAAATCATCCATTACTGTTGATATGTCAATATATATCTAGGGAAAAAAAAAAAAAACACACAACTTCACAATTTGAAATGTTAGGTTTTCAATAAATGACTTAGTGGTCTATCCCGGACAAGCCCAAATTGTTTTGGCCGCAATTTGCAATTTCCTGGGACAGGAAAATGCTCCAACACAGGCAAAAATCCACAAAAAGCTTCACAGGTCTTGTAAAAAGAGCGACAGGTCTGGTCAAATGTATACTTCTCCTTGCAATTTCTCCCACTCCTTTACTCTCAAATTTGCCTCTTTACTCTTTTCCAGCCCCTTTCGACCTTAGACTTTTTTCAATTCTCTGGGACTTCCCCTCAGGCATTCCCAGGACAAGCCCAAAACCCAGCTCGACTGGCTTGACAAGAAAGTCAATACTGCCATCTAGTGGCTTCTTTTTCCACATTACACTGCTTTCAGCGCCTGGACCATCTACTATACCGGAAATTCTTTCACTGAGTTTGAGCAGAATTATTCTTTTAGAGTAGTTTGTATGTCTCAAAAACGACAGTGTTGAGGTGTGGAAAAAGGCCAGCAGAGGGCAGAATCGAACCGCAAATGATACATATTTAACATACAGTATATGACCATTAAGCAGCCCAGCGTTTATTTAAAAAAAAATAAATCGACTTTGACCCCAGGCGGAAACCAGGCGGGTATTTGCAACAGGCCATTATTTTTGCACCGACCTGCACCTGGCCAGTTCAGCTTTCCTACACACAAATTCACTGAATTTCACTGTAAAGTTAACGCATTGTCTCCTTGTCATTTTAACTAAGTGGAGTCACTTAGTGTAAAACAATGTAAAATGAGTCAACTAGAACTGCGTTTCGTCAGGACGAACCTCGAGAATGTGCTTGTCAAAATATTGACGCTAAAGTTAAAAAATAGGTGTGGAATACCCCAGAGCCCGATGTCGAAGTTTTTGGAGATGCCCGCCTGCCCGCCCAACCGCACGAAGGACAGCAATACCCCATCAGCCTTGAGGGCTGAGGGGTAATAAGCAATCCACACACACACACACACACGGCAGTCTGGCAAAGTGTTGGTAGTTAGTCTGTCAGTCTCTCTCACACAGTAGAGTGGTAGTCTGGCAGACTGCAGGTAGTTAGTCTGTTTTTCTCACCGTCTCTCGCTCTCTCACACAAACACACAGGTATGATCTGACATTGTTTGAAGGACAAAGTTCAGAACACATTTTGCTCTGAATTTTGTCCATACCAGCTTGTTTAATCGCTGACACTTTACCAGTGAGAAAAACAGACAGGTGTGTATGCGAGCGCGCGCGAGTCTGACACTGCAGCTCCTCTGTGTGCCTGTTTTTATGGAGACCACCGCACCTCTGGCTGCTTGCTTTCTCACAAGCGCTGAGACAGAGGAATTCAAAGAATTCTTCATTCACACTGCCCAAACTACTGCCATTTTCTAGCAGACCGTAGGTCCTATGGTAAAAACGAAAATACCGTGAGTGAGAGGAGACCTTGGATCTTGGATCGTCCCCTTGGATCTTTTTTGTCCTGTAGGGTCAAGTTTGTGGTCGGGGGGGGGGCGATTTAAAAAAGGTGTCTCAACTGTCTGCTCCTGTTATAATCGCTGCCTATGGGGGAGTTGGTCAGTGACACGGTCCGAACTACTGCCATTTTCTCGCAGACCTTAGGTACTGTGGTAAAAACAAAGATACGGTGAGTGAGGAGATCATCCACATGTATTTCTTGTAAAGTGTTTGGTCAGGGTGGCGATTTAAAAAAAAAAAAAAAAAAGGAGTTTGGTCTGCTCGATTCCCAAACTTTTCTGCTTCTGTTATAATGGCTGTCTATGGGGCAGTTGGTCTGCGCTCCTGTCGCTTGAGGGGGCCTGGAATCTCAACCCTAGTCTGTTTTCTTCCAGAGTGACATTTTTCAGGCCTGCACAAATTTTCCTAAGTTTTGATGTATAATTTGTGTGAGTAAGGCTAGGTTTACATGATGACTGTGTGAACAGAAGACGCAAAAGTGGCGTCGCGTCTTCACGTTTTATTTCGCGTTCAGACGAGCGTTCTCGGGAGCAAATCTGTGTGCACACGGTGACGCAAAAAGTGTGTAGAAATCGATTGGGTATGCATGCCAGACGGCTAGGTGGTGCTGTGATACACTAACAAACGCCGCCATGCCTACGCGCATGCGTAGAATCTTCCTTCTCGTCACTGTGCCGCGAAATTACAAAATATGGCTACCGGTAACAAGAACTTCGTCTGGTCAGACGAAGAGGTCGAGCTACTGCTCCAGATTATTTTAAACTATAGAACCTCTAATGCTCAGCAAGGCAATTTGTTCATTTATTATGGCTGCCAGAGTAGCCTGAAGGTCCGAAGCATGGATGTAATCCGGCATGTTTGTTTACTGCGTGACGTAAACGCCTACGCGACGTGAGCAGAACAGATCTGAGCCAGTTTTGCGTCTTGGCCAGTTTAAACGGAAACGCTACGCCAGAGCGTATTCAAGTTTTCCACTTTCGAGGGCGGTTTGAGATTTTTGCGTCTTCAAGCCCCAAAAACGCAGTCACCATATAAACAAGGCACTTCCGTTAAAATATTTTGTCGTCTTTACTCGCAAGCGTCTTCGTGTAAACTGGGCCTAAGTTGTAAATTGTGGCCGGGGGAGCGATTTCAAAATGTTTTTTTGGGTAATGATTTCTCCTCCCTCCACTCTAAATTCCAGAGTGAGAGGAAACTGATACAAACATTCCGCCCATTGACTTGCATGAAAAATAGGGATTGCCGAAGAATGAAAAGGGGTTATTCAATAGTGTATACAAGGCTGGGGACACGGTCGGTCCGGACGTTTTGGCGTTTGAACCGCGTCCATCACGAACGCTCAGGCAGTTGATGTGGGACGACCGAATTGGTGGCAATGGAAATATTAAATAAACGCGACGTTAGGCAATAAATGCTTGCCCGTGGCAAGCACACAAACGCGACGAGGAAGAATGTGTGGCCTGCTTGTGGCACATAACTGGCTAAAAAGGCACCTGTTAAATGACTTGGCAAAAAAAAAGGCTTCAATTTATTGGTTTGGAAGTGTATTCGCGGAAACAAACTGGTGCGGTTTCATTTAGCCTACATACTTTAGTTTTGAGACTTCTACATTGATCCCAGTTGGGGAAACACGCAATGTCATCCTGTAGGCCTAATCCATTTTCTCAGGGCAAAGACGGACTAATTGAAGACAAGTTGGTATGAACACTTCAGAATGAAGTTGTTCCGATTTTAATACAGAAAGCATACATATAAATTCATATGCATATAACGACTAGTTTCTTCCAGGTATAGACCTGAGTCAGAGTTGCAGGCACAGCTGAATGCGAACGCATTTATTTTTGAACGAAATAAAAACGTAGTTAACGAGCGATTTGCCAGGCCTCTGTAAAGGGTAAGGTTATTCTTTAGCTTTGCCAAATACAGCATAAATTGATTAACAATTCATTTTTCGTTTCCTTTTAAGATGAACAGAGAACAAATTCCACCAAAAATGAATAAGTCGACACCCATGTTTACGGTTTACATGCATCTCATTGGACATTTATACATAGGCCTACAAGATGGCAAACCCATTCTGTCTTGTGCGCTTCGGTCCAGCCAGTGACGTTGTCCACTCCAGTTTTCGATCTGTGCCAAAGACAGTCTGCTATTTTTCCCCCCATATCTTTATTGGCATCAGATATACAAAGACAAACCCAAGCTTGTTTTAGCGTCTGTTACCGCAACACGGGGCAACACAGACGTTTATATACACAATAGTGCGAATAATTTAACTGAACCGGCGTTTAATACGCAAAATGAGGTCTTACCCCGGCGACACTGTACTCAGGCGCGTATTTTCATGCGGCCGATTTGGTCATACGGTATTTGAGTTTGGTTGAGTCATTTCGTTCAATGGAGATTGACGCTGGCATTTCTTCCAGATTGCGACTTCTAACTGAAAAATGGTTAGTCTAATCAAGGAAATTGATGTACCGTGCGAAAGAGGAGAGTCAGCTGAGTAATGTGTCAAAATAGTGTTCGAAGTGCAAAAAATATGGAAACACGAGCAAGTTGGAAAACTGCGTGTAGCCTTTGCAAGCTGCATTTTCTGGCCGCATTTAACAAAGGAGTTCATGGAGCTTCGGTAAGCGGTCCCGTCATTTTTCGGCTCATTCAGCCAAATCCGTTTGTCCAGTGGCTTCCGTAGTTAAGTTTTGATGATCACCACAATTTTTGCTACAACTTTGACATAAGAGGATCAATGCGGAGTGAAAACTCTGGGAGTTACAGCAAGTTTGAGAAAACTCTTGGACCGTATTGCCGATGTACGTCGCTCTAGCTGCGAGGTCTCCACGCTCCAAGTTCCCAGAATTAATTGTTGAAAAAAAAAAGATGTAAGAAATTAGAAAATTATGGAAGTTAGAAAAAAGTTGAACGGTAAAGGAATTATCCAAGCGTAGCTTAACATTTTAGTTTGAATGACGTTTCTAGCTAAAGGCATGACGAAATAACTGAATATAGCGACATTTGAAGAAATGTAATTGTTTCCTACGGGACTAAAAAAAAAAAAAGTGAAATATTTAAGGATAAATGGTATTTAAGAGAAATAAGCAATAATGTCCAAAAAATACTGTGCAAGTCGCACTTAAGACCCCTCGGCTGCGAGCATATTGTAACCCAGGAAATTTTTGCGGGCTGTTTAATTTTGCGGATTTTGCGGGTGGTTGTGAGGCCAAACGGAGGATCGAGACGTGCCGATTTTCAAGAGCGAAATTCTCACGGTGATGCCCAATCTGTACACCAAATTTGAAAAGTTTCCACCCAATAATAAACGAGCTAGAGCGTTAACGTTGGACGGAAAGACGGACGGACGGACAGACGCCACAGGGGATGACAATACCCCGATGGCCCTCGTCGGCCTCGGGGTAAAAAAGCTGCATGTTTTGATATATTCATTGTTGAAATAGTACAATGTAGGAGTAGTTGAATCGGGTAGAACGGCAGAAGAATGAATAATAACTAGAGAATATAATTCCAGGGAATTACAAGTGCATGAAAATGCAAGCTGTAGTTTAAGTCGCTTTATGATATTGTTAGCTAGGTTGTTAGTTGGATAAAAAGAAAAAAAAAATCCAGTAGAAATTTAGAATGTGCCTGATGTTCTACAGTTTTGGGGGTGCTAGCCAGGGTTCTGGGAACCGGTTGTTATGCAGTTCCCGGTGGTTTCTACGGCGTTGCTTTGGTGTTCCGGGTGGTTTCTTGGGTGTTGCTTGGGAATTGCTATATTCCAGGTGGTTGCTAGGGTGTTGCCAGGCAGTTGCTATGGGAATCTGGGTGGTTGCCAGGCTGTTTTTGGCGTTCTGGGTGGTTGCTCGGGTGTTGTTAGGCAGTTGCTAAGCAGTTGCTATGGTGTTCTGGGTGGTCGCTAGGGCATTGCTAGGCGGTTGCCATGGCGTTTTGGGTGGTTGCTAGGGCGTTACTAGATGGTTGCTAGTTAGATTGGTTGAACAGTTGGATGGTTGAGTAGTTTAGTTAAATTTAATTGTGATTGTAGTGAGGACTTATTTTGAAACAGTTGTAGGCAGAGGAAACAGTTGAACAGGATCTGTAGTCTTAAGAGAGCCAGATTGTTGTCTTAAAAGCCTGAGAAACTGAGTTGCTGCAGGTGGTCAGAACATCTGGCACAATACTCCATTTGCTTAATGGCCCTATTGTGATGTCATCAGTCCAATGTTAAGTCTATGGGAAAAAAATTAAGTTTATTCATAGTTTAAAAAGTATAAAAGTTAGATGAAATACATTGCACGTGTTCTAAGACCTATGCAACGCAGTTTGAATGAAGTTTACGTTAAATGGTTGAGGCCGCATTAAGTGTGCTATTATTAAGACCAGAACAATAGTGTGCATTTCCATGCACACTAATGATAAGTTAAGAAAATGGCCAACAATAAAAACAATAGTGCGAATGCTGCCTGCATCCGCGCGCCCCATGGTGGATGAACTATCAACTTGTCATAACTCCTTCGCACTTTGTCCAATGTGCTTGAAACACAGGTGGGGGCCTGTACTTGACCAGTCAAATGGACGTGAGTGTACACCTGCACCCGTCTGGATCTCACCACCACCCCCAACGTGCGAGGGCCCGTTCAACGCTGCTTGCAGCTTTAATAATAGAACGATTATACAATAGGGTCCTCAGATGACTTTGTCGGCTCGGCCCTTAAAATACTTGAACTGTGTAGAGGATGGTTGCACACTTGTAGCGCGCTATATTTGTTTTTATTTTTCACCATTATGCGAACTGATTTAGTCAATGAAGCTACCCACACCAGGTTTTAACTAAGTTGAGAAAAATTGCCCATAGAAACTAATACTTGGAAGTTGTTCTATATGGCCCACTAGTATCAACCATGAAAGCCATTTAAAAATTCCAAAGCAAATTTGAGGAAAAAAACCTCACAAATTGACATCTTTAAATTTACAAAAACTGCAATTTCATGATATTGATGGGACTTTTCATGACCATCTGGATGAAATCTTTAAGAGATCCTCTCACTTGTCTTCGAGTTACCAAAAAACTCACTTCTGTTGAAAATTATTTTTAAAGAGCGTTTTTTAAAAGACCTTTTGCCAAAATTAACTTTGGTTGGTCCAAGATTAGTAGGAAAGGATCACCAATTAGAATTGCACCTGACACTAAGCATTAGCTGCTTTAAACTCTAATTGCCTGCTACAATCTTTGTCCATAGTCTGGATGTTTGCCGTCTTTTACTGGAAATGCCATCTGGTCATTCGCAAATGAGGCATGACCTGCCTTGAATGCTTGCTCAGTATAGTGCCCTTGCCCACAGTCATGTTCAAGGCAAAATGATGCAAGATGGTCATACACTAAGAGTACTTTTGTAGTTATTGAGCACCCCGTTTTGTAGTAAGCATCCTTGAACAAAGCGATCTTTTCCGGCCAATTTTCTCCCAAAAATGAATAATACATCATGAAAGGTTCTCCTCAGACAAGGCATTCAGAGTCCTTTTGCGTGTTGAACATAATCCACATGGCAATGAATACCATCGATATCATAGTCAAAATGTGTTCATGACTTTAATCAAGCAAATTTTTGGTGATGCTGAAATTTCCTTTTCGGAAACAAACCAGGCAAACTTTCTCTTGGTATTCAATGGGCAACATCTTTCAAGTAACTGGGCACTTGAAGTGGTTGACTCCAAATTTTGTACACCTTTATTTTGTAACATTACATCCTGGTGCAATCTATTGATTCCATGTCCTTACCATTACCTTATGCTTATGCAATTCAAAATAGGCCTTTTCAGATGAAATAAGTGTGGGTTGAAATTGTGGATTGCAGTAAGAACTTTCCTTGAAACCATTTACCCCAAACAGATCACTGTCCTGCAATGAACTGTTACAGGTGTCAACTATTGGGTTCTTACATATTTGATCACAAACAAAAATGGAGGGGGGGGGGGGGGGGGTTTGAATTGATAAATAGGCAAAGTTGGGGAAAATTGGTAGTTACGTTCAAAATAAAAGAATGATTTTCTAAATGCAGATCTCAAAAGTTTGCTTTGGAAATTTTAAACTGTTTTCATGGTTGATACTAGTAGGCCAAATAGAACTTTCAAGCAATGGTTTCTCTGGGCAATTCCTCAACTTTCTTCAAGTTAAAACCTGGTGTGTACTGCAAGACTGTCCAGTAGAAGAACAACTTACCTTCTTTGAAATTGAGTGGGAAAGAGTTCCACATCCAACCACCACTGAGCTTATTTGCCAGAATAATTTTTAAAAGGGGCACAAGTGGCAGCAGTGGTTAACTTACTCGTTTTGCGTGTAACAACCACATTTCTCTGAAGATAGTATGCCAATTGAAGCATTGTATACACAACATCCACACACGGCTTGAACAAGTTTTCTTCATGAGGTAGAAAATAATGGAAACGTTGGTTTTGCTGTTGACATCATGGCTGAAATCAACAAAAATGCTTTTTTCACAATTTTTCTGATCAAATATGAGATTTCACATGTCACATTTTGCGTTGTGACTACAAAGGTAAAATGCGATTGTTAAATTTTGTGTTGTATCCACTGATCTGTGTACGACTGGATAGCTGACGCAATGATAAACTGAGGTGGAAGGTTGAAGCAACCGAGCGGCCATATGGGTACGCCCGGTATTAATCAACCATTACATTGAATTCATCCCATAACGGGATGAATTGGGGGGGAGAGTGCGGCTATCTGCCCCGCAACGTGGCCTACAAGAGAGGCAGTTGTGCTATTTGCACCACGGTGGGACAGATAAGCAGCACTTCTGCCATTTTCGCTGCAGTTGGACGAAAACAGGTCCGATTTTAAAATCCGCCCCGCTCTTTGATCTTTCGCGCTGAACCGCCGCGGGGCGAATAGCCTCTTCCTATTGATGTTTAGAAAGCGCAACCGGTCCAAAGGCTGACAGATGCCTGGACACTAGGCAGTTACTGGATAAATCAAGGCTAATTTTAACCAGCAAAGTGAACGTCATCATATCGCCAATAATTTGATTTGAACCTAAATTTGCAAGGTTACCAGTGGAAATGTATAACTGCTAAAGTGGCACAAAATGATCACGATCACAGTTGCCAAACAGTTTCAGCTAGCTACTGCTCACCTCTTGTGAACAACTGCTTTATGATGCTAAGCTTATCTGTAATATTGTAGAACTGTAAAATAAGAACAGTTGATAAGTTTATTTTCCTCGTCTGTGAAGGGATGTTTCCCCCAAGGATGTTTTACATTTCACTAGATATCCAATTGAAAAATGGCTGCCCACTCATTTCAATGGAAATTGCTCAGTGGCGCAGCACGCTGACACAGGGCCAAACTTCCGGACCCACGCGGACATGCGCTGTGACACTTTTTGCTCACATGCATAGTATGGGGCTCATGAACGCGCTGGTATCCATGGTGTCCATGACAACGGCTCGCGCTCGTGGAACTCCGACCCAGGGTGCGTGTTCACGATCACTTTTCTCCGGAAATGGAAATCTGACCACTGCAGACCGCACCCTGATGAGAGGGGGGGGGGGGGGTGGGGGGACACGAACCCCATAGCCGCTGGTAAAGATTTAATCATCGTTTGAGAAACAATTTTAAAACAAACGCAATATCAAATGTTTAAAACTACTGTTATTTAACAAGGAAGTAATACTATTGATTTCAACTCAAATGTCGGCAAAATAGTTGGCTTGCTTTTGCATAACGTAGTTCGGTAAAGTTGGCAACAGATTCAGATTCGAGGTTTGCGGTTAAATAGCTCTTCAGTAAAGCACTTCTCGAACACACAAGACAGCTCTAACCACAGCAACACAAGCTACTACAACCCCAATTTTATCCAAACGGGCCATCCTCTGCGATCAGTAAATTGCATTGCTCCCAAGCTGGCAACCGAGCGTGAGTTTAGGAACCGTCTGCAAGGTGCAAAACTGCTACGTTGAAAACAGTCAGTGCCTTTGCTTCGACTCAGTGAAATGCCACCAAATTTAAGCCAGGCACCCATGAGTTCCTTCTGCTCATACTGTAGCACTTTAATTTGCCTAATAAGAAAATCAGAGCAATGTTCTCACAATGACTGCGTTTACATGCACACCGTATTCCGATTAAGGTCCATATTCGGGTTAAGGTAATATTCCGAATAAGCTGTTTACATGCGCAGAGCGATGGGAATATTCCGTTTAACATGTTTATTAGCATATCCACCACTTAGGTCCGATCTCAACACTGGGTTTTCAGCAAATATAACACTCGAAAGTAATCGTCATGGCTTTGGTTGCCTTCAGTTAGAGCTTTAAAGCAGACATCGACTCCACTTTCCTGGCCATTGCCATTGCCAGCGGTCTCTGTCCAAGAATTTCATCCAAGACCGCGAAATAAATGGAACTGGCTAGATCAGGGACGCTGGTATTGTTTTGTTTTTGGCAGTGACTATTTTTAGCCAGTCATGAGCTTACTGTAATTTGCTATTCGTATGAACTCCCGTATCCGCCTGCTCAATACAAAATTCGACCTTGGAAAAAAATTGCGACTCAACTGGGTTGGAAACATCCCGCTTTCGCTGCGTGCCTTGTGGTTATCATTACTCTGCCAATTCTCATCCTTGCGCCATATAAACATAAATATACATACACTAGATGGCTCAAGCACGCTGCGAGCCAATGTGAAGTAACGTCGTCACAGGGCGGCCATCTTGGGACAGGGCTGCTCGATCACTCATAACATAACAGCCAATGGAGCACGGACTTTGAAATAACTAAATTGCTCAACTCTCCCAAATTCTCGACTGATTTTCAAACAAACGGCTTGGTTTGTCGGGTAAACATCAGAGATGTAGTCATTTAACTGCATTTTAAGAATAATTAAAACCATTGAATTTGATATAAAAAGTACATTAAGGTTAGTAATAACCCAATCCGTTTGTAAATCCGTCAAGAATTCAGCGAGTTACGAATATTAATGCGAGTAAATCATCCACCTTACCTCCGACTACAGCACAACGCACCAGAGCAGTCCCTGTCCTAAGATGGCCGACCAGTGACGACGCTGCCGACTCTGCCTTGAGCCATCTAGTGTTTATAGATCTATGCATATAAATGTGTCCATGGATGCAGGGTCTCTCCATGGTCCTACTGCAGCAATAAGTTTTAGGATTTGACTTTCTGTAATTAGTGAATTCTCTTTAGTTATAAAATTCAATAAGCTCCTCTAATTTTAATCCCAGAGCCATAATATTGCATTGGTGCAATCAGTCTCTCCATGGTCCTCCTACAGCCATCACTTTCAATCAAGTGGACTTAGGCTATTTTTGGTGAATTTTCTTTTCCAATAAAATTCAATAGCTCCTCTATCATTCCTGAGCCATAATATTGCATCCATTTACAACTACAACATTCCAAATAACATTCCAAAATGCACAGAGATCTGACATGTATTGACTAAATATTACAATCATTCTATAAGCTGTGCTTACGTTGTTTGCGTGTGTGTAGCTGAAGGCCTCCTTATGATCTATTACAACGCAAAATGCCTCACATATAAATTCAAATCTCTAAGAAATAAGTGGCTACACTCAAGTTTGGGATATTCCTCTCACACTTACATTTAATGAATAACAGAGGCTACTGACATCTGTCATATCTTTAAACGTTCCAATTTTCCCATTCCTTTTTTTTTGTACTGCATATATATTTCTGTTTGTGTCATATTTGTCACAAACCATAAAATATTAATGCAGTTTTGCTCTAGCAGCATTTGTGTGCATGTGCTTGTGACTGTGTAACCACCACCGTCCCTCTTAGCGCATTGTCCTATCTTTTATTGGCAACTAATAACATGATCTGTCTAAGAGGGCAAAGACACCACAGTGAGACATAGGACATTTTATTTATACACCAATAAACATAAAGACACAGACAACAAGGACAGGGACATAGAAGAGGAGAAAATAGAAGTGAGATCAGAGGGAGCCAGATAGAGCGGGACCATTTCCCAAAGTTTCTAAAACACCGCAAGGTGATGCTCCTGGCGATGCAGCCGAGCCCGAGAAGCCGCCCAAGCCCGCGGAGCCCAGGAGCAGGTAGACCAGGCCAGGACCTGGGCGCGCCTACCCGTTCATCGGAGTAGGAGGGGGGGGGAATGCGCCCCCCCCTGCCCCGCACAGCTCTACACCCCGCGGCCAAGGATCAGACCCAGGGGCATGGACGGCCCCCCAGCAGTTGATGCACCACACCCCCAAGACTGCCAATCCACCACCGCCCAAAGAGAAACCGCACGGTGACCATCAGATAGACCAGGGGGCTATAGGCCCCCCCCCCCCCCCCCCCCCCCCAAGCGAAGCCCTGCGATCCAGGCCCCGCTGTATCTATCTTAATGTTTTTTTTTTGCGTTTTGTTTTTTTTTTCCCCCCCTCCTCTCCCTCTGTTTTTGTGAGATGCATTTAAACTAGGAGGGCAGGAAGGGAGGGGTGTGTGTGGCAGGGGGGGGGGGGTAGAGCTGCACTGCACCTCTGCATTACAGTCTGTCCCCCCCATGCGCCTCCCCAGCACCTAGCCCATCCCGCCCCCCAAGACTTGTGTTATCTGTTTTGTGTATCAGTGGCTATGTATCCTATTGTTGTGAAGTGCATTAAAATAGGAGTGCAGGGAGGGAGGAGGGGGGGTTGGCAGAGCAGCACTGCACCACTGCATTACTGTCTGTCCCCCCATTTACCCCTCCAACACCTATTTATTTATTTATTTATTTATTAAGCTTTGACAGAAGTCAGGAAATGATCGCACAGGTGGCAAGGCACCTATTGTGAGGCATTCATCCCACAACATGTACAGACAATTGAACAATGAGAAGGAAAAAAAAAAAAAAAAAAATTATATACATAATAAAATAAGAGTTTATCAGCAAGTGTAAGTAACATCAGAGGGACAGACGACAACGTGAACAATGACATTTGCCAACCCATGTACATGAATCATCAGAAGAAAAATAGTTGTTGAACTTTTCTGGATAAAAATGAAATAGCTTCGATTTAAAAGCAGCTGTAGTATCAGAAATTTGATAGAGGTGACTGGCATTCCACAAATAAAATAATCTGTTAAAATATGAATGGCGAAAAGTTTCAGTCCTAAATTTTGGAATTTTCATTAAAAATGTATCCTCATTTTGAAATGAAACAAAATGGTTGCAGTTAATGTCATATTCCCCCTTCAAGCATTTGCACAAGAATACACAATCAAATATGTCACGTCTGTAGCCCAGCGGTAAAAGATCAAGCTTCATTAGTCGGGCTTTATAATTGCTATCAACACAATCATTATAACCAAGAATGTACTTAGTGGCTCTCCGTTGCACACCTTCAATATGAAGGAGAGATTTTTTTGATGATACGGCCCAAGATTGGGTGGAGTATTCTAAAAGTGGTCTTAAGCGAAATATACAGTTTTCGTTTTGTTTGAACTGAACACGTATGACCACAAGTTCTTTACTTGTACCACCTTACTTAACCCACCCTCCTAGTCCTATTATTCCCTGCTCTCTGTCTCCTATTCTTGTGTAATGCATTTAAAATAGGAGTGCAGGGCGGGAGGTGCCGGGGGAAAGGGGGGGGGGGGGAGAGAGCTGCAGCGCACCACTGCCCTGCCGTCTGCCCTCCCCCCGTACCCCTCCAACACCTATCCGCACCCCCAACCCTGTTGCTGTCCCTGTTCTGTGTGTTTTACCTGTGGAATGTATTGACTGGGGCAGGGCCTGTCTTCGCCAACTCCGCCCGAGGGGCCCCACGGGGCATCGGCGCCCCAGAAGCCCCTGACTCTCACCCCCCCCCCCCCAAGCCCCCCCCAGCACACCCCGCACCCCACGTCAGACACAATCCCCAACCACCATGAAGGGGCAGAGTGCAAGATCCGAGGCCCCGTGCGGTGCAACTCCAGGAGGCAATGAACCGACACCCACGGAGGAGGAATACGACCCCCCCGGATGAACCAATCCACCCCCCATTGCCGGACCCACGACCAAGGGCACACCGGGCACAGCCGGCAGGGGAGTGTCACTCTACTGGGTGGACAGGAGAGAAAGGGCGGGCCTATGAACAAGCCCACCACCTGTCCCCCCACCACACCGGCATGCCATTGGCCGCCCCAAGCCCCACCCACCCGTCCGACCAGTCCCCCGCACCAAACTCCACGGAACCAGGCGACCCCACGGACCCCACCCCAGGCAGGAGCAGCGGCATCCAAGGGGTAAGCCAGGGCCACACCCTCCCAACCCCAGGCGAACCCAAGACCAGACGAGCCACCAGTCAGCACCGCGAGCCCCACCGTCCGAGGGCCCCACCCCCCGACCGAAGCCCCCAGCCACCCCCACCGCAAAGGGGCCCCCCCCTAATTTTCCATTCCATTATCAATCTAAAATAGTTAGGAATGTTCCTTTTATAAAAGGCCTTTTTAAAACTATATATATATATATATATATATATAAATATATATAAAAAAAAGATTTCAATGTGTGTATTTGTCATTAATGTTTTAGCTGGCTGTAGGCCTATGTCAAAGTCTTGCCATTGGGTAAATTTAAAGTAGGCTACATGTAAATATTGCCTTATACAAGCTGTGTGAAACATTTCATGCAGATGTCCTTACAACTTCAAACCATTTGCTCATCACAAATGGCTGTTTAATCGGCCTCAGGCTACAGTTGACTGACAAGGACATACAACCTGCCCTTGACTTTCATTGCTGTGAACATGGCACACAGCCCTCAGACCAAGACGGTATGTGATACGTAGGCCTACACACTTGAAACACATCAGCAGTATCCCTCTAAGATGCTTTCCTACTAACAAATTCTCAAACTTTCGCGGACACAGATTGAAAGGCTAGCTTTGTCCCATTGTGTCAAGAAAAGCACCTCACTTTGGTCATCTCAAAGACTATTACATTGCAATTTTTTTCCATCTTGAACCAAAGTATGAGTATTTTTGCATGCCTAGTGAAGGTTTTGCCTCAGCCTATATTTAACTTAAGATATGCGTCAGACTAGAAATGCCACTTAGCCTTTGGCAACTTCTAATTATTAGGCTGTTTTTATTTAGGTGTAGTGATGTTTTGACATTATTAGTTCAAACTAATAGTGGTAGACTATAAAGATGTGACTAAAATAGCCTAATAGCCCAGTTACTCAAGATTAGTTGAGAAAAGTCATGAGGGCCCATTTTGTCATGAATGAGTTTTTTATTCATTATAAATATTTAAATGGGTCATGACGTGACATGCATATTCCTGTGTTTGAGTGCATCATTTTCTTTTACAATAATTTTGGCAGTTCTTAACATGTGTAACTAATTTATTACACATTTACTTTGAATACATTTTCCGCACATTAACAATGTATACTGATGGACTTTAAAAACCTATAAGTCTTGCCTAGACAAAAATAGTACTGTTGGGTAAGGGAAACTTTAGATTACATAATTGATTTGCAGTTGTCTTAGTAAGAAGAAACAGTGCTTGAGGTCATGACTGTCTGTGGAGCAGGATTAGAGGAATTAGTGATGCTACCTCGCCCAACTTCACTGTTCACAATTGCAAAGCTGTCAAATGCCTTAAAACAATCCTTGAGGTCATTAAGGCCTGAACCCGAGAGCTTTTGTTCAAAGACACTACGTGCGCCATGCCTCACTATTCTAGACCCCAACGTGATCAAACCATTGGGCTGCGGATGGCTGCAACATCCTAAAATTGCGTTGCCCAGGTTTTGGGATAAGCCAATCCACAATCTAACCATCTGGCTCGTTACCAGGAGACTGGAAGCACCAATGATCGACCCCGACCTGTTCAGCTGGTTGCCTCCGCGAAGTGCATTAAAACCGTGGAATGCCCACCTTCGAGTTGATTATCCCGCTTTTACCATGGTCATTTGCCAGCAATATCAAATCACAGCATTCAGAAATTTTGGTGAAAGTTTTGCACTAAAAAAAAAAAAAAAAAAAAAAAAAAAAAAAACGAGCTAGTAATCATTAAAGAGGCGCCGCGCCTTCTCATACCCAATAGCCTACTTTAGGCCAAGTTAAATTGAACCAGCTATCCTAGTTCATCTTACGTTCATGGAGAAAGATTTTTTTGCACAAGCTTTCATTCGTTTACCAGCTGATTTGATAACGGATTCCAGCTGAAATGGACATTATGCATAACGCAACATTATGTGCGATTATGCAGACTGAAGCTAACTTGCTACCCACAATTACAATGAACTTACGACGGTTTCCGCAGTCAGCGAGCTGAAATCAGTCTGCTGGCATAGCACGTAGCTAGCGAACTGTCAGCAGTTGCTGACACATGAAGTGGACACGTTAGCTTCCTTTGTAACGGTACACAATTACAATCGTTTAATGAATAAAGCCAGATTACTTCGCTGCTATAATATTTCCGGTCATTATCGCTCGAGTATCTATAGTTAACCGCCCTGCAGGACGCAACTTGTATGACGCCGCTAAATTTGCTGATAAATGAGCAGCTAGGTTTCCGTTGTACCCAGCCGAATACCACGTTTAACATTGCCAGGGTTACAAGTTGGCTAGTGGATGAATTTCGAATGGTGAAACGACCGTAGCCTAACTACCTGTGCGGTTCCACGGTTTTAATGCATACCTGCCAGCCAATCAGAAAAAAGTATTCACCCAGACCATGGTATAAGACGTAATATTTTCTTGAATTTCGATGATGAAATAATACAGCAAGCGTTCAGTCCAGTGTTGAGAGAACAGCCAAGTTACACATTAACTACGTGCCAGTTTAACCATCTTACCCATTTAGCAGGCTAGCGTTAGTGACGGTTAGGGCTGGTGAGATGAAGCTTCATGAAGCGTTGAAGCTTTCTAGCCAGATGTGTTGAAGTGTGGTTCATTTCTTGATGTTCCAAATGCACTCGAGACCCCTATTGATCAATAAAAACACATACGAGTTGTGCTTCGTAGGAAATGGTAGGCAAGCATAAGCCTTCATCACGAAAGTGGCAGATCAATAAATGCAAAATAAAATGAAGTATTTTGACCACGTTATGTCATAACGAAACTAAAAGATGCTTTTGGGGACAGGACAGAGGGCAGTGAATGCGCATGTGAAACAGAGCCTTGTATTTTTGTTCAAAAATAATAAGCGTTTCCTCGAATAAAATGAAAAACGATCAAATTAGGGGAATTTATTATGAATTGCAAAATTATCTGAAAAGGTTTGAAAATATGACATCACATAGTCAAACAATTTGGCCTAATAGCCTCACTAAGCAACCTTATTCGGTTAAATCAAAGTATTCCCGAACGGGAAACAACTTTCTCTTTGGATGAGATGAAGGATGGATGATGGCGGAGGAAGTCGCAGCTCACTAGCATAGATATACAGAACACTAGATAGAAGAGATGCTTCACTTGAGCGTACCCTAAGAGCCTATAAACCCGGAAGTAAAATTCGCTCATAGACTCCCATTCATTTTCGCCTACTTTAACATTAGATTTTCAAAAATGCTCGAATGCGCGTTGGTGTTATTTTGGTATTGCTGTGCAGAGCAACATTGTCTCCCTAAATATTATGGAGGACCAGAACTGCCAAAATTAAACATAAAGTGAAAATAAAAAGAAAAAAAAATATTCGCAAAAATAAAAGTAAAAACAAATACAAAATAAAATTAAAGCTGCAAGCAGCGTTGGACGGGTCCTCGCCCACCCGCACACGTCGGGCGAGGGGCGAGACGCCGTCGAGCATCGTCATTCGTCGGAGAGTACGAGACTGAGGGAAATGTTATGTCGAGTTGAGTGCAAACCCCTTTACTGAAAGAGATTTTTCTTTTGTAAAATGGAGCTATGAGCCATGGGACCTGGTCAAAGTATCTGAAGCAGATTTAATCAATGCTGTGTATTGTGTAATCTTCTCCCATGCATGAACTTCGTGAACGGAGATGAGCCGTGTGATCCTACTGCCACCCGGTGGACAGAATGTGTAGCAGCACAAAGAAAAACACAGCCAATCAATGATAATCAAGAAATTAATAAATGCTTCTTCTAAGTAAATCCTAGAAAGCTGAAATTTTAGGAGCATGTTCCCTGAACACAGACAAGTTTCATACACTGCAACCTATGGTGAATTCAGAAGTGCGTCACTATTTTTCAAAATATGAATATTCATAACATAATATCTCAATAAATATTCATTCAGATGGTACCATGCTTGGCACATTGTTTCTCCAAATTGAGCTTATGAAGTATATCAAAGATCAATTGATCCGATTAACGGTTTGTCCACAGCAAGAGAAAATGTATTACTGTACAGTGTATTATGTACATTTTTTTTTTATTTCAAAAAGTCCTGAATGGATTAGATTGAAATCAAGTCAGAGTACAGGGCATGGTACAGCAATGATGTGATTTTTTTCAGAATTTTATGACATTGCGACAGGCCGTGGTGAAAGCGAAAGTGCCATTTTGGAGGATTTAGGTGGCGCTAGAGAGCCATTTTGTCTCTTTGGTGGAGAATTTTGGGATAAGAAATATGTTTGAAGCCACTATGAATTTACTGCAAAAGAAAAAACAAATTTGAGTATGTTTAAGGGGTCAGATTTAGGTAGGAAATTGCGAACGCATCGAAAAAAGGCAGTGAAAGTGGGTGGGGACCCCATCTTTGACACATCATAAAATCCAAACCGTTCGACTTTTGAAAAAGTTGTACCGTAGTTTTCATTGGCAGAGTGTGTTTTGTCATCTATTAGCATTTGGGGTCGATACAATGAACGCCCTTAGAGTTTGCGTTTGTTCGAGGGCAAATTTTGGCCAAATTTAGGGGAAAATGGAAATTTTGATATGCAAATTGCGGACTTCCTGTTCGATTTAGGTCAAGGGTGTTGATTGTTCATTTTTAGGCCTTGATGAGATGAACATAGTGTTGGTTCCATCTCTCTACGACTTTCCTACCGGTCGCGGTGGCCGTGTAAGTGCCAATAAAATGTTTCTTGGTGCCGCTAGAGAGCCATTTTGTGACATATGGGGATATTTGTTTCATTTTATGAAATTTTTCGCCAGACATGAGGTGTGTGCCAAATTTGGTGAGTTTGAGCATGTTTAGGTGTTCAAATATGAGCTCAAAGAGGCGTTAGAAGAAAAAGAAAAAGAAGAAACACAGCAATAACAATAGGATCCTCTCCGCGGCCTTGCAGACCGGGAGGCTCAGACCCTAAATAAATAAATATATATATATATACACATAAATACAAGTAAAAATAAAGAAATTAAAAATACAAAAGACACATTTCAAAAATTAAAAATAGAAAAATGTGGAAATAAATAGAATTAAATATCAATAAATAGGTAAAAGCGTTCTGCTCATTTATTTTTTGCCATCAGCATGTAATGCAGAAGGAAATGTTATTCAAATGAGGGGGCGGTCCTAAGCGTGCCTTGGGTTGAACTGTTCGCCTATTGGTTGATCGACATGAGTGCAGAGGTACACCTGCAAACAGCCACACACTTTTCTCAAACATTGATGGGCTAATAATGGTGGAATCCACGAGGAGGCCGGTTACCGAACTTCTCCGGGACGCTGCCAATCGTTTGGATGATTTGGAATGCGGTATGAAATATGTTACACGTGTCATGTTTGAACTGAAGTCTAGTTCAGGTGTGTTGACTGGGGGGGGGGGGGGGGGGGGAGAGAGATGGGGGGGCACATGTAAAAGTTTACTCATTAACTTACCAAAGTTTACTATGGGGGACGGCAGTCAGAGGGCCCCTGGGCTGGCTCTGCTGTAGTGCCTCTCGCGAATACTCCTAAGGGAGCCCTAATGTTTACCAACTAGGGGTTCAAGGAAGTAGGGGGGAATGGTTTCAGAGGGCCCTATGATTATGAAAGCCCCTGCTAAGGGTCGCGACTTCTGGCTATGTGGGGGCCCTAGGGAGAGCCCTAATGGGAGAGCATACTGTTGAGAGCCCTCTGATTACAAATGTTCTTACAAAGGGCCTCTGATTTACCGAGGGTTTTGAATGAAAGTCCTTTCAGCGAGCCCTAAGGCCCGGGATATGCTAGCTGTGTGACTTAATTTACGTGCGCAACTGCACATACTTGCAGCAGAACGATCAGAGCACTATGCACGATACTGGTAGTGTTGCCAAAAGTCGCTATTGGCCATCTGAAAAGTCGCTAGATTACGTCATGACGTGACTATAATGTCATAACGTCACGCACGACTCACTGATCATGAAAATGCGTCTACATGGCTATGTTGACAATCCCAAAGGGTACAGTTTCGAGATCGGGGCTAATGTGCAGTGCTGCTTTACCACAAAATAAAGCTTCTGGTGGCTTTGCAGAGCTGAAGTTAAATTGAAAAACAATGATTTTCACACTCGAGGTGTTTTTTAAAGTCGCCAGATTCACCTAAAAAGCCGCTAAGTCGCTAGATGAGGTTTTAGTCGCCAGAAAAGGCTAAAAGTCGCTAAATCTAGCGACAAAGTCACTAAATTGGCAACATTGGATACTGGCGGTATGTAGAGAGCGGATAGCCAACCGGGCTCTCATTAATATTTTCCAACATTGTTTGACTCTACCACAAGCTCAACATGGAAGTTCTGAAGATCGCTGCTTGCGGTTGTGTCAATATTGCAACATGCACATGTCTGCGTACCTTGTGTTCAGGTGTGCTACCACGCGTAACATTGACATAAAATACGCATGGCAACGCATTCGGGCATAAAATGTGCACACGGCAAGCATATCCTGGGCCTAACGCTGGCCCCAACGCTGGCCCCAGTAGACAGCTAGTAGAAGCTGGACCTATTTTCTATGAGAAGTGATTTCGCTCCCGCACAGTATTGTGTGTACACAATACAACATGGTCCTTGGAGTGCATCGAAAATGTCATTGCGACACGTCCAAAAGTTCAGAAATCTCTAACTCCATGCAAATGTATCGCGCGTCGCGACCATATCGTGAAGCAAGTGTCCAATAGCCGAGCTAGACTCAGGGGCGGGCTGTACAGTGATCCAGTCACAATACACAGCAGATTCCCGTGTCATTATAACCTATAGTCATCTTCGAGGAGAGTAGTAGACTGGTAGATATTCACCTTCAGAACACTGAGTTTCGCCCCGCTTCACTTTGCAGATTTCGCTTCCATATGTCCCCACCGTAAAGGGGTGCACTGTACACACCAATGCCAACAAAGTGAAGTCCAAGTGGAAATCCAACACTCCCACATTACACTTGGCATTGCTTTTATCGAAACTCCTCACATGGCAGAAATTTTGGAAGGTTAAGTGAAAATCCAATAGTTAAATCCATTTATCGAAATTCCTAACATTCTTACATTAAAACCTTTCTTAGACTATCAGATTTAGCATCCAACGCCCTATTAAAAAGCTCATTGACATTTACATTATATTATATTGTAATAGTGTACCTTAAGACTTAAAGCCACTGTAAGGGCTACTGTATTTTCAGTGAACAAATTTGGAAGTAAGTGGAATTCCAATATCGATTTACCAATCGACTGAATGAAGGGGCGGAGACTTGGGCTCTATATATAGCCCACTGCTTCACTACTCAACCTGACCTGTCAGCTTGACAACTTGCTTTGTATTCAACCTGTACAACCTGACTAGTTCAGCAGTTTAACATTATATTATTAGAAACAACACTGCGCCTTCAAAGGCTCAAAGCCTTTGTAAAAGGCTTAAGCATTTCCAACGCCCTTTTTTTAAGGCTTGTTGCCTTGTATTGTGGGTACTCGTTTATACTGTATTATATTACTATTATTACAATCCGCTGTGAAAGTGCCCGTGTGAATCCAATAGATATGACACTAACATTACACTTAGCATCAGTAGTATGGATTGCAAACAAAAAAGTGGGGCTTCAAAACGAAAAGGCAAAAAAAAAAAAAAAAGTGGAGGCAAAGCAGGCCGATTTTTAAAAAATGTGCCTAAGATTTCTAACTTTTTTGACAAGCCTCAAGATTCAAATATTGATAATGGCATCAGTAGCCCGAGTTGCAGCAATGAAGAGATTACCACTGGTTTGATCATACCAGAGCCCTCACAGACCCAATCAAGCATAGACCCGGCCTGTCAGGCTCAGGCCCACACTCAGACCAGGCATCACCTGAGAAAATCTTACCAAGTAAGGAGGATTGCACAGAGCCCAGTTTCACACCAGAAGCTGGGGACACCAACTCCGGTCGTGAACCTTATTGAACCCTGCTTTATGGCCAAATACCACAACCATTAAAGACTTGTGCACTCTTAGGACAGGAGACTCACTGTCAGACCTGGCATCGCCTGAGAAAGTCTCGTCAAATCAGGAGGGGTACACCGAGACCAGTATCACATTAGGAGCTAGGGGCTCACTCCTGGTGTGAAACGGTTAATGACCCTGCTTTATGGCCAAGTGCCATTACTGAACAGGTCAAGTCGATTGTGGTTAGTAGAGGAGCAGCTGCTTTTCAAAATCGAAGTGAAAAGTACCCGGCCTCAAGTAGGGATAGGACCATGGGGGGCATCACTAGGAGTTTCACAAATTCGTTAATCAAATGCTCTCTACCTAATGGCCAGTCTGTGACTAGGCAGTGGCTACTTTACTCCCCTTCATCTGGTTGCATCTTTTGTTTTGCTTGCAAACTGTTTTCAAGTAAGCACAATGCGTTTGTCCACGGGTTTTCTGATTGGAAACATTCTGAGCGTATCAGTGAGCATGAGAGGAGTGAGGAGCATAGGGCTTGCATGTTAGCATTACACAGTCGCTCCAAAAACACAGGAAGAGTTGATTCTGATCTTGTCAAACAAATTGATGCAGAGAGGTAATACTGGCGGGAAGTTGAGAAGAGTTGTTGCTGTAATTCAGTTCGGGCCTTGCTTTCAGGGGAGATGAGCGTTTGGGATCACCTCACAATGGTAATTTCTCGGGCATTGTCAAACTGTTGGCCAAATTTGACCCTTTTCTAGCTGACCATCTCCAAAGGTTTGGAGGCAAGGGCAAAGGCTCTGTGTCCTACCTCTCATCCACAATCTGTGAGTAATTTAGAACACTAGATTGGATAATGTAAATATGACGACATCTGCAAAGTGAAGCACCCGGCCGCCATATTGATACACCCAACTTTTTCATAAAAATGAATGGTTTCCTATGAGGCCAAAAACTCGATACTAGCGAGAAAATGCCGAAATGTGCGGCTGCATTTTGCAGCAATATTTATTTGAAGAGCTATAATAAAACATTTCATGCGTAAGTTAACATATAAATGCAAAGTTGTCACTAATTGACAACTCTTGTTTTTTTTCCTAAGACAACAAAGCTTGCCGGGGCAAGGTTTAAGTTTTTCTGCACGCGGACGGATGCGGACGCCGGGGGCACGACAATAGCTCTCCGGACATTCGTCCCGGCGAGCTAACAAAAAAAAAATCGTGTTTCATGCTAGCTAGCTAATTAGCCATCCCATTGACAGACCGCTGACAAAGCAAACGCTAGCAATTGATAACGGTCGTCAGAAAGCTACCTTGGCTCCCTTACCGTCACGGTTGGTAGTAGATAAAATTAACAAGGTGGCTTACAAGCTAGCTAGCTACTTGTAATTAACATTCAACGACGATACTTCTTACCCGCATAATATTTAACAGTGGAAAAGTCACTTTCTCTGTTTTATACAGAGCTCCAAAAGACAAGGAGGGGAGAAAGGCTTCACTTGCCCTTCCTTTTATCAACGTTGGCATGTAAACAATTCGGTTGATGTCAAATTGTCAACCAATACAATGAATGAGGAAACCAGAGTGTAATTTGATAAGTTATACAGACATTCACCAGCGTTTCTTATAACAGCGATAACTTCCAAGCAATTATCAGAGGTAAAAGCCGTGCTCACGTTAAAGTCACTTCTCTGCTGCACTTTAATGTTAACACTAAGTCACATTTCGATCTTCCCTTTAGTGTGCCACTATCCATCCTACAAAGAGCACATATTTAGGAGACAATGTTGCTCTGCATGACGAAACCAAGATAACACCTACTCGCACGCAAGTCTCTTTGAAAATATAATTTTAACCCATTTATGCCTGAATTTTCTTTTTTTACTTTGTTATTATACTTCAAAATACCACTCCAATAGTCATTCAAACAGGACACTTTCTTAACAGTCCTCATTTGAGGACGCTAGGCATGAATGGGTTAAAGTGGGCGAAAATGAATGGGAGTGCGTATTTTACTTCCTGGTGTATAAGCTCCTAGGACGGATGCTTCACTTGGACGTAACCCATCAGCAATCTAGTGTGTGTGTGTGTGTGTGTGTGTGTGTGTATATATATATATATGACAAAGTTGTTGCTAGGCGACCAACACGAAACTTCAGTCAGTTTAGTTACATGTCACTTCGCTGCTATGGCAATGAAACGTCGCTGTTAATAAAGAAAACAAACACGAACATGGACAAATGGCTGAAAAGAGTAAACCCACCCTCCACAGAGACGCCTCGGTCTATTATCGGGGACGCCCCTGTCGATGACAGCAACCCAAATTTCTCTTCCGTCGATCAGGGTGCTAGCTGCAGTAGGGATAATGTTGCTTATCAAGATACTAGCATGGTTAGTGCCGCTGACAGTGACTGGGTATGATGAGCCCCCTGACATAAGCAAGCATATGGATGCAGAAAGGACGACATCAGAAAAAAGACGCAAATAAGATGAGAACTACATTGCGTTGGGGTTCACTTGTGTCGGTACTGGCTCGTCTATTCAGCCACAGCGCGTTGTATGCGCAAAAGTGTTCTCACAACTCAATGAAACAGTCACTCATGCGCAGACATCTGGAGACAAATCACCCTCACTTGAAAAATAAACCACGGGAGATTTTTGAAAGGGAATTGTGGCTTTCTACCAGTAAGAACAGCATAAGAAAATCTTGTTTATTGTGTCTGCTTATGTTCGAGGCGTCTTACATGGTGAGCTACAGAGTAGCCCGGACTGGCAAGCCCTACAATATTGTGGAGGAGTTTTTAGCTCACCTGACGAAGTCAGATGAGCTTATGTCATGGCCTGTTTGTCTGTCGTTGTTCGTCGTCCGTAAATATCATCTCCTCCGAAACCACTGGGCCTATGAAGCTGAAACTTGACAGGTACCTTCCTACCCATAAGGACACCAAAATTTGTTCAAGGCGTTCCAATCCGATTTCAAGCATGGCCTGGTATATGTCCGTTATATCCATGAAGGGTCAGTTAAGGAGGACATGCTGTTTTGTAAACCACTCGAAACAGGGGAGAACGTATTCCGTATGCTGGACACCTTTGTGACATCGAATGGACTTTTTTTGACTAAATGTGTGGGCATCTGCACAGATGGCACTAGGGCCATGACAGGGAGGCACAGTGGAGTGGTCACGTGTGTCCAAGCAGTTGCTAACGATGCCACTTGGGTGCACTGCAGCATCCACAGAGGCTCTGGCTGCCAAGGGGATGCCTGTAAATTTGAAGAATGTTTTGGACACAACTGTAAAAATTGTGAATTGTTAAAGCCAGGCCTCTAAACTCTCGCATATTTACTGCACTCTGCAATGAAATGGGCAGCGACCATACAGCTCTTCTACTGCACACGGAGATGCGCTGGTTATCAAGGGGGAAAGTATTGACACGCGTCTTTGAATTAAACGATGAACTTAAAATGTTTTGTTGACATTTCACCTGTCTGGCAATTTGCATGATGGAGAGTTTCTTTCACGACTATCTTATCTTGGTGACATTTTTTCAGCTGAATGAACTTAATCTTGGATTACAGGGGCTCTCCACAACAATCTTTAATGTGCAAGATAAAATCGAGGCAATGATCCAGAAACTGAAGCTCTGGATAGACTGCGTGGGCAAACAAGACAGAGGCCTTTCCGTTGTTGCATGATTTTGTGTGAGAAAATCACCTTAGTCTGACAGATAGCATCAAGCGCGACATCACAACACATCTCAGTGAGCTGGCTGCTGAGCTGCGCAGGTACTTCGGCAGTGACGAGTCGGACAGTTGGATTTGACATCCTTTTCTACTGTCCCTGCTGCCCTGTCGGTATCTGAACAAGAGAACATCATTGACATAGCATCAACAGGATCCATGAAAATTGATTTCAACCACAAGCCTTTCTGGATAGGACTGTGCACAGAGTACCTTGAACTGGCAACACGCGCTGTCACGAAATTAATGCCGTTCGCAACTACATATTTATGCGGGGGGGGTTCTCATCTGACGAGCCTGGGAATCTTGATGGGAATTGTGATGAGTCATTGGTAGGCAACTGTACATGAGATCACAAGGAGCTAGCATCATGCAGAGCAGAGAAAACTGCTCAGGAAAAATATCTGGTAAAAATCAGTTTGTCATAACGTCACCAAATAACGTCACCGCGCAGAAATTCTGACTGATCTGGAAAGCTGTCAAGGGCTTACATATGAGGTATTACTCGACATAGTTCCTGCAAGTTCAAAATTTGACCTTGGGGTCAATTTGTTGACCTTTAGCGAGAACCATGAAGGTCAAGGGCAATCGCCACCAAAAACTAATCAGCCGAGCGCCTGACCATATACTACATTCACACCAAGTTTGAAGTCGATCCGATTAAAGCTACTCAAAAAATAACTTTCGTCAAACCCTCAAATTGACCAAAAATTGAGCTTGGAGTCCCCTGAATAATAGGAATCGTGATGAGTCATTGTTAGGCAACCTTACAAAAGATCTCACGGAGCAGGCATCACACAGAGCAGAGAAAATTGTTCAAAAAAAATTTCCTAAAAAGTTTGTCATAACATCACCAAATGATGTCAGAGCGCAAAAATTGTCTGATCTGGAAAGCTGTCAAGGGCTTACATATGAGGTATTACTCGACATAGTTCCTGCAAGTTCAAAATTTGACCTTGGGGTCAAAATTTTTTACCTTCAGCGAGAACCATGAAGGTTTAGGTCGATCGCCACCAAAAACTAATCAGCTGTGCACCTGACCATATGCTACATTCACACCAAGTTTGAAGTCGATCTGATCAAAGCTACTCAAAAAATAAGGGTTTCGTCAACCCCTCAAAATTTACCAAAAATTGACCTTGGCCTTTGACCTTGACCTTGGAGTCCCCCGAATGATGGGAATCGTGATGAGTCATTGGTAAGCAACTGCACAAGAGATAAGGAGCAGGCAATGCGCACAGCAGAAAAGTGTTCAAGAAAAATGATTCGACAAAAAAAAAAAACAAACAAAAAACTACTAAACATTCCGACCAACATATCTTCAATCGTTTTGAGGTCATTTTTACTAGCTTGCCAATGGGGTAAGTAAATTTTGCTTGTCAAGTCAAATAGTAACTTGTTTGAAGAGATGGGAAAAGAAAAAAGAAAAAAAAAAAAAAAACTTAAGTTACTATTTGACTTGACAAGCAAAATTAACTTACTTCATTGGCAAGCTAGTAAAAATGACCTCAAAACAAGTTTACCCAGAAAAAAAACAAAAAAAAAAAAAAAAAAAAAAACTTTTCACCATTTAAGCCTTTAAATAAGTAAATTCATCTTACCTAGTATTTTAATCTTTTTTGCAGTGTGTAATATTTGTCTGGAAGACTGCAAACATGATCCAATTTTATGCTAATTCTTGTCACATCTGTAACTGATGCCATTTGCCATACTTAACAGCAGCAAAAGCGGTTTATCACTGCAACTTGAGTTCCATGACCTAAGTATGGAAACAAAGACCACACGTCAGCACCATTTCCCATCCAAGCTTATATAGATGTGTAACCCTTTCTCCTGACCTGTTTTTCCATTTCTCCTGCTGAATTGAGCCAACAATTATTTCTTCTCCACGTCATTGGAGCAACCACACATTTGTACTCAACCTCCCCAGCGACTGAAGCATCCTCACGCAGCACAGCAAGCCATGGTCGAGATTGTACACAACATGGAGGGCACAGAAACTGCTTCACATGCTATTCATGTTTGAGTTTGAAGATTTTCTTCATGAAGTATTTTCAGTGCATAGTGCCCTTCCTGATTTTACTTTAGATCAAAAATTTTAATAAAACATAACCAGAGTAGATAAATCATTTAAAAACTGCATTTTGTAAGGGGAAAAAGCTATTCAAACCTACCTGACCATATGTGAATTGCCCCCCTTGTTAAATCATTAACTGATTAACCACATTTGAGTCCAGTTTCACGAGCCACATCCAGGCCTGATTACTGCCAGAACAGTTGAATCAAGAAATCACTTCCATAGAACCGGTTTGTCAAAGTGAAGTAGGCTAAAAGTTCTCAAAAAGCATTGTGTCATGCTGGGAACTAAATAAATTCAAGAACAGATGAGAATTTGACAGTCTGGAAAGGGTGGCAAAGCCAGTTCTAAGGCTTTGGGACTCCGGTGAATCACGATGACAGCAATGATCGACAAACAAAGGACATTTACCTTCCCAGGAGTGGCCGGCATACCAGAATTACAATAAGCGCATCGATGACTCATCCAGGAGGTCACAAAAGAACTACTCAGAACTTCAGGCCTCACTTGCTTCAGTTAAAGTCAGTGTTCATGATTCAACAATAAGAAAGATTGGGCAAAAATGGCATCCATGGGAGGGTTCTCAGGCAAAAACTACTGCTGACCAAAGAGAATACAAGGGCTCGCCTCACATTTGCCAAAATACATCTTGATGATCCCCAAGATTTTTGGGAAAATATTCTGTGCTGCTTGGCTGCTTCTGGACCTGGATGACTTGTCGTAATTGATGGAACTATTAATTCTGCTCTCTCCCAGAAAATCCTGAAGGAGAATGTTCATCAGTTGGTGACCTCAAGCTTAAGCACACTTGGGTTAAGCAGCAGGACAATGATCCGAAACACACTAGCAAGTCCACCTCTGAATGGCTTTTAAAAAAAAAAAAAAAAAAAAAAAAAAAAAGCGTGCAATGCACGGAATACCCCTCAGCCCGATGAAGTTTTTGGAGACGCCCGCCGCCCGCCCAACCACACGAAGGATAGCAATACCCCGTCAGCCTTGAGGGCTGAGGGGTATAAACAAATTGAAGGTTTTGGTGCGGCCTAAGCAAAGTTCGGACTTAAATCCGATTGTGATGCAGTGGCATGACAAACAGGCTGTTCATGCTCAAAAACCCTCCAATGTGGCTGAAGTTAAAACATTCTGCAATGAGAAAGACTCATGGCCAGTTATTGCAAACACTTGCTTGCAGTTGTCACAGAGGGTGGCGCAACCAGTTATTAGGTTTAGGGGACAATACTTTTTCACACTAGGCCAGGTAGGTTTGGATAGCTTTTTCCCTTTAATAAATCAAATCATTTAAAAAGTACATTTTGTATTTACTTGGGTTGTCTTTGTCTAATACAACCCCAATTCCAAAATTGTTGGGACAGTGTAAATTGTGAATAAAATCAAAATGCAATGACTTTCAGATCACGCAAGCCAATGTTTTATTTGCAATAGAACATTACAAACGTAATAATTACATAATTTATAACATATCTATAATTATAATTAATATCTCAAAGTATTCATTCAAATGGTACCATACTTGACATTTTTTTTTCTCCTAATGGAGATTATGAAGTACACCAAAGGATATTTGGATCCGCTAAACGGTTTGTCCACAGCAAGAAAGCATGTATTACTGTACAGCGTAATTATGTACAGCGTATTATGTACATAAAATTTGTTTCATAAAATGGATCTCAAATGGATTTTCACGAAATTAGCACCATTTTTGCCATATCTTTGGAACCATTTGTCCAATTGACATGAAACTGCAACTTCAAGATCATGACCTCAACGTGTCACATGACGACATCATACCTGTATGGTTCAATATTTTGCCACCAGGTGGTGCTGTCATGGAAAATTACCATTCTGGCCATATCTTCAGACCCATTTGTCCGATTGACCAGAAATTAAGTTCAAATGAGTCTATTCAAGGATTGGGTAATTTGGAGGATTGGGGCGTTCGGGGATATACCCCCAGCCGTCGCCTCCGACAGCATAAGCCTAGTTGTAAAAATTTTTTAAATACCTCAGTTTACACACACACACACACACAGCATCAATGTCAAATTTCCCAATTCAAAGGGCTTTAAAATTTATAGATGTTGGGTTTGTGTTGTGTTCTTACATTATCCGCGTTGTATTCAATGATTATCAAAGACAGATATTTGTATTATGTAGGGACATGGGCCATTTCTTTTCATGGCATATTTGACGTTACTCAACACAAAGTGCACAAGACCGAGAAAATCGCCCTCCACGCATGATTCACCATTGCCAAATAGTATCAAGCCAAGATGGTAACAAAAGTAACATTACTCCAAGACATTTTTCTTGTGATGCCACATGACAAAGCTGATGTGAATGGTACATTGTGCATTATGAGAAGTCAGTTCTACTTTAGCTGCATTACTTTCAGTTAGAACACTGCTCCCTTGAATACTCGATTCAGTTTAGTCTATCAGCGTGTCTCAATCGCTGGCCAACTGGTCTGTTGAGCACATCGTTGCTAAGGAAGCTATAGCAATAGCGGCAGGAGCAACAGAGCATACATTGTGTTTTTGGACATCAAGCCCCCTCCCCCGAGCCAGTCAGAAATGGACAATGCCAGGAATGGATTGCAGTCCCACTACACCCCTGCAAGTAGGCACTTCATAGTGATTGAAGATTAAACACCAAAACAAGTATAACAATTGGGAATACAACAAAGTACACCAGTGCTACAGATTAGTTACAGGCATGGCAGGCAAGCATGCTCATTAGAACAGTTAGAAAATGGACATAAGACCTGAAGGAAAGTACAATGCAAATTTCCGCCATTGCTTTTTGAATTTAATCTTTGTGTAGCAATTCTTGCTATACATCTCCTCCTCCTCCCCCACCAACATTTCAGACCCTGTTGAGGTCACTAAACATCAGCATTCAAAAAGGGTAGAAACTTTTTTTTCAAAATGATCTTTAGAAAGTTCCTTTACTGCTGGAAAGTTAATGTATAGATCATTTATTAGCAGAGATCCAAGTTAAATATAGACAGTCAAGCCAAAGTTAACATCTGGGTTAAAAATAAAATTCAACATCTTTTCAGGCTCTACATTTCTGATAAGCTCTAGTTTTCAGGAATGTTTTGTATCTACTCTAGCCATTATGGTTAAACTTAGATTGAAATTTTCCTCAAATTCAGTCTCGGCCAAGTCGTGTCTTTTCAAACCTTCTGTTCAGGCATACTTTGTTAAAAGTTAGGATGAAAATATTGTGGTTAAAAAAACCACGTGATTGTTAAATAACCGGAATAGTGATAGTCATTGAGTTGATAAAATAGTGAGAAAATCTGATAAAATTCTGTCAGCTGAAATTCCCTAACAAATTTCCATTTTCTTATCACAGAAAACCATTTGATGAGAGCTGACATTTTTCAAAAGAAAGCACATTGATACCTACGCACTAGGTCAGTGGTAGTCAACCCTGGTTCTGGAGAGCTGCAGTGTCTGCTAGTTTTTCACATTACTCTCACTTAATTGATGAAAGCAGTAGATTACAAACTCAACTCCTCTTACCTGGTGTGTTATGTTTAAATAGGGTGGAGAAAACCAAACTTGGCACACCCTGTGGCTCTCCAGGACCTGCTACCCCTGCCCTATAAACTTTTATCTTTGCTTTGTATGTCTACTTCATCTGCATTACAACTATGCTAAATGTTCAACTACATTGACAAATCTTGGTTTCCACAGACTCAACCTGCATGTCAGTTCAATTGGCTCCGAGTCGTAGTTCCTGGTAATTGATTGATTGCCTAATTATTCCCTTTGTGCAGGAGTACAGCTAACAGCACAGGGTGTGCTGAGTTTGGTCACTCCACCCTATTTAAAACCAAGACACCAGGTGAGATGAGTTAATTGATGAATGAAAGCAGTTGATTACACACCAAAGTGCTGAGTAACGTCAAAAACGAGCAGACACTGCAGCTCTCCAGGACCAGGGTTGACTACCACTGCACTAGGTATATTAAAGTTATGAAATTTTAATATTTTTCTCCATATATGGTAGTGCTTATGAAATTCAGTTGGCCGCAACGGAACAGTTGCTTTCAAAGAATCAAGTTCCAGTACTGTAACAATTGATACAACTTTAATGGACCCTGTGCTAGAGTAGATGACATTCTCTCATTGTAACAATGCAGTGTAACACATTACTTGGAATTCCTTCAACCATAGCTGATCTGCCTTGGGAAATGACTCCAAATGGCACAGAGCTGCAGGGTGGTCCACGACTTAAAATTCAAACATGTAAAAACTGGAACCTGGAAAGTGAATCACAAGTGAAGAGTGAAGGCCTTTGTAGTTGGGGTCCAGGGTAGGCCCTGCGTGTCAGTGTTGGCTATTTATAAATCTGACTTTCAATGTACACCCACAGAGGGACAGCTCGATCCATTCACTTCAGGCACACTTTCGCTCTGTGTAACTTCTAACCCCAACTCTTTGGATCGTAACAAATCAAACGCACACACCTTCCAAGCCAAGACCGTCAGAATCAGCCGTGAGGACACGCCGGTAGATGCTTTCCATGGGGAGATATGAGTAAAAAATTCCTCATAAGTGATGCGGTTCAAACACTTGTCGCAGTTTTTTCTAATCCTGACATGCAACGGTACGCCAGGGAATTCCCATTGGAAGACATGGTGACAAGTGTTTGAACCGCGTCCCTTAGAAGGAATTTTTTTTGCTCATATCTCCACACAGAAGGCATTACCAGCATGTACTCGCGGCTGAGTCTAGCCATCTTTGCTAGGAAGGTATGTGCATTTGATTTGTAACGATCCGAAGAGTTGGGGAAATGTTAGACAGAGAGAAAAAGTATGCCTGAAGTGAATGGCTTGAGCAGTCTCTGTGGGTGTACACTGAAAGTCAGATTTATAAATATCCACCCACAGTGACACGCAGGGTCTTGTCCAGGGTCTACTTAAGGTCCCTGGAGGCTTTGGGGTTTTAGGTGCTCTCTGGTGCAATATGAGCCTCATCTGAGCATATTAAAACCAAATGAATCGCCAATAATCCAGAAATAATTTTGGAACTGGCTGAGTGAAGACTTCAGGGAGTCATGACGAATGTGACTCATGAATCTTCACTCGGCAACAAAACTGCTCAACAATGAAGAATGGGTTTAATAGGGTAATAGATCGTGACTGCAGTCATTCAATGGTACGGTTGCAGAAAGTCTACTTTTTTTCCAAGAATGTCCTTTTTAAACATTCAAATCTGCAATGTATAAAGTTTTATCAAGGCTATGCATAGACATGGACTCTGACATGACAAAACGTGATCTTAAGAGTTAGTCAAGTCATTTATGGTTTTGACCACTTTTCACAAAAGTAAAAAATGTACCCAATGAGAAACATTTGGTTTATTTACCCCGAAATGATATAGAATTAATATGATTGTAATAAAGTGTGATATAGCAAGTATTCAGGCCAGAAAGGAATGATGTATGGACATAACGCAAACATTTGAAATTCCATACCATGAAGCATCAAACTTTGAGGTATTATGGAAGCCTTGCCCATATTTGGTGCTTAGTCAAGTAACCCTAAAACATTCACCAAAAAGGAATTTCTATGAAAGAACAGCATGTTATCGGAAATTTACTAAAAACCTGTAAAAATGTTAACCTTTTGAAAGCCCGTTACTGAGTAGTTATGCTCAGATAACAAAAATCTCAATATCATGGTGTCATTAAAGTGTTCAGAAAACTACATGCACACGTATTACAATAGACCAGTTCGGTTTAAGTCTGCGCGTGCATGCCCAATATAGCTGATGTGGGGCAAAAGGAAATAGTGGTTATTTGTTGCGTAGAAGGGTGCATAAACCGGTATCATAAAGACGGGGATATAAGGTTTTTTCGTGTTCCCCGTGGGAAGAAACCACAGGTGTCGATTCGACCCATAAACCGGATGAACTTTGTCGTGAATTTTTGTACTCAAGTCTGCAGTACTCATTTTGTCAGGGCTGGCCTGACTTAGTTGACCCAAATAATGTTGGCTTCGCTCTGTTTCCCTACAAAGGAAAGGATCTTACTCCGATGCAAGTTAAAAGGAAAGAGATCTGATCGGAGAAATATAGTTAAGGTACTGGTTGATAAGTGATTCAAGTTGGCCTACTAATCGTCAAATTGTTTAATCTTTTGTAGTTTCAAGGTGTTAGTTTTGCAGTGTCTCGTTTTTGTATCCACATTTTGAAAAGGGACTTACTTTGTTCGATCCTATAGGCTACATAGGACTAAGTAGATGTTTGTGAGTGAAATTAATTCCTTCCTGATAGAAAGGACAGACAAGATGAGTAAATGATCCATTTTACTATGTGCCACATAGGGTCCTCATTACAGGCAAGAACACAGACAAAGGAATCCCTTTTGCTTTGGATATTTATTAAAGCAGAATGTCATGATGTAGGCCCTCTGTCAGCTGCCAGCATGTGCATCCCACGTAAGCCTGGCTCCAGTAATCCTAAAAAGTTCCTCCCCCTCGCAGAAATTTACATTTCCTCAGGTCTTATCTAGAACACTCCAGGCTCAGAAGGAACACAGTTTCAGTAACACTTCATGACGCTTCTACACAGGAACAATCTAGATCATAAAAGTTGGAATTTGAGAACAAGGATAAACACTTAATGACAATAAACAAGTAAATCAATACTAAATCTAGAGCAAGCAAGGATAAACAATTAATAACCAAATAAGCAATAAGGAATTTGACTGAATTTCACCAACATTTTAAACTTTACGCAAAAAAAAAAAAAAAAAAAAAAAAAAATCAAGCCAAAGGGGGAATTTTACTGCTATACGACGTTTGCTTACAATATAGAACTTAACCCCTCAGAGCTAAGTGTCAGTGTGGACTTTATTTCACTACCTGCAATAATGTTTCCTTGTGATTTCGATTTCATAATTACTTGCTATATATACCCAAGAGTGGCATTTGCTTGCCAGTTTTGCGGACGTGAAATAATGCTATGCACACCACTATGATTGGGTCCCAAGCTTAAGTCAGCTAATGTCCAGCGTTCTCGCAACGAATTCGCATTGATCAAAACAACCGGCAAGCACACGATACTAATCGTCTTAACATAGACATGTGCGCAGGTACACATGTAAAACCGTAATGATATACCCTTGTATTTGACTGAACGCTACACATTTGATTTGCTTTGATTTTCGTCGGTGCTGAAAATAATGTCAAGGACTCGCCTTGACAGCATCTCGCCGATATATTCTCTCAAGTCTTTGTCGCGCTGAAGTCAATGCTTTCAGTTTGTGGGATAAAACTAATAGAGCTTAGTCTAGCTATATCGCCAGGGGGAAAAGAATTTCGGATCAAGTCTCCACTTTTTCCCGGCTTTTTATTTGCCAGAACGATTTTTAAAAGGGGGCGCCAATATGTTTAGTGGAGTTTTATCAGTGAGAAAGGGGGCAGAGAATGACTATTTAATATCGCGAATGCATATGCTGCGCCTGCCCTAGCAACCCAGTGTGTCAGTGGTCGAGAGCAGCCGTTAACGACATGCAACTGACACGAATAGCAGCACTTGAAACTGAACGTCAATGGATATTTGGAGTAGGTTGAATACAGAATTTTTAATTTCGCCATCCAGATAAAACGTACGCTGCACACCCTATAGAATGTAACCAAATGAGAAATATTCCTGTTTATAGTGCGAGTCCACGCTGTAAACTGCCTTTTACCATGGGGAAAGCGGAAGAACGAAAAACTCCACACCTTTTAAGTAGGATTTGTGCATCTTCTGGCCCACATAGTTCACAAAGACCATGAGCACTCCAAATCTCGCTTTTTCACGTCCTTAAACCGAAAGGGTCTATAGCATGTTGAGTCGCTTTGCTGAGTAGCAGCCATATCAGTGAAACCGAAATTCCATTACCACGTAGCCAACCCCATATGCATTTGCCTAACATTTATGATGAAAATTAGACTCCTACAAATGTTGCGCGACTCATTGCTGTGACTGATGTTTCTACCGGTTCTAATAATAAACTGATGCAAAGTTCAAGATCAGGTGCATCTTGGCCATATTCGTTGCAATTACGCTGGATGTTAAGCATGGGTTATAAGTTGATCTGCAAACCTATACCCTTTATCGCAAAATAATTTATGAACGGGACCGGAATCAAAAGCAATTCCAAAGTAGTTTTAGGACAAGTATTGCACATGAGACTGAAAATATAAAAATTTCAGAGTGTTTCTATGACCAGCTTGCATGTGTGTACTAAGATCGAAGTTGGAGTAAAATCCATCAGCCTTTCTACTCAGCATTCGTATTTGAGGATACATCCACATAAGTAGCAATGCATCTTTGTCCTCGCCTCACGAGACTACGCCTCTGGTGTACTAAACGATGAGCATTAAAAGGCATGTAAACCTTTCATGAACAAAGTAGAAAGCAGTAACAGAGCAAACTAGGCTTTTCTTTCTATTGAAATCAATACCAAATCAAAGATGACTAGAACTGCAAGCAGTTATGAAAGGGGGCCAAGCCTCCCCGCGCAATTTGGCTCCCAGGTGCCGCGGAGCCCATGGAATGCAAATAGCTGTATTTCGTTACCAGGAGGTACATCACCAAGATTTGCACTCAAACGTGAGGTCAAAAAAGGCTGCCCTCAACTTATGTCAATTGATGCTTCTGTTTATTGCGCCCCCTATTGGCCAATTTGCGCCAAATTTGGCACAGAGCCTCTGGTTGATGTCGGAAACAAGTGCCTTGAGTTTGATGTAGATAGCTTTGCCTTTGACACAAATATGCAACAGTATGTTTTCTAGCTAGCAGAAAATTTTATTATAAGTACCGTATTTTTTGGCGTAGCAAAATTCTTTTGATAACTTTTGATCTGGCCAGTCTGGAGATTATATGCACAAATTTTCATGCAGATGGAGCTTAAACACGAGGAGGAGTTCGAAAAAGTAGGTTTTTGACGTTTAGTGACGTAAAAAGAAAAATATGCTGTGAGAGTGGGCGTGGCCAATGTCAGAAGATGCCACTATTGGAGGAACACGAGGACAAAGTTTATGAAGATGTGATTTAAAATGTGGGGTAACAGGGCAAAATGCATTTGCATCCGTTACAGCGCCACCTTGTGGAGTAGCCATGCAATTTTTGGTATGTTTGGTCTGTGTGCTATTCTATACATACCCTGTAAATTTCTCAGCCCTCAGCATAATACTTGAGCTGAAATAAAAGTTTGTTGTTTATCTTGTAATAAGACACGCCCACTTTGACCAGCCGCAATCCCCTTCCAGATATGACTCCAGGAATGACCCAGCATCATACCCACCAAATTTAGTAAAAATTAGTTCAGCCATTTAAGAGATATAAATTTCCCACCTTTGCAGTGTCTCATGCTAACCAAGGTTCTCAGATTTGGTATTGTTACCATTTATTTTGGCCGAGATATGCAAATGTTAGCGTTTTTATAGCTAGGTAGAAATATTTATTCATTAATAATTTGCGCATACTTTGACCGAACAAAATTATTTTGATAACATTAGATCAAGTCAAAGGGTAGAGTGTACCTGCCAAATTTCACACTGATTGGACAAAACCCGAAGGAGGAGTTCGAAAAAGTAGGTTTTCCAGTTTTTGCGAAAAAAATGTATAGGCGAAAATGGGCGTGGCCTAGCCCAAGTGATTCAGAATTATTTAGGGAAACTGGATATAAAGTTTTTGAATGTGAGACATACGGTGTGGGAGTTATAGCCCAAAACGCGTTGCCCTTAGTTAGCCCCCTGCTGGCGGTCATATGTGCTTTTTTGCGTCTGAGGTGAGTGCAGTAGTTTGGACCAACCCTCCAAATTGCACCACCCTCCCTTGCACGGTTTAACCTGCAGCACCACTTTTACCAACGGAGAAATAGAAATAATAATAATAATAATAATAATAATAATAATAATCCGAACAAAAACAATAGGGTTCCCAGCACCGCTAGTCCTGGGAAACGCGTAAGCTTGCATACGCGTTTCCCAAGCCCCTCGGGCTTGACCCCCTAATAATCAATATTGACCGCTTAGAGCAGGTCCCTCCCGACCACATCCCGAGACGTACCAAGTAACCCAAAACGTCAGTAATGGAACGCACAGACACATGCCAGGAGCGATAGCAAACCGTGGAAGAGTTTTTGTATTCCAATTTGGAAAACTGGAACAAAGTCGGACCAGATTATTCCCAGGCCTACCGAAGAAAACGTAGTCACAGCACACAAAAATTTTGAAATGCACACATTAATCGCGGAAACAGCAACAGAAAAATTAAACCCTGCTACCGAAACTGTAAAAACAGCAACACTTGACTCGGTAGCATAAGACAATGAAACCAACATTTTCTATCGAACCCGTCTTTGCCATTTACTGTGCTTGCGCCTACAGGCCCAGGCTTCTTTCAGAGATGGCGGAATCAGGCGTGTCTCCTTCGGTTGGCAAGTAGAACTTCCATATGACGTTATTGTTAATGTAAATGTATAACGATGAATTGTAAGACGTAGCTGTTACATGCACATGCTCGTAAATTCACTTTTAGCATGTCACCAGAAAGTCGTCAGATTTGCGAGAAAGTCACCAAGTTGGCAGCACTAAGACTATAGCGAAATCGACAGTGCACATTTCATCGTTCATGGTCCAGAGTCATAATGCACAACACTTTCAAAAAAAAAAATCGTTGAGCAATTGGGCTTCAAGACAAACTGTTTGAATTTTATTTAATCGTCAGTTACCTTGATATGATTTGAAGGCAAAAGATCCAGAAATGACGTCACAGCCATTTCAAGAGGGGAGGAAAACGCTTCGAACTGAAGATGCTTTGACCAGTGTGTGGCGCTTTATTGACGAAGTGCTTATCACGAACATGACTTTGGAAGACTAATTAAGGGGTTAAGACTAGATTCAGCCTTGAAAAAATTTCTCATTTCATTTAAAATCTTTCAAAACATTCAAAAGTTTTTTCGTCTTAAAACACCCATCTTTTAAGTGGATTTTAATCATGTGAATGCCTCTAGTGCAGTGCTTCTCAAACCTCTCCTGGAGGACCACCTGTCCTGCATGTTTTAGATCTCTCTCTCTTTTAGAACAGGAGATTAAAATGATCAGCTCGTTATTGACCCTCTAAAGCTGATTGATAACATGCTGATTATTTGAATCACCTGTGCTGGGGCAGGGAAAGTTCTAAAACAGGCAGGGCAGGTGGTCCTCCAGGAGAGGTTTGAGAAACTGCTCTAGTGCATTCGTTTCGCGACAAACGTGATTCTCCCGCATCGCAAAATTTCATTTGTTTATCAGGCTTGTGGCGAGCAGAGAATCCACATTTTTCAAGGTATTGCTCTGAAATTTTCACCATAGCATCAGTTTGTTATGTTCTATACAATGACAGCCATTTTTGGGTAGGTAGATACATGGTGGATTTATGATCCACCTGCCAGGCAGGTTCTGCCACCCATTTCTAAAATTCTATGACCAAATAATTTTTCAAAATATTTTTCCATGAAAATACCCAGAATGAGTCATTATGTAGCTGATATTAGCTTCAAAAAATATATATATATATATATATATATGGTGTAGTTTGAGATATTGTTGCCACAATATTTCACATTTTTCACCAAAAATGTAGTTTTCACGCTAACAAACTTATTAAATTTGATTAAAATCAAATTCCATTCTGAGCCTTTTTTCAGTTGGCACAATTTTTGTGTTTTTAGTGTTTAGAAGTACTTAAATTGAGGGAACCCAAGCTTGACCCCTTACTCGACCATGTCAGAGGCGGTAGCAATACTCACCGGAGTCAGGCTCCGAGTCAGACCGGTAATCAAACTCATAGTCACTCAATTTCGCTTGAAGTTGCATTTCTTTTGTTTCGAAGCCGTCTTTCTTACGAGGATCTGTGAAATGTTTGTTAAATGGCGCATTCCGAATTTGGAGTGTTCCATAATTTACTAGTCCGTCGAAATCACTCTTTGGATCGTTTCCCCGCTTTTGATGGCTGGATTTAAACCCAATATTGGCCACCGCCTCTTTTGTTTCTGGCACCACACGGCAATGAGTGAGCATCAACAGGAGCATTAAAATGCAGATAAGAGTTTCATAGTTCTTTTTCCATGCTCTTAAAACTGTAATCATTTTGTATTTGCTATACAGCATGTAGCTGCCCCGTATCATAGAAGGTTAATGAGCTTGCCTAATAGAACAATATATAGCCTTGGGCAATTACTCGGCTTCAATTGACCAGCCAATAATATTGTTTGCTGTGTTATCTCCAGCCTATTCAGCCACCACCCCATCTCTGCATCTTCATTATGCATTGGCAAGCAGTGAACGTTGTGATTAATTTCCAGGCAGCGTTGCACTGACTAGCGCATTCTCTAATAACGTTCGTGAATGTTTCCGATTTGATTAGCTCTTATCACACCTTATCTAGAAGGTGGGGAACCTCAAGTAAAACTGCTTGATGTCGCAGGCACGTCATTGAGTGCGTTTACATGAATATCATAATCCGGAAACTGGGAATAACCCGAAAATGGCAATAATCTGATTTGTGGCGTTAACATGCACTTTAATAAACAGATATTTGGAAAAACCTGGTTTATTCTTGGTGTGCACGTGACGTCACGTATAATTTCCAATCAGGAAGTCCGCGGTGATGGATGATAACAGCAACCAAGATACCTGCGCTTCACCATTGGGTTCTTGCAACGCTTCGTGGTTTTCTTCCGATTTGCGCTTCGTTTTAAAAGAAAACAATGCCTACTTTGTGTGTGGTTTTTAATAGCGGCAATAATGCTACTCGTGAGGAAGACGAGTTTCTTCAGAATCCCATCTGATTGAAATCAATGTCGCTTACCGGCAAATACGGCACTTTGTTTATGTGCGCTGGCATCCACTTGCTCTTTACTTCAGTACATGTTCTATATCCAGTTTCAGTCGCAAAGAGCAAAGCTCCAATGTGGGAACAAGCCATGCCATGCAATGACAATGGCCCTCATTTCTCAAACTTGTGTTGGATCTGGGGGGTATACTACGAAGCTGGCTTTGTGATTAAGCCTGACTGCAGCACTTAGTAAAACCAGGAACCTCTTCAATTCTGGAACACGGACTACAGTAAAAGGAGCTGCTCCGGGTTTTACTTAAGCTTAAAGTCAGGCTTAGTCACAAAGCCAGCTTCGTAGTATACCCCACTGGTGTAGATTTTTGTGTAAATATCAGCGTTAGCCGGGGGCCTGTCTCACAAAGCTGGATTAACATACCTGAAGTTTCCCTCAGTTACCCAGTTGCACTTAACCAGACATCCGCGGTCTTGATTATCGGTCTCACGAAGCCGGTTATCAACTCCTTAAGTGAACCCCGAAGTTTCAAATCTAGATCTGAGCTCGTGCACATAAAAGGGGCGGTGTTAACTCCATTTGACCAATTGCGCACCATGCAGAAGCCTCAGAGAGCAACTTATTTCTCGACGGAGGAGCAAACAATAATTCTAAGGATGTATGAAGAATATAAAGACATCATTCAGGCAAAAAGCAACACTGTTGCAGCTGCCAGAAGCCACAAGGAATCTTGGCAAAAAAAAAAAAAATCGCCGACTCAGTCAATGCGTAAATTACTGGGATTGTAATATTAAATCACCACTGTGTGTGTCTCTCAAATGTATGTGCCTGTTTCGATTTCCTTATATTCTTTTTGACAATTTAACCTCATCAATTCAGCTGCAACCCCAGTGGAGCCAAAATGACTTGGGAGCAAGTAAAAATAAACACTGACCGTTTTGAACGATGTTCTTGGAAGTTCATGATAATATCTTCCAGGCTACATATATGATGTAAACAATATACATACATTGTCTACAATAGTCTACCCTACAACATGCACAACGCTTTACCTTTTAGGCCGTCTTTGTGTGCAGCTCATAGAAATGAATGTGATAAGAAAAAGACGTGAGAGGGTCCTCCTACACAACCGTACACTCCTGCAGAGGAGTTGGCCTTATCTTATAATGAGGGTTGCCCCATAACTGAGGGTGCGGAGGGTGGAGTCTCCTCAGACCCTGGTGGAGTAGCAGCTCACAAAGCACGGCATATGGACATGGTATGTTTCAGTGCGCCAAATATGAACACTCCGGTCTGTTTTTAAAACACAATTATCCTTTTATTGTGAAAGTAGCTTAAGTAACATGTTTTTTTTTTTTGCTTTTTTTTTTGGTCACGGAACGCGTTCTCTCCGAAGCGCTCCTCTCACTATCCGTGCAGCTTCCTCTACGGGATTCTCAAGAAATGGGCAGGCCATTTTTCCAAGACAATGATTGGCCAGTAGATGGTCTTATATACCCGATTAAATCATATCCTGAACTTAACCTGCTCCAGTGCAGGTTAGGCGTTCAGCATAAGTTACCACGGCAGCGTACCCCTGTCCTGCCCTTGCCTCCAAACCTTTGTAGATGGTCAGCTAGAAAAGGGTCAAATTTGGCCAACAGTTTGACAATTCCCAAGAAATTACCATTGTGAGGTGATTCCAACCGCTCATCATCTCCCAATTTGTTTGACAAGATCAGAATCAACTCTTCCTGTGTTTTTGGAGCGACTGTGTAATGCTAACATGCAAGCCCTATGCTCCTCACTCCTCCCATCCTCACCGATACGCTCAGAATGTTTCCAATCAGAAAACACGTGGACAAATGCATTGTGCTTGCTTGAAAACAGTTTGCAAGCAAAACAAAAGATGCAACCAGATGAAGGGGAGTAAAGTAGCCACTGCCTAGTCACAGACTAGCCATTAGGTAGAGAGCGTTTGATTAAGGAATTTTTGAAACTCCTAGTGATGCCCCCCATGGTCCTATCCCTACTTGAGGCTGGGTACTTTTCACTTAGATTTTGAAAAGCAGCTGCTCCTCTACTAACCACAATCGACTTGACCTGTTCAGTAATGGCACTTGGCCATAAAGCAGGGTCATTAACCGTTTCACACCAGGAGTTTGAGCCCCTAGCTCCTAATGTGATACTGGTCTCAGTGTACCCCTCCTGATTTGACGAGACTTTCTCAGGCGATGCCTGGTCTAACAGTGAGTCTCCTGTCCTAAGAGTGCACAAGTCTTTAATGGTTGTGGTATTTGGCCATAAAGCAGGGTTCAATAAAAGGTTCATGACCGGAGTTGGTGTCCCCAGCTTCTGGTGTGAAACTGGGCTCCGTGCAATCCTCCTTACTTGGAAAGATTTTCTCAGGTGATGCCTGGTCTGAGTGCGGGCCTGAGGCCTGAGCCTGACAGGCCGGGTCTATGCTTGATTGGGTCTGTGAGGGCTCCGGTATGATCAAATCAGTGGTAATCTCTTCATTGCTGCAACTCGGGCTACTGATGACATTATCAATATTTGAATCTTGAGCCTTGTCAAAAAAGTTAGAAATCAAGGGCACATTTTTTTAAAAAATCGGCCTGCTTTGCCTCCCTATTTTTTTTGGCTTTTTGTTTTGAAGCCCCACTTTTTTGTTTGCAAACTATACTACTGATGCCAAGTGTAATGTTAGAGTGTTTCATCTATTGGATTTTCACGGGGGCTTTCACAGCTGATTGTAATGATACAACAAAAATATAATACAGTATAAACGAGTACCCACAACACAATACAAGGCAACAAGCCTTAAATAGGGCGTTGGAAATGCTTAAGCCTTTTACAAAGGCTTTGAACCTTTGAAGGTGCAATGTTGTTTCTAATAATATGATATAATATAAATGGATATAAGCCTTTAAAAAGGCTGTTGAATGTTAAACTGCTGAGCAAGTCAGGTTGCACAGGTTGAATACAAAGCAAGTTGTCAAGCTGAAAGGTCAGGTTGTGAGGAGTAGTGAAGCAGGGGGCTATATATAGAGAGAGCCCAAGTCTCCACCCCTTCATTCAGTCCATTAGAAAATCGATATTGGAATTCCACTTAGACTTCCAAATTTGTTCACTGAAAATACAGTAGCCCTTACAGTGGCTTTAAGTCTTAAGGTACACTATTATTACAATACAATACAATATAATGTAAATGTCAATGACCTTTTTAATAGGGTGTTGGATGCTAAATCTTTTCGTCTAGGAAAGGTTTTAATGTAAGAATGTTGTTAGGAGTTTCGATAAATGGATTAACAATATTGGATTTTCACTTAAACTTCCAAAATTTCTGCCATGTGAGGAGTTTCGATAAAAGCAATGCCAAGTGTAATGTGGGAGTGTTATATCGATATTGGATTTCCACTTGGACTTCGCTTTGTTGGCATTGGTGTGTACAGTACACCCGTTTACGGTGGGGACATATGGAAGCGAAATCTGCAAAGTGAAGCGGGGCGAAACTCAGTGTTCTGAAGGTGAATATCTTCCAGTCTACTACTCTCCTCGAAGATGACTATAGGTTATAATGACACGGGAATCTGCTGTGTATTGTGACTGGACCACTGTACAGCCCGCCCCTGAGTCTAGCTCGGCTATTGGACACTTGCTTCACGATATGGTCGCGACGCGCGATACATTTGCATGGAGTTAGAGATTTCTGAACTTTTGGACGTGTCGCAATGACATTTTCGATGCACTCCAAGGACCATGTCGTATTGTGTACACACAATACTGTGCGGGAGCGAAATCACTTCTCATAGAAAATAGGTCCAGCTTCTACTAGCTGTCTACTGGGGCCAGCGTTAGGCCCAGGATATGCTTGCCGTGTGCACATTTTATGCCTGAATGCGTTGCCATGTGTATTTTATGTCAATGTTACGCGTAGTCGCACACCTGAACACAAGGTACGTAGACATGTGTGCATGTTACAATATTAACACAACCGCGAGGGGCGATCTTACGAGCTTCAATGCTGAGCTTGTGGTAGAGTCAAACAATGGTGGAAAATATTAGTGAGGGCTCGGTTGGCTATCTGCTCCCGACATGATACCGCCAGTATCCAATGTTGCCAATTTAGCAACTTTTGGCCTTCTTTGGCGACTAAAACCTCATCTAGCGACTTAAGGGTTTTTTAGGTGAATCTGGCGACTTTAAAAAAACACATCTCTCGAGTGTCAAAATCATTGTTTTTCAATGGAACTTCAGCTCTGCACCGCCACCAGAAGCTTAATTCATGGTTAAGCAGCACTGCACATTAGCCTCGATCTCAAAACTGTACCCTTTGGGATTGTCAACATAGCCATGTAGACACATTTTCTTGAGATCAGTGAGTCGTGCGTGACGTTATGACATCATAGTAACGTCATGACGTAATCTAGCGACTTTTCAGATAGCCGATAGCGACTTTTTGGCAACACGACCAGTATTGTGCATAGTGCTCTGATCGTTCTGCTGCAAGTATGTGCAGTTGCGCACGTAAATTAAGTCACACAGCTAGTATATCCTGGGCCTTAGGGCTCGCTGAAAGGACTTTCATTCAAAACCCTTGGTAAATCAGAGGCCCTTTGTAAGAACAAGTGTAATCATAGGGCTCTCTTAACAGTATGCTCTCCCATTAGGGCTTTCCCTAGGGCCCCCACATAGCCAGAAGTCGTGACCCTTAGCAGGGGCTTTCATAATCATAGGGCCCTCTGAAACCATTCCCCCCTACTTCCTTGAACCCCTAGTTGGTAAACATTAGGGCTCCCTTAGGAGTATTCATGAGAGGCACTACAGCAGGGCCAGCCCAGGGGCCCTCTGACTGCCATCCCCCATAGCCCAGGGGCCCTCTGGCTGCCGTACCCCATAGCCCACTGGCCCTCAGACTGCCGTACCCCATAGCCCAGGGGCCCTCTGACTGCCGTCCCCCGTAGCCCAGGGGCCCTCTGATTGCCGTTCCTCATGGCCCAGGGGCCCTATGATTGCCGAACCCAAGAGCCCAGGGGCCCTGTGATTGCCGTCCCTGTCCCCCCCGCCCAATTCATATCACCCTTCTCTCTTGGTTCTCTGCAGATATGCCCTATAACAGTGTGAGTAGTCATAAGATCCTAGAGAATAAAGGCCCTCTGACATCGCAATTGGCATCGGCATCTGCATCGCTTTGGGCCCCACCCCGGGCCCCAGGACCCATGGGCCCCTGGGCGGCGTCCCCACTGGCCCAGTCCGTAATATGGCCCTGGGTCCCAGCCTGATAAATCTAAAGGGAAGTGCAGGCTTTCTCCTCTGCCCTCATCTCTCTCTTCTGCACCATCACTTTGCTCTCCTGCTCGTTCACTCTGCTCTCCTTCACTTTGTTCCACTGCCCCTCCCTATCTAATGTTACTTGTCTCATAAGATTAAATAAAACATTTATGTTAGATAATTTACACTCACATCACATCTGATTACAAATGTGAAGATATGTTTTTACCTAATCATCATCATTTTTGAGTTAGTAAAAGGCTAATGATACTTCACTAGCGTCATCTTCATCAGGAGTCTTTCTCTTCTTAGAGAAATATTTGAACAAGCTCATCTGAAAATGAAGTCAGCAGTTACATCAAGGCGTGTAGATATTAGCTTAATGCCAGTGACGGTCCGTCGGCAGAAACACAGGGCCAGCAATAACCTCACCTTTCACTTCTTAATGACAGACACCGACAAGAATGTAATTATATCCCCGAACGGTGTTTCAGGGATATTGGGCTCTGATTTCTTGGCGCAGTGCAGGTGGCGTAGCGTGGCGCAGCTCACACAGTGGTAATTTCGTCCGGCGCAGCCCGCGCAGTGGTAATTTCGTGATGTGCGCAGCCTTTGGTAGACTAACTTGTGCGGGTAATTTGGCTGACTGCGCGCAGTGCGCACACATCACCGAAATCTCACAGGCAGGTTTCCAGAATGTCAGGCACATTTCAATGCAATAAATAATTACAGGAAGTATTATTTAATGTAACTATCTGGATAAGGACATAAATTACAGTATCTACATCGATTGTCCTGAAGTCAGATTAAAGGTGGTTGGCACGCGTAATGGAAACTTGACCTGGCTTAATCAACGCAGCTGAATCTGTGATGCAAACTAAGGACATTTTTCTCAGCCAACCACAAACATATATACATGTATATATATATAACATGCTTGCGTTCTGTGCTCAGTAAAGCCGCTTGCACACTGGACACGAAACAAATTTTTTCGCACGACTGATTACAGACAAAGTCAATGCAAAGGCGCGATAGTCGGACAGGGTATTAATATAGCTCCATGTCTGATAGTCATAAAAGTTCTAATTTTTCCGAGTATTTCAGGAATTATTAGACGTGCAAACTTGGCCATGTTTATGTTCGACCTTCACAGAATGTAAATTGACAGCTATTGACTTTTCTAGGTCTTTTTAGCCTATTCATCTGTTTTCTTCCGTTGAAGATAGACAGCAGTCTTTATTCTGTCTTTCTTTTGAAAATTAGTGAGATGGATCGAACTATTCACGCTTTATTTCCACACCAGAAATAAAATAGTACTTGTAGTCAGTGAGCAAATCAATTGACAGTGTGAATTAATTATAGCATGCACGATCAAGACTGTTCGACGCGAAATGCAAAATACTCCATGTCCAGCAGCCAGCAAAAAGTAAAAGTATTGATACGAGAACACATTGATAACGAAACGAAATAAAGAATGAAATATATCACCAACACACGGAACATCCAAAAAGATGACCCGCAAATAAATAAATCGCAGTGTTCATTGGATGTTCTGCTGTTAAAATGTTTATTTTTATTCTTTATTTCGTTATCAATCTGTTCTACTCGTCCTCTTTTTTCCCCTTTTTTTTGGCTGTCAGACACGGAGGCATTGTACATTGTCTCACGCCAGTGTCGACTCACTTTATTGACCAGAGCTTAAACAGAAACATTAATTGAAATTCTCGGTACTCATCTTGAAGAACTGAGCCCTCTTATCAACACATTCACGTTTATTATCTAAAAGAGTTGGTAGATTTGAAGAAATAAAAAAAATAATAGACTGTCGGACACGGAGATATATTAAAACCCTGTCAGACTTTCGGACACAAGACGCAATCTGTTCAACGCAATCTGTGGAGCGAAAAATTCGTTTCGCGTTCAGTGTGGAAGTGGCTTAAGACTAGGCTATTATTATTGTCACTTAGGTTTTATCGTCTTTAGTGGGGGAAAGGAATACAGCCTGATTGCTATGATCTCGTACTGAGTTAAGATCACATATTGAAAATAAATGTGTAACGTATCTTGCACTGTTGTCCATGCATGTTATGCATGTCCCAAAATTTTAAGCAGCAACAGTTTGTAACAATAGGAACACGCTATCCATCGTTTCTCTTCCCAATGAGCAAGATTTTACTCGGCTGTGTCGCCATCTTTGCTAACTTACGCTGGAAGGAGGGGCAGAGGCGGGACAGAGGAGTACTTGCGCCAGGCTACGCCGGGCACGAAATTGCAACATACGCCTGGACACACACCGTTGGCGCGGCGCACCCCCTGTTCGCCGCGCCTGCGCCTGGTCTACGAAATTAGAGCCCATTATGTTTTTGGTCCGACAGCCGTCGCCGGATATCCTACGTGTTAACGCGATAACTTCAGTAGTATTTCAATTAGAAATTTTATGTTTTGCATGTAAGTATGTATCATAAAGAGGAAGAACTGATTAGATTTTGGATAATTCAGATTGGCCACCAGGGGCCAAAAACTGAAAAACCACTGTTTTTATCATATCTCTGGAAATATTTGTCCGATTGACCTCAAATCAAGTGCAAATGAAAGGCCATGACCTGAGGATGTGTCCCACGATGACATTATACCTGTTTGGTTCAAAATTTTGCCACCAGGTGGAGCTTTGCGATGGAAAATTCCCATTTTGGCCATATCTTCAGAACCATTTGTCCGATTGACCTAAAATTAAGTTCAAATGAAAGGTCATGACCTGAGGGGCTCTATATTGAATTGGGTCTATCGAGGATTGGGGAATTGGAGGATTGGGGGCATTCGGGGATATACCCCAAGCCGTCGCCTCTGATGGTATAAGCCTAGTTTATTTTGAAAGCCTTGTTGTACATTGCACTTCGAAATTATACAGCGTTTACTTCCGCACACCAACGGCTCTGGAAAATATCAATAGCCTACGTCTTTATAGTTTCTGAATTTGCGTAAATTAGTTTGCGAGGTTCATTGAGCAATAGGCCATGAGAATCCGTTCTATGGTCTGAGTGTAGTGACAGCTAAAGTGCACTGTTAGGTAAGACGCGCAGCTGGGTGATAATAAGGAAAATAATTGCTGCGAAGTCCGCGAAAGTTTCAGATTTTTTGCAGATTGTCATCTTTGCAGAGTCACATCAATTCTATCAACATAGCCAATCGCTTTGTCATTAGCATTTCTTGATGATTACGAGTCACGCATTGGTGGTGGCTTTAACTGTTTGATTGTTAATCAGGCAAGCCTGACCGCAAACAGTTTAAGAGCAATTATGCGGGAAAGGGTGATGTTAGTGAAGGCCCTCCTGACATCTGACAGTACAGTACGCCACTGGAAGTGCAATCAATTAGCGTTAGCGACACTGAGTTGGCACCGGGTCCAATTAACTTAAGCTACCAATATGTTACGTAACGTTATCTGGCCATCAATCTTTTGCGAATGTCTATTTAACCTATTTCATCTATTATGAGTGATCTTAAGCTAATAAGTGTACCTTTTCTCCGTAACGCCTCCGTAACGTTGCTAGGAAGTTGCTATGGTATTTTAGGTGGTTGCTAGGGCCTTGCTAGGCAGTTGCTATGGTGTTCTGGGTGGCTGTAAGGGCGTTGCAAGGCAGTTGCTAGGGTGTTCTCGGTGGTTGCTAGGGCGTTGGGCAGTTGCTATGGTGTTCTGGGTGGTTGCTAGGCGGTTGCTATGGTGGTTGCTATGGTGTTTGTGGTGGTTGCTTGCGCGTTGCTAGGCAGTTGCTATGGTATTTTGGGTGGTTGCTAGGGCCTTGCTAGGCGTTGCTATATTGTTCTGTGTGGTTGCTAGGGCGTTGCTAGGCAGTTGCTATTGTGTTCTGGGTAGTTGCTAGGCAGTTGCTATGGTGTTCTGGGTGGTTGCTAGGGCATTGTTGGCCGGTTGCTATGGTGTTCTGGGTGGTTGCTAGGGCGTTGCTAGGCAGTTCCTATGGTGTTCTGGGTGGTTGCTTGGGTATTGCTAGGCAGTTGCTCTGGTGTTCGAGGTGGTTGCTAGGGCATTGCTGGCCTGTTGCTATGTTTTTCTGGGTGGTTGCTATGGTGTGTTAGGCCGTTGTTATGGTGTTCTGGGTGGTTGCTAGAGCGTTGCTAGGCAGTTGTTATGGTGTTCTGGGTGTTTACTAGGGCATTGTTAGGCAGTTGCTATGGTGTGCTGGGTGGTTGCTAGGGCCTTGCTTGGAAGTTGCTATGGTGTTCTGGGTGGTTGTTAGGGTGATGCTAGTTGATTGCTATGGTGTTCTGGGTGGTTGCTAGGGCGTTGCTAGGCGGTTGCTATGGCGTTCTGGGTGGTTGCTAGGGCATTGCGAGGCAGTTGCTATTGTGTTCTGGGTGGTTGCTAGGGCGTTGCTGGCCGGTTGCTCTGGTGTTCTGGGTGGTTGCTAGGCGGTTGCTATGGTGTTCTGGGTGGTTGCTAGGGCATTGCTAGGCGGTTGCTATGGTGTTCTGGGAGGTTGCTATGGCGTTGCTAGGCAGTTGTTATGGTGTTCTGGGTGGTTACTAGGGCATTGCGAGGCAGTTGCTATGGTGTTCTGGGTGGTTGCTAGGTCCTCTCTAGGCAGTTACTATGGTGTTCGGCGTGGTTGGGAGGGCGTTGCTAGGCAGTTGCTATGGTGTTCTGGGTGGTTGTTAGGGTGATGCTAGTTGGTTGTTATGGTGTTCTTGGTGGTTGCTTGGGCATTGCTTGGCAGTTGCTATGGTGTTCTAGGTGGTTGCTTGGGCATTGCTAGGAAGTTGCTATGGTGTTCTAGGTGGTTGCTAGGGCGTTGCTAGGCAGTTGCTAAGGTGTTCAGGATGGTTTCTAGGGCGTTGCGAGGCAGTTGCTATGGTGGTTGTTATGGTGTTCTGGGTGGTTGCTAGGGCGTTGCCAGAAAGTTGCTGTGGCGTTCTGGATGATTGCTAGGGCATTGCTAGGCAGTTGCTATGGTATTCTGGGTGGTTCCTTGGGCGTTGCTAGGCGGTTGCTATGGTGTTCTGGGTGGTTCCTTGGGCGTTGCTAGGCGGTTGCTATGGTGTTCTGGGTGGTTCCTTGGGTGTTGCTAGGCGGTTGCTATGGTGTTCTGGGTGGTTGCTATGGCGTTGCTTGGCGGTTGCTATGGTGTTCAGGATGGTTGCTAGGGCATAGCAAGGAAGTTGTTATGGTTTTCCAGGTGGTTGCTAGGGCGTTGCTAGGAAGTTTTTATGGTGTTCTGGGTGGTTGCTAGGGCGTTGCTTGGCGGTTGCTATGGTGTTCAGGATGGTTGCTAGGGCATAGCAAGGAAGTTGTTATGGTATTCCAGGTGGTTGCTAGGGCGTTGCTAGTAAGTTTTTATGGTGTTCTGGGTGGTTGCTAGGACGTTGCTAGGCAGTTGCTTTGGCGTTCTGAGTGGTTGTTAGGGTGTCGATAGGTGGTTGCGATGGTGTTCTGGGTGGTTGCTAGGGTGTTGCTAGGCAGTTGCTATTGTGTTCTGGGTGGTTGCTAGGGCGTTGCTAGGCAGTTGCTATGGCATTCTGGGTGGTCGCTAGCACATTGCTAGGCAGTTGCTATGGTGCTCTGGGTGGTTGCTAGGCAGTTGCTATTGTGTTCTGGGTGATTGTTAGGGCGTTGTTAGGCAGTTGCTATGGTGTTCTGGGTGGTTGCTAGGGTGTTGCTAGGCAGTTGCTGTGGTGTTTTGGGTGGTTTTTAGCCAGTTTCTAAGGCGTTGCTAGGCCCTTACAATGGTGTTCTGGGTGGTTGGTAGGGCGTTGTTCGGCGGTTGCTATGGTGTTCTAGATGGTTGCTAGGGTGTTGTTCGGCAGTTGCAATGGTGTTCTGGTTCGTTGCGTTGGTGTTGCTCGGCAGTTGCTATGGTGCTCTGGGTGGTTGTCAGGGCATTGCTAGGCGGTCGTAATGGTGTTCTGGGTGGTTGCTAGTCCATTGCTAGGCAGTTGCTATGTTGTTCTGGGTAGTCGATCGGCTGTTGCTAGGCAGTTTTTTTGGTGTTCTGGGTGGTTGCTTAGGCGTTGTTAGCCGGTTGCTAGGTGTTCTGGGTGGCTGCAAGGGCATTGCTAAGCGGTTGTTATGGTGTTCTGCGTGGTTGTTAGGGCGTTGCTAGTCAGTTGCTATGGTGTTCTGTGTGGTTGCACGGGAGTTGCTAGGCATTTGCTACGGTGTTCTCGGTGGTTGTTAGGTTGTTGGTAGGCAGTTGCTATGGTGTTCTGGGAGGTTGCTAGGCAGTTGCTATGGTGTTCTGGGTGGTTGCGAGGGCGTTGCTAGGCAGTGGCTCTGGTGTTCTGTGTGGTTGCTAGGGTGTTGCTAGGCGGTCGCTATGGTGTTCTGGGTGGTTGTTAGGGCGTTGGTAGGTGGTTCCTTTTGTGTTCTGCGTGGTTGTTAGGGGGTTGTTATGTGGTTGCTATGGTGTTCTGGGTGGTTGCTAGGGCATTGCTAGGCACTTGCTATGGTGTTCTGGGTGGTTGCGAGGGCGTTGCTAGGCAGTGGCTATGGTGTTCTGTGTGGTTGCTAGGGTGTTGCTAGGCGGTCGCTATGGTGTTCTGGGTGGTTGTTAGGGCGTTGGTAGGTGGTTCCTTTTGTGTTCTGCGTGGTTGTTAGGGGGTTGTTATGTGGTTGCTATGGTGTTCTGGGTGGTTGCTAGGGCATTGCTAGGCACTTGCTATGGTGTTCTGGGTGGTTGCTAGAGTGTTTCCCGGCAGTTTTAATGGTGTTTTTGGTGGTTGCTAGGCAGTTGCGGTTGCTATAGTGTTCTGGGTGGTTGCTAGGGCATTGCTAGTCGGTTGCTATGGTGTTCTGGGTGGTTGCTAGGGCATTGCAAGGCAGTTGCTATTGTGTTCTGGCTGGTTGCTTGGCATTTGCTATGGTGTTCTGGGTGGTCGGTAGGGCGTTGCTAGGCAGTTGCTAAGGTGTTCTGGGTGGTTGCTAGGGCGTTGCTAGATAGTTGCTTTGGTGTTTAGGGTGGTTGCTAGGGCATTGCTAGGCAGTTGCCATGGTGTTCTGGGCGTTTGCTAGGGCGTTGCTAGGCAGTTGCTATGGTGTTCTGGGTCGTTGCTATGGCGTTGCTAGGAAGTTGCTATGGTGCTCTGGGTGGTTGCTAGGCAGTTGCTATTGTGTTCTGGGTGATTGTTAGGGCGTTGTTAGGCAGTTGCTATGGTGTTCTGGGTGGTTGCTAGGGTGTTGCTAGGCAGTTGCTGTGGTGTTTTGGGTGGTTTTTAGCCAGTTTCTAAGGCGTTGCTAGGCCCTTACAATGGTGTTCTGGGTGGTTGGTAGGGCGTTGTTAGGCGGTTGCTATGGTGTTCTAGATGGTTGCTAGGGTGTTGTTAGGCAGTTGCAATGGTGTTCTGGTTCATTGCGTTGGTGTTGCTCGGCAGTTGCTATGGTGCTCTGGGTGGTTGTCAGGGCATTGCATAGCGGTCGTTATGGTGTTCTGGGTGGTTGCTAGGCCATTGCTAGGCAGTTGCTATGTTGTTCTGGATAGTCGATAGGCTCTTGCTAGGCAGTTTTTTTGGTGTTCTGGGTGGTTGCGAGGGCGTTGCTAGGCAGTGGCTATGGTGTTCTGTGTGGTTGCTAGGGTGTTGCTAGGCGGTTGCTATGGTGTTCTGGGTGGTTGTTAGGGTGTTGCTAGTTGGTTGCTATGGTGATCTGGGTGGTTGCTAGGGCATTGGTAGGCGGTTGCTATGGTGTTCGGGGTGGTTGCTCGGGCATTGCTAGGCAGTTGCTATGGTGTTCTCGGTAGTTTCTCGGTAGTTGCTATGGTGTTCTGGGTGGTTGCTAGGGTGTTGCTTGGCAGTTGCTAAGGCGTTCTGGGTGGTTGTTAGGGTGTCGCTAGGTGGTTGTTGTGGTGTTCTGGGTGGATGCTAGGGCGTTGCTTGGCAGTTATATGTGTCTGGGTGGTTGCTAGGGCGTTGATAGGCAGTTGCGATGGCGTTTTGGGTGGTAGGTAGGGCGTTACTAGTCAGTTGCTATGGTGTTCTGTGTGGTTGCACGGGCGTTGCTAGGCGGTTGCTACGGTGTTCTCGGTGGTTGTTAGGTTTTTGGTAGGCAGTTGCTATGGTGTTCTGGGTGGTTGCTAGGCAGTTGCTATGGTGTTCTGGGTGGTTGTTAGGGTGTTGCTATGTGGTTGCTATGGTGTTCTGGGTGGTTGCTAGGGCATTGCTAGGCACTTGCTATTGTGTTCTGGGTGGATGCTAGGGTGTTTCCCGGCAGTTTCAATGGTGTTTTTGGTGGTTGCTAGGCAGTTGCGGTTGCTATAGTGTTCTGGGTGGTTGCTAGGGCATTGCTAGGCAGTTGCTATGGTGTTCTGGGTGGTTGCTAGGGCATTGCAAGGCAGTTGCTATTGTGTTCTGGCTGGTTGCTTGGCAGTTGCTATGGTGTTCTGGGTGGTCGGTAGGGCGTTGCTAGGCAGTTGCTAAGGTGTTCTGGGTGGTTGCTAGGGCGTTGCTAGAAAATTGCTATGGTGTTCTGGGTGGTTGCTAGGGCATTGCTAGGCAGTGGCTATGTTGTTCTGGGTGGTGTCTAGGGCGTTGCTAGGCAGTTGCTATGGTGTTCTGGGTGGTTGCTAGGGCATTGCTAGGCAGTTGCAATGGTGTTCTGGGTGGTTGCTATGGCATTGCTAGGCAGTTGCTATGGTGTACTGGGTGGTTGCCAGGCGGGTGCTTTGGTGGTTGCAATGGTGTTCTGGGTGGTTGTTAGGGCGTTGCTAGGCAGTTACTAGGGTGTTCTGGGTGGTTGCTAGGGTGTTGCTTGGCAGTTACTATGGTGTTCTGGGTGGTTGCTGGGCCATTGCTAGGCAGTTGCTGTAGTGTTCTGTGTGGTTGCTAGGGTGTTGGTAGGCAGTTGCTATCGTGTTCTGGGTGGTTTCCAGGGCGATGTTAGGCAGTTGCTATAGTGTTCTGGGTGGTTGCAAGGGCGTTGCTAGGCAGTTACTATGGTGTCCTGGGTGGTTGCTAGGGCGTTGCTAGGTAGTTGCTATGGTGTTCTGGGTGGTCGCTAGGATATTGCTAGGCAGTTGCTATGTTGTTCTGGATAGTCGATTGGCTGTTGCTAGGCAGTTTTTTTGGCGTTCTGGGTGGTTGCGAGGGCGTTGCTAGGCAGTGGCTATGGTGTTCTGTCTGGTTGCTAGGGTGTTGCTAGGCGGTTGCTATGGTGTTCTGGGTGGTTGTTAGGGTGTTGCTAGTTGGTTGCTATGGTGATCTGGGTGGTTGCTAGGGCATTGGTAGGCGGTTGCTATGGTGTTCTGGGTGGTTGCTCGGGCATTGCTAGGCAGTTGCTATGGTGTTCTCTGTAGTTTCTCGGTAGTTGCTATGGTGTTCTGGGTGGTTGCTAGGGTGTTGCTTGGCAGTTGCTATGGTGTCCTCGGTGGTTGCTAAGGCGTTGTTAGCTGGTTGCTAGGTGTTCTGGGTGGTTGCTTAGGCGTTGTTAGCCGGTTGCTAGGTGTTCTGGGTGGTTGCAAGGGCATTGCTAAGCGGTTGTTATGGTGTTCTGCGTGGTTGTTAGGGCGTTGCTAGTCAGTTGCTATGGTGTTCTGTGTGGTTGCACGGGCGTTGCTAGGCGGTTGCTACGGTGTTCTCGGTGGTTGTTAGGTTGTTGGTAGGCAGTTGCTATGGTGTTCTGGGTGGTTGCTAGGCAGTTGCTATGGTGTTCTGGGTGGTTGTTAGGGTGTTGCTAGTTGGTTGCTATGGTGATCTGGGTGGTTGCTAGGGCATTGGTAGGCGGATGCTATGGTGTTCTGCGTGGTTGCTCGGGCATTGCTAGGCAGTTGCTATGATGTTCTCGGTAGTTTCTCGGTAGTTGCTATGGTGTTCTGGGTGGTTGCTAGGGTGTTCGTTGGCAGTTGCTAAGGCGTTCTGGGTGGTTGTTAGGGTGTCGCTAGGTGGTTGTTGTGGTGTTCTGGGTGGATGCTAGGGCGTTGCTAGGCAGTTATATGTGTCTGGGTGGTTGCTAGGGCGTTGATAGGCAGTTGCGATGGCGTTTTGGGTGGTAGGTAGGGCGTTACTAGTCAGTTGCTATGGTGTTTTGTGTGGTTGCACGGGCGTTGCTAGGCGGTTGATACGGTGTTCTCGGTGGTTGTTAGGTTTTTGGTAGGCAGTTGCTATGGTGTTCTGGGTAGTTGCTAGGCAGTTGCTATGGTGTTCTGGGTGGTTGTTAGGGTGTTGCTTGGCAGTTGCTATGGTGTTCTGGGTGGTCGCTAGGGTGTTGCTAGGCAGTTGCTATGGTGTTCTGGGTGGTTGTTAGGGCGTTGGTAGGTGGTTGCTTTTGTGTTCTGCGTGGTTGTTAGGGGGTTGCTATGTGGTTGCTATGGTGTTCTGGGTGGTTGCTAGGGCATTGCTAGGCACTTGCTATTGTGTTCTGGGTGGATGCTAGGGTGTTTCCCGGCAGTTTCAATGGTGTTTTTGGTGGTTGCTAGGCAGTTGCGGTTGCTATAGTGTTCTGGGTGGTTGCTAGGGCATTGCTAGGCAGTTGCTATGGTGTTCTGGGTGGTTGCTAGGGCATTGCAAGGCAGTTGCTATTGTGTTCTGGCTGGTTGCTTGGCAGTTGCTATGGTGTTCTGGGTGGTCGGTAGGGCGTTGCTAGGCAGTTGCTAAGGTGTTCTGGGTGGTTGCTAGGGCGTTGCTAGAAAATTGCTATGGTGTTCTGGGTGGTTGCTAGGGCATTGCTAGGCAGTGGCTATGTTGTTCTGGGTGGTGTCTAGGGCGTTGCTAGGCAGTTGCTATGGTGTTCTGGGTGGTTGCTAGGGCGTTGCTAGGCAGTTGCAATGGTGTACTGGGTGGTTGCCAGGCGGTTGCTTTGGTGGTTGCAATGGTGTTCTGGGTGGTTGTTAGGGCGTTGCTAGGCAGTTACTAGGGTGTTCTGGGTGGTTGCTAGGGTGTTGCTTGGCAGTTACTATGGTGTTCTGGGTGGTTGCTAGGCCATTGCTAGGCAGTTGCTGTAGTGTTCTGTGTGGTTGCTAGGGTGTTGGTAGGCAGTTGCTAACGTGTTCTGGGTGGTTTCCAGGGCGATGTTAGGCAGTTGCTATAGTGTTCTGGGTGGTTGCAAGGGCGTTGCTAGGCAGTTACTATGGTGTCCTGGGTGGTTGCTAGGGCTTTGCTAGGTAGTTGCTATGGTGTTCTGGGTGGTCGCTAGGATATTGCTAGGCAGTTGCTATGTTGTTCTGGATAGTCGATTGGCTGTTGCTAGGCAGTTTTTTTGGCATTCTGGGTGGTTGCGAGGGCGTTGCTAGGCAGTGGCTATGGTGTTCTGTCTGGTTGCTAGGGTGTTGCTAGGCGGTTGCTATGGTGTTCTGGGTGGTTGTTAGGGTGTTGCTAGTTGGTTGCTATGGTGATCTGGGTGGTTGCTAGGGCATTGGTAGGCGGTTGCTATGGTGTTCTGGGTGGTTGCTCGGGCATTGCTAGGCAGTTGCTATGGTTTTCTCTGTAGTTTCTCGGTAGTTGCTATGGTGTTCTGGGTGGTTGCTAGGGTGTTGCTTGGCAGTTGCTATGGTGTCCTCGGTGGTTTCTAAGGCATTGTTAGCTGGTTGCTAGGTGTTCTGGGTGGTTGCTTAGGCGTTGTTAGCCGGTTGCTAGGTGTTCTGGGTGGTTGCAAGGGCATTGCTAAGCGGTTGTTATGGTGTTCTGCGTGGTTGTTAGGGCGTTGCTAGTCAGTTGCTATGGTGTTCTGTGTGGTTGCACGGGCGTTGCTAGGCGGTTGCTACGGTGTTCTCGGTGGTTGTTAGGTTTATGGTAGGCAGTTGCTATGGTGTTCTGGGTGGTTGCTAGGCAGTTGCTATGGTGTTCTGGGTGGTTGTTAGGGTGTTGCTTGGCAGTTGCTTTGGTGTTCTGGGTGGTTGCTAGGGTGTTAATAGGCAGTTGCTATGGTGTTCTGGGTGGTTGTTAGGGCGTTGGTAGGTGGTTCCTTTTGTGTTCTGCGTGGTTGTTAGGGGGTTGCTATGTGGTTGCTATGGAGTTCTGGGTGGTTGCTAGGGCATTGCTAGGCACTTGCTATGGTGTTCTGGGTGGTTGCTAGTGTGTTTCCCGGCAGTTTTAATGGTGTTTTTGGTGGTTGCTAGGCAGTTGCGGTTGCTATAGTGTTCTGGGTGGTTGCTAGGGCATTGCTAGTCGGTTGCTATGGTGTTCTGGGTGGTTGCTAGGGCATTGCAAGGCAGTTGCTATTGTGTTCTGGCTGGTTGCTTGGCATTTGCTATGGTGTTCTGGGTGGTCGGTAGGGCGTTGCTTGGCAGTTGCTAAGGTGTTCTGGGTGGTTGCTAGGGCGTTGCTAGATAGTTGCTATGGTGTTTAGGGTGGTTGCTAGGGCATTGCTAGGCAGTTGCTATGGTGTTCCGGGCGTTTGCTAGGGCGTTGCTAGGCAGTTGCTATGGTGTTCTGGGTCGTTGCTAGGGCGTTGCTAGGAAGTTGCTATGGTGTTCTGGGCGGTTGCTAGGGCGTTGCTTGGCGGTTGCTAGCAACAATGCAAAGCGAAAGCCATTTATCAACAGCTCCCAGAAACGCCGCCGGCTTTGCTGGGCCCAAGCTCATCTAAGATGGACTGATGCAAAGTGGAAAAGTGTTCTGTCGTCTGACAAGTCCACATTTGAAATTGTTTTTGGAAACTGTGGACGTCGTGTCTTCTGGACCAAAGAGGAAAAGAACCTTCCGGACTGTTTTTGGCGCAAAGTTCAAAAGCCAGCATCTGTGATGGTATGGGGGTGTATTAGTGCCCAAGGCATCCAAGCAATGTCTTTTTCCTGGACGCCCCTGCTTATTTCAGCAAGACAATGCCAAGCCACGTTCTGCACATGTTACAACAGCATGGCTCCGTAGTCAAAGAGTACGAGTACTAGACTGGCCTGCCTGTTGTCCAGACCTGTCTCCGTTGAAAATGTGTGGCGCATCATGAAGCGTAAAATACAACAACGGAGACACCGGACTGTTGAACAACTTCTGCTGTACATCAAGCAAGAATGGGAAAGAGTTCCACCTGAAAAGCTTCAAAAATTGGTCTCTTCAGTTCCCAAATGTTTACTGAGTAACACAGTGGTAAAAAGGCCCCTGTGCCAACTTTTTTGCAATGTGTTGCTGCCTTTAAATTCTAAGTTAATGATTATTTGCAAAAAAAAATAACGTTTCTCAGTTTGACCATTAAACATCTTGTCTTTGCAGTGAATTCAATTGAATATAAGTTGAAAAGGATTTGCAAATCACTGTATTCTGTTTTTATCTACAATTTACATAACGTGCGAAGTTCACTGGTTTTGGGTTTTGTAGAAGAGCAATGGAAGAAAAGAACAGGTGAAGCAAGGTTCAGAAGAAGAAAATACTTTGATGCTCCACTCAAAGTACCTACTCCCAAAACCCCAAAGAAAAGTGTTAAGGGAGGTTGGATACTAAAATAGGTTGTATTGTCTTAACTTCTGAAGTATTTCTTGATGCCTAATTATTGTTGTTGAATTTTAGTTTCCAAAACAAAGAGCCAAAACAACACACCCGCTTCAAACGAAGAGTACTGCCACAATCCTAGTCCAGGTAAGCAATGTGAGGTGACATTTCAACAATTAGGCAGACAAAACATGGCCATTCAATAAATCAATTAAAAAGAAAATTTCAATCTTTAACATGCATCAATATTTTGTTTACTGTAGTTAATTTTTTCAGTCCATAAAACTCAATCAATAATGACTGATAAATGTTTAAAATGTTTGGGAACCGAACTTCCTGTTATGTCCCTAGTTAATTGCTATTGAATGACCATAATAACAATAAAAAACAAAGCTACTTAATTCATGTTTGCAAGTGATTTGCAAAAAATTATTTTTCAGTTTGTCTCTTCAGAACCACAGACAAAAGTAAATGTTCCCGACATGAGATTACCAAAACAAATCACAGTGCCTAAATATGTATTCCCACAGGATGACTTGAAGTCAATTGAAGTCCCAAATCACAAAGTGGTCATGGAAAATCAAAATACAGGTATCTCTCTCATATTTCATTTGTGTATTTTTCTTCCACACTACGGTCTACCTTTCTTTTGTATTGTTTTATTCACTTGCTGTACATTCTGTTTAAATAGTTTGCTGGGGCTAAATACAGGTTCATTCAAAAAATCCTATACCTTATCTAAAGCAACTGAAGAACCTATTACTAAAACCCCAATTCTCACACTTTTGGTGAAATGCAGTTAAGAACATTGCGTTATCAGGTTTGACATGTGCCATATTATGAATACTAAAATAACACTAGCCACATTCCCTGTTCTGCATTATTGGCAGTTAAATGTGTTACTGAGTGTTAATTGCCCACCTGTCCAGAACATGCATGCAGGGCCGCCATCGTCAGTATTACTTTTCATAGTGGTATTGCCTGCCAATACTACTTTTCTTATGTGACATGATGAGATTGGTTGGTTCAGAGAACTATACAAACAGTCTGTGTGTGTCCGTGTTGATTGTTTTTCATGACACCATGCCCCAAAAACGTAAAACAAATGAGAAATGAGCAAATGGAACGAACAGTCTATTCTGTATTCGATTGGGAGGGGGCGTCCCCTGTCATAGGCTCGCGCTCTAGAATCTTGGGGCTTGATCCTATCTTTGGTAACCCATCGAGTCAATGGGTAAGATTTTTTCTCAGTTCAGCAGCAGCATAGAGCGACTATAAATTCTATCGGACGGACCACAAAATCTGCAGTAAGACGTGCTATGTATAATTATCTTTTTTCCTATAACATTTTTGCATCTTCCATCTCTATATTTAAATTATGAAAGTTAGTCTGGATTTCTAATGGGAAACACATTGCTTGAAGTACCGTTAGCAAATGCCTGTGTTGATCTAACTTTAATGAAAGAAAGACATCTAGTGGGGGGGATGGGGGGGGGGGAGACATGTCAAACATCAACTTAATTTTAGTATGTAAGTCTATGGTCACAACTTATCCACGAGAGCGTTTTGGAGCAGTTGTGTATTTGATGAGTTGCGGGACAGTAACGTTCACTTTCATGTTCGCTGAGCAGCTCGCGTCTCTCCCCCCAAATATCAAAACAAAAGGCACGGATAATTAAAAATGCACCTACCCGTATAACTGTAGGGATTGTGTCAGCCCAGCTAACACAAGACGTTGCTGCAACGTCGCCAGAAAGTTGCCATTTGGTCAGGGTGACGTTACTTAATGGCAACTTATCTGCGACGTTGCAACAACGTCACCACATGGATGTTGCCATAAAGTAAACAAAAGACGTTGCCGCGACGTGGTGGTATGGTCGCTCACTAAAGTTGCCGTTTAGTAACCTAATAACGTTGCCGCGACATCGCGACATGGTCATATAACAACTTTGCCATTAGGTACCATAGACAACGTTGCCATGACGTCGTCACATTGTCACCTGATAATGTTGCCATTTGGTATCAGAAGTACGTGGCCGCAACATCGCCATATGGTTGCGCTACAATGTTGCCATTTGGTGCCAGGAATGAAGTTGCCGCGACGTTGTCGCATAGTCACCCGATAACGTTGCCATTTGGTACCAGAAGTACGTGGCCGCGACGTTGCTGCATAGTCACCTGAAAACGTTGCCATATGGTACCAGAAGTACGTGGCCGCGACATCGCCTTATGGTTGTGTTACAATGTTGTCAATTGGTACCAGGAATGAAGTTGCCACGACGTTGTCGCAGTGTCACCTGATAACATTGCCATTTGGTACCAGAAGTACGTGGCCGCGATGGCGCCATAAGGTCGCATTACAATGTTGCCATTTGGTGGCAGGAAAGACGTTCCCGCGACGCCGCCATATGGTTGCGTAACAATGTTACCATGAGTACGTTGCTGCAACATCCCTACCTGGTCACTGGACAATGTTGCCATTTCGTATCAAAAGTACATCGTCATATACATTGCAATCTTGCCATTAGGTGCCAGAAACAACTTTGCCAAAGTATTGTATATTTAAAAAAAAAAAAAAAAAAAGTCTGGCATGAGGCAATGGGCTCTTTGCAGACATTTCTACTTCCTGAATTTTACCCTGCTCCATTGTTTCCTGTCTTACATTATTGGACAAACTGATTAATCCAGGTGTGTCTGACCATAGTTATGAGGTCAAACACACCTGAATTAATCAGTTTGTCCAATAATGTAAGACAGGAAACAAAGGAGCAGGGTTAAATTCAGGAAGTAGAAAATGTCTGCAAAGAACCCATTTGTAAGACATCAATAATTTACCATCTATGTGCTTGTTCACTGTTGTGTTGGCAAGGGTAAAGTCTTATTGGCAGTTATGAACCTTAGAATAGTTGACCTGCACTCATGTCACCTGGCCTAATACCAAACTTTTACATAAATACACTATCTGCAATCAACATCTTCCTTTGAATTGTTAGACTGCACATAATGTACAATGTCCAAGTAACAAATCACAGTTCATAATTATGCACACACATCACTGAAAATAAACTGTTCAAATTAAAGTTTCATCATTCAGTCATGCACATCTTACATCATTGACTAATTAGAAAAGACATTGAAAATTGAAAATATTTATTTACATTTTACAAAAAAAAACTCAATATTTTTTAAGTTAACATAAAAACAAACGTGCAATGATAAAAGCTGGAGTGACTGAGGTTGATTTGAAATATGAAAAATGGACAAATTGTTTGGAGTCGCTACAGCTTCCAGGGAACACAGGACAAACTGGTATCATGTAGAGGGAGCTCCAATTTGCTATAATGAGACCTTCAAGTAAGCGTCAAGTAAGCCAAGGCAATGAAGGAAGCCCTTGGTGTAGCATTTCATTCCTCAGGGAAGCAGGTGTGGATGAGAAGACCATTACCGACCGAATCAAACCAAAATGGCAACAATGGATAAACATCTGGAAGAAAAATAAAGACAGAGGTAAACCCCCGTAAGTTATTGGATAATTGTCATCAATTTACTGTTTCAACATTTTTTTCACTGGGATTTGGAAGTGGTGTATTCTGTTCTACAATTTGAACATTCGTGTAAACTTTAACAGCAATCCATAATCAAATGTGAGTCAGACAAATTTGCCATTTAAACACTTCACAGCAGTCCTTTCAAATGTCTCCACCCACTTCAAAAAGCCTGCAGCTGACAACAAAAAAAAAAAATCATTGACCCAATCTTAATGTCTTCACTTAACATTAAACCTAGGCTTTGACAACACCAGGAGACCACCACAGATCTGTAAAGAGCAGTAATTGTGATTTCATGTGGTTTCCAATGTTGCATCTTATATCATTGTTTACGTAGGCAAACTGCTTCTTTGTAAAAGTATGCATATCAGCGCATTCCGTATTTAAGGCTGAACACCTTGGTGCCAGTCCTCCATTCTCTACCCACAGACCATTTTATATGCTTCCAGAGATCACCCGGGAACCCCAGTGCTTTACGTCACAATGCTTCGAACTGTGGGTAATTCCCCTCGAGCAAAGTGAGCATTGATAGTCACTTATGGGAAGGGGTCAGAAAGGGCTTAAAAAGTCTGCATGAGAGCCCTCACACACTTGACGATTTCACATTGGGACAGCCCTAAACACTCATGGATTTAATGGGACCGCGCCTCAAAGTCTGTGAGTACGTGAGGGTGGACATTTAGATTGGGTCATTATGAATTGTTTAGTAAGGCACGTTGATTTTGGAACAGGATAAGTGTTAAATCTAAGAAAATTAAGTTTTGTGGTCGTGATAATGGTTTTCTTCTGCACTGTGTATACATTCACCATCAGTTGACAAAAATAAAGTTGATAGATCACAGGACTTGGCATTCAATAGTTCTTGAATTTATTATAGATCATAATAACAAAGTATAGATGACCACAAGCACTATAACGCACTAAGTAAAATCGATTGCCAGATAGTTTGACCATATCAAGTAGCCATACGCTCCTGGTTGACAGTTGTACAGGTAACATAAGAGGGTGAGTTTACTGTGCAAACTCTGGATATACGGTCTAATCCATAAAGCCCAAGGAGCTGACTAAATAGTCAGAGTAGCAGGTGCGGACAAGTTGCTAGTCACCCCCACACACTCCAAGGAAGTGTGCCATCTCTCTTTAACATTACAATACATGAATACAAATCAACTATGGACTACACACATAATATACTAAAATTCAACATTGGAATAGAAAATGAATTATACCACTGCACTGGCATGTCATCACCTATATGCATATTGCCTGAGGAGGGGTATACTGTGAATGAACAGAGTTAACATTTCTACTTATTTACCTTAAAGGTAGGGTCTGACGTTTTGTCCGTTGCTGTTTGTAACCTTAAGTTTTTAAACACAAAATTAAGTCCTCCTCTCGTGCTCAACGGTGCATGCCGCTGCCAGCCTGGCTAGACACATCCACAGCCCAGCACTCAGTGGCCTGCAGCAACCTAACTGTCAGACCGTGTACTGTGCTGCCTGCAGCCAGGAATGAATGACGACAAGCTATCTTCCAAATGTTATCCACATGATATTGTTTGTGCATTTGAATAACAGCCAAGCTAATGACAATGCTAATTATTGACTGTAGATCAGTTTAATATGATTACAGAAAGTTTGCAGTTTTTTTTAACAGTGCAAATATGTTTTCTAATGATACAAACGCCTAATACCGAGTTAGCTAATATCTATTCGTAGAAAGCTGATATGGTGAATCATACTGAAAATTACCATGATATTCTTAGATAGAATTTAGTGGTGCTTCAAGTTCTAACACAAATTCAGACAACTTTAGCCTGGGCTACCAGCGCAGCGCCAAGGGAGAGAGTCAGGGGTCGAGGCAGAGCTTGAGGGTGAGATCTGGGAAGAGGAAGGAGAAAAGTTGGTTCTGATAGCACCTCTTTGGAGGTTGTATATTTATGAGCTGGGCCAGAGTGGTTAAGAGTGGTTAATCTTGCTGGGCGTTCTGCGCCTCTTTCCCCAGTGAGAGACAGAATTCGCAATTACAGATCTTACGTGACAATCCCCCAGCCTGTTCCTCCTAAGAAACACGAACTCACAGTCCCATTTATCTTGATATTTGCAAGAGATCTACAACAATCTATGTAGCACATAGCTAAATTAGCAGGCTAACAGTAAGCAGCTCAACTCTGCGTCACTATTCAGCCCCATCTCTCCTTCAGGGCCCATCAACGAGTGAAAGCTACACTGATATTTACTCTGGTTTTTGAGCGTGCCTTATCTGATGCATGTTTCGTTTCTGAGTATCTTCTTTTTTTCTGCTGCAGTCTAGAGCCACGAGAGTAAACACACCCACAGAGCGACATGCCTTGAGTTCTCTCATTTGCAGGAGAGGATTCAATTGGGCGTGATGTGCCTGCAGCTGGCAAAAGCACTAAACCAACTAGATTTGATCTATACTTACAAAGCGCAGAAGACAAAATTGGAGGGTGTATATGTGAAGACATCTCTAGCTGTTTAGACAAAAATAATGTTAATTGCAATATACTCACAACATAATTGACTGACCATAAAGCTATTGCGCTTAAGGTCTCCTTTAACTCAAATAACCCACAGTCATTTAGAAGCTCATTTTGGAAACTTAATAGCTCCCTTCTAAAGCGTGAATCTGTAGTTGAGATGATAGAGAAACTCATCAAACACTTCTGATTCAGAGCTGGAGCAGAAAACAATTATACCAGAAATTGGGAACTCCGTAAATTTGAGGTAGCCAAAGTTCTAAGAGATTATGGAGCCACATTAGCCAAAATAAGGAAAAGTGAAGAAATGAATGTAATTACAAAAATAACCGCCCTCACACAAATTCTGCCTGATGATTTAAATGATAAAGACAGAGAGGAATTAATTATACAACAAGACACAATGCTTTAAACAAGAGAAAAGCAGAGGGAGCATTTGTGAGGTCAAGGTGTAAATGGTTGGAAGAGGGCGAACAAAATACTGCTTAGTTTTTTCAACTAGAGCGGTGTCGTAATAAATCAAACTGTTAGAAAACTTTATTTTGATGGGATTATTACAAATGATCCTCAACAAATTGCTGTTTACTGTTCATTATTTTATAGCAATCTCTATAAGGCTCAATACAATGAAACAGTAACTACATTTTCTAGAGAATCTTGCCAATACTAAATCTATATCAAATGAACACAAGGTTTTGTGTGATAATCCAATAACATTAAATGAAGTAAAATTGGCCATCCATCATTTAAAAATTGATACATCTCCGAGTGTTGATGGTCTGACTTCTGAATTTTACATTACTTTTGCAGAAACAGCCCCCTTCCGTCTTCATATGTTTACTGAAAGCATTGAATCTGGAACCCTTCCTCCCACCCAATCCCAGGGACTTTTAATCCCAATACCAAACAAAGACACTCTTCTTACTGATAACTGGAGACCGATCTGTCTCCTCAACAATGATAACAAGATATTATGCTAGACCTTATTGACTATCCTGATCTATATAATGATGAGGCCTATATTTTATTTTGGGATTTTCCTAAGGCCTTTGACACAATAGAGCACAATTTTATTTTTCTATCTTTAGAAAAAACAGAGTTTGGCCCTAATTTTTGTTCTTCAATTAAGGCCATGTACAAGAATGCAAACTGATCTATTAAATTACACACTGGAACCTCTCCTAGGTTCAATATAAATTGTGGAGTCAGGCAGGGCTGTCCCATCTCTCCATACTTATTTTTAATATGTGCCCAACTACTGTCTGACTGCATTACACTTAGTCCTCTAAAGGGCATTGAAATAGCAGGACGAGAAATCATAATCAGTCAACTTGCCGACGATACTACATCGTTCCTAAAGGACGTCTCACAAGTTTCAGTTGCCCTTGATATAATTAAATCATTTTCTCTTGCCTCTGGGCTATATCCAAACATAAATAAGTGTGAATTGCTCCCCCTTAAGGCTTGCAATGTTCCCTCAATATGTAACATTCCTGTAAAAGATTCAGTCACATACCTCGGTTTAACTATAGATAAAAACCAAGACACTTGATGCTCTCTGAACTTTAATCCTATTGTGTAGAATTTTGATATCTAAGGCAGGGGGTGTATCATCTAATTTATGCTGCATTACCTCTAGCTGAACAAAGAAACCTCTATTGCCATTGACAAAATGCTTTACAACTTCGTGTGGAGAAATAGAATCCACTATATCAGAAAATCTGTGTTGATGAACTTGTGTCAATGGTGGCTTAAACTTCTTAGATGTCTCTTCTCTCAACTTTACTTTTAATATAAGATGGATTAAACAAGTCATTAGAAACCCCAACTCCATATCCATAAAATTTATCCCAAACATCTAATTTGGTTTTTGGAATAACTTGTTTTCTGACTTAGAATGGAGGAAAATATGGTGTTTGCCTTCCAAATATCTGACAAGGTTAACAAGGTTAAAGAAGTGTCTTTTAGAATGATACACCGCTTTTACCCCACAAAGACTTTCTTGCAAAGATTAAAAAAAGACATATCCCTGGACTGCACCTTTTGTGATCTCCATCTGGAGGACATTGACCACCTGTTTTGGTCTTGCAACTACACTGTCAACTTCTGGAGATCTGTTTGCGATAACATTTTCAAGCATATTCTTTCGGATTTCACCTTTTCTTTGTTGTCCTTCAGTAATGTACTGTTTGGTTTCACATCTTATCCCTACTCCAAATCTAACCACTCCTATATTATTAACCTGGTAATACTTCTTGGAAAATTTCACATTCATAAATCAAAATTCTGTAACCAGAAACCATCTTTTACAGCTTTCTTAAATTAAGCTGAGCAGTAGATTAAAATTTTATATTCTCAAAAAATCCCAAAGCTATGAAAACTATGGATTTATGCATACATTTTGATTTATTTATTTCCATATAATTTCATACCTTTATGTGCCCCTGGCATTGTCTTTATGTTACTGTATTCCTTACCTTTACTACTATTTCATGTTATTGCAATAATAATTAAAAAAAAAAAAAGCCATTCTTATCAAGCACTGGTTAGCACGTGAAAAGGAACGCATTGTGAGCTTGTGCTAGTAGCTATGGTTAAAAACCCTTGGATACTATACATCTTCACAGATGTTGGTGGTTTTTTGAGACAGACAGAGAGAGATATTAACTTCACATTCCTTAGATATATTTAGAAATTTCTGTATATATTAGATAGCCTTAGATATTTCTGTATATATTAAGATTTAGAATAGTGTATATAGTGACGTAACGTAATAGTGTATATAGATAGTTGTTTGTCTTTTTTATTCGTTTTGATAGTTTGACTTTTTACCCAGTTCAACACAGATAGTTTAGACAGTTAGTTTAGTATAGTTTACATATATATAGTGTATTGCGAATATTAGTACCATCAAGGTAAGTTAAGAAACGTTAATGTTAAAGCTACTGTCACAATTTGGTTAGTTAACGTTGACTGACATTAACGTTAGCTTAATAACTTTAGCTTAATGACTAGCCTACATAGCGGTAACGTTAGAATGAACTTGCACGAGCGCATTTCTATCCTGGCTAACGTTACTCACAAAAATATTGTTTTATCCTTCTCACAAAGTTGTAATGAAGATTCGATTATATAGTTGATAATATTTTACGGTTGATATTTTTACGCTTTACAAGGCTATCGAACTGCAGCGTAAGTTAACTAGTCTAGATGTCTCTAACGTTAACGTTAGATGCCGTAAAGGCAACGTCGTGCAACATTCGACTAACTTAGCCTTGTCACGTTACTGTTAATTATGCTTATACGTATTTTCCCAATAAACAATTGGTTTCATTACAAATAGTTAGGATGGTGGATTGTGAATAACCTAAGGAATTGTGAATCACCTAACGTTAACGTTACAAGCTACCTCCTTTACCATGTATGACTAAAGTGATTGTTGAATAGTAAAACATTTCAAAGGTAACTTAGTGTGACTTTACATATTAGCGAGGCAAGATTTTGACGATACTCTACGGCCGACACCAAAAAAAGTTAATTATTCTCAATTGTGTGATTTTGACCAGGAACACAGCTGACATTGATTCGTATTATCTAATTTAACGTTAGGCGTTATAGGTAAAGACGTGGCTCGTAGCCTACATCCGCTTCTAAGTTACCCGACGACACCACACTGCGTAAATGCCTTTGCACATTAATTTATGATTACAACCTTACTCTAAGCATTCCCGCCAGTGAGGCTCGCCCACGAGAACATAATTAAGTGTTCAGCGTTCAGTTCACTGTGTCCCGATGTCTCAAGTTTAACGGCTTCATCACATTCACGAGGATGACTGTCCCTCGCTTAGCGCAGGAATGAACAGCTTCTTTGAGCTCTCGAAGATGAATATGCCTGCCTATCCTATCCCCGCGAAAAAACGTAAAGACGTAATATACTGACGACATAAATTAGGCTATCAAGGGGCTATGGACTATCGGAAATGGCCCCAGGACATGTCGGTCCATTCTACACAGTTAACTCAAACAACACATAGCTAGAGGAAAAAACACAAAACACAACGTTACCTTTCATGGTTTTGTTTCCATCCCATCCACTCTGAGGCTGCAATCGTCACCAAGCTGTTCCAAGCATCCCCAAACCTAAGATAATCACATATTAACATATTAACGTTAGCCAACAAGCTAACCATGATCGCTTGATATGAAGCTGATGAAAATCCAAGAACAAATTAGTAATAAGAAATGTTGCCTCTTTCGATAGAAATTATTGATCGCCCAACCGTACTGTCTTGACAGAAATTCATGTCGTCGAATTATTACACAGAAATGTTTAACTTACAGTCTTCACCTTAACTCACGATGTTTTCGAGCACTGCCAACTGCCGTTCTCCAATCTCCATGTGATTCCGCGCATGACGACGGCACCTGTCGGCAACAAACTCTCGCGTTAACAAAGCCGAGAATCTTGCGGGGGTTGCCTATGTATTTTTGTAGGGAAATTCAATGTTATCTTTGAGAAAAAAAATGTGATTTTTTTTTTCTCCCCAGTTTATTACCTTTTGCCAGCTCAAGTTTGTCATTTTACTGCAATGGACGCTGCAATATACTGCCAAAAAATAAAGGGAACACTAGAACAGCACGGTGTAACTTAAAGTCAGTAATACTTATTTGAAATCAGATTGTCCAAGGAAGCAAGACTGATTGACAATCATCAATTTGACATGCTGTTGCGCAAATGGAATAGACAATAGGTGAAAATATATATTTCTAATGTATATTTCATTTATTCAAAGATAGAATGTGTGGGTTTTTGTATTTTGTTCCATTAATTTTTTTTAGCAGTAAAAGATTCAGAAAACAAATAAGCATTTGGCAAAATAGCAGGAACCGCACCAAATCCGGCTCAAGTACATGATTTCATTTGAAGTGTAAAGCATTTCATTCAAATAGAGCCTTTTTTTATTATTCCTTAGGCTGCACAAAATGAAGACATGATGGTTTCCAAAAGGTCAACATGCAAAGTCAACAGCCCCCCCAAATCTTATACAAAGGCTCCCCCACTAATAATAGTATAGTTATAAAGTGTCACACTTTAAACGCTTTAGCCTAAGCCAGGGATCACCAAACTAAGGGCCGGGGGCTGATTCCAGCCCACCACACCCCCTGACCAGTGTTTTGGAATCCTGACAGGAAAATGGCGAGCTCACAAAAAGTTACATTCACATTTATGCATTTAGCAGGCGCTGTTATCCAAAGCGATGTACAATTCTGTCAATTACATCAGGGCGAGTATCCCCTGGAGCAGTGTAGGGTGAAGTGCCTTGCTCAAGGGCAAAATGGTGTCATCTGAGATTTAAACCCACAGCTTTCAGGCCATTTATTTACTAGCCATTTTGCTTAACCACTATGCTACTGCCGCTTGGTTGTTGTCAGAGAGTGCCAGGCTAGCAATCCCTACTACACAATTAGGCATGCCAGTAGTCACTCTGGCATGGGTCATACAATTGTTAATTAGATGACCTGGCCCCAGCCCCCATCACCGTCAGGAACAATAATTTGGCCCCCAGAGAAAAAAAGTTTGGTGACCCCTGGCCTAAGCAATATAATTATTCTCTGCCAACTGTCACTTTCCACTCTAGAAAAATGGAGATCAAATGGTCGCACACATTCTCTGCCCCAAAATAAAAAACATTACAGTTTTTCTCCATTGGTTTGGTTCATTTCTTGAAAACAAAATTACATTCTCAAAACTCTTAATTCATTTGGCACAACAGTCTTACAGTTCAGCACAACATTTCTGATCATTTGCAAAAACTCATCTCTCTCCCAAAATTGTTCACTCATGCTTCAGACCAAATTCCTTCGTCAAGTAAATTGCCAGTGCCACCAAAAAAAATTGCACTTTGGTGAAATCAATGAGAATAACCACTCTGTTTTGAACAATGGTCAAATGATTTGGAGATTTCTGCATGTTGTTTTGAGAATGTAATTTGTCAGTAATACGCATTATGATGTATCGACCAATCAAAATGATTTTTCAATCAATTCTTTACATAATATTCTTAATTATATTATAATATTAATTCTTTGTATAACATTCTTAATAATATCTTGATATATCCAAATGAAAATGTAACCAGGGGCGAAAAGTTAGCTTCCGCAGGCCCCACAAGGCAGCAAATACAAACTATAGTTCTAAATATTATGGTGCTGTAATATGGGCTACAGGTGTCCTGAATTTAAGAGAGGCTAGTGTACATCTTGAATGGATGTTATTTATCTTAACATGTGCGAAACCCCAAATCTTACCATTAACATTTGTGTCCAGCCATGTTTGTCCCCATTTTGAAGCTGGGGTAATGTCTCCAAGATGGGATTCTCTGAAAATATGCATCACCTATTTAATAATTTGTACAGGGTCATTAAAGTTGATAATTTGCATTCAAATGTCACATCCACACCGCTGAAATTGCCTTGTTTGAAATAAAAATAAAAATGAGTTACCGGTATATTTCTGAATTTTTCAAAAAAGCACACAGACTCTCACCTCAGCACATATGCTCACTTAATATGCATATGCTTCAAATGGTATAATAATAATGCATATGCTTGGTTGTTTCTGAATCCTATTATTTACATTGCAGGTCGTTCCCTCCAAACTCAGTTGTCCCTGCTGCTGCCAGGTATGTTTGACCATGCAATAGTCAGCAATATCCTTCCTTAGCTTAGTTTACCTCAGTTTCCAAACAGTTAAAATCTTTTTAACAGAATGAACGTGGGAAAGCAAGAGAGGACAAGGCAATACCTCCGCTCCTGGAGATCTGCGAGGCGGCTCCTACGGGGGATTGCTGAACAGAATGCAGGCAGTGTGATGGATGTTACCACTAGTCCCCTGACACCTAACAACACTGTAGACTCCACTGAATTTGCTGAGAACTCCTTTGAATGGAAGGACACCTTTGAGGGGATGGAGGATGGCCTGGAAAATGACTTGGAGGGTGACCTGGAGGATGACCTGGAGGGTGGCCTGTAGGATGACCTGGAGGGTGGCCTGGAGGATGACCTGGAGTCCACCAATGAGGACCCAGAAGAATCCTTGGAGGATGATCTGGGGGAACCTGACAAAAACACCTCTCTCTCTGCTGATCTGGTAACATGGGCAGGCCAGTTTCAAGTTAAACATAATGCAGTGGATGGCTTGCTGAAGATCCTGAGAAGCCATGGCCACACTCACCTGCCCTCATGCTCCAGAACACTCCTGAGAACACCCAGAGTTGTGAAAACCACTCAGAAATCTGGCATGGAATATGTCCATTTCCCCCTTAAAGAAAAACTCCATGACAGCCTCATGAAATACCCAGTTGAACAGGTTCCTGACTGCATTGACCTTTCATTTAATATTGATGGTCTCCCATTATTCAAGAGCTCAGGAAAGACAATGTGGCCTATCCTGTGCGCAGTCCACTTACACCCCATCTGTGTGTTTCCCATCACACTGACCTGTGGAGCATCAAAGCCACATGATCTTCATTTTCTGGATGACATGGTCGCAGACATTAACAATGTGCTGTCTGAAGGTCTGCAATATAGGGACAGAACATTAAGGGTTAAGATTCTGTGTATTGTGTGTGATGCTCCGGCCAAGGCCTTTGTAAAAAACACTAAACTCTGTAATGGGTACTTTGGATGTGACAGGTGCTCACAGAAAGGAGAGTGGCATGACAAAGTGACTTACCGGCAGACAGTGTACAATTCACGGACGGATGAATCTTTCCGCCAGCAGAGGCAGAGTGAGCACCACCAGGGCAGCACACCATTACTAAATCTGCCAATTGATATGGTGCGGTCTTTCCCGGTGGACTACATGAATCAGGCATGCCTGGGTGTAACAAAAAGGCTTCTTTTCATCTGGTGCCGAGGACAAAAGGGGTTCCGAATGTCAGCAACCCAAACTGATGAAGTCAGTAAGAGGCTGACAGACCTGAAACCATTCATTCCCTGCACGTTTGCAAGAAAGCCAAGAGGCCTGCAGGAGTTGGAGCGTTGGAAAGCAACCGAGTTCCGACAGTTCATGTTATACACCGGCAAGGTTGTCCTGAAGGGTATACTTAAAAAGGACTTCTACAAACACTTCATGGCATTCAGCGTGGCCATGTGCATCCTGGTAAGCCCCGCATTGGTTGAGGTGTACTCAGTATGCAGCTGACCTCATGAAATTCTTCATTGAGAGGGGCCGGGAGCTGTATGGACACCAGTTTCTTGTTTACAACACGCACTCCATGCTACATGTTGTTGAGGATGCGGTGACTTTTCATGGACTGGACCAATGCAGTGCCTTTAAATTTGAAAGTTACCAGCACACTGTGAAAAACTTGGTCAGGAGTGGTCGGTGCCCTCTCTCCCAGGTTGTGAGGCGCATTGAGGAGCAGAAACTCCAGCCACTGGCAGAGCCAGTGTCCAGGGAAGCCTCAGCTTTCATGTTGGAACGCCAGGAATGCTGTGAGGTCATTGAGGATAGGAATGGAAGCTTCCTCTGTCGCGTTTTCCAGAACCCAGAGCCTCAATTTTTGGTGCCTTGTGATTCATCCCTGATTCATGTCCTGAAATTCAGAAATACAAACACATATCTAAAATGGATCCCTAAACAAAGACTGTACAGAAGTGCCCTCAGAATCCCTACGGGAGAAAAAACTATTTTTATGGCCATTCTTCATGAAATAAGAGTATGTCATTCTGTAGTATTGTTTGCATAGTTCTCTTGTTTTACATACAGTGTAGTTTCAGAAAATCAGACTTGCCTCTATTGTGATAACAGGATGTCATATGCGGTTGTTGATAAAATATCAATATCAAATATATGTATATTTCGGTTGTTTGAACGATGTTAGTGCCATTTGCCTAGCCTGGCTAACGATTGTGCAAAGCAGCATGGGATATCCAAGGGTACCAATTGCCAGCCACGTGTCTCCGTTGGACGACGAACAAAGTTTTCAAAAACGGAATTGAATTTTCGGCCATTTAGTTTTCACTTAGCTTACTTTTTGCTTTCATTCACCCAATCCCGCCCCAAAAAATGGTTTTGACTCAATTGTTTGGAAGAAATTCAGCTAAAATTACGTCAGTAAGCTAGCATTAACATGCTAACATGCACAGCCAGAACATAACCACTCCAGACATCAGACGATCGGAGATTTCATCCAACTGTCATAATCACAAACACACTGAAAACTAGTATCATACTCACCAAATGTTTGTTAAAGGCTGTCACACAGAGTCGCACTAACACCTTGCTTGATGTTCCTCTGAGAACAGCTACCACACACCATCATGGATGTATAATCTTATCACGTTACATCCATACACACCATACCGTTAACAGACTTTTCGCGCGTTGGGGTCATGGGGTTTGGATTACGTCACGTTCTATGGTCACGTTAGCCCGTATATTTTTTTTCTAAATTCCGAAAGGGGCGTGTTTAATCACTTGTCATCTTACCTGTGTGTAAAGGTCTGAAGTAAACAAACATATTTCCGAGATGTTGAAGGTAATCAACATTCTCCTAATAGGCCAGTCAATCTAGCTCAAAAAAGGGCCCAACATATAACTAATTGCAAGTAATGGTTCATGCTTTTTATTGATCCTGCATGACATATTAAAAATCTACTGTTATGGCCCCAATTTGTGATTAGATTTACAACGCAACAGCAACAGCAACAGCAAGGGATGACAGACACAGTTTTAAAAACTCAAACACATTTAATTATCAAAGACAATAACAACTAACTAACCTAAAGACCAAGATTGAATTATGTACAAAACATAAATATTTACAATCCCTTTTTCGTGGGGGTGGCTTGGTGATGTCCTGGATGATGAAAATGCTCAAACACAGGCAAAGAAATCCACAAAAGAAACGTCACAGGTCTTGGAACAGAATGGCAGGTCTGGTCATCTTATTGCAATTTCTCCTACTACTTTACTGTCTCAATTCTTTTCCTTATATACTCTTTTGCAGACCCCACCCACATTTAGACCTCTTTTTTTAAATTTTCTGAGACTTGCCCCAGACATGTCCAGGACATGTCTAAACATGACTCCAGTCTGAGCTGAATAAAAAAAAAGGTAAATACTGCCATCTAGTGGCCTGTATTCACATTACACCTCCATTCCAAAAGGGAAAAATTTTGACTCATAAAGGCAAAATTTTTCTTTTCAATACAAAATGGTGAAGTGAACACTTGTCTATATATACATATCATACAATATTCAAACACATGATATATATATACACATTCAAACACGGGATAAGCAATCAGCAATTACATTGTCTGTACCCTTCACATGCTTAATTTCCAAGTCAAACTCCTGTAAAATCAAACTCTAATTCAACAATCTCCGATTCTTGTTTTTCATCTTACTCAAAAACATTAACGGATTGTGGTCAGTGTACACAATCATTGGCTTTTGTCCTGTACAAACATAAACCTCAAAGTGTTGTAAAGAAAGGACCAGAGCCAACAGTTCCTTCTCTATTGTGGAATAGTTCCTTTGGTGGCGATTGAACTTCCTGGAGAAGTATGCCACGAGATGCTCAATGTCATCAGAGTCACTTCTCTGGAGGAGCACAGATCCACAAGCTTGGTCGCTAGCATCCACCGCGATGGAGAACGGTTTGTTGAAGTCAGGAGATTTGAGCACGGGGAAGTGACACAGCAGAGACTTCAGGCGATCGAAGGCTCTCTGGCATGCATCATCCCAGGTGAACTTTACGCCTTTCTTCAGTTGGTTAGTTAGACTGAGAGCAATCTCAGCAAAGTTCTTGCAGAACTTGCGGTAGTACCCGATCATTCCAAGGAAGCGGCGCAAAGCTTTTTTGTTGTCAGGAACTGGAAAGTCCATGATGGCTTGGACTTTAGCATTTATGGGTGCCACCTTACCCTGGCCTATGACGTAGCCAAGATAGGTGACAGTAGCACAACCAAAGTCACTCTTGCTCAGGTTAACAGTCAGGTTAGCCTGGGTCAGGCGCTGGAACAACGTCTCTACATCTTTTAGATGTTCTTCCCAGGAGTCACTCCATGTGATCAGGTCATCGATGTACGCACCCGTGTGTGGCAATTCGGCGATTGTAGACTGTATCATCCTTTGGAACGTGGCTGGGGCATTTTTCATGCCAAAGGGTAGGACTTCATACTGGTACAATCCAGAAGGTGTGGCAAAAGCAGAGATGCTCTTGGCCCTCTCAGTTAAAGGCACACACCAATAACCCTTCAATAAATCAATCTTGGTCAGAAACTTTGCTTGCCCTACACTATCAATACAATCATCACTCCTAGGTATTGGAAACACATCAGTTCTAGTTACAGCATTGACTTTGCGATAATCTGTACAGAATCTAGTACTTCCATCAGGTTTTGGAACTAGCACACAGGGTGAACTCCAATCGGAGTTGGAGGGTCTGATAATATCATGTTTTAACATGTACTCAACCTCTTTCTCAGCAATCTTTCTCTTTTCAGGATTCATCCGGTATGGATGCTGTTTTATTGGTTTGGCATCACCAACATCTACATCATGAGAGGCTATAGTAACTCTCTTTGGAACATCAGGAAACAAATCCTCATATTTCTTGATCAACCTTTCAAACTGATCTCTCTGTGAGGGTTCTAAGTGCTGGAGTTTTACATCAAGATTTTGCAACACTTCAGTGTTTGACAATTTACATGAAAGAACTTCAGCTTTAATTCTTGGTTCATCATCTTGAAACTCCCCCTCATCTTCACACGTTTCGACCATTGGAGAATCTGAAGTGACAGCTGCAACCCTAGCATTTCTGTCATGATAAGGCTTCAGCATGTTAATGTGACACAATTGTTTTGGTTTTCTCCGATCTGGAGTCTTCACAATGTAATTGAGATCATTGAGTTTTGTCAGAATTTCATAAGGACCATGAAATCTAGCCTGCAATGGATTGGACTGCAAGGGAAACAACACAAGGACCTTTTCTCCTGGTTTAAACTCACGGCTTCTAGCCTGATGATCATACCAAGTTTTCATTTTTCCCTGACTTGATTTCAAGTTCTCTTTGGCAAGGTCACAAGCTGCACGCAATCTTTCCTTGAACTTGCTAACATAGTCTAACAGACTGATATGCGGCTCTTTCTCTTGCCATTGTTCACTCAATAATAGCAAAGGTCCTCTAACTTCATGACCAAACACTAGCTCAAATGGACTGAATCCAGTAGACTCCTGCACTGCTTCTCTAGCTGCAAACAACAGCAAATGAACCCCTTCATCCCAGTCTTTCTCATGGTCATAACAATAAGTCCTCATCATTGTCTTGAGAGTGGAATGAAACCGCTCTAAGGCACCCTGACTTTCTGGATGATAGGCACTAGAAAGAATCTGCTTTGCACCTAGTTCATACACAACCTGCTGAAACAATCCTGAAGTGAAATTGCTACCCTGGTCTGACTGAATTTCCCTGGGAAGGCCAAACAACGTGAAGAACTTTATCAAAGCCTTCGAGATTGCAGTTGCCTTGATGTTACGTAGAGGTATGGCTTCGGGGAATCTGGTAGATGCACACATGATTGTCAACAAGTACTGATTTCCAGATCTAGTCTTGGGTAATGGACCAATGCAATCAACAATGACCCTAGAGAATGGCTCCCCAAATGCTGGGATAGGCTGCAATGGAGCTACAGGTGGGTCCAACTGGTGTTTTCCAACTACTTGACAAGTGTGACAGGTTTTGCAAAAGTTGGAAACGTCTTTCCGAAGCCCAGGCCAAAAGAAGTGTTTCATGATCTTATCAACAGTCTTGTTAACACCAAGATGACCTCCTAAAGGTAAACTATGAGCCATTGTTAAGATCTCATTCCTATAGACCTTCGGAACAACAATTTGCCTGACCACTGCCCAATCTGCATTGGCAGGGATATCAGGAGGGCGCCACTTCCGCATCAACACACCATCCTTGAGATAATACCCAACTGGAACTGCGTCTATTTCTTTATCAGGAAGGGCTCTCCTCTTTTGTACACAAATTTCAGGATCATTAGTTTGCTCCTCAATCAACCGCTTTCTGGACAGAGACAAGTCTCCAGACACATCAGAATCACCAGACCCATCCGGCTGGCTGAATAGAGAACTGATAAAAGTATCTGATAAGTCCTCAAACGGAGAAACCATAGTAGGCCAATCAGAGTCATGAGGCAAACCACCTGAGTCCTGACTATTCAATGTGCTGGGCGGCACCACAACATCTTCTTTAGGCTTCTTGGCCATAGCACGAGTCACTGCGCAAGAAGGATACAGAGATGGGTCCTCATCCCCATCTTCAGTGCTCGGCTGTGAAGTAAGATGTACAGGGGGAACTACTTTGCCCCCAGCCAGGTCATTGCCTAGCAACAGAGAAACACCCTTTATAGGTAGACTTGACATAAGTCCCACCTTTACCTGTCCTGTAACTAAATCTGACTTCAAGAATATATAGCGCAGGGGTACAGATACAGTCCTCCTTTCAATACCTTGTACAAGTATGAAATCCCCTGAAGCGTTCTCATCACGTAACTCCAAAGAGTCCATCAACAAAAGTGACTGAGAAGCTCCGGTATCCCTTAGGACATATATGGGGACAGGAGTAGTATGCTCATTCAGAGCCACAAATCCCTCTGACACAAATGGAAGAAATTCCTCCCTCACGAAGTCAGCTGTATCAGGCTTTTTAGCCCCACAAGAAGCAGGCAATTTAGCAGATCGGTTATCTACTACAGGGGTTTCTAACCTTGTTTTCACAAAGGCATTTGGTTTGGTATCCTTTTCTTTTTCTTTCTTAGCTTTAAGGAACCAACAGTTAGTTGTAACATGACCAGATTTCTTGCAGTAACTGCAAACTAGACTACTTTTGTCACTGTCAGCTTTCACACTTTGATCAGACCTGTTACTGGATTTCTGAGCACCATCACCAGATTTGTCTTTGTCTTTGGGTGAGGAATCTTGGGTATCACCATAACCCTTTTTCTGAAATTGGGACCATCTATTATTACTGCTAGACTGAAATTTGGACTTGTGTGAGAACATATTCATCTGCAAATTTGGCAGCTGATTGCAAATTCAGTGCTTGCTTCTCATTAAGGTAGGTCTTAACATCATCTTTGACACAGTTCTTGAATTCTTCAACTAACACCATCTCTTTTAGTGAGTTGAAATCATCCTTGACCTCCATAGAAGTACACCAGCGCTCAAAGCAAACCTGCTTTTCATTAGCAAATTCAACATAAGTCTGATTTTCAGATTTCTTCAGACCTCTGAATTTCTGTCGGTAAGCCTCTGGAACCAACTCATAAGCTCTCAAAATAACCTTTTTGACAACCTCATCATCAGAGGAATCATCTGCAGACAAAGCCGAATAGGCTTGTTGAGCTTTACCCTTGAGGACAGTTTGCAACATCAGAGGCCAGTGTTCCTTTGGCCACTGGCAACTCTTTGCTACCTTTTCAAAACACTGGAAATAGTTGTCAACATCCTTTTCTGAAAATGGAGGCACCAGTTTTACCTCCTGACTGGCACAAAATTTATTTTTAGTTTCAATTTTAATTTTTAGTTGCTCCATTTGGAGTCTTTCTTCTCTATCGAATTTCTCTAATTCAAAATCTCTCTGTCTTGCAAATTTTTCTAACTCAAATTCTCTTTGTTTTTCTTTTTCCTCCCTTTATTTTCTCTTCTCTTGCTAATTTTTCTAACTCAAACTGCCTTTGTTTTTCTTTTTCTTCCCTCTCAAATTCCCTTTGCTTTTCTTTTTCCTCCCTTTCTTTTTCTCTTTCCTCCCTTTCAATCTCTAGCATTTTTAATTTAAGTTCCATTTCTATATTTGGATTTTCCACTGGAAACTGTTCCAGATCTCCAGGTGCAAACACATTTTCATCAATGTAATATTCAACTATCTCTCGAGCCAGTCTTGCTTTTCGCGTGGCTGGTTTCACCTCTGTCAGCTCTAAATGTTTGCAAATTTCTAGCAGTTCTGTCTTTTTAAAAGACTTCAAAACCCCTACGGTTGGTGATGCCAAGAAATCATCCATTGCTGTTGTCAATTTATATGTATTCAATTAAAAAAAATCAATTTTACTATTTGAAATGTTAGATTTTCAATAAATTACTCACAAAATGGTCTATCCCGGACCTTGAGCCCCCAATTTGTTATGGCCCCAATTTGTAATTAGATTTACAACACAACAGCAACAGCAACAGCAAGGGATGATAGACACAGTTTTAAAAACTCAAACACATTTAATTATCAAAGACAATAACAACTAACTAACCTAAACACCAAGATTGAATTATGTACAAAACGTAAATATTTACAATCCCTTTTTCGTGGGGGTGGCTTGGTGATGTCCTGGATGATGAAAATTCAATTCAATTCAATTCAATTTATTTTGTATAGCGCCTTTCACAGAGACTGTCACAAAGACGCTTTACAGTGAGAGTTTAAAGAAATAAAAAGGCAGTGCCCAGCCTATTCCCCACTACAGCAAATGAGGCAAAAAACTCCCAGTAGGGAGAAAAATCCTCCAACAGTGGTGAGAAAAAACTCCCCAGTGGGAAGAAATCTCAGGAGGAACCCGGCCAGAGTGGGGGAGCCCATCCTCCGCGGGCTAGCTAATTAAGAACAAAAAGTAAAATGGAGTGAAACGACAGAAGAGTTCCATTTAAGTCCATCTAAAGTGGCAACGGTAGCTTCAGAAAGTGGCAAGTCGAGGATGGTGCAGGACTGGACCAGGGCCAAACCGGATCGGATCAGGACAGCAGGACAGCAGCAGCCAGCGCTCATGGTGAGGGACAGGGCTCATACGGTCCAGGACTCAGGGAAGTGGAAGGAAGATCCTCGGAAAGAGACACAGAAGAAAGGGGTGTGAGGCACTGGATAACTACTGCATGATAATAAAAGTACCGTCCTCTGGCATGTGCCAAGTGAGCCTGGTCAGGAAACAGTCAACACCCCTCCATCCACTTCCTGCAGCACAGAGGCCCAACACTTATTCCAGGCTGTTAGATCACTTTTCATTTTCTAAACAATAGTACCATATGGACCTCCCCGGTGACTAAGGCTGTAGCAAGCCCCACTGGTGCCGTGTAAGTGCAATCTCAGTGCCACCGGTTCCACATGGATTTAAGCAATTTTAATGACCAAAAGCTAGTAACCTTCATCCATTTAATGCAGCGCAGAGGCCCTGAATTCCATCCGACCAAGGCTGCGTAATTTTTCAATCAAATACCACCAACACCATGTGGACCTACCCGGTGACTAAGGCCGTAGCAAGCCCACCGGTGCCGTGTAAGTGCTATCTCAGTGCCACCGGTTCCACATGGATTTGCGTAACACTACACCAGTACCATATGGACCTCCCCGGTGACTAAGGCTGTAACAAGCCCCACTGGCACCGTTAATGCATGCTCAGTGCCACCGGTTCCACATGGATTTACTTAACTCAGGCTTTCAATAGCTTATGAACCCATCAACTAGGTTTTAGTCAGTCCCATCAGAGCCAAGTAATGTTTTATACATAATGATCTAATCATGATCTAATCATAGGCTTGACTAAAAAGGTAAGTTTTTAGCCTACTCTTGAACACAGAGACTGTGTCTGTGGCCCGAATGTCCGTTGGGAGATTGTTCCACAAGATTGGGGCTTTGTAGGAGAATGCTCTCCCTCCAGATGTAACTCTTGATATAATTGGAATTTTCAAATATCCAGCACCTTGTGAACGAAGTAATCTTGGAGGGGAGTAAGGAATGAGAAGTGCACTAAGATATTCTGGGGCCAAATCATTTAAGGCTTTGTAGGTAAGCAGTAGAATTTTATATTCAATTCTAAATTTGACAGGCAGCCAGTGAAGATTTTTGAGTACTGGGCTAATGTGGTCATATTTCTTCGTCCTGGTCAGAACCCTAGCAGCAGCATTCTGCACTAATTGAAGGCGATTCAGGATAGAACTGGTGCAGCCTGACAGTAAAACGTTACAGTAATCCAGCCGAGAGGACACAAATGCATGAACCATTTTTTCGGCGTCCTGAAGAGACAGCATTTTTCTCAGCTTAGATATATTTCTAAGATGAAAGAAAGCCACTTTTATGATGTTGTTAATGTGACAGTGCAGAGAGAGTTCTGAATCAAGGGTGACACCAAGGTTTTTAACAACAGCTTTTGCAGAAACCCGGAGACTGTCGACATTGAGAGAACTTGAGGAATGTGTCTCTGAGTGATTTGGGACCAATTACCAATATTTCAGTTTTATCTGGATTTAAAGAGAGAAAATTCTGTGTCATTCATGCTTTAACAGCTTTAAGACACATCTCTAATCTAGTTAGTGGATCGATTTCACCTGGTTTAAAAGATATATAAAGCTGCGTGTCATCTGCATAACAATGGTACTTCACATCATAACTACTTATGATGCTTCCAAGGGGAAGCATGTATAAGGAAAACAGCAGAGGGCCCAGAACAGATCCTTGAGGTATTCCAAAATTCACCTTGGAATACTCAGAGGAATTACCATTTACTCTGACAAACTGACATCTATCAGAAAGATAGGACTTAAACCATGAAAGGGCGAGTCCAGAAATACCAACCAGATTTTCTAGCCTGTGAAGAAGAATATGGTGGTCTATCGTGTCGAAGGCAGCACTCAGATCTAGTAGGACAAGGACAGAGATGCGGCCACAGTCCATGGAGAGAAGTAGATCATTCATTACTACAGTGAGGGCTGTTTCAGTGCTATGATGTTTTCTAAAGCCAGATTGAAACCTATCATTTACCTTATTCGTTTGCAAGAAGCAAGTGAGCTGTTGGGCAACACATTTCTCAAGGATCTTGGATAGAAATGGAAGGTTTGAGATCGGCCTATAATTGGCCAAAACTGTTGGATCTAAATTTGGTTTTTTGAGTAGAGGCTTAATTTCAGCAATCTTAAATGAAGTCGGAATCAAACCTGAAATCAGGGAAGAATTGATTATGTGCAGAATTTGACTGCCAAGAATGGGCAGGAGTTCCTTCAGTAACTTACTTGGGATGGGATCTAAGAGACAAGTTGTTGATTTGGAAGTAGCGACCAGTTTGGCAAGTTCGCTCGGGGATATGGGAGAGAATGAATTAAATTGGTTTATATGCATAGCGTGAGGTTTTAAGTTAAGGCCTTCACCAACTGCCAGGGAAGCACTAATATTTTCTCTAATTTCAATTATTTTGCCACTAAAGAATTTTAGAAAATCATCACTGCTGCAGGATGGTGGAATTTGAGGGGAACTTGCAGCATGGTTGTTGTGCTCAAACACAGGCAAAGAAATCCACAAAAGAAACGTCACAGGTCTTGAACAGAATGGCAGGTCTGGTCATCTTCTTGCAATTTCTCCCACTACTTTACTGTCTCAATTCTTTTCCTTATTTCCTCTTTTGCAGACCCCACCCACATTTAGACCTCTTTTTTTTTATTTTCTAAGACTTGCCCCAGACATGTCCAGGACATGTCTAAACATGACTCCAGTCTGAGCTTAACAAAAAAAAGGTAAATACTGCCATCTAGTGGCCTATATTCACATTACACTACCAATTTATATTTAGTGGAACATACTGTTTTTCAAGGTCAAAAGGTAGCAGATTTACAATGCATTTTGTCATTGGGAGATTCTATTAGTGAAAAACATTTTAAACTTTCACAGTTGTTTATTCCCATTAGGGCAAAGATTTTTTGTATTCCAAGTTTTCTGAAATGTAATGTTTGAATATGCAAATGAGATCATATCTACTTATGCAGTAATTTGCATACATTTTTAGAAATCAAAATCTGAACAATAGCTACAGTCAGGCTCAAAATTATTGTTTAATTTTGCTTAATCTCAACTCACCCTAACCTTAAAATGCATTGCATAGCCTATCTTTATAAACTTTATAAACTCCAGTACCTATACATTTTCACCCACAATGAAATTTTCTGAAACAATGACACCTTCCCTTTGACCTTGAAAAAAGTATGTTCCACGAAATTGATGAAGGTAGACTTTTAAAATGTGATGTTAAGGATAAAAAAACATGTATGAACCATTACTAATGCTATTTGTTTATGTTTGGCTCTTTTTCATCTTTTGGATTTTTGGAGGCCTTACCTATTACATAATATATTATTAGTTGTTTAAATGTCAATATCTTCCATGTGATTTTACATGCATTGAGATGCATCCCTTATCCCATATAATTCACAATCATTTCTTCTATAATGTACATATGTAAATTGCATTGACACACATTGATTTTTCCCAGCATCCTAATTGTGATGATAGGAAGTGATACCTAATATTCCCTTTGTGAACGATTTTGATTTCCAATATAGAACAGTATATAAGCAGCAGCAATAATTTTGAACCTGACTGCTCAATTTTTGTTTTCTGGAGATGTATGCAAATTACCGCGCTATTTAAGTAGACATTATCTTATATACATATAGATTTTTTAATATGTTATTTAGATATACCTAAGGATCACAAAAAACCTGGAATGATTACTATTGCAATTTGTTTTATGTCAAACACTAGATTGACCGGCCTATAACAGTCGCAATAAGCCATCTGATGTCGCTTTAACATCCAACACCCACTTTTACTGTCTATGGCTATCCTTCAGTTTGTTTCCAAGCAGGAAGAGAAAAGAAACTAACACCATTTTGATATTTTAGCTGGTATCCCTTACACTTACCTTGTTGGTTTTCTTCTTTCCAGGTCTGTCATCTTAGCCTAGTGGGTGGGTCCAACCCAGGCGAGTGCGTGCGCAGGATCATGCGCACAATTACGACAAATTTTGTGTGGGGAATGTATAGTCTCCGGGGGAAGAAGGGGAAGTTACCACTCCTTGGCAATGCTGTGTGCACAACAGTAAAACGTGAGTCTACATGTCCCCACGCTCCCAAAACACTACAAAAATTAATATATGACGTATTAAAGTTAAAGTGCTTAATTTCTTTGTTTCTTTCTATGTTCAACTTCTGATAATAGAAGATGCAATGAAGTGGAAAGCAGGCCTGGAGGAAAAAAAAACATTGAGGTCCTGATAGGGGAAACACTTAAGCATGCCCCCTCGGCCCACCTCAAGGCTCAGGTAGAGTAGCATCAGTGCATTCAACATTCCACTTTCTCACTGCAAACAGCTACAGTCAAAAATCAGATGACACGACTCAGGCCTGATTGTGCTCGCAATTCAGCACATTAACTCAATCATCCAAATGTATCCCTCAACTCATTCAGTGCCACACTTTTTTCAGAAATTTACCCCAGAGTGCCAGCGATTTTCGTCATTGTTGATGATTTTTATAGCACCATAACTTATTCTATGTTATAGCTACGAACACATACTATAGACCGTTTGAAAGCTAAGACTGAGCTTTCAGTGGGTTAAAACCGTTTTTTCTACATGCCTCCATCCCCGAGAAATCACAAGATAAACGGCGACTGGTTTTCATCAAAATGCATGTGTTTTTTTCTAGAAACGGAGATAGCCTCTTTTATGACATATGCGTTGTTTGACCCTCTCACGCCTACATTTCTGGGTCAAGGGACTTTAGTAAAGTAAATAAAGTTTTATAGTTCACAAAACCACCAAGGTTGGAGGGAATTTGTTTCAAAACAACCACATTTCTACCACTGTAGAATGAACCACAAGACAGATGAACACCCGAAATGAAATTCAATGACGAACTACTCCAGCATATCGTGTGAAAAACTTACAGGCACAGTATCTTTCTCTTCGACTTTTAAATTCCCCTTTTGGCACAGAGATTGAGAAGGGTTGCCTGCCAATTCCTGCTTCCAAGAACTGATCTACCAAGCCACACACTGCCACCTCGTGACAAACACAGGAAATGATGCAATGTCCCGGTTTTGATCTGATATGCATGATTCAACACAATAAATGCGGCAAATGCAGTGTTGTGATAAAATGTCCAGGCAAAATATCAAGACCATCAAAAATGATATTGCGTTTTTGGCACTCAACGCTTGGGAGCTAAAAACGCGATATCGCGTTTTTGACATTGAATGAGTTAGGCTAATAGCATTTTCATCCAGATCTAACTGCAAGCTCCACTGACAAACTACATTCCATGATTAAAAAAAAAATGTTGATGGACCATTATGGACTATCAAAAATGATACATGTGTTGAACAACAATTCTCTTCCCTTTTAGGCCTATGCTCGGGCAAGGATGGAGGTTGAGCAGGAGGACCACTCAGAGGAGGTGCAGCCTGAGGAATAATCTTGATACTAGCCTGATAAAATACTTTGTTGTGGAAATTGTGCAAGTGCCTCTTCATTAGCATGAATTCAAAAGGGCAAATGAGGACCATGTGTCCGCCCAAGTAGCCAGCCAAGAAGTACATCCTGGCGACATAGTGGCAACCTTAAAAGAAGGTTGCTAGAATGTCGCCAGTATTTCGTTGCTGGATTGTAGCCAAGGCGTTGCCGTTACGATCGTCCGGCCTGAAACATCCCGTAAAACATGTTCCTAAAACCTCCCGGGAGGAAAATTGTACATACAGAAATTATAGAATTAACGTTACCGAACATTTCCTGGTTACAAGATACTTTTGATTTGTCTCGGTTTAGTTCGCTTTCTTTTTGACATAGCTGTAGTGTTTTCAGCGAGGACGAAGTGACCGCTCTGACAACTGATGATGTGACCCGGTTCGGCCAGCAGATGGTTTCGGGGAGACTACTGACTGGGCGGAGGCGGTGCTCGACTCGTTGGGAAATTCAAAAGAAAAACAACCTAAACTGAGCCAGGCGGGATCGCACCTTTAACCAAGAAGAAGTGTTACAACCCCCATGGACCTAGGGGTGCATGGGGTAGGTAACTGGTTGTGGTGAAATGGGCCAGGTGTTAAAAATGGGTAATAGGTGGGAAAACAGTAAAATTGATAATAAAACACCAACAATGCAGAGACTAGTGCTCAAGTGTTTACTGATTGTGGCTGGATGTACAGGGGTAGGATACACAAAGACAGTCAAGACACACACTACCAGAGTCAAAGGACGCTGGATGTTGCCAAAATAACCAAAAACAAGCTAACTAACACAAAGAGTTTTCTACACTAATGTTACAAACAAAAGCCTAACTTCTCTGTCTAGCAATAACGTACATCGGTTGGCAACCACCCCTAAAGACTAGTGTGTCTATACATTAACATAGCCTACGGGCATATGTATAGGAGCTCCCAGTCTTACCTGTCCCAAGGCTTGGCAGTGTACATAAACAACAATGAAACATATAATGGTTAATACAACTAAGACACTGGATCACAAGACACAAAATGACATTTTAGGAAAACCAAAAGCAAATCTCTTGAAGAGCAAACAGTCCAGGTCTTTTAAAGGAGGTGGCGGGTTTTGGCTGGTTGATTTGAATGATGAGGTGACTCTGGGACTGGTGAAGGCGGGGCTTGAAGGGTGTGGTCTGGGAGGCAGGACTTGGTGGATGGTGATGGCAGGGGAAAGGCAGGGAAGTGCAAAAGAAAGACAAATCCAAACACACAGCACATAACAAGAAGCCTTTTGTTGGTATTGGTTGTGTATTTAGAAAAAACGTGAAGAACGTTGATGACGCTTTGAGAAAACTGAACAGCCGAAACTTTCGTTTAAGGGCGATCTTGAAGTGAAGAGTTGCTTGATAAATATAATGCGTTTGTTGTTTTCATAAAACTTTGAAGACGTGGACGTTTTGTGAGTATTGTATAGTATTGTGAGAAGACTCCGCTTAAATGCTAGCCGTAGCTTTCACCATGAGGCTGAACTGTGGAGGCGACTGTTCCACCTGCTGCACTGGTTTCTCCACTCAGTGCTTCCGATTAGCTTCTCCTGTTTCATGGATTCGTGAGGTAGAGTCACTGCATTGAAACAAAATCAAGGATTTATGTGCACGAACGTTTGGTCCCCAATGCAAAGCCAAGTGCTTGGTTATTGTCTGAACATTTCCAAGGTCTAACTTTAGTTTAGCGCCAATGCTATCATTTCACTGATAGTGATCGTTTCTTGAATTAATTTTACTTATATTCATTTAATGGTTGAAATTTGAGCTAAACCAATAAGGTTCTGATGTTTCCAGTAATTCGTCTGAAAAGTTGTAGCCTACGTCACTATGTGTGAAGCCTATTTGTATTTTCCAATTTCCTTGTTGGGTGAATTTTAAGAGGACCCAAGTGAAATTTGTGAGACTAAAACATTTAAAGGGTAAATAAGTGAGTTTCTTAATTAGAATTTAAAAGGGTACAAGCTAAAGTTAAATTTTATTTGCGATATCATTTTTCAAGGGTTTGTTATACACTGCTACATTTCCTTGTGTTTATTGGTGACTGTGAAGTAACAAATGAGGATTTGAGTAGAAAAAAGTGAAAATGTATCATTCATTTTAGTGTGTAAAAATATACATGTTTGTATTTATTGACACACAACAGTAAAATCACTTTGAAAAATATTATGACCTGGAATACAAATCATAGTTTCACAGAACAGTAAAAGAAAACAGTTTTGAATGCAAAAATGCTGGAGACCAGAAATTAAAACATTATTTTTGTTTTTACTTGGCTGACCTCCTGCGATAGAAAGGATGTAATGGTTCCCAGTCATTGAGAAATGTTTTTTTTAATGATTATTCTTATTCTTATAATTATTATTCTTTTTTTTTTTTGCATGTAAATTTTTCTTTTGGCAAGTAAGAATCTGATTTTACTTTGCCAAATGAGTAATTTAAAAAAAAAGTTAGTGTTGAGCCCTTGATTACAAACATCTGGTGTAGCACTTCTAAGCTGCAGGGTATTGCACAAAGCTGGCTAACTGGGTACGCCTGGCTTTTGCACTAAGTAAAACATGGAAACTATTCAAATCTGGAACATGGACTGAAATAAATATAGCTTTCTGGGTTTTACTTTGTGCAAAAGCCAGGCTTACTCTTTTAGCCAGCTTTGTGCAATACCACCCTGGGTTCCACAGGATGTGAAACAGTCGTGCCGCAGTCACTTGACTCGTTCGTTAGGTTAGGTTGGAATTTAAGCCATTAATCTGGTATTTCATTTCTGTTAACTGAAACTAAGCCCCTGTTAAAAGAGGCTTATAATCCATTTACATAGTTTGCCCAGGGTTTCTATTGTGACTGCTGCTTAGGGGTTCCTAGGCTAATAAATAAATAAATTACTTAATCAATTATTTGTGGTTCTTCAGCTTCTATCTCGGCATTAGTAATTTTCTTTTATCTAGGGTGAGCAAAGTCATTAGGTAGGGGGTTCAAAATGTGGCCAAAACTATGTGATGGTTGCAGGATGATCGCACTTTTGGAAAGAGATTTCCAGGGTGGGTTTGTCTGCCACCGGTGCCAGCTAATTGAGCACCTGGAGAGCAAGATCCTTGATTTTCAGGGCCAGTTGGCGGCGCTACATAGTTCACAATCAGTAGAGTTCCTAAAGGAACTGAGTAGTATGTTGTTTAGAGAAATGGTGTGTATGCCGAAGCAGGGGGGTACTGGGATCCCAGAGCAGGCAGGGAGAGAAAGTTGGGTGACTGTAGGTCAGCAGCGCAGGAAAGGGCGTGCATGCCGTACAGCGACAGCTTCTCCAGTGGTTGAGGTGTCCAACCGATTCCAGCCCTTGCAGGAACTCAACTTAGCTCCTGACCCTGAGAGTGAGGGGACTAATGAGCAGCAGGGCACCCTGTTGGCCTCTACCTCTCAGAAGAGAGAGTTATTGATAGTGGGGGACTCAATACTTAGAGGAAGAGATAGCTTAGTCTGTTCGCGCGACAAGGAGTCTCGTACGGAGTGTTGCCTGCCTGGTGCCCAGGTGGGAGACCTGGAGCGTGCGGACAAGCTCCTGGCCAGAGCGGGGAAGGATCCAGTTGTCATGGTCAATGTTGGGACAAATGACATAGGTAAAGGTAGGTTTGAGGTTCTGCGAGGTAAATTTGTGGAATTAGCTGAGAAGCTTAGGAGCAGATCCTCAACGGTAGTGTTCTCTGGGATTCTACCGGTACCACGTGCAAGCAGAGGAAAGCAGAATTTTATCTGGAGGTTTAACACGTGGCTACGAACCTGGTGTAGGAAAGAGGGGTATGGGTTTATGGGGCACTGGAACTTTTTCTGGGACAGGGGTGACCTGTTCAAGCCTGACGGGCTGCACCTGAACTGGAGCGGTACCTTTGCACTGGGCCAGCGTATGTTGAGGGTAGCACAGCATTATTTAAACTAGGGACTTGGGGGGCAGGGAGGTTAGTGAGTGTTACACATAGGGAAATGCAGACTGCCCCGATGGAAGCTGACGGCGTTGCATGCACTTTTTTTGCATGCACGTTTTACTTTCAAAGCAACAAAGCGTAGTGGGGGGCTCGAAGCGGCGGCGACATGGGAAATCAAGGGGGAAGAGCATCAGTAATAACCTGAAATGTTTTTATTTGAATGCAAGAAGCATAAAAAATAAATTTCCAGAACTTGAGGCTGTAGTGATCATTTAGGGCTATGACATAGTTGGGATTACAGAGACATGGCTAAGTGAAGAGGATGGAGATGAATATAATATAGAAGGTTATAAGCTCTTTAGGAAGGATAGATGTATTAGGCGTGGAGGGGGCGTAGCTCTCTATCTGAACGAAAACATTAATTTACAGTGTTACGGCCGGCTCATCAGCCGCAACCAGTAAGGGAGATGTAGACAAGGCGGCTCCAAAAGTTAGCAAAAGTTTATTAAATTATACAATAAATACTTAATGGGGTGTGGAAGTAAATGTCAGTAATGTATGAAGATGTATGAATGCGATGAAAAATATGAGGTGCATGTTGTAAATGCAAAACAAAAGACAAAGAAAGGACGGCATGGCTTGAGAAGGGGACCGACAGCAACCATGACCGCTCCAACTACTTCTGCGATTACGAAGACCCAGATGGCTGGAGAGGTGGGATTAAGTAACCTGGGAACACTGGCCAGGTGTTCCCAGTTACCTGATGCTAACTCAGCTGCACCTGCAAAACAGAGCACACAAGTACCTATGGAAAGACTAAGGCCCCATACTGGAGGTACTGGAGCCACTTGGGACAAGTGATCACTCTGTTGTTAATTTTGATGTTTCATGGGAAGTCAAAAATGTGTATTCTAAAACAAAAATTTTCAATTTTAGGCGAGCAAACTTTGACAGGATGCGCTCATATCAAGCTGAAATAAAATGGGAGACACTCCTGGACTGCAAGTCCGTAAATGAGATGTGGGAAAGATTTAAGGGGGTTTTACTTGAATCACAATGCAGATTCATTCCGAAAGTGTCCAAAAGTAAGCTGAAAAAGCAGAATCCTCAGTGGATGACCAAAAGTATTCGTAGGATTTTGAGGGAAAAGAGGAATCTTTATAAGATGTACATAAAGAATAACAATGAGAACACACAGGCTGAATACTGTAAAATGCGGGCTGTGGTCAAAAATGAGCTGAGGAATGCTAGAAGACTGTATGAAAGACAAATTGCAGAGGGGGAAAAAACTAATCCTAAGCGCTTCTTTCAGTACTGTAGCAGAAAAAGGAAAGTTAAAGAGCAGGTTAAGTGCATAAAGAATAAAAACGGATCGCTGCTATATGATAACAAGCATATTGCGGATGCCTTAAACAGTTACTTTGTTGAGAATTTTACCACAGAGGGGGTCTTTATTTGGCCAGAGGGCATCTCAAATGCTCAAGATTACTTAGCGGAAATTGAGGTTCCGGATAATGAAGTATTAGACAAGTTGCATAAACTAAAGGCAGATAAGGCGGCGGGTCCTGATGGCTTATATCCTAGAGTGCTCAGGGAAACTGGTGAGATCATCTTTAAGCCTCTATCCGCCATCTTCAGACGGTCTTTCGAAACTGGGGAAATACCAAATGATTGGAAACAGGGCAATATAATACCAATATATAAGAAAGGGGACCGTACCGAGCCTGGAACCTTAAACAGTTACTTTGTTGAGAATTTTACCACAGAGGGGGTCTTTATTTGGACAGAGGGAATCTCAAATGCTCAAGATTATTTAGCGGAAATTGAGGTTCAGGATAATGAAGTATTAGACAAGTTGCATAAACTAAAGGCAGATAAGGCGGCGGTCCTGATGGCTTATATCCTAGAGTGCTCAGGGAAACTGGTGAGATCATCTTTAAGCCGCTATCCGCCATCTTCAGACGGTCTTTAGAAACTGGGGAAATACCAAATGATTGGAAATAGGGCAATATAATACCAATATATAAGAAAGGGGACCGTACCGAGCCTGGAAACTACAGGCCAGTCAGTTTAACTTGCATTGCGTGCAAAATATTGGAATCTATCATAAAAGATGAGCTGGACTTATTTCTTGAACATAACTGTATCTTGAGGGATAGCCAACATGGTTTTCGGAAGGGAAGGTCATGCCTAACAAACCACCTGGAATTTTTTGAAGAAGCCACCAGGACTTACGACCAGAGCAGGGCTTATGACATAATATACTTGGATTTTCAGAAAGCATTCGATACAGTACCGCATAAGAGACTAATTTTTAAAATGAGCTCCATTGGAGTTACAGGAGGTATTCTGAAGTGGATTCAAAACTGGTCACAGGACAGAACACAAAGAGTGGTGGTCAGTGATATCTCATCTGAGCTGTGTAAGGTGGGGAGTGGCGTCCCCCAGGGATCGGTGTTGGGACCCCTGCTGTTCCTCATTTACATTAATGACCTTGATAGGAATATTGAGAGCAGATTGGTTAAATTTGCAGATGATACTAAATTGGGGGGTTTGGCAAATAGTTTATGGTCCACTAAAGTGATTCAGGACGATTTGGATAGAATCCAGAATTGGGCAGAAATGTGGCAAATGAAATTTAATCTTGCAAAATGTAAAGTTGTACATGTAGGTAATAAAAACATTAGACGGGGTTACTTTATGGGAGGTTTAAAACTGGAATGTGCAGCACAAGAGAAAGATCTGGGAGTGATTGTTGACCAAGCCCTCACAGGTTCTAGCCATTGTGCCATAGCAGTAAAAAAAGCTAATCGGATGCTAGGATACATTGCCAAAAGTATCGAGTACAAATCTAAGGAGGTGATGCTTCTTTTCTACAACACGTTCGTTAGACCACATCTGGAGTATTGTGTACAGTTCTGGGGACCATACTTTCAGAAAGATATAGAGGCTCTAGAGAAAGTTCAGAGAAAAGCCACTAAACTTATTCCAGGTATCAAAGAAGAAAGCTACGAGAGGCTGAAGATCCTTAATCTCTTTAGTCTTAGGAAAAGGAGACTCAGGGGTGATTTGATTGAGGTCTTTAAATATGTTAAAGGGATTAACAAAGTGAATCATGTTGGATTCCTTCGACCAAGTGTTGTGAGTAGAACTTGGGGTCACAAATGGAAGTTGACCAAAGGTAAATTTAGCACTGATATTCGGAAATATTTCTTCACCCAAAGAGTAATTTCAATGTGGAATAGCTTGCCTGACCATATTGTTGAGGCAGAGACCTTGGGGGTTTTCTAGAGCAGGCTTGACCTAAAGCTAGATACCATTGAGTCGTTCAGTATCTGAAGGGATATATTCACAATAGTATAAAGAAACTGGCGAGCTTAGTTGGGCTGAAAGGCCTGTTCTTGCCATTCATGTTATGTTATGTTATGAAACAAATTTTTCGCATGATCGTGTTGTAGCGTCCATACCAGTCCAGCTACATAATTACTATAAAAAACTATATATATTTCCATCATTGTGTTTTGACGTTTTTTCTTTCCTCTTTATAAAAAAATGATTTCAGTCAGAATAATAATAATAATGAAATTTATTATGGAAATGGGGTTGGAGAAAACCTATAAGTCGATGGCAGGTATGGAAAGGGGGCGGGAAGTGCGTAGTGCGAGATGTGAATGAGTTGTGTGGCGCGAAATTAAAAAAAACAGCATACCTGACAAAAAAAAAACTGGGAGTTAATAAAAAAATAATAATAATAGTAGCATAATACTACCATGAGGAATATCAGGAGAAGACAACAGAAAAACCTCTGATCTACTGGAATCAGTCGGGGAAGGATTTTTGTTTTTTTCAACGTCTGAAAGATTCCAGTATTTGTCACCGAAAGAAGGAATACTTCTGCCTTGGGGATACGGACCGGTCGGCTACACTCTTCACAGTTGGAGAAATTTAAGTATATTTTTCCCTCAGACTGAATGAATGAGGACTGCGATAAGGTCTGTACAAGCCAAGAATCGATTTCAATCGAGCCTTTCGCACTTGCTTCCCGACTTTATAAATCCCCGAAATATTTGCGTCAGCACCTAGGTTAAATGTAAAGTTAAAATATTTATTAAATGCTCTTCCCCCGCCTTAATTCGTTATATTTCGTTTCATTATTTTATTTTCTTCTCATTGCATTCTTGACTATGGATGTGTTAGCATTGGGGGAGGGGGGGGGGGGGGGTTAATTGATTTGTTTTTGTTTAATCTCCGTGACATAAGTGTCTGGCCGACATTGTCGCATCTTTATGTTTGAACTTGAGACCAAAAAAAAAATTTGGAAGGTACCTTGAATTTGCAATTTGCATTAAGATTTGTGTGTTGTGTTCTTGTTATCGGTCCTTGCATTCCGCTGATACAAAAAAAACACGCAGTTTAAATGCATACTTTTTTTTGTCTTTGTTTTTTTTTTTCTATTATTTTTTTTTTTTGAACGCATTCTGTGATGTTGTCTTTGCTAAATTGATGCTTCTTCCTCAAAAAATATATGGATTTATGCCAAATGAAAAAAAACAATGTGATTGCTTGTTTGCTGGATTCTATACTTATTCACGCTGTGGCGTGGATAATGGAATTCTTTAGTTAGCAGTTGACGGCTGCCTGGCGCCCGAACAATATATATATAGGCCTTTTTTTTTTTTTTTTTTAATGAGTCTCCTCGTTCTATCTGCGCTACAGTGTATTCGCGTCTTTGCATTGACTTTGATTGTAATCTGTGGTGCGAAAAATTTGTTTCGCGTCCGACAGAAAAATAATTTAAAAGTGCTGCACCTGATTTTAGTAATCAAGGTTTCTCTTGAACCCCATGATTAGTTAATTAGATGATTCATTTGATGTAGTGCTGGGCTAAAATGAAAACCTACACACACAGCGGCCCTTTGTGGATGAGATTGGACCTTCCTCAGTTCTCCTTTTCTAGACAAAATGTTAAGTAACATTGTAACCAAAACCTTGATTAGAAATCTAGAAAGATGCATGTTTTTGGAGCATTTCAGCCTGTATCTTAACAGACTGCGCAGCATTGAACATTGTCTGCTTGTGAGTTAAAAAAAAGACCCTTAAAATCTTGTCCTCTCCAAAGTTTGAGATACAGTAACGCCCTTTGCTAAATGAACTTCTATGACTGGAAAACAAAATTGGAAAGTTTGTTTAAGATTTTCACTAGTACGTGCCACATTATTCATTGCAAGTTTTTAATCAAAATCAGTCAAGTTTACGGTCACTGTCTAGCAGTGAGTGTACGCTAGAGTGTGTTAGCTAAGCTCTATGGCCTTTGGTTAGCATGTCAAGTTGTGTGAGTGAGAGACAGCAGCACACAGGCTTCTTGTTTACTGAAGTGATGGTGGTGGTCTGAATGAATTGGCTACATTACTGTATACAGAGCTGAATACTTTGATTTTTGTTTTATATGGCAGCAGACAGTAACGAGCAGAATTTGTGGATCTATACTTGTAACTTTTTTCTTTGTTAAGCTTGTTTGTTAAGCTTAATGAGGCTACTACTAACAATAGCTATAACTAAAGCCAGACCATGTAGCTAAATTGATATTTTTGCATTTAGGCGGGACGATCTGCCTGCCCCGTGCACATCGCAGAGGCACACTGTGGTTGTTTTTCAGAAGGTTAGTTAGAGCGAAGAGATAAGTCAGAGATGGAAAGTACTGTTTTTTTTTTTGTTTTTTTTTTTTAAATTTGGCATCTGCAATCCCACCCGAATCTGGAATGCCCAATTGGAGAACTATGTACAAAGCTTGCTCGTATGCGACCCCTTGCTGCCAACTCAGGATAGTGAAGACCGTTCACGACTCTCTTCCGAAGCACGTGCCCGTCAGCTACTGATTCTTATACACTCATTGGTTGAATCCTCGTAAGTTCAGAACGAGACATGAACAAACCCAGAGTCTTCCTGACGAGCGCCCGTCTGGCCAGCAACGAACAAAGCTACTATTGTGTCCCCAAATCCGGCAGTCCCTTCCCAATTTGGAACCCTGTTGCGCGATGGCCAATTGTGCGCTACTCTGAAAAAGCTGCCGACCCCTGCCGGTGGGTACGCCGGGGCTCGAACCTGCGACATGATAGTCACCTCTGCAGTTAAGTGCCTTAACCGAGTGAGCAATGGAAAGTAATGTTGAACACATTTTTCTTAACTACTGTAGTGAATTCATTCCATTATCAGTTAAATGTAATTAAATCCATGAAGATGCAAGTTGTTCGGCAATCAAATTCATTAAGGGAGAGATGGTCCACAACATGTCAGATATGGTTGTACAGTGTTGCATTTGTGTCAGTATTAAAAACCTCCTTCCTCCTTAATGACATGGTTAAGTCAACAATGTTGGCCAGTATGTGTTAGCCTAGGTGTTTTTAATTTCCCTAAACAGAAAGGCTGATGCCAGCATTGCAGAAATTAACCCAGAGCAGGTCATCGAAGAAGATGCAACAAAGTAAAGGGAGGGTAAAACACAAAATATCAGTCATGTTTTTTTTGCGGGTGGTATGTGACATATACCAGCCTGGTTGACATTACTATAAAAAGCACATTCTGTAATTCCCTCATGTGTGGCTGCTGTGCCTGTATTTAATATAATGAAAGCTTACACAGGTGATCCTCCTGTACAGTTCAGTTGAACCACAGTATCATGGTAGTTGTCTCACATCAACTGTTTCTGTTGTTTTTAAGATGTGGTTGTTAATATGACTGAACAGCTTTAAGTGATTCAAAATTCATCAGACTTTAGTTACAAGAATGAAAGAACTGAACAATGTCTTCTTCCTGGTAGACTTACATTTGTCCAAAATTTACTTGTTTGGTGGCTGTGAATTACTGCCCATGTTTTTCCATTCAAGTCTGCAGACCAAAAAATGTGCATTAAACATTTTCATTTACATTTCACATCGTAAGAAATTTTGTCTGTTCAGGGTGATCTACACCAAACTGTAAGCGTTTCTTAAATGTTTCTTTGCATGGTTCAGCCACAGTGATTTGAGTACCCAATTATCCTGTGGCAAAATAACATTCAGTAACAACCAAAAATAGGTTCGCTTCCTGCTTGCGTTCGGACCGTCGCATTATAGGCCGATTACATGACTGGCAAGAAAGTTGGCAATACTACTTTTAAAGTGGTGATGGCAGCCCTGCATTCATGACACAATGGGTGCTAAAACCCAGCAAGTCCTTGACTTGTGGCGATCTTAGAATTCATTTTCCGAATTGCCACTTGATGTCACTGCTTTCAAAATGGCCAATGTAAGGCAAATAACCTTGAATACATGGCTAAAACCCCACAAGTCCAAGCATACGTCTGTGCTTAAAAACACACAATTTTCACTCGGGCCAGTAGGTCAGGAGTCTATGTTGCGGCTCCATTCTTCTTTTTTATTTTTCGGGGTTGTGATTGTCCTGCTCATGCACGCGCGCGGTTTCGCGATTGGCCCAGGACGAGAACCGGCCCGAGGACAGGCTCTGAGAAGCCTCTTGTGTGTGTTATTTTTTTTTTTTTTTTTTTTCGCCCACATTATTCCATTTCAGAATTGGAATGCATAATTCAGTTGGGTTTCTCTCACTCCAGAGGAGGATCAAGTTAATCAAGAATATCACATTGAAGCATTGCCTAATCTTTTTCATGAATTAAAATGTTTTCCTTGATATCAAATCATGAATTGTGGGGTTTTAGTAATCAATGCTTCAATTCAAAATTGTTTTCGAAAGTGCTGAAGATTGGTTGGATATTGCATATGTTACAGACCTCATCAAGAGTGCCGAATCTGGCCTAGAATGGGTGAGGGCTCGAAAGCAGAAATTTCATGCAAACGCTGAAGAGCCTCGGTACTTCACGCTTGATGAATTTCAGCAAGAGGAAGTCCTACATCAGTTGACCAATCCAGAGGATGAGGAGGACATCAATAATGCCATGGATTATTTTGTTTTCAAATTCGACGCACAAGAGGACTTTGACGTTTTCCTCACAAATTTGAGAGAAAAACAAAAGTATAGGGTACTTGCAGCTTTCAAGAACCCACAAGGGTAAGAGGGAGCATTTTATCCTTCATTTTCTGTAATAATCAAGCATGGCATGCAACTACTTTAAGGATACTCCATAAGTACTTGAAAACCACTGCTGTACAATAGGTTCTATAAATCAATTTTAAAACAAATCATGTTTGTTGTCTATATATTCTTGTGTAACTATTTTACACTGTTTTTGATGGTCTTTCTGTCAATGTATTTCCATTGCTGTATTTCCCAGTATTTTATAGAGAAACAAATGCTGCTTAAGTAACATTTGGTCATATGTCTGGACACAGAAACACAGGAGAACCATTGGGGGCCAACAGTCCGCAGGTAAATCTGCTTCAAGAGCAACAGGACCAGACAGAGGCTCTATTTCACCTGAAAGCACAACAGGTACTGTGTCAGGTAAATAATTGAAGGAAAAAGATACTACATCCAGAAACATTAAAAAAAAAAAAAAAAAGCCACATCACCACATGGGCAAAAGGTGATGGCAAAAATTACTTGGGCTTCCCAAATTCATAAGTCACGACCAAAAGCTATGGCATATCACATATTGCTTTTAGCCACACTCTGAGTATTATTTGATGTCAGCTATACAGCGCCCTCAATAATTATTGGCACCCCTGGTTAAGATGTGTTAAAAGCCTTAAAATAAATTCAATTTTTATTGCAGAAGCATACTCCCACACTGAAAATTGTAGAAAAATTTAACCTTCAACTCAAGTGAATTTTTAGAGAAAAAAAATCCCTGACTAAGAAAAAATCATTTTTCATAAAATCACCTGTTCCACAATTATTGGCACCCCTAACAATTCCTGGGAATTAAACGTAATTGAAGTATTTCTGTCATTTCTACAGTAGTTTACAAAGTTGATCAGAGTATCCAGGAACATTTAATTAGTAAATCATCACTTCATGTTTCCCTGGAGTATAAATATGACATGACACAGAGGCCATTTCTCTTATCCACTCTTCAACATGGGAAAGACAAAGGAACACACCATTCAAGTAAGGTAAATGTGTGTCAACCTTCACAAGTCAGGTAATGGCTACAAGAAAATAGCCACTCGCCTGCACCTGCCCATATCTACTGTAAGAGGAATCATTAAGAAGTTTAAAACAGTGCCATCCACAGTGAGCAGGATGGTAAGAGAAAAAAAAGTTCTCCTTAGCTCACTTTTAAAGAATTGCAACAAGTGGTAGCATCTTGGGGTCACAAAGTCTCCAAAATAACCATCAGGCGCTACATGCCAACTAGCTGTTTGGGAGGCATGCATGGAAAAAACCTTTTCTCACTCTCAATCATAAATGTAAACGTCTGGAGTTTGCTAAGCGGTACTGGGATTTCAACTGGGACCGTGTGCTTTGGTCAGATGAGACCACGATACAGCTTTTTGGCAAGAAACACTCTGAGTGGGTCTGGCGGAAAACAAATGATGAGTATGCAGAAAAGCACCTCATTCCCATTGCGAAATATGGGGGAGAATTGGTGATGCTGTGGGCCTGTTTCTCTTCCAGAGACCCTGGGAACCTTGTTAGGGTGCATGGCATCATGAACGCTTTGAAATACCAGGACATTTTAAATCAAAATCTGGTGGCCTCTGCCCGAAAGCTGAAGATGGGTCGTCACTGGGTCTTTCAGCAAGATAATGACCCTATACATGTGGCCAAATCTACACAGAAATGGTTCACCAGACACAGAATCAGGCTCCTCCCATGGCCATCTCAGTCCCCAGACCTCAACCCCATTGAAAACCTGTGGAGTGAGCTGAAGAGGAGAGTGCAGAGCAGAGGACCCAGGTCGATGGATGATTTAGAGAGATTGTGCAAAGAGGAATGGTCGAAGATCCCTTCTCCCATCGTGTGAAACAGATTAGTTGCTGTTTTGTTGGCAAAAGGGGGTTGTACAAAGTCTTAACACGAGGGGTGCTAATAATTGTGGCACACATGATTTGATGTAAAATAATTATTTCTTAATGTGGGATTTTTCCCCACTGAATAAATGCACTTGAATTAAAGGTTGGATTTTCCTCTTTTTTTCATTGTGGGTCCCTTATTATTTAGAAAAAAAAATGAATTTATTAGAAGCTAAAGAACACCAGGGGTGCCAATAATTATGGAGGGCGCTGTATTTCCGTTATCATTTCTACTTTGTTTCATGAATGAAAATGTGTAGCTATGCCATACTTTTGAAGAGTTTCCCCTCACTCTCAATACCACTAATAATAGCGATGGACATATTACTTCAACCAAGCATTGAGAAAATTAGCATATCCTCTCATGTTGTACAATCTTTTTTGTTTGAGTAAATATGTGAAATCTAACCTTTTTTTTTTTGCATTAAATTGATTTCTTTTACAGCCTCTACACATGTCCCAGCTGACAAATTCAAAAGCTGAATATATGACGTATATTCCACACATACAGTAATAACTGTTGGGTTTTATTTGTTGGGTGCAAAAGCTATGGAACATGTCTTCCTCTGAAGAAGTTATAGCTGTGCTTGTCACTCTAGACAGGAAGCAAGCTGTCCTCCGTTTGTCTGAATTCAAAACACTGGCCCAGACTGAGTGGCTTGTTGGAGAGGTGAGGACAATGCTCATATTTAAAGTGCACCGGTTTGATTTGGTAGCAGCTATGTTCTTCAACAACATGACTGAACATGAATAATTTGCCCTTGTATATAGTCTCCGCATTCCTCCTTATACACATACGAATACATGAGAAGGAATAATTTGTCCTGTATTCACTGCTTCTGGTCAAATTTCTTGCAATAAAATGTTTATTTTTAACAGAATTTGTCTTATATCCACTGCCTCGATTGCACAGTTCCTTCTAGTCATTCCTTCTTTCATTCAAGAACTGCAGAAACATCAGCCATTACCATATTTGTATGTCAAACTTTAGCTTGTAGCTTACAGATTTCCTTTTTTAAAAATTTTTAAGCCCTATTATGCTGCGTGCTGCTTATACAAACCAAATATCTTCCCTTGAGAATTAGTGAAATACATGGAATCTAATTTAGGAAAGTAACATATTCTGAGATGTAATGTGTGATATCATCATTAAAATATTTCTGATTTATGTATATTGTTTTTTTTTTATTTTTACAGGCAGTGGAATTCTACCTTTTGCTGAGCATTAAAAAATACTCAAAAAACCTTCTGCTCCCCCTGAACCATTACACTGTACAAGTCATTCTGCACGGTACAGCAGAGCAACGTCACAGGAAAACATTACAAACTGTTGACTTCCAGAATTATCAGGGGGCCACTGGATTTTACAATGACAATGGATATTGGAAACTAGTGGTGAGAATTCTGTGGGGGTAATCTATGGACTTCTTTAATATACTTTTTACTTGTGCATAAAATTTTAACTATTCATTTATCTTTTTGGCAAGCACAGTACCTGCATGCCATTTCAAAGAAGATTTTCCTCCTTGACCCATTGAGAATTGCAGATGACAGTGAGAAACTGCAGACAGTTAATGGGTTTAAGTGAGTAAAGTGGCAAATTAATATATTATATAAGTATGGATTAGAATGCTGCAAATTGTAAAACATTATTCATAAGCTCCATCTCTCCCAGGCAGTTTTTCAGGATGAGAAGAAATTGCCTAGGCAAGGAAGGATGGACAGGTATGAAATAGGAGCCTGGAGCGATACGTCATTCAGAAGGATGGATCCAGCTGTGGAGTATTTGTGATGAAGGTATGTTTAGCTACTATGTCTGATTAAAAATAAAATGAATTAATTTAATACTTGGATGTTTTTCCACATCCTTATTCCTTAATATTTGAAGACATGGTTTCTTATACTTCTTCCCAACTTTAAAGAGTCAGCAGTATATAGAAAATTGAAATACTGCATAGTTTGTAATGCAAACATTGTATTTGTCAACATCAAGGATAGTAAGGAAATATTTGGATGACTAACTAGTCTGGATGACTAATGTCAATGTGCATCACTTTGGTTTGTAAAACAGATTGCAAGAGAAATCATTTCCAGCTTCCCAGATGCGCCTGACCGAATAATCATAGAAGGGACAGCTGCAGCGATGAAGGAATACCGCCAGGAGATCGCATGGGAAATACTGCAATCCTCTGGTAAAAGTTAATCACCAGACAGTACTTAGAAGACATTGTAGTCTGTGTTGAATTTGTGCTTACTTTTCATTTCTTTCCATTGCGTTCACAGAACCTATTGACCAGTTTTGCTCACACCGTGGCATGGCTAATGTGAGTGGGGAAACTGAGGACCTACAGTGGGTAAGTTTTAATTTTTGCTTTTTTGAACATGCACAGCATTTCCTACATAAATATTGTTAAAATAAATCAAACTGAAGGGAAAATATCATGTCTTTAATGACGAAATTATTTATTCTCAATCAATCTGTGATAAGATCATAGCAAATACAAACTTAAAAATGCGAATAATAATGCTCATGATTCATTGCAAATGAGTAGTTGCCAAGCTGTCAAGAAATAGGTGACATTTTGAAATAAAAAATTGATATATTGCCGGCCTTTCTATTTACTTAACCAGATTGGTTGCGATGAATGTCCGCACTGGTACCACAAAGGCTGCCTGGCATTAACAGAGCTTGAGTATGAAACCATCGTGAATACACATTGGAAGTGTAATTTTTGTGAATTACAGAAGCCAGGTAAGAAATAAACAATACCTGCATAAAAACAAAACCTCATTCCTGCACGAAGGAGTGTAATGTGAATAGAGGCCACTAGATGGCAGTATTTACGCTTTTTTTGTGAAGCCCAGACTGGAGGTTTGGGCATGTTTTAGCCATGTCTGGGACAAGTCCCAGAGAAAAATTTTAAAAAAGCCTAAAAGGTGGGAGGGGTCTGCAAAAGAGTATATAAGGGGGAGAATTGAGACAGTGAAGTAGTAGGAGAAATTGCAAGGAGAAGGAGACATGTGACCAGACCTGTAATTCTGTTCAAGACCTGTGAAGCTTTTAGTGGTTTTTTGCCTGTGTTAGAGCATTTTCCTCACCCAGGACATCACCAAGCAACCCACCAAAGGGACTGTAAATATTTCTGTTTTTGTATACAGTCAATTTTGGTCTGTAGAGTAGATAGTAGATTAGTTAAAAGTGTTTGTTTATTAAATGTGTTTAAGTTTTAAAATTTTGTCTGTCATCCTTTGCTGTCGTTAATGTCATAACAAATTAGGGGCCATAACAGGAGGCAATTGAACTCAACAGAATAATCAGAAAGAGCTGGGAAACTACCTGTCCATTAGTTTTGGTCCCCTAAAGGAGTACCAAATGGGAGTACATTTCCTCCCTGGATCACACAATATATGCACAATATGCACATATCCTCCAATTAAATGTGACAGTCTGCACTTTAACCTCCTAGCTCTTGTGTTATGTTCTGCGTTGCTGCAGCACAAACCCATTAAAAAGCACATCAACGCAAAAACCTGGATCTAAGCCCTTGAAAACCACACTGATTCAAATTATAAAAAGTATGTGCACTTAATAGAGTTTAACATTTCAAAAAGCATCCCGAAATGAAAAGTACTGTAATAACAATGTATTTATTAATTGTTTTTTAATGACTTGTGTACTGCCTTGCATTAGATATGTCAATTTTTCCTTTTAATTTATGATCTGTCTTTATCTTGTGTGATGAAACAACAATATCAGCAATTTAACGAAGTAATAAAGAGAACATTTGCACAACTTACAAAAAGTGTGATTCAGTGTTTGTGTGTCATTCTTAGTGCACAACACCACTTTTTCTGACAGGGAGAGTCACTTCCTCTCCACTTCCAAGTACAGTCTGCGATCTGTTTATCACACGATGCAGTTCCCCTCTGCAATACCACCTATGCCAATATGGTTCTGACTTTGTTTTCAACCAATTAAAATTTGTATGTATTCATTGCCTAAATATTACAACCACATGAAAGAAATTGACTTCCACCCAGGCTTCTAAAATTGGAGAAGGGTCATTCCATATGAAATCAACCAATTCAGAAAAAATTTCCCACATGACTCCCTCAGAATCAGAATCAGAATCAGAAGTTTTTTCAACAATATCTTAAGCATACTCAGTGATGGTTTTGAAAATTTCACATTCATAGTATGAATATTTTTTTCAGAGTTACAGTGCCTGAAACTACATATGGGTAGGCCCAAATTTGGCACATTTTATTCATTTAGTTTTTTCTAGCATTTCTGAGCCCTCATATCTTCATTTTTAATAGTAATAGCCAAATAAAATTTTAAGGGCTCGAAAACACTCTTGAGCCTTCTTAAAAGCTGCAACCAAGTCAATTTTTCATTCATTCAAGGTGCCACAATTCAGTAAGTCAAAATCTGGTTTTTCTTCGATGCATTTTTTTTTCTGTCAACCACCTGTGAACATCAATATCTTTTCAAAAATGAAAATTTCAGCAGCAAAACTGTCCTAGATTTTGTCTATGAAAAATTGTAATAGAAACAAATACTGTTATCTTGGATGTATCATATTTTCTGATAATTCATCACACAAAACTGGAAAAAGAACATTTTAGGAAAGATTTCAAGGGCCGTATCACCATGTGGGATAGATGGCTGGAAAAAGCAAATAATGACAGATGAAAGGGTGCTTTTGTAGCAACTTTTTGAGACCTGGCTAATCATTTGGCCATGCTGCCTTCTGTGTCAATATTATTTTCTAAAATGCTCCACTCAGGGAATAACACTGTACACAGTCTAGTACTGTCTAATGGTTGTGAATGCATACCTGCACCCGTCAGGATCTCGCCACCACCCCCAACGTGCACGAGGGGTGCGAGGGCCCCTCCTTACAACTTTAATTCATTTTATGCTGTATACAGGCATAAATGTATACCTCGACAATGTATTAAAATATATATATATATACTGGATGTTTAATACATTTTCTGATTTATCACAGAAAACTGGAAGAAGTTTTCTGTGAGAAATCAGAAAATTTATGAAACATCCAGGATAACAATAGTTGTTTCTATTACACTGTTAGACATTAAATTGGGACAGGTTTGCTCTTGAAACTTTAATTTTTCAGAATATATTGATGCTCAACATTGGTTGCACAAAAAAAAAAAATTGACTTCGGATGGTGACACCAGGGATGGAGGTAGAAAAAAAATGTTATTGGGGAAAACCTTAAATTTTGTATCCAGGCTGATTATTTGATAATTTGCTCATAATGCTGGAATTTTTCCCCAAAAAATAAAGGTTGTGAAAGGTGGCCAGATTAAAGCAGATTAAAATAAAACAATTTCGCTGGTGCTAGGATGAAAATTGGAAAAGCTATTGAGAAAAAAACTGAGAATTTTGGGTCCTGGCTGTTTATTTGGCCATAATGTTGGAATTTTTCCCCTAAAATAGAGGTTGTGGAAGGTGGCCAGCTGAGGGCAGACTAAAATAAAACAATTTCCCTGGTGCTAGGATGAAAATTGGAAAAGCTATTGAGAAAAAACTGAAAATTTGGGGGCCTGGCTGCTAATTTGGCCATAATGTTGGAATTTTTCCCCAAAAAAAAGGTTGTGGAAGGTGGCCAGCTGAGGGCAGACTAAAATAAAACAATTTCCCTGGTGGTAGGATGAAAATTGGAAAAGCTATTGAGAAAAAACTGAAAATTTGGGGTCCTGGCTGCTTATTTGGCCATACAGTTGGAGTTTTTCCCCAAAAATAAAGGTTGTTGAAAAAGCCCAGCTAAAAGCAGACTAAAATAAAACAATTTACCTGGTGCTAGGATGAAAATTGGAAAAGCTATTGAGAAAAAACTGAAAATTTTGGGTCCTGGCTGCTAATTTGGCCCTAATGTTGGAATTTTCCCCCAAAAATAAAGATTGTGAAAGGTGGCCAGATGGAGGAAGACTAAAATAAAACAATTTCCCTGGTGGTTGGATGAAATTTGGAAAAGCTATTGAGAAAAAACTCCAATTTCTGGGTCCTGTCTGCTTCTTTGGCCATAATGTTGGAATTTTTCCCCAAAAATAAAGGTTGTGAAAGGTGGCCAGCTGAGGGCAGACTAAAATAAAACAATTTCCCTGGTGGCTGGACGAAAATTGGAAAAGCTTTTGATAAAAAACTGAAAATTTTGGGTCCTGGCTGCTAATTTGGCCATAATATTGGAATTTTTCCCCAAAAATAAAGGTTGTGGAAGGTGGCCAGCTGAGTGCAGACTAAAATAACACAATTTCCTTGGTGCTACGATGAAAATTGGAAAAGCTATTGAGAAAAAACTGAAAATTTTGGGTCCTGGCTGCTAATTTGGCCATAATGTTGGAATTTTCCCCCAAAAATAAAGATTGTGAAAGGTGGCCAGATGGAGGAAGACTATAATAAAACAATTTCCCTGGTGGTTGGATGAAATTTGGAAAAGCTATTGAGAAAAAACTCCAATTTCTGGGTCCTGTCTGCTTCTTTGGCCATAATGTTGGAATTTTTCCCCAAAAATAAAGGTTGTGAAAGGTGGCCAGCTGAGGGCAGACTAAAATAAAACAATTTCCCTGGTGATTGGACGAAAATTGGAAAAGCTATTGATAAAAAACTGAAAATTTTGGGGCCTGGCTGCTAATTTGGCCATAATATTGGAATTTTTCCCCAAAAATAAAGGTTGTGGAAGGTGGCCAGCTGAGTGCAGACTATAATAACACAATTTCCTTGGTGCTACGATGAAAATTGGAAAAGCTATTGAGAAAAAACTGAAAATTTTGGGTCCTGGCTGCTAATTTGGCCATACAGTTGGAGTTTTTCCCCAAATATAAAGGTTGTGGAAAATGCCCAGCTAAGAGCAGACTAAAATAAAACAATTTACCTGGTGCTAGGATAAAAATTGGAAAAGCTATTGAGAAAAAACTGAAAATTTTGGGTCCTGGCTGCTAATTTGCCCAAAATGTTGGAATTTTTCCCCAAAAATAAAGGTTGTGGAAGGTGGTCAGCTGAGGGCAGACTAAAATAAAACAATTTCCTTGGTGCTAGGATGAAAAATTGGAAAAGCTGTTGAGAAAAAACTGAATTTTGGGTCCTGGCTGCTTATTTGCCCATAATTTTGGAATTTTTCCCCAAAAATAAAGGTTGTGTGGAAGGTGGCCAAATTAAAAAAGATTAAAATAAAACAATTTCCCTGGAGCTAGGATGAAAATTGGAAAAGCTATTGAGAAAAAACTGCACTTTTTGGGTCCTGGCTGCTTATTTGCCCATAATATTGGAATTTCTCCCAAAAATAAAGGTTGTGAAAGGTGTCCATATCATGGCAGATTAAAATAACACCATTTCCCCCATGCTAGGATGAAATTTGGAAAAGCTATTGAGCAAAAACTATAAATTTTGGGTCCTGGCTGCTTATTTGCCGGTCATACTGGAATTTTCTCCCAAAAACAAAAGGTTGTGAAAGGTGGCGAGATTAAAGTAGATTAAAATAAAACAATGAAGAAAAATTCTGAAAGGTAAATATGAAAATCAACTTTCACTCAGGACTCTCCAAAAGAAAAAATCCCCAAGTAATGCCAATATTACAATTTCAATACTTCTCATTGAGGTATCTGAAGCTAACGTTCCATAAATATCAGTCACATTGAAGAAGTCGCTTTTAGGTCACATTTATGATGCAATATACATGGAAATAAATATACCCATTTGAAAATATAGAGAATATATAATATCAATATCAAGAAAATATATTTTCTCAGCTATTTAATTCAGCATTTTCTGTTTAAGCTGTACAAATGTCCTCCTATAGTCAGCTGAATGTGTTAATGTAAAAGATCAGACGTTTTGAAGGTTTCACGTTTTTCAGTTGTTACGCAATATTTCGACGGTCTCTAAATAACCGACCGCTTCTGTCCGAAATCGTTCATTTTCTCCGTGTATGTCGTGGTAGTTTTTCCTGTGCACTTCGAAACAAAAGCAACACAATAAAAGATAAGAGCAGTGAAACGTAAGTTTACTTCTTCGATTTCATGCACAATGCGTTCGAATTACACTGACTGCGTGATTAAAGAGTTATTGAAATGCTCTCTCGCCGAATGTCTGAATATCGAAAATCAATCTAACATAACCTCGGTCATGAAACCTCAGGTACGAGTTGTTGTATTCTTTGTTCATCGAATTATTACATTTGTCGAAAAACGATGAGCTTCCAGATTTTAATTGAATGGAACATGCACTCTGGAGTGCAGTAATCACTGGATTCCGTGTAGGCAACGTATGCAATGATATTCAGCGTATGAAACTTCTGTGATGATGTTGTATGACAAAGCAACATGTAAAGGTTTGTCGCAGTACGAGTAAAGTATAGGAGCATGGTAGGTATCTGGGCCACTGCAAACTTGCGCTTTTTAAAATTTTGTATTTGCCGATCATATTGCTAAAAATACACTTTATGTTCAAAACAACTGCTCTTACTCGAATGCGCTGCATTATTTTGTTCTCTGCGAGCGTTCCACTCAGTTTGCCATCCTGTACTCGGATCATTCGGAATTGGTCTGCTTGCTTCGCTACGTACACTCGTATGCGACATCCCAGAATGCTGTGCTTCCTTAAAGCTAGACATCTTGTCGGGTAAGACACTGTTGGGGAAGCAGTGTGTGAACGTCAGTTTCTCTGTCAGTGAAAAGAAGGGAACCAATCTTTGAAACATGAATTACAAAGATTTCCCCTCTCATGTGTCATAACGGCAGTTATTGGATACAAGCAAGTCGTAAAGACTGAGGATTTACGTCTCTTACGGGATGTCTTACGAGCATGTTCTCCGGTAAAAAAAAAAAGAAAAAAGTTGTAGCAAGCTAGCACCGAAGAGGGCTTGCCTACTGAAGTAGCTTGCTAGCACTAGCAACTGCAGAGCAGTAGCCAGTTAGTTAGCCTGTTATCTGGGACGGCGGCCTGTTGGCAACTCCGGACCCGAACCGCATCTGGCGAAGAAGGCCAAGTTTTACATATCCGAGGAGAGGAGATAAGCCGACAAATGATCGATTTTACAGGAATTGGATTTTCCGATGTCACGAGGTTTGATTCTCTATCTTTTGCGAACACTATATATTTTTGCTTAGTCAGAAAATGCAACAGGAGAGAAGAGGGAAGGAGATGACGTAGCTTCAATCCTCTTGCTATGAGTTCAAAACTGTGAAATTGTTACACTATTTTACGTCAGCATTTTTGTGTTGCTTGGATTCGACCGTCCGATTACAATTGAAACGAATGCCATACATTTTAAAAATGTCTAAAATGCCGGCCAAAAAGAAGAGTTGTTTTCAGATAACTAGTGTGACTCAGGCTCAGGTAGCGGCTAGCAGCATCACTGACGACACTGAGAGTCTGGACGACCCGGACGAATCACGGACCGAGGACGTGTCATCTGAAATATTGGATGTGTCCCGTGCCGACTTTGAACCGGAGGAATGTGATTTTAGTTCGTCAGAGGAAACTTTAAATACCGGGGTGATAACGGAAAGTAATGTACCTCATGATGAGCTGCTACCAACTGTATCTGGTCCGCCGAACGGGGGTTCAATGTTTGGGGTGGCGAGTGTGGCACTTGCTACTCAGCAAGGTCTGGGAGTTACTGCTAATGTAAGCCAGTTCCCTGCCACAGTGGCTGGAGTTGTGCTGCATCCAGTGCAGGCTGGAGCTGGTGGGGTTAGTATTTTGCCTAGAAGTGCAACCCAAACTCCCTCAGCTGCTAGATTGGTAAGTTCTACTTCCACAAGTTGCAGTTCACGGTTTAGAGTCATTAAACTTGATCACGGTACAGGGGAGCCCTTCAGAAGGGGCAGATGGACTTGCATGGAGTTTTACGTGCGAGACTCGGAAGGCTCTGTCATCACCTGGACTGTGGACAGCATTCGACATGCAAACACCTTGGACCACAGCACAGATCGAGACAGCGGACTTGGAGTGACAGGAGGCTCAGTAGCAGCCCCAGCCCCAAAGATTCTCTCTGGACTGGGGCATGATTCCGCTGTGTCGGACTGTGCTTACGCGTGCAGCTCACAACTGCATCTGGAGCCACAACCGCTCAGTTATAGTGCGGCGTCTCAGACCACCAGTGGACCTTGCCAAGGTACTGGGTATGCCCAAGTCCCCAGCAGGACAGCAGTGACTGTCAAGGCCCAAGGTGGCAGTCATCCAGTAGTGCCTCTGAGCCTTGTGACCCCCGGGACCGACAGTGTGCACCATAATATGTCCCTGCAGCAGGTGCATAAATCTTCCAGTATGCCTTCTGGTCAGACCCAACAGTTTGGGTATTCTACCCAACAGCAGCAGCTTCTTTCGAGTCATCTGCAACTTGCACCATCAGGTCAGGCCAAGGCTGACTGCAGGCCACAGCACCTGCATGCCCAGACCATCGCCGTGGGCTTGCCGGTCAGTCAGGGCATGTCTCCAGTCATGACACCTGCCACCGCGGTAGCCCCAGGAATTGGGCCCACACCTAGAGAAGAGAGAGGCCACCCCAGCCCCCAGGGTAAAATGCAGCTGCTTGGATGCAGTGTTGAGGATACTGCGGTTCTGTCTGCTCAGCAACAGACCAGCTGTCAGTACCAGACCCTCGAAATACCAGATGTTGCGGCCACTCCCCTTAGCCCACACACAGTGCTCTCAGGCAACCAGAACATGGCTACATTAGGCGCTGAGTCTGAGGTATCCACAGGCAGGCCTGTGCTGAATCATGTTCCTTCACCTGTGGCACAGTCCCACCTGAGCCACTCTTGGGGGCAACAGAGTGCAGTTCTGGGATCACAGGGCCTCGGTCAGGGGGACAGTGTCCGGAGAAAGTCGGATACCCAGCTTCAGCCCCTTGCTGTTTCCGGGAAGGACCTGGTGAAACCTCTGACCTCAGAAGGCCTTGCGCTGGCCACGCCAGCTGTTAACAGCCTGTTCGAATTTCCCATCACTGTTGAGGGGGAAGACGATGGGTAAGGCCCATGCTTTCTTCTCTTTGTTCAACTGTTGGGTTGAATTTAATTGGATCACAGGGCATTATTGTATCAAAAATGACATGAACATTTGAGCCTAGATGGTGACGGTATTGTGAAAGCATTACTGATGCCAATTCCAGTTTAGTACTGAAAACATTTTACCTGACAGTCTGGCATTAATAGCTTGCATTAACATGGTAGTAGAAACATGTCACTCCCCCTTTATATTTATGCCTTTCCACTCCTGTATCCATTATCTGCCAGTGTGATTATTTTTGCATATTTCACAGCACTGTGAAAGCACTGTCACAGAAAGTGTTTTCAGAAACTTCTCACATTTCGACCATTAATTTCTATTAATGACTGTTAAAAATATGGACAGTCGCTGTAAAATGTTCCGAAGTTGACGTCGTTGAGTTATACATTCCCACAAAGCCCCCTATTTCAGATTAACATGTAAATAGACCTGATATATTTGCAACATGTTTGAAGCAGATCTGGACTGAAGTGGTCTGCTTTAACTGACATCATGTTAAGTTAAAATCATAGTTTTTTGGTCAGAGATGATTTCATGCCTGAAGAGGTATTTATCATTTTGTTTGTTCAATTACCAGTAATTGGAAATTGTAAAAATCGTTCCTCCTTGTAGTGTTGCTTGTGCTTGTTACACATACAGTTGTGCTCTAAAGTTTGCATACCCTAACTGAATTTGTGAAATGTGTCCATTTATTTTGAAAATGTGACTCAACCTACAAAGAACTTGTCTGTCAAGGATAGTGATCGTGTGAAGTCATTAAACATCACATAGGTGTTGGGCTCGTTTTTAAATAATGAACATTGAAATCAGGGGTGGGACTTGTAAAAGTGCACATGTGTACAAGGTTAGCCAATCATAAACGGCTCGAGGAAAAAAAAAAACACTAACCGCGTACACTTTTCTTTTTTCATCACGTGACTAAGTTCACTCACAAGCTTGATGGCATCCATCAACTAGAGGCACTCGTAGAGTGCAAACCTTCGCCAAGGCAGCACAATCCAAATCTTCATGAGTGGGAGCAAAGTTGAGTTATCCCGTGTCATATGATTTCAAGATGGCTGCAGGGGCGGCCATATTGTTTCATTGATCGCGGTGAAAATCAATAAGGTCTATGCTTGATGTAATAGCAATGCACCCACAAAATTTCAGACAAATCCGTGCATTACTTTTTGAGTGATGTTGTCCATTAACAGACAGACAAACAAACAGGGGCAAAAACATAACCTCCGCCCCAACTTCGTTGGTGGAGGTAAAAATAGAAGCACTGTTTGGCAGTTTGAAAGAAACTTAAGTGGAAATGCTGTCAAGTCAACACTGTGTCACGCTGGATTAGCCTTTAAGGGTAGCAGCACAGGCTCTATGGCAAACCACCTGCTGTGGAAACACCCGAATAGCCTGTTACCATCTTTTGATTTCATAAACATGTCTGGCTGATAACGGCATTAATGGATGTGTGGACTGTGTTATTGGAATGGTGGCAGTGCCCTCTAACGGTTGTATAGCGGTCAAAATCCACAAACTCTGAAGGCAAACATGTACACGTAGTTATACAGTGTGTGCACATGTTTAGAATTTTTTGTACAAGTTCCCACCCCTAACTGAAATCACCCAAACGGCCCTGATCATAAGTTTACATACTCTTTAATGTTTGACCTTGTTATATAGTAGGCACAAGGTGACACACTCTGGTTTAAATGGCTAATAATTTAAAAGGGCACAGGTGTGTAACCCTTGTGACTAGTGTCTGTGTGTCGTCACTGAGTTTTTTTTTTTTTTAGCTCCCGAGTGGGTGCACTGATCTGGCAAGACGCTGAGCCATGGGGAGTAGAAAAGAACGGTCTCAGCACCTTCGTAACAAGGTAGTTCTACTTTTTACGGATGGGAAAGGGAATAAAAAGATATCCCAAGTCTTGAAAATAACAATCAGTGCTGTTCAGTCTGTAATTAAGGCATGGAAAATTAGGTGATATGTTGATGCCAAGCCAAGGTGAGGTCAGCCAAGAAAGATTTCAGCCCATACTGCCAGGAGAATTGTTCAGGTCACAAAGAAATTTCCACAAGCTACCTAAAGAGAAATACCGGATGCTCTGGAAGAAGATGATATAGTCATTTCAAGGACCACAATAAGAAGGTACTTAAACAACATTGGGCTGCATGGTCGAGTTGCAAGAAGGATGCCGTTATTGGGCCAATCCCACAAAAAACCCACCTAAAATATGCCAGACAACACCTTGACACACCTCAACTTCTGGAATTCTGTTTTGTAGAGTGACGAGACCAAAATAGAACTTTTACGGTCACAAACAGAAGCGGTATGTTGGGAGAGCAGTCAACAAAAGCCCACGGTGAAAAATATACCATTCCCACTGGAAACCATGGTAGAGGCTTTTTGATGTTTTGGGGGTGTGTGAGCACTAAAGGTGCAGGGAATCTTGTTAAAATTTCTAAATTCCACCAGGGTATGCAATCTTTTGAGCACAACTGTACATTTATGGTGACAGGCAAGGGGACTTTCTGTGCATGAATTGGCTGATTTATTGTTTTTCAAGCATTTTTCTCTGCAGTGCAGTGATAGGGTTTTGAAATGAAGGGATGGTGCTTCCACATCATGGTTATACTGAGAGAAAGTTTCACTATGGTAGCAGCTCCAGCTGAAGTGTTACATGACCACTGAAAATTCAAACCTTAAGTAGCAATACAATTTATGTATGGCTGTATTGTTTGTATATCCAAGTGTATGGTTCAGAAGAAACTGAAGGTCCTGAGACAAACCAAATTTCTTTTGGTATGTCTATGAAATAAGTTTGGCACGTATTGAAGTTTTGAAGTGACCACTTGGTTGGTAGAATAATTAAATAATAATGTTACGGGTTGAGACGCAAAGGGCCACGAGTGTGACATTTGTCTGGGGGGGACTCAGTGGGTGGAGATTGGACTTGCAGATTGGGGCCTTAGAAATTGGAAATCATGAAGGCCTCTTGAAATGGCTGACGCATCGTGAATGATCTGTAAAATGCAGTATGGTGAGCCTCCAGACGCTTAAAACCTGCTTGTAACTAACGGGAGTCACAGGAGTTTTTTGTTTTAAGGGCCCGTTACAGAAAATAACTGTTGTATTAAGTTGAAATCCCGGTCGCGTTAGGGGGCAGAGTTGAAGCCTTTGAGCAAATTGTTCAACTGTCATTATACCCCCCACAACGAAGTTTAGGGGGGCATACTGGATTTGCTTTGTTATACCCCCCGCAACAAAGTTTAGGGGGATATACTGAATTTTCTTTGTCCGTCCGTGTGTGCGTGCGTGAGTCTGTGCGTCCGGACCTAGATCTCATAACCTACTCATCTGATTTTGAAAATTTTTTCTCTTGCTGGAAGGTCTATTGACTGTGGTACTGCCCAATTACTTGTGGCGGGGGGTATCCTGTAAGCCATGCTTACTGACTAAATCTAGTTCTGCCAGTTGAGATGCTGCACAGGAGAACTGGCCGAGCTCGCTCATGTTGTCATATTTGTTTTTAAGTTGCGTAATTGGCCAAGCTTTATTAACCTACATCAGTTGGGTGTTAAGTAGGCTTGCTGTGTTTGCTTGATTTCATAATACATACCTTTTAACAGCATGATGTATGATTTGTTTTGCGAAGGTTCGCAGTAGGAGTGTGGAGCGAGTGATTTGGAGAAATGTGTATTCTGACTTACCTTTTAACTTCATAAATACAGCAGTTTCTAATCACCCTCATGGGTCATTCCATATGAAATCAACAATTCTGAGAAAAGTTCCCGCATGACCTCTTCCAAATCAGCTGAAATTTTTAGTACAGTAGCTACAACATATTTAATGAACCCATGCCAAGTTTTTCTTGGATCATGCAAAAAATTTTTCCACTGACTGTCTTTTGAAGTACGCGGGTGCAAGCTGAAATTGGGGAGCCTCATTTTTTTCTGCCAATCTTGAGTCCTCATAACTTTGTCTGTGATGTAGGTAGATGAAGGAAAATTTCATGGTTGAAAGCCACATCAGCTCTGTTGAAACGTTAATTATACTACACACGTGATGCAGTGGCGTCTGAGGGCTCGAAGATCACGGGCATCCAGTAAAGGTCTTCGGCCTTGTCCATTACGCAAAGATTTTAATTCAAGTTTCTCTAAATCTTATGATGATTTTATGCACTGTCGATGATGAGACCTTCAAAGCCTTTGGAATTTGACGTTGAGGAACATTGTTAACTTCGCTGTGACGATAGTCAGCAGTCAGCGGAGCTTTTCTAATGCCGAGTTGTCCGGTGTATCCTGTCTGTCTGTCCGGCTTTGACTTTTGTCTTCACATTTGAATATCTCAACTGTCTGATAACTTTTTTTTTTTTTTTTTCCCCTAATTTGGTGCCAGCCTTCCTTTTGATATTCTGAATATTCACTGTGAAAATTCTACGTCCCAGTTTTTGAGAAATTCTGCATTTTTGGACTTAAAATGAGCACAAGTCTGATTTTCTTTCAGTCTTTCACTTGTATCTCAAAAACTGTCTGATAAGTTTCTGTCTAATTTGTTGTGAGCCTTCCTTATGATGTTCTGATGATCCCCTGCGAAAATGAGAAAATTCTACATCCCAGTGTGAGAAATTCAGCATTTAGGACATAGAAAATCAGTGTTTGTGCTCATTTGTAGCTCCGCTCTGACTATAGTCAGCAGTTAGTGGTGCTATACGAATGCCAAGTTGTCCGGCATCCGTCCGTCCATCCGTCTGTCCGTCCGGTGTCAACTTTTCACTATTTGATTATCTCAAAAATTGTAACTTTTTTTTTTCTCATTTATTGTGAGCGTTCCTTACGATCTTCTGAATATTCGCTGTGAAAATTAGAAAATTCTATGACCTAGTTTTTGAGAAATTCAACATTTTGGACTTAGAAAATCAGTATTCGTGCTCATTTTTTCAGTCTTTCATTAATATCTCAAAAACTGTCTGATAACTTTTTGTCAAATTTGTTGTTGGCCTTTCGTATGATGTTCTGAATATCCCTTGCGAAAATAAGAGAATTCTATGTCCCGTTTTTTGAGAAATCCAGCATTTTGGACTTTGAAAATCAGTGTTTATGCTCATTTTTTCAGTCTCTGATTAATGTGTCATTTATGTTAATACTGCAGGTTTTTGTTGTGAGCCTTCATTATGATGTTCTGATGATCCCCTGCGAAACTAAAAAAAATTATACATCCCAGTACTTGAGAAATTCAGGATTTGGGACTTAGAAAATAGGTTTTTATGTGCATTTTTACCTCCGCTGTGACGATAGCAGTCAGCGGAGCTTTTCTAGTGCTGAGTCGTCCGACGTCCGTCTATCTGCCTGTCCGTCCGCCCGGCGTCAACTTTTCACTTCAAATTTGAATATCTCAAGAACTGTCTGATATTTCTTTTTAATTTTGCTGTGAGCCTTCCTTTATGATTTTCTGAATATGGGCTGTGAAAATTAAATTCTACATCCCAGTTTTTGAGAAATTCAGCATTTATGATTTAGAAAATCAGTGTTTGTGTTTTCTTCGCTGTGATGGTGGTCAGGATTCAGCGGAGCTTTTCTAATGCCAAGTCATCCGACATACGTCTCTCTGTGTCTGTCTGTCCCTCCGTCCGTCAGTCCGTCCTTCCGCCGTCAACTTTTCACTTCAAATTTGAATATCTCAAAAACTGTCGGATAATTTTTTTGCTCCGCAGCGACCATTGTCCACGGGGCTTTTCTAATGCAGTCGTCCAGCGCCCGTCTGTCTGTCCGTCCAGTGTCAACTTTTCACTTCAAATTTGAATATCTCATCTCAAAAACTGTGATAACTTTTGCTCTAATTTGGTGTGAGCCTTCTTTTTGATATTCTGAATATTCACTGTGAAAATTAGAAAATTCTGCGTCCCTGTTTTTGAGAAATTCAGCATTTTGGGCTTAGAAAATCAGTGTTTGCTCATTTTTTCAGTCTTTCATTCATATCTGAAAAACAGTCTGATAACTTTTTGTCTAATTTGTTGTCAGCCTTTCTTATGATGTTCAGAATATCCCTTGCGAAAATAAGAGAATTCTATGTCCCGGTTTTTGAGAAATCCAGAATTTTGGACTAAGAAAATCGGTGTTTATGCTCATTTTTTCAGTCTCTCATTAATGTGTCATATGTGTTAATGCTGCAGAAGTTTTCGAGGATTTTTGAAATCAAGTTATGACCTGCACATTTCAATCATCCTCAGCGAAGCTCTCGAGGCAGACAGGCCTCTTGTTTCAGTCTTTCATTAATATCTCAAGAGGCTTGGCAGCCTAAAGAGCTCTGCTGAGGATGACTGAAATGATCATTTTGTTCTGGATCATGTTATTCTGCATCTCACTGTGTCGGCATGCTGTCACATTTTGTGTGTCATGTATTTTGCTGTTGCTGGTTATTTTAAAGCTGCGTTCTTTCACTTCTTACATTCACAGCTGACTTAATGTTATGTGACATCTGATTGTGATATTGCGAGATTGAGAAACGTGCTGGTGGGCTATGGAGTTAAAAAATATAACACTGTATTCAAAATAATAAGTGTATGAAACATTTTTTCAGGTTAAATGGGTCATTCCATGTCAATTCACACGATTCCCTGGAAGCTCCCCAGGTGACCCTCTTCGATTTGCCCGATATTCAGCACACAGGCTTTGGATGGCAATACAAAGAATCCAAAGTATTAGCATCCTACGTCTAACGGTTTTGGAGATGAGCCCCTCCAAAGTTTGGGTGCCACGCCCACTTTTCAAGCCTGTGAATTGCATACAGAATTCACAAGCAGGTTTGGACACCTCTAGTTTTAGTTTGAAGGAAGATACAGGCCTAAAAATCACCATATCCCATCAGCATGATCTTGTCTATCAGATGGTGTACTTAAGAATAGCATAGCTTGACTATTTCTGGATATATTAAGTTTTGAAAACTGTAAGTGTGAAAAGTGTGATGAAGAGTCTTGACATTTTGGGATTCCAGATCTTGGAAACTATGTATGCTGTTGGGGGTATAATTGATTTTCCATCATATTTGGTGACTGTATAGTGTATTCAAAAGAAGTGTGTGGATATTCAGGCCTTAAATGACAGAATAGGAATAATATATAATTTTATATTGGTTTATTGGTCAAGACTTTCCAGTCGCTTTTGCTTCATGATTTAGGCTGTTGTTACTTTTTTTTGACCAGCAGATGGCAGCAGAAACCCAGATACTGTTGTGAAAAGGGGACAAATTTTCCCATATTTTGAAGGCCGGAATTGGTATGAAGAACTCTGATAAACAAAGTTCTTCAAAGCTTAACTGTTTGATACAGTGTCACTGTGCATGGGGTTAAAAGGGCATTCCACTCATCAAGTGCCCACATGGTTACATTGGGGCATGAAGTAGGGGGTACCGCAGGGTCATTTTCTCCCAAAGCCATTTTGAGTGCCTCCTATTCTGTCATTTAAGGTCTGAATATCCACACACTTCTTTTGAATACACTATACAGTCACCAAATATGATGGAAAATCAATTATACCCCCAACAGCATACATAGTTTCCAAGATCTGGAATCCCAAAATGTCAAGACTCTTCATCACACTTTTCACACTTACAGTTTTCAAAGCTTAATATATCCAGAAATAGTCAAGCTATGCTATTCTTAAGTACACCATCTGATAGACAAGATCATGCTGAGGGGATATGGTGATTTTTAGGCCTGTATCTTCCTTCAAACTAAAACTAGAGGTGTCCAAACCTGCTTGTGAATTCTGTATGCAATTCACAGGCTTGAAAAGTGGGCGTGGCACCCAAACTTTGGAGGGGCTCATCTCCAAAACCGTTAGACGTAGGATGCTAATACTTTGGATTCTTTCTATTGGCATCAAAAGGTACCTTTGTGTCGAATATCGGGCAAATCGAAGAGGGTCATCTGGGGAGGGTGTGTGAATTGACATGGAATGACCCAAATATAATTTTGATTCACTTTGGTAATTCTTTTGAATAAATTATTTATTTTCACTTTTCACTTCCATGTATATTTTGACATTTGAGGTCTTATTTTTATCAGTTGCATGTTTTATCTTTTCAGATTCATATCTTATTTTTTCAGTTTCAAACCTTTTTTTTCAGTTTCAAATCTGTTTTTTGAGTTTCAGACTTTTGACCCTGATGCGGCGTGGGGGGCATGGTATCAACTGAGCTGGGCGTGGAATCATGAGTGACAGCTGAACAAAAAGGCTTGGAACCTTCCCCAGTGACAGTGCTTTCAGGGAACGTGGGAACTAAAATAAATCAAACTCAACACTTATATACGCCAAATTCATGTGATTGGCAGTGTAAGAATTGATGCCAGTGACAAACTTCCATTTAAAAATCTGTTTTAGACAGTACTGGGGACCAATTGCAGTATAAGAGCGATTGATTATGCCAGATTTTGCAGTTCAACAGCCACATTTTAAGTGCTGATATGTCTGATTTCCTTATAGCCCTGTGAATGCAGCGTAGTGTCCGCTTGGCTTGCTAAGATGGCGTCCGACCGGTCGGGTCATCGTGCTGGAGCCCATACATCCAACACACCGGTGAGACATGTTAACTAGCTACGTTTTGGCAGGGCTTCCGCCAAGCAGCGCGATTGCGAGATTCCCACAAAAACTGCCCTAGCGCCCGCAAGAAAAAATAGTCGAAGTCGGCCATTCCTGCACATATTTTCAGTGAATTAAGCTGCTTGCACACTGGATGCGAAACGTATTTTTCACACGACAGATTACGTTCAAAGTCAATATAATGTGTCTTGCAAAAAATTTGTTTCGCGTCCAGTGTGCAAGTGGCTTTAAAGTAGGCTACCTCTGCAAGTAGCCTACTGCTTGACTTGCACGTTCATTCACGCCCACAAAATATGAACAGACTGGACATTCAGAGAGTAAGTAGCCAATCACTAGGTACGTTTTCTGCCTTGCTGCTGGCCGCAGATGATCTTGAATCTTCGTTGCGCAGCACCACAATGAGGGAAGTGGCTACAATCTTCATGAAAGTCGTCCCTAATTTCAGACATGGTAATCACTAGCCTGCCCAGCGCTGTACATATTTTCGCCATGGGGACAAAGTTTGCGTCGTCTGCACCTGTCATCTGTTTCTTAAAATGTTTATTTATGGACTCGCTTCAAATCAAGTGAATAATTTTTAATTATGTGCTTGCCATAGGCAAGCCACATATTGTTCTCTTACGTCGCGTTTATTATTATTATAATTTTTATTATTACTTTGTGCTTGCCAAAGGCAAGCCACTTATTGTTCTTCCTCGTCGCGTTTATTTATTATTAATATTCCTTTCCACAATCGCTTGTCCCGTATCAACTGCCCCAGTTGATAACTCCTTTTCATTCTTCCGCAATACCCGTTTCTTCATCCCTTCTTTTTTTTTTTTTTCATGCAAGTCAATGGGCGGAATGTTTGAATCACTTCCCTCTCACTCAAGAATTTTGAGTGGAGATTGGCGAATTCATTACTCAAAAACACAATTTGAAATTGCCACAATTTCTCACGTACACACGCAAGTTATACCTCAAAACATAGGAAAATTTGTCCAGGCCTGAAAAATATAAGGGTGGAAGAAAACAGACAAAGGGTTGAGACTCCAGGCGCCCTCAAGCGATAGGAGCGCAGCCCACTTGCCCCATAGACAGCCATTATAACAGAAGCAGAAAAATTTGGGAAGAGAGCAGACGAAACTGCTGTTTTTAAATCGCTACCCTGACCACATACTTTACTCTTCAAGAAGAAAAAAATGCATATGGACAATCCCCAGAGTCTCCTCTCCTTCACCGTATCTTCATTTTTACCATAGGCCCTACGGTTTGCGAGAAAATGGCAGTAGTTTGACCTACTCCCCCATAGGCAGCCATAAAAACAGGAGCAGAGTGTTGAGAGACCTTTTTATACGCCCCTCGTAAGACAGACGGGACGTATTATGGGATCATGATGTCTGTCTGTCTGGACGTCTGTCTGTCCATTGTTTGTGTTCACAATAACTCCGCCAATTCTCAATCGATTTCATCCAGATTCACACAGCATGACCATATCAGGTGGAACTTTGATGAGTTCAGAAATCAGCCTGATTGGATCACCCTTATTCTCAAAATTAACCCTTTTAGGCAAACTGTTGCATGACGGGCGTTTATTGCGGTCTCTGACTGCTCTTGTTTAAATTGCTCCCCTGACCACAAACATGACCCTACAAAAAAAAAAAGAAATTATGGGGACGATAATCAGAGTCTCCTCTCGCTCACTGTACTGGGTCGTTCCATATCAAATCACCCAAAAAAAAATCAAAATTGTCACCCCACCCCCTCAGATCTTGCTCATATTTGGTTTCTAGGGTGATTTTTGCTGGCAAAGCTGAAGTTTCAAATATTAGCTCAATCCAGCCAGTGGTTCCTGAGTTATGGCCCACCCAATTTGGCAAAAATCGCCCAAAACAGGGTTACCGGCCGAAGTTTTACCACCCATATCTCAGCAACCAGTGGGGCTATCACAATAAAATTGGTGTGGGTAAAAATAAAATATAATGACCTTTTGACCTTTACTTTGACCTTGACCTTGTTGACCTAGCGACCTTGACACAAAACCCGCACAAAATTGTAGCCTCATATGTTCCCTATATTATATACAAAAACCAGAGGTGTATTTTCCCCTCATTTTTCACAAATCCACACCATATATCCCTTGTCTCGGCAATTTTAGCTTGGTTTTTACACTAATGCCTGTAAAACAATGTAATGCTTCAACACTTTTCATAACAAACTTGGTAAAGGTTTTTATATAATGTTCTGAACTATTTCAATGATTGTTTTACTTGATTATCTAACATTCATTACTTATCCTTGAGCTGAGAACTTGCATTTCAGTTGCAGCACGCATCTGAGTTCATCCAAATCTTCTTATTATCAAGGGGCCACATGCTACAATTCTTAGAAATATTCATCACATCATTTCTAGTGATGCTGTGTCCTCGGGATGAGGAGGAACAGAGTGATGGAGAGAGAGAGAGAGAGAATGGATGAATGACAGCTGTCTCAGATATCCTGCTGATATCCACCCTACTGCCCCGCAAGGACATCCACCCAGCGACCATCCACAGAGTCAATGCTGACATCTCCAGAGGATGTGCTCTACTACCAAACGTACACCTGGCTCACCACGCCACCATCTCACCACAGGACCTGTATGACCATGTCCACCTGAACAAGCAGGCAGTGAGCCAGTTCGCTCGAGTGCTGAAGGATGCAGCGCTGGGCCGACACTTCCTCTCCCCAAAGGAACACGAAGGAGACGCGTCCAATCTTCAACAGCGCTTCCACACACCTACCAGAAGCCCTCCCCCTCACAGGCCCTCCGGGGTACCCCACACACTGCCTGGGTACTGAGCACACCAGCACAGCCAAACTACACCGGCCTACCGACCACCTCCAGCTGGACCAGCCTACCGACTGCCTCCACCCGGAATAGCCCACCAACTGCCCCCGCCTGGCCCAACCTGCCGACCAGCCACCCGCCTGTCCCCATCTGGCTCAGCCTGCCGACCGCTTCCACCCGGACCAGCCCACCGACCGCCCCCGCCTGCCCCAACCTGCTGACCGTTTCCACCCAGACCGGCCCATCGGCCGCTCCCTCCAGGCCAGACCTCGCCCCCAGTCAAGAGGGCAACTGCTCTTTTAGAGAGACACGCCCCAGAGCAGCAGTACAGCTATGCCCAGGAGGTCACAGGACAGCAGGACAAACTAGAGATGGGTGAAATGAAACAACTGTTACAGTACATCTGCAATAATTTAGTGTAACCAAAGATTACATTTGTGCAAGTTAAATTTTCTGATTGCATGCTACCTTCTACCATACAAATTAGAAATAGTTAACTGTTTTTTTCACTTGTTTATCTCATCTTAAACAAAAAGGGTTTATTTGCTTCCGATGAGTTCATTCTCTGTTAGTCTGTGGAATATCCAAGGCCTGAGATCATCAGCCTTTGGATTAAAAACCTTACAAACAGAGTTTTTAAATAATATCAAAGGCAAGGATATGATAATCCTGCAGGAGACATGGTGCAGGGCTGATAGTCACTCACTGTCCCCAAGACTACAGAGAGGTCCTCCTGCCCTCACAGAAGCTCAGCGCCGTACGTCAGGGGAGAGATTCAGGGGGCATGATCATTTGGTACAAATCCAATTTACAAAATTTTATACACCCCCTAAAAATGGGTGCACATCACTTATGGCTAAAAATTAAAAAAGGTCTCATTCTTCCTCAGAAAGATGTATTTCTCTGTGCCATATATATCCCTCCCAGCGAATCACCATACTTTACTGAAGAGATGTTCCCCGCTTTAGAAAAGGAGGTGAGCCATTTCCAGGCCCAGGGAAATGTGCTCATCTGTGGAGACCTGAATGCAAGAACAGGAACACAACCTGATCTCACTTCAGGAGATAACCATGTAGCAACAAAATTGTCCTTGATTAACAACAATTTTCCCTGTTCCCCCAGAAACAATTATTACCACATCACCAACCAAAATGGAAAAGACCTGTTGCAGCTGTGCCGAAGTCTGGGTCTGCACATCATCAATGGTAGGTTACGAGGGGATTCATTAGGAAGATGCACATTTTGCTCACCTCTTGGGAATAGTACAGAGGATTATATAATAACTGATTTAGACCCTTTCCTCCTCAAATCATTCGCTGTTAAACCTCTAACCCCTCTGTCTGATCACAGCCAAATCACTGTGATGCTGAAAAAGACAGAAACTAACATCCCCACTCACACAAAGCCCAGTAAGCTGTTCGAGATCAGTAAATCATACAGATGGGTCCAAAATAGCACAGAAGAATTCCAGAAAGCAATTAAAGATCAAAGCATTCAAGAACTTTTGAATACCTTCCTGGACACTGACTATGTTCACAGTACAGACGGCATAAATCTGGCTGTTGAAAACATTAACAGTATCTTTGAAAAAAACAGCAGAGAAATCAAAACTAAAAATCAATATTAGAATGAAACCAAAACTGAAAAAAGAAGACCGCTGGTTTGACCAGGACTGTCAAAACATAAGGAAAGAACTTAAAAAATTATCCAATCAGAAACACAGCGACCCAAACAGCACAAATATCCGCCTTCTTTACTGTGAAACACTGAGGCAATACAAACGTACACTCAGAAACAAAAAAGCACAATATACCCAAAGGCAACTGACAAAAATTGAGGAGTCAATAAAGACAAATCAATTTTGGGAGCAATGGAAAAATCTAAAGAAATCACGCTTTGATGAATTGGCGATACAAGATGGAGATATCTGGACAAATCACTTTCAAACTCTTTTCAAAAAAGTAGAATTAGGAACAAGCCCAGAGAAAAATGAAATAAATGAAAAATTACAAGAACTTGAATTGGCAATTAAGGATAACCAAAATCCGTTAGACTCCTCAATCACTGAACAGGAGCTTAAAGGTAAAATCAAAACACTAAAACCAAGAAAAGCATCAGGACCTGATGGTATTTCAAAGGAGATGCTAAAATGCACAAGCAATAAATTTCAATTGGCCATCCTGAAATTATTCAATTTGGTTCTGAGTGTAAGTTACTTCCCTGACATCTGGAATCATGGTCTTATAACACCAATATTCAAAAACGGAGACAAATTTGACCCAAACAATTACCGAGGCATCTGTGTGAGCAGTAATCTGGGGAAGGTTTTTTGTAGCATTATAAATTCAAGACTCATAACCTTCCTTAACGAGCACAGTGTCTTGAGTAGAAGTCAAATTGGCTTTTTACCAAAGCACCGCACAACTGATCATATTTACACCCTACACACTCTAATTCACAAAAATGTAACCCAATACAATAAAAAAAAATTTGCTTGCTTTATTGACTTTAGGAAAGCTTTCGATTCTATTTGGCATCAAGGATTATTCTACAGAATAATAAAAAGCGGTGTAGGAGGCAAAACATATGATCTCTTTAAATCAATGTATACAGGAAACAAATGCGGCATCAGAATTGGCAGCAAAAGAACAAATTTTTTCTCTCAGGATCGTGGGGTGAGACAGGGCTGCAGTTTAAGCCCGACCCTATTCAACATTTATATCAACGAATTGGCAAACACATTAGAAAAATCAACAGTACCAGGTCTCATCCTCCACGACTCTGAGATTAAATGTCTCCTCTATGCAGACGACCTGGCCCTGCTGTGTCCCACAGAACAGGGGCTACAGCAGGGACTGGATCTGCTACAGCAGTACTGCCAGACCTGGGCCCTGGCAGTAAACCTCAGTTAAACCAAAATCATCACATTCCAGAAAAGATCCAGATCTCGGGGAACAAAACATGAATTCACAATTGGAACAAATTACATTGAACATTCAAATACTTTCAATTATTTAGGATTAAAAATCAGTTCAACTGGAAATCTCTTCAGAAATGCAGTGAATGAATTGAGGGAGAAAGCACGCAGGGCCTTCTATGCCATAAAGCAACGAGTTCCCGTTGAAATCCCAATTAAAATTTGGCTCAAAATCTTCGAAGCAATAATTGAACCAATCGCTCTTTACGGCAGTGAGGTGTGGGGTCCTCTCTGCAGTCAAGAATTCGGCACATGGGATAAACATCCAATCGAAACGCTGCATGCAGAATTCTGTAAATACATTTTAAAAGTAAACAGACACACGACAAACAATGCATGCAGGGCAGAATTAGGACAATACCCAATACCCATAAATATACAAAAACGGGTGATCAAATTTTGGGAACATTTAAAACAGTGACCCCCACTCACGTCAATACAAAGCCAATACCAAGAGTTGAGCAAAAAAAACAATCCCCTCACTCATCTGATCCTGAGCCTTAGTTCACTAACACACACTAACACTTCACCAGCTCAGGATCAGAACAAAAATACACATCTAATTATAATCAAGCAAATTTCAGCTGAAATGAAACAGAATTATACATCTTATTGGGAATCACAAACCAAATCACAAAGTAAAATGAAATGTTATCTGGCCCTAAAAAGACAGTACACAGTAGCAGACTACCTTACCACTGTCCGAGACAAAAAACTGAGGGACCACCCTGACGAAGTACAGACTCAGTGAGCACCGGCTGGCCGTAGAGACCGGCAGGCACAAGAAATCATGGCTGCCAGAGGAACAGAGATTGTGCCAACAATGCACAAACAGAAACAGAGGAACACTTTCTGACAGAATGTACTAAATTCGAACAAATTCGAAAAAAATTCTACCCCAAAATTATCCAGAAATTCAAATTCAAATATACAAGTAATAGTGAAAAACTGCCCTTCTTATTGGGGGAAAATGAAGACTGCTGCATCTTAGCTGCACAATTTGTCTCCCTCTGTCACAGTCTGAGGAACAGTGAGTGACACTGTGCTGTGCACGCCCCCCCCCCCCCCCACACACACACACACACACTCAAACACACACATACACAAAATGTACACATGCGCACAAACACACACACAATCTCCTCCTACACTACTTACTAATTCTTCCAAACACCAACCGGTTGCTGCACGCACACACGCACACACACACACACGAACATACGCAGACAGACAAACACCCACACATGCATAAACACACACACACACCTCTTCTTGCTTCACAGAAGCACGATTATTGTTATTATTACTACAACATTTTTTTTTTTTTAATATGTAGAATTTTAATAAGAATAATTCTGCATTATTATATATTGTGTTATCGTATTATGATCGCTTTGGCAACACAGATGTAAAACTTTGTCATGCCAATAAAGCAATTTGAATTTGAGAAAGAGAGAGAGAGAATGGATGAATGAATGACAGCTGTCTCTGATATCCTGGTGGGGGGGGGGGAGAGAGAGAGAGAGAATGGATGGATGAATGAATGATAGCTGTCTCTGATATCCTGCTGGGAGATAGGGAAGAAAGAAAGGGGCGTAATCTATTCATCCCCAGGGCAGCCAGATGGTCTGCGAATTTCAAAAATGTACCAACACTTACAGATGAGAGTAAACTTTGAAGAATATTAGCAACATACTTCAGATCAATTTTTAAAATTTAAGTTTATTATAAAAGTTATAATCAATCATACTTGTCATGCAGAGCCAGGGGTGCACTGGGAATTAAGTATGGTACTTAAAAATTGAGGTAGACAGCACTGCACCTTTCAAAAGTTAATATGTTGTTGAAGATCACTGAGAATGATGAATGCATACTTGCATCTTCAAATTCACTTCACAATGTCAAAAATAGTCCAAAATATCCCCTCTTCTTTCTTCATTCTTTCAGATAAATAGCCTTATTTGAGGTCCACACTTGAAAATTGAAGGACTATCACTCAAACGCTGTAAATTCAAGTAGATTAAGGCAAAACTGCACAGACAAGGTATATATTATGTGGATTTGTGGAAAATGAGGGGAAAATACACCTCTGGTTTTTGTATATAATATAGGGAACATATGAGGCTACAATTTTGTGTGGGTTTTGTGTCAAGGTTGCGAGGTCAACAAGGTCAAGGTCAAAGTAAAGGTCAAAAGGTCATTATATTTTGTTTTTACCCGACATCAAATCAGATTTGGATTCCTTGGTGAATTTCCAGTCTAGAGACACCAATTTTATTGTGATAGCCCCACCGGATGCTGAGATATGGGTGGTCAAACATCAGCCAGTACCCCCATTTTGGGCGATTTTTGCCAAATTGGGTGGGCCATAATTCAGAACCCACTGGTCGAATTGAGCTAATATTTGGAATTTCAGCTTTGCCAGCAAAAATCACCCTAGAAACCAAATTTGAGCAAAATCTGAGGGGGTGGGGTGACATCCATTGGGTGATCTGACATGGAATGACCCTACTTTCGTTTTTACCATAGGACCTACGGTCTGCCAGAAAATGGCAGTCTAGAGTGTGTGTGACAGAGAGGGACAGAAAAGAGATAGAGACAGACTGACAGACGACCAACACTTTGCCAGAGTGCCACTCTTTTCTGTGTGTGTGTGTGTGTGTCTGAGAGAGAGAGAGAGAGAGACATTGCTTTTAACTTGGCGTCAACATTTTGGCAAGCACATTCTCGAGGTTCGTGCTGACGAAACGCAGTTCTAGTTATTCTTCCATTTTTACCAATCGGTTGTCCCGTATCGACTACCCGTGCGTTCGTGATAGAGACGCGGTTCAAACGCCAAAACGTGCGGCCCGACCGTGTCCCCCGGCCTTGTGAACACGGTTGCATAATCCCCGTTCTTCATCCCTTCTTTTTAGCTCGCCGGGACGAGTAACGTCCGGAGAGCTATTGTCGTACCCCTGGCGTCCGCGTGCAGAAAAACTTAAATTTTTAACCGGCGAGCTTTGTTGTCTTTCTGACTACTCTTGTTGTACATGCAAGTCAATGGGCGGAATGTTCGTATCACTTCCCTGTCACTCAAGAATTTAGAGTGGACAGAGTCAAATTCATTACTCAAAAAAACATTTTGAAATCGCTCCCCCGGCCACAAGTTCCACCGTACATGCACAAATTATACATCAAAACATAGGAAAATTAATGCAGGCCTGAAAAATGTTATTGTGGAAGAAAACAGACAAAGGGTTGAGGCTCTAGGCGCCCTCAAGCGACAGGAGCGCAGCCCCTCTGCCCCATAGACAGCCATTATAACAGAAGCAGTAAACTTTGGGAAGAGAGCAGACGAAACTGCTGTTTTTAAATCACCACCCTGACCACATACTTTACAAGAAAAAAAATACATGTGGATGATCCCCAGAGTCTCCTCTCACTCACCGTATCCTGGTTTTTACCATAGGACCTACGGTCTTCCAGAAAATGGAAGTAGTTCAGACAGTGTCACTGAGCCACTCCCCCATTGGCAGCCATTATAACAGGAGCAGATGAGAAACCTTTTTTAAATCGCCCCCGTGACCACAAACTTGACCCTACAAAAAAAAATCATGGGGACGATCATCAGAGTCTCCTCTCACTCACGGTACTTTCGTTTTTACCATAGGACCTACGGTCTGCCAGAAAATGGCAGTAGTTTGGACAGTGTGAATGAAGAATTCTTTGAATTCCTGTCTGACTCACAGCGCATGTGAGAATGCAAGCACGCAGGTGCTGCGGTCTCCATAGAGATAGGCACACCGAGAGGAGGTGCTGTGTCAGACTCGCGCGCGCGTAGGGCTGGGCGGTATCCCGGTTTTATGACTTGCACCGGTATAATTTTGAAGGAGGTATAAATTTGAGACAATACCCCCATACCGGTGTTTTATTATTTATTATATTATTATGTGTACGTCGCCCACTCCGCTGCTTGCCGATCAGGCGTTTTCAGGCAGCTTTCACTGCTCGGGGCCTTCAAGCTCCGCCCCTTGCGTGAGCAGGTGCGCTCCCTGTCACACAGTTCCCATGAACATGACTGCCGGTAGAGGCGAGCGACTTGGCAGACAATAGTATCAGGCCTACCAAAGAAAACGTAGCCTCAGCACACAAAAACTTTGAAATGCCTACATTAATCGCGGAAATAGCAACAGAAAAATAATACCCCGCTACCGAAACTGCAAAAACCGCAACATAAACTGTTGACTCGTAGCATAAGACTATGAAACTGCAACATCTTCTTTCGCATCCGTCTCTGCCATTTACTGCGCTTGCGCGTACCGGCCCAGACTGCTTTCAGAGATAGCGGAATCAGGCGTGTCTCCTTCGGTTGGTAAGTAAAACTTCCAAATATGACGTTATTGTTAATGCAGATGTTTAACAATGAATTGTAAGACGTAGCTGTTACATCCACATTCTCGTAAATTCGCTTATTTTAGCATGTCACCCTGCCGAAAATGAACGATGCACTGTCGATTTCGCTAAAGTCTTAGAGTTGCCAACTTGACGACTTTCTCGCTTAATCTGGCGACTTTCCAAATCGGGATTGTTTGTCCACTCAAGACGTATGTATACGTATGTATACGTCTTGAGAAAGTCGTCAAGTTGGCAACTAAGACTATAGCGAAATCGACAGTGCATCGTTCATTTTCGGCAGGGTGACATGCTAAAATAAGCGAATTTACGAGAATGTGGATGTAACAGCTACGTCTTACAATTCATTGTTAAACATCTGCATTAACAATAACGTCATATTTGGAAGTTTTACTTACCAACCGAAGGAGACACGCCTGATTCCGCTATCTCCGAAAGCAGCCTGGGCCGGTACGCGCAAGCGCAGTAAATGGCAAAGACGGATGCGAAAGATGATGTTGCAGTTTCATAGTCTTATGCTACGAGTCAACAGTTTATGTTGCTGTTTTTGCAGTTTCGGTAGCGGGGTATTATTTTTCAGTTGCTATTTCCGCGATTAATGTAGGCATTTCAAAGTTTTTGTGTGCTGAGGCTACGTTTTCTTTGGTAGGCCTGAGTATGGCGGTCGACGATGAACAGGGGCTGGTTCCGAAGGAAAAAAAAACAACAGCTCTGTAATTTGGAGGTATTTTAGATATATACTGAGGAGCAACAAGACGCTATCTGTAAAACCTGTCGCAAGCAAGTTGTTTCAAAAGGTGGATGTATTGCGATGTATAGCCTGTCCATCACAGGTTGCGTGAGATGGCTTGTTGCAGTTCTCTTTAACTTTACTGGTCTCTCCCAGGCGTACCCACCGGCAGGGGTCGGCAGCTTCTTCAGAGTAGCGCACTATTGGCTTTCGCGCTGCAGGGTTTCAAATTGGGAAGGGACTGCTGGATTTGGGGATACAATAATAGCTTTGTTCGTTGCTCCAGCGCCTCCTGTTGGCCAGACGGGCGCTCCTCAGGAAGACTCTGGGTTTGTTCATGTCTGGGTATCCTCCGCCCTAGTTCTGAACTTGCGAAGATTCAACCGATGAGTATATAAGAATCAGTGGCAGACAGGCACGTGCTTCGGAGGAGAGCCGTGAACTGTCTCACTGTCCTGAGTTGGCAGCAAGGGGTCGCAAACGAGCAAGCTTTGTACATAGTTCCCCAATTGGGCATTCCAGATTCGGGTGGGATTGGAGATGCCAAATTTAAAAAAAAAAAAAAAAAAAAAAAACTTTACTGGTCTCTTCTTTTTTGTCCACTGTTTATTAAATTGTCACTTATTTTATTAAGCGCTCTTTGTCACTTGAACTATTGGCACTTAACACGTTGACTGCCGACTGTGAGACAACTCTTAATGGCCGGGGCTAGACCTGAAAATTCGGGGGAAAATATCCATCCCTTTATTAACAACAGTCTTGGCTAATTCTAGATGATTTTCCTTTCTTAAAACGTTTTCCAATACAAGAAAAGTCAAATGGCAATTGAAGACAAGTACGCCTTTCCCCGATCCGATCTAATGGCGACAAAATAATGGGCTACATTCAGTTCAGTACAGAAGAATAATTTAATTATAATTAGAATTCAGATATGAATTCATTAATTAGGACTTCAGCGAATGAGGGTAATTCTGGTGACAAGTACGTGCTTTCGTTCGTTAACATTTTCCAGTCGGACAGCTGTCTCTTTGTTTTACAGCCAGTTGCGTGACCGTGCTGCAAAAACAGGTGTACGTATTTGGCACCGAAATTACCTTCATTCGCTAAAGAATTCTAAAATGCTGCTCTCGCTGGAAAAAAATTACCGTTGCTAAGTGCTAGTGCAAAGACCTATTTATAATTAAATTATCTTTTTATGCTGAATTTTGCCAGAGCTGCCAATTCCGCCCGAGTCTCGCGCTTCTTATTAGCACGTTCCAGTGCTGTAGTCAGCAATTATTCAGTTCATGCGCATTTAAGAGATTCTCTTGCAGAAGTACTGTCGTTGTGCACGATTGTTAATCAGTTTTACGTGCATTACGGTTCATTTTCCCACTAGTTACAGAATTCGGGAGTCATGATCGATTTCCTTCTTTACTCGGGAATTGGAAGCCATGGAATGGCATAAAGACATTTCAAATAGTCTTATTCCATTCAAACAATAAAAACCATCATGAAACAAATGCATTGCTTTTAATCCCCAATTTTAAAAAGTGCAAGAGGTCCAGAGTCGTCATTGCTTGCCGTATTGGTGAAATTCACCGTTATGCAAGGGAAATAAACTGCCATGCACAAGGACTTAAATTATGCGTAAGAATCTCATACTGTATGTATGCGCTGATTGAACAGTTGCTGACTTCGGTGAATATGCCTTCAAAATTCGTGTGACCAACGCCATATACATGAGAATGCGTAGAAAGTTGGTAGCCCTGATGTAGCCCATTATTTTGTTGCTGTTGGATCCCATGGGGGAGAGACGCCATGTCTTCAATTGCCACTTGATTATTCTTGAATTATTTTTTTCCCCTTATTTAAATGTGTGTTCATGCACAGCCGCAGGCCTGTGTTCTTTAGCCAGGGTAAGCCTATTGAATCCGTTTACTTTTTTGACTTTCACACAGCTCTGCAGGAGCAGAGGTATACATTTAGGTATCAATTAACCATTTTTGGTATTTTTATATGAATCTCTTTTCATGTGAAACATAAGGCCTAGGTTCTCATTCAGGGTTGGCCTGTAGCTACTTCAATGCTCTTTTCTGTTTTGTTTTTTGCACAGCTCTGGGGCCCTGTATGAGCAGAATTATGCCTATTTTTATAAAGTATAGACTATTGTTGTAGAGATTTGATTTTACAGAACTGTCTATCGCTTTCCATCAGAAAAGATATGCTGCTTACATTTATTTTCACAGCTGAGCCTTCTTGAGCAGGGAAAGAAAATCTGTAAGGTTTTGTATGTGGTCCAAGTCTTATAGGTTTTGATATTCTGAAGATGTTGAGTAAAATGAATCACTTTTCTTGCTCCGAATGAAATATTGTTTGCATACCGTATACCGCCAGTCAGACAAATAATACCGGGGTACGAGTTTTAATCCATATCGTCCAGCCCTACGCGCGCACAAACACACACACACACACACACACAGACCTGTCTGTGTTTCTCAGTGGTAAAAATACAGTGTCAGCGATTAAACAAGCCGGCTTAACAATGTCTGATGATACCAGTGTTTGTGTGTGCGAGAGAGAGAGAGAGACTAACTACCTTCACTCTGCCAGACTGCCACTCTAGTTTCTGTGAGTGTGTGTGTGTGTGTGTGAGTGAGTGAGAGAGACAGAGGGAAAGAAAGAGAGAGAGAGCCAGACTGACAGACTATCTACCATCACTTTGCCAGACTGCCACTCTAGTGAGTGTGTGTGTGTGTGTGCGTGAGAGAAAGACATAGAGAGACAGGGAGGGATAGTGAAAAAGAGACAGACTAACTACCTACAATCTGCCAGACTGCCACTCTTGTGTGTATGACAGAGAGACAGAAAAAAGAGAGAGAGACAGACTGACAGACGACCAACACTTTGCCAGACTGTCACTTTTGTCTGTGTGTGTGGGTGTGTCTGTGAGAGAGAGAGAAAGAGAGAGAGACATTGTTTTTAACTTTAGCTTCAACATTTTGGCAAGCACATTGTCGAGGTTCGTCCTGATGAAACGACAGCAGTCAGGATGCGATCGCACAGGTGACAAGGCAATCCTCCAATTACGTATATAGAAAATTGCAAAAATAAAATGACAATTAAAAACAAAGAAAAGAAGCCTCTAATACAGAATAAAAGCGGCCAAGAAAAAAAGTTTAACTATATTAGGCGGCAGCATGTACAAGAGTTGTTGGGTGAAAAATTATCGTTGAACTTTTTAATGTCATAATTGAATAACTTCGACTTAAAAACAGCTGTGGTATCAGAAGGTTGATTAAGTTCATTGGCATTCCATATGTAAAATATTCTATTAAAATACGAATGTCTGAAAGTTTCCGTCCTAAATTTTGGAATCTGTATTGAAAAAGTATCCTCAGATTGGAATGAAACAAACTGCTCATAGGAATTGTCAGTCACCCCTCAAACATTTACACAGAAATACATAGCCCATTATGTCACGCCGATAGCCAAGCGGTAATAAATTCAGCTTCATGAGACGGACTTTGTAATCACTACCTACACAATCACTATAACCAAGAATGTACTTGGTTGCTCTCCTTTGCACACCTTCAATGTGAAGGAGAGATTTCTTTGATGCTACAGCCCAAGATTGGGTAGAATATTCCAAGAGTGATCTTATGAGCGAAGTATACAGTTTTCTTTTTGTTTGAATTGAACTAGAGTGACCACAAGTTCCTTGAATTAATCCTAGCATACGCTTTGCTTTTTTATTTTATAATGGGGGAGATGGCTTGCACGTTAATGATTTTTTTCATGCTGTCAATGCCAGTCTTTAATTTATGGGTGTACAGTAACGTTTTCCAAAGTGTCGCCTTCCGTTCCTGTCAATTTCGTTTTTCACGTAGAGGTTCCATGCGGATAAACGCAGCGACCGAGAATCGCGCTTCTTAATCACTGCTATTTTTTGTCTTTGCAGTTTTGTTTGTTTTACTGAGTGCAGTAATTACCTTTTTTGAATATTTTTTTTTGTGAGAACTTTTGTCTAGTTTCATTTCATCTCAATACCATAAATGAATAGGTGTTAGTCTCTTATGGTTGTGACAGCTAGCCGTAACCTACTGAAATCCTCCTGACAAATTGAAAATCCCCCCCAAAAAAAGTTGGAAAGGGGGAAATCCCCGTCTGAAAAATATTTTGGCGGAATCCCTGTTTGGGAAATCAGAATGTCCAATCTGTTCATATTTTGTGAGCGTGAATGAACGTGCGAGTCAAGCAGTAACGTTACTTGCATTGGTACTTTAAAGCCGCTTGCATACTAGACGCGAAACGAATTTTTAGCACGACAGATTGTATTGACTTTGAACGTAATCTGTCGTGCGAAAAATTCTTTTCGCGTCCAGTGTGCAAGCAGCTCAATTCACTGAAAACGTGCAGGAATGGCCCGCTTTGACTATCTATTCTTGCGGGCAGTAGGGCAGTTTTTGCGGGAATCTCGCAGTCGCGCTGCTTGGCGGAATCCCTGCCAAAACATAGCTAGTTAATACGTCTCGCCAGTGTGTTGGATGTTTGGGCTCCAGCACGTTGACCCGACCGGCCGGACGCCATCTTTGCAAGCCGAGCGGACACTACGCTGCGCTCACAGTGCTATGTGGAAATCGCACATATCAGCCCTTAAAATGTGGCTGTTGAACTGCAAAATCTGGCATAATCGATCTTATGCCACAATTGGCGCTCAGTACTGTCAAAAACAGATTTTAAATGCAAGTTTGTCACTGGCATCAATTCTTACACTGCCAATCACATGAAATTGGCGTATATAAGTGTTGAGTTAGATTTGTTCCCTGAAGGCACTGTCACTGGGGAAGGTTCCAAGCCTTTTTGTTCAGCTGTCACTCATGATTCCATGCCCAGCTCAGTTGACACCACGCCCCCCATGCCGCATCAGGGTCAAAAGTCTAAAACTCAAAAAACAGATTTGAAACTGGAAAAAAAAGGTTTGAAACTGAAAAAATAAGATATGAATCTGAAAAGATAAAACATGCAACTGAAAAAAATAAGACCTCAAATGTCAAAATATATATGGAAGTGAAAAGTGAAAATAAATAATTTATTCAAAAGAATTACCAAAGTGAATCAAAATTATATTTAACCTGAAAAAATGTTTCATACACTTATTTTTATTTGAATACATTGTTCAAAATTTTTTTTTTTAAGTACAAAACTTTTGACCCTAATGTAACTCCGTAGTGGGCAGTTCACAGAGCCACTGATATTTAATGTCTGCATTAATCATGATTCACTTGTCTTGAGGAAAATTTGAGGACAGTCCCATCTGAGCTTTCAGGCTTTGTCTGGGGTGCTGAAGTTGTTCGCGTAGAAACACTACCTGATGCAATTAGGCTACTATTGTTGAATGTTTATGATATTCAAATATTGGCATTTATTCTGACTTTTTTTGCCATTATAATTGAGCTATCTGTACGAGAGAAGCATAAGGGAGGCAGATGAATTTGTTTGGGAATTATCCATTTTCAGCCCGGTGTCGCATCAACGAACGTTGGTATCGCACAAAGTACATGTAGCAACCACTAGCAACCACAAGATCAACCACTTACCGTCGTCTGTGCGAACTCTGCTTCAAATCTCACGTTCCAGCAGTAAAACCAATGCTAAACAAGAAACAAATGGAGAAACTGCTGAAGTGGGCCAAAGAACACGGCGAATGGACTGCTGAAGACTGACAGAAAGTGGTCTTCAGTGACAAATTACGCTTTTGCATCTCCTTCGTTGACCAAGGTCCTCGTGTCTGGCGTCGTGGTGGCGAAACCTACAACCACGAGGCCGTGAAAAGATCCGTCAAGTTTCCCCAGAGCGTTATGGTCTGGGTATGCATGTCCGCTCGGGGTGTTGGTAAACTCTGCTCCCTCAAGAAGACTGTCAATGCTGCCGTATACCAACATGTTCTGGAAACGATTGTTGAGGAACAGTTTGGCGAAGAAGACCTCATATTTCAACAGGATCTTCCACCAGCTCATGCGCCAAAGTCGACCAAACATTGGTTCGCCAAAAAACAGCTTGAAGTTTTGGCATGGTGGGCCAACTAGCCTGACCTCAATGTCATTGAAAATCTTTGGGCCATTGTCAAGCGGAAAATTCGCGACAGAAGGCCGACTACGCTGGACCAACTGAAGCAGAACATCGCCACAGCCTGAGAAGCAGTGAGTGCAGAAACTTGCGACAAGTTGGTCAAATCGATGCCGCGGAGACTTCAGGCAGTCATACAAGCCAAGGGGGCAGCCACAAAATACCGAGAAAGTGATGATTCTAATTATAATAAAAATTAAATGGCCTAAATGGGCCTTTTGGAAAGCTCAGGTGTGCAAATTTTTTACAGGTAGCGAGTTCTGTGATTACTCTAACAAGTAGGACAGGCGCGGTGAACACCTGATTTGCTTTCTGCACAAAAAACTGCATTTAAAAATTTTACGATTGCACTATTTCAAATTATTCTAATTCGTTGACCAGCACCTGTACTTTCACAGTTGTACCTTTCCCTTCTCTATTCTAATCTCTCCTCTCTAGCAGCAGGTACTGCCCTGATCTTTGCACGGAAACGTGCACCCCTCTCTTTACTGGACAGAGGCATCTGTAAAAATGTAAAATAATGTTTAAAATATACAAAAATGTATTAAATAGGTTAAAAGTAATTAAGAATAATTGTATAAACTTCACAAATGATTAAAATAATTAAGATAGAAAAAGATAATTCAGTTTACATCTTCTGTGTCATGTGGTAAAACAGCATGTCATTTGTACAAACGTTTGTCCGCATGACAAATTTTGTTTGTCCGCATGACGGATTCCATCATTTTCATCCCTTACAGGCAGTAGCATGGCCACTTATTTACCACACTAACCTTGACTTTGACCTATAAACTTTAAATTTTATGTGTAAATCAATATTTTTAAAATGTTCAACTTTACCAACACTTTCTTGACGTTTGACCGCATGACGCTCAAATCTGTGACACTTTGTATGACCGTTGGAAAAGGTGATAACTAAAATATAGGAGCGCATTTTTTAGCTTGCCTCCAACTCTGGTTGTCCTCAAAGGTCCTCTGAGTGATGTCATCAAAGGTCACATGACATGAGTCATATTTCTGAAGTACAAAATGGCTTCCAATCTTTGTTTTACTACATGACATTGAGGGAAATGAGTCTTTGCGGAACAAAGTGATTTAGATATTAATGACTTTTCTGAAAGGTTTATACAATTAATACTTTGCAGTGCTTTTCTGAACACTTTGAAAAATATGCCAAAGACCAAAGTCGATGATTTTCAACATTTTTTATCATTTTAAAAGCAGTTGTCCTTTTTTGAAATGAAGTGACTCCCGTTTTACCGCATGACATTTAGCACTTTAATGGTGGAAAAGTCTACCAATTTAATATTTTTCATGCAAATATGAATAGTGAGGAGGGAGAATGATGAAAGATTGATGAATATGTACAATATCAAACTTATTTTATACAAGTACGTAATAGAAAATTCCCCTGGAAGCAAAAATCAGTGTGGCACGTCACTCACCCGCCTATAGACAGTACTTAAATGAAAAAGCCCCTTTTGGGAGCCCACTCCTTCAATGCGCCCTTAGTCAATTTCATGAAAATGAACTATTTTATGTACCCAGTCAGGTCTGTTTTACTATGTCATGGTAATCAGTTTGGGATCTTGTCCCATTAACCCTTTGCACCACATTTAATTTTTGTCAATTTCGCTATTTTTGTGCCCAATATCTGCAGAGTTCTACCATGCACCCAAAGTGCCCCAATGTCTTTTAAAACATTAATAGACTTAAGTTTCTTCTGAATCTCACACCTTGGGTGCAATTTCTGTGTCTGATGGGGGCAGGGGGGCTGCAGCATACCAAAAGTAGCGCCTCTGTTCCATGAATTTGAAATGCAATATTTAGGGCCCTATGATTTCCGCGATCACGGGATCGCAGACGGAATCACGGAATTGGCTAATAAAAATGAAATCTATCGACCCATTTACAGCCAACGTCATCAAAAAGATGCTTGCGCATCTTTGCAACAGAAGTACCGGTCTCCCCAATTCAGTCTGATGAGTTATGAATCTGCAAACATGTCGTTAGATATTTTGCTAGCACCAAAATGCCTGGTTGTTGCTTGTTGATATTTCATTGATGGATTCAAGTTTTACAGGATTCCGAGAGGATCAAATCCGTATAACGCCCACTGGCCGCAAGCGAAGCATCAAGTCAAACTCCGAACGCTGCCTTGATGCTTTTAAACGCGCCCTGAAAGTGTCAGCCGCATCAACATTGACAACTGTCAACCGAGAAGCCATGGGTGTCACTCTCAAAATATTCAACAAGATAATGTTTAATTTTGAAAACACCTACCGATAAAGCTTATTTTAAATGATGAAAAAGTGCAACGTTCAGGTTACTGCGCATTATATGTTATATATAGTTATAATTTTCCTTCTAAATTTAGCTGTTGAGTAAATTAAGATTGATTCACTTTACTTCACCCAGCAGCAAATTAGCTAGCTAGCTAACTTAGCAGTGTTAAATTCTTACCAGTGTACCTCGAGTTAGGTTCTGTCTAACTGTAGATCGCTTGATAACTTAAATGCGCACAAAATAATGGATTTCCTCTCAAAACTGCGACTTGGTTAAAAAGTAGGTATATCGGTTTTGACAACTGCATGTGAGGTTTCAGTGTGTGCCACCAACCATAACAAGGCAAAATAGTTCAATAAGTAACCTAAAAGACAAATGCATTTCTATTGAGTTGACGCTCAAGAAATTGAGCAATGGCGAAAAGTAAAAATCTGACGCGTGCCACACGCTGCCGGTGGGCTTTGCTCCATTGAAATTAATGCAACCAATTTTTTGATGCGCATCTCACGGTTACAGACATTAAATGAAATATGTGAGAATAATGGTAAACCGAAGCAGATTTCATGTTTGCATGATAACTACTCAGTCAAACTCGCTAGTCAGCAAGCCAACAATACAAAATAATACTTAGCTTAGGTAGAATTAGCTGTCAGGATGTAGTTTTCTGTTTATTTATTTATTTTTTTTATCATAACCCATGCGTCATACACAGATGCCTAGTCTCACGCATTTGGCGTAGGTCTACGTATTTTTTTGGGCTTATTCACCATAGTCAGTACTAATTCATTGAATGCTTAATGAGATTCTCATGTGGAATTAAAATCCTTGTGCATTGAAATTTCCATTTCACTTGCGTAAAGGTTCATCTCAAGTCACATGGAAAGCGATTATGACTTACTTTGAGAATTTTACCTCAGAGGGGTCTTTATTTGGCCAGAGGGTATGTTAAATGCTCAAGATTATTTAGCGGAAATTAAGGTTTGGGACTACGAAGTATTAGACAAGTTGCATAAATTAAAGGCAGATAAGGCGGCGGGTCCTGATGGCTTATATCCTCGAGTGCTCAGGGAAGTTGGTGAGATCATCTTTAAGCTGCTATTCGCCATCTTCAGACGGTCTTTGGAAACTGGAGAAATACCAAATGATTGGAAACAGGGCAATATAATATCAATATATAAAAGAACCGAGCCAGGAAATTACAGACCAGTCAGTTTAACTCGCATTGCGTGCAAAATATTGGAATCTATCATAAAATATGAGCTGGACTTATTTCTTGAATGTAACAGTATCTTGAGGGATTGCCAACATGGTTTCTGTAAGGGAAGGTCATGCCTGACAAACCTTTGGAATTTTTTGAAGAGGCTACCAAGACTTATGACCAGAGCAGGGCTTATGACATCATATACTTGGATTTTCCGGAAGCATTTGATACAGTACCGCATAAGAGACTAATTTTTAAAATGAGCTCCATTGGAGTTACAGGAGGTATTCTGGAGTAGATTCAAAACTGGTTACAGGACAGAACACTGAGTGGTGGTCAGTGGTATCTCACCTGAGCTAAGTATAGTGGGGAGTGGCGTCCCCCAGGGATCAGTGTTGGGATCCCTGCTGTTCCTCATCTACATGAATGACCCTGATAGAAATATTGAGAGCAGATTAGTTAAATTTGCAGATGATGATAAATTGGGGGGTTTGGCAAATAGTTTAAAGTCCACTAAAGTGATTCTGGATGATTTGAATTAGGGAGGGGGAGATTTTTGATCAGATCGCACATCGACGATCGAAGGGATGATCATGATTGGTTTTTTCCATAACGCAATATTTTTAACCTGACACGCGAACACCCCCTAACTCATCACGCAGTTTCATGTCTCTGAGCTTTACCTTCTTAACGATGGTGCGAGTTAATATTTCGGTCTACATTCATTTTCAGTGGTAGAAAAGACGTTCCTAAACCGTAACAACCAAACTATCGGTGGTTTATCGGCCGAAGGTTAACTAAAAGCAAAGTCTTTTGCAGAAACGAACTGCTGGCATTTCTAAGTAAAAAATATAAATGTAGTGTCAATAAATTCATTAATTTCACTATGATGTTATAAATAATTTTTTGAACACTATTTCGAATAGAATCCAGAATTGGGCAGAAATGTGGCAAATGAAATTTAATGTAGCAAAATGTAAAGTTGTACATGTAGGTAATAAAAACATTAGACGGGATTACTTCATGGGAGGTTTAAAACTGGAATGTGCTGCACAAGAGAAAGATCTGGGAGTGATTGTTGACCAAACCCTCACAGGCTCTAGCCATTGTGCCGTAGCAGTTAAAAAAGCAAATCGGATGCTGGGATACATTGCCTAAACCTAAAGTATTGAGTACAAATCTAAGGAGGTGATGTTTCTTTTGTAGAACACATTCGTCAGACCGCATCTGGAGTATTGTGTACAGTTCTGGGGACCATACTTTAAGAAAGATATAGAGGCTCTAGAGAAAGTTCAGAAAAGAGCCACAAAGCTAATTCCAGGGATAAAAGATGAAATCTATGAGAAGAGGCTGAAGATCCTTAATCTCTTTAGTCTTAGGAAAAGGAGACTGAGGGATGATTTGATTGAGGTCTTTAAATATGTTAAAGGGATTAACATATTTAAGTGAATTATGTAGGATTCCTTTGACTAAGTGTTGTGAGTAGAACTCAGGGTCACAAATGGAAGTTGACCAAAGGTAAATTTAGCACTAATATTCGGAAATATTTCTTCACCCAAAGAGTAATTTCAATGTCCAATAGCTTGCCTGACCATATTGTTGAGGCAGAGATCTTGGGGGTTTTCAAGAGCAGGCTTGACTTAAAGGGGAACTCCGGTCAATTTCAACATGTATCTTTGTTGTTTGTGGTGAAGGAGTACTGTCAATAGCGAGACAAACGAAGAAATTTGGTTTTGCCTACACCGAGTTATGCTCCTGCTAAAGTTCGCACCTAAGCGGCTCCAATGGGGCAGGCTTTTAACGTGCTTTTAGCGTCTTAACACAATCGTGATGTCATTTCAAGTCCATAGCCATATTCACCTAACCCTTCCAAGTGACCACAATGAATTTCACGACAGTAGCTGAATTAGAAATGTATAAAAATTGTGCTAATTTACTCAGTGCACGTACCTCTGTTTACTTCCTGTTTTCCGATGAAGTCCACACTGGTCGATTGTCAAACTCGAAAAATCCAATATTCCAAAATGTAATTTTTTCCACTGACAGCTGACTTTCTTCCTCTGTGGTCATTGCGATGCAGTACCCACAGGAGCACCACCACGTCTCCGCACTTCGTGGCCGTGAAGCAGCCTCAGCCTGCTCCTCTGCTTCTGCCGCTCTTTCGACATCTTGTGCCAATAACTCTTCGTCCGTATATTCAGGTTCGAAGAGGTAACCCCGGCCATCAAACTCAAAAAACTCCTCGTGTTCCTCATCGGATTCGGATGAACTATCCATCAGAGCAAATATTTTCAAGATACTAAACAAATGTCGTTGTCGTTCCAACGCTCCGTCTTCGTATGAGATCTCCGCGGATGTTGCCGACACTCACCTGTAGTGCTAATTCCCAATGAGACTGCACGCGAGTATTAAAATGTAGTTGTGATGTTAGGCTGCAGTGTAGCTATGTTGCTACACAGTCATCGCAATGGACATAACCACAGCGGTTCGTAAGCATGTTTTTTGGTGGAAAAATTAAATTTTGGAATATTGGATTTTTCGAGTTCGACAATCGACTAGTGTGGACTTCATCGGAAAACAGGAAGTAAACAGAGGTACGTGCACTGAGTAAATTAGCACAATTTTTATACATTTCTAGTTCAGCTACTGTAGTGAAATTCATTGCGGTCACTTGGAAGGGTTAGGTGAACATGGCTATGGACTTGAAATGACATCACGATCGTGTTAAGACGCTAAAAGCACGTTAAAAGCCTGCCCCATTGGAGCCGCCTAGGTACGAACTTTAGCAGGAGCATAACTCTGTGTAGGCAAAACCAAATTTCTTCGTTTGTCTCGCTATTGACAGTACTCCTTCACCACAAACAACAAAGATACGTGTTGAAATTGACCGGAGTTCCCCTTTAAAGCTAGATACCATTGAGTGATTGAGTATCTGAAGGGATACATTCACAATAGTATACAGAAACTGGCGAGCGTAGTTGGGCTGAACGACCTGTTCTCGCCATTTATGTTGTGTTGTGTTGTGTTATGCTATGCTATGTTAATTTTCGTGCGACCAGAGTCTCTGCAAAGACACAGATGTACCCAGAAATGAGAGCAGCCTTCGTCAAATGCACCTGCCCCGAGTGTTTGAGCAACGCTTCTCTTCGGTGCCACTGAAGATCGGTGGGAAGAATTTTTTTGTTATTACCTCCGCTGTGACAATAGTCAGCAGTCAGCGGAGCTTTTCTAATGCCGAGTTGCCCGGCGCCTGTCTGTCTGTCCGTCCGTCCGTCCTATGTCAACTTTTTACTTCACATTTGAATATCTCAAATTGTCTGATTAACTTTTTGTCTAATTTGTTGTGAGCCTTCCTTATGATGTTCTGATGTGCCACTGCGATAATTAGAAAATTTGGACGATTTGGAAGATTTGGAAAATCAGTGTTTGTGTAAATTTTTTCAGTCTTTCATTAAACCCTTTGCCCGGAAGCCAAATATGGCTATTTAGGTGTTACCTTATTTAAGGCTTTATAATTCAAGATTACAGTTTCACGGATAGAAAAACTTCGGCTCAATTGAGTCTAAACACTAGAAGCATTTAGGCTCCCATCGTATTTCAGTTTATTTTTATGATTTTGGTAGAGAAAAGGGGCTGCAAACACAAATCTTCATGAAAATTCAACTTTGAAATTACAAAAAAATAATACTGACAATTGAAAAACTGCTGGGGCTTAAAACTATACATCTTGGGATCATGGACTTCTTGACCACAAGTACAATTCATCTTGAACATTACATTCTAGATTACCCGCTTGCTATGAGCCAAATTAGACAGCTATCCGGGTGTCTCCCCAAAGTCTGAAATCCATCATAATGTTGCACTGTCAAATCATAAAATAATCATATATTTAACACAAATTAACTTCTGAGGCATGAAATTCAGCATAAACTAATGATTTTCTGGTTGAATTTAGCATTAATTTGTCAATATCAGTGCAGTTGAACATCAGTGATCACCAGTAACCTCTCCAAACACAAAACATGCCTTTTCCCCATAATAAAGTTTACAATTTTGTCAATTTTTCTTCAAAGTCCCCCAAGCAATAAATAAACTGCTGATTAAACAGCCAGAACATTCATCCTACAATGAAAAGCTAACCACTCTCACATCCGAGCTCACAACCTTTACGCCTTATAAGGGTTAAAACTCACTAACTCAGTAATATCTGAATTCTGAAATATACCTTATTTTAACAGAACATAAATTCCACTTTCAGGAAAAGTGAAACGACATATGCCTCCCTAGATTCAACAGAATGGTGCAATGAACGTACCGAGGGATCTACCGACGTGCGTGGGCTGCATGCATTTGGAGAAATGAAAACCTTGGCATTCGATGTCCTTAAACGCGGTATAAATTCTACAGCAAAAAGCCATATCGAGCAAAATGCAAACAGACTAGAAGTATAACCTGTTTTCTTCATTGATGCCCTCCTTCAGAGACGGATGTATCAGGTAGAAGGAACCCTTCAGTACTCTTTTATTCAGAATAATTCCCATTGACCGCGTCCAAACAACATTTAAATCTCATAAATGAAACTGAACACTTCAGGCCGGTATCGGGTGTCTTTTTTTCTTTAAAATCGCAACATTTTCAGCTGCTCAAGCGCAACCGTGGCCAACATTTGAAGAATACAACCAACCTTACTTTTACGCTCAGCTTTGTATCCTATTCTTATTGTCTGATCAATGTATTTCAGTTATTGCGGAAAGTTTAAACACTCGGGAATTGGATAAGAAATGAGTCAATCAATATATTGTTGCCGGGGAAGCTCCACGAGGGCGTGAACTATAACTGTGCAGTTACGCAGATGAATCTGAGTATATAATTGAGTGATTGGCTATCAACACCAGTACTCGGGTGGATATAAGGGAGCGCTGAATTTGTCATTGGAGGAATCTATGTGTTAATCCACATGAGGGAAGCACGCATTTTTTTGTGTGTGATGACTGTAATTGACAGTAGAATGTGAGACAATCAGAACCGTGTCAGATTTTTTGCTTCACAACACGTATTTTTTTTAACCACTAATTGGAATACTGTTGGCTCACTGTAACTAAAGTGGTTGCTATAGGGATAGGAGGGAACTTCTCCATACTCTAATTCGTGTTTCAGCTCTGCCTGCTTGTGAATATTCAGTAACTGATCCGGGGGTGCCATCTCGTGGTCGAGTACTGTAACTACGTGCTTAAATTTGCAATTCTATTGATGTAAGCGTCTATATCTGCAGAAAGGGATTAATGTCTTTCATTAATATCTCATCAAAAGGCCTGTGTAATTGCAATTTGCAGTGTGGCTCTATTGTTATACTACATAAATTGAGACACCAAACTGGTTCACAGCATATTCTGGTTACCAAATGTGTCGTGTTAATATTACAATAATTTTCAAGGATTTCTGAAATTATGGCATGGACATTTCACTCATCCTCAGCGGAGCTCTCTAGGCTGACAGACGAGACCACTGAGGCTAGGGATTGCAGCGTCCTAAACTTCATCATTGGTCAGTCATGTTGACTTAAGAACTCAGATAACCGTTAAATAGCCCGCATTACTTCCTTTCACAGACTACTTTGTTAATTGCGTCCATGCAAATTAAGACATAACGTCGGCCCCCAGTGGTGAAATAAAAAGCTGATGCATCCTTGTTTCAGGTTGTTCGTGTTTAATCATTACTGTATTACATTTTGCCGTGGTATGTAATACAATGTATTGGGAACTGAACAAAAGTTTATAATAAAAATTTATTGTCATTACTGCTGCTGTTATACATTCATGTATACAATAAAATTATAATTATAAATTATAAAATTATTATAAATTATAAATTGAAAAGGGGCATTTAAACGAGTGCATGTCAGTACCGCCATTGTGTGCCGTTTTGACTATAGCTCACACTTTGTTTCAAGTGACACTTTTATTTTGTAATATTATTTCAGGTAAAAAATATTTTTTCCCTGCACAGTGCAATGTTATATTGCGTCATTATGCAGTATTTGTTCTGACTAAATACTGAGGAAGATTGAGCAATGTTGTGTTGTATCAATAAATTTAAGATAAGATATTTCTATTCGTGGACATTTTATTCATTCACATAAATAGTACATGGTAAAATTGGGGGGAAAAAATTGAATTTGGGGAAAAATAAAACTGAATTTGGAAAAAAAAAATTGTATTTCATATTGCCCTAAATATTGTTTTCTGACGAAACAATTTTTCTTTACCACCTGTTCAAAAACAAAAGTTTATGATGTATGCGTGCATCTATGTATTCAAGGCAGTATTCTCAGGCTTTGATTGTAATTTCTCTGGGCTGTTGGTGTGATTGATGTGTCCCAGTAAATTGTGTCCCAGTAAATTGATGGTAGCCATTGATTTTGGAACAGAGTGTTGTATACAAGCCCCATGCAGTTTGTACACAACACTCTTTCAAAATCAGTGGTTACCAACATAATTTATTGGGGCACATGGTAGTATATAAATCATATTTTAGACAAGTTACTCTGATTAATCTGCGATTTAACGGCATGCATTCTGGGGCCCCATTGGCTCCAGAATCACGTGGGCCCCCACCTGCTACGAAGAATCATGGTATTCTGAAAATAAATTTTCTACTCTAATCCTAGAAAAGCAAATTAAAGACTGCTCTGTGCACCTAGAATAATTAGTTGCTTCACAACCAACCCTGACAGGGCTGCAGGGAACATAAAATTATGCAGTCGGAGGAGGGGAGGGCTCATTCAATTCCATTCCATTCCCTCTGTACACCCTATATAGTCTTTACAATATTTTCTAAAGAGTGAGATAAGCGAGTAACTGGTGATAAGACATTCGGGCACATGATGGAATTTGGCAGATAATGAGCATAAAAATGACGAAATTGACAAAAATGAAATGTGGTGCAGAGGGATAATGGAGCATGATCCCAAAGTGATCACCATGGCATCGTAAAATAGATCTGACTCGGAACATAAACTGGTTAATGACAGTCAATTTGATTCAGGGTGCATTGAGGGAGTGGGATCCCAATATGGGGCTTTTTCACTTTAGTACTGTCAAAAGTGCCCTCTATACGCATGCGCCCTTAGTCGCCCACCCAGGTTTATATCTAAAAGTTTAGGAGAGGGTCTATGGAGCCCACCTGTGTGCAAAGCATGATGGGCCTCTTAGGGTGCAAGGCATAATTCCCCTGGGTAAATCCCATTTCATAGCCAAAAGTGGCGACGTTGGGTGCCCCCAATGTCCTTCGCTCTTAGTCGGCATCAAAAAGAATGATGTCATGTGAAAGAATTGCACAAAGGAATAATACTTCGGGCGATTTGGGGTGCACTGAAGTACTTGCATTTGAAAACCTGATTTTCTAAGGTGTACTTTTCACCCGTGCTCCTGTGGAGGCCCATCAAAAGTTACCAACAGGGTATTGGGCACTATTAACCTGACTTTTCTCACTTTGGGTGACATACCAATCTGTAAAAAAATTTGGGCACAATCTGAGACATGGTGTATCACACCCTAATGGTTACCTGCCTGAACCTTGGAAAAACTGGCTCTTAAAGAATATGAACACCAATTCCTAATACTGTTCTTCAAGTAGGGATTCAAAGAAAGTAAGTACCCATAAAATTGGTCCGTTATGGCAATTTCATGATGGGTTACTTGAAGGTATTCACCTATTTAACAAGAGAAAAAGGTTAAATGCAATTTGATATTCGCCTTTCAAAAGTTGCTCCTTTTCCACCATAACCAGTCTGCGGACAGTCATTTTCCGTGATGTCACGTACGGGTTGTATACTCTGAAAGTACCCAGATGTTCCATAGTTCTGCAGTGAACACTGCGAAAACTGTTTTCAATTTTGTTTTTAAAGCCTGACGAGTCAAAACTCTTAATCGATCTCTTCCAGATTTTCCAGTAGTTCATAGTTTTTAAATCCTATGTGTAAATCTTTTGTTTTTTTTTTTTAAAGCTACTGTCGCAGAAAGGTGATTTCTTTCATCGATGCATATTAGTTTTGCTGCTTATTTTGGTTCATTTCGTGCCTGCAAAAAGTCCGGTCGCCACACTGGCTATAAGCTATACACGTACACGTTGTCGAGTTCAGAAAGAAAATGAGTCATGCTACCCTTCTGAGGAAGGTTGGATGAGCCAAAGCTGGTCAACAAAAAAGATAGTATGTTATGACCACGAGATAAGTGATTGACTGACATAGAAATATGGAGTGACACGGTCGATGCCATTTAGAACACAATCGTACCCCTCATATCTCCACCCATTACTTTAAAATCAGCCTGAATCGTCTGCCTGTTCTTCTCATGCACAAAAGCTTTCAGGTCTTTATTGCTTTATTATAGTTGTATCTCTTCCCATGGTTCTTTCATCAACTTCTGGTCCTTCCTCTTCCATGATGGCCAAAATGAAACAAAACCTCAAATCTAATAACATAACATGAATGGCGACAACATGCCGTTTAGCCCAACTACGCTCGCCAGTTTCTTTATACTATTGTGAATACTAGTGAATTACCCGTGTTGAGAATAATTTCCTGTGACGACCTACGTCCACCTACCAACTTTCATGAATACGGTGACCTTTGACCCTCGTGACCTTGACCTTTGACGGAACAGACCTCTCGCGGTCATTTCTTGTGACGACCTACGTCCACGTACCAACTTTCATGAAAATCTGCAAGGGAGATGGGAGATGCGAAAAATTGACCTTTGACCCCAGTGACCTATACCTTTCTAAAAACTAACCCCTCAAGGACAATTCCAGGGACAACCTACATAGACCCCCCAAGTTTGGTGAAGATCTGTCTGAGGCCTCGGAGGATTAGGGGAACAAACAGACAGACAAACGTTGCTCAAATTATAGTATGATATCCCGTCAGATACTCAATGACTCAATGGTATCTAGCTTTGAGTCAAGCCTGCTCTTAAACCCCCAAGGTTTCTGCCTCAACAATATAGTCAGGCAAGCTATTCCACATTGAAATTACTCTTTGGGTGAAGAAATATTTCAGAATGTCAGTGCTGAATTTACCTTTGGTCAACTTCCATTTGTGACCCTGAGTTCTACTCACAACACTTGGTCGAAGGAATCCTACATAATTCACTTTGAGGTCTTTAAATTTGTTAAAGAGATTAACAATCAAATCACCCCTTAGTGTCCTTTTCCTAAGACTAAAGAGATTCAGGATCTTCAGCCTCTTCCCAGTGCTTTCATCTTTTATGCCTGGAATTAGCTTATCCAAATCATCTTGAATCACTTTAGTGGACTTTAAACTATTTGCCAAATTCCGCAATTTAGTATCATCTGCAAATTTAACTAATCTGCTCTCAATATTCCTATCAAGGTTATTAATGTAGATGAGGAATGGCAGGGGTCCCAAAATCGATCCCTGGGGGATGCCACTCCCCACCATACCTAGCTCAGATGAGGTACCACTGACCACCACTCTTTGTGTTCTGTCCTGTAACCAGTTTTGAATCCACTCCAGAATACCTCCTATAACTCCAATGGAGCTCATTTTAAAAATAGTCTCTTATGCGGTACTGCATCAAATGCTTTCGGAAAATCCAAGTACATGATGTCATGTGCCCTGCTCTGATCATAAGTCTTGAGGGCCTCTGGAAAAAATTCTTGAAGGTTTGTCAGGCATGACCTTCCCTTATGGAAACCATGTTGGGCTATCCCTCAAGATACTGTTACGTTCAAGAAATAAGTCCAGCTCATCTCTTAAGATAGATTCCAATATTTTGCACGCAATGCAAGTTAAACTGACTGGCTTATAATTTCCTGGCTGTGTACGGTCCCCTTTCTTATTTTTTGGTATTATATTGCCCTGTTTCCAATCGTTTGGTATTTCTCCAGTTTCTAAAGACCGTCTGAAGATGGCGGATAGCGGCTTAAAGATGATATCACCAGCTTCTCTGAGCACTCTAGGATATAAGGCTCCGATATTGACTAATTAGCTGGATCCGATATCGGGTCATTTCTTTTTTATTAATATCATACCCAGCAATACAGTTACAGCCATCTAGTCACTTCAATTCTATGTTTGCAACGCCGGTTACGTCATCACGCAGAGCACGCACAGCAGCTAGTGATGAGCAAACACAGAGCAATATGGAGCAAGCGCCGGAGCGAGTCAAGTCTGCTATTTGGAAACATTTCAAAGGTGATACGCCAACAAGTCCGACTGCAACATGCAAAATCTGCAACGCGACACTTGCGAGGTGTGGTGATAAAGTTGGTAAATTCAATACCACAAACTTAAATAAGCACCTCCAAAAGCACCATGCTAAAAAGCACGCGGAGCTCCAAGCTAAGCCAGTGTTCAGTGCCGAAAAGCCTCATCGCATTATGAGACGTCTGGGCAAACAAGGCTTTTTGGCACACGAAGCTTTTGGGCACGGGACTTTGTGCGTGCCGATATACCTTGAGGTTTTCCAGCACGAGGTTTTTTCGGCACGGAACACCAGCATCGTGACAGCAACCAACATAACAGAGAAGGTTATGGAGTTTGTTGTTTTGGATTCCCAGCATCTCTCGTTGATGACGAAGCAGGTCAGGTGAGCAGAAAATGCTTCCATTTTAGTTAAGTTAGTTACCCGTTTTGATTTTCTAAATGTTTTGGAAGTATTAGGCTACTTCTGTTTATTTTGCAATTTTGAACAAGTTAATTAAACCACTTCAGTTTGTTGGGTTCAGCTACTATATTTTATATTAGATTAGATTTTGAATGTCTGTTTGCACTAAATGTTTGCTTGTTACTTCTGTTTATTTTGTATTTTTGAACAAGTCAATTAAGCCATTGTTTGTTGGGTTTCAGGCACATAATGAGGGGGGATAAGTGTATCCGTCTGTCTGTAATAAAATCGTTTCCGGATAAGAACTCAAACTACAAGTGCTGGTCAACGAATTAGAATAATTTGAAATAGCGCAATCGTTAAATTTTCTTGATGCATTTTTTGTGCAGAAAGCAAATAAGGTGTTCACCGCGCCTGTCCTACTTGTTAGAGTATTCACAGAACTCGCTACCTGTAAAAAATTTGCTCAGCTGAGCTTTCCAAAAGGCCCATTTAGGCCATTTAACTGTGACACTGTTGTTTCATTGAATTAGAATAAGTGCTCGAATTTTTGTTTTCTGGAAAGAGTGTTCACTGTGCAGTATAAAGTCAGGGTTGAGTAGAATTTGTAAGTTGTAAAATCAATCATGGGTAAGCAGCACGACCTCTCAATGGGAATAGTGACTCAAATTCAAGCCCATCGCTAACAAGGCTTGACCCAAACTAAAATGGCTGAGCAGCTCGGCATCAGCCAGTCTTCCATCTGCAAAGCTTTAAAGAAAGACTGCAGCAAGCACACCAACTGTTCCGGCGTCCGAAAAACTTCTGCTCGCGACAACAAGCAGCTGAGAAAGATCGCAGTCAGCAACTGGTTCAAGTCCACTTCTGAGCTCAGCGACTTGTGGAACGAGCAGACCGGCGCTAACGTCTCGAGATCAACCACTTGCCGTCATCTGCGCGAACTTTGCTTCAAATCTCGCGTTCCAGCAGGAAAAACCGATGCTGAACAAGAAACAAATGGAGAAACGGCTGAAGTGGGCCAAAGAACACTGCGAGTGGACTGCTGAAGACTGGCAGAAAGTGGTCTTCAGTGACGAATCACGCTTTTGCATCTCCTTCGGTGACCAAGGTCCTCGTGTCTAGCGTTGTGGTGGCAAAACCTACAATCACGAATGCGTAAAAAGATGCGTCAAGTCTCCCCAGAGTGTTATGGTCTGGGGATGCATGTCCGCTCGGGGTGTAGGGAAACTCTGCTTCCTCAAGAAGACTGTCAAGGCTGCCGTATACCATGGTGTTCTGGAAACGTTCCTGATTCCGACTGTTTAGGGACAGTTTGGCGAAGAAGACCTCATATTTCAACAGGATCTTGCACCGGCTCATGCGCCAAAGTCGACCAAAGATTGGTTTGCCGAAAAACAGCTTGAAGTTTTGGCATAGCCAGCCAACTCGCCTGACTTCAATGTTATTGAAAACCTTTGGGCCATCGTCAAGCGGAAAATTCGAGACAGAAAGACGACTACGCTGGACCAACTGAAGCAGAACATCGCCACTGCCTGGGAAGCTGTGAGTGTGGAAACTTGTGACAAACTGGTCAAATCGATGCCGCGGAGACTTCAGGCAGTCATACAAGCCAAGTGGACAGCCACAAAATACTGAGAAAGTGATGATTCTAATTATAATAAAAATTATTCTAATTCAATGAAACGGTTTCTCCATTATTCTAATTCAATAAAACAACATTGTCACAGTTAAATGGCCTAAATGGGCTTTTTGGAAAGCTCAGCTCAGCAAATTTTTTACAGGTAGCAAGTTCTGTGAATACACTAATAAGTAGGACAGGCGCGGTGAACACCTGATTTGCTTTCTGCACAAAAAATGCATTCAGAAAATTTAACGATTGCGCTATTTCAAATGATTCTAATTCGTTGACCAGCACTTGTATATGTTATGGCCCCAATTTGTTATTACATTTAAAACAACAGCAACAGCAAGGGATGACACACAGTTTTTAAAAACTCAAACACATTTAATGAACAAAGACAATAACTAACAATAACCTACAACTAAATGACCAAGATTGAATAAAAAAAAACAGAAATATTTACAGTCCCTTTGGTGGGTTTCCTGGTGATGTGCTGGGTGAGAAAAATCCACAAAAGAAACTTAACAGGTCTTGAACAGAAATGACAGGTCTGGTCACATGTATCCTTCGTCTTGCAATTTCTCCTACTACTTTACTGTTTCAATTCTTTTCCTTATATACTCTTTTGCAGACCCCACCCACATTTAGACCTCTTTTTTTTACTTTTCGGGGACTTGCCCCAGACATGTCCAGGACATGTCTAAACATAGCTCCAGTCTGAGCTGAATAAAAAAAAAAAAGGTAAATACTGCCATCCAGTGGCCTATATTCACATTACACCTCCATTCCAAAAGGGAAAAATTTTGACTCATAAAGGCAAAATTTTTCTTTTCAATACAAAATGGTTAAGTGAACACTTGTCTATATATACATATCATACAATATTCAAATAAACACATGATATATATATACACATATTCTAACACGGGATAAGCAATCAGCAATTACATTGTCTGTACCCTTCACATGCTTAATTTCCAAGTCAAACTCCTGTAAAATCAAACTCCAATTCAACAATCTCCGATTCTTGTTTTTCATCTTACTCAAAAACATTAACGGATTGTGGTCAGTGTACACAATCATTGGCTTTTCCCCTGTACAAACATAAACTTCAAAGTGTTGTAAAGAAAGGACGAGAGCCAACAGTTCCTTCTCTATTGTGGAATAGTTCCTTTGGTGGCGATTGAACTTCCTGGAGAAGTATGCCACGGGATGCTCAATGTCATCAGAGTCACTTCTCTGTTGGAGCACAGATCCACAAGCTTGGTCGCTAGCATCGACCGCGATGGAGAACGGTTTGTTGAAGTCAGGAGATTTGAGCACGGGGAAGTGACACAGCAGAGACTTCAGGCAATCGAAGGCTCTCTGGCATGCATCATCCCAAGTGAACTTTACGCCTTTCTTCAGTTGGTTAGTTAGACTGAGAGCAATCTCAGCAAAGTTCTTGCAGAACTTGCGGTAGTACCCGATCATTCCAAGGAAGCGGCGCAAAGCTTTTTTGTTGTGCGGAACTGGAAAGTCCATGAGGGCTTGGACTTTAGCATTTATGGGTGCCACCTTACCCTGGCCTATGACGTAGCCAAGATAGGTGACAGTAGCACAACCAAAGTCACTCTTGCTCAGGTTAACAGTCAGGTTAGCCTGGGTCAGGCGCTGGAACAACGTCTCTACATCTTTCAGATGTTCTTCCCAGGAGTCACTCCATGTGATCAGGTCGTCGATGTACGCACCCGTGTGTGGCAATCCGGCGATTGTAGACTGCATCATCCTTTGGAACGTGGCTGGGGCATTTTTCATGCCAAAGGGTAGGACTTCATACTGGTACAACCCAGATGGTGTGGCAAAAGCAGAGATGCTCTTGGCCTTCTCAGTTAAAGGCACACACCAATAACCCTTCAATAAATCAATCTTGGTCAGAAACTTTGCTTGCCCTACTCTATCAATACAATCATCAATCCTAGGTATTGGAAACACATCAGTTCTAGTTACAGCATTGACTTTGCGATAATCTGTACAGAATCTAGTACTTCCATCAGGTTTTGGAACTAGCACACAGGGTGAACTCCAATCTGAGTTGGAGGGTCTGATAATATCATGTTCTAACATGTACTCAACCTCTTTCTCAGCTATCTTTCTCTTTTCAGGATTCATCCGGTACGGATGCTGTTTTATTGGTTTGGCATCACCAACATCTACATCATGAGCGGCCATAGAGACTCTTTTTGGAACATCAGGAAACAGATCCTCATATTTCTTGATCAACCTCTCAAACTGATCTCTCTCTGAGGGTTCTAAGCGCTGGAGTTTTACATAAAGATTTTGCAACACTTCAGAATTTGACAATTTACATGAAAGAACTTCAGCTTTAATTCGAGGTTCATCATCTTGAAACTCCCCCTCATCTTCACACGTTTTGACCATAGGAGAATCTGAAGTTACAGCAGCAACCCTAGCATTTCTGTCATGATAAGGCTTCAGCATGTTAATGTGACACAATTGTTTTGGTTTTCTCCTATCTGGAGTCTTCACAATGTAATTGAGATCATTGAGTTTTGTCAGAATTTCATAAGGACCATGAAATCTTGCCTGCAATGGATTGGACTGCAAGGGAAACAACACCAGGACCTTGTCTCCTGGTTTAAACTCACAGCTTCTAGCCTTATGATCATACCAAGTTTTCATTTTTCCCTGACTTGATTTCAAGTTCTCTTTGGCTAGGTCACAAGCTGCATGCAATCTGTCCTTGAACTTGCTAACATAGTCTAACAGACTGATATGCGGCTCTTCCTCTTGCCATTGTTCACTCAATAATAGCAAAGGTCCTCTCACTTCATGACCAAACACAAGCTCAAATGGACTGAATCCAGTAGACTCCTGCACTGCTTCTCTAGCTGCAAACAACAGCAAATGAACACCTTCATCCCAGTCTTTCTCATGGTCATAACAATAAGTCCTCATCATTGTCTTGAGAGTGGAATGAAACCGCTCTAAGGCACCCTGACTTTCTGGATGATAGGCACTAGAAAGAATCTGCTTTGCACCTAGTTCATACACAACCTGCTGAAACAATCCTGAAGTGATATTGCTACCTTGGTCTGACTGAATTTCCCTGGGAAGGCCAAACAACGTGAAGAACTTTATCAAAGCCTTCGAGATTGCAGTTGCCTTGATGTTACGTAGAGGTATGGCTTCAGGGAATCTGGTAGATGCACACATGATTGTCAACAAGTACTGATTTCCAAATCTAGTCTTGGGTAATGGACCAACACAATCAACAATGACTTTAGAGAATGGCTCCCCAAATGCTGGGATAGGCTGCAATGGAGCTACAGGTGGGTCTAACTGGTGTTTTCCAACTACTTGACAAGTGTGACAGGTTTTGCAAAAGTTGGAAACGTCTTTCCGAAGCCCAGGCCAAAAGAAGTGTTTCATGATCTTATCAACAGTCTTGTTAACACCAAGATGACCTCCTAAAGGTAAACTATGAGCCATTGTTAAGATCTCATTCCTGTAGACCTTCGGAACAACAATTTGCCTGACCACTGCCCAATCTGCATTGGCAGGGATATCAGGAGGGCGCCACTTCCGCATCAACACACCATCCTTGAGATAATACCCAACTGGAACTGCGTCTATTTCTTTATCAGGAATCTCCTCCTTAGTGCACAAATTTCAGGATCATTAGTTTGCTCCTCAATCAACCGCGTTCTGGACAGAGACAAGTCTCCAGACACATCAGAATCACCAGACCCTTCCGGCTGGCTGAATAGAGAACTGATAAAAGTATCTGATAAGTCCTCAAACGGAGAAACCATAGTAGGCCAATCAGAGTCATGAGGCGAACCAGCTGAGTCCTGACTATTCAATGTGCTGGACGGCACCACAACATCATCTTCTTTAGCCTTCTTGGCCATAGCACGAGTCACTGCGCAAGAAGGATACAGAGATGGGTCCTCATCCCCATCTTCAGTGCTCGGCTGTGAAGTAAGATGTACAGGGGGAACTACTTTGCCCCCAGCCAGGTCATTGCCTAGCAACAGAGAAACACCCTTTATAGGTAGACTTGACATAAGTCCCACCTTTACCTGTCCTGTAACTAAATCTGACTTCAAGAATATAGAGCGCAGGGGTACAGATACTGTCCTCCCTTCAATACCTTGTACAAGTATGAAATCCCCTGAAGCGGTCTCATCACGTAACTCCAGGGAGTCCATCAACAAAAGTGACTGAGAAGCTCCGGTATCCCTTAGGACATATATGGGGACAGGAGTAGTATGCTCATTCAGAGCCACAAATCCCTCTGACACAAATGGAAGAAATTCCTCCCTCACGAAGTCAGCTGTAACAGGCCTTTTAGCCCCACAAGAAGCAGGCAATTTAGCAGATCGGTTATCTACTACAGGGGTTTCTAACCTTGTTTTCACAAAGGCATTTGGTTTGGTATCCTTTTTTTTTTCTTTCTTAGCTTTCAGGAACCAACAGTTAGTTGTAACATGACTAGATTTCTTGCAATAACTGCAAACTAGACCACTTTTGTCACTGTCAGCTTTCACACTTTGATCAGACCTGTTACTGGATTTCTGAGCACCATCACCAGATTTGTCTTTGTCTTTGGGTGAGGAATCTTGGGTATCACCGTAACCCTTTTTCTGAAATTGGGACCATCGATTGTCACTGCTAGACTGAAATTTGGACTTATGTGTGAGAACATATTCATCTGCAAATTTGGCAGCTGATTGCAAATTCAGTGCTTGCTTCTCATTAAGGTCGGTCTTAACATCATCCTTAACACAGTTCTTGAATTCTTCAACTAACAATATCTCTTTTAGTGAGTTGAAATCATCCTTGACCTCCATAGAAGTACACCAGCGTTCAAAGCAAACTTTCTTCTCATTAGCAAATTCCACATAAGTCTGATTTTCGGATTTCTTCAAACCTCTGAATTTCTGTCGGTAAGCCTCTGGAACCAACTCATAAGCTCTCAAAATAACCTTTTTGACAATCTCATAATCAGAGGAATCATCGGCAGGCAAAGCCGAATAGGCTTGTTGAGCTTTACCCTTGAGGACAGTTTGCAACATCAGAGGCCAGTGTTCTTTTGGCCACTGGCAACTCCTTGCTACCTTTTCAAAACACTGGAAATAGTTGTCAACATCCTTCTCCGAAAATGGAGGCACCAATTTTACCTCCTGGCTAGCCCGAAATTTATTTTCAGTTTGAATTTTTATTTTTAGTTGCTCCATTTGGAGTCTTTCTTCTCTATCGAATTTCTCTAATTCAAAATCTGTCTTGCAAATTTTTCTAACTCAAATTCTCTTTGTTTTTCTCTTTCTTCCCTCTCAAATTCTCTTTGTTTCTCTTTTTCCTCCCTTTCTTTTTCTCTTTCCTCCCTTTCAATCTCTAGCATTTTTAATTTAAGTTCCATTTCTATATTTGGATTTTCCACTGGAAACTGTTCCAGATCTCCTGGTGCAAACACATTTTCATCAATGTAATATTCAACTATCTCTCTAGCCAGTCTTGCTTTTCGCGTGGCTGGTTTTACCTCTGTCAGCTCCAAATGTCTGCATATTTCCAACAGTTCTGTCTTTTTAAAAGACTTCAAAACCCCGACGGTTGGTGATGCCAAGAAATCATCCATTGCTGTTGTCAATATATTTATATAGGAAAATTCACAAAAACAATTTTACAATCTGAAATGTTAGATTTTTAATAAATGACTCACAAAATGGTCTATCCCGGACCTTGAGCCCCCAATTTATGGCCCCAATTTGTTATTACATTTAAAACAACAGCAACAGCAAGGGATGACACACAGTTTTTAAAAACTCAAACACATTTAATGAACAAAGACAATAACTAACAATAACCTACAACTAAATGACCAAGATTGAATAAAAAAAAACAGAAATATTTACAGTCCCTTTGGTGGGTTTCCTGGTGATGTGCTGGGTGAGAAAAATCCACAAAAGAAACTTAACAGGTCTTGAACAGAAATGACAGGTCTGGTCACACGTATCCTTCTTCTTGCAATTTCTCCTACTACTTTACTGTTTCAATTCTTTTCCTCATATACTCTTTTGCAGACCCCACCCACATTTAGACCTCTTTTTTTTACTTTTCGGGGACTTGCCCCAGACATGTCCAGGACATGTCTAAACATAGCTCCAGTCTGAGCTGAATAAAAAAAAAAGGTAAATACTGCCATCCAGTGGCCTATATTCACATTACATATAGCACTTACAAGCACCAAATTTGGTATGGAGCTTCTCCTTATGGTCTAGTTGTGCCTTTTTGGGGTTTTGGTCCGTCCGTCTATCCACACAACCTGCAGGTTACACAACCTACAGCCGGGGGGATCCGCCATTGCCAGATGGCTCTTGTTAAATATTTATGGAAGTGTTATTTATTTCTTTTTGCTGCTCATGAGCACTTTGTTATTTGTTAATAAATAATTTAAAGTACATTTATATCTGTGTTAATTTGTTACCTTTTTTTAACAAGGCTAAATGTTTATGTCATGTTTGATGCCTTCGCTCAGATGGCAAGGTATGCGGTTCATTCATTCAACAGTAGTATCGGATCGGTGTCGGATATCGGCCGATATGCTCAGCCCAGGTATCGGTATCGGATTGGATGGGGAAAAACCTGGATCGGTGCATCTCTAATCGGGCCGACTTATCTGCCTTTAGTTTATGCAACTTGTCTAATACTTTGTTATCCCTAACCTCAATTTTCGCTAAATAATCCTGAGCATTTAACATGCCCTCTGGCCGAATAAAGACCCCCTCTGAGGTAAAATTCTCAACAAAGTAACTGTTTAAGGCATCCGCAATATCCTTGTGATCATATAGCAGTGATCCATTTTTTTTATTCTTAATGCACTCAACCTGCTCTTTAACTTTTCTTTTTCTGCTACAGCACTGAAAGAAGCACTTAGGGTTAGTTTCTGCCCCCTCTGCAATTTGTCTTTCATACAGTCTTCTAGCGTTCCTCAGCTCGTGACCACAGCCCGCATTTTGCTGTATTCAGCCTTAGTGTTCTCATTGTTATCCTTCATGTACATCTTATAAAGATTCCTCTTTTCCCTCGAAATCCTACGAATACTTTTGGTCATCCACTGAGGATTCTGCTTTTTCAGCTTACTTTTGGACACCTTCGGAATGAATCTGCATTGTGATTCAAGTTTGGACACCTTCGGAATGAATCTGCATTGTGATTCAAGTAAAACCCCCTTAAATCTTTCCCACATCTCATTTAGGGACTCACAGTCCAGGAGTCTCTCCCATTTTATTTCACTTAGATATGAGCGCATGCTGTCAAAGTTTGCTCGCCTAAAATTGAACATTTTTGTTTTTGAATACACCTTTTTAACTTCCCATGAAACATCAAAATTAACAGCAGAGTGATCACTTGTCCCAAGTGGCTCCAGTACCTCAACATTGCTAATTCTATCGGGGTCATTACAGAGCAGTCTAAAATTGCCCTCTCTTTTGTAGTTTTATTAACATACTGCACCAAAAGATTATCATTTATAATATCTAGAAATTCTTCCTCCTCGCTACCCTGTCCTTTCACCATTTCACAATCGATACCAGGATATTTTAAGTCTTCCATAATAATAGTCCCACCACCTCTGCAAGCTTGTGTAATCCTCTTAAAAAGCATTTCATTAATTGTACTGTCCAAAGATGGTGGTCGATAGCATACGCCTATGTTTAAACCTGTCTCGTGGTTGCCACTGAGTCTTTCCTGTTCATGTATGTTTTCGTTCACATAGATTGCCACGCCCCCTCCTCTCCTATCCTTCCTAAAGAGCTTATAACCTTCTATATTATATTCATCTCCATCCTCTTCACTAAGCCATGTCTCTGTTATCCCAACTTTGTCCTAGCCCTCAGTAATCACAGCAGCCTCAAGCTCTGGAAATTTATTTTTATGCTTCTTGCATTAAAATAAATACATTTCAGGTTCCCCCTTGATTTCCCATGCGCCCGCTGCTTCAAGCCCCCCACTACGCCTTGTTGCTTTAAAAGTATTTCATCAATAGTGCATGTAACGATGTCAGCTTCCATCGGGGCAGTCAGCATTTCCCTATGTGTAACACTCCCTAACCTCCCTGCCCCCCAAGTCCCTAGTTTAAATAATCCTGTGCTACACTCAACATACGCTGGCCCAGTGCAAAGGTACCCCTCTGGTTCAGGTGCAGCCCATCAGGCTTGAACAGGTCACCCCTGTCCCAGAAAAAGTTCCAGTGCTAATTCCACAAATTTGCCTTGCAGAACTCCAAACCTACCCTTACCTATGTCATTTGTCTAACATGGACTGTGACAGCTGGATCCTTCCCCGCTCTGGCCAGGAGCTTGTCCGCACGCTCCAGGAGGTCTCCTACCTGGGCACTAGGCAGGCAACACACTGTGCTAGACTGCTCGTTGCGCGAACAGACTAAGCTATCTATTCCTCCAAGTATTGAGTCCCCCACTATCACTAAATCTCTTTTCTGAGGGGTAGAGGCCAACAGGGTGCCCTGCTGCTCATCAGTCCCCTCACTCTCAGGGTCAGGGGCCAAGTCGAGTTCCTGCAAGGGCCAGAATCAGTTGGACACCTCAACCACTGGAGGAGCTGTCGCTGTACAGCTTCTTGTGCTGTCGACCTGCAGTCACCCAACTTTCTCTCCCTGCCTGCTCTGGGATCCCTGAACCACCCTGCTTCAGCGTACACACAATTTCTCTGAACGACATATTACTTAGTTCACAATCAGTAGAGTTCCTAGAGGAACTATGTTGTGCTGCCAACTGGCCCTGAAGATCAAGGATCTTGCTCTTCAGATGCTCAACTAGCTGGCACCGGTGGCAGACAAACCCACCCTGGAATTCTTTCATTACATTACATTACATTATATTACAGATTCTGAGCAGACGCTCTTATCCAGAGCGACGTACAAAAGTGAACTAGATCAGTACAAAAGTGCAGAGTTCCTAGGAGACAAGTACAAGTGGTAACAGTAAGTGACAGAACACGTTCCATTGTTACAGATCTAAACCAATAACAAAAGGGCAAGGTCAAGTGAAGAAAATGGCAACAAGGTCAAGTGCAACATAGGCAAGTGCAACAAAGGGGCAGAGTCAAGTGCAAGTTCCAAAAGTGCGATTATCCTGCAACCTTCACATAGTTTTCGCCATATTTTTAGCCCCCTACCAAATGCTGAGGAACCACAATTTATTAATTTATTAACCTATGAAGCCCTAAGCTGCAGTCACATTAGAAACCATGGGGAAACTATGTAAATGGATTATAAGCCTCTTTTAACAGGGGCTTAGTTTTAGTAAACTGAAATGAAATACCAAATTGAGCCAAACTCAGCACTCCTAATAAGCTGACTTGAGTTGATCTAATCCCAGTACTACCAATATACTAACCTAAAAATATCACAAGGCTTAGCTGAGAACCCAGATAAAACAGACTGGATACAACGCCCAGGAAAAACTGGAGGAGGGAGGAGGCAGAGCACTCCAGTAAAACTTATCGTTTAAATTCCAACCTAACCGATTTGACGGCTCAGTAACTGCTGCCCTACTAACTAAATACTAAATCTCTGATCCCCACCCAAAAATGCAAACAGTACTTATCGAGCTAGCTTGCCGCAAATATAACCAAGGGTAACAGAGAAAAGAGTAATGCCCCAGTTCCCTTGAATTAAAACGGACCAAATAAACAAGTTGTTTACTATGTGAGCGAACTAAACACGGTACCTCCCCCAACAAGCTGTCCGAAGCACTCAAACAAGCAGTTAAACTTAAATCAGCTGATCAAGGCACAGCAACCGGAGGAAAATACAAAGGGAGGAAAATTTACAATGTGCTTAATCAAAAGAGCCCTTTGGAAATGATAAAATGCGAAAACGACAAAAACCCTGGTTCGCGTTAATATTCGAGCTTGGCAATGCGTTTATGCGGTAATGAAGTCAGGACAGAGAACGAAGGGGACTAAAAAACCCCGGTGAATGTCAGTATTTATTGGCTAGAAGACTGTATGAAAGGCAAGCCACCCAGTATGAAACCAAGCCAGGTTATAGTTAGATATCCAGGTAGTTTGATAATATTCTTGGCATTGAGAGCTTGCTGAGGTTTGTTGCCAAATCAGCTACAGAAAAACCAGGCGACAGTACCTCTGTCCTTGAAAACAACTGTTTTACTTTGTATATCGCACAAATCACTTTGTCAATTATTAAGCATTTAATTTATTCTCTAAATTTAGCGTTTATTTTACTTTACTTTCCTCCCAGGAGACTGAAACCCCCCAAAAAACCCCCGTCGCCTTTGTTTGATCAGATTAGCGACTTAATTTGGCTGTTTGCTCACCGAGTTGTTACAGGCGGAAAAAGGGGAAAAAGACGGAGGAAGATTCTCCCTGCCCCTAATGCGACAAAGGTTATACCTCGGGAGCAAATAATCTAATCTGTTATTGCTTGAGCCTTCGCACTCGAATTATTTTCAGAAAACCCCGTTTACACAAGAGTAAACCTTCAGCTTCAATCCCAAACGTCTTCCTCGCTCAACTCAAGCAGAATGATCACCAACGAACAGTGCTACAGCACAGCCAAAATGCAGTTCTGTCAGCTGCTAAAACTACCCCCAACCCAACAACTCTAAAATAAAAAATAATAATGTTAGATAGTTACAGTATATGCAATCGAAAGATCTGACGACAGGCAGCTGCAAGTGCATACACAACACACAAAACACAACACTGGTCACCATGTCAAAAAATTCTCAAAAAATTTATCTAAGTTGCTACATTTGTGGGATGATCACATGGAAATTCTTTCCCACTAATTCCCAGTAGTTCATTAATTATGGCAGTTTAAAAACTGGATGCCACGCCCACTTTAGCGCTCGCGAGTGACATTTTAACATTTTCTTGTTTTCAAAGATCAATATCTCTGGAATGTATCCATCTATAATTCTGAAAATTGACATGTGTAATATCTAGTGACTATATATTAGGGAATAAGTGTCAAAACTTCCAAAGGAAGGATAGATCCTGTTTTATGGGTTGCTGAATATGGCACTTTGCCAAAAAATTCTAAACAGCACAATGTTTACAGGGCTCAAGAGCGAACACTAGTTAAGTGATTGTCTTCATGTTTGAGAATTTACTAAGTTATTGACTTCATGCTGTAATGTGAATAGAGGCCACTAGATGGCAGTATTTACCTTTTTTTTGTTAAGCCCAGACTGGAGATAGGTTTGGGCATGTTTTAGGCATGTCTGGGGCAAGTCCCAGAAAATTAAAAAAAAAGTGGGTGGGGTCTGCAAAAGAGTATATAAGGAGAAGAATTGAGCCAGTAAGGGAGCAGGAGAAATTGCAAGGAGAAGGATACATGTGACCAAACCTGTCATTCTGTTTAAGACCTTTGAAGCTTATAGTGGATTTTTGCCTGTGTTAGAGCATTTTCCTCACCCAGGACACCACCAAGGAACCCAACCAAAAGGGACTGTAAATATTTCTGTTTTTCGTGTTAATCAATCTTGGTCATGAGAGTAGTCAGTAGATTGGTTAGTTGTTAGTTGTCTTTGTTAATTAAATGTGTTTAAATTTTAAAATTGTGTCTGTCATCCCTTGCTGTTGTGGATGTTGTAAATGTAATCACAAATTGGGGCCATAACAAATTGGGGGCTCAAGTCCGGGATGGAACATTGCGTGAGTCATTTATTGAAAATCTTAACATTTCAAATTGTAAAGTTGTTTTTGTGAATTTTCCTATATATATATATATGATTTCTTGGCATCACCAACTGGAGAGGTTTTGAAGTCTTTTAAAAAGACAGAACTACTAGAAATATGCAGACTTTCACAGCTGACAGAGGTAAAACCAGCCACGCGAAAAGCAAGACTGGCCAGAGAGATTGTTGAATATTACATTGATGAAAATGTGTTTGCACCCGGAGATCTGGAACAGTTTCCAGTGAAAAATCCATATATAGAAATGGAACTCAAATTAAAAATGCTGGAGATTGAAAGGGAGGAAACAGAAAAACAAAGAGCATTTGAGTTCGAAAAATTAGCTAGACAGAGAGATTTTGAATTGAGATTTTGAGAGAAATTCGATAGAGAAGAAAGACTCCTAATGGAGCTACTAAAAATTAAAATTGAATCTGAAAATAAATTTTGTGCTAGCCAGGAGGTAAAACTGGTGCCTCCATTTTCGGAAAAAGGATGTTGACAACTATTTCCACTGTTTTGAAAAGGTAGCTAAGAGTTGCCAGAGGCCAAAGGAACACTGGCCTCTGATGTTGCAAACTGTCCTCAAGGGTAAAGCTCAACAAGCCTATTCGGCTTTGTCTGCAGATGATTCCTCTGATTATGAGGTTGTCAAAGGTCATTTTGAGAGAGCTTATGAGTTGGTTCCAGAGGCTTACCGACAGAAATTGAGAGGTCTGAAGAAATCTGAAAATCAGACTTAAGTGGAATTTGCTAATGAGAAGAAGGTTTGCTTTGAGCGCTGGTGTACTTCTATGGAGGTCAAGGATGATTTCAACTCACTAAAAGAGATGGTGTTAGTTGATGAATTCAAGAACTTTGTTTAGGATGATATTAAGACCTACCTTTATGACAAGCAAGCACTGAATTTGCAATCAGCTGCCAAATTTGCAGATGAATATTTTCTCACACATAAGTCTAAATTTCAGTCTAGCAGTAACTAAAGATGGTTCCAATTTCAGAAAAAAGGGAACGGTGATACCCAAGATTCCTCACCCAAAGACAAATCTGGTGATGGTGCTCAGAAATCCAGTAACAGGTCTGATCAAAGTGTGAAAGCTGACAGTGACAAAAGTGGTCTAGTTTGCAGTTATTGCAAGAAATCTGGTCATGTTACAACTAACTGTTGGTTCCTAAAAGCCAAGGAAGAAAAAGAAAAGGATATCAAACCAAATGCCTTTGTGAAAACAAGGTTAGAAACCCCTGTAGTAGATGATCAATCTGCTAAAATTGCCTGCTTCTTGTGGAGCGAAAAATCCTGATACTGCTGACTTTGTGAGGGAGGAATTTCTTCCATTTGTGTCAGAGGGAATGCTCTGAATGAGCATTCTCCTCCTGTCCCCATATATATCCTAAGGGATACCGGAGCTTCTCAGTCACTTTTGTTGATTGACTCCTTGGAGTTACGTGGTGAGACCGCTTCAGGGGATTTCATACTTGTACAAGGTATTGAAGGGGAGACTGTATCTGTACCCCTGCGCTCTGTATTCTTGAAGTCAGATTTAGTTGCAGGACAGGTAAAGGTGGGACTTATGTCAAGTCTACCTATCAAGGGTGTTTCTCTGTTGCTAGGCAATGACCTTGCTGGGAGCAATGTAGTTCCCCCTGTTCATCTTACTTCACAGCCGAGCACTGAAGATGGCGATGAAGACCCATCTCTGTATCCTTACTGTGCAGTGATTCGTGCTATGGCCAAGAAGGCTAAAGAAGAACATGAGGTGGTGCCGTCTAGCACATTGAATAGTCAGGACTCAGGTGGTTCGCCTCATGACTCTGTTCGGCCTACTATGGTTTCTCCGTTTGAGGACTAATCAGATACTTTTATCAGTTCTCTATTCAGCCAGCCAGATGGGTTTGGTGATTCTGATGTGTCTGGAGACTTGTCTCTGTCCAGAAAGCGGTTGATTGAGGAGCAAACTAATGATCCTGAAATTTGTGTACTAAAGAGGAGAGCCCTTCCTGATAAAGAAATAAACGCAGTTCCAGTTGGGTATTATCTCAAGGATGGTGTGTTGATGCATAAGTGGCGCCCTCCTGATATCCCTGCTAATGCAGATTGGGCAGTGGTTAGGCAAATTGTTGTTCCGAAGGTCTACAGGAATGAGATCTTAACAATGGCTCATAGTTTACCTTTAGGAGGTCATCTTGGTGTTAACAAGACTGTTGATAAGATCATGAAACACTTCTTCTGGCCCGGGCTTCGGAAAGACGTTTCCAACTTTTGCAAAACCTGTCACACTTGTCAGGTAGTTGGAAAACACCAGTTAGACCCACCTGTAGCTCCATTGCAGCCTATCCCTGCATTTGGGGAGCCTTTCTCTAAGGTCATTGTTGATTGTGTTGGTCCATTACCCAAGACTAGATCTGGAAATCAGTACTTGTTGACAATCATGTGTGCATCCACCAGATTCCCTGAAGCCATACCTCTTCGCAACATCAAGGCACCTGCAATCTCGAAGGCTTTCATGAAGTTCTTCACGTTGTTTGGCCTTCCCAGGGAAATTCAGTCAGACCAAGGTAGCAATTTCACTTCAGGATTGTTTCAGCAGGTTGTGTATGAACTAGGTGCAAAGCAGATTCTTTCTAGTGCCTATCATCCAGAAAGTCAGGGTGCCTTAGAGCGGTTTCATTCCACTCTCAAGACAATGATGAGGACTTATTGTTATGACCATGAGAAAGACTGGGATGAAGGTGTTCATTTGCTGCTGTTTGCAGCTAGAGAAGCAGTGCAGGAGTCTACTGGATTCAGTCCATTTGAGCTAGTGTTTGGCCAAGAAGTGAGAGGACCTTTGCTATTATTGAGTGAACAATGGCAAGAGGAAGAGCCGCACATCAGTCTGTTAGACTATGTTAGCTAGTTCAAGGACAGATTGCATGCAGCATGTGACCTAGCCAAAGAGAACTTGAAATCAAGTCAGGGAAAAATGAAAACTTGGTATGATCATAAGGCTAGATGCCGTGAGTTTAAACCAGGAGACAAGGTACTTTTGTTGTTTCCCTTGCAGTCCAATCCATTGCAGGCTAGATTTCATGGTCCTTATGAAATTCTGACAAAACTCAATGATCTCAATTTCATTGTAAAGACTCCAGATAGGAGAAAGCTAAAACAGTTGTGTCACATTAACATGCTGAAGCCTTATCATGATAGAAATGCTAGGGTTGCAGCTGTCACTTCAGATCCTCCAATGGCCGAGATTTGTGAAGATGAGGGGGAGTTTCAAGATGGTGAACCTAGAATTAAAGCTGATGTTCTTTCATGTAAATTGTCAAATTCTGAAGTGTTGCAAAATCTTGATGTAAAACTCCAGCACTTAGAACCCTCAGAGAGAGATCATTTTGAGAGGTTGATCAAGAAATATGAGCATCTGTTTCCTGATGTTCCAAAGAGAGTTTCTGAAGCCTCTCATGATGTAGATGTTGGTGATTCCAAACCAATAAAACAGCATCCGTACCGGATGAATCCTGAAAAGAGAAAGATTGCTGAGAAAGAGGTTGAGTACATGTTAGAACATGACATTATCAGACCCTCCAACTCAGATTGGAGTTCACCCTGTGTGCTAGTTCCAAAACCTGATGGAAGTACTAGATTCTGTACAGATTATCGCAAAGTCAATGCTGTAACTAGAACTAGTGTGTTTCCAATACCTAGGATTGATGATTGTATTGATTGAGTTGGGCAAGAAAAGTTTCTAACCAAGATTGATTTATTGAAGGGTTATTGGTGTGTGCCTTTAACTGAGAGGGCTACGCCATCTGGGTTGTACCAGTATGAAGTCCTACCCTTTGGCATGAAAAATGCCCCAGCCACGTTCCAAAGGATGATGCAGTCTACAATCGCCAGATTGCCACACAGGGGTGCATACATCAACGATCTGATCACATGGAGTGACTCCTGGGAAGAATATCTAAAAGATGTAGAGACATTGTTCCAGCGCCTGACCCAGGCTGACCCTGACTGTTAACCTGAACAAGAGTGACTTTGTTTGTGCTACTGTCACCTATCTTGGCTACGTGATAGGCCAGGGTAAGGTGGCACCCATAAATGCTAAAGTCCAAGCACATCATGGACTTTCCAGTTCCTGACAACAAAAAAGCTTTGCGCCGCTTCCTTGGAATGATCGAGTACTACCGCAAGTTCTGCAAGAACTTCGCTGAGATTGCTCTCAGTCTCACCAACCAACTGAAGAAAGGCGTAAAGTTCACTTGGGATGATGCATGCCAGAGAGGCTTTGATCACCTGAAGTCTCTGCTGTGTCACTTCCCCGTGCTCAAATCTCTTGACTTCAACAAACCGTTCTCCATCGCGGTCGATGCTAGCGACCAAGCTTGTGTATCTTTGCTCCTACAGAGAAGTGACTCTGATGTCATTGAGCATCCCGTGGCATACTTCTCCAGGAAGTTCAATCGCCACCAAAGAAACTATTCCACAATAGAGAAGGAGCTGTTGGCTCTGGTTCTATCTTTACAACACTTTGATGTTTATGTTTGTACTGGGCAAAAGCCAATGATTGTGTACACTGACCACAATCCGTTAATGTTTTTGAGTAAGATGAAAAACAAGAATCGGAGATTGTTGAATTGGAGTTTGATTTTACAGGAGTTTGACTTGGAAATTAAGCATGTGAAGGGTACTATAAAAGCTTATATATAGGCTTGGCAAAATTGTCATAATAGCGCCCCCTGGATAATTTCAAATAAGCAGCCCTCGCAGCCTGGTAAACCTACATGTATGAAATTCGGTAGACATGTGGAATATGCTGAGACCTAAAAAAAAGTCTCTTGGTGCCATGACCTAGACTCAACAGGAAGTCCGCCATTTTTAATTGAAATTGCAACTTTTTTTGATTTTTTGCCATTCACAGGCGTCGTACTTTAACGAACTCCTCCTAGAGATTTTATCCGATCAACTTAATATTTGGCAAATAATATCTTAAGACCTTGCTAATGTTAAATTGCGAAGCAATTTTGATTTCATCGAACAATGTGTCCGTGGCTTCGCGGCAAATTTTGATATCCCGCCATGAAACAGGGAGTTGCTTTTACTGCCACATACTTTGTGGGATTTGCCCAAACCTTCTTCTGCTTGATAAAATTGTTCTCCAAAGTAAATACATATGCTAATATTGGATCGGGAGGTGCTAGGTGGCTCCACAGCGCCCTCTAGATATGGTCATGTTAAGATAAAAGTGCTTGAATGTTCATGAAATTTGGTGTGATCATTGCATTCATCATTCCGGGTAATGTTCAATTTTTTGAAATTTTTTGGCCAAACAGGAAGTGAGCTATGAGCTATTTGCTGCGTTTTTCCAAATTTTTCTGAAGACACGTTTTAAGGCCTTAGGATGCTTCAAAACTTGCAAAACCTTGCACAAATTATAAATGTCTTATTTTGTTTAATATCATCCATCAGTTGGCACTAAATGTGGCATAACGGCTCTATAGCGCCCCCAATCAGATTTATAAAAGAATTGCTCTTTTGAAAGTTTAAACATGCTGGAAAATTTACAAAAATCAACACACTCATGGAGCCCCATATTACGATTACTGTGTTGTAGATTTTGCGCACAGGCTAGTCAAAATGGTCTCATAGCGCCCTCCAGAAAATTTTAGCGCCACCTAGAAAATTTCAATGAAGCAGCCCTCACACCGTGATTGACCTGCATGTATTAAATTCGGTGGACATGTGGAAGATGCCAAAACCTAAAAAAAAGTCTCATGGTGCCATGACCTAGACTCAACAGGAAGTCCACCATTTTTAATTGAAATTGCAAATTTTTTGGATTTTTTGCCATTCACAGGTGTCGTACTTTAACGAACTCCTCCTAGAGATTTTATCTGATCAACTTAAAATTTGGTGTATAAAAACAAAAGACGTTGCTGATGTTAAATTGCGAAGCTTTTTTGATTTCATCAAACGATGCATCCGTGGCGTCATGGTGAATTTTGATGGCCTGCCATGAAAGAGGAAGTTGCTTTTACTTCCACATACTTTGTGGGATTTGCCTGAAACTTTCCAAGCTTGATAAAATTGTCCGCCCAAGTATAGATATATGCTAATATCACATCTCGAGGTGCCAGGTTGCTCCACAGCGCCCTCTAGATATGCCCATGTTCACATAAAAGTGCTTGAATGTTCATGAAATTTGGTGTGATCATTGCATTAGTCATTCCCCGCAATTGTTAATTTTTTGAAATGTTTTTGCCAAACAGGAAGTGAGCTATGTGCTATTTCCTGCGTTTTTCCAAATTTTACGAACACACATTTTAAGGCCTGAGAATGCTCCAAAACTTGCAAAACCTTGCAAAAATGAGAAATGTCTTATTCTCTTCAATTCATCCATCAATTGGCACTAAATGGGGCATAATGGCTCTGTAGCGCCCCCAATAATATTTATAAAAGAATTGCTCTTTTGAATGTCTAAACATGCTGGAGAACTTACAAAAATCGAAACACTCATGGAGCCCCGTATTACGATTACTGTGTTGTAGATTTTGCGCACGGGCAAGTCAAAATGGTATCATAGCGCCCTCCAGAAAATTTTTGCACTCCCATCAGGAAACCACATTGTACGCGGTCGAGCAGTGTCCAATGGCTCTGAATGGACACCTGCAGCCATCACGATCTTGCTGCCACCCAAACGTGCACGAGGGGGGCGAGGGCCCTTTCAACGCTGCTTGCAGTTTTAATTAGGGCCCGAGCACCGACCGGTGCCAGGGCCCGGAACGGGTCCTGGCACCGAAGGTGCGAGGAACCTATTGTTTTTGATGAGATTTTTCTTCTTCTTCTTCTTCTTTTTATTCTGCTGCGAGAACGCATTTTTGAGGGCTTTGCCATGCACGAAAACTCACAAAAATTTGCCCACACGTCAGTCGTGGTGAAAATGGCAAAATATTATTATTTTTGTGCTTGGACATGCCCCGGTGGCTCTGTAGCGCCACCAAACACGCAGCCATTTTGGAACGCACTTGCTCGGATTCTCACGAAATTTTATAGAGTCATAGTAGTCATCATAAATTTTTTTGTAAATTTTTTTGAAATTTTTTTGCCTCACAGGAAATGAGCTATGAGCCATTTCCTGCGTTTTTTTAGATTTTACGAACACATTTTTGAGGGTTTTATCATACTCGAAAACTCACCAAACTTGGCTCATAGACTAGAAATATTACGTTCTTTGATTCGATATCTCATTTGGCACTGGGTGTGATATGGTAGCTCTATAGCGCCCCCTAATACATAATTGCATTTTTGAGGGCCTCAGCATGCTTGAAAACTCACAAAACTTTGCAAACATATTAAGCAGGTCTTACTTTTAACTAGGATTTAGGGTTTACAGATGGATGTGGCCAAATTGCATTACAGCGCCACCTAGAAAATTTCAATGAAGCAGCCCTCGCAGCGTGTTTGACCTACATGTACAAAATTCGGTGGACATGTGTACTATGCCAAGACCTAAAAAAAAGTCTGTAGGTGCCATGACCTAGACTCAACAGGAAGTCCGCCATTTTTAATTGAATTTGCAAATTTTTAAAATTTTTTGCCATTCACAGGCTTCGTACTTTAACGAACTCCTTCTAGAGATTATATCTGATCAACTTAAAATTTGGCGTATGACATCTAAAGACCTTGTCGATGTTAAACTGCGAAGCTTTTTTGGATTCATCGAACTTTGTATCCGCGGCGTCGCGGCGAATTTCGATGTTCCGCCATGAAACAGGAAAGTGCTTTCATGCGCACATGCTTTGTGAGATTTGCGCGAAACTTTACAGGCTTAATAAGAGTCGAATTCCAAGTATACCCACATGTTGATATTGGATTGGGTGTGGTCAGGTGGCTCCACAGCGCTCTCTTGAGACGGCCATGTTGAGATAAAAGTGCTTCAATGTTCATGAAATTTGGTCTGATCATTACATTTGTTTTTTTGGGCTAATCTAATTTTTTTTAAATTTTTCGCCCAAACAGGAAGTGAGCTATGAGCCATTTTCTGCGTTATTCCAAATTTTACGAACACACATTTGAAGGCCTTAAGATACTCGAAAACTTGCAAAACTTTGCAAACATTATATTTGCTTGATTGTCTTCAATTTGAGACAAAAATTGACAGTAAATGTGGCATTATGGCTCTATAGCGCCCCCAATCAGATTTTTAAAAGAATTGCCCTTTTGAGGGTCTCAGCATGCTCAAAAACTCACAAAATTTTGTACAATTCTAAAGACCATCATTCCTATTACACTGATAAAAAATTAACATATAGGCGTGGCAATTATAGCGCCCCCTGGAAAATTTCAAATAAGCAGCCCTCGCATCGTTGTTGACCTGCATATATGAACTTTCCTGGACATGTGGAATATCCTGAGACCTAAAAAAAAGTCTCTTGGTGCAATGACCTAGACCCAACAGGAAGTTTGCCATTTTTGATTGAAATTGCAACTTTTTTAGATTTTTCGCAATTCGCAGGTGTCGTACTTTAACCAACTCCTCCTAGAGATTTTATCCGATCAACTTAATATTTGGCAAATTATATCTAAAGACCTTGCTGATGTTAAATTGCGAAGCTATTTTGTTTTCATCGAACGATGTATCCGTGGCGTCGCGGCGAATTTTGATGTTCCACCATGAAACAGGAAGTTGCTTTTACTCCCACATACTTTGTGGGATTTACCTGAAACTTCCTATGCTTGATAAAATTGTCCTCCGAAGTATAAACATATGCTAATATTGGATCGGGGGGTGCTAGGTGGCTCCACAGCGCCCTCTAGATATGGTCATGTTAAGAAAAAAGTGCTTGAATGTTGATGAAATTTAGTGTGAAATTTAGTGTGAATTTCTCATGCCAGGTTATGGTAATTTTTTTTTAATTTTTTGGCCAAACAGGAAGTGAGCTATTCGCCATTTCCTGCGTTTTACCTAATTTTATAAACACATGTTTGGAAGCCTAAGAATACTCGAAATCTTGCAAAAAGTTGTACAAATTATAATTGTCCTATTGTCTTCAATTTTATATATCAATTTACACTAAATTTGGCACAATGGCTCGCTAGCGCCCCCAATCAGATTTTTAAAAGAATTGCCTTTTTGAGGGTCTCAGCATGCTCAAAAACTCACAAAATTTTGTACAAGTCCAAAGCCCATCATCCCTATTACAATAATAAAAAATATATATATAGGCGTGGCAAAAATGGCATTATAGCGCCCCCTGGAAAATTTCAAATAAGCAGCCCTCGCATCATGGTTGACCTGAATGTATGAAGTTCAGTTGACTTGTGGAATATCCTGAGACCGAAAAAAAAGTCTCTTGGTGCCATGACCTTGACTCAACAGGAAGTCCGCCATTTTTAATTGAAATTGCAACTTTTTTGGATTTTTTCCCATTCAGAGGCATCGTACTTTAACGAACTCCTCCTAGAGATTTTATCCGATCAACTTAAAATTTGGCGAGAAATATCGAAAGACCTTCCCAATGTTAAATTGCGAAGCATTCTTGGATTCATCGAACGATGTACCCGTGGCGGCGCGGCGAATTTCAATGTCCCGCCATGAAACAGGAAGTTGGTTTTACGCGCACATGCTTTGTGAGATTTGTGCGAAACTTCGCAGGCTTGATTATATTGTTCGCCTAAGTATAAATATATGCTAATATTAGATCGGGAGTGGTCAGGTGGCTCCGCAGCGCCCTCTACATACAGCAATGTTGAGATAAAAGTGCTTGAATGTTCATGAAATTTTGTGTGATCATTGCATTCGTCATTGCAGGCAATGACCAATTTTTTGAATTTTTTTGGCCGAACAGGAAGTGAATTTTGAGCTTATTCTCTTCAATGTCATCCAGAAATTGGAGCCTGAAGTGGCATAATGGCTCTATAGCGCCCCCAATCAGATTTATAAAAGAATTGCCTTTTTGAGGGTCTCAACATGTTCGAAAACTCACAAAATTTTGTAAATGTATAAAGACCATCATTCATAATACTCTGATAAAAAGCTTACATATTGGCATGGCAAAAATGTCATTATAGCGCCCCCTGTATAATTTCAAATAAGCAGCCCTCACAGCTTGGTAAACCTACATGTATGAAATTCGGTAGAGATGTGGAATATGTTGAGACCTAAAAAAAAGTCTCTTGTTGCCATGACCTAGACTCAACAGAAGTGCGCCATTTTTAATTGAAATTGACACTTTTTTGGATTGTTGGCCATTCACAGGTGTCGTACTTTAACGAACTCCTCCTATAGATTTCATCCGATCAACTTGAAATTTGGCGATTAGTATCTAAAGATGTTGCTGATGTTAAATTGCGAATCCTTTCTGGATTCATTGAATTTTGTATCCGTAGCGTTGCGGCGAATTTCGATGTCCCGCCAGTAAACAGGAAGTTGGGTTTACTCCCACATACTTCATGGGTTTTCCCTGAAACTTTCCAAACTTTATAAAATTGTCCTCCCAAGTAATATTATATGCTAATATTAGATCGAGAGGTGCCAGGTGGCTCCAGAGCGCCCTCTAGATATGGCCATGTTAAGATAAAAGTGCTTGAATGTTTATGAAATTTGGTGTGATCATTGCATTAGTCATTCTGGGCATTCTGGGCAATGGCTAATTTTTTTGGCCAAACAGGAAGTGAGGGATGACCTATTTCCTGCGTTTTTCCAAATTTCACGAACACACGTTTGAAGGCCTTAGAATACTCCAAAGCTTGCAAAACCGAGCACAATGTATTATTGTCTTATTCTCTTCAATGTCATCCATCAATTGGCACTAGATGTGGCATAATGACTCTATAGCGAAGAATTGCTCCTTTGCAGGTCTAAACATGCTGGAAAATTAACAAAAATCAACACACTCATGGAGTTCGGTAATATGATTACTATGTTGTAGATTTTACGCGCAGGCATATCAAAATGGTACCATAGCGCCTTCTAGAAAATTTTTGCACTCCCCTCAGGAAACCACATTGTACGCGGTCCAGCAGTGTCCAACGGCTGTGAATGGACGCCTGCACCCATCAAGATCTCGCTGCCACCCCAACGTGCGCGAAGGGCGCGAGGGCCCTTTCAACGCTGCTTGCAGCTTTAATTATTATTATTATTCTGCTGCGAGAACGCATTTTTGAGGGCTTTGCCATGCACGAAAACTGACAAAAATTTGCCCACGCGTCAGTCGTGGTGAAAATTGCAAACTATTATTAGGGCCCGAGCACCGACCGGTGCCAGGGCCCGGAACGGGTCCTGGCACCGAAGGTGCGAGGAACCTATTGTTTTTGATGGGATTTTTATTCTTCTTCTTCTTCTTTTTCTTCTTCATCTTCTTTTTATTCTGCTACGAGAACGCATTTTTGAGGGCTTTGCCATGCACGAAAACTCACAAAAATTTGCCCACACGTCAGTCGTGGTGAAAATTGCAAAGTATTATTATTTTTGTGCTTGGTCATGCCCCGGTGGCTCTATAGCGCCACCAAACACACGGCCATTTTGGAACGCACTTGCTCGGATTCTCACGAAATTTGATAGGGTCATAGAAGTCATCTTATATTTTTTTTTCAATTTTTTTGAAATTTTTTTGCCACACAGGAAGTGAGCTATGAGCCATTTCCTGCAATTTTTCAGATTTTACGAACACATTTTTGAGGGCCTTATCATACTCGAAAAGACACCAAACTTCACTCATAGACTTAAAATATTAAGTTCCTTGATTCGATATCTCATTTGGCACTATGTGTGACATGGTGGCTCTATAGCGCCCCCTAATACATAATTGCATATTTGAGGGCATTAACATGCTCGAAAACTCACAAAACTTTGCAAACACATTAAGCTGGTCATACTATTTACGAGGATATAGGGTTCACAGATAGATGTAGCTAAATTGCATTACAGCGCCACCTAGAAAATTTCAATGAAGCAGCCCTCGCAGCGTGTTTAACCTACATGTACAAAATTCGATGGACATGTGTACTAGGCCAAGACCTAAAAAAAAGTATCTTGGTGCCATGACCTAGACTCAACAGGAAGTCCGCCATTTTTAATTGAATTTGCAAATTTTTTAAATTTTTTGCCATTCACAGGCATCGTACTTTAACGAACTCCTCCTAGAGATTTTATCCGATCAACGTAAAATTTCGCATATGACATCTTAAGACCTTGGCAATGTTAAATTGCGAAGCTTTTTTTGATTCATCGAACTTTGTATCCGTGGCGTCGCGGCGAATTTTGATGTTCCGCCATGAAACAGGAAGTTGGTTTTACGCACACATGCTTTGTGAGAGTTGCGCGAAACTTCACAGGCTTGATAATAGTCTACTTCCAAGTATACCCACATGTTGATATTGGATTGGGTGTGGTCAGGTGGCTCCACAGCGCCCTCTTGACACGGCCATGTTGAGATAAAAGTGCTTTAATGTTCATGAAATTTGGTGTGGTCATTCCGTTTGTCAAGTCGAGTGATGGTAATTTTTTTGAAGATTTTTGGCCAAACAGGAAGTGAGCTATGAGCCATTTCCTGCGTTTTTCCAAATTTTAGAAACACATGTTTGGAAGCCTTAGAATACTCAAAATCTTGCAAAAAGTTGCACAAATTATAATTGTCTTATTGTCTTCAATTTTATACATCAATTTACACTAAATTTGGCACAATGGCTCTTTAGCGCCCCCAATCAGATTTTTAAAAGAATTGCCCTTTTGAGGGTCTCAGCATGTTCGAAAACTCACAAAATTTTGTAAATGTATAAACACCATCATTCGTATTACTCTGACAAAAAACTTACAAATCGACATGGCAAAAATGGCATTATAGCGCCCCCTGGAAAATTTCAAATAAGCAGCCCTCGCAGCCCGGTAAACCCACATGTATGAAATTCGTTAGACATGTGGAATATGCGAGACCTACAAAAAAGTCTCTTGGTGCCATGACCTAGACTCAACAGAAAGGCTGCCATTTTTAATTGAAATTGCAACTTTTTTTTTTTTTTTTGCCATTCACAGGTATCGTACTTTAACGAACTCCTCCTAGAGATTTTATCCGATCAACTTAAAATTTGGCATTTAATATCTAAAAACCTTGCTGACGTTAAATTGCGAAGCTTTTTTGATTTCATAGAACGATGCATCCGTGGCGTCATGGCGAATTTTGATGTCCTGCCATGAAACAAGAAGTTGCTTTCAATTCCACATACTTTGTGGGATTTGCCTGAAACTTTCCAAGCTTGATAAAATTGTCCGCCCAAGTATAGATATATGCTTATTTTATATCGAGAGGTGCCAGGTGGCTCCACAGCACCCTCTAGATATGGCCATGTTCAGATAAAAGTGCTTGAAAGTTCATGAAATTTGATATGATCATTGCATTAGTCATTCTCCGCAATTGTTAATTTTTTGAAATTTTTTTGCCAAACAGGAAGTGAGCTATGAGCTATTTCCTGTGTTTTTTCAAATTTTACGAACACACGTTTTAAGGCCTTAGAATGCTCCAAAACTTGCAAAACCATCCAAAAATTAGAACTGTCTTATTCTCTTCAATAAATCCATCAATTGGCACTAATTGGGGCATAATGGCTCTATAGCGCCCCCAATAATATTTATAAAAGAATTGCTCTTTTGAAAGTCTAAACATGCTGGAAAATTTACAAAAATCAAAACACTCATGGAGCCCCGTATTACGATTACTGTGTTGTAGATTTTGTGCACAGGCAAGTCAAAATGGTATCATAGCGCCCTCCAGAAAATTTTTGCACTCCCATCAGGAAACCACATTGTACGCGGTCGAGCTGTGTCCAATGGCTCTGAATGGACACCTGCAGCCATCAAGATCTTGCTGCCACCCCAATGTGCACAGGGGGGGCGAGGGCCCTTTCAACGCTGCTTGCAGCTTTAATTATTTTTGTGCTTAACATTCCCCGGTGGCTCTATAGCACCACCAAACACGCGGCCATTTTGGAACGCACTTGCTCGGATTCTCACGAAATTCTATCGGGTCATCGTAGTCATAATAGATTTTTTTGTCAATTTTTTTTGCCTCACAGGAAGTGAGCTATGAGCTATTTCCTGCATTTTTTCAGATTTTACGAACACATTTTTGAGGGCCTTATCGTACTCCAAAATTTACCAAACTTGGCTCATAGACTAAAAATATGAAATTCTTTCATTCGATACCTCATTTGGCACTGGGTGTGACATTGTAGCTCTATTGCGCCCCCTAAAACCTAATTGCATTTTTGAGGGCATCAGCATGCTCGAAAACTCACAAAACTTTGCAAACATATTAAGCTGGTCATACTCTTTACTGGAATATAGGGTTTACAGATGAATATGGCAAAATTGCATTACAGCGCCACCTAGAAAATTTCAATGAAGCAGCCCTCGCAGCGTGTTTAACCTACTTGTACAAAATTCGGTAGACATGTGTTCTATGCCAAGACCTAAAAAAAAGTCTCTTGGTGCCATGACCAAGACTCAACAGGAAGTCCGCCATTTTTAATTGAATTTGCACTTTTTTTAATTTTTTGCCATTCACAGGTGTCGTACTTTAACAAACTCCTCCTAGAGTTTTTATCCGATGAACTTGAAGTTTAGCTAATAGTATCTAAATACGTTGCCGATGTTATATTGCGAAGCTTTTTTGGATTCATTGAATTTTGTATCCGTGGCGTTGCGGCGAATTTCGATGTCCTGCCATTGAACAGGAAGTTGATTTTACTCCCACAAACTTCATGGGTTTTCCCTGAATCTTTCAAAACTTTATAAAATGGTGCTCCCAAGTATCAATATATGCTAATATTAGATCAGGAGTGGCCAGATGGCTCCACAGCGCCCTCTGGATTCGGCCATGTTAAGATAAAAGTGCTTGAATGTTCATGAAATTTGGTGTGATCATTGCATTAGTCATTCCGGGCAATGATAAATTTTTTTGCCCAAATAGGAAGTGAGCTATGAGCTATTTCCTGCGTTTTTCCAAATTTCACGAACATACGTTTGAAGGCCTTAGAATACTCCAAATCTTGCAAAACCTTGCACAGCTTATAATTGTCTTATTCTCTTCAATGTCATGCAGTAAATGTGGAATAATGGCTCGATAGCGCCCCCAATCAGATTTTTAAAAGAAATCCCTTATGAGGGTCTAAACGTGCTGTAAAATTTACAAAAATCAACAAGCTCAAGGAGCCTGGTATTACGATTACTATGCTGGAGATTTTGCGCACTGGCATGTCAAAATGATATCAAAGCGCCCCTCCAGAAAATTTTTGCCCTCTCCGCAGGAAACCACTTTGTTCGCAGTCTAGCAGTGTCCAATGGCTGTGAATGCAGACCTGCACCCATCAAGATTTTGCTGCCTCCCCAACGTCCAAGAGGGGTGCGAGGGCCCTTTCAACGCTGCTTGCAGCTTTAATTAGGGCCCGAGCACCGACCGGTGCCAGGGCCCGGAACCTAAGGTGCGAGGAACCTATTGTTTTTGATGGTATTTTTATTATTATTATTCTTCTTATTATTATTAGGGCCCGAGCACCGACCGGTGCCAGGGCCCGGAACGGTCCATCTTTGGACCATTTTGGACCATTCAAACCATCTTTGCAACAAAACTGGCAGAAATAATTTTTCTTTTAACTCTAAAAATTTAAAAATGTTGTATTGGATGGAATGGATCCCTGTCGTGATATATAAGTGAAATTTTATGGGTTTAACAGTTTGGCATCTGAGGAATCTGAAATGGAACACAAGGTACCTAAACTGCCAAATTGGAGAAACCACCTAGAAATTCCTCTCTGATTTTGCTCTGATTGACCTGACAAAATAAACTTTGGCACAGATCATAATGAGATTCTGTTCTGAAATTTTTTAGAGATTTCAGACTGCAACTCAACAAATTTACAAGGGATCAAAATAAAACTTTGTTTGGTGCAAAATGAGATCTTTCATTTACACTGTGTTCCATCTCCATTTACTCTGACTCAGTGACATATATAGTGATTTTTACACCAGGGCTGAAATCCCAAATGGTTTTACCTTTATTGTGATACCAAGATTATTCAAATGGACCAAGCAGTCCCAGAGATATGTTCATTTTATTTTGGGCTTGCCATTTTCAAAAAAGAGGCTCAGGGCTTAAGGGGTTAAATAAGACATTAAATTAACTTTATCCAATATTCTAATTTTGCGATTTCAAACATCAAAATTACATTTACTGTAAAGTTCGCCATCCCTATAAGCATTTATCACTGATCAAAGCCATGTGCCCACTATAGAGTTCTTATCACTGAACTGAATTTAAAAACGTGGTAGACAACCGATATAACAACAGATTTCACAAATGGGTAAAATCGATTTTGAATATTTTAATCGCACACACAATTTGTCAAAGCCACGCACTTAATGTTTTTATACTTCCTAAAGAGCTGAATCGACTACTGTATGCGTTTAAATATTGAAAATCGGTTAAATCTGTCACAATATCCCAAGTTTTTTAAATCAGTTCATCAACCCTAAGCTATGAAAACCCTGTAATGTTTGTGTATACCAATGTGGTTGATCAAGGTAGCTCATGAATCGGTAGCTAGCCACGAGAAAAAGTTTACTGTTCACTGTGCCAGATGCGGATAACATAACATATTAATTTTTATCTACAACGGAAGGCTTGCATCTAATAAGTAAACGTTACCTTTATCGTTTTATGTTTTTCTCAGATCTTTTTTTTTTTTTTAGGCTGCGCTAATAGCTAGCTCCCAAATGCCACGTTTCAGACGTGATGAGCTTTGTGGGTGCAAAGACCTTAAATTGACTTATAAAGTTTCCAGGTGGAAGAGGGAGGCTTTTATGAGAACGACACCGATACATAAGCCTCCCCGTAACTACGGTAACTTAATAACGCATGCCGCGAATAAATTACAATGTAGGCTAAAGACTCAGTGGTTGCTAGAGCTCAAAGTTTATACTCGTCTTATTTTTCAGCCGTAAGGAAAGATCCCAGGCTAAAGAAAATATACCCTGGGTTATAGCCCAGTAGCCAGGCACTAAACGTGGTCCTGCTGTACGGACTGTTCTTTGTGCTTTTCATACAGTTGAGATGCGCCCTATCCCCGGTGATGTTAGCCGAAGCTAGGCTGAAACGCCACTTTGTGCCCTTTCTACTACCCTGTAGTGTGTTTCCCAGAAGCGTAGTTGCTAGCAACTAACACATTTCATCCATTCACAGTCTGCGGGTCCAATTATGTAAGTTGGCATCTATTCAGGACACATACTCCAGGGCTTCCCATGCATGTTGGATGCGGGTCTGGAGTAGTGACCCGCATTAAGGAAGGTGTCGTTTTTCCGATGGCGAGTGGAAGTAAAATTTTAATACCCCCGCTACGAAGTAAGCGGGGGGTATATAGCGGCCCGTCCGTCCTTCCGTCCGTCTGTCCGGGGTCATATCTCAAAAACCGTTGAAAATATTCCAGCCAAACTTTGTGCAATCATGAACCATGTCAGATACTACATGTCCAGTCCATTTTCAGTTTTCTTGGATGTCAATTGTGGAATTTCCATGGAAACATCACATTTTGTACTTTATTCTATAGTGGTCAATGGGGACAAGTTTTCTCAAAAACTACTACACCTAGTTGAATGACATTTTGGTTGTAGGTACTCCTGACAATACTCTTGAACGAGTTTGAAACCCAATTCCCAAACTTTATTTTTTATGGAGTTATACTGACCCAAAGTATTATTCAGACCATGCAGCAGTACAAGTAATGATGCAACTTTGAATGAATATCCTGAATGTCAATATATTGTGTAATCAGTGTCTCCATCTAAGAGTACCTTACAATGATAATCTCTGTGGCATTTGATGCTTGAGACACTTAGGACATGATGGGAATATATGAACAAGTGACAGCCTCAAACCTGAAATGATAACCTGAAGACTCTCTAAAGCTCCATTGAGACCACTTTGCAGAATCTTCACTCAACAACATCTGTGGTATAAGTCAGCAATTTTTAACTATTATGTTAATGTTTTACTGCTTACTAGAATGCCCCACTTTCCTTTTGCAGGGTGGATATATTAATATGGAGTTATTGCCCTTGAATTTTAATTCATCTTGGTGCAAAAATTGGCTGGGACGCATCAATGGGTTGTTCAGGTGCTGGTCAACGAATTAAAATAATTTGAAATAGTGCAATCTTTACATTTTTTTAATGCATTTTTTGTGCAGAAAGCAAATCAGGTGTTCACCGCGCCTGTCCTACTTGTTTGAGTATTCACAGAACTCGCTACCTGTAAAAAATTTGCTCTGCTGAGCTTTCCAAAAGGCCCATTTAGGCCATTTAACTGTGACACTGTTGTTTCATTGAATTAGAATAATTCATAGGTCATTTCATTGAATTAGAATAAGTGCTTGAATTTTTGTTTTCAGTGAAGAGTGTTCACTGTGCAGTATAAAGTCAGGGTTGAGTAGATTTTCTAAGTTGTAAAATCAATCATGGGTCAGCAGCGCGACCTCTCAACCGGAATAGTGGCTCAAATTCAACCCTTCGCCAACAAGGCTTGACCCAAACTAAAATTGCTGAGCAGCTCGGCATCAGCCAGTCTTCCGTCTGCAAAGCTCTCAAGAAAGACTGGAGCAAGCGCACCAACTGTTCCGGCGTCCGAAAAACTTCTGCTTGCGACAACAAGCAGCTGAGAAAGATCGCAGTCAGCAACTGGTTCAAGTCCACTTCCGAGCTCAGTGACTTGTGGAACGAGCAGACCAGCACTAACGTCTCGAGATCAACCACTTACCGTCGTCTGCGCGAACTCGGCTTCAAATCTCACGTTCCAGCAGTAAAACCAATGCTGAACAAGAAACAAATGGAGAAACGGCTGAAGTGGGCCAAAGAACACTGCGAATGGACTGCTGAAGACTGACAGAAAGTGGTCTTCAGTGACGAATTACGCTTTTGCATCTCCGTCGGTGACCAAGGTCCTCGTGTCTGGCGTCGTGGTAGCGAAACCTACAACCACGAGGCCGTGAAAATATCCGTCAAGTTTTCCCCAGAGCGTTATGGTCTGAGTATGCATGTCCGCTCGGGGTGTAGGGAAACTCTGCTTCCTCAAGAAGACTGTCAATGCTGCAGTATACCAACATTTTCTGGAAACGTTCCTGATTCCGATTGTTGAGGAACAGTTCGGCGAAGAAGACCTCATATTTCAACAGGATCTTGCACCGGCTCATGCGCCAAAGTCGACCAAAGATTGGTTCGCCGAAAAACAGCTTGAAGTTTAGGCATGGCCGGCCAACTAGCCTGATCTCAATGTCATTGAAAACCTTTGGGCCATCGTCAAGCGGAAAATTCGCGACAGAAGGTCGACTACGCTGGACCAACTGAAGCAGAACATCGCCACAGCCTGGGAAGCAGTGGTCAAGCTGGTCAAATCGATGCCGCGGAGACTTCAGGCAGTCATACAAGCCAAGGGGGCAGCCACAAAATACTGAGAAAGTGATGATTCTAATTATAATAAAAATTATTCAAATTCAGTAAAACGGTTTCTCCATTATTCTAATTCTATAAAACAACAGTGTCACAGTTAAATGGCCTAAATGGGCCTTTTGGAAAGTTCAGCTGAGCAAATTTTTTACAGGTTCTGTGATTACTCTAACAAGTAGGACAGGCGCGGTGAACACCTGATTTGCTTTCTGCACAAAAAATGCATTTAAAATTTTACGATTGCACTGTTTCAAATTACTCTAATTCGTTTACCAGCACCTGTATACTGAATGGACCTTAATGGTACTTCATTTGAATATGACTGCATATTACATTTCCATATAAGTGGTATTTTCTATTGACATTTATTCAGCGACAAATGGGATGCTGGGGTATGTGAGCTTTGCTCGCTTTTTTCTTGTTGGATGAAGCGCAAGTCATTCGATGAATCATGCGGATTCATGATAGAAGTTAAGAGACCCCAGGGAGAGACTGTTCAAGCACCAATACCCTTGCGGTCGAGGATTGTTACTGTTCAGTAAAATCTTGCTAGTTGGACAGAGCTCAGTTGCCACGAGGCAGTTCGGTATTAACCATATATATATCCATATATATAGATGGAGATATATCTATGGTGTTAATGTGTCATCAGGACTTCCGGTCAAAGCCCTGCACGAAGAATGTGGAGCATAATCAGAGCACATACTCCAGATGCGATTCAGTCGTATACGCGCAGGAATAATGCAGCTGCTAACAACGTTATCTTAGAGTGTTAGTCGAACTATGAGAAATTTGATTTCACACGATTACAGTCGTTCGAACATGTTAACATGCATTTTAAAACTCTGGTTATATTTGAACTAACGCAATAATTTGATTTTCTCTAACATCATGTAAACGCACTGAATGAGACCAAATGTGAAATGAATGAGAAATTAATTTGAACATGCCCCAGTCTGAGGCAACACTACAAAAACAAGATCAAAATGGTAGTTTCTTGTAAAAATTGATCCTGGGGTCAAAATGATCCAAACAACATCCAAACTGAGGCTTACAACGTGTACAGAACCTAAAATATTTTTTTGGGGTTTAATTCATGTTTTACTCGTAAAGTAAGGGGAAAACATTTGGCTGAAAAAAGTATGTTTTCCATGTTTTTAGAGACAATAATATTGAGTCGGGTCAAATTGACCCAGAACATCATAGGAGGGTTAAGCTTTATTCTGAGTTGAAAAGCAGTTCAAAAGTTTTTGTTCATCACGAGAGCTGCTCACATGGTATGACTGATCATTTATGTTCTGTTGATTTACTGTATACGCCCTGTGAAAATTGTGCGCCTCATGGCACTCATGTTTTCCCACAGCATAACTAATGCTTTCTGATTAAACCTAAGCATCTGCTGTATCACGCCTCACGGCTTTTTGGAAGTAAAACTATTCAGTGTTTGTTTGCTGACGGGTGGTACGTGAAATATCAGTGATCATTTTTATCAAGAAATCCTTGGAGTGTTGTATGGTTTTTTAAAATTTTGTCTTTCCTCCTGTCCTGAGTTAGCAATCTTTCTGCTTGGGTGTAACAAGCAGGGTTTGTCTCCTCAGAACACCCTCAAACTTTGCGAAGAGCTACTTGTGGTGCTATAACATAGGACAGCGGTCGGCAAATAAATTGGGCTACGGGCCAGGATTTTTCTTCGCCACAAGGTGGCGGGCCAGAGGCCAGGCTACAGCCTATTTAGATGCTGGGATAGGTGCCGCTAAGGCCCACTGGCAAAATCCAGGCTTACTTGGAGAATGGTGAGTCTAATAAAAATAACTAATGACAATCAGTAAACCATGTGGACTGTGCTCAAGCCCATCATCTCTTTTGATAATTTAATAATCTTAATGGATTTAGCATCTCTTTCAATATTGAGTCATCTGCAATTGTGAAAAAGGCAATGATAGGCACTGGTTAGGTCTATAAGGTGACTAGTAATGTTAGTCTATCTTGGGCTACTTTTATTTTGAAATACTTGATTGACCGCCTCCTTACAACAATACAATGTTTGCTGTTTTGATGGAAATAGCGAGCAGAGAGGAGGAAGCTGAATTAAAAAGATGTCTCTGTTAAAAGGTCTAAAGAGGAAAGTTGACATACGAGAACGTAAAGTTGACAGCGTTAATCTTGCCCAGTTGTGGTAATGGAAAGCCCATGTGCCTCATATGCAAGAAAGTTATCGCGGTTTTGTATTCTGTATAATGTCAGGTGGCATCACTAAATGAAACATGGCTCCTCCTTATTCGCTCTGGTCTGCCGCACGAAAACGCAAAATTGAAGCGCTGACAGATGGTCATACAAAAAGCAGCAGCATCCCCAAGAAAAAGCCTCAAGTGCATCCTTTAGAGGATCTTGGTTGCTTTTTTTTTCTTTCTCTTGTGCGTTTCGTTTCAGGAGCATCTGTGTCCACCACCTCTGCCATTCCGCGACGCCTAATCATCGTTTTATTTTATTTTACTTCGCGTAAAAGCCTTCTGGATTATGCCATAGTTACTGGCTTGTTAAAATATAAACCTAGTTTCCTGTGTCGCTCTGACGCAAATATTTTGTTGCAGCACGACTGTTGGCCTGAAGTTCAGTTAAAGACAGCGCATCTTTTGATAAGCTGCCGCATTATGTCAAAAACGCAACTTTTCCTTTTTAGTTGAAGAAAGTGAAATAAAGACAACTAAGATTAAGAATGCAAATCCCGGCTCTGGTATTTCGTCGTTTCCGTCGGTGCCTGGTAGGCTATAGGCAGGAATCGCAGGAATAGCCTGCATTTTGGAAAAAAAATGCTTAGGGAGGGAAAAAAAACTGATTGGAATCAACTGGCGGGCCAATGAAAATCGTTTGCGGGCCAAAATTGGCCCACGGGCCAGCTGTTACGGACCTATGCCATAGGAGCAGTGCCTCCAATTCTATCCAGCTGCAGCCCCTGACGCGACAAGCCTCTGGCATGCCGGAAGTGCCCCTGGCATGAATTAAGTGTTTTTTTTTTTTTGTTTTGTAAAAGAATTGGGAAATAGACTGTATGATGCTGACATGAACAATCAACATAGACTTTAGGCTACCTTTACTTCAAACAGCTAAATCTCTCCTGTTTTTTGGAGACCATGTGCAGAGATGAGAGAGATGGCTGAATAACTTTTACTACGTAGATTTAACCCCTGAAGAACGGCGTACTATTACACATTATAAATTCAGCATTTTTCCAAATCACAAAATGGTCAAGTGGCATATCCATATTTCGCGAAGAAACTCTGCCAAAAGCTCATGTAAACCATTTTTACCTCAACCGAACACAATTCAAGCACCAAGCAAGGAAATAAGCATGCAGCAGAACATAGGATAAAATCATATCAGCGCTGAATAGCCAGGAGTTCTGCTGAATTCGTGCTATACGTAAAAACGATACCTCAAATAAAATAGGAAAGTCCACAGAAAGCTACGATATGAGCCCTGTCATTTTAAACCGACACCACATTGAAAGAACAGCAGGCATACACTTTACAGTCTACAGAGATGAGCAGAAAAAAAATCTTACCTTTGATATTTTGCAATAAAAAAACTGCTCGAGGGTAAATCTGCGCTTGCTATTGTTAGCCCAATGTTTTCGCGTTATAAAGAAACTAGATCTGCCGGTGTCCTAGCATGTTCTTTCCCAGGGCGTTGCTTCAAATATGTCAGCTCTGAAGCATTCAGCTTCCTTGCTATGTACTTTCCTATCTGCTTTCGGCTGCTGTCAGTAAGACTATGCCGGTCGGAATTTGATTGTATGAGTCCTGATGATTCTAATGAACTCTAAAGCACCGTAATGGCAGAAACCTAGCCTGAGCTACAGCCTTGCGTTCCGAATGCGTAAAGCTGAGTCCATGGGACATGTGCATGTTCTTGAATAGCGCGACTATATAAACGCATAACAAGTTTGTTTGAGGTATTGTCCGAATAATTATCCGCTAAATATTCAACATTCATTTTCAAAGTCGTTTTCTGACAGAATCTTTGCTCTATTCCGCGCAATAACTGAGACTACAACAGTACAGTTTTTTTGACCTGGACTGTTGTCGATTGGCGCAGCCTATTGGATAAAATGCCGCGCTGCTGAAAGGAAATTGTGAAGGTACGATTCCTGATCAGGGTACCTTTTTTTTATTAGGGGTTCAAGCCCGTAGGGCTGAAACCCTATTGTTTTCGCTTTTTATTATTATTAGGGGTTCAAGCCCGTAGGGCTGAAACCCTATTGTTTTCGCTTTTTATTATTATTAGGGGTTCAAGCCCATAGGGCTGAAACCCTATTGTTTTCGCTTTTTTTTATTATTATTATTATTATTAGGGGTTCAAGCCCATAGGGCTGAAACCCTATTCTTTTCGCTTTTTATTATTATTATTATTATTATGATTATTAGGGGTTCAAGCCCGTAGGGCTGAAACCCTATTGTTTTCGCTTTTTATTATTATTATTATTATTATTATTATTTTCCTTCTTCTTCAGAAATGTTTTTGCAAATTCCCATGAGATGGTAAATGAATGAGTCCTGAAATTTTGCACACTGGTTGGAAGTTTAAACTCAATCAGCCTAATGGTGGCGCTATTATTCAAGAAAAACAGGTTTTCACTTTAAAGGTCATAGCTCCTACTGTGTAAGTCCAAATTACACGAAATTTGGTACAGACATTCCTTGAAATATTCTCTACAACTTTCCCATAAGGACCTTGAAGGTCCGCCAGATTGGATTTTCCGGAATTTTGAATTTTTTGAAAAACACATTTTAAACATCTCCTCCTAAACCGTATGTCCGATTCCTTCGATATTTGGTGTGGATTATCAGTGGACCAAGCTTATAAGAGATTGCATAAAACTTGTTGAAATCTCATTTCGTTTCCAAGATATTAACCAATGAACTTCAGAAGGGGCGTGGCTTAGCACATAAATGAACAAAATTCAACAACCACTGGACCAATCCTCACAGAACTTGAAGAATATGTCCATATAATGACCAGGAACATACCCTAACAGACTCATGCAAATCGGCCCATAGGGGGCGCTATAACAAAAATCAGGCTATAAATCAGCAACTGCTTGTCCTATAGCCATAAAACCCGCAGGATATATTCATATAAGTACCCAAAACATACCCAGAAAATTTCATACTACTTGACTGATAGGGGGCGCTATAACTGCTAAACAAAGCAGAATGGTATAACACAAATCAGACTATAAATCAGAAATTGTTTGGCCTATAGCCATAATACTCACAGGATATATTCAAATTAGTACCAGCAACATACCCAAAAAATTTCATTTAAATTGACTGATAGGGGGAGCTATAACTACTAAACAAAGCAGAATGGTATAACACAAATCAGACTATAAATCAGCAATTGTTTGACCCATAGCCATAAAACTCACAGGATATATTTACATAAGTACCTGCAACCTAACCAGGGAATGTCATTCAAATTCACTAATAGGGGGCGCTATAACTGCTAAACAAAGCAGAATGGTATAACACAAATCAGACTATAAATCAGCAATTGTTTGACCTATAGCCATAAAACTCACAGGATATATTCACATAAGTACCTGCAACCTAACCAGAAAATGTCATTCAAATTGATCGATAGGGGGCGCTATAACTGCGAAACAAAGCAGAATGGTAAAACACAAATCAGACTATAAATCAGAAATTGTTTGGCCTTAGCCATAAAACTCACAGAATATATTCAAATAAGTACCTGCAACATACCCCGAAAATTTCAAATTTTTTAAAAATATATACCTGTATATAAGTCAGGTAAAGGAGTTGGACTGTAAGTCTTTTGTATGGTCTACACTCTGGAACAGATGGTGGCGGTAATGCACCAATAAGCTGGATATTCACCGCCGTCCGCCGTTAAACTAGAAGAAGAAGAAGATACACGCTCATTCTCTGTGCGATAGATGTAAAAATGGCAGCTACAACTGGATCCGCGGATAACTCGGATATTTCACTGCGGAATAACTTATTCTCAAGGCCTAGCGTCACACTGGAAGAGCAAAAGAGCATGAAGGAGCTTGGACCTGACCGACCCGATTTAAAGATTCTGCAGCAGGCAAGTGATCGTGGACGAGCTGACATCCGGGGCTTCTCCCGCACTTGTTACGACAAACAGCGATGGCTAGCTGGGTTAGCAACGCCTTTTATTGCTTTTCCTGTTTGCTGTTCCAAGTTTGATAGATTTAACAGGGCCACCGTGAAAAGAACAGTACATCTACTACTGAGGGTCTGGCCAGGAATATGTGCCCCATTCTGTAATTTACCATGCCAGATACCATTTTGAAATATCCTGAGCCCTATTTCATGCTGAGAAGCCAGTTTTTGCTGCGAACGTAATTTCTGTCCGATGTGTGGTCAACGTTCGCTCTGCATTCCGCATTTAAGTCCCGATTGTATAACAACCGATAGCAATATACCCCGCTTTCACACTAACGGATGTTTACTTCTTGGCCTTGTAGAATCTTCACCAACTCGCGTTTGTGTCCCTTGTCAGAAAGGTAAAAATTTCCGTCCACAGTGATAACGTTAGCAACAACCTGTAATTTCAGTACAGCACTGCTGTGATATTTGGCGGCTGCTGGCAGGGTATTTAAACCGTTTTGTGCAGATTTGTTCGCCAGTGGAAACGGAGCTGCAGATTTATGCACGCAGTTGCAATATTCTATCACTAGATGTCACACCCAGATCAGTTATTGAATTTTCACATGCATGCCAAGTTCGAACGTTTTTTATATTAAACGGTCGAATTCTCTCCAGTCCCTGTCAAACCAACCTTGGTTTGACTTAAAGGGGTTGGCACATCCATACGACAGGGTAGCCCAACAAAGTGTCTCTCCTTCCTCTCAGAACTCCAGGATGGATGAGGAACGTGGAAATGAGTGGGCAGGATTGACTCATTATCCACTGTATGAATTTTATTGCCTCAAAATAATACCGTGGGAAAAACTTTGCATTTAAAGTCACTGTGCAAGAGTAGATTTGCAGACTTTTAACAAAGCCCTGCTTATTGTGGATCAGCAGTTTGGTCACTGGTGTGCCTTCCCTCTACTCTTTGGCATTGGCTCAGTCTTGGCACCGTTTGAGTTCCGTCCTGTGAACACCAATTTTCCGTTCATGTAACATCAGCAACAAGACCAAATTTTTAAATCCCCCCTTTGTTTTTACCAAAATTGCAGCAATCCAGGTCTGAAACTTCCTGTAAACATTTGTTTTTATGTCATCGATGAAATAAGCCGCATATATACAATTAATTTATAATTTCATCCTGTTAAGTACAGTGAGACCTGTTGGTTACACTTTCTGTGAAATCTGTCATATGTGTATATAAATATGTAATTTACCACAGCTGTAGGGTGCTGGAAAAGCATGAAAATACACCTTGAAAATCCTTGAATTTCACTTTGTAAAAGGTGTACTAACCCCGTAGACAACATCACAGTGGTGTGTTTTTAGATTTTTGTTTTTCTGCTTAACAAAGTTCCCTTTTTTCTTTGCATCTTTACAGAACATCAAAATCCCAGTTAGTTGGTGGAATATCTTTAACATGACTGCTTTTACAATCAATCTGTAAGTAATGTAAGGACATAGTGATCTGTGGACATAGGGGATACATTGTCAATTCGTAATAAAGGGGTACAAAGCATGAAAAACTATAGGCTACATTTTCCTTCTTAATAACTGACTGTCGACATCACAGCAGCTTTCCGGTGTGCTGTGCCTAGGTAAATTGCGCCCCCCCAAAATTTTTGACACCAGCCCACCCCAGTCGATTTCCGTCACCTTGCGGGGGCCACGTTTAGTGACACTTGTTTTTTAAGCTGTTAAAGCTTTCAACTACTAATGGTCATTCTTGGCTTGAACCCCGGAATTGCCGCTCGCGGCTATATTTAGGGGTTCAAGCCCGTAGGGCTGAAACCCTTTTGTTTTCGCTTTTTTATTAGGGGTTCAAGCCCGTAGGGCGGAAACCCTATTGTTTTCGCTTTTTATTATTATTATTATTATTATTATTATTATTTTCCTTCTTCTTCAGAAATGTTTTTGCAAATTCCCGTGAGATGGTAAATGGCAGAGTCTTGAAATTTTGCACACTGGTTGGAAGTTGTGTGTAAATGCTAACCATGGCATTTTTAACTCAATCAGCCTAATGGTGGCGCTATTATTCAAGAAAAACAGGTTTTCACTTTAAAGGTCATAGCTCCTACTGTGTAAGTCCAAATTACACGAAATTTGGTACAGACATTCCTTGAAATATTCTCTACAACTTTCCCATAAGGACCTTGAAGGTCCGTCATATTAGATTTTCCGGAATTTTGAATTTTTTGAAAAACACATTTTAAACATCTCCTCCTAAACCGTATGTCCGATTTCTTCGATATTTGGTGTGGATCATCAGTGGACCAAGCTTATAAAAGATTGCATAAAGCTTGTTGAAATCTCATTTTGTTTCCAAGATATTAACCAATGAATTTCATCAGGTGCGTGGCTTAGCACATAAATGGACAAAATTCAACAACCACTGGACCAATCATCACAGAACTTGCAGAATATGTCCATATAATGACCAGGAACATACCCTGACAGGCTCATGCAAATCGGCCTATAGGGGGCGCTATAACAAAAATCAGGCAATAAATCAGCAATTGCTTGTCCTATAGCCATAAAACTCACAGGATATATTTACATAAGTACCTGCAACCTAATCAGGGAATGTCATTCAAATTGATGGATGGGGGGCGCTATAACTGCTAAACAAAGCAGAATGGTATAACAGAAATCAGACTATAAATCAGCAATTGTTTGACCTATAGCCATAAAACTCACAGGATATATTCAAATTAGTACCAGCAACATACCCAGAAAATTTCATTTAAATTGACTGATAGGGAGAGCTATAACTACTAAACAAAGCAGAATGGTATAACACAAATCAGACTATAAATCAGCAATTGTTTGACCTATAGCCATAAAACTCACAGGATATATTTACATAAGTACCTGCAACCTAACCAGGGAATGTCATTCAAATTTATGGATGGGGGGCGCTATAACTGCTAAACAAAGCAGAATGGTATAACACAAATCAGGCTATAAATCAGCAATTGTTTGACCTATAGCCATAAAACTCACAGGATATATTCACATAAGTACCTGCAACCTAACCAGAAAATGTCATTCAAATTGACTGATAGGGGGCGCTATAACTGCTAAACAAAGCAGAATGGTAAAACCCAAATCAGACTATAAATCAGAAATTGTTTGGCGTATAGCCATAAAACTCACAGAATATATTCAAAGAAGTACCTGCAACATACCCCGAAAATTTCAAATTTTTTAAAAATATATATATATAAGTCAGGTAAAGGAGTTGGACTGTAAGTCTTTTGTATGGTCTACACTCTGGAACAGATGGTGGCGGTAATGCACCAATAAGCTGGATATTCACCGCCGTTAAACTAGAAGAAGAAGAAGATACACGCTCATTCTCTGTGCGATAGATGTAAAAATGGCAGCTACAACTGGATCCGCGGATAACTCGGATATTTCACTGCGGAATAACTTATTCTCAAGGCCTAGCGTCACACTCGAAGAGCGAAAGAGCATGAAGGAGCTTGGACCTGACCGACCCGATTTAAAGATTCTGCAGCAGGCAAGTGATCGTGGACGAGCTGACACCTGGGGCTTCTCCCGCACTTGTTAGGACAAACAGCGATGGCTAGCTGGGTTAGCAACGCCTTTTATTGCTTTTCCTGTTTGCTGTTCCAAGTTTGATAGATTTAACAGGGCCACCGTGAAAAGAACAGTACATCTACTACTGAGGGTCTGGCCAGGAATATGTGCCCCATTCTTTATTTTCCCAAGCTAGATACCATTTTGAAATATCCTGAGCCCTATTTCATACTGAGAAGCCAGTTTTTGCTGCGAACGTAATTTCTGTCCGATGTGTGGTCAACGTTCGCTCTGCATTCCGCATTTAAGTCCCTATTTTATAACAACCGGTAGTGTGAAAGCGGGATATATTGCTAACTGATGTTTACTTCTTGGCCTTGTAGAATCTTCACCAACTCGCGTTTGTGTCCCTTGTCAGAAAGGTAAAAATTTCCGTCCACAGTGATAACGTTAGCAACAACCTGTAATTTCAGTACAGCACTGCTGTGAGATTTGGCGGCTGCTGGCAGGGTATTTAAACCGTTTTGTGCAGATTTGTTCGCCAGTGGAAACGGAGCTGCAGATTTATCCACGCAGTTGCAATATTCTATCACTAGATTGCACACCCAGATCAGTTATTGAATTTTCACATGCATGCCAAGTTCGAACTTTTTTTAAATTAAACGGTCGAACTCTCTCCAGTCCCTGTCAAACCAACCTTGGTTTGACTTAAAGGGGTTGGCACATCCATACGACAGGGTAGTCCAACAAAGTGTCTCTCCTTCCTCTCAGAACTCCAGGATGGATGAGGAACATGGAAATGAGTGGGCAGGATTGACTCATTATCCAGTGTATGAATTTTATTGCCTCAAAATAATACCGTGGGAAAAACTTTGCATTTAAAGTCACTGTTCAAGAGTAGATTTGCAGACTTTTAACAAAGCCCTGCTTATTGTGGATCAGCAGTTTGGTCACTGGTGTGCCTTCCCTTTACTCTTTGGCATTGGCTCAGTCTTGGCACCGTTTGAGTTCCGTCCTGTGAACGCCAATTTTCCGTTCATGTAACATCAGCAACAAGACCAAATTTTTAAATCCCCCCCTTTGTTTTTACCAAAATTGCGGCAATCCAGGTCTGAAACTTCCTGTAAACATTTGTTTTTATGTCATCGATGAAATAAGCCGCATATATACCATTAATTTATAATTTCATCCTTTTAAGTACAGTGAGACCTGTTGGTTACACTTTCTGTGAAATCTGTCATATATGTATATAAATATGTAATTTACCACAGCTGTAGGGTGCTGGAAAAGCATGAAAATACACCTTGAAAATCCTTGAAAAGTCCTTGAATTTCACTTTGTAAAAGGTGTACTAACCCCGTAGACAACATCACAGTGGTGTGTTTTTAGATTTTAGTTTTTCTGTTCAACAAAGTTCCCTTTTTTCTTTGCATCTTTACAGAACATCAAAATCCCAGTTAGTTGGTGGAATATCTTTAACATGACTGCTTTTACAATCAATCTGTAAGTAATGTAAGGACATGGTGATCTGTGGACATGTGGACATCGGGGATACATTGTCAATTCGTAAGAAAGGGGTACAAACCATGAAAAACTATAGGCTACATTTTCCTTCTTAATAACTGACTGTCGACATCACAGCAGCTGTCCGGTGTGCTGCGCCTAGGTAAATTGCGCCCCCCCCAAAATTTTTGACACCAGCCCACCCCAGTGGATTTCCGTCACCTTGCGGGGGACATGGCCACGTTTAGTGATACTTGTTTTTTAAGCTGTTAAAGCTTTCAACTACTAATGGTCATTCTTGGCTTGAACCCCGGAATTGCCGCTCGTGGCTATATTCTTATATATATATTTTTTTACTTATTTGTTTTGTTTTTTAATAAATATGCTCCAGTGGAGTCAAACTTAATTTCATTGTATGTATTATCTTTGAATGGGAAATTGTATAGGCAACAAAACTGGCAGAAATAATATATTTTTTTTATTCTAAAAAATAAAAAATGTTCTATTTGGATGGAATGGATGCCTTTCGCGATATATAAGTGAAATTTTATGGGTTTTCCAGCTTGGTATCTGAGAAATCTGAAATGGAACACAAAGTACCTAAATTGGCAAAATGGAAAAGCCACCTAGACATTCCCCTCTAATTTTGCTCTGATTCACCTGATCAGAATAAATTTTGGCACAGATAATAATGACATTCTGTGCTGTAATTTTTTCGAGTTTTCTGGCTGCAACTTAACAAATCGAAGTAAAACTTTGTTGGGTGCAAAATGAGATCTTTCATTTACATTGTGTTCCATCTCCATTTACTCTGACTCCGTGAGATATACAGTGATTTTTACACCAGGTATGAAATCCTATGTGGTTTTCCCTTTATTATGATGGCAAGATTATTCAAATGGACCAAGCAGTCGCAGAGATATACTCATTTCATTTCGGGCTTGCCATTTACAAAAAAGAGGCTCAGGGCTTTAGGGGTTAACCAAAAACAACAAAAAAAGGTGCAAGTTCAGTTGATCAGGTTTAGCCTACTTCCGGCATGCCAGAGGCTTGTCATGTCAGGGGCTTCTCTGGGGCTGCAGCTGGACCCTACTCGGTGCCACAGCTTGGGTATGCTGGGAATGAAATTTGCATGCCTTGTTGTAGCCCCTACAACCTGACGAAGTTGGGTGGCTACTATGAATTCACGCGTGTTGTCTCTGCCACTGCTGCTGCATCGGTAGACACTTTTGTGGACACTCTACAGGCTGTAGTTTTTGACCGATTTCTTTCATATTTGGTATGGACATGTTTTACTTCATTTATCGATTTTGTTTGCCATGGCAGCAGTATAGGCTGAATAATATGCAAATTATTGGTAAAACAGAAATTTCCTTGTGTATGCAGTACAGGCTGCAGTTTTTGACCAATTAGTTTCATATTTGGTATGGACATGTGTATTACTTCACTAATGATACCTATCGATTTTCGTTACCGTGGCCACAGTATTGGCTGCATTATTTGCAAATTAGTGGCAAAACATGGAGATTTTCTTATGGATGCAGTACAGGCTGCAATTGTTGACCGGTTACTTTCATATTTGGTATGGACATGTGATATACTTCACTAATAATACCTATCGGGATTTCTGTTGACGTGGCGAATAATGCTCAAAAAAGGCGAGAAACGGGATTTCAGGGGCGACACCCATGCGGTCGCAGCTGACTGGACTGTATAGTTTTCAACTGGAATTAGGGCATTGGCTGTCACTTCTACATTAGGCGGCACATACATATGCAAAATTGGCACATCCTCACGGCTTTTGCTTCCGTTGCTGAAGCGGTATTATTTTGAAATGGAAAAACTGAATTTGGTTATCACTCCTGTTTAATGCACACTGTCAGTTGTAGTTTACTTGTTTGGGGGGCTCGGAAGACTGAAAGAGACTTGAGGGATGGGTCTTTATATTTTTTAGGAGGCTAGAATGGAATGTATATGCATAATTACCATTTTGGTTATAAAATTCAAACAAAGTAGTGGCTGCTTTTCAAGTTAAGACTGGACCATCTCAGAAGTAATGCATATATCAATGGCATATAAAATTGTTTTCCTGGCTAGAAAGGGGATATCTTGCCACAATGAGTTTATAATCATGTTTAATGATATCTTTCTCTACCCATAGGGCATCTGGGGCAAGTCTTGTTGCCATTGACAACAAAATCGAGCAAGCAATGGTAGGTCGGATTTTCAACTGAATGAAAAATGCAAAATTTTACTCAGAAATTGCTATGCAGACATTGGGTCTCATTCATGAAATGTGAACAGAAAGAATTTTTGTGTAAACCGTTCGCACATGGAAATTTACATGCATCTCCGCATTCATCAATATTTTAGTAGCCCCGTTCTTTTCGTAGCTATTAACAAAATCTACACATGCTGCTGACCATGAGTAGTGCTTGTGTAAATTTAAGAATGCAAATTAATAATGTTTTTCACTATTGAAAATTCAAATTTTAATTAATTTTGCACTCTGTTATGGACACAATACGCACATGCCTTTCAAACACGCGATTTAGCCTAAACATGACAAATGATTAAAAATATAACAGTGAAATTAGTCGGCAATTGGCAGGTTTAAGATCCAGATTAGGTTCATGATTGTGAATTATGTATGTTAATTGACTCAATAAATTACAGGTTCTTTCTGCATGTTGAATGATGATAAAAGTGGAGGCTTGTCGCTGTCTCCATCAGGTATAATTCCTGACAGAGAGGTCTCTCCAGTTATGCCAGCGATGCGCTCGTCTGCAGTTGATAGTTCGTGTCATGAATTACAAAAGGTCACAAGTGACATTCCTGATGAAACCTGTTTTTCTGCACCACGTAGTACTACGTGGTGCAGAAAAACTGGTTTCATCAGGAATGTCATTTGCGACCTTTTGTTATTCATGGAACGAGTTGTGACTGTGAGCCTCCTCCTCCTGTGGCTGATGTATTTTTTTTTCTGTGCGCTTATGTGTTTCTTTGCCTCCAGTTTCATGTCAAACCAGTGTTTCCCCTACATTCATTCAGCAGCAGTGCTGCGCCGCTGCTGGATAACAAGCGCCGCTACTGAAATTTCACATGATCATTAATATCAATGCGCTACTAATGAAGTTTACTCGCACTGTGTGAGCGCAACAACACACAATGTTATTTTGGACTTGGTTTGAGTCACCAACGAGCGCATCAAATCTTGTCGGACCCTCTTAGGACATCAACGTAAAAGGTAACGTTCAAGCTTATACAAGGTCTATATAGCGAGTAGCGCAGGTAACGTAACTTGGACGTAACAGCATAGCTCCTTCGGGAAGTTAGCGGGAGGAGAAAGTGACGGCGATAGCGAGTGGAGAAGCAGCGATTCCGAAAGATTAGCTGTAAGCTGACAGAAAATGTACTGTTTGTCAGTAAATAAATGCTACAGCTTCTCAAGCCAACAGTCTTATGCCATATTAGCAGTGGGGTGCTGTCAGATGTCAGGAAGGCCTTCAGGAACATCACCCTTTCCCGCATAATTGCTCTTAAACTGTTTACGATCAGGTTTGCCTGATTAACTATCAAACAGTTTATTAACTGAACAGCCACCACCAATGCATGACACGTAATGATTAACGAATGACAAAGCGATGACCTATTGGTTATGTTGATATAATTCATGTGACTCCGCGAGGATGACAATCTGTAAAAAAATCCGAAACTTTCGCTGACTTTGCGGCAGTTATTTTCGTTATCACTCAGCCGTGCATTGTACCTAACAACGCACTTTGGCTGTCACTACATTCAGACTATAGAACGGATTCTCATGGCTTATTGCTCAATGAACCTCGCGAACTACACTTCCTGACAAAAGTATTAGGACGTCACTATTTATGTGTGTGATTTTCTTACAGTGCAGTTGAAAATAGTGAATGTATCATATTTGGAAATAGTTGTTTATTCAAATAAAAATACAGACCCCATTTTGGATACACCAAACTGAATTATTCTAAGTCTTGACCCTCCTTTTATAGAGAATCAAAATCATCCCATGTGCCACACCTGATCATATTGATTGAACTAATAGTAGCCGTGGTCTTCCATTATAACAAAGACACAATTCCAAACTTGTTAATTTGAAGATTACCATCTTGCAAGCACTATTTATTATAATATCTCTTATATATTACAGACCCAAAGTGAGAGTTTTATATGCAGAGAAAAAATATGCCAATTTGTATATCTGTAGCATCCCCAAATGTTCAAATAATGTTCTGTGATGTTTACATGTACATTTTAGGACACCATTAAATTCCTACAAGGCTCACATGTGTAATATAGCACGTACATCAAAGGTTGAGTGAGAATGAGGATCGTCCTAATACTTTTGTCAGGTAGTGTAATTTCCGCAAATCCCGAAATTATAAAGATGCAGGCGATTTGATATTTTCCATCGTCATTGAGGTGCGGAAGTAAACGCCGTATATATTTGTAGTGCAATGTATAACAAGGCTTTCAAAAATAAATTAGATTCTCGTCGGTTCCACCTGTCAGTCTGAGCAATTGTTTCTAATCGGGGAGGAAAACTGCGAGAGGTGTCTGTCATTAAGAAGTGAAAGGTAAGGTTATTGCTGGCCTTGTGTTTCTGCTGACGGACCGACGCTGCATATTAGCCGTATTTATACGGTTAAATCTGTTTATACAGCCGTATTTATCCCCTGCCACGCGATTAGCGCAAAGCAGGGAATATAGCATTGGGCTCCATCCGTACGGACACACAAAATTGAGGCAGCGGGGGATATTGCCATGTTAGTGGCAAACACTTGTTATTCTTTTAATTCGGTTAATACTACTACACTTGCCATATTTATACTGTTTATATCTTTGCCACTGTCTTTTCTTAGGTATATTTTAGCTCGTATATTATTTTTCTACATGTTGAAGGTTAAATGATATTTCAATTTTCAGACGAGTCTGTAAAAAAGGGTGGTTAGGAAGAGAAAGGAGGATGTGACCATGGAGGAGCTGAAGTTCATAAAGTAAATTATGGATGCAAACTAGTCACCTTTAAGATAATGAGTTTCATTTGGATTTTAATGTACAGCTGTTTATATTTGATTATGTAAGTGAAAGTGCTGGTTACAGCATGTTGCTAAAGTTGTGAAATGTGATATAGAAAAGATCAGTAGTGCAGGTGAGAGGAAAGAGAAGTAGGAAGACGTCATGAGCAGGGAGAGGAGCGAAGAGAGGAGCAGGGAGAGATGCAAGAGAAGGAGCAGAAATCATTTTTATTTTCTTCAGATAAATGTCAAAAGCTGTAAATTGAGACAAAATACAAACATCCTATCAAAAAGGATTCCAAGGTCATTTAATTTGAAACTATTTTCACGCACATGAACACGGGTTGACGTCGCATCCTCATGGAGACGGACTCAGTAGCACCGCTGCTGAAAAAAATTCTTGGGGAAACACTGCAAACCATTTACACTTCACCTCGGACATGGTTCTTTGGACTGCGGAGTCAACATTAACAGCATCTGTCACCTCTCTCCAGGCCCTCCATTTGCCTGTCCCTGTCACCACAGCTAATAGATGAAAATAAAATGTTTTTCTTGACTCCACCCGAAATTATTTCTCTCTCCGCTTCAGCATAATTCTTTTTTTCTTTCTCTCTCTTTCTTTGTTTGCGCCATGACTGACAGGTCGACTGGATGCATCTACACCTCCTTATATGGTGGTCATTGGCAATTCATGGGCGGGGATGTATGCTAATAGCTGATAACCGGGATCGGGCTGTCACTTTACAATGGATTGGCATTCATGATCGTACACACGAGTTTACGATCAGATATGAGTTTCCCGCGGTGTTCATAAATCCGGAGTAGGTTTTTGGTAGCGTAGGCTTTTATGTGCAAATCTACGCACAAATTTACTGATGTTTCATGAATGAGACCCACTGATTCCAAATAAATCCTCAAATTTTTATCGTTCTGTTGGGCTTAGCCTACGCCATCAGTCTGGTCTAAATATGTTTTGAATTTGCAGTTCTGTAAGACTTAGGTTTTGGTTTCTTTTTTTGGCTAAAAATGTTTTGAGATGTTTACACACAAATATGGAACATTTCTATTAAGTTTTTGCCAGCATTGCCATGGGCTTAGGTATAATCAGGGGTTTCTTTGGCCTTGGCTGCAGGACTTGGTGAAGAGCCACCTCATGTATGCAGTGCGGGAGGAGGTGGAGGTGCTGAAGGAGCAGATCAAGGAGCTTTATGAGAGGAACTCTGTCCTAGAGCGCGAGAACGCCGTACTAAAATCGCTGGCCAATAGCGACCAGCTATCGCAGCTCTCCCTGCGGCCAAGCAACCCCACTGGAGCCACGCTGCCCCATCAGCCTGAGGTCCCGCCTCCCCTGCCTCACGTCTCCTCGGCGTGAAGGCCACCCTCAGCGTGCGGCGCGATGGGCAAGCTGTACTGAAGATGACAAAAATCGAAAAAAAAGAAATTGATCTGTCTGTATCTTGTCTGCCGCCCGCTTCAGAAATCTGAAGAGCCGCTGCATAAGTGTGTTTGTGTTGTGTGTATGTGCGCCGATTAGCCTTCCGAGACTTCGGTGGTCATCCTGTGATGGCTGCATCTTCGCGCTCACACTGAGGTAGGATCTCACACTGCAGTGCAGCACCACTTGAGGAATCCCACAGGAGCAGAATCTGTTTCGGGCTGGTTCCCCCCCCAGCCTTCAAAGTGGTAAATGAAAAGGGTTCGTGCTGTTGGGAGTGCCAGTCTTGTCACTCGAGCCACTGCACTTTTGACTCGTGTCCAGTCCATTGTACTTCAGTTTATTTTCACTGTTGAACGTTTATTTATTACTGGGCTGCTATTTTCATAATGTAAATGAACAGTGTTCCAAAATCAGACAAACAAGATTTTTTTTAAATCTATGACAAATGTAAATAGTCCCACAGTGGATGGCTGGAGTATTCCATTCAGCAGTTAGTTATGTAGGCATTAATAACAAAAAATTTTGGTGTAGTTCGAAACACTACTGGTAATTTTTCTTTTCGATTACTTGCATAGTTCAGCTCCCCCTTTGAATGTACAGCTGTATAGAGTGTAAAGTATTAAAAACATAGAACGTTTATAAATGTGAGCATCAGTTCTCATGACATGAAAGCTGATATGAATATTTGGTGGAATATTTTGATGAAGAAAGCTCTTTGCATCAATCCGTCATTTCTTTGTCTGAGAGCGGACAGATAATTGCCATACTTGCTCCCCCACCTTCAAATGGAGAAATCTAGTGATTATTTTTATATTTTTGAGGGAGTGGATGGGGAGGGAAAAGCTGTGAAATTGTTGAACCAACTTCGTAACCAAAGATGCAAAGCTGTGTAATTCAGTCATTTTGTAATGCATACAGTATGTATTTTGTTTTTGTTTTGCTTTTTGTTACACTCTCCTTCACAATTTTTTGTTATTCGCATGTCTTGCATGATCTGTAATCTTCAAGCCACTCTCTTACCTCATGTTTTTTATTTTAATTTCAGCACTCTTATTGTATCATAGTAGTCTGTGAAGAATGTGTGTTGCCAAACAAAGAGCTGGCAGTGAGATGGAGAGGAGAAACCCTTGTGCCTCATGCACATTGGACAGAGAAAATAGTGAGCCATCTTTTTGTCCATTTAAATGGTATGAATTTCATATGCAAGTTTTATTATTTTGCTAATTTTAATGTATTTAATAAATGCAACATTCAGATTACATTTATTTTGTTCACTCTTTATTAAAAAAAAGTTATATTTTTCCACAATGGCATTTATAACCACAGAACTCCCTGTATAAAGAGGCATGTGGTGCCCCAGTTTTTTTTTTTTTTTTTTTTTGGTCTCCGTGTGTTCTTATGGACCTCAAGATGTGAACTAATTGTCTAAATTACCAGAGAGACGCAGGCCAGTTGACACTTTCTCTCCAGGGGGGTATACTATGAAGCAAGATAAGTGGGTTAGCGAGGTATGTCGAGCCTAAACCTAGGCTCTTCAAAAGTGTCATGAAGGTGCCATTCTTTTAACCCCTTTGCGCGGAATACAAAATTTTGCCAATTTTTCCTGTTGTGCATGAGCCTATTTAAGCTTTAGAACTCAGGATTTGTGACACAGAAATTTTTGAAAATTATTCAAGTGAAGCTAGACATTTGGAAATTCAATTACAGAATTGTTTAGGAATTAAATTTTGGAATTTACGGACGCCCGCGTCTACATCTGCAGAAAGGGGTTAATGCGGCAAGATTACCATGGTAATTTACGCTGCAAATTCAGCTTGGTCGGGAGCAGATAATCTGCCGAGTTTCGGCTGTAATCGATTATTCGTGTGCTGCCTGATCACTTAGCACCTTTGAAGTTGGCATCACCTTTCTTGAATAATCCTGTGGACTTTGGTGCCTGAAATGTACAGGGTTCTCATCGGAGGGAGACTGGCACGACCTCTTTTCTTTTACTGACGATATTCTCTGTGAATGCTACAGATTCTCAGCTGAGGAAATTCATTACTTATGCGATCTACTGGAGCCATATATTGGCAATGTAGCAAAGAGAGGCACTTCAGTTGCATGAACGGTATGCATAATGTTGCGTTTTTTTTTTTTTTGCCACTGGCACCGACAACATTCAGGTGGTGATGCAGAAAATATGAGCAAGAATATTGTATGCCGTGGCGCGCTACACATTTTACACAGCATACCATTAAAATAATTAAAATAATTATGAAAGCAAAGCAGCATGGGGCGTACTATGAAAAATGCCGCAGGGGGAGACATCCTGCAGTTATCCTGATCTTGGATCAGGGATAGCTTCCTCGGAGGAACGTTCAGCACGTGATCAGTCATTTTATGAGGGGAAATACGGTAAATTGACGCTTGGAATGCCCTTTAATTGAGAGCTCTCAGGGCGAAAGACTGCACGATTATGCATGTGCATTGACTCTTGGGAAATTGTAATTAGGGCCCGAGCCGAGTGAAAGTCATCCGAGGACCCGATTGAAATCGTGCTGTTTATTATTAGGGCCCAAACGACGACTGCAAGTCGTCGGCGGAGGACCCTATTGAAATCATGCTGTTTATTATTATTATTAGGGCCCGAGCGACGACTGCAAGTCTTCTGTGCAGGACCCTATTGAAATCATGCTGTTTATTATTAGGGCCCGAGCTGACTGCAAGTCGTCTGCGGAGGGCCCTATTGAAATCGCGCGGTAAGCTATTATTGTAAGTATTCAGCTGAAATTTGCTATGTAGGAAGTAAGTAGCAAGATACATCACATATAATTCGAGTTTTTCCGTATTTTGAATTTTGACCTTGCTTTGACCTTCAACTTTGTACGACCCCTCTAAGTTACACGAAAACCTTTAAAACTCTTCTTCTCCAAAACTGCTTGACCAATGAAGCTGAAACTTGACAAGTATCTTCTCACCCGTTAGAACACTAAATTTTTCAAGGCGTTTCCCTTGAGTGGTCGGGTGAGCAACAGGGCCTGTGGCACTATTTTTTAATTTTAAAACGAACTCCTCCTAGGGATTTCGCCCGATTGACTTCAGATTTGGTACATATCATCGTGAGACCAAGCTGACCAAAAGTTGTGCTCTGCATATCTGTAGGTCAAAGGGCGTGGCTGCTAGGGCGTGACAAATATTAGTGACGACTAAAAAATTTCACAATGCTCTCACACCCAAATACTGGACTGTAGTAGCGTCAAACTATCGGAACATGATGACTGCTTTGCCCTGAACGTCCCTATATATTAACTTTCCACTTTGCTAATAGCGCCCCCCTGTGGTAACGGAAAGTGTCCACTCGTTACTTACACTTGTACTGATGACACATTGTTGAACCCATCAACTTAATTCTACTTCTAAAACATTCAGAACAAGTTGATGAAGCTACATTATGAACGCTGTGTAGCTACGAGTCATGGCGTCCATGTGGCGACGCGGCGACTTTGAATCCCTCTCAATGAAAATAAGTTTGGAATTCCCAATGCTCTCACACCCACATACTTGACTGTAGCAGCTTCAAACTTGCTGGACATGATGATTGCTCCGCCCTGAACGTCCAGATGCATTAACTTCCCACTTTGCCACTCGCGCCCCCCCCTGTGGGGGGGGGCGCCCCCTATAAAACAATAGGGGGCCCCTATAAACGCCCCTATAAACGCGCCCCCTATAAACAAATGATGCCAGAGACTTTTTTTTGCGTCTTGGTCGATTACAAACGTTTACCAATTTTCATCTTTCTTCTGCAAAAAAACCCCTATGGGGAGGGGTTTTTGAAAATTTCAAGGGGGCGCTATCGAGGCATTTTGCTGCCCTCATCGGCAAAGTCCCAATCACATGTGAGAACTTGCCACCCTTGACCTGTTTATCAATTTTTATGATGATACAAGTTTATTAAAGACATCAAAAACCCAAACGTATTTTCATGGCGAGGTATGGATAGTCGCCGTGTCATTACACGGACGCCATTATGTGTAGCTTTATATTATTCATTATGTAGCTTCACCAATTTGTTCTGCATTTAATAGAAGTGGAATCAGGTTGATTTGATTAAGTATGTGTCCTCAGTACAAGTGAAAGTAATAACTGGTCACTTCCTGTTACCACAGGGGGGCGCTAGTAGCAAAGTGGAAATTTAAAGCATTTAGACCTTCAGGGCGGAGCAATGATCATGTCCAGCAAGTTTGAAGCTACTACAGTCAAGTATGTGGGCGTGAGAGCATTGGGAATCCCAAACATATTTTCATGGCGAGGCATCCAAAGTCACCGCGTTGCCACATGGACGCCATTACTCGTAGTTATACAACGTTTACAATGTAGCTTCATCAACTTGTTCTGCATGTTTTAGAAGTAGAATGAAGTTGATGGGTTCAACAATGTGTCATCAGTACAAGTGGAAGTAACGAGTGGTCACTTCCTGTTACCACCGGGGGGCGCTATTAGCAAAGTGGCAAGTTAATATATCAGGACATTCAGGGCGGCGCCCTCATTATTTTCAGCAAGTTTGAAGCTTCTTAAATCAAGTATTTGGCTGTGAGAGCGTTGTGAAATTTTTTTCTCAAGTCACAAAAATTTGTCACGCCCTAGCAGCCACGCCCTTTGACTTACAGATTTGCAGAGCAAAACTTTTGATCAGCTAGGTCTCACAATAATCTCTACCAAATTTGAAGTTGATTGGGCGAAATCCCTAGGAGGAGTTTGTTTTAAAATTCAAAAATTCAAATCAAAATGGCCGACTTCTTGTTGGGTTTAGGGCGTGGCTCCAATTAAGTTTTTTGTATGCCTAGTTACAAAGCACATAACTACTGAATTTCGTCGGCCTAAGAATTTCGAATGAGGTCGGACGTATGTGGACAGTCAGACGCGTTTTCATTATTGGGAAAGTGGCGAAATTGGCCCTTGAATTGTCGGAGGAATAATAATAATAATAATAATAAACAGCATGATTTCAATAGGGTCCTCCGCGGACGACTTGCAGTCGTGCTCGGGCCCTAATAATAATTAACAGCATGATTTCAATAGGGTCCTCCGCGGACGACTTGCAGTCGTGCTCGGGCCCTAATAATAATAAACAGCATGATTTCAATAGGGTCCTCCGCGGACGACTTGCAGTCGTGCTCGGGCCCGAATAATAATAATATTAATATTAAAAATAAACAGTACGATTTCAATAGGGTCCTCGGACGACTTTCAGTTGGCTCGGGCCCTAATAATAATAATAACTAGAACTGCAAGGAGTTGTGAAAGGGGGCCAAGCCTCCCCGCGCAACTTGGCTCCCAGGTCCCGCGGAGCCCATGGAATGCAAATAGCTGTATTTCGTTACCAGGAGGTACATCACCAAGATTTGCTCTCAAACGTGTGGTCCAAAAAGGCTGCCCTCTCAACTTTTATGTCAATTGATGCTTCTGTTTATTACGCCCCCCTATTGGCCAATTTGCACCAAATTTGGCACAGAGCCTCTGGTTGATGTTGCAAACAAGTGCCTTGAGTTTGATGAAGATACTTTTGCCTATGACCCAATTATGCAACAATATGTTTTTTCTAGCTAGCAGAAAAATATTGTTTCTTTATAAGTACCGAATTTTTTGGCGTAGCAAAATTCTTTTGATAACTTTTGATCAGGCCAGTCTGGAGATTATATGTGCAAATTTTCGTGCAGATGGAGCGAAAACACTAGGAGGAGTTTGAAAAAGTAGGTTTTTGATGTGTAGTGACGTAGAAAGAAAAATATGCTGTGAGAGTGGGCATGGGCAATATCAGAAGATGCAACTCTATCGGTGGAACACGAGGACGTAAAGTTTATGAAGATATGATTTAAAATGTGGGAGTTTTAAGGCAAAATGCGTTTGCATCTGTTACAGCGCCACCTCGTGGAGTAGCCATGCAATTTTTGGTATGTTTGGTCTGAGTGCTATTCTATATATACTTTGTAAATTTCACAGCCCTCAGCATAATACCTGAGCTGAAATAAAAGTTTGTTGTTTATCTCGTAATAAGCCACGCCCACTTTGACCAGTTGCAATCCCCTTCAAGATATGGTCTCAGGAGTGCCCCAGCATCATACTCCCCAAATTTTGTGCAAATCCAATCAACTTTCATGTCACTTGGTGTTTCTCTGTTTATAGCGCCCCCTATCGTCCAATTTGGGCCAAATTTGGCACAGAGCCTCTGTTTGACCTCTGCAGCGAGTGAAAAGAGTTTGATGTTGATAGCTATTACTTTGACACAAATATGTAACAATATGTGTTTTTTAGCTAGCAGAAAAAAATGGTTTATTTATAATAACCATATTTTTTAGAGTAGCAAATTTCTTTTGATAACTTTTGATGAGGCACGTCTGAAGGTTGTTACAGCGAAGTTTTGTGCAGATATAGTTTAAACACCAGGAGGAGTTAGAAAAAGTATATTTTTGATGTCTAGTAACTTAAAAAGAAAAATATGTAGTGAACGGGGTGGGGCCTATGTCACATGATGTGTCTCTATTTGGGTAATATGTGGATATAAAGTTTATGAAGATTTGATTTAAAGTGTGGAAGTTACAAGCCAAAATGCATTTGCATCTGTTACAGCACCACTTAGTGAACGTGACACACAATTTTTGTTTTGCGTGGTCTGTCTGCTATTCTAGATATACCCTGTAATTTTGGGAGCCCTCAGCCCAACACTTGAGCTATAATAAAAGTTTGTTGTTTATCTTGTAATAAGCCACGCCCAGTTTGACCAGTCATAATGAATTTCACAACATGGCCTCAGGAGTGACCCAGCATCCTACCTACCAAATTTGGTGAAAATCGGTCATGGCATTTAAGAGATATAAATTTCCCTCTTTTACAGCGCCCCCTAGTGGCCAACATTAGCCAAATTTGGCTTATTCCCTAACAGTCCCATTCCAACCTAAGATCTCAAATTTTGTGTTAACATTCATTTTTACCGAGATATAGCAATGCAAACATTTGCATAGCTAGCTAGAAAATTTTATTCGCTAATAATTTGCGCGTATTTTGACCGAACAAAATTCCTTTTGATAATTTTAAATCAAATGAGGCTCCAGAGTGTACATGCCAAATTACAAACTGATCGGATAAAATCCCAGGGAGAAATTTGAAAAAGTAAGTTTTCCAGTTTTTGCGATTTTGCGAAAAGTTTTTGAATGTAAGACATACGGTTTGGGAGTTATAGCCCAAAACGCGTTGACCTCAGCTATAGCGCCCCCTGCTGGCAAACATATGTGAATTTTGGTGCCTGAGGTGAGTGCAGGGGTCTGGACAAACCCTCCATATTGCACCACCCTCTCTTGCACGGTTTAGGCTGCAGCACCCCTTTTACCAACGGAAAAATAAAAATAACTATAATAATAATAATAATAATAATAATAAAAATCTGAACAAAAACAATAGGGTTCTCAGCACCGCTGGTCCTGGGAAATGCGTATGTGTGCATACGCGTTTCCCAAGCCCCTCGGGCTTGGCCCCCTCATAAAAACCCGAACAAAAGCAATAGGGTTCCCAGGACCAGTGGACCAGTGGGCATACGCTTGCATACGCGTTTCCCAAGCCCCTCGGGCTTGACCCCCTCATAAACAGTACGATTTCAATAGGGTCCTCAGACGACTTTCAGTCGGCTCGGGCCCTAATAATGATAAACAGCATGATTTCAATAGGGTCCTCCGCGGATGACTTGCAGTCGTGCTCGGGCCCTAAAAAACAGTACGATTTCAATCGGGTCCTCGGATGACTTTCAGTCGGCTCGGGCCCTAATAAACAGCGCGATTTCAATAGGGCCCACCGCAGACGACTTGCAGTCGGCTCGGGCCCTAATAATAATAATAATAATTCAAGCTGCAAGCAGCGTTGAACGGGCCCTCACCCCCTTGCACACATTGGGGCTGTGGTGAGATCCTGGCTTGTGCAGCTCTGTATTCATGAGCATTGAACAGGTCAAGTGCTGGCCCCAACCTGAGAGAAAGTGTCGAGCGAATCGGACAAAGCTGAAGGAGTTATGACCAGTTGATACTTCATCCACCTGGGGGCCCTCAGAGTGTAACCAAATGTGGGCAGGCACATTCAGGGGCAGACCCTAAGCACAAATATGACGTTTTGAGCAAATCGGCCAATTTCAACGTAAAATGTGGCATTTCCTGTTTCCTCAAGGGGGCGCCATGAGTTACATTGCTTTGCAGCACATCGAGGCGTTCAGGGTGGGGCTTTTACCATGTACAGGAATTTTGAATCCATTTGGATGAAGTATGAGGGAGAGAGAGCTGCTCGAATGCGTTTGGCAAGGCATCTGAAATGGGAACACCATGGCGGCCACGCCCATTTTGCGACAGATATGCAGAGCAAAACTTTTGATTAGCATGGTCTCTTGATGATCTGATATAAATATTAGGTGGATTGGACGGAATCGCTAGGAGGAGTTCGTTAAAATACAATGTATGGAAATCAGGCCAAAATGACAAAATGGCTGACTTCCTGTTTGGAGTTGACCAATGGTGCCAGAGACTTTTTTGTTCATATTGGCAAAATACACGTGTACCAATTTTTATGTTCCTATTCCAGAAAAACCCCTATGGGGAGGGGTTTTTCAAAATTTCAAGGGGGCGCTAGCTATCGAGGCATGTTGCTGCCCTCATGAGCAAAGCCCCAATCAGATGTTAGAGCTCACCACCCTTGACCGGCATTTCAATTTCCATGATGATATGAATTCATTAAGAATATCAAAAACCCAAACGTATTTTCATGGTGAGGGATCCATAGTCACCGTGTTGCCACACGGACGCCATGACTCGAAGCTTCACAGCATTCATAAGCTAGCTTCAGCAACTTGTTCTACGTGTTGTAAAGGTAGAATAAAGTTAATGGGTTCAACTATGAGTCATCAGTACAAGTGAAAGTAAAAACTGGTCACTTCCTGTTAGCGGCCACGCCCACTAACTGACAGACCTGCGGAGCACAACTTTTGATCAGCACGGTCTCAATGTTAAATAATGATTTTGGTTTTGATTGTATTTTAACGCACTCCTCCTAGACATTTCATTCAATGTGTGGGAATCAGGAAAAAATGACACATTAAAATCAAAATGGCTGACTTCCTGTTTGGAGTAGACAAATGATGCCAGAGACTTTTTTGTGCATCTTGGCCAAATACACATGTATACCAATTTTCATCCTCCAACTTAAGAAAAACCCCTAAAGGGAGGGGTTTATGAAAATTTCAAGGGGGTGCTATCGAGGCATTTTGCTGCCCTCATGGGCAAAGCCCCAATCAGATGTGAGAGCATGCCACCCTTGACCGGTCTATGAATTTTCATGATGACACAAGTTTTTTAAGACATCAAAAACCCAAACGTATTTTCATGGCGAGGGATGGATAGTCGCTGCGTCACTACACGGACGCCATTATGTGTAGCTTCACGGTATTCATAAGGTAGTTATGGGGGGGGCCCGGAACGGGTCCTGGCACAGAAGGTGCGAGGAACCTATTGGTTTTGATGGGATTTTTATTATTCTTCTTCTTCTTCTTCTTCTTCTTCTTCTTTTTGTTCTTCTTCTTTTTATTCTGCTGCGAGAACGCATTTTTGAGGGCTTTGCCATGCACGAAAACTCACAAAAATTTGCCCACACGTCAGTCGTCGTGAAAATTGCAAAGTATTATTATTTTTGTGCTTGGACATGCCCTGGTGGCTCGATAGCGCCACCAAACATGCGGCCATTTTGGAACGCACTTGCTCGGATTCTCACGAAATTTTAGAGAGTCATAGTAGTCATAATAAATTTTTTAGAAAATTTTTTTGAAATTTTTTTGCCTCACAGGAAGTGAGCTATGAGCCATTTCCTGCGTTTTTTCAGATTTTACGAACACATTTTTGAGGGCCTTATTATACTTGAAAATAGACCAAACTTAGCTTATTGACTAAAAATATTAAGTTCTTTGATTCCATATCTCATTTTTCAGTGGGTGAGACATGGTAGCTCTATAGCGCCCCCTAATACATAATTGCTTTTTTGAGGGCATCACCATGCTCGAAAACTCACAAAACTTTGCTAACATATTAAGCTGGTTATACTCTTTACTAGGATATGGGATTTACAGATGGATGTGGCAAAATTGCATTACAGCGCCACCTAGAAAATTTCAATGAAGCAGCCCTCGCAGCATATTTAACCTACATGAACTAAATTCAGTGGACATGTGTACGATGCCAAGACCTAAAAAAAAGTCTCTTGGTGCCATCACCTAGACTCTACAGGAAGTCCGCCATTTTTGATTGAATTTCCAAATTTTTTAAATTTTTTGCCCATCACAGACGTCGTACTTTAACGAACTCCTCCTAGAGATTTTATCCGATCAACTTAAAATTTTGCATGTGACATCTAAAGACCTTGTTGATGTTAAATTGCGAAGCTTTTTTTGATTCATTGAACTTTGCATCCGTGGCGTTGCGGCGAATTTCGATGTTCCGCCATGAAAGAGGAATTTGGTTTTATGCGCATATGCTTTGTGAGATTTGCCCGAAACTTTAGAGGCTTAATAAGAGTTAACTTCTAAATATACCTATATGTTGATATTGGATTGGGTGTGGTCAGGTAGCTCCACAGCGCCCTCTTGACACGGCCATGTTGAGTTAAAAGTGCTTGAATGTTCATGAAATTTGGTCTGATCATTACATTTGTTTTTTTGGGCTATGCTTATTTTTTTGAAATTTTTCGGCCAAACAGGAAGTGAGCTATGAGCCATTTCCTGCGTTATTCCAAATTTTACGAACACACGTTTGAAGGCTTTTGCATACCCGAAAACTTGCAAAACTTTGCAAAAATTATAATTGTTTGATTGTTTTCAATGTGAGGCAGAAATTGGCAGTAAATGTGGCATAATGGCTCTATAGCGCCCCCAATCAGATTTTTAAAAGAATTGCCCATTTGAGGGTTTCAGCATACTTAAAAACTCACAAAATTTTGTACCATTCTAGAAACCATCATTCCTATTACACTGATAAAAAAATACATATAGAGTTGGCAAAAATGGCATTATAGCGCCCCCTGGAAAATTTCAAATAAGCAGCCCTCGCATCGTGGTTGACCTGCATGTATGAAATTCGGTAGACATGTGGAATATGCCGATACCTAAAAAAAACTCATTTGGTGCCATGACCTAGACTCAACAGGAAGTCCGCCATTTTTAATTGAAATTGCAAATTTTTTGGATTTTCCGCCATTCACAGGTGTCGTACTTTAACGAACTCCTCCTAGAGATTTTATCCGATCAACATAAAATTTGGCAAGTAATATCAAAAGACCTTGCTGATGTGAAATTGCGAAGCTTTTTTGGATTGATGCAAAGGTGTATCCGTGGCGTCGCGGCGAATTTTGATGTCCCGCCATGAAACAGGAAATTGCTTTTCGTCCCACATACTTCATTCGATTTGCCTGAAACTTTCCAAACTTGATAATATTGTCCTCCAAAGTATAAATATATGCTAATATTAGATAGTGAGTGGCCAGGTGGCTCCACAGCGCCCTCTAGATACGGGCATGTTAAGTTAAAAGTGCTTGAATGTTCATGAAATTTGGGGTGATCATTCCATTAGTCATTCTGGGCAATGGTTAATTTTTTGAAATGTATTGCATAAACAGGAAGTGAGCTATGAGCTTTTTCCTGTGTTTTTCCAAAATTTTACGAACTCATGTTTTCAGGCCTTAGAAAGCTCCAAAACTTAAAAAACCTAGCAAACAGTATAAATGTCTTATTTTCTTCAATGTCATCCATCAATGAGCACTAAATATAGCATTATGGCTCTATAGCGCCCCCAGTCAGATATTTAAAAGTATTGCTCCTTTGATCGTCTAAACATACTGGAAAATTTACAAAAATCAACACACTCATGGAGCTTGACAATTACCTTGTTGTAGATTTTGCACACAGGTATGTCAAAGTGGTATTGCAGCGCCCTCTAGAAAATTTTAGCACTCCCCTCAGGAAACCACATTGCACACAGTCTTGCAGTGCCCAATGGCTCTTAATGGACACCTGCAGCCATCAAGATTTTTCTGCCACCCCAACATGCGCGAGGGGGGCGAGGGCCCTTTCAACGCTGCTTGCAGCTTTAATTATTATTATTCTGCTGCGAGAACGCATTTTTGAGGGCTTTGCCATGCACGAAAACTCACAAAAATTTGCCGACACGTCAGTCGTGGTGAAAATTGCAAACTATTATTATTTTTGTGCTTGGACATGCCCCAGTGGCTCTAAAGCGCCACCAAACACGCGGCCATTTTGGAACGCACTTGCTCGGATTCTCACGAAATTCAATAGGGTCATAGTAGTCATAATACATTTTTTTGTCAATTTTTTTAGTTATTATGATTTTTATTAGAAGAAACAAGGTTGTACACTTTGCTCTCAAATTTGTACACTTCTTCACACACTCCTCGGTTTTGACATGTAAAAGCAGACATATTTTAAGAGAGAAGACAGAAACATAAAGGAGGGAACCAACAATTCCCATCAGTATCTATCTCCTCATCCCCCTTTCGCAGCATCTTATACCTCATAAACATCTATGTTTGTATAAAGAGAGCTTTAGGGTTCAGAAGTGTAAAGTTGCATTAATAAATCAAATATTATGATTAACTGAAAAATACCTGCTTCATTGCCGACCAAAAGGGAATAAGGGCATATGTACTTCCTTGACTGACAAAACAGATTTGCCAGACTTAATAGAAAGGGGAAGGAAAAAGGAAAAGAGAAAAAAAAAAGGATAAAGAAAACAAACTAAGAAAATCAGAAGATGAACTGAACCATTTAGAGCAGAGTCAGAACTAGGTGGCGTTTTCATTCAGTATTTAACCTATAGGTTTCTATATAGTTTATCCAGTTTTCCCAGTATTTCCTAAATTTATCTTGTTCCATCCTAAGAGTGAAAGTTAGCCTCTCCATCGTAAATTTATCCTGAATCACCTTAATCCAATCCTCAAACTTGGGGCATTCCTTCACCAACCACTTCCTAGTAATTGTTTTTTTGCTTGCTAATAGCAGAATGTTATACATATATCTATTTTCAGGCCCTTTCACAGTGTCTGGTTGTAATCCCAGACATAAAGACTCGAACCCCGGTGGAATCGCAATTTTCATTATTTTCTCCATTGCCGATCTGATTTTTTGCCAATAACCTGAAATAACTGGGCAGCTCCAGAAAACATGAAAATGCGTTGCTTTTTTCTCGCCGCAGGACCTCCAACATGATGTGTTTCCTCCTTGAGAACTTCTTTGAGCTGGTACTCTAAAAAATCTAATTATACTTTTCCACCCAAATTCTCTCCAAGACAGTGCAGATGTGCTCTTCCATTGCTGTGAAAGTATTTTTTCCCATGTTTCTATCTGCAGCGTGATGCTACCCTCCCTCTCCCATTTCTCCTTTATATATGCAGTGTCACTTCCCTCTAGTTTTTGTAGCTCTTTGTATATCTTCGATATGATCCCACCTCCAAGATCAGACCTGTATGCTGATAGAAATATTTTCAATATGCCCAAATCTGTTGTTTGCATATCTTCTAATTTCGTCTTTTTTTCTAAATAGTGCCTAATTTGTAAATATCTGTAAAAATCTTGGTTTGTTAAGTCAAATAAGTTTTTAATATCCTGAAATTGTCTCAGATTGCCCTTATCGTAGAGGTTGTAGAATATTTTTAATCCTTTTTCAGCCCATTGTTTAAATCTCCTATCTACCCTGTTTGGTGGGAAATCAGAGTCGTATCCTATCCATCTTATGGCCCAATGCGGCTCCCTGGCTTTGGTCTTAACTAATCTATGCCAAGTCTCAATTGACAATTTTATCCATGGGTTTATGTCTTTCAAATAAAACGCCAACCCACTATCCCCTATGATTGCTTGTAATGGGATATCACTAGATATCTGACACTCTATATCTTTCCACCTCGCTTTATAAGAAGGGTCGCAAATGTTCACTAAGATTTTAATCTGCACTGCTTGGTAGTAGTTTTTAATATTTGGGAGGGATAGGCCCCCTTTATCTTTTGGTAATTGAAGAGTCTTATAGCGAATCCTCGGCCTCTTGCCTTGCCAAATAAATCGTGATGTCAATTTGTCTAATTCTTGAAATGTTCCTGTTAAAGGTTCTGCTGGAATATTTTGGAACAAATATAACAGTCTGGGTAAGACATTCATTTGTATTGCCTCCACCCTCTGTCCCAGTCCAAAAAAGGGTACTGAATTCCACCTGGCCACATCCGCTTTAACTTTAGAGATCAGAGGGTCATAATTTTCCTCTATCATTATGTTTAAATCTTTAGGAATATGCACGCCCAGATATATAATTGAGTTTGCTTCCCAATTTATTTTAAGTTCATCTTTAATTGATTGTTCAGGAGAGTAATTGAAAGTCAAAATTTGGGATTTGTGGGTATTTAATTTATAGCCTGATAAAATACCATATTCTCTCAGGGTTATGAGCAATTCTGGAAGGAAGGTAGATGGGTGCCCCAAGTATATCAAAATATCGTCGGCAAACAGAGCAATCTTGTGTTCTTCCTGAGCTATCCATATACCATTTATCTTCTCATTCTGTCTTATCCATTGGCTCAGGGGCTCTATGAAGATCGCAAATAGGAGCGGGGACATAGGGCAACCCTGTCGACAACCCCTTTCTAGTCCAAAATTGTTTGATAGTCCGCCATTTATCCGTATTTTAGCTGTTGGTTTGTAGTATAATGCACGTATTGTTCTAATAAAATCATTATGGAATTGAAATCTCTCTAATATTCTATATAAAAAGGCCCAATCAACAGAATCAAATGCCTTCTCCGCGTCTAATCCCAGCAAAACCGCTTCTAAATTGTTTTTCTTTATATGATTAATTATATGCAATGTTCTCCTTACATTGTCTTGCGTTTGCCTCTGTTTAATGAAACCAGTTTGATCCAAACTTATAATATCAGGGAGAATTGAGTCTAATCGTTTCGCTAGGATTGACGCGAAGAGTTTATAGTCCTGGTTCAACAAACTGATCGGACGGTAGTTAGAGCAATCGGTCGTGTCTTTCCCCTCTTTTGGTAATACGGTTATGATAGCTTCCCTCCAGGATGGAGGGACCTCTCCCCTCTTAAGAACCCAATTGAATTTTCTCAGTAATAAAGGTGATAAAACGTCATTGAAGGTCTTATACCACTCCCCTGCAAATCCATCAGAACCTGGGGACTTGTTAGGCTTGATTCTAGATATCGCCTTCTGTAGTTCCCCCATAGTTACCTCAGATAATAAGACTTCATTCTGGTCATCCGTAATTGATGGGAGATCAAGGGATGCAAGCAAGGCTCCAGGCATTTTGTCTTCTCTATGTACCATCTGGGTGTATAGATTTTTATAGTATTTTTCAAAGCAATTGTGAATTTCCTTAAAATCGTGTTTCATTTGTTTAGTTACTGGATCTTTAATTTTATGTACTACCCTCTCTGCTTGTTGCTTTTTTAATTTGTATGCCAGAAGCTTAGCCGATTTGTTCCCTACTTCGTAGTATTTCTGTTTTAAAAATATCAATTTCTTCTGGACGTCGGCGTCATAAATTTCTTTAATCTTATCTTTAATTTCCCTGATGTCCCGAGTTATGTCTGGGTGGGTATTGTTTTTATGTATTTTCTCTAAATTACCTAATTCGGTCTCCAGTTTATCCAGTTTTTCCCTACGGAGTCTCTGTTGTAGTGCTGTTTTAGCAATAATCTTGCCCCTCAAGACTGCCTTGCCTGCATCCCAAACCATAAGTGGGGATACCTCCCCATTATCATTTTCTGACAGATATAGCTGGATTTCCTCCTGTAGTTCTTCCTTTAATTTTCCCTTAAGTACATTTAAATTGAGTCTCCAGGAAGTATTTTTGTTGCTGATAAGATTTAAATCCAAGTAAACCGGACTATGGTCAGATAAATCCATTATCCCAATTTTACATGACCTAACAAGACCCATATCCTTACTAAACAAGAAAAAATAATCAATCCTGGAATATGTTTTGTGTGGTAGGGAAAAGAAGGTATAGTCTCTAGCTGCAGGGTTCAATTCTCTCCAAATATCACAAATTCCCATCTCCCTCATTATTTTTTTAACTTTTCTTCCAATTGAGTTATTATCAGTCTGAGACAACCTTGTCACATCCAATTTTGGATTTATTCACAGATTAAAATCACCCCCACAGATCACTATTCCCTGCGCTTTAGTAATCATCAAGTCAAAAATATGTTTATAAAACTCCCATTTTGATCCTGGCGGTGCATACACATTTAAGAGGGTGGTAATAGATCCTTCCAATTTTCCTATCACCATACTGTACCTTCCCTCTTTGTCTGCGATTTCTGTTATCTTTTCAAAAATTATCCTATTCGATATCAAGGTGGCCACTCCCCTTCTATGGCCTGTTTTGTATGAGGCTGAATAAACCTGGTTGAAGCCTTGCCTTTTAAGTTTAGCATGTTCCAAATTAGTTAAATGAGTCTCTTGCATATATATGATATCCACCTTGTCCTTCTTCATTTTCCCCATAATTTTACTCCTTTTTACCGGGTTTAGTACACCTTTCACATTGTAAGAAGCCAACTTAAGTGGGATTTTATGACTTTTCATTATAGATCAAAAACCCCCTGTAATTCTCAACACTCACCCTCCACTCAAACTGTAACAAAAACTGAACACAATAAAAAACAAAACTAGAACAGTCCCATAAGAACATGAAATCAAAAGGTTTAACCAAAGTCTCGTAAAGAACTTCCTGTTTTGAGGTCTCGTTTGTGACCCTTAGGGAGCCCCGGTCTTGTGCTGGCTCGGAGGGAAAGCCTCCACACTTTCTTAGCTGTGGAGGGCCCCCCTTTAAGTTTTCTAGATGTCCCATCCTTTACGCTCAGAGCCTCCTCGATCAACCAAATCTTAACCATAATGTCACCAAGTAATTTATATGTCGGTAGTATATCAGCAGTTTGTTACACAGTCATTAGTACTTTGCCTCCTTACCGTGTAGTTTCCATGCCAAGGCAGTAACAATTTCAACGATCACCCCGTCTGAATACCTCCAGTCTCTTTTTAAAACCGCCCCGCGGAGCTCCCGGCTGCTGCTCTCCTCCCCTCGACGGTCCCGCTTTGTTCCACATCAAGCTTTTAATTTTGTCAGTCCAGCTCTCCGGGGGTTTATAAATCGCCACGGACAGACCTCTCCTCACCATATCCTTGGTGGCTTCCTCCGCCGAGCTGTACAGGCAAGTCTCTCCCTCGTAGTGCACCCTCAGTCTGGCTGGAAACGGCGCCTGGTACCGTATGTTGTTCTCCCTCAACACCTTTTTCGCTTCTGTGTACTCTCGGCGCTTTCTGAGGGTCTCCGGTGCATAGTCGTGGTCTACGAAAACTCTCCTCTCTCGGTACAGGAACCCCTTTTTCCGCCATACAATTTTCAGGATCTCATCCTTAGTTTTGCTGCTTGCCAACTTTACAACTATGGATCGCGGGGGCGAACCAGCCGGAGGTTTCGTGCCCAGTGCTCGGTGTGCCCGCTCGATTGCTAAGTCCTCGGTGTCTGGCCACTCCAATTTTTCCTTCAGTAGATTTTCAATGAATGTTATCATTGAAGGGGAATTGTTCTCCGATTCTTCCGCTATACCGTGTATTCTTATATTCTCCCGTCTTGCTCGCCCCTCTTGATCCGTAAGTTTGTCCTCCAGTTTAGCCTGTAGCTTTAGTAGCTCCCTTGCAGCCTCCTCGAGCCCCTGTACTCTTTCCTCTGTCTCCGTGATCCGCATTTCGGCCTCGTCCACCCTGCTATTGGTTACCTTTATGTCTTCTCGTATTTCCTGGAGAGTAGTAGCACTTTCACTTCGAAACGCTCTCAGCTCCTGCAGTATCATTTGGAGGCTAACGTTAGCCGTGTCCGCCTCCACCTGTAGCTCTTCTGAATCGGCGCCGCTAGCCGTTTCGGTCTCGGGTGGTTCGTCCATTTCTTTCGTCTGTAAAACGCTTTTTTGCTTCTTTTTAGACATATTCCAATCGCCTTTCAACTTACATCAACTAAATGTTAACAATCTTTAAGGAATACAAGGCGTACTTTTTGGTGGTCGAGGAGCTCTGTTAGTGTGCGGTCTACCTCATGGCTGCTCAACCGGAAGTCATCTGTCAATTTTTTTGACATTTTTTTGCCACACAGGAAGTGAGCTATTAGCCATTTCCTGCGTTTTTTCAGATTTTACGAACACATTTTTGAGGGCCTTATCATACTCGAAAACTCACCAAACTTGGCACATTGACTAAAAGTATTAAGTTCTTTCATTCGATATCTCATTTGGCATTGGGTGTGACATGGTAGCTCTATAGCGCCCCCTAATACATTATTGCAATTTTGAGGGCCTCAACATGCTCGAAAACTCACGAAACTTTGCAAACATATTAAGCTGGTCATACGCTTTACTAGGATATAGGATTTACAGATAAATGTGGCAAAATTGCATTACAGCGCCACCTAGAAAATTTCAATGAAGCAGCCCTCGCAGCGTGTTTAACCTACATGTACAAAATTCGGTGGACATGTGTACTATGCCAAGACCTAAAATAAAGTCTCTGGTGCCATGACCTAGACACAACAGGAAGTCCGCCATTTTTAATTGAATTTGCAAATTTTTTTTATTTTTTGCCATTCATAGGCGTCGTACTTTAACGAACTCCTCCTAGAGATTTTATCCGATCAACTTAAAATTTTGTATATGACTTCTTAAGACCTTGTCGATGTTGTATTGCGGAGCTTTTTTGGATTCATCAAACTTTGTATCCGTGGCGTCGCGGCGAATTTCGATGTTCCGCCATGAAAAAGGAAGTTGGTTTTACGCGCACATGCTTTGTGAGATTTGCGCGAAACTTCACAGGCTTGCTTAGAGTCTACTTTCAAGTATACCTATATGTTGATATTAGATTGGGTGTGGTCAGGTGGCTCCACAGCGCCCTCTTGACACGGCCATATTGATATAAAAGTGCTTGAATGTTCATGAAATTGGGTCTGATCATTGCATTTGTTTTTCTGGGCCGTAATTATTTTTTTGAAATTTTTTTGCCAAACAGGAAGTGAGCTATGAGCCATTTCCTGCGTTATTCCAAATTTAACGAACACACATTTGAAGGCCTTAGCATACTCAAAAACTTGCAAAGCTTTGCAAAAACTATATGTGTCTGATTGTCTTCAATTTGAGACAAAAATTGGCACTAAATGAGGCATAATGGCCCTATAGCGCCCCCAATCAGATTTTCAAAAGAATTGCCCTTTTGAGGGTCTCAACATGCTCAAAAACTCACAAAATTTTGTACAATTCTAAAGACCATCATTCCTATTACACTGATAAAAAATTTACATATAGGCCTGGCAAAAATGGCATTATAGCGCCCCCTGGAAAATTTCAAATAAGCAGCCCTTGCATCGTGGTTGACCTGCATATATGAACTTCGGTGGACATGTGAAATATCTTGAGACCTAAAAAAAAGTCTCTTGGAGCCATGACCTAGACCCAACAGGAAGTTTGCCATTTTTTTAGATTTTTCGCCATTCGCAGTTGTCGTACTTTAACGAACTCCTCCTAGAGATTTTATCCGATCAACTTAAAATTTCGCATATGACGTCGAAAGACCTTGTCGATGTTAAATTGCGAAGCTTTTTTGTATCAATCGAACTATGTATCTGTGGCGTCGCGGCGAATTTCGATGTTCCGCCCTGAAACAGGTAGTTGGTTTTACGCGCACATGCTTTGTGAGATTTGCGCGAAACTTCAAAGGCTTGATAAGAGTCTACTTTCAAGTATACCTATATGTTGATATTAGATTGGGTGTGGTCAGGTGGCTCCACAGCGCCCTCTTGACACGGCCATATTGAGATAAAAGTGCTTGATTGTTCATGAAATTTAGTGTGATCATTGCATGTGTCATGTCAGGGAATGATAATTTTTTTGAAATTTTTTGGCCAAACAGGAAGTGAGCTATGAGCCATTTCCTGTGTTTTTCCAAATTTTAGAAACACATGTTTGGAAGCCTTAGAGTACTCGAAATCTTGCAAAAAGTTGCACAAATTTTAATTGCCTTATTGTCTTCAATTTTATATATCAATTTACACTAAATTAGGTACAATGGCTCTTTAGCGCCCCCAATCAGATTGTTGAAAGAATTGCCCTTTTAAGGGTCTCACCATGTTCAAAAACTCACAAAATTCTTTAAATGTATAAAGACCATCATTTGTATTACTTTGACAAGAAACTTACTTATAGGCATGGCAAAAATTTAATTATAGCGCCCCCTGGAAAATTTCAAATAAGCAGCCCTCGCAGCCCGGTAAACCTACATCTATGAAATTTGGTATACATGTGGAATATGCCGAGACCTGAAAAAAAGTCTCTTGGTGCCATGACCTAGACTCAGCAGGAAGTCCGCCATTTTTAATTGAAATTGCAACTTTTTTGGATTTTTCGCCATTCACAAGTGTCGTACTTTAACGAACTCCTCCCAGAGGTTTTATCCGATCAACTTACAATTTGGCAACTGATATTACGAGACATTGCCGATGTTAAATTGCGAAGCTTTTTTGGATTCATTGAACGATGAATCCAAGGCGACGCGGCGAATTTCGATGTTCCGCCATGAAACAGGAAGTTGGTTTTACTCCAACATACTTGGTGGGATTTGCCTGAAACTTTCCAAGCTTCATAAAAGTGTCCTCCCAAATATAAATAAATGCTGATATTGGATCAGGAGGTGCCAGGTGGCTCCACAGCGCCCTCTAGATATGGCCATGTTAAGATAAAAGTGCTTGAATGTTCATGAAATTTGGTGTGATCATTGCATTAGTCATTCCAGGCAAGGGTTAATTTTCTAAAAATTTTTGGCCAACCATGAAGTGAGCTATGAGCTATTTCCTGCGTTTTTCCAAATTTTACGAAAACACGTTTAAAGACCTTAGAATGCTCCAAAACTTGCAAAACCCCACAAATTATAAATGTCTTCTTCTCTTCAAAGTCATCCATAAATTGGCACTAAATGTGGCATAATGGCTCTACAGTGCCTCCAATCAGATATATAGAAGAATTGCTCTTCCGAAGGTCTAAACATGCTGGAAAATTAACAAAAATCAACACACTCATGGAGCTCGGTATTACGATTACTCGGTTGTAGATTGTGCACAGGCATGTCAAAATGGTACCATAGCGTCCTCTAGAAAATTTTTGCACTCCAATCAGGATACCACATTGTATGCAGTCCAGCAGTGTCCATTGGCTGTGAATGGACACCTGCACCCATCAAGATCTTGCTGCCACCCCAACGTGCACGAAGGGGGCGAGGGCCCTTTCAACGCTGCTTGCAGCTTTAATTCTTCTTCTTCTTCTTCTTCTTCTTCTTCTTCTTCTTCTTTTTATTCTGCTGCGAGAACGCATTTTTGAGGGCTTTGCCATGCACGAAAACTCACAAAAATTTGCCCACACGTCAGTCGTGGTGAAAATTGCAAATATTACTATTTTTGTGCTTAGACATGCCTAGGTGGCTCTATAGCGCCACCAAACACGCGGCCATTTTGGAACGCACTTGCTCGGATTCTCACGAAATTCGATTGGGCCATAGCAGTCATGATAAATTTTTTTGGTAATTTTTTTGAAATTTTTTTGCCGCACAGGAAGTGAGCTACGAGCCATTTCCTGCGTTTTTTCAGATTTTACAAACACATTTTTGAGGGCCTTATCATACTCGAAAACTCACCAAACTTGGCTCATAGACTAAAAATATTAAGTTCTTTGATTCGATGTCTCATTTGGCACTAAGTGTGACATGGTGGCTCTATAGCGCCCCCTAATACATAATTGCATTTTTGAGGGCCTCAGCATGCTCGAAAACTCACGTAACTTTGCAACAATATTAAGCCGATCATACCTTTCACTAGGCTATGAAGTTTACAGATGGATGTTGCAAGATCGCATTACAGCGCCACCTAGAATATTTCAATTAAGCAGCCCTCGCAGGGTGTTAAACATACATGTACAAAATTTGGAGGATATGTGTACTATGCCAAGACCTAAAAGAAAGTCTCTTGGTGCCATGACCTAGACTCAACAGGAAGTCCGCCATTTTTAATTGAATTTGCAACTTTTTTTTATTTTTTGTCATTCACAGGCGTTGTACTTTAACGAACTCCTCCTAGAGATTTTATCCGATCAACTAAAAATTTGGCACAGGCCATCGAAAGACATTCTCCATGTGAAATTGCGAAGCTTTTTTGGATTCATTGAAAATTGTGTCCGTGGCGTTGCGGCGAATTTCGATGTTCCGCCATGAAAATGGAAGTTGCTTTTATGAGCACATGCATTGTGAAATTTGCGTGAAACTTTACAGGCTTAATAGTAGTCTACTTCCAAATATAACTATATGTTGATATTGGATTGGGTGTGGTCAGGTGGCTCCACAGCGCCCTCTTCACACGACCATGTTGATATAAAAGTGCTTGAATGTTCATGAAATTTGGTCTGATCATTGCATTGGTTTTTGTGGGCTATAATTATTTTTTTGAAATTTTTCGGCCAAACAGGAAGTGCGCTATGAGCCATTTTCTGCGTTATTCCAAATTTTACGAACACACATTTGAAGGCTTTAGCATACTTGAAAACTTATAAAACTTAGCAAAAATTATATTTGTCCAATTGTCTTCAATTTGAGACAATAATTGGCAGTAAATGAGGCATTATGGCTCTATAGCGCCCCCAATCAGATTTATCAAATAATTGCCTTTTTGAGGGTCTCAGCATGCTCAAAAACTCACAAAATTTTGTACAATTCTAAAGACCATCATTCCTATCACACTGATAAAAATTTACATATTGGCGTGGCAAAATGGCATTATAGCGCCCCCTGGAAAATTTCAAAAAAGTAGCCCTCGCACCGTGGTTGACCTGCATGTATGAACTTCGGTGGACATGTGGAATATCCTGAGACCTAAAACAAAGTCTCTTGGTGCCATGACCTAGACTCAACAGGAAGTCCGCCATTTTTAATTGAAATTGCAACTTTTTTTGATTTTTTGCCATTCACAGGCGTCCTACTTTAACGAACTCCTCCTAGAGATTTTATCCGATCAACTTAAAATTTTGCATATGACATCAAAAGACGTTGTCGATGTTAAATTGCGAAGCTTTTTCGGATTCATTGAACTTTGTATCCGTGGCGTCGCGGCAAATTTCAATGTTCCGCCATGAAACAGGAAGTTGGTTTTCTGCGCACATGCTTTGTGAGATTTGCGCAAAACTTTACAGGCTTCATAAGAGTCTACTTCCAAGTAGAACTATATGTTGATATTAGATTGGGTGTGGTCAGGTGGCTCCACAGCGCCCTCTTGACACAACCATGTTGAGATAAAAGTGCTTGAATGTTCATGAAATTTGGTTTGATCATTGCATTTGTCATGCCAGGTTATGGTAATTTTTTTGGAATTTTTTGGCCAACTAGGAAGTGAGCTATGAGCCATTTCCTGCGTTTCTCCAAATTTTATTAACACATATTTGGAAGCCTAAGAATACTCGAAATCTTGCAAAAAGTTGCACAAATTATAATTGTCTTATTATATTCAATCTTCGAAATCAATTTGCACTAAATTTGGCACCATGGCTCTATAGCGCCCCCAATCAGATTTTAAAAAGAATTGCTCTTTTGAGGGTCTCAGCATGTTCAAAAACTCACAAAATTTTGTAAATGTATAAAAATCATCATTTGTATTACTCTGATAAAAAGCTTATATATAGGCTTGGCAAAATTGTCATAATAGCGCCCCCTGGATAATTTCAAATAAGCAGCCCTCGCAGCCTGGTAAACCTACATGTATGAAATTCGGTAGACATGTGGAATATGCTGAGAACTAAAAAAAAGTCTCTTGGTGCCATGACCTAGACTCAACAGGAAGTCCGCCATTTTTAATTGAAATTGCAACTTTTTTTGATTTTTTGCCATTCACAGGCGTCGTACTTTAAAAAACCCCTCCTAGAGATTTTATCCGATCAACTTAATATTTGGCAAATATTATCTTAAGACCTTGCTAATGTTAAATTGCGAAGCAATTTTGATTTCATCGAACAATGTATCCGTGGCTTCGCGGCGAATTTTGATATCCCGCCATGAAACAGGGAGTTGGTTTTACTGCCACTTACTTTGGGGGATTTGCCCGAACCTTCTTCTGCTTGATAAAATTGTTCTCCGAAGTAAAAACATATGCTAATATTGGATCGGGAGGTGCTAGGTGGCTCCACAGCGCCCTCTAGATATGGTCATGTAAAGATAAAAGTGCTTGAATGTTCATGAAATTTGGTGTGATCGTTGCATTCGTCATTCCGGGTAATGTTTTGGCCAAACAGGAAGTGAGCTATGAGCTATTTTCTGTGTTTTTCCAAATTTTTCTGAAGACACGTTTTAAGGCCTTAGGATGCTTCAAAACTTGCAAAACCTTGCACAAATTATAAATGTCTTATTTTGTTTAATATCATCTATCAATTGGCACTAAATGTGGCATAACGGCTCTATAGCGCCCCCAATAATATTTCTAAAAGAATTGCTCTTTTGAAAGTCTAAACATGCTGGAAAATTTACAAAAATCAAAACACTTATGGAGCCCCGTATTATGATTACTGTGGTGTAGATTTTGTGCACAGGCAAGTCAAAATGGTATCATAGCGCCCTCCAGAAAATTTTTGCACTCCCATCAGGAAACCACATTGTACGCGGTCCAGCTGTGTCCAATGGCTCTGAATGGACACCTGCAGCCATCAAGATCTGGCTGCCACCCCAACGTGCACAAGGGGTGCGAGGGCCCTTTCAACGCTGCTTGCAGCTTTAATTAGGGCCCGAGCACCGACCGGTGCCAGGGCCCGAAACGGGTCCTGGCACCGAAGGTGCGAGGAACCTATTGTTTTTGATGGGATTTTTATTATTCTTCTTCTTCTTCTTCTTCTTCTTCTTCTTCTTCTTTTTATTCTGCTACGAGAACGCATTTTTGAGGGCTTTGCCATGCACGAAAACTCACAAAAATTTGCTAACACGTCAGTCATGGTGAAAATTGCAAAGTATTATTATTTTTGTGCTTGGACATGCCCCAGTGGCTCTATAGCGCCACCAAACACGTGGCCATTTTGGAACACACTTGCTCGGATTCTCACGAAATTCAATAGGGTCATAGTAGTCATCATAAATTTTTTTGTCAATTTTTTAAAAATTTTTTTTGCCTCACAGGAAGTGAGCTATGAGCCATTTCCTGCGTTTTTTCAGATTTTACGAACACATTTTTGAGGGCCTTATCATTCTCGAAAACACACCTATCTTGGCTCATAGATTGAAAATATGAAGTTCTTTGATTCAATATCTCATTTGGCACTAGGTGTGTTATAGTGGCTCTATAGCGCCCCCTAATACATAATTGCATTTTTGAGGGCATCAGCATGCTCGAAAACTCACAAAACTTTGCAATCATATTAAGCTGGTCATACTTTTTACTAGAAAGTGGGGTTTACGGATGGATATGGCAAAATTGCATTACAGCGCCACCTTGAAAATTTCAATGAAGCAGCCCTCGCAGTGTGTTTAACCTGCATGTACAAAATTCGGTGGACATGTGTACTATGCCAGGACCTAAAAAAAAGTATCTTGGTGCCATGACCTAGACTCAACAGGAAGTCCGCCATTTTTAATTGAATTTGCAATTTTTTTTTATTTTTTGCCATTCACAGGTGTCGTACTTTAACGAACTCCTCCTAGAGATTTTATCCGATCAAATTACAATTTCGCATATGACTTTTTAAGACCTGGTCGATGTTAAATTGCGAAGCTTTTTTGGATTCATCGAACTTAGTATCCGTGGCGTCGCGGCGAATTTTGATGTTTTGCCATGAAACAGGAAGTTGGTTTTACGCGCACATGCTTTGTGAGATTTGCGCGAAACTTCACAGGCTTGATAAGAGTCTACTTCCAAGTATACCTATATGTTGATATTAGATTGGGTGTGGTCAGGTGGCTCCACAGCTCCCTCTTGACACGGCCATGTTGAGATAAAAGTGCATGAATGTTCATGAAATTTGGCGTGACAATTGCATGTGTTTTTTTGGGCTGTAATTATTTTTTTGAAATTTTTTAACCATACAGGAAGTGAGCTATGAGCCATTTCCTGCGTTATTCCAAATATTACGAACACAGGTTTGGAGGTATTACCATACTCAAAAACTTGCAAAACTTTGCAAAAATTTTATTTGTCTGATTGTCTTCAATTTGAGACAGAATTTGGCAGTAAATGTGACACAATGGCTCTATAGCGCCCCCAATCAGATTTTTAAAAGAATTGCCCTTTTGAGGGTCTCAGCATGCTCAAAAACTCACAAAATTTTGTACAACTCTAAAGCCTATCATTCCTATTACAATAATAAAAAATTTTTATATAGGCGTGGCAAAAATGGCATTATAGCACCCCCTGGAAAATTTCAAATAAGCAGCCCTTGCATCGTGGTTGATCAGCATGTATGAACTTCTGTGAACAAGTGGAATATCCTGAGACCTAAAAAAAAGTCTCTTGGAGCCATGACGTAGACCCAACAGGAAGTTTGCCATTTTTAATTGAAATTTCAACTTTTTCAGATTTTTCGCCATTCGCAGGTGTCGTACTTTAACGAACTCCTCCTAGAGACTTTATCCAATCAACTCAAAATTTGGCGAATAATATCTTAAGACCTTGCTGATGTTAAATTGTGAAGCTTTTTTGGAGATATCGAACGATGTATCCGTGGCATTGCGGCGAATTTCGGCGTCCCGCCATGAAACAGGAAGTTGGTATAACTCCCACATACTTTGTGGGATTAGTCTAAAACTTTCCAAACTTGATAAACTTGTCTTCCCAAGTATAAATATATGCTAATATTAGACCGGAAATAGCCATGTAGCTCCACAGCGCCCTCTAGATACTACCATGTTAAGATAAAAGTGCTTGAATGTTCATAAAATTTGGTGTCATCATTGCATTAGTCATTCCGGGCAATGCTTAATTTTTTGAAATTTTTTGGCCAAACAGGAAGTGAGCTATGAGCTATTTCCTGCGTTTTTCCAAATTTTACGAATACACGTATTAAGGCCTTAGAATGGTCCAAAACTTGCAAAAACGTGGCAAAAATTATCATTGTCTTATTGCCTTGAATTTGATACATCAACTGGGACTAAATGTGGCATAATGGCTCTATAGCTCCCCCAGTCAGATTCTTGAAACAATTGCTTTTTTGGGGCTCGAAGCGTACTTTAAAATTTACGAAAATCAACACACACATGATGCCCGGTATTCCAATAACTATGTTGTAGATTTTGCGCACAGGCGTAACAAAATGGTATCATAGCGCCATCCAGAAGATTTTTGCAATCCCATCAGGAAAACACATTGTTCACAGGCTAGCAGTGTCCAATGGCTGTTAATGGACAACTGCACCCATCAAGGTCTTGCTGCCACCCCACTGTGCACGAGGGGTGCGAGGGCCCTTTCAACGCTGCTTGCAGCTTTAATTATTAGGGCCCGAGCACCGACCGGTGCCAGGGCCCGGAACGGGTCCTGGCACCGAAGGTGCGAGGAACCTATTGTTTTTGATGGGATTTTTATTATTCTTCTTCTTCTTCTTCTTCTTCTTCTTTTTATTCTGCTGCGAGAACGCATTTTTGAGGGTTTTGCCATGCACGAAAACTCACAAAAATTTGCCCATACGTCAGTCGTGGTGAAAATTGCAAAATATTATTATTTTTGTGCTTGGACATGCCCCAGTGGCTCTATAGCGCCACCAAACACGCGGCCATTTTGGAACGCACTTGCTCGGATTCTCACGAAATTTTATAGAGTCATAGTAGTCATCATAAATTTTTTTGTAAATTTTTTAGAAATTTTTTTGCCTCACAGGAAGTGAGCTATGAGCCATTTCCTGCGTTTTTTCAGATTTTACAAACACATTTTTGAGGGCCTTATCATTCTCGAAAACACACCTAACTTGGCTCATAGATTGAAAATATGAAGTTCTTTGATTCAATATCTCATTTGGCACTAGGTGTGTTATGGTGGCTCTATAGCGCCCCCTAATACATAATTGCATTTTTGAGGGCATCAGCATGCTCGAAAACTCACGAAACTTTGCAAACATATTAAGCTGGTCATACTTTTTACTAGAAAGTGGGGTTTACGGATGGATATGGCAAAATTGCATTACAGCGCCACCTAGAAAATTTCAATGAAGCAGCCCTCGCAGTGTGTTTAACCTGCATGTACAAAATTCGGTGGACATGTGTACTATGCCAAGACCTAAAAAAAAGTCTCTTGGTGCCATGACCTAGACTCAACAGGAAGTCCGCCATTTTTAATTGAATTTGCAATTTTTTTTTATTTTTTGCCATTCACAGGCGTCGTACTTTAACGAACTCCTCCTAGAGATTTTATCCGATCAACTTACAATTTCGCATATGACTTTTTAAGACCTAGTTGATGTTAAATTGCGAAGCTTTTTTGGATTCATCGATTTTTGTATCCGTGGCGTCGCGGCGAATTTCGATGTTCCGCCATGAAACAGGAAGTTGGTTTTACGCGCACATGCTTTGTGAGATTTGCGCGAAACTTCACAGGCTTGATAAGAGTCTACTTCCAAGTATACCTATATGTTGATATTAGATTGGGTGTGGTCAGGTGGCTCCACAGCGCCCTCTTGACACGGCCATGTTGAGATAAAAGTGCTTGAATGTTCATGAAATTTGGCGTGACAATTGCATGTGTTTTTTTGGGCTGTAATTATTTTTTTGAAATTTTTTAACCAAACAGGAAGTGAGCTATGAGCCATTTCCTGCGTTATTCCAAATATTACGAACACAGGTTTGGAGGTATTACCATACTCAAAAACTTGCAAAACTTTGCAAAAATTTTATCTGTCTGATTGTCTTCAATTTGAGACAGAATTTGGCAGTAAATGTGACATAATGGCTCTATAGCGCCCCCAATCAGATTTTTAAAAGAATTGCCCTTTTGAGGGTCTCAGCATGCTCAAAAACTCACAAAATTTTGTACAACTCTAAAGCCTATCATTCCCATTACAATAATAAAAAATTTTTATACAGGCGTGGCAAAAATGGCATTATAGCGCCCCCTGGAAAATTTCAAATAAGCAGCCCTTGCATCGTGGTTGATCAGCATGTATGAACTTCTGTGAACAAGTGGAATATCCTGAGACCTAAAAAAAAGTCTCTTGGAGCCATGACGTAGACCCAACAGGAAGTTTGCCATTTATAATTGAAATTTCAACTTTTTTAGATTTTTCGCCATTCGCAGGTGTCGTACTTTAACGAACTCCTCCTAGAGACTTTATCCAATCAACTCAAAATTTGGCGAATATTATCTTAAGACCTTGCTGATGTTAAATTGCGAAGCTTTTTTGGATATATCAAACGATGTATCCGTGGCATTGCGGCGAATTTCGGCATCCCGCCATGAAACAGGAAGTTGGTATAACTCCCACATACTTTGTGGGATTAGTCTAAAACTTTCCAAACTTGATAAACTTGTCTTCCGAAGTATAAATATATGCTAATATTAGATCGGAAATGGCCATGTAGCTCCACAGCGCCCTCTAGATACTACCATGTTAAGATAAAAGTGCTTGAATGTTCATAAAATTTGGTGTCATCATTGCATTAGTCATTCCGGGCAATGCTTAATTTTTTGAAATTTTTTGGCCAAACAGGAAGTGAGCTATGAGCTATTTCCTGCGTTTTTCCAAATTTTACGAATACACGTATTAAGGCCTTAGAATGGTCCAAAACTTGCAAAAACGTGGCAAAAATTATCATTGTCTTATTGCCTTGAATTTGATACATCAACTGGGACTAAATGTGGCATAATGGCTCTATAGCGCCCCCAGTCAGATTCTTTAAACAATTGCTTTTTTGGGGCTCGAAGCGTGCTTAAAAATTTACGAAAATCAACACACACATGATGCCCGGTATTCCAATAACTATGTTGTAGATTTTGCGCACAGGCAAAACAAAATGGTATCATAGCGCCATCCAGAAGATTTTTGCCCATCAGGAAAACACATTGTACACAGGCTAGCAGTGTCCAATGGCTGTTTATGGACAACTGCACCCATCAAGGTCTTGCTGCAACCCACTGTGCACGAGGGGTGCGAGGGCCCTTTCAACGCTGCTTGCAGCTTTAATTATTATTATTCTGCTGCGAGAACGCATTTTTGAAGGCTTTACCATGCACGAAAACTCACAAAAATTTGCACACACGTCAGACTTGGTGAAAATTACAAAGTTTTATTGTTTTTGTCCTTGGACATGCCCCAGTGGCTCTATAGCGCCACCAAACCCGGGGCCATTTTGGAACGCACTTGCTCAGATTCTCATGAAATTCGACAGGGCCACAGCAGTCATTATAAATTTTTTTGTCAATTTTTTTGAAATTTTTTTGCCGCACAGGAAGTGAGCTATGAGCCATTTCCGGCGTTTTTTCAGATTTTACGAACACATTTTTGAGGGCCTCATTATGCTCAAAAATTCAGCAAACTTGGCTCATAGACTAAAAACATTAAATACTTTGATTCGATATCTCATTTGGCACTGAGTTTGACATGGTAGCTCTATAGCGCCCCTAATACATAATTGCATTTTTGAGGGCTTCAGCATACTCGAAAACTCACAAAACTTTGCAGACCTATTAAGCTGGTCATACTATTTACTAGCATATAGGGTTTGAAGAAAAATGTGGCAAAATTGCATTACAGCGCCACCTAGAAAATTTCAATGAAGCAGCCCTCGCATCGTGTTTAATCTACATGTTCCAAATTCGGGGGACATATGTACTATGCCAAGACCTAAAAAAAAGTCTCTTGGTGCCATGACCTAGACTCAACAGGAAGTCCGCCATTTTTAATTGAATTTGCAATTTTTTTACATTTTTTGCAATTCACAGGCATCATACTTTAACGAACTCCTCCTAGAGATTTTATCTGATGAACTTAAAATTTGGCATATGACATTGAAAGACGTCGTCGATGTTAAATTGCGAAGCTTTTTTGGATTCATCGAACTTTGTATCCGTGGCGTCGCGGCGAATTTCGATGTTCCGCCATGAAAATGGAAGTTGCTTTTATGAGCATATGCTTTGGGAGATTTACGTGAAACTTTACAAGCTTAATGATAGTCTAATTCCAAATATACCTATATGTTGATATTGGAGTGGGTGTGGTCAGGTGGCTCTACAGCGCCCTCTAGACACGGCCATGTTGATATAAAAGTGCTTGAATGTTCATGAAATTTGGTCTGATCATTGCATTTGTTTTTCTGGGCTGTGCTGATTTTTTTGAAATTTTTCGGCCAAACAGGAAGTGAGCTATGAGTCATTTCCTGCGTTATTCCAAATTTTATGAACACACATTTGAAGGCATTAGCATACTCGAAAACTTGCAAAACTTTGCTAAAATTTTATTTGTCACATTGTCCTCAATTTGAAACAAAAATTGGCAGTAAATGAGGCATCATGGCTCTATAGCGCCCCCAATACGATTTTTAAAAGAATTACCATTTTGAGGGTTTCAGCAAGCTCAAAAACTCACAAAATTTTGTACAATTTTAAAGATCATCATTTCTATTACACTGATAAAAAATTTACAAATAGGCGTGGCAAAAATGGAATTATAGCGCCCCCTGGAAAATTTCAAATAAGCAGCCCTCGCAGCCCGGTAAACCCACATGTATGAAATTCGATAGACATATGGAATATGCCGAGACCTACAAAAAAGTCACATGGTGCCATGACCTAGACTCAACAGGAAGGCTGCCATTTTTAATTGAAATTGCAACTTTTTTAAATTTTTTTTGCCATTCACAGGTGTCGTACTTTAACGAACTCCTCTTAGAGATTTTATCCGATCAACTTAAAATTTGGCATATAATATCTAAAAACCTTGCTGACGTTAAATTGCGAAGCTTTTTTGATTTCATCGAACGATGCATCCGTGACGTCACGGCGAATTTTGATGTCCTGCCATGAAACAGGAAGTTGCTTTCAATTGCACATACTTTGTGGGATTTGCCTCAAACTTTCCAAGCTTGATAAAATTGTCCGCCCAAGTATAGATATATGCTTATTTTATATCGAGACGTGCCAGGTGGCTCCACAGCGCCCTCTAGATATGGCCATGTTCAGATAAAAGTGCTTGAAAGTTCATGAAATTTGGTATGATCATTGCATTAGTCATTCTCCGCAATTGTTAATTTTTTGAAATTTTTTTGCCATACAGGAAGAGAGCTATGAGCTATTTCCTGCGTTTTTCCAAATTTTACGAACACACATTTTAAGGCCTTAGAATGCTCCAAAACTTGCAAAACCATCCAAAAATTAGAACTGTCTTATTCTCTTCAATACATCCATCAATTGGCACTAAATGGGGCATAATGGCTCTATAGCGCCCCCAATAATATTTATAAAAGAATTGCTCTTTTGAAAGTCTAAACATGCTGGAAAATTTACAAAAATCGAAACACTCATGGAGCCCCGTATTACAATTACTGTGTTGTAGATTTTGTGCACAGGCAAGTCAAAATGGTATCATAGCGCCCTCCAGAAAATTTTTGCACTCCCATCAGGAAACCACATTGTACGCGGTCCAGCTGTGTCCAATGGCTCCAAATGGACACCTGCAGCCATCAAGATCTTGCTGCCACCCCAATGTGCACAGGGGGGGCGAGGGCCCTTTCAACGCTGCTTGCAGCTTTAATTATTATTATTATTATTTTTTTTTTTTTTTTATTATTCTTCCGATTTTTCAAAGGCCAATTTCGCCCCCCTTTCCCAATTGTGAAAACGCGTATAACTTTCCCCATTCGTCCGGCCGGATCCGAAATTCGATATTTTTGGGCGGTCGCACAAGTTCGACCCCAATTGTCGAAATAGCGCCCCCTAAACACGTTTCAAAATTCCTATAGGGAAATTCGGTTTTTTTGTCGTAGGTAGACGAAATTCAGTTTTTATGTGCTTTGTAACAAGGCATAAAAAAAACTACATTGGAGCCACGCCCTAAACCCAACAGGAAGTCGGCCATTTTGATTTGAATTTTTGAATTTTAAAACGAACTCCTCCTAGGGATTTCGCCGGATCGGCTTCAAATTTGGTACACATCATTGAGAGACCAAGCTGATATAAAGTTGTGCTCTGCAGATCTGTAGGTCAATGGGCGTGGCTGCTAGGGCGTGACAAATTATAGTGACTTGAGGAAAAAATTTCACAATGCTCTCACACCCAAATACTTGATTGTAGAAGCTTCAAACTTGCTGAACATGATAAGGGCACCGCCGGGAACACCCTGATGTATTAACTTCCCACTTTACTAATAGCGCCCCCCTGTGGTAACAGGAAGTGACCACTCGTTACTTCCACTTGTACTGATGACACATTGTTGAACCCATCAACTTCATTTTACTTTTGAAACATGCAGAACAAGTTACTGAAGCTACTTTATGAACGCTGTAAAGCTACGAGTAATGGCGTCCGTGTGGCAAAGCGGCGACTTTGGATCCCTCGCCATGAAAATATGTTTGGGATTCCCAATGCTCTCACGCCCACATACTTGATTGTAGTAGCTTCAAACTTGCTCTACATGATAATTGCTCCGCCCTGAACGTCCAGATGCATTAACTTCCCACTTTGCTACTAGCGCCCCCCTATGGTAATAGGAAGTGACCACTTATTGCTTTCACTTGTACTGAGGACACATACTTTATCACATCAACCACATTCCACTTCTATTACATGCTGAACAAATTGGTGAAGCTACGCTATGAATGCTGTGAAGCTACACATAATGGCGTCCGTGTGGTGACGCGGCGACTATCCATCCCTCGCCATGAAAATACGTTTGGGTTTTTGATGTCTTTAATAAACTTGTATTATCATAAAAATTGAAAAACAAGTCAAGGGTAGCAAGCTCTCACATCTGATTGGGGCTTTGCCCATGAGGGCAGCAAAAAGCCTCGATAGCGCCCCCTTGAAATTTTCAAAAACCCCTCCCCATAGGGGTTTTTTTGGAGTAGAACAATGAAAATTGGTACACATGTGTATTTGGTCACGACGCAAAAAAAAGTCTCTGGCATCATTTGTCAACTCCAAACAGGAAGTCGGCCATTTTGAATTTAACGTGTCATTTTTGCTTGATTTCGACATATTGTATTTTAACGCACTCCTCCTAGAGATTTCATCCAATCAAAACCAAATTTATTACAAAACGTTGAGAGACTATGCTGATCAAAAGTTGTGCTCTGCAGGTCTGTAGGTCAGTGGGCGTGGCTACTAACAGGAAGTGATAAGTTTTTACTTTCACTTGTACTGATGACATATAATTGAACCCATCAACTTTTTTCCCCCTGTACAACATGAAGAAGAAGTTGCTTAAACTACCTTACGAATACTGTGATGCTACGAGTAATGGTGTCTGTGTGGCGATGCGGTGACAATGGATCCCTCGCCAAGAAAATATGCTTGTGTTTTTGATGTTCTTAATGAATTCGTATCTTCATGGAAATTAATATGCCGGTCAAGGATGGGAAGCTCTCACATCTGATTGGGGCTTTTCCCATGAGGGCAGCAAAATGCCTCGATAGCGCCCCCTTGAAATTTTCAAAAACCCCTCCCCATCGGGGTTTTTTTGGAGTAGAAAGACGAAAATTAGTACACATGTGTATTTGGCCAAGACGCACAAAAAAGTCTTTGACATCATTTGTCTACTCCAAACAGAAAGTCGGCCATTTTGATTTTAACGTGCCATTTTTGCCTGATTTCCACATATTGTATTTTAACGCACTCCTCCTAGAGATTTCATCCATTCAAAACCAGATGCATTAATAAACATTGAAAGACCATGCTGATCAAAAGTTGTGCTCTGCAGGTCTGTAGGTCAGTGGGCGTGGCCGCTAACAGGAAGTGACCAGTTTTTACTTTCACTTGTTCTGATGACACATAGTTGAACCCATCAACTTTATTCCCCCTGTACAACATGTAGAAGAAGTTGCTTAAACTACCTTACGAATGCTTTGATGCTTCGAGAAATGGCGTCCATGTGGCGATGCGGTGACAATGGATCCCTCGCCATGAAAATACGTTTGTGTTTTTGATGTTCTTGATGAACTCGTATCATCATGGAAATTGATATGCCGGTCAAGGGTGGGAAGCTCTCACATCTGATTGGGGCGGTGCCCATGAGGGCAGCAAAATGCCTCGATAGCGCCCCCTTGGTATTTTGAAAAACCCCTCCCCTTAGGGGTTTTTTTGGAATTAGAAAATGAAAATTGGTACACATGTGTATGTTGCCAATGTGAACAAAAAAGTCTCTGGGACCATGGAGAAATTCCAAACAGGTAGTCAGCCATTTTGATTTTAATGTGTCATTTAGGCCCGATTTCCACATATTGCATATTAACGAACTCCTCCTAGCGATTCTGTCCAATAAACCTAATATTTATTTCAGATCATCAAGAGACCATGCTGATCAAAACTAGTGCTCTGCATGTCTGTCGCTAAATGGACCTGGCCGCCATGGTGTCCCCATTTCAGATGCCTCGCCAAACACATTCGAGCTGCTCTCTCTCCCTCATACTTCATCCAAATGGATTCAAAATTCCTGTATGTAGTGAAATCCCCACCCTGAACGCCTCGATGTGCTGCTACACAATCTAGCTCGTCATGCCCCCTTATGAAAACAGAGAATGCCACATTTTACGTAGAAACTGGCCGATTTGCTCAAAACTTCACTTTTGTGCTTAGGGTCTGCCCCTGAATGCACCTGCCCAAATTTGGTTACACTCTGAGCGCCTTCTGGTGGATGAAGTATCAACCTATCATAACTCCTTCAGCTTGGCCCGATTCACTCGACACTTTCTCTCAGGTTGGGGCCGGCACTTGACCTGTCCAGTGGTCGAGAGTGCACAGCTGCACCCGTGATGATCTCACCACAACCCCAACGTGCGCATGGGGGCGAGGGCCCGTTCAACGCTGCTTGCAGCTTTAATTATTATTATTATTATTCCTCCGACATTTCAAGGGCCAATTTCGCCCCTTTCCCAATGGTGAAAACGCGTCTAACTTTCCACAGATGTCTGGCCTCATTCGAAATTTTATATTTTTATGCGGTCATACAGGTTTGACCCCAAATGCCGAAATAGCGCCCCCTAAACACGTTTCAAAATTCCCATAGGGAAATTCGGTTACTTTGTCGTAGGCAGACGAAATTTGGTAGTTATATGCTTTGTAACAAGGCATGCAAAAAACGTCATTGGAGCCATGCCCTTAACCCAACAGGAAGTCGGCCATTTTGATTTGAATTTTTGAATTTTAAAACGAACTCCTCCTAGGGATTTCGCCGAATCAACTTCAAATTTGGTAGAGATCATTGTGAGACCAAGTTGATTAAAAGTTGTGCTTTGCAGATCTGCAGCTCAAAGGGTGTGGCTGCTAGGGCGTGACAAATTTTAGTGACTTGAGGAAACAATTTCACAATGCTCTCACATCCAAACACTTGATTTTAGAAGCTTCAAACTTGCTGAAAATGATGAGGGCGCCGCCCTGAACATCTTGATATATTAACATTCCACTTTGCTAATAGCGCCCCCTGGTGGTAACAGGAAGTGACCACTACTTACTTCCACTTGTACTGATGACACATTGTTGAACCCATCAACTTCATTCTACTTCTAAAACATGCAGAACAAGTTGATGAAGCTACATTGTAAACGCTGTATAGCTACGAGTAATGGCGTCCGCGTGGCGACGCGGCGACTTTGGATGCCTCGCCATGAAAATATGTTTGGGATTCCCAATGCTGTCACGCCCACATACTTGACTGTAGTAGCTTCAAACTTGCTGGACATGATCATTGCTCCGCCCTGAACGTCTAAATGCATTAAATTTCTACTTTGCTACTAGCGCCCTCCTGTGGTAACAGGAAGTGACCAGTTATTACTTTCACTTGTACTGAGGACACATACTTCATCAAATCAACCACATTCCACTTATATTACATGAAGAACAAATTGGTGAAGCTACCTAATGAATAAAATAAAGCTAGGCATAATGGCGTCCGTGTAATGACGCGGCGACTATCCATCCCTTGCCACGAAAATACGTTTGGGTTTTTGATGTTTTTAATAAACTTGTATCATCATAAAAATTGATAGACAGGTCAAGGGTGGCAAGCTCTCACATGTGATTGGGGCTTTGCTGATGAGGGTAGCAAAATGCCTCAATAGCGCCCCCTTGAAATTTTCAAATACCCCTCCCCATAGGGGTTTTTTGCAGAAGAAAGATGAAAATTGGTACACATGTGTAATCAACCAAGACGCAAAAAAAATTCTCTGGCATCATTTGTCTACTCCAAACAGGAAGTCAGCCATTTTGATTTTAACGTGTCACTTTTGCCTGATTTCCTTATATTGTATTTTAACGAACTCCTCCTCGAGATTAAATCCATTCAAAACCACATTTATTTAAAAATATTGAGAGACCATGCTGATCAAAATTTGTGCTCTGCAGGTCTGTAGGTCAGTGGGCGTGGCCACTAACAGGAAGTGACTAGTTTTTCCTTTCACTTGTACTGATGACACATAGTTGAACCCATCAACTTTATTCTCCCTGTACAACATGTAGAAAAAGTTGCTTAAACTACCTTACGAATGCTATGATGCTTAAAGAAATGGCGTCCGTATGGCAATGCGGTGACAATGGATCCCTCGCCATTAAAATACGTTTGGGTTTTTGATGTTCTTAATGAATTCGTATCATCATGGAAATTGATATGTCAATCAATGGTGGTGAGCTCTCACATCTCACATCACACAGGGCAGCAACATGCCTCGATAGCGCCCCCTTGAAATTTTGAAAAACCCCTCCCCATCAGGGTTTTTTTGGAATAGGAAAATGAAAATTGGTACAAATGTGTAGGTTGCCAATTCGAACAAAAAAAGTCATTGGCACCATTGGTCAATTCCAAACAGGAAGTCAGCCATTTTGATTTTAATGTGTCATTTTGACCCGATTTCCACATATTGCATTTTAACAAACTCCTCCAAGCGATTTCGCCCAATCGACTTCAAATTTGATACAGATCATTGTGAGACCTAGCTGATCAAAAGTTGTGCTCTGCAGATCTGAAAGTCAAAGGGCGTGGCTGCTAGGGCGTGACAAATTTTTGTGACTTGAGAAAAAAATTTCACAACGCTCTCACAGCCAAATACTTGATTTTAGAAGCTTCAAACTTGCTAAACATGATGAGGGCACCACCCTAAATGTCCTGATATATTAACTTGCCACTTTGCTAATAGCGCCCCCCTGTGGTAACAGGAAGTGACCACTCGATACTTCCACTGCTACTGATGACACAATGTTGAACCCATCAACTTCATTCTACTTCTAAAACATGCAGAACAAGTTGCTGAAGCTACATTATGAACGTTGTATAGCTACGAGTAATGGCGTCCGTGTGGCAACGCTGTGACATTGGATCCCTCGCCATGAAAATACGTTTGGGATTCCCAATGCTCTCACGCCCACATACTGGACTCTAGTAGCTTCAAACTAGCTGATCATAATAATTGCTCCGCCCTGAACGTCCTGATGCATTAACTTTCCACTTTGCTACTAGCGCCCCCCTGTGGTAACAGGAAGTGTCCAGTTATTTCTTCCACTTCTACTGATGACACATAGTTGAACACATCAACCTCATTCCACTTCTATTACATGCAGAACAAATTAATGAAGCTACCTCATAAATGCTGTGCAGTTACGCATAATTGCGTCCGTTTAGTGACGCGGCGACTATCCTCCCCTCGTCATGAAAATACGTTTAGGTTTTTGATGTTTTTAATAAACTTGTATCATCATAAAAATTGATAGACAGGACAAGGGTGGCGAGCTCTCACATTGTATTGGAAGTTTGTCCTTGAGGGCAGCAAAATGCTTTGATAGCGCCCCCTTGAAATTTTCAAAAACCCCTCCTCGTTGGAGTTTTTTTAGAGTAGGAAGATGAAAATGTGTATTTGGCCAAGACGCACAAAATAGTCTCTAGCATCATTGGTCTACTCCAAACAGGAAGTCAGCCATTATGATTTTAACGTATCATTTTTGCCTGATTTCCACACATTGTATTTTCACGCACTCCTCCTAGAGATTTCATCCAATCATAACCACATTTATTAGTAAACATCAAGAGATCATGTTGATCAAAAGTTGTGCTCTGCAGGTCAGTGGGCGTGGCCGCTAACAGGAAGTGACCAGTTTTCACTTTCACTTGTACTGATGACACATAGTCGAACCCATCAACTTTATTCCCCCTGTACAACATGTAGAAAAAGTTTCTTAAGCTGCCTTACGAATGCTGTGATGCTTCAACTAATGGCGTCCGTGTGGCGATGCGGTGACAATGGATCCCTCGCCATGAAATTACGTCTGGCTTTTTGTTGTCTTTAATAAACTTTGATAGACAGGCCAAAGGTGGTGAGCTCTCACATCTGATTAGGGCGTTGCCCATGAAGGTAGCAACGTGCCTCGATAGCGCCCCCTTGAAATTTTCAAAAACCCTTCCTCATAGGGGTTTTCTTGGAGTAGAAATATGAAAATTGGTACACATGTGTATTTGGCCAAGACGCACAAAAAAGTCTCTGACATAATTTATCTACTCCCAACAGGAAGTCGGCCATTTTGATTTTAACGTGCCATTCTTGCCTGATTTCCACATATTGTATTTTAACGCACTCCTCCCAGAGATTTCATCCATTCAAAACCAGATTTATTATGAAACATTGAAAGACCATGCTGATCAAAACTTGTGCTCTGCAGGTCTGTCGGTCAGTGTGCGTGGCTGCTAACAGGAAGTGACCAGTTGTGACTTTCATTTGTACTGATGAAACATAGTTGAACCCATCAACTTTATTCGCCCTTTACATCATGTAGAAGAAGTTGCTTAAACTACTTTACAAATGCTGTGATGCTTTGAGTAATGGCGTCCGTGTGGCGATGCAGTGACAATGGATCCCTCGCGATGAAAAAGCGTTTGTGTTTTTGATGTTCTTAATGAATTTGTATCATCATGCAAATTGATCTGCCGGTCAAGGATGGTGGGCTCCAACAATTGATTGGGGCGGTGCCCATGAGGGCAGCAAAATGCCTTGATAGCGCCCCCTTGAAATTTTGAAAAACCCCTCCCCATAAGGGTTTTTTTGGAATCGGAAAATGAAAATTGGTACACATGTGTATGTTGCCAATTCAAACAAAAAAGTCTCTGGCACCTTCGGTCAATTCCAAACAGGAAGTCAGCCATTTTGATTTTAATGTGTCATTTTGGCCCGATTTCCACATAGTGCATTTTAACGAACTCCTCCTAGCGATTCCGTCCAATCAACCTAATATTTATTTCAGATCATCAAGAGACCATGCTGATCAAACGTAGTGCTCTGCATGTCTGTCGCTAAATGGGCCTGGCCGCCATGGTGTCCCCATTTCAGATGCCTAGCCAAACACATTCGAGCTGCTCCCTCTCCCTCATACTTCATCCAAATGGATTCAAAATTCCTGTACATGGTAAAAGCTCCACCCTGAACGCCTTGATGTGCTGCTAAACAATCTACCTCATCATGCACCCTTACGGAAACAGAAAATGCCATATTTTATGTTGAAATTGGCCGATTTGCTCAAAACTTCACATTTGTGCTTAGGGTCTGCCCCTGAATGCACCTGCCCAAATTTGGTTACACTCTGAGCGACTTCTGGTGGATGAAGTATCAACTTATCATAATTCCTTTAGCTTTGTCCGATTCGCTCTACACTTTCTCTTAGGTTGGGGCCGGTACTTGACCTGTCCAATGGTCGTGAGTGCACAGCTGCACCCGTCAGGATCTCACCACAAACCCCAACGTGCGCATGGGGGCGAGGGCCCGTTCAACGCTGCTTGCAGCTTTAATTAGGGCCCGAGCACGACTGCATGTTGTCCGCGGAGGACCCTATTGAAATCCTGCTGTTTATTATTATTATTATTATTATTCAGTTCTCTCCAGTTGTTAGGTGTTTACTGGGATTGTTAATTATGTCTCAGCTCCTCCCCGCAGCTTAGAGACAGAATACTTTCCTTAATATGCGGGCAGTTCCAAGAAGAGCCGACAACTGTACACTCCCAAGGAACTCTGGTACACCTAGCTTTCCATCCCAGGTACTTGCGCATTTCGATATGCTTCCAAGGGCACCAATCACTCTCGGTATTACTGTGACTTTCGAGGCTCCATGAATCTTTCTGATTTCAAATGCTAGATCCTGGTACTTTTCCACCTTCTCCTCCTCAGTTCTGATGATGTTCTGGTCCGCTGGCACAGCTATGTCAATGAGTGTCCATTCCTGTGTCTCTTTATTCACTAGAGTGATATCTGGCCGGTTATGTTTCAACACCTTGTCTGTGTAGATAGCCATGTTCCAGGTAATCCTCACTTCTCCATTTTCTGCAACTGGCAAGGCTTGATGGTCATACCATTTGTCAGCACACTCTATCCCATACTTCCTGCATATCTCCCAGTGTACCCGCAGAGCCACTTTGTCGTGGCGCTTCCTATACTCTCTTTAGGCAAGCTTCTTGCATCCGCTGACAATATGTCGTACTGTTTCAGCAGATTCTCCACACAATCTACACAGTGGTGTCACTGAAGTCTTATCTATGTTGTACTTGATAGCGTTTGTTCTTCACGCTTGATCCTGAGCAGCCAGGATCAAATCTTCTGTCTCCTTTTTCAAGAATCCATTCCTGAGACATCTCCAGGACTCCTCACAAGCTACACTCGATGTCTGTTTAACAAACTCTCCGTGCAGGGCTTTCTCCTGCCAATTTTTGATTTTCTCCTCTTTCCTCCTCTTCTTATAATCCTGGAGGCTTTCTTCTTCAACAATCACCTTCTCCCTCAATGCGGCTTGAAGCATCTATTCTGTGCTCTCTCTTAGGTAGCCATACAGGGATTTACTCTCCCCCTTTACACATTCTTCAATGCCAATCAGTCCTCTTCCCCCTTCCTTCCTCTGTAGGTACAGCCTCGCAACATTACTCCTAGTGTGCAGACAGCCATTCATTGCCAAGATCTTCCTGGTCCTTCTATCCATGCTGGCCACTTCTTCCATTGTCCAGTCTACAATCCCTGCACTGTAGCGTACTACTCCTACAGCCCAGATATTGATACCACAAATAAAATGTCCTCCATTCAGTTTTGATCTACACAACTTCTTGACTCTTTTAATATACTCCGATGTTATCTTGCCTTTTATCTTGGTGTTAAGAGTCTGGTCCAATTGTAAGATGCCAAGGTATTTATAGCCTTCTTCCTCTATCCCCCCAATGTGTTGGTCATTGGGTAGGTCTATTCCACTACTTTCTACTTGCCTTCCCCTTCTCATTTCTAGTACAGCACACTTGTCTAGCCCAAACGACATCTTGATATCTTGTGAGAAAATCCTTACTACCTGGATAAGTGAGTCTAGTTGGTCTTTGCTAGCTCCGTACAACTTCAAATCATCCATAAGTAGTAGGTGGTTAATGGGCTTCATATTCTTTGCCAGTCTGTATCCAGCTCTTATCTTTCGTAGTACTATGGTCAGGGGTAACATGACCACTATAAACAGTAGTGGTGATAGGGAGTCACCCTGAAAAATACCTCTCCTGATATCTACCTGCCCTCGAGTCGCTCCTCCAGATGTCAATTCTGTCTTCCAGTTCACCATGCTGTTGCTGATTATAGAAATCATATTATTGGCAGCCCCAACCATCTCCAGACATTCCAGGATCCATGAATGTGGCACCATATCATATGCCTTCTTATAATCTATCCAGGCCATTGACAGGTTAGTCAACCTTCTCCGACAGTTCTTCAGGATTACCTTATCTATAAACAGTTGATCTTTTGTTCCTCGTCATCCCTTCCTGCAACCCTTCTGTTCATCTGCCAAGAGTCCACTCCTTTCCAGGTGACTGTATAACTTATCTCCCATAATTCCTGTCAAGAGCTTCCACATCATGGGGAGACAGGTAATAGGGCGGTAGTTGCTGACCTGGGCACCCTTCGCTGGGTCCTTCTGTATCAAAACTGTTCTTCCCCTGACCATTCACTCTGGTACATCCCCTTGACACATACTGCCCTGCAAGCAATCTTGCAGTCGAGAGTGCAATCCTGTCAGTTTCTTAAACCAGAACCACTGAACTAAATCGGGACCGGCTGCCTTCCAGTTTGCCATTTTGCTCACTCCTGTTTTAATATCTTCCACAGTGATGTGGATGTCTTCTTGTATCTCTGTCGTAATGAACTCCAACTCGACATCCTTCAACCAAGATGCTCTCTCATTGTGACCAACTTCCTCCGACCAGATCTTACTCCAGAAGGAGGTTGCTTCTGCAGGGTCAGGAGACACTGCTTCTTCTCGCTGACGACCATCTAGTGTTTCGTAAAACAACTTCTGGTTGGTTTGAAAAAGGTGGTTATGTTTGAACTGTTGGCATCTATCGTCGTATCTTTTAATGTTAACTCCGCCCGCCTTGATCTTCTGTTTTCAACACGCTTGAGACATACAAGGTGCCCCTTTCCTCAAGACGATATTTTCTGTTCAGCCTTTCCCTCACTCTTTGCTTCAGTCTCATATTTCCTCTTCGGACTTCCTCAATCTTACTTAAGTCTTTTCTCCAAGCTTCAAAATTCCTCTTCATCCTTCTTTTCCAGAATGGCTCTTTAGTTCCTCCCCTTTTCCTCTCTTTTAACATTCCCATTCTTTCTGTAGTGACATATGCGGCTGCATACAATAAAGAGTTCAGTTCAGTGATGTTGTACGTCTGGATCCTTTTGACGGCTTCATTGACTTTTCCAACTTCTGCTCTCAGCTTTTTCCTATCACATGACTTCAGTGATGGTAATCCGACTCTCAGTTCAAGTTGCATAATTTCTAGAATCCTGTCACAAAGAACATTCAATTCTGCGCTGATCCCGTCTTGTGGTTCTTCAGCAGCGGAACCTCTAGGCTCCTCTTCAGCTGGCATGCTGTATTCATGTCGCTTATCTACTTGGGTTTCAGGTGCTGTTTCATGTTCTGGTGTACGTGTTGCAGTAAGCTCTGTATTTTCAGTCTCATGATGTCCATGTCTCACTCTTTGTGTTATTTCATCATGTTCCACAGTGTCTAGCCACTTGTTGTTTTAAATCTGGCGTACCTGATCAGCTAATCTCTGCTCAGTGGCTTCTGTTAATTTATTGTTGGTGTTATGGGATTTCCACAGGTCAAGCAGACGCTTTCTGTATCCTCGCCTCTCCGGTTCACTCTTAATATAACATTCAAACAACCATTTTTATTATTATTATTATTATTATTATTATTATTCCTCCGACATTTCAAGGGCCCATTTCGCCCCTTTCCCAATGGTGAAAATGCGTCTAACTTTCCACAGACGTCTGGCCTCATCCGAAATTTGATACTTTTATGGAAGTATCAAAGTAGGAAGATGAAAATTGGTACACATGTGTATTTCGCCAAGACGCACAAAAAAGTCTCAGGCATCATTGGTCTACTCCAAACAGGAAGTCAGCCATTTTGATTTTAACGTGTCATTTTTGCCTGATTTCCACACATTGTATTTTAACGCACTCCTCCTAGAGATTTCATCCAATCAAAACCACATTTATTAGTAAACATCAAGAGACCATGTTGATCAAAAGTTGTGCTCTGCAGGTCAGTGGGCGTGGCCGCTAACAGGAAGTGACCAGTTTTTCCTTTCACTTGTACTGATGACACATAGTCGAACCCATCAACTGTATTCTCCCTGTACAACATGTAGAAGAAGTTTTTTAAGCTACCTTACGAATGCTGTGTTGTTTCAAGTAATGGCGTCTGTGTGGCGATGCGGTGAGAATGGATCCCTCGCCATGAAAATACGTTTGGTTTTCTGATGTCTTTAATAAACTTGTTTCATCATAAAAATTGATAAACAGGTCAAGGGTGGCGGGCTCTCACATTGTATTGGGGGTTTGCCCTTGAGGGCAGCAAAATGCCTCGATAGCGCCCCCTTGAAATTTTCAAAAACCCCTCCCCATAGGAGTTTTTTTGGAGTAGGAAAATGAAAATTGATAAACGTGTATTTGGCCAGGACGCACAAAAAAGTGTCTGGCATTATTGGTCTACTCCAAACAGGAAGTCAGCCATTTTGATTTTAACGTGTCATTTTTGCCTGATTTCCACATATTGTATTTTAACGCACTCCTCCCAGAGATTTCATCCATTCAAAACCAGATTTATTATGAAACATTGAGAGACCATGTTGCACCCATCAGGATCTCACCACAACCCCAACGTGCGCATGGGGGCGAGGGCCCGTTCAACGCTGCTTGCAGCTTTAATTATTATTATTAGTATTCCTCCGACATTTCAAGGGCCAATTTCGCCCCTTTCCCAATAGTGAAAACGCGTCTAACTTTCCACATACGTCCGACCTCATCTGAAATTCGATATTTTTGTGCAATCGCGCAGGTGCGACTCAAAATGCCGAAACAGCGTCCCCTAAATACGTTACAAATTTCCCATAGGGAAATTCGGTTACTTTGTCGTAGGCCGACGAAATTCAGTAGTTATGTGCTTTGTAACTCGGCATACAAAAAACTTCATTGGAGCCACGCCCTAAACTCAACAGGAAGTCGACCATTTTGATTTGAATTTTATAATTTTAAAACAAACTCCTCCTAAAGATTTTGCCCAATCGACTTCAAATTTGGAAGAGATTATTGTGAGACCTAGCTGATTAAAATTTGCGCTTTGCAGATCTGTAAGTCAAAGGGCGTGGCTGCTAGGGCGTGACAAATTTTTGTGACTTAAAGAAAAAAATTTCACAACGCTCTCACAGCCAAATACTTGATTTAAGAAGCTTCAAACTTGCTGAAAATGATGAGGGCGTCGCCCTGAATGTCCTGATATATTAACTTGCCACTTTGCTAATAGCGACCTCCTGTGGTAACAGGAAGTGACCACTCATTACTTCCACTTCTACTGATGACACAATGTTGAACCCATCAACTTCATTCTACTTCTAAAACATGCAAAACAAGTTGCTGAAGCTACATTGTAAACGTTGTATAGCTACGAGTAATGGCGTCTATGTAGCAACGCGGTGACTTTGGATCCCTCGCCATGAAAATACGTTTGGGATTCCCAATGCTCTCAGGCCCACATACTTGACTGTAGTAGCTTCAAACTAGCTGATCATAATAATTGCTCCCCCCTGAACTTCCTGATGCATTAACTCCCCACTTTGCTACTAGCGCCCCCCTGTGGTAACAGGAAGTGTCCAGTTATTACTTTCACTTCTACTGATGACACATAGTTGAACACATCAACCTCATTCCACTTCTATTCCATGCAGAACAAAATAATGAGGCTACCTCATAAATGCTGTGCAGCTACAATTAATTGTGTCCGCTTAGTAACGCGGTGACTATCAAACCCCTCGTCATGAAAATACGTTTAGGTTTTTGATGCCTTTAATACACTTGTATCATCATAAAAATTGATACGCAGGTCAAGGGTGGCGAGTTCTCACATTGTATTGGGGGTTTGCCCTTGAGGGCAGCAAAATGCCTCAATAGTGCCCCCTTGAAATTTTCAAAAACCCCTCCCCATAGAAGTTTTTTTGGAGTAGGAAAATGAAAATTGGTACACATGTGTATTTGGCCAAGACGCACAAAAAAGTCTCTGGCATCATTGGTCTACTCCAAACAGGAAGTCAGCCATTTTGATTTTAACGTGTCATTTTTGCCTGATTTCCACACATTGTATTTTAAAGCACTCCTCCTAGAGATTTCATCCAATCAGAACCACATTTATTAGTAAACATCAAGAGACCATGTTGATCAAAAGTTGTGCTCTGCAGGTCTGCTGGTCAGTGGGCGTGGCCGCTAACAGGAAGTGACCAGTTTTTCCTTTCACTTGTACTGATGACACATAGTCGAACCCATCAACTTTATTCTCCCTGTACAACATGTAGAAGAAGTTTCTTCAGCTACCTTACGAATGCTGTGATGCTTCAACTAATGGCGTCCGTGTGGCGATGCGGTGACAATGGATCCCTCGCCATAAAAATACGTTTGGCTTTTTGATGTCTTTAATAAAGTTGTATCATCATAGAAATTAATACACAGGTCAAGGTTGTTGAGCTCTCACATCTGATTGAGGCGTTGCCCATGAAGGCAGCAATGTGCCTCGATAGCGCCCCCTTGAAATTTTCAAAAACCCTTCCTCAAAGGGGTTTTCTTGGAGTCGAAATATGAACATTGGTACACATGTATATTTGGCCAAGACGCAAAAAAAAGTCTCTGACATCATTTGTCTACTCCAAACAGGAAGTCGGCCATTTTGATTTTAACGTGCCATTCTTGCCTGATTTCCACATATTGTATTTTAACGCACTCCTCCCAGAGATTTCATCCATTCAAAACCAGATTTATTATGAGACATGGAAAGACCATGCTGATCAAAACTTGTGCCCTGCAGCTCTGTAGGTCAGTGGGCGTGGCTGCTAACAGGAAGTGACCAGTTGTGACTTTCATTTGTACTGATGACACATAGTTGAACCCATCAACTTTATTCCCCCTGTACATCATGTAAAAAAAGTTGCTTAAACTACTTTACGAATGCTGTGATGCTTCGAGTAATGGCCTCCGTGTGGCGATGCGGTGACAATGGATCCCTCGCAATGAAAATTCATTTGTGTTTTTGATGTTTTTAATGAATTCGTGTCATCATGCAAATTGATCTGCCGGTCAAGGATGGTGGGCTCCAACAATTGATTGGGGCGGTGCCCATGAGGGCAGCAAAATGCCTTGATAGCGCCCCCTTGAAACTTTGAAAAACCCCTCCCCATAAGGGTTTTTTTGGAATCGGAAAATGAAAATTGGTACACATGTGTATGTTGCCAATTCGAACAAAAAAGTCTCTGGCACCTTCGGTCAATTCCAAACAGGAAGTCAGCCATTTTGATTTTAATGTGTCATTTTGGCCCGATTTCCACATTTTGCATTTTAACGAACTCCTCCTAGCGATTCCGTCCAATCAACCTAATATTTATTTCAGATCATCAAGAGACCATGCTGATCAAACGTAGTGCTCTGCATGTCTGTCGCTAAATGGGCCTGGCCGCCATGGTGTCCCCATTTCAGATGCCTCGCCAAACACATTCGAGCTGCTCCCTCTCCCTCATACTTCATCCAAATGGATTCAAAATTCCTGTACATGGTAAAAGCTCCACCCTGAACGCCTTGATGTGCAGCTAAAAAATCTACCTCATCATGCACCCTTATAGAAACAGAAAATGCTATATTTTACATTGAAATTGGCCGATTTGCTCAAAACTTCACATTTGTGCTTAGGGTCTGCCCCTGAATGCACCTGCCCAAATTTGGTTACACTCTGAGCGACTTCTGGTGGATGAAGTATCAACTTATCATAATTCCTTCAGCTTTGTCCGATTCGCTCGACACTTTCTCTCAGGTTGGGGCCGGCACTTGACCTGTCCAATAGTCGTGAGTGCACAGCTGCACCCGTCAGGATCTCACGACAAACCCCAACATGCGCATGGGGGCGAGGGCCCGTTCAACGCTGCTTGCAGCTTTAATTAGGGCCCGAGCCGACTGAAAGTCGTCCGAGGACCCTATTGAAATCGTACTGTTCATTTTTATTATTATTATTATTATTATTATTATTCTTACGACTTTGAAAGGGCAATTTCACCCCTTTCCCAATGGTGAAAACGCGTCTAACTTTCCACATACGTCCAGCCCCATTCGAAATTTGATATTTTTGTGCGATAACGCAGGTGCGACCCCAAATGCCGAAATAGCGCCCCTAAACACGTTTCAAAATTCCCATAGGGAAATTCGGTTACTTTGCTGTAGGCCGACGAAATTCAGTAGGTATGTGCTTTGTAACAAGGCATACAAAAAACTTCATTGGAGCCATGCCCTAAACTCAACAGGAAGTCGGCCATTTTGATTTGAATTTTTGAATTTTAAAACGAACTCCTCCTAGGGATTTCGCCCAATCAACTTCAAATTTGGTACACATCATTGTGAGACCTAGCTGATCAAAATTTGTGCTCTGCATATATGTAGGTTAAAGGGCGTGGCTGCTAGAGCTTGACAGATTTTAGTGACTTGACAAAAAAATTTCACAATGCTCTCACACCCAAATACTTGATTGTAGTAGCTTGAAACTAGCTGAACATGATAAGGGCGCTGCCCTGAATGTCTTATATATTAACTTTCCACTTTGCTAATAGCGCTCCCCTGTGGTAGCAGGAAGTGACCACTCGTTACTTCCACTTGTGCTGATGACACAATGTTGAACCCATCAACTTCATTCTACTTGTAAAACATGCAGAACAAGTTGCTGAAGCTACATAATGAATGCTGTGTAGCTAGGAGTAATGGCGTCCGTGTGGCGAAGCGGCGACTTTGGATCCCTCGCCATGAAAATACGTTTGGGATTCCCAATGCTCTCACGCCCACATACTTGACTGTAGAAGCTTCAAACTTGCTAGTAATGATGATAGCTTTGCACTGAACGTGCCAATGCATTAACTTCCCAATTTGCTACTGGCACCCCCCTGTGGTAACAGGAAGTGACCAGTTATTACTTTCACTTGTACTGATGTCACATAGTTGAACACATCAATCTCATTCCACTTTAAATACATGCGGAACAAATTAATGAAGCTTCCTTATGTATGCTGTCATGCGACGCATAATGGCGTCCGTGTAGTTACGCGGCGACTATCCATCTCTCGTCATGAAAACACGTTTAGATTTTTGATGCCTTTTATAAAATTGTATCATGATAAATCTTGATAGACAGGTCAAGAGTGGCGAGCTCTATTATCTGATTGGGGTTTGCCCTTGAGGGCAGCAAAATGCCTCGATAGCGCCCCCTTGAAATTTTCAAAAACCCCTTCCCTTAGGGGTTTTTTTGGGGTAGGAACATGAAAATTGGTACACATGTGTATTTGGCCAAGACGCAAAAAAAAGTCACTGGCATCATTTGTCTACTCCAAACAGGAAGTCGGCCATTTTGATTTTAACGTGTCATTTTTGCCTGATTTCCACATGTTGTATTCTAACACACTCCTCCTAGAAATTTCATCCATTCAGAACCAGATTCATTTAAAAACATTGAGACACCATGTTGATCAAAAGTTGAGCTCTGCAGATTTGTTGGTCAGTGGGCGTGGCCGCTAACGGGAAGTGACCAGTTTTTACTTTCACTTGCACTGATGACACATAGTTAAACCCATCAACTTTTTTCTCCCTGTACAACATGTAGAAGAAGTTGCTTAAGCTACCTTACGAATGCTGTGATGCTTCGAGTAATGGCGTCTGTGTGGCGATGCGGTGACAATGGATCCCTCGCCATGAAAATACGTTTGGGTTTTTGATGTCTTTAATAAACTTGTGTCATTATAGAAATTGATAGACAGGTCAAGGGTGGCGAGCTCTCACACTTTATTGGGGGTTTGCCCTTGAGGGCAGCAAAATGCCTCGATAGCGCCCCCTTCAAATTGTCAAAAACCCCTCCCCATAGGGTTTTTTTGGAGTAGAAAGATGAAAATTGGTACACGTGTATGTGGCCAAGATGCAAAAAAAGGCTCTGGCATTATTTGTCTACTCCAAACAGGAAGTCGGCCATTTTGATTTTAACATGCCATTTTTGCCTGATTTCCACATATTGTATTTTAACGCACTCCTCCTTGAGATTACATCCCAAAGCAATTTGATCTGCTTATTCTTAATATTGAGTTTTCTAACAATTTCATCTTGACAGTGGCTGGCTGCTATCGCCCCCCATCAGCTCCAGCCTGCACTTTAATGGCCCTTAGCAGTATTCTGGCCCCTTTTACTAGGGCTGAATTTATACTCCTTGGAGATCTTAATTGGGACATGATTAAACCACTTGACAAAGTTATCCAACAGTTTGATGCTCTAAATCTACATCAGATTATTTCTTCTCCTACCAGGTATGAAACCAAAACCCCAGACAAGGCAACTCTGATCGATGTCATCCTCACAAACTCCCCTTATAGATACCACTCTGGAGTGTTCTGTGCAGATATCAGTGATCACTGTTTTATTGCATGTATCCGAAAAGGCTGCTCTGTCAAGCAGCCGGCTCGGATTATCTTAAAACGCTTTTTTAGAAATTTCAGCCCTCAGGCCTTTTTACATGACCTGGCAGTTGTAAACTGGTCTAGAATCAGCCTGATCCGCACTGGAGATGAGGCCTGGAATCTGTTTTGTGAGCTCTTCAATGCTGTTGTGAATAAGCATGCCCCTGTTAAAAGGCTTAGAATAAAGGGTCGCCACAGCCCCTGGTTTAACCATGAGCTTACTTTGCTCCTCCAGCAAAAAAATACTGCCTGGCGCAAAGCACGGTTCTCTAGGTCTCGGGCAGATATCCTAGCTTTTAGGCAAATCAGAAATAAGTCCTTGCAAGCTGTTCGCAATGCTAAATCTGATTATTTTAAAGAGCAGTTCTCTCATTGCAGGTCTAACCCAAAAAGATTCTGGAAAATAGTGAAAGACCTGGAAAATAAACCATCTTGCAATCTGCCTCTGTCACTTAATGTTGACAGCGTCTTAGTTTCAGAGAGGGGTCGTATGGTTAACCTTTTTAATAAACACTTTATAAACTCAGGTTTAACCTTTGAATTGGCAAATCCTGTGTCACAGCCTGCAGATCCCACAGCTTGCTCACTTGCACCACCCCCTACTTCCCTCCCAGCACACACCAATTTCCCCCCCACCCATAGCTTCATCCTGCGGGCAGTTTCAGAGTATGAGGTCCTGTATGAATTGCTTAGGCTGGACCCTAAAAAATCAGCAGGATCTGATGAGCTTGATCCTTTCCTTTTCAAAATTGCCGCTCCCATCATTGCGGCGCCCATCACAGATATTCTTAACTTGTCCTTACAAACAGCAGAAATCCCTTGCGCCTGGAAATCTGCTGTAGTGCGTCCTCTTTTTAAGGGTGGTGATCAGGCTGATCCAAACTGTTATCGGCCTATTTCTATTCTGCCATGTCTGTCTAAGGTGTTAGAAAGGCTTGTAAATGGTCAGCTTACTGATTACTTGGAAGCCCACAACATTTTATCTTGTGCCCAATCAGGTTTTAGATCTGGCTATAGATGTACAACTGCAACCCTCAAAGTCCTAAATGACATCACTTCTGCTTTGGACTCAAAGATGCATTGTGCAGCAATTTTTATTGATTTAGCCAAGGCTTTCGATACGGTAAATCACACTTGTCTTATTGACAGGCTTGGCAGTATTGGTGTCTCTGGCAAATCTCTGGCTTGGTTCTCCAACTATCTTACAGATAGAGAGCAGTGTGTGAAATCAGACCAATTTCTCTCTCAGCCCCTCCCTGTCACTTGCGGTGTTCCGCAGGGATCGATTCTTGGCCCCACCCTTTTTTCTATTTACATTAATAACATAACTAATTTTGTAGTCGAGTCATCTATCCATCTTTACGCTGATGATACAGTTCTCTACTCTGTAGGCCCCTCTCCAGATAGAGTTTGTCAACAACTTCAGTTTAGCTTCAGTAGACTCCAGCAGGCCCTTTTCAGTTTACATTTACAATTAAACAGTTCTAAGACTAAAGTCATGTGGTTTAGTAAGAAGGGCTGTGTGCCCTCAAATATCCCAAATATCTCCAAATATCCCAAATATCTCCACCCTTGATGGGACACCTCTAGACCAGGTTAAGGAGTATAAATATTTGGGAATCTGGCTAGACAGCACTCTGTCCTTTTCTAACCACATTCACAAATTACAGTCGAAAGTCAAATCAAAAATTGGCTTTCTTTATAGATTTCGCTCCTCTTTCACTTACTCTGCTAAACTAACTCTAGTTCAAATGACCATCCTTCCCATGTTCGACTACGGCGATGTCATCTACAGATCTGCATGTAAAGGCCTGCTTCAAAAGCTCGATGTCCTTTACCACTCTGCCATCCGATTTATTACAAATGCTCCCTTCAGAACACATCGTTGCGCTCTATACTCTTCCCTTAATTGGCCATCATTACACACTCGCCGCAAAATTCACTGGTTCAGGCTAATATACAAAACTCTTCTCGGTCTGTCCCCCCCTTACTTGTGTAAACTCTTGCACCTTGCATCTTCCACATACAACACTCGCTCTGCAAATTTGATTCTGTTGTCAGTCCCAAAAACTAACTCTGCATTAGGTTTTTGGTCCTTTCAGTCTGCAGCAGCCAGAGATTGGAATGAGTTACAAAAAACAATCAAGCTGGACTCTTTTATTTCTAAGGTGACCTTTAAAGCCTTGATCATAGACCTTTTTAAAGATGTTTGCTGTTGTAACACAGAATGATGCCCGTCTTTTTCCTGCTGCTCGATGTCTTTGTGTGTGTTGTTTAGCTGTGTCTTTGCATATGTCTTTGTTAATATGTTTACCTGGTGTAGTGCTAAAACTGTTTGCTTTTTTTTTTTTTTTTTTTTTTAACTTTAATATAATCCTTCTCCCCTTTACCTCAAGAGGCTCTGCCTTTGCCAGGCCGCAGTTGTAAATAAGAACTTGTTCTTAATCTGTCTTGCCTGGTTAAATAAAGGTTCAATCAATCAATCAAACATCCATTCCAAAGCACATTTATGAAAAAACATTGAGAGACCATGCTGATCAAAAGTTGTGCTCTGCAGGTCTGGAAGTCAGTGGGCGTGGCCACTAACAGGAAGTGACCAGTTCTTACTTTCACTCATAGTTGAACCCATCAAGTTTATTTCCCCTGTACAACATGTAGAAGAATTTGCTTAAACTACCTTACAAATGCTGTGATGCTTCAAATAATGGCGTCCGTGTGGCGATGCGGTGACAATGGATCCCTCGCCATGAAAATACGTTTGGGTTTTGGATGTTCTTAATGAATTTGTATCATCATGGACATTGATATGCCGGTCAAAAGTGGTAAGCTCCAACATCTGATTGGGGTGGTTCCCAAGAGGGCAGCAAAATGTCTCGATAGCGCCCCATTGAAATTTTCAAAAACCCCTCACCATAGGGGTTTTTTTGGAATACGAAAATGAAAATTGGTACACAGGTCTATGATGCCAATTCGAACAAAAAAGTCTCTGGCACCATCGGTCAATTCCAAACAGGAAGTCAGCCATTTTGATTTTAATGTGTCATTTTGGCCCGATTTCCAAATATTGCATTTTAACGAACTCCTCCGAGCGATTTCATCCAATCAACCTAATATTTTTTTGAGATCATCAAGAGACCATGCTGATCAAAAGTTGTGCTCTGCATGTCTGTCGCTAAATGGGCCTGGCCACCATGGTATCCCCATTTCACATGCCTCAGCAAACACATTCGAGCTGCTCTCTCTCCCTCACACTTCATCCAAATGGATTCAAAATTCCTATGCATTGTAAAAGCCCCACGCTGAATGCTTCAATATGCTGCAAAACAATCTAGCTCATCGCGCCCCCTTATGGAAAAAAAAAATGCCACATTTTACCTTGAAATCAGCAGATTTGCTCAAAAACTTCACATTTGTGCTTGGGTTCTGCTCCTGAATGCACCTGCCCAAATTTCCTAACACTCTGAGCACCTTCTGGTGGATGAAGTATCAACTTATCATAACTCCTTCAGCTTTGTCCGATTCGCTCGACACATTCTCTCAGGTTGGGGCCGGCACTTGACCATTCCAATGGTCGTGAGTGCACAGCTGCACCCGTCAGGATCTCACCACAACCCCAACGTGCGCATGGGGGCGAGGGCCCGTTCAACGCTGCTTGCAGCTTTAATTAGGGAATGAGCACCGACCACCGAAGGTGCGAGGAACCTATTGTTTTTGATGGGATTTTTATTATTCTTCCTTCTTCTTCTGAGCAGGTGCGAGGAACCTATTGTTTTTAATGGGATTTTTATTCTTCTTCTTCTTCTTCTTCTTCTTTTTATTCTGCTGCGAGAACGTATTTTTGAGGGCTTTGCCATGCACGAAAACTCACAAAAATTTGCCCACACGTCAGTCGTCGTGAAAATTGCAAAGTATTATTATTTTTGTGCTTGGACATGCCCCGGTGGCTCTATAGCGCCACCAAACACGCGGCCATTTTGGAACGCACTTGCTCGGATTCTCACGAAATTTTATAGCGTCATAGTAGTCATCATAAATTTTTTTGTAAATTTTTTTGAAATTTTTTTGCCCCACAGGAAGTGAGCTATGAGCCATTTCCTGCGTTTTTTCAGATTTTACGAACACATTTTTGAGGGTTTTATCATTCTCGAAAACTCATCAAACTTGGCTCATAGACTACAAATATTACGTTCTTTGATTCGATATCTCATTTGGCACTGGGTGTGACATGGTAGCTCTATAGCGCCCCCTAATACATAATTGCATTTTTGAGGGCCTCAGCATGCTTGAAAACTCACAAAACTTTGCAAACATATTAAGCTGGTCTTACGTTTTACTAGGATTTAGGGTTTACAGATGGATGTGGCTAAATTGCATTACAGCGCCACCTAGAAAATTTCAATGAAGCAGCCCTCGCAGCGTGTTTGACCTACATGTACAAAATTCGGTGGACATGTGTACTATGCCAAGACCTAAAAAAAAGTCTGTAGGTGCCATGACCTAGACTCGACAGGAAGTCCGCCATTTTTAATTGAATTTGCAAATTTTTTTTTTTTTTAAATTTTTTGCCATTCACAGGCTTCGTACTTTAACGAACTCCTCCTAGAGATTATATCCGATCAACATAAAATTTTGAATTTAACATCTTAAGACCTTGCCAATGTTAAATTGCGAAGCTTTTTTGGATTCATTGAACTTTGTATCCGTGGCGTCGCGGCGAATTTCGATGTTCCGCCATGAAACAGGAAGTTGGTTTTACGCGCGCATGCTTTGTGAGATTTGCGCGAAACTTTACAGGCTTTATAGGAGTCCACTTCCAAGTAGATCTATATGTTGATATTAGATTGGGTGTGGTCAGGTGGCTCCACAGCGCCCTCTTGAAACGGCCATGTTGAGATAAAAGTGCTTGAATGTTCATGAAATTTGGTGTGATCATTGCTTTGTTCATGTCGAGTTATATTAATTTTTTTGAAATTTTTTGGCCAAACAGGAAGTGAGCTATGCGCCATTTCCTGCATTTTTCCTAATTTTATAAACACGTTTGGATGCTTAAGAATACTCGAAATCTTGCAAAAAGTTGCACAAATTATAATTGTCTTATTATCTTCAATTTTATATATCAATTCACACTAAATTTGGCACAATGGCTCTATAGCGCCCCCAATCAGATTTTTAAAAGAATTGCCATTTTGAGGGTCTCAGCATGTTCTAAAACTCACAAAATTTTGTAAATGTATAAAGACCATCATTCGTATTACTCTGACAAAAAACTTATATATAGACATGGCAAAAATTTCACTATAGCGCCCCCTGGAAAATTTTAAATAAGCAGCCCTCGCAGCCTGGTAAACCTACATGTATGAAATTCGGTAGACATGTGAAATATGCCGAGCCCTACAAAAAATTCTCTTGGTGCCATGACCTAGACTCACCGGGAAGTCCGCCATTTTTAATTGAAATTGCAACTTTTTTGGATTTTTCGCCATTCACAGGTGTCGAACTTTAACAAACTCCTCCAAGAGATTTCACCCGAACAACTTGACATTTGGCTAATAGTATCTAAAGACGTTGCTGATGTTAAATTGCGAAGCTTTTTTGGATTCATCGAATTTTGTTTCCATGGCATTGCAGCAAATTTCGATGTCCCACCATGAAACAGGAAGTTGGTTTTACTCCCACAGACTTCATGGGTTTTCCCTGAAACTGTCCAAGCTTTATAAAATGGTCCTCCCAAGTATCAATATATGCTAATATTAGATCAAGTGTTGCCAGAAGGCTCCACAGCGCCCTCTAGATACGGCCATGTTAAGATAAATGTGCTTGAATGTTCATGAAATTTGGTGTGATCATTGCATTAGTCATTCCGGGTTATGGTTTATTATTTTGGCCAACCAGGTATGAGCTATTAGCTATTTCCTGCGTTTTTCCAAATTTCACGAACATACGTTTGAAGGCCTTAGAATACTCTAAAGCTTGCAGAACCTTGCACAATTTATAATTGTCTTATTCTCTTCAATGTCATCCATCAATTGGCACTAAATGTGGCATAATGGCTCGATAGCGCCCCCAATCAGATTTTTAAAAGAAATCTCTTTTGTGGGTCTAAACGTGCTGTAAAAATTACAAAAATCAACACGCTCAAGGAGCCTGGTATTACAATTACTATGCTGGAGATTTAGCGCACGGGCATGTCAAAATGATATCAAAGCACCCCTCCAGAAAATTTTTGCACTCTCCGCAGGAAACCACATTGTTCACAGTCTAGCAATGTCCAATGGCGGTGAATACACACCTGCACCCATCAAGATTTTGCTGCCTCCCCAACGTGCAAGAGGGGTGCGAGGGCCCTTTCAACGCTGCTTGCAGCTTTAATTCTTCTTCATCTTCTTCTTCTTCTTCTTATTAAGGCCCGAGCACCGACCGGTGCCAGGGCCCGGAACGGGTCCTGGCACCGAAGGTGCAAGGAACCTATTGTTTTTGATGGGATTTTTATTATTCTTCTTCTTCTTCTTCTTCTTCTTCTTCTTCTTTTTATTCTGCTGCGAGAACGCATTTTTGAGGGCTTTGCCATGCACGAAAACTCACAAAAATTTGCCCACACGTCAGTCGTGGTGAAAATTGCAAAGTATTATTATTTTTGTGCTTGGACATGCCCCGGTGGCTCTATAGCGCCACCAAACACGCGGCCATTTTGGAACGCACTTGCTCGGATTCTCACGAAATTTTATAGAGTCATAGTAGTCATCATAAATTTTTTTGTAAATTTTTTTGAAATTTTTTTGCCTCACAGGAAGTGAGCTATGAGCCATTTCCTGCGTTTTTTTAGATTTTACGAACACATTTTTGAGGGTTTTATCATACTCGAAAACTCACCAGACTTGGCTCATAGACTAGAAATATTACGTTCTTTGATTCGATATCTCATTTGGCACTGGGTGTGATATGGTAGCTCTATAGCGCCCCCTAATACATACTTGCATTTTTGAGGGCCTCAGCATGCTTGAAAACTCACAAAACTTTGCAAACATATTAAGCAGGTCTTACTTTTAACTAGGATTTAGGGTTTACAGATGGATGTGGCAAAATTGCATTACAGCGCCACCTAGAAAATTTCAATGAAGCAGCCCTCGCAGCATGTTTGACCTACATGTACAAAATTCGGTGGACATGTGTACTATGCCAAGACCTAAAAAAAAGTCTCAGGTGCCATGACCTAGACTCAACAGGAAGTCCGCCATTTTTAATTGAATTTGCAAATTATTTAAATTTTTTGCCATTCACAGGCTTCGTACTTTAACGAACTCCTCCTAGAGATTTTATCCGATCAACTTAAAATTTTGAATTTAACATCTTAAGACCTTGTCGATGTTAAATTGCGAAGCTTTTTTGGATTCATTGAACTTTGTGTCCGTGGCGTCGCGGCGAATTTCGATGTTCCGCCATGAAACAGGAAGTTGGTTTAACGCGCAAATGCTTTGTAAAATTTGCGCGAAACTTTACAGGCTTTATAGGAGTCCACTTCCAAGTAGACCTATATGTTGATATTAGATTGGGTGTGGTCAGGTGGCTCCACAGCGCCCTCTTGAAACGGCCATGTTGAGATAAAAGTACTTGAATGTTCATGAAATTTGGTGTGATCATTGCATTTTTCATGTCGAGTTATTTTAATTTTTTTGAAATTTTTTGGCCAAACAGGAAGTGAGCTATGCGCCATTTCCTGCGTTTTTCCTAATTTTATAAACACATGTTTGGATGCTTTAGAATACTCGAAATCTTGCAAAAAGTTGCACAAATTATAATTGTCTTATTATCTTCAATTTTATATATCAATTTACACTAAATTTGGCACAATGGCTCTATAGCGCCCCCAATCAGATTTTAAAAATAATTGCCATTTTGAGGGTCTCAGCATGTTCTAAAACTCACAAAATTTTGTAAATGTATTAAGACCATCATTTGTATTACTCTGACAAAAAACTTATATATATACATGGCAAAAATGTCACTATAGCGCCCCCTGGAAAATTTTAAATAAGCAGCCCTCGCAGCCTGGTAAACCTACATGTATGAAATTCGGTAGACATGTGGAATATGCCGAGACCTACAAAAAATTCTCTTGGTGCCATGACCTACACTCAACAGGAAGTCTACCATTTTTCATTGAAATTGCAACTTTTTTGGATTGTTGGCCATTCACAGGTGTCGTACTTTAACAAACTCCTCCTAGAGATTTTATCTGATCAACTTAAAATTTGGCATATGACATTGAAAGACGTCGTCGATGTTAAATTGCGAAGCTTTTTTGGATTCATCAAACTTTGTATCTGTGGCGTCGCGGTGAATTTCGATGTTCCGCCATGAAAATGGAAGTTTATTTTATGAGAATATGCTTTGGGAGATTTACATGAAACTTTACAGGCTTAATGATAGTCTAATTCCAAATATACCTATATGTTGATATTGGAGTGGGTGTGGTCAGGTGGATCTACAGCGCCCTCTTGACACGGCCATGTTGATATAAAAGTGCTTGAATGTTCATGAAATTTGGTCTGATCATTGCATTTGGTGTTCTGGGCAGTGCTGATTTTTTTGAAATTTTTTGGCCAAACAGGAAGTGAGCTATGAGTCTCTTCCTGCGTTATTCCAAATTTTATGAACACACATTTGAAGGCCTTAGCATACTCGAAAACTTGCAAAACTTAGCTAAAATTTTATTTGTCACATTGTCTTCAATTTGAAACAAAAATTGGCAGTAAATGAGGCATCATGGCTCTATAGCGCCCCCAATGCGATTTTTAAAAGAATTACCCTTTTGAGGGTTTCAGCATGCTCAAAAACTCACAAAATTTTGTACAATTTTAAAGACCATCATTCCTATTACACTGATAAAAAATTTACAAATAGGCGTGGCAAAAATGCAATTATAGCGCCCCCTGGAAAATTTCAAATAAGCAGCCCTCGCAGCCCGATAAACCCACATGTATGAAATTCGGTAGACATGTGGAATATGCCGAGACCTACAAAAAAGTCTCTTGGTGCCATGACCTAGACCCAACAGGAAGGCTGCCATTTTTAATTGAAATTGCAACTTTTTTAAATTTTTTTTGCCATTGACAGGTGTCGTACTTTAACGAACTCCTCCTAGAGATTTTATCCGATCAACTTAAAATTTGGCATATAATATCTAAAAACCTTGCTGACGTTAAATTGCGAAGCTTTTTCGATTTCATCGAACGATGCATCTGTGGCGTCACGGCGAATTTTGATGTCCTGCCATGAAACAGGAAGTTGCTTTCAATTCCACATACTTTGTGGGATTTGCCTGAAACTTTCCAAGCTTGATAAAATTGTCCGCCCAAGTATAGATATATGCTTATTTTATATCGAGAGGTACCAGGTGGTACCTATTACTGTGTTGTAGATTTTGTGCACAGGCAAGACAAAATGGTATCATAGCGCCCTCCAGAAAATTTTTGCACTCCCATCAGAAAACCACATTGTACGCGGTCCTGCTGTGTCCAATGGCTCTGAATGGACACCTGCAGCCATCAAGATCTTGCTGCCACGCCAATGTGCACAGGGGGGGCGAGGGCCCTTTCAACGCTGCTTGCAGCTTTAATTAGGGCCCGAGCACCGACCGGTGCCAGGCACCGAAGGTGCGAGGAACCTATTGTTTTTGATGGGATTTTTATTATTCTTCTTCTTCTTCTTCTTCTTCTTCTTCTTCTTCTTCTTCTTCTTCTTTTTATTCTGCTGCGAGAACGCATTTTTGAGGGCTTTGCCATGCACGAAAACTCACAAAAATTTGCCCACTCATCAGTCGTCGTGAAAATTGCAAACTATTATTATTTTTGTGTTTGGACGTGCCCCGGTGGCTCTATAGCGCCACCAAACACGCGGCCATTTTGGAACGCACTTGCTCGGATTCTCACGAAATTTTATAGAGTCATAGTAGTCATCATAAATTTTTTTGTAAATTTTTTTGAAATTTTTTTGCTTCACAGGAAGTGAGCTATGAGCCATTTCCTGTGTTTTTTTAGATTTTACGAACACATTTTAGAGGGTTTTATCATACTCGAAAACTCACCAGACTTGGCTCATCGACTAGAAATATTACGTTCTTTGATTCGATATCTCATTTGGCACTGGGTGTGATATGGTAGCTCTATAGCGCCCCCTAATACATAATTGCATTTTTGAGGGCCTCAGCATGCTTGAAAACTCACAAAACTTTGCAAACATATTAAGCAGGTCTTACTTTTAACTAGAATTTAGGGTTTACAGATGGATGTGGCAAAAATGCAATTATAGCGCCCCCTGGAAAATTTCAAATAAGCAGCCCTCGCAGCCCGATAAACCCACATGTATGAAATTCGGTAGACATGTGGAATATGCCGAGACCTACAAAAAAGTCTCTTGGTGCCATGACCTAGACCCAACAGGAAGGCTGCCATTTTTAATTGAAATTGCAACTTTTTTAAATTTTTTTTGCCATTGACAGGTGTCGTACTTTAACGAACTCCTCCTAGAGATTTTATCCGATCAACTTAAAATTTGGCATATAATATCTAAAAACCTTGCTGACGTTAAATTGCGAAGCTTTTTCGATTTCATCGAACGATGCATCTGTGGCGTCACGGCGAATTTTGATGTCCTGCCATGAAACAGGAAGTTGCTTTCAATTCCACATACTTTGTGGGATTTGCCTGAAACTTTCCAAGCTTGATAAAATTGTCCGCCCAAGTATAGATATATGCTTATTTTATATCGAGAGGTACCAGGTGGCTCCACAGCGCCCTCTAGATATGGCCATGTTCAGATAAAAGTGCTTGAAAGTTCATGAAATTTGGTATGATCATTGCATTAGTCATTCCCCGCAAATGTTAATTTTTTGAAATTTTTTTGCCAAACAGGAAGAGAGCTATGAGCTATTTCCTGCGTTTTTCCAAATTTTACGAACACACGTTTTAAGGCCTTAGAATGCTCCAAAACTTGCAAAACCATCCAAAAGTTAGAACTGTCTTATTCTCTTCAATACATCCATCAATTGGCACTAAATGGGGCATAATGGCTCTATAGCGCACCCAATAATATTTATAAAAGAATTGCTCTTTTGAAAGTCTAAACATGCTGGAAAATTTACAAAAATCGAAACACTCATGGAGCCCTGTATTACGATTACTGTGTTGTAGATTTTGTGCACAGGCAAGTCAAAATGGTATCATAGCGCCCTCCAGAAAATTTTTGCACTCCCATCAGGAAACCACATTGTACGCGGTCCAGCTGTGTCCAATTGCTCTGAATGGACACCTGCAGCCATCAAGATCTTGCTGCCACCCCAATGTGCACAGGGGGGGCGAGGGCCCTTTCAACGCTGCTTGCAGCTTTAATTAGGGCCCGAGCACCGACCGGTGCCAGGGCCCGGAACGGGTCCTGGCACCGAAGGTGCGAGGAACCTATTGTTTTTGATGGGATTTTTATTCTTCTTCTTCTTCTTCTTCTTCTTCTTCTTCTTCTTTTTATTCTGCTACGAGAACGAATTTTTGAGGGCTTTGCCATGCACGAAAACTCACAAAAATTTGCCAACACGTCAGTCGTGGTGAAAATTGCAAAGTCTTATTATTTTTGTGCTTGAACATGCCCCAGTGGCTCTATAGCGCCACCAAACATGCGGCCATTTCGGAACGCACTTGCTCGGATTCTCACAAAATTGGATAGAGTCATAGTAGTCATCATAAATTTTTTTGTCAATTTTTTTGAAATTTTTTCGCCTCACAGGAAGTGAGCTATGAGCCATTTCCTGCGTTTTTTCAGATTTTACAAACACATTTTTGAGGGCCTTATCATTCTCGAAAACACACCTAACTTGGGTCATAGATTGAAAATTTGAAGTTCTTTGATTCAATATCTCATTTGGCACTAGGTGTGTTATGGTGGCTCTATAGCGCCCCCTAATACATAATTGCATTTTTGAGGGCATCAGCATGCTCGAAAACTCACGAAACTTTGCAATCATATTAAGCTGGTCATACTTTTTACTAGAAAGTGGGGTTTACGGATGGATATGGCAAAATTGCATTACAGCGCCACCTAGAAAATTTCAATGAAGCAGCCCTCGCAGTGTGTTTAACCTGCATGTACAAAATTCGGTGGACATGTGTACTATGCCAAGACCTAAAAAAAAGTCTCTTGGTGCCATCACCTAGACTCAACAGGAAGTCCGCCATTTTTAATTGAATTTGCAATTTTTTTTTATTTTTTGCCATTCACAGGCGTCGTACTTTAACAAACTCCTCCTAGAGATTTTATCCGATCAACTTACAATTTCGCATATGACTTTTTAAGACCTGGTCGATGTTAAATTGCGAAGCTTTTTTGGATTCATCGAACCTTGTATCCGTGGCGTCGCGGCGAATTTCGATGTTCCGCCATGAAACAGGAAGTTGGTTTTACGGGCACATGCTTTGTGAGATTTGCGCGAAACTTCACAGGCTTGATAAGAGTCTACTTCCAAGTATACCTATATGTTGATATTAGATTGGGTGTGGTCAGGTGGCTCCACAGCGCCCTCTTGACACGGCCATGTTGAGATAAAAGTGCTTGAATGTTCATGAAATTTGGCGTGACAATTGCATGTGTTTTTTTGGCTTGTAATTATTTTTTTGAAATTTTTTAACCTAACAGGAAGTGAGCTATAAGCCATTTCCTGCGTTATTCCAAATATTACGAACACAGGTTTGGAGGTATTACCATACTCAAAAACTTGCAAAACTTTGCAAAAATTTTATTTGTCTGATTGTCTTCAATTTGAGACAGAATTTGGCAGTAAATGTGACATAAAAGCTCTATAGCGCCCCCAATCAGATTTTTAAAAAGAATTGCCCTTTTGAGGGTCTCAGCATGCTCAAAAACTCACAAAATTTTGTTCAACTCTAAAGCCTATCATTCCTATTACAATAATAAAAAATGTATATATAGGCGTGGCAAAAATGGCATTATAGCGCCCCCTGGAAAATTTCAAATAAGCAGCCCTTGCATCGTGGTTGATCAGCATGTATCAACTTCTGTGAACAAGTGGAATATTCTGAGACCTAAAAAAAAGTCACTTGGAGCCATGACGTAGACCCAACAGGAAGTTTGCCATTTTTAATTGAAATTTCAACTTTTTTAGATTTTTCGCCATTCGCAGGTGTCGTACTTTAACGAACTCCTCCTAGAGATTTTATCCAATCAACTCAAAATTAAGCGAATAATATTTTAAGACCTTGCTGATGTTAAATTGCGAAGCTTTTTTGGATATATCGAACGATGTATCCGTGGCATTGCGGCGAATTTCGGCGTCCCGCCATGAAACAGGAAGTTGGTATAACTCCCACATACTTTGTGGGATTAGTCTAAAACTTTCCAAACTTGATAAACTTGTTATCCCAAGTATAAATATATGCTAACATTAAATCGGAAATGGCCATGTAGCTCCACAGCGCCCTCTAGATACTACCATGTTAAGATAAAAGTGCTTGAATGTTCATAAAATTTGGTGTCATCATTGCATTAGTCATTCCGGGCAATGCTTAATTTTTTGAAATTTTTTGGCCAAACAGGAAGTGAGCTATGAGCTATTTCCTGCGTTTTTTCAAATTTTACAAATACACGTATTAAGGCCTTAGAATGGTCCAAAACTTGCAAAAACGTGGAAAAAATTATCATTGTCTTATTGCCTTGAATTTGATACATCAACTGGGACTAAATGTGGCATAATGGCTCTATAGCGCCCCCAGTCAGATTCTTTAAACAATTGCTTTTTTGGGGCTCGAAGCGTGCTTAAAAATTTACAAATTTAACACACACATGATGCCCGATATTCCAATAACTATGTTGTAGATTTTGCGCACAGGCATAACAAAATGGTATCATCGCGCCATCCAGAAGATTTTTGCAATCCCATCAGGAAAACACATTGTACACAGGCTAGCAGTGTCCAATGGCTGTTAATGGACAACTGCACCCATCAAGGTCTTGCTGCCACCCCACTGTGCACGAGGGGTGCGAGGGCCCTTTCAACGCTGCTTGCAGCTTTAATTATTATTATTCTGCTGCGAGAACGCATTTTTGAGGGCTTTGCCATGCACGAAAACTCACAAAAATTTGCAGACACGTCAGTCTTGGTGAAAATTGCAAAGTATTATTATTTTTGTGCTTGGACATGCCCCAGTGGCTCTATAGCGCCACCAAACACGCGGCCATTTTGGAACGCACTTGCTCGGATTCTCACGAAATTCAATAGGGTCATAGTAGTCATAATACATTTTTTTGTCAATTTTTTTGAAATTTTTTTGCCACACAGGAAGTGAGCTATGAGCCATTTCCTGCGTTTTTTCAGATTTTACGAACACATTTTTGAGGGCGTTATCATACTCGAAAACTCACCAAACTTGGCTGATTGACTAAAAGTATTAAGATCTTTCATTCAATATCTCATTTGGCACTAAGTGTGACATGGTAGCTCTATAGCGCCCCCTAATACATTATCGCATTTTTGAGGGCCTCACCATGCTTGAAAACTTTCGAAACTTTGCAAACATATTAAGCTGGTCATAGTTTTTACTAAAATATAGGGTTTACAGATGAATGTGGCAAAATTGCATTACAGCGCCACCTAGAAAATTTCAATGAAGCAGCCCTCGCAGCGTGTTTAACATACATGTACAAAATTCGGTGCACATGTGTATTATGCCAAGACCTAAAAAAAAGTCTCTTGGTGCCATGACCTAGACTCTACAGGAAGTCCGCCATTTTTAATTGAATTTGCAACTTTTTTTAATTTTTTGCCATTCACAGGCGTCGTACTTTAACGAACTCCTCCTCAAGATTTTATCCGATCAACTTGAAATTTGGCACAGGCCATCTCAAGACCTTCTCCATGTTAAATTGCGAAGCTTTTTTGGATTCATCGAAATTTGTGTCCGTGGCCTTGCGGCGAATTTCGAAGTTCCGCCATGAAACTGGAAGTTGCTTTTATGAGCACATGCTTTGTGAGATTTGCGTGAAACTTTACAGGCTTAATAATAGTCTAATTCCAAATATACCTATTTGTTGATATTGGATTGGGTGTGGTCAGGTGGCTCCACAGCGCCCTCTTGACACGGCCATGTTGACATAAAAGTGCTTGAATGTTCATGAAATTTGGTCTGATCATTGCATTTGTTTTTTTGGGCTATGCTTATTTTTTTGAAATTTTTCGGTCAAACAGGAAGTGAGCTATGAGCCATTTCCTGCGTTATTCCAAATTTTACGAACACACATTTGAAGGCCTTAGCATACTCGAAAATATGCAAAACTTTGCAAAAATTATATTTGTTTGATTGTCTTCAATTTGAGACAAAAATTGGCAGTAAATGTGGCATTAAGGCTCTATAGCGCCCCCTATCAGATTTTTAAAAGAATTACCCTTTTGAGGGTTTCAGCATGCTCAAAAACTCACAAAATTTTGTACAATTCTCAAGACCATCATTCTTATTACACTGATAAAAAATTTACAAATAGGCGTGGCAAAAATGGCATTATAGCACCCCCTGGAAAATTTCAAATAAGCAGCCCTCGCAGCCCGGTAAACCTACTTGTATGAAATTCAGTAGACATGTGTAATATGAATATGCAGAGATCTACAAAAAAGTCCCCTGGTGCCATGACCTCGACTCAACAGGAAGTCTGCCATTTTTAATTGAAATTGCAACTTTTTTTTATTTTTTTGCCATTCACAGGTGTCGTACTTAAACGAACTCCTCCTAGAGAATTAATCCGATCAACTCAAAATTTGGCGAATCATATCTAAAGACCTTGCTGATGTTAAATTGCGAAGCTTTTTGGGATTCATTGAACGATGTATCCGTGGCATCGCGGCGAATTTCGGTGTCCCGCCATAAAACAGGAAGTTGGTTTTACTCCCACATACTTTGTGGGATTTGCCTGAAACGTTCCAAGGTTGATAGAGTTGTCCTCCCAAGTATAAATATATGCTAATATTAGATCAGGAGGTGCCAGGTGGCTCCACAGCGCCCTCTAGATATGGCCATGTAAAGATAAAAGTGCTTGAATGTTCATGAAATTTTGTGTGATCATTGCATTAGTCATTTCGGGCACGGCTTAATTTTTTGAAATTTTTTGGTCAAACAGGAAGTGAGCTATGAGCTATTTTCTTGCGTTTTTCCAAATTTTACGAACACACGTTTTCAGGCCTTAGAATGCTCCAAAACTTGTAAAACCTTGCACAAATTTTAAGTGTCTTATTCTCTTCAATGTCATTCATCAATTGGCAGTAAATGTGGCATAATGGCTCTATAGCGCCCCCAGTCAGATTAATAGAAGAATTGCCCTTTTGAAGGTCTAAACATGCTGGAAAATTTACAAAAATCTCACACTCATGGAGCTTGGTATTACTATGTTGTAAATTTTGCGCACAGGCATGTCAAAATGGTATCATAGCGCCCTCCAGAAAATTTTTGCACTCCCCTCAGGAAACCACATTGTACGCGGTCCAGCAGTGTCCAATGGCTCTGAATGGACACCTTCACCCATCAAGATCTGGCTGCCACCCCAACGTGCACGAGGGGTGCGAGGGCCCTTTCAACGCTGCTTGCAGCTTTAATTAGGGCCCGAGCACCGACCGGTGCCAGGGCCCGGAACGGGTCCTGGCACCAAAGGTGCGAGGAACCTATTGTTTTTGATGGGATTTTTATTATTAGGGCCCGAGCACCGACCGGTGCCAGGGCCCGGAACGGGTCCTGGCACCGAAGGTGCGAGGAACCTATTGTTTTTGATGGGATTTTTATTATTCTTCTTCTTCTTCTTCTTCTTCTTCTTCTTTTTATTCTGCTACGAGAACGCATTTTTGAGGGCTTTGCCATACACGAAAACTCACTAAAATTTGCCGACACGTCAGTCGTGGTGAAAATTGCAAAGTATTATTATTTTTGTGCTTGGACATGCCCCAGTGGCTCTATAGCGCCACCAAACACGCGGCCATTTTGGAACGCACTTGCTCGGATTCTCACGAAATTCGATAGGGTCATAGTAGTCATCATAAATTTTTTTGTCAATTTTTTTGAAATTTTTTTGCCTCACAGGAAGTGAGCTATGAGCCATTTCCTGCGTTTTTTCAGATTTTACGAACACATTTTTGAGGGCCTTATCATTCTCGAAAACACACCTTACTTGGCTCATAGATTGAAAATATAAAGTTCTTTGATTCAATATCTCATTTGGCACTAGGTGTGTTATGGTGGCTCTATAGCGCCCCCTAATACATAATTGCATTTTTGAGGGCATCAGCATGCTCGAAAACTCACGAAACTTTGCAATCATATTAAGCTGGTCATACGTTTTACTAGAAAGTGGGGTTTACAGATGAATATGGCAAAATTGCATTACAGCGCCACCTAGAATATTTCAATGAAGCAGCCCTCGCAGTGTGTTTAACCTGCATGTACAAAATTCGGTGGACATGTGTACTATGCCAAGACCTAAAAAAAAGTCTCTTGGTGCCATGACCAAGACTCAACAGGAAGTCCGCCATTTTTAATTGAATTTGCAATTTTTTTTTATTTTTTGCCATTCACAGGCGTCGTACTTTAACGAACTCCTCCTAGAGATTTTATCCGATCAACTTACAATTTCGCATATGACTTTTTAAGACCTGGTCGATGTTAAATTGCGAAGCTTTTTTGGATTCATCGAACTTTGTATCCGTGGCGTCGCGGCGAATTTCGATGTTCCGCCATGAAACAGGAAGTTGGTTTTACGCGCCCATGCTTTGTGAGATTTGCGCGAAACTTCACAGGCTTGATAAGAGTCTACTTCCAAGTAGAACTATATGTTGATATTAGATTGGGTGTGGTCAGGTGGCTCCACAGCGCCCTCTTGACACGGCCATGTTGAGATAAAAGTGCTTGAATGTTCATGAAATTTGGAATGACAACTGCATTTGTTTTTTTGGGCTGTATTTATTTTTTTGAAATTTTACAACCAAACAGGAAGTGAGCTATGAGCCATTTCCTGCGTTATTCCAAATATTACGAACACAGGATTGGAGGTATTACCATTCTCAAAAACTTGCAAAACTTTGCAAAAATTTTATTTGTCTGATTGTCTTCAATTTGAGACAGAATTTGGCAGTAAATGTGACATAATGGCTCTATAGCGCCCCCAATCAGATTTTTAAAAGAATTGCCCTTTTAAGGGTCTCAGCATGCTCAAAAACTCACAAAATTTTGTACAACTCTAAAGCCTATCATTCCTATTACAATAATAAAAAATTTTTATATAGGCGTGGCAAAAATGGCATTATAGCGCCCCCTGGAAAATTTCAAATAAGCAGCCCTTGCATCGTGGTTGATCAGCATGTATGAACTTCTGTAAACAAGTGGAATATCCTGAGACCTAAAAAAAAGTCTCTTGGAGCCATGACGTAAACCCAACAGGAAGTTTGCCATTTTTAATTGAAATTTCAACTTTTTTAGATTTTTCGCCATTCGCAGGTGTCGTACTTTAACGAACTCCTCCTAGAGACTTTATCCAATCAACTCAAAATTTGGCGAATAATATCTTAAGACCTTGCTGATGTTAAATTGCGAAGCTTTTTTGGATATATCGAACGATGTATCCGTGGCATTGCGGCGAATTTCGGCGTCCCGCCATGAAACAGGAAGTTGGTATAACTCCCACATACTTTGTGGGATTAGTCTAAAACTTTCCAAACTTGAGAAACTTGTCTTCCCAAGTATAAATATATGCTAATTTTAGATCGGAAATGGCCATGTAGCTCCACATCGCCCTCTAGATACTACCATGTTAAGATAAAAGTGCTTGAATGTTCATAAAATTTGGTGTCATCATTGCATTAGTCATTCCGGGCAATGCTTAAGTTTTTGAAATTTTTTGGCCAAACAGGAAGTGAGCTATGAGCTATTTCCTGCGTTTTTCCAAATTTTACGAATACACGTATTAAGGCCTTAGAATGGTCCAAAACTTGCAAAAACGTGGCAAAAATTATCAGTCTTATTGCCTTGAATTTGATACATCAACTGGGACTAAATGTGGCATAATGGCTCTATAGTGCCCCCAGTCAGATTCTTTAAACAATTGCTTTTTTGGGGCTCGAAGCATGCTTGAAAATTAACGAAAATCAACACACACGATGCCCGGTATTCCAATAACTATGTTGAAGATTTTGCGCACAGGCATAACAAAATGGTATCATAGCGTCATCCAGAAGATTTTTGCAATCCCATCAGGAAAACACATTGTACACAGGCTAGCAGTGTCCAATGGCTGTTAATGGACAACTGCACCCATCAAGGTCTTGCTGCCACCCCAACGTGCACGAGGGGTGCGAGGGCCCTTTCAACGCTGCTTGCAGCTTTAATTCTTCTTCTTCTTCTTCTTCTTCTTTTTATTCTGCTACGAGAACGCATTTTTGAGGGCTTTGCCATGCACGAAAACTCACAAAAATTTGCCCACACGTCAGTCGTGGTGAAAATTGCAAAGTATTATTATTTCTGTGCTTGGTCATGCCCCGGTGGCTCTTTAGCGCCACCAAAAACACGGCCATTTTGGAACGCACTTGCTCGGATTCTCATGAAATTTAATAGGGTCATTGAAGTCATCTGTTTTTTTTTTTGTCAATTTTTTTGAAATTTTTTTGCCACACAGGAAGTGAGCTATGAGCCATTTCCTGCGTTTTTTCAGATTTTACGAACACATTTTTGAGGGCCTTATCATACTCAAAAAGACACCAAACTTCACTCATAGACTTATCATATTAAGTTCCTTGATTCTATATCTCATTTGGCACTATGTGTGACATGGTGGCTCTATAGCGCCCCCTAATACATAATTGCATATTTGAGGGCATCAACATGCTTGAAAACTCACAAAACTTTGCAAACACATTAAGCTGGTCATACTATTTACTAGGATATAGGGTTCACAGATAGATGTGGCTAAATTGCATTACAGCGCCACCTAGAAAATTTCAATGAAGCAGCCCTCGCAGCGTGTTTAACCAACATGTACAAAATTCGTTGGACATGTGTACTAGGCAAAAACCTAAAAAAAAGTCTCTTCGTGCCATGACCTAGACCTAGAAGTCCGCCATTTTTAATTGAATTTGCAAATTTTTTTAATTTTTTGCCATTCACAGGCATCGTACTTTCACGAACTCCTCCAAGAAATTTTATCTGATCAACGTAAAATTTCGCATATGACATCTTAAGACCTTGGCAATGTTAAATTGCGAAGCTTTTTTTGATTCATCGAACTTTGTATATGTGGCGTCGCGGCGAATTTTGATGTTCCGCCATGAAACAGGAAGTTGGTTTTACGCACACATGCTTTGTGAGAGTTGCGCGAAACTTCACAGGCTTGATAATAGTCTACTTCCAAGTATACCCACTTGTTGATATTGGATTGGGTGTGGTCAGGTGGCTCCACAGCGCCCTCTTGACACGGCCATGTTGAGATAAAAGTGCTTTAATGTTCATGAAATTTGGTGTGGTCATTGCGTTTGTCATGTCGAGTGATGGTAATTTTTTTGAAATTTTTTGGCCAAACAGGAAGTGAGCTATGAGCTATTTCCTGCGTTTTTCCAAATTTTAGAAACACATGTTTGGAAGCCTTAGAATACTCAAAATCTTGCAAAAAGTTGCACAAATTATAATTGTCTTATTGTATTCAATTTTATACATCAATTTACACTAAATTTGGCACAATGGCTCTTTAGCGCCACCCATCAGATTTTTAAAAGAATTGCCCTTTTGAGGGTCTCAGCATGTTCGAAAACTCACAAAATTTTGTAAATATATAAAAACCATCATTCGTATTACTCTGACAAAAAACTTACAAATCGACATGGCAAAAATGGCATTATAGCGCCCCCTGGAAAATTTCAAATAAGCAGCCCTCGCAGCCCGGTAAACCCACATGGATGAAATTCGGTAGACATGTGGAATAGGCCGAGACCTACAAAAAAGTCTCTTGGTGCCTGACCTTGACTCAACAGGAAGGCTGCCATTTTTAATTGAAATTGCAACTTTTTTTTTTTTTTTTGCCATTCACAGGTGTCGTACTTTAACGAACTCCTCCTAGAGATTTTATCTTATGAACTTAAAATTTGGCATATGACATTGAAAGACGTCGTCGATGTTAAATTGCGAAGCTTTTTTGGATTCATCAAACTTTGTATCCGTGGCGTCGCGGACGAATTTCAATGTTCCGCCATGAAAATGGAAGTTGCTTTTATGAGCATATGCTTTGGGAGATTTACGTGAAACTTTACAGGCTTAATGATAGTCAAATTCCAAATATACCTATATGTTGATATTGGAGTGGGTGTGGTCAGGTGGCTCTACAGCGCCCTCTTGACACGGCCATGTTGATATAAAAGTGCTTGAATGTTCATGAAATTTGGTCTGATCATTGCATTTGTTTTTCTGGTCTGTGCTGATTTTTGTGAAATTTTTCAGCCAAACAGGAAGTGAGCTATGAGTCATTTCCTGCGTTATTCCAAATTTTACGAACACACGTTTTAAGGCCTTAGAATGCTCCAAAACTTGCAAAACCATCCAAAAATTAGAACTGTCTTATTCTATTCAATACATACATCAATTGGCACTAAATGGGGCATAATGGCTCTATAGCGCCCCCAATAATATTTATAAAAGAATTGCTCTTTTGAAAGTCTATACATGCTGGAAAATTTACAAAAATCGAAACACTCATGGAGCCCCGTATTACAATTACTGTGTTGTAGATTTTGTGCACAGGCAAGTCAAAATGGTATCATAGCGCCCTCCAGAAAATTTTTGCACTCCCATCAGGAAACCACATTGTACGCGGTCCAGCTGTGTCCAATGGCTCTGAATGGACACCTGCAGCCATCAAGATCTTGCTGCCACCCCAATGTGCACAGGGGGGGCGAGGGCCCTTTCAACGCTGCTTGCAGCTTTAATTAGGGCCCGAGCACCGACCGGTGCCAGGGCCCGGAACGGGTCCTGGCACCGAAGGTGCGAGGAACCTATTGTTTTTGATGGGATTTTTATTATTCTTCTTCTTCTTCTTCCTCTTCTTCTTCTTCTTCTTCTTCTTCTTTTTATTCTGCTGCGAGAACGCATTTTTGAGGGCTTTGCCATGCACGAAAACTCACAAAAATTTGCCCACACGTCAGTCGTCGTGAAAATTGCAAAGTATTATTATTTTTGTCCTTGGACATGCCCCGGTGGCTCTATAGCGCCACCAAACACGCGGCCATTTTGGAATGCACTTGCTCGGATTCTCACGAAATTTTATAGAGTCATAGTAGTCTTCATAAATTTTTTTGTAAATTTTTTTGAAATTTTTTTGCCGCACAGGAAGTGAGCTATGAGCCATTTCCTGCGTTTTTTCAGATTTTACGAACACATTTTTGAGGGTTTTATCATACTCAAAAACTCACCAAACTTGGCTCATAGACTAGAAATATTACGTTCTGTGATTCGATATCTCATTTGGCACTGGGTGTGACATGGTAGCTCTATAGCGCCCCCTAATACATAATTGCCTTTTTGAGGGCCTCAGCATGCTTGAAAACTCACAAAACTTTGCAAACATATTAAGCTGGTCTTACTTTTTACTAGGATTTAGGGTTTACAGATGGACGTGGCAAAATTGCATTACAGCGCCACCTAGAAAATTTCAATGAAGCTGCCTTCGCAGCGTGTTTGACCTACATGTACAAAATTTGCTGAACATGTGTACTATGCCAAGACCTAAAAAAAAGTCTCAGGTGCCATGACCTAGACTCAACAGGAAGTCCGCTATTTTTAATTGAATTTGCAACTTTTTTTTATTTTTTGCCATTCACAGGCGTCGTACTTTCACGAACTCCTCCTAGAGATTTTATCCGATCAACTTAAAATTTGGCACAGGCCATCTAAAGACATTTCTTATGCTAAATTGCGAAGCTTTTTTGGATTCATCGAAATTTGTGTCCGTGGCGTTGCGGCGAATTTTGATGATCCGCCATGAAAATGGAAGTTGCTTTTATGAGCACTTGCTTTGTGAGATTTGCGTGAAACTTTCCAGGCTTAATAATAGTCTACTTCCAAATATACCTATATGTTGATATTGGAGTGGGTGTGGTCAGGTGGCTCCACAGCGCCCTCTTGACACGGCCTTGTTGATATAAAAGTGCTTGAATGTTCATGAAATTTTGTCTGATCATTGCATTTGTTTTTTTGGGCTATGCTGATTTTTTTGAAATTTTTCGGCCAAACAGGAAGTGAGCAATAGGCCATTTCCTGCGTTATTCCAAATTTTACGAACACACATTTGAAGGCCTTAGCATACTCGAAAACTTGCGAAACTTAGCTTAAATTTTATTTGTCACATTGTCTTCAATTTGAGGCAGAAATTGGCAGTAAATGTGGCATAATGGCCCTATAGCGCCCCCAATCAGATTTTCGAAAGAATTGCCCTTTTGAGGGTCTCAACATGCTCAAAAACTCACAAAATTTTGTACAATTCTAAAGACCATCATTCCTATTACACTGATAAAAAATTTACATAAAGGCCTGGCAAAAAAGGCATTATAGCGCCCCCTGGAAAATTTCAAATAAGCAGCCCTTGCATCGTGGTTGACCTGCATATATGAACTTCGGTGGACATGTGAAATATCTTGAGACCTAAAAAAAAGTCTCTTGGAGCCATGACCTAGACCCAACAGGAAGTTTGCCATTTTTAATTGAAATTTCAACTTTTTTAGATTTTTCGCCATTCGCAGGTGTCGTACTTTAACGAACTCCTCCCAGAGGTTTTATCCGATCAACTTACAATTTGGCAACTGATATTACGAGACATTGCCGATGTTAAATTGCGAAGCTTTTTTGGATTCATTGAACGATGAATCCAAGGCGACGCGGCGAATTTCGATGTTCCGCCATGAAACAGGAAGTTGGTTTTACTCCAACATACTTGGTGGGATTTGCCTGAAACTCTCCAAGGTTCATCAAAGTGTCCTCCCAAATATAAATAAATGCTGATATTGGATCAGGAGGTGCCAGGTGGCTCCACAGCGCCCTCTAGATATGGCCATGTTAAGATAAAAGTGCTTGAATGTTCATGAAATTTGGTGTGATCATTGCGTTAGTCATTCCGGACAAGGGTTAATTTTCTAAAAATTTTTGGCCAACCATGAAGTGAGCTATGAGCTATTTCCTGCGTTTTTCCAAATTTTACGAAAACGCGTTTAAAGACCTTAGAATGCTCCAAAACTTGCAAAACCCCACAAATTATAAATGTCTTCTTCTCTTCAAAGTCATCCATAAATTGGCACTAAATGTGGCATAATGGCTCGACAGCGCCTCCAATCAGATATATAGAAGAATTGCTCTTCTGAAGGTCTAAACATGCTGGAAAATTAACAAAAATCAACACACTCATGGAGCTCGGTATTACGATTACTCGGTTGTAGATTGTGCACAGGCATGTCAAAATGGTACCATAGCGTCCTCTAGAAAATTTTTGCACTCCCCTCAGGATACCACATTCTATGCAGTCCAGCAGTGTCCATTGGCAGCGAATGGACACCTGCACCCATCAAGATCTTGCTGCCACCCCAACGTGCACGAAGGGGGCGAGGGCCCTTTCAACGCTGCTTGCAGCTTTAATTAGGGCCCGAGCACCGACCGGTGCCAGGGCCCGGAACGGGTCCTGGCACCGAAGGTGCGAGGAACCTATTGTTTTTGATGGGATTTTTATTCTTCTTCTTCTTCTTCTTCTTCTTCTTCTTCTTCTTCTTCTTCTTTTTATTCTGCTGCGAGAACGCATTTTTGAGGGCTTTGCCATGCACGAAAACTCACAAAAATTTGCCCACACGTCAGTCGTGGTGAAAATTGCAAAGTATTATTATTTTTGTGCTTTGACATGCCCCGGTGGCTCTATAGCGCCACCAAACACGCGGCCATTTTGGAATGCACTTGCTCGGATTCTCACGAAATTTTATAGAGTCATAGTAGTCATCATAAATTTTTTTGTAAATTTTTTTGAAATTTTTTTTGCCTCACAGGAAGTGAGCTATGAGCCATTTCCTGCGTTTTTTTAGATTTTACGAACACATTTTTGAGGGTTTTATCATACTCGAAAACTCAACAGACTTGGCTCATAGACTAGAAATATTAAGTTCTTTGATTCGATATCTCATTTGGCACTGGCTGTGATATGGTAGCTCTATAGCGCCCCCTAATACATAATTGCATTTTTGAGGGCCTCAGCATGCTTGAAAACTCACAAAACTTTGCAAACATATTAAGCAGGTCTTACTTTTAACTAGGATTTAGGGTTTACAGATGGATGTGGCAAAATTGCATTACAGCGCCACCTAGAAAATTTCAATGAAGCAGCCCTCGCAGCGTGTTTGACCTACATGTACAAAATTCGGTGGACATGTGTACTAGGCCAAGACCTAAAAAAAAGTCTCTAGGTGCCATGACCTAGACTAAACAGGAAGTCCGCCATTTTTAATTGAATTTGCAAATTTTTTTAATTTTTTGCCATTCACAGGCTTCGTACTTTAACGAACTCCTCCTAGAGATTTTATCCGATCAACTTAAAATTTTGAATTTAACATCTTAAGACCTTGTCGATGTTAAATTGCGAAGCTTTTTTGGATTCATTGAACTTTGTATCCGTGGCGTCGCGGCGAATTTTGATGTTCCGCCATTAAACAGGAAGTTTGTTTTACGCGCACATGCTTTGTGAAATTTGCGCGAAACTTTACAGGCTTTATAGGAGTCCACTTCCAAGTAGACCTATATGTTGATATTAGATTGGGTGTGGTCAGGTGGCTCCACAGCGCCCTCTTGAAACGGCCATGTTGAGATAAAAGTGCTTGAATGTTCATGAAATTTGGTGTGATCATTGCATTGTTAATGTCGTGTTATATCAATTTTTTTGAAATTTTTTGGCCAAACAGGAAGTGAGCTATGCGCCATTTCCTGTGTTTTTCCAAATTTTATAAACACATGTTTGGATGCTTTAGAATACTCGAAATCTTGCAAAAAGTTGCACAAATTATAATTGTCTTATTATCTTCAATTTTATATATCAATTTACACTAAATTTGGCACAATGGCTCTATAGCGCCCCCAATCAGATTTTTAAAAGAATTGCCATTTTGAGGGTCTCAGCATGTTCTAAAACTCACAAAATTTTGTAAATGTATAAAGACCATCATTCGTATTACTCTGACAAAAAACTTATATATATACATGGCAAAAATGTCACTATAGCGCCCCCTGGAAAATTTTAAATAAGCAGCCCTCGCAGCCTGGTAAACCTACATGTATGAAATTCGGTAGACATGTGGAATGTGCCGAGACCTACAAAAAATTCTCTAGGTGCCATGACCTACACTCAACAGGAAGTCCACCATTTTTAATTGAAATTGCAACTTTTTTGGATTGTTGCCCATTCACAGGTGTCGTACTTTAACAAACTCCTCCTAGAGATTTTATCTGATCAACTTAAAATTTGGCATATGACATTGAAAGACGTCGTCGATGTTAAATTGCGAAGCTTTTTTGGATTCATCGAACTTTGTATCCGTGGCGTCGCGGCGAATTTTGATGTTTCGCCATGAAAATGGAAGTTGCTTTTATGAGCATATGCTTTAGGAGATTTACGTGAAACTTTACAGGCTTAATGATAGTCTAATTCCAAATATAGCAATATGTTGATATTGGAGTGGGTGTGGTCATGTGGCTCTACAGCGCCCTCTTGACACGGCCATGTGGATATAAAAGTGCTTGAATGTTCATGAAATTTGGTCTGATCATTGCATTTGGTTTTCTGGGCTGTGCTGATTTTTTTGAAATTTTTTGGCCAAACAGGAAGTGAGCTATGAGTCATTTCCTGCGTTATTCCAAATTTTATGAACACACATTTGAAGGTCTTAGCATACTCGAAAACTTGCAAAACTTAGCTAAAATTTTATTTGTCACATTGTCTTCAATTTGAAACAAAAATTGGCAGTAAATGAGGCATCATGGCTCTATAGCGCCCCCAATACGATTTTTAAAAGAATTACTCTTTTGAGGGTTTCAGCATGCTCAAAAACTCACAAAATTTTGTACAATTTTAAAGACCATCATTCCTATTACACTGATAAAAAATTCACAAATAGGCGTGGCAAAAATGGCATTATAGCGCCCCCTGGAAAATTTCAAATAAGCAGCCCTCGCAGCCCGATAAACCCACATGTATGAAATTCGGTAGACATGTGGAATATGCCGAGACCTACAAAAAAGTCTCTTGGAGCCATGACCTAGACCCAACAGGAAGGCTGCCATTTTTAATTGAAATTGCAACTTTTTTAAATTTTTTTTGCCATTGACAGGTGTCGTACTTTAACGAACTCCTCCTAGAGATTTTATCCGATCAACTTAAAATTTGGCATATAATATCTAAAAACCTTGCTGACGTTAAATTGCGAAGCTTTTTTGATTTCATTGAACGATGCATCTGTGGCGTCACGGCGAATTTTGATGTCCTGCCATGAAACAGGAAGTTGCTTTCAATTCCACATACTTTATGGGATTTGCCTGAAACTTTCCAAGCTTGATAAAATTGTCCGCCCAAGTATAGATATATGCTTATTTTATATCGAGAGGTGCCAGGTGGCTCCACAGCGCCCTCTAGATATGGCCATGTTCAGATAAAAGTGCTTGAAAGTTCATGAAATTTGGTATGATCATTGCATTAGTAATTCTCCACAATTGTTAATTTTTTGAAATTTTTTTGCCTAACAGGAAGAGAGCTATGAGCTATTTCCTGCGTTTTTCTAAAATTTTACGAACACACATTTTAAGGCCTTAGAATGCTCCGAAACTTGCAAAACCATCCAAAAATTAGAACTGTCTTATTCTCTTCAATACATCCATCAATTGGCACTAAATGGGGCATAATGACTCTATAGCGCCCCCAATAATATTTATAAAAGAATTGCTCTTTTGAATGTCTAAACATGCTGGAGAACTTACAAAAATCGAAACACTCATGGAGCCCTGTATTACGATTACTGTGTTGTAGATTTTGTGCACAGGCAAGTCAAAATGGTATCATAGCGCCCTCCAGAAAATTTTTGCACTCCCATCAGGAAACCACATTGTACGCGGTCCAGCTGTGTCCAATGGCTCTGAATGGACACCTGCAGCCATCAAGATCTTGCTGCCACCCCAATGTGCACAGGGGTGGCAAGCCCTTTCAACGCTGCTTGCAGCTTTAATTATTATTCTTCTTCCTTCTTCTTCTTCTTCTTCTTCTTCTTATTATTATTCTGCTGCGAGAACGCATTTTTGAGGGCTTTGCCATGCACGAAAACTCACAAAAATTTGCCGACACGTCAGTCATGGTGAAAATTGCTAATGATTATTATTTTTGTGCTTGGACATGCCTCGGAGGCTCTATAGCGCCACCAAACACACGGCCATTTTGGAACGAACTTGCTCGGATTCTCACGAAATTTTATAGAGTCATAGTAGTCATCATAAATTTTTTTGTAAATTTTTTTGAAATTTTTTTGCCTCACAGGAAGTGAGCTATGAGCCATTTCCTGCGTTTTTTTAGATTTTACAAACACATTTTTGAGGGTTTTATCATACTCGAAAACTCACCAGACTTGGCTCATAGACTAGAAATATTAAGTTCTTTGATTCGATATCTCATTTGGCACTTGGTGTGATATGGTAGCTCTATAGCGCCCCCCAATACATAATTGCATTTTTGAGGGCCTCAGCATGCTTGAAAACTCACAAAACTTTGCAAACATATTAAGCAGGTCTTACTTTTAACGAGGATTTAGGGTTTACAGATGGATGTGGCAAAATTGCATTACAGCGCCACCTAGAAAATTTCAATGAAGCAGCCCTCGCAGCGTGTTTGACCTACATGTACAAAATTCGGTGGACATGTGTACTATGCCAAGACCTAAAAAAAAGTCTCTAGGTGCCATGACCTAGACTCAACAGGAAGTCGGCCATTTTTTATTGAATTTGCAAATTTTTTAAATTTTTTGCCATTCACAGGCTTCGTACTTTAACGAACTCCTTCTAGAGATTTTATCCGATCAACTTAAAATTTTGAATTTAACATCTTAAGACCTTGTCGATGTTAAATTGCGAAGCTTTTTTGGATTCATTGAACTTTGTATCCGTGGCGTCGCGGCGAATTTCGATGTTCCGCCATGAAACAGGAAGTTGGTTTTACGCGCACATGCTTTGTGAAATTTGCGCGAAACTTTACAGGCTTTATAGGAGTCCACTTCCAAGTAGACCTATATGTTGATATTAGATTGGGTGTGGTCAGGTGGCTCGACAGCGCCCTCTTGAAACAGCCATGTTGAGATAAAAGTGCTTGAATGTTCATGAAATTTGGTGTGATCATTGCACTGTTCATGGCGAGTTACTTTAATTTTTTTGAAATTTTTTGGCCAAACAGGAAGTGAGCTAAGCGCCATTTCCTGCGTTTTTCCAAATTTTATAAACACATGTTTGGATGCTTTAGAATACTCGAAATCTTGCAAAAAGTTGCACAAATTATAATTGTCTTATTATCTTCAATTGTACATATCAATTTACACTAAATTTGGCACAATGGCTCTATAGCGCCCCCAATAAGATTTTTAAAAGAATTGCCATTTTGAGGGTCTCAGCATGTTCTAAAACTCACAAAATTTTGTAAATGTATAAAGACCATCATTCGTATTTCTCTGACAAAAAACTTATATATATACATGGCAAAAATGTCACTATAGCGCCCCCTGGAAAATTTTAAATAAGCAGCCCTCGCAGCCTGGTTTAACCTACATGTATGAAATTCGGTAGACATGTGCTATATGCCGAGACCTACAAAAAATTCTCTTGGTGCCATGACCTACACTCAACAGGAAGTCCACCATTTTTAATTGAAATTGCAACTTTTTTGGATTGTTGGCCATTCACAGGTGTCGTACTTTAACGAACTCCTCCTAGAGATTTTATCTGATCAACTTAAAATTTGGCATATGAAATTGAAAGACGTCGTCGATGTTAAATTGCGAAGCTTTTTTGGATTCATCGAACTTTGTATCCGTGGCGTCGCGGCGAATTTCGATGTTCCGCCATGAAAATGGAAGTTGGTTTTACGCGCACATGCTTTGTGAGATTTGCGCGAAACTTCACAGGCTTGATAAGAGTCTACTTCCAAGTATACCTATATGTTGATATTAGATTGGGTGTGGTCAGGTGGCTCCACAGCGCCCTTTTGACACGGCCATGTTGAGATAAAAGTGCTTGAATGTTCATGAAATTTGGCGTGACAATTGCATGTGTTTTTTTGGGCTGTAATTATTTTTTTGAAATTTTTTAACCAAACAGGAAGTGAGCTTTGAGCCATTTCCTGCGTTATTCCAAATATTACGAACACAGGTTTGGAGGTATTACCATACTCAAAAACTTGCAAAACTTTGCAAAAATTTTATTTGTCTGATTGTCTTCATTTTGAGACAGAATTTGGCAGTAAATGTGACATAATGGCTCTATAGCGCCCCCAATCAGATTTTTAAAAGAATTGCCTTTTTGAGGGTCTCAGCATGCTCAAAAACTCACAAAATTTTGTACAACTCTAAAGCCTATCATTCCTATTACAATAATAAAAATTTTTTATATAGGCATGGCAAAAATGGCATTATAGCGCCCCCTGGAAAATTTCAAATAAGCAGCCCTTGCATCGTGGTTCATCAGCATGTATGAACTTCTGTGAACAAGTGGAATATCCTGAGACCTAAAAAAAAGTCTCTTGGAGCCATGACGTAGACCCAACAGGAAGTTTGCCATTTTTAATTGAAATTTCAACTTTTTTAGATTTTTCGCCATTCGCAGGTGTCGTACTTTAACGAACTCCTCCTAGAGACTTTATCCAATCAACTCAAAATTTGGCGAATAATATCTTAAGACCTTGCTGATGTTAAATTGCGAAGCTTTTTTGGATATATCGAACGATGTATCCGTGGCATTGCGGCGAATTTCGGCGTCCCGCCATGAAACAGGAAGTTGGGAAAACTCCCACATACTTTGTTGGATTAGTCTAAAACTTTCCAAACTTGATAAACTTGTCTTCCCAAGTATAAATATATGCTAATATTAGATCAGAAATGGCCATGTAGCTCCACAGCGCCCTCTAGATACTACCATGTTAAGATAAAAGTGCTTGAATGTTCATAAAATTTGGTGTCATCATTGCATTAGTCATTCCGGGCAATACTTAATTTTTTGAAATTTTTTGGCCAAACAGGAAGTGAGCTATGAGCTATTTCCTGCGTTTTTCCAAATTTTTCGAATACACGTATTAAGGCCTTAGAATGGTCCAAAACTTGCAAAAACGTGGCAAAAATTATCATTGCCTTATTGCCTTGAATTTGATACATCAACTGGGACTAAATGTGGCATAACGGCTCTATAGCTCCCCCAGTCAGATTCTTTAAACAATTGCTTTTTTGGGGCTCGAAGCGTGCTTAAAAATTTACGAAAATCAACACACACATGATGCCCGGTATTCCAATAACTATGTTGTAGATTTTGCGCACAGGCATAACAAAATGGTATCATAGCGCCATCCAGAAGATTTTTGCAATCCCATCAGGAAAACACATTGTACACAGGCTAGCAGTGTCCAATGGCTGTTAATGGACAACTGCACCCATCAAGGTCTTGCTGCCACCCCACTGTGCACATGGGGTGCGAGGGCCCTTTCAACGCTGCTTGCAGCTTTAATTAGGGCCTGAGCACCGACCGGTGCCAGGGCCCGGAACGGGTCCTGGCACCGAAGGTGCAAGGAACCTATTGTTTTTGATGGGATTTTTATTATTCTTCTTCTTCTATTTCTTCTTCTTCTTCTTTTTATTCTGCTGCGAGAACGCATTTTTGAGGGCTTTGCCATGCACGAAAACTCACAAAAATTTGCCCACACGTCAGTCGTCGTGAAAATTGCAAAGTATTATTATTTTTGTGCTTGGACATGCCCCGGTGGCTCTATAGCGCCACCAAACACGCGGCCATTTTGGAACGCACTTGCTCGGATTCTCACGAAATTTTATAGAGTCATAGTAGTCATCATAAATTTTTTTGTTAATTTTTTTGAAATTTTTTTGCCCCACAGGAAGTGAGCTATGAGCCATTTCCTGCGTTTTTTCAGATTTTACGAAAACATTTTTGAGGGTTTTATCATACTCAAAACCTCATCAAACTTGGCTCATAGACTACAAATTTTACGTTCTTTGATTCGATATCTCATTTGGCACTGGGTGTGACATGGTAGCTCTATAGCGCCCCCTAATACATAATTGCATTTTTGAGGGCCTCAGCATGCTTTAAAACTCACAAAACTTTGCAAACATATTAAGCTGGTCATACTTTTTACTAGGATTTAGGGTTTACAGATGGATGTGGCAAAATTGCATTACAGCGCCACCTAGAAAATTTCAATGAAGCAGCCCTCGCAGCGTGTTTGACCTACATGTACAAAATTCGGTGGACATGTGTACTATGCCAAGACCTAAAAAAAAGTCTCTAGGTGCCATGACCTAGACTCAACAGGAAGTCCGCCATTTTTAATTGAATTTGCAAATTTTTTAATTTTTTTGCCATTCACAGGCTTCGTACTTTAACGAACTCCTCCTAGAGATTTTATCCGATCAACAGAAAATTTTGAATTTAACATCTTAAGACCTTGTCAATGTTAAATTGCGAAGCTTTTTTGGATGCATTGAACTTTGTATCCGTGGCGTCGCGGCGAATTTCGATGTTCCGCCATGAAACAGGAAGTTGGTTTTACGCGCACATGCTTTGTGAGATTTGCGCGAAACTTTACAGGCTTTATAGGAGTCCACTTCCAAGTAGATCTATATGTTGATATTAGATTGGGTGTGGTCAGGTGGCTCCACAGCGCCCTCTTGAAACGGCCATGTTGAGATAAAAGTGCTTGAATGTTCATGAAATTTGGTGTGATCATTGCTTTGTTCATGTCGAGTTGTATTAATTTTTTTTAAATTTTTTGGCCAAACAGGAAGTGAGCTATGCGCCATTTCCTGCATTTTTTCTAATTTTATAAACACGTTTGGAAGCCTAAGAATACTCGAAATCTTGCAAAAAGTTGCACAAATTATAATTGTCTTATTATCTTCAATTTTATATATCAATTCACACTAAATTTGGCACATTGGCTCGAGAGCTCCCCCAATCAGATTTTTAAAAGAATTGCCATTTTGAGGGTCTCAGCATGTTCTAAAACTCACAAAATTTTGTAAATGTATAAAGACCATCATTCGTATTACTCTGACAAAAAACTTATATGTAGACATGGCAAAAATTTCACTATAGCGCCCCCTGGAAAATTTTAAATAAGCAGCCCTCGCAGCCTGGTAAACCTACATGTATGAAATTCGATAGACATGTGGAAAAATTCTGAGACCTAAAAAAAAGTCTCTTGGTGCCATGACCTAGACTCAACAGGAAGTCCGCCATTTTTAATTGAAATTGCAAATTTTTTGGATTGTTGGCCATTCACAGGTGTCGTACTTTAACGAACTCCTCCTAGAGATTTCATTCTATAAACTTAAAATTTCGCATATGACATCTGAAGACCTTGTCGATGTTAAATTGCGAAGCTTTTTTGGATTCATTGAACTTTGTATCCGTGGCGTTGCGGCGAATTTCGGTGTTCCGCCATGAAACAAGAAGTTGGTTTTACGCGCACATGCTTTCTGACATTTGCCCGAAACTTCACAGGCTTGATTAAATTGTCCGCCTTAGTATAAATATATGCTAATATTAGATCGGGAGTGGTCAGGTGGCTTCACAGCGCCCTCTAGATACAGCCATGTTAACATAAAAGTGCTTGAATGTTCATGAAATGTTGTGTGATCATTGAATTTGTCATTGCAGGCAATGACTAATTTTTTGAAATTTTTTGGCCAAACAGGAAGTGAGATATGAGCTATTTCCTGCGTTTTTCCAAATTTTATGAACGCACGTTTGAAAGCCTTTAAATACTCCAAAGCTTGCCAAACCTTGCACAAATTATAATTTTCTTATTCTCTTCACTGTCATCCATCAACTGGAGCCTAATGTGGCATAATGGCTCAAGAGCGCCCCCAATCAGATTTTTAAAAGAATTGCCTTTTTGAGGGTCTCAGCATGTTCCAAAACTCACAAAATTTTGTAACTATATAAAGACCCTCATTCATAATACTCTGATAAAAAGCTAACATATTGGCATGGCAAAAATTTCATTATAGCACCCCCTGGAAAATTTCAAATAAGCAGCCCTCGCAGCCTGGTAAACCTACATGTATGAAATTTGTTGGACATGTGGAAAATTTTGAGACCTAAAAAAAAGTCTCTTGGTGCCATGACCTAGACTCAGCAGGAAGTCCGCCATTTTTAATTGAAATTGCAAATTTTTTGGATTTTTTGCCATTCACAGGTGTCGTACTTTAACGAACTCCTCCTAGAGATTTTACCCGATCAACTTAAAATTTGGCATATAATATCTAAAGACCTTGCTAATGTTAAATTGATAAGCTTTTTTGCTTTCATCAAACGATGCATCCGTGGCGTCACGGCGAATTTTGATGTCCTGCCATGAAACAGGAAGTTACTTTCACTTCCACATACTTTGTGGGATTTGCCTGAAACTTTCCAACCTTGATAAATTGTCCGCCCAAGTACAGATATATGCTAATTTTAGACAGAGAGGTTCCAGGTGGCTCCACAGCGCCCTCTAGATATGGCCATGTTCAGATAAAAGTGCTTGAATGTTCATGAAATTTGATGTGATCATTGCGTTAGTCATTCCCCGCAATTGTAAATTTTTTGAAATTTTTTTGCCAAACAGGAAGTGAGCTATGAGCTATTTCTTGCATTTTTCCAAATTTTATGAACACACGTTTTAAGGCCTTAGAATGCTCCAAAACTTGCAAAACCTTGCAAAAATTAGAACTGACTTATTCTCTTCAATACATCCATCAATTGGCACAAAATGGGGCATAATGGCTCTATAGCGCCCCCAATAATATTTATGAAAGAATTGCTCTTTTGAAAGTCGAAACATTCTGGAAAATTTCCAAAAATCAACACACTCATGGAGCCCCGTATTACGATTACTGTGTTGTAGATTTTGCACACAGGCAAGTCAAAATGGTATCGTAGCGCCCTCCAGATAATTTTTGGACTCCCAACAGGAAACCACATTGCACGCAGTACAGCTGTGTCCAATGGCTCTGAATGGACACCTGCAGCCATCAAGATCTTGCTGCCACCCCAACGTGCACAAGGGGGGCGAGGGCCCTTTCAACGCTGCTTGCAGCTTTAATTATTATTATTCTGCTGCGAGAACGCATTTTTGAGGGCTTTGCCATAAACGAAAACTCACAAAAATTTGCCGACACGTCAGTCGTGGTGAAAATTGCAAATTACTATTATTTTTGTGCTTGGACATGCCCCAGTGGCTCTATAGCGCCACCAATTACGCGGCCATTTTGGAACGCACTTGCTCGGATTCTCACGAAATTCAATAAGGTCATAGTAGTCATAGTAAATTTTTTTGTAAATTTTTTTGAAATTTTTTTGCCACAAAGGAAGTGAGCTATGAGCCATTTTCTGCATTTTTTCAGATTTTACGAACACATTTTTGAGGGCCTTATCATACTCGAAAACTCACCAAACTTGGCTGATTGACTAAAAGTATTAAGTTCTTTCATTCGATATCTCATTTGGCACTGAGTGTGAAATGGTAGCTCTATAGCGCCCCCTAAAACATTATTGCATTTTTGAGGGCTTCAACATGCTCGGAAACTCACAAAACTTTGCGAACATATTAAGCTGGTCATACTTTACAAGGATATACAGTTTACAGATAGATGTGGCAAAATTGCATTACAGCGCCACCTAGAAAATTTCAATGAAGCAGCCCTCGCATCGTGTTTAGCCTACATGTACAAAATTCGATGAACATGTGTACTATGCCAAGACCTAAAAAAAAGTCTCTTGGGGCCATGACCTAGACTCAACAGGAAGTCCGCCATTTTTAATTGAATTTGCAACTTTTTAAAATTTTTTGCCATTCACAGGCGTCGTACTTTAACGAACTCCTCCTAGAGATTTTATCCGATCAATTTGAAATTTGGCACAGGCCATCTAAAGACCTTGCTGATATTAAATTGCAAAGCTTTTTTTATTTCATTGAACGATGCATCCGTGGCGTCACGGCGAATTTTGATGTCTTGCCATGAAACAGGAAGTTGCTTTCACTTCCACATACTTTGTGGGATTTGCCTGAAACTTTCCAAGCTTGATAAAATTGTCCGCCCAAGTATAGGTATATGCTAATTTTAGACAGAGAGGTTCCAGGTGGCTCCACAGCGCCCTCTAGATATGGCCATGTTCAGATAAAAGTGCTTGAATGTTCATGAAATTTGATGTGATCATTGCGTTAGTCATTCCCCGCAATTGTAAATTTTTTGAAATTTTTTTGCCAAACAGGAAGTGAGCTATGAGCTATTTCTTGCATTTTTCCAAATTTTATGAACACACGTTTTAAGGCCTTAGAATGCTCCAAAACTTGCAAAACCTTGCAAAAATTAGAACTGACTTATTCTCTTCAATACATCCATCAATTGGCACAAAATGGGGCATAATGGCTCTATAGCGCCCCCAATAATATTTATGAAAGAATTGCTCTTTTGAAAGTCGAAACATTCTGGAAAATTTCCAAAAATCAACACACTCATGGAGCCCCGTATTACGATTACTGTGTTGTAGATTTTGCACACAGGCAAGTCAAAATGGTATCGTAGCGCCCTCCAGATAATTTTTGGACTCCCAACAGGAAACCACATTGCACGCAGTACAGCTGTGTCCAATGGCTCTGAATGGACACCTGCAGCCATCAAGATCTTGCTGCCACCCCAACGTGCACAAGGGGGGCGAGGGCCCTTTCAACGCTGCTTGCAGCTTTAATTATTATTATTCTGCTGCGAGAACGCATTTTTGAGGGCTTTGCCATAAACGAAAACTCACAAAAATTTGCCGACACGTCAGTCGTGGTGAAAATTGCAAATTACTATTATTTTTGTGCTTGGACATGCCCCAGTGGCTCTATAGCGCCACCAATTACGCGGCCATTTTGGAACGCACTTGCTCGGATTCTCACGAAATTCAATAAGGTCATAGTAGTCATAGTAAATTTTTTTGTAAATTTTTTTGAAATTTTTTTGCCACAAAGGAAGTGAGCTATGAGCCATTTTCTGCATTTTTTCAGATTTTACGAACACATTTTTGAGGGCCTTATCATACTCGAAAACTCACCAAACTTGGCTGATTGACTAAAAGTATTAAGTTCTTTCATTCGATATCTCATTTGGCACTGAGTGTGAAATGGTAGCTCTATAGCGCCCCCTAAAACATTATTGCATTTTTGAGGGCTTCAACATGCTCGGAAACTCACAAAACTTTGCGAACATATTAAGCTGGTCATACTTTACAAGGATATACAGTTTACAGATAGATGTGGCAAAATTGCATTACAGCGCCACCTAGAAAATTTCAATGAAGCAGCCCTCGCATCGTGTTTAGCCTACATGTACAAAATTCGATGAACATGTGTACTATGCCAAGACCTAAAAAAAAGTCTCTTGGGGCCATGACCTAGACTCAACAGGAAGTCCGCCATTTTTAATTGAATTTGCAACTTTTTAAAATTTTTTGCCATTCACAGGCGTCGTACTTTAACGAACTCCTCCTAGAGATTTTATCCGATCAATTTGAAATTTGGCACAGGCCATCTAAAGACCTTGCTGATATTAAATTGCAAAGCTTTTTTTATTTCATTGAACGATGCATCCGTGGCGTCACGGCGAATTTTGATGTCTTGCCATGAAACAGGAAGTTGCTTTCACTTCCACATACTTTGTGGGATTTGCCTGAAACTTTCCAAGCTTGATAAAATTGTCCGCCCAAGTATAGGTATATGCTTATTTTATATCAAGAGGTGCCAGGTGGCTCCATAGCGCCCTCTAGATATGGCCATGTTCAGATTTAAGTGCTTGAATGTTCATGAAATTTGGCGTGATCATTGCATTTGTTTTTCTGGGCTGTAATTATTTTTTTGAAATTTTTTGGCCAAACAAGAAGTGAGCTATGAGCCATTTCCTGCGTTATTCCAAATTTTACGAACACACGTTTGAAGGCCTTACCATACTCAAAAATTTGCAAAACTTTGCAAAAATTTTATTTGTCTGATTGTCTTTAATTTGAGGTTGAATTTGGCAGTAAATGTGGCATAATGGCTCTATAGCGCCCCCAATCAGATTTTTAAAAGAATTGCCCTTTTGAGAGTCTCAACATGCTCAAAAACTCACAAACTTTTGTAAATGTATAAAGATCATCATTCGTATTACTCTGATAAAAAGCTTACATATACGCTTGGCAAAATTGCCATAATAGCGCCCCCTGGAAAATTTAAAATAAGCAGCCCTCGCAGCCTGGTAAACCTACATGTATGAAATTTGGTACACATGTGGAATATGCTGAAACATAAAAAAAAGTCTCTTGTTGCCATGACCTAGACTCAACAGGAAGTCCGCCATTTTTAATTGAAATTGCAACTTTTTTGGATTTTTCGCCATTCACAGGTGAGGTATTTTAACGAACTCCTCCTAGAGATTTTATCCAATCAACTTAAAATTTGGCGAGGAATATCGAAAGACGTTGCCAATGTTAAATTGCGAAGCATTTTTGGATTAATCGGACGATGTACCCGTGGCGGCGCGGCGAATTTCAATGTCCCGCCATGAAACAGGAAGTTGGTTTTACCCCCACATACTTTGTGGTATTTGCCTGAAACTTTCCAAGCCTGCTAAAATTGTCCTTCCAAGTATAAATATATGCTAATATTAGATCGGGAGGTGCAGGGTGACTCCACAGCGCCCTCTAGATATGGCCATGTCAAGATAAAAGTGCTTGAATGTTCATGAAATTTGATGTGATCATTGCATTAGTCTTTCCAGGCGCGGCTGAATTTTTTGAAAGTTTTTGGCCAAACAGGAAGTGAGATATTAGCTATTTCCTGCATTTTTCCAAATTTTACGAACCCACGTTTTATGGCCTAAGAATGCTCCAAAACTTGCAAAACCTTACAGAAATTATAAATGTCTTATTATCTTCAAAGTCATCCATCAATTGGTACTAAATGTTGCATAATGGCTCTATAGCGCCCCCAATCAGATTTACAAAAGAATTGCTCTTTTGAAGGTCTAAACATGCTGGAAAATTTACAAAAATCAACACACTCATGGAGCCCGGTATTACGATTATTATGCTATAGATTCTGCGCAAAGGCATGTCAAAATGGAATCATAGCGCCCTGCAGAAAATTTTTGCACTCCCCTCAGGAAACCACATTGTACACAGTCTAGCAGTGTCCAATGGCTCTGAATGGACACCTGCACCCATCAAGATCTTGCTGCTACCCCAACGTGCACGAGGGGTGCGAGGGCCCTTTCAACGCTGCTTGCAGCTTTAATTATAATTATTATTCGGGCCCGAGCACAACTGCAAGTCGTCCGCGAAGGACCCTATTGAAATCATGCTGTTTATTATTAGGGCCCGAGCACCGACCGGTGCCAGGGCCCGAAACGGGTCCTGGCACCAAAGGTGCAAGGAACCTATTGTTTTTGATGGGATTTTTATAATTCTTCTTCTTCTTCTTCTTCTTTTTATTCTGCTGCGAGAACGCATTTTTGAGGGCTTTGCCATGCACGAAAACTCACAAAAATTTGCCCACACGTCAGACGTGGTGAAAATTACAAAGTATTATTAATTTTGTGCTTGGACATGCCCCAGTGGCTCTAAAGCGCCACCAAACACGCTGCCATTTTGGAATGCACTTGCTCGGATTCTAATGAAATTTTATTGGGTCATAGTAGTGATGATAATTTTTTTTTGTCAATTTTTTTTAAATTTTTATGCCCTACAGGAAGTGAGCTATGAGCCATTTCCTACGTTTTTTCAGATTTTACGAACACATTTTTGAGGGCCTTATCATACTTGAAAATAGACCAAACTTGGCTTATTGACATAAAATATTAAGTTCTTCGATTCCATATCTCATTAGGCCGTGGGTGAGGCATGGTAGCTCTATAGTGCCCCCTAATACATAATTGCATTTTTGAGGGCATCACCATGCTCGAAAACTCACAAAACTTTGCAAACATATTAAGCTGGTCATACACTTTACTACAATATAGGGTTTACAGATAGATGTGGCAAAATTGCATTACAGCGCCACCTAGAAAATTTCAATGAACCAGCCCTCGCAGCATGTTTAACCTACATGTATGAAATTCGGTGGACATGTGTACTATGCCAAGACCTAAAAAAAAGTCTCTTGGTGCCGTGACCTAGACTCAACAGGAAGTTCGCCATGTTTAATTGAAATCGCAACTTTTTTTGAATTTTTGCCATTCACACGGGTCGTACTTTAACGAACTCCTCCGAGAGATTTTATCCGATTAACTCAAAATTTGGCACAGGCTATCTAAAGACCTTTTTTATGTTAAATTGCGAAGCTTTTTTGGATTCATTGAAATCTGTGTCCGTGGCGTTGCGGCGAATTTCGATGGTTCCGCCCTGAAAATGGAAGTTGCTTTTATGAGCATATGCTTTGTGAGATTGGCGTGAAACTTTACAGGCTTAATAAGAGTCTACTTCCAAATATACCTATATGTTGATATTGGAGTGGATGTGGTCAGGGGGCTCCACAGCGCCCTCCTGACATGGCCATGTTGATATAAAAGTGTTTGAATGTTCATGAAATTTGGTCTGATCATTGCATTTGTTTTTCTGGGCTGTGCTGATTTTTGTGAAATTTTTCGGCCAAACAGGAAGTGAGCTATGAGTCATTTCCTGCGTTATTCCAAATTTTACGAACACACATTTGAAGGCCTTAGCATACTCGAAAACTTGCAAAACTTTGCAAAAATTATATTTGCCTCATTGTCTTCAATTTGAGACAAAAATTGGCAGTAAATAAGGCATTATGGCTCTATAGCGCCCCCAATCAGATTTTTAAAAGAATTACCCTTTTGAGGGTTCCAGCATGCTCAAAAACTCACAAAATTTAGTACAATTCTAAAGACCTTCATTCCTATTACACGGATAAAAAATTTACAAATAGGCGTGGCAAAAATGGCATTATAGCGCCCCCTGGAAAATTTCAAATAAGCAGCCCTCGCAGCCCGGTAAATCTACATGTATGAAATTCGGTAGGCGTGCAAAAAAGTCTCTTGGTGCGATGACCTAGACTCAACAGGAAGTCTGCCATTTTTAATTGAAATTGCAACTTTGTTTTATTTTTTGCCATTCACAGGTGTCGTACTTTAACGAACTCCTCCTAGAGATTTAATCCGATCAACTCAAAATTTGGCGAATCATATTTAAAGACCTTGCCAATGTTAAATTACGAAGCTTTTTTGGATTGATGCAACGGTGTATCCGTGGCGTCGCGGCGAATTTTGATGTCCCGCCATGAAACAGGAAATTGCTTTTACTCCCACCTACTTCATTCGATTTGGCTGAAACTTTCCAAGCTTGATAATATTGTCCTCCAAAGTATAAATATATGCTAATATTAGATAGTGAGTGGCCAGGTGGCTCCACAGCGCCCTCTAGATACGGGCATGTTAAGTTAAAAGTGCTTGAATGTTCATGAAATTTGGGGTGATCATTCCATTAGTCATTCTGGGCAATGGTTAATTTTTTGAAATTTATTGCATAAACAGGAAGTGAGCTATGAGCTATTTCCTGTGTTTTTTCCAAAATTTTACGAACTCAAGGTATCAGGCCTTAGAAAGCTCCAAAACTTAAAAAACCTACCAAACATTATAAATGTCTTATTTTCTTCAATGTCATCCATCAATGAGCACTAAATATGGCATAATGGCTCTATAGCGCCCCCAGTCAGATATTTAAAAGTATTGCTCCTTTGATCGTCTAAACATACTGGAAAATTTACAAAAATCAACGCACTCATGGAGCCTGACATTGCAATTACCTTGTTGTAGATTTTGCACACAGGTATATCAAAGTGGTATTGTAGCGCCCTCTAGAAAATTTTTGCACTCCTCTCAGGAAACCACATTGCACACAGTCTAGCAGTGCCCAATGGCTCTGAATGGACACTTGCACCCATCAGGATGTTGCTGCCACCCCAACGTGCACGAGGGGTGCGAGGGCCCTTTCAACGCTGCTTGCAGCTTTAATTCTTCTTCTTCTTCTTCTTATTAGGGCCCGAGGACCGACCGGTGCCAGGGCCCGGAACGGGACCTGGCACCGAAGGTGCGAGGAACCTATTGTTTTTGATGGGATTTTTATTCTTCTTCTTCTTCTTCTTCTTCTTCTTTTTATTCTGCTGCGAGAACGCATTTTTGAGGGCTTTGCCATGCACTAAAACTCACAAAAATTTGCCCACACGTCAGTCGTGGTGAAAATTGCAAAGTATTATTATTTTTGTGCTTGGACATGCCCCGGTGGCTCTATAGCGCCACCAAACACACGGCCATTTTGGAACGCACTTGCTCGGATTCTCACGAAATTTTATGGAGTCATAGTAGTCATCATAAATTTTTTTGTAAATTTTTTTGAAATTTTTTTGCCCCACAGGAAGTGAGCTATGAGCCATTTCCTGCGTTTTTTTAGATTATACGAACACATTTTTGAGGGTTTTATCATACTCGAAAACTCACCAGCTCATAGACTAGAAATATTACGTTCTTTGATTCGATATCTCATTTGGCACTGGGTGTGATATGGTAGCTCTATAGCGCCCCCTAATACATAATTGCATTTTTGAGGGCCTCAGCATGCTTGAAAACTCACAAAACTTTGCAAACATATTAAGCAGGTCTTACTTTTAACTAGGATTTAGGGTTTACAGATGGATGTGGCAAAATTGCATTACAGCGCCACCTAGAAAATTTCAATGAAGCAGCCCCCGCAGCGTGTTTGACTTACATGTACAAAATTCGGTGGACATGTGTACTATGCCAAGACCTAAAAAAAAGTCTCAGGTGCCATGACCTAGACTCAACAGGAAGTCCGCCATTTTTAATTGAATTTGCAAATTTTTTAAATTTTTTGCCATTCACAGGCTTCGTACTTTAACGAACTCCTCCTAGAGATTTTATCCGATCAACTTAAAATTTTGAATTTAACATCTTAAGACCTTGTCGATGTTAAATTGTGAAGCTTTTTTGGATTCATTGAACTTTGTATCCGTGGCGTCGCGGCGAATTTCGATGTTCCGCCATGAAACAGGAAGTTGGTTTTACGCGCACATGCTTTGTGAAATTTGCGCGAAACTTTACAGGCTTTATAGCATTCCACTTCCAAGTAGACCTGTATGTTGATATTAGATTGGGTGTGGTCAGGTGGCTCCACAGCGCCCTCTTGAAACGGCCATGTTGAGATAAAAGTGCTTGAATGTTCATGAAATTTGGTGTGATCATTGCTTTTTTCATGTCGAGTTATATAAATTTTTTTGAAATTTTTTGGCCAAACAGGAAGTGAGCTATGCGCCATTTCCTGCGTTTTTCCAAATTTTATAAACACATGTTTGGATGCTTAAGAATACTCGAAATCTTGCAAAAAGTTGCACAAATTATAATTGTCTTATTATCTTCAATTTTATATATCAATTTACACTAAATTTGGCACAATGGCTCTATAGCGCCCCCAATCAGATTTTTAAAAGAATTGCCATTTTGAGGGTCTCAGCATGTTCCAAAACTCACAAAATTTTGTAAATGTATAAAGACCATCATTCATATTACTCCGACAAAAAACTTATATATATACATGGCAAAAATGTCACTATAGCGCCCCCTGGAAAATTTTAAATAAGCAGCCCTCGCAGCCTGGTAAACCTACATGTATGAAATTCGGTAGACATGTGGAATATGCCGAGACCTACAAAAAAGACTCTTGGTGCCATGACCTACACTCAAGAGGAAGTCCACCATTTTTAATTGAAATTGCAACTTTTTTGGATTGTTGGCCATTCACAGGTGTCGTACTTTAACGAACTCCTCCTAGAGATTTTATCTGAACAACTTAAAATTTGGCATATGACATTGAAAGTCATCGTCGATGTTAAATTGCGAAGCTTTTTTGGATTCATCGAACTTTGTATCCGTGGCGTCACGGCGAATTTTGATGTCCTGCCATGAAACAGGAAGTTGCTTTCAATTCCACATACTTTGTGGGATTTGCCTGAAACTTTCCAAGCTTGATAAAATTGTCCGCCCAAGTATAGATATATGCTTATTTTATATCGAGAGGTGCCAGGTGGCTCCACAGCGCCCTCTAGATATGGCCATGTTCAGATAAAAGTGCTTGAAAGTTCATGAAATTTGGTATGATCATTGCACTAGTCATCCTCCGCAATTGTTAATTTTTTGAAATTTTTTTGCCAAACAGGAAGTGAGCTATGAGCTATTTCCTGCGTTTTTCCAAAGTATACGAACACACGTTTTAAGGCCTTAGAATGCTCCAAAACTTGCAAAACCATCCATAAATTAGAACTGTCTTATTCTCTTCAATACATCCATCAATTGGCACTAAATGGGACATAATGGCTCTATAGCGCCCCCAATAATATTTATAAAAGAATTGCTCTTTTGAAAGTCTAAACATGCTGGAAAATTTACAAAAATCAAAACACTCATGGAGCCCCGTATTACGATTACTGTGTTGTAGATTTTGTGCACAGGCAAGTCAAAATGGTATCATAGCGCCCTCGAGAAAATATTTGCACTCCCATCAGGAAACCACATTGTACGCGGTCCAGCTGTGTCCAATGGCTCTGAATGGACACTTGCAGCCATCAAGATCTTGCTGCCACCCCAATGTGCACAGGGGGGGCGAGGGCCCTTTCAACGCTGCTTGCAGCTTTAATTATTCTTCTTCTTCTTCTTCTTCTTTTTATTCTGCAGAACGCATTTTTGAGGGCTTTGCCATGCATGAAAACTCACAAAAATTTGCCCACACGTCAGTCGTGGTGAAAATTACAAAGTCTTATTAATTTTGTGCTTAAACATGCCCCGGTAGCTCCATAGCGCCACCAAACACACGGCCATTTTGGAACGCACTTGCTCGGATTCTCACGAAATTTGATAGGGTCATTGTAGTCGTCATAAATTTTTTTATGACGAAAACTCACGAAACTTTGCAAACATATTAGGCTGGTCATACTTTTTACTACGATATAGGCTTTACAGATAAATGTGGCAAAATTGCATTACAGCGCCACCTAGAAAATTTCAATGAAGCAGCCCTCGCAGCGTGTTTAACCTACATGTACAAAATTTGGTGGACATGTGGACTATGCCAAGACCTAAAAAAAAGTCTCTTGGTGCCATCACCTAGACATAACAGGAATTCCGCCATTTTTAATTGAATTTGCAAATTTTTTTAATTTTTTGCCATTCACAGGCGTCGTACTTTAACGAACTCCTCCTAGAGATTTTATCCGATCAACTTAAAATTTTGCATATGACATCTAAAGACCTTGTCGATGTTAAATTGCGAAGCTTTTTTGGATTCATCGAACTTTGTATCCGTGGCGTCGCGGCGAATTTCGATGTTCCGCCACGAAACAGGAAGTTGGTTTTATGCGCATATGCTTTGTGAAATTTGCCCGAAAAAAAGTGCTTGAATGTTCATGAAATTTGGTCTGATCATTACATTTGTTTTTTGGGGCTATGCCTATTTTTTTGAAATTTTTCGGCCAAACAGGAAGTGAGCTATGAGCCATTTTCTGTGTTTTTCCAAATTTTAGAAACACGTGTTTTGAAGCCTTACAATACTCGAAATCTTGCAAAAAGTTGCACAAATTTTAATTGCCTTATTGTCTTTAATTTTATATATAAATTTACACTAAATTAGGCACAATGGCTCTTTAGCGCCCCCAATCAGATTTTTGAACGAATTGCCCTTTTAAGGGTCTCACCATGTTCAAAAACTCACAAAATTCTTTAAATGTATAAAGACCATCATTTGTATTACTTTGACAAGAAACTTACTTCTAGGCATGGCAAAAATTTCATTATAGCGCCCCCTGGAAAATTTCAAATAAGCAGCCCTCGCAGCCCGGTAAACCTACATCTATGAAATTTGGTATACATGTGGAATATGCTGAGACCTGAAAAAAAGTCTCTTGGTGCCATGACCTAGACTCAGCAGGAAGTCCACCATTTTTAATTGAAATTGCGACTTTTTTGGATTTTTCGCCATTCACAAGTGTCGTACTTTAACAAACTCCTCCGAGAGGTTTTATCCGATCAACTTACAATTTGGCAACTGATATTACGAGACATTGCCGATGTTAAATTGCGAAGCTTTTTTGGATTCATTGAACGATGAATCCAAGGCGACGCGGCGAATTTCGATGTTCCGCCATGAAACAGGAAGTTGGTTTTACTCCAACATACTTGGTGGGATTTGCCTGAAACTTTCCAAGCTTCATAAGAGTGTCCTCCCAAATATAAATATATGCTGATATTGGATCAGGAGGTGCCAGGTGGCTCCACAGCGCCCTCTAGATGTGGCCATGTTAAGATAAAAGTGCTTGAATGTTCATAAAATTTGGTGTGATCATTGCATTAGTCATTTCGGGCAATCGTTAATTTTCTAAAAATTTTTGGCCGAACAGGAAGTGAGCTATGAGCTATTTCCTGCGTTTTTCCAAATTTTACGAAAACACGTTTAAAGGCCTTAGAATGCTCCAAAACTTGCAAAACCCCACAAATTATAAATGTCTTCTTCTCTTCAAAGTCATCCATCAATTGGCACTAAATGTGGCATAATGGCTCTACAGTGCCTCCAATAAGATATATAGAAGAATTGCTCTTCTGAAGGTCTAAACATGCTGGAAAATTAACAAAAATCAACACACTCATGGAGCTCGGTATTACGATTACTCGGTTGTAGATTGTGCACAGGCATGTCAAAATGGTACCGTGGCGTCCTCTTGAAAATTTTTGTACTCCCCTCAGGATACCACATTGTATGCAGTCCAGCAGTGTCCATTGGCTGTGAATGGACACCTGCACCCATCAAGATCTTGCTGCCACCCCAACGTGCACGAAGGGGGCGAGGGCCCTTTCAACGCTGCTTGCAGCTTTAATTCGGGCCCGAGCACCGACCGGTGCCAGGGCCCGGAACGAGTCCTGGCACCGAAGGTGCGAAGAACCTATTGTTTTTGATGGGATTTTTATTCTTCTTCTTCTTCTTCTTCTTCTTATTCTGCTGCGAGAATGCATTTTTGAGGGCTTTGCCATGCACAAAACTCACAAAAATTTGCCCACACGTCAGTCGTGGTGAAAATTACAAAATATTATTAATTTTGTGCTTAAACATGCCCCGGTGGCTCCATAGCGCCACCAAACACACAGCCATTTTGGAACGCACTTGCTCGGATTCTCACGAAATTTGATAGGGTCATTGTAGTTGCATAAATTTTTTTGTAAATTTTTTTGAAATTTTTTTGCCTCACAGGAAGTGAGCTATGAGCCATTTCCTGCGTTTTTTCAGATTTTACGAACACATTTTTGAGGGCCTTATCATACTCGAAAACTCACTAAACTTGGCTTATAGACTAAAAATATTAAGTTCTTTGATTCAATATCTCATTTGGCAGTAGGTGTAACATGGTGGCTCTATAGCGCCCCCTAATACATAATTGCATTTTTGAGGGCATCACCATGCTCGAAAACTCACAAAACTTTGCAAACATATTAGGCTGGTCATTCTTTTTACTAGGATGTAGGCTTTACAGATAAATGTGGCAAAATTGCATTACAGCGCCACCTAGAAAATTTCAATGAAGCAGCCCTCGCAGCGTGTTTAACCTACATGTACAAAATTTGGTGGACATGTGTACTATGCCAAGACATAAAAAAAGTCTTTTGGTGCCATGACCTAGACTCAACAGGAAGTCCGCCATTTTTAATTGAATTTGCAAATTCTTTTAATTTTTTGCCATTCACAAGCGTCGTACTTTAACGAACTCCTCCTAAAGATTTTATCCGATCAACTTAAAATTTGGCATATGACATCTAAAGACCTTGTCGATGTTAAATTGCGAAGCTTTTTTGGATTCATCGAACTTTGTATTCGTGGCGTCGCTGCGAATTTCGATGTTCCGCCATGAAACAGGAAGTTGGTTTTACGCGCATATGCTTTGTGAGATTTGCGCGAAACTTCACAGGCTTGATTAAATTGTCTGCCTTAGTATAAATATATGCTAATATTAGATCGGGAGTGGCCAGGTGGCTCCACAGCGCCCTCTAGATACGGCCATGTTAAGATAAAAGTGCTTGAATGTTTATGAAATGTGGTGTGATCATTGCAATTGTCATTGCAGGCAATGACTAAATTTTTTGAAATTTTTTGGCCAAACAGGAAGTGAGTTATGAGCTATTTTCTGCGTTTTTCCAAATTTTATGAACGCACATTTGAAAGCCTTAGAATACTCCCAAGCTTGCAAAACCTTGCACAAATTATAATTCTCTTATTTTCTTCAATGTCATCCATCAATTGGAGCCAATTGTGGCATAATGGCTCTAGAGCGCCCCCAATCAGATTTTTAAAAGAATTGCCTTTTTGAGGGTCTCAGCATGTTCGAAAACTCACAAAATTTTGTAAATGTATAAAGACAATCATTCATAATACTCTGATGAAAAGCTTACATATTGGCATGGCAAAAATGTCATTATAGCGCCCCCTGTAAAATTTCAAATAAGCAGCCCTCGCAGCCCGGTAAACCAACATGTATGAAATTCGGAAGAGATGTGGAATATGACGAAACCTAAAAAAAGTCTATTGGTGCCATGACCTAGACTCAACAGGAAGTCTGCCATTTTTAATTGAAATTGAAACTTTTTTGGATTGTTGGCCATTCACAGGTGTCGTACTTTAACGAACTCCTCCAAGAGATTTCATCCGATCAACTTGAAATTTGGCTATTAGTATCTAAAGACATTGCTGATGTTAAATTGCGAAGCTTTTCTGGATTCATTGAATTTTGTATCCGTAGCGTTGCGGCGAATTTCGATGTACCGCAATTAAACAGGAAGTTGGGTTTACTCCCACATACTTCATTGGTTTTCCCCGAAACTTTCCAAGCTTTATAAAATTGTCCTCCCAAGTATAAATATATGGTAATATTAGATCAGGATTGGCCAGATGGCTCCACAGCGCCCTCTAGATACGGCCATGTTAAGATAAAAGTGCACGAATGTTCATGAAATTTGGTGTGATCATTGCATTAGTCATTCCGGGCAACGGCTAATTTTTTTGGCCAAACAGGAAGTGAGGGATGAGCTATTTCCTGCGTTTTTCCAAATTTCACGAACACACGTTTGAAGGCCTTAGAATACTCCAAAGCTTGCAAAACCGAGCACAATTTATTATTGTCTTATTCTCTTCAATGTCATCCATCAATTGGCACTAAACGTGGCATAATGGCTCCATTGCGCCCCCAATCAGATTTATAAAAGAATTGCTCCTTTGCAGGCCTAAACATGCTGGAAAATTAACAAAAGTCAACACACTCATGGAGTTCGGTAATATGATTACTATGTTGTAGATTTTAGGCACAGGCATATCAAAATGGTATCATAGCACCCACTAGAAAATCTTTGCACTCCCCTCAGGAAACCACATTGTACGCGGTCCAGCAGTGTCCAATGGCTGTGAATGGACACGGCACCCATCAAAAACTTGCTGCCACCCCAACGTGCAGGAAGGGCGCGAGGGCCCTTTCAATGCTGCTTGCAGCTTTAATTATTATTATTATTCCTCCGACATTTCAAGGGCCAATTTCGCCCCTTTCCCAAAGGTGAAAACGCGTTTAACTTCCCACAGACGTCCGGCCTCATCTGAAATGTTATATTTTTATGCGGTCATACAGGTTTGACCCCAAATGCCGAAATAGCGCCCCATAAACACGTTTCAAAATTCCCATAGGGAAATTCGGTTACTTTGTCATAGGCAGACGAAATTTAGTAGTTATGTGCTTTGTAACAAGGCATACAAAAAACTTCATCGGAACCACGCCCTAAACCCAACACGAAGTCGGCCATTTTGATTTGAATTTTTGAATTTTAAAACGAACTCCTCCTAGGGATTTCGCCGAATCAACTTCAAATTTGGTAGAGATCATTGTGAGACCATGGTGAACAAAAGTTGTGCTTTGCAGATCTGCAAGTCAAAGGGCGTGGCTGCTAGGGCGTGACAAATTTTAGTGACTTGAGGAAAAAATTTCACAATGCTCTCACATCCAAACACTTGATTTTAGAAGCTTCAAACTTGCTGAAAATGATGAAGGCGCCGCCCTGAACATCCTGTTGTATTAAATTTCCACTTTGCTAATAGCGCCCCCCGGTGGTAACAGGATGTTACCACTCGTTACTTTCACTTGTACTGATGACACATTGTTGAACCCATCAACTTCATTCTACTTCTAGAACATGCAGAACAAGTTGATGAAGCTACATTGTAAACGCTGTATAGCTACGAGTAATGGTGTCCGTGTGGCGAAGCGGCGACTTTGGATGCCTTGCCATGAAAATATGTTTGGGATTCCCAATGCTGTCACGCCCACATACTTGACTGTAGTAGCTTCAAACTTGCTGGACATGATCATTGCTCCACCCTGAACGTTTAAATGCATTAAATTTCCACTTTGCTACCAGCGCCCCTCTGTGGTAACAGGAAGTGTCCAGTTATTACTTTCACTTGTACTGAGGACACATACTTAATCAAATCAACCTCATTCCACTTTCATTACATGCAGAACAAATTGGTGTAGCTACCTAATGAATCATATAAAGCTACGCATAATGGTGTCCGTGTTATGATGCGGCGACTATCCATACCTCGCCATGAAAATACGTTTGGGTTCTTGATGTCTTTAATAAACTTGTATCATCATAAAATTTGATAGACAGGTCAAGGATGACGAGTTCTCATATTGTATTGGGGGTTTGCCCTTGAGGGCAGCAAAATGCCTCAATAGCGCCCCCTTGAATTTTTCAAAAACCCCTCCTTATAGGAGTTTTTTTGGAGTAGGAAGATGAAAATTGGTACACGTGTATTTGGCCAAGAAGCACAAAAAAGTCGATGGCATTATTGGTCTACTCCAAACAGGAATTCGGCCATTTTGATTTTAACGTGTCATTTTTGCCTGATTTCCACACATTACATTTTAACGCACTCCTCCTAGAGAGTTCATCCAATCAAAACCACCTTTATTAGTTAACATCAAAAGACCATGTTGATCAAAAGTCGTGCTCTGCAGGTCGGTATGTCAGTGGGCGTGGCCATTAACAGGAAGTAACCAGTTTTTACTTTCACTTGTACTGAGGACATATACTTGAACCCATCGAATTTATTCTCCCTGTACAACATGAGGAAGCAGTTGCACAAACTACCTTACAAATGCTGTTTTGCTTCGAGTAATGGCGTCCGTGTGGCGATGCGGTGACAATGGATCCCTCGCCATGAAAATACGTTTGGGTTTTTCATGTTCTTAATGTATTTGTATCATCATGGAAATTGATATACCAGTCAAAGGTGGTGAGCTCTCACATTTGATTGGGGCATTGCCCATGAGGGCAGCAAAATGCCTCGATAGCGCCCCCTTGAAATTTTCAAAAACCCCTCCCCATAGGGGTTTTTTTGGAGTAGAAAAATGAGAATTGGTACACGTGTATTTGGCCAAGACGCACAAAAAAGTCTCTGACATCATTTGTCTATTCCAAACAGGAAGTCAGCCATTTTGATTTTAATGTGTCATTTTGGCCCGAATTTCACATATTGCATTTTAACGAACTCCTCCTAGCGATTCCGTCCGATCAACCTATTTTTTTCAGATCATCAAGAGACCATGCTGATCAAAAGTAGTGCTCTGCATGTCTGTCGCTAAATGGGCCTGGCCGCCATGGTGCCCCATTTCAGATGCCTCTCCAAACACATTCAAGCTGCTCCCTCTCCCTCACACTTCATCCAAATGAATTCAAAATTCCGGTACATAGTAAAAGCCCGACCCTGAACGCTTCGATGTGCTGCTAAACAATCGAGCTCATCCTGCCCCCTTATGGAAACAGAAAATGCCACATTTTACGTTGAAATTGGCAGATCTGCTCAAAACTTCACATTTGTGCTTAGGGTCTGCCCCTGAATGCACCTGCCCAAATTTGGTTATACACTGAGCGCCTTCTGGTGGATGAAGTATTAACTTATCATTACTCCTTCAGTTTGTTCGATCCGCTCGACACTTTCTCTCAGGTTGGGGCCGGCACTTGACCTGTCCAATGGTCGTGAGTGCACAGCTGCACCCGTCAGGATCTCACCACAACCCCAACGTGCGCATGGGGGCGAGGGCCCGTTCAACGCTGCTTGCAGCTTTAATTAGGGCCCGAGCACCGACCGGTGCCAGGGCCCGGAACGGGTCCTGGCACCGAAGGTGCGAGGAACCTATTGTTTTTGATGGGATTTTTATTATTCTTCTTCTTCTTCTTCTTCTTCTTTTTATTCTGCTGCGAGAACGCATTTTTGAGGGCTTTGCCATGCACGAAAACTCACAAAAATTTGCCCACACGTCAGTCGTGGTGAAAATTGCAAAGTATTATTATTTTTGTGCTTGGACATGCCCCGCAGGCTCTATAGCGCCACCAAACACGCTGCCATTTTGGAACGCCCTTGCTCGAATTCTAATGAAATTTTATAGGGTGATAGTAGTCATCATAAATTTTTTTGTCAATTTTTTTGAAATTTTTTTGCCCGACAGGAAGTGAGCTATGAGCCATTTCCTGCGTTTTTTCAGATTTTACGAACACATTTTTGAGGGCCTTATCATACTCGAAAACAGACCAAACTTGGCTTATTGAATAAAAATATGAAGTTCTTCGATTTGATATCTCATTTGGCACTGGGTGTGACATGGTAGCTCTATAGCGCCCCCTAATACATAATTGCATTTTTGAAGGCATCAGCATGCTCGAAAACTCACGAAACTTTGCAAACATATTAAACTGGTCATACTATTTACAAAAATATAGGGTTTACAGATGGATGTGGCAAAATTGCATTACAGCGCCACCTAGAAAATTTCAATGAAGCAGCCCTCGCAGCGTGTTTAAGCTACATGTTCGAAATTCGGTGGACATGTGTACTATGCCAAGACATAAAAAAAAGTCACCTGGTGCCATGACCTAGACTCAACAGGGAGTCCGCCATTTTTAATTGAATTTGCAAATTTTTTTTATTTTTTGCCATTCACAGGCGTCGTACTTTAACGAACTCCTCCTACAGATTTTATCCTATCAACTTAAAATTTCGCATATGACATCTAAAGACCTTGTCAATGTTAAATTGCGAAGCTTTTTTGGATTCATTAAACTTTGTATCCGTGGCGTTGCGGCGAATATTGATGTTCCGCCATGAAACAGGAAGTTGGTTTTACGCGCACATGCTTTGTGAAATTTGCACGAAACTTGACAGGCTTGATTATCTTGATCGCCTTAGTATAAATATATGCTAATATTAGATCGGGAGTGCTCAGGTGGCTCCTGAGCGCCTTCTACATACGGCCATGTTGAGATAAAAGTGCTTGAATGTTCATGAAATTTTGTGTGATCATTGCATTCGTCATTGCAGGCAATGACCAATTTTTTGAAATTTTTTGGCCGAACAGGAAGTGAATTTTGAGCTATTTCCTGCGTTTTTTCAAATTTTACGAACGCAAGTTTGAAAGCCTTAGAATACTCCAAAGCTAGCAAAACCTTGCACAAATTATAATTGTCTTATTCTCTTTAATGTCATCCATAAATTGGAGCCTTAAGTGGCATAATGGCTCTATAGCGCCCCCAATCAGATTTATAAAAGAATTGCCTTTTTGAGGGTCTCAAAATGTTCGAAAACTCACAAAATTTTGTAAATGTATGAAGACCATCATTCATAATACTCTGATAAAAAGCTCACATATTGGCATGGCAAAAATGTCATTATAGCACCCCCTGTAAAATTTCAAATAAGCAGCCCTCGCAGCTCGGTAAACCTACATGTATGAAATTCGGTAGAGATGTGGAATATGACGAGACCTAAAAAAAAGTCTCCTGTTGCCATGACCTAGACTCAACAGGAAGTGCGCCATTTTTAATTGAAATTGACACTTTTTTGGATTGTTGGCCAATCACAGGTGTCGTACTTTAACGAACTCCTCCTAGAGATTTCATCCGATAAACTTGAAATTTGGCTTTTAGTATCTAAAGATGTTGCTGATGTTAAATTGCGAAGCTTTTCTGGATTCATTGAATTTTGTATCCGTAGTGTTGCGGCGAATTTCGATGTCCCGCCATTAAACAGGAAGTTGGGTTTACTCCCACATACTTCATGGGTTTTCCCTGAAACTTTCCAAACTTTATGAAATTGTCCTCCCAAGTAATAATATATGCTAATATTAGATCGAGAGGTGCCAGGTGGCTCCAGAGCGCCCTCTAGATATGGCCATGTTAAGATAAAAGTGCTTGAATGTTCATGAAATTTGGTGTGATCATTGCATTAGTCATTCTGGACAATGGCTAATTTTTTTGGCCAAACAGGAAGTGAGGGATGACCTATTTCCTGTGTATTTCCAAATTTCACGAACACACGTTTGAAGGCCTTAGAATACTCCAAAGCTTGCAAAACCGAGCACAACGTATTATTGTCTTATTCTCTTCAATGTCATCCATCAATTGGCACTAGATGTGGCATAATGACTCTATAGCGCCCCCAATCAGATTTATAGAAGAATTGCTCCTTTGCAGGTCTAAACATGCTGGAAAATTAACAAAAATCAACACACTCATGGTGTTCAGTAATACGATTACTATGTTGTAGATTTTATGCACAGGCATATCAAAATGGTACCATAGCGCCTTCTAGAAAATTTTTGCACTCCCCTCAGGAAACCACATTGTACGCGGTCCAGCAGTGTCCAACGGCTGTGAATGGACGCCTGCACCCATCAAGATCTTGCTGCCACCCCAACGTGCGCGAAGGGCGCGAGGGCCCTTTCAACGCTGCTTGCAGCTTTAATTATTATTATTATTCCTCCTTCATTTCAAGGGCCAATTTTGCCCCTTTCCCAATGGTGAAAACGCGTCTAACTTTCCACAGACGTCTGGCCTCATCCGAAATTTGATATTTTTATGCTGTCATACAGGTTTGACCCCCAATGCCGAAATAGCGCCCCCTAAACACGATTCAAAATTCCCATAGGGAAATTCGGTTACTTTGTCGTAGGCAAACGAAATTTGGTAGTTATATGCTTTGTAACAAGGCATACAAAAAACTTCATTAGAACCACGCCCTAAACCCAACAGGAAGTCGGCCATTTTGATTTGAATTTTTGAATTTAAAAACGAACTCCTCCTAGGGATTTCGCCGAATCAACTTCAAATTTGGTTGATATCATTGTGAAACCAAGGTGATCAAAAGCTGTGCTCTGCAGATCTGCAGGTCAAAGGGCGTGACTGCTAGGGCATGACAAATTTTAGTGACTTGAGGAAAAAATTTCACAATGCTCTCACATCCAAACACTTGATTTTAGAAGCTTCAAACTTGCTGAAAATGATGAAGGCGCCGCTCTGAACATCCGTATATATTAAATTTCCACTTTGCTAATAGCGCCCCCCGGTGGTAACAGGAAGTGACCACTCGTTACTTCCACTCGTACTGATGACACATTGTTGAACCCATCAACTTCATTCTACTTCTAAAACATGCAAAACAAGTTGATGAAGCTACATTATGAACGCTGTATAGCTACGAGTAATGGTGTCTGTGTGGCGAAGCGGCGACTTTGTATCCTTCGCCATGAAAATACGTTTGGGATTCCCAATGCTCTCACGCCCACATACTTGATTGTAGTAGCTTCAAACTTGCTGGACATGATCATTGCTCCGCCCTGAACTTCCAGATATATTAAAATCCCACTTAGCTACTAGCGCCTCCCTGTGGTAACAGGAAGTGACCAGTTATTTCTTTCACTTGTACTGATGACACATAGTTGAACTCACCAACCTCATTACACTTCTATTTCAAACAGAACAAATAGATGAAGCTACCCTATGAATGCTGGAAAGCTACGTATAATGGCCTCTCTGTAGTGACGCGGCGACTTTCCATCCCTCGCCATGAAAATACGTTTGGGTTTTTGATGTCTTTGATAAACTTGTATCATCCTAAAAATTGATTGACAGGTCAAGGGTGTCAAGCTCTCACATCTGATTGGGGCTTTGCCTTTGAGAGCAGCAAAATGCCTTGATAGCGCCCCCTTGAAATTTTCAAAAACCCCTCCGCATAGGGGTTTTTTTGGGATAGGAAAATGAAAATTGGTAGACATGTGTATTTGACCAAGACGCACAAAAAAGTCTCTTGCATCGTTTCTCTACTCCAAACAGGAAGTTGGCCATTTTGTTTTCAACGTGTCCTTTTTTCCTGATTTCCACATATTGTATTTTAACGCACTCCTCCTAGAGATTTCATCCATTCAAAACCAGATTTATTAATAAACATTGAAAGACCATCCTGATCAATAGTTATGCTCTGCAGGTCTGTAGGTCAGTGGGCGTGGCTACTAACAGGAAGTGACCAGTTTTTACTTTCACTTGTACTGATGACATATAGTTGAACCCATCAACTTTATTTCCCCTGTACAATATGTAGAAGAAGTTGCTTGAACTACCTTACGAATGCTGTGATGCTTCGAGTAATGGCTTCCGTGTGGCGATGCGTTGACAATGGATCCCTCGCCATGAAAATACGTTTGGGTTTTTGATGTTCTTAATGAATTCGTATCATCATTGAAATTGATATGCCGGTTAAGGGTGGCAAGCTCTCACATCTCATTGGGGCTTTGCCTATGAGGGCTGCAAAATGCCTGGATAGCGCCCCCTTGAAGTTTTCAAAAACCCCTCCCCAAATGGGTTTTTTTGGAGAAGAAAGATGAAAATTGGTAACCATGTGTTTTTGGCCAAGACGCAAAAAAAAGTCTCTGGCATCATTTGTCTTCTCTAAACAGGAAGTCAGCCATTTTAATTTTAACGTGTCATTTTTGCCTGATTTCCACACATTGTATTTTAACGCACTCCTCCTTGAGATTTCATCCAATCAAAACCACATTTATTAGTAAACATCAAGAGACAATGCTGATCAAAAGTTGTGCTCTGCAGGTCTGCAGGTCAGTGGGCATGGCCGCTAACAGGAAGTGACCAGTTTTCACTTTCACTTGTCCTGATGACACATAGTCGAACCCATCAACTTTATTCTCCCTGTACAACATGTGGAAGAAGTTTCTTAAGCTACCTTACAAATGCTGTGATGCTTCGAGTAATGGCGTCCGTGTGGCGACGCAGTGACAATGGATCCCTCGCCATGAAAATACGTTTGGCTTTTTGATGTCTTTAATAAATTTGTGTCATCATAGAAATTGATAGACAGGTCAAGGGTGGGGAGTTCTCACATTGAATTGGGGGTTTGCCCTTGAGGGCAGCAAAATGCCTCGATAGCGCCCCATTGAAATTTTCAAAAACCCCTCACCATAGGGGTTTTTTTGGAATACGAAAATGAAAATTGGTACACCGGTCTATTATGCCAATTTGAACAAAAAAGTCTCTGGCACCATCGGTCAATTCCAAACAGGAAGTCAGCCATTTTGATTTTAATGTGTCATTTTGGCCCGATTTCCACATATTGCATTTTATCGAACTCTTCCGAGCAATTCCGTCCAATCAACCTAATATTTTTTTCAGATCATGAAGAGACCATGCTGATCAAACGTAGTGCTCTGCATGTCTGTCGCTAAATGGACCTGGCCGCCATGGTGTCCCCATTTCAGATGCCTCACCAAACACATTTGAGCTGCTCTCTCTCCCTCATACTTCATCCAAATGGATTCGAAATTCCTGAACGTATTGAAAGCCCCACCCTGAACGCCTCGATGTTCTGCTAAACAATGTAGCTCATCGCGCCCCCTTATGGAAACAGAGAATGCCACATTTTACGTAGAAATTAGCAGATTTGCTCAAAACGTCACATTTGTGCTTAGGGTCTGCCCCTGAATGCACCTGCCCAAATTTGGTTACACTCTGAGTGCCTACTGGTGGATGAAATATCAACTTATCACAACTCCTTCAGCTTTGCCCGATTCACTCGACACTTTCTCTCAGTTTGGGGCCGGCACTTGACCTGTCCAGTGGTCGTGAGTGCACAGCTGCACCCGTCATGATCTCACCACAACCCCAACGTGCGCATGGGGGCGTGGGCCCGTTCAATGCTGCTTGCAGCTTTAATTATTATTATTTTTCTTACGACATTTCAAGGGCCAATTTCGCCCCTATCCCAATGGTGCAAACGCGTCTTACTTTCCACATACGTCCGCCCTCATCCGAAATTTGATATTTTTTTGCGGTCGCACAGGTTCGACCCCAAATGCCGAAATAGCGCCCCCTAAACACGTTTCAAATTCTCTTAGGGAAATTTGGTTACTTTGTCGTAGGCAGATGAAATTTGGTAGTTATATGCTTCGTAACAAGGCATACAAAAAACGTCATTGGAGCCACGCCCTAAACCCAACAGAAAGTCGGCCATTTTGATTTGAATTGTTGAATTTTAAAACGAACTCCTCCTAGGGATTTCCCCACATCAACTTAAAATTTGGTACAGATCATTGTGAAACCAAGGTGATTAAAAGTTGTGCTCTGCAGATCTGCAGGTCAAAGGGCGTGGCTGCTAGGGCGTGACAAATTTTCGTGACTTGAAGAAAAAATTTCAAAATGCTCTCACACCCAAACAATTGATTTTAGAAGCTTCAAACTTGCTGAACATGATGCGGGCGCCGCCCTGAACATTGTGATATATTAACTTCCCACTTTGCTCATAGTGCCCCCCTGTGGTAACAGGAAGTGACCACTCGTTACTTCCACTTGTACTGATGACACGTTGTTGAACCCATCAACTTCATTCTACTTCTGAAACATGCAGAACAAGTTGATGAAGCTACATTATGAACGCTGTATAGCTACGAGTCATGGCGTCCATGTGGCGAAGTGGTGACTTTGGATCCCTCGCCATGAAAATACATTCAGGATTCCCAATGCTCATCAAACTTTAGACTACATACATAATATTCACATCAAAATGTAGATGAACTTGTGCTTGCTCCTCTCCTGTATCAGTGGTCTGAAGAGGACCTACACTTTTTACCATATAAGCCTCAAACCTACAGCAAATCCAGACTGATCTCTCTTTTCACCCCATATTAAATGACCGCCTGACTTTTCCCAGAAACCAGTTCGGGACAGTTTTTTCAAACTGCTTTAATGCCACATTTTTTCGACTTAAATGACACTAAATACATATTGAAATTTTTAGCAAAGCCTCGGCGTGCCTCCTGTGGCGTTATTTAAATGATACTTTCGACGACTTTCGAGAAATCTTGCATTTTATAGTGGGTGGGTTAAAAGGATCATCATGTTCAAATGACCTGTGAGACTCAGCCGTTAAATGAGTCAGCCGTTGATTTTTAAAACCGAAACCGTGGCAACTTAACCGTCAGCAGAGGTGGCTCTGGCCTCACCAGTTCAAACAGGCTCTGCCCATGAAGGTCTTATAGCGAACCCCCGGCAAGTGCCTCGTAAACCCCCTAAACGGCGCTTTTTCTCGGAGTGAAGATGAAAGCGGAGAAAACGCGGCTCTCCCAATTGACTGGGTGACAGTCACTTCCAATGAAATATGATTCTTACATACAGCAAAAAGAGCCTATCCAGGCCCATTTCTGCTAGTTAAAATTTTTGGATTTCTGCTGTAAATGAGCTCATTCCTAGCACCAATACCTGAATATTATAATTATTGGTTACGCATTAGTTAAAATGGTCCGACGGACGTGCATCTGCGCCAGCTAAGAGAAAGTGATTTCGGATCCGAATTTTTTTGCGGAGTGGCTTAAATCAGTCAGCTGCTAGGCTACTGTCTCCGTCAGATGTATTATTTGCATGAACACTGAGCTAGCTAAGTGTTGCAATTATCCATCGTTTACAAATGGTGGTAGCTTAAGAGTTAAGCTTCTTTCACACTGGACGCGACACAAATTCACGAGTATTTGCGTCTTTGCACTGACTTTGAATGTAATCTGTCTAGCGAAGAATTCGATTCGCGACCAGTGTGAAAGCTGCTTTATGGTGGCTGATAGTCTGGCTTTTCCGCTAATACAGTCGTCACCTTAGCCAATGTTGCTTACGCCTCGGACTTACCGGTTGATATGTGAGGGGAGGAAAAAAGTAATTAAGTTGCTGCATTCCGGGGCTATTTCAAATTTAATTCACGCATTACATTATCCATGAATATTATGGACAATTGGGAAACCAGGCAACAAAATGAAAGGGAGGTTGACCGAACTCGAAGCATGCGGTGTACGTGGTTAATGATCACCCAGCTAACACACTTACGTCGCCAAGACTTCGTGACAACGTAACCGGACAACCTTAGATTCGTCGTGGCAATGTAACTACTTACGTCGTGACAACCAAAAAAGTGAAATTCCTAGATACGTCGTGGCGACGTAATTTCGTAACTTTGTCAGTTCGTCCTCTGCACGTTGTGGCAACGTAATTTATCAAAGAACGCCAGTTGGTGACCTAAAAGTACATTATTGCGACCACGATGCTTGCACTCGGCTCTTCCTTCCAAACGCTTATTGGACGGATCCCTCGTGCTTTAATTCGCATTTTCCCTCCACAACTTAACAGGCCTACTAGTATTCACCTTGCAAAATAAAAATAAAAGACAATCAACTTGGCTGACATTAGCACATGCTTAACCCTGCTCAACTGAGAGCACAAAGATAGCAAGTCTGTTAAAAAAAACAATTTAATTCACCACTAAACTTCTTTCAGTTGAGGAATACCCTTTTCAGGTGGCTCAGGATGTTACATGCAGAATGTGCGTCGCAAAACTGTTAAACCCCCTGCTCAGTCACGCATTTCAATTGATGACAATTAATACATGAATATAAATTATATACGAACTGTATACATTAGATCTATTTTTAACAGTATATAATATTTTAATTTACAATAGGAGAGCTTTAATGAATTACTAGACAGAAACATGCATTTTCCACCACAAAGTATTTTATTAACTTTACAAATGGAATATAGAGTCTGCAGAAGTATCCACTCACTAAGGCAAACCTCAGTTCAGTTGGGTACAACCTTACATTCAGAGGGAATCTGATTAGTTGGGTGGTGTATTGTAGTGTATCTATCACAGATTTCAATTGAATTCACCAGTTTCAGAGAGGATGCCCAGTCAATGAAACTTGAGGCAAAGACTCAGTCTTAAAAACTGTAACTTTCCAAAAAAAAAAAAAGAAAAGGATCAGGGGCCTTATTTCTAAAAAATTGTGTGAATTTCATACCTAAGTAATGCGTAGGGACAGAAAAATAATGGCATTTTGCGGACAATAACCGAATTTATAAACCTATGGGTAAAATAAACTGCATGGAATTTTCATTTATTTAATCGGGATGTACTTGTAATTAAGTGACATTGTGCATAGTCTTAATAATCTCTCTTTTTATAAATCAGAAATCTGCAAAGAAAGTGACTTACTTATCTTTTTTGTGCCTAAGCACCATTTATATATGAGGCCCCTGGTGTAGTTCGGTGTGAAGCTGTAGTGGCTCCAAACAGCAATGGTAAAACCTTAGCCACTGAGAGGTTAGCTAAGTATCAAAAGTTGTAAAACCTAATTAAAACTGACCGTTAAATTCTCACCCCCAGCTGTTGGAGAACAAATTAACTGTGTTGCCCACTTTCCCTAACCGCTCCCTCAAAATCTTTGTCTTTAAACATCTGCCTTCTGCCTCCCCATGGTCACCTGAGTTGTGGTAAACAGTAGCTCTTTCAGGCAAGATGACCTTAATCATAACTTGTTTGGTATGATGGATTGCTAATTTCTAAATGTGCAGTTTGAGCTTGTTTGGAAATTGAGAGAAAAAATACATCCTTTTCTGTGAGCTATAACACAATTTCAAATCAATGAGGACTTTAAATCTCCTGTAGTCTGAGGCCAGAAAAGCCATGGCAAGCAAGGTCATGCGTGCTGCAATTCTGGAATCATCGCAGTGGATGTTCATTCAGCTTGTTTTCATAGCAAATCAACAAATTGCAGACAGGACACACAACAATTTTTGTTCATTAGCTTAACATTCAGGCTTCATGAAACACACAGCAAAGAAATTAGATTTTAATAAATGGCATATTTTTTCATAAACAAGTAGCGGAAATATATGCCATCACTATAATTTGAGTAAAGAATTATGGAATTGTCAAAAATCCAGAATTTATACTTTGTTGCTCCACCCCAGGCTTTTCTTATGGCCTGAATTCTTGGAGGCATGGACTTCACTAATAAAAATACTCCCGACAGCATCTGGGTATCGTGATGAGTCAGTGATGGTGTTCTGGGGGACCTCCTCCCAGAGCTGGATCATGGTATCAGTGAGCTCCAGCACAGTTTGTTGTGGTACTTATCAGCGTTGGATACACTGATACATAGCATCCCACAGGAGCCAATTGGGTTTAGGTCAAAGGAACGAGAGGGTCAATCTATGGCATCAATGCTTTTATCATCCAGGAACTGCCTACATGCTGTGACCACATGTGGCTAGGCATTGTCCTGCACCAGGAGGAACCCATGACCCACTGCCCCAGCATAAGTTCACACAATCGCTCTCAGGATTTCACCCCAGTGTCTTATAGCAGTCAGGGTAACGTTGGCAATCACATACAGGGCTGTGCAACCCCCTAAGGATATGCCTCCCCAGACCATTACTGATCCATTGCCAAATCAGTCATACTGGATGATGTTACAGGCAGCAGAACATTCACCACTGTGTCTGCAGACTGTTTCACGGCCATCACATGAGCTCAGTGTGAACCTGCTCTCATCTGTGAAGAGAACAGGGCACTAATGCCAAATCTGCCAATTTTAGTGTTCTCTAGCGAATATCAATCAAGCTGCATGGTGCTGGGCTGTGAGTTCAGGTTCCACTTAACATTGGGCCCTCACGCCTCCCTCATAGTCTGTTTCTGACAGTTTGGTTTGAAACATGCGCACAAGTAGCCTGCTGGAGGTCATTTTGTAGGGCTCTGGCAGTGCTCGTCAATTCCATCTTGCACAAAGGAGCGATACAGTCCTGCTGCTGGGTTGATGTCCTTCTACAGCCCTGTCCAGCTCTCCTCGTGAAACGGCTGGTGTCCTGGTATCTCCTCCATGCTCTCGAGACTGCGCTGGGATACACAGCAAACCCTCCAGCAACTGCACCTATGGAAGTGCTGTCTTGGGAAAGCTGGACTACCTGTGCAACCTTGGCTGCAGGTACTGCCTCATGCTACCAGTTGTGACAAGGACACTAGCAGAACATAAAAACAGAGAAGAATCTGTCTTGCCCTTATTTGCTACGGAGTAAAATAGCTGAATGTAAATCATCGGTGAGGGTTTTCCATAATTTTTGCCAGGGGTTCCTCAAACCAACTTAACCTCAAAACAGGTTTCATATTGCTGTTTTTTTTCTAATTATTTAAATAAATCACTTAGAACCTGTAGTTGTTTGTCATCTCTCACAATCTTTAAAAATGTAATGTAAGAGGGCTTAAAATGAGTTTGAAAAATAACAGTTCATTATAATTCTTGACATTATCCTGGAGTGCTGAGATTAAATTTAGGGGTGCTTGAGCATCCCTATAAAAAGTCTAAAATCACTATTTCTTCACTCAGTCTAGTTTTTTTTCGTCCTCCTCTTCTTTCACCAAGCGCGCTGTGCACTGCGTCTCCTGCAAGGAACAACACAAACACAGCAAAAGACGTCAGTACATGAAATTTTACTTTTCCTCAATTTTTTTAAGCAGTGAAGTCTGAGTCTGCAGTTTGGGGTGCAGCTTAAGACTACATCAAAGCCCCCTACAGTGACCTTGTGACACCTATGTCGAAACTTCTCCTCTAAACATTAAACCCTACACTCCTCTCTGGGGATTATCTTCCAACTAAGAGCCTGGATAATGCTTCACCTGCCTGTATACATGCTCCCATTGAATACTCCCATTTTACTAGTTAAAACAATGATTCAACTCTGACCTCAAAGCCCCTGCCCTGTTATTTCGGTTTCAGGTGACATATGATCCAATTAATTATTAGGGCCAAAAAAGATTTTTGTAACCTTTGTCATATAAATTCAAGGACTTCTGTGTACATAATCATCACAGCACCATAAGTGTTGGACAAATAGAATACAAATACTGTACCAGGTTCTCAGTCGCCTCCTATTAAACATTGCTGTGTCCCAGTTCACTGATTAGGCTCCTCACATCTTTCTCTGCCACCCCTTGCTTGAATCTCAAGAAAGTCTGTGCAATGCATAGGACAGATATATCAACAATAAAATTAGCGAGAGTCTCAACTTCATTTCAGCTGGCTAGTTATATTGGCTTTCGCAGATGAAGCATCCGTATAGTGCCTAATTCACATTGTTTACCGTAAATTTATAAGTATAAAAGGCGCAGCAAACTAGCCATAACTGTGACCTGAAATAACGCCATAACGTTACCCCCATAAGGACAGCACTCAAATGTTAGCTACATCTGACAACAACTGACATTATAGCGCAGTGCTAATCAGTGTTTTTGTTTGTGCGACTGAGTAGCGCGATTGGTTGAGCGAGTAGCTAACGCTAGCCTCCTTACTTCATTTGTACCGAGTGTCGTAAAACTTAATTTTCAAAAACGATCAGTGGTTAGAATAATGTTAATAAACCACGTTTTTCCTGGGCAACAACTTAACTTATGGAAGTTTCAATCGTTTCCCAACATTAGCTACAAGCTAACATTAGCTATCCAAGTTTTTTCCCCCCCAAATGTATCTTATATTTACTGCAGGTAATGAAAAACAAAAATTAGAGATGTCTAAATTATTAGTTATTTTAGCTGCTGTACTATTTATATCCAACAAAATGGTTAATATCGATAAATATAGGCTAATGAAGGAAACTTACCTTTAGCGGATTGAAATGTTGAAGGTCCTTCACGGTTGAGAAAAAAATACGTTATGAAATCACTGTCCGAGAGTGAACTTCACTTCCCGCCGCTGCTGCTCCACGAGATAAACTGATTAACCTCAGCTTGCCAGCATTTGTAGCTTAATTACCAATAAGCGACGTGTCCTCGACGCATTGAAAAGGTCGTCAAGTTTGCCAATATTCGTAACTTCATTACCAGCAGGAGATGTAACCAAATAACCAACAAGCGACTTGTTCACGACGTATTGAAAAGGTCGTCAAGTAACGTCACTGAATTACCAACTGACAACGTTGTCAGACCGTTTTCACATAGTCGGTTATTAACTTACCAAAAGAGCACGAATAGTTACGTCGCCAGTTCGTCGTGTGTTAGCTGGGTTTCTAGTTTGTAATGTTAGCTTGAAAGCTGATGTCAATGAGTTAGTATAGCTGGTTAACTGTAATTAGCATGAGTTACTTTAGGAATACCGCCCCACTGAAATATTTTCAGCCGTATCAAAAGCGCTAAAACTAACCATAGCACAGTAAAAGTAGCTGGGATAGAATGGATAGCTAGCAAAGTTTTCCCGATGAGCAAACGCTACTGCCTACATGAAGGTAATAAAGCTTGCTGGCTGAAGTGTAGGATTAACTTGCCAGTCTCTGGCTGATTTAGCTGCAGTGTTGCAACCGCTATTGTAATAACGGCCACTATTGTAATAAGTTATTACAATAGCGGGTGCAAATGCACGGTAAATTCAACCACTATTCCAATAAATTTTTACAATAGCTGGCGCGAATGCTCGGTAAACTCAACCACTATTGCAAGAAATAATTACAATAGCGGGTGCGTCTGCAAAGTAAACTCAACCACTATTGTAATAAATTATTACAATAGCTGGCGCGAATGCACGGTAAAACCACTATTGTAATAAATTATTACAATAGCGGAGCGGGCGCGACTGCACAGTAAACTCAACCACTATTGAAATAAATTCTTTTGTCTTGAAATTATCCTAAAAGAATAAAATATGACACTCACTAGTGTTTCATTTACATTTTTATAAATTCATTTCTTTTCATATCAAGATAAGATAGATTAAGATACACTTTTTTGAACCCTGTGGGGTAATTTGGCCTCTGCATTTGACCCATCCTAGTTAGGAGCAGTGGGCAGCCACAGAGCAGCGTCAGGGGACCAACTCCATTTCAAAAGCCAGTTCCTTGGTCATGGGTACTGGTTGGAGTGTTCCTATGATGCATGTTTTTGTGTTTTGTGTTTTCCGTTCCAAAAATGCATTTTGCATATGACTGTACTAATGAGTCACGGTACTGAATGTCACCTACAATTCTTATGCCAGTGTGGCAGTGCAGCTGGATTCTGTAGGCTCTCTATTTGTTTGTTGGCCGTGTGTTATGGAGCCCTGATATCTTGCTGCTGTTCCCCTGGGCGCTGTCTTGGTTTTTAATTAAACTTTATTTATATTTTACTCAGCCTGTGCACTTGGGTCCCTCAATCCTGTTTTGGGTACATGGTCCCAGTGCCCACCGGCTTGCTTCCTTATGCCGGCGGGACTAAACCATGACAGAATCCAGCTGCCTTTGTGGGACCCAGCCAGGCTGAGCCAGGGGAGCAGCGGCAACAGTTTTTTTTTATTTTTTATTCAGGGCTCCTGCCTGTAGGCCTGGCCCCGGGTGGAGAGCGCCCCTGCTGACTCCGGAGGTGGGCGCCATGGGGCGCCAGGCAGAGGCTGACCCCGGAGGTAGGCGCCATGAGGCGCCAGGCTGAGGCTGACTCCAGAGATGGGCACCATGGGGCGCCAGGCCCAGGCTGACTCCGGAGGTCGGCGCCAGGTGGGCGCCAGGCCCAGGCTGACTCCAGGGGCGGGCGCCAGGCCCAGGCTGACTCCGGGGGCGGGCGCCAGGGGGTGCTAGGCAGTGTTCCAGAGGCGGGCGCCAGGCGGCGCCATGATGTGATTCCGGAGGAGTGGCTCCTGGCACGCCAGGTGGCGTGCTTTGGGGGGAGGGTCCTGTAATGGTCTAGCCCTGCAGGCCCTCCCCCCTCCTGTTTGCACCTCCACCTCAACGAGCCACAGCTGCTGCTCGTTGAGGTGGAGGTGGTTTGTAGAGTATTTAAGTCCTGCACTGCCAGTGTGGCAGTGCAGCTGGATTCTGTAGGCTCTCTATTTGTTTGTTGGCCGTGTTATAGAGCCCTGATATCTTGCTGCTGTTCCCCTGGGCATTGTCTTGGTTTTTAATTAAACTTTATTTATATTTTACTCAGCCTGTACACTTGGGTCGCTCAATTCTGTTTTGGGTACATGGTCCCAGTGCCCGCCGGCTTGCTTCCTTATGCCGGCGGGACTAAACCATGACAGGTGGTGGTAGTAGTAGTTCTTGTGTTGTCATTATGGGCAGTGTGACTACCCTCCTTACTCTCTACTCTCTCTCTCTCTCTCTCTCTCTCTCTCTCTCTCTCTCTCCCTCTTCAGTGCAGCAGCTGGCAGCAGGGTCGTTAGGGGGAATGTGGATCACATGGGCTGGGTGGCCTGCAGTCTATAAGGCTGTTTGGGCTGCAGTCTTTCTGGTTCTTCCCTGCCGTGGAGGTCGATGCGTCTGAGGTTGGGGTCGGCGCCATCCTTTCTCAGCACTCCCAGCACAACAAATCTTTACACCTGTGTGCCTACTTCTCTCGATCACTATCTCCCGCTGAGAGAAATTATGATGTTGGGGATCGAGAACAGTTAGTCATTAAGCTTGCGCTAGAGGAGTGGCGCCATTGGTTGGAGGGTGCAGAACATCTGTTTGTGGTGTGGACTGACCACAAAAACCTGCTTAACATCCAACAAACTAAAAGGGGCAATGCAAGACAAGCGTGGTGGGCAATGTTTTTTGAACCGTTTTAATTACATCTTGACTTATCGACTGGGGTCAAAGAACATTAAGCCTGATGCTTTGTCTCGCATATATGATCATCTGGACAGGGAAGCTGTCCCTGAAGCTGTTGTCCGGGAGAGTTGGATCATTGCTCCGGTTTTATGGGACATTGAAGCCATGGTCCAAAACGCCTTAACTACTGACCCAGGGTCAGGGGGAGGACTACCTAACTGTTTATTTGTTCCAGTGGGGGTCCGGTCTCGCGTCCTTCAGTGGGCTCACTCGTCTAGGTTGGCAGGTCATCCGGGGGTGCTGCGCACCAAGGATTTCCTTTCCCAACGTTTCTGGTGGCCTCGTCTAGACAAAGATATTCGGGAATTTGTCACGGCATGCTCAGTCTGTGCGCGCAATAAAAATTCTCATCTCTCACCCTCTGGTCTCTTAAGATCATTACCCATTCCTAAACGTCCCGGTGCCATGTAGCATTAAATTTTATTACTGGGTTACCTATGTCTAATGGTAATTCTGTGATTTTGGTTATGGTTGACCATGTTTCTAAAGCAGCCCATTTTGTAGCGTTGCCCAAACTTCCGTCCATTCGGAAGACTGCTCAACTGATGATCAATAATGTTTTACACTACATGGTATTCCTCTTAATGTGGTCTCTGATCGGGGACTACAATTTAATGCTCGATTCTGGCAGTCTTTTTGCAAGCAATTAGGAGCATCAGTGAGCCTGTTGTCAGGGTTTCATCCCGAAACTAATGCCCAAACTGAAAGGACTAACCAGTCCTTAGAGAACACGTTGCTTACCGGCCGATTACCCCACTTCATGGAGTCGGGTTCTTCCCTGGGCAGAATATGCCCATTATTCGCTACGGAATTGTTGGGGTAATGGCCTCGCACAGAACACCAATGTAGGGGAAATTAGCCAAATGATATTATTAATTTGACTATCAAAAACATATGATATTGCAATATTAATATTATGTATTAATATGAATACCTCGGGGCACCACCCTTCTTTATTGAAGGGAAAATGATAGCCAATTAATAAAACCTCAGTCTCCATATCCACTAAGCTATTAATTTGGAAATTGATTGATAATTAAATTAATAATTGTAACCAACTTACCAAATCAATAGCTAGATTGAAGGATTCGGGAGTTCTATATAGAAGAGGTTGGCAGTTTCGTTCACTCTTGTACAACATTAATAACCTCAGCATATGTCTTTAAAGAATATTTATTTAAATGAAACAAATAAAAAACACAATCTAGGCAACAATAAACACTAGCACTATATGCACAATGAAGAAGGTGTGTGTGTGTGTATGCGTGTACGGGTGTGGGTGAGAGAGAACAAAGGGAAGATCTGAGGTGTGAGTGGAGGAGCCTTGCTGACCATGTGGAGTGGGGGAAGGCAACCCTACTGTAACAAAGACCAAGTCTTTGTAGCAAAGGAAAGTGAAGAGTTTTAGTCAGTCAAATGGCTTAAAACGCTCAATGTTGTTTGTTTGTGTGTATTACATTAAAATGAAGAGATGTGTGTGTTTTGCACAGGACAGGTGCCGTGTTAGTCTACAGGGGGTTATTTGCATGCAAGACCTTGTCTGCTACACATTAATACCATCCTGTCCTACTAAAACACAATCCTAAAAACAATCACAGCAACTATCATTTTAAAAATACACACAGTCAGTTTTAGTCTTAAAACAAGGTTTCAATGCCCAGTTGTCACCACTCCTTATTAGAGGAAGGAGGTTTGGAGGTTGCTGGAGGATCCGATCGTGGACGATGTTGATCCGACTGGGAAGAGCGGTTCTGGTGCTGCAGAAGTTTGTGTCTTTACTGTGGGAAGAGGAGGGAGGCTGGTCGCTCCTCAATAGCAAGCTGTTGCTTCCAAGGCTTGCTCTACCCCTGGTAGCCTGGCAGATTCTTCAGCATGGCCAGTCTATGCTGGGCCTAAGAGGTGGGGGAGGAGTACCCCAGCCTGAGCAGTCCCCAGGGGTCCAGGAACCTCTCCAAGGAAGAGAGAGAGAGTCCAGAGACAAGAGTCCAAGAGACAAGAGCCAAGAGAAGAGAGAGGGATAAAATGGTTGACCACTGCTTTTATGTGCCTGGCCTGCTGGCGGGAGGGGCTTACAGACAGCAAGTGGTCATGGGAAATCCTGGACTCCATTTTGTATCCTCACATATGAAAGTTTTCCTCCATGTGACCCCAACAGAATGCTTCTACTGGGCATTTGCCTTTTGAGGCTCAAATGGGTTATCAAGCCCTGCTTTTTCCTGAATTGGAAAAAGGACTGAGGTTCCCTCTGCAGGACATTTTATTTGATGGTGCCGAGCAGTTTGGAGTAAGGTTCGCAGGTCTCTTGTTTGTGCCTCAACTAGACAGAAGCAGTGGGCCGATAGGAGGCGTTCTCTGGCCCCTTCTTATCGCGTTGGCTAACGTTGGCTTTCCATGCGGGATCTCCCTCAGAGTTGAATTGCGGAAGCTTGCCCCGCAGTTTATTGGTCCATTTAAAATCATAAGGAAGATTAATTCTGTGACCGTTCGGCTGCTGCTCCCTAGGTCTATGAAGATTCATCCTACCTTTCATGTCTCTCGTATTAAACCGGTCAGTACCAGTGTTTTGGCACCTGTGGACAAGCCATGTCCTCCACCCCGGGTTATGGATGGGGGGCCAATTTACACCGTTAGGCGCATTCTGGCTGAGAGACGTGTCGGTAGAGGGAAACAGTTTTTGGTTGACTGGGAGGGTTACGGGCCAGAGGAGCATTGCTTAGTCCATTCAAGGGATATTTGGATCCCAGCTTGATTTCTGAGTTTCGCCAGCGGGGTACTAGAGGAACTTTTGGTGCTGTTCCTTGAGAAGGGGGTCCTGTCATGTTAGAGGTTTTCCCTTTGAATATTTTCTCCCTTAATCAGAGCTGCTTTCAGCTTCTGGGTATTTTTCTTTATTGACAGGACTGGTTTGGTCTTTTTGTTAGGTTTATCACATCTTTTGTCCTGGTTGTTTCTTTTTTACCATCATTGAGGAGTTAAAGGTGACCTAATATGATATTTTTCCAAGTTTATATTTTGGTCTTTGACTCCCCTAGAGTACTCCTGATTGTGCAAAGTACAAAAGGGTACTTATTTTGCTCATACTGCCATCCTCAAAAAAAACCCATTTGTAGTCCATAGTAGTCTCTGCCTGAAACTCCTTATTGGGGTGGCTCTACCGCTATGGCCCCCACTCCCCCTGTGCCCACTTTCTTCTGACTGGCCAGCTCTGTGGAGCATTTCCTCATGGGGAATGGGCGCGTTATGGATAATGTGCGAGAGCAAGCTACAGCTCCGATTATGTCTGTGGGATTTTTTTAGTTTAATAGAGCAGAGGAACTCGTGGGTCTGTTCCCCAAGCACAGATGAAAAAGAACCAACAACTGAGGGAAACTGTGAACACTTATAGCTGAGAGTTCAAAGGATGCAAAGGAACAAATAGTAATTTGCCTAAAGTGATAGGAGGTGGGGGGAGAGACAATCAAGGTGAGGGGAAATTGGGGTGTAGGCTGAGGGGTGATGAGGTTAACACACAGGGCTGAAGGGTGATGAGGTTTACACACAAAGTGTTGTGTTCTGGGGTCCTGGCCTTTGGCCCGGACAGCAGTTATGGTTTTCACAGTTTCATGTTTCTAGTTTCATAGTTCATGTTCATAATTCATATCAGTTTTAACAGTTTCTTGTATCAGGTTTTTGCATTTCATAATTCATGTTCATTGTTCATGTTTTTACGTTTCCATGTTTTTGTTTTTGCCAGGTCTGCCAAGCCACTCCACCGCTTGTCTGCGTTCCGCCCCGTGCCTTCGTTGTTGCACATTTCAGAGCTCTGGTTGGCTTTGGTATTTCACCCTTCCTTCTGTGCTGTGCTGGATTCGGGGCTGTCTAAGCTTAATTGACAATTAACTGTTTTTAAGATACTAACATTTACTAACACTCACTGGGTGGTGTAATTCTTAGATAGGCACATTACTAATACTACTAATTTAGACAGGGAGTTTATTGTCATGATTCCTGCTTTGCTATTTCAAGATCTTGCTGTGCTTTTCTGTTCTTAACATTCATGCTCGCTTCCAAACTGCATACTTAATTGGTACTTAAGCTGAGCACGCTCATTCTCTTAATGAGCAAGTCTTGTCCACCAATCTCTGTCCATGTCATGATCTTGCCATGCCTCTTGTTTCTCCTTCTGTGTTGCCCCTCATGTGTTGATTTCTTAGCCTTTATCTGGATGCGGTGGAAGTTGGCTGGTAGACAGTGTCTCAAGTCCTTGTTCATGTTTGCAAGTTTTGTTGCCAAGTACAAGTTCATGTTTCCAAGTCTTGTTCATAGTCCTTGTCATTTTGTATATAGCCATAGTCTTATTTATTTTTGTTCTTGGATTTCTGCCTGGAGTTTCCAGTGGTTTTTTGTTCTTGCCGTTTTTGCTCTTTAGTTCATTGCTCCGTGAGGCACTCCTTAGTTTGTCTTTTGCAACCCTTTGGGCCAAGTTTTTTTTGTTGGCCCTCGTGCCTTTTTTCTTTTGTTTAAATAAATTCCTTATTCCCCTTCACCTCGCTCCTGGTGTCTACCTGATCTCGCATCAACAAAGGGAATAATCAAGGAATTATATACAAGAAGCACTGGGGCCAGACAAGGTTGTGTATTGGCCCACCACAATGTGCAAAACTTCAGAGGGTCCATCTGCTATATGCACCCATGTTTTCCAACATTCCCTACTTTTTTTTGTTTTTTTATTAGAGTGGTGTACAAATAAGAATATAAGAAAAATAAACTTCTACACCAAAATGTATGGAGAATATAAGTGGTAAAAAAAGAACAGACTAAACAACAAATAATCTCAAGAGGTTATTTCTGAGCCATCCCACAGATTTCTTTGCTATCAATGTCTACTCCAACTGCTTTTTCCTGATTATGACACCAGAAACACTGAATTAGATTCCTGGAGAAATTATATTCGCCACGAGTTTCAAGTTTCAAAATGTGTAGTTTTCGGCAGTCTATCCATATTGCCTTAGAACTGTGGCCTCTGCCTGGGCTAAGCTCACCTTCGCTCTTGCTTTGAGCCTTGCACAAAATCACTCTCTATGAGAGGGTCCTTCCTCTGAGTATGGATACCTGCACACACATTTGATGAAATACACAGCTGGGTATTATCCAACAGGGTCAGTGTGCTGATCTCAGTGGCATTAGAGTATGACTGTACACTACACAGACAGTGTATTAGTGTATGAGTGATCCCCATCTAAACAGTGAAGTTGGTGCGAAACAGGATACAGGAAGTACCGTACATCACATATCATTAAATGTAAATCCTGTGAGCTGACTCAGAATACACCACTGAAACTTACATCCCTGCACACCCCACTCCAATCTCCTCTAATGGGTGAACGCAGATTGCAAAGGAGGTCATTTCACACAGACAATTTAAGCAACTGAAACCTTTAAAAATTTGCAGTACTGGCTGCGCCAAAACAATGTAATATGTCTAAACCTTCAAATATCAAATATTTTGGAACAATGGTCATACAGAACAATGTACTTTTGAGAAATTAAAAATAGTGTGGAAGCAAGAAACATACAACAAAATGATATGAGGCTCAATGACATAAATCAGTTTTCAAGAGTTCAAACTGTTCACGGTACTGAACAGTGTAATTTGTCCAAACCTTAAAATATTTCATAATACTGAATTTGAGACATCAAAGGTGTTCAGATTTGGCAAAATGCATCAAAAATAGAATGAGACCTGATCTAAAAGCATACATCATCCCATCTTTTTTTTTAAAGGTCCAAAGATGATGCCTTCACTGGGAATAGGGAGCAGTAGAAAATTAATAACAAGCTTTTTTTTTTTCTTTTTCATGTTCTAAAATGGTATTCTTTTATAGCGTTTTTTTCCCCCCAAATTTATATATTCTCTAAATTAAAAAAAAGAAAAAACATAATCGCATGCCAAGAAGGTAGGGTTACCCACCTCTGAACCAGTCCAGCTGCTTGATTTTCCCATTTCCTCACAGGTTGAATTTCTGTATTCTCATTTATTTTTGCCATGAGCATATGAATTTAGATGCATCATTGTTAGACCAGGGAAATATATTTTTCATGCCTCACGACCCGTCTCCCCATGTTAAACTGCCCCTTACAGAAAACTGCATTATTACATTGTGACAATGTGTCTATTCAGTCCTTTTTTTTAATCCTTAAATGGTGGACGCTCTTATAGTTCACCCGATACATTGCCTGTGTTTTATGTGGCTGATGCTTCACCATTTTCCCCTTAAGTCTAATGTCCAAACTGCAGCCAGCGATATTGTCTTTGCTTGACACCATGTACAGGCTATGAAATTCACAGGAATCTCCCTCTTGGTGCTGATGTCCAACCAGAGCCTGCTGCAGGGCATCTGGTCAAAGCCTTCATTTCCATTTATTCTGTAGGGGAGAAAAAGACCAAGTGTGAGTGTATATTCTTATGTAATTTAATTACCTTTTCACATTGGTATTGGTATCAAGTTCACACTGATCCCCATGATACTACAAATACGGTTTTGGTCTGCCCTACTACTTGTATCGCCAATTTCAAATTTGTTTCCCCAAGTTTGTCCATGACTTTTCAAATATCTAAGAATTTGATTGTGAATGATTGTGAATATGGCACAGGAATTTATTGCCCTCTGATAGGACCAAAGTGCTGTAGAATTCTGGAAATGAATTATGCGTGATTGTCACTTCGTAGTCATTTTGGAAATCCCCATTGCGAGAGCACCTGTTCCCACAAGACATGAGCTGTAGTAGTAGGTTCCCCATAACCTTGACAGCAGACAATAGATCAGTAAATGTGGGGGAGCCCTCAGCCTGAGCCTGTTCTGTCTGAGGCTGCTGAACACCCAAGTGTTTCGGCCCTTATCCTTCCTTCCCCCCTCCCTTTGACCAGCACTGTCGCTTGGAATGGCCAACACGCTGGAAATTGGCACACACACGGGGACTGCTACACTCCTTCTGAATGTGGCCTAGCTTCCCACAGTTAAAACAAAGGACCTGGTCCCTATTGTATGACAACACAGCAATCTTTTTCTTTGACTTGTTGTGGGACTCACAGATTTGAGACTCATTCCATGCCATTAAACAGTCTTGGATATCTCTCCCTATGTGCTGTCTGGTTGGCTGTGCACTCAATTCCCTATTAAACTGTAACAATAAATGTTGGCAAGTGGGGGACACGTGATCTTTGTATTTATTGATGACCAAACTCCAGAAAATCAGATCATCACCAGTCAGCTCTGCTCTGGCCCCTCCACCTCTGTTCAGATTATAGACACCAACAAATCTTCTAAGGAAGTCGATCGGATGCTGGCCCTCCTTAGGTACAAACTCGAGGATTTTGGTCATGTCTGCAACCACACGATACCTAACAGCCTGGCACATTAATCTTAACCTTGTCTCGTGGTTGGGAAAAACAGCAGGACTTCCGTGACCATGCACAAATTCCAACGGAATCGAAACTGATGGAGGAAGCGCCGATTGTAATAATTTACATCAGTCTTTATCTATTAGGGAGTGCATTCGCTGTAGCACTTGCACCTTGTCAACAACTGCGGTCGGGTCACTGACTCCATCCCATGCAGGTAGTTGTCTCTGCAGTGTACTCAATTCTGACAGAGTTAGAACACGACGCATCTCTTGGTCCTCATATTCATACGTGATCGCGCTATTCACGTGATTATGTGTCCCACGTGTATGTACTCTGCGAGTGACTATTGGAGCAATTTTAGCATTTTTTGTCTTGTCTGATTTTGTAGCTTTTGGAGGTTTAGCATTTATTGGGACCGTTTTTTAGTAATTGGAGTGAAGCGAGTCAGCGATAGATCTGTTACATTCTGAATGTAATTCCAGTTGCTCATCAAAACTTTCATGATCACAATCTTGCTCAGCCACATCTAACAAGGGAGCTGCAGCTGCTTGTTCGAGTTCCCAATCATCATCATCATCATCTGAACTTAATTCTGACTCGCTGTGCTCCTCCGAAGTTCCCAAACCAAGAGCTGCAATTCGCCGTTTCATTGCCTCATTTGTTAGCTTTTGCTGTGACATTTTTTTCTTCATTAATCTAAACTTTTGAACAATGGCCCGATCCTTGTTTTCCCCGGACACATTCCATAATTCTCTATATGCTATTTGCGCATCCCGTAGTTGTTCCTGAGTTTTGCCCAGTTCCGCATATGTGACATTCAATTTCTCCTGCAATCGACTAATTTCCTTTCGAAATTCTAAATGAGACGTGGCATGTACCATGCGTTCAGCAACAGAGGCCTCCAACTCCCGAGAATTTCTCTCCAGTTGGCTTTCCAAACTCTTAACGTTACTTTGCAATTCGGGAATCTCTACGACTTTATCCTTCAGGAACATATTTGTTTGGGCCTTCGCCTCAAGTTCCAGAGAGCTGATCTCCAGTTTGCTTTCCAAAGTCTTGATGTTACTTCGCAATTTGGGAATCTCTACGACTTTATCCTTCAGTAAGTTAATTGTTTGGACCATAGCCATCACACAATTAGCCTTTCGCCTTTTCTTGTTTTTCGCAGTTTCATTGCGTTTTTCACATGCAGTTTGAAGATATTCAACAACATCCACTTCCTCTGGTACATTGCAATGCTGGCCAAATATCCTGCAGCCCACAATTTCCAATCTTTCTCAGCCATTCTTAAACTCCTCATACAATGGACAAACTTACTTTTGGTACTTGAAAATTGTCCAAGGTCTGTGTAACTTTATACTGCTTAGAACACCGCATGCATGCACAGACAATTCTAGCCACTTGTATTTTAAAACATTACACAATTTTCCTAACTATTCCTCTACAATATTACATGCAGAAATATTTCATACTCACAAATGTACAAGGTTCGTCCGTGCCCTCAAGTCCGTTTCTCCTCAGTCAGGTTCGGTGAATGGAAAAGTGAAGTCTGCTTTCTCTGTAGTCCAGTATCAAAAAAGATCCCACAGTAATCAACCTCCCCAGGTTTTTTTTGTTTTTTTTTTGAAAATCGGAACAAGAACGATGGATCTGGACTGGCTCGCCAATAATGTGGGATTTTTTAAAGAGTTAGCTGTATTCCTCCCTACTTCTGTAAGTAGAAAAATAAATGCAGGCACGTCTTAGTTGCAAAATTGATAGTTTAATAGAGTAGAGGAACTAGTGGGTCTGTTCCCCAAGTATAGATGAACAAGAGCCAACAACTGAGGGAAAATGTGAACACTTATAGCTGAGAGTTCAAAGGATGCAAAGGAGCAAATGGTAATTTGCCTAAAGTGGTAGGAGGTGGGGGGAGAGACAATCAAGGTGAGGGGAAATTGGGGTGTGGGCTGAGGGCTGATGAGGTTAACACACAGGGCTGAAGGGAGATGAGGTTAAAACACAAAGGGAATGATCAAGGAATTATATACAAGAAGCACTGGGGCCAGACAAGGTTGTGTATTGGCCCTCCACAATGTGCAAAACTTCAGAGGGTCCATCTGCTATTGGCACCCATGTTTTTCAACAATTTAATGAACATAATACAAGTTTTACAGACCTTAAGTTCCGTGTGCGTGAACCGTTGTTTATGTGGAGCTAGCGAATCGATCACTTTTACAGAAAAGAATTTAATATTCAATTGATGGCAATGCAGAGAAATAGCTACCGAACACGTTATAGCCTGTGCGCTTCCTTATTGCTTTTACCGGTAGTATCAGAGAGCTTGCCCAGACATTGGAGATGTATTAGGCTGAGCCCGGTTATGGATAAGTAAAGCGATCGTTTCATAAGCACCCAAAAATGCACCCCAAGCTCTGCAAAATCTATGTCTGGTCTAACTGCAGCCCAACTCAGCAGACACATACAGCACCTCTCCGTTTAGCTTCAACTGTAGTGGCTACAATCAGGCAACGTTATGATGAAATTGTTTCATTGATGCTTACCGAAGTAACACAAGCATACCAATCATAATTGCTGCATATAAGTTAACCAGAAGAATTTTTAATTTCCAGAGCACGTGAACTAACATGCAGTAGCTGATAAGCGGTCATGACTTTGAATGTAATCTGTTGCGCGGAAAATTTATTTCGCGTCTGGTGTGAAAGCTGCTTAACGCGCCCATAACGCCTGTATCCGTGTCTTTGCCTTGACTTTGAATGTCACTAATCTGTTGCGCGAAAAATTCGTTTTGCGTCCGGTGTGAAAGCGGCTTGACGTGCCCATAACGAGTATTTGCGTCTTTGCATTGACTTTGAATGTAGGCTAATCTGTCCTGTGAAAAATTTGTTTCATGTCTGATGTGAAAGCAGCCTTATGGGTAGTACGCGACAGCTAGAGAGAGCTTGGTTATGGTATGAACATAACACAGGTTTTGCAGACCGTAAGTTCCGGTAGTGCAGATAAGTTGCTTACGTGGAGCTTGCGAATTGATCATTTCTACAGGAGAGAATTACCTATTTAATCTCCACCTTTTCGGCTTTTTATTAGCCATAATTTATTTATGTTTTTTTTCTTTTTTTATCAATTTGGCATCCCCAATCCGGAATGCCTAATTGGTGAACTATATACAAAGCTTGATCGTATGCGACCCCTTGCTGCCAATTCAGGAGAGTGAAGATAGCTCGCGGCTCTCCTCCGAAGCACGCGCCTGTCAGCCACCGCTTCTTATACATTCATTGGTTGAATCTTTGCAAGTTCAGAACGAGGGTGGAGGATACCCGGACATGACTAGGCTTAGAATCTTCCTAGAGTGCCCGTCTGGCCAACAGGAGGCGCTTGAGCTTCGAACAAGGCAACTATTATTTTCCTTTATCGACAGTCCCTTCCCAATTTGCAACCCTGTAGTGCTATAGCCAATTGTGCGCTACTCTGAAAAAGCTGCCGACCACTGCCGGCTGGTACGTAGCAGGGCTCGAACCCACGACGAGATAGTCACTTCTGCTTCGTAACGCGATGCTTCACCGAGTGAGCTATCCGGCATATGTACTATAGACGTGATAGCTACACAAGCACTATGAGGATTTAGGATCGGGATCTCTCTCTCTCACACACACACACACACACAAACGATTTGCTGTATAAACGAGAACAGTGAGGGGAAAAATAGGTGGGGAAAAAAACTAAAATGCCGGGACAATTAACCGAGGTCCGGTGTTCTGACAAATTTTGCTACCTTGTCAAAAAATGCTACCTTCATGCAAAGCGATCGTAAAGTCTTTGTTTTCGCCTCGATATTGCAATATGAATCAGTTTACAGTAGTAACTTTGTTGTTTGATAGCTTTTTATAACATATGCATATTTTGTAACGAGTTGGATAAGTCTGTTTGAAGATATATGCCCATATACGTCATTATCGTCTAATTTCTGCATTTTCAGGAAACCCCAGCGTGTACATGCAAATATATGTACGCTTACAGGTCGAAATGGACCCTGAAAATAAATCTTATTTTATGACTTTTGAAGATACTTAAGATAAGAGCGAGGAAAGAGCCCGAGATTTTAGGTTTGCGCTAGCGCAAGGATTTGAAATCTCCGCTAGCTCGTCATTTTGTGGAATTCAGTCATAATGTATCTGATCTCAGCTGGCTTGGTATTGACCGTGTTTTCCCCAGTCGTAGACTAAGGTACATAGACAAATTACTACTTCAGTGTGAAGCACGTTTGATCTATTACTTATCCAGACTTCATCCAGCTGGTTTAAATGATTCTTTTGATTTTACTTGTTTTCTTTAAGCGCGCACCAGCATGTCTTTCTCATCAATTTAATTTATTTATTTTGATATTCTTCTCCTTTAGTGTTTTATTTGGTTCTCTTTTCTTTCCTTTTTTTTTTTTTTAATCCTTATTGATTGTTACAACCAATTGTCATCTGATGATACTCCCTTGTAATTGAATAATTGACGTGTCAATTGTATTCTGTGAGATTGACTAGAATCGATTGTCTTTTTCAGTCATGTGAGGTCTCTTTAAATGTTTTTGTCCTGCCACTTAGTCATTTTCACTGGGGATGGTGCGAGCACCGAAACATTTGTGGTTTTAACTATTTTCACCTTGCACATTAACTTTCTTGTCCGAATAAATTTTTGCATTAGCTTCTCGGCTTTTTGGAAATCACCTTTTGGAGTGCGAGTACTTGTGCTGTTTCAACTCTAAGTACCTGCAATATTAAGTGTCTGTGACAAAATGATGATCAAAATCGTCATATGACATCTCTAGTACCTTATAACAACTCCTACACGCTGTATTTACTCGCAAAAAAGAAAAATCGCAGATACAAATTCTCATAAAGTGGATTAGCTAGTGACATTTGTTGATGAGATAACACGGAGACGTACACACAAGATTAATTGTTTTCACCGAGTGCCTAGTTGGGCCACCCGGAAGTGACGACACTATGTAACGAGTAGGACACATAGATATAGAAAATATGGGAAAGAAAATTGTTTGGAGGATGAGTGTACTACTAAGGCTCAGATACTGTGTTTTCACTGTGGGGAAACCATGAAGCTGGAGCATTGGAGTGCAAAAGAAGGAAAAAGAACAGGAGGTGGGAATAAGAACACGGGGGAGAGTGTCATATGCAGAGGCTGTTAAGAGGGTGCAGATGGAAAAAGAAAAGGTGGGGAAAGAACTGGCTAGGGTTCAGGAAATTGAAAAAGCAGACGAGAATTTCATAAGAATGGAAAGAAGACACTTTTTGGCTGTTATTGCAATGGTGGTGATATGTTCTAGAGACTTGGAAAGTAGAACTGAGAGAATCAAAATGGTGATAGATGCTGCAAAGAAATTTTTAGGAATAATGGATGTTAAAGGAGAAGAAATTCAAGGGATTTTGGAGAGAGGGTTTGGCGGGGGTCAGGTGACAGTAAAGTGAAGTTTAAAAATGGGGATTTAATAAGGGGATAAGATAGATATTTGGGTTTTTTTCCCCCTTTAGAATTGAGTTAGTAAAATAAACCTGGAGACTGGCCCACACTCCGGGTCAGTAGGTGGCGGAAACGCCCCATAAGCTGGATAGCGACCGCCCTTAAACACCAAGAAGAAGAAGAAGAAGAAGAAGACAAAACGCCTGGAAGTTCGCGCATTTGCTTTACTAATAGGTATCTTCCCGTCACCAAACAGAATTGTCAGTCAGGTGGGTTGAATGTTTCAGGAGAAATGCATGTTGAATAACGTGTATTGTCGGTTGTAGATACCCGCGCATCGCTTGCTTTCGTTTAGCTTGAATTCCTGCGGCTTTTTGGTCAGCTAGCAATGTTGGCTAACTAATCTGAATTGCTGTTTGATGGCAGGTTAGCCTTGTGTCTTGGTATCTGGCTAGAACAGTACATACTCGGCAAGTTTGAGAAGAAATTGATCGTGCCGGCCTGTTTGTAGGGAGCGTACACTAGCTGGGTTTTTATGGAGCCTAATATTTTGATTAGAATCGGTTTAGAAGCCCAAACCGAACAAAAAATGCTCAAGAAAAACCCCTAATGCCGAGTAAACAGGCCGAAACCGAATGGAATTTCATTCGGTTGCAGAGAGGTAGAATATTCCTTGTCCCAAACCGATTGAAAGTAAATTTTTACCATGTAAACGATGAAACGTAAAGTTATCTGACTGCATTCTGTTAACCTACCTACTGCAGATGGAGTGTATGTCCTTCTACCCACTGCACACTTTAGTACTCTTTTATAATAATGGCCACCAGGTGTCAACCGCAAGTCGACGACGACTGAGGACCAATCAGCGCCGAGCTTACAAATGCGTCGCCAGCAGCAGACGGAATAGCGGAAGCAACATGTAAACGGTAAACAATCCGCGATGATCATGGCAGAAAATACTCCCAAAAAAAAAAAGCATATACCGTTGTGCTGAAGGGCTTTCATGGTTCTGCGTGGAATGTCAGTGCGATATAAGATTAGGAAATACGTTCGCGTCCGGTGTGAAAGCGACTCTAGGATGTTAAATAACGTAACATTGGCATGCTAGCTAAAATATTATAGTTATCGATGTCTCTGGCAGGACAGCTAGCTCGTGAGCATTCAATTGTGAGCGATCTGTAGCCTTTAAGCTCGCTAGCTGGTTGGCCATGTAGCTAAATACAATGGCGCGCTAATTATGACACAGCTTGGGATCACTTTGGCTTGCTAGCTATCCTATTATTAGCTAGGTAGCCAACTAGCTTGCTTGCGAGTAAGGCTCAAACCGTAGCCTTATTTCGCCGGCGTAATCATGACCCAAATTGAGCCCTGTTTAAATAGGATAATTAGACTGTCACTTCACGGCCTGAACTGAATTTGAAGATAATGCTTATAGATCGAGACAATTATTATAACAGATATACAGACCTGTTCCCAGACTCAGTCTCCAACACCCGGTCCAAGTTGTCACTGTCAACATGTAGATCGATCGCCGTGATGCCGATGCTCCTCAAATGAGCATCGGGGTGCTAGTAAATGTCACCAATGGAGACACGACTAACACGGCTGGATCTGCAGCCTGGCCCAAGGGTGACAAAAGTGACAGGCCTGACTCACAAGCGGTTGAAATCGCCGAAGTCAGGCCTTCGAAACACATTGATTTGCCGCTGCCAGTCGGCATACAGACAAGAACATCTTTCCCCAGCAGCATGGACTTTATAGCTTCCATCTGGTAGGTTCTTAAACTGTCGATATGCCATATACCGCACAGTTTTTCCTCGAAATTTTTCATCAAAATGTCCATGACGTCGCTTGTCATGGAGGAAGCCATATTGTTTGATCACGTGGGTCGCCCGGAGCCATTGACAAAAGATGTCATAGATTCTGAATTTTAAGGCAAGATTAGTGCGCTGATTGGATGGTTGTGATCATGTGACCTAGTGGCCATTATTATGAAATGGTACTAAAGCGTGCAGTGGGTAGAAGGACTTAACCTACCCACTGCAGATGGAGTGTACATTCTGTCTGCACAGGCTCTCTATTGAAGTGAATGCAGTGAAGTTTCTTCATTTGCAAGTGGCTTCCAAGCGCAGAATGCAGAATTGATCAACGCGGAGTGTTTTTAAAAAAAATCAAAACTCTTGAAGAATGGAAAATTATTGTACATTTATATGGTAGGAAAAACAGTAGTGAACGTTTTAAAGAGTCTACGAAAAACTCAATGAAGCCGGGATAGACCACAACGTCAAGCAAATTAGAACTGCTAGAAAACTCTGAAACCGGTGTTCTTAGCATTTGTGCTTACTTGTCAAAAATGTTATGTTAATGTAGAGTGATCGTAAAGTCTTTGTTTTTGCTGTAATATTGCAATATAAATCGACCTATAGTGGCAGCTTTATTTGTTTGCTCATCATAATTTATGTGGATGCAAAAATGAGTTGGGCTTTATGGGCGTTTCTACTGAAAAGGGTATGATTACAGTAAAGTTCTCTGGGATTCCACTTCTTTCTTCTTCAAATAGGTTTTCTAAAGTTCTAGTCTGTATTAAAATGGCAAAGCTGGGTTATGGCTGGTTTCTTTCTTTTTTTTTTTTCCAAACATACTTTAAGATGGCCAGATGTAGGGCTGCACGATATACGGAATCGCGGTTGTCGCAAGCGCAATAAAAGAAACTGCCACTATGAGGCAGACAGACGAGCTTGCTTATTCCCTTTTCTATGTCATACCTGATGCGGTCATTTGAAATGCTTCCAGGAAGAAAACTGAAGTCCGCTAATTACCAGCGAGGTTGGACAGCCTCCATCACCTTGGCCTCCCTATTAGCTTCCCTTAAATCAATTCCTGTGTACTTTGTCTAACTTGCAATCAATTCAGCCAACTGACTGATCAAAACCAAAATGTGGCCAATAATGATTAAGAAGAGATAATGAGAAGCAGACGGACTTAACCAGGCTGCTGTGTTCGATTGAAGGAATGTTAATAATCTGAATAAATAGCAGACCTCTGAATTCCACCTCTCGTAGAATTTTTACATGGCCTATCATTAAAAAGATTCCTTGAAAATAAACCATTTTGAGATGGCCTTCGTATTAAAGCGTTTCAAAATATTCACGAAGCGGAAAAAATTTGTAAAGCATATCGAACTTGAAAGTGAGAAATTATTTGGAATGACGAATTCCAACTCCATATGGTTAAAATATGACATGGAAGTGGGACTGATTGAACTGTGATGGTCACTGTCACATGGATACTTGAATATAATGATCGAATATTTGCTATTTAACTGACATCAATGGCCACAAGTTTCTAAGATAATTACTCTGGGCCTACTATAATTGAGGTAGCAATGTGTAGTGGACAATTCAGTATGTTTGTTAAGGACATTGATTTTCAATTTGGGTGACTGCTGAATGAGGTGAGGTGAAATTGGTTGGAGGTAGGAGCTTAGCTAGTTCGTAAGCTTGCTCCACAGCTGGCTAGCTCCACAGACTGTTTCTGTAGTAACTCATGCCATAGCTTAGCTCACACTCTGTGCAAACGAAATGGGGCTTGAGATCAGGCTAATCCCTTCGTGCAATAGGCCCCAGGCTCAGAAGGAACACACTGTTTCAGTAAACATGCTTCATGATGCTTCTACATAGGAATAAGCTAGATTATAAAAGTTGCAATCATGCATGGCCTTGGTGACCTAGGCCAGTCGAGAACAAGCTAGGATAAACAAGTAAATCAATACTAAATCAAGAGCAAGCAAGGATAAACAATCAATAACCAAATAAGCAATAATAAAAAATTTATGACTGAATTCCACCAACAAAACCAAACTAGAAGGACACCTGCTTTTGGTGGGGGGGAAGGGGTTCATCGCTTTTTTCCTGAACTAACAGCTTTTCTAATGTAACTTGAAATACTAAAGAAGGCTTGTTCCTGGTGGCAAGTCTGAGTCATTAGTGAAAAGGGTTTGATTTTCAACTTAATTTTCTGTTGGCTCAATTTTGAATGATTACCGTATTGACATTTGCCTCATACTCTGACCTTTGGATGTCAAGGTCATTGGAATGTGTCTCCCTTTAAAAGTCACCCCTACCTGCAGATATCATGCCCAATATTTCTAGCCTCCAAATGTATAGGAAAACTAAGTTCCATTGTCAAAAAAATGGGTGGACCATCTTCACCTGCATCTTTTTTTTTTTTTTTTTTTTCAAAGCTGTAAATTGTGTGCATCTTCTCGTGCATCAACAACAAATGGGCCTTGCTGGTTGAAACAGCCTTTGGAGATCCGTGTACACCAGCTCCATGCTCACTTGTAAAGTGGGGCTCATAAAATGTGTTACATCAATGGAAAGGTGTAAGTCTTGATGAAAGTTCAGTATCATCTGATGAACTGGTCTGATAAGAGGAAGGTACTAAAATGTACTAAACTATCCGAACAATAATTGTAGCGTTCATTAGGAAAAAAGAACATTATAATTGGCACCACCTGGATTTTGCATTTTGCATTTCTGATTTGCTGTCTCCTCCTTATGATAGGAGCCTCAGCCATATATGGCTCGTTTATCTCATCTTATGGTGCAACAGGGCTTGCAAAATTCTAAAATGAAAGGTAGCCCGTCGGACAAGCGCAGGTAAATTCCTGGTTGCCCGAAAACTTTTCTCCTTGCCCGAGGCCTCGCTGAATTTGGCCATAAAGGTGCACTATGCAAGTTTATTTTCTGCGTGATTATATTTTTTTTCTCTATTCACTGACATCTATACACTGTCTGCTTGCTTCCTGCTCCTGATTTCACTGGAAAAATAAAAAACCCTGGCTCTGGAGACCGCACAGGCATCACAAACTGCAAATAAACACAAGGGACAGGCTGTGCCCCATAACATAACATAACAAACCATCCCGGCTATTCGCCGACAAGAGTTGACAATTATGGAAGCATGGGAGGGAGGGATGAGCTACCTCTGTTATGTTTGAATTCGATTGTCAACAGAAGTGATGTCAACAAACTTGCATAGTGCACGTTTAATGCCTCATTTCTAATATGCGGTACCGGCTCTACTCTACTCCACCCGCCTTGGTGCCGGGTACTTTTCTGGGGGATAGCGTTCCATTAGAGGATAATGCTGCCTCAGTGGAGCTGGTCACCATAGAAACGCAGCACAAACCTATTTAAAATATCAGTAGGCCCCTTTTTGAATGCGGTTGATTCTTTACCACTCAGACAAACGAGCCATACCATCGCAGTCTTTTTTTGAAGTGGTGTTTTCACACATTACATTAATGGCAATCATGCATTTGTGTGCGCTATGAGCTTCACCAACCACGTAACCAACATATCAGTTACTGTTTGTAAAGGTTTTCCAACTTTTGCTGTTCATTACGAACAGAAAAAAGAATCATCAGCGCCAAAAAGTGTATAATTAGCGATGAGAAAATCATTTACGTTGGCCGCATTTTCATAAAGGAAATTTGCATTACGGTCTAGCCATATTCATCAACACCAATAATTCATTATAAGTTCATTATAATCACGCATTCTTTCACACCACGGAACATTTGTTTATTTCAATAGAATTTCAGTAATGATATATAGGCCTACATGTAATGCACAAAATAAAATGTAGCGTTTAATGACTTACTCCCTGTTATGCAACTTGTACAATGAAAAAAGCAGGTAGAGATGGTACCACGTAGTAGAAATGGGGCATAAGTTATTGTTGCATTTTGTCCATTTAATGGACGTCGGTATGTTCTACATGATATTCTGATAATCGATGTGCGAACACACTCATCAGAATATCAGTAAAACATAGGCCTATAGACCATGTAGTAACGCTCGTTTCAAATGTCTGTTGGCCAAATCAACTGTTGACATTTCACAATGGCACACGATCGAAATATCCAACAATTTTTGGAGGGTTGTGTCATTAAATTTTGTAAGTGGTTGAAAGTGGTTGTTTTCTTCTTGATAAATCTTTGACAACCTTATGGCTTTCCATTTTGTTTCTATTTTGGAATGGCGTTTAAAGTAAATTTTTAATTCGGTCGTTAGAGACACTGACATATGTTACGGTCTTTTGATTCTAGATGAAGGAAGAAAAAAAAAAAAAAACAATTATGGATGCTTCATAATCCCTTTTGACCTACAATAAGTGGCCCATATACAACTCGAAAACAAAATCAGATATATTTTAGCGCTGGGATTGTAGCGATTTTAGGTGATATATTTATGAAAGCTACATTTAACTCTTAATGAATGAATGAGCACCAAGCACAATCGGGGGTGCGCAATGAGTGGTTTAAACCAGCACCCGTAAGTCTTCGGACTCACGTCGTGAAGTGAAATGATAACGAAGAATTTTATCTAGCGCGTTGTCTTGTTTTGCTAGATATTTTGACGTGCGGGTTCTCTCACGAACATCAAGAACTTTCACATGATATTAAGTAATCAGTCATCGAAGTGTTTATCAAAGTGTTTTACAATTCCACATTATTTCGGTCTCTGGCTCCAATGTCTCATTTTGAAAATTATATGTTGCTCTGACAGTGGCCGATTAGCTTCCTCAAGTGCAACAACACAACATATTCTTGCTTGTGATGTAGTGTTGTTTGTTTTAATGGAAAAGGCGCCCTCGTATAGCTGTAAGATTGCTGGTTTGAGAGTTTGAATGATTGCATTCATTGTCCCACATCCACTCGAAGTCTGCAGACACTGCCTCTGTCCATGTGGCCGCCCCTATAAAACTGAAAAAAAAAAAATTGTGGAAAGTTGTTAATTATCCCTCTCTTCCCCTTATGTGTAACCACAAGCCTGGCGTTTTGGTTCTGAGGCGATTGAAACAATATGCAGTGTCGGAAAGATGCAGTCTAGAACACGGCTTGAGATGAATAACTTTAATATTTAATCAATATATTCACTTTGCTGTGGGCCTTTTTGAACAACAACACACAAAAGCAACAAAAACTGTTGATAGCATTTGAGAGAAGGCTTTTATTATAAGCCTAACCATATTCCGAGAAAGTGATTTTGTTAGCGACAATGTAATAGCCGTCCAACGTGATTCCTAGTGCCAGCTGGAAGCATGTATGCCTTAATTCCCGTTTGATGGTTGGGAGTCAAATCATTGCTTATGCCTGCATCAACGAAACTAGTCCGCGGCAGATCAAAATCCTGCTATTTGGCCATGGCGCTTGGCAACTGGTAATTGGAAAGTTGTCACAGTCACGCCTAAAATATTGTGAAATGGGCCATAAGTTTTCAGCAACAAGTCGGATTTTGTCTCAAAAGAATTTAGTGGCCACGTTGGTACAGTGAATAAAATGTTAAGATCAGAAGTAAATTACTATGTGGAGTAAAATTTTCAGCCAGCCCGTCAGGGAAACGCCTCTTAATTTCTGCTTGTCCGACAAAATTTTTGCTTGTCCTGGGTGCTCAGAACCGTGATTTCACGAGTCCTGTGCAGGTTCTGGTGGAGTCATCAATGCCTCTAGCCTTTGAAGAGCACCGCTCTGATTCATGGCCACGAGCCTACTGAAATGGCACGAAATCTGCGCAGCTGTCAGCCACTCGTTCTTGCTGAAAAATTTCAATCCCTGAGCGGTATGCATAGATCTCATCCTCACTGCAACATCTTCTGCGGCTGCTTTTATTACCCGCATCTTCTCTTTGAAGGAACACTTCATGCAGAAACTCTCGCACTTTGTGAAGTGGGCTGACTTTCGAGCTTTCTTCAATGCCCACCCAATTTCAGCCGATGATGTGAGTTCTTCTGACAGTCCAAGGGAAACTGGGGCAGTCCCTGATGCAGATGACTGTGTGGCCTCCATGTAGCATGCAGTGACGGACCTGCACGTATCTGCCCATTTTTTTCTTGATCGTATCGTAGGACGATTCTCGCTCCAGCACTAAAAGGTGTTTGCCAGCATTAAGGTGTAGTTGAAGATTGCTATGGCTTTGGTAGACCTTGATGCAACCCTCTACTTCTTGTTCAGGTGTTGAATCTGATGATGTTGGTTGCTAATGTTGCTCCGGTGACCTGGAAGGAACTCTGAAGGCCCCTATTGCCACCTCCAGCGTGCTGAATGGTTGAACTGCTGATAGGTTCCTCAGACCTTGAGGGAAGACGAAACGCGCTTGTTTTGCCGGAGAAAAGACTTTCCCCGAGTCCCTCGTTTTACGTGCATCAAGCAAAGGTTTTATCAGCTTTGGTAAACTTGGTTGTTTATATCCTGTATGCCTGTCATCGAATGCTTGGTCATGGTTTGGGATCCCTCATTTACCTTACAGCTGCGTAGCAGTCCATTATGAGCAGAACCTGTGATGGCCTCTGGTTATCGAGAACCGCAGTCTTGGTGAACTGATCGAAGAACGTGGGAATTCCACTCTTCTATGCTAGGTACGGCACAGCTCAAATCATGCTGCAACTCTTCTCGTTTGTCAGGACTAACTCAAAGAAAAAGAATGGAAAAAATAAATTGGCAAACTACCATACAAGTCAGCAAAGGAACAGACAAACTGTCAAGTAAAGATGTGTGCGAATAAATGAATAACTGTGAGAGTAAATGAATGAAGGAAGGAAGGAATAAATGAATGAATGAATGAATGAATGAATGAATGAAGCTGCGAGTAAATGAATGAATACGGTTAACTATCAACTTTTTTTTTTATTCCTGTAACTTGATTGTAGCTTTTAGAATGTATTCAGGAGGAGCACGAGCAAGGTCTTTTGTCATCTGACTAATTTCCGCTACTCTAAGTTTCTCTCACTTTAAAGCTGGTAGAAAATTAGAGGTAAATGGATACGCAACGATGTATACTTGAGCTACATAATTTTGCTTACTTTAGATATTATTCATCAGAATTTACTGCTTGCTGCAGGTCTATTATTGCATTTTTAAGGTCCTCACACCGAGCACAGATGACGTCATGTTCATGCTAGCAATGACCCTTGTACTCCAATGGTCTGCATATGGTGACTCGCTGGCTTTGTGGATCTTAAAATCTGTCTTCAGGTACTGCCAAGCAGCCCGAGATGTTATCAGCCATGGTGCCATTTTGACCTAAGAAACGCAAATGGAGAACAATAAGTAGCTGCCAGAATGTGCTTGACCCACATGCGCAAAGCCACTGCTTGTTCAGCATGGTAGCAACTAGCTATCTCACAAGCTTTTTTGAGGTCATGCATGATTCCCTCGAGAGTGGTGAGTACCAGTACCCCATCAGTCTGTGCTGTCAAGACTGCCAAACGATTTCTTCAGTGAAGCCCCACAAACCAAAACACACAAAAAATGAACTAATATCAGATGCTTTACCACAATAACCATGGGGCTTGGTACAAGTTTTAGTATTTCGCATTATTTCTTACCAATTCGTACAACCCCTACCTTGATGATAGTGAAGAGAGTGGAGCATCCAAGAGGTTCAAAGGATGACTCCTCGCAGAACTTCAAGTACATGCGAACCATATTTGGGATTTCCAAGGTCTCTCCGATCTCCAGTTTGAGCTTCCTGGTACCATGCGCGACATCCTGTAGGAATGACGGACTGGACAAGAAATCTAAGAAGTGATCCACTTGAACTGGGTCTAGTTGTCATCTGGTGATCTTTGGTGGCACGACAGGCTGGCCTGTCTTGGTCTGAAAAGCAAGCTTCCTTGCCTCGTCTATCCTCCATTTGGAGAGTCCTGCTAGGAGCTCTGTCTTGGAGTGGTCATTCACGAAAAAGGGACAAGATCTGCTGTTTTGTGTACCAGTACGCAGCTTCATCATTCCATGTCGACTCAGCCATCCATGTACATGTTTTCTCTCAGATTTTACTCAAACTTTGTCCAAAAAAAACTTTATGATCCCAAACAAAAGAATCCCAAGTTTCATGTCAGTATCTCTGACGGTTGCTGTGTGAGAATTTATGGAAATTTGGGTGAAACGCCCCTTTTGGACTTATTTCAATTAGTCATTTCATTTTGTAGGATTTTGGAAGCACCCTAACTTCTCACGTAATAGAGACAGGAAGCTGAAATTTCATTTGCTGATGCATTCTGGCCTATATATCTGAATTCTGCAGCCAGAATCGCCATGAGAGATCAGAGGGGTGAGAGAGGGGCACCCAAAAACCTAATTTTTTTTTTAAGGCGGCAAGCAATTTTTCCCTTTCTGGGTGTCCCTAGGATTCAGTTCAGTTAATGTTATTGTTCGAAATGTGTTTCTCCCTCATACTTGGGAACTTTCCCACCACCAAGCTAAGCTTTAGGATATTACCATTGGTGAGTGACTTGTGGGGGTCAGAAAACCACTTTGGACCTAAATGTTCCTCGCAGACCCTAGACTTCAGACACCTGGATGACCCTGTGGGCACGGGATTATGGTAATGGCATTTATACTTGACAAATATACATATTTAAACATTAATAAAATCTTTTATCCACCTCCTTCTATACAAACATATTTTATGAAAAAAGGCATTCTGAGAACCCTTTTCAGCATATTGAAGTCCAGAAACTGAAGGTCAAACAGATTACATAGAAAGTGGACTAAACTCTCTAAAATCTGTTATAATTACATTAATGCAAGTGTTTAAAGAAAAGCTGAGGTGCTAAAAGGGACTTTAACCCCTTGTGCACCATAACACGGTCAAGCCCGGAGAAGCCAACAATGCCTCTCCACACCGTTAATGAAAGGTTTCCGTTTAGCACAGTAAAGTTTTAAGTGCCATTTATGGCTTTAGCTGTGTATTGTTGAGCTTAAAAAAGATTTGCCAAAGTAAATCTGAGCCCATGTGGTTATACCAGCTATGAATGAATGTCAGTTCTTGATACAATGCCATCCCAAGGATGGCAGATCACGGGCATTCCGTTTAGCTTTGCGGACTTGCTTTTTATGCAAGAATTATTCTTCCAGATTCCTTGAATCTTATAAATATATTATGCACAGTAGGAGGATTGAATATTCAAATCACCTCCTATTTTTTCTTAGTGAACTGTTTGAAAACAATGTTCCCCTGAGTTTCTCATGCATTTGTTGGCAAACCTCAACCCATCTTTGCTGCCGAAGGACTTGGCCTTTCCTGGGTGTTGGTATTGTATCAAATCATGACTGCAGTCACCCGTTTACACTACCTGATTCAAATAACATTATTCAATCCTACACTTCAATACAGTGCTATTTTCCCTTCCGTCCCAACTTTATCAACATGTAGTCTCAATGTCAGGAATGGATGTAAGTAAAAGAAAAGGAAATGACTTTGACCTTACAAAACATGAAAAATATTGTGTTCAGACTATGAGGAAACATAAGTGAATATAAATTAGAAATCTCTGCTTTCTAAACAATTGCCATGCTTTTCCAACTTTTTCTGATTTTGGGTTGCAGTTGTGGAGTTTAGATAAATCAAAATGCATGTTTCCAGTTGACGAATTTGTTCCACTGTAGGCCATCAACAAAAGATGGCCCGCACATAAAAAAATACCCGTGTTCATTTGATGTTCTGTTTGTTTTTAAAATGTTTTCTTATTCTTTATTTTGTTATCAATCTATTCTAATTGTCCTCTTATTTATTTTTGCTGTTGGACATGGAGTATTTTGCATTTAGTGTCCGACAGAATGGACTTTGTCATATTTGACGCCTTGATCGTGCATGCAATATTTAATTCGCAATGTCAATGGTCATGGAATTGATTTGCTCACTGACTTCAAGCTCTATTTTCTCTGGTGTGGAAATAAAGCGTGAATCAAGTCGATCCATCTGACTAATTTTCGAAAGGGAGACCGATAAAACTGTCCTTATTCAATCTTCAACGGAAGAGTTAAAACAGACAAGTAAATGGACCCAGAGTTAGCAAGACCAGACGTAGGTGTAATGGATGTTACTTTGGTAATCACGTGCATGTACATGTAGGCAGAAGATTTTTTTTTTTTTTTTTGTTTGAGGAAATTTGTGTTGTCTGAGTACATACTAGAATAATGAGATGAAATGTATTACTAAAATTATTTATCCTGAAACAGAATAAAGTATGCTCGATGTGTTAGACGAATTGCAAAGGAGTCCATATATTGCATAGTTAATACTGCATAATAGTTTGTATAACGATACTGATAAATGTTAGGAGTCATGGAATTGGTGTGGCAGACTGGAAACAAGTTAAGAGGATGATGCATACACTGTATGAAGAATATGACTGTAATGGTGTTGTCTCTTAAAGGAGGTTGTTGGCATGTTAGTTGAGTAATGTTATTTTACTGACGAGGGAAAGTGAAATGAAATATAGATCCAAAGATTGATGACATTTGTTGTTTACAAATTGAGTTGTTAACTTGTGGTTGACTAAGTGACCCACTCACCACTGGATCGAGATTGACCATTTGCAACAGCACCAGCATGCTTAGTGGAAAGAACTACGTAAAGATGGTCTGAATGGAATAAAGTGTAATGAATACGAAAATGTTTTATTTTCATCATTCCGAAAAATAAACAGTAGGTTTTGCAAGAAGTAACAGTTGGCAAATAAAGTGAACAATTGTGTGACAAGCAGTAGGTACAGGTGATGGTTGTATAAGTACCATGGATATTCATTGTTATAGTGGTGTGGCGCAAGGTAGGCCTACATTCTCCCTCACAATAGTACTAGTGCATGAATAAAGGGGCACTTGTATAAACTGGGTAGGGAGAATTTAGATTCGCTTTGTGATGGATCATTATGATTGACGACTACATGCCCACAGTATTTCATTTATCTTCACGAAAGTATGAATGATTTGTTGTTATGTATAATACAAAGTATTGATATGAAACTGCTGATTGAAGTAATACTAGGGATCAAATTGGCCACTGTTCAAGATCAAAAGTCCTTGGCCTGTGGTGTCCCACTCAAATTTATGGGTATAAAGTAAGCCGTTTTACGTACTGGGTGGTTCCTAAAATGCAACCTCATACCTGGGAAGGCATAAACTAAAAGAAATGGTAAGGTTGGCGTTGGATAGATGGTTTTGTGAAAAAATGAAATGTTTCCAACAAGTCCTGATGCAGGCCAGTGGTTGGTGGTTTTGATTCCAGATCAATTTTTTTGCTGCAAGGGAAGTATGTGCATTTGGTGTGACAGTAAAAGAATGTCCGACCTTGCTTCATGCAAATTGCTCTGGAGTGAGAACTACTGGACGGACTCAGAAATTGTTGGTACAAATTTGTTTTAAACACAATTTCCTATCCAATCATACCACTTTCGTGGTGTTCGGCTGCTGCAAGTATGGGGTTGCGTTGTGTGGATCAGTCTGTATACGTGACCTTCTGAATGATACGAAAGATGGATGCAAGTTGAAAATGAAGGAATAGTACAAAAATGTCTGCCTGGGAACAGGTGGAAAGAAGGATTGTGCAGTAGGCTTTTTATTTTTATGATAAGCAGTTGAACATGTTGAATAAGATAATACAGACATCCATGAACTTCAATCGGTGTTGAAGCCTTGCTACAGATGTCTTGTACAGGATTATGAAGGATTTTGCATGTTGTAATATTTGTTTACATTGAAACAAGTACACAAATAATAAACGATTCTCTAAACATATAATTTTGCTGCACAATTTGGCATAAATTGTTGAAAATGACTGTTTTAAAATGTCGAGCAAGGCTGCGGCCAGATGGAAATAAATGAGTGAGGTTTGAACGCTCCCTTGCGAGACATGTTGTACATGAATTTCAGGATATTGGATATATATTCTGTACAACTACAACAAGACTTGGCAAGTAGGGCTACTTGTTTATATATATCAAATGAGAATTGAAATTGAAGAATAATGATAAGTTCAGTAAAACGTATTGAAATTGTTGAAATAACAGTTGAACATGTTGAATAAGATAACGCAGTAGAAGAAGTTAACATATGATGCATATTTAGAGAATCGGAAATGAGCACAAATTGTACGAAGTCATTGTTGTTGTTAAATATGAATGAGCAGAACAAGGCTGCGGCCAGACGCAAATGAATGATAGAAATGCAATCTGCTTTGTTGGAGATGTTATGGCATTTAAAGGAGATGGCATATGTTGCACTTGTGCCATTTTTTGTACAACATGGTGATACTTGTATACTAAACAACAATGCAGTCATACCAAAATAAAAGAGTCAATTTCAATTGTTGCCCAAGTTTGCTGGAGATGTCTTGTAAGGATATTGTATATTGCAATTAGTCATAATTTTTTACATAGCAACAAGTACATAGATAATACATGATAGTGTCTTGGAAAAATTGTAACAAATTACTGTTGTGAAATGTCAAGCAAGGCAGTGGCAGGTGAAAATAAATGAAATTTGAAAGCTGCATTGTCTTATATATGACAGGAAGATACGAGTAGGAAGTTCATAGGAAGGTGTACCTATGAGGCATGAAAATGTACAAAACCCAAAACCAGTGAAGTTGGCACGTTATGCAAATCGTAAATAAGAACAGAATACAATGATTTGCAAATCCTTTTCAACTTATATTCAATTGAATACACTGCAAAGACAAGATGTTAAATGTTCAAACTGAGAAACTTTTTTTTTTTTTGCAAATAATCATTAACTTAGAATTTAAAGGCAGCTACACATTGCAAAAAAGTTGGCACAGGGGCCTTTTTACCACTGTGTTACATCGCCTTTCCTTTTAACGACACTCAGTAAACGTTTGGGAACTGAGGAGACCAATTTTTGAAGCTTTTCAGGTGGAACTCTTTCCCATTCTTGCTTGATGTACAGCTTAAGTTGTTCAACAGTCTGGGGTCACTTGTCATATTTTACGCTTCATAATGCGCCACACATTTTGAATGGGAGACAGGTCTGGACTACAGGCAGGCCAGTCTAGTACCCGCTCTCTTTTACTATGGAGCCATGCTGTTGTAACACGTGCAGAATGTGGCTTGGCATTGTCTTGCTGAAATGAGCAGGGGGGGGAAAAGACGTTACTTGGATGGCAACATATGTTGCTCCAAAACCTGTATGTACCTTTCAGCATTGATGGTGTCTTCACATATGTGTAAGTTGCCCATGCCTTGGGCACTAATACACCCCCATACCATCACAGTTGTTGGCTTTTAAACTTAGCACCTATAACAGTCCGGATGGTTCTTTTCCTCTTTGGTCCGGAGGACACGACGTCCACAGCGTCCAAAAACAATTTGAAATGTGGACTCGTCAGACCACAGAACACTTTTCCACTTTGCATTAGTCCATCTTAGATGAGCTTGGGCCCAGCAAAGCCGGCGGCGTTTCTGGGTGTTGTTGATAAATGGCTTTCGCTTTTAACTTGCTTTTAACTTTTAACTCGAGTTTTAACTTGCACTTGCAGATGTAGCGACAAACTGTAGTTACTGACAGTGGTTTTCTGAAGTGTTCCTGAGCCCATGTGGTGATGTCCTTCACACACTGATTAGTCCCCCCAGGAATCCGCGATTCCGCGGTCGCGGAATTTACAGCGGATTTCAAAGCCCTCCGCGGAAATCAAAGCAGTCCGCGGAATATAGGGCGAGGTGCAGAATTTTATATTTTACATGTATTTTTCATCCCGGCCGCTAGATTTTGCGGTCAGATAAACGGGATCTAAGACTCACAGCTGGTGCTGCCGGATACGGAAACTGATTTTTTTCTGCTGTATGCAGCATTAACTATATAAAAAAATGGACGCAGCACCCTGATTTGAAAAAAGAAGCCCATGTGGAAGTATCGTAGAATGGCATTGTATTTAATGGCCAGCAGATGGCGATGTCAGTGGTTGCAGAAAGAAGTTCAATGCAATAGAAGTCTATGAGAAAACGATCCTACTTTCTGACCTGATTTTTTATTTAAATAATGATTTTTCACATCATTTTGTGTTAGCTATAGCAATTCTCAGGTCTCCTTCGTTATATCATGACATTCATTTTCGTGAATTATGGTCCCATATAAACTGGAATGAAGTATAAAGCCAGAATATGCTTCTGGGGCGTCGCTGTCCTCTGGTCCTCGTCCGATACGGTCAGATCCAGAGCCACGTTCCTCCCCGGATCTTTGATTCACTTCTTCATCTTCGAACCAGTGGGTGACATCACGGTAGCTTCATCCATCTTTTTATGTAGTCTATGGTATGCAGTAATGTTTACAATATCCTGAGGATACAGTGAATAGTGTACACTTTGTTTAAATCTTTACTTTGATCTTTGGCACTTGTTCAGTTACTAAGCCTCGTTCACCCATAGTTTGGTGAAATGTTTTGCACTCGATAAGTTATGCAAATAAATCTGCTCAAGAGGGACAAAAAGAATATTGATGCTGCTTATTTTATAACCACAATGTTTCGCAGTGTTTTGGTATTGCAAATAATTTCATTAGAGAATTTTCGCTTCGTTATTACATAAATTTGCTTTATAACTGGTCATTTTAGGTTTTTTTTAATGCCCGCCAAAAATCAACTTTCAAGCCGCGGAATCAAGAATTGCTCTCTGCAGAATCAGGAATTTTCTCTGCGGAATCAACACTTTTTCTCCGCAGATTCCTGGGGGGACTAACTGATGTCGGTTTTTGATGCAGTACCTCCTGAGGGATAGAAGGTCACGGGCATTCAATGTTGGTTTTCGGCCTTGTCGCTTACATGCAGTGATTTCTCCAGATTCTCGGAATCTTTTGACAATATTACGGACCGTAGATGATGAAATCCCTAAATTTCTTGCAATAGCTCGTTGAGGAATGTTGTTTTTAAACTGTTCGACAATCGGCTCACGCTTTTGTTCACTAAGTGGTGACCCCCGCCCCATCCTTGTTTGTGAATGACTGAGCATTTCAGGGAAGCTGCTTTTATACCCAATCATGGCTGCCACCTGTGGGATGTTCGAAATAAGTGTTTGATGAGCGTTCCTCAACTCTGTCTTTTTTGCCATTTGTGCCAGTTTACCTGTTCGAACATTAAGTAACTTGTCTTTGCAGTGTATTCAATTGAAAATAGGTTGAAAAGGATTTGCAAATCATTGTATTCTGTTTTTATTTACGATTTACACATCGTGCCAACTTCACTGGTTTTGGGTTTTGTATTACATGCATGCTATCAAAGGTGTATGAAATTGTGGAAATGACAGTTGCATTAGTTTGACATGTTTGACGATTTCTTTGCATTAGTATTGGATGCGCATTGTGGAATAGTTTGTCTTCTGCAGTTGTTTAGTATATTTGGCAGTTGGTTTTCAACGTGGTGTGCTACTCGCACTTGCTATGGTTGCATAGATATTTTGGGTTTGTAGATCAGGAAGTTCAACTTGACGGAGTGGTGGTGTTGCTGATGTTGATGCGATTGGTTCAGCCCTTTGTGCTTGTGTTCCCATAGAATGGGTTTGACGTGTTGACAGTTCAGCTCTGGTGGTGGTGGTTGTTGCTGCAGGATTGAGCGGTGGTGCTGGCCTGTTTACAACAACTTGTTGATGATAAGGACGTTGTATTGCAGCTTCTATTTGATAAGGTTGGTTGTTGTCTTGTTGAAGTTTAAATAGAGGCACATCTGGCAGAATGCGTGGTGGTCGCACAGATGTCAAATGGAAGCGTGGTTCTCGGACTTCCTCATCAGTTGCTCGTAATCCTGGCTTATACCAGCCTGAGATTTGCCATGTCATATGGTTGTTTCTATAGACATCGAGAACACGTTCGATGTGTTGTTGGAGTTCGAGCATTGGCAGCTGTGGTCTTGTGGTCTGAAAAAGATGAGAATTGCTAAGAATGATTTTGATGATAATCATGTTAAGGCAATGGTTTGATAGGGTTTTATTTGATGTCAACATGCATAGTCTGATACCCCGGCGCCAGTCTATTTCGGTGACCTTCACGCCATTCTCAAGGTCACACCGAGAGACTGTGGATTTTCACACTGATAGCCTTGTCAGTGAGATATCTCAAGAACTAATCGACAGATTTACTTAAAATTTCATGTCAAAATGAATTACTGTGAAACCCCGGCGCCAGTCGATTTTGGTGACCTTCGCACCATTCTCAAGGTCACACTGTGAGATTGTGCATTTTCACACTGATAGCGTTGTCAGCGAGATGTCTCAAAAACGAATCCACGGATTTTCTTCAAATCTTATGTCAACATGTATTAGGGTGACAAAGACACGTTAGTGTCAAATACTTGTATAATTCTGAATTTTGAATAGGTTTCTCGATTCCTGTGCGTTGTCTGTTATAACAGAGCACAGATCTCCTTCAGTCAGTTCCCTGAAACAAGAAACATTAAGGGAATGCAGACTTAGTCTGACTGGAGGCAAGGACGCCATACAGATAAGTGTTGTATCCATGAAGTATTAGATTGTGCCAGGTTGGTGTTATAGAAATGTCAATGTTTGAAGTTAGAGCAGATGTCAATGCTACGACTGCAACATGTGGTTTGTGTGCAAGTTCAGGTAAGGGGTGTGTTTTTTATTTTTTTTTTAAGCTGAATGCCATGCGAGTGATTTGTTTCCATTTTGATTACTTCAAAATGGTGCTCACCTCATGAGAACCAATCGATTGTATTGTTTGTCTACTTTCGCAAATTTATCCTTTGAAGGTTTTCTGCCTTTTGCCTTCTTTATACGGATGATTTCAGCCAGCAAACGAGTGTTGTCATCTGGGTTGTTTACCACATCTGTCAAGTTGACATCACTTACGGTGTACTGACGAGATTGCCATGGCACTGGGCACATCTCCATGCTCATTATACTGTCGAAGCATGGTTGTATTGACCTGGAAGTAGAAGGAAGTAAAAGGGAAGGATTATTTAAAGATAATGAATGCGTTGAGCATGTTCAGTAAGGTGTTCGGTAGAACAATGTTGAAAGAGGTAGAACAATGTTGTAGAAGTCTATGGAAAAACATAGTCCTCTGCATAATAGGAAGTGTTTCTGGTGCAATTACTTTGTAAATAAGTGGTGAGAGGATGCTCAATGCACTACCATGCATTTAAGCATCCTCTCACTGAAAGGAATTGCACGAGTATGTATTTACACGAGAATGGTGCATGTAGTTACATGATTAAGAAGGTAATTTTATACCAAGGTCACTTTGAATTGAAATGTAAAGATAGTGAGAAGGATGAGTGCTGTGGTTATTCAATGTTTGATGAAATGTCCATCGCATTGTTCATTGTAAGTGTGTGATATGAATTTTGATGGAAGTACTTGCTGTGAATACAGGGTTAAGAATAGGTAAATGTGGTCATTGCAGTATGACTGAAGACAAGTGTGAAATTATAAGGTGCACCTATAGGATACTGACATTTATAGGGGAGCTCCTGCTTGATGAAGTTAGTGGAAGTTTCCCAATTGTTCCCATACCAGCTGTGGGTAGCGTGTGCGAAGTTGGTTGAAAATCACAAGGCCATTGGTGTATAAGGATCGTGTATGTGGTAGATGATCGCTTGCATTTTTTTGGTGACAAGTGTTCGAAAAATTTTCGGGCTCTGATATCTTCGTCTGAACCAGTTCTAGGAAATCTGTAGACTAGTGCAAAGCACACCCATGGATGCAGATGTGAAGTATTGGTATATCTTGATCCATGTCCACTGTTGTGTTCCTGCAAGCGGCACTTTATAGATGCAGTTTCTCCTACATATGCAAACTGTGTATGTTTGGTACTGACCAGCATGTATCCCTAGCTAATATCTGCACTTGATAGTTGCTGCATGCGTACAGTTGGTGGGTATGGGTTGTTGTCATGGGTGATTACTTGGTTTTGGGAAGATTCATTTAATGCTGACAGTATGTTCTCTATATTTACTGTCCATGTAAGCGTTGTGTGAATGAGTTTCTGAATTGCCAGCAAGGTGTCAGAAGGATTTTCTGTGACACATATGATTTTGTCCAGTGATTTAACACGACTGATCAGGACTAACAATTGTTCTCGTTTACAAAGTCTGTACTTCACTTCCGTGCAGGAGATCTGTGTGGCAATTCTTGAGCATGTTTCTCCCAGTGCTTTTATCCATTAATCATGTTCCAAGATGGCCGCACCTATGTTGGCAGCTAGTCACTGGAGCAGTGTTCTTCGCTATGTTTTTCCCTTGTTTTTTCTCCTTCTACTGCTAATCACATGTGAAAACAGTGTTGTAGCATTAGTTGTGTACGATCTACATGCCTTGCTCAGCATCCGTGTGTCAGTAGGATCCTCCCTGTCTCAACAACCTGAACAGTGGAGCTACCACAGAGTCCTGCACCAGAGCATCCCGGACTCAATCTGGGTGTCCTCCTGCTGCTGCCCCAGGCTAAGACTGGGGAGAAGATGGTGAAACTTCAGAGTCTGCTCCGAGGACGCACCCAGTCGGTTCCCCAGTCCATCTCCACAGAGTCTTTCCTCAATCTGAGGCTGTCATGCCTGCGTCCAATCTTTCCATCGCCCTCCCCGGAGCTGCCAGTGTTTGCCCTGGCTTCCTGCCACCGACCCCGGCCTCAGGGCCTGCCAGTGGGGGCCCTAGGCCTGCTGCGAGGTATCTCCGCTCCCTGCCCCGAACCGCCATTGAGGATAAGGCCGGATCCGACTCCATAAACTTCGGACTCATCAACGCCAGATCCATCGCCAATAAATCGTTCACACTAAACGACTTATTCGGCTCGGAGGACCTCGACTTCATGTTGATCGCAGAAACCTGGCAGAGGTCAGATGAGTTTGTGTCCCTGAATGAACTCTGTCCACCCAGCTGCTCCTTCTCCTGCGTCCCGAGATCCTCCGGCCGAGGCGGAGGGCTAGCCAGCATCCACCGGGACCGTTTTCCAGCACGGACTGTGAGTACACGGACTTACTCCTCATTCGAAATCCTGTTCAACAAAATCGGATGCACAAACCTGGTCTACTGCATCCTGGTTTACCACCCGCCGGGAAGAAATGGCTTGTTCCTCGCCGAGTTTGTTGACATCCTCGCCTCCATAATCCACCTGGATCGTATCCTTATGGCAGGGGACTTCAATATTCATGTAAACAAAAGCTCGGATACCTTTACCACGGACTTCCTCTCCCATCACCGACTGCTTTCACCTTGTCCAGCACATCTCCAGTCCCACACACATCAAAGGTAACACCCTGGATCTGGTGTTTTCTATCGGGCTGAACGTCAAAAATATCCATCTAAAAGACTTGCTGGTGACTGATCACAAAGACGTAATGTTTTCCGTGTCCTTTGACAACAACTTTGTTCCGGATAAACAAACCATGAGATCACATATTGTGAACAAGGCAGCAATGGAAAAGTTCACAGCTGCTTTTGATTGCAATGTTTTGAAGGCGCATGCTGATGACGTGGACAGCATTGTAGAGGCTTTCAACGAACACTGCAGCGCCATTTTAGATGACGCAGCTCCCCTAATCTCTCGCCCAGCCCGTGCCGTTAACCCCTCTCCCTGGGTGAATGATGACATCTATGAGCTCAGACGTCAACGACGCCGAGCAGAGAGGAGGTGGAAAACAACCAGCCTGGAGGTCCACCGGCTCCACTACAAAGAACTCACATCAGACTTCAATTCAGCAGTCAAAAATGCAAGGGCTGCATGCTTTGCAAACCTCATCTCCGCCAGTAAACACAACCCCAAAGTCCTGTTTAACACCATAAACACTCTGGTCAGCCCGCCCCTCCCACCTGCTGCAGTGTCTTCAAATAAGGACTGCAACACCTTCCTATCTTACTTTATAAACAAAATCACAAATGTGAGAGCTAACATCTCATCTGCTGCTACTTCACCGGTTCCCCCCCCCCCCAAAAAAGCCCTCCTCCAGCCCTCTAGACAGTATTCCAACCTCCATGCTCCTACCAGCCCTCAGCACAGTTGCTCCCATACTAACCACTATCTTCCCTAGCCAGTGGTGTCGTCCCCTCCTACTTTAAGCAGGCGGCCGTCAAACCCCTACTTAAAGCCTAACCAAGACCCCTCTGCTCCTGAGAACTACAGGCCCATCTCCAAACCTTCATGTCCAAGCTGCTAGAGAAAGCGGTGGCCAAACAACTCACCGCCTATCTAGCATCGGTGACACCTTCCAGTCCGGCTTCCGCAAAGGTCACTCCACCGAAACAGCGCTGCTCAGAGTGACAAACGACATCCTGTTGTCTGCAGATGCCAGAAAGTGTATGGTGCTAGTCCTGCTGGACCTGAGTGCGGCTTTTGACACCGTCGACTACCAGATCCTCCTGGAAAGGCTTAGGGATTGGGTGGGCATCACTGGGACCGCCTTAGCATGGATAAAATCATACCTCTCCGACAGATCCCTGTCTGTGACCGTTGGTCCGCACAATTCGGACTCCTCCCCTCTCCTCTGGAGTCCCGCAAGGCTCTGTTCTGGCTCCCCTCCTCTTCGTTCTGTACCTACTCCCCCTCAGCCACATCATCCGCAATTTCCCCGGCATCGCCTACCACTGCTACGCGGATGATATACAACTCCACTACTCATGCAGACCAGACTAACTTCATAGCCTCAGCACCCTCCTCCACTGCCTGACTGCCATTGAAGGTTGGATGGCTGCCAACCTTCAACTGAACAGCAAAAAAACAGAGGTCCTAATCATTGCCCCCGACAGCCTCACCACAACAATAAAAGACCACCTGGGACCATTCAAAAACAACATACACTCCGCTATTAGAAACCTCGGCGTCCAGTTTGACCAATCCATGCTCCTCGATAGTCAAGTCAAATCTCTCTCACGGAACTGCTTCTACCATCTCCGCAACATCGCCAAACTCCGCTCCATAATCTCCCACTCTGAACTGGAAATAACAATCCACGCTTTCATCACCTCCAGACTGGACTATTGCAACTCCCTTTTCACCTGTCTCAATAAATCATCCATCGACCTCCTCCCAACTGATCCAGAACGCCGCTGCCAGACTCCTCACCAGATCAAGAAAATCATGCCACATCACACCCATCCTCTCTTCCCTGCACTGACTCCCCATCCACTACAGAATCCATTTCAAAATACTGCTGCTCACATACAAAGCTTTCCACAGACAATCCCCTGTATACATTTAAGACCTCATCCACCACCACACCCCCCGCTGAGCCCTCAATCTGCTGACCAGGGCCTCCTGCAAACCCCATGGACTCGACTTTAAACTAAGGGTGACCGGTCCTTCGCCGCTACAGCTCCTAGACTGTGGAACGCACTCCCCCTGGGACTAAGAACTACTCAGTCTTTAGAATCTTTTAAAAAAGGCTTGAAAACTCACCTATTTAAACAAGCTTTTAACTGTTAACTTGTTATCTCTTCTGTTCTATCTTTGCCCTACGGTAATATTTTATGCCCTATCCTATTCAACTTATCTTTTCTGTTCTGTCCTTGCCTCATGCTAATATTTTATGCCCCATCTTGTTTTATCTAGGTTCATCAGTGTTTATATACAAAGATCTGTACGTACTGCCTTGCACTTTTACCCAACACTGTGAAGCACTTTGGGGACATTGCAGGGCTAATTGAAAAAATGTCCCATGGTGGCAAGTTGTCAGGATCGAGGATCCTTTCCCCAGCTGGCACTAATTTCAACCACAGTTTGTTGCTGTCATTGTCTGGTAGCTGCATAACCACGCACAATTGTCCTTGAGAAAATCTTGGTGTCTGTGGAGTTGGTTGTGTATTATTGTATGTCAGACTGAGAATTTGGCCCAGGAATAAGACTAGAGCTTCTTTTTCTTGGCAGGATTTGTTCAGTTTATCCTTGACATGTTGATTAGATGTCCCCCAAATGCCTTGAAGTCTCAGCCTCATCTCGCGCAGTGAATGTTTGGCAGCTGACTTGAGGATCGTTTTGTTTTTCAGCTATATACTTTGTGATAATTTCTTGGCAAGCAGCTTTTGTGCCAACGATTTTCAACGCTTTGTTTGGCACTTCATCCCATGAAGGAACAGCATTTGGTATGCACCTGTTGGAAATGGTATTGACAAAGTGATCGATTTGGTCATCAGTGATGGCAATACTTCGCATGATGTCAATCAATTGTTGCAGATCCTTTATCTTCACATGATCGCACATAGTGTTTCATTGGTAAAATTCTGAATGACATCATGAGGTAGTGGCTAGTCCAAAATGGGATGCCTTCAAATGGTGTCAGTTGATAAGGATCTGCTGTGGCGATGACAAGTCCACCCATTAGTTGTTGAAAATTCCTGATAAGTCTCAGTATGGTGTCAATTGCTGCAAACGACTGAAGATGGCAATCCTATCTCTTCAATCAACAAAACTTGCAGGCGTTGCTGCATTGCAAGCTGAACTGGGGTCTTAAGAAGTGATGTTACTGCCTTTGAAACAATACTGTTAATTGTGTGGAACTTGACATTGACAACGGGTAGTGCAAATGTCATGTGGATATGGAACTAAGGATCGACCGATACATCGGCCGGCCGATATATTAGGCCGATATTTGCATTTTTTTACTTGAATCGGCATTGGCCGATTCGCGCGTGGGTTCGCCGATGTATTTTTCCGCGGCATGATTTACAGACAGGCATCCAGGGGCAGCTCTGTGTTGCCGGAAGTCCCTGCAGCACATGCAGACGCGTTACCCCTCCCCCACTGGAAGAGTGGTGAACGCAGTGGCTGCCTCAGAACAAGGTGTTTTAAAATTTCAATTAGCCTGTCACTGTTAAACTTAGTTGAAATATTGCCACCCACTTTGAAATGGGAAACGTGCATGCTAAGTAATTGCCATGTAGTACACGTGCTTGGAAACATAGTTAAGTTTGTGGGTCAGAAAAACGGGAATGCTGTTGAATGCTTCGTCTTGACTTACCATTGTATTTAGGGAGCTGTTGACGTCGTTGTAGGCTAATTTGTACAGATGTAACGAACACCGGTTTAAGGATTAAGTAATGTCAACGTTGTCAATTCAGTTCCATGGTGTTTGTTGGAGTTTAATTCATCGAACTCCGGGGTGAGGTTAAACGCGTTTTGTGTCGTGTGTGTATGTGCAGGGCTCGAAATTGCGGCCAAAATTAACACTGTGCGACCTTCGAATTAAAATTGTCGCACCTGTGCAACCGCTTTTCCCCCCTATTAATCGCCCCTTTTCGGGTACATTTGGTAGTCAGAAGGCATGCCAGCCGCCGCTGCAGCTTAAATAGAGATGGGCTTATGTCTCGGCAGTGCATGAATTTACTGGACAGACCGCAGCCGTGCGCACCAGTATAAGAATGGAGCGCACCCAGTGTGTGCCATTCTGTAGCCATTCTGACCAATCAAAGGGGAGGTTGACGTCCTAAACCTCAGCGCTGATTCTAGAATGGTTAATAATAGCCGTGAAACAATCCATTTCGCGGAAATGAGAGTTACCATTGCACCTATGCACAAGATTTCGACGGAAAATGAAACGAAGAGCAAGGGAAGACTTATTTTTTTGGTACCGTTAACGTTAAAGACGAGTCGGTATCAAAGGTTACTGAAACTGAAAATCATGACGGTGATTCGGATGAAGCGGCGGCGAAATCAGTTGATCATTTTCGCAAAGAGTTGCATTGAAATTTTGAATGGCTGAGTTTATAAGAAGGTGAACTGCACTGTGTTCATTGGAAAGATAATGGCCCGAATCTCGCTGTTAACAGCGCATTATCTACTGAGTCCAAACACTTTAAACGTGAACGTCCTTCCACACATGGAGAAAGCACGAAACACAGAAAATACTGTGACAAATGTGCGTAAACGAGTAGGTCCGGTGTTCTGTTAATAGTTGCAACTTATCAAAATATGCTGCCTCGTGGCTCAGCATTTTGCGCAGCCCTAAAATCTCTGTCTTGGTTTCTTCGCTCATATCTTCAGTATCCCATCTGCGAAAATCATTAACATTTTTTACAGCGCGTCTTTAGACCAGTAAACATTTAAATATTTGCAAGTACACGCAACGTTTTCCTGAAAATGCAGAAATTAGAAGACAATTGCGTGTGCAGTGGCGTCTCTGGAAGTGATCATTGGTGAAGCGCGGACCATGCCTATGCGTCAAGGATTTTTCCTGGCTTGTACTCAGTTATTTTCCGTTATTAACACGTTTTTCCAATTTAGGCAATCGAAATTACGGTTTCTCTCTCCGTGAGATCTATTGACGACTATATAATGGGATTAATTCAGATCAGAGAATTTTTTAGGCCACTCAAATTGTTCAACGCTTTATGAATGACAAACTGCTCTCAAACTTTCTGATTAATGATTGTTGCCATATCGAAATGTACCGTACTGTACTGTACCGGCGTGTTCTCGGAGTGAATCTATTGCTCAGTCCCTCAAGGAAGTTGCATGTCGGGATTGCAACTATTAAAGCAAATTCAACCAATCCACGCAAATTTCTCGCGGACAAAAAAATAAATTGACAAGACATTGCAACTTTCATTGCCACTTTTTGAAAAAGTTACCTCAAAAATAATAATAAAAAACTATTAAAAAAGCCAGGAAAATCCTGGAAGGATTGTTTGTCAATTATGCGAATGATTGCGTGCAAGTCAGGGTTAGTAATTTAGGGGAGTTATGGGCCGCACCAATCTTTAGTCCTAGAGACGCCCCTGGGCGTGTGGCATAGGCCATCTTAAAACAAACATATCCAACTCATTATAAAGTCTGCTTATGTTATAATAAGCCAACAAATAGCAAAGTTACCGCTGTGGACTGATTCATATTGCAATATTGAGGCAAAAAAAGGACTTAACGTCAGTTCTGCATTTAATCCTAACACAATTGAAGATTTGATTCGCATCAGTGTGGAGGGTCCTCTTGACATATTTTATGCCTCACTCGCAGGGAGGAGATGTATTGAAGGGCAGAGCAAGGGGACTCAATTTTAAATCCTGGCCTCCAGATATGGAATGAAGCCAATGTAGTGGAAACCTTTCTTAATCAATGAACTCAAGACTCTCATATTGTTTCATAATTGTCATTTGTTGGAGACAGTTGTATTGTTAATGTGGAGTGTTATATTGTAGTTTCTTTTAAACATTAAAAAAGTATATTTATTGGTGCTTCTTTGATTTCGGTGTCTGCGCTCCTAAATTTTTGCCCGCGCTCTTAACTTTTTGAACTCAGGAGCGCAGCGCTACCAAGCAAAAAAGTGTGTGTGTGTGTCTTGAGTTCATTGATTAAGAAAGGTTTCCACTACATTGGCTTCACCGAACTCAAAGAAGCACCAATAAATATACTTTTTTAATGTTTAAAAGAAACTACAATATAACACTCCACATTAACAATACAACTGTCTCCAACAAATGACAATTATGAAACAATATGAGAGTCTTGAGTTCATTGATTAAGAAAGGTTTCCACTACATTGGCTTCATTCCATATCTAGAGGCCAGGATTTAAAATTGAGTCCCCTTGCTCTGCCCTTCTATACATCTCCTCACTGAGAGTGAGGCATAAAATATGTCAAGAGGACCCTCCACACTGATGTGAATCAAATCTTCAATTGTGTTAGGGTTAAATGCAGAACTGACGTTAAGTCCTTTTTTGCCTCAATATTGCAATATGAATCAGTCCACAGCGGTAACTTTGCTATTTGTTGGTTTATTATAACATAAGCAGACTTTATAATGAGTTGGATATGTTTGTTTTAAGATGGCCTATGCCACGCGCCCAGGGGCATCTCTAGGACTAAAGATTGGTGCGGCCCATAACTCCCCTTAATTACTAACCCTGACTTGCACGCAATCATTTGCATAATTGACAAACAATCCTTCCAGGATTTTCCTGGCTTTTTAAATTGTTTTTTATTATTATTTTTGAGGTAACTTTTTCAAAAAGTGTGTGTGTGTGTGTGTGTGTGTGCGTGCGTGCTCTCTCCCTCAGAGCAGACTGGGGCAGCCATTTCTACTATCATAGAGGTCTTTAGCGTGCACTAGAAGAACTTACATGATGAAAGAAATGTAGTACTAATTTGTGTCAGTGTTTTGTGAAGACGTATTTAGAGCTGTTTTGCTGCCGTTATCAATCCAGCAGTAGTGGAGTTTTTCTGTCAGCGTCTGCTCAGCTGGTGTGTGTGTGTGTGTGTGTGTGTGTGTGTGTGTGTGTGTGTGTGTGTGTGTGTGTGTGTGTGTGTGTGTGTGTGTGTGTGTGTGTGTGTGTGTGTGTGTGTGTGTGTGTGTGTGTGTGTGCGCGCGCGTCTCACTGGGGAGGAGCAGCTGTCACATCGATGGCTGGTTGAATCTTTTCAATCAATGTTTTTCTAACTTGAGACCTGTGATATTTGTTATCATTGTGTCATTTTTTTAATGTAAATTGAGGGAGCAAAAGCGTATCGGCCACAAATATCGGCCCAAGAAAATCGGCAGTCCACAATCTGTCATCGGCTAAGGGTGATGGAAAAAAATCAGTATCGGCATCGGCCCTAAAAAATCCATATCGGCCAATCCCTATATGGAACCCTCCTAAACGACGTGCTCTTTTAGAAATAACAGCAACAAGGACAGTACGCATGCTTTTGGAAAGCGCAAACGTGTTTGCTAGGACCAAGATGTGGATCTTTCCTGAACCTGGTGGTCCAACTAATAAGAAGCAGTTTTTCTCCAAGTGGTTGGTATTCTCAGCACTATTTATTGCAGTGATACAGTGATTTAGAGCATGTTGTTGTTCTTGCACAGACTGTGGAGACTGCTGATGGTGTAAGGCTGTGATTTGTGGTTGGTATATTACAGGACCGTTTTTGAAGTCCTCAACATTTGAGAAGTGAGGCAGTCCTTCACTGAGGACAACAATCGCTGCTTCTCGAATGAAACGTTCATGATCGGCCAATTCCTGCGAGTTGGCATCATCTATTTGTTCCTGTGTGGTGCTTGGAAGTGGGAAATCAGCATTGCCCAAGATACCTTGTAAACCTTGTAAAGCAGCATTTAAATTTTTTGCAAAGGTTACTGTCCCGAATGGGTACCCCACAGTAGCTGTTCTACAACATACCTGCGGGCTAGACATTTGACATCATGCCCATCTGCTTGGTTGTGGTTGATGAGTATAGCTGTTTTCAGTGCTGCAGTCATGCTGGGTTGGCTATAGCTACAGAATTGGACATCTAACTCGCCCATTGTTGGCACTAGATGAGTAAAATAATGCTGGTATATTTGATGGTGATGGACTTGTGAAAACGACTACAGTCCGACGCTTTTCACTGTCATCAACAAATCGTTTGGAGTGATCACTTATATTGTCTCTTGCATTTTGGCTTTCTGTAACCAGTGTAGTATGTGAACATACTGCTCAATCGCAATGTTGGCAATGGCTTCATCTGGATTCGTCGTCAAGTCATGCATGTATGCTGCTACATCCCGATGATGAGGTGCCCTTATGTGAATACAGCGTCTGATGTGATCCAGTAGATAAGATGCATTCAGGATGGGTTTGGTATCTGCCGTTGCATCCTTTTCCCATGCGAACCACCGCAGGTACAGTTCCAAGGTGGAAACTTAAAGCAATTCTGGTGGTCGGATTGAAGAAGCTGATGTACCGCCATGTAGAAGTTGCCTCTCTCATAATTGGAAATAGTGTTGACCTGTGATGCAGTGAAATGTCACTGTGCTGGCAATGGGAGACGTGCTGCAACAGTTTCTGGCAAACCACCACCACCATTTGTTCTTGCTGTCGATTGTAGGGCTTTTTTCTGTATTTCACCACTGCTGAATGATGTTCTGGTGGTTTAGTTGAAGCAATAAAGAATATGGAGCTGCATTTTATGTATGCAAAATTCAATTTCTACCCGATCATCTCTGTCAAAGCCAGTTTGCGTGCTAGGTTTGTATTCTTTGAATTTAATTGGTGTAGGCATTGTCCACTGATTTTTTTTATTTTTTATTTTTTATTTTTTATATTGATTGGGTCATGGACATCTACATGAACCTCATCTGTTGCTGCTGTTTTCCAGACAGTCACAGGCTTTTTTTCATCCATCCCTGCAGCATATTTTGCTAGGTAGGAAACTTAATTTCCTGTCACAGACTTGCACAATAGTACTGGACTTCACTGCTACGAACAATCTGGGTGTGGTTGGGACAAAGTGTTCATCACTTTGGGCTGGGTAGTGCCAAATGCCAGCACGAAACTCTGGGGTGGTTTGCCAGCGCTGTTGGCAATGACATGGTAGCCAAATCCAAGTAGTGTAGTTGCTCATAGGTTTCAGGTGGGTACAGGAGGCCATGCTGTTCGAAGTGGTATGTGCAACTTGGAGGGTGCTTTGATACTTATCATATAAATGTATCATCCTTTGCCTTGCGTTTGAGACAACATCCACCTGCTTTCACACAAGAATGTTGTTGTAGAGTTCCTGCAATTTGCTGCAGGTTTTTGACGTCTGTAACACTGTCCACCAATCCATCTGCCAACAGTGTACCATAATCAGTACCAGTGTCTGTTGACCAAAGTGACATATTTGAGCATCTGACTCTTCCAAGAGTTTTATGGTGTGGCTCATCCTTGAGTGTCACTCCTGCATGTACGTGCGGGTGGTTTCCCAAAGCACCAGTGCTTTGAAATTCAAATCTCATCCACAAACTTTTAATTGGGCCCGAGATATGTTCTGAACTTGTCGTAATATAGGACCAAATGTGGGGTACAGTTTTTTTTTCCGACGCACGAGTCAGTAAAACGCAGTAGTTTTGTAGAAGATCATGCTGCCTGTTTGGACAGTGTTGTTCAGAGTAATGTTGAATGGCCGAACGAAGTGATGCCAAGCCAGGAGTTGCTGTGTCATTACAGGTTAAGGTGTAGAAATATGTCCATGGTCCCTCTGTCCGTAAAGTTGCGATGAGGCGATTGACCTGACGTTTAGCATCTATGTCATTGTAAGGTAGGAGATTTTCTTGCATGTCGGGCAGAATCCTGTCTCCATCACAAACGATGGCCTCAAACCCGCGATGACATGCAATTTTAGCTGAATTCCTTTTCAAATCAGTGTTCAAAAGCACATCAAATACAAACTGCAGGTATGAGATATCATGTGAAGTCAAAATGCTTCCGTCCATGACACAAGTGATTAGGTGATCCTTGAGTGATGCCAAATTTCTTTGATGACTTCGTTGTATAATGTTGGAGTAGAATATTGATGAGTGAGTACCGGTGACTGAATGACCTTCTGCAGCCCAAAAGATCCTGGGGAACAACATTTTCTCAGGATAAACCAGTGATGTAGTCCATTCTGGGGTTTTGCTGCAGATATTTTGAAATAGCTGTAAAGTTGGAGCTGTATATTGGCACCGTGTCTGCTACAGTAGAGAGAGGACATGTGCTGGTCATCTCGCTGCTGTTGCCCATAGGATATATTGTTTCCAAATCAACTGTGTCCCATGAATGAACTATAAGCACTCCATCATAGATGAAGGATATTTCAACTTCGGTGTCATCAATAACATCAAAGGCATCATCATCCTTGGAAGACTCTTCCCAACCCTTGTTAACTAGCCGTGGTCTTTTTGGAGCAGTTGCTGTAATGCTCATATCTGTATTTGGAAGGTATAGCCCATATTGGCCAACAGTTATTGTGGTACATTGAGGATGTTGACACTGGTGTTGAAAGTGTTTTTTTGCACAAACCAACAGTGCATTGATCTTCTCCAAATCCATGTGAACAACTCCAGAATCGGAGGAAACTGCAATTGGGAATGGAGCTGTGTGTTTTGTGCCCTCTTACTTGGCGAATGAGAAGCACATTGTGAACAACACCGTATGCTTGTGTTTGTGCACAGCAACTTTCAAGTACACATTGTTGTGCTGCTTGTAGCCTGTATGTAGTTTTTACATGCATTACTAGGTGATGATGTAATGGTTCTAAGTGGTGTCCTTGGCTGCTGAATGACTGCCAGTTTGTGTTAACCATCCAACACATTGACATGTTATAGTTATTTCCCGCAGTCAATGCAAGCGTCAGTACCCATTGTCTTTGCAACAACTCTTCATGGAGTATCATATCTACACTGTCCCTGTTTGTAGTTGCAATGATGATGTCATGGTCTGGTAATGCTGCTGCAGTCTCTATCAACCAAGTTCTGAATTATTATTGCATGAACTCGGTGACAGACTTGCGAGATGAATGTAGCTATCTTTTCTTCAGCATAATTCCCAGGTACAGCATTTATAGCTTGGAGCAAAATTTGTCGTGTTTCCAGTTTCAGTGCCTTATCACAGTGACAGGTTAGCAGTATTTGCACAGCAGATATCAGTTGTCTCTGTAGTGGAATATTTTGTCCGCCATGCTCTAAGTCTATAAGTAGTTATTGGTACAAATGAGTGCAGGAAGCCATCAGTACCGAATATAGGATTGGTCCTAGCTGATCGTGACGTTTAACAGTTAATTGACATGTTTGTATTATGGGGTCAAATTTTTTTATGACATATCGGACAGCAAGGGATGACAGACATCACTTAAACAGATTTAATTAAACAAACACTGACCAAGATTGAAATATTTACAAAAAAAAAAAAAGATAATTACAGTCCCGGTGGTGACTGAGATGGGGTTTCTTTGTTGCGATGTCCTGGGACAGGAAAATGCTCCAATACAGGCAAAATTCCACAAAAAGAGCTTCAGAGGTTTTGAAAAGCGACAGGTCTGGTCAAATGTATCCTTCCACTATTTCTCCTTGCAATTTCTCCTACCTTACTCTCTCAATTTTTCTCGTTATATACTCTTTTCCAGCCTCCTCCCACCTTCCAGACTTTTTTCAATTCTCTGGGACTTTCCCCTCTGAGGCATGCCCAGGACATGCCCAAAACCTAGCTCCAAACTGGCTTAACAAAAAAAAAACAATGCTGCCATCTAGTGGCGCTTTTTTCCACTTTACAATTTTTTGTACTTTGCAGCACCAACACCATCACCTTTTGTGTACAGTGAGCAGGCAATCTTTCGGTTTGACTGTTATCTCTTGGATGCCATCGTTGCCTTGAGGTATGTTTGCCGTTGGCATGTAGGGTACAGCGTGTACCTTGTCAGGGATCGCGCTACCCGCTTGCCAAATCGCCGAAAGTTGGCGAACGTTGCTCCAATCCGGGGACTAAAAACCTGAAGGTGACAAATTTTGGCAAAGAGCATTATTTTGCTCCAGCAGTACATGGAAATCAATCTTCCTGTCTGTCATGCGTATTGCCTCTCATATTCCCCATTCCACTTCAAAAAGTCTGTTTCAGCCCCTCCCCTCAGTGATATTCCGATACGCACTCCGCCGGGCCGCCCACTCTCAATCTCGCCATAACTGCATGCTTTCCGCCTATCATAATTTATGCAAAAACTGCTAGTGCCGCGGTGTGGTATACAGAACTACTTGGGGATTCCCGCTCGTCTAGTTGGGCCATATGCTGGTTCCCTGCGCCACAAAGTAGGCGCAAAATGGGAGCAAACTGTCATAAGACTGGCAGGAACCTACCATCTTTATCATTATTATTAAAACAACATTGCTGTCTCTTAGGCATAAACTAGGATCAAAAGTCTGTCCCCCCCCCTTCATCTAACCGGACCCTCATGTTAGTTGCTTGTTCACGTCATGCACGTGCCGGTATTTGAATATGCTCGCTCTGTGACCAGGCTTTTTAGGTCACCTGAGCCTTTTGTCCGTCGTCGTGCGTCGTCCGTAAACTTTTCCTTGTGAACAAAACAACTTAAGTATTTATGAACCAATTTTGATGAGACTTTGTACGCAGGCTTATATCCATAAGATCTTGGACGAGTTTGAAAACCAGATTGATTCGATCATATTTGATGGAGTTATTGCCCTTTGTTGTATTATTATCATAAGCAACCTTGTGAACACAATTTTAGTAAATATTGGTCAATTTTCATGAAACTTTGCATGCTGGCTTATAGATATAAGATCTCAAAGAAGTTCGAAAACCAGACCGATTCAATCAAATTTGATGGAGTTATTGCCCTTTGTTATATTGTCATCATAAGCCACATTGTGAACACAACAACTTAAGTAAGGGTCAGAAAAGGATGTGTCATGTTTAGGTTTTGGAGGAAACTGGAGTATACCTGGAGAAAACCAACAACCTGTGGTTGGTACTTGGCAACTGCCTGTACAGTTTGAGAAGAAAATGCCCCACGGGATGCGGTTTTACCTCAGTAGTAGAAAAGTAACTAGACATATGTTAATGAAGGTATTATTCCTTCCTTTCACAGAAGCGTTTTTTGTTTAAACGACAAAATGAAGTTTTTATGAGCATATTCACAGACCGCACCGACCAATGTATTTTCAACTCTCTTAGTGCAAGCCTATTGTCTTGCATTTACTTTTTTATACCTAGATATGCTGGAAACCAGTTATCCATATAGATGGAAGTGTCTTGAGGTGCTTTATAAAAATTGTAAATTTCATGACCCCCAGGCTCCATGTTTGCCCTTGGGGAGGGGGTCAAGTTTACTATAGTTTATATAGGAAAATGTTACTTTTGGGTGTATTCTGTTTAATTCATTCTGGAAATCATTCACACTTGATTGACATTACAACAATAAGATGATATTATGACATTTTTGACCGTTTCCCTTACCCAGGGGCTAAAGGGCAGGGCCCAGGGGTCAAAATGGCTTGAGAAATCTTCTTTGCTTAAAGAAAAAGAAAATAGCCACAAGTTATATACATACAATTTAGAATACTCTATTGTTTATGATACTGGTTTCCATTAATCTGATCCCTGGGGTCAAAATTAGGGCCACGCCTAACGGCCAAGGTTTAACATTGGATGTACTATACTTAGGTGACCGTTAAGGCCCATGGGCCTCTTGTTTAAGTTAAGCCCAGTCCTTGCAATTGTTCGGAAACCATTTGCTCATTAAGTGCCTTGTTTGATTCAAATAGTTTGTTTGTACTTGTCAGCGTCCCCTTCATTCTCAAATTTACTTAACAAAAACGGCAAAATTTGTGTAACATCATTATCACAGCTGTTTCTTAAGCTCCCGTTTGTTTCTATTGCTTCTCAGCAGCGGTGCACATCTTCTACGTCGTACTGTGGCTTTATGTGGATTGGTCGGTGAGTGTGACGGGAAGAACCATCGTCCAATCAGCAGCCACAGATTTTTTTATACCCCCCCGCAACGAAGTTTATTATAACCCCCGCAACGAAGTTTAGGGGGGTATACTGGATTTGCTTTGTCCGCCCGTGTGTGCGTGCGTGCGTCTGTGCGTCCGGACCTAGATCTCATAACCTACTCATCCGATTTTTGAAAATTTTTTTCTCTTGCTGGAAGGACTATTGACTGTGGTACTGCCCGACTACTTGTTGCGAGGGGTATCCTGTAAGCCATGCTTACTGACTAAATCTAGTTTGAAGGTTCCTCCTCTGAAAACTTTTTTGAAGGGCTCTTTCTCATATGGACTTGTGAAATATTTCCGTGGCGGATATATACTCCCTGAGTCCTGGACCGTATGAGCCCTGTCCCTCACCATGAGCGCTGGCTGCTGCTGTCCTGCTGTCCTGATCCGATCCGGTCCGGCCCTGGTCCAGTCCTGCACCATCCTCGACTTGCCACTTTCTGAAGCTACCGTTGCCACTGTTTAGATTGACTTAATTGGAACTCCTCTGTCGTTCACTCCATTTTACTTTTTTGTTCTTAATTAGCTAGCCCGCGGAGGATGGGCTCCCCCACTATGGCCGGGTTCCTCCTGAGATTTCTTCCCACTGGGGAGTTTTTTCTCTCCACTGTTGGAGGACTTTTCTCCCTACTGGGAGTTTTTTGCCTCATTTGCTGTAGTGGGGAATAGGCTGGGCACTGCCTTTTTATTTCTTTAAACTCTCACTGTAAAGCGTCTTTGTGACAGTCTCTGTGAAAAGCGCTATACAAAATAAATTTAATTGAATTGAATATATGTAATAGTCTGTCTGGCTTCAGGTTACGTGGGCACACAAAAAGCGAGCTCAAGTTGCACACTGGTAGTCCTGCTGTTATGCCTTGGTTGTCCCCAAAATGTCATCTGATGATTTGTCCATTGAAGGCAACATCTGCACCAAGTGGATATAATGCAGTTGAGGTACAATGACATATGGAGCAGGATGTGTCGTACAGAATTGGTCGCATAGTGTCCGTTTTGATGATGCATCCCTTATACCCCTGCAAATAGTGGGGGTTAAGCGTAAATCACCAGTTCATGTCGCTAGTACGCATGATTGTGAAGAATACAAGTAATAGGTGTCTTATCGTCAAATGCTCTTACTAAAAGTTGTGGTGTGAAGTATTATGCAACAAAGCTGTTATGAGCGAAGGTGATAAGTGAAATATGGATGAAGAACATAGTTTGATGAAATGGCACAATCGTGTGAGATACTGAAACTAGACTACTGGAAAATCGCTAGCGGAGGAAATGAGTCAACTTTTAGAGGCAACTTCATATGAGGGAAATAACTTCCAAAACCCAATGTGGCATTGCCTCCTTTACATGAAAGGTGGTTTTGGCATGGAACCCAAGTCACACAATGGCTGTTTTGAGACGTTGGTGTTTTCTAAATCTGTCGGGGCATGTTCCTGCTGATGCTCCGATTACTACACAGTGCTTCCTGTTATAGCAGAAATTTGATGTGGAATTCCAGCTTTTAGTGTAAAATAACAGTGTAAATAATAATAATTTTCATAGGGGATTGAAATGTTGGAGGAAAGAAAAAATACAATTTTATTTCAAATATAATTTTTTATTTTCACCTTTTAAAAATAGAGGATTTGAAATTGAAGAAGAAGATTTGAATTATATCTTACAAATTTATACTTATACTTTTTTTTTTTTTTTAAATATAACTAGCCACCTGGCTGTTGTCAGTAGACTAGCTAGTGCCCGGCTGTTGGTTCCCGAATCTACCGCTAGGGTTCGGTGCAGACTGACCGCTGGAGAACTTGTATATTTACAGCAGAAAATATTTTCACATGCAATTGCTTTGGTTGCCTGTCCGGCGGGGGGGGAAAAATATTTTTGTTTTTGAAAAGAACAAAATTTAGCGTCTGCGCACGCGCGAACATTACAATTAATTTTTTTTTTTTTTTTTTTTCATTTTCGGATTCTGACTTGGAGGCGTCGCCGGATCCGAGAGCCAACTAAAAAAATGAGTCTCGTCTTATAGATGGCAAGCCAATTTGTATGCATGTAGTGACAAGATCAGCCTGTGAACTGATAAGCAGTGAATGATACTTATACCAATTCTGCCGATAAACATGATAGAGTACTGACATGAAGGTGTGGTCATATTCGATATTGAACATTTATGAAACAAGTGTGGCAGTACTGAGTGAATAAACAGTAACTCACCTTCCCTGTTGGTAGACCTCAAGTATCGTCATGAACTGACAGCTGTCAACAACTGGGCACTTTGAACAATGTAACTGGAGAGGAAGGAAATGTAGCTCGAAGTCTTGTTGCTTAGAGGCAGATGTGAAAGAAATGACAGTGAACGTACAAATTGAAATTGTGAGGGGAAAAATAAAACAAAATGGCATGTTAAACACAGCTTTTTGTGTGAAGGCTTTCAGTTAATCCGTCATAAGAGAATGTGGTGTTGGATATTTGGCTTTGACTCGTGGCGAACAACAGACGTACAAAGATGCATGGCAATAAAACACAATAAATGATAACTAACCTTGTGAAGATGAGAATAGTTGAATAGGATTAGGGATGATGCAGTACTGCTGGTGTGACCTGAAGAATAAATGTCAATATAAAGACAATGTTATTATCTAATCTGGTATGATACATAATGAAACAGCGATGAGATAGAAAAGCCCATACCTTTAGGGTGGATGCTAATTTTTGGGTGGGTAGCCTAACCTGATAACAATGACTTCAAAAATATTTCTGGTTTGGTATGTTACGTGTGAAGCGTCTGAATGGAATTTGACGCTAAATTATGGAACTCTTTTTGTGGATTTTCCAGAAAATATAACTTTTTTTTTTAGTACGGGTGAAAAGTGACTTTCAGCAATATTACGGGGACATGCTATGTTCTTTAGATAGAAACTGTGGTAAGAGACACAGCCATGCCTACAGCATCTTATAATAATTGCAGATTTTAACATTTTAAAGTTAATTAGGCTTATAATATACAAAGTGTAGATTTTGTTGTACATAATTGGATGTATTTTGTGGCTTTCACTGACATCTACTTAAAAAACCCAAAATTGGCTGTTATACGGACATGCTTCATGTTGTGGACACCTCATTCCCATTTTCAAATTTAAAAAATGTTTCATAACATTGGAGGAAAATTGAGTTTTGAACCTTTCGGTACTCATGCGCATTTCTTACTAGATACGAAGCTACCTCACTAGAGTGCGTTTCCAAATAGTGGGCCGGCCTATATACACCGGCCTATATATTCAGCAGGCCATTGAAACATACATGACTGACTAACAATAGTATTGAAGCATGATAAAATGAGGCAACAGTATAGGCAATTTTTATTTATTTAGTTACTTGATGTTCATGTTATTTCCAAGGTGGGGTAAGGTCTGTAGCGATGATTAACAGTTTCCAAAATTTCACAAGACACAACGTTCTTCTAGCCCAAGATCGCTGGTGCAGAGTGGACCGTTAAGGGACGCAGTAAATCATTTATTTCATCCACTCCCATATATTGTACTTCCAATGTATGGGCATTGTTTTGGTGAAATGATAGTGATTTTTGCTTTGCAAAGAGAAAATGCCTAGACACACTACACACCAGGGGCAAGATTTTCAAAGCCCACGCAACTTTGCATTCACACAAGTCTTTGTACAATCTCCAGCTCAATGTTTAACGTAAATAGTATAGAAAATTTGATGAAATGAAAACCAGCAGCATACTCTAAACTCCCATTAACCTGTCCCATTCGTGAACCTGGTGAAGAATGATCAGTGACCGAACTGGAGACTCAAGGGCAGAGTTATGGTTTAGAAACACTTTTGTCCTATAACCATAACTGTCCTTACTTGGCCCACTCTCGAACCTGGCAAAAATGACTGCCTTGGATGACACTATTTTAGGATTTGGTCATTCTTTTCCAGGCCCAGTAATGGAACAGTTAAGTGGGAGTTTAGAGTATATGATGTCCCCTTATAACGGGAAGCCACAATAAAGATTTTACCTACCTAGGTCAAAGAAATTAAGTGCATTACAGGCCATTAAAAGCCCATAGTGGCCAAAAAGTAAGTCATATGGCGGTGTTTAAGTAGATTGCCTAGAAACAAGTAGACATGACATACACTCAACAAAAATATAAACGCAACACTTTTATTTTTGCTCTCATTTGTCATGAGATGGACTCAAAGATCTAAAATTCATTCCAGATACACAATATTACCATTTCTCTCAAACATTGTTCACAAATCTGTCTAAATGTGTGATAGTGAGCACTTTTGCTTTGCTGAGACAATCCATCCCACCTCACAGGTGTGCCAAATCAAGATGCTCATCAGACACCATGATTAGTGCACAGGTGTACCTTATCCTTCCCACAATAAAAGGCCACTCTGAAATGTGCAGTTTTGTCTCACAGCAAAATGCCACAGATGGTGCAAGCATTGAGGGAGCGTGCAATTGGCATGCTGACAGCAGGAATGTCAACCAGATTTGTTGCTCGGGCATTGAATGTTCATTTCTCCACCATAAGCCGTCTCCAAAGACGTTTCAGAGGATATGGCAGTACATCCAACCGGCCTCACAACCGCAGACCACGTGTAACCACACCAGCCCAGGACCTCCACATCGAGCAGGTTCACCTCCAAGATCGCCTGAGACCAGCTACTCAGACAGCTGCTGAAACAATTGGTTTGCATAACCAAAGAATTTCTGCACAAACTGTCAGAAACCATCTCAGGGAAGCTCAACTGCATGCTCGTCGTCCTCATCGGGGTCTTAACCTGACTCCAGATCGTCGCCGTAACAGACTTGAGTGGGCAAATGCTCACATTCGATGGCGTCTGGCACATTGGAGAGGTGTTCTCTTCACGGATGAATCTCTGTTTACATTGTTCAGGGCAGATGGCAGACAGCGTGTGTGGCGTCGCGTGGATGAGCGCTTTGCTGATGTCAATGTTGTGGATCGAGTGGCCCATGGTGGTGGTGGGGTTATGGTATGGGCAGGCATCTGTTATGGACGAAGAACACAGGTGCATTTTATTGATGGCATTTTGAATGCACAGAGATACCGTGATGAGATCCTGAGGCCCATTGTTGTGCCATACATCCATGAACATCACCTCATGTTTCAGCAAGATAATGCACGGCCCCATGTTGCAAGGATCTGTACACAATTCTTGGAAGCTGAAAATGTCCCAGTTCTTGCATGGCCAGCATACTCACCGGACATGTCACCCATTGAGCATGTTTGGGATGTGCTTGACCGGCGTATACGACAGCGCGTACCAGTTCCCACGAATATCCAGCAACTTCGCACAGCCATTGAACAGGAGTGGAGCAACATTCCACAGGCCACAATTGACAATCTGATAAACTCTATGCGAAGAAGATGTGTTGCACTGCATGAGGCAAATGGTGGTCACACCAGATACTGACTGGTTCTGAGTCCCCAGACCCCCAATAAAGCAAAAACTGCACATTTCAGGGTTGCCTTTTATTGTGGATAGTCTAAGGTACACTTGTGCACTAATCATGGTGTCTGATGAGCATCTTGATGTGGCACACCTGTGAGGTGGGATGGATTGTCTCAGCAAAGCAAAAGTGCTCACTATCACACATATAGACAGATTTGTGAACAATGTTTCAGAGAAATGGTAATATTGTGTATCTGGAATGAATTTTAGATCTTTGAGTCCTCATGGAAAATGGGAGCAAAAACAAAAGTGTTGCGTTCATATTTTTGTTGAGTGTATATGTAACTAGGTCAAAGGGTCTCAAATAGAACCCAAGCTATTATTTCTGGGGATTCGCGGTCTCAATTTTTAAAGGTGACAAAAGGTGTACCACAAGGTTCCATTCTTTGTCCAATTTTATTCACAGTTTATATAAATGACATTGCTCGTAATGTATCGAATTGCAAGGTTCACTTTTATGCTGATGACACAGTGCTTTATTCCTCTGCTCCAACATGCTCACAGGCCCTCACATTTTTACAATCTGCTTTCAACGTTATAGAGAATGCTCTAGCTGATCTTAAATTGGTTTTAAATACTGATATAACAAAGTTCATGATCTTTTCAGCACAGAATGCAATTATGTCAGGAGACTCCATTTTCTCAGTGACTGGGGCTCAGATCGAGCAGGTTCAGTCTTACAAATATCTGGGTATCTGGTTGGATCATGATTTTTCTTTTAAGACGCATGTGTCCAACCTGTCCAAGAAACTTAGAATAAAAATTGGGTCTCTTTACAGAAACAGGTCCAGTTTTTCTTCGGACAATAGGAAGAGGATTGTAGAGGCAACAATATTACCTTTACTGGATTACGGAGATGTCCTTTACCGACATGCCTCTGTTACTACGTTAAGATCCTTGGATGCAATATATCATGGCACGTTGCGCTTCATCACAGGTGATGGTTTCCGAACCCATCATTGTGTGATATATAATTCTGTGGGATGGTTTTCCCTTCATTTAAGAAGGAAGCTACATTGTATTTTATTTATCTACAAAGCCTTGCTAGGCAAACTTCCCTCATATCTCACTCATCTCTTATCCTTCAAAATCAGAACTCAGTATACCAGATCAGGAGAATGGTATTTGTTGGAGGCTCCCAGGATTAGAACAAATTTGGGATGTACCTGTTTTAGTGCATTCGCTCCTTGTATGTGGAATAATTTCCAGGATACATTGAAGCTAGACAGCCTTATCCCCTTTGTGTCTTTCAAGAAATTAGTGTTGGATATATTGCTTTTGGAGGCCAGATGTATTTGCTTTTAATTGATGGTAGGATTTGCTCATTTATTTTACTCTGTCCTATGTTCTTATATGTTTATTTATTTATTTTATTGAATTATTTTTTTTAATAACTTTATTATGTTTTATTCCAGTTCAAAGCTTGTTATTCCTTTAATCTGAAATTGTTCTGACGTTTGTGTATTTTATGTGTGCTATTTGTCTTTAACCTTTTATTGTAATTGTTTTACTGTAATCGGGGCTCCCCTGCAAAAGAGACCTCAGTCTCAGTGGGACTTCCCTGCAATAATGGTTATTGAAAGGTTATTGGGTTACAAAATGTGCTGCCATTTTCAATATGGTTAAGTTTGACACTGGTACATATTGAAAATGAAGTGAATCGCAAACCTGCTGCATAATGTCTCCTTATGACATGTCGCCAGAATAGCTGAATGATAGGCATGCTACAGCCATTTGAAGTTTTCTACTTTGTGGCCCCTAGTGGGCCGGACTGGAGGTGATTTTTGGTATGTAAGGACAGGTTGCCTTGATGGTAAGCAGCAGATATGTGAAGTGTACATGAAAAGATAATGAAACGTGCCACCATTGACAGACAAAAGGGCACTTGGAGGGATGGAGGACAGACAGGGCATCATGACGTAGGCTCAGCGATTCACCCACTGATGTACTAACTAAGTTGCAATCCAATTGACATCTGCATCAGTGGACATGTACATGTATTTAAGCAGCTATCATGATGCAACTGCAAACGTACATGTATTTCAGGAGGTAGTCATGATGGAATAGCCTACACTCGTAGCTATTGACTGTCAAAGATGTTCTGGTGAATGAAACTAGAAGGCGATAATTTCATGTGCTACGTATCATGGCATGGCATGGCATATTGCCTACATTTTTGCTTAATAACAATTTGTGGCAGCTTATGTTTGCGTAAGTTACAATGTCCATGATTAACCATAATTATGGCATGGGCTAGGACCACCATCATTGCAATCCCAATCATAAATGCCACTGTGTTGTGCATAGCCAGCCCAGGCCATGGCCATGTACTAGTCAATGTCCATAACCAATAGGTGGGTAGACTAGACATGTTAGGTCGATAGGTTCATAATGTACACCATGCACATATCTTGACATGCTTTTGTATTTTAATTACATTGAACGTCATTTCCTTATTTTTATGATGCCTTCCTTAACACTTTAATACACTGCAATTTTATTCATTTGCACTTCGATGCATTGTTTTCTTTTAGAATGTTTATTGCTCATTTGTTTATTCCCGGTGCTTGTGTGTGTGTGTGTGTGTGTGTGTGTGTTGATGTTTGTTTGATGGGATATCAATAGAACTGAAATGAACATAATGGCTGTCATCCACAGGCAGGGCTAATTGTGCACATGGACATACAGGGCCAATTGTTTAAGCCAGCGCCTTGGCCTGTAGGAAGCAAATGACTGGCAGCAATGGCTGCCAAACAAAAACCTTAAAATTAAAGTAAAATATTCTAAATCAAAGAATAAAAACAATAAATTTACAGATATTGTCATTAAAGGAAGGACAGGGAAACACTGTTAATTTACAAGTTTTTGGTCAATTATTATGATCTAAGACCTTCAATTAAGTGATTGCTTCAATAATTATGCAGAAAAACCCATTTCACAGATTTCTTTTGAATTATTCATATACAATACCTTCAATAAAGTGATAACACAACAAGATCTGCAGAGAAATTCTGTTTTTTAACTGTGATTTCTTGAATTATTACAACAAAACACCTTCAATGAAGTGGTAGGACTCAATTTTATGCAGAGAAGCACTGTCATTTTACAGTTATTTCCTGAATTATTACGGTGAAACGCTTTCAATAAAGTGATGGCACTAAAAGTTTTGCAGAGAAACGCTGTTATTTTTCAGGTATGTCCTGAATTATAATGATCAAACACCTTCAATAAAGTGATGGTATCATAGTTCTGCAGAGAAACACCATTATTTTACTGCCATTTCTTGAATTATTACAATATAACACCTTCAGTAAAGTGATAGCGCAAATGATTCCGCATAGAAACTGTTATCTTCGTTATTTTCAGAATTATTACAATAAAACTCGGTCAATAAAGTGTTGGCACTAAATTTTATGCAGAGAAATACTGTCATTTTACTGCCATTTCAGAAATATTACATTAATGCACCTTCAATAAAGTGATGGCCCCTACACACAAGTTCTACACACAAACACCATTGTTTCAGGTATTTCCTGATTTATAATGACCAAACACCTTCAATAACGTTATGGCACTCATAGTTCTGCAGTGAAACACTTATTTTTAATGAATAATCATGAACAAACTCCAACTATTGAGTGATGGCACCAAAAGCATAAGAGAAACAAATTTAACACCAATTTCCTGAATTATTTTATTTGATCACCTTCAATAGAGATGGCAAAAGAAAAAATATTATTGTGCTGATTTTTTTCCCCTGAATTACTACAATCAGATACCTCAGAGTAAGTGTAAACAAATGTTAAGATCACATTAAAACCAGTAGAGATAAAGTGTAAGTAAAGTATTTAATGATTTAAAACCTTAAACGAAATGCAATATTTTAAGCTACTTCATCGATTTACAATAGAAGTTTCTTCAAATTCTCTTAAAATATACACTTTAGGTTACCATGAAATATCCTCAACTGAGAACAAAGGCAATAAATTGAAACATTTCCACAATTTTCACTGTTTCAAATAATGTTGGGTTGGGAACAACGAACAGAGACACACAACTGTGTCTTCTGAAACATTTTTATTTATTGCATTCAAATATAAATGTGCATTATCAACCGAGTATTTACAAATAGTACTTCAAAAACCCTCAAGAGGAATTGGAAAAACTAAAAATAGCATTTTCCCACGTCTCTCTTGTCTTTTAAGGCTACTATTTAGATCCCTCGGGACTCTGCACAGTTCTTAAAATACATGAAGACAAACTGTCTTTTAATCAAGAATTCTAAATATACAGATTATGGAAAAGTAAAATCAAAACATGGCACCACTGGTCAGTTAATCTGTACTGGACGAAACAGTGCAATGTAGCAAATAGTAAAAATCCTCCACCAAATTTCCAGTGATCAGCTGGACCCTTCATGCATCTGGAGAAAAAAGAAGAAAAGGACACTAAGATTCACTGAAAACTTCTTAAAAGCACAAAACCGAGCAGAGATGGGAAAGTCATACAGACTTGGACAGCAGGAGTCATTCCCATTTGAACCAGAATGGAGGGTTCCTTGACGTTGATGGCATTAATTTTAAAGAGGAGGAAGTCAATGAATGGAGTCTTTCTCCTGATGTAGTTTTTTTTTTTTTTTTTTGGGCGTATATTACTTATAGTTAGCTAGCTATATTTTATTTTCAGTTTACTTATGTTGCCAAAGATATCAAACTGTAGCAGCTTGTTGGTCATAATCAGTAGCCTTTATCCTTCGCTATAGATACTGACTATTGTGGCATATTGCCAAATATGCCCATCCATTTTAGAATATATAGAGGGATTATCCGTCTACGTCACTACATATGTCATTCCGCTCTACTACGCATGTTGACTGCAGAAAGAGCTGGAAGAGCCGCGACCTTGTCTTGTTGTGCTGTTAGTTGCACAAACCGTTTCGATAAGAATTACAAAACGTGCAGGTTTTACAGACTTTGAGCGTCACTGCTGCAGCATGCCTACAGCATGACCCCAAGCTGAGAGAAAAAAAGAACATTGGTATTAATTTTGAGCAATAAAAGTTAGACTCATTGGTTTGAATAGTGATAACGCAAGATATGCCGCAGGCACAGCTGTATTATTGCAGCAAATGAGTTGTGAAATGTTTACCACAATGACGACAGTGATTGAAGATGAGGTTATATAGCAATGGAAAGAAACTCATATTGATTCCACAGTGGGGATATATCATCCTTATAGCAGCTCAAAAAGATAGTGATCGGAGAGGGGGGAAAAATACAAGTGTGTACAAAAAGTACAAAGGAAGCTAAAATTAATCTGTAACGTTATATTATTCTAAACTAGGCTTATGCCGTCGGAGGTGACAGCTTGGGGTATATCCCCGAACGCCTCCAATTCCCCAATCCTTGAATAGACCTTGAATAGACTTTCATTTGAACTTAATTTCAGGTCAGTGGGACAAATGGTTCTGAAGATATGGCCAAAATGGTAATTTTCCATAACAAAGCGCCACCTGGTGGCAAAATATTGAACCATACAGGTATGATGTCATCATGTGACACATTTTGAGGTCATGACCTTGCAGTTGCACATAGTTTCATGTCAATTGGACAAATGGTTCCAAAGATATGGCAAAAATAGTGAAATTTATGTGACAAAGCTCCACATTGTGTCAAAATTTTGAACCAAACAGGTATAATGTCATCGTGGGACACATCCTCAGGTCATGACCTTTCATTTGCACTTGATTTGAGGTCAATCAGACGAATATTTCCAGAGATATGATAAAAACAGTGATTTTTCAGTTTTTGGCCCCTGGTAGCCAATCTAGAAATTGTAAATTGTCCAAAATCGAATCAGTTCTTCCTCTAAGATACTTACTTGTAAGCAAAACATGAAATTTCTAATTGAAATATTACAGAAATTTTCGCGTTAACACGTAGGGCGGCGCGGCGGCGGTCGGACCAAAAACATGATATCCCCGAAACGCCATTCGGCGTTCGGGGTTATAATTACATGCAGGTGCAGTTCACGGTCAGGGTGCAGTTATTTTTCATGTTCACAATGACCCAGACTTTATACTTCTTTCTTGTCATTTATCCACTCACCTGCACCTAAAGCGTATGGGTCATTAACACGTTGACCCTTTGAAAAATTCGACAGAATCCCCATAGAAAGTTGAAGTGCTAAAGGGAGATGGATGTTATTCTGAGAAATCTGATCAGGTATACTTATTTTTGCTGAGCACTGAAGTTGTCCTGGTATCTGATTGGTCGACACATTTTAGATAACTTCTCAAGTTGTAGGGGGTTGATTTGAATTAAACATGCAGAAAGTGTTGAGTCCTGGTCCAGGTGAAGTTGAAATGTATTTTTTCAGGGTGTGGATTAAAAATTCATTTATCGTGACACTCTTGAGCACTGACTAACTTTCCCACATTTTATGTGGTGGTAAGTATGACTTTACTTGCAGTTAATTGAATTTTGTGCCATTTGTTTATATTTAACACCACTTCAGTGCCTGTAGATGATTACATGACTGTCAACTTGTTGTAGAATGGTGCAATTTTGACTTTTAAGTATTGCAGAACTGAAAAAGAATAGTTTCGATGTCAAACCAGGCAAGCAATACTGGCTCCGGGGGGCTTTTGTTTAAAGAAGGACCGTTGGACCCCCCCTCTCCACGATACAGATATTATGGAGCTGTTTTTGTTTCTTGATGCTACTATGTGGTGAACTACAAAGCAATTTCAACCTCAGCCAGGTTTCTTTGAGCTGGCTTGACAAACCGTAAACTCTCAGATGTGATCAGTTACCATGGCAGGTTAGAAGAGAGCCACCTTTTTGACATTTAAAACCCAGGCTTTAGGTTCAGATGACCAGGCAAACCCACTAATCTCTCTGTAGTACACTCCACAGGTGTGGGGGCCGCATTGTCCTTTTTTTTTTTTTTCCCCCCCCAATATTTTCCTTACTTTATCCCGGGTTTGTCCAGCAGTGTTACAAAGGTTGTTAATCTAAGAAGGCTGTATGTATTGAGCCTTTTTTTTGCCAAACCTTTGACAAATTAAGGTTGTTTGCCGTCATTTGTGGTGTTCTGTTCTGAAATCTTGCCTGTTGTTTTTAAATATTACCTCTCATGTTAAGTCCTGGCTAAGTCAGACATACACTGTGACAAAAAGTGTCTGCTGCTTTGGTCTCTTGAGGTTCAGAGTGGTTGCGTAGGTCTAGAAAAAAATATGCTATTATGAATGACCGTCTTCAAGACTTTGATAAACATGGAAATTTGGATGAAGGTCTTCGTCTGTCAGTTTTTCAATACCTTTACACCATTTTCAGAACTAAGATGGTCCCTTTTATCCAACGTGAATGTTGGATCAGCGGTTGCCATTCATTTGGAAAGCGTGATTGGCTTTTTTCAAATTATGAATTCTTAAAATGTAAATTAATTCCTGCTTGTAGTAATTAAATGGATAATAAGCCAGAAGAGTTAAAATGCCAACAAAAACACACATTTTCTGAAAAATATTCAAAATGTAAATGTTTTAATGAGAGAGGTCTGGATCTGCTATTTTGGAAAAGGGTGAGCACCCTGGAGCTTGACTGTATCAAGCATGTTGCTGTGTTCGAGGGCTTAAAGCTCATTCATTCTTCTGCTTTGTGCCGGGAGTATTGCAGTACATTTTTGAGTCAATGCCCTCATTTTGCTTTTGTCAGATTCATTAACATGCTCTTACTCACGGTGGCATCAGATTGTGGTCAGAGCTCAACATGAATCGAGGTTTCAACATCAAGAGCAGCATAGCTTTGTGTGTGCACTCTGTGGCAACCCAGGGGAATCAGAGGTAGGTTTTACACTTAGGAATACTTTACAAAGAGACAGGTTTTCCATCTTCAAACAAAATACTGTTTAATTAAAGCAGGAAGTAGTGAGGGAAGGGGGGATTGGGCCAAAAAACAAAGGTTCTTTTCCCGAACAGAGGTAGGCTTCACGCAATAGGTGGCGCAATAGGGGGTTCCTAGGGTGTCTTTGTCTCCCTCTCCTGGGGGATGAGCACACCTTGGGCAGAGGGGGCAAACAAACAGTTAGCGTCTGGAATCAGGCCAGTCTTATAGCTCTCCCCAAACGTTAGGGTTCACCGGGGTTTCAAATCAGACTTCCTTCCATTTACACCAAACATCAATAGGGTCCTTTAAGTACTCTGACCCTCCTCTTCAGCCTTGACACAGTTTCCAAGTCACAAGCTTTCAATCCTTCCAACAAACAATTCCAGTCAGACAAAAAAAACACTCTTCTCCCAAAGGCTGTCAACAGAACAATCTCTTCAACCAAAGAAGGGAATTCCTCTTCTTTACTTTAAGTTAAGAAGGACTCGGCCACTGGCCGCTTACCCCTTAGGTTTGGATGGCCCGGTGTTCTCGCTTCCCCAGCCTGGTGAACTCTGCTCCTCTCTGGGTAGCTGCACTCAAATACAGCTCCCAGAGTAATTAGTCAACTCGCCTCAGGTGTGACCAGGTAACAGTGGTTCACTACCTCACCTAGAAGGAAGGGGCGTGTCTGCTCACCCACTGCAGCCTGTCTTATGGTGTGAGACCAGGGGTTGCCACAACTCTCTAAAAAAAAAATAATAATAAAACATTCAATAAGTTTAATGTGATGAAAAAAGTTTTCCAACTTTGTATCCAGACTTGGTTTGACAGTAAAAGCCCATAAAATTAAAAATAAACACCTTAAAATTGCACACAAAACCACTAAATTACAGGTATGGACATGAACCTTAATATGACAAGTGACTTATTTAATTATGGATATTTGTCATTGTCCCCTGCTGTGTGAACGCGCGAAGCAGCGGGACATAGTATTCACGACCGACCGTCCGTCCGTCCCGAATCCTTGTCTGCGAGATATCTCAAGAATGAATCAACAAATTTCCTTCAAATTTCATGTCAACATGTATTAGTGTGATACCCCGGCGCCAGTCGATTTTGGTGACCTTCGCGCCATTCTCAAGGTCACACCGAGAGACTGGATTTTCACACTGAGCCTTGTCAGCGAGATATCTCAAGAACGAATCGACGGATTTACTTCAAATTTCATGTCAACATGTACTGGTGTGATACCCAGGCGCCAGTCGATTTCGGTGACCTTCGCGCCATTCTCAAGGTCACACCGAGAAATTGTTGATTTTGACACGATTTCACATTTTGTGGCGGGGGACAAAGACACGTTAGTGGCAAATACTTGTTTTAGATACAATTTTATGTAAAGCAATAAAATGGAAAAAACGTGTGTAATTTCCATTGTGTAAATTATACACTAATTTTCATGTAAAAAAATGTGAAAAAAATTTTACTTGTCATTTCTGGTATAATACTTAAAATAACAATAACAATTAAAATAACAAATAACAATTTGTAGATAATGTTTGTGATTTTCTGGTGTTTTGAGTTCAATGCAAAAAAATGGAAAGCTTCTGTAAAAATTCAGTTATTTTCTGTTTAATTGGTATTTATTTATTTATTTTTTTTTTTCAGTTGTACACTCCCACGGGCATGGCCCAACATAAGATGACAAGTTCTAGTGACCCTGTGTAATCATTGTAGATGCCAACCAACAGGGCGTGTGGTGAAACATGGTTGGTGTGCATCCATGCATTACGCTACCTAACCTAGTCTAGCTAGCATGACTAGGGCAGGCTAGCAGGATAGTAGCACACAGTACCACATCGTACAGCTGTCAGTAGCTACACACGTGTAGCCTAATTGTATTATTGCATCCACGGACGCTAGGCCTTACTGCATGTTTGAATTTAAATTTGAGTTGTGGAGGCTACCGAACATGCACAACAATTATGAGCCTTGATACCAGACCAAGATACCTGTACGCCCTGGGGTAACGATGATCGTGAATGAGGCACTTTTTCAGCGTTTTCATGTTTTTGGAGTTTGCATGATTCCATTGATACGTAGGTCGCCGCGCGCTACATAATCGTAGGAGCAGGCCAAATCAGCCTGCATGAGCTGCCGGCATCGGCATCCATCGAATTCGGTCAGTGCTGGGACTGGGAGGGCCGGTAAATCATGCGCAAATAATAGCCTAAATGTTGAAAATACAGGTTCTTCAGTGACTCAAGTCCTTTACTTCAAACATGGTTTAGGAGGTCAGTAATTGTTGACGGTAAACTTACATTTTGTGAAAAATCCGACGATTTCTTGCAGCCCGTGCCTGCATTTGCACGGACAATGGACGACGCTTATGGCGCACCAAGGTGATGTGTATTGTGGGTAATTTCCATGACGTTGCATTTCTTGCATATCATTGATTCTACACAATTTTCATGACGTTGCATTTTGTGCGTATCTATTCAAAATTCCCTTTTTTTCCCACAAATATACAATTTATTTCTCCTAGGAAAACGTTCTCACTCCTACCTTAATTCTATCAACTTTGTCTTGAACACACAAAAATACACATAAACAAGCCTCCTATGTTCATTTCTGTCCCCCACCACTTCCAATACATCAAGCGTAACAATGCATTTATGAATGTCACGTGACCTGGTGATCCGCAAATTGACCTTGAATGAAATATGCCGCCTAACAGCGGGTCCCGGGATTGTTGTGTCAAGAAAAGCGGATGGCTATCAATCTGCAATTTATGTTGATCGAACACAAACATGGCGAAGTTTGTACATCTAATAATTGCTGGAATACTCAAAATTAAAAAAACTTTATTACCGTTGGACTCAGTATTTTAGGATCTCTGTCCGACATTTGCTAAATGTGTCATAAATGCGCCGATGTTGACTTGCACAGAGCTTAAACAGAAACATTGGTTGAAATTCTCGGTACTCGTCTTGAAGAACTGAGCCGTCTTATAGTAAAACAAGAGCAATGCAGAGCGTGGCATATGCCCCCGCCTGTATGTTGATCAAGGGCATATTGAGATGGCTGCTGTGGCGGCCATATTGGATGTCGCACGACGCTCGTTTTCAAAAGAACCTTCCTCTAGCCACTCCCAATACGCCATTAAGAAATGGCATCAATCCGACGAGGGATTCTATAGTTATCCCACGGAAACTATAAGTTAACGGACGACGGACGGACATGGTATCGACATAATGCCCCCTTTCGTCTTTGGAGGGCGAGGGCATAATAAAAATCATGTTTACAATCTAAAAGATTCAGTAGATTTGAAGAAATTTAAAACAATAATCGACTGTCGGACATAGTTATTTTGAAACCATCCGACTGTCGGACACGGAGTTTTATGAAAACCCTGTCCAACTTTCCGACAGGTGGACACTGGGAATAAATTAATTTGTCTGCTTAGCTTTATCTTTCGTTATTGTAAATTGCGGTTTCATACTGACTCCAAAACCCTTGCCATTGACTAATGTCTCCGGAAAACATATCAGTTACAAGCTTGGGCAGTTTTACAACATAACTTCTATGAACGTCTTGACTTAGTCTGGAGCTGCATACTCTATTCACATTCATCATTACCAACACATTTCTTAATTGTCCTTTTTATCCTGGTTTTCCTAAGGCAAATTTCATCCCGATAATACATCATACTTTCCACTTCGTCTTCCAATTAGTCATCCTCAGTTTGTCCTTCAGTGTCTCGATCCAATTCATTTAAACATTCTTCCTTAATCATTAATTGTTCTTCAAGTTTCTCTGTATCCGGATTCTGATGAATTAACAAGCCACCAATTTTCGACATCAGCTTAGTAATAGAAGTGCGCCCAGTACCTCTGTTCTTTTTCAACCGCTCCATTTAGTCCATTTTTTTCCCTAAAATTCGACCGACCTTTCTTGGAGACAAAAAGTCCTTCAATCAGAGAAAAAATCCACTTCAACCGTCCTTTAATCCATTTGATTCTTCCCAGGTTTCGGCACCAAACAATAGCGAATAATTAAGACATAAAGCAACACTAATAAATGTATGGCGTATGTATAATATATTTGGACTTTGTACATTTTTAAATGATTGCAGGCATTATTTGACACAGAGCTAGAAGCAAACCACATTTAAAAGTGTTGCAAAGGTGGAAGAATTAGATTGTGATAGACGGTTATCTATTGAGCAAGCCCATGGCTCTCAGTGCTCTGGTTAGCTCAGTGGTTCTCAAATTCGGTCCTGGCGCCCCCCTGTGTATGCTGGTTTTTGTTCCAGCCTGCAACTGCAATTCTAAGATCTTAATAAGCTGTTACTTTGTCTTAATTAGCAGCATTCCATGTTTAGAGTAGTTATTTACCATCTTAAGTCACATTTGGATGGACATATCCATTCTGCCATGGAGAATAAAAACCCTTGAACATCTTGTGCTTAATTTTCAATATTGCTGGGATTTTCAGGTGAAAACTTTTTTAAACAGATCAAATTAGACTCTGAGAAAATCAATAAGCTCCAAATTAGGTTTCTGAATGCAGGTGTTTTGAGTTTTTCCCAAATAACCTGCCTGAACCAAATAAAATCAACAGAAAACACAACAGGTGTGACTCCATTGTTTGCCAAGTAAATTGTCGGGTTTTACCTCCATGTGTTAAGAGTTTCACCAATGAGGAACCTGTGGATATTTGCATAAATGCACCTAATTAAAACAAATCAACAGCTTGTTAAAATCCTAGAATTGCAGTTGCGGCTGGAACAAAAACCAGCATACACAGGGGGGCGCCAGGACCGAATTTGAGAACAACTGGGTTAGCGCATGGTTAAGTTTGTAATAAGATGATCAAGGATGATATATTTTGAGCACAGCGTATCCAGCCACAGTGATTATACTTTCATGCAGATCGATATTTAATCCTCTGAATTTTAGTAATTTCCCCTATCAACACAGAAGAGCAACACAGCAGGCAAGTCTCATGGATCCATTGTTTTGGTCTCGCTGTGCTCTCTGCTGATTGGTTTCAGAAACATTGAACTTATTGGCTTTGTTAAACAGAGGGCAGGGTTCATTATCATCTGGAAAAACGCTGTGAATTAGCGGCGTTTTATGGACGCTTATGACTGCGTAAAAAGCGGCGTTCAAGCACCTCTCTCTAAAACGCCGTAAAAAACGAGCGTTTATTACGGCACTTGTCGCGTAAAAAGCGGCGTCTTGCAGCTTCCCAGAAAAGCTGCGTAAAAAGCGGCGCTTCATACAAGTAAACCCCTTTTTTTTAATGCCGTTTTACAAAGAAACGCGCGTTTTTTATGGCGTACTAAGATAAGATGCATGGAGTTAGTGGCACTTTTGGCATTCCATAGGAAGCAACTATCAAGGGAAAGACGCTGTGCTTACGTTCCATGCTTGGAGACGCCTGCATGATGGAGCATATTGTTTTACGTTACCTCGCTCTCATATTCTAGTGAACAATGAACCATTATGATGCCATAACGTGTACCTCTATGATATCATCACATGGCTATGGTGTTTCCATAACCGCCAAGGTGGCTGTCATGGGACCAATGTTTTTATAATAACTAAAACTAAGGGGAATACGCTGTGCTGACATGTCGCGCTCAGTGGAACACACAGTTGCCCTCAAGTCGGAGAATCATAGCGTTGATTATGTTATGCTGCAGATTTTGCGCTACTTGCGGTCTGGCATCTGTTTTTTGGGATTCGGGACTCCGTTGGATGAATTGGCTTGGGTTCAAAAGTGGGAATCCCCAGGAGAGGGAGATACCGGGGATTCCCCCTGTATGTCTCTAGTATAATGGCGTCGCTCACGTTATGCTGTAGATGCGCGCCGGCGGAGTCTAACACTGATTGGCCGGAGCCAAACGGCGTCGCTCCCGCTATGCTGCGGATACGCGCCCGGTGGAATCGAGCACGGAGTGGCCGGACACTCCGAAGAAGCACACGGAGGCCACTTGGCTATTTATATATATATGTATGTATATATATATGTGTGTGTGTATATATATATATATATATATATATATATATATATATATATATATACACGCACGCACGCTCACACTCAGCGCCATTAAAAACGCTCAGGTGAGGTATGTACTGTTTTTGAAGAAATTGGCAAATTGAAGAATCGATTTGATTTTTATTGCTTTTTAGTTCGCCGGGACGAGTAACGTCCGGCGAGCTATTGTCGTACCCCCGGCGTCCGCGTCTGTGTCCGTCCGCGTGCAGAAAAACTTTAACCTTGCCCCGGCGAGCTTTGTTGTCTTCCTGACAACTCTTGTCCAGTGAGGCATGAGAGGACATAAAGAAAAGCACGTGGTATTGAAATCCTAACACGCGCCATGCACTTTAGGAATAACAAACATTGAGCTGTTTGATGTGTACAGTGACACTTGACTTGTTCTTTTTGGTGTGGTCAATAGCCTACATAAAGCCAACCAAAAAAATGAAAAATGCTACTGCATCAGGAAAGTCGAAAGGCTTGTGACACAGGAGAGAGAAAAAGAGCCTTTGGCATATTCCGGGCAGATCTCAGCCGCCGAGAGGTTGTGCCTCATTTGCACTGTCAGCATTCAACAATCAGTCGGCTGTCTATCCGGGAATGGAACTCAGGCACTGTCACTGACCGACCTCACTTAGGGCAGCCACGAGTGATGATGGCAGCTCAAGAGCGCCACATCAGGTTACAGCCTGTACGTGACAGACTGCGGACAGCAACCAAAACTCATCATGAGATGAGGGGTCCGAGACGATTGAGGGTGAGTGCAAGCACCGTTTGAGGCCGTCTATGTGAGCAACACATGCGTGCACATGGGCCGTATTGAAAACCCAGTTTTTACCCAAAAGGCACAAATGAATGGAACAAATGCCAGAGAGCCTATGTTAGAGTTTATATTGGGGGTGCTTTAGGGTCCTAAACATGGAACTGCCTGAACAAAAGGCACTTTCGGTGTCCTTATAGCTCCACAACCAAGAAAGATAAAATGGACTGCATTTTCTGATTAAGCAGAATAACAGATGCTTCGATGCAAAGTTTCAAAGCTATAGGTGCATTAATAAAAGCTATGCCATGTTAAATACAAGAAAAATGTCAATTGACAAAAAAACTGACAGACAGCACCTGTAGAAAATAACTCTCCAAAAATTAATTTTTGGTCCGAACGAGAGAGAATTTCAGATTTTTCAGTGATACATCTATACAGCTGCATACAGAGAATTGTCAAAATTTTAGAAGGTGATGGTGAGACCCATTTGATGATCTGACATGGAATGACCCTCCTATTCAGCCTGAACGATTCCTTTTGGTTGACTTCTTTGTGTGCCTGCAGCCTCCAAAGAGTGGATTTTTACCCGAGGCCAAAATATGGCCATCGGGGACTGCGAAGACCTTGCATTCGCCTGTCTGTCTGTCTGTGTGGACAATGACTCCTTTCCTATTTATGTCAGTCATGAAATTTGCAGGGACTGTTCTTGGGACAAGTTGGGACAAGCTTGGACAAGTTGGGGTAACCTTGACCTACTTTAAGGGGTCAAAAGGTCACATTGTTTAAACACTGTTTCGTTGATTACATCCGCTATTTTGGTCGTAGCTACGTAAAATTTACAGCCTCTATGTTCTGAATAATCAGCTTGCAGAACATTAAGTAAGGGATGATTAACGATAAGGTGTGCATTCCACGGTTTTAATGCACGACACGGAGGCAAATAAGGGTGGTTGCCTCCGCGAAGTACATTAAAACAGTGGAATGCTCACCTTCGAGTTGATTATCCCGCTTATACCATGGTCTTTTGCCAGATATATCAAATCGCAGCATTCAGAAATTTTTGGTGAAAGTTTTGCACTAAAAAAAAAAACCAAAAAAAAAACAGCTGGTAATCATTAAAGACCCATCTCATACCCAATAGCCTACTATAGGCCAAATTAAATTGAACCAGCTATTTTAGTTCATCTTGCGTTCATGGAGAAAGATTATTTTTTTTGCTCACGCTTACATCCGTTTACCAGCTGATTTGATAATGGATTCCAGCTGAAATGGTGATTATGCATAACGCAACATTATGTGCGATTATGCAAACTGTAGCTAACTTGCTACCCACAATTACAATAAACTTATGACGGTTTCCGCAGTCAGTGAGCTGAAATCAGTCTGCTGGAGTAGCACGTGCTAGCGAACTGTCAGCAGTTGCTGACACATGAAGTGGACACGTTAGCTAACCGTACACAATTCCAATCTTTTAATGAATAAAGCCTGATTACTTCGCTGTTATATTTCTGGTCATTATCGCTCGATTACCTATAGTTAACCGCCCCGCTGGACGCAACTTGTATGACACCGCTAAATTTACTGGAGATAAATGAGCAGCTAGGTTTCCGTTATACCCAGCCGAATACCACGTTTAACGTTGCTTGGGTTACAAGTTGGCTAGTGGATGAATTTCGAATGGTGAAACGACCGTAGCCGAACTACCTGTGCGGTTCCACGGTTTTAATGAATACCTGGCAGCCAATCAGAAAAAAGTATTCACCCAGACTATGGTATAAAGGTCAATGACCTTCACCTGGTTAATGGGGTCAAAGGGTCACATTGCGTCTGAACAGTGTTACTTTCATTACGACTTTGCACTACCATGACATTTTTTGGTGCAGCTATGTTAAATTCATTAGGTTTACTCACTGGATAACCAAGTTGGAGGACATAAAAGCTAAATGGCCTTCACCTACTTTTAATACCTTCTATTAGATGTAGCAACATTATCAACCAAACTGTTAGTCACCTTCAAATTCAAATTCAAATTCAATTTATTTGTATAGCGCTTTTCACAGATAAACTGTCACAAAGACGCTTTACAGTCAGAGATGAGTTACTGAAAGGGCAGTGCCCAGCCTATTCCCCACTACAGCAAATGAGGCAAAAAACTCCCGGTAGGGAGAAAAATCCTAAAACAGTGGTGAGAAAAAACTCCCCAGTGGGAAGAAATCTCAGGAGGAACCCGGCTATAGTGGGGAAGCCCATCCTCCGCGGGCTAGCTAGTTAATAAGAAGATAATGACAATAGAGTTCCATAAAAGTCCATCTAAACAGTGCTATCAGTTGCTGGAGGAAGTGGCATGCCAAGGATGGTGCAGGACTGGATCAGGACAGCAGCAGCCAGCGCTCATGGTGAGGGACAGGGCTCGGATGGTCCAGGAGTCAGGGTTGTGGAGGGAAAGATCCTCGGAGAAAGACAGAAAAAAGTGGGGTGAGGCACTGGATAAGCTACTGCATATTAATAAAAATACAGTCCTGTGTCATGTGCCAAATGAGAATTTAGGAGCTGACTGGTCAGGAAACAGTCAACACCGCTCCATCCACTTCCAGCAGCACAGAGGCCCTACACTTATTCCAGGAAGATCACTTCAGATTTTCTAGACACTAGTACCAAATGGACCTCCCCGGTGACTAAGGCTGTAGCAAGCCCCACTGGCACCGTTAATGCATGCTCAGTGCCACCGGTTCCACATGGATTTGCTTAACAGTACACCAGTACCATATGGACCTCCCCAGTGACTAAGGCTGTAGCAAGCCCCACTGGCACCGTTAATGCATGCTCAGTGCCACCGGTTCCACGTGGACTTGCTTAACACTACACCAGTACCATATGGACCTCCCCAGTGACTGAGGCTGTAGCAAGCCCCACTGGCACCGTCAATGCAGGCTCAGTGCCACCGGTTCCACATGGATTTACATAACACTGGCTTCCAATATCGTGAACATGTCATAAATCAAGGTTGTAGTCAGTCCCACCAGAGCCAACACATAACTAATCATGAACTAATCATAGGCTTGACTAAAAAGATAAGTTTTCAGCCTACTCTTGAAGACAGAGAGTGTGTCCGAAGCCCTAATTTGTCTTGGGAGATTGTTCCATAGAATTGGTGCTTTATAAGAGAATGCTCTGCCTCCAATTGTAACTCTAGATATATTTGGAATTTTCAAGTAGTCAGCACCTTGTGAACGAAGTAATCTTGGTGGGGAGTAAGGAATGAGAAGACTGCAAAGATATTCCGGGGCCAAGTCATTTAAGGCTTTGTAAGTTAGTAATAGTATTTTGTACTCAATTCTAAATTTTACAGGCAGCCAATGAAGATTTTTGAGCACCGGGCTAATATGATCATATTTCTTAGTCCTAGTCAGAACCCTAGCTGCAGCATTCTGCACTAATTGAAGACGTTTCAGGGCTGAGCTAGTGCAACCAGACAGTAAGACATTGCAATAGTCCAGCCGAGAAGAGACAAATGCGTGAACCAATTTTTCAGCATCTTTAAGAGACAACATTTTTCTAAGTTTAGATATGTTTCGAAGATGGAAAAAAGCCACTCGGATGATATTGTTGATGTGAGCCTGGAAAGAGAGTTCTGAATCAAGAGTCACACCAAGGTTTTTAACGACAGCTCTGGCAGAAACAGAGAGGTCATCTAAGTTAAGAGAGAACTTAACGAATGAGTCTCTAAGACATTTGGGACCCAGTACCAATATTTCAGTCTTATCTGGGTTTAGTGAAAGAAAATTTTGCGTCATCCAAGCTTTAACAGCTTTCAGACACATCTCTAATCTAGTAACCGGATCATTTTCACCCGGTTTAAAGGATATATAGAGCTGCGTGTCGTCTGCATAGCAATGGTATTTAACATCAAGTGTACTTATGATATTTCCAAGCGGAAGCATGTATAGTGAAAAAAGCAAAGGGCCCAGAACAGATCCTTGAGGTATTCCAAAGTTAACCCTGGAATACTCTGAACACTTGTTATTTACCCGGACAAACTGAGATCTATCAGACAAATAAGACTTAAACCAAGAAAGGGCAAGTCCAGAAATACCAGCTAATTTTTCCAACCTACGAAGAAGAATATGGTGGTCTACTGTATCAAAGGCGGCACTTAAATCGAGAAGGACGAGAACAGAAATGCGGCCACTATCCATAGAGAGAAGCAGATCATTTACTACAACAGTGAGGGCTGTTTCGGTGCTGTGATGCTTTCTATAGGCAGACTGAAAACTGTCAAAAACCTCATTAGTTTGCAGGAAAGAAGAGAGCTGTTGGGCAACACATTTTTCAAGGATCTTAGATAAAAATGTGAGGTTTGAGATTGGCCTATAATTGGCTAGGACTGTGGGATCCAAATCTGGTTTTTTAAGCAGCGGCTTGATTTCTGCCATCTTAAATGAAGTGGGAACAATACCTGAAATCAAAGAAGAATTAATTATGTGAAGAATTGGGCCGCCAAGAATGGGCAGGAGTTCTTTCATTAGCTTTGTGGGAATGGGATCCAAGATACAAGTAGATGATTTGGAAGTAACAACTAATTTGGCTAGTTCACTCAGGGATATAGGAGAAAGGGACTCAAACTGGTTTGTGTGTAATGTGCAAGACTCCATATCATGAGAAACGCCATCGCAAACTGGTAAGGAAGCAGTGATCTTCTCTCTAATTCCAATAATTTTGCCATTAAAGAAATTTAAAAAATCATCACTGCTGCAAGAGACTGGAATTTGAGGGTTACTTGCAGCATGATTGTTAGTTAACTTAGCCACGGTTTTGAACAGAAATCGAGAATTATTTTTATTTTCCTGCATGAGATTTGAAAAGTAACAGGACCTTGCACAAGAAAGAGCATGCTTATATGCAACAAGGCTCTCTTTCCAAGCACTATGGAATACCTGGAATTTAGTGGAGCGCCATTTCCGTTCTAGATGACGAGATTTTTGCTTTAGTGTCCTTGTCTGGTCAGTGTACCATGGGGCTGGCCTCTTCTTCTGAGTAATCTTTTTATATTTCAGTGGCGCGACTACATTAAGGGTACAACGGAGAGCATCAGCAAACTTTTCTGCGGTATCGTCAATAGAGGAGGCACTGACTGGATGCTCAAAATAAGATGGGAAAACCTCAGTGAATTTTGTAGAAGTTGTTGCAGTAAAAGTACGACCAGTGTACATCCTAGTTTCTAACAATGCAGGGTGGGTCAATTGTAAGCAGAAGGTGATAAGAAAATGGTCAGACAAACTGGGATTATGTGAATGAATCCTGACCGGCCCAATGTTAATGCCAAAGCTTAAGATCAGGTCTAAAGTATGACCATGAAAATGAGTTGGGCCAACAACACTCTGAGCGAAGCCAACTGACTCCAAAATGTTAGTGAATGCGGATGTTCGAGAATCATCTGTCCTCTCAAAGTGCAGGTTAAAGTCGCCCAATATAACTATTCTATCATAGCTTAAAACTAAGTCTGAAAGGAATTCTGAAAAATCTTGAATAAAGGCAGAGTAAAGGCCAGGGGGCCTGTAGACTGTCACCAAAGCTAAAGGGTGATCAGAGGCAGGGCCGGCACCTATATTCAGCACTGAAAAATTCATCGCTAAAACCTCAAATGTATCAAATTTATACTGTAGTTTTGGCACTGAGTGAATGGAATCACTATAAATAGCTGCAACACCACCACCTCTCCGGCCCAGGCGGGGGTTTTGAGTGTATATAAACCCAGGTGGAGATGCTTCATTCAAAGATACGTTTTCATCTGGTCTCAGCCATGTTTCTGTGAGACATAGTATGTCAAGATAACAATCAGAGATTAATTCGTTCACAAGAGCTGCTTTAGAGTTCAAGGATCTAATATTTAATAGACCAATTTTGAGAGAATATTTATTCATTGGTAGATTGATACAGTTGGTGTTAATGCAAATCAAGTTTTTGTGATGTACTCCGCGATTCTTCTTTCTTAATTTAATTGGAATTCGAGGAACAGACACAATCTCTATAGGGTTTGACCTAATCAACGGTTTATCAAAGCTGAATGTCAGGAATTTAGATTTAACTCTCTGCAGTCAATTACGACAATTTAAGTCGTAGGCCAGATTTCTCGACAGAAGTGCAGTGCCCTCACGAGATGGGTGAACACAGTCCCTCCTCAAAAGACCGGGTCTTCAACATCACATTGAATTTTGATGACTGTGCAATATGTCAGACTTCATATTCTGAATGCCAAATGATGTAAAGTCCCATCTGTCCTGTTCCACACTTTGCATATAACCTGCCAGGTCCTAGATGAAATTGGGCAATTACCGCTGTCTTCCTTTTGACTCTTGAAACTATTCTCAATCCCCGTAAGTATTAAACACATTGTGTTACATAGGCATACATTAAAAAAACCCTTTATATGTTGTAATTCCTTGTCTTATGCCCTTAACGGCCGAGGGTACTTGAGCATTGCGTTCAATGTTTTGGTTGCCTTTGCAATGAGTAGTGTGTAGGAGATATACTCAGCAACAAAAGTTTCTGTGACACCAATATTGTTAATTATTTTTCATAACGCAATTATGAAATTGTCATACATGGTGATATCAGACTGAAACAGTACACGTAAACACAACATTGAAATGGAAATCATGAAAATGCGAGAAAATGACTTTGCACGTGAAAATGTGCGTAAATCATGCTTGTGGATGGCAATAACAGAGGAGAATTTTTGGATTGTTCACATTGTGCCTGATGAACGACGGAAGCATCACTTATCGAAAACACAGTCATTTCGGATCAGGAACTCTACCCTCTAAATGCTAAGACTGTCTGAAAATGATCGGTGGAGGGCCATTGGGATGATTGAATCCGGAACCTCGCAGAAGGAAGTTGCTCATCGCCTGAATGTCCACCGAAACACCATTTGGAACTTATGGCAGCGTCATCAGCAGACAAGACATGTCAGAGACCGTCCTCGCAGCGGCCGTCCACAAGTAACCACTCCCAGACAGGACAACTGGATTCGAACAACCCATCTCCGAAATCGATTCCAACCTGCAACCATAACTGCAAGAACGATACCTGGTTTGAGGCGACTGTCTGCACAGACAATCCGTCGCCGTCTCCGTCATTTTGGCATTGTCCCACGTCGGCCAGCAAGACGTCCAATACTCACAGTACAACACCGACGACTGCGTCTACAGTGGGCACAACAACATCGACGGTGGATCCAACGTCAGTGGGATCTTGTACTCTTCACTGATGAATCAAGATTCATGCTTAACCGATGTGATGGTCGTTTACGTGTATACCGTCGACGTGGAGAACGTTATGCCAACAACTGTGTTCAGGAATTTGATTGTTTTGGAGGTGGTAGTGTCATAACTTGGGGAGGGATCACGGCTAGAAACAGAACAGATTTGCTTGTTATTGATGGAAATCTGACAGGTCAAAGATATCGCGATGAAGTGCTACGGCCATTGGTGGTACCGTTTTTGATGCAACATGGTCCCGGAATAACGCTGCAACATGATAACGCCAGACCACACGTTGCAAGGATTGTACAGCAGTGTCTGATGCAACAACATGTCAATGTCCTGCCATGGCCAGCCAGATCCCCAGACATGTCCCCAATCGAGCATCTTTGGGACGAGATGGATCGACGTTTGCGGCGGTTGGATAACCCGCCAGCTACACTCCAGGAATTGCGACAACGTCTACGTCAGATTTGGAATGACATCCCACAGCAATTTCTGGCACATCTGATTCGGTCCATGCGCCGGAGATGCGTTGCTTGCATCATGGCACGAGGAAGTCACACCCGGTATTGAAGTGTGAAGGTCACAATTGGTTAGACGTCAGACAAGTGCTTCATGACGCATGAAAATGACATTTTTCGTTTTGAGTGACGTTGGCACTGAAAAGTCAGTGTTTCTCCTGTTAAATAAACATATTGATTGCATTGAGATCTTTGCGTGTCATTTATAACATACACATAAATGGTGTCACAGAAACTTTTGTTGCTGAGTATACTTTAGAGCCATAATTATTATAAAACTGAAGATAATGATTTTAACCTTGGGGAAAAATTACAGACCATAGCTTTAAGTACTGCGGTAATAAAACCCTGCGATTCAGTATATGATTTTTAAAAAAATTTTCTTTATCAGATGTACTGTAAATGGCTAATGCAGCCTAAACCCAGAGTGATCTTCACATCACAGTTAGTTGACACATAGGGAAATCCAACAGAAAAAGTTTCATCAAAGTCTAATGAGGGCGCATGGAGAACTCGGACCTCCCAAAATGCCAAATTTTACTTTTTCCCTGACTGAAGCGCACCACCTATACTCCAGCGCCTTCAACATCCAACGCTTAAATGGGACCTATTATGCTGATCCTTCTTTTAATACATATAAGTAATGTTATAATGTTGGATGTCCATACTCAACCTCTGAAAAGTTTCTAAACAAAAGACAGGATTTTTGCCATAATCCTAGAACGTGATTTCATGAACGTGATTTCCTCTCTGAACAGCTTGTCCCGAGATCTTCACAAGATCTGGGCAAAACCTGACGTCGGGTTTTTCTGTCCAATTAATACAGACCTAGCCAGAGCCAATCACTGCGCTGGACCATACTGGAAACTATTCTCGCAGGCGCAAAAAACTGCGGATCATACTCTGCCTTAGTATCCTCTACACTTTTGGAAATACAAAAGAAGAACCGCAGATCATTTGAGGTGCAGTTTATCAAGTATCTCTCCCAAAGCTGCTTGTCCGTTCATTTTTGGAGGTGAAGAAAAGCACCTATTTCTCTTCCAAAGGACGATGCCACCAGAAATCAGTGGGTAGCTTTTTTGTTTGCTGTCAGAAAACCGCCAAGCCCAAAGGGAACGTTAGCTGTTTGTGCTCAGCATTTCACCAAAGAAAGCTTTGTCAATAAACGATAATTCGACTCGGGGTAAGCGTTTCAGCTGCTTCTCAAACCTAAAGCAGTTGCATCGATCAAGCGCTCGATGTCACAAGATGTAACGATATAACGGCAAAAAATGTAAGTGAAGCTAACATGTTATAGGTGGCCAACAGGACCGCTAACGATGAACGGTCCTTATAATACACATCTAAGCAGTTCATAAGTTGTTGGTCCACTTTTTGCTGCTCCTCACTGTCCATGTTTCCCTCTAAACTCAGACCCATCGGATTTCTACGGTCTCCGGTCTACACTTGGGCATGTCGACCCTTTCTACAAATGTGTCTGTCTGGGGTAGATTCTAGATTTCCCTAAATCCTAGCTATAGAGTACTAAAGTGATGATGTCACGCTGGTGTCGGAATTAAAATTGGTGGCCTAGCAGCAAAGCTGCTGTTTGCTGCTTTTCTTATTATGCTTCCGCTTTCTTCTGTGATTGAAGTCTATGGCAGCAACTAGAACTGTACCCGGGAAAATTTTATAAACTTGGCAGACTTGTTTGGGACAGTCCTCTGGTCACTCACACCAATTTTCATGCCCCTTGCTCGGAAGCTTTAGCGCTACCAACAGGTCAAAGTTTGACACATTTACCTTCATAACTTCTGACCTGTTCATCCGATTTTCACAAATGAGGTACCGTTGGAATCCTTGCGCCAAGCAGAGTTCAACGCAACTTATGACGACATTTTCCACCATATTGGATTTTGCGCCCTTGTGATGTTTGGCAAAAACGTTTCAAAAGTTTCAAGGGTCACAAATTTTGTCCGATTTGGGTGAAATATGGTTGCTAGAATCTGCAGACCGAGCTGCACAAATGATACTAAAAGCCGTTTCGATATTAAAAACCATTTTCCCGTAACAGCCAATGAAATTTGGCAGCAAAGCCGCTAAATGGGACGTGAGGCCATATCTCAGCAACGCTTGGTCCTGTCAACCCCAAACTTGGCACATGGTTTCAGTACCTGCCCTTGGCGAGGCACAAAATATTTTGTAATGTGTGACCTCTAGGAGGTGCTATAAATAGCAAAAACATTTTAGCTGATATCTCTTGATCAGTTTGGAATCAAGCCTTAATTTCAGTGTCACCTGATGCTGTTTGACATCCCTAGGCTGTCTAGAAGACTGTATGTATGCATTAGAATTTGTCAGCCATTTTGAATTTTGTACAAAATTTGCATAAATTTACAGAAACTACACAACCGTACATGGGTAAATGTTGAAATTTGGCAAGCTCATTCAGAGACGAACCATGATCAAGTACACCAAATTCCTTGCCCCTATCTGAAAAGCTCTTGCGCCACCAACAGGTCAAAGTTTGACCTACATTCACCTTCATAATTTCTGACCCGTTCATCCGATTTCCACAAATGAGGTAACGTTGGAATCATTGGGTCACTCCGAGTTCAACGAATCCTATGACTTTTTTTGCTGCCCAATTGGATTTTCTGGCATGGAACGCATCAACTCCAAACTTGGTTGTTTGTCTTATTTGCTTCCCGTGGCAAGGCACAAAAAATTCTATGCCATTTAACCTCTAGGTGGCCTATAAATAGCAAAAATATGTTTTAACTAAAATCTCTTGATTTGTTTGGAATAAAGCCTTAATTCTAATGTCCTTTAATGCTGTGGGACATCCCTGGGCAGATCCAAGATTTTGCCGAAATTCAATAAAATATACAGAAATTGCACAACAGTACATGGGTAAATGTTGAAATTCGGCACACTCATTCAGAGAAGTACCATTATCAAGCTCACTAAATTGCATGCCCCGAGCTTAAAAGCTCTAGCGTCACCAACAGGTCAAAATTTCGCCTACATTCACCTTCTTAACTTCTGACACGTTCATCCGATTTTCAGAAATGAGGTAGCGTTGGAATCCTAGCAATACTCTGAGTTCAAGGAATCCTATGACGTCTTTGGCGCCCAATTAGATTTTCCGCCATTTTGAATTATAGCAAAAAACTTTCAAAAGTTTTACAGGTCACAAATTATGTCCAATTTGAGTGAAACGTGTTTCGTAGAATCTGCAGACCGTGCCGCACAAACAGTACTAAAAGCAGTTTCAAAATTCCCTTATACCCTTATCAGCCAATGAAATTTGGCGATGAAGCCGCCAAACAGAAAGTGAGGCCATATCTCAGCAACGCTTGGACGTATCAACCCCAAACTTGGTACATGGTCTCAGTGCCTGCCCCTGGCGAGGCCCCAGCCCCTGATGCTGTTGGACATTTCTTGGCAGATCCTAGAATATTGTGGTTGTATCTTGTAGAATTTGGTGGCCATTTTGAATTTTGTTCAAATTTGCAGAAACTAAACAACCATACATTGGTAAATGTTGAAATTTAGCATATTCATTCAAATAAGTAACATGATCAAGCAGACCAAATTCCATGTCCCTAGCTCAAAAGTTCTAGCGCCACCTACATTTTGAATTTTGACCTACATTCACCTTCATTACTTATGACGCATTCGTCTGATTTCCAGACATGAGGTATCGTTGGAATCCTTGGGTCCCTCTGAGTTCAACAAATCCTCTGTCATCTTTGGCGCCCAATTGGATCAATTAGCAATTGATCAGCCATTTCGAATTTTAGCAAAAACCTTTCAAAAGTTTCACGGGTCAAATTTTGTCCAACTTGAGCAAAACATGGCTCTTCAAATCTGCAGACTGAGTCACAAAAACGATACAAAAAGTTTCCATTTTCAAAAAGGTTTGCCTGGAATAGCCAATGAAATTTGGCGGCAAAGCCGCCACACAGGATGTGAGGCCATATCCAAGCAAGCTTTTGACGTATCAACACCAAACTTGATTAATATTCAAACGACCTGCCCCTGGTGAGGTCCAAAAAAGACCGTGACCTTTGTCCTCTGGGGGGTGCTATAAATGGCAAAAACGTGTTATAGCAGATATCTCCATCTTTTTTTGAATAAAGCCGTAATTCTAGTGCCTGCTGATGCTGTTGGACATCCCCCTAGAATTCTGTGTAATAATGCACCAAAATCTGGCAGCCATTTTGAATTTTGTCCAAAATGTGCTTGAATTTACAGAAATTACCAAGTTTGTCCGATCATTACGAAACTTGGCAAATATGATCCTTGACTTGGCTGCCAAACAGGATTGGAGGCCTGATCTCAGAAAAGATTAAAAGAATCCACCCCAAACTTCCATCCATAGTCTGATGACCTGCCCCTGGCGAGGCATAAAAAAAATTCTGTGAGCTTTGACCTTTGGGGGGCACTGTAAAAAGCAAAAACATGTTTAAGCTGATATCTCTTGGTCTGTTTGGAATAAAGCCTTAATTCCAGTGTCTGCTGATGCTGCTGGACATCCCGAGACAGATCCGAGAAGACTGTGTATGTTAGCAGTAGAATTTGGCGGCCAATTTGAATTTTGTACAAAATGCGCTTAAATTTACAGAAATGACAAGTTTTGTCCGATCATTACAAAGCTTGGCTCACGTGATCTACAGACCAAGCCTGAGAAGTCCGTTGAGTTTGGCATCTCAAATCCAAATCTTTTGGCCATAAGAGCCAATCGAAAACAACCGTGAAGTCAGCAAAAAGGAAGTAGGCCCATGTCTCAGCAATGCTTCGGTGTATCAACACGAAACTTGGAAAAACGACATACAACACAGTCTGGAGAAAACCTATTTAATTTGGTAACCTTTGACCCCTGGCAAATATTCAAGTCACAAGAAGTGAAGTCATATCTTGGCAACACTTTCAAAAAACCAAACCAAACTGATCATTTGAATGTAGGACCTCATCTCTACATTGCCTCATCATGTTGTTGGTCACTAATCCTCAAAACCAATCAAAATTGATGGTGAATCTGTGAAACAGGAAACAGGCACATAACTCTCGATTTAGTGGTGATTTAATCTTACATCAATGCTTGCACAGTTAAATTTATCCGACAGTTCAACAAAGTTCAACAAACGGGCTGACCTGCTCTGCTGTGCGGCTACCCCATTGCTGCTTGCAGCTATATTTTCCCCTTCATTTTACCCATAGACTGTTTGTTTAGTTCAATTTTGAATCACTTCACATTGTTTTCAAGCTTCCATCTTTTTTGAGATTTTGCAGTTTATTACCAACTAAAAACTAATATAATTTTTCTTGACCGGAATCAGCTATTTTTCCAATCATTTTATTTTTTCAGCATCTTGCTAGTCCTCTCTGTTGTCTAAAAACTACACGTCCCATGATCCTCCTGATTCCCGGGCTGAATAATAGAGATTAGATGATTTGCTCCCGAGGTATAATCTTTGTCGCAGTAGGGACAGGGAGAATCTTTCCCCTTTTTTCCCCCCTGTAACAACTCTGTGAGCAAACAGCCAAATTAAGTCGCTAATCTGGTCAAATAAAAGCGACTGGGTTTTTTTTGTTTTTTTTGGGGGGGTTTCAGTCTCCTGGGAGCAAAGTAAGGGAAAGTAAAATAAATTTAAACGCTAAATTAAGAGAATAAATCAAATGCTAAATAATTGACGAACTAAGTGAATTGTGCGGTATACAAAGTAAAACAGTTGTCAGGGACTGTGGTCCTCGCCTGTTTTTTTTTTTTTTTTTTTCCTGTTGCTGATTGAGCAAACAAACCCTTGCAACCTCTCAGCCCAAAGAATATAGTCGAATTACCTCGATATCTAACTATAGCCCGGCTTGGTTCATACTTGGTTTCTTGCCTTTCATACAGTCTTCTAGCCAATAAATATTGATGGTCACCGGGGTTTTTAGTCCCCTTCCTTGTCTATCCTGACTGCAATACCGCATAAACGCATCGCCAAGCTGCATATTAACGCGAACCGGGGTTTTTGTCTTTCTCGCATTTCATTATTACCGAAGGGCTCTTCTGATCAAACGCATTGTAATACCCGATCTTTGTATTTTCCTCCGGTTGCTGTGCCTTGATCAGCTGATTAAAGTTTAACTGCTTGTTCGAGTGCTTAGGACAGCTTGTTGGGGGAGGTACCGTGTTTATTTTGCTCACATAGTAAAAGACTTGTTTATTCGGTCCGATTTAATTAAAGGGAATCGGGGCTTTACTTTTTTCTCGGTTACCCTTGGTTGTATTTGCGGCTAGCTAGCTAGATAAGTACTGTTTGCATTCTTGGCTGAGGATCTGAGATTTAGTATTTAGTTAGTGGTGCAGCAGTCACTTAACTCGTTTGTTAAGTTAGGTTAGGTTGGAATTTAAAAGGTAAGTTTTTATCGGAGTGCTCCGTCTCCTCCAGTTTTTACTGGGCGCTGAAGCCAGTCTGTTTTATCTGGGCTCTCAGCTAAATCCTGTGATATTTTTAGTTTAGTATATCAATAGTATTGGGACAATGTAAACTCAAGCCGGCTATTAGGAGTGCTTATTACAAATAGAGTTTGGCTCAGTTTGGCATTTCAATTCTGTTAACTGTTACTAAGCCCCTGTTAAAAGAGGCTTATAATCAATTTACATTTACATAAATTTACATCAATTTACAACCGCGGGGTTTCTATTGTGACTGCTGCTTTGGGCTTCCTATGTTAATAAATAAATTAATAAATTGTGGTTCCTCGGCTTCTATCTCGGCATTAGTAATTTTCTTTTATCTAGGGTGAGCAAAGTCATTAGGTAAGGGGATCAAAATGTGGCCAGAACTACGTGACTGTTGTAGGATGATTGCACTTTTGGAAAGAGATTTCCAGGGTGGGTTTGTCTGCCACCGGTGCCAGCTAATTGAGCATCTGGAGAGCAAGATCCTTGATCTTCAGAGCGTGATGGCGGCGCGACATAGTTCGCAATCAGTAGAGTTCCTAGAGGAACTAAGTAGTATGTCGTTTAGAGAAATGGTGTGTACGCCAAAGCAGGGTGGTACTGTGAGGGCAGGGAGAGAAAGTTGGGTGACTGTAGGTCGGCAGCGCAGGAAAGGGCGTGCACGCCGTACAGCGACAGCTTCTCCAGCGGTTGAGGTGTCCAACCGATTCCAGCCCTTGCAGGAACTTGACTTGGCCCCTGACCCTGAGAGTGAGGGGACTGATGAGCAGCAGGGCACCCTGTTGGCCTCTGGGACTCAATACTTAGAGGAATAGATACCTTAGTCTGTTCGCGCGACAAGGAGTCTCGTACGGTGTGTTGCCTGCCTGGTGCCCAGGTAGGAGACCTCCTGGAGCGTGCGGACAAGCTCCTGGCTAGAGCGGGGAGGGATCCAGTTGTCATGGTCCATGTTGGGACAAATGACATGGGTAAGGGTAGGTTTGAGGTTCTGCAAGGCAAATTTGTGGAATTGGCTCAGAAGCTTAGGAGCAGATCCTTAACGGTAGTGTTCTCTGGGATTCTACCGGTACCACGTGCAAGCAGAGGTAAGCAGAATTCTATGTGGAGGTTTAACACATGGCTACGAACCTGGTGTAGGAAAGAGGGGTATAGGTTTATGGGGCACTGAAACTTTTTCTGGGACAGGGGTGACCTGTTCAAGCCTGACGGGCTGCACCTGAACCGGAGGGGTACCTTTGCACTGGGCCAGCGTATGTTGAGGGTAGCACAGGATTATTTAAACTAGGGACTTGGGGGGCGGGGAGGTTAGTGAGTGTTACACATAGGGAAATGCAGACTGCCCCGATGGCAGCTGACGGCGTAACATGCACTATCGATGTTTTACTTTTGAAGCAACAAAGCGTAGTGGGGGGCTCGAGGCGGCAGCCACATGGGAAATCAAGGGGGAAGAGCATTAGTAATAACCGGAAATGTTTTTATTTAAATGCAAGAATCGTAAGAAATAAATTTCCAGAACTTGAGGCTGTAGTGATCAGTGAGGGCTGTGACATAGTTGGGATAACAGAGACATGGCTATGTGAAGAGGATGGAGATGAATATAATATAGAAGGTTATAAGCTCTTTAGGAAGGATAGATGTAATAGGTGAGGAGGAGGCGTAGCACTCTATGTGAACGAAAACATTAATGTACAGGAAATTCCCGAAATTGAACATTCCTTCTCCTGTGAAGATATCTGGGTCAGGCTCATTAGCAAACACGAGACAGGTTTAAACATAGGAGTATGCTATTGACCACCAGCTTTGGACAGTACAATCAATGAAATGCTGGATTAATAATGCATAATGAGGATTACGCAAGCTTGTTGCAGTGGTGGGACTAATATCATGGGAGACTTAAATTATCCTGTTATCAATTGGGAAATGGCGAAAGGACAGGGTAGTGGGGTGGAAGAATTTCTAGTTGTTATAAATGATAATTTCTTGGTGCAGTATGTTAATAAACCTACCGGAGAGAAGGCAATTTTAGACTTGGTGCTCTGTAATGACCCTGATAGAATTAGCAATGTTGAGGTACTGGGGCCACTTGGGACAAGTGATCACTCTGCTGTTAATTTTGATGTTTCATGGGAAGTTAAAAAGGTGCATTCTAAAACACAAATTTTCAATTTTAGGCGAGCAAACTTTGACAGGATGCGCTCATATCTAGCTGAAATAAAATGGGAGACACTCCTGGACTGTGAGTTCGTAAATGAGATGTGGGAAAGATTTAAGGGGGTTTTACTTGAAGCACAATGCAGATTCATTCCGAAGGTGTCTAAAAGTAAGCTGAAAAAGCAGAATCCTTAGTGGATGACCAAAAGTATTCGTAGGATGTTGAGGGAAAAGAGGAATCTTTATAAGATGTGCATAAAGGATAACAATTAGAATACTAGGACTGAATACTGTAAAATGCGGGCTGTGGTCAAAAAAGAGCTGAAGAGCTAGAAGACTGTATGAAAGACAAATTGCAGAGGGGGCAAAAGCTAGCCCTAAGCGCTTCTTACAGTACTGTAGCAGAGAAAGGAAAGTTAAAGAGCAGGTTAAGTGCATGAAGAATAAAAACGGATCGCTGCCATATGATGATAAGCATATTGTGGATGCCTTAAACAGTTACTTTGTTGAGAATTTTACCTCAGAGGGGGTCTTTATTTGGCCAAAGGGCATGTCAAATGCTCAAGATTATTTAGCGGAAATTGAGGTTTGGGATAACGAAGTATTAGACAAGTTGCATAAACAAAAAGCAGATAAGGCGGCGGGTCCTGACGGCTTATATCCAAGAGTGCTCAGGGAAGCTGGTGAGTTCATCTTTAAGCCGCTATCCGCCATCTTCAGACGGTCTTTTCAGAAACTGGAGAAATACCAAATGATTGGAAACAGGGCACTATAATACCAATATAAGAAAGGGGACCGTACCGAGCCAGGAAACTACTGCCCAGTGAGTTTAACTAGCATTTCGTGCAAAATATTGGAATCTATCATAAAAGATGAGCTGGACTTATTTCTTGAACGTAACAGTATCTTGAGGGATAGCTAACATGGTTTTAGGAAGGGAAGGTCATGCCGAACAAACCTTCTGAAATGTTTTGAAGAGGCCACCAGGACTTACGACCAGAGCAGGACTTATGACATCATATACTTGGATTTTCAGAAAGCATTCGATACAGTTCCGCATAAGGGACTAATTATTATTTTTATTATTATTATTATTATACGCCCGTCTCAAGACGGGACGTATTATGTCATCACCCCCTTCCGTCCGTCTGTTGTCAATTTCTTGTCCGGGGCATAACTCCTGAGCCGCTTGAGCTACATTCGTGATACTTCACATACACGTGCACCATCACTAGGCGCTGTGTCACGCACCATGATTTCGTTCTCCCGGTCAAGGTCAAGGTCACTGGCAAAGGTCAAAGGTCACATGGGGCCCAGATGGGGCTTGTCCGGAGCATAACTTCTCAACCGCTCTTGTTTTTAACATGCGCTCCATTGGAGTTACAGGAGGTATTCTGAAGTGGATTCAAAACTGGTTACAGGACAGAACACAAAGAGTAGTGGTCAGTGATATCTCATCTGAGCTGGGTATGGTGGGGAGTGGCGTCCCCCAGGGATAGGTGTTGGGACCCCTGCTATTCCTCATTTACAGTAATGACCTTGATAGGAATATTGAGAGCAGATTGGTTAAATTTGCAGATGATACTAAATTGGGGGGTTTGGCAAATTGTCTTGGGTCCACTAAAGTGATTCAGGACGATTTGGATAGAATCCAGAATTGGGCAGAAATGTGGCAAATGAAATTTAATCTAGCAAAATGTAAAGTTGTTCATGCAGGTAATAAAAACATTAGACGGGATTACTTCATGGGAGGTTTTAAACTGGAATGTGCTGCACAAGAGAAAGATCTGGGAGTGATTGTTAATCAAACCCTCACAGGTTCTCGCCATTGTGACGTAGCAGTTAAAAAAGCTAATTGGATGCTAGGATACATGTCTTGAGTACAAATCTAAGGAGGTGATGCTTCTTCTGTACAACACGTTCCTGAGACCACACCTGGAGTATTGTGTACAGTTCCGGGGACCATACTTTAAGAGAGATATAGAGGCTCTCGAGAAAGTTCAGAGAAGAGCCACCAAGCTTATTCCAGGTATAAAAGATGAAAGCTACGAGAAGAGGCTGAAGATCCTAAATCTCTTTAGTCTTAGGAAAAGGAGACTCGGGGGTGATTTGATTGAGGTCTTTGAATATGTTAAAGGGATTAACAAAGTGAATCATGTGGGATTCCTTCGACCAAGTGTTGTGAATAGAACTCGGGGTCACAAATGGAAGTTGACCAAAGGTAAATTTAGCACTGATATTCGGAAATATTTCTTCACCCAAAGAGTAATTTCAATGTGGAATAGCTTACCTGACCATATTATTGAGGCAGAGACCTTGGGGGTTTTCAAGAGCAGGCTTGACCTAAAGCTAGATACCATTGAGTCATTTAGTATCTGAAGGGATATATTCACAATAGTATGAAGAAACTGGCAAGCGCAAGCTTAGTTGGGCCGAAAGGCCTGTTCCTGCCATTCATGTTATGTTATGTTCAGGACGTCCCATGTTATCATTTTATGAAAAACCGTCTTAGGCTGTTGAGGGCACAGTCTGGAAATGTCCCTGGTATTAGTGCTAAAATAGCCAAAAGTAGCATCTTGCAGCTCCCCCTAAAGGACCCCTGAAAAAGAAACTGTATTGGCACCTAAATATATGCAGTTTTTCCATTGAACTGACTGTCTCATCAAAAATTTTAGGCAAATCTGAGTCCATTGTATATCACCCCCTCAGAGTAAACTGCCTGATTCTTTGAAAAACTGGTTCTAAACATCATCGCTGTTGCCACAGACTGTATTAAAAGACAGACAAAACAACTGTGACTTCACCCATTTGTTTCAGGGTACCATTTACGACAGGGACGACGCCAGGATTTATTCTCTCCTGGTGCTAATGGGGGCCTTGTCCAAAACTTGGGCAACTGTTTTGCAAAGAAAACAGTCGATTTACTTCAGAATTTTTTTAAATGATTTATTAGGCAGTTCTTGTTTTTTCAATAAAATCAGATCGTGGTGCATACAGCACATTAAATATAAATTTAGTTTTTGATTACAATTGCCCTAGAAATAATCAGAAAAATAGCTAAAAGCCTAATACAAGTGACAACAAGGCAAAAACGTCTTTCACGCGCGATGGTGAAAGACTTCAGCACCGGAAAGCACCATCTGAGCTACAGTTAATAACACCGCAATACATCCAAAATGTGAAACGAGCATATTTCATTTGCACCATCAGAAAACTGTCCCAAGATCACAACTTCAGAAATGAAATGAATAATACCGAAAGGGTAGCCACAACGTGTAGCGCAGTACGCTCTGCCCATGTCTGTTCACGGTGCGCGTACTTTTAAAACAAACTCCAAGGCTATCACAACCTTATCGATTACTTTTATTCCAAAATTAGGCTGGTTGTCAGAATACACGTGTCTTCTTAGTCCATCCAGGTCAGCGACTGAATCATGTTCCTACGAGCCCTCTTCCCCCTAAAAATGACACTGTAAAGGTCATTTGTTCAAGCAGCTTAATACGACCCATGCAAGGTTAAAGCGACCTCACATGCGGACTTTCCAGCTAATTAGTTTGTGTTAATGCTTAGCACCCTAGCAATCGAAATCTGAAATCAATGTATGCTGAAAAAAATTGAGGGCGGTTAACAAGACTGGGACATAAGACCGCTAAGGAAAAGCCTGTCCTCCCCACTGATCTCTCAGAACATTACTCACATTGAACACGTTGCAGCCAACAAGATAATTAATTGAGAAGATATCTTTTCACAGACACGAAAGAGGCAGTATTTTATGTTTCCTCCTCAGATCGACCTGACTGTACGAAAAATGCCTCAAGGACCGCAGATTTAACTACAGTAGGCAGCAGTTGTACATGCCTTTAACATTTTCATTGGACAATATCAGCATTTGGCAGTACGACCAATGAGTGCGTCCATAGGAAATCTATACGGATTTTTCTACATCTTGCCTGAGTGGGGCAGTGGTACAACAAAAAGTCCGAAGTCACTGATACTGAAGAGAACAAGACATCAATCCTGCACGTATTACTATTATTCTGTGTGTGGGGGATTTAATAACTTCATGAAAAAATAAAGTAGCCGTAAGCTCGCACTTTATCAACCACTGTCTTTATTTTAGAAACACTGGGCATGAGATTCAATCGCGCATAACGCATGTAACTTGTAACTTGACGGATGTCTTGTATTGAGTTTTCCCTTGCGCCGTTTTCACTCAGTAGCTGCCATGAAGCTGGAGGCTAATTTTCCTATGACGTGAAAGTGGGTTCGCTGAAGAGGCCGCGATGTAAACTTATCAAGGTCGCGAAATCAGCGTTAGTGAAGTGAGTTGTGCGTTATGGAGCTGTATGTAAAACTGCCTGCTATTCAATGTCGAGTATGAATCACATTATCTATTTAAGTAGCTCTAACGTTACATCCTCATTGATAACTAGGCAGAATTAAATTTGTCCGTTAATGGTAATTGAGTGTCAGCGTAACATGAGCCTTTTTTAGCGCTGGCATATATTTGCCTAAATGATTAGACCAGTTAACACCTGGTTTTGTTGTCTAGTTAGTCTGGTCTGACCAGTTAACACCTGGTTTTGTTGTCTAGTTAGTCTGGTCTAATATATTAGACAGCGTTACACAGCAGTTTTACTGGATTATCTAATTTATGCCGTGTGACATTGATTGATCTTAACTTCAGTTCGGTAATTCAGGTAGCTTTAGGCTAACCTGATGGAACAGGATAGCGAACATTAATTTGAATTGTTCCAATAATAACCGTTAGCTGGGCTAATATTGACACATTATCTGCCGTAAAGGTAGATCGCCAGTGGCTAATAATAAACAATATATTTGTTGAAATTAATTTATGTGTATTCGTCTGCACTACAGGCAGTGCATTGTCTCGCCACATCCCACAAAAATGTTGCTCTGCATTGTAAAGCTGCACGTCAACGCTTCTCTGCCATAGAATACTATATAACAGTTGCTTACTACCGGGCATAGTAAAATGGCCGCCCGACCACTTCCGCCTGCTTCAACCTCTCAACGCAGTTCTGCATCACGTCAGCAATCCAGTTATTCTATATAGATCAGTGGTCCTCCCCCTAAAAACCACACAGCCTGGAGGCTTAAAAACAACGGGGAGTGCTTCAAAAAGATTGTTTTTTGCGATTATTTTCATGACTCCAAAATGAAACCTTATCTAGCAAATCTGAGAATACAAAAACGTAAAAAACACAGTAATGGAAACGTAGTCTCATGTCACATTTGCTGTCCGATCTGCAGTATTTGTCATCGAAGCCAAGGACTAATAAATAGACTATCGTACTTTTGCAGCAGACCAGATAGTGTACTCGTAATTTCGCGTATTGTGCACTTACATCCTTATTGCCAGATGAGTATTTACAAATTTGCTGCAGGCGAATGCATTGCCATTCTCATCGAGCTGTGATTGGCTGATGGCACGTACAGTGGTACCACAGCCAACCGACTTCCTGAAAAGGATTTCGCAGCCTGACATGCCGTACAAGTGCAGACAAATAGCCCTCTCCCCCCTACCCAGACACACACACAAACCGCGAGACACGAGCACACAGCCAGCAATCGGATTGGGACAGAATGGAGAGTAAATAGCTTTCACGTATTCCTTTATTCAAATAAATTAACTAATTCATTTTAAAAATGCTTGAGGGGGCTAAACTGGGGCTATGTACATTTGTGACGGGGCTGTAGCACCCCCTAACCCCAGTGTAGCGCCGTCCCTGATTTAAGAAGCCTCAATTTTGGCAATTTGAACAGCACCATTTTGTCATTTTGAAACTGGATGGGAATCCTATTGGATGAGAAATTGAAGATCCGGGGAGGAGCGTGGTTCTGGATCTGACTTTATCGGACAAGGACTAAAGGATAGCCACACCCCTAAATCATATTCTGGTTTTTATCCTTTATTGGAGTCTATTTGTGAAAATTGTATACAAAAATTAACATCACAATACATCTAATGAGACTTGAAACTTGAGATGGATACCATAAAATGATGTGTAAAATCATTATTGAAATCATAAATCGGGTGACAAAGTTGAGTCATTTTCTCAGACTTCAATGGCATTGAAATTATTTCTGTAACCACTGACGTCGCCATCTGCTGGCATTTAAATATAGTGCAATTTTTTGTGATTTACGCATCGGCCTCACTTTTTATCCCCCTGACATACAAATGACGGGGGGATATTGTCATCAGTCTGTCCGTCCGTCCGTCTGTCCGTCTGTAATCATTTTCTTGTCCGGAACATATCTTCATAACTATGCATCTTAGGTTCACCAAACGTCACAGATATATTAACCACTATGAGTCGATGTGCCTTTCACTATTTTGAGGTTTCTTGATTTCTTAATTTCTGCGATTTCAATGGAAACGTGAAACTTACATTGACTTTGAAGATGTCTACCTTGTCCAGAGCATATCTCATAAATTGTATGGCCCAGGTTCACCAAACGTCACTGATATATTAACCACTATGAGTAGATGTGCCTTTTGCTATTTTGACGCTTCTATATTATCTAATATTTGAGGTTTCCATGGAAACAGTGAACTTACATTGACTTTGAGGGTGGCTGTCTTGTCCGGAGCATATCTCATAAACCATATGGCCTAGGTTCACCAAACGTCACAGATACAGTATCTCACAAAAGTGAGTACACCCTTCACATTTCGACTATTAATTTAGTATATCTTTTTAAGGGACAACGTTACAGAAATGAAAACAACTGAATATATTCTAGAGTAGTCATTGCACAATAGGTGTAGCAGTGTAGATTTACTGCATTGTCCAAATAACTGAACAAACAGTCACTATTTCCAAAATGGGTGGCAACAACAGTGAGTACACCTCACCGTCAACATGCCAAATTGTGTCCATAGTGTCAATATATAGTGTGACCGCCATTGTTGTCCAGCACTGCCTTGATTCTCCGAGGCATTGAATTCACCAGAGCTGCACAGGTTGTTGCTGGGATCCTCCTCCATGACAACATCACGGAGCTGGTGGATGTTGGACACCTGCTGCTCCTCCACCTTCCTCTTGAGGATGCCCCACCGGTGCTCAATGGGATTCAGGTCTGGAGACATACTTGGCCACGCCGTCACCTTCAGCTTCCTCTGGAAGGCAGTTGTCATCTTGGAGGTGTGTTTCGGGTCGTTATCATGTTGGAAAACAGCCATGCGGCCCAGTTTCTGAAGGGAGGGCGTCATGTTCTGCTTCAGAATCTCGCAGTACATGTTGGATCCATTGTTCCATTAATGAAGTGCAGCTCCCCAGGACCAGAAGCACTCATGCAGGCCCAAACCATGATGCTGTCAGCACCATGTTTGACTGTAGGCAGTACACACTTGTTTTAATACTTCTCACCAGGGTGCCGCCACACATGCTGGACACCATCTGAGCCGAACAAGTTTATCTTGGTCTTGTCAGACCACAGAACATGGTTCTAGTAGTTCATGTTTTTGGACTGGTTGTCTTCAGCAAACTGTTTTCGGGCTTTCTTGTGGGCTAGCTTCAGAAGAGGCTTCCATCTTGGCTGACGGCCATGCAGACCAACTTTGCGCAGAGCATGGCGTATGGTCTGAGCACTGACTGGCTGTTATCCCACTGCTACAACCTTTTAAGCAATGCTGCCAGCACTCCTGCGTCTCTTTTCTGAAGCCAACTTGTGCCAATCTGGCACAGAGCACGAGGACTCAACCTCTTCGGTCGACCCTGACGAGGCCTTTTCCGAGCAGAACTCGTCTTGGAAAACCGCTGGATAACCTTGGCCACTGTGCTGTAGCTCAGTTTCATGGTTTCACAGATCTTCTTGTAGTTTAAACCATCTTTGTGGAGAGCAACAATTCTCTTTTTCAGATCCTCAGAGAGTTCTTTCCCATGAGGTGCCATGTTGACCCTACAGTGACCAGAATGAGAGCATTGCACCCAAAGCACCACAATTTAACCCTTAAACATGTTACACAACCTCATATGGCCCAGTCGAACAGACAAAAGCATGAACATGATGAACAAGTCGCGTTTCATTGCTTGGTTGACCATTATCAATTGGGGTGTGTACTCACTTTTGTTGCCATCCATTTTGGAAATGGTGACTGTTTGTTCAGGTATTTGAACAGTGCAGTAAATCTACACTGCTACACATATTGTACCATGACTACTCTAGAATTATATAGAAGTTTCACTACTGTAGCATTGTCCCTTGAAAAGATATAATAAATTAACTGTCAAAATGTGAGGGGTGTACTCACTTTTGTGAGATACTGTATATTAACCACTATGAGTAGATGTGCCTTTTGCTATTTTGAAGCTTCTACATTATATAATATTTGAGGTTTCCGTGGAAACAATGAACTTAGATTGACTTTGAGGGTGGCTGTCTTGTCCGGAGCAGATCTCCTAATCCGTATGGCCTAGGTTCACCTAACGTCACTGATATATTAACCACTAGGAGGAGATGTGCCTTTCACTATTTTGATGTTTCTTGATTTCTTAATTTTTGCGGTTTCCATGGAAACGTGGAACTTACATTGACTTTGAAGGTGTCCACCTTGTCCGGAGCATATCTCATAAACCGTATGGCCTCGGTTCACCAAACGTCACAGATGTATTAACCACTATGAGTAGATGTGCCTTTTGCTATTTTGACGCTTCTACATTATCTAATATTTGAGGTTTCCATTAAAACAGTGAACTTACATTGACTTTGAGGGTGGCTGTCTTGTCCGGAGCATAGCTCTGACACCGTATGGCCTAGGTTCACCAAATGTCACAGATATATTAACCACTATGAGTAGATGTGTTTTTTGCTATTTTGAAGCTTCTACATTATCTAACATTTGACAAATTACTGTTCTACGATTTTGCGGGGGGTTGGGGGGATATGCCATCTCCTGATTGCTCCTATTAGACTCTGGTTCTGCGTCCATCTTTTTATATAGTCTATGGCTGTTGCAGCATCTTCTTAAGTTAACTATCCCTCTTATGTAGTTTGACAGTGTAGATAACAAATCTAATATTAGTGGTCCTTGGCAAGCATGAACTATTGTCTGGTCTTTCAATTTTTTTCAACTGGAAGTAATTAAAGGAAAGTTTTTATGTGTGTGTGTGTGTGTGAGAAATGGGCTTATAAAATGCTCTGAAGTGCAATTAACCTCAATCATGCTTAAGAGCGAGTGTTAAAAAAATAAAAGAAGTGTCATTTGCTCCCTCTGACAATTTCATTGACCTTTTTTGCTTCACAGGTGTACTGCGGCATGCAAATCATGGAGCCTCGTATACAGGTCAAAGGTTCCACTCCATCCCAGGACTTAAGGTGTGGGCAGACCCACGCAGGTGTTTCCCAAAAGGATGCTTATGCCAAACTACTCAGCCAGCACAACAGCAGCAAGTTCCGCTCGTACCGGGATCAAATTACCCAGCAGCTGTGGCTGGACCAGAATGGGACAGAGGCCTCTTTAGATCAGCAGGATTCTGAGCTGAATAGAGGGTGCAAGGCTGGGACAGTTGGTGAGTGCGCCCTGGACCTGTACATGGAAAAGCTCAACAAACGCGGTAGCTCTGTGGAGACCCAGAGAGGGAAGCAGCAAAAGCAACAAGCACTGGTTATTGGACGACAGCACCGCGGAGAGAGGAGGGACACCAACACCAGCCAGGATGGAGATGTGGAGTCTGCAGAGGAAGGGATCCACAAGCTGCAGAAACATCACGGCAGCGACGATAGATTGAAGAAGTCAAAGAAGAAAAATTTAGTCAAAGGAATTGAAGGTGTCGGACAAGAGGGAGCCTGCCCTAATTGGGCTGTTCCCATGCTTCAAGGTAATGCTAAGCCAGGGGAAGAGGGATCACTTATGCTTCTGATCTGACAATAAGCGAGTTCGACATTACGATTTACGCACGCGCGATTTCTGTCAGAGCAGGGTCAATGTGACTGAAACAGAGGCTTTGCCATTTGTTAAGTGCTTGTTTCCATATCTCAAAGGGTGCTTGTGAATTTTTAATTATCGTGTTACTGAAGATATTGATTTTTTTTTCACAGATGCCCATTCCCCCCACTCCTTAGCCCATGTGGTCTTGGATCAAAAAACACTCCGAATGCGATCAGACGTCCGTTAAATTCGGTTAGTGCCTTTTTTAATATGGAAACGAGCACTTACCTTGCGCCAACACACGGCGATAGATGCAGTATGTGGGTTTCATGATCTGATCTGTGGCCACTCTTAAAATATAAACTTTGCAGCGAAGACGAGCGACAAGCTCATACTTTCGTCCACTCACTTTCAGATTCATTTTACCAGTAGCGTGCCGTCAGATGTCAGGAAGGCCTTCAGTAACATCACCCTTTCCCACAAAATTGCTTTTAAACTATTTGCGCTCAAGTTTCCCAGATTAATTTCCGCTAATGGCTCATCGGTCTAAGCGCGTGCTCCATAAAGGCTGTGGCCTTCCTGTGGCGACCCGGTTCGATTCCGGCTTTGGTCATTTGCCGCATGTCTCCTCAACTTTCCTGGCTCTCTCTACTGTGTGACTATCGAATAAAGGAGAAAATCCCAAGAAAATAATCTTTAAAAAAGTTTGCCTGATTAACAATCAAACAATTTAGTAACTGAACAACGACCACCAATGCATGACACGTAATGATAAAAAAAGCTAATGACAAAGCAATTGCCTATTGGCTATGTTAATATAATTGATGTGACTCCGCAAGGATGACAATCTGCAAAAAATTAGGAGCAATTATTTTCGCCATCACTCAGCCGTGCTTTGTACCGAACAACACACAAGCTGTCACTACATTCAGACTATAGAACGGATTCTCATGGATAATTGCTCAGTGAGCCTCGCGAACTAATTTACGCAAATCCTGTGCCGTTTCAAGTGCTACAGGAGCACAGAAATAATGAAGATATATTGGTATTTTTTGTAGTAATTTTATATGTGGAAGAAAATGCTGTATAATTTTGTAGTACAATGTATAAAAAGGCTTTCAAAAATAAATTGGACTTTCTTCGGCTCTACCAATCAGGCTCAGCAACTAACTGTGAGAGGTGTCGGTAACTTAGCAGTCAATGGTAAGGTTATTGCTGGCCCTGTGTTTCTGCAACGGACCACCACTGTCTTTTAGGGAGAAAGTCTTTGAACGAACTTGCAATCCACAACCTAAAATCATTGATTGACAACTCCTCTTCTGCCATAATGAAACTCTATAAACAAACGAGTATAATTATCAATTGAAAAACTACTTGCAGCCTTACACGTGACAGATTGGGCACAGAACGGCATAGAACTCAATACGTGATGCACACAAAACCACCGCGAAAGTGAGTTTTTGGTCACTTTGACCTGGTGCCCTGTCACGTGATGCACTCAATGGATGCCTCTGTGGCTAATATCGCTCTCATTTGTTCTCATTATCTGATTTTTGTACTGTTGGGATGCTTTTATAGCAGCATTTATGGTGTAATTGTATCCCCAGACAGTGTGTCTGGGGGTACAATGGATTTACGGTCATCTGCGTCCATAGAGGTTTTCTTGTGAAAGCTCTACAGACTGAAATTCATCTCCAATCCTTTTGATATTTCACAAGCATGTTGATAGTGGTTAGAGGATGAAGCCTATTGATTTCGGTTGAGTTTCGTCTTGCGGTGTCCGGAATACTCCCAGTAAAAACAAACAAAAAAAATTCCATTGGAAAGAATAGGAATTGGGTTCTCATTGCGAGAGATGCCACACCTAGAGTGGGAGCTGGGAGCACAGAGGCTTTTTTTTTCATATTGCTACAACTTCCACAAATTTGAATCCCTCGTCCTGAAATTTCCCAAAAACGTAGGAAAATTTGTTGTCCCAGCAGGACAGTTTTTGTAGCACAGAAGTACATCGTTTTGGCTCAGGCAACAGGCAAAGGACGTGAAGCACATCGAATTTCTCCATCTTTTCCATAAAAAAAAAAATCACCCAAAATATTTTGGGAGGACAGCAAACGCGTTTTTAGATTGCTGTAATTCCAATATTATCACTTCGAGAAATAATAGACATCCACAAACTCAGCAAAGTCACGCACATTGAATGATTTGGTTACATTTGTGACAGGATGAATGTTTTTTTTGTATTTTTCATGTTTGTAACTTTAATACTTTTTAAAGAATTAATTAAAAGTTATGAATTCCCCCAAAAGACTGAACATTGTGCTGATGACATCACAACTGTTCAGCCATTCCAACTGTCAGTTGTCATCAACTGACTCCCGCCAACTGTATCCGCTGCCAACAATGGTTTCAAAATAATGCTGCATTCGCAAACATGTCCCACGAGCCGTGTTTTCGAGACACAAGTGGTGAATTCAGTTCTTTTGACCTCACGACCTCACTGTCCAAATGATCCTTCCTCGTGCCTTTGACTTAATTCATGACAAGACTCATATTTACGAGTGTTACCGAATGCAGCATAAGTCCTCTCTAGCTAGTTAGCATTGTTAGCATAACAGCTAATGACCTTAGTTAAGGTAGCTGAGTAACGTGGTTAGCATGGTTAGAATAGTTAGCATAACTGCTAACAGTGATAATTTTGTAAGCTAAATAACGTGATTAACATAGCATTGTTAGCAGTATTAGCATAATTTCCAACAACATAAGCCAAGTTAGCTGAGTAACAAGGTTAGCATTGTTAGCATCGTTAGCATAACAGCTAATTCTGAATTCAGTATCCCTCGTAAACACGAGTCGTGTTGTGAATTAAGTCAAGGGTACGAGGAAGAATCATTCGGACAGTGAGGCCATGAGCTCAAACGCAATTCACCAGTCCTGTCTCAAACACGGCTCATGGGACGCGTTACCGAGTGCAGCATTAATAACATGGTTAGCATAGTTAGCATAACTGCTAAAAACTTAAGCTAAGTTAGCTAAGTAATGTGATTAGCATAGATAGTGTAGTTAGCATAGTAAGCATAACTGCTAAAACATTAGTAAAGTTAGCTGAGTGACATGGTTAGCGTAGTTAGTGTAACTGCAAGCAAACATTGGCTAAATTAGCAAAGAAACACTGAGCACACTGTTAACATAGTTAGCTAATTAGTAGCATTAACTGAGAAAAATGGTTAGCATAGTTAGCATAACTGCTAACAAACATTGGCTAAATTAGCTAAAGAACACTGTTAGCACACTGTTAACATAGTTAGCTAATTAGTAGCGTTAGTCAAACTATTCAAACTACTCAACTATTTCACTGTTCAGCCATTCCAACTGTCATCAACTATGACTTGTTTTCCTCTGCCCACAACTGTTTCAAAATAAAAGACCTCACTATAATAATAATAATATATATATAATATAATAATTCACTATCAAATAATTCAGTATTAAATAATTCAACTATTTTAAGTATTCAACTATTTAACTGTTCAGCCATTCAAACTGTCAGTTATGAACTATGCCTCCAGTCAACTAAAGAAAACCACCTCCTACCTAGCAACCAACATATCAACCATTGAAATAAAACATCTGTCAGTTTCTATATCATATCTATATCTAAGAAATTCAGAGCATTTACTGTATTATTATCACTCCTTTATCTATTACCATAAAGTATGAGTACTGATTAGTTGTTTGTTATATGATCACTTTAAACTGTGTACTGCGATGCATTATGAAGAAAACACAATTATTTCCTTTAAAAGACACTGTATTCCTCCAACATGAACATAGTTACAATATATCTTGCCCCCTATTGTGCTGGCTCAATGGGACCATAATAAGAACAAATACAGAAAATGTAAAAGGCATTATAGGCTGACTAACATCCTTCTAATTAGTGCAAAACATCACACTTTACCTAAATGTAACTTGTAAACAAAACGCTTAAAAGTACCTAACACTTGTATATCTAATTTTTGTGCCATTTGCAATTAAAATTAGTTCACAAAAAAAAAGCAAAACTATTGCTGCCATATTATCTGAAAAATACTGTAAGCCTATAAACTAGTGATATTAAAACATGACCAGTTTTGATTTAAAAGGCACCTTTCTTTGCATGACAAAAATGATCCTTGCATAAAAGTAAAGCTCAAAATGGAATATCATTGGAGTTATTGGCTATCCTGACTTGTTTACTAATGAAACAGTTACTCTTTTGTGGAAACAATCAATGGTGTTGTTTTGCTCAGAACGAAATATTTTACAATAATAAACCTACAATAAGATCAGAATGGTTTATCTTGTTTACCCAGTGTATTAAGAGAAAAATATTAACAGGCTTGTAGGTGTCTTCCAGTGGCCTACTGTAAGACCTAGAAAAGTATTAGGCAACAGAATGCGCATTCACCGCGCTATAAAATAATAATGTATAATTACATGACAGAGTTGAGGCAAATGCATAACCGGAACTACATTCCAGACATAACGGCTGGGCGGAGTGATTCAAACGCTTATGTTTACTGCAGCTACTCCGGAACTCAAAACAGAACTTTGTTCCGAATCAGGAAGTAGTTCCGAGTATTTGCTTCATGTGTCTTAATTTTACGAAATTATACATTATTATTTCGTAGCGTGGTGAAAGTGCAGGTCACAAGTGGTGCACGTGAGCGTTTTGGAGCTGTTTGATTGTGTATGTGATGAATTTTGAAAGAGCGAGGGACCTGTACCGTTCATTTTCATTATGTTCGGGAAGCAGCTTGCGTCCCCCCTGAATCTCATAACGGGCACGGATAACTAAAGGTAATGTACCTATTCATATGACTATATGAATTATGGCAATAGGTCACTTTGCCGAAATGTTGAAATTTCCCTTTAATGTTAGCCAGCAGATGGTGGCAACGGAATGTAGATGAATAACGCTGCCCAACTTTTTTTTTTAAATGTCATGTTAACGACACTCCATGCAAACAAGTGTGACAAGCAAACTAACATTCACTTATCTATTCAAATATTCAGTTAGAAAGCTGGTAGCAAGCTAAGTTAAACATAGCTGATGCTGAGCTAAACATGTTTGCTAACCGTCCATGGGCGTTAATGTGACTGACCTATCCTTTCAGGTGCGTGATAAAATTTGATGCAATTGATCCTGCGTCCTTAATCTTGGTACTGCAGACTTTGCAGTCAGAGCTTCTTTTGTTGGTGCCGTATTATGTGAAAATTGTATAACCAAACGTAATTACAAAGGGTACAGCAGCTGCTGCAGCTGTGTCGGTCGCCATAGTGTCATCCGAGTTACTAGTGCGTGAGGCCGAGAGGCGCGCATCTGATGTGTGATATGGTTACCATTTAAAAAGGGAAGGAATGACATTAAGCTCGGCAGACATTTCAGAGTTTCCCCAATGTTAATACGCCCCCCTCCGAAAAAAAAGGAAAAAAAAGAAAAAATAATGATTGTTCACGAGTCCCAAAACGCGAGTCTGAGTCGAGTCTTTTGAGCACGAGTCCAAGTCAAGTCTGAAGTCTCCGTGCGTGCGACTTAAGTGCGACTCGAGTCCCCATCTCTGCTACATAGACACCGTGTCCGAGTAAATCCACAACAAAATCTAGTTTTCTGTAACATGAGTTCCATTTTATCTAAGGTTCATTCCATATTATGAAATTAATACAAACAATTTACCAACCATTTAGAACCATTAGAATTGCATAAATAAAATTCCAACATAGTGGCAGTATTCAACATTTACCTATGCTATACGGACACCATGTCTGTAAAGAATAATGTGCAAAGATCTAGTTTTCTGTGCAGCAGTGTTCTATTCCATGTAGGATTCAATCCATATTGATACACTGATAAAATACAAAATGTTTGCAACCACTTTTGTATGCAGAATAGGCAGTTATCTACCTATTTGACCTATGCTACGTGGACACCGTGTCCATGTAATTGTGCATCAAGATCTAGTTTTCTGTGCATGAGAGTTCTATTCCATGCAAGATTCAATCCATGCTGGTATTCATCTTGGTGTACAGATAAAATCCAGGTTTGCAACCACTTCAGTATGCAGATCCATACTATTTTGGTATCTATTTAACATTTACCTATGCTACGTTGACACCATGGCTATGTAATTATTGCAACCAAAACCCAAGTTTATGCACAATGTGACTTGTTTTCTCAGTGACTTTGTTTTCTGTTCATTAAACAAGTATATGGAAGTTGTTTTAATGTTAACGAAGTTTGCTGCTTTACTTCTTATTTGGTTTATTACCGTGTAGTAAATCTGTAAAATAATTTTAGGTGGTTTTAACAACAAGTGTTTTTTTTTTTTTTTAAGTAGTCTCTTGTCTTCAGAAGACATGTTTCAAGTGCCAGGAAGTACCCTGCATGTGTTTTTAAAAAAAAATTCCAAAAATCAAGCTGTCTGTAATATGGCCCAAAAATAACCTTAGGAAATGCAATTTTTCAAAAAGGGGTTTCCCGGTCTAAAAATAGATCGGCTAGATTATTCACCGCGCAAAGCATTGTGGGTCGAAATCGAGCACTGTAAACAAAGATGGCCTCGCGCGGACGAAAAAGAAGACAGACAGGAACTTTCCTGGAGAATGTGGAGGCGAGTAATCACTTCATGACATATGGGAGGACCATTTGAACATATTGGGCTCTAATTTCCTGGCGCAGCGCAGGTGGCGTAGCCAGGCGCAGCCCGCGCAGTGGTAGTTTCGTACGGCGCGCAGCCTTCGGTAGACGAAGGTGCGCCGAGATGGGTGTGGCGGCGTAGTAAGGGGAGGTGTCACATATTCATCAAGACGCAGTGACAATTTCGTAGAAAAAGTCTCCGCTGGAGTTGCGCAGAAAACTCGCCAGCTCCAACCTGGTTTAATTTCTGTGCAGTGGTAATTTGGCTGACCAGCGCAGAGTGCACACACGTCACCGAAATCTCACAGCAGGTTTACAGAATGTCAGGCACATTTCAATGCAAGAAATAATTACAGGAAGCACTATTTATTGTAACTATCTGAATAAGGACATAAATTATAGTATCTATATCGATTGTCCTGATGTCAGGCGGTTGCCACGCGTAATGGAAACTTGACCTGGCTTAATCAACGCAACTGAATCTGTGATGCAAACTAACGACTTCACATCTTTCTCAGCCAACCACAAACTGTATAATATATATATTATATCGAATGCTTGCGTTCTATGTTCAGTAAAGCCGCTTGCACACTGGACGCAAAACGAACTTTTCGCACGACTGATTACAGACAAAGTCAATGCAAAGACGCGATAGTCGGACAGGGTTTTAATATAGCTCCGTGTCCGAGAGTCATAAAAGTTCTAATTTCTCCGAGTATTCCAGGAATTATTAGACGTGCAAACTTGGCTATGTTTGTGTTCGGCCTTCACAAAATGCAAATTGATAGCTATCGACTTTTATTTTTAGTCTATTCATCTGTTTTCTTCCGTTGAGGATAGACATCAGTATTTATTCGGTCTTTCTTTTGAAAATCAGTCAGATGGACCGAACAGATTCACGCTTTATTTCCACAGCAGAGATAAAATAGTGCGTGAGCAAATCAATTCCATGACCACTGACAGAGTGAAGAAATCATCGCATGCACGATCAAGACTGTCCGACACGAAATGCAAATTACTCCATGTCCAGCAGCCAGCAAAAAGTAAAAGTGTTGATATGAGAACAGATTTATAACGAAATAAAGAATAAAAATATATCAGCAACAAACGTGATATCAAACAAAGATGACCCGCCAATAAATAAATCGCAGTGTTCATTGGATGCTCTGTTGTTAAAATGTTTCTTTTTATTCTTTATTTCGTTTTCAATCTATTCTAACCCCCCCCCTTTTTTTTTTTTTTTTTTTTTGGCTGTCAGACACGGAGGCATTGTACATTGTCTCGCGCCAATGTCTACTCGCTTTATTGAGCAGAGCTTAAACAGAAACATTGATTGAAATTCTCGGTACTCATCTTGAAGAACTGAGCCCTCTTATCAAAACACTCACGTTTAATATCTAAAAGAGTCAGCAGATTTGAAGAAATTAAAAACAATAATAGACTGTCGGACACGACGAATTATTAAAACCGTCAGACCTTTGGACACAAGAACCAATCTGTCGAACGAAAAATTCATTTCGCGTCCAGTGTGCAAGCGGCTTAATACTAGGCAACTATTTTTGTCACTTAGGTTTTATCGTCTTTAGTGGGGGAAAGGAATGCAGTCTGATTGCTATGATCTCGTACTGAGTTAAGATCACATATTGGAAATAAATGTGTCACGTATCTTGCATTGTTGTCCATGCATGTTAATCCCAAAATTTAAAGCAGCAACAGTTTGCAACTAATGGGAACACGCTATCCATCGTTTCTCTAGCCAGTGTAATGTGAATATAGGCCACTAGATGGCAGTATTTACCTTTTTTTTGTTAAGCTCAGACTGGAGTCATGTTTAGACATGTCCTGAACATGTCTGGGGCAAGTCTCAGAAAGTTAAAAAAAAGAGGTCTAAATGTGGGTGGGGTCTGCAAAAGAGTATATAAGGAAAAGAATTGAGACAGTAAAGTAGTAGGAGAAATTGCAAGAAGATGACCAGACCTGCCATTCTGTTCAAGACCTGTGACGTTTCTTTTGTGGATTTCTTTGCCTGTGTTTGAGCATTTTCATTATCCAGGACATCACCAAGCCACCCCACAAAAAGGGACAGTAAATATTTCTGTTTTTTTTTTAATTCAATCTTGGTCATTAGTTGTTAGTTAGTTGTTATTGTCTTTGTCTGTTGATTAAATGTGTTTAAGTTTTTAAAACAGTTTCTGTCATCCCTTGCTGTTGCTGTTGCTGTTTGTGTTGTAAATGTAATAACAAATTGGGGCCATAACAAATTGGGGGCTCAAGGTCCGGGATAGACCATTTTGTGAGTCATTTATTAAAAATCTAACATTTCAAATTGTAAAATTAATTTTTTTAATTGAATACATATATATTGACAACAGAAATGGATGATTTCTTGGCATCACCAACCGTAGGGGTTTTAAAGTCTTTTAAAAAGACAGAACTGCTAGAAATTTGCAGACAGTTAGAGCTGACAGAGGTAAAACCAGCCATGCGAAAAGCAAGACTGGCTAGAGAGATAGTTGAATATTACATCGATGAAAATGTGTTTGCACCAGGAGATCTGGAACAGTTTCCAGTGGAAAATCCAAATATAGAAATGGAACTTAAATTAAAAATGCTAGAGATTGAAAGGGAGGAAAAAGAGAAAGAAAGGGAGGAAAGAGAAAAAGAAAGGGAGGAAAAGAGAAACAAAGAGAATTTGAGAGGGAAGAAAAAGAAAAACAAAGAGAATTTGAGTTAGAAAAATTTGCAAGACTTTGAATTCGAGAAATTCGATAGAGAAGAAAGACTCCAAATGGAGCAACTAAAAATTAAAATTCAAACTGAAAATAAATTTCGGGCTAGCCAGGAGGTAAAATTGGTGCCTCTATTTTCGGAAAAGGATGTTGACAACTATTTCCAGTGTTTTGAAAAGGTAGCAAAGAGTTGCCAGTGGCCAAAGGAACACTGGCCTCTGATGTTGCAAACTGTCCTCAAGGGTAAAGCTCAACAAGCCTATTCGGCTTTGTCTGCCGATGATTCCTCTGATTATGAGGTTGTCAAAAGGTTATTTTGAGAGCTTATGAGTTGGTTCCAGAGGCTTACCGACAGAAATTCAGAGGTTTGAAGAAATCTGAAAATCAGACTTATGTGGAATTTGCTAATGAGAAGAAGGTTTGCTTTGAGCGCTGGTGTACTTCTATGGAGGTCAAGGATGATTTCAACTCACTAAAAGAGATGGTGTTAGTTGAAGAATTCAAGAACTGTTTTAAGGATGATGTTAAGACCTACCTTAATGAGAAGCAAGCACTGAATTTGCAATCAGCTGCCAAATTTGCAGATGAATGTGTTCTCACACATAAGTCCAAATTTCAGTCTAGCAGTAACAATAGATGGTCCCAATTTCAGAAAAAGGGTTAGGGTGATACCCAAGATTCCTCACCCAAAGACAAAGACAAATCTGGTGATGGTGCTCAGAAATCCAGTAACAGGTCTGATCAAAGTGTGAAAGCTGACAGTGTCAAAAGTGGTCTAGTTTGCAATTATTGCAAGAAATCTGGTCATGTTAAAACTAACTTCTGGTTCCTTAAAGCTAAGAAAAAAAAGAAAAGGATACCAAACCAAATGCCTTTGTGAAAACAAGGTTAGAAACCCCGGTAGTAGATAACCGATCTGCTAAATTGCCTGCTTCTTGTGGGGCTAAAAAGCCTGATACAGCTGACTTCGTGAGGGAGGAATTTCTTCCATTCGTGTCAGAGGGATTTGTGGCTCTGAATGAGCATACTACTCCTGTCCCCATATATATCCTAAGGGATACCGGAGCTTCTCAGTCACTTTTGTTGATGGACTCCTTAGAGTTACGTGATGAGACTGCTTCAGGGGATTTCATACTTGTACAAGGTATTGAAGGGAGGACTGTATCTGTACCCCTGCGCTCTATATTCTTGAAGTCAGATTTAGTTACAGGACAGGTAAAGGTGGGACTTATGTCAAGTCTACCTATAAAGGGTGTTTCTCTGTTGCTAGGCAATGACCTGGCTGGGGGCAAAGTAGTTCCCCCTGTACATCTTACTTCACAGCCGAGCACTGAAAATGGGGATGAGGACCCATCTCTGTATCCTTCTTGCGCAGTGACTCGTGCTATGGCCAAGAAGGCTAAAGAAGATGATGTTGTGGTGCCGTCCAGTACATTGAATAGTCAGGACTCAGGTGGTTCGCCTCATGACTCTGATTGGCCTATTATGGTTTCTCCGTTTGAGGACTTATCAGATACTTTTATCAGTTCTCTATTCAGCCAGCCGGATGGGTCTGGTGATTCTGATGTGTCTGGAGACTTGTCTCTGTCCAGAAAGCGGTTGATTGAGGAGCAAACTAATGATCCTGAAATTGGTGTACTAAAGAGGAGAGCCCTTCCTGAAAAAGAAATAGATGCAGTTCCAGTTGGGTATTATCTCAAGGATGGTGTGTTGATGCGGAAGTGGCGCCCTCCTGATATCCCTGCCAATGCAGATTGGGCAGTGGTCAGGCAAATTGTTGTTCCGAAGGTCTATAGGAATGAGATCTTAACAATGGCTCATAGTTTACCTTTAGGAGGTCATCTTGGTGTTAACAAGACTGTTGATAAGATCATGAAACACTTCTTTTGGCCTGGGCTTCGGAAAGACGTTTCCAACTTTTGCAAAACCTGTCACACTTGTCAGGTAGTTGGAAAACACCAGTTAGACCCACCTGTAGCTCCATTGCAGCCTATCCCAGCATTTGGGGAGCCATTCTCTAGGGTCATTGTTGATTGCGTTGGTCCATTACCCAAGACTAGATCTGGAAATCAGTACTTGTTGACAATCATGTGTGCATCTACCAGATTCCCCGAAGCCATACCTCTACGTAACATCAAGGCAACTGCAATCTCGAAGGCTTTGATAAAGTTCTTCACGTTGTTTGGTCTTCCCAGGGAAATTCAGTCAGACCAAGGTAGCAATTTCACTTCAGGATTGTTTCAGCAGGTTGTGTATGAACTAGGTGCAAAACAGATTCTTTCTAGTGCCTATCATCCAGAAAGTCAGGGTGCCTTAGAGCGGTTTCATTCCACTCTCAAGACAATGATGAGGACTTATTGTTATGACCACGAGAAAGACTGGGATGAAGGGGTTCATTTGCTGTTGTTTGCAGCTAGAGAAGCAGTGCAGGAGTCTACTGGATTCAGTCCAATTGAGCTAGTGTTTGGTCATGAAGTGAGAGGACCTTTGCTATTATTGAGTGAACAATGGCAAGAGGAAGAGCCGCAAATCAGTCTGTTAGACAATGTTAGCAAGTTCAAGGAAAGATTGCGTGCAGCTTGTGACCTTGCCAAAGAGAACTTGAAATCAAGTCAGGGAAAAATGAAAACTTGGTATGATCATAAGGCTATAGAAGCCGTGAGTTTAAACCAGGAGACAAGGTCCTTGTGTTCTTTCCCTTGCAGTCCAATCCATTGCAGGCTCGATTTCATGGTCCTTATGAAATTCTGACAAAACTCAATGATCTCAATTACATTGTGAAGACTCCAGATAGGAGAAAACCAAAATAATTGTGTCATATTAACATGCTAAAGCCTTATCATGACAGAAATGCTAGGGTTGCAGCTGTCACTTCAGATTCTCCAATGGTCGAAACGTGTGAAGATGAGGGGGAGTTTCAAGATGATGAACCAAGAATTAAAGCTGAAGTTCTTTCATGTAAATTGTCAAACACTGAAGTGTTGCAAAATCTTGATGTAAAACTCCAGCACTTAGAACCCTCACAGAGAGATCAGTTTGAAAGGTTGATCAAGAAATATGAGGATTTGTTTCCTGATGTTCCAAAGAGAGTTACTATAGCCTCTCATGATGTAGATGTTGGTGATGCCAAACCAATAAAACAGCATCCATACCGGATGAATCCTGAAAAGAGAAAGATTGCTGAGAAAGAGGTTGAGTACATGTTAAAACATGATATTATCAGACCCTCCAACTCAGATTGGAGTTCACCCTGTGTGCTAGTTCCAAAACCTGATGGAAGTACTAGATTCTGTACAGATTATCGCAAAGTCAATGCTGTAACTAGAACTGATGTGTTTCCAATACCTAGGATTGATGATTGTATTGATAGAGTAGGGCAAGCAAAGTTTCTGACCAAGATTGATTTATTGAAGGGTTATTGGTGTGTGCCTTTAACTGAGAGGGCCAAGAGCATCTCTGCTTTTGCCACACCATCTGGATTGTACCAGTATGAAGTCCTACCCTTTGGCATGAAAAATGCCCCAGCCACGTTCCAAAGGATAATACAGTCTACAATCGCCGGATTGCCACACACGGGTGCGTACATTGACGACCTGATCACATGCAGTGACTTCGGGGGAGAACATCTGAAAGATGTAGAGACGTTGTTCCAGCGCCTGACCCAGGCTAACCTGACTGTTAACCTGAACAAGAGTGACTTTGGTTGTGCTACTGTCACCTATCTTGGCTATGTCATAGGCCAGGGTAAGGTGGCACCCATAAATGCTGAAGTCCAAGCCATCATGGACTTTCCAGTTCCTCACAACAAAAAAGCTTTGCGCCGCTTCCTTGGAATGATCGGGTACTACCGCAAGTTCTGCAAGAACTTTGCTGAGATTGCTCTCAGTCTAATTAACCAACTGAAGAAAGGCGTAAAGTTCACTTAGGATGATGCATGCCAGAGAGCCTTCGATTGCCTGAAGTCTCTGCTGTGTCACTTCCCCGTGCTCAAATCTCCTGACTTCAACAAACCGTTCTCCATCGCGGTCGATGCTAGCGACCAAGCTTGTGGATCTGTGCTCCTACAGAGAAGTGACTCTGATGACATTGAGCATTTCGTGGCATACTTCTCCAGGAAGTTCAATCGCCACCAAAGGAACTATTCCACAATAGAGAAGGAACTGTTGGCTCTGGTCCTTTCCGCAGTCGCTATGTTTGTTTTTATCTGTTCCGACTGCCGGTGAGATCGCTCGACAAGAAGTGTTTAGGAATGCCCTCCCTCTTAAATAAGTGTTATTTGTGCATGTCTCCCTGACGTTGCCACTACACCCGTGCCCTAATGTTCGCTGTAGTGCCATACAGGGCTGAAATGGTCGTAACTACTTTCAAGTCAGACGTTGAAAAGTCGGGCGGTAGAAATAAGTGTTATTTTCAAATAGTACGGATGATTAGTTTTCCCATATAGAGTTCTTTCCAGATCAGTTGCTTTCTTGAAAGAGCTATAGCGGATGATCAGTCAACATTTCTATCAGGTATGGCCTCCGTTGTGTTCGAGATGACTTGAATTCGAGCTGTTCTACTTGGACCATTGACTTCTCGACAATTTTGCAAGATCCAAATATTTCAGTGGCAAGTGCTAATATAACTTCAACTTCAAGTGAGTACATGATGCAGTTCGAGTGCGGTCGCACTGATAGCGAGCAATGGAGAGTTAGTAGCTATGCATACGACCATTGCCAAATGTGACAGATTATTAAATGCTGATATTATGGATTTTGTGTCCCACATCTGTTTTGCATTGTTCTTGCTAGCTATGTAGACAGTTCTTCTTGGACAGGTATTGAAAATCTAGCCATTTTTCATCATGCATGCAAATGTAAAATGACTGTTGTAATTGCTGTACATTACTAGTACACTCATACTACATAAAATAGTTCCCCCTTTTTTTTCCTTTTTTTTTTTAAATGAACCAAATAAATCTATATGAAATGTTGAATTGGATCTTATTTTTTCTCACAAATGAAAACAAAAAATGGTGCATGAAATACAGAATTTACCATGCTCGTGTTTGTAGCATCTGGGGAATTTTGGAACTTGTTGGGCCATGGAGGGATGTTTTTATTCGGGGGTAAAAATCCCTCTGTGTCCCAACTTGTTCCAAAATTCCAATCCACTACAAACACTTGCACCGTAACCGTCCTTTAATGAACCAACGATCACATGGCTGGTATTAGCCATTCATATATCAGAATACGAGAGACGCCATTGCGTCATCGTAATGGCTTGCTTTGAATGGTTAAGGTCTGTAATTTTGGGCTATTTCCGTGGAAACAACCCAATTTTTTAGAATCAGTAGGTGTGATATCTGGATCAGTCTTGAAAATAAGCCAGTTGCAGGCTATATTACACGGAGCCAGAACTCTGCTGCCAGCATGCAATAGGCTTAAATGACCTTAGTATGCTAAAGGTTAAAAGTAAAGACTTGTACTCAGTCTGAAAAAAGTGGTATCAGTCCATCCCTATCCACCACAATGCCCCAAAAACTCTCAGGACAGCACATGGACATGGTACACAAATAGTCTTTAGAGAGAGAGAAGAGAGGGGCAAGAGCATTCATGATAACCTGAAATGTTTTTATCTAAATGCAAGAAGCATAAAAAAATTTCCAGAACTTGAGGCCGTTCTGATTAGTGAGGGCTATGACATAGTTGGGACTACAGAGACATGGCTTAGTGAAGAGGATGGAGATGAATATAATATAGAAGGTTATAAGTTCTTTAGGAAGGATAGATGCAACAGGCGAGGAGGGGGTGTAGCAGTCTATGTGAAAGAAAACATAAATGTGCAGGAAATTCCTGAAATTGAACATTCCTTGCCTTGTGAAGATATCTGGGTCAGGCTCATTGATAAACACGAGACTGGTTTAAACAATGGAGTATGCTATCGACCGCCAGCTTTGGAAAATATTGTCAATGAAATGCTCTTTAAGAGGGTTTTGCAAGTTTATACAGGAGGGACTATTATTATGGGAGACTTCAATTATCCTGGTATCGATTAGGAAATCGTTAAAGGACAGGGTAGGGGGGAGAAGGAATTACTAGATGTTATAAATGATAATTTTTTGGTGCTGTATGTTAATAAACCTACAAGAGAGAAGGCAATTTTAGACTTGGTGCTCTGTAATGACCCAGATAGAATTAGCAATGTTGAGGTACTGGAGCCACTTGGGACAAGTGATCACTCTACTGTTAATTTAGATCTTTCATGGGAAGTTAAATGGGTGTCTCCAAAAACAAAAATTTTCCATTTTGGATGAGCAGACTTTGACAGGATGCACTCATATCAAAGCAAAATAAAAGGGGAGACACCTGGACTGTGAGTCTGTAAATGAGATGTGGGAAAATTTAAGGGGGTTTTACTTGATTGACAGTGTAAATTCATTCTAAAGGTGTCCAAAAGTAAGATGAAAAGGCAGTATCCTCAGTGGATGACCATAGTTATTCATAGGAGTTTGAGGAGAAAAAAGGAATCTTTATAAGATGCACATAAAGGATAACAATGAGAACACTAAGGCTGAATACTGTAAAATGTAAAAAAAAAAACCCCAAGCGCTTCTTTCAATACTGAAGCAGAAAAAGGAAAGTCAAAGAGGAGGTTACGTGCATAAAGAATAAACATGGATCGCTGCTATATGATAACAAGGATATTGCGGATCCCTTAAACAGTTGCATTGTTGAGAATTCTACCTCAGAGTGGGTTTTGGGCCACCAAAATTTATGACCAGAGCAGGGCTTACGACATCATATACTTGGATTTTCAGAAAGCATTTGATTCAGTACCGCATAAGAGCCTAATTTTTAAAATGAGCACCACTGGAGTTACAGGAGATATTCTGGAGTGGATTTCAAAATTGGTTACAGGACAGAACACAGTGGTGGTCAGTGGTATCTCATCTGAGCTAGGTATGGTGGGGAGTGGCGTCCCTCAGGAATCGGTGTTGGGACCCCTGCTGTTCCTCTAAATTAATGACCTTGATAGGAATATTGAGGGAAAATTAGTTAAATTTGTAGTGGGGATGGGGTGATTTTCGATCAGATCGCATCTTGGCGATCGAAGGGATGGTCGTGATTGTTTTTTTTCATAAAGCAATATTTTTTTACCTGACATGCAGACACCCCCTAACTCGCCACACCGTTTCATGTCTCTGAGCTTTACCTTCTTTTAGTGCTGAAACGGTTAACCGGATAACCGTATCAGTTCCTTTGATTCTGGGTATTCGGATAATTAATTACTATTCAAATATTTTTACGGCCCCTAGCACGTGATGAGCAGCGCAGATTTTGGACTCCCCTAGAGAACTCCTGATCATTCAAAGTCCTCAAAAGGATGCTTATTTAGCTCATACTGCCATCCTCAAAAAAACCAAATTCTAGTCCATTGTAGTCTCTGCCTGAAACGCCTCATTGGGGTGGCTCTTCCACTATGGCCCCCACTCCCCGTGTGCCCACTTTCTTCAGACTGGCCAGCTCTGTGGAGGGCAGATGGAGGCGGGCCGAGGCAGCAGAACGCAGTTTTCAGGGTCCGCTTCCTCAGAGTGAAACTAAGACGCGTCTCCCGAAGGAATTGATGGGCATATTCCGCAATCAATCTTGTATAGATCTAATGAAATTAACTTGTTTTAATAAATGCAATGGCGAAAGTGGAGGACACAGTGCGAATGTCTGGCAGCTCAAGCTCAAATTTGCTGTCTACCTACGGCTACCATGGTGAGTACACGGGTGTTTCTACTCTATAGCTAGGATTGAGGGAATGCTAGAATCCACCCCATGTAGACACATTTGTAGAATCGGTTGACAAACCCAAGTGTAGACCGGAGACTGTAGAAATCCATGGGGTCTGAGTTTAGAGGAAAACATGGACAGTGAGGAGCAACAAAAAGTGGACCAACAACTTATGAACTGCTTCGGTGTGTATTATAATTGTCGTTAGCGTGGAGTAATGAACAGCTCCTGCACTAGTGTATGACGAAGGGGTGAAAGCTCCAAGCTAAACGGCCTTTTCGGAAATTGCCCGTGGGAATGGTTACTTATTGCATCGGAATTACCTGCATTTGCTCGCAGAAAATGGGCGCGATAAGCCGCTTTCTCACTGGACGCGAAACAAAATTTTTGCGCGACAGATTGCATTCTAAGCAAGGCATTGTTTTTGCATTTATTTTGAATGTAATCTCTTGCACTGAAAATTGGTTTCGCGTCTGGTGTGAAAACTGCTTAATGCGCCCATAATGTGTGTATTTGCGTCTTTGCATTGACTTTGAATGTAGCTAATCTGTCCCGCGAAAAATTTGTTACGCGTCTCGTGTGAAAGCTGCTTAATGCGTCCATAACGCATGTGTTCAAGTCTTTGAATTGACTTTTAATGTAATTTGTCCCCTGGAAAATTTGTTTCGCGTCTGATGTGAAAGCAGCTTTATGGATTGTATGCGACAGCTAGAGAGAGCTCTTATGTTATGAACATAATACAGGTTTTGCAGATCGTAAGTTGCAGATTGTAAGTTCTCTTAGTTCTCTAAGTTCTCTTAGTTGGAGGATTTTTCTCCCTACTGGGAGTTTTTTGCCTCATTTGCTGTAGTGGGGAATAGGCTGGGCACTGCCTTTTTATTTCTTTAAACTCTCACTGTAAAGCGTCTTTGTGACAGTCTCTGTGAAAAGCGCAATACAAAATAAATTGAATTGAAAATTTAATTGAATTAGTGATGTTGCTAGGTACGCATCCTGTGTCTGATGCATTAAAATCTGAAAGAATGCAGTAAAGTCACAATCCATGCGTCCCAGGGACGCACCTCATTTTTCCCATGAAAAACAATATATATGGGCAATTTCATAAAAGCCTGTTAAGGTTTACACGCGGATAACTTTCTTAATCGCGCGTTTAGCATGAATTTTATTTTAATCACGTTTCACGACGAGCAACTGTCCGTGTGCGTCTAAATATTTTAAAGGCCTGCGGTCAAATAACAAAAGAGAACTTAAACGCTCGTGAAGTAATGTTTAACTTGTGAAAACCACTACCACAGATTGATTTGCATCTAAATAAGTGATGCCGAGCGGCCCTCCTCTGGTTGCCGGGTAGATTTTGAGTAAGATTTCGGCTCATCTGGAAAAGAAATGCTAAATAAAATAAATGAATTGACTGCATAAATTAGTTGCCGCCTTCAAGTCTCTTATTCACTTACAGGGGTTTTGCAAGGCCAGTTTTTCCATTTACATCTACGTTGACATTTTCTAAAAAGGCTACGGTGAGTGAAGTCCGAACTACATTTTTACTCTTCATTGATAATGAAAGCACAAACAAGTGTGTGAAATCACCACGAATGCCGAGGATGCGTCTGACGTCAGCATCGTGCTCACGTCCACCGGACACGCAAAGAAAATTTGACATTCTTTGAAGTGAAGTGAAATTCTCTCCACGTTTTCATTGTCGACATCTATGTACAAAATGCGTGGCCACAACGCAACTACCCATACATACGGGGTTATTAACCGGTAACAACAATTGGAAATGCTCATTATACAATGGCAGGTTGTCATAATTTGACCGCACCTGTTTAGTCTCAGGACTAAATGAAAGGTTATCCACGTACAGTTAAACGTGCAATGATCCATCTCGTGAAATGGTGTTTAAATGTTTGTTTAGCTGTCCGCGTACCACGGCATTTTAACATCCGTTTGTTAGTTATACGCACGCGAAAGTGCTTTTGTGAAATCAGCCCATAGTGAACAACAACCTATGTTTAAAATCACAGTAACTAGCAAAAGAAACCATGCTGTCTCAACAGACTGTTAAGTTTCATTTTTGTGCTAAAAGTTTCACAGTGATTGACTCAGTTCATTTGATTTAGTTGATGTTCAGACAAGAAGATTTTGCTGTTATTTTGATGACAGTTTATTTGTTGACTGTCATGGTGATGAGAATGTTTTGTTTATGTGGTAAAATCAGCACTTTCATTGATGATTTATTTTGGTATGGCAGACACAATTTTGTTTTCATTTGAAATTTAATTTATTTTCGTGCTATTTATGTTGCTACAAAAATGCAATTTTATTTGAATTTTGTTTGTCATGCCACTGTGACAGTTGTTTTGCAACAAACTTTTCATTTTTGGAATTTTTTTTGTTTCATTTCAGATGCATTTTGAATATACATGAATATATATGTTTATTATAGCCATATTATGCCATACCACCATCAAAGGAGTTTAACACTACAGTTTAAGAAATAAAAGAAATGGAAAGAAATAATTTTTTTTCATTCGGGACCCATTGAATTTCCCAGGGACCCACAGGTGGTGATTTGAGTGGGAGTTTAACACTACAGTTTAAGAAATAAAAGAAATGGAAAGAAATATTTTTTTTTTCCATTGGGGACCCATTGAATTTCCCAGGGACCCACTCAAATCGCCACCTATGGGTCCCGGGGACTCACTAAATTGAAAACCTATCAACATCACTGTTAGCGTGGACAAGTTGCTTATGTGGAGCTTGCAAATCTATCACTTCTACAGGAAAGAATTTCCTATTTAATCTCCACCCTTTTCAGCTTTTTATTACCTACAACAATTTCTTAAGGCCGATGAAATTATGTCACGGTAGTGCAGAGAAATCCTTTGTTATACTAGACACATTAGAGCTTCTGTGTTTCGCGTGCTTTCACGGTAGAATCAGAGAGCTAGCCCAGATATTTGTGATAGGGATCCGGCTTATCCTGGTTGATCAAAAGCAGCCGCTTCAACTGTAGTGGCTACAATTGGGCAACATTATGATAAAACTGCCACATTGATGCTTACCGAAGTAACATGCATACCGATCAGAATTACTGCATTTAAGTTAACCAGGGGCATTTTTTACTAGGCTTATGCCATCAGAGGCGACGGCTTGGGCTAAATCCCTGAACGCCCCCAATCCTCCAATTCCCCAATCCTTGAATAGACCAAAAATAATATAACGCCCCTCAGGTCATGACCTTTCATTTGAACTTAATTTCAAGTCAATCGGACAAATGGTTCTGAAGATATGGCCAAAATGGTCATTTTCAATCACAAAGTGCCACCTGGTGGCAAAATATTGAACCATACAGGTATGATATCATCATGTGACACGTGAGGTCATGACCTTGCAGTTGCACATAGTTTCATGTCAATTGGACTAATACTTCCAAAGATATGGCAAAAATGATGAGGAGCTGTTCAGGGAGGAAATCACGTTCCCGAAATCACGTTCTTGGATTACGGCAAAACCTCTGTATCTTGTGTTTAGAAACTTTTCAGAGGTTGAGTATGGACAATCAACATTATAACATTACTAATATGTATTAAAAGAAGGATCAGCATAATAGGTCCTCTTTTAAAAAAAAAAAAAAATTCTTCCGAGGCTGATTCCCATGGATCATCAAAGGATTTTTTTATTTTCTTCTCCTGTACTACCTAGTAGTATTTTTTCTTTTTTTCTTGCCAGTTTCCCTCTGCTTTTTTGAATACTTGTGCCACGCAACTCATTGCTCTTGTCACTCACACCCCGCATTTCGCACTTCCCAGAACACACAGCCTTATAGGTTCGCGTCAGCTCATTAGAGAGAGAGAGAAAAAAACCATACCCCTTTTCAATATTAATTTCTTTTATTATTATTATTATTATCATTATTATTATTATTATCATTATTATTATTATCATCATCTAGTGTTTTACCCAAACAAAAAAATTAAAACACAATGAGGGAAGGATTTTTTTCATGATGAAATATGTAGCTGGACTGGTACGCCACAGCGCGCAATAGCTTTTCGTCTGATCAGCGTTTATTTTCAGTCAGTCTTCACAATGGACAAGCCGCGATCTGAAGGGTGGAAATAGTTCAATCTGGTCGATGACGGTAAGAAAGCGCAGTGTAAACTTCAAATCGGTGACTCGAAAATTTTGCCTGTTAACCAAATACTATTCGAATATAGCAAGAGGTTATTCGAATACTAAAAATCACTGACCGTTTCAGCGCTACCTTCTTTACGATGGTGCGCGTTGATATTTCAGTCTACATTCGTTTTCAATGGTAGAAAAGACATTCCTAAACAGTAACAACCAAAGTTATCGGGTGTTTATCCGCCGAAGTTAAACTAAAAGCCAATTGAAACGAGTCTTGTTGCAGAAACAAACTGCGGGCATTTCCCCGTAAAAAATATAAACGTAGTGTCAATAAATTCATTAATTTCAGTTTGCTGTTGTATATTTCAAATCTGCATAATATAACTCATCATTTATGCCAATATACTCATCTCATGGATCTTCTTGACAGTCTTTATCAAAATGAGATCGCGCTGCTTCAATCAGGTTTTCACCAGCGGGATCATGTTACCTGAGAGCCAAAGTAATCCGTATTCATGTAGTCAAGCATGTACAGTAGTCGGCCATGTTGACAAGTAACTAGGCCTATACAAATGTGTGCGCTGTGATGTAACTCCACCCTCCCCCTCTGGCGATTGGATGGTATGAAAATGGAGATGATTGCCCAACCCTAATTTGCAGATGATACTAAATTGGGAGGGTTGGCAAAGTAGAGTCCACTAAATTGATTCAGAATGATTTGGATAGAATCCGAAGTTGGTCAGAAATGTGGCAAATGAAATTTAATGTAGCGAAATGTAAAGTTGTTCATGTAGGTTATAAAAACATTCGGATTACTGCATGGGAGGTTTCAAACTGGAGTGTGCGCCACACGAAAAAGATCTGGGAGTGATTGTTGACCGAACCCTCGCAGGTTCTAGCCATTGTGCTGTCGCAGTGAAAAAAGCCAATCGGATGCTGGGATACGTTGCCAAAAGTACTGAGTACAAATCCAAGGAGGTGATGCTTCCTTTGTACAACACATTCGTCAGACCACTTCTAGAGTATTGTGTACAGTACTGGGGACCATACTTTGAGAAAGATATAGAGGCTCTAGAAAAAATTCAGAGAAAAGCCACTAAGCTAATTCCGGGTATAAAAGATGAAAGCTATGAGAAGAGGCTGAAGATCCTAAATCTCTTAAGTCTTAGGAAAAGGAGACTAAGGGGTGATTTGATTGAGGTCTTTAAATATGTTAAAGGGATTAACAACGTGAATTATGTAGGATTCCTTCGACTAAGTGTTGTTAGTAGAACTCGGGGTCTCAAATGGAAGTTGGCCTAAAGTAAATTTAGCACTGATATTTACAAATATTTCTTCACCCAAAGAATAATTTCGATGTGGAATAGCTTGCCTGACCATATTGTTGAGACAGAGACATTGAGGGTTTTCAAGAGCAGGCTTGACCTAAAGCTAGATACCATTGAGTCATTTAGTATCTGAAGGGATTCACAATAGGATAAAGAAACTGGCGAGCATAGATGGGTTGAAAGGCCTGTTCTTGCCATTCATGTTATGTTATTTGAAAGTGAAGGAAGCATCTTCAAGAAATGCCGTTGGCGTGGATTTGATCAAAATGGATCTCAGCTTGCCATGGAGTGACCCAGCAGGGCTCGAATTAGGATTTTTAGAAAAAATTTGAGTTTTCAAATTTCAAGTGTCCACCCAATCAGCGTGAAATGTCATTTTTTTCTCCCATGAGGCCGCAGTCCCATTGGTACAGGTCGTGGTCTGTGCTGGCGGTGCCCCCTGGTGCTGCAGAGGGCAGATGCCCCACAAAGTCCCTGATCCAGGATCAGGGAAAGTCTATGATGAGAAATGCACATTCAGTGATCATCAAATGATAACCCAAACACGGCCTCAGACCAAATGTGATCCACAGTCTTGTAGTCCCATAAATTTTGTCATTTATAGGTAAGGGACGAATATTAAATTTATAATTTCAGGTAAGGATGAGTGCATTTGTAGAAAGGGGATTTATTTTGCGGGCAGATTTTTACTAGGTGCTCACGGTGCATCCGACTTTAAATTTTAGGTGCACTTGCCTAAAACGTGCACCTATGCATCCGCTATTTCGAGCCCCGCCCCGGCGATTGATTTAGAACCATCCTCTGCGGCCCATGTGGTGTGGGACATGCAAGGCCAGGTCATGAAACTGCATGGACTGCCGCTTTTCATTGCGCCTTCCTGGCCAGTCCACCTGGTGTTGTCCTTGTCCCCTAGTTCAGCCATCGAAGCCCGACATTCTGTTCTGCATCCTCTTGTTTCACTGTTGGGGTCTTGAAGGGGGTTGGTTGCGTTTGGGCCGGGTCCTTGTCTTTGACCTTACCGCAAAGGGTGACCCTACCAGGAGTACGACACTCCCAACGGCATTGCTCTCAGAGTCATTGGACCACTTAAGCCCTCCACCCCGACAAGGAACAACCATCTGCCCCATCTGAAATAGTACAAACTGGCCTTATAGTAGTCACTGCCTCGGCATCTTAACAGCTGGAAAATTCATCAGTTCCAGTGCAACTGATCATTGTATGTGTATGTTACTAATAGGCATGTACCGTTACTAAATTGTTCCATCTCAATAATTGTTTGAGATTTTATCACAGTTCACGGTGATATCACGATGGTGTAACACTGTTATTCAGAAAAAAACAAAACGCCTTACTATAACTTAATCCCACCGAAGTTCATTAGGGTCCGAGCCTCTAGGCCTGCAAGGCCTTGGAGAGGACCCTATTGTTCTTCTCGTGTTTTTTCTTTGTTTCTTTCTTTCTCTATACGCCTCTTTGAGCTTTAATTTGATGCCCTAAACATGCTCAAAAACTCACCAAATTTGGCACACACCTCATGTCTGGCAAAAAAAGTATCCCCATAGGTCACAAAATGGCTCTCGAGAGAGATGGAACCAACACTATATTGTTCATCTCATTAAGGCCTAAAAAGGAACAATCGACACCCATTACCTAAATCGAACTTCCCGTCCGCTATTTGCATATCAAAATTTCCTTTTTCCCCTAAATTTGGCCAAAATTTGCCCTCGAACAAACGCGAACTCCTCTAAGGGCGTTCATCGTATTGACCCCAAATGCTAATAGATGACAAAACACACTCTGCTGATAAAAACTACCGTACAGCTTTTTCAAAAGTTGAACAGTTTGGATTTAATGAGGCGTCAAAGATGGGGTCCCCACCCACTTTTACTGCCTTTTTTCGATGCGTACGCAAATTCCAACCTAAATATGACCCTTAAAACATTAAAAAAAATTTATGTACATAACACGCTGTACAGGAATACATTTTCTCTTGCTGTGGACAAACCGTTCATCAGATCAAAATGTCCTTTGGTATACTTCATAATCTTTTTTGGGGAAAAAAAATGTGCCAATACGTGCAAGTGCAAGTATATACGTTCCGGTCCGACCCATAATCTGTCAGTGCAGATGTTGATGCCATGATGTTGATGGAGCTGCTCGACGAATGCACGCAGTTCAACAAACTCACTAGATGGCACACCTGGACCAGTTATTGAATATTCACTAGCAAGCTGACGTTGAACACAGTCTGTAATATTGGCGAGTTCAGTCCTAACCCTGTTTTTCAAGAATTGCATCAATGAAACTCTTCAGCTAAGCCTCCTGTGGAAACTGCTCAATATATTTGCCCAAACTATCTATCCAGCAATTCCAAAAATGCTCTGTTTATTCATTTTATTTAATTTTTATTTAACCAGGAAAATCCCTTGAGATTCAAAATCTTTTTCAAGGGAGACCTGGCTAAGACAGCTCACCATTGGTGGGTTTTCTCCGGGTACTCCGGTTTCCCCCACCCACAAAACATGCAATGTAGGAACACTCTGGTATGGCTGTGTGTGAATGTTTGAAGGTGGTCGTAGGCGCATACTGGCAGCCACGCTTCCGTCAGTCTGCCCCAGGGCAGCTGTGGCTACAAAAACGTAGTTTACCACCATCAGAGCGTGAATGTGTGAGTGAATGAATAATGTATCCATTGTAAAGTGTCTTTGAGTGCCCAGAAAGCAGAAAAGCGCTATATAAAATTGATGCATTGTTGTTATTTTTATTATTATTATTATTACCATTTCTCTTAAAATCATAAAATGTGTACACAACTGGTGTGACAAAATACAATAAGTTAACAAAAAACAAACCTAAGGACAACAAATGCACTCCTCATTTATATACAGTCTTAGTCGATGCTTAAACACCCCCAAGGAAACTAAATTGTTTACCTGTAGAGTACAGTGAAATAATTATTGGCACCCCTGGTTAAGATGTGTTAAAAGCCTTAAATTCAATTTTTATTGCAGAAGCATACTCACACTGAAAATTGTAGAAAAAAGTAGCCTTCAACTCAGGTGAATTTTTAGGGGGGGGAACCCTTGAGTAAGAAATCATTATTTTTCATAAAATCACCTGTTCCACAATTATTGGCACCCCTAACAATTCCTCGGAATTAAATGTAATTGAAGTATTGTCGTCATTTTTACAGTAGTTTACAAAGTTGATCAGAGTACCTTAGAACATTTAATTAGTAAATCATCACTTCTTGTTTCTCTGGGGTATAAATATGACGTAACACAGAGGCCATTTCTTTTATCCACTCTTCAACATGGGAAAGACAAAGGAACACACCAGTCAAGTAAGACAGATGTGTTTCGACCTTCACAAATTCAAACTCAGTTTATTTGTATAGCGCTTTTAACAGATAAACTGTCACAAAGACGCTTTACAGTGAAAGTGCAGTGCCCAGCCTATTCCCCACTACAGCAAATGAGGAAAAAAACTCCCTGTAGGGAGAAAAATCCTCAAACAGTGGTGAGAAAAAACTCCCCAGCGGGAAGAAATCTCAGTAGGAACCCGGCTATAGTGGGGAAGCCCATCCTCCGCGGGCTAGCTAGTTGATAGCAAGATAATGACAATAGAGTTCCATTAAAGTCCGTCAAAACAGTGCTATCAGTTGCTGGAGGAAGTGGCATGCCAAGGATGGTGCAGAACTGGATCAGGACAGCAGCAGCCAGCGCCCATGGTGAGGGACAGGGCTCGGATTATCCAGGAGTCAGGGTTGTGGAGGGAAAGATCCTCGGAGAGAGACAGGAAAAAAGTGGGGCGAGGCACTGGATAAAGCTACTGCATATTAATAAAAATACAGACCTGTGTCATGTCCCAAATGAGAATTTAGGAGCTGACTGGTCAGGAAACAGTCAACACCGCTCCATCCACTTCATGCAGCACAGAGGCCCAACATTTACTCCAGGAAGATCACTTCAGATTTTCTAGACACTAGTACCATATGGACCTCCCCGGTGACTAAGGCTGTAGCAAGCCCCACTGGCACCGTTAATGCATGCTCAGTGCCAACGGTTCCACATGGATTTGCTTAACAGTACAAAAGTACCATATGGACCTCCCCAGTGACTAAGGCTGTAGCAAGCCCCACTGGCACGTTAATGCATGCTCAGTGCCACCGTTTTCACATGGATTTACATAACTCTGGCTTCCAATATCGTGAACATATCATAAATAAGGTCGTAGTCAGTCCCACCAGAGCCAACACAAAACTAATCATAGGCTTGACTAAAAAGTTTTCAGCCTACTCTTGAAGACAGAGAGTGTGTCCGAAGCCCAAATTTGTCTTGGGAGATTGTTCCATAAAATTGGTGCTTTGTAACAGAATGCTCTGCCTCCAAGTGTAATTCTAGATATATTTGGAATTTTCAAGTAGTCAGCACTTTGTGAACGAAGAAATCTTGGTGGGGAGTAAGGAATAAGAAGACTGCAAAGATATTCCGGGGCCAAGTCATTTAAAGCTTTGTTAGTAAGTAATAGTATTTTGTACTCAATTCTAAATTTTACAGGCAGCCAATGAAGATTTTTGAGCACCGGGCTGATGTGATCATATTTCTTAGTCCTAGTCAGAACCCTAGCTGCAGCATTCTGCACTAATTGAAGACGTTTCAGGGCTGAGCTAGTGCAACCAGACAGTAAGACATTGCAATAGTCCAGCCGAGAAGACACACATGAGTGAACCAATTTTTCAGCATCTTGAAGAGACAACATTTTTCTAAGTTTAGATATGTTTTGAAGATGGAAAAAAGCCACTCGGATGATATTGTTGATGTGAGCCTGGAAAGAGAGTTCTGAATCAAGAGTCACCCACAGGTTTTTAACGACAGCTCTGGCAGAAACAGAGAGACCATCTAAGTTAAGAGAAAACTTAATGAATGAGTCTCTAAGAGATTTGGGACCCAGTACCAATATTTCAGTCTGATCTGGGTTTAGTGAAAGAAAATTTTGCGTCATCCAAGCTTTCACAGCTTTAAGACACATCTCTAATCTAGTAACCGGATCATTTTCACCCGGTTTAAAGGATATATAGAGCTGCGTGTCGTCTGCATAACAATGGTATTTAACATCAAGTCTATTTATGATATTTCCAAGCGGAAGCATGTATAGAGAAAAAAGCCCAGAACAGATCCTTGAGGTATTCCAAAGTTAACCTTGGAATACTCTTAACACTTGTTATTTACCCGGACAAAGTTCGTTCAAAGATAGTTCAAGGATCTAATATTTAATCGACCAATTTTGAGAGAATATTTATTTATTGGTAGATTGATACAGTTGGTGTTAAGGCAAATAAAGTTTTTGTGATGTACTCCGCGATTCTTCTTTCTTAATTTAATTGGAATTCGAGGAACAGACAGTCTCTATAGGGTTTGACCTAATCAACGGTTTATTAAAGCTGAATGTCAGGAATTTAGATTTAGCTGTCGGCAGTCAACTACAATAATTTAAGTCGTAGGCCAGATTTCTCGACAGAAGTGCAGTGCCCTCTCGAGATGGGTGAACACCGTCCCTCCTCAAAAGACCAGGTCTTCGCTGGAAAGCTCGCTAATTGTCCACGAAACCGAAGTTATCTGCGCACCACTCAGACAACCAGCGATTGAGCGAGTCTAATCTACTGTACATTTCATCACTACATCGGATCGGGTACGGACCAGAGAAAGTCACTGACCGTGACATCTTTAGAGCTTGGGCGCAGTCCGACTTAAAACTGCTCTTTGTGATCTCCGATTGTCGTAATCGAATATCATTTGTACCGGCGTGGATAATAATTTTGGAGAACTTGTGTTTGCCCTGATCGAGTAATTTCAGATTTGCCTCGATATCAGTCACACGTGCGCTAGGAATACAGCTCACTGTGGTAGCCGATTTAAACACCCTCTCATCTCTAACAATGGGATCCCCGATAATTAGTGACTTTCCCGGTACTCGTTCGCCTGACTCTAATTCTTCGAGGGGAGCAAATGAATTAAACAGTTTAACGGGAGAGGGACTGGATGGCTGCTCAAGTTTCTTTCCCCTACGTTTACCTCGAATTGGTACAAATGCGTCGCGCTGTGAAGAAGCTGCTGCAGCAGGTAATGAACGGGAAACAGAAAGAGAACTAACATTAACACTTGTTTCAGGCTGGACCAAGAAAGAATCAATGAACTCCTCATTCGACCTGATGTTCTGCAGCGTTTCTATGCGAGCTTCCAGCTGTAAAAGCTTTTCAGCTAAGCTAGCATATGAGACACATTTCTTGCAAATGAAAGTGCCACTAAGCGCAGAGGAGTTGTAACAAAACATATTACATTCAGAGGACAAGACAGGAAAAGAGGTCGGCGAACAAGGGGAAGCCATCATGGTCATTAACTTACGTTAGTAGGATGCCGCGTAGCCCAAGTCTAAGGTTCAACTCACGGGCGTCTTGCAGCACAGGCCGTCAGAAGCATGAAATTTGCGTTTGTATTCGGTTAAAGGCAGAAAATTCTCAGAAAAACAGAAAAAATCAACGTGATATTAACAGAAAAATGGGATAGAAACGCTCAGCACAACAGGTGCTACCGAGACGTATAGGACAGGTGCCAACGTGAGACAGAAACAGGAAGTCAGGTGACATCCAGGAAGTCAAGTGACAGCGCAAGTCAGGCAATGGCTACAGAAAAATAGCCACTCGCCTGCACCTGCCCATGTCTACTGTCAGGGGAATCATTAAGAAGTTTAAAACAACTGGAACAGTGGTAAACAAGCCTGGACAAGGACGCAAGGTTATTTTGCCACCACGCACAGTGAGGGGGATGGTAAGAGAAATAAAAAGTTCTCCAAAGCTCACTGTTAAAGAATTGCAACAAATGGTAGCATTTTGGGGTCACTCAAGTCTCCAAAACAACCATCAGGCGCCATCTACATGCCGACAAGCTGTTTGGGAGGCATGCGCAGAAAAAAACCTTTCTCACTCTAAATCATAAACGCAAACGTCTGGAGTTCGCTAAGCGGTACTGGGACTTCAGCTGGGTCCGTGTGCTTGGTCAGATGAGACCAAAATAGAGCATTTTGGCAACAAACACTCTTATTGGGTCTGGCAGAACACAAAAGATGAGAATGTAGAAAAGCTCCTTATGCCCACTGTGAAGTATGGGGGAGGATCAGTGATGCTGTGGGCCTGTTTCTCTTCCAGAGGCCCTGGGAACCTTGTTAGGGTGCATGGCATCATGAATGCATTGAAATAACAGGACATTTTAAATCAAAATCTGGTGGCCTCTGCCCAAAAGCTGAAGATGGGTTGACACTGGGTCTTTCAGCAAGATAATGACCCTAAACACGTGGCCAAAACTACACAGAAATGGTTTACCAGACACAGAATCAAGCTCATCCCATGACCATCTCAGTCCCCAGATCTCAACCCCATTGAAAACCTGTGGAGTGAGCTGAAGAGGAGAGTGCAGAGGAGAGGACCCAGATCACTGGATAATTTAGAGAGATTGTGCAGAGGAATGATCGAAAATCCCTCTTTCTGTTGTCTCCCATCTTATGAAACATTATAGGAGAACATTAGGTGCCGTTTTGTTGGCAAAAGGGGGTTGTACAAAGTATTGACATCAGGGGTGCTAATAATTGTGGCACTCATGATTTGGTGTAAAATCATTTTTTCTTAATGTGGGATTTTTTTTGCATTTAATACATGCACTTGAATTAAAGGTTGGAGTTTCCTTTTTTTTTTTCATTGTGGTCCTATCTTATTTCGAAAAAAACTGAATTTCTGAGAAGCTAAAGAACACATTTTAACCAGGGATGCCAATAATTATGGAGGGCGCTGTATTTTGGAGGTTATTCCAAGACTAAGGAGCAAAATAGGAAAAGGCACTTATGCCAACTCAGAGGAAATCTGAGGCACCTGGTAAAGTAAGCTTTTCGTGGAACGAAGTTGAGCATGGTTGCCGAGTGGGGTCAAAAGGCGACTGAGGTAGTGAGGTAATTTACCTGATATGGCCTTATGTATAAAAAGAAACCAATGATTCTGTCTCCTTAAGCTTCACATCATTCATTTTTCACTTATAGTTTCTGCATGGCAAAATAATACAAAATGAGAGAGACGGAAAGTTCAACTCTATTTCATGCAGGACGACTCCCAATAAGCAAAGCTTGAATTTGGGGCCTCTAATTAATTTAACACAATACCAAAAAAAAAAAAAACCACAATAACAACAACACACAATGAAACTTGCACAACAATCTAAGACTAATACAATGAGTAACTTGAGATGCCAAAAAAAAAAAAATGGGACAAGAAAGGAATAAAATGGAATACAAAAATGATCCTTGTTCAAAAACACTGTAATACAGTGAAGGTAGATAATTATTATCGCATTCAAAATACTTGTGCTGAGGCCTAGTAATTATCTCAAATTCTACAACATATATGGTTGGCCTGGAAATAAAGAGGACATTACTGAAGTCCATTTAAAATGGAAAACAATTAAAGGAAATATGTGGATTAAGTTATCTGTATTGAGGAAAGAGCATGTTTTTAACTGATGTTTTAAATCCACCGAAGTAATACCAGGAATGTCGAGAGACAGAATTCAATACGTCTGGGCCGGAATTCCAAATAGACCTTTGTGCCAAAGGAGTTCATGGATTTGTCGAATGAGTATTGCCGGCTTTTCTTGTAAAGGTGAACTTGTTCATTGCATTGAAGCATGTTCATGAAGTATAAAGGTAACCGATTCAAATTATAATGAAACACAAAGATAGCAGTCTGCAAAAAATGAACATCTTGACCTTACATAATATTTGGATCTGTGTGAGCTCTATAATTTACACCAGCACACATACGTATGGCTTTCTTTTGTAACAAAAATATTGAATTTGTATTACTGTATGAATTTGCCCAATCAATATTACAGTGAGATATAGGGTGAAACAAGTTAATTATTCAACAGGAACAAACTTTCTTTGTGGAGAAAATACTGCAGTTTACAAATAATACCAATATTTCGTGCAATAGGAGTAGAGATATATTTTACATGATCATGCCAATTTAGATGTTGATAAATAACACCCAAGAATCTGGCACACGTCTTTTGTTCTACAGCAATGTCATCAATAAATAATACATTTTTCCCCCACATCCTTATTTTCTGCAACTTTTAAAATGAATAAAATTAGTCTTGGATATATTAAGGCATTACATATTACTGCGGAACCAGAGTGATAATTTTGGTAATTCAGCATTAAATTTTTCAATGAGTGAATTATAATCAACATGGGAATAAAATATGTTGGTATCATCAGCAAAAAGAATATACTGCAAAGAATTAGACACATTTACCAAATCATTAACATAAATAAAAAATGAGAGGTCCCAGAATCGACTTCTGTGGAACGCCACATGATAACAGTAGCATTTCAGAAGAACAGGAGGCATAAACAGTATAGTGATATCTATAAGACAACTACCAAACCAATCAAAAGAGCCACCCCGAAGACCATAATGCTGCAATTTGAAAGTGAAATTTGATGGTCCAAAGTGTTGAACGCCTTGCTAAGATCCATAAACACGCCAATGACTTGCCTGTCGTCGGCCAAGGCGCCCGACACTCTATCATACAGTTTCAAGATTGCAGCATCAGTAGAATGCGATTTACGAAATCTTATATTGATCAGAATTAAACAATTTATTGCGTGTCAAGAATTTATCCACTCCGTTATGTACAATTTTTTTAAGGATCTTTGGAAAAACTAGGTAATATTGAAATTGGACGGTAATTTGAAATATTGGTAGGGTCCATCGGCGAAACCAGACATATTTTCCTGGGGCATGTGCCCCAGTATTGGTCTGCAGTGCCCCAGTATAATTTTCCCCAGAGGAAAAAAATCACGTTTCTAGTCTACATGTCCACATAATCTACAGTAAGAGAATCTACAGCAACAGAAAGTGCATCGGCGCACAACTACTTAATATGATAACTGTAACTCCTTGCTACTTTATTCACTGCACTCCGTATAGTACACAGTGGCATGTGGCTGCTTAATATTCACGTGGCTTTGGCTGTGATTCGGCTAGTGCTCAGTTCAGAACTTCGGAACACAAGGTCACACACACAACGGTGTCTGTCAGTGCTGACTGCTCTCGCCGTCATTCTTTCCACCTGTCTTCAGGTTAGTGCTTGGCAACTGCCTGTCCTTATTGTTTTTCTCCTCTGTGTCGCCATTTCCATGGGAATTTAAATGTTACAACTTTGCTTAAACTTTCAGCTGCCGTTTTGCCAGCTAGCTCTGGCTGTGGATTGAAGTAGCCTAGTGCAGTCGTTAGCTGGCTCATCATAGGCATAACATTGATTCATAATGGTTAGCCTAGCACTGTCAATTCGGTTTCTGGAGATTGCTATCGATGTTTGATGGGCATATATGAGCTATTTCACGTTAAAACATGGGTAATCTGACATGATTATCTGACATGAATGTATAATTTCAAGCACTATTTATGCCTTTTTATGATAAATTAGTGCTTAAATATTTTTGCTTGCGCGCTCATGTTTGTGCCCCAGTACAGTATTAGGTCTAGTGACGCCCCTGGTAAGGTAATCTTTTTTTTAATATATATTGGTAGAACTTTAGCTATTTTAAACAAGTTAGGATATATACCGGTTGATAGCGAAAGATTAAAAATGTGGCATAATAGAGTCAAAATATACTGAGCAACAAAAGAAACACAAGTTAGCTAGTTAGTTAATGTACTATTATGGTAACTCAGTCAAAGTGACCGCAAAATAAAGAAAAGTTTCATGAAACCAGCGTGAATGTGCACGCGCTAGTAATAAATTTGCTTTTCTAAAATAATTATGTGCAAACCTTTTTTCTAGTCTGCCTTTAATTAACTTGCGTTTCTTTTGTTGTTCACTATAGGATTGATTATTTGAACTGATTTCATCATGTCTGGTAGCATAACTATTCTTTAACGACTTTGTGTGCTTTAATACTTCTGTATTATCAACAGGATAAAAAAATCGTTTTATGAAATAAAGTGTTTATGAAGTTTGTAAAATTTGTTCCATTTGCCTGATTAGGACCTACCCCAGCAAAATATTAATAAAATTTTTTTGCAATCTCTGTTGGTGAATTATAAGGAATGGCATCAAAATAAAATGTATTAATTTTACTACCACTGTTTTTATTAAAAATTTCTTTTATTACTTTCCATGTAGAATTAGTTTTTACCCCTCAGCCCTCAAGGCTGACGGGGTATCGCTATCCTTTGTGCGGTTGGGCGGGCGGGTGGGCATCTCCAAAAACTTTGACATCGAGCTGAGGGGTATTCCATGCATTGCACGCCTATTGGTGATGAAAATATGATTTACGCAATTCCCGTATTATTGTGGTCAGTTTATTCCTCTACTTTTTGTCCTTCAAAGCATTCAACGTCAAACTTGTTACATTTGCATAATTTATATAGTTCATTCCTTTTTTTAATCCCTTTTGTAATCCATGGAGGTTTTTTATTCTGCTTATCAACATTAACCTATTTTAGAGGAAAATTATTATTAAAATATGAGAATTTGTTCCAAAATAATTTGTAAGCAGCATTAATTTCTCTAAATGAAAGTACATCTGTCTAGTTTTCTAATGCCAAATCAGCTTTGACAATTCAATTGTTTGAAGGGTTATTTTACGTTTAATTATTTTTGCAGAGCAGTGGGTTTTATTAGGAAAGATGTCAGTAAAAATCAGAAAAATTGGGAAATGATTTGATATCAGCGCAAACAATCCCCGACAATAAAACATCTCGGTGTGTTAGTAAAAATGTTTTCTATCAATGACATTGTTTGAGAAGATATTCTTGTGGCTTTATCAATTGTCTTATAAAATGAGTTTGAGAGCAAAATATTACAAAAGGTCAAACTACAATCACTTTCTTAAGCTTGATCACTGTTAAAGTCGCCCATCAAGCAGCAAATCTTTTTAGACAAATTAATTTTTTCAAGCAGGGTGTCCAAATCTTCAAAAAACAATTCCATATTGGTGTTTGGGGGTCTGTAAATAACTCAAACAATAATAGATTTTTTAGGTGCTACATCAAGTTCTATCAATATTATTTCAGTACTTGAAACAGTAAATTTTAAGTCATTTCTAATTTTGTGTACCAAAGTATGACTGACATAAAGACCAACTCCTCCTCCTCAGTCACATTTTCTGTCTGCATGAATAAATTCAAAACCATCAATGTTAACCATATTGGGAGATTTATCGTTCAACCATGTTTCTGTTAAAGTTAAATTAATAATAATAATAATAATAATAATAATAATAATAATAATAATAATAATGGATTTAATTTATAATGCACTTTACATCCATCAGGATCTCAAAGTGCTACAAGGCAGGTACATGAAAAAAAGGAGTAAAAGTCACAGCAGTATCAAAACAATAAAACAGTAAAAAGATTAAAAAGAAATGGAGTTTAAAAGCACAGAGGCATACAAGCCAGTGCAGTTACGGGAAAGCTTGACTGAAAAGGTGGGTTTTGAGTCCTCTCTTAAATGATTCAACTGACTGTGGTGATCTTAGGTGGGCTGGGAGAGCATTCCATAGTTCGGGGGCGACGGAGCAGAAAGTCCTGTCACCCATAGTGCGTAATTTAGTCTTTGCAGGCTTAAGGAGGCAGGTGTTTGAGGAACGGAGGTTGCGGGATGAGGGTTGAAGACAAACAAGTTCTTTGAGGTCGGAGGGGGCGTTGCCATGGATACATTGGTGAGTGAGCAGGGAGATCTTGAACTGAGTTCGGTATATGATGGGAAGCCAGTGGAGAGATTTGAGGATAGGTGTGATATGATCACGCTTTCGTACTCTCATCAGGATCCTGGCGGCGCTGTTCTGGATGTATTGGAGCTTTTTGAGGCTCTTGCCAGAGATCCTGATGAGAAGTGCGTTGCAGTAGTCCAACCGGGGGGAGACGAGTTTTCGTTGAGTTTTTCGGAGTCAGCTAGGGTGAGTGTGGGGCGGAGTTTTGAGATGTTTCTGAGGTGGAAGAATGAGGTTTTGTATAGGTGGTTGATGTGGGCATCGAAATTTAGGTGGGGGTCCATTTTTACTCCGAGGTTGGTAACAACTGTTGAGGGTGGAATGTCCTGTCTGGAGAAGGTGATGCAGGTTATGTGGGATGTGCTTATCTGGTGTGGGGTGCCGATTTGCATTATTTGGGTTTTTGAACTGTTGAGCTGCAGGAAGTTGATGGTCATCCACGCCTTGATCTCCTCCAGGCAGGTGGTGAGAGTGGATAAGGGAGTTGGTGATGCTGAGGATGGGTTGAGTTTGAGGTAGAGTTGTGTGTCATCAGCATAGCAATGGAAGGAGATTCCATGCTTGCTGATGACATGGCCGAGGGGTAGGAGGTACAGGGTGAACAGAGTGGGGCTGAGGACAGATCCCTGGGGGACGCCGCAGATGACGGGTTTGGCGCGTGAGTTGGAACCTCCTATGGAGACGTATTCTGACCGGCTGGTGATATATGACTTGAACCATTGTAGTGCTGTGTTGTTGAGACCGATGTTGGAGTGGAGGCGGGTTTAGGGGGATTAGCAGGGAGGGGTAGCCAGCATCGGCCGCCATCAGGAGGTCATTTGTTACTCTGACTAAGGCGGTTTCTGTGCTGTGGGCGGAGCGGAAACCAGATTGAAATTTTTCACAGAGGTTGTTGAGATTGAGGTGGTTTTGTTGTTGGGTGGAGACTGCTTTCTCCAGAATCTTTGACAGGAATGGGAGGTTTGAGATGGGACGGTAGTTGGAGAGGGTATCTGGGTCGAGGGAGGGTTTTTTGAGGATGGGGGTGAGGATGGCGGTCTTTAAGGCTGATGGGATCTGGCCAGTCTGGAGGGAGAGGTTGATGATGTTGGTGATCAGAGAGCTTATTGCACAGATGTTGGTTTTGAGAATGGATGTGGGGAGGGGGTCCAGGGCACAGGTGGAGGGCTTCATCCCTCTGACAATGCCCTCAACCTCTTGCTGTGTGATGTTAACGAAACAGGACAGGGGGTGAGAAAAGGCGGGCAGTGGGATGACGGTTGTTACAGGTGGAGTGGCGGTGCTGGAAAGGAGAGAGCGGATGTTGTCCACCTTGGTTCGGAAATAGTCAAAGTAGGTGTTGCATTGTTCCTCTGTGGTGATATTATTTTTGGAGATTTGTGGTTTCAGGAAGTGGTTAATGGTGGAGAATAGTGTTTTGGAGTTTCCCGGGCTATTGTTGATGATGTCAGAGTAGAAGTGAGCCTGCGTCTCCCTGAGGGACCTTGAGTAGGCCTTCTAGTGCTCCCTGTAGACCAATTTGTGGACAGTTAGCCCAGTGGCCACGGCTCGCCGCTCCAGGACCCGCCCAGCTGCCTTCATTTTCCTCAGCTCACAGGTGAACCAGGGTGCTGAGCGTGAGAAGGTGACTGTACGGGTTCTGACAGGGGCGTGGAGGTCGACGAGGTTCTGCAGGTTGGTGTTGTAGTGGTCCACTGCCTCACTGACAGATGGGGGGGGTTTCGGCAGAGAGATGTTCCAGGTCGGAGGTGATGATGTCTTGGTTGATGTTTTTGAAATTACGGAATGTGATTTGCCGTTTGGGTTTTGCCTGAGAAGGGCGAAAAGGGAGTTCCATGGAGATGACCTTGTGGTCGGACACACCCAGTGTGTAGGCTGTCAGGTTATTGATGGGGGCAGAGTCGGTAATAACCAGGTCGAGTGTGTGTCCCTTTATATGTGAGGGAGTGTGGACATGTTGAGTGAGGCTGAGAGAGTCCAGTAGTTGTAGGAAATCGGATGCAAAGTGACAGGATGGGTTGTCCCATTGCAAATTGCAAGGAGGATAAAAAGTAAATAAAATTATCATGGCTTTTTAGTAAGCTACGAGAATTAACATGCAGGAAACTTAAATGGGAAGTACAAATACTAGAGTCTAACAGATGATTATGAAATTCATTGGGTAAGTAATAATTGCAATTTACATTGCTCTCAACCTTGACATCCATATGACTATTAAACATAGTACTTGAAGATAGAATATCATAAAGTAATTATACACACATCGATTTGATAATCAAACATCAAAGTGAAAGGGAGATGGAACTTTGAAGCAGAGTGTTGGACAAGGGGGGGGGGGAGCTTAAAGAAGGCCATGAAACAAGATTAAAGAGTTTACAGTGGTGTGTGCAGTGCGGTAGTGTGAGTTTATGAAGCGTAGTGCACTATGATGCATACAGTCCATACTGCATAAAGAAAGGGAGGATGCGTTCATGTAAATGATGTCCCCATAATGATAAACATGAAGAAAGATGGCTTTTACAATTCTTTTTCGAGCCTCAAAGTCAAAACAAGCTTTATTCCAAAAATTGAAACCTAATTGAACTTTGTTTCTTTAAAAGCCTGACAATGTGTTCTTTTAATTCTTTACTCCCTAGTAGCTATCTTAGACTGCTGCCCTAGCAGCCACTGACCCCATTTACCAAATTTTCAGAACTTGTTCCAAATGGTATAATCCTTATTCACACCAAAAATTAATTAAAATTAAATTAAATTCTTTTGTCCATTTCATCACAAACTATTTTCATGTTTGTTTCTATTCAGTGTTTTACATAACATTGTACTATCTGTTCGTTTCATCGGCAAATGTTTGGTATAATGAATCATCAACGATCAAATGGAAAAAGTCAATTTCTGTCTTCGTTTCGTCAAGAATTATTACTGGTCCGGGATTACGAACAAAATCGTCAATATCTTTAGCAGTGAGCTGATGTGTCCACATAACTGCCTCTGGTTCCTGAGCTTCATCAACGCCGCCTTTATCGGCACTGTTTTGTCGAACTCTGAACAGTCTCGCTAGGGGTACATCATCATCACTGTCGTCGAGATCGTCTTCGAAATTACTCAGATCGATGTCTGAAGCTTCCTCTAATAACCTATCTAGTCTCCTGAGCTAACTCTAAATCGTTTGCTGTAAAACCATCAAATTCTGACCCACTACCTTTGCTAGAATCCATGTTCGTTTGTAAGAAAATCTCATTCATAAATTGCGTGAGACTTTGACCTTTATATTGTAAAATGACCAATGAAAGAACGGCATATTGTTTTCGGAAGTTGTATAAAGCTTTATTAGACCCTTTCTGATTGGCTGGTAGTCGAGGTTTTCCTCTGGAATGTCACATCTCGGCCAATCATGCATCGCTTCACAACAGTTAAATACCGCGACTGTAGTCGGGATTCGCCGGCAGAAGCGATGTGTTTATCACGCTTGAAGTCGGGACTCTCCTGCACAGGGACCTAAATCATCATGACTAGGTGGTATCAGGGAGTAAAGGGTTAATGAAAGCTATTCATCAATCCAAATACCTAAGTACTTGTAGTATGATACTGTTTCAATTATATTCCCTCCCAAAGTTTGAATACTAAGAGTCAGTTGTGACTGAGACTATGCTATAGAAAATATCATTTAGTTTTTTTGGCATTCAAGATGAGCTCCAAGTCATGCAATGAGTCCTGAACCTGAGTGAAAGCAGACTGAAGCGGAGTCACTGTCTGCCTTAATGAGGGGGCAAATGAGTAGAGTACCATATCATCTGCATATAAGTGTACTTAACAGTTAATGAAATTTTTACATATATCATTTATGAAAACCGAAAATAAAATTCGGGCTAAAATTGAGCCTTGAGGGACACCTTTTGTGACCTCCACAAGTCGTGATAAATGTACAGAAACGCATTGGGTCCTATTCATTAGGTAATTCCTGAACCATTTTATGGCTGTTTCACCTGCACCAATACAATTAAGGCGGTTTAGCAGAAGTTGGTGATTAACAGCGTCAAACACCCTACTCAAATCAATAAAAAGGGCAGCAAAAGCCTGTTTTTTGTCCAGAGCATTGGTAACATCATTTATTTACAACACAGCTGCTTGTATGGTGCTGTGACCAGATCTAAAGCCAGACTGAAATTCATTTAAGTTACTCTTTTCGACAATTTGCTTTATCTCTTCAACTATTTCAGTTACAGCCTGCATGCATGTCATTTGGGCACATGCCCCAGGAAAATATGTCTGGTTCCGCCGATGGACCCTACCAATATTTCAAATTACCGTCCAATTTTAATATTACCTAGTTATTCAAAGATCCTTACATGCATGTCATAAAGGCCTACAAATACTTTTGTAACATGCCTAAAGGTGACCTTAGCCTATTTTTTCAAGGTCATTGGCCTAAAAATATCACCAAAAACTTTGGCTATTTGCTGTATCTTATCAACATTTTCAGTTACAGGCTCCTAATTGGCTCCCGCCACACAAGTGGCATGGGAGCTATGGTATCGGTCTCCATCTGTGTGTGCATCTGTCCATGCGTGCGTCCGTCAAAAAAATTTCAATATTTTGTTTATCTTAACGGCGGGAGCTTCTGGGGCTGCCAGTGCCCTATATTTTTGTCTGAGTCTGGCTGTTTAACATTTCAATGATGCGCAGGAAATTGATGAAAGTTTAATACGCATGTGGCTTTCGTGATTATATTCCTTGGCATTGAAATTGGGGGTCATCGATTTATGACTGCTGGGTAAATTGGGGGGAGCATTAAAATTTGAGTTTTACCCTGGAAACATTCAATATTCAATGTTGCACGTCAGCAACAGAGTATCATGGTGAGTCTCTGTCTATCTGTCTTTTTGATAACTTTTGAAAGATAATCTGGAAATTGATGAAATTTGGTAGCTCCTAGAAATGAAGCTGCAATTTTGGGATCTCTGAAGTCACTATTGCTGCCATTATTTTGCATTCAGATGGAAACCCTGATGCCTCCATAACTCCTGACAAGACTGAAAGCAAGAATAAATCAGGCAGAGGAAAGAAGAAGCCTGTTTTTGAAGCATACATGTGCAGTGAGGATGTTTCTACAGGCTTAAAGAGTGGAGAACTCATTCAGGTAAAAAGCATCTTTCACTGTGAAATGAGCTAAAGCTGGAAAAACCCTAATAAAGACGAATGAGTTAAATTAATTTAACTCGGAAAGTATCAACATACCTTTTGATGCCGAGAACTCATGTTCTGGAGCATTTCATATTTGGGGGGCTTAAATTATCAGGTCGATTTCTGTTTTTGCCAGTCTGGGCCGGTGTATGAGCTTCAAGGAAAAGTTCACCCAAAAATGGAAATTCGCTCATCCACTCACCCCAAGGCTAATTGAAGGGTACATGAATTTTTTTTATTCTTCAGAACTCTTTTGGAGTGACAAAAACAGCATTGAAGACAAATCCAAATCAATTGAAGTCATTGGAGACCACTTTTTCAAGTGTTATGGCCCCAATTTGTTATGACATATCAGACATTTGATTTTTTTTTTTTTGATTGATTGCTTAATTTCAGACCCATCCACACGATGGTCCATGTCACATAAAATGCTTACACATTCACATAAAATATATACAAAAATAAAGGGTTACAAAGGTTAAAAAAAAAAAAGCCTAGTGTTGGCATGAGCGCCAATGACACCACATACTGGAACCAAACCTTACAGAGTTTTGTCTAGGGTTGCATAATGCAGAAATAATGACATTTCTGGACATGTTCACTCTACACACAAATCTGTACATCAGGTTACGAAGCACAGCAGGACAGGTAGGTATACCAGCATTTACAAACATATGACTTGCGCTGCAGCTCCTAGGGATTCTAAGCAGCAACCTCATACTGTCGTTGTAGGCCACTGTGAGCCTTCTCAAGCTGCTCTGTCTATATCTGCACCAAAGCTGGGCAGTATATAGAGGGGTACAGAGAGATCAAAACAGGGTCAGCTTTACAGGAACCGAACACGTTGAATTTCCGACAGTGTATTAGCTTGAGCGTACAGTCTCCGACACGGTCTATACATATCCTTGTCATCAGAGACATCATTGCAGATAAAATGCCCAAGGTATTTTACCTCATTACATTCAGTGAGGGCGGAGCCAGACAAATTAAAAACAGGAAACTTAGAATGGCTATCATCCCTACAACGTACAATCATGATATTGCTCTTTTTAGCATTATACTTAATATCATACTCGACCCCATACTGAGTACATCTGCTTAACAGCTGTTGTAAACCAGCAGTACATGGGCTGAATATCACCAGATCATCTGCGGACATAAGGTGATTAATCAGACTATTGCCCACCGTACAAGCTGTATGGCATGCATTGAGACTCTTTGATTGGTCATCCAAATAAATATTGAATAAAAGAGGTGATAAAATTCCGCCTTGGCGAACACCATTGCTCACATGGAATGGGGCTGAGGTTGACATACCCAATTTTACCCTCATGGTCTGATAGGCATACTAGTAAGACAATATCCAGACAGCATAACTCAGAACCCCTCTTTGATTCAGCTTTATAAACATTTTTCCATGATTCATTCAGTCAAAAGCCTTCGATGCATCAATAAAACATAAAAACATTGACGTATTCTGTCTATTATTATTGTGTAAGGCCCCAGATAATCTGCTTATGTTTATGTACAGCTGTGCATTTTAGAAGATAAGTACCACCTATGCTAGGTTTTATTTAAATATGGCTAGCTCTTTGAGTGTTTCTGAGTGTATTTTCTTTCTTTCTTTTTTTTTTGTTCATGTAATTTTCTACATTTTTTTTCTAACAAAAGTGAGAGTTCGTTAATGGCCGCTTTCTGGTTGTCTCATATAATATCTTGGGCACATTTCATCAGCCAATGAGAACGCGAGTGAAAGGTCATGGAATAGCAGTTCTGGTGCGAGCTAATCTAGTGGAAGAGTGTGGCCAGTTGGAGCTTGAGTGGAGTAATACGTGAAATATATTTGGTGCCTTAAACACGACATATTCGCCCAAATAGTGATTTACTATTAGGGCAGAGTGTAGCGAGAAGTGCTTGTCAACTTCATTTTTTCCTGAATTAAGTTACTTCGGGTTCCGAGCGTGTAGCCTTGCTGTAGCTACGTTGTAGCCAGTGTGACATTTTATTTTTTTTATTTCCCGTGCCCCATTTGTCTAAAGACCTCTTCACTTTAGCGGTACTATTCTTACGGAATCTAGCAAAACAGTATGCGGTTTTAGGCAAGGTCCTTCGTGTATGTGAAGTCTGGGACGCTTGAAGATGCGTACTTCTGCCTGTTGTAGAAGCTAGTTGCTAACTCCGAAGACCGCGTCTTCCACTGGAGCTCGGCGGAATTCATTCGCCCAGGGATTGGGTTCTCGGAACTGCAGCGAGAAGAGCGTTAACCTGCAGCTCACACCACTACAAGGGATTCGTGAGTACTGTTTGTCACCGACCACCGAGTTGTATTCAGCAAGCGAACAATTGGAAGTTCGTACATTGGAGAGTTACTGGATATCTGTGCACCAACTGGGCCCCAACGAAAGAAAAAAATCCAAGCGCTTGGTAATTACTATTTATGAGTGACTGGCCATATAAGAGGGTTTTGAGAGCCATCTAGAGGCTAGGTTACGTACCTGGGTTGGGAGTATCACTTCGAATAAGGCCATCTGTTTTCTCTGGCTAAGGTCAACTTTAGTGTGGTGACCCGACAGTTTTGTTTTCTCTAATTCTCGTTCAAACAGGTGCCTGTGTATTTTGGGATTATTAGTCATTTATTTTATTTTTGTCCATTTTTTCTTATTCGGGTACTACATTGCTGTACATTTTTATGAGTTGTTTTTTTTTCTATTAGAATTTACAAGGCATTTGAGTCTTAAGCAGGCTCATTAACATCAATATTGCGTCTGGCAAGTTCGAGGCGATTCATTTGAATAAAGAAATGCATAGTTGAATGTATAGACGCGAATCGGTTAGATAAGGAGCTAAAAAGGTTCTTAAGGTTAATGTGACGTTTAAGTTTAAAAAAAAGAGCATTCACTGCACAGTGATACAGCCTGGGTGATGGGGTAACAAAAAAAAATACACTTGAAAAAAAAAAAAATAACCTACTAAAACTTCATTGTTTTGAAAATAGAAACTGAGAATAAAACTAAATTGTTTGAGGACTCTGGAAACCTTGGTGGTTGGGTCTTGTGTATTTTTGTTTTTTGGTTGTGTGTGTAAATCAGACTAGGCATAACTAGTCATTTCTGGGGAATTACATTATATACTAGGTACCATTTGGTGTAGTAGTTCCACAGTGGAGGCACCGCGCTGGTTGTTGGTTAATTGGTTTCCTTGGATGGTAAATGAAAATGAATCACCACTGTTTACTTTTAACTTAATCTCTGCAGGGGTTATAATTCAAATAATTTTAGGAAGTATCAGCCATTCGACCATCAAACGCTGAGGACCCAGGATCCTGTTCCATTGCAAACACAGAGTGTAGCCCTTATTGAATATTGCTGACCCACGAAAATAGGGTTACATTTTGGAGGCACCGCTGGGATCTCAGACACTTCCTAATATATATATTTATTTCTTTATTTTCTCTGGTGTTGTCTTGAAACATTCCACATTTAGCCACAGACTAAAATGGAGCTTTCTCAAGTTGTTGCATGGTGCCAGAAAGCGCAGATTAGCCTTAACCGAGCCATTGTACTAGTTGATGCTCCTCTTGATGTAAGTGATGAGGCTATCACTAAGGTCTTAGACACAGTGAAAGTTTTTGGGCGGACCAAAATCAGTGGTCGGAGAGGCGACACCACTGGCACCCATTTATTCATATTAGTGGAGACCAGCACCGATTTAACTCCTGACCTCGTACCTCCTCAAATAGGAATTGCGGGAGAAGCTGGGCCCTGGACTGTGAAATTAGTTAACTGTCTAGTTTCTCCAGAGCCCACCTCTGGTGATGTAACATTCCATAGAAAGCTTATGTCATTATTACAACAGGAAGGCAAATCTATGGATGACGTTAGAGCCATTTCCTCAGTCAGTCAGTCCCCCAGACCCGATTTGAATGTGGAGTTGTTTGACGCGATAGGCAGACTAGTAGATAAATGCAACCAAGTGTCTACTGACGGGCCTAGCTACCGAAAACTGAGGTTGTTCTCGGGAGTGAAACCTGTACCAGCAGGGGAAGAAGAATACAATCCTTGGATGGAGCAGGCTACTCAGATGATTAGTGAGTGGCAGTGTTCTGAGGCAGCTAAGAAGCAGCGCATCTCTGAGAGTTTGAGAGGGCCCGCTGCAGACATTGTCAGGTTCTTGAAAATAAGCAATCCGTCTGCCACTGCCACTGATTACTTATCTGCTCTGGATATTACGTACGGCACTACTGAGAGTGGGCCTGACCTTATGGCACAGTTTCGTCATACTTACCAAGAAGAGGGAGAAAAACTTTCTGCTTTCTTATATCGTTTGGATAAGCTGCTTCACAGAGCTCTGCTCAAGGGAGGAATTGACGCTCAAGGCATGAATAAGGCGCGCATGGAACAGCTGGTAAAGGGTGCACTCGTAAACGACATGGGGGCCCTACGTGTGCGCATGATCCACATGGCACGCGATCCTCCTTCTTTTTCAGAGCTAATGAGGGTGGTTAGAGAGGAAGAGAATTGGATTAGTGCTCGACAGAGTGCGAAACCAGCAGTAAGGTTGCCACTACAACTGTACCTCAGATGTCTGTGCATCCCGAATTTGATAGTCTGAAGCGTGAGGTGCGGGAGCTGTCGGCAAATGTGTCCAAACTGTTGACTGTGGCCTCAGCTACTTCAAATCCTGAAAGGTCATCAACCCTGACTAGGCCAGAGATCAGGATATCAACCACTGCTGCCAGTGGTGCACCCCCAAGGACAAAGACCCCTAGACCAGCTCGACCAGGTATTTTTTGTTACAAATGTGGCGAGGATGGGCACACTCGGAGGGAATGTCAGGGCTCTGAGGACTTGAGGAAGGTAAATCAAAAGCTGATACAGAATCGGCAGCAGGAAAACTGCTCAGGAGACCTGTGAAGGAACGGCATGGGGCTCCAATTGACACACGTTCCACCCAATGCTTACCATTCAAAGACTCTGGCTTGCCAGAAGGCTTAGTTGGACCGCCCTCTATTGTACCTGTGCAAATAGAAGGGGTTTATTCTAGAGCTTTAATCGACAGTGGATCCCAAGTGACCATGTTATATCGTAGTTTTTATGACACTTATCTTACACATCTGCCCCTTCAGCCACTTAGTGCTCTTGAAGTGTGGGGTATGAGCTTTAACCAATACCCCTATGACGGGTTTCTGGTCCTCAAGCTAGAGTTCCCAAAAGCTGTTGCCGGAGTGTCCCAAAGCATGGAGACTGTGGCCTTAGTGTGTCCAGACCCCACCAAAACTAATAATGAAGCTCTTGTTGTTGGGACGAACACTAGTCTGGTGGGCAGAATGTTTGAATCGTGTAAAGAGCAGTTTGGAGATTCGTTCCTTCGCACATTAAGCATTCATCCAGTCTTGAAAGAAGCTTATGAGAACGTTAGCCGGACAACCTTTTCCTCAGAGGAAACCGATAAACACGGAACTGTATGGTTTACTCAGCGCAGGCCCCTTACCCTTAAACCTGGGCAATCACTAGAAGTTTTTGGTATCCCAAGATTTCCTGGTGAGGTAATTGATGATCTAGTGCTTCTAGAGCAACCTCTAGACACATTTTCTCTTGAAGAGTTTCAGGTTAGACCTGAAGTCCACTCTGCCTCAGAAGTGTCTAGTAAACGAATCATTGTAACAGTCAGAAACATGTCTACCAGGGAATTATCCTTGAAACGGGGGACACCTCTTGCTCGCATTTACCCTGTAACTCTAGTGCCGCCGCTAACTTCATGTAGTGACAGAGACTCACCCGACGCCTTGTCCCCTGCCTCTTTTGACTTTGGCGACTCCCCTATTCCCACTGATGCCAAGCACCGCCTCTGTGAGAAAATGTTGGAGAGGAAAGAAGTATTCTCATCCCATGAGTGGGATGTTGGGTGCTCAAAAAGCACTACACATAGCATACGTCTGAAAGACGAAACCCCTTTTCGGGAGCGATCCCGTCGTCTTCCGCCTGCTGACATGGAGGATGTGCGAAAACACCTACAGGAACTACAGCGAAATGGTATTATCACCGAGTCTAGGAGTCCTTACGCTTCTCCAATTGTAGTTGTGCGGAAAAAGAATGGGAAAGTGCGAATGTGTGTGGATTATAGGACTCTCAACAAAAGAACTATACCAGATCAGTACACTGTCCCACGGGTGGAAGATGCTGTTCATTGTCTCTCAGGAAGCAAGTGGTTCTCTGTGCTGGATTTGAAGAGCGGATATTATCAAATCCCCATGAGCGATAATGACAAGGATAAAACTGCTTTCATTTGTCCCCTAGGCTTTTACCAGTTTGAGAGAATGCCACAGGGCATTTGCGGAGCCCCCGCCACTTTTCAAAGGATTATGGAAAGAACTGTGGGGGACATGAACTTTCTTGAAGTTTTGGTTTACCTTGATGATGTGATTGTTTTTGGACGAACGATCGAAGAACATGAAGTAAGACTACTTAAGGTTCTTGACCGGTTGAGAGACGAAGGTTTAAAATTATCACTTGATAAGTGCCAGTTTGGCCGGACCTCCGTCACTTACGTCGGGCACATTGTGTCTCAAGACGGCATAGCAACTGATCCGTCAAAGATTGAGGCAGTTGTCTCTTGGCCACAACCCAAAACCGTCACTGAGCTACGGTCGTTCTTAGGATTTTGCGGGTATTACCGCCGATTTGTGAAGGACTTTTCCAAATTGTGTCGCCCTCTTAACGAGCTTCTCAAAGGCTATCCTCCTCGGGCCAAGTCAAGCAAAGCTACCAACCTGTCCAGAGCCCAGCCGTATTTCAGGCTCTCTGAGTCATTTGGAGCTCGCTGGAGTGATAAGTGTGAAAGTTCTTTCCAAGAGCTTAAAAAACGCATGACACAGGCTCCCGTGTTGGCATTTGTGGACCCCCAAAAGCCGTACATATTACATGTGGATGCTAGCATGGACGGACTTGGAGGTGTGTTATACCAAGAGTGCGAGTCTGGACAGCGTCCTGTTGCATTCATCAGCCGAAGCCTGTCTGTTTCTGAGAGAAACTACCCAGTTCATAAACTGGAGTTTTTAGCTCTGAAGTGGGCGGTGGTGGACCGACTGCACGAATATCTCTATGGGGCTACCTTTGAAGTTCGCACAGATAACAACCCACTCACGTATATATTGACCTCAGCCAAACTGGATGCCACGGGCCACCGATGGCTATCAGCCTTGTCGACCTATGACTTCAGCTTGAAGTACAGGCCCGGGCAGAGACACATCGATGCAGATTCACTGTCTAGGCGTCCTCACTCCAGTCTATCCCCTGAAGATGACTGGAAAGAGATCCCCGTCCCTGGAGTGCGAGCTCTCTGCAAAGCTGTGTCCCCAGGGAAAAGGGAGGCTCATTTCCCTTTCTCATGTGTTGCTGCACAGGTTGGAGCACATGCATCTGCTGTCCCAAAGGCTTATTGTTGCCCTATTGCTGTAGTAGCTGAACAAGTACCAAAGTTCAGCTCTAGCGAGATCCAAATGGCTCAGCAAACTGATCCCTGTTTAGGTGCCGTGTGGCTGGCTGTTAGTCAGTGCCAACCAGCTAGTAGCCTTCAGATGAACCATCCAGATCTTAGACTCTTAAAGAAAGAGTGGGCCAAACTGTCAGTTAAGGAAGGCTTGCTGTACAGAACCACTAAACAATCTAATCAGCTTTGTAGGCAGCAACTTGTGCTGCCCACTTCATTTCATAGGTTTGTTTTAAAATCACTACATGATCAGAACGGGCACTTAGGGTTTGACAAAACCTACGCATTAGTACGTGACAGATTTTTCTGGCCCCGTATGAAGCTTGATGTGGAGGCCTTTTGCAAGTCATGTGAACGTTGCATAAAACGAAAAACACTGCCCCAAAGAGCTGCTCCTCTGTCCCACTTGCAGAGCTCAGGACCTATGGACTTGGTGTGTATCGATTTCCTTTCAATTGAGCCAGACTCCCACAATGTGTGCAATGTGTTAGTAGTCACAGACCATTTCACACGGTATGCCCAGGCCTTCCCTACTAGGGACCAGAAGGCACTAACGGTGGCAAAAACTTTATGGGAGAAATATTTCATTCATTATGGTTTACCAACACGCATACACTCAGACCAAGGGAGGGACTTTGAAAGTCGGCTAGTAAAGGAAATGCTTACTATTTTGGGAGTTAAGAAGTCTCGTACCTCGCCCTATCATCCTCAGGGGGATCCTCAGCCTGAGAGGTTCAACCGAACCTTATTAGACATGTTAGGCACACTGGAGCCCAGCCAAAAGTCCAAATGGAGCCAGCACATATCACACCTAGTGCATGCCTACAATTGTACCTCAAATGAGGCCACTGGGTACTCGCCATATTTTCTTATGTTTGGGAGGGAGGCCAGACTACCGGTGGATGTCTGTTTTGGGGTGTCTGCTGATGCCACAACAGTTGCTTCTTATACAAAGTATGTTTCAAGAATGAAACAAGAACTGCAAGCAGCATACCAGTTGGCGCGATCTGCCTCAAGTAAAATGAATGAATATAACAAAGGCAGATATGATCAAAAGGTGCGCTATCATAGCCTCAATCCAGGAGACAAAGTGCTTATTCGAAATCTTGGCTTAAAGGGAAAACAAAAACTTGCAGATCGCTGGAGCCAATGCCCTTACATTGTTGACAGCCAAATGTCAGACCTCCCAGTATATCGACTTAGGTCTATTGACGACAATGGCCCCGTCAAAGTGATGCATCGCAACCACATCTTACCGTTGGGATAAGAAGTCAGAATTGGTCTACCAGCGGAACCTGTGCCTTCTCCTTCATCAAGGGCACTTCGACGCAGGAAAACTGAGAAAAACAAAATTCAGGAGGCACAGAAATCAAGCACCCTGGAGGGTCCAGCTTTGAGTGACCAGAGTCTTTCAGATTCAGAATCTGAATATGGAAGCTATTTTGAGGATGTGGACAATTTTGCCCCTCAAGTGACCCAGATCTCTGAGCGAGTTGCTGGAGAGGAAGTGCAGGAGGTCACCGCGCCAGTTACAGTGGAGTCACCAGTTACGTCAGACCTACAGCAATCCACTCCATTGAGGTCAGCACCGATGGAAGACCCGCCTACTCTAACAGGTGAAGGATTTGAGGTTGCAGAGCCGGAGGGTACTGATGACGATACCTGTTCTCCTGACAATTTTGACTCTGTGTACCCAGTCACTGTGCCAGTAGAAGTGCGACGGTCTGATAGAGCAAGAAAACTAACTGAACGGTTCTCTTTTGCAAAGCTGGGAGAGCCAGATCAACATGCTGAAGTAATAAAAAGACCTACAGTTATTAACTCAGCAAAGTCAGACACACAGCCTTTACCTGAACATAACCATGTTTCTCATGCAGGGTGGTTTTGTGCAAGAACGGTTGCTGTTTTGATGTCAGATTCCATGTGCATTCGTCCAGCCACTTCATACCCGCACAGGTCAATTGTGTCATGTATGGGCATCCCGAGCCGAAAACCTGTATGTTAATGTATGTTAGGAGGGGTAGGGTACTTGCTGTGACGACTCATTTTATATTGAGCTGCCCAGCATGGGGGCATGCTGGATATTTGGTGGGGGGAGTGTGTAAGGCCCCAGATAATCTGCTTATGTTTATGTACAGCTGTGCATTTTAGAAGATAAGTACCACCTATGCTAGGTTTTATTTAAATATGGCTAGCTCTTTGAGTATTTCTGAGTGTATTTTCTTTCTTTCTTTCTTTTTTTTTTGTTCATGTAATTATCTACATTTTTTTTCTAACAAAAGTGAGAGTTCGTTAATGGCCGCTTTCTGGTTGTCTCATATAATATCTTGGGCACATTTCATCAGCCAATGAGACCGCGAGTGAAAGGTCATGGAATAGCAGTTCTGGTGCGAGCTAATCTAGTGGAAGAGTGTGGCCAGTTGGAGCTTGAGTGGAGTAATACGTGAAATATATTTGGTGCCTTAAACGCGACATATTCGCCCAAATAGTGATTTACTATTAGGGCAGAGTGTAGCGAGAAGTGCTTGTCAACTTCATTTTTTCCTGAATTAAGTTACTTCGGGTTCCGAGCGTGTAGGCTTGCTGTAGCTACGTTGTAGCCAGTGTGACATTTTATTTTTTTTATTTCCCGTGCCCCATTTGTCTAAAGACCTCTTCACTTTAGCGGTACTATTCTTACGGAATCTAGCAAAACAGTATGCGGTTTTAGGCAAGGTCCTTCGTGTATGTGAAGTCTGGGACGCTTGAAGATGCGTACTTCTGCCTGTTGTAGAAGCTAGTTGCTAACTCCGAAGACCGCGTCTTCCACTGGAGCTCGGCGGAATTCATTCGCCCAGGGATTGGGTTCTCGGAACTGCAGCGAGAAGAGCGTTAACCTGCAGCTCACACCACTACAAGGGATTCGTGAGTACTGTTTGTCACCGACCACCGAGTCAATTGGAAGTTCGTACATTGGAGAGTTACTGGATATCTGTGCACCAACTGGGCCCCAACGAAAGACAAAAATCCAAGCGCTTGGTAATTACTATTTATGAGTGACTGGCCATATAAGAGGGTTTTGAGAGCCATCTAGAGGCTAGGTTACGTACCTGGGTTGGGAGTATCACTTCGAATAAGGCCATCTGTTTTCTCTGGCTAAGGTCAACTTTAGTGTGGTGACCCGACAGTTTTGTTTTCTCTAATTCTCGTTCAAACAGGTGCCTGTGTATTTTGGGATTATTAGTCATTTATTTTATTTTTGTCCATTTTTTCTTATTCGGGTACTACATTGCTGTACATTTTTATGAGTTGTTTTTTTTTCTATTAGAATTTACAGGGCATTTGAGTCTTAAGCAGGCTCATTAACATCAATATTGCGTCTGGCAAGTTCGAGGCGATTCATTTGAATAAAGAAATGCATAGTTGAATGTATAGACGCGAATCGGTTAGATAAGGAGCTAAATAGGTTCTTAAGGTTAATGTGACGTTTAAGTTTAAAAAAAAGAGCATTCACTGCACAGTGATACAGCCTGGGTGATGGGGTAACAAAAAAAAATACACTTGAAAAAAAAAAAAATAACCTACTAAAACTTCATTGTTTTGAAAATAGAAACTGAGAATAAAACTAAATTGTTTGAGGACTCTGGAAACCTTGGTGGTTGGGTCTTGTGTATTTTTGTTTTTTGGTTGTGTGTGTAAATCAGACTAGGCATAACTAGTCATTTCTGGGGAATTACATTATATACCAGGTACCATTTGGTGTAGTAGTTCCACAGTGGAGGCACCGCGCTGGTTGTTGGTTAATTGGTTTCCTTGGATGGTAAATGAAAATGAATCACCACTGTTTACTTTTAACTTAATCTCTGCAGGGGTTATAATTCAAATAATTTTAGGAAGTATCAGCCATTCGACCATCAAACGCTGAGGACCCAGGATCCTGTTCCATTGCAAACACAGAGTGTAGCCCTTATTGAATATTGCTGACCCACGAAAATAGGGTTACAATTATTATTATTATTATTTTATTTGCAAACATTTAACAAGACATACCAAGGAGTAAAGGGCAATACGAACCTTACAAACAGGAAATAACCAAAGAAAACAATGGAAGACAACAACAGGCAAATACAAAACAAATACAAAAATAATAGTAAAAAATAAAATAAAAATAAAAAAGGTAAGCAGAGCAAACAATAAAACGCAAATGAGACAAGAGTAGGGAGTATCAGTCACAAGTGTTTGGAGTATATGGTAAAGAATACTGTTGCTTGAATGTGTGGATGAGTAAAACGTGTGACGTTTAGAGGTTAAACCTTATGTAGAAAAAAAAACAAATAAATAAGATGATGATAATAATAACAACAACAATAATAATAATAAGCGATCAGCAATAGAGAAAAGAAAGAGAATCATAATAATAATAATGATGGTGTGGGGGATTTCCCCTTCTGCGTTGTGTATTTTAAGTATTGTAAGCAATAAGTAATAACACACTCAGTCAAAGGCAGTTGATATTAGTTTATACGTGCACGGGAAGCCACACTAGTACAGACAAAAGTCCTAGGTTGAGACCTCCTAGAAACAGGGGTGACCCCAGATCTTATTCACAACAGGAGGGGAGGAGTTACAGTAAACAAAGAGTAAGGGTCAGCAGGTTACAGAAAGTAAATCCTTATATAAACAGCGACACCTACAGTTCAGGAGGTACACACTATGAAATAAGAATTTCCACCACAATGGTAACAATAATGTTAATGCTTTTAAGACGTCACTAGTCAGGTTGGGGGCACGGGCTCACAGGCAGCAAGTGTAGGGCTCTGAGAAGAGGAGGGGTCCAGGTTGCCTCAAAATAATGAGTTTGGTCTTGGAGAGCGACTGAGAGTTTTTCCATACATATGTATTCTGAAAGAATGTTTAACCAGTGTGATATGCTGAGTTTATTGTTTTCCAGTTCCTGAGTATGGTCTTTTTGGCAGTGGTTATGGCTATAAGTATTGGTCTGGTATTATTGGGTGCAGGGTTAATTACTGTGAGGTCTCCAAGTAAGCAGAGTGAGGGGGATAATGGAAGGCTGCATCCCAAGAGATCCGACATTTTTTCAATGACCCCCTCCCAGAAAGTTTGTACTGGGGGACAGAGCCACGTGGCATGATAGTAATTGTCTACAGTGTTTAGTGTGCATGATGAGCAAATGTCTGAGTCCCATTTTATGGATTTTGTGTGTGGTGAGGTGAGTTCTGTGGGTGACTTTATACTGTATTAGTTGTATATTTGTGTTTTTTGACATTTTGAAGGTGTTCCGGCAGATTTGTGACCAGAATTCGGCATTGGGACTGACCAGTAGATCACTTTCCCATTTTTGTGTGGGGAGTGATATGGATGTGTCTTGGTTTAGTAGTGGTCTGTATAATTTGGATAGTAATTTCTTTGTGTTTTTAATCTCTAATAATGGTTCTGTCAGTGCTGGAGGTTGCAAGTTATTATCCCCCGCCAACACGAAGTGGGAGGGGGATATAGGTTTGACGTCCGTCCGTCCGAGATATAGGGGACAGCTTTACTCAGAAACTACTACAGACACAGTAACCAAATTTGGTGTGTAGCTTCAGACCATAAAGGCCTTGATCGAGTTCGAAAATGAGAAGCGCACGATTGGCGGGGGATGTTGTAGACCATGTCGACTTGTTATTAGTTATATTCATTTTGGCTTTGAGAACTGATTTTAATTGTGAATACTGAAGATACTGGCCAGTCCCAATGCCATAGGTGTGAATAAGATTTTGAAAAGAGATGAGTGTATCATGATGGAAAATGTGGTGTAGGTGTGTGATTCCTTTTTTTTTTCCAGGTGACAAAATCTAGGGGTGTATTTTTCTGTGTGAAATCCGGGTTGTTCCAAATAGGGGTGTATTTGCATGGTGTTAATGTGGATTTGAAGAGCTTATTGATTTTCCACCAAGCTGTCAGAGTTGTGGAGATTGTTGTATGGCTGAACACACTGTGGTGTTTCAGAGTTGTTGAGAAATGGGAGGTCGGATATTGAGATGGGTTTCCATTGTTCTTGTTCTAGTTCTGTCCATGAGTGAGACTGTGTTGTGTGGTTAATCCATTTATAAATATACTGTAATTGGTTGGCGAGAAAATAAAAATGAAAATTGGGTGCCTCAAGATCGCCGGCTGTTTTACTTTTTTGTAATGTGGTGAGTTTGATCCTAGGTTTTTTATTTTTCCAATAGAATTTGTGTGTTGTTAGAGTCCAGTGATTGAAACCAGTTGGTAGCAGGCTGAGTTGGGATCATTGTAAAAAGATAATTGATTTTGGGTAATATTGACATTTTGACTGCGGCAATTCTACCAGTGAGAGAAAGTGGCAAGTTCATCCAACGGTTGAGATCGTCTTCTATAGTTTTGAGTAGTGGGATAATTTAATTTGAACAACTCTGACAGCTTGGGGGAAATGTTTATACCTAAATATTTGATGTTACCAGTAGGTAAGGGAGGGGGTGCATGTGGGGATGCAGCTATCCAGTCCCCTGCACTCAATGGCAGGATGGTAGATTTGGTCCAATTTATTGAGTAATCTGATATTTTTGAGAACTGATTAATGAGCTTTATGACTTCTTGTAGTGAATAGGATGTGAACTGGAGGTACAATAAAATGTCATCTGCATATAAGCTAATCTTGTGATGTTAATTGGAAACACGAATGCCTTGGATATTGTGATTCTGACGTATTGCAACTGCTAACGATTCAATGAATATGGCAAATAGTGATTGGGAGAGTGGGCATCCCTGTCTTGTTCCTCTGTGTAGAGTGAATGGCGTTGATATTATTCCAATGGTGATGACAGTGGCCATGGGTGAGGAGTATAGCGTTTTAATCCAGTGTATAAACGATTCTCCAAAACCAAATTTTTGAAGTGTAGAAAGAAGAAATGTATGATTTGAGCATCAAGAGAGGTGATAACGATTTTGAGATTTTTGGATCCAGCAATGGTTATCAGGTTGAAGAGTCTGCGCATGTTATCTGAGGAATATCGTCCCTTAATGAAACCAGTTTGATCAGGATGTATTATATAAGGGATTACTTTTTTGATGCGGAAAGTCAGGGCTTTGCTTATTATTTTAATGTCAGTGTTGATTAGTGATAGAGGCCGATTATTGGAGCATTGAATCGGGTCTTTGCCTGGCTTTGGCAGCAATGAGAGGAGAGCGGTGTTCGTGTTGTGGAATTTTGGAGGTATGTTTGATTTCTTGGCGCATTTTCATGAGTAGTGGTGAAATAGTGTTCCAAAAATGTTTGAAGAATTCAGCAGGGAGGCCGTCTGGACCAGGTGCTTTATTGTTTGGCATTTGGTTGAGTGCCTTAAAGTATTCATCTTGTGTGAATGGTTTGTCCAGGATATTAGCTTGATCCGTTGTTATTTTGGGAAGATTGAGAATGTCTAAAAATGAGTCTATTTCTGATACATCTGGTTCATGATCACAGGTGTATAGTTGACTGTAAAACGATTGAAAGGTTTTGTTGATTTCTTGGGCTGAGAATATTGGCCTCCCTGCTGAATCCCTCAGTAGAGCTATTATGGATTTTTCTTTGTTATGTTTTAGTTGATTTGCCAGGTATTTACCATTTTTATTGTTATATTCAACTTTATCATGTCTTAACTCAATTTATAATAGAAAGATTTTTTTATGAAGTATTTTGTCTAGTTGGAATTTAACTTGTCTTTAGAGCTGCAACTATCGAGTATTTTTGGAATCGGGTATTCTGTCGATTATTTCTACGAGTAATCGAGTAATCTAACGAATCTTACTTTTTTGTTTTTAAACAATTAAATAAATTTTGTACAATGGAATATGAAAGGCCTTTTAAAATGAACAAACAATTGCGGTTTTTTTCCTCAGAAAAAGATTTTTATATTAACAACTTTCAAAGTTGAAACCATTGCTGGCTTAAGAACTAAGCCAATAAAACAATCTTCATCTAAGACAATAAAAATAAATCTTTGCTATGTAAATAAAAAATTAAATACAATTCAGCAGTGGTCCCTGCCTTTGCCCGTAGTCTGCTGGGATAGGCTCCAGCTCGCCCCGTGACCCTAGTGAGGAATAAGTGGGTATAGAAAATGGATGGATGGACAATTCAGCAGTCGGCCATTCAAAGTGGAATTAAAATTCAGCATTTCAGTCAACAATCCAAAGCAGCCTAAACCATTAGGCACAAGAACTAAGCCGATTGGTATGAATTTGGCAAACGTGTATAAGAAAGGGGACAGAGAGAGAGAGAGGAGAGAGAGAGAGAGAGAGAGATTAGCTCTCCCTGTATAAAAAAATCAAAACACCGAGCTTCTCAATGAAAACTTTAAAGTTTAAACCATTGCTGGCTTAAGAGCAAAACTCTTCACCTCATATATGAACTATACTGTATGTGTACCTGTGTGTGTATCAGTGTTGGTGTGGACAGCCGCATTACTAGTCTGACAAGTATGAACTGACATGACAAAAAAGGTGTTTAATACAAGTTTATCTGCGGACACCAACAGGCTATGCGTAATCTAGACGCCCCGCCCCCCCCTTTTTTTAAAATTGCGCTTGACGTGAGTGACTTCCATGCCTCGTTACTACAGACTAACACCACAGGCTATGAATACTGTACGTTTTAACAGGCGCTAGTGTTAATATCAATCTTAAATGAATGTTACTTTGTAACGGTGAAGTGAGGGCGTTTTCTTTTTAGGCGCTGCAGTATTGACGATGTGCTGTTGCGATCAGGTTTGCCTGATTAACAATCAGTTTATTAACTGAACAGCTACCGCCAATGCATGACATGTAATAATTAACGAATGACAAAGCGATCATCTGTTGGCCATGTTGATATAATTGATGTGACTCCGCAAGGATGACAATCTGCAAAAAATCTGGAACTTTCGCTGACTTCGCGGCGATTACTTTCGTTGTTATCACTCAGCTGTGCGTCTAACAACGCACTTGAGCTGTTACTACATTCAGACGAGAGAACGGATTCTCCTGACTTGTTGCTCAATTAACCTCGCGAACTAATTTACGCAAATCCAGAAATTATAAAGACGTCGGCGATTGATATTTTCCATCGTCATTGATGTGCGGAGGTAAACGCCGTATATATTCGTAGTGCAATGTATAACAAGGCTTTCAAAAATAAATTAGATTCTCATCGGTTCCAGCAATCAGTCTGAGCAACTGTTTTTAATTGGGGAGGTAAACTGCGAGAGGTGTCTGTCATTAAGAAGTGAAAGGTGAGGTTATTGCTGGCCCTGTGTTTCTGCCGACGGACCGTCACTGTAACGTTACATTTATAAATGTTATTTCTATGTGTATATTGAAACAGGGATATGGCCTATCTGAACAGCGCTATAGTTAACATATACAGAATGCCGCGATGATACACAAATTAAAATAAAGAGTAACGTGACATTAATTAAACGGAGCCTCGAGGTAAGGAATTTGCCTCGATTATTTTTTGTACTCGAATTACTCGAGTTACCCGAGTAATCGTTGCAGCCCTACTTGTCTTAATTCATTGTGAATAAGTTCTGATGGGTTGTTTGCATAAGAGTTGTTCAGCTATTTAATTTTTTTCTCTAGTTTTTCAATTTTCAATCTGTCTTTTTTCTTCTTGTATGATGAGTATGATATTATTTTTCCTCTCATTACTGCTTTTGCCGTTTCCCACAGAGTTGTTGGTGAGGTATCTGGAGAATCATTCATATCAATCAGGGATGTCCACTCTCTTTTGAAGTAATTGTCGAATTCTGGGTCTTTAAGGAGAGAGGTATTGAAGCGCCATCTTGAGCAGGAAGGTTTGATAGGATGATTGGTGTTCAGGGAAAAAGATACAGGGGCATGGTCACTTATTACAATGGGATGGACAACTAACTAACCTAAAGACCAAGATTGAATTATGTACAAAACATAAATATTTACAATCCCTTTTCGTGGGGGTGGCTTGGTGATGTCCTGGATGATGAAAATGCTCAAACACAGGCAAAGAAATCCACAAAAGAAACGTCACAGGTCTTGAACAGAATGGCAGGTCTGGTCATCTTCTTGCAATTTCTCCTACTACTTTACTGTCTCAATTCTTTTCCTTATATACTCTTTTGCAGACCCCACCCACATTTAGACCTCTTTTTTAAAATTTTCTGAGACTTGCCCCAGACATGTCCAGGACATGTCTAAACATGACTCCAGTCTGAGCTTAACAAAAAAAAGGTAAATACTGCCATCTAGTGGCCTATATTCACATTACAATACTAAGACTTATAATTAGCTGGCCGGATAATTATCGTCCTTGATGCGTTACCAAGCTTGTTAGGTAGCTAGCTAACTAAGCTAGCGGATTGAGCTTGAGTAACTATTATAGCTATGTGTAAAGCACATTCCAGAAAACCATCACGGGGTCTTACAGTAAAGCTGCTGTCGCACCGGACGGGTTTCGCATGTATTCGCGTCTTTACATTGATTTTGAATGTAATCTGTTGTGCAAAAAATTCGTTTCGTGACTGGCTTGTTTACATGATGCTCCACGTGTCCGCTCACATCACAGAAATATCCAGCGCATTTGCTACGGTGGCCGAGAAGTGTCAACGCTTTGCAAAAGAAAAAAACACGAATGCAAATAGCCACAACACAAACGCAAGTAACGAAATGCTTTGCAAAAGAAAAAAAAACACAAATGCAAATAGCCACAACACAAACGCAAGTAAGATAATAAACGCTTTGCAAAAAAAAAAAAAAAAACATGAACGCAAATAGCCAGTACACAAACGCAAGTAACGAAACGCTTTGCAAAAGAAAAAAACACGAATGCAAATAGCCACAACACAAATGCAAGTAACGAAACGCTTTGCAAAAGAAAAAAAAAACACGAATGCAAGTAACGAAAACGGAAGTACATTTGCAACGGAAATAGATTTGGACCAATGTGGACAAACCATAGGGACCATAGAAAGTGCCCTTCTACTAGCTGACGAACTGAGCTAGCTAGACGCAGCTGTCGCACATAGCTAGCACGCCACTGTATTGAGCTACATAGCCAACTGGCCAGCGAGCTGTAAAAGCTACAGTTTGCTCACAATGGAATACTCGCAAGCGAGCTATTTGGCCAGCCAGCTAGCTAGCAAGATAAAGAGACATCGATATCTATAATGTTATAGCTAGCATGCCAATGTATTTAACATCCTAAAGTTGCTTTCACACCGGACGCGAAGCAAATTTTTCGCACGACAGATTGCATTCAGAGTCAATGCAAAGACGCGAATACTCACGAAAACGCGTGTATTCGCGTCTTGGCATTGACTTTGAATCTGTCGTACGAAAAAGTCGTATCACATCTGGTGTGAAAGCACCTTAATTTTCCTCATTTCAGGAGGACACTCACAGTAATTAACACTGGGAATCATTAATCTCACTTCAACAATGAAAAGCTGTTGTGCCCAGTTTTCTTCACATTAGATATTAGGAACAATGTGGACTATGGAAGTGTTATTTTAGGGGAGTTTTTTTTCTTGGTCTTTGAAATTGCGATGCATCAACGGTACAGAAAAAAATTGCAGCCTGCGAAAAGGACACCATTAACACTTGACAAACAAAAAAATGCTGAAAACCATTTTCATTATTATTCTTTCCACAAATTTTGATCTAAATTTTTATTTTTACTGCTGATGTTCAACTCTTCTATTATGACAACTTTCAGCAATGTTCTTTTGTGGATTGATCTGTAAAGTAGTTCTTCTCAGTCTCATGCTTGCAGGATTTTTAGACAGTGCTTTTTATACGCCCCAAGAAACAATACTTTCCTCCAGTACCATACATGACTCCACAATCCTAATCATATTTCATGTGACATCATGAGCAGGTGAGATATAAAATGGCATTTACAATATACAGTGCTTTAAAAAATAAAGTATTTGCCTTTGCCCCTTCCTGATTTCTTATTCATTTGCATATTTTTTTTTTACACTTCAATGTTTCAGATCATCAAACACATTTTAATATTTGACAAAGATAACCAGAGTAAATAAAAAATGCAGTTTTAAAAATGATTTTATTTTATAACCCCAAAAAAATTACAGCACAGAATCTCACTATTATCTGTACCAAAGTGTATTCCAACCAAGTAAATCAGAGCAAAATTAGAGGTTTGAGTCCGGGAATGTCTAGGTGGCCTCTCCAAGCGGACAGGGTGTTCTCAGATACCAAACTGTAGAACTCATTTAATTTAACTTATGGGTGATTCCATGCCAAATCACCAGATTTCAGAGAAAGTTCCCGTCTGACCATCTCAGATTTTCTTCATATTTTTTGTTTTAATGTCCTTGTTACTAATAACTGCTGTGCTAAATTTTAGGCCAATATCTCCACTAGTTTTGGAGATATTAAGCCTTCAAAAAGGGGACGTGGCCCCTTATTTAGCATAAAAACGAGTACTACAATGAAACATCCATAGTTTCATGGCTAATAAGTTATGAACTTTTTGCACTAAATAGTTCAAATTTTCACATGATTCTTTAATATAATTAGGCTCTGTACACACAGGAGAGCTTCGTATGTGACAAATATGCAGATTTATGGCATGCCAAATATGGCTTTCTGGAATGCGCGTTTGTCCATGGTAGCACTTTTGGCTCTCTATATCTCCAGATTTAATGAAACCAGATGTCTGATTCTTTTTAGTATAAGAGACATGTTACAGTATTATCAGGAAAACATGTTGTATCTGTAACAAAAATGATACTTTCTCATGAATGGAAAAAAGCTTGTCATGGCAGTATTTTGACTCATCTGGTGGGAGCAAATCCCTGACAATGTACCCTTGGGAATGGCATTTTTGCATGTCATACAACCCCAATTCTGAAATAGTTGGGACAAAGTGTAAATTGTGAATAAAATCAAAATGGAATGACTTTCAAATCACACCAGCCAGTATTGTATTCATAATTGAACAGAGATAACATGGCAAATGTTGAAAATGAAAAATTTTACAATTTTATCAACAAAATGAGCTCACTTCAAATTTGATGGCTGCCACAGGTCTAAAAAAATTGGGACAGGGGCCTGTTTACCATGGTGTAGCATCCCTTCTTTTTAACACAGAGTGGAGGTGTCTGGGCATTGAGTAGACAAGTTTCTTGAGTTTAGCCATTGGAATTTGATCCCACTCTTGTTTAATACAGGCTTCCAGCTGCTAGTTTTGGGTCACCTTTGATGGACTTTTTGTTTAATTATGCGCAAAATGTTCTCAATCAATGAAAGATCAGGACTGCAGGCAGGCCAGTTCAGCAAGTGGACTCTTCTACTATGAAGCCATGCTGTTGTAATAGCTGCAGTATGTGGTTGTGCATTGTCCAGCTGAAATTCACAAGGCCTTCCCGAGAGTAGATGTCATCTGGAGGGGAGGATATGTTGCTCTAAAGCCTTTATATACCTTTCAGCATTCATGGTGCTTTTTAAAACATGCAAGTGTCCCACACCATATGCACTAATGCATCCCCATACCATCAGAGATGCTGGCTTTTGAACTGAACACTGATAACAGGAGGGGTGGTTTTCTCCTCTTCTGCCCAGAGGACATAACACCCATGATTTCCAACAAGAATATCAAATTTTGACCACAAGACACTTGAGAAGATTGCCAGGTGAAGATTATCTGAAGAGAAGTTAAAGGTTAGGATGAATTAAGGTCAGTGCATGTTAAAATGTTACCACGTTTCAGCAATGAAGGCATATTTGTCCTAATTTGTCCTGCAGGTTGCAGTTGAATACATATATGTCTCATTCTTGTTTATTCCAGTAACTCTTCAATGCAAACAAAGTTTGTTGGGCCTGAACGTAACTTATTCATGAATGATATGTAGGTACAGATCATCTGACCTGCCTTTGGGGTCAGGAGGTCAAGGTTCATATGTAAACTGCATATTTAATGAATGCATTTTAAGTCAACATGCTCTAAAACTGATGGTAGTGCAACATGAGTGTGTATGCCACTGTATTGTTCACATACATGAATTATAGGTGACAGTTGGCCAAGTCAATTTGGATAACTTTTTTCCCTTAATAAATAAAATCACCATTTTTAAAACTGCATTTTTTATTTACTGTGGTTATCTTTGTCTAATATTAAAATGTGTTTGATGATCTGAAACACTGAAGTATAAAAAAAATATGCAAAAGAATAAGAAATCAGGAAGGGGCAAAGTTTTACAGCACTGTATATTGTAAATGCCATTTTATATCTCACCTGCTCATGATATCACATGAAATGTGATTAGGATTGTGGAGTCATGTATGGTATTGGAGGACAGTATTGTTTCTTGGGGCGTATAGAAAGCACTGTTTCAAAATCCTGCAAGTCCCCTAAAATAACACGTCCATAGTCCACATTGTTCCTAATATCTAATGTGAAGAAAACTGGGCACTACAGCTTTTCATTGTTGAGAGATTAATGATTCCCAGTGATAATTACTGTGAGTGTCCTCCTGAAATGAGGAAAATTAAGGTGCTTTCACACCGGATGCGATACGACTTTTTCGTACGACAGATTCAAAGTCAATGCCACCGCGAAAACGCGTGTATTCGCGTCTTTGCATTGACTTTGAATGTAATCTGTCGTGCGAAAAATTTGTTTCGCGTCCGGTGTGAAAGCAACTATAGGATGTTAAATACATTGGCATGCTAGCTATAACATTCTCGATATCGATGTCTCTTTATCTTGCTAGTTAGCTGGCCAAATAGCTCGCTTGCGAGTATTCCATTGTGAGCGAACTGCAGCTTTTACAGCTCGCTGGCCAGTTGGCTATGTAGCTCAATACAGTGGCGTGCTAGCTATGTGCGACAGCTGCGTCTAGCTAGCTCAGTTCGTTAGCTAGTGGAAGGGCACTATGGTACCTATGGTTTGTCCACATTGGTCCAAATCTATTTCCGTTGCAAATGTACTTCCTTTTTCGTTACTTGCATTTGTGTTTTTTTTTCTTTTGCAAAGCGTTTCGTTATTTGCATTTGTGTTGTGGCTATTTGCATTCGCGTTTTTTCTTTTTTCCAAAGCGTGTATTATCTTACTTGCGTTTGTTGTAGCTATTTGCATTCGTTTTTTTTTTTTTTTTTTTTTGCGAAGCGTTTATCATCTTACTTGCGTTTGTGTTGTGGCTATTTGCATTAGTGTTTTTTTTTTTTTTTTTTTTTGCAAAGCGTTTTGTTACTTGCGTTTGTGTTGTGGCTATTTGCATGGGTGTTTTTTTTTTTTGCAAAGCGTTTATGATCTTACTCGCGTTTGTGTTCTGGCTATTTGCCTTCGTGTTTTTTTTTTTTTTTTTTTGCAAAGCGTTTTGTTACTTGCGTTTGTGTTGTGGCTATTTGCTTTAGTGTTTTTTTTTTTGCAAAGCGTTTATGATCTTACTTGCGTTTGTGTTCTGGCTATTTGCATTAGTGTTTCTTTTTTTTTTGCAAAGCGTTTATCATCTTACTTGCGTTTGTGTTGTGGCTATTTGCATTCGTTTTTTTTTTTTTTTTTGCAAAGCGTTTATCATCTTACTTGCGTTTGTGTTGTAGCTATTTGCATTTGTGTTTTTTTTTTTTAGCAAAGCGTTTATCATCTTGCGTATGTGTTGTAGCTATTTGCATTACAGTTTTTTTTTTTTTTTTGCAAAGTGTTTTTCTTCTTTTTTGTGTTTGTGTTGTGGCTTTTTGTTTTAGTGTTTTTTTTTTTTGCAAAGCGTTCTGTTACTTGCGTTTGTGTTGTGGCTATTTGCATTAGTGTTTTTTTTTTTGCAAAGCGTTTATCATCTTACTTGCGTTTGTGTTGTAGCTATTTGCATTCGTTTTTTTTTTTTTTTGCAAAGCGTTTATCATCTTACTTGCGTTTGTGTTGTGGCTACTTGCATTCGTTTTTTTTTTTTGCAAAGCGTTTATCATTTTATTTGCGTTTGTGTTGTAGCTATTTGCATTGGTTTTTTTTTTTTTTTGCAAAGCGTTTATCATCTTACTTGCGTTTGTGTTGTGGCTACTTGCATTCGTTTTTTTTTTTTGCAAAGCGTTTATCATCTTACTTGCGTTTGTGTTGTAGCTATTTGCATTTGTGTTTTTTTTTTTTAGCAAAGCGTTTATCATCTTGCGTAGGTGTTGTAGCTATTTGCATTAGTGTTTTTTTTTTTTTTTTGCAAAGCGTTTATCATCTTTCTTGCGTTTGTGTTGTGGGAGTTTGCATTTGTGTTTTTTTTTTTTTCAAAGCGTTTTGTTACTTGCGTTTGTGTTGTGGCTATTTGCATTAGTGTTTTTTTTTTTGCAAAGCGTTTATGATCTTACTTGCGTTTGTGTTGTAGCTATTTGCATTCGTTTTTTTTTTTTTTTCCAAAGCGTTTATCATCTTACTTGCGTTTGTGTTGTGGCTACTTGCATTCGTTTTTTTTTTTTGCAAAGCGTTTATCATCTTACTTGCTTTTGTGTTGTAGCTATTTGCATTCGTTTTTTTTTTTTTTTGCAAAGCGTTTATCATCTTACTTGCGTTTGTGTTGTGGCTATTTGCATTCGTTTTTTTTTTTTTGTGCAAAGCGTTTATCATCTTACTTGCGTTTGTGTTGCAGCTATTTGCATTTTTTTTTTTTTTTTTTTTTGCAATGCGTTTATCTTGTTTCTTGCGTTTGTGTTGTAGTTGTTTGCATTTGTGTTTTTTTTTTTTTTTTTTTTTTGCAAAGCGTTTATCATCTTACTTGCGTTTGTGTTGCAGCTATTTGCATTCGTGTTTTTTTTTTTTTGCAAAGCGTTTATCATCTTACTTGCGTTTGTGTTGTGGCTATTTGCATTCGTTTTTTTTTTTTTTTTTGCAAAGCGTTTATCATCTTACTTGCGTTTGTGTTGTAGCTATTTGCATTTGTGTTTTTTTTTTTTAACCCCTTTGTGCAGAAGCCAAATTTGGCTATTTTTGGGTTACCCACTTTAATGCTGTATAATTCAAGATTTAAGCTTCATAAAGAGGAAAAATGTGGCTCAATTCTGAAAAGACACTTACAGCATTTAGAATTACATAGTATTTCAGTTAATTTTCATGATTATGGTAGAGAAAATGAGCTGCAAACATAAAAAATCTTCATTAGAATTCACCATTGAAATTGCAAAAAAAATAATTCTGAGGATTGAAAAACTGCTGGGGCTTAAAACTATACATTTCTGGGATCATAAACTCCTTGACCACAAGTACAATTTATCTTCAACATTACATTCTAGATTACCTACATGCATTTAGCCAAATTATACACCTATCCAAGTGTCTCCCCGAAGTCTCAAAATGAAGTCCTGTCAAATCATAAAAAAATCATGTATATAACACAAATAAAGTTTTAAGGCATGAAATTTAATATGAACAAATGATTTTCTGGTTGAGTTTTGTATGAATTTATCAATCTCAGTGCAGTTGAATATGAATGGTCACCAGCAACCTCTCCAAAGACAAAATATGCCTTTTCTCCTTCATAAAGTTTAGAGTTTTGGCCATTTTACTTCAAAGTGCCCCAAGCCAGCACAAACACGCATTAAATAAACTTCTTATTAAACGGTTAGAACATTCACCCTGTAATGAAAGCTACCAGTCCCCTCTTCTAAGCTTACAAACTCATTTCAACACTTATAAGGAACAAGTGCAACCCACTAACTCAGTAATATCTGAATTCTGAAATATACCTTATTTTAATAGAACAGACACTCCACTTTCAGGGAACAATCCATTGCCTCCCTGGATTCAAAAGAAACGTGCAATGAACGTACCAGGGGGTCCACCCAAATGCACGGGCAGGTCGCGTTTTTCAAAGGAAAAAAACCTTGACATTCGACTTTGTAGAGTACGTATACATTCCAAAAACAAAACAACAACAACAACAAAAAAATAACAAAGTAGCAGCCTCACCTTTTTCATGAATCCCTTTTTCCAGAGAATGAAGTATCCTGTAGCAGGAACCCTCCGGTCCTGTTTCATTCGAAATAATTCCAATTGACCATATCCTTATCTCATTTAAATCCCCTAAATGTAACTGAACACTTCAAGGCCAGTTTTGCGAACGTGTTTTCTATAAATCGCGTCTATTTTAGCCGCGTAATGTGCATAACGTAGACAGGATACAACAGCGCATGCTGATACGCATTGGTTTGTATGCTCTCTGTTTGTCCAATCAATGTGTTTCACTTACTCTAAAATGTTTAAACACTCGGGAATTGGATGAGAAACGAGCCAATCAATACATTTTTTTACCAGGGTAGCTTCACGAGAGCATGAAGTGTAACTATACAGTTACGCAGAAGAGCTTGAGTGTATGGTTGAGTGATTGGCTATCAACGCCAGTACTCGGGTGGATATAATGAAGCGCTGGATTTGTCAATGAAGGAATCTACGCGTAAATCCACGGTAGGGAACAACGAATTTTTTTGTATGTGACAACTGTAATTAACAGTAGAATGTGAGAGAATCAATACCATGTCGATTTTTTTGCCTCAGAAAACTGATTTTTCTGAACCATTACTTGGAATACTGTTGGCTCACTGTGGCTTATCTGGTTGCTACAGAGGATAGCGATTTTTTCTGTGTCAAGATATCGTTTTTTTAAACTGCTGGATCGATACTATTGGCAAGGACACTGACCAGTTTGCACATCAGGCTTAGCTGAGGAGTTAAATTCATGCAGCTCTCGAAAAACAGGGAGCGGAGTGAACTTCACCGTATTCAGAACCGCGTTGGAGGTCTGCTTGCTTGTGAACATTCAATAACTGATCCGGGGGTGCTATCTAGTGATCGAGTACAGTAACAGCGTACTTCCAATTTGCAGGTCTATAGATGCGGGCGTCTACGTCTGCAGAAAGGGGTTAAGCAAAGCGTTTATCATCTTGCGTATGTGTTGTAGCTTTTTGCATTAGTGTTTTTTTTTTTTTTTTGCAAAGCGTTTATCATCTTACTTGCGTTTGTGTTGTGGCAATTTGCATTAGTGTTTTTTTTTTTTGCAAAGCGTTCTGTTACTTGCGTTTGTGTTGTGGCTATTTGCATTAGTGTTTTTTTTTTTGCAAAGCGTTTATCATCTTACTTGCGTTTGTGTTGTAGCTATTTGCATTCGTTTTTTTTTTTTTTTGCAAAGCGTTTTGTGTTGTGGCTATTTGCATTCTTTTTTTTTTTTTTTTCCAAAGCGTTTATCATCTTACTTGCGTTTGTGTTGTAGCTATTTGCATTCGTTTTTTTTTTTTTTGCAAAGCGTTTATCATCTTACTTGCGTTTGTGTTGTGGCTATTTGCATTCGTTTTTTTTTTTTTTTGCAAAGCGTTTATCATCTTACTTGCGTTTGTGTTGCAGCTATTTGCATTTTTTTTTTTTTTTTTTTTGCAAAGCGTTTATCATCTTACTTGCGTTTGTGTTGTAGCTATTTGCATTCGTGTTTTTTTTTTTTTTTTGCAAAGCGTTTATCATCTTACTTGCGTTTGTGTTGCAGCTATTTGCATTCGTGTTTTTTTTTTTTTGCAAAGCGTTTATCATCTTACTTGCGTTTGTGTTGTGGCAATTTGCATTAGTGTTTTTTTTTTGCAAAGCGTTTTGTTACTTGCGTTTGTGTTGTGGCTATTTGCATTAGTGTTTTTTTTTTTTTTTGCAAAGCGTTTATCATCTTACTTGAGTTTGTGTTGTAGCTATTTGCTTTCTTTTTTTTTTTTTTGCTAAGCGTTTATCATCTTTCTTGCGTTTGTGTTGTGGCTATTTGCATGAGTGTTTTTTTTTTTTTTTGCAAAGCGTTTATCATCTTGCTTGCGTTTGTGTTGTGGCTATTTGCATTAGTGTTTTTTTTTTTTTGCAAAGCGTTTATCATCTTGCGTTTGTGTTGTGGCTATTTGCATTAGTTTTTTTTTTTGCAAAGCGTTTTGTTACTTGCGTTTGTGTTGGGGCTATTTGCATTCGTGTTTTTTTTGCAAAGCGTGTTTCATCTTACTTGCGTTTGTGTTGTAGCTATTTGCATTCGTGTTTTTTTCTATTTTTTTATTTTATTTATTTGTTTTTTGCAAAGCGTTTCGTTACGTGCATTTGTGTTGCGGCTATTTGCATTCCTGTTTTTTTTTTTTTTTTTTTTTTGCAAAGCGTTTATCATCTTGCGTTTGTGTTGTGGCTATTTGCATTAGTGTTTTTTTTTTTTTTGCAAAGGGTTTTTCATCTTGCGTTTGTGTTGTGGCTATTTGCATTAGTGTTTTTTTTTTTGCAAAGCGTTTATCATCTTACTTGCGTTTGTGTTGTAGCTATTTGCATTCATTTTTTTTTTTTTTGCAAAGCGTTTATCATCTTTCTTGCGTTTGTGTTGCGGCTATTTGCATTGGTGTTGTTTTTTTTTTTTGCAAAGCGTTTATCATCTTACTTGCGTTTGTGTTGTGGCTATTTTCATTAGTGTTTTTTTTTTTTGCAAAGCGTTTATCATCTTACTTGCGTTTGTGTTGTGGCTATTTGCATTAGTTTTTTTTTTTGCAAAGCGTTTTGTTACTTGCGTTTGTGTTGGGGCTATTTGCATTCGTGTTTTTTTTGCAAAGCGTGTTTCATCTTACTTGCGTTTGTGTTGTAGCTATTTGCATTTGTGTTTTTTTCTATTTTTTTATTTTATTTGTTTTTTGCAAAGCGTTCGTTACTTGCATTTGTGTTGCGGCTATTTGCATTCCTGTTTTTTTTTTTTTTTTTTTTTTGCAAAGCGTTTATCATCTTGCGTTTGTGTTGTGGCTATTTGCATTAGTGTTTTTTTTTTTTTTGCAAAGCGTTTCGTTACATGCGTTTGTGTTGTGGCTATTTGCATTCGTGTTTTTTTTTTTGCAAAGCGTATATTATCATGCGTTTGTGTTGTGGCTATTTGCATTAGTGTTTTTTTTTTTGCAAAGCGTTTTGTTACTTGCGTTTGTGTTGTGGCTATTTGCATGAGTGTTTTTTTTTTTGCAAAGCGTTTCGTTACATGCGTTTGTGTTGTGGCTATTTGCATTCGTGTTTTTTTTTTTTTGCAAAGCGTGTATTATCTTGCGTTTGTGTTGTGGCTATTTGCATTAGTGTTTTTTTTTTTTGCAAAGCGTTTTGTTACTTGCGTTTGTGTTGTGGCTATTTGCATTAGTGTTTTTTTTTTTGCAAAGCGTTTATCATCTTGTGTTCTGTTGTAGCTATTTGCATTCGTGTTTTTTTTTTTTGTCAAGTGTGTACCATCTTACTTGCATTTGAGTTGTAGCGATTTGCATTCGTGTTTTTTTTTTTTTTTTTTTTGCAAAGCGTTTTGTTACTTGCGTTTGTGTTGGCTATTTGCATTCGTGTTTTTTTTGCAAAGCGTGTTTCATCTTACTTGCGTTTGTGTTGTAGCTATTTGCATTCGTGTTTTTTTCTATTTTTTTATTTCATTTATTTGTTTTTTGCAAAGCGTTTCGTTACTTGCATTTGTGTTGCGGCTATTTGCATTCCTGTTTTTTTTTTTTTTGCAAAGTGTATATCATCTTGCGTTTGTGTTGTGGCTATTTGCATTAGTGTTTTTTTTTTTTTTGCAAAGCGTTTTGTTACTTGCGTTTGTGTTGTGGCTATTTGCATTAGTGTTTTTTTTTTTTGCACTGCGTTTCGTTACTTGTTTTTGTGTTGTGGCTATTTGCATTCGTGTTTTTTTTTTTTTTGCAAAGCGTGTATTATCTTGCGTTTGTGTTGTGGCTATTTGCATTAGTGTTTTTTTTTCAAAGCGTGTATTATCTTACTTGTGTTTGTGTTGTAGCTATTTGCTTTCGTGTTTTTTTTTGTAAAGCGTTTATTATCTTGCGTTTCTGTTGTAGCTATTTGCATCGCGTTTTTTTTTTTTTTTTTTGCAAAGCGTTTATCATCTTGTGTTCTGTTGTAGCTATTTGCATTCGTGTTTCGTGTTTTTTTTTTTTTTTTTTTTTTTTTTTTTTGCAAAGCGTTTATCATCTTACTTGCGTTTGTGTTGCAGCTATTTGCATTGGTGTTTTTTTTTCTGCAAAGGGTTTTGTTACTTGCGTTTGTGTTGTGGCTATTTGCATTTGTGTTTTTTTTTTTGCAAAGCGTTTATGATTTCCTTGCGTTTGTGTTCTGGCTATTTGCATTAGTGTTTTTTTTTTTTTTTTGCAAAGCGTTAATCATCTTACTTGCGTTTGTGTTGTGGCAATTTGCATTCGTGTTTTTTTTTTTTTTTTTTGCAAAGCGTTTCGTTACTTGCATTTGTGTTGTGGCTATTTGCATTTGTGTTTTTTTTGCAAAGCGTTTCCTGACTTGCATTTGTGTTGTAGCTATTTGCATTCGTGTTTTTTCTTTTTCTGCAAAGCGTGTATTATCTTACTTGCGTTTGTGTTGTAGCTATTTGCATTCGGGTTTATTTTCTTCTGCAAAGCGTTCCCTGACTTGCATTTGTGTTGTGGCTATTTGCATTCGTGTTTTTATCTTTTGCAAAACGTTGACACTTCTCGGCAACCGTAATTTGCTGACCCAACAATGTTCAGAAAATTCCGGTGTTGTGTCCGAAATATCCTTTGGTCATCCCCTATGTAGTGCACTATATCATGTACACGATGTAGGGGATAGGGAGTGAGTGAATGAGTGGACGATTTCGAACACAACTAATGAGAGCGGCCACACTCTATGCAGAAGCCGTACTGTTACCTTGCGGAAAAAATAGATTCTGACTCTTGTCGAATATTTCCGCACGACGCATGCAGAAAAAGGCAAAGCAGAGCTGAAATGACTGTCAGAAACAGTCATATTGCCATACATACTTGAATTTCGCTAAATTGCCGAGGATACGTGTCTGTTGCAAGCATGAAGCAGACAATCAAAAAAAGGTAACAACACTTCCGGCATGTTTATCATATTAAAAGCCCGTTTATATGGACATAATCCCTTCCGCTCAATTCAGCAATGCTTCGTGAAATATTGAAACAAGTAGTGGGAAATTTGCGACTTTCATAGTAGGTTGCTGTCATTAAAGGGGATATAGCCCACGGAAAAGTATTTTGTCATTCTCAACTTATTTATAAAAACTTGAATACGACGTTGCTCGTTTTATTTTGGATTTAGATGTTTCGACTTTGCGGGAATATGCCATTAATTGAGGTGCCAAGCCAATGAACATAGCTTATTATGTTGATGCTTAAAGAGTGTCAGAGCAGTACTTTTCCGTATCTCTCACTCTGGCCATGACACTCACGCGATTGCGGAACCTACATGCGACTCCCCACTTGTATCAGCAAGTTCAGGTGACTGTTTCCACTTGTAAAGGGAGGAAAAAAAACTAAGCTGGTTGCAGCATGGACATATAAAACATCCTTTGGATATAATGGCCAGACGAATGTACAGCACATCAGTTTTTGAATTGTCTGAACTGTTCCTTTCACGATCGTTCAGCACCTAGCCTTTAAGAATGGTTTCAGCTTTGACTAATGTAAATAAGATAGCCTTAGAAAGCACATTCCACATCCCGATACCCTCCCCCTACCCCGAAAGTAGAGAGCAAGACCAATTCAAAAGGGTTTGCTGTGTATTGAAATATGATCGTGTAATTCGATCGTTTGTATGATACGCTCAAGCATGCTTCCCCTACTGTCAATACAAAATATAAATCACGTGTAGTAGGCTATAACGACGCGAGACGAAATAATATATTATTTTATAGTGATTTCTTGGGCAAAGTCGTGCAGAGACAGAGTTGGAAGGAGGAGCCCGCGGCAGACCTGTCGCTGCAGACACGCAGGCAGCGTAACCGAGCTGCATGCGAACAGCGGTTGGAGTGCTCCGCTTGCGGAAGACGCATCGCAGCAGCAGGCAGTGTGGCCCGGGCCTAACACCGAAGACAGTATACTATCTAAGGCTATTGGTCCGTAATTTTCAGAGCTGTGAAGCTTTCCAGTCTTGTCCTTAATAACTGGCGCAAGGAGGACAGCCAGGATGGAATCAGGTAACATGCCATGGACATGGCATCCAGTAAAGCATAAACTAAGTAAGGAACAAAGTTTCTTACTTGCATGTTTCAGGTGTTCTGCAGGTATGTTGTCTAGCCCACACGCCTTGTTGTCACTTAGCTTCATGATTGCATCGTGAATTTCAGGAGTAATAATCATAGACTGCATTTCCAATATCGACAATATTACTTTGAACACAGTTAAACAGCTCCTGATATTTCTTTTGCCATAACAGAGATATTTCATCTGGACCACTTCCACCATCTATGTTACAGGTTAAAGGTGTTTTACAGTTGTTCATTATATTCATTTCCTTCCAATAGTCATTTACATTATTGCTTTGCAGCTTCTTAGCCAGTGAATCTGACCTCAATGTGTTCTCATTTCTCTTCATGAAGCGTAAAGCATATTTAAACTGGGAATTGGTACATTTCTTATGTTCAAATAGAGACCATGCCTACTTTTACTTTCCTCAACCCATAGGTTGAAGGCTACCCTAGCCTCTGAATGGAGTGGCTTCACATTACCCCTTTTCGACCTCTGCTTGATCATAGGCTTACTAGAGACAGTGATGGATTCCACAATGCAGTCGTACAGTGAACACAGAGCTTTAGAATGTTGTAAATTCTTGCAATTCACATCCCGACATAAAATGGCATCTTTTTAAGGGCGATATTACCTAGCAGGCCATCAGAATGATGGAGATATTTGTACATATCCTCCTTAGACACCTTAGCCCAGTCTACCCTCCCTGTCCCAATACTATCCTCATGAGACATTAGCAGAGGTAAACTGCCTATGTTCAACATTAGAGAAAGGAATGTGGTCAGTAGTGGCCATTTCATAATTAATAGAATTTATAATTTATAGAATCAATAGCATCATGAGCATCAACTGTACATAAGCAATGGTCTAACCAGGAGGGAGAATGCCAAGCCTCACTAATGTAAGTGAAACTATTCTCTGGCATGAGGACCTTGCTCGACAATATCAGTCCACTATCAGAACAGAACTGCTGTAGGTGGTTACCAAATAACAATTTAACATCAGCATACATATCACCTACAACATATATACTGGTAGATGGATTATCCTGGATAAATGACATTATACATCCCAGTCTGTTCAAATATTCAGCCTCATTCTGATAGCACTCAAAAGGTGTAGATACATTTAAAAACACAAACGTCTTGTCAATGCTGCTGAACTCCAGTCCAATAGCCCAATCTACATCCAAGCGTATGACATTCACCAGATGGTCATATTTTTTATTCCAAAAAGTGGCAACCCCTCCTTGAATCCTCCCACGGGCAATTTTAGTGCTGAGATTGGTGGTAGATTCCCCAGCCCCGTGGAAGTCTTTATGAATGGAGTTTAGACCCTCGAGGTCTTGTTTGGCAAGAAATGTCTCTTGCACGCACAGTATGTCACAGCTCGAGTAGGTTGTCTACAATAAGACGGCGTGAACTGTCTGCTGCGCTGTGTCCATGACGCAGCTGTTATGGCCCCAATTTATGACATTTACGACAGCAAAGGATGACAGACAAAATTTTAAAACGTAAACACATTTAATTAAACACTTAACTAATCTACTATCTACTCCAGTGACCAAGATTGATATATTCAACAAAAAAAAATATTTACAATCCCTGTGGTTGGGGTGCTTGGTGATGTTCCCGGTGAGGAAAATGCTCCAACACAGAAAAAAATCCACAAAAAGCTACACAGGTCTTGAAAATAGTGACAGGTCTGGTCAGATGTATCCTTCTGCTTGCAATTTCTCCTGCTACTCCACTCCCTCAATTTTCCTGCTTATATACTCTTTTGCAGACCCTTCCCACATGTAGACCTCTTTTTTTTTTTTTTTTTAATTCTCTGGGACTTTTCCAAGACATTCCCAAACCTAGCTCCAGTCTGGGCTTAACATAAGAAAGGTCAATACTGCCATCTAGTGGCTTCTATACATATATACACATACTCAAACACGGGATAAGCAATCAGCAATTACATTGTCAGTACCCTTTACATGCTTAATTTCCAAGTCAAACAAGTCAAAATTCAAACTCCAATTCAACAATCTCCGATTCTTGTTTTTCATCTTACTCAAAAAACATTAACGGATTGTGGTCAGTGTACACAATCATTGGCTTTTGCCCTGTACAAACATAAACCTCAAAGTGTTGTAAAGATAGAACCAGAGCCAACAGCTCCTTCTCTATTGTGGAATAGTTCTTTTGGTGGCGATTGAACTTCCTGGAGAAGTATGCCACGGGATGCTCAATGTCATCAGAGTCACTTCTCTGTAGGAGCACAGATACACAAGCTTGGTCGCTAGAATCGACCGCGATGGAGAACGGTTTGTTGAAGTCAAGAGATTTGAGCTCGGGGAAGTGACACAGTAGAGACTTCAGGCGATCGAAGGCTCTTTGTTATGCATCATCGCAAGTGAACTTTACGCCTTTCTTCAGTTGGTTGGTGAGACTGAGAGCAATCTCAGCAAAGTTCTTGCAGAACTTGCGGTAGTACCCGATCATTCCAAGGAAGCGGCGCAAAGCTTTTTTGTTGTCAGGAACTGGAAAGTCCATGATGGCTTGGACTTTAGCATTTATGGGTGCCACCTTACCCTGGCCTATGACGTAGCCAAGATAGGTGACAGTCGCACAACCAAAGTCACTCTTGTTCAGGTTAACATTCAGGTTAGCCTGGGTCAGGCGCTGGAACAACGTCTCTACATCTTTTAGATATTCTTCCCAGGAGTCACTCCATGTGATCAGGTCGTTGATGTATGCACCCGTGTGTGGCAATCTGGCGATTGTAGACTGTATAATCCTTTGGAACGTGGCTGGGGCATTTTTCCTGCCAAAGGGTAGGACTTCATACTGGTACAACCCAGATGGTGTGGCAAAAGCAGAGATGCTCTTGGCCCTCTCAGTTAAAGGCACACACCAATAACCCTTCAATAAATCAATCTTGGTCAGAAACTTTGCTTGCCCTACTCAATCAATACAATCATCAATCCTAGGTATTGGAAACACATCATTTCTAGTTACAGCATTTACTTTGCGATAATCTGGACAGAATCTAGTACTTCCATCAGGTTTTGGAACTAGCACACAGGGTGAACTTCAATCTGAGTTGGAGGGTCTGATAATATCATGTTCTAACATGTACTCAACCTCTTTCTCAGCAATCTTTCTCTTTTCAGGATTCATCCGGTACGGATGCTGTTTTATTGGTTTGGCATCACCAACATCTACATCATGAGAAGCTATAGAAACTCTCTTTGAAACATCAGGAAACAGATCCTCATATTTCTTGATCAACCTCTCAAACTGATCTCTCTGTGAGGGTTCTAAGTGCTGGAGTTTTACATCAAGATTTTGCAACACTTCAGAATTCGACAATTTACATGAAAGAACTTAAGCTTTAATTCTAGGTTCATCATCTTGAAACTCCCCCTCATCTTCTCACGTTACAACCATAGGAGAATCTGAAGTGACCGCTGCAACCCTAGCATTTCTGTCATGATAAGGCTTCAGCATGTTAATGTGACACAACTGTTTTGGCTTTCTCTTAACTCGAGTCTTCACAATTGAATTGAGATCATTGAGTTTTGTTAGAATTTCATACGGACCATGAAATCTAGCCTGCCATGGATTGGACTGCAAGGGAAACAACATAAGAACCTTGTCTCCTGGTTTAAACTCACGGCTTCTAGCCTTATGATCATACCAAGTTTTCATTTTTCCCTGACTTGATTTCTAGTTCTCTTTGGCTTGGTCACAATCTTTCCTTGAACTTGCTAACATAGTGCTGATATGCAGTTCTTTCTCTTGCCATTGTTCACTCAACAATAGCAAAGGTCCTCTCACTTCATGGCTATACACTAGCTCAAACGGACTGAATCCAGTAGACTCCTGCACCGCTTCTCTAGCTGCAAACAACAGCAAATGAACACCTTCATCCCAGTCTTTCTCATGGTCATAACAATAAGTCCTCATCATTGTCTTGAGAGTGGAATGAAACCGCTCTAAGGCACCCTGACTCTCTGGATGATAGGCACTGGAAAGAATCTGCTTCGCACCTAGTTCATACACAACTTGCTGAAACAATCCGGAAGTGAAATTGCTACCTTGGTCTGACTGAATTTCCCTGGGAAGGCCAAACAACGTGAAGAACTTTATCAAAGCCTTCGAGATTGCAGTTGCCTTGATGTTACGTAGAAATATGGCTTCAGGGAATCTGGTAGATGCACACATGATTGTTAACAAGTCAACAAGTACTGATTTCCAGATCTAGTCTTGGATAATGGACCAACACAATCAACAATTACCTTAGAAAAGGGCTCCCCAAATTTTGTGATAGGTTGCAATGGAGCTACAGGTGGGTCTAACTGGTGTTTTCCAACTACCTGACAAGTGTGACAGGTTTTGCAAAAGTTGGAAACGTCTTTCTGAAGCCCAGGCCAAAAGAAGCATTTCATGATCTTATCAACAGTCTTGTTAACACCAAGATGACCTCCTAAAGGTAAACTATGAGCCATTGTTAAGATCTCATTCCTGTAGACCTTCGTAACAACAATTTGCCTGACCACTGCCCAATCTGCACTGGCAGGGATATCAGGAGGGCGCCACTTCCGCATCAACACACCATCCTTGAGATAATACCCAACTGGAACTGCGTCTATTTCTTTATCAGGAAGGGCTCTCCTCTTTAGTACACAAATTTCAGGATCATTAGTTTGCTCCTCAATCAACCGCTTTCTGGACAGAGACAAGTCTCCAGACACATCAGAATCACCAGACCCATCCAGCTGGCTGAACAAAGAACTGATAAAAGTATCTGATAAGTCCTCAAACGGAGAAACCATAGTAGGCCGAACAGAGTCATGAGGCAAACCACCTGAGTCCTGACTATTCAATGTGCTGGACGGCACCACATCCTCATCATCTTAAGCGTTTTTAGCCATAGCACGAGTCACTGCACAGGAAGGATACAGAGATGGGTCTTCATCGCCATCTTCAGTGCTCGGCTGTGAAGTAAGATGTACAGGGGGAACTACATTGCCCCCAGCAAGGTCATTGCCTAGCAACAGAGAAACACCCTTTATAGGTAGACTTGACATAAGTCCCACCTTTACCTGTCCTGTAACTAAATCTGACTTCAAGAATACAGAGCGTAGGGGTACAGATACAATCCTCCCTTCAATACCTTGTACAAGTATGAAATCCCCTGAAGCGGTCTCATCACGTATCTCCAAAGAGTCCATCAACAAAAGTGACTGAGAAGCTCTGGTATCCATTAGGATATATATGGGGACAGGAGGAGAATGCTCATTCAGAGCCACAAATCCCTCTGACACAAATGGAAGAAATTCCTCCCTCACAAAGTCAACAGTATCAGGCTTTTTAGCCCCACAAGGAGCAGGCAGTTTAGCAGATCGGTTATCTACTGCAGGGGTTTCTAACCTTGTTTTCACAAAGGCATTTGGTTTGGTATCCTTCTCTTTTTCTTTCTTAGCTTTTAGGAACCAACAGTTAGTTGTAACATGACCTGATTTCTTGCAATAACTGCAAACTAGACCACTTTTGTCACTGTCAGTTTTCACACTTTGATCAGACCTGTGACTGGATTTCTGAGCACCATCACCAGATTTGTCTCTCTTTGGGTGAGGAATCTTTGGCATCACCGTTACCATTTTTCTGAAATTGGAACCATCTATTGTTACTGCTAGACTGAAATTTAGACTTATGTGTGAGAACATATCATCTGCAAATTTGGCAGCTGATTGCAAATTCAGTGCTCGTTTCTCATTAAGGTAGGTCTTAATATCATCCTTAACACTGTTCTTGAATTCTTCAACTACCTCCATCTCTTTTAGTGAGTTGAAATCATCCTTGACCTCCATAGAAGTACACCAGCGCTCAAAGCAAACCTGCTTCTCATTAGCAAATTCCACATAAGTCTGATTTTCAGATTTCTTCAAACCTCTGAATTTCTGTCGGTAAGCCTCTGGAACCAACTCATAAGCTCTCAAAATAACCTTTTTGACAACCTCATATTCAGAGGAATCATCTGTAGACAAAGCCGAATAGGCTTGTTAAGCTTTACCCTTGAGGACTGTTTGCAACAACAGAGGCCAATGTTCCTTTGGCCACTGGCAACACTTTGCTACTTTTCAAAACAGTGAAAATAGTTGTCAACATCCTTCTCTGCGAATGGAGGCACCAGTTTTACCTCCTGGCTAGCCTGAAATTTATTTTCAGTTGCTATTTTTATTTTTAGCTGCTCCATTTTGAGCCTTTCTTCTCTATCGAATCTCTGTAAATCAAAATCTCTCTGTCTTGCTAATTTTTCTAACTCAAACTGTCTTTGATTTTCTTCCCTTTCTTTCTCTTTCTTCTCTCTCAAATTCTTTGTTTTTTCTCTTTCCTCCCTTTCTTTCTCTCTTTCCTCCCTTTCAATCTCTAGCAGTTTTAATTTAAGTTCAATTTCTACATTTTCTACAAACTGTTCCAGATATCCTGGTGCAAACACATTTTCATCAATGTAATAACAATCTCTCTAGCCAGTCTTGCTTTTCGCATGGCTGGTTTTACCTCTGTCAGCTCTGAATGTCTGCATATTTCTAGCAGTTCTGTCTTTTTTAAAGACTTCAAAACCTCAACGGTTGGTGATGCCAAGAAATCATCCATTGCTGTTGATCTGTCTATATATATATATATATATGTGTATAGGAAAATTCAAAAAAACAATTTTACATGTTAGATTTTCAATAAATGACTCACACAATGGTCTATCCCGGACTTGAGCCCCCAATTTATGACATTTACGACAGCAAAGGATGACAGACAAAATTTTAAAACTTAAACACATTTAATCAAAGAAACACTTTTAACTAATCTCAAAAATGCTCAAACACAGGCAATAATCCACAAAAAGCTACACAGGTCTTGAAAAGAGTGACAGGTCTGGTCAAATGTATCATTCTGCTTGCAATTTCTCCTTCTACTCCACTCCCTCAATTTTCCTCCTTATATACTCTTTTGCAGACCCCTCCCACATTTAGACCTCTTTTTTTTATTCTCCGGGACTTGTCCCAAACATGCCCAAGACATGCCCAAACGTAGCTCCAGTCTGGGCTTAACATAAGAAAGGTCAATACTGCCATCGAGTGGCTTCTATTCGCATTACACAGCAATGAAAGTTTATAGCCTACTGGCTACAGAGACCCAATCCCGGGCTTGACCACTGCAGCAGCTTTGCCATGCGCAAATGTTTTTCTGCTACCGGCAGTGCTTTTGACACGAGCCTCCTACCGCCGTATGTAGGTTCCAGCCGGCCAGAGTTCTGGGTCGTACATAACGTCAATATTAGCACACAGAGAGATGACATGAAACGATCCAAATCGGCTATGTGCAGAGTCAATCTTTCGACATGTCACGGAGTCATTATTCAATATCTGAACCAAGTAGTCGCGTAGGGTGTCAGCCTCCAGATCGAGGGAAAATTTCGTGGCAAACACACTCACCCGCTTTGTTGTAACAACTTGAATCTTGCTCTCCATGCTGGTGCCAGTTATTCCGGTCTTCAACACTCTCTTTTGATGAGCTTGCTTGAAGCGGAGTTTGGACTGTCCCACATTCCGAGGTGTCGACTTCTTCTGCCCTTTCCTCACGACGGTGCTCCACTGCGGGGTCCGAAGTTGGGTCGGTGGCAGGATGCTCGTCAATAATGGGACTTCACTCAGCAGTCCCATCTCCTGGTGATGCGGGCGAGTTGAAACCGTCTCGGCCATCATTTCATGCGGGGTTGGCGTAGGTATGCCGTTAGTTGCCACATTCAGGCTCGGGATGCGGTTCTCCATGACAGAGATCCGACGGTCCATGGCTGCAGCAAGGCCCTTGCTCACGGTAGCCTGGGTCTCCAGCGCTCTTCTCAGGCCAGCTACTTCTTGGCTGAGCTGCTCCATTCGGCCAAGCAGTGCTGACGTGTCCATATGCCCAAATCCCACAGGAGGCAACAGGTCCAAATGGCGTGACACAAATCTGGGAACATTCTCCCCACGTTCGTTCAGCAGCTGCAGACATGCCTTTAAATTATGAACGTCCTTTTGTGGTCCTTTGTGCGAGACCAGACGTTGCGAAGTTTTCGGGCAGGCTTCAAACAGAAGCCGCTTGGACTCTTCAATTCAGTCGGACGAAAAGTTGTCAGTCACCAAGCAAATCACTTCATCTTGAGTTAGTGTCCTCATTTTAATGGTGATAAAGTTCAAAAGTTCATCTTCGATGATAGTTCTGCCATCAATAGTAATATAAATCTCAGATTCGGTGCGGGGGCACACGGAGCCACCTGCACTTGCTGCCGCCATATTTAAATTTTCCCCTGTGGCCGACTTATTTTTTTCTGCACTTCCAATAACCAAAAACCAGGACGTTTTAAATCAAAATCTGATTGCCTCAGCCCGAAAGGGACAGCAAGGATGACAGACAGAAATGTAAAACCTGAACAGATTTAATAAAACAAAGACTGACCAATATTGAAATATTAAGAAAAAAATGAGATTGTTACAGTCCCTTGGTAATTGAGAGGGGGTTGCTATGTCCTAGGAATGAAAAATAATCCAGCACAGGCAGAAGTCCACAAAATGAGCTTCACAGGTCTTGAAAAGCGTGACAGGTCTGGTCAAATGTATCCTTCCGCAATTTCTCCTTCTACTTTACTCTCAAGTGTTCTCTGTATATACTCTTTTTCAGCCCCCTCCCACCTTACAGACTTTTTTCAATTCTCTGGGACTTTCCCCTCTGAGGCATGCCCAGGACATGCCCAAAAACCTAGCTCCAGACTGGGCATAACAAAAAAAAATGTTGATACTGCCATCTAGTGGCTTTTCCCCCCCACATTACACAAGTGTAAAAAACAAAATTCAAAAACCACAAAATGCCTCTGTACCGCTCATGCGGGGTAATCAAAGTGTCTGTGAGCCCCGACATTCAACTTTGACTCGTAACAACGTCTTGTCACAATATTTATAGCCTTTATGTCCAATGTTGCCACTTAGCTCGTAGCCTTGTTCATTTTCACAGAAGTTTAAAATTCAGCACCTCTAGCTATGGTTGCCAACGAGGGCAAACAATGCTGCAACGGCTCTAAATATCTCCAATTGGAGAAATGCGCTGCAGTTTCGAATGTTGGTTTTCACTGACTGAACAGCACATTTTTATGGTCAGCCTGCTTAGCAAGGTCAACTTTTTTTTTTTTTTTTAAATTTATAAATTTGGGATCCCCAATCCCACCCAAATCTGGAATGCCCAATATGAGAACTATGTACAAGCCTTGCTCGTATGCAACCCCCTATTGCCAGCTCAGGAGAGAGAGACAGTTCGTGGCTCTCCTCCGAAGCACGCGCTTGTCAGCCCCTGCATCTTTACACTCATTGGTCGAAACCATCGCATGTTCAGAACGAAAGCGGAGGATAACCGAACATGAGCAAATTTATAATCTTACTGATGAGCCTTCTCAGTTGGGGGCGGCATGAGTGATTTTCCCTCCTGCCACAGCCTGCTGCGCCATTTGCATTTTGCTGGTGAAAAGCCATTTTTACCCCCCAACATCGCCAGCTACTGCTGAATTTTTCCCTGGCTGCTGCGGCATACCCAATTCACGGTAGCAAAATTTTTTTGCCACCCTGGTTCCAGGCTCTTATAACTAATTAACATATGACTAATCAACATAGTTCTGTCTTATCTATGCACTACGCAATGGTGCCTTGGCCGGGTTGCATGTTAATGTGGGCATTGCCACTTGTCGAAGAGTCCAATATAGTTGTTTATAGGTAGGCTAGCCTATATTATCATGCATGTCCGAGAGAATTGTATTCAATGTAATGTGATTCACAGTGCACTGCGTTGCACTGACTTGTAAGATTCAATGCCTAAATGAGCCTTGGCCCGCTATATGTGCATATTACTTACTGCACCAAGAAGAAATATTGGTTAAAAAGAGGTAACCGATTTATATATTTAAAAAAAGCCACTAGATGGCAGTATTGACATTTTTTAAGCCCAGTCTGGAGCTAGGTTTTGGGCATGTCCTGGGCATGCCTCAGAGGTATGGGGGACTAAATGTGCCAAAATTAAATAAATAAATTAACCATTAAATAATTGTCATTAATTAAAATACCAATTAATTTTATGTAAAAAATATCATTATTTCACTATTTAATTATTTAATGGTCCTGTGTTGCCATGCTTCATGAATTTATTTTATCTGTCAACCTCGCCCATCAAAGTTGGTGGGCGGATCCTAACACCTGATTGGTTACCCTGCACATCAAGTGAAGGCATATGAGTCTAACAAAAGGAATGAAATGCTCCGCTTTAAGTTTAGACAGGGCAATGTTGGACTATGTAAGCGAGGCAAACCAGTAACGTTGCGTGTCATTCGGGCATAATTTCGCTTTCTGACTCTCCGCGATCAAGCAAATTTACCTTGCTCCGTTTCTGTAATTAGACAGCTTGACAACTAGAAAAACCTATTCACTCAACGCCCAAGCTTCAATAGTGACGGCTCTTCTGAGTATTAATCAAAAAGTTGGACTGAAAGCTCGACATTTAGTTTCCCTGTGAAACAACGCAAAGTTGTGCATATGACCTAGCATTGCATCTGTTCTGAGCATTATTTCATAAGCCACTCAACATAATTGCCTTGAAGACAGTGGAGGATCACCTGGCGAACAGAGACCCGCGCAGAATGTGGCAGGGGATACAACAACTGACAAACTACAAAGGCAGCGCTGTCAACTGTTCCAATCATGACGACGCTTCACCGGCAGAGGAGTTAAACCACTTCTTTGCCAGGTTTGAGGCTGACAGGCCTGCAACAGACCTGTCACCGCCTTTACAATCTTCAACCACCCACAGACTCACTCTGCTGGAACATGAGGTGAGACGTGTGCTTCAGGCGGTCAACCCTCGGAAGGCTACTGGACCTGATGGGGTGCCAGGCAGGGTCCTGAAACACTGTGCTGACCAGCTCACTGGGGTCCTCACCAGGATTTTTAACACCTCCCTGTTACAGGCCATCGTTCCATCTTGCCCGAAATCCAGCACCATCATCCCTGTGCATCAATTGATCTCAACAGCTACAGACCAGTAGCACTAACACCTGTTGTCATGAAGTGCTTTGAGAAGCTGATTTCACAGCACATTAGATCCAGCCTCCCAGCCACTTTTGACCCTCACCAGTTTGCATACAGGCCTAACAGATCCACAGGGGACGCCATCATCACAGCAACACACACTGCCCTGAGTCATCTGGAGCACCGCAACACCTACGTGAGGATGCTCTTTGTGGATTTCAGCTCCGCATTCAACAGCATCATCCCAGACACACTCACAGTCAAGCTGCTCCACCTCGGCCTCTCCACCTCCATCTGCTTATGGATCAAAGACTTCCTCACCAACCGCTCCCAGGTAGTCAGACTGGGACCCCACCTGTCCTCCACCATCACACTCAGCCCCGGCGCACCACAAGGTTGTGTTCTCAGTCCTCTACTTTACTCTCTCTACACCTACGACTGCACTCCAGCTCACCCGTCCAACACCATCATTAAATTCGCAGATGACGCAACAGTCATTGGTCTCATCTCGGAGAGTAATGAAAAACTCTACAGGGAGGAGATTGAGGGACGAGCAGTCTGGTGCTAAAGAACAAAAGAACAATCTGGAATTAAACACCACAAAAACTAAGGAGCTAATAATTGACTTTAGGAAGAAGCGGCTGACGGAGCCTCTGCCACTTCTGATCAACGGGACCTGCGTGGAAAGAATAAACATCTTCAGATTCCTAGGTGTCCACATCCCCGATGATCTCACCTGGACTTTTAACACCACTGCCATCGTCAAAAAAACTCAGCAGCGGCTCCATTTTCTGAGGCTGCTGAAGAGACACAATCTGGAGGAGAAGCTGCTGGTGACTTTCTATAGAACTGCTATAAAAAGAATCTTAACGTACTGCATTACATCATGGTACACTAACTGTACAGAGATGGACAAAAAGGCTCTGCAGAGAGTGATCCGCTCTGCAGAAAAAATCATCGGCTGCCCCCTGCCCTCACTGAGCAGTATTGCCTCCTCTCGGTACCTTATCAGAGCAAATAAAATTATTAAGGACTTCTCACATCCAGGACACAAACTCTTTCAACTTCTCCCTTCAGGAAGAAGATACAGACAGATAAGCACTCGTACATCCAGACTCAGAGACAGTTTCTTCCCCACAGCCATCAGGACACTTAACACAACACTTGAACAACCATGAACTCTTGAACAGCCACTCTCTTTTATTCACTTATCTACATTAACGGAAACACTCGCACTTTATACTGCCTGTACTTTTACTGCTCTTGTTGTTGTTGATTTTGTTGTTGGTGTTGTTGTCCTTGTTGTTTTAATTTTTCTAATTGCTGTTGTTTTTAATTATTTATATTTTATATCTGATGCAGCAAATTTTTTAATTTCGTTGTATTGTGTTGTACAATGACAAATAAACTAATTCTAGTTCTGGTTATTTTTTATTCATTTTTTTGCCAAATTCCGATATCGGCTGCCTGTTCTTTCTTGCAGCCTAAAAAATGCGTTTTCCTCCTTTTTTCTTGAAACCTTAACAGATAGGCAATAATTTTACAAGGCTATAACGACAGTTTGAATAAAAATTCATCAATTCAGGAAATGACTTGAGTGAGAAGCAGGAACCGGTGCGTTAACAAATTATGACATCAGAGAATTGTCATAAAGCTTGGACAATAAAATCTTTGTTGTAAAGTAAGAATTTATGCGGGACAGCAGTCATATCTCAAACGGAGTCATCATTATGCTAGCATGTTCCTGGCATGTTTCGAACAAACTTAAAACAAGAAAAATTCCACTCCAATGTGTCTAGCAACAATATGACACATGAGTAGTCTTTGATTCTACTCGAATTCGACCCCCAATCCCGCAAAAAGAAAAAAAAAAGCATGGTATATTCGCTTTCTCCAGCAACAGTGTTTAGACTAAGCACGTATACGATGACAAACAGAGAGACAGACTGATTTCACAAAAAATGTAAGTTTTATTGGCAATAAGTAAAGCAAGGTTTCACGATTGAAGATGAAACGGGGAAAATGTTCGTTCTGTGACCTAGCCAACACAAATTTTTTGTACTTCAAACTTACAGCTTGCTACGCTCATTGTCTGAAGTTATGGTTAGTTAGCGAAGCCAGCATGCTCTCGTGCATGTATCAAATCAGACAGGCGAAGCTACCAGGTGATGGCGAATGCAGGTTTAGCATGTACCTTCCTAATTTCGTAAATTGCCATAATTTCGCTTGTCAGTAAGATTTCAGGTCGTAGGTCCCGCTGGACCTGAAATCCTACCGACTAAGGAAATTAGTGCCATTTACGAAAGTGGGAAGGTAGCCTGCTAATGGACAGCCAGCATGCTAACGGACAGCCAGCAACGAAAGTTTCACAGTATCATATGACACAGCAAACAAACAACTTGCTGTAAATACTAGGGGTGTCAACATCTACACCTGTAAACGGCTACATGGATAACAAATCATAACGGTTTAGAAAAATCAATAACCGTGTACACGTCATTTTATCCTCCTCCTCGTTCATTTCTCACCAATACATATAGTCGCCTATTTTTTGGGGTGATAATGTTGCCTGAAAGCTTCAGATAATAACGTTAACTAACTATACACTTAATGTTCCCACTAGTGAAGTTATCCGCATACAGATGCATGGGGTGCAATGTTACCTTGATATATATTTAAAAAAAAAAAAAGCCACAGCCAGTGTCGTGCCACTTCAAGAATAAGCTGCGGAGGACTTGAGAAGAGCGCGGCGCTCTTCATCTCCTCCATGCACAAATGTTGCGCAGCTGAAAACAAAAACTGTGAATGGCTTGTTATTTTAGCCTATATTGTTGCGTGTGGTTGTACGTTATATAGTTGGTTGGTGTTCTGTCGGCTTTTCACGACCTGATCATACATCCTCGCGTTTTGAGAGGAGGAAGAAAACTTTTTTTTTCGCCAATTTTAGTGAATAATTGTGAGAGTCCCCCTACTTTTTTAACTTTGTGGACATAAAGGTGAAGTTTTTTCCTCTCACATCAGCTTACTTTGGCTTCTTTTTGAGTTGCTTTCTCTCGCCAATTCCACATTACTTTTACTATGAGACGAATATTAAAATTTAGACGCAGCTCCTATCGCGAGAGAGGGATGCAGTTTGCACTTTAAGTTAAAAAAAAAAAAAAGATGTACAAAAGTGAGCAATAGTTAAAACGATGAATAAAAAAGGTGAAACCTTTTTCAGCTTTCGCTTGTACGTTTTCTTATCTGTCAAAATGATAGAGGATTTTATTTTCAACTCATTTTACTTTCTGTGGTTATATCGCGCAACTGCAACTGTGATAGAAAAAGCTCATAAATCTCCATCGTGTAACCGGGTACAAGTCGGTAAGAAGTCCTGTGTACACGTGTAGAAAAAATTATCGTTGACACCCCTCGTAAATATACCCAAAACAAAATCCGTAGAAGTTTGCTTCAGCTAAGGTTATAATGTTCCTTTAAATTAATTGTTAGCAAAGCTAGCTAGTAACTTAGCCATGTAGCTTGGCCAAGCAAGGCGCCCACATCTGATTATGAACGCCATATTGTGAGATAGGCCTATTTGCCTTGATTTGATGTGCAGGGTAACCAATCAGGTGTTAGGATCCGCCCACCAACTTTGATGGGCCAGGTTGACAGATAAAATAAATTCATGAAGCATGGCAACACAGGACCATTAAATAGTTAAATAGTGAAATAATGATATTTTTTACATAAAATTAATTGGTATTTTAATTAATGACAATTATTTAATGGTTAATTTATTTATTTAATTTTGGCACATTTAGTCCCCCATACCTCTGAGGCATGCCCAGGACATGCCCAAAACCTAGCTCCAGACTGGGCTTAAAAAATGTCAATACTGCCATCTAGTGGCTTTTTTTTAAATATATAAATCGGTTACCTCTTTTTAACCAATATTTCTTCTTGGTGCAGTAAGTAATATGCACATATTGTGGGCCAAGGCTCATTTAGGCATTGAATCTTACAAGTCAGTGCAACGCAGTGCACTGTGAATCACATTACATTGAATACAATTCTCTCGGACATGCATGATAATATAGGCTAGCCTACCTATAAACAACTATATTGGACTCTTCGACAAGTGGCAATGCCCACATTAACATGCAACCCGGCCAAGGCACCATTGCGTAGTGCATAGATAAGACAGAACTATGTTGATTAGTCATATGTTAATTAGTTATAAGAGCCTGGAACCAGGGTGGCAAAAAAATTTTGCTACCGTGAATTGGGTATGCCGCAGCAGCCAGGGAAAAATTCAGCAGTAGCTGGCGATGTTGGGGGGTAAAAATGGCTTTGACCAGCAAAATGCAAATGGCGCAGCAGGCTGTGGCAGGAGGGGAAATCACTCATGCCGCCCCTAACTGAGAAGGCTCATCAGTGAGATTATAAACTTGCTCATGTTCGGTTATCCTCCGCTTTCGTTCTGAACATGCGATGGTTTCGACCAATGAGTGTAAAGATGCAGGGGCTGACAGGCGCGTGCTTCGGAGGAGAGCCACAAACTGTCTCTCTCTCCTGAGCTGGCAATAGGGGGTAGCATACGAGCAAGGCTACCATTAACTAATTAAATGGGAAAATAATGATATATTTGTACAAAAAATGAATTGGTATTTTAATTAATGACACATTTAATAACATGCATGTATTTAATTGCAATTTATAATTAATAAATGGCACATTTAATGAATTATTTAATGGTAAATTTATTTATTTTAATTAATGACACATTTAATTAATTATTTAATGGTGAATTTATTTAATTTTGGCACATTTGGTCCTCCATACAGAGGGGAAAGTCCCAGAGAATTGAAAAAAAGTCTGGAAGGTGGGAGGGGGCTGGAAAAGAGCATATAAGGAGAGAAATTGAGAGAGTAAAAGTAGTAGGAGAAATTGCAAGAAGAAATAGTGGAAGGTTACATTTAACCAGACCTGACACTCTTTTCGAGACCTGTGAAGCTCGTTTTGTGGATTTTTGCCTGTGTTGGAGTATTTTCCTGTCCCAGGACATCACAACATAGAAACCCCATCTCCATTACGAAGGGACTGTAACCATCTCATTTATTTTTTTTATATTCCAATTTTGGTCAGTGTTTTGTTTAATGAAATCTGTTTAAATTTTTAAGTTTTGTCTGTTATCCCGTGCTGTCTGAAATGTCATAACAAATTGGGGCCATAACATTATGTCTCTATATATGGGAGACATATTTTTTTTTGTACGGTTTCCCATCTGCGTTCGTGTCGGCATTCCCAATGTTTCTGGGCTGTAACTTTGAAACCGTTTAGGATATTCACTTCAAACCTTGCACACTTTTCAAATATTGTATGTAGATGTGCCTTTTACTGTCTGTGAACATCTATGGGGGTTGGGGTGGGGGGAGACATCTCTAGATTATTTTGTTTGCAACAAGCTGGCTCGATGGGACGAACTCCTACCGTAGGTGGTTTCATGTGAGACACCCTGAGATTCCTTTCTGGCTAACACTATGCCCACAAGCTATATGTTCCACACCTCAAACCTTTTGGGCTCAAATAGCTAATTAAACTCTCACTGGCTCCTGGACTACCAGTTGAGCAATATTGCCCTGACCATTTGTGACATAAAAAAGACAAAAAATGGATGACGTTAGATAATTTATTATTGGACTTCTGTATTTCATTCTCCTAAGTCAATGCATGTCACACAATACACACATGATTTATGCATTATATAACATCAAGACACTTTTATGTAAGGAACCACCCCGCTGTATACCTTATTGGTCAACTGAATCTGCTTGAGGGGCTCAGCTGTCTACTTTTAACCAATAGCCTCCTACTCTGAAAGTTATTGAGAAGGATTAATACACCCCAAAAGGTGCATGTGATGTGATTAAATTCTCTTTCCTCCCTTTCCAGGGACCTTTGAGAATTAACCCCAAGAAGTATCATGAGGCCTTCGTTCCTGCTCCTGTGAGTATCTCCTCCTTATTTTGCTGGAAATGTTTGGCCTTGCAATGTGGAAAATAGTGGAAAAGAAGCTAAGACTGTTTTCTTCCAAATGTGAAAGGCTTACGTGACCTGCACTCAGTGCAGCTGAAACAGGGCATCAGTTTTGCTTTAGTTAGGGAGTATGGAGGTGTGCCTTTGGATTTTCCTTGTCTCAGAGTGAGATTACGTATGCGGAGGCAGATTGTCAATTTAATTGAGAGTTGATGATAGATTGAATCAATATGCAATTCCTGTCTTGCTGCTGATGCTTGATTTTTTTTTTTTTTTTAATGTTCTTTTTTTGTGGGGTAGGGGCAGTATTGCAGTGTCTTGGTGAAATATAATGTGTGTCCATGTAGGCCTACATATATAAATGAACCATTATTTGTCCCTAGCATGTTCTTTTATTTTAATTCATTCCATCTGTGTCCTACCATTGGCTTACAATGCATCCTGTATTGTGACAATATAAATCGCTTAAGCCCAACGCCCACTGGCCACGAAGCGTCGCGTCAAACTCCGAATGTTGCCTTGACTCTTTTAAATGCCCACTGAAAGCGTCGGCCACATCAAAATTGACAACTGTCAGCTCGACCGAGAAGCCATGTGTGTTACTCTCAAAATATTAAACAAGACAGCGTTTAATTTAGAAAAAATTGATCGCCTTGAGTGGGAATACGTATGGCTGTTATTAAAACACTGGATTTGTATCAACATTCATAGGCATGGTTAAAGCTCTCTGCTGCTCTCCCACTGCTTCTGTATTGACTGAGTATTGCAGATCCTCCCCTTTCGAAGTACAGCATGGTACGAGGCAGGGCTGCCCCCTCTCTCCCCTCCTTTTCACTCTTTTTGGAGCCCCTCACACAGGCTATTTGACAAAGTCAATTTATCTCACCAATTAATTTATTTGGTACCTCTCATCACATATGCTGACAATATCTTGCTTTATATATCTACAAAACCCTAAACCAGTGAAGTTGGCACGTTATGTAAATCGTAGATAAAAACAAAATACAATGATTTGCAAATCCTTTTCAACTTATATTCAATTGAATACACTGCAAAGACAAGATGTTTAATGTTCAAACTGAGAAACTTAATTTTTTTTTTTGCAAATAATCATTAACTTAGAATTTAAAGGCATCAACACATTGCAAAAAAGTTGGCACAGGGGCCTTTTTACCACTGTGTTACATCGCCTTTCCTTTTAACAACACTCGGTAAACGTTTGGGAACTGAGGAGACCAATTTTTGAAGCTTTTCAGGTAAAACTCTTTCCCATTCTTGCTTGATGTACAGCTTAAGTTGTTCAACAGTCCGGGGTCTCCGTTGTCATATTTTATGCTTCATAATGCACCTCACATTTAAATGGGAGACAGGTCTGGACTACAGGCAGGCCAGTCTAGTACCCGCACTCTTTTACTACGGAGCCATGCTGTTGTCAGACGTGCAGAATGTGGCTTGGAATTGTTTTGCTGAAATGAGCAGGGGCGTCCATGAAAAAGACGTTACTTGGATGGCAACATATGTTGCTCCAAAACCTGTATGTACCTTTCAGCATTAATGGTGCCTGCACATATGTGTAAGTTACGCATGCCTTGGGAACTAATACCCCCCCATACCATCACAGATGCTGGCTTTTGAACTTTGCGCCTATAACAGTCCGGATGGTTCTTTTCCTCTTTGTTCCGGAGGACACGATGTCCACAGTTTCCAAAAACAATTTGAAATATGGACTCGTCAGACCACAGAACACTTTTCCACTTTGCATCAGTCCACCTTTGATGAGCTTGGGCCCAGCGAAGCCGGCGGTGTTTCTGGGTGCTGTTGATAAATGGCTTTCACTTTGCATCGTAGAGTTTTAACTTGCACTTGCAGATGTAGCGATGAACTGTAGTTACTGACAGTGGTTTTCTGAAGTGTTCCTGAGCCCATGTGGTGATGTCCTTTACACACTGATGTCGGTTTTTGATGCAGTACCGCCTGAGGGTTCGAAGATCACGGGCATTCAATGTTGGTTTTCGGCCTTGTCGCTTACGTGCAGTGATTTCTCCGGATTCTCTGAACCTTTTGACGATATTACGCACTGCAGACGATGAAATCTCTAAATTTCTTGCAATAGCTCGTTGAGGAATGTTGTTTTTAAATTGTTCGACAATCAGCTCACGCATTTGTTCACGAAGTGGTGACCCTCGCCCCATCCTTGTTTGTGAATGACTGAGCATTTCAGGGAAGCTGCTTTTATACCCAATCATGGCACCCACCTGTTCCCAATTAGCCCGCTCACCTGTGGGACATTCCAAGTGTTTGATGAGCATTCCTCAACTCTGTCTTTTTTGCCACTTGTGCCAGCTTTTTTGAAACCTGTTGCAGGCATCAAATTCCAAATGAGCTAATATTAGCAAAAAATTTCTAAGCTTACCTGCTCGAACATTAAGGAACTTGTCTTTGCAGTGTATTCAATTGAATATAGGTTGAAAAGGATTTGCAAATCATTGTAATCTGTTTTTATCAACGATTTACACAACGTGCCAACTTCTCTGGTTTTGGGTTTTGTATAACTGTTCGCTAGCTAGCTCGCTAACGTTAGCCCGCTGACCGTGATATTAGGTAAACGGACCTCACTGTTGGCTAGCTAGGCTAGCGAACTAGCAAGCTGAGCAAGCGAATTGAGGCTGAGACGTTGCTATATTTGACATATAAACAAATGCTCGCGGTTCAACTCTAGCTGAGTGAGAGAGCAGAATAATGTTTATTTATTCATTTATTTTCTATTGACATTCCTGCACCGAACTGTTGGCTAGCAAGGCTAGTGCACTTGGTAGCTAAGCAATCAAACTAACATTAGCTAGGTTGCTAACGTTACCGCAGAGGCCTACTTCCGTTCCCTTCAAAATAAAATGTTATGTCGTGTTTTACGACCTGAGGTCGTTTTTTGACGCCGTTTTGTGAGATGACTTTCATTTTGAAGCCGTTTAATCTGACGCCATTTCGGATGAAGCTGTTTCGGATAAAGCCGCTTTGGATGACGCCGTTTAAAATGAAGCCGTTTCATCTTACGCCGTTTCATCTGATGGCGTTTATTTTGAAGCCTGAGTCCGTTTGGTTTGACGGAGGTTTGTCTGAGGAATGACGCCGCTTGGTTTGACAAATGAGGCTGTTTTATCTGACACCTGATACCTCACTCTGAGACCTGAGGATGTCCTAAAATGTACACCGTACGGCAGTGGTTCCCAAACTTTTTCTGCTGGGCCCCCCTTTGGTACATAAAAAAATTTTTGCGCAGCCCCCCCCCCCCCCCAAAAAAAAATAGGTAATACATACGCACATTTTGTTTTCAAAGACCATTGCAGTTTATTTCACTCATTGTAATTTATATAAACCTCAACCTTTTTGGAAAAAATGTAAGTAAACGGTCATAAACTGTAAATTGTCATAAACTAAAACTAGGCTACTTTTAGAATTGGAAATAGCAAAATAACAAACAACCACGGAGTAATTATTTAAAGTGTAACTGTTTTCAAGCACCTTAACTGTGTAATTATGTTCAGTGTAACAGGTTTATTTTTTTTAATATACAACAACATTGCTATTTATGCATTTTCCGGACACCAACAGAAACTTACTTGCATACAGCCAATCAGCAACCTTGTGCGGACCGCTGAAGGAGTGTCTCGAGACAGTTACATTTTCCTCTCTTCACTGGCCTCGCACTTTTAAGTTAAAATACGTTAACCGAGATCGCGTCAGCTTACTCTAGAAAATATGAATGCTCTGCACAGATGATTTTTGTCCAGCCTAGCTGGAAACATTAAAAATGATTGGCACGTTTGGAAACGGCCACAGTTATTTTCCAATTAAGGACGCGAAAATTTAATAATGCAAAATCTCTTTTAAAGTATAAAATCATCAGGCTGTATCACACTCCTCTGCCTGAGTATAGCCGTCTACTTAAAATTATGTTTCTATGATGCAGAAAGACAGCGAAGTACGAAAAAAAATTCATGAACACCACTTGCCGAACCTGCCGATATGTTTGTAACGTTCAGTTGGTGGGCTAGATAAAAATAATCTGTAGGCCTACAGAGCATTCATATTATCGAGAATAAGATGACGCAATCTCGGTTATTTCTGCTTTGTAGTCATCGGATTTTGTTCGGTGTCACTTACCATTTTATTATAAATATGCCAGATCAGTGCAGGATAAAAAGCGGCGAGTTGGGTATCGCGAGACTACATTACCGGCTTCAAATATTTGAACAACTACATTCATAAATTATTTATGAAAATGGCTGGCTAGATGAATGATTTGGCGAACAGTTATGTTGAGAGTAAGGCAGGCATTTACGATGTAATAGTAGAATTCTGGGCAGCGAATGGACTGTATCCAAATGATTTTCTGTTGGTGTCCGGAACTCCCGCACCCCGCGCCCCCCCTGCAATTGCTCTGCGCCCCCCATAGGGGGCGCGCCCCCCACTTTGGAAACCACTGCCGTACGGTATGATTGTTCCATTCCGTGCCACAGCTACAATTGTCCCCCCTTCCCTCTCCCCCCGCTGGTCAGCTTTCACACTAGTAATATTATACCGTACCAGAGTACACTTGCATTCATGCCATAATTCAAATGCAGCATGTTGCACCTAGGTGGTTTTAAATGGGGAACGATTTTAAAGGGAGGCTCCAATATATTTAGAGGGGGGGTTTATTATTGAGAAGGGGGTTTAGAATATTAATATTGAATATTAATATCACAACTGCATCTCGTCCGCAAGCCCAAGCAACCCGGTGTGTCATCATGGATTGTCACATATTGCAGCACAAAAAATTAAACTCGCAATTTTCTTGACTGGAATGCTTTTTGCACATCCGAATCTTTCTCTCGGTACCGAAACATCAAGGTAAGCCGAAAAAGTACTGATTACATTTGATATAGGTGGGTGTTGCATCCGAAATTATTTCGCCCATGCGTATTTGGCCGCTTATACTGTCCACTGCCTCGTACCCCGAAAATGTATCTATCTCATAACTTGAGCTGCCAGGCTTTCGCACCGCGTCCCGCACTTTTAAACATCGCAGTCGCATTTTCTTACGTTTGTCTGTGCACTGATCTATTATTCTGTGATAACCACTCAAGAATTATTCCATCAATCTCAGAGTTTTTGCGTGTAGTAGCCAGTTGTGATTGTATGTTTTCGTCCGCCTACATTTTGAGCAAATATTGAATTTCTTCGTTTGAATGGAGATATCTTTTTCGCCGCTGCATTTGTTAGAGCAAGGGAGCCGTAACGTGTAACAGTAATCTTCTGTGCTCAAGTACGGTTGCTTTCACATTTTATACGAGTAGCCATTCATCTGTCTCAGCAAAAATTCGTGTGATCTCTAAAAACGCGCTCTCTACGCAAGGCCAAAGAGTACAACAGCAATGGGTAAGCCATTCAGAAGCAGAACGCATGCAAGTATCTAAGGGTTTTAATAGCTTAGCCCTAATGAAGGTGAACTGGCCAAACTCTTTAGCCCAAGAAGTAAATAATAAAAACATTACACAGTAATTTCTCAAAAGCATAAATCAATATTTGATTATATGATGCATTTTTAATGTTTAGGTTTTATAACTTGTTTTTCCGTGCATTGGACAAGCAATTTGTGGACAGAGAAGTTTTCTGTTTTCTCTCATCTCCGTAAGAGTTCTCTGGACCACTCGTTACATTTTCTCTTACCTAAGGGACGAACAAAAATAAGAAAACATGGGCGCATCCCAGAAATCAATGAGTAAGAACAAAATTAAACAAACTGGATTCGAATAAAAATAAGAGAAAATTAGTTCTTATATCGCTTCTTGCATGAGGCCCGATATATCTCTTTTATTCCCATGGGTTTTTTTCACCCCAAAGGGGCCTCTGATTAGCCTGTATATCAAAATATATCTTCCTATTGATGTATTCATGAAAATATTGAATTTATACCAACTGAAACATATAGCTAGCAGCACAAATAAATGTATTCATTTAGGCAAACTTTTTTGCCAAAGATAATGGGCCTATACAGAGTGCAGCTGCATGATGTTAAAATGTTGGAAATTAAGTTTCAGAAATCCAGGCCAAGGCTTATTGGCCTAATAATCCAATGTCGGCTTTTCAAAAAAGGTTTGAACAAATGAAAAACGCATTTAAAAAAATAAAAAGTAGGCCCATTGTTTGAATGTGTTGAATATATGAACTTATTTTCTTCATCCTCGCAAATGTAGGCTATCAGCTACATTGAATTCCACCCTCTGTCATTTCTCTCTCGATAAAAAGCATTGCCAGATTTTTGAGACGATTCTCACTCATTGAAGACCGCAGGTAGGCTATGTTTTAATTAAGACGACTGAAGGTACGCTCTGCCTGTGCACTGTTTATGAGAATAGTGACATAGATCCGATATAAAGTTGAGATGCTAGTAAAAGTTCAGTCCATGTGTAATGTGAATATAGGCCACTAGATGGCAGCATTTACCTTTCTTTTGTTGAGCTCAGACTGGAGTTGTGTTTAGACATGTCCTGGGCATGTCTGGGGAAAGTCCCCGAAAATAAAAAAAAAGAGGTCTAAATGTGGGTGGGGTCTGCAAAAGAGTATATAAGGAAAAGAATTGAGACAGTAGGAGTAGGAGAAATTGCTTGAAGAAGGATACATGTGACCAGACCTGTCATTCTGTTCAAGACCTGAGGTTTCTTTTGTGGATTTTTGCCTGTGTTTGAGCATTTTCCTCACCCAGGACATCACCAAGCCACCCCACCAAAACAAGGGACTGTAAATATTTCTGTTTTTTTTTTAAATATATTCAATCTTGGTCAGTAGCGTAGTAAGTTGTTTAGTTGTCTTTGTTCATTAAATATGTGTTTAAGTTTTTAAAACTGTGTCTGTCATCCCTTGCTGTTGCTGTTGCTGTTGTGTTGTAAATTGTAATAACAAATTGGGGCCATAACAAATGTCATTGGCGACGAGGCAATACAAAATTCGGCCTGAATAAAACTCCTCCTTCGGTGAACTGAGCCAGATCATTGATCTTATCGACTGAATTTGGATTTTTTTTTTTTTTGAAGTGCCGTTCGAAGATCTGTGAAACGTGTCACAAACTGTTGGTCAAAAACGTCCAGGATATAATAGAAAGAGTCCACTTTAAACGTGTTGTACTGTCGTATAGAGTCGTCTGCAGTTTTTTCGTTGGGGAAACGCTTTGTCTTTCTCACTCTGCCCTCCTGGAAATCCGTAGATGTCGCATTTTATTGATTAAGTTACGTTGGATTTCACCAGTTGTAATATGGAAATAATTTTTTCCGGACTTCTCGCTTTTCCTCACTCAGGAGTTGGAAGCAATGGAATTGCATAAAAATGTTTCAAATGGTCTTATTTCATTTAAACAATTTGAACGATCGTGAAACCCACGCATTGCATTGATTGAATAATTGCTGACTACAGCACGGGAACGTGAGTGAAGCACTAAATCTCACGCAGAATGCCTGAGAGTTCCCAGCCCTGATTTTTGTTGTGCACAAGCCTCGATATTTGAAAAGCCCTCCTCTGGCCTTAAACTTTACAGATCACTTGCGCAGCGGTCATTAAGCTCAAGCGCAGTGTTTAAATCAATGAATTCTTTCTGAAGATAGTTTGATAGAACAAACGTTTCCCTAAAATTGTTTTCAAAAAATTGATTCTATGCTTTTTCCCCCCTCAATCAATAGCCCTGCTTTCATTTGCCTCAATCGCTGAACTCAACCGACCATTTTTTTTTCGTCTACCTGGCCATCCTCCTGAGGGGGCCCAAGGGTTCACAGAACCCACGCACCCTATGCAAATTACGCTTCTGCTCTACCCCCACACATTCCGCTGGTGACCTCGTTTACCTCGTTGGTATTAAAATAAGTGACTCACTCCCAAACATTCTACAAGAAAATTACTCTAACCTTATGGTGAAAGTGTCTGCAGATCTTTAGAGATAGAGCTCTTTGAAAATCATTATGCAGGTCAGAGTCACTATACTTAAAATGAATCACTTACCTCGCTTTAATTTCTTATTTTTTATGCTGCCCATCGAACCACCTCGTAAGTATTTTGATAAAGCACAGTCACTATTGTCTAAGTTCATCTGGGCAGGCAAACCTGCGAGAATACGTTTACCTACATTACAACAACCTAAAGAAGAGGGTGGTTTGGCAGTCCCCAATCTGAAACTTCACCTCCTGACTTTTTAGATCAGATCAGTACAGATTTGGTTTGACCAGGACACACGGGTCTCATGGTGGCTAAAAGAAGCTGGCTTCACTTATCCTAAGCAACTTATAGACTTACCTTTTTTGCCATGTGGCAGGAAAGGCACAATGAAAATTTGGTTCCATTGTGCACTGAAAGCCTGGAAAAATGCTGAAAATATACTGGGCGGCCTATTCAAATGTACGTTGTCATCTCCTCTATGGAAAAATCTTTGTTTAATGTCAGGTGAGCGACCTTTCACCTCTCCCACTTGGTCGTCTAAAGGCATCCACACACTAAATGATATCTGCAATAATGGCACCCATGCACATTCCAGGATATTCAGGCTTAGATCTCATTACCAGGTGCCTCCTATTATATCTCCAGCTAAGACCAGCAATGCATACGGAGTTCCATGGAATTCATTACGTTCTCACCCCTTTTCTGCACATATGGGGTATGGCTCTAGAGGCCTAGTCATAAAGGTATACAACCTTAAACTGATAAATTCTATGAAGTTACTACCAATTACTTGTATATGGAAGAGAGAGCTGAGAACGTTGGATGTTCAGCCTGATTGGGGAAAAAATCTGGTCCAACTTGCCACTTGCGTCCAAATGTTTAGCACATCAATTAATTCACTCTAAGATGATTCATAAAGCCTACACGACACCATACTAACATTTTTAAATGAGCATCTCTCAGAGCCCAATCCGCACTCAATGACAAAACTCTGCAGGTACATTTCTCCATATGTTTTGGGATTGTCCCACTATAGCCACATTCTGGAAATTTGTTATCCGAATGATGTCTTCGTTCCTTGATGAATGATGATTCATCTCTTGATCTGTCCTGACATGAAAAGTGTTTGATAGCTGCTGGCTTCACTGCCTCCAAAATAATCAATCCTTAAATTATGGTTTGAACCAAATCTGGATCTTAAATGGTTCTGGATTAGGTTTTAGCTGAAGATAGTAATACTAGAAACAACTGCAAGACTGAACAATGTCAGCTCATCCACAGCAAATGCATGGGATGGACACTCCTCAACTATAACAAATACTCTATGCAGTTAATACTATTGTGTGATTAATGAGATGTCCTTGTCAAGATGTGCATTTATTGTCTGGTCTGACTCGGTGTTCCCCTTTTGCTTTGTTTTTGTCTTCCGTCACCTCTGCCGAAAGGGAGACATAGGAATACACGGCGTCTGTGCGTGTCCGTCCGTCCGAAAAGTGGCTTTAACACAATAACTCAGGAAGAAAATGGATTACAGACCCCATGTTGTGCATATTAGAAGATTAGATTATGAACCATTTTCCCATTTAATATCAGTGACCTTGACCTATCATTTGACCTTGCTGTTAGCCGGTCAAATATTGGTACTTGACCTATTTTTTCAAACTTGATTTAGAAGCTCACTGTTGTTCACTGTGGTGTTTTGCAGCGTTCTCTTTAACCTGATGGTCAAATTTTATGGATCCAGTTCCTTGCCATCTTTTACATAATTTCCACTTTCACGTTCAACAGAATTGACCTCCTTGAAGGTCACATGGTACGTATTTATTTTGGCGACGGGAGACCATGAGCCTCGCAGCCAGCTTGTTGTTTTAATCCCTTATGCATTCTTCATATTGCACTAATATGTTTGGACTTGTGATACAGAAAATCGTAAAGAAGCATAATCAAAAAAAAAAAAAAAAAGAAGAAGCAGCATGTCTTTGAGATTGTGATGGAAGACGGGGCTCTGAAATATTCAAGAAACTGCATGCTAATGAACCGAGCTATTGAGTCGGAGGAGAGTGGTTTTGGTTAAGTTGCTTAGCTTGGCAGGAGAATTTATCGTTTTATACTTTATTGCATTGGTCGGAATATCACCTGCACGATACATTGAAGCATTATTTAGCATTATTCAACTTAAGATGCGTGTATGCATAATTAAAAAAAAAATGCTAACGATTGATAGTACGCGGGAAGACTAAAAATTCTTGTGAACAACCTAATTTTTTTCCTTATTTCGAACACTGCACACTAAATGTTTTGTCAGGGTTTTGCACTTTCACTTTATTTTTATGTTGAAACTCTTGTATCAAAGCTGAATCTTTACACTTTCAGTTCCCATTTATTTTTTAAGTTCAATCCAATCAGTGGTGTACAGCTAAAATTACAGTAATGATCCATTTTCAAATGTTGCTCAAAATTATTCAGATGCACAGTCTATAACATGAATATGACAAATTTAATACTCTGGCTTAATTTTATCTCACCCAAGTTTTAGTCTGTGCAAAAAGCAAATTAGATGTCAGCTGAGTGCCTCCTCTATCCCTTGGTTATATTTTCGTGGGTTTTTAGCTTTGTTTCATTGAGCCAAAACCTGCTTGAAGATGTTGTGATGATTCTCTGATCTCTTTTTCTGTAGGATGGTATGCGGGATATATTCTTGGATGGCATTGTGGCCCGTAACCGAGCTTTGAATGGGGATATTGTTGTGGTGGAGATCCTTCCCCGACAGCTGTGGAAGGTAAGATTTCTTTGTTAGCATGAGTTAAACACTACCTCATAAAAAGAAAATGTTCTTTGATAAATTTGAGGGTAGTGCTGTTTCATTTTTGTTTTTGTTTTTTTTTTTCCCCCCCCTTTTCCCACGGCACATATAATGGGGGTGAAATACCCAGCTCTCTGTCTATCCGGTAACATTTTCTTAAAATACCTATAAAGGACATACTCAAGGTAAATTGAAATCTTGTTTTTAACTTCTCTGATGGGCCCGTATTCGGGCCATCGGGGTGTTAAAGGGATAATATTTTTGCCTGGAGCATAACTTGAGAATTGATATTATCTGATGAAACTTGGCACACACATCAGTATTGCCTTTTGCTATTTTGGAATTTTTGGCCTACCATAGTCACCGATGCTGGGCTTTTTGTCCGAGGTCTGTCCACTGTTGCCCGCTATCCATCTGTCAACAGTTGGAGAATACAGAATAGTTACTGTTTGCATTTTTGACTTGGGATCTGAGATTTAGTATTTAGTTAGTAGGGCAGCAGTCACTTGAGTCATCCATTCGGTTAGGTTGGAATTTAAACGTTAGGTTTATCAGAATGCTCCGCCTCCTCCCTCCTCTAGTTTCTCCTGGGTGTTGTAGCCAGTCTGTTTTATCTGGATTCTTAGCTCAGCCCTGTGATATTTTTAGGTTTGTATATTAATAGTACTGGGACCATATAAAGAGAAGTCGGTAATTAGGAGTGCTTATTACATTACATTTCTTATTGGGATTGCTAATTACATTGTAATTAGGAAAGAGGGTCAGGGCTTGCGCTACCGTTCGTCAATTGCAACGATCTCTCCTGCTGTTTGACGATCTGTAACTCACATTTGACAATAAATTTGACGAAGATCTTTCAAAAGTGGGGTCACAAGATTTGCGCAAATCTGCCATAATATTTGGGGAGGTTAATATATAATTTTCGGTCAGCCAAGAAAACACAACTCACAAGCCGATTCTGGCTCTCCGACTCTGCATACCGCACTCGGTCTCCCGTCCGGGGCGCAAGCTCCAGGAGCGTCATGAGGAAGCCTGAAACGAACCGCATGTAGCCTACTGTAACGTTACCCTTATTGGGACCCCCCAGCTCATGCTTGAGCCAATGGACTACGTAGCTGTTAGTTTGGTTGAATGGATTGCGAAGTAACGTGGAAAAAAAAAGCATGCTACTAGCACAGGAAACAAAGAAGGCGAGGCTAATGGTGAGGCCCCACTACACACAGAAAATCCGCATGTCATCCGCACCGTCCAACGGAGTTGCTCGTTTATGGGCGTATCACACAATGTCATCAAACAGAATCCATTCCCGCTGGATTTAGATTTTTGTGCTGTTTCATGGGTTTAACAGTATAATAATGTAAACTGTGACGGCCTGATGCATTTAAATTAATCATGTCAGACACCCTGAAAAGATACGTTCATGTTGCCTAGTAGTAAATCCTTGTTTACGATAGTGAGCCACGAAGCTCAAAACGTCACGATGTTAAATTGAAAACAGTAATGTAACGTTGGAATTATGTTAAGTGAAATAGCGATTTACATCTTGACTAACTTCACCGCGGCTGAACTTTTGCACAGGAACTTTTTATACCATTTAAAACTGATATAAGAGCGCCAGCTGACTAGTCACGAACAATATCTGCTTGTTGTTGGTCCCTGATAATAAGTTCCCCCGCTCATTTTCAAGTGAAAGAGACTGGTTCACCCAGCATAGAAACCGTATTTATTTCCATATGGCTTGAAAATTTCATCTTCGTCCCCTCTCACTTTCCCGCACCGGAGCCCGGATCGTATCGGACGGTATCTGCCTGCAACTCACACAACATGTTACAGAACCCACACACACCAAAGGTCACATTCTTGATTTAGTCATAACCGACTCTGCCCCAATTACACCTAAGTCACGGACTTGTAGGTTGGTATCAGATCATAAAATCATATCCTTAAAACTACTGTTAACTGGCCCATACATTAAAACAAAACGTCAGATCCAATTTAGAAATCTGAAAGCAATAGACACCACCCTCCTCAATCAGGATATTCACGACATTTCACAAGTCACACAGTTCACATCAGAAAATGGATCTGTTGACTACTATAACACCAGCCTTAGCAATATCCTTGAAGCACACACACTAGTCAAAACAAGAACTGTAACATTCTCTCGGTCTGCTCCTTGGTATACATTAGAGCTCCGGAGCATGAAGAGAGCTGGTCGCGCCCTTGAGCGGCGGTATCTCCAGTGGCCTCCTTGTTCATAAGCAAGCCTACTGTGACCATCAAAAATCATATTCAAAAGCACTCACTACAACCAGGTCCCAATATTTCTTTCATAAAATATCACTTAACACTGGTAATTCTAAACAGCTCTTCTCAGCAATAAACAAGTTACTCAAACCTCCCACATACTCACATGCCGACTCCAGCACAGATCAGTGTAATAAATTCATGGACTTATTTACTAACAAAGTATCTTCAATTCGGTCTGCTCTCCCGCCCTCAACCACACCTCTCTTGGACACTTCTCTCCCGAAACTACTGAACACTCTTTCTCTATTCTCAGATGTCACCAAGTCAGAGGTTGAGAGGGTTCTAAAAAGTATGAGGACCTCTACATGCCCACTGGATCCTCTCCCAACACAGTTACTCAAATCAAACATCTCTGCCATCAGTCCATTAATCAGTTACTTCAATCCGGTCATGTCCCCCCACCTCTCAAAACTGCTGTTATACGCCCCCATTCATAATCTATATGAAAAATCTCAGTCTGGTTTCCGCCCATCTCACAGTACGGAGACGGCCCTGGTCCGCGTTATCAATGATTTGCTGATGACTGCGGACCAGGGCTCACCATCCCTCCTCCTCCTGCTAGATTTGTCGGCTGCTTTTGACACTGTTGATCACACTATCCTGCTCCATCGGCTCCAGACCATGGTCGGACTCTCTGGTACTGCACTAAACTGGTTCAAATCATATCTCACTGACAGAACAGAGCATGTGGCCCTTGGACAATCAACATCATCACCGCACACTCACCTGTGGAGTACCACAAGGGTCTGTCCTTGGTCCAACCCTTTTCACCATCTACATGCTCCCCCTAGGTCAGATATTCAATAAACACAAGGTTTCTTTCCACTGCTACGCCGTTGACACACAGTTATATATGAAAATGGACTCTGCACTCCCTTCAGCTCTGCCAGCTACATTTCATGCCTGCCTGGAGGAGATAGAGGCATGGATGGCAACCAACTTTCTCCAACTCAACAGCACTAAAACTGAAGCCATCAACATAGGCACTCCGCATCAGACCCAGTCTCTTTCCCTCAACAGCATCCCTATTCTTGATCACAACATTCCCCGGTCCACCTCTGTTACAAATCTAGGAATTAGATTGGACTCTCATCTCTCATTTGACACCCACATCCGCCACCTCTGCAAGGTCTCTTTCTTCCATCGCAAAAACATCTCCAAACTCCGTCCCTCCCTCTCCAAACCGGATGCTGAGAGGTTGGTCCATGCCTTTGTCTCCTCCAGGTTGGACTACTGCAATGCCCTCCTTGTCGGGATCCCTGGCAAGAGCTTCCAAAAACTCCAGTACATTCAGAACTGTGCTGCCCGGATCCTGACGAGGAGGAGGCGCAAATACGAAGACATCACTCCTGTCCTCAAATCCCTTCACTGGTTACCCATACAATACAGAGTACAATATAAACTCTGCCTCTTCACCCATCAGTGCATCCATGGAACTGCCCCTGCCTACCTTAGCAAATTACTCACCATCCACACCGCCACACGAAGCCTGCGCTCCTCCTCTTCCACCAACTGCCTCCACCAACAAAGGACTAAACTCTTCACCATGGGAGACTGGGCCTTTCAGTCAGTTGCCCCTCAACTCTGGAATGCCCTCCCAGAGACCCTGAGGGCTCCACAAAGTGTGGAGGTCTTTAAAAAAGGCCTTAAGACCTTCTTATTCAAAAAGGCCTATTAGAAGTCTTTTAATGACATTGTTTTGATTGCTGTATTGTATTGTATTTAAATTCTGTTATTTGTTGTTCTTGTTTTTCACCCTGGTACTGTTGTAGCACTTTGAGATTTCTTTGAAATGTAAAGTGCATTATAAATAAAATCTATTATTATTATTTATTATTATTATCTCAGAATGCATTGCGCACCAAAATGCACGCATGCCATAGAAAATGAATGGGATGCGGAGGAGTGCGGAGATTTCCCGTGTGTAGTGGGGCTTCACCGTAAGGCCCGGGGCAAACTGCCTGCAGTTGTGATGCGTAATCCGCACATCGCATGCGTATTTTCGTTTCGGTTCCCATGTTATTCAATGAGAGGGGCCACACTGCATGCCGAAGCCGTCCTGCTACCTTGCGGAAAATATAGATTCGGACTCTTGCCTAATTTTTTCGCACTACGCATGCGGAAAAAGGCAAAGCAGAGCTGAAAACGCCTGTCAGAAACAGTCATATGACCATAAATACATGAATTTCGCTAAATTGCCGAGGATGCGTGTCTGTTGCAAGCATGAAGGAGACGATCAAAAAATGTAACACTTCCGGCATGTTTATCATATTAAAAGCCCGTTCATATGGACATAATCCCTTCGCTCAATTCAGCAATGCTTCGTGAAATATTGAAATAAGGAGTGGGAAATTTGCGACTTTCATCGTAGGCTGCTGTCATTAAAGGGGGTATAAGGAGAAGTATTTAGTCATTCTTAACTTATTTTAAAAAAACTTTAATACGACGTTAAAATACAAAAGTGAAACTTTTTAAAAATTTTATTGTGGAATCTAATAATTTTTCCCTTGTTAATGGAAAATATTGGATATTCCTGATTCATACTTGACCGTTTTGCGCTTTAACACCTTGTATGTTCAAGGTAGATGGGCAGTAGCACTGAGAATATTTGCGTTGACAAGGTCCAGCTGGTGCAATTTTTTATGTGATTTTATAAATGGGACTTGGGTCCTGCATACTACATTCTATTTTCTGTATCCTCTGATTGTGGCTAGAACGTTCATAATGTTCACTGGAAAGCCTTATACACAACACTTTTTGCACATTGTAATGTTCAAAGTGCAATTGTTTGATAAATGCTGACATCACTTGCTTTCCATGTCTTCATTTGTCTTGTATTTTTTTCTGATACCGCAATAAATATCGTTGCGTGGACCTCATACCAAGGAATTATTGTTCAGTGAGATTTTGATACCTTTACATCACTATTAATTAGCATTGCATTTCCTGTGTATCAGATTCACTGTTCTATTTCCCTAACAGCCGAGCGTCGGCGCGGTTTCTGCCATTGCTGAACATGCATGTTTGTGGCCCAAACTACAAATAGTTTGGCATCGCTCAAACTTCGAGAAGGTTGTCGGTAGTGTGATTCTGCGCTTACAATTTCGGGTAGTGATCGAGAAGTAAATTTTGCATAGTTTTGTGTGGTCTCACTGGGGCTAACCGGGCTATAGTGACAGTATTTATTATCTGGTAATAATCTTTATTATCGGGCCTGAAGTTATCTTTTTCCACCACCAGCCACTGTGGCTGGTGTACTTTAAAATCCACTAGCCACATAGGTTTTTTATCAGACAATTATTTATTTATTTGCGCAAAAATATAGGTGAAAGACACAGGAAATGCGTGAACATGGTTCTTGAACTTGTTTAGACTACACGTTAAAGTGCTGTCAAGTTATGAACCAAATGAATCTCATGAATGACTCATTTAAGAATTGTTCATCTATTTATTTATAAATTTCCAAACAAAAAAACAATGCGACTTCATCACTGTATTGGAGAGTGATGAAGGTCCTTGAAGGGCTTTTGGAAAGGTCTTCAGCAAAATAAGGACTAAGGACACAAAATAAGGATACTTTAAATTATAGAATAAAAATAATTTGTCTTAGTACAAAAGGATGGAGAGTGATTTATTTTAATGTTCAATTTCAATTTATTTGTATAGCGCTTTTCATAGATAAACTGTCACAAAGACACTTTACAGTGAGAGATGAAGTTACTGAAAGGTAGAGGTGTGCATTGGCACTGCCCTCCCAATTCAATTTGATTAAAATTCGGAGGGTCACGATTCGATTCAATTCGATTCGATTCAGCAATGCATTGTGATACAAAGTCCAGCGATGCATTAAAATTCTATTGAAAGCAAGACAATTTTTTCATCATGAGTCATGAGGCAACACAAGCAGTCAGATATTTAACAACATTTTATTGGCTCTTGTCACTCCTGGTTTGAGTCAAATAAAATTAGTTATTTGAAAACAAAAACAAATCACAGCTTTTAGTGCTTTGAATGAGACCAGAGCTTTCCTTTTTACACACAGCAGCAGCCTTTCACACAGGGCACCTGAACTCCTGTATAAAATCAGTAATGACAGTCATTTATTTTTTTATTTATTTTATTAGATTTTGGCATATTTTTTATATATAACAAATGTACATAGAAAACAAGAATACCCTCCCCAACAACAAGCGCTGCAACAAAACAGGTACACAATGAAAAAGGTGGGAAAAGAAGGGGGGAAGAAGGCGAAGACGTGGTACAGGGAGTTATCAGGATATGGCTATGACAGGGATAGGACAGATAATATGCATTAGTGATTAAGTCAGAGTCTCTGTAAAAAAGTGTGCAAAGGTTTCCAGAGTTTCCAGAATTTGTCCAGTTTATGATTAAGTTCGTGAGTCAGTTTCTCCAGTGGAAGCAGGGCTGATATCTGAGAAATCCACATCAACAGTGGGAATCTGCGGCGCAGACCATCGTAGCAAAACACACTTTTTTGCCAGATATGAAAGTAATACTAGGAGAGCTCTGGTGTCAGTGTCAAACTGCTTGTCTGGAGAGTAATTTAATAGATAAAAAGAGGGAGACAATGTGAACTGTTTGCCAATAACCTCTTGAATCACAGAATGAACCCCTTTCCAGAACACTTGGATGTGGTCACATGACCAGAACAGATGAATGAAAGTGCCTTTCTGACTTTTACATTTATAACAGAGGTCTGAACTATTGGGGAACATCTTCTGGAGGCGGACAGGTGTGAAATAAATCCTGTGGAGAAGTTTGAAATTTTGCTCATGTATAGAAATTGAAGTGCATTTTGGAAAAGTCCCATTACAAATCTTTGTCCACTCTGCATGATTAAATGCCACCCCCAGGTCACGTTCCCACAGTGATTTCAAAGGATCATATGCAGAAGTATCTGAATACTGCAATAGGTCATAAAACCCTGAAATCATGCCTTTACGAAATTTGCCTGTTATCATGGCATCTTCCAACTCTGACAGCTTCAGACGGATTTTGTTAGTTTTTAAAAGGCCATCTATAAAGTGACGAATTCGAAGGTATTTGAAAAAATATTTGTGGGAAACATCATAATCAGATCTTATTTTTTCAAATGATTTTAGAGAGTCAGAGGACAACATACCTGCAAAATCTGATAGACCTTTAGAGGACCACTCAACCAAACCGATACTCCTGAGTTGTACTGGAAGATCAGGGTTCAGCACCAGAGGGGATCGAGCAGAAATATCGAAAGGAATATTTAAATATTTTCTCACGTTCCTCCATGCCAACAGTGTATTATAAATAATCATGTTATCACGGAGGGGTTTAATCTGATCTATACTGTTGATAAAAGGAAGAGATTTGAGTTTCCTGGGATGACAAGCTGAGGACTCCAGACTGATCCATAAAGAGTTCTTACTGTTCATAAACCAATTTGCCATTGTTTTAAGTTGAGCTGACCAATAGTATAGTTGTAAATTAGGTAAGGACAGGCCGCCTAGTTCCCTTGGCTTGGTGAGTTGAGAACCTAACCCTTTGATGTTTATTGTTCCAAATATAACAAGAAATATGAGAATTCAATAACTTGAAAAATGATGAAGTTAAATAACAGGGGAGGTTTTGAAATAGATAATTTAACCGGGGAAGGATATTCATTTTTATGGTATTGATTCTCCCAAGGAGGGAAGTTGGCAAAGAGGACCATTTTTTTAAGTCATTTTTAATTTTGTCAATCAAAGGGGAATAATTACAGTCAAACAGCTTTTTTAAATCAGCGGAAATAAAAATTCCTAAGTATCTAAGACTTGACTCCGATAAATGGAAGGGAGACTGTATACAGACATTCTGGGGAATATAAAGGGTAGGGCAACAGATTTTCCTAAATTTACTTTTTAGCCTGACAAATCACCAAAAAGGCTTATGGACCTCAAGACTGCAGGGACTGATTTTTCAGGATCCTTTAAGTACAGAAGGACATCATCTGCAAATAAGGAAATGACATGGTTTTCTTCCCCTGCTATGATTCCATGTATGTCAGGATTAGTCCTGATGGCTTCAGCCAGAGGCTCAATAAATAAGATAAACAATAAAGGCGACAGAGGGCATCCTTGCCTGCAACCTCTGCGTACTGGGAAGCCTTCAGACAACAGACCATTTGTATTAACAGTGGCAACTGGGTCAGAATAGAGGCTTTTAACCAAATTAATAAATTTAGGGCCCAGACCAAATTTTTCCAACACAGCAAAAAGAAAAGGCCATTCCACGCGGTCAAAGGCTTTTTCGGCATCTAAAGATATAATAAATGCTGAATTTTTATGAGTGTTAAGATAATGTATAATATTAAGTGCATGACGAACATTATCTGTACCTTGTCGGGATTTGAGGAATCCGGCCTGATCTGGGTTTATAGTCTTGGGAAGTATATTTTCAAGCCTGCGCGCCAATATTTTTGCAATTATTTTATAGTCTACATTGAGTAACCTGATGGGCCTATATGAAGAGCAGTCTTGAGGGTTTTTGTCCTTTTTTAAAAGCAAGCTGATAGAGGCCTGCTTCCAAGAAGGAGGGATTCCATCTTTTAAAATATTATTAATAGCAGGCATAAGGATTGGGTGGATCTCCGGCCAGAATCTTTTAAAAAACTCTAGTGGGAACCCATCTGGTCCTGGACATTTACCATTTGGCATGGCCTGAATTGCAGCCCAAACCTCCTCAGGGGTGAATGCAGCACCCAAAATGGAACGATCCTCCTCTGCAACAACAGGTAATGAAATGGTGCTTAAATATGAAGCAATGTTTAGGTTAGTTCCTGCTGAACTGTAAAGAGATTTATAAAAATCCCTGAATGTGTTGTTAATTATCAGTGGGTCACATGAGACATTACCAGGTGATGATCTTATCGTATTAATGGCACGGTCGCTGTTCTGATTTTTTAACTGATGCGCGAGCAAACGACTGGATTTATTGTTAAATTCATAGTATTTTTGTTTAGTAAAAAGTAGGAGCTTCTGGATATGGCAAGTATGGTCCATATTAAGTTCAGTCCTAGCAGTTACTAATGCTTTTAAATTGGGAGCTGTAGTTGTTTGTTTATGTACCTGTTCTAACCTGGCGACTTCTTTTTCAAGATTTTTCCTATGACCTTCTCTTAGTTTCTTTTGTTGAGAGGTGTATGTAATAAAATGACCACGTAGAGTGACTTTTAGCCCCAGATCATAGCTGGGGACACCAGAGAATTTCTATTGTCAGACCAAAAATGTAATAAGCTATTCCGGACAAAGCTGCAGAAAGATTTGTTACCTAAAAAAGATGTATTAAATCTCCAAACAGGGGTCCTAGGGATAATAAATGCTGGGGCAATATGCAGATGAACTGGTGCGTGGTCTGAAAGGACAATAGAATCTATGCAGCAAGTCTGAACGGCATTTAAAAATTGTTTAGGAATAAAGAAATAATCAAGTCAGGAATATGAATTATGGGGACGCGAATAAAACGTATAGTCTCTCACATTAGGATTTGTTTGTCGCCATACATCTATTAAACCAGTATCTGCACTCAAGCTATGGAGAATATTTGAAGATCTTGGGTTTGCTATAGTTGCAGAGGAGGACTTATCCAGAGCAGCATTCATTATGCAATTAAAATCACCAGCTAGGAAGCCTAAGCCTTTACAATAATGATTAAACATTAAAATAATCCGTGATATAAAATGAGGGGAGTCCTGATTTGGAGCATAAACATTGAGGATAGTTATATGCTGTTGCAGTATTGAGCCTGTGATCAATATAAATCTACCCTCTGGATCTTTTTCTTTATGTTCCAGGATAAAAGGCAGATTCTTATTAGTGAGAATAGCTGTGCCTCTTTTATTTTGTGAATGAGAAGAGAGGTAGGCATGGCCGACCCAATCTCTTTTGAGTTTCAAATGTTCTGAGTCAGATAATCTTGTTTCTTGGAGCAGAGCGATGTCAGATTTCTGTTTTCAGGTGCGTTAAAATCTTTTTCCTTTTAATAACATGGCCAATCCCTTGAACGTTCCAGGTTATAAGCTTAAGGATCCCAGTCATGACAAGTGTAAAATTGGAATGTAACTGTAAAAAAATTGGTAGGAAAGAATATCCTTAAAGTTTAGATGGATATACCACTTATAAGGGAGACTGAGCCCTGACCATGTAGAACAAAAAAAATATTTAAATAAAAATCCCAAAACCAAAAACAACAACCTAAAATTGCAGCAAATACCCTCCCTAATCCTGTCCCCAAACGACAGGATAAAACTACCCCAAACGAAGTCACCAAGTATACTAGACACAGACGTTATGTATGTCATTTTCAAGTAGACCACAATAGCAGCTTAGATACCTGACACAATATCCAGACTAAAATGGTAACCACCGCGAGACACCCCCAGATAAAATAAAAAATAATGTCCTGAGATATTTTTAAACCAGCCCATAATCAATAATTACTTAAATAGGGATAAGACACAGTGAATAGTGAAAAAATAAATAAAGTAAAAAAGAGAAAGAAAAGATTAGAGCCAGTATTAATATGGCACATAATTACAAAAATAGGAACACTGTGTTAGAAATGAGATCAAACATTGCAATCCATCCTGTGAAAAATTTCTGTGCCCTTTAGCGTCCTTAAATAAACAGGTACCAAGATAAACAAAAACATTTCGTTTCCCAGGGCGAAGGTTGCAGGCCAGTTTATCATTGCCGTTTGTATTTCTCAACCATTGCTTTAATAGCCAAAAGCACCGGAGAACAGTTAGAGGTGGCGCGTCGCGGTATAAATCCTGTATTCTCCATCATAGTTATCAGAGTGTAAAAAGTTTACCTCACTTAAGAGTGTCCAGAAACTCAGCAGCAGACTCAAGTGTATCAAAGAAACGGATCCGGCCGTCATGGAGACACCGGAGATCGGCTGGATAAGCAAATCCGCGGTACATGTTGCGGCGAGCCATCTTTCCATCTTTCCCACGGTGACAAACTCCCTTCGTCTCCATAAAACCTCCGCAGATAGGTCGGGGTAAAACCGTAGCTGAGAGCCATTGTAGAGAATGTCACGCTTCTGCAAGGCTGCTCTAAGCACGGCCTCTCTTTGGGAAAATCGCAGAAACATCTCCAGGACACTTCTTGGTGGACTATTGGGGCCCGGAGTGGAGGCCAAGGCTCGGTGGGCGCGTTTAATTTCCAATGGGGGAGAGTCGGTGGGCAGGCCGGCCAGGCTTGGCAGCTGGATTTGTAAGAAGTCCAGGAGCGATATGCCACTTCCCGCCCTCTCTGGGAGATGAACAATTTTCAAATTCTTACGCCGACCGCGGTTTTCAAGACCTTCGACCTTCTTCCGAAGCTGCTCCACTGTTTTTTCCATGCAGGCCAGATGGGTGCTGAAGTTATTGTGATCGTCCTCGGACGCGGAGACTCTGCCCTCAGCCTCCTCCATACGTTTCTCCAAGTCGGTCACGCGATTAGAGAGGTTGGAAAGTGTGCTCTCAACGGTGGTGACAGATGTTTTAATTTCACTGAGAGCTCCGTCAATAGTGTCCAAACGGGTGCCGACCGACGTATCCATCCCACTTACTCGTGAAGCCACTGATTTAACCTCGGTCAGAATCTGCTCCATGGTAGCCGAGTTGGAGAGTTCCGGGTTGCTAGCTGCCTGTGGCTCCTCGTTAGTAGAGCATGGGGCCGACTGAGAGGGTTCCCTTTTCTTGCCAAGATGTTGGCCGGCTGACGAAAAAATAGGAAAATCTACATCCCGATGCGGTCTAGGCATCTCAGCAGCCAAGTGTAGTTTGCACAGTTCGATTTAATGGGAGAAATATTGGAGTTTGATAGTGGTCTGGAGCGGAACAAAAGCTCAGGCAGCCATCTTGCTTTGGGTCACGTGACCATCCCCATGACAGTCATTTATAATTAATCAGTAATGACATTAATTTTAGCCACAGCCACCCATCAATAAAAATATCAAAGAAAATATTGTAGTGCAACAGCATATTCATGGCAATACCAACCAAGTAACTGAGATGTTAAGCAAAACATCAACTGAATTGTAATGTAAAACCAAAGTAAAATGTAGGCCTAGCCTACTATATGATTTGTGTAAACAACTTACACATGAAAATCCGTAACAACCACTGCATCAACATGAGGAAATGTATGATAAGGAATATATATCAGAACTTCAGCATTTGGGCATTTTCATGTTCTTTTGGCTGTGATTACATCTCCTGCCGTGGAGAACACTCTCTCTGCTGACACACTTGTGCCTGGGATGCACAAGCATCTCTTTGCCAACCTAGAGAGGAGAGGAAATGTACCCTCATGGTGCTGCCACCATTCCAAGGGATCCTCAGAGAGCGGTACAGATGGGGATCTACAGTAAATGTCAATTTTCTCCTCGGCAGTGACATCCACAGACTTACTCTGTACTGCAGGTTGACTTGAATCAGTGAAAGCAGCTCCCAGCAAACTCACAAGCAGTGATGGTGGCCTTCTTTTGGGATGGGGGAGGCCTTGTGAGTTGGACACATCGTCGTCCATGAATGGCAACTCTTCCTGGTCTCCTGAACTTCCTGTTTCACCAGGCACATCTTCGGCTTCTCTCATACGTCTCTTTTCAATCTGTTTGAACAAAATAAATAAAGAGAAAAACACAGCTGTTAGCAGAACATTCTTAGACAATGCTGTAGCTCACATCCCAATAATTTTGATCAGTCTTAACATGTTGTATGTGGGTCAATAACGCTTTTGAAGTAGCAGACGTCAGGGTGGTGCAATCACAGAGATAATACCACTGTTGCATGAATTATTGAATTGAATTATTTTATTTGTTTCTACTGGATTAGGAAGTCTATTCATTGCATGTACATTACCAATTACAAATTAATTTATGGGCTAGCTGTGGTTGTACCACCTGACGTCTGCTACTTAAAAAAATGTCCTAGACCAATGCTTATTTAACCAATAAACTATTTTTCTCAGTCTTAACATTTTGGAAAGCCTATTTATTTATTTATTTATCTATCTATCAATCAATCAATCATTATTGAATTCCATACATTTTACAACACCGTATTACATAATTACCTCCAGAGATGCAGCCTCGGAAGTCACTCTGGTGTAGACATCCAGCCTCTCCTCCTCTGCCAGGAAAGGCAACCCTTTAAACCGAGGATCCAGGGCAGATGACATGTGAAGGAGCTTCTTTTCTGCCTCACTGTTATAACTCTTGAGGAGATCTGATTTGATGGCATTCTTCACATCACGGATCAGTGGTTGGACTCCAATAGTGTCTGACATGCTGTGGAGGAGTTGGCCATGTACTGGTGCAATGAGGCTGACTGTAGGAGTGCTCTCCTCAGACATGCAGAGAGTAGCATCCTTTATCAGTTTTAATGTCTTCACTGCCTCCTCCACGTTAGCCAGGTCTGCTGTGCTGAGGGTGACGATGTCACTTTCATCTACATTTAGATCAGGCGATAACAGGGTGGCGTGCACGGCAGCTTGCAGTTGCAAAAACCTCTCCATCATATCATGAGCACTATTCCACCTAGTGGAGACGTCCGTGATCAGCTTGAGCGGACACGTCAGTTTGAGAATGGCTCTCTGGTTTTCTTCAAACGGGTGCTTTGCTTTCGGGCTGCGGTGGAAGTATGCGGAGATGCGTCGCACTCGGCCCAGAAGCCTGGAGACCGTCGGTAGCTTAAGCGCCCGCTGTGCTGCCAAATTCAAAGTATGCGCGCAGCACTTCACATGGGGGAACCTGCCGATTTCGGCCGCACTTGCCATGTTAGCGGCGTTATCCGTAACAAGCACAACACCTTTATCCGTTAGCTGCCATTCATCCACCACATCCAACAGTAGCATCGCCATGTGAGCCCCTGTGTGGCTCTTATGAACGGCTCTGGTCTGCAGCACATGCGACATCATTCGCCAATCTTCGCTAATGTAATGTGCCGTTATGGTGATATAAGACTCTGTTGCGACAGACGTCTAGGCGTCACTGGTGATTGCTACACGAGTAGCTTGTTGCAGTGACTCGTTTACCTCTTCTCTCACTTCTCTGTACAGTGACGGAACGGCAGAGTCGGCGAATGTGGCTCTGGCTGGCAACTTGTACCAGGGCTCAATGGTTTTTAGCATGTTGCGAAACCCTGCATTTTCGACCACAGAGTATGGCCTTAGGTCTTTGGCAATGAAACATGCCACCGAGCGGGTGATCTTCTTAGCTCTCTCGGAGTTCTGTGGAAGTGGTGAAACTATCGACTGTTGAATACTTGGTTGATTTTTTTCTTGCTGTTGTGTTGTTTTGGAACCAGTAGCCAATTCGGGGTGCCAGTGGATCATGTGGTTGGTGAAATTGGTTGTATTTCCAACATGTTTGATTTTGGAGCGGCATTTTTTACATACTGCGTAACTCTGGTCAACTTTCCCACCAACCTCATAGAAACCAAAATGTCTCCAGATGTCTGCTTTCCATATCTTGGGTGCATCGATAATCTCTCTCCCTCCCTCTTTCTCCGCCTCAGCCATTGTTATGCTAGTCTCATCTCCCGAGTTGCCTGCTGGACTGCGCATGCGTATGATGTTGCTCCGGTAAGGCAACTGATGTAGTTTCCCTGTTTCCCCTTCATTGCATTACAATGTAAAGTGACTCCCTCTACAGGGCAAAAAGGGAAACTGGGAAACCAAATCGGTTGCCTCACCGGAAGATATTTTGTATTTGTAATAATTTATTTTTAAATGCGCTGAATCGATTCGGCTTGTTGCCCCACATCGAATTGAATTGTCCATGCCTCGCATCGGAATGCATCGCCGCATCGATTATGTTGACACCACTACCGAAAGGGCAGTGCCCAGCCTATTCCCCACTACAGCAAATGAGGCAAAAAAAACTTCCAGCTGGGAGAAAAATCCTTGAACAGTGCTGAGAAAAAACTCCCCAGTGGGAAGAAATCTCAGGAGGAACCCGGCTATAGAGGGGAAGCCCATCCTCCGCGGGCTAGCTAATTAATAACAAGATAAAGCAAAATAGGATAATGACAATACAGTTCCATTAAAGTTCATTTAAACAGTGGCATCAGTTGCTAGAGGAAGTGGCATGCCGAGGATGGTGCAGAACTGGATCAGGACCGGATCAGGACTGCAGCAGCCAGCGCTCATGGTGAGGGACAGGGCTCGGATGGTCCAGGACTCAGGGTTGTGGAGGGAAAGATCCTCGGAAAGGGACAGAAAATTGTGGGGTGAGGCACCGGATAAAACTACTGTGTATTAATAAAAATACAGTCCTGTGTCATGTGCCAAGTGAGAATTTTGGAGCTGACTGGTCAGGAAACGGTCAACACCCCTCCATCCACTTCCTGCAGCACGGAGGCCCTACACTTACTCCAGGCTGGAAGATCACTTTAGATTTTCTGAAAACCTGTACCTCCCCGATGACTAAGACTGTAGCAAGCCCCACTGGCATTGTTAATGCATGCTCGATGCCACCGGTTCCACATGGATTTACTAAACACTGGCTTCCAATATCTTGTGAACATATCATAAAACAAGGTTGTAGTCAGTCCCACCGGAGCCAATACATAACTAATCATGAACTAATCATAGGCTTGACTAAAAAGATACGTTTTCAGCCTACTCTTGAAGATAGAGAGTGTGTCCGAAGCCCTAATTTGTCTTGGGAGATTGTTCCATAAAATTGGTGCTTTGTAAGAGAATGCTCTGCCTCCATTTGGAATTTTCAAGTACTCAGCACCTTGTTAACGAAGTAACCTTAGTGGGGAGTAAAGGCCCAGTCACACAGCGAAAACGCATGAATTACGCATGAATTACGCACAGATTTTCGTTTCTGCGCGGAGCGTAGGTCGTATGCGTAATTCGTAGGTGGAACGAACGTGGACTGTCAGTGATTGTAAGTGGATGTGCGTCGAAGGCGGTTTGTGCGTGATTTTGAGTTTTGAACGGTTCAAAAATTTTCCGACGCACAACTGTGCGTTGGTGTGCGTAATTCATGAGTCGGCATGCGTAGTTTATTCGTCGAGTATGCGTAACTATGCGCGGGACTCTCGTCGGCCGTCAGTGCTTATGCGTCAGAACTGGTTTGAATCCGCGCACGTCCACGTCCGTCCACTGATGCCCCACGTTCATATCACGCATGAAACGCGCACGTATCACGTTCATTCCACTGACATCCACTGACAATACGTGAAGCGTTCGTGTTTGGACGTGCTCCATCGGTGATTCATGCGTCGGGCGTGCGTCGAATGTTCGTGGAATACTGCACCGTGTTTGCTATTATGCGTCGACGTGCGCGATATGTCAGTGATTGTAAGTGATACATGCGTGGTTCATGCGCGATTCATGCGTGATTCGTCCGAGATTTCTACCCCCGACACCCCAAAAAATTGGTCAATTTCTCAACGCACAAGCACGCACAAACCCAATCTGTGCGTGATTTGTGAGTGATTCGTGCGTGATCGGCTGTGTGACTGGGCCTTTCGGAATGAGAAGACTGCAAAGATATTCTGTGGCCAAGTCATTTAAACCTTTGTAAGTTCGTAATAGTATTTTGCACTCCATTCTAAATTTTACGATGAAGATTTTTGAGCACCGGGCTAATATGATCATATTTCTTAGTCCTAGTCAGAACCCTAGCTGCAGCATTCTGCACTCATTGATGATGTTTCAGGGCCGAGCTAGTGCAACCAGACAGTAAGACATTGCAATAGTCTAGCCGAGAGGACACAAATGTGTGAACCAATTTTTTAGCGTCTTGAAGGGACAACATTTTTCTAAGTTTAGATATGTTTTGAAGATGGAAAAAAGCCACCTGAATGACATTGTTGATGCGAGCCTGGAAAGAGTTCAGAATCAAGGGTCACCGCATGGTTTTTAATGACAGCTTTGGCAGAAACACAGAGGCCATCTAAGTTAAGAGAAAACTTAATGAATGAGTCTCGAAGAGATTTGGGACCCAGTACCAATATTTCAGTCTTATCTGGGTTTAGTGAAAGAAAATTTTGCGTCATCCTAGCTTAAAGACACATCTCTAATCTAGTAACTGGATCATTTTCACCTGGCTTAAAGGATATATAGAGCTGTGTGTCCTCTGCATGACAATGGTATTTAACCGCAAGTCTAGTCATGATATTTCCAAGGGGAAGCATGTATAGAGAAAAAAGCAAAGGGCCCAGAAGAGATCCTTGAGGTATTCCAAAGTTAATCTTGGAATACTCTGAACACTTGTTATTTACCCGGACAAACTGAGAGCTATCAGACAGATGAGACTTAAACCATGAAAGGGCAAGTCCAGAAATACCAACTAATTTTTCCAACCTATGAAGAAGAATATGGTTGTCTACAGTATCAAAGGCGGCGCTTAAATCGAGAAGGACGAGAACAGAGATGCGGCTACTATCCATACAGAGAAGTAGATCATTTACTACAACAGTGTGGGATGTTTCAGTGCTGTGATGCTTTCTATAGGCAGACTGAAAACTGTCAAATACCTCATTATTTTGCAGGAAAGAAGAGAGCCGTTGGGCGACACATTTTTCAAGGATCTTCGATAAAAATGTGAGGTTTGAGGTTGGCCTATAATTGGCTAGGACTATGGGATCCAAATCTGGATTTTTAAGCAGTGGCTTGATTTCCGCCATCTTAAATGAAGTGGGAACAATACCTGAAATCAGAGAAGAATTAATTATGTGAAGAATTGGGCCACCAAGAGTGAGCAGGAGTTCTTTCATTAGCTTTGTGGGAATGGAATCCAAGATACAAGTTGGTGATTTGGAAGTAACAACTAATTTGGCTAGTTCACTAAGGGATATAGGAGAAAGTGATTCAAACTGGTTTTTGTGTAATGTGGAAGATTCCATATCATAAGAAACGCCATCGCAAACTGGTAAGGAAGCAGTGATCTTCTCTCTAATTCCAATAATTTTGCCATGAAAGAAATGTAAAAAATTATCACTGCTGCAAGAGACTGGAATTTGAGGGTTACTTGCAGCATGATTGTTAGTTAACTTGGCCACGGTTTAGAACAAAAATCGGGTATTATTTTTATTTTCCTGCATGAGATTTGAAAAGTATCAGGACCTTGCACAGGAGAGAGCACGCTTATATGCAACAAGGCTCTCTTTCTAAGCACCATGGAATACCTGGAGTTTATTGGAGCGCCTCTTGCGTTCTAGTTGATGAGATTTTTGCTTTAGTGTCCTTGTCCTGTCAGTATACCATGGGGCTGGCCTCTTCTTCTGAGTAACCTTTTTATATTTCAGTGGCACGACTACATTAAGGGTACAACGGAGAGCATCAGGAAACTTTTCTGCGGTATCGTCAATACAAAGGGCGCTGACTGGATGCTCAAAATAAGATTGGAAAACCTCAGTGAATTTTGTAGAAGTTGTTGCAGTAAAAGTACGACCAGTGTGCATCCTAGTTTCTAACGATGCAGGGTGGGTCAATTGTAAGCAGAATGTGATAAGAAAATGGTCAGAGAAACTGGGATTATGTGAATGAATCCTGACCTGCCCAATGTTAATGCCAAAGCTTAAGATCAAGTCTAAAGTAAGACCATGAAAATGAGTTGGGCCAACAACACTGAGCGAAGCCGACTGACTCCAAAATGTTAGTGAATGCGGATGTTCGAGAATCATCTGCCCTCTCAAAGTGCAGGTTAAAGTCGCCCAATATAACTATTCTATTATAGCTTAAAACTAAGTCTGAAAGGAATTCTGAAAAATCTTGGATAAAGGCAGAGTAAAGGCCAGGGGGCCTGTAGACTGTCACCAGAGCTAAAGGCTGATCAGGGGTAGGGCTAGCACCTGTATCCAGCACTGAAAAATTCATCACTAAAACCTCAAATGTATTAAATTAATACTGTAGTTTTGGCACCGAGTCACTATAAATAGCAGCAACACCCCCACCTCTCCGGCCCAGGCGGGGGTTTTGAGTGTAAAAACAGGTGGAGAGGCTTCATTCAAAGTTAAGTTTTCATCTGGTCTCAGCCTTGTTTCTGTGAGACACAGTATATCAAGAGAACAATCAGAGATTAATTCGTTCACAAGAGCTGCTTTAGAGTTCAAGGATCTAATATTTAATAGACTAATTTTGAGAGAATATTTTTTTATTGGTGGATTGATACAGTTGGTCTTGATGCAAATCAAATTTTTGAGATGTATTCCGCGATTCTTCTTTCATAATTTAATTGGAATTCGAGGAACAGACACTATCTCTATAGGGGTTGACCTAATCAACGGTTTATCAAAGCTGAATGTCAGGAATTTACATTTAACTCTCGGCAGTCAACTACAATAATTTAAGTCGTAGGCCAGATTTCTCGACAGAAGTTCAGTGCCCTCTCGAGATGGGTGAACACCGTCCCTCCTCAAAAGACCAGGTCTTCGCCGGAAAGCTCGCCAATTGTCCACGAAATCGACGTTATTATCTGCGCACCGCGCAGACTGCCAGCGATTGAGCGAGTCTAATCTACTGTACATTTCATCGCTACATCGGATCGGGTACGGACCCGAGAAAGTCACTGACCGTTACATCTTTAGAGCTTGGGCGCAGGCCGACTTAAAACTGCTCTTTGTGATCTCAGATGGTCGTAATCGAATATCATTTGTACCGGCATGGGTAATAATTTTGGAGAACTTGCGTTTGCCCTGATTCGAGTGATTTCAGATTCGCCTCTATCAGTCACCCGTGCGCCAGGAATACAGTTCACTGTGGTAGCCGGTTTTAACACCCTTACATCTCTAACAATGGGATCCCCCATTTTTACCAATAAACAGTCATTTTTCAGTGAACATGTCTCCACATTTACAGCAGTTTGAATCCAAATTGATTCTTTAATTTCATCAGTTAAAATTCTTTTTTATAAAATGCAGAAAATTGCAATATTTTACAATAGGAATTTAGAGCTTTTTAGGGCATGCATAGCTATTTCTGACCAAATATGGAATTTTCAGGTAAATTATCCTCATCTGCATGAATGATTAAGAAAAATTAAAACCCTGTTTAAAATTCTGTCATTGCTTTTGTGGTCGGAACAAAAATCCAACATTAGCAGGAGGTCTCCTGGTCCTGACTTTGAGAACCACCATCTTAAATAATTTCGTGATTCCTCTTTAGCACCAAACTCTCTACCTGTGTTTTAGATACCAAGCTTTTGCACTTGCATGTGTGTCCTGTTTTACTGGTTACCACTTTTTTCTTTCACAGGTCATGAAATCAGACATGGATGGGGAGGGGTCCAGCGAGCTGGAGGCCCAGCTGGGGCACACAAATGCAGGGCAGCCTTCCAGTCCTGACGTCATTGTGGAGGCCCATTTTACTGACTCGGCTGAGGGATTACCAAATGGTGTGGAGGCCCAATATTGTCATGCCATTGAAGACCTGGAGCAACTGACACTGGGTGCCTCAGGTACTGTATCATACCACCCAAGTGACCGGCATCTGGCGGGTCCGTCCTGCATTTCAATACCAAAACCCACGGACCCGCAAGCAAATGTAAAAAATCTGCAATTTGCACACTGGGGGATTTACGCGTTATTTCTCCACCCATGCGGAATAATGTGTTATAAATCAACAAAATTAAATGCAAATTCCATCACCCAGTCAATAAAACGATAAGGAAATCAGTTGTTTTGTACCCCCCCTCCCCCTCCAAAAAAAAAGAAATTTGAAACTTTTCGATATGACTCAGCATTTCGGTCCTTCAAACTTGGGAGGCATGTTTATGTCACTTCTGCACCTCGCAGTGAAGCAGTAATCACAGTTCTTTTCCTATTACAAAGTTATAACATTTTTTTTTTTTTTAATTTAGCATCTCCAATCCTACCCAAATCTGGAATGCCCAATTGGTGAACTATGTACAAAGCTATATACAAGAAAAGAAAAATATTTACAGTCCCTTAAGATGGGGTTGCTTGGTGATTTTCCTGGTGAGGAAAATGCTCCAACACAGGCAAAAATCCACAAAAAGCTTCACAGGTCTTGAAAAGAGTGACAGGTGTGGTCAAATGTATCCTTCTCCTTGCAATTTCTCCTACTACTTTACTCTCTCAATTTCTTTCCTTATATACTCTTTTGCAGCCCCCTTCCACATTTAGACTTTTTTTTTTCCCTCTGGGGCCTTCCCCTCTCAGACATGCCCAGGGCATGCCCAAACCGAGCTCCAGACTGGGCTTAACAAAAAAAAAAAAAGTTCAATACTGCCATCTACTGGCTTCTTTTCACATTACAGATAGCCTATTACAACATGAGCAGATGTTATAATGACTTGGATATGTTTGTTTTAAGATTTGCTGCACACCATTGTCATCTAATTTCTGCAATTTCAAGAACATGAAGCGTGTACAGGCAAATGAACTTTCAAAGGTCTCAAAAAATGTGTTTCGATGATTTTTGCAGATGGGCTACATAAGATATGACCAAAGAACCCGAGACGAAGATTTTAGGTCTGCGCAAGCGCAGAACTGCGAGGTAGCGTAATATGATTGGTTGCAAATATAAACAGAACACGGGGGCAGATCCAGGAATTGCTGACAGGGGGGGCACAGCAAGCAGGGAGTGTGGGGACCCTCACCCAGAAAAATTTGAAAAATTAATGTGCTGAAAGCACGTTTTCCTGGTGTCTTGGGAGAAAAATCTGGCCTATCTGTTCAATGATTTTCCTCCCAAGGTTCCAAAAATTAAGCTAAAAAAACTCTCAATGCGCCATTATAACAGTTTTATATTAACTGACAACTTGAAGACTTTTAAGACTTTCACTTAACTGTCAAAGGTTGTGACCTTAACCCTGTTGGTGACTTCGTCAAAATTTCAAAGAGGACAAAATCTTTTGAAATCATCCAAACCCTACAGTGTTGGCATTCATTTGAAAGTGCTTGATGAGAGCTTTCTAATGAATACCAATGTGGTTCAAGCAATTTTCAAAGGTTTTGATTTTTCAGAAATGTTGACAAAATCACCAGTAGCAGTGAAAGAGTTTGACCATATTTCCCACAAATCATTGATATTATTAGTTTTTGAGTTTATATAACACCAAATAGCCTCCAACAAAATAATTGTAGTGTATATCTTATATGCAAACCCAGTGGCCTAAAGCATCTGTGATTTTAGCAGATGTTGACAGATCACCAAATCCTCCCTCCCCCCAATTCCCTAAACCAAGTTTAGTAAAAGATACCACTCAACAGCTTGTAAAAAGTTATAAGAATCCTGTGATTGCCTTTTTTCAAACTGGTTCGAAAAGATGAGGCTTTAAGGCTTCAAAACACTCCCAAGTGTTGTGAGAGTAGGAAGTGTTGGCATACACATACTCCAAGTCACCATGAAATTGAATTTCTGCACATGTGAGTGAATTTACTAATCTGGAGGCAGTGGTTGGGTCAGTAATGTCCAAAAACAAACTTATTTATATTATTAATATAATCGATCCTATTTATGATCCTATTTAAAGATTTCCTGATAAAAATTTAATACAATGATGCTGTTGTATATTAAAATATAACATTGTCAACATATAAACTATTTTTTAGGAAAATATAAGAATAATAAAAATTATTATTATTATTATTATTATTACATGAATGAATGTGAAAAAGAAATGTGACATTAGGACCATTTAGAATTTTTCAATTAGGCCGTTGAACTATTTGGATTGACTCACACAAAACCTTGAAACAATGTTACATATCTTACAGGCTCTAAAGGGCATAGAATATCTCACTAGCTTCAGAAACGCAATGCACGCTGGTTACAAGTTTTAATGACTGGTGATTCTGAACGTCCAGACGGGGTTTTGGACTGGAAAATCTGGAAAGTCTTCCAGTATTCCTGGACAAATTTTATTTGGCACCGTAAAACACCGAATCAATATACATCAAGTGTGCTGAACAAAAATATAAACGCAACAGTTTAGTCATTTCAATATTATGCATAATTATTCCTGAGGTTGGCTTAGTTGGATATATTTATGTGACCAAGGTTGTGTCCCACTGGTCTGTGTGCATTTTAGTCTCCTTCTCCATATCATTGTCAAGTTCATGCCCTTTGTCAAAATTTGCCTGTCAGACAGGTGTGGCATGATCCAGAGCTATTGAAATCAGGGACAGTCAGCCCAGGCACATCCTGTAGTCTGGTCAATAAAAGGCCACCCCAAAAGTCCCAGTTCTGCCATTTTTCAAAATGCCAATGATCTCAGCCATCAGGGAGTGCGCCAGTGGCATGCTCAATGCAGGAATGTTTCTCAGGGATGTTGAAAGGGCTCTTAATGTCCATGTTTCAACAATTAGTCGCTTAAAACTCATTTTTGAGGAATGAGGCAAGACAGCAGACCGCCCGCATGCATGATGACCATGTATGACAACCCCCACTCAAGAAGGCCATATCTGGACTCTTAAAATCTGTGAACGTCTGAGACCAGTAACTCCCACTGCAGATGAGACAGCTGGTTCCCACCACCACACCATTTTTCCCAAAACCATGAAAAGTCATCTCCAGGAAGTCCATATCTTTACATCTTTTGCCCTTTGTGGATTGGACCTCTCCTTTGCTTGATGAAAACATTGGTTTGCCTGAGTGAATATACACGTTTGATGGCCAATGGCACATTGGAGGACTGTCTTTTTTTACAGACAAGTTACGTTTCCAGCTTCATAGAGCGGATGGATGGAGGATCATTATGCTGACATCATTGTGGTGCGCGAGGTGGCACATGGTGGTGGAGTGCTGGTTTGGGTGGGAATATTCCAAGGACATTGCACCCAACTGCAGTTGATGAACAGCAACTTGAATGCAGTGTGATTTCACGATGAGGTGCTGCTGCCTGTCGTCCTACCAGTCATTCAACAAAACAATAACCATCCAGCATGACCATGCCAGACCCAAGTCACCCGAGTAAGCACAGAATTCCTTGAGCCTGAAAACATTTGTGTGCTTGAATCGCTGGCTTATTCCTCGGATCCCCCTTCCAGCATCTTTGGGATCTTCACAAGCAACGAGTTAGTCATTGGTTCCCATTTTCAGCCAATAGCCGCTAACTCCGCACAGCTCTTGAAGAGAAGTGGGAACATGTCCACCAAGTCACCATTGACCATTTGTTACAGTCCACACAGCAGAGATGTGTAGTCATGCAGCAGGCCAAAGGCAGGCATATCCCATCCCATTTTATTATCCCCCTGGGATATAATGCGGTGGGATATAGCGATAGCCATGTCTGTCTGTCCGTACATACGTCCGTAATCATTTCGTTTCCGGGGCAGAACTCAAAAACTGTTCTTTTTCTTCACGGAATTTGATGTGTAGATCTGATATATCATGTAGATGTGCCTTTTGGTATGTAGGAATTTCTAAAATTTTCATTTTTTGTGTTTTCATGGCAACACGTTCGACTTCTGGGGTCTCTGGGGAGGGTATGGTTTGTTTCCGTTGTGTAACTCAATAACCTTTTAATATTTCTTCACCAAATTTGGTGTGTACATTTGATTTACAATGTAGATGTGCCTTTTGGTATTTAGAATTTAAGAAATTTTTATTTTTTTGGGTTTTTTTTTATGGCAGAAAGTTGAAGCGAGTGTCACTGGTTCCAGAGCAATACATGGTAATTGCTCAATGTTTATCTATGACATTGGCATGTTGATCTAATGTACCCTGTAGATGCGCCTTCTCCTATTTATGAATTTCTGAGATTTTGATTTTTTTTTGTGTGTTTCTATAGCCACAAATTACACTCAGTTTCTGGTTAGGGTGTAGCTCATTTCTGAGGCACAACTCATTAACAAAACTTTCAACATACCTGTGAATTAAAAAGGGTGTCTTTTGCTATTTTGGATTTTCTGCCTCATGAAAACAAATGGAACAGGCTCAGAAAGATGTGGAAAGTTACATTCCCGCAGCAGAACTTGAAAGTATTTTCATGAAACTTTGAGAAGATATTTATTACTACAAGGTACCTGAGGCTTCCTTGATTTTGCGGGGGCCGGGGGGATATGTCATCTTCTGATGGCTCTTGTATCATCACGGCATTCCAAGATTCTTGTTGGTCTTTTTAAATCATTGAACAAAATGTATTGCAAGATGGTCATACAATCTGTCAACACTCAATGTAAGTACAATGAGCTTCTGAACATGGTCATATTTCTCACGGTAAGAAGTATATTTATATTTTTGTTCAGTGTAGTAGGCTATGAACAACAGGTCAATCAGTGGGGGCCTTTTGTAAGGTCAAGCAAATATTAACCGTACGCATACTTGCGATTGCCTATTAATTGAACATCAGTCTTACAGCTTCCAGGTCACCCTGCAAATTAAAACCGATGATCATCATGGCCAAACAGCAGGTCATTTTTTTTGCATTTGAAAGGCTGATCCTCAAATATATGGAAGCATATAGTTAACAAAATGAAAATGAAATGTCAGAAATGAATTTTCATTTTCAAGATACAAGCGCGTTATTTTATTATAATGAACATGCAAATGTAATCCTCCACTTTGCATTTTCATTTTCAAGTCCATGAATGCAATTTTTATCACAAATGGATAATTTTAAAAAATTCCACATTTCCATTTGCCTTCTCGAGAAATGCCCTGCAGTATCACAAACAAAACGAAAATGCTAATCGTATAAAGCAAATACATTCTCAGAAATGCTTTTTTCGTTTTTGAGAAGCATGCGCATTATTTTTATCACAAATGCTAAACTAATCCTCCACTTTGCATTTGCATTTTCAAGTCCATGAAGGCGCTGTTTTCATTTGCAAGAAGTGCCCCGCAATATTAGTAACAAAACTAAATCGAAAACACTAATTGTATAAAGCAAATACATTCTCGGAAATGCTTTTTCAAGAAGCAGACACGATATCTGTCTAAATCGCTCACGCAGGACGCCATTTTTTTTTTTTCTTTCAATTTCTTGACCGACTGACCTGCTTGGCTTTGCATTTTCGATTTCGAGGTCCCACACGCTTTTCCTAACAAAATTAAAAAGAAAATACCCTCCTTAGTTGGGTGTGGCCTGTCGGTGAGAAGGCGGGACTTCCCCTAAAATTTGGTATGGATTGGATATAAACAAATACAAGTGATCTCTGATTGATAGCCAATGAGGGAAACTCTTACTGCTAGAACTTTTACGTCAAAGCACAAGCCGCTGATTGTGCATGGATGCCTATGATGGACGCCCCTGTGGACATTACAGAGTTTCAGAGTATAGCTAAAGTTTTCAACCCGAAAGACACTGCTCTGGCACTCAATTACCCCTGTGTGCACTTGGATTAGCGCTGCTTCCACTGAAACTGTGTGCTTATGCTCAGATCAGTCAATCTTCGGACGAGTTAACTGCACATCATCAATTTAGTAGTTCAGGCGGTTACAAAGCAAGTTCATACGCTCCTGCCCTCTTGGGCTTCATGTACTTTCATTGCTTTCTTCTCGAATTTGGAGTGAAAGGACAGTTCATATTAATGCACCCGTGCCTATACGTCTCTTTATCGTAATAGCTGGCTACATACAATGGTAGCCGTGTAACACATCAACCTCAAGTTCTCTGTTTGCGAGTCTGAATGACTCGCTGAGGTAGACTGAGCTGAGAAAGGGACAGAGTCTTCCTGTTCGCTTGCATCCAGCTGCTGTAGAAGAAAGGCTTGTGAAATCCAAGGATCTATGATTTCTCTTATTATACCGTAAAGTCGCTTGTGATATGTTGTCGCTGGCCATAGCCAGATGTCAACACAGTGATATGTATGGCCAATCGATGTGTTTTTCATGAACAGTCAAATCGTTAGACTAAAATTACAGTGATCCCGCTTTAGATTATACCTGCTTCTGCTCAAACAGTGTGCTTGCCCTCGATCGATCAATGGCTGGACAGATTATCGGCACACTATTTTTTGCAAGCAGGTTCATACGGTCCTGCCCCCCGGGGCTGCATGAGTAGCTACTTCCATGGCTTTCTTCATGACTTTGGAATAAAAGGACCGCTTATATATTAATACATCCGTACTAATACTTTTCTTCTACTTTAGTTGTTGCTACATTTAAGTGTTGCCAGGTAACAAACACATCGGTTTCCAATTGGTGTGCCTTACTGCAATTTTGTGGATGAATGGCAGGGGTACACTGAGCTGCGGGAGAGAGACGCATCTTGCTGCGAGCATAGTGATAAGCTATGTTTCCATTTATACGGCTGAAGTCAGGCGCCGGTGCAGACACGGGTTCATCAAAAATCGCATATCATCGTCTTTATATGGAGCGGAGCTGCATGCACGTTTTTCCAATCGGACCGGGGAGCGATTCAAGCTCTGGTGCACACAAATCGCACGAGGAATTCCCTATAGTTTAAAGGGGTATTTTGTTAACGAATGAGTACCTTTGAAGCAATGTGTATTTATTGCCGTGTTCAGAAGAGAGGTGAGGTTTCTGCAGCAACATACATGTATTTACCATTGTCAGTGAATCAAAAGCATACTACTGCTTTAAATTATGATCTGAGCTTTGTAATTCCACAATGCCTTTGTGATTTCTGTATATCAGATGTGTTCCTGTGTATCACATGCTTAGATAAGAGACACTTTATCGAACCCCATGGGATAATTTGTCCTCTGCATTTGACCCATCCTATAGTTAGGAGCAATGGGCAGCCACAAAGCAGCGCCCGGGGACCAACTCCAGTTCTAAAGCCAGTTCTTTGGTCAGGGATACTGGTTGGAGTGTTCCTATGGTGCATGTTTTTGTGGGTGGGGGAAACCGGAGTACCCGGAGAGAACCCATGCGAACGCGGGGAGAATATGCGAACTCCACACAGAAAGGCTCCAGGCCAGAATCAAACCCACAACCTTCTTGCTCTGTGGCAACAGTGCTAATCACTATGCCACCATGCCCCCTGAAGTTTGTTACAAGATGAGAGTAGTGGTTTTCATTCGACATTTGTACGGAGTTTCAACATAATTTCACCTAATTCTTGCAATTCAGAGGATGAAGCAGAATCTTTAGAATGTCAGACTTTATTATTCAACAGAACATAATTCCAGCTATCTTTATCTGTTTATCATCTTTAACTGAGCTTTCATTTCGTTTGTTTCTTCTGTATGAAAATGTAGCTTTTTAATTATTTTAATTACAATGAGCTCTTCGTCCTCCATGAGGAGCTGTTTAAGTCATGCTGTGTTGTGTCCTACCATGAGGACGAAAACGGATGAATAGAGTAGTTCAGCCGTTTATTTGGAAACACTGAGGATGCACCATAGGACGAATGCGATGTCCCATGTCTGCCTCAAAGCCTGTCGCAGCTGGACTTCAGCGGTATTAATGGAAACATAGCTTTACCACATTAAACAGACATGCAAAACTGATTGCAATCTGGTTAAATTTAATGGACTGGAAGCAAGTTTTATGCTATAGTTAGTAATGTTTGTCATCTTGCAGGAAAGTAGTTAGCTAGCTGATTAACATTTGCGTTCATCTAACGATGTGACTTCATTAAAAACACATCGATTGGCCGAAACACGTCACTGTGTCGACATATGGCTATGGCCAGTGACAGCATGTTATTACAAGCGACTGCGGTATAAGAGAAATCATGGATCTATGGATTTTGCAATCCTTTCTTCTACAGCAGCAGGATGCAAGCAAACAGGATGAATCAGTCCCTTTCTTAGCTCAGTCTACTTTTGCGATTCATCCACAGACAGAGTACGAAGATGACAGATCTGAGTGTAAGCACACAGTTTTAGTGGAAGCGGCGCGAATCCAAGCACGCACAGGGGTAAATGAGTGCGAGAGCAGTGTCTTCTCGGGGGAACACTTTAGCTGTACTCAAACTCCGCAATATCTAGGGGAGCGTCCATGCAGTCAGTGGCTCCAACTATGTAAGTTAGCATTTATGCTTTGACATAAGTTCTTGCAGCTGGAGTTTCCCTCTGATTGATAACCAATGAGATCGCTTGTATTTGTTAATATCCAATCCGTACCAAATTTTAGGGGAAGTCCCGCCTTCTCACAGACAGGCCACACCCAACTTTTTATTCTGTTAGGAAAAGCACTTGGGACCTTAATCGAAAATGCAAAGCCAAGTAGGCCAATCTGTCACGAAAATGAAAAAGTGGCAAACTGCATTTGCGATTCAATTATGAGACAGATATTGCGTTTGTTTCTTGAAAAAGAAAAAGCATTTCCAAGAATGTATTTGCTGTATGAGATTAGTGTTTTCTATTTCGTTGTTTTAGTGATATTGCAGCGTACTTCTCGAAAATGCAAATGAGAAAGGTACAAAACCCAAAACCAGTGAAGTTGGCACGTTGTGTAAATAAAAACAGATTACAATGATTTGCAAATCCTTTTCAGCCTATATTCAATTGAATACACTGCAAAGACAAGTTACCTAATGTTTTAACAGGTAAACTTTGTAATTTTTTGCAAATATTATCTCATTCGGAATTTGATGCCTGCAACATGTTTCAAAAAAGCTGGCACAAGTGGCAAAAAAGACAGAGAGAGTTGAGGAATGCTCATCAAACACTTGTTTGGAACATCCCACAGGTGAACGGGCTAATTGTGAACAGGTGGGTGCCATGATTGGGTATAAAAGCAGCTTCCCTGAAATGCTCAGTCATTCACAAACAAGGATGGGGCGAGGGTCACCACTGAGAACAAATGCATGAGCTGATTGTCCAACTGTTTAAAAACAATATTCCTCAACGAGCTATTGCAAGAAATTTAGGGATTTCATCTTTTACGGTCCATAATATCGTAAAAAGGTTCAGAGAATCTGGAGAAATCGCTGCACGTAAGCGACAAGGCCGAAAACCAACATTGAATGCCCGTGACCTTCGATCCCTCAGGCGGCACTGCATCAAAAACGACATCAGTGTGTAAAGGACACTCAGGAACACTTCAAAAAGCTACTGTCAGTAACTACAGTTCGTCACTACATCTGCAAGTGCAAGTTAAAACTATACAATGCAAAGCGAAAGCCATTTATCAACTGCACCCAGAAACGCCGCCGGCTTCGCTGGGCCCAAGCTCATCTAAGATGGACTGATGCAAAGTGGAAAAGTGTTCTGTGGTCTGACGAGTCCACATTTCAAATTGTTTTTGGAAACTGTGCACGTCGTGTCCTCCAGACCAAAGAGGAAAAGAACCATCCGGACTGTTATAGGCGCAAAGTTCAAAAGCCAGCATCTGTGATGGTATGGGGGTGTATTAGTGCCCAAGGCAGGGGCAATTTGCACATATGTGAAGGCACCATTAATGCTGAAAGGTACATACAGGTTTCGGAGCAACATATGTTGCCATCCAAGCAACGTCTTTTTCATGGATGCCCCTGCTTATTTCAGCAAGACAATGCCAAGCCACATTCTGCACGTGTTACAACAGCATGGCTCCGTAGTAAAAGAGTGCGGGTACTAGACTGGCCTGCCTGTAGTCCAGACCTGTCTCCCATTGAAAATGTGTGGCGCATTATGAAGCGTAAAATACGACAACGAAGACCCCGGACTGTTGAACAAATTAAGCTGTACATCAAGCAAGAATGGGAAAGAGTTCTACCTTAAAAGCTTCAAAAATTGGTCTCCTCAGTTCCCAAACGTTTACTGAGTGTCGATAAAAGGAAAGGCGATGTAACACGGTGGTAAAAAAGCCCCTCTGCCAACTTTTTGGCAATGTGTTGCTGCCCTTAAATTCTAAGTTAATGATTATTTTGAAAAAATACTTTCTCAGTTTGAACATTAAACATCTTGTCTTTGCAGTGTATTCAATTGAATATAAGTTGAAAAAGATTTGCAAATCATTGTATTCTGTTTTTATCTACGATTTACATAACGTGCCAACTTCACTGGTTTTGGGTTTTGTATTTTAATTTTCCATTTGTTATATAAGTTTGCATACATGGACTTGAAAATGAAAATGAGAATGCAAAGTGGATTTTGCATTTTCACGATGATCCAAATAATGCGCTTGTATCTTGTCAGAAATGCATTTTCATTTTCATTGCATTTTCATTTTCATTTTATTAACTATATTCATCCATACAAATGTCGGTTTACTTTATTCTCTAAGCTTTTCCGCCTTTCCTTTGCTTTCTGACATTTTTGTCTAAAGTAGTAGTTGAAACGCTTTTTTAGACTGTTACCGAAACAGGGGACAAGCAAAGCCATTGGTCGAACAAATTTCCCAACAAGCCTGCCTTCTTAAACTTTAGGACGAAAACAACAAAATTAAATAAATTGCACTTAGCCTAAGTCCATGTATCGTTTTTTATTTGCAAGAAGAGTTTCACCTACGTGCGTGTCTGTCTTGTCCATCGTCCGTCAATGATTTTGTCCGGGCCAGTACTCAGCAACTAATTATCGCAGCTTCATCAAATTTGGTATGATAACTCACCATGACCCATAAATGTGCAATGTCAAATTGCTGGATTTGACCTTAGACCTTTGCGCTGTGACCTTGACCCTGGAAATTTTGTCCGGGTCAGTACTCAGCAACTAATAATTGCAGCTTCACCAAATTTGGTATGGTAACTCAATAAGACCTATAGATGTGCAACTTTAGGTTTTTTGCTGGATTTGACCCTTCTCCTTAGCGCTGTGACCTTGACCCTGGAAATCTTGTCCGGGTTGCATCTTCCGGGCCAGTTACAGCAACTAATGATCGCAGCTTCACCAGATTTGGTATGGTAACTCACTATGACCCATATGTGCAAATATCAGGTTTTTTCCTTGATTTGACCTTTGACCTTAACTCTGTGACCCTGACCCTAGAAATCTTGTCCAGGTCAGTGCTCGACAACTAATTCTCGCAGCTTCACCAAATTTGGTATGGTAACTCACTATGACCCATAGATATTCAACTTCACATTTTTTGCTGGATTTGACTTTTGACCTTAGCCCTGTGACCTTCAACCTGGAAATCTTGTCCGGGTCAGCACTCGGCAACTAATTCTCAGAGCTTCACCAAAATTAGTATGTTAACTCACTGTGACAAATACATGTGCAACGTCTCATTTTTTGCTGGATTTCACCTTTGACCTTAGCTCTGTGACCTTGAGGCAGGAAATATTGTCCGGGCTGGGGGGGTATTGAGCAACGCGTTATGTTTTCAAGTTAACGGTACCAAAAGAAAAAAAGTCTTCTATTGTTGTTCGTTTCATTTTCCATCTAAATCTTGCGTAAAGTTACAATAGTAACTCTCAGTACCGCAAAATGGAGTTATTGATGGCTAATATTAACCATTCTAGAATCAGCACTGAGGTTTAGGTCATCAAGCTCCCCTTTGATTGGTCAGAATGACTGTCAGCTCAAGGGAACGAAATGGGCGCGCTTCATTCTTATACCGGTACGCCTGGCTGCGGTATGTCGAGTAGATTCATGCACTGCTTCGAGACATACGCCCATCTCTATTTAAGCTGCAGCAGTGTTGGCATGCCTTCTGAGTATAAAATTCACCGGAAAAGAGGTGTTTAATTGCGAGAGAATGCGGTCACACAGGTGCAACTATTTTAATTCTAAGGTCGCACAGTGTTAATTTTGGTCGCATATGAGATTTTGTGACTAAATATGGCTTTCACAATGCCTTAGCTGACATCAGGACTCCACTTTTTCTGCTGTGTTGTTGGACCAATGACTCTGTTTTCATGCCCCCGCGCTCCAAGGCGGAAAGCATATGCCATGCTCTGCGTTGCTCTCGTTTTCTTATGTGTATCTTCAATCTGGGAGTGAATAAATATGAACAATGCAAATCATTTAATTCTCTTAGAAAAATGTTATTGACAATTCTTTTACAACACAGTGAATTGTACAGTTTAGTATGGAGTGTCCCATATGTATATGTACGTCCCGGTCCAGCCCATAACACGTCAGTGCAGATGTTGATGCCAGTGGACATGGAGCTCTTCTATTTATGCACGCAGTGTGACACTATTATCTCACTAGATGGCACACCCGGACCAGTTATTGGATATTCACCAGCAAGACAACCTCAAACATAGTTTACAATATTGACGAGTTTAGTTCCAACCCTGTTTTTCAAGACTTGCATAAATTAAACTCCTCAGCTAAGCCTGCTGTGCAAACCGCTCAATAAACTTGCTCATTCTATCTATCCAGCAATTCCAAAAATACTCTGTTGTAATTGAACATTTTCTTTGTCCTCTGTAGCAACCGCTTCATCTATACTTCTAATTTTAATACCACTTGCTAAGAAAAATTGGTTTTCTGAAGCAAAAATTTGACATGATATTCATACTGTTATTCTTCCATCACTATCATTTATCGCCTATCATTTTCCTCATGCAGAAGTACTACTGGGCCAGGACACAAAATCGCGACCACCGCAAATTCATAGTACCCCCGGACACTCCGTCCGGGGCTACAATAATGTCTTTTTGTGGCTAAAAAAAAGTCCTCATCTAGTTTGGTCCAGAAAATCGGAGGGGTTCTTTTTTTTAAGGGAATGTCCCAAGTTCCTCTCTGCCCTGCAGTGAAAAATGGCCAGTGTCCAGTTTTGTAAGCATGATCTGTTTTGTGTTTTAGGGTCATCCTTCCAGAGCAATAGTGAAGGTTCCGGCAAGAATGAAACTTGTAACTCCGTAAACCCTTGCACAGTCTCTGAGAAGTGCCTTCAGAGGACTGCAAAGGTAAGGATTGCATTATTAAAGGAATAGTGGTCATTACTATCACATTGATTTAATTGTAGCCCCCGGACGAAGTCGGGCGGCTACCGTGGATTCTCGTGTCGTCTCTGCCACGTCTGGAGATACTTTATTGTGGACCCTGATTTCTTTCATATTTGGTATGGACATGTTGCATTTCACTTTTGACAATTATCGATTTTTGTTGCCATGGCGACAATATTGGCTGAATAATATGCAAAGGTCGAGTCCCATTAAGTGCATTTTCTGGCCCAAACCACTGATCTCAAAATAATTTTCAGCATTGATAAACCACCCCATGGGGTTCATGAATCCACCAGAGAAACCTGCAATCAATGTCCTTGATGACAAAAAATATTTTAATAATTTTTAGTTTTTGGGAGGGGCCACCCATTTTAGGGCCCCACAAAGTGTCACTAATGATTATGATATGCTGATCACTTCACATTGTAGCTGATATATTTTCCTCATGAATGAAAAATGAATTTGTTGAAATCGATGTCATAATGCCGAGGTAGGCAGATATTTGTTCAAAAAAATGTTCTGAAATGGAGATTTCCAACGGCCACATGTGTAAATGACAGTACATTTGACAAAGTTCCCGGCCATGACACAATGGGAATTTGCTGAAATTTTCCCATTATGGTCAACATTCAATTAAAAAAAAACCCGGATGTGTTGACACGGTAACATTTTCATCCGAACACTAGCATCAACCAACCATTGTAAACCCTATAATGGGGTGTGTTGAAATGGATGGTATGAGTATGGCTCTCACTTTATTGTACTAGTTTAAGTTTTTTCAGTAATATAGTTCTTAACTATATGACCCTTATGATTAAAATAGCCTATTAGACCTTCAAACTGAAGGAGCCTCAAGACCATGACAAGGTGATAGGTCCCCTTGAGGAATAACTACCATTCTATTGTGCCTATTTAACATATGATTGATACTCATTTGACTAGACTTTGCACAAAATAAATAATCTATTAACGATTTACCACAGATTTGAATTTGGCTGTTTGTGGCTGCTTCTGTGTTTGTGACTGGTGGTAGAGATATCCAAGATAATACAGGATTTTGGCCACATGGGCTCACATTCTGATAGTACGCTTACCTGTTGGGCAAACACAATAATAATCTTTGAGTGGATCATCCTCATCAAGAGTCGTATTCAATCCAGACATTATATTTAGCCCGATGTCTGGAGTGAATCTGACCTCTGATAGGGTTTGGTGTATATTGACACACCCACACCTCAAAGTCTCCATCAGGGGTGAGATGTTCAGAGACATAACCTGGTGCCTGCTTGAGCTGGTATACCTCAAATGTGACTCTCTTCAGGTACTCTAATTGCGAGAGGAAACTGTATATCACTAGCATCCATTTTTTGCCAAACAACTTTCACCTTTCGAGTCATGTCTGGGTCCGCTTTGACTTTATCTGCGAGGGAGTTTGGCCTGGTCAAGTGAGACTTCATCCTCAATGCGATCACAACACTTGCTGTTGCTGACCTCTGGCTGTGCTGGAGCGCTGTTTGTTGTTGAACATTTTGCTTGAGTTGAGAGAGGGAGAGGAAGTCTGTGGGATTGAAGCTGAGAATTTATGCTCGTGTAAGTGGGGTTTTCTGAAAATAATTCATGTGTTAAGACTCAAACAATAATAGAGATTAGATGATTTGCTCCCGGGTATAACCTTTGTCGCAGTAGGGACAGGGAGAATCTTCCCCCGTGTTCTTTTTCCCTTTTTTTTCCCCCCGTAACAACTCTGTGAGCAAACAGCCAAATTAGGTAAGCCAAAGCAAAGTAAGGTAAAGTAAATTTAAATGCTAAATTTAGAGAATAAATTAAATGCTAAATAATTGTCTGAGTAAATTGTGCGATATACAAAGTAAAACCGTTTTCATTCAAGGACTGGTACTGTCGCCTGGTTTTTCTGTAGCTGATTTAGCAAACGAACCCTTGCAAGCTCTCAACGCCAAGAATATAATCGAAATACCTGGATATCTAACTATAACCCGGCTTGGTTTATACTTGGTGGCTTGCCTTTCATACAGTTTTCTCGCCAATAATTATTGACGTTCACCAGGGTTTTTTAGTCCCCTTTGTTCTCTATCCTGACTGCATTACCGCATAAACGCATTGCCAAGCTTGAATATTAACGCAAACCGGAGTTTTTGTCTTTCTCGAATTTTTTTATTACCGAAGGGCTCTCCTAATTAAACACATTGTAAATACCCTATCTTTGTATTTTCCTCCGGTTGCTGTGCCTTGTTCAGCTGATTAAAGTTTAACTGCTTGTTCGAGTGCTAAGGACAGCTCGTTGGGGGAGATACCGCGTTTAATTCGCTCACACAGTAAACGACTTGTTTATTCGGACCGTTTTAATTAAAGGGAACTGGGGCTCTACTCCTTTCTCTGGTACCCTTGGTTGTATTTACGGCTACCTAGCTTGATAAGTACTGTTTGCATTTTTGGCTGGGAGTCTCAGATTTAGTATTTAGTTACAAGGGCAGCAGTCATTTGACTCGACCGTTCGGTTAGATTGGAATTTAAAAGGTAAGTTTTTACCGGATTGCTCTGCCTCCTCCAGTTTCTCCTGGGCGTTGGAGCCAGTCTGTTTTATGTGGGTTCTCTGCTAAGCCCTGTGATATTTTTAGTTTAGTATATTAATAGTACTGGGAAATTGCATAGGTAAGGGTAGGTTTGAGGTTCTGCAAGCCAAATTTGTGGAATTAGCTGAGAAGCTTAGGAGCAGATCCTCAATGGTAGTGTTCTCTGGGATTCTACTGGTACCACATGCAAGCAGAGGAAAGCAGAATTTTATCTGGAGTTTTAACACGTGGCCACGAACCTGGTGTAGGAAAGAGGGGTATAGGTTTATGGGGCACTGGAAATTTTTCTGGCACAGGGGTGACCTGTTCAAGCCTGAGGGGCTGCACCAGAACCGGAGGGGTACCTTTACACTGGGCCAGTGTATGTTGAGGGTAGCACAGGATTATTTAAACTAGGGACTTGGGGGGCAAGGGGGTTAGTGAGTGTTACGCATAGGGAAATGCAGTCTGCTCCGATGGAGGCAGACTGCGTTACATGCACTATTGCTGATATACTTTTAAAGCACCAAAGCGAGTTGGAGGGCTTTAATCAGTGGCCACATTGGAAATCAAGGCGGAAGAGCATTAGTAATAACCTGAAATGTTTTTACTTAAATGCAAGAAGCATCAAAAAATTTCCAGAGCTTGAGGCTGTTATAATTAGTGAGGGGCGATGACATAGTTGGGATTACAGAGACGTGGCTAAGTGAAGAGGATGGAGATGAATATAATATAGAAGGTTATAAGCTCTTTAGGAAAGACAGATGTAATAGGCGAGGAGGTGGCGTAGCAAGCTATGTGAATGAAAACATAAATGTACAGGAAATTCCCAAAATTGAATATTCCTTGCCTTGTGAAGATGTCTGGGTCAGGCTCATTGGCAAACACGAGACAGGTTTAAACATAGGAGTATGCTATCGACCACCTGCTTTAGACAGTACAGTCAATGAAATGCTTTTTAGGAGGATTACGCAAGCTTTTAGAGGTGGAGGGACTATTATTATGGGGTCATTCCATGCCATTTGAATAATAGGCTTACTCCACACCATCTCAGCTTTACTTGAAATTTTATTGTGGTAATCAGCATGGTATTAGATGAATAATCTCAAAATTGTAGCCTCCTACTCCAATAATTTCCCATGTTGATAGCAATTTTAGTGTTCAGAAATAAAAGTTAAATTTATTATTTTTTGAGTCCTGTTGAAATTTTCCAGAAATCAAATGTTAACTCAGCAATGAAACATGATAAGAGACCTGAAATTTCACTTGCTGACCCAGAATTTTGTGTAGATTCCAAATTAGAATTTGTTCCCTTGTGATCATATAGAGCGCCATTAATGTCTAAAATTGAAGAAAATATCAATCTCATCCATGTTTAGAAGTCCAAAAAACCAAGAAAATATTCAAATACAGATCTGTTCTTTATTGTGCTTGCACATTTATAGGTATATTTTCATAAAATAAAACATAGATAATTATAAACCCATTCATGCTGAACAACGCATCAGACGGAAGCTTCTTCCAGAAATACCAGAGACCCAGTTCGGATTCATGAATGACTGAGGAACAAGGAACGCGATTTTTGTCTTGAGAATATTGTTCGAGCACCAGAACAGCACCAGAAGGACATCTATCTGTGCTTCATTAACTATCAAAAGGCTTTCGGCAAGGTGCGCCACTCTGAACTTTTCAAGATGCTCATCAGTATCCAAGTAGATGACAAGGACCTCCGCATTGTACAGTCGGTATATCGTGACCAACTCGCGGCCGTCTGTCTCCCTTGTGGCACAACAAACTGGTTCAAAATCAAACGAGGAGTACGCCAAGGCTGTGTCATGTCCTCAGACCTCTTTAATCTGTATTCAGAAGTGATCCTGCGCGTGCTTGAAGAAAGAGCTGAGGGCATCCTTATCAACGGCGTCAAGATCAACAATCTCAGATACGCTGACGGTACCGTCTTGCTGGCTTGGTCCGAGGAAGAGCTCCAGTCACTCTTCGATGCTACGGTTGAGGCCAGCGAGCGCCTTGGTCTTAATGTCAACACTAAGAAGACAAAAACCATGATCATTTCGAAATCGGAGGTCCTAGCGACATGTCAGCTACGCCCTGGAAACAACCCTATCGGCCAAGTATCCTAGTTTAACTACTTTTGCGCCATTGTCACCTCGGACGCGCGATGTAAGAAACAGATCCGTAGACGAATTGGAATTGCAAAGGACGCTTTCAGCAACATGCGCTCGATCTTCACTGATCGCAAGTTGTCGATGAAGATCAAAATCCAGCTTCTCAAGTCCTACGTCTGATCAACTCTTCTGTACGGCTGTGAATCATGGACGTTCACCACCGAGACTCGTAGAAGTGTCGAGGCAGCAGAGGTGTGGTTTTACCGCAGGATGCTCCGCATCTCATACGTGGACCGAGTTACCAACGAAAAGGTCCTCCGACGGGTTGGTATGGAGTTACATCTCACGATTGTTCAACGGCAGCTCCGGTTTCTTGGACACAGTGTGAGAAAGCAAACGCTGGAAGACCTAAGCCTCAGTGGAAAGATTGTGGGAAAGAAAGCCAGGGGAGGTCAGAGAAAAACATTCCTCAAGAACTTTGATCTTACCCCTTCAGACATCTGGACTTTAGCAAGACAGAGGGAAAAATGGCACGATATGGTTCACCAAGCGTCGATTCGGCGATGACACTTCCAGATCCATGCTGAACATATGGTAGTTCAAAAATGGAAAAAGTATAAATCACGCACAATCAAATCCAGGTGAATTTCAGCAAGTAGCAGAGGTACTATAGCAATGATATTTGGTGTGTACATTACTAACATCATAAACAACAAATGTATGAAATGTCAGATTTGTGTTCCTCTTGTAACCATTTTTATAGTGTGTGACATTTCTACATATTTTCTAGTGCATAAAAATCTAACAAACTAGCTGTATGTACATAGTACGATTACTTTCATCCTAATTTACCTTAATAAGAAGTCATAGTCACTTAAATATGTAAGCAAAATCATTATGAAATGATTATACAAATGATCACTATCAAAAATGTAAATAAAATGAGCAAGATACTTGCTTTCAATGCACATATTGGGATACTTCGGCCTATAAATCAAGTATTATTCTTCATGAATTCCTCACCAGAACTCTGTTACTTCATTCACATTTGAGGTGATCTTCTTCACATATGTTGGGCACAATTTCTGTCCCGGTTTAACTGACTTCTCAAAGCGGTCCTGTAGCTGCATGGCATAATTCAATTCAATTTATTTTGTGTAGCGCTTTTCACAGAGACTGTCACAAAGACGCTTTACAGTGAGAGTTTAAAGAAATAACAAGGCAGTGCCCAGCCTATTCCCCACTACAGCAAATGAGGCAAAAAACTCCCAGTAGGGAGAAAAATCCTCCAACAGTGGTGAGAAAAAACTCCCCAGTGGGAAGAAATCTCAGGAGGAACCCGGCCATAGTGGGGGAGCCCATCCTCTGCGGGCTAGCTAATTAAGAACAAAAAAGTAAAATGGAGTGAACGACAGAGGAGTTCCATTTAAGTCCATCTAAACAAATAATCAATTTGAATAGTTCTCAAAGATCCTTTTATGGGATTCTTATGGACAGCGAAAGGATCAGAAGTGTTACCTTGTAATGAAGTGTATTTCAGCAAATAGTACTTCTCATGGTGTAAGCAGATTGATAGATTAGGTTTGTTCTTCAAATTTCTCAAATCAGATCTCCATAATATCCGTGACCTGTCCTCTTCAGATAAATCTGAGAATTGTCTAATTTGTTGTTTGCCTTTTGTATATGATGTTTTGTGACATGCCGTATTCAATTCTAAACCAAACGAACAATTGGATAAAGAGTGACTAGTTGACGGCATAGCCATATTTCAGTGCTATTCTTCAGCTTTGTCTCGATACAACTTTTTGCAATCAAGGATCAAGGGAGTGATGTCATTCCATAGATGCTGATTGTGCAAATGACTGGACTCCAGAATGACAGCAGCATGAGTCATTAATGTGTTTGGACATGCATGCATGTTGTGCCATGCATGTTACATCAGCACTGAAATGCATGTTACTCCATATGACCCAATGGATAGTTGGATACTCTGCTCATATTCAGTGAAAAAATAATTCCCTGGATAATTCTGAGAAAAAATTTCTGAATACATGTAAATCTAATATATTTGGTTGTCAGTGGTATCTCATCTGAGCTAAATATGGTGGGGAGTGGCGTCCCCCAGGGATCGGTGTTGGGGCCCCTGCTGTTCCTCATCTACATTAATGACCTCGATAGTGATATTGAGAGCAGATTGGTTAGTTTGCAATGATACTAAATTGGGTGGTTTGGCAAATAGTTCAGGGTCCACTAAAGTGATTCAGGATGATTGGGATAGAATCCAGAATTGGGCAGAAATGTGGCAAATGAAATTTAATCTAGCAAAATGTAAAGTTGTTCATGCAGGTAATAAAAACATTAGACAGGATTACTTCATGGGAGGTTTAAAACTGGAATGTGCTGCACACGAGAAAGATATGGGAGTGATTCTTGACCAAACCCTCACAGCCTCTAGCCATTGTGCCGTAGCAGTTAAAAAAGCCAATCAGATGCTTGGATACATTTCTAAAAGTATTGTGTACAAATCTAAGGAGGTGATGCTTCTTTTGTACAACACATTCGTCAGACCGCATCTGGAGTATTGTGTACAGTTCTGGGGACCATACTTTAAGAAAGATATAGAGGCTCTAGAGAAAGTTCAGAGAAGAGCCACTAAGCTTATTATAGGTATAAAAGATGAAAGCTATAAGAAGAGGATGAAGATCCTAAATCTCTTTAGTCTTAGGAAAAGGAGACTCAGGGGTGATTTGATTGAGGTCTTTAAATATGTGAAAGGGATAAACAAAGTGAATTATGTAGGATTCCTTCGACCAAGTGTTGTGAGTAGAACTTGGGGTCACAAATGGAAGTTGACCAAAGGTAAATTTAGCACTGATATTCGGAAATATTTCTTCACACAAAGAGTAATTTCAATGTTGAATAGCTTGCCTGACCATATTGTTGAGGCAGAGACCTTGGGGTTTTTCAAGAGCAGGCTTGACTTAATGCTAGATACCATTGAGTCATTGAGCATCTGAAGGGATATGTTCACAATAGTATAAAGAAACTGGTGAGCGTAGGTGGGCTGAAAGGCCTGTTCTTGCCATTCATGTTATGTTATGTTTGCTGCTCTTCTCTCAGAATCAGGTTAGTACATGGCTCCAATGAGCAGCATTGAGTCCCGCAGTTTTTCCTCGGACTAAGGTTCCAATAATTGGAATAAAATCATTTGAAGTTAAACGTTCTTTGCAAAATGTCCTTTTAGCTGCATGTGGTAGCTCTTTACTACCCATCTGGTTTTCGTGCAGTGGCGATCAGTGTTGGCCTGTTCAGTGTCATGCTGCGAGTTACCACCAAGCACAGATGGCATATGTGCATCATAACCATGGGACTCAAGAACAGACATGACATCCCTGAAGCCTCTGTCAACAATCACATCGTTATGCTCCTCCATCCAGGATTTCAGATGGTCCAGTGTGTCAGAAATGTGCTTTGATATGCTGGCATCATTTTCACTTCCATAATATGGACCAAATGAATCCAAGACATAGCCATCAGGAAGCACAACACTCATGAACTTCAAATAATTAAAATTTTTGTGTTCGCAATTGAACTTTCTCTGTAGTTTGCAGTCTTTAGTCTCATTTACTTACAAATATATCCCATCCATAATAATAATAATAAATAATAAATTTTATTTATATAGCACCTTTCCAGCAATACAGCACAAAGTGCTTCACAAGCAGGTAAAATACATGTACATAAAAGCAATAAAACGAAATGGGGGAAACAAGGAATTAAACAAGGAAAATCAAGATAATAAAACGAGACATACATGAAAACACAACCATAAAAGATCCCTGCCATCGTTCTGCAACCAGCCAATGAACTGAGGTTAAAGGAGCGATACATCTGTGACTGGTGGTCTCCAGCTGATGACCTGCTTTCACCATAGGTATTACACCTGCACAAAGGCACTGGTGGAGGTGCGTCATGCAGCAATGCCCAGCACTTAGACCACCAACCTGAATCAAGATGAACAGACCGAATAAACAAGTACGTTTACTATGTGAGCTAACTTAACATGGTCTCTCCCCCAACAAGCTGGCACTAAGCACTCGAACAAGCAACTAAACTTTAACCAGCTGATCAAGGCATTGACCGCAATCATAGGAAAATACAAAAATAACGTAATTTGCGATGTGTTTAATCAGAAGAGCCCTTCGGTAAAAATGAGATAAGAAAAAGACTAAAACCCCGGTTAGCATTAAAGGGACATTGTGTAGGAATTACTCCCATCCAGCAGCGGCTTGTGAACTGGCAATAGGGGAAGCTCAAACAATCCCTTGAAATTAATGACTGCTCATGACCTGTTTTCAATCATTCATTTAAATTACCAGGACAGAAACTCCGAAAACTCTCTACATCATCAGATGTGGCCAGTTTTCATTTATAACGCATACTGAGTACGATTCCAGACTTCTCACGCTTTTATTAACTCAGGGGTTGGGGTTTGGAAGCAATGCATTTGTTTCATGATCGTTTAAATTAAGTAAGAGAATTTGAAACGTCTTTATGCAATTTCATTGCTTCAAACTCCTCCATGCACAAGTACTTCAATTCCACGCGAAAATCTCTTTCATACGTGCTGATAGAATAACTGCTGTCTACAGCAGAGGAACGTAAAAATGCCACTTAAACTCATGCCGAATGCGTGAGAGTTGACAGGTATGCGTTATTAATGAAAACCTGCATCAGATAATGTTGAGTTTTCGTAGTTTCTGTTGTTGTAATTTAAATGGATGATTGAAAACAGGTCATGAACAATCATTAACTTTAAGGAATTGTTTGAGCTTCCCCTGTTGCCAATTCACGAGCCGCCACTGCTCCCATCCAGCGTTGGAATTGTGTATTATATTCAAACGAATAATGCACTCTAGCGCCTCTTTTAAACATATATTGCAACTACGGCAGCCACCGTGCATCAAAAAGCCTTGTCAACGCTGATGAAACCATGGATGTATTAATAGAACTGGTACTACTGAACCGAACGCCAGCATATTGAGGGCTAACTGCAATAAACAGTTATGCCCAATACATAACTGTTTATTGCACTCAGCCCTCGATATATTACATGAAGCAGCAAAACACAGTACCGTGAATCGGTGTAAGATATTCAAAGCAATGGTAATAAACAACTCTGCTTAGGTGCATCTTGAACATTTTATACTACGAAAAAGCAAAGCAAGTGTTGGCTACATGCACGCTTATAGGATGTCACCTTCAATAGTGACAGAATACATACCCGTTAACCAACAACAGCCTTTGCTACCTCACTGTTTATTCTGTAACGTAACAGAAAAGACAGGTGAAGCAGTCGAGTCGCTGTATATTCATCAAATACCATAACTGAAAACACTGGTGTCATTACACCTGCTCACTTTACCGACTTGGTAATGACATAAGCCGACAGCACGGAATCTCCTGACCAGTGCTACACACACAGAACTGCAGCAGTGCAGCTTATGAGAACGCTCTTAGAGACAAGGTGCCTTTGGTGTTCGCGTAGCCTGAATTAATATAAAAAATAGTCTCTGCCGTGGAAAAAGGAACCGACAATTTAAAAAAAAAAAAAAAAAAGAGAAAAATCAACAGATTATATATTGATCATTTGCGGTAGTAAAAAAATTTATTCACGGATCTATTAGTGCAGGGGTGGGCAATCACGGTCCTGGAGGGCCGGTGTGTCTGCAGGTTTTTATTCCTATCAATTACCCTGACTAATTGAATTAATCGATTGCATGCACAGATATAGATTTTCGCAATGATTCGATCAAAGGAAAATGTTTTATGAAGGGAGACATGAGATTCATGATAATTTAAAGAAATGCGCATGAAACGTCAGATTTCATAAATGGTTTGGCTAATTGAGACAATCAACTAATTAAAGACCAGACGTTGGTGTGAAAACCAGGGACAGATACGGCCCTCGCTGCCCACCTCTGTATTAGTGTCTTTTTCAATTGTTCCTTATGGAATAAAATGGTGAAACTCCTCCGGTGGCCCGTAACTACGAAAGGTGTGCTTATCTCTGCGCGTATAGAGCTAGAACCAAGTTAAAACATATTTGTTCGCGCATTGCTAAACTAGAGTTTGAAGCGCTCATCACAAAAAACTTTGAATACACTCACCATAGGTAAGCAGATGTTTACCTGGACTCGCATAATCAAGCGGTCATGCTTGACCGCGTTTTATTGTTTTATTGTTTTGCCTGTTACTTGCATAATGAATTAGGGTAAGTAGGTGTACGTTTAGCAGTGTGTCTCGACTACCTGTAGATGCAAAATTACGGACAGAAGACACCGTCGTAAAAATTTAATGTGGGATGACGCGGACCCTCAGAGACTGTCAAAGCACGGACAGGTGTCATTTGTGACAGGAAGGCTGATGTGAAGTCGAACGAAAAAGAAGTCTGGTGCATGGACCATCATCCAGAAGCGCAAATCGAACTGGGAATTGGAAGGGAGACAGCCACGTCCTTTATGACAACAATTAGTCCTGGCTAGTTCCCAATCATTTTCCTTCATTGAGGCGTTTTCTAGTTATCTTCATTGGCAGTTGAAGACACGATTTATCTCCATGTGTGATCTAACAGCGATGCAATCATGGGCTTAATTCAGAACAGAGAAATAATGTACTTATTAAAAGGCTAATGCTTCGCCTCAATTGAACTGGTCCGCATTGTAATGAAATATGGCCTTTCACTCTGTTTTGCATGGGTTGATGATAGATGTGGCACTCTGCTGTTAAATAGGCTATTAAAAGCGTGCGGCTCAAGCTACTTGCGTGACAGTCAACAGGTATACAATTTTTAACAATGTCGATTTAAATACTGCAAACACGCGTCCAGATGTATGATTGTCGTCTTAACAGGTGCTGCTTGTTCTCTCCGATAAAGCGTGGAGTGCTCTCGGGGTGAACCTTTTGTTAATTATGAAAATGACTGAGAATCAGGACTAATAATTGTTTAAAACGGACGTTTTGTGCAAACCAATTCACAGTTCTGGCTATGCCACTGTATACTGAATTTATCCAACGATTTCATCGCTGTCAGATCGCATATGGATAGTAACAGTGTCATCAGTTGCCAATTACGATAATTGGAAAACGCGTCAAGGAATTCAATTCCCCGTTCGATTTGCGCCACTGCCAACATCATTAAGTGCAATAACGGCATTCTTTCCGGACTGCACAAGAAGAAACATCAAAGAGTACAAAGAACTCTAGCGGCGAATGAAAAATAAAACTAAGTCTGCCGATCGAGCCCGGAAAATTGATATACTGAAAACAGGTGGTGGCACCTTCCCATGATGAAAATAAGCACATTTTAGGAACCGTTTAGCCGTTTCATTCACTTGAGGAGATAAGCACTAGAGCTGCAACTATCGAGTATTTTTGGAATCGGGTATTCTGTCGATTATTTCTACGAGTAATCGAGTAATCTAACGAATCTTACTTTTTTGTTTTTAAACAATTAAATCAATTGTGTACAATGGAATATGAAAGGCCTATTAAAATGAACAAACAATTGCGGTTTTTTCCTCAGAAAAAGGTTTTTATTTTAACAACTATCAAAGTTGAAACCATTGCTGGCTTAAGAACTAAGCCAATAAAACAATCTTAATCGAAGACAATAAAAATAAATCTTTGCTATGTAAATAAAAAATGAAATACAATTCAGCAGTCAGCCATTCAAAGTGGTTATAAAATTCAGCATTTCAGTCAACAATCCAAAGCAGCGTAAACCATTAGGCACAAGAACTAAGCCGATTGGTATGAATTTGGCAAACGTGTATAAGAAAGGGGACAGAGAGAGAGAGATTAGCTCTCCCTGTATAAAAAAATCAAAACACCGAACTTCTCAATGAAAACTTTAAAGTTTAAACCATTGCTGGCTTAAGAAGAAAACTCTTCACCTCATATATGAACTGTACTGTATGTGTACCTGTGTGTGTGTGTGTATCAGTGTCCCTATCAGTGTGGTGTGGACAGCCGCATTACTAGTCTGACAAGTATGAACTATGTCATCGTGGATGACAAAAAAGGTGTTTAATACAAGTTTATCTGCGGACACCAACAGGCTATGCGTAACCTAGACGCTCCCGCTTTTTTTTTTTTTTAATTGCGCTGGACGTGAGTAACTTCCATGCCTCGTTACTACAGACTAACACCACAGGCTATGAATACTGTACGTTTTAACAGGCGCTAGTGTTAATATCAATCTTAAATGTACGTTACTTTGTAGAAGCTCCTCCCGTTGGAGCGGTGAAGTGAGGGTGTTTTCTTTTTTGGCGCTGCAGCATTGACGATGTGCTGTTGTGATAAGCCAGGTCGGCTTTACAGTAGACACACTGTACCGTATTTTCCTCCCTTCGAAGTCTGAAATGGTCCCACACTTCTGACGCTTTCGGCCTGTGTCCTCTATAGGCCTATTATCTGCTATTGTTACCGGTAGGTAGAGCGCTGAGCAGCAAATAAAACCACTCGGCCCGCCTTGGATATTTTGAAATGTCCGTCAATTACAACAGTCTGAGTGAAACACTTAGACATACCGTAGGCAACATATTTTATTTATTTTATAATTTCTCTTAAACGGTTTGCGATCAGGTTTGCCTGATTAACAATCAGTTTATTAACTGAACAGCCACCGCCAATGCATGACACGTAATAATTAACGAATGACAAAGCGATTATCTGTTGGCTATGTTGATATAATTGATGTGACTGCGCAAGGATGACAATCTGCAAAAAATCCGGAACTTTCGCTGACTTCGCGGCGATTACTTTCATTATTATCACTCAGTTATGTACGGAAGCCCTGAACCGCACCGTGAAAAAAAAAATTTTTGTGGTGAAGTAAAAGTGTAATTTTTTTCCTTTTGTTATTACGAGATATTATCTCGTTATTACGAGATATTATCTCGTTATTTCGAGATAATATCTCGTTATTTCGAGATAACATTACGACCTGTCTGGGATTGAATCAATATGAATCGCTCATTTTTCCGAGGATGCATCGGCTGGTAACTTGTGTGAACTTGACAGCGCGCATAGCTATCACAGAATTCTTTTCGGCATCTAAGCGGGAGCGGGACGCTCCTGAGAGAGAAGGGCAGGGTTACGTTTCCCAAAAGCGTAGATGCTAACTAAACAAGTTACACTAACATGGCAATATCCCCCGCCGCCTCAATTTTTTGTGTCCGTTCGGACAGACGGACGGAGCCCAATGCTATATCCCCTGCTTCGCGCTAATCGGGGGATACTTAGCAACGTACAGAGTTTGTCCATTCACAGTCAGTGACTGCGTTTACATACACCATGTTCCTGTATTTGACTGAGTACCTGTCATGTAAACGCGTTCAATAACCCGATTAAGGTCATTTTCCGATTCGAAATATTCCGAATAAGACCCCTGGCATATGCCTGTTTTAATCGGAATATTGGCTCATGTATATACACCTTCATCGGAATATGCCCTCGAACTGAATATTCAACCACGTCTGCGCCTGTTCACTTCGCAAGGAATTAAGTTAGCATTTTTGGAGCAAACAGGAGACGACTGTATGCATAATGAAAGACATGAATATATTGTAATATATCGATGGGTGAAAGCACCGTAACAACAATATAATTATGGTAGGCGAAAAGTGGAGAGAGACTGGTTTTGTGTTGACTGACAAGCGCCAACCCGATTCAGCATCGCTGGAAAACTCTGAAGGCGCCATATTCCAAAGCGAAAAAATAAAGGCAGTGACTCTTTTTGCGCCAGTAGTAATCTTGCTCCAATTACCTATTCTTAAGATCTTCCGTATGTTCATGCACAATTTAGGAAATCAGGACTTGGAGCAATAGACTGATTTATACAGTCTATGCTTATACATCGGCATTAAGGATAACGCACAATTAATGCATCTTGTATGTTACCGTGTATCTTAAAAGAACGAAACAACACCAGCATTACGTTTTAACAAGTTTAATAATACATGTATGAATATTTAGGTAGTAGAATTATGTACAATTAACATGAATTAAGCTGCTTTCACACCGGACGCGAAACGAATTTTTCGGAAGACATTCAAATTCAATGCAAAGACGCAAATACGCGTGTTTCGCGTGGATTCGCGTCTTTGCATTGACTTTTGAAAATGATCTGTCGTACGAAAAATTCATTCGAGTCCAGTGTGAAAGTGGCTTTATTGTAAACATTCACAACGATATTTTTGGGTAAAGAAATACAGATTCAGGACGACAAAAACAATTAAAAACATCTATTTTGATTAATACACATTCGGATTCAACCTTTATAGCCTAACAACATAACCATATGGAATATCTTATTTATTATGAAATAATTAATCGGAACAATGACACGGATTAGAAAAAATAGGTAGGTGCTGAACTTTTTTTTCTGATTACCTTTTTATTTACGCAATGTCCATGTGTCCGAAAGTCGGACAGGGTTTTAATATAACTCCGTGTCCGACAGTCGGATGGTTTCAATATAACTCCGTGTCCGACAGTCGATTATTGTTTTTAATCTCTTAAAATCTGCTGAATCTTTTGTTATTAAGCGTGATTTTTTTATCAGAGGGCTCATTTCTTCAAGATGTGTACCGAAAATTTCAATCAAAAACAATCAGAACATCCAATGTGCTCTGCAATCAATTTATTTGGGCTATTTTTATAAATACAATGAAGTCCGTACAATGCCTATTAGGCCTAAATGCAAAATACTCCGTGTCCGACAGCCTAAAAAAAGAGACCGATTAGAACAGATTGATAACGAAATAAAGAATAAAAAACATTTTTACAACAAACAGAACAACCAATGAACACTGCAATTTATTTATTTGCGGGCCATCTTGTTTGGATGTTCTGTTTGTCGGTGATATATTTTTATTCTTTATTTCGTTATAAATCTGCTCTCATATCAATACTTTTACTTTCTGTTGTCTACCGGACATGGAGTATTTTGCATTTCGCGTCCGACAGTCTTGATCATGCAAGCGATATTTCATTCACAATGTCAATGGTCATGGAATTGATTTGACTGACTAATTTTCTGACTAATTTTCGAAAGAGAGACCGAATAAAGACTGTTTTCTATCTTCTACGGAAGAAAGCAGACGAATAAAGAGACTAAGAAAAGTCGATAGCTATCAATTTGCATTTTGTGAAGGTAGAACGCAAACATGGCCAAGTTTGTACGTCTAATAATTGCTGGAATACTCGAAAAATTAAAACTTTTAATGAATTTGGGACACGGTGTATTTTAGGATCTCTGTCCGACAGTCGCTAAATTCGTAATAAATGCACTAAGTCCCGCGCCAATGTCGACCCACTTTATTTAGCAGAGCTTAAACAGACACATTGATTGAAATTCTCGGTACTCATCTTGAAGAAATGAGCCCTCTGATCAAAACATTCACTTTTAATATCTAAAAGATTCAGCAGATTTTAAGAGATTAAAAACAATAATCGACTGTCGGACACGGAGTTATATTGAAAGGGCATTGCGTAAATAAAAAGGTAATCAGAAAAAAAAGTTCAGCACCTTCCTATTGTTTTCTAATCCGTGTCATTGTTCCGATTAATTATTTCATAATAAATAAGATATTCCATATGGTTATGTTGTTAGGCTATAAATGTTGAATCCGACTGTGTATTAATCAAAATAGATGTTTTTAATTGTTTTTGTCGCTCTGAATCTGTATTTCTTTACTCAAAAATATCGTTGTGAATGTTTACAATAAAGCCACTTTCACACTGGACTCGAATGAATTTTTCGTACGACAGATCACTTTCAAAAGTCAATGCAAAGACGCGAATCCACGCGTATTTGCGTCTTTGCATTGAATTTGAATGTAACCTGTCTTGCGAAAAATTCGTTTCGCGTCCGGTGTGAAAGCAGCTTAATTCATGTTAATTATACATAATTCTATTACCTAAATATTCATACATGTATTATTAAACTTGTTAAAACGTAATGCTGGTGTTGTTTCATTCTTTTAAGATACATGGTAACATACAAGATGCATTAATTGTGCGTTATCCTTAATGCCGTTGTATAAGCAGACTGTATAAATCAGTCTATGGCTCCAAGTCCGGATTTCCTACATTGTGCATGAACATACGGAAGATCTTAAGAATGGGTAATTGGAGCAAGATTACGACTGGCGTAAAAAAAAGTCATTGCCTTTATTTTTTCGCTTTGGAATATGCTGCCTTCAGAGTTTTCCAGCGATGCTGAATCGGGTTGGCGCTAGTCAGTCAACACAAAACCAGTCTCTCTCCACTTTTCGCCTACCATAATTATATTGTTGTTACGGTGCTTTCGCCCATCGATATATTACAATATATTCATGTCTTTCATTATGCATACAGTCGTCTCCTCTTTGCTCCAAAAATGCTAATTCCTTGCGAAGTGAACAGGCGCAGACGTGGTTGAATATTCAGTTCGAGGGCATATTCTGATTAAGGTGTATACATGAGCCAATATTCCGATTAAAACAGGCATATGCCAGGGGTCTTATTCGGAATATTTCGAATCGGAAAATGACCTTAATCGGGTTATTGAACTCGTTTACATGACAGGTACGCAATCAAATACAGGAACATGGTGCGTAAACGCAGTCACTGACTGTGAATGGACGAACTATGTACATTGCTAAGTATCCCCCGATTAGCGCGAAGCGGGGGATATAGCATTGAGCTCCGTCCGTCCGTCCCTACGGACACAAAACATTGAGGCGGCGGGGAATATTGCCATGTTAGTGTAACTTGTTTAGTTGGCATCTATGCTTTTGGGAAACGTAACCCTGCCCTTCTCTCTCAGGAGCGTCCCGCTCCCGCTTAGATGCCGAAAGGAATTCTGTTATATGCCTGCAGTCATGTTCACACAAGTTACCAGCCGATGCATCCTCGGAAAAATGGGCGATTATATTGATTCAAGCCCAGACAGGGCGTAATGTTATCTCGAAATAACGAGATATTATCTCGAAATAACGAGATAATATCTCGTAATAACGAGATCTTATCTCGAAATAACGAGATATTATCTCGAAATAACGAGATAATATCTCGTAAAAACAAGATATTATCGCGAAATAACGAGATAATATCGCAAAATAACAAAAGGAAAAAAATTACACTTTTACTTCACCACAAAAATTTTTTTTTTTCACAGTGCGGTTCAGGGCTTCCGTAGTTATGCGTCTAACAACGCACTTTAGCCGTCACTACATTCAGACGAGAGAACGGTGTTATGGCCCCAATTTGTTATTACATTTATAACACAACAGCAACAGCAAGGGATGACAAACACAGTTTTAACAACTAAAACACATTTAATTTTTAACAAAGACAAAGACTAATAACAACCTACAACTAAAGACCAAGATTGATAAATAAGAAAAAACAGAAATAATTACAGTCCCTTTTTAGTGGGGTGGCTTGGTGATGTCCTGGATGAAGAAAATGCTCAAACACAGGCAAAGAAATCCACAAAAGAAACGTCACAGGTCTTGAACAGAATGGCAGGTCTGGTCATCTTCTTGCAATTTCTCCTACTACTCTACTGTCTCAATTCTTTTCCTTATATACTCTTTTGCAGACCCCACCCACATTTAGACCTCTTTTTTTTTAATTTTCTGAGACTTGCCCCAGACATGTCCAGGACATGTCTAAACATGACTCCAGTCTGAGCTTAACAAAAAAAGGTAAATACTGCCATCTAGTGGCCTATATTCACATTACACCTCCATTCCAAAAGGGAAAAATTTTGACTCATAAAGGCAAAATTTTTCTTTTCAATACAAAATGGTTAAGTGAACACTTGTCTATATATACATATCATACAATATTCAAACACATGATATACACATTCAAACACGGGATAAGCAATCAGCAATTACATTGTCTGTACCCTTCACATGCTTAATTTCCAAGTCAAACTCCTGTAAAATCAAACTCCAATTCAACAATCTCCGATTCTTGTTTTTCATCTTACTCAAAAACATTAACGGATTGTGGTCAGTGTACACAATCATTGGCTTTTGTCCTGTACAAACATAAACCTCAAAGTGTTGTAAAGAAAGGACCAGAGCCAACAGTTCCTTCTCTATTGTGGAATAGTTCCTTTGGTGGCGATTGAACTTCCTGGAGAAGTATGCCACGGGATGCTCAATGTCATCAGAGTCACTTCTCTGTAGGAGCACAGATCCACAAGCTTGGTCGCTAGCATCGACCGCGATGGAGAACGGTTTGTTGAAGTCAGGAGATTTGAGCACGGGGAAGTGACACAGCAGAGACTTCAGGCGATCGAAGGCTCTCTGGCAAGCATCATCCCAAGTGAACTTTACGCCTTTCTTCAGTTGGTTAGTTAGACTGAGAGCAATCTCAGCAAAGTTCTTGCAGAACTTGCGGTAGTACCCGATCATTCCAAGGAAGCGGCGCAAAGCTTTTTTGTTGTCAGGAACTGGAAAGTCCATGATGGCTTGGACTTTAGCATTTATGGGTGCCACCTTACCCTGGCCTATGACGTAGCCAAGATAGGTGACAGTAGCACAACCAAAGTCACTCTTGTTCAGGTTAACAGTCAGGTTAGCCTGGGTCAGGCGCTGGAACAACGTCTCTACATCTTTTAGATGTTCTTCCCAGGAGTCACTCCATGTGATCAGGTCATCGATGTATGCACCCAGGTGTGGCAATCCGGCGATTGTAGACTGTATCATCCTTTGGAACGTGGCTGGGGCATTTTTCATGTCAAAGGGTAGGACTTCATACTGGTACAATCCAGATGGTGTGGCAAAAGCAGAGATGCTCTTGGCCCTCTCAGTTAAAGGCACACACCAATAACCCTTCAATAAATCAATCTTGGTCAGAAACTTTGCTTGCCCTACACTATCAATACAATCATCAATCCTAGGTATTGGAAACACATCCGTTCTAGTTACAGCATTGACTTTGCGATAATCTGTACAGAATCTAGTACTTCCATCAGGTTTTGGAACTAGCACACAGGGTGAACTCCAATCGGAGTTGGAGGGTCTGATAATATCATGTTTTAACATGTACTCAACCTCTTTCTCAGCAATCTTTCTCTTTTCAGGATTCATCCGGTATGGATGCTGTTTTATTGGTTTGGCATCACCAACATCTACATCATGAGAGGCTATAGTAACTCTCTTTGGAACATCAGGAAACAAATCCTCATATTTCTTGATCAACCTTTCAAACTGATCTCTCTGTGAGGGTTCTAAGTGCTGGAGTTTTACATCAAGATTTTGCAACACTTCAGTGTTTGACAATTAACATGAAAGAACTTCAGCTTTAATTCTTGGTTCATCATCTTGAAACTCCCCCTCATCTTCACACGTTTCGACCATTGGAGAATCTGAAGTGACAGCTGCAACCCTAGCATTTCTGTCATGATAAGGCTTTAGCATGTTAATATGACACAATTGTTTTGGTTTTCTCCTATCTGGAGTCTTCACAATGTAATTGAGATCATTGAGTTTTGTCAGAATTTCATAGGGACCATGAAATCTAGCCTGCAATGGATTGGACTGCAAGGGAAACAACACAAGGACCTTTTCTCCTGGTTTAAACTCACGGCTTCTAGCCTTATGATCATACCAAGTTTTCATTTTTCCCTGACTTGATTTCAAGTTCTCTTTGGCAAGGTCACAAGCTGCACGCAATCTTTCCTTGAACTTGCTAACATAGTCTAACAGACTGATTTGCGGCTCTTCCTCTTGCCATTGTTCACTCAATAATAGCAAAGGTCCTCTCACTTCATGACCAAACACTAGCTCAAATGGACTGAATCCAGTAGACTCCTGCACTGCTTCTCTAGCTGCAAACAACAGCAAATGAACCCCTTCATCCCAGTCTTTCTCATGGTCATAACAATAAGTCCTCATCATTGTCTTGAGAGTGGAATGAAACCGCTCTAAGGCACCCTGACTTTCTGGATGATAGGCACTAGAAAGAATCTGTTTTGCACCTAGTTCATACACAACCTGCTGAAACAATCCTGAAGTGAAATTGCTACCTTGGTCTGACTGAATTTCCCTGGGAAGACCAAACAACGTGAAGAACTTTATCAAAGCCTTTGAGATTGCAGTTGCCTTGATGTTACGTAGAGGTATGGCTTCAGGGAATCTGGTAGATGCACACATGATTGTCAACAAATACTGATTTCCAGATCTAGTCTTGGGTAATGGACCAACGCAATCAACAATGACCCTAGAGAATGGCTCCCCAAATGCTGGGATAGGCTGCAATGGAGCTACAGGTGGGTCTAACTGGTGTTTTCCAACTACCTGACAAGTATGACAGGTTTTGCAAAAGTTGAAAACGTCTTTCCGAAGCCCAGGCCAAAAGAAGTGTTTCATGATCTTATCAACAGTCTTGTTAACACCAAGATGACCTCCTAAAGGTAAACTATGAGCCATTGTTAAGATCTCATTCCTATAGACCTTCGGAACAACAATTTGCCTGACCACTGCCCAATCTGCATTGGCAGGGATATCAGGAGGGCGCCACTTCCGCATCAACACACCATCCTTGAGATAATACCCAACTGGAACTGCATCTATTTCTTTTTCAGGAAGGGCTCTCCTCTTTAGTACACAAATTTCAGGATCATTAGTTTGCTCCTCAATCAACCGTTTTCTGGACAGAGACAAGTCTCCAGACACATCAGAATCACCAGACCCATCCGGCTGGCTGAATAGAGAACTGATAAAAGTATCTGATAAGTCCTCAAACGGAGAAACCATAGTAGGCCAATCAGAGTCATGAGGCGAACCACTTGAGTCCTGACTATTCAATGTACTGGACGGCACCACATCATCTTCTTCTTTAGCCTTCTTGGCCATAGCACGAGTCACTGCGCAAGAAGGATACAGAGATGGGTCCTCATCCCCATCTTCAGTGCTCGGCTGTGAAGTAAGATGTACAGGGGGAACTACTTTGCCCCCAGCCAGGTCATTGCCTAGCAACAGAGAAACACCCTTTATAGGTAGACTTGACATAAGTCCCACCTTTACCTGTCCTGTAACTAAATCTGACTTCAAGAATATAGAGCGCAGGGGTACAGATACAGTCCTCCCTTCAATACCTTGTACAAGTATGAAATCCCCTGAAGCGGTCTCATCACGTAACTCCAAGGAGTCCATCAACAAAAGTGACTGAGAAGCTCCGGTATCCCTTAGGATATATATGGGGACAGGAGTAGTATGCTCATTCAGAGCCACAAATCCCTCTGACACAAATGGAAGAAATTCCTCCCTCACGAAGTCAGCTGTATCAGGCTTTTTAGCCCCACAAGAAGCAGGTATTTTAGCAGATCGGTCATCTACTACAGGGGTTTCTAACCTTGTTTTCACAAAGGCATTTGGTTTGGTATCCTTTTCTTTTTCTTTCTTAGCTTTAAGGAACCAACAGTTAGTTGTAACATGACCAGATTTCTTGCAATATCTGCAAACTAGACCACTTCTGTCACTGTCAGCTTTCACACTTTGATCAGACCTGTTACTGGATTTCTGAGCACCATCACCAGATTTGTCTTTGTCTTTGGGTGAGGAATCTTGGGTATCACCGTAACCCTTTTTCTGAAATTGGGACCATTTATTGTTACTGCTAGACTGAAATTTGGACTTATGAGTGAGAACATATTCATCTGCAAATTTGGCAGCTGATTGCAAGTTCAGTGCTTGCTTCTCATTAAGGTAGGTCTTAACATCATCCTTAACACAGTTCTTGAATTCTTCAACTAACACCATCTCTTTTAGTGAGTTGAAATCATCCTTGACCTCCATAGAAGTACACCAGCGCTCAAAGCAAACCTGCTTCTCATTAGCAAATTCAACATAAGTCTGATTTTCAGATTTCTTCAGACCTCTGAATTTCTGTCGGTAAGCCTCTGGAACCAACTCATAAGCTCTCAAAATAACCTTTTTGACAACCTCATAATCAGAGGAATCATCTGCAGACAAAGCCGAATAGGCTTGTTGAGCTTTACCCTTGAGGACAGTTTGCAACATCAGAGGCCAGTGTTCCTTTGGCCACTGGCAACTCTTTGCTACCTTTTCAAAACACTGGAAATAGTTGTCAACATCCTTTTCCGAAAATGGAGGCACCAATTTTACCTCCTGGCTGGCACAAAATTTATTTTTAGTTTCAATTTTAATTTTTAGTTTCTCCATTTGGAGTCTTTCTTCTCTATCGAATTTCTCTAATTCAAAATCTCTCTGTCTCTGTCTCTGTCTTTCTGCTCTTTCCTCTTTCTCTCTCTCAAATTCTCTTTGTTTTTCTTCTCTTGCTAATTTTTCTAACTCAAACTGCCTTTGTTTTTCTTTTTCTTCCCTCTCAAATTCTCTTTGTTTCTCTTTTTCCTCCCTTTCTTTTACTCTTTCTTCCCTTTCTTTCTCTTTTTCCTCCCTTTCTTTTTCTCTTTCCTCCCTTTCAATCTCTAGCATTTTTAATTTAAGTTCCATTTCTATATTTGGATTTTCCACAGGAAACTGTTCCAGATCTCCTGGTGCAAACACATTTTCATCAATGTAATATTCAACTATCTCTCTAGCCAGTCTTGCTTTTCGCATGGCTGGTTTTACCTCTGTCAGCTCCAACTGTCTGCAAATTTCTAGCAGTTCTGTCTTTTTAAAAGACTTCAAAACCCCTACGGTTGGTGATGCCAAGAAATCATCCATTGCTGTTGTCAATATATATCTAGGAAAATTCACAAAAACAATTTCACAATTTGGAATGTTAGATTTTCAATAAATTACTCACACAATGGTCTATCCCGGACCTTGAGCCCCCAATTTGTTATGGCCCCAATTTGTTATTACATTTATAACACAACAGCAACAGCAAGGGATGACAAACACAGTTTTAACAACTAAAACACATTTAATTTTTAACAAAGACAAAGACTAATAACAACCTACAACTAAAGACCAAGATTAATAAATAAGAAAAAACAGAAATAATTACAGTCCCTTTTTAGTGGGGTGGCTTGGTGATGTCCTGGATGAAGAAAATGCTCAAACACAGGCAAAGAAATCCACAAAAGAAACGTCACAGGTCTTGAACAGAATGGCAGGTCTGGTCATCTTCTTGCAATTTCTCCTACTACTCTACTGTCTCAATTCTTTTCCTTATATACTCTTTTGCAGACCCCACCCACATTTGGACCTCTTTTTTTTTAATTTTCTGAGACTTGCCCCAGACATGTCCAGGACATGTCTAAACATGACTCCAGTCTGAGCTTAACAAAAAAAGGTAATCCATCTAGTGGCCTATATTCACATTACAACGGATTCTCTTGACTTGTTGCTCAATTAACCTCGCCAACTAATTTACGCAAATCCAGACGTAGGCGATTGATATTTTCCATCGTCGTTGATGTGCGGAAGTAAACGCCGTATATATTCGTGGTGCAATGTATGACAAGGCTTTCAAAAATAAATTAGATTCTCATCGGTTCCAGCAATCAGTCTGAGCAACTGTTTCTAATCGGGGAGGTAAACTGCGAGAGGTGTCTGTCATTAAAAAGTGAAAGGTGAGGTTATTGCTGGCCCTGTGTTTCTGCCGACGGACCGTCACTGTACTTTATAAATTATATTTCTATATGTATATTGAAACAGGGATAAGGCCTATCTGAACTGCGCTGTAGTTAACATATAGAGAATGCCGCGATGATACACAAATTATAATATAGAGTAACGTGACATTAATTAAACGGAGCCTCGAGGTAAGGAATTTGCCTCGATTATTTTTTGAACTCGAATTACTCGAGTTACCCGAGTAATCGTTGCAGCCCTAATCAGCACCTTTCGTAGTTATGAGCCTGTATGTTTACATGGTTTCAGTAGCTTTAGTCGCAATAAATGCCGGCTTTTAGTAACAGTAAATACCAGCTTCAAAAGTCTACCCACCAGCTTCACCGCCACTAAAAGCAGGTGGGTAGGCTTTGAAAGCCGGCATTTACCGCGATTATGGGAGCAACTGAAACCACGTAAACATACAGTTCCACCTGTAACAATGAGGATACAGTATTTTTAGCAAGATCTACTATTATGCTGCTTCTGGTAACAAGCAACAGTGCCACAAAACCGAATGAAAAGCTGGGTTTTGACTAATTTAGGCAGTACTGTTTACTTGGTTGTCGAGGAGAAAGCTGCAACTTCAGCGTTCCTTAGAAAATCTTTCTCCTTCATTAGCTCCTTCCACCTGGGTAAAGCTAGCCCGATGTTCACCCTTGTTTTTTGAGCGCGCCAGTCGCACTGCTTATTTCTCTTTTTAGTTTTTTTATCTCCTGTGCTGCTGCTGCATATGTATAGTCCTGCATTATGCTGCAGTAGTACTGATTTTCAAAGTCGCCGCGATAACCTCTCTTCCTGATTTCCTCCGGTGACTCAATCACTTTGCACTGGCTGGCGGGGCAAACGTGGATTTATTCCACGTTTGGTGCTATTTGTCCCTTGCTGGCGGCAACAGTTTCAAGATGGCTGACTGTCATGCCGCTCCCCTACCAGCTAACCCGTCCAATGTAGAAGCAAGTCAAAAATTCTTCGTTTACGAGAATATATCAGATTATTAGCGGAGGTCATAATACACCAATGATGACATGTTTGAATGCAGACTTCATTCAGTGCAAATTAAAAAAAAATTTAAATGTTACACATTGTCCCTTTAATATTTAATTCAAGCTTGGCAATGTGTTTATGCAGTAAGAGAAAGACCAAAGAGGACTAAAAACCCCTGTGAACATCAATATTTATTGGCTAGAAGACTGTATGAAAGGCAAGCAACCAAGTATGAAACCAACCCAAATTATATTTAATTCAATTTATTTTGTATAGCGCTTTTCACAGAGACTGTCACAAAGACGCTTTACGGTGAGAGTTTAAAGAAATAAAAAGAAATCTCAGGAGGAACCCGGCCATAGTGGGGGAGCCCATCCTCCGCGGGCTAGCTAATTAAGAACAAAAAAGTAAAATGGAGTGAGACGACAGAGGAGTTCCATTTAAGTCCATCTAAACAGTGGCAACGGTAGCTTCAAAAAGTGGCAAGTCGAGGATGGTGCAGGACTGGACCAGGGCCAAACCGGATCAGATCAGGACAGCAGGACAGCAGCAGCCAGCGCTCATGGTGAGGGACAGGGCTCATACGGTCCAGGACTCAGGGAAGTGGAGGGAAAGATCCTCGGAAAGAGACACAGAAGAAAGGGGTGTGAGGCACTGGATAACTACTGCATGATAATAAAAGTACCGTCCTCTGTCATGTGCCAAGTGAGAAGTTATAAGGAGACTGGTCAGGAAACAGTCAACACCCCTCCATCCACTTCCTGCAGCACAGAGGCCCAACAGTTATTTCAGGCTGTTAGATCACTTTTCATTTTCTAAACAATAGTACCATATGGACCTCCCCTGTGACTAAGGCTATAGCAAGCCCCACCGGTGCCGTGTAAGTGCAATCTCAGTGCCACCGGTTCCACATGGATTTAAGCAATTTTAACGACCAAAAGCTAGCATCCTTCATCCACTTAATGTAGCACAGAGGCCCTGAAATTCCATCCGACCAAGGCTGCGTAATTTTTCACTCAGATACCACCAACACCATGTGGACCTACCCGGTGACTAAGGCCCTAGCAAGCCCCACCGGTGCCGTATAAGTGCTATCTCGGTGCCACCGGTTCCACATGGATTTGCGTAACACTACACCAGTGCCATATGGACCTACCCGGTGACTAAGGCTGTAACAAGCCCCACTGGCACCGTTAATGCATGCTCAGTGCCACCGGTTCCACATGGATTTACTTAACTCAGGCTTCCAATATCTTATGAACCCATCAACTAGGTTTTAGTCAGTCCCATCAGAGCCAAGTAATGTTTTATACATAATGATCTAATCATGATCTAATCATAGGCTTGACTAAAAAGGTAAGTTTTTAGCCTACTCTTGAACACAGAGACTGTGTCTGAGGCCCGAATGTCCGTTGGGAGATTGTTCCACAAAATTGATGCTCTCCCTCCAGATGTAACTCTAGATATTGTTGGAATTTTCAAATATCCAGCACCTTGTGAACAAAGTAATCTTGGAGGGGAGTAAGGAATGAGAAGTGCAATAAGATATTCTGGGGCCAAATTATTTAAGGCTTTATAGGTGAGCAGTAGAATTTTATATTCAATTCTAAATTTGACAGGCAGCCAGTGAAGATTTTTGAGTACTGGGCTAATGTGGTCATATTTCTTCGTCCTGGTCAGAACCCTAGCAGCAGCATTCTGCACTAATTGAAGGCGATTCAGGATAGAACTGGTGCAGCCTGACAGTAAAACGTTACAGTAATCCAGCCGAGAGGACACTAATGCATGAACCATTTTTTCGGCGTCCTGAAGAGACACCATTTTTCTCAGCTTGGATATATTTCTAAGATGAAAGAGAGCCACTTTTATGATGTTGTTAATGTGACAGTGCAGAGAGAGTTCTGAATCAAGGGTGACACCAAGGTTTTTAACAACAGCTTTTGCAGAAACCCGGAGACTGTCGACGTTGAGAGAAAACTTGAGGAATGTGTCTCTGAGTGATTTGGGACCAATTACCAATATTTCAGTTTTATCTGGATTTAAAGAGAGAAAATTCTGTGTCATCCATGCTTTAACGGCTTTAAGACACATCTCTAATCTAGTTAGTGGATCGATTTCACCTGGCTTAAAAGATATATAAAGCTGCGTGTCATCTGCATAACAATGGTACTTCACGTCATAACTACTTATGATGCTTCCAAGGGGAAGCATGTATAAGGAAAACAGCAGAGGGCCCAGAACAGATCCTTGAGGTATTCCAAAGTTCACCTTGGAATACTCAGAGGAATTACCGTTTACTCTGACAAACTGACATCTGTCAGAAAGATAGGACTTAAACCATGAAAGGGCGAGTCCAGAAATACCAACCAGATTTTCTAGCCTGTGAAGAAGAATATGGTGGTCTATCGTGTCGAAGGCAGCACTTAGATCAAGTAAGACAAGGACAGAGATGCGGCCACAGTCCATGGAGAGAAGTAGATCATTCATTACTACAGTGAGGGCTGTTTCAGTGCTATGATGTTTTCTAAAGCCAGATTGAAACCTATCATTTACCTTATTCATTTGCAAGACGCAAGTGAGCTGTTGGGCAACACATTTCTCAAGGATCTTGGATAGAAATGGAAGGTTTGAGATCGGCCTATAATTGGCCAAAACTGTTGGATCTAAATTTGGTTTTTTGAGTAGAGGCTTAATTTCAGCCATCTTAAATGAAGTCGGAATCAAACGGAATCAAACGGAAGAATTGATTATGTGCAGAATTTGACTGCCAAGAGTTCCTTCAGTAACTTACTTGGAATGGGATCTAAGAGACAAGTTGTTGATTTGGAAGTAGCGACCAGTTTGGCAAGTTCGCTCGGGGATATGGGAGAGAATGAATTAAATTGGTTTATATGCATAGCGTGAGGTTTTAAGTTAAGGCCTTCACCAACTGCCAGGGAAGCACTAATATTTTCTCTAATTGCAATTATTTTGCCACTAAAGAATTTTAAAGAATCATCACTGCTGCAGGATGGTGGAATTTGAGGGGAACTTGCAGCATGGTTGTTTGTTAATTTGGCCACTGTTTTGAACAAGAATCGAATCATTTTTATTTTCCTGTATAAGATTTGCAAAATATGACGACCAAGCAACTGACCAAGCCTGCTTATACACAACAAGGCTCTCTTTCCAAGCAAAATGGAATACCTGGAGTTTAGTGGAGCGCCATTCGCGTTCTAGTTGACGGGATTTTTGCTTTAATTAAATTAAATTAAATTATAGTTAGATAATCAGGTAATTCGACTATATTCTTAGCACTGCGAAGCTTGCTGAAGTTAGTTGGCTAAATCAGCTACAGAAAAACCAGGCGAGGGTAGCACAGTCCAAAGTAAAACAATTTTACTTTATCATACAATTTACTTAGTTTCCTAATCATTTAGCATTTAATTTCATTTTACTTTACTTTATTTTTGTCTCCGGAGACTGAAACCCCCCCCAATAAAACCCTGTCGCCTTTGTTTGACCAGATTTGCGATTTAATTTGGCTATTTGATAACCAAGTTGTTACAAAGGGGCGAAAAAAAGGGTGGAAGATTCTCCCTGCCCCTAATGCGACAAAGGTTGTAACTCGGGGGCAAATTGTTTTACCTCTTTAATGTCTGAGCTGTTACACACTATTTTCAGAAAAAAAAAACCCTTTAAAAAAAAGAGTAAATCTGCTACACTCCCTGCACGCCTTTCTCCGTCACAACTCAAGAAAAATGATCACGAAAAAACAGTGCTACAGCACAGCCAAGAGGCAACAGCCTTCCCTTTCTTTGATCGGATTCTTATTTTACATACAAAACAAATGTCATCAATGACTGATTTTTTTAGGAGTTTCTGTACCCACAATTTGACTGTTTCTTGATAATGTTACCCCGATTTCTTTTATCGTTTTAAGTTTGTGAAGACAAATAATTACATAGCATTACCCGTCAACTTTGCTCAAGTTAGTTCGCTACTAGATGGAGAGAGGTTGCAATTATAGCTTAGTAATTGCCTCGCTTGAGACGCAAGACCAAGATGGGTATGTAGCTACGAGTCACGATGCCATGTGTGCATGCACATGATCAATGGCTCTCTCCGTATTCATGTATTGGAAGCCCGGATTTTTCTCATTTAGTGTGTGTTTGTGTTTCTTATTTACATTGCTCTGAAGTGATATCATGCCGGACCTTATTCATTTGAGTCTCATTATTTCATCTACGCTGTATTTTGTCACTGTGAACCGATTCATTCCCTTGTGAACTGTATCTTTGGAAATAATGAATAATGAAAAAATGCCTCGTGTTTTCGGACAGTAATCTAACACTTTCATTCCCACGGCCTAATGGATACGATATGCACCAGATGGATTGGGTTGAGCAGGTCGACTCATGCACTAACAAACGGATGCAAAGAGGACCACTGAAAATGGGCTACTATTAAAAATAAATGATAATTTAACTGATTAAATATCTTGAATGTCATAATGTAATGAAATGAGCGATTAAATGTATGATTTCACTTATCAAATTGTCCAAAATGCAAATTTCCTGTAGCAGTATAATTGAAATTAATCAATTTATGTCACTGAATTTCAAAGAAAAGCACTACGTCCTAGATAAACAGGTGTCGTCCTAGGCATAGCAGCCAATCCGTTTCTAGGGAGGGCACGCAGGATGTTGAGAGGCACTGGTGCTTTTATGATTTGTCACTTCCAACTTCATCACAACCTCCTTCAATCGGATTAGCAGATTCTGCTCTACCAACGCTGCAAGTACACATTTTTGCACGGGGCTAGTCATTTCACCTGTCGTTGTAGCTGCATTATGCTGTTATGAATGCGATCACTTACTACGTGACTCATTAGAATATATCGCCATCTAGCAAGCTAACATTAGGAAAGAAAAATCTCAAGAAATATTTGTCATATTTAAAAAATGTTATTTGGTTCTTGCCCCAACTTCACCAGCTAGCTGTAACAGCGATTGCCCTTGAACTAGCTAACAAGCTTAAATCGGAGGCACGAATACAGCTAGCTAGTGAAGTTACGACAAAAACCAAAATCCTATCGCTCTAATAGAACAATTATTTTCAAAGATTTTCCTTAGCTTATGTTTGCTAGCTAGCAAACGGAATCACAAAGTAACGTAAAGAGTGTAGTAATATGCGATTGCATTTAAATTGACCAATCTTAAAAGGGTCCGTGCCTCCCAAGAGCGTGCATGACTGACTTTAGAGCCTCTATTGACATGAACACTACGGTCCTTATTGATTGAAAAAATTGCAAGTGCTGACATTCCATGCCATGAAAGGCAATTCTTAGAGAACTTCCTCACAACAGCCAAACTGGCTACTTACAAAGCATTGCAAGTATCTGCAAGGATTGTATCTGCATCAAGTGTGAAACACCACTCCTCATCAACTAGGGAATTTTAAATGGGCATCAAGTGCATGGAACCAAGATTCTAATACTGTCCTTGAAAAAAATGTATTGCACAGTGACCAGTTAACTATCGTACAACTCATGAAGTGGAAAAATCAATGATTGCAAGTACTATGTATCTTAAAATCAATAGATAGATGCGAACACTAGTTTATGTAGATTTATGCCTTAAAACGCCCGTTTAAGTAGTAAAACTTGTGTTCAAATTAGCTGAGGAAAACTGCCAAAACCCAGGAGCAACCGGGAGCACTGCCCCTTGGTCCTCCGGCAGGGCATTACTGCTGGACCCAGAGTTTTTTTTTCTTTCACAATGACGGAATATTTTGAAGGCTGTTCGTCATTTTGACAGAATGTAATTCACACCCCCGTCCAATTGGTTGTGGGTGTCATTTTGTCTCAAGCATTGTCTTTGATCTGTATGATCTCATATCTCATATTTTTGTAATATGATCATTTGCTCTTCATTTGTAAAATATGCTGCTCTGCTGCCGGGAGACGATTGGTCATATGCTACAAACGCAGTCTCTGTTATGTGAACACACTGATATCTAGGTCGGGAAAACCCCGGTTGACATAACGAGTAAATAAGCAGCTTCGTAGGACTGTAGGCAAGTGAAACAAACTTCAGTGCACAAGGATTTTAATTCCGCATGAGAATCTCATCAGTAATCAATCAGAAAGTGAAACGCGACCTCTAGCTGGACCCCACAAATAAATACACCTTTGGTCCCCTGGACCCCACCTGATCTGATTGATGAAACCCAATGTAGGCAGTTCTGTTTTTTCGGAATAGCTTTTCAGATTTCAAAGTAACACCTTGTTTTGGAGTGGGCACGTTTTATACAAGAAATTTGGTGAACATTTGAGAGGGCCGGCTACACCTTGCTGATTACAAGAAAAGAATTTTTTTATCACTTTGAGATTAGGTGCGATTAAAGCCCTTTAAAGAGCATCTTACATTTTGCATTTTACCTTTTTTTTGCCAAAAGTACAATGAGATGTTCTGGAAAGGACATTTGCACACTTTTTGTAATGGAAATTACACTACTGCAAATTTATACCCATGATTTACTGGATCGAGGGATTTTCTTGAAATTCGGACTGGAGAAACCCAGGATAACTGGGTGCATGAATGTATGCAACACAAAACAATTAATGGAAGAAACCAGGATGCTGCAGAAAGATTTACTGATCGACCCCCAGTTCTTGATATTATATCGGCTGGAGTCACTAGATCTGCCTTGCCGGTGGCTCTGGAGAAGTTATCGCTTTTCTTCTGTGCTGCTGACTCGGGAGTTATGTATGTTGACGCACCGGCTAGCTGCTCCTCTCCTGGTGATTGACTACAGTGAGGTATGTCACCAACTACCTCATGTGAGGTCGATCAATCTGGGTGATGTGATGCTGAGCGTAACTGTTGTGGTCCTTAAATTAGTATCCCTGTACAAGCTGGGTAAACTCCTGGAAGGTGTGGGTGCTTCACATCTCCTCGCCGGCACGGTGTGTGGATGTGTTAGTTGTGAGTGTGAGTTGTGAGCTGTTAACAAACGTGTTGCACTATAATCCAGCATTTATGCGAGTGTGTTTTTTTACATAAATGTACTCTACAGCAACAATTTTTAGTGGCAATGAATTTTATTATTTTCATTTTTTATTTTTTTCGTATTACAGCATTGATTTTTGGCGCTCGACACTATGATTGGCCTTTTGCATACTCGTGTTCTTTTTGCAGCGCAGCGGTGTTTGGCCGCCTGCTTCTTCATTCTTAGTTAGACTGCACCTCGAACAAACTCTGGCAGTGTGGGAAGCTTTACCGCTGCTGCCTTGCTATCCGGGAGCTACAACCTCTTTGACCACTGCCTGCTGCCGCTCGTCAGTTGCTCTACCATGCCACCCAAACAAGCAGCAAAGACTAATGAAAATGATTTCATTTCCACGGCCCAGGCTAAGGATTTCTTGCAACAGCAAAAAGACCATTTTATTTACTTGATCCAACCACAGCAATATACCTTTAAATCCTTTGTACAATTAATAATGGAGTTTGCCAATAAACATTGACTCAATATCGAAAGAAATTCGAGAACTTAAACACAGCATTCAGTTTACCCAAAATGATGTGGATAACATTAAAAGCAAAATATCCATACAATCCAAATGATGTGATGCAATGCAACAAGACATTTACAAACTCTGTGAGGGTTTGCTCTCTGTCACTACCTTTATGGATTATTTAAAAAATCAATCAGGAAGAAATAATCTAATTATCGAGGGGATCAAGGAAACAGAACATGAAGGATGGACAGACGAAGGGCAAAGTGCAAAATTTGATCACCGAAAAATTGAACCCATATCATCTTTATGGTAATATTGTATGGGCGAGTACACACAACTCCAGTCTCCACTGCCTGCACATTGCGCAAAAAAGATTTGTCAGAATGGCTACTTTTTCCAACAGATTTGAGCCCTCAGCTCCTTTATTTCATCAATTGAAAATAATTACTATATTTGACATCAACACATTTCGAATATGCTTGTTTACTTAATATGTTTAAACGTAAGCTCAGAAACACACTGCTGATTCAAACTCTCACATAACTCACTTTCATACACAGACATACACACACTTTTACAAATTTCATTCATATCACTGTTATGGGTTTTCTAATATATGGTATATGTAAGAATTTTTTTTTTCTCTTTTACATTTATTTGAATCCATTAACTTTATCATTGTTGCCCTGCACCTATTATGTATATTTATGTAGTATATAGTAAACTATATAAATCAAATGTAAATTTATCTCACTACAAGTCTATGAAAAGAATATTTGTAATATCGCATTATTTTGCCAGTATTAATACATCACAGTATTCTATGTACTATTTCATCTGTTTTGGTATAATTTCACCAGGAATCTCTTTTTAAAATTTGTTTGTTTTGGCTATTTCTATATTAATTATGTTCTTCTTGGGTATGAAACCTTGTATAAGCCCATTGAGGGTTTCCTGTCTCTACCTGCACAACTACTTGTTTCTATCCCCTTTATTCAATTGTTGATTATTTTATGCAAACCAATAAATAAATAACTAAGAAATAAAAAGATAGAAATATGAAAACAGTGTGCAAGACTGCACAAAGTGCAAAAAGTTATTTGAAATAAGTGCAGTACCTTTCACATAGTTGAGGTAATTTAAAGATTTTTTTGAGTAGACCCTTCAAATCCAAGTTGAAATTTAAGAACTCAACCTTTGGTGTGAATGTGCCCTTATGTTTCTCCAAAAGACAAATAGAAAATCATATACGAAGTTTCATTTGGTGACCTTGAACTTGATCATCGGTGATCTTCAAAGGGATAACTTGACAGTAAAAATTCAATGACTTGTATCTCCAAAATCATTTCAGATGAAGCCTAAGTTTGTATTAGACTTATAGGAAGTCATACGTGAACTTTTATTTGGTGGCCTTCATACAGATCTTCGAAGGTATAACCCGACCCAGTGAAAATTCATTGACTTCTATCAATAAAATGGTCACAGATAGAGGCTAGATTTGCATTAGACATATTGGAAGTCACATATGAACTTCCGTTTGGCGACATTCAGCTTGACTGTCGATGACCATGATGCAATTATAATGACTTGTATTGCCAAAATGATCTCGGATGGCGACTAGGTTTGTATTAGAGACAAATAGGAAGTCATATATGAACTTTAATTTGGTGATCTTCATATTGACCTTCAAAGGTCAAATGTGACCTACTGAAATTTCAATGACTTCTATCACTAAAATGGTCACAGATAACACCTCGGTTTCTATTACAGATGTATGGGAAGCCACTTATGAATTTTCATTTCCTGACATTCAACTCGACTGTCGACCATCAAAGATCAAACTTGACATGGTACAAATCCAATTACTTGTATTGAAAGAACAGTCACAGATGGGGCCTAGGTTTTTATTAGATAGATATAGGATGTCACATATGAACTTTGATTTGGTGATCCTCATATCGACCTTCGATGATCAGTCTTGACACAGTGAAAATGAAATGACTTGTATCGCTTGTTATGGCCCCAATTTGTTATTACATTGATGACAGACAAAAATTTTAAAACCTAAACACATTTAATTTAACAAACACTTTTAACTAATCTACTATCTACAGACCAAGATTGATTATATACAAAAACCGAAATATTTACAGTCCTTTTGGGCCTGGGTGCGGAAAATGCTCTAACACAGGCAAAAATCCACTAAAAGCTACACAGGTCTGAAACAGAATGACAGGTCTGGTCACATGTATCCTTCTCCTTGCAATTTATCCTACTACTTTACTGTCTCAATTTTACTCCTTATATATACTGAATTTATACTCATTTTATACTCTTTTGCAGACCTCTCCCACTTTTTAGGTCTTTTTTTTTTTTTTTTTTTCCTCTGGGACTTGTCCCAGACATGCCTAAAACATGCCCAAACCTATCTCCAGTCTGGGCTTAACAAAAAAAAGATGAATACTGCCATCCAGTGGCCTATATTCACATTATACCTCCATTCCAAAAGGGAAAAATTTTGACTCATAAAGGCAAAATTTTTCTTTTCAATACAAAATGGTTAAGTGGACACTTGTCTATATATATACATATCATACAATATTCGAATAAACGCGTGATATATATACATACTCAACCACGGGATAAGCAATCAGCAATTACATTGTCAGTACCCATTACATGCTTAATTTCCAAGTCGAACTCCTGTAAAATCAAACTCCAAATTCAACAATCTGCGATTCTTGTTTTTCATCTTACTCAAAAACATTAACGGATTGTGGTCAGTGTACACAATCATTGGCTTTTGCCCTGTACAAACATAAACATCAAAGTGTTGTAAAGATAGAACCAGAGCCAACAGCTCCTTCTCTATTGTGGAATAGTTCCTTTGGTGGCGATTGAACTTCCTGGAGAAGTATGCCACGGGATGCTCAATGTCATCAGAGTCACTTCTCTGTTGGAGCACAGATCCACAAGCTTGGTCGCTAGCATCGACCGCGATGGAGAACGGTTTGTTGAAGTCAGGAGATTTGAGCACGGGGAAGTGACACAGCAGAGACTTCAGGCGATCGAAGACTCTCTGGCATGCACCATCCCAAGTGAAATTTACGCCTTTCTTCAGTTGGTTAGTGAGACTGAGAGCAATCTCAGCAAAGTTCTTGCAGAACTTGCGGTAGTACCCGATCATTCCAAGGAAGCGGCGCAAAGCTTTTTTGTTGTCAGGAACTAGAAAGTCCATGATGGCTTGGACTTTAGCATTTATGAGTGCCACCTTACCCTGGCCTATTACGTAGCCAAGATAGGTGACAGTAGCACAACCAAAGTCACTCTTGTTCAGGTTAACAGTCAGGTTAGCCTGGGTCAGGCGCTGGAACAACGTCTCTACATCTTTTAGATGTTCTTCCCAGGAGTCACTCCATGTGATCAGGTCATCGATGTACGCACCTGTGTGGGGCAATCCGGCGATTGTAGACTGTATCATCCTTTGGAACGTGGCTGGGGCATTTTTCATGTCAAAGGGTAGGACTTCATACTGGTACAACCCAGATGGTGTGGCAAAAGCAGAGATGCTCTTGGCCCTCTCAGTTAAAGGCACACACACCAATAACCCTTCAATAAATCAATGTTAGTCAGAAACTTTGCTTTCCCTACTCAATCAATACAATCATCAATCCTAGGTATTGGAAACACATCAGTTCTAGCATTGACTTTGCGATAATCTGTACAGAATCTAGTACTTCCTTCAGGTTTTGGAACTAGCACACAGGGTGAACTCCAATCTGAGTTGGAGGGTCTGACAATATCATGTTCTAACATGTACTCAACCTCTTTCTCAGCAATCTTTCTCTTTTCAGGATTCATCCGGTACGGATGCTGTTTTATTGGTTTGGCATCACCAACATCTACATCATGAGAGGCTATAGAAACTCTCTTTGGAACATCAGGAAACAGATCCTCATATTTCTTGACCAACCTCTCAAACTGATATCTCTGTGAGGGTTCTAAGTGCTGGAGTTTTACATCAAGATTTTGCAACACTTCATAGTTTGACAATTAACATGAAAGAACTTCAGCTTTAATTCTAGGTTCACCATCTTGAAACTCCCCCTCATCTTCACAAATCTCAGCCATTTGAGGATCTGAAGTGACAGCTGCAACCCTAGCATTTCTATCATGATGAGGCTTCAGCATGTTAATGTGACACAACTGTTTTGGCTTTCTCCTATCAAGAGTCTTGACAATGTAATTGAGATCATTGAGTTTTGTCAGAATTTCATAAGGACCATGAAATCTAGCTTGCAATGGATTGGACTGCAAGGGAAACAACACAAGAACCTTTTCTCCTGGTTTAAACTCACAGCTTCTAGCCTTATGATCATACCAAGTTTTCATTTTACCCTGACTTGATTTCAAGTTCTCTTTGGCTAGGTCACAAGCTGCACGCAATCTTTCCTTGAACTTGCTAACATAGCCTAACAGACTGATGTGCGGCTCTTTCTCTTGCCATTATTCACTCAACAATAGCAAAGGTCCTCTCACTTCATGGCCAAACACTAGCTCAAACGGACTGAATCCAGTAGACTCCTGCACTGCTTCTCTAGCTGCATACAACAGCAAATGAACACCTTCATCCCAGTCTTTCTCATGGTCAGAAAAATAAGTCCTCATCATTGTCTTGAGAGTGGAATGAAACCGCTCTAAGGCGCCCTGACTTTCTGGATGATGGGCACTAGAAAGAATCTGCTTTGCACCTAGTTCATACACAACCTGCTGAAACAATCCTGAAGTGAAATTGTTACCTTAGTCTGACTGAATTTCCCTGGGAAGGCCAAACAACGTGAAGAACTTTATCAAAGCCTTCGAGATTGCAGTTGCCTTGATGTTACGTAGAGGTATGGCTTCAGGGAATCTGGTAGATGCACACATGATTGACAACAAGTACTGATTTCCAGATCTAGTCTTGGGTAATGGACTAACACAATCAACAATGACCTTAGAGAAAGGCTCCCCAAATGCTGGGATAGGCTGCAATGGAGCTACAGGTGGGTCTAACTGGTGTTTTCCAACTACCTGACAAGTGTGACAGGTTTTGCAAAAGTTGGAAACATCTTTCCGAAGCCCAGGTCAGAAGAAGTGTTTCTTGATCTTATCAACAGTCTTGTTAACACTAAGATGACCTCCTAAAGGTAAACTATGAGCCATTGTTAAGATCTCATTCCTGTAGACCTTCGGAACAACAATTTGCTTGACCACTGCCCAATCTGCATTGGCAGGGATATCAGGAGGGCGCCACTTCCGCAGCAACACACCATCCTTGAGATAATACCCAACTGGAACTGCGTCTATTTCTTTATCAGGAAGGGCTCTCCTCTTGAGTACACAAATATCAGGATCATTAGTTTGCTCCTAAATCAACCGCTTTCTGGACAGAGACAAGTCTCCAGACACATCAGAATCACCAGACTCATCCGGCTGGCTGAATAGAGAACTGATAAAGTTATCTGATAAGTCCTCAAACGGTGAAACGATAGTTGGGCGACACAGTGGCACAGTGGTTAGCACTGCAGCCTCACAGCAAGAAGGTTGTGGGTTTGAATCCGGCCTGGGGCCTTTCTGTGTGGAGTTTGCATGTTCTCCCCGTGTTCGCGTGGGTTTTCTCCGGGTACTCCGGTTTCCCCCACCCACAAAAACATGCAATATATAGGAACATTGTATGGCTGTGTGTGAATGTTTGGTGGTGGTCGGAGGGGCCGTAGGCGCATACTGGCAGCCACGCTTCCGTCAGTCTGCCCCAGGGCAGCTGTGGCTACAAAAACGTAGTTTACCACCATCAGAGCATGAATGTGTGAGTGAATGAATAATGTATCCTTGTGAAGCGTCTTTGAGTGCCCAGAAAGCAGAAAAGCGCTATATAAAATTGATGCATTATTATTATTATTATTATTATTATTATTATTCGTAGGCCGAACAGAGTCATAAGGCGCACCACCTGAGTCATAACTATTCAATGTGCTGGACGGCACCACATCATCTACTTTTTTGAGCCTTCTTGGCCATAGCACGAGTCACTGCGCAAGAAGGATACAGAGATGGGTCCTCATCCCCATCTTCAGTGCTCGGCTGTGAAGTAAGATGTACAGGGGGAACTACTTTGCCCCCAGCCAGGTCATTGCCTAGCAACAGAGAAACACCTTTGATAGGTAGACTTGACATAAGTCCTTCCTTTACCTGTCCTGTAGCTAAATCTGACTTCAAGAATATAGAGCGCAGGGGTACAGATACAGTCCTCCCTTCAATACCTTGTACAAGTATGAAATCCCCAGAAGCGGTCTCATCATGTAACTCCAAGGAGTCCATCAACAAAAGTGACTGAGAAGCTCCGGTATCCCTTAGCAGGGCTCCAGAGTGCGACCAATTTGGTCGCACATGCGACCAAAATTTTTAAGATTGCGACTAATAATTTTGCTAGGTCGCACTGGTGCACCTGATGATGCCCGGGTTAAAATTTAAATTTATTTCGCAAGCGCATCGTCGCTCTGTGTTCTCCACACTCATCATGGTAGGATCATAACGTGTTCTAAACCAATAAGAGACAGAGCTCGGGCGAGTCTTTGCCTCTGATTGGTCCTGTAAGTTGTGTGTGTTAAAAGTTTTGCGCGACCTGAGTGGCTGCCTAACTGAAACGAAAAAATAAGCTAAACGCGACAAAACGAGGGAAAATGAAGAGAGGCCGAAATATTGAAAGTTACAACCAGCCCTACTACTATAATCCCATCCATCCCCACTGCCGAGTGTCCATCCCGTCAAGAAACGGAGTGTGGGATAGAGCCCGGCTCTGAGACCCAAATTAAAAAGGCCGAAATATATTCCTTCAGACAGGACTGGCTGAAACAGTTTCCCTGGCTGAAGTACAAGAAAGGACGCAACGCAATGCACGGCGTGTACTGTCAGGAGTGCGGTCAGAATATGGCCGGAAATAGTACATTCGTGAGCGGGTCAACAACGTTTTGTCTCAAAACTTTAAAAAACATAACGTGTCTAAAAACACACGTTGTGCCGTGACAAGTGCGCATAGAAAGTGGCCCCTCTCCCAGCTGCATTTCAGTGGCAGAGAGTAATCAGGTCCTCTGAAGAATGTTGCATACAACATTGCCAAAGAGTAGTTGCCGAAGAAAAATGGATTAAAAGTTAACCCGACGTATTGCAATGATACGGCATTTGCCCAATTAATTGGGGTAATAGCCGACACCTTAAAGCGCAATACAGCTGCGGACATCGGAAACGCCACATACATGTCCTTCATGATTGACAGCGACACAGACGTCTCTACCAAGGAGTGTGTAATCCAATGGCGTAGCCAGCGGAGGTGCTGAGACACGTCCCTTTTTGACTGCAATTAGTAGTTCTCAATCATTTTTATTTATTGACGCGTTTTCCGATTATCGTAATTGGCAACCGAAGACACGGTTTCTCTCCGTATGCGATCTAACAGCGATTAAATCATGGGCTAAATTCAGACCAGTTGCGGAACACGAACAGAGAATTGGGTTGCAAAAAACTTCTGTTTAGAACAGTTATTAGTCCTGAACCGTTCTCAGTTATTTTCATAATTAACAGAAGACTCACTCCGAGAGCAATAATTGTGCTTTTAGTGAGAGCAGTTCAATGAAATAAAGACAGGCTTTTCTCTACACCTTATTCTTGTTTAAAAATCATTCACATTATATGAAAGTTATGGAGAGCGATAAAAAGTTGACCTTATGGCATTAAAGGCGACGCAATGAAAAATTTGGGTGCACCTAATTTTTGTGCAGGTGCACCTAAAAAAAAAAAAAGTTAGGCGCACCAGTGCAACCAATGCAAAAAGTTAGTCTGGAGCCCTGCTTAGGATATATATGGGGACAGGAGTAGTATGCTCATTCAGAGCCACAAATACCTCTGACACAAATGGAAGAAATTCCTCCCTCACAAAGTCAGCAGTATCAGGCTTTTTAGCCCCTCAAGAAGCAGGCAATTTAGCAGATCGGTTATCTACTGCAGGGGTTTCTAACCTTGTTTTCACAAAGGCATTTGGTTTGGGTTCCTTTTCTCTTTCTTAGCTTTAAGGAACCAACAGTTAGTTGTAACATGACCAGATTTCTTGCAATAACTGCAAACTAGACCACTTTTGTCACTGTCAGCTTTCACACTTTGATCAGACCTGTTACTGGATTTCTGAGCACCATCTCCAGATTTGTCTTTGTCTTTGGGTGAGGAATATTGGGTATCAACGTTCCTTTTTTTCTGAAATTGGAACCATCTATTGTTACTGCTAGACTGAAATTTGGACTTATGTGTGAGAACATATTCATCTGCAAATTTGGCAGCTGCCTGCTAATTCAGTGCTTGCTTCTCATTAAGGTAGGTCTTAACATCTTCCTTAACACAGTTCTTGAATTCTTCAACTAACACCATCTCTTTTAGTGAGTTGAAATCATCCTTGACCTCCATAGAAGTACACCAGCGCTCAAAGCAAACCTTCTTCTCACTAGCAAATTCCACATAAGTCTGATTTTCAGAAGTCTTCAGACCTCTGAATTTCTGTCGGTAAGCCTCTGGAACCAACTCATAAGCTCTCAAAATAACCTTTTTGCCAACCTCATAATCAGAGGAATCATCTGAAGACAAAGCCGAATAGGCTTGTTGAGCTTTACCCTTGAGGACAGTTTGCAACATCAGAGGCCAGTGATCCTTTGGCCACTGGCAACTCTTTGCTACCTTTTCAAAACACTGGAAATAGTTGTCAACATCCTTTTCCGAAAATGGAGGCACCAGTTTTACCTCCTGGCTAGCCCGAAATTTATTTTTAGATTCAATATTAATTTTTAGTTGCTCCATTTGGAGTCTTTCTTCTCTATCCAACTTCTCTAATTCAAAATCTCTCTGTCTCTGTCTCTCTCTCTCTGCTCTTTCCTCTTTCTCTCTCTCAAATTCTAGCATTTTTAATTTGAGTTCCATTTCTATATTTGGATTTTCCACTGGAAACTGTTCCAGATCTCTGGGTGCAAACACATTTTCATCATTGTAATATTCAACAATCTCTCTAGCCAGTCTTGCTTTTCGCATGGCTGGTTTTACCTCTGTCAGCTCTGCATGTCTGCATATTTCTAGTACTTCTGTCTTTTTAAAAGACTTCAAAACCTCTACGGTTGGTGATGCCAAGAAATCATCCATTGCTGTCTATCTGTCTATATATATATATAGGAAAATTCACAAAAACAATTTTACAATTTGAAATGTTAGATTTTCAATAAATGACTCACACAATGGTCTATCCCGGACTTGAGCCCCCAATTTGTTATGGCCCCAATTTGTTATTACATTTATGACAGGAAAGGATGACAGACAAAACTTTTTAAACTAAAACACACTTAATTTAACAAACACTTTTAACTAATCTACTATCTACAGACCAAGATTGATTATATACACAAACCGAAATATTTACAGTCCCTTAGGTTGGTTGCTTGGTGATGTCCTGGGTGAGGAAAATGCCCTATCGTAGGCTAAAATCCACTAAAAGCTTCACAGGTCTTAAACAGAATGACAGGTCTGGTCACATGTATCCTTCTCCTTGCAATTTCTCCTACTACTTTACTGTCTCAATTTCACTCCTTATATACTCTTTTGCAGACCCCTCCCACCTTTTAGGTTTTTTTTTTTATTTTTCTCTGGGACTTGTCCCAGACATGCCTAAAACATGCCCAAACCTATCTCCAGTCTGGGCTTAACAAAAAAAGGTAAATACTGCCATCCAGTGGCCTATATTCACATTACACGCTAAAATGGTTAAAGTTCCAGTCTTGGTTTGTATTACAGACATACAAGAAGTCACGTATGAACAATAGTTTGGTGACATTCAACTTGACGGTCTTTAACCATCAAAGATCAAACTCAACATAGTACAAATGCAATGACTTGTATCACCAAAACTGTCACTGATAGAGCCAAGGTTTGTATTAGAGACGTGTAGAAAGTGAAATATAAAGTCCATTTGGTGACCTCAACTTGGCCTTCAGTGATCTTTAAAATTCAAAATTGATTAATTGAATTTTCAGTGACTCGTAGCATTAAAACTTCTTCAGGATTTAGGATTGTATTACAGCCAAATGGGAGGTCATGTATATGTATCTGAGGTTTCATTTGCTTCAAAGGTCAAACGTCACATGAAATTTTCATAACTTGTTTCATCAATCACAGGATTGCTCTCGGGTGAAGTCTGTAATGGTCAATAGTTGGTGGATATGCAGAATGTACAACAGATTATTACTAATGGAACCAAAATTGATGTATTAGTATCTCCTTTTGCTACCCAGTAAAAATCAGATTTGCAATCTTCAATACTGAAGAGGAAGATTTTTTGGAAATACCAATGTTAAAGTCATTATTGACCCTTAAAAATTCAGTTTGTGCTGTATCTTTGACTTTATTCTGAAATGAGGCCAGTTGAGCCGCAGAGGTTAGCTGTTAATGCTTTGATCTTGTACTGCCCCAGGTGGTTTACATTACCGAGCAGAAGCACTCGCGGGTCATGACTGGCTTCCTCAAGTTCCTCCCTGACAAGAACTTTGCCATGTTCTCCCCTGTGGATCACCGTTTGCCACGGATAAATGTGCCCCTTGCAGACTGTCCGGACAACTTTGCATCCCATCCAGACAACTATGCCAAGACCCTTTTCATCTGTCGTCTCACTCACTGGCATGACAACAGCACCTTTGCTGAAGGGTAAGTGTTGTCAGAACCTAGTATAGAGAAGTTGGGGCCTTCGGAAAAGCCAAAAAGCATTGTTCAGTGACCCATAAACCTCACTGCACTCGCTTAGGACAATTCACGATTTATTTATTTTTTATTATACCAATACAAATCTCAACCTTGAGACACCCCAAACATACCAGTGATGACACATCGCACACGTACACACATGCATAAACACACAAACATATGCTCATACACCAATATTATTGTCTTAATTCAGATTATGTTCTGAGGGCCCCCTGGTGGATGAAGTATCAACTTGTTATAACTCCTTCAGCTTTGTCTGATTCGCTTGACACTTTCTCTCAGGTTGGGGCCTTCGCTTGACCTGTCCATTGGTCGTGAGTGCACAGCTGCACCCGTCAGGATCTCACCACAACCCCAACATGCGCAAGGGGTCGAGGGCCCATTCAACGCTGCTTGCAGCTTTAATTTGAATTAATATCCGACTGCAGCACATGCTTGAGATTTACAGTGGGCTCCAAAATGGCACCCCTGACTGGCCATGCACGAAAAATATGGAAACGACCAAAATCATAGCAATCATTGGTTACACTTTACTTTAAGGTACCGTCATAAGAGTTACAGGACACTGCCATAACTGTTACATGTGTCAGATGACAGTGTCATGTCACTCTTATGACGAAGTTCTCATAATCAAGACAACCCAAACAATGTCAACTTGTCATCTCAAAAACCAAATGACACTTAATGACAGCGTTTATGACATTGACATAATGTTTATAACATGGTCATGACTGTGTCATGTCCCTATTATGACGATATCTTCAAGTAAAGTGTTACCCAATCATTTAATGCAAACTAAATTTCAACAAAATCGAAGTTTCATTATAATTGGCACCCTTCATTGGGTACTTGCTGTAACCACCTCTGACAAGGATAATAGCATGGAGTCTTAGCCAGTAATTTTTGACTAGGTCAAGGCACACATTCAGGGGCGTTTCTAGTCACCTTGGGGGCCCTTAGCTAGAGTAACCATGGGGGCCCTCCCGGCCCAAAAACACCAAGATCATCATTCAATCCAGAAATCTTTTAAATAACAGAACATATATATATACACATATAGACATACACCCAGGGGTGGATTGTGTTTTCGCACGCCTACATTTCGAGCAAGTATTGAATTTCTTCGTTTGAACGGAGAGATCCTTTCGCCGCTGCGGCATTTCTTAAGAACAAGACAACCGCGACACAACGGTAATCTGCTGCCGCGCTGAAGTACGATTGCTTTCACATTTGATACTAGTAGGAACTAAACTATCTCTATCCCTAACCCAACTCATAGGGAATGCTATCCCTATCCCTAACCCTAACTCAACCCTAACGCCATCTGGAAATTGGTCTGTCTAATCTGGAACAAAGACATCATCTGAATTGAAGGCGTTGGAGAATTTGTGGCGAGAAGCTGGCAATGGAGGATGCGGGTCCGGTAGAATGCTTGTTTTGGAGAATGCGGCCCGATAGAATGCTGGTTTGGAGAATACAGGTCTGTTTAGAATGCTGGTTCGGAATCGTGAGACTACAGACTGGGACAAAGGGGCATCAGATTATACACGTTTGAACTTACCACTTCCCCGTTTTCTTTTTTCTTCATCTTGTTTTTTTTTTTTTCTTTTTGCATGCCCTGACGGATATGCTCGCTTCATTTTTCCTCGAGTTTGAAGTACCGCAGAAAGCCGGCCACGGGCAGTCGGGGCCCCATTAGGGTGGTTCCAAACGTGTCGCTGCACTGTCTATGGATTGTGTCATTGATCTGGAACGATATTGGCCGTGTCTCGGGGTCCCTTAACACACTGAGCAGTGACAGCTAGTGGGGGCCCTATGCGGGGGGTTTTCTAATGCATCGACGTTGCAGTGTCTAAAGAAGTTCAGTCATTTTGTCATTGACAAAAGGACCAATGTCAGCGCAGTCCTGGGGCCCCTTCCAGCTCATGACCCTAGGCAATTGCCTAGTATGCCTACCCCGTTGCGGCGTCTCTGCACACATTTGGGGGTATTTAAATCAATAAGTGATTTTGCTTGGTTCCATTGAAATATTAACACCTTTCAGTTTCTCATTTGTTTTTGTTCGAGTTTCTCAATAAAAACATTTTTCAGAATGTTTTGAAGTATTGTTTGTGTATTTACCAACCAGTGGTGCCAGTGATTTTGCAGTACACTGTAGTTGCTAATTAAAACATTATTCATTCTAACTTAGATTATCTGAATTGATCTGTAGTCACTCCAGAGATGGATCTTAAGATGGATTTTAATTTCCACCAATTTAATTTGATTTAATCTTTTAAGATGGATCTTAATTTCAAATTCCTCCTTTTCAATAGAGAGGCATAAGTGCAATAAGTCAAGAAAATACTTTGATCACAAGTTTGCATCTTCTGAATTCTTTCCTCTTGTCAAATGCCAACAGGCAATTGGTTAAGAGCCTTGGAAAGGCAGGAGAGATTGAGCCAGAAACTGAGGGCATCCTCATGGAATATGACGTGGACTTTTCAGAGTTCTCTGAGGATGTACTGCAATGTCTGCCCCAAAACCTCCCATGGACCATCCCTCCTGAGGAGCTCCTCAAACGCCGGGATTTGAGGTAAGTGGCCTTGTCTACGTGACCATCTCACCCACAACCTACTTTCACAGCCAGTATACCTGACCATTCCAACACATTTTTACTTGACTTTCCTTGTCACAGCAATACAAATTTTTTCAACTGCTTATTCCTGCATTACCTTTATTACACCTGTTGGAAAAACCTTTCAAAAATCATATCTGTAACCCTATTTCATTGCCCTTTCCCATACCTTATCTGTAAATTTATGCGGCAGTCTTTCCCACCTTCAGATGTGTAGCCCTTGTTTAACATTTTGAGTCCATGAGAAGGACAAGTAGTTCACAAATTTGTCATTTTTAGCTCACTTGGTCCAACAGACCATGCAATCGCTTGGCGGCATCAGTGTCTGGGTTTACTTTGATCTTCTCCCAAACCACTTCAGGGATCAGTGTGTGGTTCCAAGTGGCTACAATGGGCATATAGGCTGGAAACATGGTGAAAAGATGTCATATGAGTCAAATTTTAATGTCGGGGCTTACGGACACTTGGATTATGCTGCATGAGCAATAAGGAGGCATTTTGTGGTTTTTAAATGTTGTTTTGTACACTTGAAAGAGTGGCCTTCATTGACTTCAGTTGATTTGGATTTGTTTTCAATGCTGTTTTTCTTTGAAACTCTAAATGTTTTGAAGATGTAAGAAATTCAAGGACACTTCGCCTTGGGGTGAGTAGATGATAAGTGAATTTCATTTTTGGTGAACTTTCCCTTGAAGGATGTGTGAAAGGGCTGTCTTAACGCAAATTACTTTAATTGGCCAAATGGTAGCGCTATAGATAGCAGGGGCACCGTATGGGGGGGTAAGTTAGGACAATTCCAAGGGCCCCTGACTGACAGGGGCCCCAAAAAATTGGTAAAAATTAAAATATGATTTTGCTTTCTGGGTTGAGAATATTTTTTTTCAAATGTAGTCAGAAAACGTTCAAAAACAATCTCTTTGTTTTTACTTGTTTTTGGCCGTAAAAGTTAAATTTCCGCATTAACCAAAAAGTAAACCTCCATAATGACCAACCACCCCCCTGTATCTGTATGAAATGGTTTGGTCCTCACCAGTGTTGTGCTTAGTAGCAGTTAGTAGTTGCATCAGAGCGCTACAATGCTGCCTAGTACTGAAATAAAATCCGTTTTTAAAAAAAGGAAAGGGAGAAGAGAGGCAAAAGAAAGGGTGTCAATATGTGACCCAGTTTTTCTCCAAAATAGGTGGGTAGCCTAGCCTACAGTCTATGAGTGGTAGAAATTAACCTGTTTGCTTCAAGGAAAAGTTTGCCCAAAAATGAAAATTCACTCATGTATTCGCGCCAAGGCTTATTGAAGGGTCCATGAATTTCTTTATTCCTCAAAACACTTCTGGAATTACAAAGAACAACAAAATTGAAAACAAATCCAAATCAATTGAAGTCAACGGAGACCACTTTTTCAAGCATAAAAGACATTATTTAAAACCACGAAATGCCTCCATACTGCTTGCGGCATAATCCAAGTGTACAAAAGCCCCGCCATTAAAATTAGACTCACAAAGACATCTTTTCACGATATTTTTAGCCATAATGTCCAATGAAGCCGCCTTGTTCATTTTCATGGAAAAAAATTCAAGACATCTAGCTATGGTGACTGAGGGCAAAAAATTCTGCAACGGCCCTAAACATCTCCAGTTGGAGAAACACGCTGCAGTTTTGAATGTTCATATTCTCTGACTGAACAGCGCATTTTTATGGTGGGCCAACATAGCGAGGTTAACTTCTTCCGCGAAAATAAACAGGGCTCTTTTAGCTAAGGGGCTACATTGGATATTAAGGCTAAGATATGGTGAAATGACGTCTTTGAGCCAAATTGAATGTTGGGGCGTACTGACACTTGGGTTATGCCGCACGAGCAGTATGGAGGCATTTTGTGGTTTTAAAATAGTTTTTTACGCTTGAAAAAGTGGTCTCCGTTGACTTCAATTGATTTGGATTTGTCTTCAATGCTGTTTTTCTTTAACTCCAAAGTGTTTTGAGGAAGAAAGAAATTCATGGACCCTTTGATTAGTCTTGGGGTGTGTAGATGATGAGTGAATTTTTCTTTTTGGGTGAACTTCTCCTTTCATATCCATAGTGAAATAAGCTAGCTACAGCCGAGGTAGACTTGCAGGTCAATCATTTATGTACCATGCATTCTGGAGCAAAAATATGAATCTGAATAGAATGGTCTTGTCTTTTCCTGCCGTTTAGTTTCGGTTTTAAATTAGACGGTTTATCATCCAGTTGTACAGCCAATCAAACACAGATTGGTAACACATCATTATGGCGACTGAATGTACAATGGAGGTATCACGGTGGAGGTAGAGGTGGAGGGGAGGGTTATTCAGTAAAGACGGTCATAATTGTGACCAAGTCATCGAGCAGTGTTAAGGATGAAAGATGATCAATCACTGAGGAGGCAGCCTGAATGCACACAGAAAACCTTATTTGGTATGATAACTCACTGTGACCCATAGATGTGCAACGTCAGGTGTTTTGCTGTATTTGACCTTTGACCTTCTCTGCAATCATGACCCTGGAAATCTTGTCCGGATCAGTTTTCGGCACCTAATTATTGCAGCTTCACCAAACTTGGTATGCTAACTCACTGTCACGCACATGTGCAATGCCATGTTTTTTTGCTGGATTTCACCTTTGATCTTTGCGCTGTGACCTTAAGGCGGGAAATCATATATGGGTCAGTACTCAGCAACTACTGAGTGCAGCTTCACCAAATTTGGTATGGTAACTTACTGTGACACACAGATGTGCAACGTCTCCTTTTTTGCTGGATTTGACCTTTGACCTTAATGCTGCGATGTTGAGGCAGGAAATTATGTCCGGGCCGAGGGGTATTCAGCAGCGCGTTATTTTTGTTTGTGTCTCGCAGTATAACCTGCTGCTAAGAAAGTGCCCTAGCGACATCTACTTTTATACTTAAAGGAATTCGAGAGCTTGTACATTGATACTTTTGCTTAAATGAAAAAATCGGACACAGTTCTATAAATTTCAGGAGGGAATTTTTTTTTATTACAAGAGTATCTGCAATTTGAGTTCAGTCAGGCATGTGTTCTTCTTCTCCTCTGCTGAGCACTGGTATATTAGCATTACAGATCCCAAGACCCTAGGTCTAAGTCTCATTGCAAGGCCAACTTTCTGTGTACTGAGTTGGGACACATCCTTCCAAACATTTTGGAATCAGTTAGGTGATTGTCAATGGCCTTCACAGTCAACTTGACCTCAAACATAAGACCTTAAAATTTGTAATTTCCATCACTGATTTCCCATTTTGGAATTTTACCGTAAAAATTACATTGAGACTGTAAAAGATGGCCTTTAGCACATTTTTTATGTTCACTCACATCAAATAGTGAATTGCATGCAGACTGTATGCAGACTGTTGCATGTACCACTTACTAGCTGTAAATATTGCACTGGTAGTATTGAACTATGAGAAGCAAGACAGTTGCAAGCCTTCAGAGTTGGAGTTCTGTAAAGCTTTTAATGGGTCACTTAGGTCTTAGAGATGTGGTGACAACAGCTGCTCAGGGGGGGCCAATTTGATTTTTTTTTTTTTCGCTCCCCCCTCCATGGGGCCCAGAATTCCTGGCGGCGCCCCTGATAGAGAGGTAAAGCAAGTTGGATTCCAATAGGCCAATATGTAGTGCTGTCGTAAGAAAAGCAACGTAAAATTGCATTTTTTTTTTCTTCCAACCATTTGACTGAGTGGTTCTTTATTTTTTATTTATTTTACCCATATTTTACCAGGTAGTCCCATTGAGATCAACAATCTCTTTTTCAACGGAGACCTGGAAGCTAATTTTACACTTTGCATCTCTGGATGAGGGTCAAATAGTGTTTCCAATGAGAAAATAAATCTTTAAATATCTGGCTGCTACTTGTCATTTTAGAGTTTTTTAAAGCATAAATCACAGCTTCATTCGGTTTAACATTCATTTGCAAATTTATCTAGGCTTTTAAAAAATATGTAATTTCGGGGGTCAAGAGGCAGGTTTTTAGTTTATTTTTATTGATTGTGCATTATAGTTTGTTGTGGCTTCTATCCATAAGTTCAGCAGAAAAAGAAGTTTCAGCCACAAGTCAGCTCCCTTGAACATGTTTTGCAAAACGGTCCATTCTGCAGGCACTGAATTAACATCTGAACACACTGAACAGATAAAAAGGATGAAAATGCACAATAATTCACATATTGGTTGATTTTCTTTGACAGCTGTATCAATGTTTTTCCATCTTTTACTTTTATTCCTTAGTACTAAGCATCAATATTTATTTTGCGATAGAAATAAAATTATACTGTGGGAATGCAAATTGGGAAGGGACTGCTGGGAAGGGAAATTCAAAATGATTGGCTGGTTTGTTGCTCAGGCGCCTCCTGTTGGCCAGCCGGGTGCTCCTCAGTGAGATTCTAAGCTTGCTCATGTTCGGGTATCCTTTGCCCTCGTTCTGAACTTGCGATAGTTATGACCACTGAGTGTAAGAGATGCAGGGGCTGACAGGTGCGTGCTTCAGAGGAAAGCCGCGAACTGCCTCTCTCTCCTGAGCTGGCAACAGGGGGTTGGATATGAGCAAGCCTTGAACATAGTTCTCGGATTGGACATTCCAGATTCGGGTGGAATTGGAGATGCCAAATTTTTTTTTTTTTTTTAAAAAGGAAAAATTATAAAAGGCTGTGATCAAATTTTATTTTTAATTTGATTAGTCCAAAGTGAATTTCCGCCGGTACGGGGGAACCTGCCGCTGTATGGCATGCAGGCCCTTTCCTGCACTGATGTCCAGCTATCTCACCCTGCCTGCTCTGAGGTCTCACCTATCTCCTTAAGTGAATGAATAAAAAGCCTCTCTTATCTCCTTTATGCATAAGCAAAATATGGCCATTTATTTGTTCCCCTATTTAAGGCCTTATAATTCATGACTTGAGCTTCACAGAGAGGGGGGCAATGGCTTAAATGATACAAGACACTTGCAGCATTTTTGAAAAATATATTTTTCATCATTTTTGTTCAGAGTAAGGGCCACAAACGCAAAAAAAAAAAAAAAAAAATCAAAATTCAGCAATGAAATTATATATATATATATATATATATATATATATATATATATATATATATATATTTATATATATAAAAAAAAAAGAAAAGTACTGTGAATTGAAAAATGGCTGGCAATTAAAACAATAGATTTCTGGGACCATAAGCTCCTTGCCCACAGGTGTACTTCATCTGACAGTGAATTTCAAAATTATCGATCATTTATGAGCCAAATAAAATGGTTCTCCAAGCTTTCAAGACCTCAAAATTGTGCAGTGAAATCATAAAATAATCATATATTTGACACAAAACATCTTTTGACCCATGAAGTTCAACATTTATGAATTTCTCGCTGAATTTAGCATGAGTTTATCAAGATACGTGTAAACGGACATCAATAGTCACCAGTAACCTCTCCAAACCAAAAACATGCCTTTTCTCCATGTCCATTTTCTATGAAGCCAGGTCAGCAAGCACACATTCTCATCAAACGAACTGCTAATTTTTTGGTCATAATGTGTGACTGAAGGCTTGCTGTTTACAACTCCTGTCATTCAAGCAAAACGTAAGTGCAGCTATTATGGTTTTTCACAGTTTTAAAGTCATTGTGTTAATCATATAATTTTTATGTGCACATACAGTGTAAAAGGTTTGCATTGAGAAACTACTCTGATTCACCTCCAGGAGAAAATCTCTCAACCACAAAACGCACCGCTGCAGAGCTGCCTGAAATGCCCCGATAGCTTCCAGGTATTTTTTTCATCAATTGGTGATGTTACCAATTGAATTATGGCGCCAAGTAGATATTTTGGCAAGCCCTTAAATCAAGCTGGTTACGCCCACAAGGCTATGCCGGTATTTGTTTGTAAAGCTCATTCACACACTGGAGCAGAAATCCATGTTTGGTAAGGGGCGTGTCCTTTCCAACGCACATGCAAAGCGGTTGACCAATCACAAGTGAGTGATCAAGTTGACTAATCACAGCACACAAGGGTTTTAGAAAGGGCGGAGCCAGGACTTAAACAATGCATTTCACACACAGGCACTGCAAAAATGGCCAGCATAAGAAAACTCATGTTTTTTTTGTTTTTTTTAACAATGACGCATTTTCACCATCTTAGTAGACTTCAAGAATTTAAGAACATGCAATGAAAAGTAACTTAATAGGTGCATTTTAACAAGACAGACATTCTACTATCAGGAAAAAGCAGGCAATATGCTACTCTTAAATTGAACTGAATCGGTGCAACGAATGTAGCAGGGGTTTTACTGAGTCCTTTTCTTATTTTAAACAAACAAGAACCTTGCCAGTTGTTGTTTTTTCACTTTTTGAATCTAGTCCCGGTGTCATTCCGCTTTATAACATAATTAATGGACTTATTAGGGCCCGGTGCCAGGGCCTGGAACGAGTCCTGGCGCTAAAGGTGCAAGGAACCTATTGTTTTTGACGGGATTTTTATTTTTCTTCTTTTTATTACTATTATTATTATTTGGGCTCGAGCACCGAATGGTGCGAGGAACCTATTGTAATTGTACCGAAGGTGCGAGGAACCTATTGTTTGTGATGGTCTTCCTCTTCTTCTTCAAGAATGCGTTTTTGAGGGCTTTGCCATGCACGAAAACTCACAAAAATTTGCGCACACGTCAGTTGTGGTGAAAATTACAAAGTATTATCTTTGTGCTTGGACATGCCCTGGTGGCTCTATAGCGCCACCAAACACACGGCCATTTTGGAACGCACTTGCTCGGATTCTCACGAAATTCTATAGGGCCATAGTATTTTTTTGTCAATTTTTTTTGACATTTTTTTGCCGTACAGGAAGTGAGCTATGAGCCATTTCCTGCATTTTTTCAGATTTTACGAACGTATTTTTGAGGGCCTTATCATACTCGAAAACTCACCAAACTTTGCTCATAGACTAAAAATAGTTCTTTCTTCTTTGATTCGATATCTCATTTGGCACTGGGTGTGACATGGTGGCTCTATAGCGCCCCCTAATACATAATTGCATTTTTGAGGGCCTCAGCATGCTCGAAAACTCACAAAACTTTGCAAACATATTAAGCCGCTCATACTTTTTACTAGGCTATGAGGTTTTCAGATGAATTTGGCAAAATTGCATTACAGCGCCACCTAGAAAATTTCAATGAAGCAGCCCTCGCAGCATGTTTAACCTACATGTATGAAATTCGGTGGACATGTGGATTATGCCAAGACCTAAAAAAAAAGTCGCTTGGTGCCGTGACCTAGACTCAACAGGAAGTCCGCCATTTTTTATTTAAATTGCAACTTTTGGATTTTTTTTCTCCTCCGAGAGATTTTATCCGATCAACTTAAAATTTCGAATATGACATCTAAAGACCTTAACGATGTTAAATTGCGAAGCTTTTTTGGATTCATCGAACTTTGTATCCGTGGCTTCATGGCAAATTTCAATGTTCCGCCATGAAACAGGAAGTTGGTTTTACGCGCACATGCTTTGTGAGATTTGCGTGAAATTTCACAGGCTTGATGAGAGTCTACTTCCAAGTATACCTATTTGTTGATATTAGATTGGGTGTGGTCAGGTGGCTCCACAGCGCCCTCTTGACATGGCCATGTTGAAATAAAAGTCCTTGAATGTTCATTAAATTTGGTGTGATCATTGCATTTGTCATGTCGGGTAATGTTAATTTTTTTTATTTATTTTTTTTTTATTTAAATTTGGCATCTCCAATCCCACCCGAATCTGGAATGCCCAATTGGGGAACTATGTACAAAGCTTGCTCGTATGCGATCCCTTGCTGCCAACTCAGGATAGTGAAGACAGTTCACGGCTCTCCTCCGAAGCACGTGCCTGTCAGCCACTGATTCTTATACACTCGCTGGTTGAATCTTCGCAAGTTCAGAGCGAGGGCGGAGGATACCCGGACATGAACCAAGCCGGAGTCTTCCTGACGAGCGCCCGTCTGGCCAACAGGAGGCGCTGGAGCAACGAACAAAGCTGTTATCGATTACCCAAATCCGACAGTCCCTTCCCAATTTGTAACCCTGTAGCGCGATAGCCAATTGTGCGCTACTCTGAAAAAGCTGCCGACCCCTGCCGGTGGGTACGCCGAGGTTCGAACCAATGTTAATTTTTTTTAAATTTTTTGGCCAAACAGGTAGTGAGCTATAAGCCATTTCCTGCGTTATTCCAAATTTTATAAACACGTTTGGAAGCCTTGGAATACTCGATATCTTGCAAAAAGTTGCACAAATTATAATTGTTTTATTGTCTTCAATTTTGTACATCAATTTACACTAAATTTGGCACAATGGCTCTTTAGCGCCAATCAGATTTTTAAAAGAATTGCCCTTTTGAGGGTCTCAGCATGTTCGAAAACTCACAAAATTTCGTAAATGTATAGGGACCATCATTCGTATTACTCTCACAAAGAGCTTACACATAGTCATGGCAAAAATGTCATTATAGCGCCCCCTGGAAAATTTCAAATAAGCAGCCCTCACAGCCCGGTAAACCTACATGAATGAAATTCGGTAGACATGTAGAATATTCCGAGACCAAAAAAAAAGTCTCTTGGTGCCATGACCTAGACTCAACAGGAAGTCCGCCATTATTAATTGAAACTTCAAATTTTTGGGATTTTTCTCCATTCACAGGTGTTGTACTTAAAGGAACTCCTCCTAGAGATTTTGTCCGATCAACTTAAAAATTGACAGATTTGGATCGGGAGGTGTCAGGTGGCTCCACAGCGCCCTCTAGATATGGCCATGTTAAGATAAAAGTGCTTGAATGTTCATGAAATTTGGTGTTGTCATTGCATTTGTCATTCCAGGCAATGCTTAATTTTTTGACATTTTTTGGCCAAACAGGAAGTGAGCTATGAGCTATTTCCTGCGTTTTTCCAAATTTTATGAACACACGTTTTAAGGCCTTAGAATGCTCCAAAACTGGCAAAATCTTGTAGAAATTATAAATGTCATATTCTCTTCAATGTCATGTGGCATAATGGCTCTATAGCGCCCCCAATCAGATCTACAAAAGAGCAATTCTTTTATAAGTCTAAACATGCTGGACAATTTACAAAAATAAACACACTCATGGAGCTCGGTATTACGATTACTATGTTGTAGATTTTGCGCACAGGCATGTCAAAATGGTCCCATAGCTCCCTCCAGAAAATTTTTGCACTCCCCTCATGAAACCACATTGTACGCAGTCCAGCCGTGTCCAATGGCTCTGAATGGACACCTGCGCCCATCAAGATCTTGCCGCCACCCCAACGTGGACGAGGGGCGCGAGGGCCCTTTCAACGCTGCTTGCAGCTTTAATTATTATTATAATTTTTAACCGAAATGAATTACATTTTTGAGGGCCTAAGCATGGTCAAAAACTCATGAAAACTGGCAGGCACATCAAGCCTTGCGAAAAATTTACTTTTTTTGCAGGAAATGTATTTGTGCATGCCCCAGTGGCTCTATAATGCCACCAAACACGTGGCCATTTTGGAACACACTTGCTCAGATTCTCACAAAATTTGGTGGGGCCACAGTAGTCATAATGACGTTTTTTATAAATTTTTTTGCCTCACAGGAAGTGAGCTATGAGCCATTTCCTGCGTTTTTCCAGATTTTTCGAACACATATTTGAGGGCCTTACCATACTCGCACACTCACCAAAATATGAAACTCTTCGAAATGATATCCCATTTGGCACTGACTGTGACAGTATGGCTCAATAGCGCCCCTAATACATAATTGCATTTTTGAGGGCTTCAAAATGCTCAAATCACTAAATTTGGCAGACCTATTAAGCCAATTAAAATTTGTACCATGATATAGGTTTTACAGCTGGGCGTGGGAAAATGGCATTATAGCGCCTTTTAGAAAATTTCAATGAAGCAGCCCTCGCACCATGTTTAAGCTGCATGTATCAAATTCGGTGGATATGTGGAATATGCCAAGACCTAAAAAAAGTCTCTTGGTGCCATGACCTAGACTCAACAGGAAGTTCGACATTTTTAATTGAAATTGCAAGTTTTTTGGATTTTTTGCCATTCACAGGTGTCATACTTTAACAAACTCCTCCTAGAGATTTTATCCGATCAACTTAAAATTGGGCAAGTAATATCTAAAGACATTGCCAATGTTAAATTGCAAAGCTTTTTTGGATTCATCGAACGGTGTATCCATGGCGTTGCGGCAAATTTTGATGTCTCGCCATGAAACAGGAAGTTGGTTTTACTCCCACATACTTCGTTGGATTTACCTGAAACTTTCCAAGCTTGATAAAATTGTCCTCCCAAGTATAAATATATGCTGATATTAGATCGGGAGTGGCCAGGTGGCTCCACGGCGCCCTCTAGCCACGGCCATGTTAAGATAAAAGTGCTTGAATGTTCATGAAATTTGGTGAGATCATTGCATTTTTTGGCCAAACAGGAATTGAGCTATGAGCCATTTCCTGCGTTTATCCAATTTTTACGAACACACGTATGAAGGCCTTAGAATGCTCCAAAACTTGCAAAAAGTGGCCCAAGTTGCAACTCTCTTATGTTCTTTGATTCATGCACCAATTTGCACTTAATGTGGCACGATGCCTCTGTAGTGCCCCCTAATGATTTTCTCAAAATAAAAACCATTTGAGGGTCTTAACATGCTTTAAAATTTCCAAAAGTCAACAAACTCGCGGAGCCCGATATTTCAATTACTTTGGTAAGGGTTTTGCACACAGGCATGCCAAAATGGTATCATAGCCCCCTCTGACAAATTTTTGTGCTCCCCTCAGGAAAACGTTGTACACAGTCTAGAAGTGTCAAATGGCTGTGAATGGACACCTGCACCCATCATCATCTCGCCACCACCCCAACCTGGATGAAGGGTGCGAGGGCCCTTTCAACGCTGCTTGCAGCTTTAATTTGTTTTGATTTTGTTGTATGTGTGGTTTAATTGGGTTGTTACCTACATCTGGTGAAAATTTCATGTCAATTGCCCCGTTATAAATATATTTGCGAGAGAAATGTTGACGTGTTTAATACTTAGTTTCCTCCCTGCATGTTCATGCATAAAAGCCCCACTGTTAATGTCAGCCTGTAATTAGTACACCCTAAAACCAGCTCCTACGTATGAGACCAATCCAAGTTGTTGCTCGATAAGTAATTAGATCATTTGAATTGGCTAAATTGGCTTCTATGACCAGACAATAGTAGCTAGGCGTTTGAATATAGCTCCATGTTTTATGTATTAACTATGTATATATTACAGCTTTCACATGTTGCTAACGTATGTATTTATTTCAATTGCCTTTCGAGAGCACAAAAATTAGCAAAGATTCCCTTGCTCGGGAATAGCAGAGGTGACCATCAGTGTAGGCCATAATTGCATCCATGGACAAACTTTTTGAGAGGCATATGCTCTAAAAAGAAAATGGCTCTAGATACGGGCAATGAAAGCTTGTGGTCAAATGAGCCAAAGGGTGGAATCAACCCGTCACAGAATTTGCCTATTTTTTCGCAGTTTGCTGGTGCATGGGTAGTGATGAAAACCCCTAGTTTTTTTTTTTTTTTTTTTTTGGGCGTCAATGCCGACTCATTACCGAATGACAGCCATTTTAAAAATTGGCCCGACGTGCCTCAAGAAGCGCCCCGCCCACTTTAAAAAAAATGTTTTATTCAATTAACCAAAAACTGAACATGATATATTGATGAAACTTGGTATATTGAAGGAACTTTTCATGCACGATAAGGACCTCCAATCATAATTGAGCTATCTTAATAAGTTACTGAGATGATTGAGAAAAAAAAAAACTCTTTTGGGGGTACTAATCTTTGACCCCCCATACCACACTTCTGTACCTGTCCCAAGGGCCTTTTGGAAAGCTCAGCTGAGCAAATTTTTTACAGGTAGCGAGTTCTGTGATTACTCTAACAAGTAGGACAGGTGCGGTGAACACCTGATTTGCTTTCTGCACAAACAATGCACTAAAAAATTTTACGATTGCACTATTTCAAATTATTCTAATTCGTTGACCAGCACCTGTATGTGAAAATTGAAATAGTGTTATGCCCCATTACAGAAAAAAAGAATGTATAAACAACAATTTTGCACTTTAGCATAAAATGTACATGGTGTACATTTGATATGATCGGTTTTTAGGTACTTTTTGTATGCAGTAATTAATCATGAGTTTTTTGCTTTCAAAGATTTTCTAGAAATTTAATCTTTGATTTACACGTCAACTTTTTTGTTGCATCATCTTGTGCACTGAAGTGAACTTGGTACATAGCTGATATTTTATCATCGGTCGGATGTGGCCTGATTGGCTTCTTGGCTGAGTGGCTTCTGGTCATTGTTTCAAAGAAGCTATGGTAGAAAGACTTGAGAGGTGTACTCTTGGAAGGGTCCTCAACTCTGAATATCACAACAATACTGATTTTTCTGGTATAAATACTGAGTGCAACGGGCCACAATAGTCTGTGTGATGGTATAGCAGGAACTGTCAAGCGGTTTGTTGCTCGTGCCTCCTTATAGGCACCGACACAGGGTCAGATTTTAACTTCAGACAGATTCTTTCAATGGTGTGATGATAATATACCAGGCATTGAGCTCAGATGTGTTAGCAGCGAAGAAATTGCCAAACATGGACCAGCCATCAGTGAAAGACTGGCAGCTGGAAAAACAATTCCAGGCACACAAAGCATCGCAAATTTGTTCCAACTGCAGAACGTCTGAGGATGCACAGACTGTCAGCTGATGAAATGTACACTTGCGACTTCTGGGCAGGAGCAGACGAGATGGTTGTGTAAGAGACAAGCTCCTGACAATTTGGTTCAAAAGTTGCCCAGTACGACTCGAATAATAGGAAAAGTTTGTCAGAACGTGTATAAATTATCGGGCTTCGGTAAAATGCCGAATAAAGGAGGAAAAAAGTTGCAGTTCAGAATACTTGAACACGAGAGAGTTGACCCGCTTTCTCCAGCAAATGAGTCAACTAGTGCTACTAGCAGAGAAGATAACAAACAAGAGGCAGCAGACTCGAGCTGCGCTAGCATGGAGCTAATACTAAAAGAACTGCAAGATTTCAGGGCGGAAAATAGTCAACGGCTCGGCGAGATTAAAGAAGTGGCCAACACTAATGCCAGGATCGACCAGGTGGAAGAATGGATAGAAGAGGCAGACAAAAGAGTCCAGACGACAGAGAGCTCGGTCACCGAACTGTTGAAACTACAGATACAGATGGCTGCTAAACTGACGGATTTGGAAGGGCGCTCAATGAGGGAGAACATAAGGATTTACGGAGTGAAAGAGGAAAGAGGAGAACCCCGCGGCAATGTCAGCGTTCGTGGAGAAATTGCTGAGAGTGGGGTTGGAGCTGCCCACAACCTTTGAGATGCGAGTAGAGAGAGCGCATCGAGTCATGATGACAACTCCGCCTCCCGAGGCTGCCCCACGATCTATTGTGGCTAAATTAGCGAGCTACAGGATGAAAGAAGAGCTACTGAAGCTGGCATGGCAGAAGCGAGGATTCCTACATCTGGGAAGGAGAGTGAACCTGGACCACGATTACGCGCCAGACGTGACGAGGAAGCGACGGAAATATGATGAAGCGAAGGCGGTGTAGAAGGAGAGGGGAGTTTGGTTCCAGACTCCTTTCCCGGCGAAGCTTAGGGTGTTCTACGACGGAGGCCCGGTGCTATACGGGTCAGCGGGAGAAGCGACCAGTGATATGGTGAAGAGGGGGTTCCAAGTGTCTGTTATCAAGCAGCCAGAGTCACTGCTGGACCAGGTGAAAGGACTGTCGTGGTCCGTGCGCAGAGAGCCCGACGCTATGAAACAGGAGCACAGACCGACAAGGACAAACTTCGGGTATTTCAGTGCGACAAATGATGGACGGCTAAAACCTTTTTCGCACAGTGAGCCGAGTTAAAAGACAGTGAATGTAACCTACTCGCCCATAGAAATGGGTCGGGGTTTTGCCGACACTGAATATGGCGATAATAACTCATTTGGGCATTCAGATTGTCATTGTTATCTTTTTTTTTTTTTTTTTGGTCGGGGACGCTCTTACTACAACTTATACCGGACTTGAGTTTACGTGAGAGCCGCATTAGGCAAAGGCCCTCTCCTGTAGTTTGCAAGGAGAGGTTTTTCCCCGTGCCACTAGCCCATCGGGGCTGGAATAGGACCGAGATAGGATCCCACGAATGGAAGCTATTTTTCAACTTTATTTTTCCATTCATTTATGTTCGTTGGGCTGCCGTTCATTGCAGCATTTTTGGTGTTGCCTGTATTGTATTTTAACCTGCATGGTGTTTGATCTGTGTTATATCCTCGAGTAAGTCCATACGTATGCTTGGATACAGGGACAGTTAAGGTGGTCTTGTATAATGTTAATGGTCTACTCAACCCAATCAAACGGAAAAAGATTTTAGCAAAGCTGAAAAGGGAGAGAGTGGATGTTGCATTACTGCAGGAAACGCACCTCACAGATAAAGAACTCGCCAGTCTACAAAGAAAGGGATTCAAATATCAGTTTTCGTCATCTTGTTCGGAGGGTCACAGAAGGCGCGTGTCAATACTTGTTTCGGCCAAAATTCCGTTCGAGTTTCTATCTGAAAGAAAAGATACGGAGGGGAGGTTCATATTGGTAAGGGGTAATTTGGGTGGTGTGTTGGTAACCCTGCTGAGTGTTTATGCCCCTCCAAATTCAGAGTGGAAGTTTTTTAGGCAGGTGTTTGATGTAATTGTTACAGAATCGCAGGGAATCTTGATTTGCGGGGGGGATTTTAATATTAGACAAAACCCTAACCTTGATTCATCAAGTACTACAATAATCGGGCCGAATTTGACAAACAAAAAATTTAATTCTGCTATGAGTGAGTTTGGGCTGATTGATGTTTGGAGGGAACTAAACCCAGTACGGAGGGACTACACTTATTTTTCCAATCCTCATTCTGTGTATTCTAGAGTTGACTGTTTTTTTTTTGTATTTGATAAGGACTTTTGCAGGGAAGGAGAATGCGAAATAGGCATCATGGATTTGTCAGATCACAGCCCTATATACATGAGGTTGAACATAGAAATGGAGCAGAGAAATACTCAGTGGAGACTGAATGTCCAGGGTTTAAACCATATGAAGGAGACAATTAAATTAGATATTGATGAGTATGTACAACAGAAAGATAATGGTGAGGTATCTCCCCCAATTCTTTGGGATGCTTTAAAAGCTGTTCTTTGGGGCAAGCTGATCGGCTATAGTTCTTCTCTAAAGAAAGGCAAAAGAGGTTGTTTACGCTTCAATCGGAAATAAGAGCTGGAGTGAAAGCATAAGGATAAGGCTGTCACTGAAATCAAAGAAGAATTGTTAAAGAAATGAAATTAATGAGATTTATACTGAAGAAGTACAAAAAAGCCTATTGTTCACTAAACAAAAGTACTTTGAAGGGGGAGCCAAAGCTAGTAAACTCTTGGCATACAGGCTAAGGAAGTAACAAGCTGAGAACTCCATTCACAAGACCAGGTGCCCAGAGACAAACTCCATTTACCATGAATTGAAAGACATTTAAGGTTGCTTTGAATCATATTACCAGAGACTATATACGCAACCTCAATTCGATAAAATAAAAATGGAGGAATTTTTTAAATCAATCGAAATGCCTAATTTAAACACGGAACAGAGAGAGCAATTGGAAAAGGAAGCTTCAGAGGAGGAAATAAATGCGGCTATCCCAGGTAAAAAAATACTATACTTGAATTACACTTTTACAGACTGTATTAAGTATGGTGTATGTTTTTTTCGCCCCCTTTATGTGTAATTAAGTGTGCTCAAGTAGTCATTGAATACTACTTGTGTACTACTTCAGTACACTTAAAGTGTACACTTTCTAAAAGTATATATTAAATATATTACTTTTTGTGCTTAATTTGCAAAAGTATATTTGTAATAACTTTTGTATGCAACATATATACTTTTAATATAATTAAGTGTTATACTTTTTCACCTGGGATATCTCACCTAAAATCAAACAAATCGCCAGGTCCGAATGGGTTTCCTTCTGAATGGTGTAAGGTACCGCGGGAGTCTTTGGTTCCTATCATGCAATCCACATTTAACTACGTTCTTAAAGAACATAAAACACCCCCCTCATGGAAGGAAGCAGTGATATCAGTGATCTCGAAGGAGGGAAAGATAAACTCGATTGTGGTAATTTCAGAATCAGCGTTCTAAATCAGGATTATAAAATATTTACGGACATACTAGCAAAAAGAATTGAAAGTTTTTTGCTACAAATCATCAGCTTAGATCAGACTGGCTTTATTCGCGAAAGACAGACCCAGGATAACATAAGGAGGTCCTTGCATATAATCAGACGTGTTACTGCACAAAACTTGGAAGCAGTGTTGGTCGGGCTCAACGCAGAAAAAGCCTTCGATTGTGTAAATTGGTGCTTCCTGTATGGAGTTTTACATTCATTTGGCTTTCCAAACTCCTTTGTCAAAATAATACAGGCTCTCTATGACAAACCTTGTGCCGGAATAAAAATAAATGGGGCTATTTCTAATCCCTGGACACAAGAACGAGGCAGTCACTGGGGCTGTCCGATCAGTCCTCTCCTATTCGCTCTTTTTATTGAACCTCTGAGCCTCTGGATAAGTCAGGACAGGGATATTATGGGGATAGATATGAGGGGCAGAGAACATACAATATCTTTGTTCGCCGATAATGTATTGCTGACATTATCAAGCCCAGAACAGTCGCTAAAAAACGTATTATTGTTTCGTAAAAGATATGGTTCCTTCTCGGGGTATAAGTTAAATGTTTTGAAAATGCTGGTTCTCTGTTTTAACTATGAACCCTCTCAGGAGGTAAAGAAACAATATACAATATGATGGGAAGCAGAATGCATGAGATATCTCAGGGTAAATATTCTAAAAGATCTGGCAGACCTATTCTCCATTAATTATAACCCACTCAATCAAAGAATAAAGGAAGACATAGCCAGATGGAATTTAATCCCTATACTAAATTTTTGGCAGCGAATTGAATCAGTTAAAATTAATGTTTTGTTTTATCTCTTTCAGTCTCTCCCACTTGAAGTTCCTGATTCTCAATTTCAGGAATGGGATAAAATTATATCAAGGTTTATATGGCAAAGAAAAAGACCAAGGGTAAAATATAAGATTTTGCAGTTGGCAAAGGGTAAGGGAGGGGTTGCACTTCCATGCTTAAAAGATTATTATATAGCAGCACAATTACGACCAATGATTTGCTGGTACAATCCACAGTACACTGCTAGGTGGAAGGAAATAGAAGAGGCTATGTGCAGGGACTTCCCGATACAAGCAGTGATTGGAGACAAGGATATGATTAATACTTTAATTGGTCTGGGTAACCCATGGATTTCTTTACCTCTCAAACTGTGGAAAACGGTTATTGTTCAAAAACATTTGAAAGAGTCTGTCAAGATCATGGGATGGTGTGGGTATGACCCAAGCTTTGTTCTGGGTACACTGGATGCAGGATTCAATATTTGGGCAACAAGAGGTCTAACTGCATATTGCACAGTTGTCCAACAGGGGGCAGTAACGGGTTTTCAACTAAAAACGCAATTTGACCGAAAGAATAATGATTTTTATAGATTCCTACAAGTCCGACATCACATTGAGCAATCAATAAGGTTAAGCAGAATAGACTATTTGGATAACACACTCACAACAACATAACACAACATGAATGGCAAGAACTGGCCTTTCAGCCAAACTAAGCTTGCCAGTTTCTTTATGCTATTGTGAATATATCCCTTCAGATACTAAATGACTCAATGGTATCTAGCTTTAGGTCAAGCTTGCTCTTGAAAACCCCCAAGGTCTCTGCCTCAACAATATGGTCAGGTAAGCTATTCCACATTGAAATTACTCTTTGTGTGAAGAAATATTTCCGAATATCAGTGCTAAATTTACCTTTGGTCAACTTCCATTTGTGACCCTGAGTTCTACTCACAACACTTGGTCGAAGGAATCCTACATGATTCACTTTGTTAATCCCTTTAACATATTTAAAGACCTCAATCAAATCACCCCTGAGTCTCCTTTTCCTAAGACTAAAGAGATTAAGGATCTTCAGCTTCTTCTCGTAGCTTTCATCTTTTATCCCAGGAATAAGCTTGGTGGCTCTTCTCTGAACTTTCTCCAGAGCCTCTATATCTTTTTTAAAGTATGGTCCCCAGAACTGTGCACAATACTCCAGGTGTGGTCTAACGAACGTGTTGTACAAAAGAAGCATCACCTCCTTAGATTTATACTCATTACTTTTGTCAATGTATCCTAGCATCCAATTAGGTTTTTTAACTGCTACGTCGCAATGGCTAGAACCTGTGAGGGTTTGATTAACAATCACTCCCAGATCTTTCTCTTGTGCAGCACATTCCAGTTTAAAACCTCCCATGAAGTAATCCTGTCTAATGTTTTTATTACCTGCATGAACAACTTTACATTTTGCTAGATTAAATTTCATTTGCCACATTTCTGCCCAATTCTGGATTCTATCCAAATCGTCCTGAATCACTTTAGTGGATCCTAGACTATTTGCCAAACCCCCCAATTTAGTGTCATCTGCAAATTTAACCAATCTGCTCTCAATATTCCTATCAAGGTCATTAATGTAAATGAGGAACAGCAGGGGTCCCAACACCGATCCCTGGGGGACGCCACTCCCCACCATACCCAGCTCAGATGAGATATCACTGACCACTACTCTTTGTGTTCTGTCCTGTAACCAGTTTTGAATCCACTTCAGAATACCTCTTGTAACTCCACTTGAGCTCATTTTAAAAATTAGTCTCTTATGTATCGAATGCTTTCTGAAAATCCAAGTATATGATGTCATAAGCCCTGCTCTGCTCGCAAGTCCAAGTGGCCTCTTCAAAAAATTCCAGAAGGCTTGTTAGGCATGACCTTCCCTTCCGAAAACCATGTTGGCTAACCCTCAAGATACTGTTACGTTCAAGAAATAAGTCCAGCTCATCTTTTATGATAGATTCCAATATTTTGCACGAAATGCAAGTTAAACTCACTGGCCTGTAGTTTCCTGGCTCGGTACGGTCCCCTTTCTTATATTTTGGTATTATATTGCCCTGTTTCCAATCATTTGGTATTTCTCCAGTTTCTAAAGACCGTCTGAAGATGGCGGATAGCGGCTTAAAGATGAACTCACCAGCTTCCCTGAGCACTCTAGGATATAAGCCATCAGGACCCGCCGCCTTATCTGCTTTTAGTTTATGCAACTTGTCTAATACTTCGTTATCCCGAACCTCAATTTCCGCTAAATAATATTTAGCATTTGACATGCCCTCTGGCCAAATAAAGACCCCCTCTGAGGTAAAATTCTCAACAAAGTAACTGTCTAAGGCATCCGCAATATGCTTGTCATCATATAGCAGCGATCCATTTTTATTCTTTATGCACTTAACCTGCTCTAACTTTCCTTTTTCTGCTACAGTACTGAAAGAAGCACTTGGAGCTAGTTTTTGCCCCCTCTGCAATTTGTCTTTCATACAGTCTTATAGCATTCCTCAGCTCTTTTTAGACAACAGCCCGCATTTTCCAGTATTCAGCCCTGGTATTCTCATTGTTATCCTTTATGTACATCTTATAAAGATTCCTCTTTTCCCTCAACATCCTACGAATACTTTTGGTCATCCACTAAGGATTCTGCTTTTTCAGCTTACTTTTGGACACCCTCAGAATGAATCTGCATTGTGGTTCAAGTAAAACCCCCTTAAATCTTTCCCACATCTCATTTACGGACTAAGTGATCACTTGTCCCAAGTGGCTCCAGTACCTCAACATTGCTAATTCTATCGGGGTCATTACAGAGCACTAAGTCTAAAATTGCCTTCTCTCTGGTAGGTTTATTAACATACTGCACCAAGACATTATCATTTATAACATCTAGAAATTCCTCGTCCCCCCTACCCTGTCCTTTCACCATTTCCCAATTCATACCAGGATAATTTAAGTCTCCCATGACAATAGTCCCACCACCACTACAAGCTTGCGTAATCCTCGTAAAATTCAATTCAATTCAATTTATTTTGTATTGCGCTTTTCACAGAGACTGTCACAAAGACGCTTTACAGTGAGAGTTTAAAGAAATAAAAAGGCAGTGCCCAGCCTATTCCCCACTACAGCAAATGAGGCAAAAAACTCCCAGTTGGGAGAAAAATCCTCCAACAGTGGTGAGAAAAAACTCTCCTGTGGGAAGAAATCTCAGGAGAAACCCGGCCATAGTGGGGGAGCCCATCCTCCACGGGCTAGCTAATTAAGAACAAAAAAGTAAAATGGAGTGAGACGACAGAAGAGTTCCATTTAAGTCCATCTAAACAGTGGCAACGGCAGCTTCAGAAAGCGGCAAGTCGAGGATGGTGCAGGACTGGACCAGGGCCGGATCGGATCAGGACAGCAGGACAGCAGCAGCCAGCGCTCATGGTGAGGGACAGGGCTCATACGGTCCAGGACTCTGGGAAGTGGAGGGAAAGATCCTCGGAAAGAGACACAAGGGGTGTGAGGCACTGGATAACTACTGCATGATAATAAAAGTACCATCCTCTGTCATGTGCCAAGTGAGAAGTTATAAGCAGACTGGTCAGGAAACAGTCAACACCCCTCCATCCACTTCCTGCAGCACAGAGGCCCAACACTTATTCCAGGCTGTTGGATCACTTTTCATTTTCTAAACAATAGTACCATATGGACCTCCCCGGGGACTAAGGCTGTAGCAAGCCCCACCGGTGCCGTGTAAGTGCAATCTCATTGCCACCGGTTCCACATGGATTTAAGCAATTTTAACGACCAAAAGCTAGTATCCTTCATCCACTTATTGCAGCACAGAGGCCCTGAAATTCCCTCCGACCAAGGCTGCGTAATTTTTCAATCAGATACCACTAACACCATGTGGACCTCCCCGGTGACTAAGGCTGTAGCAAGCCCCACTGGCACCGTTAATGCATGCTCAGTGCCACCGGTTCCACATGGATTTGCTTAACACTACACCAGTACCATATGGACCTTCCCAGTGACTAGGGCTGTAGCAAGCCCCACTGGCACCGTTAATGCATGCTCAGTGCCACCAGTTCCACATGGATTTACATAACACTGGCTTCCAATACTGTGAACATATCATAAATCAAAGTTGTAGTCAGTCCCACCAGAGCCAACACATAACTAGTCATGAACTAATCATAGGCTTGACTAAAAAGATAAGTTTACAGCCTACTCTTGAAGATAGAGAGTGTGTCTGAAGCCCGAATTTGTCTTGGGAGATTGTTCCATAAAATTGGTGCTTTGTAAGAGAATGCTCTGCCTCCAAGTGTAATTCTAGATATATTTGGAATTTTCAAGTAGTCAGCATGCGTGAACCAATGCGTGAACCAATTTTTCAGCATCTTGAAATGACAACATTTTTCTAAGTTTAGATATGTTTCGAAGATGGAAAAAAGCCACGCGGATGATATTGTGGATGTGAGCCTGGAAAGAGAGTTCTGAATCAAGAGTCACCCCAAGGTTTTTAACGACAGCTCTGGCAGAAACAGAGAGACCATCTAAGTGAAGAGAACTTAATGAATGAGTCCCTAAGAGATTTGGGACCCAGGACCAATATTTCAGTCTTATCTGGGTTTAGTGAAAGAAAATTTTGCGTCATCCAAGCTTTCACAGCTTTAAGACACATCTCTAATCTAGTAACCGGATCATTTTCACCCGGTTTAAAGGATATATAGAGCTGCGTGTCGTCTGCATAACAATGGTATTTAACATCAAGTCCACTTATACTATTTCCAAGCAGAAGCATGTACAGAGAAAAAAGCAAAGGGCCCAGAACAGATCCTTGAGGTATTCCAAAGTTAACCTTGGAATACTCTGAACACTTGTTATTTACCCGGACAAACTGAGATCTATCAGACAGATGAGACTTAAACCATGAAAGGGCAAGTCCAGAAATACCAACTAATTTTTCCAACCTACGAAGAAGAATATGGTTTTTACAGTGTCAAAAGCGGCACTTGCATCGAGAAGGACGAGAACAGAGATGCGGCCACTATCCATAGAGAGAAGCAGATCATTTACTACAACAGTGAGGGCTGTTTCAGTGCTGTGATGCTTTTTATAGGCAGACTGAAAACTGTCAAATACCTCATTATTTTGCAGGAAAGAAGAGAGCTGTTGGGCGACACATTTTTCAAGGATCTTAGATAAAAATGAGAGGTTTGAGATTGGCCTATAATTGGCTAGGACTGTGGGATCCAAATCTGGTTTTTTAAGCAGCGGCTTGATTTCTGCCATCTTAAATGAAGTGGGAACAATACCAGAAATCAGAGAAGAATTAATTATGTGAAGAAGTGGGCCGCCAAGAATGGGCAGGAGTTCTTTCATTTGCTTTGTGGGAATGGGATCCAAGATGCAAGTAGATGATTTGGAAGTAACAACTAATTTGGCTAGTTCACTCAGAGATATAGGAGAAAGGGATTCAAACTGGTTTGTGTGTAATGTGGAAGACTCCATATCATAAGAAACGCCATCGCAAACTGGTAAGGAAGCAGTGATCTTCTCTCTAATTCAAAAAATTTTGCCATTAAAGAAATGTAAAAAATCATCACTGCTGTAAGAGACTGGAATTTGAGGGTTACTTGCAGCATGACTGATAGTTAACTTAGCCACGGTTTTGAACAGAAATCGAGAATTATTTTTATTTTCCTGCATGAGATTTGAAAAGTAAAAGGACCTTGCATATGAGAGAGCATTCTTATATGCAACAAGGCTCTCTTTCCAAGCACCATGGAATACCTGGAGTTTAGTGGAGCGCCATTTGCGTTCTAGTTGACGAGATTTTTGCTTTAGTGTCCTTGTCTGGTCAGTGTACCGTGTACCATCTTCTTCTGAGTAATCTTTTTATATTTCAGTGGCGCAACTACATTAAGGGTACAACAGAGAGCATCAGCAAACTTTTCTGCGGTATCGTCAATAGAGGAGGCACTGACTGGATGCTCAAAATAAGATGGGAAAACCTCAGTGAATTTTGTAGAAGTTGTTGCAGTAAAAGTACGACCAGTGTACATCCTAGTTTCTAACAATGCAGGGTGGGGCAATTGTAAGCAGAATGTGATAAGAAGATGGTCAGACAAACTGGGATTATGTGAATGAATCCTGACCTGCCCAATGTTAATGCCAAAGCTTAAGATCAGGTCTAAAGTATGACCATGAAAATGAGTTGGGCCAGAAACACTCTGAGCGAAGCCGACTGACTCCAAAATGTTAGTGAATGCGGATGTTCGAGAATCATATGCCCTCTCAAAGTACAGGTTAAAGTCGCCCAATATAACTTCTATCATAGCTTAAAACTAAGTCTGAAAGGAATTCTGAAAAATCTTGAATAAAGGCAAAGTAAAGGCCAGGGGGCCTGTGGACTGTCACCAGAGCTAAAGGCTGATCAGGGGCAGGGCCGGCACCAGTATCCAGCTTTGAAAAATTCATCGCTAAAATCTCAAATGTAACAAATTTACACTGTAGTTTTGGCACCGAGTGAATGGAGTCACTATAAATAGCTGCAACACCCCCACCTCTCCGGTCCAGGCGGGGGTTTTGAGTGTATATAAAACCAGGTGGAGATGCTTCATTCAAAGATAAGTTTTCATCTGGTCTCAGCCATGTTTCTGTGAGACACAGTATATCAAGATAACAATCAGAGATTAATTCGTTCACAAGAGCTGTTTTAGAGTTCAAGGATCTAATATTTAATAGACCAATTTTGAGAGAATATTTATTTATTTTTAGAGTAATACAGTTGGTGTTAATGCAAATCAAGTTTTTGTGATGTACTCCGCGATTCTTCTTTCTTAATTTAATTGGAATTCGAGGAACAGACACAGTCTCTTTAGGGTTTCACCTAATCAACGGTTTATCAAAGCTGAATGTCAGGAATTTAGATTTAGCTGTCAGCAGTCAACTACAATAATTTTAGTCGTAGGCCAGATTTCTCGACAGAAGTGCAGTGCCCTCTCGAGATGGGTGAACACCGTCCCTCCTCAAAAGACCAGGTCTTCGCCGGAAAGCTCGCCAATTGTCCACAAAACCGACGTTACTATCTGCGCACCACTCAGACAACCAGCGATTGAGTGAGTCCAATCTACAGTACATTTCATCACTACATCGGATCGGGTACGGACCAGAGAAAGTCATTGACCGTGACATCTTTAGAGCTTGGGCGCAGGCCGACTTAAAACTGCTCTTTTAAGCATTTCATTGATGGTACTGTCCAAAGCTGGTGGTGGATAGCATACTCCTATGTTTAAACCTGTCTCGTGTTTGCCAATGAGCCTGACCCAGATATTTCAACTGGACAAGGAATGTTCAATTTCGGAAATTTCCTTTAAATTAATGTTTTCGTTCACATAGAGTGCTACGCCCCCTCCTCGCCTATTACAAAACCCAAAAGCAGTGAAGTTGGCACGTTATGTAAATCGTAGATAAAAACAGAATACAATGATTTGCAAATCCTTTTCAACTTATATTCAATTGAATACACTGCAAAGACAAGATGTTTAATGTTCAAACTGAGAATCTTTTTTTTTTTGCAAATAATCATTAACTTAGAATTTAAAGGCAGCAACACATTGCAAAAAAACACACAAAAGGCGCAGGGGCCTTTTTACCACTGTGTTACATCGCCTTTCCTTTTAACGACACTCAGTAAACATTTGGGAACTGAGGAGACCAATTTTTGAAGCTTTTCAGGTGGAACTCTTTCCCATTCTTGCTTGATGTACAGCTTAAGTTGTTCAACAGTCCGGGGTCTCCATTGTTGTATTTTACGCTTCATAATGCGCCACACATTTTCAATGGGAGACAGGTCTGGACTACAGGCAGGCCAGTCTAGTACCCGCACTCTTTTACTACGGAGCCATGCTGTTGTAACACGTGCAGAATGTGGCTTGGCATTCTTTTGCTGAAATAAGCAGGGGCGTCCATGAAAAAGACATTGCTTTGATGGCAACATATGTTGCTCCAAAACCTGTATGTACCTTTCAGCATTAATGGTGCCTTCACATTTGTGTAAGTTGCTCATGCTTTGGGCACTAATACACCCCCATACCATCACAGATGCTGGCTTTTGAACTTTGTGCCTATAACAGTCCGGATGGTTCTTTTCCTCTTTGATCCGGAGGACACAACGTCCACAGTTTCCAAAAACAATTTGAAATGTGGACTCGTCAGACCACAGAACACTTTTCCACTTTGCATCAGTCCATCGTAGATGAGCTTGGGCCCAGCAAAGCCGGCGGCGTTTCTGGGTGGTGATGTCCTTTACACACTGATGTCGGTTTTTGATGCAGTACCGCCTGAGGGATAGAAGGTCACGGGCATTCAATGTTGGTTTTCGGCCTTGTCGCTTACATGCAGTGGTTTCTCCAGATTCTCTGAACCTTTTGACCATATTACGGACCGTAGATGATGAAATCCCTAAATTTATTCCAATAGCTCGTTGAGGAATGTTGTTTTTAAACAGTTCGACAATCAGCTCACGCATTTGTTCACTAAGTGGTGACCCTCGCCCCATCCTTGTTTGTGAATGACTGAGCATTTCAGGGAAGCTACTTTTATACCCAATCATGGCACCCTCCTGTTCCCAATTAGCCCGTTCACCTGTGGGATGTTCCAAATAAGTGTTTGATGAGCATTCCTCAACTCTGTCTTTTTTGCCACTTGTGCCAGCTTTTTTGAAACCTGTTGCAGGCAAAAAATTCTAAAGTTTACCTGTTCGAACATTAAATAACTTGTCTTTGCAGTGTATTCAATTGAATATAGGCTGAAAAGGATTTGCAAATCATTGTATTCTGTTTTTATGAACGATTTACACAACGTGCCAACTTCACTGGTTTTGGGTTTTGTACATCTATCCTTCCTAAAGAGCTTATAACCTTCTATATTATATATATATATATATATATATATATATATATATATATATATATATATATATATATATATATATATATATATAATCATATTCATCTCCATCCTGTTCACATAGCCATGTCTCTGTAATCCCAACTATGTCATAGCCCTCACTGATCACTACAGCCTCAAGTTCTGGAAATTTATTTTTTATGCTTCTTGCATTTAAATAAAAACTTTTCAGGTTATTACTAATGCTCTTCCCCATTGATTTCCGACGTGGCCGCCGCCTTGAGCCCCCCATTACGCTTTGTTGCTTTTAAAGTAAAACATCAATAGTGCATGTTACGCCGTCAGCTTCCATCGGGGCAGTCTGCATTTCCCTATGTGTAACACTCACTAACCCCCTAGTCCCTAGTTTAAATAATCCTGTGCTACCCTCAACATACGCTGGCCCAGTGCAAAGGTACCCCTCCGGTTCAGGTGCAGCCCGTCAGGCTTGAACAGGTCACCCCTGTCCCGGAAAAAGTTCCAGTGCCCCATAAACTAGTCCCCCCAGGAATCCGCAATTCCGCGATCGCGGAATTTACCGCAGATATCAAAGCAGTCCGCGGAATATAGGTCGAGGTGCAGAATTTTATATTGTACATGTATTTTTCATCCCGGCCGCGGTCAGATAAACGGGATCTAAGACTCACAGCTGGTGCTGCCGGTTACGGAAACTGATTTTTTTCTGCTGTATGCAGCATAAACTATATAAAAAGATGGACGCAGCACCCTGATTTGAAAAAAGAAGCCCATGTGGAAGTACCGTAGAATGGCATTCTATTTAATGGCCAGCAGATGGCGACGTCATTGGTTGCCGAAAGAAGTTCAATGCAATAGAAGTCTATGAGAAAATGATCCTACTTTCTGGCCTGATTTTTAATTGAATAATGATTTTTCACATCATTTTATGTTAGCTATAGCAAGTTTCAGGTCTCCTTCGATATATCATGACATTTATTTTCGTGAATTATGGTCCCATATAAACTAGAATAAAGTATAAAGCCAGAATATGCTTCTGGGGCGTCGCTATCCTCTGGTCCTCGTCCAATACGGTCAGATCCAGAGCCACGTTCCTCCCAGGATCTTCGATTCACTTCTTCATCTTCGAACCAGTGGGTGACATCACGGTAGCTTCATCCATCTTTTCATACAGTCTATGGTATGCAATAACGTTTACAATATCCTGAGGATACAGTGAATAGTGTACACTGTACACAAGTAAATCTTTACTTTGATCTTTGGCACTTGTTCAGTTACTAAGCCTTGTTCACCCATAGTTTGGTGAAATGTTTTGCACTTGATAAGTTATGCAAATAAATCTGCTCAAGAGGGACAAAAAGAATATGCTGCTTATTTTATAACCACTAAGTTTCGCAGTGTTTTGGTATCGCAAATAATTTCATCAGAGAATTTTTGCTTCATTATTACATAACTTTGCTTTATAACTGGTCATTTTAGGTTTTTTTTTTAATGCCCGTGGAAAATCAACTTTCAAGCCGCGGAATCAAGAATTGCTCTCCGCAGAATCAGGAATGTTCTCCGCGGAATCAACACTTTTTCTCCGCAGATTCCTGGGGGGACTAATAAACCTATTCCCCTCTTTCCTATACCAGGTTCGTAGCCAAGTGTTAAACCTCCAGATAAAATTCTGCTTACCTCTGCTTGCACGTGGTACTGGTAGAATCCCGGAGAACACTACCGTTGAGGATCTGCTCCTAAGCTTCTCAGCTCATTCCACAAATTTGCCTTGCAGAACCTCAAACCTACCCTTACCTATGTCATTTTTCCCAACATAGACCATGACAACTGGATCCCTCCCCGCTCTGGCCAGGATCTTGTCCGCATGCTCCAGGAGGTCTCCTACCTGGGCACCAGACAGGCAACACACCGTAGGAGACTTCTTGTCGCGCGAACAGACTAAGCTATCTATTCCTCTAAGTATTGAGTCCCCCACTCTCTTTTCTGAGGGGTAGAGGCCAACAGGATGCCCTGCTGCTCATCAGTCCCCTCACTCTCAGGGTCAGGGGCCAAGTCGAGTTCCTGCAAGGGCTGGAATCGGTTGGACACCTCAACCGCTGGAGAAGCTGTCGCTGTACGGCATGCACGCCTTTTCCTGCGCTGCGGACCTACAGTCACCCAACTTTCTCTCTCCCTGCCTGTTCTGGGATCCCAGTACCACCCTGCTTTGGCGTACACACCATTTCTCTAAACGACATACTACTTAGTTCCTCTAGGACAGGGCTATTCAACATTATCCTGCAAGGGCCGGTGTGTGTGCAGGCTTTCATTCCAACCCAGCACTTACACACCTGATACTACTAATTAAGCTCATTAGCAAAGACTCTTGGGGTTGATTATCAGTGTCTGGTGTGTTGCTGCTTGGTTGGAATGAAAGCCTGCACCCACACCGGCCCTTTCTGGACACTGTTGAATAGCCCTGCTCTAGGAACTCTACTGATTGCGAACTATGTCGCGCCGCCAACTGGCCCTGAAGATCAAGGATCTTGCTCTCCAGATGCTCAATTAGCTGGCACCGGTGGCAGACAAACCCACCCTGGAAATCTCTTTCCAAATTGTGATCATCCTGCAACCGTCACATAGTTTTGGCCACATTTTGAACCCCCTGCCTGATGACTTTGCTTACCCTAGATAAAAGAAAATTACTAATGCTGAGATAGAAGCCAAGGAACCACAATTTATTTATTTATTTATTAAGCTAGGAAGCCCTAAGCAGCAGTCACAATAGAGACCTGGGGAAACAATGTAAATTGATTATAAGCCTCTTTTAACAGGGGCTTAGTTTCAGTTAACAGAAATGAAATACCAAACTGAGCCAAACTCTATATGTAATAAGCACTCCTAATAGCCGGCTTGAGTTTATATAGGCCCAATACTATTGATATTAGAAACTAAAAATATCACAGGGCTTAGCTGAGAGCCCAGATAAAACAGACTGGCTTCAACGCCCAGGAAAAACTGGAGGAGACGGAGCACTCCGATAAAAACGTAACTTTTAAATTCCAACCTAACCTAACGAACGAGTCAAGTGACTGCTGCACCACTAACTAAATCTCAGATCCCCAGCCAAGAATGCAAACAGTACTTATCTAGCTAGCTAGCCGCAAAAACAACCAAGGGTAACCGAGAAAAGCGTAAAGCCGCGGTTCCCTTTAATTAAAACAGACCGAATAAACAAGTCGTTTACTATGTGAGCGAAATAAACACGGTACCTCCCCCAACAAGCTGTCCTAAGCACTCGAACAAACAGTTAAACTTTAGTCAGCTGATCAAGGCACAGCAACCAGAGGAAAATAGGGCCTGTCTACAGAAATGGGGTACATAAGTGTGACACGACGAAAAATAAACCAAAAAGGAGAGAAAAAGATTCAACCTAATAAGTCACTAAAGGGAACTTGAATAACTTTCTGCAGTCGTAAGGATAATATCAGCAAAGATGACATTGGAACACACAGTTGAAATGGTCATGGCAACACCGATTTACCTATGTAACAAGACAGATATTTCAACCTAAAATAAACAAAAAAAAAATGCTTATTAGAAGTAGGTGAAAACATTAAATTATTCTAAAAGTCATAAAAACAATAACACTGATAAAAAATACATTGAGTAGTATTAAAAATCAAATTTTCTTCCAGATTTGCAATTTGTGGATTTCCCGCTTGCAAATTCTGGCACATAGTGTTTTTCAACACTCAAAGCAAACACCTTGCAAAGTTAAAAATTGAGCTAAATGAACTCCATTGAACATCAGTAACATCAATCAATAAAAAAACCTTACAACCTTACACCACAACTAACAATATTCGTTTTCCAAAACTAGCTGAAAGGTATTACGTATAGATTTTTCGAAAAAAATTACAGCCGCAAAACTGTACAGTCAGTGAGACCGCTAATGGCAGAAATAGGTAGAATTGGTGATATTTTATGCTCCGTAGGTGTAATCTATATAAAAAGCCGGCGAATTTGCTCCATGTTTGCAGTCCAATCTGAGACTTCAAAGTGCATTATTCGCCCAAACTATTGTGTTGATTATGTCAAATATATGATGTGATCATTGCTCATTTTCTGTTACGTTTGTAACAGTACTTACTTAAGTAATATTCGTGACAGATTCAGAGAAAATCATTCCAGCTTTGCAGACGATGCTTGCATGACCTTCAAGCAATGGCGTCAACGTCGAGGCGCACACGCATATTTAGTATTCAGCTGTGACTGAGTTCACAGTCGTAGATTCGCATGAATTTTTCTTGTTTAGGTGGGGTTACGAACGTAATATTTTTTGGACAGACTCGCAACGCAAAATTTTTAACAATCATTGAAAGAAATCAGAAGGAAAGAAAACCGAAAACAATAATTATAACGTATAACAACAAATGGACTCTTACTTTTCGTGCATGCATGGGTGGTTATTTCCGCAAATATATCCCAGTCTGACCCATTTTTACGTTCGTAACTGCAAGGACAGACGATGGTTACGAACGTAAGCTTTTCAAATAGGGTGTCATTCAATAACCCGTCATTAATTTTATTTTTAGAAAACGAAGAGAAACTAAAAAAAACTAAGTTATTTATTCAAGCTGACAACTTTGCTGAAAATAAGGGTGCCCTTTGATGGGCTGAAACCGCCCTGAAATGAATTACATCTACAATCTCACAAACAATGTCAAAAACCAGTGTGGACATTTTCTTCTTTCTGCAAGTAAAAATAAAACTAGGCAAAGCATTACTTCAAAAATGTTCTTATTATATCTTTGCCATATGTATAACACAATAAACCTAAAATTCAGTGAATTGTCGAACACTGTAACGTGTTATTTAACCATTAATGTACCATGCCCCTTAGGTACCCCATTTCTGTGGACAGGCCCAATACAAAGATAGGGTATTTACAATGTGTTTAATCAGAGGAGCCCTTCGGTAATGATAAAATGCGAGAAAGACAAAAACCCCGGTTCGCGTTAATATCCAGCTTGGCAATGCGTTTACGCGGCAATGCAGTCAGGATAGAAAAGGATGGGGACTAAAAACCCCGGTGAACGTCAATATTTAGTGGCTAGAAGACTGTATGAAAGGCAAGCAACCAAGTATGAACCAAGCCGGGCTATAGTTAGATATCGAGGTAATTCGATTATATTCTTGGCGTTGAGAGCTTTCAAGGGTTCGTTTGCTGAAACAGCTACGAAAAAAGAATAAAAAAACAGGCGAGTACCGCAGTCCCTGAAAACTGTTTTACTTTGTATACCGCACAATTCACTTAGTTCGTCAATTATTTAGCATTTCATTTATTCTCTTTAAATTTAGCGTTTAAATTTATTTTACTCTACCTTACTTTGCTTTTCTCCCAAGAGACTGAAACCCCCCCAAAAAATTTGACCAGATTAGCAACTTAATTTGGCTGTTTGCTCACCGAGTTGTTACAGGGGGAAAAAGGGGAAAGATACAGGGGGAAGATTCTCCCTGTCTCTACTGCGACAAAGGTTATACCTCGGGAGCAAATCGTCAAATCTCTTATTATTTGAGTCTTAACACACAAATTATTTTAAGAAAAACCCGTAAACACAAAGGTACATTCTCAGCTTTAATCCCATACGATTTCCTCTCTCCCTCTCTCAACTCCAGCAGAGTGATCACCAAACAAACAGCGCTACAGCACAACCAAGTGGTGACTAATAAATATCTTTGTCAATTCGTATGCTATGGGGTCCTGCCGGAAAATCATCTCAAGACTCTATAAGGGCTTTCAACAGAATTAGTGCGATACATTGTGTATATAGGCCAGATGGGAAAAGGAGGGGAATTTAGACCTAACAGTAGAGGATTGGGAAAATCTGTGCATCTTGCAATGGAAAACTACAAGTTCAATTATATGGAGGGAGTTCTGCTGGAAGAACCTCATTAGGTTTTTCATTACTCCGGTTCAAAAAAGACACTATACCAACTCACCCAACTGCTGGCGTAGATGCGAGACTTCTCAGGCGAACCATTTCCATATCTTCTGGTCCTGTCCTTACCCCCTTTTGGAATGAGGTACACACAGCTATACAGGATATTTTGGGAGTGGATTTGGAGTTTGAATTCAAGGTCCTAGATTGGGGGGCTCTGCCCCTGGTGGGAGTTTAGGACCTTGTGTGCAGCTGCTAAAAAAGCTACTACGAGGAGATGGTTAAAATCAGAGTTGCCATCAATTGATGACTGGATAAATATTGTGTATCATGTATACCAGATTAGCCGCCAAGCCCGTCACTTTTAACTTGTACTTGGATGAATTCGACGGCGTAGCACCAAGCCCATCAAGTTGATTCATCAAGCCATTTGGCCGGCATGGCACCTTCTGCAATCAGTAGGGTGAGGAGGAGGGAGGGAGGGGAGGGGGGGGGGGGGGCACGTCAGTCAGGGTCATTTCTTGGCTTACCTCATTTGATGTAATGGACAGAAACCATCCTTAGGACAAAAGGAACTTACACGATAGGTCAAGCCGTTTGGTTCGTATAGCATTTTTGCGAACTTAGGGTGCCACGCCAGTCAGGCTCTTCTTTTGACTCAAGCGAAATTTGGCTTAGATGTTAGTTTGGAAGCACTTGGATGAATTCGACACCGTAGCGCCAAGCCCATCAAGTTGATTGAACAAGCTGTTTGGCCGGCATGGCGCCTTATCTGATCGGTGGGGGGGTGGGCTTCTTTTGACACAAGCGAAATCTGGCTTAGATGTTAGTTTGGAAGCACAGGTATCACTGTGTGAAGTTAGAAAAAAATCCATGCACAAATATGGCCGTGCATGGCGAACACACAGACACACAGTCTTCCTTATATAATAGATGGAGAGGATCACATTGTCTATACAACTGCAGCAAACTGTGTTGAAGATGGGAAAGGTGGGTTGAATATATTGCACCAATCAGACCATCTTTTGTTTAAGGATTTGTTGGGCGTGTTTCAACTCTACATATTGTACAGGGGTGAGTAGATTCTAGATGTACTTATTATGGTCTTCGTCTATTCTCTGTATGTTTTTCCAGAGTAGGCTCTCCCTATAAGAACGTCATACAGGCACATTTCATAATGGTTCTTTGTTTTTGTCTTTTCTGTTAATGTATCTGGAATTGTTTGGATGTCGAAGATTAAATTAAAAAAAAAAAAAAAAAAAGAAATGTACACTTGCATTTCACAGGAAAAAGCTAGTGCTGCAGGTGAAGTCCTAGGCAATATGCAGCCGTAGTTTATGATATGGAATGGTATATTATTGTTTGTATTGAAAAGAAGTATGATGAAAATGTTGTTTATGTAAAATTCATGCACCGGTGTGAACCAGGCCACTATTTGTTCTGGCTACTGCAAATTAGATTTTGCTGGGTGCCATTTATTCATGTGTTAACCTTCGTGTCTGTCCCCACAGCTTCTGGCTGCAGCAGACATCAGTATAGGCTGGAAAACGATGACATTAACAAAGTCCAGAAATGTTTTGACCAATTCCAAATGACCCACAAAGGCTCAAGCTTTTATAGCTCTATCGTGATTAAAGTGAAGGTTTGATGTTTCATACTCAGAAGTTTTGTAAAGGTGGTCTGGGTACCATTGTAGTTTTGCTCCTGATAATCAGGCATCTATTTATAGGAATGCATTTGGGCCTTAATTCAAGAAAAAAAAAATCTAGGTCAAGTTTGTGATTACATAAATGCCCTTCATTTCATTACAGTGTTGACACTTGAGAGGCTGTTAACAATGACATGCATTATTTACATTTCCCTGTCTATTCTCATGTACATTTTATGTGAAAGTGCAAAATTATAGTTTTTACATTTTGTGTGATTTTTCTGTAATGGGGCATAACAGTTTTAATTTTCCCATATATGCTAAATGAGGTGGTGTTAAGTAACATATAAAATTTGCAGCTTGGTACAGGTTGACAGAAGTGTGGTACAGGGGGGTCAAAGATTGGTACCCCCAAAATTGGTTTTTCTCATTTATCTCAGTAACTAATAAAGTTAGCTCAATTCTAATTGCAGATTCTGAATGTACACAACAAGTTACTTGAATATTTTAAGTCTCATCTACAACCCCAATCCGAAAATAGTTGGCACGAAGTGTAAATTGTGAGTAAAATAAAAATGCAATGACTTTCAGATCACATGAGCCAATATGTTATTTACAGTAGAACGTAGATAACATTTCAAGTGTTGAAACTGAGACATTTTACATTTTTATCCACAAAATGAGCTTATTTTAAAATTTCCTGGCTGCAACAGGTCTCAAAAAAGTTTGGACAGAGGCAAAAAAAGGGCTGAAAAAGCAATTAATATATAAGAGAATCAGCTGAAAGAACATTTAGCAAGTAATTAAGCAAATTGGCATCAGGTGCATAATATGATTGGCTATAAAAGGATGTCTTTGATTCAAATTTGTTAATTAAAAAAACTATTTTAAAAGGTTGGTTATGTTGACGCTTTAACCATGGTCAACGTGGCCGCTTTTAAGGAGATGTGCTGCAGCGCAGCCTGCGCATTAAAGATTCTAGAGCACTCCTCTTTGGTTGTAACCAAGGAGAGCGGTCGCGGATAGGTAGCCTATGCACTGAAACGTAAAAAAAATGCAACAAAATATTTAAGTAACATTAGCAACCAAATTCAATATAAAAGAGAATATAGTAGTACATCAGCTAGACATTTTTATTACGTGAAGATTAAAGCCCAGACCAAAGATTCATGACAAGATGGGTTGAAACGTAAATGAGACTCACCGGTCTGCATTTTTCTGAAACCTGCCAGTTCACTTCGATGCGGCGAGATGAGAGGATGTATCGTTTCCATTGCATTTACTCTCAGGGCTTCCATTTTAACTTCTGGCTTTTTAGGTGTATTTTCCTAGTGTTGATGAGTTAGGTGCAACAGTTGCATTTCAGCTATTGAGAAAACAGCAAGGACAAACAAAAAAAGAAAGAAAGGGGCGAAAATAAGGAGCCGTCCATGGCCATGGCTTAGCCAGAACTTAAAATTGGGTAGGCTCTAAACATCTCTTTAAAACTATTATTAGTTCTGACTATCGGAATCATATGCATTCAATCCGAAAACACTCCACACCATCAGGTGTTGCTTGTTCACCTCGTTACGGCAAAAAGACAATCGTTCATTTGGATGCGCAATTTTGTGTATTTCAAATCAGTGGCATAGCCAGAATAGAAAAATTAGCGGTCACTCATAGCTTTACTACAATAATTCATCCTAACTTGTTCTCAGTCATTTTCCCTTGTTAAAACAATTTTCCATTTTTAGAATAATCAATTGGCAATTAAAGACCTGGCTTCTTTCGTGAAGCGATCTTGGGCAACTAATCAACAGGCATAATTCAGATCAGAAAAATAAGTTACTCATAAGTTGGCCTATGGGCTACTTTTCGAGAGGTAAACTGCACTGGAAATTCTGCACTACCTTTGTCTCATCAGTTGATCTAGCCTGTGCTTCACGATCAATTTAATTGTTCAAACTGAATCAAGGACAGACATTTGAAATGCACAAAATTGCGCATCCAAATGAATGATTGATGTTTTGCCATAACGAGGTGAACAAGCAACACCTGATAGTGCGGAGTGTTTTCGAATAGAAGGTAATTAGTAAAAATTATTACGATAGAGTCAAAACTAATAATTGTTTGAAAGGGATGTTTATTACCCATGCAACGAGATACCGAAGGCGCTGTTGCCAATCTGTGCCAGGAGTTCGCAACGGTAGATCCCTCTTTTGTAAATTTCTCCCGGTTATTCCAGGCGCAGTTCCAAGCAGCTGACTGTAACTGATGTGACCAGCTGAATTTGCTACAAGCTCATTACCTATTGAGACCGGTTACCTGCTTTAAGTTCTAAAACCAGCCTCTTGTGATTTAACATGCTAAATCTCTGGCAACGCCACCAGCCGGCTTGAGTCAAGCTGCGACGGGCCAGTTCACACTGCTGCAACTCCTCCCTGCGACGTTCTAAAACAGTCTCGTCTCATCGCGAATCATTGGTCTAAACTGGGCATAAGTTTTATTAAGTGACCTAATCTTTGGAATTTAGGCCCACCCACAACTGGTCTGGCCCACCCAAACTGAAATCCTAGCGCCGTGCCTGATCCCCACGAGAGCAAATGAGGCAAACTCCCAGAAGGGAGAAAAATACTCAAACAGTGGTGAGAAAGAACTCCCCAGTAGGAAGAAATCTCAGTTGGAACCCAGCTATAGTGGGGAAGCCTATCCTCTGCGGGCTAGAAAATTAATAATAACATAATCATACAAAAAATGGAAAGAGTTCCATTAAAGTCCATCTAAACCGTGGCATCGGTAGTTCCAGGAAGTGGCATGCCGAGGATGGTGCAGAACTGGATCAGGACCAGAGCAGGAAGGCAGCAACCAGTGCTCATGGTGAGGGACAGGGCTCGGTTGGTCCAGGACCCAGGGTTGTGGAGGGAAAAGGTCTTTGGCAAGAGAGACAGAAAAAAGGGGGATGAGGCACTGGATAAAACTACTGCATATTAAAAAAAATACAGTCCTGTGTCATGTGCCAAGTAAAGATCTAGGAGCAACTGGTCAGGGAAAAGTCAACACCCCTCCATCCACTTCTTGCAGCACAGAGGCCCTACACTTACACCAGGCTGTAAAGATCACTATTGATTTTCAAAACACTATTACCTTATGGACCTTACCGGTGACGAAGGTTGTAGCAGCCCTACTGGCACTGTTAATGCATGCTCAGTGCCACCGGGTCCACATGGATTTGTTTAAGGGCCGGTTCATACTCTACGCAAGGTACACGAGCGAACGCAAGCACAGGTCCGTTCCATTCCGTTAACAGAGAAGCATAAACGCGCGTCCCTTCTGCGCTATGCCTCGTTAAAAAGCAGTACACTGCTCAGCAATATGGGATAGCAAAGTCTTCTCCTCCTCCTCCTCTTTTCTTTTTGTTGTGTTGACATAGCGTATGGTGCATTATTTGCTTTATCTCCCCTATTTGAATCTCACGGAAATACACGTGTCGATGCGTCGCGTTACAAAAATTTGGACGCAAAGACGCAGGATGGCTACCTTCCGTTGCTCGATGCGTTGCCTTGCGTTCACACTCCCGTACCTTGCGTAGAGTATGAACCGGCCCTTACACTACCACCAGTACCATATGGGCCTCCCCAGTAACTAAGGCTGTAGCCAGCCCCACTGACACCGTTAATGCGTGCACAGTGCCACTGATTCCACATGTATTTACTTCACACTGGCTTCCAATATCTTGTGAACCTCTCATTAAACAAGGTTGTAATCAGTCCCATCAGAGCCAAATAAATGTTTATACATAGCTAATCATGAACTAATTATAGGCTAGACTAAAAAGATAAGTTTTCAGCCTACTCTTGAAGACAGTGTGCGCGTCTGAAGCCCAAATTTGTATTGGGTGATTGTTCCATAAGATTGGCGCTTTGTAAGAGAATGCTCTACCTCCAATTGTAATACTAGATATACTTGGAATTTTCAAGTACTCAGCACCTTGTGAATGGAGTAATCTTGGCGGGCAATAAGGAATGTGAAGACTGCAATGATATTCCGGGGCTAAGTCATTTAAAGGTTTGTAAGCTAGTTAGTAGTATTTTGTACTCAATTCTGAATGATACAGGCAGCCAATGAAGACTTTTGAGCACCGGGCTAATGTTATCATATTTCTTAGTCCTAGTCAGCTGCAGCATTCTGCGCTAATTGAAGACGTTTCAGGGCCAAGCTAGTGCAACCAGACAGTAAGACATTACAATAGTCTAGCGGAGAGGACACAAATGCGTGAACCATGTTTTCAGCATCCTGAAGGGATATGATTCGAAGATGGGGGGAAAAAAGCCACTTGAATCATATTGTTGATTTGAGCCTGGAAAGAGAGTTCTGAATCAAGGATCACGCCAAGGTTTTAACAACATCTTTAGCACAGAGAGGCCATCAAATTTAAGAGAGAACTTAGTGAATGAGTCTCTAAGAGATTTGGGGCCAGTGCCAATATTTCAGTCTTATCTGGATTTAGTGAAAGAAAATTTTGCATCATCTATGCTTTAACAGCTTTAAAACACATCTCTAATCTAGTTACCTGATCATTTTCACCCGACTTAAAGGTGACCTAGAATGGTTGAACGGGGTATTTATCCTTGTTCAGAGAAGTGACATAGGCCACAAAATTTTGGTTCGGTCTATAATGCCTCACAAGATGCCTAAAAACCTCTCTCAAAAAGCTATGTTAGGGTGGGGGATTTTGAATGCGTTGTTTTGCACCTGTTTGGCAACCTTTCAGGCTTAACTGGCAACCTCATTATGAATTGCAAGCACTTGACGCTGATTGGCTGGGTTTTGCTGCCTTAAGCAGAGCCATGGAGAGAGAGAGTCGCGTCAACGGAGGTCCAGAATTCTCGATCGTCACGTGGTTCATGGAGACGGAAAATAGTTCCCGGAAGTCGCTGGCGGGCAATTTAAATGCGTCTGTCAAATAGGCTGCAGAGACACATACCTGCAATTCTCGGTAATGACTAGTCAATAAATAGCGTTATTTCTGCCATGTTTGCATATTTTAGGCTTGAATGAATGTCACCGTCTCAGTCAAGTGACCCCAACATTAAACAACCGTGAAAAAGCTACATTAAACGGCAGAATTTTGAACATTTGCACTCAATACAGGCAGAATTTGAGCAGTTTTAGTGCCTTCGAATTATTTAAATAATTAAGATGAATAAAATGAGATTTAGTCAGTATCAAGAGCGTATTCCTGTTCTCTATTGCTTTGAATTCTTGGTTTTTGCTTTTGACAACAATGCTTGTTTAATCCCATCCTAATGTTTATTATGCAGAGGGAGGGGAAGGAATGTTTCAAAATTGTTTAATTTTCTACCAGTTCTTCATTTGCTTGGGGTTTTAATCATCCCATGGATATTTAGGATCTAAGTTACCAATTCAGTAATTAACTAATGTAATCTTCATGACTTTCAGAAAGGACAGAGGACTGACAGGTGACTATCAATGAGTATCAACTGACAGCCCAATTAGTCCCTGCATTATTTAAAACAGCATAATGTTCAGTGTGGCTTCTTAGATAATCCACTGGTAATAATTATAATTTAACTGCTCACAATTTTAGGCACATCTGCACTTATCACTAAACACCAATACATAAGTTCAGAACAACTTTTTCATTGACTTTTTGCATGCAGAAGGTATACATTTATCTAGGCTTGCATGTATAGTTACATTTTCAGGAAGGGCTCATTAAACACTAAATATCCAGTCAGAACAAGACACATTAACATACAAACTCATACTGTTATACCCATACATTTTCTGTACATCTTTTTATTTTGCTCTTATGTACTAGTTACTTCATGAAACAGAAATCTTGAATAAAATTAGAAACATGAATAGCATGTGAGGCAGCTTGTCTGTGCCCCCTCCTCCATGTTGTCCTTGTATATTATCTCAACCATGGTTTGCTGTGCTGCGTGGGGATGCTCCAATCGCTGGAGGGTTGAGTACAAATGTTCAGTTTGTAGGCTCAATTCAACAGAAGAAATCTAACAATCATTCAAAATTACAACAATAAAAATGTGAGGTGATCATATTCAAACACTGCACATGCATTTTTTCACAACCAAAGACCACACGATTTGGAAGCTTATCGTCCAGTTTATTAAAATTAAGGAATGGGGAAAGGCTTGTATAGCTTAGGGAGTTAAGACTCCGGGTGCAGGGTCTGTCTCATTGCAGGGATTTATTTCGCTCATTTTTAATTGTCTGCACTTCTTCTACTGAAAGAGAGAGGGGGAGAAAAATGCAGGAGAAAGGGTTAGACACACCTATATGGGCTTGGATGGGTAATGGTGCTGAGAGATGAGGCTGGTCTTTGTTTCCCAACTTAGCTTATGGAACTTAATGGTTGTGATCAGCTTTTGCGGCTGATGTTTAAGAAAGTATGGTAAGTGGCATCAGTAACATGTAACAAGAATTAGTATAAAGATGGATCATGTTCTTTGCAGTCTTTCAGACTAGTAATACAATAAAGCTCAATATTTATACTATTCAGTATTATTCCCTATTTAGTGTTCTATGTTTAATTTTCCAAATTGTTTGAGCTATTTGGCCAATACTTTCTGTTCTCAATTTTCTATTTGGACCTCCAGCTTCCCTCTCCCTTAGCCATCAATCCAAAAAAGAGCAGCAACATAGTATTGACAAGCAATTGTCAATTGAATCTCAAATCCTAAAAACTATAACTATAGATTTCGTTTTAGTTAATTGAATAGCAGTAAAAAATTAGCTCTAACAATCAATATTAATAGCGATGTATCAGCAACCGATTGCTTTCTGCTTTAACATTGTGTAACCTCAACTTTATTATAATAGCTAACATTGGCTACCTTGTACTCAAAGAGAACCTTACTTCACCACCTCCATTACGCGTTATTATGGAACCCACATCAGTTCTTGGCAAACCCCGACCCCTGCAGCTATAAACCCCGCCCCGCTCTTCTACAGCCTAGTGACGCAAGCAAACTATGCCCGCCCCTAGCCGACGCGCGTCAATGGACTCGACTGTGGAACAGTAAGTTAATATATTTTAAGCTAACCTGGCCCCTGGTAAAGTTGCAGGATGGTTGTGATATTTGCTTTTACCGCGGCTGTCAGTTTCATTAAACGTGTAGGACTGAGGAACAGTAAGCTAGTATATTTTAAGCTAACCTGGCCCCTGGTAAAGTTGCACGTTTGTTGTGATATTTGCGTTTACCGCGCAAACGTTCATTAAACGTGTAGGATGGATATGGAATGAATGCTTTCATAGTAGTAGCCTGAATATTGATTTACTCTTACTTTTGGCCATGCTTGAGTTTATACTAGTCGAAATTAACGTGATATTTGTGTTTAAATTGCCCGTTTGTCTAAATTCACGACGTGAATATTAGGGGTGGGACGATTCTGAATCGCGATTTTTTTAAGGCGTAGTACCACCACCTGTTGCCGTGGGGCGAACATCCGAGCTTTCCCTCTTCCTTAATTAAACCAGACGCAGCCAAACATCAAAGGGCGTGAGAAATGCTTCCGGAAAAAACTTGACTGACATCAGTATTTTTCGGCTACGTGCTGATCTTTACAAATCTGTTTTAAATTCATCTTGAATAATGTCCTAAAATGCTACAATGAGAGATGTAATTCAGAGGAAGATTTTTTTTTTCTAATTATTCAAATTATTGGCATTCTTTCAATCTAACAAGCCCAGTTAGGTTTTTCTGCTTTTTGCCATCACATCTTAATCTTTATAGGCTACTGAAATTGCTTGATTGTTATTTAAGCCAAGCACACGGGAGCAGATTTAGGGAAGGGCGGAGCGCCTGCAATTAGCGAAATCTAAACTCAGGCTTCTTCCCAACGGCATTTTAAATCGTTTAAGCCGCTTCAGGTGTGTGTTTCAAGAAATTACGTGTGACTGCCTACACACCCCATGACTGCAAGTGGTCTCATGGTCTCACCCTCCTCTTTTTAGAAGATCTATAATGATAGATTAAATTTATTTTCAGATCGCCCTGGATTTCAAGCATCAAAAAATACACAAGGTGGAAAACATTCTGCAATGCGGATGAAACGTGAATGGGAGAAATAAATTATGAAAATCATACCACAAAATGGTATGGCAATGGCAATCGTGTTCATGCTGTGCTGTTCTATGTCCATTTAAATTTCATAATGTGGCAATCAAACATGCTGCCTTAATAAAGAGTTCTACTCATCCAGCAAAGTAAATAAGTGAATCCCATGTTTGATTGCTAATTGAGCAAAGTAAACAGGGACATGATTAAAGTAGCCTAATTAGTGAAAAGGAGACAGTATATGTGTATACACACACACACACACACACACACACACACACACACACAACACACTCCAGAATAGTAGCGAGTCATATAGTTTAATTAAGCCTTCTGTGCAGTAACTTTGTCTGCATATCATTATCCTGTAAAAAAAAAAAAAAAAAAAAGTGTTCCTCCCTTTCTGTACAGTAAAACGGATCAATGCATAGTCCATTGAGGGATAATCTTATGTAGGCAAATGCCATAATTAATTGTAGCTCACATTAGCTTCTTGAGATTAACTTCAAATAAATTTGTAATAAGAATATAAAACTCAACGTGACGTTCAGAATGGAGGCGTGTACAATTAAACTGTTCTGTTGAGATCACGCAGTATAGAAATTCCTTTCAGAAAAGATGAATGATTTTAATGTATCTGGTTCTACAGTCCATGTATGATCAGATGCCATATCATAACACATGGGGGTTCGCTGGCTGCCTCACCAGGCCGTCAGACCAGCGGGGGTGGGGTATGGGCGGGGTTTTCCTCGAACTAATGTGGGTTCCATAATAACGCCTCCACTACTATAGCCAGTCTGATATTTATGTTAATTCTCTAACATTTCACTCCTCCACCCCACTCCGCAAAAAAATCACTTTAAGAAGTCTTTTTCTCTAATATCGCGTCGTTGGATGAAATGGATTTTTCTCTAATATCGCGTCATTGGATGAAAGTTTTCCATTATGCTGCTGCTCATAGTTGGCCCTAGTAACTGTGTCGCTAACTCCACCTAGCTAGTATCCTAGCCTAATTTTCTGCCCTTAAACGTTCAATATATCTCGAATTCTACAAGGGATAATCCAAGAAAACACTTTACTGTACCTGTTAATTTAATACAGATGTGCTGACAATACACAGTCTAATTCTTAAATCGTCTTACCTTTGGAAAGATCATCACGAACGGTCCACTCCGCCTCATCTCAGCTGCTGGACGAGTGTTCGTCGCTAACTTCCGGGAACTATTTTTAGATCCACGACCCGCCATTACTGTAATAAAATTGGTCCGTTGGAGTGAACGGAGTTGACGCGACTCTCTCTCTACATGGCTCTGGCCTAAAGCAAAGCAAGTCATAATCGCTTTCCATGTTATTTGCGATGAAAGTCACCTTTACGCAAGTGAAACTGAAACTTCAAGGCACAAGGATTTAAATTCCATTTGAGAATCTCATTAATAAGCATGCTTTCATTACATTACATTACAGGTTCTTAGCAGACGCTCTTATCCAGAGCGACGTAGAAAAGTGCACAAGATCAGTACAAAAGTGCAGAGCTCCTAGGAGACAAGTGCTTACAGTAAGTGATGGAACACTTTCTGTTGTTACAGAGCAACAACAGCGACGACAACAGAAATATGAACTTAGCCACAAGTACTGTTAGAAAAGAAACCACTGAAACTTAGCCTGTTCTCGGAGGAGTCTGTAGCTAGCTTCTGCAAACGCCGAATGCACTTAATTACGGCGAATAATCCTAAAAAATGCCCATGACCCACATGCTTTGGTGTTGACGCACCAGGCGAAACATCTTCACAAACTATAGGCGCAGATACCGACCTCCGTCCGTCTTAATGTGAGCATGGCAGGATCATTGGCAACAACAATCTTCACGGATTTATTTCAGATCTCGTTTCAAAGCCGTTGTTGAGTGATAATCATTTGTTATGACATTGGCGAGTGTTTCCCGAACTGTGTGCCGCGGCACATTGGTGTGCCATGAGAAAACCCACTTACTTTTTTTTTCATGATAGCCTAGTAATATAAAATGGCTGAACTTGCAGGATATAAAAATAACAATTCATGTCATTATCAATTCATTAAATTCACTTTATTATAATGCTTATTCAAATTTCCTCCTCGATATTTCCGCATCATGTTTTCTACTGTACAATTCCTTCACGTGATTAGCCAATCACACATCGTCGAACGCAAAAAATTTAACATTACCCGGTAAAACTCAGCTAAAACAGCAGTGTAGGCTAGTTGAAACAAACCAACGAAAATAGATAAATTCCTGACCCAAAACCTCGAAAAGGCCTCCGACTAAGACCGTGGACCACCTCACTCTTGCTGCGCTGGCCAGAAAAAGAAAATCAAAGTGGTGAGCAGACTTTGCAGTGAGGAATGTCTGACTTATGGGTTTACATTCACCGGAGATCCCGCTACCCCAATACCACTGTGTCTTGCATGCGGCTAAAAGCTGGCGAACAAAGCTATGGTGCCAAATAAATTAAAAAGACGCCTTTCAACCAAACACCCTTCTCTTGCCAAAAAAAAAAAACTAATAAGACTGAATATTTAATGCAATTGAGAAGCCAGACAAACAGACAAGCTAGTTTCATGATGAAAACCGCTACAGTGTCGTAAGAAGCTAGCTATCTAGTCGCAGAACTAGTAGCAAAATCAAAAACGTCTCACACAATTGCTGAATCTCTTATCCTGCCAGTATGCAAAGCTATCGTCGGGACCATGTTGGGTCAAAATGCTGCCAATGAAATATCCAAGGTTCCTCTCGCAAACAAATGCATTTGGCAGAAGAATAGGAGAAATGTTGGCAGACATAAAGGACGTTGTAATGGAGAAAATAAAAGGGAGTGGGAAATTAACGCTGCAGGTGGATGAAACAACAGATGTCAGTGGACATGCACAATTACTGGCCAATGTCAGATATATCGATGGTGAGACAATTAAAGAAATTTCCTATTTTTATCGAATTTTGCCGGAGAAAACTACAGGTGAGGAAGTGTTTCGAGTGACATCTGAGTTTCTGGAGAAGTGGGGGCTGAACTAGAAAGACTGCGTAGAGTCATTTATTTTATGATTGCAAGAAAGCCTGAAACCTGGTTCGAAAGCTTGAGTGGTTGTCTCGTCACTCTCGTCACTGCTGGGGGAAGTTACGCGAGCGGAACTCTATAATATCATAGCAGTGTGCTGTGAGATTTTTTCATAGTAAACAGTGTGCTGCGAGAGAAAAAAGTTTGGGAAACACTGGCTAGACAAGCAAAACGAGTATATTCGATTTTTAACGTTTTCAAAAAATCTAACAACGTGATACTTACAGTTTTTACTGGTTGTTGAGATGGAGACAAAGTCGGAACTGCTCCGCTACGTAGCACCAAACGCTGCGAGAAGCCGGCATGAAATTGTGCCAGGTTAGTAAAACTGCCAGAGGTGAAATTGGCTGAGCAAAGTAACTGCAGTGAGATACATATGACATCATATGTATACGTTGTTCAGATTGGCCCGTTTTCTGGCAGTCATTTTTAAAAGAGGACTTTATGAAACAGAGGTTCAGAATGTCTTAACACTTTTTGTATGTTCTTGAATGCTGATAGACTACCGTTATTCAACACAGACGAGGTAAAAACGGTTTCCGATTCTATGTATTTATTTATTTATTTATTTATTAAGCTTTGACAGAAGTCAGGAAATGATCGCACAGGTGGCAAGGCACCTATTGTGAGGCAATCATCCCACAACATGTACAGACAATTGAACAATGAGAAGGAAAAAAAAAAAAAAATCATATATACATAATAAAATAAGACAGTTTATCAGCAAGTGTAAGTAACATCAGAGGGACAGACGACAACGTGAACAATGACATTTGCCAACCCATGTACATGAATCATCAGAAGAAAAATAGTTGTTGAACTTTTCTGTATAAAAATGAAATGGCTTCGATTTAAAAGCAGCTGTAGTATCAGAAATTTGATAGAGGTGACTGGCATTCCACAAATAAAATAATCTGTTAAAATATGAATGGCGAAAAGTTTCAGTCCTAAATTTTGGAATTTTCATTAAAAATGTATCCTCATTTTGAAATGAAACAAAATGGTTGCAGTTAATGTCATATTCCCCCTTCAAGCATTTGCACAAGAATACACAATCAAATATGTCACGTCTGTAGCCCAGCGGTAAAAGATCAAGCTTCATTAGTCGGGCTTTATAATTGCTATCAACACAATCATTATAACCAAGAATGTACTTAGTGGCTCTCCGTTGCACACCTTCAATATGAAGGAGAGATTTTTTTGATGATACGGCCCAAGATTGGGTGGAGTATTCTAAAAGTGGTCTTATAAGCGAAATATACAGTTTTCGTTTTGTTTGAACTGAACACGTATGACCACAAGTTCTTTGAATTAATCCAAGCATGCGATTTGCTTTACTGACCAAGACATTAGCATGTGCATCCCATGATAAATTTGATGACACCACAATCCCAAGATCACGCATGCAGTCGACTTTTTCAATTAGATTACCATTCATTGTGTAATGGTGAAGAATGGGAATTCGCTTCCTTGTAACGCTCAATAGTTTACATTTACCAGCGTTAAATCTCATGTCCCATTTACGACTCCAATCCAAGATGTTTTCTAGGTCGCACTGCAGGTGTGAACAGTCTTGCGTGTTTCTGATCTCTCTAATGCATTTAGAATCATCTGCAAACAAGGCAACCCTAGTCTCAGGACTTACACAGTCTGGCATGTCATTAATATACAGCAGAAACATCAAAGGGCCCAAAATTGATCCTTGTGGAACCCCTGATTTAACGGGAGACCAGGATGATAGGGCACTATTGACAGCAACTCTTTGTTTACGATTGGATAAGTACGACGTAAACCACTTTAAAAGATTTCCATGAAATCCGTATGTCTGGAGTTTATATAAAAGTAAGTCATGGGGGACGGAGTCGAAAGCAGATGAAAAGTCTAGATATAAAATATCAATTTGTCCGGACTGATCTAAGCATTTGCCAACATCATGAAATACCTGGATTAACTGAGTTGTTGTCGACCTACCCTTAACAAAACCATGTTGCAGGTGATGTAGAACAGGCACTACATGAGGGTAGACAAAATCAAGTATGCACCTTTCCAGCACCTTGCTACAAATGCACATTAACGATACCGGTCGATAATTACTCACATTTTCTTTGTCAGATTTTTTATGGACTGGAATAACATTTGCTCTTAGCCAATCAAGTGGTAATTCTCCAGCTTGAAGAGATTTGTTAAAAAGACTACAAAGTGATGGAGCCAATTCACGAGCACATTCTTTTAAAATCCGAGCTGGTAACCCGTCAGGCCCATATGCTTTATTTGTATCAAGGTTAATCAAAACTGATTCAACTTCATGGGCAGTAATCCTTAAATCACCCAAATGAACATGTTTGAAGACTGTTATATCCGGGTATGTTCGTTCTAAAGGCTGAGGGGTAAATAGGGATTGAAAATACTCGTTGAACAGACTGGCCTTTGTGCTAGGATTGGAGGCAGTTTTATCTCCATAAGCAACAAAACTGGGGACACTTTTTGTCTTTGTTTTACTCTTGAAGAATCCCCAGAAACGCTTTGGTGTCGTAGCAAGAGAATCACTGAGAACGTCCAAATACTGATTGTACTTGAAAGTACATGCATTTTTTAATTTATTCCTATGTCGCCTTTAAATAATATATAGAGCTGCGTGTCATCTGTATGACAATGGTATTTAACATCATGTTTACTTCTGTTTCCAAGGGGAAGCATGCATTGAGAAAAAAGCAAAGGGCCCAGAGCAGATCCTTGAGGTATCCAAAGTTTACCGTGGAATACTCTGAACATTTGTTATTTACCCGGACGAACTGAGATCTATCAGACAGATAAGACTTAAACCACGAAAGGGCAAGTCCAGAAATGCCAGCTAATTTTTCTAACCTACGAAGAAGAATATGGTGGTCTACAGTAGCAAGGGCGGCACTTAAATCTAGAAGGACGAGAACAGAGTTGTGGCCTCTAACCATGGAGAGAAGTAGATCATTTACGACAGCAGTGAGAGCTGTTTTAGTGCTATGATGCTTTCTGTAGGCAGACTGAAAACTGTCAAATACCTCATTAGTTTGCAAGAAAGAAGAGAGCATTTTTCAAGGATCTTAGATAAAAATGGGAGGTTTGAGATTGGCCTATAATTGGCTAGACTGTGAGATCCAAATTTGTTTTTTTAAAGCAGCGGTTTGATTTCTGGCATTTTAAATGAAAGATGTAAAGATGGCTAGAGGCTCTCCAACCTGTTAAGGCGTAAAAAAAAAATTGTGGAATAATTTAAAAACAATGTTCCTCAATGTCAAATTGCAAAGGCTTTGAAGGTTGCATCATCGACAGTACATATCATCAAAAGATTCAGAGAAACTGGAAAAATTTCTGTGCGTAAGGGACAAAGCTGAAGACCTTTACTGGATGCCCATGATCTTCGGGCCCTCAGACTCCACTGCCTCACTCACCGGCTTGATTCTGTCATTGACATTATTAAATGGGCCCAGGAATACTTCAAGAAACCACTGTGCCATCCACAGCTGCCACCTAAAACTCTATCATGCAAAAAGTATGCCATCGTTGAGCATGATCCAGAAGCGCCGCCTTGTTCTGTGGGCCAAGGCTCACTTAAAATGGACTGTAGCAAAGTGGCAAAGTGTCCTGTTGTCAGATGAGTCCAAATTTGACATTCTTGTTGGAAGTCACGAGCGTCGTGTCCTCCAGGCTGCTGTTATCAGCATTCGGTTCAAAAGCCAACATCTCTGATGGTATGGGGATGCATTAGTGCATATGGTATGGGGCACTTGCTGGTTTTAAAAAGCACCATGAATGCTGAAACGTATATAAAGGGTTTATAGCAACATATGCTCCCCTCCAAGCGACATCTATTCCAGGGAAGGCCTTGTGTATTTCAGCAGGACAGTGCAAAACCACATACTGCAGCATGGCTTCGTAGCAGAGGAGTCCGTGTGCTGGCCTGACTGCAGTCCTGATCTTTCACCGATTGAGAACTTTTGGCACATAATTAAATGAAAAGTCCGTCAGAGGGGACCCAAAACTCTCCAGCAGCTGGAGGCCTGTATTAAACAAGAGAGGGATCTAATTTCAATGGCTAAACTCGAGAAACTTGTCTCCTCAATACCCATATGCCTCCACACACTGTTAAAAAGAAGAGGGGATGCTACACCATGTTAAACAGACCCGTTTCAACTTTTTTGAGCCCACTAGCAGCCATCAAATTTGAATTGAGCTAATTTTGTGGATAAAAGTGTAGAATTTCTCAGTTGCAACATGTGCTATGTTATCTCTGTTCTATTGTGAATAAAATGCTGGCTGGTGTGATTTGAAAGTCATTGCATTTTGATTTTATTCACAATTTACTCTTTGTCCCAACTATTTTGGAATTGGGGTTGTACATATGTTTAGTTTTTGATTTATTGAAGAAAACATGTTTTTAAAGAGTGGGTGGGGCGTGTCTTGTGGCACGTTGGGCCGACTTTTAAAATGGCCGCCATTCAGTTAAGAGTTGACCACAAAAATTTTGGATTTTCTTCACCACCCACTTTCCAACAAATGGGAATCACCATCATGGAATCACCCTTATGGCGACTGCGAGTGACTGGGGGACATGCGTCTTATCATTCGGTTTTCAAATTGAGTCTGTTATTTCTGCAAAAACGTGCTGTAATATTGGAAATATTATTAAATTATAATTAAAATTGTCAAAAAAAATGATGCCCTTTGATGAAATGATGAAAAAAAAATACTCAGGACTTTTAAAGGAACTAATTTTAAGCTTCCTCCTGTGACCATCAGCCGTCAAAGCCTTTGGGCATCCTTCAAGATGTAATCTAATGAATGATCTATGAATGTCATACCCACTTTTGTTTTGTCCTTGTGCTATAGGAATGAATGTGTATTCACGATTGATCCAGCAACGGCTAGAGACCTGGATGATGCCCTGTCCTGCAAGCAACTTTCAGATGGTATGCCATATCTTGAATTAACACTCCTTTTTCTCATGTTTATTGATTCACGTTACTTTTCATGGGATTTTTAGCAATATATTTTGGCAGCAAGCTGAGTCCATGAAATGCAAAATGTGAATTTCTTTTAGATGTTGAATTGGCAATCGTTTCAGAAGCTCACATTGACCCACCCTGTTGGTTGTTTCACAGCAAGTGCATTTTATGTCACAACATTTGAAATATATGAAAAAAACTTTTTTTTTTTTTTTTTAATTTTATTTCGGCATGATTGTAAATCATTTCATGACAATTTCAACACGACACAACATGCATCATGACCGAAAGGGTCGCGGGAGAAGCGAAATCGCTTATCAGAGTCCAGCCCCCAGCTTCCAGAAAAAACAGTTTGGTAATGGTTAAAATATCATAAGGATTATAAATCACAGCAGAGTTAATGTCCATGTACGCTACGTTTTAACGTCAGAAAGTAAGATCATGAAAATTTATGAATATCATAAGAATTATAATTGCTGATTAAGTGAGTGTTCATATAACTTATATTCAAATGCCACTCTTGATCCAAAGCGACATTATCCCGAAAACCCCATTCTTGATCATTCGATTTGTTCCAGCTAATTTGGAATAGATGAGAGGAAGCACATCCTCTACTTCCTCATGTCCAGGATTGTCAAACACAGCGAACAACACTTTTCCCATGAATCCATGACGTAGCCGGCTGGGAATGTCCCATCCGGGCATGTCGGGCATGTGAGCTGCCTTTCGGACAGTTAGTCTGAAGCATCCGGTGACAGGATACAATCAACAAAATACAATTAACAAGATTGAACATGTTTATAGTTACTCAGATATGCACATTTCAACAAATATTTGAAGACCTTCAGCTCTCCAGCCATCCTTATATTATCATCAAGTACATTCCATGCCCTGACTCCAGCCACAGATAGGGAATGCTCCCTACGTGTCGTTCTGACCTTGCTTGATTGTAATAACATCCTACTTCTGGTGTGCTGCATGCAGTCACGCTGAAGAAATAGGTTTTGTACATTTTTGGGCAAGCAATTTTTATATCCCAAGTAGACAAGTTGCAAGGAGTTGAATTTTACTATATCCTGTAATTTAAAAAGCTTTGCCTTAATAAACAAATCATTTGTATGGAACCCAATACGGAACGCAATAAATAATTCTAAGGGCCTTTTTTTGTAGGTTAAATAAAGGTTCTATTTTATTTTTGAAAGTGTGACCCCATACTTCAGCGCAGTAATGTAGATGGGGTGCTATGAGGGCTGAATAGATTATTTTAAGAGATTTGAGGTTTAATAATTTCTGCATTTTCCAAAGAATACATATACTTTTAGCTAACTTTCTTTGAACTAAATTTACATGCGGTTTCTAGCTTAAGAGATTATCTATCATAACTCCCAAGACTTTATATACATTTACTCTTTCAATGCTGATACCATTTACTTTTAAGTCTATGTTGTCCTTTAGGCCTTTTTTCCCAAATATCATAAATTTGGTCTTTGTATGATTTAATGATAGTTTGTTTACATTAAACCACTTTTGAAGTTTAGACATTTCATTATTAGCCAATTTGACTAATTGGTTGAGATCAGCACCAGAGCAAAAAATAGTCGTGTCGTCAGCAAATAAAATTAATCTTAGGTTATCGGATACCTTAACAATGTCATTTATGTAGATTATGAACAGCTTAGGACCTATGACCGAGCCCTGAGGAATTCCACAGGTAATGTCCAGGCAATTTGATTTATTATTGCCCATCTGTACAAATTGCGTTCTATTTGTTAAATGATTTTTAATCCATTTTAACGCGGTCCCTCTTATTCTATATTTATTCAGTTTTTCAATCAATATCGAGATTTATTGTGTCAAATGCCTTCTTCAGGTCAATAAATATACCTATAGAATATAGCTTTGAATCTAGTGAATCTTTGATCATCTCAATAAGTTCTGTTAGGGCTAGTGCTGTCGAATGCTTTTTCCTGGACCCATACTGACTGTCACATAGAAGTTTGTGTTTATCAATGTAATTGTCCAATCTATCATTGAAGAGTTTTTCTAAGATTTTTGAATATTGAGGTAAAATCGAGACAGGTCGATAATTTGAGAAATCATATTTATACCCACTTTTGTAGAGAGGGATAACCTTTGCTATCTTCATTTTATCTGGAAACACTCCGCAAGAGAAGGATAGATTACATATGCGTCAGTGGAGTTACAATTGCGTTGGTAAGTGTTTTCAGTAATTTCATATCTAATTGGTTTACGTCAACAGACGTTTTAGCTGCACAATTATTCAGAATTGATCTAATTTCGGATTCAGTAACAGGAGTTAATGTCAATGTGTCTTGTACTTCCTCATCCTCATCAAGGTAGTCCCATCTTAGGTGTGAGGGTTCAATACCCTTTGCTAGTTCTGGCCCAACATTCACAAAGTAATTATTAAAATGTTCCACAACTAGATCCATGTTCTCTACCTGTTTACCATGAATATTAAAGAAGGCAGGGTACTCCCTCTTCGGAGCCCTCCCTGAAACATTTTTTACTATATTCCAAAGATTTCTGGTGTAATGTTTATTTCCCACTAAAAGCTTTTCATAATACTCTTTTTTATGCTTTCTCAACAAGCGTGTAATTTTATTTCTATAAGACTTATACCTTACTTCCGCTTTCTCAGTCCTTTCTCTCAGGAACTGCTTGTATAGAGTATTTTTTTTCTTACAGACATTGGCCAGTGCTTTTGAAACCCAAGGTCTTCTCTCTTTGTTTTTCTTCAGATTATTGACTGTTTTGACTAAGCAGTGTGTATCATACAGAGAATTTACAGTCCACAGGAAAGCCTCATACGCTCTATTCGGGTCGTTTTCTGCTAATACATTATCCCATTTTTGATTTGACAGATCTATTTCCAGATCCTTTAACCTTTTTTCAATTTTAATTCTGATTTCTGTGTATTCCCGGATTTTCGATCTGGCCTGATCTTTTATGTCTACCTTGCAATCACAAATAGCAAAGACTGGCAGATGGTCAGAAATGTCATTTATCATGATGCCACAAAATATATCAGAATCCAGTACATTAGTATAGATATTATCTATCAAAGTGGCACTATGCCTTGTAATCCTTCTTGGTTTTGTAATTAATGGTTGCATACCCATGGCATACGTGGTGTTAATATAATTCTCTATTAAAGAGCTGTTATTTGGATATATCTAGTCAACGTTTAAGTCCCCACACATGAAAACATTTTTATGGCTTATATTAGTGAGTAGTTCGCCCATACATTTGCTGAAAACATCAATTTGCGAATCCGGTGCCCTGTACACACAAGAAATAACAGTATTTTTACCTTTCAATCTGGGAATCTCAATTGTAAGGCATTCCATAACATTTTCCATAACATATGATTTACATTCTATTTCCTGGAAGTTTATGGCCTCATCAATAAATAGACCAACTCCCCCACCTGCTTTATTCAGTCTACTCTTGCACACAAAGTTATATCCCTCCATGTTGAAGTCCTTGCCCTTTTCCTCTTTCATCCAAGTTTCCGATAAGGCGATGATGTTAAACGGGTTAGCAAATGACTGAAGGTATTCCTTTATTTGATCGAAGTTGGAATATAGACTCCTACTATTAAAGTGGATAATGGACAAACTCCCATCCATTTTAATGCTTTTGTTGAATTTGTCCACAGAAAAGTATTCGCATACGTTAGACTCTTTGTAGAAAAAATGGTTATCCGGATCGATTTCTTCATTTAGGTCTATTTCGGAAGAATGGTGACTTCCTGTCAAAAATCCATTTCCCGAAAAATTTATTTCTGTAGGTTGATGACTACTCATGAATGTCTGTCAAGGACCTCAGTGGTCGTACCTCTCCAAATCCCGCATCATCTTGATCAGCACCGGTCTGGTGGTTTCCGGTGAAGATCCATTTGGTTTGATAAAAATTCTACAGTTTGTCGACCTGGTGCTGTGTATCTTACCCACTTTCCTTAGTTGACGAGCTTTCCATGCGAGTGTTGCATTATGGTTGGTGAGGTTTTCATTCATGAACACATTGGATCCTTTGAGATTTTTCCCTTGCTTCAACAGTGAGATCTTTTGCTTGTTACTTGTAAGTCGTAGCAACACGGCTCATGTTGTTGCATTTTGGTCTCGGCTTACATTCCTTTTCGGTAGCAGATAACATGAATCCACATTGCTTTGGTCCAAAGAAATATTTCTGGACTGAAGGAATTCCATCACCTGCAGTTGCACGGATTTGTTATCGTCCTCGTCTGACTCATCAGCACTCGCTGTTGCCCTGGCATAACTCCTGGGTTTGATTTTGAGCCCGGTCAGGATGACATCATTACGTTTTTCTTGTTGCTCCCGCTCCTCCAGATTGCTTCCTAAAGATTTGATCTCCATGTCTTTCTTAGCAATCTCTTTTTTGAGATCACGGTTTTCCTCTAACAGCCGTTCCATTTGCTCCCTCATACTGTCCCTCCATTCCCTCACTTCCTTTCTCAAATCAGCGAGAGCCTCCATGACTGCTGCGGGATCCAGTGAGCCTGATTTCCCAGTTTCCTTGCTTCCACCAGGCTTACCCATTTTCTTAGTTTCGAGAAAAGGGATTTTAGCGATTACAGAGATTGTGAGAAAGTTTATCGCTCAACTTTTCTCCCAACTCTGCTGTTGTATTCCAGTATTTCGCGCAGACGCTGTTCAGAGCTGTTACTCCTTCAGTGACCATGAGACGTTGCCTGCAGACTCTGTGACAACGGTTAATTGCCCTTAACTTTGAGCTATAAGCAATGGTTGAGATTTAATTGGCATCAGATTGGACAAACGGTCGTGGCTTTGATCTTGTATAACTATTCGGGCTGTTGTGGTGTTGAGATATACAAAACCCAAAACCAGTGAAGTTGACACGTTATGTAAATCGTAGATAAAAACAGTATACAATGATTTACAAATCCTTTTCAACTTATATTCAATTGAATACGCTGCAAAGACAAGATATTTAATGTTCAAACTGAGAAACTTATTTTTATTTTTTTTTGCAAATAATCATTAACTTAGAATTTAAAGGCAGCAACACATTGCAAAAAAGATGGCACAGGGGCCTTTTTACCACTGTGTTACATCGCCTTGCCTTTTAAGGACACTCAGTAAACGTTTGGGAACTGAGGAGACCAATTTTTGAAGCTTTTCAGGTGGAACTCTTTCCCATTCTTGCTTGATGTATTGTACAGCCTAATTTGTTCAACAGTCTGGGGTCTCTGTTGTCGTATTTTACGCTTCATAATGCGCCACACATTTTCAATGGGAGACAGGTCTGGACTACAGGCAGGCCAGTCTAGTACCCGCACTCTTTTACTACGGAGCCATGCTGTTGTACACATGCAGAATGTGGTGTGGCATTGTCTTGCTGAAATAAGCAGAGGCGTCCATGAAAAAGACGTTGCTTGGATGGCAACATATGTTGCTCCAAAACCTGTATGTACATTTCAGCATTAATGGTGCCTTGGGCACTAATACACCCGCATACCATCACAGATGCTGGCTTTTGAACTTTGCGCCTATAACAGTCCGGATGGTTCTTTTCCTCTTTGGTCCGGAGGACACGACGTCCACAGTTTCCAAAAACAATTTGAAATGTGGACTCTGTGGACTCGTCAGACCATAGAACACTTCTCCACTTTGCATCAGTCCATCTTAGATGAGCTTGGGCCCAGCGAAGCCGGCGGCGTTTCTGGGTGCTGTTGATAAATGGCTTTCGCTTTGCATTGTAGAGTTTTAACTTGCACTTGCAGATGTAGCGACGAACTGCAGTTACTGACAGTGGTTTTCTGAAGTGTTCCTGGATTTTAAGGAAATGTCGCATAAAGGTGATTTCTCTCATTGGTGCATACTATTTATGCTGCTTATTTTGGTTCGTTCCGTGCTGCAAAAAGTCCAGTCGCCGTGCTGGGTATACGCTTTACACGTACAAGTTGTCTAGTTAAGAGAGAAATTGTGTTTTTATTGAAGTCATACAACAATTCCGAGAAAGGTTGGATAAGCCAATGTTCTGGGCTACAAAGATAGTATTTAATGAACACGATCAAGTAGACTCTCATAACAGTGATTGACTGACACAGCAATATGGAGTGACGAGGTTGATGCCATTTAGAACACAATCGTACCCATTAAATATCTCCACCAATACCTCAAAAGCAGCCTGAATCGTCTGCCTGAACTTCTCCTGCACTGGAATTCAATTTTAATAGCTTTTTTGTCGTTGTTGTCCCTCTTCCCATGTTCTTTCTTCAGCTTCTGGTCCGTCCTCTTCCATAATGGCCAAAACGAAACAAAACCTTGCAAGTGTAATAACGTTAGATAGTTATAGTATACGCAATAGAAAGATCTGACGACAGGCAGCTGCAAGTGCGGGAGAGAATAAATTCAAAAAATCTTCCTTTCTTGTTTTTTCGTCGCTCTTATCAAGTCTAATCGTCGGAATAATATCATAAATTAAGGTATCAGTCCTTCCCCGTATTTACACGATTTGCATCAGATCGTTTAGCCTATAGCCTATGTTCATGTTAATCTTCAATGTACTATAGGCCTATCGAAAAATGAGTTTAAATAAAAAAACGACAGATGTATGTTACTTGGTTATAATTTATCCATCTGAAGTAAAGTACGACACAATTTGAACCTTGAATAACAAAATATAAAGCTTGGAGAGAGACATACACTGCATGCAAACTCAAATAGCACAGCTTGCAAAACCCGTATGTGACAATGTCACAGAGACATTTCCCAAAACGGGGGTCATTCCTAGCATCTCGGAAGTATTGATAACATTTTTGCGTGTGTGTTTCCATTTTCTCTTATCGATAACGTGATGGAATGACATTCCATTGCATTCTTTGCGTTCTAAGCTTTCCATTGATGTCGAGATTGCCATATTTCCCTTGAATCCCTACTTTAAAATGTTTCTAGAGCCCCCAGTACCCGGCCAAACGCCGGGCTAAAAATACAAAGCAAAGAAAATAAAGTTACTGAAAGAGTTTAGAGAGAATGAGAAGGAGTACGAGAAGATAAAAAGGGAAAAGAAAAGGGAAAGAAAGTTCCAGCCTCAATGGTGAGACCGCTGGAATTGGCTTGGATATGTAGAGGTTCTAGACGCCAAAAATGAGGTCTTTTGTGAACTCTGCAGGTCAATGCCCAGGTTTGCAGAGTAAGTTAGAGAAAAGTTAACGTGTATGAACAGAAGTGTATCACTAATTGTTTTGGAACTATGGAGAAAATAACGTCGTCATACAACGGTCTCGCTTGAAAACGCATATCTGCAAGCACACAACGTGTCCCATTTGTGACACACTGTGATCGTGTAGATCGTTTCCGCGTTGTACCGCAGCAGTTCGATATCACACACTTCAGTCTCTAAATCAGTATTTCTCAAACTTTTATATCTCAAGGTCTCCCCTTAACTCTGGGAGGGTGAAATACCTACATTTGTCAATCAGAATAGGGTAATTGGAAATAGGGCCTATGATACAATCATTTTAATAATATAATGATAAACAAATGCTTTATATAAATGTATAGTAGCTAGTTGAAACAAATTATTGTTTTTTGTTAGTATGGGGATCGATACAACCTGACATTGTCCAGGGCCAGTGGTTACTATGGTGGGCGGCAAATTTTCCTTATTGTCTACCCCTGGACTCATTTACGTTTCATATATTTTTACCAATATATAACCAATTTAGAAGACGACGATCATGTTGGCTGTTCTGTCATGAACTTCAGCGACTTTTTAAGACTCTAGTATGTGGGAAGCATCAGCAAACTCTGAAAGTTTATGTGCTAAATTTACCGCGTTCTTCCATTGTCATTTCAGCTGCTTCACTCACAGGGTAGAGCGGACGCTGGCGCTCCTCCGGTCTCGGTGCTATTGGCCTGGTATGTCTTCTGACGTAGCCTATTGGTGTCAGGTGTGTGAACGGTGCCAAGTGGCCAAAGATGTGCATCCAAAACCACACAGTGCCATGGGGCATCTCCTGGCTTCTCGTCCCAACGAGGTCTTGGCCATTGACTATACTACTCTAGAGCCCACCCAAAATGGTCTAGACAACGTTCTGGTGCTTACTGATATTTTTAGTAAGTACACCATGGCTGTACCTACTCGGGACCAGCGTGCGGCCACCGTGGCCAGGGTTTTGGCGACGGAGTGGTTTTACAAGTTTGGCGTCCCCGCTCGGTTGCATTCAGATCAGGACCGCAACTTTGAAGCTATTCTTATCCAACAGTTGTGTCACATGCATGGGGTTGTAAAATCACGTACCACTCCGTACCATCCCGAAAGGAAACTGTCAATGCGAGCGGTTTAACCGGACGCTTCACAACTTGTTACGAACTCTGGCCGTTTCTCGAAAGAGGGATTGGCATGTGTCTCTTCCTCATTTCCTTTACTGTTACAACACGACTCCCCACAGTCAACAGGAGAGTCTCCCTTTTTCTTGATGTTTCGGCAGGAGCCCAGGCTATCAATCGATTTCTTATTGGGTTGGGTGGAGAACCCAGTGGGTGGGTCAGTCAACGAGTGGGTTCAGGAGCATCAAGCCCGTTTGCAGATGGCATTCGAAGGGGCGAGAGAGGGCTTGCAACATGCTGCTGATCGGCGGAAGCAAGCCCATGATCAACATGCTCGAAGTCCACCACTGCAGGAGGGGCAGTTGGTGTACTTGCGTGACTGTGGCGCAAGGGGACCTCACAAGACCCGAGATCATTGGAGTTCTGTGAAGTACCGAGTGCGAGTGTTGAGGATGCCAAGGGAGGGTGGTTCGGTGTACAGCATCCTGCCAATCGACAATGAGACAAAGGTCAGGCAGGTCCACCGCACTATGTTGAAGGCTGTTGTGGGCACGAACTTACCGGGTCATGCTTCCCCCCAGGCTCCGTCACTGGAAGAGGAGCCGTCCCTGGACGAGGGGCCCTCGGTGGAGTACGATTTGCTGGAGTATGATTTGCGACCGTCTGCGGCCACATCCTCCACCAAACCCATGGGGGCGCCCCCATGTTCTCCTTCATCTGCTGGCCCTGGTTACAGCAACACGGGTCCACGCCGGACCACACGTCAGATGGCTGGTCAGCACTCAAATGTGCATTGTCTTCCCCGGTCTACCGGGGGGTCCATGTGGCCAGCCTCTCAGGTTTCGGGGTCCAACTCCGTCTCAGTTCTGTTGAATAACGATTCTCCCCACTTGTGTGCCGTTGAAGAGCCCCCAAGTCCGGAACAAGGGGTTGACTCTATCGAGTTGGAGCTCTTTCCCCCTCCACCGTTATATGCAGACACCTGATTGGTTATATTAGGATCGGGATTGCATTAGACCTTGGAGTTTGTTGTGTTTAGTGTCTCTTTGGTGATTGTCAGAATGACGATCTAAGGCGGTCGGGTAGAATGTAGCAGCATGGATATGCGCCCATGCCCTTTATGTATGGTAAGCGCCTTTGGTGGCCATCTGTGGCTTCAGACCATAAAGGCCTTGATAGAGTTCGAAAATGAGATGTGTGCGATTATTGTATCCCTCGAGTTCGGAGGATACTATGGATTTGACCTCGTCACACGTCCATGTCCGCAAAGATTTTCTTGTGAACGCTCTACAGCCCACAAGTGCACAGATTCTTTTTAAATTTTGCAGAGACATGTATTATGGTAAGTTTACGACACCTATTGATTTTGGGTACTCTGGGACCATCTGGGCCCAACTGGGGGGCCTTCGGGGGATACATGTACTCAGTTGCGGAGTGCTCTAGTTTTTCCTGCAGTTATTGCCCTTGATCCATATTTTTGCACTCAGTCCATGGTATCTCTAAAGGGGACAGCTTTTCTCAGAAACTATTTGAGATAGGATAACCAAATTTGGTGTGTAGCTTAAGACCATAAAGACCCTGATTGAGTTCAAAAAGTAGAACTACACGATCACTTTTCCCTCAGTTATTGCCCTTGTGGCATTTTTGGGATCCTCTGTTTATAGGATCTTTAAAGAAGACATTTTGGCAGGGGATATTGCTGACCATGTCTACTTGTTGTTGTTGTTGTTGTTGTTGTTATCCCCGCCAACACGAAGTGTGAGGGGGATATAGGTTTGACCTCCATCCATGCGTGCGTGCATCCGTCCGTCCGAGTGAAAGGGGAGAACTTTTCTCAGAAACTATTACAGATAGAACAACCAAATTTGGTGTGTAGCTTCAGAACATGAAGGCCTTGTTGGAGTTTAAAAATTAGAAGCACATGATTGGCGGGGGATGTTGTAGACCATGTTGACTTGTTATTATTACTACTACTACTTTATATGAGGTAATACTTATTTCCTGACTGGCAGCATCACCACCTTTAAAGCAGCTGTAGTAATTGAGAGGCACAGGGTTCAAAGGGTGGTGCAGTCAGCACAGTGACTTATTGGTGCCGTTTTGCCTGACCTGATGGACTGACACAATATGAGGTGAGGACCCCAGTCCCCCAAACCATGGCCTATTCTTTAAAAAGCTCTCCAAACGGAAGACAGGCTATGTGAACATTGCAGCCAAGACCAATGACCAAAGCCGCAGCTTCTACCCCCATCCGATCTGTATGCCGACATAAGACCAATAAGACGTGCTCTGCGCTCTCAGTACAAATTACTGAGCTGCCTCCTTCATCTCTTTGCTCATCGTGATCGCCTTTACATTATCTTGGAAATACAAAGTGTTAGTTTATTAGAGCCTACTTCGTCTTATAGTGTTATTTTTACTGTGCCATGATGACATCTTATTATTGTTATTGGGTTTGACTTTTGTAAACTGATAGAGATGCTTTTTCCACTAATAAGAGCACTTGAATAATTTGAATAAATCAGATTTATGATGCTCTTTCATCAAGATGTGTAATTATGCACACCAGTGCATAATATACTTGTAGGTTGTATTGCAAAGATCATTTTGTATATCGACAGTGTTCGTTTTTTTCTATCCCACTTTGTCTAGTTATTATTTGGTTTTTTAATAATAATTTTGTCTAAGTATTTTAATTGGGTTTGAATTTTGTATACTGAGGGAGATTCATTTTCTCCTGCGTATTTCTGTCCCAGCATATCTTTTAAACGAATATACAGGCAGGAATATACCCTGGCCTGGACAGGAGGCCAGTCCATCGCTGGGCACAGACTATACGCTAACTCATACCTTTTGGCAATTTAGAGTCTCCATTTAGCCTGATATGCATGTTTTTGGACTGTGGGAGGAAACTGGAGCGCCTAAAGAAAACCCAGGCATGCACGGGATGAACATACAAACTCCATCCAGAAAGGACGCGGGCGGATTCAAACCCACAACCTTCTTGCTGGGAGGCCGACCACCGTACTGCCCCACTGACCAAGATGAATGAGGGGAAACCAAAGCTGCGTTCAAAATCGCCCCCTATCACGGATGTAGTGCACTAAATAGTGTGTCCGCCATTTAGTAGTGTCGTTCGAATTCTTTTCATCCACTATATAGTGGACTATAAAATACCCATGATGCACAGTGGAATCGAATGAGCAAGCGATGTACACTACATTGTAGTGCTGTATACCACAATACACTGCGGTTATGTTTTTCCACAGAAGAAGAAAGTGAAGAGCGAAGTGGCTCTGCCTTCCAGAAATACATTCTCAAATGTTCCCGTACAGCTGCTTTCACACCGGACGCAAAACGAATTTTTCGGACGACAGATTGCATTCAAAGTCAATGCAAAGACGCGGGAGTATTCGCGTTTTGATTGTTTTTGTTTCGCGTTCAGTGTGAAAGTGACTTTAGGCTGTGAAACACATTGGCATGTTAGCTAAAACATATGGATTGTAGTGTTAGAGACAGTGTTGGGAAGGTTACTTTTAAAATGTAATCCACTACAGATTACAGAATACATGCCCTAAAATGTAATCGGTAATGTATTCCGTTACATTACTCAATCTGAGTATTGTAATTCGAATACTTGGATTACTTCCACATTTTCTTCAATTTTAAAAATGCATGAATTACCACCCAGCTTACGAAACAAAATTAGTTAAATCAGGAGCAGCACTGTTAAGCTGTTTTTCCACCGGACGTGAAACAAATTTTTCGCGCTAAAGTTTACATTCAAAGTCAATGCAAAGACGCAAATACACCCGAAATGTCTGTACTTGCGTCTTTGCATTGACTTTGAACGTAATCTTTAGTCCGAAAAATTTGTTTCACGTCCGGTAAGCAGCTTAATAGTGCTGCAACTGATTTTACTAATTAAGGTCTTTATCCCATGATTAGTTCATTAATTCGATGATTCAGGTGTTGTAACTCGAGGCTAAAATGAAAAACTGCACTCCAAGCAGCCTTATGCAGATAAGATTGGACACCCCTGCAATACACTGAATCCATTTTGCGAAGCAAGTGGCACAAGTAGGCTGTAGACTAGGCCCTAAATGCCAGCAAGAGCATGCACACATGCACCTAAAAATCACAATGTGCACTTAAAAGACATTACAAAAGCTTTAAGAGTAGAGTTATTCCCAAATACCCGAAGTTGGCAGGAAGCTTCGTTCCGAAACTAATTAAAGGCTAACGTGCGCTGATGTCAGAAAACATTTGCTTAGCTAGAATGACAAATGGGCTACCAAAGCCCATGTTTAGCCATATTGATATTTTCAAGTTGTACGTCGACATAAGCAGGCTACCTTCATACATACCTATTAAAGTAACGTTAAGATAACAGATACAATGGCAGAGACGAGTCCAATAAATAACTTAATTTTAGATGCTTACTCAGATTGGAGGTGGAGTTCCTTGAGGCTGAAAGCATATTCGTAAAACAGGGCTCTCAAGTTTTGAATGCAGGCTAGAGTGAGATTTTCTTCGCGGGGGGGGGGATGGTGGAGTGCATAACCAAGTGCATTACAGTATACAGTATATGCGTTTGTAGTTTACTTTCACTTCGTTTCTTTGACACTGGCAACTTAGTTACTCGTTTCAAATGAAAATATTAATTTAATTCATCATTCACGGATCATCTGGATTTGGCGTGTCCAAGAACAACAGTGTATCTTTGTGCAGATGTGTCCGCCAGTGGACGTGGAGCTTCCATTTATGCACGCAGTTAGAATATTCTATCACTAGATGGCACAACAGGATCAGTTATTGAATATTCACAGAACTGCCAATAAACTGAAATAAGAAGTGACTCTTCATTCCCCCAATATCTGTGCTTTTTTAATTTCATTGGGAGTCCCCAGTATAATAAACACTAAATGAAATAATTATTTTGTGTATTTGTATCGTTTTGTCAGTCACAAACAAGAGATGTTGCGGTACCACCTGTGACACCGGATCGGAGCAGGATATGTTTTCAGCCAAAATACACGACATGGAGGGCAAAGAACCCTCACTCTCCCCGTAACAAGTCAAATGACTAATCATGACCGTCCAAAGCTGTTAAATTGAGGGGAAAAAAAAGATCCATAAAGCAAATATCCTACATAGCTCTTCGACTTTGATAAACAGCTATTAAAAAAAGTGATGAAGTGATTACCTGATTTATGGCTTCCACTTACAGTTCTCTGTCGTGTGCACACAATAGCATTAGCGTGTGTGGAGGACGTGATTACGGCGCTGCTATTTCACCTGGCAACAAGAAATACTATTTTCTGATTGGCTGATAGTAATTTATGAATGGATGAGGCGAACCTAATCTCTTAGTATTGTATTGCAGCGTGTGATCAGACAGTGCTACAATTCTGGGACCGGCTGAGAAAATGCGTGGGAAAGAACTAATTTTTTCAGATTTGATTTAGGAAATAATTCTATTTTAAAATGACGCAAAGTAATCCATTGATTTTTAAAATGTAACTGTATCCTAATTGCCATGTATTAGAATTGTAACTGTAAAGGAATACAGTTACTCATATTTTGTATCCTAATTAGGTAACGCCGGTACATGTATTCCGTTACTCCCCAACATTGGTTAGAGATGACCTGCATTCTCGCTGTTCGATAGCGATCATTGCCTTAAGTCAATTTCGGAAGATCGAAATATCGTTTCAGAGGCAAGTGCAAATATAAATTAATTTTAAATGCAGTAACGTTGGCCTACATGACGCAGTATGAGTGTCGTCGCGCGAATGGTAAGCGAGCAATGGAGAGTCCGTGCATACGACCATTGCCAAATGTTGCGACAGATTATGAAATGCTGATATTATAGATGCTGTGTCCTCCGTCACTCTTGCATTGTTCTTGATAGCTGTCCGGACAATTCTTATTGGATAGGAACAGGGCCGTAGGCAGGAATTTGAAATAGGCGAGGTCCATGTTGCGCCCGCATAGCGCGCGCCAAAATTTATTTATTTATTTATTTATTTATTTTTATTTTAATGTAAAAAAAATTTACCGGTCACACAGAAGGTTTGTTGTTTCATTATCTTTTAATGGTGCTAACTCAGCATTTTCCAAAAAAAAAAAAAAAAGTTCTGTAGGTCTATGTTTTAAATATGGCAAAAAATCTGCACACCACCATGTTTTTAAAGAATATAGGGGTAACTTGTTTCAAAATTTAACTTGAACTGAATATTAGATTTTTGGTTTCTTAATCTCAGCCTAGTGATATTCCAAAATAAAAATAATATTCAAGCATAAATAAATGATAATCATTGAAAATTACAAATGGCACTACCTAAAATCTCAACAATCAGCTTTTTCATCAAAGGCTAGCTGAATCCTCCTGTGACCAGAGGCATCCCACTGTCGAAGGATATTCTCCCGGTCCACTTCCACTTTCTGATGCACATGCATCATCGCCAGGCCTGTCAGTCAGTCGTTGGACATGGTAGATCTAAGCCATGTCTTAAGTCTTCGCATGGCTGAGAATGACCTCTCACAGGCACAAGTTGTCACTGGCAAGGTTAGAAAAATCTTCAACATACATTATATGTTTGGGAAGAATGACAGGTTGTGCATCTGTAGAACTTCCAGTGCAGAAGTAGGAAGGGGCCCATCTTCAAATTTGTGCCTCCAGCGCTCAATTTCCTGTCTGGCAGTGTCTGGGTCAGGGAGGTCTTTGTGGTACCACTGCAGCATCTCATCCTCTTGTTCTGGTGTTAGTTTTTTCCAGGAGGATGGCATCAGGTAAGATGCGAGCATAGGGGGCTCATAACCTTTGGAAAATCTTTCATCCAACTGAGCTGTGATGTAATCGATGGAGGGGTAGAAGAGATTTATCCGGTAATAGTCCTGTAAATAGTCCTCAACTGATTGGGTGGTCAGGTTTGCTCTGTAGGTTTGTTTCACAGATACCCTGCACTTGGCTGGGACAACGTCTATTGAGTTCGCCAATGCAGTGGCTTTGTCAAAGCACAGCCTGAAAGCTTCATCCCGTCTTTGGTTGGCAATGACCTGCCGCACATTTCTTGCTTCCTCAAATGCTGCTAGGATATCCAGATTGGTGGCCTGCAGCTGTTTGGTCAAAGGGTTTATGTTCCCCAGTATTTTGTTCACCATCACAGCTACAACAATGGTCTCAAATGATTCCATACTGTGCCTGAGGGTGGCAGCCTTTCCAGACACAGATGCTTTTTCGGTCTCCATCTTTTCGAAAACAGAATGCACCGCAGTGAACTTTTCCACAAATGCACTGAGACTGGTTGACCTGCTGCTCCATCTGGTGTCGCTCATAAGTGGGATACCTGATGTTCTTGCTTGTCCTTCTTTGGTTTGTGCCTCCAAAGCACCTTTTCTGGCACTAGATCCAGAGAAGAACACAGCAATTTCTTCAATTATTGACATTGTGTTCCTCACTGCAGGCAGATCCAAACAGCCATGCACTACGATTAAATTAAGGGCATGGCTCCTGCAGTGGGTATACGTTGCCCGAGGATGAACATCACTGATCTTTTTTTGGACCCCACTCACATGGCCACTCATGGTAGATGCCCCATCATAGCCATGGCCTCTTAAAAACTCAGTCTGAAGTCCCCACTCAGTCAGCTGCTGAAGAATTACCGTGGCTATTGTCTTTGCATCTTGCTGAGGCAAAGGGCAGAATCCGAGGAAGTCCTTTCTTATTTCAGAACTCTCTCCCTCGCCACTCACATAACGAACGCAGAGTGATTGTTGCTCAATTCCACTGACATCCATGGACTCGTCAGCTAAAACAGTGAAGAACTGCGCTGTTCTGATGCTGTTGATAAGAGTCTCTCTAATGTTGTCTGCACAGCATGCAATGAGTTCGTTCTGAATTTGTGGGGATATGTATTTTGCATTCTTGGCAGCAGTCTCCAGATGATGCTTGAGTGTAGTGTCGAACTGTACTTTCCAGTCAACAAAATGGTTAAAATTTCCATTTACACTGGTTCCCTCCCAGTTCCCCCGGAAAGGCACATTTCTTTGCCCTAGACATACAATGACATCTATGATGGAGAGCAAATCCTTACGGTTAGTCATGACCTTGTCTTCATATTGCTTCCTGATAACTGATTGAATATCTTTCTTTTGGCCTTGTGTGAGCGACATGAAATTATCAGCCAATTCTGTGGCTCTCTGATGTCCCTCTGAATGGCTATGCTTTGGGATCATGCCTCTTTTCTCACCAACATTCTTCCAGTCAGTAAAGCCCTTTGTAAGAAAGCTAAAGTTTGCCCCTTTTACTTTATTAAAGCAGAGGCAAGTGGCACACTTTTTTTCTCGTCATATGTAAGTGCATCACCATTAATGACTTTGTTTTTTATTCTAACGGGTCAAAGGGATGCTGAGGGCATGAACTTCCCCTTTCTTCTCCACCCACTTCCCCGTTTTCCTGCTCCCTGCTGATTCCGGTCTCTGTGTGTCGCTGCTCTCCATCCTCCCCTGTGCTTCTCTGCACACCACTCTCCTCTGTGCTGCTCTGTGCTCCACTCTCCCCTGTGCTGCTCTGTGCTCCACTCTCCTCTGTCTGCCTCTGCTCCCCTTCCATCTTCATATGACTGCTCTCTGTGCTCCACCTTACTGTCTCCTATTCTCTCCTGTTTACCATCTTCCTCTTTGTCCATTACTTTCTTTTTCTTTGCCAGAAATGAATCCAATGTATTCTGTTTTAATCTCTTGGACATGTTTGCCCTCCTCTCTTTGACTTATTTTCTGTGGATTGGGTGGGAATATGTTAAAATTAATATGAGCTGAAAACTAGATGAACTGAACATTAATATCTAAAAATGCCCCCTCTAACTTTCTAACCCATCTAACCCAATAAACTCAATAAGACTGTTTATTAATCTACCAGCAAAGTAAGCTTTGGCTGAGCCTACCTAGTACCTATAAATTTCTTCACCGATAGCACTGATACGCCTAATGCCAAAGTACAAATAGGCCTAAGCCAAAATATCCGTGGAAATCTTTGGACAATATTTTAACGGCACGGGAACAAAATAGTGGCCTACTTTCACATACCAAATGATTTCTTGAAGTGGACATGGAAGGTAGGCCGTCTACTCCGGAGGTGTACTGTTTTCTAACTGCTGGATTTATTTCGCAACGGCTTTAGAATATAATGCAAACGTCCAGGTGCATCATGTGCGCGCTTTATAATATTTGTTTTGTCCTTAGTTTTACACATGCAGAAGACAAAAGTCTCTCAACGTTTATCATAGGCCTTCCCATTTATCCAAGCACCTTTACAGATAGGCTACGTTTAAAATGTTCATGTTTATTAAGCTGATATTTCAGTCGGTCTTTTTTTTTTTTTTCCAAATAGGCTACAGACGTAAAACCAAGTGACGCGGCTTGGCTTCATATAAATAGTGACTTAGCGTATCAAATGGCTTCACAAAGTTGACAAAGACATAGCATACCCCATTTCTTATTTTTTCTATTTTAAAACAGTTGGCTTTATTTTTGTAGACACCTGTAGCGCTCATGCACTGCGCAGGCTTAAAATCACAACGATGACTGCAGAATTGCGTTCTCTTCCCCAGAGTCGCATCACATGCGTTATAAATATTGTTCACTCACAGACAGGCACAAACAGGGCACAAAGCCCTTCGATGTTTACCACAATTTAGGATACAAAGAAGCACGTTTCACAAAGTTTTTCAGTTTTATATTTAATTCAGTTAGGCATATTTGGCGTTTAAAAAAAAAAAAAAAACTCTGACAAAATAAGTGAACTCCGGACCTCGCTGACCTCATACAGTATCTCACAAAAGTGAGTACACCCCTCACATTTTGACAATTAATTTTTTATATCTTTTCAAGGGACAATGCTACCGAAGTGAAACTTCTATATATTCTCGAGTAGTCATGGTACAATACGTGTAGCATTGTAGATTTACTGCTTTGTCCAAATACCTGAACAAACAGTCACCATTTCCAAAATGGATGGCAACAAAAGTGAGTACACACCCCAATTGATAATGGTCAACCAAGCAATGAAACGCGACTTGTTCATCATGTTCATGCTTTTGTCTGTTCGACTGGGCCATATGAGGTTGTGTAACATGTTTAAGGGTTAAATTGTGGTGCTTTGGGTGCAATGCTGTCATTCTGGTCACTGGATGGTCAACATGGCACCTCATGGGAAAGAACTCCCTGTGGATCTGAAATAGAGAATTGTTGCTCTCCACAAAGATGGTCTAAGCTCCAAAAGATTTGTGAAACCATGAAACTAAGCTACAGCACGGTGGCCACAGTTATTCAGTGGTTTTCTAAGACGAGTTCTGCTCGGAACAGGCCTCGTCAGGGTCGACCAAAGAGGTTGAGTCCTCGTGCTCTGCGTCAGGTGCACAAGTTGGCTTCAAAAAACAGACGCAGGAGTGCTGGCAGCATTGCTAACAAGGTTTTAGCAGTGGGATAACAGCCTGTCAGTGCTCAGACCATACACCATGCTCTGCGCGAAGTTGGTCTGCATGGCCGTCGGCCAAGATGGAAGCCTCTTCTGAAGCTAGCCCACAAGAAAGCCCGAAAACAGTTTGTTGAAGACAACCAGTCCAAGAACATGAACTACTAGAACCATGTTCTGTGGTCTGACGAGACCAAGATAAATTTGTTCGGCTCAGATGGTGTCCAGCATGTGTGGCGGCTCCCTGGTGAGAAGTATCAAAGCAAGTGTGTACTGCCTACAGTCGAAACATGGTGCTGACAGCATCATGGTCTGGGGCTGCAAGAGTGCTTCTGGTCCTGGAGAGCTGCACTTCATTAATGGAATAATGGATCCAACATGTACTGTGAGATTCTGAAGCAGAACATGATGCCCTCCCTTCAGAAACTGGGCCGCACAGCTGTTTTCCAACATGATGACGACCCAAAACACACCTCCAAGATGACAACTGCCTTCCTGAAGAAGCTGAAGGTGATGGTATGGCCAAGTATGTCTCCAGACCTGAATCCCATTGAGCACCGGTGGGGCATCCTCAAGAGGAAGGTGGAGGAGCAGCAGGTGTCCAACATCCACCAGCTCCGTGATGTTGTCACGGAGGAGTGGAGGATCCCAGCAACAACCTGTGCAGCTCTGGTGAATTCCATGCCTCGGAGAATCAAGGCAGTGCCGGACAACAATGGTGGTCACACTAAATATTGACACTATGGACACAATTTGGAATGTTGACAGTGAGGTGTACTCACTTTTGTTGCCACCCATTTTGGAAATAGTGACTGTTCAGTTATTTGGACAGTGCAGTACATCTACACTGCTACACTTATTATGCAATGACTACTCTAGAATATATTCAAGTTTTCATTTCTGTAACGTTGACCCTTAAAAAGATAAACTAAATTAATAGTCGAAATGTGAAGGGCGTACTCACTTTTGTGACATACTGTAGCTGCCTACGGCCTTGAATATATCGAAGGGCGAATGCACCGTAACAACGATATCTTTGAGGTGTGGGAAAAGTGGAGAGAGGCTGGTTTTGTGTGAACTGCAACCAAGTTAAGCATCGCTTGAAAACTCTGAAGGCGGCATATTCCAAAGTGGAAAAAAAAAAAAAACAGACGGGGGCTATTTTCACACAGACCCCCGTCCAACCTCTCTGGGTAATGAGCTTCAGTCTTAGAAGTGCCCCAGGCACAACGTTTAACCATAACTGTATTATAGTCCACAAAAACGAGTGGCGAAAAGTATGAGAATCTGAGACACCTGCTCTAGATTGAATGGAGCGCTTCATGAAAGTGTCGGAGTTCGCTGCGCTGTGATTGGTCAGTCTGCATTCTAGGGCGGGGCTTAGCAGAAGGTGAATTGAGTGCGCACCATGAATGAAATGAACCGCGTCTCCCCCCCAACAAAATAAGTCGCGACCCCCCGTTCAAAAAAAAAAAAAAAAAAAAAACAGCGTTCCTTCCCCGCTCAACAAAATACACGCAGTCTCTCCCCCCCGGTCAGGGTGTTTTATGACAGCCAATAGCTACTTTCCTTACTGAGGAGTTGGTAAAACAGTGAAACGCTTTTTGCTCTAAACACTGCACTTGACACCTCACCAAAGCAGTCTAGCAGCGACAGCCATAATATTTCATTTACACAATAATATTTCATTTTTCACAATAATTAAAACAATTTTCAGCTCCAACAGAATTATTGTTGGTAGCCGACTCATTATGAAAAAAGATAATTGACTGCATCTGCTTTTATTTGGTGCTGGCGCGCCGTCATCGAGTCAGTCACATAGGACACATAAAGGACTTACGAAGACAAACTGGAGAAAAATTGGCGTTTGGGAGCATTTAAATATATACAATGATACCAAAAAAAGTGCAGCGCCAGTTATGCAAGATGAAACTGGTGTACTATCATTTTTGAGCAAACATGGCGTTTCATTTGACGAATGTAAGTCTTCTGAATTCACTGTTTTAGCATAAGTAGTAGCAAAACAAGATTGTCGTCCATTAGGCTAATGGTCAAATTGTTGGTATCCAAAATAGCAAGCCTGTATTAAATAAATAGATTAACTCCTCATAGGAGTAGCAAAATAAAGTTAAGTAAGATATGTAAATCAATATTTTTTACGAAACAAGAGTGCGTTGCTTGCAACAGACTACAATTGTGACAACGAGCCAACATACCCTGGAGTAGGTGATCAAAAAACCTCCTTTGCTGGAAAAGAGAAAGGAAATAACGGATGCGCTTGTGAGTGCGATAGACATGCAGCCAGTGAATACTGTGCTGGGTGAAGGTTTGATACAATTTATGAACTAGTAAGAGTCGGGGAACACAATTCCAAATCGCGGGGGAAAAAAAAAAAAAAACACATTGAAGGGCTAATCAAGCATACACAAGTGAGTGAAATTCTTCGCAATATTATTTAAAACTATTTTAGGCTTTACCATAGATATTTGGACAACCCAACAAATGGAAGCTGATATGACTGTACCAGTCCATCTGATTGCAGAAGACATGTTCCCAGTCTTCTGCAATCAGATGGACTGGTACAGTCATATCAGCTTCCATTTGTTGGGTTGTCCAAATAGGACAGGAGTGCACATTAATGCACCCCTCCCCCTGCCAACACCAGCTTCAAAGGCCGTGTTCAGTATGGAAAACACAAATTAGAAAAAAAATGATTGAGAAAAAAAAAACTAAGACTCTAAAATGTCTGTTTTTTTTTTTTTTTTAAACCAAATGACAGAAAATAGCAATCATATGGGTGAAGTCACTGAGACCCAAAATCACCAGGCCCCAAAGGTATTACAGTTATCATAAAAATCCCCCCTTTTTTTTTTTCTTGAGACTTCAAGTACACCGCAAATAAACCAATACTAAACATAAAAAACCCGAATATTCCCCTAAAAAAAGTCACTCCAAAAGAGCAGATTATGCAGTCATGTACAGGAAAAAAAACATAGCAGTAAGACTGTCCAGCACTGATAAATGATGATACTGTTCAATTGAGTCCAAATGAGTTCCAAAATAAACAAAATATAAAATTAATAGGTGTATCAATGACTCAAAGGCGACAAAATGTGTCAAAGTTCCCACTCAGGGTGAGCTGAGGAAATCAAACCTCTTCTTCAACACGAGGATGTGAGCACCGCCCCACCTGCTGGCGAAAAAAGCAGCACTGCGCTCATGAAACAGTACAGCCCGTCAGTGACCCGTCGGCAGCAACCACGTTACTTTCCTTCTGGAGCAGACGTTATCTAAGGAGCAGATGTTAAGGGCCTGGCTACACATTCGCGGTTTATAACGCGTGTTAACGCCGCGTGAACAGCCGCGAAAAACGCTCTGAGCTAACGCTGCGTAATACGCAGCAGTGAACGGTCTACACCTTGGCAGGTAAAGTGGGTGTACACGCTTTGTCCTCCGAGTTAGCCGGAAACTCCTACCCTAATCTGGGAAAAACCAAGTCACTCACTTTTTCATGAAGCTGAGAAAACAAAAGAACTGAAGTCCTTCAGGATAAACTTGCTGTAAAAAAAAAAAAAAAAAAATCAATAAAAAAGAGCAAATTGGTGACTGGGCACTTTATTTGATGGTTAGTAACTTAGTAATTTCAAAAATTATTCTAACCTACTTTCTACCAAAATGAGTTACTCGGACTCGCACTCTGTTTTTCTTCACTTCAATAATCAAACGTTGAGTTTAATTGTCTTCTTCCTTTCGTCCCATTCTGCTTGTAAATGAATGCGAACAGGGTTGTGTCTCAGAGTTTGACAGGATAATAAGCCACGTCTTTTTTTTTTTTTTTTTTAATCTGTCAGGCCTGCAGATCATCACGTGGGAGAGTTTCCTGAATTTCTATTGGCTGACTATGGAACACGCTTAACTGGACGCGTCGCGTGATACGCTCAGAAAACCCTTGGAGGTTTCTGAAATTTCACGCGGCGGTGGCAGCGCGTTCTTTTTTTCCCGTCCCGCCGATGTGTAGACCCGATCATTATAAATCAATTACTACAATCGAAGCGTTTTAGCGCCGCGCTTCACGCGGCGGTAACACGCGGCGTAATCCGCGAATGTGTAGCCAGGCCCTAACTCTCTTCCAGCGTGGCGACTCCTGAAGCATGGTCACGGCACCATTGTAACCGCTGTCTGCGTTGTGTTGTGATTTCTTTTGGATGAAGGCCGACACTTTCTTAGTATTTGAACATACTTTATTGTCTCTGTAAAAACAGCGAGGAAACACGCACTGGTCGGTCACGGTCACATTCATCAGTCGCCCGGCACAGCATGGGCTCAATCCTCTCCTACTGGTCGCGTTATTCATAAATAATAATTAATAAATGCAACTTAACCCTAACCAAAAATATATGTACCTGTAAAAACAGCGAGGAAACACGCACTGGTCGGTCACGGTCACATTCATCAGTCGGCCGGCACAGCTTTATGGAAAAGGAGTTAGCACATGTTAACTTAGCATTTGAGCTAAGTCACTTTGTGTAATAACAAAACACAACTATTTTAACTCATTCAGTTCCGTACTATGTATTCAGCACCTTCTTGCGCATAACATCACATTAGCTGTGTTATTATATTATATTATTTTCACATTTTTAGTGCAATGCTGTGCGTTGCGTGACTTACCATGGGCTCAATCCTCTCCTACTGGTGCTGACGTAACGTTGCAGCCATTATTTATAACCTGAGGAGAGTCGTGCCAACCAGTAGGTGTCTCTAATACATAGACTGCTTTATGTGACGGCAAATCCGATTGCCTCCTCGGTGCTAAGTGGAATCAACTCCGTTACACGAGCATTTTATTTTTTGTGAATCAGATGATTTATTTTCGAATAATGGTGTTTCCATTAGGCTACCTTTTTTGATGCGTAACTTCAAAATACTCGTTAAAACAGGGAAATGGCAACTCAGCTACTGACATCGGCTACGCTAAACCTGCAGCTAATATGAAAACCAGCGACATGCGCACCTTCATATCTGACAACTGAGTGACTGCCTTGCAATAATGAATAGCTATGAAATCGCATAGGTTCTCATGTTCATGTAAATTTAACGGAGGAAACGCTGGAAATGACTAACCAGTCAGTGTTGCCCAGTCTCGCTTCAAAATCTTCCCTGTCATGATGTACGCAGGCACAGGAATGCCTTGGCTTTCCTCCAAGCCACCATCGGATGCCTGCGGCCAAAACATGTATGGCTGAATCCCTCTTTCCTCTGCCTCCCCCTCTTCAAAATCATACTATTCCGCACCTAAAATATTTTCTTCTTATTGTTCGTATTTGTCATACATAATTGTAGACGGCGTTCTTTTTGTGAACAATGTTGGTCGATTTGAAAGGAAGCGCAATGGGTATAGGTCAGGATTGTATGCAGGATCAATGAATGCTGGTTTGGCGGCAGGGCTGTGCGTTCCTGAGTTTACGTCGCACCCAAACTGCCGAATAGTTGTGGAAAAAATACGAATTTTTAGAGGTGTTCCCAAACATTTGTTTGTTTAGATTTCTGCATTATAGAATTATTTTAGGCAAAAACATGGTCATATTCGAATTCAGAAAGAAAATTTACATCAAATAAGTTTGACTTGTAATTCCCTGGCAGAAGATGTTTTAGTCGCTTAAGTGATCTGAAAGCTCCCCAATGTGACAGCCATGTAAAATGTGTGTTTCGAAAGGTTAAATTGTTGATATATCAACTATCGATATCAATGCAGGGTGGGTAGATGCGAGTACAAGGGCTGCCACTCATTTGAAGCAAAGGTGTAGCCATGGAGAGCTGTGGGGTCTTGATTACAATTCAGTTTTGTGTTCTGCAGCAAGAATGTCTTAAACAACTGAGGACCTGAGAAAATTTGCTTAAGTAATGCATTGTGCACTTTCAAATAAAAAGCACGATTGCAACTGAATACATAATTCAAGTTTGTAATGTTTTTTTTCTTGTCTTTCTTGGCTCTCAAAGACAACAGAATTGGGCATAATTTCTGGAATGCTGACAGATTTGAGCACTTGGTTTTTCACTTCTTGATAAGAAAAAACATTCTGTTTTGCTCGGGTTGCACTCAAGAATTGCAACTCTAAATTTTTACTAATTTTCTTTTTCCCCAGGAAATTTGGAAGTCGGAGTTCACATTGCAGATGTCAGTTACTTCGTGGAAGAACGGAAAGCGTTGGATATAATTGCCAGCCAAAGAGCCACCAGTGTCTACCTGGTGCAAAAGGTCCTTTTCAATTGATACTTTTGTTTTGCCTTGTTTTTATCCTTTGCGGTTTATAGATTTCACTTATTCTGTCTGTTTTATTGTTTAATTACTGGGATTCTGTCACCTCCCCAATCATTTTTGAGCACAACAGGACTTTTGAAGGTATTATTGGTGAAAAAGGTTTGAGCACCTGTAACAGTGGAATTTGTTGTTATGTACAGTGATTTGTATGTGTATCAGTAAATTTGAGGTCACATGCCCAGAGTTCTTGTAGATTTTTTTATACCCCCGCTATGATGTAGTCGGGGGTACATAGAGCTCTGCGTGTCCGTCCATCTGTCCGTGTGTCTGTGCGTCCGGGTTCGTTCTCGCTTCTACACTTGTTTCTTTTTCTCTCCACAAATACAACACAACACTTACATATTCACAAATTCTTAATTACAGGTGTACAAATCCTATTTTACAAGTCACAGATTAAAAAACTGACACACATTTTTGCTCCTATCGTTGCAGTACTGTATATTTGGTGCAAAACACATTTGTACACCTGTATTGAACAATGTGAAGTTGCGGACAAAATTTGAATGAACAAATCTGAATGTGAATTTGTGCAATAAATGTTCTATGTATGTAAAATAATTTCTCAGGAAAATATTTGTGTTCTTTTAAAACACAAATACAAATCGATATCTACAACTGCTCGAATCTTCCCCGCAAGTCACAGATAAGGTCATGAGGTAGGGGGTTCAAAATGTGGCCAACACTATGTGAGGGTTGCAGGATGATTGCACTTCTTGAAATAGTCCAGGCCATAAGGGAATGAAAAGGGGGGTATTGTGCAGATTTATCTACAAGCACCAAATTTGGCTCAGATGTAGATCAGAGGGTCCTTTTTTCATTTTTGGAGGGCGCTGAGAGCGGCGCTCACTGTGGCGGCCATATTGGCTAAATCCAAGATGGTCGCTGGCCGCCAAGCAATTGCGACTTAATTTTATGACTAAATGTCATAGGATCTTAAATAAGAGCACTCTTTATAAGTTTTTGACCCCAAGGAATTCAAATTTGACCTCAGATTCAGAATCCACAGTCAGGAAAATTATGCAGGAATTATGCAGAAAAATTTTTTTTTTCTGGATTCTGGGTCAAAAAATATTGTTTAAACTTAATTTTCAGATCATGTTGCATTAAAATTAGATTTAAAAATTGGCACGAAAACTAAAACTCCGATGACAAAAGGCAGTGAACCTGTAGTCACTTCAAATTCATTTTGACAATTGCCAGTCAAAAGTATTAAACAGTTGACGACATCAATCAGAAAAGCACAAACAAATAAACTAGACTACTGCAATGTCTATTCAGATCTACGTACATGTAATCATAGGTGTGTGTGAGAGCAATCATCACACCTTGTGTAGCAAATCCAGTTCTACAGTATTTCCAACCTTCAGTACAAGAGAGCAATGCAACAATCTAAAGGATAAGTAGATGTAATCATGGTACTGGTGCAGCATTTATAATCTAGACATCATCATTGTTCACACATACGCCTTCACACTTGCACAACCCTGTGCAGCGAACTCCACCTCTACAGCATTTGCACTTTCCAGTGCATGATCTCACACAGCCACAGTGCACAAGAATGGAAAATGCCTTAATAGCATCTGCAAGGGATGGTCCAGTATGGTAGCCATTTACCACTTCCTTCTTCCAACCCCATTTACTGAAGTCAGGGATTTCCTGGCAAGCTGATGTTGCTTGACTCCAAAAGAAGCTTGCCTGAAACGCTGGCCTCTTTATGTGCTCAAATAATGCTGCCTGACTCGGTGGTATGGTCTCAAGGATTTTTGTGCCACTTGTAAAAAGCTGGTGTCTGGCTTCATTGACCCTAGCCAATCCACATCCCTTACTGTACATTAGCACCACAAATTGTTCCAGCTTCTGCATATGGACAGACTCAAGGGTGAACAGTGTTAGATCATTGGTGAGGGCAATCAGTGTTTCAGTAAGTCCTGGAGAATTTTTCCAAGATGTCCAGGCAGTCTTCTTGCCACATCCAAGGATCTGTGATGTTTTGTCACATCCTGTATTGGCATGGAAAAGTGGCAGAGCCAGAGACTTGGAAGGTCCAAGCTGAGAACTAATATAGTGAATGGGAGTGTCTTTTTTTTTCACAACCAAGTCCTGTCCACTGCTGGGACAGACCTAAAGTTTGGAAGAAGTGTACGGCCAGACCCACTACGTCACTGTCAACTGTGTGAATGTAGGCTGTTGGGTGACCCTCTGTCGCAGCATGTGCCTGGTGAAGGAAGGTCCTTGTGTCTGCCTCTGAGTGGTTACAGGGTTGGAAAGCAGACACATCATATGGCCTGTTAGAGAGGACATTGTCTAACTTGGTTGATAAGAGGAGCCTTCCATCCATATCTCTCCTGACTATCTCGTCACTGAGGAAGGAGAACAATTCCTTTTTGTTTTCCTCATTTTTGAGGAAGCCACTGTTCCAGTCACACTTTGGAATCAGGGTGCTGCCATGTCGCTGATGAGTGAGGGCTTTGAGGCTGCCCTCTGGGTAGTTGTCCCACACAGCGTCAATACGTTCCACTGATGGGGATAATTGAGATACTATGAATGGAATCATATTTTGAGTCACATGATCTGAAAATGTCTTAGCTGATGAGGGACGGACCATATTTATAACTGCTGCTATATTAAGCACAACAACAGTGGCTAATCTGGCTGGAGTTGCTGGACCAGTTGGTGCTTCAATGCAGTCCAGAATATCAGAGAGATCTACGGTCTACCAAACTTGATGGTTCTCTTTGGTTTTCATAGTGGCAAAATTCTCCTAGATCTGCATCTGGCCGTGACCGTAAATCCAGGAAGAGTTGCGTGACCAGAGTTACATTTTTCCTCTGCATGCTGCTGCTTTTAGCACCCTTCTTTGATGGGTCAGGACGATTGGAAAATGTAAGCACTTTGTTACGAGGGATTGTATCAGATAATGGTACTTTTGACTTGTGAAGTCTCCCTGAAATAAATTCTGCATGAAGGGCTTGCCCAACCTCATGGATCTGAGAAAGAGAATTGACAACTTCCAATTCCATCACATCCTTTGTATCAAGGGTAACTAGTTATTACATTATTATGTCGCACAGACTTGAATTTCTATGCCAATTTTTAAGTCAACATATATTGGGTTAACCAAATAACCCACCAAAACTCTGATCTGAAAAACAAAAAAAAAATCATTAAAAAAGTTTGGATGATAATATCATAGATGCTCAAACTTACCATATGCATCTGCCATAATACCCAAAAATATGCCATTGGGGGCTTTCCTGCACTCTGTATGTTGAATTAGAGGTAAAATTTGAATACATTGGGGTAAAAAAACCTTACAAACGAGCCCTTATTAAATGTCCTACGACTTTTGGTAGTAAAGATATGGCATAATCACACATTGGCTGGCGGCCATCTTGGATTTGTCCAATATGGCCGCCATGGTGGACCCCGTCTCGGCTTGAAGCAGCAGATGCATGGGAAATCAAGGGGCAAGAGCATTGCTAATAACCTGAAATGTTTTTATTTAAATGCAAGAAGCATAAACAACAAGTCGACATGGTCAACAACATCCCCCGCCAATCGTGTGCTTCTTATTTTCAAACTCCATCAAGACCTTTATGGTCTGAAGCTACACACCAAATTTGGTTACTGTATCTGTAGTAGTTTCTAAGTAAAGCTGTCCCCTTCATCTCGGACGCACGGAAGGACGGATGGACGGGGGGTCAAACCTATATCTCCCTCCCACTTTGTGTTGCCGAGGGATAATAATACATTTCCAAAACTGGAGGTTGTTATGATTAGTGAGGGGTATGACATAACTGGGATTACAGAGACATGGCTTAGTGACGAGAATGGAGATGAATATAATATAGAAGGTTATAAGCTCTTTCGGAAGCATAGATGTCGTAGGCGAGGAGGGGATGTAGCACTCTATGTGAACGAAAACATAAATGTACAGGACATTCCCACAATTGAACATTCCTTTCCCTGTGAAAGTATCAGAGTCAGGCTCATTGGCAAATACGAGACATGTTTAAACATAGGAGTATGCTATCGACCGACAGCCAGCTTTGGACAATATTGTCAACTACTCTTGAAGAGGATTAGGCAAGCTTGTCGAGGAGGAGGGACTATTATTATGGGAGACTTTAATTATACTAGTATCGATTGGAAAGTGGTAAAAGGACAGGGTAAACGGGAGGAAGAATTTCTGGATGTTATAAATGACAATTTTTTGGTGCACTATATTAATAAACCAACAAGAGAGAAGGCAATTTTAGATTTGGTGCTTTGTAATGACTCTGATAGACTTAGCAATGTTGAGGTACTCGAGCGACTTGGGACTTGTGATCACTGTACTGTTAATTTGACATTTCATGGGAAGTTAAAAAGGTGTCTCCGAAAACCGAAATTTTTAATTTTAGGCGAGCAAACTTTGACGCGATGCACTGATATCTGATCGAAACAAGTCAACATGGTCTACAACATCCCCCGCCAATCGTGCGCTTCTTATTTTCAAACCCCATTAAGGCCTTTATGGTCTGAAGTTACACACCAAATTTGGTTACTCTATCTGTAGTAGTTTCTGAGTAAAGCTGTCCCATTTATCTCGGACTGACGGACGGAGGTCAAACCTACATCCCCCTCCCACTTCGTGTTGGCGGGGGATAATAAAATGGCAGTCACCTCTAGACTGTGAGTCTGTAAATGAGATGTGGGAAAGATTCAAGGGGGTTTAACTTGATTGACAATGTAAATTCATTCTAAAGGTGTCCAAAAGTAAGCTGAAAAAGCAAAATCCCCCATGGATGACCACAGCTATTCGTAGGAGTCTGGGGAATAAGAGGAATCTTTATAAGATGTACATAAAGGATAACAATGAGAATACTAAGGCTCAATACTGTAAAATGCGAGCTGTGGTCAAAAAAGAACTGAGGAATGCTGGAAGACTATGTAAGCAAATTGCAGAATGGGCAAAAACTAATCCTAAGTGCTTCTTTCAGTACTGTAGCAGAAAAAGGAACGTCAAAGTGGAGGTTAAATGCATAAAGAATAAATATGGATCGCTGCTATATGATAACAAGGATATTGCGGATACCTTAAACAGTTTTTTTGTTGAATTTTACCTTGGAGCAGGTTTTTATTCGGCCAGAGGGCATGTCCAACGCTCAAGATTATTTTGCGGAAATTGAGGTTAGGGACAATGAAGTATTAGACAAGTTGCATAAACTAAAGGCAGATCAGGCGGCGGGTCCTGATTGCGTATATCCTAGAGAGCTCCATTGGAATTACAGGAGGTATTCTGGAGTGTATTCAAAACTGGTTACAGGACCGAACAGAGTGGTGGTCTGTAGAATCTCATCTCAGCTAGGAATGGTGGGGAGTGGCGTCCCTCGGGGATCAGTGTTGGGACCCCTGCTGTTCCTCATCTACATTAATGACCTTAATAGAGATATTGAGAGGAAATTAGTTAAAGCTATTCTTACCTTTCTGGCATGCAGCACAGCACTTGGTTGAAATTTAAACATGAACAACTCCGCCTCCCTCCAAAGTCCCACCCTCTTCCCCCTGCCTGACCTCTGAGGCTCCCCTCCTCCCCTGACACGTGTGGTGAGAAAGTGAGCAGCGTAAATGAAGCTGCTTTCACACCGGATGCGAAACGAACTTTTCACACAACAGATTACATTCAAAGTCAATGTAAAGATGTGAATCTTGCGCGTATTTGCGTCTTTCCATTGAATTTGAATGTAATCTGTCATACGAAAAATTCATTTCGCGTCCGGTGTGAAAGCATCTTGAAACGGGGCAATGGAGTCCGATTCAGAGGCACCGGTTAGTGAAAACTAACCAACAGTAATTACATAATATTCAATTCTGTATGTGGTATAAAATAAAATGCCCTCGTAACGTCTGACGAACTACCATTAACCTTACTATAGTAATTATAGCATACTGGAAGGGGCACAGCAATAGATGACAGACAGGAAACTCGGCAAATCATTTTATTCTGATCGAAGAAAATGATTGGTCAGACTTTTGTCAGAAATATATGAGAATTGAATATCAACACCTGGTGGATTTCTTATACATTTTAGTGTGCCATACGCTTATTAGGAGCATTTTAAGATTGCAAAAGAAAAGTGTCAAAATTCCAGAAAGGTAAGAATAGCTTTAAATTTGGGGATGATACTGAATTGGGAGGTTTGGCAAATAGTTAAGACTACTAAAGTGATCCAGGAAGAATTGGATAGAATCCAGAGTGGCAAGAAATGTGGCAAATGAAATTTAATTTAGCAAAATGTAAAGTTGTGCATGTTGGTAATAAAAACATTAGACAGGATTACTTCATGGGAGGTTTAAAAATGGAATGTGCGCCACATGAATAAGATCAAGGAGTGATTGTTGACCAAACCTTCACAAGTTAGTCATTGTGCCGTAGCAGTTAAAAAAGCCAATCATACATTGGCAAAAGTATTGAGTACAAATCCAAGGAGGTGATGCTTCTCTTGTACAACACATTTGTCAGACCACATCCGGAGTACTGTGCACAGTTCTGCAGACCATACTTTAAGAAAGATATAGAGGCTCTAGAAAAAGTTCAGAGAAGAGCAACTGAGCTGATTCCGGGTATAAAAGATGAAAGCTATGAGAACAGGCTGAAGATCCTTAATCTCTTTAGTCTTAGGAAAAGGAGACTCGGGGGTGATCTGTTAAGGGGATGTTAAATATGTTAAGGGGATTAACAAAGTGAATTATGTAGAATTCCTTCGGCCAAATTCTGTTAGTAGAACTCTGGGTCATAAATGGAAGTTGACCAAGGGTAAATTTAGCACTGAAATTGGGAAATATTTTTTCACCCAAAGAGTAATTTCGATGTGGAACAGCTTACCTGACCATATTGTTGAGGCAGAAACCTTGGCAATTTTTAATGAGCAGACTTGACTTAAAGCTAGATACCCTTGAGACATTGAGTATCTGAAGTGATATAATCACAGTATTTAAAAGAAACTGGTGAGCCTAGTTGGGCTGAACCGCCTGTTCTCGCCACTCATGTTTTGTTAGATTCTGTTTCCTACAAGTCACAAATCGCGCCCCCCTCCCCTGAAATATGTGGTGCAAAACTATGCGTGCATTCAGTCTATAGAGAAAAAGGCGGGTGCTGATCTGAGATCGACTGATTCCACAGCCAATCGGAGGAGATGGGCTTTCGTCCCACAGCTAATCAAAGGAGAGGGGCTTTTGTCTACATGGCGGAGTGAGAGGGAGAATTCCCGTTGGTGGAGTCAATTCAGCACGTATACTGTATTTTAAACTCTCAGCAGCAGAGACAGCGATTTAGCCAACATTCAGGGTAGGTTGTGTTTTTTACAACATTAATAAATTAACTCTGACGGGAAGCTGAGAAATTTAACGTCCTGTCACTTTTCCTCTGTTTAGCTAACGCTAACCCTCCTCCCTGCCACGTGAATTTGTTTTCAATGAAGTCGCTGAGAAATCAATCCGTGTTGCGGTGGATTATCATATGTTATGCTATTACTTGCTTATTTCCGTATTGCCTTGTTATTGGCCATTCGGTCGCAGTAACTGTGGCATTCGCTCTCTTCAAAGAAGCAGACGACAGTTGCGGACATAGCATTTAGTGCATACTTACTTCTTCAGAAGTCAAAGTCATAATATTGTGATGATGGCACAACATACTTAACCAAATAATAGAAATATGTTTATAAATATTAGAAATTGCTTATTGTCCCCCGCTGCGCGAATGCGCGAAGCGGCGGGACATAGTATTCACGACCGTCCGTCCGTACATTCGTACGTACGTATGTCCCGAATCCTTGTCAGCGAGATATCTCAAGAACGAATTGACTGATTTCCTTCAAATTTCATGTCAACATGTATTAGGGTGGTGCCCCGGCGCCAGTCGATTTTGGTGACCTTCACGTCACTCAAGGTTACACCGAGACACTGTTCATTTTGACACGATTTCCTGGCGGGGGACTACGACACGTTAGTGGCAAATACTTGTTTTTATTGGCCTTCGGTTCGCGGTATTAGCCCTCGGCCAATAACGCAATACGGAAATAAGCTATTAATAACATGTAGTATACGATAATCCACTGCACCACAGATTGATTTCTCAGCGACTTCATTGAAAACAAATGCACGAGGCAGGGGCCACGAAGGAGGGATAAGGGATTAGACCAGGATCGGCACAGGATTAGCCTGATCTCAAGTCCCATTTCGGTTACACCGAGCGTGTGAGCTAAGCCATGGCATTAGTTACTATGGAAACAAAGTCTGTGGAGCTAACCAGCTCCGGAGCAGGCTTACGAACTAGCTAAGCGCCTGTCTCCAGAATCCGACTTTTGTGCAATAGGCCCAGGGATAAGGGTTAGTGTTGGCAAAACGGGAAAAGTGACAGGACGCTAAATTTCTGAATTTATTAATGTGGTTAAAAATTCAACCTACCCTGAATATTGGCTAAAACGCTGTCTCTGCTGCTGTTTAAAATACAGTATATGCGCTGAATCGACTCCACTAACGGAAATTCTCCTTCTCACTCTGCAATGTAGACAAAAGCCCCTCTCCTTTGATTGGCTGCGGGACGAAAGCACATCTCCTCAGATCGGCTGAGGAATCATTCGATCTCAGATCAGCACCCGCCTTTTTCTCCAGAGACTGAATGCACAGTTTTTCACCACATATCTCAGTGAAGGGGGCACGATTTGTGACTTGTGGGGAAGATTTGAGCAGTTGAAGATGTTTTAAAAGAACACAAATATTTTCATGAGAAATTATTTTACATACATTGAATGTTTTTTGCTCAAATTCACATTCAGATTTGCACATATTCAAATTTTGTCCACAACTTCACATTGTTTGATACAGGTGCTCAAATATGTTTTGCACCAATTATACTGCAACACTCGGAGCAAAAATGTAAGTGTGTCAGTTTTTTTTTTATCTGATGACTTGTAAAATAGAATTTGTGCACCTGTAATTAAGGAATTTGTGAATGTGTAAGGGCTGTGTTGTATTTGTGGAGAGAAAAAAAAATCTACAAGTACACAACTCAGAGTATGTGACCTCAAATTTACTGATACACAAACAAATAGCTGTACACAACTACAAATTTCACTGTTACAGATGCTCAAAGCTTTATCACCAATAATACCTTCATAGGTCACACATTAACATTGCCATATGCCATTATCAGGGCAAGGTCTCCATAGTCCTTGCTGTTGCTTTCATTGTCAAGTGCAAACTTGGTGTGGCTGTATTTACCAATCATAGCATCATTTCAGGTTTGGAATTCTGTGCTAAGTAGCAGTTATACTCCTTCGCCCAAGAAGTTAGTGCCCACTCTCTGTCAACTGAAGTTTTTTTTTGGTTTTTTTTTTCTCCCCCCCCCCCCCCCCCCCTCCTCTTGATGCAAAATTAGTCTTTTACAATGAATGGCTCAATTTCTGTGGGGTTATCTGGAAGTTTTATCTTCAGGTTTAAAACCTTCTGCCTCAAAAATGCATCACAAATGGAATGGTTCGTCCTTATATTTCAACTATTGACAACTTCTTTCATTTGTAATGCCTTTTCATGATCTACTGTTTCTAGCCCGAGATTTAAACCTTTGCTGATCAAATTACCCTTTTGAATCATTGTGTATGAACGTGGCCAGAGAGCTTGCTTTGCAAATTCATAAATCAGCTATTTTTGGGCATTTTCTAAATAGCTGTTTTTATGGGGATAGGCACTATCCACACACCTTTCTTTATGGGGATGTGAACTATCCACATTCCCATCTTTATGGGTATGGGTGGGATCCACACAACTGTCTTTGTAGGTACAGTATCTCACAAAAGTGAGTACACCCCTCACATTTCGACAATTAATTTTTATATCTTTTCAAGGGACAACGTAACAGAAATGAAACTTGAATGTATTCTGGAGTGGTCATTTTACAATATGTGTAGCAGTGTAGATTTACTGCACTGTCCAAATAACTGAACAAACAGTCACTATTTCCAAAATGGGTGGCAACAAAAGTGACTGCACACCCTAAGTGGTAATGGTCAACCAAGCAATGAAACGTGTCTTATTCATTGTGTTAATTGCTTTTGTGTCTTCAACTGGGCCATATGAGGTGACCACCACTGGATGGTCAACATGGCACCTCATGGGAAAGAACTCCCAGAGGATTTGAAAAAGAACTGTTGCTCTCGACAAAGATGGTCTAAGCTAAAAGAAGATCTGTGAAACCAGGAAACTAAGCTAAGGGCATGGTGGCCAAGGTTGTGCAGTGGTTTTCCCAAGACGGGTTCTACTCACAACAGGCCTGGTCAGGGTCGACTGAAGAGGTTGAGTCCTCGTGCTCTGCGTCAGGTAAACGAATTGGCTTCAGAAAACAGATGCAGGAGTGCTGGCAGCATTGCTAATGAGGTTGCAGCAGTGGGAGAACAACTTGTTAGAGTGCTCAGACCATACGCTGTGCACTGCACCAAGTCGGTCTGCATGGCCATCTGCAAAGACGGAAGCCTCTTCTGAAGCTAGCCCACAAGAAAGCCCGAAAACAGTTTGCTGAAGACAACGAGTCCAAGAACATGAACTGCTGGAACCATGTTCTGTGGTCTAATGAGATGGTGTCCAGCATGTGTGGCGGTGCCCTGGTGAGGAGTACTAAGACATGTGTGTGCTGCCTACAGTCAAACGTGGTGGTGGCAGCATCAAGGTCTGGGGCTGCATGAGTGCTTCTGGACCTGGGGAGCTGCGCTTCATTGATGTAAAAATGGATTCCAGTATGTACTGTGACATACTGAAGCGCAACATGATGCCCTCCCTTCGGAAACTGGACCGCACGGCAGTTTTCCAACATGATAACGACCCAAAGCACACCTCCAAGCACAACTGCCTTCCTGAAGAAGCTGAAGGTGAAGGTGATGGCATGACCAAATATGTCTCCAGACCTGAATCCCATATAGCACTTGTGGGGCATCCTGAAGAAGAAGGTGGGGGAGCAGCAGGTGTCCAACATCCACCAGCTCCATGATGTTGTCACGGAGGAGTGGGAGGAGGATTCCAGCAACAACCTGTGCTGCTCTGGTTAATTCCATCCCTAGGAGAATCAAGGCAGTGCCAGATAACAATGGTGCTGACACTAAATATTTACACTATGGACACAATTTGGCGTGTTGACGGTGAGGTGTACTCACTTTTGTTGCCACCCATTTTGGAAATGGTGAAACTTGTCGAAACGTGAGAGGTGTACTCACTTTTGTGAGATATTGTCTTGGAGTGATCCACACTGTTGCAATGGGGATAAGCAATATCAACTCACTGGCTTCTCAGGAATGGGTGTGACCCGCACGCCTGTCTTAATGGATATGAGTGTGATCTACACATACCTGTCTTTAACGCCTTTGTGTAAATGTGTTTGCCCGTGGACATGGATGTGCAAATGTATGCCCGCAGTGTTACGATCCAGTCTAGGACAGGCAGCAACAGGTAGAGAAATGAGGGAAGGACTTCCGACCTTTTTCTGACCGATAACTAGAGAAGCGTGAGCATAAAGTGCCATTTCTGTCTAGTATCGCCCATTGTGTTTACCAAAAGCGTAGATGCTAACCAAGTTAGCAGCTTGCATAGTTCGTCCATTCATTGTCAATAGTTCCTACGACGTAAGTTAGCATCTCTGATTTCGGGCAATGGACCCCTGAGCGATTTAACGTTTTTCCATAGGGAATGTTTGAAGATACGGTGGTATACATCCAGGCCATCTTAAAACCCCTTCGGTACGGTAATATTATGACTGATCTCGTTCTGTCAAGCCAAGTTTATTTCTCTAGCAGTACGATCTAGGATGTTGATAAGTGTGTTATTGTGACCACTGCCAAGTCGTGAAACTAGTTTAGAAGCCAAGCATTTAACCTTCGACCGCTTCAACCATTAATTAAAATCGGCCATGATGTTACCCCCGAGGTAAGTAACCTGGTGATTTGAGGTCTGTGGTGTCTCAGGCAGAATTAGAAATGCTCATTCATGCCTTCATTTCATCCCGTATTGATTACTGTAATGCACTGTTCTCTTCACTCAACAAATCTGTTCACCACCATTTACAATCCATTCAAAATGCTGCTGCTCGGCTTCTAACTAGGTCAAGCAGACACATCCATGTCACCCCTCTCCTCTATTCCCTACAATGGCTTCCTGTGATCTACCGGATTCAATTCAAAATTCTGATTGTAGCATACAGACCCCCACATGGTCAGTCACCTGCATATCTCTCTGAATTCACTTTCACTCTGTTGGATCTAAAAGAGTGTGGGACAATCAAAACTTGCTTGCCGTTCCCCGTACCCGCCTAAAGACGTGTGGTGATAGAGCTTTATCTGTGGCCGCACTAAGTTTTGGAATGCTCTCCTCACTGAAATTAGATTTATAGACAGTGTAGAAAGTTTCAAAGGGAGATTGAAGACCTTTCCTTTTAGAATTGCCTTTTGAGTAGCTGGCAACCGCTTATATCGATTGATTTTATTTATTGAATTTTTGATGCTGCCTTTCTTCCACTGTGTCTAATGATCTGCTTTTGCTTTTATTCCTGGCATGCACTATAAAGCACTTTGTGAAAAGTGCTGTATAAATAAATTACTTACTTGGTTGTGGGAGAGGGCTAAGTCAAGACTTGCTCTACACTGTACACCCAATTTTGATGATTTAAAGCCAATAATTTCCATTGTTTAAGCTAAAAGTAACTTTCCTGTGAAAAGTTAAATCGAGAACTTTCCCTCGCCTGTGGCTCAAATTTATGGCAACGCGGTGGTCTGGCAAAAAGAAAAAAAATTCTGGAAGGCATGAATCCACTTTGCTGCATCTTTCTGTGATGGACACCTGTCACAAGATGGCGGCCAGACTTGCACAATGAAATCGTAGCATAGCCCCATCTAGTTTATATAGCTCGTTGATACCTATGGCTAATCATCAAAGGTTTGCCATGCCCGGGGCAGCTTTTAAACACTGCACTATCGAACTCTCGGTCTTCAAATGAAGACTGAGGGAATGAAAGGTGCACGCCCTATGGAAGGGCTTCTCAAATCACGGTCATCAAGGGCTGAGAACTGCTGGTTTTCAACCTCCCTTTACCTCGAAGTCAGTCAGCCAGCCAATCAGCAGCATTAATTGTTCACTTAATTGCCTGGAAGGAAGGAAGGGAAACCAGGACTATATTTGATTCAAGGGCCAGATTTGCTCGATGGGAATCACCTTCATAAATAACAAAGGAAAAATAACAAAGCAAAATGACAGAAAGTGCCCTGATGGAAGGACTGTGAAATCCAGCTGGGAGCACCTTAATTAACCAGAGTAAACCAAACAGCGTGCAAAAGGGGCAAGACGAGAGGGGTAGTCAGACACGGAAACTGAGGTCAAACACCGGGAATTCGCCAAGCAACCAGACCAAAATGCAAGAGCTAGAATTTGAGTCAAAATGGGACAGGCCAAGGGTCAACAACCACAATCCAAACGAACCAAATAAAGGGCAAGGCGAGTTGTAAGTCAAAAGGCAAACTTCCTGCACAAGACCGAGGGATCTACCGACGTGCGTGGGATGCATGCATTTGGAGAAACGAAAACCTCTGTATTCAATGTCTTAAAACGCGGTATAAATTCTACAGCAAAAAGCCATATTAGAGCAAAATGCAAACAGAGTGAAAGTATATCCTGTTTTCTTCATTGATGCCCTCCTCCAGAGACAGATGTATCGGTAGAAGGAACCCTCCAGTACCGTTTCATTCGGAATAATTCCCATTGACCGCGTCCATACAACATTTACCTCGTAAATGTAACTGAACACTTCAGGCCGGTTTCGGGTGTCTTTGTTTCTTCGATATCGCATCATTTTCAGCTGCGCAACCGTGGCCAAGATTTGAAGAATACAACCGACCTTACTTTAATGCTTAGCCTATTCTTATTGTCCGATCAATGTATTTCAGTTATTGAGGAAAGTTTAAACACTCGGGAATTGGATAAGAAACAAGTCTATCAATACATCGTTACTGGGAAGGTTCACGAGGGCGTGAACTATAACTGTAGAGTTACGCAGATGAATCTGAGTATATAATTGAGTGACTGGCTATCAACACCAGTACATGGGTGGATAGAAGGGAGCCCTGAATTTGTCAATGGAGGAATCTACGAGTTAATCCAAGGGAGGGATCTACGCATATTTTGTGTGTGATGACTGTAATTGACAGCAGAATGTGAGAGAATCAAAACAATGTCGGATTTTTTGCTTCACATAACGTATTTTTTTAACCACGAATTGGAATACTGCTGGCTCGCTGTAGCTAAAATGGTTGCTACCTAGTACCAAGTTTTTTTTTCTGTCACAAGTGATAATTTTTTTAAATTACTGGATCGATACTATGGGCAAGGATATTGACCAGTTTGCAAATCATGCTTAGCTCATCTCATCATCTTCCGCTTAATCCGGGGCCCAGTCGCGGGGGCAGCAGTCTAAGCAAAGATGCCTAGACCTCCCTCTCCCTGGACACTTCCTCCAGTTCTCCCGGGGGTATCCCGAGGCATTCCCAGACCAGCCGAGCGACATAGTCCCTCCAGCGTGCCCTGGGTCTTCCTCGAGGCCTCTTCCCGGTGGGGCATGCCCGGAACACCTTCCCAGAAAAGCGTCCAGGGGGCATCCGATATAGATGCCCGAGCCACCTCAACTGACTCCTCTCGACCTTAGATCCTGCACTAAGGGAATGATAAGCCAATCGATCAATTACTAGGAACCACACACATGACTCCTAGAGCCAATGAAGCCGACATGCAGGTTGTGTCAGCAGTCTATGTGGAAACCAAGATTTGTCAATGTGCTTGGACATATAGAATAGTTGTAATGCAGACAAAGTAAAGATAAAAGTTTATTGGGCAGGAGGAGCAAGCCCTGATCCTAGAGAGCCTCAGGGTGTGCTGATTTTGGTTTTCTACACCCTATTTAAGGTAAGTAGACACTCCCTTTTTTTATCGATTCCTCAAAAATGTTGCTTTTGACCTGCCAAGCATTGCTTTCACTCCATTTCTCCTCTTTCTCTCATGCTGTCATTGTGAGACTTGGAATATAAGTTTACCAGATGCATGTCTATGGACTGATCAGGCATGTTGAAGGAATCATCTGTGTAACTCTTGATTTTGTGATAATTGGGTACCCAATAAAGTAAAAAAAAAAAAAAAAACTAAAATACCCATATTTTTTAACAGAAATATTATTTCTGAAAACCCTCTGATCAGAACATGCACTATATAGTCATGAATGATCTATGAAAATTTGAGATTAATATCATAAAAAGTTTTTGAGATATCCTGCCTGAGACACTTGATCAAGTTCCACATTGCGGTAGCCATCTTGGGATCTAATTGGCATAATTTATGTAAATGAGCCATCACTTTAATTCTGTTTTTAGTAGTTGTTCATATGATGTTGGTACTAAATTATGAATGAAAGTTATGAATAAATGTATTTGGGACTGTCTTCCTACCTTAAACCGAAGGCACCAGGTGAGACGAATTAACCCCTTCCTGCAGATGTAGACACTCACGTCTATAGACCTGCAAATTTAAGCACTTAGTTACAGTACTTGGCCACGAGATGGCGCCCCCGGATCAGCTATTGAATTTTCCCAAGCAGGCAGAGCTGAAACGCTATTTAGAGTATGGAGAACTTCCCTCCAATCCCTGTTTTTCAGGAGTTGCATGAATTAAACTCCTCAGCTAAGCCTGATGTAGGTAGGGTCTCCCAGGGCAAACAGGTCCTAGGTGACAGGTCAGACTAAGAGCGGTTCAAAACACCCCTAATGAATGAACCATAAACCAAGGATGTTCACGTCGCCCGGATTGGCGTCACCGGGACCCCACTCTGGAGCCAGGCCTGGGGTTGGGGCTGGCAGGCGAGCGCCTGGTGGTCGGGTCTCTGCCCACAGGACCCGGCCGGGGACAGCCCGAATATGCAACGTGGGCCCGCCTTCCCGCAGGCCCATCACCCGCGGGAGGGTTCAAAAGGGGCAGATGCCTGGCACTTTGGGTGGCAGACGTGGGTGGGGGCCCCTGCGACCCAATCCCTGGATGCAGAAACTGGTTCTCGGGACATGGAATGGGTGGGAAGGAGGTTGAGCGATACCGGCTAGAGATGGTCAGGCTCACCTCCGCGCACAGTCTGGGGTCTGGAACCCAACTCCTCGAGAGAGGCTGGACTCTCTTTTCCTCTGGAGTTGCCCGCGGTGAGAGGTGGCGGGCTGGTGTGGGTTTGCTTATAGCCCCCCAGCTTAGCCGCCATGTGTTTTGAGTTTTCCCCAGTGAACGAGAGGGTCGCTGCCCTGCGCCTTCGGGTCGGGGACAGGTGCCTCACTGTCGTTTCGGCTTATGGGCTGAATGGCAGTGCAGAGCACCCGGCCTTCTTGGAGTCCCTGGGAAGGGTACTAGAAAGTGCTCCTACTGGGGACTCCATCATTCTGCTGGGGGACTTCAACGCCCCCGTGGGCAGCGACAGTGATACCTGGAAGGGCGTGATTGGGAGGAACGGCCTCCCCGATCTGAACCTGAGTGGTGTTCTGTTATTGGACTTCTGTGCTTGTCACAGTTTGTCCATAACAAACACCATTTTCAAACGTGGCACGAGGACGCCCGAGGCCGGAGGTCAATGATTGACTTTGTGGTCTTGTCATCTGATCTTTGGTCGTATGTCTCGGACACTCGGGTGAAGAGAGGGGCTGAGCTGTCCACTGATCACCACCTGGTGGTGAGTTGGACCCGCAGGGCGGAGGAAGCTGGACAGGCTTGGCAGGCCCAAACGTGTTGTGAGGGTCTGTTGGGAACGTCTGGCAGAACACTCTGTCAGAGGGGTTTTCAACTCTCACGTCTGGGAGAGCTTTGACCGGATCCCAAGGGAGACTGGAGACATTGAGTCTGAATGATGCGGCCGTTCGGAGCTGTGGCCGTAAGGTTTCCGGCGCCTGTCGTGGCGGCAATCCCCTAACCCGGTGGTGGACACCGGAAGTAAGGGATGCCGTCAAGCTGAAGAAGGAGTCCAATTGAGCTTGGTTAGCTCATGGGACTCCTGAGGCAGCTGACGGGTACCGGCAGGCTAAGCGTGCTGCAGCCCGGGCGGTGGCAGAAGCAAAAACTTGGGTATGGGAAAAGTTCGGGGAGGCCATGGAGGAGGATTATCGGTCGGCCTCGAAGAGGTTCTGGCAAACCGTCCGGCGCCTCAGGAGGGGAAAGCAGTGCCCTGCCAACACTTAACAGTGGAGGTGGGGAGCTGTTGACTTCGACTGGGGATATTGTCGGCCGGTGGAAGGAATACTTCGAGGATCTCCTCAATCCCACTGACACGCCTTCCGTAGAGGAAGTAGAGGTTGGGGACCCAGAGGCTGATTCATCCATCACTCGGGCTGAAGTCACTGAGGTAGTTCAGAAGCTCCTTGGTGGCAAGGCACCGGGGGTGGATGAGATCCGCCCTGAGTACCTCAAGTCTCTGGATGTTGTAGGGCTGTCTTGGTTGACACGCCTTTGCAACATCGCGTGGCAGTCGGGGACAGTGCCTCTGGACTGGCAGACCGGGGTGGTGGTCCGTCTTTTTAAGAAGGGGGACCGGAGGGTGTGTTCCAACTATAGGGGGATCACACTCCTCAGCCTCCCGGGTAAAGTCTATTCCAGGGTGCTGGAGAGGAGAATCCGGCCGATAGTCGAACCTCGGATTCATGAGGAACAATGCAGTTTTCGTCCTGGTCGTGGAACACTGGACCAGCTCTATACCCTCCGCAGGGTGCTTGAGGGTTGATGGGAGTTAGCCCAACCAGTTCACATGCGTTTTGTGTACTGTTATGGCCCCAATTTGTTATTAAATTTACAACACAACAGCAACAGCAAGGGATGACAGACACAGTTTTAAAAACTTAAACACATTTAATTTTTAACAAAGACAATAACGACTAAACTAATATTCTGACCAAGATTGAATACAAAAAACAGAAATATTTACAGTTTCCCGGTGATGTGCTGGGTGAGGAAAAAAAAAACTCAAACACAGGCAAAAATCCACAAAAGAAACTTTACAGGTCTTGAACAGAAATGACAGGTCTGGTCACACGTATCCTTCTTCTTGCAATTTTTCCTACCACTTTACTGTCTCAATTCTTTTCCTAATATACTCTTTTGCTGACCCCACCCACATTCTTTTTTTTACTTCGGGGACTTGCCCCAGACATGTCCAGGACATGTCTAAACATAGCTCCAGTCTGAGCTGAATAATAAAAAGGTGAATACTGCCATCTAGTGGCCTCTATTCACATTACACCTCCATTCCAAAAGGGAAAAATATTGACTTACAAAGGCAAAATTTTTCTTTTAAATACAACAAAATGGTTAAGTAGACACTTGTGTGTACATATATATCATACAATATTCAAATAAACATGTGATATATATATATACACATATTCAAACACGGGATAAGCAATCAGCTATTACATTGTTTGTACCCTTCACATGCTTAATTTCTAAGTCAAACTCCTGTAAAATCAAACTCCAATTCAACAATCTCCGATTCTTGTTTTTCATCTTACTCAAAAACATTAACGGATTGTGGTCTGTGTACACAACCATTGGCTTTTGCCCTGAACAAACATAAACATCAAAGTGTTGTAAAGATAGAACCAGAGCCAACAGTTCCTTCTCTATTGTGGAATAGTTCCTTTGGTGGCGATTGAACTACCTGGAGAAGTATGCCACGGGATGCTCAATGTCATCAGAGTCACTTCTCTGTAGGAGCACAGATCCACAAGCTTGGTCGCTAGCATCGACCGCGATGGAGAACGGTTTGTTGAAGTCAGGAGATTTGAGCACGGGGAAGTGACACAGCAGAGACTTCAGGCGATCGAAGGCTCTCTGGCATGCATCATCCCAAGTGAACTTTACGCCTTTCTTCAGTTGGTTAGTTAGACTGAGAGCAATCTCAGCAAAGTTCTTGCAGAACTTGCGGTATTACCCGATCATTCCAAGGAAGCGGCGCAAAGCTTTTTTGTTGTCAGGAACTGGAAAGTCCATGATGGCTTGGACTTAAGCATTTATGGGTGCCACCTTACCCTGGCCTATGACGTAGCCAAGATAGGTGACAGTAGCACAACCAAAGTCACTCTTGCTCAGGTTAGCCTGGGTCAGGCGCTGGAACAACATCTCTACATCTTTGAGATGTTCTTCCCAGGAGTCACTCCATGTGATCAGGCCATCGATGTACGCACTGGTGTGTGGCAATCCGGGGATTGTAGACTGTATCATCCTTTGGAACGTGGCCGGGGCATTTTTCATGCCAAAGGGTAGGACTTCATACTGGTATAATCCAGATGGTGTGGCAAAAGCAGAGATGCTCTTGGCCCTCTCAGTTAAAGGCACACACCAATAACCCTTCAATAAATCAATCTTGGTCAGGAACTTTGCTTGTCCTACTCTATCAATACAATCATCAATCCTAGGTATTGGAAACACATCAGTTCTAGTTACAGCATTTACTTTGCGATAATCTGTACAGAATCTAGTACTTCCATCAGGTTTTGGAACTAGCACACAGGATGAACTCCAATCTGAGTTGGAGGGTCTGATAATATCATGTTTTAACATGTAATCAACCTCTTTCTCAGCAATCTTTCTCTTTTCAGGATTCATCCGGTATGGATGCCGTTTTATTGGTTTGGCATCACCAACATCTACATCATGAGAGGCTATAGAAACTCTCTTTGGAACATCAGGAAACAAATCCTCATATTTCTTGATCAACCTCTCAAAATGATCTCTCTGTGAGGGTTCTAAGTGTTGGAGTTTTACATCAAGATTGTGCAACACTTCAGAATTTGACAATTTACATGAAAGAACTTCAGATTTAATTCTTGGTTCATCATCTTGAAACTCCCCCTCATCTTCACACGTTTCGACCATTGGAGAATCTGAAGTGACAGCTGCAACCCAAGCATTTCTGTCATGATAAGGCTTCAGCATGTTAATGTGACACAACTGTTTTGGTTTTCTCCTATCTGGAGTCTTCACAATGTAATTGAGATCATTGGGTTTTGTCAGAATTTCATAAGGACCATGAAATCTAGCCTGCAATGGATTGGACTGCAAGGGAAACAACACAAGGACCTTGTCTTCTGGTTTAAACTCACGGCTTCTAGCCTTATGATCATACCAAGTTTTCATTTTTCCCTGACTTGATTTCAAGTTCTCTTTGGCTAGGTCACAAGCTGCACCCAATCTTTCCTTGAACTTGCTAACATAGTCTAACAGACTGATGTACGGCTCTTCCTCTTGCCATTGTTCACTCAATAATAGCAAAGGTCCTCTCACTTCATGACCAAACAATAGTTCACATGGACTAAATCCAGTAGAGTCCTGCACTGCTTCTCTAGCTGCAAACAACAGCAAATGAACACCTTCATCCCAGTCTTTCTCATAGTCATGACAATAAGTCCTCATCATTGTCTTGTGAGTGGAATGAAACCGCTCTAGGGCACCCTGACTCTCTGGATGATAGGCACTAGAAAGAATCTGCTTTGCACCTAGTTCATACACAACCTGCTGAAACAATCCTGAAGTGAAATTGCTACCTTAGTCTGACTGAATTTCCCTGGGAAGGCCAAACAACGTGAAGAACTTTATCAAAGCCTTTGAGATTGCAGTTGCCTTGATGTTACGTAGAGGTATGGCTTCAGGGAATCTGGTAGATGCACACATGATTGTCAACAAGTACTGATTTCCAGATCTAGTCTTGGGTAATGGACCAACACAATCAACAATGACCTTAGAGAATGGCTCTCCAAATGCTGGGATAGGCTGCAATGGAGCTACAGGTGGGTCTAACTGGTGTTTTCCAACTACCTGACAAGTGTGACAGGTTTTGCAAAAGTTGGAAACGTCTTTCCGAAGCCCAGGCCAAAAGAAGTGTTTCATGATCTTATCAACAGTCTTGTAAACACCAAGATGACCTCCTAAAGGTAAACTATGAGCCATTGTTAAGATCTCATTCCTGTAGACCTTCGGAACAACAATTTGCCTGACCACTGCCCAATCTGCATTGGCAGGGATATCAGGAGGGCGCCACTTCCGCATCAACACACCATCCTTGAGATAATACCCAACTGGAACTGCGTCTATTTCTTTATCAGGACGGGCTCTCCTCTTTAGTGCACAAATTTCAGGATCATTAGTTTGCTCCTCAATCAACCGCTTTCTGGACAGAGACAAGTCTCCAGACACATCAAAATCACCAGACCCATCCGGCTGGCTGAATAGAGAACTGATAAAAGTATCTGATAAGTCCTCAAACGGAGAAACCATAGTAGGCCAATCAGAGTCATGAGGCGAACCACCTGAGTCCTGACTATTCAATGTGCTGGATGGCACCACAACATCATCTTCTTTAGCCTTCTTGGCCATAGCACGAGTCACTGCGCAAGAAGGATACAGAGATGGGTCCTCATCCCCATCTTCAGTGCTCGGCTGTGAAGTAAGATGTACAGGGGGAACTACTTTGCCCCCAGCCAGGTCATTGCCTAGCAACAGAGAAACACCCTTTATAGGTAGACTTGACATAAGTCCCACCTTTACCTGTCCTGTAACTAAATCTGACTTCAAGAATATAGAGCACAGGGGTACAGATACAGTCCTCCCTTCAATACCTTGTACAAGTATGAAATCCCCTGAAGCGGTCTCATCACGTAACTCCAAGGAGTCCATCAACAAAAGTGACTGAGAAGCTCTGGTATCCCTTAGGATATATATGGGGACAGGAGTAGTATGCTCATTCAGAGCCACAAATCTCTCTGACACAAATGGAAGAAATTCCTCCCTCACAAAGTCAGCTGTATCAGGCTTTTTAGCCCCACAAGAAGCAGGCAATTTAGCAGATCGGTTATCTACTACAGGGGTTTCTAACCTTGTTTTCACAAAGGCATTTGGTTTGGTATCCTTTTCTTTTTCTTTTTTAGCTTTATGGAACCAACAGTTAGTTGTAACATGACCAGATTTCTTGCAATAACTGCAAACTAGACCACTTTTGTCACTGTCAGCTTTCACACTTTGATCAGACCTGTTACTGGATTTCTGAGCACCATCACCAGATTTGTCTTTGTCTTTGGGTGAGGAATCTTGGGTATCACCATAACCCTTTTTCTGAAATCGGGACCATCTATTGTTACTGCTAGACTGAAATTTAGACTTGTGTGAGAACATATTCATCTGCAAATTTGGCAGCTGACTGCAAATTCAGTGCTTGCTTCTCATTAAGGTAGGTCTTAACATCATCCTTAACACAGTTCTTGAATTCTTCAACTAACACCATCTCTTTTAGTGAGTTGAAATCATCCTTGACCTCCATAGAAGTACACCAGCGCTCAAAGCAAACCTGCTTCTCATTAGCAAATTCAACATAAGTCTGATTTTCAGATTCCTTCAAACCTCTGAATTTCTGTCGGTAAGCCTCTGGAACCAACTCATAAGCTCTCAAAATAACCTTTTTGACAACCTCATAATCATAGGAATCATCTGAAGACAAAGCCGAATAGGCTTGTTGAGCTTTTCCCTTGAGGACAGTTTGCAACATCAGAGGCCAGTGTTCCTTTGGCCACTGGCAACTCTTTGCTACCTTTTCAAAACACTGGAAATAGTTGTCAACATCCTTTTCCGAAAATGGAGGCACCAATTTTACCTCCTGGCTAGCCCGAAATTTATTTTCAGTTTGAATTTTAATTTTTAGATGCTCCATTTGGAGTCTTTCTTTTCTATCGAATTTCTCTAATTCAAAATCTCTCTGTCTTGCAAATTTTTCTAACTCAAATTCTCTTTGTTCCCTTTCTTTCTTCTCTTCTCTAGCTAATTTTTCCAACTCAAACTGCCTTTGTTTTTCTTTTTCTTCCCTTTCAATCTCTAGCATTTTTAATTTAAGTTCCATTTCTATATTTGGATTTTCCACTGGAAACTGTTCCAGATCTCCTGGTGCGAACACATTTTCATCAATGTAATATTCAACTATCTCTCTAGCCAGTCTTGCTTTTCGCATGGCTGGTTTTACCTCTGTCAGCTCCAAATGTCTGCATATTTCCAACAGTTTGGTCTTTTTAAAAGACTTCAAAACCCCTACGGTTGGTGATGCCAAGAAATCATCCATTGCTGTTGTCAATATATTTATATAGGAAAATTGACAAAAACAATTTTACAATCTGAAATGTTAGATTTTTAATAAATGACTCACAAAATGGTCTATCCCGGACCTTGAGCCCCCAATTTGTTATGGCCCCAATTTGTTATTACAATTTACAACACAACAGCAACAGCAAGGGATGACAGACACAGTTTTAAAAACTGAAACACATTTAATTTTTAGCAAAGACAATAACGACTAAACTAATATTCTGACCAAGATTGAATACAAAAAACAGAAATATTTACAGTTTCCTGGTGATGTGCTGGGTGAGGAAAAAAAAACTCAAACACAGGCAAAAATCCACAAAAGAAACTTTACAGGTCTTGAACAGAAATGACAGGTCTGGTCACACGTATCCTTCTTCTTGCAATTTCACCTACCACTTTCCTGTCTCAATTCTTTTCCTAATATACTCTTTTGCAGACCCCACCCACATTTAGACCTCTTTTTTTTACTTTTCGGGGACTTGCCCCAGACATGTCCAGGCATAGCTCCAGTCTGAGCTGAATAATAAAAAGGTGAATACTGCCATCTAGTGGCCTCTATTCACATTACAGTACTTGGAGAAGGAATTCGACCGGGGCCCTCTACTAAGGGCTGTGCGGTCTCTGTATGACCGGAGCAGGAGCTTGCTTCGCATTGCCGGCAGTAAGTCAGACCTGTTCCCGGTGCATGTTGGACTCCGGCAGGGCTGCCCTTTGTCACCGGTTCTGTTCATTATTTTTATGGACAGGATTTCTAGGCGCAGCCAGGGGCCGGAGGGAGTCCGATTCGGGGACCAGCGGATCTTATCTCTGCTTTTTGCAGATGATGTTGTCCTGTTGGCTCCTTCGAACCTGGACCTTCAGCATTTACTGGTGTGGTTTGCAGCCGAGTGCGAAGCGACTGGGATGACAATCAGCACCTCCAAGTCCGAGGCCATGGTTCTTGACCGGAAAAAGGTGGCTAGTCCCCTCCGGGTTGGAGGAGAGCTCCTGCCTCAAGTGGAGGAATTTAAGTATCTTGGGGTCTTGTTCACGAGTGAGGAAAGGATGGAGAGTGAGATTGACAGACGGATCGGTGCAGCGGCAGCAGTAATGGGGTCGTTGTACCGATCTATTGTGGTGAAGAAGGAGCTGAGCCGAAAGGCGAAGCTCTCAATTTACCAGTCAACCTACGTTCCTACCCTCAGCTATGGTCTGGAACTTTGGGTCATGACCGAAAGAACGAGATCTAGGATACAAGCGGCTGAAATGGGTTTCCTCCGCAGGGTGGCGGGGCGCTTCCTTAGAGATAGGGTGAGAAGCTCTGTCACCCGGGAGGAGCTCAGAGTAGAGCCCCTGCTCCTCCACGTCGAGAGGAGTCAGTTGAGGTGGCTCGGGCATCTATATCGGATGCCCCCTGGACGCCTTTCTGGGAAGGTGTTCCGGGCATGCCCCACCGGGAAGAGGCCTCGAGGAAGACCCAGGGCACGCTGGAGGGACTATGTCGCTCGGCTGGCAGTGGGAATGCCTCGGGATACCCCCGGGAGAACTGGAGGAAGTGTCCAGGGAGAGGGAGGTCTGGGCATCTTTGCTTAGACTGCTGCCCCCGCGACTGGGCCCCGGATTAAGCGGAAGATGATGAGATGAGCTAAGCATGATTTGCAAACTGGTCAATATCCTTGCCCATAGTATCGATCCAGTAGTTTCAAAAAATTATCACTTGTGACAGAAAAAAAAACCTAGTACTAGGTAGCGACCATTTTAGCTACAGTGAGCCAACAGTATTCCAATTTGTGGTTAAAAAAATACGTTATGTGAAGCAAAAAATCCGACATTGTTTTGATTCTCTCACATTCTGCTGTCAATTACAGTCCTCACACACAAAATATGCGTAGATCCCTCCCTTGGATTAACTCGTAGATTCCTCCATTGACAAATTCAGGGCTCCCTTCTATCCACCCAAGTACTGGTGTTGATAGCCAGTCACTCAATTATGTACTCAGATTCATCTGCGTAACTCTACAGTTATAGTTCACGCCCTCGTGAAGCTTCCCAGTAACGATGTATTGATAGACTTGTTTCTTATCCAATTCCCGAGTGTTTAAACTTTCCTCAATAACTGAAATACATTGATCGGACAATAAGAATAGGCTAAGCATTAAAGTAAGGTCGGTTGTATTCTTCAAATCTTGGCCACGGTTGCGCAGCTGAAAATGATGCGATATCGAAGAAACAAAGACACCCGAAACCGGCCTGAAGTGTTCAGTTACATTTACGAGGTAAATGTTGTATGGACGCGGTCAATGGGAATTATTCCGAATGAAACGGTACTGGAGGGTTCCTTCTACCGATACATCTGTCTCTGGAGGAGGGCATCAATGAAGAAAACAGGATATACTTCTACTCTGTTTGCATTTTGCTCTAATATGGCTTTTTGCTGTAGAATTTATACCGCGTTTAAAGACATTGAATACCAAGGTTTTCGTTTCTCCAAATGCATGCATCCCACGCACGTCGGTAGATCCCTCGGTACGTTCACTACACCATTCTGTTGAATATGGAAACATATGTCGTTTGATTTTTCCTGAAAGTGAAATTTCTGTTCTGTTAAAATAAGGTCTATTTCAGAATTCAGATATTACTGAGAGAGTGAGTTTTTGCCCTTATAAGGTGTAAAGTTATGAGATGGATGTGAGAGCGGCTTTAGCTCATCGTTGCAGCGCGAATGTTATAGCTGTTTAATCAGCACTTTATTTAATGCTGGGGGGACTTGGAAGAAAAATGGACAATATTATTCACTTTATTATGGAGAAAAGGCATGTTTTGTGTTTGGAGAGGTTACTGGTGTCCACTGATGTTCAACTGCACTGATATTGATAAATTCATGCTAAACTCAACCAGAAAATCATTAGTTTATGCTGAATTTCATGCCCCAAAAGTTAATTTGTGTGAAATATATGATTAATGTATGATTTGACAGTGAACCGTTTTGATGGATCTCAGACTATGGGGAGCTGTCTAATAGCTGTCTAATTTGGCTCATAGCAAGCGGGTAATCTGGAATTTAATGTTCAAGATTGATTTTACTTGTGGTCAAGATGTTTATGATTCCACAAATGTATAGTTTTAAGCCTCAGCTGTTTTTCAATTGTCAGTATTTTGTTTTTGCTAATTCAAAGTTGAATTTTCATGAAGATTTTTTGTGTTTGCAGCCCCTTTTCTCCACCAAAATCATAAAAATAAACTGAAATACGATGGGAGTCTAAATGCTTCAAGTGGCTAGGCTCAATTGAGCCAAAGTTTTTCTGCCTGTAAAGCTGCAATCTTGAATTATAAAGCCCTAAATCAGGTAACACCTAAATAGCCAGATTTGGCTTCTGCGCAAAGGGGTTAAGCGCGTAATTGGCTGCTTTAATTCATCAATTAAGTGCTGAGTAGCATCAAAAACCTGCAGATACTGAGGCTCTCCAGGATCAGGGTTGACCACCACTACATTAAATGCTGCTATGGCTCTGTAAGAAACATCAAGCATTTCAAAGAGTTCGGTTTGCCAAAAACGTGTGGTAATAGTGGCGCATCATGGAAGTTAAGTGCCTCTGATGTTTGTTATCTGTGTATGACAAGTAAACAAAATTGGCGGTTGACAGCACAACAACTCCGCGATATGATGAATCGCGCCAGAAATGAAGAGATGAAAGCATCATGATCTCCCATTTCCAGGTGCCTGTTTGAAGATGGTCTGATTAGTCATGTTGCTCCCAAGAGCTGTCAACATCAAAAGACTTGAGTTTGCAAAGATATTCAAACATTGGACACCAGCAGACTGGGAAAAATTCCATTGTACCAATGCATTTTCAACAAAATAGCATTCCACCGCAAGCCAGTGTGCACAAGGCACAGCATATGCTCGCTGATTAGATACTGTGTGTTGACCGACCCGAATTCCTTAGTTATTGCGGTGGGGACTTCTTCAAAGGAAATCTCACCCATGAACTACCCAAAACCATACCATTTATTGACTGTTCGACCAGAGAGGAGAACATTCTGGATCACTGTTACATCGCTGTGAGTAATACCTATAATGCCATTCCCTGCGCCGCACTGGGTCACTCTGAACACGTCATAATCCTCCTGATTCCTACATGCAGACAGAAATTAAAACTTTGTAAACCTGTTGTGAGAAAATGTAAGCAGTGGACCAGTAAGGCTGTGGGGAAACTGCTGTAATGCTTGGACTGTACTGACTGGGATGTATTCAGGACTGCTACTAACATTCTAGACAAGTCTCGAGAGACTGTGACATCCTACATCAGTTTCTCTGAGGTCTGATGAATAGCAATACGCACAAGGGTGGGCAGTAACAATGACAAACCCTAGGTCACAGGCAATCTTAGAGAGCTGAGGCGACAGAAGGAGGGGAGACTGAAAGAGAGCAAAGTGAAGGTTTAGCTGAGGAAAGCTAAATAGCTGTAAATTAACAAGACGATTCCCAGCCAACTCTGCGTCTGCCTGGAAAGGGCTGAGACCAATAATCAACTACAAGCCCTCGGCCCCCCACTCCGTTAACAACCTATGGATGGTCAACAGCCTGAATGAGTTTTACTGTCACTTTGCAAAACAATGGTACAGTCCTGAAATCATCTTCCATCACATCCATCAGCCCCAGGCCTCCCACACAAGCCCTGCTTCAGAGGGTACTCTGAAGCTGACCACTCCTGAGGCATCCTCAACCAAGCCACTGTCCATTCTGGAGAGGGATGTCGGCAGACTGTTCAAGAGACCGGGGATCCCCGCAAAGCAGCTGGGCCAGACTCGATCCATCCATCCACTCTGAAGCTCTGTGCTTATCAGCTGTCCCCTGTGTTAACCAACATCTTCAACACACCACTAAAGGCAATATATGTGCCTGCCTGCTTAAGTCCTCCATCATCATTCCAGTCCCCAAGAAACCAAGGTCCATCGGACTTAATGACGACAGGCCTGTCGCCCTGACCTCTGTGGTCATGAAGTGATTGGAGTGCCTTGTGCTGACCCACCTCAAGGCCATCACAGACCCACTCCTGGGTCCCCGGCAGTTTGCTTACAGAGCCAACAGATCTGTGGGTGACACCATCAACATGGCACTTCACTTCATCCAGCAGCAAATGGACTCCACAAGCACCTATGCTGGGGTCCTGTTTGTGAACTTCAGCTCTGCCTTCATCACCATAAACCCATCCTTGCGATGAGCTCTCCCAGCTTAACATGGCTGCCCCCACCTGCAGGTGGCTCGTTGACTTCCTGTCCGTCAGGAAGCAGAGCGTAAAGCTGGTCAAAGCACATCTCTGACTGCAAGATCAGTAGCACTGGCTCCCCTCAAGACTGCATCCTTTTCCCTCTGCTCTTTCTCCTGTACACGAACAGCTGCACCTCCAGCCACCAGTTTGTCAAGCTGCTCAAGTTTGCAGATGATACCACCTTCACTTGAGTTTGATGCCTGCAAAATGTTCCAACAAAGCTGGGACAGGGGCATGCTTACCACTGTGTTCTATCACCTTTCCTTTTAACAACACTCAATAAGCGTTTTATGCACTGAACAGTCCAGGGTCTCCATTTTCATATTTTGCACTTCATAATGCGCCACACATTTTCAATGGGAGATGGGTGTGGACTACAGGCTGACCAGTCTATTACCTGCACTCTTTTACGATGAAGCCATGCTGTGGTAACACGTGCGGAAAGTGGCTCGCCATGGTCTTGCTGAAATAAGCAGGGATGTTCCTGGCAAAGCCGTCGCTTGGATGGCAGCATATGTTGCTTCAAAATCTATGCTAGTGTTCCGGCCAGGATGCTCGGAGTGTTGGTCGGAAAATCATTTGTATGCGAGCGCGCACACAGGGGTCTATTCTCCCATTAAAGCGCAAGTCCTTTTTTACGCGATTCGAGTTAAGCGCTTTTGAGTTACGCGTATTCTCCCCTACTCGCTTCGATCACGCCCACAGCGCTTAACTTCAGAATGTAGGCGGCCTTATGAAAGAAGTGTGACTAAACCGTATGAGAGGCAGACTCTGTGCAAAGCTCATTGATTATGGCTATCAGGAAAACATGGAAAAAGGATTTTCTGATTAACCATGAAAATGCAGTTGTGGTCCATGGAAAATGCAAACCAGACTTTAAATTTGAATATCGTGGGCCTGCTGATAAAACCTTGTATCTCCAAACTGATAAACAAAAACTCGTATGTCCACTATTCTTACATGCAGAATTAAACATGTTTTATTTATATTTTTAATTATATTTATGAATTTATATATATTCTTAATTTCATATTTATTTATTTTCATGTGAAGTTTATCATTTTGAAGATACGAGGTTTTATCAGCAGGCCCAAGATATGCGGCTGTAATAGTAGGCCGATGTATGTCTGTGCCAGTTACAAAAAGTACTGCAGACATCTTTTTATTTCTTACTCTAGCATTAAAGTTATGGAAACAAACAAATTGCCGCGATAATTAAATAATGAAGAATTTAGCGCTTCTCAACCAGCGTAATCAGACCATTAAAATGTGCCCCTCCTACACTAGCCTGTTTGTTCCATGGAAGACAGGGATGATGACAAAGAGAACACTCTAGTCACACAAAAATTACAATCAATGACAGTTTATATGGTCTCATTTAGAAATTGCGCGCTTGAAATTTCAAACTACCCCGATTTTCAACTAAAAGACACTGCAACGCTTTAACGAACAAAGGATTCTTACCCCGCACACAGAAAAATCTGCGGGGCACTGTAAAAGCCAGGCTCTCTGCACACCAGAGAAGTGTTCACGCTACAGGTGGTGAGCAACCATCATCCCGGGTGCATTTCACTGCACTGAGGAGGAGGTGGCATCCACTCTTCCTGCAGTGGAAGTACATGGAGAATAACTTGGAGTGGATATGGATGAAGGAGGGTTGCGTAAAATGGTGATATTTATTTGCCTATACTCAAAGTATCACTATGATAGATACTGGAAACAAACTTAATATGGTTTCAAATATTTATTGTATTTTTTGCCATTTCAAGCAGTTGCGCAGTACATAGGCGTCATAGGCCGAGCCAGGGAATTTGGCGCAGAGGCTTAATATGCGCGTACCATGATCGCACACAACGTTAATGCTGTGCCTACGTCTTCGGTCTCTGTACATATTGTTATTAGTGGAATAAAAGCAGTGCAGGGATGAGACAGAAAGCCAAAAAGGTTTATATAGAGTCTCCCTCTAATCAACTTATACAGGGTCAATCAGTTCACGCAGTCATCACCCAACCCCCCCCCCCCCCCCCCCCACACACACACACACACACACACACATAAAATATATAGACATACAGAACATACACAAAAAAAAAAACCACGTCACAGTACAGAAATCAAATGTTCTGTCAAACAATTTTTATAAATTTTTATTAATCTTTTTTTGCCAACTTTGAAAAATCCTTCCATAACTTGACCCCTAGGTATCTTACGGAAAATTGACCTCTGGAACTAAAAAAATTTGGTACGTGAAGATCTGAAGATTGACGAGTTGAGTATGAATGGACTAAAGCATTTTTCTTGAAGTAAACTTCAAAATGCTCAGGAATATTCCCTTCACTTGAATATATCTAATAAATGAAAGCACATATTTGAGAGATGTTTAGATTATAAACAGTAAGGATTCTTTGATTCTGAAATAAAGGTCCTGATGAGGCACGTGGCTCAGATCGAGTCACAATTCTAACAAAGTGTTTCTGAAAAACTAAAATTCTGTGCAGACTAGTATGGAAAGTGCTTGCCCACACAATATTACAGTATGACAGATATGGGTAAATCGGACTATAGTTACAGTGTAAGAAGACAATTTCGGGGGACAGTGACCAATTTTTCTTATTACACCAAAAGATTTGTTAATTTTTTTGCTAACCCAGTCAATGTGCTCTCTCCAGCTCAGTTTCTCATCAACATTAACTCCAATGAATCGTGTGGAGGATACTTGTGGCATTTTCAATAGAATCAATTTCAATATTTAATAAATTCTTTGGGTAAACCTTTTTCCCACTAAAAATAATAAAATTTGATTTCTTGATATTTACTGAGAGTTTATTAAGTTTAAACCAAGAGGAGAAAGCACATAGCCCGGTATTTGCTTCATTGATCAGTGAGTTGAAATTAGCATTAGAAAGAATCAGAGTAATGTCATCAGCAAACATTATTGGAGAAGGTAAAATTGATGCATTAACTAGATCATTAACATAGATGAGAAATAATAACGGTCCAAGAATTGACCCTTGCAGGACTCCACACAGTATTGCAGCTTTATTGGAAACATAACCCTTATTATAAACAAATTGACTTCTATTGGAAACATAGTTTTTTAGCCATTTGTAAGTAATGTCATGAAAGCCATATTTATATTATTTATTCAATAAGATGCCATGATTAACCGTATAAAACTCTTTTGAAAAGTCTATGAAAATACTACAACAGAATTTATTATTTTTAATAGCAGAGGTAACTTTGTCAATTAGATGAAGCAAAGCCATATAAGTGCAGTGGTGATTACGAAAACCATACTGATGCTGGTAGAGAATCACATTAGAATTTAGATGTAAAAGAATTCTTTTATAGACTATTTTCTCCAATATTTTTGAAAAGCAAGGCAAAATTGAAATCGGTCTATAGTTATTAAAACAAGATGGATCATCTGATTTAAATAAAGGAATAACTTTGGCAATTTTTAATTTATCTGCCATGACCCCTGACTTCAAAGACAATGAGCAAATATAAATAAGGGGCTCCAATATTGACTGTTTCACCTGCTTAACAAGGAATGGAGAGATGTTATCATGACCTGCAGCAGAGATCTTTAGTTCATCAATCAAGACACTTATTTCTCGAGCATCAGGGGGTTTAAAAGACAAAATACTTGGGAAATCTTTTAAAATAAAATCAAGCGGATTCCCTTGACAGGCTGGGATTTTGTCAGCCAAATTAATACCAATATTAACAAAAAAAATCATCAAATTTTTGAGCAATATCAAATTGGTTATTGTAAGAATGTTCACCATCCGAAAAAACTGTGGGTAGCTCCAAGGAAGTCTTTTCTCGTTGTAACAACTGATTAATTACTTTCCAAGTAGTTTTACTATCATTTGAACACCTTTCAAATTCTTGACTGAAATATTCCTTCTTTGCAGATCTAATGCAATGATTATTTTTATTTCTACATGATTTATAATTATCATGAGTAGAAAAAGTACGATTTGGGATATATTTTCTACTTTGTATAAAGTTTATGCTTTTTCCTTAATAACTTATGCAAGTCAGGCGTAAACCAAGGCTTACTGAGGTCTTTTCTGTGTTTCTTGGTAGAACTGGCAATAGGGAAACATTCCTCAAAAGCAGCACTAATTACTTTCATGAAATGTTGATATGCAACATGAGCATTGCTTTCTGTATATAAATTATTCAATGAAGTCCTGGCAAGCATGTCCTTAAACTGATGAACATTTGCCTTCCTCATGATTCTTTTGTGTGTTGTTTTCTTGTCATGTTTAGCTCTATTGATCTTGACAGAATAATGAAATACAGGAAAATGATCTGATAAATCTGAATGCTGAACCCCAGATTTAATACCTGGACTTGTTGAATTTGTTAGAATGTTATCAATTAAAGTCTCTAAATTTTCTGTTACTCGTGTCGCCTCATAAATGAGAGGAAAGAAATAATTTGAATATAGAGTATTAAGAAACTCTCCAGTAAGGGTACCTAAACTTTTATTGAAAAGGTCAATATTATAATCACCTAAAATGAAACTAGGCTTATTCTCTTTGTTTATCAGATCAAGAGAGCAAAACAGACATTCATTAAAGACATTGATGTTCGTGTCAGGTGGTCGATAAACAACACCAACAATAACATTCTTTCCACCAGAGAAACCAGTGAGCTCCAAAAAAATAGATTTAACCTCAGTTGTATTGGACATCAAACAGAAATCTTCCCGAGTTCTGAATTCCTAGTCACCATGAATAAATAAAGATACTCCGCCTCAAATTCCATTCTGTCTAACCTGATGAACAGATTTATAGTTAAGGAGTTTAAAGAAATCTTTAGACATTTTTGTAAGCCAGGTTTCTGATAAAGCAATGACAGAAAATGCATGATTGAGAGAAAACAAATAATTGAGAAATTTATCATATTTGTTAGAAACACTTCTTATATTCAAGTGAAAAGTGGAGAATATATTATAAGGCATTGGAAGAAAAAGTTCATTAAACTGAGTTTCATCATAAACACTACAAATCGTTCTGAACCCCCAAAGGGGTTCTGATTGCTACGTGAGTACAATCAATGGCTCCCACAACACCGGGGAACCTGGCGACCTGGTAGAACCCCCCCTTAACTCTCCGTCTTTCAGCTGGTGTTTCGGGGAACTTTAAAGTGGCTGATGTGGTGCAGCATAGCGTCAACCAACTGTGTCAGACACCTTGACACAGACGCCTATGATATGTGCATGACGACATCAGCCACTCTCTGGAACGACCCAGATGCCAGGACCAACAGCGCAGTTGTGACCTTGATGGCCACCGGTGTGTTTGTTTGTAATTCGTTTGTCGTTGAACTAATTGGAGAACAGGCTGTTCCATAATATCACATGATGATTTAGTTTGATAATTTATTATGGTTATGAGAAATGTAGTTTAGAAATAAGGATTAACTATCAAATACTGAATGTCTCAACCTTTACCATGTTAAACAAAATAAAATTAATGTTAAAATTCGGCCTATAACCGACATCCAATGCAATATTCCATTTTGCCTTATGTTGGCGCTTGACCTTTATACAGCCCTCAAAAACGCTTAACAGAAAAAGCGCGTAAGCCAGGGGGAGAATACGCATAAGTGCTATTTGCCTGAGAAACGCCCAGAAACGCCCCGATTTTGGCCTTGCTCTGCCCCAAGTGCGTAACTGCCTTCGGGGCGCGTAATGCACAGACTTAAGTCGAGGGGAGAATACGCGTAGGCGTGTGAAGGGTGACCTATTAAGGCACGTACGTGAATTAAACAATTTTGTTGAATTTATTATTCTCTCGTCTTGCCAGTTCATTAAAAGGGAAACTGTGTACTTAACTACAAATGGATTTTTCATATTGTTGGAAAATGTTAACCAAGAAGAATGATTAAATTGGATCAATAATCTCATCCGTTTCAAGGTATGTTGTCCACCCCCTCGGTTTTACATCCACCGACCGCCACTGTTATTAAACATTGATAGATTAACATATAAAGAATGTTACCATCCTGGACAGGGATTTATTTAGTTTTGCTGTAGCTGATATAACAAAACTTTTCTCTAGACATTCAAAGTACATCGCTACAGCAATCAATCACCCTGCCCAATTATAATTGCCCATCTTTCATCAGATTGAGACAACCGCCCCGATCATTCCCCCACAGCCTCAGATTCAATTCGCCATGAATACCCAGCACACGCGGGCTTGGATGGCGCTCTGTTTCCTTCACTGTTGGATAGGTTTTTCAGTATCAATGAAGACCAGCGCAGATGGGGCGCGGGTCGAAAACGAAAGTTCGCTACTCTGACAATAACAAGAATGGGGGGAGCATATTTATGGTAATTTATGTTTTGTTTCTAGCGATTTCATTGGACACTGGATGCATTCGTTTTAACTGATCTTAAAGAAAATGGTGCTGGTCGGGAAAAGCACTAGCTATCGGAACTGAGTGGTGGCTTGTGCATTCCGAGTGCTGGATGGTGCATTCCGAGTGCTGGTCAGCGCTGACCAGCATCGGCAGAACTGTGCTATACGCACCTTTCCGCATTAATGGTGCCTTCACTGATACGCAAGTTACCCAAGCCATGTGCACGAACACATCCCCATACCACAGATGCTGGCTTTTGAACCTTGCGCTGATTTCAGTCTGGATGGTCTTTTTCCTCTTTAGCCCGCAGGACATGACGTCCATGATTTCAAAAACCATTTGAATAGTGTACTCATCAGACCACAGCACACTTTTCCACTTCGTGTCAGTCCATCTCAGATGAGTTCCAGTATTAACTGTATTAACTGATGATTGTTTTTCAAAGTGTTCCTGAGCCTACATGGTCATATCCTTTCCAGAATGATGTTAGTTTTTAATCCTCCAAATTAACCAATCCCATTTCCAATTGTGTTAAAATTATTTCCCAATGCAAAAATGTTTATTTTGGGCCATTATTTGAAAAACAGTGGAAAATTAAAGCTGCAAGCAGCGTTGAACGGGCCCTCGCCACCATGCACACGTTGGGGTTGTGGTGAGATCCTGACGGGTGCAGCTGTGCACTCGCGACCATCGGACAGGTCAAGTGCCGGCCCCAATCTGAGAGAAAGTGTCGAACGAATCGGACCAAGCTGAAGGAGTTATGATACGTTGATACTTCATCCACCAGAGGGCACTCAGAGTGTAACCAAATTTGCGCAGGTGCATTCAGGGGCAGACCCTAAGCACAAATGTGAAGTTTTGAGCAAATCGGCCAATTTCAACGTAAAATGTGGCATTTTCTGTTTCCATAAGGGGGCATGATGAGCTAGATTGTTTAGCAGCACATCGAAGCGTTCAGGGTGGTGCTTTTCCCATGCACAGGAATTTTGAACCCATTTGATTGAAGTATGAGGGAGAGCGAGCAGCTCGAATGTGTTTGGCGAGGCATCTGAAATGGGGACACCATGGCGGCCAGGCCCATTTAGCGACAGACATGCAGAGCACTACTTTTGGTCTGCATTGTCTCTTGATGATCAGAAATAAATATTAGGTTGATTGGACAGAATCGCTAGGAGTTCTTTAAAATGCAATATGTGAAAATCGGGCCAAAATGACACACTTAAATCAAAATGGCTGACTTCCTGTTTGGATTTGACCAATGGTGCCAGAGACTTTTTTGTTTGAAATGGAAACATACACGTGTGTACCAATTTCCATTTTCCTATTCCAAAAAAACCCTTATGGGGAGGAGTTTTTCAAAATTTCAAGGGGGCGCCATCGAGGCATTTTGCTGCCCTCATGGGCACCGCCCCAGTCGGATGTTGGAGCTCACCACCCTTGACCAGCATATCAATTTGCATGATGATACGAATTCATTAAGAACATCAAAAACACAAACGTATTTTCATGGCGAGGGATCCATTGTCACTGCATCGCCACACGGACGCCATTACTCGAAGCATCACAGCATTCGTAAGGTATTTTAAGCAACTTTTTCGACATGTTGTACAGGGGGAATAAAGTTGATGGGTTCAACTATGCGTCATCAGTACAAGTGAAAGTAAAAACTGGTCACTTCCCGTTAGCGGCCACACCCACTGACCTACAGAGCGGCAGAGCATGACTTTTGATCAGCATGGTCTTTCAATGTTTTTTAATAAATCTGGTTTTGAATGGATGAAATCTCTAGGAGGAGTGCGTTAAAATACAATATGTGGAAATCAGGTAAAAATGACACGTTAAAATCAAAATGGCCGACTTCCTGTTTGGAGTAGACAAATGATGCTGGAGTCTTTTTTGTGTGTCTTGGTCAAATACACGTGTTCCAATTTTCATCTTACTACTCCAAAGAAACACCTATGGGGAGGGGTATTTGAAAATTTCAAGGGGGCGCTGTCGAGGCACGTTACTGCCCTCATAGGCAACGCCCCAATCAGATGTGAGAGCTCACCACCTTTGACCGGCATATCAATTTCCATGATGATACAAATTCATTAAAAACATCAAAAACCCAAACGTATTTTCATGGCGAGGGATCCATTGTCACCACATCGCCACACGCACGCCATTACTCGAAGCATCACAGCATTCGTAACGTATTTTAAGCAACTTTTTCGACATGTTGTACGGGGGGAATAAAGTTGATGAGTTCAACTATGTGTCATCAGTACAAGTGAAAGTAAAAACTGGTCACTTCCTGTTAGTGGCCACACCCACTGACCTACAGAGCGGCAGAGCATGACTTTTGATCAGCATGGTCTTTCAATGTTTTTAACCCCTTTGTGCAGAAGCCAAATTTGGCTATTTTTGGGTTACCCACTTTAATGCTGTATAATTCAAGATTTAAGCTTCATAAAGAGGAAAAATGTGGCTCAATTCTGAAAAGACACTTACAGCATTTAGAATTACATAGTATTTCAGTTAATTTTCATGATTATGGTAGAGAAAATGAGCTGCAAACATAAAAAATCTTCATGAGAATTCACCATTGAAATTGCAAAAAAAATAATTCTGAGGATTGAAAAACTGCTGGGGCTTAAAACTATACATTTCTGGGATCATAAACTCCTTGACCACAAGTACAATTCATCTCCAACATTGCATTCTAGATTACCTACATGCTTTTAGCCAAATTATACAGCTACCCAAGTGTCTCCTCGAAGTCTCAAAATGAAGTCCTGTCAAATCATAAAAAAATCATGTATATAACACAAATAAAGTTTTAAGGCATGAAATTTAATAAGAACAAATGATTTTCTGGTTGAGTTTAGTATGAATTTATCAATCTCAGTGCAGTTGAATATCAATGGTCACCAGTAACCACTCCAAACACAAAACATGCCTTTTCTCCATAATAAAGTTTAGAGTTTTGGCCATTTTACTTCAAAGTGCCCCAAGCCAGCACAAACACGCATTAAATAAACTTCTTATTAAACGGTTAGAACATTCACCCTGTAATGGAAGCTACCAGTCCCCTCTTCTAAGCTCACAAACTCATTTCATTACTTATAAGGAACAAGTGCAACTCACTAACTCAGTAATATCTGAATTCTGAAATATACCTTATTTTAACAGAACAGACACTCCACTTTCAGGGAACAATCCATTGCCTCCCTGGATTCAAAAGAAACGTGCAATGAACGTACCAGGGGGTCCATCCAAATGCACGGGCAGTTCGCGTTTTAAACAGGAAAAAAACCTCGACATTCGACTTTGTTGAGTACGTATACATTCCAAAAACAACAACAACAACAAATAACAAAGTAGCAGCCTCACCTTTCTCATGAATCCCTTCTCCAGAGACTGATCCAATAGCAGGAACCCTCCGGTCCTGTTTCATTCTAAATAATTCCAATTGACCATATCCTTATCTCATTTAAATCCTGTAAATGTAACTGGACACTTCAAGGCCAGTTTTGCGAACGCGTTTTCTATAAATCGTGTCTATTTTAACCGCGTAATGTGCATAATGTAGACAGGATACAACCGAGCCTGCTGATACGCATAGGTTTGTATGCTCTCTGTTTGTCCAATCAATTAGTTTCACTTACTCTAAAATGTTTAAACACTCGGGAATTGGATAAGAAACGAGCCAATCAATACATTTTTACCAGGGTAGCTTCACAGGGCATGAAGTGTAACTATCCAATTACGCAGAAGAGCTTGAGCGTATGGTTGAGTGGTTGGCTATCAACGCCAGTACTCGGGTGGATATAAAGAAGCGCTGAATTTGTCAATGAATGGATCTGCGCGTAAATCCACGGGAGGGAACTACGAATTTTTTTGTATGTGACGACTGTAATTAACAGTAGAATGTGAGAGAATCAATACCATGTCGATTTTTTTGCCTCAGAAAACTGATTTTTCTGAACCATTACTTGGAATACTGTTGGCTCACTGTGGCTTATCTGGTTGCTACAGAGGATAACGATTTTTTCTGTGTCAAGATATCGTTTTTTTAAACTGCTGGATCGATACTATAGGCAAGGATACTGACCAGTTTGCACATCAGGCTTAGCTGAGGAGTTTAATTCATGCAGCTCTTGAAAAACCGGGCGTGGAGTGAACTTCCCCATATTCAGAACAGCGTTGGAGGTCTGCTTGCTTGTGAACATTCAATAACTGATCCGGGGGTGCCATTTAGTGATCGAGTACAGTAACAGCGTGCTTCCAATTTGCAGGTCTATAGATGCGGGCGTCTACGTCTGCAGAAAGGGGTTAAATAAATGTGGTTTTGGATGGATGAAATCTCTAGGAGGAGTGCTTTAAAATACAATATGTGGAAATCAGGTAAAAATGACACGTTAAAATCAAAATGGCCGACTTCCTGTTTGGAGTAGACAAATGATGCTAGAGACTTTTTTTTGCGTCTTGGCCAAATACACATGTGTACCAATTTTCATCTTTCTACTTCAAAAAAAACCCCTATGGGGAGGGGTTTTTGAAAATTTCAAGGGGGCGCTATCGAGGCATGTTGCTGCCCTCATAGGCAAAGCCCCAATTGGATGTGAGAAATTACAACCCTTGACCTGTCTATCAATTTTTATGATGATACAAGTTTTTTAAAGACATCAAAAACCCAAACGTATTTTCATGGCGAGGGATGGATGGTCACAGTGTCCCTACACGGACGCCATTATGCGTAGCTTTACAGCGTTCATTGGGTAGCTTCATCAATTTGTTCTGCAGGTAATAGAAGTAGAATGAAGTTGATTTGTTCAACTATGTGTCATCAGTACAAGTGAAAGTAATAACTAGTCACTTCCTCTTACCACAGGGGGGCGTTAGTAGCAAAGTGGGAAGTTAATGCATCTGCACGTTCAAAGAGGAGCAGTTATCATGACCAGCAAGTTTTAAGCAACTTTAACTACAGTCAAGTATGTGCGCGTGAGAGCATTGGGAATCCCAAACGTATTTTCATAGCGAGGGATCCAAAGTCACCGCGTCGCCACATGGACGCCATTACTTGTAGCTACACAGCGTTCATAATGTAGCTTTAGCAACTTCTTCTGCATGTTTTAAAAGTAGAATGAAGTTGATGGGTTCAACATTGTATCATCAGTACAAGTGGAAGTAACGAGTGGTCAATGGAATGTTAATGTATTCGGATGTTCAGGGCGGAACAATCATCGTGTTTCGCAAGTTTGAAGCTACTACTATCAAGTATTTGGGTGTGAGAGCATTATGAAATTTTTTTGTCAAGTCACTAAAATTTGTAACGCCTTAGCAGCCACGCCCTTTGACCTACAGATCTGCTGAGCACAGCTTTTGATCAGCTTGGTCTCACAATGATCTGTACCAAATTTGAAGTCAATCCGGCGAAATCCCTAGGAGGAGTTTATTTTAAAATTAAAAAATTCTAATCAAAATGGCCGACTTCCTGTTGGGTTTAGGGCGTGGCTCCAATGAAGTTTTTTGTTTGCCTTGGTACGATGCATATAAATACCGAATTTCACCAGCCTACGACATAGTAACCAAATTTCCCTATGGGAATTTTGCAACGTGTTTGAGGGGCGCTACTTCGGCATTTGGGGTTGGACCTGTTCTTTTTTTTTTTTTTAAGCCCGCCACCACCCCCCCTCTTTGGAGGACAACTTTGTTTTTATTTTCAGATGAGAAAATGCAAATTAGACTGCAGAATGAGATTTGTAAGAAAAAAAAGAACAAAATATATAGATATATAGTACATTAAAGAGAAAATAAGGGAAATAAAAGAAAGAAAAAAAATATAATAATTAGAACAGAAGAGAGAACTCAACTTGAATTCCAGTAGATAAGTGCATGTAAATTAAACATTGGTGAATGAAGTATGTAACAGATCGGACCATGTGGGGGGTAAGAGCGTGTATCAATGGCAGATGAGTGGATGTTTATTGTGTGAGGCGCGGGCTTAAACGCATACATAAAAGGACACATAAACAGACAGACAGACAGATAGTTGATAATTTAGTGTAAATGTGTGAGTGTGTGTGTGTGTGCGTGTGAGTGTATGTGTACATGTACACAAGTATATCTTCATAATAGTCGTAACATATTTATATTATAGTTGATAGTTATAATAATTATATCAAAAATAGTTATTGTGATAGGAATTGTTAAGGGAGCAACAGTTTTTTTTTTTTTTTTTTTTAAGTGGAACTAATGACGACAGCGCAGAGACGATGACAGCAACAACAATTAGTAATAATAATAATAATTTAAGAAGGCAAACAGCCCGTGGCCCCCACCACCCCCTCCCCCCCCCGCCAACCCCCCCCCCCACCCCGCACGCCCCTCCCCCCCCTGCCTCCCCCTTCTCCTTCCCTCATCCCCTTTCCCTTCTCTTGGGGGGGGGGGGGGGATGTGACTCAGCTGGTGTGGTGCATTAAAAACGTGAGGAATATGACGCGAAGCCAACCAGAGGCAGCCCCTACGTCCAGCCCCACTTGCCCTACTCTTTAAGTGTGTTCTTTCCCTTCCTCTTTCTTCCTCCCTCTCCATCATCTTCACACTGAACATGGTGGATAACAGAGAGAGAGAGAGGGGGGGGGGAAAGAAAAAAAAAAAAAAAAAGGGGGGGGGCAAAGGCATGTAAGCTGGCATTAGCCCAGGCGTGGGGATTGGAAGAAGGCCGAGAGGGCGTTTGACCTGTTCGACCGCCCAAAATATTGAATTTCGCATGTGGCCGGACGAATGTGGAAAGTTACAAGCGTTTTCACGTTTGGGAAAGGGGCGAAATTGGCCCTTGAAATGTCGGAGGAATAATAATAATAATAATAATAATAATATACAGCGCAATTTCAATAGGGTCCTCCGCGCACTTGTGCTCAGGCCCTAATCCAAAACTCAAAACCAATGAAGTTGGCACGTTGTGTAAATTGTAAATAAAAACAGAACACACTGATTTGCAAATCCTTTTCAACCTATTTTCAATTGAATACACTGCAAAGACAAGTTACCTAATGTTCGAACAGGTAAACTTTGTAATTTTTTGCAAATATTAGCTCATTTGGAATTTGATGCCTGCAGCATTTTCCAAGAAAGCTGGTACAAGTGGCAAAAAAGACTGAGAGAGTTGAGGAATGCCCATCAAACACTTCTTTGGAACATCCCTCAGGTGAACAGGCTAATTGGGAACAGGTATGATTGGGTATAAAAGCAGCTTCCCTGAAATGCTCAGTCATTCACAAACAAGGATGGGGCGAGGGTCACCACTTAGTGAACAAATGCTTGAGCTGATTGTCCAACTGTTTAAAAACAACATTCCTCAACGAGCTATTGCAAGAAATTTAGGGATTTCATCATCTACGGTCCGTAATATGCTCAAAAGGTTCAGAGAATCTGGAGAAATCACTGCACGTAAGCGACAAGGCCAAAAACCAACATTGAATGCCCGTGACCTTCGATCCATCAGGCGGTACTGCATCCAAAACCGACATCAGTGTGTAAAGGACATCACCACATGGGCTCAGGAACACTTCAGAAAACCAGTCAGTAACTGCAGTTCGTCGCTACATCTGCAAGTGCAAGTTAAAACTCTACAATGCAAAGCGAAAGCCATTTATCAACAGCACCCAGAAACGCTGCCGGCTTTGCTGGGCCCAAGCTCATCTAAGATGGACTGATGCAAAGTGGAAAAGTGTTCTGTTGTCTGATGAGTCCACATTTCAAATTGTTTTTGGACACTGTGGACGTCGTGTCCTCCGGACCAAAGAGGAAAAGAACCATCCGGACTGTTATAGGCGCAAAGTTCAAAAGCCAGCATCTGTGATGGTATGGGTGTGTATTAGTGCCCAAGGCATGGGCAACTTACACATATGTGAAGGCAACATTAATGCTGAAAGGTACATACAGGTTTTGGAGCAATATATGTTGCCGTCCAAGCAACGTCTTTTTCATGGACACCCCTGCTTATTTCAGCAAGACAATGCCAAGCCACATTCTGCACGTGTTGCAACAGCATGGCTCCGTAGTAAAAGAGTGCGGGTACTAGACTGGCCTGCCTGTAGTCCAGACCTGTCTCCCATTCAAAATGTGTGGCGCATTATGAAGCGTAAAATGCGACAACAGAGACCCCGGACTGTTGAACAACTTAAGCTGTACATCAAGCAAGAATGGGAAAGAGTTCCACCTGACAAGCTTCAAAAATTGGTCTCCTCAGTTCCCAAACGTTTACTGAGTGTCATTAAAAGGAAAGGCGATGTAACACAGTGGTAAAAAGGCCCCTGTGCCAACTTTTTTGCAATGTGTTGCTGCCTTTAAATGCCTTTTAATGATTATTTGCAAAAAAAAAAAAAGTTTCTCAGTTTGAACATTAAACATCTTGTCTTTGCAGTGTATTCAATTGAATACAAGTTGAAAAGGATTTGCAAGTCATTGTATTCTGTTTTTATCTACAATTTACACAACGTGCCAACTTCACTGCTTTTGGGTTTTGTAATAATAATAAAAATAAACAGTATGATTTCAATAGGGTCCTCGGACGACTTTCAGTCGGCTCGGGCCCTGACTATAATAATAATAATAATAATAATAATAAAAACCCGAACAAAAATAATAGGGTTCCCAGCACCGCTGGTCCTGGAAAACAAGCATAGGCGTTCCCAAGCCCCTCGGGCTTGGCCTTCTCATAAAAATCCGAACAAAAACAATAGGGTTCCCAGAACCCCAGAACCTAAGTCCCGCGGGCTTGGCCGCCTAATAATAATAACTAGAACTGCAAGCAGTTATGAAAGGGGGCCAAGCCTCCCCATGCGACTTGGCTCCCAGGTCTCGTGGAGCCCACGGAATGCAAATAGCTCTATTTCGTTACCAGGAGGTACATTGACTCCATGTCATGCTCCCCAAATATCGTGCAAATCCTATCAACTTTCATGTCACTCGATGTTTCTCTGTTTATAGCACCCCCTATTAGCCAATTTGTACAAAATTCGGGACAGAGCCTCTGGTTGAAGTCTGAGCCGAGTGAAATGAGTTTGATGTTGATAGCTTTGAATTTGAAACAAATATGCAACAGTATATGTTTTATAGCTAGTAGAAAAAAAGTGTTTATTTACCAGTACCGCATTTTTTTGGAGTACCAAAATTCTTTTGATATCTTTTGATCAGGCAGGTCTGCAGATTGTATCTGCAAAGTTTTGTGCAGATAGAGCTTAAACAGTAGGAGGAGTTTGAAAAAGTAGGTTTTTGATGTGTAGTGACTTAGAAAGAGATATAGGCCACGCCCACTCCTATAGCATATGTCAGAAGATCCGAACCTATTTGGGGAACACGTGGATAAAAAGTTCATGAAGATTTGATTAAAACTGGAAGTTACAGGCCAAAATGCGTTTGCATCTGTTACAGCGGCATCTATTGGAGGAGACACACAATTTTTGGTATGAATGGTCTTTCTCCTATTGTGTGTATATATATACCCAGTGAATTCCATAGCCCTCAGCATAATACTTGAGCTGAAAACAAAATTTGTTGTTTTTCTTGTTATAAGCCACGCCCACTTTGACCAGTCATGATGAATTTCAAGATATGGCCTCACGAGTGACCCAGCATCATACCCACCAAATTTGGTAAAAATGAGCGTTGCCATTTACGAGCTATAAATTTCCCATATTTTCAGTGCCCCTTAGTGGCCAAAATTAGCCAAGTTTGGCAGATACCCTGTCAGTCACATGCCAACAAAGGGTATCAGATTTGGTGTAGTTCCCATTTATTTTGAGCGTGTATTCAGTTGGGCCTTCGCAGATGACTTGCAGTCGGCTCGGGCCCTCAAATTTTTAACACATTTGGCCCACCTATCCAAATTGCAGCAAATCTGCTATATTTGGTAATAATGCTAATGAAAATTTTAAAGTGAGATGCCATTCAAGTTATTCTCAAATGTTTATTTGGCAATAACAAAACAAACCGGGTGTCCAGGCTGTTAACCCTTTTACTTCATGTAGCAGATATGCTACGCTGGTCAAGAGAGGGTGAATACAGTGCCGCCTGAGGGACTGACGGTCATGGGCATTCAACGTTGGTTTTCAGCCTTGCCGCTTATGGGTTGCGATTTGTCTGGATTCTCTGAATCTTATGATGATATTATGGACTGCAGATGATGAAATCCCTAAATTCCTTGCAGTTGCACGTGGAGAAACGTTGTGCTTGAACTGTTGGAATATTTGCTCATGCAGTTGTTCACAAAGTGCTAAACCTCGTTCCATCCTTGCTTGTGAACGACTGAGCCCCAGTTGTTCAAAGCTCTGTTAATTTAACGGCTGGTTAGCGCTAAACACCGGACATTATGACCATTCTCTAAATAAGATTTTTGCGAATGCTCTTCGCTACTTAACCTAAGCAAGGGGAAACTTACAAAATGCATCAAAAATATACAAACATCTGTGCTTTCATTCAGAGATATGGATACTGTGGTTTAAACTTAATCACCAATTAGAGTTAAAGCTTTGAACAACCGAGCCTGAGCCTTCTGGGGATCCTCCTTTTATTCCTATTCATGACACTCAACTGTTTCCAATTAACCTGTTCACCTGTGGAATGTTCCAAACAGGTGTTTTTTGAGCATTCCTCAACTTTTCCATCTGCCATCTCCTGCGATTTGCGTATTTGCTACGTGTTTTGCCTTCAATTTCAAAGCGAAATGTTTATGAAGACTTTATGTCAAGCTAATAAGCAATTATTGTTTTTTCATGCGTGATTCGCTTCTTTGTTATGAAGGAAAAAAGGGGAATTAACATCCTCGGTGTGTGTTGATTCCATATTTTTTCCAGGAGTTGTAGTTACATTATGGAATACTGATGGTACACAAATGCCTTGAATGTATTGCCTTTTTCCACGAATACTCTATGCCTTTAACGGATATCGTTGCCTTGCGTATTTATCTGGTACGTTATTTAATGTGCAACCGAATCGGACACAACACCAGCTGCTATCCTATGCATCAGGACAATGTCAAACAGAAATTACAATTAAACACTCGCAGACTTTAGTGCCATTACGTGGCGACAGTAGTGCACATCCGCTGATTTAAACACGCAAATATATAACAAAATGGACGGAACAAAAAAGTCCAGACAGGCACATGCTGGCTGCGGTTTTTGCTTACATCATCACAGCATCCTGTTTCGCCCGTATTGTTCCCGTGTTAAAAGTCTTTCGGCCGAAAATCGAAAATGCATTTTTTTTCCCATTTTCTGCCTAAGATTTTCAGTGGTCTAAAATTTGGTGCATCTCTTTTGTATTCTGTTTTTATTCATCTTTCACACAATGTCCCAACTTCATTGTAATTGGGGTTTGTTGGTTTCTGATTCATCATTTTAAGTGTATAATCATAACTGCTCAAGACTGCTTTCTGCTACTGATATGCTATCACAACACAGGCCTGTTAGATCTGTAGCTGTAGTTTAATTTGGGTTATATTTGAAATCCACTGAAGATTTGTGAGAAAGGTTGTTGGAGTACTTATTATAAATCAGAGAAATGCAAATTAGATTAATTTAGATTAAGCTTTGCCTTTAATCAGCTGTGGCGAAGTGTCGGTAAGTGGAGAAGTTGTGTTGGGTTCTCTACTGATTGAATTTTGGTGCCTTGCAGGTGGTTCCAATGTTGCCTCGCCTCCTCTGTGAAGAGCTCTGCAGCCTCAATCCTCTCACCGACCGGCTGACTTTCTCAGTCATATGGAAAATCACTCCAGAAGGCAAGGTAAGCTGCATTCCAACATGGAATGGGCTCCCTGTTTGGGAGTGTATGTCCTGCCGAGTTCATTCAGAGGGAACTGTTGAAAACTAGGCCTCCATTCCCTACCAGGTGTTGGAGTAGTGGGACCGTGTCAGATGGGCCTCCGGTTGAATTCAATGCCGGCTATCGGGTATAAAACTTAGTATTGAAACAGAGGGGGGAGCAATTTACCGATCCCAAGCCAGGCCTACTTTCGGCTACGTCACAATGGGGCGAGCAGGGGTCTGACCGAACCTCGGACAGCTTTCACCTCAGGCAGCCGTCAAACTAGGCATTTTGGGTTTCTGAGGATGGTAAAAGCGTGAAACATGTAACAGACACTCGATATGCCGACCATGTTAAAGGCGGTTTTTTTTTTATTCCATTTCCAAAACCATAATAAGCTTTTTAATGTATTCCTAAACTAATTTTAAAAAAGATCTAAAATAGTTGTGAAATTAGTATCTTTTTCATTGGTAATAAATCTCACAAGATAATTAGCTACCATTTGCGACACAAGAATATTACAGAAGGCACTTTTATAAAACAAACCTACGCAGTTGTATTCTCATGCCTTTTGCAGCAATTTTCATTTGAAGGGCTGTAATAAAACGTTTCATGCTAGCTAGCTAATTACCCCATTTACTTGAATAGACCGCTGACTGACAACAAACACTAGTGATTGATAACTGTCACCAGCGTGCTACCTTGGTACCCTTACCGTTGCTGGGACTGCATTAACTGGGCAGTTAATAAAATTAACAAGGTGGCTAGCAAGCTAGCTGCTTGTAACTGACATTCAACGACAATACTTCTTACCTGCATAATATTAAAAACAGTGGACAAGTTGCTTTGTCTGTTTATACAGAGTTCAAAAAGACAAGGAGGGGAGAAAGGCTTGGCTGTTAACTTTTTTCTCCTGATAAAGCTATAAATCAGGAGAAAAAAGTTAACAGCCAAGCCAGTCCCCTCGATCCATGCTGTGGAGGGATCATTTTTGAGAGCAGTGTTTTAACGGGACAGGGGCAAAGATGAAGCTGAGGAAAGGAGTAGCCAGAGTTCATTCTTGCTTCCTTTTAACAACGTTGGCATTAGCCATATGATTCAATATGAGCAATTCAGTTGACGGCAAATATCCTCAGCCAGAGTACAATGAAGTGAGGAAAACGGAGAGTAATTTGATAACGTGCATGGACATTCATCGACGTTCCTTATAACGAGGAAAACTTCCAAGTGCATATCTTTCTAGAGGGTCATTAAAAGCCTTGGTCACGCTAACTTAACTTTTCTGCTCGCACTAAAACGTTGACACAGAGTCACGTTTCGATCTTCCCATTAGTTAGTGTGCCGCTTTTCATCCTCCAAAAAGCACATATTTAGGGAGACAAAATGTCGATGCCAAAGTAACACTGACTCGCATGCAACACACCAGTGAATGGAACCAGCGCTGTTATGCCTGTTGTTTTGTACTCAGGCAAGGCTGAAGTTTCCTGGTTGGTTGTCTGACCGAGCAACAGTAACAATGGGAGGTGGGGCTTGGGATTGCTCGATTGGGCTTCTAATGTATTTTCCTGGCTCTTTATCAGACGACCAGATATCACAAAGTGAGGCTTGTGAAGAACATAAAAACACCGGCTGGTAATCTCTTTATCCATTAGCAGCATGAAAAGGGTTAACAGGAGAGCCAAAAAAGGGCACAGGATACTAGAACAATGACATGCATTTTGCTTTCACAAAGAGGTTTGTCCTTTTTCCTTTTGATCATCATGGGTTCTGTACTCAGCTGTAACTCCATTCTGCAGTTCAAGAAGTCCATGTTGGTGTTTTAATATTTGAATGGGTCTCAACTCAAAACTGAATGATAGAGAGAGACTTGAAATCACTATCTTCTTTGATTATCTTATTGAGCATCAAAGGTATGGGAATTGGATTTTAAGTGTCAATAGAATAGATACAACACAACTGTCCTTTTAGTGACGTTCTTTGCTACTCTTTTAATGAAGAAATTGAGTCTATTTCCGATAAAACTGCTGATATTGACCCATCCACAGGAACTGCTTCGCACGCGCCATTGTATTCAAACATAAAGTCGCTTCCTGGTGATGTCACGTCTGCAGCTTCTGCCTCTCTTTCCCCTGATTGGGCCGTAAAAAAGTTAGTAGTGAAATTGTTGGACGACGGTAGTTGGCAAGACGGACCTGCAGGATTTCAGACAATGAATCAGGCAGGGCCCTCTGCTCTGCAAGGCTACATTTCGGCAGTACCCACCTGTGAAATGCCCCGTTGAGGTCCTGCCTCCACCCTCTCGAAAACCCCGGTGTGCTGTGTTTTGTCAACTTGATCGCTTACTGGTGATTGGTCCACCGCTTGCACGTGTGTTGCAAAATGTCATGCCCCTTACGATAAATAGATTTCCACTCCAGAGGAGCTTGGGAAACCAATCCGGTGTAGTCTTGCGGGCGTAACTCACTTGATTCAAGGGCGATTTAAATGCCCACAAAAATGATATGTTTCACACTAAGACATTAAAATGATGAAAAAGCATAAACAGTTGCACTTAAATGTCTGAAGGGCAGAGGTAGAGTCATTTTATTTTGATTATTTGACTGTGAAAATATAATGACCCATCCATTTAAATATTTCAGTGTTAGATTGTATACAACATAGATCCTATTTTTTCTTTTTTTAAAATGGTTGTATTTTTAAAATTCTTTTTTCTACTTATTTTACTTAACCTGGAGCTGTCTTGAACCATAAAAAACTGACCTACCTACTTAAGTGTCAGACTGTTGGCATAAGGGCAATATCCTAATTTTCTTTATCGGAACTCCTTAATTTTTTATTAGGGTACGAGCCCTAGGCAAGGCCTGGGCAGAGGGACCCTATTGTTATTGCTGTGTTTCTTATTAGGGTCCGAGCCCTAGGCAAAGCCTGGGCAGAGGACCCTATTGTTCTTGTGCTGTTTATTATTAGGGTTCGAGCCTCCAGGCCTGCAAGGCCTTGGCAAGGACTCTATTTTTCTTCTCTGGTTTATTATTAGGGCCCGAGCCCTAGGCAAAGCCTGGGCAGAGGACCCTATTGTTCTTCTTGTGTTTTGTATTATTATTATTATTATTATTATTATTATTATTTATGGTCCGGGCCCGAGGCAAAGCCTGGGCAGAGGACCCTATTGTTATTGTACTCTTTCTTTCTTTCTTTCTTTCTTTCTCTATACACCTCGTTGAGCTCACATTTGACCCCTAAACATGCTCAAAAACTCACCAGATTTGGCACGCATCTCATGTCTGGCGAAAATTTTATAAGACGTAAACGATATCCCCACACGTCCCAAAATGACTCTCTAGCACTACCCAGAAACATTAGAATGTCACTTAGACCGCCACCACGACAGGTAGGAAAGTCATTGGGAGATTAAAGCAACACTACATTGTTCATCTCATCAAGCTTTAAAAACTAAAATTGACAACCCTGACCTAAATCAAACAGGAAGTTCACAATTTGCATATCAAAATTGCCATTTGCCCCTACATTTGGGCCAAATTTGCCCTCGAACAAACGCAAACTCCTTTAAGGGCGTTCATCTTATCAACCCCAAATGCTAATAGATGACAAAGCCCACTCTGCCGAAGAAAACTGCATCCTTAAAGATGGAGTCCCCAGCCATGTTGACTGCCTTTTTTCAACGCATGCGCGAATTCCAGCCTAAATGTGACCCCTTTAACATGCTCAAAAACGAACCTAATTTTGGAACTAATTCCTAGTGGCTTCAAAAATATGGAAAACATTAAAATTCTTCACAAGAGAGCCACCTAAATACATTAACATTTGGCTTTCACAATCACCACTGCCTGTCTCAATGTCATAAAATTCTGAAAAAATTCTGACTTCATTCCTGTACCATATTGTGATTTGCCACTTGTTTTGGTCAAACTTTTTGGGGAAAAAAAAAATTGTATGTACATAGTACACTGTAAAGTAATATATACTTTCTTGCGGCGGATACACCGTTTATTGTATCAAAATGTCCTTTGGTATTTTTTATAAGATCCATTTGCAGAAACTATGTGCCAAGCATCGTACCATTTGAATGAATATTTGCTGAAATATTGACGTTATGATTTTTCATATTTTTAAAAATAGAGTGACGGACTTCTGAATTCACCATAATTTGAAGCGAATGAAAGTTTTGTCTGTGTTCAGTGGACAACCTCCCAAAAATTTCAGCTGTCTAGGATTTGCGTGGAAGAAATATTTACTAATTTCTTTATTGTTCATTTTCAGTGTTTTTTCTGTGAGGTGCTACACATTCTGACCATCAGGTGGCAGTAGAATTACATGGCTCATCTCCCTTCGCTAAGATCATGAATGGGGGAAGATTCCACAATACACAGCAGTGATAAAGTCAGTAAAAGAAACTTTTACCTGGTCCCATGACTCATGACTCCAATTTACAAAAGAAAAATCTCATCAGTAATGGGGTTTACACTCAATTCAAGATAAAACATTTTACTCAGTCTGGCACTGTCCAACGAATGAGAATGCTCGACGGCGCCCGAACGCGTCTCGCCCCCGCATCGACGTGCGCGGGTGGGCGAGGACCCGTCCAACGCTCCTTGCAGCTTTATAGTCCAGTAAATGTAGCAATCATTTAACTGGACCTAGAACAAATTGCAATTGAAGGTTTTTTGGCTTTAACTTGTTTATTAGGTCCCTCTGATGAAAATATAAAAAGTCTCCAACTTTTGGACACCGGGTTAGTGGTTAATTTGCATAAATTCAAGATGGCCGCCGTCCAAAGCTTTAATTTACAGATAACCATCCATATGTACCTATGTACCATATTTCAAGTCTCCCAAATGTATAGAGCCAGAGATAGTAATTTATTTCTTTTAAATTTACTTTTGTCATTCAAATCCAAATTTTGGCAGTCGATTCAATTTGAATTTGAACACAATTCACAATGGTGGGTATTATAATTATTTTGTCACATTTTTGTTAATATTTTAGGTTAAACTCAAAGGAATTTAATGATCCAATATTCAAAATTGTTCTAAAAAATTAGCCTGATTGTTTAAAGTTGGTCTCGTTATAATCCGTTGAGTACTTTAAGAGTTATAACTGTAGTAAGTGATTTTTATGATTTCCATTGAAATCGAATATTTTTAAGGTAAAAAACCACTAAAATGCCTCAGAGTGGACCCCCCTGCTAATTTTTTTTTTAAAAAACACAGAATTTAATTACCTTTCCAACGCCGGCCGCCCCAGCTTTCGAGCAATAGTTGTCGAGATATGAGCATTTTAAAGTTTACAAAACGTGATAGGCATTTAACATTACGGAGTAGTAGGGGTATGGTCGTAAACATGTCAAATTTTATATATATATACTTTTGAGTTATATTTTAAAGGGTAGGCCTCTCGAATTTAGAAAGCTTGATCCCATTTCATCATCTGACAAGCTTGAAAATCTGGACATACTGTGGAAAACGTCATGGTTGCTTCGACCAAAACGACCAGGCTGGTCCGGCTTAATACAGAGTGTGTGCCATGGACCACACCCAGGGAAATCTTCCGTCCATTTCTTGCCCATGATTGACATGGACCCTACGGACATGAGTTGTATTTACTCAACACTTCACTTCGTTGCTGCAGAAAGCCATCGCCAGGGAACGATGCCAATGCAGACATTCGACCAACCGCTTTATTGGAAAGCAAAGACGATCATTGTTCATGAGAAGGAAGGAAGCAAACTGAAACCCATTGTTTTGAACCTTGGTAGCTTTCACTCTGTGATGAGCTTTTTGGGATGCGTGGGCCATGTTAGGGAAGCATCTGGGCTTAAGGAGGTTTTGGAACTTATATACGCTGAAAATGCTGTGACCCAAATGCTGAGTGGGAAAGCCTATGCACGAGCAACCAGAGGCCACTTATTGGTTGACACAGCCTTGAGTTGGATTGTGTAAAGCAAGGCATACGGTGTCAACCTCTCAATGGTAGATGAGGAAAGTGACGAATTCAAGGACTTCCAGGAGGCTGCAGATCTTTTGGATAAGCTGTTGCGTGATGACGTTTCACCGGATGAAGTCTGCAGTAAAGACGTTTTCGACAGAATTTATGAAAAACTTAAAGCTGAGAAGAGCTCCTTATCAGAGCATAAGATTGGAACAGATAGCTGCTGTTGTTCCCAAGTTGGCATTGGAATCATTTGAGGAAGAAAGGACTGTGACCTATGTTCTAGATGGTGGTTCCTTATTGCAAAGGATTCCATGGAAGAAGGGTGACACATTTGAGGACATTGCAAGCATGTACCTGAAGCATGTTTCCAAAAACTTTCTCAACCCTGTGGTTGTTTTCGACGGTTATAAATCAGGACCTACTACCAAGGACATGACACACAATCGACGATCAAAAGGAGTCTTTGGTCAAAAGGTGATGTTCACTCCAATCATGCCCCTTCGGTCAAAAAAGGAAAACTTCTTGTCAAACTCGGACAATAAGCAACTTCATTGACTTATTGTGTGAAACATTCAAGGCAAATGGAATTGACTGTGTCAATGCGCCAGCAGATGCAGATGTCATGATTGCGAAGAAGGGAATTGAGCATGCAAGGGAAACCGTGACATATGTGATAGGTGAGGACACAGACTTGTTGGTGCTGTTGTGCCATTATGCGGAACGAGGGATGAATGATTTGTACTTCAAGTCGAGCAAGGAAGGTGGGAAATGTTGGCATATTAACTCAGTAGCAGAAGCTCTCGGTGAAAGCATCTGTCGTGCCCTGCCAGTTGTCCATGCACTCTGTGGATGTGGACACAACCTCACGACTGTATGGTATTGGTAAAGGGGCTGCCTTGAGGAAAGTGAGGGACGACAACGGTTTCTTGAAATGTCATCAGCTGGTGAAAAGGCCTTGGTTTATTTGTACGGGGGAAAAGGAAATGACACCCTTGACGGACTGCGAAAGACAAAGTTTTGCAACAAGGTGGCAAAAAGTTCAACTACCGTTGAAGTTCACAGCCTTCCCCCAACAACCGATGCAGCCAAATACCACTCATTCCGAGTTTATTGTCAGGTCCAGGAATGGATGGGGAACTGTGTGGACCCCGAGAAATGGGGCTGGTGTCTGCGGAAGGGACAGCTTGAACCGAAGAAGATGGATTCGCCAGTGGCTCCTGATTCACTACTGAAATTGGTCAGATGTCAGTGTAAGGGCAACTGTGACACTCAACGCTGTAGTTGCAAACGGAATGATCTTGAATGTTCCAGTGCATGTGGTGAATGTAAACGACTCTGTCAAAATAGCAACTTCGATGCAAGCAACCATGATCCAAGTGAATACGAACTCATATCATGAATTACATAGTTGCCTCTGAATGACGTCATACTACGTCATGGTGACGTCATATCACATTAGCAATGCCTCATTCTGTATTTCTTGAATTAATAAATAAATAAGTTAAAGCCAAAAAACATTTTTTTAATACATTTATAGGGTCTAGGAGCAGCCAGAAAAAAAGTTATCTGTAAATTAAAGCTTTGGAAGGCGGCCATCTTGAATTTATGCAAATTAACCACTTTCCCGTTGTCCAAAAGTGGGAGACTTTTTATATGTTCATCAGAGGGACCTAATAAACAAGTTAAAGCCAAAAAAATCTTGAATTTATGCAAATTAACCACTTTCCCGGTGTCCATAAGTAGGAGACTTTTTATATGTTCATCAGAGGGACCTAATAAACAAGTTAAAGCCAAAAAAATCTTGAATTTATGCAAATTAACCACTTTCCCGGTGTCCAAAAGTAAGAGACTTTTTATATGTTCATCAGAGGGACCTAATAAACAAGTTAAAGCCAAAAAAAGTCCAGCCCTACTTTGACTGGTCTATTAATTATTTGGGCCCGAGCGATGACTGCAAGTCATCCGCGGAGGACCCTATTGAAATCATGCTGTTTATTATTATTATTATATTTATTATTATTATTATCAGGGCCCGAGCCGACTGAAAGGCGTCTGAGGACCCAATTGAAATCGTACTGTTTATTTTTATTATTCTTATTAGGTCTCTTCAACGAAGTTGAGAGAGACGTATTGTTCTTATTCAGACTATTATTATTATTATTATTTTGCACAATTTTGAGTCTCTTCTACAGGTTTCGCGTTTTGACCAATTGTCGTGAAACTTGGTGAGCTGGTGTATACCAATGGGAAGAGGTTCTAGTAAGCTTTTGGGCCAGATCGGCTCGGGCCTTTTCAAGCAGGGGGCCCGAAAAGGTCCGAAATTTAACATGGGAAAAATTTTCAAAATGGTCCTAGAGCAATGCAATTTTTTTTAAAAGATGCGTAATGACAACAAAAAAGTCAATGGCGATGAAGTCGTAGGTCATGTGGTTTAGCTGCCATCTTGGAGTTTTCGCATTTTCCCCCCCTGATGACCCTTCCATTTTCAAAAATCTTCTCTGTAAAAACTGCTCGTTGAAAAATTCTGAAAATGACATATATGAACCTAGAGACTCTCCTAAGCAAACGATCTCGCGCAAAATTTGAAAATGAATTTTACTTTTTAAACTGGAAGCTTTTGAATTTCAGTATGTATAAAAGATCTTTCAACTTTGCAAAGTTGACAAAAGACAAATTGTTTTTAAATTCTAACTTTGGTAAAATTTCCACTATGTTGTCTCTAGTGTCAAACCGGTCATCCTCATAGATCCAGCTACTATGAGGAGACCGCACTTTTGCCCGCAGGCAAACTTACTTATTATTATTTTTGCGACAATTCAAAGGCCAATTTCGTCCCTTTCCCAATGGTGAAAACGTGTATAACTTTCCACATACGTCCAGCGGTATCCGAAATTTGATATTTTTGTGCGTTCGTTCAGGTTTGACCCCAAATTCCGAAATGGCGCCCCCTAAACACGTTTCAAAATTCCCGTAGGGAAATTAGGTTACAAATCTTGCAGGCAGACGAAATTCGGTAGACATATGTATCATACCCAGACATACAAAAAACTTCATTGGAGCCAAGCCCTAAACCCAACAGGAAGTCGGCCATTTTCATTTGAATTTTTTTTATTTTAAAACTAACTCCTCCTAGGGTTTTCGACTGATTGACTTCAAATTTGGTACAGATCGAGAGACCAAGCTGATCAAAAGTTGCGCTAAAAGTCACAATATAATTATTTCCCACATTACTAATAGACCCCTGTCTTAGAACGAGAGATGATGACAAATAGTCTTTTAACACGTTTATTATACTGTTACAATTGTGAACAAATGGTGAAGCATACCAATGACACCAACTGCTGAAATCTGCGGCACTCTCTGGTACCAGGAAGCAAGAGGCCCCTGAGATGGCGGCCCAGAGATTTATGCTGAAACAAGGTGGGCTGTTCTTTTTCCGAAAAAATTGAAGTGATTGGATACAAAAGGACAAATGGCCGAGAAAACCAATGAATGATCAACTGAGGGGGTTGGAGGGACATTCAAAATGGGAGTGGATTGCTTGAATAGCAGACAGAATGATGGATAGGGGAGAGGATTACCACCACACCCCCCTGGTGTTAACAGGAAGTGACCAGTTGGGTTTCTTTGTCAAAATTCGATACAAATATGTATTATACCCAGACATACAAAAAATCTCATTGGAGCCACACCCTAAACCCAACAGGAAGTCGGCCATTTTGATTTGAATTTTTACATTTTAAAACAAACTCTTCGTAGGGATTTTGCCCGATCGACTTCACATTAGGTACAGATCATCTCATGATCAAAAGTTGTGCTCTGCATGTCTGTAGGTCAATGGACGTGGCTGCTATGCCGTCCCCATTTGTGATACTTCGCCATGCATATTCGATCAGCTCTCCCTCCCTCTTACCTCGTCTAAACAGCTTCAAAATTCCTGTACATAAAAAGAGCCCCGCCCTGATCGCTTTCATTTGCTCATAGGCAATCTCGCTCATGGTGCCCCTTTTGTGGAAACAGGAAGTGCCAAATTTCCGATTTGCTCTAAACTTCACATTTGTGCTGAGGGTCTGCCCCTGAATGAACCTGCCCACATATGGTTATGCTCCAAGCGCCCCCTGGTGGATGAACTATCAACTTATCAGAACTCCTTCGTGTTATGTCCGATTCGCTCGAAACTTCATCACAGGTTGGTGCCTGTACTTGACCTGTTCAATGGTCGTGAGTTTACACCTGCATCCATCAGGATCTCACCACTACCCATAACGTGCACAAGGGAGCGAGGGTCCGTTCATCGCTGCTTGCAGCTTTAATTAGGGTCCGAGCTCTTGGCAAGGCCTGGGCAGATGACCCTATTGTTATTGTACTGTTTCTTATTAGTGTGCATGAAAATGCACACAATTGTTATCCTGGTGGTCTTCTTCTTCTAATTATTATTAATGTGCATAAAAATGCACACTATTGTTATCCTGGTCTTCTTCTTATTATTATTATTATATTATTATTATTATTAGTGTGCATGAAAATGCTCACTATTGTTATCCTGGTGTTCTTCTTATTAGTGTGTAGTGAAAATGCTCACTATTGTTATCCGGGTCTTCTTCTTGTTAGTGTGTAGTGAAAATGCTCACTATTGTTATCCGGGTCTTCTTCTTATTAGTGTGCATTGAGAATCCTCACTATTGTTATCCGGGTCTTCTTCTTCTTATTATTATTATGATGAGTGCGCATTGAAAATGCTCACTATTGTTATCCTGGTCTTATTATTATTATTATTATTAGTGCGCATTGAAAATGCTCACTATTGTTATTCTGGTCTTCCTATTATTATTATTATTCTTCTTCTAACACACTTAATGCGGCCTCAACCGTTTAACGTAGAAACTTCATTCAAACCGCGTTGCGTAGGTCTTACTTAGGACACCTGTGCAATGTATTTTTCATCGTTGTAACTTTTATACATTAATAAAAGTTGTTAATAAAAAACTATTAATTTTCCCCCCATAGACTTAGCATTGGCATTATGACATCACAAGAGGGCCATTAAGCAAATGGAATCTTTTTCCCTCCTATTTCTCTCCTTCATTCCTTCTTCCTTAATTTGCTCCTTCTTTCCTGCTTCTTTCTATGCTGCCTTTCATCCTTCCTTCCTTTCTTCCTCCCTTCCTATTTTCTTTCCTTACTTCTTTAGTTTGTCTTTCCTTCCTTCATACCTACTTTCTTTCCTATCTTTCTTCCTTTCTTCTTTCTGCTTTCCCCATCTTTCCTTCCCTCTCTTTCTTTCCTTTTTCTTTCCTTCCTTCTGTCTTTCCTTCTTTCTTTCATTTGTTCTTCCTTACTTCCTTCCCTTCTTTCTTTCCTTCCTTCTATCTTTACTTCCATCCTTCTTCCCTTCTTTCTTTCCTTTTTTTCCTTCCTTTCCTTCCTTCCTTCATTCTTCTGTTTCTTTCCATCCATCCTCTCCTTCTTTCCTTCGTTCTTTTTGGCCTTCCTTTGCTTTCCTTCTTTTTTTCCTACCTTCCTCCTTTCCTTGCTTCCCCCATTAGTTCCTTCTTTCCTTCCTTCCTTGTTATTATTCCAAACTCTTTCTTAATCGCACGGTTCGCTACTTCTCCCAGTTTTCATCTGATCCCCAAACATTACACATCAACACCCTAGCAACCCCCAGAACATAGCAACCGCATAGCAACGCCCTAGCAACCACTCAGAACACCATAGCAACTGCCAAGCAACACCATAGATACCGCTTAGCAACTGCCTAGCAACCACCCAAAACACCAAAGCAACCGCTGAGCAACGCCCTAGCAACCACCCAGAACACATAGCAACCGCCAAGCAACGCCCAGGCAACCACGCAGAACACTATAGCAACTGCCTAGCAATGCGCTAGCAACCACCCAGAACACCATAGCAACCACCTAGCAATGCCCTAGGAACCACTCAGAACACCATAGCAACAGCCTAGCAACGCCCTAGCAACCTCCCAGAACACCATAGCAACCGCCTAGCAACGCCCTAGCAACCACTCATAACACCGTAGCAACTGCCTAGCAACACCCTAGAAACCACCCAGAACACCATAGTAACCACCTAACAATGCTGTAGCAATCACTCAGAACACCATAGCAACTGCCTAGCAACCACTCAAAACACCATAGCAACTGCCTAGCAACCACTCAAAACACCATAGCAACCGCTGAGCAACGCGCTAGCAACCACCCAGAACACATAGCAACCGCCTAGCAACGCCCTAGCAACCACTCAGAACACCGTAGCAACTGCCTAGCAATGCCCTAGGAACCACTCAGAACACCATAGCAACTGCCTAGCAACGCCCTAGCAACCTCCCAGAACACCATAGCAACCGCCTAGCAACGCCCTAGCAACCACTCATAACACCGTAGCAACTGCCTAGCAACACCCTAGCAACCACCCAGAACACCATAGCAACCACCTAACAATGCTGTAGCAATCAGTCAGAACACCATAGCAACTGCCTAGCAACACCCTAGCAACCACCCAGAACACCATAGCAACTGCCTAGCAATGCCCTAGCAACCACCCAGAAAACCATAGCAACTGCCTAGCAACGCCCTAGCAACCACCCAGAAAACCATAGCAACTGCCTAGCAACGCCCTAGCAACCATCCAGAACACCGTAGCAACGTCCTAGCAACGCCCTAGAAACCACCCAGAACACCATAGCAACCGCCGGGCAACCACTCAGAACACCAAAGCAACGGCCTAGCAACGCCCTAGCAACCACCCTGAACACCAGAGTAACCACCGAGCAACGCCCTAGCAACCACCAAGAACACAATAATAACCGCCTAGCAACCACCCAGAACACCATAGCAACCGCCTAGCAATGCCTTATCAACCACCCAGAACACCGTAGCAACCACCTAGCAACCACCCAGAAGACCATAGCAACTACCTAGCAACGCCCTAGCAACCACCCAGAACACCATAGCAACCACCTATCAACGCCCTAGCAACCACCCAGAACACCAAAGCAACTGCCTAGCAACGCCCTAGCAACCACCCAGAACACCATAGCAACGGCCTAGCAACCACTCAGGACACCGAAGCAACTGCCTAGCAACGCCCTAGCAACCACCCAGAACACCATAGAAACCACCTATCAACGCCCTAGCAACCACCCAGAACACCAAAGCAACTGCCTAGCAACGCCCTAGCAACCACCCAGAACACCATAGCAACGGCTTAGCAACCACTCAGGACACCGAAGCAACTGCCTAGCTATGCCCTAGCAACCACCCAGAACACCATAGCAACTGTCTAGCAGCGCACTAGCAACCACCCAGAACACCATAGCAACTGCCTAGCAACACCCAAGCAACCACCCTGAACACCATAGCAACAGCCTCGCAACGCCCTAGCAACCACCCAGAACACCATAGCAACCACCTAGCAACCACCCAGAACACCATAGCAACTGCCTAGCAAGGCCCTAGCAACCACTCAGAACACCATATCAACTGCCTAACAACGCCCTAGCAGCCACTCAGAACACCATAGCAACTGCTAGCAACGCCCTAACAACCACCCAGAACACCATAGCAACCGCATAGCAACGCCCCAGCAACCACCAAGAACACCATAGCAACTGCCTAGCAACCACCCAGAACACTATAGCAGCTGCCTAGCAACGCCCTAGCAACTACCCAGAACACCATAGCAACCGCCTAACAACCACTCAGAACACTATAGCAGCTGCCTAGCAACGCCCTAGCAACCACCCAGAACACCGTAGCAACCACCTAGCAACCACCCAGAAGACCATAGCAACTACCTAGCAACGCCCTAGCAACCACCCAGAACACCATAGCAACCGCCTCGCAACCACCCAGAACACCATAGCAACTGCCTAGCAATGCCCTAGAAACCACCCAGAACACCATAGGAACCGCCTAGCAACGCCCTAGCAACCACTCAGAACACCATAGCTACTGCCAAGCAACGCCCTCGTAACCACTCAGAGCACCATAGCAACTGCCAAGCTACGCCCCAGCAACCTCCCAGAACACCATAGAAACCACCTAGCAACTCCCTAGCAACCACCCAGAACAATATATCAACCACCTAATAATGCTCTAACAATCACCCAGAACACCGAAGCAACTGCCTAGCAACGCCCTAGCAACCACCCAGAACACCATAGCAACTGCCTAGCAACGCCGTAGCAACCACCCAGAACACCATAGCAACCGCCTAGCAACCACCCAGAACACCATAGCAACTGCCTAGCAACGCCTTAGCAACCACTCAGAACACCATATCAACCGCCTAGCAATGCCCTAGCAACCACCCAGAACACCATAGCAACAGCCTAGCAACCACCCAAAACACCATAGCTACTGCCAAGGAACGCCCTAGCAACCACCCAGAACACCATAGCAACCGCCTAGCAACCACTCAGGACACCAAAACAACTGCCTAGTAACACCCTTCAAACCACCCAGAACACCATAGCAACCGCCGAGCAACGCCCTAGCAACCACCCAGAACACCATAGCAACCGCCTGGCAACCACCCAGAACACCATAGCAACCACCTAGAACACCATAGCAACCGCCTAGCAACCACCCAGAACACCATATCAACCGCCTAGCAACGCCCTAGCAACCACCCAGAACACCATAGCAGCCGCCTAGCAACCACCCAGAACACCATAGCAACCGCCGAGCAATGCCCTAGCAACCACCCAGAACACCATAGCAACCGCCTAGCAACGCCCAAGCAACCAAGCAGAACACCATAGCAACTGCTTTGCAACGCCCTAGCAACCACTCAGAACACCATAGCAACCGCCTATCAACCACCCAGAACACCCTAGCAACGCCCTGGCAACCGCATAGAACACCATAGCAACCACCTAGCAACGCCCTAGCAACCACTCAGAACACCATAGCAACCGCCTATCAACCACCCAGAACACCCTAGCAACGTCCTGGCAACCGCCTAGATCACCATAGCAACTGCCTAGCAATGCCCTAGCAACCACCCAGAACACCATAGAAACCGCCAAGCAACCACCCGGAACACCATTGCAACTGCCTAGGAACACCCTAGCAACCACCCAGAACACCATAGCAACCGCCCAGCAGCGCCCTAGCAACCACCCAGAACACCATAGCAGCCGCCTAGCAACCATCCAGAACACCATAGCAACTGACTAGCAATGCCATAGCAACCACCCAGAACACCATAGCAACACCGTAGCAACTGCCTAGCAACGCCCTAGCAACCACCCAGAACACCGTAGAAACCACCTAGCAACACCCGAGTAACCACCCAAAACACCATAGCAACCGCTTAGCAACGCCCTAGCAACCACCCAGAACACCATAGAAACCGCCTAGCAACCACCCGGAACACCATAGCAACTGCTTAGCAATGTCCTAGCAACCACCCAGAATACTATAGCAACCGCCTAGCAGCGCCCTAGCAACCACCCAGAACGCCATAGCAACCGCCTAGCAACCATCCAGAACACCATAGCAACTGCTTAGCAATGCCCTAGCAACCACCCAGAACACCATAGCAATGCCCTAGCAACCACCCAGAACACTATAGCAACTGCCTAGCAATGTCCTAGCAACCACCCAGAACACCATAGAAACTGCCTTGCAACGCCCTAGCAACCACCCAAAACACCATAGCAACCACCTAGCAACCACCCAGAACACCATAGCAACTGCCTAGCAATGCCCTTACAACCACTCAAAACACCATAGCAACTGCCTAGCAACGCTCTAGCAACCACCCAGAACACCATAGCAACCACGTAACAACGCCCTAGTAACCACTCAAAACACCATAGCTACTGCCTACCAACGCCCTAGCACCCACTCAGAACATCATAGCAACTGCCTACCAACGCCCTAGCAACCACCAAGAAAACCATCGCAATCGCCTAGTAACACGCTAACAACCACTCAGAAGACATAGCAACGGCCTAGCAACGCCCTAGCAAGCACCAGGAACACCATAGCAACTGCCTAGTAATGCCCTAGCAACCACTCAGAACACCATGGCAACCGCCTAGCCATGCCCTATCAAGCACTCAGAACACTGTAGCAACTGCCTCGCACACCCTACCAACAACTCAGAACACCATAGCAACTGCCTTGCAATGCCCTAGCAACCACCCAGAACGCCATACGAGCTGCCTAGCAACACCCTCGCAAGTACACGGAACACCATAGCAACCACCTAGCAACAGTTTCAGCCAGTCCTCATTATGGCAAATTACAATAGAATAATGTAACTTTTTAAGCTACTCAAATTATCGACCGTTCAGCCATTCCAACTCCTGATTGTTATCGACTATGACTTCCGCCAACTGTTTCCTCTGCCCAAACCTGTCTCAAAATAAAAGTCCTAACTACAGTTCTTCACTATTAAAAAATTTCACGATTTAAAATTTCCATATGACAGCTGTCATCAACTATGACTCCCGCAAACTGTTTCCTTAGTCCACATCTGTTTCAAAATAAATGTCCTCACCACTACCGTAATTATCCTACTTAAAACCTAGCTACCAATATCATAATGCAACGATTTGTAACAAACTGCACCTTATGCAACTACACTTTGCATTTTCAATGCACACGTAATTCCCTGGAATTACATTATCTAGTGTTTATTACTTTTCTTCTAATGCACTTAATGCGGCCTCAACCGTTTAACGTAGAAACTTCATTCAAACTGTGTTGCGTGGGTCATACTTAGGACACCTGTGCAATGTATTTTTCATCTTTGTAACTTTTATACTTCTTGAGTTATTAATAAAAAACTATACATTTTTTTCTCCCCCATAGACTTAACATTGGCATTATGACATCACAATAGGGCCATTAAGCAAGTGGAATCTTGTGCCAGATGTTCTGACCACCTGCTGTAACTGTCAGTTTCTCAGGCTTTAAGACTACAATCTGGCTCTCTTGAGACTACAGCTTCCTTACTGCTTTCCTTCCTTCTTTTTTCTGTCATTCCTTCTTTCTTTCTTTTTCCCTCCTCACAAACTTCATATTTTGTACGCATATTATTCTAGTGATCCCATTGTGCCTTTTGGGCATTTTGAAATCATGGTGCCCAAAATTTTTCCGTCCGTCCGTCTCAAAAAATATACCACTTACAAACTTCAAATTTGCTATGGAACTTACTCTTTTGGCATAGTTGTGCCTTTTGGGGGTTTCAGTTCCATTCTGCCCAAAATTTTTCATTTCTATACCAAAAACAGCCCCAAAATTGGACTTTGTCCCTTTTCTACAGCAGTATTCAAAAACTCTTCCACAAATCACAAATTATGTGGAACCGGTGGGATATGTCATCTTATGATGACTCTTGTTATAAGACGGCCGAAGTTGGTTCTTTTATTTCTTCAGAAGTAATAACGGAACCCATGGTCAAAGGCTTTCGGGAATGAACATGATTCTTGGTAATAATTAAATACATGTTGGAAACAATTCTTCACATTTTAGTTATCTTGCTTTAGAATATTTATTATGAAATGTTTTGATGCTGTTATGTGGTAATTTTGTGTCACATGCTTCATATCTATTACTGTGCATGGGGAATATTGAACTGAAGCTTGCGATATCTGCCAGAAAAATCACAATTAGATATTTTCCTCGAATCGTTCAGCCCTAGTCTCCGTACTATGTACCGAGATGAGCATCCTGAATTTGCACCCAAAATGTTATTCGATGTTGATTCGAAGGGGACTGAAATTATCAGATGACCTATTTTTGCCAAAATATGGTAGGTAATTTGCGCCATAAATTTTTACTTTGCGAATTACGGACGTGGCCTATTTGCATGGGATTACGATTACAGACAGTCTCAGCAGTTATTATCCCCCTGGCATATGATGGGGTGATATTGTCATGGGTGTGGCTGTCTGTCCCTCCGTCTGTCTGTGGACATTTCATTTCCGGGGCATAAATTGAAAACCACTCAATATTTTTCCACAAAACTGGGTGTGCACATTAGTTATGACCTGATGTGGCGCCTTTTGCTAATTAGAAGTTGATGACATAAGGCCAGGGGGATATGCCATCTCCTAATGGCTCTTGTTAAAAATAACCAGAGGTTCCAAGGTTGTACTTGTCCTGTGCGAACAGGGCTTAAGACTCTTTCTCCCTTTGTTTGTCACATTACCAACTGCACTCATTTAATAGATTTCAATTAAGAACAAATTTGATTACTGCTGTAATAAGATGAAATTAATTTGACTTATGAAATGCAGCTCAACCTGATTTTGTGATCCTCAATGACATTTTTGGTTGTCAGAAATCTAATATGTACAGACAAAGAACTAAACAGCCACTCTAACAGAGCAACATCCCAAAAATGTTGAAATAAAATCTCAAATCTTGAGTAAACATAAAGGCACAAAATCTTTGTGTGCGGTCACTAATAAACAATGGCCTTTTTTAGTTGTGATAACTTGACTTGCTGGTAACTTCCAAGATTCTATTCGCAATGATTCATCAAATGTTTTTCATATACAGAACAGAACAAGGCTATCAGCTGCCCCAGAGTAACAGCTACCTGACACCCTTGGCCCCAGTTTGAGGCTGTGTTGGATATATAGTCAAATAGGATTCCTCTGATAGCAGACTGCTGTAACATGCTGTAATATGTGCTGAGAAATATTGAAGTTTATGGTTGTGATTGCCTTATCTGACCTAATACTTGCTCTATGTATTGCTTGCATCATTTATTCTCAGATTTTGAGTGAGTGGTTTGGGCGTTCTGTGATCCGCTCCTGTGTGAAGCTGAGCTATGACCACGCGCAGTGCATGATCGACACACCGAATAAGCTTTTCTCTGAAGAGGAGCTGCCCCCATTCGACTCTCACCACCCTATTGATGAGATCCACCAGGCTGTCCTCAATCTGCATGCTATTGCCAAGAACCTCCGGGCCCAGCGATTCCAGGGTGGGGCACTACGGCTCGACCAGGTTAGGCCCACTTCCGGACTCGTGCAGCGTCACTATATATGCTGACATGGTCACAGCAATACGGAGTCAGTTAATTGGCAGTCAGGCTCAGTGTCATGCAACTCCTCAGACTTGTGCACACACACAGTCACTCTGAGAATGGAGGGAGGACTACATGCTCTTCTCTTGTGCAAAGACCTTCTGATCTTCCTCTTAACCCTCAATTAACCTTAACTTAATTTGTGCAGAAGCCAAATGTGGCTATTGATGCAATACCCTATTTTTGGCTTTATAATTCATCTGAACTTTACAGAGATGGGGCAAATGGCTTCAATAATACGGGACACTTGTAGTATATTGTATTTCAGTGTCATTCCATAATTTTAGCTTAGCGCCAGAGCTGCAAGCGCAAAAAAATCTTCATGAAAATTCCGCAATGAGATTGCTAAAAAAAAAAAAAAAAAAAATTATATTCAGAATTGAAAAATGGCTGGGAGTTAAAACAATACATTTCTGGGATCATGTACACTTGTGGTCAAGGAGTTTATCACCAGACAGATTTTTAGCTTACATGGCCAAAGGCCATATAAGCTATTGTTATGGGTTTGCGTTCAGTGTAGTCTGTCGTCTGTAAACAACTTCTCCGAACTGCTGGACTGATTGCTCTGAAATTTTTTGTGTATGTTCCATATCAGGATGGGACTAAAGTTTGTTCAATACTTTGGAATAATTATTAAAATTTTTGTTACAATAGAGTTTTATGGGAGGGAAATTTTTGATGGGCTATATCTTTGAAACGGGAAGAGATAAGGTCATACTTACTATTAACCTTAAATTGGAAGTCCTATATGGGCTTCAATTTTGCACCCTGATCTTTGACCTCAGGTGACCTTGAAAGGTCAAATTCAATGTCATGGAATTTCACTGTCCTATATCTCTGAAAATACTGGACGGATTGTTCTGAAATAATGCTTAGGGGGGCGCCAGTGAGATGATCGAAGTGTAGATGTAATTTTTTTCCAGCACCTCTTGACACACGGTTTTATTGTTTAAAAACTGACTTTTTGATGATCAAACTCTTTAATTTTTACGATAAAACCTTTGCCATTTGCTTTACGTTCACACCGCTAAAAGTTTAATGTTGATTTGCCAAGTAAAGCTGCCCGAGGCAGAAGGGGGAGCTGCTCGCCCTACAGCAAAGTGCTATTGTTAGTAGAGCAGCACGATTAATCTAATCACAATTGCAATCGCGATGTCAAGCAGTGCGAGTACATAACCGCAAAAAAGGCGGCGATTTGCGATTCAGTCTATATAAGCGTGTGCTGCCTGTGAACATAACTACGTCTCCTTTAATTGTATGCAGTCTGCAGACGTATGCAATCCTGAGCTCTGTCCGAGTAGTCAAAAATTACGTCCTAAAAAATAATTCCACACCATTTTTCTTTAATCTATGTGGAAAACGTCTGAAGGTAAAGGAAGGCTGTAACATGGAATTCCTTAGGAATACAATCGCGCTAATAAGAAAATTCGAATGCACTTAAAGCAGGCAATGTGAACATGATGGGGTCCCATACGTTTCTTTACGCGATTGGTCAGATGAATAGTTGCCCCTTTAAATACTGCTGTGCAGAATTGTGGAATGGCGTTATCTCCTTTCTTTTTGAAAAGGATGCATCTGTGTACCCTATGCTAAAGGAGCTAAATTAGGAAAAACTGAAACACCGTTCCTTAACATTCCACATTCCTTAACAGGCTCTTATCATAGTTGCCACTGCACGTAATCATTTCCGGATTTCCGGCGGATTTCCCGTGCTCCAGCGCTTGCGGGAGAAAAAGGTTCGGCGCTCTCAGCGCTTCCCGACTAGGCTCCATATGCACTATCTAGGGCAAGTAAAAAAATTCAGCGATCTGGTTGAGGCAAAGAATTTTGCTTAGCAAGAACTTTAAGTAATGAATGAAGAGTTAAAACGTACATTGAATTAGGGCTGCAACGATTACTCGGGTAACTCGAGTAATTCGAGTACAAAAAATAATCGAGGCAAATTCCTTACCTCGAGGCTCCGTTTAATTAATGTCACGTTACTCTTTATTTTAATTTGTGTATCATCGCGGCATTCTGTATATGTTAACTATAGCGCTGTTCAGATAGGCCATATCCCTGTTTCAATATACACATAGAAATAACATTTATAAATGTAACGTTACAGTGACGGTCCGTCGGCAGAAACACAGGGCCAGCAATAACCTCACCTTTCACTTCTTAATGACAGACACCTCTCGCAGTTTACCTCCCCAATTAAAAACAGTTGCTCAGACTGATTGCTGGAACCGATGAGAATCTAATTTATTTTTGAAAGCCTTGTTATACATTGCACTACGAATATATACGGCGTTTACCTCCGCACATCAATGACGATGGAAAATATCAATCGCCGACGTCTTTATAATTTCTGGATTTGCGTAAATTAGTTCGCGAGGTTAATTGAGCAACAAGTCAGGAGAATCCGTTCTCTCGTCTGAATGTAGTAACAGCTCAAGTGCGTTGTTAGACGCACAGCTGAGTGATAACAACGAAAGTAATCGCCGCGAAGTCAGCGAAAGTTCCAGATTTTTTGCAGATTGTCATCCTTGCGGAGTCACATCAATTATATCAACATGGCCAACAGATGATCGCTTTGTCATTCGTTAATTATTACATGTCATGCATTGGCGGTAGCTGTTCAGTTAATAAACTGATTGTTAATCAGGCAAACCTGATCGCAACAGCACATCGTCAATACTGCAGCGCCTAAAAAGAAAACGCCCTCACTTCACCGTTACAAAGTAACATTCATTTAAGATTGATATTAACACTAGCGCCTGTTAAAACGTACAGTATTCATAGCCTGTGGTGTTAGTCTGTAGTAACGAGGCATGGAAGTCACTCACGTCAAGCGCAATTTTAAAAAAAGGGGGGGGCGGGGCGTCTAGATTACGCATAGCCTGTTGGTGTCCGCAGATAAACTTGTATTAAACACCTTTTTTGTCATGTCAGTTCATACTTGTCAGACTAGTAATGCGGCTGTCCACACCAACACTGATACACACACAGGTACACATACAGTATAGTTCATATATGAGGTGAAGAGTTTTGCTCTTAAGCCAGCAATGGTTTAAACTTTAAAGTTTTCATTGAGAAGCTCGGTGTTTTGATTTTTTTATACAGGGAGAGCTAATCTCTCTCTCTCTCTCTGTCCCCTTTCTTATACACGTTTGCCAAATTCATACCAATCGGCTTAGTTCTTGTGCCTAATGGTTTAGGCTGCTTTGGATTGTTGACTGAAATGCTGAATTTTAATTCCACTTTGAATGGCCGACTGCTGAATTGTCCATCCATCCATTTTCTATACCCACTTATTCCTCACTAGGGTCACGGGGCGAGCTGGAGCCTATCCCAGCAGACTACGGGCAAAGGCAGGGACCACTGCTGAATTGTATTTAATTTTTTATTTACATAGCAAAGATTTATTTTTATTGTCTTAGATGAAGATTGTTTTATTGGCTTAGTTCTTAAGCCAGCAATGGTTTCAACTTTGAAAGTTGTTAATATAAAAATCTTTTTCTGAGGAAAAAAACCGCAATTGTTTGTTCATTTTAAAAGGCCTTTCATATTCCATTGTACAAAATTTATTTAATTGTTTAAAAACAAAAAAGTAAGATTCGTTAGATTACTCGATTACTCGTAGAAATAATCGACAGAATACCCGATTCCAAAAATACTCGATAGTTGCAGCTCTACATTGAATGATCTTCTTGTATCACAGTTTTTCCATGTTCTAATATCTCTCTGTCTCTTTCTATATATCTGCCTGTGAGGGGCAGTGAGTTTTTGGAGTTTATTCTTCCCTTCAAGCCCTTTTTGGCTGGCGATCCCCAATGTGTGCAGCTAGTTTGGCAAAAAAAAAAATATATACATATGGTGGTTTCATGTTGTATTGTGGGGTGCACTAACCATTTTAAAAAGGGAGATTCAGTAAATTTTTTCTGCTTCCACTGCGGTAAGAGACCGCGAAGAGCATGGCTATGTGCAATCAACCGAAAAGATTTTGCACCGAAGGGCCATTCAAGGGTTTGCAGTGCGCATTTTGTAAGTGGCTGGCCTGATTACACAGACCCGAAAGATGTTGACATCGCGCCACCGGCCTTTTCTTACAAAGAAAATAGATCCAACTCTCATCCAACATCATGAGATCGGCAAGTGAGGCGAGATAGCTGTTAGGGTAAGTGTTGGATTTTGTGAGAAGTGTACACAGAATGGAGCTGCAGTTCAAAATGTAATCCTATGTTGCTATACATCTTGAGTTCGTGCTGTTACTCTTTACTGCTGCAATTCTTGTGATTAGGGCCCGAGCCGACTGAAAGTAGTCCGAGGACCCTATTGAAATCAGCGTTTCCCCTAGAATTTTTTTCAGCAGCGGTGTTACTGTGTCCGTCTCCATGAGGACGCGACGTCGACCCGTGTTCATGTGCGTGAAAATAGTTTAAAATTAAATGAACTTGGAATCCTTATAGACAGGATTATAACATGTTTGTATTTTGTTTCAATTTACAGCTTTTATCTGAAGAAAATAAAAATAATCTCTGCTTCTCTTCCTGCTCCTCTCTTCGCTCCTCTCCCTGTTCATGACCTCCTCCTGCTTCTCTTTCCTCTCTCACTTGTACTCCTGATCTTCTTTTCTATATCATACTTCACAACTTCAGCATGTTGGAACCAGCACTTTCACTTACATAATCATACATTGTACATTAAAATCCAAAAGAAACTCGTTATCTTAAAGGTGACTAGTTTGCATCCATAATTTACTGTACTAATTTCTGCTCCTCCATGGTTACATCCTCCTTTCTCTTCCTAACCACCCAATTTAACAGACTCATCATGAAAATTGAAATATACTCAGCAACAAAAGTTTCTGTGACACCATTTATGTGTATGTTATAAATGACACGCAAAGATCTCAATGCAATCAATATGTTTATTTAACAGGAGAAACACTGACTTTTCAGTGCCAACGTCACTCAAAACGAAAAATGTCATTTTCATGCGTCATGAAGCACTTGTCTGACGTCTAACCAATTGTGACCTTCACACTTCAATACCGGGTGTGACTTCCTCGTGCCATGATGCAAGCAACGCATCTCCGGCGCATGGACCGAATCAGATGTGCCAGAAATTGCTGTGGGATGTCATTCCAAATCTGACGTAGACGTTGTTGCAATTCCTGGAGTGTAGCTGGCGGGTTATCCAACCGCCGCAAACGTTGATCCATCTCGTCCCAAAGATGCTCGATTGGGGACATGTCTGGGGATCTGGCTGGCCATGGCAGGACATTGACATGTTGTTGCATCAGATACTGCTGTACAATCCTTGCAGCGTGTGGTCTGGCGTTATCATGTTGCAGCGTTATTCCGGGACCATGTTGCATCAAAAACGGTACCACCAATGGCCGTAGCACTTCATTGCGATATCTTTGACCTGTCAGATTTCCATCAATAACAAGCAAATCTGTTCTGTTTCTAGCCGTGATCCCTCCCCAAATCATGACACTACCACCTCCAAAACGATCAAATTCCTGAACACAGTTGTTGGCATAACGTTCTCCACGTCGACGGTATACACGTAAACGACCATCACATCGGTTAAGCATGAATCTTGATTCATCAGTGAAGAGTACAAGATCCCACTGACGTTGGATCCACCGTCGATGTTGTTGTGCCCACTGTAGACGCAGTCGTCGGTGTTGTACTGTGAGTGTTGAACGTCTTGCTGGCCGACGTGGGACAATGCCAAAATGACGGAGACGGCGACGGATTGTCTGTGCAGACAGTCGCCTCAAACCAGGTATCGTTCTTGCAGTTATGGTTGCAGGTTGGAATCGATTTCGGAGATGGGTTGTTCGAATCCAGTTGTCCTGTCTGGGAGTGGTTACTCGTGGACGGCCGCTGCGAGGACGGTCTCTGACATGTCTTGTCTGCTGATGACGCTGCCATAAGTTCCAAATGGTGTTTCGGTGGACATTCAGGCGATGAGCAACTTCCCTCTGCGAGGTTCCGGATTCAATCATCCCAATGGCCCTCCACCGATCATTTTCAGACAGTCTTGGCATTTAGAGGGTAGAGTTCCTGATCCGAAATGGCTGTGTTTTCGATAAGTGATGCTTCCGTCGTTCATCAGGCACAATGTGAACATTCCAAAAATTCTCCTCTTTTATTGCCATCCACAAGCATGATTTACGCACATTTTCACGTGCAAAGTCATTTTCTCGCATTTTCATGATTTCCATTTCAATGTTGTGTTTACGTGTACTGTTTCAGTCTGATATCACCATGTATGACAATTTCATAATTGCGTTATGAAAAATAATTAACAATATTGGTGTCACAGAAACTTTTGTTGCTGAGTATATCATTCAACTATCAACATGCAGAAAAAATATTTATACTAACTGAAATATCTAAGACAGTGGCAAAGATATAAACAGGGCAAGTATAGTAGTACAAACAGAATTAACAGTATAAATATGGCGGTATGAACAGATTTAACCGCATAAATACGGCTAATATGCAGTGACGGTCCGTCGGCAGCAAAAACCTCACTACACTCCATCGGCAGTGGGTAGGTTAACTCCGTCTACCCACTGCACGCTTTCGTACTCTTTCATAATAATGGCCACCAGGTGGCAACCGCAAGTCGACGACGACTGAGGACCAATCAGTGCCGAGCTTACAAATACGTCGCCAGCAGCAGACGGAATAGCGGAAACAACATGTGAACGGTGAACAATCCGCGATGATCATGGCAGAAAATACTGCCGAAACAAGGGTATACCGTTGTGCCGAAGGGCTTTCATGCTTGTGCGTGGTATGTCAGTGCGATATAAGATTAGGAAATACGTTCGCACGTGGAAGACTATGTATGACATCATGTGGGTCGCCCGGGGCCAATGACAAACGATGTTATAGATTGTCAGGTTAAAGCAGGATGAGTGCGCTGATTGGATGGTTGTGATCATGTGACCTAGAGGCCATTATTATGAAAGAGTACGAAAGCGTGCAGTGGGTAGACTGAGTTAACCTACCCACTGCAGATGGAGTGCATAACCTCACCTTTCGCTTCTTAATCTCGCAGTTTACCTCCCCGATGAGAAACAGTTGCTCAGACTGATTGGAGGAACCGAGGAGAGTCTAATTTATTTTTGAAAGCCTTTTTATACATTGCACTACGAATGTATACGCCGTTTACTTTCGCACATCAATGACGATGGAAAATATCAATCGCCTACGTCTTTATAATTTCTGGATTTGCGTAAATTAGTTTACGAGGTTCATTGAGCAATAAGCCATGAGAATCCGTTCTATAGTCTGAATGTAGTGACAGCTAAAGTGCGTTGTTAGGTACGATGCACAGCTGAGTGATAATAACGAAAATAATTGACGCAAAGTCAGCGAAAGTTCCGGATTTTTTGCAGATTGTCATTCTTGCGGTGTCACATCAATTATATCAACAAAGCCAATAGCTAATGGCTTTGTCATTCGTTAATCATTACGTGTCATGCATTGGTGGTGGCTGTTCAGTTTAACTGTTTGATTGTTAATCAGGCAGACCTGATCGCGAACAGTTTAAGAACAATTATGCGGGAAAGAGTGATGTTACTGAAGGCTTTACTGATATCTGACGGCACGCCACTGCTAATATGGCATAAGACTCTTGGCTTGAGAAGCTGTAGCATTTATAAACTGACAAACCGTACATTTTCTGTCAACTTAGGGCTAATCTTTCTGAATCGCTGCTGGTCCGTTCGCCATCACCGTGACTTTCTCTTCCCGCTAACTGCCTGAAGGAGCTACCCTGTTACGTTAACGTTATGTTACCTGCGCTACTCGCTATATAGACCTTGTATAAGCTTGAACGTTACCTTTTATGTTGATGACCTAAGAGGGTCCGATAGGATTTGATGCGCTCGTTGTTGACTCAAAACGAGTCCAAAATAACGTTTTGTGTTGCTGCGCTCACACAGTTCCAGTGAACATCATTAATAGCGCATTGATATTAATGATCATATGAAATTTCAGCCGCAGCGCTCCGTAATCCTGCAGCGGCGCAGCACCGCTGCTGAAGGAATGTAGGGGAAACACTGGAAATCGTACTGTTTATTTTTAGTATTGGGGCCCGAGCCGACTGCAAGTCATCGGAGGACCCTGAAATCGTACTCTTTATTTTTATTATTATTATTACCATTATTATTATTATTATTCTCGGACAAGTCACAGGCCATTTTTGCCCCTTTCCCAAAGGTGAACACGCGCCTAACTGTCCACATATGTCCGGCCGGATCCGAAATTTGATATTTTTTGTGCGGTCGCACAGGTTCGACCCCAAATACTGAAATAGCGCCCCCCAAACACATTTCAAAATTCCCATTGGGAAATTCGGTTACTTTGTCGTAGGCAGACTAAATTCAGTTGACACCTGTATCATACCCAGACATACAAAAAAACGTTATTGGAGCCATGCCCTAAACCCAACAGTAAGTCAGAATTTTTTTGAATTTTTTTATTTTAAAATGAACTCCTCCCAGTGATTTCGCCCGATCGACTTCAAATTTGGTAAAGATCATCTAGAGACCAAGCTGATCAAAAGTTGTGCCCTGCAGCTGCTGGGGCGTGACAAATTTTGGTGACTCGACGAAAAAATTTCACAATGCTCTCACATGATTGCTCTGCCCTGAACGTCAGACGTATTAACTTGCCACTTTGCTGATAGCGGCCCCCTGTGGTTACAGGAAGTGACTACTTTTTACTTTCACTTGTACTGATGACACATAGTTGAACCCATTAACTTCATTCCACTTCTTAAACATGCAGAACAAGTTTGTGAAGCTACACTATGAATGTTGTGGCGTTACGAGTAATGGCATCCGTGTGGCGATGCTGCAACTATAGATCCCTCGCCATGAAAATACGTTCGGGTTTCACAATGCTCTCACACCCACATACTTGACTGTAGCAGCTTCAAACTTGTTGGACACAATGATTGCTCCGCCCTGAACGTATTAACTTACCACTTTGCTAACAGCGCCCCCCTGTGGTAACAGAAAGTGTCCAGTTATTACTTTCACCAGTACTGATGATACATAGTTGAACCCATAAACCTCAATCCACTTCTTAAACATGCAGAACAAGTTGATGAAGCCACATTATGAATGCTGTGAAGCTACGAGTAATTGCAGCCGTGTAGCAGCTCGGCGACCATCCATTCCTCGCCATGAAAATACGTTTGGATTTTTGTTGTCTTTACTAAACTCGTATCATCATAAAAATGGATACACAGGTCAAGGGTGGCGAGCTCTCACATCTGAATGGGGTGTTGCACATGAGGGCAGCAAAATGTCTCAATGGCGCCCCCTTGAAATTTTCAGAAACCCCTCCCCATGGGGCTTTTTTTGGAGTAGGAAGATAAAAATTGGTACACGTGTAATTTGCCAAGATGCAGAAAGTCACTAGCACCCATGGTCAACTCCAAACAGGAAGTCGGCCCTTTTGATTTTAAGGTGTCATTTTATCCTGATTTCCACACATTGTATTTTAACGAACTCGTCCTAGAGATTTCATCCAATCTACACCAAATTAATTAGGAAACATCGAGAGACCATGCTGATCAAAAGTTGTGCTCTGAAGGTCTGTAGGTCAGTGGGCATGGCCGCTAACAGGACGCGATGAGTTTTTACTTTCACTTGCACTGATGGCACATAGTTGTACCCATGAACTTCATTCCACTTTTACAACGTGTACAACAAGTTGTTGAAGCTGTCTTATGAATGCTGTGAAGCTGTAAGTAATGGCGTGTGTGTGGCAACGCGGCGAATATGTATCCCTCACCATGAAACTACGTTTGGGTTTTTGCTGTCTTTAATGAACTCGTATCACCATGGAAATTGATTTGCCGGTCAAGGGTCGTGAGCTCTAACATCTGTTTGGGGTGTTGCCCATGAGGGCTGCAAAATGCCTCGATGGCGCCCCCTTAATTTTGAAAAACCCCTCCCCCTCCCTTTAGGGGTTTTTTGGAAAAGGAAGATGATAATTGGGACAGGTGTGTATGTTGCCAAGACAAACAAAAAAGTCTCAGGAAGTCAGCCATTTTGATTTTAAGGTGTCACTTTGGCCCGATTTGCACACGCTGTATTTTAACAAACTCCTCCTAGGGATTCTGTCCAATCAACCTCAAATTTACTACAGATTATCAAGAGACCATGCTGATCAAAAGTTGTGCTCTGCATGTTTGTAGCTCAATGGGCATGGCCGCGATGGCGTCCCCATTTCTGATGCCTCGCCATGCACATTCAGGTAGCTCTCTCTCCCTCATACTTCATCCAAATGGATTCAAAATTCCTCTACTTGATAAGAGCCCCGCTCTGAATGCTTCCATATGCTCATAGTGAATCTTGGTCTTGGCGCCCCCTTGTGGAAAAAGGAAATGCCATTTTTCGGGCCCGAGCCGACTGAAAGTTGTCCGAGGACCCTATTGAAATTGTACTGTTTATTATTATTATTAATATTATTAGGGCCCGAGCCGACTGAAAGTCGTCCGAGGATCCTATTGAAATCGTACTATTTATTAGGGCCCGAGCACGACTGCAAGTCGTCCGCGGAAAACCCTATTGAAATCATGCTGTTTATTAGGGCCCGAGCACGACTGCAAGTCGTCCGCGGAGGACCCTATTGAAATCATGCTGTTTAGAATTAGGGCCCGAGCACGACTGCAAGTCGTCCGCGGAGGACCCTATTGAAATCATGCTGTTTATTATTATTATTATTAGGGCCCGAGCACCGACCAGTGCCAGGGCCCGGAACGGGTCCTGGCACCGAAGGTGTGAGGAACCTATTGTTTTTGATGGGATTTTTATTATTCTTCTTCTTCTTCTTTTTATTCTGCTGCGAGAACGCATTTTTGAGGGCTTTGCCACGCACGAAAACTCACAAAAATTTGCCCACACGTCAGTCGTCGTGAAAATTGCAAAAAATTATTATTTTTGTGCTTGGACATGCCCCGGTGGCTCTATAGCGCCACCAAACACGCGGCCATTTTGGAACGCACTTGCTCGGATTCTCACAAAATTTTATAGAGTCATAGTAGTCATCATAAATTTTTTTGTAAATTTTTTTGAAATTTTTTTGCCTCACAGGAAGTGAGCTATGAGCCATTTCCTGCGTTTTTTTAGATTTTACGAACACATTTTTGAGGGTTTTATCATACTCGAAAACTCACCAAACTTGGCTCATAGACTAGAAATATTACGTTCTTTGATTCGATATCTCATTTGGCACTGGGTGTGACATGGTAGCTCTATAGCGCCCCCTAATACATAATTGCATTTTTGAGGGCCTCAGCATGCTTGAAAACTCACAAAACTTTGCAAACATATTAAGCTGGTCTTACTTTTAACTAGAATTTAGGGTTTACAGATGGATGTGGCAAAATTGCATTACAGCGCCACCTAGAAAATTTCAATGAAGCAGCCCTCGCAGCGTGTTTGACCTACATGTACAAAATTCGGTGGACATGTGTACTATGCCAAGACCTAAAAAAAAGTTTCTTGGTGCCATCAACTAGACTCAACAGGAAGTCCGCCATTTTTAATTGAATTTGCAAATTTTTTGAATTTTTTGCCATTCACAGGCTTCGTACTTTAACGAACTCATCCTAGAGATTTTATCCGATCAACTTAAAATTTTGAATTTAACATCATAAGACCTTCTCCATGTTAAATTGCGAAGCTTTTTTGGATTCATTGAACTTTGTATCCGTGGCGTCGCGGCGAATTTTGATGTTCCGCCATGAAACAGGAAGTTGGTTTTACGCACACATGCTTTGTGAGAGTTGCGCGAAACTTCACATGCTTGATAATAGTCTACTTTAAAGTATACCCACATGTTGATATTGGATTGGGTGTGGTCAGGTGGCTCTACAGCGCCCTCTTGACACGGCCATGTTGAGATAAAAGTGCTTTAATGTTCATGAAATTTGGTGTGGTCATTGTGTTTGTCATGTCGAGTGATGGTAATTTTTTTGAAGTTTTTTGGCCAAACAGGAAGTGAGCTATGAGCCATTTCCTGCGTTTTTCCAAATTTTAGAAACACATGTTTGGGAGCCTTAGAATACTCAATCTTGTAAAAAGTTGCACAAATTATAATTGTCTTATTGTCTTCAATTTTATACATCAATTTACACTAAATTTGGCACAATGGCTCTTTAGCGCCCCCAATCAGATTTTTAAAAGAATTGCCCTTTTGAGGGTCTCAGCATGTTCGAAAACTCACAAAATTTTGTCAATGTATAAAAACCATCATTCGTATTACTCTGACAAAAAACTTACAAATCGACATGACAAAAATGGCATTATAGCGCCCCCTGGAAAATTTCAAATAAGCAGCCCTCGCAGCCCGGTAAACCCACATGTATGAAATTCGGTAGACATGTGGAATATGCCGAGACCTACAAAAAAGTCTCTTGGTGCCATGACCTAGACTCAACAGGAAGGCTGCCATTTTTAATTGAAATTGCAACTTTTTTTTTTTTTTTTTTTGCCATTCACAGGTGTCGTACTTTAACGAACTCCTCCTAGAGATTTTATCCGATCAACTTAAAATTTGGCATATAATATGGAAAGACCTTGCTAATGTTAAATTGCGAAGCTTTTTTGATTTCATCGAACGATGCATCCGTGGCGTCACAGCGAATTTTGATGTCCTGCCATGAAACAGGAAGTTACTTTCACTTCCACATACTTTGTGGGATTTGCCTGAAACTTTCCAACCTTGATAAGATTGTCCGCCCAAGTACAGGTATATGCTAATTTTAGATAGAGAGGTTCCAGGTGGCTCCACAGCGCCCTCTAGATATGGCCATGTTCAGATAAAAGTGCTTGAACGTTCATGAAATTTGGTGTGATCATTGCATTAGTCATTCCCCGCAATTGTTAATTTTTTGAAATTTTTTTGCCAAGCAGGAAGTGAGCTATGAGCTATTTCTTGCGTTTTTCCAAATTTTACGAACACACGTTTTAAGGCCTTAGAATGCTCCAAAACTTGCAAAACCATCCAAAAATTAGAACTGTCTTATTCTCTTCAATACATCCATCAATCGGCACTAAATGGGGCATATTGGCTCTATAGCGCCCCCGATAATATTTATAAAAGAATTGCTCTTTTGTCAGTCTAAACATGCTGGAAAATTTACAAAAATCAAAACACTCATGGAGCCCCGTATTACGATTACTGTGTTGTAGATTTTGTGCACAGGCAAGTCAAAATGGTATCATAGCGCCCTCCAGAAAATTTTTGCACTCCCATCAGGAAACCACATTGTACGCGGTCGAGATGTGTCCAATGGCTCTGAATGGACACCTGCAGCCATCAAGATCTTGCTGCCACCCCAATGTGCACAGGGGGGGCGAGGGCCCTTTCAACGCTGCTTGCAGCTTTAATTCTTCTTCTTCTTCTTATTAGGGCCCGAGCACCGACCGGTGCCAGGGCCCGGAACGGGTCCTGGCACCGAAGGTGCGAGGAACCTATTGTTTTTGATGGGATTTTTATTAGGGCCCGAGCACCGACCGGTGCGAGGAACCTATTGTTTTTGATGGGATTTTTATTATTCTTCTTCTTCTTCTTCTTTTTCTTCTTCTTCTTTTTATTCTGCTGCGAGAACGCATTTTTGAGGGCTTTGCCATTGACGAAAACTCACAAAAATTTGCCCACACGTCAGTCGTCGTGAAAATTGCAAAGTATTATTATTTTTGTGCTTGGACATGCCTCGGTGGCTCTATAGCGCCACCAAACACGCTGCCATTTTGGAACGCACTTGCTCGGATTCTCACGAAATTTTATAGAGTCATAGTAGCCATCATAAATTTTTTTGTAAATTTTTTTTAAATTTTTTTGCCTCATAGGAAGTGAGCTATGAGCCATTTCCTGCGTTTTTTCAGATTTTACGAACACATTTTTGAGGGTTTTATCATACTCGAAAACTCACCAAACTTGGCTCATAGACTAGAAATATTACGTTCTTTGATTCGATATCTCATTTGGCACTGGGTGTGACATGGTAGCTCTATAGCGCCCCCTAATACATAATTGCATTTTTGAGGGCCTCAGCATGCTTGAAAACTCACAAAACTTTGCAAACATATTAAGCTGGTCTTACTTTTTACTAGGATTTAAGATTTACAGATGGATGTGGCAAAATTGCATTACAGCGCCACCTAGAAAATTTCAATGAAGCAGCCCTCGCAGCGTGTTTGACCTACATGTACAAAATTCGGTGGACATGTGTACTATGCCAAGACCTAAAAAAAAGTTTCTTGGTGCCATTACCTAGACTCCACAGGAAGTCCGCCATTTTTAATTGAATTTGCAAATTTTTTAAATTTTTTGCCATTCACAGGCTTCGTACTTTAACGAACTCCTCCTAGAGATTTTATCCGATCAACTTAAAATTTTGAATTTAACATCTTAAGACCTTCTTGATGTTAAATTGCGAAGCTTTTTTGGATTCATTGAACTTTGTATCCGTGGCGTCGCGGCGAATTTCGATGTTCCGCCATGAAACAGGAAGTTGGTTTTACGCGCACATGCTTTGTGAAATTTGCGCGAAACTTTACAGGCTTTATAGGAGTCCACTTCCAAGTAGACCTATATGTTCATATTAGATTGGGTGTGGTCAGGTGGCTCCACAGCGCCCTCTTGAAACGGCCATGTTGAGATAAAAGTGCGTGAATGTTCATGAAATTTGGTGTGATCATTGCTTTGTTCATGTCAGGTTATTTTAATTTTTTTGAAATTTTTTGGCTAAACAGGAAGTGAGCTATGCGCCATTTCCTGCGTTTTTCCAAATTTTATAAACACATGTTTGGATGCTAAAGAATACTCGAAATCTTGCAAAAAGTTGAACAAATTATAATTGTCTTATTATCTTCAATTTTATATATCAATTCACACTAAATTTGGCACAATGGCTCTATTGCGCCCCCAATCAGATTTTTAAAAGAATTGCCATTTTGAGGGTCTCAGCATGTTCTAAAACTCACAAAATTTTGTAAATGTATATAGACCATCATTCGTATTACTCTGACAAAAAAATTATATATAGACATGGCAAAAATGTCACTATAGCGCCCCCTGGAAAATTTTAAATAAGCAGTCCTCGCAGCCTGGTAAACCTACATGTATGAAATTTGGTAGACATGTGGAATATGCCGAGACCTACAAAAAAGATTTTTGGTGCCATGACCTAGACTCAACAGGAAGTCCGCCATTTTTAATTGAAATTGCGACTTTTTTGGATTGTTGGCCATTCACAGGTGTCGTACTTTAACGAACTCCTCCTAGAGATTTCATTCGATCAACTTGAAATTTGGCTAATAGTATCTAAAGACATTGCCGATGTTAAATTGTGAAGTTTTTTTGGATTCATCGAATTTTGTTTCCGTGGCGTTGCGGCGAATTTCGATGTCCCGCCATTAAACAGGAAGTTGGTTTTACTCCCACATACTTCATGGGTTTTCCCTGAAACTTTCAAAGCTTTATAAAATGGTCCTCCCAAGTATCAATATGTGATAATATTAGATCAGGAGTGGCCAGATGGCTCCACAGCGCCCTCTAGATACGGCCATGTTAAGATAAATGTGCTTGAATGTTCATGAAATTTGGTGTGATCATTGCATTAGTCATTCCGGGCAATGATGAATTTTTTTGCCCAAACAGAAAGTGAGCTATTAGCTATTTCCTGCATTTTTCCAAATTTCACTAACACACGTTTAAAGGCCTTAGAATACTCCAAAGCTCGCAAAACCTTGCACAAATTATAGTTGTCTTATTTTCTTCAATGTCATTCATAAAAGGGCACTAAATGTGGCATAATGGCTTGATAGCGCCCCCAATCAGATTTTTAAAAGAAATCCCTTCTGAGGGTCTAAACCTGCTGTAAAATTTACAAAAATCAACAAGCTCAAAGAGCCTGGCATTAAGGTTACTATGCTGGAGATTTTGCGCACGAGCATGTCAAAATGATATCAAAGCGCCCCTCCAGAAAATTTTTGCACTCTCCGCAGGAAACCACATTGTTCAGTCTAGCAGTGTCCAATGGCAGTGAATGCACACCTGCACCCATCAAGATTTTGCTGCCTCCCCAACGTGCAAGAGGGGTGCGAGGGCCCTTTCAACGCTGCTTGCAGCTTTAATTCTTCTTCTTCTTTTTATTCTGCTGCGAGAACGCATTTTTGAGGGCTTTGCCATGCACGAAAACTCACAAAAATTTGCCCACACGTCAGTCGTGGTGAAAATTGCAAAGTATTATTATTTTTGTGCTTGGACATGCCTCGGTGGCTCAAAAGCGCCACCAAACACGCGGCCATTTTGGAACGCACTTGCTCGGATTCTCACGAAATTTTATAAAGTCATAGTAGTCATCATAAATTTTTTTGTAAATTTTTTTGAAATTTTTTTGCCTCACAGGAAGTGAGCTATGAGCCATTTCCTGCGTTTTTTCAGATTTTACGAACACATTTTTGAGGGCCTTATCATTCTCGAAAACACACCTATCTTGGCTCATAGATTGAAAATATGAAGTTCTTTGATTCAATATCTCATTTGGCACTAGGTGTGTTATGGTGGCTCTATAGCGCCCCCTAATACATAATTGCATTTTTGAGGGCATCAGCATGCTCGAAAACTCACGAAACTTTGCAATCATATTAAGCTGGTCATACTTTTTACTAGAAAGTGGGGTTTACGGATGGATATGGCAAAATTGCATTACAGCGCCACCTAGAAAATTTCAATGAAGCAGCCCTCGCAGTGTGTTTAACCTGCATGTACAAAATTTGGTGGAAATGTGTACTATGCCAAGACCTAAAAAAAAAGTCTCTTGGTGCCATGACCTAGACTCAACAGGAAGTCCGCCATTTTTAATTGAATTTGCAATTTTTTTTTATTTTTTGCCATTCACAGGCGTCGTACTTTAACGAACTCCTCCTAGAGATTTTACCCGATCAACTTACAATTTCGCATATGACTTTTTAAGACCTGGTCGATGTTAAATTGCAAAGCTTTTTTGGATTCATCGAACTTTGTATCCGTGGCGTCGCGGCGAATTTCGATGTTCCGCCATGAAACAGGAAGTTGGTTTTACGCGCACATGCGTTGTGAGATTTGCGCGAAACTTCACAGGCTTGATAAGAGTCTACTTCCAAGTATACCTATATGTTGATATTAGATTGGGTGTGGTCAGGTGGCACCACAGCGCCCTCTTGACACGGCCATGTTGAGATAAAAGTGCTTCAATGTTCATGAAATTTGGCGTGGCAATTGCATGTATTTTTTTGGGCTGTAATTATTTTTTTGAAATTTTTTAACCCAACAGGAAGTGAGCTATGAGCCATTTCCTGCGTTATTCCAAATATAAAGAACACAGATTTGGAGGTACTACCATACTCAAAAACTTGCAAAACTTTGCAAAAATTTTATTTGTCTGATTGTCTTCAATTTGAGACACAATTTGGCGGTAAATGTGACATAATGGCTGTATAGCGCCCCCAATCAGATTTTTAAAAGAATTGCCCTTTTGAGGGTCTCAGCATGCTCAAAAACTCACAAAATTTTGTACAACTCTAAAGCCTATCATTCCTATTACAATCATAAAAAATTTATATATAGGCGTGGCAAAAATGGCATTATAGCGCCCCCTGGAAAATTTCAAATAAGCAGCCCTTGCATCGTGGTTGATCAGCATGTATGAACTTCTGTGAACAAGTGGAATATCCTGAGACCTAAAAAAAAGTCTCTTGGAGCCATGACGTAGACCCAACAGGAAGTTTGCCATTTTTAATTGAAATTTCAACTTTTTTAGATTTTTCGCCATTCGCAGGTGTCGTACTTTAACGAACTCCTCCTAGAGACTTTATCCAATCAACTCAAAATTTGGCGAATAATATCTTAAGACCTTGCTGATGTTAAATTGCGAAGCTTTTTTGGATATATCGAACGATGTATACGTGGCATTGCGGCGAATTTCGGCGTCCCGCCATGAAACAGGAAGTTGGTATAACTCCCACATACTTTCTGGGATTAGTCTAAAACTTTCCAAACTTGATAAACTTGTCTACCCAAGTATAAATATATGCTAATATTAGATCGGAAATGGCCATGTAGCTCCACAGCGCCCTCTAGATACTACCATGTTAAGATAAAAGTGCTTGAATGTTCATAAAATTTGGTGTCATCATTGCATTAGTCATTCCGGGCAATGCGTAATTTTTTGAAATTTTTTGGCCAAACAGGAAGTGAGCTATGAGCTATTTCCTGCGTTTTTCCAAATTTTACGAATACACGTATTAAGGCCTTAGAAAGGTCCAAAACCTGCAAAAACGTGGCAAAAATTATCATTGTCTTATTGCCTTGAATTTGATACATCAACTGGGACTAAATGTGGCATAATGGCTCTATAGCGCCCCCAGTCAGATTCTTTAAACAATTGCTTTTTTGGGGCTCGAAGCGTGCTTAAAAATTTACGAAAATCAACAAACACATGATGCCCGGTATTCCAATAACTATGTTGTAGATTTTGCGCACAGGCATAACAAAATGGTATCATAGCGCCATCCAGAAGATTTTTGCAATCCCATCAGGAAAACACATTGTACACAGGCTAGTAGTGTCCAATGGCTGTTAATGGACAACTGCACCCATCAAGGTCTTGCTGCCACCCCACTGTGCATGAGGGGTGCGAGGGCCCTTTCAACGCTGCTTGCAGCTTTAATTCTTCTTCTTCTTCTTCTTCTTTTTATTCTGCTGCGAGAACGCATTTTTGAGGGCTTTTCCATGCACGAAAACTCACAAAAATTTGCCCACACGTCAGTCGTGATGAAAATTGCAAACTATTATTTATTTTGTGCTTGGACATGCCCCGGTGGCTCTATAGTGCCACCAAACACACGTCCATTTTGGAACGCACTTGCTTGGATTCTCACGAAATTTGGTAGGGTCATAGTAGTCATCGTAAATTTTTTTGTCAATTTTTTTGAAATTTTTTTGCATCAAAGGAAGCGAGCTATGAGCCATTTCCTGCGTTTTTTCAGATTTTACGAACACATTTATGAGGGCTTAGTCATACTCGAAAACTCACCAAACTTGGCTCATAGACTAAAAATATTAAGTTCTTCGATTTGGGATGACATGGTGGCTCTATAGCGCCCCCTAATACATAATTGCATTTTTTAAGGCATCAGCATGCTCGAAAACTCACGAAACTTTGCAAACATAATAAGCTGGTCATACTATTTACAAGAATATAGGGTTTACAGATAGAGGTGGCAAAATTGCATTACAGCGCCACCTAGAAAATTTCAATGAAGCAGCCCTCGCAGCGTGTTTAAGCTACATGTACGAAATTCGGTGGTAATGTGTACTATGCCAAGACCTAAAAAAAAGTCTCTCAGTGCCATGATCTAGACTCAACAGGAAGTCCGCCATTTTTAATTGAATTTGCAAATTTTTTTTATTTTTTGCCATTCACAGGCGTCGTACTTTAACAAACTCCTCCTAGAGATTTTATTCTATCAACTTAAAATTTCGCATATGACATCTGAAGACCTTGTTGATGTTAAATTGCGAAGCTTATTTGGATTCATTAAACTTTGTATCCGTGGCGTTGCGGCGAATTTCGATGTTCCGCCATGAAACAGGAAGTTGGTTTTACGCGCACATGCTTTGTGAGATTTGCGCGAAACTTCACAGGCTTGATTAAATTGTCCGCCTAAATATAAATATATGCTAATATCAGATCGGGAGTGGTCAGGTGGCTCCACAGCGCCCTCTAGATACGGCCATGTTAAGATAAAAGTGCTTGAATGTTCATGAAATTTTGTGTGATCATTGCATTCGTCATTGCAGGCAATGACTAAGTTTTTGAAATTTTTTGGCCAAACAGTAAGTGAGTTTTGAGCTATTTCCTGCGTTTTTTCTAATTTTACGAACGCACGTTTGAAAGCCTTAGAATACTCCAAAGCTTGCAAAACCTCGCACAAATTATAAATGTCTTATTCTCTTCAATGTCATCCATCAATTGGAGGCATAATAGCTCTATAGCACCCCCAATCAGATTTATAAAAGAATTGCATTTTTGAGGGTCTCAACATGTTCGAAAACTCACAAAATTTTGTAAATGTATAAAGACCATCATTCATAATACTCTAATAAAAAGCTTACATATTGGCATGGCAAAAATGTCATTATAGCGCCCCCTGTAAAATTTCAAATAAGGAGCCCTCGCAGCCCGTTAAACCTACATGTATGAAATTCGGTTGAGATGTAGAATATGACGAGACCTAAAAAAAAAGTCTCTTGTTGCCATGACCTAGACTCAACAGGAAGTGCGCCATTTTTAATTGAAATTGACACTTTTTTGGATTGTTGGCCATTCACAGGTGTCGTACTTTAACGAACTCCTCCTAGAGATTTCATCCGATCAACTTGAAATTTGGCTATTCGTATCTAAAGATGTTGCTGATGTTAAATTGCGAAGCCTTTCTGGATTCATTGAATTTTGTATCCGTAGCGTTGCGGCGAATTTCGATGTCCCGCCATGCAACAGGAAGTTGGGTTTACTCCCACATACTTTATGGGTTTTCCCTGAAACTTTCCAAACTTTATAAAATTGTCCTCCCAAGTAATAATATATGCAAATATTAGATCGAGAGGTGCCAGGTGGCTCCAGAGCGCCCTCTAGATATGGCCATGTTAAGATAAAAGTGCTTGAATATTCATGAAATTTGGTGTGATCATTGCATTAGTCATTCTGGGCAATGGCTAATTTTTTTGGCCAAACAGGAAGTGAGGGATGACCTATTTCCTGCGTTTTTCCAAATTTCACGAACACACGTTTGAAGGCCTTAGAATACTCCAAAGCTTGCAAAACCGAGCAGAATGTATTATTGTCTTATTCTCTTCAATGTCATCCATCAATTGGCACTAGATGTGGCATAATGACTCTATAGCGCCTCCAATCAGATTTATAGAAGAATTGCTCCTTTGCAGGTCTAAACATGCTGGAAAATTTACAAAAATCAACACACTTATGGAGTTCGGTAATACGATTACTATGTTGTAGATTTTACGCGCAGGCATATCAAAATGGTACCATAGCGCCTTCTAGAAAATTTTTGCACTCCCCTCAGGAAACCACATTGTACGCGGTCCAGCAGTGTCCAACGGCTGTGAATGGACGCCTGCCCCCATCAAGATCTTGCTGCCACCCCAACAAGCGAAGGGCGCGAGGGCCCTTTCAACGCTGCTTGCAGCTTTAATTAGGGCCCGAGCACCGACCGGTGCCGAGGAACCTATTGTTGTTGATGGGATTTTTATTATTCTTCTTCTTCTTCTTCTTCTTTTTATTCTGCTGCGAGAACGCATTTTTGAGGGCTTTGCCATGCACGAAAACTCACAAAAATTTGCCCACACGTCAGTCGTCGTGAAAATTGCAAAGTATTATTAGGGCCCGAGCACCGACCGGTGCCAGGGCCCGGAACGGGTCCTGGCACCGAAGGTGCGAGGAACCTATTGTTTTTGATGGGATTTTTATTATTATTATTATTATTATTATTATTATTATTATTATTATTATTCTTCTTCTTCTTCTCCTTCTTCTTCTTCTTCTTCTGCTGCTGCTGCGAGAACACATTTTTGAAGGCTTTACCATGCACGAAAACTCACAGAAATTTGCACACACGTCAGACTTGGTGAAAATTACAAAGTTTTATTGTTTTTGTGCTTGGACATGCCCCAGTGGCTCTATAGCACCACCGAACACGCGGCCATTTTGGAACGCACTTGCTCGGATTCTCATGAAATTCGACAGGGCCACAGCAGTCGTAATAAATTTTTTTGTCAATTTTTTTGAAATTTTTTTGCTGCACAGGAAGTCAGCTATGAGCCATTTCCTGCGTTTTTTCAGATTTTACGAACACATTTTTGAGGGTCTTATTATGCTCGAATATTCACCAAACTTGGCTCATAGACTAAAAATATTAAATACTTTGATTCGATATCTCATTTGGCACTGAGTTTGACATGGTTGCTCTATAGCGCCCCCTAATACATAATTGCATTTTTGAGGGCCTCAGCATGCTCGAAAACTCACAAAACTTTGCAGACCTATTAAGCTGGTCATACTATTTACTAGGATATAGGGTTTGAAGAAAAATGTGGCAAAATTGCATTACAGCGCCACCTAGAAAATTTCAATGAAGCAGCCCTCGCAGCGTGTTTAATCTACATGTTCCAAATTCGGTGGACATATGTACTATGCCAAGACCTAAAAAAAAGTCTCTTGGTGCCATGACCTAGACTCAACAGGAAGTCTGCATTTTTAATTGAATTTGCAATTCACAGGCATCGTACTTTAACGAACTCCTCCTCGAGATTTTATCTGATCAACTTAAAATTTGGCATATGACATTAAAAGACGTCGTCGATGTTAAATTGCGAAGCTTTTTTGGATTCATCAAACTTTGTATCCGTGGCGTCGCGGCTAATTTCGATGTTCCGCCATGAAAATGGAAGTTGCTTTTATGAGCATATGCTTTGGGAGATTTACGTGAAACTTTACAGGCTTAATGATAGTCTAATTTTAAATATACCTATATGTTGATATTGGAGTGGGTGTGGTCAGGTGGCTCTACAGCGCCCTCTAGACACGGCCATGTTGATATAAAAGTGCTTCAATGTTCATGAAATTTGGTCTGATCATTGCATTTGTTTTTCTGGGCTGTGCTGATTTTTTTGAAATTTTTCTGTTAAACAGGAAGTGAGCTATGAGTCATTTCCTGCGTTATTCCAAATTTTATGAACACACATTTGAAGGCCTTAGCATACTCGAAAACTTGCAAAACTTCAAAAAACAAAAAATTATACTTTTCTGATTGTCTTCAATTTGAGGCAGAAATTGGCAGTAACTGTGGCATCATGGCTCTATAGCGCCCCCAATACGATTTTTAAAAGAATTACCCTTTTGAGGGTTTCAGCATGCTCAAAAACTCACAAAAATTTGTACAATTTTAAAGACCATCATTCCTATTACACAGATAAAAAATTTACAAATAGGCGTGGCAAAAATGGCATTTTAGCGCCCCCTGGAAAATTTCAAATAAGCTGCTCTCGCAGCCCGGTAAACCCACATGTATGAAATTCGGTAGACATGTGGAATATGCCGAGACCTACAAAAAAGTCTCTTGGTGCCATGACCTAGACTCAACAGGAAGGCTGCCATTTTTTATTGAAATTGCAACTTTTTTTAATTTTTTTTGCCATTCACAGGTGTCGTACTTTAACGAACTCCTCCTAGAGATTTTATCCGATCAACTTATAATTTGGCATATAATATCTAAAAACCTTGCTGACGTTAAATTGCGAAGCTTTTTTGATTTCATCGATTGATGCATCCGTGGCGTCACGGCGAATTTTGATGTCCTGCCATGAAACAGGAAGTTGCTTTCAATTCCACATACTTTGTGGGATTTGCATGAAACTTTCCAAGCTTGATAAAATTGTCCGCCCAAGTAAAGATATATGCTAAATCGAGAGGTGCCAGGTGGCTCCACAGCGCCCTCTAGATATGGCCATGTTCAGATAAAAGTGCTTGAAAGTTCATGAAATTTGGTATCATCATTGCATTAGTCATTCTCCGCAATTGTTAATTTTTTGAAATTTTTTTGCCAAACAGGAAGAGAGCTATGAGCTATTTCCTGCGTTTTTCCATATTTTACGAACACACGTTTTAAGGCCTTAGAATGCTCCAAAACTTGCAAAACCATCCAAAAATTAGAACTGTCTTATTCTCTTCAATACATCCATCAATTGGCACTAAATGGGGCATAATGGCTCTATAGCGCCCCCAATAATATTTATAAAAGAATTGCTCTTTTGAAAGTCTAAACATGCTGGAAAATTTACAAAAATCGAAACACTCATGGAGCCCCGTATTACGATTACTGTGTTGTAGATTTTGTGCACAGGCAAGTCAAAATGGTATCATAGCGCCCTCCAGAAAAATTTTGCACTCCCATCAGGAAACCACATTGTACGCGGTCCAGCTGTGTCCAATGGCTCTGAATGGACACCTGCAGCCATCAAGATCTTGCTGCCACCCCAATGTGCACAGGGGGGGCGAGGGCCCTTTCAACGCTGCTTGCAGCTTTAATTAGGGCCCGAGCACCGACCGGTGCCAGGGCCCGGAACGGGTCCTGGCACCGAAGGTGCGAGGAACCTATTGTTTTTGATGGGATTTTTATTATTCTTCTTCTTCTTCTTCTTCTTTTTATTCTGCTACGAGAACGCATTTTTGAGGGCTTTGCCATGCACGAAAACTCACAAAAATTTGCCGACACGTCAGTCGTGGTGAAAATTGCAAAGTATTATTATTTTTGTGCTTGGACATGCCCCAGTGGCTCTATAGCGCCACCAAACACGAGGCCATTTTGGAACGCACTTGCTCGGATTCTCACGAAATTCGATAGGGTCATAGAAGTCATCATAAATTTTTTTGTCAATTTTTTTGAAATTTTTTTGCCTCACAGGAAGTGAGCTATGAGCCATTTCCTGCGTTTTTTCAGATTTTACGAACACATTTTTGAGGGCCTTATCATTCTCGAAAACACACCTAACTTGGCTCATAGATTGAAAATATGAAGTTCTTTGATAGAATACCTCATTTGGCACGAGGTGTGTTATGGTGGCTCTATAGCGCCCCCTAATACATAATTGCATTTTTGAGAGCATCAGCATGCTCGAAAACTCACGAAACTTTGCAATCATATTAAGCTGGTCATACTTTTTACTAGAAAGTGGGGTTTGCGGATGGATATGGCAAAATTGCATTACAGCGCCACCTAGAAAATTTCAATGAAGCAGCCCTCGCAGTGTGTTTAACCTGCATGTACAAAATTCGGTGGACATGTGTACTATGCCAACACCTAAAAAAAAGTCTCTTGGTGCCATGACCTAGACTCAACAGGAAGTCCGCCATTTTTAATTGAATTTGCAATTTTTTTTTATTTTTTGCCATTCACAGGCGTCGTACTTTAACGAACTCCTCCTAGAGATTTTATCCGATCAACTTACAATTTCGCATATGACTTTTTAAGACCTGGTCGATGTTAAATTGCGAAGCTTTTTTGGATTCATCGAACTTTGTATCCGTGGCGTCGCGGCGAATTTCGATGTTCCGCCATGAAACAGGAAGTTGGTTTTACGCGCACATGCTTTGTGAGATTTGCGCGAAACTTCACAGGCTTGATAAGAGTCTACTTTCAAGTATACCTATATGTTGATATTAGATTGGGTGTGGTCAGGTGGCTCTACAGCGCCCTCTTGACACGGCCATGTTGAGATAAAAGTGCTTGAATGTTCATGAAATTTGGCGTGACAATTGCATGTGTTTTTTTTGGCTGTAATTATTTTTTTGAAATTTTTCAACCAAACAGGAAGTGAGCTATGAGCCATTTCCTGCGTTATTCCAAATATTACGAACACAGGTTTGGAGGCATTACCATACTCAAAAACTTGCAAAACTTTGCAAAAATTTTATTTGTCTGATTGTCTTCAATTTGAGACAGAATTTGGCAGTAAATGTGACATAATGGCTCTATAGCGCCCCCAATCAGATTTTTAAAAGAATTGCCCTTTTGAGGGTCTCAGCATGCTCAAAAACTCACAAAATTTTGTACAACTCTAAAGCCTATCATTCCTATTACAATAATAAAAAATGTTTATATAGGCGTGGCAAAAATGGCATTATAGCGCCCCCTGGAAAATTTCAAATAAGCAGCCCTTGCATCGTGGTTGATCAGCATGTATGAACTTCTGTGAACAAGTGGAATATCCTGAGACCTAAAAAAAAGTCTCTTGGAGCCATGACGAAGACCCAACAGGAAGTTTGCCATTTTTAATTGAAATTTCAACTTTTTTAGATTTTTCGCCATTCGCAGGTGTCGTACTTTAACGAACTCCTCCTCGAGACTTTATCCAATCAACTCAAAATTTGGCGAATAATATCTTAAGACCTTGCTGATGTTAAATTGCGAAGCTTTTTTGGATATATCGAACGATGTATCCGTGGCATTGCGGCGAATTTCGGCGTCCCGCCATGAAACAGGAAGTTGGTATAACTCCCACATACTTTGTGGGATTAGTCTAAAACTTTCCAAACTTGATAAACTTGTCTTCCCAAGTATAAATATATGCTAATATTAGATCGGAAATGGCCATGTAGCTCCACAGCGCCCTCTAGATACTACCATGTTAAGATAAAAGTGCTTGAATGTTCATAAAATTTGGTGTCATCATTGCATTAGTCATTCCGGGCGATGCCTAATTTTTTGAAATTTTTTGGCCAAACAGGAAGTGAGCTATGAGCTATTTCCTGCGTTTTTCCAAATTTTACGAATACACGTATTAAGGCCTTAGAATGGTCCAAAACTTGAAAAAACGTGGCAAAAATTATCATTGTCTTATTGCCTTGAATTTGATACATCAACTGGGACGAAATGTGGCATAATGGCTCTATAGCGCCCCCAGTCAGATTCTTTAAAAAATTGCTTTTTTGGGGCTCGAAGCGTGCTTAAAAATTTACGAAAATCAACACACACATGATGCTCGGTATTCCAATAACTATGTTGTAGATTTTGCGCACAGGCATAACAAAATGGTATCATAGCGCCATCCAGAAGATTTTTGCAATCCCATCAGGAAAACACATTGTACACAGGCTAGCAGTGTCCAATGGCAGTTAATGGACAACTGCACCCATCAAGGTCTTGCTGCCACCCCACTGTGCACGAGGGGTGCGAGGGCCCTTTCAACGCTGCTTGCAGCTTTAATTAGGGCCCGAGCACCGACCGGTGCCAGGGCCCGGAACGGGTCCTGGCACCGAAGGTGCGAGGAACCTATTGTTTTTGATGGGATTTTTATTATTCTTCTTCTTCTTCTTCTTCTTTTTATTCTGCTGCGAGAACGCATTTTTGAGGGCTTTGCCATGCACGAAAACTCACAAAAATTTGCCCACACGTCAGTCGTGGTGAAAATTGCAAAGTATTATTATTTTTGTGCTTGGACATGCCCTGGTGGCTCTATAGCGCCACCAAACACGCGGCCATTTTGGAACGTACTTGCTCGGATTCTCACGAAATTTTATAGAGTCAAAGTAGTCATCATAAATTTTTTTGTAAATTTTTTTGAAATTTTTTTGCCTCACAGGAAGTGAGCTATGAGCCATTTCCTGCGTTTTTTCAGATTTTACGAACACATTTTTGAGGGTTTTATCATACTCAAAAAGTCACGAAACTTGGCTCATAGACTAGAAATATTACGTTCTGTGATTCGATATCTCATTTGGCACTCTTTGTGACATGGTAGCTCTATAGCGCCCCCTAATACGTAATTGCATTTTTGAGAGCCTCAGCATGCTTGAAAACTCACGAAACTTTGCAAACATATTAAGCTGGTCTTACTTTTTACTAGGATTTAGGTTTTACAGATAAATGTGGCAAAATTGCATTACAGCGCCACCTAGAAAATTTCAATGAAGCTGCCCTCGCAGCGTGTTTGACCTACATGTACAAAATTCGGTGGACATGTGTACTATGCCAAGACCTAAAAAAAAGTCTCTAGGTGCCATGACCTAGACTCAACAGGAAGTCCGCCATTTTTAATTGAATTTGCAACTTTTTTTTATTTTTTGCCATTCACAGGCGTCGTACTTTAACGAACTCCTCCTAGAGATTTTATCCGATCAACTTAAAATTTGGCACAGGCCATTTAAAGACCTTTCTTATGTTAAATTGCGAAGCTTTTTTGGATTCATCGAAATTTGTGTCCGTGGCGTTGCGGCGAATTTTGATGTTCCGCCATGAAAATGGAAGTTGCTTTTATGAGCACTTGCTTTGTGAGATTTGCGTGAAACTTTCCAGGCTTAATAATAGTCTACTTCCAAATATACCTATATGTTGATATTGGAGTGGGTGTGGTCAGGTGGCTCCACAGCGCCCTCTTGACACGGCCTTGTTGATATAAAAGTGCTTGAATGTTCATGAAATTTTGTCTGATCATTGCATTTGTTTTTTTGGGCTATGCTGATTTTTTTAAAATTTTTCGGCCAAACAGGAAGTGAGCTATAGGCCATTTCCTGCGTTATTCCAAATTTTACGAACACACATTTGAAGGCCTTAGCATACTCGAAAACTTGCAAAACTTGCAAAAATTATACTTTTCTGATTGTCTTCAATTTGAGGCAGAAATTGGCAGTAACTGTGGCATAATGGCCCTATAGCGCCCCCAATCAGATTTTCAAAAGAATTGCCCTTTTGAGGGTCTCAACATGCTCAAAAACTCACAAAATTTTGTATAATTCTAAAGACCATCATTCCTATTACACTGATAAAAAACTTACATATAGGCCTGGCAAAAATGGCATTATAGCGCCCCCTGCAAAATTTCAAATAAGCAGCCCTTGCATCGTGGTTGACCTGCATATATAAACTTCGGTGGACATGTGAAATATCTTGAGACCTAAAAAAAGTCTCTTGGAGCCATGACCTAGACCCAACAGGAAGTTTGCCATTTTTAATTGAAATTTCAACTTTTTTAGATTTTTCGCCATTCGCAGGTGTCGTACTTTAACGAACTCCTCCTAGGGATTTTATCCGATCAACTTAAAATTTCGCATATGACGTCTAAAGACCTTGTCGATGTTAAATTGCGAAGCTTTTTTGTATCAATCGAACTATGTATCTGTGGCGTTGCGGCGAATTTCGATGTTCCGCCCTGAAATAGGTAGTTGGTTTTACGCGCACATGCTTTGTGAGATTTGCGCGAAACTTCAAAAGCTTGATAAGAGTCTACTTTCAAGTATACCTATATGTTGATATTAGATTGGGTGTGGTCAGGTGGCTCCACAGCGCCCTCTTGACACGGCCATATTGAGATAAAAGTGCTTGATTGTTCATGAAATTTAGTGTGATCATTGCATGTGTCATGTCAGGGAATGATAATTTTTTTAAATTTTTTGGCCAAACAGGAAGTGAGCTATGAGCCATTTCCTGTGTTTTTCCAAATTTTAGAAACACATGTTTGGAAGCCTTAGAGTACTCAAAATCTTGCAAAAAGTTGCACAAATTTTAATTGCCTTATTGTCTTCAATTTTATATATCAATTTACACTAAATTAGGCACAATGGCTCTTTAGCGCCCCCAATCAGATTTTTGAAAGAATTGCCCTTTTAAGGGTCTCACCATGTTCAAAAACTCCCAAAATTCTTTAAATGTATAAAGACCATCATTTGTATTACTTTGACAAGAAACTTACTTATAGGCATGGCAAAAATGTAATTATAGCGCCCCCTGGAAAATTTCAAATAAGCAGCCCTCGCAGCCCGGTAAACCTACATCTATGAAATTTGGTATACATGTGGAATATGCCGAGACCTGAAAAAAGTCTCTTGGTGCCATGACCTAGACTCAGCGGGAAGTCCGCCATTTTTAATTGAAATTGCAACTTTTTTGGATTTTTCGCCATTCACAAGTGTCGTACTTTAACGAACTCCTCCCAGAGGTTTTATCCGATCAACTTACAATTTGGCAACTGATATTACGAGACATTGCCGATGTTAAATTGCGAAGCTTTTTTGGATTCATTGAACGATGAATCCAAGGCGACGCGGCGAATTTCGATGTTCCGCCATGAAACAGGAAGTTGGTTTTACTCCAACATACTTGGTGGGATTTGCCTGAAACTTTCCAAGCTTCATAAAAGTGTCCTCCCAAATATAAATAAATGCTGATATTGGATCAGGAGGTGCCAGGTGGCTCCACAGCGCCCTCTAGATATGGCCATGTTAAGATAAAAGTGCTTGAATGTTCATGAAATTTGGTGTGATCATTGCATCAGTCATTCCGGGCAAGGGTTAATTTTCTAAAAATTTTTGGCCAACCATGAAGTGAGCTATGAGCTATTTCCTGCATTTTTCCAAATTTTACGAAAACTTTACAGGCTTTATAGGAGTCTACTTCCAAGTAGACCTATATGTTGATATTAGATTGGGTGTGGTCAGGTGGCTCCACAGCGCCCTCTTGAAACGGCCATGTTGAGATAAAAGTGCTTGAATGTTCATGAAACTTAGTGTGATAATTGCTTTGTTCATGTCGGGTTATATTGATTTTTTTGAAATTTTTTGGCTAAACAGGAAGTGAGCTATGCGCCATTTCCTGCGTTTTTCCAAATTTTATCAAGACATGTTTGGATGCTTAAGAATACTCGAAATCTTGCAAAAAGTTGCACAAATTATAATTGTCTTATTATCTTCAATTTGATATATCAATTTGCACTAAATTTGGCACAATGGCTCTATAGCGCCCCCAATCAGATTTTTAAAAGAATTGCCATTTTGAGGGTCTCAGCATGTTCTAAAACTCACAAAATTTTGTAAATGTATAAAGACCATCATTCCTATTACTCTGACAAAAAACTTATATATAGACATGGCAAAAATGTCACTATAGCGCCCCCTGGAAAATTTTAAATAAGCAGCCCTCGCAGCCTGGTAAACCTACATGTATGAAATTCGGTAGACATGTGGAATATGCCGAGACCTACAAAAAATTCTCTTGGTGCCATGAACTAGACTCAACAGGAAGTCCGTCATTTTTAATTGAAATTGCAAATTTTTTGGATTTTTTTTGCCATTCACAGGTGTCGTACTTTAACGAACTCCTCCTAGAGATTTTATCCGATCAACTTAAAATTTGGCATATAATATCAAAAAACCTTGCTGACGTTAAATTGCGAAGCTTTTTTGATTTTATCGAACGATGCATCCGTGGCGTCATGGCGAATTTTGATGTCCTGCCATGAAACAGGAAGTTGCTTTCAATTCCACATACTTTGTGGGATTTGACTGAAACTTTCCAAGCTTGATAAAATTGTCCGCCCAAGTATAGATATATGCTTATTTTATATCGAGAGGTGCCAGGTGGCTCCACAGCGCCCTCTAGATATGGCCATGTTCAGATAAAAGTGCTTGAAAGTTCATGAAATTTGGTATGATCATTGCATTAGTCATTCTCCGCAATTGTTAATTTTTTGAAATTTTTTTGCCAAACAGGAAGAGAGCTATGAGCTATTTCCTGCATTTTTCCAAATTTTACGAAAACACATTTAAAGACCTTAGAATGCTCCAAAACTTGCAAAACCCCACAAATTATAAATGTCTTCTTCTCTTCAAAGTCATCCATAAATTGGCACTAAATGTGGCATAATGGCTCTACAGCGCCTCCAATCAGATATATAGAAGAATTGCTCTTCTGAAGGTCTAAACATGCTGGAAAATTAACAAAAATCAACACACTCATGGAGCTCTGTATTACGATTACTCGGTTGTAGATTGTGCACAGGCATGTCAAAATGGTACCATAGCGTCCTCTAGAAAATTTTTGCACTCCCCTCAGGATACCACATTGTATGCAGTCCAGCAGTGTCCATTGGCTGTGAATGGACACCTGCACCCATCAAGATCTTGCTGCCACCCCAACGTGCACGAAGGGGGCGAGGGCCCTTTCAACGCTGCTTGCAGCTTTAATTATTTTTGTGCTTGGACATGCCCCGGTGGCTCTATAGTGCCACCAAACACGCGGCCATTTTGGAACGCACTTGCTCGGATTCTCACGAAATTTCATAGAGTCATAGTAGTCATCAAAAATTTTTTTGCAAATTGTGACATGGTAGCTCTATAGCGCCCCCTAATACATAATTGCATTTTTGAGGACCTCAGCATGCTTGAAAACTCACAAAACTTTGCAAACATATTAAGCTGGTCTTACTTTTTATTAAGATTTAGGGTTTACAGATAAATGTGGCAAAATTGCATTACAGCGCCACCTAGAAAATTTCAATGAAGCAGCCCTCGCAGCGTGTTTGACCTACATGTACAAAATTCGGTGGACATGTGGAATATGCTGAAACCTAAAAAAAAGTTTCTTGGTGCCATTACCTAGACTCCACAGGAAGTCCGCCATTTTTAATTGAATTTGCAAATTTTTTAAATTTTTTGCCATTCACAGGCTTCGTACTTTAACGAACTCCTCCTAAAGATTTTATCCGATCAACTTAAAATTTTGAATTTAACATCTTAAGACCTTCTTGATGTTAAATTGCGAAGCTTTTTTGGATTCATTGAACTTTGTATCCGTGGCGTCGCGGCGAATTTCAATGTTCCGCCATGAAACAGGAAGTTGGTTTTACGCGCACATGCTTTGGGAAATTTGCGCGAAACTTTACAGGCTTTATAGGAGTCTACTTCCAAGTAGACCTATATGTTGATATTAGATTGGGTGTGGTCAGGTGGCTCCACAGCGCCCTCTTGAAACGGCCATGTTGAGATAAAAGTGCTTGAATGTTCATGAAACTTAGTGTGATAATTGCTTTGTTCATGTCGGGTTATATTGATTTTTTTGAAATTTTTTGGCTAAACAGGAAGTGAGCTATGCGCCATTTCCTGCGTTTTTCCAAATTTTATCAAGACATGTTTGGATGCTTAAGAATACTCGAAATCTTGCAAAAAGTTGCACAAATTATAATTGTCTTATTATCTTCAATTTGATATATCAATTTGCACTAAATTTGGCACAATGGCTCTATAGCGCCCCCAATCAGATTTTTAAAAGAATTGCCATTTTGAGGGTCTCAGCATGTTCTAAAACTCACAAAATTTTGTAAATGTATAAAGACCATCATTCCTATTACTCTGACAAAAAACTTATATATAGACATGGCAAAAATGTCACTATAGCGCCCCCTGGAAAATTTTAAATAAGCAGCCCTCGCAGCCTGGTAAACCTACATGTATGAAATTCGGTAGACATGTGGAATATGCCGAGACCTACAAAAAATTCTCTTGGTGCCATGAACTAGACTCAACAGGAAGTCCGTCATTTTTAATTGAAATTGCAAATTTTTTGGATTTTTTTTGCCATTCACAGGTGTCGTACTTTAACGAACTCCTCCTAGAGATTTTATCCGATCAACTTAAAATTTGGCATATAATATCAAAAAACCTTGCTGACGTTAAATTGCGAAGCTTTTTTGATTTTATCGAACGATGCATCCGTGGCGTCATGGCGAATTTTGATGTCCTGCCATGAAACAGGAAGTTGCTTTCAATTCCACATACTTTGTGGGATTTGACTGAAACTTTCCAAGCTTGATAAAATTGTCCGCCCAAGTATAGATATATGCTTATTTTATATCGAGAGGTGCCAGGTGGCTCCACAGCGCCCTCTAGATATGGCCATGTTCAGATAAAAGTGCTTGAAAGTTCATGAAATTTGGTATGATCATTGCATTAGTCATTCTCCGCAATTGTTAATTTTTTGAAATTTTTTTGCCAAACAGGAAGAGAGCTATGAGCTATTTCCTGCGTTTTTCCAAATTTTACGAACACACGTTTTAAGGCCTTAGAATGCTCCAAAACTTGCAAAACCATCCAAAAATTAGAACTGTCTTCTTCTCTTCAATACATCCATCAAATGGCACTAAATGGGCCATAATGGCTCTATAGCGCCCCCAATAATATTTATAAAAGAATTGCTCTTTTGAAAGACTAAACATGCTGGAAAATTTACAAAAATCGAAACACTCATGGAGCCCCGTATTACGATTACTGTGTTGTAGATTTTGTGCACAGGCAAGTCAAAATGGTATCATAGCGCCCTCCAGAAAATTTTTGCACTCACATCAGGAAACCACATTGTACGCGGTCCAGCTGTGTCCAATGGCTCTGAATGGACACCTGCAGCCATCAAGATCTTGCTGCCACCCCAATGTGCACAGGGGGGGCGAGGGCCCTTTCAACGCTGCTAGTTGCTCCATTGAAATTTAAAAAGGCAACTCAGAAGAAGAGACCAGCCCCATGATACACTGACCAGACGCGGACTCTAAAACATAAATCCCGTCAACTAGAACGCAAATGGCGCTCCACTAAACATCCAGGTGTTCCATTGTGCTTGGAAAGAGAGCCTTGTTGCATATAAGCACATTCCCTCTGTTGCGATGTCTTCTTGTTTTGCAAATCTTATACAGGAAAATAAAAATAACCCTCGATTCTTGAATTCTTGATTCCTCGATTCAAAACAGTGGCCAAATTAACGAATAACCATGCTGCAAGTTCCCCACAAATTCCAGCCTCCTGCAGCAGTGATGATTTTTTGAAATTCTTCAGTGGCAAAATAATTGGAATTAGAGAAAAGATCACTGCTTCCCTAGCAGATAGTGAAGGCCTTAACATAAAACCTCGTGCTATGCATATAAACCAGTTTGATTCATTCTCTCCAATATCCCGGAGCGAACTTGCCAAATTGGTCACTACTTCCAACTTCTTCATCAACTTCTCTTTCAGATCCCATCCCAACTAAGTTAGTCAAGGAACTCATGCCCATTATTGGCGGTCTAATTCTGCACATAATCAATTCTTCCCTGATCTCGGGTGTGGTTCCGACCTCTTAAGTTGGCTGAAATTCAGCCTCTACTCAAAAAACCAAATTTAGATCCCACAGTCTTGGCTAATTATAGGCCGATCTCAAACCTTCCATTTTTTTCTAAGATCCTTGAGAAATGTGTTGCCCAACAGCTTACTTCCTTCTTGCAAATGAATAAGGTACATGAGAGGTTACAGTCTGGCTTTAGACAACATCATAGCACTGAAACAGCCCTCACTGTCTCCTAGGAGGTCTGTACTTTTGTACTGTTCTTGTGCACTTTTGATAAGAGCGTCTGCTAAGAACTGGTAATGTAATGTAATGAATGATCTGCTTCTCTCCATGGACTGTGGCCGCATCTCTGTCCTTGTTCCACTTGATCTAAGTGCTAAGTCCTTCGATACGATATTCTTCTTTACTGGCTAGAAAGTCTGGTTGGTATTTCTGGACTCGCCCTTTCATGGTTTAAGTCTTATCTTTCCGACAGATGTCAGTTTGTTAGGGTACATAGCAATTCATCCGAGTATTCCAAGGTAAACTTTGGGATACCTCAAGGATTTGTTTTGGGCCCTTTGCTGTTTTCTTTATACAAGTTTCCCCTTGGAAGCATCATAAGTAAATATGATGTGAAGTACCACTGTTATGCAGGCGACACACAGCTTTATATACCTTTTAAACCAGGTGTAATTGATCCTCTAGCTAGATTAGAGATGTGTCTTAAAGCTGTTAAGGCATGGATGACACAGAATTTTCTCTCATTAAATCCAGATAAGACCGAAATATTGGTAGTTGGTCCTAAAACACTCAGAGACACATTCCTCAACATTGATGGACTCCCGGTTTCTGCCAAAGCTGTCGTCAAAAACCTTGGTGTCACCCTTGATTCAGAACTCTCTCTACTGTCATATTAACAACATTATAAAAGTGGCTTTCTTCCATCTTAGAAACATATCAAAACTGAGAAAAATATTGTCTCTCCAGGATGCCGAAAAAATGGTTCATGCATTTGTGTTCTCTCTGCTGGATTACTGTAACGTCTTACTGTCGGGCTGGTCTAGTTCTACCCTAAATCGCCTTCAAATAGTGCAGAATTCTGCTGCTAGGGTTCTGACCAGGACGAAGAAATATGACCACATTAGCCCAGTACTCAAAAATCTTCACTGGCTGCCTGTCAAATTAAGAATTGAATATAAAATTCTACTGCTCACCTACAAAGCCTTAAATGATTTGGCCCCAGAATATCATTCCTTACTCCCCTTCAAGATTACTTCGTTTGCAAGGTGCTGGATATTTGAAAATTCCAAATATATCCAGAGTTACATTTGGAGGCAGAGCATTCTCTTACAAAGCCCCAGTCACTTACCTTATGGTCACCGACTGCTGTCTTCCTGCTGTCCTGATCCCCTCATCCCGCCTCTCCACTTCCTGGAACCACAGATGCCACTGCTTGGACACCTTATTATTATTTTTTATTTTTTTTATTTTTTTTTTTTTATAATTTGGCATCTCCAATCCCACCCAAATCTGGAAAGCCCAATTGGTGAACTATGTACAAAGCTTGCTCGTATGCGACCCCTTGCTGCCAACTCAGAATAGTGAGGACAGTTTACGGCACTCTTCCAAAGCACGTGCCTGTCAGCCACTGATTCTTTTACACTCATTGGTTGAATCCTCGTAAGTTCAGAACGAGGGCGGAGGATACCCCAACATGAACAAACCCAGAGTCTTCCTGACGAGCGCCCATATGGCCAGCAGGAGGCGCTGGAGCAACGAACAAGGCTATAATGTGTATCCCCAAATCCGGCAGTCCCTTCCCAATTTGGAACCCTGTAGCGCGATAGCCAATTGTGCGCTACTGTGAAAAAGCTGCCGACCCCTGCCGGTGGGTACGCCGGGGCTCGAACCCGGGACGTGATAGTCACCTCACCTTAACCGAGTGAGCTCTGGCAGCTCATTTGGACACCTTATTATTTAAAGAACTTAGGATTTTAATTAACTCATCAATCAATTAATAAGCCAGCCGGCGGAGGATGACCTTCCCCACAAAAGCCTGGTTCCTCCTGAGATTTCTTCTCATTAAGGAGTTTTTTCTCACCACAGTTCGAGGCTTTTTTTCTCCCTACAGGGAGTTTTTTTGCCTGCTATTTGGGGATTAGGGATTTGTCTGGGCTTTGCCCTTTTCTCTCTGTGAAGCGTCTTTGTTACAGGCTGCCTATGAAAAGCGCGATACAAATAAAATTGAATTGAATTGAACAAGTGTTTACGTTGCTTTGTTAGTAGCTTAGTATCATTGATCATTGTTGTTGTTGATGATAACATTCAAATTTTGCATTTTGTTCGTTTCTGAAACACTGGCCATATCGTGATCCAAGTCACTGGGGACTACTAGGACTTCAGTACGGCACTTCAACTGCCAAAATTAAAAGTGAAATTTCAATGACATATATCAGCCAAATTGTTACAGATAGGGCATAGATTTGTACTGGAGACATAATTCAATAACTTGTACCACTAAAATGGTCACAGACAGAGCATAGTTTTGTGTTACAGACATCTAGGAAGTCACTTATGAACTTTCATTTGGTGGCACTTGTTATGGCCCCAATTTGTTATTACATTCATAACACAACAGCAACAGCAAGGGACGACAAACACAGTTTCAACAACTAAAACACATTTAATTTTTAACAAAGACAAAGACTAATAACAACCTACAACTAAAGACCAAGATTGATAAATAAGAAAAAAACAGAAATAATTACAGTCCCTTCTTGGTGGGGTGGCTTGGTGATGTCCTGGATGAAGAAAATGCTCAAACACAGGCAAAGAAATCCACAAAAGAAACTACACAGGTCTTGAACAGAAATGACAGGTCTGGTCACACGTATCCTTCTTCTTGCAATTTCTCCTACTACATTTCTGTCTCAATTCTTTTCCTTATATACTCTTTTGCAGACCCCACCCACATTTAGACCTCTTTTTTTTAATTTTCGGGGACTTGCCCCAGACATGTCTGGAAACATGTCCAAACATGACTCCAGTCTGAGCTTAACAAAAAAAAGGTAAATACTGCCATCTAGTGGCCTATATTCACATTACACCTCCATTCCAAAAGGGAAAAATTTTGACTCATAAAGGCAAAATTTTTCTTTTCAATACAAAATGGTTAAGTGAACACTTGTCTATATATACATATCATACAATATTCAAACACATGATATATATATACACATTCAAACACGGGATAAGCAATCAGCAATTACATTGTCTGTACCCTTCACATGCTTAATTTCCAAGTCAAACTCCTGTAAAATCAAACTCCAATTCAACAATCTCCGATTCTTGTTTTTCATCTTACTCAAAAACATTAACGGATTGTGGTCAGTGTACACAATCATTGGCTTTTCCCCTGTACAAACATAAACCTCAAAGTGTTGTAAAGAAAGGACGAGAGCCAACAGTTCCTTCTCTATTGTGGAATAGTTTGTTTGGTGGCGATTGAACTTCCTGGAGAAGTATGCCACGGGATGCTCAATGTCATCAGAGTCACTTCTCTGTAGGAGCACAGATCCACAAGCTTGGTCGCTAGCATCGACCGCGATGGAGAACGGTTTGTTGAAGTCAGGAGATTTGAGCACGGGGAAGTGACACAGCAGAGACTTCAGGCGATCGAAGGCTCTCTGGCATGCATCATCCCAGGTGAACTTTACGCCTTTCTTCAGTTGGTTAGTTAAACTGAGAGCAATCTCAGCAAAGTTCTTGCAGAACTTGCGGTAGTACCCGATCATTCCGAGGAAGCGGCGCAAAGCTTTTTTGTTGTCAGGAACTGGAAAGTCCATGATGGCTTGGACTTTAGCATTTATGGGTGCCACCTTACCCTGGCCTATGACGTAGCCAAGATAGGTGACAGTAGCACAACCAAAGTCACTCTTGCTCAGGTTAACAGTCAGGTTAGCCTGGGTCAGGCGCTGGAACAACGTCTCTACATCTTTTAGATGTTCTTCCCAGTAGTCACTCCGTGTGATCAGGTCATCGATGTATGCACCCGTGTGTGGCAATCCGGCGATTGTAGACTGTATCATCCTTTGGAACGTGGCTGGGGCATTTTTCATGCCAAAGGGTAGGACTTCATACTGGTACAATCCAGATGGTGTGGCAAAAGCAGAGATGCTCTTGGCCCTCTCAGTTAAAGGCACACACCAATAACCCTTCAATAAATCAATCTTGGTCAGAAACTTTGCTTGCCCTACACTATCAATACAATCATCAATCCTAGGTATTGGAAACACATCAGTTCTAGTTACAGCATTGACTTTGCGATAATCTGTACAGAATCTAGTACTTCCATCAGGTTTTGGAACTAGCACACAGGGTGAACTCCAATCGGAGTTGGAGGGTCTGATAATATCATGTTTTAACATGTACTCAACCTCTTTCTCAGCAATCTTTCTCTTTTCAGGATTCATCCGGTATGGATGCTGTTTTATTGGTTTGGCATCACCAACATCTACATCATGAGAGGCTATAGTAACTCTCTTTGGAACATCAGGAAACAAATCCTCATATTTCTTGATCAACCTTTCAAACTGATCTCTCTGTGAGGGTTCTAAGTGCTGGAGTTTTACATCAAGATTTTGCAACACTTCAGTGTTTGACAATTTACATGAAAGAACTTCAGCTTTAATTCTTGGTTCATCACCTTGAAACTCCCCCTCATCTTCACACGTTTCGACCATTGGAGAATCTGAAGTGACAGCTGCAACCCTAGCATTTCTGTCATGATAAGGCTTTAGCATGTTAATATGACACAATTGTTTTGGTTTTCTCCTATCTGGAGTCTTCACAATGTAATTGAGATCATTGAGTTTTGTCAGAATTTCATAAGGACCATGAAATCTAGCCTGCAATGGATTGGACTGCAAGGGAAACAACACAAGGACCTTTTCTCCTGGTTTAAACTCACGGCTTCTAGCCTTATGATCATACCAAGTTTTCATTTTTCCCTGACTTGATTTCAAGTTCTCTTTGGCAAGGTCACAAGCTGCACGCAATCTTTCCTTGAACTTGCCAACATAGTCTAACAGACTGATATGCGGCTCTTTCTCTTGCCATTGTTCACTCAATAATAGCAAAGGTCCTCTCACTTCATGACCAAACACTAGCTCAAATGGACTGAATCCAGTAGACTCCTGCACTGCTTCTCTAGCTGCAAACAACAGCAAATGAACCCCTTCATCCCAGTCTTTCTCATGGTCATAACAATAAGTCCTCATCATTGTCTTGAGAGTGGAATGAAACCGCTCTAAGGCACCCTGACTTTCTGGATGATAGGCACTAGAAAGAATCTGCTTTGCACCTAGTTCATACACAACCTGCTGAAACAATCCTGAAGTGAAATTGCTACCCTGGTCTGACTGAATTTCCCTGGGAAGGCCAAACAACGTGAAGAACTTTATCAAAGCCTTCGAGATTGCAGTTGCCTTGATGTTACGTAGAGGTATGGCTTCGGGGAATCTGGTAGATGCACACATGATTGTCAGCAAGTACTGATTTCCAGATCTAGTCTTGGGTAATGGACCAACGCAATCAACAATGACCCTAGAGAATGGCTCCCCAAATGCTGGAATAGGCTGCAATGGAGCTACAGGTGGGTCTAACTGGTGTTTTCCAACTACCTGACAAGTGTGACAGGTTTTGCAAAAGTTGGAAATGTCTTTCCGAAGCCCAGGCCAAAAGAAGTGTTTCATGATCTTATCAACAGTCTTGTTAACACCAAGATGACCTCCTAAAGGTAAACTATGAGCCATTGTTAAGATCTCATTCCTGTAGACCTTCGGAACAACAATTTGCCTGACCACTGCCCAATCTGCATTGGCAGGGATATCAGGAGGGCGCCACTTCCGCATCAACACACCATCCTTGAGATAATACCCAACTGGAACTGCATCTATTTCTTTTTCAGGAAGGGCTCTCCTCTTTAGTACACAAATTTCAGGATCATTAGTTTGCTCCTCAATCAACCGCTTTCTGGACAGAGACAAGTCTCCAGACACATCAGAATCACCAGACCCATCCGGCTGGCTGAATAGAGAACTGATAAAAGTATCTGATAAGTCCTCAAACGGAGAAACCATAGTAGGCCAATCAGAGTCATGAGGCGAACCACCTGAGTCCTGACTATTCAATGTACTGGATGGCACCACATCATCTTCTTCTTTAGCCTTCTTAGCCATAGCACGAGTCACTGCGCAAGAAGGATACAGAGATGGATCCTCATCCCCATCTTCAGTGCTCGGCTGTGAAGTAAGATGAACAGGGGGAATTACTTTGCCCCCAGCCAGGTCATTGCCCAGCAACAGAGAAACACCCTTTATAGGTAGACTTGACATAAGTCCCACCTTTACCTGTCCTGTAACTAAATCTGACTTCAAGAATATAGAGCGCAGGGGTACAGATACAGTCCTCCCTTCAATACCTTGTACAAGTATGAAATCCCCTGAAGCGGTCTCATCACGTAACTCCAAGGAGTCCATCAACAAAAGTGACTGAGAAGCTCCGGTATCCCTTAGGATATATATGGGGACAGGAGTAGTATGCTCATTCAGAGCCACAAATCCCTCTGACACAAATGGAAGAAATTCCTCCCTCACAAAGTCAGCTGTATTAGGCTTTTTAGCCCCACAAGAGGCAGGCAATTCAGCAGATTGGTTATCTACTACAGGGGTTTCTAACCTTGTTTTCACAAAGGCATTTGGTTTGGTATCCTTTTCTTTTTCTTTTTTAGCTTTAAGGAACCAACAGTTAGTTGTAACATGACCAGATTTCTTGCAATATCTGCAAACTAGACCACTTCTGTCACTGTCAGCTTTCACACTTTGATCAGACCTGTTACTGGATTTCTGAGCACCATCACCAGATTTGTCTTTGTCTTTGGGTGAGGAATCTTGGGTATCACCGTAACCCTTTTTCTGAAATTGGGACCATTTATTGTTACTGCTAGACTGAAATTTGGACTTATGAGTGAGAACATATTCATCTGCAAATTTGGCAGCTGATTGCAAGTTCAGTGCTTGCTTCTCATTAAGGTAGGTCTTAACATCATCCTTAACACAGTTCTTGAATTCCTCAACTAACACCATCTCTTTTAGTGAGTTGAAATCATCCTTGACCTCCATAGAAGTACACCAGCGCTCAAAGCAAACCTGCTTTTCATTAGCAAATTTCTTCAGACCTCTGAATTTCTGTCGGTAAGCCTCTGGAACCAACTCATAAGCTCTCATAATAACCTTTTTGACAACCTCATAATCAGAGGAATCATCTGCAGACAAAGCCGAATAGGCTTGTTGAGCTTTACCCTTGAGGACAGTTTGCAACATCAGAGGCCAGTGTTCCTTTGGCCACTGGCAACTCTTTGCTACCTTTTCAAAACACTGGAAATAGTTGTCAACATCCTTTTCCGAAAATGGAGGCACCAGTTTTACCTCCTGGCTAGCCCGAAATTTATTTTCAGTTTGAATTTTTATTTTTAGTTGCTCCATTTGGAGTCTTTCTTCTCTATCGAGTTTCTCTAATTCAAAATCTCTCTGTCTTGCAAATTTTTCTAACTCAAATTCTCTTTGTTTTTCTTCTCTTGCTAATTTTTCTAACTCAAACTGCCTTTGTTTTTCTTTTTCTTCCCTCTCAAATTCCCTTTCTTTTTCTCTTTCCTCCCTTTCAATCTCTAGCATTTTTAATTTAAGTTCCATTTCTATATTTGGATTTTCCACTGGAAACTGTTCCAGATCTCCTGGTGCAAACACATTTTCATCAATGTAATATTCAACTATCTCTCTAGCCAGTCTTGCTTTTCGCATGGCTGGTTTTACCTCTGTCAACTCCAACTGTCTGCAAATTTCTAGCAGTTCTGTCTTTTTAAAAGACTTCAAAACCCCTACGGTTGGTGATGCCAAGAAATCATCCATTGCTGTTGTCAATATATATCTAGGAAAATTCACAAAAACAATTTCACAATTTGGAATGTTAGATTTTCAATAAATTACTCACACAATGGTCTATCCCGGACGAGCCCCCAATTTGTTATGGCCCCAATTTGTTATTACATTCATAACACAACAGCAACAGCAAGGGACGACAAACACAGTTTCAACAACTAAAACACATTTAATTTTTAACAAAGACAAAGACTAATAACAACCTACAACTAAAGACCAAGATTGATAAATAAGAAAAAAACAGAAATAATTACAGTCCCTTCTTGGTGGGGTGGCTTGGTGATGTCCTGGATGAAGAAAATGCTCAAACACAGGCAAAGAAATCCACAAAAGAAACTACACAGGTCTTGAACAGAAATGACAGGTCTGGTCACACGTATCCTTCTTCTTGCAATTTCTCCTACTACATTTCTGTCTCAATTCTTTTCCTTATATACTCTTTTGCAGACCCCACCCACATTTAGACCTCTTTTTTTTAATTTTCGGGGACTTGCCCCAGACATGTCTGGAAACATGTCCAAACATGACTCCAGTCTGAGCTTAACAAAAAAAAGGTAAATACTGCCATCTAGTGGCCTATATTCACATTACACACTCAACTTGACTGTCAGTGACCTTTGAGGGCTAAAGTCGGCAGTGGAATTATCCTGACTTGTATCTCCAAAATGGTCACAGATGGAGCCAAGGTTTTTATAGAGACATTTAGAAAGTCATATATGAAGTCCATTTACTGACCTCAACTTGACCTTCTGTGACCTTTAAAGTTCATGATTGACGTATTGAATTTTCAATTACTTCAATCACCAAAACTGCTTCAGAGCTTAGGACTGGGTATGACAAGGGGTCTTATAAATGTATGTGAAATTTTATTTAGTGACCTAGACAATGGCCTTCAATGATTCGAGGTTCAAACTTCACATGAGATTTTCATAACTCGTATCATCACTATCCGATTGCTTGCTAGTAAGCTACAGGACCCTTGATCCTATTTTTTTTTTCCTGATAGTGACCGGTGACCACTGATGTCCAACTGCACCTATATTGATAAACTCATGCTAAATTCAACAAGAAAATCATTAGTTCATATTGAATTTCTTGCGTCAGAAGTTGATTTGTGTCAAATTTGGGGAGCCACCTAGATATTGCGGTCTTATTTGGCTCCTCGAGAATAGGTAATTGCATCACCCCACAGACTGGGCGTGAATGACTGTTTTTAGCGTCTCTCTGTGCTTGTTTGTGTTTCCGCACTTTGTGTGAATGGGGTGAAGTCTGCCATCTAGTGGCTCTGCATGTTTGTTTTTGTTTCTGCACTTGCCAATATTTGCATGAATGGGATGAAATCTGCCATCTCTGATTGCCTTGTTTAGAATGTAATGCTCAGATAAATTATACTTGTGGTCAAGGAGTTAATACCAGAAATGTATAGTTTTAACCCCCAGCCATCATTCCATTCTCAGTATTTTTTTTTTTTACAATTTCAATGCTGAATTTTCATGAAGACTTTTTTTTTCCCCCCTGCATATAATGCGGGGGGATATAGCGATTAGTGTGTCCGTCCGTCTGTAATAAAATCGTTTCCGGACCAGAACTCGAAAACTACAGTATATACCACTTACAAACACCAAATTTGGTATGGAGCTTCTCCTTATGGTCTAGTTGTGCCTTTTGGGGGTAGCGGTCCGTCCGTCTGTCTACACAACCTACAGCCGGGGGGATCCGCCATTGCCAGATAGCTCTTGTTTATGTTTGCAGCCCTTTTTCTTGACCAAAATCATGAAAATAAACTGAAATACAATGAAACTGTAAATGCTTTCAGTATCCTAATTCAGTTGAGCCCTACCCTCCCTCTCTGTGAAGCTGCAATCTTGAATTGTAAAGCCTAATATTATATAGTTACACGTCAATAGCCAGATTCGGCTTCTGCGCAGAGGAGTTAAAGCACTTCTGTCTTTCAAACATGTTGAGCCTCAACTGGGCAAATGGCTTGTTCTCATCATCACATGCTTCTCTCTGCGCTACAGCTCAAGCTTTCTTTCACCCTGGACAAGGAGAGCGGGATGCCCCAAGGCTGCTGTACTTATGATTACAGAGACAGCAACAAGTAAGCGCAGTCATACCAAACCCTCTAAGGTGTTAGCCTCATTAGAATGTTCTAAACTGAGCTGATTGGTGATGAAACATTATTAATGAGACTGGTTCTACAGGTAATTGAATGCAATGGTGTTGATGAACATTAACTTGGATTATTGTTAAACATTCCTGTTTACAAATCCAACACTTTTAAGGGTTCATATGGACACCAGCTTTAACACCAATATGGTCTACTCCAGTGGTCTCAAATTCCATTCTATGAAGGCAGAAGTGACTATGGGTTTTTGGCATTTTTATTGAAAAAGCAGTAAACTTGTACCTTGTAAAGTTTTGCAGACTCATTGGCTAATCCATGACTTCAGGGTTTATACTCAAAGTATTATTTTTCTTGCCCTATTTTGACTTGCCGAGAATGCCTTGAATTCAAAGATTGTGTTATTCAATTGTGTTATAAGTATGTTGTGAGCACAAGAGGTACTGAGGCACTGACTGGCTCCCCTCAGCTTCTGCCCCACGGTTTCAACCCCTCTGTTGCTCTAGTCCCGGTCCTCAAGGGCTGTGACCTGCTGTTTCCCATCCTCTCTTTCGCAGGTAGTTGGGCTTTAAGCTGATTTGGTGAATTAGTGACACTTATTGTATGATTAATTACCTGGGGGCCAAAAGAACTGGCAGGATTTTGATTCATGAGATTGGATGATCCCTTGTTTGTATGCCTTTTGATATGTACATTATTATCAGTTTTTGTGCTTGAAGAGGTTATTTGCTTAAGAAGGTTATTTGTAACTTCCCGACGACAATAGTCGGGAGATACTTTGGTTTAGTTCTGGTGCCGCAGAGATTCATTTATTTTATTTCATTAATTTTTATTTGTTCCACTCATGGCATTGGAGACAAAAAGAAAATCAAAAAATACAAAACCCAAAACCAGTGAAGTTGGCACGTTGTGTAAATCGTAAATAAAAACAGAATAAAATGATTTGCAAATCCTTTTCAACCTATATTCAATTGAATACACTGCAAAGACACGTTACTTAATGTTCGAACAGGTAAACTTTGTAATTTTTTGCAAATATTAGCTCATTTGGAATTTAATGCCTGCAAAATGTTTCAAAAAAGCTGGCACAAGTGGCAAAAAAGACTGAGAGAGTTGAGGAATGCTCATCAAACACTTGTTTGGAACATCCCACAGGTTAACGGGCTAATTGGGAACAGGTGGGTGCCATGATTGGGTGTAAAAGCAGCTTCCCTGAAATGCTCAGTCATTCACAAACAAGGATGGGGCGAGGGTCAACACTTAGTGAACAAATGCGTGAGCCGATTGTCGAACAGTTTAAAAACAACATTCCTCAACGAGCTATTGCAAGAAATTTAGGGATTTCATCATCTACGGTCCGTAATATGGTCAAAAGGTTCAGAGAATCTGGAGAAATCACTGCACGTAAGCGACAAGGCGAAAACCAACATTGAATGCCTGTGACCTTCGATCCCTCAGGCGGTGCTGCATCAAAAAGCGACATCAGTGTGTAAAGGACATCACCACATGGGCTCAGGAACACTTCAGAAAACCACTGTCAGTAACTACAGTTCGTCGCTACATCTGCAAGTGCAAGTTAAAACTCTACAATGCAAAACGAAAGCCATTTATCAACAGCACCCAGAAACGCCGCCGGCTTCGCTGGGCCCAAGCTCATCTAAGATGGACTGATGCAAAGTGGAAAAGTGTTCTGTGGTCTGACGAGTCCACATTTCAAATTGTTTTTGGAAACTGTGGACGTCGTGTCCTCCGGACCAAAGAGGAAGAGAACCATCCGGACTGTTATAGGTGCGAAGTTCAAAAGCCAGCATCTGTGATGGTATGGGGGTGTATTAGTGCCCAAGGCATGGGCAACTTACAGATATGTGAAGGCAACATTAATGCTGAAAGGTACATACAGGTTTTGGAGCAACATATGTTGCCATCCGAGCAACATCTTTTTCATGGACGCCCCTGTTTATTTCAGCAAGACAATGCCAAGCCACATTCTGCACGTGTTACAACAGCATGGCTCCGTAGTAAAAGAGTGTGGGTACAAGACTGGCCTGCCTGTAGTCCAGACCTGTCTCCCATTGAAAATGTGTGGTGCATTATGAAGCGTAAAATACGACAACGGAGACCCCGGACTGTTGAACAAATTAAGCTGTACATCAAGCAAGAATGGGAAAGAGTTCCACCTGAAAAGCTTCAAAAATTGGTCTCCTCAATTCCCAAGCGTTTACTGAGTGTCGTTAAAAGGAAAGGCGATGTAACACAGTGGTAAAAAGGCCCCTGTGCCAACTTTTTTGCAATGTGTTGCTGCCTTTAAATTCTAAGTAAATGATTATTTGCAAAAAAAGTTTCTCAGTTTGAACATTAAACATCTTGTCTTTGCAGTGTATTCAATTGAATATAAGTTGAAAAGGATTTGCAAATCATTGTGTTCTGTTTTTATCTATGATTTACATAAAGTGCCAACTTCACTGGTTTTGGGTTTTGTATATTCAGCTCTGAGCAGTTTACACAACCCATGACAGAAAGAATCAGGGAGAAGAAAATATTATTTTACCTGTCCCTTTTTCAAACATACAATCAGTAATAGAAAAGATGGCCTGCCAATCACAGTTGCTTAGCAACCACTACATACAGTAGTGTAAACAAACGCAATAAAAGGTGAAACACAATAATTTACAATCTGAGAAACAAATTACGTAACATCATATTGTCTAATTATTCTTTCTTTAATGCATTTTCTTAAATCTGAAGATATTCATACAGCCCTTTAAATCATTTTGGCAAGGAATTCCGCAGTTTCAACCCAGTTACAGAGATACACATCTACTTTAATGTAGTCCGTGCAAACGGATGCTTAATGTTAAATTTCCTTCTATGTTGCTCATCTCCTAAATGTAAAACAAATAATTTCTGTGTATTTTCTGGTAGTGTTCAGTTTTTTGCCCGGTACACAGGTAATTAAGTCTACAGTTCAATTAAATCTTTACATTTTAACGGCCCTGATTGAATAAACAGTGCATTTGTGTGTTCTCCTGGTTGTACATTATAAATAATTCTCACTGCCTTTTTTTGTAAAATAAATAATGGTTCTAAATTACTCATATCTTTTGCCCCACTCTTCAACACAGTAATGCAATTACGGCAAAATCAAAGAACAATACAAAATCCGCATTGCCTTATAGTCCAACAAATATTTTGCTTTGTTGAGCACAAAAACAATTTTAGATACTTTAGTTTTCACACATTTCACACATTTCCATGTCAATTTGTCATCCATTATAACATCCAAAAATCTGATTTCAGACACTTTTATACTTATTCCATCTATACACAGTGAAACATTCTCTTCTCTCCGATTTGCAAAAACCATGAATTTCGTACAAGTTTTTTGATAACTCAGTCATCAAACCATTTTTTGAGCTTGACCATTTCATTTGCAATAGTTTGTCAACATATGAAAATCTTCACAAAACAACACAAACCATAATAATTTTGATGTGTCACAAGTGTCATTAAAGGTGACCTATTATGCTATTTTTCCAAGTTTATATTTTGGTATTTGACTCCTCTCGAGTACTCTTAAAGCTGCAGTCCGTAACTTTGAAGAGAGAGAGGACTTCGAACAAAAATTTGAAAAAAAGCAACTTTCAGATCCCTCCCCCTCCCTCTCCACTGCACTCCTCAGACCCTCCCCTAGAAAGCTACCGTGCGTGCGAAGGCACGCGAACTGTTATCCGTGCAACTGCGGAGAGATTTTGCACGTTCACATTATGAAAGCGGCCAAGTTGCCGAGGCGAGACGTTACTGTTGCGAACAGTCAACTATGGCAAGCCGATAGTGACATAATTCGTCGGTATAAAACGCGTTTTGGGACGAGAGCGCGTGTATTTTACGCCATTATTGCTTTTTTTTCGGCGCTTTTAACGCCGTTTTCTCGCGAGAACGCCGTTAAAAGCGCCGTTTTTATTTGAACATTAGCGGCGTTAATTACGGCGTTGTGGAAAACGGCGTTAAAAGCGCCGTTTTCATATGCAAATTAACGCCGTTTTTGACGGCGTTGTGGAAATCGGCGTTAAAAGCGCCGTTTCCATGGTAATGAGCTCCTCCCATTGATTTCTTGCAGCCAACACATATTAACTGCTCTCCTCCAATCACCTGCCTCGGGAAACAGACCACATCAATTCAACCCAGATTTCTTTCTGCGGATCTTCCCGTCAGAAAGTTTGCACGAACCTGCAGTGCATCGCTACAGTCTGATGCGTGCCTAAAGGAAATAAACCATGCACACTTTTTCAATAATTAAACATTAATTTGACAAATAAGGTTACCATTCTGTGAATAATATTGTCAGTTACATAGCATACTGTTTATATGTATGAGCAGTATCTGTGGTCCATCTGGTTACTTTATAGGGCAAGTGAAGACTTATCGTTGCCCAATCATTCCAATAAGATCCTGCGTCAATCGCGGATAACTTTTGACCAGAAAATATGCAAACATACGTCGGGATTCGGCCCAGCAACATTACTACATTATCTCTGAACCTCAATCATGTTAACCAGCGGGTCTGGACCAAGTTCAAATGCGACATATCGCCACAAACATAGTTCGTATTGCTCAGCAAAGTCAATACAAAGACGCGCGTCAATACGTTTCGCGGGTATTTGCGTCTTTGCTTTGACTTTGAATGTAATCTGTCATGCAAAAAATCGTTTCGCGTCCGGTGGAAAAGCAGCTTAATAGCGTTGTATACCCGATTTTACTGATCAGGGTCTGCATTGAACCCCATGCACGCTTTTTCAATAATTAAACATTTCTTTGACAAATAGTGTCACTATTTTGTGAATAATATTGCCAGTTACATAATGTTTATGTATGAGGATCATACAGTATATAGCATCACACCCCTAATCATAAAAGCATATCAGAACTATGATTTCTTGCTGTTTATTCAGCATTGATCTCTGCATTTTAGTTCACTGTACCTTGCAGCCTCACCTTGAGCTGTTTGTCCACATTTCTCTAATAATTAAAAACATATATTTGACGGATAATGGTGCTATTCTTAGAATTGTATCACCATAGCTAGAAAATCTGTTCTTTCTCCCTCAATTAGGCTCACCTGATGCTTGAGAGGGTGACACCCATGAATTACCATTGCTATTTCTTGAGGAGCCACAGGTTCAAATCCTAGTGGAGACATATGCTTCATGCATTTCTATGGATGCCCGCTCGATTTTTTTTTTTCATAGATTTTTGCAATTTTGGTTGAAAGTACATTATGCCTGGGTAAACATCTGTGAACCAATTTTCTGGTAGCCTGGAATTTTTTATTACTATTATTATTATTATTATTATTTTCTTTTTTGCCTCACCTTGCAGTCTCACCTGTGCTGCAGTCTGTTCACAAAGCCAAGGAAATAGCTCTCATCCTTTTGCTTAAGTCTGGGCTAGAGAGGAAGGTGAATATATATTTTTTATGATATCATAAAAAAGAAATGATATTGGTAAAAATTTTCACTTTTCCATATTTAACATACAGTTTGAACAGGTTAAACATTTTGCAGATGGTGAAAAGGGCAGTTGGGGGGCGTTGGATGCTCGGTGCGGGAGGACCCCATTTAGCTGAGGGGGGTTCCCTAGACAGCAATTGGACCAGTTTCCGATTTCATTCTAAATATTGTCTTTTTAAAGGTTTTTATTCATTTTTGGAACTTAATAAATATTTATTCATTTTGTGCTGTGCCTCCTGCGCCTGTGACCCTTATTGGTGGTTTGGTTCATTCCTTAGGTAGAAGGTGAAGGTGGGTAAGCTTGTGCCTTCACCTGGTGAGAAATGTCAGTAAATAGTAAATCTAAGGTTGTTAATGTGAAGTTGCCAATACATGATATCATATGGATTGTGGTATGTGTTAGAAATAGGTTATAAGAGTAAAGTAAAAGGATGAGAGCTATTTCCCTGGCTTGGTGAACAGACTGCAGCACAGGTGAGACTGCAAGGTAAGGCTAAAAAAAAAAAAATCAAGGCTACCAGCTAATTGGTTCACAGACCCTGTTGTAATGTACTTTTCATTCAAAATCGCTAAAGTCTATGACTAAATCGAGCGGGCATCCACAGAAGTGCATGAAGCATATGGCTCCACTGGGATTTGAACATTTGGGATTTGGCTCTTTTAGCAGAAGCAATGGTAGCAAATTCATGAGTGTCACTCTCTCGACCATCTGGTGATTGAAGGAGAATGAACATAGATTTTCTAGCAATGGTGATACAATTCTTAGAATGACACCATTATCTGTCAAATATTTGTTTTTAATTATTAGAGAAATGTCGACAAACTGCTCAAGATGAGGCAGCAAGGTACAGTAAAGTAAAATGCAGAGATCAATGCTGAATAAACAGAAAGAAATCGTAGCTCTGATATGCTTTTATAATTAGGGGTGTGATGCCATATAGGCTACTATATGATCCGCATACATAAACAGTATCCTATGTAACTGGCAATATTATTCTCAAAATAGCGACCTTATTTGTCAAAGAAATATAAAATTATTGAAAAAGCGTGCGTGGGGTTCAATGCAGACCCTGATTAGTGAAATCAGGTGCAAAACTAGTAAGCTGCTTTTCCACCGGTCGCGAAACGATTTTTTTACACGACAGATAACATTCAAAGTCAATGCAAAGACGCAAAAACACGCGAAACGCATTGACTTTGCACTGACGCGCGTCTTTGCATTAACTTTGATAAGCAATACGAACGATGTTTGTGGCGATATGTCGCATTGGAACTTGGTTCAGACAAGCTGGTTAACATGATTGGGGCTCACAGATAATGTTGTGAAATCGCTGGGCCGAATCCCATAATATGTTTGCCTATTTTCTGGTCAAAAGGTAACCGCGATCGATGCAGGATCTTATTAAAATGATTGGGCGACGATAAGCTTTCACACGTTCTACAACGTAATCAGTTGAACCACAGATAGGCCCACCGCTCATGTATATAAACAGTATGCTATGTAACAGGCAATATTATTCACAATAGCAACCTTCTTTGGCAAAGACATTTTAAATTATTGAAAAAAGGGCTCATGGTTTATTTCCTTTAGGCTCGCAACAGGTTGTAGCGATGCGCTGCAGGCTTGTGCAAACTTTCTGACAGGAAGATCTGCAGAGGGAGCTGGGTTGCATTGATGTGGTCTGTTTTCTTGGCAGGTGATTGGAGGAGAGCAGTTAATATGTGTTGGCTGAAAGAAATGAATGGGAGGAGCTCATTACCATGGAAACGCCGCTAATGTTCAAATGAAGACGGCGCTTTTAACGGCGTTCTCGCGAGAAAACGGCGTTAAAAGCGCCGAAAAAAAGCAATAACGGCGTAAAATACACGTGCTCTCGTCCCAAAACGCGTTGTATACCGACGAATTATGTCACTATCGGCTTGCCATAGTCAACACTGCTGGCCAACACACGGCGCGTCGTTAGACCTGAAAATTCCGGGACTAATATCACTCCTTTTATTGAAAACAAGTGTTTGCCACCAACATGGCAATATCCCCCACTGCCTCAATTTTATGTGTCTGTACAGACGGAGTCCAATGCTATATCCCCCGCTTCGTGCTAATCGCGTGGCGAGGGATGATTATTAGTCCTGGCAGATTCTAGATGGTTTTCCTTCATTCACACGTTTTTCAATTCAAGAATAATCAAGTGGCAGTTGAAGACACGGCTGCTCTCCCCCATGTGATCTAAAAGCGACAAAATATTGGGCTATATTCAGTACCGAAAAATTATTAGATTATAATTAGGCCGATGCACCATCACTCGGCAATGGCATTTCATAACTCTTCACTGAATGAAGGTAATTTCGGCGACAAGTACATTCATCTGTTTTTGCAGCACGGTCGCTCAATTCATAGTTAAAAAAATAAAATAAAATAAGACAGCTGTCCGATTGGAAAATGTAAACGGACAAAACCACTTACTAGTCTGAAATGCCGTCGCCCAGTGCAGATGCATAGACATAATTATAATTAAATTATTTTTCTGTCCCGAATGCAGCGCATTATTTTGTCGCTTTTAGATTGCATCGGGGAGAGAAGCCGTCTCTTCGATTGCCACTTGATTATTCGTGAATTGAAAAACTTGTTAATAACGGAAACCCATCTAGAATTAGCCAGGATGAATTATTTTCAAAAAAAGGAGGAATATTAGCCCCGGATTTTTCAGGCTAACGTTAATTCGACTGCAACATCACAGTAACATCACATGCACTGCGGAGTAACGTTACTGTAACAATTACAAGACTCTGGCTATTCGAACAGCGACTGTGCTTGTAAGCGACGTTCACTCGCTTATTTGCAGAGCGAAAATGAATTGATGCTGGTTAGGGCTGGGGTTAGTTTGGTGATCATGGCAGCGATGCCAACTCGCTTATTTGCAAAGCAAAAATGAACCAACAAATAAAGCAGGGGTTTACCTGTTAAGGAGAAAAGTCGCAAACTCTGCGTCAGTTTTTAATCCTTCCAGATCACGGAGTTCCTTCCACTTCTAAAAATCCACTCCGATGTTCACTCTGGTTTTATCCTGGGTTTTGTTAAAATTCTTTCTTTTGCAATTTTTTTTTCTTCTGGCTTCCTTTTTTCTAGTCTTAGCCATGTGTGCTGTTTCTGGTAACTGAGGTATCGGTGCCCGCTCTCGGAGATTAGAACTTGACATGCGCGTGCATGTGCACTGTTTGACGGCTGTCAGACACCATCCTGGCTCTGATTGGTTCTTTCTAGTCGGTCAGAACGATTATTTTAAATTGCAGTAGGAGCATTAGGTGGGTTTAAATTAGCCTTTTTTTGAGTACAGAGTACTAGTTTTATCTACTACTGTCTGTACACAGTGACAGTTTTACCAAAAATGACAAAAAGTTACTTTTCTAAAACTTTCCAACTGCAGCTTTAATCATGTACAGTAAAAAAAAGGGTATTTATTTTGCTCATACTGCCATCCTCAAAAAACTGCATTTTTAGTATATTGTCGTCTCTGTCTGAAACGCCTCACTCGGGTGGCTCTTCCGTTATGGACCCCCCTCCTCATTTGCCTACTTTCTTCTGACTGGCCAGCTCTGTGGAGGCCGGATCTAGGCGGGACGAGGCAGAAGAACACAGTTTTCCGAGTCTGCCTTCCCAGACTGTGAACCTGAGACGCGGTTGCTATCTGACTTGACGGGCTTCCGCAATCAAATGCAGTAACGTACATGTGTATAGATCTAATGACATGAACTTCTTCCTATAAACGCAATGTTGAAAGTGGAGGACGCAGTGTGAAAGTCTGGCAGCTCAAGCTCGGCTATGGTGAGTTACACCGGTGTTTCTACTCTAGCTAGGATTGAGGGAAAGCTAGAATCCACCCCATATAGACACATTTGTAAAACGGTTCGACATGCTCAAGTGTAGACCGGAGACAGTAGAAATCCGGTCGGTCTGAGTTTAGAGGGAAACATGGACAGTGAGGAGCAGCTAAAAGTGGACCAACAGCTTATGGACTGCTTCGGTATGAATAAGGACCTGTTGGTTCGTGTGCATAGCTGTGGTGTGTCTTTAGCGTGGAGTAACAGTTTTTGTGCTGGTATATGACGGAGCGGCGAAAGCTCCAGGCTAGACGGTCTTTTCGGAAATTGCCCGTGGTCATGGTTTACTTATTGCGGAGGAATGACTAACGTTTGCTGGCGTGATAAGCAGCTTTCACACTGGACGCGAAACGAATTTGTCGCGCAACTGATTACATTCAAAGTCAATGGCACAAATGCCACAAATTTGTTTCCTGTCCGGCATGAAAGCAGCTTAAGGGCCGGTTCATATTCTACGCAAGGTACACGTGCGCGAACGTCGGGCAACTCATCAAGCAAAACACGACCATAGATATATATGAAACACTAGATGGCTCAAGGCAGAGTCGGCAGCGTCGTCACTGGTCGGCCATCTTAGGACAGGGGACTGCTCTGGTGCGCTGATCTGTAGTCGGAGGAAAGGTGGATGATTTACTCGCTTAAATACTCATAACTCGCTCAATTCTTGACTGATTTACAAACTGGGTGGGTTATTACAGACCTTATTAACGTGGCTATGATGTGTGGCTTATTAACGTGGCTGAATGTTTAAATCGCAGATTTTTTTTTCTGCCATTCCTGTTGGTGGCGGACGGGGGACAGGGGGTTGATTTATTTATTTTATAATTTTATTATTTTATTCATTTTTCTCCATTCATTTTTTGTTTAATGTACCTCTGAGCCAGTGGTTTCTAAACATTGGTTTCTCAACGTTCTTTGTTATTCATTTTATCATTCCTTTATTATTTATTTTGTCTATTATTTGAATATTGTAAATATTAAATATTGACAATATACTGAGTACAAATGAAAACGCACCACTTGAAGAAAGTCAATATTTAAGTTCAAATGAACTTCAATCTAATTTTTATACAACAACAACACTACAGTGACGTCACCCGACATGCCAGGTGCAAGAAATGCGAGAATTTCGAGTTAACTGTAACGCTAGGCAACTTTTTGCAAAAAAGCAACATCTTGCAGGCACACCACGGGAAAAATGAATTTCACTCTGAATTTGTGCACACATTGCCTTTAAAAGCATGCGAATCCGAATAAAATTTCACTTCTTCACTGACACTTGTGAAACGTTGACACTATGCCGCGACTCACAGCCCCTGAACGGGAACGTGCCATAGGCATGCTTCAAATTGGCGCCAGCACTCGGGGAATTGCCAGACGACTACACTGCGCACACACAACGATCGCAAGACTCCATCAAAGGTTTCTGCCAACGGGAAGCACTCGGGACCGTCCTCGACCGGGTCAACAACGTGTGACAACGGCATGTCAGGACCGTCAGATCGTACGGGATCATGTCCGAGACCGAACACTACCAGCGACAAGAACGACTACTCAAGTCCAAGGACAACATGGACTCATTCACCCCAACACCGTACGGAACCGTCTGCGAGCTGCAGGCCTGCGTGCACGACATCCTTATTTCGGCCCCATATTGACGGATCGTCACCGAAACCAGCGTCTACAGTGGGCAAACAGGCACCAGAATTGGCGACTACGACAATGGCACGGTGTCATCTTTTCTGACGAGTCAGGATTTCACTTAAGGAACGCAGATGGCCGTATACGTGTTTGGTGGAGACGTGGTGAACGTTATAACGCCGATTGTGTCGTTCAAATGGACCGTTGGGGTGGTGGCAGCGTTATGTGTGGTGTGGGGTGGAATAAGCTACCGTCACAGAACCCCTCTCCATATCTGCAGAGGAAGGGTGAACGGCGTCTACTACCGGGACCAGGTGCTGCAGAACCATGTTGTGCCGTTCTTCAACCAACACCACAATGTCCACACGTTCAGGGTGTCCATGCCGTACCTTGCACAGCAGAACATGCCCGTGCTTCAGTGGCCAGCTCTGTCACCCGACCTCTCCCCTATCGAGCACTTATGGGATGAAATTGGACGACGTCTTTCATGTCGAAGCCAGATGGACAACATCCGAGAACTTGAGGTTGCCCTTGTTCAGGAGTGGAATGCTATCCCTCAGAACACTATCCAGAGACTGATCAACTCCATGCGACGACGATGCACCGCATGTGTTAATGCAAATGGCGGTCACACCCGTTATTGACTATCCTGTTTGACCCCTACACCAGTTAAACCTCTCTCGCGCATTAACATTATCGTGAATGCAATTAAATGATGTTTACATGTCTTCTTAAATCATTCATTATCTCAAATGCATCACACGTATATACTTCACAAATCAATCCGTGGAGCTATTTCAGATTTCGTGAGTGGTGCGTTTTCATTTGTACTTAGTATATAATCTCTCTGTGTGTATAGCAATTGCTTTACCTATCTACTTAATGTACTTTTTATATCGAATTCAATGGTTTTAATTATTCTTAAGTATGCAGTTAATACTTAAGAATAAGTATTAACTGTATTAACTACATCTCTGATGTTTACCCGACAAACCAAGCCGTTTGTTTGAAAATCGGTTGAGAATTTGTTAGAGTTGATTAATCTGCAGTTATTTCAAAGTCCGTGCTCCTTTGGCTGTAATGTGATCGAGAGTGATCGAGCAGCCCTGTCCCAAGATGGCCGCCCTGTGATGACGTTCCTTCACATTAGCTTGCAGCGTGCTTGAGCCATCTAGTGTTTATAGTATATATATCTATGCACACGACAGCCATCTTGCGTCTTTGCGTAGCAAAATGTGTCGTCCAAATTTTTGTAACACGACGCATCGACACGTGTATTTCCGTGAGATTCCAATAGGGGAGATAAAGCAAATAATGCACCATACGCTGTGTTCAACACACCAAAAAGTAAAAAAGGAGGCAGAGATGGAGAAGACTTTGCTACCCCCTATTGCATGAGCAGTGTACTGCTTTTTAACGAGGCACAGCGCAGCAAGGGATGCGCGTTCAGGCTTCTCTGTGAATGGAATGGAACTGACCTGTGCTCGCGTTCGCTTGCGTACATTGCGTCGAGTATGAACTGGCCCAAACACGCCCATAACGCTTGTCTTTGCATTGACTTTGAATGTAGCTAATCAGTCGTGCAAACAATTCATTTTGCGTCCGGTGTGAAAGCAGCTTGACTTGCTAATAGCGAGTTTATTTGCGTCTTTGCATTGACTTTGAATGTAATCTGTCGCGTAAAAAATTTGTTTCCCGTCTGGTGTCAAAGCTGCTTGATGCGCCCATAACGCCTGCATTCGCATTTTTGCTTTGACTTTGAATGTAATCTGTCCCCCGAAAAAATCATTTCGCGTCTGATGTGAAAGCAGCTTTATGGATAGTATATGACAGCGATTGAGAGCTTGGTTGCATTATGAACATAATGCAGGTTTTACAGATCGTAAGTTCCGTTTGCGTGGACAAGTTGCTTGTTTGGAGCTGGTGAATCAATCACTTCTACCGGAAAGAATTTCCTATTTAATCTTCACATTTTTCGGCTTTTTATTAGCCATAGCCATTAGAATTTCTAGTCACAGTAGTGCAAAGAAATCATTTGTTATACCAGAGAGGTGACAGCTTTTGTGTTTAGCATTGCTTTCACGGTAGAATCAGAGTGCTAACCCAGATATTTGTAAATTATCCGGCTGATACCGGTCATGGATAAGTGAAGCAAAACAAACCCAAACACGTATCCCAAGCTCTGCAAAACCTACATCTGGTCTAACAGCAGCCTTTCACTGCACCTCTCCGGTTAAGCTTCAAATGTAGTGGCTACAATCGGGCAACGTTATGATGAAACTGCCACATTGATGCTTACCGAAGTAACACAAGCATACCGATCAGAATTACGGCATATAAGTTAGCCAGGAGCATTTAATTAGCACGGTACGCAAACTAACATGCAATAGCTGGTTACCAAGCGGTCAGACAACCACAGAGACAAACCCTTGCAATACAGGTTTTACAGACAGCAATTTCCGTTTCCGTGGACAGTTGTACCAAGCATCAAGATTACAAACAAGTATAAAAAGTTAGCTTCGAGTGAGGATAATGTTCACACACCTTCTGTAGAATTAACCCCATATTGCATATTTGGGACACAAACATTAGCAACAGTAAATTGGCTATGTTAGCTGCAGCGCTACAGCCACAATCAACAGGTTGGCTTATGCAGTAAAAGCAACTTACAGATTCTGTGTCTGAGTCACGGATAGTCGCGACCGATACAGGCTTTGTCTTCTGATATTTTACCAAGCCTGCGCTTGAGGCCAGTTGTTACTGCTACCTATCGCTAGCGGTCCTGCTAGCCACCCATAACACGTTAGCTTCACTTACATTACACTTAGATTATTTGCTGTTATATCGTTACTTACAGTTTGTGGCTCCGAGTGCTTGATCATGCAACTGCTTCAGGTTTGAGAAGCAGCTGAAATGCATACCCAGCGTCGAATTATCCTTTATTGACAAAACTGTCTTTGCTGAAATGCTGTGCACAAGCAGCTAACGATCCCTTTGGCCATGGCTGTTTGCTGCCAGCAAACAAACATAGCTACCTGCTGGTTTCTGGTGGCATTGTCTTTCGGAGTTTTTCTTCGCGTCCAAAAGTATATGGACAAGAAGCTTTGGGAGAGATACTGACAAAACTGCACCTCAAATGATTTGCGGTTCTTCTTTTGTATTTCCAAAAGTGTAGATGCTGCTAAGGCATAGTATGATCTGCCGTTGTTAGTGCCTGCTAGAATAGTTTCCAGTGTAGGCAAGTCCACTGCCGTGATTGGCTCTGGCTAAGTCTGTACTAATTGGACGGCACAACCTGACGTCAGGTTTTACCCAGATCTCGCAAAGATCTCGGGAGGAGCTGTTCAGAGAGGAAATCATGTTCATGTAATCACCTTCTTGGATTGTGGCAAAACCTCTGTATATTATGTTTAGAAACTTTTCAGAGGTTGAATATGTACAACCAATATTATAACATTACTAATATGTATTAAAAGAAGGATCAGCATCGGTTAAGGCACTGCGCTGCAACGCAGAGGTGTCTATCACGTCGCGGGTTCGAGCCCCGGCGTACCCACCAGCAGGGGTCGGCAGCTTTTTCAGAGTAGCGCACAATTGGCGATCGCGCTACAGGGTTTCAAATTGGGAAGGGACTGCCGGATTTGGGTTAAGAATAACAGCTTTGTTCGTTGCCCCAGCGCCTCCTGTTGGCCAGACGGGCGCTCGTCAGGAAGACTCTGGGTTTGTTCACGTCCGGGTATCCTCCGCCCTCGTTCGGAACTTACGAGGATTCGACCAATGGGTGTATAAGAATCAGTGGCTGACGGACACGTGCTTCGGAGGAGAGCCGTGAGCTGTCTTCACTATCCTGAGTTGGCAGCAAGGGGTCGCACACGAGCAAGCTTTGTACATAGTTCACTAATTGGGCATTCCAGATTCGGGTGGGATTGGAGATGCCAAATTTATAAAAAAAAAAAAAAAAAAAAAAAAAGAAGGATCAGCATTATAGGTCCCCTTTAAGATATAAAATAAAGAGTTTAGGTCCCAAATCCGAACCTTGTGGGACTCCACATTTAATCTTCATATGATCAGATGTAATCCCAGCAAAATGTACATATTGTTGCCGATTATCCAAATAACAGTTGATCCAGTTCTGAGCTATTCCTCTTGTACCATAAGTATGCAATTTAGCTCTGAGGATATTATGATCTATTGTATCAAAGGCTTTTTTTTTTTTTTAGATCAATGAAAACCCCTATTGTGTATTTCTTACTCTCTCATGCTGATGTAATTTCTTCCACTATGTTCATTAATGCCTAATGATGTGGATCTGTTTGCCCAAACCATATTGACTGTCACTAAGTAATTGTCCCCCGCTGCGCGGAACGCGCAAAGCGGCGGGACATAGTATTCATGTACGTCCGTCCGTCCGTACGTCCCGAATCCTTGTCAGCGAGATATCTCAAGAACTAATTGACGGATTTTCTTCAAATTTGATGTCAACATGTATTAGTCTGATACCCCGGCGCCAGTCGATTTCGGTGACCTTCGCACCATTCTCAAGGTCACACCGAGAGATTGTGGATTTTCACACTGGAAGCCTTGTCAGCGACATATCTCAAGAACGAATCGACGGATTTACTTCAACTTTCATGTTAACATTTACTAGTGTGATACCCCGGCGCCAGTCACTTTTGGTGACCTTCACGCCATTCTCAAGGTCAAACCGAGTGATTGTGGATTTTCACACTGATAGCCTCGTCAGAGACATATCTCAAGAACGAATCTCTGGATTTACTTCAACTTTCATGTCAACATTTACTAGTGTGACACTTCGGCGCCAGTCAATTTTGGTGACCTTCGCGCCATTCTGAAGGTCACACCGAGAGATTGTGAATTTTCACACTGATAGCCTTGTCAGCGACATATCTCAAGAAAGAATCGACAGATTTACTTCAAATCTTATGTCAACATGTATTAGTGTGATACCCCAGCGCCAGTTGATTTTGGTGACCTTCACACCATTCTTAAGGTCACACCGAGAGATTGTGGATTTTCACACTGATAGCCTTGTCAGCGAGATATCTCAAGAACGAATCGACAGATTTACTTCAAATCTTATGTCAACATGTATTAGGGTGATAACCCGGCGCCAGTCCATTTCGGTGACCTTCGCGCCATTCTCAAGGTCACATCGAGAAATTGTTCATTTTGACACAATTTCACATTTTGTGGCGGGGGACAAAGACATGTGAGTGTCAAATACTTGTTTATTATTTTAAATAGAAGTGTCAAATTTTTTGTATGGACAGTTTTTCAAGTACTTTTGAAAATTGCAAAAGCAAGGACACTGGTCTGTAATTATTAAAGCGGTGTTTCTCCTGTTTTAAAAAGTGGAATAACCTATGCTATCTTCATTCTGTCTGGAAATACCCCAAAACAAAAAGAAAGATTGAAAATATAACTTAATGGTTTACTTATACAATCAATAGTTTTTTTCACAATCCCATCCCAATGTCAATCCCATCATTATCAGTTGATAATGCAACAATAGATTTGATTTCAATTTCACGCACTTCTCCAAGGAAGGAGGAGTGTAACACTTTGCTTTCTCCATGCCAGTTTGCCTCTATTTGCCCATCACCATGTTTTTTTCCTTGTAGAACTGGCAAGATTAGATCCGACTTCAAAAAATTAAAAAAAAAGCATCAAATTTGTTTACCGCCTCATTCATATTTTTCAACACTTGATTATTATCAATAATCAAATAACCAGGTTGGCTTATGGCCACAAGTTTATTCCCAGTGATACCATTAAGAATTTTCCAAGTGTGTTGAATATCATTTCTATTTTCAATTAACATTTTATTATTATATTCTTTTTTGGCTAGTCTCCTCATAGTTGTCAGCCTTTTTTTATATGCCTTGTATTTCCTTTCAGCAATACTCATAAAATTTCTAAAAAGATTGCTTTTCTTCTTACAAGAATTTTTTAAGCCCTTTGTTATCCAAGGTTTTTTATGAAAATTACATTTATGGTTAATAATCCTTAATTGACACTTTATAAAGTGATAAGTAGGTTTTCAAAAATGAATCATAAGCAGCATTTACTTCAACATAAACCCTTTTCCACTCTTCTTTCTGAAGCTCATTCCTAAACTGGTTTATTGCTTCATCAGTTCTAACTAACATATCTTTTGAAACTCTGCATATTGTTTTTCTTTATACAACAATCATATTTTACAAAAACAGGTAAATGATCACTTAGGTCATTTATCATAAGCCCACTTGAATCAGTTTCTCGAAAACATTAGCAATCATATTTTCAATTAGTGATGAGCAGTTAGAAGTAATTCAGTCAGGAAAGACTAGAAAACAGTGAGATATGATATTTAAAGGCTAGGTAGGCAGAAACCTAGAATAAAGGTTCGAATTGAGTCCACACGGTTCTCATCCCATCAGCTCTGACCATAGATATATATAGAACACTAGATTGCTGATAGGGTGCACTCAAGTGAAGCATCTGGGCTGCGTTCCAATCCAAAATAAGATACTTCCTTCACTTCTTCCCTCCACTCGAGTGAGCCCTCCGAATGACGTAGCAAGCGAGTAAGCCCTTCCCGAGCAAGGGAGGGCAATAGAGGGGACTAAGGGGGAGGGTTGTGGGAAATCGGATTGGAACGACCATCGCCAGGTTTTTTCCGCACTTCTACATTTGTCAGCAAGCCAGCGGAAGTTTGCTTTGCCATGGAGCCGAGTGAGTTAGTTGCCAGTACGTTCCATAGATATATCTATGTGTACGTTCTACCTTTCACAGTTCACGCGGAAGTGTATTGCGTGTTCCTGGCAAGTAGAAGACAGCATGCTCGTTTGACTGCTGCGGTATTTGTGACTGTTTTATGGGAAAATAAAGCTGCTTTCACTCCGGACACGAAACGAATTTTTCGCACGACAGATTGAATGATCAGTGCGATGGATGCATTTCGCGTCTTTGCATTTGAATGTAATCTGTCGCGTGAAAAATTTGTTTCGCGTCGAAGTGTGAAAGTGGCTTTTAGCTCCTCAACAGTCCTCGCGGATGCTTATAGGCTAGCTACAGCAAAAATGAACGTTAAGTCACAAATGCTTAAAAATAATGTGAAACCGATGCCCCTCACCCCCAAACTTCGCTACTTGCATATAACTCTGTCATAAATTGCACACTACTCGAACACATTTCTTAAATTGGTATGATAATATCCCTGCCACAATTCCTCCTTTTGCCATCTGAAAAAAATGGCGGACGTGAAATTTTAACCGAGGGAGAATGAGCAAAGCATTCTGGGCAATATCAAAGCTTGGAGGGATGTTCGTTGTTGGCTTCGTTTGAGGGAGGATAGTCGAGGGCTTGAGCAAATGAAAATGCGCCCTTCCCTCCGCAAAACTGGATTGGAACGACCCTACAAGTGGCAACCATCTTACATCCAGGATTTTTTGGGGATTCCCCCCTCGATTGGAGGGCAAGTGAACACGACGAAGCAAGCATTTTTTCGGATTGGAACGTAGCCCTGATCTCCGAGCCTATACACGCGGGAGTAAAATTCGCCCATAGACTCCCATTCATTTTCGCCTACTTTAAAATTACATTTTCAGAAACACTTGCGTGCGAGTCAGTGTTATTTTGGTATCGCTGTGCTGAGCAACATTTTGTCTCCCTAAATATGTGCTTTTCGGAGGATGGAAAGCGGCACACTTACTAAAGGGAAGATCGAAATGTGACTCGATGTCAACGTTAAAGTGCGGCAGAGAAGTGACTTTATGCCGGTAAGAAGTATTATCGTTGAATGTCAAGTACAAGTAGCTAGCTAGCTTGCTAGCCACCTTTTAAATTTTATTTACCACTAAGTCAATGCAGTCCCCGTGATGCCAAGGTAGCTCGCTGGTGACCGATATCAATCGCTAGCGTTCGCTTTTCGTCAGCAGTCTGTTCAAGTCAATGGGACGGCTAATTAGCTAGCTAGCACGAAACGCGATTTTTTTTATATAAAAGTGACAACTTTGCGTTTATACTTTAACTTTCGCATGAAACGTTTTATTACAGCTCTTCAAATAAATATTGCTACAAAAGGCAGTCGCACATCTCAGCATTTTCTCCCTTGTGTCGACTTATTTGAAATTGGCCACATAGGAAACCATTCATTTTTATCAAGAAGTTGGGTGTATCATTATGGCGGCCGGGTGCTTCACTTTGGATAATGTAAATATGACGACATCTGTAATCTAGTGTTCTAAATATATATATCTATGGCTCTGACCCAAGCTCCTCCGACCAGACACGCATCTGATGCACGCGCTGAAAATGCCTTATCGGTGGCCGCCGTCAGCTGGCTATATTCATGGTAAATCGCACACACACAACCTAACCCCCATCACAGCAACTGTAGTTAGAGGAAAAAGAATTTAGCCGTTTACCTGTCGAACAGAAGTACAGCGAGCTCTGAGTCCAACTTGAAACCAATGCTATCCCGAACTTCTCTCCATCTTCGAAATGCAACGCCGATCTTGACGCGCGTTTTTATTGCGTTTATTGTCAAACTCTCTTTTAGACTCCCTTTTTGCCGAATCCGTTTTCCTCTTCTTGGGTTGTTTTGCACTGAACGCGGCTGTTTCCAATTGCTGCAGAGTGGTTTCCGCATCAGCTGTAGTAGAACAGCCAATCGCTGTTTGGCTCTCTCAAAGTCTCTATAAGCTGCTCTGTGATTGGTCAAAATCTACCGTCACGCGTAGATTCTTTGGAGGCTGAAAACAGAGCCTAGGGGAGACTTAGAGGTCTGATCATTTTTCACATCACTTCCTTTACATTATCCCCAAGGTTATTATGTAAATTTTTGCCTAAAACGGTCAAAAGAAAGCTGCCTACCGAGCCTTTAACAAAGTATTTATTTATGTACATGAACATGAACTTTGGCGGTTAGACTTTGGCATTGAACAAATAAACCATTTATAGAATCTGAGGATTAGATGCTTTGTAGAGATGAATTTCCCCTCCCAAAAAAAGAATCACCGTACCTTAATGGACAGCTGAACCTATCCAAGAAGCAAAATAGCAGATTTAGCCAAATACATGAGCAGACAGATTTAACATTTACTGGGGGAATTAGCCCATGGGGTAAGACCTAAAGAGCCCAAAGTGAATGAGAAGGAAAAGTGATGTAAAAGAGGAAACTGACTGACGAAGCTATATACAAAGAAAGGTAAAATTCGATTCAGAGTTGGGCGATGACTAATCAAAAATACGGGATGATGCTGGGCAATGAGTTGCTAGAAATGCGGGGATGCTGGACAATGAGTTGCTGGCAATCCGGGGGTGCTGAGCAATGAGTTGCTTGCAATGCGGGAATGCTGGGCAATGAGTTGCTTGCGATGCGGGGGATGCTGGGCAAATGAGTTGCTTGCGATGCGGGGGATGCTGGGCAAATGAGTTGCTTGCGATGCGAGGATGCTGGGCAATGAGTTGCTTGCGATGCGAGCATGCTGGGCAATGAGTTGCTTGCAATGTGGGAATGCTGGGCAATGAGTTGCTTGCGATGCGGGGGATGCTGGGCAAATGAGTTGCTTGCGATGCGGGGGATGCTGGGCAAATGAGTTGCTTGCGATGCGAGGATGCTGGGCAATGAGTTGCTTGCGATGCGAGCATGCTGGGCAATGAGTTGCTTGCAATGTGGGGATGCTGGGCAATGAGTTGCTTGCGATGCGGGGATGCTGGTCAAAGAACTATTTTTAATGTGGGGATGCTGGGCAATGAGTTGCTTGCGATGCGGGGATGCTGGGCAATGAATTGCTTGCGATGCGGGGATGCTGGGCAATGAATTGCTTGCAATGCGGGGATGCTGGGCAATGAGTTGCTTGCAATGCGGGAATGCTGGGCAATGAGTTGCTTGCAATGCGGGAATGGTGGGCAATGAGTTGCTTGCAATGCGGGAATGCTGGGCAAAGAGTTGCTTGCGATGCGGGGATGCTGGGCAATGAGTTGCTTGCAATGCGAAGATGCTGGGCGATGGGGGATGCTGGGCAATGAACTGCTTTTAATGCGGGGATGCTGGGCAATGAGTTGCTTGCGATGCAGGGATGCTGGTCAAGGAGTTGCTTGCAATGCAGGGGTGCTGGGCAATGAATTGCTTGCGATGCGGGGATGCTGGGCAATGAGTTGCAATTCGGGGATGCAGGGCAATTAACAGCTTGCAGTACGGTTTGATGAACAGCAGTAAGAATATGCGATGCGGTCAGAATAGATTAATACTTAAATGGTGAGTTGCAACATGAAGCATGGAGAAGAGCAGGAATGTGCAGATAAACCACCACCAGTTATTTGCATGACTTACCCAGAATCAAGGTTTTAGAGACCTTTGAGCATCAAGGAAAGAGGCAGCATCCGGCCTTATGCATGTAGAATAGGCAGATGATGACCAAATACATACATTTAGCCAAATACATGAGCAGACAGATTTAACATACACTGGGGGAATTAGCCCATGGGGGCTGCCAAGCTGTCACGGAATTACAGTCCCACTACATTTTGGGTTGTAACTCTACAACTAAATAAGATAAAATCAAGTATGATGTGTCATATTGAAGGTATTAACTTGTTCTTTGATATCATTTAGTGAAAATATATTTTTTGATAAATTTTCATAGAAGAAACGAGCAAAAACTACTCCGTCACGGAATTACACAAAATTGACGTGGTTTTTTTTAATGTTGTGTTTAACTATTCAGAAAATGATGTTCCTGTCATAGTTAAGTTATGAAACTTCAATACGTTCCTATTTAGTGTGTTTTTTGTTAATACTGTAAGTTATACAACCAAATATTGACTTTAACCCTGCTTTATGGGCAAGAAATTTCAAAAAGTCAATGTCACGGAATTACAAGAGGCAAATTGTCACGGAATGACCGCAATAGTATTAATTAGTTTCAATGTACTTATTTTGATATATTATACATATATACATAATTATTTACATTTTTACAGTTAAGCAATATATTACAATGCGTTTTCCACTTATAATGACCAATCATAACACATACTTCAATTTTTTGTTTTATTCTCCATGTCAACATTGGCTTGGCGGCCCCCCCATGGGGTAAGACCTAAAGAGCCCAAAGTGAATGAGAAGGAAAAGTGATGTAAAAGAGGAAACTGACTGACGAAGCAATATAAGTTGGGCGATGACGAATCAAAAAGCAGTTGCAATGCGGGAAACTGCGGGGCAAAGGGCGGCTGCCAATACGGGATGATGCTGGGCAATGAGTTGCTGGCAATACGGGGATGCTGGACAATGAGTTGCTGGCAATCCGGGGGTGCTGGGCAATGACTTGCTTGCAATGCGGGAATGCTGGGCAATGAGTTGCTTGCAATGCAGGGATGCTGGGCAATGAGTTGCTTGCAATGCGAGGATGCTGGGCAATGAGTTGCTTGCGATGCGAGGATGCTGGGCAATGAATTGCTTGCGATGCGGGGATGCTGGGCAATGAATTGCTTGTAATGCGGGGATGCTGGGCAATGAGTTGCTTGCAATGCGGGGATGCTGGGCAATGAGTTGCTTGCAATGCGGGAATTGAATATAAGTTGAAAAGGATTTGCAAATCATTGTATTCTGTTTTTATCTACGATTTACATAACGTGCCAACTTCACTGGTTTTGGGTTTTGTACATGCAGAACAAATTAATGAAGCTACCTCATAAATGCTGTGCAGCTACGCATAATTGCGTCCGTGTAGTGACGCGGCGACTATCCACCCCTCGTCATGAAAATACGTTTAGGTTTTTGATGCCTTTAATAAACATGTATCATCATAAAAATTGATAGACAGGTCAATGGTGGCGAGCTCTCACATTGTATTGGGGGTTTGCCCTAACGGGCCGCAAAATGCCTCGATAGCGCCCCCTTGAAATTTTCAAAAACCCCTTCCCATCGGAGTTTTTTTGGAGTAGGATAATGAAAATTGGTACATGTGTATTTGGCCAAGACGCACAAAAAAGTCTCTGACGTCATTTGTCTACTCCAAACAGGAAGTCAGCCATTTTGATTTTAACGTGTCATTTTTGCCTGATTTCCACGCATTGTATTGTAACGCACTCCTCCTAGAGTTTTCATCCAATCAAAGCCACATTTATTAGTAAACATCAGGAGACCATGTTGATCAAAAGTTGTGCTCTGCAGGTCAGTGGGCGTGGCCGCTAACGGGAAGTGACCAGTTTTTCCTTTCACTTGTACTGATGACACATAGTTGAACCCATCAACTTTATTCTCCCTGTACAACATGTAGAAGAAGTTTCTAAAGCTACCTTACGAATGCTGTGATGCTTCGAGTAATGGCGTCCGTGTGGCAATGCGGTGACAATGGATCCCTCGCCATGAAAATACGTTTGGCTTTTTGATGTCTTTAATAAACTTGTATCATCATAGAAATTGATAGACAGGTCAAGGGTGGTGAGCTGTCGCATCTGATTGGGGCGTTGCCCATGAAGGCAGCAACGTGCCTCGATAGCGCCCCCTTGAAATTTTCAAAAACCCTCCCTCTTAGGGGTTTTCTTGGAGGAGAAATATGAAAATTGATACACGTGTATTTGGCCAAGACGCACAAAAAAGTCTGACGTCATTTGTCTACTCCAAACAGGAAGTCGGCCATTTTGATTTTAGCGTGCCATTCTTGCCTGATTTCCACATATTGTATTTTAACGCGCTCCTCCCAGAGATTTCATCCATTCAAAACTAGATTTATTATGAAACATTGAAAGACCATGCTGATCAAAACTTGTGCTCTGCTGGTCGGTAGGTCGCTAACAGGAAGTGACCAGTTTTTACTTTCACTAGTACTGATGACATATAGTTGAACACACCAACCTGATTCCACTTCTATTACATGCAGAACAAATAGATTAAGCTACCTTATGAATGCTGTGAAGCTACGCATAATGGCGTCCGTGTAGTGACGCGGCGCCTTTCCATCCCTCGCCATGAAAATACGTTTGGAATTTTGATGTCTTTAATAAACTTGTATCATCATAAAAATTGATTGACAGGTCAAGGGTGTCTAGCTCTCACATCTGATTGGGGCTTTGCCCATGAGAGCAGCAAAATGCCTCGATAGCGCCCCCTTGAAATTTTCTAAAACCCCTCCGCATAGGGGTTTTTTTGGGGGAGGAAGATGAAAATTGGTCCACATGCGTATTTGGCCAAGTCGCACAAAAAAGTCTCTGGCATCATTTGTCTACTCCTAACAGGAAGTCGGCCATTTTGATTTTAACGTGTCATTTTTCCCTGATTTCCACACATTGTATTTTAAGGCACTCCTCCTCGAGATTTCATCCATTCAAAACCAGATTTATCAATAAATATTGAAAGACCATGCTGATCAAAACTTGTGCTCTGTAGGTCAGTGGGTGTTGGTACTAACAGGAAGTGACCAGTTTTTACTTTCACGAGTACTGATGACATATAGTTGAACCCATCAACTTTATTCCCCCTGTACAACATGTAGAAGAAGTTGTTTGAACTAACTGACGAATGCTGTGATGCTTTGAGTAATGGCTAACGTGTCATTTTTCCCTGATTTCCACATATTGTATTTTAAGGCTCTCCTCCTAGAGATTTCATCCATTCAAAACCAGATTTATTAGTAAACATTGAGAGACCATGCTGGCTGCACCCAGCAGGATCTCACCACAACCCCAACGCGTGCATGGGGGCGAGGGCCCGTTCAACGCTGCTTGCGGCTTTAATTATTATTATTATTATTAGGGCCCGAGCCGACTGAAAGTCGTCCGTGGACCCTATTGAAATCGTACTGTTTATTTTTATTATTATTATTATTGTTGTTATTATTATAAGGGCCCGAGCACGACTGCAAGTCGTCCGCGGAGGACCCTATTGAAATCATGCTGTTTTTTATTAAGGCCCGAGCACGACGGCAAGTCGTCCACGGAGGACCCAATTGAAATCATGCTGTTTATTAGGGCCCGAGCACGACTGCAAGTCGTCCGCGGAGGACCCTATTGAAATCATGCTGTTTATTATTATTGTTATTATTATTATTCGGGCCCGAGCACGACTGCAAGTCGTCCGCGGAGGACCCTATTGAAATCATGCTGTTTATTATTATTATTAGGGCCCGAGCCGACTGAAAGTCGTCCGAGGACCCTATTGAAATCGTACTGATTATTATTATTCTTACGACTTTTCAAAGGGCAATTTCACCCCTTTCCCAATGGTGAAAACGCGTCTAACTTTCCACATACGTCCGGCCTCATCCGAAATTTGATATTTTTGGGCGGTCGCACAGGTTTGACCCCAAATGCCGAAATAGCGCCCCCTAAACGCGTTTCAAAATTCCCATAGGGAAATTCGGTTACTTTATTGTAGGCTGACGAAATTTGGCATTTATATGCATTGTAACAAGGCATACAAAAAACTTCATTGGAGCCACGCCCTAAACCCAACAGGAAGTCGGCCATTTTGATTTGAATTTTTGAATTTTAAAACGAACTCCTCCTAGGGATTTCGCCAAATTGACTTCAAATTTGGTAAATATCATCATCAGACCACGCTGATCAAAAGTTGTGCTCTGCAGATCTGTAAGTCAAAAAACGTGGCTGCTAGGGCGTGACAAATTTTAATGACTTGAGGAAAAAATTTCACAACAAACTCACACCAAATACTTGATTGGAGTAGCTTCAAACTTGCTGAACATGATGAGGGCGCCGCCCTGAACGGCCTGATATACTAACTTTCCACTTTGCTAGTAGCGCCCCCCTGTGGTAACAGGAAGTGACCACTCCTTACTTCCACTGGTACTGATGGCACAGTGTTAAACCAATCAACTAATTTCTTCTTGTAAAACATTCAGAACAAGTTGCTGAAGCTACAATATGAACGTTGTGTAGCTACGAGTAATGGCGTCCGTTTGGCGAAGCGGCAACTTTGGATCCCTCACCATGAAAATACGTTTGGGATTCCCAATGCTCTCACGCCCACATACTTGACTGTCGTAGCTTCAAAGTTGCTGGACATGATCATTGCTCCGCCCTGAACATCTAGATACATTGAATTCCCTCTTTACTCCTAGCGCTCCCCTGTGGTAACAGGAAGTGACCAGTTATTGCTTTCACTTGTACTGATGACACATAGTTGAACACACCAACCTCATTCCACTTTTATTACATGCAAAACAAATAGATGAAGCTACACTATGAATACTGTGAAGCTACGCATAATGGCGTCCGTGTAGTGACGCAGCGACTTTCCATCCCTCGCCATGAATATACGTTTGGATTTTTGATGTCTTTAATAAACTTGTATCATCATAAAAATTGATTGACAGGTCAAGGGTGTCAAGCTCTCACATCTGATTAGGCCTTTGCCCATGAGAGCCGCAAAATGCCTCGATAGCGCCCCCTTGAAATTTTCAAAAACCCCTCCCCATAGGGGTTTTTTTAGGTTAGGAAGATGAAAATTGGTACACATGTGTATTTGGCCAAGATGGACAAAAAAGTCTCTGGCATCATTTGTCTACTCCAAACAGGAAGCTGGCCATTTTGATTTTAACGTGTCATTTTTTCCTGATTTCCACATATTGTATTTTAACGCACTCCTCCTAGAGATTTCATCCATTCATAACCAGATTTATTAATGAACATTGAAAGACCATCCTGATCAAAAGTTGTGCTCTGCAGGTCTGTAGGTCGGTGGCCGTGGCTACTAACAGGAAGTGACCAGTTTTAACTTTCACTTGTACTGATGACATATAGTTGAACCCATCAAGTTTATTTCCCCTGTACAACATGTAGAAGAAGTTGCTTAAACTACCTTACGAATGCTGTGATGCGTCGAGTAATGTCGTCCGTGTGGCGATGCGGTGACACTGGATGCCCCGCCATGAAAATACGTTTGTGTTTTTGATGTTCTTAATGAATTCGTATCATCATGCAAATTGATATGCTAGTCAAGGGTGGTGAGCTCCAACATCTGATTGGGGCGGTGCCCATGAGGACAGCAAAATGCCTCGATAGCGCCCCCTTGAAATTTTGAAAAAACCCCTCCCCATAAGGGTTTTTTTGGAATAGGAGAATGAAAATTGATACACATGTGTATGTTGCCAGTTCAAACAAAAAAGTCTCTGGCACCATTGGTCAATTCCAAACAGGAGGACAGCCATTTTGATTTAACTGTGTCATTTTGGCCCGATTTCCACATATTGCATTTTAAAGAACTCCTCCAAGCGATTCCGTCCAATCGACCTAATACTTATTTCTGATCATCAAGAGACCATGCTGACCAAAAGTAGTGCTCTGCATGTCTGTCGCTAAATGGGCCTGGCCGCCATGGTTTCCCCATTTCAGATGCCTCGCCAAACACACTGCTCGCTCTCCCTCATACTTCATCCAAATGGGTTCAAAATTCCTGTACATGGTAAAAGCCCCACCCTGAACGCCTCAATGTGCTGCTAAACAATCTAGCTCATCATGCCCCCTTATGGAAACAGAAAATGCCACATTTTACGTTGAAATTGGCCGATTTGCTCAAAACTTCACATTTGTGCTTAGGGTCTGCCCCTGAATGCACCTGCCCAAATTTGGTTACACTCTGAGCGCCTTCTGGTGGATGAAGTATCAACTTATCATAACTCCTTCAGCTTTGTCCGATTCGCTCGTCCTTTCTCTCAGGTTGGGGTAGGCACTTGACCTGTCCAATGGTCGTGAGTGCACAGCTGCACCCGTCAGGATCTCACCACAACCCCAATGTGCGCATGGGGGCGAGGGCCCGTTCAACGCTGCTTGCTGCTTTAATTAGGTCTTCAAGACGAATGTCTGAAGACCTATTGTTATTGGTTTTAGATTTTGGATTATTATTATTTTGCTACCTCGTTTTTGTCCGGACGATTCTGAAGTAACCACTGGACCGATTTGTATGAAACTTTCTGAAATGATAGCTTTTATGATGTAGTTGTGCATAACAGGGCCCGATTTTTGAATTTTGCCCCAAAAAGGGAAGATAACCCAAAACGTAAAAACCGTTCAATGGCAATATCTCGAAAACTATAAGAGATAAAAATATTTTGAAAAATTCCTCAGGTAGGTCTCATCATGTTCTACAACTTTTATCACATGACCAACTTCAGCCGGTATGCTCATTTTTCCGTAAAAAAATAAAAACTGAAATTCCGAGTGAACTTCCCGGTTTTGACCCCACCCGTCTTTAAAAATCTTCTTCTCCAGAACCGCAATACATACAGCTTTCTATTATATATCATTTTAACCTACATTGAGTGGACTTTAAAAATTGTGTAAGGCATTTTGAAAATCCAAATAGTTTTTGAGTTATCTCCCCTTGAACTTGACCCACGGGAAAAATTCGAATTTTCGGCTACATCTTCAAAGGGGCATAACTCGGACATTTTTCAACCGATTTGGAAACTGATTCTTTCTTTGTGTTTAAGATGTCCTGTTTAACAATCTGCTTAAGAACATTATCATATAAAATTTATAGGTTTTTTAATAAATAATTTTATACTCAAAAGTTCATTTTTTTCATGAATTTCACGATTCGTGAATTTTAGCGTCACAATTATGCATCGGACAACTTTATGTTCAACATAACATCTGTAGGGAATTCATTTCATGTACTTTTTTCAGAACGATATCTCTTATAGTTTTTGAGTTATCTGACATTGAAGTTGGCAAGTGTAAGGACAGCACACGTTCAAAGAGTCATATCTCAGCCAAAATACACCCGATTTCAAATCCGTTTGTTGCAAACTGTTCAGTATGTAGAGATCTACAATCCCCTTGAGAACCATATGATATAAAAGTTGATAGCTAAGTCGCAAAATGCGATGCGTACCCTACTTGCGACAGGAAAACTCTTAAAATGGGACAGAGTTAGACTGGGAGCCAGTCTCATGCAAGTGCAAGGCAGCACAGAGAGACTCCCAGTCAGAGATAGTTGAATTCAATTTTACACATGATTATTCTTTAAAATTGTTAACAATATTGTTGAAAATTGTTTAAACCCATAGTCAATTTGGCTTGTTATTTTTAAATAAATATATTTAATACAAGATCATGTTTCACCGTTTTTGTACATTCTACTTCACCGAAAAAGGGAATATGTTTACTGTTCTTTTGATTGAAGAATTTTACATTATAAGATTTGGGGTCTGAGTCAAAGCGGAAGTCTTGAAGACCTAAGTACTGCCGCGGCAGTCCTAGTTGTTATTATTATTTTTCCTCCGACATTTCAAGGGCCAATTTCGCCCCTTTCCCAATAGTGAAAACCCATCTAACTTTCCAGATACGTCCGGCCCCCTCCGAAATTTGATATTTTTGTGCGATTGCGCAGGTGCGACCCCAAATGCCGAAATAGCGCCCCCTAAACACGTTTCAAAATTCCCATAGGGAAATTCGGTTACTTTGTCGTAGGACGACGAAATTCAGTAGTTATGTGCTTTGTAACTAGGCATACAAAAAACTTCATTGGAGCCACGCCCTAAACCCAACAGGAAGTCGGCCATTTTGATTTGAATTTCTTAATTTTAAAACGAACTCCTCCTAGGGATTTCTCCCAATCGACTTCAAATTTGGTAGAGATTATTGTGAGACCAAGCTGATCAAAAGTTGTGCTCTGCAGGTCTGTAAGTCAAAGGGCGTGGCTGTCAGGGCGTGACAAACTTTTGTGACTTGAGGAAAAAATTTCACAACGCGCTCACAGCCAAATTCTTGATTTTAGAAGCTTCAAACTTGCTGAACATGATGAGGCCGCCGCCATGAACATTGTGATATATTAACTTCCCACTTTGCTTATAGCGCCCCCCGGTGGTAACAGGAAGTGACCACTCGTTACTTCCACTTGTACTGATGACACACTGTTGAACCCATCAACTTCATTCTACTTCTAAAACATGTAGAACAAGTTGATGAAGCTACATTGTAAACGCTGTATAGCTACGAGTAATGGTGTCCGTGTGGCGAAGCGGCGACTTTGGATGCCTCGCCATGAAAATATGTTTGGGATTCCCAATGCTCTCACGTCCACATACTTGACTGTAGTAGCTTCAAACTTGCTGGACATGATCATTGCTCCGCCCTAAACGTCTAAATGCATTAAATTTCCACTTTGCTACTAGCGCCCCCCTGTGATAACAGGAAGTGACCACTTATTACTTTCACTTGTACTGAGGACACATACTTAATCAAATCAACCTCACTCCACTTCTATCACATGCAGAACAAATTGGTGAAGCTACGTAATGAATAATATAAAGCTACGCATAATGGCGTCCATGTAATGACGCGGCGACTATCCATCCCTCGCCATGAAAACACATTTGGGTTTTTGATGTCTTTAATAAACTTGTATCATCATAAAAATTGATAGACAGGTCAAGGGTGGCAAGCTCTCACATGTGATTGGGGCTTTGCATATGAGGGCGGCAAAATGCCTCGATAGCGCCCCCTTGAAATTTTCAAAAACCCCTTCCCATAGGGGTTTTTTTGGAGTAGAAAGATGAAAATTGGTACACGTGTATTTGGCCAAGATGCACAAAAAAGTCTCTGGCATCATTTGTCTACTCCAAACAGGAAGTCGGCCATTTTGATTTTAACGTGTCATTTTTGCCTGATTTCCACATATTGTATTTTAATGCACTCCTCCTAGAGATTTCATCCATTGAAAAGGTGTAGGCTGAAGCCAAGGCTTATTGTGCCTACCCTTCTTACATACGTGTTAAGTTACAAACATACAATTACAATATCAGGATGTCATGACATATCAGAAAACAATAATTAATTCAGACGCACATAGAAAAGCAAAATCAAAGGATTAGTAAGTACATATTATTTCGATTATAATTATAATAAAGATCTATATTTATCTATTACCATGGATTTATACATTTTTTTAAATTGACTGATTGAGCTGCAGAGTTTTAATTCATTGTCCAATTTGTTCCATAAAGATATCCCTTTAACGGATACACATTTGCTTTTGATAGTAGTTCTTATTTTGGTGTTTTTAAACATACATATACCCCTTAAATTATGATCACTCTTTCTTAACAAGAAAAGTTCCTGGATGCATCGTGGGAGCAGATTATTGCTAGCCTTGTACATTATAATTAAAGTGTTTAGATCAATAATGTCTTGTAGTTTTAAGGTGTATAAGTTAATGAACAGTGGGTTTGTTGGTTCATAATAGCCTTTTTGATTCACAATTCTTATGGCCTTTTTCTGTAAGAGGAAGATTGGATTTATTTTAGTTTTGTGTGTGTTCCACCACACCTCCACACAGTAGTTAATGTGTGGAAGCACGAGAGCGCAGTACAGAATATATAGTGAATGTTTGTTTAACCCTGTACTGCACAGCGTTGCCCTCAGGCAACGGAAAGTTTTTTTAAGCCCCATGAGCTATACATGTCTCTTTAAATAATTGCAGCCAGCTAGAATGATAGAGAAAGTATCCAATAATAGTCCAGTAAAGTTTGGGATCCTCTATCAAGCATCATTTGAAGGCGGGACTTCCTTTTCTGACGCATGGCCAGAGGCGCACATGGTGTGAGAAGAAGGTAAGATTATTTGCTTTTTTAACCTTATTTAAAATGACAAAAACTGTAAATAAAAAATATGTGTCTGTGCGTGAAGGTGTAGAGAAGCCTTTTGTCAGGTTTTATGAAGTTTTTTTAATTTAGCTTGTTCAGAATATCAGTTTTTATTAACGTTGCCTCAGGGCAACGTTGTGCGATAAGGGGTACTTTTCAGTGGATGACTTTGCTAACTATGTGTTTGGATGTAGTTACATACCACATGCATGATTCACAGTTTGAGATCTAAATATATTTGCATGTCTTATTATATTTTACCTCTTTTAACAAATGTTGACAGAAAATGGACGCAGTATATTTCTATGGAAGAAAAGAACAGGATCGGCATGTTAGGGAAATCCCATCTGACAGTGAGGACAGTGATGTAGACAGCAATGACAGTGAGGAGGAGTGGAGTGGAATGCAAGGTTTGAGCAGAAGTGAATAAAACAGGGTTCTGAATAGAAAAAAAATAGAGTTCTAAACATTGTTCCTTTGGTTGTTATTGATCTCCACTTTTAGTTGTTCTTGTTTTTTGCTGCGTTTTCTTAATTTTCTTTATATGTGTATAGACAATCAAGAAAGCAGTGAGGATGAAGATGAAGACGATAGTGAAAATCCCTCTGAGGATGAGAGCAGTTCTTCCAAGACACCTCGGTGGAAAACATGTCACACCACTGCTTCTCCAGCACACCCTGAATGGTCACACATCCTTCCTCCTGCCAATGATATTCTGTCTCCATACCAATATTTCAAAGGTCTTCTCTCTGATGACCTCTTGGAACTTATTGTTGACGAGTCAAACCTGTACAGCATCCAATGTAATCCTGCCAAGCCACTCAACCTTACTGTTCAAGAACTTGAACAGTTCTTTGGCACTGTGCTCCATATGTCATTATTTGGTCTTCCAGCCACCCGCATGTTTTGGAGCAACAGTAGCCGCATTTCACATGTTGCTGATGTGATATCTCTTGCACGTTGGGAAGCCATCAAAAAATTGCTTCACTTCAGCGACAACAATCGTCAGCCCACGAGAGACATGGCTGACTATGATGAGCTGTACAAGATCCGGCCTTTTCTGAATCACATCCTAACCAAGCTGAAACAACTTCCAATGCGTGAGACGTTGAGTGTGGATGAACAAATGGTGCCATTTAAGGGCAAGAGCAGAATCAAGCAGTACCTACCCAGTAAACCAAGAAAGTGGGGTTACAAAATACTGGTCCTTGCTGGATCAGATGGCCTTCCTCACAACTTTGAAGTTTATACTGGGAAAGCTGTCCATCCACCTGAGCTTCCAGATGTAGGGGCAAGTGGCAATGTGGTACTGCGCCTGGCAGAGCCAATACCAAAGAATAGGAATTTCAAGTTATTCTTTGACAACTGGTTTAGCTCAGTCCCACTGATGCTTGTGTTGTCTCAGCAAGGCATCCACTGTCTGGGTACGGTGCGTTCTAATCGCTTGCCAGGCAGTTCCATGACTCCAGATGCTGATCTCAAAAAACGTGGCCGTGGGTCCTTCCAAGAAAAAACAGCCTGCGTCAGAACTACCCAGCTGCATGCAGTCAAGTGGTACGACAACAGACCAGTCACCCTCCTCAGCAGCTACATCGGTGCTCACCCTGTTTCCCATGTTGACAGATGGGACAGATCCCAAAAGAAGAAAATCAAGGTCCCATGTCCTGCAGCAGTGTCCACATACAATCAGCACATGGGAGGTGTTGACTTGTTGGATTCACTGATTGCTTTGTATCGTACCAACATCAGGTCAAAGAAGTGGTACCACCGTCTTGTCTTTCATTTCATAGATATGGCAGTGGTGACCTCTTGGCTTCTCTACAGGCGGGATTGCACTGACAATGGAATGACAAGAAGAGACTACATGCGCCTCTATGCTTTCAAGGCCCAAATTGCACACAGTCTGTGCAAATCCAAGAAAGACGTCAGGAAGAGAGGGCGAATCAGTGGTGGGATTTCCCAACAGTATGAGGAGAAGAGAAAGAAGCAGGGCCACACAGTTCCAATCCCAAACCAGGATGTCCGCTTGGACAGTACCGCACACTGGCCAGTCATGTGTGACAAAAAGGGGAGATGCAGGATTCCTGGTTGCCCAGGAACACCAAAAGTCATGTGCAGAAAGTGCAGCACACACCTCTGCTTCACAGCAGACAAGAACTGCTTTTTAAAGTTCCACAATGAATAAAATCTGATCACAAGGACAATTTGATGTGGCACAACACATACATGAAATGATGATGCATGAAACCTACGGCTGTATCAAATGAAATATGTCAGTATGTTTCAGTTGGGTTTTTTGCTTTTTGTTTAGTTATTTGCTGACATTTCTAAAAGATTTTTTGGTGTTGTATTGTTCTCTGAGCATTGCTTTATAACAAATGAGTTCATAATTTTCTGTTTGATTTTGTACCATTGTTGCACGATGTTGCCCTCAGGCAACGAAAAAATATTTTGGAATAAGGGGGTCACAAAAAATAAAAAATGAGTTTTATCAATAAAGTGTCCCAAAATGAACCAAGAAATAATGTGGAATCATTTTTATCATGTACCATCAAATTGTGTGCAGTAGAGGGTTAAGAAATATTTCATTTTGTATATTATGGCAATTGCTTTGGATATTTTTGTTTGCAAGATATTTATGTGAGGTTTCCAGTTGAGTTTATGATCAACTGTAATACCCAAAAATTTATTTTCATACACACGTTCAAGTTCCACATTATTGACCTAGAGTTTGACCGGTATGTTAATTCTTCTATTTCCAAATATGATGCATTTTGTTTTGCTTAAATTCAATGACAATTTATTTATGTCAAACCATTTTTTTAGTATTGCTAATTCCTGTTCAACTGTATTCAGAAGCAGTGCAAGATCTTTTCCCGAGCAGTGGAGGCTGGTGTCATCGGCAAACAGGACACATTTCAGATGCTTTGGCACATTACAGATGTCATTGATATACAGAATGAATAGTTTAGGGCCCAGCACAGAGCCTTGAGGGACTCCATATGTAACCCTATTCAGGTCAGAATTATTGTTTTCTATATGGACATATTGGTGTCTGTCGCTGAGGTAGCTTTGTAACTATGTAAGAGCGATTCCTCTGATTCCATATCTTTGTAATTTATTAACTAGTATTTGATGATCAATGGTGTCGAAAGCCTTTTTTAAGTCAATGAAGACTCCCACCATAAATTCTCTGTTATCTATTGCATTAGATATCTGTTCCACCAGCTCCATTACTGCCATCGAAGTGGACCTATTAGACCTGAACCCATAGATGGTGTTTGTTAAAGGAACTTTAACATCATATTCCTCGTATCACCTTCACATAAGAAACCCAGACTACTCAGGGAAAAAATCAGTCAGAGGCAGAGAAGTTAATATTCAAGCCAAAGTCCGTTTACTTTTCCGCAGCAAAGGATCCCCATACAAGTCAAGTCAAAATGGAGGATAAGGACAGTTTCTGATTCTGTGGCTTTTATAGGAAAACATATTGACGTTCTTCTCCCCCCCCCGCGCTGTTTTACACATCATGGCATCTGCTGGAATGCTTTCGCAGACGCGCGTAGTCCACGTCAGGCGCGTAGCCCACGTCAAGCCACCCCGTGGTATGCGCAATAGGCAGGTGGTTTTCTTATCATCTCCTAGGCCTATCTCACCCAGGCTCCCCTGTGTCCATCTCCTGGTAAAACAAAAGACTAGAAGAGACACACACTGCTCTTGTTTATGGTTCTGAGGTCTGCTTGGTCCTAGATAAGCTACATGCCATGACACACTGGAATTCACAGTTATGCAGGCCCCTGCTAAATAAAAAATATGTTAGCCCACACACTGGGCCTATGATCTGAAATATGTGCAAGCAAGGATAATCAATTAATAATAATGAATCAATAAACAACCAAATGGAACCAAATAAGCAATTAATAATAATTAAATGAATCAAAATAAAAAAAATGTTTCCACAGTGTTTGTTTATGAAGTTGTCTAGTCTTTCAGCAAAGGGTTTCTCTAGGACTTTGGAAAATTGTGAGAGCAGAGAGATAGGCCGGTAATTTGTTAACAGGAATATGTCTCCACTTTTAAAAATAGGAATTACTTTAGCCTCTTTCATCTCCTGGGGAAAGATGCCTGCAAGAAAAGATTGGTTGCATATGTATGTAAATGGTGTTACTATGTATTCAATTATATTTTTAATCAGCATCATATCAATGTTAGTGCTGCCAGTGGATTTTTTGTTCTTTAATTTTTTTACAATTTCAAGTATTTAATTTTCATGTACACTCAATAAAGATGGAGGAGGGGTTTTGATTGATTATCTTTTCACCAAGGCCTTCTCTATCTTTTGGCTGTACAATTTCCTTTGCTAAACTTGGTCCAACATTTATAAAGAAGTTATTAAATTCATTTGCAATTTCTTTTGTTTTATTTTCAATCATATTATCTTTTAAAAAGCAACTAGGATACCCAACATTAACAGTACCCTTCTTAATTACGTTATTTAATATTCGCCATGTACCTTGGACTTTGCTCTGATGTTGTTGCAGTACCTTTGGTAATAATCCTTTTTATTTGTTCTCATAATACTTATTAATTTATTTTTATACACTTTGTACGTAGTTTCAGCTTCTTTTGTTCTATGTTTTAAAAATAACTTGTACAATGCATTTATCTTTTTGCATGCATTTACTATTCCTTTGGTCATCCAGGGCATATTGTGCCTATGTCGCTTGATAATTTGTGACTTCCTTAAAGGACAGTGTTTATCATACAATTTAAGAAATGTGGTCAGAAAAGCCTCATAGGCCTGGTCTGGGTCAGTGGTAGCATAAACCTCGCTCCATGTCTGTGTATATAAGTCCGCTTTGAAGGCAGCAATGGTTTGTGGTGTTCTGCATCTAGTCAGTTCACCTGCATAATTCATACTTATGTTCACAACTTTGGGGTGTCTAAAAATAGGAAAAAGTGGGAGGTGATCACTTATATCATTAATTAGGAGCCCAGAAGTTACTTGGTTTTCAAGGTTGTTTTTGAATATATTATCTATCAATGTGGCAGTGTCAGTTGTTATTCTGCTTGGCTTGGTGATAACAGGGAAAAGGCTATTACTGTACATTGTATTGATAAAATCGGTTGTCTTAGTGTTTCCATGGGGGTTTAGTAAATCAATATTAAAGTCACCACATTGCATATACTTCATCTTATTATTTAGTTTGCTGAACATAGTATCTGCTTGGTGATTTAATGTGTCTAGGCAAGATCCTGGCTTTCTATACAAACAGCTAATGATTATATTTTTGGATTTTTCAATGAAAATTTCAATGGTTAGACATTCAAGAACCTCATCAATGGTGATTGTCAAACTTTTAACTGTGTTACATCTCAGTGCTGTGTCCACATATAGTGCAACTCCTCCTCCTTTTTTATTATTCCTATTTAATGTAAACAGTACATACCCCTCCATTTCCACGTTGTGACCTTTCTCCTCCTCAAGCCAAGTTTCAGACACTGCAATCACATTGAATTTGTTAAATTTATTCAGACTCCGACTGTTGAAGTTTATAATTGAAAAATTGCTTTCCATTTTAGCGCTACTGAATTGATCGTCCGTATAGTATTCACAATTTAGGTTTATGCTATTGTAAAAGTGATTATCAGGGTCGATTTCATCAATTCCATGCATTTTGTGTTCAGAGTAATCAAAATTATTTAAGTTAAGATCCTCATACTTTCTATACTGACTATACACTTAATCACTCCCTTCATAACTATTGCCAGTGTCATTAAACTCTACTGGATCAGCATCTCTAAATGGGAACAGAAAGTCCTCCTCAGAATCTGTCATTGTATTTTAGGCAAACTGGCCCAAACACACACACACACACCAAGATAACCACAAACATTACAGTCCCATATATAAAGCGGCAAGTCCAATCCAATCGACAGGTCCAATCGAGGGACAAAAAAAAGAGAAAAAAAGTGAAAAAAAAAAAAACAAAACAAATACCTTAGGTCCATCCAGCAAGTCAAGCACCACCATTGGTCCATCAGCATAAATGCCCGTACAATATCCATCCAAATAGGAGAAGCAAAATTGTCTTAATTCGAGGCGAGGTCATCATCCTTTGCAAAGACTTCCAAAAATAGAAATTGCTTGCAAAATCCATAAAGAACTAAAGTACATGCAGATTCCCCCCCAAAAAATAGCCAATAGTGCAGAAGGGGAGTACAATACATCCATCCAGAAGAAAAGAGCAAGCAGACATAAACCAAAAAAAATGTAGCATGCTGCATAGAGTTAGTTTGGCTTTATTGGTTTTACAAATCCAGTTTACAATTTTTCCATTTACAAATTTTCAAAAATTCTTAAAAACACAAAATACCAATAAAACCATTACACATACAATTAATCAAGGCATGGACATACATTCCAAACAAAACATAAATTTCAGAAGGGGCAACATCAATACATAAAACTCAAGAAGAATCAAGGTAACATTTCTAAGCAACAGATTTCAAAATATGCTTTAGAAATTTTACATCAAAAAATCCAAAAACAGCAACAATCTCAACAAAGAGTTTTAAATCAATCATAAGGACAGTGAGTTCTAAAAAGCAACAACAGTGTTATAATCAATTAGCTAAACATATTAATCATATGAGAACTAAGGAACACAAAGGAAACATTTAATTATATCAAAATCAAAACACAATAAAGCAGGTCAAATTATATCTAATGCCTGACAAAATAATTTTTATTCCAGGCAAAAAAAGAAAAACCATACAACAGAAAGGTCAATATCAAATATGAACATAATATCAAAGTATAAGCATAATAACGAATTCAATCAAAAAAAGGGAGGGAATGAATGTCCATGCCTCACAAAAAAGGCGATGCTCGGGCCTCTCCTCCGCAGGCGTCTCTCCCTCTCAGATGGTGTGTGGGGGGGGGTGGACTATACAGTTGCAATCAAAATTATCCAACCCCCATTGCAAATTAGGTTTACTGACAAAATTTACAAACTTTCAGCTGTTTACAATTAACAAATCAAACGAGAACAATTAAAATGGCTCAACACAACAAATATTACAAGTGGCTTCTCCAAATTCAACACAAAATGGCACTTTTAATGACTACTGCAGGCTTAAAATTATTCAACCCCTTCATGACAAGCATCTTTAATACTTAGTGGAGCACCCTTTTGCCGCTATGACCTGCTGGAAATGTGATGTCAGGCAGATGTCAGCTTTAGGCAGCATTCCCAAGGAATCTTAGCCCTGTCCTCATGGACAATGGCCTCCAGTTCACTAATATTCTAGGGTTTGCGTACTGCAACTGTGTTCTTCAAGTCCTACCAGAGATTTTTTATGGGGTTCAAGTGAGGTGAATGTGATGGGCACTCTAGAATCTTCCTAGACTTCTTCTGAAACCAAGCCTTGGTGGATGATGAGCTATGCTTCGGATCATTGTCCTTTTGGAAGGTCCAATGTTGCCCACGTGTCAGCTTCCGTACAGACAGCATGACATTTTCTCCTTGTATATCCCAGTACTTGACTGGATCCATCTTGTCCTCGACACTTTGCTGGTTTCCAGTGCCAGAGGAAGCTAGGCAGCTGCAGAGCATCAAAAAGCCCCCACAATTCTTCACTGCAGGCAGGGTGTACTTTTCAGCATATGTTTCTTTATTCCACCTGCAGACATACCACTGATTCATAAGTCCGAAATATTCTAGTTTCATTTCATCACTCCATAGAACAATATACCCAAACTTCTCTGGCTTATTTATATGGTTTTGAGTATATTGAAGCTTGTACTTTTGGATCTGTTGTGGTGTGTGTCTTGGAGACCTTCAATGTTTAGTACGCGCCCTACTGTGCAAACTGAAACCTCAGTGCCTCCTGCCTCTAAGTCTTGCTGCGGGTCTCCTGTAGTCACTAGAGGTTTTTTGACCACCCGTCTCCTCAGGAATCTGGTGACAGCCGGTGATAGCTTCCTCTTTCTGCCACATCCTGGTACTCTAGCCACTCTTTCTTTAATTCATAACTTGCAAACTATGCTTCTAACTGTATCTCTACAAACATTCAGTGCCTGCGCTACCTTTTTATATCCTTTTCCTCATTTGTGCCAGGCAGTGATCTCCTCTATTAGCTTTTTGGACAATTCTTTTGACAGCCATATGTATAATATGCAATCAAATGTCACTGTCAACAAACCCCTAGCGAGTGCAAGTATTTGGTGTGTTCTATCTCAAGGAAACCTGATGCAACTAATTAAGCTCTTGATTAGCTGCATTAGGTGTGCTTTAGACAACACCTGATTTGCAAATAATGCTCTTATCAGGGATTTTATTCAGGGGGTTGAATAATTTTCAGACTGCAGTAGTCATTAAAAATGGCACTTTGTGTTAAATTTGGAAAAACCACTTGTAATATTAGTTGTGTTGAGCTATTTAAAATGTTCTTTTTTAATTGGTTTATCACAAACAGCTGAAAGTTTGTAAATTTTGCTATTAAACCCAATTTGCGCATGGGGTTGAATAATTTTGATTGCAACTGTATAACCAGTTCTTTCCAGTGGTCCACCCCCCACTTCTCTCGTACCAGGTCCTTGCTCTTATTGTAGTCCGCCAAAACGCCATCCTGGAGGAGGCTCTGAATCCTCCGCCGAAGAGTGACCAGGTCCACAGTCGTTTTTTGGAAGACCTTGATGTTCCTCGTCTCCCACAGTGCCTGTTTGATAATGCCGATGATCCTCCACTGGCGCCGGCTTGCGGGTGTTTTGCATCCCTGCGGTGGACCGTAGAGGATCAGCTCGGCAGTCAGGGAGGACCTCGGCAGCAACCTGTTTAGGGAGACAGAAGAACAAACAAGGCCCCAGACCCGCCTGGCCACGGTGCACTCCCAGAAGAGGTGGTGAACACTCTCCTGGTCAGTGCAACCGTGCGGGCAGCGCTCAGTCAGGGCCAGGTGCCGGCGGTACATAAAAACCCTGGTGGGGAGACACCAATGGGCCGTCATCCAGGCAATGTCCTTTTGCTTATTAGTCAAAGAACTGTGAGTGACATTAGCCCAGATGACGTGCGGGTCTCGGGTCGGTCCACCTCTCGGGAGCTCTACTGTCTGTTTAGATCTTAAATAAGACATGATATTTTTGTAGCTCCAGGAGGTGAGGCCGGCCCGAGGCAATCCCGTCCTGTAGGCAAAGTCCTTCAAAGCCTGATAGACATAAGGGGAGTCCCAGCAATATGGAATCTTGTGGTCTAGCACACCCAGGCCCATTGCCCTCAGAAAGGGGGTGGCATAGTACCTAGCAAAGGCACTTGCCGTTTTCTCCCCCTTCCCAGTGTTCTGGGCGAGGGCGGCCAGACCCTGTGCCATTATGATTGAAACAATGTCTGGGACACCCCGGCCCCCATTCTTCTCCTCCTTGAGGAGGGTAGTTCTTTTTAAACGTTCCATTTTGGACCCCCAGACAAAACGAAAAGCCAGCCGAGCAATTTGATTGCTGGTGGCTTTGTCTGGGGGGAAAACCCTCCCCACGTAGAGAAGAATGGGGAGGACTATTGCCTTCAGGACAAGGATCTTACCCACCATGGTCAAAGGCCGTGCGTTCCAGCTCGAGATCTTATTTTGGACGCGGCGGATGGCCTCCTTCCAGCTCTCCCCTCCTCCTCCGTTTGCCTGGAAGGTCACCCCCAAGAGCTTGATGTTGTCTCTGCGCACAGGGAAGGAAACGGTTAGGGGTTCACACCAAACAGGAGACAGAAACAGTTCACTCTTGTGCCTGTTGACCAGGGCACCAGTGGCTTCACAGAAGTCGTCCAACACCTTGGAAGCAGAGGTGATGGAACGACTATCTGTGGTGACGATGGTAATGTCATCCATGTACGCCATCACCTTCAGCCGCCGGCCTCGGGCCCCCGGAAGCGGATAGCCCACCACCTCCGGTGTAACCCTTATGGCCTGTAGCAGCGGCTCCAGGTAGATGACGTACAGGAGGGCTGCTAGAGGGCACCCCTGCCTGACGCCTGATCTGATGGCAAAAGGGTCAGAGGGCTGCTGGTTAACAACCACTCTGCCCGTTATGCCAGTCAGGGAGATCTTAACCCAGCGCAGGAGGGGGCAAGATCCCCATTCCTTTAGCGCCCTCAAGAGACCTCCAGGCCAGCTGTGCCCCAGTACAGTATTAGGTCTAGTGACGCCCCTGATGGAAGGCAGAACTTTTTTTGATGTTGTTTAGCTGCAGTTGTTCGCATGGCTCTTTTTCGTTTGTGCTGCTCCTCTGCGTAGGTTGTACTCGTAATGTCAGAGACGTTGACCCACTTCTCCATTTGTTGCCTGCAGGAGATAAAATAAACTTTTTATCTTCCTGTCTTGGACTTGCGTGCAATCACCTTTGCCTCCAGTACGTATCTTAGCAGTGGCAAGCGTTGTCTTTTCCCACTTGGAGGATATCTGAATAGAATGTCTCTCCAACACTATAAAGTGACGGAGGGGCTTTGTCGGAGCTCCTCTTAATCATGCGAATACTGCTGCGCTTAGCTCAAGTAGCAGTCTGTCGACTTGTCTCGGCTCTCTCCGAATGACTCAATAACTCTGGTGGGCCTCTTGATGGGTTTTTGTTGTGACATCCATAGAATGGTGTTTGGTATTCAAGGACTTCCTTAGGTGTTGTATGCAAGGTTCTATGGCTTTGCTTGCCTTTACCCTGAGACTGAGGGTGACACGGATGGCTGCGTATAGTCTTGACCAAAACGGTAGTTTTGGCGATTGATCCGTTTCACTTGGCCTTTGAATTCGGAACCGTTGTCACTTTGTAAGATGCGGGGAGCACCGCGTTCAGCAATGACAAGTTCCAATTCCAGAGCAACAGATTGGCTATGTTTATTCTGTAGTGGTCTCAAGAAGGTGAACCTGGAGAAGACATACACACTGCTTAGAATGTAGTTGTATGCCTTGGCGTCATGTTGAATGCGGTCTCTTCGCTTGCCAACAAAATCTATTTGCCATCTCTTGCCTACATCTCTCGCTTATGGGAGTCATCGGTCCCTTGTCGGTAAATTTGGGATATACTTGGTGGTACTTCTTGGAGTGATACATGGTCTTCCTAATTTGACTTTCTGTCGTTCCCATTTATCTCCCTTTCATCCTGTACTGCAACGATTGAACACCGCATCCCTTGCTGGCTTGAAATTCCTTATTTATGGCCTTCTTCAGATCAGAGCTGCAATAGAGCTTTCTTTCCTTTTAACAGCAGCTCATCACTATTCAGAGTAAGGTTATCTTTATTTCTCGAGAACTGATAATAAGCATTATTTTTTTCTTGTGTACGCAGCTTCACTGGTACATTGAAGGTTCCATTGGTGAGAGCCACAAGTATACGATACCTTTTGTCGCTAACTGATTTCGAACTCTGCTCCCTCGTCCCATGCATCGGTCTCTCGTTACCTGGAATTTGCAGTCTGTAATGAAAATATATTGATAATTTTGACATCAAAATATCCAAAATGGAAGTAACGGCATCAATGTATTCAGTGGAGATCACAGGCAAAGGTACTCTCCCAGGGCAGACCACTCAGTGAAAATCTTCACCTCTCCCTCTGCCAAATAGACGCTTATTTCTTGCAACACCAATAAGCAGTGATTTTATATTTGCTGGCTAAAGTGGCACCCAGACGATTGACGGACGACAGACCACTACCACCTGGGCGATTTGAATATCCCACTATCTGATGATGGTGAGCTAAAAATCAATATTACGTGTGTGGACTCAAGACGTCATAGTCTTGCGTCCCATGGGTAATTCATGATATAGGAAGTAGACTCATGTCAAGCCTATTTATCACATTTTTACAACACACTTTCTGAGACTTCACACTGATGTCTGTTAGGGCCATAACATTTTATGTAACAAACAAGAAAATGTGCGAAAAAAAATGGATCGGAATTCTCTCCATAACGTGAAGGTGACGAATTTTGGCGTATATACGGAAAACTAGAATTTGTCACGCAATATCTGACAACATGCCTGAGTACTGGACTTGAAGATGGTAACAGGAGTAGCCCATACCTCAGCAGCAATCTAGATAAAGGGAATGATGGTGCCCTACATGTACAGCTGTGGCTGAGAGTGAAAATAACCTCACATAAATTCACTTCAGTACTCACGTCTCATATGCAATGGTTTTCAGATCCAAAACAACACATTCATCTTCTACCAAACTTGGAGAACTTTCCGAACAAAATTGTGCATGTTGTTGTATATTGCTTAGGGCAGTGTACTATTCCATGTGATGGGGGGGGGGGGAGATTGGTAAGGTACTTTCATCCAAATCATAGAGTGAATGAACTAAAAACATTGGTATAGTCCCAGGGATTACCTTGGGCCGGAACACTGCACAAGCTACCTACCAGTATGATAATAAAGTAATTAACCCCTTTGTGCAGAAGCCAATTTTGGCTATTTATGGGTTACCCACTTTAATGCTGTATAATTCAAGATTTAAGCTTCACAAAGAGGAAAAATGTGGCTCAATTCAGGAAAGACACTTACAGCATTTAGAATTACATTGTATTTCAGTTTATTTTCATGATTTTGGTAGAGAAAATGAGCAGCAAACATAAAAAATCTTCATGAGAATTCACCATTGAAATCGCAAAAAAAATAATTCTGACGATTGAAAAACTGCTGGGGCTTAAAACTATACATTTCTGGTATCATAAACTCCTTGAGCACAAGTAGAATTCATCTTCAACATTACATTCTAGATTACCTACATGCTATTAGCCAAATTATACAGCTACCCAAGTGTCTCCCCAAAGTCTCAAAATGATTTGCTGTCAAATCATTAAAAAAATCATGTATTTAACACAATTAAAGCTTTAAGGCATGAAATTTAATATGATGAATGATTTTCTGGTTGAGTTTAGTATGAATTTATCAATATCAGTGCAGTTGAATATCAGTGGTCACCAGTAAACCTCTCCAAATACGAAACATGCCTTTTCTCCATAATAAAGTTTAGAGTTTTGGCCATTTTTCTTCAAAACCAGCACAAACACGCATTAAATAAACTGCTAATTAAACGGTCAGAACATTCACCCTGTAATGAAAGCTACCAGTCCCCTCTTCAAAGCTCACGAACCCATTTCAACACTTATAAGGAGCAAGTACACCTCACTAACTCAGTAATATCTGAATTCTGAAATATACCTCATTTTAACTGAACAGACACTCCACTTTCAGGGAATATCAAATCCATTGCCTCTCCCGATTCAAAAGAAACGTGCAATGAACGTACCGGGGGTCCACACCAAAATGCACGGGCAGTTCGCGTTTTAAACAGGAAAAAAACCTCGAAAAAAAAACAAAAATAGCAGCCTGACCTTTTTCGTGAATCCCTCCTCCAGAGACATTGACTGTATAACATAGAGACCGATGTATCCAGTAGCAGGAACTCTCCGGTCCTGTTTCATTCGAAATAATTCCAATAGAGCATATCCTTCTCATTTAAATCCTGTAATGTAACTGAACACTTCAAGGCCAGTTTTGCGAACCGATTTTCTATAAATCCCGTCTATTTTAGCCGCGTAATGTGCATAACGTAGACAGGATACAACCGAGCCTGCTGATACGCATTGGTTTGTATGCTCTGTGTTTGTCCAATCAATGTGTTTCACTTACTCTAAAATGTTTAAACACTCGGGAATTGGATAAGAAACGAGCCAATCAATACATTGTTACCAGGGAAACTACAGAAGACCATGAAGTGTAACTCTACAATTACGCAGAAGAGCTTGAGTGTATGGTTGAGTGATTGGCTATTAACGCCAGTACTCGGGTGGATATAAGGAAGCGCTGGATTTATCAATGAAGGAATCTACGCGTAAATCCACGGTAGGGAACTAGAAATTTTTTTTGGATGGGACAACTGTAATAGGCAATAGAATGTGAGAGAATCAATACCATGTCGATTTTTTTGCCTCAGAAAACTGATTTTTCTGAACCACTAATTGGAATACTGTTAGCTCACTGTGGCTAAACTGGTTGCTACAAAGGATAACGATTTTTTCTGTGTCAAAATATGATTTTTTTAAACTGCTGAATCGACACTATGGGCAAGGATACTGACCAGTTCGCACATCAGGCTTAGCTGAGGAGTTTAATTCATGCAGCTCTCGAAAAACAGGGAGTGGAGTAAACTTCACCGTATTCAGAACCACGTTCGAGGTCTGCTTGCTTGTGAACATTCAATAACTGATCCGGGGGTGCCATCTAGTGATCGAGTACAGTAACAGCGTGCTTCCAATTTGCAGGTCTATAGACGCGGGCATCTACATCTGCAGAAAGGGGTTAAGTATTATAATAAAGTCCCCCCCCGCTGTGGAACCATCCATATCTCTTCATTGGCTCTCCTTGTCTGGTCTTGGTAGTTCGTCATGTAAGACAACATCAATCGGGTATATTTTTGAGCGTGCAAAGGAGTTTCCTCCCAATCGGCCATCGTACTACCGTTTAATACTGTTTATTTTGGTCAGACTCCCTGTATAACCACAAAGGCATCTCATGAATTTGGGCGTTTTTTTTTTTCCCATCCCGAAGAAAATTACCCTCATAATGGTACAGGACAAAATACCATCTTACACTATGGTACCATGACAAAAATACCATGGTATACATTACTGACTCATGCTCATGCACTTGCAAAGAAAATTAGCAGAAGTACTTTATAAATGTTTTTGTATACATTTTTCTCCACCAGAACTGGTAAAATCCATGATGGTCACCACATCGTCATATTGAATATGCTGTGATGTGAATATAGGCCACTAGATGGCAGTATTTACCTTTTTTTTTTTATTCAGCTCATACTGGAGCTAGGTTTGGACATGTCCTGGGCATGTCTGGGGCAAGTCCCCGAAAAAAAAAAAAAAGGACAAAATGTGGGTGGGGTCTGCAATAGAGTATATAAGGAAAAGAATTGAGACAGTAAAGGAGTAGGAGAAATTGCAAGAAGAAGGATACGTGTGACCAGACCTGTCATTTCTGTTCAAGACCTTTGAAGTTTCTTTTGTGGATTTTTGCCTGTGTGAGAGCATTTTTTTTTCTCACCCAGCACATCACCAGGAAACCCACAAGGACTGTAAATATTTCAGTTTTTTTTTTCTAATCAATCTTGGTCTTAGTTGTTGGTTAGTGTTAGTCTTTGTTTGTTAATTAAATGCTTTTAAGTTTTTCAATTGTGTCTGTCATCCCTTGCTATTGCTGTTGCTATTGTGTTGTAAATGTAATAACAAATTGGGGCCATAACAAATTGGGGGCTCGTCCGGGATAGACCATTGTGTGAGTAAGTTATTGAAAATCTAACATTTCAAATTGTAAAATTGTTTTTTTGAATTTTCCTATATAAATATATTGACAGATCAACAGCAATGGATGATTTCTTGGCATCACCAACCGTTGAGGTTTTGAAGTCTTTTAAAATGACAGAACTGCTAGAAATTTGCAGACAGTTAGAGCTGACAGAGGTAAAACCAGCCATGCGAAAAGCAAGACTGGCTAGAGAGATAGTTGAATATTACATTGATGAAAATGTGTTTGCACCAGGAGATCTGGAACAGTTTCCAGTGGAAAATCCAAATATAGAAATGGAACTTAAACTAAAAATGCTAGAGATTGAAAGGGAGGAAAAAGAGAAAGAAAGGGAGGAAAGAGAGAAAGAAAGGGAGGAAATAGAAAAAGAAAGGGAGGAAAAAGAAAAACAAAGAGAATTTGAGAGGGAAGAAAGAGAGAGAGAAAGAGGAAAGAGCAGAAAGAGAGAGACAGAGACAGAGAGATTTTGAATTAGATAAATTCGATAGAGAAGAAAGACTCCAAATGGAGCAACTAAAAATTAAAATTGAAACTAAAAATAAATTTTGTGCCAGTCAGGAGGTAAAACTGGTGCCTCCATTTTCAGAAAAGGACGTAGACAACTATTTCCAGTGTTTTGAAAAGGTAGCAAAGAGTTGCCAGTGGCCAAAGGAACACTGGCCTCTGATGTTACAAACTGTCCTCAAGGGTAAAGCTCAACAAGCCTATTCAGCTTTGTCTGCACATGATTCCTCTGATTATGAGGTTGTCAAAAAGGTTATTTTGAGAGCTTATGAGTTGGTTCCAGAGGCTTACCGACAGAAATTCAGAGGTCTGAAGAAATCTGAAAATCAGACTTATGTGGAATTTGCTAATGAGAAGAAGGTTTGCTTTGAGCGCTGGTGTACTTCTATGGAGGTCAAGGATGATTTCAACTCACTAAAAGAGATGGTGTTAGTTGAAGAATTCAAGAACTGTGTTAAGGATGATATTAAGACCTACCTTAATGAGAAGCAAGCACTGAATTTGCAATCAGCTGCCAAATTTGCAGATGAATATGTTCTCACACAAGTCCAAATTTCAGTCTAGCAGTAACAATAGATGGTCCCAATTTCAGAAAAAGGGTTACGGTGATACCCAAGATTCCTCACCCAAAGACAAAGACAAATCTGGTGATGGTGCTCAGAAATCCAGTAACAGGTCTGATCAAAGTGTGAAAGCTGACAGGGACAAAAGTGGTCTAGTTTGCAGTTATTGCAAGAAATCTGGTCATGTTACAACTAACTGTTGGTTCCATAAAGCTAAGAAAGAAAAAGATACCAAACCAAATGCCTTTGTGAAAACAAGGTTAGAAACCCCTGTAGTAGATAACCGATCTGCTAAATTGCCTGCTTCTTGTGGGGCTAAAAAGCCTGATACAGCTGACTTTGTGAGGGAGGAATTTCTTCCATTTGTGTCAGAGGGACTTGTGGCTCTAAATGAGCATACTACTCCTGTCCCCATATATATCTTAAGGGATACCGGAGCTTCTCAGTCACTTTTGTTGATGGACTCCTTGGAGTTACGTGATGAGACCGCTTCAGGGGATTTCATACTTGTACAAGATATTGAAGGGAGGACTGTATCTGTACCCCTGCGCTCTATATTCTTGAAGTCAGATTTAGTTACAGGACAGGTAAAGGTGGGACTTATGTCAAGTCTACCTATAAAGGGTGTTTCTCTGTTGCTAGGCAATGACCTGGCTGGGGGCAAAGTAGTTCCCCCTGTACATCTTACGTCACAGCTGAGCACTGAAGATGGGGATGAGGACCCATCACTGTATCCTTCTTGCGCAGTGACTCGTGCTATGGCTAAGAAGCCTAAAGAAGAAGATGTTGTGGTGCCGCCCAGCACATTGAATAGTCAGGACTCAGGTGGTTTGCCTCATGACTCTGATTGGCCTACTTTGGTTTCTCCGTTTAAGGACTTATCAGATACTTTTATCAGTTCTCTATTCAGCCAGCCGGATGGGTCTGGTGATTCTGATGTGTCTGGAGACTTGTCTCTGTCCAGAAAGCGGTTGATTGAGGAGCAAACTAATGATCCTGAAATTTGTGTACTAAAGAGGAGAGCCCTTCCTGATACAGAAAGAGACGCAGTTCCAGTTGGGTATTATCTCAAGGATGGTGTGTTGATGCGGAAGTGGCGCCCTCCTGATATCCCTGCAAATGCAGATTGGGCAGTGATCAGGCAAATTGTTGTTCCGAAGGTCTATAGGAATGAGATCTGAACAATGGCTCATAGTTTACCTTTAGGAGGTCATCTTGGTGTTAACAAGACTGTTGATAAGATCATGAAACACTTCTTTGGGCCTGGGCTTCGGAAAGAAGTTTCCAACTTTTGCAAAACCTGTCACACTTGTCAGGTAGTTGGAGAACACCAGTTAGACCCACCTGTAGCTCCATTGCAGCCTATCCCAGCATTTGGGGAGTCATTCTCTAAGGTCATTGTTGATTGCGTTGGTCCATTACCCAAGACTAGATCTGGAAATCAGTTCTTGTTGACAATCATGTGTGCATCTACCAGATTCCCCGAAGCCATACCTCTACGTAACATCAAGGCAACTGCAATCTCGAAGGCTTTGATAAAGTTCTTCACGTTGTTTGGCCTTCCCAGGGAAATTCAGTCAGACCAAGGTAGCAATTTCACTTCTGGTTTGTTTCAGCCGGTTGTGTATGAACTAGGTGCAAAGCGGATTCTTTCTAGTGCCTATCATCCAGAATGTCAGGGTGCCTTAGAGCGGTTTCATTCCACTCTCAAGACAATGATGAGGACTTATTGTTATGACCATGAGAAAGACTGGGATGAAGGTGTTCATTTGCTGTTGTTTGCAGCTAGAGAAGCAGTGCAGGAGTCTACTGGATTCAGTCCATTTGAGCTACTGTTTGGTCATGTAGTGAGAGGACCTTTGCTATTATTGAGTGAACAATGGCAAGAGGAAGAGCCGCACATCAGTCTGTTAGACTATGTTAGCAAGTTCAAGGAAAGATTGCGTGCAGCTTGTGACCTAGCCAAAGAGAACTTGAAATCAAGTCAGGGAAAAATGAAAACTTGGTATGATCATAAGGCTAGAAGCCGTGAGTTTAAACCAGGAGACAAGGTCCTTGTGTTGTTTCCCTTGCAGTCCAATCCATTGCAGTCTAGATTTCATGGTCCTTATGAAATTCTGACAAAACTCAATGATCTCAATTACATTGCGAAGACTCCAGATAGGAGAAAACTAAAACAATTGTGTCACATTAACATGCTGAAGCCTTATCATGACAGAAACGCTAGGGTTGCAGCTGTCACTTCAGATTCTCCTATGGCCGAGACTTGTGAAGATGAGGGGGAGTTTCAAGATGATGAACCTAGAATTAAAGCTGAAGTTCTTTCATGTAAATTGTCAAATTCTGAAGTGTTGCAAAATCTTGATGTAAAACTCCAGCACTTAGAACCCTCACGGAGAGATCAGTTTGAGAGGTTGATCAAGAAATATGAGGATCTGTTTCCTGATGTTCCAAAAAGAGTTTCTATAGCCTCTCATGATGTAGATGTTGGTGATGCCAAACCAATAAAACAGCATCCGTACCGGATGAATCCTGAAAAGAGAAAGATTGCTGAGAAAGAGGTTGAGTACATGTTAGAACATGATATTATCAGACCCTCCAACTCAGATTGGAGTTCACCCTGTGTGCTAGTTCCAAAACCTGATGGAAGTACTAGATTCTGCACAGATTATCGCAAAATCAATGCTGTAACGAGAATTGATGTGTTTCCAATACCTAGGATTGATGATTGTATTGATAGAGTAGGGCAAGCAAAGTTTCTGACCAAGATTGATTTCCTGAAGGGTTATTTGTGTGTGCCTTTAACTGAGAGGGCCAAGAGCATCTCTGCTTTTGCCACCTGGGTTGTACCAGTATGAAGTCCTACCCTTTGGAATGAAAAATGCCCCAGCCACGTTCCAAAGGATGATACAGTCTACAATCGCCGGATTGCCACACACGGGTGCATACATCGATGACCAGATCACATGGAGTGACTCCTGAGAAGAACATCTAAAAGATGTTGAGACGTTGTTCCAGCGCCTGACCCAGGCTAACCTGACTGTTAACCTGAACAAGAGTGACTTTGGTTGTGCTATTGTCACCTATCTTGGCTACGTCATAGGTCGGGGTGAGGTGGCACCCATAAATGCTAAAGTCCAAGCCATCATGGATTTTCCCGTTCCTGACAACAAAAAAGCTTTGCGCCACTTCCTTGGAATGATCGGGTACTACCGCAAGTTCTGCAAGAACTTTGCTGAGATTGCTCTCAGTCTAACTAACCAACTGCAGAAAGGCGTAAAGTTCACTCGGGATGATGCATGCCAGAGAGCCTTCGATCGCCTGAAGTCTCTGCTGTGTCACTTCCCCGTGCTCAAATCTCCTGACTTCAACAAACCGCTCTCAATCGCGGTCGATGCTAGCGACCAAGCTTGTGGATCTGTGCTCCTACAGAGAAATGACTGATGACATTGAGCATCCCGTGGCATACTTCTCCAGGAAGTTCAATCGCCGCCAAAGGAACTATTCCACAATAGAGAAGGAGGTGTTGGCTCTGGTCCTTTCTTTACAACACTTTGAGGTTTATGTTTGTTCAGGACAAAAGCCAATGATTGTGTACACTGACCACAATCCGTTAATGTTTTTGTGTAAGATAAAAAACAAGAATCGGAGATTGTTGAATTGGGGTTTGATTTTACAGGAGTTTGACTTGGAAATTCAGCATGTGAAGGGTACAGACAATGTAATTAATGATTGCTTATCCCGTGTTTGAATATGTACATATATGTCACGTGTTTATTTGAATATTGTATGATTTGTATATATAGACAAGTATCCACGTAACCATTTTGTATTGAAAAGAAAAATTTTGCCTTTATGAGTCAAAATTTTTCCCTTTTGGAATGGAGGTGTGATGTGAATATAGGCCACTAGATGGCAGTATTTACCTTTTTTTTTATTCAGCTCAGACTGGAGCTAGGTTTAGACATGTCCTGGGCATGTCTGGGGCAAGTCCCCGAAAAAAAAAAAAAAAAAAAAAGAGGTCTAAATGTGGGTGGGGTCTGCAATAGAGTATATAAGGAAAAGAATTGAGACAGTAAAGGAGTAGGAGAAATTGCAAGAAGAAGGATACGTGTGACCAGACCTGTCATTTCTGTTCAAGACCTTTGAAGTTTCTTTTGTGGATTTTTGCCTGTGTTTGAGCATTTTTTTTCTCACCCAGCACATCACCAGGAAACCCACAAGGACTGTAAATATTTCATTTTTTTTTTAATCAATCTTGGTCTTAGTTGTTGGTTAGTGTTAGTCTTTATTTGTTAATTAAATGCTTTTAAGTTTTTAAATTGTGTCTGTCATCCCTTGCTGTTGCTGTTGCTATTGTGTTGTAAATGTAATAACCAATTGGGGCCATAACAATGCATATTAGTTCGAAAAACATATAATCTAAAACTAGACTCCAAAGGGTTTCTGTGTCCAAAGATTGAGAAAGATCCATTCATTTGATGCTGAAAAATAACATATTAATTATGCAAATTATCTGTCTACCAAGTATGAAGAAGCTCCACCCTGTGGATACTGAGAAATAGTGATAACAAGCTTGTGCCTGGAAATCCAAGATAGTCGTCATTTTGCCAAAGTGAATTTCCAAATTAGATTGAAAAAAAAAAAATGTTACGCAACTAGACCCCAAGGGTACCAGTTTTGAAAGTTCCACCATGTACTGCTGGATAGCTCACTCGGTTAAGGCACCGCATTGCAAAACAGAGTGTCTATCATGGCGCGGGTTTGAGCCCTGGTCGTACCAACTGGCAGTGGTTGGCAAATTTTTCAGAGTAGTGCACCGTTGGCCATTGCGCTGCAGGGATGCAAATTGGGAAGGGTCTGCCGGGAAGAATATAATTTTAAGGGTGACATATTATACTCTCTTTCAACAAGTTTAAATAAATCTTAAAAGCCCCTGGGACATGTCTGTGAAGTTTCTTGCTAAAACTCTACTCTGACCCTCTATTTCAGCCTGCCTTTAGAACCCTTTATTTCAGTCCTACTCAGAGCTGGCTATTTCATTGTCTTTTGCTTTAAATGCAAATGAGTTACAGTGCCCTCCGTAAATATTGGCACCCCTGGTTAAGATGTGTTAAAAGCCTAAAAATAAATTCAATTTTTCAGAAGCATACTCTCACACTGAAATTGTAGAAAAATGTAACGTTCAACTCAAGTGAATTTTAAGGGGAAAAAAAATCCCTCACGAAAGAATAATTATTTTTCATAAAATCACCTGTTGCACAATTATTGGCACCCCTAACAAGTCCTTGGAAATAAATGTAATTTAAGTATTTCTGTCATTTCTGCAGTAGTTTACAAAGTTGATCAGAGTATCTAGGAACATTTAATTAGTAATTCATCACTTCCTGTTTCCCTGGGGTATAAATATGACGTGACACAGAGGCCATTTCTCTTAATTCATTCTTCAACATGGGACAGACAAAGGAACACACCATTCAAGAAGGGCAGATGAGTGTCGACCTTCACAAGTCAGGCAATGGCTACTAGAAAACAGCCACTTGCCTGCACCTGCCCATATCTACTGTCAGAGGAATCATTAAGAAGTTTAAAACAACTGGAACAGTGGTAAACAAGCCTGGACGAGGACGCAAGGTTATTTTGCCACCACGCACAATGAGGAGGATGGTAAGAGAAATAAAAAGTTCTCCAAAGCTCACTGTTAAAGAATTGCAACAAATGGTAGCATCTTGGGGTCACAGAGTCTCCAAAACAGCCATCAGGTGCTATCTACATATCAACAAGCTGTTTGGGAGGCATGCACGGAAAAAACCTTTTCTCACTCACAATCATAAACGCAAACATCTGGAGTTCGCTAAGCCGTACTGGGACTTCAACTGGGACCGTGTGCTTTGGTCAGATGAGACCAAGATAGAGCTTTGTGGCAACAAACACTAAGTGGGTCTGGTGGAACACAAAAGATGAGTATGCAGAAAAGCACCTCAAGCCTACTGTGAAGTATGGGGGAGGATCGGTGATGCTGCGGGCCTGCTTCTCTTCCAGAGGCCCTGAGAACCTTGTTAGGGTGCATGGCATCATGAACGCTTTGAAATGCCAGGACATTTTAAATCAAAATCTGGTGGCCACTGCCGGAAAGCTGAGGATTGGTCGTCACTAGGTCTTTCAGCAAGGTAATGACCCTAAACATGTGGCCAAATCTACACAGAAATGGCTCACCAGAAACAAAATCAAGCTCCTCCCATGGCCCTCTCAGTTCCCAGATCTCAACTCCATTGAAAACCTGTGGAGTGAGCTGAAGAGGAGAGTGCAGAGGAGAGGACCAAGGTCGATTGATGATTGAGAGAGATTGTGCAAGGAGGAATGGTCGAAGATCCCTCTTTGTGTATTCTCCCATCTTGTGAAACATTATAGGAGAAGATTAGGAGCAGTTTTGTTGGCAAAAGGGGGTTGTACAAAGAATTAATATCAGGGGTGCTAATAATTGTGGCACACATGATTTGATGTAAAAGAATTATTTCTTAATGTGGGATTTTTTTACCACTGAATAAATGCACTTGAATTAAAGGTTGGATTTTCCTCTTGTGGTACTGTAATATATTATTACGATTTGCGTAATTTCTCACACCTCCTCCGAAACCACTGTGAATAATTAATCTGTTTTCCACATACACCGGTTTTACTGTGTGACAAAGACAATGTGGCAGGTTTCGAACTTAGTTATGAAGTGAAAACTGCATTTTGAAGTCGTTTTTGCAAGTAAAACCGGCTAATTCAATCAGCTGTTATCTTGCCTGTGCATATAGCCCATGCGTAGCACGGGTATCGGCTAGTAGTAACTCAACACACATTAGGCACCTAGTATTGCATTCCCATACACAAAAACTGAAAACTGACGCCATTAAATTAATTAAAATTCAGGGCTTTTCAGAAAACATTGCAAGCAATGTGTACAAGTACAACGTGCCGACCGCTGATCAATAGCTAGCTAGCATAGCTTTTATTGGTTGTATTTCTTTTTGTTCACTGTTTATATTCTACAGTTTTTACTTATATGAGAAAGCCTTTATAATTTGGTCTCCCCTCCTGTTTTCAGAGGTTGGGACGCATAGGAGGCGGCAAAATGTTTTTGCTAAAATTTATTTGCATTTTCATTCTCATACCACCATGTTTTCTATCTCATGATTGTACTGTTAACATGTGGTTACTTCTTATGGCTTGGAAACTTTTTTCTATTTTGCAATATATTGCAAACACTGTATTATGTTTTCCCTGAATGAGGTTATTATTACCAATGTATATTGTATTGATGTGTTTAGCTATTACTTATAATCACTGATCTGCTGCGGTACTATCCTACGTGCTATCAGGCAATCACAGCTCGGCTGTACTCATGCATGGATGAGAATGGAAACGCATTTGACCATGTCACTGTCAGCTGAGTTGTGCATGCGGCAAATTTTTAAATGCTCCACACTATGTGAAATTACAAGTAAACTCGCTGGCCTGCTGCAGAAGTCCAATAGTCTTTATTAGGCCTTGGCTTCAGTGACTAATACTGCAAATTGGAGAACAAATTTTGTGATATCAGACAGTCAGTTTTTTATTTAGTTTATTCGATTTAGCGCATTTCTAAGGGTAATAGTAAAGCACACAGAGAGTGAGGACAGTTTCCAACGTTATTGGCCCCAAAAAACACAGTCTGCTTCGTGACCGTAGACTGTTCATGACATGGACTTTGAGGAATTGCGCTGATAAATACATGGTCGTCGCTGGAGTACATTGGTGAGGCATTGTGGTGCACTGCTTCTTTAAGAGCACAAGACACAGCATTATGCATTTTTCTTAGTCAGCTGATATCATGCCGGCTTTTCAAAAAAACAAGGCCATCAAGCTCTGCATATCTGGGAAGAAGCACAGTCCTTCCACGGCGAGAGTTTCAGATGGAAAATATTGCGTGGAGTCTTACCCAATTGACACATTTGCCGCGCAGGACTTACCGTGCGGAAGGAATTAAAAGTCCTTCGCAAATTTCGAATGTCTGCATAAAGTAAGACTGCAATAATCTCATTATTAGCATGTCAAGAGACATGTCTAACAGACAAAACCCCTGAGCCTGAAATCCTGTGAAGGCAAAAGTTCTATAAGGGGTTGAAAGTTGAATAATTGTATCATTGAGGGGTGCAATCACTCTCAAAGTGTGCAATAACGCTGCCTGGAATAAAAAAAAAACTTTGGAGGATAGAATTGGACTGCATTTTGGGGAATTCTGGAGAGAAGGAGTTGGTTGTTTTTGTGTTGTACTTTGTCATTGAGATCGCTGTGGAATTGTGGGATTGGGAATGATTCACCTGTTGTATAATACGCTCTCTTGCCTGTAAACTCTTGAGCATGGGTTTTTCTGTTTTGCCATTTCCTGACATTACCCAGTTTGTTGCTGAAGCTTCAAGGATCATGCAAATGTTTTTTTTAAAGCACTGGTCCTGTGTAGGGTTGGCTTGTTAACCACACTTAAGGGGACCTAACATGCTGATCCTTCTTTTAATACATATTAGTAATGTTATAATATTGGTTGTCCATGCTCAACTTCTGAAAAGTTTCTAAGCATAAGAAACAGGGATTTTGCCGTAATCCAAGAACGTGATTTCGTGAGCGTGATTTCCCCTCTGAACAGCTCCTCCCAAGATCTTCACGAGCTCTGGGTAAAACCTGACGTCAGGTTGTGCTGTCCAATTAGTACAGACCTAGCCAGAGCCAACCACTGCACTGGACCTGCCCACACCGGAAACTATTCTAGCAGGCACTAACAATGGCAGATCATACTGTTATGGCCCCAATTTGTTATTACATTTATAACACAACAGCAACAGCAAGGGATGACAAACACAGTTTTAACAACTAAAACACATTTAATTTTTAACGAAGACAAAGACTAATAACAACCTACAACTAAAGACCAAGATTGATAAATAAGAAAAAAAACAGAAATAATTACAGTCCCTTTTTAGTGGGGTGGCTTGGTGATGTCCTGGATGAAGAAAATGCTCAAACACAGGCAAAGAAATCCACAAAAGAAACGTCACAGGTCTTGAACAGAATGGCAGGTCTGGTCATCTTCTTGCAATTTCTCCTACTACCTTACTGTCTCAATTCTTTTCCTTATATACTCTTTTACAGACCCCACCCACATTTAGACCTCTTTTTTTTTTTTTTCTGAGACTTGCCCCAGACATGTTCAGGACATGTCTATACATGACTCCAGTCTGAGCTAAACAAAAAAAAGATAAATACTGCCATCTAGTGGCCTATATTCACATTACACCTCCATTCCAAAAGGGAAAAATTTTGACTCACAAAGGCAAAATTTTTCTTTTCAATACAAAATGGTTAAGTGAACACTTGTCTATATATACATATCATACAATATTCAAACACATGATATATATATACACATTCAAACACGGGATAAGCAATCAGCAATTACATTGTCTGTACCCTTCACATGCTTAATTTCCAAGTCAAACTCCTGTAAAATCAAACTCCAATTCAACAATCTCCGATTCTTGTTTTTCATCTTACTCAAAAACGTTAACGGATTGTGGTCAGTGTACACAATCATTGGCTTTTGTCCTGTACAAACATAAACCTCAAAGTGTTGTAAAGAAAGGACCAGAGCCAACAGTTTCTTCTCTATTGTGGAATAGTTCCTTTGGTGGCGATTGAACTTCCTGGAGAAGTATGCCACGGGATGCTCAATGTCATCAGAGTCACTTCTCTGTAGGAGCACAGATCCACAAGCTTGGTCGCTAGCATCGACCGCGATGGAGAACGGTTGGTTGAAGTCAGGAGATTTGAGCACGGGGAAGTGACACAGCAGAGACTTCAGGTGATCGAAGGCTCTCTGGCATGCATCATCCCAGGTGAACTTTACGCCTTTCTTCAGTTGGTTAGTTAGACTGAGAGCAATCTCAGCAAAGTTCTTGCAGAACTTGCGGTAGTACCCGATCATTCCAAGGAAGCGGCGCAAAGCTTTTTTGTTGTCAGGAACTGGAAAGTCCATGATGGCTTGGACTTTAGCATTTATGGGTGCCACCTTACCCTGGCCTATGACGTAGCCAAGATAGGTGACAGTAGCACAACCAAAGTCACTCTTGTTCAGGTTAACAGTCAGGTTAGCCTGGGTCAGGCGCTGGAACAACGTCTCTACATCTTTTAGATGTTCTTCCCAGGAGTCACTCCATGTGATCAGGTCATCGATGTATGCACCCGTGTGTGGCAATCCGGCGATTGTAGACTGTATCATCCTTTGGAACGTGGCTGGGGCATTTTTCATGCCAAAGGGTAGGACTTCATACTGGTACAATCCAGATGGTGTGGCAAAAGCAGAGATGCTCTTGGCCCTCTCAGTTAAAGGCACACACCAATAACCCTTCAATAAATCAATCTTGGTCAGAAACTTTGCTTGCCCTACACTATCAATACAATCATCAATCCTAGGTATTGGAAACACATCAGTTCTAGTTACAGCATTGACTTTGCGATAATCTGTACAGAATCTAGTACTTCCATCAGGTTTTGGAACTAGCACACAGGGTGAACTCCAATCGGAGTTGGAGGGTCTGATAATATCATGTTTTAACATGTACTCAACCTCTTTCTCAGCAATCTTTCTCTTTTCAGGATTCATCCGGTATGGATGCTGTTTTATTGGTTTGGCATCACCAACATCTACATCATGAGAGGCTATAGTAACTCTCTTTGGAACATCAGGAAACAAATCCTCATATTTCTTGATCAACCTTTCAAACTGATCTCTCTGTGAGGGTTCTAAGTGCTGGAGTTTTACATCAAGATTTTGCAACACTTCAGTGTTTGACAATTTACATGAAAGAACTTCAGCTTTAATTCTTGGTTCATCATCTTGAAACTCCCCCTCATCTTCACACGTTTCGACCATTGGAGAATCTGAAGTGACAGCTGCAACCCTAGCATTTCTGTCATGATAAGGCTTTAGCATGTTAATATGACACAATTGTTTTGGTTTTCTCCTATCTGGAGTCTTCACAATGTAATTGAGATCATTGACTTTTGTCAGAATTTCATAAGGACCATGAAATCTAGCCTGCAATGGATTGGACTGCAAGGGAAACAACACAAGGACCTTGTCTCCTGGTTTAAACTCACGGCTTCTAGCCTTATGATCATACCAAGTTTTCATTTTTCCCTGACTTGATTTCAAGTTCTCTTTGGCAAGGTCACAAGCTGCACGCAACCTTTCCTTGAACTTGCTAACATAGTCTAACAGACTGATTTGCGGCTCTTCCTCTTGCCATTGTTCACTCAATAATAGCAAAGGTCCTCTCACTTCATGACCAAACACTAGCTCAAATGGACTGAATCCAGTAGACTCCTGCACTGCTTCTCTAGCTGCAAACAACAGCAAATGAACCCCTTCATCCCAGTCTTTCTCATGGTCATAACAATAAGTCCTCATCATTGTCTTGAGAGTGGAATGAAACCGCTCTAAGGCACCCTGACTTTCTGGATGATAGGCACTAGAAAGAATCTGTTTTGCACCTAGTTCATACACAACCTGCTGAAACAATCCTGAAGTGAAATTGCTACCTTGGTCTGACTGAATTTCCCTGGGAAGACCAAACAACGTGAAGAACTTTATCAAAGCCTTTGAGATTGCAGTTGCCTTGATGTTACGTAGAGGTATGGCTTCGGGGAATCTGGTAGATGCACACATGATTGTCAACAAGTACTGATTTCCAGATCTAGTCTTGGGTAATGGACCAACGCAATCAACAATGACCCTAGAGAATGGCTCCCCAAATGCTGGGATAGGCTGCAATGGAGCTACAGGTGGGTCTAACTGGTGTTTTCCAACTACCTGACAAGTGTGACAGGTTTTGCAAAAGTTGGAAACGTCTTTCCGAAGCCCAGGCCAAAAGAAGTGTTTCATGATCTTATCAACAGTCTTGTTAACACCAAGATGACCTCCTAAAGGTAAACTATGAGCCATTGTTAAGATCTCATTCCTATAGACCTTCGGAACAACAATTTGCCTGACCACTGCCCAATCTGCATTGGCAGGGATATCAGGAGGGCGCCACTTCCGCATCAACACACCATCCTTGAGATAATACCCAACTGGAACTGCATCTATTTCTTTTTCAGGAAGGGCTCTCCTCTTTAGTACACCAATTTCAGGATCATTAGTTTGCTCCTCAATCAACCGCTTTCTGGACAGAGACAAGTCTCCAGACACATCAGAATCACCAGACCCATCCGGCTGGCTGAATAGAGAACTGATAAAAGTATCTGATAAGTCCTCAAACGGAGAAACCATAGTAGGCCAATCAGAGTCATGAGGCGAACCACCTGAGTCCTGACTATTCAATGTACTGGACGGCACCACAACATCATCTTCTTTAGCCTTCTTGGCCATAGCACGAGTCACTGCGCAAGAAGGATACAGAGATGGGTCCTCATCCCCATTTTCAGTGCTCGGCTGTGAAGTAAGATGTACAGGGGGAACTACTTTGCCCCCAGCCAGGTCATTGCCTAGCAACAGAGAAACACCCTTTATAGGTAGACTTGACATAAGTCCCACCTTTACCTGTCCTGTAACTAAATCTGACTTCAAGAATATAGAGCGCAGGGGTACAGATACAGTCCTCCCTTCAATACCTTGTACAAGTATGAAATCCCCTGAAGCGGTCTCATCACGTAACTCCAAGGAGTCCATCAACAAAAGTGACTGAGAAGCTCCGGTATCCCTTAGGATATATATGGGGACAGGAGTAGTATGCTCATTCAGAGCCACAAATCCCTCTGACACAAATGGAAGAAATTCCTCCCTCACAAAGTCAGCTGTATTAGGCTTTTTAGCCCCACAAGAAGCAGGCAATTTAGCAGATTGGTTATCTACTACAGGGGTTTCTAACCTTGTTTTCACAAAGGCATTTGGTTTGGTATCCTTTTCTTTTTCTTTCTTAGCTTTAAGGAACCAACAGTTAGTTGTAACATGACCAGATTTCTTGCAATAACTGCAAACTAGACCACTTTTGTCACTGTCAGCTTTCACACTTTGATCAGACCTATTACTGGATTTCTGAGCACCATCACCAGATTTGTCTTTGTCTTTGGGTGAGGAATCTTGGGTATCACCGTAACCCTTTTTCTGAAATTGGGACCATTTATTGTTACTGCTAGACTGAAATTTGGACTTATGAGTGAGAACATATTCATCTGCAAATTTGGCAGCTGATTGCAAGTTCAGTGCTTGCTTCTCATTAAGGTAGGTCTTAACATCATCCTTAACACAGTTCTTGAATTCTTCAACTAACACCATCTCTTTTAGTGAGTTGAAATCATCCTTGACCTCCATAGAAGTACACCAGCGCTCAAAGCAAACCTGCTTCTCATTAGCAAATTCAACATAAGTCTGATTTTCAGATTTCTTCAGACCTCTGAATTTCTGTCGGTAAGCCTCTGGAACCAACTCATAAGCTCTCAAAATAACCTTTTTGACAACCTCATAATCAGAGGAATCATCTGCAGACAAAGCCGAATAGGCTTGTTGAGCTTTACCCTTGAGGACAGTTTGCAACATCAGAGGCCAGTGTTCCTTTGGCCACTGGCAACTCTTTGCTACCTTTTCAAAACACTGGAAATAGTTGTCAACATCCTTTTCCGAAAATGGAGGCACCAGTTTTACCTCCTGACTAGCCCGAAATTTATTTTCAGTTTGAATTTTTATTTTTAGTTGCTCCATTTGGAGTCTTTCTTCTCTATCGAGTTTCTCTAATTCAAAATCTCTCTGTCTTGCAAATTTTTCTAACTCAAATTCTCTTTGTTTTTCTTCTCTTGCTAATTTTTCTAACTCAAACTGCCTTTGTTTTTCTTTTTCTTCCCTCTCAAATTCTCTTTGTTTCTCTTTTTCCTCCCTTTCTTTTTCTCTTTCTTCCCTTTCTTTCTCTTTTTCCTCCCTTTCTTTTTCTCTTTCCTCCCTTTCAATCTCTAGCATTTTTAATTTAAGTTCCATTTCTATATTTGGATTTTCCACTGGAAACTGTTCCAGATCTCCTGGTGCAAACACATTTTCATCAATGTAATATTCAACTATCTCTCTAGCCAGTCTTGCTTTTCGCATGGCTGGTTTTACCTCTGTCAGCTCCAACTGTCTGCAAATTTCTAGCAGTTCTGTCTTTTTAAAAGACTTCAAAACCCCTACGGTTGGTGATGCCAAGAAATCATCCATTGCTGTTGTCAATATATATCTAGGAAAATTCACAAAAACAATTTCACAATTTGGAATGTTAGATTTTCAATAAATTACTCACACAATGGTCTATCCCGGACCTTGAGCCCCCAATTTGTTATGGCCCCAATTTGTTATTACATTTATAACACAACAGCAACAGCAAGGGATGACAAACACAGTTTTAACAACTAAAACACATTTAATTTTTAACGAAGACAAAGACTAATAACAACCTACAACTAAAGACCAAGATTGATAAATAAGAAAAAAAACAGAAATAATTACAGTCCCTTTTTAGTGGGGTGGCTTGGTGATGTCCTGGATGAAGAAAATGCTCAAACACAGGCAAAGAAATCCACAAAAGAAACGTCACAGGTCTTGAACAGAATGGCAGGTCTGGTCATCTTCTTGCAATTTCTCCTACTACCTTACTGTCTCAATTCTTTTCCTTATATACTCTTTTACAGACCCCACCCACATTTAGACCTCTTTTTTTTTTTTTTCTGAGACTTGCCCCAGACATGTTCAGGACATGTCTATACATGACTCCAGTCTGAGCTAAACAAAAAAAAGATAAATACTGCCATCTAGTGGCCTATATTCACATTACAATACTATGCCTTAGTAGCGTTGACACTTTTAGAAGTGCAAAAGAAGAACCGCAGATCATTTGAGGTGCAATATTGTTAGTATCTCTTTCAATGTGTCCGTTTACTTTTGGACGCAAAAGAAAACAAATATATTCCCAAAAGACGATGCCACCAGAAATCAGTGGGTAGCTTTTTTTGTTTGCTGGCAGCACCCAGCCACGGCCAAAGGGAAAGTTAGCTGCTTGTGCTCAGCATTTCACCAAAGACAGCTTTGTCAATAAAGGATAATTCGACACAGGATAAGCGTTTCAGCTGCTTCTCAGACCTGAAGCAGTTGCATCGATCAAGCGCTCGGAGCCACTAGTTGTAAGTAACCATATAACAGCAAATACTGTAAGAGAAGCTAACGAGTTATGGGTGGCTAGCAGGACCGCTAACAATACTTAGCACAAACAACTGGCCTCAAACGCAGGCTTTGTAAAATATCTGAAGACAAAGCATGTATTGGTCACGACTGTCCGTGACTCACAGACACAGAAGCTGTAAGTTGCTTTTACTGCATAAGCAAACCTGACGTGATAGCCAGTTGATTGTGGCTGTAGCACAGCGGCTAACATAGCAAAGATATTGTTGCAAATGTTTGTGTCCTAAATATGCAAGACTGATATCAGGGGAAATTCTACAAAAGGTGTATGAACATAAACCTCATTTGAAGCTAACTTTTAATACTTGTTTGTAATTTGGATGCTTTTTACAACTGTTCACAGTAACAGAACTTGCTGTCTGTAAAACCTGTGTTGCAAGGGTTTGTCTCTGTGGTTATGACCGCTTGGTTACCTGCTACTGCATGTTCGTTTATGTGTCATGCTAATTAAAAATGCTCCTGGTTAGCTTATATGCAGTAATTCTGATCGGTATGCTTGTGTTACTTCGGTAAGCATCAATGTGGCAGTTTCATCATAACATCGCCTGACTGTAGCCACAACAGTTAGTGATCGCTTCACTTATCCATGACCGGGATCAGCTGGATACTTCACAAATGTCTGAGCAAGCTCTCTGGTGCTACCATGAAAGCAATGCGAAACGCAGAAGCTCTGCCGGTTTATAAATGATTTCTCTGCACTACCTTGACATAATTTCATCCCCCTTTAAAAATAGTTGTGGTGGAGATTAAATAGGTAGATCTTTCCTGCAGAAGTGATGAATTTGCTAGCTCCACATAAGCAACTTGTCCGCGCTAACGGAACTTACGGTCTGCAAAACCTGTATTATGTTCATAACATAACTGAGCTCTCTCTAGCTGTCGTGTACTATCCATAAAGCTGCTTTCACAGCAGACACGAAACAAATTTTTCACAGGACAGATTAGCCAACATTTGAAGTCAATGCAAAGATGCGAATACACGTCAAGCCGCTTTCACACCGGACGCAAAACAAATTTTTCGCGCGACAGATTACATTCAAAGTCATGACCGATTATCAGCTACTGCATGTTAGTTTGCATGCTCTGCTAATTAAAAATGCTCCTGGTTAACATATATGCAGCAATTCTGATTGGTATGCTTGTGTTACTTCAGCAAGCTTCAATGTGACAGTTTCATCATATCGTTGGCCTGATTGTAGCCACTACAGTTGAAGCTAACCGGAGAGGTTCAGTTCGACCAGCCGAAGATTTTGCAAAGCTTGGGTGCGTTTTTTGGGTGCTTGGGAAACGATCGCTTTACTTATCCATGACTGGGATCAGCCTGATAACGTTACATCTCCAATGTCTTGGCAAGCTCTCTGATGCTACCTGTGAAAGCAATAGGGAAGTGCACAGGCTATAACGTGTATAACAAACGATTCATTGCCATCGATTAAATATTAAATTCTTTCCTGTAGAGGTGATCGATTCGCGAGCTCCACATAAGCACCGGTTAACGCAGACGGAACTTATGGTCTGTAAAACCTGTATTATGTTCATGACAGATGACCGGCAGACTCGGAAAACTGTGCTCTGCAGCCTCTGCGGCCTCTTCCGGCCCAACTCCCTCTTCCCGCCCTCCACAGAGCTGGCCAGTCAGAAGAAAGTGGGCACACGAGGAGTGGGGGCCATAACGGAAGAGCCACCCCAATGAGGCGTTTCAGGCAGAGACTACAATAAACTACAAATGGGGTTTTTTGAGGATGGCAGTATGAGCAAAATTAGTACGCTTTTTTTTACTTTGCGCGATCAGGAGTACTCGAGGGGAGTCAAAGACCAAAATATAAACTTGGGAAAATAGCAAATTAAGTCCCCTTTAATATATTTAACTTTGTCAGACTAAACTCTGACTGGCACCCCAGATCCAGTCAAACCGCTACAGCATTACCAGTTCGTTTTTGAATCAATTTTGAACATTTGCTGCAATCTTCAAAATACTATTCTTGTAGTCGGGAATCCACAGGCTCAAAAAGGGATTGAACCTGACATCGTCTGCCATACTTTTTGTTTGTGCCTTTTCAGTTTACTTGGACACTTTGATCCAATAATTGAAGGGTCTGCTGTGCCGGAAACATTGCAGAAAAAAATGTGGCCATTTCATTGTTTAGACCCTTCATTTTTTGACAGAAAATGAGTAAATTGAGAATTTTCTTCAATTCCTCAGTGTGTTGGGTGGGTGCCAATAAATGCATTCCAGATACACAGAACGAATGTGATGACAATATCCACAGAAAAAAATAACTCTTAAAACTCATATATACATGATTTGGGATCAATTTAATGCAAAAAATTCAGGCGTTTTCTCACTTTTTCCAATGTTTTCATCTTTACTTCACTGGCAATCAACTATGGCCCCAAGTTATGATATCAGTCATTATGCAATTCTTTTAACCAAACAATACACTCATTCCAGAGAAAGAATTATAAAAATCTATCAAGAATCATTGGTTCTGTCACGATTTCACTATTAGTTGGCGATCAACAGGCTCAGAAGCTCAATAGAATTTTGGGTTACTCTCAAAATTCCTAAAGACATACTGGATATTTAACATGATTATTAATGTTCTCATTATTAAACATCATGGCCAAGGCAAGCAAAATGATTTTTATTATGTTATTGCATCAGAAGACAACTATTACAACTTTAACAGAACAAAATAATGTACCATAACTTAATTAACAAGGTGCAGGTCCCTGTGAGGTGGGATAGTCAGGAGTGATTCACACTGCAGATACTGCTCTGGGGACAGACCTTCACCCTCACCTCTGGGGGAGACAGCGGCCATACCACTGTTCGATCTGCTCCAGCTGCCTGGCTGAAGCTAAGCAGGTGTGGGCTTGGTTAGTACTTGGATGAGAAAAACAAGTTACTGCAGGAAGGGGTGTTGGTGGGCTAGTAGGTTGCGACTTTCCTTGTGGTGGAACAATCCCCAATGCCCCAGTTCAGTGATGGGGATACTGCACTGAAGGAGACGCCGTCTTTCGGATGAGACGTTAAACGCCTACATTTTTTGCATTAAATTGATCCCAAATCATGTAGAAATTAGTTTTAAGAGTTATTTTTTCAGGGGATGATGTCACCACGTGTTCTGTGTATCTGGAATGCATTTATTGACAGTCTACCCAACCCCCTGAGGATTTGAAGTAAAAAATCATTTTTCACATTTTTCTGTAAAAAAAAAAAAAAATTAAGGGTACATGCACTGAAATGGCCACAATTATTTATTTATTTTTTTTCCGAAATGCTTTTGGCAGAGCAGAAACTTCAATTATTGGATCTTAGTGTCCATGTAAACAGAGAAAACACAAACAAAAAGTATGGCAGACAATGTCAGGTTCAATCCCTTTTTGAGCCTGTGGATTCCCGACTATGGTGACAGCTGGCCAATTATCAGAAACCCAAAGAAAAGAGACTATAAATCTGGAAGAACCGCAGCTTTTCTCATCTTTATCGTACTCCATTGAAAATATATAATCTTGCACTTGGACCAACCATTCACCGAATTCATAATTACTGCGTGAATAATCATGTACATGCGGAACTTCAGATCAGAGTGAATCCAATCCATCAGGATAGAAGGTTAGCGATTGATGTTGAAACGTGCTAGCTAAATAAAACCATTTGCCACCGGCCGCATACATCCATAGCTGGTATCAACGAGACTCAAAATGGGAGCCTGTGTCACGAACAGTCTACAGTCATGAAGCAGACTGTGCTTTTTGGGCTAATAACGTCGGACATCGTCCTCAGGCTGTGTTCGAAACTGCGCACTAACGTACTACTCACACTACCGATTGTCAGATTTAGGGGGCAGGGTGCTCATTCATGCGTGGGAGTGAGTTCGTGTCCGCGAGAAGTTCCTGGATGTATACTAGGTCGGGCAGATATTTTGTGGGTGCATCATAAACTCACTATTCGCACATAAATTGCCTAAGATGCAACGCGATGTAAACCACTAGAAAAACTCTGACGAATAATAAGAGGAAGAAGCAACTTTAACTGCAAAATGGTGGAATTTGTTGGCGGCGACCCCATACTGAGTAGCGTGTAGTGTGACTAGTGTGTAGTGTGAATAGTGTATGTAGACCATAGTGCGTGGTATGAACATGGCCTCACTCTCTAGGTGCCTTTCCATGACCCATAGAAATCCGCAAAATCTAAATGGCGAAATAAAAAACTGGTAATGAAAACATCATATATCACAAAATTTGCTCTCCGATCTGTAGTATTAGTCAAAGCTAAGCTAAGACCTAACAAATAGACTCTTGGACTTCTGCAGCAGACCAGGTAGTGTACTTGTAATTTTACGTATTGTGGAGCACTTACATCGTTATTGTCAGACGAGCATTTACAAATTTGCCACGTGTACAACTCAGCTGACTGACTAGGTTGAATGCGTTGTCATTCTCCTCGATGCACGAGTAAAGCCAAGCTGTGATTGGCTAATGGCTTGTAGGATGGTACCACAGCCGATCTGTGATTGGCTGATGTACATTATGGTCCCAACCGACCTGCAGAAAAATATTTTCCCACCGGCGGATGCAACCAATTTCACATAGCTGCATGTTTTTCAATAGAGCCACCGATGCACACCAAAATCTGACCGATTTATGTGCATCGCTGCAAACCGGTGTGGAACCGGGCCTGCTCAAAGCATTTTATATTGGCGGGCTGTGCGGGCGGGTTGGTTCATTGATTGATGGATGGCTGTGTGGGGCAGGCGGGGGCAGGCTGACTCTCATAACAGTTCCATACCAATTGTGTTATGTATAAAACGCTAGTATAAATATAATATTGCCTATAAAACCAAGAGTATAAAAATTTGAATTTGGGCTTTGAAAGTAAGTTTTTTTTAACCCGTTTTGTTATTTGAAATACTTCGACAGGATCGTGTATTCTGTATGTATTCTTTATGCTGTATTCTGGTGCCATTTTCCCATACATGCCGTGGATAGACTATCTTCTTGCTGTTATATGCCAGTCTTGTATCAATGAAGAATTTTTTTTTTTAATTTTTATTTTATTTTATTTTATTTTTTTTAGATGGTCCCTCTACTCATTAGCCTGAAGGACATGTCAGTGATTTCTTAAAAAAACTTTGTTTTGACTTGTCACACTACAGGACAGTGTTCTACTTTGCTTCAGTGACGGCAGTGTTTCTGTATTTCATTTAAATTTGGTTTGATTTTTACATGGTAGAGTTTTAATTAGCATTTGTGGATCCAACAACAAACTGACAGTGGTTTACAAAAGTGTTCCTGAGCCCATGGAGTGATTTCCACCACTGAATCCTGTCTGTTTTCAATGAAGTGCTGCCTGAGGGCCTGATGACCACTTGTCATTCAATATTTTTTTCCTTGTCCCTTATACGCAGGGATTTATTCGGATTCTTTGAATCTTTTAATAATATTATGTGCAGAATGAAATCCCCAAATTGTTCGCATTTTTAGAGCACCATTATTCTTAAATTGTTGAAATATTTCCCCATGCAGTGATGAAGCCCTCACCATTTTTACTTCTGAAAGACTTGTTCTTCCCATTTATGTTACTCTGCCATCGCCATTTAACCTAATTAGCTCGGGGGTGTTCTACCAGGTGTATTTTTTAAAGCATCATTCAAATTTTCTAGTCTTTTGTTGAACTTATCCTAACTTCTTTGAATCGTGTTGCTGACGTCAAATTTAAAATGAGCAGATATTTTCCAAATACCATAACATTTTTCAGTTTCAACTTATGACATGCTGTCTTCGTTCTATTGTTGAATTAAATGTAGGTTTTTAGTGATTTTCAAATCATTGCATTCTGTCTTTATTCATATTTTACACTGTGTCCCAACTTTTTCAGAAATGGGATTGTAAATTTGATAAATTTAATTGTATGGGTAGTAAATTGAGAAGTTCAGCATCAGATGTCTTATCCCACATCTGTTGTATACAATATATAAATAATTGAAATCGTGTCCCTCTTTTTCTCTTCCACAGGCTTGTGGAAGAGTTCATGCTGCTGGCCAACATGGCAGTGGCCCACCAGATCTATCGCAACTTTCCAAAACTGGCACTGCTGCGCCGCCACCCTCCGCCACAAACCAAGATGGTGGATGACCTGACAGAATTCTGCCATCAGATGGGCCTGAATCTGGACTTCTCTTCAGCTGGAGCGCTCCATGTGTGTTTCACCTGGCTAAAGTGTACCATTCTCATACGCTGTCCATATACTCACCTTGTAGTACCCAAAATTCTCTCTACATTCTGCATTAAATACACCATACATACTCATCAAACTCCCCACATTCTCATTTCATACTAACAACTTATTCCTGACATAGTCTCCTCAAACTGTCCATACTGTACCCTTTTTCTCTCCGGGAATGGCATGGAATGGCTCTCGGGAGTGGCATGGTTGCTCAGTGGGAAATGTTGTTGCCTCACAGCAAGAAGGTTAAGGATTCAAATCTGGGCATCGGCCCTTTCTGTGTAGAGTTTGTATGCTTTCCTCGTCTTTGCTTGGGTTTATTTAATGTATTCTTGTGCGTATTCCATTGTGAAGAAATGCCTGCTTGGCTAATTGGAGTCTCTAAATTGCCTGTTGGTATGAATGAATGGTATGTGCTTTAATTTCCTATGCATGTTTAGAAGAGTATGGTAAGTGACATAAGATTGTTCGAAAATTGCTGAAAATGTCCCCACTCAGTCTCCACATTCTCACCTTTTAGTGACCCTTATAGTCTCTACATACTTAACCTTATCCTCCCCACACACTGCCTATATACTACTGACATTTGTGCTGTTCAGGGTTCTCACCAGGATTTTTTTTACCGCGTAGGGGCAACTTGGCGTGTCGAGTGCCACAGGCGCGAGTGCTGTAGGGGGGCCCGGGGGAATCCTCCACCGAACAATTTTTGAAATTTGAAACTGTCTGAAACCCTATTTCCTGCATTCTTTGGGGCAAATTTTGTGGAATACAGCCAAGTTTTTGTCACTGTTACATCCTTACTTTAAAGCCAAACGCTAATTTTCATTTTTTTTTATTTGCCATCATTTACAAAATTTGGGAGTTACTAATGCTTGGTTCAGGAAGTTGAGACACAGAGACAATAAACTTCTTAACAAGATATAATATTTATTCCAAAGACTGTCACAATGATGTTGTTTCCTCTCAGAGGTTTCCTCTCAGAAGCATACAAACAAATGCAATGTTCAATCAAGAGCCTCACATTTGGGAAAAAATAAGAATGCCAAAGATTGACATGATAATGATTCCTCTCAGAAGCTCACAAATGTCAGCAAGAGTGCACAAAAATACTATGTTCAGTTAGCCTGGTCTCAGAAGTATACACAAAAATATAAAATAGATTAAATATAAGCCTCACATTTGTCCAAAACTATGCACTCAATAGGTACATACAGCTGAACATTCAAGACTTAATTAAGCTGAAGAAATGAACTTTGACTCAGCATGTGCCAAGAGCCAGCATATGAAAAAAGTTGGCTTATTTGGAAGTGGTAACGCTGAGCCTCCTTTTGCACATGCGGGCCCAGTTGTCACAGGCTGAGTCAAAGTTGAACTCCTCAGCATCTGACCCCTCAATAGACTCTAGTAATACAAACCATGAACATGACATGGAAATATACGGCAAACGTCAGGGAAAAAAGCAAAAATGCACTAACAATTGTCTGCAAAGCGGTAATCCGACAAAATTTTCGAAATTGTCTATTTGTGACCACAAAGAAATGCGGTTTCTATTGAAAATCACGTTAGTTGCTGATATGCCTGCGGTTTGACCGGACGTCGGCAGCACAAAGGGACTCATGGCAGCACACGGCTTTGTGTTCAAATTAGAGATTACAAAATGACATTCCAAGTTACCGTCGGGATAGTGGCCGGCGTCAACCAGCGGCGTCATGTCACGAATTACACTTTGGCGGCAGCATGTGTAAAATAAAATTTTTAAAAATTCCCACTAATTTGCTGACACTTGTGAATACAACGGTTGCATGTTAGGCTGTCTAACATGTTTGACCAAAAACATTTAGTTTTTGTTACTTTTATACCATCAAACTGCACGGCACAATGTGCTTTAAAGTTTAAATCTCCTGCCGCCTCTTTCGGTAATGTGATGAGCAGGAATCTAAGACCTAATTAACATACGCGTCGCGGGTAAAAAAGAGGCATTAAAAAAAGGATGCTTCCCATCCTTCATTGTGATTGGCTGAGCCGCGTTTCATGCTGGTATAAAATTACTGTAACCCACTATGGCAGGCAGCAGCACAAAATATCCCTGCGCGCAACGATCTACTCTGCGCTCAACTGACTCTTTAGGTTAGGCTGAAGTTATCTGCGTATAATTATCTTGCCGCTTGCCACGAGAACATTCGCTTTTCATTGACTGCCATTTTTTTATTGTTTACGTCCAACACAATACGTCTAGAACGCTTGGAAGTCGGAGTTTCCAACTTATTAATGCTGCATTCATGTGCGATCGGGAAGATGATACTTTCCATTTGTGAATTCGAAATTACGAGTGCGTTGTGTTCAAGTGCTTGGGTTGTTGGAGCGAAATTAAAAGAATCCTTGCTCGCTCTCCGCCATGTTGAAAAGGTTATCTCATCTCGGCAACTCGTGTATCAAAATTTTCTACGAGTTGCCCAGTGGAAAATACCACATGGGGGGGGGGGTGTTCATGTGAACTTTTCACGTCGGCTTATGGTATTTACCATAATTCCCATAGCACATGAATGCAGCATAAGATCCGACCTCCGAGTTGTTTGGAACGCAGCATTAGCTCACTATTCCAGTGTCAGCGAAGTTAAGCCTTTTAAACCGATAACCAGTTGGCTATCTATCTAGCTAGCTATTGCATTACAGAGTTCGATATCACTTTTGCGTTGCAAGCTACGTGCTAACTAGCTGGCTATTTCAGTAGCCTATTAGCGATGAATTGTTGACTTTTTTCTTGTGTGTTTATTTCATGGGCTATGTGAAGGGTAGCCACATCCACTGTAGTGAACGCTTGCTAGTTAACAAGCTTGCTAGCAAACTAATGCACAATTCAACATATTTTCCTGGACAGCGGCAAGTGTGGAGGACAAAAGTCGAACGTCCCTACTCTCGCTGCTGGTTGTAATAATTTGGCCGATCGGCGCAAGTTGAGAACAAGGAAACTCGAAAACCGAAACAAAAGTAAAATTATTTAACGGGGTCTTCAGGAGATCGAAGAAGACATTCAAAATAGCCTGCTTTCATAGTATATCTACATTAGCGAGCCCAAATAGCCAGATGTGACACGATAATGGCGCTAGATGAAAAAGCAATCCACTCTATCTTGCTTGGTGGAAGCAATGACAAGAAGTGTCATTGTTGTAAAATAACCTGCCATTTCCAGCATTACAACGGAGTAAATTTGTGACCCAGCACTATTTCTGTTACCGGTGACTTTGAAAATAATGCGTTCTACTAACTTTAAATCTTTGACTTGCGCTCTGCTGTTCAACTGCGTAAAAGCATGTCACTAGTATGGCACACAGAAGGTGAAGAATTCAATAGCTTCAATCATAGATTCTAACAATGAGGAAAAAAAGTTGACCTATAAAGACAAAAGTACACGAATTGCCGTATACGTCGCATATCAGATCCATCAGAAGTTACTTCCAACCAGGGAAATTCTTTCTTCCATGCTGGATCAAAGCTCGACTGCCGTTTCCTGTTCTGCCCTGCGTTGGCCTTCCTTTCCCAAGGAGCAGAGGCATCGTCGTCAATGATGACAGACGCAGTGCTAGTACAGCAATCCGTGGCATACTCACCATTTTGATTATCACCCACGTCACCGGGGGCATAAAAAAACGGTCTGACTGTCCCGTTTTCTCTTTGCGGCTGGCTCAAAAAACAATACGATATTGCCCTTGTCGTTGTTGTTTTTCCTGCGCTTCGATGCTAACATGATCGTAGAAAAAATATTCACCTTTCACGTTGCTCGAAAGTAAGGAAAATAGGAACGGCACTGACACTATACGCACGCAAAAGCTAAACGTAACCAATATTTTCCTGTGCTCAATTTTAAAGACCCAATGCTTGGTCTGCTTAGTTGTCAGCCAATGAGAGTCATGCAAGTGACATTTCCCTCTGGCTAATTTGCATCGGTTACAGCGAGAACCCTGCTGTACACCCTTCACGTAGTTCACATATGCATTCCACCTACCCAACACACAATCCCCGCATACCCAACATATATTCATCACCACGTACCCCACGTATATTCACAACATGCTCAACACCATGTTCTCCAAATACTCAGCACATTATCCTAAATACTCCTTATGTTTTCACTGCATTTTCAGCATACTCCTCACATCCTCTGCATATACTTCCAATGCACTCCCATATACTGCTCTCATACTTTACATGTGGTCCTTAAATTTTTTCCACATGTCCTGCATAGTCCCTTAAATGTTATCCACATAGTCCAGTCTACATTTTATTCAGACAGTAGAAGTTTAGAAACCAGACAGATCTAGTCCAAATAGCCCTTATCGGCTGTTTTTTCTGTGGGATCTCGCATATAACACATTCAGAGGGTGTAGCGCAATTTTGAATTTCTTGTGATTTAACGTTACAATGGGAGACTTGAAGTGTGTGGTGAAATATTTTATTGTAATATCAACATCTAGAGCTGCATGATCACTTGATCGCAGCTATTTTCAGCATAATGAGACTTGATGTGGTCATAAACAAAAGGCTGCCAAATATCAGAGGCCATGTGAAATACACGTGGGAAAGAATTTTACTGATATCAGCTCTGACCAGCGCTTGGTGAAGGTCTAACTTTGCTCAATTGGCTGTCAATCAGTTGATTTGCACAATTACTAAATTAAACTGGTACAATGTTAAATTTATTTTGATTGCCTTTTTGTTCTTAGAATAGTGAATAGTTTTGTGTGAAAGTAATTTATTTATTTTGCTCAATACTGTTAACAAAACGTTTTCCATCTTCTCTGTATGTAGAGGCTTAAAAGAATAGTGAGGGCTAATGAGTCTCTGTTTAATTGATCTTTTTGTAATTAGGCGTTTAAAAATGCTACGAAGGGAAATGGAAGATTTTTATGATTTTTTTTAATTGTTGAGATTATTGGGATTTTTGCAACCTCACGCAGTGGCCCGTAATTATGCACGTCTGCTTCTCATTATCTTATACACTGCCAAATCACCAAATTCAACTAAACAAACAGGTAAGAAACTTCTAGTGAATAATTATTGCAGTGATTAATATGTTTCAGCTGGCAACTGAAGTTTTTTACCCTTCGGCCAACTCTGGCAGGAGGGGTATTGTCGTCACCTGCGCGTCTGTCTGTCGTCCGGCGTCCGTCCATGATTTCATCCTGGCCAGTACTCGGCATCTAATGATCGCAGCTTCACCAAATTTGGGATACTAACTCACTATGACCCATAGATGTGCAACGTCAGGTTTTTTGCTGCATTTGACCTTTGACCTTAGCGCTGTGACCGTGACCCTGGAAATCTTGTCCGGGTGACATCGTCCAAGCCAGTACTCAGCAACTAATGATCGCAGCTAAAACAAATTTGGTACGATTACTCACTATGCATCTGACCTTTGCGCTTTGACCTTGACCTTGGAAATTTTGCCCGGGTCAGTACTCGGCAACTAATTATTGCAGCTTCACCAAATTTGGTATGGTAACTCACTGTGATCCATATATGTGTGACGTCAGGTTTTTTGCTGGATTTGACCTTTGACCTTCACCTCGGAAATTTTCCCCGGGTCAGTACTCTGCAACTAATTATCGCAGCTTCACCAAATTTGGTATGGTAACTCACCATGACTTGTACATGTGCAGTGTCAGGTTTTTTGCTGGATTTGACCTTTTACCTTAGCTCTGTGACCCTGACCCTGGAAATCTTGTGCAGGTCAGAACTTGTGACCTTGAGACAGGAAATCTTTTCCGGGCCGGGGGCTGTTCAGCAACGTGTTATGTTTAATCCTTACTGATGCAGTGAGTAGCTTCTTATTTCTTGAGCAACCATGTCAGATGACAAATTCTTTGGTCCTGGAAAAAATTTTACTGTATCAGATGCAAAATGTTTTGCATCATGTATATTTGTTTTTATGATGTGTCATAACCAATCAGATGTTCAAATATAATGTTCGCAAAGCTTGCAACTAGACAAGAATTGTGCACAATATGAATTTAGTTCGACCATAATGACTCTTGTATGCACTAAAAAAAAACACATGGTCAGGACCAGTACAGGTGTCAATTGCTGGATGTTGGAGTGCGTATTGTTTTGCAATTAAGCTGCATGGCTTACATTTGGAGTCCTGTAAATTCTTTTAACTCCGTTGATAACGAAACCCACTGATCTGTCGTCCCAGATTATTCACACTTACCAGACTTTTGGTGTCTTCTGCTGGGCCCTGGTGTGAGAAGTCATACATGGTACAGGCTATACTCTTTATAATTAGGCACATGTATAAAAATGTATTTATATAGTATAAAGTAAATTCTCTGAAATCGGTAAGTCAGTTATTTGTTGAAAATATATGAAAGAATTTAAAACCTGTATATACATATACCTATCCAGGTAGAGATTGGAGGATATTATTTTCTTCAAGTTAGCAGTTGGTTTGGATTAATTTCAGTTCACACTGTCTAAGCTATATCACAGTTATATTTAAACACGTGATCTATAATAAAAATTTGTTTCTTAACCCCCGCCGCGTGATTAGCGCAAAGCGGGGGATATAGCATTGGGCTCCGTACGTACGTCTGTACGGACGCATAAAATTGAGGCGGCGGGGGATATTGCCATGTTATTTATCTTGCAGTTGGCTTTTTGAAACTAATAAATCAATTGCGGCACACTTCACTGAAGGTCTACCCACAAACTCTCAGAATCACCGTTTCTGCAATAAAAGACATATTTAAAATACCAAAAAAATTTTTTCTTGTTCATGCTTGGCTTTTTAAACCGAGGAAATGATCAGCCACATGCTTTCCAGAGGTCGCATAAGCTCTCACTTCCACTTTCACTGCAAGATAAAATAAAAAGATGTTAAAATACATTTCAGCAAACACAAACGTAATTCTAACTGTCAAAATGCCCTGTATTCTATAACTTACATGCGGTACTACATTCAGTTCCGCGGAGCCACATGTGGTTATTCCTGGCGGTAAATTGTCCTGTGATACAGCTCATTGGTCAGCAGTGTGAAGTACCGCATTATCGCGCGTTAGATCATGGTTAGAAGGGCGAAGTGTCCAAGGTAACCGGGCGTTAATTAACGCCGTCTCTTCGGTTTTAACGGTGACTGTACTATTGGCTTATTGAAACGATCCCAAGGTGAATGATTGCCATAATCAAAGCTAAAGGCGGTCAAATTAAATATTAGGGTGTGTGACTTTTTTTTTGTTTTTGGCTGGGCAGTATACATTAAAGGCTACGCACTGGTTTTGATTTGTCAGTGTGCTGAATTGTTTGATTGTAATTTAGGCAAAGTACACAGGAGTGGATTAAAGACATGCCTTTTGAGGTAATGGAGGCTGCCCGTACTTGCTGGTAATTTGCTGACTTCTCAACACAATTTTTTGCTGGAACAATTTCAGATGGCCCCTGACTTTTGATTGCCATTTTTTTCAAGACCGCATCAGGAATGATTCATGGGAAAGGAGCATGCTTGCCTTTTTGTGTTCTGTTACGACAGTTGTTATTCTTATTATGCTTTATATAATTGATTACATTAAATGTATTAAATTAATCTTTTGGGCAGAGCACATTTGTCACTGGTGTGTCCCAGGCAATAGTAGAGTCTTAGAAAGGGGTCCCCATCTTATCTTTTTTTTTTTTGTAGCCATTGGCTCCATATCCTTGCTACATGCAAAGGGTCTTCTGGTTTTGATTGCTGCTGGCTGTTGCAATTTATGTTTCGAACGGGATACGATCACCCTCACAAGAAAATATGTTTTAAAAGCTTTATTGTCCCCCGCCGCGTGTTTAGCGCGAAGCGGGGGACATAGTATTCAGCTCCGTCCGTACGTCCCGAAACCTTGTCTGCGCGATATCTCAAAATGTAAGCATCGGATTTTTCCCAAATTTGGTGTCAACATGTATTAGGGTAATGTCCCGGCGCCAGTCGAATTTGGTGACCTTCGCGACATTTTCAAGGTCACACCGAGGTATGATAGATTCTGACACTGAAATGCTTGTCTGCGCGATATCTCAAGAAGTAAGCATCGGATTTTTTTCAAATTTGGTGCCAACATGTATTAGGGTAATGTCCTGGCGCCAGTCGAATTTAGTGACCTTCGCGACATTTTCAAGGTCACACCGAGGTATGATAGATTCTGACACTGAAATGCTTGTCTGCGCGATATCTCAAGAAGTAAGCATCGGATTTTTTTCAAATTTGGTGTCAACATGTATTAGGGTAATGTCCCGGCGCCAGTCGAATTTGGTGACCTTCGCGACATTTTCAAGGTCACACAGAGGTATGATAGATTCTGACACTGAAATGCTTGTCTGCGCGATATCTCAAGAAGTAAGCATCAGATTTTTTTCAAATTTGGTGTCAACATGTATTAGGGTAATGTCCCGGCGCCAGTCGAATTTAGTGACCTTCGCGACATTTTCAAGGTCACACCGAGGTATGATAGATTCTGACACTGAAATGCTTGTCTCCGCGATATCTCAAGAAGTAAGCATCGGATTTTTTTCAAATTCGGTGTCAACATGTATGATGGTGATGCCCCAGCACAAGTCGATTTTGGTGACCTTCGCACCATTCTCAAGGTCACACCGAGAGAATGTCGATTTTCACACTTTTGGCATGTTCATGCTAAATCAGACCATTCCTTTCAACTGACAGGGTTTGGAAGTTCATAATTGTCCCCCGCCGCGCGGAATGCGCGAAGCGGCGGGACATAGTATTTACGACCGTCCGTCCGTACGTCCTGAATCCTCGTCAGCGAGATATCTCAAGAACGAATTGACGGATTTCCTTCAAATTTGATGTCAACATGTATTAGTCTGATACCCCGGCGCCAGACGATTTCCGTGACCTTCGCGCCATTCTCAAGGTCACACTGAGAGATTGTGCATTTTCACACTGATAGCCTTGACAGCGAGATATCTCAAGAACAAATCGACAGATTTACTTCAAATTCCATGTCAAAATATATTACGGTGATGCCCCAGCGCCAGTCGATTTCGGTCACCTTCGCGCCATTCTCAAGGTCACACCGAGAGATTGTGCATTTTCACACAGATAGCTTTGTCAGCGAGGTATCTAAAGAACGAATCGACGGATTTACTTCAAATTCCATGTTAATATATATTGGGGTGATACCCCGGCGCCAGTCGATTTCGGTGACCTTTGCGCCATTCTCAAGGTCACACCGAGAGATTGTGGATTTTCACACTGATAGCCTTGTCAGCGACATATCTCAAGAACAAATCGACGGATTTACTTCTAATCTTATGTCAACATGTATTAGGGTGATACCCCAGCGCCAGTCCATTTCGGTGACCTTCGCGCCATTCTCAAGGTCACACCGAGAAATTGTTCATTTTGACACGATTTCACATTTTGTGGCGGGGGACAAAGACACGTTAGTGTCAAATACTTGTTTTATTGGTGTTTAACTGATTTTGCTATGAGGCCATGTTTAACTTATCTCAGCTGAGTCCCTCACTAAATGTGTTGACAGAGAAGCCTGAATGAGATGCTTGGAGATGACCAGTACTCCTGTGCCAGGAAAGAGGTTCTCACTCATATGTGTTCTCGGCCCATGCAGGTAAGATGTGCGGTCTCATTTTTAGGTATATTGGAATGTATATAATGGGTGAGCGCTTTAGTAAAATGTATGCATTCCCCATTGAATGCAGTGGCATGGCGTAGGGAATTTTTGAAGGAAGCAAAGTGAGGCAATCTACTTTTCATGGAGGTGTACACATAGCCACTTTAACAGCTAGTGTGATGTAACTAGAGCACCCAGTTTAATGCACAGTAATGAGTTAAAGAAGCAAAGAAGCTTTCATTCACTGACTCAATCAGGAGATGTTGGTGGCTGGATTGAGTTATACAGCTCTACAGCGGGATGCAAAAATTCAGGCACCCCTGGTTTAAATGTCTGTTACAATTAATGTCCAAATGAGTGAAAGCAAACCAGAACACCTTTTTACAAATTTAAGTGCAAGATTTGTTTTTATTTTAATTTTTCTGAGTTTTTAAATGATAAGAAATACTTTAAGAAAGATATAGAGGCTCTAGAGAAAGTTCAGAGACGAGCCACTAAGCTTATTCCATGTATAAAAGATGAAAGCTACGAGAAGAGGCTGAAGATCCTTAATCTCTTTAGTCTTAGGAAAAGGAGACTAAGGGGTGATTTGATTGAGGTCTTTAAATATGTTAAAGGGATTAACAAAGTGAATTATATAGGATTCCTTCGACCAAGTGTTGTGAGTAGAACTCGGGGTCACAAATGGAAGTTGACCAAAGGTAAATTTAGCACTGATATTCGGAAATATTTCTTCACCTAATGAGTAATTTCAATATGGAATAGCTTGCCTGACCATATAAGATAAGATACACTTTATTGAACCCCAAGGGGTAATTTGTCCTCTGCATTTGACCCATCCTATGGTTAGGAGCATTGTTGAGGTGGAGACTTAGGGGGTTTTCAAGAGCTGACTTGACATAAAGCTAGATACCATTCAGTCATTCAATATCTGAGGGGAAATATTCACAATAGTTAAAAGAAACTGGCGAGCTTAGTTGGGCTGAAAGGCCTGTTCTTGCTATGTTATGTTATGTTTTATGTTTTGTTTTGTTATGTGTTGTGTTGTGTTGTGTTGTGTTGTGTTGTGTTGTGTTGTGTTGTGTTATGTTATGTTATGTTAAGAGCCCTGTGCAAAAGTTTGGGAACCCTTTTGGATTATTCTTTGATACCTTTTAAGAAGACTCAGTGATTTACTCGATAGGGCTTCAATGAGTCAGGTGAATATTAAGGGTGCAACGATTCATCAACATTGTTGACTAATTTATTCATCAATATTTCGTTGTTACCTCATTGCAAAAGTATTTCACGCAATGGAACTGGACTAAACGTCGTTTCACAGGAGCTGGAGATGAAGGCAGCTGCTGAGTGAGCCATATGACTTCCTTTGCAACTCTGTCATGCCTGTGCAAATGCGACCGGTGGGAAGAGAGAGGAAATCGACAGGATAATGGAAACCAAATGGCGAAAATGGCCACGGCTGATGCACGTCCAAAAACATTGAAGTCCTTGGTGCATTTCACCCTGAATTCGGCCAAGAAAAGAATAGCATATCAGGGAAGCACCAGTATTATGCGGGAGCACATGTAGAGGAAGCATGTAATGGTTGATACCGAAGCGCCTTGGTAAGTAAACTGAGTCGTCTTCATTTTAGCTAGCTACCCTAAAGTCAACGATTTCTTCCTTGGAGCGGATTGACTCTCCAAACCAAATGTTTCCTACTTGGTTAAATGGAATAACAGCGTAGTCAGTCTGTTGAATTATCTGACAAATTATTTGGCACTGATGTGTGGACCAGCTGTGCCACAGAGGCATATTTTGGAGTATCCTGCCATTTTGTCACTGAAATTAGCAAATGAAGACTTTGAACCTTGCTACTATGCCTCTGGATGAGAGGTATACTGCTCAAAAAAATCATGTCATGGGTGGTGGTGGTGACAGAAAATTTTGCCATTTTGCCTGCCAAAATAAAAGCAGTAGTTCATGAGAAGTGGTCAAATATGGTGGCAGCTGCGTGAATGCTGGGAGAATGACATGACTGAGCCTCTGTCCACTGCACAGGGCACACGCTTCAACTCATAGTTAACAGTGCCCTCAAAGAGCCATACATTAGCAGAGCTGTAGGTGCTGCAAGAACCTTTGTAGAACACTTCAAGAGAAGCTAACTGGCCAACACAAAACTGAAGATGAAACAACAGAAAATGAAGACAGTTCAGCATAAGCTGATCCGGGATGTCAGCACAAGATGGAACAGTACATACTACATGGTAGAGAGACTCCTGGAACAGCACTGGCCAGTCACTGCAACTCTCTCTGATCCTGAGGTCACGCCAAGAGGCAAACACTATTTTAACTGAAAGCCAGATCAATGGATGGTGCTGGAAGAGCTGGTGCAAGGGTTGAATCCTTTTGGATGGGCTACAGTGTACCTCAGTGGCCAAAAGTGTGCAACCGCTTCATGTCTTTCACAGCTGGTCAAAGGGCCGCAACGGTCTACTCAACAAACCAATTTTGAGTCAAGTGCAGGAAAAGCTTTTCTTGCCAGTGTTGGAAAAGGGATAGCTGAGAGAAGGGGGTATCTGAACAACACCATCTCGGCAGAGAGGGACAACCCACTTTGTCTTGCAGATGCTATCGACTCAAGATTCCGAAAGATTAAGTTTATGGCAGCTGAAGATGGTGCAAGCGTGCAAGGGGCAGTTGAAGTCCTTGCTATTAAAGAAGTCAAGGAGGAGACTGGGATACATGGCTGCGACTCCGAGCAACAGCAGAGGAAGGTCAATGTTCCGCTGGAAGAATCAGCACCAGATTGAAGGTATTTATCTGATGCAAACAGTCTGAGTAAGGAGTAAAAGGATACCCATGAGGACCAAAAGATTCAGATGTACTTCACTGAGCCAGCAATATCCAAGAAAGAGGACCCTCTAAGATGGTGGAGGGAAAATGAGGGGAAGGATGTGCGAAAAACTCAGTGGCAATCCACCCACACCCCCAGACAAAACGTATTCTAATAAATGTATTGATTACACTGGGGAACAAATGGGGGAAAAAAAAAAAGTTTTTTGCTGCCTTTTAGATTAGGTCTCTAGACTTCGTCTCAGTTGACCTAAAAAATGTCCTTGATGGTGACCAGACAAACCATGGCCTAGCAGATATATGCAGGCTTTGTTTGCGCTGATTAATTTTTATGTCACGTTCAGGAACTGATGAGCAGAACAGATTCTCCCCCCCACGGGTACCCGGTACTTGACATTAATTACTCTGTTTTAATTTGGAGCCAAGTTTCGGTTCCCAACCGTACTCTTAGTCCAATTTTTTATTTTTTTTTCTTTCTCTTTCAGATGGCCCTTTACTTCTGCACTGGAGTTCTGAAGGATGAGCCTCTCTTTCGGCACTATGCCCTGAATGTGCCTTTGTACACCCACTTTACGTCTCCCATCCGCCGCTACCCTGATATCATCGTACACCGCCTCCTGGCGGCTTCTCTGGGTGAGCTGCTGGGTCCAAGCAGGCAGGCAGGGTTAAGGCGGACAAATGCGGTGGAGATGGATGGGTGGGGTGCAGCTGTCCTGGTGGGATGGAGGCAGAGTGCAGAAAAGCAGGCAAGGTGGAGCCAGTGGGGCATGGTGGAATCACATAGGTAGGGTGCAGACAGGGTAGCATTAGACTGGCTTTGTGCAGATGGATAGGCAGGATCAAGTAAGACAGAAAGGGTGCAGATGGGGCAGGCAGGGTTGAGTCAGACTGGAAGTGTGCTGATGGGTGGACAGGGTGGAGTAATACAGGCAAGATGCAGTTGGGTGGACAGGATAGTGATATAGACAGGGTTCAGATGGGTTGGCATGGTGAAGTAATACAGGAAGGAAGCAGATGGGTGGGCAGGGTGGAGTCATGCAGGCAGGGTGCAGATGGGTGGGCAGAGTGGAGTAATACAGGCAGAGTTCGATTGACTGTCAGGATGGAGCCAGACAGGCAGGGTGCAGATGGAGGCAAGCAGGGTAAGGTGGAGCCAGACAGCAGAGATGTTGCATAAAGGGACTTGCTAACCAGGTTATGGCGCAGTGATAGGAAGGTAATGGCTCAAGTTAGGTAAAATCAATGTCTGGAGACATGAGCAGGCAGACTATTGCTTTTTGTGGGTACCATTGCCTTGCATCCCTGGATTTGCAATTATTTTGCATAGGCCCTGAAACTGGCCCTGCTTAGGTCGCTTTCAGTGCACACCTGTACACAGAGTGGGGACTCAGTGTTTGAGCACTTACTAGTAAGAGAAAATTTGTGTGTTCTCATTTGCAGGCAGTGGCCCCCCTGTAAGTCTGACTGAAGGTGATGTTCAGAAGCAGGCCTCGTACTGTAATGACAAAAAGACTGCATCCAAGAGAGTCCAGGAGATGAGTGCTGAGCTATTCTTTTCCGCCTTTGTGAAGGTAATCTTCTGCAAATTGTGTGTACCTGTAGTGTAGTCATTGAATCCGTGTTTTCTGACGCGGCTTTCTCTGCTCTGCATTGCCTATGCCACTTTTGGGCAGAATATTGGGGGAGGTTTCTAAATTTATTTTTTATGTGATGTTGAAACAGCAACATTTGCATCCGTTTGGTAATCAGGTATCACAAATTCATGGTTGTGAAGCAGTTCACCAGAATATGTATTGGGCACATATTTCTGACTGCGATGCTGTCCTGTGAGTTTTTGGGGCATTTATAGGGATGCACTGATACCACTTTTTTCAGACTGAGTCCAAGTCTTTACATTAATCCTTTAGCAAGCTAAGTTAATTTAAGTCTATAGAGCTCCTGATGTCACGTGACTCCTTTTGTTTTACGCCACCATTATGGCAGGAAAAGCCAAAGCGAAAATGAATAGCGCTAGTGCTGATTTCAAGCTATCAGAGTTCATTGCCCAGTTTACATGCAAAGAAATTAGCTGTATTATTCAAAACTTATTAGGTTAAACATTATTGACCCTTATAATGCCTCAGGTGTGCTTTTCACAAGTGTTGACTCAGCCGGATTGGACAATGTTCCAGACCTGCAGTATCCAGCAACTACAAATACCTGATCTACTTTCCCTTCACAGAGTCTCTCAAAGCGTATAAGAGCCTTGAGGGATACAAAAGGACGCAATTTGGCTTTGTTATGAATAGGGCCTATGTCCACAGGAAACTTCTTTTTTTGTGCTGGCTGCGTTCGTTTTTAATGTAAATACAATGAAGCTTAGCATTGACAGCGCTCAATGACCAAAACGTTCTCAGCATACAGCTTTTTCCCACGGCGCTCTTGGCTGGAAATAGTTCAGTCTTTAGAACACTGCCGGGCTCATGATGTCACTTCTCTCTCGCTGACAAATCACAATCGTAAATTGAGAGGGACTAACAATATCAATGGTGAGAAATGTTTCCTGCTGCCACAGTCATTTTTCTGATCAATTAACTTGATACAGTTTAGGTTTGCTTACTGTTCCCCATTTTCGGACATGAAGTTTTCTGACAAATTATTCACTATTAATGTTTACGACAACTGTAGACCCCAACAGCTTTAGCTAGCTTTGTAGTCTGTGATTGCTTAGGTTCCCAATTATTTTAATCTGAGTCCCTAGCTTTCCCAAAGCATGGTTGGGAGCTACATTTGCACCTTCGCAACATACTTGGAACCATTGACTTTATTCGGTTCGAATTTAACTTTTGGAAAATGAACATTCATTAGCTTATTTGCGACAGTAATTTGCAGTTTCATTTCACTGAATAAAGATGCATTTAAAACGATGCATAGAGGAAATGCTCAGACAGTCTTCGCAACTTTGAGCAAAAATCTGTGGTAGAAGGTAGTGCTCTGTTAATGTGATCTTGGGCACTTCCAGCTCTGAAAATGCTGCCTGTGAACACAGGTCTTAAAAGTGCCTCTTCATCACATTTACGTTAGCATCAGCAACAGGGCAGAATAATGTAACCAGCTATTCGCTTTGCTCAAGGTGTATGTTAACTAGCTTATGTCACTACGTTATCGCAGTGTGAATGAATGTCTAAAGGAATTGCCTAAGACATAAAATTATTCACTTTTCATAAATGCAGTCAGCAAGTTGGCTTGCCGTATGCCTGCCAGTGTTTTTAACCACACACTTTCCTGCCAGTATGGCGATTTCTCATTGCATGACATCATCCTCTGAGGCTCTATTGCATGCTGGCAGCGGAGTTCTGGATCAGTGTAATATAGCTTGCAACTGGCTTATTTTCAAGACTGATCCAGATATCACACCTACTGATACTAAAAAATGGGGTCATCTCCATTGAAATAGCCCAGAGGTACAGACCTCATCCACTCAAAACAAGCATTATGATGACTCAATGGAGTCTCCCGTATTCTGATATATGAATGGCTAATATTGGCCATGTGATCGTTGGTTCATTAAATATAGGTTACGGCGCAAGTGTTTGTACTGGATTGGAATTTTGGAACGAGTTGGGCCGCGGAGGGAATTTTTCCACAAGAGAACATCTCTCCGGGGCCCAACGAGTTCCGAAATTCCCCAGACGCTACAAACACAAGCACGGTATACTATGTATTATATGCGCAATTTTTTGTATTCATTTGTGAGACACAATAAATTCCAATTCAACATTTCATATACATTTATTTGGTTTGTTGTCAAAAAAAGGGACAGTCATTTTATAATCGCACGTATGATGAAAAATGGCTAGATTTTCAATACCTGTCCAACAAGAATTGTCTTCATAGCTAGCAAGAACAATGCAAAACAGATGTGGGACACAAAATCCATAATATGAGCATTAAAAATCTATCACATTTGGCAATGGTTGTGTGCATAGCCACTGACTCTCCATTGCTCGCTATCAGCGCGACCGCACTCATACTGCGTCATGTACACACTTTAAAATGAAGTTATATTTGCACTTTCCGCTGAAATGATATTTGGATCTTCCGAAATTTTCGAGAAGTCAATGGTCCTAGTTGAACAGCGAGAATCCAAGTCATCTCGAACACAATGGAGGCCATACCTGAGAGAAATTTTGACTGATAATCCGTAGCTCCTTCAAAAAAGCAACCGATCTGGAAAGAACTCTTAATGGGAAAACTAAACATCCGTATTATTTTGAAAATAACCCTTGTTTCTACCGCCCGAGGTGCCACGGAAACATCCGACTTGAAAGTAGTTCCAACCATTTCAGCCCCGTATGGCACGACGGCGAACATTATGGCACTGGTGTACTGGTACCGTTAGCTAGACGCGCATATAATATTTATGAGGGAGGGCATTCCTAAACACAGTTCTTCTTGTTGAGCGATCTCGCTGGCAGTCGGAACAGATATAAAGAAACATGGTGACTGTGGTCGCCGGCAGTTGCACAGAATAAGGACTATATGGGCGAGTACGGTCACCGGGAGCACGCTAAAGTACTTGCTGAGATTAAGTACTCACATCAGTACACCGTAATGCCATTACACCTACTTTGAAAACGTGTTTTATTTTCATCAAATGTTCATTTTCTGACTGTAACAAATTGTTGTTACTGACATTTGAACATTCAACAATGTTTTTCTTAAACATGGCATTGCCACACATCTCACTAAAATATAACCAAATGGCATGCCAAGATCAGATGATCAAGGTGTACATCAGTTATTCAGGGGACCTATAGCTGAGCAAAATGCCAATTTTGGTTCAAAATTTTAGCTTTGAGGTAAGAACATGAAGTGGTCCTTCAAATAGTTCATAAAATGGAGTCGTGTTCTGAAGGAAACATTCGTCACGAGCGCTGTCTTCATGGCTGGAACAGCTATGAGTGTGGTCACTTTCAACGATGGCCAACGAGGAATCGCCTCCTTTCTTATGAAACTTGGCATAAAGGCAGAGGCACACTCAATGAAAGGCCATCACGAAACGGACAGAAAACGTGTGACAGTGAAAAACTTGCACTAGAACTTGAAAAAATGAAACGAATAGATGCTCATCAAGCACATTGAACTAGGGAAGAAACAGATTGAAAAAGAGGGAGTTAATTATGAGGCTGGTGCCTTTTAAGGAGGTAAAAAAAAATCCTGAAAACCACTAAATGTATTCCTCCTGAGAACGTTGCTGTGAAACTTCGATCACATTATTACTGCCAAACTAAAATCAGGTTTTTCTAAAAATACAGATTTTCTACAGGAAAATACAGATTTCTCAACAACTGTATATCCAGTTAACTTCATATTTGGCAGTTTTCTTTACTTCATGATGATCTGTCTGTACAGAGGTCAGAATCAATACCAGAACATAGAAACCTGGAAAAAAAGCTCTGTAGTGAAATTGGGAATGTTATTTCCTTCACATTACAGCTGAAATTATAACCAAACACTGTTTAGTTATCTCATTAACTTTGTTTCTCCAAGTATCTATATGAAGAGTTTGTTTCCAAAATGCAATAAGTGCCAAAATAGCAAAAATTGAGATAATAACATTGAGCAGTAGCCCGAAGCTTCTTACACATGGTGCAAAAATCTGTTTTTAGAAATTCATATTGTCAGGTGTATTTTTTCATGGTCAAAGTTAGTGTTTGCAAAAGGCGCCAACATAGAGAAAGTTGATTTACTGAAAAAGAGTAAAATGGATATATTGCGTATTGGAAATAAACACTTCATATGTTCATTAAAACAGCCATTGCCATGGTAACCACTGACGTGATACTACAGAAACTCAGTGTTTTAAGTTGCAATTTCTAATAGAATAATTTTGATAATAATTCTTTGTTTAAAAAGTGAATATCTTGGAAAAACGTTTGCTTAACTATAAGTCCCCTTAAATGAACGTGAAAATAAGCATTCGTTTACATTCAACCAACAGGTTAATTACAGTACGAAAAAAATCTGCAACATCGGGTTTGTTTGCCTGCACCACCTGTGGGCCTAAATATGGCTGTGGCGTCTTGCCAAAGCTAATGCAGATAAGCCCTACTGAATAAATTTATACTGTATTCTCTACATAAATGGGTAGGGAGGGGAAAAGCATTTCCAACCCGCTTAAGCTGTGCACTGATTCACCGGAGAGTATGTCTCACGAACGAAAAACACACAATCATGTCTCTTTTTGTCTCAAAAGCAACTGGATCATTCCTCTCTCACTGCACTGGCATTACATTGGTAGCAACATAAGCATTGCCCGAATAAACCATGGTCCAGCATTAATGAATGACCTATCTGCTGCGCATGCAGCAATTGGTACATATTCTCAAAGACAACTGGACTCCATGCTGATCATGCAGCTGTGAGCTGCTGCAAAGAAAAATAATTAAGGCTACTAATGATGTGCCTTACGAACGTTGCCCTAGAACTTCCGCACTACCTTTTTTGGCTTATTAGGTGATCTAACCTGTGATTTGTGATTGTTTTAATTGTTTGAATTAAATTATAAAAAGAAAGGTGAAATCTGATTGGCTGTTAACTGTCATATAATGAGCGCATACCACAGCTACTATTCTAAAAAGCCTTATCACAGCATATCACTCTGTGTCAGGGAAGCAACAATGTTTCCATGACACCAACCAACTGTTACAGTACGCAGCAAAAAGAAGCCGATTTTGAGGTTTATTTTTTGACAGCGTTAACAATTAATAAAAATATGTTCACGGTTAACTTTGATCTCTGGGGAGGGCTAACTACTGATGTATGGATTGAGGAGTGCTTGTCTCCAAAAAAAAAAGCTGAGCAAAAGACCACACGTGGAGCTGATGTCCCGAGAGGTTGACCAACTGGAGGAGAGAAGTGAGGCCAATACGTTTGAACAGACCAAGTGTTCAGTGAAGTCCTTCGAAGACTGGTGTCAAGATAAAGGTGTGGCGGTGGACTTTCAGACATTGTCTAAATAACAATTCAATAACATTTTAAGAGAATTTTATGGCACTGTTCTAAACTGTAAAGGTGAACTATACGGACTGAGCAGCTACATCAGTCTCAGCGCTGGACTCAACAGATACATCAAGGACCCCCCCACACAGCCTCTCCTTGTGCCTCCTCAAAGACACAGAGTTCACTACATCTAATAATGAGCTCACCAGCGTTGTGAAAACGTTGAAGAAAGGACAAGACACTACAGTCCATCACTCATCAATTGCAGATACTGACATCAATGCCATAAAGCAAGTCCTAAATCCAAACAATCCATTGGGCTTGATTAATAAACTATGGTTTGACATACGGCCGCACTTTGGGTGCAGAGGAAACAAAGGAAATCGATTGCTCAAACCATTGTCATTTATAATCAAATCGGATGAAAATGGTTTGAAATTTGCTAAAGAGAGGAACAGAGAGAGTACAGGGGGATTCATGTATGAGCTGCCTGGTGATCCTCTCTGCCCTGTTTCCTTGTTGGCAAAGTACCTCTCCCTCCTGCCTCCCGACGCACCAGTAGTTTATCTACATCTAAGAAGAAACGTCAACTGCGATTTTGACTACGTTTGGGAAGTGTATTATGCGTAGTGCATATTTAGATGAAAGTGAAATTTATGTGACAACTAAAATCTGTGTGGTAACATTCAGGTTTACACGAGAGCCGATGGGAGTCAATCACCTCGCCACAATGTCGCCCCGACTCTGCAAGCAAACTGGCACACAGCAGAAATTCACCAACCACTGCCTCCGCAGCACCACCATACAAAAGCTGTCTGATGCAGGCCTCGACACCAGATAGATCATGACTGTGAGCGGTCACAAATGTGAAACATCTCTACAGAGCTACTGGAGACCAAATCAAGAAGACCGCAGAAAGTGGAGCAACATCCTCGCCACACACACACACACACACACACACACACACACACACACACACACACACTACACACCCACTCCACCTGAAAGTAGAAGTGGTATACCTGATGCTACAAAGTTTTTTAGAGGATGCACAATCCAAGGAAATATTGAAATTAATGTAAATAAAATCTCATTCTAATGTTATGGAGTAAAAACCGCAGAAATGAATGTAAATCAAATCAAAGTCTTATGTTCGGGAGAAGGCTAAAAGCTGCAGAAATGAATGTAAATACAATCTAGGCCTAATGTCATGGAGTAAAAGCTGCAGAAATGAGGGTATCAAAGTATAACATTATTTTTCATTTATTTTTTATTTACTTGAACAGATTAAAATTTTTATTTATTCAAACAGGTTAAATGGAGTAAAAGTGGGACTAATTTATGAGATGATAGTGTTATGACCCCAATTTGTTATTACAATTTACAACACAACAGCTACAGAAACCGTTTTAAAAACTTGAACACATTTAATTAACAATGACCATAAAACTTATCTACTAACCAAGATTGATTTACATCAAAAACAGAAATATTTACGGTCCCTTGCTTTGGTGGGGTGGCTTGGTGATATCCTGGGTGAGGAAAATGCTCAAACACAAGCAAAAATCCACAAAAAAAAACTTCACAGGTCTTGAACAGAAATGACAGGTCTGGTCACGTATCCTACTCCTTGCAATTTCTCCTACCACTTTACTGTCTCAATTCTACTCTTTATATACTCTTTTGCAGACCCCACCCACATTTAGACCTTTTTTTTTAATTTTCGGGGACTTGCCCCAGACATGTCTGAAACATGTCCAAACAGCTCCAGTCTGAGCTGAATAAAAAAAAGGTAAATACTGCCATCTAGTGGCCTATATTCACATTACAATAGGGTATGAATTTCACGTTGAATGAAAACTACATTTAATTGATTGTGTCTTCCTCTTCAATGTTGTCATTGTCAGAGAAGCAACAATGTATCCATGACAAGAAACTGTTACAGTAGGTAGTAAAGCGTTGAGGTGGGACTATTTTTTCCACAGCAGGGCTATTTTATTAGATAATATGTATTTCTGTTTAAATAAAAACTACATGAAATTTATTGTGTATTCCTCTTTCCTATTGCCATCATTGGTAACCATTTTATAAAAGCAATACATCACTCCAGTCCGTGATATACGCTCATTATTCCATACTAAGGGGGTTTTCGTCCTTCCACTTCGTGTCGGGCCGGAGAACACCCCTTATCTGTGTTATAATGGGCGTATACCACGGCCTGTCATGCTGTATTGCTTAATCAGACACCTTTGCACAATTTAGGGTGATTGACACCAAATTGCGCAAACAAATGAATGATTATTGTCTTACCTTGACGAGGAGAACTTGCAACACCTGATGGCATGAAGTGTTGTCAAAGTGAATGCATCGTTCGGAAAGACGATTGATCGCGAATAATTGTTTTAAATTGATTTTTTTGCCACTACCCAATTTTCAGTTTTGGTTTCACCGATGTACATGCCCTGCACTGCCATGGCACCAGAACTGAAAAATTGGATAAGCACATAGCATCACATTAAAACAATTGTTAGTCCTAAATTGTTTTTAATCATTTTTAGTTAACATGGCTGAAGGCCATATAAGCTATTGTAATGGGTTTGCGTCCGGCGTAGTCCGTCGTCTAAACTTTGGTCTTTTGGTCTTCTCCGAAATTACGGATTGCTCTGAGATGTTCCACATCAGTATGAGGCTTAAGTTACCAAGTATGGGGCTTTTGAAAATTTTTTTAAATGAATTTTTTTGAAAAATTTTTGAAATTGTTACAGTGGAGCCCTACTGGAGGGAAATTTTTATGGGCTATATCTTTGAAATGATAAGAGAGAAGGTCATATATATATTTATATCACAAAAAGAGCATATGCCAGGCATGCCAACACTGAAGCTGTGCACTTAACAAGACACGGTTCACATGGATTCAATTGCAATCACAAATACCATTAAGACAATTAAGTGGTGGTGAAGTGGGCACAGTTTTATGTCAAACTAGATGCACCAACACCGGATTCCAGACAGAAAAAAAATTGTCCCTGGACCCCCTGAGAGTATATTTTATTTTCTCTAATTGTATGAATTGTGTTAGGTCGCTACTCCACAAAGACACTTTGGGTGGATTTTTCGATTTCCATTGCAATAATATTCTTCTACGTGCAAGCAGCGTCGTAACAGCAATTATGTTTTTATAGCTTTTCCTCAATATTGTATGTCTTCTATCTGTGGTACCAAATATGGCCATAGCTTCATTGGGTTGAAGATCAGTATTCAATGCTTCTGATAACATTTTTAAGATGGTAGATCAATTGGTTGCCCAGGCTGTACATGACCAAAACAGGTGTGTTAGATCAGCAAGAGTGTTTCGACACCTGTCGCAGCTTGCATCTGTGTTAGGATATATTTTAGCCAGTCTTGGTTTGGAGTAGTGGATCTTAGAGTCTTTTAGAATTGAATGGAGATTCTAACAGATCATCTAAACCAGAAGGTGCCATTGTGTATGGAAAGTTGGGATCATGATGTTGAAGGAAGTGGCGGACTTGGAAATATCGGAATAAGCTAGACCGAGGGGGGCCAAATTTGTACGATAAATCATAAAAAGCTTGCGAAAATAGTTTATGTACATATCCTTAACCCTCTCCAGCCCAATTTATTAATTTGAGATATGAAAAATATTTCATTCATGGAGAAAAGTTCTTATACACTAGTGGCTGCAGGGGGAACTAACGTCGTATTTTTGCAATACTCAGCTGGAAAGGTAACTTTATCAAACCATTTCCCATGTGGTCTTTATATTTTATAGTCCGTCATCAATTGATTTATTGTTGCAAATTTGCAACATGGGCCTGGAGAGGGTTAAAATTATGAATGCGTAGTCTCTCCCAGAGAGTAAATTCAGAGTCTAGCCTAGCTGGGGGGAAAAGGTGATTATTGTGTGTGGGACTTACACGGAGACGGTTTTTAAACCCAAAGTTCCTTCTAAATTGAGCCCATATTTTGAGGGTGTGTAAGACTATAGGATTGTAAGTTGTATTGTAAGAAAGAGAGGGGAAGGCTGGAGGTGACCAGGGCTCTAAGAGAGGGTGAGATGCAAGGCGCAGCTTCAAAGTGGCACTAGTCTGTATCAGGAGCATGGAGCCAATACATAATTTTTTGAACATTTGAGGCCCAAGAAAAATGAGAAGAATGAGAAGAGCTAAGCCACCTTGGTTTTTAGGCCTCTGTAACAGTTCTAACCATATTCTTGGCTTCTTCCCGACCCATATAAATGAAAAAAAGCCTTTTAAAGCCTTATCAATAGATTTAAAAAAGGATTTAGGAAGATAAAGTGGGATACATTGAAACAGGTAAAGAAACTTGGGGAGCACATCCATTTTGATACAGTTCACTTTCCCTGTTAAGGATAGGTGGAGTAGTTTCCATTTATTCAAGTCTAATTTGACTTTCTCAAATAGCAGACCAATAGCAGTCCCTTGTAATATTAATTCCCAAGTATTCAAATCCATTTTTAGACATTTTGAATGGTAGAGCACCTTCTTGTATTTGAGGAGTCAGATCATTAACAGGATAACATTCACTTTTACTGAAGTTCAGTTTGTACCCAGAAAAAGCACCAAATCTGCTCAGGGCGTGGATAACATGGGGAGCACGCGAAGCAGGGTCAGAAGCATACATTAATATATCATCTGCGTAAAGAGATAATCTATGCTCTCACCCCCCCCATGAATCCCAGTAGTTGATGGTAATTTTTTTGAGTGTAACAGACAAGGGCTCTATGGCTAAGGTAAACAGCAATGGACTGATTGGGCAGCCCTGACGGGTGCCCCTTGACAGCTGGAAATATTGTGAGCTTTTACCATTTGTAGTTACAGTGGCTTTGGGTGAGGTATACAAACGTTTGATCCATGAAATGAAATTAGGGCTGTATCTGAATTTTTTAAGCATGCAAATAAATATCCACATACTACCCTATCACCTGCTTTCTCTGTGTCCAGCGCGATAACCATCTCAGGTATCACGCTGGAAACAGGAGAGTGGATAATATTTAGGAGCTGACGGATATTTGTAAATGAATGGCGGCCTAAAACAAAACCAGTTTGGTCAGCAGATATCGCGTCATGCATAATGGTTTCTAGGCATAGGGCAAGGGTTTGGCCAAAATCTTCACATCACAATTTTGGAGGGAGATGGGATGACACAAGCCCCATTCTGAGCTATTTTTACCTGGCTTCAACAGGAGGGTAATTGATTCTTCAGTCAATGTCTGTGTGAGTGACCCACGGGACAAAGAGTCATTAAACATACCAAGTTAAATTGTTAATAGTTTACCAGAGAACTTTTTAAAGAACTCTATGGGATACCCATCAGGGCCTGCCGCCTTGCCATTCTCTTTATTGCAGTAATGATTTCTATATGATTTATTAGAAGCTCAGTTTCAGTCCTATGAACTGTTGTTACAGAAGGAGCCTGGAGGTTATTGAAGAAAAGTTTCATGTCAGAGCAATCATTTGTCATCTCTGATGTATTCAGATTTGAAAAGAATGAGGTGAATGTTTCTTTAATTTCTTCTGGGTCAATAGTTGGTTCAGCATCATCTTTACAAGCTTAGGAGCAGATCCTCAACAGTAGTGTTCCCTGGGATTCTATCGGTACCACGTGCAAGCAGAGGAAAGGAGAATTTTATCTGGAGGTTTAACACGTGGCTACGAACCTGGTGTAGGAAAGAGAGGTACAGGTTTATGGGGCACTGGAACTTTTTCTGGGACAGGGGTAAACTGTTCAAGCCTGACGGGCTGCACCTGAACCGGAGGGGTACCTTTGCACTGGGCCAGCGTATGTTGAGGGTAGCACAGGATTATTTAAACTAGGGACTTGGGGGGGGCAGGGAGGTTGGTGAGTGTTACACATAGGAAAATGCAAACTTGCCTTGATGGAAGCTGACGGCATTACATGCACTATTGATAATATACTTTTAAAGCAACAAAGTGTTTTGGGGGGCTTGAAGCAGCGGCCGCAAAGGAAATCAAGGGGGAAGAGCACTAGTAATAACCTGAAATGTTTTTTTTAAATGCAAGAAGCATAAAAAATAAATTTTCAGAGCTTGAGGCTGTTATGATTAGTGAGGGCTATGACATTGTTGGGATTACAGAGACATGGCTTAGTGAAGAGGATGGAGATTAACATAATATAGATGGTCATAAGCCCTTTAGGAAGGATAGATGTAATAGGCGAGGAGGGGGCGTAGCAATCTATGTGAACGAAAACATAAATGTACAGGAAATTCCCGAAATTGAACATTCCTTGCCCATTTTTTTCCTTGACCAGTTTTTTTTTTAACTCTGAATAAAAAGTCCAAAGAGCTGTTGCTGCCTGAGAAGCAAACCATCACTTGGGGGGGCAGGGAGGTTGGTGAGTTAGTGAGGCTGAAATATCGAAACGGACTCATCAGAGAAATGGTGAAAACATTTGGTACGGCCAAATATACCATCTGGTACATAAAGAAAATCACTGTTGAGCTTTGGAACACCAAAAGGCCTGGAAGACCATGGACAACCACTGTGGTGGATGACATTAAGAATTCATTATCTGGTGAAGAAAAATATTTTCTCAACAACTGATCTCAACAAAACCCTCAATGATGTTGGGTTATCTGTGTCAAAGTCAGCAGTCACAAAGAGACTTCAGCAGAGTAAATTGAGAAGGTTTACGAAAGGATGTAAATTATTGGTGAGCCACAAACCAGTAGGCCAGTTTAAAGTTTGCCAAAAACAGTTCTCAGAGAACAACAGTTTGTGTCAAAATGATGGCAAGAGAACAATATGGAAAAGATAGGGGACTGTTCATCATCAGAAACATACTGCCTCATCTATGAGGCACGGTGGAGAAAATGTTATGGTGTAGGCGTCTTTGGGAATTGTATATGGTTGAATTATCTGCTTTATTTCTGACAAATCATTCAAACCTCATTAGACGGTGCTTCGTAATGCAGGTGGACAATGCAGATGGACACCCTAGGTTACTGCAAAAGTAACCAAAGACCTTTATAAGGCAAAAAAGTGGAATGTACTAGATTCGCCCTCATAAGCTAATCACCTAACTTGAATCAACTTGAGCGCATATTTCACTTTTTGAAGGCTTGATGCAAAACTCTTAAGAACGAGCATGAACTGAAGACTGTTGAAGTGAGAGCATGGCAGAGGATCTCCAAGGAAGAAACCCGGCATCTGGTAATGTTTTTGGGTTCATAACTTCAGGCAGACATTCGCAGTGATCGATTAGCACTCAGGGGTTAATAATGGCAGTTTAGTTTATGATTCTTAGTCTTCCAAATTGCTTTTGATCCCCTAAACCTGAGGGTCTAAGTATAGAAATGCTTGTAATTCTGACACTGGTCTCACACTTTTTTTGGTAAAACCGTTAAATTTAAGCCCAAAATCTTCACTTATAGCAAATTTTGATTCTTCCATTTCAACTTTATTTTGATGGTGAACAGCCTCAGTGATGGAAAGTGTCATTGTCCAATTACTTATGTCCCTAACTGTTTGTGGCAGATGCATTTTGTATGATGTAGTTGCTGTATGTATCATTCTATACATAAGGTGGTATAATAAATCTGCTCAGAGATCCGAAGCCCCAGAGGGACTCCCTGGCTCACTCTCATAAGAACGCCTTATTGGTGGGCTCATCTTGTTGTTGTGAGTTCTCAGAAGGTGTAGAAATTCACATTTTGATGTATGCAGAACCTGAAGCATGCACACAAGTGCAAAATTGAAACATACCCTGAAAGCGTCTGACATTGAAATCTCAAAACCACGATTACACCCCTCAAATTACATCACAGGTTATTATTATTAATGTGAATGAAGCGCCCTCCATAATAATTGGCAACCCTGGGTAAGATGTGTTAAAAGCCTTAAAATAAATTAAATTTTTACTGTAGAAGCATACTCTCACACTGAAAATTGTAGAAAAATGTAACCTTCAACTCAACTGAATTTTAAAGGAAAAAAATCCCTGACTTAGAAATAATTATTTTTCATAAAATCACCTTTTCCTCAATTATTGGCACCCCTAACAATTCCTAGGTAATAAATGTAATTGAAGTATTTCTGTCATTTCTACAGTAGTTTACAAAGTTGATCAGAGTATCTAGGAACATTTAATTAGTAATTCATCACTTCCTGTTTAAATATGATGTGACACAGAGGCCATTTCTCTTATCCACTCACTAACATGGGAAAGACAAAGGAACACACCATTCAAGTGTGTCGACCTTCACAAGTCAGGCAATGGCTACAGGAAAATAGCCACTCGCCTGCACCTGCCCATATCTACTGTCAGAGGAATCATTAAGAAGTTTATAACAACTGGAACAGTGGTAAACAAGCCTGGACGAGGATGCAAGGTTATTTTGCCACCACGCACAGTGATGGGGATGGTAAGAGAAATAAAAAGTTCTCCAAAGCTCACTGTTAAAGAATTGCAACGGTTGCAATTGCAAGAATAACCATCAGGCGCTATCTACATGCAAACAAGCTGTTTGGGAGGCATGCACGGAAAAAACCTTTGCTCACTCACAATCTCAAACGCAAATGTCTGGAGTTCGCTAAGTGGTACTGGGACTTCAACTGGGACCGTGTGCTTTGGTCAGATGAGATCAAGATAAAGCTTTTTGGCAACAAACACCCTAAGTGGGTCTGGCGGAAAACAAAAGATGAGTATGCAGAAAAGCACCTCATGCCCACTGTGAAGTATGGGGGAGGATCAGTGATGCTGTGGGCATGTTTCTATTCCAGAGGCCCTGGGAACCTTGTTAGGGTGCATGGCATCATGAACGCTTTGAAATACCAGGACATTTTAAATCAAAATCTGGTGGCCTCTGCCCGAACGTTGAAGATGGGTCGTCACTGGGTCTTTCAGCAAGATAATGACCCTTAACATGAGGCCAAATCTACACAGAAATGGGTTCACCAGACACAGAATCAAGCTTCTTCAATGGCCATCTCAGTCCCCAGACCTCAACCCCATTGAAAACCTGTGGAGTGAGCTGAAGAGGAGAGTGCAGAGGAGAGGACCCAGGTCGCTGGATCATTTAGAAAGATTGTGCAAAAAGGAATGGTCGAAGATCCCTCTTTCTGTATTCTCCCATCTTGTGAAACATTATAGGAGAAGATTCGGTGCTGTTTTGTTGGCAAAAGGGGGTTGTACAAAGTTGCAACATCAGGGGTTCTAATAATTGTGGCACACATGATTTGATGTAAAAGAATTATTTCTTAATATGGGATTTTTTTTCCCACTGAATAAATGCACTTGAATTCAAGGTTGGATTTTCCTCTTTTTTTCATTGTGGTCCTGTATCATTTAGAAAAAAACTGAATTTATTAGAAGCTAAAGAACACATCCTGACCAGGGGTGCCAATATTATGGAGGGCGTTGTATCTGTGTAATTTAACAGAAAGCACTTTGCTTAGTAAATGTCCATATTAATGTGAAGGTCAAGGGGCCAAATTGTGGGTGCATCGGTTTTAAAAACTTCTAAATTTTTCAAAGTAACTAAGGGAATTGTGTCTCAAAATTTTAGAATATATTCTGCATTGCAAAAGCAAAAAAAAAGGAAAAACTGGCTGCAATTCTGCTCGATTGAATCTGTCCTGAGTGAAACTCGTTTCTACAAAGATAAATGTTGTGATTATCACAAGGCTCGTATATATGGCAGTGTTTCTTTTTGATCTGATTAAACAGTGAGCTGAGCTCCACAATTCATGTGGTGGTAGTTTGCCATTTTGGATTCTGTTGGCCGAATCAATGACTGGATTTCAATCCAATTGAGCATGCATTTAATATGCTGAAGAGGGGACTGGTGGCAAAAAGTTGACAAAAAAGCAAGATCTGAAGATTGCTGGGTTACAGCCCTGGCACAGCATCACCGAAGATGACACCCAGTGTCTGGTGATGTCTTATGCGTTGTAGACTTCAAGCAGTCATTGCATGCTAAATATGCTATCAAAAGGTTGAAATGGTTACTTTAGTTTACATCATCTTCAACTGACTGGTAATTTTTGATGCCCCCCAAAATGGCGGGGAGTCTATGTACAAAAGGTGTTGTAATTTCTGAACAGTTAATTGGATATGGATGAAAAATACCTTCAAAATAAAATCAACAGTTTGCACTTCTGCCATTTTTTCTTTGTTGTATCCCTTTTTATTGTTGTTGTATCCCTTCAAACTTAGTGTGGAGTACAGAACTTAAATAAAGGAATTGTTTTTTTCCACTGAATAATGAAGCTTCTGATGATGTAATGATGATAAAATGCTGTTTCTTTCGGTCCTGGTTGGTGTCTGTGCAGCCCAGATGGTATGAACTAGCAGTTTTAATAGTGAGCGAAAAGTGGTCTGCAATGCTATTTCATGGAATAACGTGTCATACCCTTCAGCCATGGTCATTGTCCTGCTTTGTGTTTAGTGTTGTATTTTTAAGCTGACTCTTGAATATGAAGGTTGCGTCTTGTGAAATTCATTCATCGTCTGACTGCTCAAATTTGCTTGTAGGAATCGGGGCCCCTGGAGTCTGAGGCTATGGTCATGGGCGTTCTGGACAAAGCATTTGATGTGCTGTTGCTGAGATACGGTGTGCAGAAGCGCATCTACTGCAATGTAAGTGAGACTTTTAAGTATGGGCTTTGTGCTAAGAAAGCCCCAGTTTTGCTGAAGGTGTTAAAATGATTGGTGCCTGTAAATCAAGTCAAACATGGTTAAATTAGCTGCATTATTTTATTAATAATATTAACTCTATTAACTATTAGCTGTGCATGAACTTATCCAAGGCTTTGCGGCAGTGTCGTGCAACCGCAACCCGTGTTCTTGTAGATCTCAGAGATGTTAGCTAGCTTGCTAGTGAGTCTAAAAGCAATCGCTTAGGTCCAGCTAGCTAGCTATGATGCCTACTGGAGAAGTTCTTCCAGCTCAGATTTGTCACTTTCAACGCCATCTCGCACACACAACCTCTTTCACCATTGATCAGTAGCTTCTTTTCCCGAAATAACAAACTGGCAGTTCAGCCTGAAAACGCCCAACAAAGTCTTTTCATGAACTCTGTGAATTGGCTATTGAAATCTTTTGAAAAATAGTCATGAAATATTGGAGAGAGTCTGCTATATTGTATTTAAGCAGTATTCTTAAAAAAAAAAAATAAAAATAAATCAACAAAACATTAATTCTACAGGATTTAAAAATTCTAGGGGGTACCTGTTGTACGGGATGGAAAAAATCTGTTGTACTGGACGCTCTGAATTGAGCTCAGGCTTTCACTGAAACACTGCCTCCACCTGTTATTGCTTGTGGTGTGAAAGTCTAGCAGTCTAATGAGAAAGAACCATTTCCGTAGCTCTTTGTGTATATTTTTCCGACTTAAGAATCACCTAGGTGCATACTGCTACCTTCTGTATCAGAATTTTGATAAAATAATCAATACTCGGGCACGGTACGACGTTGCTACATAAAAGCTAACCAGCAGGGGGAGAGGGCAGGGAGGGACAATCGTGCTGTGGGACAAGGATAGCTGTGGGTGAATTTTGGCAATATTCCTGAAGTGGAAGTAGCAGGACTGAATAACTGTCTTTACATGTTGATAAAATTTTAATCTATAATCAAAGGTGACTCCTAGGTTTTTGACGTAAGCTTTACTACTAGTGGCCAATGAGCCAAAGTGTTGGCAAAGGTTGGTAGAGACTCGATCTAAGGCAAGGACCAGAACTTCCGTTTTACTTTGATTTCATTGAAGAAAATTTTGAGAGATCCATTCCGAAATTGCAGCCAGACACTTGTGCAGTGTAGTTGCGCTCGAGAGGTCACCTCGTTTAGAAAAAAAGCACAGTTGCATTTCATCAGCATAGCAATGATAAGACACAGTACCAAACTGACGAATCAAGTTCCCCAAAGCTCCCCTGTACATATAGATTGCAAATAAAAGGGGACCAAGATAAAACTATGGACATATCATATATACTTTCTATTTTTGAAATATTCATTATTATATTAGTCCCCCCGGGAATCTGCAGAGAAAAAGTGTTGATTCCGCTGAGAACATTCCTGATTCTGCGGAGAGCAATTCTTGATTCCGCGGCTTGAAAGTTGATTTTCCGCGGGCATTAAAAAAAAAACCTAAAATTACCAGTTATAAAGCAAATTTATGTAATAATGAATATAACTATGGTAATTATTATGACATAATTATGAAATTATTTGCAATACCAAAACACTGCAAAACATTGTGGTTATAAAATAAGCAGCATCAATATTCTTTTTGTCCCTCTTGAGCAGATTTATTTGCATAACTTATAAAGTGCAAAACATTTCACTAAACTATGGGTGAACGAGGCTTAGGAACTGAACAAGTGCCAAAGATCAAAGTAAAGATTTAAACAAAGTGTACACGATTCACTGTATCCTCAGGATATTGTAAATGTTACTGCATAATGGACTGTATAAAAAGATGGATGAAGCTACCGTGATGTCACCCACTGGTTCGAAGATGAAGAAGTGAATCGAAGATCCGGGGAGGAACGTGGCTCTGGATCTGACCGTATCGGACGAGGACCAGAGGATAGCGACGCCCCAGAAGCATATTCTGGCTTTATACTTTATTCTAGTTTATATGGGACCATAATTCACGAAAATGAATGTCATGATATATCGAAGGAGACCTGAAACTTGTTATAGCTAACATAAAATGATGTGAAAAATCATGATTTAAATTAAAAATCAGGTCGGAAAGTAGGATCATTTTCTCAGACTTCTATTGCATTGAACTTCTTTCTGCAACCACTGACGTCGCCATCTGCTGGCCATTAAATAAAATGCCATTCTACGGTACTTCCACTTTGGCTTTTTTTTTTTAAATCAGGGCGCTGCGTCCATCTTTTTATTTAGTTTATGCTGCATACAGCAGAAAAAAATCAGTTTCCGTAACCGGCAGCACCAGCAGTGAGTCTTAGATCCCGTTTATCTGACCGCAAAATCTAGCGGCCGGGATGAAAAATACATGTAAAATATAAAATTCTGCACCTCGCCCTATATTCCGCGGACTGCTTTGATTTCCGCGGAGGGCTTTGAAATCTGCGGTAAATTCCGCGATCGCGGAATCGCGGATTCCTGGGGGGACTATTATATTATTAAATTGTATGCTGTACTATACATACTATATGAAATAAGTGGCTATAGTCTAAACATATGATTATACTAACATTTTATACAATTATTGCCTTACTTTTTCTGTTTGTACATTATGCTAAGTTAAAATAGTTTTTCTTTTGTTTTTCCTTTTTTCTTTCCTCTAGTACATACGCTGCCTTTATAGATCATAAATTAAAAAGGGTTGGCCAAATAAGTTTATAGCTTCACCCTACACCTTTTTTGGTCGGAACAGAGTGAATGCAATATTAAAACTAGGCTTATGCCGTCGGAGGCGACAGCTGGGGGTATATCCCTGAACGCCCCCAATCCTACAATTCCCAATCCTTGAATAGACTTTCATTTGAACTTAATTTCAGGTCAATCGGTCAAATGGTTCTGAAGATATGGCCAAAATGGTCATTTTCCATCACAAATCCCCATTTGGCGTTCGGGGATATAATTATTTATTTCTTTTCTTTATTCACATGTGATGTATGATGCTGGAATGTACTGATGATACTATGTTTTGATGACCAAAACAATCAATTAATCACTTGTTCGCAATTATTTCAGAAATGGAATTGTACATCCCCGATCAGTATTGCAACACTGTCTCGGGATAGTGTTATTTGATACTGCATACTGATCTAAATCCGACGTGATATCAAATGACTTTGTCACAAACTTATTCCACTGAGAAAATGCACTCCAAATCAGGACAGGTCTTTCACCCGATGGGCATTTTCACAGCCTTGCAATGGTAATGGACCTTGCGAGGGCCTGTAATTAGAATTGATAAATTGAGCGTCAGAATGCACTCGACCAATTGCGATCAGTAGAGTTTTTTTTCCTGAAGAATTTGAAAAAAAAAGATTTATTTGGCACACGGACGCATTCTAGCCTGCTCAGTGACGCCGCTATAATGCACCATATTTTGATTTTATGCAGTGTTTGCGCATGGTGCGTGGCTTTCCCAACCCCTGATTTTGTGTTGAATCTTTTGATTAAGTCTCGTGATTTTGTGGTGTATAATCGACCCTTTTGGCTCACCAGGCTTCATTTGGGTCCATTTTGGGGCAACTTGGATTGGACTCCACTTTCACGATTTTTCCATATTGGACAACTTTTTAGGTCCGCTGTGATAGTCAGCAGTCAGCGAAGTTTTTCTAATGCAAAGTCGTCCGGCATCCGTCTGTCTGTCCGGCGTCAACTTTTCACTTCAAAACTGAATATCTCAAAAACTGTCTGATAACTTTTTTTCTAATTTGGTGTGAGCCTCCCTTGTTATATTCTGAATGTTCACTGTGAAAATTAGAAAATTGTATGTCCCGGTTTTTAAGAAATTCAGCATTTTGGACTTCGAAAATCAGTGTTTGTGCTCATTTTTTCAGTCTTTCATTAATATCTCAGCAAGAGGCCTGTTGGCCTACAGAGCTCCAGTGAGGATGACTGAAATGTCTATGTCCTAACTTCATTTCAGAAATCCTTGAAAACTATTGCAATATGAACACATATGACACATTTGGTAACCAGAATATGCTGTGAACCAGTTTGGTGTCTCAATTTATGTAATATAACGATAGAACCGCACGACAAATTGCAATCATGTATTTCAATCATCTTACAAGCAAGCAATACTAACAACCAATAAATACCCCCCTCATACAGGGATGCGTTTCCCGAAATCACGGATGCTAACTTTCATAGTTGGACCCATTGAGTGTGAATGGAGGAACAATGTACGTTGCTAACTTAGTTAGCAACTACGCTTTTGGGAAACGCCCAAGATTAGGTCAGAGCTTGTGAATAACATTGTCACAGTGATGGCCTGACAGATCCTGGGGCATGCAAAGGCTAGGTCCTTGGTGTCTGTGAATATCACACTGAACACAGCCGCAAGGTGACATCCCTGTGGGATACCATTGCATTACCTAAGTGCATTTATATTAGGAATAATGCAATTATTGTATGATCTGAATGAATGGACACAACAACTCCAACATTACAGTGTGGAATATTGGAAAATACAAGGTCAATGGTTGTGTTGTACACTGTGGTATTTTCTTGGAGCAACTGCTTGCAATTTAGGAGCTTTTCAATGTCACTTTTTTATTTATTGAATTTGTTGGTTGCGAATGATTGCAATTTGCAGTGTGGTTCCATTGTTATACTACATAAATTGAGATACAAAACTGGTTCACAGCATTTTCTGTTTCTAAGAGTTAAAATTGCAATATTTTTCAAGGATTTCTGAAATTAAGCCATGACATGGAAATTCACTCATCCTCAGCGAGCTCTCTAGGCCAACAGGTCTGTTTTAGGGTATTCGGGGCCAAAATATCACCATTTTGGGTCACCAGTGGTCATTTGGGACCATCTCTGGCCAACCTTGACCAGACTCAACTGTCATACCTTTTTTTATTTTGGTCAACCTTTTGGCTGTTTTGGGCCAAAATGTGACCTTTGGGGTCACCGGGGGTCATCTGGCACCATTTTGGGCTGACTTCAATCCAGATCAACATTCACAGTTTTTTAATTTGAGTCAACTGTTGGGGTGTTTTGTGCCAAAATACAAACATTTTGGGTCACCAGGGATGATGTGGAAGCATTTCCGGCCAACTTTTAACTGGGTTCACTTTCACAAGTGTTCAATTTTGATCAACATTTTGAGTGTTTTGGGTCAAACTACAACCCATTTGTGCCACCAGGGCTCATTTCGAGTCAACTTCGATCCAGTCTCACTTTCACGAATTTTTTGCTCCATTGTGACGACAGTTATAGTCAGCGGAGCTTTTCTAATGCCTAGTCATCCAGCGTCCATCCATCTGTCTGTCCGGCGTCAACTTTTCACTCCAAATTTGAATATCTCAAAAACTGTCAGATCACTTTTCTTCTAATTTGGTGTGAACCTTTTATATGATATTTTGAATATTCTCTGTGAAAATGAGAACATTCTACTTCCTTGTTTATGAGAAATTCAGCATTTTGGACTTAGAAAATCAGTTTTTGTGCTCATTTTTTCAGTCTTTTATTTACCCCTTTGTGCAGAAGCCAAATTTGGCTATTTTTGGGTTACCCACTTTAATGCTGTATAATTCAAAATTAAAGCTTCATAAAGAGGAAAAATGTGGCTCAATTCTGAAAAGACACTTACAGCATTTAGAATTACATAGTATTTCAGTTAATTTTCATGATTATGGTAGAGAAAATGAGCTGCAAACATAAAAAATCCTCATGAGAATTCACCATTGAAATTGCAAAAAAAATAATTCTGAGGATTTAAAAACTGCTGGGGCTTAAAACTATACATTTCTGGGATCATAAACTCCTTGACCACAAGTACAATTCATCTTCAACATTACATTCTAGATTACCTACATGCTTTTAGCCAAATTATACAGCTATCCAAGTGTCTCCCCGAAGTCTCAAAATGAAGTCCAGTCAAATCATAAAAAAATCATGTATATAACAAAAATAAAGTTTTAAGGCATGGAATTTAATATGAACAAATGATTTTCTGGTTGAGTTTTGCATGAATTAATCAATATCAGTGCAGTGGAACAGTATTGGTCACCAGTAACCTCTCAAAACATGCCTTTTCTCCAAAATAAAGTTAACAATATTGTCCATTTCTCTTCGAAGTACCCCAAGCATTAAATGAAGTGCAGATTTAACAGCTATAACATTCACGCAAGACCAAACATGAAATGAATAAAAAGCTAACCGCTCTCACATCCGAGCTCATAACCTTACGCTTATAAGGGTGAAAACTCACTAACTCAGTAATATCTGAATTCTGAAATACACCTTATTTTAACAGAACAGAAATTTCACTTTCAGGAAAAAAATACAACGACATATGCCTCCATATTCATCAGAGTGGCGTAATGAACGTACCGAGGGATCTACCGACCTGCGTGGGATGTATGCATTTGGAGAAACGAAAACCTCGGCATTCGATGTCTTTAAACGCGGTATAGATTCTACAGCAAAAAGCCAATTTAAGCAAAATGCAAACAGAGTAGAAGTATAACCTGTTCTCTTTATTGATGCCCTCCTCCAGAGACAGATGTATCGGGTAGAAGGAACGTTCCAGTTCAGTTTCATTCGGAATAATTCCCGTTGACCGCGTCCATACAACATTTAAATCTCGTAAATGAAACTGAACACTTCAGAACGGTCTCGAGTGTCTTTATTTCTTTGATATCGCATCATTTTCAGCTGCGCAACCGCGGCCAACATTCGAAGAATACAACCGACCTTACTTTTACGCTTAGCTTTGTATCCCATTCTTATTGTCCGATCAATGCATTTCAGTTATAGAGGAAAGTTAAGACACTGGGGAATGGGATAAGAAACGAGTCTGTCAATACATCGTTACCGGGGAAGCTTCACGAGGACGTGAACTATAACTGTAGAGTTACGCAGATGAATCTGAGTATATAATTGAGTGACTGGCTATCGACACCAGTACTTCGGTGGATAGAAGGGAGCGCTGAATTTGTCGATGGAGGAATCTAAGCGTTAATCCATGGGAGGGAACTACGCATATTTTGTGTGTGATGATTGTAACTGACAGTAGAATGTGAGAGAAGCAATACTATGTCGGATTTTTTTCTTCACAAAACGTATTTTTTTAACCACTAATTGGAATACTGTTGGCTCACTGTAGCTAAAATGGTTGCTACAGAGTAGTACGTTTTTTTTCTGTCGCAAGTGATAATTTTTTCAAACTACTGGATCGATACTATGGGCAAGGATATTGACCAGTTTGCACATCAGGCTTAGCTGAGGAGTTTAATCCATGCTACTCCTGAAAAACAGGGATTGGAGGGAACTTCTCCATACTATAAATCGCGTTTCAGCTCTGCCTGCTTGTGAATATCCAATAGCTGATCCGGGGGTGCCATCTTGTGGTCGAGTACTGTAACTTAAGTGCTTACATTTGCATATCTATAGACGCGAGCGTCTACATCTGCAGAAAGGGGTTAATATCTCAAAAACTGTCTGATAACTTTTTGTTGTGAGCCTTCCTTATGATATTTTGATGATCCTCTGTGAAAATTAGAAAATTCTATGCCCTGGAATTTTGAGAAATTTAGTATTTTGGACATAAAAAATCAGTGTTTGTGCTCATTTTTTCAGTCTTTCTTTCATATCTCAAAAAATGTCTGATAACTTTTTTGCTCCACTGTGACCACAGTCAGCAGTAAACGGAGCTTTTCTAATGCCGAGTCGTCCGGCGTCCATCTGTCTGTCTGTCCAGCATCAACTTCTCACTTCAAATTTGAATATCTCAAAAACTGTCTGATAACTTCTTGTCTAATTTGTTGTGAGCCATCTTATGATGGCCTGATAATCCCCTGAGAAAATTAGAAACGCCACATCCCCATTTTTGAGAAATTCAGCATTTTGGACTCCGAGTATTTATGCTCATTTTTTCAGTTTTTCATTAATATCTCAAAAACTATCAGGTAATTTTTTGCCTAATTTGTTGTGAACCTTTCTTATTACGTTCTGAATATCCCTTGCGAAAATGAGAAAATTCTACGCTCCGGTTTTTGAGAAATCCAGCATTTTGGACTAAGAAAATCAGTGTTGATGCTCATTTTTTCACTCTTTCATTTATGTTTCATGTGTTAATATTGCAATAGTTTTCATGTATTTCTGAAATTAGGTTATGACATGCACATTTCAGCCGTTCTCAGAGGAGCTCTCTAGGCTGAGAGGCCTCTTGTTTTATTTTCTAAAATATTTTAGATATTTGAGTACAAAAAGTTACCGGGGTTATTTGGGACCTGTGACCATTTCGTGCCAACTTTGATCTGCCTTCAGTTTCAGAAATCTTCAATGTCTGTAAATATTTTGGCCATTTTCTCCCAATGACCCTTTTGGATCAGAAGGAGTAATATTTTTACCAATATATTTCACATTTTCGTACCAAAGAGTTTGAACATTTTGGATATTCTTTGCAGACTGAATAGCCATGTAAGCTGCAAAGTCTGTAGACTTTTATTGTCAATTGCCCCGGGTCCCTCAATCTTATCCAGAAAGGGTTGGTGTGAATGCAGGTTCAGGCCTTCATTGCAACTGACCAGTTCCGTGCAAAATTCTACCAATCAAGGTCTTCAGCAAAGATTAAAATTCACACACCTTTGAGTATTTGCCCTCAATATGAAAAATTTGCTGTAAACACGTGCATCCAACTTGGGCTGAAATGTATAACCAATTTTTAATTTTAGTTTTTCATACCATGAAACGCTATGCTTAACTCAGAATTTAATAACTTTGAGTATATTTGATATGAGGTCTTAATTAACTTGGGTTGAGCAGTCGCTTTTGTTTTTTTAGTTTCTTGTATGTATCATTTGCAGTGGCATGTACATCACATTTGTCTAAAGTGGTACATAGGTTGAAAGTAAATGAAGGCAATGAATATTTTGAAAGCAAAGTACAGCTTTTACAATTTTAAGGTAAAGCATTTTCTTCCTGAGTCAGTGTATCTGGCCAAAGATCATAAAGACCCCCAGGGCCCACTAAAACCTGCCTTTCAGGAGTCTGCCTACATAAATGAACTTTGAGTGGTTGAACCAAGTTGAGAGAACATGTTACTGATTCACCTCATTGTGTTAATGTTCATCACTCATTATATGAACTCTTTTATGGTACAGTATAAACTGGGAGAATAGATTTGTGACCTAGAAAAATACTTGCAGCCGATCTGTATGGCTGCATTGAATGCTGAAAATGATAGCCAAGCTCAGGGATGTGAAGCATCAGTACGGTTAAAAAAAAAAAAAAAAAAAAACCTGAACTGTCACTTTTATTCTGATGTGCAGCTGAGCATGCGTCTTTGCATGAATAAAGAGGAAATCTAATCAAGCAGCAGTGTAATAGCGTAACAGAAATGCATCGGGTGAATGAGATGAATGATGAAATGCTTTCCTATTTAAAGCTAATTTTCACTTTTAAAGGACTGATAGATCATTGTCTGTCAGTACACAAATTGTTGGTCTTGTGGAGTTTTGAATGATAGTGTTAGATGGTATCTCTGGAGAGGACACCCTAGGTCTGTTTTAAGTGAGTTATTGTTTCCTGACAGGCTTTACAGGGACTGCAGAGCTTCCATTTCCACAAGGTGGGGAAGAAGCCTGAGCTCACCCTAATTTGGGCTACCAAGGACCCTGAGCTAGACTCTGTACAGCAGGTAAAAGTTCTTATGTGACCTGAGAGGTCTGATAGGCAGTTGGCCAGATGTTTTTAAAGCCTTTGGAGCAGAAGTATCTACACAATCCTACTGTTTGAAGGTCGCTAGTTCCAAACGGTCCCATTTTGAAGTTGAAATCTGAGACAGCAAATGGTCCTTATGGCAAGACAGTAAAGCCAAGTAACCTGCCGGGTATGCTGATTGCTGGTTTGGCGCTTTCTGATAAATTGTTTCTTGTTCAGGAGGAAATTTAACAGTCTCAAAAGTGTGAGCATTTCATGAATCGGTGGTGCCTTCTTCCTATCTACAAGACATTAATTCATCCATATACACCAGTTTCACCTCTCTTCTCTGCTACAGCAGAGCAACTTGCTTCCTAGCCCCACCACTCTGAATGCCTCTCATTCTTCCTGGCCATAGATTTCCTTCACTGTAGCTCCCCAGATAGTTATTTGACTACTGGTTTGCAGGAATACCCCCAGATGTATTGCAAACAGTAAATTGATCTTTTTGTGCCTTGTCATTATAATTAGCATCTAGCAGCGGTTTTGTCACTATAGCAGTTTTATTCATCAAAAATTTGTACATAATATTCAGGGTGTTGACCACGCTATTGATTAATTTAGGGAATGGGTGTAGTGATGTCTTTTGTGAATGCGTTCACCCTCTGTGTTCCTCCACTGAAGCAGATAATTGCGTCATTTCAGGAGATCTCCATCTTTTCCTTGGTGGAGGTGATACTGAAAGCGGATGCAGCCCCCATGAAGTACAATGTCGTGTTGAAACACCCAATGGACAACACAACATGACTCTCTCGATAGACACCTTATCATGAAGTCCAGCCCTTTCTTGACTTGCACCAAGCAGAACGAAAAGAGCAGCATATGTTATCAGTCTCTCTCACACACACACACACACACACACACACACACACACACACACACACAAACATGTAAATAAATACCTGTGCATACTGTAGTGTTGTATGAATACAGTGCACATACATTCAGTTTTCAAAATAGCTTTTTAATTATTATTAAAGTGTTCCATGGTTTATTTAACTGCTGCTGTGACAACTGAGCTGGTAGAAGTCAGCCTTTTCATAATAGAAAAAAATACCTTAATGTAGTGTGATGGATTAAATTTTTTATTTAACTAGCAACCAGCCTGGGTCCTTTTTTAGTATTAGTCCATCAGCTGATGTTGTGAGCAGGCTTTTTTTTTTTTGCAAATTCAACCTGCAATAATTTTTAGATATTTGTATTGCATGTATGGAGCAGAAGAAATTTTTATTGTATTCATTTATTTTATTGCAGTAGGATTACATGAAGTAGAGATCTATCTAAATAGCAGGGGTACATCATGCATCATTAGAAATCCTGCTAAAAGTTGTTTCTTAATTGTCTCCTTACTAGAGAGTTTTAAGTTCTTGAGTCCTTTTTCCATTTTGGCAAATGTAATGTTTTTCATGACTGATTGGTTGGCTTAAACAGTGTGGCATGGCTTGTTTTTGTTTTTTGGCTTGTTTTTGTTTTTTGGCTTTTTTTTTTTTTTTGTTTGCCAGGGGTGCGAATTAGCAACCTGGGACGCATTTGTTTTTGAGCCCAAGTTATTTTCCATAGAGCTTCACCTACCTGAATACACATTTGCTTCTGCTGTTTCCATACATATTGGAAAATACCTGAGCATCTCAACTCTGTGAAGCGTTCTTCAAATAGAAGAATGCTTCTGAAAACTTGTGAAAAAATATTAAGCCATGATACATTCGAATCCTGTTAATACTCAGGTTATTATTATTTCTTCATTTATAGTGAGGATGTTTCATGTATTTAATTGTTTTAATGCAGTGCACTGTGTTAAATGTATCTTGTTGTGTATTCCAGAAGTACGTAAGCTCCTCTAGGCTACCAAATGGGTTTACCAGCAAGACTGTATCAACTTGAGGTACAGCTGAGAACTTGTATTCCATAGTTGTTTTCCATTAAAACAATGTTGTCACGTCTTCCTCCAATCTTGTATCCAGCTACTCAGACCAGAAACATGCCAAGCTGTCACATCTAACATTCTGACATTATGCTCCAGTGATTTCTTTATTCATTTTTTTTGCTGAGGCCTTATGAGCTGAACTAGTGCCCGCAAGTGTTGACTTATATCAGATTCTCATGAACCAAATATGTCAGATTAGTGCCCCAAAGTTGTCCATGATTATTGCTTGGCATCCCCGAGTTCAAATGCAGAATAGTTTGGAAATGTTTTGCTTACTTAGATCAAATTCTGGATTTCAACCTGAGTCAAAGTGAGAAAGAATGATTAAATGCATTTGGGATGACTTCACTCAGATGATACCTCAGATAAACATACAAATTTAGTCAATGTGAAATAAACTGCATTCACAACGCTTGTGAAGCAAGAATGACAGTAAACACTGGAAAGAGCCCCATCGTCAGTTTAACTGTGGACCCTTGAACTGGGGATTATCTATACTTTGTGCCTTTTTGTGTGAAATCTCTTAATAGGCTGAAATTACCACTCCTGTAATTGTTCAATTTTTTTGTTAATTTGTGTGATTTTTCCGTTTTTATCTTGAAAATGTGCGTTGCATATGATACCGTGACGTGCCATGTCATTTTCATAGTAGGAGTCACTATTCCTGTTCATGAGAGTTTCTTTTTGGCTACATGTTCTGATTACCCATACCTTTCAGACCATGCAAATCATATCACCTTGGTTTCTTATTTTGTTTGGTTGGAACACTTTTAAAATAATCCAACTCCTCTGTAAATTATCAGAACCTGTAATGTACATGGATGTGACTTCGTAATACGTAATATTGTAATAATTATTTTTGTGAATTAAAAATTAGCTGCTGGACTTTTTTCATGAGTCATGTTTGTGAGAGGTATTCTTTAGATATTTTTTCTGCAGTGATCCAGCATATTTCTGTGGTGTTTCATTGCACTTCAGAACAGATGCTCATTCCACACAATAAAAATGTCTGCCAGCCTTTTCTGTCCCATTGGTTAGCATTGCTGCCTCACAGCAAGAAGGTCATGGGTTCGAATCCGGCCTGGGGCCTTTCTGTGTGGAGTTTGCATGTTCTCCCCGTGTTCGCGTGGGTTTTCTCCGGGTACTCCGGTTTCCTCCCACAGTCCAAAGACATGCATATCAGGCTAATTGGAGACACTAAATTGCCCATAGGTATGAGTGTGAGAGTGAATGGTCTGTGAATGGTGTGTGCGTCCTGCGATGGATTGGCAAGCTGTTCAGGGTGGGTCCCTGCCTTTGCCCGCAGTCAGCTGGGATAGGCTCCTGCTCGCCCCGTGACCCTAGTGAGGAATAAGCGGGTAAAGAAAATTGATGGATGGATATTCTTTGAATTGTTTAGGCTGTTTCATATGATACTGTGACGTGCCTTGTCATTACCTCCGCCAGGAGGTTGTTTTTGGCAGCGTTTGTCTGTCTGTTTGTTTGTTTGTTAGCATGATAACTCAAAAAGTAATGCACCGATTTTGATAAAATTTTCAGAGAAGGTGGGTATAAAGTCAAGGAACAGGTGATTAAATATTGGCATATCTAGGCCAAAGTACAGGTGAGATATACGCCAAAGTTCAAGATTTCAAGTCTTTCCGATTAGCTAGTTGCACAAGATGGTGTTGTGTACATTCTGAAATACGTTGGTAAGCTTAACTATTTCCGTTTTGTTTCTGCTACGGATTAATCTCCATCAGATGATAGGTAGATCATCCCGAAAATGTGATTTTAGCTATAGCCATATTCCCAGGATTTGGCTTAATTAACCATGAATGATGTTCGCATGATTCTATTTCAATTGTTGTGCTCCTAGCGTATGGGCCGGAGTTCCAATTGCCGTGCTTTAGGGTTTTGCTGCCACCCGGCGGAGGTCTGCGGTCTCTGAGTGCTTTTCTAGTTTTCATAATAATATACAGCGCCCTCCAGAATTATTGGCACCCCTGTTTAAGATGTGTTCTTTAGCTTCTAATACATTCAGTTTTTTTCTAAATAATATAGAACCACAATGAAAAACAGAGGAAAATCCAATATTTAATTCAACTGCATTTATTCAGTGGAAAAAAAATCCCACATTAAGAAATAATTCTTTTACATCAAATCATGTGTGCCACAATTATTAGCACCCCTGATGTTGATACTTTGTACAACCCCCTTTTGCCAACAAAACAGCACCTAATCTTCTCCTATAATGTTTCACAAGATGGGAGAAAACACAAAAAGGGATCTTCGACTATTCCTCTTTGCACAATCTCTCTAAATGATCCAGTGACCTGAGTCCTCTCCTCTGCACTCTCCTCTTCAGCTCACTCCACAGATTTTCAATGGGGTGGAGGTCTGGGGACTGAGATGGCCATGGGAGGAGCTTGATTCTGTGTCTGGTGAACCATTTCTGTGTAGATTTGGCCACATGTCTAGGGTCATTATCTTGCTGAAAGACCCAGTGACGACTCATCTTCAGCTTTCAGGCAGAGGCCACCAGATTTTGATTTAAACTGTCCTGGTATTTCAAAGTGTTCATGATGCCATGCACCCTAACAAGGTTCCCAGGGCCTCTGGAAGAGAAACAAGCCCACAGCATCACCGATCCTCCCTCATACTTCACATTGGCCATGAGGTGTTTTTCTGCATACTCATCTTTTGTGTTCCGCCAGACCCACTTAGGGTGTTTGTTGCCAAAAAGCTTTATCTTGGTCTCATCTGACCAAAGCTCACAGTCCCAGTTGAGGTCCCAGTACCGCTTCGCGAACTCCATTTGCGTTTAAGATTGTGAGTGAGAAAAGGTTTTTTCCGTGCATGCCTCCCAAACCGCTTATTGGCATGTAGATAGCGCCTGATGGTTGTTTTGGAGACTTTGTGACCCCAAGATGCTACCATTTGTTGCAATTCTTCAACAGTGAGCTTTGGAGAACTTTTTATTTCTCTTACCATCCTCCTCACTGTGCGTGGTGGCAAAATAACCTTGTGTCCTTTTCCAGGCTTGTTTACCACTGTTCCAGTTGTTTTAAACTTTTTAATGATTCCTCTGACAGTAGATATGGGCAGGTGCAGGCGAGTGGCTATTTTCTTGTACCCATAGCCTGACTTGTGAAGGTCGACACACATCAGCCTTACTTGAATGGAGTGTTCCTTTGTCTTTCCCATTTTAAAGAGTGGATAAGAGAAATGGCCTCTGTGTTACATCATATTTATACCCCAGAGAAACAGGAAGTGATGAATTACTAATTAAACATTCCTAGATACTCTGATCAACTTTGTAAACTACTGTAGAAATGATAGAAATACTTCAATTACATGTATTTCCTAGGAATTGAGAGGGGTGCCAGTACGTTTTGATAAGGTGATTTTATGAAAAATAATTATTTCTTAGTGAGGGATTTTTTTTCCCTTAAAATTCACTTGAGTTGAAGGTTACATTTTTCTACACTTTTCATTGTGAGAGTATGCTTCAATAAAAATTGAATTCATTTTAAGGCTTTTAACACATCTTAACCAGGGCTGCCAATAATTATGGAGGGCGCTGTAATTTCAAAATAAAATTTTTCATGTTTCTAACACAAGGGAATGGTTAATGGCAGCTGCTAGACCCTTTTTGTTTTGATGGTCTGAACAGAATCGATCTTGATATGTCCTTTAGGTTTTTTTTCTTGCATTTATGTTTGTCTTGAAGATACTTTTGTGGTCAAAAGTTTACATGCACTTGTAAACAGCATGTATACATCATGGCAGTCTTGAGTTTCAAATGATTCCTTTAATTCGGTTTTTTCTGATGGAATGATGAGAACTCCTGTTTTTGTCTCAAAAAACAGTCATGCATTTTGGTTTTTTCATAAATTTATTAGAATTTTTTTTGGAAATATATCAATCTGCTGGGGCAAAAATATCCATGTCAATTTGAATTTTCAGTTTTGATGACGTAGAAAGTTGCCTCAATTGAATTTTATTTGTGACATGGTCTCTTAACTCATTTATATTATGATTGATTACAGCAGGTGACTTCTCTCAGTCAATTTAAATAGTGCCTATTAGATACACTGTGGACTCAGCACAAACGAAACAGCGGGAAAGTCTTAGGAGCTCAGCACAGATTTGAAAATGGTAAATCATTGACTTTAAGAAGTCAGGAAGATCACTTGGACCTACTTTCAAAGCAGCTACAGATCCCAAAATCAATTATGCAAAGAATTGTTTGTAAGTATAAAGAGCATGGCACATCTGTGACACTGCCCCAATTAGGAAGAAAACGCAAGCGATCACTTGCTGCTGATAGGAAATTGGTCAGTATGGTCAAGAGTCAACCAATAATCACCAAAAACCTGGACTGCAATGAATTAGAATCTGCCAGAACCCAGTGTCCACAGTCAAACTTGTTTCACATCACCTTGGGCTGTGAGGTTGCCTTGCAAGGTGGGCTGTGAGGCAGTAGTGGCCTTGAGCCTCGACTGAAGTTTGCTGCTGATAACATTTACAAAGAAAAGGCCTTTTGGAAGTAAGTTCTGTGGTCAGGCGAAACAGAAGTTGAGCTGTTCGGCCACAATGACCAGAATATTTGGAGGAGAGAGGGTGAACTTCTGACATCAAAAGCTTCGCGAGTGTAAATGATTCCTCAAATTGATTGGGACTTCACTGTTGCTAAGCAACACAAACAACATTTAGTGAAATTAACAGTTAGTAAAACACCTGTGAACAGACTGATTTTGCCGCGATATGTCCCTGTGATGATGTTGTCTTTCATCAGCACTCATATCTCGTTCAATAAAATTACTCGGTTGAAAAGAACTGTTGAAAAAATCCATTTAGGACACTAGATTGCTAATGTCATCATATTTCCTTTACCCAAAGTGAAATACCTGGCCACCAAATTGATACACCCAACTTCTTCAATAAAATGAATTGTTTACTATGAGGCCGATTTCAAATAAGTTAATAAAATCATTGAAATGCCGAGATGTGCAGCTGCGTTATTGCAGCAATATTAATTTTAAGGGCTGTAATAAAACATTTCATATGTAAGTTATCGTAGGAATGCAATTTTTAGCTTACCGGCCCTTTGGGCCGATAAGCTATTGTCGAGGTGTGGCATCTGTTGTCCGGAACATTTTTGATCTTTTTTTTTTTTGGCCTGATAAATTTTGGTGTCAATTTGTTATATGTTATAGACCATATCTCCAGATTTTTTTAAGTAAATGGATTTTTGATTGAATCAGTTTTGTCCGTTTTATGGGCCTTTAATTTTGGCCCCAATGTTAAAGATAGGACTGAGAAATTTTTTTATAAATTATTTCTCAAAAACCATGTGATAAATTTTTTCTAAATCAGGTAATCAACTGTCCTTGGTACCATCAATGTGCAGTGCGAGTGCCATTCTGATTAAATTGACAGAATTGGGGGTGCTTAACTATGTATATGCAAGACAGCCTGTGGAGGTCAGATGGTTGCGGATTGAGATTAAGTTTGCATTATTGACATGTAGGAAGTCATATATGACCTACATTTTGGCTGTGTTAAAGTTGACCTCAGATGACCTTGAAAGGTCACACTTGAGGTCAAGCAAAATGTTACAATTTTCAAAGGCTTCTAGGCTTGAAAATACAGAAGATTGGGAACATATATGTATTGAACACTTTCAGGAAGTCATATATGAACTTTCATTTGCTGGCCTTGAACTTGACCTCCAGACCTTTTGAAGGCCAAACTTCAAATGGTGACATTTCAATGACTTCTATCACCAAAGCTATTACAGATAGAGCTTAGGATTCTATTCCAGGTATGTAAGAAATCATGTATTAAGTTTTATTTGGCGGCCTTTAGTGGCCTTCAACGGCTAAACTTTACAATGAAATTTCAATGACTTACATCAGTAAAATAGTAATGGATAGAGTGTAGGTTTGTATCGGAGATGTATAAGAAGTCATATATGAACTTTCACTTGTTGACCTTCATATTGACCTTCAAAGGTCAAACTTGACCTAATGAAAATTCAGTGACTAAATACTAAAGAGGTCAGAGCCTAAGTTTGTATCACAGACTTAAAGGAAGTCACTCATGAACTTTCATTTGGTGACATTCAACTTGACTGTTGATGAACTTTGAAGGTCAAACTTGCCATAATATAATGACTTGTACTGCCGTCCACAGATGGAGCCTAGGTTTGTATTCCAGACTTATAGGAAATCATATATGAAGTCCATTTACTGACCTCAACTTGACCTTCAGTGACCTTTAAAGTTCACAATTGACATTTTGAATTTTCAATGACACTTATCAACAATACTGCTTCAGAGCTTAGGATTGCACAAAGTATTATAGGAGGTCTTATAAATGTACGTGAACTTTTATTTGGTAACCTTGACAATGACTTTCAATTATTTGAAGGTCAAATTTAATATAATCCTCATAACTTGTTCATCACTGTTGGGACACAGGATTTTTAGGTGTTAGCAATATGGGGAGCCAGACGGTTTGATCAATGGGTAATGAATGCGAATTAGGAGATAAAGAGAAGCCGTCAGGTCCAGCAGGACATATCGCCTATTTGTGACTTCCAGCTGGGATCTCCGTTTGTCTTCAGTTCCGACAGGATAATAGGCACTTAAGTTGGGTGGTTCAGGAGAGGCCCAATTGTAGAGTATTGCTTTTTATCAATGTGTAAACCCTGGAACCAATCAGCAACAACTTCTGATAACATTAAAGAAATTATATGCAAATGTCTGTACTTTAACATGTATAAAGTTTCTTACAAAATGAAGGAATTTTAGAACTTTGCATCACGCTGTTGTTCTCACGGCCGGCTGTGTAATAAACTCTTTCCTGCTTTGCCACGAACACCGGGGTCAACTTCTTCATCGGGACAACGTTCTTGGTTTTTTATTAATTTACCAACAAATTTGGCGTTGCGAAGCAGGGTGGATTCGTTTCCGGACCTCCGTAAATTTCCTGACCAGTTCAAGAGTGAGTACTTGGTTTTATCTAAATATAATTTGCAAGGCAAAATTACGGAGATCTGGAACGCTCCACCCAGTGGTACGTTAACCTATTAATTTTAATTTGTGTAATGCGTGATGGTAATCAGTACTGCTTGTGTGACACAAGCCTATGTATTGAAAACATAGCTATTTCTACGCTTCGTAAACTACTGGCTAGTTACGCGCGTTTATACATTACTGAAGGCCTATCTTACGAATGGATATTAGACTACATCTTGACAAACGCCGCATTAATTTTAAATAAAGATGGCAAACAAAGAAAGTTCAAACGCCCTTGAATGCGCCGGCAGTATAACTACCTATTTGCAGAAAAAATATGCAAAAGAACAAAAGGAAATGTGTAAGGCTGGTTGGGATCCGAACGGATCCACTCCGGAGTCGCTAGAATGGTGGTCCAAACAGAAAAATAAGAGAACAGCATGTGGTACGCTTATCTTAGCAACTGAACACAGAAGGCTAATTGAAAAATGCAATGTATTACAAAACTGCGTACGAACACAGAATAATGAACTGGACGAATTGCGTAAAAAGATTGAATTGGAAGAAAAATCTAAAAACTCAGAGCTCACGTGTCCCGGCTGGATTTGAGGGCGTCCAATATGTTTGTACCCCGATTTGAATTGCCCTACCCGCGATATTTGGAAAATAAAGAAATCAGTAAAACCGCTCCCATGGCTCCAATGGTGACTAAAATTCGCGGTAAAGAAAGTGAACAGCGGCTTCACGTTGACTATGTACCTCTCAATGTAATCGACATGAGAGCGCTATTAAAGGATTTACCTAGTCTCCATACTAACGACGATAACTTGCAATTTTGGCGACAGTTAAATGAGCTTCAACGAAGCATGTCTTTACATCCGTTGGACTTGTTTTCAATTGTGCGCGCTAAGTGTCCCACTTTGAGTTGGAATTCAATTGAGCCGGAAAGCCTCAGGGAAGAAATGTGGGCAGCTGGGCCTTGGGAAACTCGTACCGAGCTCCAAACTTCCATTGATCATTTCTGTGTTGCTGTGAAAAACGCGCTGGGCAAAGGCTCTGCTATATGGCATTTATTTACGGCAGTAGTGCAAGGTCGCTTGCCGTTTGCAGAATACGCTGATTGGAAATATGAAGCTTTCGAAACATACAGCGGCTTCGCTGACCTCAATAGAGATGTTGCTGTATTTTTTCAACCAGCTGCTGGCGGATGCAGGACCACATATACAGAATGTTTTGGCAATTGGTATCAATCCTGGTAACACTTTTAATGATATTGTTGCGTGGGCTTCGCGTTTAGAGGAACAGATCCGTAAAAATCCGTCTACTCCTCATCGCATTGCCGCCGTGCGCGACAATATTCCGAACAATAAAATAAATTGCGATAATTGTGGAAAAATAGGTCATCGGGCTAATCGGTGCAGAGGAAGGGACCACCGGAAACATAGGCGTTACACTCCTCAAAACCGGGATGATGATAAGTGTTTTCGCTGCGGAGAAAAAGGACACCAGGCACCACAATGTCTAGCTGCTTAACCTAGGGCACACTGTTCCAAAGATGACTGCACACCCGAAAACCGAGGACACCAGATCACAAAGGCGCACGCGTCCAATGACGATTACGCCCACTTGAAGAGAGAACCACTATCACCACTGTTCTGCGTCCCCGCGCTGCTCGAGATGTCCCTAAGATTCTGTAACTTTTTGACTTTTGCGGGAACCGCATATCTGGATTTTCTTTTTTTTGCAGAATCAATCGATGCTCTTTTTAAATGTCCATGTCGCCCACTGGAAACAGCTGATTGGGAACATGAGTGTAAAGAAGCATTTACTGCTCTGAGTTCGCTCTTCGAGTTACAGGTATCCTGGGATCCACCACTCCCATGCAAACCGTGCCATTCACCCGAAGACACCGGCGAAACTACTGCAGGCTGACTCAAACCACGCTGCCTGGGACACCCACAGCCTTCATTAATCAGGAGCATGCGTTCTTCATTGGTTGCCTACCTATTTGGGTAATCTCGGTAAAATTGTGAATGAATACATTTTTCAAATTATACTGGCATTATATTTATGCTTCTCCTATAAATTAAAGGCGTGAAATTCATCCTTAATAAATTACTCTGTGGTAAAGCAGATGTAGGTAGCAGCAGTGCTCTTTGGATGAGAGAGCCTAAAGCAAAAAATATTACCGTCAAAGTCACTGTTCTGCTTGACGTTCCTTTTCACAAAAAGCTAATTTTCTCCGTTTTTTGGTCAAAAACAGGTGTTTTTAGTAATATCATCCTATATTCTACTGCCAACTACCTAAGAAGGGAAAAAGGTAGAAACAATTTTCCTGATGAAAGAAGAGAGTGTAGTCTTTAGTTTTAGTGTTTACATAGTCGTAGAACACAATATTCTGTGGGTCTTGAGAGATTGGTCAAAATGCTCTAAAACAGTTGGCAGTATGGCGCTCCCTGCTCTGAAAATGGCTGACAGCCAATGAGTTAACTTGTTAACTTTTGTGTTGGCACGTTACGGTTGTCAAAGTGTCACATTTTGGACTTCCCTTCCATGAGTGTGCCCCCCTTCCAAAAAAAATAGCACACATTTTTTTCAATGACAAAATGTTGTTCTGCACAGCGATACCAAAATAAACCAATTTGCATGCAAGTGTTTTTGAAAATAGTATGTTAAAGTTGACGGAAATGAATAGATTTACTTCCGGGTGTATACGCTGCTGTAAGAGATGCTTCACTCGAGCATACCGTCCTTTAGCAATCTAGTGTTCTATATTTATGTATATCTATGGTTCCAACAAGGCCTTAATAGGTGAAAGTGACCAAGGGACATTTAACCCAATATTTACATTGCTATACTTTGAAATCAGCAGATTTTGTCATATTTTGGGAAAAACTTTTCTAAGTTTATGAAAGAGCCAAAAAAAAAGTGACAGAAGCACCTTTCCATCATGGAAAATTGAGTTATGGAAATCAACAGGAACTCAAGACTGCCATACATGCTTACTTACATGTGTATGCAAATTTTTGAACATAGCTCTACACAAAAATGCTTGTGTGCATACACATGGTACAGAATTACTTTTACCAGTCATTCTGTTAGAGAGTACTGTACCCCTCTGTGTTGCTGACAAGAATTGTATGTGCTCCTTGAGTGTGTGACCACTTATCATTCAGCCACCCAATTTGTAGATCAGATTACATTGTAAAAAAGTGACTGTTCAGGATGCAACAAATTTTTGACCAGCATAAACTGTTGTCTGTTGTAATTGAATCTGCTCTCTTTGATACAGTAGTGTACCACATAACCTTCATGTTTCTGGACGCCATTAAAATAATGAGTGCATAACGATGGTGACACTGTCTTTTCTTTCGTTACGAAATTTATGCTTGACTCCCTAGAACCAGAGCTGCCTTTAATATATTGAGCATTGCTTGGCATTTGCTGAGCTGTCACTACCTCTACCTTTTAAAATAATTGTACATCTTTGAGGAAGGTTTTCCGTGTACTTTGCTGACCCACCTATATTAGGTGGCGATGGGTATTTATTTGCCATGGATGAATTGCTGTCTTCCTGAGTGGACCACAGCCCTTTGTGCTTCCATTTTACATTTGAGTGCCCATGAGGAATGTCATCATGGACTTTGGAGTGAAACCTGTTTGTGCAAGTGATGCTGAATCTTCTCCATGCCAGTGCACGTCTGTAGGCTTTGGGTTCAGTGTCAAAAGAAAGGGATTTAAAACTACCTGACATTATGATCAGGGTTTGCCCCCCGTGTCACGATGTTCACTCGTGCTGCATCGGTACAAATATGGAAGGATCAATGAGTGAATTGCACTAAAATTTGTTTGCTTGTTGCATCACGCCACAGATTCTTAGTTTATGTGAGTAGTAAATGCTGCGGTTGTCAAGTGTGCTAGTTTTGGGTTTTAACAAGCACCATCTGTACCAGGGTTTAACATTTTTATTATTATTATTATACACCCGTCTTAAGACGTATTATGTCATCACCCCCGTCCGTCCGTCTGTTTGTTGTCTGTTAGCAATTTCTTGTCCGGGGCATAACTCCTGAGCCGCTTGAGCTACATTTGTGATAAAGTATGTGATACTTCACATACACCTGCACCATCACCAGGCGCTGTGTCGTGCACCATGATTTCGTTCACCCGGTCAAGGTCAAGGTCACTGGCGTCACATGGGGCCCAGATGGGGCTTGTCCGGAGCATAACTTCACAACCGCTTGAGATACATCCATGACATTTCATACACACGTGTACCATCACTGAGCGGAATGTCGCGTACCATGTTTATGGCCCTCCTGCCAAGGTCAAGGTCACGGACATAGGTCAAAGGTCACATGGGGCTGTTGTATTCTGTTGAATATTGGTATCATGTTGTCTGTCCACTTCCTGATCCATGTTCATGACGGGCGTATTATGCACCGTTGCCAGTGCTCTTGTTATATCTGTTGCTTCCCTTAAAGGGAAGTTGAAAGAGGGAACCTGTCACAATGAAGTTAGGATGTCCACCCCGTTCCACAGTAAATGATGGATGTTGGGCAACAGAGAAAATCGCTCTTAGCCATAAAAAGTTTGGCCCCCCATGTCTCAAAACACTTCCAGCATTCATTTCCTGATGAAGTATTTTGTAGACAGTAACCACTGAAACAAATTATATTGTGGTATTCTGAAATTCTTTGTTATTTGACAACTTTAATCCTGTTTTTCCATAAAAAACAGCAAGGGATTTGAAAAAACTGGACTGGGGTAGATGGAAGAGAAAGTACTGAAGAATTTCAATGTATTAGGTAACAAATAGGGCTGTTGATTGTTGTTGGCTTGCGACTCACAAGTGCTGCATTCTAATCTCCAAATGCTTAGCTGTTCTTTTGAAGAACTATGTTGTAATTTCAAGTTGCACCAGTTCTAACGTGATACTTTTCAATGTCGTCTCTCACTGGTTTAGGAAACAAAGAAACTTGAGCAAGTTTTGGAACATTTGACCATGCATATCACATGTTATGATGGTATAGATCAATCATGACGCTAGGATTTTCAAGTTTAGCAAATGCAATATAAACTGCTTTATACTATAGCAACAGTTCTTTTTTCTTTCCATCTTCCTAAAATTTATTGCCGTCATATTTGCATCCCACAGGATTAACTCTGCTGTAAAAAGCGGGGTTACAATCCAGAGTTAAAAGTTAGTATGTAACACGCCCTTTGATCAGCAACTGACACATAAAAGGAACCACAAGTTGTCCTTCTGCCAAAGCAAACACACTTGTATATGCAGTGTACCTGATAAACCATGTCTGTTAGGTGTGCATCCTTCATTATAGGGTTATTCGTGTGTCTCAAACTCAGCTGGTCCTCTGCTATATTTCCTGGTATGTAATTTGTACTTTTCTTTAATGTGCCTTTCTCATGTAGTAACACAAGTGTATGAAGTGTAAATCCAACTAAAAATGGAGATCTATCTGTGTCTGTGGCATTCGATTTTCTTGACAACCATTCATCCAATCAACTTCAAACTTGCTGGTTGCATTGCTTTGATCTTAGTTCTTAAGAAAGCTGCAAGCAGCCATACCAGGGACCAAGCTATCAGTTAGTTCTGAACGGGCACATTTTGAACGGGCACTGCACTATTATGTAAATTACAATGTTATATGTTTAATACAGCAAATGTGGTGCTCGTTAAGTACATGAGTACTTTGCTGTGAGTAGATTTTCTGAGGGGGTAATATTGGCTTATGATTCTTTGTAGTTCGAAGTGGAAAGTAGGTTTGAAGGTCCAGATTTTCTAGTAACACTATGTTGGATTTTAATTTGGTTGCTTGTAATTTCTATCCCTTCAAAAAGGTATCCCTTCAAGCCGTTTTCAATAGACTCTTCTAATACAAAGATTGCCTCAACTTGACCCTAAACGGTCTAACTTTCAAGGTTGGCAGCAACATTGATGGTCATTTGTACACTCTTAGGGGAAGCAATTTGCAAATGCAGCTTCTCTTGCCTCCTGTCTGAATCTCAGTCATTCTCTGCAGCATTTTATCATGTTAGGCAATTCTGTCGTTCCTGATTACAATGAGTGTCTGGAAAAGTCCTTTACTTCAATTAAATTTTATTTGTATTGTGCTTTTCACAGAGAGACTGTCACAAAGACTCTTTGCAGCAAATAAATAGATAAATAAACAAAACTGGCAGTGCCGAGAAAATTACAGAAAATGAGGCAAAAAAAAAAAAACTCCCCAGTGGGAAGAAATCTCAGAAGGAACCCAGCTATAGTGGGGAAGCCCATCCATCACTGGCTAGCGAATTAATCATAAAATAAAATGGTAACAAAGTTCCATTAAAGTCCATTAAAACTGATTAAAACATCCAAGTAGTGGCTTCTGTAGCTCCAGAAGTGGCATGGCGAGGGTGGAGCAGAACTGAGTCTGGATTGGATCAGGACAGCAGCAGCCAGTGCTCATGGTGAAAGACAGGGCTTGGATAGTCCAAGGACTCAAAGGAATGGAGGGAGAAGATCACCAGGAAAAAGGGGGGTTAGGCACTGGATGAAACTACAGCATAATAATAAATAATTCTGTCCTGTGTCATGTGCCAAGAAACAATTTAGGAGAAATTGGTTAGAAGCGGTAAACACCCCTCCATCCACTTATTGCAGCACAGAGTCCCAGCACTTAAACCACTTGTAATATCACTTGGATTTTCTAAACATTAGCCACCACGAGTACCATGTGGACCTCCTCGGCGACTGAAGCTGTAGCAAGCCCCACTGGCACCTTTACTGCATGTTCAGTGCCACGGGTTCCACATAGATTTACTTAACACCACCACCAGTACCATATGGTGGTTCAAGAGGCCAATTTTTGAAAGAGTGTAAGAAATCTAGGTGGATAGAAAATTTGGCAGGAATGGACTATATTAGCTCCCATCCTAGATTAGGCTTTACTTGGTTATGGCCTGGCTAGGTAGGTCCTTATAGCCCAATTACTGAAAATTTCAGACCCCCACAACCCAGTAACTATTTGAGCTACAGGCCTACAATTTTGCATAAAAAGTACTTTTGTGACTATCTAGTGACATACAAATTGAAGACTAATTTGAAAATGGCGTGGCAACCACCACTGGTGAAACCACACGGAATGACCCTACTGCCTCTCAGCAAGAAGGTTGTGGGTTCCAATCCAGCCCGGGGCCTTTCTGTGTGGAGTTTGCATGTTCTCCCCATGTTCGCATGGGTTTTCTCCGGGTACTCGGGTTTCCCCCACCCACAAAAACATGCAATATAGAAACACTCCTGTATGGCTGTGCGAGAATGTTTGGTGGTGGTCGGTGGTTGGTTGGCGCATACTGGCAGCCACGCTTCCGTCAGTCTGCCCCAGGGCAGCTGTGGCTAGAAAAAACGTAGTTTTACCACCATCAGAGCGTGAATGTGTGAGTGAATGAATAATGTATCCATTGTGAAGCATCTTTAATTGCCCAGAAAAGCGCTATATAAAAGTGATGCATTATTATTATTAAAAAAGGGATGTCTTAGAGAGGCTGAGTCTCTCAGAAGTGAAGATGGCCAGAGGCTCTCCATCTTGTGAAGGCTTGTGTAAAAAAATTGTGAAATACTTTAAAAACAATGTCCCTGGGGGGGGGGGGGGGGCACTGTTGAGCGAGGAAGATGTAGGTTGTGTTTTACCGTGGCTCCGCTGGAATGTGACTTATTTTGATATTTATATGCACTATTTGACACTTTTTGCCAGCTCTTTGCTTTATCTCGGTTAATATTCACCATATACGAGTCGTTTTTGCATCTGTGAGCGACCTATGATGACTTCTCGAGGGAAACCTGACACCAACAAAGCAGCCCGCACCAAGCCTCGCCACTTTCCCAGTCCGGAGTCTCCAGAGCATCCCGAAGCTAACAAGCCACTACTGCTAAGTATGAGGGACATGATGGACGAAATGCGCACTGACATAATTAACAAGTTCGACTCCATCATCTCGACAGTAGTCAAAAGAGAAATAACGGCAGCTCTGGAATCCTTTGAGAATATAATCGCTACACACAGTGAAGCAATTGCAAATCTCCAGTGTGCAGCTAACGACCATAAGAAACAGGCTGGCCGATCTCCAAGCTAAGGTTAGCACGCTAACCACTCGCACAGACTCCCTTTCCAAAAAATGTGATGACCTGGATGGCCGGTCAAGATGGAATGATGTGCGTCTGGTGGGTCTGCCTGAAGGTTCGGAAGGTCCCCGCCGCAACGAGTTTACAGCTCAAGTTCTGCAGGACCTCCTTGGACTGCATGACAGGCTCACTCTGGACCAGGCCCACCGCATCCTGCGTGCTAAGCCCAAAGATGGAGAACCTCCTCGCCCTATGGTGATACGGGTAAACCAGTTTCAAATACGAAACATGATATTTCGCAGAGCAGGGGTGGTTGCCCCTCTTTAGAAGGGCAAGAGGATCTCAATATTCCCTGATTTTATTGCGACGGTGGCTAAGAAACGAGCCGCCTTCGCTAAAGTGAAGAAAGGTCTCCACTCTTGCCTGAACATTAAATTCGGGCCTTCTACCCTGCAACGTTACGTATCACTTTGCCTGGAGGACAATCCCGCAGGTTTGAGGATCCCATACTGGCTTCCGATTTTATCGAGAAACATATTAAGAAAGGAGTCGACCCCGATGCTATTTAGCTGTCTGGCTAAGTGGCTGACCGGCTGGCGAAGGCTAACCTGTTGGATTGGTGAATGACACGATACTGACGGATGTTGCATGTAGCTTCTGTTTTTCTCTAGTTTGTTTACACAATTGGATTCGGGCACCTTATGACACTTTATACTTGAAGCCTTTCTGATTTTCCTAAAAGTGATAAGAGCCACGCTTGTATGACTGGAGACATTTATACTTTCGCTAACAGTTGTTCTGTTTCCTGATTAGCTTATCGGGATGGTGTAAATGTCATTTTTGTCTTACTACTTTATAACTTGAAGAAGTTTTGAATGTGTGATTTGATTCTGTTTCTTTAGGGATGATAAATTCTACACCACAGCCGTTGCTCATATATGTTACAATTGGCGTTGATGTTCAGAAAGAGTATTGATCACTGCTGCCAATATTTTCCCATATACACAATTTGATATTGAAATATTCTAGATGCCTATTTTAGGCTTTCATCACCTGAATATTTAAAATGGGTAGGAGTATTTAACTTTTTTTTTCTTTTGCCAAAGTAGTCATCTGTGGACCTACTTTTTACCTTTTTGTACTGGCTCATTGATTTGAGCATTCAATAAATTGCATTTTTTATTTATTTTTCCATATTATAGATCTTGTCACAATTCCAAAAGCCTAAGTAGCTGTAGTTAGTCTAGGTAAGGTTTCAGCCTTTTTTAACAACAAGTGTTTGAGTTTTCCCCATTGTAGGGATTGGGTTGCGCGAATCTCTCTTTTTTTGTTGTTTTGGAGATGCTTCTGCCTAAGTTTAGGTGGGTGGAGGGTTATATCTGTGTTTTTGGCATCTGTATTGATTTTCTTTTATTTTTGCCTCAGTCTGGCATTTACTTTGAGTTCTGCTGCACGCCACCACCTCGGCCTTCGATACTTTGTTTTAAATTCTCAACTATGATCCCACCTCAATAGATGACATTGCTTAGCGGGGGTGATATTCAGTTTATCAGTTTCAATTGTAAGGGACTTAATTACCCCATGAAACGTAGCAAGATATTACATCATCTTCATCAATTGAAAGCTCGTGATATTTCTACAGGAAACTCACTTGAAAGTCTCAGACCACCTAAAACTTAAAAAGGGATGGGTAGGTCAAATTTATCATTCCTCTTTTCAGGGTAAATCGAGAGGAACAGCTATTCTGCTTGATAAACCAATCCCCTTTGTACATTCAAATATAATTTCTGACCCTAACAGTAGATTTATCATAGTTACTGGCCAGATACAAAATACTTGTGTGATTTTGGCCAATGTCTATGCTCCTAACTGTGATGACGATGCCTTTTTTAAGCGCTTCTTCTCGACCCTTCCTGACATGTCCTCCCACTACTTGATATTAGGAGGAGACTTTAACTGCTGGCTCTACTCTCTCTTGGATCGTTCCTCCTCAAAGGCTTGTACACCCTCAATCTGCTAAGGTAGTTCGCACCTTCATGAACGAATTTGCCATCTCTGACGCCTGGTGATTTTTTAACCCCTCCTGGAGGGAATATTCCTTTTTTTCACATGTTCACCACACCTTTACTAGCATTGATTTTTTTTTTAGTGGATACTAGATTACTATCATCTATATCCGACTATAAATATGACGCTATTGTTATATCACGCTCCAATTTTTATGAAGGTGCACTTTCCAAAATTTACTATTACACATGCACCACTGCGTCTTAACGCACGTCTACATTTAATTGAGGATTTTGTTAGCCTTGTGTCATGCAAAATTGACTTTTTTGTGATCTTGAATAAAACATTGGATATATCAGCAACAGTGTTGTGGGAAACCTTGAAAGCGAATATTAGAGGGGAAATAATTTCTTACTCTAGCCATGAGAAGAAACTTAGAAAGGATAAACTGACTTCACTGGCGAAACGCATATCTCAGTTGGATAACTGAAATGCCACCTCCCAATCAGAAGAAATATATAAGGAACGCCTTTCCCTGCAAACAGAATATGACACCATAATGACACACCGTACTGTTGAACTTTTGCAGCAATCAACGTCCCAGTTTTATGAACATGGTGTTAAGGCCAGTAAATTGTTGGCACACCAGCTACGCCAGAGAGCAGCCTCTCATCACATCTCTGAAATCCGCACTCACTCAGGCAAAACCACTGTTCCATCAGAAATCAACGACACATTTAAGGAATACTACATGACCCTCTATTCATCTGATCACACCAAATTTTGAATTTTTTTTGATAGCTTGGAAATTCCCTCTATTGAGCAGTCTGTTGCAGTGGAATTAGTGAGACCAATTACTATAATTAGGCTTAACAAAGCATTGTTGTCATGACAAAGTGTTAATTCCCGGGGCCAGACGGCTGTCCTGCTGAATTTTATAAAACATTTCGACATAAGTTGGCTCCTTTCCTGCTTGACATGTTCCAGGAATCTTTTAGCTCTGGTGCCCTCCCACAAACTCTCTACGATTTCACTTTTACTAAAAAAAAGGCAAGGACCCTTTAGCTTGCTCATCCTATCGATCGATAAGCCTACTGAATATAGATCTTAAATTACTATCTAAACTACTTGCATTGCACTTGGAATCCGTCCTTCCTTCCATTGTCTCGTCAGACAAAACTGGTTTTATTCGGAATAGAAATTCTTCTGACAATCTTAGACTTCTGTGTAATATAATTTATAATGTATCATCCTCTAACACTGCGGAAGCTCTGATTTCTTTAGACATTGAAAAGGCTTTCGATAGAGTGGAATGGGATTGCCTTTTTTATACCCTCAGGAAATTCGGTTTTGGCAATAACTTTATTTCCTGGATAAGACTTCTTTATGCATCCCCACAGGCTTCTGTCAGGACAAACAATATTCAATCTGAGTATTTTTCTCTTCTAGGCAGGGCTGCCCCTTGAGTCCCTTGTTGTTTGCAGTCCCCATCAAACCTCTCTCAATAGCTATTCAATCTCACCCTTCAATAACTGATATAACCAGAAATGGCATCGAGCTAAAAGTGTCCCTTTATGCAGACGATTTACTTTTGCATATTTCTAACTTGTCTGCTTCTGTGCCAGCTGTTCTAGCTATTCTTGAAACATTTGGTCAGATTTCCGGATACAAATTCAATTTGGGCAAGAGCAAATTATTCCCCATTAATACTGAAGCAAGGAACTTCCCTTACAGAAGTTTTCCTTTAAGGTAGCATTTCATAGATTTACTTATCTTGGCATTCATATAACACGAAAATTTGAAAATCTTTTTTCAGCTAATTTTCTACCTTTGGTGGCTCCGATCCGGGAAGATTTTGAACGTTGGTCTCTGCTTAATCTATCGTTAGTGGCAAGGGTTAACTCTGTAAAAATGAATGTACTGCCACGTTTTTCCTATTTTTTTCCATTTCAATTTATTTGTATAGCGCTTTTCACAGATAAACTGTCACAAAGACGCTTTACAGTCAGAGATGAGTTACTGAAAGGGCAGTGCCCAGCCTATTCCCAACTACAGCAAATGAGGCAAAAAACTACCAATAGGGAGAAAAATCCTCAAACAGTGGTGAGAAAAAACTCTCCAGTGGGAAGAAATCTCAGGAGGAACCCGGCAATAGTGGGGAAGCCCATCCTCCGCGGGCTAGCTAGTTGATAATAAGATAAAGACAATGCAGTTCCATTAAAGTCCTTCTAAACAGTGCTATCAGTTGCTCGAGGAAGTGGCATGCCAAGGATGGTGCAGAACTGGATCAGGACCGCATCAGGACAGCCGCAGCCAGAGCTCATGGTGAGGGACAGGGCTCGGATGATCCAGGACTCAGGGTTGTGGAGGGAAAGATCTTCGGAGAGAGACAGAAAAAAGTGGAGTGAGGCACTGGATAAACGACTGTTTATTAATAAAAATACAGTCCTGTGTCATGCGCCAAATGAGAATTTAGGAGCTGACTGGTCAGGAAACAGTCAACACCCCTCCATCCACTTCCTGCAGCACAGAGGCCCTACACTTATTCCAGGAAGATCACTTTAGATTTTCTAGACACTAGTACCATATGGACCTGCCCGGTGACTAAGGCTGTAGCAAGCCCCACTGGCACCGTTAATGCATGCTCAGTGCCACCGGTTCCACATGGATTTGCTTAACAGTACACCAGTACCATATGGACCTCCCCCGTGACTTAGGCTGTAGCAAGCCCCACTGACACCATTAATGCATGCTCAGTGCCACCGGTTCCACATGGATTTGCTTAATACTACACCAGTACCATATGGACCTCCCCAGTGACTAAGGCTGTAGCAAGCCCCACTGGCACATTAATGCATGCTCAGTGCCAGCGGTTCTGCATGGATTTACATAACACTGGCTTCCAATATCGTGAACATATCATAAATCAAGGTTGAAGTCAGTCCCACCAGAGCCAACACATAACTAGTCATGAACTAATCATAGGCTTGACTAAAAAGATAAGTTTTCAGCCTACTCTTGAAGATAGAGAGAGTGTCCGAAGCCCGAATTTGTCTTGGGAGATTGTTCCATAAAATTGGTGCTTTGTAAGAGTATGCTCTGCCTCCAATTGTAATTCTAGATATATTTGGAATTTTCAAGTAGTCAGCACCTTGAGAACGAAGTAATCTTGGTGGGGAGTAAGGAATGAGAAGATGCAAAGATATTCCGGGGCCAAGTCATTGAAAGCTCTGTAAGTTAGTAATAGTATTTTGTACTCAATTCTGAATTTTACAGGCAGCCAATGAAGATTTTTGAGCACCGGGCTGATGTGATCATATTTTTTAGTCCTAGTCAGAACCCTAGCTGCAGCATTCTGCACTAATTGAAGATGTTTCATGGCTGAGCTAGTCCAACCAGGCAGTAAAACATTGCAATAGTCCAACCGAGAGGACACAAATGCGTGAACCAGTTTTTCAGCATCTTGAAGAGACAACATTTTTCTAAGTTTAGATTTGTTTTGAAGATGGAAAAAAGCCACTCGGATGATATTGTTGATTTGAGCCTGGAAAGAGAGTTCTGAATCAAGAGTCACCCACAGGTTTTTAACGACAGCTCTGGCAGAGACAGAGAGGCTATCTAAGTTAAGAGAAAACTTAACAAATGAGTCTCTGAGAGATTTGGGACCCAGTACCAATATTTCAGTCTTATCTGGGTTTAGCTTTAACAGCTTTAAGACACATCTCTAATCTAGTAACCGGATCATTTTCACCCGGTTGAAAGGATATATAGAGCTGCGTGTCATCTGCATAACAATGGTATTTTACATCGAGTCTACTTATGATATTTCCAAGCGGAAGCATGTATAGAGAAAAAAAGCAAAGGGCCCAGAACAGATCCTTGAGGTATTCCAAAGTTAACCTTGGAATACTCTGAACACTTGTTATTTACCTGGACAAACTGAGATCTATCGGACAGATAAGACTTAAACCATAAAAGGGCAAGTCCAGAAATATCAACTAATTTTTCCAACCTACGAAGAAGAATATGGTGGTCTACGGTATCAAAGGCGGCACTTAAATCGAGAAGGACGAGAACTGAGATGCGGCCACTATCCATAGAGAGAAGCAGATCATTTACTACAACAGTGAGGGCTGTTTCAGTGCTGTGATGCTTTCTGTAGGCAGACTGAAAACTGTCAAATACCTCATTAGTTTGCATGAAAGAAGAGAGCTGTTGGGCGACACATTTTTCAAGGATCTTAGATAAAAAAGTGAGGTTTGAGATTGGCCTATAATTGGGTAGGACTGTGGGATCCAAATCAGGTTTTTTAAGCAGCGGCTTCATTTCTGCCATCTTAAATGAAGTGGGAACAATACCTGATATCAGATAAGAATTAATTATGTGAAGAATTGGGCCGCCAAGAATGGGCAGGAGTTCTTTCATTAGCTTTGTGGGAATGGGATCCAAGATACAAGTAGATGATTTGGAAGTAACAACTAATTTGGCTAGTTCACTCAGGGATATAGGAGAAAGGGATTCAAACTGGTTTGTGTGTAATGTGGAAGACTCCATATCATGAGAAACGCCATCACAAACTGGTAAGGAGGCAGTGATCTTCTCTCTAATCCAATAATTTTGCCATTAAAGAAATGTAAAAAATCATCACTGCTGCAAGAGACTGGAATTTGAGGGTTACTTGCAGCATGATTGTTAGTTAACTTAGCCACGGTTTTGAACAAAAATTGAGAATTATTTTTATTTTCCTGCATGAGATTAGAAAAGTAACAGGACCTTGCACAAGAGAAAGCATGCTTATATGCAACAAGGCTCTCTTTCCAAGCACTATGGAATACCTGGAGTTTAGTGGAGCGCCACTTGCTTAAGTGTCCTTGTCTGGTCAGTGTACCATGGGGCTGGCCTCTTCTTCTGAGTAATCTTTTCATATTTCAGTGGCGCGACTACATTAAGGGTACAACGGAGAGCATCAGCAAACTTTTTTGCAGTATTGTCAATAGAGAGGGCAGTGACTGGATGCTCAAAATAAGATGGGAAAACCTCAGTGAATTTTGTAGAAGTTGTTGCAGTGAAAGTACGACCAGTGTACATCCTAGTTTCTAACAATGCAGGGTGGGTCAATTGTAAGCAGAATGTGATAAGAAAATGGTCAGACAAACTGGGATTATGTGAATGAATCCTGACCTGCCCAATGTTTATGCCAAAGCTTAAGATCAGGTCTAAAGTATGACCACGAAAATGAGTTGGGCTAACAACACTCTGAGCGAAGCCTACTGACTCCTAAATGTTAGTAAATGTGGATGTTCGAGAATCATCTGCCCTTTCAAAGTGCAGGTTAAAGTCGGCCAATATAACTATTCTATCATAGCTTAAAACTAAGTCTGAAAGGAATTCTGAAAAATCTTGAATAAAGGCAGAGTAAAGGCCAGGGGGCCTGTAGTCTGTCACCAGAGCTAAAGGCTGATCAGGGGCAGGGCTCGCACCTGTATCCAGCACTGAAAAATTCATTGATAAAACCTCAAATGTATCAAATTTATACTGTAGTTTTGACACTGAGTGGGTGGAGTCACTATAAATAGCTGCAACACCCCCACCTCTCCGGCCCAGGCGGGGGTTTTGAGTGTATATAAAACCAGGTGGAGAGGCGTCATTCAAAGATAAGTTTTCATCTGGCCTCAGCCATGATTCTGTGAGACACAGTATATCAAGATAACAATCAGAGATTAATTCTTTCACAAGAGCTGCTTTAGAGTTCTATTAGCCCACAAGAAAGCCCGAAAACAGTTTGTTGAACCAGTTCAAGAACATGAACTACTAGAACCATGTTCTGTGGTCTGACAAGACCAAGATAAACTTGTTTGGCTCAGATGGTGTCCAGCATGTGTGGCGGCGCCCTGGTGAGAAGTATCAAAACAAGTGTTTACTGCCTACAGTCAAACATGGTGCTGACAGCATCATGGTTTGGGGCTGCATGAGTGCTTCTGGTCCTGGTAAGCTGCACTTCATGAATGGAATAATGGATCCAACATGTACTGTGAGATTCTGAAGCAGCACATGAAACCCTCCCTTCAGAAACTGGGCCGCACGGCTGTTTTCCAACATGATAACGACCCGAAACACACCTCCAAGATGACAACTGCCTTCCTGAAGAAGCTGAAGGTGATGGTATGGCCAAGTATGTCTCCAGACCTGAATCCCATTGAGCACCGGTGTTGCATCCTCAAGAGGGGCGGAGGGGCAGCAGGTGTCCAACATCCAACAGCTTTGTGATGTTGTCATGGAGGAGTGGAGGATCCCAGCAACAACCTGTGCAGCTCTGGTGAATTCCATGCCTCGGAGAATCAAGGCAGTGCTGGACAACAATGGCGGTCACACTAAATATTGACACTATGGACACAATTTGACATGTTGACGGTGAGGTGTACTCACTTTTGTTGCCACCCATTTTGGAAATAGTGACTGTTTGTTCAGTTATTTGGACAGTGCAGTAAATCTGCACTGCTCCACCTATTGTGCAATGCCTACTCAAGAATTTATTCAGTTTTCATTTCTGTAACGTAAAAAGATATACTAAATTAATAGTCGAAATGTGAAGGATGTACTCACTTTTGTGAGATACAGTATACTGAGTTTTACACCATGGCAGAAATCCCAAATGGTTTTACCTTTATTATGATACCAAGATTATTCAAATGGACCAAATTCAAATTCAAACCTTTATTTATACTAACAGGGCATTGAGGTTTCCCTCATTTACAATGTCGATGTATTTACATCAAGGGACAGGCACACAACAACAGCAATAACAAATAAACATGAGGAAATAACTAAATTAAACAAAAAACTATTGCAATTTGATGAACTGAGATTAAACACCAAATATTTAAAAACTGTAGCAGAAGGGAGTACCTCTAACCTTAGGGTTTGTTGCAGAGCATTCCATGTACTAGGTGCATCGATGAAAAGGGCCTTTTTTCCAAAATTTGTATGCGCGCAAGGAACCCTAAGGGTGAGCCTATTGTTGGATCTGGTTTGATAGGAACCAAGATTCCAATGTAGTATGGAGGAGAGATAAGGAGGAAATTTACCACTAATGGCTTTAAAAACAAACAAGTGCTTTCTTTGAGGTAACTGCGCCTCAAAGAAAGAGAGAGCCAGCCAACCTTACTATAGAGAGTGCAGTGGTGTGTATTATAACTGTCACCGGTGATAAATTTTAGTGTGGAATGATAAATAGAGTCTAATTGTTTCAATGTAGATGCAGCTGCATACCAAGATAATTCATCACCATAGTCTAATACTGATAAAAATACTGCCTCTATAACTCTCTTCCTACTAAACAAGGGAAAGCTAGACCTATTTCTCTATAGAAAGCCTACCTTCTACCGGAGCTTGGAGGCGAGGCAGTCAATGTGAGTCTTAAATGAGAGCTTCTCATCAAGCCACAGCCCGAGATATTTATAATCAGTAACTCTCTCTATAGGAGTACCATCAACAGTTAAAATATGAAATTTTGTAAAATCAGTATTTCAAGCTCTTAAAAATAACATAAATTTGCTTTTTGCGCATTAAGAACTAGTTTAAGGTCAGAGAGAGTATCCTGTGGTAAGTTAAAAGAAAGCTGCAAGTTGTTAATAGCAGCCTGGGGGGGTATCTCCAATGCAGTAGAGAATAGTATCATCTGCATACAAATGAGCGAAGCAACCAGTTAAGAAGAGACTAGCTCATAAATGTAAATAGTAAAAAGGACAGGACCCAATTCAGAGCCTTGAGGGACACCTTTTGTTAAGGCAAGGAATTCCAAATTGCCAAATGACGATTTCACACATTGACTTCTGGAAAGTAGGTAGTCATGCAACCAAGCACAAGCACCCGCGTCCAAGCCGATATCAGACAGCTTTTTCAAATAGTTGCAGAGATGTATTCATTTCATTTTGGGCTTGCCATTTTTGAAAAAGAGGCTCAGGGCTTAAGAGATTAATAGTAGGCAGTGCAATGTGACTTTTCCTTATGTCACAAGAGATCAAGCTATCAGCATTTGTGTGGTTGCTCATTCTTCCTGCATTGTTTTTTGGTCGTCCAACTCAACTCCTAGGGGGTTGAAAGTCATTCATTTCATAATATACTACTATTGTTTGAATATGAAATGCTGTTGGTGATATAATTAAGTTGTTATCATTTTGGTATAATAAATGGTTTTCTCATTTAAATTATATTTTTCGTCAATTTGCTTGTTTTCTGAGCCATAGCGAGGCATATGGAATGCAAATGTGTAGTTGGTGTGTAAAACGTATCGGTTTGAGAGTTCAAACAGTTTGAACTATTGCCTACAGGTCTAAAGTTTACCCATGGTTTAAGATTTTAAATCATAGTTTCTGTCATTAAACTCGGCATTTAAGAGTAAGAATCATAGATGAAGACTTTAAACCAATCTTAAATTCCAAATGGACCTTCACTTTGCTATAAAGTGCATTAGCCGGTAATTAGCGGCTAATTACTAATTACAGAGCAAATTATTTTGTTGGAACTTTGCAATTCTGGATGTCCAAGACCACCCTGGACCTAAATTAAGAGAGGTGTGATTGCCCCCGCAGAGTTGGCACGAATTCGAAAACTAAGCTGAATACAAGATTTGTCCCATGGCCTATTCCTGAAATTGAACATTTCTTGCCCTGTGAAGACATCTGGGTCAGGCTCATTGGCAAACACGGGAAAGGTTTAAACATAGGAGTATGCTATCAATGACAAGCTTTGGAAAGAATTGCAAATGAAATTTTAGGAAAGGGATTAGGAATAGCTTATAGAGGATTAGGAAATCTTATAGAGGAAGAGGTACTATAATTATGGGACACTTCAATTTTCCTGGTATCAATTGAGAAATGATAAAAGGACAGGGTAAAGGGGAAGAAGAATTTCTAGATGTTATAAATGACAATTTTCTGGTGCAGTTTAAACCTACAAGGGAGAAGGAAATTTTAGATTTTAGTGCCCTGTAATGACCCTGAAATAATTTGCAATGTAGAGTCAGGGCCATATTACGGACCGGGCCAGTGGGGCCAGCGCCCAGGGGCGATGCGCCCAAAGCGATGCAGATGCCGATGGGCGATGCGGGGCGATGCGCCCAAAGCGATGCAGATGCCAATTGCAACATCAGAGGGCCTCTATTCTCTAGGATCTTATGACTACTCACACTGTTAGGGCATATCTGCAGAGAGCCGAGAGAGAAGGGTGATATGAATTGGGCGGGGGGGACAGGGACGGCAATCAGAGGGCCACTGGGCTATGGGGTACAGCAATCAGAGGGCCCCTGGGCTATGGGGTACGGCAATCAGAGCGCCCCTGGGCCACGGGGGATGGCAATCAGAGGGCCCCTGGGCCATGGGGGACGGCACTCAGAGGGCCCCTGGGCCATGGGGGACGGCAGTGGGAGGGCCACTGTAGTGCTGGGCCTGCTGTAGTGCCTGCTGTAGTGCTGTAGTGCCTCTCATGAATACTCCTAAGGGAGCCCTAATGTTTACCAAGGAAGTAGGGGGAATGATTTCAGAGGGCCCTATGATTATGAAAGCCCCTGCTAAGGGTCGCGACTTCTGCTATGTGGGGGCCCTAGGGAGAGCCCTTATGGGAGAGCATATTGTTAAGAGAGCCCTCTGATAACAAATGTTCTCACAAAGGGCCTCTGATTTACCAAGGGTTTTGAATGAAAGTCCTTTCAGCGAGCCCTAAGAACCCAGGATATGCTAGCTGTGTGACTTACTGTACGTGCCCAACCGTACATATTTGCAGCATAACGATCAGAGCACTATGCATGATACTGGTAGTGTTGCCAAAAACAAATCACCAAAAGTCGCTATTGGCTATCTGAAAAGTCGCTAGATTACGTCATGATGTTCCTATGATGTCATAACGTCACGAACGACTCACTGATCTCAAGAAAATATGTCTACATGGCTATGCTGACAATCCAAAGGGTACAGTTTCGAGATCGGGGCTAATGTGCAGTGCTGCTTAACCATGAAATAAGCTTCTGGTGGCGGTGCAGAGCTGAAGTTACATTGAAAAACAATGATTTTGACACTCGAGAGATGTGTTTTTTTAAAGTCGCCAGATTCACCTAAAAAGCCGCTAAGTCGCTAGATGAGGTTTTAGTTGCCAGAGAAGGCCAAAAGTCACTAAATCTAGCGACAAACTCGCTAAATTGGCAACACTGGATACTGGCGGTATCATGTAGGGAGCAGATAGCCAACTGGGCTCTCATTAATATTTTCCACCATTGTTTGACTCTACCACGAGCTCAACATGGAAGTTCGGAAGATCGCCCCTCGCAGTTGTGTCAATATTGCAACATGCGCACATGTCTGCGTACCTTGTCTTCAGGTGTGCTACCACGCGTAACATCGACATAAAATACGCATGGCAACGCATTCGGGCATAAGATGTGCACACGGCAAGCATATCCTGGGCCTAACGCTGGCCCCAGTAGACAGCTAGTAGAAGCTGGACCTATTTTCTATGTCGCTCCTGCACAGTATTGTGTGTACACAATACGACATGGTCCTTGGAGTGCATCGAAACTGTCATTGTGACACATCCAAAAGTTCAGCAATCTCTAACTCCATGCAAATTTATCGCGCATCGCGACCATATCGTGAAGCAAGTGTCCAATAGCCAAGCTAGACTCTGGGGCGGGCTGTACAGTGGTCCTGTCACAATACAGAGCAGATTCACGTGTCATTATAACCTATAGTTATCTTCAAGGAGAGTAGTAGACTGGTAGGTATTCACCTTCAGAACACTGAGTTTCGCCTCGCTTCACTTTGCAGATTTCGCTTCCATATGTCCCCACCGTAAAGGGGTGTACTGTACACACCAATGCCAACAAAGTGAAGTCCAAGTGAAAATCCAATATCGATACAACATTCCCACATTACACTTGGCATTGCTTTTATCGAAACTCCTCACATAACAGAAATTTCGGAAGTTTGAGTGAAAATCCAATATTGTTAAATCCATTTATCGAAACTAACAACATTCTTACATTAAAACCTTTCCTAGATTATCAGATTTCGCATCCAACACCCTATTAAAAAGCTCATTGACATTTACATTATATTATATTGTATTGTATTGTAATAATAGTGTACCTTAAGACTTAAAGCCAAATAAGGGCTACTGTATTTTCAGTGAACAAATTTGGAAGTCTAAGTGGAATTCCAATATCGATTTTTCCAATGGATTGAATGAAGGGGCGGAGACTTGGGCTCTCTCTATACACAGTTCTATATACACTTCAGTACTCCTCACAACCTGACCTTTCAGCTTGACAACTTGCTTTGGATTCAACCTGTGCAACCTGACTTGTTCAGCAGTTTAGCATTCAACAGCCTTTTTAAAGACTTATATCCATTTATATGATATTATATTATATTATATTATTAGAAACAACACTGCACCTTCAAAGGCTCAAAGCCTTTGTAAAAGGCTTAAGCATTTCCTTTTTTAAGGCTTGGTGCCTTGTATTGTATTGTGGGTACTTGTTTCTACTGTATTATATTATTGTTTTATTATTACAATCAGTTGTGAAAGTCCCTGTGAGAATCCAATAGATATGACACTCTAACATTACACTTGGCATCAGCAGTATGGATTGCAAACAAAAAAGTGGGGCTTCAAAACGAAAAGCCAAAAAAATAGGGAGGCAAAGCAGGCCGATTTAAAAAAAAAATGTGTCTTTGATTTCTAACTTTTTTGACAAGCCTCAAGATCCAAATATTGATAATGTCATCAGTAGCCTGAGTTGCAGCAATGAAGAGATCACCACTGGTTTGATCATACCGGAGCCCTCACAGACCCAATCAAGCATAGACCCGGCCTGTCAGGCCCAGGCCTCAGGCCCACGCTCAGACCAGGCGTCACCTGAGAAAATCTTTCCAAGTGAGGAGGATTGCACGGAGCCCAGTTTCACACCAGAAGCTGGGGACACCAACTCCGGTCATGAACCCTCCTATTGACCCTGCTTCATGGCCAAATACTACAACCATTAAAGACTTGTGCACTCTTAGGACAGGAGACTCTCTGTCAGATCAGGCATCGCCTGAGAAAGTCTTGTCAAACCAGGCCGGGTACACTGAGACCAGTATCACATTAGGAGCTAGGGGCTCAAACTCCTGGTGTGAAACGGTTAATGACCCTGCTTTATGGCCAAGTGCCATTACTGAACAGGTCAAGTCGATTGTGGTTAGTAGAGGAGCAGCTGCTTTTCAAAATCGAAGTGAAAAATACCCTGCCTCAAGTAGGGATAGGACCATGGGGGGCATCACTAGGAGTTTAACAAATTCCTTATTCAAATGCTCTCTACCAAATGGCCAGTCTGTGACTAGGCAGTGGCTACTTTACTCCCCTTCATCTGGTTGCATTTTTTGTTTTGCTTGCAAACTGTTTTCAAGTAAGCACAATGCGTTTGTCCACGGCTTTTCTGATTGGAAACATTCTGAGCGTATCGGTGAGCATGAGAGGAGTGAGGAGCAAAGGGCATTTTACCATATTACCATTACACAGTCGCTCCAAAAACACAGGTAGAATTGATTCTGATCTTGTCAAACAAATTGATGCAGAGAGGCAATACTGGCAGGAAGTTTTGAGAAGAGTTGTTGCTGTAATTCAGTATTTGGGGGAGAGGGGCCTTGCTTTCAGGGGAGACGATCAGCAGTTGGGATCACCTCACAATGGTAATTTCTTGGGCATTGTCGAACTGTTGGCCAAATTTGACCCTTTTACAGCTGACCATCTCCAAAGGTTTGGAGGCAAGGGCAAAGGCTCTGTGTCCTACCTCTCATCCACAATCTGTGAGAAATTTATCCACTTAATGGGAGAAAGAACAAAGGAAGCAATTATCAGCGAGATTAAAGAGGCCAAATACTTCTCTGTTATCGTTGACAGACCTTGCTCATGTGGACTAACTATTTTTATTTTCAGGTTTGTAGATAGTGATGGAGAAGTAGTTGAGCGTATTCTGGCTTTTGAGCCTATTGAAAATCATAATCGGAACAGTTTGGCTGAGTGTGTTGTTGCAATGGTGGAGAACCTGGGCCTAGACTTAACTAACTGTCGAGGCCAGTCTTATGACAATGCAAGTAATATGTCAGGAAACTACAATGAGTCCAAGCTCATCTGAAACGAATATACCCATTGATTTGTTATGTCCCCTGTACAGCACATTCATTGAATTTAGTCGGTGTCAATGCTGTTGACAGTAGCCCAGAAGCTGGCCGTTTCTTTGACTTTCTGCAATCAATGTGCACATTTTGTGCCTCGTCAACACACAGGTGGGGAAAGGTGTTCCGTGATACAGATGTGAAACTCACACTGAAATCTTTCAGGTACTTGCTGGAGTTCAAGAGCTGAATCAACAAAGGCTCTTTGGAAATATTATGCACAATTGAGAGAGGCATTGAACAATATTTCCAAAGATTCACAGGAGAAACGTGAAACTAGAAGCGAGCCCTCTGCACTCTGTGGCAAGCTGGACACCCTAGAGATAGCTTTCATGGCACACTTTTGGGATACAATACTGAAGCGGTTCCAAGTCATGAGCCTACAGTTGCAGAAACATGACATTGACATATACACACAGCTACACAGCTTCTCCTTTCACTTTGTGATTTTGTGGCAGCACAGAGAGACAATTTTGCCTTGTTTGAAGGGTCAGCTTTAAATGATACCGATTCAGTCTACCAAGACTACAGACATGACCTCCAGCGCACAAAAAAGCGCAGATGTATGAAAGTGCAGAGCCAGGTGTTGAATTTAGTGGAAAAGAAAAGTTTCGGATTGAAACGTTCAATGTTCTAATTGACAAACTTGTGTCCTGTCTTCACCATCGGTTAACTGTATACACACACTTGACCAGTTTTTTTCATGTTCTTTTCATGCCTGATAATATGTCCAACAGTGAGCTCACTTTAAGGGCCGAATCTCTTGCTGCAGCATATCTTGCTGCATATCTTGCTGCACTGATCTGACCATGAGCTTGGCAGATGAACTTGTTCAGTACAAATCATTCATCTCAGAAGAACATAAATGCCCAAATACAATGCTAAAGACCATGGTAAATTTGGATTTACAGTCCACTTTCCAGAATGTTTACATAGCACTCAGGCTGTTTTTGACCCTGCCAATAACAAACTGTGAAGGGGAACGGTCATTCTCCAGACTGGCTCGATTTAAAAATGAGCTCAGGATGAAAATGTGCCAAAATTGGTTGAATTCACTCTCCCTTCTAGCAATAGAATCGGAGTTTGTTCGACAGCTCAACTTTGATGAGTTAGTGGACGACTTTGCAAGAAGGAAGAGCAGAAAGAAATCTTTGTAAGTATGGTAGGTTGGCTGGGGGGTGGTGGGGGCCCAGACCCCCCATAATCCGGCCCTGTGTAGAGTTACTGGAGCTACTTGGGACTAGTGATCACTCTACTGTTAGTTTTGATGTTTCATGGCAAGTGAAAAATCCCTGCACATCTGCTGGTGAAGGCTCAGGTCTGGTGCCTCTCAGTCTCTGACAATGAATTCATGGAAGAGGGAAAAATACTAGAGCACATGGATACCAAAAAAGCGTTTAATAGTTTGAATCAGGGAAAAACTAACGTGTTTTGATGCTACCACATCTTTATCAGAGTCAGACTCCGATGAAGATGTGGTAGCGTTGAAACGCGTTGGTTTTTTCCTGATTCGAACTATTGAAGGTTTTTTTTGGTATCCGTGTGCTCCAGTATTTTTTCTCTTCCATGAAGTTTAAACGTTATCTTCGAAAGCCAAAATTTTCAATTTTAGGCAAGGAAACTTTGACAAGATGCACTCATATTTAAGGGAAATAAAATGGGAGACACCCCTGGATTCAAAGTTCGTAAATGAGATGTAATATTGATTCAAGGGGGCTTTACTTGATTTACAATGCTCATTTCAAATTCATTTCAAAGCCATCCAAAAGTGAGTTGAAAAAGCAAAAACCTCAGTGGATAACCGCAGCTATTTGTACGAGTTTGAGGGAAAAGAGGAATTTTTAAAAAATGTACAGGAAGGACAGTAATGAGAAAACTAAAGTTGAATACTGTAAAATGCGGGCTGTGGTCAAAAAAGAGTTGAGGAATGCTAGAAGACTGTATGAAAGGCAAATTGCAGAAGGGGCTAAAACTACAACCCCAATTCCAAAATTGTTGGGACAAAGTGTAAATTGTGAATAAAATCAAAAAGCAATGACTTTCAAATCATACCAGCCAGTATTTTATTCACTATAGAACAGAGATAACATAGCAAATGTTGAAACAGAAATTTGACAATTTTATCCAGAAAATAAGCTCATTTCAAATTTGATGGCTGCTACGGGTCTCAAAAAATTTGGACGGGGCCTGTTTACCATGGTGTGGCATCCCCTCTTTTTTTTTAACAGAGTGGAGGCGTCTGGGCATTGAGTGACAGGTGTCTTGAGTTTAGCCGTTGGAATTTGATTCCACTGTTGTTTAATAAGCACCAAATGTTCTCAATCGGTGAAAGATCAGGACTGCAGGCAGGCCAGTTCAGCACATGGACTCTTTTATTACAAAGCCATGCTGTTGTAACAGCTGCAGTATGTAGTTTTGCATTGTCCTGCTGAAATATACAAAGCCTTTCCTGCAATAGATGTCATCTGGAGGGGAGCATATGTTGCGCCAAAATCTTTATATACCTTTCAGCATTCATGGTGCTTTTTTAAAACATGCAAGTGCCCCACACCACATGCACTAATGCATCCCCATACCCTCAGAGATGCTGGCTTTTGAACTGAATGCTGATAACAGGAGGGGTGGTCTTTCTCCTCTTAACTTCGGAGGACTCAATGCCCAGGATTTCCGACAAGAATGTCAAATTTGGACTCGTCTGACCACAGGACACTTTGCAACTTTGCTGCAGTCCATTTTAAATGAGCCTTGGCCCACGGAACATGACGGCGCTTCTGGACCATGCTCAAAGATGCCTTCCTTTTTGCATGATTGAGTTTTAGGTGTCATCTGTGGATGGCACGGCGGACTGTGTTGACAGACAGTGGTTTCTTGAAGTATTCCTGGGCCCATTTAGTAATGTAATGTGAATAGAGGCCACTAGATGGCAGTATTTGCCTTTCTTTTATTAAGCTCAGACTGGAGCTAGGTTTAGACATGTCCTGGACATGTCTGAAACAAGTCCCAGAATTAAAAAAAGAGGTCTAAATGTGGGTGGGGTCTGCAAAAGAGTATATAAGGAAAAGAATTGAGACAGTAAAGTGGTAGGAGAAATTGCAAGGAGAAGGATACATGTGACCAGACCCGTCATTTCTGTTCAAGACCTGTGAAGTTTCTTTTGTGGATTTTTGCCTGTGTTAGAGCATTTTTTTTCCTTACCCAGGACATCACCAAGCCACCCCAACAAAAAGGGACTGTAAATATTTCTGTTTTTCTTGTAAATCAATCTTGGTTATTGGTTGTAGGTTAGTATTAGTCTTTGTCTGTTAATTAAATGTGTTCAAGTTTTTAAAACTGTTTCTGTCATCCCTTGCTGTTGCTGTAGCTGTTGTGTTGTAAATTGTAATAACAAATTGGGGCCATAACAAATTGGGGGCTCAAGTCCGGGATAGACATTGTGTGAGTCATTTATTGACAATTTAACATTTCAAATTGTAAAATTGATTTTTTTAATTGAATACATATATATAGATCAACAGCAATGGATGATTTATTGGCATCACCAATCGTAGGGGTTTTGAAGTCTTTTAAAAAGACAGAACTGCTTGAAATTTGCAGACATTTAGACCTGACAGAGGTAAAACCAGCCATGCGAAAAGCAAGACTGGCTATAGAGATAGTTGAATATTACAATGATGAAAATGTGTTTGCACCAGGAGATCTGGAACAGTTTCCAGTGGGAAATCCAAATATAGAAAGGGAACTTAAATTAAAAATGCTAGAGATTGAAAGGGAAGAAAAAGAAAAACAAAGGCAGTTTGAGTTGGAAAAATTAGCAAGAGAAGAGAAAAAAGAAAGGGAGGAAAAAGAGAAAGAAAGGGAGGAAAGAGAAAAAGATAGGGAAGAAAAGGAAAAACAAAGAGAATTTGAGTTAGAAAAGTTTGCAAGACAGAGAGATTTTGAATTAGAAAAATTCGATAGAGAAGAAAGACTCCAAATGGAGCAACTAAAAAATTAAAATTCAAACTAAAAATAAACTTCGGGCTAGCCAGGAGGCAAAATTGGTGCCTCCATTTTCGGAAAAGGATGTTGACAACTATTTCCAGTGTTTTGAAAAGGTAGCAAAGAGTTGCCAGTGGCAAAAGGAACACTGGCCTCTGATGTTGCAAACTGTCCTCAAGGGTAAAGCTCAACAAGCCTATTCGGCTTTGTCTGCACATGATTCCTCTGATTATGAGGTTGTCAAAAAGGTTATTTTGAGAGCTTATGAGTTCGTTCCAGAGGCTTACCGACAGAAATTCAGAGGTCTGAAGAAATCTGAAAATCAGACTTATGTGGAATTTGCTAATGAGAAGAAGGTTTGCTTTGAGCGCTGGTGTACTTCTATGGAGGTCAAGGATGATTTCAACTCACTAAAAGAGATGGTGTTAGTTGAAGAATTCAAGAACTGTGTTAAGGATGATATTAAGACCTACCTTAATGAGAAGCAAGCACTGAATTTGCAATCAGCTGCCAAATTTGCAGATGAATACGTTCTCATACATAAGTCAAAATTTCAGTCTAGCAGTAACAATAGATGGTCCCAATTTCAGAAAAAGGGTTACGGTGATATCCAAGATTCCTCACCCAAAGACAAAGACAAATCTGGTGATGGTGCTCAGAAATCCAGTAACAGGTCTGATCAAAGTGTGAAAGCTGACAGTGACAAAAGTGGTCTAGTTTGCAGTTATTGCAAGAAATCTGGTCATGTTACAACTAATTGTTGGTTCCTAAAAGCTAAGAAAGAAAAAGAAAAGGATACCAAACCAAATGCCTTTGTGAAAACAAGGTTAGAAACCCCTGTAGTAGATGACCGATCTGCTAAATTGCCTGCTTCTTGTGGGGCTAAAAAGCCTGATACAGCTGACTTTGTGAGGGAGGAATTTCTTCCATTTGTGTCAGAGGGATTTGTGGCTCTGAATGAGCATACTACTCCTGTCCCCATATATATCCTAAGGGATACCGGAGCTTCTCAGTCACTTTTGTTGATGGACTCCTTGGAGTTACGTGATGAGACCGCTTCAGGGGATTTCATACTTGTACAAGGTATTGAAGGGAGGACTGTATCTGTACCCCTGCGCTCTATATTCTTGAAGTCAGATTTAGTTACAGGACAGGTAAAGGTGGGACTTATGTCAAGTCTACCTATAAAGGGTGTTTCTCTGTTGCGAGGCAATGACCTGGCTTGGGGCAAAGTAGTTCCCCCTGTACATCTTACTTCACAGCCGAGCACTGAAGATGGGGATGAGGACCCATCTCTGTATCCTTCTTGCGCAGTGACTCGTGCTATGGCCAAGAAGGCTAAAGAAGAAGATGATGTGGTGCAGTCCAGCAAATTGAATAGTCAGGACTCAGGTGGTTCGCCTCATGACTCTGATTGGTCTACTATGGTTTCTCCGTTTGAGAACTTATCAGACACTTTTATCAGTTCATTGTTCAGCCAGCCAGATGGGTTTGGTGATTCTGATGTGTCTGGATACTTGTCTCTGTCCAGAAAGCGGTTGATTGAGGAGCAAACTAATGATCCTGAAATTTGTGCACTAAGGAGGAGATTCCTGATAAAGAAATAGACGCAGTTCCAGTTGGGTATTATCTCAAGGATGGTGTGCTGGTGGCGCCCTCCTGATATCCCTGCCAATGCAGATTGGGCAGTGGTCAGGCAAATTGTTGTTCTGAAGGTCTACAGGAATAAGATCTTAACAATGGCTCATAGTTTACCTTTAGGAGGTCATCTTGGTGTTAACCAGACTGTTGATAAGATCATGAAACACTTCTTTTGGCCTGGGCTTCGGAAAGACGTTTCCAACTTTTGCAAAACCTGTCACACTTGTCAGGTAGTTGGAAAACACCAGTTAGACCCACCTGCAGCTCCATTGCAGCCTATCCCAGCATTTGGGGAGCCATTCTCTCAGGTCATTGTTGATTGTGTTGGTCCATTACCCAAGACTAGATCTGGAAATCAGTACTTGTTGACAATCATGTGTGCATCTACCAGATTCCCCGAAGCCATACCTCTACGTAACATCAAGGCAACTGCAATCTTGAAGGCTTTGATAAAGTTCTTCACGTTGTTTGGCCTTCCCAGGGAAATCAGCCAGACCAAGGTAGCAATTTCACTTCAGGATTGTTTCAGCAGGTTGTGTATGAACTAGATGCAAAGCAGATTCTTTCTAGTGCCTATTGTTATGGCCCCAATTTGTTATTACATTTATAACACAACAGCAACAGCAAGGGATGACAAACACAGTTTTAACAACTAAAACACATTTAATTTTTAACAAAGACAAAGACTAATAACAACCTACAACTAAAGACCAAGATTGATAAATAAGAAAAAACAGAAATAATTACAGTCCCTTTTTGGTGGGGTGGCTTGGTGATGTCCTGGATGAAGAAAATGCTCAAACACAGGCAAAGAAATCCACAAAAGAAACGTCACAGGTCTTGAACAGAATGGCAGGTCTGGTCATCTTCTTGCAATTTCTCCTACAACTTTACTGTCTCAATTCTTTGCCTTCTATACTCTTTTGCAGACCCCACCCACATTTAGACCTCTTTTTTTTACTTTTCTGAGACTTGCCCCAGACATGTCCAGGACATGTCTAAACATGACTCCAGTCTGAGCCCAACAAAAAAAAGGTAAATACTGCCATCTAGTGGCCTCTATTCACATTACACCTCCATTCCAAAAGGGAAAAATTTTGACTCAAAAAGGCAAAATTTTTCTTTTCAATACAAAATGTTTAAGTGGACACTTGTCTATATGTACATATCATACAATATTCAAATAAACGTGATATATTTATACATATTCAAACACGGGATAAGCAATCAGCAATTACATTGTCTGTACCCTTCACATGCTTAATTTCCAAGTCAAACTCCTGTAAAATCAAACTCCAATACAACAATCTCCGATTCTTGTTTTTCATCTTACTCAAAAACATTCACGGATTGTGGTCAGTGTACACAATCATTGGCTTTTGTCCTGTACAAACTTAAACCTCAAAGTGTTGTAAAGAAAGGAAGAGAGCCAACAGTTCCCTCTCTATTGTGGAATAGTTTGTTTGGTGGCGATTGAACTTCCTGGAGAAGTATGCCACGGGATGCTCAATGTCATCAGAGTCACTTCTCTGTAGGAGCACAGATCCACAAGCTTGGTCGCTAGCATCGACCGCGATGGAGAACGGTTTGTTGAAGTCAGGAGATTTGAGCACGGGGAAGTGACACAGCAGAGACTTCAGGCGATCGAAGGCTCTCTGGCATGCATCATCCCAGGTGAACTTTACGCCTTTCTTCAGTTGGTTAGTTAGACTGAGAGCAATCTCAGCAAAGTTCTTGCAGAACTTGCGGTAGTACCCGATCATTCCAAGGAAGCGGCGCAAAGCTTTTTTGTTGTCAGGAACTGCAAAGTCCATGATGGCTTGGACTTTAGCATTTATGGGTGCCACCTTACCCTGGCCTATGACGTAGCCAAGATAGGTGACAGTAGCACAACCAAAGTCACTCTTGCTCAGGTTAACAGTCAGGTTAGCCTGGGTCAGGCGCTGGAACAACGTCTCTACATCTTTTAGATGTTCTTCCCAGGAGTCACTCCATGTGATCAGGTCATCGATGTACGCACCCGTGTGTGGCAATCCGGCGATTGTAGACTGTATCATCCTTTGGAACGTGGCTGGGGCATTTTTCATGTCAAAGGGTAGGACTTCATACTGGTACAATCCAGATGGTGTGGCAAAAGCAGAGATGCTCTTGGCCCTCTCAGTTAAAGGCACACACCAATAACCCTTCAATAAATCAATCTTGGTCAGAAACTTTGCTTGCCCTACTCTATCGATACAATCATCAATCCTAGGTATTGGAAACACATCAGTTCTAGTTACAGCATTGACTTTGTGATAATCTGTACAGAATCTAGTACTTCCATCAGGTTTTGGAACTAGCACACAGGGTGAACTCCAATCTGAGTTGGAGGGTCTGATAATATCATGTTCTAACATGTACTCAACCTCTTTCTCAGCAATCTTTCTCTTTTCAGGATTCATCCGGTACGGATGCTGTTTTATTGGTTTGGCATCACCAACATCTACATCATGAGAGGCTATAGAAACTCTTTTTGGAACATCCGGAAACAGATCCTCATATTTCTTGATCAACCTCTCAAACTGATCTCTCTGTGAGGGTTGTAAGTGCTGGAGTTTTACATCAAGATTTTGCAACACTTCAGTGTTTGACAATTTACATGAAAGAACTTCAGCTTTAATTCTAGGTTCATCATCTTGAAACTCCCCCTCATCTTCACACATCTCGGCCATAGGAGAATCTGAAGTGACAGCTGCAACCCTAGCATTTCTGTCATGATAAGGCTTCAGCATGTTAATGTGACACAATTGTTTTGGTTTTCTCCTATCTGGAGTCTTCACAATGTAATTGAGATCATTGAGTTTTGTCAGAATTTTGTCAGAAGGACCATGAAATCTAGCCTGCAATGGATTGGACAGCAAGGGAAACAACACAAGGACCTTGTCTCCTGGTTTAAACTCACGGCTTCTAGCCTTATGATCATACCAAGTTTTCATTTTTCCCTGACTTGATTTCAAGTTCTCTTTGGCAAGGTCACAAGCTGCACGCAATCTTTCCTTGAACTTGCAAACATAGTCTAACAGACTGATTTGCGGCTCTTCCTCTTGCCATTGTTCACTCAATAATAGCAAAGGTCCTCTCACTTCATGACCAAACACTAGCTCAAATGGACTGAATCCAGTAGACTCCTGCACTGCTTCTCTAGCTGCAAACAACAGCAAATGAACCCCTTCATCCCAGTCTTTCTCATGGTCATAACAATAAGTCCTCATCATTGTCTTGAGAGTGGAATGAAACCGCTCTAAGGCACCCTGACTTTCTGGATGATAGGCACTAGAAAGAATCTGTTTTGCACCTAGTTCATACACAACCTGCTGAAACAATCCTGAAGTGAAATTGCTACCTTGGTCTGACTGAATTTCCCTGGGAAGACCAAACAACGTGAAGAACTTTATCAAAGCCTTCGAGATTGCAGTTGCCTTGATGTTACGTAGAGGTATGGCTTCGGGGAATCTGGTAGATGCACACATGATTGTCAACAAGTACTGATTTCCAGATCTAGTCTTGGGTAATGGACCATCGCAATCAACAATGACCCTAGAGAATGGCTCCCCAAATGCTGGGATAGGCTGCAATGGAGCTCCAGGTGGGTCTAACTGGTGTTTTCCAACTACCTGACAAGTGTGACAGGTTTTGCAAAAGTTGGAAACGTCTTTCCGAAGCCCAGGCCAAAAGAAGTGTTTCATGATCTTATCAACAGTCTTGTTAACACCAAGATGACCTCCTAAAGGTAAACTATGAGCCATTGTTAAGATCTCATTCCTATAGACCTTCGGAACAACAATTTGCCTGACCACTGCCCAATCTGCATTGGCAGGGATATCAGGAGGGCGCCACTTCCGCATCAACACACCATCCTTGAGATAATACCCAACTGGAACTGCATCTATTTCTTTTTCAGGAAGGGCTCTCCTCTTTAGTACACCAATTTCAGGATCATTAGTTTGCTCCTCAATCAACTGCTTTCTGGACAGAGACAAGTCTCTAGACACATCAGAATCACCAGACCCATCCGGCTGGCTGAATAGAGAACTGATAAAAGTATCTGATAAGTCCTCAAACGGAGAAACCATAGTAGGCCAATCAGAGTCATGAGGCGAACCACCTGAGTCCTGACTATTCAATGTACTGGACGGCACCACAACATCATCTTCTTTAGCCTTCTTGGCCATAGCACGAGTCACTGCGCAAGAAGGATACAGAAATGGGTCCTCATCCCCATTTTCAGTGCTCGGCTGTGAAGTAAGATGTACAGGGGGAACTACTTTGCCCCCAGCCAGGTCATTGCCTAGCAACAGAGAAACACCCTTTATAGGTAGACTTGACATAAGTCCCACCTTTACCTGTCCTGTAACTAAATCTGACTTCAAGAATATAGAGCGCAGGGGTACAGATACAGTCCTCCCTTCAATACCTTGTACAAGTATGAAATCCCCTGAAGCGGTCTCATCACGTAACTCCAAGGAGTCCATCAACAAAAGTGACTGAGAAGCTCCGGTATCCCTTAGGATATATATGGGGACAGGAGTAGTATGCTCATTCAGAGCCACAAATCCCTCTGACACAAATGGAAGAAATTCCTCCCTCACAAAGTCAGCTGTATCAGGCTTTTTAGCCCCACAAGAAGCAGGCAATTTAGCAGATCGGTCATCTACTACAGGGGTTTCTAACCTTGTTTTCACAAAGGCATTTGGTTTGGTATCCTTTTCTTTTTCTTTCTTAGCTTTAAGGAACCAACAGTTAGTTGTAACATGACCAGATTTCTTGCAATAACTGCAAACTAGACCACTTTTGTCACTGTCAGCTTTCACACTTTGATCAGACCTGTTACTGGATTTCTGAGCACCATCACCAGATTTGTCTTTGTCTTTGGGTGAGGAATCTTGGGTATCACCATAACCCTTTTTCTGAAATTGGGACCATCTATTATTACTGCTAGACTGAAATTTGGACTTATGTGTGAGAACATATTCATCTGCAAATTTGGCAGCTGATTGCAAATTCAGTGCTTGCTTCTCATTAAGGTAGGTCTTAATATCATCCTTAACACAGTTCTTGAATTCTTCAACTAACACCATCTCTTTTAGTGAGTTGAAATCATCCTTGACCTCCATAGAAGTACACCAGCGCTCAAAGCAAACCTGCTTTTCATTAGCAAATTCAACATAAGTCTGATTTTCAGATTTCTTCAGACCTCTGAATTTCTGTCGGTAAGCCTCTGGAACCAACTCATAAGCTCTCAAAATAACCTTTTTGACAACCTCATAATCAGAGGAATCATCTGCAGACAAAGCCGAATAGGCTTGTTGAGCTTTACCCTTGAGGACAGTTTGCAACATCAGAGGCCAGTGTTCCTTTGGCCACTGGCAACTCTTTGCTACCTTTTCAAAACACTGGAAATAGTTGTCAACATCCTTTTCCGAAAATGGAGGCACCAGTTTTACCTCCTGGCTAGCCCGAAATTTATTTTCAGTTTGAATTTTTATTTTTAGTTGCTCCATTTGGAGTCTTTCTTCTCTATCGAATTTCTCTAATTCAAAATCTCTCTGTCTCTGTCTCTCTCTTTCTGCTCTTTCCTCTTTCTCTCTCTCAAATTCTCTTTGTTTTTCTTCTCTTGCAAATTTTTCTAACTCAAACTGCCTTTGTTTTTCTTTTTCTTCCCTCTCAAATTCTCTTTGTTTTTCTTTTTCCTCCCTTTCTTTTTCTCTTTCCTCCCTTTCAATCTCTAGCATTTTTAATTTAAGTTCCATTTCTATATTTGGATTTTCCACTGGAAACTGTTCAAGATCTCCGGGTGCAAACACATTTTCATCAATGTAATATTCAACTATCTCTCTAGCCAGTCTTGCTTTTCGCATGGCTGGTTTCACCTCTGTCAGCTCTAAATGTCTGCAAATTTCTAGCAGTTCTGTCTTTTTAAAAGACTTCAAAACCCCTACGGTTGGTGATGCCAAGAAATCATCCATTGCTGTTGTCAATATATATGTATTCAATTAAAAAAATTAATTTTACAATTTGAAATGTTAGATTTTTAATAAATGACTCACAAAATGGTCTATCCCGGACCTTGAGCCCCCAATTTGTTATGGCCCCAATTTGTTATTACATTTATAACACAACAGCAACAGCAAGGGATGACAAACACAGTTTTAACAACTAAAACACATTTAATTTTTAACAAAGACAAAGACTAATAACAACCTACAACTAAAGACCAAGATTGATAAATAAGAAAAAACAGAAATAATTACAGTCCCTTTTTGGTGGGGTGGCTTGGTGATGTCCTGGATGAAGAAAATGCTCAAACACAGGCAAAGAAATCCACAAAAGAAACGTCACAGGTCTTGAACAGAATGGCAGGTCTGGTCATCTTCTTGCAATTTCTCCTACTACTTTACTGTCTCAATTCTTTGCCTTATATACTCTTTTGCAGACCCCACCCACATTTAGACCTCTTTTTTTTACTTTTCTGAGACTTGCCCCAGACATGTCCAGGACATGTCTAAACATGACTCCAGTCTGAGCCCAACAAAAAAAAGGTAAATACTGCCATCTAGTGGCCTCTATTCACATTACACTATCATCCAGAAAGTCAGGGTGACTTAGACAGGTGTCATTCCACTCTTAAGACAATGATGAGGACTTATTGTTCTGACCATGAGAAAGACTGGTATGAAGGAGTTCATTTGCTGTTGTTTGCAGCTAGAGAAGCAGTGCAGGAGTCTACTGGATTCAGTCCATTTGAGCTAGTGTTTGGTCATGAAGTGAGAGGACCTTTGCTATTATTGAGTGAACAATGGAAAGAGGAAGAGCCGTACATCAGTCTGTTAGACTATGTTAGCAAGTTCAAGGAAAGATTGCGTGCAGCTTGTGACCTAGCCAAAGAGAACTTGAAATCAAGTCAGGGAAAAATGAAAACTTGGTATGATCATAAGGCTAGAAGCCGTGAGTTCAAACCAGGAGACAAGGTTGTTGTGTTGTTTCCCTTGCAGTCCAATCCTTTGCAGGCTTGATTTCATGGTCCTTATGAAATTCTGACAAAACTCAATGATCTCAATTACATTGTGAAGACTCCAGATAGGAGAAAACCCAAACAATTGTGTCACATTAACATGCTGAAGCCTTATCATGACAGAAATGCTAGGGTTGCAGTTGTCACTTCAGATTCTCCTATGGCCGAGATTTGTGAAGATGAGGGGGAGTTTCAAGATGATGAACCTAGAATTAAAGCTGAAGTTCTCTCATGTAAATTGTCAAATTCTGAAGTGTTGCAAAATCTTGATGTAAAACTCCAGCACTTAGAACCCTCACAGAGAGATCAGTTTGAGAGGTTGATCAAGAAATATGAGGTTCTGTTTCCTGAAGTTCCAAAAAGAGTTTCTATAGCCTCTCATGATGTAGATGTTGGTGATGCCAAACCAATAAAACGGCATCCGTACCGGATGAATCCTGAAAAGAGAAAGATTGCTGAGAAAGAGGTTGAGTACATGTTAGAACATGATATTATCAGACCCTCCAACTCAGATTGGAGTTCACCCTGTGTGCTAGTTCCAAAACCTGATGGAAGTCCTAGATTCTTTACAGATTATCGCAAAGTCAATGCTGTAACTAGAACTGATGTGTTTACAATACCTAGGATTGATGATTGTATCGATAGAGTAGGGCAAGCAAAGTTTCTGACCAAGATTGATTTATTGAAGGGTTATTGGTGTGTGCCTTCAACTGAGAGGGCCAAGAGCATCTCTGCTTTTGCCACACCATCTGGATTGTACCAGTATGAAGTCCTACCCTTTGGCATGAAAAATGCCCCAGCCACGTTCCAAAGGATGATACAGTCTACAATCGCCGGATTGCCACACACGGGTGCATACATCGATGACCTTATCACATGGAGTGACTCCTGGGAAGAACATCTTAAAGATGTAGAGATGTTGTTCCAGTGCCTGACCCAGGCTAACCTGACTGTTAACCTGAACAAGAGTGACTTTGGTTGTGCTACTGTCACCTATCTTGGCTACGTCATAGGCCAGGGTAAGGTGGCACCCATAAATGCTAAAGTCGAAGCCATCATGGACTTTCCAGTTCCTGACAACAAAAAAGCTTTGCGCCGCTTCCTTGGAATGAACGGGTACTACCGCAAGTTCTGCAAGAACTTTGCTGAGATTGCTCTCAGTCTCACCAACTAACTGAAGAAAGGCGTAAAGTTCACTTGGGATGAAGCATGCCAGAGAGCCTTCGATCGCCTGAAGTCTCTGCTGTGTCACTTCCCCGTGCTCAAAACTCCTGACTTCAACAAACCGTTCTCCATCGCGGTCGATGCTAGCGACCAAACTTGTGGATCTGTGCTCCTACAGAGAAGTGACTCTGATGACATTGAGCATCCCATGGCATACTTCTCCAGGAATTTCAATCGCCACCAAACAAACTATTCCACAATAGAGAAGGAACTGTTGGCTCTGGTCCTTTCTTTACAACACTTTGAGGTTTATGTTTGTACAGGGGAAAAGCCAATGATTGTGAACACTGACCACAATCCGTTAATGTTTTTGAGTAAGATGAAAAACAAGAATCGGAGATTGTTGAATTGGAGTTTGATTTTACAGGAGTTTGACTTGGAAATTAAGCATGTAAAGGGTGCTGACAATGTGATTGCTGATTGCTTATCTCATGTTTGAAAATGTGTGTATATATATATATATATATATATATATATATATATATATATATATATATATATAATATATATCACGTGTTTATTTGAATATTGTATGATATGTTGCAAAATGCAACAAAAATGCAATTGTCTATATATATAGACAAGTGTTCACTTAACCATTTTGTATTGAAAAGAAAAATTTTGCCTTTATGAGTCAAAATTTTTCCCTTTTGGAATGGAGGTGTAATGTGAATAAAGGCCACTAGATGGCAGTATTTACCTTTCTTTTATTAAGCTCAGACTGGAGAAGTCCCAGAATTAAAAAAAAGAGGTCTAAATGTGGGTGGGGTCTGCAAAAGAGTATATAAGGGAAAGAATTGAGACAGTAAAGTGGTAGGAGAAATTGCAAGGAGAAGGATACATGTGACCAGATCCGTCATTTCTGTTCAAGACCTGTGAAGTTTCTTTTGAGGATTTTTGCCTGTGTTAGAGCATTTTTTTTCCTTACCCAGGACATCACCAAGCCACCCCAACAAAAAGGGACTGTAAATATTTCTGTTTTCTTGTAAATCAATCTTGGTTATTAGTTGTAGGTTAGTATTAGTCTTTGTCTGTTAATTAAATGTGTTCAAGTTTTTAAAACTGTTTCTGTCATCCCTTGCTGATGATGTAGCTGTGGTGTTGTAAATTGTAATAACAAATTGGGGCCATAACAGTAATGTCAATGACAGAATCTTGCTGGTGAGTGATGCAGTGGCGTCTGAGGGCCCAAAGGTCACGGGCATACAGTAAAGGTCTTCGGCCTTGTCCCTTACACAAAGACATTTTTCCAGTTTCACTGAAACTTTTGATTATGTTATGCACCAGTGGCGTAGCCAGCGGGGGGCCAAGACACATCCCTTTATGACTGCAATTAGTAGTTCTCAATCATTTTCTTTTATTGATGCGTTTTCCAATAATCGTAACTGGCAACAGAAGGCAATGTTTCTCTCCATATGTGATTTAGCCCATTAAATCCTGGGCTAAATTCAGTACTGTTGTGGAAAAAGAACTTAGAATTGGGCTGAGAGCACTCCACAGCTAACAGGTGCTGCGTGTTCCCCAAATTAGGTAAGACGACAATGATTGTTGTCTTACCTAATCGTGGAGAACAAGCAGCACCTGTTAAGTGTGGAGCGCTCTCGGAATGAACCTTTTGTTAATTATGATAATGACTGAGAGCAGGTCAAGACTAATAATTGTTTTAAACCAAAGTTTTGTCCAAGCCAATCCTCTGTTCTTGTTCTGCAACTGTAATGAATTTATCCCATGATTTCATTGTTGTTAGATCACATATGGAGAGAAACAGTGTCTTCAGTTGCCAGTTAAGATCATTTGAAAACGTGTCAATAAAGGAAAATGATTGAGAACTACTAATTGCAGTCATAAAGGGACGTGTCTTGGCCCCCTTGCTGGCTACGCCACTGTTATGCACTGTCGATGATGAGACCTTCAAAGCCTTTGCAATTTGACGTTCAGGAACATTCTTTTTAAAGTATTCCACAATTTCTTTACGCAAGCCTTCACAGGGTGGAGAGCCTCTGGCCATCTTTACTTCTGAGAGACTCAGCCTCTCTAAGATTAGCTTTTATAGCTAATCATGTTTATCACAAACAGATTTTAACCATAATTAATGATGCATTTTATCCAAAGCATTTATTTCAGGTTATTGTTTTCATCATTAGCGCCAGTAGTGCTAGCATTTGCTTTTAGTCAGCGATCTTTTCAAGTCAATGAAATGGCTAATTATCTTGCAAGCATGCAAACACGATTTTTTCCATTAAGGTAATAAATTTGCATTTCTACGATAGCTTACACATGAAACATTTTACTACAGCCCTTTGAATGAAGATTGCTGCAAAACGTGGCATTACAAATAATTCTGTATCAAGTTCCTTTTCTGTAACAAAGTCCAGTTCAGAGATTTCAGCTGCTAAGGAATTCATGAGTCTCTCCGCCTTGAAAGTGTTTGAAGCAATGCGTTGCTTACGACGCTCATAACTGTTGCAATGGCAATGGTTGCTGCCACTGACGCTGGATTTTGCCCGACGGGCTGATACGGGTGACATAGGATTTTTGCCCAATGGACTGATACAGCCTCGTGCCTGAAGCTCGTATCACACGGGCAGATTCCCCCTATTTATAAGGAAGTATATGATAAAATACCAATATATAAGAAAGGGGACCGCACTGAGCCAGAAAATTACAGGCCAGTCAGTTTAACTTGCATTGCATGCAAAATACTAGATTCTATTATCAAAGACAAGCTGGAATTATTTCTTGAACTTAATATCTTGAAGGCTAGCCAACATGGTTTCTGTCAGGGAAGGTCATGCCTAACAAACCTCCTGGAATTCTTTGAAGAGGCCACCAAGACTTCAGAGTTGGGCTTATGACATCATATACTTGGATTTTCAGAAATTATTTGATGCAGTTCTGCATGAGAGACAAATTTTTGAAATGAGCTCCGTTGGAGTTACAGAGGGTATTCTGGAGTGGATTCGAAACTGGTTACAGAACAGAACACAAAGAGTGGTGGTCAATGGAATCTCATCTCAGCTAGGTATGGTGGGGAGTGGAGTCCCTCAGGGATCGTTGTTAGGGCCTCTGCTAGTCCACATCAAAATTAATGACCTTGATATGAATATTGAAAGCAAACTAGTTAAATTTGCGAATGATTCTAAATCGGGAGGTTTTGCGAACAGTTGAGAGTCCTCTAAAGTGATTCAGGATGATTTAGATAGAATCCAGAATTGGGCAGAAATGTGGCAAATGAAATTTAATGTACTAAATGTAAAGTGCTACATGTAGGTAATAAAAACGTTTGACAGGATTATTTCATGGGAGGTTTGAAACTGGAATGGGCTCCACATGAAAAAGGTTTGGGAGTGAATGTTGGCCAAACCCTTATAGGTTCTAACCATTGTGCCGTAGCAGCTTGAAAGGCCAAAAGGATGCTGGGATATAAAGCCAAAAGTATGGAAAGGTGGTCATACTTCTCTTGTACAACACATTTGTCAGACCACATCTAGAGTATTGTGTACAATTCTGGGGACCATACTCTTAAGAAACATTTTGAGGCTCTAGAAAAAGTTCAGAGAAGAGCCACGAAGCTAATTCCAGGTATAAAAGATGAAAGCTATGAGAAGAGGCTGAAGATCCTTAATCTCTTTAGTCTTGGGAAAAGGAGACTTTCGGGCAATCTGATCAAGGTCCTTAAATATGTTAACAAGGTGAATTATGTTGGATTATTCCAAGTTTTGTCAGTAGAACTCAGGGTCACAAATGGAATTTGCCTGGGGTAAATTTAGCACTGACATTTGGAAATATTTTTTTCACCCAGAGAGTAATCTCAATGTGGAATAGCTTGCTTGACTTTATTGTTGAGGCAGAAAGCTCAGGAATTTTCAAGAGCAGGCTTGATTTAATGCAAAATACCATCGAGTCATTGAGTATTTATAGTAATCGATTCACTGTAGTACTAAGTAACTGGCAAGTTCAGCTGAGCCTAGTTGAGCTGAAAGGCCTGCTTTCACCATTCATGTTATGTTATGTTATGTTAAGAAGCATGTTAATTAGCTATTTGAGCACATCAACAAATCTCTGCCAAAATGTAGGACTTTTTAGCCCAAACAAAAAGCAGTTATTTAAGGATGTATAAAATGCAAATATATTTAAGAAGAGGTGAAAGTTCAACTTTTTTCATATTTTCAACTAAATTAAAAGGCATTAATTATTGTTTGACCGTTTTGTATCAAAGAGGGCACAGAATGACCGACTAGCTGAAATGGATGCTGTCCCAATGTAATAATCTGAATGGTTCCAGTTGGGGAAAATGCTAAATATTATATAGCCATTTTAGACCTAATCATATAATTTAGCAGTAATTAGCAATTGATGCCCATGCACCAAACATTCCTCAAAATGGACCTGTCGTGGTCAGGAATTAAATTTCGAAATTAAGAACAGAGGTAATTATTAAGAACAGAAGTTATTTGGTATTCTCGTTATAAGAATGCTGTAATTGGATACTGTATTTGCACTCATTGGCCCTCATTTATCAAACTTGCGTAGGATCTGGTGTAAATATCTTCGTTCGCCAGGTGTCACGTCTGATTTACTAAAAGTGTGTACTTTGCAGATTTCGGTGTAGAACTGCCGTGGCGTTGATAAATCTGGCGGCAGAAACCATCGTAATTTACATGACACGCCCCTAAAAATTCATGCTCCGGGAGGCATAGTCCTGCCCACTTTACGACATGGACTCTAGAAAGATGGCAAAAAAAAGAGAACTTAACTGAGGAGGAAATATCGTCGGCCTGCTGATAAACCTCGTATCTACAGTTTGATGACAAACAAAAACTTGTATGTCCACGATAATAGCATAAATATTGCAACATACAAAATTTCATTGATTGGATACATTCTTGGAGGAAAAATAGTCATCCCACCCGAACACAGCTCAACTGCATGCTTACATGCAAAATTAAACTTTTTTTTGCTCTCCTGTTAAGTTTATCATTTCGAAGATACAAGGTTTTATCAGCAGGCCGAGGATTGATGGAGGAAAACAAAATTATTTTATTTGGAAGTCTTAAGAGTGGCAAAAAGGGAGCCGAGTAGGCTGCAGTTTGGAAAACTATTGCTGCTGCAGTAGTAAACACCGTTGGGGTTGAAAACCAGAGTGCAGCAGAGATTTTATTTAATTCATTAATAAATCGAAGTGACTATTCGCTCTTAATTGTTGTGCTTGGACGCACTTAAATGACCAAAATTCTTGTTAGACACACTTATTATTGTAGCCAAGACGCACATTTCTCCATTGCCCACACTTATTCTAAAGCTAAAATTTTTTCTTGGCCAGACTTATTTTAAGCGGTACTTTCCAAGTGGCACTGGAATGGTCATCAACTTGCGCACTCACAAGTGTGGTCAAGAAAAAAATTTAGCATTGGCCACACTTAAAAGTGCGAATAACATCGGCCTTAATAAATTCAATTTATAGATCCACGATATTTCATGTTATATTGCCTACATAGTAGACAATCCAAATGCTTTACATTTGCAACAGCGCACGGAGCGGTGGAGGCCAACCAGACTCGAACCTCCAGCTGTCACAACACTGATGGGCACCCCTCCATCGTGGGAATGCGAGTTGGTGGGGACATGGATGAGTCCCCCCGCCTCGATCAGAGCACCATGAGGGTAATTGGTAAAATACAGTCTGCAGAGAACACTCTTCATTGTACTTTTATCAGTATTACTCCATGACATGTTATAGGGTGCCACACAAAACGAGCAGCCACTCGTCACTGTCCCGGATGAGATCTATGTGCCGAAAGTTCTTCTCACTTCGGACAGAAGCTTATTCCTCTAACAATGGAAGATCTGCCATTGTCAAAATGTGATCACTGTCGAAATGTCCGTAGGCATCTATATACTGAGCAACAAAAGAAACGCAAGCTAGCTAGTTAGTTAATGTACTAGAGGGACCGAAAAATAGGGACCGAATAATAAAGAAATGTTTGATGAAATGAGTGTAAATGTGCACGCGCTAGTAATAAATTTGATTTTCTAAAATAATTACGCGCAAACTTATTTTCCAGTCTGCCTTTAATTAGGCTAACTTTCATTTATTTTGTTGTTCAGTATATATGTGACTGGATGAGCATCTGACATACACTGCATATCTGCCAAGCTGCGCATTGCGCTTAATCAAATATATTGTAACCGTCAGCTGTCTGGCCTGACAAGCTGGTTGTTTCCAAATAAGAGAAACTAATTTCTCAACATAGGTGCAATTTATCTATTAATTAAATGAAATTATTAAATAAATAAATAATGAAATCTCTGTAGAGAAATTAATTACACTTATATTTTGAAACAACCTGCTTTTGTTCATTTATTTATTCATTCAGTTATTTAGTCTATTTATTATCCCCCGCCAACACGAAGTGGGAGGGGGATATAGGTTTGACCTCCGTCCGTCCGTCCGTCCGTCCGTCCGTCCGAGATAAAGGGGACAGCTTTACTCAGAAAGTACTACAGATACAGTAACCAAATTTGGTGTGTAGCTTCAGACCATAAAGGCCTTGATCGAGTTCGAAAATGAGAAGCGCACGATTGGCGGGGGATGTTGTAGACCATGTCGACTTGTTTATTTTACAAATAAGAACAACAACAGCATGATGTCCGCATCGCTGCATATGGTTTATTACTCATTTTGACAGCTGCACTCGTTCCTGCATGCTGTTCACTGTTTTCAGATTTGCGTACACCTGGTCAGAGCTGGCATGAGATTTTTGCGGACCGTTCGCTCACGTTCAGATTGATAAATGCCGATTCTTGCGGGAGATTTGGGTACACCCATTTTTTTGGTGTACGCTAGTTTGATAAATGAGGGCCATTGACCCCATGTACTGATTGCGCTTATTTTAATACTTGTTTACCTGCAGGTTTCATGATTATCTTCCCATTTTATTTCTCTGGACATTCACCGAAATTTAAAAAACAAGCAGCTGCTTAGGAATGATTAGCACTTCTGCCTCATAACAAGAAGGTCATGGGTTTGAATCTGGCCTTGGAGCCTCTCTGTGTGGAGTTTGCATGTCCTCTTTGTGTTCGCTTGGGTGTCTCCCAGATACGCCAGTTTTCTCCCACAGTCCAAAGACATGCATATCACTCTAAATGGAGACTAAATTGCCATAGGTATGAGCGTGAGAGCAAATGGTGTGTGTGCCCTGTGATGGATTGGCGAGCTGTCCAGGGAGGAATTCCACCTAAAATTAGTGTCCTCAGTTTCCAAACGCTTATTGAGTGTTGTTTAAAGGAGACGTGATGCAAGGTGGTAAATATGCCCCTGTCCCAGCTTTTTTGGAACAGGTTGCAGGCATCAAATTAGAAATGAGTGAATATTTCCAAAAAAACTGTGAAGTTTATCAGTTTGAACATTCAATATCTTGTCTTTGTAGTGTACTCAGTTGAATATAGGTGGTAATGGATTTGCTAATCATTGTATTCTGTTTTTATTCACGTTTTACACAACGTCCCAACTTCATTGCAATTGGGGTTTGTATTTAAATCTATTCTAAAATAAACCAGCAGCCATTGAAGGGAAGCTGAAAAGAGTTGATATGATCATGCTTCTGTGATTCTGTTTAAAGTCAGGCAGCTGCATTTTGAATACCCTGAAGCCAAGCAATTAAAGCAAGTATACAGTCTATTGCAATAATCCAAATAACAAGCAATAAAAGCATGAATGTCTCCTTTGATATCATTGAAAGAAACGGACAATATGGTACTAAATATATTTCTCAGGTGGAAAAAACATGGCTTAGCTAGCCTTTTAATGTGGAACTTAAGGTTGTTTATTCATAATGGATCATAGATCATAATGGAAATAGAATTTGCCTTCTATTCTTTCTTCTGATGAGGCTCATCTTGTTTATCCAAACTCATGTCAAAAGTTCTGTCATGTTGACCGATGGACTTTCCCGATTTATAGCAATAGAATGCTGTTCCTCTTTCTCAGTGTGGTGAGAGGCTTGCATTAAGATTCCCTCTTGACTCCTCTCTACTATGCTTCTTCATAGCAGAGGAAGGAGACCCACATTTCTGGAATGTAAAAGGAAAAGAGGCTCTGTGGAGGGCCTTAAGGCTGAAGCCCAACCCATACCAAGCCAAGAACCTCATCCTATTTCTCGGTGATGGTGAGAGAAGGAAGAGTGTGTTGAGACAAATTAAAACTTCTATCCCATGTCTCATGGAGGTTTTAATCTTTTGCTTTGGCTGTCTGTCCACAATATTTTAAAGGCAAATACAGTACTCTGAAGAAATTAAAACTAATTCTTATTTTTCTTTGCATTTTTATCATCTATTAAGGTCTTAGTGGTGTAGAATTTGATCTTAATTGCAATTTTCATGTCCACTACACAGTACTGTTCCCTGTATGAATTTCATAAGAGCATTGTGTTTTCTGAACCTGAAAATCTTTTCATGTGTCTGAGCATTGTGGAAGATAGCACTTGAACCTGTATGTGCCCAACCTGTGTCCAGGCATGGGCATTTCTACCGTGACTGCAGCCCGGATCCTCCAAGGGCAGATGGCTGGAAAGACAGGCGAGGAAAGCTCCTTGGCCATGGATTTGTTTCCCTACTTGGCGCTCTCAAAGGTTAGGCCCCTAAGAATGCATCGCATTCTGCAGAACCAAACTACCCTGTGAATCATTTGCTCAGAGAAGAGGCTAATCATGATGCATTATAACGCCAAATGGTTGTACCTTGCTCGAGTAAAAAGCAGAGGACAGATTTAAGGTGCCTTCCACTAATAACTGCACCCTTAAGAAATATAATTCCCGCAATCTTTTATTCAAAACCCAAATTTATAAAAAGTTATTGGAGGGAAAAAATATTCTTAGGTCCAAATAAATAGTATTCCTGAAAAGATTTGCAGCTGTCATTGGCACCCCTAGAAAATTTAACAAGAAAATGTCTTTCCCAGTCATATTTTACATTTTGAAGTTCACCACAATGCTTTGGGGAACTTATTGGTAACCCGGGACTTTCTGACTGGTTTTAATGTGATTTAGCATGGTTAAGAATACACCAGCCGGTGGTGTTTAAAGATAAAGTAAACATACAGTAAACCTACATTGCCAAATAAAGTACATAATCTCTGCTACCTAAATCTTTTTTTTTTATTGTTTTAACATTGTGTAATCTGCTTTCAAACATCTCATAATCCTAGCAATGACAGAATCTGCTATTCCCGCCATAGAAAATAATCTACCAATTTTATTTTTAGTCGAGCCCCCGAAGGGGTTTTGCGAGACTATTGTAATCGCTTCGTGTGTCTGTGTGTGTGTCTGTCCGGACTGATATCTCTGGAACCGCGAGGCCGATTGCCTTCATATTACACAGGCGGGTTCCTTGTGAGAGTCTTTCGGCATGACATAAATTTGAAGGTCATAGGTCAAAGGTCAAGGTCAAGGTCATCATGTCGGCGGATAACTATGGGCGAGACTATGAATTCTCTGAATGCTTGTTTATTTTATTTATTTATTAAGCTTTGACAGAAGTCAGGAATGATCGCACAGGAGGCAAGGCACCTATTGTGAGGCAATCATCCCACAGCATGTACAGACAATTGAACAATGAGAAGAAAAAAAAAAAACATATATATATATATATATATATATATACATATACACACATACACACATAGTAATAATAAAATAAGACAGTTTATCAGCAAGTGTAAGTAACATCAGAGGGACAGACGACAACGTGAACAATGACATTTGCCAACCCATGTACATGAATCATCAGAAGAAAAATAGTTGTTGAACTTTTCTTTATAAAAATGAAATAGCTTCGATTTAAAAGCAGCTGTAGTATCAGAAATTTGATAGAGGTGACTGGCATTCCACAAATTAAATAATCTGTTAAAATATGAATGGCGAAAAGTTTCAGTCCTAAATTTTGGAATTTTCATTAAAAATGTATCCTCATTTTGAAATGAAACAAAATGGTTGTAGTTAATGTCATATTCCCCCTTCAAGCATTTGCACAAGAATACACAATCAAATATGTCACGTCAGTAGCCCAGTGGTAAAAGATCAAGCTTCATTAGTCGGGCTTTATAATTGCTATCAACACAATCATTATAACCAAGAATGTACTTAGTGGCTCTCCGTTGCACACCTTCAATATGAAGGAGAGATTTTTTTGATGATACGGCCCAAGATTGGGCGGAGTATTCTAAAAGTGGTCTTATAAGCGAAATATACAGTTTTCGTTTTGTTTGAACTGAACACGTATGACCACAAGTTCTTTGAATTAATCCAAGCATGCGATTTGCTTTACTAACCAAGACATTAGCATGTGCATCCCATGATAAATTTGATGACACCACAATCCCAAGATCACGCATGCAGTCCACTTTTTCAATTAGATTACTATTCATTGTGTAATGGTGAAGAATGGGAATTCGCTTCCTTGTAACGCTCAATAGTTTACATTTACCAGCGTTAAATCTCATGTCCCATTTGCGACTCCAATCAAAGATGTTTTCTAGGTCGCACAGTCTTGCGTGTTTCTGATCTCTCTTATGCATTTAGAATCATCTGCAAACAAGGCAACCCTAGTCTCAGGACTTACACAGTCTGGCATGTCATTAATATACAGCAGAAACATCAAAGGGCCCAAAATTGATCCTTGTGGAACCCCTGATTTAACGGGAGACCAGGATGATAGGGCACCATCGACAGCAACTCTTTGTTTACGATTGGATAAGTACGACGTAAACCACTTTAAAAGATTTCCATGAAATCCGTATGTCTGGAGTTTATATAAAAGTAAGTCATGGGGGACAGAGTCGAAAGCAGATGAAAAGTCTAGATATAAAATATCAATTTGTCCGGACTGATCTAAGCATTTGCCAACATCGTGAAATACCTGGATTAACTGAGTTGTTGTCGACCTACCCTTAACAAAACCATGTTGCAGGTGATGTAGAACAGGCACTACAAGAGGGTAGACAAAATTAAGTATGCACCTTTCCAGCACCTTGCTACAAATGCACATTAACGATACCGGTCGATAATTACTCACATTTTCTTTGTCAGATTTTTTATGGACTGGAATAACATTTGCTCTTAGCCAATCAAGTGGTAATTCTCCAGTTTGAAGAGATTTGTTAAAAAGACTACAAAGTGATGGAGCCAATTCACGAGCACATTCTTTTAAAATTCGAGCTGGTAACCCGTCAGGCCCATATGCTTTATTTGTATCAAGGTTAATCAAAACTGATTCAACTTCATGGGCAGTAATCCTTAAATCACCCAAATGAACATGTTTGAAGACTGTTATATCCGGGTATGTTCGTTCTAGAGGCTGAGGGGTAAATAGGGATTGAAAATACTTGTTGAACAGACTAGCCTTTGTGCTAGGATTGGAGGCAGTTTTATCTCCATAAGCAACAAAACTGGGGACACTTTTTGTCTTTGTTTTACTCTTGAAGAATCCCCAGAAACGCTTTGGTGTCGTGGCAAGAGAATCACTGAGAATGTCCAAATACTGATTGTACTTGAAAGTACATGTTTAATTTATTCCTTAGTTTGCGAAATTTTGTCCACAACGCTGGAGTATTGCGTTTTTTTAGCAAGTTTCCGTGTGGATTGTACCTTGTTGCTCAGGTGGCGCACTTCAGTGTCAACCCAGGCAGGAGAATTTATATCCTTAATTACAGCAATGGTAATAAATTTGCTGACAGATGAATGTACAAGATCAAGCCAACTTTGCCAATTAACATTAATATCAAGATGAAGGAGAGCAGAATGAAATGACACTTTGTCCATGTGAGATCGTAGCCCGATAAAGTCAGCTCTTTTAAAATTGTACACGTTTCTCGCGCATGTGCGGAGTCTGTTGACACGGGTTTGAAATTTGAACTGGATCACAGCATGATCACTGTCAAACTGACCAAATGTTACATTGGGCTCGGAGCAACGTTCAGGGATATTGGTAAAAACTAAATCTAGCACATTTCCCTTAATATGAGTAGGTTGGTCAATGATCTGGGTAAGGGAAAAGCTGTCAGCCAAATCACACAGCGTGTGACCGATGTTCGCCGATTCGTCCCACCAAGGAATATCTGGGAGATTAAAATCGCCATGCGCGAATAAAATTTTGTACTCAATACTGCATTTAGTAAAAACGTTAGACAAAAAATCATTTAAAGACAAAGGATCACTATCTGGAGGTCTGTAGCACAAGATAATGCATACTTTCAATGATCTACTAGGCACAAGTTCGCAAATTATAACCTCACAAATACTGAGTTCCAAATCGGGCCGACGGCGGGAGATAATATTAATACGAATACCAAGAAAAACTCTGCCGCCTCATTTGCCACCTCTGTCTCTGCGATACAGGGTGTAACCCTCGGGAAGAATTTCATTTGACGCGACAGAGTCGTTCAACCAAGTTTCTGTGAGGGCGACGATATCAGGCATGCCAGCGTATATTAAGCCTTGAAGTTGAATCAGCTTGTTATGTTTTTTATTGACAGACTTCACGCTTCTTGTGTTCAATAAAAAAAAGTTCAGGCCCTTGACTAAATTAGGTCGTGATTCGGCTACATTGTGAGAAATAATACTGGAATCGCTAGGAGAGTCAAGAGAGGATAACGTTACGACACCGTGGTCAACCTGTAACTGAGTACCAGAGCTGGTAACCCTCGGGTTTTTATTCCGCGTTGACTGGCGTAGTCATTTGCGTGACATATTTATGGTAAATAAAATGTTATCGGCAAGCTTCCATGCACCTAACGGAGAGGGATGAATTCTGTCTCCTCTGAAGAAAGCTGCACGCTCCCAAAACAAATTAAAATTGTCAACAAAAAACATGCTATGGGAGGTGCAAATTGACTGCAGGTTGTTAGGACGTTGCTAGGCAGTTGCTATGGTGTTCTGCATGGTTGCTAGACAGTTGCTATGGTGTTCAGGGTAGTTGCCCGGGCGTTGCTAGGCAGTTGCTATGGTGTTCTGGGTGGTTGCTATGGCGTTGCTAGGCAGTTGCTATGGTGTTCTGGGACGTTGTTAAGGCGTTCTGGGTGGTTACTAGGGCGTTGCTAGGCGGTTGCTATGGTATTCTGCATGGTTGCTAGGCAGTTGCTATGGTGTTCTGGGTGGTTGCTATGGCGTTGCTAGGCAGTTGCTATGGTGTTCTGGGTAGTTGTTAGGTGGTTGCGAGGCAATTGCTAAGGCGTTCTGGGTGGTTATTAGGGCGTTGCTAGGCGGTTGCTATGGTGTTCTGCATGGTTGCTAGACAGTTGCTATGGTGTTCAGGGTGGTTGCTAGGGCATTGCTAGGCAGTTGCTATGGTGTTCTGGGTGCTTGCTAGGGCGTTGCTAGGCAGTTGCTATGGTGTTCTGGGTGGTTGCATTGCTAGGCAGTTGCTGTAGTGTTCTGGGTGGTTACTAGGGCATTGCTAGGCGGTTACTATGGTGTTCTAGGTGGTTGCTAGGACGTTGCTAGGCGGTTGCTATGGTGTTCTGGGTGGTTGCTAGGACGTTGCTAGGCAGTTGCTATGGTGTTCTGGGTGGTTGCTAGGGCATTGATAGGCAGTTGCTATAGTGTTCTGGGTGGTTGCTATGGCGTTGCTAGGCAGTTGCTATGGTGTTCCGGGAGGTTGCTAGGCAGTTGCAATGGTGTTCTGGGCGGTTGCTAGGGCGTTGCTAGGCAGTTGCTATGGTGTTCTGGGTGGTTGCTATGGCGTTGCTAGGCAGTTGCTATGGTGTTCTGGGAGGTTGCATTGCTAGGCAGTTGCTATAGTGTTCTGGGTGGTTACTAGGGCATTGCTAGGCGGTTACTATGGTGTTCTAGGTGGTTGCTAAGACGTTGCTAGGCGGTTGCTATGGTGTTCTGGGTGGTTGCTAGGACGTTGCTAGGCAGTTGCTATGGTGTTCTGGGAGGTTGCTAGGGCGTTGCTAGGCAGTTGCTATGGTGTTCTGGGTGGTTGCTATGGCGTTGCTAGGCAGTTGCTATGGTGTTCTGGGAGGTTGCTAGGCAGTTGCTAGGCAGTTGCTATGGTGTTCTGGGTGGTTGCATTGCTAGGCAGTTGCTATAGTGTTCTGGGTGGTTACTAGGGCATTGCTAGGCGGTTACTATGGTGTTCTAGGTGGTTGCTAGGACGTTGCTAGGTGGTTGCTATGGTGTTCTGGGTGGTTGCTAGGACGTTGCTAGGCAGTTGCTATGGTGTTCTGGGTGGTTGCTAGGGCATTGATAGGCAGTTGCTATAGTGTTCTGGGTGGTTGCTATGGCGTTGCTAGGCAGTTGCTATGGTGTTCTGGGAGGTTGCTAGGCAGTTGCAATGGTGTTCTGGGCGGTTGCTAGGGCGTTGCTAGGCAGTTGCTATGGTGTTTTGGGTGGTTGCTATGGCGTTGCTAGGCAGTTGCTATGGTGTTCTGGGAGGTTGCATTGCTAGGCAGTTGCTTTAGTGTTCTGGGTGGTTACTAGGGCATTGCTAGGCGGTTACTATGGTGTTCTAGGTGGTTGCTAAGACGTTGCTAGGCGGTTGCTATGGTGTTCTGGGTGGTTGCTAGGACGTTGCTAGGCAGTTGCTATGGTGTTCTGGGTGGTTGCTAGGGCGTTGCTAGGCAGTTGCTATAGTGTTCTGGGTGGTTGCTATGGCGTTGCTTGGCAGTTGCTATGGTGTTCTGGGAGGTTGCTAGGGCGTTGCTAGGCAGTTGCTATGGTGTTCTGGGTGGTTGCTATGGCGTTGCTAGGCAGTTGCTATGGTGTTCTGGGAGGTTGCTAGGCAGTTGCTACGGTGTTCTGGGTGGTTGCTAGGTGGTTGCTAGGCAGTTGCTATGGTGTTCTGGGTGGTTGCTAGGGCGTTCTGGGAGGTTGCTAAGGTGGTCGCTGTGGTGTTCTGGGTGGTTGCTAGGGCAGAGTTCAAGGCAAGAGGGTGAAGATTAGAGCAATTTTCTCATTGACTTCCATTATAACGAGGTTTCAGAGGTCCATGTTTTTTGGGAATTGTGGGAAATCTGTAAGTCGGATCGCTGAGTAGTCAAAGCACACTCCTCACAAGCGAGCCGCACGTTTTGACGTGTAATGTGTGGTGGTGAAAATTGTGGGAGAAGTAGCGAACCGTGCGATTACGGAAGAAATTGGAATAATAATAATAACTAGAAAATTCCAGCAGAAATTTTGAATGTGCCTGCTGCTCTACGAGTACAGTGTTGGAGGTGGTTGCCAGCGTTCTGGTACGCAGTTGATATCATGTTATGGGTGGTTGCTAGGGCGTTGCTAGGCTGTTGCTATTCTGGGGGGTTGCTAGGGCATTGATATGGTATTCTGAGTGGTAGGGAAGGCGTTGCTCGGCAGTTGCTATGTTGTTCTGTGTGGTTGCTACGGCATTGCTATGGTGTTCTGAGTGGTTGCTAGGGCGTTGCTATGCAGTTGCTATGGTGTTCTGGGTGGTAGTTAGGGCTTTGCTAGTCAGTTCCTATGGTGTTCTGGGTGGTTGCTTGGTGGTTGCTATGGTGTTCTGGGTGGTTAGTGGGACGTTGCTAGGCGGTTGCTATGGTGTTCTGGGTGGTTGCTAGGGCGTTGCTAGGCAGTTGCTATGGTGTTCTGGGTGGTTGCTAGGGCATTGCTAGGCAGTTGCTATAGTGTTCTGGGTGGTTGCTAGGGCGTTGCTCGGCAGTTGCTATGGTGTTCTGGGTGGTAGTTAGGGCTTTGCTAGTCTGTTCCTGTGGTGTTCTGGGTGGTTGCTAGGCAGTTGCTATGGTGTTCTGGGTGGTTGCTTGGTGGTTCCTATGGTTTTCTGGGTGGTTGCTGGGGCGTTGCTAGGCAGTTAGTATGGTGTTCTGGGTGGTTGCTAGGGCGTTGCTAGGCAGTTGCTAGGCAGTTGCTATGGTGTTTTGGGTGGTTGCTAGGGCATTGCTAGGTGGTTGCTATGGTGTTCTGGGAGGTTGCTAGGCGGTTGCTATGGTGTTCTGGGTGGTTGCTAGGATGTTGCTCGGCAGTTGCTATGGTGTTTTGGGTGGTTGCTAGGGCATTGCTAGGCAGTTGCTATGGTGTTCTGGGTGGTTGCTAGGGCATTGCTAGGCAGTTGCTATGGTGTTCTGGGAGGTTGCTAGGCGGTTACTATGGTGTTCTGGGTGGTTGTTAGATGGTTGCTAGGCAGTTGCTATGGTGTTCTGGGTGGTTACTAGGGCGTTGCTAGGCAGTTGCTAAGGTGTTCTGGGTGCTTGCTAGGGCGTTGCTAGGCAGTTGCTATGGTGTTCTGGGTGGTTGCTAGGGTGTTGCTAGGAGGTTGCTATGGTGGTTGTTAGATGGTTGCTAGGCAGTTGCTATGGTGTTCTGTGTGGTTACTAGGGCTTTGCTAGGCAGTTGCTATGGTGTTTCTGGGTGGTTGCTAGGGCGTTGCTAGGCAGTTGCTAGGCAGTTGCTATGGTGTTCTGGGTGGTTGCTAGGGCGTTGCTAGGAGGTTGCTATGGTGTTCTGGGTGGTCTGCTAGGTTGCTAGGCGGTTGCTATGGTGTTCTGGGTGGTTGCTAGGGCGTTGTTAGGCGGTTGCTATGGTGTTCTGGGTGGTTGCTAGGACGTTGCTAGAAGGTTGCTAAGGTGTTCTGGGTGGTTGCTAGGGCGTTGCTAGGCAGTTGCTATGGTGTTTTGGGTGGTTGCTAGGGTGTTGCTAGGTAGTTGCTATGGTGTTCTGGGCTTTTGCTGGAGCGTTGCTAGGCTGTTGCTATGGTGCTCCTCGTGGTTGCTAGGGCATTGCCAGGCAGTAGCTATGGTATTCCTGATGGTTGCTAAGGCATTGCTTGGCAGTTGCGATGGTGGTGAGGGTGATTGCTTGTGCGTAAATATGCGGTTGCTATGGAGTTCTGCCTGGTTGCTAGGGAGGGATGAAAATCCATGATTTTCGGGAATTGTGGGAAATCCGTAAGTTGGATCGCTTAGAAAAGACATACCACACCATTCCCAATCGAGCCACACGATTTAATATAGACACATATTAAAATCCTGCATACTTCTTTATTAGTGGGCCTGAGCTGAGTACAGCTCGGTGTAATTGTATGGGTTTTCTGCAATCTGCAAGACTAGTTGCGAATCGAAATTTTTGCGGAAGAATAAATAATAATAAAAATATAGTCACAGAATAATAGTAGTGGCCTGGGCTTTGCCCAGGCCCGCTACACTCCCTCCTGGGGAGAGTAGTGGGCCTGCACTCAGCTCAGGCCCACTAATAAAGAAGTATGCAGGATTTTAATTTGTGTCTGCATTGCTGCAGGCACATAATAATAATAATAATAATAATAATAAAGAAGTATGCAGGATATTAATATGTGTCTGCATTGCTGCAGGCACATAATAATAATAATAAAGAAGTATGCAGGATTTTAATATGTGTCTGCATTGCTGCAGGCACATAATAATGGCATATCGTTTTGGATAACAGAAATTATGTACTTTATTTGGCATAGGTTTACCATGTGTTTACTTATCCTTTAACAGAAAGTTATTGAGCTTCAGAAATGTGGAAATTACATAGATGATGGCCAATAGGTCAAAATTTCCCATTGTGACTATCAACACAATAATTAAGCCCTTTGCACAGAGGCAAAGTCTGGCTATGCATGCAAATTGATATCTATCGACTTTTCTTGGTCTTTTTATTTGTCGGTTTTTTTCCGTTGAAGATAGACAACAGTCTTTACTCGGTCTCTTTTAAAAATTAGTCAGATGGATCAAACAGATTCACGCATTATTTCCACTCCAGAGATAAAATAGTGCTTGCTGCCAGTGAGCAAATCAATTCCATGACCATTGACATTGTGAATCAAATATCGCATGCACGATCAAGACTGTCGGACGCAAAATGCAAAATACTCCATGTCCGGTAGCCAGCAGAAAGTAGAAGTTATGACATAACAAATAAAAATGTATCACCAACAATCAGGACATCCATTTTTTTTTATTTATTGTTATTTTTTTATTATTTGTGTATTTTTTAAAATATTTTTTTATTTTATTATTTTTTTTAAAGTATATCACCAACAATCAGAACATCCCTCTCACTGGGGGCCTGAAAATCGGCTCCCCGACCCTTCGACCTTGACGTGGTGTGAGAGCCGGAATGTACCAATTTCCTAGTCCCGGGGTCGTTGCAACATTCCTATTCGGTAACCTCGAATGAGGGATGGAAATTGGATAGTCGCTAAAAGGAGGGTCACCAGTCCGGCCTAAACAGGCCCTGCAAGCCGTAGGCTGGACTCAAAGCCCATATTGCGCGAGTACCCAACGATAGCCTCAAAACTAGACGGATGAAAAAGAAGTCTGACTCGGAAAAATCTTATGGACTGAGAATTGGAACACTAAATATTGGTATTTACAGACATAAAGAGGAAGAAATCTTACGAATTATGAAAAGAAGAAGGTTTGACATCCTAGGACTACGTGAGACACGCCTCAGAGGCGAAACCATTGCTAAAAGGTAACCATTGGTAAACCTAGGGGATGGTTTTACCCTTATCTCAGGAGGTGAAAAAGAGGGAAATCTACATGCAGGAGTGGCAATTACTGTTGGTCCAAGGCTAAAAGATAGCATAGAAAACATCATCATTATAAATTATAATATTATAAATGTGGGGGGGGGGGTTCTCTTGTATGTAAAGAATAACTTGAAATGTAATCAGATTACGTGGCCAAGTAATATTATACTTGAATGCATTGGTATATTTCCCTTTCGAGAGAGATGTCTGTCACTCTCATCTGCATCTATCGCAAACCTACAGCTAACATAGATTTTTATGACCAGCTTAAGGCACTCCTTTCTTCATGCAATCATGAAAAAATCAAAAAAGAAATCATGCTCTTTGGTGATTTTAATGTCAATTGGGATGACAAAAAAGACAGAAAACACATCAAGCTTATAACTGACTACTTCAAGCTCATTCAGATAATAGAGCAACAGAATTACACACCGTACACAATCCAGAATTGACTTAGTTTTCACTAATAAGCCGGAAAGAATCATGAAAACCCATAACCTGTTAACAGGACTCTCGAACCATAACGCAATCTTTTTTTCTAGAAAAATCAAATGTTCAAAAAATTTGTATCATACTCCAATTAACCGATCTAATATGATTACCCCTAAGAATTAATTAGAAAATGTGGATAGAGCTTTAAAAGATGTTGACTGGTCTGGCTTTATGGAATGTGATGATGCAGACATTGGCAGTGACTTATTTCTCTCTAAAGTCAAAGAGGTTATCCTCTCATTCTCCAGGAGAGAGCGCCAGGGGAAAAAGAAGTCCACCTCTCTCCCTTGGCTTAACTCTGTCTGCTTAAAACTGATGAAACATAGGGATCAGCTGCTCATAAAATCTTTTAAGTCTGGGCTTAATACAGACAGACTTAATTTTAAAGTAGCTGGAAGCAAAGTGACATCAGAATTACGTAAGGCCAAAGCTGATTTTTTTATTCAAATTATTGAGTACGCTAGAGGTAACAGCAGAATATGAATAAATTAATAGGGAAACAACCCAAGCAGGAAATTAAAGGTCTGGAATTAAAAATTGACAATCAGCTGGTGAGAAACCCATAAAATCAACAGAGGATTTGGTGAAACAGTTCACATCCCTCGAAGCTTCTGATCAGCAGGTTTTTAATTCATCTGAAAATATCGAGCCAAAATTTTATATTCAAGAAATTACAAAATCAGAAGTTATTGATATCATTAGTAATCTGAATAACTCTAAAGCCAAGCATATTCATGGGCTTGACACCAGTTTTTTAAAATTACATAAGGATGCTTTAGCTCCCCCACTTGTGCATTTGGTAAATTTATTTATCAAAAATTCTACTGTCCCAAAGGCATGGAAATTGGCCTCAGTCACTCCAGTATTTAAAGCTGGAGACAAGACAGATATGAATAATTATAAACCTATTAGTATTTTATCAGTTACTTCTAAAATAATTGAAAAATGGGTTGCCAAACAAGTTATTGATTTTCTCGGCAAAAGCAATACTTCTTTACATCCCATGCAATTTGGGTTTCGACCGCACCACTCCACTGAGACTGCATTGACCATGTTCATGGAGAAAATTAAGTGTTATCCAGAAGTTAATCGATGTGTCGGTGCTGTTTTTTTGGATTTAAAAAGAGCGTTTGACACTGTCAATCATAAGATACTTTTATCTAAATTGTCCCATTTCAATTTTTCCTCCAAAACTATTAAGTGGTTTGACTCATACTTGTCACATGGAGAACAACGCACTGTGGTGGACGGTGCCAGCTCTTCTTTTATGGGTTGCCCAGTAGGGATCCCTCAAGGATCCATATTGGGGCCCATTTTATTCACATTGTATATTAATGATTTACCTGATTTTTGTTTTAATGTGGATGTCCAGCTTTATGCTGATGACGCGGTCATCTTTACTAAAGCGAAAAATCCCGAGGAGGCAGCACGTGTGCTCTCTACAGCTCTTACACACATACAAACATCGCTCATCAGATCGTGTCTTATTTTGAATACAAAAAAAACTGTCTGTTTATTTTTGTCAAAGCAATCTGCCACTACCATGCTCTCTCGCTCAGGTGTTTTTTTTTTGGGCGAAGTAGAGCTGGAAGTTGTTAATGAATTTAAATATTTAGAGGTGATTATAGATTCTAAACTTTCCTTTAAAAACCATGTTAAAATGTTATCCAAAAAAATTAAATTTCATCTTTGCAACTTTAAGCAAATCCTTGTTGAGGTTCCTTGTCAGAAGCAGCAGCTCTAATGTTTTTGCACTCTATGATATTTTCACATCTAAGCTACTGCATCACCAGCTGGTCTGTGACAGGTTCTACTATCCTGAAACCAGTTGAGCTCCTGTACAAAAAAGCAGTTAAAATTCTAGACAAAAAACCTTTTTCTTATCATCACTGCAACATCCTAGTGAAATATAATTTGCTGAGTTTTCTTAATTTTTGAAATTTTCCTCTGTATGCTTAATATATTAAGTACTTCATGGCCTGGCGCCACCCCCACTAAAAGAGTTTATTACATTAAGACAGACGAGAACTACTAGAGCAATTACTAACAGGGACTGTGCGGTTCCCTATAGGAAAAGCACTTTCAGTCAGAATGCCCTGTCTATTAAAGGGACTGCAATTTGGAACACACTACCCTCATCCATAAAGGAATGTTGCACTCTGACCACCTTCAAGAGCCTCCTGAAGGTGTGGTTCAGAGCCAATCAAACGTGCAACCACCTTTAATGCCTTAACTGCTGCTGTTACTGTATTGCTCTATGTTTTAACATATATTTGTAATGTATTGTAATGTTGTGTGAGTTTGTTTTAACATTTTTGTAAAGGCCCAGTCACACAGCCGATCACGCACGAATCACTCACAAATCACGCACAGATTGGGTTTGTGCGTGCTTGTGCGTTGAGAAATTGACCAATTTTTCGGGGTGTCGGGGGTAGAAATCTCGGACGAATCACGCATGAATCGCGCATGAACCACGCATGTATCACTTACAATCACTGACATATCGCGCACGTCGACGCATAATAGCAAACACGGTGCAGTATTCCACGAACATTCGACGCACGCCCGACGCATGAATCACCGGCGGAGCACGTCCAAACACAAACGCTTCATGTACATTCCACGTACAAGCACTTTCGTTCCGCGCATGTCGACGCATGCCCCACGGATGAATCACTGACGGATCACGCACGAAAAACGCACCTTCGGCGTCACTATCGCTTCGGTTCAGCGCATATAAAAAGCGGTGAACGACGGGAGTTCCTCAGTACCTTTCACCAATCAAGAACACTTCAAGAGATGCCACCCAGGAAAGCTCGCTTGCCCTCAAAGACAAGGGTGCAGAAGAAGAAAGCTGCTGAAGAAGAAGTCCATGTAGATCCACCAGAAGCTGCTGCTGCTGAAAAACCTGCTGCTGGTGCTGCTGCTAGGAGGTCCCGTAGGTCTGGAATGGCAAAAGTGCCCGAAATGGCTGCTTTTCAATGCCAAAATACATACGTGAGTTGTCAGTGGTTCGTCAGTGGAACATCAGTGAATCATCAGTTTTCTGTCAGTCAGTCGTGCGACGGAAATGCGTCACTCGTCAGTGGATGTGCGTCGTTATGCGTTTTCCGTCAGTGATATGTCAGTTATTCGTCAGTTTTATAATTGATTGTCAGTGGATGTCAGTGGAATGAACGTGATACGTGCGCGTTTCATGCGTGATATGAACGTGGGGCATCAGTGGATGGACGTGGACGTGCGCGGATTCAAACCAGTTCTGACGCATAAGCACTGACGGCCGACGAGTGTCCCGCGCATAGTTACGCATACTTGACGCATAAACTACGCATGCCGACTCATGAATTACGCACACCAACGCACAGTTGTGCGTCGGAAAATTTTTGAACCGTTCAAAACTCAAAATCACGCACAAACCGCCTTCGACGCACATCCACTTACAATCACTGACAGTCCACGTTCGTTCCACCTACGCGCAGAAACGAAAATCTGTGCGTAATTCATGCGTAATTCATGCGTTTTCGCTGTGTGACTGGGCCTTAATCTAACACCAACCTGCCTTGAGGACTCCAGATGGAAATGAGCTTTTTGGCTATAATCTGGCATATTTACATGTACTGCGGTGCATATTCATTAATATGCATTGTCCTGGCTTAAAAAGAAAATAAATAAATAAATAAATAAATGAAAGAATTGTAAGTGTCCAAATAAAAATTAAAAACTGTGTCTATGGCATCACGTAAATCTACGCCCCACAACAGGGATGCTCAGTAGAAGAAAAAGACCTTTTTTACGACTAACTTGAGACAGCCATCAATCAGATGCCTCCTCTGACAGCACATGTCGTAACTGGAGACTTCAATGGAAGAGTGGGGATGAACAGATCAGGAATAGAAAGTACCCTAGGACCCTTTGGGGAAGAGACTCAAAACGAAGAAGGGGAACGACTTATCGATTTCTGTTGAAGGAATTACATGGCAATCATGAATGGAGTTTTCTGACATCAATATAGCCATATGATGACACGGTATTGCTGGAATAAAAACAATGGACAATGCGATCATGTGTCTATTATCGATTACATTATATCGTCTGACAAACGAATTGTAAATAATGTAAAAGTAATACCAGGAGAGTCTCTGGACTCAGATCATCGACTCCCGATAGCAGATCTCAACACTAAAAAACCTAGGATAGACAAGCCACGAACAACCAAGAAGATCAAAACTGATAACTTAAAGAAACCAGATATGCACGCAGCATATTATAGTAAATGTGACAAAATTGTTCTGACTGAATCAGATGATCCAGGTCAATGCCAGAGGGAACTCAAGGATAAGATACTCAGAGCTGCGACTGACACTCTTGGAATTCAAAAGATAGGTGGCGCAAGAAGAAGACGCACTCACTCCATAGTGGAATATAAATGTCAAAGAAAGCATCAAATGCAAAAATCAAGCATACAGGAAATGGCTAAAAGCAAAGAGCCAAGAAAGTAGACATTATTACATTCAACATTGCAACAAGACCAACAAAATTATCCAACAAGCTTAGAAAAACATTTGGGAATCTTTAGCAAAAGAATTGAATGAAGACAACAAAAACTCCAAAAAGAAAGTCTACAAACCAGCAAAATCAATGAGAAAACCTCAAGAGACTAGAAATCTTTTCAAAGACAAAGATAGACACCTGACCCAGATAAGATAGCTGAGACATGGACTCACCATTTCCAGTCATTACTAAACGTGGATCACATAAACATAGATGCTGTCGAAGAGTTGCATGAGCATGATTGTGAAGATTCAGACAGAAGTACTGATCAAGAAATAACAATAGAACAACTAGACAGGGCATTCAAGAAAATGAAATCTGACAAAGCCCCCAGACCTGACAAAATTCCATTTGAACTTCTGCCACAGCCCGACATCAAAAACCTCCTTCTTAAAATCATCAACAAAGCTTGAACTATTGGCAAAATACCACCCGAATGAGGTAAAAGCATCATTTGCCCAATCTATTAAAAAGGAGAAAGTTACAACTGCCGTAACTATAGGGGCATATCCCTTATGCCACGTGCCTGCAAAATACAAATTCTGGAAAAAAGAGCAAAAATCGAAAACAAACTCCAAGAATGGCAGCATGCCTACAGGAAAGGCTGAAGTACCTCAGACCTCATTTTCGCCATCAGGCAAATAACAAAGAAATCTTGGGTATTTGATCAAGATCTGCATCTTGCCTTGATTGATCTAACTAAGGCATTCAACTCAGTCCCACGTAAAAACCTATGGCATATCCTCAGTACAAAACATGACATCAAAGGAAAACTGCTAGAGGCTATCAAAAGTACATACAAACCTTGCACTTGTACAGTCATGACTGGATATCCTCATAACTAGTAACCACTAGTGTCAACAGTGGAGTTAAGCAGGGCAGTGTACTGTCACCAATACTGTTCATTGCGTACCTTGACAGTGTCCTCTTGGAAGTCAATAAAGAACAGAGTGACAAATTCCAAACCCTTGGATACCCAGATGACATCTGCCACTGGGAAAGGAGCTTTGAAGCAATACATTCAGCCTTGAAGAGATATGATGAGGAGTTCATAAAAGCTAGCATGAAAATGAACAAAGAGAGTGCCAAAACAGAGGTTCTCTTTTTCGGACAAAAACCGAAATGCGGAAATTAGAGTAAATGGAGACACCATTGGGAAAGTTGAGAAAGCTAAATACCTAGGTGCAGTCACATCACGAGAGTTGGGAAATAAAGTTGAAATAACAGAAAGCATCACCAAATTCAGCCAACAGGCGGCAGCACTCTACCCGATTCTCAGAGATAATCTAATCTCTATCGAGGTCAAAAAAACAATCTTTAACATCATCTTGAAACCAGGTCTCCTGTATGGCTCAGAATCCTGGGTGCTGACCAAAAGAGACGTTAGCAAACTGCAAGCAGCAGAAATGAAAATGGTCCGTACCCTCTTGGGTAAAACTAAAGCCAACAGAATCTGAAACATAGAACTGAGGAAAATGTTCGGCATAACTTCAATAGAGGAAGACATTGAGAGATCATTGTTCAAATGGTTAGGACACATAGAGAGATTGGAGGAGACCAGAATCCCCAAGATGGCCTTCAAATACCAACCCAAAGGAAATCGTCCTCTGGGCAGACCTAGGAAGAGATGGAAAGACAGAGTACAGGAGATGCTTACAAAATACAGACTGGGCAGACTTGACAGACTGGAGGAGGAGGGAGTATTCCATGGAGGCAACGATGCTCCATAAAGAATGGAGGCAATGATGCTATCGACTGACAGGCCTTACGGAAGATGTAAGATGTAAGAATCAGAACATCCAATGGGCACTGCAATCAATTTATTTGTCCGTAGGGGAGACCGGGTCTAGTTGTTATACTTTTACTTCAAACGGCTGTAGAATTGACATTATCAGGTTTTTGTTATCAATATGCACTGTAAAGATAGAAAGTTTATAAGACTACATGACTGATCTGCAGCAACCCCTATACTCGGCGCATGCAAATTGCTGGTGAGGAAAAAATAGACCCCTGTCACCTGTAACAAACTACCCCATAAATGGGGTTGTTTGTTACAGGAGGGGTAATTTGTTGCAGGTTGTGGGGCATTTTGTTACACTAAGAATTTGCTTAAGTGAGACGTGTTTCCCACTTAAGTAGGCAAGTCAAGGGGGATGCCTTGCTACTATTATCCCATGAAAGTATATCCACAGTAAGGAACCTCTTGAGTCATCCTTGAATGGCATTGTCATGTTTTGTTATTCGTTTGTAATTTCAAGGCATCTTTCTGAAATACAAAGAGGTGGAAAGTCATTCAGTGAGGTAATTTGATCTTGCCCAAGTTGTTACAGGTTTTGGGCAAGTTCTTACTGTAACAACTTGGGTGTATCAACAAGTCCATCAGCAACCCTTCGCCATTGTCCCGAAATTTTGAAATGTTCCAGTGCAATCTTTACATGGGTGTGTCATGACACAGTGGCTAATGTCTTCCTCTCTCATAATCCAGAAAATCTTGGGTATGTATCAATTACGCTTGATGTGAATCAAAATCTCCCAAACGCCAAGAAAGTTACATTTTTTCGAGCATTTTTCTGAAACACTAACCTGCGACTTTCGATGTACGTCCTTCTGTCATGCAAAGACGCGGGTCACCTTCGCGGCGCAGCAGGAAAAATTAGAGTGCCATATTATCCAAACTATTTAGAATGTAAGAACATGGACGAGTAACAACTAGACCCAGTCTCCCCTACAATTCCTGTCGGGCATTAAATGCAAAATCTGACAGCCAAAAAAAGAAAGAAAAAAAAAGGGGCATTTAGAACAGATTGACAATGAAATAAAGAATTAAAAGAAACATTTTAACAACAAACAGAACATCCAATGAAAACTGCAATTTATTTATTTGCAAGCCATCTTTTTTGGATGTTCTGTTTGTTGGGGATATATATTTTTATTCTTTATTTCGTTATAAATCTGTTCTCATATCAATACTTTTACTTTTTGCTGGCTGCCAGACATGGAGTATTTTGGATTTCATTTCGGACAGTCTTGATCGTGCATTCAATATTTATTTCACAATGTCAATGGTCATGGAATTGATTTGCTCACTGACTGCAAGCACTATTTTATCTCTGAAATAAAGCGTGAATCTTTTTGATCCATCTGACTAATTTTCAAAAGAGAGACCGAATGGAGACTCCTGTCTATCTTCAACGGAAGAAAAGAGACAAATAAAAAGACCAAGAAAAGTTGATAGCTGTCAATTTGCTTGTTGTGAAGGTCGCCAAGTTTGTATATCTAATAATTGCTGGAATACTAAAAAAATTTGAACTTTTGTGACTTTCGGACACAGAATTTTTTAGGATCTCTGCCTGACAGTCACTAAATTCATCATAAATGCACAAAGTCCCACGCCAGTGTCGACTCACTTTATTGAGTAAACAGAAACATTGATTGAAATTCTCGGTACATCTTGAAGGAATGAGCTCTCTTCTCAAAACATTCACGTTTAATACCTAAAAGATTCTGTAGATTTGAAGAAATTAAAAACAATAATCGACTGTTCGGACAGGGTGTTATATTGAAACCATTCGACTGTCAGACACCGAGATATATTAAAACCCTGTCCGACTTTCAGACACGTAGACACTGTGTTTCTCGTTTATTGTACAGTATTTTTTCAGATTGAAATCACAACACATGAAACCACTGCTCTGTGGTAGCTGCCGACGACAAGTCCAGATCTAGATAATCAGATGAGCAAAGTAAAACCTCTGCATGTCCACAGTAGGCTATAATAAAATCAGCATGTCTGAATGTTCATAAATATTTATCCCCCCCCCCCCTTCCCCCTTTATGAATATAACCCTTATTATAAGAGTGTTAGTTCAATTGATGAATACTTTTGACTGCGAGGTAAACGACTAAGTAGTCTTGTGATGCCATAGGGATTAGCTGGTTCAGGGATACGAGATCACGGAGAGAGACCTGAATTCATGCGACACGCTGGAATACTGGTGACAAGTCTTTTCAATGATCTGCACGATTAATACTTAATTTGCTCAGTCGACTAAGTTTAACATATTTTTGTTTAGATAACCAGAAAATGTTGTTGTTCAGAGAACAGGAGTAGGTTGCATATATTCCAATTCCTGAAGTGTCACCAAAATTGGCAAATGATCTTTAGCAGGCCGATTATACCCAGTATATGAAAAAAAAAAAACTAACAATGACAATGAGAACAATTTCACTTCATATGGAAAAAAAACTAGCAATGACAATGAGAACTATATCACTTTAAGGAACTGAGAATTTAAAATAGGCCTATATAAGCGTATATAAGTACAAATGAAAATGCACCACTTGAAAAAAGTCAATATTTAAGTTCAAATGAACTTCAATATAATTTTTATACAACAACAACACTACAGTGACGTCCCCAGACATGCCAGGTGCAAGAAATGCGAGAATTTCAAGTTAACTGTGACGCTAGGCAATTTTTTGCAAAAACGCAACATCTTGCACGCAGACCACGGGAAAAATGAATTTCACTCTGAATTTGTGCACACATTGCCTTTAAAAGCATGTGAATCCGAATAAAATTTCACTTCTTCACTGACACTTGTGAAACGTCGACACTATGCCGCGACTTACTGCCCCTGAACGGGAACGTGCCATAGGCATGCTTCCAATTGGCGCCAGCACCAGGGAAATTGCCAGACGACTACACTGCGCACACACAACGATCGCAAAACTCCATCAAAGGTTTCTGCAAACGGGGAGCACTCGGGACCGTCCTCAACCGGGTCAACAACGTGTGACAACGGCACGTCAGGACCGTCAAATCGTACGGGATCATGTCCGAGACCGAACACTACCAGCGACAAGAACGGATTCATTCACCCCAACACCATACGGAACCGTCTATGAGCTGCAGGCCTGCGTGCACGACGTCCTTATTTCGGCCCCATATTGATGGATCGTCACCGAAACCAACGTCTACAGTGGGCAAACAGGCACCAGAATCGGCGACTACGACAATGGCACGGTGTCATCTTTTCTGACAAGTCACGATTTCACTTAAGGAACGCAGATGGACGTATACGTGTTTGGCGGAGACGTGGTGAATGTTATAATGCCGATTGTGTCGTTCAAACGGACCGTTGGGGTGGTGGCAGTGTTATGGTGTGAGGTGGAATAAGCTACCGTCACAGAACCCCTCTCCATATCTGCAGAGGAAGATTGAACGGCGTCTACTACCAGGACCAGGTGCTGCAGAACCATGTTGTGCCATTCTTCAACCAACACCACGATGCCCACACGTTCCAACAGGACAACGCTAGGGCACACATTGCAAGGGTGTCCATGCAGTACCTTGCACAGCAGAACATCCCCGTGCTTCAGTGGCCAGCTCTTTCACCCGACCTCTCCCCTATCAAGCACTTATGGGATGAAATTGGACGACGTCTTTCACGTCGACGCCAGATGGACAACATCCGAGAACTTGAGGTTGCCCTTGTTCAGGAGTGGAATGCTATCCCTCAGAACACTATCCAGAGACTGATCAACTCCATGCAAAGACGATGCACCGCATGTGTCAATGCAAATGGCGGTCACACCCGTTATTGACTTTCCTGTTTGACCCCTACACCAGTTAAACCTCTCTCGCGCATTAACATTATCGTGAATGAAATTGAATGATGTTTACATGTCTTCTTAAATCATTCATTATCTCAAATGCATCATACGTATATACTTCACATATCAATCCGTGGAGCTATTCCAGATTTTGTGAGTGGTGCGTTTTCATATGGACTGAGTATATATATAAGCGTATATATATATATTTATATATACCTTTTGTATAAGTGTATATAATCTGTCATCCATATTCAGTCTTCGTTCACAAAACAATATCCTTGCCCATGATCTAAAAGCTTACTTCTCATAGATGAACACATGAGAACCTGGGCAGACATCGGAGAATGAACACTTCGGGAAATGAACGCATCAGAAAATTAACTGAAGGGTGTTCATCAGTGAACGCAGTGACCAGGTTTGCAGCCTCGAATGCATCCACAAATGAACAGGCGTCTGTTCAAAAATGAAAGCGTTCACCGTTCAGAATATTGACAAGCTCCCTAACTCGGTTGGATGTGAGTTGTAAATTGTCATCCCAAGCAAAATTGAGGGAAGCTCATGCATGTTTTTGAAAGGCTATCTTGTATAGATCATGCTGGTCAGAATAATTCAAACAGTAGAAGAGACATTGATATTTCCTCTTTGGAGCAAGTTAGCAACGTTTGGTAACTCTCGGTTGGTAAGCTAGTGAGTTTGCCAATTTTGTCTGATCAAACCAGAGTTTGTGTTCGTGTAATAACATTTTTTTCTAGTTAGTACTCAGAGTTGAAATTCATCGATGAATGTTTAACCGCGTGACAAGTTTAGCTAAAAGTGTTGATCTATGTGACGTTGTCAATACTCGTTTTGTAATGCCGAGCTAAGATACTTGTCAGATAGCTTGTTGTAATTAGCACTAATGGTGTAAATTTATCGTCTGGCAATGATCGTCATTGTTGCTTCCAGGTGTTTATCACAACAAGCTGCACAGGGGCATTTACCCAGCTGAGTGAGGCAATCTTCAGCTGCTTTCACACCAGACGCGAAATGAATTTTTCGCGCGACAGATTACATTCAAAGTCAATGCAAAGACGCGTGTATTCGCGTCTTTGCATTGACTTTGAATGTAATCTGTCATGCGAAAAATTCATTTCGTGTCCGGTGTGAAAGCAGCTTTACTCAGAAGTTTCACTATAAGAAAAGCGCGCTCATGTTCCAAGCTTCCAAAGGGGAAGGGCGAGCGGCTCTGTTGTGTTTTGAGAACGTCTAAACTGTCAACATAGTGACATCATATCGCTGATACAGTCTTTTATAGGCCTATAAGTGATTCAACTATCCCAGTCCACAAGGTATCAGTTTGATTTCTCAAAGGCAAAAAAAAAAAAAAAAAAAAAAATTTTTGCCTCAAAAAGGCTACTTTCAATTTAGTAACATAAAACCAACGCACCAAATATTTGAAGATATTTGAAGATAAGATAACCAAAGTAATATAGCATCATTATTTTGTGCAAATCAGTTTTGTGAAACCAAAACTGGAAACAACTTCACACTGTAAAAAGCAAGCAAGCCCAAGCCAGTGATGTCAAGGCAACGTAGACGACCGCCGGCCACTTGTTAATGGTTATGCCGGCAATTGAGACAACACTAATCACTGGCTAGCTATAGTATGTCAGCGATTCATCTTGACATAGAAGTAGCTAAGTAACAAAGCACTCACCTAGCTAGCCGGTGCGAAAATGCATGATGTCATGAGCTAGCTTTATGCAAATTCAAGCAAGCTGATTTCATTATATAATGCACAACATCATCATCATCACAATAACACTTTGGCGCCACACTGAACTCTTCAGCTCCATAAATAAGAGCTCGAAGCTCCTCCGCTCTGCCAGTAACAGGCAACCCCCTGTCACGTAAGTATTGCTGCAGGCGATCCCTTTTCCACAGACAAATCTCGGTGTAGGACTGCTTTGCCACCATTCCTGCATTGTAAACACCAGAAACGAGAGCGTCAACGCGGGTTTGTTTATGGGCCTTGACCTCTGACCTTTTGCACACGCCCCCAAAATAGCCGAACTGTGAGCTCGCTTATTGTCAATGTTTGAAACGGCGTTTATAGCCAAAGTAAGTGGATTAACTTAAGTTGAGGTCAACGGTGAAGTTTTGTGATATTCAACAATTCAAACCTGCCAACTAAAAGAATTTAAATTTAAAAAGGGTTAACATTAGCGGCTTTAGGCAAAACGCTAACCAGGCTGCTTACCAGCTAGCAGCTAGTGCATTAATAGTGCATCCAGCTAGTGCATTAATAAAATTATTTGCGATTCAGTCAAAGTCTGAAGAAGAAGTAAGCTTGTACGTGTCTAGTGGCCCATTGGGCCAGTGCTTAACCCCGGTTTCCATGGCATGAAGTGACTAGGAGTATTGCTACTCCCCCTGGATGGGATGCCAGTCCATCGCAGGTGCTCCCCCCAGCTCTTAGACAAGTTTCCCTGCCTATTTGCTGGTACCCATTTATACACCTTGGTGGAATGAGGCGTGGAGTGTGGGAGTAAAGTGTTTTGCCCAAGAACACACCGCGAAGGCCGTGGCCGGGGCTTGACCTTACGATCTCAAGTGAAGCCTACTTGACCGCAGCGTTACCGCGTCTCCCAGTCAAAGTCTGACAAAGGCTGAATTGCACCGATAGTTATGTGAGCAATGTTGGTTTTTGTTTCTGGCTCAGCCGTAACGTTACTTGTGCATATCTTTCTTTGACATCAACAGTCACCAGCTAGTTAGCGGCAGAGCTACATGAAAATCATTGCGCTGAGCAGCACACTATTTATGTGGCTGGCAAGCAAGCTATATTATGTGGCAGCATCTCAGCGTCTTGTACTATCCAGGGATGCATTTCCCAAAGGCATAGTCACTAACTGCATTAGAGCATAAAATTATTAGAGATCCATCTTGATACATCTATCCATAATTTTGCATTGGAAATCAGAACATTTTGGAAGTATAATATGATTTATGTGTGCAGTGTAAGGACAGTGTCTTGAAATCGCAAAAAGATTCATAGATTTCTGTTACTTGTCATTTTGTTAATTATGTAATAGTTTTGATTTACTGTTTTAGGAAATGAAAAATACTGTAACAGTAGAATATCTTCACTGTCATACTTCACATTATTCTGCAAGTTTTCAGCAAAGTCCATCACTCCTTTTCTCTTGTTATGCCCACTTCCTGATTATGTGAATCCGAAAATTCAATGTCATAGTCCCAATGGGCCAAAAATAAAGCGAATACAGTTATTTGCAATCATTTGTGTCATTCTCCCCCACTGAGCCACGACACTAAATTTTTCAGTTCCCACACCTGTCAAATCGCACTTTAACCACTGCGTATGAGTTCTCCAACATCACTCGACAAAACAAAAAAACACACAAAAAAATAAATTAATTAATAAAAGTAGAAATACAATACAATAACAATCACATTCACAATCCTTCACTACCTTTTGCATTAATTGTTCTTCGCTTACCTATTCCATCCTCTCATTATTCCCAACCTTCAGCCTTCCTTACTTTATCCCATCTTTTGGCATAAATTACAAGTCCTGTCTCATGGGCCATCACACACCCAATTCTACTATTATACTTAACAAAATTTTAGAATTTCTCAATTCTTAATGCCTCCACAGATGTCAACCCAAAAATAAATATTCTTGCTAAATATATAATTATATTACAAATTAGGTGTGTTCCTTTTGTTACATCACCCAGTAACACTTTAAATCAAAATATTAGCTTATATTGAAAATATCTAATCTTTGGATCAAGTGATGTACTGTAAAGGATTTTGAAAACTTAGTTCCATGGGTCTAACATATTTTCCCAACTGTCTAGAATTCGGTAAGGTACAGCAACTAAGTTCTTTATTCTCAAATAAAATGTGTATATATGTTTGTTGGTCTTTATTCTATTTAACCAATTTGGCATTGGCTCATTCCATGTCAAATCAATCAAATTTTAGGAACTTCCCCACCAAAAAAAAAAAAATGTATTCCCCACAGTGGAAGAATCATATATCTGGTATGAAATGGTAATCAATAACTAATTATTAAGCTCAATTATTGCCAGTTCCTGAGATTTTGCTTCTTTTGGGGGTCAGTTTTAAGAAAATCGCCATAATTTTGGAGTAAGTTTGAGGGCCTTAGATTTGCAAACAGACCCATAGGGTTCATTTTGTCATCAGAATAGTTGCTGAACTCTTGGCTTAAGATATTGATCTTTACTCAGTGTGTTTAGTTTGCCTGTGCTGTGGCCTAGAAAAAGCAAAAAAACACCAATTATACTAATTTTTTTCCAAATTTAATGTATTTATTATTCTGTAACGAATAGAACCCGGAGACTTGGTATGCAAACTGTTGGTCAACTTTCTGAAGACCACAAAAAATATCAAAATCACAACGGTTGTATTTCATGTTTTAACTAGGCTTTTGCCGTCAAAGGTGACGGCTGGGAGTATATCCCCAAACACCCCCAATCCTCCACTTCCCCAACTCTTGAATAGACCTTGAATAGACTTTCATTTGAACTTAATTTCAGGTCAATCGGTCAAATGGTTCTGAAGATATGGCTAAAATGGTCATTTTCCATCACAAAGCGCCACCTGGTGGCAAAATATTGAACCATACAGGTATGATGTCATCATGTGACACATTGTGAGGTCATGACCTTGCAGTTGCACATAGTTTCATGTCAATTGCAGAAATAATTCCAAAGATATAGCAAAAATGGTGAATTTTATATGACCAAGCTCCACCTTGTGTCAAAATTTTGAACCAAACAGGTATAATGTCATCGTGGGACACATCCTCAGGTCATGACTTTTCATTTGCACTTGATTTGAGGTCAATCGGACAAATATTTCCAGAGATATGATAAAAACTGTGATTTTTTCAGTTTTTGGCCCCTGGTGGCCAATCTAGAAATATTTAATTGTCCAAAATTGAATCAGTTCTTCCTCTTTATGATACTTACTTATTTGCAAAACTTGGAATTTCTAATTGAAATATTACTGCAGTTATCGCGTTAACACTGAAATCAGTTTTTGGCCCCTGGTGGCCAATGTAGACATCGTGAATTGTCCAAAATCTAATCAGTTCTTCCTCTTTATGATACTTACTTATGTGCAAAATTTGGAATTTGTAATTGAAATATTACTGAAGTTATCGCGTTAACACGTTGTGCGGCGGTGGTGGCCGGACCAAAAACATAATATCCCTCGGAACGCCATTCAGCGTTCGGGGATATAATAACCTTGCAAGTTTGCTTCAGAATGAAAAGTGCGTATTTTGGGTCATTATAGTGGGTATATATCTCAAAAGGGGCACAAGTGATCAATATCATATTTTTCTTGCTTAAAGGCATGGGTCATGGGTCTAACATATTCAAAAACTAGAGATGTAAAGCTCTTCCTTTAGACTGTACAGCATGCCAATCATATTAGGTAATTACCATTGGCTGATGTAGGGTATTGTTACATTTCACCGCCAGGTGGCAGCAAAACCCAAAAGCACTGTCCATTGGAAAGACTTGAAATCTCAGCCAGCATAAATAGATTTGCCTATATCTCAGCTGTACTTTGGCCTAGCTATGCCCAAATTTAAGCACTTGATCCTTTTGTGCCATTATAACATCCAGCAAAGTTTGATTAAAATCTATGCGGCTGTTTGAGATAGCCTGCTAACAGATAGACAGAAAGACAACCAAACAAATAAAACAACCAAAGCCGGCGAAAACATACACTTGTTCACCACCGCCAAAGAGGAATGTGTGTCACATTCATCTTTTCACTTACACCATGGCTAAAGTTCCCCGAAAATTAAGTTAGACACCTAATATGATTGGCATGCTGTACATTCTAAAGGAAGAGTTTTACATCTCCAGTTTTTTAATAGGTTAGACCCAAAACCCATGCCTTCAAGCACTAAAAATATGACATCGATCACTTGTGTCCCTTTTGAGATGTATACCCACTATAATGACCCAAAATACGCACTTTTCATTCTGAAGACAACTTCCAAGGTCATTAAAACATTTAATAAAACCATTGTGACTTTGATATCTTTTGTGGTCTTCGGAAAGTTGACCGACAGTTGGCATACCAAGTCTCAGGGCTCAGTCTTCATTAGTTACAGAACGATAAATGAATTAAATTTTGAAAAAATTGTATGATTGGTGTTTTTTGATTTTTCCAGGCCACAGTACAGATAAACTAAACACACCGAGTAAAGAAAAGTAGCTTAAGCCAAGAGTTCAGCAACTATTCTGATGATAAAATGAAACTTGTGGGTCTGTCAGCTCTGAAAATCCATTTAGGAGGCCCTCAAACTCCCTCCAAAATTAAATTAAAATTGACCCCCCTTCCCTTAAACAGGCTAAATTTCAGGAACTACCAATAATTGAGCTGAAATACTTGACCTCAGTACTGCCAATGCATATCTCTTGAAATGTGCAAAGTTTGACACAAAATGACCCCATTTTTATATGAGGCCCACAGACTAAATGCCCTCCTATTCCTTCTATAATTTTTGATTTCCAAACACATGGTAAAGCTCCAATAAGTTGATTATATTGTTGCAATGTACAGACTGTTCCATTAAAACTAGTTATTTGTGGGTTTATTATCCTCATTCACTATGGGGTCTATTCTCTCGTGCGCGTAAGTCGAAAAAAGCGCGTAGCTACTTTTAGCTATATCATCATATGATATTACGCAACAGCCTGTTCTCCAATTAGTTCAATTACAAACATACCGGTGGTCATCAAGGTCACAACTGCGCTGTCGGTCCTGGCATCTGGGTCATTCCAGAGAGTGGCTGGTGATGTCATACACACATCACAGGCGTCTGTGTCAAGGTGTCTGACGCAGTTGGTTGACGCTAAGCTGCACCACATCAGCAACTTTAAAATTCCCTGAAACACCAGCTGAAAGACGGAGAGTTAGGAGGGGTTCTACCGGGTCGCCAGGTTCTCCGGTGTTGTGGGAGCCAATGATTGTACTCACGTTGCAATCAGAACCCCTTCCACTAATAAGAATATGTACAGAGACCGCAGACGTCGGCACAGCATTAATGTTCAGGTTTTATGCGATCATGATACGCGCATATTAAGCATCTGCGCGAAATTCCCTGGCTCGGCTCATGACGTCTATGTATCGGCAACTGCTTGAAACGCCAAAAAAAATAAAATACTATAAATATTTGAAACCAAATTAACCCCTTTGTGCAGAAGCCAAATTTGGCTATTTATGGGTTACCCACTTTAATGCTGTATTTTTCAAGATTTCAGCTTCATAAAGAGGAAAAATGTGGCTCTATTCAGAAAAGACACTTACAGCATTTAGAATTACATTGTATTTAAGTTTATTTTTATGATTTTGGTCGAGAAAATGAGCTGCAAACATAAAAAATCTTCATGAGAATTCACCATTGAAATTGCAAAAAAAATAATTCTGAGGATTGAAAAACTGCTGGGGCTTAAAACTATACATTTCTGGAATCATAAACTCCTTGACCACAAGTAGAATGCATCTTCAACATTACATTCTAGATTACCTACATGCTATTAGCCAAATTATACAGCTATCCAAGTGTCTCCCCAAAGTCTCAAAAGTATTTCCTGTCAAATCATAGTAAAATCATGTATATAACACAATAAAGTTGTAAGGCATGAAATTTAATATGAACAAATGATTTTCTGGTTGAGTTTAGTATAAATTTATCAATCTCAGTGCAGTTGAATATCAGTGGTCACCAGTAACCTCTCCAAACACAAAACATGCCTTTTCTCCATAATAAAGTTGAGAGTTTTGTCCATTTTTCTTTCAAGTCTCCCAAGCCAGCACAAACACGCATTGCATTTTATAAACTGCTGATTAAACAGTCAGAACATTCACCCTGTAATGGAAGTTACCAGTTCCCAAACTCACGGCCTCATTTCAACCCTAATAAAGGAACAAGTACAACTCACTAACTCAGTAATATCTGAATTCTGAAATATACCTTATTTTAACAGAACAGACATTCCACTTTCAGGGAATATCACGAAATATATATTCCTCCCTAGAATCAACAGAGCGGTGCAATGACCGTACCAGGGGGTCCACCTAAATGCACGGGCAGTTCACTTTTAAACAGGAAAAAACGTCGGCATTCGACTTTGTTGAGTACGGTATACATTCCAAAACAGAAAGCAAAACTAGCAGCCTACCGTTTTTCACGAATCCCTCCACCAGAGACAGATGTATCGAGTAAAGGAACCCTCCGGTCCTGTTACATTCGAAATAATTCCCATTGACCGTGTCCCAATCTTATTTAAATCCTCTAAATATAACTGAACACTTCAAGGCCAGTTTTGCGCGTCTTTTTTCTAGATATATATATATATAGATATATCGCGTCTGTTTCAGCCGCGTAATGCGCGCAACGTAAACAGGATACAACCGAGCCTGCTGATACGCATAGGCTTGTATGCTCTGTGTTTGTCCAATCAATATGTTTCACTTACTGTAGAACGTTTAAACACTCGGGAATTTGATAAGAAACGAGCCAATCAATACATTGTTACCGCGGAAGTTTCACAAGGCTGTGAAGTCTAACTGTGCAGTTAGGCAGCAGAGCTTGAATGTATGACTGAGTGATTGTCTATCAACGTCAGTACTCGGGTGGATATAAGGAAGCGCTGGATTTGTCAATGAAGGAATGTACACGAAAATCCACGGTAGGGAACTATTTTTTTTATTTGATGACTGTAATTGACAGTAGAATGTGAGAGAATCAATACCATGTCGAATTTTTTGCTTCAGATAACAGATTTTTCTGAACCACTAATTGGAATGCCGTTGGCTCACTGTTGCTAAAGTGGTTGCTACATAGGAAACGATTTTTTCTGTCGCAAAAGATCATTTTTAAAAACTGCTGGATCGAGGCAAGCATATTGACCAGTTTGCACATCAGGCTTAGCTTAGGAGTTTAATTCATGCAACTCTCGAAAAACAGGGAGTGGAGTGAACCGCATTCGAGGTCTGCTTGCTTGTGAATATTCAAAAACTGATCCGGGGGTGCCATCTAGTGATCGAGTACAGTAACAGCGTGCTTAAATTTGCAGGTCTATCGACGCAGGCGTCTACATCTGCAGAAAGGGGTTAAGCTTGTTTCCAGTATCTATCACAGTGATGCTTTGAGCATAAGCAAATAAATATGACCATTTTACGTAACCCTCCTTCATCCGTATCCACTCCAAGTTCTTCTCTATGCACTCCCACTGCAGAAAGAGTGAATGCCACCTCGTCCTCCAGTGCAGTGAAATGCACCAGGGATGATGTTTGCCCACCACCTGTTGCGTGCACACTTCTCCGGTCGCAGATCCCGCAGATTTTTCCGCGTGCGGGGTAAGAATCCTCGGTTTGTTAAAGCGTTGCCTTGTCCTGTAATTGCCAATCTGACATCGGAGTATTTTGAAATTTCAAGCAAGCAATTTCTAAATGAGATCATATAAACTTTGTTCGTTATTTTTGTGTGACTAGAATGTTCTCTTTACTTCTTCCCTGTCTTCCACGGAACAAACAGGATGGTGTAGGAGGGGCACATTTTTAATGCTCTGATTACGCTGGTTGAGAAGCGCTAAACTCTTGATATATTATTTCATTATCGCGGCAATTTGTTTGTTTGCATGGCTTTAATGCCATGGTGGCTGGAGTAAGAAATAACAAGTGTTTGCCACTAACATGGCAATATCCCCCGCCGCCTCAATTTTATGTGTCCGTACGGAGCCCGATTCTATATCCCTTTATATATATAAAAGAGGGGTCTGAATTACTTCTTGTCATTGGTACAGACATACGCAGGCCTACTATTACAGCGGCATATAAAACCTCATATCTTCAAAATGACAAACTTCACAGGAAAATAAAAAATATAAAATTAAATAATAATAAAATAATTTAAATGGATAAATATAGTTTAAAATAAAAAATGTTTAATTTTGCATGTAAGAATAGTGGACATACGAGTTTTTGTTTCTTATCAGTTTGGAGAAACGAGGTTTTATCAGCAGGCCCATGATATTCAAATTTAAAATCTTATTTGCGTTTTCCATGGACCACAACTGCATTTTCATGGTTAATCCTTCTTCCATGTTTTCCTGATAGCCATAATCAATGAGCTTTGTACAGAGTCTGCCTCTCTTTTGGATCAGTCACACCTCTTTCTTAAGGCCGCCTACATTCTGAAGTTACGCGCTGTGGGCGTGATCGAAGCGCGTAGGGGAGAATACGCGTAACCGAAAATCGCTCAACTCGAATCGCGTAAAAAAAGGACTTACGCGCTAATGGGAGGATAGACCCCTATATCCCTTATAAAAATAATACCTATATTAAACAAGCATTTTCAAAAAAATCATCATTCTATCAACAAGTATATTAGAATTATACCATATTATTTGTTGCAGAACTTTTGCATTTTCTGGTGGGTGAAACTGAAATTTTAATCATCTTTGTAGAGCTTCTTCCAGAAAAGTGGAGACACCAGAAAACATGTCATTAATTAGTGCAAAATCCATAGGTTTAATTTGCAGAAATAGAGAGTAGCCTTTATCATAGGATGGACACTTTTAAATAATTTGCAATAAAGCCAGTTTGGATTGAAGTACAATTTTGGAATTGGGGAAGCCTTCAGTGAAAGATTTAAAGCTTTTAAGTTTAAGAGTTTTAGCCCACCAGATACAAAATCATTGTAGAGGTATGTATGTTTAACTTTATCAGGTTTATCATCCCATATCAATTTGAATATGTTCTCTTCGTATATTTTGAAGAATGATTCTTTCGGGGTTGGTAATGCCATAAATAAGTATGTAAACTGCGATACTCCCATGTGAGTTATGAAATGTTAGTAATGAGTAAAACCAAGAGGCAATCAAGCTGAGGACTGCCCTGAATTCAGAACCGCTGTGAAGGAAGTAGAAACACCTGCTAGCCAAACCAAAGCAATGAAAGATGCTGGCATGCAAGAACAAAAACATGGCATGGAAAACAGACTGGAGAGGTAGATCCCAACTGGTAGACCGGATCGGAGCTAGAAGATAAGAGAATAAACGACACATGGCAAGAACAAAGGTCATGGCTATGGCAGAACATGAACATAACATAGCAGGAACTGAAAATGCACTAAACGGGCACACAGATTGAACAGACTGGTGTGTCAGGCCAAACGACAGTCAGAGCATTCCCCTCCGCAATCCGAAAGCATATTGCAGAGACCCTCTCATTCACTGGGGTGAATTCCAACACAGCAGCGCTCAGCTAAAGGGAAATTAGTATCCCCATGCCTGCTCGCTGCCTCTCACCTGGAGCAACTCCAGAAAAGGAGTGAGTCCAACCTTTATCAAGGAGTTTAGTTAAAGAGCCAGAAAGGTGCATAGAGGTGAGTCCAACTATATCTAGCCGGTATCACTCAATTTCCCGTACAAGCTCCTGCACCCTCCCTGCCAGTGTGGTGACATTCCTTGCCCTAGGAGCCAGTTCCCATTGCCAGGTCCCAGAAAACCAGTCTCTGCTTCTATCTGCCACCCGGTCCACATAGTACGTCACCCCTACCCCTCTCCTCGTGGGTGGTAGGCCCACACCAAGGCGGCTCCCGCAGACTCTTCGGGCTGGGCCCATCTGGGTCCCGGGAAAAACCAGGCCACCAAGCACTTGCCAACGAGCTCCCCTCCAGGCCTGGCTCCTGTTCTGGGCAGGGTCCTCATCATTTTCTGGGAACTCGTCCATAGGGGTCAAGCGAATTGCATTTTGTCTTTAATTTTTGATAATACTAACTTAAATTTGAGTTAAATTTTAAGAGGATAAAGAGTAAAGCCGTAATTTTAATTGTCATTGTTTATATTGACCTATGGTGTCAGTGTTATTGCTTGCCACTGTATTGTCCACCTGTCTGAACTGTATGTGCTAATGCACCAGCTGTTTAAAAGATTTTGTGTGGCTTCTGTCTAGACCTACAATGTTGATCAGCAGATGCCAGACAGTGCAGGCACTGCAACTGCATACCTGTGCGGTGTCAAGGCAAACTATGGCACACTCGGCCTAAGTGCCGCAGCCCGGCGGTACCAGTGCAACACCACTGAAGGCAATGAGGTCTTTTCTGTTCTGCACAGAGCCAGAATGGCAGGTAGGGATGCCATTATCTACTTCCCTACACCCCCCACACAACCGTCCAACAGACAAACATTAGCACAGCAATGAATGACAATAGTCTTTAGACAGAACAGTGTGCTTTAGACAAGGAGGCAAATTCACTAATGATGTCTAAACAGTTTTTAATCACAGATGTAACATGAGGTACAATGATCATTCTTCTGATGATTCCATATAATGACAAATGCCTGTGTGAAAGGTTCTATTAATGCTATATTGGCTTAAATGGCTGTGTGAGGTTCTAATGATTCTCTATCACCTTAAATGGCTGTGTGAGGTTCTAATGATTCTCTATCACCTTAAATGGCTGTGTGAGGTTCTAATGATTCTTGATCACCTTAAATGGCTGTGTGAGGTTCTAGTGAGTCTCTGTCACCTTGAATGGCTGTGTGGGAATCTCATAATTCGGTCACACTTAAGATGAACTGTTGCTTAAAAAGGCTTTATAGAGCATGTATAATGCCTTGATAGATAAGACATAATGTATTCATTTATCATACAACCCCCATTCTGAAATAGTTGGGACAAAGTGTAAATCAGGATTGATTGCAAAAAAATTCTCAAGCCTGAAAAATTTTCTTCAGGTTGGGTCATGAGGAATGGGTCGCCGATGGGTCTACATTTCTGTATTTCGTGGGTTGGCATGAGAAAGCATGAGCTGAGCTTTCAACAATGATGTGTACCCACTGGGTTTGGGCTTTAAGTGTCACTCCATGGATGGACCATGCAAAATGCGGCAAGGGGTGGGTGAGCCAATAAATGTGTCTGACCAAGCTTATTTAGAATGTGCAGTATGAGCAGTTTATCTTCAGTGATTATTGAATAATTGCTTGAAATAGAATTTTGGCATTCATTTAAGCAATATTTCACGGATTTCAATGAGCAAGAGAAAATTAAGTCTTGACAGAAAAAGGTCCAACTTGGGATACTACATTTTGGTGGGTGGATTCCCTATAGGAAGGCCTGAAAACCAATGAAAACTAGGCTTATGCCGCCGGCGGCGATGGCATGGGGTCTATCCCCAAACGCCCCTAATCCTTGAATAGACCTTGAATAGGCTTTCATTTGAACTTAATTTCAGGTCAATCGGTCAAATGGTTCTGAAGATATGGCCAAAATGGTCATTTTCCATCACAAAGCGCCACCTGGTGGCAAAATATTGAACCATACAGGTATGATATCATCATGTGACACGTTGTGAGGTCATGACCTTGCAGTTGCACATAGTTTCACGTCAAATGGAGAAATAGTTCCAAAGATATAGCAAAATTGGTGAATTTTACGTGACAAAGCTTCACCTTGTGTCAAACTTCTGAACCAAACAGGTATACTGTCATCGTGGGACACATCCTCAGGTCATGACCTTTCATTTGCTCTTGATTTGAGGTCAATCGGACAAATATTTCCAGAGATATGATAAAAACAGTGATTTTTTCAGTTTTTGGCCCCTGGTGGCCAATCTAGAAATTCTAAATTGTCCAAAATCGAATCAGTTCTTCCTCTTTATGATACTTACTTATATGCAAAACTTGGAATTTCTAATTGACATATTACTGCAGTTATTGCGTTTACATGTAAATCAGTTTTTGGCCCCTGGTGGCCAATCTAGAAATTGTAAATTGTCCAAAATCGAATTAGTTCTTCCTCTTTATGATACTTTCTTATATGCAAAATTTGAAATTTCTAATTGAAATATTACTGAAGTTATCGCATTAACATGTAAATCAGTTTTTGGCCCCTGGTAGCCAATCTAGAGATCGTAAATTGTCCAAAATAAAATCAGTTCTTCCTCTTTATGATACTTACTTACGTGCAACACTTGAAATTTGTAATTAAAATATGACAGAAGTTATCGTGGAACAGTGATTTTTTAAGTTTTTGGCCCCTGGTGGCCAATCTAGAAATAGTAAATTGTCCAAAATTGAATCAGTTCTTCCTTTTTATGATACTTTCTTAAATGCAAAACTTGGAATTTCTAATTGAAATATTACTGCAGTTATCACGTTAACACTGAAATCAGTTTTTGGCCCCTGGTGGCAAATCTAGACATCGAAAATTGTCCAAAATTGAATCAGTTCTTCCTCTTTAAGATACTTACTTATGTGCAAAATTTGGAATTTTTAATTGAAATATTACTGAAGTTATCGCATTAACATGTAGTGCGGCGGCGGCAGCCGGACCAAAAACATAATATCCCCCGGAACGCCATTCGCCGTTCGGGGATATAAATATTACCTAATGTGGGAGGTATAGGTGAGAATGTTACCCCTACCTCAAATCAGTGATTTTGAGATGACCATGTTCCAAGCCCAATAACTTGCCTTCTGCAGGGACTTGGATTTTGGGACTCGTACGGGATTAGAACCATTTCTTGAATTACTGCAAACAGGAAAAAAAAATTGTGAACGTTTACCGTTTACGAGCGAGACCAGAATTTGTCAAACTAGTGTCATGGTGCTGCTCCCTATTGTCAATTCCTCAACCTACAGTATAAAGAACGCACCAAAAATGAAACTAGGGGACTAGGGGGCTGCTGTTGTTCATGAACTGCCATTTTGTTGTTGTTGCCGTTGTTCTGTAGCATACGACTGCACAGTGACATACCGTCGGAGGTCAGTTAGGGTAGGCAGAATCCTCACCGTAAAACAAGAGATAACTCGATGACTTTGCTTAATTAGCAATCTGAGGATTGATTAACTAATTTACAAGACTAAATGGTAGAATGGCGCGCCAGTTCCATTCACAACATCATTACTCAGTGCCTCGAACTTAAAATGCTAACGAGACAGCAAGTTTGTTCATATTTGCTTAGAGGAAGCTAACGCAAAGCCATTATTTCAAATATTAAAACCTTTCTTATGCGGCGTTCAATGTGTGGTCAATATCTTTACGATAATATTTCCCCCCTTAAACACCTACTTTTTAATGCCATTTTTAAAAAATAGGGAGTTTATTTTCAGTCTTTTATAACAATCTGATAAACAAAAGATCAAAACAAAATGTGGAATTACCGAGAGTTGAGATTTTTTCCTAATTAATTTAATTTAAATTAAATTAATTTTAATTTACTTCCTTGCAGTCTTAGAGACTGCATAAAAGCATAAAGGTAAATTAATATTTTCGTCACTATCACCCCATAATCATTACAGGCTTAATTTACCAGAAAAAAAAGGTCAAATTGATTGAATGAAAATCAGCCATAGTATGAGGAAACAGGTTGAAAAAATCTAGCGATAAAAAGGAAAAGTCACTGCCTACCCCAGGGGTGTCCAATCTAATCCACAAAGGGCCAGTGTGGGTGCTGGTTTTTGTTACTCTCTGACGCTAACACACCTGATTCTACTCATCAAGGTCTTGATTGACCCCCCAATGATCAGTTAATTAGTGGTATCAGGTGTTGTGGCACAGGGATAAAGCAAAAACATACACCCACACCAGCCCTTTATGAATAAGATTAGACACCCCGAGCCTACCCTGACCGTATGTCCCTGTGTCAGCATCCAATCCAATCCATCTGTGAAACTACAAAAAATAGCAAATAACAAAGTTTTTGAAAGCCTAGTGTGAAAATACGAAAATAGCTGGCAAAAATTTTCTTTTTGAATATAAAAGCATAGGCATCTACCTATTTCTTGGCAAAGATTAATTTATCAACACCCTGCAGAAGGCAAGATATCAACCTTGAAATATGGCATATCATTTCATGTCCACTTTCATTCTACAATTGGGAAAAGTTACATTGTAATAGCATATAGTTACATTGTAGCTATACATTGTACAATAGTATAGTTACATTGTAACTATAAAAAGAACAGATTCTTTTAATAGTTACTGTTTTTGCCCCAATTTGTTATTACATTTACAGCAACAGCAACAGCAAGGGATGACAGACACAGTTTTAAAAACTTAACCACATTTAATGAACAAAGACAATAACAAATAACTACTCTACTATCTACAACTAAATGACCAAGATTGATTAGAAAACAAAAAAAACAAGAGAAATATTTACAGTCCTTGTGGGTTTGCTGGTGATGTCCTGGGCAAGGAAAAATGTTCTGGTGCACAGGCAAAAATCCACAAAAGAAAACTTCACAGGTCTTGAACAGAATGACAGGTCTGGTCACACGTATCCTTCTTCTTGCAATTTCTCCTACTACTTTACTGTCTCAATTCTTTGCCTTATATACTCTTTTGCAGACCCCACCCACATTTAGACCTCTTTTTTTTTATTTTCGGGGACTTGCCCCAGGCGTGTCCAGGACATGTCTAAACATAGCTCCAGTCTGAGCTGAATAAAAAAAAAGGTAATTACTGCCATCCAGTGGCCTATATTCACATTACACCTCCATTCCAAAAGAGAAAAATTTTGACTCATAAAGGCAAAATTTTTCTTTTCAATACAAAATGGTTAAGTGAACACTTGTCTATATATACATATCATACAATATTCAAATAAACACATGATATATATATACATATTCAAACACGGGAAAAGCAATCAGCAATTATATTGTCTGTACCCTTCACATGCTTAATTTCCAAGTCAAACTCCTGTAAAATCAAACTCCAATTCAACAATCTCCGATTCTTGTTTTTCATCTTACTCAAAAACATTAACGGATTGTGGTCAGTGTACACAATCATTGGCTTTTGTCCTGTACAAACATAAACCTCAAAGTGTTGTAAAGAAAGGACCAGAGCCAACAGCTCCTTCTCTATTGTGGAATAGTTCCTTTGGTGGCGATTGAACTTCCTGGAGAAGTATGCCACGGGATGCTCAATGTCATCAGAGTCACTTCTCTGTAGGAGCACAGATCCACAAGCTTGGTCGCTAGCATCGACCGCGATGGAGAACGGTTTGTTGAAGTCAGGAGATTTGAGCACGGGGAAGTGACACAGCAGAGACTTTAGGCGATCGAAGGCTCTCTGGCATGCATCATCCCAAGTGAACTTTACGCCTTTCTTCAGTTGGTTAGTTAGACTGAGAGCAATCTCAGCAAAGTTCTTGCAGAACTTGCGGTAGTACCCGATCATTCCAAGGAAGCGGCGCAAAGCTTTTTTGTTGTCAGGAACTGGAAAGTCCATGATGGCTTGGACTTTAGCATTTATGGGCGCCACCTTACCCTGGCCTATGACGTAGCCAAGATAGGTGACAGTAGCACAACCAAAGTCACTCTTGCTCAGGTTAACAGTCAGGTTAGCCTGGGTCAGGCGCTGGAATAACGTCTCTACATCTTTTAGATGTTCTTCCCAGGAGTCACTCCATGTGATCAGGTCATCGATGTATGCACTCGTGTGTGGCAATCCGGCGATTGTAGACTGTATCATCCTTTGGAATGTGGCTGGGGCATTTTTCATCCCAAAGGGTAGGACTTCATACTGGTACAACCCAGATGGTGTGGCAAAAGCAGAGATGCTCTTGGCCCTCTCAGTTAAAGGCACACACCAATAACCCTTCAATAAATCAATCTTGGTCAGAAACTTTGCTTGCCCTACTCTATCGATACAATCATCAATCCTAGGTATTGGAAACATATCAGTTCTAGTTACAGCATTGACTTTGCGATAATCTGTAAAGAATCTAGGACTTCCATCAGGTTTTGGAACTAGCACACAGGGTGAACTCCAATCTGAGTTGGAGGGTCTGATAATATCATGTTCTAACATGTACTCAACCTCTTTCTCAGCAATCTTTCTCTTTTCAGGATTCATCCGGTACGGATGCTGTTTTATTGGTTTGGCATCACCAACATCGACATCATGAGAGGCTATAGAAACTCTTTTTGGAACATCAGGAAACAGATCCTCATATTTCTTGATCAACCTCTTAAACTGATCTCTCTGTGAGGGTTCTAAGTGCTGGAGTTTTACATTAAGATTTTGCAACACTTCAGAATTTGACAATTTACATGAAAGAACTCCAGCTTTAATTCTAGGTTCATCATCTTGAAACTCCCCCTCATCTTCACACATCTCAGCCATTGGAGGATCTGAAGTGACAGCTGCAACCCTAGCATTTCTGTCATGATAAGGCTTCAGCATGTTAATGTGACACAATTGTTTTGGTTTTCTCCTATCTGGAGTCTTCACAATGTAATTGAGATCATTGAGTTTTGTCAGAATTTCATAAGGACGATGAAATCTAGCCTGCAATGGATTGGACTGCAAGGGAAACAACACAAGGACCTTGTCTCCTGGTTTAAACTCACGGCTTCTAGCCTTATGATCATACCAAGTTTTCATTTTTCCCTGACTTGATTTCAAGTTCTCTTTGGCTAGGTCACAAGCTGCACGCAATCTTTCCTTGAACTTGCTAACATAGTCTAACAGACTGATGTACGGCTCTTCCTCTTGCCATTGTTCCCTCAATAATAGCAAAGGTCCTCTCACTTCATGACCAAACACTAGCTCAAATGGACTGAATCCAGTAGACTCCTGCACTGCTTCTCTAGCTGCAAACAACAGCAAATGAACACCTTCATTCTAGTCTTTCTCATGGTCATAACAATAAGTCCTCATCATTGTCTTGTGAGTGGAATGAAACCGCTCTAAGGCACCCTGACTCTCTGGATGATAGGCACTAGAAAGAATCTGCTTTGCACCTAGTTCATACACAACCCGCTGAAACAATCCTGAAGTGAAATTGCTACCTTGGTCTGACTGAATTTCCCTGGGAAGGCCAAACAACGTGAAGAACTTTATCAAAGCCTTTGAGATTGCAGTTGCCTTGATGTTACGTAGAGGTATGGCTTCAGGGAATCTGGTAGATGCACACATGATTGTCAACAAGTACTGATTTCCAGATCTAGTCTTGGGTAATGGACCAACACAATCAACAATGACCTTAGAGAAGGGCTCTCCAAATGCTGGGATAGGCTGCAATGGAGCTACAGGTGGGTCTAACTGGTGTTTTCCAACTACTTGACAAGTGTGACAGGTTTTGCAAAAGTTGGAAACGTCTTTCCGAAGCCCAGGCCAAAAGAAGTGTTTCATGATTTTATCAACAGTCTTGTTAACACCAAGATGACCTCCTAAAGGTAAACTATGAGCCATGGTCAAGATCTCATTCCTGTAGACCTTCGGAACAACAATTTGCCTAACCACTGCCCAATCTGCATTGGCAGGGATATCAGGAGGGCGCCACTTCCGCATCAACACACCATCCTTGAGATGATACCCAACTGGAACTGCGTCTATTTCTTTATCAGGAAGGGCTCTCCTCTTTAGTACACAAATTTCAGAATCATTAGTTTGCTCCTCAATCAACCGCTTTCTGGTCAGAGACAAGTCTCCAGACACATCAGAATCACCAGACCCATGCGGCTGGCTGAATAGAGAACTGATAAAAGTATCTGATAAGTCCTCAAACGGAGAAACCATAGTAGGCCAATCAGAGTCGTGAGGCAAACCACCTGAGTCCTGACTATTCAATGTGCTGGGCGGCACCACAACATCTTCATCTTTAGGCTTCTTAGCCATAGCACGAGTCACTGTGCAGGAAGGATACAGAGATGGGTCCTCATCCCCATCTTCAGTGCTCGGCTGTGAAGTAAGATGTACGGGGGGAACTACTTTGCCCCCAGCCAGGTCATTGCCTAGCAACAGAGAAATACCCTTTATAGGTAAACTTGACATAAGTCCCACCTTTACCTGTCCTGTAACTAAATCTGACTTCAAGAATATAGAGCGCAGGGGTACAGATACAGTCCTCCCTTCAATACCTTGTACAAGTATGAAATCCCCTGAAGCGGTCTCATCACGTAACTCCAAGGAGTCAATCAACAAAAGTGACTGAGAAGCTCTGGTATCCCTTAGGATATATATGGGTACAGGAGTAGTATGCTCATTCAGAGCCACAAATCCCTCTGACACAAATGGAAGAAATTCCTCCCTCACGAAGTCAGCTGTATCAGGCTTTTTAGCCCCACAAGAAGCAGGCAATTTAGCAGATCGGTTATCTACTACAGGGGTTTTTAACCTTGTTTTCACAAAGGCATTTGGTTTGGTATCCTTTTCTTTTTCTTTCTTAGCTTTTAGGAACCAACAGTTAGTTGTAACATGACCAGATTTCTTGCAATAACTGCAAACTAGACCACTTTTGTCACTGTCAGCTTTCACACTTTGATCAGACCTGTTACTGGATTTCTGAGCACCATCACCAGATTTGTCTTTGTCTTTGGGTGAGGAATCTTGGGTATCACCGTAACCCTTTTCCTGAAATTGGGACCATCTATTGTTACTGCTAGACTGAAATTTGGACTTATGTGTGAGAACATATTCATCAGCAAATTTGGCAGCTGATTGCAAATTCAGTGCTTGCTTCTCATTAAGGTAGGTCTTAATATCATCCTTAACACAGTTCTTGAATTCTTCAACTAACACCATCTCTTTTAGTGAGTTGAAATCATCCTTGACCTCCATAGAAGTACACCACCGCTCAAAGCAAACCTGCTTCTCATTAGCAAATTCCACATAAGTCTGATTTTCTGATTTTTTCAGACCTCTGAATTTCTGTCGGTAAGCCTCTGGAACCAACTCATAAGCTCTCAAAATAACCTTTTTGACAACCTCATAATCAGAGGAATCATCTGCAGACAAAGCCGAATAGGCTTGTTGAGCTTTACCCTTGAGGACAGTTTGCAACATCAGAGGCCAGTGTTCCTTTGGGCACTGGCAACTCTTTGCCACCTTTTCAAAACACTGGAAATAGTTGTCAACATCCTTTTCTGCAAATGGAGGCACCAGTTTTACCTCCTGACTGGCACAAAATTTATTTTCAGTTTCAATTTTAATTTTTAGTTGCTCCATTTGGAGTCTTTCTTCTCTATCGAATTTCTCTAATTCAAAATCTCTCTGTCTCTGTTTCTGTCTTTCTTTTTTCTCTTCTCTTGCTAATTTTTCTAACTCAAATTCTCTTTGTTTTTCTTTTTCCTCCCTTTCTTTCTATTTTTCCTCTCTTTCAATCTCTAGCAGTTTTAATTTAAGTTCCATTTCTATATTAGGATTTTCCACTGGAAACTGTTCCAGATCTCCGGGTGCAAACACATTTTCATCAATGTAATATTCAACTATCTCTCGAGCCAGTCTTGCTTTTCGCATGGCTGGTTTTACCTCTGTCAGCTCTAAATGTCTGCAAATTTCTAGCAGTTCTGTCTTTTTAAAAGACTTCAAAACCTCAACGGTTGGTGATGCCAAGAAATCATCCATTGCTGTTGATCTGTCATTATATTTATATAGGAAAATTCAAAAAACAATTTTACAATTTGAAATGTTAGATTTTCAATTAATTACTCTCACAATGGTCTCTCCCGGACGAGCCCCCAATTTGTTATGGCCCCAATTTGTTATTACATTTACAGCAACAGCAACAGCAAGGGATGACAGACACAGTTTTAAAAACTTAACCACATTTAATGAACAAAGACAATAACAAATAACTACTCTACTATCTACAACTAAATGACCAAGATTGATTAGAAAACAAAAAAAAGAGAAATATTTACAGTCCTTGTGGGTTTGCTGGTGATGTCCTGGGCAAGGAAAAATGTTCTGGTGCACAGGCAAAAATCCACAAAAGAAAACTTCACAGGTCTTGAACAGAATGACAGGTCTGGTCACACGTATCCTTCTTCTTGCAATTTCTCCTACTACTTTACTGTCTCAATTCTTTGCTTTATATACTCTTTTGCAGACCCCACCCACATTTAGACCTCTTTTTTTTTTATTTTCGGGGACTTGCCCCAGACATGTCCAGGACATGTCTAAACATAGCTCCAGTCTGAGCTGAATAAAAAAAAAGGTAAATACTGCCATCCAGTGGCCTATATTCACATTACATTACAATGAAAAAAGTTAAAACATTATCAGTATATTTTGGGGGGAAATAGCTGCTCATAACAAGCAAAAAAAAAAAAAAAATGGCCCCTTCGCCTACCCTACATGATCATTTGACGATTGGCTCTAACAGTCACCTCCATGCCACAGGGCCAACCTATGGTCAATATACAGAACGGATCCACAGACCCCCCGCCTTGCCGCTTTTTGCTAATTTTGCAAGGTGGACTCCTGGAGTGACTGTTAACTGCCTGATGACGAGGACATCAGGGCCTAAACAATGGCTCAAAAGACAAGCTAGGTTCATGATGGGTTATTCTTGGATTAGTAACCCAAGTTTTTCAATGGACACCACGATAAGGATTGATCACATTATTATTACAGGAAATCTTATTTTTCCCCTGCTGTTGAATTCACATCAGATGACTAACTCTATCTAGAATGATTTTTCGAACTTACCAACTAACACACTTTTAAAACATGCTAGACATTTTTTTGAAAATAATAATTAAACGCAGCACTCGGTGAAGCCTTAAATATAGTTTGGAAAAACAGTTTATACATCGTGATATAAAATGCTGATCAACTATTTTTTTTTAACAGGGAAATAAAATCATTCACTGCGTCAAAAACAATGTCAACAAAACAGTTGACTTGCTGCTCTATAACATGACAGACAGTTCAATCTCGTTTTCCACACCATTCAAAGCTAAATGTATTTGGAGAAAGTGAAACGTTTTGACCTTCTTACCTCGCAACCGCCTCTATTCTTATTGGATTCAAGAAGATAACCCATCCCCACAGTGCACTGACTGTACTTCATGAACTGATAAATTAGATGTTTTAAATTAGATCACGTTAATTAAAGTATTTAGCCAATTCTGACAAGCGAAATTACTTAAAGCGTACGTATGCCCAAAGCTCATTAAATCCATTCATTCTCTATACCTGGAACTGGAGCCCATCCCAGCTGACTCTGGACGAAAGGCAGGGACCCATCCTGGACAGCTCTCCATTCCTTTGCAGGGCGCACACACCATTCATTAGAATTCAATTTTAATATTCAATATCATGAATGAATATGCTGTGCATGCCCTCGCAACCCGGTGTGTCATCAGTTACAAATAGCTGCTGCCTTTATATGCCATTACCACGTTAATCTGTACAAGAAATTAAACTCCAAATTTTCTTGACTTAGGGGTCTATTCTCCCATTAGCGCGTAAGTCTTTTTTTACGCGCTTCGAGTTAAGCGCATTTGAGTTACGCGTATTCTCCCCTACTCGCTTCGATCACGCCCACAGCGCTTAACTTCAGAATGTAGGCGGCCTTATGAGAGAGGTTTGACTGATCCAAAAGAGAGGCAGACTCTGTACAAAGCTCATTGATTATGGCTATCAGGAAAACATGGAAAAAGGATTTTCTGATTTACCATGAAAACGCATTTGTGGTCCATGGAAAACGCAAACCAGACTTGGCCTGCTGATAAAACCTCGTATCTCCAAACTGATAAGAAACGAAAACTCGTATGTCCACTATTCTTACATGCAAAATTAAACATTTTTATTTTAAACTATATGTATCCATTTATATTGTTATAATTTTATTTTATATATATTTTTTTATTTTCCTGTGAAATTTGTCATTGTGAAGATACGAGGTTTTATGTGCCGCTGTAATAGTAGGCCGTACCAATTACAAGACGTAATTCAGACGTCTCTTTATTTATCCCCGCCGCGCAATTAGCGCGAAGCGGGGGATATAGCATTGGGCTCCGTCCGTACGGACACATAAAATTGCGGCGGCGGGGGATATGTTAGTGACAAACACTTGTTATTTCTTACTCTAGCCACCATGGCATTAAAGCTATGCATACAAACAAATTGCCGCGATAATGAAATAATAAATAAAGAATTTAGCGCTTCTCAATCAGCGCAATCAGATCATTGAAAATGTGCCCCTCCTACACCAGCCTTTTTGTTCCGTGGAGGACAGGGAAGAAGACAAAGGGAACATTCTAGTCACACAAAGACAATCAAAGACAGTTCATATGATCTCATTTAGAAATTGCGCACTTGAAAACTACTCCAATGTCAGGTTTGCAACTAAAGGACATGGAAACGCTTTAACAAGGATTCTTTCCCCGCACGCAGTCATCTCTCCGCTCCGAAACCGCCTCAGTAATGACGGAATTCTATATCCATAGCCTATCATCCTATTTGATTTGAGCGACACATTCACTTGAACTTGTGCCTAATACTTTATTATAATCAATTATCCCATTTACTGATAATGATTCTTCCCATGTCGGCTATTCTTTAAAGGCTAAAATTGATTAACAAATGGATAGTGCTTTGGTATTTGCCAGGGTAGGGCTCAATCTAGAGTAGCCTATTTAATAATATCTTTATTCACACATTAAATTACACAGTATTACCAATGGTAAAAAATTACTCGGACTCCCCTCACTCGTGAGAATATCACAACTTTTTAGATTATCACGAACATACAGGGCAGTCGTATTTGTTAATAGAACATGGAAGACAATGATGGCGACGTCGAGCCAAAGCCGAAAACCAAATTTCACAATGTTGGTGTTTATTGGCAAGCAAGCAATGAAGGCTGATCCGAGGAATTGAGCTGCGAATCGTTCTGGATGTGGCGTCGGTGGGGAGATGTAAGACCAGTATCCCCGATTTAAAGCATAAATGGAGAGATCTGCGGGGTGCTGTACAAGCCAGGTTCTCTGCACACCGGAGAAGTGTACACGCAACAGGTGGTGGGCAACCATCATCCCCTGTGCATTTCACTGCACAGGAGGAGGGGATGGCATCCACTCTTTCTGCAGTGGAAGTGCATGGAGAAGAACTTGAAGCGCCAACGAACTACGTCAGACACCTTGACACAGACGCCTGTGATGTGTATGACATCACCAGCCACTCTCTGAAATGACCCAGATGCCAGGAGCGACAGCGCAGTTCTGACGTTGATGACCACGGGTATGTTTTGTGGATAATTGCTGCGGCTGGATAGCTGTTCATCCAGAAGTCGGCAAAGATAGATGATTGCCTCATGCACGGTCCAGGCGAAAGCGCTGGATGCACTCGATGTTTGTTAGTCCCAGGATGTCCAAACGAAGCCGATGTGTGCGTGTTCGTCTTCGAGCTCGGCTCCTCTTACTCTTTCCCAATCACGCAAGAGTGCAAGCAAATCCAGGACTGGCATTTTGGCTTTAGATTTTGAGGGCATGGTAGAATGATGGTCTTATGTATACTCGTATTAATTAATTGTTTTGCGTTTGTAATTTAACTGATTGGAGAAGAGGCTGATGTGTAATATCATGTGATGATTTCATTTGATAAATTATCATGGCTTTGAGAAATGTAGTTTAGAAATAAGGAAGAACAATCGAATATTAAATGTCTCAACCTTTACCATGTTAAATAAAATAAAAGTAATGTTAAAATTCGGCCTATAACCGACATCAAACGCAATATTCAATTTCGCCTAATGTTGGCGCTTGACCTTAATACAGCCCTCAAAAGCGCTTAAAAGAAAAAGCGCGTAAGCCAGGGGGAGAATACGCGTAAGTGTTATTTGCATGAGAGACGCCCGGAAACGCCCCGATTTTGGCCTTGCTCCACCCCAAGCGCGTAACTGCCTTCAAGGCGCGTAATGCACAGACTTAAGTAGAGGGGAGAATACGCGTAGGCTAAAAAAGCGCGTAGCTACGCGCTTTTTTCGACTTAAGCGCATGGGAGAATAGACCCCTTAGTGCACGCTTGACTTTTTTCACACCCAAATGTTTCTCTGGGTACTCAAACATCGAGGTAAGCAGAAAAAGTTCTGATTTTATTCGATATTAGTTTGAATACGGAATTCTTTCCCTTCCCCTTATACAAGATTAGTAAATTCGAGGTCCTCACATAACACGGCAATCAGAGATGGCAGACTTCATCCCATTCACGCAAATACTGGCAAGTGCGGAAACACAAACACACAGAGCCACTAGATGGCAGACTTCATCCCATTCACGCAAAGTGCGGAAACACACAAATGAACACACAAAGCCTCTAAAATCAGTACTTCACGCCCACTCTGTGGGTTGAAGTAATCAGCTGCCCAGTTATAAAATATACATTCAGTCGATCTTCGTTTTGTTCTCATCTGTTTCTTTCCTCTCGAACTCTCGTATTTTCTCTGCACAGATGGAATTCAGCCGCATCAGCGAATCTCCGCGGCATCACTGCCATACACTGATGCTGCACTAACAGTGTGTCGTTTACATCTCATCTTGTCCATCGTTTCCAACCCACTCGACACTTCTAGCTAATAAAAGATGAACTACAGACACTGTCTCTGTTTGTGAAGCGCTTTCATGCAAGTGCAGCACATGCATAAAATAATAATTCATATTTTGTCTTATCTTAAAAGTTGCTGAAAAGTACGAAAATCAAGTATGCACATCTGCTATTGTTCTAATAATTAAGATGCATGCAATGGTAAATAAATGATTAGCTGTGCAGTTTTTTGGGCTGAATTTATACTGTGCTGAAGGTGCACTGAAGGACGTATTTAATGCAACTTAGTTGGGGACGTAGCCAGCATATAATACATGAAGCAGCAAAACACAGTACCGTGAATCAGTGTGGGATATTCAATGTAATGGAAATATACAACTCAGTTTACGTGCATCTTGAACATTTTAATACGAAAAAGCAAAGCAAGTGTTAGCGACATGCAGGTTTATAGGGTGTCACCTTCAATAGTTGCCGAATACACGCCCGTTATCCAACAACAGCCTTTGTTACCTAACTATATTCTGTAACGTTACATAAAAGATGGACGAAGCAGTTGAGTCACTACATAACAAAGCCATTCATCAAATACAATAACTGAAAACATTGGTGTCTTTACGACTGCTCACTTTACCGACTTAGTAATAACGAAAGCCGACAGCAAGGAATTTCTTAACCAGTGCTACATGCAGAGCACCACAGCTGCTGCACCGCTTACGAGAACGCGCTTAGAGCAATGTAATATATATAAAACTGGAAGGCTGTCGCCGCTTCCTTCTACGAGCACAGTTGAAGAAATCAATATGCACCGCACTTCTCAATTTCCTATAGACTATAATGGAGATATTCCAGGAGAATTGATTGAAAAACATACAAGAATAAAAATTATTGCGCAATTTTACATTACACTGTTCAAGACGTCGAAAATATAAAAACGTCTTTATGGGTAGCACAACATTAAATAGCCACTTGTCTAGCTGGTGTCCTACGTAATCGAGTTGCTGTTGACGGCTGTGATAACTTTATCTGTAATTTAGCTAGCTAGATAAACTTAGTTGGCACAATAAACTCACGTTGCTTACAAAGGGTGATGGCAACTAGCCATCACCAAGTTGCATATCTACATATAGCATTAGCCATAGCGAATGCAGAAACGATCGTGTTACGTTAGGGCGTTCATGCCGGATGAATTGTATGAATAACATCATCCTTATCATGCATGCCTATCTAGGGACTATTTAATGAGCAAGCTGTGAGTTTTTTTTTTTTAATTGATTATGATAACGCAATCCTAGCTGAGGCATACAACCAAGCTGGCTAGGTTTCAATCATTGCCAACCAGGATGACGTTTATGCATACTGCTCGGCTGTCCATGATATAAAAATAGCTCAGTAACCATGGGAGTTCTATGGAAGCCCATTCCCGCCAGTAATAAAAAATATCCCCAAGTTCAGTCATAATTATGAGATAAAGTCAAAATTATGAGATAAGAAGTCATAATTATGAAGTAAAAAGTCGAAATTATGAGATTAAAAGTCATAATTATGAGATAAAAAGTTGAAATTATGATACAAAGTCATAATTATGAAATAAAAAGTCGAAATTATGAGATTAAAAGTCATAATTATGAGATAAAAAGTTGAAATTATGATACAAAGTCATAATTATGAAATAAAAAGTCGAAATTATGAGATGAAAAGTCATAATTATGAGATAGAAAGTCATAATTATGGGATACGAAGTCGAAATTATGAGATACGAAGTCATTATTGTGAGATACAAAGTCGAAATTATGAGATCAAAAGTCATCGTTATGAGATAAGAAGTCATAATTATGAGATTAAAAGTCGAAATAATGAGATACTTTCACTCAACAGCTCTTAGCCATTTCCTACTCAGTTTGACACCAGGATGGATTGTGAGTTCATCGAAGTCAAACGTTACTTTCTTCTACTCAGGAGATGTCATCGGAGGGATATTGACACTGCTCTCACCTCGCCTTAAAGCGCTTTATATCTCCAAACTCAAGCCCATGTAGGTTTCCTAATAACCATCTAAGTGTTAATGTGTTCTGTGGCGAGGTTCAGTCCGTATCCATTTCCTCTCAGCTTGCTTTATAGTTCATTGATATAATTATCCAGCATTTTCCGACCCACATTTATGGTGACATAAGACGTCGATGTCTTACGATGCTTCTGAATTCCTGCAGCTCACAAAACGGAATATATTTATTTCTGCGTCTGATCGGCTTGATACACCTAAGAAAACGTTTCTAATCAAAGTGACACTGTAGTTAACTCTTGGATAAGCTGTTCGCGAATCTTACCACCAGTGGTGCTGCTAACGGCAAATTGATTGATTGACTGATTGATTAGTGAGTGACTGATTCGCTTATCCATGATTAAAAATGCGGACTTATAAGGTGCGCGTGTTAAGGCTGCTCATGTAACAATAAAACGCTGTCTACAGCCAGTGACATGACCAAAACACGCAACTCATTTCTGAGTAAGAATCGGATGGTAAATTGAATTAATTTACTGAGCAAATGGGCTTCCAATTAGCTGCCTTGCCATTAACCATTATGAAATAGGGCCTACTGCTTTGCGTCAATGAAGAAGGGTGCAATGAGATTGCCTGGACGAATTTCTCGTTTCTCTCGTTCTTGTTTAATTAGATAATTGTTGTTCATACAATCTTATATTATGGCCTTCCTACAACTTTCCCAGAGGCCGAACTGCTACTTGACTTTGCTACCTTGAATCTTCTTGGCATGACATGCATTATGCATTCTCAATGATTTTCAATGCATGCCCTGCGTCGAACTTTCACGAAGCACTAATATTCAATTTACTAAATTATTCAATCGCCAACGCTTCGCTGTAACAAGCATCGGTAATTCAATAAAGTTATTAGGTTGCCCTTGCGCGAAGCAACAATATTCTTATTTTCATAATTTTTTGGGGTTTTTTCCATCCATACATCACTATGCAATCACTATCATAAGTCTGTTGTAAATGTTACCCTTCAGTCCCAGGTGAAAAAGTATTACACTTAATTATATTAAAAGTATATTTGTTGCATACAAAAGTTATTACAAATATACTTTTGCAAATTAAGCACAAAAAGTAATATGTTTTATATATACTTTTAGAAAGTGTACACTTTAAGTGTACTGAAGTAGTACACAAGTAGTATTCAATGACTAATTGAGCACACTTAATTACAAATAAAGGGGGCGAAAAAAACATACACCATACTTAATACAGTCTGTAAAAGTATAATTCAAGTAAAGTATTTTTTCACCTGGGGTGATCAGTCATTTCTTCATACTTTCTAAATAATCACAGGCTTACATATTGGTCTTGATTATTCATAATACAAATTGTGTGATTATTGATTAAGCACTCTGAAACAGGGTCAGCTTGAAAGCAATTATGTGTTTAAGGGCCAGACACTCACAGCACCTCACTTGAAACTTCCCCCAACGCCGTAAGTTTAACTTGATTACCGTCCATGCAATCTCATAGTAGCCTTCCTCGTTGACGCTAAGCTGTAGGCCCTGTGTGATAATGGTTAATAGAAACAAAGCAAATTTGCTCGGTAAATTAATTCAGTTTATAATCCGATTCTAAGTCAGAAATAGGTGAAGTGTTTTGGTTATGTCACTAGTTGCATGCCGTTTGATGAGCAGCCTTAGGGCCGGTTCATACTCTACGCAAGGTACGCGAGCGCGAACGCCAGGCAACGCATCGAGCAACGCAAGGTAGCCATCTTGCGTCCTTGCGTAGCAAAGTGTGTCGTCCAAATTTTTGTAACGCGACGCATCGACGCGTGTATTTCCGTGAGATTCCAATAGGGGAGATAAAGAAAATTATGCTCCATACGCTCCGTTCAACACACCAAAAGAAAAAAGAAAGAGGACGAGAAGGAGAAGACTTTGCTACCCCCTATTGTATGAGCAGTGTACTGCTTTATAAGGAGGCACAGTGCAGCAAGGGACGCACGTTCAGGCTTCTCTGTGAACGGAATGGAGCGGACCTGTGGTCGCGTTCGCTCGCGTGCCTTGCGTTGAGTATGAACCGGCCCTTACGCGCGTAAGGCTGCTCATCAAACGGTATGCAACTAGTGACATAACCAAAACACTTCACCTATTTCTGACTTAGAATCGGATTATAAACTGAATTAAAATTAATTTACCTGAGTCAGAAAAACCGCGTTTTTACTCTTGGATAAGCGCAGCTCAGGAAGAAGTGCGGTGATGATACTCGAGTGTCACTCCCAAGTCAATCACTCAATCAATCAGTTTGCCGTTGGCACCACCTCTGGTGATAAGATTCGCGAGCAGCTTATCCAGGAGTGAACTATAGTGTCACGAGATTAGAAACGTTTTCAAAGTGTATCAAGCCGATTGGACGCAGGCGCAGAAATAAATATATTCCGTTTTGTGAGCTGCAGGAATTCAGAAGCTTCGTTTTCTGTCACCATTAATGTGGGTCGGAAAATGCTAGATAATTAAATCAATGAACTATAAAGCAAGCTGAGGGGAAATGGATACGGACTGAACCTCGCGACAGAACACATTAACACTAAGTGGGTAATTAGGAAACCTAAATGGGCTTGAGTTTGGAGATATAAAGCGCTTTAAGGCGAGGTGAGAGCAGTGCCAATATCCTTCCGATGACATCTCCTGAGTAGAAGAAAGTTACGGTAGTCTTAGATGAACTCACAATCCATCTTGGTGTCAAACTGAGCAGGAAATGCCTAAGAGCTGTGAAAGTATCTCATAATTTCGCCTTTTAATCTCATAATTATGACTTTCTTCTCATAATTATGACGTTGTATTCCATAATTTCGACTTTTTATCTCATAATTATGACTTTCTTATCTCATAATTTCGAATTTTTATCTCATAATTTGGACTTTATATCTCAAAATTATGACTTTCTTATCTCATAATTATGACTTTGTATCTCCTAATTTCGACTTTTTATCTCATAATTATGACTTTGCATCTCATAATTATGACTTTGTATCTCATAATTTCGACTTTTTATCTCATAATTATGACTTTGTATCTCATAATTTCGACTTTGCATCTCATAATTATGACTTTGTATCTCATAATTTTGACTTTATCTCATAATTATGACTTTGTATCTCATAACTTTGACTTTTTATCTCATAATTTCGACTTTTTATCTCATAATTATGACTTTGCATCTCATAATTTTGACTTTATCTCATAATTATGACTTTGTATCTCATAACTTTGACTTTTTATCTCATAATTTCGACTTTTTATCTCATAATTATGACTTTGCATCTCATAATTATGACTTTCTATCTCATAATTATGACTTTGTATCTCATAATTTTGACTTTTTATCTCATAATTATGACTTTGTATCTCCTAATTTCGACTCAATTTTCGGTCAATTTTTTTCCGATCGGCATGAAACCAACGCCAAAATGTGCAGAATTATATACCCGATCCTGTGATGTGAAACACGGTACAATGGGGTCAATACCCTTCTTAGCGGTTGGGGGTCAAAGGTCAGGGGGGTCATTACCTTTCGAACTTAAAGGCGTATTGATGTAAAAAAAATATATCGTACTCTTGTCATTCATCGATCATTTAAAAAAATAAAAATTGGTCCTCAGAGTTATGTGGCGAGGGATTCAGTGGCGTCGGCGAAGGTCTAGTTTGTTTGTGTGTCTGTCTGTGTGTATGTATGTGTATCGAATAACTCAAAAAGTACCAAACGGAATTTCATAAAATTTGGTGGGTTGATTTGGCATGACCTGAGGATCAATCGATTAGATTTTGGGAGTGATCGGGTAAAAAGGTCAAGGTCAAGGCCACGAAAAGGTCAAAACCGACTTTCGGCCATATCTCGGTCAATTTTTATCCGATCGGCATGAAACCAACGCCAGTGGCGAGGGATTCAGTGGCGTCGGCGAAGGTATGCGCTCTACCGAGTGCCCGTTCTAGTTATGACTTTGTATCTCATAATTTCGACTTTTTATCTCATAATTATGACTTTGTATCTCCTAATTTCGACTTTTTATCTCATAATTATGACTTTGCATCTCATAATTATGACTTTGTATCTCATAATTTCGACTTTTTATCTCATAATTATGACTTTGTATCTCATAATTTCGACTTTTTATCTCATAATTATGACTTTGTATCTCATAATTTCGACTTTGCATCTCATAATTATGACTTTGTATCTCATAATTATGACTTTGTATCTCATAATTATGACTTTGTATCTCATAATTTCGACTTTTTATCTCATAATTATGACTTTGTATCTCATAACTTCGACTTTTTAGCTCATAATTTTGACTTTTTATCTCATAATTATGACTTTTTATCTCATAATTATGACTTTGCATTTCATAATTATGACTTTGTATCTCATAATTTCGACTTTTTATCTCATAATTATGACTTTGCATCTCATAATTTCGACTTTTTATCTCATAATTTCGACTTTTTATCATAATTTCAACTTTTTATCTCATAATTATGACTGCATCTCATAATTTTGACTTTTTATCTCATAATTATGACTTTGTATCTCATAATTATGACTTTGTATCTCATAATTTCGACTTTTTATCTCATAATTATGACTTTGTTTCTCATAACTTCGACTTTTTATCTCATAATTATTACTTTGTATCTCCTAATTTCGACTTTTATCTCATAATTATGACTTTGTATCTCATGATTTCGACTTTTTATCTCATAATTATGACTTTGCATCTCATAGTTTCGACTTTTTATCTCATAATTTTGACTTTTTATCTCATAATTTCAACTTTTTATCTCATAATTATGACTTTGTATCTCATAATTATGACTTTGTATCTCATAATTTCGACTTTGCATCTCATAATTATGACTTTGTATCTCATAATTATGACTTTCTATCTCATAATTTTGACTTTTTATCTCATAATTATGACTTTGTACCTCATAATTTCGACTTTGCATCTCATAATTATGACTTTGTATCTCATAATTTCGACTTTTTATCTCATAATTATGACTGTATCTCATAATTTCGACTTTTTATCTCAATATTTCGACTTTTTATCTCATAATTATGACTTTGTATCTCATAATTTCGACTTTGCATCTCATAATTATGACTTTGTATCTCATAATTTTGACTTTATCTCATAATTATGACTTTGTATCTCATAACTTTGACTTTTTATCTCATAATTTCGACTTTTTATCTCATAATTATGACTTTGCATCTCATAATTTTGACTTTATCTCATAATTATGACTTTGTATCTCATAACTTTGACTTTTTATCTCATAATTTCGACTTTTTATCTCATAATTATGACTTTGCATCTCATAATTATGACTTTCTATCTCATAAATATGACTTTGTATCTCATAATTTTGACTTTTTATCTCATAATTATGACTTTGTATCTCCTAATTTCGACTCAATTTTCGGTCAATTTTTATCCGATCGGCATGAAACCAACGCCAAAATGTGCAGAATTATATACCCGATCCTATGATGTGAAACACGGTACAATGGGGTCAATACCCTTCTTAGCGGTTGGGGGTCAAAGGTCAGGGGGGTCATTACCTTTCGAACTTAAAGGCGTATTGATGTAAAAAAAATATATCGTACTCTTGTCATTCATCGATCATTTAAAAAAATAAAAATTGGTCCTCAGAGTTATGTGGCGAGGGATTCAGTGGCGTCGGCGAAGGTCTAGTTTGTTTGTGTGTCTGTCTGTGTGTATGTATGTGTATCGAATAACTCAAAAAGTACCAAACGGAATTTCATAAAATTTGGTGGGTTGATTTGGCATGACCTGAGGATCAATCGATTAGATTTTGGGAGTGATCGGGTCAAAGGTCAAGGTCAAGGCCACGAAAAGGTCAAAACCGACTTTCGGCCATATCTCGGTCAATTTTTATCCGATCGGCATGAAACCAACGCCAGTGGCGAGGGATTCAGTGGCGTCGGCGAAGGAATGCGCTCTACCGAGTGCCCGTTCTAGTTATGACTTTGTATCTCATAATTTCGACTTTTTATCTCATAATTATGACTTTGTATCTCCTAATTTCGACTTTTTATCTCATAATTATGACTTTGCATCTCATAATTATGACTTTGTATCTCATAATTTCGACTTTTTATCTCATAATTATGACTTTGTATCTCATAATTTCGACTTTTTATCTCATAATTATGACTTTGTATCTCATAATTTCGACTTTGCATCTCATAATTATGACTTTGTATCTCATAATTATGACTTTGTATCTCATAATTATGACTTTGTATCTCATAATTTCGACTTTTTATCTCATAATTATGACTTTGTATCTCATAACTTCGACTTTTTAGCTCATAATTTTGACTTTTTATCTCATAATTATGACTTTTTATCTCATAATTATGACTTTGCATTTCATAATTATGACTTTGTATCTCATAATTTCGACTTTTTATCTCATAATTATGACTTTGCATCTCATAATTTCGACTTTTTATCTCATAATTTCGACTTTTTATCATAATTTCAACTTTTTATCTCATAATTATGACTGCATCTCATAATTTTGACTTTTTATCTCATAATTCTGACTTTGTATCTCATAATTATGACTTTGTATCTCATAATTTCGACTTTTTATCTCATAATTATGACTTTGTTTCTCATAAATTCGACTTTTTATCTCATAATTATGACTTTGTATCTCCTAATTTCGACTTTTTATCTCATAATTATGACTTTGTATCTCATAATTTCGACTTTTTATCTCATAATTATGACTTTGCATCTCATAATTTCGACTTTTTATCTCATAATTTTGACTTTTTATCTCATAATTTCAACTTTTTATCTCATAATTATGACTTTGTATCTGATAATTATGACTTTGTATCTCATAATTTCGACTTTGCATCTCATAATTATGACTTTGTATCTCATAATTATGACTTTCTATCTCATAATTTCGACTTTTTATCTCATAATTATGACTTTGTACCTCATAATTTCGACTTTGCATCTCATAATTATGACTTTGTATCTCATAATTTCGACTTTTTATCTCATAATTATGACTGTATCTCATAATTTCGACTTTTTATCTCAATATTTCGACTTTTTATCTCATAATTATGACTTTGTATCTCATAATTTCGACTTTTTATCTCATAATTATGACTGTATCTCATAATTTTGACTTTTAATCTCAATATTTCGACTTTTTATCTCATAATTATGACTTTGTATCTCATAATTTCGACTTTGCATCTCATAATTATGACTTTGTATCTCATAATTATGACTTTGTATCTCATAATTTCGAATTTTTATCTCATAATTATGACTTTGTATCTCATAATTTCGACTTTTTATCTCATAATCTCGACTTTTTATCTCATAATTATGACTTTGTATCTCATAATTTCGACTTTTTATCGCATAATTTCGACTTTTTATCTCATAATTATGACTTTTTATCTCATAATTATGACTTTTTATCTCATAATGACTTTGCATTTCATAATTATGACTTTTTATCTCATAATTTCGACTTTTTATCTCATAATTATGACTTTGCATCTCATAATTTTGACTTTGTATCTCATAATTATGACTTTGTATCTCATAATTTCGACATTTAATCTCATAATTATGACTGTATCTCATAATTTCGACTTTTTATCTCATAATTATGATTTTATCATCTCATAATTATGACTTTGTATCTCCTAATTTCGACTTTTTATCTCATAATTATGACTTTGCATCTCATAATTATGACTTTGTATCTCATAATTATGACTTTGTATCTCATAATTTCGACTTTTTATCTCATAATTATGACTTTGCATCTCATAATTATGACTTTGTATCTCATAATTATGACTTTGTATCACATAATTTCGACTTTTTAGTTCATAATTATGACTTTCTATCTCATAATTTCGACTTTTTATCTCATAATTATGACTTTGCATCTCATAATTTCGACTTTTTATCTCATAATTTCGACTTTTTATCTCATAATTTCAACTTTTTATCCCATAATTATGACTTTGTATCTCATAATTTCGACTTTTTATCTCATAATTTCAACTTTTTATCCCATAATTATGACTTTGTATCTCATAATTTCGACTTTGCATCTCATAATTATGACTTTGTATCTTATAATTTCGACTTTTTATCTCATAATTATGACTGTATCTCATAATTTCGACTTTTTATCTCATAATTTCGACTTTTCATCTCATAATTATGACTTTGTACCTCATAATTTCGACTTTGCATCTCATAATTATGACTTTGTATCTTATAATTTCGACTTTTTATCTCATAATTATGACTGTATCTCATAATTTCGACTTTTTATCTCATAATTTCGACTTTTCATCTCATAATTATTACTTTGTATCTCATAATTTCGACTTTGCATCTCATAATTATGACTTTGCATCTCATAATTATGACTTTGTTCCTCATAATTTCGACTTTGCATCTCATAATTATGACTTTGTATCTCATAATTTCGACTTTTTATCTCATAATTATGACTGTATCTCATAATTTCGACTTTTTATCTCATAATTATGACTGTATCTCATAATTTCGACTTTATCTCATAATTTCGACTTTTTATCTCATAATTATGACTTTGTATCTCATAATTTCGACTTTGCATCTCATAATTATGACTTTGTATCTCATAATTATGACTTTGTATCTCATAATTTCGAATTTTTATCTCATAATTATGACTTTGTATCTCATAATTTCGACTTTTTTTCTCATAATCTCGACTTTTTATCTCATAATTATGACTTTGTATCTCATAATTTCGACTTTTTATCTCATAATTATGACTTTGCATCTCATAATTATGACTTTGTATCTCATAATTATGACTTTGTATCTCATAATTTCGACTTTGCATCTCATAATTATTACTTTGTATCTCATAATTATGACTTTTTATCTCATAATTTCGAATTTTTATCTCATAATTATGACTGTATCTCATAATTTCGACTTTATCTCATAATTTCGACTTTTTATCTCATAATTATGACTTTGTATTTCATAATTTCGACTTTGCATCTCATAATTATGACTTTGTATCTCATAATTATGACTTTGTATCTCATAATTTCGAATTTTTATCTCATAATTATGACTTTGTATCTCATAATTTCGACTTTTTTTCTCATAATCTCGACTTTTTATCTCATAATTATGACTTTGCATCTCATAATTATGACTTTGTATCTCATAATTATGACTTTGCATCTCATAATTTCGACTTTTTATCTCATAATTATGACTTTGTATCCCATAACTTCGTCTTTTTATCTAATAATTTCGACTTTTTATCTCATGACTTTGCATTTCATAATTATGACTTTGTATCTCATAATTTCGACTTTTTATCTCATAATTATGACTTTGCATCTCATAATTTCGACTTTTTATCTCATAATTATGACTGTATCTCATAATTTCGACTTTTTATCTCATAATTATGATTTTATCATCTCATAATTATGACTGTATCTCATAATTTCGACTTTTTATCTCATAATTATGATTTTATCATCTCATAATTATGACTTTGTATCTCCTAATTTCGACTTTTTATCTCATAATTATGACTTTGTATCTCATAATTATGACTTTGTATCTCATAATTTCGACTTTTTATCTCATAATTATGATTTTATCATCTCATAATTATGACTTTGTATCACATAATTTCGACTTTTTAGCTCATAATTATGACTTTCTATCTCATAATTTCAACTTTTTATCTCATAATTATGACTTTGCATCTCATAATTTCGACTTTTTATCTCATAATTTCGACTTTTTATCTCATAATTTCAACTTTTTATCTCATAATTATGACTTTGTATCTCATAATTATGACTTTGTATCTCATAATTTCGACTTTGCATCTCATAATTATGACTTTCTATCTCATAATTTTGACTTTTTATCTCATAATTATGACTTTGTACCTCATAATTTCGACTTTGCATCTCATAATTATGACTTTGTATCTTATAATTTCGACTTTTTATCTCATAATTATGACTGTATCTCATAATTTCGACTTTTTATCTCATAATTTCGACTTTTTATCTCATAATTATGACTTTGTATCTCATAATTTCGACTTTGCATCTCATAATTATGACTTTGCATCTCATAATTATGACTTTGTACCTCATAATTTCGACTTTGCATCTCATAATTATGACTTTGTATCTCATAATTTCGACTTTTTATCTCATAATTATGACTGTATCTCATAATTTCGACTTTTTATCTCATAATTATGACTGTATCTCATAATTTCGACTTTGTCTCATAATTTCGACTTTTTATCTCATAATTATGACTTTGTATCTCATAATTTTGACTTTGCATCTCATAATTATGACTTTGTATCTCATAATTATGACTTTGTATCTCATAATTTCGAATTTTTATCTCATAATTATGACTTTGTATCTCATAATTTCGACTTTTTTTCTCATAATCTCGACTTTTTATCTCATAATTATGACTTTGTATCTCATAATTATGACTTTGTATCTCATAATTTCGACTTTTTATCTCATAATTTCGACTTTGCATCTCATAATTATTACTTTGTATCTCATAATTATGACTTTTTATCTCATAATTATGACTTTGTATCTCATAATTATGACTTTTTATCTCATAATTATGACTTTTTATCTCATAATTATGACTTTGCATTTCATAATTATGACTTTGTATCTCATAATTTCGACTTTTTATCTCATAATTATGACTTTGCATCTCATAATTTCGACTTTTTATCTCATAATTTCGACTTTGCATCTCATAATTATTACTTTGTATCTCATAATTATGACTTTTTATCTCATAATTATGACTTTGTATCTCATAATTATGACTTTTTATCTCATAATTATGACTTTTTATCTCATAATTATGACTTTGTATCTCATAATTTCGACTTTTTATCTCATAATTATGACTGTATCTCCTAATTTCGACTTTTTATCTCATAATTATGACTTTGCATCTCATAATTATGACTTTGTATCTCCTAATTTCGACTTTTTATCTCATAATTATGACTTTGCATCTCATAATTATGACTTTGTATCTCATAATTATGACTTTGTATCTCATAATTTCGACTTTTTATCTCATAATTATGATTTTATCATCTCATAATTATGACTTTGTATCTCATAATTTCGACTTTTTAGCTCATAATTATGACTTTGTATCTCATAATTTCGACTTTTTAGCTCATAATTATGACTTCCTTATCCCATTATTATGACTTAACTTGGGGAAATTTTTTTTATCTACTGGCGGGAATGTATGGAAGCCCATTCCCGCCAGTAATAAAAAAAAAATCCCAAAGTTAAGTCATAATTATGAGATAGGAAGTCATAATTATGAGATAAGAAAGTCATAATTATGAGATTAAAAAGTCGAAATTATGAGATACAAAGTCATAATTATGAGATAAGAAAGTCGTAATTATGAGATAAAAAGTCGAAATTATGAGATAGGAAGTCATAATTATGAGATTAAAAGTCGAAATTATGAGATAGGAAGTCATAATTATGAGATTAAAAGTCGAAATTATGAGATAGGAAGTCATAATTATGAGATTAAAAGTCAAAATTATGAGATACTTTCACTCAACAGCTCTTAGGCATTTCCTGCTCAGTTTGACATCAAGATGGATTGTGAGTTCATCGAAGTCTAACGTTACTTTCTTCTACTCAGGAGATGTCATCGGAGGGATATTGGCACTGCTCTCACCTTGCCTTTAAGCGCTTTATATCTCCAAACTCAAGCCCATTTAGGTTTCCTAATAACCAACTAAGTGTTAATGTGTTCTGTCGCGAGGTTCCATTTCCTCTCAGCTTGCTTTATAGTTCATTGATATAATTATCTAGCATTTTCCGACCTACATTTATGGTGACATAAGACGTCGATGTCTTACGAAGCTTCTGAATTCCTGCAGCTCACAAAACGGAATATAGGGTATTCATTTCTGCGTCCGATTGGCTTGATACACCTAAGAAAACGTTTCTAATCAAAGTGACACTGTAGTTAACTCTTGGATAGGCTGTTTGCGAATCTTACCACCAGTGGTGCTGCTAACGGCAAATTGATTGATTTACTGATATAAGGTGCTCGTGTTAAGGCTGCTTATGTAACAATAAAACGCTGTCTACAGCCAGTGACATGACCAAAACACTCGGATGGTAAATTGAATTAATTTACTGAGCAAATCGGCCTCCAGTTAGCTGCCTTGCCATTAACCATTATGACACAGGGCCTACTGCTTTGTGTCAATGAAGAAGGTTGCAATGAAATTGCCTGGACGAATTTCTCGTTTCTCTCGATCTTTTTAATTGGATAATTGTTGTTCATACAATCTCATATTATGGCCTTCCTACAACATTCCCAGAGGCCGAACTGCTACTTGACTTTGCTACCTTGAATCTTCTTGGCATGACATGCATTATACATTCTCAATGATTTTAAATGCATGCCCTGCGTCAAACTTTCACGAAGCACCAATTTCCAATTTACTAAATTATTCTATCACCAACGCTTCGACGTAACAAGCATTGGTAATTCAATAAAGTAATTAGGTTGCACTTGCGCGAAGCGATAATATTCTTATTTTCATCATTTTTTAGGGTTTTTTTTTCATCCATACATCACTATGCAATCACTATCACAAGTCTGTTGTAAATGTTACCCTTCAGTGATCAGTCATTTCTTCATACTTTCTAAATAATCACAGGCTTACATATTGGTTGATTATTCATTAAATAAATTGTGTGATTATTGATTAAGCTCTCTAAAACAGGGTCAGCTTGAAAGCAATTATGTGTTTAAGGGCCAGACACTCACAGCACCTCACTTAAAACTTCCCCTAAAGCCGTAAATTTAACTTGATTACCGTCCATGCAATCTTATAGTAGCCTTCCTCGTTGACGCTAAGCTGTAGGTCCTATGTCATAATGGTTAATAGAAACGCAGCAAATTTGCTCAGTAAATTAACTCAGTTTATAATCCGATTCTAAGTCAGAAATTGGTTAAGTGTTTTGGTTTTGTCACTGATTGCATACCGTTTGATGAGCAGCCTTACGCGCACCTTAGCCAGGAAAACTGCGTTTTTACTCTTGGATAAGCGCGGCGCAGGAAGAAGTGCGGTGATGATACTCGAGTGTCACTCACAAATCAATCACTCAATCAGTTTGCCGTTGGCACCACCTCAGGTGATAAGATTCGCGAGCAGTTTATCCAGGAGTTTACTATAGAGTCACGTAGATTAGAAACGTTTTCTAAGCGTATCAAGCCGATCGGACGCAGGCACAGAAATAAATATATTCCGTTTTGTGAGCTGCAGGAATTCTGAGGCTTCGTAAGACATCGACGTTTTATGTCACCATAAATATGGTTCGGAAAATGCCAGATAATTATATCAATTAACTATAAAGCAAGCTGAGGGGAAATGGATACGGACTGAACCTCGCGACAGAACACATTAACACTTAGTTGGTTATTAGGAAACCTAAATGGGCTCGAGTTTGGAGATATAAAGGGCTTAAGGCGAGGTGAGAGCAGTGCCAATATCCCTCCGATGACATCTCCTGAGTAGAAGAAAGTAACGTTTATCTTCGATGAACTCACAATCCATCTCGGTGTCAAACTTAGCAGGAAATGCCAATGACCTGTTGAGTGAAAGTATCTCATAATTTCGACTTTTAATCTCATAATTATGACTTCTTATCTCATAATTTCGACTTTTTATCTCATAATTATGACTATCTTATCTCATAATTATGACTTTTTATCTCATAATTATGACTTTCTTATCTCATAATTTCAACTTTTTATCTCATAATTATGACTTTCTTATCTCATAATTTCAACTTTTTATCTCATAATTTCGACTTTTTATCTCATAATTATGACTTTCTTATCTCATAATTTCGACTTTTTATCTCATAATTTCGACTTTTTATCTCATAATTATGACTTTCGTATCTCATAATTTCGACTTTTTATCTCATAATTATGACTTTCTTATCTCATAATTTCGACTTTTTATCTCATAATTATGACTTTCGTATCTCATAATTTCGACTTTTTATCTCATAATTATGACTTTGTATCTCATAATTTCGACTTCTTATCTCATAATTATGACTTTGTATCTCATAATTTCGACTTTTTATCGCATAATTATGACTTCTTATTTCATAATTTTGACTTTCTTATCTCATTATTATGACTTAACTTGGGGATATTTTTTTTTTATTACTGGCGGGAATGGGCTTCCATAGGAATGGGCTTCCATAGAGTTCAAACTACTTGATGGTGATGTTCTTGTAGGCTAACAGCCTCCAAAGTTCTACATGCACTCATTGGCTTAGAGACACAAAGGTCCCCTTGGTGTTCACATATCCTGAATAAAAAAAGAATGAAAAAAGGCACAATGATTTAATAGAGAAAAATGAACAGAGTATATATTGATCACTTGCTGTAGTCAAAAAAAAAGCTATTTATAGATTTTTCAGAGGGTCTTTTTCAGTTGTTCCCTACGGAAAAATGTCTTTTTGCCCCCCATTGGCATCACATGACTTGCAATATCAGCTTGACCACTAAGCCCTTGTCGGCGTTCGTCTTAGCCCAGGTTCAGTATCCAGTGATAATGATACATCCATACTTCGGACTGGTTGGGAGCAAAAGATTGAGATTGAAAATCTATAGGTGTTAAAACTACAGGGTGCACGGTTCCAAAACAAGTTAAAATTGTCAATAAAACCAAAGCTGTGAGTCCTGGTAGCATAATGAAGCCAAGTGTGCAGGCTAAGCAGTCTGCAGAAACGGCCACTGCCGCGCTCGAAAGTGGGGATGGGACCCGAAATAAAAAATGATTTTCCAGTTTTTTTAAAAGTTAAAAAAGAGGTTAAAATCGCATTTTGTACGCTCCGACTCCCAACGGGTTGTTTAATTAGTCCCTACATGAACTATAATCCCTTTGACAGTGGACGAGAGTGAAGAAAGAAGCCCAGGAAACTTACCCAGGATATCTATAACTGTAGCTCCGGGGAAGCAGCGAATGTTCTGGATTATGGAGTCTCCGACCCGTAATGTAGTCAGCGAGAACAGAGGACGAGGCACTGGCGAGTGACCTTGCAGGTGAACGCTGCAGCAGGGCAGCGGGATCAGGGCTGAGCAAACGCCGTCGCAGGACCTACACTTCAGGGCTGGGCGAAGGCCTCCTCAACACTGTCAACAAGGCTGGACTTGGAGGCGAATTGCCTGTAGGGTATTTAAAAAAAAAACCAAACTAAAATCTTCATAAGTTGGAGCTTTGTGGCTGACGCGTGTTCTAGGATCCAAAGGAAACGAAATCTTCCACCAGAATCACGTTTTGTACTTTTATTAAAAACCAAAATGTAACAAAAAACGAATACAAACGAAAATAGGCTTCTTAAATATCCGCAAATGAAAACTATAACGACATGAGGCTCCACGGCACGTTAACACAGTCCATGGTCAAAAAACCGTGAGGCTCCAACCTTCCTCTTGCCGTGTCAAACTGAGAATGGCTACTCTGGGCACCTTGCGCAGCATTCCAAAGGCCCACTAAGTAACTTACTGTTATCATTCTAAAGCCACATTTTACCCTTGTATATATGTTTTTAACCTAAATTATGAATTCTATCAGTCATGAACTTAAATAAACAATATGAAATTATAATATGAAATATGAATATCAAATGCACGTAATATTAGGGAAAATTCAAACTAGGAATAAATAGGCATCTGGCGCCTACATTGCCTCTCTTGACACCGATGGCAGCCGAGGAGCACCTGGACTTACAGGGGAGGAGAGAGGTGTCGCTTCCTCCTCAACCAGGATGGAAAACCTGTTCTCCAGCTGCAGATCCCAGACAGGCGGCACATATGATGAACGCCTCTCGCCACGTGATCCGACCCAGGGCTCAGCCAGGTTGGGTGGGGAGCTGACGATAGCCCTGGGTCTTGCTCCCAGTTGGATCCAGGGGTCCTCAGCTTGGGTCGGTGCGGCTTCAGAAGGGAAAGCTAAGGAGTGGCATTCAGCCGTGGTGACACTCGTAGGAGCAAGAGCTGGAGCAACCAGGCAATCGATGAGCTGCTCATCATCCTTAATCCGGTACAGGATTGAAATTCTTCCCTACAGCTCCTCAATTTTTTGCGAGAGGCAAACGCAGCTTGCACAGCCAGGCGGGAAGGTGAGTGGAGCCATAGTTTTTTGATTTTAGCCTGCTGGGCCTTACAGCAACCAGCCAGCCGCTGCAATAAATAATATTTCAATAATAATAATAAAATAGAATAAAAAAATAAAACAAATAAAATGATAAAACAAGTAAAATAATAAAATGTTACAATAATACAATGTCAAAACGATAAAACACTAAAATAATGATTAAATAATAAAAGTCAACTAAAAGCGTGAGCAGCAGCACAACCAGCAGCAAAACCAGACCCCGACAGGCAACCAGATGTGACGTGAATTGAGTACGAATACGAACTTGCGGAATACGAATACAAACAGTTTCGATATAATTGACAATGTGACTTAGCTAGTGGCTTAGTATAAAGGGTGACATTGTCAGCAACGTGACATTGTCATTGTCACATCTGGCATCACATGCTGAATAAGAATGTGTTATTTCACCCTTCACAAAGCATGACATTTGCTTATGTATGATTTATGAAGACATTTTGCCTCATTTATGAAACACTATGCCTCATTTACGAAGGCATTATACAACCCCAATTCCAAAATAGTTGGGACAAAGTGAAAATTGTGAATAAAATCAAAATGGAATGACTTTCAAATCACACCAGCCAGCATTTTATTCACAATAGAACAAAGATAAAATAGCAAATGTTGAAGCTAAGAAATTTTACAATTTTATCCACAAAATGAGCTCATTTCAAATTTGATGGCTGCTACAAGTCTCAAAAAAGTTGTAACAGGGTTCCGTTTACCATGGTGTAGCATCCCCTCTTCTTTTTAACACAGGGTGGAGGCGTCTGGGCATTGAGGAGACAGGTTTCTTGAGTATAGCCATTGGAAATTGATCCCACTCTTGTTTAATACAGGCTTCCAGCTGCTGGAGTTGTTTGGATCTCCTTTGACAAACTTTTCGTTTAATTATGTGGCAAATGTTCTCAATTGGTGAAAGATCAGGACTGCAGGCAGGACATTGCTGCACACGAACTCTTCTATTTCATAGCCATGCTGTTGTAATAGCTCTCGTATATGGTTTTGCATTGTCCTGCTGAAATACACAATAGATAATAGATAGATGTCACAAAAAATGTCGTCTATAAGGGAGCATATGTTGCTCTAAAACTTTAATATACCTTTCAGCATTCATGGTGCTTTTTGGAGTTGTCTGACCTCAGGACACTTTGCCCCTTTGCTACAGTCCATTTTAAATGAGCCTTGGCCCACAGAAAACGGCGGCGCTTCTGGATCATTCTGGCATCTGTGGATGGCACGGTGGACTGTGTTTACAGACAGTGGTTTCTTGAAGTATTCCTGGGCCCATTTAGTAATGTCAATGACAGAATCATGCCGGTGAGTGATGCAGTGGTGTCTGAGGGTCCGAAGATTGCGGGCATCCAGTAAAGGTCTTCGGCCTTGTCCCTTACGCAGAGATTTTTCCAGTTTCTCTGGATCATTTGATGATATTATGCACTGTTGATGATGAGACCTTCAAAGCCTTTGCAATATGATGTTGAGGAACATTGTTTTTAACCCTTGTATGGTGTTAGGATTTTTGTTACTCAGCCAGTGTTAATGGGTCTGGGACCCGCTAGAGTTTTGGGTTTTCAAAATTGTTTGATTGTGTTGTTTTATGTTAAAATGCTCAACAGATGTTTACTTCATCCCAATTACAAGTCATATGAACAGCAAACATGGTTTGATGAAAACTGAAAACGGGTCCCACAGACCCAAACACCATACAAGGGTTAAAGTATTCCACAATTTCTTTTTAATGTAAGCCTTAACAGGTTGGAGAGCCTATGGTCATCTTTACTTCTGAGAGACTCAGCCTCTCTAAGACATCCCTTTTATAGCCAATCATGTTACACACCTGATGCTAGTTAACTTAATTACTTGCTGAATGTTCTTTCAGCTTATTCTCTTGTACAATTGCTTTTTTGCCTTTTTTGCCTGTGTCCCAAGATTTTTGAGACCTGTTGCAGCCAGAAAATTTGAAATTTGCTCATTTTGTGGATAAAAATGTAAAATGTTTCAGTTTCAACATTTGAAATGTTATCTGTGTTCTATTGTTAATAACATATTGGCTCGTGATCTGAAAGTCATTGCATTTTGATTTTGAATGGCAGCTTGAATGGCAGTGTGGGGTTCTAATAATTCCATATCAGCTGGAATGGCTGTCTTAGGTTCTAATTAATGTGTGTTAGCTTGAATGGCCGGGTGAGGTTCTAATGATTCTTCATCAGGTTAAATGGCTGTGTGAGGTTCTAATAATGCTGTATCGGCTTGAATGGCAGTGTGAGGTTTGAAGAATACTACAACTGCATCAGTCTGAATAGCTGTGGGGGGTTCTAATAATTCTGTATCATGTTGAATGGCTGTATGGGGTTCTAATCATTCTGTATCAGCTTGAATGGCTGAGTGAGGTTCTAATGACTCTGAATCAGCTTACATGACTATGAAGTTCAAATGGTTCTATACCAGCCTCAATGTCAATGTGAAAGGCTCTGCTGATTCACTATCAGTTTCATTGTCAGGATGAATGGCACTGATTTCGTATATTTTATGCTGCTTATCAGGTATAAATTCCGATAACTCTGTGAGTTTGTATCTTGCAGGCAAGTCGGTAGGCATCGTATCCACAGCACGGGTCCAGCATGCCTCCCCGGGTGCTGCATACTCGCACACAGCTGACAGGCAGTGGTACAGTGACGCTGAGCTATCTTTTGATGCAGCGCAGCAAGGGTGCCGGGACATCGCCTACCAGCTTGTCCACAATACAGATATCCATGTGAGATCTGACAGACTGGGAGCATCAGTTATACACAGATGCCAGTCTCAGTACATCGGCATATCACATTAAACACTCCTTCACTGGTAGACCAAAGGTTTTTGGTGAGGGAACTCTGGATTTGATTGGCTCTGTATACAGGGTGTATCAAAAAAAATGGTTCAGTGCTTTTTTGTGCAATTGCACAATACTGAACATGTCATGCATGAGTAGGCTTTCTGCAGATCTGATTGGCACGGATCTGATCGGCCGATAATATGCAATCGGTTAAATCCGCTATAATGTCCAATTCACCAATCCGATCTATGACGACATAAACATGAGCCATTGTATGCACAATATCTTGTATGTAACATGTCGGCGGTGTGGAACCCCTTCAGGGTGAATGAGAAGGATACAACACAAGCCCTGTGATATCTTTGCAACGCAAAAGTACCTTGTGGGGGATCATCAACAAAAAGTTTCAACACGACAAATTTAATCAGTCACCTGGATAAGGACCACAAGGAGGAGCATGCCGAGTTCCAGAAACAGACCGCGGAAAAAAAAAAAAAAAACACAAAACACCGAAACGGACGCTACAGCAAACCACGTTAGACAGTACCCGCCCGTACAGCCGTGATAGTGAGAAGGCAAAGGGTGGTAATGGGATTTATCGTTCTGTCCGACATGCCATTCAATATTGTGGAGAATTCCGCATTTCAACGTTTGCTTGCATACTGTGATCCGCGCTACCTTCTCCCAGGGCACACATACTGTGGTGATACCGGTCTAAATATGTCACCAGGATGTGTATTTTCACGTCGAGGGCCTTCTGAAAGAAGACAGTCCTTTGATTAGTTTCACCACAGATATTTGGTCATCAGATGTCAGCCCCATGTCATTGCTGAGTTTGACAGCCCAGTGGATTGACTCAAAATTTCGACTCCACACGGCAGTCCTACACACTCAGGAATTCCGCAGCTCACATACTGCTGCAACGCTGGTGACGATAAACAACAACATGCTCCTGACGTGGCAGATTTCGAGAGAGAGGGTTCATATCGTATTTCAGGATAATGCTGCAAACATGGTAAAAACAATGAGAGAAGCAGGATTACCAACTTTGCCATGCATGGTGCACACGTTTCAGTTGGCTGTCTATGACAGGTTGGCACAACGAATGATCACAGACATCTTAGCTACAGGAAGACGCATCACTGGGCACTTCCAACGCCCTCCACAAGCAAACTGTGCATTTCATGATGTGCAGCAACAGCTCAGCCAAGACGTCAAAAAGTTTCAGGAAGACGTCAGCACCAGGCGGAACAGCAGTTATTAATATGCTCCAAAGCCTGCTGGAGCAAAAACGCACATTGGCTGCTTATGGAGCCGAGCATGAAGTACCTGCTTCCTTCACTTCCAACCAGTGGGGTCTGATTGAAAACATAATAAAAATTCTGAAACCACTGAAGAGCTCACGAGGGACATTAGCTCATCTACTGCATCTGCTGCCAATGTTATCCCTTCTGTGATGGCCTTTAAACTTTTCCTGAGTAGAAATGCCCCGTCAGATCATGGTTTTGGGACCGCAAAAACTGAACTGCTGAGAGCTGTAACCTGGAGATTTGATGGAATTGAAAACAAATTCCTCTACACTTTGGCTACTCTATTAGACCCAAGGTGAGGAAAAAAACATTTGGCCTAGAATAATTAGATAAATATACTATACTTAATAAAATAATGTCATTTAGGTTAGCCTAACACCTTGATTTAGAATGGCAAAAATACGTTCTATTAAAATCTATTTGGCTTTTATACTGTAAAATTGAAGCACTGATTGCTAAAACCCCACAAGTCAAGTCAAGTCAAGTGTGCCTTATCGGGTTTTAGTAATAGGTAATTGTCAGTGTTAATTAACACAAGAGTGTACAAACGGAATCAAATGGACCGTTTAATTATAGTGAGTCTTATTCTAAGTTGCTCTAAAAGAACAAATGCCCAGTTAAATGAATGTGATATTTTATTTTGTTTTTAAAAGATACAAGAATCAATGCTATTCTGAAGAGCTCAAGGCACAAACACGGGGGCTTTTAGATTTGCCGGCAGCACAGTTACGGCCTGACAAAGGACAAGGACTCGAAACCAACAACACAGATGAGCCAGCTGAGAAGGCACCATGACCTGGTTCCTTGTCATCAGTGTTGGATGAAATCATGCAAGAAGAAAGGCCACAGCAGGCCCCTGCAGCAGTGTCACAGTTGGATCTCTACCTGGCAGAGCCAGTCATCCTTCAGGATGCTTACCGTCTGGCTTACTGTAGAGCCAATCAGAAAAGCTTTTCTGCCCTCACCACTGTTGCAAGAGCTTACCTGTCTGCACCCTGCCCAAGTGTGGACAGTGAGCGCCAGTTCAGTGCTGTATCCAACATCCTGGATGATCAAAGGTGCAGGCTTTCAGCCAATAAAGTTCAGATGCTCCTCTTTGTTAAAAAAAGAATCTGCCATTGATGTTTACACAGGCATAGGCCTTCAGCTTAAGTTATATTTAAAGTTTAACCCCCTTTTTTCAATTTAAAGGAATATTTGTTTGGGCTGGGTGCCATTTGTTTACTTTGGGGTCTTGAGGACCATGTACTGTACTACGTGGCTGCTATATTATTTTAATGCCTAAGCAAGCACTTTGAGAGTGCTTATTCATTAATTTATTTTACATGCTGAAAATACATGCGGCCCGGGTGCTGTTTTTTTGTTAACCTCATGTCATTGTTTATTTTTGAGTTAAAAATACTTGCCACTGTTCTGGGGCAGTATTAAAGCCCTTTATTTGCAGTATTTACCTCTCACAGTAAAGTAATACTGTATACACTTATCTTCATGAAGTTACAATGCTGGTCAATGTTCTCGGGCATTATTCTGCACTTTATTTGCAGTGCAGTTATTTACAGTACAGTAAGATTGTATACGCTGCTATAAAGCCTCAATGTTAATTTTATAATATTGCTTTAGTTGGCACTTGGCAATAATGCTGTAAGACTGTAGACTTTCAGAAAGTTTGCACTTTATTTATTGGGCCCGTTACTTCTGTGCCAAGTTGTTTTCTGGTTCCAACCTTTTAATAAATATGAGTTTGTCCTGATTGAACTTATATTTGGCCAGTCCTTGAGTGCTCTCTACAGGTAATTGATTTTTACAGCAATTTGGCACCGTTCAATACGTTAACCCTTAAATCTTATTTTGGGACAAGGCAAACATTGTCAAAAATGGTTAAGAATACTTTTGTTGATACTTAGTAAACAAGTGTCATGGTTTCACTCCCACCGGATACAAACTGCAGTCCGGCGGGAGCTAGGACCATGGACTTAAAAGAATACACAGGACCAAAGTGCCAGGCTGATTAAAACTGTAGATAATACAGTTTATAAATAATAAAATCACACGCAGATTAAAACAGGGAGCAGCATAAACAAGTCGTAAGGGTTAAAAAGTCAAACATCACAGATAAAACCAAAATGCAGCGCTGATGAAAACTGGCTACGGTCAGCCCTAAATACTTCAACTAATCATCTCCACCTCAACAAGCAACAGGTGCAGCTCATTGAGGAGGAGGTGACAGAAAGTCACAGGGGAGGGGCTGTAAGGCCAGAACCCTTATACATAACTATAGGCAGTAAATAAACAAGTTCTTGAAATAGACATATTGCTCCCTCATGTGATCGGATCGTGATCAGTTATCTGTTTATTCACACTCGCTAATCGGTGATAGGTGATTGACCCCAAAAATCCTGATCGTGTCACATATGAGTGAGCACAGGCTAATTACATAAATTGCGATACATCTGTCTTGCAAGAAAAAGTGCTGGCATGAAAACAGGATCTGAGACCATGAGAAGCAACGTTAGGTATGCCCTTTAGTGTCCTAAAAATTTTCAGGAAATTGCTTTAACCCTTTGCTCTCCAGGTGGCTAACAGTCCTGTTTTGTCATGTTATGTAATCAATGAATGGATGTCCCCAGAATTGTGCAACACCATTCAAAAGTGTACATTACTCCACCGAGAGTTGGATGACCTTGAGGAATGCATAACGGCAGAAGTCAATGCTCTCAGAAGGGACAGCTTTGATCCGCTGTACAGTTCTACAATATGCGGAGGAGGGCCCACATCTGCCAAGAAAGAAATGGTGGACATATTGAGGACTGAAAGTGTGAAAGGGTTAATTCAAAAGTAATGGCAATTTGTGATAAACAAAGGGCATACCTAACATTGCTTCCTATGGTCTCAGATTCTGTTTTTATCCCAGCACTTTTTTGCGCAAAACAGATGTATCGCAATTTACGTAATTAGCCGGTGCTCGCTCATGCGTGACATGTTGAGTATGTGCAATTGCACAAAAAAGCACTGAACCATTGTCTATCACCCCATGTAAAAGGATTTTACAAAAATGATAGGATATTGATTTTAGGGCAATTTTTCAAAGTGGGACGTTTTTTTGATACACCCTGTATAAAAAATGGAGATATGGAAAGAATCACTGTCAGTGACTGTCATCATGGAGCAGTATAGTTGATGTCACGTTTGCTCTATGAATGTTATCACAAGGTTTTTGTCCTTAATGTGTGAGATGTAACATTTTCTCTCACTATGAGATGTTTCATTTCGATTGCCTCCAAATGGTTTATAGAGTGGAAAAAGTTGATACAACCGCCGCACGCCCCACCGTGTCCAACACTTGTTTCTAATGCAGGTTATCCTTGGAGGAGGTAGAAAGTACATGCTTCCCAATAAGACTGTGGATCCTGAATATCCAAAGTCTACTGGAACTCGTCTGGACAAAGTTAACTTGATCAACAAATGGCTCCAAGCCAAGAAGGTGAACAAAGACATACAGCCCTGCATTGCAATGACGTCAGACCACCATAATTCAATGAGCAGAAGATATTACTATGCACTGACCGGCAAAACTGACAAGTTTTTGCCATGTATAATGTACTTTATCAGAGATTCCAGTGCAATTCCCTCAATCAGTGATTTACCAATTTCAATAACAGCATATCTTGTTTTCATTTTCCAGTTACTATGCTTGAAATTTTCTTCTAGAATGCAAGATTTGTGTGGAACAAGGCTGAGTTTGATCGTGTGGATGTGGATGAAACAGACTATCTGATGGGTAAGGTTTTGTAATTGTGTCAGAATCAATCCCTGAAGATGCTTGTTGCCTTAAAACATTACTCTTGAATGTTCATAAATATAGTAAATGAACATGATCAGTATATCTGTAATAATGTTCAAGTTTTTTTCTGGGTAGTCTCACCCATTGGACTTGAGGCTGTGAATGAACAAACCCTATAACGTGATTGCTGATTGTCACCTGCTCCAGGATTATTTGAGCCATCAGACATGAGATTTGAGCTGGACCGTGATGCCACCACTGACCCCTCCCTTACAGAGATGATGGAAAAAGCCATTCGAATACTCAGGAGAAACCCCAATGGATTTTACCTTTTTGTAGAAGATAAGTTTTTAGCAGCTTTTGTCTGTGAAGAACTTGGGGATCAGAGTGGGTTTCACTTTGGTCAAGTCAGGGCATGTCATGTTGACATTGTCCATTGCAAACTGACAGTTAGTTTGGAAGGCTTGTGGACTGGTCCAGTCAGTTCAGGCACATTAAGTCCTTGAATTCTCAGATTGCCAGTAGTCACTAGTGAGGAATATGCACTATATAGCCAAAAGTGCGTGGACACTGTTCTGAAATCCATGGTGTTTACAATGGCTTGCCCGTTAAAGAGAACCAAAATTTGGCATTTGTTTCAGATTTTTCTTTATCACGCAACTGTAGCACTTTTCCCATGGCCTAACTCATGACATATATTTGATATGACCCTAGTTACGTATCACTTTTGCGGAAATTTCATTGTCTGAGAGCGTGGCTCTGGAATTCTCTCATTTCTGCTTAACATCAGGTGCCTGGTAGGCTATAGGCAGGAATCGTAGGAATAGCCTGCGTTTGAAAAAAATAAAAATGCTCAGAGAGAGAGAGAAAAAAAAAAAACTGATTGGAATCATCTGGTGGGCCAATGAAAATCGTTCACGGGCCAAAATAGGCTCAAAGGCCGACCTATGTGTTAGAGCCTCTATATCTTAAAGCATGGTCCCCAGAACTGAACACAATACTCCAGATGTGGTCTGATGAATGTGTTGTACAAGAGAAGCATCACCTCCTTGGATTTGTACTCAATATTTTTGGCAATGTATCCCAGCATCTGATTGGCTTTGTTTTTTTTTAACTGCTACAGCACAATAGCTAGAGCCTGAGAGGGTTGGGTCAACAATCACTCCTGGATCTTTTTCGTGTGGAACACATTCCAGTTTTAAACCTCCCTTAAATTAATCCTGTCTAATATTTTTATTACCTACATGTACAATTTACATTTTGCGACTTTAATTTCATTTGCCACATTTCTGCCCAATTCTGAATTCTATCAAAATCCTCCTGAATCACTTTAGTGGACTCTAAACTTTTTGCCAAACCTCCCAATTTAGTTTCATCTGCAAATTTAACTAATTTGCTCTCAATATTCCTATCAAGGTCATTAATGTAGAGGATGAACAGCAAGGGCCCCAACACCGATGCCGCAGGGACGCCACTCCCAAACATAACTAGCTCAGAAGAGATTCTACTGACCACCACTCTTTGTGTTCTGTCCTGCAACCAATTTTAAATCCATTCCAGAATACCTCCTATAACTCCAATGGAACTAATTTTAAAAATTAGTCTCTCATACGGTACTGTATGAAATGCTTTCTAAAAATCCAAGTATATGATGTCATAAGCCCAGCTTTGATCATAAGTCTTTGTGGCCTCTTCAAAGCATTCTGGACGGTTTATCAGGCATGACCTTCCCTTACGGAAACCATGTTGGCTATCCCTCAAGATAGTATTATGTTCAAGAAATAATTCCAGCTCGTCTTTCATGACAGATTCCACTATTTTGCATGCAATGCAAGTTAAACTGACTGGCCTGTAATTTCCTGGCTCAGAATGGTTTCCTTTATTATATATTGGTATTATATTGCCCTGCTGCCAATCATTTGGTATTTCTCCAGTTTCTAAAGACCGTCTGAAGATAGAGGAGAGAGGCTAAAAGATGATCTCACTAACTTCCCTGAGCACTCTAGGATATAAGCCATCAGGACCTGCTGCCTTATCTGCCTTTAATATAAGCAACTTTTCTAATACTTCATTATCCCTAACCTCAATTTCTGCTAAATAATTTTGGCATTGGACAAGCCAAATAAAAACCCGTTGAGGTGAAATTCTCAACAAAGTAACTGTTTAAGGTATCCGTACTATCCTTGTTATCATATAGCAGCAATCTATATTTATTCTTCATGGACTTAACCTCCTCTTTGACTTTCCTTTTTCTGTGACAGTACTGAAAGAAGCACTTAGTTTTTTCCCCTTCTGCAATTAGCCTTTCATACATTTTTCTAACGTTCCTCCGCTCTTTTTTGACCATAGCCCGAATTTTACAGCATTAGCCTTAGTATTCTCATTGTTATCCTTTATGTACAAAACATCTTATAAAGATTCCTCTTTTCCCTCAAACTCCTACGAATAGCTGCGGTCATCCACTGAGGATTCTGCTTTTTCATCTAACTTTTGGTCACCGTTGGAATGAATTTGCATTCTGAATCAAGTAACACCCCCTTAAATCTTTCCCACATCTCATTTACAGACTCACAGTTCAGGAGTGTCTTCCGTTTTACAAAACCCAAAACCAGTGAAGTTGGCGTGTTGTGTAAACCATAAATAAAAACAGAATACAATGATTTGTAAATCCTTTTCAAGCTATATTCAATTGAATACACTGCAAAGACAAGTTACTTAATGTTCGAACAGGTAAAATTTGTAATGTTTTGCAAATATTAGCTCATTTGGAATTTGATGCCTGCATTATGTTTCAAAAAAGCTGGCACAAGTGGCAAAAAAAGACTGATGAGCATTCCTAAACTCTCTCAAACACTTATTTGGAACATCCCACAGGTGAACGGGGTAATTGGGAACAGGCGGGTGCCATGATTGGGTATAAAAGCCGCTTCCCTGAAATGCTCAGGCATTCACAAACAAGGATGGGGCGAGGGCCACCACTTGGAGAACAAATGCGTGAGCTGATTGTCGAACAGTTCAAAAACAACATTCCTCAACGAGCTATTGCAAGAAATTTAGGGATTTCATCATCTACAGTCTGTAATATTGTCAAAAGGTTCAGAGAATCTGGAGAAATCACTGCACATAAGCGACAAGGCCGAAAACCAACATTGAATGCCCGTGACATTCGGTCCCTCAGGCAGTACTGCATCAAAAACCGACATCAGTGTGTAAAGGACATCACCACATGGGCTCAGGAACACTTCAGAAAACCACTGTCAGTAACTACAGTTCGTCGCTACATCTGCAAGTGCAAGTTAAAACTCTACAATGCAAAACGAAAGCCATTTATCAACAGCACCCAGAAACCCCGCCGGCTTCGCTGGGCCCAAGCTCATCTTAGATGGACTGATGCAAAGTGGAAAAGTGTTCTGTGGTCTGACGAGTCCACATTTCAAATTGTTTTTGGAAACTGTGGACGTCATGTCCTCCAGACCAAAGAGGAAAAGAACCATCTGGACTGTTATAGGCGCAAAGTTCAAAAGCCAGCATCTGTGATGGTATGGGAATGTATTAGTTCCCAAGGCATGGGCAACTTAGACATATGTGAAGGCACCATTAATGCTGAAAGGTACATACAGGTTTTGGAGCAACATATGTTGCCATCCAAGCAACGTCTTTATTTCAGCAAGACAATGCCAAGCCACATTCTGCACGTGTTACAACAGCATGGCTCCGTAGTAAAAGAGTGCGGGTACTAGACTGGCCTGCCTGTAGTCCAGACCTGTCTCCCATTCAAAATGTGTGGCGCATTATGAAGCGTAAAATATGACAACGGAGACCCCGGACTGTTGAACAACTTAAGCTGTACATCAAGCAAGAATGGGAAAGAGTTCCACCTGAAAAGCTTCAAAAATTGGTCTCCTCAGTTCCCAAACGTTTACTGAGTGTCGTTAAAAGGAAAGGCGATGTAACACAGTGGTGAAAAGGCCCCTGTGCCAACTTTTTTGCAATGTGTTGCTGCCTTTAAATTCTAAGTTAATGATTATTTGCAAAAAAAAAAAAAGTTTCTCAGTTTGAACATTAAACATCTTGTCTTTGCAGTGTATTCAATTGAATATAAGTTGAAAAGGATTTGCAAATCATTGTATTCTGTTTTTATCTACGATTTACATAACGTGCCAACTTCACTGGTTTTGGGTTTTGTATTTTGCTTAGATATGAGTGCATCCTGTCAAAGTTTGCTAGCTTAAAATTGAAAATTTTCGTTTGCGAAGACACCTTTTTAACTTCCCATGAAACATCAAAATTAACAGTCGAGTGATCACTACATATATCACTACATTGGGCAAAATGCTGCCATACACAGTATTATTAGCAAATACTAACAGTTCCTCTTGTTTACCAACGCAGAAAACAAGCTCTGTGATTATCATTGCTATGGTAAACTGTAAATTAAAAAAAAAAAAAAACAGCTAACTAGCTAGCCATACGAATTCCATATTCACTCTGTTCCGCTCACTCAAAATAAAGCAAAACTCTTCATCATTGAAGTCTTCCCCCAGATAAACAGAGCAACTGGTTTGAAAATCCCTTCAGTACTGTTCCATTCAGAGTAACTCCCATTATCCTTGTCAGAGTCAAAATGTCATCACATACATGTAACCTCAGCACTTCAAGGTTGGTTTTGGAAGTCTTTCCGCTGCGCACAGTTGAGAGAATACAGCCTAACTTGCTTTTATACAAGGGTTTAAATCAGAGGCGTTACCAGGATGCCAAGCTTGGGTGGGCATTTGTCGTCTTTGGGGGGGCAAAAAAAAAAAAAGAACTTTTAAATCGCCGTAAAATAAAAAAATAAAAATAAAATAAAATAAAATAATTTATATTATATATATCTCAGTGGCGGCTGGTGAAATGGCGACAGGTGAGGGACATTAACAGGTGTGATCAGTTTTCATTAATTATGACCACTAGGGTTGTGCCGATTGTGAACGCGTTTTAAGGCATAGCACCACTACCTGCTGCCATGGGGCGAACATCCGAGCTTTCCCTTTTCCTTCATAGAGGAGCGGGGTAGTTAAAAAAAAGTGCAAATGGTGATATAAGCAACAGACTTTGCATGAGAACTCTTAATATCCCCATAAATCAAAATCAACCTCCGGCCACTTCAATTTATAGTTATATCCAAGATGGCCGACACGTTTTCAAAATGGTGGCAAATTTGCTCTATATTTTGAATATTTTCAGCCTATAAGCTACAAAAATTACATATTTTCTACACAATCATTGTGAATGCATATATCTTGGCATTCTTACGGTCATAAAGAGATAAACTAAACCAACCCTTCCAATCCTTATCCTTCTACCACCTATACAACATGTAAGAACTTTCAGATATGGGATACAACTAGGCTCAGATATGTTACAATCCTACCCCTAGCCCGATCATTCATCCAATGCTATTTAATTCCCGTGTGATCTGTACACCTTCCAGAAGGCTATAGCCCCGTCTTCTTTGGCTCAGCTCTCCTGCGCTGGCACATCCTGTCAATTCAGGTGCGGCTGTTTAACTTTAAAATGGGGCTAGAGAAACAGCATTTGGGAAACTAATGACAAATTTCGACCATTAGCTAGCATTGAACCCCATGCTGAGTTTCACAGCTATAGTGTCAACCAGTGTGCCCTGGTAGTGCAATGACACTACACTATTACAATGTTATATTTACCTTTATGTTCATATTTTCAAATTAGAATGAAAATTAATTAAAAAGAGCTTAATTATTTTCTTACTTGCAAAAATAAACTGATCCAGCTAGATTTACCCCAGATCAATCTATTACCTGACCTTTTAGCGCACATATGAACTTATACGCAAAGATTTTGCTCTTTGGCGGCCATTTTGGATATGATGACAGCCATCTTGGATGTTTCTAGAAACTATTTTACATAATCTTAGTACTTGTAGGCTTGCTCTCAATATTTTAGCATAAACTGACAGTGATAAAGAAATGTATAAGTGATTAAGGAATTAAATGTCCATATTCATATATCGAAAGGAAGCCATTTTGAAAAACTGTCAAATTCTGTGTGGCCGGAGGTTGATTATGAGACAGGAGACAAAGAAGAATAGTTTTGCCAAATTTCATGCTTGTATCACTATTTGCACTTTTTCCCTGCTATTCTCAAGTTACCCGTTCCACAATCATTAAACCCAATGCCGGTTGAACGAAAGTGCGAAACATCAAAGGGCATGTGAAATGCTTCCGGAAAAAAACTTGACTGACGTCAATATTTTTCGGATACGCGCTGCTTGGAGCCAAGTAAATGACTACAGAATCGTCTCCTATTAACCAATTAGGCAACTCTCAGAAAAGCAAACCTGTTCCCATTTACTTTGCTTTAATGGCAATCAAATGTTGGCTTCGTTTACTCTAGTTGAATGAGTAGAGCTGTTTAGACAGCATGTTTGATTGATGCATTTTGAAATTTAAATGGCCACAGAACAGCAGATTTGCATGAACATGATTGTCATTGCCACGCGACTTCGTGCGACTGATCATTTATATCCCACATTCACGTTTCATCCGCTTTTGGGGAAGAGGAAGATTTTTAAAAATAATTATTCAAACTGGCATTCTTTCAATCTAACACCGTAGCCCAGTTAGGTTTATCTGCTTTTAACCATCACATCTTAATCGTTATAGGCCACTGAAATTGCTTGATTCTTATTTAGACCAAGTACACGGGAGATTTAGGGAAGGGTGGAGCACCTGCAATTAGCGAAATCTAAACTCAGGCTTATTCCCGGCGGCATTTTAAATCATTTTAAGCTGCTTCAGGCGTTTGTGTTTAAAGAAATTACACGCGACTGCCTACAAACCCCATGACAGCAAGTGGTCTCATTACACTTTTAAAAAAAAGTGTTTTCCACTAACATGGCAATATCCCCCGCCGCTTCAATTTTATGTGTCCGGACGGACGGAGCCCAATGCTATATCCGCCGCTTCGCGCTAATCCCGCGGCGGGAGATAAAAATCCTCGTTCAACATTGCCCCATCCCAACTCAGCATTTCATCTCTCGTTGTAGTATTTTTAGGAGATATATAAAGATATAACAAATCTCTTTTTTTTTTTTTAAGACCGCCGTTGATTTTAACCGTACAGAAAATACAAAAGGTGGAAAACATTCTGAAAAGCAACTTAGAGAGTAAACGAATCCACCATTACATTGCCAATCAAGCAAAGTAAAAGAGAACACGTTTACTTTTCCAAGAGTAACCTTCAGTAACTTGACTCCTTTACTTGACTCCGTCCAGCGTGTCGCCGAAAAAGCTTATGTCAGTCTAGTTTTTTCCGGAAGCTCCAGACTAGCTGCCTGGGCTCACTCGGTAGCCAACTCAGGTTATAAGAACACGAGTCAACACAGATGACAAACCAGTACACAAATTACCTTCATGTCAAACAAGAAGCCTGACAAAATAAGCAGTGGCAGAAGTAGCAACAAAAGAGATTCGGGCCAAGTTAATTCCCTGAGAGAAGCGCAGGGCCGTAGACGTGACCTCAGACTGATGAGTTTCTTCTGCAATCGATGAGAATGGGAGGGTCTCTAGTAATTTGAAAGTGCCTATCGGTTTCACAGCAGAATAGACTGGCGAAGGAATCCACCAATCACACATATTGATAGATAAATGAAACATACGTAAAGCTCACTCTACAGTAAATGGCTGTCTATCTCCGGCTGTGAATCAGTTCAATATCGCGTGTTGCTGTCAAATAGTAGTAAATCAGTTTTTTTTTTTTCTTGAGTTTTCATTGAATACTCATTCATAGTATTTAAACCAGGGGCGTTACCACGGGGGGGCAGGGGGTGGGCAGTGCCCACCCTGAGAAAAGCTCTGCCCACCCCCTGCCCCCCCGTGGTAACGCCCCTGGTTTAAATACTTTTCTGAGGGTCAAATCAAAGTCTTCCAATTACTATGCAAAGTTTATACTGTCTAGAATTGGATTGAAGTTTGTCAATCAATAGATAATAACTAGGTTATACAATACCTGGGAAACAGGGATGGGACTTAACTCATTCATATTTGAATTGGTCACAGGCACAGCTGCCTCGTAAATATTCAATAACCGATTTGGGTGTGTCAGCTTTTGATAGAATAGTGTAACTGCCTGCATAAGCAGCTCCATGTCTGCTGGTGTCTACATCTAGGGGTTAATCATGACCACTGATGCTGTTCATGAATGAAAGTGCTGATTCATGTAACTATATTTACAGTATCTCACAAAAGTTAGTACACCCTTCACATTTCGGCTATTAATTTAGTATATCTTTTTAAGGGCCAACGTTACAGAAATGAAAACTGAATATATTCTAGAGTAGTCATTGCGCAATATGTGCAGCAGTGTAGATTTACAGCACTGTCCAAATAACTGAACAAACAGTCACTATTTCCAAAATGGGTGGCAACAAAAGTAAGTTCACCTCGCCGTCAACATGCCAAATTGTGTCCATAGTGTCAATATTTAGTGTGACCGCCATTGTTGTCCAGCACTACCTTGATTCTCCGAGGCATGGAATTCACCAGAGCTGCACAGGTTGTTGCTGGGATCCTCCTCCACTCCTCCATGACAACATCACGGAGCTGGTGGATGTTGGACACCTGCAGCTCCTCCACCTTCCTCTTGAGGATGTCCCACCGGTACTCAATGGGATTCAGGTCTGGAGACATACTTGGCCACGCCATCACCTTCAGGCAGTTGTCATCTTGGAGGTGTGTTTCGGGTCGTTACCAAGTTGGAAAACAGCCATGTGGCCCAATTTCTGAAGGGAGGGCATCATGTTCTGCTTCAGAATCTCACAGTACATGTTGGATCCATTATTCCATTAATGAAGTGCAGCTCCCCAGGACCAGAAGCACTCATGCAGCCCCAGACCATGATGCTGTCAGCACCATGTTTGACTGTAGGCAGTACACACTTGTTTTGATACTTCTCACCAGGGCGCCGCCACCGACGCTGGACACCGTCTGAGCCGAACAAGTTTATCTTGGTCTCGTCAAACCACTGAACATGGTTCTAGTAGTTCATGTTCTTGGACTGGTAGTCTTCAACAAACTATTTTCAGGCTTTCTTGTGGGCTAGCTTCAGAAGAGGCTTCCATCTTGACTGACGGCCATGCAGACCAACTTTGCACCGAGCATGGAGTAAGGTCTGAGCAGTGACAGGCTGTTATCCCACTGCTAGAACCTTGTTAGCAATGCTGCCAGCACTCCTGCGTCTGTTTTCTGAAGCCAACTTGTGCACCTGAGGCAGAGCACGAGGACTCAACCTCTTCGGTCGACCCTGACGAGGCCTGTTCCGAGCAGAACTCGTCTTGGAAAACCGCTGGATTACCTTGGCCACCGTGCTGTAGCTCAGTTTCATGGTTTCACAGATCTTCTTGTAGCTTAGACCATCTTTGTGGAGAGCAACAATTCTCTTTTTCAGATCCTCAGAGAGTTCTTTCCAATGAGGTGCCATGTTGACCATCCAGTGACCAGAATGAGAGCATTGCACCCAAAGCACCACAATTTAACCCTTCAACATGTTACACAACCTCATATGGCCCAGTCAAACAGACAAAAGCATGAACATGATGAACAAGTCGCGTTTCATTGCTTGGTTGACCATTATCAATTGGGGTGTGTACTCACTTTTGTTGCCATCCATTTCGGAAATGGTGACTGTTTGTTCAGGTATTTGGACATTGCAGTAAATCTACACTGCTACACATATTGTACCATGACTACTCAAGAATATATAGAAGTTTCACTTCTGTAGCACTCTCCCTTGAAAAGATATAATAAATTGTCAAAATGTGAGGGGTGTACTCACTTTTGTGAGATACTGTAACTTATATAACCATATGTCACTATGTAACTTTATATAAATAAAGTTTATTATTATTATAATTATTATTATAATGGGAAAGAATTCCACCTATAAAGCTTCTACAATTTGTGATGGGTGCTGGAAGTGGACGCCAAGAGCAGCGCCCAGAAATAAAAGGCAACACGCACAGCATGCTGAGAGACTTAAAACATAAAAATAACGAGACTCGCGCTACCAATGGACCTGACGCTGTCCATGGTAGGAAACAGGCGAGCTTGAGGAAAACAAAAGAAAAGGGAAATAAACCAAAGATTTCCTTGCTCACTAACACTATTCCTGCTATGCAACTAAGTCCCTGACAATACTCTCTCTAGAGACCTTACCGGCTAAAGTGTCAAAGAAACACTGACACTCTGGCAATGGGAACGAAGCGAAATAGGAGCTTAAATAGAGTCTGGGCAACGCACCCAATCAATGCCAGCTGGCCCAGGAATCAAATAGGGAGCAAACGATATTGTCCCGGACGAGAGCAACGAATACCTCAAAGAGCTCTAAAAACCTCCAAACCATGACACAATTAGTGTCCTCAGTTCCCAAACGCTTACTGAGTGTTGTTAAAAGGAAAGGTGATGTAACACAGTGGTAAACATGCCTCTGTCCCAACTTTTTCGGAAGGTATTGCAGCCATCAAATTCAAAATGAGTGAATATTTAAAAAAAAGAAAAATGAAGTTCATCAGTCTGAACATATCTTGTCTTTGTAGTGTACTCATTTGAATATAGGTCGAAAGGGATTTGCAAATCATTGTTTTCTGTTCATATTCACAACGTCCCAACTTCATTGGAATTGGGTCTGTACTTTAGGACAATAGGCAAATCAAAGCACACAGGCGACTGGTGACCAGGAGGAGGATGAGAAAACATACCTTTAAACAAATGACTGGTTTTGATGTGTTAACAAATCATTAATTCAAAATTAAAATTATGTCAACTCGGAAAACATCATTAGCTGTTGCCATTTATCCTCGTTTTAGGTTGAGGTTTATCCTCGTTTAAAATGCATTAGGCCTCTATCGAGGCTAAGTTGCAATTCAATCAATGTTATTGAGTTGTGGAATCTTGTTGCGAATCTCCATGTTTTCTGTTATAATTTAAACAAGAATGAAGCACAAAAGCAAGCAGAGTAGTTAAGGGAGTTATCTTTTTCGTAAAGTGCATTTCACATTTTTTTTCCCTGAGTTGTACAATTTAAGAGCCAAAGTACTCTATTCAGGTGGAAGCTGTGTATTTAGCAGGCGATAGATTACTCTTATCATTGGGAAGATTTTTGATCAAGGAGGATTACTGGAAACCTTTCAATAATACTAGTTACTTAGAAGGATTTATTTTTATCTATTTCTTTATTTGTTTATGTATTTATTTTTTGGTCTCTTAATTTCAGCCGAGCAGCCGTCCACTGTATATGAAGTTTCTTTTGTTCTTTATATTTTATTTCATTTTGACTACATGACATTGCTTACACAGGCCTACATGAAATCAGTGACTGTAGTCTAAATCAATCAATCAAACACCTCAGCACTGTTAACGTGGACAGCGCAAAGCGAAGGTACAAAGTACTTAACTTCCATGCGCGCATGCCCGCGTAAAGCTACGTGTCCACTTGTACAATATGCGGTGTGCATGCTGCATGAGCACTGACACGGGTACAAGTACACTCCCGTTCATCTCTGTCCATGTGTAAAGTTGCCAGTGTGACAGTTGATGGGTCCTGTCAGTAGAAATGCCTCCTAATAAATACGTGCCTGCGCTACCTTGCCAACGAGCCTGGCTCTTTGGCGATGTGGTCAGCGTGTTTGACTCTTACCCAGGAGTCTGGAGTTCAATTGCCCACCCGGGCCCTCCTTCGGCCTGTTACACCAGTACGGTTTCAGGACTTTCACTCCTTCAACATGGCACACAACACATTGAAGTCAGCATTTCAAACAAGAGATCAGTACTCGGATTCACTTGGGATGGCAGAGTGGCTTTCCCAGAAGGGAGGTAAAGGAATATGTGCACGGCAAGTTGGGGTCTCCTCTCACTTGTGCGTTTCCATACAAGTTTTTGCACACATTTTCGGATCTACCGCTACCTGATCTGTTCGGCAAAAACATGCCTACAGAAGTACACTGGACAAGTGGACAAGTCTGTACTCACTTTAGTCAATTGTGAGGGACTTCAGCCACACACATAGACGCATTCGCAGATGCAAAAGTTGACATGCAGCTTAAGAGCTGCTTCAGGAAATGCAAGTGAAGAGCGATGAACTTTAGTGATTGTTATTGGGAGTTATCTTCACTCAATTAAAATCTTTGATATATATCATTAAATAAAAACAAGGATTATCTGCACCCTTTGTGCACTTCTTTACAGTGGCTTCTGTTCAAATAAAGAGTTGAGATCAAGTGATCAATAATGGTGCAACACTGCTCGCTTTACAAATAAAATACTTGCTTCATTATTCGGTCAGACAACCTTCATCAGAGTTCTTCGAACAAACATAACTTCATCAAACAAACGTACTGTAGACGCAATTTACAGAGTGAGCACAGTTTCAGTGCTAATTTTGTGATATGTGGGAAGAAAAAAGCTGAGAACAACTTTGGCAGTTGATAATTTCAGTCAAGAAACTTATGTCAGATTTAACCATTTATTACAGGACAACATGCATTTGAGTTTGGTGACGACTCTGCTTGAGTGATGCTCAAGAACAATCGAAGCTACACTGCCCAGCCAAAAAAAAAAGTCGCAGACTCAAATATTTAGTTGGAACCCCTGTAGCTTTGATTACAGTGCATATTCATCTTGCCATTGTTTTGACCACTATATGCAATGCCAGAACATTTATTTTCGATCAGAAATGCCATAATTTTTGGCTGAGATCTTGTCTTCTCGACATAGTGGTTGAACCACTCGGTAGTCTTTCTTGTGCACATCCCAGTAACTTTTAATGCGTTTAAGGTCAGGAATTTGTGGTGGCAAATTTGTTTGCGAAAATGATTCCTCATACTTATTTGTCTTTCATGGTTTTCTTTGCTAAATACAGGCCAATAACTTGCCCGTTCTGAAACTATGTAACATCTTTTCCACCATCAAAGGATGTGTCTTCCGACATGATTTTTTAAGAAATAACTAGCGACATGCTTCATCATTCAGGGTTAAAATGATTATTGCCAGCTGAAACATATTAATAACCGCAATAATTATCCAATTATAGAATTTTTTAATAATTTCCAAACGGTGACTTTTTTTTTGGCCGGGCAGTGTACGATGACACAGACAGTCCCTGAGATCACAAAACCCACAGCAAAGCCTGAGATTCTTTGAAATATTTAAAGATTTAAATTTTAAATCAACTTGTAAATGACTTGAACATAATAAGAACAGATTTCGCTTGCCATAAGCAATGTTATCTATAAAGGAAGAAGCTGCAAAGGTGGTGGAGATAAGAATCAGGTTTTTTAGTTGACAGTAGGAGCAGTGTAGCGGGCACAGATCCAGATAAATGAGCAAATGCTGCCCTGGTTGTAAAAGCTCTCCAAATGGGAGAGAGAGAATAAAGTCAAAAATGACTGGACAGAAACAGGCTTGTAACCAGCCTGGCTCCTTTGACTGAATTAACTAATGCAAAAGCTTAATCTGAATTCATAATAAATTATCTCAATGGCAGTAAATGTGACACCAATGTCAAACAAATTGTCAAGGCATAATATACAAAATGGTAAGACATTATTAATATAACATAATATTAGGCGATTCACAGGTTGCATCTACCTTATATTCGAATAAATTCTACATGCTATTAATCAACAATTATCAATTTGTTCATGCGGGTGGTAATGCAATTGATATAAGTAATCGACCACAACTTGAGAGCAGACATTTAAGTCAGTCTGATAATGTGAATTCAAGATAGAACAAACAATAAAGTTTCTTTCGCCAGTTTCTTTATACTTTGTATAAATAAATATAAATATAAATGCACAGGAAATTCCCGAAATTGAACATTCCTTGCCCTGTAAAGATATCTGGGTCAGGCTCATTGGGAAACACGAGACCGGTTTAAACATAGGAGTATGCTATTAACCACCAGCTTTGGATAGTACAGTCAATGAAATGCTTTTTAAGAGGATTATGCAAGCTTGAAGAGGTGGAGGGACTATTATTATGGGAGACTTAAATTATCCTGGTATCCATTGGGAAATGGTGAAAGAACAGGGTAGGGGGGAGGAAGAATTTCTAGATGTTATAAATGATAATTTCTTGGTGCAGTATGTTAATAAACCTACATGAGAGAAGGCAATTTTAGACTTGGTGCTCTGTAATGACCCAGATAGAATTCGCAATGTTGAGGTTTTGGAGCCACTTGGGACAAGTGATCACTCTGCTGATAATTTTGATGTTTCATGGGAAGTTAAAAAGGTGTATTCAACAACAAAAATTTTCAATGTTAGGCGAGCAAACGTTGACAGGATGCGCTCATATCTAAGTGAAATAAAATGGGAAACACTCCTGGACTGTGAGTCAGTAAATGAGATGTGGGAAAGATTTAAAAGGGTTTTACTTGAATCACAGAGCAAAATCATTCCAAAGGTGTCCAAAATCAAGCTGAAAAAGCAGAATCCTCAGTGGATGACCAAAAGTATTCATTGGATTTTGAGGGAAAAGAGGAATGTTTATAAAATGTACATAAAGGATAACAATGTGAACACTAAGGCTGAACACTGTAAAATGCGGGCTGTGGTCAAAAAAGAGCAGAGGAATGCTAGAAGACTGTATGAAAGACAAATTGCAGAAGGGGCAAAAACTAACCCTAAGCGCTTCTTTCAGTACTGTAGCAGAAAAAGGAAAGTTAAGAGCAGGTTAATTGCATAAAGAATAAAAACGGATCGCTGCTATATGATAACAAGGACATTGCGGATGCCTTAAACAGTTTCTTGAGAATTTTACCTCAGAGGGGGTCTTTATTCGGCCAGAGGGCATGTTAAATGCTCAAGGTTATTTAGCGGAAATGGAGGTTAGGGATAACAAAGTATTAGCAAGTTGCATATACTAAGGCAGATAAGGCGACGGGTCCTGGTGGCTTATATCCTAGAGTGCTCAGGGAAGTTGGTAAGATCGTCTTTAACCCACTTTAAGCCTATCCGCCATCTTCAGATGGTCATTAGAAACTGGAGAAATTCCAAATGGTTGGAAACAGGGCAATATAATACCAATATATAAGAAAGGGGAACGTACCAAGCCAGGAAATTACAGGCCAGTCAGTTTAACTTGCATTGCGTGCAAAATATTGGAATCTATCATAAAAGATGAGCTGGACTTATTTCTTGATTGTAACAGTATCTTTAGGGATAGCCAACATGGTTTCCGTAAGGGAAGGTCATGCCTGACAATTTCTGGAATTTTTTGAAGAGGCCACCAAGACTTATGACCAGAGCAGGGCTTATGACATCATATCTTGGATTTTCAGAAAGCATTTGATACAGTACCGCATAAGAGACTAATTTTTAAAATGAGCTCCATTGGAGTAACAGGATATATTCTGGAGTGGATTCAAAATTGGTGACAGGACAGAACACAAAGAGTGGTGGTCAGTGGTATCTCATCTGAGCTAGGTATGGTGGGGAGTGGCGTCCCCCAGGGATTGGTGTTGGGACCCCTGCTGTTCCTCATCTACATTAATGACCTTGATAGGAATATTGAGAGCAGATTGGTTCAATTTGCAGATGATACTAAATTGGGGGGTTTGGCAAATAGTTTAGGGTCCACTAAAGTGATTCAGGATGATTTGGAAAGAATCCAGAATTGGGCATAAATGTGGCAAATGAAATTTAATGTAGTGAAATGTAAAGTTGTACATGTAAGTAATAAAAACATTAGACAGGATCATTTCATGGGAGGTTTAAAATTGGAATGTGCTCCACACGAGAAAGATCTGGGAGTGATTGTTGACCAAACCCTCACAGGTTGGTTAAAAAATCCAATCAGATGCTGGGATACATTGCCAAAAGTATTGAGTACAAATCTGAGGAGGTGATGCTTCTTTTGTACAAGAAATTTTTCAGACCACATCTGGAGTATTGTGCACAGTTCTGGGGACCATACTTTAAGAAAGATATAGAGGCTCGAGAGAAAGTTCAGAGAAGAGCCACTAAAGCTAATTCCAGGTATAAAAAAATGAAAGCTATGAAGAGAGGCTGAAGATCCTTAATCTCTTTAGTCTTAGGAAAAGGAGACTAAGGGGCGATTTGATTGAGGTTTTTAAATATGTTAAAGGGATTAACAAAGTGAATTATGTAGGATTCCTTCGACCTAGTGTTGTGAGTAGAACTCAGGGTCACAAATGGAAGTTGACCAAGGGTAAATTTAGCACTGATATCCGGAAATATTTCTTCACCCAAAGAGTCATTTCAACGTGAAACCTTGGGGGTTTTCAAGAGCAGGCTTGACTTAAAGCTAGATACCATTGAGTGATTGAGTATCTGAAGGGATATATTCACAATAGTATAAAGAAACTGGTGAGCGTTGTTGGGCTGAACGACCCGTTCTCGCCATTCCTGTTATGTTAGGTTATGCGATACCACTTATTTCAAACCTCATAGTACATGGAAAATATGTTGATGTTCAAGAATAATGCTAGGTAAGGGAACAAAGCTTGTGAAGACTACTAAAGGAGTTTTATACACCTGTTGCTGCTGGAGGGTCTGCACACGTATCAGAAGGCAGCAGGTTAACCATGTTACCTGGGCGTCAGCCCGGGACGAGGGAGAAAGGGAGGAGTGGGATGAAATTTACTGCTCATCATTCGCCCATTCATTTAGAGTAATCAGTAATATTAATCGATAGAAATACTCCTCCCGAGGCATATATTTTTAAACTACCTTTGAGCACACATTTCTGCTTCATTCCATGGAGATAAAATGAAAAACAAGCAATTAAGTGCGTCTCATTTTTAATGGTTCTCTATGGCAGATGCCCGATGCTTGCCCAACATCCGCATCGCGTGACGATTATTCACGCTTTTCGTGATGTCATCCGGGCGGGTCCTCATTGCATCAAAGTTGCCACCTTTTTCAGGGCATATGATTTTTCTCTATCAAACAAAATTAAATAATTAATTTTGAGTTAACATGCAATGCCTCTCTAAAGTCCCAATAACTGTGTTTGATTGTGCTTTTATGCTCACTCATTCTCTGTATTAGGTCTTTGTCGATTTTAAGAATTTAAAAAAGTCTGTTTCTTTTGTATGTTAATGAGGTTTCAATAAAGTGTCCACAAACGTTTGGCTATATAGTGTACCTCTCCTGCTTCTCTACCTCTCCAGTGCTATCCGTGTAAGCTATTTTTGGAAAATACTAGATTGAAGGTAAGGGCATCTGTGGAAGTCACACATATAGCTGCATCTGGTTGTACAGTGAGCTCAGTGGTAATAATTAAATCAATGTCCTCTCCTGACCAGAGTGGAAAACATGGTGGAGAAAACACTTGAAAAATGTACAGGCATCTATTTTCTCATGTCTGTTGCATTCTGCTGCACAGATGTGAAATGTACAAAATCATTTGGACCATTTGTGGTTTGATTTTGATTGAAAAAAATTCTTGCTGTTAGGCTTTGATAATAGACTGGACTGGACCCTCAAATCATTAGCGTTTTGCTCTGCCCTTCAAGTGGGAGGATAGATCATGGCCACCATGCTGGAAAAGCCAGACTGGCCCTCACAGAGGCTGTAGAACTGGACCGGGCGATCAGAAGGGCGGGGCAGCTCACCAGTGAGCTAGACACCTTAACGGTTGTAACTGCTGACCACTCCCATGTCTTCAGTTTTGGCGGTTATTCCTCAAGGGGGAACCCAGTTCTGGGTACTTAATTTCTTTCATTTCCGTCTAATTTCTCATACTTCTGGTTATTAACTGTATTGTCATCTCACAGAAAATCATCATGTCATGCCAACATCCTGTAGTGTTTAATTTGTGAACTCATGCAAATGAACAGTATTATAGCGGAGGGGCTCTTAATTCTATGTGAATACTGTCTTTCTATTAGGAATATCAAGAGTTATAGCTGATGATGGAAAACCATTCACTAGTGCACTGTATGGAAATGGACCTGGGTACAGGCTTGAGAATGGAGGCCGTCCTGATGTTAATGAAACTGTTTCAGGTGGGAACCTTGACTCAAAAAATCAGTGTATTTTCTGGAATATAAAGCCGCATGACGCTTTAGCACCACCATGTGGCTGCATTTACTTGTAAAATAAGAAGGGTCATTTTTGGCTCTGTTTCGAGAAAGAAAAAGGCCTCATTCTTAGACAGCCACAGGCATCCTAAGGGTAGCACAACAAAAGAGCGCAAGGGTGCTCATATTTTCAATTCTGATTTTAGAGCCAGAAAAACAAAAAACAGGCACATCTACTTTATCCAGACTGAAATTACTCATACCTGGGAATACGCATTAGCTTTTTTCCCTTATTTGCAGTGACAGGGAAAAAGTGCAATGTGCAAAGCTAACTACAATAATTGGCTAAAAGGTCATTCCAGCTCAAATCAACCAATTTCCAAAAAGTTTCCAAGGTCACCCTCTCAGATTCTTCTTGAAAAATTCACAAATGCTCCTCTACCATATTTATGCAGCAACCCAAAATATTAGCTCTGAATCTCAAATTGTTTTGAAGTAACAGCCCCTGGAAATTTTGATGAATTTTTTCCATTTTACCAAACCTGACTCGCGGTGCAGCTTCCAGCAAGAATATCTCCAAGAGTTTCCAATGTACAGCTTTGAAATCAGGTGTCTTAGGATAACTTTTTTTGTAGATTGTGAAAATGCTGTCAGATTGAATAATATTATATGAGGTTTAGTAAGATAATTAAACATCAAATAATGGTCCATATTTATGTTCTTGCCTAGTGTCTCACTGAGCATTCAATGAAATGATTATGCATTTTTGATATATAATCTTCATCGCAATTGTACTGTTTTCACCTTTTCATGATCTGATTATCTAGATTTCAATTCATTTTTATAACATCTTACTTTTTCTGTAATTAGCTAGTCCTGTTCTGTACCTAGATGAACGGAGATGGGCAGCCAAGTAAATTTGAATCAGCTCTCCATCGCTGAAATATAATTTTGTCTGCCGTGGTGGCTCAGGGCTGAGGAACTCTACCACTAGACTCTGTGGTCTACATTTCACAATTTTGTATTTGGACCCTCCAAAAAATGGGGTTTGCAAGGATCCTTGCCCACATTAATTGAAATGTGCCATGTATATATATATAGAGGTTGTAGAACCCCAATTCAAAAATAGTTGGAACGAAGTGCAAATTGTGAATCAAATCAAAATACAATGACTTTCAGATCACACGAGCCAACAATTATTTACAATAGAACATTTCAAATGTTGAAACTGGGACATTTTACATTTTTATCCACAACATGAGATCATTTCAATTTTCTGGCTGCAACAGGTCTCAAAAAAGTGGGAACACAGGCAAAAAAGCAATTAATATATAAGAGAATCAGCTGAAAGAACATTTAGCAATTACAACTCCAATTCTGAAATAGTTGGGACAAAGTGTCAATTGTGAATAAAATCAAAACGCAATGACTATCAAATCACAACAGCCAGTACTTTATTCATAATAGAGCAGAGAGTCCATAACAAATGTTGAAACTGAGAAATTTCCACAAAATGAGCTCAATTCAAATTTGGAGCCTGTTTACCATGGTGCAGCTTCTCCTCTTCTTTCTAACACAGAGTGGAGGCGTCAGGGCATTGAGGGGACAAGTTTCTTGAGTTTAGCCATTGGAATTTGATCCCACTCTTGTTTAATACAGGTTTTCAACAGCTGGAGAGTTTTGGGTCTCCATTGACAGACTTTTCGTTTAATTATACACCAAATGTTCTGAATTGGTGAAAGATTAGGACTGCAGGCAGGCCAGTTCAGCACACGGACTCTTCTGCTACTTAGTAGCCCAATTAGTAATGTCTATGGGCTCTTATTTCTTGGCGCAGCGCAGGGTGGTGCAGCGTGCGCAGCCCACGCAGTGGTAATTTCGTCCGGCGCAGCCCGCACAGTTGTAATTTCATGAGGTGCAACACCGTGGTGGATTAACGTGCGCCAAGATGGGTGTGGCGGCATAGTAGGGGGAGGTGTCACATATTCATCAAGACGCAGTGACAATTTCGTAGAAAAAGTCTCTGCTGAAGTTGCGCAGAAAACTTTCCAGCTCCCACCTGGTTTACTTTCTGTGCAGTGATAATTTGGCTTACCGGCGCACAGTGCGCACACGTCACCGAAACCTCACTGGCAAGATTTCCAGAATGTCAGGCACATTTCAATGCAATAAATAATTACAGCAAGCACTATTTAATGTAACTATCTGAATCAGGACATAAATTATAGTATCTATATCGATTGTCCTGATGTCAGATAATGATAAAAAGCGGTTGGCACGCGTAATGGAAACTCGACCTGGCTTAATCAATGCAGCTGAATCTGTGATGCAAACTAACGACAGCCAACCACCTCAAAAATGTTTGCGTTCAAAGTAAAGCCGCTTGCATTCTGGACGCGAAACAAATTTTTCGCACGACTGATTGCAGTCAAAGTCAATGTAAAGTCGCGAATACAGCCGTCTGTTTATTCTTCTGTTTTCTTCCGTTGAAGACAGACTAAAGTCTTTATTCGGTCTCTCTTTTGAAAATTAGTCAAATGGATCGAACAGATTCACGCTTTATTTCCACACCAGAGATAAAATAGGCTTAAAATAAATAAATAAAATAGTGCTTGTAGTCAGTGACCAAATAAATTCCGTGACCATTGACATTGCAAATTAAATATCGCATGCACGATCAAGGCTGTCCGACGCGAATGCTCCATTGTCCGGCAGCCAGCAAAAAGTGAAAGTAGATAAGAGAGCAGATTTATAACGAAATAAAGAATAAATAAGTAGATCAGAAGGATCTAATAGCTGCGACCTCGCCTAGCATCCGTCTCGTGGCCTAGTGTCCATGACTGGTGGTTTCTTGTACAAAACCCAAAACCAGTGAAGTTGGCACGTTGTGTAAATCGTAAATAAAAACAGAATACAATGATTTGCAAATCCTTTTCAACCTATATTCAATTGAATACACTGCAAAGACGAGTTGCTTAATGTTCGAACAGGTAAACTTTGTAATTTTTTGCAAATATTAGCTCATTTGGAATTTGATGCCTGCAACATGTTTTGAAGGAGCTGGCACAAGAGGCAAAAAAGACAGAGAGTTGAGGAATGCTCATCAAACACTTATTTGGAACATTCCACAGGTGAACGGGCTAATTGGGAACAGGAGGGTGCCATGATAGGGTATAAAAGCAGCTTCCCTGAAATGCTCAGTGTTATGGCCCCAATTTGTTATTACATTTATAACACAAACAGCATCAGCAAGGGATGACAAAAACAGTTTTAACAACTAAACACATTTAATTTTTAACAAAGACAAAGACTAATAACAACCTACAACTAAAGACCAAGATTGATAAATAAGAAAAAAACAGAAATAATTACAGTCCCTTTTTGGTGGGGTGGCTTGGTGATGTCCTGGATGAAGAAAATGCTCAAACACAGGCAAAGAAATCCACAAAAGAAACGTCACAGGTCTTGAACAGAATGGCAGGTCTGGTCATCTTCTTGCAATTTCTCCTACTACTTTACTGTCTCAATTCTTTTCCTTATATACTCTCTTTCAGACCCCACCCACATTTAGACCTCTTTTTTTTAACTTTCTGAGACTTGCCCCAGACATGTTCAGGACATGTCTAAACATGACTCCAGTCTGAGCTTAACAAAAAAAAGGTAAATACTGCCATCTAGTGGCCTATATTCACATTACACCTCCATTCCAAAAGGGAAAAATTTTGACTCATAAAGGCAAAATTTTTCTTTTCAATACAAAATGGTTAAGTGAACACTTGTCTACATATACATATCATACAATATTCAAACACATGATATATATATACACATTCAAACACGGGATAAGCAATCAGCAATTACATTGTCTGTACCCTTCACATGCTTAATTTCCAAGTCAAACTCCTGTAAAATCAAACTCCAATTCAACAATCTCCGATTCTTGTTTTTCATCTTACTCAAAAACATTAACGGATTGTGGTCAGTGTACACAATCATTGGCTTTTGTCCTGTACAAACATAAACCTCAAAGTGTTGTAAAGAAAGGACCAGAGCCAACAGTTCCTTCTCTATTGTGGAATAGTTCCTTTGGTGGCGATTGAACTTCCTGGAGAAGTATGCCACGGGATGCTCAATGTCATCAGAGTCACTTCTCTGTAGGAGCACAGATCCACAAGCTTGGTCGCTAGCATCGACCGCGATGGAGAACGGTTTGTTGAAGTCAGGAGATTTGAGCACGGGGAAGTGACACAGCAGAGACTTCAGGTGATTGAAGGCTCTCTGGCATGCATCATCCCAGGTGAACTTTATGCCTTTCTTCAGTTGGTTAGTTAGACTGAGAGCAATCTCAGCAAAGTTCTTGCAGAACTTGCGGTAGTACCCGATCATTCCAAGGAAGCGGCGCAAAGCTTTTTTGTTGTCAGGAACTGGAAAGTCCATGATGGCTTGGACTTTAGCATTTATGGGTGCCACCTTACCCTGGCCTATGACGTAGCCAAGATAGGTGACAGTAGCACAACCAAAGTCACTCTTGTTCAGGTTAACAGTCAGGTTAGCCTGGGTCAGGCGCTGGAACAACGTCTCTACATCTTTTAGATGTTCTTCCCAGGAGTCACTCCATGTGATCAGGTCATCGATGTATGCACCCGTGTGTGGCAATCCGGCGATTGTAGACTGTATCATCCTTTGGAACGTGGCTGGGGCATTTTTCATGCCAAAGGGTAGGACTTCATACTGGTACAATCCAGATGGTGTGGCAAAAGCAGAGATGCTCTTGGCCCTCTCAGTTAAAGGCACACACCAATAACCCTTCAATAAATCAATCTTGGTCAGAAACTTTGCTTGCCCTACACTATCAATACAATCATCAATCCTAGGTATTGGAAACACATCCGTTCTAGTTACAGCATTGACTTTGCGATAATCTGTACAGAATCTAGTACTTCCATCAGGTTTTGGAACTAGCACACAGGGTGAACTCCAATCGGAGTTGGAGGGTCTGATAATATCATGTTTTAACATGTACTCAACCTCTTTCTCAGCAATCTTTCTCTTTTCAGGATTCATCCGGTATGGATGCTGTTTTATTGGTTTGGCATCACCAACATCTACATCATGAGAGGCTATAGTAACTCTCTTTGGAACATCAGGAAACAAATCCTCATATTTCTTGATCAACCTTTCAAACTGATCTCTCTGTGAGGGTTCTAAGTGCTGGAGTTTTACATCAAGATTTTGCAACACTTCAGTGTTTGACAATTTACATGAAAGAACTTCAGCTTTAATTCTTGGTTCATCATCTTGAAACTCCCCCTCATCTTCACACGTTTCGACCATTGGAGAATCTGAAGTGACAGCTGCAACCCTAGCATTTCTGTCATGATAAGGCTTTAGCATGTTAATATGACACAATTGTTTTGGTTTTCTCCTATCTGGAGTCTTCACAATGTAATTGAGATCATTGAGTTTTGTCAGAATTTCATAAGGACCATGAAATCTAGCCTGCAATGGATTGGACTGCAAGGGAAACAACACAAGGACCTTGTCTCCTGGTTTAAACTCACGGCTTCTAGCCTTATGATCATACCAAGTTTTCATTTTTCCCTGACTTGATTTCAAGTTCTCTTTGGCAAGGTCACAAGCTGCAAGCAATCTTTCCTTGAACTTGCTAACATAGTCTAACAGACTGATTTGCGGCTCTTCCTCTTGCCATTGTTCACTCAATAATAGCAAAGGTCCTCTCACTTCATGACCAAACACTAGCTCAAATGGACTGAATCCAGTAGACTCCTGCACTGCTTCTCTAGCTGCAAACAACAGCAAATGAACCCCTTCATCCCAGTCTTTCTCATGGTCATAACAATAAGTCCTCATCATTGTCTTGAGAGTGGAATGAAACCGCTCTAAGGCACCCTGACTTTCTGGATGATAGGCACTAGAAAGAATCTGTTTTGCACCTAGTTCATACACAACCTGCTGAAACAATCCTGAAGTGAAATTGCTACCTTGGTCTGACTGAATTTCCCAGGGAAGACCAAACAACGTAAAGAACTTTATCAAAGCCTTCGAGATTGCAGTTGCCTTGATGTTACGTAGAGGTATGGCTTCGGGGAATCTGGTAGATGCACACATGATTGTCAACAAGTACTGATTTCCAGATCTAGTCTTGGGTAATGGACCAACGCAATCAACAATGACCCTAGAGAATGGCTCCCCAAATGCTGGGATAGGCTGCAATGGAGCTACAGGTGGGTCTAACTGGTGTTTTCCAACTACCTGACAAGTGTGACAGGTTTTGCAAAAGTTGGAAACGTCTTTCCGAAGCCCAGGCCAAAAGAAGTGTTTCATGATCTTATCAACAGTCTTGTTAACACCAAGATGACCTCCTAAAGGTAAACTATGAGCCATTGTTAAGATCTCATTCCTATAGACCTTCGGAACAACAATTTGCCTGACCACTGCCCAATCTGCATTGGCAGGGATATCAGGAGGGCGCCACTTCCGCATCAACACACCATCCTTGAGATAATACCCAACTGGAACTGCGTCTATTTCTTTATCAGGAAGGGCTCTCCTCTTTAGTACACAAATTTCAGGATCATTAGTTTGCTCCTCAATCAACCGCTTTCTGGACAGAGACAAGTCTCCAGACACATCAGAATCACCAGACCCATCCGGCTGGCTGAATAGAGAACTGATAAAAGTATCTGTTAAGTCCTCAAACGGAGAAACCATAGTAGGCCAATCAGAGTCATGAGGCGAACCACCTGAGTCCTGACTATTCAATGTACTGGACGGCACCACATCATCTTCTTCTTTAGCCTTCTTGGCCATAGCACGAGTCACTGCGCAAGAAGGATACAGAGATGGGTCCTCATCCCCATCTTCAGTGCTCGGCTGTGAAGTAAGATGTACAGGGGGAACTACTTTGCCCCCAGCCAGGTCATTGCCTAGCAACAGAGAAACACCCTTTATAGGTAGACTTGACATAAGTCCCACCTTTACCTGTCCTGTAACTAAATCTGACTTCAAGAATATAGAGCGCAGGGGTACAGATACAGTCCTCCCTTCAATACCTTGTACAAGTATGAAATCCCCTGAAGCGGTCTCATCACGTAACTCCAAGGAGTCCATCAACAAAAGTGACTGAGAAGCTCCGGTATCCCTTAGGATATATATGGGGACAGGAGTAGTATGCTCATTCAGAGCCACAAATCCCTCTGACACAAATGGAAGAAATTCCTCCCTCACAAAGTCAGCTGTATTAGGCTTTTTAGCCCCACAAGAAGCAGGCAATTTAGCAGATCGGTTATCTACTACAGGGGTTTCTAACCTTGTTTTCACAAAGGCATTTAGTTTGGTATCCTTTTCTTTTTCTTTCTTAGCTTTAAGGAACCAACAGTTAGTTGTAACATGACCAGATTTCTTGCAATAACTGCAAACTAGACCACTTTTGTCACTGTCAGCTTTCACACTTTGATCAGACCTGTTACTGGATTTCTGGGCACCATCACCAGATTTGTCTTTGTCTTTGGGTGAGGAATCTTGGGTATCACCGTAACCCTTTTTCTGAAATTGGGACCATTTATTGTTACTGCTAGACTGAAATTTGGACTTATGAGTGAGAACATATTCATCTGCAAATTTGGCAGCTGATTGCAAGTTCAGTGCTTGCTTCTCATTAAGGTAGGTCTTAACATCATCCTTAACACAGTTCTTGAATTCTTCAACTAACACCATCTCTTTTAGTGAGTTGAAATCATCCTTGACCTCCATAGAAGTACACCAGCGCTCAAAGCAAACCTGCTTCTCATTAGCAAATTCAACATAAGTCTGATTTTCAGATTTCTTCAGACCTCTGAATTTCTGTCGGTAAGCCTCTGGAACCAACTCATAAGCTCTCAAAATAACCTTTTTGACAACCTCATAATCAGAGGAATCATCTGCAGACAAAGCCGAATAGGCTTGTTGAGCTTTACCCTTGAGGACAGTTTGCAACATCAGAGGCCAGTGTTCCTTTGGCCACTGGCAACTCTTTGCTACCTTTTCAAAACACTGGAAATAGTTGTCAACATCCTTTTCTGAAAATGGAGGCACCAGTTTTACCTCCTGACTGGCACAAAATTTATTTTTAGTTTCAATTTTAATTTTTAGTTGCACCATTTGGAGTCTTTCTTCTCTATCGAATTTCTCTAATTCAAAATCTCTCTGTCTCTGTCTCTCTCTTTCTGCTCTTTCCTCTTTCTCTCTCTCAAATTCTCTTTGTTTTTCTTCTCTTGCTAATTTTTCTAACTCAAACTGCCTTTGTTTTTCTTTTTCTTCCCTCTCAAATTCTCTTTGTTTCTCTTTTTCCTCCCTTTCTTTTTCTCTTTCTTCCCTTTCTTTCTCTTTTTCCTCCCTTTCTTTTTCTCTTTCCTCCCTTTCAATCTCTAGCATTTTTAATTTAAGTTCCATTTCTATATTTGCATTTTCCACTGGAAACTGTTCCAGATCTCCTGGTGCAAACACATTTTCATCAATGTAATATTCAACTATCTCTCTAGCCAGTCTTGCTTTTCGCATGGCTGGTTTTACCTCTGTCAGCTCCAACTGTCTGCAAATTTCTAGCAGTTCTGTCTTTTTAAAAGACTTCAAAACCCCTACGGTTGGTGATGCCAAGAAATCATCCATTGCTGTTGTCAATATATATCTAGGAAAATTCACAAAAACAATTTCACAATTTGGAATGTTAGATTTTTAATAAATTACTCACACAATGGTCTATCCCGGACCTTGAGCCCCCAATTTGTTATGGCCCCAATTTGTTATTACATTTATAACACAAACAGCAACAGCAAGGGATGACAAAAACAGTTTTAACAACTAAACACATTTAATTTTTAACAAAGACAAAGACTAATAACAACCTACAACTAAAGACCAAGATTGATAAATAAGAAAAAAACAGAAATAATTACAGTTCTTTTTGGTGGGGTGGCTTGGTGATGTCCTGGATGAAGAAAATGCTCAAACACAGGCAAAGAAATCCACAAAAGAAACGTCACAGGTCTTGAACAGAATGGCAGGTCTGGTCATCTTCTTGCAATTTCTCCTACTACTTGACTGTCTCAATTCTTTTCCTTATATACTCTCTTTCAGACCCCACCCACATTTAGACCTCTTTTTTTTAACTTTCTGAGACTTGCCCCAGACATGTTCAGGACATGTCTAAACATGACTCCAGTCTGAGCTTCACAAAAAAAAGGTAAATACTGCCATCTAGTGGCCTATATTCACATTACATCAGTCATTCACCAACAAGGATGGGGCGAGGGTCACCACTTAGTGAACAAATGCGTGAGCAGATTGTCGAACATTATAAAAACAACATTCCTCAACGAGCTATTGCAAGAAATTTTGGGATTTCATCATCTACGGTCCGTTATATCGTCAAAAGGTTCAGAGAATCTGGAGAAATCACTGCACGTAAGCGACAAGGCCGAAAACCAACATTGAATGTCCGTGACCTTCGATCCCTCAGGCGGTACTGTATCAAAAACCGACATCAGTGAGTACAGGACATCACCACATGGGCTCAGGAACACTTCAGAAAACCACTGTCAGTAACTACAGTTCATTGCTACATCTGCAAGTGCAAGTTAAAACTCTACAATGCAAAGCGAAAGCCATTTATCGACAGCACCCAGAAACGCCGCCGGCTTCGCTGGGCCCAAGCTCATCTAAGATGGACTGATGCAAAGTGGAAAAGTGTTCTGTGGTCTGACGAGTCCACATTTAAAATTGTTTTTGGAAACTGTGGACGTTGTGTCCTCCGGACCAAAGAGGAAAAGAACCATCCGGACTGTTATAGGCGCAAAGTTCAAAAGCCAGCATCTGTGATGGTATGGGGGTGTATTAGTGCCCAAGGCAAGGGCAACTTACACATATGTGAAGGCACCATTAATACTGAAAGGTACATACAGGTTTTGGAGCAACATATGTTGCCATCCAAGCAACGTCTTTCTCATGGACGCCCCTGCTTATTTCAGCAAGACAATGCCAAGCCCCATTCTGCACGTGTTACAACAGCATGGCTCCGTAGTAAAAGAGTACGGGTACTAGACTGGCTTAACTGTAGTCCAGACTTGTCTCCCATTGAAAATGTGTGGCGCATTATGAAGCGTAAAATACAACAACAGAGACCCCGGACTGTTGAACAACTTAAGCTGTACATCAAGCAAGAATGGGAAAGAGTTCTACCTGAAAAGCTTCAAAAATTGGTCCCTCCAGTTCCCAAATGTTTACTGAGTGTCGTTATAAGGAAAGCCGGTGTAACACAGCCTTTCAAAAAAAGGCCCCTGTGCCAACTTTTTTGCAATGTGTTGCTGCCTTTAAATTCTAAGTTAATGATTATTTGCAAAAAAAAAAAAAGTTTCTCAGTTTGAACATTAAACATCTTGTCTTTGCAGTGTATTCAATCGAATATAAGTTGAAAAGGATTTGCAAATCATTGTATTCTGTTTTTATCTACGATTTACATAACGTGCCAACTTCACTGGTTTTGGGTTTTGTACAAGTGTGATCTCGAAATTGGCAAATGACCTTGAAAATCAATAGGGGACCCTTCCTCTGTGCCAAGAAGCTTGTTCTAAGATGTAATCGCCATCCATCAAGTTGAAGTGGAGTTACGGTGCGAAAACTGTGAAATCGGGGCAAAATCGACACTTTTTTGACCGTAGTGACCTTGGGATTCGACAGATGACCTTGAAACTCAATAGGGAACCCCTTCTCAATACAAAGAAGCCTGATGTAAGATTTCATAGCCATTCATTGAATTAAACTTGAGTTACGGTGCGAAAACCATCAAATCGGGCAAAATTGACACTTTTTTTGCCTTTGTGACCTTGGGATTTGACGGATGACCTTGAAAAACAATATGGAATACCTCATCAATGCCTAGAAGCCATTTCCAAAATTTCATAGCGATCCATGAATTCTAACTGGAGCGCGAAAACCCGCAAACAAGGTTGTGACCTCTGTGAACTTGACCTTTGACCTCGACCTTGTGCATGGACATCACTTTGGTGAAGGTCAATAACTCCTGAAAATTTCATGATGATACGACGACAGGAACATGGTCAAAAAGGTGTCACAGACGGACAGCGGACGGACAGACAGACAGAAGCGTTCATAGAGCTGCTTGGTCGCAGCTAACAAAAAAAAAAAATATATATATATATATATATATATATATATATATATATATATATATATATATATATATATATATATAAAAGATGGCCTGCAACTAAACAAATCGCAGTGTTCTTTTTTTTTTTGCTGTCTGACACAGAGTATTTTGCATTTAATGTTCGACAGGCTATGCAAATTGTCCCGCGCCAATGTCGACTCATTTTATTTAGCAGAGCTTAAACAGAAACATTGTTTGAAATTTTCGGTACTCATCTTGAAGAACTGAGCCCTCCTATTCATTCACGTTTAATATCTAAAAGATTCAGTAGATTAGAAGAAATTAAAAACAATAATCGACTGTCAGAGACGGAGATAAATTGAAACCCTGTCCGACTTTCGGAGACTAAAACCCTGTTTACATCAGACTTACGAGCAGGTTGCGACCGAAAAATGGACAAAAATCGCCATCACTCTCACTGACTCCTGATGAGGTTGCAAGAGTAATCAGGTAGGACCGTACCTGTTTTATAGGGGAGCTCTAGTGTCCTATTCAGATGGCAGGAAGACCCAGGATCAGGTCCCGGCATCCCAGCGCAATTCACTTTAATCCCACAGTGTACAATAATAGCAATGGGGATTGGGATTAAGGGGCTCTTCCATGTCACGGGTTAAATCGAAAAAGGGGTGTAGTCTTGTGCGATATACCTGTACCATAATTAGACCTGGAAACACTTGACCACTCCCTGCACCCCTCCCCAACAGCTATAGGATCAAATTGCCCCTATTCTGCAGAGACATCATCACATTAGACTTGAGTAACAGCAGTAACTCCTGATTAGGGCAGAAAACTCAGTTATTCATTTTCTTCTGGAAGAGTATTTCAATAATGAACAGGAAGTAAAATAATTGAATAAAAATTACATTAAACCACATTAATTTCCAGTGAACTAGCAATGCATTTTTATTAAACACAGCCACATCTGTTTTCACCCTGAACAAACCATTATTTTACCTTAAACTGCCCTAATCTCACCCGTGAAATATATTTACTAACCGTTTCTGTTGCAAATTGAGCTAATAGACTCACCAATCCTAAGTATGGGGCCTGTGAACCCCAAATAGAAGGTCAACCAGAATATATTTATTTTACAAATTCTTTTTAATTTTGTTTGTACAAAATTAAAAAAAATAACATTTGCTGATCAAACGATCTGTCGAGGGTGAAACCACCCTCGACAGAAAACAGCAGTAGCCACTAAAGCAGCAGGCATGACCTGAAACAAAACACTTTTAAACCCATTTGCATAAACGCATCATTATTTAAGCAATATTACAACATAAAAGTCCGGACAAACGTCCCTTCGTGCGATTTCCGTCAATTCCCGTCCTTAGTTTTATAGTAGAGTATCAGAAATCCGTCTTTCTGCTTGTTGGGAGAGTCTCGTAGTGGCAGGCTAACAAGGGTAGCTCCTTCCATGTTACTCACGGTCTCCTGTGAACTTCTGTGGGTCGCGGGCTGTGAAGCTACAGCAAGCGAATTTATTGAATGGGGGAAAAGAGTGCCGAAGAAAATGCTCCAGGGGGAACACTGCCGTACTCCGCGTCGCAGTCTACGTCTGAATCTTCGTCTCAGCCGAGCACTCGACAGAAGATAACACACGGATAACACAGCGAATAGTCTTTAGCTGTACACTTATTGTTCACTAATAGGCTTTTGCCTGATCAAAATGGACCTAACTCGTCAACAATACAGTTCCTTCACTGCGGCAATGAAGTAGCTTAGCCGCGGTGAACAGTAGCCTGCTGACCAAATCTTCCTTGGTGTGAGGTACTTCCTCCTCCTCCCGCGAAGAGTCCACCGCAATAGCAGATCCCTGGTGGCAGCTATAATTATCATATACGCAACCTAAAACTCTTTCACCGGTAAAACAGCTTGAACTTTTCCAATCTCGCCACACCGTTCAACACCCCCGCTTCCTCTTTCGTTATCTCGCCGTCGCTCCTCTCCGCCCCCACGCTGCTTACGTCGCTTTTTCTAGCCACTGATTCAGTCACATACCAAGTCACAAACTTGAGGGAGTAAACTTTTAAAGGGACAGAACATTAATGCAGCAGGGAAACAAATGCATTTTAAATATCTTCTGTCAGTTTATAAATCCGGTTACATTTCCCCCCTTCCAAACCCTGCTACCACAGAGACCTCCCAACAAACACTGGGTGAACAAACTGTAGCTCCAACCAGGAATACAACTGTCGTTAACAAAAGTAACACATTCCCTTTGGAGAAACATTGTACATGGATTTATAGTGCAGATTTATAGTGCAGTGAGAAAATACTCATTTACTCATTTGTCACCAGATACAATAAGGTGCATGCTAATGAATGGCTTGCAGTAAAGGAAATTCTTTAGTTTGCTTAATCAATTCACCCCCAGTCACATGACCTGAGACAGTAGCTAATAACTGAAACATCTTAAAAAAATAACACCATTTTCTCTTTACATAACCCACTCATCTCCGTACCTCGCAGGGCGTATACCCCTTGTGCTCCGCTTGGGCCATCTCTGCCACTCGCCCTCATCTGTCTCCACGTCAGACTCATCGGCATCTCTCGTTAAAGCCCCGGCCTCCTCCAACTCTGTGGCTACCTCTGACGTAACCCTTTCCATTTCCTGCCTTTGCCCTCAATCTGACCCCCATGTGCACTAGTGTCAGGTGTGAGTGAATTCTGTGGAATGTACACTATATCATGGGCTTCAGCATCTGAGTCAGCAGCTGCGTTCCGGTGTTTGTGCTTCTGTGCACAGTGCTTTTTCACTAGTGTCTGAAATGTACAGTGTTTTAACTGCTCTCGGTATACTACTCTGGTGGGCCCCCCAGCCTCTGGCTTGACAGTGAGCACTGGTACATCAGGATGGTTCTGCTTGACAACCAGGTAGGGCTCCCATCTATCCTGGATCTTGTTCCTCCCTCTTAGCTTATGATTCCTCATGAGTACACGATCCCCGGGCCTGAGGAGGGCTGCACTCAGCTTACGGTCGTAGGTTCTCTTACGACAGGTGGCAGCCTCTCGAGCAGTAGTCTGTGCGATTTCCGCAGCCAACTTCAACTTTTCATGATGATTCAACACCCAGTCATCTAAGTTGTCCGCGTCATCATGCTCTAGGTCTCCCCCTCCCAACACATGCAGTGGGAGCCGCGCATCCCTACTGAAAAGCAAGTAGAAGGGTGGGTAGCCTGTGGAGAAATTTACATGGCTATTGTATGCCAACACAAGCTCCGGTAAGTGTTCCTTCCAATCATTCTGCTTCTCAGGGGGTAAGGCCCGCAGCATTTCGTGCATAGTGCGATTGAAACGCTCGCATTGTGCATTCCCTTGAGGGTGGTAAGGGCTGGTGCGGCTCTGAGATTCCATAGACACGACACAGTTCTCTGATCACACTGACCTCAAAACTTAATCCTTGATCTGAGTGAAGCCTGGACGGACAACCATAGTAAACAAACCAGTGCTTCACCAGTGCCTTAGCTGTCGTCTTCGCAGTCTGATCTTTCGCGGGCACAGCAATGGTGAACCTTGTAAACATGTCGGTCAGTACAAGAACGTTCTAGTACCCTCCTACAGACTTTTCAATTTGAATATGGCTAATCCATAGCCAACACCTCCAAGGGCGCGGACACATTTGTGCACCTCTTTGGCGAAGGCACAGCGTCGGCATTTTGTTACCCAACATTGAACATCTTTACTCAAAGTGAGCCAATAGTAGTTCCGTCTCATCATCTCGAGCGTACCTTCTCCACTAAAATGATCCCTGTGTTCATGTTGGGACTCAAAGACATGCCTGTAAAGCTTTTCAGGCACAACCAACTGCCAGACTTCCTCACCATCTCTCGGATCCCATATGCAGCGGAAAAGAACTCCATGTCGTATCTTAAGTCGGCCCCATTAGCAGACTAACTTCTTCAATAATGGTCCCATCTCTCTCATTTGCTCTCTTAAGAGCACTCAGGACTGGACAGATGTTGGGATTGGCTACCTGAAGCTGTTGAACTTCACTCCACTCATAACCAGACACTTGCCTGCCACTTATCGTTGCCTGCACTGCAACATGTCTTTCGGGTCCTTTTGCTTCAACCTCCTTGGCAGACCACATCCAAGCCCGTACTTCGTCTCACGTCATTACCAGGAAGTCCTTTTCGGTTTCTTCCACTTCGGGCTCCTTTCCTGCAGGAAGTCGGGAGAGGACGTCTGCATTTGCATTTTACCTTCCTGGCTTGTAGTGCACCTCAAAGTCATGTTCTGCATGCTGGGCCACCCACCTCTGCTCCACTGCACCAAAGTTAGCAGTTTCTAGGTACCGCAGGGGATTATGATCTGTGACAACAACAAACCTAGCATACAGCAAGTAATCCCGAAACTTTTCCGTGATTGCCCATTTCAGCGCCAGGAGTTCCAGCTTGAAGGCAGAATAATTTTTGTCATTCTTCACCATTCTGCGCAATCCCCAACTCGCGAATGCAACAACACACTCCACCCCACCTTGCCGCTGGCTAAGGACAGCACCAAGGCCCTGTCGGCTCCCATCCGTGGGGAGTATAAATGGAAGGGTAAAGTCAGGGTATGCCAGAACCAGGGGTTCCATGAGGCTAGTTCTCAGGCTGTCAAAAACACCTTTACATTCTTCAGTCCAGATGAAAGGTTCAGGTGGGGCTCCCTTGCGTATACCCCCTCTGCCTGTTTTGCCCACCAGCGCATGCTGTGGTCTAGCTAAATGCGCAAAGTTGGGGACAAAACGCCTGTAATAACTCATAAACCCCAACAATTGCCGGACTTCTGTCACATTTTTAGGGGTAGGCCAGTTCTCCAAAACCTTGACCTTCTCCATGTCCACTTGGATGCCTTACCGCAGAGATCACGTGGCCCAGGAACTTCACTTCTGTTCTCAGCAAGAAACACTTCTTGGGCTTTAATTTCAGGCCATGTTCCCTGAGACGACTGAACACCAGGGCTGCGTTCCAATCCAAAATAAGATACTCCCTTCACTTCTCCCCTCCACTCGAGTGAGCCCTCCGAATGACGTAGCAGGCGAGTAAGCCCTTCCCGAGCAAGGGGGCTTAGGGGGAGGGTTGTGGGAAATCTGTAATCTGTCACGCGAAAAATTTGTTTCGCGTCCAGTGTGAAAGTGGCTTTTAGCTCCGCAACAGTCCTCGCGGATGCTTATAGGCTAGCTACAGCAAAAATGAACGTTAAGTCACAAATGCTTAAAAATAATGCTAAACTGATGCCCCACACCCCCAAACTTCGCTACTTGCATATAACTCTGTCATAAATTGCACACTACTCGAACACATTTCTTAAATTGGTATGGTAATATCCCTGCCACAATTCCTCCTTTTGCCATCTGAAAAAAATGGCAGACGTGAAATTTTGACCGAGGGAGAATGAGCAAAGCGTTCTGGGCAATATCAAAGCTTGGAGGGATGTTCGTTGTTGGCTTCGTTTGAGGGAGGATAATCCAGGGCTTGAGCAAATGCGCCCTTCCCTCCGCAAAACTGGATTGGAACGACCCTACAAGTGGCAGCCATCTTACATCCGGGATTTTTTGGGGATTCCCCCCTCGATTGGAGGGCAAGTAAACACGACGAAGCAAACATTTTTTCGGATTGGAACGCAGCCCTGGTCCAGCTTCTTGCAATGACCCTCAAAGTCAGAGGAGAAGATGATAATATGGTCAAGGTAAATCAGTAGGACGTCAAAAGCAAGATCACCCAGTGCCGCTTCCATTAGGCGTTGGAATGTTGCTGGCGCGCTACATAATCCAAAGGGCATACGAGTCCATTGGAATAATCCAAAGGGCATAGTCACTGCAGTCTTTTCTTGGTCCTGCTCTTTAACAGCGACCTGAAAATATCCAGCTGTGAGATCAAGGGTTGAAAACAACTGAGCTTTCCCCAGGGCATCAAGTGACTCTTCAACCCTTGGAAGTGGGTAGGCATCCTTCCAAGTTACACTGTTGAGTCTCCTATAGTCACAGCAGAAACGGACTGACCCATCTTTTTTTATGACAATAACTGCAGGCGAGGCCCAGGGGCTCGAGCTTTCATTGAGGACCCCCTGCGCTACCAACTCCTGCACATGCCTCTTGAACTCCTGGAAAACATGAGGCGGGACCCTTCTGTGCCTCTGTTTTATGGGCTGCACGTCTCCAGTTCGTATGCTATGAGTGACTGTGGTGGTGTGCCCATAATCTGCATCATGCTGAGAAAAGACTGCATGATGTTTTTCCAGCAGGTCATTCAGCCTCTGCACTTGTGCCGCCCCTGGAAGCTTGCCTGAACTGGGACTGACAGTGGTTTGTACTCCTCAGGTGCCTGGATTGTGTCCATCTCAACAGCCCTCACATGCAGCACTCCATCGTCCTCTTCAAACAACACCAGCTTCTTGCTTACAATCTCTTGGGGTTTACATAGCTCTGCAATGCGTGGTCTGTGGAAAAGGGTGATCTGTCTGTCACTCGAGTTGAGAAGCCTAACTGGGACCTTACCATCTATTGTCTGAGCGAAGACATTAGCAATGAGCAGTCCACTAGGCAGGCTAGTGTCAGATGAAGCCTCCACCAACACTTGGTACTTCGTCCCAAGTGGTACTCGACAGCGGCCCTCAACAACCCTTTCACTGCGTAGTGGGATGGTAACAGGCATCTTCCCTGCCACTATGACATAACTTATCTTTCCATTGAGGCCCACCAATTGTTCTTTTCTGTCAATGTCGGCCAGGATACATCTCAACTGAGCCACTCCCTCTTGCCGGCCATAGCGACTCACCCTCCAGACCCCCTTTGTGTCACCAAAAAGGTCATGGAGATCTCCAATCACATTCATTCCCACAATTCCCGGTATGGAGGACCTCTTAGCTCCATCATCTCGTAGTACGAAGACACATTTACCGGTCAACGTTTTCCCCATGCATTCCGAGTCTGCCTGGAGGCACCCAAGGACTGGTATGTCAAGACCGTTGGCAGCAGTCAGCCGGACCCAGTTAGCGGCTGCCAGAGCTGATCCCCTTTCTCCAAAGTGCTCCTTGAAATAGGCCTCTGTGATGGTTGTGACCTCTGAGCCGGTGTCAAGGAGACAGCTTGTATCCACCCCGTTAATCTTTATATCAATAACAAGGCACTCTACAAAAGCACAGTCTTGCTGTGAGCGGTTTTCTCTTGCCCCCAGACCTTCACTAGCATGATGCTGGATGTCTGCAGTACTAGCCATAAGCCGCACCTCACCCTTCACCTGATCTCCCCCGATACTTGCCGGACCTGCCTTGTTTTGTTGACATACCCTGCTTGTATGCCCTGGCTGGCTACATGTTCAGCAAATGAGTCTCCCTTCACTATCTTTTAGCGGCGCCCTCTTCGGCTTTACCGGGGACTGCTGGGTTTTCTCCATTTCACTCAATGCTGTGAATAACTCGTCTTGCCTAGCAGCCAGACCCTTAATTGCCTCATGCAGAGTCTCTAGTGTTGGGGCAGGGGGGTTACCTTCGGCAGTTGTTGCATTAACAGTGCCCCGTGCTCGATTTCGAGTTGTACCAACTGTGGAGCTTTCCTCCTCTTCGTCAATAGCCGCCTGCATGAGAGTAGAGAGAGAACGTTAGATCTTTTTGCTCCTTGACTTGCCTTCTCATTTCCCTACGTAGGGAATCATCTCTAAGCCCCAGGACAAGCTGTTCCTTCAGCATAGCCTCAGCATTAGGGACACGGGCCTCGTCCCGAAGTCTCACTCTGTTGAGTTTCTCTTGAAGATAGCCGCGTATTGTCTCGCCAGGCAATTGCATCTTGTCGTAGAATTCTCTTAGTCTGGTTCCAATGGGGACCTTATCTCCATAAGTCTCCTCAAGCACATCAAAAATCCCTTGCGCACTCACCGCCTCACCACTCAGCATGAACTTAACAGTTGATCGTGCTTCACCCTTAAGGTGCTGTTTGAGTATCTCCACTTGGTCTTCCTCGGGGCCCCTTAGCTACTTTAAAAGAAGACTGCATAGACGCTACCCAATCTTCAACACATAGCTCATTTTGGGATGGACCACCGCTGAATTCAGGGTACTTCCGCTCTCTGGGAATGTAGACTGTTGCTGGAGCCCGTTGAGCATAGGTCTGTTGCTCAATGACAACTTTTGCCAGGGCAAGCGCTTCGCTTTGGTCTTCTCTCACTTGTTTTAATGCTGCTGACTGTTCTATAAGCCTGGTCTGCAGCTCCTGAAATTGTTTCTGGAGCTCTTGAATCTCCATGTTTGCAATGTAGCCTGGAGCTGGGAGTCCACACCCCACATACTCACATACTCGTTTCAGTATGAGTTTTGTTCTAACCACCACTTTTACTTCTAAAACAAGGCGATCCTGTTTGTGACGCCAAGTGTAATCAGGTAGGACCGTACCCGTTTTATAGGGGAGCTCTAGTGTCCTATCCAGATGGCAGGAAGACCCAGGATCAGGTCCCGGCCTCCCAGCGCAATTCAATTTAATCCCACAGTGTACAATAATAGCAATGGGGATTGGGATTATGGGGCTCTTCCATGTCATGGGTTAAATCGAAAAAGGGGTGTAGTCTTGTGCAATATACCTGTACCATAATTAGACCTGGAAACACTTGAACACTCCCTGGACCCCTCCCCAACAGCTATAGGATCAAATTGCCCCTATGCTGCAGAGACACCATCATATTAAACTTGAGTAACAGCAGTAACTCCTGATTAGGGCAGAAAACGCAGTTATTTATTTTCTTCTGGAAGAGTATTTCAATAATGAACAGGAAGTAAAATACAAAACCCAAAACCAGTGAAGTTGGCACGTTATGTATTTACAGAATACAATGATTTGCAAATCCTTTTCAACTTATATTCCATTGAATATACTGCAAAGACAAGATGTTTAATGTTCAAACTGAGAAACTTTTTTTTTTTTTTTGCAAATAATTATTACCTTAGAATTTAAAGGCAGCAACACATTGCAAAAAAGTTGGCACAGGGGCCTTTCTACCACTGTGTTACATCGCCTTTCCTTTTAACGACACTCAGTAAACGTTTGGGAACCGAGGAGACCAATTTTTGAAGCTTTTCAGGTGGAACTCTTTCCCATTCTTGCTTGATGTACAGCATAAGTTGTTCAACAGTCTGGGGTCTCCGTTGTCGTATTTTATGCTTCATAATGCGCCACATATTTTCAATGGGACTACAGGTAGGCCAGTCTAGTACGAAGCCATGCTGTTGTAACGCGTGCAGAATGTGGCTTGGCATTGTCTTGCTGAAATAAGCAGGGGCGTCCTTGAAAAAGACGTTGCTTGGATGGCAACATATGTTGCTCCGAAACCTGTATGTACCTTTCAGCATTAATGGTGCCTTCACATATATGCAAGTTGCCCATGTCTTGGGCACTAATACACCCCCATACCATCACAGATGCTGGCTTTTGAACTTTGCGCCTATAACACTCCGGATGGTTCTTTTCCTCTTCGGTCCAGAGGACACGAGGTCCACAGTTTCCAAAAACAATTTGAAATGTGGACTTGTCAGACCACAGAACACTTTTCCACTTTGCATCAGTCCATCTTAGATGAGCTTGGGCCCAGCGAAGCCGGCGGCATTTCTTGGTGCTGTTGATAAATGGCTTTCGCTTTGCATTGTAGAGTTTTAACTCGCACTTGCAGATGTAGCGACGAACTGTAGTTACTGACAGTGGTTTTCTGAAGTGTTCCTGAGCCCATGTGGTGATGTCCTTTACACACTTATGTCGGTTTTTGATGCAGTACCGCCTGAGGGATCGAAGGTCACGGGCATTCAATGTTAGTTTTCAGCCTTGTCGCTTCAATGCAGCGATTTCTCCAGATTCTCTGAACCTTTTGACGATATTACGGACCGCAGATGATGAAATCCATAAATTTCTTGCAATAGCTCGTTGAGGAATGTTGTTTTTAAACTGTTCGACAATCAGCTCATGCATTTGTTCACCAAGTGATGACCCTCGCCCCATCCTTGTTTGTGAATGACTGAGCATTTCAGGGAAGCTGCTTTCATACCCAATCATGGCACCCACCTGTTCTCAATTAGCCCGTTCACCTGTGGGATGTTCCAAATAAGTGTTTGATGAGCATTCCTCAACTCTCTCAGTCTTTTTTGCCACTTGTGCCAGCTTTTTTGAAACATTTTGCAGGCATCAAAGTCCAAATGAGCTAAAATTTGCAAAAAATTTCAAAGTTTACCTGTTCGAACATTAAGTAACTTGTCTTTGCAGTGTATTTTAATTGAATATAGGTTGAAAAGGATTAGCAAATCATTGTATTCTGTTTTTATTTACGATTTACACAACGTGCCAACTTCACTGGTTTTGGGTTTTGTAATTGAATAAAAAATTACATTAAACCACATTTATTTCCAGTGAACTAGCAATGCATTTTTATTAAACACAGTCACATCTCTTTTCACCCTGAACAAACCATTATTTTACCTTAAACTGCCCTAATCTCACCTGTGAAATTGTTGCAATTGTTGCAAATTGAGCGAATAGATTCACCAATCCTAATTATGGGGACTGTGAACCCCAAATAGAAGGTCAACCAGAATATTATGGTACAAAATTTTAAAAAAAATAACATTTGCTGATCGTTTCACCCTCGACAGAAAACAGCAGTAGCCACTAAAACAGCAGGCATGACCTTAAACAAAACAAAGGACTTTTAAACCCATTCGCATAAACGTATCATTATTTAAGCAATATTACAATATAAAAGTCCGGACAAACGTCCCTTTGTGCGATTTCCGTCAATTCCCGTCCTCAGTTTTATAGTAGAGTATTTGAAATCCGTCTTTCTGCGTGTTGGGAGAGTCTCGTAGTGGCAGGGTAACAAGGGTAGCACATTTATGTTACTCACGGTCTCCTGCGAACTTCCGTGGGTCGCGGGCAGTGAAGCTACAGCAAGCGAATTTATTTAATGGGGGAAAAGAGCGCCGAAGAAAATGCTCCAGGGGGAACACTGCCGTACTCCGCGTCGCAGTCTACGTCTGAATCTTCATTTCAGCCGAGCACTCGACAGAAGATAACACACGGACAGCGAATAGTCTTTAGCTGTACACTTATTGTTCACTAATAGGCTTTTGCCTTATCAAGACGGACCTAACTCGTCAACAATACCGTTCTTTCACTGCTGCAATGAAGTAGCTTAGCCGCGGTGAACAGTAGCCTGCCGACCGAATCTTCCTTGATGTGAGGTACTTCCTCCTCCTCCCGCGAAGAGTCCGTCGCAATAGCAGATCCCTGGTGGCAGCTATAATTATCATATACGCAACCTAAAACTCTTTCACCGGTAAAACAGCCTGAACTTTTCTAATCTCGCCACACCGTTCAACACCCCCGCTTCCTCCACCGTTATCTCGTTGTCGCTCCTCTCCGCCCCCACGCTGCTTACGGCGCTTTTTCTAGCCACTGATTCAGTCACATACCCAGTCACAAACTTGAGGGAGTAAACTTTTAAAGGGACAGAACATTAATGCAGCAGGGAAACAAATGCATTTTAAACATCTTCTGTCAGTTTATAAATCCGGTTACACAAGTAACTCAATAAACTCTCAATGGTCTCAAATTCAATCTCTCTGATCTCTTTAGCTCTCTGTCGATCTTGAAGGGGTTTACGATTGTTTTGAACTGTTCAAAAAAATCGCATAACTTTTGCGAGTGTGTGCGAGTGGTCAGAAATAAATGCAGATCTCAAAAACAATCGTAATGAGCTCTCATAAATCTCAAGTCACTCTTAACTCGGTCTCACAGGTCTTGATGGACTCTTGATGGACTCTCAAACTGGTTGCATAAATAATCTCTAAATATCGGAATATTTTTCATTATGCGACTATGGCGATCGTTTTTGCGAGCTGAACAAGAGCCCATTGCAATGCCTTCAAGAGCAAAAAAGTCATGGCGAGTGAAATTGCGAGAGCATCAGTGATGGATGGGATCGAAATTTGACCAATGGCGATCAGTGAGAGTGCAATTGCGACCAATGGCGAGCCTCCATGCGACTCTTTCTGAGAGTGGGTTTCCTATATAAAGCCATTGATTGTCCCCCCGCCTTGTGGAACGCGCGAACCGGCGGGACATAGTATTCACGACCGTCCGTCCGTCCGTCCGTCCCGATTCCTTGTCAGCGACATATCTCAAGAATGATCCGCCGGATTTACTTCAAATTTCAAGTCAACATGTATTACTATGATACCCCGGCGCCAGTCGATTTCGGTGACCTTCGCGCCATTCTCAAGGTCACACCGAGAGATGGTGGATTTTCCCACTGATAACCTTCTCAGCGAGATATCTCATGAAGGAATTGACGGATTTACTTCAAATTTTATGTCAACATGTATTAGTGTGATACCCCGGCGCCAGTTGATTTTGGTGACCTTCGCGCCATTCTCAAGGTCACACCGAGAGATTGTAGATTTTCACACTGATAGCGTTGTCAGCGAGATATCTCAAGAACGAATCGACGAATTTACTTCAAATCTTATGCCAACATGTATTAGGGTGATACCCCGGCGCCAGTTCATTTCGGTGACCTTCGCCCCATTCTCAAGGTCACACCGAGAAATTGTTCATTTTGACTCGATTTCACATTTTGTGGTAGGGGACAAAGACACGTTAGTGTCAAATACTTGTTTTAATTGGTTCATCACTTGCTGCAACGATTGCATCAACAACACAAGACCAAGAGAGACCAAACAAGAGAAAGGAGAGTCATCGGAAATTATGTTGCATAGATCGCCTAATTTTTATTAATATATCTCAAATGTGGTCTCACTGGAAGCTTAGTGTGAACGCAAATTAGCGATTAGATTGGAGAGTATACCAGAGTATACAAGACTTGTGCGAGTTCATCAAATCCTTGTGATCTCACAAGTCGCAGCAGTCGCCATTTCAGTCGTATTTTGCTGTAAACAGGGCATTAGAGGGCATTTAGCGTCTGAGGGCCCGAAGATCATGGGCATCCAGTAAAGATCCTCGGTCTTGTCCCTTACACAGAGTCTTTTCCAGTTTCTCTGAGTCTTATGATTATGTAATGCACTGTCGATGTGGAGACCTTCAAAGCCTTTGCAATTTGACATTGAGGAACATTGTTTTTAGCTTACCGGCCTTAGGGATCGATAAGCTATTGCCGTGGTATGGCGTCCGTCGTCTGTCGTCAGGAACATTTTCAATCTTTTTTTTGGCCTGATGAATTTTCGTTTAAGTTTGCAATAACATACTAGTAGACCATATCTCCTGTCGTTTTTCTCGGATTTTTGATTGAATAATTCTTCCTTTTATGGGCCCGTGAAAATTTGGCACCAATGTTAAAGATAGGTCTGAGAAATTTAAAAAAATTATTTCTCAAAAACTGCATGATAAGTTTTTTCTAAATCAGGCAATCAACTTGCCTTGGCACCGTCAATGTACAGTGCGAGCGCTATTTTGATTGAATCAATAGGAATGGGTCTATTGCGGGTGCTGTACTTTATGAATATGCAAGATGGTCTGTGGAGGCCAAATGGTTGCAGATAGAGATTTGCAGTTTGTATTATTGACATATTGGAAGTCATATATGACCTATTTATTGGCAATATTAAATTTGACCACAGATGACTTTGAAAGGTCAAAGTCGAGGTCATGGAATACACTGCCCGGCCAAAAAAAAAGTTGCGCACTCAAATATTTAGTTGGAACCCCTGTAGCTTTGATTGCGGTGCATATTCGTCTTGGCATTGTTTTAACAACTATATGCAATGCCAGAAGCCCCCCTTCCCTTGCACCCCCTTCCCCCTTGTGCGCTCTTGTGCAGGGAAATAATTTCATACATTTTAGTATGTTTTAGCGTGTTTTACGTTTTTTTGTGGGGCGAACCTTTTAAAGCATTCATTCTTGTCTTATAGTTTAGTGGTTTTTAAAATGCGTATTATTTTGTGTGGTTGGGGAGGGAAGTGAAAGTGATAAAAGTGGTAAAACATTATTTCAAGAGTTTTGTTGGTTGTGTGGGGTAACAAAAGAAACGAAAGAGTTAAATTCGGAGAGTTTCGGAGCAAGAAATGTTAAAACAGGTAAAATAAAGCGATTCAGTGTGATCCAGTGTGTGTGTAAAGGAAAAAAGAGAAAGAAAATTATTTACCAGTTTTTCGGCGCGATGTGCGTGGAAAACAAAAGTCACCAAAAAGTTGAAATGTAGTTGACGAAAAAAGTGCGAAATAAGGATGGTTTCCATGTAGAGTGTTAATTCCGTACATCTTCTTCCCTGGTTTCTGTCTCTCCCATCTGTGTCTCTGACTGCGAACAAATGCGTTGTAAGTGAGCGGACCCCATGGGTGGGGCGGGGCTTGCTGGGGAGGGGGTAAGCCACGGAATGATTGATGTGCGAACAGCTTCTGTAAAACTTACTTAGGGGGGCTTGAATCCGGCAGTGTGTCGATCATAGTTCATTTTTGAAAGGTGCGAGAAAATCATAGATGAAACACGTTCACAATGTCAAGTTATTGGATGGAGGGAGCAAAATTGTTCAGAACTATGAAAGGCTGCATTCAAACATGACTGAATAATTATTGTTGAAAATAACATCCGCAGCATTCGCAATCTTAATTTAAAAAGTTTTGAGGGGGTCTAGGCTACTGGGTATTCACATTCCAAAGCTTTTTAAGGTCTGGGAACTCACAAGGTGAAAGAGTTAACAGAAGATCATATATTATCATAAAAGAGTGCATGGGAATGAAGGTGCGGAGATGGGCACACCTACGGGGCGTGAAATTGTTCTCTGAGGTCATATGTCTCAGGATGTTTCATAAATAGGCTTTTGGGACACCGCACTAAATTTTACACTAATGGGTTGTCATTATTTTTTTTAAACAACAGCCGATTTGGCTAATTTAAACAATCATACTTTCGCACCGTAAGTAATTACCGCCCTTCTCCCTAATCCTCCCCCCTCTCCTCTTCTCTCCCTCTCTCTCCGGGGGGGGCCGTGTGTGAGTGAGATTCAGCACAGTCCCCAAGCCCCCCTTCCCTCTCACCCTCCCCTTGCACGTTCTGGTGTGGGGAGAGAATTTTATACATTTTAGTGTGTTTTAGCGTGTTTTACGTTTTTTTGTGGGGATAACCCTTTTAAAGCATTTATTTAATTGCGTTAAAGTTTAGTTTTTTAAACACCTATTACACTGCCCGGCCAAAAAAAAGTCACTGTTTGGAAATTATTGAACAAATTTTATAATTGGATCATTATTGCGGTTATTAATATGTTTCAGCTGGCAATAATCATTTTTACCCTGACTGATGAAACGCGTCGCAACTCATTTCTTAACACATCCCCTGATGGTGGAAAACATGTTTCAGTATTTCTGAACAGGCAGGTTATTGGCCTGTATTTAGCAAAGAAAACCATGAATGACAAAAACAAGTATGAGGAATCATTTTCACAAACAAATTTGCCACCACAAAGTCCTGATATTAAACACATTAAAAGTTATTGGGATGTGCTCAAGAAAGAAATGGAGTGCTTCAACCATTATGTCGAGAAGACAAGATCTCGGCCAAAAATTATGGCATTTCTGATTGAAAATAAATGTTCTGGCATTACATACGGTTGTCAAAACAATGACAAGACGAATATGCACTGCAATCAAAGCTACAGGGGTTCCATCTAAATATTTCAGTGTGCAACTTTTTTTTTTGGCCGGGCAGTGTATTTGCGTGGTTGGTGGGGAAGTGATAGTGATAAAAGTGGTTAAACTTTATTTCAAGAGTTTTGTTGGTTTTGTGGGGTAACGAAAGAGAGTTTAAATTCGGAGAGTTCTGGAGAGAAAACCGTGTTTTAAAGCAGAAAAAAATATGAGAGCAAAAAGTGTTAAAACAGGTAAAATAAAGCGGTGCAGTTGATAAGTGCGTGTAAAGGAAAAAGAAAGAAAGAAAATTTACCAGTTTTTCGGCGCGATGTGCGTGGAAAAGAAAAGTTACCAAAAACTTCTAATGTAGTTGACGAAAGAAGTGCGAGTAATGCCTGTACAAGCGCATCTTTAAATAATCATCACCAGTGAAAGATTTCAGTCCTACTTCTAGTTATTTGCCCCAGGTTCACTTAGGGGTCTATTCTCCCATGCGCTTAAGTCGAAAAAAGCGCGTGGCTACGCGCTTTTCAGCCTACGCGTATTCTCCCCTCGACTTAAGTCTGTGCATTACGCGCCTTGAAGGCAGTTACGCGCTTGGGGCGGAGCAAGGCCAAAATCGGGGCGTTTCCGGGCGTTTCTCATGCAAATAACACTTACGCGTATTCTCCCCCTGGCTTACGCTCTTTTTTCTGTTAAGCGCTTTTGAGGGCTGTATTAAGGTCAAGCGCCAACATAAGGCGAAATGGAATATTGCGTTTGATGTCGGTTATCGGCCGAATTTTAGCATTAATTTTATTTTATTTAACATGGTAAAGGTTGAGACATTTAATATTCGATTGTTCTTCCTTATTTCTAAACTACATTTCTCAAAGCCGTGATAATTTATCAAACGAAATCATCACATGGTACTACGCATCAGCCTCTTCTCCAATCAGTTAAATTACAAACGTAAAACAATTAATTAATACAAGTATACGTAAGACCTTCACCATGCCCTCAAAATCTAAAGCCAAAGTGTTCGAAGACGAACACGCATATATCGGCTTCGTTTGGACATCCTGGGACAAACAAACATCGAGTGCATCCAGCGCTTTCGCCTGGACCGTGCATGAGGCAATCATCTATCTTTGCCGACTTCTGGATGAACAGCTATCCAGCCGCAGCAATTATCCACAAAACATACCCGTGGTCATCAACGTCAGAACTGCGCTGTCGCTCCTAGCATCTGGGTCGTTTCAGAGAGTGGCTGGTGATGTCATACACATCACAGGCGTCTGTGTCAAGGTGTCTGACGCAGTTCGTTGGCGCTTCAAGTTCTTCTTCATGCACTTCCACTGCAGAAAGAGTGGATGCCATCCCCTCCTCCTGTGCAGTGAAATGCACAGGGGATGATGGTTGCCCACCACCTGTTGCGTGTACACTTCCCCGGTGTGCAGAGAACCTGGCTTTTACAGCGCCCCGTAGATCTCTCCATTTATGCTTAAAATCAGGGATACTGCGCATACATCTCCCCACCGACGCCACACCCAGAACGATTGCTTGCCATACAAAACCAACATCTGTGAAATTTGGTTTTCGGCTTTGGCTCGACGTCGCCATAATTGTCTTCCATATTCTATTAACAAATGCGACTGCCCTGTATGTTCGTGATAATCTAAAAAGTTGTGATATTCTCACGAGTGAGGGTATTGATTTTATAATTGAGGATATCTGTATAAACTAACTCGAGTCCAAGTAATTTTTTACCATTGGTAATACTGTGTAATTTAATGTGTGAATAAAGATATTAAATAGGCTACTCTAGATTGAGCCCTACCCTGGCAAATACCAAAGCACTATCCATTTTTTAATTAATTTTAGCCTTTAAAGAATAGCCGACATGGGAAGAATCATTATCAGTAAATGGGATAATTGATTACAATAAAGTATTAGGCACAAGTTCAAGTGAATGTGTCGCTCAAATCAAATAGGATGATAGGCTAGATATGGAATTCCGTCATTACTGAGGCGGTTTCGGGGCGGGGAGATGACCGCGTGCGGGGTAAGAATCCTTGTTAAAGCGTTTCCATGTCCTTTAGTGTTATGGGATACGAGTCGGAAAAACACAGGGGAACTCGGAAAATCTCGGAATACCTTACGGGAAACAGGAGGGAGACACAAAAGGGGAGAGAGACGCCAGAAGCGGGGATCCAAAAAGATATTTATTAAAATAAACACAGAAATAACCCAGGGGGGAAAAGGGGCACTCCGGCCAACAAAAACACAGTGCCTCGCACTGAAAAAGGAGAACTCAGAAATCCAAAACTTTTACAAATACCAGGGGGGGCAGACTCGAGAATGAGGGACAGACGCGGAACCGGGAACTCGGGAAGCTAGGGAGTACTCAAGACGAGACAGTCGGCACAGCTGGCAGATGGCTAACTCGGGTAGCACAGCTGGCCAGGAAAAGGGTAAGGGAGAACATCAGGAGGGGGACAGACAGGACACAGGGCTAAGGGCAGGCAGGAACGCTGGGGCTCGGGACAATGGCAGGAACGCTGGGGCTCGGGACAATGGCAGGAACGCTGGGGCTCGGGACAATGGCAGGAATGCTGGGGCTCGGGACAATGGCAGGGCAGCTGGTGCTCAGGACAGGCAGGGCAGCTGGTGCTCAGGACAGGCAGGGCAGCTGGTGCTCAGGACAGGCAGGGCAGCTGGTGCTCAGGACAGGGAGTGGGGGTGAGGTTGGAAGTGGGGATGAGGGTGTGTGAAGTCAGATCTGCTCGCGTGCAGAAAGAGCTGGGATATATAGGGCAGGGGCACACACAGACACAGGTGTTGAAACTTAATCTAATTAACAAGGGGTGCAACATGAGGGAAACCAATTACATGAAAACAGATTAACATTAACACACAGACAAGGATCACAAGACAATCCCAAAGATGGGAAAAAATAAACTGGATAAAAAGACTCCTAAGAGTACAGAAAAAGAGCCAGAACAGATTAAGAAAGCAGAGATTCTGCGGGAAACTTTAGCAAAGCCAGTGAACAGTAAAGCGAGGGGCGGAGACTAGAACAGAGCGACTTATTAGTCAATAAGTAAGTGCACTTACTAATAGTCAATTAGTAAGTGCAGCTATACAATCCCGGGTGCTCGTTAGTAGATTAGTATTATATACAAGGTTAGTTTGGTTAGTAATTTTAGAAAACAACAAACTGTTAGTAATGTTAGTATGTATAGAAAAGCAAGGGGAAACTAGTAAACAAGAACAGAAGGAAGGATGAAACCCAGAATCCATTAAATCATCCGAAATAGTGTCACAATCAATTAAGACAGAAACTGCTACAAACAATGACGCGACCGGGGAGAAAGCAAAGACAGTACATGGGTAAAACGTGGACTGGACTACACGGGAGAGGAATGAAATGTGAACACTAAGACATGGACTAAAAAACTGACATACCAAAATAATAGAAACCTATAATTGACTAACCAGACACTCAGACCACGGAACACAACACTTTAGTTGCAAACCTGACATCGGGGTAGTTTTCAAGTGCGCAATTTCAAAATGAGATCGTATAAACTGTCTTTGATTGTCTTTGTGTGACTAGAATGTTCCCTTTGTCTTCTTCCGTCTTCCACGGAACAATCAGGCTGGTGTAGGAGGTGCACATTTTCAATGATCTGATTGCGCTGATTGAGAAGCGCTAAATTATTTATTTATTATTTAATTATCGCGGCAATTTGTTTTTTATGCATAGCTTTAATGCCATGGTGGCTAGAGTAAGACATAACAAGTGTTTGTCACTAACATATCCCCCGCCGCCGCAATTTTATGTGTCCGTACGGACGGAGCCCAATGCTGTATCCCCCCGCTTCGCGCTAATCGCGCGGCGGGGGATAAATAAAGAGATGTCTGAATTACGTCTTGTAATTGGTACGGCCTACTATTGCAGCGGCATATAAAACCCCGTATCTTCACAATGTCAAACTTAACAGGAAAATAAAAAATAAATGTAAAATAAAATAATAATAATAATAATAATAATAATGATTATTATTATTATTATTATTATTATTACAATATAAATGGATAAATATAGTTTAAAATAAAAATGTTTAATTTTGCATGTAAGAATAGTGGACATATGAGTTTTCGTTTCTTATCAGTTTGGAGATACGAGGTTTTATCGGCAGGTCCACAATATTCAAATTTAAAGTCTGGATTTGTTTTCCATGGACCACAAATGCGTTTTCATGGTTAATCAGAAAATGAGCTTTGTAGAGAGTCTGCCTCTCTTTTGGATCAGTCGCACCTCTTTCATAAGGCCGCCTACATTCCGAAGTTAAGCGCTGTGGGCGTGATCGAAGCGAGAAGGGGAGAATACGCGTAACTCAAATGCGCTTAACTCGAACCGCGTAAAAAAAGGCTTACGCGCTAATGGGAGAATAAACCCCTTATTGAATAGGCAACATGGTTAATCGCAGTTCCGCACCAACGGTGAATTGAAGTCGTGCCATCTACTTCTTAATTAAGGATTGTTAACTGGCCGTGTAAAATATTTTCACTATTTTGTATTTGAAAATGCTTAGTATTTATCACTTACAAGTACTTTATTTGTAATATATTGCATCCAGTCTTGGAAATGAGTAACAATAAATTAATACTGATATTCTCGATTACAGATAAACCATTTTCATAAATATCAATGCCGCATTAGTTTGTTAAGTCTTTGTTTCTAAAAATGCGAGTTTCAAAGTATATCCAGGAATTTTATGTTGAATATAGGTTTTAACTAAGTTTCTCATTTGAGCGGGAGTGCTTGCAGGTTGTGTGTGTGCGTTTGTGTGTGTGTGTGTGTGTGTGTGCGTGCGTGCGTGTGTGAGAGTTTGTCAAATCATATGCAAGTTCTTTGTTTTTAAAAAACAGTCAAAGAGTCGAAATACAAAATTACAAAATTTTTTTTTTTTTTTTTTCAGTATGAATAAACAATCAGGCCCTTTTAGGTCAATGAATGAACCATGATATTTTTAAGAAATGATAAAATCGTGTGTAGAAAGCTGGGAAATGCGAGTTTCAAAGTAGAATTTTAAGTTGAATATAGGTTTTAACTAAGGTTTTCATTTGAGCGGGAGTGTATTTTGGTTGTGCGTACGTGTGTGTGTGTGTGTGTGTGTGCGTGTGTGTGCGAGTGTGTGCTATTAAATGTATGGAAGCACTTTAATGAAGAGTAAAGAAGGGACCATAAACTTGTAAGACTACAAAATAATAATAATAAAATAAATACAAAGCATAAGTTAAATACAATAAAAATAAATACAATAAAATAAATAAATATATATAATATGAAGAAATATAAAGTATAAACTGGCGTGTGTTGTGTGTGTGTGTGTGTGTGTGCTTTGTAACCTGAAACAGGTTAATGTGAAAAAGCATTTGAGCACTTGGAGATCTGTGGAACAATCAACAAACTACTTTTGAACAGTGTAGTGCAAAGCTGCACTAAGTACTTAATAAGTACTGCAAGGCATTTGAACAGTTGAACTGCCTATTGAACAATATACTAAACACTTTTGAACACTGTGTTTTCAAGGTGCAGAAGTACTTAGTAGGTAACTATTAACTAAGCAAACTGCCTAAGCATGCTGTAAAAAGGGGATCAGTACAAAATGTCAACATAAGGGGAAGATTGTAACACTATTTCAGAACAGTTACAACCCTCCCCATGCCAGACAGCCATTAAAAAGGTAACCGTTTGTAACATTTAGCTTGCAACATGTCAAATGAAACTAGAGAAACAATTACTTGAGCTTACGTACGTGAAACAATTGTATCTACAACACAATGGACACTATGCAAAAATATTTTTATTTCTTTCCTGAAAAATTGTTTTTGACACCAGAACAGACAGTTTTCAACTCACTTTTATGTTGAATATGGGTTTTAATTAAGTTTTTCATTCGAGCGGGAGGGCTTGCGGGTCATATATGTGTGTGTGTGTGTGTGTGTGCGCATGTGTGTGCGTGTGTGTGTGTGTGTGTGTGTGTGTGTTTGTTTGTTAAATTACAAGCAAGGTCTTTGTTTTTTAAAAACAGTCAAAGAGTCGGAAAATACCAATTATTTTTTCTTCCAGTGTGAATAAACAAGCAGGGCCTTTTTAGGTCAATGTATCAGCCATGTTTTTTCATGTGTCATTGTAAAGTTTTTTTTTTAACTTTAATGAATGATAAAATTGTGCGTAGAAAGCTGGTAAATGCGAGTTTCAAAGTATATCCTAGAATTTTATGTTGAATATAGTTTTTAATTAAGTTTTTCATTTGAGCGGGAGGGCTTGCGAGTCGTGTGTGTCTGTGTGTGTGGGTCCCCCCATTCTGAGATTCGGCAACAGAAATGACAGACATGTCATTTTCATGGCAAAGGACCTCATGTCGGCGCTGGTGTTTTATACTGAACAACATGGCATTGAGAGCAAGATGTCTGAAAAGGACTAGGCAAGACTACTTCAACAAGAAAGATGGGAATGGACAATGGAGAGACACACACACACGCACGCACACACACACACACATACAACCCGCAAGCACTCCCGCTCAAATGAAAAACTCAGTTAAAACCCATATTCAACATAAAACTCTAGGATATACTTTGAAACTCATATTTTCCAGCTTTCTACACACAATTTCATCATTTCTCAAAGTTAAAAAACTCTGCAGTGATGTCATCAATACAGTCCATGCCCACTTACAAAGTGAGCTCACTCATGTCTTTGAGTTGAAAACTGTCTGTTCTGGTGTCAAAAACAATTTTTCAGGTAAGAAAGTAAAAATTTTCATCACAAATATTTTTGCATAGTGTCCATTGTGTTGTAGATACAATTGTTTCATGTACATCAACTCAAGTAATTATTTCTCTAGTTTCTTTTGACATGTTGCATTAGTGCTAGCTTTGAAGCTAAATGTTAAAAACGGTTACCTTTTTAATGGCTGTCTGGCATAGGGAGGGTTGTAACTGTTCTTAGAAAGTGTTACAATCTTCCCCTTATGTTGACATTTTGTACTGGTCCCCTTTTTACAGCATGCCTAGGCAGTTTGCTTAGTTAATAGTTACTTACTAAGTACTTCTGCACCTTGAAAACACAGTGTTCAAAAGTGTTCAGTTTATTGTTCAATAGACAGTTCAACTGTTAAAATGCCTTGCAGTACTTATTAAGTACTTAGTGCAGCTTTGCACTACACTGTTCAAAAGTAGTTTGTTGATTGTTCCACTGATCTCCAAGTGTTCAAATGCTTTTTCACATTAACCTGTTTCAGGTTACAAAAAACACACACACACAAAACACGCCAGTTTATACTTTATATTTCTTCATATTATATATATATTTTTTATTTTATTGTATTTATTTTTATCGAATTTAACTTCCACCTTTTATTTATTTTATTATCATTATTTTGCAGTCTTACAAGTTTATGGTCTCTTTTTTATTATTCAGTACAGTGCTTCCATACATTTAATAGCGTGCATCTTTTTTAAGGCTATTAATTTCATTGTTACATCCATCCTCGTGTAGTGTTACAACTCACCCCGGTACTGTGGGGGTAGGTTGAAACAACATACCTCTTTATATTTGACATTCATTCACATAATCTGTGATAGTGTAGTAGAAGTCCAAGTGTATCATTTATAGCTGACAAATATGGGAACCACATGTAAAAATTTGAGATCTCGATCACAAGGAACCACTGAGTTACACGTGCTCAAACAAAGAAGTGTTACTATCATCCCCGGTCTCCCCTATTGATACTGAAAGAAAAAATGAGGGGTATATTTGAAGAGTTTGGTTCCAAAACGCAATAAGTGCCAAAATTACAAAAATTGAGATAATACCATAAAGCGATAGTCCTGCGCTTCATACACATGGTGCAAAAACCCATCATTAGAAATGCATACTATATGGTGTGTTTTTTCATGGTCAAAGTTTGTGTTTTCTATAAAATGCAATGGGCGCCAACATAGAAAAAGCTGATTTACTCAAAATGGAAAACAAAAATCTTGCATATAATTTAACAAACTAACACACACACACACACACACACACACACACGTACGCACAACCAACATACACTCCTGCTCAAATGAAAAACTTAGTAAAAACCTACATTCAACATAAAATTCTACAAACCCAAAACCAGTGAAGTTGCCACATTATGTAAATTGTAGATAAAAATAGAATACAATGATTTGCAAATGCTTTTCAACTTATATTCAATTGAATACACTGCAAAGACAAGATGTTTAATGTTCAAACTGAGAAACTTTTTTTTTTTCAAATAATCATTAACTTAGAATTTAAAGGCATCAACACATTGCAAAAAAGTTGGCACAGGGGCCTTTTTACCACTGTGTTACATCGCCTTTCCTTTTAACGACACTCAGTAAACGTTTGGGAACTGAGGAGACCAATTTTTGAAGCTTTTCAGGTGGAACTCTTTCCCATTCTTGCTTGATGTGCAGCTTAAGTTGTTCAACAGTCCAGGGTCTCCGTTGTATTTTACGCTTCATAATGTGCCACACATTTTCAATGGGAGACAGGTCTGGACTGGACAGGCCAGTCTAGTACCCGCAGTCTTTTACTACGGAGCCATGCTGTTGTAACACATGTAGAATGTGGCTTGGCATTGTCTTGCTGAAATAAGCAGGGGCGTCCATGAAAAAAACATTGCTTGGATGGCAACATATGTTGCTCCAAAACCTGTATGTACCTTTCAGCGTTAATGGTGCTTTCACATATGGGTAAGTTGCTCATGCCTTGGGCACTAATACATCCCCATACCATCACAGATGCTGGCCCAGCGAAGCTGGCGGCGTTTCTGGCTGCTGTTGATAAATGGCTTTCGCTTTGAATTGTAGAGTTTTAACTTGCACTCGCAGATGTAGCGACGAACTGTAGTTCTTGACAGTGGTTTTCTGAAGTGTTCCTGAGCCCATGTGGTGATGTCCTTTACACACTGATGCAGTACCGCCTGAGGGATTGAAGGTCACGGGCATTCAATGTTGGTTTTCGGCCTTGTCGCTTACATGCAGTGATTTCTCCAGATTCTCTGAACCTTTTGACGATATTACGGACTAAAATTCCCTAAATCCCTAAATTTCTTGCAATAGCTCGTTGAGGAATGTTGTTTTTAAACTGTTTGACAATCAGCTCGCGCATTTGTTTACTAAGTGGTGACCCTCGCCCCATTCTTGTTTGTGAATGACTGAGCATTTCAGGGAAGCTGCTTTTATACCCAATCATGGCACCCACCTGTTCCCAATTAGCCCGTTCAACTGTAGGATGTTCCAAATAAGTGTTTGATGAACTCTCTCAGTCTTTTTTGCCACTTGTGCCAGCTTTTTTGAGCATGTTGCAGGCATCAAATTCTAAATGAGCTAATATTTGCAAAAATTACAAAGTTTACCTTTTCGAACATTAAGTAACTTGTCTTTGGAGTGTATTCAATTGAATATAGGTTGAAAAGCATTTGCAAATCATTGTATTCTGTATTTATTTACGATTTACACAACGCCCCAACTTCACTGGTTTTGGGTTTTGTACTCGCATTTTCCAGCTTTCTACACACGGCTTTATCATCTCTTAAAATTAAAAGACTTTGATACTTGGTATAACATAACCATGTTATATCAAGTATCAAAGTCTTTTAATTTTAAGAGATACATACATTGACCTAAAAGGGCCTGATTCTTTATTCATACTGAAAAAAAAAATTACGGGTAAATTTCGACTCTTTGACTGATTTTTTAAAACAAAGAAATTGCAAATAATTTGACAAACTCACACACACACACGCACGCACGCACACACACACACACACACAAATGCACACACAACCTGCAAGCACTCCCGCTCAAATGAGAAACTTAGTTAAAACCTATATTCAACATAAAATTCCTGGATATACTTTGAAACTTTATATACTTTTAGAAACAAAGACTTAACAAACTAATGCGGCATTGATATTTATGAAAATGGTTGATCTGTAATCGAAAATATCAGTATTTATTTATTGTTACTCATTTCCAAGACTGGATGCAATATATTACAAATAAAATACTTGTAAGTGAGCATTAACAAAAACAAAATAGTGAAAATATTGTACACGGCCAGTTAAAAATCCTTAATTAAGAAGTAGATGGTGTCGCACGACTTCAATTCACCGTTGGTGCGGAACTGCGATTAACCATGTAGCCTATTCAATAAGTGAACCTGGAGCGAATAACTAGAAGTAGGGCTGAAATCTTTCACCGGTGATGATTATTTAAAGATGCGCTTGTACAGGCATTACTCGCACTTCTTTCGTCAACTACATTACAACTTTCAGGTAACTTTTCTTTTCCACGCACATCGCGCCAAAAAACTGGTAAATTTTCTTTCTTTCTTTTTCCTTTACACACACTACTCCACGCTTTATTTTACCTGTTTCAACACTTCTTGCTCTCATATTTTTTTCTGCTTTAAAACACGGTTTTCTCTCCAGAACTCTCTGAATTTAAACTCTCTTTCGTTACCCCACAAAACGAACAAAACTCTTGAAATAAAGTTTAACCACTTTTATCACTTTCACTTCCCCACCAACCACGCAAATAATATGCGTTTAAAAAAACTAAACTTTAACACAATTAAATAAATGCTTTAAAACGGTTATCCCCACAATAGAACGTAAAACACGCTAAAACACATTAAAATGTACAAAATTCTCTCCCCGCACCAGAACGTGCAAGGGGAGGGTGAGAGGGAAGGGGGGCTTGGGGACTGTGCTGAATTTCACTCACACACGGCCCCCCCGGAGAGAGAGGGAGAGAAGAGGAGAGGGGGGAGGATTAGGGAGAAGGGCGGTAATTACTTATGGTGGGAAAGTATGATTGTTTAAATTAGCCAAATCGGCTGTTGTTTAAATAAAATAAAGACAACCCATTAGTATAAAATTTAGTGCGGTGTCCCAAAAGCCTATTTATGAAACATCCTGAGACCTATGACCTCAGAGAACAATTTCACGCCCCATAGCTGTGCGCATCTCCGCACCTTCAAAAACCTAGACCACCAGCCAGCGCATTTCCACGCATCCTTTTAGAATAATATATCATCTTATGTTAACTCTTTCACCTTGTGAGTTCCCAGACCTTAAAAAACTTTGGAATGTGAAGATCACGTGACCAGGGGATCGAGATGGCTGCCCGAAGCTAGAGCTCCGATTTTTGACCCGTAATTCGTTCATTTTTCAAAGCTTTCACGGTCTCATTGCACGGAAATTGATACTTTGCAAACTTCTGAGATGGCGGCAGTTCGGAGATGCTTGGGTTCATCCCCCGTTACTTCTCCAAACAAGAAAAAATTGAAGGCGTTTGAGTCCCCTGACTTTGCTAAAATGGCGGACATGTTGCAGCAAACAATGAGATCAGAGATAGCGGGGCTAGCATCCCAGATTTCAACGATCACTGCAAGTCTAAATAGCCAACAAGAGACAATGCAGCAACTGGTTTCAAAATTGGATTACGTTTCTAGTGAGCAACGGGCTCAAAAACAGACAGTAAATTTGCATGCTAGCAAGCTGGAAAATTTAGAGCGCAAAATGAACGAACTTGAGGACAGGTCCAGACTTAACAATGTTCGAGTTGTGGGCCTACCGGAAGGGTCAGAGAAGGATGATCCGATTGGATTTCTTACCAAGATGCTCCCCATATGGTTTCCGAATCTGGCAGGACGCGACCTCCACATCGAAAGAGCGCACCGCATTTATGGGAGACAGCAATCATTGGGCCGTGAGAAGCCTCGGGTTTTGATTTTCAAATTCCTCCGATATACGGACCGACAGCAGCTTCTCAAGGAAAACAGAATTTCCGGCCCAGCTCTCATGGAGAAATCGGCACTGCGCTTCTATCCGGATTTCAGTCCCGCCACTGCTCAACAAAGACGTGCTTTTAGCGGAGTGAAGAAGGCGTTAAGGGAAGCGGGGATCCAATCTTTTCTACTGTATCCTGCGATTTTGAAGATAATTCATGATGGTGCCCCTCGACAGTTCAGCACGGTCCGAGAGGCAGAGGAGTTCATCAAGTCCGTGAAAATACCTTTTTCTGATGAGTCGAAGTGAACCATTTGGAAGGAGATTTCTCACATCTCGGACAGTTGGTAAAATAAAGGGACTGTTATCGAAATTCCATGTCTGCTGTTGCCGACAGTTAAAGCTAGGTTTGTGGAATAGATAATGGGGTTGGGTCGTAGGGCCTTCTTCCTGTTGCTGCGACTCACTCAAGTTAGATGAGTGAATTGCTAGCGTTGTTTTCATTGTATGGATATTGTACCTGTTTTTGTTGTTTTTCGGGGGGGAATTACTATGTGGATGATGCAGTAGCTGAATGTGCAGTGTGAGATTGTGATAGCCAGAATTACTGCGTTCTTGCTTCGGGTCACATCGGTCGTATGTGTCACGCGATTGAAGTAGGGAGGGAATGGGGGGATGATGAGCTCTTCCCTTCTCACGGGAGGCGTTTTGTTCAGGGGGGTGTTTGTTCTAAGGGGATGGAGGGGTGGGGTGGTGATGCCCGGTGGGGGAATAAGGTGGAAAGTTGTCAATTGCTCATTTTGTCGTTGTATCCGTATGTATGGGCTGCCTATGATATGTATGGTACTACCAGTATTCTATTCATTTTTGCGACCCAAAGTTTTCAGTTTCTAATGTCATTCGATAAAATACCTGATACGTATGACTAATATTGCGGTTATGTCCTGGAACGTTTGCGGGCTAAATTGTCAGAAAAAGCGAGTCTGTGTTTTGGATTGGTTACGGCGAAGAAAGATAGATATCGCCTTGATACAGGAGTCTCATCTGAAACATCAAGATGTGAGAAGATTTGCAAGTAGATATTATTACGTAGCAGCCTCTGCTTCGGCGGAAAATAAAACGAAAGGAGTTCTAGTGGTGGTACGAAGGAATTTGAATATATCAATTCTGGAGTCGGGATGTGACGATGAGGGGAGGCTAGCTTATTTGAAAACTATTATATCCGGTCAAAAAGTAGCATTTGTTTCGGCTTACGCACCGTCAACTCGACAATACGAATTTTATAATTCCCTATTAAACCAATTGTTGGAGCTCAATGACTTTGAAATCATTTTAGGGGCGGACATGAATGCTGTTATGTGCGAAACACTCGACAGGTCAAACGCGAAAGAAATAAGGGCTCAACTGGATACATCCGCAGCACTGAAGGAGTGTATTACTGAACTAGGATTGATTGATAGCTGGCGATCTCTTAACCCCACAGCCAAGGAATTTACTTTTTTCTCTGCTCGGCACAGAACCTATTCTAGGATTGATTATATATTTTCTTCCAGATTGATCCAATCAATGATTTATAGCGCTGAGATAATTCCGATGTCTTTATCAGATCACCATGCCAATCTGTCCGTTTTTCTTTGGAGAAGTTTAGCATCGCGTGCTCCCCGATGGCGTTTTAATGTATCGCTGTTACAGGATGAGGTTTTTAAGTCTCAATTCCGTGACAAATTAAAGGAGTTTTTGGCTTTTAATCTGGGTTCCGTTACAGATCCTCGAGTACTCTGGGAGGCGGTTAAGGGCTTTATTACAAATAATTCGACGGCATTTGCCTCGCAACTTAAGAAATCACGTTCTAGAAAAATACTGGAATTGGAATCAGAGTTGTTACAGAGAGAGTTGGCTCAACAATTATCCTTTTCCGAAACTTCGGCACTTAGGATTACCCTAATCAAGAAAGAACTAAACTCTCTTCTTAAAAGACGAGCTGAATTTTTAATTCGCAGGACAAGACAAAATTATTATTTTAATGGGAGTCGCCCTAGTCGGTTACTTGCGCTTAGGCTTCGCAGCAATGAACGCTTCTCGGATATTCCTTCCATAAGATCAACACAGGGAGAGTTACAAACGGATCCCAGCACAATTAATTCTACCTTTCGTAATTTTTACTCTGATTTATACTGCTCTGAAATTGATCTCAATCGGGCTGGGTGTAATGCATTTTTTCAGAATCTTCAGTTGCCTAAACTCTTGACAACAGAAGCAGCGTCGCTGGAAGCCCGCATAACGCTGTCGGAACTTTGGGATGCGCTTTCGAGTATGTCTAAGGGCAAGTCCCCGGGCATTGATGGAATTCCTCCTGAGTTTTATCTTACCTTTTGGCCAGAATTAGGCAATTTGCTTCTAGACATGATAGAATATGCCGTCAAGGAAGGCTCGTTTTGGGGATGCTCTAATTCTGCAGTAATATCGCTTCTATTGAAAAAGGACAAGGATCCCACATATTGTTCCAGTTATCGGCCAGTATCTTTAATTTGCGCGGACATAAAGTTATATGCGAAAGTCTTATCGCGTAGATTGGAAGGTTATATGACCCGGTTGATACATGAAGATCAGACGGGCTTTATCAAGAGCCGCCTGGCATCGGACAACGTTCGTCGTTTACTTCATGTTATACATGCCTCTGTAGGGGCGGTCTCTCCCTGTGCAGTCTTTTCGCTCGATGCGGAGAAGGCTTTTGATCGTTTGGAGTGGGGATATCTGTGGCAGACGTTGGAATTTATGGGTTTGGGAACTGGGTTTATAAATATGATTAAGATTCTGTACAGTAACTCTTCGGCTATGGTGTTAACTGGTACTAAGTGCTCAGCCCGATTTGCCATTTCCCGGGGCACCCGGCAGGGATGCCCTCTCTCGCCCCTGCTGTTTGCCTTGTCTTTAGAACCCTTGGCCCAGTCTATCCGTCAATCCAGTTCTTTTGCCCCTATCAAATTACATGCAACCGAACATCGTATCTCACTCTATGCAGATGATATATTGCTTTTTGTAGATAATGCCCCGACAACGATACCCTATGTACTAGATTTGTTTAATCAATTTGGTAAATTATCAGGATATAAAATAAACTGGGGTAAATCTGCACTTATGCCCTTGAACTCTGCAATTGACAAAGCTACTTTACCCTCATCTATTTCAGTAGTCAAACATTTTAGATACCTCGGTGTTGAGATCTACCCCTCTCTGCACTCTATATCAACTTGCAATTTTAACAATATTTTCAAGCGGATAGATACGGATTTGTGTAGGTGGGACCACTTATCTACATCGCTACAAGCTCGGATCTCCATAATTAAAATGAATGTGCTCCCGCGTGTGAACTTCTACAGTTCTATGATCCCACTGGCTCCGCCGATGAAATATTGGGATAAACTACATTCTATGGTGTCTAAGTATATATGGCAAGGTAGGCGGCCGCGTATGAAATTATCCACATTGCAACGAGAGAAGTCCGCCGGAGGAGCGGCTGTTCCAAACTTCCAATTTTATTTTTATGCTTTTGTTCTACGTCCTTTGCATACTTGGTTAAATTCTAATACTCCTGTATCTTGGCGGACGCTAGAAAGCAATATAGTATCACCCTATAGGCTTTGTGATCTCATTTATGCAGGGATTCCTCTTAGATATTGCAATTTGCATTTTGGCCCTATAATAACTCAATTAATTAAAGTATGGCGAGCTGTAGAAAGGTGTACAAAATCTAGAAAAACCTGGCATACTTTTTCTCCTATCTTTCATAATCATAGGCTTCTGACTAATAATCGCCCATTTGTCTCCTCACAATGGAGTAGTAAGGGCGTTCATACCTTATCTGATGTTTTTAATGAAAATGGCCTCAGATCGTTCCAGGACCTACAATTACAATATAATCTTCCAGGTTCTTCGTTTTTTCTATATTTAAGACTCCGCTCTGCTATGCGTGCCTATGGTGTCCCCTGGGGAGAAAGCTTATCCTGCCACCCAATGCACAATTTGTTTGTTATTAAACATAAATCGAAAGGATTGGCATCATTAATTTATACTTTTATCTTACAGTCTTCATATAAACCCTTAGCAATGATGCAGATTTGGAGTAGAGACCTGAATATGAAGGAGGTGGATATTTCTTGGAATAGCATTTGGCACAATATTAATTCAGCTTCTAGAAACCCGAATCACAGGATGGTTCACTTAAATTTTTTTCACAGGACATATTTGACTCCTCTTAGGCGCTACCGTATGAAGGTGTCTTCTAGTCCTTTATGTACTTTCTGCCAGGGGGGCAATATGGGCACCTTTTTACATATGTTTTGGGAATGCCCAGGAGTTTTGATGTTTTGGAAATGTGTTTCTCAAACATTGTCTATTGTGTTGAAGAGGAATGTTCCTCTCTCTTGTAGGATGTTATTATTGAATGACAACTCTGACTTCGTTCTCTCTCAGCAACAGAAACGAATATGGTTAGCTGGTATAACGGCAGCTAAAAAATTATTGGTTCAGAGGTGGGAACCTCCCCATTCTCTATCTTGGCGACACTGGGTCCTGAGTTACCTTGACATTATTTACATGGAGCTTTCAGTGGCCAGAATCCATGGGGCCCAGGGTAAAACAGTGAAGGCTTGGAACGAGGCAGTTAATTCAGTCACTGCTTTATTACATGGGGGTTCTTTAGTAGCAATATAACGGATATAGAAACATTGTGGGTAGCGACTTGTAAGAGGGCATCACCTGGGGGGGGTGGTTGGGGTTGGGGGGGATGGGGAGAAATAGGTATCCAGTTGTACTACAATGTTGCATGCAGAATGCCTTGGTGAAATCTGAATGCACAGAGATACCAAATAAAAAATTGTTCACAAAAAAAAAAAAAAACTTTGGAATGTGAATACCCAGTAGCCGAGACCCCCTCAAAACTTTTTAAATTAAGATTACGAATGCTGCGGATGTTATTTTCAACAATAATTATTCAGTCATGTTTACATGCAGGCTTTCATAGTTCTGAACAATTTCGCTCCCTCCATTCAATAACTTGACATTGTGAACGTGTTTAATCTATGATTTTCTTGCACCTTTCAAAAATCAACTATGCGAAGGCCCAAGAAAAACCCCAATACATAGCAATGACTGCCAGGGACAATTTCACAAAACGCAGACTTCCATGTCGTTCAGCCCCAGCCCTGGGTAAGTTTTATTATACTATTATTTCTTGACCGAGGATTTCATCCATGAATCGCTACCCCACGCAAGTTCCACCAACTCAAAAACGCGCTGTAACAACCCACTTTGAAAAGATTACGCACTTGGAAAAAATTTTTCAAAGTGTGTTAACATTTGGGACCAACTCAACGCACTTCAAAAAAATTTTTCAAAGTGTGTTAAAATATTGGTCCACCTCAACGCACTTTGAAAAAATTTTCACTTGTGGCACTGGCTTTACCCATTTCATGTCATGAACGGCTATATTATAATTTATAAAGATAGAAATTCAAGCTCGGTTGAGTCCATTCATGGTATAACGAGGTGTTTTAGTCGAAAAATTGTCAGAAATTAGCACCACTCGATTCAAGGCAGAATGAACGAACTGAAAATATCCACAAAATTAATGGATCATGCATGTTGTGACATTTCCGTCGGGATCGGGGTCGTGCTGTTCGTCACATAGGGTAGTTGTTTTCAGGGTCATCATAATCTAAGGTTGCAGTCCTAATTGGGCTCGTCGTGGTCGTGATTGCGGTCGTTTCGCTCTAGGTTTGGCCTGCCTCACACTACACAATTTTCGAACGACACGACAAGAATATGTGACATTCGACAAGACAGAACTAATTTTCTTGTATTGTCGGTGGTTATCGTAATGTGTTAGAGGTTGGCCAACACGACTGTACATGACACAAATCTGTGTTGAAAATCGTGGGTTTTTTCTCTCATAATAATTTTTCTTGTTGTGTCGTAGGAAATCGTAATGTGTGAGAACACCTGTTTTGTCCTGTCGTAGACAAAAAATCATCTGGTGAAGAATCGTGGAGAATCGGTGCATATCTTAGGAAATCAGTGGTTTTCATGTCGTATTAATCATAATTCTTCTGCACGCGCACCTCATTTTGCCACCTAGCCAGGGCTGGTTGTGTGTGTGCACCCGTGTCAACCCGTTATGACCTGGCCACAGTGAACGTGGAACACTAGTGGGGCACTTGGGACACAGGAGGCTCGGAAAGACACAGCAGGCAGAGGGCAGACTCGGGAGGACACAGCAGGCAGATGGCAGACTCAGGCGGCACAGCTGGCAGATGGCAGACTCAGATGGCACAACTGGCTGATGGCAGACTCGGGAAGGCTCAGGAACACTCGGGCACAGAGGGCTAGGGAGGCACAGGAACTCTCGGATACAGCACACACAGGAATGAGGGGAGTGTAGAGAGTGGTTAGTAAATTAAAGGAAAACAACAAACTGTTAGTACGGGTTAGTAATATAGAAAAGCAGGGGGAAGCAAGCAAACGAGAACGGAAGGAAGGCTGAAACCCAGGATCCATTAAATCAACCGAAAGTGACACAATCTATAAAGACAAAAACGGCAACGAACTAATGATCCGACCGGGGAGAAAGCAAAGACTGTACATGGGTAAGACGTGGACTGGAATAACACGGGAGAGATACGAAATGTGAAATACTAAAACATCAGACTAAAAACAGACATCACAAAAATAATAAAAACCTAAAATTAAAACACAAAACAAAACAAAACACAGAAACCCACAGAACACAACATGATTACCCTTTCTTACAAAACGGAGGAGAAGTGGCTCCTCTTGCCCCGTCTTCACCTAGATCTGAAGGGGGTTGGGGGCCTTTCAAAGCCGTTTCAGTGTAGGCCCAGGCTACAGGGCCTACTATCACATTATCAGGAATAGTTAGCCTAGTCTAATTTTTTGTTTATTTATTTTTTCTATAGCCTATGGGCGTGCAGGATTTGCATGTGGGGGGCGATATTGGTGGGGGATCTGGGCTTCCACGAACTGAAAAATTTGGAAATTAAAATGTCACTTATGCATTTTCCTGGCATCTGGGAACAAAATACAATGCCAAAGAGTTAGCTAAAAATTGCTAAAAAAAAAAATAGGCAAAAAAATTGCGAAGAAAAATGCTTTTATTGAAAAACGTGACGCAAGGCCTAAAGTCAGACCGTTTATTCCATGCGTGGGGCTCTGTGGCTGTCTACAAAGAACATCCATCCATTTTCTATACCCGCTTTTTCCTTCTACAAAGAACATTCATGTCAAATGTGAAAACCGCCATAAACCAATCTTTGTTTAATTAAATTTTTCAAAGGGCGTCACGATGATTGTTTTTAACGCACCGGATTCAACCCCCCCCCCGGGTAAGTTTTATCGTTCTTGTGCTTTTTGACAGAAGCTGTTTGCGCATCAATCATAACCCCCATCCCAGCAAGCCCCGCCCCACCCATGGGGTCTGCTCACTTACAACGCATTTGTCCACAGTCAGAGACACAGATGGAAGAAACACAGACCAGGGAAGAAGACGTTCGGAATTAATACTCTACAAGGAAACCATCCTCATTTCGCACTTCTTTCGTCAACTACATTACAACTTTTTGGTAACTTTTCTTTTCCACGCTCATCGCGCCGAAAAACTGGTAAATAATTTTCTTTCTCTCTTTTTCCTTTACACACGCTTATTCACTGCACTGCTTTATTTTACCTGTTTTAACACTTCTTTCTCTCATTTTTTCTGCTTTAAAAAAAAGCTTTTCTTTTCTCTCCGAAACTCTCTGAATTTAACTCTCTTTCGTTTCTTTCGTTACCCCACACAACCAACAAAACTCTTGAAATAATGTTTTACCACTTTTTCACTTCCCTCCCCAACCACACAAAATAATACGCATTTTAAAAACCACTAAACTATAACACAAGAAAATAAATGCTTTAAAAGGTTTGCCCCCACAAAAAGATGTAAAACACACTAAAACACACTAAAATGTATAAAATTATTTCCCCGCACAAGGGGGAAGGGGGTGCGAGGGAAGGGGGGCTTGGGGACGGTGCTGAATCTCACTCACACACAGCCCCCCGGAGAGAGAGAGGGGGAGAGAGAAGGGGGGGAGGAGGGGGGAGGATTAGGGAGAAGGGCGGGAAATACAAACAAAATGAACTATAATAACCTCTTTTTTAATTTATTCATATGAACTCATGTGAACTCTTCAACTCATTACCACTCTGCAGTTATCATTTTGGAGAGTTATCATACAAGTCAAAATGTATGTACAAGTCTCAATTTCCCCAAGGGACAACTTTTCATCAAACACTCCCCAGTACATAAGTTGAATCATCCATAGAAAAATTATGGCCAAATTTCGATGTGCACCCCCCTAAAACCAACATATGGGGATAAATCAATGGATAACTCTCAATTATCACAGTGCCAGTTCTAAAATGTATAACTATTATTGTTGCTGCCATTCGAAGGAACAATTTGACACTAAATATGGCTTGCTTGGTTTGAAAATATGAGACCCAGGAGGCAGGAAAAAGCATAAATGGCAACATTTTTTCATCACAAATTGAAAGTTTAACATTAAAATTAATATAGTTCCCAAAGTGATACACCCTAAATATTTGGTAAAAAGTAGGTGCAGTATGCCAAGTTCATTTGCACAAAGTTTCAAGAAATTCTTTCACCAGTAACAATGTAGTAGGACGGCTTATTATAATAATAATTATTATTATTTACCAGTTTTTTTATTTCGTTATGTAGATTTTGCACATTTCGAAGGGTAACGGAACCACACACAGAGAATGACGACGATGTCCGACGTTATGAGCCCCAAAAAAACAGTCAACTTCGTGACCGTACACTGTTCGTGACACAGACTCTTTGTGACACGTGCCTCTTTGTTTGAGGCCTTGCGCTGATAAGTCTATGGTAGTTGCTGGAGTACATTGGACAGGCGTCACCAGTTAATTTTTGAATCAGTTTTGAACATTTGTTGCAATCGACAAAATACTATTCCTCTGACAGCTGGCCAGTTGTCGGAACCCCAAACACAGGTGCAAGTGGAAAAAAAATTCTTGACTAAACATATTTTGGTATGGGCAAAGTGACAACTGCTGAAGGCGCGAAGTCCCTAGGGGCGTCCTGAAAAATTCCCAGAAAATTTTTGAAAAATGGTCAATTTTGGTGCATACTCAGGGCAGTTTGACCAAGAATTTGAGATTATAAAAGGCATTAAAGGCATTATAAAGGCATAAAAGGCATTATAAAATTGTGCCAATGTTTCATGCTTACCTTTTAAAAAAATGTTAGGGTATTGAGGCAAATAGTGTCTCGTGGGAAGACACAATGAACTCTTGTCAGGTAAATGAATGAAAAGATAACATTTTTGAAATGTACATTATATTACAATGCAGAGCTACAACAGTAGACAAAGCAATGTAAGCAATCAGAATATGTAAATTTTCTTCACTCTGCTCTCTAATTTTGATTTTTTTCATTATATCAGAAAGAATATTATTTAAGATATTCCAATCACGAGTTAATTAATGTACAAAATTAAACAAACTGTATTGTACGTGTGATTAAACAACACTCTAGAAAAGCTCTGACAAATTTTTGGCCTTGTTGGTAAATGGCCCTCTGTTTAGATCAAGTAACAAATCTTCCACAATATGGAATATATCTTCCATAATCTGCTATCAGATTATGGTGATGGAAGTATTATTTTTAGTATCAGTTCATTAAATGAATTGATAGTGCAGTGTATTGGCATTGATGTAGAGCAAGGGTGCCCAACCTTTTTTTGAGCCAAGATTTACTTTTAAAGTTGGCTATGCTTCGAGATTTACTGATCTGAGTTGGCTGTTTTCATGCAAGTTTCAGTCTACTTTTGTATGGAAGGCTGTCCAAAACCTTGGGCTAATATCTCCTTGACATTTTCAATTTAGCCAAATAAATTATTTGCCTTCATTTACCCAAAGGTCTTGCTAGACCTGCCATTGATGGTATAGAATATGGAAAATTTCCACAATGTGGAAAAGTGGCGTTGCCCCTTTAAGATTCGGGACGTTTTATACGTTTTTTATTTTGCACAAACACGTTACCTGAAAAACGCGGGTGCATAACTGCTGTCTCAAGCTGTTAGATTAAAACTATGCCAGTCTGTTAACTAAAACTACTAACCTCTTCGAGCACGTTGTTAACCCTCTACCACATTCATAATTTGATCCGAAATAAACATCCCGCTAATTTTCACGCACAGGAGCACTTTTCATAAACACATATTTTTCTGAAAATAAACGGTTCGGGAGATTTTTGATTGGACGCTTGGTGTGACGTTAACATTACTGTTACACACCAATACATAGCAACAATTTCGCAACGTTATCAAAAATCCCTGAACAAATAAACGTTAGGGTGATATGTGATTATATTCCACGCTTCTTCACATTTTTACTGACCTAAATGCGTCTTCATCTTCCTCATTAGTGTGCACAATCAAGTAGCACTTCTAGCCTCGAAATACTGCTCCTAGTGGCGGCAACATAAATTAAGGTGCTCCAATGGGAAATCTGGGAGGTTCCATAGTGAGACGTTAGTGAGCATGAGCAGGTCATTATTTTTCTTCCACCACAACTGCACACCTGCACAGCGCTGAATTACGGACTTTGACGGAACCAGAATTCATGATTGACGGAAGTCCGTCTGTTGACGGAGGTCTTGCACCCATGTCCAAAGAAAACGGACTATAAATCTAGAAGAACTGCAGCTTTTCTCATCTTTATCGTACTTCAATGAAAATAAATAATCTTGCACTCGGACCAACCAGTCATCGATTTCATACATACTGCATGAATAATCATGTACATGCAGAACTTCAGATCAGAGTGGAAGTATCCAACCTAATCCATCAGTATAGAAGGTTAGCGATTGATATTGAAACGCTAAATAAAACCAATCGCCACTAGATGCAAGCACCCATAGCTGGTATCAACAAGACTCAAAACTGTGTCGTGAACAGTCTATGGTCACGAAGCAGACTGTGTTTTCGGGCTAATGATGTTGGACATTGTTCTCACTCTCCAGGTGCGTTTCCATTACCCTTTGAAATGTGCAAAATCTAAATAGCAAAATAAAAAACCGCTAATGAAAACACTCTCTGATATCATGAAATTTGCTCTCCGATCTGCAGTATTAGTTGGCGAAGCCAAGGCCTACTATGTAGACTATTGGACTTCTGCAGCAGACCAGCTAGTGTACTTGTACTTGTAGTGTACATGTACTGTGGAGCATTTGCATCGTTATTGTCAGAGAAGGTTTTACAATTTTGCCGTGCGCACAACTCAGTTGACAGAGACAAGGTTGAATACTTTGCCATCCTCATCGATGCATGAGTACAGCCGAGCTGTGATTGGCTGATGTACGTAATAGTACCAACCGACCTGCAGAAAAAAGAATCAGCGGCCGGCGGCTGATAATTAGGGAGTGAATCGCTGCCCAGAATGGGTGCATGGTGCGTGAAGAGCTGGTCACGCAGTGCGCGAACGATGCGAGGATGTAAGTCGCAAAATGTAAGTCTTGGTTGCAAATGCAACCATTTTGGTCACGGTCTGGAGCGCTGCCATGGCACTGGGGACAACTGCGCATCTCACAACAAACACCATAAAAGGCAGGCCTTGATCACTGTATAGTGATGTTATCATATTATATACCTGAAATGTTTTTATTTGAAAGCAAGAAGCATAAAAAATAAATTTACAGAATTTGGATTCAAAATTGGTTACCAGACAGAACACAAAGAGTGGTGGTCAGTGGAATCTCACCTGAGCTAGGTATGGTTGGGAGTGGCGTCCCTCAGGAATTGGTGTTGGGACCCCTTCTGTTCCTCATCTACATGAATGACCTTGATCGGAATATTGTGAGCATATTAATTAAACTTGCAGCTGATACTGAATTTGGAGGTTTGGCAAATCGTTTAGAGTCCACTAATATGATTCAGCATGATCTGGATAGAATCCAAAATTGGGCAGAAATGTGGCAAATGAAATTTTATGTTGTGGAAAGTAAAGTTGTACATGTACGTAACAAAAAAAATAGAAAGTATTACTATATGGGATGTTTAAAACTGGAATGTGCTCCACATGAAAAAGATCTGGGAGGGATTGTTGACCAAACCATCATAGGTTCTAGCCATTGTGCCATAGCTGTTAAAAAAGCTAATTGGATGCCGGGATACATTGCCAAAAGTATTGATTGTCATACTTCTCTTGTACAACACATTCGTTAGACTACATCTGGAGTATTGTGTACAATTTTGGGGACCATACTTTCAGAAAGAAGGCTCTAAAAAAAAGTTCAGAGAAGGGCCACTAAGCTAATTCCAGATATTAAACATGAAAACTCTGAGAAGAGGTAAAAGATCCTTAATCTCTTTAGTCTTAGGAAAAGGAGACTTAGGGGTGATCTGATTGAGGGCTTTCAATATGTTAAAAGGATTAACAAAGTGAATTATGCAGGATTCCTTCAACCAAGTGTTGTTTGTAGAACTCGGGGTCACAAATGGAAGTTGACTAAGGGTGAATTTAGCACTGATATTAGGAAATATAATTTTGAGTAATTTTGATGTAGTATAGCTTGCCTGACCATATTGTTGAGGCAGAAACCTTGGGAATTTTCAAGAGCAGGCTTGACTTAAAACTAGATACCATTGAGTATCTATCACTCTATCTAAAGTGATAGAGTCACAATAGGAAAAAGAAACTGGCAAGCCTAGTTTGGCTGTTCTCGCCACTCATGTTATGTTATATACCCACCTGAGAGGAAAACACTTTGCGAAAATGATTACTATTTTTAAATAACTATTACACTTAGGTAATAACTGCTATGAGTAGCTATCATGATAACTATCTTTATCAAGACAAAATAATTCCAACATCATGCAACTGAATGCGCTTGTAACAAAAACATGCAAATGGTGCATATGTCATATATGTGGTGCAAGTGAATTTGTACCTTCATTCTACCACATATGCAATATATCATATGAAAGCAGAGAATTCTAATCATGAGAAGCTCTCCAACCAAAACATACAGAATTTGCAGCCTAAGAAAAGCAAAAATAATCATTTAATACTTATTTTTATTTTTTCTCAGTTTGAATAGTTGGAATCATGCAGACCATAGGCATTTTTTTGTGGTAATCTGCTGCAAAACACACTCACTCCCTTCTCATTTTGGCATTAGCATCAAACAATGAACAGTAGCTGTGGTCAGCACCACTCCATCTCCCGCGAGAAGCTAGGAGACCAACAAATATGACAAGATTGTTTCATGTCATGTTATAAAATATTTAAATCTATCAAGATTTTTGGTCTACATGAGTGATTGTGCAGATGAAATACATAGCCACTATGTTATATTTTTTTGGTCTGGAAAATGCTTGAATTTTAATATACTCTTTGAAAAGTGTTTTAAACATATGTTTAAAACACTTTTCAAAGAGTATATTAAAATTCAAGCATTTTCCAGACCAAAAAAGTATAACATAGTGGCTAAAATCAAGCATTTTTCAAACTTTCAAGACTTTACACGAAACCTGCGGCCAGTTAGCCAGGGAGAGACATGGTCTTGTACAGAGTGGAAATCCCATACGGGGGCACTCAAAGGAATGGGTTTGAGCAAGCATGCTTCAAAATAGTTTGATATTGATTCATTTTAATTTCATATCCTAGGTAGAACTGAGCATATTCAATCCCATGTGCATGTCCTTTGTTGCCTTTCAGGTGGTTTTGATTACATGCAGAATGCTGCAGTGCCTCTCCCGGCAGAGACCCATGGCTCTGAAGATGTGGCCATTTTTGCCAAGGGCCCAATGGCCCACCTGTTCCACGGAGTGCAAGAGCAGAGCTACATTGCTCATGCCATGGCCTATGCTGCCTGCATTGAGCCTTATACTGATTGCCAGCTGCAACCATATTTGGAGCCCATCAGTACTGCGTCCTCACAGCTCAACTTCCCCACCGTTATTCTAATTGTGCTGCCAGCTTTGTATACCTATGTTTGTGCATGAAAAGGCTCATGCAGGATGACACTGCCAGACAAGAACTATTGTCCATCTTGTCTGCTCAGTGAATGGAATGAGTTAGAGAGTGAGTAAGTGAGTTCATCTGTTTGTAAGTGGAGGAGAGCATCTCCCACTGTAAACTCATTTCATCAGCAATATCTCTGGAGGATGAGAGGATGAAATAAATAATTCTGTTGTGAATTATACTTGTTTACAACTTTAATTTTCAAAGTTGTTCATTTCAATTTTTTGCCACAACATAATCATCTTATTTCTGAAAGTGCTGGTGCACAAATTGGTAAATTGGTATCTTTTTACTATCCTCTGAAAGTTCTGTTGCTGCACCATGTAAGATACAATTATTGCACTCTTGGATAAACATACTAAATTTATAGGTTGGTCTCTGGAGACTATATTCTTCCTCAATATTTGATGTTTTTGCAATGATATGCCTCAAAACCAGAATGTCTGTCTTAAATGTACATTGTACACCAATGATCTAAAACCACTTACTAATGTGCTGTTACTCCTCCACATGCTGCCAACACAGCTTCATCTTATTGACATCCACATGAATGCCCTTGCTTATGGTTCCCAGGAGATCAGTCCCAAAGAGCTTTATTCTCCCTCCATCAGCTTGTTTTTTTTAACCATATCTTTTGATGATGGACTAGTTTTAGAATAGGGATCCTGACAAGTCTGTGACTAAAGGATGTGATGCATGATGTGTTGCGATACATTGCTCCCATTAGCATCATTACATTTTCGAATGATATCTGCCATAAATAGTAGCCCTTATTTTGGTTAAGACCAGCCGGGACATTTGCCCTTAATTTGGTGCTCCACATCTTATTGCCGGTATTGATACCAGATTTTCTCAGCCTACCAGATTTGCTTTTGCCAGGCATTTACAGATTGTCAAACAAGTGAAGTTTAATTGAATTATGCCCACTTTCAAAATTAAGCATTTTTAATAGTTTGCTTAACATCCAGCCCTCTGAATACCGAACACAAGTGCATCAACTTCTAAAACTGCTCACTTATCCAACATGTGAAATTTATATTCAATTTGATGCATTAATTACCACTAGATATATCAATTAACAATTAAATTGTTGAATTCATTAATAGGCAGAGCAAACTGTTCAATTTACCTTTACACACAAGCACAACTCAGAATCTGATTCAAAATTCGGATTCAAATTTGAGTTACAGCAGAATATTCAACATCTATGTCAACAGACATCTTTAATAAAAATTAAACTAAAAGAAAGCCAACACAAAACCAAAGCTTGTATCTCCTGGAATGGTCCAAATGAAGTCCAAAGTTTCAGAGATATGACACAGCCAGATCTTTTTTTTTGGAAAAGGTAGGTACCAGCCCCCAAATCCACCCCACATATGTCAAAACTCCTTGTTGATTCTTTGTTTGAAAAAAGCCCATTACAGAATAAGGGCCATTTTTATGCGGTTTGAAGAGGGAGGGTATGGCACTCCGCCTCTTTGTGATCTATGGTACCGGTTTCCCACTGCCACTTGTCATTTTCGTCATTGACGAAAATAATTCATCGGCGACGAGGATGAAATTACGAGCAGTCGTCACAGTGGGGAATGCATTTGGTTCATGATGAATAAAAATTCAATGGCAAATAGTGACTTTGTCTGCCCAGAGCATTCAAGGCTGTAGCCCCAAAGATGTTTTCTTCAGCCCCATTTATGCATATGAATGCATAAATAAGTAAAATAATTCAAAAGTTCTTCACTTTGGGCAGTTAACTATAACTATTTACCATTTACAGCTTACTATTACTATTACTATTACATTACTGAATGTCCGTAAAACAGGACAGCACTTTTGTACTGTTATATCTTCAATGAACAGAACCAAGACAAATCAGAAAGGGGTTTAATGGGAAAATACGTCCAAATGCTGTCTTACTGGCTGACAAGTCATGGTGTTGAAAAGCCGAATGATTGAAAAGCCGAATGATGACATGTTAGTTTCAGTGGAAGCTGAAACTAGTGATGGTGAGATGAAGCTTCATCAACCATTGCAGCTATCTTCCAAAATGGTTCACTAATGGGTGACCCTACTTGAGGCTTCATTTGCTCACTCTCAAAGGGAGCAAAACAGGCAAAAATATCACAGATGACATTGTCTTAATGCCTGTGATTTGCTAAATTTGCTAAATGCCTGTGAATGAAACAGTCAATGACGCCAAGAAATATGCGTGTCTATTTTGATGAGCAATAAACAATCATTTGAAAAAAAAAATAAGTTTGCATTTATGCGAAGTAGAAATGATCTGTTAGACTGGAGTGAGGGTAATGAGCATGCTTTTGTAACTTCAGGGTGAGGGCAGTGAATGTAGGGTGAGACTTTGGGATATGGGCAGTGAATAGGCTCGGGGTGAGACTTTGGAATATGAGCAGTGAATGTGCTTGGGGTGAGACTGTTGGTTTTTGTTCTAGAGTATAGGTTTTTCCACGGTATTGGGGCTGAGGTAATTTCTTTTGTTTGGATAATATTTCCCCTGCTTTGGGAAAGAGTCTTTCACAGGGAGAAATGCATCTTCAGTTATTAACACACATACCTTATTGGGAGAAATTAGATCAAAATTTTCCCACAGTGGGGAAATCCTTTTCTTTCTCGGCGGCTCCATCACGAACAAAAAAGGGTTTTTGATGGTCAACACACAATCAGAATTTCTAACGATCAGAATCCACAAAATGTTAGCAATCCCCATCGCGTTCTACAGCCCTTTATTTCAAATCGCGTGCCGAATTGCGAACCACTTCATGAACCGGTCACGAGGTACGGTTGGCTGGTAAAGCTTCCACTGTCATCGCATACGTCATCAATACACGCCTTGATGTGCACTTCACAAAATAATCCCTGTATTACTCGCCACAAGCTTCAAAGCCTTGGCATAGAACTTCACATCACTAACTGAAGCGCAATCATCCCCTAATAATGCACTAGGAAAACAAGGTGTGTAAATTTCTAAATGAGTCCCTAGTTCCATAAATGTGATTGATATGAGCAGATATGAGCGTATCTTTACACGGCATAAATTAGTCTGATTAGTCTTCAACTTAACAATTGCGAGATTTGTACAATTTTCGACTCAAATAAAATTAATCATAAATAATCCAAACTGCATTCTCATTTTTCAAGACTGCTCATCCTGTGACTTCCTGAAAATGAAAATGATAAGGATGTTTAAGATTTAATTTTCAAAAGATGCCCCAGCAAATAGCTATCAAAATGTCAAATTTGAAAATTAAAATGCAGTAGCAGAAAGAATAATCTTCATTTCAAGATTATGGCTGCATTACTGGACTCATAAATAAAATTAATAATAAATCATCCAAACTGCATTTTCATTTGCTTCTTTCGGTTGCACATTTCACGATACAACAAAGAAGACATTGCTTTTCCATTTTCATGTCCGCCCCGCAAAAAGTGTTCTATAATTCAATTTGAATTGGCAATCTCAAACTGCGCAGGAGAGTGAAGTCATACAATGGTAACACGTCGACCTCCAGTTCTCTATGTGCGAATCTGTGGATGACTTGCAGAGGAGGACTGAGCTAAGAAAGAGACAGATTCATCCTGTTCAATTGCAGCCTGCTGCAGCAAAAGAAAGACTTAAGATCTATAATTTCTTTTATTATACCGTAAAGTCACTTGTAATAATATGTTGTCACTGACCATAGCCAGATGTCGACACAGTGATATGTTTTGCCCAATCAATGAACAGTCAGATCATTAGACTAACGCAATGTTAATTAGCTAGTAAACTACTTTCCTGCAAGATGATGAACAGTGCGAAGAGCTACTGCATTAATGTGCTCTCAGTCCATTAAACTTCACCAGATTGCGATCAGTTTCGCATGTCTGTTTTATGTGGCAACACTATGCTTGCAGCAGGATGCGTCTCTCTCCCGCACCTCTGTGCACCCCTGCGATTCATCCACACATACATAACCTGAGAACAAGAGGTGTGGAAACCTTTTCCCTGGAACTTTCCCTGGAATTTACGCTTCATGTTTATTGAAAATAGGCTTAAAATTGATATTTCTGCCACATAGTCATCACTGAACCACAAAACCGAATGTTCACACAGAGGAAGAAGACCAACTTTTGAAGTTAGTTAGGGTATGGCCAATTCTATAAGAGATAATCAAATGAAGGAGTTTTTCTCAACATTGTGTAGTCGGCATTGTCAACTCCATAATTTTGTCATTTGCATCATTTCATTGTACAAAAGTATGTTCCAACTAACTACTGTGCAGAAAAAACAAGAAACTTCCTACAGGTTGCAGCAGAATAGCACTTAGTAGTGCTAAACCCCCATGGAAAACTTTTTTCCAGGAAGTCTACCAGAAAGCAGGCAAAATGGATTAACCCCTTTGCGTAGAGGCCAAATCTGGCTATTTAGGCGTTACCTGATTTAAGGCTTTATAATTCAAGATTGCAGCTTTACAGGCAGAAAAACTTTGGCTCAATTGAGTCTAGACACTTGAAGCATTTAGACTCCCATTGTATTTCAGTTTATTTTTATGATTTTGGTGGAAAAAAAGGGGCTGCAAACACAAAAAATCTTCATTTTTTAAAATTTTTTTCACTAAACACTAGTTAACTAGTGTGGCTCAAAATGTTTATTAGTAGAACTAGTGAAGCCAAAGTGCTCACTAGTTGCACTAGTTGCATTCTTTCTGACTTAACTAGTCAACTAGTGAGGTCCTAAATGTTTACTAGTTCAACTAGTGAAACAAAAAATGCCCATTAGTTAACTAGTTTAAGCCTCTTTTACTTAACTAGTTATCTAATGGGGCTCAAAGGTTTACTAGTTGAACTAGTGGAAGCCAAAATGTTCACTAGTGCCACTAGTCACACTAGTTACCCTAAATGTTCATGAGGAGGAGGGGAAAGAACAGGAATTGAAGTTTCCTATTAAGCTCTCCTGCATGTGTTTCTCCCAGCCAAAATTTAACCCTATAAAGCCCGATGAGCTTTCACTGGTGTTTGCTTTTGGGGAATAAAGCCTACAAAAGTTCAATTTTCAAATCAATCCGTGATGATTTTATTTTTTGTCTCCATTTTTCATAATGTTTTAAGTTTTTTTTTTGGAATTGGGTTGAACTATCACTGAAGACAGTATAGGCCTACAAGTTTTGATATTAAATGTTTGTATATATAGTACTCTGCCTCAGAAGAAGCTATACAAAACAGGAGAATTTCAATCCCCTGATATTATCAGCTTCCTTCTGTTATTCCGTCCCATATCTTGTGACATTCTGACGTGTTAGGTTCTATTATGAAAGCACATTTGCAATATATAAAAATAGCATAGCATTGTGCATCATTTTTCAAAAGAGATGAAGGAAAAAAGTATAATCAAGCAGCAATCTTGCTTGTCCATGTTCGCCCATAGTTAGTAGCCAAAATGAAGCTATAGCTTTTGTTATACTGTCGTAACAACAAAATAGTGATATAACGTTACGCTTACGAGGTATCCATGCAGATGCCTTTCACAATACATTAATATTATATTTTAGGCCAACTGAAGGAATTGTGTTGTCATATGACTACAAATCTAACTTATGTTTGGAGAAGATAAGCATTCGCGGCGCCCCCCCTCCCCACACTTATTTCTGCCGACTGACTTTTCGAAGCCACGAGTAGCGTCCTAACGAACTTTGTGAGGTGTAAAGTAACGAAGTAAATGTTGTTTTTTGTTTGAGGATTTGTATTTGACTTGAGTTTTGATTTTTACTTTTACTTTACTACATTTAAAAGATAAAAAGTATACTTTCACTTCGTTGCGTTGACACTGGCCACTTCGTTACTCGTTACAAATTAAAATATCAATGTAATTCATCATAGGGATTATCTGGATTTCACGCGTTCGAGAACAGTGGTGCTTGGCAGACTATCTTTGTACAGATGTTGATGCCAACGGACTTAAAGCTGCAAATTTATGCACGCAGTTACAATATTATATCACTAGATGACACGCCAGGATCAGTTATTGAATATTCACAAGCAAGCCAAGCTGAAACAGTTTTATGGATGAGTTCACTCCTAATTTAAATGCAGGATTTGTACTTTTATTAAAGCATTTACATTGTGATATTGACACTTTTAAGTAAGTTAATCCTCTGAGTATTTATTGCAATACAGTTTAAATGGTATACTTTAACACGTGACAACTAGGCCTCTTCAATGCTAATGTAGAGGCCTAGTCAATACACATTCAGTGAGAATTCAAAATTTCCAGATTATTTTGTGGCTCTGCATGCCTACTGAATATGCCAAATGTGCAAGTAGGAAATTCACTTCAAAGTGAATTAAAATACCATTCTCCGTGAAAGAAAACAACTTAAGTGTTGTGTTTTAAATGTTTAATCCATGATGTATCCTCATGGATATCCTCATTTGATCATTGAGGATGTATCCTTATTTGATCATTTTAACAGTTCATCCGTTTCTATCGGAATAGGATCAGGGTTGATTGTCTTTGCTAAGTCAAGTCCAATCTTATACCTTAAATAGAGATAATTGTTAATGAAAAAAATGTTTTTTTTTCAGTTAACTATAAGACCATGAATTTTGTTTCTAGATGGCAGAAAAATGCGTATTTCCCTGGCATCTTTAATTTCAAAATTGTCTGGGGGAGGGCCCCCAGACCCTGCCTCAAGACTTTGCGCCTTCGGCGCTCGTATGGGGGCTGTGCCCCCCCTATCCAAAATTCCAGGATCCGCCCCTGTCATGGATGTTTGCTGTTGATAATTTCCTCTATGTTTTTATAACACAACAATATAGAGTGAACTTTTGGATTTAGTTGACTTGTCTACCATGACAAGGCTAAACAGTGTAAGAGAGAAGCCAGGAGATAACATGGACAGTGCCTGTTGCCCCCTGTTCTTAACATAGTGGCATAATAAAGGCATAAAAACCTATACATCCACCTCAGCTGGCCTCGTCTCCAGTCAGGCATGACTGGGAACAGTGGGGCAGTAAAAGTTATCAGGGTCCTCTACAGCTGCACCCCCAATTCTACCACTGAGATAAGGGGGCCTGGAACTGGACACTTCAGCATGGGTGATTTAGCGCATCAAAGATGGGGAAGGGAGCACATGGCTTGGTTGCTGCAAGGAATTTCTCTCTCAGCAGGGTGTGACCTGTGCTCTCTGCCCTATTAGTGCCGTAGTGACCTCTTCTGGACACACTGTCACCGCACCTTTTAATTTTATCACTATAACTGTTCTGATTTAAGAGTTTCAATTTACACAAAATCCACTGTTACACTGTTTTAATTGCCCTCATATCATCGCTGAATTACTGTATTATACCTGGGGTAATAGTGATGTGAATCTCATGGGGAATGGGTCTGTTGGGAAGGAAATTCATAATAATTACATCATCATAATTCTGTATGTAATCGTGTTTGGTATGCATCTCTTCAGCTAAATTCAAGGAGTTGAATGAGTTGTATTTCATATCCACTATATTTCAAGAAAACATAGTTTCTGTTCCCCAGCAATGATTTGTCCTTAACCAGAGGTATCTCTTGAGGTATTTACACTCATCTCTCCCCCTTTGCAGAAGTGCTTTGGGACCCCTCCCTGAGGTCGGTCTCTAAGGATCCTGGCACTGATCTAAGAACTTTTATTATCTCCTTTGAATAATAAATGTTTCCTTATTTCCTCCGGAGGGGGGGGGCTGATCAAACGCGCGGCCTGATCAAACGCGCCACCGACCTAAATCTGAGAGTGACAACCTAGTCTGGGAAGATCGTATCCCACTTCCCATACATTGGTCCGTGCATATTCTTCGTTTTATAGGTTGCGTAATTCGGACTTCTGCACGATGTATGTAGCCTTTTCGCCAGGTATGACTTTTCTCTCATTTTCTGAACTTTGTGTAACTTGTAATTGGGGTAATGTTGATTTGCTAGATTTAAGCTCTTGCCTACCAGGTGAATAAACTATTGTTATTTCTTTTAACTTGAGTGGCTCTTAACTCATGTACCTTCTTTTTATGCTACGTCACGCCGGATGACCTAGGGTATGCTCAACTAAGGACTGACTGATCAGCGGCTTTAGGATGAGCATCGGTTTTAATCAAGTTAGATAGGCAGCTAGGATCTACCCACAAAAGGATTCATGTTTCCGACTCTGGGAGTTTTAGCCTGAGGAAGACCCATGGACGAAAAGTCGGTTATTTGTTAAAATTCCTATGAAAGAGTCCATGGGCGGATTGAATCTGGGTTCGCTATAATTCAAGCCAAAAGATGCTGTTATAGTGCTGACTGACTTTTAATTCTCTGGTATTACCGACGAACCTAAGCAACCGAAATAGTAGTAAAACCCGGGGGTATATATTTCAGTGAAGTAGGCTTGCATTTATGAGTCCGGGGATAATCTCCCCGAAGTCCACGCAGGTGTTCCCTAAATTATCAATTCAAATTCTAATTTGGAGTCATTTAAACGAGGATATAACTACATTTTGTATTCTAAATTTATTATGGAGTCAGATTTGAAGCGAGAGTAACATTGTAATCGTGATGCTTAGTTTGCTTACATCACTGATAAATCTAACGTTTTCAGTTGCTGCGTGTGTCCCAATGTGCACCTGGGATTATTCGCTGCACGACATTAAGTTAGATGATTCCGTGATTTCGGCATAGCCCCGTTTTCGAACGGAGAACTATTGAGAACACCTCAAACTGGGTTCAAGGCGGGACACAGGCATAAAAGATTTAATTGACACGTTCCATTGCCTCATAACAGCAGGATCTACACGCGTAAACCTTCGCCCCTGGCTCCTCCGTCGTTGGTCGAGCTGTGTGGGGTTTTACATCAGTGTTACATTTCTATCACTTCACACTTGGGCTTACAACCCAAATGACCTCATATATGGAGTGTTGCTTTTTACACCTGTGAAAGTGAGCTTTAATCCTACAATTATTGTTTTAAAAGAAACTAGTCATATGTAAATAAATGACTACCGTCACAACCGTAAAATTCAAACATACTGTTCTCTCAACAAGCTGAGCAATAAAGGATAACAGCCATCAACTGCGCATATAAGGATGAGCCAAATGAGCCAAAACTTTAAAACCACGCACTGATGCAGCAAACAAGGTTGAATATAACAATTGCTGCCCAGATTTGAAGACAAAGCTTAGATGGTGAGCGAATAGATGGCCCTCGTATTCAATGAGTTGGATGTGGGAGAAATGAGAACTGAAATCATTATGGCCTGAGCACAGTAAAATGATCAGAGTTAATTTGACTCTTATGGAGTGGAATTTACTCTTACAGAGTGTAGTTGAGTCCAGTCTTGCCAAAGTGCGACTAACTCTTTAAGTTGATTTTACTTTGAACATTTTGCTGTGTAAGTGCATTTGAGCATCTCTGAAGTGGCAAGACTTCTGGTGGCTCCCTGTCAGCAGATTTGAGTCCCTGCTGACAGTCCAAGGAGGGACAAAACATGAACTGGCAGCAGGGTTTTTGGGTGCCCAAGACTCACTGATGGATGAGGGCTATGAAGACTGTCCCGTCTGGTCCTAACTGGCACAAGGCCAAATGGCTCAAGTTGTGGAGAATTTTAATAATACTTGCATAAGGAATGTGTCACAACGCACAGTGCATAACACCCAGGTATGTATGGCACTTGTTAGCTTGCAGATCAATCAGAAGAGCACATGAGCTACAGAACTGGACAATGGAGCAGTTGAGGAAGGTCGCCTGGTCCAGTGAGCCCTGTTTCCTTTCACATAATCTTCTTTAGATGGGTGCGTGTGCACCATTTAGCTGTAAAGATATGACATCAGGATACACTGTGGGAAGAAGTAAAGCTGGTAGAGGGAGTGAGATACTCTGGGAAATGTTCTGCTGGGAATCCCTGAGAACTCAAGCGATGTCCATTTGATGGAGCCGATTTTGCCGCAATATTAGGCAATATTATCACTATATTAGGCATGTGATTTTAATCATGATTGATGTAAATCACGATAAAAGCTTCATGTGAAATAATTAAAATTTACCGTAATATGCTTTATGATAACGCTGCCCTTTAATCAAGAGAGAGGTCTCATATTTATTTTGTCTTAGCTGTTGTCTTAATAAAAATGTTGGGTCTGTCCATCCAACTGTTATTTACAATCTCTTCTGAAAGTACTGGAACAGCCAGCCCAATTCCTTTGTTTATGCAATGCAATAATAATAATAAATGTGGGGTTACAATCATGAGATAAGTAAGAGACAAGTGTTTAGAATTTCAGCTTTTCTTTCCTGGCATTTACGCTGAGATGTCTCAGCCTACCTCAAGCGTGACACCTTTTGAATCAGACCACACAATTTTTATGAAATACAAAGCACTGGGACAAAGTAAATGGACGTAAATGAAGACCTGAGTGCGAGAAGTACTATAATATAGTATATAGTCATATTCTGCAGAAAAAAAAGAGCTGACTCCAGTATAAGAAGCCACAATGGTCAGAGCATGATCTGCTACCTAGGATTTCTCAGAGGAAGTACTCAAGTCTTGTGTATCGGTGCGTTTCCACTGAAAAATTCAAGTTTTGGTTACGGTAGTCCCCCAGATTATTAGTGGTAGCAAACATCACCAGTTAGTCTTCCAAATATTAATTTTGTGTTTGCTATTTACATGTTTGTTGTCCTGTGACAACGCTTCCATTTTCTTTTCTAATCAAAAGAATCAAATGATTAGAGAAAAATGTATCAAACACAGGAACTAAAACAACTGGGAGGCCACAATTCAATACATTTGGGTTTCTATAGAAGCCCACGATAGTGGGCTTGAAGAGCCGTTTTATTTTGAAAAATGATAGTTCTTTATGAACCAAAAGATTAGTATAAAATGTAGCCAAGTGAATCAAAATTTGCTCAAACCAACAGTATTTGAATCAATAATAGTATAAGTAATGGAAAGTTGCTAAAATTCTCAGATTCTATAAAGGAATGTGGTTAAATTCTACGGTTTAATGCATCACAATTCAGAGCAGGTAGCTTTAGGCTCTCCAGCCCACAGATTGACGGCTGACCAATCAGAATCCTTTCCCGCCTGGTTCATTTGAATGCAATCCACTAGTAACACTAGTGTGACTAGTGCCACTAGTGACATATAAATAATGTCTAATATTGACTAGTTAACTAGTACTGGCTAAAACGAGGTCTTTTGACTCTACTAGTTAACTAGTGCTGGTCAAAATGCGCACTACTCGGCAAAAACAAATGTAAATTAGGAGGCGGGAATGGTGACATTGCTTACTTTAAAATAATTGGTTGACAAAAGGGGCCAATTTGCCCCAATTTTGGGCTGTGTATTGCCATTGGGAAGTGAATATAAGCTTCTGAAGTGAATATATCCACTTTTTAAAAAACTTTTTTTTTAGTTCTGTGTGTCAAAAATGTTCATTCTGTGAGAAACAGTGTGAAAGTGACAAACATGAGTGAATTGTCATGAAATGACTGAATTGGAGTAAATTTGCTGCTATCTCCGCCAGGAAGCGAGCTAGAGCGCTGAAACTGTGGCTATACGCACTTTCATGAAAACACACTTTTTTCAGGTTTTAAGCTCAGAACGTGAATCTGTGCATGTTTCTGGCCTGGGAATTGCTTCAGATCACTGTGCTATGCACATATGGTATCGATTGGTGCAATGTGCATGTCTGGCCAAAGGGAAGTGAATATAAGCTTCTGAAGTGAAAATATCCACTTTTTAAAAAACTTTCTTTTTTTTAGTTCTGTGTGTCAAAAAATTTCATTCTGTGAGTAAGAGTGGGAAAGTGACAAACATGAGTGAATTCTCACTATATGACTGAATTGGTGTGAATATGCTGCTATCTCTGTAAGGAAGCGAGCTAGAGCGCTGAAACTGTGGCTATACGCACTTTCATGAAAACACGCTTCTTTGAGGTTTTAAGCTCAGAACGTGAATCTGTGCATGTTTCTGGCCTGGGAACTGCTTCAGATCACTGTGGAATGCATATATGGTATCAATTGGTGCAATGTGCTTGTCTTGTCATAGGGAAGTGAATATAAGCTTCTGAAGTGAATATATGCACTTTTTAAAAACTTTCTTTTTTTTTAGTTCAGCGTGTCAAAAATGTTCATTCTGTGCGTAACTCAGTAGGAAAGTGACAAAAATGAGTGAATTGTCATTATGTGACTGAATTGGAGTGAATTTGCTGCTATCTCTGTAAGGAAGCGAGCTAGAGCGCTGAAACTGAGGCTATACGCACTTTCAAGAAAACACGCTTCTTTGAGGTTTTAAGCTCAGAACGTGAATCTGTGCATGTTTCTGGCCTGGGAATTGCTTCAGATCACTGTGCTATGCATATATGGTCTCGATTGGTGCAATGTGCATGTCTGGCCAAAGGGAAGTGAACACAAGCTTCTGAAGTGAATATATGCACTTTTTAAAAAAAAACTTCTTTTTTTTTAGTTCAGCGTGTCCAAAATGTTCATTCTGTGAGTAACAGTGGGAAAGTGACAAACATGAGTGAATTGTCACTATATGACTGAATTGGAGTTAATATGCTGCTATCTCTGTAAGGAAGCGAGCCAGAGCGCTGAAACTGTGCCTATACGCACTTTCATGAAGACACGCTTCTTTGAGGTTTTAAGCTCAGAACGTGAATCTGTGCATGTTTCTGGCCTGGGAACTGCTTCAGATCACTGGGCAATGCATATATGGTATCGAATGGTCCTTTGTGCATGTATTGCCATTGGGAGGTGAATATAAGCTTCTGAAGTGAATATATGCACTTTTTAAAAACTTTCTTTTTTTTTAGTTCAGCGTGTCAAAAATGTTCATTCTGTGCGTAACTCAGTAGGAAAGTGACAAAAATGAGTGAATTGTCATTATATGACTGAATTGGAGTAAATTTGCTGCTATCTCCGCCAGGAAGCGAGCTAGAGCGCTGAAACTGTGGCTATACGCACTTTCATGAAAACACGCTTCTTTGAGGTTTTAAGCTCGGAACGTGAATCTGTGCATGTTTCTGGCCTGGGAACTGCTTCAGATCACTGTGGAATGCATATATGGTATCAATTGGTGCAATGTGCTTGTCTTGTCATAGGGAAGTGAATATAAGATTCTGAAGTGAAAATATCCACTTTTTAAAAAACTTTCTTTTTTTTAGTTCTGTGTGCAAAAATGTTCATTCTGTGAGTAACAGTGGAAAAAAAACAGGCATGAGTGAATTGTCACAATATGACTGATTTGGAGTAAATTTGATACTATCTCCGGCAGGAAGCGAGCTAGAGCGCTGAAACTGTGGCTATACGCACTTTCATGAAAACACGCTTCTTTGAGGTTTTAAGCTCGGAACGTGAATCTGTGCATGTTTCTGGCCTGGGAACTGCTTCAGATCACTGTGGAATGCATATATGGTATCGATTGGTGCACTGGGCATGTATTGCCATTGGGAAGTGAACACAAGCTTCTGAAGTGAAAATATCTACTTTTTATAAAACTTTCTTTATTTTTTGTTCTGTGTGTCAAAAATGTTCATTCTGTTAGTAACAGTGGGAAAGTAACAATCATGAGTGAATTGTCAGGATATGACTGAATTGGACTAAATTTGATGCTATCTCTGCCAGGAAGCGAGCTAGAGCGCTGAAACTGTGGCTGTACGCACTTTCATGAAAACACACTTCTTTGAGGTTTTAAGCTCAGAACGTGAATCTGTGCATGTTTCTGGCTTGGGAACTGCTTCAAATCACTGTGGAATGCATATGTGGTATTGATTGGTGCACTGGGCATGTATTGCCATTGGGAAGTGAACACAAGCTTCTGAAGTGAAAATATCTACTTTTTATAAAACTTTCTTTTTTTTTAGTTCTGTGTGTCAAAAATGTTCATTCTGTGAGTAACAGTGGGAAAGTGACAAACATGAGTGAATTGTCACTATATGACTGAATTGGAGTTAATATGCTGCTATCTCTGTAAGGAAGCGAGCCAGAGCGCTGAAACTGTGGCTATACGCACTTTCATGAAAACACGCTTCTTTGAGGTTTTAAGCTCAGAACGTGAATCTGTGCATGTTTCTGGCCTGGGAACTGCTTCAGATCACTGGGCAATGCATATATGGTATCGAATGGTCCTTTGTGCATGTATTGCCATTGGGAAGTGAATATAAGCTTCTGAAGTGAATATATGCACTTTTTAAAAACTTTCTTTTTTTTTAGTTCAGCGTGTCAAAAATGTTCATTCTGTGCGTAACTCAGTAGGAAAGTGACAAAAATGAGTGAATTGTCATTATGTGACTGAATTGGAGTGAATTTGCTGCTATCTCTGTAAGGAAGCGAGCTAGAGCGCTGAAACTGAGGCTATACGCACTTTCAAGAAAACACGCTTCTTTGAGGTTTTAAGCTCAGAACGTGAATCTTTGCATGTTTCTGGCCTGGGAATTGCTTCAGATCACTGTGCTATGCATATATGGTCTCGATTGGTGCAATGTGCATGTCTGGCCAAAGGGAAGTGAACACAAGCTTCTGAAGTGAATATATGCACTTTTTAAAAAAAACTTCTTTTTTTTTAGTTCAGCGTGTCCAAAATGTTCATTCTGTGCGTAACTCAGTAGGAAAGTGACAAACATGAGTGAATTGTCATTATATGACTGAATTGGAGTAAATTTGCTGCTATCTCCGCCAGGAAGCGAGCTAGAGCCCTGAAACTGTGGCTATACGCACTTTCATGAAAACACGCTTCTTTGAGGTTTTAAGCTCGGAACGTGTATCTGTGCATGTTTCTGGCCTGGGAACTGCTTCAGATCACTGTGGAATGCATATATATTGTATCAATTGGTGCAATGTGCTTGTCTTGTCATAGGGAAGTGAATATAAGATTCTGAAGTGAAAATATCCACTTTTTAAAAAACTTTCTTTTTTTTTTAGTTCTGTGTGTCAAAAATGTTAATTCTGTGAGTAACAGTGGAAAAAAAAACAGGCATGAGTGAATTGTCACGATATAACTGATTTGGAGTAAATTTGATGGTATCTCCGGCAGGAAGCGAGCTAGAGCGCTGAAACTGTCGCTATACACACTTTCATGAAAACACGCTTCTTTGAGGTTTTAAGCTCGGAACGTGAATCTGTGCATGTTTCTGGCCTGGGAACTGCTTCAGATCACTGTGGAATGCATATATGGTATCAATTGGTGCAATGTGCTTGTCTTGTCATAGGGAAGTGAATATAAGATTCTGAAGTGAAAATATCCACTTTTTAAAAAACTTTCTTTTTTTTTAGTTCTGTGTGTCAAAAATGTTCATTCTGTGAGTAACAGTGGAAAAGTAACAGTCATGGGTGAATTGTCACGATATGACTGAATTGGAGTAAATTTGCTGCTATCTCCACCAGGAAGCGAGCTAGAGCGCTGAAACTGTGGCTATACGCACTTTCATGAAAACACGCTTCTTTGAGGTCTTAAGCTCAGAACGTGAATCTGTGCATGTTTCTGGCCTGTTAACTGCTTCAGATCACTGTGGAAATCATATATGGTATCGAATGGTCCTTTGTGCGTGTATTGCCATTGGGAAGTGAATATAAGCTTCTGAAGTGAAAATATCCACTTTTTAAAAAACTTTCTTTTTTTTTAATTCTGTGTGTCAAAAATGTTCATTCTGTGAGTAACAGTGGAAAAGTAACAGTCATGGGTGAATTGTCACGATATGACTGAATTGGAGTAAATTTGCTGCTATCTCCGCCAGGAAGCGAGCAAGAGCGCTGAAACTGTGGCTATACGCACTTTCATGAAAACACACTTCTTTGAGGTTTTAAGCTCAGAACGTGAATCTGTGCATGTTTCTGGCCTGGGAATTGCTTCAGATCACTGTGCTATGCATATATGGTATCGATTGGTGCAATGTGCATGTCTGGCCAAAGGGAAGTGAATATAAGCTTCTGAAGTGAAAATATCCACTTTTTAAAAAACTCTTTTTTTTAGTTCTGTGTGTCAAAAAAGTTCATTCTGTGAGTAACTCAGTAGGAAAGTGACAAACATGAGTGAATTGTCACGATATGACTGAATTGGAGTTAATATGCTGCTCTCTCTGTAAGGAAGCGAGCCAGAGCGCTGAAACTGTGGCTATACGCACTTTCATGAAAACACACTTCTTTGAGGTTTAAAGCTCAGAACGTGAATCTGTGCATGTTTCTGGCTTGGGAACTGCTTCAGATCACTTTGCAATGCATATGTGCTATTGATTGGTCCTTTGAGCATGTATTGCCTTTGGGAAGGGAACACAAGCTTCTGAAGTGAAAATATCTACTTTTTATAAAACTTTCTCTTTTTTTAGTTCTGTGTGTCAAAAATGTTCATTCTGTGAGTAACAGTGGGAAAGTGACAAACATGAGTGAATTGTCACGATATGACTGAATTGGAGTTAATATGCTGCTATCTCTGTAAGGAAGCGAGCCAGAGCGCTGAAACTGTGGCTATACGCACTTTCATGAAAACACGCTTCTTTGAGGTTTCAAGCTCAGAACGTGAATCTGTGCATGTTTCTGGCCTGGGAACTGCTTCAGATCACTGGGCAATGCATATATGGTATCGAATGGTCCTTTGTGCATGTATTGCCATTGGGAAGGGAACACAAGCTTCTGAAGTGAAAATATCTACTTTTTATAAAACTTTCTCTTTTTTTAGTTCAGCGTGTCGAAAATGTTCATTCTGTGCGTAACTCAGTAGGAAAGTGACAAACACGAGTGAATTGTCATTTTATGACTGAATTGGAGTGAATTTGCTGCTATCTCTGTAAGGAAGCTGATATGGAATCAGTGACACCAGATGCGGGAAAAGGGAATGAGGATTTTATTATTAACCAAAACAAAACAGGCACGAGGGCCAACAAAAAAACTTGGCCCAAAGGGTTGCAAAAAACAAACTAAGGAAGCTACACAGAGCTATAAACAAAAAATGCAAAAGGCAAAAAACAAAAAGGCACTGGAAACTCCAGGCGAGAAGATCAAGAAAAATAAATAACAATACTAAATATATATATATACAAGACGAGAGGCTAGGACAAATACTAGGGAACTTGACAAGAACTTGGCTAAACGAGACGCGACTAGAAACAAACTTGCACATGCAATGAGACGCGACTAGAAACAAACTTGAGACACTGTCTGCCAGCCAACTTCCACCGCATCCAGATAAAGGCTTGAAAATCATGGACACATGAGGGGCAACACCTGGAGAAAGAGAAACAAGAGGCATGGCAAGATCAAGACATGGACAGAGATTGGATGACATGACCTGCTCATTAAGAGAATGAGCGTGCTCAGCTTAAGTACCAATTAAGTATGCAGCCTGGAAGCAAGCATGAATGTTCAGAACAGAAAAGCACAGCAAGACTTGAAATAGCAAAGCAGGAATCATGACAATAAACTCCCTGTCTAAATTAGTAATATTAGTAATGTGCCTATCTAAGAATTACACCACCCAGTGAGTGTTAGTAAATGTTAGTAACTTAAAAACAGTTAATTGCCAATTAAGCTTAGAGAGCCCCGAATCAGCACAGCACAGAAGGAAGAGGGAAATACCAAAGCCAACCAGAGCTCTGAAATGTGCAATAACGAAGGCACGGGGCGGAACGCAGACAAGCGGTGGAGTGGCATGGCAGACCTGGCAAAAACAAAAACATGGAAAAGTAAAAACATGGACATGGACATGAATAATGAAATGCTTGAACCTGATACAAGAAACTGTTAAAACTGTGACTATGAACATGGCTATGAAACGTGAAACTATGAACTATGAAATCTTGAAACATGAAACTGTTAAAACCATAAATAATACTGTTCTGGCCAAAGGCCAGAACCCTGGAACACAACAGTACCCCCCCCTTACAAAAGCGGCACCTGACGCGGACAAAAAAAAAAAACCACCAATAACTAAAATACATGAAGCCGCACAAAACTAAATACAAATCCCACAAGACTAATAACTAAGTAAATATTAAAGACAAAAACCCTATGACACAAAACACCTAACCAAGAAACAGTACAACAAGAAACACTAAAACATAAACAAGATTACTTGGTTCTCCAGCAAGCTGGGGCTAAGGCTTGGGCTATGGCTTGGGGTGAAGTAACGGCTATGGCTAGAGGCTATGGCTATGGGCTATGGCTATGGGGCTGTGGCTATGGCTTGGGCCTATGGCTTGGAACTATGGCTTGGGGTGTGACTGGTGGTAGTCACGGATGAGACCTTTATCTAGTATGTGCCTGGCCGGGACCCAGGAACGCTCCTCTGGGCCGTACCCCTCCCAATCCACAAGGTACTGGAGGCCCCGGCCCCTCCGTCGGCAATCCAGCAAGGCTTTGACTGTGTAGGCCTCCCCTCCGTCGATGAGCCGAGGAGGAGGCGGAGGCTCAGGTGGGGGCATGAGGGGGGAGGTGGCAACAGGCCTCAGGCGTGAGACGTGGAACACTGGGTGGAGACGTCGCATGGTGGATGGGAGTTTGAGCCGGACAGCCGTGGGGCTGATGATTCTTTGGATTGGGAAAGGACCCAGGAAGCGAGGAGCCAGCTTGCGGCTTTCCACCCGGAGTGGGATGTCTTGCGCCGCTAACCAGACCTTCTGGCCGACCCGATAGTGAGGGGCTGGGCGCCGACGCTTGTCTGCCGTGGTCTTCATCGTCTTACCCGCCCGAACCAAGGCGCGGCGAGCAGACAGCCACACACGGCGACACCGCCGGATGAATGCCCCGGCTGAAGGCACCCCGACTTCCTCCTCCTGGCTGGGGAACAATGGAGGCTGGTAGCCCATACAGCACTCGAAGGGGGAGAGGCCGGAGGCAGAGGCGGCGTGGGAGTTTACGGCGTACTCGACCCAGGGTAGCATGGTGGACCAGGATCTGATACTATATCCACAGGAATGCCATGGGGACGGACAACATGCTGGATAAGTAGATCAGCTGTGGTTTTAGCAGAGGGGAGCTTGGGAAGGGGCACGAAGTGGGCAGACTTGGAGAACCGGTCAACTATGGTGAGGACAGTGGTGTTTCCATGGGAGACGGGCAGGCCAGTGACGAAGTCCAGAGCTATGTGGGACCAGGGACGGTGAGGAATGGGCAGTGGTTGGAGCAGACCAGAGGGAGGTGCGTGGGAGGACTTGGCGCGGGAACAGACTGAGCAGGCAGAAACGAACCCCCGGACCTCTGCTGCCATCTTGGGCCACCAGAAACGGCGCTGGATGAACCGCATGGTCCGGCCGACCCCAGGATGGCACGACAGGTTGGAGGAGTGGCCCCACTGGAGAACGTCAGACCGGGCAGCTGCAGGGACGTACAGGCAGTTGGCAGGGCAGGCACTGGGCGTAGCTGCGCCGTTCTGGGCGTTGCGGACCAGCTCCTCGATCCGGAGGCACACGTTGTTGACGAAACATGTTCTGGGCAGAATGGAGCTGGGCTCTCCCTTGGCCGAGGAAGCGTCGAAACGCCTGGAGAGCGCGTCAGCCTTGGTGTTCTTGGATCCTGGCCTGTAGGCCAGGGAGAAGTTGAACCGGTCGAAAAAGAGGGCCCATCTGGCTTGTCTGGGTGTCAACCTCTTGGCAGAACGGAGGTACTCTAGGTTTTTATGGTCCGTCCAGACCAGGAACGAAACCCTTGCCCCCTCAAGCCAGTGCCTCCATTCCTCCAGGGCCAGTTTCACCGCCAGCAGCTCCCGGTTCCCGACGTCGTAGTTGGACTCCGCAGGCGTCAGCCGGTGGGAGTAGAACGCGCACGGGTGTACCTTCTGATCATTGCTGGATCTTTGAGATAGCACCGCACCAACCCCGACATTGGAGGCATCCACCTCCACAATGAACTGCTTGGCGGGGTCGGGGGTGGTGAGGATGGGCGCGGTGGTGAAGCGCCTCTTCAGCTCACAGAAGGTCACCTCGGCTTGCGGAGTCCAACGGAATGGCACCTTGATGGAGGTAAGGGCCGTTAGGGGAGCTGCCACGGTGCTATAGTTCCTGACGAATCGCCTATAGAAATTAGCGAATCCCAGGAAGCTCTGTAGGGCCTTGCGGTCCTTGGGTGCGGGCCAGTCCACCACAGCCTTGACCTTCTCCTCGTCCATGCCCAGGTGGTTTGGGGAGATGACGTGCCCCAGGAAGGAGGTAGTGGTGGTGCTGAACTCGCACTTTTCAGCCTTAACAAAGAGGCGGTTTTCGAGGAGGCGGCGGAGCACCTGGCGAACATGGCTTGTGTGCTCTGTCCTATCCCGGGAGAAGATCAGGATGTCATCCAGGTAGACATAGACAAACCGCCCGATCATATCTCCAAGCACATCGTTCACCAAGTTTTGGAACACTGCGGGTGCGTTGGTCAGGCCGAATGGAACCACCAAGTACTCCCAGTGGCCGCTAGGGGTGTTGAAAGCGGTTTTCCATTCGTCGCCTTCCCTAATGCGCAGGAGGTGATAAGCATTCCGCAGGTCCAGCTTGGTGAAGATGGCCGCCCCTTGGATCACATCGAATGCCGAGGACATCAGTGGAAGCGGGTAGCGGTTCCCTATGGTGATCTTATTTAGGCCTCGGTAATCGATGCAGGGGCGCAGGGAGCCGTCCTTCTTTTTGACGAAGAAGAAGCCTGCCCCCGCGGGAGAGGAGGATGGACGGATGATGCCAGCTGCAATGGACTCCCGGATGTACTTGTCCATGGCCCCCCTCTCTGGCTCAGACAAGGCAAAGACACGACCCCTAGGAGGCGCTGTGCCAGGCTGGAGGTCAATAGCACAGTCATACGGACGGTGCGGGGGCAGGGACACCGCACGGGACTTGCTAAAGACTGTTGCTAGGTCGTGGTATTCGGGGGGCACTCTGGAGACGTCTGGCCTCCCCTCGGGAGCTGGTCCACCCACAGAGCAAGAAGGTCGGGAGTCGAGGAGGCAGCTGGCTGAACAGGAGGCACTCCACTCCCGCACCTCATGGCGGGCCCAGTCGATCACCGGCCCGTGTAGCGCCAACCAGGGATGACCCAGGACAATAGGGGAGCGAGGTGTCTCGGTCACGAACAGCCGGATCTGCTCGCGGTGGTTACCGGACGCCAGCAGCTGGATGGGAACGGTCCGGAAGGACACCTTAGCTAGGGGTTGCCCACCCAGCCCTGAGATGGACAATGGGCTGGGAAGATGGCATAGGGGAACCCCCCACTCAGCAGCAGCTCTGGCGTCGATAAAGTTTTCCTCAGCCCCCGAGTCAATGAGGGCGGTGGTCTTGCGGGAGCGGCCCTCCCAGGTCAGGGTCACCGGAACGCAGGTCCGGCGGTAGGAGGAGGTCTCCTTGGATGAAGCACCCACCAGTACTCCTCCAGATGCTAGGGGGCGCTGTCTTGACTGACAGCATGACCCTGCTGGCCGCAGTAAAAACATGCCCCCGACCTCCTTCTCCGTTGGCGCTCCTCCCGGGTGAGCCGGGACCTCCCGATCTCCATGGGAGATGCCTTCCCAGGAGGGGGTGTGGTGGTGCTTCTCCTCGGCTGGTCCTGAGGCGACGCATGACTGGGACCCGGGGGTTGGATCTGACCAGAGGGGGCAGGACGTCGACCAGGGCCAAGGGTGAGCGCCCTCTCCTCCAGGCGGCTGTCAATACGAAGGGCCAGGTCGACAAGGGCCTCTGGAGACTCTGGGATCTCACAAAAGAGCAGTCGGTCTTTGACTGGTTCGGACAGCCCCTGGAGGAACACGTCACACAATGCCTCCTTGCTCCAGCCAGAAGTAGCTGCCGCCGTTTGGAAGTCGATGGCATAGTCCGCCACCGATCTCCTCCCCTGCCTCATCCTCAGTAGCTCTCGCCCTGCAGCTCTTCCCTGCTTGGAGCGGTCGAAGATGCGCAGCAGTTCCTCCGCCAAGGCCTGGTATATGTCAGCTATCTCTGCCATATATGCAATGCATATATGGCATCGATTGGTGCAATGTGCATGTCTGGCCAAAGGGAAGTGAATATAAGCTTCTGAAGTGAAAATATCCACTTTTTAAAAAACTTTCTTTTTTTTTAGTTCTGTGTGTCAAAAATGTTAATTCTGTGAGTAACAGTGTGAAAGTGACAAACATGAGTGAATTGTCACGATATGACTGAATTGGAGTGGATATGCAGCTATCTCTGTAAGGAAGCGAGCTAGAGCGCTGAAACTGTGGATATACGCACTTTCATGAAAACACACTTCTTGAGGTTTTAAGCTCGGAACGTGAATCTGTGCATGTTTCTGGCCTGGGAACTGCTTCAGATCACTGTGGAATGCATATATAGTATCAATTGGTGCAATGTGCTTGTCTTGTCATAGGGAAGTGAATATAAGCTTCTGAAGTGAAAATATCCACTTTTTAAAAAACTTTCTTTTTTTTTAGTTCTGTGTGTCAAAAATGTTCATTCTGTGAGTAACAGTGTGAAAGTGACAAACATGAGTGAATTGTCACGATATGACTGAATTGGAGTGGATATGCAGCTATCTCTGTAAGGAAGCGAGCTAGAGCGCTGAAACTGTGGCTATACGCACTTTCATGAAAACACGCTTCTTTGAGGTTTTAAGCTGGGAACGTGAATCTGTGCATGCTTCTGGCCTGGGAACTGCTTCAGATCACTGTGGAATGCATATATGGTATCAATTGGTGCAATGTGTTTGTCTTGTCATCGGGAAGTGAATATAAACTTCTGAAGTGAAAATATCCACATTTTAAAAAACTTTCTTTTTTTCAGTTCTGTGTGTCAAAAATGTTCATTCTGTGAGTAACAGTGGGAAAGTGACAAACATGAGTGAATTGTCACGATATGACTGAATTGGAGTGGATATGCAGCTATCTCTGTCAGGAAGCGAGCTAGAGCGCTGAAACTGTGGCTATACGCACTTTCATGAAAACACACTTCTTTGAGGTTTTAAGCTCAGAACGTGAATCTGTGCATGTTTCTGGCTTGGGAACTGCTTCAGATCACTTTGCAATGCATATGTGCAATTGATTGGTCCTTTGGGCATGTATTACCTTTGGGAAGTGAACACAAGCTTCTGAAGTGAAATATCTTCTTTTTATAAAACTTTCTGTTTTTTTAGTTCTGTGTGTCAAAAATGTTCATTCTGTGAGTAACAGTGGGAAAGTGAGAAACATGAGTGAATTGTCACTATATGACTGAATTGGAGTTAATATGCTGCTATCTCTGTGAGGAAGCGAGCCAGAGCGCTGAAACTGTGGCTATACGCACTTTCATGAAAACACGCTTCTTTGAGGTTTTAAGCTCAGAACGTGAATCTGTGCATGTTTCTGGCCTGGGAACTGCTTCAGATCACTGGGCAATACATATATGGTATCGAATGGTCCTTTGTGCATGTATTGCCATTGGGAAGTGAATATAAGCTTCTGAAGTGAATATATGCACTTTTTAAAAACTTTCTTTTTTTTAGTTCAGCGTGTCAAAAATGTTCATTCTGTGCGTAACTCAGTAGGAAAGTGACAAAATGAGTGAATTGTCATTATATGACTGAACTGGAGTGAATTTGCTGCTATCTCTGTAAGGAAGCGAGCTAGAGCGCTGAAACTGAGGCTATACGCACTTTCATGAAAACACATTTCTTTGAGGTTTTAAGCTTGGATCGTGAATCTGTGCATGTTTCTGTCCTGGGAACTGCTTCAGATCACTGTGCTATGCATATATGGTATCAATTGGTGCAATGTGCATGTCTTGCCACAGGGAAGTGAATATAAGCTGAATTTAAAATATTCACTTTTTAAAAAACTTTCTTTTTTTTTAGTTCTGTGCGTCAAAAATGTTCATTCTGTGAGTAACAGTGGGAAAGTGAGAAACATGAGTGAATTGTCACGATATGACTGAATTGGAGTAAATTTGCTGCTATCTCCGCCAGGAAGCGAGCTAGAGCGCTGAAACTGTGGCTATACGCACTTTCATGAAAACACGCTATTTTGAGGTTTTAAGCTCAGAACGTGAATCTGTGCATGTTTCTGGCCTGGGAACTGCTTCAGATCACTGTGGAATGCATATATGGTATCAATTGGTGCAATGTGCTTGTCTTGTCATAGGGAAGTGAATATAAGCTTCTGAAGTGAAAATATCCACTTTTTAAAAAAACTTTCTTTTTTTTTAGTTCTGTGTGTCAAAAAAGTTCATTCTGTGAGTAATAGTGGGAAAGTGACAAACATGAGTGAATTCTCACTATATGACTGAATTTGCTGCTATCTCTGTAAGGAAGCGAGCTAGAGCGCTGAAACTGTGGCTCTACGCTTTTTCATGAAAACGCGCTTCTTTGAGGTTTTAAGCTCAGAACGTGAATCTGTGCATGTTTCTGGCCTGGGAACTGCTTCAGATCACTGGGCAATGCGTATATGCTAATGAACGGTCCTTTGTGCATGTATTGCCATTTGGAAGTGAATAAAAGCTTCTGAAGTGAAAATATCCACTTTTTAAAAAACCTTCTTTTTTTTAGTTCTGTGTTGTCAAAAATGTTCATTCTGTGAGTAATAGTGGGAAAGTGACAAACATGAGTGAATTCTCACTATATGACTGAATTTGCTGCTATCTATGTAAGGAAGCGAGCTAGAGCGCTGAAACTGTGGATATACGCACTTTCATAAAAACACACTTCTTTGAGGTTTTAAGCTCGGAACGTGAATCTGTGCATGTTTCTGGCCTGGGAACTGCTTCAGATCACTGTGGAATGCATATATAGTATCAATTGGTGCAATGTGCTTGTCTTGTCATAGGGAAGTGAATATAAGCTTCTGAAGTGAAAATATCCACTTTTTAAAAAACTTTCTTTTTTTTTAGTTCTGTGTGTCAAAAATGTTCATTCTGTGAGTAACAGTGTGAAAGTGACAAACATGAGCGAATTGTCACGATATGACTGAATTGGAGTAAATTTGATGCTATCTCCGCCAGGAAGCGAGCTAGAGCGCTGAAACGGTGGCTATACGCACTTTCATGAAAACACGCTTCTTTGAGGTTTTAAGCTCAGAACGTGAATCTGTGCATGTTTCTGGCCTGGGAACTGCTTCAGATCACTGTGGAAAGCATATATGGTATCGAATATGTGCATGTATTGCCATTGGGAAGTGAATATAATCTTCTGAAGTGAATATATCAACTTTTTAAAAAACTTTTTTTTTTTTAGTTAGGGGTGTGTCAAAAATGTTCATTCTGTTAGTAACAGTGGGAAAGTAACAATCATGAGTGAATTGTCAGGATATGACTGAATTGGACTAAATTTGATGCAATCTCTGCCAGGAAGCGAGCTTGAGCGCTGAAACTGTGGCTGTACGCACTTTCATGAAAACACACTTCTTTGAGGTTTTAAGCTCAGAACGTGAATCTGTGCATGTTTCTGGCTTGGGAACTGCTTCAGATCACTTTGCAATGCATATGTGCTATTGATTGGTCCTTTGGGCATGTATTGCCTTTAGGAAGTGAACACAAGCTTCTGAAGTGAAAATATCTACTTTTTATAAAACTTTCTTTTTTTTAGTTCTCTGTGTCAAAAATGTTCATTCTGTGAGTAACAGTGGGAAAGTGACAAACATGAGTGAATTGTCACTATATGACTGAATTATACTATCTCTGTAAGGAAGCGAGCCAGAGCGCTGAAACTGTGGCTCTACGCACTTTCATGAAAACACGCTTCTTTGAGGTTTTAAGCTCAGAACGTGAATCTGTGCATGTTTCTGGCCTGGGAACTGCTTCAGATCACTGGGCAATGCATATATGGTATCGAATGGTCCTTTGTGCATGTATTGCCATTGGGAGGTGAATATAAGCTTCTGAAGTGAATATATGCACTTTTTAAAAACTTTCTTTTTTTTTAGTTCAGCGTGTCAAAAATGTTCATTTTGTGCGGAACTCAGTAGGAAAGTGACAAAAATGAGTGAATTGTCATTATGTGACTGAATTGGAGTGAATTTGCTGCTATCTCTGTAAGGAAGCGAGCTTGAGCGCTGAAACTGTGGATATACGCACTTTCATGAAAACACACTTCTTTGAGGTTTTAAGCTCAGAATGTGAATCTGTGCATGTTTCTGGCCTGGGAACTGCTTCAGATCACTGTGGAATGCATATATAGTATCAATTGGTGCAATGTGCTTGTCTTGTCATAGGGAAGTGAATATAAGCTTCTGAAGTGAAAATATCCACTTTTTAAAAAACTTTCTTTTTTTTTAGTTCTGTGTGTCAAAAATGTTCATTCTGTGAGTAACAGTGTGAAAGTGACAAACATGAGTGAATTGTCACGATATGACTGAATTGGAGTGGATATGCAGCTATCTCTGTAAGGAAGCGAGCTAGAGCGCTGAAACTGTGGCTATACGCACTTTCATGAAAACACGCTTCTTTGAGGTTTTAAGCTCGGAACGTGAATCTGTGCATGCTTCTGGCCTGGGAACTGCTTCAGATCACTGTGGAATGCATATATGGTATCAATTGGTGCAATGTGTTTGTCTTGTCATCGGGAAGTGAATATAAGCTTCTGAAGTGAAAATATCCACATTTTAAAAAACTTTCTTTTTTTTCAGTTCTGTGTGTCAAAAATGTTCATTCTGTGAGTAACAGTGGGAAAGTGACAAACATGAGTGAATTGTCACGATATGACTGAATTGGAGTGGAAATGCAGCTATCTCTGTAAGGAAGCGAGCTAGAGCGCTGAAACTGTGGCTATACGCACTTTCATGAAAACACACTTCTTTGAGGTTTTAAGCTCAGAACGTGAATTTGTGCATGTTTCTGGCTTAAGAACTGCTTCAGATCACTTTGCAATGCATATGTGCTATTGATTGGTCCATTGGGCATGTATTACCTTTGGGAAGTGAACACAAGCTTCTGAAGTGAAAATATCTTCTTTTTATAAAACTTTCTGTTTTTTTAGTTCTGTGTGTCAAAAATGTTCATTCTGTGAGTAACAGTGGGAAAGTGAGAAACATGAGTGAATTGTCACTATATGACTGAATTGGAGTTAATATGCTGCTATCTCTGTAAGGAAGCGAGCCAGAGCGCTGAAACTGAGGCTATACGCACTTTCATGAAAACACGCTTCTTTGAGGTTTTAAGCTCAGAACGTGAATCTGTGCATGTTTCTGGCCTGGGAACTGCTTCAGATCACTGGGCAATGCATATATGGTATCGAATGGTCCTTTGTGCATGTATTGCCATTGGGAAGTGAATATAAGCTTCTGAAGTGAATATATGCACTTTTTAAAAACTTTCTTTTTTTTTAGTTCAGCGTGTCAAAAATGTTCATTCTGTGCGTAACTCAGTAGGAAAGTGACAAAAATGAGTGAATTGTCATTATATGACTGAACTGGAGTGAATTTGCTGCTATCTCTGTAAGGAAGCGAGCTAGAGCGCTGAAACTGAGGCTATACGCACTTTCATGAAAACACACTTCTTTGAGGTTCTAAGCTTGGATCGTGAATCTGTGCATGTTTCTGTCCTAGGAACTGCTTCAGATCACTGTGCTATGCATATATGGTATCAATTGGTGCAATGTGCATGTCTTGCCATAGGGAAGTGAATATAAGCTGAATTTAAAATATTCACTTTTAAAAAACTTTCTTTTTTTTTAGTTCTGTGTGTCAAAAATGTTCATTCTGTGAGTAACAGTGTGAATGTGACAAACATGAGTGAATTGTCACGATATGACTGAATTGGAGTGGATATGCAGCTATCTCTGTAAGGAAGCGAGCTAGAGCGCTGAAACTGTGGCTATACGCACTTTCATGAAAACACGCTTCTTTGAGGTTTTAAGCTCGGAACGTGAATCTGTGCATGCTTCTGGCCTGGGAACTGCTTCAGATCACTGTGGAATGCATATATGGTATCAATTGGTGCAATGTGTTTGTCTTGTCATCGGGAAGTGAATATAAGCTTCTGAAGTGAAAATATCCACATTTTAAAAAACTTTCTTTTTTTTCAGTTCTGTGTGTCAAAAATGTTCATTCTGTGAGTAACAGTGGGAAAGTGACAAACATGAGTGAATTGTCACGATATGACTGAATTGGAGTGGAAATGCAGCTATCTCTGTAAGGAAGCGAGCTAGAGCGCTGAAACTGTGGCTATACGCACTTTCATGAAAACACACTTCTTTGAGGTTTTAAGCTCAGAACGTGAATTTGTGCATGTTTCTGGCTTAAGAACTGCTTCAGATCACTTTGCAATGCATATGTGCTATTGATTGGTCCATTGGGCATGTATTACCTTTGGGAAGTGAACACAAGCTTCTGAAGTGAAAATATCTTCTTTTTATAAAACTTTCTGTTTTTTTAGTTCTGTGTGTCAAAAATGTTCATTCTGTGAGTAACAGTGGGAAAGTGAGAAACATGAGTGAATTGTCACTATATGACTGAATTGGAGTTAATATGCTGCTATCTCTGTAAGGAAGCGAGCCAGAGCGCTGAAACTGAGGCTATACGCACTTTCATGAAAACACGCTTCTTTGAGGTTTTAAGCTCAGAACGTGAATCTGTGCATGTTTCTGGCCTGGGAACTGCTTCAGATCACTGGGCAATGCATATATGGTATCGAATGGTCCTTTGTGCATGTATTGCCATTGGGAAGTGAATATAAGCTTCTGAAGTGAATATATGCACTTTTTAAAAACTTTCTTTTTTTTTAGTTCAGCGTGTCAAAAATGTTCATTCTGTGCGTAACTCAGTAGGAAAGTGACAAAAATGAGTGAATTGTCATTATATGACTGAACTGGAGTGAATTTGCTGCTATCTCTGTAAGGAAGCGAGCTAGAGCGCTGAAACTGAGGCTATACGCACTTTCATGAAAACACACTTCTTTGAGGTTCTAAGCTTGGATCGTGAATCTGTGCATGTTTCTGTCCTAGGAACTGCTTCAGATCACTGTGCTATGCATATATGGTATCAATTGGTGCAATGTGCATGTCTTGCCATAGGGAAGTGAATATAAGCTGAATTTAAAATATTCACTTTTTAAAAAACTTTCTTTTTTTTTAGTTCTGTGTGTCAAAAATGTTCATTCTGTGAGTAACAGTGGGAAAGTGAGAAACATGAGTGAATTGTCACGATATGACTGAATTGGAGTAAATTTGCTGCTATCTCCGCCAGGAAGCGAGCTAGAGCGCTGAAACTGTGGCTATACGCACTTTCATGAAAACACGCTATTTTGAGGTTTTAAGCTCAGAACGTGAATCTGTGCATGTTTCTGGCCTGGGAACTGCTTCAGATCACTGTGGAATGCATATATGGTATCAATTGGTGCAATGTGCTTGTCTTGTCATAGGGAAGTGAATATAAGCTTCTGAAGTGAAAATATCCACTTTTTAAAAAACCTTCTTTTTTTTAGTTCTGTGTTGTCAAAAATGTTCATTCTGTGAGTAATAGTGGGAAAGTGACAAACATGAGAGAATTCTCACTATATGACTGAATTTGCTGCTATCTATGTAAGGAAGCGAGCTAGAGCGCTGAAACTGTGGATAACTGAAACTGCACAGATAACTCTGCACTTTCATATAAACACACTTCTTTGAGGTTTTAAGCTCGGAACGTGAATCTGTGCATGTTTCTGGCCTGGGAACTGCTTCTGATCACTGTGGAATGCATATATGGTATCAATTGGTGCAATGTGCTTGTCTTGTCATAGGGAAGTGAATATAAGCTTCTGAAGTGAAAATATCCACTTTTTAAAAAACTCACTTTTTTTTTAGTTCTGTGTGTCAAAAATGTTCATTCTGTGAGTAACAGTGTGAAAGTGACAAACATGAGTGAATTGTCACGATATGACTGAATTGGAGTAAATTTGATGCTATCTCCGCCAGGAAGCGAGCTAGAGCGCTGAAACTGTGGCTATACGCACTTTCATGAAAACACGCTTCTTTGAGGTTTTAAGCTCAGAACGTGAATCTGTGCATGTTTCTGGCCTGGGAACTGCTTCAGATCACTGTGGAAAGCATATATGGTATCGAATGGTCCTTTGTGCATGTATTGCCATTGGGAAGTGAATATAATCTTCTGAAGTGAATATATCCACTTTTTAAAAAACTTTTTTTTTTTTAGTTCTGTGTGTCAAAAATGTTCATTCTGTTAGTAACAGTGGGAAAGTAACAATCATGAGTGAATTGTCAGGATATGACTGAATTGGACTAAATTTGATGCTATCTCTGCCAGGAAGCGAGCTAGAGCGCTGAAACTGTGGCTGTACGCACTTTCATGAAAACACACTTCTTTGAGGTTTTAAGCTCAGAACGTGAATCTGTGAATGTTTCTGGCCTGGGAACTGCTTCAGATCACTGTGGAATGCATATAATGTTTCAATTGGTGCAATGTGTTTGTCTTGTCATAGGGAAGTGAATATAAGCTTCTGAAGTGAAAATATTCACTTTTTAAAAAACTTTCTTTTTTTTTTAGTTCTGTGTGTCAAAAATGTTCATTCTGTGAGTAACAGTGGAAAAGTAACAGTCATGAGTGAATTGTCACGATATGACTGAATTGGAGTAAATTTGCTGCTATCTCCGCCAGGAAGCGAGCTAGAGCCCTGAAACTGTGGCTATACGCACTTTCATGAAAACACGCTTCTTTGAGGTTTTAAGCTCAGAACGTGAATCTGTGCATGTTTCTGGCCTGGGAACTGCTTCAGATCACTGTGGAATGCATATAATGTATCAATTGGTGCAATGTGTTTGTCTTGTCATAGGGAAGTGAATATAAGCTTCTGAAGTGAAAATATTCACTTTTTAAAAAACTTTCTTTTTTTTTAGTTCTGTGTGTCAAAAATGTTCATTCTGTGAGTAACAGTGGAAAAGTAACAGTCATGAGTGAATTGTCACGATATGACTGAATTGGAGTAAATTTGCTGCTATCTCCGCCAGGAAACGAGCTAGAGCCCTGAAACTGTGACTATACGCACTTTCATGAAAACACGCTTCTTTGAGGTTTTAAGCTCAGAACGTGAATCTGTGCATGTTTCTGGCTTGGGAACTGCTTCAGATCACTTTGCAATGCATATGTGCTATTGATTGGTCCTTTGGGCATGTATTGCCTTTGGGAAGTGAACACAAGCTTCTGAAGCGTGAATTGGAAGCTTTAAGTGAAAATATCTACTTTTTATAAAACTTTCTTTTTTTTTAGTTCTGTGTGTCAAAAATGTTCATTCTGTGAGTAACAGTGGGAAAGTGACAAATATGAGTGAATTGTCACTATATGACTGAATTGGAGTTAATATGCTGCTATCTCTGTAAGGAAGCGAGCCAGAGCGCTGAAACTGTGGCTATACGCACTTTCATGAAAACACGCTTCTTTGAGGTTTTAAGCTCAGAACGTGAATCTGTGCATGTTTCTGGCCTGGGAACTGCTTCAGATCACTGGGCAATGCATATATGGTATCGAATGGTCCTTTGTGCATGTATTGCCATTGGGAGGTGAATATAAGCTTCTGAAGTGAATATATGCACTTTTTAAAAAAACTTCTTTTTTTTTAGTTCAGCGTGTCGAAAATGTTCATTCTGTGAGTAACAGTGGCGAAGTAACAGTCATGAGTGAATTGTCATTATGTGACTGAATTGGAGTGAATTTGCTGCTATCTCTGTAAGGAAGCGAGCAAGAGCGCTGAAACTGTGGCTATACGCACTTTCAAGAAAACACGCTTCTTTGAGGTTTTAAGCTCAGAACGTGAATCTGTGCATGTTTCTGGCCTGGGAATTGCTTCAGATCACTGTGCTATGCATATATGGTCTCGATTGGTGCAATGTGCATGTCTGGCCAAAGGGAAGTGAACACAAGCTTCTGAAGTGAATATATGCACTTTTGAAAAAAACTTCTTTTTTTTTAGTTCAGCGTGTCGACAATGTTCATTCTGTGAGTAACAGTGGGAAAGTGAGAAACATGAGTGAATTGTCACGATATGACTGAATTGGAGTAAATTTGCTGCTATCTCCGCCAGGAAGCGAGCTAGAGCCCTGAAACTGTGGCTAAACGCACTTTCATGAAAACACGCTTCTTTGAGGTTTTAAGCTCAGAACGTGAATCTGTGCATGCTTCTGGCCTGGGAACTGCTTCAGATCACTGTGGAATGCATATATGGTATCAATTGGTGCAATGTGCTTGTCTTGTCATAGGGAAGTGAATATAAGCTTCTGAAGTGAAAATATCCACTTTTTAAAAAACTTTCTTTTTTTTTTAGTTCTGTGTGTCAAAAATGTTCATTCTGTGAGTAACAGTGTGAAAGTGACAAACATGAGTGAATTGTCACGATATGACTGAATTGGAGTAAATTTGCTGCTATCTCCGCCAGGAAGCGAGCTAGAGCCCTGAAACTGTGGCTATACGCACTTTCATGAAAACACGCTTCTTTGAGGTTTTAAGCTCAGAACGTGAATCTGTGCATGTTTCTGGCCTGGGAACTGCTTCAGATCACTGTGGAATGCATATAATGTATCAATTGGTGCAATGTGTTTGTCTTGTCATAGGGAAGTGAAAATAAGCTTCTGAAGTGAAAATATCCACTTTTTAAAAAACCTTCTTTTTTTTTAGTTCAGCGTGTCGAAAATGTTCATTCTGTGCGTTACTCAGTAGGAAAGTGACAAACATGAGTGAATTGTCATTATATGACTGAATTGGAGTGATTTTACTGCTATCTCTGTAAGGAAGCGTGCTAGAGCGCTGAAACTGTGGCTATATGCACTTTCATGAAAACACGCATCTTTGAGGTTTTAAGCTTGGATCGTGAATCTGTGCATGCTTTTGGCCTGGGAACTGCTTCAGATCACTGTGGAATGCATATGTGGTATTGATTGGTGCACTGGGCATGTATTGCCATTGGGAAGTGAACACAAGCTTCTGAAGTGAAAATATCTACTTTTTATAAAACTTTATTTTTTTTTAGTTCAGCGTGTCAAAAATGTTCATTCTGTGAGTAACAGTGTGAAAGTGACAAACATGAGTGAATTGTCACGATATGACTGAATTGGAGTAAATTTGCTGCTATCTCCGCCAGGAAGCGAGCTAGAGCCCTGAAACTGTGGCTATACGCACTTTCATGAAAACACGCTTTCTTTGAGGTTTTAAGCTCGGAACGTGAATCTGTGCATGTTTCTGGCCTGGGAACTGCTTCAGATCACTGTGGAATGCATATAATGTATCAATTGGTGCAATGTGTTTGTCTTGTCATAGGGAAGTGAATATAAGCTTCTGAAGTGAAAATATTCACTTTTTAAAAAACTTTCTTTTTTTTTAGTTCTGTGTGTCAAAAATGTTCATTCTGTGAGTAACAGTGGAAAAGTAACAGTCATGAGTGAATTGTCACGATATGACTGAATTGGAGTAAATTTGCTGCTATCTCCGCCAGGAAGCGAGCTAGAGCCCTGAAACTGTGGCTATACGCACTTTCATGAATACACGCTTCTTTGAGGTTTTAAGCTCAGAACGTGAATCTGTGCATGTTTCTGGCCTGGTAACTGCTTCAGATCACTGGGTAATGCATATATGGTATCGAATGGTCCTTTGTGCATGTATTGCAATTGGGAAGTGAATATAAGCTTCTGAAGTGAATATATGCACTTTTTAAAAAAACTTCTTTTTTTTTAGTTCAGCGTGTCGAAAATGTTCATTCTGTGCGTAACACAGTAGGAAAGTGACAAACATGAGTGAATTGTCACGATATGACTGAATTGGAGTAAATTTGCTGCTATCTCCGCCAGGAAGCGAGCTAGAGCCCTGAAACTGTGGCTATATGCACTTTCATGAAAACACGCTTCTTTGAGGTTTTAAGCTTGGATCGTGAATCTGTGCATGCTTCTGGCCTGGGAACTGCTTCAGATCACTGTGGAATGCATATGTGGTATTGATTGGTGCACTGGGCATGTATTGCCATTGGGAAGTGAAGACAAGCTTCTGAAGTGAAAATATCTACTTTTTATAAAACTTTCTCTTTTTTTAGTTCTGTGTCTCAAAAATGTTCATTCTGTGAGTAACAGTGGGAAAGTAACAATCATGAGTGAATTGTCAGGATATGACTGAATTGGACTAAATTTGATGCTATCTCTGCCAGGAAGCGAGCTAGAGCGCTGAAACTGTGGCTATAAGCACTTTCATTAAAACACTTCTTTGAGGTTTTAAGCTCAGAACGTGAATCTGTGCATGTTTCTGGCTTGGGAACTGCTTCAGATCACTTTGCAATGCATATGTGCTATTGATTGGTCCTTTGAGCATGTATTGCCTTTGGGAAGTGAACACAAGCTTCTGAAGTGAAAATATCTACTTTTTATAAAACTTTCTTTTTTTTTAATTCTGTGTGTCAAAAATGTTCATTCTGTGAGTAACAGTGGGAAAGTGACAAACATGAGTGAATTGTCACGATATGACTGAATTGGAGTTAATATGCTGCTATCTCTGTAAGGAAGCGAGCTAGAGCGCTGAAACTGTGGCTATACGCACTTTCATGAAAACACGCTTCTTTGAGGTTTTAAGCTCAGAACGTGAATCTGTGCATGTTTCTGGTCTGGATACTGCTTCAGATCACTGGGCAATGCATATATGGTATCGAATGGTCCTTTGTGCATGTATTGCCATTGGGAAGTGAATATAAGCTTCTGAAGTGAATATATGCACTTTTTAAAAACTTTTTTTTTATTTCAACGTGTCAAAAATGTTCATTCTGTGCGTAACTCAGAAGGAAAGTGACAAAAATGAGTGAATTGTCATTATATGACTGAATTGGAGTGAATTTGCTGCTATCTCTGTAAGGAAGCGAGCTAGAGCGCTGAAACTGAGGCTATACGCACTTTCATGAAAACACGCTTCTTTGAGGTTTTAAGCTCAGAACGTGAATCTGTGCATGTTTCTAGCCTGGGAATTGCTTCAGATCACTGTGCTATGCATATATGGTATCGATTTGTGCAATGTGCATGTCTTGCCATAGGGAAGTGAATATAAGCTTCTGAATTTAAAATATTCACTTTTTAAAAAAACTTCTTTTTTTTAGTTCAGCGTGTCGAAAATGTTCATTCTGTGCGTAACTCAGTAGGAAAGTGACAAACATGAGTGAATTGTCATTATATGACTGAATTGGAGTGAATTTGCTGCTATCTCTGTAAGGAAGCGAGCTAGAGCGCTGAAACTGTGGCTATACGCACTTTCATGAAAACACGCTTCTTTGAGGTTTTAAGCTCAGAACGTGAATCTGTGCATGTTTCTAGCCTGGGAATTGCTTCAGATCACTGTGCTATGCATATATATTATCAATTGGTGCAATGTGCTTGTCTTGTCATAGGGAAGTGAATATAAGCTTCTGAAGTGAAAATATCCACTTTTTAAAAAAACTTCTTTTTTTTTAGTTCAGCGTGTCGAAATAGTTCATTCTGTGCGTAACTCAGTAGGAAAGTGACAAACATGAGTGAATTGTCATTATATGACTGAATTGGAGTGAATTTGCTGCTATCTCTGTAAGGAAGCGAGCTAGAGCGCTGAAACTGAGGCTATACGCACTTTCATGAATTCCCGCTTCTTTGAGGTTTTAAGCTTGGATCGTGAATCTGTGCATGCTTCTGGCCTGGGAACTGCTTCAGATCACTGTGGAATGCATATGTGGTATTGATTGGTGCACTGGGCATGAATTGCCATTGGGAAGTGAACACAAGCTTCTGAAGTGAAAATATCTACTTTTTAAAAAACTTTCTTTTTTTTTAGTTCTGTGTGTCAAAAATGTTCATTCTGTGAGTAACAGTGTGAAAGTGACAAACATGAGTGAATTGTCACGATATGACTGAATTGGAGTAAATTTGCTGCTATCTCCGCCAGGAAGCGAGCTAGAGCCCTGAAACTGTGGCTATACGCACTTTCATGAAAACACGCTTCTTTGAGGTTTTAAGCTCAGAACGTGAATCTGTGCATGTTTCTGGCCTGGGAACTGCTTCAGATCACTGTGGAATGCATATAATGTATCAATTGGTGCAATGTGTTTGTCTTGTCATAGGGAAGTGAATATAAGCTTCTGAAGTGAAAATATCCACTTTTTAAAAAACTTTCTTTTTTTTTTAGTTCTGTGTGTCAAAAATGTTCATTCTGTGAGAAACAGTGGAAAAGTAACAGTCAGGAGTGAATTGTCACGATATGACTGAATTGGAGTAAATTTGCTGCTATCTCCGCCAGGAAGCGAGCTAGAGCCCTGAAACTGTGGCTATACGCACTTTCATGAAAACACGCTTCTTTGAGGTTTTAAGCTCAGAACGTGAATCTGTGCATGTTTCTGGCCTGGTGACTGCTTCAGATCACTGGGCAATGCATATATGGTATCGAATGGTCCTTTGTGCATGTATTGCAATTGGGAAGTGAATATAAGCTTCTGAAGTGAATATATGCACTTTTTAAAAAAACTTCTTTTTTTTTAGTTCAGCGTGTCGAAAATGTTAATTTTGTGCGTAACTCCGTAGGAAAGTGACAAACATGAGTGAATTGTCATTATATGACTGAATTGGAGTGAATTTGCTGCTATCTCTGTAAGGAAGCGAGCTAGAGCGCTGAAACTGTGGCTATATTCACTTTCATGAATTCACGCTTCTTTGAGGTTTTAAGCTTGGATCGTGAATCTGTGCATGCTTCTGGCCTGGGAACTGCTTCAGATCACTGTGGAATGCATATGTGGTATTGATTGGTGCACTGGGCATGTATTGCCATTGGGAAGTGAACACAAGCTTCTGAAGTGAAAATATCTACTTTTTATAAAACTTTCTCTTTTTTTAGTTCTGTGTGTCAAAAATGTTCATTCTGTGAGTAACAGTGGGAAAGTAACAATCATGAGTGAATTGTCAGGATATGACTGAATTGGACTAAATTTGATGCTATCTCTGCCAGGAAGCGAGCTAGAGCGCTGAAACTGTGGCTATAAGCACTTTCATTAAAACACACTTCTTTGAGGTTTTAAGCTCAGAACGTGAATCTGTGCATGTTTCTGGCTTGGGAACTGCTTCAGATCACTTTGCAATGCATATGTGCTATTGATTGGTCCTTTGAGCATGTATTGCCTTTGGGAAGTGAACACAAGCTTCTGAAGTGAAAATATCTACTTTTTATAAAACTTTCTTTTTTTTTAATTCTGTGTGTCAAAAATGTTCATTCTGTGAGTAACAGTGGGAAAGTGACAAACATGAGTGAATTGTCACGATATGACTGAATTGGAGTTAATATGCTGCTATCTCTGTAAGGAAGCGAGCTAGAGCGCTGAAACTGTGGCTATACGCAATTTCATGAAAACACGCTTCTTTGAGGTTTTAAGCTCAGAACGTGAATCTGTGCATGTTTCTGGTCTGGATACTGCTTCAGATCACTGGGCAATGCATATATGGTATCGAATGGTCCTTTGTGCATGTATTGCCATTGGGAAGTGAATATAAGCTTCTGAAGTGAATATATGCACTTTTTAAAAACTTTCTTTTTTTTTTAGTTCAGCGTGTCAAAAATGTTCATTCTGTGCGTAACTCAGAAGGAAAGTGACAAAAATGAGTGAATTGTCATTATATGACTGAATTGGAGTGAATTTGCTGCTATCTCTGTAAGGAAGCGAGCTAGAGCGCTGAAACTGAGGCTATACGCACTTTCATGAAAACACGCTTCTTTGAGGTTTTAAGCTCAGAACGTGAATCTGTGCATGTTTCTAGCCTGGGAATTGCTTCAGATCACTGTGCTATGCATATATGGTATCGATTTGTGTAATGTGCATGTCTTGCCATAGGGAAGTGAATATAAGCTTCTGAATTTAAAATATTCACTTTTTAAAAAAACTTCTTTTTTTTTAGTTCAGCGTGTCGAAATAGTTCATTCTGTGCGTAACTCAGTAGGAAAGTGACAAACATGAGTGAATTGTCATTATATGACTGAATTGGAGTGAATTTGCTGCTATCTCTGTAAGGAAGCGAGCTAGAGCGCTGAAACTGAGGCTATACGCACTTTCATGAAAACACGCTTCTTTGAGGTTTTAAGCTCAGAACGTGAATCTGTGCATGTTTCTGGCCTGGGAACTGCTTCAGATCACTGGGCAATGCATATATGGTATCGAATGGTCCTTTGTGCATGTATTGCCATTGGGAGGTGAATATAAGCTTCTGAAGTGAATATATGCACTTTTTAAAAAAACTTTTTTTTTAGTTCAGCGTGTAGAAAATGTTCATTCTGTGAGTAACAGTGGCGAAGTAACAGTCATGAGTGAATTGTCATTATGTGACTGAATTGGAGTGAATTTGCTGCTATCTCTGTAAGGAAGCGATCAAGAGCGCTGAAACTGTGGCTATACGCACTTTCAAGAAAACACGCTTCTTTGAGGTTTTAAGCTCAGAACGTGAATCTGTGCATGTTTCTGGCCTGGGAATTGCTTCAGATCACTCTGCTATGCATATATGGTTTCGATTGGTGCAATGTGCATGTCTGGCCAAAGGGAAGTGAACACAAGCTTCTGAAGTGAATATATGCACTTTTGAAAAAAACTTCTTTTTTTTAGTTCAGCGTGTCGACAATGTTCATTCTGTGAGTAACAGTGGGAAAGTGAGAAACATGAGTGAATTGTCACGATATGACTGAATTGGAGTAAATTTGCTGCTATCTCCGCCAGGAAGCGAGCTAGAGCCCTGAAACTGTGGCTAAACGCACTTTCATGAAAACACGCTTCTTTGAGGTTTTAAGCTCAGAACGTGAATCTGTGCATGCTTCTGGCCTGGGAACTGCTTCAGATCACTGTGGAATGCATATATGGTATCAATTGGTGCAATGTGCTTGTCTTGTCATAGGGAAGTGAATATAAGCTTCTGAAGTGAAAATATCCACTTTTTAAAAAACTTTCTTTTTTTTTAGTTCTGTGTGTCAAAAATGTTCATTCTGTGAGTAGCAGTGTGAAAGTGACAAACATGAGTGAATTGTCACGATATGACTGAATTGGAATAAATTTGCTGCTATCTCCGCCAGGAAGCGAGCTAGAGCCCTGAAACTGTGGCTATACGCACTTTCATGAAAACACGCTTCTTTGAGGTTTTAAGCTCAGAACGTGAATCTGTGCATGTTTCTGGCCTGGGAACTGCTTCAGATCACTGTGGAATGCATATATGGTATCGAATGGTCCTTTGTGCATGTATTGCAATTGGGAAGTGAATATAAGCTTCTGAAGTGAACATATGCACTTTTTAAAAAAACTTCTTTTTTTTTTAGTTCAGCGTGTCGAAAATGTTCATTCTGTGCGTTACTCAGTAGGAAAGTGACAAACATGAGTGAATTGTCATTATATGACTGAATTGGAGTGATTTTACTGCTATCTCTGTAAGGAAGCGTGCTAGAGCGCTGAAACTGTGGCTATATGCACTTTCATGAAAACACGCATCTTGAAGGTTTTAAGCTTGGATCGTGAATCTGTGCATGCTTTTGGCCTGGGAACTGCTTCAGATCACTGTGGAATGCATATGTGGTATTGATTGGTGCACTGGGCATGTATTGCCATTGGGAAGTGAACACAAGCTTCTGAAGTGAAAATATCTACTTTTTATAAAACTTTATTTTTTTTTAGTTCAGCGTGTCAAAAATGTTCATTCTGTGAGTAACAGTGTGAAAGTGACAAACATGAGTGAATTGTCACGATATGACTGAATTGGAGTAAATTTGCTGCTATCTCCGCCAGGAAGCGAGCTAGAGCCCTGAAACTGTGGCTATACGCACTATCATGAAAACACGCTTCTTTGAGGTTTTAAGCTCGGAACGTGAATCTGTGCATGTTTCTGGCCTGGGAACTGCTTCAGATCACTGTGGAATGCATATAATGTATCAATTGGTGCAATGTGTTTGTCTTGTCATAGGGAAGTGAATATAAGCTTCTGAAGTGAAAATATTCACTTTTTAAAAAACTTTCTTTTTTTTAGTTCTGTGTGTCAAAAATGTTCATTCTGTGAGTAACAGTGGAAAAGTAACAGTCATGAGTGAATTGTCACGATATGACTGAATTGGAGTAAATTTGCTGCTATCTCCGCCAGGAAGCGAGCTAGAGCCCTGAAACTGTGGCTATACGCACTTTCATGAATACACGCTTCTTTGAGGTTTTAAGCTCAGAACGTGAATCTGTGCATGTTTCTGGCCTAGTAACTGCTTCAGATCACTGGGTAATGCATATATGGTATCGAATGGTCCTTTGTGCATGTATTGCAATTGGGAAGTGAATATAAGCTTCTGAAGTGAATATATGCACTTTTTAAAAAAACTTCTTTTTTTTTAGTTCAGCGTGTCGAAAATGTTCATTCTGTGCGTAACACAGTAGGAAAGTGACAAACATGAGTGAATTGTCACGATATGACTGAATTGGAGTAAATTTGCTGCTATCTCCGCCAGGAAGCGAGCTAGAGCCCTGAAACTGTGGCTATACGCACTTTCATGAATACACGCTTCTTTGAGGTTTTAAGCTCAGAACGTGAATCTGTGCATGTTTCTGGCCTGGTAACTGCTTCAGATCACTGGGTAATGCATATATGGTATCGAATGGTCCTTTGTGCATGTATTGCAATTGGGTAGTGAATATAAGCTTCTGAAGTGAATATATGCACTTTTTAAAAAAACTTCTTTTTTTTAGTTCAGCGTGTCGAAAATGTTCATTCTGTGCGTAACACAGTAGGAAAGTGACAAACATGAGTGAATTGTCACGATATGACTGAATTGGAGTAAATTTGCTGCTATCTCCGCCAGGAAGCGAGCTAGAGCCCTGAAACTGTGGCTATATGCACTTTCATGAAAACACGCTTCTTTGAGGTTTTAAGCTTGGATCGTGAATCTGTGCATGCTTCTGGCCTGGGAACTGCTTCAGATCACTGTGGAATGCATATGTGGTATTGATTGGTGCACTGGGCATGTATTGCCATTGGGAAGTGAAGACAAGCTTCTGAAGTGAAAATATCTACTTTTTATAAAACTTTCTCTTTTTTTAGTTCTGTGTGTCAAAAATGTTCATTCTGTGAGTAACAGTGGGAAAGTAACAATCATGAGTGAATTGTCAGGATATGACTGAATTGGACTAAATTTGATGCTATCTCTGCCAGGAAGCGAGCTAGAGCGCTGAAACTGTGGCTAAAAGCACTTTCATTAAAACACTTCTTTGAGGTTTTAAGCTCAGAACGTGAATCTGTGCATGTTTCTGGCTTGGGAACTGCTTCAGATCACTTTGCAATGCATATGTGCTATTGATTGGTCCTTTGAGCATGTATTGCCTTTGGGAAGTGAACACAAGCTTCTGAAGTGAAAATATCTACTTTTTATAAAACTTTCTTTTTTTTTAATTCTGTGTGTCAAAAATATTCATTCTGTGAGTAACAGTGGGAAAGTGACAAACATGAGTGAATTGTCACGATATGACTGAATTGGAGTTAATATGCTGCTATCTCTGTAAGGAAGCGAGCTAGAGCGCTGAAACTGTGGCTATACGCACTTTCATGAAAACACGCTTCTTTGAGGTTTTAAGCTCAGAACGTGAATCTGTGCATGTTTCTGGACTGGATACTGCTTCAGATCACTGGGCAATGCATATATGGTATCGAATGGTCCTTTGTGCATGTATTGCCATTGGGAAGTGAATATAAGCTTCTGAAGTGAATATATGCACTTTTTAAAAACTTTCTTTTTTTTTAGTTCAGCGTGTCAAAAATGTTCATTCTGTGCGTAACTCAGAAGGAATGTGACAAAAATGAGTGAATTGTCATTATATGACTGAATTGGAGTGAATTTGCTGCTATCTCTGTAAGGAAGCGAGCTAGAGCGCTGAAACTGAGGCTATACGCACTTTCATGAAAACACGCTTCTTTGAGGTTTTAAGCTCAGAACGTGAATCTGTGCATGTTTCTAGCCTGGGAATTGCTTCAGATCACTGTGCTATGCATATATGGTATCGATTTGTGCAATGTGCATGTCTTGCCATAGGGAAGTGAATATAAGCTTCTGAATTTAAAATATTCACTTTTTAAAAAAACTTCTTTTTTTTTAGTTCAGCGTGTCGAAATAGTTCATTCTGTGCGTAACTCAGTAGGAAAGTGACAAACATGAGTGAATTGTCATTATATGACTGAATTGGAGTGAATTTGCTGCTATCTCTGTAAGGAAGCGAGCTAGAGCGCTGAAACTGAGGCTATACGCACTTTCATGAAAACACGCTTCTTTGAGGTTTTAAGCTCAGAACGTGAATCTGTGCATGTTTCTAGCCTGGGAATTGCTTCAGATCACTGTGCTATGCATATATAGTATCAATTGGTGCAATGTGCTTGTCTTGTCATAGGGAAGTGAATATAAGCTTCTGAAGTGAAAATATCCACTTTTTAAAAAAACTTCTTTTTTTTTAGTTCAGCGTTTCGAAATAGTTCATTCTGTGCGTAACTCAGTAGGAAAGTGACAAACATGAGTGAATTGTCATTATATGACTGAATTGGAGTGAATTTGCTGCTATCTCTGTAAGGAAGCGAGCTAGAGCGCTGAAACTGAGGCTATACGCACTTTCATGAATTCCCGCTTCTTTGAGGTTTTAAGCTTGGATCGTGAATCTGTGCCTGCTTCTGGCCTGGGAACTGCTTCAGATCACTGTGGAATGCATATAATGTATCAATTGGTGCACTGGGCATGTATTGCCATTGGGAAGTGAACACAAGCTTCTGAAGTGAAAATATCTACTTTTTAAAAAACTTTCTTTTTTTTTAGTTCTGTGTGTCAAAAATGTTCATTCTGTGAGTAACAGTGTGAAAATGACAAACATGAGTGAATTGTCACGATATGACTGAATTGGAGTAAATTTGCTGCTATCTCCGCCAGGAAGCGAGCTAGAGCCCTGAAACTGTGGCTATACGCACTTTCATGAAAACACGCTTCTTTGAGGTTTTAAGCTCAGAACGTGAATCTGTGCATGTTTCTGGCCTGGGAACTGCTTCAGATCACTGTGGAAAGCATATATGGTATCGAATGGTCCTTTGTGCATGTATTGCCATTGGGAAGTGAATATAAGCTTCTGAAGTGAATATATGCACTTTTTAAAAAAACTTCTTTTTTTTTAGTTCAGCGTGTCGAAAATGTTAATTCTGTGCGTAACTCCGTAGGAAAGTGACAAACATGAGTGAATTGTCATTATATGACTGAATTGGAGTGATTTTGCTGCTATCTCTGTAAGGAAGCGAGCTAGAGCGCTGAAACTGTGGCTATATGCACTTTGATGAAAACACGCTTCTTTGAGGTTTTAAGCTTGGATCGTGAATCTGTGCATGCTTCTGGCCTGGGAACTGCTTCAGATCACTGTGGAATGCATATGTGGTATTGATTGGTGCACTGGGCATGTATTGCCATTGGGAAGTGAACACAAGCTTCTGAAGTGAAAATATCTACTTTTTATAAAACTTTCTCTTTTTTTAGTTCTGTGTGTCAAAAATGTTCATTCTGTGAGTAACAGTGGGAAAGTAACAATCATGAGTGAATTGTCAGGATATGACTGAATTGGACTAAATTTGATGCTATCTCTGCCAGGAAGCGAGCTAGAGCGCTGAAGCTGTGGCTATAAGCACTTTCATTAAAACACACTTCTTTGAGGTTTTAAGCTCAGAACGTGAATCTGTGCATGTTTCTGGCTTGGGAACTGCTTCAGATCACTTTGCAATGCATATGTGCTATTGATTGGTCCTTTGAGCATGTATTGCCTTTGGGAAGTGAACACAAGCTTCTGAAGTGAAAATATCTACTTTTTATAAAACTTTCTTTTTTTTTTAATTCTGTGTGTCAAAAATGTTCATTCTGTGAGTAACAGTGGGAAAGTGACAAACGAGTGAATTGTCACGATATGATTGAATTGGAGTTAATATGCTGCTATCTCTGTAAGGAAGCGAGCTAGAGCGCTGAAACTGTGGCTATACGCACTTTCATGAAAACACACTTCTTTGAGGTTTTAAGGTCGGAACGTGAATCTGTGCATGTTTCTGGCCTGGATACTGCTTCAGATCACTGGGCAATGCATATATGGTATCGAATGGTCCTTTGTGCATGTATTGCCATTGGGAAGTGAATATGAGCTTCTGAAGTGAATATATGCACTTTTTAAAAACTTTTTTTTTTTTTTAGTTCAGCGTGTCAAAAATGTTCATTCTGTGCGTAACTCAGAAGGAAAGTGACAAAAATGAGTGAATTGTCATTATATGACTGAATTGGAGTGAATTTGCTGCTATCTCTGGAAGGAAGCGAGCTAGAGCGCTGAAACTGAGGCTATACGCACTTTCATGAAAACACGCTTCTTTGAGGTTTTAAGCTCAGAACGTGAATCTGTGCATGTTTCTAGCCTGGGAATTGCTTCAGATCACTGTGCTATGCATATATGGTATCGATTTGTGCAATGTGCATGTCTTGCCATAGGGAAGTGAATATAAGCTTCTGAATTTAAAATATTCACTTTTTAAAAAACTTTCTTTTTTTTTAGTTCTGTGTGTCAAAAATGTTCATTCTGTGAGTAACAGTGGAAAAAAAACAGGCATGAGTGAATTGTCACGATATGACTGATTTGGAGTAAATTTGATGCTATCTCCGGCAGGAAGCGAGCTAGAGCGCTGAAACTGTGGCTATTCGTACTTTCATGAAAACACGCTTCTTTGAGGTTTTAAGCTCAGAACGTGAATCTGTGCATGTTTCTGGCCTGGGAACTGCTTCAGATCTCTGTGGAATGCATATATAGTATCAATTGGTGCAATGTGCTTGTCTTGTCATAGGGAAGTGAATATAAGCTTCTGAAGTGAAAATATCCACTTTTTAAAAAACTTTCTTTTTTTTTAGTTCTGTGTGTCAAAAATGTTCATTCTGTGAGTAACAGTGTGAAAGTGACAAACATGAGTGAATTGTCACGATATGACTGAATTGGAGTAAATTTGCTGCTATCTCCGCCAGGAAGCGAGCTAGAGCCCTGAAACTGTGGCTATACGCAATTTCATGAAAACACGCTTCTTTGAGGTTTTAAGCTCAGAACGTGAATCTGTGCATGTTTCTGGCCTGGGAACTGCTTCAGATCACTGTGGAATGCATATAATGTATCAATTGGTGCAATGTGTTTGTCTTGTCATAGGGAAGTGAATATAAGCTTCTGAAGTGAAAATATCCACTTTTTAAAAAACTTTCTTTTTTTTTAGTTCTGTGTGTCAAAAATGTTCATTCTGTGAGAAACAGTGGAAAAGTAACAGTCATGAGTGAATTGTCACGATATGACTGAATTGGAGTAAATTTGCTGCTATCTCCGCCAGGAAGCGAGCTAGAGCCCTGAAACTGTGGCTATATGCACTTTCATGAAAACACGCTTCTTTGAGGTTTTAAGCTCAGAACGTGAATCTGTGCATGTTTCTGGCCTGGGAACTGCTTCAGATCACTGGGCAATGCATATATGGTATCGAATGGTCCTTTGTGCATGTATTGCAATTGGGAAGTGAATATAAGCTTCTGAAGTGAATATATGCACTTTTTAAAAAAACTTCTTTTTTTTTAGTTCAGCGTGTCGAAAATGTTAATTCTGTGCGTAACTCCGTAGGAAAGTGACAAACATGAGTGAATTGTCATTATATGACTGAATTGGAGTGATTTTGCTGCTATCTCTGTAAGGAAGCGAGCTAGAGCGCTGAAACTGTGGCTATATGCACTTTCATGAAAACACGCTTCTTTGAGGTTTTAAGCTTGGATCGTGAATCTGTGCATGCTTCTGGCCTGGGAACTGCTTCAGATCACTGTGGAATGCATATGTGGTATTGATTGGTGCACTGGGCATGTATTGCCATTGGGAAGTGAACACAAGCTTCCGAAGTGAAAATATCTACTTTTTATAAAACTTTCTGTTTTTTAGTTCTGTGTGTCAAAAATGTTCATTCTGTGAGTAACAGTGGGAAAGTAACAATCATGAGTGAATTGTCAGGATGTGACTGAATTGGACTAAATTTGATGCTATCTCTGCCAGGAAGCGAGCTAGAGCGCTGAAACTGTGGCTATAAGCACTTTCATTAAAACACACTTCTTTGAGGTTATAAGCTCAGAACGTGAATCTGTGCATGTTTCTGGCCTGGATACTGCTTCAGATCACTGGGCAATGCATATATGGTATCGAATGGTCCTTTGAGCATGTATTGCCATTGGGAAGTGAAAATAAGCTTCTGAAGTGAATATATGCACTTTTTAAAACCCTTCTTTTTTTTTTAGTTCAGCGTGTCAAAAATGTTCATTCTGTGCGTAACTCAGAAGGAAAGTGACAAAAATGAGTGAATTGTCATTATATGAGTGAATTTGCTGCTATCTCTGGAAGGAAGCGAGCTAGAGCCCTGAAACTGTGGCTATACGCACTTTCATGAAAACACGCTTCTTTGAGGTTTTAAGCTCAGAACGTGAATCTGTGCATGTTTCTGGCCTGGAAACTGCTTCAGATCACTGGGCAATGCATATATGGTATCGAATGGTCCTTTGTGCATGTATTGCAATTGGGAAGTGAATATAAGCTTCTGAAGTGAATATATGCACTTTTTAAAAAAACTTCTTTTTTTTAGTTCTGTGTGTCAAAAATGTTCATTCTGTGAGAAACAGTGGAAAAGTAACAGTCATGAGTGAATTGTCACGATATGACTGAATTGGAGTAAATTTGCTGCTATCTCCGCCAGGAAGCGAGCTAGAGCCCTGAAACTGTGGCTATACGCACTTTCATGAAAACACGCTTCTTTGAGGTTTTAAGCTCAGAACGTGAATCTGTGCATGTTTCTGGCCTGGGAACTGCTTCAGATCACTGTGGAATGCATATAATGTATCAATTGGTGCAATGTGTTTGTCTTGTCATAGGGAAGTGAATATTTGCTTCTGAAGTGAAAATATCCACTTTTTAAAAAACTTTCTTTTTTTTTAGTTCTGTGTGTCAAAAATGTTCATTCTGTGAGAAACAGTGGAAAAGTAACAGTCATGAGTGAATTGTCACGATATGACTGAATTGGAGTAAATTTGCTGCTATCTCCGCCAGGAAGCGAGCTAGAGCCCTGAAACTGTGGCTATATGCACTTTCATGAAAACACGCTTCTTTGAGGTTTTAAGCTCAGAACGTGAATCTGTGCATGTTTCTGGCCTGGGAACTGCTTCAGATCACTGGGCAATGCATATATGGTATCGAATGGTCCTTTGTGCATGTATTGCAATTGGGAAGTGAATATAAGCTTCTGAAGTGAATATATGCACTTTTTAAAAAAACTTCTTTTTTTTAGTTCAGCGTGTCGAAAATGTTAATTCTGAGCGTAACTCCGTAGGAAAGTGACAAACATGAGTGAATTGTCATGATATGACTGAATTGGAGTGAATTTGCTGCTATCTCTGTAAGGAAGCGAGCTAGAGCGCTGAAACTGTGGCTATACGCACTTTCATGAAAACACGCTTCTTTGAGGTTTTAAGCTTGGATCGTGAATCTGTGCATGCTTTTGGCCTGGGAACTGCTTCAGATCACTGTGGAATGCATATGTGTTATTGATTGGTGCACTGGGCATGTATTGCCATTGGGAAGTGAACACAAGCTTCTGAAGTGAAAATATCTACTTTTTATAAAACTTTCTCTTTTTTTAGTTCTGTGTGTCAAAAATGTTCATTCTGTGAGTAACAGTGGGAAAGTAACAATCATGAGTGAATTGTCACGATATGACTGAATTGGAGTAAATTTGCTGCTATCTCCGCCAGGAAGCGAGCTAGAGCGCTGAAACTGTGGCTATATGCACTTTCATGAAAACACGCTTCTTTGAGGTTTTAAGCTTGGATCGTGAATCTGTGCATGCTTCTGGCCTGGGAACTGCTTCAGATCACTGTGGAATGCATATGTGGTATTGATTGGTGCACTGGGCATGTATTGCCATTGGGAAGTGAACACAAGCTTCTGAAGTGAAAATATCTACTTTTTATAAAACTTTCTCTTTTTTTAGTTCTGTGTGTCAAAAATGTTCATTCTGTGAGTAACAGTGGGAAGGTAACAATCATGAGTGAATTGTCAGGATATGACTGAATTGGACTAAATTTGATGCTATCTCTGCCAGGAAGCGAGCTAGAGCGCTGAAACTGTGGCTATAAGCACTTTCATTAAAACACACTTCTTTGAGGTTTTAAGCTCAGAACGTGAATCTGTGCATGTTTCTGGCTTGGGAACTGCTTCAGATCACTTTGCAATGCATATGTGCTATTGATTGGTCCTTTGAGCATGTATTGCCTTTGGGAAGTGAACACAAGCTTCTGAAGTGAAAATATCTACTTTTTATAAAACTTTCTCTTTTTTTAGTTCTGTGTGTCAAAAATGTTCATTCTGTGAGTAACAGTGGGAAAGTAACAATCATGAGTGAATTGTCAGGATATGACTGAATTGGACTAAATTTGATGCTATCTCTGCCAGGAAGCGAGCTAGAGCGCTGAAACTGTGGCCTTAAGCACTTTCATTAAAACACACTTCTTTGAGGTTTTAAGCTCAGAACGTGAATCTGTGCATGTTTCTGGCTTGGGAACTGCTTCAGATCACTTTGCAATGCATATGTGCTATTGATTGGTCCTTTGAGCATGTATTGCCTTTGGGAAGTGAACACAAGCTTCTGAAGTGAAAATATCTACTTTTTATAAAACTTTCTTTTTTTTAATTCTGTGTGTCAAAAATGTTCATTCTGTGAGTAACAGCGGGAAAGTGACAAACATGAGTGAATTGTCACGATATGACTGAATTGGAGTTAATATGCTGCTATCTCTGTAAGGAAGCGAGCTAGAGCGCTGAAACTGTGGCTATACGCACTTTCATGAAAACACGCTTCTTTGAGGTTTTAAGCTCAGAACGTCAATCTGTGCATGTTTCTGGCCTGAATACTGCTTCAGATCACTGGGCAATGCATATATGGTATCGAATGGTCCTTTGTGCATGTATTGCCATTGGGAAGTGAATATAAGCTTCTGAAGTGAATATATGCACTTTTTAAAAACTTTCTTTTTTTTTTTTAGTTCAGCGTGTCAAAAATGTTCATTCTGTGCGTAACTCAGAAGGAAAGTGACAAAAATGAGTGAATTGTCATTATATGACTGAATTGGAGTGAATTTGCTGCTATCTCTGTAAGGAAGCGAGCTAGAGCGCTGAAACTGAGGCTAGACGCACTTTCATGAAAACACGCTTCTTTGAGATTTTAAGCTCAGAACGTGAATCTGTGCATGTTTCTGGCTTGGGAACTGCTTCAGATCACTTTGCAATGCATATGTGCTATTGATTGGTCCTTTGAGCATGTATTGCCTTTGGGAAGTGAACACAAGCTTCTGAAGTGAAGATATCTACTTTTTATAAAACTTTCTTTTTTTTTTAGTTCTGTGTGTCAAAAATGTTCATTCTGTGAGTAACAGTGGGAAAGTGACAAACATGAGTGAATTGTCACTATATGACTGAATTGGAGTGAATTTGCTGCTATCTCTGTAAGGAAGCGAGCTAGAGCGCTGAAACTGAGGCTATACGCACTTTCATGAAAACACGCTTCTTTGAGGTTTTAAGCTCAGAACGTGAATCTGTGCAGGTTTCTGGCCTGGGAACTGCTTCAGATCACTGTGCTATGCATATATGGTATCGATTGGTGCAATGTGCATGTCTTGTCATAGGGAAGTGAATATAGGCTTCTGAAGTGAAAATATCCACTTTTTAAAAAACTTTCTTTTTTTTTAGTTCTGTGTGTCAAAAATGTTCATTCTGTGAGTAACAGTGTGAAAGTGACAAACATGAGTGAATTGTCACGATATGACTGAATTGGAGTAAATTTGCTGCTATCTCCGCCAGGAAGCGAGCTAGAGCCCTGAAACTGTGGCTATACGCACTTTCATGAAAACACGCTTCTTTGAGGTTTTACGCTCAGAACGTGAATCTGTGCATGTTTCTGGCCTGGGAACTGCTTCAGAACACTGGGCAATGCATATATGGTATCGAATGGTCCTTTGTGCATGTATTGCAATTGGGAAGTGAATATAAGCTTCTGAAGTTAATATATGCACTTTTTAAAAAAAGTTCTTTTTTTTAGTTCAGCGTGTCGAAAATGTTCATTCTGTGCGTAACTCAGTAGGAAAGTGACAAACATGAGTGAATTGTCATTATATGACTGAATTGGAGTGAATTTGCTGCTATCTCTGTAAAGAAGCGAGCTAGAGCGCTGAAACTGTGGCTATATGCACTTTCATGAAAACACGCTTCTTTGAGGTTTTAAACTTGGATCGTGAATCTGTGCATGCTTCTGGCCTGGGAACTGCTTCAGATCACTGTGGAATGCATATGTGGTATTGATTGGTGCACTGGGCATGTATTGCCATTGGGAAGTGAACACAAGCTTCTGAAGTGAAAATATCTACTTTTTATAAAACTTTCTCTTTTTTTAGTTCTGTGTGTCAAAAATGTTCATTCTGTGAGTAACAGTGGGAAAGTAACAATCATGAGTGAATTGTCACGATATGACTGAATTGGAGTAAATTTGCTGCTATCTCCGCCAGGAAGCGAGCTAGAGCGCTGAAACTGTGGCTATATGCACTTTCATGAAAACACGCTTCTTTGAGGTTTTAAGCTTGGATCGTGAATCTGTGCATGCTTCTGGCCTGGGAACTGCTTCAGATCACTGTGGAATGCATATGTGGTATTGATTGGTGCACTGGGCATGTATTGCCATTGGGAAGTGAACACAAGCTTCTGAAGTGAAAATATCTACTTTTTATAAAACTTTCTCTTTTTTTAGTTCTGTGTGTCAAAAATGTTCATTCTGTGAGTAACAGTGGGAAAGTAACAATCATGAGTGAATTGTCAGGATATGACTGAATTGGACTAAATTTGATGCTATCTCTGCCAGGAAGCGAGCTAGAGCGCTGAAACTGGGGCTATAAGCACTTTCATTAAAACACACTTCTTTGAGGTTTTAAGCTCAGAACGTGAATCTGTGCATGTTTCTGGCTTGGGAACTGCTTCAGATCACTTTGCAATGCATATGTGCTATTGATTGGTCCTTTGAGCATGTATTGCCTTTGGGAAGTGAACACAAGCTTCTGAAGTGAAAATATCTACTTTTTATAAAACTTTCTCTTTTTTTAGTTCTGTGTGTCAAAAATGTTCATTCTGTGAGTAACAGTGGGAAAGTAACAATCATGAGTGAATTGTCAGGATATGACTGAATTGGACTAAATTTGATGCTATCTCTGCCAGGAAGCGAGCTAGAGCGCTGAAACTGTGGCCTTAAGCACTTTCATTAAAACACACTTCTTTGAGGTTTTAAGCTCAGAACGTGAATCTGTGCATGTTTCTGGCTTGGGAACTGCTTCAGATCACTTTGCAATGCATATGTGCTATTGATTGGTCCTTTGAGCATGTATTGCCTTTGGGAAGTGAACACAAGCTTCTGAAGTGAAAATATCTACTTTTTATAAAACTTTCTTTTTTTTAATTCTGTGTGTCAAAAATGTTCATTCTGTGAGTAACAGCGGGAAAGTGACAAACATGAGTGAATTGTCACGATATGACTGAATTGGAGTTAATATGCTGCTATCTCTGTAAGGAAGCGAGCTAGAGCGCTGAAACTGTGGCTATACGCACTTTCATGAAAACACGCTTCTTTGAGGTTTTAAGCTCAGAACGTCAATCTGTGCATGTTTCTGGCCTGAATACTGCTTCAGATCACTGGGCAATGCATATATGGTATCGAATGGTCCTTTGTGCATGTATTGCCATTGGGAAGTGAATATAAGCTTCTGAAGTGAATATATGCACTTTTTAAAAACTTTCTTTTTTTTTTTTAGTTCAGCGTGTCAAAAATGTTCATTCTGTGCGTAACTCAGAAGGAAAGTGACAAAAATGAGTGAATTGTCATTATATGACTGAATTGGAGTGAATTTGCTGCTATCTCTGTAAGGAAGCGAGCTAGAGCGCTGAAACTGAGGCTAGACGCACTTTCATGAAAACACGCTTCTTTGAGGTTTTAAGCTCAGAACGTGAATCTGTGCATGTTTCTGGCTTGGGAACTGCTTCAGATCACTTTGCAATGCATATGTGCTATTGATTGGTCCTTTGAGCATGTATTGCCTTTGGGAAGTGAACACAAGCTTCTGAAGTGAAGATATCTACTTTTTATAAAACTTTCTTTTTTTTTTAGTTCTGTGTGTCAAAAATGTTCATTCTGTGAGTAACAGTGGGAAAGTGACAAACATGAGTGAATTGTCAGGATATGACTGAATTGGACTAAATTTGATGCTATCTCTGCCAGGAAGCGAGCTAGAGCGCTGAAACTGTGGCTATAAGCACTTTCATTAAAACACACTTCTTTGAGGTTTTAAGCTCAGAACGTGAATCTGTGCATGTTTCTGGCTTGGGAACTGCTTCAGATCACTTTGCAATGCATATGTGCTATTGATTGGTCCTTTGAGCATGTATTGCCTTTGGGAAGTGAACACAAGCTTCTGAAGTGAAGATATCTACTTTTTATAAAACTTTCTTTTTTTTTTAGTTCTGTGTGTCAAAAATGTTCATTCTGTGAGTAACAGTGGGAAAGTGACAAACATGAGTGAATTGTCACTATATGACTGAATTGGAGTGAATTTGCTGCTATCTCTGTAAGGAAGCGAGCTAGAGCGCTGAAACTGAGGCTATACGCACTTTCATGAAAACACGCTTCTTTGAGGTTTTAAGCTCAGAACGTGAATCTGTGCATGTTTTTGGCCTGGGAACTGCTTCAGATCACTGTGCTATGCATATATGGTATCGATTGGTGCAATGTGCATGTCTTGTCATAGGGAAGTGAATATAGGCTTCTGAAGTGAAAATATCCACTTTTTAAAAAACTTTCTTTTTTTTTAGTTCTGTGTGTCAAAAATGTTCATTCTGTGAGTAACAGTGTGAAAGTGACAAACATGAGTGAATTGTCACGATATGACTGAATTGGAGTAAATTTGCTGCTATCTCCGCCAGGAAGCGAGCTAGAGCCCTGAAACTGTGGCTATACGCACTTTCATGAAAACACGCTTCTTTGAGGTTTTACGCTCAGAACGTGAATCTGTGCATGTTTCTGGCCTGGGAACTGCTTCAGAACACTGGGCAATGCATATATGGTATCGAATGGTCCTTTGTGCATGTATTGCAATTGGGAAGTGAATATAAGCTTCTGAAGTTAATATATGCACTTTTTAAAAAAAGTTCTTTTTTTTAGTTCAGCGTGTCGAAAATGTTCATTCTGTGCGTAACTCAGTAGGAAAGTGACAAACATGAGTGAATTGTCATTATATGACTGAATTGGAGTGAATTTGCTGCTATCTCTGTAAGGAAGCGAGCTAGAGCGCTGAAACTATGGCTATATGCACTTTCATGAAAACACGCTTCTTTGAGGTTTTAAACTTGGATCGTGAATCTGTGCATGCTTCTGGCCCGGGAACTGCTTCAGATCACTGTGGAATGCATATGTGGTATTGATTGGTGCACTGGGCATGTATTGCCATTGGGAAGTGAACACAAGCTTCTGAAGTGAAAATATCTACTTTTTATAAAACTTTCTCTTTTTTTAGTTCTGTGTGTCAAAAATGTTCATTCTGTGAGTAACAGTGGGAAAGTGACAAACATGAGTGAATTGTCACTATATGACTGAATTGGAGTGAATTTGCTGCTATCTCTGTAAGGAAGCGAGCTAGAGCGCTGAAACTGAGGCTATACGCACTTTCATGAAAACACGCTTCTTTGAGGTTTTAAGCTCAGAACGTGAATCTGTGCATGTTTTTGGCCTGGGAACTGCTTCAGATCACTGTGCTATGCATATATGGTATCGATTGGTGCAATGTGCATGTCTTGTCATAGGGAAGTGAATATAGGCTTCTGAAGTGAAAATATCCACTTTTTAAAAAACTTTCTTTTTTTTTAGTTCTGTGTGTCAAAAATGTTCATTCTGTGAGTAACAGTGTGAAAGTGACAAACATGAGTGAATTGTCACGATATGACTGAATTGGAGTAAATTTGCTGCTATCTCCGCCAGGAAGCGAGCTAGAGCCCTGAAACTGTGGCTATACGCACTTTCATGAAAACACGCTTCTTTGAGGTTTTACGCTCAGAACGTGAATCTGTGCATGTTTCTGGCCTGGGAACTGCTTCAGAACACTGGGCAATGCATATATGGTATCGAATGGTCCTTTGTGCATGTATTGCAATTGGGAAGTGAATATAAGCTTCTGAAGTTAATATATGCACTTTTTAAAAAAAGTTCTTTTTTTTAGTTCAGCGTGTCGAAAATGTTCATTCTGTGCGTAACTCAGTAGGAAAGTGACAAACATGAGTGAATTGTCATTATATGACTGAATTGGAGTGAATTTGCTGCTATCTCTGTAAGGAAGCGAGCTAGAGCGCTGAAACTATGGCTATATGCACTTTCATGAAAACACGCTTCTTTGAGGTTTTAAACTTGGATCGTGAATCTGTGCATGCTTCTGGCCTGGGAACTGCTTCAGATCACTGTGGAATGCATATGTGGTATTGATTGGTGCACTGGGCATGTATTGCCATTGGGAAGTGAACACAAGCTTCTGAAGTGAAAATATCTACTTTTTATAAAACTTTCTCTTTTTTTAGTTCTGTGTGTCAAAAATGTTCATTCTGTGAGTAACAGTGGGAAAGTAACAATCATGAGTGAATTGTCAGGATATGACTGAATTGGACTAAATTTGATGCTATCTCTGCCAGGAAGCGAGCTAGAGCGCTGAAACTGTGGCTATAAGCACTTTCATTAAAACACACTTCTTTGAGGTTTTAAGCTCAGAACGTGAATCTGTGCATGTTTCTGGCTTGGGAACTGCTTCAGATCACTTTGCAATGCATATGTGCTATTGATTGGTCCTTTGAGCATGTATTGCCTTTGGGAAGTGAACACAAGCTTCTGAAGTGAAGATATCTACTTTTTATAAAACTTTCTTTTTTTTTTAGTTCTGTGTGTCAAAAATGTTCATTCTGTGAGTAACAGTGGGAAAGTGACAAACATGAGTGAATTGTCACTATATGACTGAATTGGAGTGAATTTGCTGCTATCTCTGTAAGGAAGCGAGCTAGAGCGCTGAAACTGAGGCTATACGCACTTTCATGAAAACACGCTTCTTTGAGGTTTTAAGCTCAGAACGTGAATCTGTGCATGTTTTTGGCCTGGGAACTGCTTCAGATCACTGTGCTATGCATATATGGTATCGATTGGTGCAATGTGCATGTCTTGTCATAGGGAAGTGAATATAGGCTTCTGAAGTGAAAATATCCACTTTTTAAAAAACTTTCTTTTTTTTTAGTTCTGTGTGTCAAAAATGTTCATTCTGTGAGTAACAGTGTGAAAGTGACAAACATGAGTGAATTGTCACGATATGACTGAATTGGAGTAAATTTGCTGCTATCTCCGCCAGGAAGCGAGCTAGAGCCCTGAAACTGTGGCTATACGCACTTTCATGAAAACACGCTTCTTTGAGGTTTTACGCTCAGAACGTGAATCTGTGCATGTTTCTGGCCTGGGAACTGCTTCAGATCACTGGGCAATGCATATATGGTATCGAATGGTCCTTTGTGCATGTATTGCAATTGGGAAGTGAATATATGCTTCTGAAGTTAATATATGCACTTTTTAAAAAAAGTTCTTTTTTTTAGTTCAGCGTGTCGAAAATGTTCATTCTGTGCGTAACTCAGTAGGAAAGTGACAAACATGAGTGAATTGTCATTATATGACTGAATTGGAGTGAATTTGCTGCTATCTCTGTAAGGAAGCGAGCTAGAGCGCTGAAACTGTGGCTATACGCACTTTCATGAAAACACGCTTCTTTGAGGTTTTAAGCTTGGATCGTGAATCTGTGCATGCTTCTGGCCTGGGAACTGCTTCAGATCACTGTGCTATGCATATATGGTATCGATTGGTGCAATGTGTTTGTCTTGTCATAGGGAAGTGAATATAAGCTTCTGAAGTGAAAATATCCACTTTTTAAAAAACTTTCTTTTTTTTAAGTTTTGTGTGTCAAAAATGTTCATTCTGTGAGTAACAGTGTGAAAGTGACAAACATGAGTGAATTGTCACGATATGACTGAATTGGAGTAAATTTGCTGCTATCTCCGCCAGGAAGCGAGCTAGAGCCCTGAAACTGTGGCTATACGCACTTTCATGAAAACACGCTTCTTTGAGGTTTTACGCCCAGAACGTGAATCTGTGCATGTTTCTGGCCTGGTAACTGCTTCAGATCACTGGGCAATGCATATATGGTATCGAATGGTCCTTTGTGCATGTATTGCAATTGGGAAGTGAATATAAGCTTCTGAAGTGAATATATGCACTTTTTAAAAAAACTTCTTTTTTTTAGTTCAGCGTGTCGAAAATGTTCATTCTGTGCGTAACTCAGTAGGAAAGTGACAAACATGAGTGAATTGTCATTATATGACTGAATTGGAGTGAATTTGCTGCTATCTCTGTAAAGAAGCGAGCTAGAGCGCTGAAACTGTGGCTATATGCACTTTCATGAAAACACGCTTCTTTGAGGTTTTAAACTTGGATCGTGAATCTGTGCATGCTTCTGGCCTGGGAACTGCTTCAGATCACTGTGGAATGCATATGTGGTATTGATTGGTGCACTGGGCATGTATTGCCATTGGGAAGTGAACACAAGCTTCTGAAGTGAAAATATCTACTTTTTATAAAACTTTCTCTTTTTTTAGTTCTGTGTGTCAAAAATGTTCATTCTGTGAGTAACAGTGGGAAAGTAACAATCATGAGTGAATTGTCAGGATATGACTGAATTGGACTAAATTTGATGCTATCTCTGCCAGGAAGCGAGCTAGAGCGCTGAAACTGTGGCTATAAGCACTTTCATTAAAACACACTTCTTTGAGGTTTTAAGCTCAGAACGTGAATCTGTGCATGTTTCTGGCTTGGGAACTGCTTCAGATCACTTTGCAATGCATATGTGCTATTGATTGGTCCTTTGAGCATGTATTGCCTTTGGGAAGTGAACACAAGCTTCTGAAGTGAAGATATCTACTTTTTATAAAACTTTCTTTTTTTTTTAGTTCTGTGTGTCAAAAATGTTCATTCTGTGAGTAACAGTGGGAAAGTGACAAACATGAGTGAATTGTCACTATATGACTGAATTGGAGTGAATTTGCTGCTATCTCTGTAAGGAAGCGAGCTAGAGCGCTGAAACTGAGGCTATACGCACTTTCATGAAAACACGCTTCTTTGAGGTTTTAAGCTCAGAACGTGAATCTGTGCATGTTTTTGGCCTGGGAACTGCTTCAGATCACTGTGCTATGCATATATGGTATCGATTGGTGCAATGTGCATGTCTTGTCATAGGGAAGTGAATATAGGCTTCTGAAGTGAAAATATCCACTTTTTAAAAAACTTTCTTTTTTTTTAGTTCTGTGTGTCAAAAATGTTCATTCTGTGAGTAACAGTGTGAAAGTGACAAACATGAGTGAATTGTCACGATATGACTGAATTGGAGTAAATTTGCTGCTATCTCCGCCAGGAAGCGAGCTAGAGCCCTGAAACTGTGGCTATACGCACTTTCATGAAAACACGCTTCTTTGAGGTTTTACGCTCAGAACGTGAATCTGTGCATGTTTCTGGCCTGGGAACTGCTTCAGAACACTGGGCAATGCATATATGGTATCGAATGGTCCTTTGTGCATGTATTGCAATTGGGAAGTGAATATAAGCTTCTGAAGTTAATATATGCACTTTTTAAAAAAAGTTCTTTTTTTTAGTTCAGCGTGTCGAAAATGTTCATTCTGTGCGTAACTCAGTAGGAAAGTGACAAACATGAGTGAATTGTCATTATATGACTGAATTGGAGTGAATTTGCTGCTATCTCTGTAAGGAAGCGAGCTAGAGCGCTGAAACTATGGCTATATGCACTTTCATGAAAACACGCTTCTTTGAGGTTTTAAACTTGGATCGTGAATCTGTGCATGCTTCTGGCCTGGGAACTGCTTCAGATCACTGTGGAATGCATATGTGGTATTGATTGGTGCACTGGGCATGTATTGCCATTGGGAAGTGAACACAAGCTTCTGAAGTGAAAATATCTACTTTTTATAAAACTTTCTCTTTTTTTAGTTCTGTGTGTCAAAAATGTTCATTCTGTGAGTAACAGTGGGAAAGTAACAATCATGAGTGAATTGTCAGGATATGACTGAATTGGACTAAATTTGATGCTATCTCTGCCAGGAAGCGAGCTAGAGCGCTGAAACTGTGGCTATAAGCACTTTCATTAAAACACACTTCTTTGAGGTTTTAAGCTCAGAACGTGAATCTGTGCATGTTTCTGGCTTGGGAACTGCTTCAGATCACTTTGCAATGCATATGTGCTATTGATTGGTCCTTTGAGCATGTATTGCCTTTGGGAAGTGAACACAAGCTTCTGAAGTGAAGATATCTACTTTTTATAAAACTTTCTTTTTTTTTTAGTTCTGTGTGTCAAAAATGTTCATTCTGTGAGTAACAGTGGGAAAGTGACAAACATGAGTGAATTGTCACTATATGACTGAATTGGAGTGAATTTGCTGCTATCTCTGTATGGAAGCGAGCTAGAGCGCTGAAACTGAGGCTATACGCACTTTCATGAAAACACGCTTCTTTGAGGTTTTAAGCTCAGAACGTGAATCTGTGCATGTTTTTGGCCTGGGAACTGCTTCAGATCACTGTGCTATGCATATATGGTATCGATTGGTGCAATGTGCATGTCTTGTCATAGGGAAGTGAATATAGGCTTCTGAAGTGAAAATATCCACTTTTTAAAAAACTTTCTTTTTTTTTAGTTCTGTGTGTCAAAAATGTTCATTCTGTGAGTAACAGTGTGAAAGTGACAAACATGAGTGAATTGTCACGATATGACTGAATTGGAGTAAATTTGCTGCTATCTCCGCCAGGAAGCGAGCTAGAGCCCTGAAACTGTGGCTATACGCACTTTCATGAAAACACGCTTCTTTGAGGTTTTACGCTCAGAACGTGAATCTGTGCATGTTTCTGGCCTGGGAACTGCTTCAGATCACTGGGCAATGCATATATGGTATCGAATGGTCCTTTGTGCATGTATTGCAATTGGGAAGTGAATATATGCTTCTGAAGTTAATATATGCACTTTTTAAAAAAAGTTCTTTTTTTTAGTTCAGCGTGTCGAAAATGTTCATTCTGTGCGTAACTCAGTAGGAAAGTGACAAACATGAGTGAATTGTCATTATATGACTGAATTGGAGTGAATTTGCTGCTATCTCTGTAAGGAAGCGAGCTAGAGCGCTGAAACTGTGGCTATACGCACTTTCATGAAAACACGCTTCTTTGAGGTTTTAAGCTTGGATCGTGAATCTGTGCATGCTTCTGGCCTGGGAACTGCTTCAGATCACTGTGCTATGCATATATGGTATCGATTGGTGCAATGTGTTTGTCTTGTCATAGGGAAGTGAATATAAGCTTCTGAAGTGAAAATATCCACTTTTTAAAAAACTTTCTTTTTTTTAAGTTTTGTGTGTCAAAAATGTTCATTCTGTGAGTAACAGTGTGAAAGTGACAAACATGAGTGAATTGTCACGATATGACTGAATTGGAGTAAATTTGCTGCTATCTCCGCCAGGAAGCGAGCTAGAGCCCTGAAACTGTGGCTATACGCACTTTCATGAAAACACGCTTCTTTGAGGTTTTACGCTCAGAACGTGAATCTGTGCATGTTTCTGGCCTGGGAACTGCTTCAGATCACTGGGCAATGCATATATGGTATCGAATGGTCCTTTGTGCATGTATTGCAATTGGGAAGTGAATATAAGCTTCTGAAGTTAATATATGCACTTTTTAAAAAAAGTTCTTTTTTTTAGTTCAGCGTGTCGAAAATGTTCATTCTGTGCGTAACTCAGTAGGAAAGTGACAAACATGAGTGAATTGTCATTATATGACTGAATTGGAGTGAATTTGCTGCTATCTCTGTAAGGAAGCGAGCTAGAGCGCTGAAACTGTGGCTATACGCACTTTCATGAAAACACGCTTCTTTGAGGTTTTAAGCTTGGATCGTGAATCTGTGCATGCTTCTGGCCTGGGAACTGCTTCAGATCACTGTGCTATGCATATATGGTATCGATTGGTGCAATGTGTTTGTCTTGTCATAGGGAAGTGAATATAAGCTTCTGAAGTGAAAATATCCACTTTTTAAAAAACTTTCTTTTTTTTAAGTTTTGTGTGTCAAAAATGTTCATTCTGTGAGTAACAGTGTGAAAGTGACAAACATGAGTGAATTGTCAGGATATGACTGAATTGGAGTAAATTTGCTGCTATCTCCGCCAGGAAGCGAGCTAGAGCCCTGAAACTGTGGATATACGCAGTTTCATGAAAACACGCTTCTTTGAGGTTTTACGCCCAGAACGTGAATCTGTGCATGTTTCTGGCCTGGTAACTGCTTCAGATCACTGGGCAATGCATATATGGTATCGAATGGTCCTTTGTGCATGTATTGCAATTGGGAAGTGAATATAAGCTTCTGAAGTGAATATATGCACTTTTTAAAAAAACTTCTTTTTTTTAGTTCAGCGTGTCGAAAATGTTCATTCTGTGCGTAACTCAGTAGGAAAGTGACAAACATGAGTGAATTGTCATTATATGACTGAATTGGAGTGAATTTGCTGCTATCTCTGTAAAGAAGCGAGCTAGAGCGCTGAAACTGTGGCTATATGCACTTTCATGAAAACACGCTTCTTTGAGGTTTTAAACTTGGATCGTGAATCTGTGCATGCTTCTGGCCTGGGAACTGCTTCAGATCACTGTGGAATGCATATGTGGTATTGATTGGTGCACTGGGCATGTATTGCCATTGGGAAGTGAACACAAGCTTCTGAAGTGAAAATATCTACTTTTTATAAAACTTTCTCTTTTTTTAGTTCTGTGTGTCAAAAATGTTCATTCTGTGAGTAACAGTGGGAAAGTAACAATCATGAGTGAATTGTCAGGATATGACTGAATTGGACTAAATTTGATGCTATCTCTGCCAGGAAGCGAGCTAGAGCGCTGAAACTGTGGCTATAAGCACTTTCATTAAAACACACTTCTTTGAGGTTTTAAGCTCAGAACGTGAATCTGTGCATGTTTCTGGCTTGGGAACTGCTTCAGATCACTTTGCAATGCATATGTGCTATTGATTGGTCCTTTGAGCATGTATTGCCTTTGGGAAGTGAACACAAGCTTCTGAAGTGAAGATATCTACTTTTTATAAAACTTTCTTTTTTTTTTAGTTCTGTGTGTCAAAAATGTTCATTCTGTGAGTAACAGTGGGAAAGTGACAAACATGAGTGAATTGTCACTATATGACTGAATTGGAGTGAATTTGCTGCTATCTCTGTAAGGAAGCGAGCTAGAGCGCTGAAACTGAGGCTATACGCACTTTCATGAAAACACGCTTCTTTGAGGTTTTAAGCTCAGAACGTGAATCTGTGCATGTTTTTGGCCTGGGAACTGCTTCAGATCACTGTGCTATGCATATATGGTATCGATTGGTGCAATGTGCATGTCTTGTCATAGGGAAGTGAATATAGGCTTCTGAAGTGAAAATATCCACTTTTTAAAAAACTTTCTTTTTTTTTAGTTCTGTGTGTCAAAAATGTTCATTCTGTGAGTAACAGTGTGAAAGTGACAAACATGAGTGAATTGTCACGATATGACTGAATTGGAGTAAATTTGCTGCTATCTCCGCCAGGAAGCGAGCTAGAGCCCTGAAACTGTGGCTATACGCACTTTCATGAAAACACGCTTCTTTGAGGTTTTACGCTCAGAACGTGAATCTGTGCATGTTTCTGGCCTGGGAACTGCTTCAGAACACTGGGCAATGCATATATGGTATCGAATGGTCCTTTGTGCATGTATTGCAATTGGGAAGTGAATATAAGCTTCTGAAGTTAATATATGCACTTTTTAAAAAAAGTTCTTTTTTTTAGTTCAGCGTGTCGAAAATGTTCATTCTGTGCGTAACTCAGTAGGAAAGTGACAAACATGAGTGAATTGTCATTATATGACTGAATTGGAGTGAATTTGCTGCTATCTCTGTAAGGAAGCGAGCTAGAGCGCTGAAACTATGGCTATACGCACTTTCATGAAAACACGCTTCTTTGAGGTTTTAAGCTTGGATCGTGAATCTGTGCATGCTTCTGGCCTGGGAACTGCTTCAGATCACTGTGCTATGCATATATGGTATCGATTGGTGCAATGTGTTTGTCTTGTCATAGGGAAGTGAATATAAGCTTCTGAAGTGAAAATATCCACTTTTTAAAAAACTTTCTTTTTTTTAAGTTTTGTGTGTCAAAAATGTTCATTCTGTGAGTAACAGTGTGAAAGTGACAAACATGAGTGAATTGTCACGATATGACTGAATTGGAGTAAATTTGCTGCTATCTCCGCCAGGAAGCGAGCTAGAGCCCTGAAACTGTGGATATACGCACTTTCATGAAAACACGCTTCTTTGAGGTTTTACGCCCAGAACGTGAATCTGTGCATGTTTCTGGCCTGGTAACTGCTTCAGATCACTGGGCAATGCATATATGGTATCGAATGGTCCTTTGTGCATGTATTGCAATTGGGAAGTGAATATAAGCTTCTGAAGTGAATATATGCACTTTTTAAAAAAACTTCTTTTTTTTAGTCCAGCGTGTCGAAAATGTTCATTCTGTGCGTAACTCAGTAGGAAAGTGACAAACATGAGTGAATTGTCATTATATGACTGAATTGGAGTGAATTTGCTGCTATCTCTGTAAAGAAGCGAGCTAGAGCGCTGAAACTGTGGCTATATGCACTTTCATGAAAACACGCTTCTTTGAGGTTTTAAACTTGGATCGTGAATCTGTGCATGCTTCTGGCCTGGGAACTGCTTCAGATCACTGTGGAATGCATATGTGGTATTGATTGGTGCACTGGGCATGTATTGCCATTGGGAAGTGAACACAAGCTTCTGAAGTGAAAATATCTACTTTTTATAAAACTTTCTCTTTTTTTAGTTCTGTGTGTCAAAAATGTTCATTCTGTGAGTAACAGTGGGAAAGTAACAATCATGAGTGAATTGTCAGGATATGACTGAATTGGACTAAATTTGATGCTATCTCTGCCAGGAAGCGAGCTAGAGCGCTGAAACTGTGGCTATAAGCACTTTCATTAAAACACACTTCTTTGAGGTTTTAAGCTCAGAACGTGAATCTGTGCATGTTTCTGGCTTGGGAACTGCTTCAGATCACTTTGCAATGCATATGTGCTATTGATTGGTCCTTTGAGCATGTATTGCCTTTGGGAAGTGAACACAAGCTTCTGAAGTGAAGATATCTACTTTTTATAAAACTTTCTTTTTTTTTTAGTTCTGTGTGTCAAAAATGTTCATTCTGTGAGTAACAGTGGGAAAGTGACAAACATGAGTGAATTGTCACTATATGACTGAATTGGAGTGAATTTGCTGCTATCTCTGTAAGGAAGCGAGCTAGAGCGCTGAAACTGAGGCTATACGCACTTTCATGAAAACACGCTTCTTTGAGGTTTTAAGCTCAGAACGTGAATCTGTGCATGTTTTTGGCCTGGGAACTGCTTCAGATCACTGTGCTATGCATATATGGTATCGATTGGTGCAATGTGCATGTCTTGTCATAGGGAAGTGAATATAGGCTTCTGAAGTGAAAATATCCACTTTTTAAAAAACTTTCTTTTTTTTTAGTTCTGTGTGTCAAAAATGTTCATTCTGTGAGTAACAGTGTGAAAGTGACAAACATGAGTGAATTGTCACGATATGACTGAATTGGAGTAAATTTGCTGCTATCTCCGCCAGGAAGCGAGCTAGAGCCCTGAAACTGTGGCTATACGCACTTTCATGAAAACACGCTTCTTTGAGGTTTTACGCTCAGAACGTGAATCTGTGCATGTTTCTGGCCTGGGAACTGCTTCAGATCACTGGGCAATGCATATATGGTATCGAATGGTCCTTTGTGCATGTATTGCAATTGGGAAGTGAATATATGCTTCTGAAGTTAATATATGCACTTTTTAAAAAAAGTTCTTTTTTTTAGTTCAGCGTGTCGAAAATGTTCATTCTGTGCGTAACTCAGTAGGAAAGTGACAAACATGAGTGAATTGTCATTATATGACTGAATTGGAGTGAATTTGCTGCTATCTCTGTAAGGAAGCGAGCTAGAGCGCTGAAACTGTGGCTATACGCACTTTCATGAAAACACGCTTCTTTGAGGTTTTAAGCTTGGATCGTGAATCTGTGCATGCTTCTGGCCTGGGAACTGCTTCAGATCACTGTGCTATGCATATATGGTATCGATTGGTGCAATGTGTTTGTCTTGTCATAGGGAAGTGAATATAAGCTTCTGAAGTGAAAATATCCACTTTTTAAAAAACTTTCTTTTTTTTAAGTTTTGTGTGTCAAAAATGTTCATTCTGTGAGTAACAGTGTGAAAGTGACAAACATGAGTGAATTGTCACGATATGACTGAATTGGAGTAAATTTGCTGCTATCTCCGCCAGGAAGCGAGCTAGAGCCCTGAAACTGTGGCTATACGCACTTTCATGAAAACACGCTTCTTTGAGGTTTTACGCTCAGAACGTGAATCTGTGCATGTTTCTGGCCTGGGAACTGCTTCAGATCACTGGGCAATGCATATATGGTATCGAATGGTCCTTTGTGCATGTATTGCAATTGGGAAGTGAATATAAGCTTCTGAAGTTAATATATGCACTTTTTAAAAAAAGTTCTTTTTTTTAGTTCAGCGTGTCGAAAATGTTCATTCTGTGCGTAACTCAGTAGGAAAGTGACAAACATGAGTGAATTGTCATTATATGACTGAATTGGAGTGAATTTGCTGCTATCTCTGTAAGGAAGCGAGCTAGAGCGCTGAAACTGTGGCTATACGCACTTTCATGAAAACACGCTTCTTTGAGGTTTTAAGCTTGGATCGTGAATCTGTGCATGCTTCTGGCCTGGGAACTGCTTCAGATCACTGTGCTATGCATATATGGTATCGATTGGTGCAATGTGTTTGTCTTGTCATAGGGAAGTGAATATAAGCTTCTGAAGTGAAAATATCCACTTTTTAAAAAACTTTCTTTTTTTTAAGTTTTGTGTGTCAAAAATGTTCATTCTGTGAGTAACAGTGTGAAAGTGACAAACATGAGTGAATTGTCAGGATATGACTGAATTGGAGTAAATTTGCTGCTATCTCCGCCAGGAAGCGAGCTAGAGCCCTGAAACTGTGGATATACGCAGTTTCATGAAAACACGCTTCTTTGAGGTTTTACGCCCAGAACGTGAATCTGTGCATGTTTCTGGCCTGGTAACTGCTTCAGATCACTGGGCAATGCATATATGGTATCGAATGGTCCTTTGTGCATGTATTGCAATTGGGAAGTGAATATAAGCTTCTGAAGTGAATATATGCACTTTTTAAAAAAACTTCTTTTTTTTAGTTCAGCGTGTCGAAAATGTTCATTCTGTGCGTAACTCAGTAGGAAAGTGACAAACATGAGTGAATTGTCATTATATGACTGAATTGGAGTGAATTTGCTGCTATCTCTGTAAAGAAGCGAGCTAGAGCGCTGAAACTGTGGCTATATGCACTTTCATGAAAACACGCTTCTTTGAGGTTTTAAACTTGGATCGTGAATCTGTGCATGCTTCTGGCCTGGGAACTGCTTCAGATCACTGTGGAATGCATATGTGGTATTGATTGGTGCACTGGGCATGTATTGCCATTGGGAAGTGAACACAAGCTTCTGAAGTGAAAATATCTACTTTTTATAAAACTTTCTCTTTTTTTAGTTCTGTGTGTCAAAAATGTTCATTCTGTGAGTAACAGTGGGAAAGTAACAATCATGAGTGAATTGTCAGGATATGACTGAATTGGACTAAATTTGATGCTATCTCTGCCAGGAAGCGAGCTAGAGCGCTGAAACTGTGGCTATAAGCACTTTCATTAAAACACACTTCTTTGAGGTTTTAAGCTCAGAACGTGAATCTGTGCATGTTTCTGGCTTGGGAACTGCTTCAGATCACTTTGCAATGCATATGTGCTATTGATTGGTCCTTTGAGCATGTATTGCCTTTGGGAAGTGAACACAAGCTTCTGAAGTGAAGATATCTACTTTTTATAAAACTTTCTTTTTTTTTTAGTTCTGTGTGTCAAAAATGTTCATTCTGTGAGTAACAGTGGGAAAGTGACAAACATGAGTGAATTGTCACTATATGACTGAATTGGAGTGAATTTGCTGCTATCTCTGTAAGGAAGCGAGCTAGAGCGCTGAAACTGAGGCTATACGCACTTTCATGAAAACACGCTTCTTTGAGGTTTTAAGCTCAGAACGTGAATCTGTGCATGTTTTTGGCCTGGGAACTGCTTCAGATCACTGTGCTATGCATATATGGTATCGATTGGTGCAATGTGCATGTCTTGTCATAGGGAAGTGAATATAGGCTTCTGAAGTGAAAATATCCACTTTTTAAAAAACTTTCTTTTTTTTTAGTTCTGTGTGTCAAAAATGTTCATTCTGTGAGTAACAGTGTGAAAGTGACAAACATGAGTGAATTGTCACGATATGACTGAATTGGAGTAAATTTGCTGCTATCTCCGCCAGGAAGCGAGCTAGAGCCCTGAAACTGTGGCTATACGCACTTTCATGAAAACACGCTTCTTTGAGGTTTTACGCTCAGAACGTGAATCTGTGCATGCTTCTGGCCTGGGAACTGCTTCAGAACACTGGGCTATGCATATATGGTATCGATTGGTCCTTTGTGCATGTATTGCAATTGGGAAGTGAATATAAGCTTCTGAAGTTAATATATGCACTTTTTAAAAAAAGTTCTTTTTTTTAGTTCAGCGTGTCGAAAATGTTCATTCTGTGCGTAACTCAGTAGGAAAGTGACAAACATGAGTGAATTGTCATTATATGACTGAATTGGAGTGAATTTGCTGCTATCTCTGTAAGGAAGCGAGCTAGAGCGCTGAAACTATGGCTATACGCACTTTCATGAAAACACGCTTCTTTGAGGTTTTAAGCTTGGATCGTGAATCTGTGCATGCTTCTGGCCTGGGAACTGCTTCAGATCACTGTGCTATGCATATATGGTATCGATTGGTGCAATGTGTTTGTCTTGTCATAGGGAAGTGAATATAAGCTTCTGAAGTGAAAATATCCACTTTTTAAAAAACTTTCTTTTTTTTTAAGTTTTGTGTGTCAAAAATGTTCATTCTGTGAGTAACAGTGTGAAAGTGACAAACATGAGTGAATTGTCACGATATGACTGAATTGGAGTAAATTTGCTGCTATCTCCGCCAGGAAGCGAGCTAGAGCCCTGAAACTGTGGATATACGCACTTTCATGAAAACACGCTTCTTTGAGGTTTTACGCCCAGAACGTGAATCTGTGCATGTTTCTGGCCTGGTAACTGCTTCAGATCACTGGGCAATGCATATATGGTATCGAATGGTCCTTTGTGCATGTATTGCAATTGGGAAGTGAATATAAGCTTCTGAAGTGAATATATGCACTTTTTAAAAAAACTTCTTTTTTTTAGTCCAGCGTGTCGAAAATGTTCATTCTGTGCGTAACTCAGTAGGAAAGTGACAAACATGAGTGAATTGTCATTATATGACTGAATTGGAGTGAATTTGCTGCTATCTCTGTAAAGAAGCGAGCTAGAGCGCTGAAACTGTGGCTATATGCACTTTCATGAAAACACGCTTCTTTGAGGTTTTAAACTTGGATCGTGAATCTGTGCATGCTTCTGGCCTGGGAACTGCTTCAGATCACTGTGGAATGCATATGTGGTATTGATTGGTGCACTGGGCATGTATTGCCATTGGGAAGTGAACACAAGCTTCTGAAGTGAAAATATCTACTTTTTATAAAACTTTCTCTTTTTTTAGTTCTGTGTGTCAAAAATGTTCATTCTGTGAGTAACAGTGGGAAAGTAACAATCATGAGTGAATTGTCAGGATATGACTGAATTGGACTAAATTTGATGCTATCTCTGCCAGGAAGCGAGCTAGAGCGCTGAAACTGTGGCTATAAGCACTTTCATTAAAACACACTTCTTTGAGGTTTTAAGCTCAGAACGTGAATCTGTGCATGTTTCTGGCTTGGGAACTGCTTCAGATCACTTTGCAATGCATATGTGCTATTGATTGGTCCTTTGAGCATGTATTGCCTTTGGGAAGTGAACACAAGCTTCTGAAGTGAAAATATCTACTTTTTATAAAACTTTCTTTTTTTTTTAATTCTGTGTGTCAAAAATGTTCATTCTGTGAGTAACAGTGGGAAAGTGACAAACATGAGTGAATTGTCACTATATGACTGAATTGGAGTGAATTTGCTGCTATCTCTGTAAGGAAGCGAGCTAGAGCGCTGAAACTGAGGCTATACGCACTTTCATGAAAACACGCTTCTTTGAGGTTTTAAGCTCAGAACGTGAATCTGTGCATGTTTTTGGCCTGGGAACTGCTTCAGATCACTGTGCTATGCATATATGGTATCGATTGGTGCAATGTGCATGTCTTGTCATAGGGAAGTGAATATAGGCTTCTGAAGTGAAAATATCCACTTTTTAAAAAACTTTCTTTTTTTTTAGTTCTGTGTGTCAAAAATGTTCATTCTGTGAGTAACAGTGTGAAAGTGACAAACATGAGTGAATTGTCACGATATGACTGAATTGGAGTAAATTTGCTGCTATCTCCGCCAGGAAGCGAGCTAGAGCCCTGAAACTGTGGATATACGCACTTTCATGAAAACACGCTTCTTTGAGGTTTTACGCCCAGAACGTGAATCTGTGCATGTTTCTGGCCTGGGAACTGCTTCAGAACACTGGGCAATGCATATATGGTATCGAATGGTCCTTTGTGCATGTATTGCAATTGGGAAGTGAATATAAGCTTCTGAAGTTAATATATGCACTTTTTAAAAAAAGTTCTTTTTTTTAGTTCAGCGTGTCGAAAATGTTCATTCTGTGCGTAACTCAGTAGGAAAGTGACAAACATGAGTGAATTGTCATTATATGACTGAATTGGAGTGAATTTGCTGCTATCTCTGTAAGGAAGCGAGCTAGAGCGCTGAAACTATGGCTATACGCACTTTCATGAAAACACGCTTCTTTGAGGTTTTAAGCTTGGATCGTGAATCTGTGCATGCTTCTGGCCTGGGAACTGCTTCAGATCACTGTGCTATGCATATATGGTATCGATTGGTGCAATGTGTTTGTCTTGTCATAGGGAAGTGAATATAAGCTTCTGAAGTGAAAATATCCACTTTTTAAAAAACTTTCTTTTTTTTTAAGTTTTGTGTGTCAAAAATGTTCATTCTGTGAGTAACAGTGTGAAAGTGACAAACATGAGTGAATTGTCACGATATGACTGAATTGGAGTAAATTTGCTGCTATCTCCGCCAGGAAGCGAGCTAGAGCCCTGAAACTGTGGATATACGCACTTTCATGAAAACACGCTTCTTTGAGGTTTTACGCCCAGAACGTGAATCTGTGCATGTTTCTGGCCTGGTAACTGCTTCAGATCACTGGGCAATGCATATATGGTATCGAATGGTCCTTTGTGCATGTATTGCAATTGGGAAGTGAATATAAGCTTCTGAAGTGAATATCTGCACTTTTTAAAAAAACTTCTTTTTTTTAGTCCAGCGTGTCGAAAATGTTCATTCTGTGCGTAACTCAGTAGGAAAGTGACAAACATGAGTGAATTGTCATTATATGACTGAATTGGAGTGAATTTGCTGCTATCTCTGTAAAGAAGCGAGCTAGAGCGCTGAAACTGTGGCTATATGCACTTTCATGAAAACACGCTTCTTTGAGGTTTTAAACTTGGATCGTGAATCTGTGCATGCTTCTGGCCTGGGAACTGCTTCAGATCACTGTGGAATGCATATGTGGTATTGATTGGTGCACTGGGCATGTATTGCCATTGGGAAGTGAACACAAGCTTCTGAAGTGAAAATATCTACTTTTTATAAAACTTTCTCTTTTTTTAGTTCTGTGTGTCAAAAATGTTCATTCTGTGAGTAACAGTGGGAAAGTAACAATCATGAGTGAATTGTCAGGATATGACTGAATTGGACTAAATTTGATGCTATCTCTGCCAGGAAGCGAGCTAGAGCGCTGAAACTGTGGCTATAAGCACTTTCATTAAAACACACTTCTTTGAGGTTTTAAGCTCAGAACGTGAATCTGTGCATGTTTCTGGCTTGGGAACTGCTTCAGATCACTTTGCAATGCATATGTGCTATTGATTGGTCCTTTGAGCATGTATTGCCTTTGGGAAGTGAACACAAGCTTCTGAAGTGAAAATATCTACTTTTTATAAAACTTTCTTTTTTTTTTAATTCTGTGTGTCAAAAATGTTCATTCTGTGAGTAACAGTGGGAAAGTGACAAACATGAGTGAATTGTCACGATATGATTGAATTGGAGTTAATATGCTGCTATCTCTGTAAGGAAGCGAGCTAGAGCGCTGAAACTGTGGATATACGCACTTTCATGAAAACATGCTACTTTGAGGTTTTTAGCTCAGAACGTGAATCTGTGCATGTTTCTGGCCTGGATACTGCTTCAGATCACTGGGCAATGCATATATGGTATCGAATGGTCCTTTGTGCATGTATTGCCATTGGGAAGTGAATATAAGCTTCTGAAGTGAATATATGCACTTTTTAAAAACTTTCTTTTTTTTTTAGTTCAGCGTGTCAAAAATGTTCATTCTGTGCGTAACTCAGAAGGAAAGTGACAAAAATGAGTGAATTGTCATTATATGACTGAATTGGAGTGAATTTGCTGCTATCTCTGGAAGGAAGCGAGCTAGAGCGCTGAAACTGAGGCTATACGCACTTTCATGAAAACACGCTTCTTTGAGGTTTTAAGCTCAGAACGTGAATCTGTGCATGTTTCTAGCCTGGGAATTGCTTCAGATCACTGTGCTATGCATATATGGTATCGATTTGTGCAATGTGCATGTCTTGCCATAGGGAAGTGAATATAAGCTTCTGAATTTAAAATATTCACTTTTTAAAAAACTTTCTTTTTTTTTAGTTCTGTGTGTCAAAAATGTTCATTCTGTGAGTAACAGTGGAAAAAAAACAGGCATGAGTGAATTGTCACGATATGACTGATTTGGAGTAAATTTGATGCTATCTCCGGCAGGAAGCGAGCTAGAGCGCTGAAACTGTGGCTATTCGCACTTTCATGAAAACACGCTTCTTTGAGGTTTTAAGCTCAGAACGTGAATCTGTGCATGTTTCTGGCCTGGGAACTGCTTCAGATCACTGTGGAATGCATATATGGTATCAATTGGTGCAATGTGCTTGTCTTGTCATAGGGAAGTGAATATAAGCTTCTGAAGTGAAAATATCCACTTTTTAAAAAACTTTCTTTTTTTTTAGTTCTGTGTGTCAAAAATGTTCATTCTGTGAGTAACAGTGTGAAAGTGACAAACATGAGTGAATTGTCACGATATGACTGAATTGGAGTAAATTTGCTGCTATCTCCGCCAGGAAGCGAGCTAGAGCCCTGAAACTGTGGCTATACGCAATTTCATGAAAACACGCTTCTTTGAGGTTTTAAGCTCAGAACGTGAATCTGTGCATGTTTCTGGCCTGGGAACTGCTTCAGATCACTGTGGAATGCATATAATGTATCAATTGGTGCAATGTGTTTGTCTTGTCATAGGGAAGTGAATATAAGCTTCTGAAGTGAAAATATCCACTTTTTAAAAAACTTTCTTTTTTTTTAGTTCTGTCTGTCAAAAATGTTCATTCTGTGAGAAACAGTGGAAAAGTAACAGTCATGAGTGAATTGTCACGATATGACTGAATTGGAGTAAATTTGCTGCTATCTCCGCCAGGAAGCGAGCTAGAGCCCTGAAACTGTGGCTATACGCACTTTCATGAAAACACGCTTCTTTGAGGTTTTAAGCTCAGAACGTGAATCTGTGCAAGTTTCTGGCCTGGGAACTGCTTCAGATCACTGGGCAATGCATATATGGTATCGAATGGTCCTTTGTGCATGTATTGCAATTGGGAAGTGAATATAAGCTTCTGAAGTGAATATATGCACTTTTTAAAAAAACTTCTTTTTTTTTAGTTCAGCGTGTCGAAAATGTTAATTCTGTGCGTAACTCCGTAGGAAAGTGACAAACATGAGTGAATTGTCATTATATGACTGAATTGGAGTGATTTTGCTGCTATCTCTGTAAGGAAGCGAGCTAGAGCGCTGAAACTGTGGCTATATGCACTTTCATGAAAACACGCTTCTTTGAGGTTTTAAGCTTGGATCGTGAATCTGTGCATGCTTCTGGCCTGGGAACTGCTTCAGATCACTGTGGAATGCATATGTGGTATTGATTGGTGCACTGGGCATGTATTGCCATTGGGAAGTGAACACAAGCTTCTGAAGTGAAAATATCTACTTTTTATAAAACTTTCTCTTTTTTTAGTTCTGTGTGTCAAAAATGTTCATTCTGTGAGTAACAGTGGGAAAGTAACAATCATGAGTGAATTGTCAGGATATGACTGAATTGGACTAAATTTGATGCTATCTCTGCCAGGAAGCGAGCTAGAGCGCTGAAACTGTGGCTATAAGCACTTTCATTAAAACACACTTCTTTGAGGTTTTAAGCTCAGAACGTGAATCTCTGCATGTTTCTGGCTTGGGAACTGCTTCAGATCACTTTGCAATGCATATGTGCTATTGATTGGTCCTTTGAGCATGTATTGCCTTTGGGAAGTGAACACAAGCTTCTGAAGTGAAAATATCTACTTTTTATAAAACTTTCTTTTTTTTTAATTCTGTGTGTCAAAAATGTTCATTCTGTGAGTAACAGCGGGAAAGTGACAAACATGAGTGAATTGTCACGATATGACTGAATTGGAGTTAATATGCTGCTATCTCTGTAAGGAAGCGAGCTAGAGCGCTGAAACTGTGGCTATACGCACTTTCATGAAAACACGCTTCTTTGAGGTTTTAAGCTTGGATCGTGAATCTGTGCATGCTTCTGGCCTGGGAACTGCTTCAGATCACTGTGGAATGCATATGTGGTATTGATTGGTGCACTGGGCATGTATTGCCATTGGGAAGTGAACACAAGCTTCTGAAGTGAAAATATCTACTTTTTATAAAACTTTCTCTTTTTTTAGTTCTGTGTGTCAAAAATGTTCATTCTGTGAGTAACAGTGGGAAAGTAACAATCACGAGTGAATTGTCAGGATATGACTGAATTGGACTAAATTTGATAATATCTCTGCCAGGAAGCGAGCTAGAGCAATGAAACTGTGGCTATAAGCACTTTCATTAAAACACACTTCTTTGAGGTTTTAAGCTCAGAACGTGAATCTGTGCATGTTTCTGGCTTGGGAACTGCTTCAGATCACTTTGCAATGCATATGTGCTATTGATTGGTCCTTTGAGCATGTATTGCCTTTGGGAAGTGAACACAAGCTTCTGAAGTGAAAATATCTACTTTTTATAAAACTTTCTTTTTTTTTTAATTCTGTGTGTCAAAAATGTTCATTCTGTGAGTAACAGTGGGAAAGTGACAAACATGAGTGAATTGTCACGATATGATTGAATTGGAGTTAATATGCTGCTATCTCTGTAAGGAAGCGAGCTAGAGCGCTGAAACTGTGGCTATACGCACTTTCATGAAAACATGCTACTTTGAGGTTTTAAGCTCAGAACGTGAATCTGTGCATGTTTCTGGCCTGGATACTGCTTCAGATCACTGGGCAATGCATATATGGTATCGAATGGTCCTTTGTGCATGTATTGCCATTGGGAAGTGAATATAAGCTTCTGAAGTGAATATATGCACTTTTTAAAAACTTTCTTTTTTTTTTAGTTCAGCGTGTCAAAAATGTTCATTCTGTGCGTAACTCAGAAGGAAAGTGACAAAAATGAGTGAATTGTCATTATATGACTGAATTGGAGTGAATTTGCTGCTATCTCTGGAAGGAAGCGAGCTAGAGCGCTGAAACTGAGGCTATACGCACTTTCATGAAAACACGCTTCTTTGAGGTTTTAAGCTCAGAACGTGAATCTGTGCAAGTTTCTGGCCTGGGAACTGCTTCAGATCACTGGGCAATGCATATATGGTATCGAATGGTCCTTTGTGCATGTATTGCAATTGGGAAGTGAATATAAGCTTCTGAAGTGAATATATGCACTTTTTAAAAAAACTTCTTTTTTTTTAGTTCAGCGTGTCGAAAATGTTAATTCTGTGCGTAACTCCGTAGGAAAGTGACAAACATGAGTGAATTGTCATTATATGACTGAATTGGAGTGATTTTGCTGCTATCTCTGTAAGGAAGCGAGCTAGAGCGCTGAAACTGTGGCTATATGCACTTTCATGAAAACACGCTTCTTTGAGGTTTTAAGCTTGGATCGTGAATCTGTGCATGCTTCTGGCCTGGGAACTGCTTCAGATCACTGTGGAATGCATATGTGGTATTGATTGGTGCACTGGGCATGTATTGCCATTGGGAAGTGAACACAAGCTTCTGAAGTGAAAATATCTACTTTTTATAAAACTTTCTCTTTTTTTAGTTCTGTGTGTCAAAAATGTTCATTCTGTGAGTAACAGTGGGAAAGTAACAATCATGAGTGAATTGTCAGGATATGACTGAATTGGACTAAATTTGATGCTATCTCTGCCAGGAAGCGAGCTAGAGCGCTGAAACTGTGGCTATAAGCACTTTCATTAAAACACACATCTTTGAGGTTTTAAGCTCAGAACGTGAATCTCTGCATGTTTCTGGCTTGGGAACTGCTTCAGATCACTTTGCAATGCATATGTGCTATTGATTGGTCCTTTGAGCATGTATTGCCTTTGGGAAGTGAACACAAGCTTCTGAAGTGAAAATATCTACTTTTTATAAAACTTTCTTTTTTTTTAATTCTGTGTGTCAAAAATGTTCATTCTGTGAGTAACAGCGGGAAAGTGACAAACATGAGTGAATTGTCACGATATGACTGAATTGGAGTTAATATGCTGCTATCTCTGTAAGGAAGCGAGCTAGAGCGCTGAAACTGTGGCTATACGCACTTTCATGAAAACACGCTTCTTTGAGGTTTTAAACTTGGATCGTGAATCTGTGCATGCTTCTGGCCTGGGAACTGCTTCAGATCACTGTGGAATGCATATGTGGTATTGATTGGTGCACTGGGCATGTATTGCCATTGGGAAGTGAACACAAGCTTCTGAAGTGAAAATATCTACTTTTTATAAAACTTTCTCTTTTTTTAGTTCTGTGTGTCAAAAATGTTCATTCTGTGAGTAACAGTGGGAAAGTAACAATCACGAGTGAATTGTCAGGATATGACTGAATTGGACTAAATTTGATAATATCTCTGCCAGGAAGCGAGCTAGAGCAATGAAACTGTGGCTATAAGCACTTTCATTAAAACACACTTCTTTGAGGTTTTAAGCTCAGAACGTGAATCTGTGCATGTTTCTGGCTTGGGAACTGCTTCAGATCACTTTGCAATGCATATGTGCTATTGATTGGTCCTTTGAGCATGTATTGCCTTTGGGAAGTGAACACAAGCTTCTGAAGTGAAAATATCTACTTTTTATAAAACTTTCTTTTTTTTTTAATTCTGTGTGTCAAAAATGTTCATTCTGTGAGTAACAGTGGGAAAGTGACAAACATGAGTGAATTGTCACGATATGATTGAATTGGAGTTAATATGCTGCTATCTCTGTAAGGAAGCGAGCTAGAGCGCTGAAACTGTGGCTATACGCACTTTCATGAAAACATGCTACTTTGAGGTTTTAAGCTCAGAACGTGAATCTGTGCATGTTTCTGGCCTGGATACTGCTTCAGATCACTGGGCAATGCATATATGGTATCGAATGGTCCTTTGTGCATGTATTGCCATTGGGAAGTGAATATAAGCTTCTGAAGTGAATATATGCACTTTTTAAAAACTTTCTTTTTTTTTTAGTTCAGCGTGTCAAAAATGTTCATTCTGTGCGTAACTCAGAAGGAAAGTGACAAAAATGAGTGAATTGTCATTATATGACTGAATTGGAGTGAATTTGCTGCTATCTCTGGAAGGAAGCGAGCTAGAGCGCTGAAACTGAGGCTATACGCACTTTCATGAAAACACGCTTCTTTGAGGTTTTAAGCTCAGAACGTGAATCTGTGCATGTTTCTAGCCTGGGAATTGCTTCAGATCACTGTGCTATGCATATATGGTATCGATTTGTGCAATGTGCATGTCTTGCCATAGGGAAGTGAATATAAGCTTCTGAATTTAAAATATTCACTTTTTAAAAAACTTTCTTTTTTTTTAGTTCTGTGTGTCAAAAATGTTCATTCTGTGAGTAACAGTGGAAAAAAAACAGGCATGAGTGAATTGTCACGATATGACTGATTTGGAGTAAATTTGATGCTATCTCCGGCAGGAAGCGAGCTAGAGCGCTGAAACTGTGGCTATTCGCACTTTCATGAAAACACGCTTCTTTGAGGTTTTAAGCTCAGAACGTGAATCTGTGCATGTTTCTGGCCTGGGAACTGCTTCAGATCACTGTGGAATGCATATATGGTATCAATTGGTGCAATGTGCTTGTCTTGTCATAGGGAAGTGAATATAAGCTTCTGAAGTGAAAATATCCACTTTTTAAAAAACTTTCTTTTTTTTTAGTTCTGTGTGTCAAAAATGTTCATTCTGTGAGTAACAGTGTGAAAGTGACAAACATGAGTGAATTGTCACGATATGACTGAATTGGAGTAAATTTGCTGCTATCTCCGCCAGGAAGCGAGCTAGAGCCCTGAAACTGTGGCTATACGCAATTTCATGAAAACACGCTACTTTGAGGTTTTAAGCTCAGAACGTGAATCTGTGCATGTTTCTGGCCTGGGAACTGCTTCAGATCACTGTGGAATGCATATAATGTATCAATTGGTGCAATGTGTTTGTCTTGTCATAGGGAAGTGAATATAAGCTTCTGAAGTGAAAATATCCACTTTTTAAAAAACTTTCTTTTTTTTAGTTCTGTCTGTCAAAAATGTTCATTCTGTGAGAAACAGTGGAAAAGTAACAGTCATGAGTGAATTGTCACGATATGACTGAATTGGAGTAAATTTGCTGCTATCTCCGCCAGGAAGCGAGCTAGAGCCCTGAAACTGTGGCTATACGCACTTTCATGAAAACACGCTTCTTTGAGGTTTTAAGCTCAGAACGTGAATCTGTGCAAGTTTCTGGCCTGGGAACTGCTTCAGATCACTGGGCAATGCATATATGGTATCGAATGGTCCTTTGTGCATGTATTGCGATTGGGAAGTGAATATAAGCTTCTGAAGTGAATATATGCACTTTTTAAAAAAACATCTTTTTTTTTAGTTCAGCGTGTCGAAAATGTTAATTCTGTGCGTAACTCCGTAGGAAAGTGACAAACATGAGTGAATTGTCATTATATGACTGAATTGGAGTGATTTTGCTGCTATCTCTGTAAGGAAGCGAGCTAGAGCGCTGAAACTGTGGCTATATGCACTTTCATGAAAACACGCTTCTTTGAGGTTTTAAGCTTGGATCGTGAATCTGTGCATGCTTCTGGCCTGGGAACTGCTTCAGATCACTGTGGAATGCATATGTGGTATTGATTGGTGCACTGGGCATGTATTGCCATTGGGAAGTGAACACAAGCTTCTGAAGTGAAAATATCTACTTTTTATAAAACTTTCTCTTTTTTTAGTTCTGTGTGTCAAAAATGTTCATTCTGTGAGTAACAGTGGGAAAGTAACAATCATGAGTGAATTGTCAGGATATGACTGAATTGGACTAAATTTGATGCTATCTCTGCCAGGAAGCGAGCTAGAGCGCTGAAACTGTGGCTATAAGCACTTTCATTAAAACACACTTCTTTGAGGTTTTAAGCTCAGAACGTGAATCTCTGCATGTTTCTGGCTTGGGAACTGCTTCAGATCACTTTGCAATGCATATGTGCTATTGATTGGTCCTTTGAGCATGTATTGCCTTTGGGAAGTGAACACAAGCTTCTGAAGTGAAAATATCTACTTTTTATAAAACTTTCTTTTTTTTTAATTCTGTGTGTCAAAAATGTTCATTCTGTGAGTAACAGCGGGAAAGTGACAAACATGAGTGAATTGTCACGATATGACTGAATTGGAGTTAATATGCTGCTATCTCTGTAAGGAAGCGAGCTAGAGCGCTGAAACTGTGGCTATACGCACTTTCATGAAAACACGCTTCTTTGAGGTTTTAAACTTGGATCGTGAATCTTTTCATGCTTCTGGCCTGGGAACTGCTTCAGATCACTGTGGAATGCATATGTGGTATTGATTGGTGCACTGGGCATGTATTGCCATTGGGAAGTGAACACAAGCTTCTGAAGTGAAAATATCTACTTTTTATAAAACTTTCTCTTTTTTTAGTTCTGTGTGTCAAAAATGTTCATTCTGTGAGTAACAGTGGGAAAGTAACAATCATGAGTGAATTGTCAGGATATGACTGAATTGGACTAAATTTGATAATATCTCTGCCAGGAAGCGAGCTAGAGCAATGAAACTGTGGCTATAAGCACTTTCATTAAAACACACTTCTTTGAGGTTTTAAGCTCAGAACGTGAATCTGTGCATGTTTCTGGCTTGGGAACTGCTTCAGATCACTTTGCAATGCATATGTGCTATTGATTGGTCCTTTGAGCATGTATTGCCTTTGGGAAGTGAACACAAGCTTCTGAAGTGAAAATATCTACTTTTTATAAAACTTTCTTTTTTTTTTAATTCTGTGTGTCAAAAATGTTCATTCTGTGAGTAACAGTGGGAAAGTGACAAACATGAGTGAATTGTCACGATATGATTGAATTGGAGTTAATATGCTGCTATCTCTGTAAGGAAGCGAGCTAGAGCGCTGAAACTGTGGCTATACGCACTTTCATGAAAACATGCTACTTTGAGGTTTTAAGCTCAGAACGTGAATCTGTGCATGTTTCTGGCCTGGATACTGCTTCAGATCACTGGGCAATGCATATATGGTATCGAATGGTCCTTTGTGCATGTATTGCCATTGGGAAGTGAATATAAGCTTCTGAAGTGAATATATGCACTTTTTAAAAACTTTCTTTTTTTTTTAGTTCAGCGTGTCAAAAATGTTCATTCTGTGCGTAACTCAGAAGGAAAGTGACAAAAATGAGTGAATTGTCATTATATGACTGAATTGGAGTGAATTTGCTGCTATCTCTGGAAGGAAGCGAGCTAGAGCGCTGAAACTGAGGCTATACGCACTTTCATGAAAACACGCTTCTTTGAGGTTTTAAGCTCAGAACGTGAATCTGTGCATGTTTCTAGCCTGGGAATTGCTTCAGATCACTGTGCTATGCATATATGGTATCGATTTGTGCAATGTGCATGTCTTGCCATAGGGAAGTGAATATAAGCTTCTGAATTTAAAATATTCACTTTTTAAAAAACTTTCTTTTTTTTTAGTTCTGTGTGTCAAAAATGTTCATTCTGTGAGTAACAGTGGAAAAAAAACAGGCATGAGTGAATTGTCACGATATGACTGATTTGGAGTAAATTTGATGCTATCTCCGGCAGGAAGCGAGCTAGAGCGCTGAAACTGTGGCTATTCGCACTTTCATGAAAACACGCTTCTTTGAGGTTTTAAGCTCAGAACGTGAATCTGTGCATGTTTCTGGCCTGGGAACTGCTTCAGATCACTGTGGAATGCATATATGGTATCAATTGGTGCAATGTGCTTGTCTTGTCATAGGGAAGTGAATATAAGCTTCTGAAGTGAAAATATCCACTTTTTAAAAAACTTTCTTTTTTTTTAGTTCTGTGTGTCAAAAATGTTCATTCTGTGAGTAACAGTGTGAAAGTGACAAACATGAGTGAATTGTCACGATATGACTGAATTGGAGTAAATTTGCTGCTATCTCCGCCAGGAAGCGAGCTAGAGCCCTGAAACTGTGGCTATACGCAATTTCATGAAAACACGCTTCTTTGAGGTTTTAAGCTCAGAACGTGAATCTGTGCATGTTTCTGGCCTGGGAACTGCTTCAGATCACTGTGGAATGCATATAATGTATCAATTGGTGCAATGTGTTTGTCTTGTCATAGGGAAGTGAATATAAGCTTCTGAAGTGAAAATATCCACTTTTTAAAAAACTTTCTTTTTTTTTAGTTCTGTCTGTCAAAAATGTTCATTCTGTGAGAAACAGTGGAAAAGTAACAGTCATGAGTGAATTGTCACGATATGACTGAATTGGAGTAAATTTGCTGCTATCTCCGCCAGGAAGCGAGCTAGAGCCCTGAAACTGTGGCTATACGCACTTTCATGAAAACACGCTTCTTTGAGGTTTTAAGCTCAGAACGTGAATCTGTGCAAGTTTCTGGCCTGGGAACTGCTTCAGATCACTGGGCAATGCATATATGGTATCGAATGGTCCTTTGTGCATGTATTGCAATTGGGAAGTGAATATAAGCTTCTGAAGTGAATATATGCACTTTTTAAAAAAACTTCTTTTTTTTTAGTTCAGCGTGTCGAAAATGTTAATTCTGTGCGTAACTCCGTAGGAAAGTGACAAACATGAGTGAATTGTCATTATATGACTGAATTGGAGTGATTTTGCTGCTATCTCTGTAAGGAAGCGAGCTAGAGCGCTGAAACTGTGGCTATATGCACTTTCATGAAAACACGCTTCTTTGAGGTTTTAAGCTTGGATCGTGAATCTGTGCATGCTTCTGGCCTGGGAACTGCTTCAGATCACTGTGGAATGCATATGTGGTATTGATTGGTGCACTGGGCATGTATTGCCATTGGGAAGTGAACACAAGCTTCTGAAGTGAAAATATCTACTTTTTATAAAACTTTCTCTTTTTTTAGTTCTGTGTGTCAAAAATGTTCATTCTGTGAGTAACAGTGGGAAAGTAACAATCATGAGTGAATTGTCAGGATATGACTGAATTGGACTAAATTTGATGCTATCTCTGCCAGGAAGCGAGCTAGAGCGCTGAAACTGTGGCTATAAGCACTTTCATTAAAACACACTTCTTTGAGGTTTTAAGCTCAGAACGTGAATCTGTGCATGTTTCTGGCTTGGGAACTGCTTCAGATCACTTTGCAATGCATATGTGCTATTGATTGGTCCTTTGAGCATGTATTGCCTTTGGGAAGTGAACACAAGCTTCTGAAGTGAAAATATCTACTTTTTATAAAACTTTCTTTTTTTTTAATTCTGTGTGTCAAAAATGTTCATTCTGTGAGTAACAGCGGGAAAGTGACAAACATGAGTGAATTGTCACGATATGACTGAATTGGAGTTAATATGCTGCTATCTCTGTAAGGAAGCGAGCTAGAGCGCTGAAACTGTGGCTATACGCACTTTCATGAAAACACGCTTCTTTGAGGTTTTAAGCTCAGAACGTCAATCTGTGCATGTTTCTGGCCTGGATACTGCTTCAGATCACTGGGCAATGCATATATGGTATCGAATGGTCCTTTGTGCATGTATTGCCATTGGGAAGTGAATATAAGCTTCTGAAGTGAATATATGCACTTTTTAAAAACTTTCTTTTTTTTTTAGTTCAGCGTGTCAAAAATGTTCATTCTGTGCGTAACTCAGAAGGAAAGTGACAAAAATGAGTGAATTGTCATTATATGACTGAATTGGAGTGAATTTGCTGCTATCTCTGGAAGGAAGCGAGCTAGAGCGCTGAAACTGAGGCTATACGCACTTTCATGAAAACACGCTTCTTTGAGGTTTTAAGCTCAGAACGTGAATCTGTGCATGTTTCTAGCCTGGGAATTGCTTCAGATCACTGTGCTATGCATATATGGTATCGATTTGTGCAATGTGCATGTCTTGCCATAGGGAAGTGAATATAAGCTTCTGAATTTAAAATATTCACTTTTTAAAAAACTTTCTTTTTTTTTAGTTCTGTGTGTCAAAAATGTTCATTCTGTGAGTAACAGTGGAAAAAAAACAGGCATGAGTGAATTGTCACGATATGACTGATTTGGAGTAAATTTGATGCTATCTCCGGCAGGAAGCGAGCTAGAGCGCTGAAACTGTGGCTATTCGCACTTTCATGAAAACACGCTTCTTTGAGGTTTTAAGCTCAGAACGTGAATCTGTGCATGTTTCTGGCCTGGGAACTGCTTCAGATCACTGTGGAATGCATATATGGTATCAATTGGTGCAATGTGCTTGTCTTGTCATAGGGAAGTGAATATAAGCTTCTGAAGTGAAAATATCCACTTTTTAAAAAACTTTCTTTTTTTTTAGTTCTGTGTGTCAAAAATGTTCATTCTGTGAGTAACAGTGTGAAAGTGACAAACATGAGTGAATTGTCACGATATGACTGAATTGGAGTAAATTTGCTGCTATCTCCGCCAGGAAGCGAGCTAGAGCCCTGAAACTGTGGCTATACGCAATTTCATGAAAACACGCTTCTTTGAGGTTTTAAGCTCAGAACGTGAATCTGTGCATGTTTCTGGCCTGGGAACTGCTTCAGATCACTGTGGAATGCATATAATGTATCAATTGGTGCAATGTGTTTGTCTTGTCATAGGGAAGTGAATATAAGCTTCTGAAGTGAAAATATCCACTTTTTAAAAAACTTTCTTTTTTTTTAGTTCTGTCTGTCAAAAATGTTCATTCTGTGAGAAACAGTGGAAAAGTAACAGTCATGAGTGAATTGTCACGATATGACTGAATTGGTGTAAATTTGCTGCTATCTCCGCCAGGAAGCGAGCTAGAGCCCTGAAACTGTGGCTATACGCACTTTCATGAAAACACGCTTCTTTGAGGTTTTAAGCTCAGAACGTGAATCTGTGCAAGTTTCTGGCCTGGGAACTGCTTCAGATCACTGGGCAATGCATATATAGTATCGAATGGTCCTTTGTGCATGTATTGCAATTGGGAAGTGAATATAAGCTTCTGAAGTGAATATATGCACTTTTTAAAAAAACTTCTTTTTTTTTAGTTCAGCGTGTCGAAAATGTTAATTCTGTGCGTAACTCCGTAGGAAAGTGACAAACATGAGTGAATTGTCATTATATGACTGAATTGGAGTGATTTTGCTGCTATCTCTGTAAGGAAGCGAGCTAGAGCGCTGAAACTGTGGCTATATGCACTTTCATGAAAACACGCTTCTTTGAGGTTTTAAGCTTGGATCGTGAATCTGTGCATGCTTCTGGCCTGGGAACTGCTTCAGATCACTGTGGAATGCATATGTGGTATTGATTGGTGCACTGGGCATGTATTGCCATTGGGAAGTGAACACAAGCTTCTGAAGTGAAAATATCTACTTTTTATAAAACTTTCTCTTTTTTTAGTTCTGTGTGTCAAAAATGTTCATTCTGTGAGTAACAGTGGGAAAGTAACAATCATGAGTGAATTGTCAGGATATGACTGAATTGGACTAAATTTGATGCTATCTCTGCCAGGAAGCGAGCTAGAGCGCTGAAACTGTGGCTATAAGCACTTTCATTAAAACACACTTCTTTGAGGTTTTAAGCTCAGAACGTGAATCTGTGCATGTTTCTGGCTTGGGAACTGCTTCAGATCACTTTGCAATGCATATGTGCTATTGATTGGTCCTTTGAGCATGTATTGCCTTTGGGAAGTGAACACAAGCTTCTGAAGTGAAAATATCTACTTTTTATAAAACTTTCTTTTTTTTTAATTCTGTGTGTCAAAAATGTTCATTCTGTGAGTAACAGCGGGAAAGTGACAAACATGAGTGAATTGTCACGATATGACTGAATTGGAGTTAATATGCTGCTATCTCTGTAAGGAAGCGAGCTAGAGCGCTGAAACTGTGGCTATACGCACTTTCATGAAAACACGCTTCTTTGAGGTTTTAAGCTCAGAACGTCAATCTGTGCATGTTTCTGGCCTGGATACTGCTTCAGATCACTGGGCAATGCATATATGGTATCGAATGGTCCTTTGTGCATGTATTGCCATTGGGAAGTGAATATAAGCTTCTGAAGTGAATATATGCACTTTTTAAAAACTTTCTTTTTTTTTTAGTTCAGCGTGTCAAAAATGTTCATTCTGTGCGTAACTCAGAAGGAAAGTGACAAAAATGAGTGAATTGTCATTATATGACTGAAATGGAGTGAATTTGCTGCTATCTCTGTAAGGAAGCGAGCTAGAGCGCTGAAACTGAGGCTATACGCACTTTCATGAAAACACGCTTCTTTGAGGTTTTAAGCTCAGAACGTGAATCTGTGCATGTTTCTGGCTTGGGAACTGCTTCAGATCACTTTGCAATGCATATGTGCTATTGATTGGTCCTTTGAGCATGTATTGCCTTTGGGAAGTGAACACAAGCTTCTGAAGTGAAAATATCTACTTTTTATAAAACTTTCTTTTTTTTTTAATTCTGTGTGTCAAAAATGTTCATTCTGTGAGTAACAGTGGGAAAGTGACAAACATGAGTGAATTGTCACGATATGATTGAATTGGAGTTAATATGCTGCTATCTCTGTTAGGAAGCGAGCTAGAGCGCTGAAACTGTGGCTATACGCACTTTCATGAAAACATGCTACTTTGAGGTTTTAAGCTTAGAACGTGAATCTGTGCATGTTTCTGGCCTGGATACTGCTTCAGATCACTGGGCAATGCATATATGGTATCGAATGGTCCTTTGTGCATGTATTGCCATTGGGAAGTGAATATAAGCTTCTGAAGTGAATATATGCACTTTTTAAAAACTTTCTTTTTTTTTTAGTTCAGCGTGTCAAAAATGTTCATTCTGTGCGTAACTCAGAAGGAAAGTGACAAAAATGAGTGAATTGTCATTATATGACTGAATTGGAGTGAATTTGCTGCTATCTCTGGAAGGAAGCGAGCTAGAGCGCTGAAACTGAGGCTATACGCACTTTCATGAAAACACGCTTCTTTGAGGTTTTAAGCTCAGAACGTGAATCTGTGCATGTTTCTAGCCTGGGAATTGCTTCAGATCACTGTGCTATGCATATATGGTATCGATTTGTGCAATGTGCATGTCTTGCCATAGGGAAGTGAATATAAGCTTCTGAATTTAAAATATTCACTTTTTAAAAAACTTTCTTTTTTTTTAGTTCTGTGTGTCAAAAATGTTCATTCTGTGAGTAACAGTGTTAAAAAAAGGCATGAGTGAATTGTCACGATATGACTGATTTGGAGTAAATTTGATGCTATCTCCGGCAGGAAGCGAGCTAGAGCGCTGAAACTGTGGCTATTCGCACTTTCATGAAAACACGCTTCTTTGAGGTTTTAAGCTCAGAACGTGAATCTGTGCATGTTTCTGGCCTGGGAACTGCTTCAGATCACTGTGGAATGCATATATGGTATCAATTGGTGCAATGTGCTTGTCTTGTCATAGGGAAGTGAATATAAGCTTCTGAAGTGAAAATATCCACTTTTTAAAAAACTTTCTTTTTTTTTAGTTCTGTGTGTCAAAAATGTTCATTCTGTGAGTAACAGTGTGAAAGTGACAAACATGAGTGAATTGTCACGATATGACTGAATTGGAGTAAATTTGCTGCTATCTCCGCCAGGAAGCGAGCTAGAGCCCTGAAACTGTGGCTATACGCAATTTCATGAAAACACGCTTCTTTGAGGTTTTAAGCTCAGAACGTGAATCTGTGCATGTTTCTGGCCTGGGAACTGCTTCAGATCACTGTGGAATGCATATAATGTATCAATTGGTGCAATGTGTTTGTCTTGTCATAGGGAAGTGAATATAAGCCTCTGAAGTGAAAATATCCACTTTTTAAAAAACTTTCTTTTTTTTTAGTTCTGTCTGTCAAAAATGTTCATTCTGTGAGAAACAGTGGAAAAGTAACAGTCATGAGTGAATTGTCACGATATGACTGAATTGGAGTAAATTTGCTGCTATCTCCGCCAGGAAGCGAGCTAGAGCCCTGAAACTGTGGCTATACGCACTTTCATGAAAACACGCTTCTTTGAGGTTTTAAGCTCAGAACGTGAATCTGTGCAAGTTTCTGGCCTGGGAACTGCTTCAGATCACTGGGCAATGCATATATGGTATCGAATGGTCCTTTGTGCATGTATTGCAATTGGGAAGTGAATATAAGCTTCTGAAGTGAATATATGCACTTTTTAAAAAAACTTCTTTTTTTTTAGTTCAGCGTGTCGAAAATGTTAATTCTGTGCGTAACTCCGTAGGAAAGTGACAAACATGAGTGAATTGTCATTATATGACTGAATTGGAGTGATTTTGCTGCTATCTCTGTAAGGAAGCGAGCTAGAGCGCTGAAACTGTGGCTATATGCACTTTCATGAAAACACGCTTCTTTGAGGTTTTAAGCTTGGATCGTGAATCTGTGCATGCTTCTGGCCTGGGAACTGCTTCAGATCACTGTGGAATGCATATGTGGTATTGATTGGTGCACTGGGCATGTATTGCCATTGGGAAGTGAACACAAGCTTCTGAAGTGAAAATATCTACTTTTTATAAAACTTTCTCTTTTTTTAGTTCTGTGTGTCAAAAATGTTCATTCTGTGAGTAACAGTGGGAAAGTAACAATCATGAGTGAATTGTCAGGATATGATTGAATTGGACTAAATTTGATGCTATCTCTGCCAGGAAGCGAGCTAGAGCGCTGAAACTGTGGCTGTCAGCACTTTCATTAAAACACACTTCTTTGAGGTTTTAAGCTCAGAACGTGAATCTGTGCATGTTTCTGGCTTGGGAACTGCTTCAGATCACTTTGCAATGCATATGTGCTATTGATTGGTCCTTTGAGCATGTATTGCCTTTGGGAAGTGAACACAAGCTTCTGAAGTGAAAATATCTACTTTTTATAAAACTTTCTTTTTTTTTAATTCTGTGTGTCAAAAATGTTCATTCTGTGAGTAACAGCGGGAAAGTGACAAACATGAGTGAATTGTCACGATATGACTGAATTGGAGTTAATATGCTGCTATCTCTGTAAGGAAGCGAGCTAGAGCGCTGAAACTGTGGCTATACGCACTTTCATGAAAACACGCTTCTTTGAGGTTTTAAGCTCAGAACGTCAATCTGTGCATGTTTCTGGCCTGGATACTGCTTCAGATCACTGGGCAATGCATATATGGTATCGAATGGTCCTTTGTGCATGTATTGCCATTGGGAAGTGAATATAAGCTTCTGAAGTGAAGATATCTACTTTTTATAAAACTTTCTTTTTTTTTTTAGTTCTGTTTGTCAAAAATGTTCATTCTGTGAGTAACAGTGGGAAAGTGACAAACATGAGTGAATTGTCACTATATGACTGAATTGGAGTTAATATGCTGCTATCTCTGTAAGGAAGCGAGCTAGAGCGCTGAAACTGAGGCTATACGCACTTTCATGAAAACACGCTTCTTTGAGGTTTTAAGCTCAGAACGTGAATCTGTGCATGTTTCTGGCCTGGGAACTGCTTCAGATCACTGTGCTATGCATATATGGTATCGATTGGTGCAATGTGCATGTCTTGTCATAGGGAAGTGAATATAGGCTTCTGAAGTGAAAATATCCACTTTTTAAAAAACTTTCTTTTTTTTAGTTCTGTGTGTCAAAAATGTTCATTCTGTGAGTAACAGTGTGAAAGTGACAAACATGAGTGAATTGTCACGATATGACTGAATTGGAGTAAATTTGCTGCTATCTCCGCCAGGAAGCGAGCTAGAGCCCTGAAACTGTGGCTATACGCACTTTCATGAAAACACGCTTCTTTGAGGTTTTACGCTCAGAACGTGAATCTGTGCATGTTTCTGGCCTGGGAACTGCTTCAGATCACTGGGCAATGCATATATGGTATCGAATGGTCCTTTGTGCATGTATTGCAATTGGGAAGTGAATATAAGCTTCTGAAGTTAATATATGCACTTTTTAAAAAAAGTTCTTTTTTTTAGTTCAGCGTGTCGAAAATGTTCATTCTGTGCGTAACTCAGTAGGAAAGTGACAAACATGAGTGAATTGTCATTATATGACTGAATTGGAGTGAATTTGCTGCTATCTCTGTAAGGAAGCGAGCTAGAGCGCTGAAACTGTGGCTATACGCACTTTCATGAAAACACGCTTCTTTGAGGTTTTAAGCTTGGATCGTGAATCTGTGCATGCTTCTGGCCTGGGAACTGCTTCAGATCACTGTGCTATGCATATATGGTATCGATTGGTGCAATGTGTTTGTCTTGTCATAGGGAAGTGAATATAAGCTTCTGAAGTGAAAATATCCACTTTTTAAAAAACTTTCTTTTTTTTTGTGTTTTGTGTGTCAAAAATGTTCATTCTGTGAGTAACAGTGTGAAAGTGACAAACATGAGTGAATTGTCACGATATGACTGAATTGGAGTAAATTTGCTGCTATCTCCGCCAGGAAGCGAGCTAGAGCCCTGAAACTGTGGCTATACGCACTTTCATGAAAACACGCTTCTTTGAGGTTTTACGCCCAGAACGTGAATCTGTGCATGTTTCTGGCCTGGTAACTGCTTCAGATCACTGGGCAATGCATATATGGTATCGAATGGTCCTTTGTGCATGTATTGCAATTGGGAAGTGAATATAAGCTTCTGAAGTGAATATATGCACTTTTTAAAAAAACTTATTTTTTTTAGTTCAGCGTGTCGAAAATGTTCATTCTGTGCGTAACTCAGTAGGAAAGTGACAAACATGAGTGAATTGTCATTATATGACTGAATTGGACTGAATTTGCTGCTATCTCTGTAAAGAAGCGAGCTAGAGCGCTGAAACTGTGGCTATATGCACTTTCATGAAAACACGCTTCTTTGAGGTTTTAAACTTGGATCGTGAATCTGTGCATGCTTCTGGCCTGGGAACTGCTTCAGATCACTGTGGAATGCATATGTGGTATTGATTGGTGCACTGGGCATGTATTGCCATTGGGAAGTGAACACAAGCTTCTGAAGTGAAAATATCTACTTTTTATAAAACTTTCTCTTTTTTTAGTTCTGTGTGTCAAAGATGTTCATTCTGTGAGTAACAGTGGGAAAGTAACAATCATGAGTGAATTGTCAGGATATGACTGAATTGGACTAAATTTGATGCTATCTCTGCCAGGAAGCGAGCTAGAGCGCTGAAACTGTGGCTATAAGCACTTTCATTAAAACACACTTCTTTGAGGTTTTAAGCTCAGAACGTGAATCTGTGCATGTTTCTGGCTTGGGAACTGCTTCAGATCACTTTGCAATGCATATGTGCTATTGATTGGTCCTTTGAGCATGTATTGCCTTTGGGAAGTGAACACAAGCTTCTGAAGTGAAAATATCTACTTTTTATAAAACTTTCTTTTTTTTTTTAATTCTGTGTGTCAAAAATGTTCATTCTGTGAGTAACAGTGGGAAAGTGACAAACATGAGTGAATTGTCACGATATGATTGAATTGGAGTTAATATGCTGCTATCTCTGTAAGGAAGCGAGCTAGAGCGCTGAAACTGTGGCTATACGCACTTTCATGAAAACATGCTACTTTGAGGTTTTAAGCTCAGAACGTGAATCTGTGCATGTTTCTGGCCTGGATATTGCTTCAGATCACTGGGCAATGCATATATGGTATCGAATGGTCCTTTGTGCATGTATTGCCATTGGGAAGTGAATATAAGCTTCTGAAGTGAATATATGCACTTTTTAAAAACTTTCTTTTTTTTTTAGTTCAGCGTGTCAAAAATGTTCATTCTGTGCGTAACTCAGAAGGAAAGTGACAAAAATGAGTGAATTGTCACGATATGACTGAATTGGAGTAAATTTGCTGTTATCTCCGCCAGGAAGCGAGCTAGAGCCCTGAAACTGTGGCTATACGCACTTTCATGAAAACACGCTTCTTTGAGGTTTTATGCTCAGAACGTGAATCTGTGCATGTTTCTGGCCTGGGAACTGCTTCAGATCACTGGGCAATGCATATATGGTATCGAATGGTCCTTTGTGCATGTATTGCAATTGGGAAGTGAATATAAGCTTCTGAAGTTAATATATGCACTTTTTAAAAAAAGTTCTTTTTTTTTAGTTCAGCGTGTCGAAAATGTTCATTCTGTGCGTAACTCAGTAGGAAAGTGACAAACATGAGTGAATTGTCATTATATGACTGAATTGGAGTGAATTTGCAGCTATCTCTGTAAGGAAGCGTGCTAGAGCGCTGAATCTGTGGCTATACGCACTTTCATGAAAACACGCTTCTTTGAGGTTTTAAGCTTGGATCGTGAATCTGTGCATGCTTCTGGCCTGGGAACTGCTTCAGATCACTGTGCTATGCATATATGGTATCGATTGGTGCAATGTGTTTGTCTTGTCATAGGGAAGTGAATATAAGCTTCTGAAGTGAAAATATCCACTTTTTAAAAAACTTTCTTTTTTTTTGTGTTTTGTGTGTCAAAAATGTTCATTCTGTGAGTAACAGTGTGAAAGTGACAAACATGAGTGAATTGTCACGATATGACTGAATTGGAGTAAATTTGCTGCTATCTCCGCCAGGAAGCGAGCTAGAGCCCTGAAACTGTGGCTATACGCACTTTCATGAAAACACGCTTCTTTGAGGTTTTACGCCCAGAACGTGAATCTGTGCATGTTTCTGGCCTGGTAACTGCTTCAGATCACTGGGCAATGCATATATGGTATCGAATGGTCCTTTGTGCATGTATTGCAATTGGGAAGTGAATATAAGCTTCTGAAGTGAATATATGCACTTTTTAAAAAAACTTATTTTTTTTAGTTCAGCGTGTCGAAAATGTTCATTCTGTGCGTAACTCAGTAGGAAAGTGACAAACATGAGTGAATTGTCATTATATGACTGAATTGGACTGAATTTGCTGCTATCTCTGTAAAGAAGCGAGCTAGAGCGCTGAAACTGTGGCTATATGCACTTTCATGAAAACACGCTTCTTTGAGGTTTTAAACTTGGATCGTGAATCTGTGCATGCTTCTGGCCTGGGAACTGCTTCAGATCACTGTGGAATGCATATGTGGTATTGATTGGTGCACTGGGCATGTATTGCCATTGGGAAGTGAACACAAGCTTCTGAAGTGAAAATATCTACTTTTTATAAAACTTTCTCTTTTTTTAGTTCTGTGTGTCAAAAATGTTCATTCTGTGAGTAACAGTGGGAAAGTAACAATCATGAGTGAATTGTCAGGATATGACTGAATTGGACTAAATTTGATGCTATCTCTGCCAGGAAGCGAGCTAGAGCGCTGAAACTGTGGCTATAAGCACTTTCATTAAAACACACTTCTTTGAGGTTTTAAGCTCAGAACGTGAATCTGTGCATGTTTCTGGCTTGGGAACTGCTTCAGATCACTTTGCAATGCATATGTGCTATTGATTGGTCCTTTGAGCATGTATTGCCTTTGGGAAGTGAACACAAGCTTCTGAAGTGAAAATATCTACTTTTTATAAAACTTTCTTTTTTTTTTAATTCTGTGTGTCAAAAATGTTCATTCTGTGAGTAACAGAGGGAAAGTGACAAACATGAGTGAATTGTCACGATATGATTGAATTGGAGTTAATATGCTGCTATCTCTGTAAGGAAGCGAGCTAGAGCGCTGAAACTGTGGCTATACGCACTTTCATGAAAACATGCTACTTTGAGGTTTTAAGCTCAGAACGTGAATCTGTGCATGTTTCTGGCCTGGATATTGCTTCAGATCACTGGGCAATGCATATATGGTATCGAATGGTCCTTTGTGCATGTATTGCCATTGGGAAGTGAATATAAGCTTCTGAAGTGAATATATGCACTTTTTAAAAACTTTCTTTTTTTTTTAGTTCAGCGTGTCAAAAATGTTCATTCTGTGCGTAACTCAGAAGGAAAGTGACAAAAATGAGTGAATTGTCATTATATGACTGAATTGGAGTGAATTTGCTGCTATCTCTGGAAGGAAGCGAGCTAGAGCGCTGAAACTGAGGCTATACGCACTTTCATGAAAACACGCTTCTTTGAGGTTTTAAGCTCAGAACGTGAATCTGTGCATGTTTCTAGCCTGGGAATTGCTTCAGATCACTGTGCTATGCATATATGGTATCGATTTGTGCAATGTGCATGTCTTGCCATAGGGAAGTGAATATAAGCTTCTGAATTTAAAATATTCACTTTTTAAAAAACTTTCTTTTTTTTTAGTTCTGTGTGTCAAAAATGTTCATTCTGTGAGTAACAGTGGAAAAAAAACAGGCATGAGTGAATTGTCACGATATGACTGATTTGGAGTAAATTTGATGCTATCTCCGGCAGGAAGCGAGCTAGAGCGCTGAAACTGTGGCTATTCGCACTTTCATGAAAACACGCTTCTTTGAGGTTTTAAGCTCAGAACGTGAATCTGTGCATGTTTCTGGCCTGGGAACTGCTTCAGATCACTGTGGAATGCATATATGGTATCAATTGGAGCAATGTGCTTGTCTTGTCATTGGGAAGTGAATATAAGCTTCTGAAGTGAAAATATCCACTTTTTAAAAAACTTTCTTTTTTTTTAGTTCTGTGTGTCAAAAATGTTCATTCTGTGAGTAACAGTGTGAAAGTGACAAACATGAGTGAATTGTCACGATATGACTGAATTGGAGTAAATTTGCTGCTATCTCCGCCAGGAAGCGAGCTAGAGCCCTGAAACTGTGGCTATACGCAATTTCATGAAAACACGCCTCTTTGAGGTTTGAAGCTCAGAACGTGAATCTGTGCATGTTTCTGGCCTGGGAACTGCTTCAGATCACTGTGCTATGCATATATGGTATCGATTGGTGCAATGTGCATGTCTTGTCATAGGGAAGTGAATATAAGCTTCTGAAGTGAAGATATCTACTTTTTATAAAACTTTCTTTTTTTTTTAGTTCTGTGTGTCAAAAATGTTCATTCTGTGAGTAACAGTGGGAAAGTGCCAAACATGAGTGAATTGTCACGATTTGACTGAATTGGAGTAAATTTGCTGCTATCTCCGCCAGGAAGCGAGCTAGAGCCCTGAAACTGTGGCTATACGCACTTTCATGAAAACACGCTTCTATGAGGTTTTACGCTCAGAACGTGAATCTGTGCATGTTTCTGGCTTGGGAACTGCTTCAGATCACTGGGCAATGCATATATGGTATCCAATGGTCCTTTGTGCATGTATTGCAATTGGGAAGTGAATATAAGCTTCTGAAGTGAATATATGCACTTTTTAAAAAAACTTCTTTTTTTTAGTTCAGCGTGTCGAAAATGTTCATTCTGTGCGTAACTCAGTAGGAAAGTGACAAACATGAGTGAATTGTCATTATATGACTGAATTGGAGTGAATTTGCTGCTATCTCTGTAAGGAAGCGAGCTAGAGCGCTGAAACTGTGGCTATACGCACTTTCATGAAAACACGCTTCTTTGAGGTTTTAAGCTTGGATCGTGAATCTGTGCATGCTTTTGGCCTGGGAACTGCTTCAGATCACTGTGGCATGCATATGTGGTATTGATTGGTGCACTGGGCATGTATTGCCATTGGGAAATGAACACAAGCTTCTGAAGTGAAAATATCTACTTTTTATAAAACTTTCTCTTTTTTTAGTTCTGTGTGTCAAAAATGTTCATTCTGTGAGTAACAGTGGGAAAGTAACAATCATGAGTGAATTGTCAGGATATGACTGAATTGGACTAAATTTGATGCTATCTCTGCCAGGAAGCGAGCTAGAGCGCTGAAACTGTGGCTATAAGCACTTTCATTAAAACACACTTCTTTGAGGTTTTAAGCTCAGAACGTGAATCTGTGCATGTTTCTGGCTTGGGAACTGCTTCAGATCACTTTGCAATGCATATGTGCTATTGATTGGTCCTTTGAGCATGTATTGCCTTTGGGAAGTGAACACAAGCTTCTGAAGTGAAAATATCTACTTTTTATAAAACTTTCTTTTTTTTTAATTCTGTGTGTCAAAAATGTTCATTCTGTGAGTAACAGTGGGAAAGTGACAAACATGAGTGAATTGTCACGATATGATTGAATTGGAGTTAATATGCTGCTATCTCTGTAAGGAAGCGAGCTAGAGCGCTGAAACTGTGGCTATACGCACTTTCATGAAAACACGCTTCTTTGAGGTTTTAAGCTCAGAACGTGAATCTGTGCATGTTTCTGGCCTGGATACTGCTTCAGATCACTGGGCAATGCATATATGGTATCGAATGGTCCTTTGTGCATGTATTGCCATTGGGAAGTGAATATAAGCTTCTGAAGTGAATATATGCACTTTTTAAAAAAACTTCTTTTTTTTTTAGTTCAGCGTGTCAAAAATGTTCATTCTGTGCGTAACTCAGAAGGAAAGTGACAAAAATGAGTGAATTGTCATTATATGACTGAATTGGAGTGAATTTGCTGCTATCTCTGGAAGGAAGCGAGCTAGAGCGCTGAAACTGAGGCTATACGCACTTTCATGAAAACACGCTTCTTTGAGGTTTTAAGCTCAGAACGTGAATCTGTGCATGTTTCTGGCCTGGGAACTGCTTCAGATCACTGTGCTATGCATATATGGTATCGATTGGTGCAATGTGCATGTCTTGTCATAGGGAAGTGAATATAAGCTTCTGAAGTGAAGATATCTACTTTTTATAAAACTTTCTTTTTTTTTTTAGTTCTGTGTGTCAAAAATGTTCATTCTGTGAGTAACAGTGGGAAAGTGCCAAACATGAGTGAATTGTCACTATTTGACTGAATTGGAGTAAATTTGCTGCTATCTCCGCCAGGAAGCGAGCTAGAGCCCTGAAACTGTGGCTATACGCACTTTCATGAAAACACGCTTCTATGAGGTTTTACGCTCAGAACGTGAATCTGTGCATGTTTCTGGCCTGGTAACTGCTTCAGATCACTGGGCAATGCATATATGGTATCGAATGGTCCTTTGTGCATGTATTGCAATTGGGAAGTGAATATAAGCTTCTGAAGTGAATATATGCACTTTTTAAAAAAACTTCTTTTTTTTAGTTCAGCGTGTCGAAAATGTTCATTCTGTGCGTAACTCAGTAGGAAAGTGACAAACATGAGTGAATTGTCATTATATGACTGAATTGGAGTGAATTTGCTGCTATCTCTGTAAGGAAGCGAGCTAGAGCGCTGAAACTGTGGCTATACGCACTTTCATGAAAACACGCTTCTTTGAGGTTTTAAGCTTGGATCGTGAATCTGTGCATGCTTTTGGCCTGGGAACTGCTTCAGATCACTGTGGCATGCATATGTGGTATTGATTGGTGCACTGGGCATGTATTGCCATTGGGAAATGAACACAAGCTTCTGAAGTGAAAATATCTACTTTTTATAAAACTTTCTCTTTTTTTAGTTCTGTGTGTCAAAAATGTTCATTCTGTGAGTAACAGTGGGAAAGTAACAATCATGAGTGAATTCTCAGGATATGACTGAATTGGATTAAATTTGATGCTATCTCTGCCAGGAAGCGACCTAGAGCGCTGAAACTGTGGCTATAAGCACTTTCATTAAAACACACTTCTTTGAGGTTTTAAGCTCAGAACGTGAATCTGTGCATGTTTCTGGCTTGGGAACTGCTTCAGATCACTTTACAATGCATATGTGCTATTGATTGCTCCTTTGAGCATGTATTGCCTTTGGGAAGTGAACACAAGCTTCTGAAGTGAAAATATCTACTTTTTATAAAACTTTCTTTTTTTTTTAATTCTGTGTGTCAAAAATGTTCATTCTGTGAGTAACAGTGGGAAAGTGACAAACATGAGTGAATTGTCACGATATGATTGAATTGGAGTTAATATGCTGCTATCTCTGTAAGGAAGCGAGCTAGAGCGCTGAAACTGTGGCTATACGCACTTTCATGAAAACACGCTTCTTTGAGGTTTTAAGCTCAGAACGTGAATCTGTGCATGTTTCTGGCCTGGATACTGCTTCAGATCACTGGGCAATGCATATATGGTATCGAATGGTCCTTTGTGCATGTATTGCCATTGGGAAGTGAATATAAGCTTCTGAAGTGAATATATGCACTTTTTAAAAAAACTTCTTTTTTTTTTAGTTCAGCGTGTCAAAAATGTTCATTCTGTGCGTAACTCAGAAGGAAAGTGACAAAAATGAGTGAATTGTCATTATATGACTGAATTGGAGTGAATTTGCTGCTATCTCTGGAAGGAAGCGAGCAAGAGCGCTGAAACTGAGGCTATACGCACTTTCATGAAAACACGCTTCTTTGAGGTTTTAAGCTCAGAACGTGAATCTGTGCATGTTTCTAGCCTGGGAATTGCTTCAGATCACTGTGCTATGCATATATGGTATCGATTTGTGCAATGTGCATGTCTTGCCATAGGGAAGTGAATATAAGCTTCTGAATTTAAAATATTCACTTTTTAAAAAACTTTCTTTTTTTTAGTTCTGTGTGTCAAAAATGTTCATTCTGTGAGTAACAGTGGAAAAAAAACAGGCATGAGTGAATTGTCACGATATGACTGAATTGGAGTATATTTGCTGCTATCTCCGCCAGGAAGCGAGCTAGAGCCCTGAAACTGTGGCTATACGCACTTTCATGAAAACACGCTTCTTTGAGGTTTTAAGCTCAGAACGTGAATCTGTGCATGTTTCTGGCCTGGGAACTGCTTCAGATCACTGTGGAATGCATATAATGTATCAATTGGTGCAATGTGTTTGTCTTGTCATAGGGAAGAGAATATAAGCTTCTGAAGTGAAAATATCCACTTTTTAAAAAACTTTCTTTTTTTTTAGTTCTGTGTGTCAAAAATGTTCATTCTGTGAGAAACAGTGGAAAAGTAACAGTCATGAGTGAATTGTCACGATATGACTGAATTGGAGTATATTTGCTGCTATCTCCGCCAGGAAGCGAGCTAGAGCCCTGAAACTGTGGCTATACGCACTTTCATGAAAACACGCTTCTTTGAGGTTTTAAGCTCAGAACGTCAATCTGTGCATGTTTCTGGCCTGGGAACTGCTTCAGATCACTGGGCAATGCATATATGGTATCGAATGGTCCTTTGTGCATGTATTGCAATTGGGAAGTGAATATAAGCTTCTGAAGTGAATATATGCACTTTTTAAAAATACTTCTTTTTTTTTAGTTCAGCGTGTCGAAAATGTTAATTCTGAGCGTAACTCCGTAGGAAAGTGACAAACATGAGTGAATTGTCATGATATGACTGAATTGGAGTGAATTTGCTGCTATCTCTGTAAGGAAGCGAGCTAGAGCGCTGAAACTGTGGCTAAACGCACTTTCATGAAAACACGCTTCTTTGAGGTTTTAAGCTTGGATCGTGAATCTGTGCATGCTTTTGGCCTGGGAACTGCTTCAGATCACTGTGGAATGCATATGTGGTATTGATTGGTGCACTGGGCATGTTTTGCCATTGGGAAATGAACACAAGCTTCTGAAGTGAAAATATCTACTTTTTATAAAACTTGCTCTTTTTTTAGTTCTGTGTGTCAAAAATGTTCATTCTGTGAGTAACAGTGGGAAAGTAACAATCATGAGTGAATTGTCAGGATATGACTGAATTGGACTAAATTTGATGCTATCTCTGCCAGGAAGCGAGCTAGAGCGCTGAAACTGTGGCTATAAGCACTTTCATTAAAACACACTTCTTTGAGGTTTTAAGCTCAGAACGTGAATCTGTGCATGTTTCTGGCTTGGGAACAGCTTCAGATCACTTTGCAATGCATATGTGCTATTGATTGGTCCTTTGAGCATGTATTGCCTTTGGGAAGTGAACACAAGCTTCTGAAGTGAAAATATCTACTTTTTATAAAACTTTCTTTTTTTTTAATTATGTGTGTCAAAAATGTTCATTCTGTGAGTAACAGCGGGAAAGTGACAAACATGAGTGAATTGTCACGATATGACTGAATAGGAGTTAATATGCTGCTATCTCTGTAAGGAAGCGAGCTAGAGCGCTGAAACTGTGGCTATACGCACTTTCATGAAAACACGCTTCTTTGAGGTTTTAAGCTCAGAACGTCAATCTGTGCATGTTTCTGGCCTGGATACTGCTTCAGATCACTGGGCAATGCATATTTGGTATCGAATGGTCCTTTGTGGATGTATTGCCATTGGGAAGTGAATATAAGCTTCTGAAGTGAATATATGCACTTTTTAAAAACTTTCTTTTTTTTTTAGTTCAGCGTGTCAAAAATGTTCATTCTGTGCGTAACTCAGAAGGAAAGTGACAAAAATGAGTGAATTGTCATTATATGACTGAAATGGAGTGAATTTGCTGCTATCTCTGTAAGGAAGCGAGCTAGAGCGCTGAAACTGAGGCTATACGCACTTTCATGAAAACACGCTTCTTTGAGGTTTTAAGCTCAGAACGTGAATCTGTGCATGTTTCTGGCTTGGGAACTGCTTCAGATCACTTTGCAATGCATATGTGCTATTGATTGGTCCTTTGAGCATGTATTGCCTTTGGGAAGTGAACACAAGCTTCTGAAGTGAAGATATCTACTTTTTATAAAACTTTCTTTTTTTTTTTAGTTCTGTGTGTCAAAAATGTTCATTCTGTGAGTAACAGTGGGAAAGTGACAAACATGAGTGAATTGTCACTATATGACTGAATTGGAGTGAATTTGCTGCTATCTCTGTAAGGAAGCGAGCGAGAGCGCTGAAACTGAGGCTATACGCACTTTCATGAAAACACGCTTCTTTGAGGTTTTAAGCTCAGAACGTGAATCTGTGCATGTTTCTGGCCTGGGAACTGCTTCAGATCACTGTGCTATGCATATATGGTATCGATTGGTGCAATGTGCATGTCTTGTCATAGGGAAGTGAATATAAGCTTCTGAAGTGAAGATATCTACTTTTTATAAAACTTTCTTTTTTTTTTTAGTTCTGTGTGTCAAAAATGTTCATTCTGTGAGTAACAGTGGGAAAGTGCCAAACATGAGTGAATTGTCACTATATGACTGAATTGGAGTAAATTTGCTGCTATCTCCGCCAGGAAGCGAGCTAGAGCCCTGAAACTGTGGCTATACGCACTTTCATGAAAACACGCTTCTTTGAGGTTTTACGCTCAGAACGTGAATCTGTGCATGTTTCTGGCCTGGTAACTGCTTCAGATCACTGGGCAATGCATATATGGTATCGAATGGTCCTTTGTGCATGTATTGCAATTGGGAAGTGAATATAAGCTTCTGAAGTGAATATATGCACTTTTTAAAAAAACTTCTTTTTTTTAGTTCAGCGTGTCGAAAATGTTCATTCTGTGCGTAACTCAGTAGGAAAGTGACAAACATGAGTGAATTGTCATTATATGACTGAATTGGAGTGAATTTGCTGCTATCTCTGTAAGGAAGCGAGCTAGAGCGCTGAAACTGTGGCTATACGCACTTTCATGAAAACACGCTTCTTTGAGGTTTTAAGCTTGGATCGTGAATCTGTGCATGCTTTTGGCCTGGGAACTGCTTCAGATCACTGTGGAATGCATATGTGGTATTGATTGGTCCTTTGAGCATGTATTGCCTTTGGGAAGTGAACACAAGCTTCTGAAGTGAAAATATCTACTTTTTATAAAACTTTCTCTTTTTTTAGTTCTGTGTGTCAAAAATGTTCATTCTGTGAGTAACAGTGGGAAAGTAACAATCATGAGTGAATTGTCAGGATATGACTGAATTGGACTAAATTTGATGCTATCTCTGCCAGGAAGCGAGCTAGAGCGCTGAAACTGTGGCTATAAGCACTTTCATTAAAACACACTTCTTTGAGGTTTTAAGCTCAGAACGTGAATCTGTGCATGTTTCTGGCTTGGGAACTGCTTCAGATCACTTTGCAATGCATATGTGCTATTGATTGGTCCTTTGAGCATGTATTGCCTTTGGGAAGTGAACACAAGCTTCTGAAGTGAAAATATCTACTTTTTATAAAACTTTCTTTTTTTTTTAATTCTGTGTGTCAAAAATGTTCATTCTGTGAGTAACAGTGGGAAAGTGACAAACATGAGTGAATTGTCACGATATGATTGAATTGGAGTTAATATGCTGCTATCTCTGTAAGGAAGCGAGCTAGAGCGCTGAAACTGTGGCTATACGCACTTTCATGAAAACACGCTTCTTTGAGGTTTTAAGCTCAGAACGTGAATCTGTGCATGTTTCTGGCCTGGATACTGCTTCAGATCACTGGGCAATGTATATATGGTATCGAATGGTCCTTTGTGCATGTATTGCCATTGGGAAGTGAATATAAGCTTCTGAAGTGAATGTATGCACTTTTTAAAAAAACTTCTTTTTTTTTTAGTTCAGCGTGTCAAAAATGTTCATTCTGTGCGTAACTCAGAAGGAAAGTGACAAAAATGAGTGAATTGTCATTATATGACTGAATTGGAGTGAATTTGCTGCTATCTCTGGAAGGAAGCGAGCAAGAGCGCTGAAACTGAGGCTATACGCACTTTCATGAAAACACGCTTCTTTGAGGTTTTAAGCTCAGAACGTGAATCTGTGCATGTTTCTAGCCTGGGAATTGCTTCAGATCACTGTGCTATGCATATATGGTATCGATTTGTGCAATGTGCATGTCTTGCCATAGGGAAGTGAATATAAGCTTCTGAATTTAAAATATTCACTTTTTAAAAAACTTTCTTTTTTTTAGTTCTGTGTGTCAAAAATGTTCATTCTGTGAGTAACAGTGGAAAAAAAACAGGCATGAGTGAATTGTCACGATATGACTGATTTGGAGTAAATTTGATGCTATCTCTGTAAGGAAGCGAGCTAGAGCGCTGAAACTGTGGCTATTCGCACTTTCATGAAAACACGCTTCTTTGAGGTTTTAAGCTCAGAACGTGAATCTGTGCATGTTTCTGGCCTGGGAACTGCTTCAGATCACTGTGGAATGCATATAATGTATCAATTGGTGCAATGTGTTTGTCTTGTCATAGGGAAGAGAATATAAGCTTCTGAAGTGAAAATATCCACTTTTTAAAAAACTTTCTTTTTTTTTAGTTCTGTGTGTCAAAAATGTTCATTCTGTGAGAAACAGTGGAAAAGTAACAGTCATGAGTGAATTGTCACGATATGACTGAATTGGAGTATATTTGCTGCTATCTCCGCCAGGAAGCGAGCTAGAGCCCTGAAACTGTGGCTATACGCACTTTCATGAAAACACGCTTCTTTGAGGTTTTAAGCTCAGAACGTGAATCTGTGCATGTTTCTGGCCTGGGAACTGCTTCAGATCACTGTGGAATGCATATAATGTATCAATTGGTGCAATGTGTTTGTCTTGTCATAGGGAAGAGAATATAAGCTTCTGAAATGAAAATATCCACTTTTTAAAAAACTTTCTTTTTTTTTAGTTCTGTGTGTCAAAAATGTTCATTCTGTGAGAAACAGTGGAAAAGTAACAGTCATGAGTGAATTGTCACGATATGACTGAATTGGAGTATATTTGCTGCTATCTCCGCCAGGAAGCGAGCTAGAGCCCTGAAACTGTGGCTATACGCACTTTCATGAAAACACGCTTCTTTGAGGTTTTAAGCTCAGAACGTCAATCTGTGCATGTTTCTGGCCTGGGAACTGCTTCAGATCACTGGGCAATGCATATATGGTATCGAATGGTCCTTTGTGCATGTATTGCAATTGGGAAGTGAATATAAGCTTCTGAAGTGAATATATGCACTTTTTAAAAATACTTCTTTTTTTTTAGTTCAGCGTGTCGAAAATGTTAATTCTGAGCGTAACTCCGTAGGAAAGTGACAAACATGAGTGAATTGTCATGATATGACTGAATTGGAGTGAATTTGCTGCTATCTCTGTAAGGAAGCGAGCTAGAGCGCTGAAACTGTGGCTATACGCACTTTCATGAAAACACGCTTCTTTGAGGTTTTAAGCTTGGATCGTGAATCTGTGCATGCTTTTGGCCTGGGAACTGCTTCAGATCATTGTGGAATGCATATGTGGTATTGATTGGTGCACTGGGCATGTTTTGCCATTGGGAAATGAACACAAGCTTCTGAAGTGAAAATATCTACTTTTTATAAAACTTGCTCTTTTTTTAGTTCTGTGTGTCAAAAATGTTCATTCTGTGAGTAACAGTGGGAAAGTAACAATCATGAGTGAATTGTCAGGATATGACTGAATTGGACTAAATTTGATGCTATCTCTGCCAGGAAGCGAGCTAGAGCGCTGAAACTGTGGCTATACGCACTTTCATGAAAACACGCTTCTTTGAGGTTTTAAGCTCAGAACGTGAATCTGTGCATGTTTCTGGCCTGGATACTGCTTCAGATCACTGGGCAATGTATATATGGTATCGAATGGTCCTTTGTGCATGTATTGCCATTGGGAAGTGAATATAAGCTTCTGAAGTGAATGTATGCACTTTTTAAAAAAACTTCTTTTTTTTTAGTTCAGCGTGTCAAAAATGTTCATTCTGTGCGTAACTCAGAAGGAAAGTGACAAAAATGAGTGAATTGTCATTATATGACTGAATTGGAGTTAATATGCTGCTATCTCTGTAAGGAAGCGAGCTAGAGCGCTGAAACTGTGGCTATACGCACTTTCATGAAAACACGCTTCTTTGAGGTTTTAAGCTCAGAACGTGAATCTGTGCATGTTTCTAGCCTGGGAATTGCTTCAGATCACTGTGCTATGCATATATGGTATCGATTTGTGCAATGTGCATGTCTTGCCATAGGGAAGTGAATATAAGCTTCTGAATTTAAAATATTCACTTTTTAAAAAACTTTCTTTTTTTTAGTTCTGTGTGTCAAAAATGTTCATTCTGTGAGTAACAGTGGAAAAAAAACAGGCATGAGTGAATTGTCACGATATGACTGATTTGGAGTAAATTTGATGCTATCTCCGGCAGGAAGCGAGCTAGAGCGCTGAAACTGTGGCTATACGCACTTTCATGAAAACACGCTTCTTTGAGGTTTTAAGCTCAGAACGTGAATCTGTGCATGTTTCTGGCCTGGATACTGCTTCAGATCACTGGGCAATGCATATATGGTATCGAATGGTCCTTTGTGCATGTATTGCCATTGGGAAGTGAATATAAGCTTCTGAAGTGAATATATGCACTTTTTAAAAAAACTTCTTTTTTTTTTAGTTCAGCGTGTCAAAAATGTTCATTCTGTGCGTAACTCAGAAGGAAAGTGACAAAAATGAGTGAATTGTCATTATATGACTGATTTGGAGTAAATTTGATGCTATCTCCGGCAGGAAGCGAGCTAGAGCGCTGAAACTGTGGCTATTCGCACTTTCATGAAAACACGCTTCTTTGAGGTTTTAAGCTCAGAACGTTAATCTGTGCATGTTTCTGGCCTGGGAACTGCTTCAGATCACTGTGGAATGCATATAATGTATCAATTGGTGCAATGTGTTTGTCTTGTCATAGGGAAGAGAATATAAGCTTCTGAAGTGAAAATATCCACTTTTTAAAAAACTTTCTTTTTTTTTAGTTCTGTGTGTCAAAAATGTTCATTCTGTGAGAAACAGTGGAAAAGTAACAGTCATGAGTGAATTGTCACGATATGACTGAATTGGAGTATATTTGCTGCTATCTCCGCCAGGAAGCGAGCTAGAGCCCTGAAACTGTGGCTATACGCACTTTCATGAAAACACGCTTCTTTGAGGTTTTAAGCTCAGAACGTCAATCTGTGCATGTTTCTGGCCTGGGAACTGCTTCAGATCACTGGGCAATGCATATATGGTATCGAATGGTCCTTTGTGCATGTATTGCAATTGGGAAGTGAATATAAGCTTCTGAAGTGAATATATGCACTTTTTAAAAATACTTCTTTTTTTTTAGTTCTGTGTGTCAAAAATGTTAATTCTGAGCGTAACTCCGTAGGAAAGTGACAAACATGAGTGAATTGTCATGATATGACTGAATTGGAGTGAATTTGCTGCTATCTCTGTAAGGAAGCGAGCTAGAGCGCTGAAACTGTGGCTATACGCACTTTCATGAAAACACGCTTCTTTGAGGTTTTAAGCTTGGATCGTGAATCTGTGCATGCTTTTGGCCTGGGAACTGCTTCAGATCACTGTGGAATGCATATGTGGTATTGATTGGTGCACTGGGCATGTATTGCCATTGGGAAATGAACACAAGCTTCTGAAGTTAAAATATCTACTTTTTATAAAACTTGCTCTTTTTTTAGTTCTGTGTGTCAAAAATGTTCATTCTGTGAGTAACAGTGGGAAAGTAACAATCATGAGTGAATTGTCAGGATATGACTGAATTGGACTAAATTTGATGCTATCTCTGCCAGGAAGCGAGCTAGAGCGCTGAAACTGTGGCTATAAGCACTTTCATTAAAACACACTTCTTTGAGGTTTTAAGCTCAGAACGTGAATCTGTGCATGTTTCTGGCTTGGGAACAGCTTCAGATCACTTTGCAATGCATATTGTGCTATTGATTGGTCCTTTGAGCATGTATTGCCTTTGGGAAGTGAACACAAGCTTCTGAAGTGAAAATATCTACTTTTTATAAAACTTTCTTTTTTTTTAATTATGTGTGTCAAAAATGTTCATTCTGTGAGTAACAGCGGGAAAGTGAAAAACATGAGTGAATTGTCACGATATGACTGAATAGGAGTTAATATGCTGCTATCTCTGTAAGGAAGCGAGCTAGAGCGCTGAAACTGTGGCTATACGCACTTTCATGAAAACACGCTTCTTTGAGGTTTTAAGCTCAGAACGTGAATCTGTGCATGTTTCTAGCCTGGGAATTGCTTCAGATCACTGTGCTATGCATATATGGTATCGATTTGTGCAATGTGCATGTCTTGCCATAGGGAAGTGAATATAAGCTTCTGAATTTAAAATATTCACTTTTTAAAAAACTTTCTTTTTTTTAGTTCTGTGTGTCAAAAATGTTCATTCTGTGAGTAACAGTGGAAAAAAAACAGGCATGAGTGAATTGTCACGATATGACTGATTTGGAGAAAATTTGATGCTATCTCCGGCAGGAAGCGAGCTAGAGCGCTGAAACTGTGGCTATTCGCACTTTCATGAAAACACGCTTCTTTGAGGTTTTAAGCTCAGAACGTGAATCTGTGCATGTTTCTGGCCTGGGAACTGCTTCAGATCACTGGGCAATGCATATATGGTATCGAATGGTCCTTTGTGCATGTATTGCAATTGGGAAGTGAATATAAGCTTCTGAAGTGAATATATGCACTTTTTAAAAAAACTTCTTTTTTTTTAGTTCAGCGTGTCGAAAATGTTAATTCTGAGCGTAACTCCGTAGGAAAGTGACAAACATGAGTGAATTGTCATGATATGACTGAATTGGAGTGAATTTGCTGCTATCTCTGTAAGGAAGCGAGCTAGAGCGCTGAAACTGTGGCTATACGCACTTTCATGAAAACACGCTTCTTTGAGGTTTTAAGCTCAGAACGTGAATCTGTGCATGTTTCTAGCCTGGGAATTGCTTCAGATCACTGTGCTATGCATATATGGTATCGATTTGTGCAATGTGCATGTCTTGCCATAGGGAAGTGAATATAAGCTTCTGAATTTAAAATATTCACTTTTTAAAAAACTTTCTTTTTTTTAGTTCTGTGTGTCAAAAATGTTCATTCTGTGAGTAACAGTGGAAAAAAAACAGGCATGAGTGAATTGTCACGATATGACTGATTTGGAGTAAATTTGATGCTATCTCCGGCAGGAAGCGAGCTAGAGCGCTGAAACTGTGGCTATACGCACTTTCATGAAAACACGCTTCTTTGAGGTTTTAAGCTCAGAACGTCAATCTGTGCATGTTTCTGGCCTGGATACTGCTTCAGATCACTGGGCAATGCATATATGGTATCGAATGGTCCTTTGTGCATGTATTGCCATTGGGAAGTGAATATAAGCTTCTGAAGTGAATATATGCACTTTTTAAAAAAACTTCTTTTTTTTTAGTTCAGCGTGTCAAAAATGTTCATTCTGTGCGTAACTCAGAAGGAAAGTGACAAAAATGAGTGAATTGTCATTATATGACTGAATTGGAGTGAATTTGCTGCTATCTCTGGAAGGAAGCGAGCAAGAGCGCTGAAACTGAGGCTATACGCACTTTCATGAAAACACGCTTCTTTGAGGTTTTAAGCTCAGAACGTGAATCTGTGCATGTTTCTAGCCTGGGAATTGCTTCAGATCACTGTGCTATGCATATATGGTATCGATTTGTGCAATGTGCATGTCTTGCCATAGGGAAGTGAATATAAGCTTCTGAATTTAAAATATTCACTTTTTAAAAAACTTTCTTTTTTTTAGTTCTGTGTGTCAAAAATGTTCATTCTGTGAGTAACAGTGGAAAAAAAACAGGCATGAGTGAATTGTCACGATATGACTGATTTGGAGTAAATTTGATGCTATCTCCGGCAGGAAGCGAGCTAGAGCGCTGAAACTGTGGCTATTCGCACTTTCATGAAAACACGCTTCTTTGAGGTTTTAAGCTCAGAACGTGAATCTGTGCATGTTTCTGGCCTGGGAACTGCTTCAGATCACTGTGGAATGCATATAATGTATGAATTGGTGCAATGTGTTTGTCTTGTCATAGGGAAGAGAATATAAGGTTCTGAAGTGAAAATATCCACTTTTTAAAAAACTTTCTTTTTTTTTAGTTCTGTGTGTCAAAAATGTTCATTCTGTGAGAAACAGTGGAAAAGTAACAGTCATGAGTGAATTGTCACGATATGACTGAATTGGAGTATATTTGCTGCTATCTCCGCCAGGAAGCGAGCTAGAGCCCTGAAACTGTGGCTATACGCACTTTCATGAAAACACGCTTCTTTGAGGTTTTAAGCTCAGAACGTGAATCTGTGCATGTTTCTGGCCTGGGAACTGCTTCAGATCACTGTGGAATGCATATAATGTATCAATTGGTGCAATGTGTTTGTCTTGTCATAGGGAAGAGAATATAAGCTTCTGAAATGAAAATATCCACTTTTTAAAAAACTTTCTTTTTTTTTAGTTCTGTGTGTCAAAAATGTTCATTCTGTGAGAAACAGTGGAAAAGTAACAGTCATGAGTGAATTGTCACGATATGACTGAATTGGAGTATATTTGCTGCTATCTCCGCCAGGAAGCGAGCTAGAGCCCTGAAACTGTGGCTATACGCACTTTCATGAAAACACGCTTCTTTGAGGTTTTAAGCTCAGAACGTGAATCTGTGCATGTTTCTGGCCTGGGAACTGCTTCAGATCACTGGGCAATGCATATATGGTATCGAATGGTTCTTTGTGCATGTATTGCAATTGGGAAGTGAATATAAGCTTCTGAAGTGAATATATGCACTTTTTAAAAATACTTCTTTTTTTTAGTTCAGCGTGTCGAAAATGTTAATTCTGAGCGTAACTCCGTAGGAAAGTGACAAACATGAGTGAATTGTCATGATATGACTGAATTGGAGTGAATTTGCTGCTATCTCTGTAAGGAAGCGAGCTAGAGCGCTGAAACTGTGGCTATACGCACTTTCATGAAAACACGCTTCTTTGAGGTTTTAAGCTTGGATCGTGAATCTGTGCATGCTTTTGGCCTGGGAACTGCTTCAGATCATTGTGGAATGCATATGTGGTATTGATTGGTGCACTGGGCATGTTTTGCCATTGGGAAATGAACACAAGCTTCTGAAGTGAAAATATCTACTTTTTATAAAACTTGCTCTTTTTTTAGTTCTGTGTGTCAAAAATGTTCATTCTGTGAGTAACAGTGGGAAAGTAACAATCATGAGTGAATTGTCAGGATATGACTGAATTGGACTAAATTTGATGCTATCTCTGCCAGGAAGCGAGCTAGAGCGCTGAAACTGTGGCTATAAGCACTTTCATTAAAACACACTTCTTTGAGGTTTTAAGCTCAGAACGTGAATCTGTGCATGTTTCTGGCTTGGGAACAGCTTCAGATCACTTTGCAATGCATATGTGCTATTGATTGGTCCTTTGAGCATGTATTGCCTTTGGGAAGTGAACACAAGCTTCTGAAGTGAAAATATCTACTTTTTATAAAACTTTCTTTTTTTTTAATTATGTGTGTCAAAAATGTTCATTCTGTGAGTAACAGCGGGAAAGTGACAAACATGAGTGAATTGTCACGATATGACTGAATAGGAGTTAATATGCTGCTATCTCTGTAAGGAAGCGAGCTAGAGCGCTGAAACTGTGGCTATACGCACTTTCATGAAAACACGCTTCTTTGAGGTTTTAAGCTCAGAACGTGAATCTGTGCATGTTTCTAGCCTGGGAATTGCTTCAGATCACTGTGCTATGCATATATGGTATCGATTTGTGCAATGTGCATGTCTTGCCATAGGGAAGTGAATATAAGCTTCTGAATTTAAAATATTCACTTTTTAAAAAACTTTCTTTTTTTTAGTTCTGTGTGTCAAAAATGTTCATTCTGTGAGTAACAGTGGAAAAAAAACAGGCATGAGTGAATTGTCACGATATGACTGATTTGGAGTAAATTTGATGCTATCTCCGGCAGGAAGCGAGCTAGAGCGCTGAAACTGTGGCTATTCGCACTTTCATGAAAACACGCTTCTTTGAGGTTTTAAGCTCAGAACGTTAATCTGTGCATGTTTCTGGCCTGGGAACTGCTTCAGATCACTGTGGAATGCATATAATGTATCAATTGGTGCAATGTGTTTGTCTTGTCATAGGGAAGTGAATATAAGCTTCTGAAGTGAAAATATCCACTTTTTAAAAAACTTTCTTTTTTTTTAGTTCTGTGTGTCAAAAATGTTCATTCTGTGAGAAACAGTGGAAAAGTAACAGTCATGAGTGAATTGTCACGATATGACTGAATTGGAATATATTTGCTGCTATCTCCGCCAGGAAGCGAGCTAGAGCCCTGAAACTGTGGCTATACGCACTTTCATGAAAACACGCTTCTTTGAGGTTTTAAGCTCAGAACGTGAATCTGTGCATGTTTCTGGCCTGGGAACTGCTTCAGATCACTGGGCAATGCATATATGGTATCGAATGGTCCTTTGTGCATGTATTGCAATTGGGAAGTGAATATAAGCTTCTGAAGTGAATATATGCACTTTTTAAAAATACTTCTTTTTTTTTAGTTCTGTGTGTCAAAAATGTTAATTCTGAGCGTAACTCCGTAGGAAAGTGACAAACATGAGTGAATTGTCATGATATGACTGAATTGGAGTGAATTTGCTGCTATCTCTGTAAGGAAGCGAGCTAGAGCGCTGAAACTGTGGCTATACGCACTTTCATGAAAACACGCTTCTTTGAGGTTTTAAGCTTGGATCGTGAATCTGTGCATGCTTTTGGCCTGGGAACTGCTTCAGATCACTGTGGAATGCATATGTGGTATTGATTGGTGCACTGGGCATGTATTGCCATTGGGAAATGAACACAAGCTTCTGAAGTTAAAATATCTACTTTTTATAAAACTTGCTCTTTTTTTAGTTCTGTGTGTCAAAAATGTTCATTCTGTGAGTAACAGTGGGAAAGTAACAGTCATGAGTGAATTGTCAGGATATGACTGAATTGGACTAAATTTGATGCTATCTCTGCCAGGAAGCGAGCTAGAGCGCTGAAACTGTGGCTATAAGCACTTTCATTAAAACACACTTCTTTGAGGTTTTAAGCTCAGAACGTGAATCTGTGCATGTTTCTGGCTTGGGAACAGCTTCAGATCACTTTGCAATGCATATTGTGCTATTGATTGGTCCTTTGAGCATGTATTGCCTTTGGGAAGTGAACACAAGCTTCTGAAGTGAAAATATCTACTTTTTATAAAACTTTCTTTTTTTTTAATTATGTGTGTCAAAAATGTTCATTCTGTGAGTAACAGCGGGAAAGTGAAAAACATGAGTGAATTGTCACGATATGACTGAATAGGAGTTAATATGCTGCTATCTCTGTAAGGAAGCGAGCTAGAGCGCTGAAACTGTGGCTATACGCACTTTCATGAAAACACGCTTCTTTGAGGTTTTAAGCTCAGAACGTGAATCTGTGCATGTTTCTAGCCTGGGAATTGCTTCAGATCACTGTGCTATGCATATATGGTATCGATTTGTGCAATGTGCATGTCTTGCCATAGGGAAGTGAATATAAGCTTCTGAATTTAAAATATTCACTTTTTAAAAAACTTTCTTTTTTTTAGTTCTGTGTGTCAAAAATGTTCATTCTGTGAGTAACAGTGGAAAAAAAACAGGCATGAGTGAATTGTCACGATATGACTGATTTGGAGTAAATTTGATGCTATCTCCGGCAGGAAGCGAGCTAGAGCGCTGAAACTGTGGCTATTCGCACTTTCATGAAAACACGCTTCTTTGAGGTTTTAAGCTCAGAACGTCAATCTGTGCATGTTTCTGGCCTGGGAACTGCTTCAGATCACTGGGCAATGCATATATGGTATCGAATGGTCCTTTGTGCATGTATTGCAATTGGGAAGTGAATATAAGCTTCTGAAGTGAATATATGCACTTTTTAAAAAAACTTCTTTTTTTTTAGTTCAGCGTGTCGAAAATGTTAATTCTGAGCGTAACTCCGTAGGAAAGTGACAAACATGAGTGAATTGTCATGATATGACTGAATTGGAGTGAATTTGCTGCTATCTCTGTAAGGAAGCGAGCTAGAGCGCTGAAACTGTGGCTATACGGACTTTCATGAAAACACGCTTCTTTGAGGTTTTAAGCTCAGAACGTGAACCTGTGCATGTTTCTAGCCTGGGAATTGCTTCAGATCACTGTGCTATGCATATATGGTATCGATTTGTGCAATGTGCATGTCTTGCCATAGGGAAGTGAATATAAGCTTCTGAATTTAAAATATTCACTTTTTAAAAAACTTTCTTTTTTTTAGTTCTGTGTGTCAAAAATGTTCATTCTGTGAGTAACAGTGGAAAAAAAACAGGCATGAGTGAATTGTCACGATATGACTGATTTGGAGTAAATTTGATGCTATCTCCGGCAGGAAGCGAGCTAGAGCGCTGAAACTGTGGCTATACGCACTTTCATGAAAACACGCTTCTTTGAGGTTTTAAGCTCAGAACGTCAATCTGTGCATGTTTCTGGCCTGGATACTGCTTCAGATCACTGGGCAATGCATATATGGTATCGAATGGTCCTTTGTGCATGTATTGCCATTGGGAAGTGAATATAAGCTTCTGAAGTGAATATATGCACTTTTTAAAAACTTTCTTTTTTTTTTTAGTTCAGCGTGTCAAAAATGTTCATTCTGTGCGTAACTCAGAAGGAAAGTGACAAACATGAGTGAATTGTCACTATATGACTGAATTGGAGTGAATTTGCTGCTATCTCTGTAAGGAAGCGAGCGAGAGCGCTGAAACTGAGGCTATACGCACTTTCATGAAAACACGCTTCTTTGAGGTTTTAAGCTCAGAACGTGAATCTGTGCATGTTTCTGGCCTGGGAACTGCTTCAGATCACTGTGCTATGCATATATGGTATCGATTGGTGCAATGTGCATGTCTTGTCATAGGGAAGTGAATATAAGCTTCTGAAGTGAAGATATCTACTTTTTATAAAACTTTCTTTTTTTTTTTAGTTCTGTGTGTCAAAAATGTTCATTCTGTGAGTAACAGTGGGAAAGTGCCAAACATGAGTGAATTGTCACTATATGACTGAATTGGAGTAAATTTGCTGCTATCTCCGCCAGGAAGCGAGCTAGAGCCCTGAAACTGTGGCTATACGCACTTTCATGAAAACACGCTTCTTTGAGGTTTTACGCTCAGAACGTGAATCTGTGCATGTTTCTGGCCTGGTAACTGCTTCAGATCACTGGGCAATGCATATATGGTATCGAATGGTCCTTTGTGCATGTATTGCAATTGGGAAGTGAATATAAGCTTCTGAAGTGAATATATGCACTTTTTAAAAAAACTTCTTTTTTTAGTTCAGCGTGTCGAAAATGTTCATTCTGTGCGTAACTCAGTAGGAAAGTGACAAACATGAGTGAATTGTCATTATATGACTGAATTGGAGTGAATTTGCTGCTATCTCTGTAAGGAAGCGAGCTAGAGCGCTGAAACTGTGGCTATACGCACTTTCATGAAAACACGCTTCTTTGAGGTTTTAAGCTTGGATCGTGAATCTGTGCATGCTTTTGGCCTGGGAACTGCTTCAGATCACTGTGGCATGCATATGTGGTATTGATTGGTGCACTGGGCATGTATTGCCATTGGGAAATGAACACAAGCTTCTGAAGTGAAAATATCTACTTTTTATAAAACTTTCTCTTTTTTTAGTTCTGTGTGTCAAAAATGTTCATTCTGTGAGTAACAGTGGGAAAGTGACAAACATGAGTGAATTGTCACGATATGACTGAATTGGAGTTAATATGCTGCTATCTCTGTAAGGAAGCGAGCCAGAGCGCTTAAACTGTGGCTATACGCACTTTCATAAAAACACGCTTCTTTGAGGTTTCAAGCTCAGAACGTGAATCTCTGCATGTTTCTGGCCTGGGAACTGCTTCAGATCACTTTGCAATGCATATGTGCTATTGATTGGTCCTTTGAGCATGTATTGCCTTTGGGAAGTGAACACAAGCTTCTGAAGTGAAAATATCTACTTTTTATAAAACTTTCTTTTTTTTTTAATTCTGTGTGTCAAAAATGTTCATTCTGTGAGTAACAGTGGGAAAGTGACAAACATGAGTGAATTGTCACGATATGATTGAATTGGAGTTAATATGCTGCTATCCCTGTAAGGAAGCGAGCTAGAGCGCTGAAACTGTGGCTATACGCACTTTCATGAAAACACGCTTCTTTGAGGTTTTAAGCTCAGAACGTGAATCTGTGCATGTTTCTGGCCTGGATACTGCTTCAGATCACTGGGCAATGCATATATGGTATCGAATGGTCCTTTGTGCATGTATTGCCATTGGGAAGTGAATATAAGCTTCTGAAGTGAATATATGCACTTTTTAAAAAAAAACTTCTTTTTTTTTAGTTCAGCGTGTCAAAAATGTTCATTCTGTGCGTAACTCAGAAGGAAAGTGACAAAAATGAGTGAATTGTCATTATATGACTGAATTGGAGTGAATTTGCTGCTATCTCTGGAAGGAAGCGAGCAAGATCGCTGAAACTGAGGCTATACGCACTTTCATGAAAACACGCTTCTTTGAGGTTTTAAGCTCAGAACGTGAATCTGTGCATGTTTCTGGCCTGGGAACTGCTTCAGATCACTGTGGAATGCATATAATGTATCGATTGGTGCAATGTGCATGTCTTGCCATAGGGAAGTGAATATAAGCTTCTGAATTTAAAATATTCACTTTTTAAAAAACTTTCTTTTTTTTAGTTCTGTGTGTCAAAAATGTTCATTCTGTGAGTAACAGTGGAAAAAAAACAGGCATGAGTGAATTGTCACGATATGACTGATTTGGAGTAAATTTGATGCTATCTCTGTAAGGAAGCGAGCTAGAGCGCTGAAACTGTGGCTATTCGCACTTTCATGAAAACACGCTTCTTTGAGGTTTTAAGCTCAGAACGTGAATCTGTGCATGTTTCTGGCCTGGGAACTGCTTCAGATCACTGTGGAATGCATATAATGTATCAATTGGTGCAATGTGTTTGTCTTGTCATAGGGAAGAGAATATAAGCTTCTGAAGTGAAAATATCCACTTTTTAAAAAACTTTCTTTTTTTTTAGTTCTGTGTGTCAAAAATGTTCATTCTGTGAGAAACAGTGGAAAAGTAACAGTCATGAGTGAATTGTCACGATATGACTGAATTGGAGTATATTTGCTGCTATCTCCGCCAGGAAGCGAGCTAGAGCCCTGAAACTGTGGCTATACGCACTTTCATGAAAACACGCTTCTTTGAGGTTTTAAGCTCAGAACGTCAATCTGTGCATGTTTCTGGCCTGGGAACTGCTTCAGATCACTGGGCAATGCATATATGGTATCGAATGGTCCTTTGTGCATGTATTGCAATTGGGAAGTGAATATAAGCTTCTGAAGTGAATATATGCACTTTTTAAAAATACTTCTTTTTTTTTAGTTCAGCGTGTCGAAAATGTTAATTCTGAGCGTAACTCCGTAGGAAAGTGACAAACATGAGTGAATTGTCATGATATGACTGAATTGGAGTGAATTTGCTGCTATCTCTGTAAGGAAGCGAGCTAGAGCGCTGAAACTGTGGCTATACGCACTTTCATGAAAACACGCTTCTTTGAGGTTTTAAGCTTGGATCGTGAATCTGTGCATGCTTTTGGCCTGGGAACTGCTTCAGATCACTGTGGAATGCATATGTGGTATTGATTGGTGCACTGGGCATGTATTGCCATTGGGAAATGAACACAAGCTTCTGAAGTTAAAATATCTACTTTTTATAAAACTTGCTCTTTTTTTAGTTCTGTGTGTCAAAAATGTTCATTCTGTGAGTAACAGTGGGAAAGTAACAATCATGAGTGAATTGTCAGGATATGACTGAATTGGACTAAATTTGATGCTATCTCTGCCAGGAAGCGAGCTAGAGCGCTGAAACTGTGGCTATAAGCACTTTCATTAAAACACACTTCTTTGAGGTTTTAAGCTCAGAACGTGAATCTGTGCATGTTTCTGGCTTGGGAACAGCTTCAGATCACTTTGCAATGCATATTGTGCTATTGATTGGTCCTTTGAGCATGTATTGCCTTTGGGAAGTGAACACAAGCTTCTGAAGTGAAAATATCTACTTTTTATAAAACTTTCTTTTTTTTTAATTATGTGTGTCAAAAATGTTCATTCTGTGAGTAACAGCGGGAAAGTGAAAAACATGAGTGAATTGTCACGATATGACTGAATAGGAGTTAATATGCTGCTATCTCTGTAAGGAAGCGAGCTAGAGCGCTGAAACTGTGGCTATACGCACTTTCATGAAAACACGCTTCTTTGAGGTTTTAAGCTCAGAACGTGAATCTGTGCATGTTTCTAGCCTGGGAATTGCTTCAGATCACTGTGCTATGCATATATGGTATCGATTTGTGCAATGTGCATGTCTTGCCATAGGGAAGTGAATATAAGCTTCTGAATTTAAAATATTCACTTTTTAAAAAACTTTCTTTTTTTTAGTTCTGTGTGTCAAAAATGTTCATTCTGTGAGTAACAGTGGAAAAAAAACAGGCATGAGTGAATTGTCACGATATGACTGATTTGGAGTAAATTTGATGCTATCTCCGGCAGGAAGCGAGCTAGAGCGCTGAAACTGTGGCTATTCGCACTTTCATGAAAACACGCTTCTTTGAGGTTTTAAGCTCAGAACGTGAATCTGTGCATGTTTCTGGCCTGGGAACTGCTTCAGATCACTGGGCAATGCATATATGGTATCGAATGGTCCTTTGTGCATGTATTGCAATTGGGAAGTGAATATAAGCTTCTGAAGTGAATATATGCACTTTTTAAAAAAACTTCTTTTTTTTTAGTTCAGCGTGTCGAAAATGTTAATTCTGAGCGTAACTCCGTAGGAAAGTGACAAACATGAGTGAATTGTCATGATATGACTGAATTGGAGTGAATTTGCTGCTATCTCTGTAAGGAAGCGAGCTAGAGCGCTGAAACTGTGGCTATACGGACTTTCATGAAAACACGCTTCTTTGAGGTTTTAAGCTCAGAACGTGAACCTGTGCATGTTTCTAGCCTGGGAATTGCTTCAGATCACTGTGCTATGCATATATGGTATCGATTTGTGCAATGTGCATGTCTTGCCATAGGGAAGTGAATATAAGCTTCTGAATTTAAAATATTCACTTTTTAAAAAACTTTCTTTTTTTTAGTTCTGTGTGTCAAAAATGTTCATTCTGTGAGTAACAGTGGAAAAAAAACAGGCATGAGTGAATTGTCACGATATGACTGATTTGGAGTAAATTTGATGCTATCTCCGGCAGGAAGCGAGCTAGAGCGCTGAAACTGTGGCTATACGCACTTTCATGAAAACACGCTTCTTTGAGGTTTTAAGCTCAGAACGTCAATCTGTGCATGTTTCTGGCCTGGATACTGCTTCAGATCACTGGGCAATGCATATATGGTATCGAATGGTCCTTTGTGCATGTATTGCCATTGGGAAGTGAATATAAGCTTCTGAAGTGAATATATGCACTTTTTAAAAACTTTCTTTTTTTTTTAGTTCAGCGTGTCAAAAATGTTCATTCTGTGCGTAACTCAGAAGGAAAGTGACAAAAATGAGTGAATTGTCATTATATGACTGAAATGGAGTGAATTTGCTGCTATCTCTGTAAGGAAGCGAGCTAGAGCGCTGAAACTGAGGCTATACGCACTTTCATGAAAACACGCTTCTTTGAGGTTTTAAGCTCAGAACGTGAATCTGTGCATGTTTCTGGCCTGGGAACTGCTTCAGATCACTGTGCTATGCATATATGGTATCGATTGGTGCAATGTGCATGTCTTGTCATAGGGAAGTGAATATAAGCTTCTGAAGTGAAGATATCTACTTTTTATAAAACTTTCTTTTTTTTTTTAGTTCTGTGTGTCAAAAATGTTCATTCTGTGAGTAACAGTGGGAAAGTGCCAAACATGAGTGAATTGTCACTATATGACTGAATTGGAGTAAATTTGCTGCTATCTCCGCCAGGAAGCGAGCTAGAGCCCTGAAACTGTGGCTATACGCACTTTCATGAAAACACGCTTCTTTGAGGTTTTACGCTCAGAACGTGAATCTGTGCATGTTTCTGGCCTGGTAACTGCTTCAGATCACTGGGCAATGCATATATGGTATCGAATGGTCCTTTGTGCATGTATTGCAATTGGGAAGTGAATATAAGCTTCTGAAGTGAATATATGCACTTTTTAAAAAAACTTCTTTTTTTAGTTCAGCGTGTCGAAAATGTTCATTCTGTGCGTAACTCAGTAGGAAAGTGACAAACATGAGTGAATTGTCATTATATGACTGAATTGGAGTGAATTTGCTGCTATCTCTGTAAGGAAGCGAGCTAGAGCGCTGAAACTGTGGCTATACGCACTTTCATGAAAACACGCTTCTTTGAGGTTTTAAGCTTGGATCGTGAATCTGTGCATGCTTTTGGCCTGGGAACTGCTTCAGATCACTGTGGCATGCATATGTGGTATTGATTGGTGCACTGGGCATGTATTGCCATTGGGAAATGAACACAAGCTTCTGAAGTGAAAATATCTACTTTTTATAAAACTTTCTCTTTTTTTAGTTCTGTGTGTCAAAAATGTTCATTCTGTGAGTAACAGTGGGAAAGTGACAAACATGAGTGAATTGTCACGATATGACTGAATTGGAGTTAATATGCTGCTATCTCTGTAAGGAAGCGAGCCAGAGCGCTGAAACTGTGGCTATACGCACTTTCATAAAAACACGCTTCTTTGAGGTTTCAAGCTCAGAACGTGAATCTGTGCATGTTTCTGGCCTGGGAACTGCTTCAGATCACTTTGCAATGCATATGTGCTATTGATTGGTCCTTTGAGCATGTATTGCCTTTGGGAAGTGAACACAAGCTTCTGAAGTGAAAATATCTACTTTTTATAAAACTTTCTTTTTTTTTTAATTCTGTGTGTCAAAAATGTTCATTCTGTGAGTAACAGTGGGAAAGTGACAAACATGAGTGAAATGTCACGATATGATTGAATTGGAGTTAATATGCTGCTATCTCTGTAAGGAAGCGAGCTAGAGCGCTGAAACTGTGGCTATACGCACTTTCATGAAAACACGCTTCTTTGAGGTTTTAAGCTCAGAACGTGAATCTGTGCATGTTTCTGGCCTGGATACTGCTTCAGATCACTGGGCAATGCATATATGGTATCGAATGGTCCTTTGTGCATGTATTGCCATTGGGAAGTGAATATAAGCTTCTGAAGTGAATATATGCACTTTTTAAAAAAAAACTTCTTTTTTTTTAGTTCAGCGTGTCAAAAATGTTCATTCTGTGCGTAACTCAGAAGGAAAGTGACAAAAATGAGTGAATTGTCATTATATGACTGAATTGGAGTGAATTTGCTGCTATCTCTGGAAGGAAGCGAGCAAGATCGCTGAAACTGAGGCTATACGCACTTTCATGAAAACACGCTTCTTTGAGGTTTTAAGCTCAGAACGTGAATCTGTGCATGTTTCTAGCCTGGGAATTGCTTCAGATCACTGTGCTATGCATATATGGTATCGATTTGTGCAATGTGCATGTCTTGCCATAGGGAAGTGAATATAAGCTTCTGAATTTAAAATATTCACTTTTTAAAAAACTTTCTTTTTTTTAGTTCTGTGTGTCAAAAATGTTCATTCTGTGAGTAACAGTGGAAAAAAAACAGGCATGAGTGAATTGTCACGATATGACTGATTTGGAGTAAATTTGATGCTATCTCCGGCAGGAAGCGAGCTAGAGCGCTGAAACTGTGGCTATTCGCACTTTCATGAAAACACGCTTCTTTGAGGTTTTAAGCTCAGAACGTGAATCTGTGCATGTTTCTGGCCTGGGAACTGCTTCAGATCACTGTGGAATGCATATAATGTATCAATTGGTGCAATGTGTTTGTCTTGTCATAGGGAAGAGAATATAAGCTTCTGAAGTGAAAATATCCACTTTTTAAAAAACTTTCTTTTTTTTTAGTTCTGTGTGTCAAAAATGTTCATTCTGTGAGAAACAGTGGAAAAGTAACAGTCATGAGTGAATTGTCACGATATGACTGAATTGGAGTATATTTGCTGCTATCTCCGCCAGGAAGCGAGCTAGAGCCCTGAAACTGTGGCTATACGCACTTTCATGAAAACACGCTTCTTTGAGGTTTTAAGCTCAGAACGTCAATCTGTGCATGTTTCTGGCCTGGGAACTGCTTCAGATCACTGGGCAATGCATATATGGTATCGAATGGTCCTTTGTGCATGTATTGCAATTGGGAAGTGAATATAAGCTTCTGAAGTGAATATATGCACTTTTTAAAAATACTTCTTTTTTTTTAGTTCAGCGTGTCGAAAATGTTAATTCTGAGCGTAACTCCGTAGGAAAGTGACAAACATGAGTGAATTGTCATGATATGACTGAATTGGAGTGAATTTGCTGCTATCTCTGTAAGGAAGTGAGCTAGAGCGCTGAAACTGTGGCTATACGCACTTTCATGAAAACACGCTTCTTTGAGGTTTTAAGCTTGGATCGTGAATCTGTGCATGCTTTTGGCCTGGGAACTGCTTCAGATCATTGTGGAATGCATATGTGGTATTGATTGGTGCACTGGGCATGTTTTGCCATTGGGAAATGAACACAAGCTTCTGAAGTGAAAATATCTACTTTTTATAAAACTTGCTCTTTTTTTAGTTCTGTGTGTCAAAAATGTTCATTCTGTGAGTAACAGTGGGAAAGTAACAATCATGAGTGAATTGTCAAGATATGACTGAATTGGACTAAATTTGATGCTATCTCTGCCAGGAAGCGAGCTAGAGCGCTGAAACTGTGGCTATACGCACTTTCATGAAAACACGCTTCTTTGAGGTTTTAAGCTCAGAACGTGAATCTGTGCATGTTTCTAGCCTGGGAATTGCTTCAGATCACTGTGCTATGCATATATGGTATCGATTTGTGCAATGTGCATGTCTTGCCATAGGGAAGAGAATATAAGCTTCTGAATTTAAAATATTCACTTTTTAAAAAACTTTCTTTTTTTTAGTTCTGTGTGTCAAAAATGTTCATTCTGTGAGTAACAGTGGAAAAAAAACAGGCATGAGTGAATTGTCACGATATGACTGATTTGGAGTAAATTTGATGCTATCTCCGGCAGGAAGCGAGCTAGAGCGCTGAAACTGTGGCTATACGCACTTTCATGAAAACACGCTTCTTTGAGGTTTTAAGCTCAGAACGTCAATCTGTGCATGTTTCTGGCCTGGATACTGCTTCAGATCACTGGGCAATGCATATATGGTATCGAATGGTCCTTTGTGCATGTATTGCCATTGGGAAGTGAATATAAGCTTCTGAAGTGAATATATGCACTTTTTAAAAAAACATCTTTTTTTTTAGTTCAGCGTGTCAAAAATGTTCATTCTGTGCGTAACTCAGAAGGAAAGTGACAAAAATGAGTGAATTGTCATTATATGACTGAATTGGAGTGAATTTGCTGCTATCTCTGGAAGGAAGCGAGCAAGAGCGCTGAAACTGAGGCTATACGCACTTTCATGAAAACACGCTTCTTTGAGGTTTTAAGCTCAGAACGTGAATCTGTGCATGTTTCTAGCCTGGGAATTGCTTCAGATCACTGTGCTATGTATATATGGTATCGATTTGTGCAATGTGCATGTCTTGCCATAGGGAAGTGAATATAAGCTTCTGAATTTAAAATATTCACTTTTTAAAAAACTTTCTTTTTTTTTAGTTCTGTGTGTCAAAAATGTTCATTCTGTGAGAAACAGTGGAAAAGTAACAGTCATGAGTGAATTGTCACGATATGACTGAATTGGAGTATATTTGCTGCTATCTCCGCCAGGAAGCGAGCTAGAGCCCTGAAACTGTGGCTATACGCACTTTCATGAAAACACGCTTCTTTGAGGTTTTAAGCTCAGAACGTGAATCTGTGCATGTTTCTGGCCTGGGAACTGCTTCAGATCACTGGGCAATGCATATATGGTATCGAATGGTCCTTTGTGCATGTATTGCAATTGGGAAGTGAATATAAGCTTCTGAAGTGAATATATGCACTTTTTAAAAATACTTCTTTTTTTTTAGTTCTGTGTGTCAAAAATGTTAATTCTGAGCGTAACTCAGTAGGAAAGTGACAAACATGAGTGAATTGTCATGATATGACTGAATTGGAGTGAATTTGCTGCTATCTCTGTAAGGAAGCGAGCTAGAGCGCTGAAACTGTGGCTATACGCACTTTCATGAAAACACGCTTCTTTGAGGTTTTAAGCTTGGATCGTGAATCTGTGCATGCTTTTGGCCTGGGAACTGCTTCAGATCACTGTGGAATGCATATGTGGTATTGATTGGTGCACTGGGCATGTATTGCCATTGGGAAATGAACACAAGCTTCTGAAGTGAAAAAATCTACTTTTTATAAAACTTGCTCTTTTTTTAGTTCTGTGTGTCAAAAATGTTCATTCTGTGAGTAACAGTGGGAAAGTAACAATCATGAGTGAATTGTCAGGATATGACTGAATTGGACTAAATTTGATGCTATCTCTGCCAGGAAGCGAGCTAGAGCGCTGAAACTGTGGCTATAAGCACTTTCATTAAAACACACTTCTTTGAGGTTTTAAGCTCAGAACGTGAATCTGTGCATGTTTCTGGCTTGGGAACAGCTTCAGATCACTTTGCAATGCATATGTGCTATTGATTGGTCCTTTGAGCATGTATTGCCTTTGGGAAGTGAACACAAGCTTCTGAAGTGAAAATATCTACTTTTTATAAAACTTTCTTTTTTTTTAATTATGTGTGTCAAAAATGTTCATTCTGTGAGTAACAGCGGGAAAGTGAAAAACATGAGTGAATTGTCACGATATGACTGAATAGGAGTTAATATGCTGCTATCTCTGTAAGGAAGCGAGCTAGAGCGCTGAAACTGTGGCTATACGCACTTTCATGAAAACACGCTTCTTTGAGGTTTTAAGCTCAGAACGTGAATCTGTGCATGTTTCTAGCCTGGGAATTGCTTCAGATCACTGTGCTATGCATATATGGTATCGATTTGTGCAATGTGCATGTCTTGCCATAGGGAAGTGAATATAAGCTTCTGAATTTAAAATATTCACTTTTTAAAAAACTTTCTTTTTTTTAGTTCTGTGTGTCAAAAATGTTCATTCTGTGAGTAACAGTGGAAAAAAAACAGGCATGAGTGAATTGTCACGATATGACTGATTTGGAGTAAATTTGATGCTATCTCCGGCAGGAAGCGAGCTAGAGCGCTGAAACTGTGGCTATTCGCACTTTCATGAAAACACGGTTCTTTGAGGTTTTAAGCTCAGAACGTGAATCTGTGCATGTTTCTGGCCTGGTAACTGCTTCAGATCACTGGGCAATGCATATATGGTATCGAATGGTCCTTTGTGCATGTATTGCAATTGGGAAGTGAATATAAGCTTCTGAAGTGAATACATGCACTTTTTAAAAAAACTTCTTTTTTTTTAGTTCTGTGTGTCAAAAATGTTCATTCTGTGAGAAACAGTGGAAAAGTAACAGTCATGAGTGAATTGTCACGATATGACTGAATTGGAGTAAATTTGCTGCTATCTCCGCCAGGAAGCGAGCTAGAGCCCTGAAACTGTGGCTATACGCACTTTCATGAAAACACGCTTCTTTGAGGTTTTAAGCTCAGAACGTGAATCTGTGTATGTTTCTGGCCTGGGAACTGCTTCAGATCCCTGTGCTATGCATATAATGTATCAATTGGTGCAATGTGTTTGTCTTGTCATAGGGAAGTGAATATAAGCTTCTGAAGTGAAAATATCCACTTTTTAAAAAACTTTCTTTTTTTTAAATTCTGTGTGTCAAAAATGTTCATTCTGTGAGAAACAGTGGAAAAGTAACAGTCATGAGTGAATTGTCACGATATGACTGAATTGGAGTAAATTTGCTGCTATCTCCGCCAGGAAGCGAGCTAGAGCCCTGAAACTGAGGCTATAAGCACTTTCATTAAAACACACTTCTTTGAGGTTTTAAGCTCAGAAGGTGAATCTGTGCATGTTTCTGGCTTGGGAACTGCTTCAGATCACTTTGCAATGCTTATGTGCTATTGATTGGTCCTTTGAGCATGTATTGCCTTTGGGAAGTGAACACAAGCTTCTGAAGTGAAAATATCTACTTTTTATAAAACTTTCTTTTTTTTAATTATGTGTGTCAAAAATGTTCATTCTGTGAGTAACAGCGGGAAAGTGACAAACATGAGTGAATTGTCACGATATGACTGAATAGGAGTTAATATGCTGCTATCTCTGTAAGGAAGCGAGCTAGAGCGCTGAAACTGTGGCTATACGCACTTTCATGAAAACACGCTTCTTTGAGGTTTTAAGCTCAGAACGTGAATCTGTGCATGTTTCTGGCCTGGGAACTGCTTCAGATCACTGGGCAATGCATATATGGTATCGAATGGTCCTTTGTGCATGTATTGCCATTGGGAAGTGAATATAAGCTTCTGAAGTGAATATATGCACTTTTTAAAAACTTTCTTTTTTTTTTAGTTCAGCGTGTCAAAAATGTTCATTCTGTGCGTAACTCAGAAGGAAAGTGACAAAAATGAGTGAATTGTCATTATATGAGTGAATTTGCTGCTATCTCTGGAAGGAAGCGAGCTTGAGCGCTGAAACTGAGGCTATACGCACTTTCATGAAAACACGCTTCTTTGAGGTTTTAAGCTCAGAACGTGAATCTGTGCATGTTTCTAGCCTGGGAATTGCTTCAGATCACTGTGCTATGCATATATGGTATCGATTTGTGCAATGTGCATGTCTTGCCATAGGGAAGTGAATATAAGCTTCTGAATTTAAAATATTCACTTTTTAAAAAAACTTTCTTTTTTTTTAGTTCTGTGTGTCAAAAATGTTCATTCTGTGAGTAACAGTGGAAAAAAAACAGGCATGAGTGAATTGTCACGACATGACTGATTTGGAGTAAATTTGATGCTATCTCCGGCAGGAAGCGAGCTAGAGCGCTGAAACTGTGGCTATTCGCACTTTCATGAAAACACGCTTCTTTGAGGTTTTAAGCTCAGAACGTGAATCTGTGCATGTTTCTGGCCTGGGAACTGGTTCAGATCACTGTGGAATGCATATAATGTATCAATTGGTGCAATGTGTTTGTCTTGTCATAGGGAAGTGAATATAAGCTTCTGAAGTGAAAATATCCACTTTTTAAAAAACTTTCTTTTTTTTTAGTTCTGTGTGTCAAAATTGTTCATTCTGTGAGAAACAGTGGAAAAGTAACAGTCATGAAGTGAATTGTCACGATATGACTGAATTGGAGTAAATTTGCTGCTATCTCCGCCAGGAAGCGAGCTAGAGCCCTGAAACTGTGGCTATACGCACTTTCATGAAAACACGCTTCTTTGAGGTTTTAAGCTCAGAACGTGAATCTGTGCATGTTTCTGGCCTGGGAACTGCTTCAGATCACTGGGCAATGCATATATGGTATCGAATGGTCCTTTGTGCATGTATTGCAATTGGGAAGTGAATATAAGCTTCTGAAGTGAATATATGCACTTTTTAAAAAAACTTCTTTTTTTTTTAGTTCAGCGTGTCGAAAATGTTAATTCTGAGCGTAACTCCGTAGGAAAGTGACAAACATGAGTGAATTGTCATGATATGACTGAATTGGAGTGAATTTGCTGCTATCTCTGTAAGGAAGCGAGCTAGAGCGCTGAAACTGTGGCTATACGCACTTTCATGAAAACACGCTTCTTTGAGGTTTTAAGCTTGGATCGTGAATCTGTGCATGCTTTTGGCCTGGGAACTGCTTCAGATCACTGTGGAATGCATATGTGGTATTGATTGGTGCACTGGGCATGTATTGCCATTGGGAAGTGAACACAAGCTTCTGAAGTGAAAATATCTACTTTTTATAAAACTTTCTCTTTTTTTAGTTCTGTGAGTCAAAAATGTTCATTCTGTGAGTAACAGTGGGAAAGTAACAATCATGAGTGAATTGTCAAGATATGACTGAATTGGACTAAATTTGATGCTATCTCTGCCAGGAAGCGAGCTAGAGCGCTGAAACTGTGGCTATAAGCACTTTCATTAAAACACACTTCTTTGAGGTTTTAAGCTCAGAACGTGAATCTGTGCATGTTTCTGGCTTGGGAACTGCTTCAGATCACTTTGCAATGCTTATGAGCTATTGATTGGTCCTTTGAGCATGTATTGCCTTTGGGAAGTGAACACAAGCTTCTGAAGTGAAAATATCTACTTTTTATAAAACTTTCTTTTTTTTTTAATTCTGTGTGTCAAAAATGTTCATTCTGTGAGTAACAGTGGGAAAGTGACAAACATGAGTGAATTGTCACGATATGATTGAATTGGAGTTAATATGCTGCTATCTCTGTAAGGAAGCGAGCTAGAGCGCTGAAACTGTGGCTATACGCACTTTCATGAAAACATGCTACTTTGAGGTTTTAAGCTCAGAACGTGAATCTGTGCATGTTTCTGGCCTGGATACTGCTTCAGATCACTGGGCAATGCATATATGGTATCGAATGGTCCTTTGTGCATGTATTGCCATTGGGAAGTGAATATAAGCTTCTGAAGTGAATATATGCACTTTTTATAAAACTTTCTTTTTTTTCAATTCTGTGTGTCAAAAATGTTCATTCTGTGAGTAACAGCGGGAAAGTGACAAACATGAGTGAATTGTCACGATATGACTGAATAGGAGTTAATATGCTGCTATCTCTGGAAGGAAGCGAGCTAGAGCGCTGAATCTGTGGCTATACGCACTTTCATGAAAACACGCTTCTTTGAGGTTTTAAGCTCAGAACGTGAATCTGTGCATGTTTCTGGCCTGGATACTGCTTCAGATCACTGGGCAATGCATATATGGTATCGAATGGTCCTTTGTGCATGTATTGCCATTGGGAAGTGAATATAAGCTTCTGAAGTGAATATATGCACTTTTTAAAAACTTTCTTTTTTTTTTTAGTTCAGCGTGTCAAAAATGTTCATTCTGTGCGTAATTCAGAAGGAAAGTGACAAAAATGAGTGAATTGTCATTATATGACTGAATTGGAGTGAATTTGCTGCTATCTCTGTAAGGAAGCGAGCTAGAGCGCTGAAACTGAGGCTTTACGCACTTTCATGAAAACACGCTTCTTTGAGGTTTTAAGCTCAGAACGTGAATCTGTGCATGTTTCTGGCTTGGGAACTGCTTCAGATCACTTTGCAATGCATATGTGCTATTGATTCGTCCTTTGAGCATGTATTGCCTTTGGGAAGTGAACACAAGCTTCTGAAGTGAAGATATCTACTTTTTATAAAACTTTCTTTTTTTTTTTAGTACTGTGTGTCAAAAATGTTCATTCTGTGAGTAACAGTGGGAAAGTGACAAACATGAGTGAATTGTCACTATATGACTGAATTGGAGTTAATATGCTGCTATCTCTGTAAGGAAGCAAGCTAGAGCGCTGAAACTGTGGCTATACGCACTTTCATGAAAACACGCTTCTTTGAGGTTTTAAGCTCAGAACGTGAATCTGTGCATGATTCTGGCCTGGGAACTGCTTCAGATCACTGTGCTATGCATATATGGTATCGATTGGTGCAATGTGCATGTCTTGTCATAGGGAAGTGAATATAAGCTTCTGAAGTGAAAATATCCACTTTTTAAAAAACTTTCTTTTTTTTTTTAGTTCTGTGTGTCAAAAATGTTCATTCTGTGAGTAACAGTGTGAAAGTGACAAACATGAGTGAATTGTCACGATATGACTGAATTGGAGTAAATTTGCTGCTATCTCCGCCAGGAAGCGAGCTAGAGCCCTGAAACTGTGGCTATACGCACTTTCATGAAAACACGCTTCTTTGAGGTTTTAAGCTCAGAACGTGAATCTGTGCATGTTTCTGGCCTGGGAACTGCTTCAGATCACTGTGGAATGCATATAATGTATCAATTGGTGCAATGTGTTTGTCTTGTCATAGGGAAGTGAATATAAGCTTCTGAAGTGAAAATATCCACTTTTTAAAAAACTTTCTTTTTTTTTTAGTTCTGTGTGTCAAAAATGTTCATTCTGTGAGTAACAGTGGAAAAGTAATAGTCATGAGTGAATTGTCACGATATGACTGAATTGGAGTAAATTTGCTGCTATCTCCGCCAGGAAGCGAGCTAGAGCCCTGAAACTGTGGCTATACGCACTTTCATGAAAACACGCTTCTTTGAGGTTTTAAGCTCAGAACGTGAATCTGTGCATGTTTCTGGCCTGGTAACTGCTTCAGATCACTGGGCAATGCATATATGGTATCGAATGGTCCTTTGTGCATGTATTGCAATTGGGAAGTGAATATAAGCTTCTGAAGTGAATACATGCACTTTTTAAAAAAACTTCTTTTTTTTTAGTTCTGTGTGTCAAAAATGTTCATTCTGTGAGAAACAGTGGAAAAGTAACAGTCATGAGTGAATTGTCACGATATGACTGAATTGGAGTAAATTTGCTGCTATCTCCGCCAGGAAGCGAGCTAGAGCCCTGAAACTGTGGCTATACGCACTTTCATGAAAACACGCTTCTTTGAGGTTTTAAGCTCAGAACGTGAATCTGTGTATGTTTCTGGCCTGGGAACTGCTTCAGATCCCTGTGCTATGCATATAATGTATCAATTGGTGCAATGTGTTTGTCTTGTCATAGGGAAGTGAATATAAGCTTCTGAAGTGAAAATATCCACTTTTTAAAAAACTTTCTTTTTTTTTAATTCTGTGTGTCAAAAATGTTCATTCTGTGAGAAACAGTGGAAAAGTAACAGTCATGAGTGAATTGTCACGATATGACTGAATTGGAGTAAATTTGCTGCTATCTCCGCCAAAAAGCGAGATAGAGCCCTGAAACTGAGGCTATAAGCACTTTCATTAAAACACACTTCTTTGAGGTTTTAAGCTCAGAAGGTGAATCTGTGCATGTTTCTGGCTTGGGAACTGCTTCAGATCACTTTGCAATGCTTATGTGCTATTGATTGGTCCTTTGAGCATGTATTGCCTTTGGGAAGTGAACACAAGCTTCTGAAGTGAAAATATCTACTTTTTATAAAACTTTCTTTTTTTTAATTATGTGTGTCAAAAATGTTCATTCTGTGAGTAACAGCGGGAAAGTGACAAACATGAGTGAATTGTCACGATATGACTGAATAGGAGTTAATATGCTGCTATCTCTGTAAGGAAGCGAGCTAGAGCGCTGAAACTGTGGCTATACGCACTTTCATGAAAACACGCTTCTTTGAGGTTTTAAGCTCAGAACGTGAATCTGTGCATGTTTCTGGCCTGAATACTGCTTCAGATCACTGGGCAATGCATATATGGTATCGAATGGTCCTTTGTGCATGTATTGCCATTGGGAAGTGAATATAAGCTTCTGAAGTGAATATATGCACTTTTTAAAAACTTTCTTTTTTTTTTAGTTCAGCGTGTCAAAAATGTTCATTCTGTGCGTAACTCAGAAGGAAAGTGACAAAAATGAGTGAATTGTCATTATATGAGTGAATTTGCTGCTATCTCTGGAAGGAAGCGAGCTTGAGCGCTGAAACTGAGGCTATACGCACTTTCATGAAAACACGCTTCTTTGAGGTTTTAAGCTCAGAACGTGAATCTGTGCATGTTTCTAGCCTGGGAATTGCTTCAGATCACAGTGCTATGCATATATGGTATCGATTTGTGCAATGTGCATGTCTTGCCATGGGGAAGTGAATATAAGCTTCTGAATTTAAAATATTCACTTTTTAAAAAACTTTCTTTTTTTTTAGTTCTGTGTGTCAAAAATGTTCATTCTGTGAGTAACAGTGGAAAAAAAACAGGCATGAGTGAATTGTCACGATATGACTGATTTGGAGTAAATTTGATGCTATCTCCGGCAGGAAGCGAGCTAGAGCGCTGAAACTGTGGCTATTCGCACTTTCATGAAAACACGCTTCTTTGAGGTTTTAAGCTCAGAACGTGAATCTGTGCATGTTTCTGGCCTGGGAACTGCTTCAGATCACTGTGGAATGCATATAATGTATCAATTGGTGCAATGTGTTTGTCTTGTCATAGGGAAGTGAATATAAGCTTCTGAAGTGAAAATATCCACTTTTTAAAAAACTTTCTTTTTTTTTAGTTCTGTGTGTCAAAATTGTTCATTCTGTGAGAAACAGTGGAAAAGTAACAGTCATGAGTGAATTATCACGATATGACTGAATTGGAGTAAATTTGCTGCTATCTCCGCCAGGAAGCGAGCTAGAGCCCTGAAACTGTGGCTATACGCACTTTCATGAAAACACGCTTCTTTGAGGTTTTAAGCTCAGAACGTGAATCTGTGCATGTTTCTGGCCTGGGAACTGCTTCAGATCACTGGGCAATGCATATATGGTATCGAATGGTCCTTTGTGCATGTATTGCAATTGGGAAGTGAATATAAGCTTCTGAAGTGAATATATGCACTTTTTAAAAAAACTTCTTTTTTTTTTAGTTCAGCGTGTCGAAAATGTTAATTCTGAGCGTAACTCCGTAGGAAAGTGACAAACATGAGTGAATTGTCATGATATGACTGAATTGGAGTGAATTTGCTGCTATCTCTGTAAGGAAGCGAGCTAGAGCGCTGAAACTGTGGCTATACGCACTTTCATGAAAACACGCTTCTTTGAGGTTTTAAGCTTGGATCGTGAATCTGTGCATGCTTTTGGCCTGGGAACTGCTTCAGATCACTGTGGAATGCATATGTGGTATTGATTGGTGCACTGGGCATGTATTGCCATTGGGAAGTGAACACAAGCTTCTGAAGTGAAAATATCTACTTTTTATAAAACTTTCTCTTTTTTTAGTTCTGTGTGTCAAAAATGTTCATTCTGTGAGTAACAGTGGGAAAGTAACAATCATGAGTGAATTGTCAGGATATGACTGAATTGGACTAAATTTGATGCTATCTCTGCCAGGAAGCGAGCTAGAGCGCTGAAACTGTGGCTATAAGCACTTTCATTAAAACACACTTCTTTGAGGTTTTAAGCTCAGAACGTGAATCTGTGCATGTTTCTGGCTTGGGAACTGCTTCAGATCACTTTGCAATGCTTATGTGCTATTGATTGGTCCTTTGAGCATGTATTGCCTTTGGGAAGTGAACACAAGCTTCTGAAGTGAAAATATCTACTTTTTATAAAACTTTCTTTTTTTTTTAATTCTGTGTGTCAAAAATGTTCATTCTGTGAGTAACAGTGGGAAAGTGACAAACATGAGTGAATTGTCACGATATGATTGAATTCGAGTTAATATGCTGCTATCTCTGTAAGGAAGCGAGCTAGAGCGCTGAAACTGTGGCTATACGCACTTTCATGAAAACATGCTACTTTGAGGTTTTAAGCTCAGAACGTGAATCTGTGCATGTTTCTGGCCTGGATACTGCTTCAGATCACTGGGCAATGCATATATGGTATCGAATGGTCCTTTGTGCATGTATTGCCATTGGGAAGTGAATATAAGCTTCTGAAGTGAATATATGCACTTTTTATAAAACTTTCTTTTTTTTCAATTCTGTGTGTCAAAAATGTTCATTCTATGAGTAACAGCGGGAAAGTGACAAACATGAGTGAATTGTCACGATATGACTGAATAGGAGTTAATATGCTGCTATCTCTGGAAGGAAGCGAGCTAGAGCGCTGAATCTGTGGCTATACGCACTTTCATGAAAACACGCTTCTTTGAGGTTTTAAGCTCAGAACGTGAATCTGTGCATGTTTCTGGCCTGGATACTGCTTCAGATCACTGGGCAATGCATATATGGTATCGAATGGTCCTTTGTGCATGTATTGCCATTGGGAAGTGAATATAAGCTTCTGAAGTGAATATATTCACTTTTTAAAAACTTTCTTTTTTTTTTTAGTTCAGCGTGTCAAAAATGTTCATTCTGTGCGTAACTCAGAAGGAAAGTGACAAAAATGAGTGAATTGTCATTATATGACTGAATTGGAGTGAATTTGCTGCTATCTCTGTAAGGAAGCGAGCTAGAGCGCTGAAACTGAGGCTTTACGCACTTTCATGAAAACACGCTTCTTTGAGGTTTTAAGCTCAGAACGTGAATCTGTGCATGTTTCTGGCTTGGGAACTGCTTCAGATCACTTTGCAATGCATATGTGCTATTGATTGGTCCTTTGAGCATGTATTGCCTTTGGGAAGTGAACACAAGCTTCTGAAGTGAAGATATCTACTTTTTATAAAACTTTCTTTTTTTTTTAGTACTGTGTGTCAAAAATGTTCATTCTGTGAGTAACAGTGGGAAAGTGACAAACATGAGTGAATTGTCACTATATGACTGAATTGGAGTTAATATGCTGCTATCTCTGTAAGGAAGCAAGCTAGAGCGCTGAAACTGTGGCTATACGCACTTTCATGAAAACACGCTTCTTTGAGGTTTTAAGCTCAGAACGTGAATCTGTGCATGATTCTGGCCTGGGAACTGCTTCAGATCACTGTGCTATGCATATATGGTATCGATTGGTGCAATGTGCATGTCTTGTCATAGGGAAGTGAATATAAGCTTATGAAGTGAAAATATCCACTTTTTAAAAAACTTTCTTTTTTTTTAGTTCTGTGTGTCAAAAATGTTCATTCTGTGAGTAACAGTGTGAAAGTGACAAACATGAGTGAATTGTCACGATATGACTGAATTGGAGTAAATTTGCTGCTATCTCCGCCAGGAAGCGAGCTAGAGCCCTGAAACTGTGGCTATACGCACTTTCATGAAAACACGCTTCTTTGAGGTTTTAAGCTCAGAACGTGAATCTGTGCATGTTTCTGGCCTGGGAACTGCTTCAGATCACTGTGGAATGCATATAATGTATCAATTGGTGCAATGTGTTTGTCTTGTCATAGGGAAGTGAATATAAGCTTCTGAAGTGAAAATATCCACTTTTTAAAAAACTTTCTTTTTTTTTTAGTTCTGTGTGTCAAAAATGTTCATTCTGTGAGTAACAGTGGAAAAGTAATAGTCATGAGTGAATTGTCACGATATGACTGAATTGGAGTAAATTTGCTGCTATCTCCGCCAGGAAGCGAGCTAGAGCCCTGAAACTGTGGCTATACGCACTTTCATGAAAACACGCTTCTTTGAGGTTTTAAGCTCAGAACGTGAATCTGTGCATGTTTCTGGCCTGGTAACTGCTTCAGATCACTGGGCAATGCATATATGGTATCGAATGGTCCTTTGTGCATGTATTGCAATTGGGAAGTGAATATAAGCTTCTGAAGTGAATACATGCACTTTTTAAAAAAACTTCTTTTTTTTTAGTTCTGTGTGTCAAAAATGTTCATTCTGTGAGAAACAGTGGAAAAGTAACAGTCATGAGTGAATTGTCACGATATGACTGAATTGGAGTAAATTTGCTGCTATCTCCGCCAGGAAGCGAGCTAGAGCCCTGAAACTGTGGCTATACGCACTTTCATGAAAACACGCTTCTTTGAGGTTTTAAGCTCAGAACGTGAATCTGTGTATGTTTCTGGCCTGGGAACTGCTTCAGATCCCTGTGCTATGCATATAATGTATCAATTGGTGCAATGTGTTTGTCTTGTCATAGGGAAGTGAATATAAGCTTCTGAAGTGAAAATATCCACTTTTTAAAAAACTTTCTTTTTTTTAATTCTGTGTGTCAAAAATGTTCATTCTGTGAGAAACAGTGGAAAAGTAACAGTCATGAGTGAATTGTCACGATATGACTGAATTGGAGTAAATTTGCTGCTATCTCCGCCAGGAAGCGAGCTAGAGCCCTGAAACTGAGGCTATACGCACTTTCATGAAAACACGCTTCTTTGAGGTTTTAAGCTCAGAACGTGAATCTGTGCATGTTTCTGGCTTGGGAACTGCTTCAGATCACTAGGCAATGCATATATGGTATCGAATGGTCCTTTGTGCATGTATTGCAATTGGGAAGTGAATATAAGCTTCTGAAGTGAATATATGCACTTTTTAAAAAAACTTCTTTTTTTTTAGTTCAGCGTGTCGAAAATGTTAATTCTGAGCGTAACTCCGTAGGAAAGTGACAAACATGAGTGAATTGTCATGATATGACTGAATTGGAGTGAATTTGCTGCTATCTCTGTAAGGAAGCGAGCTAGAGCGCTGAAACTGTGGCTATACGCACTTTCATGAAAACACGCTTCTTTGAGGTTTTAAGCTTGCATCGTGAATCTGTGCATGCTTCTGGCCTGGGAACTGCTTCAGATCACTGTGCTATGCATATATGGTATCGATTGGTGCAATGTGCATGTCTTGTCATAGGGAAGTGAATATAAGCTTCTGAAGTGAAAATATGCACTTTTTAAAAAACTTTCTTTTTTTTTAGTTCTGTGTGTCAAAAATGTTCATTCTGTGAGTAACAGTGGAAAAAAAACAGGCATGAGTGAATTGTCACGATATGACTGATTTGGAGTAAATTTGATGCTATCTCCGGCAGGAAGCGAGCTAGAGCGCTGAAACTGTGGCTATTCGCACTTTCATGAAAACACGCTTCTTTGAGGTTTTAAGCTCAGAACGTGAATCTGTGCATGTTTCTGGCCTGGGAACTGCTTCAGATCACTGTGGAATGCATATAATGTATCAATTGGTGCAATGTGTTTGTCTTGTCATAGGGAAGTGAATATAAGCTTCTGAAGTGAAAATATCCACTTTTTAAAAAAACTTCTTTTTTTTTTAGTTCAGCGTGTCGAAAATGTTAATTCTGAGCGTAACTCCGTAGGAAAGTGACAAACATGAGTGAATTGTCATGATATGACTGAATTGGAGTGAATTTGCTGCTATCTCTGTAAGGAAGCGAGCTAGAGCGCTGAAACTGTGGCTATACGCACTTTCATGAAAACACGCTTCTTTGAGGTTTTAAGCTTGCATCGTGAATCTGTGCATGCTTCTGGCCTGGGAACTGCTTCAGATCACTGTGCTATGCATATATGGTATCGATTGGTGCAATGTGCATGTCTTGTCATAGGGAAGTGAATATAAGCTTCTGAAGTGAAAATATCCACTTTTTAAAAAACTTTCTTTTTTTTTAGTTCTGTGTGTCAAAAATGTTCATTCTGTGAGTAACAGTGTGAAAGTGACAAACATGAGTGAATTGTCACGATATGACTGAATTGGAGTAAATTTGCTGCTATCTCCGCCAGGAAGCGAGCTAGAGCCCTGAAACTGTGGCTATACGCACTTTCATGAAAACACGCTTCTTTGAGGTTTTAAGCTCAGAACGTGAATCTGTGCATGTTTCTGGCCTGGGAACTGCTTCAGATCACTGTGGAATGCATATAATGTATCAATTGGTGCAATGTGTTTGTCTTGTCATAGGGAAGTGAATATAAGCTTCTGAAGTGAAAATATCCACTTTTTAAAAAACTTTCTTTTTTTTTAGTTCTGTGTGTCAAAAATGTTCATTCTGTGAGAAACAGTGGAAAAGTAACAGTCATGAGTGAATTGTCACGATATGACTGAATAGGAGTTAATATGCTGCTATCTCCGCCAGGAAGCGAGCTAGAGCCCTGAAACTGTGGCTATACGCACTTTCATGAAAACACGCTTCTTTGAGGTTTTAAGCTCAGAACGTGAATCTGTGCATGTTTCTGGCCTGGGAACTGCTTCAGATCACTGGGCAATGCATATATGGTATCGATTGGTCCTTTGTGCATGTATTGCCATTGGGAAGTGAATATAAGCTTCTGAAGTGAATATATGCACTTTTTAAAAACTTTCTTTTTTTTTTAGTTCAGCGTGTCAAAAATGTTCATTCTGTGCGTAACTCAGAAGGAAAGTGACAAAAATGAGTGAATTGTCATTATATGAGTGAATTTGCTGCTATCTCTGGAAGGAAGCGAGCTTGAGCGCTGAAACTGAGGCTATACGCACTTTCATGAAAACACGCTTCTTTGAGGTTTTAAGCTCAGAACGTGAATCTGTGCATGTTTCTAGCCTGGGAATTGCTTCAGATCACTGTGCTATGCATATATGGTATCGATTTGTGCAATGTGCATGTCTTGCCATAGGGAAGTGAATATAAGCTTCTGAATTTAAAATATTCACTTTTTAAAAAACTTTCTTTTTTTTTAGTTCTGTGTGTCAAAAATGTTCATTCTGTGAGTAACAGTGGAAAAAAAACAGGCATGAGTGAATTGTCACGATATGACTGATTTGGAGTAAATTTGATGCTATCTCCGGCAGGAAGCGAGCTAGAGCGCTGAAACTGTGGCTATTCGCACTTTCATGAAAACACGCTTCTTTGAGGTTTTAAGCTCAGAACGTGAATCTGTGCATGTTTCTGGCCTGGGAACTGCTTCAGATCACTGTGGAATGCATATAATGTATCAATTGGTGCAATGTGTTTGTCTTGTCATAGGGAAGTGAATATAAGCTTCTGAAGTGAAAATATCCACTTTTTAAAAAAACTTTTTTTTTTTTTAGTTCAGCGTGTCGAAAATGTTAATTCTGAGCGTAACTCCGTAGGAAAGTGACAAACATGAGTGAATTGTCATGATATGACTGAATTGGAGTGAATTTGCTGCTATCTCTGTAAGGAAGCGAGCTAGAGCGCTGAAACTGTGGCTATACGCACTTTCATGAAAACACGCTTCTTTGAGGTTTTAAGCTTGGATCGTGAATCTGTGCATGCTTTTGGCCTGGGAACTGCTTCAGATCACTGTGGAATGCATATGTGGTATTGATTGGTGCACTGGGCATGTATTGCCATTGGGAATTGAACACAAGCTTCTGAAGTGAAAATATCTACTTTTTATAAAACTTTCTCTTTTTTTAGTTCTGTGTGTCAAAAATGTTCATTCTGTGAGTAACAGTGGGAAAGTAACAATCATGAGTGAATTGTCAGGATATGACTGAATTGGACTAAATTTGATGCTATCTCTGCCAGGAAGCGAGCTAGAGCGCTGAAACTGTGGCTATAAGCACTTTCATTAAAACGCACTTCTTTGAGGTTTTAAGCTCAGAACGTGAATCTGTGCATTTTCTGGCTTGGGAACTGCTTCAGATCACTTTGCAATGCATATGTGCTATTGATTGGTCCTTTGAGCATGTATTGCCTTTGGGAAGTGAACACAAGCTTCTGAAGTGAAAATATCAACTTTTAATAAAACTTTCTTTTTTTTTAATTCTGTGTGTCAAAAATGTTCATTCTGTGAGTAACAGCGGGAAAGTGACAAACATGAGTGAATTGTCACGATATGACTGAATAGGAGTTAATATGCTGCTATCTCTGGAAGGAAGCGAGCTAGAGCGCTGAAACTGTGGCTATACGCACTTTCATGAAAACACGCTTCTTTGAGGTTTTAAGCTCAGAACGTCAATCTGTGCATGTTTCTGGCCTGGATACTGCTTCAGATCACTGGGCAATGCATATATGGTATCGAATGGTCCTTTGTGCATGTATTGCCATTGGGAAGTGAATATAAGCTTCTGAAGTGAATATATGCACTTTTTAAAAACTTTCTTTTTTTTTAGTTCAGCGTGTCAAAAATGTTCATTCTGTGCGCAACTCAGAAGGAAAGTGACAAAAATGAGTGAATTGTCATTATATGACTGAATTGGAGTGAATTTGCTGCTATCTCTGTAAGGAAGCGAGCTAGAGCGCTGAAACTGAGGCTTTACGCACTTTCATGAAAACACGCTTCTTTGAGGTTTTAAGCTCAGAACGTGAATCTGTGCATGTTTCTGGCTTGGGAACTGCTTCAGATCACTTTGCAATGCATATGTGCTATTGATTCGTCCTTTGAGCATGTATTGCCTTTGGGAAGTGAACACAAGCTTCTGAAGTGAAGATATCTACTTTTTATTAAACTTTCTTTTTTTTTTTAGTACTGTGTGTCAAAAATGTTCATTCTGTGAGTAACAGTGGGAAAGTGACAAACATGAGTGAATTGTCACTATATGACTGAATTGGAGTTAATATGCTGCTATCTCTGTAAGGAAGCAAGCTAGAGCGCTGAAACTGTGGCTATACGCACTTTCATGAAAACACGCTTCTTTGAGGTTTTAAGCTCAGAACGTGAATCTGTGCATGATTCTGGCCTGGGAACTGCTTCAGATCACTGTGCTATGCATATATGGTATCGATTGGTGCAATGTGCATGTCTTGTCATAGGGAAGTGAATATAAGCTTCTGAAGTGAAAATATCCACTTTTTAAAAAACTTTCTTTTTTTTTAGTTCTGTGTGTCAAAAATGTTCATTCTGTGAGTAACAGTGTGAAAGTGACAAACATGAGTGAATTGTCACGATATGACTGAATTGGAGTAAATTTGCTGCTATCTCCGCCAGGAAGCGAGCTAGAGCCCTGAAACTGTGGCTATACGCACTTTCATGAAAACACGCTTCTTTGAGGTTTTAAGCTCAGAACGTGAATCTGTGCATGTTTCTGGCCTGGGAACTGCTTCAGATCACTGGACAATGCATATATGGTATCGAATGGTCCTTTGTGCATGTATTGCAATTGGGAAGTGAATATAAGCTTCTGAAGTGAATATATGCACTTTTTAAAAAAACTTCTTTTTTTTTTAGTTCAGCGTGTCGAAAATGTTAATTCTGAGCGTAACTCCGTAGGAAAGTGACAAACATGAGTGAATTGTCATGATATGACTGAATTGGAGTGAATTTGCTGCTATCTCTGTAAGGAAGCGAGCTAGAGCGCTGAAACTGTGGCTATACGCACTTTCATGAAAACACGCTTCTTTGAGGTTTTAAGCTTGGATCGTGAATCTGTGCATGCTTTTGGCCTGGGAACTGCTTCAGATCACTGTGGAATGCATATGTGGTATTGATTGGTGCACTGGGCATGTATTGCCATTGGGAAGTGAACACAAGCTTCTGAAGTGAAAATATCTACTTTTTATAAAACTTTCTCTTTTTTTAGTTCTGTGAGTCAAAAATGTTCATTCTGTGAGTAACAGTGGGAAAGTAACAATCATGAGTGAATTGTCAGGATATGACTGAATTGGACTAAATTTGATGCTATCTCTGCCATGAAGCGAGCTAGAGCGCTGAAACTGTGGCTATAAGCACTTTCATTAAAACACACTTCTTTGAGGTTTTAAGCTCAGAACGTGAATCTGCGCATGTTTCTGGCTTGGGAACTGCTTCAGATCACTTTGCAATGCTTATGTGCTATTGATTGGTCCTTTGAGCATGTATTGCCTTTGGGAAGTGAACACAAGCTTCTGAAGTGAAAATATCTACTTTTTATAAAACTTTCTTTTTTTTTTAATTCTGTGTGTCAAAAATGTTCATTCTGTGAGTAACAGTGGGAAAGTGACAAACATGAGTGAATTGTCACGATATGATTGAATTGGAGTTAATATGCTGCTATCTCTGTAAGGAAGCGAGCTCGAGCGCTGAAACTGTGGCTATACGCACTTTCATGAAAACATGCTACTTTGAGGTTTTAAGCTCAGAACGTGAATCTGTGCATGTTTCTGGCCTGGATACTGCTTCAGATCACTGGGCAATGCATATATGGTATCGAATGGTCCTTTGTGCATGTATTGCCATTGGGAAGTGAATATAAGCTTCTGAAGTGAATATATGCACTTTTTATAAAACTTTCTTTTTTTTCAATTCTGTGTGTCAAAAATGTTCATTCTGTGAGTAACAGCGGGAAAGTGACAAACATGAGTGAATTGTCACGATATGACTGAATAGGAGTTAATATGCTGCTATCTCTGGAAGGAAGCGAGCTAGAGCGCTGAATCTGTGGCTATACGCACTTTCATGAAAACACGCTTCTTTGAGGTTTTAAGCTCAGAACGTGAATCTGTGCATGTTTCTGGCCTGGATACTGCTTCAGATCACTGGGCAATGCATATATGGTATCGAATGGTCCTTTGTGCATGTATTGCCATTGGGAAGTGAATATAAGCTTCTGAAGTGAATATATGCACTTTTTAAAAACTTTCTTTTTTTTTTTAGTTCAGCGTGTCAAAAATGTTCATTCTGTGCGTAACTCAGAAGGAAAGTGACAAAAATGAGTGAATTGTCATTATATGACTGAATTGGAGTGAATTTGCTGCTATCTCTGTAAGGAAGCGAGCTAGAGCGCTGAAACTGAGGCTTTACGCACTTTCATGAAAACACGCTTCTTTGAGGTTTTAAGCTCAGAACGTGAATCTGTGCATGTTTCTGGCTTGGGAACTGCTTCAGATCACTTTGCAATGCATATGTGCTATTGATTCGTCCTTTGAGCATGTATTGCCTTTGGGAAGTGAACACAAGCTTCTGAAGTGAAGATATCTACTTTTTATAAAACTTTCTTTTTTTTTTTAGTACTGTGTGTCAAAAATGTTCATTCTGTGAGTAACAGTGGGAAAGTGACAAACATGAGTGAATTGTCACTATATGACTGAATTGGAGTTAATATGCTGCTATCTCTGTAAGGAAGCAAGCTAGAGCGCTGAAACTGTGGCTATACGCACTTTCATGAAAACACGCTTCTTTGAGGTTTTAAGCTCAGAACGTGAATCTGTGCATGATTCTGGCCTGGGAACTGCTTCAGATCACTGTGCTATGCATATATGGTATCGATTGGTGCAATGTGCATGTCTTGTCATAGGGAAGTGAATATAAGCTTCTGAAGTGAAAATATCCACTTTTTAAAAAACTTTCTTTTTTTTTTAGTTCTGTGTGTCAAAAATGTTCATTCTGTGAGTAACAGTGTGAAAGTGACAAACATGAGTGAATTGTCACGATATGACTGAATTGGAGTAAATTTGCTGCTATCTCCGCCAGGAAGCGAGCTAGAGCCCTGAAACTGTGGCTATACGCACTTTCATGAAAACACGCTTCTTTGAGGTTTTAAGCTCAGAACGTGAATCTGTGCATGTTTCTGGCCTGGGAACTGCTTCAGATCACTGTGGAATGCATATAATGTATCAATTGGTGCAATGTGTTTGTCTTGTCATAGGGAAGTGAATATAAGCTTCTGAAGTGAAAATATCCACTTTTTAAAAAACTTTCTTTTTTTTTTAGTTCTGTGTGTCAAAAATGTTCATTCTGTGAGTAACAGTGGAAAAGTAATAGTCATGAGTGAATTGTCACGATATGACTGAATTGGAGTAAATTTGCTGCTATCTCCGCCAGGAAGCGAGCTAGAGCCCTGAAACTGTGGCTATACGCACTTTCATGAAAACACGCTTCTTTGAGGTTTTAAGCTCAGAACGTGAATCTGTGCATGTTTCTGGCCTGGTAACTGCTTCAGATCACTGGGCAATGCATATATGGTATCGAATGGTCCTTTGTGCATGTATTGCAATTGGGAAGTGAATATAAGCTTCTGAAGTGAATACATGCACTTTTTAAAAAAACTTCTTTTTTTTTAGTTCTGTGTGTCAAAAATGTTCATTCTGTGAGAAACAGTGGAAAAGTAACAGTCATGAGTGAATTGTCACGATATGACTGAATTGGAGTAAATTTGCTGCTATCTCCGCCAGGAAGCGAGCTAGAGCCCTGAAACTGTGGCTATACGCACTTTCATGAAAACACGCTTCTTTGAGGTTTTAAGCTCAGAACGTGAATCTGTGTATGTTTCTGGCCTGGGAACTGCTTCAGATCCCTGTGCTATGCATATAATGTATCAATTGGTGCAATGTGTTTGTCTTGTCATAGGGAAGTGAATATAAGCTCCTGAAGTGAAAATATCCACTTTTTAAAAAACTTTCTTTTTTTTTAATTCTGTGTGTCAAAAATGTTCATTCTGTGAGAAACAGTGGAAAAGTAACAGTCATGAGTGAATTGTCACGATATGACTGAATTGGAGTAAATTTGCTGCTATCTCCGCCAGGAAGCGAGCTAGAGCCCTGAAACTGAGGCTATACGCACTTTCATGAAAACACGCTTCTTTGAGGTTTTAAGCTCAGAACGTGAATCTGTGCATGTTTCTGGCTTGGGAACTGCTTCAGATCACTGGGCAATGCATATATGGTATCGAATGGTCCTTTGTGCATGTATTGCAATTGGGAAGTGAATATAAGCTTCTGAAGTGAATATATGCACTTTTTAAAAAAACTTCTTTTTTTTTAGTTCAGCGTGTCGAAAATGTTAATTCTGAGCGTAACTCCGTAGGAAAGTGACAAACATGAGTGAATTGTCATGATATGACTGAATTGGAGTGAATTTGCTGCTATCTCTGTAAGGAAGCGAGCTAGAGCGCTGAAACTGTGGCTATACGCACTTTCATGAAAACACGCTTCTTTGAGGTTTTAAGCTTGCATCGTGAATCTGTGCATGCTTCTGGCCTGGGAACTGCTTCAGATCACTGTGCTATGCATATATGGTATCGATTGGTGCAATGTGCATGTCTTGTCATAGGGAAGTGAATATAAGCTTCTGAAGTGAAAATATCCACTTTTTAAAAAACTTTCTTTTTTTTTAGTTCTGTGTGTCAAAAATGTTCATTCTGTGAGAAACAGTGGAAAAGTAACAGTCATGAGTGAATTGTCACGATATGACTGAATAGGAGTTAATATGCTGCTATCTCCGCCAGGAAGCGAGCTAGAGCCCTGAAACTGTGGCTATACGCACTTTCATGAAAACACGCTTCTTTGAGGTTTTAAGCTCAGAACGTGAATCTGTGCATGTTTCTGGCCTGGGAACTGCTTCAGATCACTGGGCAATGCATATATGGTATCGATTGGTCCTTTGTGCATGTATTGCCATTGGGAAGTGAATATAAGCTTCTGAAGTGAATATATGCACTTTTTAAAAACTTTCTTTGTTTTTTAGTTCAGCGTGTCAAAAATGTTCATTCTGTGCGTAACTCAGAAGGAAAGTGACAAAAATGAGTGAATTGTCATTATATGAGTGAATTTGCTGCTATCTCTGGAAGGAAGCGAGCTTGAGCGCTGAAACTGAGGCTATACGCACTTTCATGAAACACGCTTCTTTGAGGTTTTAAGCTCAGAACGTGAATCTGTGCATGTTTCTAGCCTGGGAATTGCTTCAGATCACTGTGCTATGCATATATGGTATCGATTTGTGCAATGTGCATGTCTTGCCATAGGGAAGTGAATATAAGCTTCTGAATTTAAAATATTCACTTTTTAAAAAACTTTCTTTTTTTTTAGTTCTGTGTGTCAAAAATGTTCATTCTGTGAGTAACAGTGGAAAAAAAACAGGCATGAGTGAATTGTCACGATATGACTGATTTGGAGTAAATTTGATGCTATCTCCGGCAGGAAGCGAGCTAGAGCGCTGAAACTGTGGCTATTCGCACTTTCATGAAAACACGCTTCTTTGAGGTTTTAAGCTCAGAACGTGAATCTGTGCATGTTTCTGGCCTGGGAACTGCTTCAGATCACTGTGGAATGCATATAATGTATCAATTGGTGCAATGTGTTTGTCTTGTCATAGGGAAGTGAATATAAGCTTCTGAAGTGAAAATATCCACTTTTTAAAAAAACTTTTTTTTTTTTTAGTTCAGCGTGTCGAAAATGTTAATTCTGAGCGTAACTCCGTAGGAAAGTGACAAACATGAGTGAATTGTCATGATATGACTGAATTGGAGTGAATTTGCTGCTATCTCTGTAAGGAAGCGAGCTAGAGCGCTGAAACTGTGGCTATACGCACTTTCATGAAAACACGCTTCTTTGAGGTTTTAAGCTTGGATCGTGAATCTGTGCATGCTTTTGGCCTGGGAACTGCTTCAGATCACTGTGGAATGCATATGTGGTATTGATTGGTGCACTGGGCATGTATTGCCATTGGGAATTGAACACAAGCTTCTGAAGTGAAAATATCTACTTTTTATAAAACTTTCTCTTTTTTTAGTTCTGTGTGTCAAAAATGTTCATTCTGTGAGTAACAGTGGGAAAGTAACAATCATGAGTGAATTGTCAGGATATGACTGAATTGGACTAAATTTGATGCTATCTCTGCCAGGAAGCGAGCTAGAGCGCTGAAACTGTGGCTATAAGCACTTTCATTAAAACACACTTCTTTGAGGTTTTAAGCTCAGAACGTGAATCTGTGCATTTTCTGGCTTGGGAACTGCTTCAGATCACTTTGCAATGCATATGTGCTATTGATTGGTCCTTTGAGCATGTATTGCCTTTGGGAAGTGAACACAAGCTTCTGAAGTGAAGATATCTACTTTTTATAAAACTTTCTTTTTTTTTTTAGTACTGTGTGTCAAAAATGTTCATTCTGTGAGTAACAGTGGGAAAGTGACAAACATGAGTGAATTGTCACTATATGACTGAATTGGAGTTAATATGCTGCTATCTCTGTAAGGAAGCAAGCTAGAGCGCTGAAACTGTGGCTATACGCACTTTCATGAAAACACGCTTCTTTGAGGTTTTAAGCTCAGAACGTGAATCTGTGCATGTTTCTGGCCTGGGAACTGCTTCAGATCACTGTGGAATGCATATAATGTATCAATTGGTGCAATGTGTTTGTCTTGTCATAGGGAAGTGAATATAAGCTTCTGAAGTGAAAATATCCACTTTTTAAAAAACTTTCTTTTTTTTTAGTTCTGTGTGTCAAAAATGTTCATTCTGTGAGTAACAGTGTGAAAGTGACAAACATGAGTGAATTGTCACGATATGACTGAATTGGAGTAAATTTGCTGCTATCTCCGCCAGGAAGCGAGCTAGAGCCCTGAAACTGTGGCTATACGCACTTTCATGAAAACACGCTTCTTTGAGGTTTTAAGCTCAGAACGTGAATCTGTGCATGTTTCTGGCCTGGGAACTGCTTCAGATCACTGGGCAATGCATATATGGTATCGAATGGTCCTTTGTGCATGTATTGCAATTGGGAAGTGAATATAAGCTTCTGAAGTGAATATATGCACTTTTTAAAAAAACTTCTTTTTTTTTTAGTTCAGCGTGTCGAAAATGTTAATTCTGAGCGTAACTCCGTAGGAAAGTGACAAACATGAGTGAATTGTCATGATATGACTGAATTGGAGTGAATTTGCTGCTATCTCTGTAAGGAAGCGAGCTAGAGCGCTGAAACTGTGGCTATACGCACTTTCATGAAAACACGCTTCTTTGAAGTTTTAAGCTTGGATCGTGAATCTGTGCATGCTTTTGGCCTGGGAACTGCTTCAGATCACTGTGGAATGCATATGTGGTATTGATTGGTGCACTGGGCATGTATTGCCATTGGGAAGTGAACACAAGCTTCTGAAGTGAAAATATCTACTTTTTATAAAACTTTCTCTTTTTTTAGTTCTGTGAGTCAAAAATGTTCATTCTGTGAGTAACAGTGGGAAAGTAACAATCATGAGTGAATTGTCAGGATATGACTGAATTGGACTAAATTTGATGCTATCTCTGCCATGAAGCGAGCTAGAGCGCTGAAACTGTGGCTATAAGCACTTTCATTAAAACACACTTCTTTGAGGTTTTAAGCTCAGAACGTGAATCTGCGCATGTTTCTGGCTTGGGAACTGCTTCAGATCACTTTGCAATGCTTATGTGGTATTGATTGGTGCACTGGGCATGTATTGCCTTTGGGAAGTGAACACAAGCTTCTGAAGTGAAAATATCTACTTTTTATAAAACTTTCTTTTTTTTTTAATTCTGTGTGTCAAAAATGTTCATTCTGTGAGTAACAGTGGGAAAGTGACAAACATGAGTGAATTGTCACGATATGATTGAATTGGAGTTAATATGCTGCTATCTCTGTAAGGAAGCGAGCTCGAGCGCTGAAACTGTGGCTATACGCACTTTCATGAAAACATGCTACTTTGAGGTTTTAAGCTCAGAACGTGAATCTGTGCATGTTTCTGGCCTGGATACTGCTTCAGATCACTGGGCAATGCATATATGGTATCGAATGGTCCTTTGTGCATGTATTGCCATTGGGAAGTGAATATAAGCTTCTGAAGTGAATATATGCACTTTTTATAAAACTTTCTTTTTTTTCAATTCTGTGTGTCAAAAATGTTCATTCTGTGAGTAACAGCGGGAAAGTGACAAACATGAGTGAATTGTCACGATATGACTGAATAGGAGTTAATATGCTGCTATCTCTGGAAGGAAGCGAGCTAGAGCGCTGAATCTGTGGCTATACGCACTTTCATGAAAACACGCTTCTTTGAGGTTTTAAGCTCAGAACGTGAATCTGTGCATGTTTCTGGCCTGGATACTGCTTCAGATCACTGGGCAATGCATATATGGTATCGAATGGTCCTTTGTGCATGTATTGCCATTGGGAAGTGAATATAAGCTTCTGAAGTGAATATATGCACTTTTTAAAAACTTTCTTTTTTTTTTTAGTTCAGCGTGTCAAAAATGTTCATTCTGTGCGTAACTCAGAAGGAAAGTGACAAAAATGAGTGAATTGTCATTATATGACTGAATTGGAGTGAATTTGCTGCTATCTCTGTAAGGAAGCGAGCTAGAGCGCTGAAACTGAGGCTTTACGCACTTTCATGAAAACACGCTTCTTTGAGGTTTTAAGCTCAGAACGTGAATCTGTGCATGTTTCTGGCTTGGGAACTGCTTCAGATCACTTTGCAATGCATATGTGCTATTGATTCGTCCTTTGAGCATGTATTGCCTTTGGGAAGTGAACACAAGCTTCTGAAGTGAAGATATCTACTTTTTATAAAACTTTCTTTTTTTTTTTAGTACTGTGTGTCAAAAATGTTCATTCTGTGAGTAACAGTGGGAAAGTGACAAACATGAGTGAATTGTCACTATATGACTGAATTGGAGTTAATATGCTGCTATCTCTGTAAGGAAGCAAGCTAGAGCGCTGAAACTGTGGCTATACGCACTTTCATGAAAACACGCTTCTTTGAGGTTTTAAGCTCAGAACGTGAATCTGTGCATGATTCTGGCCTGGGAACTGCTTCAGATCACTGTGCTATGCATATATGGTATCGATTGGTGCAATGTGCATGTCTTGTCATAGGGAAGTGAATATAAGCTTCTGAAGTGAAAATATCCACTTTTTAAAAAACTTTCTTTTTTTTTTAGTTCTGTGTGTCAAAAATGTTCATTCTGTGAGTAACAGTGTGAAAGTGACAAACATGAGTGAATTGTCACGATATGACTGAATTGGAGTAAATTTGCTGCTATCTCCGCCAGGAAGCGAGCTAGAGCCCTGAAACTGTGGCTATACGCACTTTCATGAAAACACGCTTCTTTGAGGTTTTAAGCTCAGAACGTGAATCTGTGCATGTTTCTGGCCTGGGAACTGCTTCAGATCACTGTGGAATGCATATAATGTATCAATTGGTGCAATGTGTTTGTCTTGTCATAGGGAAGTGAATATAAGCTTCTGAAGTGAAAATATCCACTTTTTAAAAAACTTTCTTTTTTTTTTAGTTCTGTGTGTCAAAAATGTTCATTCTGTGAGTAACAGTGGAAAAGTAATAGTCATGAGTGAATTGTCACGATATGACTGAATTGGAGTAAATTTGCTGCTATCTCCGCCAGGAAGCGAGCTAGAGCCCTGAAACTGTGGCTATACGCACTTTCATGAAAACACGCTTCTTTGAGGTTTTAAGCTCAGAACGTGAATCTGTGCATGTTTCTGGCCTGGTAACTGCTTCAGATCACTGGGCAATGCATATATGGTATCGAATGGTCCTTTGTGCATGTATTGCAATTGGGAAGTGAATATAAGCTTCTGAAGTGAATACATGCACTTTTTAAAAAAACTTCTTTTTTTTTAGTTCTGTGTGTCAAAAATGTTCATTCTGTGAGAAACAGTGGAAAAGTAACAGTCATGAGTGAATTGTCACGATATGACTGAATTGGAGTAAATTTGCTGCTATCTCCGCCAGGAAGCGAGCTAGAGCCCTGAAACTGTGGCTATACGCACTTTCATGAAAACACGCTTCTTTGAGGTTTTAAGCTCAGAACGTGAATCTGTGTATGTTTCTGGCCTGGGAACTGCTTCAGATCCCTGTGCTATGCATATAATGTATCAATTGGTGCAATGTGTTTGTCTTGTCATAGGGAAGTGAATATAAGCTCCTGAAGTGAAAATATCCACTTTTTAAAAAACTTTCTTTTTTTTTAATTCTGTGTGTCAAAAATGTTCATTCTGTGAGAAACAGTGGAAAAGTAACAGTCATGAGTGAATTGTCACGATATGACTGAATTGGAGTAAATTTGCTGCTATCTCCGCCAGGAAGCGAGCTAGAGCCCTGAAACTGAGGCTATACGCACTTTCATGAAAACACGCTTCTTTGAGGTTTTAAGCTCAGAACGTGAATCTGTGCATGTTTCTGGCTTGGGAACTGCTTCAGATCACTGGGCAATGCATATATGGTATCGAATGGTCCTTTGTGCATGTATTGCAATTGGGAAGTGAATATAAGCTTCTGAAGTGAATATATGCACTTTTTAAAAAAACTTCTTTTTTTTTAGTTCAGCGTGTCGAAAATGTTAATTCTGAGCGTAACTCCGTAGGAAAGTGACAAACATGAGTGAATTGTCATGATATGACTGAATTGGAGTGAATTTGCTGCTATCTCTGTAAGGAAGCGAGCTAGAGCGCTGAAACTGTGGCTATACGCACTTTCATGAAAACACGCTTCTTTGAGGTTTTAAGCTTGCATCGTGAATCTGTGCATGCTTCTGGCCTGGGAACTGCTTCAGATCACTGTGCTATGCATATATGGTATCGATTGGTGCAATGTGCATGTCTTGTCATAGGGAAGTGAATATAAGCTTCTGAAGTGAAAATATCCACTTTTTAAAAAACTTTCTTTTTTTTTAGTTCTGTGTGTCAAAAATGTTCATTCTGTGAGAAACAGTGGAAAAGTAACAGTCATGAGTGAATTGTCACGATATGACTGAATAGGAGTTAATATGCTGCTATCTCCGCCAGGAAGCGAGCTAGAGCCCTGAAACTGTGGCTATACGCACTTTCATGAAAACACGCTTCTTTGAGGTTTTAAGCTCAGAACGTGAATCTGTGCATGTTTCTGGCCTGGGAACTGCTTCAGATCACTGGGCAATGCATATATGGTATCGATTGGTCCTTTGTGCATGTATTGCCATTGGGAAGTGAATATAAGCTTCTGAAGTGAATATATGCACTTTTTAAAAACTTTCTTTGTTTTTTAGTTCAGCGTGTCAAAAATGTTCATTCTGTGCGTAACTCAGAAGGAAAGTGACAAAAATGAGTGAATTGTCATTATATGAGTGAATTTGCTGCTATCTCTGGAAGGAAGCGAGCTTGAGCGCTGAAACTGAGGCTATACGCACTTTCATGAAACACGCTTCTTTGAGGTTTTAAGCTCAGAACGTGAATCTGTGCATGTTTCTAGCCTGGGAATTGCTTCAGATCACTGTGCTATGCATATATGGTATCGATTTGTGCAATGTGCATGTCTTGCCATAGGGAAGTGAATATAAGCTTCTGAATTTAAAATATTCACTTTTTAAAAAACTTTCTTTTTTTTTAGTTCTGTGTGTCAAAAATGTTCATTCTGTGAGTAACAGTGGAAAAAAAACAGGCATGAGTGAATTGTCACGATATGACTGATTTGGAGTAAATTTGATGCTATCTCCGGCAGGAAGCGAGCTAGAGCGCTGAAACTGTGGCTATTCGCACTTTCATGAAAACACGCTTCTTTGAGGTTTTAAGCTCAGAACGTGAATCTGTGCATGTTTCTGGCCTGGGAACTGCTTCAGATCACTGTGGAATGCATATAATGTATCAATTGGTGCAATGTGTTTGTCTTGTCATAGGGAAGTGAATATAAGCTTCTGAAGTGAAAATATCCACTTTTTAAAAAAACTTTTTTTTTTTTTAGTTCAGCGTGTCGAAAATGTTAATTCTGAGCGTAACTCCGTAGGAAAGTGACAAACATGAGTGAATTGTCATGATATGACTGAATTGGAGTGAATTTGCTGCTATCTCTGTAAGGAAGCGAGCTAGAGCGCTGAAACTGTGGCTATACGCACTTTCATGAAAACACGCTTCTTTGAGGTTTTAAGCTTGGATCGTGAATCTGTGCATGCTTTTGGCCTGGGAACTGCTTCAGATCACTGTGGAATGCATATGTGGTATTGATTGGTGCACTGGGCATGTATTGCCATTGGGAATTGAACACAAGCTTCTGAAGTGAAAATATCTACTTTTTATAAAACTTTCTCTTTTTTTAGTTCTGTGTGTCAAAAATGTTCATTCTGTGAGTAACAGTGGGAAAGTAACAATCATGAGTGAATTGTCAGGATATGACTGAATTGGACTAAATTTGATGCTATCTCTGCCAGGAAGCGAGCTAGAGCGCTGAAACTGTGGCTATAAGCACTTTCATTAAAACACACTTCTTTGAGGTTTTAAGCTCAGAACGTGAATCTGTGCATTTTCTGGCTTGGGAACTGCTTCAGATCACTTTGCAATGCATATGTGCTATTGATTGGTCCTTTGAGCATGTATTGCCTTTGGGAAGTGAACACAAGCTTCTGAAGTGAAAATATCTACTTTTTATAAAACTTTCTTTTTTTTTAATTCTGTGTGTCAAAAATGTTCATTCTGTGAGTAACAGCGGGAAAGTGACAAACATGAGTGAATTGTCACGATATGACTGAATAGGAGTTAATATGCTGCTATCTCTGGAAGGAAGCGAGCTAGAGCGCTGAAACTGTGGCTATACGCACTTTCATGAAAACACGCTTCTTTGAGGTTTTAAGCTCAGAACGTCAATCTGTGCATGTTTCTGGCCTGGATACTGCTTCAGATCACTGGGCAATGCATATATGGTATCGAATGGTCCTTTGTGCATGTATTGCCATTGGGAAGTGAATATAAGCTTCTGAAGTGAATATATGCACTTTTTAAAAACTTTCTTTTTTTTTTAGTTCAGCGTGTCAAAAATGTTCATTCTGTGCGTAACTCAGAAGGAAAGTGACAAAAATGAGTGAATTGTCATTATATGACTGAATTGGAGTGAATTTGCTGCTATCTCTGTAAGGAAGCGAGCTAGAGCGCTGAAACTGAGGCTTTACGCACTTTCATGAAAACACGCTTCTTTGAGGTTTTAAGCTCAGAACGTGAATCTGTGCATGTTTCTGGCTTGGGAACTGCTTCAGATCACTTTGCAATGCATATGTGCTATTGATTCGTCCTTTGAGCATGTATTGCCTTTGGGAAGTGAACACAAGCTTCTGAAGTGAAGATATCTACTTTTTATAAAACTTTCTTTTTTTTTTTAGTACTGTGTGTCAAAAATGTTCATTCTGTGAGTAACAGTGGGAAAGTGACAAACATGAGTGAATTGTCACTATATGACTGAATTGGAGTTAATATGCTGCTATCTCTGTAAGGAAGCAAGCTAGAGCGCTGAAACTGTGGCTATACGCACTTTCATGAAAACACGCTTCTTTGAGGTTTTAAGCTCAGAACGTGAATCTGTGCATGATTCTGGCCTGGGAACTGCTTCAGATCACTGTGCTATGCATATATGGTATCGATTGGTGCAATGTGCATGTCTTGTCATAGGGAAGTGAATATAAGCTTCTGAAGTGAAAATATCCACTTTTTAAAAAACTTTCTTTTTTTTTAGTTCTGTGTGTCAAAAATGTTCATTCTATGAGTAACAGTGTGAATGTGACAAACATGAGTGAATTGTCACGATATGACTGAATTGGAGTAAATTTGCTGCTATCTCCGCCAGGAAGCGAGCTAGAGCCCTGAAACTGTGGCTATACGCACTTTCATGAAAACACGCTTCTTTGAGGTTTTAAGCTCAGAACGTGAATCTGTGCATGTTTCTGGCCTGGGAACTGCTTCAGATCACTGTGGAATGCATATAATGTATCAATTGGTGCAATGTGTTTGTCTTGTCATAGGGAAGTGAATATAAGCTTCTGAAGTGAAAATATCCACTTTTTAAAAAACTTTCTTTTTTTTTAGTTCTGTGTGTCAAAAATGTTCATTCTGTGAGTAACAGTGGAAAAGTAATAGTCATGAGTGAATTGTCACGATATGACTGAATTGGAGTAAATTTGCTGCTATCTCCGCCAGGAAGCGAGCTAGAGCCCTGAAACTGTGGCTATACGCACTTTCATGAAAACACGCTTCTTTGAGGTTTTAAGCTCAGAACGTGAATCTGTGCATGTTTCTGGCCTGGTAACTGCTTCAGATCACTGGGCAATGCATATATGGTATCGAATGGTCCTTTGTGCATGTATTGCAATTGGGAAGTGAATATAAGCTTCTGAAGTGAATACATGCACTTTTTAAAAAAACTTCTTTTTTTTTAGTTCTGTGTGTCAAAAATGTTCATTCTGTGAGAAACAGTGGAAAAGTAACAGTCATGAGTGAATTGTCACGATATGACTGAATTGGAGTAAATTTGCTGCTATCTCCGCCAGGAAGCGAGCTAGAGCCCTGAAACTGTGGCTATACGCACTTTCATGAAAACACGCTTCTTTGAGGTTTTAAGCTCAGAACGTGAATCTGTGTATGTTTCTGGCCTGGGAACTGCTTCAGATCCCTGTGGAATGCATATAATGTATCAATTGGTGCAATGTGTTTGTCTTGTCATAGGGAAGTGAATATAAGCTTCTGAAGTGAAAATATCCACTTTTTAAAAAACTTTCTTTTTTTTTAATTCTGTGTGTCAAAAATGTTCATTCTGTGAGAAACAGTGGAAAAGTAACAGTCATGAGTGAATTGTCACGATATGACTGAATTGGAGTAAATTTGCTGCTATCTCCGCCAGGAAGCGAGCTAGAGCCCTGAAACTGAGGCTATACGCACTTTCATGAAAACACGCTTCTTTGAGGTTTTAAGCTCAGAACGTGAATCTGTGCATGTTTCTGGCTTGGGAACTGCTTCAGATCACTGGGCAATGCATATATGGTATCGAATGGTCCTTTGTGCATGTATTGCAATTGGGAAGTGAATATAAGCTTCTGAAGTGAATATATGCACTTTTTAAAAAAACTTCTTTTTTTTTAGTTCAGCGTGTCGAAAATGTTAATTCTGAGCGTAACTCCGTAGGAAAGTGACAAACATGAGTGAATTGTCATGATATGACTGAATTGGAGTGAATTTGCTGCTATCTCTGTAAGGAAGCGAGCTAGAGCGCTGAAACTGTGGCTATACGCACTTTCATGAAAACACGCTTCTTTGAGGTTTTAAGCTTGCATCGTGAATCTGTGCATGCTTCTGGCCTGGGAACTGCTTCAGATCACTGTGCTATGCATATATGGTATCGATTGGTGCAATGTGCATGTCTTGTCATAGGGAAGTGAATATAAGCTTCTGAAGTGAAAATATCCACTTTTTAAAAAACTTTCTTTTTTTTTAGTTCTGTGTGTCAAAAATGTTCATTCTGTGAGTAACAGTGGAAAAAAAACAGGCATGAGTGAATTGTCACGATATGACTGATTTGGAGTAAATTTGATGCTATCTCCGGCAGGAAGCGAGCTAGAGCGCTGAAACTGTGGCTATTCGCACTTTCATGAAAACACGCTTCTTTGAGGTTTTAAGCTCAGAACGTGAATCTGTGCATGTTTCTGGCCTGGGAACTGCTTCAGATCACTGTGGAATGCATATAATGTATCAATTGGTGCAATGTGTTTGTCTTGTCATAGGGAAGTGAATATAAGCTTCTGAAGTGAAAATATCCACTTTTTAAAAAACTTTCTTTTTTTTTTAGTTCTGTGTGTCAAAAATGTTCATTCTGTGAGTAACAGTGGAAAAGTAATAGTCATGAGTGAATTGTCACGATATGACTGAATTGGAGTAAATTTGCTGCTATCTCCGCCAGGAAGCGAGCTAGAGCCCTGAAACTGTGGCTATACGCACTTTCATGAAAACACGCTTCTTTGAGGTTTTAAGCTCAGAACGTGAATCTGTGCATGTTTCTGGCCTGGTAACTGCTTCAGATCACTGGGCAATGCATATATGGTATCGAATGGTCCTTTGTGCATGTATTGCAATTGGGAAGTGAATATAAGCTTCTGAAGTGAATACATGCACTTTTTAAAAAAACTTCTTTTTTTTTAGTTCTGTGTGTCAAAAATGTTCATTCTGTGAGAAACAGTGGAAAAGTAACAGTCATGAGTGAATTGTCACGATATGACTGAATTGGAGTAAATTTGCTGCTATCTCCGCCAGGAAGCGAGCTAGAGCCCTGAAACTGTGGCTATACGCACTTTCATGAAAACACGCTTCTTTGAGGTTTTAAGCTCAGAACGTGAATCTGTGTATGTTTCTGGCCTGGGAACTGCTTCAGATCCCTGTGGAATGCATATAATGTATCAATTGGTGCAATGTGTTTGTCTTGTCATAGGGAAGTGAATATAAGCTTCTGAAGTGAAAATATCCACTTTTTAAAAAACTTTCTTTTTTTTTAATTCTGTGTGTCAAAAATGTTCATTCTGTGAGAAACAGTGGAAAAGTAACAGTTATGAGTGAATTGTCACGATATGACTGAATTGGAGTAAATTTGATGCTATCTCCGCCAGGAAGCGAGCTAGAGCCCTGAAACTGAGGCTATACGCACTTTCATGAAAACACGCTTCTTTGAGGTTTTAAGCTCAGAACGTGAATCTGTGCATGTTTCTGGCTTGGGAACTGCTTCAGATCACTGGGCAATGCATATATGGTATCGAATGGTCCTTTGTGCATGTATTGCAATTGGGAAGTGAATATAAGCTTCTGAAGTGAATATATGCACTTTTTAAAAAAACTTCTTTTTTTTTAGTTCAGCGTGTCGAAAATGTTAATTCTGAGCGTAACTCCGTAGGAAAGTGACAAACATGAGTGAATTGTCATGATATGACTGAATTGGAGTGAATTTGCTGCTATCTCTGTAAGGAAGCGAGCTAGAGCGCTGAAACTGTGGCTATACGCACTTTCATGAAAACACGCTTCTTTGAGGTTTTAAGCTTGCATCGTGAATCTGTGCATGCTTCTGGCCTGGGAACTGCTTCAGATCACTGTGCTATGCATATATGGTATCGATTGGTGCAATGTGCATGTCTTGTCATAGGGAAGTGAATATAAGCTTCTGAAGTGAAAATATCCACTTTTTAAAAAACTTTCTTTTTTTTTAGTTCTGTGTGTCAAAAATGTTCATTCTGTGAGTAACAGTGGAAAAAAAACAGGCATGAGTGAATTGTCACGATATGACTGATTTGGAGTAAATTTGATGCTATCTCCGGCAGGAAGCGAGCTAGAGCGCTGAAACTGTGGCTATTCGCACTTTCATGAAAACACGCTTCTTTGAGGTTTTAAGCTCAGAACGTGAATCTGTGCATGTTTCTGGCCTGGGAACTGCTTCAGATCACTGTGGAATGCATATAATGTATCAATTGGTGCAATGTGTTTGTCTTGTCATAGGGAAGTGAATATAAGCTTCTGAAGTGAAAATATCCACTTTTTAAAAAAACTTCTTTTTTTTTTAGTTCAGCGTGTCGAAAATGTTAATTCTGAGCGTAACTCCGTAGGAAAGTGACAAACATGAGTGAATTGTCATGATATGACTGAATTGGAGTGAATTTGCTGCTATCTCTGTAATGAAGCGAGCTAGAGCGCTGAAACTGTGGCTATACGCACTTTCATGAAAACACGCTTCTTTGAGGTTTTAAGCTTGCATCGTGAATCTGTGCATGCTTCTGGCCTGGGAACTGCTTCAGATCACTGTGCTATGCATATATGGTATCGATTGGTGCAATGTGCATGTCTTGTCGTAGGGAAGTGAATATAAGCTTCTGAAGTGAAAATATCCACTTTTTAAAAAACTTTCTTTTTTTTTAGTTCTGTGTGTCAAAAATGTTCATTCTGTGAGTAACAGTGTGAAAGTGACAAACATGAGTGAATTGTCACGATATGACTGAATTGGAGTAAATTTGCTGCTATCTCCGCCAGGAAGCGAGCTAGAGCCCTGAAACTGTGGCTATACGCACTTTCATGAAAACACGCTTCTTTGAGGTTTTAAGCTCAGAACGTGAATCTGTGCATGTTTCTGGCCTGGGAACTGCTTCAGATCACTGTGGAATGCATATAATGTATCAATTGGTGCAATGTGTTTGTCTTGTCATAGGGAAGTGAATATAAGCTTCTGAAGTGAAAATATCCACTTTTTAAAAAACTTTCTTTTTTTTTTAGTTCTGTGTGTCAAAAATGTTCATTCTGTGAGAAACAGTGGAAAAGTAACAGTCATGAGTGAATTGTCACGATATGACTGAATAGGAGTTAATATGCTGCTTCTCCGCCAGGAAGCGAGCTAGAGCCCTGAAACTGTGGCTATACGCACTTTCATGAAAACACGCTTCTTTGAGGTTTTAAGCTCAGAACGTGAATCTGTGCATGTTTCTGGCCTGGTAACTGCTTCAGATCACTGGGCAATGCATATATGGTATCGAATGGTCCTTTGTGCATGTATTGCCATTGGGAAGTGAATATAAGCTTCTGAAGTGAATATATGCACTTTTTAAAAACTTTCTTTTTTTTTAGTTCTGTGTGTCAAAAATGTTCATTCTGTGAGAAACAGTGGAAAAGTAACAGTCATGAGTGAATTGTCACGATATGACTGAATTGGAGTAAATTTGCTGCTATCTCCGCCAGGAAGCGAGCTAGAGCCCTGAAACTGTGGCTATACGCACTTTCATGAAAACACGCTTCTTTGAGGTTTTAAGCTCAGAACGTGAATCTGTGTATGTTTCTGGCCTGGGAACTGCTTCAGATCCCTGTGGAATGCATATAATGTATCAATTGGTGCAATGTGTTTGTCTTGTCATAGGGAAGTGAATATAAGCTTCTGAAGTGAAAATATCCACTTTTTAAAAAACTTTCTTTTTTTTTAATTCTGTGTGTCAAAAATGTTCATTCTGTGAGAAACAGTGGAAAAGTAACAGTCATGAGTGAATTGTCACGATATGACTGAATTGGAGTAAATTTGCTGCTATCTCCGCCAGGAAGCGAGCTAGAGCCCTGAAACTGAGGCTATACGCACTTTCATGAAAACACGCTTCTTTGAGGTTTTAAGCTCAGAACGTGAATCTGTGCATGTTTCTGGCTTGGGAACTGCTTCAGATCACTGGGCAATGCATATATGGTATCGAATGGTCCTTTGTGCATGTATTGCAATTGGGAAGTGAATATAAGCTTCTGAAGTGAATATATGCACTTTTTAAAAAAACTTCTTTTTTTTCAGTTCAGCGTGTCGAAAATGTTAATTCTGAGCGTAACTCCGTAGGAAAGTGACAAACATGAGTGAATTGTCATGATATGACTGAATTGGAGTGAATTTGCTGCTATCTCTGTAAGGAAGCGAGCTAGAGCGCTGAAACTGTGGCTATACGCACTTTCATGAAAACACGCTTCTTTGAGGTTTTAAGCTTGCATCGTGAATCTGTGCATGCTTCTGGCCTGGGAACTGCTTCAGATCACTGTGCTATGCATATATGGTATCGATTGGTGCAATGTGCATGTCTTGTCGTAGGGAAGTGAATATAAGCTTCTGAAGTGAAAATATCCACTTTTTAAAAAACTTTCTTTTTTTTTAGTTCTGTGTGTCAAAAATGTTCATTCTGTGAGTAACAGTGTGAAAGTGACAAACATGAGTGAATTGTCACGATATGACTGAATTGGAGTAAATTTGCTGCTATCTCCGCCAGGAAGCGAGCTAGAGCCCTGAAACTGTGGCTATACGCACTTTCATGAAAACACGCTTCTTTGAGGTTTTAAGCTCAGAACGTGAATCTGTGCATGTTTCTGGCCTGGGAACTGCTTCAGATCACTGTGGAATGCATATAATGTATCAATTGGTGCAATGTGTTTGTCTTGTCATAGGGAAGTGAATATAAGCTTCTGAAGTGAAAATATCCACTTTTTAAAAAACTTTCTTTTTTTTTTAGTTCTGTGTGTCAAAAATGTTCATTCTGTGAGAAACAGTGGAAAAGTAACAGTCATGAGTGAATTGTCACGATATGACTGAATAGGAGTTAATATGCTGCTTCTCCGCCAGGAAGCGAGCTAGAGCCCTGAAACTGTGGCTATACGCACTTTCATGAAAACACGCTTCTTTGAGGTTTTAAGCTCAGAACGTGAATCTGTGCATGTTTCTGGCCTGGTAACTGCTTCAGATCACTGGGCAATGCATATATGGTATCGAATGGTCCTTTGTGCATGTATTGCCATTGGGAAGTGAATATAAGCTTCTGAAGTGAATATATGCACTTTTTAAAAACTTTCTTTTTTTTTAGTTCTGTGTGTCAAAAATGTTCATTCTGTGAGAAACAGTGGAAAAGTAACAGTCATGAGTGAATTGTCACGATATGACTGAATTGGAGTAAATTTGCTGCTATCTCCGCCAGGAAGCGAGCTAGAGCCCTGAAACTGTGGCTATACGCACTTTCATGAAAACACGCTTCTTTGAGGTTTTAAGCTCAGAACGTGAATCTGTGTATGTTTCTGGCCTGGGAACTGCTTCAGATCCCTGTGGAATGCATATAATGTATCAATTGGTGCAATGTGTTTGTCTTGTCATAGGGAAGTGAATATAAGCTTCTGAAGTGAAAATATCCACTTTTTAAAAAACTTTCTTTTTTTTTAATTCTGTGTGTCAAAAATGTTCATTCTGTGAGAAACAGTGGAAAAGTAACAGTCATGAGTGAATTGTCACGATATGACTGAATTGGAGTAAATTTGCTGCTATCTCCGCCAGGAAGCGAGCTAGAGCCCTGAAACTGAGGCTATACGCACTTTCATGAAAACACGCTTCTTTGAGGTTTTAAGCTCAGAACGTGAATCTGTGCATGTTTCTGGCTTGGGAACTGCTTCAGATCACTGGGCAATGCATATATGGTATCGAATGGTCCTTTGTGCATGTATTGCAATTGGGAAGTGAATATAAGCTTCTGAAGTGAATATATGCACTTTTTAAAAAAACTTCTTTTTTTTCAGTTCAGCGTGTCGAAAATGTTAATTCTGAGCGTAACTCCGTAGGAAAGTGACAAACATGAGTGAATTGTCATGATATGACTGAATTGGAGTGAATTTGCTGCTATCTCTGTAAGGAAGCGAGCTAGAGCGCTGAAACTGTGGCTATACGCACTTTCATGAAAACACGCTTCTTTGAGGTTTTAAGCTTGCATCGTGAATCTGTGCATGCTTCTGGCCTGGGAACTGCTTCAGATCACTGTGCTATGCATATATGGTATCGATTGGTGCAATGTGCATGTCTTGTCATAGGGAAGTGAATATAAGCTTCTGAAGTGAAAATATCCACTTTTTAAAAAACTTTCTTTTTTTTTAGTTCTGTGTGTCAAAAATGTTCATTCTGTGAGTAACAGTGGAAAAAAAACAGGCATGAGTGAATTGTCACGATATGACTGATTTGGAGTAAATTTGATGCTATCTCCGGCAGGAAGCGAGCTAGAGCGCTGAAACTGTGGCTATTCGCACTTTCATGAAAACACACTTCTTTGAGGTTTTAAGCTCAGAACGTGAATCTGTGCATGTTTCTGGCCTGGGAACTGCTTCAGATCACTGTGGAATGCATATAATGTATCAATTGGTGCAATGTGTTTGTCTTGTCATAGGGAAGTGAATATAAGCTTCTGAAGTGAAAATATCCACTTTTTAAAAAAACTTCTTTTTTTTTTAGTTCAGCGTGTCGAAAATGTTAATTCTGAGCGTAACTCCGTAGGAAAGTGACAAACATGAGTGAATTGTCATGATATGACTGAATTGGAGTGAATTTGCTGCTATCTCTGTAAGGAAGCGAGCTAGAGCGCTGAAACTGTGGCTATACGCACTTTCATGAAAACACGCTTCTTTGAGGTTTTAAGCTTGCATCGTGAATCTGTGCATGCTTCTGGCCTGGGAACTGCTTCAGATCACTGTGCTATGCATATATGGTATCGATTGGTGCAATGTGCATGTCTTGTCATAGGGAAGTGAATATAAGCTTCTGAAGTGAAAATATCCACTTTTTAAAAAACTTTCTTTTTTTTTAGTTCTGTGTGTCAAAAATGTTCATTCTGTGAGTAACAGTGGAAAAAAAACAGGCATGAGTGAATTGTCACGATATGACTGATTTGGAGTAAATTTGATGCTATCTCCGGCAGGAAGCGAGCTAGAGCGCTGAAACTGTGGCTATTCGCACTTTCATGAAAACACGCTTCTTTGAGGTTTTAAGCTCAGAACGTGAATCTGTGCATGTTTCTGGCCTGGGAACTGCTTCAGATCACTGTGGAATGCATATAATGTATCAATTGGTGCAATGTGTTTGTCTTGTCATAGGGAAGTGAATATAAGCTTCTGAAGTGAAAATATCCACTTTTTAAAAAACTTTCTTTTTTTTTTAGTTCTGTGTGTCAAAAATGTTCATTCTGTGAGTAACAGTGGAAAAGTAATAGTCATGAGTGAATTGTCACGATATGACTGAATTGGAGTAAATTTGCTGCTATCTCCGCCAGGAAGCGAGCTAGAGCCCTGAAACTGTGGCTATACGCACTTTCATGAAAACACGCTTCTTTGAGGTTTTAAGCTCAGAACGTGAATCTGTGCATGTTTCTGGCCTGGTAACTGCTTCAGATCACTGGGCAATGCATATATGGTATCGAATGGTCCTTTGTGCATGTATTGCAATTGGGAAGTGAATATAAGCTTCTGAAGTGAATACATGCACTTTTTAAAAAAACTTCTTTTTTTTTAGTTCTGTGTGTCAAAAATGTTCATTCTGTGAGAAACAGTGGAAAAGTAACAGTCATGAGTGAATTGTCACGATATGACTGAATTGGAGTAAATTTGCTGCTATCTCCGCCAGGAAGCGAGCTAGAGCCCTGAAACTGTGGCTATACGCACTTTCATGAAAACACGCTTCTTTGAGGTTTTAAGCTCAGAACGTGAATCTGTGTATGTTTCTGGCCTGGGAACTGCTTCAGATCCCTGTGGAATGCATATAATGTATCAATTGCTGCAATGTGTTTGTCTTGTCATAGGGAAGTGAATATAAGCTTCTGAAGTGAAAATATCCACTTTTTAAAAAACTTTCTTTTTTTTTAATTCTGTGTGTCAAAAATGTTCATTCTGTGAGAAACAGTGGAAAAGTAACAGTTATGAGTGAATTGTCACGATATGACTGAATTGGAGTAAATTTGATGCTATCTCCGCCAGGAAGCGAGCTAGAGCCCTGAAACTGAGGCTATACGCACTTTCATGAAAACACGCTTCTTTGAGGTTTTAAGCTCAGAACGTGAATCTGTGCATGTTTCTGGCTTGGGAACTGCTTCAGATCACTGGGCAATGCATATATGGTATCGAATGGTCCTTTGTGCATGTATTGCAATTGGGAAGTGAATATAAGCTTCTGAAGTGAATATATGCACTTTTTAAAAAAACTTCTTTTTTTTTAGTTCAGCGTGTCGAAAATGTTAATTCTGAGCGTAACTCCGTAGGAAAGTGACAAACATGAGTGAATTGTCATGATATGACTGAATTGGAGTGAATTTGCTGCTATCTCTGTAAGGAAGCGAGCTAGAGCGCTGAAACTGTGGCTATACGCACTTTCATGAAAACACGCTTCTTTGAGGTTTTAAGCTTGCATCGTGAATCTGTGCATGCTTCTGGCCTGGGAACTGCTTCAGATCACTGTGCTATGCATATATGGTATCGATTGGTGCAATGTGCATGTCTTGTCATAGGGAAGTGAATATAAGCTTCTGAAGTGAAAATATCCACTTTTTAAAAAACTTTCTTTTTTTTTAGTTCTGTGTGTCAAAAATGTTCATTCTGTGAGTAACAGTGGAAAAAAAACAGGCATGAGTGAATTGTCACGATATGACTGATTTGGAGTAAATTTGATGCTATCTCCGGCAGGAAGCGAGCTAGAGCGCTGAAACTGTGGCTATTCGCACTTTCATGAAAACACGCTTCTTTGAGGTTTTAAGCTCAGAACGTGAATCTGTGCATGTTTCTGGCCTGGGAACTGCTTCAGATCACTGTGGAATGCATATAATGTATCACTTGGTGCAATGTGTTTGTCTTGTCATAGGGAAGTGAATATAAGCTTCTGAAGTGAAAATATCCACTTTTTAAAAAAACTTCTTTTTTTTTTAGTTCAGCGTGTCGAAAATGTTAATTCTGAGCGTAACTCCGTAGGAAAGTGACAAACATGAGTGAATTGTCATGATATGACTGAATTGGAGTGAATTTGCTGCTATCTCTGTAAGGAAGCGAGCTAGAGCGCTGAAACTGTGGCTATACGCACTTTCATGAAAACACGCTTCTTTGAGGTTTTAAGCTTGCATCGTGAATCTGTGCATGCTTCTGGCCTGGGAACTGCTTCAGATCACTGTGCTATGCATATATGGTATCGATTGGTGCAATGTGCATGTCTTGTCATAGGGAAGTGAATATAAGCTTCTGAAGTGAAAATATCCACTTTTTAAAAAACTTTCTTTTTTTTTAGTTCTGTGTGTCAAAAATGTTCATTCTGTGAGTAACAGTGGAAAAAAAACAGGCATGAGTGAATTGTCACGATATGACTGATTTGGAGTAAATTTGATGCTATCTCCGGCAGGAAGCGAGCTAGAGCGCTGAAACTGTGGCTATTCGCACTTTCATGAAAACACGCTTCTTTGAGGTTTTAAGCTCAGAACGTGAATCTGTGCATGTTTCTGGCCTGGGAACTGCTTCAGATCACTGTGGAATGCATATAATGTATCAATTGGTGCAATGTGTTTGTCTTGTCATAGGGAAGTGAATATAAGCTTCTGAAGTGAAAATATCCACTTTTTAAAAAACTTTCTTTTTTTTTTAGTTCTGTGTGTCAAAAATGTTCATTCTGTGAGAAACAGTGGAAAAGTAACAGTCATGAGTGAATTGTCACGATATGACTGAATAGGAGTTAATATGCTGCTTCTCCGCCAGGAAGCGAGCTAGAGCCCTGAAACTGTGGCTATACGCACTTTCATGAAAACACGCTTCTTTGAGGTTTTAAGCTCAGAACGTGAATCTGTGCATGTTTCTGGCCTGGTAACTGCTTCAGATCACTGGGCAATGCATATATGGTATCGAATGGTCCTTTGTGCATGTATTGCCATTGGGAAGTGAATATAAGCTTCTGAAGTGAATATATGCACTTTTTAAAAACTTTCTTTTTTTTTAGTTCTGTGTGTCAAAAATGTTCATTCTGTGAGAAACAGTGGAAAAGTAACAGTCATGAGTGAATTGTCACGATATGACTGAATTGGAGTAAATTTGCTGCTATCTCCGCCAGGAAGCGAGCTAGAGCCCTGAAACTGTGGCTATACGCACTTTCATGAAAACACGCTTCTTTGAGGTTTTAAGCTCAGAACGTGAATCTGTGTATGTTTCTGGCCTGGGAACTGCTTCAGATCCCTGTGGAATGCATATAATGTATCAATTGGTGCAATGTGTTTGTCTTGTCATAGGGAAGTGAATATAAGCTTCTGAAGTGAAAATATCCACTTTTTAAAAAACTTTCTTTTTTTTTAATTCTGTGTGTCAAAAATGTTCATTCTGTGAGAAACAGTGGAAAAGTAACAGTCATGAGTGAATTGTCACGATATGACTGAATTGGAGTAAATTTGCTGCTATCTCCGCCAGGAAGCGAGCTAGAGCCCTGAAACTGAGGCTATACGCACTTTCATGAAAACACGCTTCTTTGAGGTTTTAAGCTCAGAACGTGAATCTGTGCATGTTTCTGGCTTGGGAACTGCTTCAGATCACTGGGCAATGCATATATGGTATCGAATGGTCCTTTGTGCATGTATTGCAATTGGGAAGTGAATATAAGCTTCTGAAGTGAATATATGCACTTTTTAAAAAAACTTCTTTTTTTTCAGTTCAGCGTGTCGAAAATGTTAATTCTGAGCGTAACTCCGTAGGAAAGTGACAAACATGAGTGAATTGTCATGATATGACTGAATTGGAGTGAATTTGCTGCTATCTCTGTAAGGAAGCGAGCTAGAGCGCTGAAACTGTGGCTATACGCACTTTCATGAAAACACGCTTCTTTGAGGTTTTAAGCTTGCATCGTGAATCTGTGCATGCTTCTGGCCTGGGAACTGCTTCAGATCACTGTGCTATGCATATATGGTATCGATTGGTGCAATGTGCATGTCTTGTCATAGGGAAGTGAATATAAGCTTCTGAAGTGAAAATATCCACTTTTTAAAAAACTTTCTTTTTTTTTAGTTCTGTGTGTCAAAAATGTTCATTCTGTGAGTAACAGTGGAAAAAAAACAGGCATGAGTGAATTGTCACGATATGACTGATTTGGAGTAAATTTGATGCTATCTCCGGCAGGAAGCGAGCTAGAGCGCTGAAACTGTGGCTATTCGCACTTTCATGAAAACACACTTCTTTGAGGTTTTAAGCTCAGAACGTGAATCTGTGCATGTTTCTGGCCTGGGAACTGCTTCAGATCACTGTGGAATGCATATAATGTATCAATTGGTGCAATGTGTTTGTCTTGTCATAGGGAAGTGAATATAAGCTTCTGAAGTGAAAATATCCACTTTTTAAAAAAACTTCTTTTTTTTTTAGTTCAGCGTGTCGAAAATGTTAATTCTGAGCGTAACTCCGTAGGAAAGTGACAAACATGAGTGAATTGTCATGATATGACTGAATTGGAGTGAATTTGCTGCTATCTCTGTAAGGAAGCGAGCTAGAGCGCTGAAACTGTGGCTATACGCACTTTCATGAAAACACGCTTCTTTGAGGTTTTAAGCTTGCATCGTGAATCTGTGCATGCTTCTGGCCTGGGAACTGCTTCAGATCACTGTGCTATGCATATATGGTATCGATTGGTGCAATGTGCATGTCTTGTCATAGGGAAGTGAATATAAGCTTCTGAAGTGAAAATATCCACTTTTTAAAAAACTTTCTTTTTTTTTAGTTCTGTGTGTCAAAAATGTTCATTCTGTGAGTAACAGTGTGAAAGTGACAAACATGAGTGAATTGTCACGATATGACTGAATTGGAGTAAATTTGCTGCTATCTCCGCCAGGAAGCGAGCTAGAGCCCTGAAACTGTGGCTATACGCACTTTCATGAAAACACGCTTCTTTGAGGTTTTAAGCTCAGAACGTGAATCTGTGCATGTTTCTGGCCTGGGAACTGCTTCAGATCACTGTGGAATGCATATAATGTATCAATTGGTGCAATGTGTTTGTCTTGTCATAGGGAAGTGAATATAAGCTTCTGAAGTGAAAATATCCACTTTTTAAAAAACTTTCTTTTTTTTTAGTTCTGTGTGTCAAAAATGTTCATTCTGTGAGAAACAGTGGAAAAGTAACAGTCATGAGTGAATTGTCACGATATGACTGAATAGGAGTTAATATGCTGCTATCTCCGCCAGGAAGCGAGCTAGAGCCCTGAAACTGCGGCTATACGCACTTTCATGAAAACACGCTTCTTTGAGGTTTTAAGCTCAGAACGTGAATCTGTGCATGTTTCTGGCCTGGGAACTGCTTCAGATCACTGGGCAATGCATATATGGTATCGAATGGTCCTTTGTGCATGTATTGCCATTGGGAAGTGAATATAAGCTTCTGAAGTGAATATATGCACTTTTTAAAAACTTTCTTTTTTTTTAGTTCAGCGTGTCAAAAATGTTCATTCTGTGCGTAACTCAGAAGGAAAGTGACAAAAATGAGTGAATTGTCATTATATGAGTGAATTTGCTGCTATCTCTGGAAGGAAGCGAGCTTGAGCGCTGAAACTGAGGCTATACGCACTTTCATGAATAGACGCTTCTTTGAGGTTTTAAGCTCAGAACGTGAATCTGTGCATGTTTCTAGCCTGGGAATTGCTTCAGATCACTGTGCTATGCATATGTGGTATCGATTTGTGCAATGTGCATGTCTTGCCATAGGGAAGTGAATATAAGCTTCTGAATTTAAAATATTCACCTTTTAAAAAACTTTCTTTTTTTTTAGTTCTGTGTGTCAAAAATGTTCATTCTGTGAGTAACAGTGGAAAAAAAACAGGCATGAGTGAATTGTCACGATATGACTGATTTGGAGTAAATTTGATGCTATCTCCGGCAGGAAGCGAGCTAGAGCGCTGAAACTGTGGCTATTCGCACTTTCATGAAAACACGCTTCTTTGAGGTTTTAAGCTCAGAACGTGAATCTGTGCATGTTTCTGGCCTGGGAACTGCTTCAGATCACTGTGGAATGCATATAATGTATCAATTGGTGCAATGTGTTTGTCTTGTCATAGGGAAGTGAATATAAGCTTCTGAAGTGAAAATATCCACTTTTTAAAAAAACTTCTTTTTTTTTTTAGTTCAGCGTGTCGAAAATGTTAATTCTGAGCGTAACTCCGTAGGAAAGTGACAAACATGAGTGAATTGTCATGATATGACTGAATTGGAGTGAATTTGCTGCTATCTCTGTAAGGAAGCGAGCTAGAGCGCTGAAACTGTGGCTATACGCACTTTCATGAAAACACGCTTCTTTGAGGTTTTAAGCTTGGATCGTGAATCTGTGCATGCTTTTGGCCTGGGAACTGCTTCAGATCACTGTGGAATGCATATGTGGTATTGATTGGTGCACTTGGCATGTATTGCCATTGGGAATTGAACACAAGCTTCTGAAGTGAAAATATCTACTTTTTATAAAACTTTCTCTTTTTTTAGTTCTGTGTGTCAAAAATGTTCATTCTGTGAGTAACAGTGGGAAAGTAACAATCATGAGTGAATTGTCAGGATATGACTGAATTGGACTAAATTTGATGCTATCTCTGCCAGGAAGCGAGCTAGAGCGCTGAAACTGTGGCTATAAGCACTTTCATTAAAACACACTTCTTTGAGGTTTTAAGCTCAGAACGTGAATCTGTGCATTTTCTGGCTTGGGAACTGCTTCAGATCACTTTGCAATGCATATGTGCTATTGATTGGTCCTTTGAGCATGTATTGCCTTTGGGAAGTGAACACAAGCTTCTGAAGTGAAAATATCTACTTTTTATAAAACTTTCTTTTTTTTTAATTCTGTGTGTCAAAAATGTTCATTCTGTGAGTAACAGCGGGAAAGTGACAAACATGAGTGAATTGTCACGATATGACTGAATAGGAGTTAATATGCTGCTATCTCTGGAAGGAAGCGAGCTAGAGCGCTGAAACTGTGGCTATACGCACTTTCATGAAAACACGCTTCTTTGAGGTTTTAAGCTCAGAACGTCAATCTGTGCATGTTTCTGGCCTGGATACTGCTTCAGATCACTGGGCAATGCATATATGGTATCGAATGGTCCTTTGTGCATGTATTGCCATTGGGAAGTGAATATAAGCTTCTGAAGTGAATATATGCACTTTTTAAAAACTTTCTTTTTTTTTTAGTTCAGCGTGTCAAAAATGTTCATTCTGTGCGTAACAGCGGGAAAGTGACAAAAATGAGTGAATTGTCATTATATGACTGAATTGGAGTGAATTTGCTGCTATCTCTGTAAGGAAGCGAGCTAGAGCGCTGAAACTGAGGCTTACGCACTTTCATGAAAACACGCTTCTTTGAGGTTTTAAGCTCAGAACGTGAATCTGTGCATGTTTCTGGCTTGGGAACTGCTTCAGATCACTTTGCAATGCATATGTGCTATTGATTCGTCCTTTGAGCATGTATTGCCTTTGGGAAGTGAACACAAGCTTCTGAAGTGAAGATATCTACTTTTTATAAAACTTTCTTTTTTTTTTTAGTACTGTGTGTCAAAAATGTTCATTCTGTGAGTAACAGTGGGAAAGTGACAAACATGAGTGAATTGTCACTATATGACTGAATTGGAGTTAATATGCTGCTATCTCTGTAAGGAAGCAAGCTAGAGCGCTGAAACTGTGGCTATACGCACTTTCATGAAAACACGCTTCTTTGAGGTTTTAAGCTCAGAACGTGAATCTGTGCATGATTCTGGCTGGGAACTGCTTCAGATCACTGTGCTATGCATATATGGTATCGATTGGTGCAATGTGCATGTCTTGTCATAGGGAAGTGAATATAAGCTTCTGAAGTGAAAATATCCACTTTTTAAAAAACTTTCTTTTTTTTTAGTTCTGTGTGTCAAAAATGTTCATTCTGTGAGTAACAGTGTGAAAGTGACAAACATGAGTGAATTGTCACGATATGACTGAATTGGAGTAAATTTGCTGCTATCTCCGCCAGGAAGCGAGCTAGAGCCCTGAAACTGTGGCTATACGCACTTTCATGAAAACACGCTTCTTTGAGGTTTTAAGCTCAGAACGTGAATCTGTGCATGTTTCTGGCCTGGTAACTGCTTCAGATCACTGGGCAATGCATATATGGTATCGAATGGTCCTTTGTGCATGTATTGCAATTGGGAAGTGAATATAAGCTTCTGAAGTGAATATATGCACTTTTTAAAAAAACTTCTTTTTTTTTAGTTCTGTGTGTCAAAAATGTTCATTCTGTGAGAAACAGTGGAAAAGTAACAGTCATGAGTGAATTGTCAAGATATGACTGAATTGGAGTAAATTTGCTGCTATCTCCGCCAGGAAGCGAGCTAGAGCCCTGAAACTGTGGCTATACGCACTTTCATGAAAACACGCTTCTTTGAGGTTTTAAGCTCAGAACGTGAATCTGTGTATGTTTCTGGCCTGGGAACTGCTTCAGATCCCTGTGGAATGCATATAATGTATCAATTGCTGCAATGTGTTTGTCTTGTCATAGGGAAGTGAATATAAGCTTCTGAAGTGAAAATATCCACTTTTTAAAAAACTTTCTTTTTTTTTAGTTCTGTGTGTCAAAAATGTTCATTCTGTGAGAAACAGTGGAAAAGTAACAGTCATGAGTGAATTGTCACGATATGACTGAATTGGAGTAAATTTGCTGCTATCTCCGCCAGGAAGCGAGCTAGAGCCCTGAAACTGTGGCTATACGCACTTTCATGAAAACACGCTTCTTTGAGGTTTTAAGCTCAGAACGTGAATCTGTGCATGTTTCTGGCCTGGGAACTGCTTCAGATCACTGGGCAATGCATATATGGTATCGAATGGTCCTTTGTGCATGTATTGCAATTGGGAAGTGAATATAAGCTTCTGAAGTGAATATATGCACTTTTTAAAAAAACTTCTTTTTTTTTAGTTCAGCGTGTCGAAAATGTTAATTCTGAGCGTAACTCCGTAGGAAAGTGACAAACATGTGTGAATTGTCATGATATGACTGAATTGGAGTGAATTTGCTGCTATCTCTGTAAGGAAGCGAGCTGGAGCGCTGAAACTGTGGCTATACGCACTTTCATGAAAACACGCTTCTTTGAGGTTTTAAGCTTGCATCGTGAATCTGTGCATGCTTCTGGCCTGGGAACTGCTTCAGATCACTGTGCTATGCATATATGGTATCGATTGGTGCAATGTGCATGTCTTGTCATAGGGAAGTGAATATAAGCTTCTGAAGTGAAAATATCCACTTTTTAAAAAACTTTCTTTTTTTTTACTTCTGTGTGTCAAAAATGTTCATTCTGTGAGTAACAGTGTGAAAGTGACAAACATGAGTGAATTGTCACGATATGACTGAATTGGAGTAAATTTGCTGCTATCTCCGCCAGGAAGCGAGCTAGAGCCCTGAAACTGTGGCTATACGCACTTTCATGAAAACACGCTTCTTTGAGGTTTTAAGCTCAGAACGTGAATCTGTGCATGTTTCTGGCCTGGGAACTGCTTCAGATCACTGTGGAATGCATATAATGTATCAATTGGTGCAATGTGTTTGTCTTGTCATAGGGAAGTGAATATAAGCTTCTGAAGTGAAAATATCCACTTTTTAAAAAACTTTCTTTTTTTTTTAGTTCTGTGTGTCAAAAATGTTCATTCTGTGAGAAACAGTGGAAAAGTAACAGTCATGAGTGAATTGTCACGATATGACTGAATAGGAGTTAATATGCTGCTATCTCCGCCAGGAAGCGAGCTAGAGCCCTGAAACTGTGGCTATACGCACTTTCATGAAAACACGCTTCTTTGAGGTTTTAAGCTCAGAACGTGAATCTGTGCATGTTTCTGGCCTGGGAACTGCTTCAGATCACTGGGCAATGCATATATGGTATCGAATGGTCCTTTGTGCATGTATTGCCATTGGGAAGTGAATATAAGCTTCTGAAGTGAATATATGCACTTTTTAAAAACTTTCTTTTTTTTTAGTTCAGCGTGTCAAAAATGTTCATTCTGTGCGTAACTCAGAAGGAAAGTGACAAAAATGAGTGAATTGTCATTATATGAGTGAATTTGCTGCTATCTCTGGAAGGAAGCGAGCTTGAGCGCTGAAACTGAGGCTATACGCACTTTCATGAATAGACGCTTCTTTGAGGTTTTAAGCTCAGAACGTGAATCTGTGCATGTTTCTAGCCTGGGAATTGCTTCAGATCACTGTGCTATGCATATGTGGTATCGATTTGTGCAATGTGCATGTCTTGCCATAGGGAAGTGAATATAAGCTTCTGAATTTAAAATATTCACCTTTTAAAAAACTTTCTTTTTTTTTAGTTCTGTGTGTCAAAAATGTTCATTCTGTGAGTAACAGTGGAAAAAAAACAGGCATGAGTGAATTGTCACGATATGACTGATTTGGAGTAAATTTGATGCTATCTCCGGCAGGAAGCGAGCTAGAGCGCTGAAACTGTGGCTATTCGCACTTTCATGAAAACACGCTTCTTTGAGGTTTTAAGCTCAGAACGTGAATCTGTGCATGTTTCTGGCCTGGGAACTGCTTCAGATCACTGTGGAATGCATATAATGTATCAATTGGTGCAATGTGTTTGTCTTGTCATAGGGAAGTAAATATAAGCTTCTGAAGTGAAAATATCCACTTTTTAAAAAAACTTCTTTTTTTTTTTAGTTCAGCGTGTCGAAAATGTTAATTCTGAGCGTAACTCCGTAGGAAAGTGACAAACATGAGTGAATTGTCATGATATGACTGAATTGGAGTGAATTTGCTGCTATCTCTGTAAGGAAGCGAGCTAGAGCGCTGAAACTGTGGCTATACGCACTTTCATGAAAACACGCTTCTTTGAGGTTTTAAGCTTGGATCGTGAATCTGTGCATGCTTTTGGCCTGGGAACTGCTTCAGATCACTGTGGAATGCATATGTGGTATTGATTGGTGCACTGGGCATGTATTGCCATTGGGAATTGAACACAAGCTTCTGAAGTGAAAATATCTACTTTTTATAAAACTTTCTCTTTTTTTAGTTCTGTGTGTCAAAAATGTTCATTCTGTGAGTAACAGTGGGAAAGTAACAATCATGAGTGAATTGTCAGGATATGACTGAATTGGACTAAATTTGATGCTATCTCTGCCAGGAAGCGAGCTAGAGCGCTGAAACTGTGGCTATAAGCACTTTCATTAAAACACACTTCTTTGAGGTTTTAAGCTCAGAACGTGAATCTGTGCATTTTCTGGCTTGGGAACTGCTTCAGATCACTTTGCAATGCATATGTGCTATTGATTGGTCCTTTGAGCATGTATTGCCTTTGGGAAGTGAACACAAGCTTCTGAAGTGAAAATATCTACTTTTTATAAAACTTTCTTTTTTTTTAATTCTGTGTGTCAAAAATGTTCATTCTGTGAGTATCAGCGGGAAAGTGACAAACATGAGTGAATTGTCACGATATGACTGAATAGGAGTTAATATGCTGCTATCTCTGGAAGGAAGCGAGCTAGAGCGCTGAAACTGTGGCTATACGCACTTTCATGAAAACACGCTTCTTTGAGGTTTTAAGCTCAGAACGTCAATCTGTGCATGTTTCTGGCCTGGATACTGCTTCAGATCACTGGGCAATGCATATATGGTATCGAATGGTCCTTTGTGCATGTATTGCCATTGGGAAGTGAATATAAGCTTCTGAAGTGAATATATGCACTTTTTAAAAACTTTCTTTTTTTTTTAGTTCAGCGTGTCAAAAATGTTCATTCTGTGCGTAACAGCGGGAAAGTGACAAAAATGAGTGAATTGTCATTATATGACTGAATTGGAGTGAATTTGCTGCTATCTCTGTAAGGAAGCGAGCTAGAGCGCTGAAACTGAGGCTTTACGCACTTTCATGAAAACACGCTTCTTTGAGGTTTTAAGCTCAGAACGTGAATCTGTGCATGTTTCTGGCTTGGGAACTGCTTCAGATCACTTTGCAATGCATATGTGCTATTGATTCGTCCTTTGAGCATGTATTGCCTTTGGGAAGTGAACACAAGCTTCTGAAGTGAAGATATCTACTTTTTATAAAACTTTCTTTTTTTTTTTAGTACTGTGTGTCAAAAATGTTCATTCTGTGAGTAACAGTGGGAAAGTGACAAACATGAGTGAATTGTCACTATATGACTGAATTGGAGTTAATATGCTGCTATCTCTGTAAGGAAGCAAGCTAGAGCGCTGAAACTGTGGCTATACGCACTTTCATGAAAACACGCTTCTTTGAGGTTTTAAGCTCAGAACGTGAATCTGTGCATGATTCTGGCTGGGAACTGCTTCAGATCACTGTGCTATGCATATGTGGTATCGATTGGTGCAATGTGCATGTCTTGTCATAGGGAAGTGAATATAAGCTTCTGAAGTGAAAATATCCACTTTTTAAAAAACTTTCTTTTTTTTTAGTTCTGTGTGTCAAAAATGTTCATTCTGTGAGTAACAGTGTGAAAGTGACAAACATGAGTGAATTGTCACGATATGACTGAATTGGAGTAAATTTGCTGCTATCTCCGCCAGGAAGCGAGCTAGAGCCCTGAAACTGTGGCTATACGCACTTTCATGAAAACACGCTTCTTTGAGGTTTTAAGCTCAGAACGTGAATCTGTGCATGTTTCTGGCCTGGTAACTGCTTCAGATCACTGGGCAATGCATATATGGTATCGAATGGTCCTTTGTGCATGTATTGCAATTGGGAAGTGAATATAAGCTTCTGAAGTGAATATATGCACTTTTTAAAAAAACTTCTTTTTTTTTAGTTCTGTGTGTCAAAAATGTTCATTCTGTGAGAAACAGTGGAAAAGTAACAGTCATGAGTGAATTGTCAAGATATGACTGAATTGGAGTAAATTTGCTGCTATCTCCGCCAGGAAGCGAGCTAGAGCCCTGAAACTGTGGCTATACGCACTTTCATGAAAACACGCTTCTTTGAGGTTTTAAGCTCAGAACGTGAATCTGTATATGTTTCTGGCCTGGGAACTGCTTCAGATCCCTGTGGAATGCATATAATGTATCAATTGGTGCAATGTGTTTGTCTTGTCATAGGGAAGTGAATATAAGCTTCTGAAGTGAAAATATCCACTTTTTAAAAAACTTTCTTTTTTTTTAGTTCTGTGTGTCAAAAATGTTCATTCTGTGAGAAACAGTGGAAAAGTAACAGTCATGAGTGAATTGTCACGATATGACTGAATTGGAGTAAATTTGCTGCTATCTCCGCCAGGAAGCGAGCTAGAGCCCTGAAACTGTGGCTATACGCACTTTCATGAAAACACGCTTCTTTGAGGTTTTAAGCTCAGAACGTGAATCTGTGCATGTTTCTGGCCTGGGAACTGCTTCAGATCACTGGGCAATGCATATATGGTATCGAATGGTCCTTTGTGCATGTATTGCAATTGGGAAGTGAATATAAGCTTCTGAAGTGAATATATGCACTTTTTAAAAAAACTTCTTTTTTTTTAGTTCAGCGTGTCGAAAATGTTAATTCTGAGCGTAACTCCGTAGGAAAGTGACAAACATGAGTGAATTGTCATGATATGACTGAATTGGAGTGAATTTGCTGCTATCTCTGTAAGGAAGCGAGCTAGAGCGCTGAAACTGTGGCTATACGCACTTTCATGAAAACACGCTTCTTTGAGGTTTTAAGCTTGGATCGTGAATCTGTGCATGCTTCTGGCCTGGGAACTGCTTCAGATCACTGTGCTATGCATATATGGTATCGATTGGTGCAATGTGCATGTCTTGTCATAGGGAAGTGAATATAAGCTTCTGAAGTGAAAATATCCACTTTTTAAAAAACTTTCTTTTTTTTTTAGTTCTGTGTGTCAAAAATGTTCATTCTGTGAGTAACAGTGTGAAAGTGACAAACATGAGTGAATTGTCACGATATGACTGAATTGGAGTAAATTTGCTGCTATCTCCGCCAGGAAGCGAGCTAGAGCCCTGAAACTGTGGCTATACGCACTTTCATGAAAACACGCTTCTTTGAGGTTTTAAGCTTGGATCGTGAATCTGTGCATGCTTTTGGCCTGGGAACTGGTTCAGATCACTGTGGAATGCATATATGGTATCGAATGGTCCTTTGTGCATGTATTGCCATTGGGAAGTGAATATAAGCTTCTGAAGTGAATATATGCACTTTTTAAAAACTTTCTTTTTTTTTTAGTTCAGCGTGTCAAAAATGTTCATTCTGTGCGTAACAGCGGGAAAGTGACAAAAATGAGTGAATTGTCATTATATGACTGAATTGGAGTGAATTTGCTGCTATCTCTGTAAGGAAGCGAGCTAGAGCGCTGAAACTGAGGCTTTACGCACTTTCATGAAAACACGCTTCTTTGAGGTTTTAAGCTCAGAACGTGAATCTGTGCATGTTTCTGGCTTGGGAACTGCTTCAGATCACTTTGCAATGCATATGTGCTATTGATTCGTCCTTTGAGCATGTATTGCCTTTGGGAAGTGAACACAAGCTTCTGAAGTGAAGATATCTACTTTTTATAAAACTTTCTTTTTTTTTTTAGTACTGTGTGTCAAAAATGTTCATTCTGTGAGTAACAGTGGGAAAGTGACAAACATGAGTGAATTGTCACTATATGACTGAATTGGAGTTAATATGCTGCTATCTCTGTAAGGAAGCAAGCTAGAGCGCTGAAACTGTGGCTATACGCACTTTCATGAAAACACGCTTCTTTGAGGTTTTAAGCTCAGAACGTGAATCTGTGCATGATTCTGGCTGGGAACTGCTTCAGATCACTGTGCTATGCATATATGGTATCGATTGGTGCAATGTGCATGTCTTGTCATAGGGAAGTGAATATAAGCTTCTGAAGTGAAAATATCCACTTTTTAAAAAACTTTCTTTTTTTTTAGTTCTGTGTGTCAAAAATGTTCATTCTGTGAGTAACAGTGTGAAAGTGACAAACATGAGTGAATTGTCACGATATGACTGAATTGGAGTAAATTTGCTGCTATCTCCGCCAGGAAGCGAGCTAGAGCCCTGAAACTGTGGCTATACGCACTTTCATGAAAACACGCTTCTTTGAGGTTTTAAGCTCAGAACGTGAATCTGTGCATGTTTCTGGCCTGGTAACTGCTTCAGATCACTGGGCAATGCATATATGGTATCGAATGGTCCTTTGTGCATGTATTGCAATTGGGAAGTGAATATAAGCTTCTGAAGTGAATATATGCACTTTTTAAAAAAACTTCTTTTTTTTTAGTTCTGTGTGTCAAAAATGTTCATTCTGTGAGAAACAGTGGAAAAGTAACAGTCATGAGTGAATTGTCAAGATATGACTGAATTGGAGTAAATTTGCTGCTATCTCCGCCAGGAAGCGAGCTAGAGCCCTGAAACTGTGGCTATACGCACTTTCATGAAAACACGCTTCTTTGAGGTTTTAAGCTCAGAACGTGAATCTGTGTATGTTTCTGGCCTGGGAACTGCTTCAGATCCCTGTGGAATGCATATAATGTATCAATTGGTGCAATGTGTTTGTCTTGTCATAGGGAAGTGAATATAAGCTTCTGAAGTGAAAATATCCACTTTTTAAAAAACTTTCTTTTTTTTTAGTTCTGTGTGTCAAAAATGTTCATTCTGTGAGAAACAGTGGAAAAGTAACAGTCATGAGTGAATTGTCACGATATGACTGAATTGGAGTAAATTTGCTGCTATCTCCGCCAGGAAGCGAGCTAGAGCCCTGAAACTGTGGCTATACGCACTTTCATGAAAACACGCTTCTTTGAGGTTTTAAGCTCAGAACGTGAATCTGTGCATGTTTCTGGCCTGGGAACTGCTTCAGATCACTGGGCAATGCATATATGGTATCGAATGGTCCTTTGTGCATGTATTGCAATTGGGAAGTGAATATAAGCTTCTGAAGTGAATATATGCACTTTTTAAAAAAACTTCTTTTTTTTTAGTTCAGCGTGTCGAAAATGTTAATTCTGAGCGTAACTCCGTAGGAAAGTGACAAACATGAGTGAATTGTCATGATATGACTGAATTGGAGTGAATTTGCTGCTATCTCTGTAAGGAAGCGAGCTGGAGCGCTGAAACTGTGGCTATACGCACTTTCATGAAAACACGCTTCTTTGAGGTTTTAAGCTTGCATCGTGAATCTGTGCATGCTTCTGGCCTGGGAACTGCTTCAGATCACTGTGCTATGCATATATGGTATCGATTGGTGCAATGTGCATGTCTTGTCATAGGGAAGTGAATATAAGCTTCTGAAGTGAAAATATCCACTTTTTAAAAAACTTTCTTTTTTTTTACTTCTGTGTGTCAAAAATGTTCATTCTGTGAGTAACAGTGTGAAAGTGACAAACATGAGTGAATTGTCACGATATGACTGAATTGGAGTAAATTTGCTGCTATCTCCGCCAGGAAGCGAGCTAGAGCCCTGAAACTGTGGCTATACGCACTTTCATGAAAACACGCTTCTTTGAGGTTTTAAGCTCAGAACGTGAATCTGTGCATGTTTCTGGCCTGGGAACTGCTTCAGATCACTGTGGAATGCATATAATGTATCAATTGGTGCAATGTGTTTGTCTTGTCATAGGGAAGTGAATATAAGCTTCTGAAGTGAAAATATCCACTTTTTAAAAAACTTTCTTTTTTTTTAGTTCTGTGTGTCAAAAATGTTCATTCTGTGAGAAACAGTGGAAAAGTAACAGTCATGAGTGAATTGTCACGATATGACTGAATAGGAGTTAATAGGCTGCTATCTCCGCCAGGAAGCGAGCTAGAGCCCTGAAACTGTGGCTATACGCACTTTCATGAAAACACGCTTCTTTGAGGTTTTAAGCTCAGAACGTGAATCTGTGCATGTTTCTGGCCTGGGAACTGCTTCAGATCACTGGGCAATGCATATATGGTATCGAATGGTCCTTTGTGCATGTATTGCCATTGGGAAGTGAATATAAGCTTCTGAAGTGAATATATGCACTTTTTAAAAACTTTCTTTTTTTTTAGTTCAGCGTGTCAAAAATGTTCATTCTGTGCGTAACTCAGAAGGAAAGTGACAAAAATGAGTGAATTGTCATTATATGAGTGAATTTGCTGCTATCTCTGGAAGGAAGCGAGCTTGAGCGCTGAAACTGAGGCTATACGCACTTTCATGAATAGACGCTTCTTTGAGGTTTTAAGCTCAGAACGTGAATCTGTGCATGTTTCTAGCCTGGGAATTGCTTCAGATCACTGTGCTATGCATATGTGGTATCGATTTGTGCAATGTGCATGTCTTGCCATAGGGAAGTGAATATAAGCTTCTGAATTTAAAATATTCACCTTTTAAAAAACTTTCTTTTTTTTTAGTTCTGTGTGTCAAAAATGTTCATTCTGTGAGTAACAGTGGAAAAAAAACAGGCATGAGTGAATTGTCACGATATGACTGATTTGGAGTAAATTTGATGCTATCTCCGGCAGGAAGCGAGCTAGAGCGCTGAAACTGTGGCTATTCGCACTTTCATGAAAACACGCTTCTTTGAGGTTTTAAGCTCAGAACGTGAATCTGTGCATGTTTCTGGCCTGGGAACTGCTTCAGATCACTGTGGAATGCATATAATGTATCAATTGGTGCAATGTGTTTGTCTTGTCATAGGGAAGTGAATATAAGCTTCTGAAGTGAAAATATCCACTTTTTAAAAAAACTTCTTTTTTTTTTTTAGTTCAGCGTGTCGAAAATGTTAATTCTGAGCGTAACTCCGTAGGAAAGTGACAAACATGAGTGAATTGTCATGATATGACTGAATTGGAGTGAATTTGCTGCTATCTCTGTAAGGAAGCGAGCTAGAGCGCTGAAACTGTGGCTATACGCACTTTCATGAAAACACGCTTCTTTGAGGTTTTAAGCTTGGATCGTGAATCTGTGCATGCTTTTGGCCTGGGAACTGCTTCAGATCACTGTGGAATGCATATGTGGTATTGATTGGTGCACTGGGCATGTATTGCCATTGGGAATTGAACACAAGCTTCTGAAGTGAAAATATCTACTTTTTATAAAACTTTCTCTTTTTTTAGTTCTGTGTGTCAAAAATGTTCATTCTGTGAGTAACAGTGGGAAAGTAACAATCATGAGTGAATTGTCAGGATATGACTGAATTGGACTAAATTTGATGCTATCTCTGCCAGGAAGCGAGCTAGAGCGCTGAAACTGTGGCTATAAGCACTTTCATTAAAACACACTTCTTTGAGGTTTTAAGCTCAGAACGTGAATCTGTGCATTTTCTGGCTTGGGAACTGCTTCAGATCACTTTGCAATGCATATGTGCTATTGATTGGTCCTTTGAGCATGTATTGCCTTTGGGAAGTGAACACAAGCTTCTGAAGTGAAAATATCTACTTTTTATAAAACTTTCTTTTTTTTTAATTCTGTGTGTCAAAAATGTTCATTCTGTGAGTAACAGCGGGAAAGTGACAAACATGAGTGAATTGTCACGATATGACTGAATAGGAGTTAATATGCTGCTATCTCTGGAAGGAAGCGAGCTAGAGCGCTGAAACTGTGGCTATACGCACTTTCATGAAAACACGCTTCTTTGAGGTTTTAAGCTCAGAACGTCAATCTGTGCATGTTTCTGGCCTGGATACTGCTTCAGATCACTGGGCAATGCATATATGGTATCGAATGGTCCTTTGTGCATGTATTGCCATTGGGAAGTGAATATAAGCTTCTGAAGTGAATATATGCACTTTTTAAAAACTTTCTTTTTTTTTTAGTTCAGCGTGTCAAAAATGTTCATTCTGTGCGTAACAGCGGGAAAGTGACAAAAATGAGTGAATTGTCATTATATGACTGAATTGGAGTGAATTTGCTGCTATCTCTGTAAGGAAGCGAGCTAGAGCGCTGAAACTGAGGCTTTACGCACTTTCATGAAAACACGCTTCTTTGAGGTTTTAAGCTCAGAACGTGAATCTGTGCATGTTTCTGGCTTGGGAACTGCTTCAGATCACTTTGCAATGCATATGTGCTATTGATTCGTCCTTTGAGCATGTATTGCCTTTGGGAAGTGAACACAAGCTTCTGAAGTGAAGATATCTACTTTTTATAAAACTTTCTTTTTTTTTTTAGTACTGTGTGTCAAAAATGTTCATTCTGTGAGTAACAGTGGGAAAGTGACAAACATGAGTGAATTGTCACTATATGACTGAATTGGAGTTAAAATGCTGCTATCTCTGTATGCTGCTATCTCTGTAAGGAAGCAAGCTAGAGCGCTGAAACTGTGGCTATACGCACTTTCATGAAAACACGCTTCTTTGAGGTTTTAAGCTCAGAACGTGAATCTGTGCATGATTCTGGCTGGGAACTGCTTCAGATCACTGTGCTATGCATATATGGTATCGATTGGTGCAATGTGCATGTCTTGTCATAGGGAAGTGAATATAAGCTTCTGAAGTGAAAATATCCACTTTTTAAAAAACTTTCTTTTTTTTTAGTTCTGTGTGTCAAAAATGTTCATTCTGTGAGTAACAGTGTGAAAGTGACAAACATGAGTGAATTGTCACGATATGACTGAATTGGAGTAAATTTGCTGCTATCTCCGCCAGGAAGCGAGCTAGAGCCCTGAAACTGTGGCTATACGCACTTTCATGAAAACACGCTTCTTTGAGGTTTTAAGCTCAGAACGTGAATCTGTGCATGTTTCTGGCCTGGTAACTGCTTCAGATCACTGGGCAATGCATATATGGTATCGAATGGTCCTTTGTGCATGTATTGCAATTGGGAAGTGAATATAAGCTTCTGAAGTGAATATATGCACTTTTTAAAAAAACTTCTTTTTTTTTAGTTCTGTGTGTCAAAAATGTTCATTCTGTGAGAAACAGTGGAAAAGTAACAGTCATGAGTGAATTGTCAAGATATGACTGAATTGGAGTAAATTTGCTGCTATCTCCGCCAGGAAGCGAGCTAGAGCCCTGAAACTGTGGCTATACGCACTTTCATGAAAACACGCTTCTTTGAGGTTTTAAGCTCAGAACGTGAATCTGTGTATGTTTCTGGCCTGGGAACTGCTTCAGATCCCTGTGGAATGCATATAATGTATCAATTGGTGCAATGTGTTTGTCTTGTCATAGGGAAGTGAATATAAGCTTCTGAAGTGAAAATATCCACTTTTTAAAAAACTTTCTTTTTTTTTAGTTCTGTGTGTCAAAAATGTTCATTCTGTGAGAAACAGTGGAAAAGTAACAGTCATGAGTGAATTGTCACGATATGACTGAATTGGAGTAAATTTGCTGCTATCTCCGCCAGGAAGCGAGCTAGAGCCCTGAAACTGTGGCTATACGCACTTTCATGAAAACACGCTTCTTTGAGGTTTTAAGCTCAGAACGTGAATCTGTGCATGTTTCTGGCCTGGGAACTGCTTCAGATCACTGGGCAATGCATATATGGTATCGAATGGTCCTTTGAGCATGTATTGCAATTGGGAAGTGAATATAAGCTTCTGAAGTGAATATATGCACTTTTTAAAAAAACTTCTTTTTTTTTAGTTCAGCGTGTCGAAAATGTTAATTCTGAGCGTAACTCCGTAGGAAAGTGACAAACATGTGTGAATTGTCATGATATGACTGAATTGGAGTGAATTTGCTGCTATCTCTGTAAGGAAGCGAGCTGGAGCGCTGAAACTGTGGCTATACGCACTTTCATGAAAACACGCTTCTTTGAGGTTTTAAGCTTGCATCGTGAATCTGTGCATGCTTCTGGCCTGGGAACTGCTTCAGATCACTGTGCTATGCATATATGGTATCGATTGGTGCAATGTGCATGTCTTGTCATAGGGAAGTGAATATAAGCTTCTGAAGTGAAAATATCCACTTTTTAAAAAACTTTCTTTTTTTTTACTTCTGTGTGTCAAAAATGTTCATTCTGTGAGTAACAGTGTGAAAGTGACAAACATGAGTGAATTGTCACGATATGACTGAATTGGAGTAAATTTGCTGCTATCTCCGCCAGGAAGCGAGCTAGAGCCCTGAAACTGTGGCTATACGCACTTTCATGAAAACACGCTTCTTTGAGGTTTTAAGCTCAGAACGTGAATCTGTGCATGTTTCTGGCCTGGGAACTGCTTCAGATCACTGTGGAATGCATATAATGTATCAATTGGTGCAATGTGTTTGTCTTGTCATAGGGAAGTGAATATAAGCTTCTGAAGTGAAAATATCCACTTTTTAAAAAACTTTCTTTTTTTTTAGTTCTGTGTGTCAAAAATGTTCATTCTGTGAGAAACAGTGGAAAAGTAACAGTCATGAGTGAATTGTCACGATATGACTGAATAGGAGTTAATATGCTGCTATCTCCGCCAGGAAGCGAGCTAGAGCCCTGAAACTGTGGCTATACGCACTTTCATGAAAACACGCTTCTTTGAGGTTTTAAGCTCAGAACGTGAATCTGTGCATGTTTCTGGCCTGGGAACTGCTTCAGATCACTGGGCAATGCATATATGGTATCGAATGGTCCTTTGTGCATGTATTGCCATTGGGAAGTGAATATAAGCTTCTGAAGTGAATATATGCACTTTTTAAAAACTTTCTTTTTTTTTAGTTCAGCGTGTCAAAAATGTTCATTCTGTGCGTAACTCAGAAGGAAAGTGACAAAAATGAGTGAATTGTCATTATATGAGTGAATTTGCTGCTATCTCTGGAAGGAAGCGAGCTTGAGCGCTGAAACTGAGGCTATACGCACTTTCATGAATAGACGCTTCTTTGAGGTTTTAAGCTCAGAACGTGAATCTGTGCATGTTTCTAGCCTGGGAATTGCTTCAGATCACTGTGCTATGCATATGTGGTATCGATTTGTGCAATGTGCATGTCTTGCCATAGGGAAGTGAATATAAGCTTCTGAATTTAAAATATTCACCTTTTAAAAAACTTTCTTTTTTTTTAGTTCTGTGTGTCAAAAATGTTCATTCTGTGAGTAACAGTGGAAAAAAAACAGGCATGAGTGAATTGTCACGATATGACTGATTTGGAGTAAATTTGATGCTATCTCCGGCAGGAAGCGAGCTAGAGCGCTGAAACTGTGGCTATTCGCACTTTCATGAAAACACGCTTCTTTGAGGTTTTAAGCTCAGAACGTGAATCTGTGCATGTTTCTGGCCTGGGAACTGCTTCAGATCACTGTGGAATGCATATAATGTATCAATTGGTGCAATGTGTTTGTCTTGTCATAGGGAAGTGAATATAAGCTTCTGAAGTGAAAATATCCACTTTTTAAAAAAACTTCTTTTTTTTTTTAGTTCAGCGTGTCGAAAATGTTAATTCTGAGCGTAACTCCGTAGGAAAGTGACAAACATGTGTGAATTGTCATGATATGACTGAATTGGAGTGAATTTGCTGCTATCTCTGTAAGGAAGCGAGCTGGAGCGCTGAAACTGTGGCTATACGCACTTTCATGAAAACACGCTTCTTTGAGGTTTTAAGCTTGCATCGTGAATCTGTGCATGCTTCTGGCCTGGGAACTGCTTCAGATCACTGTGGAATGCATATAATGTATCAATTGGTGCAATGTGTTTGTCTTGTCATAGGGAAGTGAATATAAGCTTCTGAAGTGAAAATATCCACTTTTTAAAAAACTTTCTTTTTTTTTAGTTCTGTGTGTCAAAAATGTTCATTCTGTGAGAAACAGTGGAAAAGTAACAGTCATGAGTGAATTGTCACGATATGACTGAATAGGAGTTAATATGCTGCTATCTCCGCCAGGAAGCGAGCTAGAGCCCTGAAACTGTGGCTATACGCACTTTCATGAAAACACGCTTCTTTGAGGTTTTAAGCTCAGAACGTGAATCTGTGCATGTTTCTGGCCTGGGAACTGCTTCAGATCACTGGGCAATGCATATATGGTATCGAATGGTCCTTTGTGCATGTATTGCCATTGGGAAGTGAATATAAGCTTCTGAAGTGAATATATGCACTTTTTAAAAACTTTCTTTTTTTTTAGTTCAGCGTGTCAAAAATGTTCATTCTGTGCGTAACTCAGAAGGAAAGTGACAAAAATGAGTGAATTGTCATTATATGAGTGAATTTGCTGCTATCTCTGGAAGGAAGCGAGCTTGAGCGCTGAAACTGAGGCTATACGCACTTTCATGAATAGACGCTTCTTTGAGGTTTTAAGCTCAGAACGTGAATCTGTGCATGTTTCTAGCCTGGGAATTGCTTCAGATCACTGTGCTATGCATATGTGGTATCGATTTGTGCAATGTGCATGTCTTGCCATAGGGAAGTGAATATAAGCTTCTGAATTTAAAATATTCACCTTTTAAAAAACTTTCTTTTTTTTTAGTTCTGTGTGTCAAAAATGTTCATTCTGTGAGTAACAGTGGAAAAAAAACAGGCATGAGTGAATTGTCACGATATGACTGATTTGGAGTAAATTTGATGCTATCTCCGGCAGGAAGCGAGCTAGAGCGCTGAAACTGTGGCTATTCGCACTTTCATGAAAACACGCTTCTTTGAGGTTTTAAGCTCAGAACGTGAATCTGTGCATGTTTCTGGCCTGGGAACTGCTTCAGATCACTGTGGAATGCATATAATGTATCAATTGGTGCAATGTGTTTGTCTTGTCATAGGGAAGTGAATATAAGCTTCTGAAGTGAAAATATCCACTTTTTAAAAAAACTTCTTTTTTTTTTTAGTTCAGCGTGTCGAAAATGTTAATTCTGAGCGTAACTCCGTAGGAAAGTGACAAACATGAGTGAATTGTCATGATATGACTGAATTGGAGTGAATTTGCTGCTATCTCTGTAAGGAAGCGAGCTAGAGCGCTGAAACTGTGGCTATACGCACTTTCATGAAAACACGCTTCTTTGAGGTTTTAAGCTTGGATCGTGAATCTGTGCATGCTTTTGGCCTGGGAACTGCTTCAGATCACTGTGGAATGCATATGTGGTATTGATTGGTGCACTGGGCATGTATTGCCATTGGGAATTGAACACAAGCTTCTGAAGTGAAAATATCTACTTTTTATAAAACTTTCTCTTTTTTTAGTTCTGTGTGTCAAAAATGTTCATTCTGTGAGTAACAGTGGGAAAGTAACAATCATGAGTGAATTGTCAGGATATGACTGAATTGGACTAAATTTGATGCTATCTCTGCCAGGAAGCGAGCTAGAGCGCTGAAACTGTGGCTATAAGCACTTTCATTAAAACACACTTCTTTGAGGTTTTAAGCTCAGAACGTGAATCTGTGCATTTTCTGGCTTGGGAACTGCTTCAGATCACTTTGCAATGCATATGTGCTATTGATTGGTCCTTTGAGCATGTATTGCCTTTGGGAAGTGAACACAAGCTTCTGAAGTGAAAATATCTACTTTTTATAAAACTTTCTTTTTTTTTAATTCTGTGTGTCAAAAATGTTCATTCTGTGAGTAACAGCGGGAAAGTGACAAACATGAGTGAATTGTCACGATATGACTGAATAGGAGTTAATATGCTGCTATCTCTGGAAGGAAGCGAGCTAGAGCGCTGAAACTGTGGCTATACGCACTTTCATGAAAACACGCTTCTTTGAGGTTTTAAGCTCAGAACGTCAATCTGTGCATGTTTCTGGCCTGGATACTGCTTCAGATCACTGGGCAATGCATATATGGTATCGAATGGTCCTTTGTGCATGTATTGCCATTGGGAAGTGAATATAAGCTTCTGAAGTGAATATATGCACTTTTTAAAAACTTTCTTTTTTTTTTAGTTCAGCGTGTCAAAAATGTTCATTCTGTGCGTAACAGCGGGAAAGTGACAAAAATGAGTGAATTGTCATTATATGACTGAATTGGAGTGAATTTGCTGCTATCTCTGTAAGGAAGCGAGCTAGAGCGCTGAAACTGAGGCTTTACGCACTTTCATGAAAACACGCTTCTTTGAGGTTTTAAGCTCAGAACGTGAATCTGTGCATGTTTCTGGCTTGGGAACTGCTTCAGATCACTTTGCAATGCATATGTGCTATTGATTCGTCCTTTGAGCATGTATTGCCTTTGGGAAGTGAACACAAGCTTCTGAAGTGAAGATATCTACTTTTTATAAAACTTTCTTTTTTTTTTTAGTACTGCGTGTCAAAAATGTTCATTCTGTGAGTAACAGTGGGAAAGTGACAAACATGAGTGAATTGTCACTATATGACTGAATTGGAGTTAATATGCTGCTATCTCTGTAAGGAAGCAAGCTAGAGCGCTGAAACTGTGGCTATACGCACTTTCATGAAAACACGCTTCTTTGAGGTTTTAAGCTCAGAACGTGAATCTGTGCATGATTCTGGCTGGGAACTGCTTCAGATCACTGTGCTATGCATATATGGTATCGATTGGTGCAATGTGCATGTCTTGTCATAGGGAAGTGAATATAAGCTTCTGAAGTGAAAATATCCGCTTTTTAAAAAACTTTCTTTTTTTTTAGTTCTGTGTGTCAAAAATGTTCATTCTGTGAGTAACAGTGTGAAAGTGACAAACATGAGTGAATTGTCACGATATGACTGAATTGGAGTAAATTTGCTGCTATCTCCGCCAGGAAGCGAGCTAGAGCCCTGAAACTGTGGCTATACGCACTTTCATGAAAACACGCTTCTTTGAGGTTTTAAGCTCAGAACGTGAATCTGTGTATGTTTCTGGCCTGGGAACTGCTTCAGATCCCTGTGGAATGCATATAATGTATCAATTGGTGCAATGTGTTTGTCTTGTCATAGGGAAGTGAATATAAGCTTCTGAAGTGAAAATATCCACTTTTTAAAAAACTTTCTTTTTTTTTAGTTCTGTGTGTCAAAAATGTTCATTCTGTGAGAAACAGTGGAAAAGTAACAGTCATGAGTGAATTGTCACGATATGACTGAATTGGAGTAAATTTGCTGCTATCTCCGCCAGGAAGCGAGCTAGAGCCCTGAAACTGTGGCTATACGCACTTTCATGAAAACACGCTTCTTTGAGGTTTTAAGCTCAGAACGTGAATCTGTGCATGTTTCTGGCCTGGGAACTGCTTCAGATCACTGGGCAATGCATATATGGTATCGAATGGTCCTTTGTGCATGTATTGCAATTGGGAAGTGAATATAAGCTTCTGAAGTGAATATATGCACTTTTTAAAAAAACTTCTTTTTTTTTAGTTCAGCGTGTCGAAAATGTTAATTCTGAGCGTAACTCCGTAGGAAAGTGACAAACATGTGTGAATTGTCATGATATGACTGAATTGGAGTGAATTTGCTGCTATCTCTGTAAGGAAGCGAGCTGGAGCGCTGAAACTGTGGCTATACGCACTTTCATGAAAACACGCTTCTTTGAGGTTTTAAGCTTGCATCGTGAATCTGTGCATGCTTCTGGCCTGGGAACTGCTTCAGATCACTGTGCTATGCATATATGGTATCGATTGGTGCAATGTGCATGTCTTGTCATAGGGAAGTGAATATAAGCTTCTGAAGTGAAAATATCCACTTTTTAAAAAACTTTCTTTTTTTTTACTTCTGTGTGTCAAAAATGTTCATTCTGTGAGTAACAGTGTGAAAGTGACAAACATGAGTGAATTGTCACGATATGACTGAATTGGAGTAAATTTGCTGCTATCTCCGCCAGGAAGCGAGCTAGAGCCCTGAAACTGTGGCTATACGCACTTTCATGAAAACACGCTTCTTTGAGGTTTTAAGCTCAGAACGTGAATCTGTGCATGTTTCTGGCCTGGGAACTGCTTCAGATCACTGTGGAATGCATATAATGTATCAATTGGTGCAATGTGTTTGTCTTGTCATAGGGAAGTGAATATAAGCTTCTGAAGTGAAAATATCCACTTTTTAAAAAACTTTCTTTTTTTTTTAGTTCTGTGTGTCAAAAATGTTCATTCTGTGAGTAACAGTGGAAAAGTAATAGTCATGAGTGAATTGTCACGATATGACTGAATTGGAGTAAATTTGCTGCTATCTCCGCCAGGAAGCGAGCTAGAGCCCTGAAACTGTGGCTATACGCACTTTCATGAAAACACGCTTCTTTGAGGTTTTAAGCTCAGAACGTGAATCTGTGCATGTTTCTGGCCTGGGAACTGCTTCAGATCACTGTGGAATGCATATAATGTATCAATTGGTGCAATGTGTTTGTCTTGTCATAGGGAAGTGAATATAAGCTTCTGAAGTGAAAATATCCTATTTTTTAAAAAACTTTCTTTTTTTTTAGTTCTGTGTGTCAAAAATGTTCATTCTGTGAGAAACAGTGGAAAAGCAACAGTCATGAGTGAATTGTCACGATATGACTGAATTGGAGTAAATTTGCTGCTATCTCCGCCAGGAAGCGAGCTAGAGCCCTGAAACTGTGGCTATACGCACTTTCATGAAAACACGCTTCTTTGAGGTTTTAAGCTCAGAACGTGAATCTGTGCATGTTTCTGGCCTGGTAACTGCTTCAGATCACTGGGCAATGCATATATGGTATCGAATGGTCCTTTGTGCATGTATGGCAATTGGGAAGTGAATATAAGCTTCTGAAGTGAATATATGCACTTTTTAAAAACTTTCTTTTTTTTTAGTTCTGTGTGTCAAAAATGTTCATTCTGTGAGAAACAGTGGAAAAGTAACAGTCATGAGTGAATTGTCACGATATGACTGAATTGGAGTAAATTTGCTGCTATCTCCGCCAGGAAGCGAGCTAGAGCCCTGAAACTGTGGCTATACGCACTTTCATGAAAACACGCTTCTTTGAGGTTTTAAGCTCAGAACGTGAATCTGTGTATGTTTCTGGCCTGGGAACTGCTTCAGATCCCTGTGGAATGCATATAATGTATCAATTGGTGCAATGTGTTTGTCTTGTCATAGGGAAGTGAATATAAGCTTCTGAAGTGAAAATATCCACTTTTTAAAAAACTTTCTTTTTTTTTAATTCTGTGTGTCAAAAATGTTCATTCTGTGAGAAACAGTGGAAAAGTAACAGTCATGAGTGAATTGTCACGATATGACTGAATTGGAGTAAATTTGCTGCTATCTCCGCCAGGAAGCGAGCTAGAGCCCTGAAACTGAGGCTATACGCACTTTCATGAAAACACGCTTCTTTGAGGTTTTAAGCTCAGAACGTGAATCTGTGCATGTTTCTGGCTTGGGAACTGCTTCAGATCACTGGGCAATGCATATATGGTATCGAATGGTCCTTTGTGCATGTATTGCAATTGGGAAGTGAATATAAGCTTCTGAAGTGAATATATGCACTTTTTAAAAAAACTTATTTTTTTTCAGTTGAGCGTGTCGAAAATGTTAATTCTGAGCGTAACTCCGTAGGAAAGTGACAAACATGAGTGAATTGTCATGATATGACTGAATTGGAGTGAATTTGCTGCTATCTCTGTAAGGAAGCGAGCTAGAGCGCTGAAACTGTGGCTATACGCACTTTCATGAAAACACGCTTCTTTGAGGTTTTAAGCTTGCATCGTGAATCTGTGCATGCTTCTGGCCTGGGAACTGCTTCAGATCACTGTGCTATGCATATATGGTATCGATTGGTGCAATGTGCATGTCTTGTCATAGGGAAGTGAATATAAGCTTCTGAAGTGAAAATATCCACTTTTTAAAAAACTTTCTTTTTTTTTAGTTCTGTGTGTCAAAAATGTTCATTCTGTGAGTAACAGTGGAAAAAAAACAGGCATGAGTGAATTGTCACGATATGACTGATTTGGAGTAAATTTGATGCTATCTCCGGCAGGAAGCGAGCTAGAGCGCTGAAACTGTGGCTATTCGCACTTTCATGAAAACACACTTCTTTGAGGTTTTAAGCTCAGAACGTGAATCTGTGCATGTTTCTGGCCTGGGAACTGCTTCAGATCACTGTGGAATGCATATAATGTATCAATTGGTGCAATGTGTTTGTCTTGTCATAGGGAAGTGAATATAAGCTTCTGAAGTGAAAATATCCACTTTTTAAAAAAACTTCTTTTTTTTTTAGTTCAGCGTGTCGAAAATGTTAATTCTGAGCGTAACTCCGTAGGAAAGTGACAAACATGAGTGAATTGTCATGATATGACTGAATTGGAGTGAATTTGCTGCTATCTCTGTAAGGAAGCGAGCTAGAGCGCTGAAACTGTGGCTATACGCACTTTCATGAAAACACGCTTCTTTGAGGTTTTAAGCTTGCATCGTGAATCTGTGCATGCTTCTGGCCTGGGAACTGCTTCAGATCACTGTGCTATGCATATATGGTATCGATTGGTGCAATGTGCATGTCTTGTCATAGGGAAGTGAATATAAGCTTCTGAAGTGAAAATATCCACTTTTTAAAAAACTTTCTTTTTTTTTAGTTCTGTGTGTCAAAAATGTTCATTCTGTGAGTAACAGTGTGAAAGTGACAAACATGAGTGAATTGTCACGATATGACTGAATTGGAGTAAATTTGCTGCTATCTCCGCCAGGAAGCGAGCTAGAGCCCTGAAACTGTGGCTATACGCACTTTCATGAAAACACGCTTCTTTGAGGTTTTAAGCTCAGAACGTGAATCTGTGCATGTTTCTGGCCTGGGAACTGCTTCAGATCACTGTGGAATGCATATAATGTATCAATTGGTGCAATGTGTTTGTCTTGTCATAGGGAAGTGAATATAAGCTTCTGAAGTGAAAATATCCACTTTTTAAAAAACTTTCTTTTTTTTTAGTTCTGTGTGTCAAAAATGTTCATTCTGTGAGAAACAGTGGAAAAGTAACAGTCATGAGTGAATTGTCACGATATGACTGAATAGGAGTTAATATGCTGCTATGTCCGCCAGGAAGCGAGCTAGAGCCCTGAAACTGTGGCTATACGCACTTTCATGAAAACACGCTTCTTTGAGGTTTTAAGCTCAGAACGTGAATCTGTGCATGTTTCTGGCCTGGGAACTGCTTCAGATCACTGGGCAATGCATATATGGTATCGAATGGTCCTTTGTGCATGTATTGCCATTGGGAAGTGAATATAAGCTTCTGAAGTGAATATATGCACTTTTTAAAAACTTTCTTTTTTTTTAGTTCAGCGTGTCAAAAATGTTCATTCTGTGCGTAACTCAGAAGGAAAGTGACAAAAATGAGTGAATTGTCATTATATGAGTGAATTTGCTGCTATCTCTGGAAGGAAGCGAGCTTGAGCGCTGAAACTGAGGCTATACGCACTTTCATGAATACACGCTTCTTTGAGGTTTTAAGCTCAGAACGTGAATCTGTGCATGTTTCTAGCCTGGGAATTGCTTCAGATCACTGTGCTATGCATATGTGGTATCGATTTGTGCAATGTGCATGTCTTGCCATAGGGAAGTGAATATAAGCTTCTGAATTTAAAATATTCACTTTTTAAAAAACTTTCTTTTTTTTTAGTTCTGTGTGTCAAAAATGTTCATTCTGTGAGTAACAGTGGAAAAAAAACAGGCATGAGTGAATTGTCACGATATGACTGATTTGGAGTAAATTTGATGCTATCTCCGGCAGGAAGCGAGCTAGAGCGCTGAAACTGTGGCTATTCGCACTTTCATGAAAACACGCTTCTTTGAGGTTTTAAGCTCAGAACGTGAATCTGTGCATGTTTCTGGCCTGGTAACTGCTTCAGATCACTGTGGAATGCATATAATGTATCAATTGGTGCAATGTGTTTGTCTTGTCATAGGGAAGTGAATATAAGCTTCTGAATTTAAAATATTCACTTTTTAAAAAACTTTCTTTTTTTTTAGTTCTGTGTGTCAAAAATGTTCATTCTGTGAGTAACAGTGGAAAAAAAACAGGCATGAGTGAATTGTCACGATATGACTGATTTGGAGTAAATTTGATGCTATCTCCGGCAGGAAGCGAGCTAGAGCGCTGAAACTGTGGCTATTCGCACTTTCATGAAAACACACTTCTTTGAGGTTTTAAGCTCAGAACGTGAATCTGTGCATGTTTCTGGCCTGGGAACTGCTTCAGATCACTGTGGAATGCATATAATGTATCAATTGGTGCAATGTGTTTGTCTTGTCATAGGGAAGTGAATATAAGCTTCTGAAGTGAAAATATCCACTTTTTAAAAAAACTTCTTTTTTTTTTAGTTCAGCGTGTCGAAAATGTTAATTCTGAGCGTAACTCCGTAGGAAAGTGACAAACATGAGTGAATTGTCATGATATGACTGAATTGGAGTGAATTTGCTGCTATCTCTGTAAGGAAGCGAGCTAGAGCGCTGAAACTGTGGCTATACGCACTTTCATGAAAACACGCTTCTTTGAGGTTTTAAGCTTGCATCGTGAATCTGTGCATGCTTCTGGCCTGGGAACTGCTTCAGATCACTGTGCTATGCATATATGGTATCGATTGGTGCAATGTGCATGTCTTGTCATAGGGAAGTGAATATAAGCTTCTGAAGTGAAAATATCCACTTTTTAAAAAACTTTCTTTTTTTTTAGTTCTGTGTGTCAAAAATGTTCATTCTGTGAGTAACAGTGTGAAAGTGACAAACATGAGTGAATTGTCACGATATGACTGAATTGGAGTAAATTTGCTGCTATCTCCGCCAGGAAGCGAGCTAGAGCCCTGAAACTGTGGCTATACGCACTTTCATGAAAACACGCTTCTTTGAGGTTTTAAGCTCAGAACGTGAATCTGTGCATGTTTCTGGCCTGGGAACTGCTTCAGATCACTGTGGAATGCATATAATGTATCAATTGGTGCAATGTGTTTGTCTTGTCATAGGGAAGTGAATATAAGCTTCTGAAGTGAAAATATCCACTTTTTAAAAAACTTTCTTTTTTTTTAGTTCTGTGTGTCAAAAATGTTCATTCTGTGAGAAACAGTGGAAAAGTAACAGTCATGAGTGAATTGTCACGATATGACTGAATAGGAGTTAATATGCTGCTATGTCCGCCAGGAAGCGAGCTAGAGCCCTGAAACTGTGGCTATACGCACTTTCATGAAAACACGCTTCTTTGAGGTTTTAAGCTCAGAACGTGAATCTGTGCATGTTTCTGGCCTGGGAACTGCTTCAGATCACTGGGCAATGCATATATGGTATCGAATGGTCCTTTGTGCATGTATTGCCATTGGGAAGTGAATATAAGCTTCTGAAGTGAATATATGCACTTTTTAAAAACTTTCTTTTTTTTTAGTTCAGCGTGTCAAAAATGTTCATTCTGTGCGTAACTCAGAAGGAAAGTGACAAAAATGAGTGAATTGTCATTATATGAGTGAATTTGCTGCTATCTCTGGAAGGAAGCGAGCTTGAGCGCTGAAACTGAGGCTATACGCACTTTCATGAATACACGCTTCTTTGAGGTTTTAAGCTCAGAACGTGAATCTGTGCATGTTTCTAGCCTGGGAATTGCTTCAGATCACTGTGCTATGCATATGTGGTATCGATTTGTGCAATGTGCATGTCTTGCCATAGGGAAGTGAATATAAGCTTCTGAATTTAAAATATTCACTTTTTAAAAAACTTTCTTTTTTTTTAGTTCTGTGTGTCAAAAATGTTCATTCTGTGAGTAACAGTGGAAAAAAAACAGGCATGAGTGAATTGTCACGATATGACTGATTTGGAGTAAATTTGATGCTATCTCCGGCAGGAAGCGAGCTAGAGCGCTGAAACTGTGGCTATTCGCACTTTCATGAAAACACGCTTCTTTGAGGTTTTAAGCTCAGAACGTGAATCTGTGCATGTTTCTGGCCTGGTAACTGCTTCAGATCACTGTGGAATGCATATAATGTATCAATTGGTGCAATGTGTTTGTCTTGTCATAGGGAAGTGAATATAAGCTTCTGAAGTGAAAATATCCACTTTTTAAAAAAACTTCTTTTTTTTTTTAGTTCAGCGTGTCGAAAATGTTAATTCTGAGCGTAACTCCGTAGGAAAGTGACAAACATGAGTGAATTGTCATGATATGACTGAATTGGAGTGAATTTGCTGCTATCTCTGTAAGGAAGCGAGCTAGAGCGCTGAAACTGTGGCTATACGCACTTTCATGAAAACACGCTTCTTTGAGGTTTTAAGCTTGGATCGTGAATCTGTGCATGCTTTTGGCCTGGGAACTGCTTCAGATCACTGTGGAATGCATATGTGGTATTGATTGGTGCACTGGGCATGTATTGCCATTGGGAATTGAACACAAGCTTCTGAAGTGAAAATATCTACTTTTTATAAAACTTTCTCTTTTTTTAGTTCTGTGTGTCAAAAATGTTCATTCTGTGAGTAACAGTGGGAAAGTAACAATCATGAGTGAATTGTCAGGATATGACTGAATTGGACTAAATTTGATGCTATCTCTGCCAGGAAGCGAGCTAGAGCGCTGAAACTGTGGCTATAAGCACTTTCATTAAAACACACTTCTTTGAGGTTTTAAGCTCAGAACGTGAATCTGTGCATTTTCTGGCTTGGGAACTGCTTCAGATCACTTTGCAATGCATATGTGCTATTGATTGGTCCTTTGAGCATGTATTGCCTTTGGGAAGTGAACACAAGCTTCTGAAGTGAAAATATCTACTTTTTATAAAACTTTCTTTTTTTTTTAATTCTGTGTGTCAAAAATGTTCATTCTGTGAGTAACAGCGGGAAAGTGACAAACATGAGTGAATTGTCACGATATGACTGAATAGGAGTTAATATGCTGCTATCTCTGGAAGGAAGCGAGCTAGAGCGCTGAAACTGTGGCTATACGCACTTTCATGAAAACACGCTTCTTTGAGGTTTTAAGCTCAGAACGTCAATCTGTGCATGTTTCTGGCCTGGATACTGCTTCAGATCACTGGGCAATGCATATATGGTATCGAATGGTCCTTTGTGCATGTATTGCCATTGGGAAGTGAATATAAGCTTCTGAAGTGAATATATGCACTTTTTAAAAACTTTCTTTTTTTTTTAGTTCAGCGTGTCAAAAATGTTCATTCTGTGCGTAACAGCGGGAAAGTGACAAAAATGAGTGAATTGTCACGATATGACTGAATTGGAGTAAATTTGCTGCTATCTCCGCCAGGAAGCGAGCTAGAGCCCTGAAACTGTGGCTATACGCACTTTCATGAAAACACGCTTCTTTGAGGTTTTAAGCTCAGAACGTGAATCTGTGCATGTTTCTGGCCTGGTAACTGCTTCAGATCACTGGGCAATGCATATATGGTATCGAATGGTCCTTTGTGCATGTATTGCAATTGGGAAGTGAATATAAGCTTCTGAAGTGAATATATGCACTTTTTAAAAAAACTTCTTTTTTTTTAGTTCTGTGTGTCAAAAATGTTCATTCTGTGAGAAACAGTGGAAAAGTAACAGTCATGAGTGAATTGTCAAGATATGACTGAATTGGAGTAAATTTGCTGCTATCTCCGCCAGGAAGCGAGCTAGAGCCCTGAAACTGTGGCTATACGCACTTTCATGAAAACACGCTTCTTTGAGGTTTTAAGCTCAGAACGTGAATCTGTGTATGTTTCTGGCCTGGGAACTGCTTCAGATCCCTGTGGAATGCATATAATGTATCAATTGGTGCAATGTGTTTGTCTTGTCATAGGGAAGTGAATATAAGCTTCTGAAGTGAAAATATCCACTTTTTAAAAAACTTTCTTTTTTTTTAGTTCTGTGTGTCAAAAATGTTCATTCTGTGAGTAACAGTGTGAAAGTGACAAACATGAGTGAATTGTCACGATATGACTGAATTGGAGTAAATTTGCTGCTATCTCCGCCAGGAAGCGAGCTAGAGCCCTGAAACTGTGGCTATACGCACTTTCATGAAAACACGCTTCTTTGAGGTTTTAAGCTCAGAACGTGAATCTGTGCATGTTTCTGGCCTGGGAACTGCTTCAGATCACTGTGGAATGCATATAATGTATCAATTGGTGCAATGTGTTTGTCTTGTCATAGGGAAGTGAATATAAGCTTCTGAAGTGAAAATATCCACTTTTTAAAAAACTTTCTTTTTTTTTAGTTCTGTGTGTCAAAAATGTTCATTCTGTGAGAAACAGTGGAAAAGTAACAGTCATGAGTGAATTGTCACGATATGACTGAATAGGAGTTAATATGCTGCTATCTCCGCCAGGAAGCGAGCTAGAGCCCTGAAACTGTGGCTATACGCACTTTCATGAAAACACGCTTCTTTGAGGTTTTAAGCTCAGAACGTGAATCTGTGCATGTTTCTGGCCTGGGAACTGCTTCAGATCACTGGGCAATGCATATATGGTATCGAATGGTCCTTTGTGCATGTATTGCCATTGGGAAGTGAATATAAGCTTCTGAAGTGAATATATGCACTTTTTAAAAACTTTCTTTTTTTTTAGTTCAGCGTGTCAAAAATGTTCATTCTGTGCGTAACTCAGAAGGAAAGTGACAAAAATGAGTGAATTGTCATTATATGAGTGAATTTGCTGCTATCTCTGGAAGGAAGCGAGCTTGAGCGCTGAAACTGAGGCTATACGCACTTTCATGAATACACGCTTCTTTGAGGTTTTAAGCTCAGAACGTGAATCTGTGCATGTTTCTAGCCTGGGAATTGCTTCAGATCACTGTGCTATGCATATGTGGTATCGATTTGTGCAATGTGCATGTCTTGCCATAGGGAAGTGAATATAAGCTTCTGAATTTAAAATATTCACTTTTTAAAAAACTTTCTTTTTTTTTAGTTCTGTGTGTCAAAAATGTTCATTCTGTGAGTAACAGTGGAAAAAAAACAGGCATGAGTGAATTGTCACGATATGACTGATTTGGAGTAAATTTGATGCTATCTCCGGCAGGAAGCGAGCTAGAGCGCTGAAACTGTGGCTATTCGCACTTTCATGAAAACACGCTTCTTTGAGGTTTTAAGCTCAGAACGTGAATCTGTGCATGTTTCTGGCCTGGTAACTGCTTCAGATCACTGTGGAATGCATATAATGTATCAATTGGTGCAATGTGTTTGTCTTGTCATAGGGAAGTGAATATAAGCTTCTGAAGTGAAAATATCCACTTTTTAAAAAAACTTCTTTTTTTTTTTAGTTCAGCGTGTCGAAAATGTTAATTCTGAGCGTAACTCCGTAGGAAAGTGACAAACATGAGTGAATTGTCATGATATGACTGAATTGGAGTGAATTTGCTGCTATCTCTGTAAGGAAGCGAGCTAGAGCGCTGAAACTGTGGCTATACGCACTTTCATGAAAACACGCTTCTTTGAGGTTTTAAGCTTGGATCGTGAATCTGTGCATGCTTTTGGCCTGGGAACTGCTTCAGATCACTGTGGAATGCATATGTGGTATTGATTGGTGCACTGGGCATGTATTGCCATTGGGAATTGAACACAAGCTTCTGAAGTGAAAATATCTACTTTTTATAAAACTTTCTCTTTTTTTAGTTCTGTGTGTCAAAAATGTTCATTCTGTGAGTAACAGTGGGAAAGTAACAATCATGAGTGAATTGTCAGGATATGACTGAATTGGACTAAATTTGATGCTATCTCTGCCAGGAAGCGAGCTAGAGCGCTGAAACTGTGGCTATAAGCACTTTTGTTAAAACACACTTCTTTGAGGTTTTAAGCTCAGAACGTGAATCTGTGCATTTTCTGGCTTGGGAACTGCTTCAGATCACTTTGCAATGCATATGTGCTATTGATTGGTCCTTTGAGCATGTATTGCCTTTGGGAAGTGAACACAAGCTTCTGAAGTGAAAATATCTACTTTTTATAAAACTTTCTTTTTTTTTAATTCTGTGTGTCAAAAATGTTCATTCTGTGAGTAACAGCGGGAAAGTGACAAACATGAGTGAATTGTCACGATATGACTGAATAGGAGTTAATATGCTGCTATCTCTGGAAGGAAGCGAGCTAGAGCGCTGAAACTGTGGCTATACGCACTTTCATGAAAACACGCTTCTTTGAGGTTTTAAGCTCAGAACGTCAATCTGTGCATGTTTCTGGCCTGGATACTGCTTCAGATCACTGGGCAATGCATATATGGTATCGAATGGTCCTTTGTGCATGTATTGCCATTGGGAAGTGAATATAAGCTTCTGAAGTGAATATATGCACTTTTTAAAAACTTTCTTTTTTTTTTAGTTCAGCGTGTCAAAAATGTTCATTCTGTGCGTAACAGCGGGAAAGTGACAAAAATGAGTGAATTGTCATTATATGACTGAATTGGAGTGAATTTGCTGCTATCTCTGTAAGGAAGCGAGCTAGAGCGCTGAAACTGAGGCTTTACGCACTTTCATGAAAACACGCTTCTTTGAGGTTTTAAGCTCAGAACGTGAATCTGTGCATGTTTCTGGCTTGGGAACTGCTTCAGATCACTTTGCAATGCATATGTGCTATTGATTCGTCCTTTGAGCATGTATTGCCTTTGGGAAGTGAACACAAGCTTCTGAAGTGAAGATATCTACTTTTTATAAAACTTTCTTTTTTTTTTTAGTACTGTGTGTCAAAAATGTTCATTCTGTGAGTAACAGTGGGAAAGTGACAAACATGAGTGAATTGTCACTATATGACTGAATTGGAGTTAATATGCTGCTATCTCTGTAAGGAAGCAAGCTAGAGCGCTGAAACTGTGGCTATACGCACTTTCATGAAAACACGCTTCTTTGAGGTTTTAAGCTCAGAACGTGAATCTGTGCATGATTCTGGCTGGGAACTGCTTCAGATCACTGTGCTATGCATATATGGTATCGATTGGTGCAATGTGCATGTCTTGTCATAGGGAAGTGAATATAAGCTTCTGAAGTGAAAATATCCACTTTTTAAAAAACTTTCTTTTTTTTTAGTTCTGTGTGTCAAAAATGTTCATTCTGTGAGTAACAGTGTGAAAGTGACAAACATGAGTGAATTGTCACGATATGACTGAATTGGAGTAAATTTGCTGCTATCTCCGCCAGGAAGCGAGCTAGAGCCCTGAAACTGTGGCTATACGCACTTTCGTGAAAACACGCTTCTTTGAGGTTTTAAGCTCAGAACGTGAATCTGTGCATGTTTCTGGCCTGGTAACTGCTTCAGATCACTGGGCAATGCATATATGGTATCGAATGGTCCTTTGTGCATGTATTGCAATTGGGAAGTGAATATAAGCTTCTGAAGTGAATATATGCACTTTTTAAAAAAACTTCTTTTTTTTTAGTTCTGTGTGTCAAAAATGTTCATTCTGTGAGAAACAGTGGAAAAGTAACAGTCATGAGTGAATTGTCAAGATATGACTGAATTGGAGTAAATTTGCTGCTATCTCCGCCAGGAAGCGAGCTAGAGCCCTGAAACTGTGGCTATACGCACTTTCATGAAAACACGCTTCTTTGAGGTTTTAAGCTCAGAACGTGAATCTGTGTATGTTTCTGGCCTGGGAACTGCTTCAGATCCCTGTGGAATGCATATAATGTATCAATTGGTGCAATGTGTTTGTCTTGTCATAGGGAAGTGAATATAAGCTTCTGAAGTGAAAATATCCACTTTTTAAAAAACTTTCTTTTTTTTTAGTTCTGTGTGTCAAAAATGTTCATTCTGTGAGTAACAGTGTGAAAGTGACAAACATGAGTGAATTGTCACGATATGACTGAATTGGAGTAAATTTGCTGCTATCTCCGCCAGGAAGCGAGCTAGAGCCCTGAAACTGTGGCTATACGCACTTTCATGAAAACACGCTTCTTTGAGGTTTTAAGCTCAGAACGTGAATCTGTGCATGTTTCTGGCCTGGGAACTGCTTCAGATCACTGTGGAATGCATATAATGTATCAATTGGTGCAATGTGTTTGTCTTGTCATAGGGAAGTGAATATAAGCTTCTGAAGTGAAAATATCCACTTTTTAAAAAACTTTCTTTTTTTTTAGTTCTGTGTGTCAAAAATGTTCATTCTGTGAGAAACAGTGGAAAAGTAACAGTCATGAGTGAATTGTCACGATATGACTGAATAGGAGTTAATATGCTGCTATCTCCGCCAGGAAGCGAGCTAGAGCCCTGAAACTGTGGCTATACGCACTTTCATGAAAACACGCTTCTTTGAGGTTTTAAGCTCAGAACGTGAATCTGTGCATGTTTCTGGCCTGGGAACTGCTTCAGATCACTGGGCAATGCATATATGGTATCGAATGGTCCTTTGTGCATGTATTGCCATTGGGAAGTGAATATAAGCTTCTGAAGTGAATATATGCACTTTTTAAAAACTTTCTTTTTTTTTAGTTCAGCGTGTCAAAAATGTTCATTCTGTGCGTAACTCAGAAGGAAAGTGACAAAAATGAGTGAATTGTCATTATATGAGTGAATTTGCTGCTATCTCTGGAAGGAAGCGAGCTTGAGCGCTGAAACTGAGGCTATACGCACTTTCATGAATACACGCTTCTTTGAGGTTTTAAGCTCAGAACGTGAATCTGTGCATGTTTCTAGCCTGGGAATTGCTTCAGATCACTGTGCTATGCATATGTGGTATCGATTTGTGCAATGTGCATGTCTTGCCATAGGGAAGTGAATATAAGCTTCTGAATTTAAAATATTCACTTTTTAAAAAACTTTCTTTTTTTTTAGTTCTGTGTGTCAAAAATGTTCATTCTGTGAGTAACAGTGGAAAAAAAACAGGCATGAGTGAATTGTCACGATATGACTGATTTGGAGTAAATTTGATGCTATCTCCGGCAGGAAGCGAGCTAGAGCGCTGAAACTGTGGCTATTCGCACTTTCATGAAAACACGCTTCTTTGAGGTTTTAAGCTCAGAACGTGAATCTGTGCATGTTTCTGGCCTGGTAACTGCTTCAGATCACTGTGGAATGCATATAATGTATCAATTGGTGCAATGTGTTTGTCTTGTCATAGGGAAGTGAATATAAGCTTCTGAAGTGAAAATATCCACTTTTTAAAAAAACTTCTTTTTTTTTTTAGTTCAGCGTGTCGAAAATGTTAATTCTGAGCGTAACTCCGTAGGAAAGTGACAAACATGAGTGAATTGTCATGATATGACTGAATTGGAGTGAATTTGCTGCTATCTCTGTAAGGAAGCGAGCTAGAGCGCTGAAACTGTGGCAATACGCACTTTCATGAAAACACGCTTCTTTGAGGTTTTAAGCTTGGATCGTGAATCTGTGCATGCTTTTGGCCTGGGAACTGCTTCAGATCACTGTGGAATGCATATGTGGTATTGATTGGTGCACTGGGCATGTATTGCCATTGGGAATTGAACACAAGCTTCTGAAGTGAAAATATCTACTTTTTATAAAACTTTCTCTTTTTTTAGTTCTGTGTGTCAAAAATGTTCATTCTGTGAGTAACAGTGGGAAAGTAACAATCATGAGTGAATTGTCAGGATATGACTGAATTGGACTAAATTTGATGCTATCTCTGCCAGGAAGCGAGCTAGAGCGCTGAAACTGTGGCTATAAGCACTTTCATTAAAACACACTTCTTTGAGGTTTTAAGCTCAGAACGTGAATCTGTGCATTTTCTGGCTTGGGAACTGCTTCAGATCACTTTGCAATGCATATGTGCTATTGATTGGTCCTTTGAGCATGTATTGCCTTTGGGAAGTGAACACAAGCTTCTGAAGTGAAAATATCTACTTTTTATAAAACTTTCTTTTTTTTTAATTCTGTGTGTCAAAAATGTTCATTCTGTGAGTAACAGCGGGAAAGTGACAAACATGAGTGAATTGTCACGATATGACTGAATAGGAGTTAATATGCTGCTATCTCTGGAAGGAAGCGAGCTAGAGCGCTGAAACTGTGGCTATACGCACTTTCATGAAAACACGCTTCTTTGAGGTTTTAAGCTCAGAACGTCAATCTGTGCATGTTTCTGGCCTGGATACTGCTTCAGATCACTGGGCAATGCATATATGGTATCGAATGGTCCTTTGTGCATGTATTGCCATTGGGAAGTGAATATAAGCTTCTGAAGTGAATATATGCACTTTTTAAAAACTTTCTTTTTTTTTTAGTTCAGCGTGTCAAAAATGTTCATTCTGTGCGTAACAGCGGGAAAGTGACAAAAATGAGTGAATTGTCATTATATGACTGAATTGGAGTGAATTTGCTGCTATCTCTGTAAGGAAGCGAGCTAGAGCGCTGAAACTGAGGCTTTACGCACTTTCATGAAAACACGCTTCTTTGAGGTTTTAAGCTCAGAACGTGAATCTGTGCATGTTTCTGGCTTGGGAACTGCTTCAGATCACTTTGCAATGCATATGTGCTATTGATTCGTCCTTTGAGCATGTATTGCCTTTGGGAAGTGAACACAAGCTTCTGAAGTGAAGATATCTACTTTTTATAAAACTTTCTTTTTTTTTTTAGTACTGTGTGTCAAAAATGTTCATTCTGTGAGTAACAGTGGGAAAGTGACAAACATGAGTGAATTGTCACTATATGACTGAATTGGAGTTAATATGCTGCTATCTCTGTAAGGAAGCAAGCTAGAGCGCTGAAACTGTGGCTATACGCACTTTCATGAAAACACGCTTCTTTGAGGTTTTAAGCTCAGAACGTGAATCTGTGCATGATTCTGGCTGGGAACTGCTTCAGATCACTGTGCTATGCATATATGGTATCGATTGGTGCAATGTGCATGTCTTGTCATAGGGAAGTGAATATAAGCTTCTGAAGTGAAAATATCCACTTTTTAAAAAACTTTCTTTTTTTTTAGTTCTGTGTGTCAAAAATGTTCATTCTGTGAGTAACAGTGTGAAAGTGACAAACATGAGTGAATTGTCACGATATGACTGAATTGGAGTAAATTTGCTGCTATCTCCGCCAGGAAGCGAGCTAGAGCCCTGAAACTGTGGCTATACGCACTTTCATGAAAACACGCTTCTTTGAGGTTTTAAGCTCAGAACGTGAATCTGTGCATGTTTCTGGCCTGGTAACTGCTTCAGATCACTGGGCAATGCATATATGGTATCGAATGGTCCTTTGTGCATGTATTGCAATTGGGAAGTGAATATAAGCTTCTGAAGTGAATATATGCACTTTTTAAAAAAACTTCTTTTTTTTTAGTTCTGTGTGTCAAAAATGTTCATTCTGTGAGAAACAGTGGAAAAGTAACAGTCATGAGTGAATTGTCAAGATATGACTGAATTGGAGTAAATTTGCTGCTATCTCCGCCAGGAAGCGAGCTAGAGCCCTGAAACTGTGGCTATACGCACTTTCATGAAAACACGCTTCTTTGAGGTTTTAAGCTCAGAACGTGAATCTGTGTATGTTTCTGGCCTGGGAACTGCTTCAGATCCCTGTGGAATGCATATAATGTATCAATTGGTGCAATGTGTTTGTCTTGTCATAGGGAAGTGAATATAAGCTTCTGAAGTGAAAATATCCACTTTTTAAAAAACTTTCTTTTTTTTTAGTTCTGTGTGTCAAAAATGTTCATTCTGTGAGAAACAGTGGAAAAGTAACAGTCATGAGTGAATTGTCAAGATATGACTGAATTGGAGTAAATTTGCTGCTATCTCCGCCAGGAAGCGAGCTAGAGCCCTGAAACTGTGGCTATACGCACTTTCATGAAAACACGCTTCTTTGAGGTTTTAAGCTCAGAACGTGAATCTGTGCATGTTTCTGGCCTGGGAACTGCTTCAGATCACTGGGCAATGCATATATGGTATCGAATGGTCCTTTGTGCATGTATTGCAATTGGGAAGTGAATATAAGCTTCTGAAGTGAATATATGCACTTTTTAAAAAAACTTCTTTTTTTTTAGTTCAGCGTGTCGAAAATGTTAATTCTGAGCGTAACTCCGTAGGAAAGTGACAAACATGTGTGAATTGTCATGATATGACTGAATTGGAGTGAATTTGCTGCTATCTCTGTAAGGAAGCGAGCTGGAGCGCTGAAACTGTGGCTATACGCACTTTCATGAAAACACGCTTCTTTGAGGTTTTAAGCTTGCATCGTGAATCTGTGCATGCTTCTGGCCTGGGAACTGCTTCAGATCACTGTGCTATGCATATATGGTATCGATTGGTGCAATGTGCATGTCTTGTCATAGGGAAGTGAATATAAGCTTCTGAAGTGAAAATATCCACTTTTTAAAAAACTTTCTTTTTTTTTACTTCTGTGTGTCAAAAATGTTCATTCTGTGAGTAACAGTGTGAAAGTGACAAACATGAGTGAATTGTCACGATATGACTGAATTGGAGTAAATTTGCTGCTATCTCCGCCAGGAAGCGAGCTAGAGCCCTGAAACTGTGGCTATACGCACTTTCATGAAAACACGCTTCTTTGAGGTTTTAAGCTCAGAACGTGAATCTGTGCATGTTTCTGGCCTGGTAACTGCTTCAGATCACTGGGCAATGCATATATGGTATCGAATGGTCCTTTGTGCATGTATTGCAATTGGGAAGTGAATATAAGCTTCTGAAGTGAATATATGCACTTTTTAAAAAAACTTCTTTTTTTTAGTTCTGTGTGTCAAAAATGTTCATTCTGTGAGAAACAGTGGAAAAGTAACAGTCATGAGTGAATTGTCACGATATGACTGAATTGGAGTAAATTTGCTGCTATCTCCGCCAGGAAGCGAGCTAGAGCCCTGAAACTGTGGCTATACGCACTTTCATGAAAACACGCTTCTTTGAGGTTTTAAGCTCAGAACGTGAATCTGTGCATGTTTCTGGCCTGGGAACTGCTTCAGATCACTGTGGAATGCATATAATGTATCAATTGGTGCAATGTGTTTGTCTTGTCATAGGGAAGTGAATATAAGCTTCTGAAGTGAAAATATCCTATTTTTTAAAAAACTTTCTTTTTTTTTAGTTCTGTGTGTCAAAAATGTTCATTCTGTGAGAAACAGTGGAAAAGCAACAGTCATGAGTGAATTGTCACGATATGACTGAATTGGAGTAAATTTGCTGCTATCTCCGCCAGGAAGCGAGCTAGAGCCCTGAAACTGTGGCTATACGCACTTTCATGAAAACACGCTTCTTTGAGGTTTTAAGCTCAGAACGTGAATCTGTGCATGTTTCTGGCCTGGTAACTGCTTCAGATCACTGGGCAATGCATATATGGTATCGAATGGTCCTTTGTGCATGTATGGCAATTGGGAAGTGAATATAAGCTTCTGAAGTGAATATATATGCACTTTTTAAAAAAACTTCTTTTTTTTTAGTTCTGTGTGTCAAAAATGTTCATTCTGTGAGAAACAGTGGAAAAGTAACAGTCATGAGTGAATTGTCACGATATGACTGAATTGGAGTAAATTTGCTGCTATCTCCGCCAGGAAGCGAGCTAGAGCCCTGAAACTGTGGCTATACGCACTTTCATGAAAACACGCTTCTTTGAGGTTTTAAGCTCAGAACGTGAATCTGTGCATGTTTCTGGCCTGGGAACTGCTTCAGATCACTGTGGAATGCATATAATGTATCAATTGGTGCAATATGTTTGTCTTGTCATAGGGAAGTGAATATAAGCTTCTGAAGTGAAAATATCCACTTTTTAAAAAACTTTCTTTTTTTTTAGTTCTGTGTGTCAAAAATGTTCATTCTGTGAGAAACAGTGGAAAAGTAACAGTCATGAGTGAATTGTCACGATATGACTGAATTGGAGTAAATTTGCTGCTATCTCCGCCAGGAAGCGAGCTAGAGCCCTGAAACTGTGGCTATACGCACTTTCATGAAAACACGCTTCTTTGAGGTTTTAAGCTCAGAACGTGAATCTGTGCATGTTTCTGGCCTGGTAACTGCTTCAGATCACTGGGCAATGCATATATGGTATCGAATGGTCCTTTGTGCATGTATTGCAATTGGGAAGTGAATATAAGCTTCTGAAGTGAATATATGCACTTTTTAAAAAAACTTCTTTTTTTTAGTTCTGTGTGTCAAAAATGTTCATTCTGTGAGAAACAGTGGAAAAGTAACAGTCATGAGTGAATTGTCACGATATGACTGAATTGGAGTAAATTTGCTGCTATCTCCGCCAGGAAGCGAGCTAGAGCCCTGAAACTGTGGCTATACGCACTTTCATGAAAACACGCTTCTTTGAGGTTTTAAGCTCAGAACGTGAATCTGTGCATGTTTCTGGCCTGGGAACTGCTTCAGATCACTGTGGAATGCATATAATGTATCAATTGGTGCAATGTGTTTGTCTTGTCATAGGGAAGTGAATATAAGCTTCTGAAGTGAAAATATCCACTTTTTAAAAAACTTTCTTTTTTTTTAGTTCTGTGTGTCAAAAATGTTCATTCTGTGAGTAACAGTGGAAAAGTAATAGTCATGAGTGAATTGTCACGATATGACTGAATTGGAGTAAATTTGCTGCTATCTCCGCCAGGAAGCGAGCTAGAGCCCTGAAACTGTGGCTATACGCACTTTCATGAAAACACGCTTCTTTGAGGTTTTAAGCTCAGAACGTGAATCTGTGCATGTTTCTGGCCTGGTAACTGCTTCAGATCACTGGGCAATGCATATATGGTATCGAATGGTCCTTTGTGCATGTATTGCAATTGGGAAGTGAATATAAGCTTCTGAAGTGAATATATGCACTTTTTAAAAAAACTTCTTTTTTTTTAGTTCTGTGTGTCAAAAATGTTCATTCTGTGAGAAACAGTGGAAAAGTAACAGTCATGAGTGAATTGTCAAGATATGACTGAATTGGAGTAAATTTGCTGCTATCTCCGCCAGGAAGCGAGCTAGAGCCCTGAAACTGTGGCTATACGCACTTTCATGAAAACACGCTTCTTTGAGGTTTTAAGCTCAGAACGTGAATCTGTGTATGTTTCTGGCCTGGGAACTGCTTCAGATCCCTGTGGAATACATATAATGTATCAATTGGTGCAATGTGTTTGTCTTGTCATAGGGAAGTGAATATAAGCTTCTGAAGTGAAAATATCCACTTTTTAAAAAAACTTCTTTTTTTTTTTAGTTCAGCGTGTCGAAAATGTTAATTCTGAGCGTAACTCCGTAGGAAAGTGACAAACATGAGTGAATTGTCATGATATGACTGAATTGGAGTGAATTTGCTGCTATCTCTGTAAGGAAGCGAGCTAGAGCGCTGAAACTGTGGCTATACGCACTTTCATGAAAACACGCTTCTTTGAGGTTTTAAGCTTGGATCGTGAATCTGTGCATGCTTTTGGCCTGGGAACTGCTTCAGATCACTGTGGAATGCATATGTGGTATTGATTGGTGCACTGGGCATGTATTGCCATTGGGAATTGAACACAAGCTTCTGAAGTGAAAATATCTACTTTTTATAAAACTTTCTCTTTTTTTAGTTCTGTGTGTCAAAAATGTTCATTCTGTGAGTAACAGTGGGAAAGTAACAATCATGAGTGAATTGTCAGGATATGACTGAATTGGACTAAATTTGATGCTATCTCTGCCAGGAAGCGAGCTAGAGCGCTGAAACTGTGGCTATAAGCACTTTCATTAAAACACACTTCTTTGAGGTTTTAAGCTCAGAACGTGAATCTGTGCATTTTCTGGCTTGGGAACTGCTTCAGATCACTTTGCAATGCATATGTGCTATTGATTGGTCCTTTGAGCATGTATTGCCTTTGGGAAGTGAACACAAGCTTCTGAAGTGAAAATATCTACTTTTTATAAAACTTTCTTTTTTTTTAATTCTGTGTGTCAAAAATGTTCATTCTGTGAGTAACAGCGGGAAAGTGACAAACATGAGTGAATTGTCACGATATGACTGAATAGGAGTTAATATGCTGCTATCTCTGGAAGGAAGCGAGCTAGAGCGCTGAAACTGTGGCTATACGCACTTTCATGAAAACACGCTTCTTTGAGGTTTTAAGCTCAGAACGTCAATCTGTGCATGTTTCTGGCCTGGATACTGCTTCAGATCACTGGGCAATGCATATATGGTATCGAATGGTCCTTTGTGCATGTATTGCCATTGGGAAGTGAATATAAGCTTCTGAAGTGAATATATGCACTTTTTAAAAACTTTCTTTTTTTTTTAGTTCAGCGTGTCAAAAATGTTCATTCTGTGCGTAACAGCGGGAAAGTGACAAAAATGAGTGAATTGTCATTATATGACTGAATTGGAGTGAATTTGCTGCTATCTCTGTAAGGAAGCGAGCTAGAGCGCTGAAACTGAGGCTTTACGCACTTTCATGAAAACACGCTTCTTTGAGGTTTTAAGCTCAGAACGTGAATCTGTGCATGTTTCTGGCTTGGGAACTGCTTCAGATCACTTTGCAATGCATATGTGCTATTGATTCGTCCTTTGAGCATGTATTGCCTTTGGGAAGTGAACACAAGCTTCTGAAGTGAAGATATCTACTTTTTATAAAACTTTCTTTTTTTTTTTTAGTACTGTGTGTCAAAAATGTTCATTCTGTGAGTAACAGTGGGAAAGTGACAAACATGAGTGAATTGTCACTATATGACTGAATTGGAGTTAATATGCTGCTATCTCTGTAAGGAAGCAAGCTAGAGCGCTGAAACTGTGGCTATACGCACTTTCATGAAAACACGCTTCTTTGAGGTTTTAAGCTCAGAACGTGAATCTGTGCATGATTCTGGCTGGGAACTGCTTCAGATCACTGTGCTATGCATATATGGTATCGATTGGTGCAATGTGCATGTCTTGTCATAGGGAAGTGAATATAAGCTTCTGAAGTGAAAATATCCACTTTTTAAAAAACTTTCTTTTTTTTTAGTTCTGTGTGTCAAAAATGTTCATTCTGTGAGTAACAGTGTGAAAGTGACAAACATGAGTGAATTGTCACGATATGACTGAATTGGAGTAAATTTGCTGCTATCTCCGCCAGGAAGCGAGCTAGAGCCCTGAAACTGTGGCTATACGCACTTTCATGAAAACACGCTTCTTTGAGGTTTTAAGCTCAGAACGTGAATCTGTGCATGTTTCTGGCCTGGTAACTGCTTCAGATCACTGGGCAATGCATATATGGTATCGAATGGTCCTTTGTGCATGTATTGCAATTGGGAAGTGAATATAAGCTTCTGAAGTGAATATATGCACTTTTTAAAAAAACTTCTTTTTTTTTAGTTCTGTGTGTCAAAAATGTTCATTCTGTGAGAAACAGTGGAAAAGTAACAGTCATGAGTGAATTGTCAAGATATGACTGAATTGGAGTAAATTTGCTGCTATCTCCGCCAGGAAGCGAGCTAGAGCCCTGAAACTGTGGCTATACGCACTTTCATGAAAACACGCTTCTTTGAGGTTTTAAGCTCAGAACGTGAATCTGTGTATGTTTCTGGCCTGGGAACTGCTTCAGATCCCTGTGGAATGCATATAATGTATCAATTGGTGCAATGTGTTTGTCTTGTCATAGGGAAGTGAATATAAGCTTCTGAAGTGAAAATATCCACTTTTTAAAAAACTTTCTTTTTTTTTAGTTCTGTGTGTCAAAAATGTTCATTCTGTGAGAAACAGTGGAAAAGTAACAGTCATGAGTGAATTGTCAAGATATGACTGAATTGGAGTAAATTTGCTGCTATCTCCGCCAGGAAGCGAGCTAGAGCCCTGAAACTGTGGCTATACGCACTTTCATGAAAACACGCTTCTTTGAGGTTTTAAGCTCAGAACGTGAATCTGTGCATGTTTCTGGCCTGGGAACTGCTTCAGATCACTGGGCAATGCATATATGGTATCGAATGGTCCTTTGTGCATGTATTGCAATTGGGAAGTGAATATAAGCTTCTGAAGTGAATATATGCACTTTTTAAAAAAACTTCTTTTTTTTTAGTTCAGCGTGTCGAAAATGTTAATTCTGAGCGTAACTCCGTAGGAAAGTGACAAACATGTGTGAATTGTCATGATATGACTGAATTGGAGTGAATTTGCTGCTATCTCTGTAAGGAAGCGAGCTGGAGCGCTGAAACTGTGGCTATACGCACTTTCATGAAAACACGCTTCTTTGAGGTTTTAAGCTTGCATCGTGAATCTGTGCATGCTTCTGGCCTGGGAACTGCTTCAGATCACTGTGCTATGCATATATGGTATCGATTGGTGCAATGTGCATGTCTTGTCATAGGGAAGTGAATATAAGCTTCTGAAGTGAAAATATCCACTTTTTAAAAAACTTTCTTTTTTTTTACTTCTGTGTGTCAAAAATGTTCATTCTGTGAGTAACAGTGTGAAAGTGACAAACATGAGTGAATTGTCACGATATGACTGAATTGGAGTAAATTTGCTGCTATCTCCGCCAGGAAGCGAGCTAGAGCCCTGAAACTGTGGCTATACGCACTTTCATGAAAACACGCTTCTTTGAGGTTTTAAGCTCAGAACGTGAATCTGTGCATGTTTCTGGCCTGGGAACTGCTTCAGATCACTGTGGAATGCATATAATGTATCAATTGGTGCAATGTGTTTGTCTTGTCATAGGGAAGTGAATATAAGCTTCTGAAGTGAAAATATCCACTTTTTAAAAAACTTTCTTTTTTTTTTAGTTCTGTGTGTCAAAAATGTTCATTCTGTGAGTAACAGTGGAAAAGTAATAGTCATGAGTGAATTGTCACGATATGACTGAATTGGAGTAAATTTGCTGCTATCTCCGCCAGGAAGCGAGCTAGAGCCCTGAAACTGTGGCTATACGCACTTTCATGAAAACACGCTTCTTTGAGGTTTTAAGCTCAGAACGTGAATCTGTGCATGTTTCTGGCCTGGGAACTGCTTCAGATCACTGTGGAATGCATATAATGTATCAATTGGTGCAATGTGTTTGTCTTGTCATAGGGAAGTGAATATAAGCTTCTGAAGTGAAAATATCCTATTTTTTAAAAAACTTTCTTTTTTTTTAGTTCTGTGTGTCAAAAATGTTCATTCTGTGAGAAACAGTGGAAAAGCAACAGTCATGAGTGAATTGTCACGATATGACTGAATTGGAGTAAATTTGCTGCTATCTCCGCCAGGAAGCGAGCTAGAGCCCTGAAACTGTGGCTATACGCACTTTCATGAAAACACGCTTCTTTGAGGTTTTAAGCTCAGAACGTGAATCTGTGCATGTTTCTGGCCTGGTAACTGCTTCAGATCACTGGGCAATGCATATATGGTATCGAATGGTCCTTTATGCATGTATGGCAATTGGGAAGTGAATATAAGCTTCTGAAGTGAATATATATGCACTTTTTAAAAAAACTTCTTTTTTTTTAGTTCTGTGTGTCAAAAATGTTCATTCTGTGAGAAACAGTGGAAAAGTAACAGTCATGAGTGAATTGTCACGATATGACTGAATTGGAGTAAATTTGCTGCTATCTCCGCCAGGAAGCGAGCTAGAGCCCTGAAACTGTGGCTATACGCACTTTCATGAAAACACGCTTCTTTGAGGTTTTAAGCTCAGAACGTGAATCTGTGCATGTTTCTGGCCTGGGAACTGCTTCAGATCACTGTGGAATGCATATAATGTATCAATTGGTGCAATATGTTTGTCTTGTCATAGGGAAGTGAATATAAGCTTCTGAAGTGAAAATATCCACTTTTTAAAAAACTTTCTTTTTTTTTAGTTCTGTGTGTCAAAAATGTTCATTCTGTGAGAAACAGTGGAAAAGTAACAGTCATGAGTGAATTGTCACGATATGACTGAATTGGAGTAAATTTGCTGCTATCTCCGCCAGGAAGCGAGCTAGAGCCCTGAAACTGTGGCTATACGCACTTTCATGAAAACACGCTTCTTTGAGGTTTTAAGCTCAGAACGTGAATCTGTGCATGTTTCTGGCCTGGTAACTGCTTCAGATCACTGGGCAATGCATATATGGTATCGAATGGTCCTTTGTGCATGTATTGCAATTGGGAAGTGAATATAAGCTTCTGAAGTGAATATATGCACTTTTTAAAAAAACTTCTTTTTTTTAGTTCTGTGTGTCAAAAATGTTCATTCTGTGAGAAACAGTGGAAAAGTAACAGTCATGAGTGAATTGTCACGATATGACTGAATTGGAGTAAATTTGCTGCTATCTCCGCCAGGAAGCGAGCTAGAGCCCTGAAACTGTGGCTATACGCACTTTCATGAAAACACGCTTCTTTGAGGTTTTAAGCTCAGAACGTGAATCTGTGCATGTTTCTGGCCTGGGAACTGCTTCAGATCACTGTGGAATGCATATAATGTATCAATTGGTGCAATGTGTTTGTCTTGTCATAGGGAAGTGAATATAAGCTTCTGAAGTGAAAATATCCACTTTTTAAAAAACTTTCTTTTTTTTTAGTTCTGTGTGTCAAAAATGTTCATTCTGTGAGTAACAGTGGAAAAGTAATAGTCATGAGTGAATTGTCACGATATGACTGAATTGGAGTAAATTTGCTGCTATCTCCGCCAGGAAGCGAGCTAGAGCCCTGAAACTGTGGCTATACGCACTTTCATGAAAACACGCTTCTTTGAGGTTTTAAGCTCAGAACGTGAATCTGTGCATGTTTCTGGCCTGGTAACTGCTTCAGATCACTGGGCAATGCATATATGGTATCGAATGGTCCTTTGTGCATGTATGGCAATTGGGAAGTGAATATAAGCTTCTGAAGTGAATATATATGCACTTTTTAAAAAAACTTCTTTTTTTTTAGTTCTGTGTGTCAAAAATGTTCATTCTGTGAGAAACAGTGGAAAAGTAACAGTCATGAGTGAATTGTCACGATATGACTGAATTGGAGTAAATTTGCTGCTATCTCCGCCAGGAAGCGAGCTAGAGCCCTGAAACTGTGGCTATACGCACTTTCATGAAAACACGCTTCTTTGAGGTTTTAAGCTCAGAACGTGAATCTGTGCATGTTTCTGGCCTGGGAACTGCTTCAGATCACTGTGGAATGCATATAATGTATCAATTGGTGCAATGTGTTTGTCTTGTCATAGGGAAGTGAATATAAGCTTCTGAAGTGAAAATATCCACTTTTTAAAAAACTTTCTTTTTTTTTAGTTCTGTGTGTCAAAAATGTTCATTCTGTGAGAAACAGTGGAAAAGTAACAGTCATGAGTGAATTGTCACGATATGACTGAATTGGAGTAAATTTGCTGCTATCTCCGCCAGGAAGCGAGCTAGAGCCCTGAAACTGTGGCTATACGCACTTTCATGAAAACACGCTTCTTTGAGGTTTTAAGCTCAGAACGTGAATCTGTGCATGTTTCTGGCCTGGTAACTGCTTCAGATCACTGGGCAATGCATATATGGTATCGAATGGTCCTTTGTGCATGTATTGCAATTGGGAAGTGAATATAAGCTTCTGAAGTGAATATATGCACTTTTTAAAAAAACTTCTTTTTTTTAGTTCTGTGTGTCAAAAATGTTCATTCTGTGAGAAACAGTGGAAAAGTAACAGTCATGAGTGAATTGTCACGATATGACTGAATTGGAGTAAATTTGCTGCTATCTCCGCCAGGAAGCGAGCTAGAGCCCTGAAACTGTGGCTATACGCACTTTCATGAAAACACGCTTCTTTGAGGTTTTAAGCTCAGAACGTGAATCTGTGCATGTTTCTGGCCTGGGAACTGCTTCAGATCACTGTGGAATGCATATAATGTATCAATTGGTGCAATGTGTTTGTCTTGTCATAGGGAAGTGAATATAAGCTTCTGAAGTGAAAATATCCACTTTTTAAAAAACTTTCTTTTTTTTTAGTTCTGTGTGTCAAAAATGTTCATTCTGTGAGTAACAGTGGAAAAGTAATAGTCATGAGTGAATTGTCACGATATGACTGAATTGGAGTAAATTTGCTGCTATCTCCGCCAGGAAGCGAGCTAGAGCCCTGAAACTGTGGCTATACGCACTTTCATGAAAACACGCTTCTTTGAGGTTTTAAGCTCAGAACGTGAATCTGTGCATGTTTCTGGCCTGGTAACTGCTTCAGATCACTGGGCAATGCATATATGGTATCGAATGGTCCTTTGTGCATGTATTGCAATTGGGAAGTGAATATAAGCTTCTGAAGTGAATATATGCACTTTTTAAAAAAACTTCTTTTTTTTTAGTTCTGTGTGTCAAAAATGTTCATTCTGTGAGAAACAGTGGAAAAGTAACAGTCATGAGTGAATTGTCAAGATATGACTGAATTGGAGTAAATTTGCTGCTATCTCCGCCAGGAAGCGAACTAGAGCCCTGAAACTGTGGCTATACGCACTTTCATGAAAACACGCTTCTTTGAGGTTTTAAGCTCAGAACGTGAATCTGTGCATGTTTCTGGCCTGGATACTGCTTCAGATCACTGGGCAATGCATATATGGTATCGAATGGTCCTTTGTGCATGTATTGCCATTGGGAAGTGAATATAAGCTTCTGAAGTGAATATATGCACTTTTTAAAAACTTTCTTTTTTTTTTAGTTCAGCGTGTCAAAAATGTTCATTCTGTGCGTAACAGCGGGAAAGTGACAAAAATGAGTGAATTGTCATTATATGACTGAATTGGAGTGAATTTGCTGCTATCTCTGTAAGGAAGCGAGCTAGAGCGCTGAAACTGAGGCTTTACGCACTTTCATGAAAACACGCTTCTTTGAGGTTTTAAGCTCAGAACGTGAATCTGTGCATGTTTCTGGCTTGGGAACTGCTTCAGATCACTTTGCAATGCATATGTGCTATTGATTCGTCCTTTGAGCATGTATTGCCTTTGGGAAGTGAACACAAGCTTCTGAAGTGAAGATATCTACTTTTTATAAAACTTTCTTTTTTTTTTTTAGTACTGTGTGTCAAAAATGTTCATTCTGTGAGTAACAGTGGGAAAGTGACAAACATGAGTGAATTGTCACTATATGACTGAATTGGAGTTAATATGCTGCTATCTCTGTAAGGAAGCAAGCTAGAGCGCTGAAACTGTGGCTATACGCACTTTCATGAAAACACGCTTCTTTGAGGTTTTAAGCTCAGAACGTGAATCTGTGCATGATTCTGGCTGGGAACTGCTTCAGATCACTGTGCTATGCATATATGGTATCGATTGGTGCAATGTGCATGTCTTGTCATAGGGAAGTGAATATAAGCTTCTGAAGTGAAAATATCCACTTTTTAAAAAACTTTCTTTTTTTTTAGTTCTGTGTGTCAAAAATGTTCATTCTGTGAGTAACAGTGTGAAAGTGACAAACATGAGTGAATTGTCACGATATGACTGAATTGGAGTAAATTTGCTGCTATCTCCGCCAGGAAGCGAGCTAGAGCCCTGAAACTGTGGCTATACGCACTTTCATGAAAACACGCTTCTTTGAGGTTTTAAGCTCAGAACGTGAATCTGTGCATGTTTCTGGCCTGGTAACTGCTTCAGATCACTGGGCAATGCATATATGGTATCGAATGGTCCTTTGTGCATGTATTGCAATTGGGAAGTGAATATAAGCTTCTGAAGTGAATATATGCACTTTTTAAAAAAACTTCTTTTTTTTTAGTTCTGTGTGTCAAAAATGTTCATTCTGTGAGAAACAGTGGAAAAGTAACAGTCATGAGTGAATTGTCAAGATATGACTGAATTGGAGTAAATTTGCTGCTATCTCCGCCAGGAAGCGAGCTAGAGCCCTGAAACTGTGGCTATACGCACTTTCATGAAAACACGCTTCTTTGAGGTTTTAAGCTCAGAACGTGAATCTGTGTATGTTTCTGGCCTGGGAACTGCTTCAGATCCCTGTGGAATGCATATAATGTATCAATTGGTGCAATGTGTTTGTCTTGTCATAGGGAAGTGAATATAAGCTTCTGAAGTGAAAATATCCACTTTTTAAAAAACTTTCTTTTTTTTTAGTTCTGTGTGTCAAAAATGTTCATTCTGTGAGAAACAGTGGAAAAGTAACAGTCATGAGTGAATTGTCAAGATATGACTGAATTGGAGTAAATTTGCTGCTATCTCCGCCAGGAAGCGAGCTAGAGCCCTGAAACTGTGGCTATACGCACTTTCATGAAAACACGCTTCTTTGAGGTTTTAAGCTCAGAACGTGAATCTGTGCATGTTTCTGGCCTGGGAACTGCTTCAGATCACTGGGCAATGCATATATGGTATCGAATGGTCCTTTGTGCATGTATTGCAATTGGGAAGTGAATATAAGCTTCTGAAGTGAATATATGCACTTTTTAAAAAAACTTCTTTTTTTTTAGTTCAGCGTGTCGAAAATGTTAATTCTGAGCGTAACTCCGTAGGAAAGTGACAAACATGTGTGAATTGTCATGATATGACTGAATTGGAGTGAATTTGCTGCTATCTCTGTAAGGAAGCGAGCTGGAGCGCTGAAACTGTGGCTATACGCACTTTCATGAAAACACGCTTCTTTGAGGTTTTAAGCTTGCATCGTGAATCTGTGCATGCTTCTGGCCTGGGAACTGCTTCAGATCACTGTGCTATGCATATATGGTATCGATTGGTGCAATGTGCATGTCTTGTCATAGGGAAGTGAATATAAGCTTCTGAAGTGAAAATATCCACTTTTTAAAAAACTTTCTTTTTTTTTACTTCTGTGTGTCAAAAATGTTCATTCTGTGAGTAACAGTGTGAAAGTGACAAACATGAGTGAATTGTCACGATATGACTGAATTGGAGTAAATTTGCTGCTATCTCCGCCAGGAAGCGAGCTAGAGCCCTGAAACTGTGGCTATACGCACTTTCATGAAAACACGCTTCTTTGAGGTTTTAAGCTCAGAACGTGAATCTGTGCATGTTTCTGGCCTGGGAACTGCTTCAGATCACTGTGGAATGCATATAATGTATCAATTGGTGCAATGTGTTTGTCTTGTCATAGGGAAGTGAATATAAGCTTCTGAAGTGAAAATATCCACTTTTTAAAAAACTTTCTTTTTTTTTTAGTTCTGTGTGTCAAAAATGTTCATTCTGTGAGTAACAGTGGAAAAGTAATAGTCATGAGTGAATTGTCACGATATGACTGAATTGGAGTAAATTTGCTGCTATCTCCGCCAGGAAGCGAGCTAGAGCCCTGAAACTGTGGCTATACGCACTTTCATGAAAACACGCTTCTTTGAGGTTTTAAGCTCAGAACGTGAATCTGTGCATGTTTCTGGCCTGGGAACTGCTTCAGATCACTGTGGAATGCATATAATGTATCAATTGGTGCAATGTGTTTGTCTTGTCATAGGGAAGTGAATATAAGCTTCTGAAGTGAAAATATCCTATTTTTTAAAAAACTTTCTTTTTTTTTAGTTCTGTGTGTCAAAAATGTTCATTCTGTGAGAAACAGTGGAAAAGCAACAGTCATGAGTGAATTGTCACGATATGACTGAATTGGAGTAAATTTGCTGCTATCTCCGCCAGGAAGCGAGCTAGAGCCCTGAAACTGTGGCTATACGCACTTTCATGAAAACACGCTTCTTTGAGGTTTTAAGCTCAGAACGTGAATCTGTGCATGTTTCTGGCCTGGTAACTGCTTCAGATCACTGGGCAATGCATATATGGTATCGAATGGTCCTTTGTGCATGTATGGCAATTGGGAAGTGAATATAAGCTTCTGAAGTGAATATATATGCACTTTTTAAAAAAACTTCTTTTTTTTTTAGTTCTGTGTGTCAAAAATGTTCATTCTGTGAGAAACAGTGGAAAAGTAACAGTCATGAGTGAATTGTCACGATATGACTGAATTGGAGTAAATTTGCTGCTATCTCCGCCAGGAAGCGAGCTAGAGCCCTGAAACTGTGGCTATACGCACTTTCATGAAAACACGCTTCTTTGAGGTTTTAAGCTCAGAACGTGAATCTGTGCATGTTTCTGGCCTGGGAACTGCTTCAGATCACTGTGGAATGCATATAATGTATCAATTGGTGCAATATGTTTGTCTTGTCATAGGGAAGTGAATATAAGCTTCTGAAGTGAAAATATCCGCTTTTTAAAAAACTTTCTTTTTTTTTAGTTCTGTGTGTCAAAAATGTTCATTCTGTGAGAAACAGTGGAAAAGTAACAGTCATGAGTGAATTGTCACGATATGACTGAATTGGAGTAAATTTGCTGCTATCTCCGCCAGGAAGCGAGCTAGAGCCCTGAAACTGTGGCTATACGCACTTTCATGAAAACACGCTTCTTTGAGGTTTTAAGCTCAGAACGTGAATCTGTGCATGTTTCTGGCCTGGTAACTGCTTCAGATCACTGGGCAATGCATATATGGTATCGAATGGTCCTTTGTGCATGTATTGCAATTGGGAAGTGAATATAAGCTTCTGAAGTGAATATATGCACTTTTTAAAAAAACTTCTTTTTTTTAGTTCTGTGTGTCAAAAATGTTCATTCTGTGAGAAACAGTGGAAAAGTAACAGTCATGAGTGAATTGTCACGATATGACTGAATTGGAGTAAATTTGCTGCTATCTCCGCCAGGAAGCGAGCTAGAGCCCTGAAACTGTGGCTATACGCACTTTCATGAAAACACGCTTCTTTGAGGTTTTAAGCTCAGAACGTGAATCTGTGCATGTTTCTGGCCTGGGAACTGCTTCAGATCACTGTGGAATGCATATAATGTATCAATTGGTGCAATGTGTTTGTCTTGTCATAGGGAAGTGAATATAAGCTTCTGAAGTGAAAATATCCACTTTTTAAAAAACTTTCTTTTTTTTTAGTTCTGTGTGTCAAAAATGTTCATTCTGTGAGTAACAGTGGAAAAGTAATAGTCATGAGTGAATTGTCACGATATGACTGAATTGGAGTAAATTTGCTGCTATCTCCGCCAGGAAGCGAGCTAGAGCCCTGAAACTGTGGCTATACGCACTTTCATGAAAACACGCTTCTTTGAGGTTTTAAGCTCAGAACGTGAATCTGTGCATGTTTCTGGCCTGGGAACTGCTTCAGATCACTGTGGAATGCATATAATGTATCAATTGGTGCAATGTGTTTGTCTTGTCATAGGGAAGTGAATATAAGCTTCTGAAGTGAAAATATCCTATTTTTTAAAAAACTTTCTTTTTTTTTAGTTCTGTGTGTCAAAAATGTTCATTCTGTGAGAAACAGTGGAAAAGCAACAGTCATGAGTGAATTGTCACGATATGACTGAATTGGAGTAAATTTGCTGCTATCTCCGCCAGGAAGCGAGCTAGAGCCCTGAAACTGTGGCTATACGCACTTTCATGAAAACACGCTTCTTTGAGGTTTTAAGCTCAGAACGTGAATCTGTGCATGTTTCTGGCCTGGTAACTGCTTCAGATCACTGGGCAATGCATATATGGTATCGAATGGTCCTTTGTGCATGTATGGCAATTGGGAAGTGAATATAAGCTTCTGAAGTGAATATATATGCACTTTTTAAAAAAACTTCTTTTTTTTTTAGTTCTGTGTGTCAAAAATGTTCATTCTGTGAGAAACAGTGGAAAAGTAACAGTCATGAGTGAATTGTCACGATATGACTGAATTGGAGTAAATTTGCTGCTATCTCCGCCAGGAAGCGAGCTAGAGCCCTGAAACTGTGGCTATACGCACTTTCATGAAAACACGCTTCTTTGAGGTTTTAAGCTCAGAACGTGAATCTGTGCATGTTTCTGGCCTGGGAACTGCTTCAGATCACTGTGGAATGCATATAATGTATCAATTGGTGCAATATGTTTGTCTTGTCATAGGGAAGTGAATATAAGCTTCTGAAGTGAAAATATCCGCTTTTTAAAAAACTTTCTTTTTTTTTAGTTCTGTGTGTCAAAAATGTTCATTCTGTGAGAAACAGTGGAAAAGTAACAGTCATGAGTGAATTGTCACGATATGACTGAATTGGAGTAAATTTGCTGCTATCTCCGCCAGGAAGCGAGCTAGAGCCCTGAAACTGTGGCTATACGCACTTTCATGAAAACACGCTTCTTTGAGGTTTTAAGCTCAGAACGTGAATCTGTGCATGTTTCTGGCCTGGTAACTGCTTCAGATCACTGGGCAATGCATATATGGTATCGAATGGTCCTTTGTGCATGTATTGCAATTGGGAAGTGAATATAAGCTTCTGAAGTGAATATATGCACTTTTTAAAAAAACTTCTTTTTTTTAGTTCTGTGTGTCAAAAATGTTCATTCTGTGAGAAACAGTGGAAAAGTAACAGTCATGAGTGAATTGTCACGATATGACTGAATTGGAGTAAATTTGCTGCTATCTCCGCCAGGAAGCGAGCTAGAGCCCTGAAACTGTGGCTATACGCACTTTCATGAAAACACGCTTCTTTGAGGTTTTAAGCTCAGAACGTGAATCTGTGCATGTTTCTGGCCTGGGAACTGCTTCAGATCACTGTGGAATGCATATAATGTATCAATTGGTGCAATGTGTTTGTCTTGTCATAGGGAAGTGAATATAAGCTTCTGAAGTGAAAATATCCACTTTTTAAAAAACTTTCTTTTTTTTTAGTTCTGTGTGTCAAAAATGTTCATTCTGTGAGTAACAGTGGAAAAGTAATAGTCATGAGTGAATTGTCACGATATGACTGAATTGGAGTAAATTTGCTGCTATCTCCGCCAGGAAGCGAGCTAGAGCCCTGAAACTGTGGCTATACGCACTTTCATGAAAACACGCTTCTTTGAGGTTTTAAGCTCAGAACGTGAATCTGTGCATGTTTCTGGCCTGGTAACTGCTTCAGATCACTGGGCAATGCATATATGGTATCGAATGGTCCTTTGTGCATGTATTGCAATTGGGAAGTGAATATAAGCTTCTGAAGTGAATATATGCACTTTTTAAAAAAACTTCTTTTTTTTTAGTTCTGTGTGTCAAAAATGTTCATTCTGTGAGAAACAGTGGAAAAGTAACAGTCATGAGTGAATTGTCAAGATATGACTGAATTGGAGTAAATTTGCTGCTATCTCCGCCAGGAAGCGAGCTAGAGCCCTGAAACTGTGGCTATACGCACTTTCATGAAAACACGCTTCTTTGAGGTTTTAAGCTCAGAACGTGAATCTGTGTATGTTTCTGGCCTGGGAACTGCTTCAGATCCCTGTGGAATGCATATAATGTATCAATTGGTGCAATGTGTTTGTCTTGTCATAGGGAAGTGAATATAAGCTTCTGAAGTGAAAATATCCACTTTTTAAAAAACTTTCTTTTTTTTTAGTTCTGTGTGTCAAAAATGTTCATTCTGTGAGAAACAGTGGAAAAGTAACAGTCATGAGTGAATTGTCACGATATGACTGAATTGGAGTAAATTTGCTGCTATCTCCGCCAGGAAGCGAGCTAGAGCCCTGAAACTGTGGCTATACGCACTTTCATGAAAACACGCTTCTTTGAGGTTTTAAGCTCAGAACGTGAATCTGTGCATGTTTCTGGCCTGGGAACTGCTTCAGATCACTGGGCAATGCATATATGGTATCGAATGGTCCTTTGTGCATGTATTGCAATTGGGAAGTGAATATAAGCTTCTGAAGTGAATATATGCACTTTTTAAAAAAACTTCTTTTTTTTTAGTTCAGCGTGTCGAAAATGTTAATTCTGAGCGTAACTCCGTAGGAAAGTGACAAACATGAGTGAATTGTCATGATATGACTGAATTGGAGTGAATTTGCTGCTATCTCTGTAAGGAAGCGAGCTAGAGCGCTGAAACTGTGGCTATACGCACTTTCATGAAAACACGCTTCTTTGAGGTTTTAAGCTTGCATCGTGAATCTGTGCATGCTTCTGGCCTGGGAACTGCTTCAGATCACTGTGCTATGCATATATGGTATCGATTGGTGCAATGTGCATGTCTTGTCATAGGGAAGTGAATATAAGCTTCTGAAGTGAAAATATCCACTTTTTAAAAAACTTTCTTTTTTTTTAGTTCTGTGTGTCAAAAATGTTCATTCTGTGAGAAACAGTGGAAAAGCAACAGTCATGAGTGAATTGTCACGATATGACTGAATTGGAGTAAATTTGCTGCTATCTCCGCCAGGAAGCGAGCTAGAGCCCTGAAACTGTGGCTATACGCACTTTCATGAAAACACGCTTCTTTGAGGTTTTAAGCTCAGAACGTGAATCTGTGCATGTTTCTGGCCTGGTAACTGCTTCAGATCACTGGGCAATGCATATATGGTATCGAATGGTCCTTTGTGCATGTATGGCAATTGGGAAGTGAATATAAGCTTCTGAAGTGAATATATATGCACTTTTTAAAAAAACTTCTTTTTTTTTAGTTCTGTGTGTCAAAAATGTTCATTCTGTGAGAAACAGTGGAAAAGTAACAGTCATGAGTGAATTGTCACGATATGACTGAATTGGAGTAAATTTGCTGCTATCTCCGCCAGGAAGCGAGCTAGAGCCCTGAAACTGTGGCTATACGCACTTTCATGAAAACACGCTTCTTTGAGGTTTTAAGCTCAGAACGTGAATCTGTGCATGTTTCTGGCCTGGGAACTGCTTCAGATCACTGTGGAATGCATATAATGTATCAATTGGTGCAATGTGTTTGTCTTGTCATAGGGAAGTGAATATAAGCTTCTGAAGTGAAAATATCCACTTTTTAAAAAACTTTCTTTTTTTTAGTTCTGTGTGTCAAAAATGTTCATTCTGTGAGAAACAGTGGAAAAGTAACAGTCATGAGTGAATTGTCACGATATGACTGAATTGGAGTAAATTTGCTGCTATCTCCGCCAGGAAGCGAGCTAGAGCCCTGAAACTGTGGCTATACGCACTTTCATGAAAACACGCTTCTTTGAGGTTTTAAGCTCAGAACGTGAATCTGTGCATGTTTCTGGCCTGGGAACTGCTTCAGATCACTGTGGAATGCATATAATGTATCAATTGGTGCAATGTGTTTGTCTTGTCATAGGGAAGTGAATATAAGCTTCTGAAGTGAAAATATCCACTTTTTAAAAAACTTTCTTTTTTTTTAGTTCTGTGTGTCAAAAATGTTCATTCTGTGAGAAACAGTGGAAAAGTAACAGTCATGAGTGAATTGTCACGATATGACTGAATTGGAGTAAATTTGCTGCTATCTCCGCCAGGAAGCGAGCTAGAGCCCTGAAACTGTGGCTATACGCACTTTCATGAAAACACGCTTCTTTGAGGTTTTAAGCTCAGAACGTGAATCTGTGCATGTTTCTGGCCTGGTAACTGCTTCAGATCACTGGGCAATGCATATATGGTATCGAATGGTCCTTTGTGCATGTATTGCAATTGGGAAGTGAATATAAGCTTCTGAAGTGAATATATGCACTTTTTAAAAAAACTTCTTTTTTTTTAGTTCTGTGTGTCAAAAATGTTCATTCTGTGAGAAACAGTGGAAAAGTAACAGTCATGAGTGAATTGTCACGATATGACTGAATTGGAGTAAATTTGCTGCTATCTCCGCCAGGAAGCGAGCTAGAGCCCTGAAACTGTGGCTATACGCACTTTCATGAAAACACGCTTCTTTGAGGTTTTAAGCTCAGAACGTGAATCTGTGCATGTTTCTGGCCTGGGAACTGCTTCAGATCACTGTGGAATGCATATAATGTATCAATTGGTGCAATGTGTTTGTCTTGTCATAGGGAAGTGAATATAAGCTTCTGAAGTGAAAATATCCACTTTTTAAAAAACTTTCTTTTTTTTTAGTTCTGTGTGTCAAAAATGTTCATTCTGTGAGTAACAGTGGAAAAGTAATAGTCATGAGTGAATTGTCACGATATGACTGAATTGGAGTAAATTTGCTGCTATCTCCGCCAGGAAGCGAGCTAGAGCCCTGAAACTGTGGCTATACGCACTTTCATGAAAACACGCTTCTTTGAGGTTTTAAGCTCAGAACGTGAATCTGTGCATGTTTCTGGCCTGGTAACTGCTTCAGATCACTGGGCAATGCATATATGGTATCGAATGGTCCTTTGTGCATGTATTGCAATTGGGAAGTGAATATAAGCTTCTGAAGTGAATATATGCACTTTTTAAAAAAACTTCTTTTTTTTTAGTTCTGTGTGTCAAAAATGTTCATTCTGTGAGAAACAGTGGAAAAGTAACAGTCATGAGTGAATTGTCAAGATATGACTGAATTGGAGTAAATTTGCTGCTATCTCCGCCAGGAAGCGAGCTAGAGCCCTGAAACTGTGGCTATACGCACTTTCATGAAAACACGCTTCTTTGAGGTTTTAAGCTCAGAACGTGAATCTGTGTATGTTTCTGGCCTGGGAACTGCTTCAGATCCCTGTGGAATGCATATAATGTATCAATTGGTGCAATGTGTTTGTCTTGTCATAGGGAAGTGAATATAAGCTTCTGAAGTGAAAATATCCACTTTTTAAAAAACTTTCTTTTTTTTTAGTTCTGTGTGTCAAAAATGTTCATTCTGTGAGTAACAGTGTGAAAGTGACAAACATGAGTGAATTGTCACGATATGACTGAATTGGAGTAAATTTGCTGCTATCTCCGCCAGGAAGCGAGCTAGAGCCCTGAAACTGTGGCTATACGCACTTTCATGAAAACACGCTTCTTTGAGGTTTTAAGCTCAGAACGTGAATCTGTGCATGTTTCTGGCCTGGGAACTGCTTCAGATCACTGTGGAATGCATATAATGTATCAATTGGTGCAATGTGTTTGTCTTGTCATAGGGAAGTGAATATAAGCTTCTGAAGTGAAAATATCCACTTTTTAAAAAACTTTCTTTTTTTTTAGTTCTGTGTGTCAAAAATGTTCATTCTGTGAGAAACAGTGGAAAAGTAACAGTCATGAGTGAATTGTCACGATATGACTGAATAGGAGTTAATATGCTGCTATCTCCGCCAGGAAGCGAGCTAGAGCCCTGAAACTGTGGCTATACGCACTTTCATGAAAACACGCTTCTTTGAGGTTTTAAGCTCAGAACGTGAATCTGTGCATGTTTCTGGCCTGGGAACTGCTTCAGATCACTGGGCAATGCATATATGGTATCGAATGGTCCTTTGTGCATGTATTGCCATTGGGAAGTGAATATAAGCTTCTGAAGTGAATATATGCACTTTTTAAAAACTTTCTTTTTTTTTAGTTCAGCGTGTCAAAAATGTTCATTCTGTGCGTAACTCAGAAGGAAAGTGACAAAAATGAGTGAATTGTCATTATATGAGTGAATTTGCTGCTATCTCTGGAAGGAAGCGAGCTTGAGCGCTGAAACTGAGGCTATACGCACTTTCATGAATACACGCTTCTTTGAGGTTTTAAGCTCAGAACGTGAATCTGTGCATGTTTCTAGCCTGGGAATTGCTTCAGATCACTGTGCTATGCATATGTGGTATCGATTTGTGCAATGTGCATGTCTTGCCATAGGGAAGTGAATATAAGCTTCTGAATTTAAAATATTCACTTTTTAAAAAACTTTCTTTTTTTTTAGTTCTGTGTGTCAAAAATGTTCATTCTGTGAGTAACAGTGGAAAAAAAACAGGCATGAGTGAATTGTCACGATATGACTGATTTGGAGTAAATTTGATGCTATCTCCGGCAGGAAGCGAGCTAGAGCGCTGAAACTGTGGCTATTCGCACTTTCATGAAAACACGCTTCTTTGAGGTTTTAAGCTCAGAACGTGAATCTGTGCATGTTTCTGGCCTGGTAACTGCTTCAGATCACTGTGGAATGCATATAATGTATCAATTGGTGCAATGTGTTTGTCTTGTCATAGGGAAGTGAATATAAGCTTCTGAAGTGAAAATATCCACTTTTTAAAAAAACTTCTTTTTTTTTTTAGTTCAGCGTGTCGAAAATGTTAATTCTGAGCGTAACTCCGTAGGAAAGTGACAAACATGAGTGAATTGTCATGATATGACTGAATTGGAGTGAATTTGCTGCTATCTCTGTAAGGAAGCGAGCTAGAGCGCTGAAACTGTGGCTATACGCACTTTCATGAAAACACGCTTCTTTGAGGTTTTAAGCTTGGATCGTGAATCTGTGCATGCTTTTGGCCTGGGAACTGCTTCAGATCACTGTGGAATGCATATGTGGTATTGATTGGTGCACTGGGCATGTATTGCCATTGGGAATTGAACACAAGCTTCTGAAGTGAAAATATCTACTTTTTATAAAACTTTCTCTTTTTTTAGTTCTGTGTGTCAAAAATGTTCATTCTGTGAGTAACAGTGGGAAAGTAACAATCATGAGTGAATTGTCAGGATATGACTGAATTGGACTAAATTTGATGCTATCTCTGCCAGGAAGCGAGCTAGAGCGCTGAAACTGTGGCTATAAGCACTTTTGTTAAAACACACTTCTTTGAGGTTTTAAGCTCAGAACGTGAATCTGTGCATTTTCTGGCTTGGGAACTGCTTCAGATCACTTTGCAATGCATATGTGCTATTGATTGGTCCTTTGAGCATGTATTGCCTTTGGGAAGTGAACACAAGCTTCTGAAGTGAAAATATCTACTTTTTATAAAACTTTCTTTTTTTTTAATTCTGTGTGTCAAAAATGTTCATTCTGTGAGTAACAGCGGGAAAGTGACAAACATGAGTGAATTGTCACGATATGACTGAATAGGAGTTAATATGCTGCTATCTCTGGAAGGAAGCGAGCTAGAGCGCTGAAACTGTGGCTATACGCACTTTCATGAAAACACGCTTCTTTGAGGTTTTAAGCTCAGAACGTCAATCTGTGCATGTTTCTGGCCTGGATACTGCTTCAGATCACTGGGCAATGCATATATGGTATCGAATGGTCCTTTGTGCATGTATTGCCATTGGGAAGTGAATATAAGCTTCTGAAGTGAATATATGCACTTTTTAAAAACTTTCTTTTTTTTTTAGTTCAGCGTGTCAAAAATGTTCATTCTGTGCGTAACAGCGGGAAAGTGACAAAAATGAGTGAATTGTCATTATATGACTGAATTGGAGTGAATTTGCTGCTATCTCTGTAAGGAAGCGAGCTAGAGCGCTGAAACTGAGGCTTTACGCACTTTCATGAAAACACGCTTCTTTGAGGTTTTAAGCTCAGAACGTGAATCTGTGCATGTTTCTGGCTTGGGAACTGCTTCAGATCACTTTGCAATGCATATGTGCTATTGATTCGTCCTTTGAGCATGTATTGCCTTTGGGAAGTGAACACAAGCTTCTGAAGTGAAGATATCTACTTTTTATAAAACTTTCTTTTTTTTTTTATTACTGTGTGTCAAAAATGTTCATTCTGTGAGTAACAGTGGGAAAGTGACAAACATGAGTGAATTGTCACTATATGACTGAATTGGAGTTAATATGCTGCTATCTCTGTAAGGAAGCAAGCTAGAGCGCTGAAACTGTGGCTATACGCACTTTCATGAAAACACGCTTCTTTGAGGTTTTAAGCTCAGAACGTGAATCTGTGCATGATTCTGGCTGGGAACTGCTTCAGATCACTGTGCTATGCATATATGGTATCGATTGGTGCAATGTGCATGTCTTGTCATAGGGAAGTGAATATAAGCTTCTGAAGTGAAAATATCCACTTTTTAAAAAACTTTCTTTTTTTTTAGTTCTGTGTGTCAAAAATGTTCATTCTGTGAGTAACAGTGTGAAAGTGACAAACATGAGTGAATTGTCACGATATGACTGAATTGGAGTAAATTTGCTGCTATCTCCGCCAGGAAGCGAGCTAGAGCCCTGAAACTGTGGCTATACGCACTTTCGTGAAAACACGCTTCTTTGAGGTTTTAAGCTCAGAACGTGAATCTGTGCATGTTTCTGGCCTGGTAACTGCTTCAGATCACTGGGCAATGCATATATGGTATCGAATGGTCCTTTGTGCATGTATTGCAATTGGGAAGTGAATATAAGCTTCTGAAGTGAATATATGCACTTTTTAAAAAAACTTCTTTTTTTTTAGTTCTGTGTGTCAAAAATGTTCATTCTGTGAGAAACAGTGGAAAAGTAACAGTCATGAGTGAATTGTCAAGATATGACTGAATTGGAGTAAATTTGCTGCTATCTCCGCCAGGAAGCGAGCTAGAGCCCTGAAACTGTGGCTATACGCACTTTCATGAAAACACGCTTCTTTGAGGTTTTAAGCTCAGAACGTGAATCTGTGTATGTTTCTGGCCTGGGAACTGCTTCAGATCCCTGTGGAATGCATATAATGTATCAATTGGTGCAATGTGTTTGTCTTGTCATAGGGAAGTGAATATAAGCTTCTGAAGTGAAAATATCCACTTTTTAAAAAACTTTCTTTTTTTTTAGTTCTGTGTGTCAAAAATGTTCATTCTGTGAGTAACAGTGTGAAAGTGACAAACATGAGTGAATTGTCACGATATGACTGAATTGGAGTAAATTTGCTGCTATCTCCGCCAGGAAGCGAGCTAGAGCCCTGAAACTGTGGCTATACGCACTTTCATGAAAACACGCTTCTTTGAGGTTTTAAGCTCAGAACGTGAATCTGTGCATGTTTCTGGCCTGGGAACTGCTTCAGATCACTGTGGAATGCATATAATGTATCAATTGGTGCAATGTGTTTGTCTTGTCATAGGGAAGTGAATATAAGCTTCTGAAGTGAAAATATCCACTTTTTAAAAAACTTTCTTTTTTTTTAGTTCTGTGTGTCAAAAATGTTCATTCTGTGAGAAACAGTGGAAAAGTAACAGTCATGAGTGAATTGTCACGATATGACTGAATAGGAGTTAATATGCTGCTATCTCCGCCAGGAAGCGAGCTAGAGCCCTGAAACTGTGGCTATACGCACTTTCATGAAAACACGCTTCTTTGAGGTTTTAAGCTCAGAACGTGAATCTGTGCATGTTTCTGGCCTGGGAACTGCTTCAGATCACTGGGCAATGCATATATGGTATCGAATGGTCCTTTGTGCATGTATTGCCATTGGGAAGTGAATATAAGCTTCTGAAGTGAATATATGCACTTTTTAAAAACTTTCTTTTTTTTTAGTTCAGCGTGTCAAAAATGTTCATTCTGTGCGTAACTCAGAAGGAAAGTGACAAAAATGAGTGAATTGTCATTATATGAGTGAATTTGCTGCTATCTCTGGAAGGAAGCGAGCTTGAGCGCTGAAACTGAGGCTATACGCACTTTCATGAATACACGCTTCTTTGAGGTTTTAAGCTCAGAACGTGAATCTGTGCATGTTTCTAGCCTGGGAATTGCTTCAGATCACTGTGCTATGCATATGTGGTATCGATTTGTGCAATGTGCATGTCTTGCCATAGGGAAGTGAATATAAGCTTCTGAATTTAAAATATTCACTTTTTAAAAAACTTTCTTTTTTTTTAGTTCTGTGTGTCAAAAATGTTCATTCTGTGAGTAACAGTGGAAAAAAAACAGGCATGAGTGAATTGTCACGATATGACTGATTTGGAGTAAATTTGATGCTATCTCCGGCAGGAAGCGAGCTAGAGCGCTGAAACTGTGGCTATTCGCACTTTCATGAAAACACGCTTCTTTGAGGTTTTAAGCTCAGAACGTGAATCTGTGCATGTTTCTGGCCTGGTAACTGCTTCAGATCACTGTGGAATGCATATAATGTATCAATTGGTGCAATGTGTTTGTCTTGTCATAGGGAAGTGAATATAAGCTTCTGAAGTGAAAATATCCACTTTTTAAAAAAACTTCTTTTTTTTTTTAGTTCAGCGTGTCGAAAATGTTAATTCTGAGCGTAACTCCGTAGGAAAGTGACAAACATGAGTGAATTGTCATGATATGACTGAATTGGAGTGAATTTGCTGCTATCTCTGTAAGGAAGCGAGCTAGAGCGCTGAAACTGTGGCTATACGCACTTTCATGAAAACACGCTTCTTTGAGGTTTTAAGCTTGGATCGTGAATCTGTGCATGCTTTTGGCCTGGGAACTGCTTCAGATCACTGTGGAATGCATATGTGGTATTGATTGGTGCACTGGGCATGTATTGCCATTGGGAATTGAACACAAGCTTCTGAAGTGAAAATATCTACTTTTTATAAAACTTTCTCTTTTTTTAGTTCTGTGTGTCAAAAATGTTCATTCTGTGAGTAACAGTGGGAAAGTAACAATCATGAGTGAATTGTCAGGATATGACTGAATTGGACTAAATTTGATGCTATCTCTGCCAGGAAGCGAGCTAGAGCGCTGAAACTGTGGCTATAAGCACTTTCATTAAAACACACTTCTTTGAGGTTTTAAGCTCAGAACGTGAATCTGTGCATTTTCTGGCTTGGGAACTGCTTCAGATCACTTTGCAATGCATATGTGCTATTGATTGGTCCTTTGAGCATGTATTGCCTTTGGGAAGTGAACACAAGCTTCTGAAGTGAAAATATCTACTTTTTATAAAACTTTCTTTTTTTTTAATTCTGTGTGTCAAAAATGTTCATTCTGTGAGTAACAGCGGGAAAGTGACAAACATGAGTGAATTGTCACGATATGACTGAATAGGAGTTAATATGCTGCTATCTCTGGAAGGAAGCGAGCTAGAGCGCTGAAACTGTGGCTATACGCACTTTCATGAAAACACGCTTCTTTGAGGTTTTAAGCTCAGAACGTCAATCTGTGCATGTTTCTGGCCTGGATACTGCTTCAGATCACTGGGCAATGCATATATGGTATCGAATGGTCCTTTGTGCATGTATTGCCATTGGGAAGTGAATATAAGCTTCTGAAGTGAATATATGCACTTTTTAAAAACTTTCTTTTTTTTTTAGTTCAGCGTGTCAAAAATGTTCATTCTGTGCGTAACAGCGGGAAAGTGACAAAAATGAGTGAATTGTCATTATATGACTGAATTGGAGTGAATTTGCTGCTATCTCTGTAAGGAAGCGAGCTAGAGCGCTGAAACTGAGGCTTTACGCACTTTCATGAAAACACGCTTCTTTGAGGTTTTAAGCTCAGAACGTGAATCTGTGCATGTTTCTGGCTTGGGAACTGCTTCAGATCACTTTGCAATGCATATGTGCTATTGATTCGTCCTTTGAGCATGTATTGCCTTTGGGAAGTGAACACAAGCTTCTGAAGTGAAGATATCTACTTTTTATAAAACTTTCTTTTTTTTTTTAGTACTGTGTGTCAAAAATGTTCATTCTGTGAGTAACAGTGGGAAAGTGACAAACATGAGTGAATTGTCACTATATGACTGAATTGGAGTTAATATGCTGCTATCTCTGTAAGGAAGCAAGCTAGAGCGCTGAAACTGTGGCTATACGCACTTTCATGAAAACACGCTTCTTTGAGGTTTTAAGCTCAGAACGTGAATCTGTGCATGATTCTGGCTGGGAACTGCTTCAGATCACTGTGCTATGCATATATGGTATCGATTGGTGCAATGTGCATGTCTTGTCATAGGGAAGTGAATATAAGCTTCTGAAGTGAAAATATCCACTTTTTAAAAAACTTTCTTTTTTTTTAGTTCTGTGTGTCAAAAATGTTCATTCTGTGAGTAACAGTGTGAAAGTGACAAACATGAGTGAATTGTCACGATATGACTGAATTGGAGTAAATTTGCTGCTATCTCCGCCAGGAAGCGAGCTAGAGCCCTGAAACTGTGGCTATACGCACTTTCATGAAAACACGCTTCTTTGAGGTTTTAAGCTCAGAACGTGAATCTGTGCATGTTTCTGGCCTGGTAACTGCTTCAGATCACTGGGCAATGCATATATGGTATCGAATGGTCCTTTGTGCATGTATTGCAATTGGGAAGTGAATATAAGCTTCTGAAGTGAATATATGCACTTTTTAAAAAAACTTCTTTTTTTTTAGTTCTGTGTGTCAAAAATGTTCATTCTGTGAGAAACAGTGGAAAAGTAACAGTCATGAGTGAATTGTCAAGATATGACTGAATTGGAGTAAATTTGCTGCTATCTCCGCCAGGAAGCGAGCTAGAGCCCTGAAACTGTGGCTATACGCACTTTCATGAAAACACGCTTCTTTGAGGTTTTAAGCTCAGAACGTGAATCTGTGTATGTTTCTGGCCTGGGAACTGCTTCAGATCCCTGTGGAATGCATATAATGTATCAATTGGTGCAATGTGTTTGTCTTGTCATAGGGAAGTGAATATAAGCTTCTGAAGTGAAAATATCCTATTTTTTAAAAAACTTTCTTTTTTTTTAGTTCTGTGTGTCAAAAATGTTCATTCTGTGAGAAACAGTGGAAAAGCAACAGTCATGAGTGAATTGTCACGATATGACTGAATTGGAGTAAATTTGCTGCTATCTCCGCCAGGAAGCGAGCTAGAGCCCTGAAACTGTGGCTATACGCACTTTCATGAAAACACGCTTCTTTGAGGTTTTAAGCTCAGAACGTGAATCTGTGCATGTTTCTGGCCTGGTAACTGCTTCAGATCACTGGGCAATGCATATATGGTATCGAATGGTCCTTTGTGCATGTATGGCAATTGGGAAGTGAATATAAGCTTCTGAAGTGAATATATATGCACTTTTTAAAAAAACTTCTTTTTTTTTAGTTCTGTGTGTCAAAAATGTTCATTCTGTGAGAAACAGTGGAAAAGTAACAGTCATGAGTGAATTGTCACGATATGACTGAATTGGAGTAAATTTGCTGCTATCTCCGCCAGGAAGCGAGCTAGAGCCCTGAAACTGTGGCTATACGCACTTTCATGAAAACACGCTTCTTTGAGGTTTTAAGCTCAGAACGTGAATCTGTGCATGTTTCTGGCCTGGTAACTGCTTCAGATCACTGGGCAATGCATATATGGTATCGAATGGTCCTTTGTGCATGTATTGCAATTGGGAAGTGAATATAAGCTTCTGAAGTGAATATATGCACTTTTTAAAAAAACTTCTTTTTTTTTAGTTCTGTGTGTCAAAAATGTTCATTCTGTGAGAAACAGTGGAAAAGTAACAGTCATGAGTGAATTGTCAAGATATGACTGAATTGGAGTAAATTTGCTGCTATCTCCGCCAGGAAGCGAGCTAGAGCCCTGAAACTGTGGCTATACGCACTTTCATGAAAACACGCTTCTTTGAGGTTTTAAGCTCAGAACGTGAATCTGTGTATGTTTCTGGCCTGGGAACTGCTTCAGATCCCTGTGGAATACATATAATGTATCAATTGGTGCAATGTGTTTGTCTTGTCATAGGGAAGTGAATATAAGCTTCTGAAGTGAAAATATCCACTTTTTAAAAAAACTTCTTTTTTTTTTTAGTTCAGCGTGTCGAAAATGTTAATTCTGAGCGTAACTCCGTAGGAAAGTGACAAACATGAGTGAATTGTCATGATATGACTGAATTGGAGTGAATTTGCTGCTATCTCTGTAAGGAAGCGAGCTAGAGCGCTGAAACTGTGGCTATACGCACTTTCATGAAAACACGCTTCTTTGAGGTTTTAAGCTTGGATCGTGAATCTGTGCATGCTTTTGGCCTGGGAACTGCTTCAGATCACTGTGGAATGCATATGTGGTATTGATTGGTGCACTGGGCATGTATTGCCATTGGGAATTGAACACAAGCTTCTGAAGTGAAAATATCTACTTTTTATAAAACTTTCTCTTTTTTTAGTTCTGTGTGTCAAAAATGTTCATTCTGTGAGTAACAGTGGGAAAGTAACAATCATGAGTGAATTGTCAGGATATGACTGAATTGGACTAAATTTGATGCTATCTCTGCCAGGAAGCGAGCTAGAGCGCTGAAACTGTGGCTATAAGCACTTTCATTAAAACACACTTCTTTGAGGTTTTAAGCTCAGAACGTGAATCTGTGCATTTTCTGGCTTGGGAACTGCTTCAGATCACTTTGCAATGCATATGTGCTATTGATTGGTCCTTTGAGCATGTATTGCCTTTGGGAAGTGAACACAAGCTTCTGAAGTGAAAATATCTACTTTTTATAAAACTTTCTTTTTTTTTAATTCTGTGTGTCAAAAATGTTCATTCTGTGAGTAACAGCGGGAAAGTGACAAACATGAGTGAATTGTCACGATATGACTGAATAGGAGTTAATATGCTGCTATCTCTGGAAGGAAGCGAGCTAGAGCGCTGAAACTGTGGCTATACGCACTTTCATGAAAACACGCTTCTTTGAGGTTTTAAGCTCAGAACGTCAATCTGTGCATGTTTCTGGCCTGGATACTGCTTCAGATCACTGGGCAATGCATATATGGTATCGAATGGTCCTTTGTGCATGTATTGCCATTGGGAAGTGAATATAAGCTTCTGAAGTGAATATATGCACTTTTTAAAAACTTTCTTTTTTTTTTAGTTCAGCGTGTCAAAAATGTTCATTCTGTGCGTAACAGCGGGAAAGTGACAAAAATGAGTGAATTGTCATTATATGACTGAATTGGAGTGAATTTGCTGCTATCTCTGTAAGGAAGCGAGCTAGAGCGCTGAAACTGAGGCTTTACGCACTTTCATGAAAACACGCTTCTTTGAGGTTTTAAGCTCAGAACGTGAATCTGTGCATGTTTCTGGCTTGGGAACTGCTTCAGATCACTTTGCAATGCATATGTGCTATTGATTCGTCCTTTGAGCATGTATTGCCTTTGGGAAGTGAACACAAGCTTCTGAAGTGAAGATATCTACTTTTTATAAAACTTTCTTTTTTTTTTTTAGTACTGTGTGTCAAAAATGTTCATTCTGTGAGTAACAGTGGGAAAGTGACAAACATGAGTGAATTGTCACTATATGACTGAATTGGAGTTAATATGCTGCTATCTCTGTAAGGAAGCAAGCTAGAGCGCTGAAACTGTGGCTATACGCACTTTCATGAAAACACGCTTCTTTGAGGTTTTAAGCTCAGAACGTGAATCTGTGCATGATTCTGGCTGGGAACTGCTTCAGATCACTGTGCTATGCATATATGGTATCGATTGGTGCAATGTGCATGTCTTGTCATAGGGAAGTGAATATAAGCTTCTGAAGTGAAAATATCCACTTTTTAAAAAACTTTCTTTTTTTTTAGTTCTGTGTGTCAAAAATGTTCATTCTGTGAGTAACAGTGTGAAAGTGACAAACATGAGTGAATTGTCACGATATGACTGAATTGGAGTAAATTTGCTGCTATCTCCGCCAGGAAGCGAGCTAGAGCCCTGAAACTGTGGCTATACGCACTTTCATGAAAACACGCTTCTTTGAGGTTTTAAGCTCAGAACGTGAATCTGTGCATGTTTCTGGCCTGGTAACTGCTTCAGATCACTGGGCAATGCATATATGGTATCGAATGGTCCTTTGTGCATGTATTGCAATTGGGAAGTGAATATAAGCTTCTGAAGTGAATATATGCACTTTTTAAAAAAACTTCTTTTTTTTTAGTTCTGTGTGTCAAAAATGTTCATTCTGTGAGAAACAGTGGAAAAGTAACAGTCATGAGTGAATTGTCAAGATATGACTGAATTGGAGTAAATTTGCTGCTATCTCCGCCAGGAAGCGAGCTAGAGCCCTGAAACTGTGGCTATACGCACTTTCATGAAAACACGCTTCTTTGAGGTTTTAAGCTCAGAACGTGAATCTGTGTATGTTTCTGGCCTGGGAACTGCTTCAGATCCCTGTGGAATGCATATAATGTATCAATTGGTGCAATGTGTTTGTCTTGTCATAGGGAAGTGAATATAAGCTTCTGAAGTGAAAATATCCACTTTTTAAAAAACTTTCTTTTTTTTTAGTTCTGTGTGTCAAAAATGTTCATTCTGTGAGAAACAGTGGAAAAGTAACAGTCATGAGTGAATTGTCAAGATATGACTGAATTGGAGTAAATTTGCTGCTATCTCCGCCAGGAAGCGAGCTAGAGCCCTGAAACTGTGGCTATACGCACTTTCATGAAAACACGCTTCTTTGAGGTTTTAAGCTCAGAACGTGAATCTGTGCATGTTTCTGGCCTGGGAACTGCTTCAGATCACTGGGCAATGCATATATGGTATCGAATGGTCCTTTGTGCATGTATTGCAATTGGGAAGTGAATATAAGCTTCTGAAGTGAATATATGCACTTTTTAAAAAAACTTCTTTTTTTTTAGTTCAGCGTGTCGAAAATGTTAATTCTGAGCGTAACTCCGTAGGAAAGTGACAAACATGTGTGAATTGTCATGATATGACTGAATTGGAGTGAATTTGCTGCTATCTCTGTAAGGAAGCGAGCTGGAGCGCTGAAACTGTGGCTATACGCACTTTCATGAAAACACGCTTCTTTGAGGTTTTAAGCTTGCATCGTGAATCTGTGCATGCTTCTGGCCTGGGAACTGCTTCAGATCACTGTGCTATGCATATATGGTATCGATTGGTGCAATGTGCATGTCTTGTCATAGGGAAGTGAATATAAGCTTCTGAAGTGAAAATATCCACTTTTTAAAAAACTTTCTTTTTTTTTACTTCTGTGTGTCAAAAATGTTCATTCTGTGAGTAACAGTGTGAAAGTGACAAACATGAGTGAATTGTCACGATATGACTGAATTGGAGTAAATTTGCTGCTATCTCCGCCAGGAAGCGAGCTAGAGCCCTGAAACTGTGGCTATACGCACTTTCATGAAAACACGCTTCTTTGAGGTTTTAAGCTCAGAACGTGAATCTGTGCATGTTTCTGGCCTGGGAACTGCTTCAGATCACTGTGGAATGCATATAATGTATCAATTGGTGCAATGTGTTTGTCTTGTCATAGGGAAGTGAATATAAGCTTCTGAAGTGAAAATATCCACTTTTTAAAAAACTTTCTTTTTTTTTTAGTTCTGTGTGTCAAAAATGTTCATTCTGTGAGTAACAGTGGAAAAGTAATAGTCATGAGTGAATTGTCACGATATGACTGAATTGGAGTAAATTTGCTGCTATCTCCGCCAGGAAGCGAGCTAGAGCCCTGAAACTGTGGCTATACGCACTTTCATGAAAACACGCTTCTTTGAGGTTTTAAGCTCAGAACGTGAATCTGTGCATGTTTCTGGCCTGGGAACTGCTTCAGATCACTGTGGAATGCATATAATGTATCAATTGGTGCAATGTGTTTGTCTTGTCATAGGGAAGTGAATATAAGCTTCTGAAGTGAAAATATCCTATTTTTTAAAAAACTTTCTTTTTTTTTAGTTCTGTGTGTCAAAAATGTTCATTCTGTGAGAAACAGTGGAAAAGCAACAGTCATGAGTGAATTGTCACGATATGACTGAATTGGAGTAAATTTGCTGCTATCTCCGCCAGGAAGCGAGCTAGAGCCCTGAAACTGTGGCTATACGCACTTTCATGAAAACACGCTTCTTTGAGGTTTTAAGCTCAGAACGTGAATCTGTGCATGTTTCTGGCCTGGTAACTGCTTCAGATCACTGGGCAATGCATATATGGTATCGAATGGTCCTTTATGCATGTATGGCAATTGGGAAGTGAATATAAGCTTCTGAAGTGAATATATATGCACTTTTTAAAAAAACTTCTTTTTTTTTAGTTCTGTGTGTCAAAAATGTTCATTCTGTGAGAAACAGTGGAAAAGTAACAGTCATGAGTGAATTGTCACGATATGACTGAATTGGAGTAAATTTGCTGCTATCTCCGCCAGGAAGCGAGCTAGAGCCCTGAAACTGTGGCTATACGCACTTTCATGAAAACACGCTTCTTTGAGGTTTTAAGCTCAGAACGTGAATCTGTGCATGTTTCTGGCCTGGGAACTGCTTCAGATCACTGTGGAATGCATATAATGTATCAATTGGTGCAATATGTTTGTCTTGTCATAGGGAAGTGAATATAAGCTTCTGAAGTGAAAATATCCACTTTTTAAAAAACTTTCTTTTTTTTTAGTTCTGTGTGTCAAAAATGTTCATTCTGTGAGAAACAGTGGAAAAGTAACAGTCATGAGTGAATTGTCACGATATGACTGAATTGGAGTAAATTTGCTGCTATCTCCGCCAGGAAGCGAGCTAGAGCCCTGAAACTGTGGCTATACGCACTTTCATGAAAACACGCTTCTTTGAGGTTTTAAGCTCAGAACGTGAATCTGTGCATGTTTCTGGCCTGGTAACTGCTTCAGATCACTGGGCAATGCATATATGGTATCGAATGGTCCTTTGTGCATGTATTGCAATTGGGAAGTGAATATAAGCTTCTGAAGTGAATATATGCACTTTTTAAAAAAACTTCTTTTTTTTAGTTCTGTGTGTCAAAAATGTTCATTCTGTGAGAAACAGTGGAAAAGTAACAGTCATGAGTGAATTGTCACGATATGACTGAATTGGAGTAAATTTGCTGCTATCTCCGCCAGGAAGCGAGCTAGAGCCCTGAAACTGTGGCTATACGCACTTTCATGAAAACACGCTTCTTTGAGGTTTTAAGCTCAGAACGTGAATCTGTGCATGTTTCTGGCCTGGGAACTGCTTCAGATCACTGTGGAATGCATATAATGTATCAATTGGTGCAATGTGTTTGTCTTGTCATAGGGAAGTGAATATAAGCTTCTGAAGTGAAAATATCCACTTTTTAAAAAACTTTCTTTTTTTTTAGTTCTGTGTGTCAAAAATGTTCATTCTGTGAGTAACAGTGGAAAAGTAATAGTCATGAGTGAATTGTCACGATATGACTGAATTGGAGTAAATTTGCTGCTATCTCCGCCAGGAAGCGAGCTAGAGCCCTGAAACTGTGGCTATACGCACTTTCATGAAAACACGCTTCTTTGAGGTTTTAAGCTCAGAACGTGAATCTGTGCATGTTTCTGGCCTGGTAACTGCTTCAGATCACTGGGCAATGCATATATGGTATCGAATGGTCCTTTGTGCATGTATGGCAATTGGGAAGTGAATATAAGCTTCTGAAGTGAATATATATGCACTTTTTAAAAAAACTTCTTTTTTTTTAGTTCTGTGTGTCAAAAATGTTCATTCTGTGAGAAACAGTGGAAAAGTAACAGTCATGAGTGAATTGTCACGATATGACTGAATTGGAGTAAATTTGCTGCTATCTCCGCCAGGAAGCGAGCTAGAGCCCTGAAACTGTGGCTATACGCACTTTCATGAAAACACGCTTCTTTGAGGTTTTAAGCTCAGAACGTGAATCTGTGCATGTTTCTGGCCTGGGAACTGCTTCAGATCACTGTGGAATGCATATAATGTATCAATTGGTGCAATGTGTTTGTCTTGTCATAGGGAAGTGAATATAAGCTTCTGAAGTGAAAATATCCACTTTTTAAAAAACTTTCTTTTTTTTTAGTTCTGTGTGTCAAAAATGTTCATTCTGTGAGAAACAGTGGAAAAGTAACAGTCATGAGTGAATTGTCACGATATGACTGAATTGGAGTAAATTTGCTGCTATCTCCGCCAGGAAGCGAGCTAGAGCCCTGAAACTGTGGCTATACGCACTTTCATGAAAACACGCTTCTTTGAGGTTTTAAGCTCAGAACGTGAATCTGTGCATGTTTCTGGCCTGGTAACTGCTTCAGATCACTGGGCAATGCATATATGGTATCGAATGGTCCTTTGTGCATGTATTGCAATTGGGAAGTGAATATAAGCTTCTGAAGTGAATATATGCACTTTTTAAAAAAACTTCTTTTTTTTAGTTCTGTGTGTCAAAAATGTTCATTCTGTGAGAAACAGTGGAAAAGTAACAGTCATGAGTGAATTGTCACGATATGACTGAATTGGAGTAAATTTGCTGCTATCTCCGCCAGGAAGCGAGCTAGAGCCCTGAAACTGTGGCTATACGCACTTTCATGAAAACACGCTTCTTTGAGGTTTTAAGCTCAGAACGTGAATCTGTGCATGTTTCTGGCCTGGGAACTGCTTCAGATCACTGTGGAATGCATATAATGTATCAATTGGTGCAATGTGTTTGTCTTGTCATAGGGAAGTGAATATAAGCTTCTGAAGTGAAAATATCCACTTTTTAAAAAACTTTCTTTTTTTTTAGTTCTGTGTGTCAAAAATGTTCATTCTGTGAGTAACAGTGGAAAAGTAATAGTCATGAGTGAATTGTCACGATATGACTGAATTGGAGTAAATTTGCTGCTATCTCCGCCAGGAAGCGAGCTAGAGCCCTGAAACTGTGGCTATACGCACTTTCATGAAAACACGCTTCTTTGAGGTTTTAAGCTCAGAACGTGAATCTGTGCATGTTTCTGGCCTGGTAACTGCTTCAGATCACTGGGCAATGCATATATGGTATCGAATGGTCCTTTGTGCATGTATTGCAATTGGGAAGTGAATATAAGCTTCTGAAGTGAATATATGCACTTTTTAAAAAAACTTCTTTTTTTTTAGTTCTGTGTGTCAAAAATGTTCATTCTGTGAGAAACAGTGGAAAAGTAACAGTCATGAGTGAATTGTCAAGATATGACTGAATTGGAGTAAATTTGCTGCTATCTCCGCCAGGAAGCGAACTAGAGCCCTGAAACTGTGGCTATACGCACTTTCATGAAAACACGCTTCTTTGAGGTTTTAAGCTCAGAACGTGAATCTGTGCATGTTTCTGGCCTGGATACTGCTTCAGATCACTGGGCAATGCATATATGGTATCGAATGGTCCTTTGTGCATGTATTGCCATTGGGAAGTGAATATAAGCTTCTGAAGTGAATATATGCACTTTTTAAAAACTTTCTTTTTTTTTTAGTTCAGCGTGTCAAAAATGTTCATTCTGTGCGTAACAGCGGGAAAGTGACAAAAATGAGTGAATTGTCATTATATGACTGAATTGGAGTGAATTTGCTGCTATCTCTGTAAGGAAGCGAGCTAGAGCGCTGAAACTGAGGCTTTACGCACTTTCATGAAAACACGCTTCTTTGAGGTTTTAAGCTCAGAACGTGAATCTGTGCATGTTTCTGGCTTGGGAACTGCTTCAGATCACTTTGCAATGCATATGTGCTATTGATTCGTCCTTTGAGCATGTATTGCCTTTGGGAAGTGAACACAAGCTTCTGAAGTGAAGATATCTACTTTTTATAAAACTTTCTTTTTTTTTTTTAGTACTGTGTGTCAAAAATGTTCATTCTGTGAGTAACAGTGGGAAAGTGACAAACATGAGTGAATTGTCACTATATGACTGAATTGGAGTTAATATGCTGCTATCTCTGTAAGGAAGCAAGCTAGAGCGCTGAAACTGTGGCTATACGCACTTTCATGAAAACACGCTTCTTTGAGGTTTTAAGCTCAGAACGTGAATCTGTGCATGATTCTGGCTGGGAACTGCTTCAGATCACTGTGCTATGCATATATGGTATCGATTGGTGCAATGTGCATGTCTTGTCATAGGGAAGTGAATATAAGCTTCTGAAGTGAAAATATCCACTTTTTAAAAAACTTTCTTTTTTTTTAGTTCTGTGTGTCAAAAATGTTCATTCTGTGAGTAACAGTGTGAAAGTGACAAACATGAGTGAATTGTCACGATATGACTGAATTGGAGTAAATTTGCTGCTATCTCCGCCAGGAAGCGAGCTAGAGCCCTGAAACTGTGGCTATACGCACTTTCATGAAAACACGCTTCTTTGAGGTTTTAAGCTCAGAACGTGAATCTGTGCATGTTTCTGGCCTGGTAACTGCTTCAGATCACTGGGCAATGCATATATGGTATCGAATGGTCCTTTGTGCATGTATTGCAATTGGGAAGTGAATATAAGCTTCTGAAGTGAATATATGCACTTTTTAAAAAAACTTCTTTTTTTTTAGTTCTGTGTGTCAAAAATGTTCATTCTGTGAGAAACAGTGGAAAAGTAACAGTCATGAGTGAATTGTCAAGATATGACTGAATTGGAGTAAATTTGCTGCTATCTCCGCCAGGAAGCGAGCTAGAGCCCTGAAACTGTGGCTATACGCACTTTCATGAAAACACGCTTCTTTGAGGTTTTAAGCTCAGAACGTGAATCTGTGTATGTTTCTGGCCTGGGAACTGCTTCAGATCCCTGTGGAATGCATATAATGTATCAATTGGTGCAATGTGTTTGTCTTGTCATAGGGAAGTGAATATAAGCTTCTGAAGTGAAAATATCCACTTTTTAAAAAACTTTCTTTTTTTTTAGTTCTGTGTGTCAAAAATGTTCATTCTGTGAGAAACAGTGGAAAAGTAACAGTCATGAGTGAATTGTCAAGATATGACTGAATTGGAGTAAATTTGCTGCTATCTCCGCCAGGAAGCGAGCTAGAGCCCTGAAACTGTGGCTATACGCACTTTCATGAAAACACGCTTCTTTGAGGTTTTAAGCTCAGAACGTGAATCTGTGCATGTTTCTGGCCTGGGAACTGCTTCAGATCACTGGGCAATGCATATATGGTATCGAATGGTCCTTTGTGCATGTATTGCAATTGGGAAGTGAATATAAGCTTCTGAAGTGAATATATGCACTTTTTAAAAAAACTTCTTTTTTTTTAGTTCAGCGTGTCGAAAATGTTAATTCTGAGCGTAACTCCGTAGGAAAGTGACAAACATGTGTGAATTGTCATGATATGACTGAATTGGAGTGAATTTGCTGCTATCTCTGTAAGGAAGCGAGCTGGAGCGCTGAAACTGTGGCTATACGCACTTTCATGAAAACACGCTTCTTTGAGGTTTTAAGCTTGCATCGTGAATCTGTGCATGCTTCTGGCCTGGGAACTGCTTCAGATCACTGTGCTATGCATATATGGTATCGATTGGTGCAATGTGCATGTCTTGTCATAGGGAAGTGAATATAAGCTTCTGAAGTGAAAATATCCACTTTTTAAAAAACTTTCTTTTTTTTTACTTCTGTGTGTCAAAAATGTTCATTCTGTGAGTAACAGTGTGAAAGTGACAAACATGAGTGAATTGTCACGATATGACTGAATTGGAGTAAATTTGCTGCTATCTCCGCCAGGAAGCGAGCTAGAGCCCTGAAACTGTGGCTATACGCACTTTCATGAAAACACGCTTCTTTGAGGTTTTAAGCTCAGAACGTGAATCTGTGCATGTTTCTGGCCTGGGAACTGCTTCAGATCACTGTGGAATGCATATAATGTATCAATTGGTGCAATGTGTTTGTCTTGTCATAGGGAAGTGAATATAAGCTTCTGAAGTGAAAATATCCACTTTTTAAAAAACTTTCTTTTTTTTTTAGTTCTGTGTGTCAAAAATGTTCATTCTGTGAGTAACAGTGGAAAAGTAATAGTCATGAGTGAATTGTCACGATATGACTGAATTGGAGTAAATTTGCTGCTATCTCCGCCAGGAAGCGAGCTAGAGCCCTGAAACTGTGGCTATACGCACTTTCATGAAAACACGCTTCTTTGAGGTTTTAAGCTCAGAACGTGAATCTGTGCATGTTTCTGGCCTGGGAACTGCTTCAGATCACTGTGGAATGCATATAATGTATCAATTGGTGCAATGTGTTTGTCTTGTCATAGGGAAGTGAATATAAGCTTCTGAAGTGAAAATATCCTATTTTTTAAAAAACTTTCTTTTTTTTTAGTTCTGTGTGTCAAAAATGTTCATTCTGTGAGAAACAGTGGAAAAGCAACAGTCATGAGTGAATTGTCACGATATGACTGAATTGGAGTAAATTTGCTGCTATCTCCGCCAGGAAGCGAGCTAGAGCCCTGAAACTGTGGCTATACGCACTTTCATGAAAACACGCTTCTTTGAGGTTTTAAGCTCAGAACGTGAATCTGTGCATGTTTCTGGCCTGGTAACTGCTTCAGATCACTGGGCAATGCATATATGGTATCGAATGGTCCTTTGTGCATGTATGGCAATTGGGAAGTGAATATAAGCTTCTGAAGTGAATATATATGCACTTTTTAAAAAAACTTCTTTTTTTTTTAGTTCTGTGTGTCAAAAATGTTCATTCTGTGAGAAACAGTGGAAAAGTAACAGTCATGAGTGAATTGTCACGATATGACTGAATTGGAGTAAATTTGCTGCTATCTCCGCCAGGAAGCGAGCTAGAGCCCTGAAACTGTGGCTATACGCACTTTCATGAAAACACGCTTCTTTGAGGTTTTAAGCTCAGAACGTGAATCTGTGCATGTTTCTGGCCTGGGAACTGCTTCAGATCACTGTGGAATGCATATAATGTATCAATTGGTGCAATATGTTTGTCTTGTCATAGGGAAGTGAATATAAGCTTCTGAAGTGAAAATATCCACTTTTTAAAAAACTTTCTTTTTTTTTAGTTCTGTGTGTCAAAAATGTTCATTCTGTGAGAAACAGTGGAAAAGTAACAGTCATGAGTGAATTGTCACGATATGACTGAATTGGAGTAAATTTGCTGCTATCTCCGCCAGGAAGCGAGCTAGAGCCCTGAAACTGTGGCTATACGCACTTTCATGAAAACACGCTTCTTTGAGGTTTTAAGCTCAGAACGTGAATCTGTGCATGTTTCTGGCCTGGTAACTGCTTCAGATCACTGGGCAATGCATATATGGTATCGAATGGTCCTTTGTGCATGTATTGCAATTGGGAAGTGAATATAAGCTTCTGAAGTGAATATATGCACTTTTTAAAAAAACTTCTTTTTTTTAGTTCTGTGTGTCAAAAATGTTCATTCTGTGAGAAACAGTGGAAAAGTAACAGTCATGAGTGAATTGTCACGATATGACTGAATTGGAGTAAATTTGCTGCTATCTCCGCCAGGAAGCGAGCTAGAGCCCTGAAACTGTGGCTATACGCACTTTCATGAAAACACGCTTCTTTGAGGTTTTAAGCTCAGAACGTGAATCTGTGCATGTTTCTGGCCTGGGAACTGCTTCAGATCACTGTGGAATGCATATAATGTATCAATTGGTGCAATGTGTTTGTCTTGTCATAGGGAAGTGAATATAAGCTTCTGAAGTGAAAATATCCACTTTTTAAAAAACTTTCTTTTTTTTTAGTTCTGTGTGTCAAAAATGTTCATTCTGTGAGTAACAGTGGAAAAGTAATAGTCATGAGTGAATTGTCACGATATGACTGAATTGGAGTAAATTTGCTGCTATCTCCGCCAGGAAGCGAGCTAGAGCCCTGAAACTGTGGCTATACGCACTTTCATGAAAACACGCTTCTTTGAGGTTTTAAGCTCAGAACGTGAATCTGTGCATGTTTCTGGCCTGGTAACTGCTTCAGATCACTGGGCAATGCATATATGGTATCGAATGGTCCTTTGTGCATGTATTGCAATTGGGAAGTGAATATAAGCTTCTGAAGTGAATATATGCACTTTTTAAAAAAACTTCTTTTTTTTTAGTTCTGTGTGTCAAAAATGTTCATTCTGTGAGAAACAGTGGAAAAGTAACAGTCATGAGTGAATTGTCAAGATATGACTGAATTGGAGTAAATTTGCTGCTATCTCCGCCAGGAAGCGAGCTAGAGCCCTGAAACTGTGGCTATACGCACTTTCATGAAAACACGCTTCTTTGAGGTTTTAAGCTCAGAACGTGAATCTGTGTATGTTTCTGGCCTGGGAACTGCTTCAGATCCCTGTGGAATGCATATAATGTATCAATTGGTGCAATGTGTTTGTCTTGTCATAGGGAAGTGAATATAAGCTTCTGAAGTGAAAATATCCACTTTTTAAAAAACTTTCTTTTTTTTTAGTTCTGTGTGTCAAAAATGTTCATTCTGTGAGAAACAGTGGAAAAGTAACAGTCATGAGTGAATTGTCACGATATGACTGAATTGGAGTAAATTTGCTGCTATCTCCGCCAGGAAGCGAGCTAGAGCCCTGAAACTGTGGCTATACGCACTTTCATGAAAACACGCTTCTTTGAGGTTTTAAGCTCAGAACGTGAATCTGTGCATGTTTCTGGCCTGGGAACTGCTTCAGATCACTGGGCAATGCATATATGGTATCGAATGGTCCTTTGTGCATGTATTGCAATTGGGAAGTGAATATAAGCTTCTGAAGTGAATATATGCACTTTTTAAAAAAACTTCTTTTTTTTTAGTTCAGCGTGTCGAAAATGTTAATTCTGAGCGTAACTCCGTAGGAAAGTGACAAACATGAGTGAATTGTCATGATATGACTGAATTGGAGTGAATTTGCTGCTATCTCTGTAAGGAAGCGAGCTAGAGCGCTGAAACTGTGGCTATACGCACTTTCATGAAAACACGCTTCTTTGAGGTTTTAAGCTTGCATCGTGAATCTGTGCATGCTTCTGGCCTGGGAACTGCTTCAGATCACTGTGCTATGCATATATGGTATCGATTGGTGCAATGTGCATGTCTTGTCATAGGGAAGTGAATATAAGCTTCTGAAGTGAAAATATCCACTTTTTAAAAAACTTTCTTTTTTTTTAGTTCTGTGTGTCAAAAATGTTCATTCTGTGAGAAACAGTGGAAAAGCAACAGTCATGAGTGAATTGTCACGATATGACTGAATTGGAGTAAATTTGCTGCTATCTCCGCCAGGAAGCGAGCTAGAGCCCTGAAACTGTGGCTATACGCACTTTCATGAAAACACGCTTCTTTGAGGTTTTAAGCTCAGAACGTGAATCTGTGCATGTTTCTGGCCTGGTAACTGCTTCAGATCACTGGGCAATGCATATATGGTATCGAATGGTCCTTTGTGCATGTATGGCAATTGGGAAGTGAATATAAGCTTCTGAAGTGAATATATATGCACTTTTTAAAAAAACTTCTTTTTTTTTAGTTCTGTGTGTCAAAAATGTTCATTCTGTGAGAAACAGTGGAAAAGTAACAGTCATGAGTGAATTGTCACGATATGACTGAATTGGAGTAAATTTGCTGCTATCTCCGCCAGGAAGCGAGCTAGAGCCCTGAAACTGTGGCTATACGCACTTTCATGAAAACACGCTTCTTTGAGGTTTTAAGCTCAGAACGTGAATCTGTGCATGTTTCTGGCCTGGGAACTGCTTCAGATCACTGTGGAATGCATATAATGTATCAATTGGTGCAATGTGTTTGTCTTGTCATAGGGAAGTGAATATAAGCTTCTGAAGTGAAAATATCCACTTTTTAAAAAACTTTCTTTTTTTTAGTTCTGTGTGTCAAAAATGTTCATTCTGTGAGAAACAGTGGAAAAGTAACAGTCATGAGTGAATTGTCACGATATGACTGAATTGGAGTAAATTTGCTGCTATCTCCGCCAGGAAGCGAGCTAGAGCCCTGAAACTGTGGCTATACGCACTTTCATGAAAACACGCTTCTTTGAGGTTTTAAGCTCAGAACGTGAATCTGTGCATGTTTCTGGCCTGGGAACTGCTTCAGATCACTGTGGAATGCATATAATGTATCAATTGGTGCAATGTGTTTGTCTTGTCATAGGGAAGTGAATATAAGCTTCTGAAGTGAAAATATCCACTTTTTAAAAAACTTTCTTTTTTTTTAGTTCTGTGTGTCAAAAATGTTCATTCTGTGAGAAACAGTGGAAAAGTAACAGTCATGAGTGAATTGTCACGATATGACTGAATTGGAGTAAATTTGCTGCTATCTCCGCCAGGAAGCGAGCTAGAGCCCTGAAACTGTGGCTATACGCACTTTCATGAAAACACGCTTCTTTGAGGTTTTAAGCTCAGAACGTGAATCTGTGCATGTTTCTGGCCTGGTAACTGCTTCAGATCACTGGGCAATGCATATATGGTATCGAATGGTCCTTTGTGCATGTATTGCAATTGGGAAGTGAATATAAGCTTCTGAAGTGAATATATGCACTTTTTAAAAAAACTTCTTTTTTTTTAGTTCTGTGTGTCAAAAATGTTCATTCTGTGAGAAACAGTGGAAAAGTAACAGTCATGAGTGAATTGTCACGATATGACTGAATTGGAGTAAATTTGCTGCTATCTCCGCCAGGAAGCGAGCTAGAGCCCTGAAACTGTGGCTATACGCACTTTCATGAAAACACGCTTCTTTGAGGTTTTAAGCTCAGAACGTGAATCTGTGCATGTTTCTGGCCTGGGAACTGCTTCAGATCACTGTGGAATGCATATAATGTATCAATTGGTGCAATGTGTTTGTCTTGTCATAGGGAAGTGAATATAAGCTTCTGAAGTGAAAATATCCACTTTTTAAAAAACTTTCTTTTTTTTTAGTTCTGTGTGTCAAAAATGTTCATTCTGTGAGTAACAGTGGAAAAGTAATAGTCATGAGTGAATTGTCACGATATGACTGAATTGGAGTAAATTTGCTGCTATCTCCGCCAGGAAGCGAGCTAGAGCCCTGAAACTGTGGCTATACGCACTTTCATGAAAACACGCTTCTTTGAGGTTTTAAGCTCAGAACGTGAATCTGTGCATGTTTCTGGCCTGGTAACTGCTTCAGATCACTGGGCAATGCATATATGGTATCGAATGGTCCTTTGTGCATGTATTGCAATTGGGAAGTGAATATAAGCTTCTGAAGTGAATATATGCACTTTTTAAAAAAACTTCTTTTTTTTTAGTTCTGTGTGTCAAAAATGTTCATTCTGTGAGAAACAGTGGAAAAGTAACAGTCATGAGTGAATTGTCAAGATATGACTGAATTGGAGTAAATTTGCTGCTATCTCCGCCAGGAAGCGAGCTAGAGCCCTGAAACTGTGGCTATACGCACTTTCATGAAAACACGCTTCTTTGAGGTTTTAAGCTCAGAACGTGAATCTGTGTATGTTTCTGGCCTGGGAACTGCTTCAGATCCCTGTGGAATGCATATAATGTATCAATTGGTGCAATGTGTTTGTCTTGTCATAGGGAAGTGAATATAAGCTTCTGAAGTGAAAATATCCACTTTTTAAAAAACTTTCTTTTTTTTTAGTTCTGTGTGTCAAAAATGTTCATTCTGTGAGAAACAGTGGAAAAGTAACAGTCATGAGTGAATTGTCACGATATGACTGAATTGGAGTAAATTTGCTGCTATCTCCGCCAGGAAGCGAGCTAGAGCCCTGAAACTGTGGCTATACGCACTTTCATGAAAACACGCTTCTTTGAGGTTTTAAGCTCAGAACGTGAATCTGTGCATGTTTCTGGCCTGGGAACTGCTTCAGATCACTGGGCAATGCATATATGGTATCGAATGGTCCTTTGTGCATGTATTGCAATTGGGAAGTGAATATAAGCTTCTGAAGTGAATATATGCACTTTTTAAAAAAACTTCTTTTTTTTTAGTTCAGCGTGTCGAAAATGTTAATTCTGAGCGTAACTCCGTAGGAAAGTGACAAACATGAGTGAATTGTCATGATATGACTGAATTGGAGTGAATTTGCTGCTATCTCTGTAAGGAAGCGAGCTAGAGCGCTGAAACTGTGGCTATACGCACTTTCATGAAAACACGCTTCTTTGAGGTTTTAAGCTTGCATCGTGAATCTGTGCATGCTTCTGGCCTGGGAACTGCTTCAGATCACTGTGCTATGCATATATGGTATCGATTGGTGCAATGTGCATGTCTTGTCATAGGGAAGTGAATATAAGCTTCTGAAGTGAAAATATCCACTTTTTAAAAAACTTTCTTTTTTTTTAGTTCTGTGTGTCAAAAATGTTCATTCTGTGAGTAACAGTGTGAAAGTGACAAACATGAGTGAATTGTCACGATATGACTGAATTGGAGTAAATTTGCTGCTATCTCCGCCAGGAAGCGAGCTAGAGCCCTGAAACTGTGGCTATACGCACTTTCATGAAAACACGCTTCTTTGAGGTTTTAAGCTCAGAACGTGAATCTGTGCATGTTTCTGGCCTGGGAACTGCTTCAGATCACTGTGGAATGCATATAATGTATCAATTGGTGCAATGTGTTTGTCTTGTCATAGGGAAGTGAATATAAGCTTCTGAAGTGAAAATATCCACTTTTTAAAAAACTTTCTTTTTTTTTAGTTCTGTGTGTCAAAAATGTTCATTCTGTGAGAAACAGTGGAAAAGTAACAGTCATGAGTGAATTGTCACGATATGACTGAATTGGAGTAAATTTGCTGCTATCTCCGCCAGGAAGCGAGCTAGAGCCCTGAAACTGTGGCTATACGCACTTTCATGAAAACACGCTTCTTTGAGGTTTTAAGCTCAGAACGTGAATCTGTGCATGTTTCTGGCCTGGTAACTGCTTCAGATCACTGGGCAATGCATATATGGTATCGAATGGTCCTTTGTGCATGTATTGCAATTGGGAAGTGAATATAAGCTTCTGAAGTGAATATATGCACTTTTTAAAAAAACTTCTTTTTTTTTAGTTCTGTGTGTCAAAAATGTTCATTCTGTGAGAAACAGTGGAAAAGTAACAGTCATGAGTGAATTGTCACGATATGACTGAATTGGAGTAAATTTGCTGCTATCTCCGCCAGGAAGCGAGCTAGAGCCCTGAAACTGTGGCTATACGCACTTTCATGAAAACACGCTTCTTTGAGGTTTTAAGCTCAGAACGTGAATCTGTGCATGTTTCTGGCCTGGGAACTGCTTCAGATCACTGTGGAATGCATATAATGTATCAATTGGTGCAATGTGTTTGTCTTGTCATAGGGAAGTGAATATAAGCTTCTGAAGTGAAAATATCCACTTTTTAAAAAACTTTCTTTTTTTTTAGTTCTGTGTGTCAAAAATGTTCATTCTGTGAGTAACAGTGGAAAAGTAATAGTCATGAGTGAATTGTCACGATATGACTGAATTGGAGTAAATTTGCTGCTATCTCCGCCAGGAAGCGAGCTAGAGCCCTGAAACTGTGGCTATACGCACTTTCATGAAAACACGCTTCTTTGAGGTTTTAAGCTCAGAACGTGAATCTGTGCATGTTTCTGGCCTGGGAACTGCTTCAGATCACTGGGCAATGCATATATGGTATCGAATGGTCCTTTGTGCATGTATTGCAATTGGGAAGTGAATATAAGCTTCTGAAGTGAATATATGCACTTTTTAAAAAAACTTCTTTTTTTTTAGTTCAGCGTGTCGAAAATGTTAATTCTGAGCGTAACTCCGTAGGAAAGTGACAAACATGAGTGAATTGTCATGATATGACTGAATTGGAGTGAATTTGCTGCTATCTCTGTAAGGAAGCGAGCTAGAGCGCTGAAACTGTGGCTATACGCACTTTCATGAAAACACGCTTCTTTGAGGTTTTAAGCTTGCATCGTGAATCTGTGCATGCTTCTGGCCTGGGAACTGCTTCAGATCACTGTGCTATGCATATATGGTATCGATTGGTGCAATGTGCATGTCTTGTCATAGGGAAGTGAATATAAGCTTCTGAAGTGAAAATATCCACTTTTTAAAAAACTTTCTTTTTTTTTAGTTCTGTGTGTCAAAAATGTTCATTCTGTGAGTAACAGTGTGAAAGTGACAAACATGAGTGAATTGTCACGATATGACTGAATTGGAGTAAATTTGCTGCTATCTCCGCCAGGAAGCGAGCTAGAGCCCTGAAACTGTGGCTATACGCACTTTCATGAAAACACGCTTCTTTGAGGTTTTAAGCTCAGAACGTGAATCTGTGCATGTTTCTGGCCTGGGAACTGCTTCAGATCACTGTGGAATGCATATAATGTATCAATTGGTGCAATGTGTTTGTCTTGTCATAGGGAAGTGAATATAAGCTTCTGAAGTGAAAATATCCACTTTTTAAAAAACTTTCTTTTTTTTTAGTTCTGTGTGTCAAAAATGTTCATTCTGTGAGAAACAGTGGAAAAGTAACAGTCATGAGTGAATTGTCACGATATGACTGAATTGGAGTAAATTTGCTGCTATCTCCGCCAGGAAGCGAGCTAGAGCCCTGAAACTGTGGCTATACGCACTTTAATGAAAACACGCTTCTTTGAGGTTTTAAGCTCAGAACGTGAATCTGTGCATGTTTCTGGCCTGGGAACTGCTTCAGATCACTGTGGAATGCATATAATGTATCAATTGGTGCAATGTGTTTGTCTTGTCATAGGGAAGTGAATATAAGCTTCTGAAGTGAAAATATCCACTTTTTAAAAAACTTTCTTTTTTTTTAGTTCTGTGTGTCAAAAATGTTCATTCTGTGAGAAACAGTGGAAAAGTAACAGTCATGAGTGAATTGTCACGATATGACTGAATTGGAGTAAATTTGCTGCTATCTCCGCCAGGAAGCGAGCTAGAGCCCTGAAACTGTGGCTATACGCACTTTCATGAAAACACGCTTCTTTGAGGTTTTAAGCTCAGAACGTGAATCTGTGCATGTTTCTGGCCTGGTAACTGCTTCAGATCACTGGGCAATGCATATATGGTATCGAATGGTCCTTTGTGCATGTATTGCAATTGGGAAGTGAATATAAGCTTCTGAAGTGAATATATGCACTTTTTAAAAAAACTTCTTTTTTTTAGTTCTGTGTGTCAAAAATGTTCATTCTGTGAGAAACAGTGGAAAAGTAACAGTCATGAGTGAATTGTCACGATATGACTGAATTGGAGTAAATTTGCTGCTATCTCCGCCAGGAAGCGAGCTAGAGCCCTGAAACTGTGGCTATACGCACTTTCATGAAAACACGCTTCTTTGAGGTTTTAAGCTCAGAACGTGAATCTGTGCATGTTTCTGGCCTGGGAACTGCTTCAGATCACTGTGGAATGCATATAATGTATCAATTGGTGCAATGTGTTTGTCTTGTCATAGGGAAGTGAATATAAGCTTCTGAAGTGAAAATATCCACTTTTTAAAAAACTTTCTTTTTTTTTAGTTCTGTGTGTCAAAAATGTTCATTCTGTGAGAAACAGTGGAAAAGTAACAGTCATGAGTGAATTGTCACGATATGACTGAATTGGAGTAAATTTGCTGCTATCTCCGCCAGGAAGCGAGCTAGAGCCCTGAAACTGTGGCTATACGCACTTTCATGAAAACACGCTTCTTTGAGGTTTTAAGCTCAGAACGTGAATCTGTGCATGTTTCTGGCCTGGTAACTGCTTCAGATCACTGGGCAATGCATATATGGTATCGAATGGTCCTTTGTGCATGTATTGCAATTGGGAAGTGAATATAAGCTTCTGAAGTGAATATATGCACTTTTTAAAAATACTTCTTTTTTTTTAGTTCTGTGTGTCAAAAATGTTCATTCTGTGAGAAACAGTGGAAAAGTAACAGTCATGAGTGAATTGTCACGATATGACTGAATTGGAGTAAATTTGCTGCTATCTCCGCCAGGAAGCGAGCTAGAGCCCTGAAACTGTGGCTATACGCACTTTCATGAAAACACGCTTCTTTGAGATTTTAAGCTCAGAACGTGAATCTGTGCATGTTTCTGGCTTGGGAACTGCTTCAGATCACTTTGCAATGCTTATGTGCTATTGATTGGTCCTTTGAGCATGTTTTGCCTTTGGGAAGTGAACACAAGCTTCTGAAGTGAAAATATCTACTTTTTATAAAACTTTCTTTTTTTTTAATTATGTGTGTCAAAAATGTTCATTCTGTGAGTAACAGCGGGAAAGTGACAAACATGAGTGAATTGTCACGATATGACTGAATAGGAGTTAATATGCTGCTATCTCTGTAAGGAAGCGAGCAAGATCGCTGAAACTGTGGCTATACGCACTTTCATGAAAACACGCTTCTTTGAGGTTTTAAGCTCAGAACGTGAATCTGTGCATGTTTCTGGCCTGGATACTGCTTCAGATCACTGGGCAATGCATATATGGTATCGAATGGTCCTTTGTGCATGTCTTGCCATTGGGAAGTGAATATAAGCTTCTGAAGTGAATATATGCACTTTTTAAAAACTTTCTTTTTTTTTAGTTCAGCGTGTCAAAAATGTTCATTCTGTGCGTAACTCAGAAGGAAAGTGAAAAAAATGAGTGAATTGTCATTATATGAGTGAATTTGCTGCTATCTCTGGAAGGAAGCGAGCTTGAGCGCTGAAACTGAGGCTATACGCACTTTCATGAAAACACGCTTCTTTGAGGTTTTAAGCTCAGAACGTGAATCTGTGCATGATTCTGGCCTGGGAACTGTTCAGATCACTGTGCTATGCATATATGGTATCGATTGGTGCAATGTGCATGTCTTGTCATAGGGAAGTGAATATAAGCTTCTGAAGTGAAAATATCCACTTTTTAAAAAACTTTTTTTTTTAGTTCTGTGTGTCAAAAATGTTCATTCTGTGAGTAACAGTGTGAAAGTGACAAACATGAGTGAATTGTCACGATATGACTGAATTGGAGTAAATTTGCTGCTATCTTTCCCAGGAAGCGAGCTAGAGCCCTGAAACTGTGGCTATACGCACTTTCATGAAAACACGCTCCTTTGAGGTTTTAAGCTCAGAACGTGAATCTGTGCATGTTTCTGGCCTGGGAACTGCTTCAGATCACTGTGGAATGCATATAATGTATCAATTGGTGCAATGTGTTTGTATTGTCATAGGGAAGTGAATATAAGCTTCTGAAGTGAAAATATCCACTTTTTAAAAAACTTTCTTTTTTTTTAGTTCTGTGTGTCAAAAATGTTCATTCTGTGAGAAACAGTGGAAAAGTAACAGTCATGAGTGAATTGTCACGATATGACTGAATTGGAGTAAATTTGCTGCTATCTCCGCCAGGAAGCGAGCTAGAGCCCTGAAACTGTGGCTATACGCACTTTCATGAAAACACGCTTCTTTGAGGTTTTAAGCTTGCATCGTGAATCTGTGCATGCTTCTGGCCTGGGAACTGCTTCAGATCACTGTGCTATGCATATATGGTATCGATTGGTGCAATGTGCATGTCTTGTCATAGGGAAGTGAATATAAGCTTCTGAAGTGAAAATATCCACTTTTTAAAAAACTTTCTTTTTTTTTAGTTCTGTGTGTCAAAAATGTTCATTCTGTGAGTAACAGTGTGAAAGTGACAAACATGAGTGAATTGTCACGATATGACTGAATTGGAGTAAATTTGCTGCTATCTCCGCCAGGAAGCGAGCTAGAGCCCTGAAACTGTGGCTATACGCACTTTCATGAAAACACGCTTCTTTGAGGTTTTAAGCTCAGAACGTGAATCTGTGCATGTTTCTGGCCTGGGAACTGCTTCAGATCACTGTGGAATGCATATAATGTATCAATTGGTGCAATGTGTTTGTCTTGTCATAGGGAAGTGAATATAAGCTTCTGAAGTGAAAATATCTACTTTTTAAAAAACTTTCTTTTTTTTTAGTTCTGTGTGTCAAAAATGTTCATTCTGTGAGAAAGAGTGGAAAAGTAACAGTCATGAGTGAATTGTCACGATATGACTGAATTGGAGTAAATTTGCTGCTATCTCCGCCAGGAAGCGAGCTAGAGCCCTGAAACTGTGGCTATACGCACTTTCATGAAAACACGCTTCTTTGAGGTTTTAAGCTCAGAACGTGAATCTGTGCATGTTTCTGGCCTGGTAACTGCTTCAGATCACTGGGCAATGCATATATGGTATCGAATGGTCCTTTGTGCATGTATTGCAATTGGGAAGTGAATATAAGCTTCTGAAGTGAATATATGCACTTTTTAAAAAAACTTCTTTTTTTTTAGTTCTGTGTGTCAAAAATGTTCATTCTGTGAGAAACAGTGGAAAAGTAACAGTCATGAGTGAATTGTCACGATATGACTGAATTGGAGTAAATTTGCTGCTATCTCCGCCAGGAAGCGAGCTAGAGCCCTGAAACTGTGGCTATACGCACTTTCATGAAAACACGCTTCTTTGAGGTTTTAAGCTCAGAACGTGAATCTGTGCATGTTTCTGGCCTGGGAACTGCTTCAGATCACTGGGCAATGCATATATGGTATCGAATGGTCCTTTGTGCATGTATTGCAATTGTGAAGTGAATATAAGCTTCTGAAGTGAATATATGCACTTTTTAAAAAAACTTATTTTTTTTTAGTTCAGCGTGTCGAAAATGTTAATTCTGAGCGTAACTCCGTAGGAAAGTGACAAACATGAGTGAATTGTCATGATATGACTGAATTGGAGTGAATTTGCTGCTATCTCTGTAAGGAAGCGAGCTAGAGCGCTGAATCTGTGGCTATACGCACTTTCATGAAAACACGCTTCTTTGAGGTTTTAAGCTTGGATCGTGAATCTGTGCATGCTTTTGGCCTGGGAACTGCTTCAGATCACTGTGGAATGCATATGTGGTATTGATTGGTGCACTGGGCATGTATTGCCATTGGGAAGTGAACACAAGCTTCTGAAGTGAAAATATCTACTTTTTATAAAACTTTCTCTTTTTTTAGTTCTGTGTGTCAAAAATGTTCATTCTGTGAGTAACAGTGGGAAAGTAACAATCATGAGTGAATTGTCAGGATATGACTGAATTGGACTAAATTTGATGCTATCTCTGCCAGGAAGCGAGCTAGAGCGCTGAAACTGTGGCTATAAGCACTTTCATTAAAACACACTTCTTTGAGGTTTTAAGCTCAGAACGTGAATCTGTGCATGTTTCTGGCTTGGGAACTGCTTCAGATCACTTTGCAATGCTTATGTGCTATTGATTGGTCCTTTGAGCATGTATTGCCTTTGGGAAGTGAACACAAGCTTCTGAAGTGAAAATATCTACTTTTTATAAAACTTTCTTTTTTTTTAATTATGTGTGTCAAAAATGTTCATTCTGTGAGTAACAGCGGGAAAGTGACAAACATGAGTGAATTGTCACGATATGACTGAATAGGAGTTAATATGCTGCTATCTCTGTAAGGAAGCGAGCTAGAGCGCTGAAACTGTGGCTATACGCACTTTCATGAAAACACGCTTCTTTGAGGTTTTAAGCTCAGAACGTGAATCTGTGCATGTTTCTGGCCTGGATACTGCTTCAGATCACTGGGCAATGCATATATGGTATCGAATGGTCCTTTGTGCATGTCTTGCCATTGGGAAGTGAATATAAGCTTCTGAAGTGAATATATGCACTTTTTAAAAACTTTCTTTTTTTTTTAGTTCAGCGTGTCAAAAATGTTCATTCTGTGCGTAACTCAGAAGGAAAGTGACAAAAATGAGTGAATTGTCATTATATGAGTGAATTTGCTGCTATCTCTGGAAGGAAGCGAGCTTGAGCGCTGAAACTGAGGCTATACGCACTTTCATGAAAACACGCTTCTTTGAGGTTTTAAGCTCAGAACGTGAATCTGTGCATGTTTCTGGCCTGGGAACTGCTTCAGATCACTGGGCAATGCATATATGGTATCGAATGGTCCTTTGTGCATGTATTGCAATTGTGAAGTGAATATAAGCTTCTGAAGTGAATATATGCACTTTTTAAAAAAACTTATTTTTTTTTAGTTCAGCGTGTCGAAAATGTTAATTCTGAGCGTAACTCCGTAGGAAAGTGACAAACATGAGTGAATTGTCATGATATGACTGAATTGGAGTGAATTTGCTGCTATCTCTGTAAGGAAGCGAGCTAGAGCGCTGAATCTGTGGCTATACGCACTTTCATGAAAACACGCTTCTTTGAGGTTTTAAGCTTGGATCGTGAATCTGTGCATGCTTTTGGCCTGGGAACTGCTTCAGATCACTTTGCAATGCTTATGTGCTATTGATTGGTCCTTTGAGCATGTATTGCCTTTGGGAAGTGAACACAAGCTTCTGAAGTGAAAATATCTACTTTTTATAAAACTTTCTTTTTTTTTAATTATGTGTGTCAAAAATGTTCATTCTGTGAGTAACAGCGGGAAAGTGACAAACATGAGTGAATTGTCACGATATGACTGAATAGGAGTTAATATGCTGCTATCTCTGTAAGGAAGCGAGCTAGAGCGCTGAAACTGTGGCTATACGCACTTTCATGAAAACACGCTTCTTTGAGGTTTTAAGCTCAGAACGTGAATCTGTGCATGTTTCTGGCCTGGATACTGCTTCAGATCACTGGGCAATGCATATATGGTATCGAATGGTCCTTTGTGCATGTCTTGCCATTGGGAAGTGAATATAAGCTTCTGAAGTGAATATATGCACTTTTTAAAAACTTTCTTTTTTTTTTAGTTCAGCGTGTCAAAAATGTTCATTCTGTGCGTAACTCAGAAGGAAAGTGACAAAAATGAGTGAATTGTCATTATATGAGTGAATTTGCTGCTATCTCTGGAAGGAAGCGAGCTTGAGCGCTGAAACTGAGGCTATACGCACTTTCATGAAAACACGCTTCTTTGAGGTTTTAAGCTCAGAACGTGAATCTGTGCATGATTCTGGCCTGGGAACTGCTTCAGATCACTGTGCTATGCATATATGGTATCGATTGGTGCAATGTGCATGTCTTGTCATAGGGAAGTGAATATAAGCTTCTGAAGTGAAAATATCCACTTTTTAAAAAACTTTCTTTTTTTTTAGTTCTGTGTGTCAAAAATGTTCATTCTGTGAGTAACAGTGTGAAAGTGACAAACATGAGTGAATTGTCACGATATGACTGAATTGGAGTAAATTTGCTGCTATCTCCGCCAGGAAGCGAGCTAGAGCCCTGAAACTGTGGCTATACGCACTTTCATGAAAACACGCTTCTTTGAGGTTTTAAGCTCAGAACGTGAATCTGTGCATGTTTCTGGCCTGGTAACTGCTTCAGATCACTGGGCAATGCATATATGGTATCGAATGGTCCTTTGTGCATGTATTGCAATTGGGAAGTGAATATAAGCTTCTGAAGTGAATATATGCACTTTTTAAAAAAACTTCTTTTTTTTTAGTTCTGTGTGTCAAAAATGTTCATTCTGTGAGAAACAGTGGAAAAGTAACAGTCATGAGTGAATTGTCACGATATGACTGAATTGGAGTAAATTTGCTGCTATCTCCGCCAGGAAGCGAGCTAGAGCCCTGAAACTGTGGCTATACGCACTTTCATGAAAACACGCTTCTTTGAGGTTTTAAGCTCAGAACGTGAATCTGTGCATGTTTCTGGCCTGGGAACTGCTTCAGATCACTGGGCAATGCATATATGGTATCGAATGGTCCTTTGTGCATGTATTGCAATTGTGAAGTGAATATAAGCTTCTGAAGTGAATATATGCACTTTTTAAAAAAACTTATTTTTTTTTAGTTCAGCGTGTCGAAAATGTTAATTCTGAGCGTAACTCCGTAGGAAAGTGACAAACATGAGTGAATTGTCATGATATGACTGAATTGGAGTGAATTTGCTGCTATCTCTGTAAGGAAGCGAGCTAGAGCGCTGAATCTGTGGCTATACGCACTTTCATGAAAACACGCTTCTTTGAGGTTTTAAGCTTGGATCGTGAATCTGTGCATGCTTTTGGCCTGGGAACTGCTTCAGATCACTGTGGAATGCATATGTGGTATTGATTGGTGCACTGGGCATGTATTGCCATTGGGAAGTGAACACAAGCTTCTGAAGTGAAAATATCTACTTTTTATAAAACTTTCTCTTTTTTTAGTTCTGTGTGTCAAAAATGTTCATTCTGTGAGTAACAGTGGGAAAGTAACAATCATGAGTGAATTGTCAGGATATGACTGAATTGGACTAAATTTGATGCTATCTCTGCCAGGAAGCGAGCTAGAGCGCTGAAACTGTGGCTATAAGCACTTTCATTAAAACACACTTCTTTGAGGTTTTAAGCTCAGAACGTGAATCTGTGCATGTTTCTGGCTTGGGAACTGCTTCAGATCACTTTGCAATGCTTATGTGCTATTGATTGGTCCTTTGAGCATGTATTGCCTTTGGGAAGTGAACACAAGCTTCTGAAGTGAAAATATCTACTTTTTATAAAACTTTCTTTTTTTTTAATTATGTGTGTCAAAAATGTTCATTCTGTGAGTAACAGCGGGAAAGTGACAAACATGAGTGAATTGTCACGATATGACTGAATAGGAGTTAATATGCTGCTATCTCTGTAAGGAAGCGAGCTAGAGCGCTGAAACTGTGGCTATACGCACTTTCATGAAAACACGCTTCTTTGAGGTTTTAAGCTCAGAACGTGAATCTGTGCATGTTTCTGGCCTGGATACTGCTTCAGATCACTGGGCAATGCATATATGGTATCGAATGGTCCTTTGTGCATGTCTTGCCATTGGGAAGTGAATATAAGCTTCTGAAGTGAATATATGCACTTTTTAAAAACTTTCTTTTTTTTTTAGTTCAGCGTGTCAAAAATGTTCATTCTGTGCGTAACTCAGAAGGAAAGTGACAAAAATGAGTGAATTGTCATTATATGAGTGAATTTGCTGCTATCTCTGGAAGGAAGCGAGCTTGAGCGCTGAAACTGAGGCTATACGCACTTTCATGAAAACACGCTTCTTTGAGGTTTTAAGCTCAGAACGTGAATCTGTGCATGTTTCTGGCCTGGGAACTGCTTCAGATCACTGGGCAATGCATATATGGTATCGAATGGTCCTTTGTGCATGTATTGCAATTGTGAAGTGAATATAAGCTTCTGAAGTGAATATATGCACTTTTTAAAAAAACTTATTTTTTTTTAGTTCAGCGTGTCGAAAATGTTAATTCTGAGCGTAACTCCGTAGGAAAGTGACAAACATGAGTGAATTGTCATGATATGACTGAATTGGAGTGAATTTGCTGCTATCTCTGTAAGGAAGCGAGCTAGAGCGCTGAATCTGTGGCTATACGCACTTTCATGAAAACACGCTTCTTTGAGGTTTTAAGCTTGGATCGTGAATCTGTGCATGCTTTTGGCCTGGGAACTGCTTCAGATCACTTTGCAATGCTTATGTGCTATTGATTGGTCCTTTGAGCATGTATTGCCTTTGGGAAGTGAACACAAGCTTCTGAAGTGAAAATATCTACTTTTTATAAAACTTTCTTTTTTTTTAATTATGTGTGTCAAAAATGTTCATTCTGTGAGTAACAGCGGGAAAGTGACAAACATGAGTGAATTGTCACGATATGACTGAATAGGAGTTAATATGCTGCTATCTCTGTAAGGAAGCGAGCTAGAGCGCTGAAACTGTGGCTATACGCACTTTCATGAAAACACGCTTCTTTGAGGTTTTAAGCTCAGAACGTGAATCTGTGCATGTTTCTGGCCTGGATACTGCTTCAGATCACTGGGCAATGCATATATGGTATCGAATGGTCCTTTGTGCATGTCTTGCCATTGGGAAGTGAATATAAGCTTCTGAAGTGAATATATGCACTTTTTAAAAACTTTCTTTTTTTTTTAGTTCAGCGTGTCAAAAATGTTCATTCTGTGCGTAACTCAGAAGGAAAGTGACAAAAATGAGTGAATTGTCATTATATGAGTGAATTTGCTGCTATCTCTGGAAGGAAGCGAGCTTGAGCGCTGAAACTGAGGCTATACGCACTTTCATGAAAACACGCTTCTTTGAGGTTTTAAGCTCAGAACGTGAATCTGTGCATGATTCTGGCCTGGGAACTGCTTCAGATCACTGTGCTATGCATATATGGTATCGATTGGTGCAATGTGCATGTCTTGTCATAGGGAAGTGAATATAAGCTTCTGAAGTGAAAATATCCACTTTTTAAAAAACTTTCTTTTTTTTTAGTTCTGTGTGTCAAAAATGTTCATTCTGTGAGTAACAGTGTGAAAGTGACAAACATGAGTGAATTGTCACGATATGACTGAATTGGAGTAAATTTGCTGCTATCTCCGCCAGGAAGCGAGCTAGAGCCCTGAAACTGTGGCTATACGCACTTTCATGAAAACACGCTTCTTTGAGGTTTTAAGCTCAGAACGTGAATCTGTGCATGTTTCTGGCCTGGTAACTGCTTCAGATCACTGGGCAATGCATATATGGTATCGAATGGTCCTTTGTGCATGTATTGCAATTGGGAAGTGAATATAAGCTTCTGAAGTGAATATATGCACTTTTTAAAAAAACTTCTTTTTTTTTAGTTCTGTGTGTCAAAAATGTTCATTCTGTGAGAAACAGTGGAAAAGTAACAGTCATGAGTGAATTGTCACGATATGACTGAATTGGAGTAAATTTGCTGCTATCTCCGCCAGGAAGCGAGCTAGAGCCCTGAAACTGTGGCTATACGCACTTTCATGAAAACACGCTTCTTTGAGGTTTTAAGCTCAGAACGTGAATCTGTGCATGTTTCTGGCCTGGGAACTGCTTCAGATCACTGGGCAATGCATATATGGTATCGAATGGTCCTTTGTGCATGTATTGCAATTGTGAAGTGAATATAAGCTTCTGAAGTGAATATATGCACTTTTTAAAAAAACTTATTTTTTTTTAGTTCAGCGTGACGAAAATGTTAATTCTGAGCGTAACTCCGTGGGAAAGTGACATACATGAGTGAATTGTCATGATATGACTGAATTGGAGTGAATTTGCTGCTATCTCTGTAAGGAAGCGAGCTAGAGCGCTGAATCTGTGGCTTTACGCACTTTCATGAAAACACGCTTCTTTGAGGTTTTAAGCTTGGATCGTGAATCTGTGCATACTTTTGGCCTGGGAACTGCTTCAGATCACTGTGGAATGCATATGTGGTATTGATTGGTGCACTGGGCATGTATTGCCATTGGGAAGTGAACACAAGCTTCTGAAGTGAAAATATCTACTTTTTATAAAACTTTCTCTTTTTTTAGTTCTGTGTGTCAAAAATGTTCATTCTGTGAGTAACAGTGGGAAAGTAACAATCATGAGTGAATTGTCAGGATATGACTGAATTGGACTAAATTTGATGCTATCTCTGCCAGGAAGCGAGCTAGAGCGCTGAAACTGTGGCTATACGCACTTTCATGAAAACACGCTTCTTTGAGGTTTTAAGCTCAGAACGTGAATCTGTGCATGATTCTGGCCTGGGAACTGCTTCAGATCACTGTGCTATGCATATATGGTATCGATTGGTGCAATGTGCATGTCTTGTCATAGGGAAGTGAATATAAGCTTCTGAAGTGAAAATATCCACTTTTTAAAAAACTTTCTTTTTTTTTAGTTCTGTGTGTCAAAAATGTTCATTCTGTGAGTAACAGTGTGAAAGTGACAAACATGAGTGAATTGTCATGATATGACTGAATTGGAGTAAATTTGCTGCTATCTCCGCCAGGAAGCGAGCTAGAGCCCTGAAACTGTGGCTATACGCACTTTCATGAAAACACGCTTCTTTGAGGTTTTAAGCTCAGAACGTGAATCTGTGCATGTTTCTGGCCTGGGAACTGCTTCAGATCACTGGGCAATGCATATATGGTATCAAATGGTCCTTTGTGCATGTATTGCAATTGTGAAGTGAATATAAGCTTCTGAAGTGAATATATGCACTTTTTAAAAAAACTTATTTTTTTTTAGTTCAGCGTGTCGAAAATGTTAATTCTGAGCGTAACTCCGTAGGAAAGTGACAAGCATGAGTGAATTGTCATGATATGACTGAATTGGAGTGAATTTGCTGCTATCTCTGTAAGGAAGCGAGCTAGAGCGCTGAATCTGTGGCTATACGCACTTTCATGAAAACACGCTTCTTTGAGGTTTGAAGCTTGGATCGTGAATCTGTGCATGCTTTTGGCCTGGGAACTGCTTCAGATCACTGTGGAATGCATATGTGGTATTGATTGGTGCACTGGGCATGTATTGCCATTGGGAAGTGAACACAAGCTTCTGAAGTGAAAATATCTACTTTTTATAAAACTTTCTCTTTTTTTAGTTCTGTGTGTCAAAAATGTTCATTCTGTGAGTAACAGTGGGAAAGTAACAATCATGAGTGAATTGTCAGGATATGACTGAATTGGACTAAATTTGATGCTATCTCTGCCAGGAAGCGAGCTAGAGCGCTGAAACTGTGGCTATAAGCACTTTCATTAAAACACATTTCTTTGAGGTTTTAAGCTCAGAACGTGAATCTGTGCATGTTTCTGGCTTGGGAACTGCCTCAGATCACTTTGCAATGCTTATGTGCTATTGATTGGTCCTTTGAGCATGTATTGCCTTTGGGAAGTGAACACAAGCTTCTGAAGTGAAAATATCTACTTTTTATAAAACTTTCTTTTTTTTTAATTATGTGTGTCAAAAATGTTCATTCTGTGAGTAACAGCGGGAAAGTGACAAACATGAGTGAATTGTCACGATATGACTGAATAGGAGTTAATATGCTGCTATCTCTGTAAGGAAGCGAGCTAGAGCGCTGAAACTGTGGCTATACGCACTTTCATGAAAACACGCTTCTTTGAGGTTTTAAGCTCAGAACGTGAATCTGTGCATGTTTCTGGCCTGGATACTGCTTCAGATCACTGGGCAATGCATATATGGTATCGAATGGTCCTTTGTGCATGTCTTGCCATTGGGAAGTGAATATAAGCTTCTGAAGTGAATATATGCTCTTTTTAAAAACTTTCTTTTTTTTTTAGTTCAGCGTGTCAAAAATGTTCATTCTGTGCGTAACTCAGAAGGAAAGTGACAAAAATGAGTGAATTGTCATTATATGAGTGAATTTGCTGCTATCTCTGGAAGGAAGCGAGCTTGAGCGCTGAAACTGAGGCTATACGCACTTTCATGAAAACACGCTTCTTTGAGGTTTTAAGCTCAGAACGTGAATCTGTGCATGATTCTGGCCTGGGAACTGCTTCAGATCACTGTGCTATGCATATATGGTATCGATTGGTGCAATGTGCATGTCTTGTCATAGGGAAGTGAATATAAGCTTCTGAAGTGAAAATATCCACTTTTTAAAAAACTTTCTTTTTTTTTTTAGTTCTGTGTGTCAAAAATGTTCATTCTGTGAGTAACAGTGTGAAAGTGACAAACATGAGTGAATTGTCACGATATGACTGAATTGGAGTAAATTTGCTGCTATCTCCGCCAGGAAGCGAGCTAGAGCCCTGAAACTGTGGCTATACGCACTTTCATGAAAACACGCTTCTTTGAGGTTTTAAGCTCAGAACGTGAATCTGTGCATGTTTCTGGCCTGGTAACTGCTTCAGATCACTGGGCAATGCATATATGGTATCGAATGGTCCTTTGTGCATGTATTGCAATTGGGAAGTGAATATAAGCTTCTGAAGTGAATATATGCACTTTTTAAAAAAACTTCTTTTTTTTTAGTTCTGTGTGTCAAAAATGTTCATTCTGTGAGAAACAGTGGAAAAGTAACAGTCATGAGTGAATTGTCACGATATGACTGAATTGGAGTAAATTTGCTGCTATCTCCGCCAGGAAGCGAGCTAGAGCCCTGAAACTGTGGCTATACGCACTTTCATGAAAACACGCTTCTTTGAGGTTTTAAGCTCAGAACGTGAATCTGTGCATGTTTCTGGCCTGGGAACTGCTTCAGATCACTGTGGAATGCATATAATGTATCAATTGGTGCAATGTGTTTGTCTTGTCATAGGGAAGTGAATATAAGCTTCTGAAGTGAAAATATCCACTTTTTAAAAAACTTTCTTTTTTTTTAGTTCTGGGTGTCAAAAATGTTCATTCTGTGAGAAACAGTGGAAAAGTAACAGTCATGAGTGAATTGTCACGATATGACTGAATTGGAGTAAATTTGCTGCTATCTCCGCCAGGAAGCGAGCTAGAGCCCTGAAACTGTGGCTATACGCACTTTCATGAAAACACGCTTCTTTGAGGTTTTAAGCTCAGAACGTGAATCTGTGCATGTTTCTGGCCTGGTAACTGCTTCAGATCACTGGGCAATGCATATATGGTATCGAATGGTCCTTTGTGCATGTATTGCAATTGGGAAGTGAATATAAGCTTCTGAAGTGAATATATGCACTTTTTAAAAAAACTTCTTTTTTTTTAGTTCTGTGTGTCAAAAATGTTCATTCTGTGAGAAACAGTGGAAAAGTAACAGTCATGAGTGAATTGTCACGATATGACTGAATTGGAGTAAATTTGCTGCTATCTCCGCCAGGAAGCGAGCTAGAGCCCTGAAACTGTGGCTATACGCACTTTCATGAAAACACGCTTCTTTGAGGTTTTAAGCTCAGAACGTGAATCTGTGCATGTTTCTGGCCTGGGAACTGCTTCAGATCACTGGGCAATGCATATATGGTATCGAATGGTCCTTTGTGCATGTATTGCAATTGGGAAGTGAATATAAGCTTCTGAAGTGAATATATGCACTTTTTAAAAAAACTTCTTTTTTTTTAGTTCTGTGTGTCAAAAATGTTCATTCTGTGAGAAACAGTGGAAAAGTAACAGTCATGAGTGAATTGTCACGATATGACTGAATTGGAGTAAATTTGCTGCTATCTCCGCCAGGAAGCGAGCTAGAGCCCTGAAACTGTGGCTATACTTTCATGAAAACACGCTTCTTTGAGGTTTTAAGCTCAGAACGTGAATCTGTGCATGTTTCTGGCCTGGGAACTGCTTCAGATCACTGGGCAATGCATATATGGTATCGAATGGTCCTTTGTGCATGTATTGCAATTGTGAAGTGAATATAAGCTTCTGAAGTGAATATATGCACTTTTTAAAAAAACTTATTTTTTTTTAGTTCAGCGTGTCGAAAATGTTAATTCTGAGCGTAACTCCGTAGGAAAGTGACAAACATGAGTGAATTGTCATGATATGACTGAATTGGAGTGAATTTGCTGCTATCTCTGTAAGGAAGCGAGCTAGAGCGCTGAATCTGTGGCTATACGCACTTTCATGAAAACACGCTTCTTTGAGGTTTTAAGCTTGGATCGTGAATCTGTGCATGCTTTTGGCCTGGGAACTGCTTCAGATCACTGTGGAATGCATATGTGGTATTGATTGGTGCACTGGGCATGTATTGCCATTGGGAAGTGAACACAAGCTTCTGAAGTGAAGATATCTACTTTTTATAAAACTTTCTCTTTTTTTAGTTCTGTGTGTCAAAAATGTTCATTCTGTGAGTAACAGTGGGAAAGTAACAATCATGAGTGAATTGTCAGGATATGACTGAATTGGACTAAATTTGATGCTATCTCTGCCAGGAAGCGAGCTAGAGCGCTGAAACTGTGGCTATAAGCACTTTCATTAAAACACACTTCTTTGAGGTTTTAAGCTCAGAACGTGAATCTGTGCATGTTTCTGGCTTGGGAACTGCTTCAGATCACTTTGCAATGCTTATGTGCTATTGATTGGTCCTTTGAGCATGTATTGCCTTTGGGAAGTGAACACAAGCTTCTGAAGTGAAAATATCTACTTTTTATAAAACTTTCTTTTTTTTTAATTATGTGTGTCAAAAATGTTCATTCTGTGAGTAACAGCGGGAAAGTGACAAACATGAGTGAATTGTCACGACATGACTGAATAGGAGTTAATATACTGCTATCTCTGTAAGGAAGCGAGCTAGAGCGCTGAAACTGTGGCTATACGCACTTTCATGAAAACACGCTTCTTTGAGGTTTTAAGCTCAGAACGTGAATCTGTGCATGTTTCTGGCCTGGATACTGCTTCAGATCACTGGGCAATGCATATATGGTATCGTATGGTCCTTTGTGCATGTCTTGCCATTGGGAAGTGAATATAAGCTTCTGAAGTGAATATATGCACTTTTTAAAAACTTTCTTTTATTTTTAGTTCAGCGTGTCAAAAATGTTCATTCTGTGCGTAACTCAGAAGGAAAGTGACAAAAATGAGTGAATTGTCATTATATGAGTGAATTTGCTGCTATCCCTGGAAGGAAGCGAGCTTGAGCGCTGAAACTGAGGCTATACGCACTTTCATGAAAACACGCTTCTTTGAGGTTTTAAGCTCAGAACGTGAATCTGTGCATGATTCTGGCCTGGGAACTGCTTCAGATCACTGTGCTATGCATATATGGTATCGATTGGTGCAATGTGCATGTCTTGTCATAGGGAAGTGAATATAAGCTTCTGAAGTGAAAATATCCACTTTTTAAAAAACTTTCTTTTTTTTTAGTTCTGTGTGTCAAAAATGTTCATTCTGTGAGTAACAGTGTGAAAGTGACAAACATGAGTGAATTGTCACGATATGACTGAATTGGAGTAAATTTGCTGCTATCTCCGCCAGAAAGCGAGCTAGAGCCCTGAAACTGTGGCTATACGCACTTTCATGAAAACACGCTTCTTTGAGGTTTTAAGCTCAGAACGTGAATCTGTGCATGTTTCTGGCCTGGGAACTGCTTCAGATCACTGTGGAATGCATATAATGTATCAATTGGTGCAATGTGTTTGTCTTGTCATAGGGAAGTGAATATAAGCTTCTGAAGTGAAAATATCCACTTTTTAAAAGAACTTTCTTTTTTTTTAGTTCTGTGTGTCAAAAATGTTCATTCTGTGAGAAACAGTGGAAAAGTAACAGTCATGAGTGAATTGTCACGATATGACTGAATTGGAGTAAATTTGCTGCTATCTCCGCCAGGAAGCGAGCTAGAGCCCTGAAACTGTGGCTATACGCACTTTCACGAAAACACGCTTCTTTGAGGTTTTAAGCTCAGAACGTGAATCTGTGCATGTTTCTGGCCTGGTAACTACTTCAGATCACTGGGCAATGCATATATGGTATCGAATGGTCCTTTGTGCATGTATTGCAATTGGGAAGTGAATATCAGCTTCTGAAGTGAATATATGCACTTTTTAAAAAAACTTCTTTTTTTTTAGTTCTGTGTGTCAAAAATGTTCATTCTGTGAGAAACAGTGGAAAAGTAACAGTCATGAGTGAATTGTCACGATATGACTGAATTGGAGTAAATTTGCTGCTATCTCCGCCAGGAAGCGAGCTAGAGCCCTGAAACTGTGGCTATACGCACTTTCATGAAAACACGCTTCTTTGAGGTTTTAAGCTCAGAACGTGAATCTGCGCATGTTTCTGGCCTGGGAACTGCTTCAGATCACTGTGGAATGCATATAATGTATCAATTGGTGCAATGTGTTTGTCTTGTCATAGGGAAGTGAATATCAGCTTCTGAAGTGAAAATATCCACTTTTTAAAAAACTTTCTTTTTTTTTAGTTCTGTGTGTCAAAAATGTTCATTCTGTGAGAAACAGTGGAAAAGTAACAGTCATGAGTGAATTGTCACGATATGACTGAATTGGAGTAAATTTGCTGCTATCTCTGCCAGGAAGCGAGCTAGAGCGCTGAAACTGTGGCTATAAGCACTTTCATTAAAACACACTTCTTTGAGGTTTTAAGCTCAGAACGTGAATCTGTGCATGTTTCTGGCTTGGGAACTGCTTCAGATCACTTTGCAATGCTTATGTGCTATTGATTGGTCCTTTGAGCATGTATTGCCTTTGGGAAGTGAACACAAGCTTCTGAAGTGAAAATATCTACTTTTTATAAAACTTTCTTTTTTTTTAATTATGTGTGTCAAAAATGTTCATTCTGTGAGTAACAGCGGGAAAGTGACAAACATGAGTGAATTGTCACGATATGACTGAATAGGAGTTAATATGCTGCTATCTCTGTAAGGAAGCGAGCTAGAGAGCTGAAACTGTGGCTATACGCACTTTCATGAAAACACGCTTCTTTGAGGTTTTAAGCTCAGAACGTGAATCTGTGCATGTTTCTGGCCTGGATACTGCTTCAGATCACTGGGCAATGCATATATGGTATCGAATGGTCCTTTGTGCATGTCTTGCCATTGGGAAGTGAATATAAGCTTCTGAAGTGAATATATGCACTTTTTAAAAACTTTCTTTTTTTTTTAGTTCAGCGTGTCAAAAATGTTCATTCTGTGCGTAACTCAGAAGGAAAGTGACAAAAATGAGTGAATTGTCATTATATGAGTGAATTTGCTGCTATCTCTGGAAGGAAGCGAGCTTGAGCGCTGAAACTGAGGCTATACGCACTTTCATGAAAACACGCTTCTTTGAGGTTTTAAGCTCAGAACGTGAATCTGTGCATGATTCTGGCCTGGGAACTGCTTCAGATCACTGTGTTATGCATATATGGTATCGATTGGTGCAATGTGCATGTCTTGTCATAGGGAAGTGAATATAAGCTTCTGAAGTGAAAATATCCACTTTTTAAAAAACTTTCTTTTTTTTTAGTTCTGTGTGTCAAAAATGTTCATTCTGTGAGTAAAAGTGTGAAAGTGACAAACATGAGTGAATTGTCACGATATGACTGAATTGGAGTAAATTTGCTGCTATCTCCGCCAGGAAGCGAGCTAGAGCCCTGAAACTGTGGCTATACGCACTTTCATGAAAACACGCTTCTTTGAGGTTTTAAGCTCAGAACGTGAATCTGTGCATGTTTCTGGCCTGGTAACTGCTTCAGATCACTGGGCAATGCATATATGGTATCGAATGGTCCTTTGTGCATGTATTGCAATTGGGAAGTGAATATAAGCTTCTGAAGTGAATATATGCACTTTTTAAAAAAACTTCTTTTTTTTTAGTTCTGTGTGTCAAAAATGTTCATTCTGTGAGAAACAGTGGAAAAGTAACAGTCATGAGTGAATTGTCACGATATGACTGAATTGGAGTAAATTTGCTGCTATCTCCGCCAGGAAGCGAGCTAGAGCCCTGAAACTGTGGCTATACGCACTTTCATGAAAACACGCTTCTTTGAGGTTTTAAGCTCAGAACGTGAATCTGTGCATGTTTCTGGCCTGGGAACTGCTTCAGATCACTGGGCAATGCATATATGGTATGGAATGGTCCTTTGTGCATGTATTGTAATTGTGAAGTGAATATAAGCTTCTGAAGTGAATATATGCACTTTTTAAAAAAACTTATTTTTTTTTAGTTCAGCGTGTCGAAAATGTTAATTCTGAGCGTAACTCCGCAGGAAAGTGACAAACATGAGTGAATTGTCATGATATGACTGAATTGGAGTGAATTTGCTGCTATCTCTGTAAGGAAGCGAGCTAGAGCGCTGAATCTGTGGCTATACGCACTTTCATGAAAACACGCTTCTTTGAGGTTTTAAGCTTGGATCGTGAATCTGTGCATGCTTTTGGCCTGGGAACTGCTTCAGATCACTGTGGAATGCATATATGGTATTGATTGGTGCACTGGGCATGTATTGCCATTGGGAAGTGAACACAAGCTTCTGAAGTGAAAATATCTACTTTTTATAAAACTTTCTCTTTTTTTAGTTCTGTGTGTCAAAAATGTTCATTCTGTGAGTAACAGTGGGAAAGTAACAATCATGAGTGAATTGTCAGGATATGACTGAATTGGACTAAATTTGATGCTATCTCTGCCAGGAAGCGAGCTAGAGCGCTGAAACTGTGGCTATAAGCACTTTCATTAAAACACACTTCTTTGAGGTTTTAAACTCAGAACGTGAATCTGTGCATGTTTCTGGCTTGGGAACTGCTTCAGATCACTTTGCAATGCTTATGTGCTATTGATTGGTCCTTTGAGCATGTATTGCCTTTGGGAAGTGAACACAAGCTTCTGAAGTGAAAATATCTACTTTTTATAAAACTTTCTTTTTTTTTAATTATGTGTGTCAAAAATGTTCATTCTGTGAGTAACAGCGGGAAAGTGACAAACATGAGTGAATTGTCACGATATGACTGAATAGGAGTTAATATGCTGCTATCTCTGTAAGGAAGCGAGCTAGAGCGCTGAAACTGTGGCTATACGCACTTTCATGAAAACACGCTTCTTTGAGGTTTTAAGCTCAGAACGTGAATCTGTGCATGTTTCTGGCCTGGATACTGCTTCAGATCACTGGGCAATGCATATATGGTATCGAATGGTCCTTTGTGCATGTCTTGCCATTGGGAAGTGAATATAAGCTTCTGAAGTGAATATATGCACTTTTTAAAAACTTTCTTTTTTTTTTAGTTCAGCGTGTCAAAAATGTTCATTCTGTGCGTAACTCAGAAGGAAAGTGACAAAAATGAGTGAATTGTCATTATATGAGTGAATTTGCTGCTATCCCTGGAAGGAAGCGAGCTTGAGCGCTGAAACTGAGGCTATACGCACTTTCATGAAAACACGCTTCTTTGAGGTTTTAAGCTCAGAACGTGAATCTGTGCATGATTCTGGCCTGGGAACTGCTTCAGATCACTGTGCTATGCATATATGGTATCGATTGGTGCAATGTGCATGTCTTGTCATAGGGAAGTGAATATAAGCTTCTGAAGTGAAAATATCCACTTTTTAAAAAACTTTCTTTTTTTTTAGTTCTGTGTGTCAAAAATGTTCATTCTGTGAGTAACAGTGTGAAAGTGACAAACATGAGTGAATTGTCACGATATGACTGAATTGGAGTAAATTTGCTGCTATCTCCGCCAGGAAGCGAGCTAGAGCCCTGAAACTGTGGCTATACGCACTTTCATGAAAACACGCTTCTTTGAGGTTTTAAGCTCAGAACGTGAATCTGTGCATGTTTCTGGCCTGGGAACTGCTTCAGATCACTGTGGAATGCATATAATGTATCAATTGGTGCAATGTGTTTGTCTTGTCATAGGGAAGTGAATATAAGCTTCTGAAGTGAAAATATCCACTTTTTAAAAAACTTTCTTTTTTTTTAGTTCTGTGTGTCAAAAATGTTCATTCTGTGAGAAACAGTGGAAAAGTAACAGTCATGAGTGAATTGTCACGATATGACTGAATTGGAGTAAATTTGCTGCTATCTCCGCCAGGAAGCGAGCTAGAGCCCTGAAACTGTGGCTATACGCACTTTCACGAAAACACGCTTCTTTGAGGTTTTAAGCTCAGAACGTGAATCTGTGCATGTTTCTGGCCTGGTAACTACTTCAGATCACTGGGCAAAGCATATATGGTATCGAATGGTCCTTTGTGCATGTATTGCAATTGGGAAGTGAATATAAGCTTCTGAAGTGAATATATGCACTTTTTAAAAAAACTTCTTTTTTTTTAGTTCTGTGTGTCAAAAATGTTCATTCTGTGAGAAACAGTGGAAAAGTAACAGTCATGAGTGAATTGTCACGATATGACTGAATTGGAGTAAATTTGCTGCTATCTCCGCCAGGAAGCGAGCTAGAGCCCTGAAACTGTGGCTATACGCACTTTCATGAAAACACGCTTCTTTGAGGTTTTAAGCTCAGAACGTGAATCTGTGCATGTTTCTGGCCTGGGAACTGCTTCAGATCACTGTGGAATGCATATAATGTATCAATTGGTGCAATGTGTTTGTCTTGTCATAGGGAAGTGAATATAAGCTTCTGAAGTGAAAATATCCACTTTTTAAAAAACTTTCTTTTTTTTTAGTTCTGTGTGTCAAAAATGTTCATTCTGTGAGAAACAGTGGAAAAGTAACAGTCATGAGTGAATTGTCACGATATGACTGAATTGGAGTAAATTTGCTGCTATCTCTGCCAGGAAGCGAGCTAGAGCGCTGAAACTGTGGCTATAAGCACTTTCATTAAAACACACTTCTTTGAGGTTTTAAGCTCAGAACGTGAATCTGTGCATGTTTCTGGCTTGGGAACTGCTTCAGATCACTTTGCAATGCTTATGTGCTATTGATTGGTCCTTTGAGCATGTATTGCCTTTGGGAAGTGAACACAAGCTTCTGAAGTGAAAATATCTACTTTTTATAAAACTTTCTTTTTTTTTAATTATGTGTGTCAAAAATGTTCATTCTTTGAGTAACAGCGGGAAAGTGACAAACATGAGTGAATTGTCACGATATGACTGCATAGGAGTTAATATGCTGCTATCTCTGTAAGGAAGCGAGCTAGAGCGCTGAAACTGTGGCTATACGCACTTTCATGAAAACACGCTTCTTTGAGGTTTTAAGCTCAGAACGTGAATCTGTGCATGTTTCTGGCCTGGATACTGCTTCAGATCACTGGGCAATGCATATATGGTATCGAATGGTCCTTTGTGCATGTATTGCAATTGGGAAGTGAATATAAGCTTCTGAAGTGAATATATGCACTTTTTAAAAAAACTTCTTTTTTTTTAGTTCTGTGTGTCAAAAATGTTCATTCTGTGTGTGAAAGTGACAAACATGAGTGAATTGTCACGATATGACTGAATTGGAGTAAATTTGCTGCTATCTCCGCCAGGAAGCGAGCTAGAGCCCTGAAACTGTGGCTATACGCACTTTCATGAAAACACGCTTCTTTGAGGTTTTAAGCTCAGAACGTGAATCTGTGCATGTTTCTGGCCTGGTAACTGCTTCAGATCACTGGGCAATGCATATATGGTATCGAATGGTCCTTTGTGCATGTATTGCAATTGGGAAGTGAATATAAGCTTCTGAAGTGAATATATGCACTTTTTAAAAACTTTCTTTTTTTTTTAGTTCAGCGTGTCAAAAATGTTCATTCTGTGCGTAACTCAGAAGGAAAGTGACAAAAATGAGTGAATTGTCATTATATGAGTGAATTTGCTGCTATCCCTGGAAGGAAGCGAGCTTGAGCGCTGAAACTGAGGCTATACGCACTTTCATGAAAACACGCTTCTTTGAGGTTTTAAGCTCAGAACGTGAATCTGTGCATGATTCTGGCCTGGGAACTGCTTCAGATCACTGTGCTATGCATATATGGTATCGATTGGTGCAATGTGCATGTCTTGTCATAGGGAAGTGAATATAAGCTTCTGAAGTGAAAATATCCACTTTTTAAAAAACTTTCTTTTTTTTAGTTCTGTGTGTCAAAAATGTTCATTCTGTGAGTAACAGTGTGAAAGTGACAAACATGAGTGAATTGTCACGATATGACTGAATTGGAGTAAATTTGCTGCTATCTCCGCCAGGAAGCGAGCTAGAGCCCTGAAACTGTGGCTATACGCACTTTCATGAAAACACGCTTCTTTGAGGTTTTAAGCTCAGAACGTGAATCTGTGCATGTTTCTGGCCTGGGAACTGCTTCAGATCACTGTGGAATGCATATAATGTATCAATTGGTGCAATGTGTTTGTCTTGTCATAGGGAAGTGAATATAAGCTTCTGAAGTGAAAATATCCACTTTTTAAAAAACTTTCTTTTTTTTTAGTTCTGTGTGTCAAAAATGTTCATTCTGTGAGAAACAGTGGAAAAGTAACAGTCATGAGTGAATTGTCACGATATGACTGAATTGGAGTAAATTTGCTGCTATCTCCGCCAGGAAGCGAGCTAGAGCCCTGAAACTGTGGCTATACGCACTTTCACGAAAACACGCTTCTTTGAGGTTTTAAGCTCAGAACGTGAATCTGTGCATGTTTCTGGCCTGGTAACTACTTCAGATCACTGGGCAATGCATATATGGTATCGAATGGTCCTTTGTGCATGTATTGCAATTGGGAAGTGAATATAAGCTTCTGAAGTGAATATATGCACTTTTTAAAAAAACTTCTTTTTTTTTAGTTCTGTGTGTCAAAAATGTTCATTCTGTGAGAAACAGTGGAAAAGTAACAGTCATGAGTGAATTGTCACGATATGACTGAATTGGAGTAAATTTGCTGCTATCTCCGCCAGGAAGCGAGCTAGAGCCCTGAAACTGTGGCTATACGCACTTTCATGAAAACACGCTTCTTTGAGGTTTTAAGCTCAGAACGTGAATCTGTGCATGTTTCTGGCCTGGGAACTGCTTCAGATCACTGTGGAATGCATATAGTGTATCAATTGGTGCAATGTGTTTGTCTTGTCATAGGGAAGTGAATATAAGCTTCTGAAGTGAAAATATCCACTTTTTAAAAAACTTTCTTTTTTTTTAGTTCTGTGTGTCAAAAATGTTCATTCTGTGAGAAACAGTGGAAAAGTAACAGTCATGAGTGAATTGTCACGATATGACTGAATTGGAGTAAATTTGCTGCTATCTCTGCCAGGAAGCGAGCTAGAGCGCTGAAACTGTGGCTATAAGCACTTTCATTAAAACACACTTCTTTGAGGTTTTAAGCTCAGAACGTGAATCTGTGCATGTTTCTGGCTTGGGAACTGCTTCAGATCACTTTGCAATGCTTATGTGCTATTGATTGGTCCTTTGAGCATGTATTGCCTTTGGGAAGTGAACACAAGCTTCTGAAGTGAAAATATCTACTTTTTATAAAACTTTCTTTTTTTTTAATTATGTGTGTCAAAAATGTTCATTCTTTGAGTAACAGCGGGAAAGTGACAAACATGAGTGAATTGTCACGATATGACTGCATAGGAGTTAATATGCTGCTATCTCTGTAAGGAAGCGAGCTAGAGCGCTGAAACTGTGGCTATACGCACTTTCATGAAAACACGCTTCTTTGAGGTTTTAAGCTCAGAACGTGAATCTGTGCATGTTTCTGGCCTGGATACTGCTTCAGATCACTGGGCAATGCATATATGGTATCGAATGGTCCTTTGTGCATGTCTTGCCATTGGGAAGTGAATATAAGCTTCTGAAGTGAATATATGCACTTTTTAAAAACTTTCTTTTTTTTTTAGTTCAGCGTGTCAAAAATGTTCATTCTGTGCGTAACTCAGAAGGAAAGTGACAAAAATGAGTGAATTGTCATTATATGAGTGAATTTGCTGCTATCTCTGGAAGGAAGCGAGCTTGAGCGCTGAAACTGAGGCTATACGCACTTTCATGAAAACACGCTTCTTTGAGGTTTTAAGCTCAGAACGTGAATCTGTGCATGATTCTGGCCTGGGAACTGCTTCAGATCACTGTGTTATGCATATATGGTATCGATTGGTGCAATGTGCATGTCTTGTCATAGGGAAGTGAATATAAGCTTCTGAAGTGAAAATATCCACTTTTTAAAAAACTTTCTTTTTTTTTAGTTCTGTGTGTCAAAAATGTTCATTCTGTGAGTAACAGTGTGAAAGTGACAATCATGAGTGAATTGTCACGATATGACTGAATTGGAGTAAATTTGCTGCTATCTCCGCCAGGAAGCGAGCTAGAGCCCTGAAACTGTGGCTATACGCACTTTCATGAAAACACGCTTCTTTGAGGTTTTAAGCTCAGAACGTGAATCTGTGCATGTTTCTGGCCTGGTAATTGCTTCAGATCACTGGGCAATGCATATATGGTATCGAATGGTCCTTTGTGCATGTATTGCAATTGGGAAGTGAATATAAGCTTCTGAAGTGAATATATGCACTTTTTAAAAAAACTTCTTTTTTTTTAGTTCTGTGTGTCAAAAATGTTCATTCTGTGAGTAAAAGTGTGAAAGTGACAAACATGAGTGAATTGTCACGATATGACTGAATTGGAGTAAATTTGCTGCTATCTCCGCCAGGAAGCGAGCTAGAGCCCTGAAACTGTGGCTATACGCACTTTCATGAAAACACGCTTCTTTGAGGTTTTAAGCTCAGAACGTGAATCTGTGCATGTTTCTGGCCTGGTAACTGCTTCAGATCACTGGGCAATGCATATATGGTATCGAATGGTCCTTTGTGCATGTATTGCAATTGGGAAGTGAATATAAGCTTCTGAAGTGAATATATGCACTTTTTAAAAACTTTCTTTTTTTTTTAGTTCAGCGTGTCAAAAATGTTCATTCTGTGAGAAACAGTGGAAAAGTAACAGTCATGAGTGAATTGTCACGATATGACTGAATTGGAGTAAATTTGCTGCTATCTCCGCCAGGAAGCGAGCTAGAGCCCTGAAACTGTGGCTATACGCACTTTCATGAAAACACGCTTCTTTGAGGTTTTAAGCTCAGAACGTGAATCTGTGCATGTTTCTGGCCTGGGAACTGCTTCAGATCACTGTGGAATGCATATAATGTATCAATTGGTGCAATGTGTTTGTCTTGTCATAGGGAAGTGAATATAAGCTTCTGAAGTGAAAATATCCACTTTTTAAAAAACTTTCTTTTTTTTTAGTTCTGTGTGTCAAAAATGTTCATTCTGTGAGAAACAGTGGAAAAGTAACAGTCATGAGTGAATTGTCACGATATGACTGAATTGGAGTAAATTTGCTGCTATCTCTGCCAGGAAGCGAGCTAGAGCGCTGAAACTGTGGCTATAAGCACTTTCATTAAAACACACTTCTTTGAGGTTTTAAGCTCAGAACGTGAATCTGTGCATGTTTCTGGCTTGGGAACTGCTTCAGATCACTTTGCAATGCTTATGTGCTATTGATTGGTCCTTTGAGCATGTATTGCCTTTGGGAAGTGAACACAAGCTTCTGAAGTGAAAATATCTACTTTTTATAAAACTTTCTTTTTTTTTAATTATGTGTGTCAAAAATGTTCATTCTTTGAGTAACAGCGGGAAAGTGACAAACATGAGTGAATTGTCACGATATGACTGCATAGGAGTTAATATGCTGCTATCTCTGTAAGGAAGCGAGCTAGAGCGCTGAAACTGTGGCTATACGCACTTTCATGAAAACACGCTTCTTTGAGGTTTTAAGCTCAGAACGTGAATCTGTGCATGTTTCTGGCCTGGATACTGCTTCAGATCACTGGGCAATGCATATATGGTATCGAATGGTCCTTTGTGCATGTCTTGCCATTGGGAAGTGAATATAAGCTTCTGAAGTGAATATATGCACTTTTTAAAAACTTTCTTTTTTTTTTAGTTCAGCGTGTCAAAAATGTTCATTCTGTGCGTAACTCAGAAGGAAAGTGACAAAAATGAGTGAATTGTCATTATATGAGTGAATTTGCTGCTATCTCTGGAAGGAAGCGAGCTTGAGCGCTGAAACTGAGGCTATACGCACTTTCATGAAAACACGCTTCTTTGAGGTTTTAAGCTCAGAACGTGAATCTGTGCATGATTCTGGCCTGGGAACTGCTTCAGATCACTGTGTTATGCATATATGGTATCGATTGGTGCAATGTGCATGTCTTGTCATAGGGAAGTGAATATAAGCTTCTGAAGTGAAAATATCCACTTTTTAAAAAACTTTCTTTTTTTTTAGTTCTGTGTGTCAAAAATGTTCATTCTGTGAGTAACAGTGTGAAAGTGACAATCATGAGTGAATTGTCACGATATGACTGAATTGGAGTAAATTTGCTGCTATCTCCGCCAGGAAGCGAGCTAGAGCCCTGAAACTGTGGCTATACGCACTTTCATGAAAACACGCTTCTTTGAGGTTTTAAGCTCAGAACGTGAATCTGTGCATGTTTCTGGCCTGGTAATTGCTTCAGATCACTGGGCAATGCATATATGGTATCGAATGGTCCTTTGTGCATGTATTGCAATTGGGAAGTGAATATAAGCTTCTGAAGTGAATATATGCACTTTTTAAAAAAACTTCTTTTTTTTTAGTTCTGTGTGTCAAAAATGTTCATTCTGTGAGTAAAAGTGTGAAAGTGACAAACATGAGTGAATTGTCACGATATGACTGAATTGGAGTAAATTTGCTGCTATCTCCGCCAGGAAGCGAGCTAGAGCCCTGAAACTGTGGCTATACGCACTTTCATGAAAACACGCTTCTTTGAGGTTTTAAGCTCAGAACGTGAATCTGTGCATGTTTCTGGCCTGGTAACTGCTTCAGATCACTGGGCAATGCATATATGGTATCGAATGGTCCTTTGTGCATGTATTGCAATTGGGAAGTGAATATAAGCTTCTGAAGTGAATATATGCACTTTTTAAAAACTTTCTTTTTTTTTTAGTTCAGCGTGTCAAAAATGTTCATTCTGTGCGTAACTCAGAAGGAAAGTGACAAAAATGAGTGAATTGTCATTATATGAGTGAATTTGCTGCTATCCCTGGAAGGAAGCGAGCCTGAGCGCTGAAACTGAGGCTATACGCACTTTCATGAAAACACGCTTCTTTGAGGTTTTAAGCTCAGAACGTGAATCTGTGCATGATTCTGGCCTGGGAACTGCTTCAGATCACTGTGCTATGCATATATGGTATCGATTGGTGCAATGTGCATGTCTTGTCATAGGGAAGTGAATATAAGCTTCTGAAGTGAAAATATCCACTTTTTAAAAAACTTTCTTTTTTTTTAGTTCTGTGTGTCAAAAATGTTCATTCTGTGAGTAACAGTGTGAAAGTGACAAACATGAGTGAATTGTCACGATATGACTGAATTGGAGTAAATTTGCTGCTATCTCCGCCAGGAAGCGAGCTAGAGCCCTGAAACTGTGGCTATACGCACTTTCATGAAAACACGCTTCTTTGAGGTTTTAAGCTCAGAACGTGAATCTGTGCATGTTTCTGGCCTGGGAACTGCTTCAGATCACTGTGGAATGCATATAATGTATCAATTGGTGCAATGTGTTTGTCTTGTCATAGGGAAGTGAATATAAGCTTCTGAAGTGAAAATATCCACTTTTTAAAAAACTTTCTTTTTTTTTAGTTCTGTGTGTCAAAAATGTTCATTCTGTGAGAAACAGTGGAAAAGTAACAGTCATGAGTGAATTGTCACGATATGACTGAATTGGAGTAAATTTGCTGCTATCTCCGCCAGGAAGCGAGCTAGAGCCCTGAAACTGTGGCTATACGCACTTTCACGAAAACACGCTTCTTTGAGGTTTTAAGCTCAGAACGTGAATCTGTGCATGTTTCTGGCCTGGTAACTACTTCAGATCACTGGGCAATGCATATATGGTATCGAATGGTCCTTTGTGCATGTATTGCAATTGGGAAGTGAATATAAGCTTCTGAAGTGAATATATGCACTTTTTAAAAAAACTTCTTTTTTTTTAGTTCTGTGTGTCAAAAATGTTCATTCTGTGAGAAACAGTGGAAAAGTAACAGTCATGAGTGAATTGTCACGATATGACTGAATTGGAGTAAATTTGCTGCTATCTCCGCCAGGAAGCGAGCTAGAGCCCTGAAACTGTGGCTATACGCACTTTCATGAAAACACGCTTCTTTGAGGTTTTAAGCTCAGAACGTGAATCTGTGCATGTTTCTGGCCTGGGAACTGCTTCAGATCACTGTGGAATGCATATAATGTATCAATTGGTGCAATGTGTTTGTCTTGTCATAGGGAAGTGAATATAAGCTTCTGAAGTGAAAATATCCACTTTTTAAAAAACTTTCTTTTTTTTTAGTTCTGTGTGTCAAAAATGTTCATTCTGTGAGAAACAGTGGAAAAGTAACAGTCATGAGTGAATTGTCACGATATGACTGAATTGGAGTAAATTTGCTGCTATCTCTGCCAGGAAGCGAGCTAGAGCGCTGAAACTGTGGCTATAAGCACTTTCATTAAAACACACTTCTTTGAGGTTTTAAGCTCAGAACGTGAATCTGTGCATGTTTCTGGCTTGGGAACTGCTTCAGATCACTTTGCAATGCTTATGTGCTATTGATTGGTCCTTTGAGCATGTATTGCCTTTGGGAAGTGAACACAAGCTTCTGAAGTGAAAATATCTACTTTTTATAAAACTTTCTTTTTTTTTAATTATGTGTGTCAAAAATGTTCATTCTTTGAGTAACAGCGGGAAAGTGACAAACATGAGTGAATTGTCACGATATGAATGCATAGGAGTTAATATGCTGCTATCTCTGTAAGGAAGCGAGCTAGAGCGCTGAAACTGTGGCTATACGCACTTTCATGAAAACACGCTTCTTTGAGGTTTTAAGCTCAGAACGTGAATCTGTGCATGTTTCTGGCCTGGATACTGCTTCAGATCACTGGGCAATGCATATATGGTATCGAATGGTCCTTTGTGCATGTCTTGCCATTGGGAAGTGAATATAAGCTTCTGAAGTGAATATATGCACTTTTTAAAAACTTTCTTTTTTTTTTTAGTTCAGCGTGTCAAAAATGTTCATTCTGTGCGTAACTCAGAAGGAAAGTGACAAAAATGAGTGAATTGTCATTATATGAGTGAATTTGCTGCTATCTCTGGAAGGAAGCGAGCTTGAGCGCTGAAACTGAGGCTATACGCACTTTCATGAAAACACGCTTCTTTGAGGTTTTAAGCTCAGAACGTGAATCTGTGCATGTTTCTGGCTTGGGAACTGCTTCAGATCACTGTGTTATGCATATATGGTATCGATTGGTGCAATGTGCATGTCTTGTCATAGGGAAGTGAATATAAGCTTCTGAAGTGAAAATATCCACTTTTTAAAAAACTTTCTTTTTTTTTAGTTCTGTGTGTCAAAAATGTTCATTCTGTGAGTAACAGTGTGAAAGTGACAATCATGAGTGAATTGTCACGATATGACTGAATTGGAGTAAATTTGCTGCTATCTCCGCCAGGAAGCGAGCTAGAGCCCTGAAACTGTGGCTATACGCACTTTCATGAAAACACGCTTCTTTGAGGTTTTAAGCTCAGAACGTGAATCTGTGCATGTTTCTGGCCTGGTAATTGCTTCAGATCACTGGGCAATGCATATATGGTATCGAATGGTCCTTTGTGCATGTATTGCAATTGGGAAGTGAATATAAGCTTCTGAAGTGAATATATGCACTTTTTAAAAAAACTTCTTTTTTTTTAGTTCTGTGTGTCAAAAATGTTCATTCTGTGAGTAAAAGTGTGAAAGTGACAAACATGAGTGAATTGTCACGATATGACTGAATTGGAGTAAATTTGCTGCTATCTCCGCCAGGAAGCGAGCTAGAGCCCTGAAACTGTGGCTATACGCACTTTCATGAAAACACGCTTCTTTGAGGTTTTAAGCTCAGAACGTGAATCTGTGCATGTTTCTGGCCTGGTAACTGCTTCAGATCACTGGGCAATGCATATATGGTATCGAATGGTCCTTTGTGCATGTATTGCAATTGGGAAGTGAATATAAGCTTCTGAAGTGAATATATGCACTTTTTAAAAAAACTTCTTTTTTTTTAGTTCTGTGTGTCAAAAATGTTCATTCTGTGAGAAACAGTGGAAAAGTAACAGTCATGAGTGAATTGTCACGATATGACTGAATTGGAGTAAATTTGCTGCTATCTCCGCCAGGAAGCGAGCTAGAGCCCTGAAACTGTGGCTATACGCACTTTCATGAAAACACGCTTCTTTGAGGTTTTAAGCTCAGAACGTGAATCTGTGCATGTTTCTGGCCTGGGAACTGCTTCAGATCACTGGGCAATGCATATATGGTATGGAATGGTCCTTTGTGCATGTATTGCAATTGTGAAGTGAATATAAGCTTCTGAAGTGAATATATGCACTTTTTAAAAAAACTTATTTTTTTTTAGTTCAGCGTGTCGAAAATGTTAATTCTGAGCGTAACTCCGTAGGAAAGTGACAAACATGAGTGAATTGTCATGATATGACTGAATTGGAGTGAATTTGCTTCTATCTCTGTAAGGAAGCGAGCTAGAGCGCTGAATCTGTGGCTATACGCACTTTCATGAAAACACGCTTCTTTGAGGTTTTAAGCTTGGATCGTGAATCTGTGCATGCTTTTGGCCTGGGAACTGCTTCAGATCACTGTGGAATGCATATGTGGTATTGATTGGTGCACTGGGCATGTATTGCCATTGGGAAGTGAACACAAGCTTCTGAAGTGAAAATATCTACTTTTTATAAAACTTTCTCTTTTTTTAGTTCTGTGTGTCAAAAATGTTCATTCTGTGAGTAACAGTGGGAAAGTAACAATCATGAGTGAATTGTCAGGATATGACTGAATTGGACTAAATTTGATGCTATCTCTGCCAGGAAGCGAGCTAGAGCGCTGAAACTGTGGCTATAAGCACTTTCATTAAAACACACTTCTTTGAGGTTTTAAACTCAGAACGTGAATCTGTGCATGTTTCTGGCTTGGGAACTGCTTCAGATCACTTTGCAATGCTTATGTGCTATTGATTGGTCCTTTGAGCATGTATTGCCTTTGGGAAGTGAACACAAGCTTCTGAAGTGAAAATATCTACTTTTTATAAAACTTTCTTTTTTTTTAATTATGTGTGTCAAAAATGTTCATTCTGTGAGTAACAGCGGGAAAGTGACAAACATGAGTGAATTGTCACGATATGACTGAATAGGAGTTAATATGCTGCTATCTCTGTAAGGAAGCGAGCTAGAGCGCTGAAACTGTGGCTATACGCACTTTCATGAAAACACGCTTCTTTGAGGTTTTAAGCTCAGAACGTGAATCTGTGCATGTTTCTGGCCTGGATACTGCTTCAGATCACTGGGCAATGCATATATGGCATCGAATGGTCCTTTGTGCATGTCTTGCCATTGGGAAGTGAATATAAGCTTCTGAAGTGAATATATGCACTTTTTAAAAACTTTCTTTTTTTTTTAGTTCAGCGTGTCAAAAATGTTCATTCTGTGCGTAACTCAGAAGGAAAGTGACAAAAATGAGTGAATTGTCATTATATGAGTGAATTTGCTGCTATCTCTGGAAGGAAGCGAGCTTGAGCGCTGAAACTGAGGCTATACGCACTTTCATGAAAACACGCTTCTTTGAGGTTTTAAGCTCAGAACGTGAATCTGTGCATGTTTCTGGCTTGGGAACTGCTTCAGATCACTGTGCTATGCATATATGGTATCGATTGGTGCAATGTGCATGTCTTGTCATAGGGAAGTGAATATAAGCTTCTGAAGTGAAAATATCCACTTTTTAAAAAACTTTCTTTTTTTTTAGTTCTGTGTGTCAAAAATGTTCATTCTGTGAGTAACAGTGTGAAAGTGACAAACATGAGTGAATTGTCACGATATGACTGAATTGGAGTAAATTTGCTGCTATCTCCGCCAGGAAGCGAGCTAGAGCCCTGAAACTGTGGCTATACGCACTTTCATGAAAACACGCTTCTTTGAGGTTTTAAGCTCAGAACGTGAATCTGTGCATGTTTCTGGCCTGGGAACTGCTTCAGATCACTGTGGAATGCATATAATGTATCAATTGGTGCAATGTGTTTGTCTTGTCATAGGGAAGTGAATATAAGCTTCTGAAGTGAAAATATCCACTTTTTAAAAAACTTTCTTTTTTTTTAGTTCTGTGTGTCAAAAATGTTCATTCTGTGAGAAACAGTGGAAAAGTAACAGTCATGAGTGAATTGTCACGATATGACTGAATTGGAGTAAATTTGCTGCTATCTCCGCCAGGAAGCGAGCTAGAGCCCTGAAACTGTGGCTATACGCACTTTCATGAAAACACGCTTCTTTGAGGTTTTAAGCTCAGAACGTGAATCTGTGCATGTTTCTGGCCTGGTAACTACTTCAGATCACTGGGCAATGCATATATGGTATCGAATGGTCCTTTGTGCATGTATTGCAATTGGGAAGTGAATATAAGCTTCTGAAGTGAATATATGCACTTTTTAAAAAAACTTCTTTTTTTTTAGTTCTGTGTGTCAAAAATGTTCATTCTGTGAGAAACAGTGGAAAAGTAACAGTCATGAGTGAATTGTCACGATATGACTGAATTGGAGTAAATTTGCTGCTATCTCCGCCAGGAAGCGAGCTAGAGCCCTGAAACTGTGGCTATACGCACTTTCATGAAAACACGCTTCTTTGAGGTTTTAAGCTCAGAACGTGAATCTGTGCATGTTTCTGGCCTGGGAACTGCTTCAGATCACTGTGGAATGCATATAATGTATCAATTGGTGCAATGTGTTTGTCTTGTCATAGGGAAGTGAATATAAGCTTCTGAAGTGAAAATATCCACTTTTTAAAAAACTTTCTTTTTTTTGTTCTGTGTGTCAAAAATGTTCATTCTGTGAGAAACAGTGGAAAAGTAACAGTCATGAGTGAATTGTCACGATATGACTGAATTGGAGTAAATTTGCTGCTATCTCTGCCAGGAAGCGAGCTAGAGCGCTGAAACTGTGGCTATAAGCACTTTCATTAAAACACACTTCTTTGAGGTTTTAAGCTCAGAACGTGAATCTGTGCATGTTTCTGGCTTGGGAACTGCTTCAGATCACTTTGCAATGCTTATGTGCTATTGATTGGTCCTTTGAGCATGTATTGCCTTTGGGAAGTGAACACAAGCTTCTGAAGTGAAAATATCTACTTTTTATAAAACTTTCTTTTTTTTTAATTATGTGTGTCAAAAATGTTCATTCTTTGAGTAACAGCGGGAAAGTGACAAACATGAGTGAATTGTCACGATATGACTGCATAGGAGTTAATATGCTGCTATCTCTGTAAGGAAGCGAGCTAGAGCGCTGAAACTGTGGCTATACGCACTTTCATGAAAACACGCTTCTTTGAGGTTTTAAGCTCAGAACGTGAATCTGTGCATGTTTCTGGCCTGGATACTGCTTCAGATCACTGGGCAATGCATATATGGTATCGAATGGTCCTTTGTGCATGTCTTGCCATTGGGAAGTGAATATAAGCTTCTGAAGTGACTATATGCACTTTTTAAAAACTTTCTTTTTTTTTTAGTTCAGCGTGTCAAAAATGTTCATTCTGTGCGTAACTCAGAAGGAAAGTGACAAAAATGAGTGAATTGTCATTATATGAGTGAATTTGCTGCTATCTCTGGAAGGAAGCGAGCTTGAGCGCTGAAACTGAGGCTATACGCACTTTCATGAAAACACGCTTCTTTGAGGTTTTAAGCTCAGAACGTGAATCTGTGCATGTTTCTGGCCTGGTAATTGCTTCAGATCACTGGGCAATGCATATATGGTATCGAATGGTCCTTTGTGCATGTATTGCAATTGGGAAGTGAATATAAGCTTCTGAAGTGAATATATGCACTTTTTAAAAAAACTTCTTTTTTTTTAGTTCTGTGTGTCAAAAATGTTCATTCTGTGAGTAAAAGTGTGAAAGTGACAAACATGAGTGAATTGTCACGATATGACTGAATTGGAGTAAATTTGCTGCTATCTCCGCCAGGAAGCGAGCTAGAGCCCTGAAACTGTGGCTATACGCACTTTCATGAAAACACGCTTCTTTGAGGTTTTAAGCTCAGAACGTGAATCTGTGCATGTTTCTGGCCTGGTAACTGCTTCAGATCACTGGGCAATGCATATATGGTATCGAATGGTCCTTTGTGCATGTATTGCAATTGGGAAGTGAATATAAGCTTCTGAAGTGAATATATGCACTTTTTAAAAAAACTTCTTTTTTTTTAGTTCTGTGTGTCAAAAATGTTCATTCTGTGAGAAACCGTGGAAAAGTAACAGTCATGAGTGAATTGTCACGATATGACTGAATTGGAGTAAATTTGCTGCTATCTCCGCCAGGAAGCGAGCTAGAGCCCTGAAACTGTGGCTATACGCACTTTCATGAAAACACGCTTCTTTGAGGTTTTAAGCTCAGAACGTGAATCTGTGCATGTTTCTGGCCTGGGAACTGCTTCAGATCACTGGGCAATGCATATATGGTATCGAATGGTCCTTTGTGCATGTATTGCAATTGTGAAGTGAATATAAGCTTCTGAAGTGAATATATGCACTTTTTAAAAAAACTTATTTTTTTTTAGTTCAGCGTGTCGAAAATGTTAATTCTGAGCGTAACTCCGTAGGAAAGTGACAAACATGAGTGAATTGTCATGATATGACTGAATTGGAGTGAATTTGCTGCTATCTCTGTAAGGAAGCGAGCTAGAGCGCTGAATCTGTGGCTATACGCACTTTCATGAAAACACGCTTCTTTGAGGTTTTAAGCTTGGATCGTTAATCTGTGCATGCTTTTGGCCTGGGAACTGCTTCAGATCACTGTGGAATGCATATGTGGTATTGATTGGTGCACTGGGCATGTATTGCCATTGGGAAGTGAACACAAGCTTCTGAAGTGAAAATATCTACTTTTTATAAAACTTTCTCTTTTTTACTTCTGTGTGTCAAAAATGTTCATTCTGTGAGTAACAGTGGGAAAGTAACAATCATGAGTGAATTGTCAGGATATGACTGAATTGGACTAAATTTGATGCTATCTCTGCCAGGAAGCGAGCTAGAGCGCTGAAACTGTGGCTATAAGCACTTTCATTAAAACACACTTCTTTGAGGTTTTAAGCTCAGAACGTGAATCTGTGCATGTTTCCGGCTTGGGAACTGCTTCAGATCACTGTGGAATGCATATGTGCTATTGATTGGTCCTTTGAGCATGTTTTGCCTTTGGGAAGTGAACACAAGCTTCTGAAGTGAAAATATCTACTTTTTATAAAACTTTCTTTTTTTTTAATTATGTGTGTCAAAAATGTTCATTCTGTGAGTAACAGCGGGAAAGTGACAAACATGAGTGAATTGTCACGATATGACTGAATAGGAGTTAATATGCTGCTATCTCTGTAAGGAAGCGAGCTAGAGCGCTGAAACTGTGGCTATACGCACTTTCATGAAAACACGCTTCTTTGAGGTTTTAAGCTCAGAACGTGAATCTGTGCATGTTTCTGGCCTGGATACTGCTTCAGATCACTGGGCAATGCATATATGGTATCGAATGGTCCTTTGTGCATGTCTTGCCATTGGGAAGTGAATATAAGCTTCTGAAGTGAATATATGCACTTTTTAAAAACTTTCTTTTTTTTTTGTTCAGCGTGTCAAAAATGTTCATTCTATGCGTAACTCAGAAGGAAAGTGACAAAAATGAGTGAATTGTCATTATATGAGTGAATTTGCTGCTATCTCTGGAAGGAAGCGAGCTTGAGCGCTGAAACTGAGGCTATACGCACTTTCATGAAAACACGCTTCTTTGAGGTTTTAAGCTCAGAACGTGAATCTGTGCATGATTCTGGCCTGGGAACTGCTTCAGATCACTGTGCTATGCATATATGGTATCGATTGGTGCAATGTGCATGTCTTGTCATAGGGAAGTGAATATAAGCTTCTGAAGTGAAAATATCCACTTTTTAAAAAACTTTCTTTTTTTTTAGTTCTGTGTGTCAAAAATGTTCATTCTGTGAGAAACAGTGGAAAAGTAACAGTCATGAGTGAATTGTCACGATATGACTGAATTGGAGTAAATTTGCTGCTATCTCCGCCAGGAAGCGAGCTAGAGCCCTGAAACTGTGGCTATACGCACTTTCATGAAAACACGCTTCTTTGAGGTTTTAAGCTCAGAACGTGAATCTGTGCATGTTTCTGGCCTGGGAACTGCTTCAGATCACTGTGGAATGCATATAATGTATCAATTGGTGCAATGTGTTTGTCTTGTCATAGGGAAGTGAATATAAGCTTCTGAAGTGAAAATATCCACTTTTTAAAAAACTTTCTTTTTTTTTAGTTCTGTGTGTCAAAAATGTTCATTCTGTGAGAAACAGTGGAAAAGTAACAATCATGAGTGAATTGTCAGGATATGACTGAATTGGACTAAATTTGATGCTATCTCTGCCAGGAAGCAAGCTAGAGCGCTGAAACTGTGGCTATAAGCACTTTCATTAAAACACACTTCTTTGAGGTTTTAAGCTCAGAACGTGAATCTGTGCATGTTTCTGGCTTGGGAACTGCTTCAGATCACTTTGCAATGCTTATGTGCTATTGATTGGTCCTGTGAGCATGTATTGCCTTTGGGAAGTGAACACAAGCTTCTGAAGTGAAAATATCTACTTTTTATAAAACTTTCTTTTTTTTAATTATGTGTGTCAAAAATGTTCATTCTGTGAGTAACAGCGGGAAAGTGACAAACATGAGTGAATTGTCACGATATGACTGAATAGGAGTAAATTTGCTGCTATCTCCGCCAGGAAGCGAGCTAGAGCCCTGAAACTGTGGCTATACGCACTTTCATGAAAACACGCTTCTTTGAGGTTTTAAGCTCAGAACGTGAATCTGTGCATGTTTCTGGCCTGGGAACTGCTTCAGATCACTGTGGAATGCATATAATGTATCAATTGGTGCAATGTGTTTGTCTTGTCATAGGGAAGTGAATATAAGCTTCTGAAGTGAAAATATCCACTTTTTAAAAAACTTTCTTTTTTTTTAGTTCTGTGTGTCAAAAATGTTCATTCTGTGAGAAACAGTGGAAAAGTAACAGTCATGAGTGAATTGTCACGATATGACTGAATTGGAGTAAATTTGCTGCTATCTCCGCCAGGAAGCGAGCTAGAGCCCTGAAACTGTGGCTATACGCACTTTCATGAAAACACGCTTCTTTGAGGTTTTAAGCTCAGAACGTGAATCTGTGCATGTTTCTGGCCTGGTAACTGCTTCAGATCACTGGGCAATGCATATATGGTATCGAATGGTCCTTTGTGCATGTATTGCAATTGGGAAGTGAATATAAGCTTCTGAAGTGAATATATGCACTTTTTAAAAAAACTTCTTTTTTTTTAGTTCTGTGTGTCAAAAATGTTCATTCTGTGAGAAACAGTGGAAAAGTAACAGTCATGAGTGAATTGTCACGATATGACTGAATTGGAGTAAATTTGCTGCTATCTCCGCCAGGAAGCGAGCTAGAGCCCTGAAACTGTGGCTATACGCACTTTCATGAAAACACGCTTCTTTGAGGTTTTAAGCTCAGAACGTGAATCTGTGCATGTTTCTGGCCTGGGAACTGCTTCAGATCACTGGGCAATGCATATATGGTATCGAATGGTCCTTTGTGCATGTATTGCAATTGTGAAGTGAATATAAGCTTCTGAAGTGAATATATGCACTTTTTAAAAAAACTTATTTTTTTTTAGTTCAGCGTGTCGAAAATGTTAATTCTGTGCGTAACTCCGTAGGAAAGTGACAAACATGAGTGAATTGTCATGATATGACTGAATTGGAGTGAATTTGCTGCTATCTCTGTAAGGAAGCGAGCTAGAGCGCTGAATCTGTGGCTATACGCACTTTCATGAAAACACGCTTCTTTGAGGTTTTAAGCTTGGATCGTGAATCTGTGCATGCTTTTGGCCTGGGAACTGCTTCAGATCACTGTGGAATGCATATGTGGTATTGATTGGTGCACTGGGCATGTATTGCCATTGTGAAGTGAACACAAGCTTCTGAAGTGAAAATATCTACTTTTTATAAAACTTTCTCTTTTTTTAGTTCTGTGTGTCAAAAATGTTCATTCTGTGAGTAACAGTGGGAAAGTAACAATCATGAGTGAATTGTCAGGATATGACTGAATTGGACTAAATTTGATGCTATCTCTGCCAGGAAGCGAGCTAGAGCGCTGAAACTGTGGCTATAAGCACTTTCATTAAAAGACACTTCTTTGAGGTTTTAAGCTCAGAACGTGAATCTGTGCATGTTTCTGGCTTGGGAACTGCTTCAGATCACTTTGCAATGCTTATGTGCTATTGATTGGTCCTGTGAGCATGTATTGCCTTTGGGAAGTGAACACAAGCTTCTGAAGTGAAAATATCTACTTTTTATAAAACTTTCTTTTTTTTTAATTATGTGTGTCAAAAATGTTCATTCTGTGAGTAACAGCGGGAAAGTGACAAACATGAGTGAATTGTCACGATATGACTGAATAGGAGTTAATATGCTGCTATCTCTGTAAGGAAGCGAGCTAGAGCGCTGAAACTGTGGCTATACGCACTTTCATGAAAACACGCTTCTTTGAGGTTTTAAGCTCAGAACGTGAATCTGTGCATGTTTCTGGCCTGGATACTGCTTCAGATCACTGGGCAATGCATATATGGTATCGAATGGTCCTTTGTGCGTGTCTTGCCATTGGGAAGTGAATATAAGCTTCTGAAGTGAATATATGCACTTTTTAAAAACTTTCTTTTTTTTTTAGTTCAGCGTGTCAAAAATGTTCATTCTGTGCGTAACTCAGAAGGAAAGTGACAAAAAATGAGTGAATTGTCATTATATGAGTGAATTTGCTGCTATCTCTGGAAGGAAGCGAGCTTGAGCGCTGAAACTGAGGCTATACGCACTTTCATGAAAACACGCTTCTTTGAGGTTTTAAGCTCAGAACGTGAATCTGTGCATGATTCTGGCCTGGGAACTGCTTCAGATCACTGTGCTATGCATATATGGTATCGATTGGTGCAATGTGCATGTCTTGTCATAGGGAAGTGAATATAAGCTTCTGAAGTGAAAATATCCACTTTTTAAAAAACTTTCTTTTTTTTTAGTTCTGTGTGTCAAAAATGTTCATTCTGTGAGTAACAGTGTGAAAGTGACAAACATGAGTGAATTGTCACGATATGACTGAATTGGAGTAAATTTGCTGCTATCTCCGCCAGGAAGCGAGCTAGAGCCCTGAAACTGTGGCTATACGCACTTTCATGAAAACACGCTTCTTTGAGGTTTTAAGCTCAGAACGTGAATCTGTGCATGTTTCTGGCCTGGTAACTGCTTCAGATCACTGGGCAATGCATATATGGTATCGAATGGTCCTTTGTGCATGTATTGCAATTGGGAAGTGAATATAAGCTTCTGAAGTGAATATATGCACTTTTTAAAAAAACTTCTTTTTTTTTAGTTCTGTGTGTCAAAAATGTTCATTCTGTGAGTAACAGTGTGAAAGTGACAAACATGAGTGAATTGTCACGATATGACTGAATTGGAGTAAATTTGCTGCTATCTCCGCCAGGAAGCGAGCTAGAGCCCTGAAACTGTGGCTATACGCACTTTCATGAAAACACGCTTCTTTGAGGTTTTAAGCTCAGAACGTGAATCTGTGCATGTTTCTGGCCTGGTAACTGCTTCAGATCACTGGGCAATGCATATATGGTATCGAATGGTCCTTTGTGCATGTATTGCAATTGGGAAGTGAATATAAGCTTCTGAAGTGAATATATGCACTTTTTAAAAAAACTTCTTTTTTTTTAGTTCTGTGTGTCAAAAATGTTCATTCTGTGAGAAACAGTGGAAAAGTAACAGTCATGAGTGAATTGTCACGATATGACTGAATTGGAGTAAATTTGCTGCTATCTCCGGCAGGAAGCGAGCTAGAGCCCTGAAACTGTGGCTATACGCACTTTCATGAAAACACGCTTCTTTGAGGTTTTAAGCTCAGAACGTGAATCTGTGCATGTTTCTGGCCTGGTAACTGCTTCAGATCACTGGGCAATGCATATATGGTATCGAATGGTCCTTTGTGCATGTATTGCAATTGGGAAGTGAATATAAGCTTCTGAAGTGAATATATGCACTTTTTAAAAAAACTTCTTTTTTTTTTAGTTCTGTGTGTCAAAAATGTTCATTCTGTGAGAAACGGTGGAAAAGTAACAGTCATGAGTGAATTGTCACGATATGACTGAATTGGAGTAAATTTGCTGCTATCTCCGCCAGGAAGCGAGCTAGAGCCCTGAAACTGTGGCTATACGCACTTTCATGAAAACACGCTTCTTTGAGGTTTTAAGCTCAGAACGTGAATCTGTGCATGTTTCTGGCCTGGGAACTGCTTCAGATCACTGGGCAATGCATATATGGTATCGAATGGTCCTTTGTGCATGTATTGCAATTGTGAAGTGAATATAAGCTTCTGAAGTGAATATATGCACTTTTTAAAAAAACTTATTTTTTTTTAGTTCAGCGTGTCGAAAATGTTAATTCTGAGCGTAACTCCGTAGGAAAGTGACAAACATGAGTGAATTGTCATGATATGACTGAATTGGAGTGAATTTGCTGCTATCTCTGTAAGGAAGCGAGCTAGAGCGCTGAATCTGTGGCTATACGCACTTTCATGAAAACACGCTTCTTTGAGGTTTTAAGCTTGGATCGTGAATCTGTGCATGCTTTTGGCCTGGGAACTGCTTCAGATCACTGTGGAATGCATATGTGGTATTGATTGGTGCACTGGGCATGTATTGCCATTGGGAAGTGAACACAAGCTTCTGAAGTGAAAATATCTACTTTTTATAAAACTTTCTCTTTTTTTAGTTCTGTGTGTCAAAAATGTTCATTCTGTGAGTAACAGTGGGAAAGTAACAATCATGAGTGAATTGTCAGGATATGACTGAATTGGACTAAATTTGATGCTATCTCTGCCAGGAAGCGTGCTAGAGCGCTGAAACTGTGGCTATAAACACTTTCATTAAAACACACTTCTTTGAGGTTTTAAGCTCAGAACGTGAATCTGTGCATGTTTCTGGCTTGGGAACTGCTTCAGATCACTTTGCAATGCTTATGTGCTATTGATTGGTCCTTTGAGCATGTATTGCCTTTGGGAAGTGAACACAAGCTTCTGAAGTGAAAATATCTACTTTTTATAAAACTTTCTTTTTTTTAATTATGTGTGTCAAAAATGTTCATTCTGTGAGTAACAGCGGGAAAGTGACAAACATGAGTGAATTGTCACGATATGACTGAATAGGAGTTAATATGCTGCTATCTCTGTTAGGAAGCGAGCTAGAGCGCTGAAACTGTGGCTATACGCACTTTCATGAAAACACGCTTCTTTGAGGTTTTAAGCTCAGAACGTGAATCTGTGCATGTTTCTGGCCTGGATACTGCTTCAGATCACTGGGCAATGCATATATGGTATCGAATGGTCCTTTGTGCATGTCTTGCCATTGGGAAGTGAATATAAGCTTCTGAAGTGAATACATGCACTTTTTAAAAACTTTCTTTTTTTTTTAGTTCAGCGTGTCAAAAATGTTCATTCTGTGCGTAACTCAGAAGGAAAGTGACAAAAATGAGTGAATTGTCATTATATGAGTGAATTTGCTGCTATCTCTGGAAGGAAGCGAGCTTGAGCGCTGAAACTGAGGCTATACGCACTTTCATGAAAACACGCTTCTTTGAGGTTTTAAGCTCAGAACGTGAATCTGTGCATGATTCTGGCCTGGGAACTGCTTCAGATCACTGTGCTATGCATATATGGTATCGATTGGTGCAATGTGCATGTCTTGTCATAGGGAAGTGAATATAAGCTTCTGAAGTGAAAATATCCACTTTTTAAAAAACTTTCTTTTTTTTTAGTTCTGTGTGTCAAAAATGTTCATTCTGTGAGTAACAGTGTGAAAGTGACAAACATGAGTGAATTGTCACGATATGACTGAATTGGAGTAAATTTGCTGCTATCTCCGCCAGGAAGCGAGCTAGAGCCCTGAAACTGTGGCTATACGCACTTTCATGAAAACACGCTTCTTTGAGGTTTTAAGCTCAGAACGTGAATCTGTGCATGTTTCTGGCCTGGTAACTGCTTCAGATCACTGGGCAATGCATATATGGTATCGAATGGTCCTTTGTGCATGTATTGCAATTGGGAAGTGAATATAAGCTTCTGAAGTGAATATATGCACTTTTTAAAAAAACTTCTTTTTTTTTAGTTCTGTGTGTCAAAAATGTTCATTCAGTGAGAAACAGTGGAAAAGTAACAGTCATGAGTGAATTGTCACGATATGACTGAATTGGAGTAAATTTGCTGCTATCTCCGCCAGGAAGCGAGCTAGAGCCCTGAAACTGTGGCTATACGCACTTTCATGAAAACACGCTTCTTTGAGGTTTTAAGCTCAGAACGTGAATCTGTGCATGTTTCTGGCCTGGGAACTGCTTCAGATCACTGTGGAATGCATATAATGTATCAATTGGTGCAATGTGTTTGTCTTGTCATAGGGAAGTGAATATAAGCTTCTGAAGTGAAAATATCCACTTTTTAAAAAACTTTCTTTTTTTTTAGTTCTGTGTGTCAAAAATGTTCATTCTGTGAGAAACAGTGGAAAAGTAACAGTCATGAGTGAATTGTCACGATATGACTGAATTGGAGTAAATTTGCTGCTATCTCCGCCAGGAAGCGAGCTAGAGCCCTGAAACTGTGGCTATACGCACTTTCATGAAAACACGCTTCTTTGAGGTTTTAAGCTCAGAACGTGAATCTGTGCATGTTTCTGGCCTGGTAACTGCTTCAGATCACTGGGCAATGCATATATGGTATCGAATGGTCCTTTGTGCATGTATTGCAATTGGGAAGTGAATATAAGCTTCTGAAGTGAATATATGCACTTTTTAAAAAAACTTATTTTTTTTTAGTTCAGCGTGTCGAAAATGTTAATTCTGAGCGTAACTCCGTAGGAAAGTGACAAACATGAGTGAATTGTCATGATATGACTGAATTGGAGTGAATTTGCTGCTATCTCTGTAAGGAAGCGAGCTAGAGCGCTGAATCTGTGGCTATACGCACTTTCATGAAAACACGCTTCTTTGAGGTTTTAAGCTTGGATCGTGAATCTGTGCATGCTTTTGGCCTGGGAACTGCTTCAGATCACTGTGGAATGCATATGTGGTATTGATTGGTGCACTGGGCATGTATTGCCATTGGGAAGTGAACACAAGCTTCTGAAGTGAAAATATCTACTTTTTATAAAACTTTCTCTTTTTTTAGTTCTGTGTGTCAAAAATGTTCATTTTGTGAGTAACAGTGGGAAAGTAACAATCATGAGTGAATTGTCAGGATATGACTGAATTGCACTAAATTTGATGCTATCTCTGCCAGGAAGCAAGCTAGAGCGCTGAAACTGTGGCTATAAGCACTTTCATTAAAACACACTTCTTTGAGGTTTTAAGCTCAGAACGTGAATCTGTGCATGTTTCTGGCTTGGGAACTGCTTCAGATCACTTTGCAATGCTTATGTGCTATTGATTGGTCCTTTGAGCATGTATTGCCTTTGGGAAGTGAACACAAGCTTCTGAAGTGAAAATATCTACTTTTTATAAAACTTTCTTTTTTTTAATTATGTGTGTCAAAAATGTTCATTCTGTGAGTAACAGCGGGAAAGTGACAAACATGAGTGAATTGTCACGATATGACTGAATAGGAGTTAATATGCTGCTATCTCTGTAAGGAAGCGAGCTAGAGCGCTGAAACTGTGGCTATACGCACTTTCATGAAAACACGCTTCTTTGAGGTTTTAAGCTCAGAACGTGAATCTGTGCATGTTTCTGGCCTGGATACTGCTTCAGATCACTGGGCAATGCATATATGGTATCGAATGGTCCTTTGTGCATGTCTTGCCATTGGGAAGTGAATATAAGCTTCTGAAGTGAATACATGCACTTTTTAAAAACTTTCTTTTTTTTTTAGTTCAGCGTGTCAAAAATGTTCATTCTGTGCGTAACTCAGAAGGAAAGTGACAAAAATGAGTGAATTGTCATTATATGAGTGAATTTGCTGCTATCTCTGGAAGGAAGCGAGCTTGAGCGCTGAAACTGAGGCTATACGCACTTTCATGAAAACACGCTTCTTTGAGGTTTTAAGCTCAGAACGTGAATCTGTGCATGATTCTGGCCTGGGAACTGCTTCAGATCACTGTGCTATGCATATATGGTATCGATTGGTGCAATGTGCATGTCTTGTCATAGGGAAGTGAATATAAGCTTCTGAAGTGAAAATATCCACTTTTTAAAAAACTTTCTTTTTTTTTAGTTCTGTGTGTCAAAAATGTTCATTCTGTGAGTAACAGTGTGAAAGTGACAAACATGAGTGAATTGTCACGATATGACTGAATTGGAGTAAATTTGCTGCTATCTCCGCCAGGAAGCGAGCTAGAGCCCTGAAACTGTGGCTATACGCACTTTCATGAAAACACGCTTCTTTGAGGTTTTAAGCTCAGAACGTGAATCTGTGCATGTTTCTGGCCTGGTAACTGCTTCAGATCACTGGGCAATGCATATATGGTATCGAATGGTCCTTTGTGCATGTATTGCAATTGGGAAGTGAATATAAGCTTCTGAAGTGAATATATGCACTTTTTAAAAAAACTTCTTTTTTTTTAGTTCTGTGTGTCAAAAATGTTCATTCAGTGAGAAACAGTGGAAAAGTAACAGTCATGAGTGAATTGTCACGATATGACTGAATTGGAGTAAATTTGCTGCTATCTCCGCCAGGAAGCGAGCTAGAGCCCTGAAACTGTGGCTATACGCACTTTCATGAAAACACGCTTCTTTGAGGTTTTAAGCTCAGAACGTGAATCTGTGCATGTTTCTGGCCTGGGAACTGCTTCAGATCACTGTGGAATGCATATAATGTATCAATTGGTGCAATGTGTTTGTCTTGTCATAGGGAAGTGAATATAAGCTTCTGAAGTGAAAATATCCACTTTTTAAAAAACTTTCTTTTTTTTTAGTTCTGTGTGTCAAAAATGTTCATTCTGTGAGAAACAGTGGAAAAGTAACAGTCATGAGTGAATTGTCACGATATGACTGAATTGGAGTAAATTTGCTGCTATCTCCGCCAGGAAGCGAGCTAGAGCCCTGAAACTGTGGCTATACGCACTTTCATGAAAACACGCTTCTTTGAGGTTTTAAGCTCAGAACGTGAATCTGTGCATGTTTCTGGCCTGGTAACTGCTTCAGATCACTGGGCAATGCATATATGGTATCGAATGGTCCTTTGTGCATGTATTGCAATTGGGAAGTGAATATAAGCTTCTGAAGTGAATATATGCACTTTTTAAAAAAACTTATTTTTTTTTAGTTCAGCGTGTCGAAAATGTTAATTCTGAGCGTAACTCCGTAGGAAAGTGACAAACATGAGTGAATTGTCATGATATGACTGAATTGGAGTGAATTTGCTGCTATCTCTGTAAGGAAGCGAGCTAGAGCGCTGAATCTGTGGCTATACGCACTTTCATGAAAACACGCTTCTTTGAGGTTTTAAGCTTGGATCGTGAATCTGTGCATGCTTTTGGCCTGGGAACTGCTTCAGATCACTGTGGAATGCATATGTGGTATTGATTGGTGCACTGGGCATGTATTGCCATTGGGAAGTGAACACAAGCTTCTGAAGTGAAAATATCTACTTTTTATAAAACTTTCTCTTTTTTTAGTTCTGTGTGTCAAAAATGTTCATTCTGTGAGTAACAGTGGGAAAGTAACAATCATGAGTGAATTGTCAGGATATGACTGAATTGGACTAAATTTGATGCTATCTCTGCCAGGAAGCAAGCTAGAGCGCTGAAACTGTGGCTATAAGCACTTTCATTAAAACACACTTCTTTGAGGTTTTAAGCTCAGAACGTGAATCTGTGCATGTTTCTGGCTTGGGAACTGCTTCAGATCACTTTGCAATGCTTATGTGCTATTGATTGGTCCTTTGAGCATGTATTGCCTTTGGGAAGTGAACACAAGCTTCTGAAGTGAAAATATCTACTTTTTATAAAACTTTCTTTTTTTTAATTATGTGTGTCAAAAATGTTCATTCTGTGAGTAACAGCGGGAAAGTGACAAACATGAGTGAATTGTCACGATATGACTGAATAGGAGTTAATATGCTGCTATCTCTGTAAGGAAGCGAGCTAGAGCGCTGAAACTGTGGCTATACGCACTTTCATGAAAACACGCTTCTTTGAGGTTTTAAGCTCAGAACGTGAATCTGTGCATGTTTCTGGCCTGGATACTGCTTCAGATCACTGGGCAATGCATATATGGTATCGAATGGTCCTTTGTGCATGTCTTGCCATTGGGAAGTGAATATAAGCTTCTGAAGTGAATATATGCACTTTTTAAAAACTTTCTTTTTTTTTTAGTTCAGCGTGTCAAAAATGTTCATTCTGTGCGTAACTCAGAAGGAAAGTGACAAAAATGAGTGAATTGTCATTATATGAGTGAATTTGCTGCTATCTCTGGAAGGAAGCGAGCTTGAGCGCTGAAACTGAGGCTATACGCACTTTCATGAAAACACGCTTCTTTGAGGTTTTAAGCTCAGAACGTGAATCTGTGCATGATTCTGGCCTGGGAACTGCTTCAGATCACTGTGCTATGCATATATGGTATCGATTGGTGCAATGTGCATGTCTTGTCATAGGGAAGTGAATATAAGCTTCTGAAGTGAAAATATCCACTTTTTAAAAAACTTTCTTTTTTTTTAGTTCTGTGTGTCAAAAATGTTCATTCTGTGAGTAACAGTGTGAAAGTGACAAACATGAGTGAATTGTCACGATATGACTGAATTGGAGTAAATTTGCTGCTATCTCCGCCAGGAAGCGAGCTAGAGCCCTGAAACTGTGGCTATACGCACTTTCAAGAAAACACGCTTCTTTGAGGTTTTAAGCTCAGAACGTGAATCTGTGCATGTTTCTGGCCTGGTAACTGCTTCAGATCACTGGGCAATGCATATATGGTATCGAATGGTCCTTTGTGCATGTATTGCAATTGGGAAGTGAATATAAGCTTCTGAAGTGAATATATGCACTTTTTAAAAAAACTTCTTTTTTTTTAGTTCTGTGTGTCAAAAATGTTCATTCTGTGAGTAACAGTGTGAAAGTGACAAACATGAGTGAATTGTCACGATATGACTGAATTGGAGTAAATTTGCTGCTATCTCCGCCAGGAAGCGAGCTAGAGCCCTGAAACTGTGGCTATACGCACTTTCATGAAAACACGCTTCTTTGAGGTTTTAAGCTCAGAACGTGAATCTGTGCATGTTTCTGGCCTGGTAACTGCTTCAGATCACTGGGCAATGCATATATGGTATCGAATGGTCCTTTGTGCATGTATTGCAATTGGGAAGTGAATATAAGCTTCTGAAGTGAATATATGCACTTTTTAAAAAAACTTCTTTTTTTTTAGTTCTGTGTGTCAAAAATGTTCATTCTGTGAGAAACAGTGGAAAAGTAACAGTCATGAGTGAATTGTCACGATATGACTGAATTGGAGTAAATTTGCTGCTATCTCCGCCAGGAAGCGAGCTAGAGCCCTGAAACTGTGGCTATACGCACTTTCATGAAAACACGCTTCTTTGAGGTTTTAAGCTCAGAACGTGAATCTGTGCATGTTTCTGGCCTGGTAACTGCTTCAGATCACTGGGCAATGCATATATGGTATCGAATGGTCCTTTGTGCATGTATTGCAATTGGGAAGTGAATATAAGCTTCTGAAGTGAATATATGCACTTTTTAAAAAAACTTCTTTTTTTTTAGTTCTGTGTGTCAAAAATGTTCATTCTGTGAGAAACAGTGGAAAAGTAACAGTCATGAGTGAATTGTCACGATATGACTGAATTGGAGTAAATTTGCTGCTATCTCCGCCAGGAAGCGAGCTAGAGCCCTGAAACTGTGGCTATACGCACTTTCATGAAAACACGCTTCCTTGAGGTTTTAAGCTCAGAACGTGAATCTGTGCATGTTTCTGGCCTGGGAACTGCTTCAGATCACTGGGCAATGCATATATGGTATCGAATGGTCCTTTGTGCATGTATTGCAATTGTGAAGTGAATATAAGCTTCTGAAGTGAATATATGCACTTTTTAAAAAAACTTATTTTTTTTTAGTTCAGCGTGTCGAAAATGTTAATTCTGAGCGTAACTCCGTAGGAAAGTGACAAACATGAGTGAATTGTCATGATATGACTGAATTGGAGTGAATTTGCTGCTATCTCTGTAAGGAAGCGAGCTAGAGCGCTGAATCTGTGGCTATACGCACTTTCATGAAAACACGCTTCTTTGAGGTTTTAAGCTTGGATCGTGAATCTGTGCATGCTTTTGGCCTGGGAACTGCTTCAGATCACTGTGGAATGCATATGTGGTATTGATTGGTGCACTGGGCATGTATTGCCATTGGGAAGTGAACACAAGCTTCTGAAGTGAAAATATCTACTTTTTATAAAACTTTCTCTTTTTTTAGTTCTGTGTGTCAAAAATGTTCATTCTGTGAGTAACAGTGGGAAAGTAACAATCATGAGTGAATTGTCAGGATATGACTGAATTGGACTAAATTTGATGCTATCTCTGCCAGGAAGCGAGCTAGAGCGCTGAAACTGTGGCTATAAACACTTTCATTAAAACACACTTCTTTGAGGTTTTAAGCTCAGAACGTGAATCTGTGCATGTTTCTGGCTTGGGAACTGCTTCAGATCACTTTGCAATGCTTATGTGCTATTGATTGGTCCTTTGAGCATGTATTGCCTTTGGGAAGTGAACACAAGCTTCTGAAGTGAAAATATCTACTTTTTATAAAACTTTCTTTTTTTTAATTATGTGTGTCAAAAATGTTCATTCTGTGAGTAACAGCGGGAAAGTGACAAACATGAGTGAATTGTCACGATATGACTGAATAGGAGTTAATATGCTGCTATCTCCGCCAGGAAGCGAGCTAGAGCCCTGAAACTGTGGCTATACGCACTTTCATGAAAACACGCTTCTTTGAGGTTTTAAGCTCAGAACGTGAATCTGTGCATGTTTCTGGCCTGGTAACTGCTTCAGATCACTGGGCAATGCATATATGGTATCGAATGGTCCTTTGTGCATGTATTGCAATTGGGAAGAGAATATAAGCTTCTGAAGTGAATATATGCACTTTTTAAAAAAACTTCTTTTTTTTTAGTTCTGTGTGTCAAAAATGTTCATTCTGTGAGAAACAGTGGAAAAGTAACAGTCATGAGTGAATTGTCACGATATGACTGAATTGGAGTAAATTTGCTGCTATCTCCGCCAGGAAGCGAGCTAGAGCCCTGAAACTGTGGCTATACGCACTTTCATGAAAACACGCTTCTTTGAGGTTTTAAGCTCAGAACGTGAATCTGTGCATGTTTCTGGCCTGGTAACTGCTTCAGATCACTGGGCAATGCATATATGGTATCGAATGGTCCTTTGTGCATGTATTGCAATTGGGAAGTGAATATAAGCTTCTGAAGTGAATATATGCACTTTTTAAAAAAACTTCTTTTTTTTTAGTTCTGTGTGTCAAAAATGTTCATTCTGTGAGAAACAGTGGAAAAGTAACAGTCATGAGTGAATTGTCACGATATGACTGAATTGGAGTAAATTTGCTGCTATCTCCGCCAGGAAGCGAGCTAGAGCCCTGAAACTGTGGCTATACGCACTTTCATGAAAACACGCTTCTTTGAGGTTTTAAGCTCAGAACGTGAATCTGTGCATGTTTCTGGCCTGGGAACTGCTTCAGATCACTGTGGAATGCATATAATGTATCAATTGGTGCAATGTGTTTGTCTTGTCATAGGGAAGTGAATATAAGCTTCTGAAGTGAAAATATCCACTTTTTAAAAAACTTTCTTTTTTTTTAGTTCTGTGTGTCAAAAATGTTCATTCTGTGAGAAACAGTGGAAAAGTAACAGTCATGAGTGAATTGTCACGATATGACTGAATTGGAGTAAATTTGCTGCTATCTCCGCCAGGAAGCGAGCTAGAGCCCTGAAACTGTGGCTATACGCACTTTCATGAAAACACGCTTCTTTGAGGTTTTAAGCTCAGAACGTGAATCTGTGCATGTTTCTGGCCTGGTAACTGCTTCAGATCACTGGGCAATGCATATATGGTATCGAATGGTCCTTTGTGCATGTATTGCAATTGGGAAGTGAATATAAGCTTCTGAAGTGAATATATGCACTTTTTAAAAAAACTTATTTTTTTTTAGTTCAGCGTGTCGAAAATGTTAATTCTGAGCGTAACTCCGTAGGAAAGTGACAAACATGAGTGAATTGTCATGATATGACTGAATTGGAGTGAATTTGCTGCTATCTCTGTAAGGAAGCGAGCTAGAGCGCTGAATCTGTGGCTATACGCACTTTCATGAAAACACGCTTCTTTGAGGTTTTAAGCTTGGATCGTGAATCTGTGCATGCTTTTGGCCTGGGAACTGCTTCAGATCACTGTGGAATGCATATGTGGTATTGATTGGTGCACTGGGCATGTATTGCCATTGGGAAGTGAACACAAGCTTCTGAAGTGAAAATATCTACTTTTTATAAAACTTTCTCTTTTTTTAGTTCTGTGTGTCAAAAATGTTCATTCTGTGAGTAACAGTGGGAAAGTAACAATCATGAGTGAATTGTCAGGATATGACTGAATTGGACTAAATTTGATGCTATCTCTGCCAGGAAGCAAGCTAGAGCGCTGAAACTGTGGCTATAAGCACTTTCATTAAAACACACTTCTTTGAGGTTTTAAGCTCAGAACGTGAATCTGTGCATGTTTCTGGCTTGGGAACTGCTTCAGATCACTTTGCAATGCTTATGTGCTATTGATTGGTCCTTTGAGCATGTATTGCCTTTGGGAAGTGAACACAAGCTTCTGAAGTGAAAATATCTACTTTTTATAAAACTTTCTTTTTTTTAATTATGTGTGTCAAAAATGTTCATTCTGTGAGTAACAGCGGGAAAGTGACAAACATGAGTGAATTGTCACGATATGACTGAATAGGAGTTAATATGCTGCTATCTCTGTAAGGAAGCGAGCTAGAGCGCTGAAACTGTGGCTATACGCACTTTCATGAAAACACGCTTCTTTGAGGTTTTAAGCTCAGAACGTGAATCTGTGCATGTTTCTGGCCTGGATACTGCTTCAGATCACTGGGCAATGCATATATGGTATCGAATGGTCCTTTGTGCATGTCTTGCCATTGGGAAGTGAATATAAGCTTCTGAAGTGAATATATGCACTTTTTAAAAACTTTCTTTTTTTTTTAGTTCAGCGTGTCAAAAATGTTCATTCTGTGCGTAACTCAGAAGGAAAGTGACAAAAATGAGTGAATTGTCATAATATGAGTGAATTTGCTGCTATCTCTGGAAGGAAGCGAGCTTGAGCGCTGAAACTGAGGCTATACGCACTTTCATGAAAACACGCTTCTTTGAGGTTTTAAGCTCAGAACGTGAATCTGTGCATGATTCTGGCCTGGGAACTGCTTCAGATCACTGTGCTATGCATATATGGTATCGATTGGTGCAATGTGCATGTCTTGTCATAGGGAAGTGAATATAAGCTTCTGAAGTGAAAATATCCACTTTTTAAAAAACTTTCTTTTTTTTTAGTTCTGTGTGTCAAAAATGTTCATTCTGTGAGTAACAGTGGGAAAGTAACAATCATGAGTGAATTGTCAGGATATGACTGAATTGGACTAAATTTGATGCTATCTCTGCCAGGAAGCGAGCTAGAGCGCTGAAACTGTGGCTATAAACACTTTCATTAAAACACACTTCTTTGAGGTTTTAAGCTCAGAACGTGAATCTGTGCATGTTTCTGGCTTGGGAACTGCTTCAGATCACTTTGCAATGCTTATGTGCTATTGATTGGTCCTTTGAGCATGTATTGCCTTTGGGAAGTGAACACAAGCTTCTGAAGTGAAAATATCTACTTTTTATAAAACTTTCTTTTTTTTAATTATGTGTGTCAAAAATGTTCATTCTGTGAGTAACAGCGGGAAAGTGACAAACATGAGTGAATTGTCACGATATGACTGAATAGGAGTTAATATGCTGCTATCTCCGCCAGGAAGCGAGCTAGAGCCCTGAAACTGTGGCTATACGCACTTTCATGAAAACACGCTTCTTTGAGGTTTTAAGCTCAGAACGTGAATCTGTGCATGTTTCTGGCCTGGTAACTGCTTCAGATCACTGGGCAATGCATATATGGTATCGAATGGTCCTTTGTGCATGTATTGCAATTGGGAAGTGAATATAAGCTTCTGAAGTGAATATATGCACTTTTTAAAAAAACTTCTTTTTTTTTAGTTCTGTGTGTCAAAAATGTTCATTCTGTGAGAAACAGTGGAAAAGTAACAGTCATGAGTGAATTGTCACGATATGACTGAATTGGAGTAAATTTGCTGCTATCTCCGCCAGGAAGCGAGCTAGAGCCCTGAAACTGTGGCTATACGCACTTTCATGAAAACACGCTTCTTTGAGGTTTTAAGCTCAGAACGTGAATCTGTGCATGTTTCTGGCCTGGTAACTGCTTCAGATCACTGGGCAATGCATATATGGTATCGAATGGTCCTTTGTGCATGTATTGCAATTGGGAAGTGAATATAAGCTTCTGAAGTGAATATATGCACTTTTTAAAAAAACTTCTTTTTTTTTAGTTCTGTGTGTCAAAAATGTTCATTCTGTGAGAAACAGTGGAAAAGTAACAGTCATGAGTGAATTGTCACGATATGACTGAATTGGAGTAAATTTGCTGCTATCTCCGCCAGGAAGCGAGCTAGAGCCCTGAAACTGTGGCTATACGCACTTTCATGAAAACACGCTTCTTTGAGGTTTTAAGCTCAGAACGTGAATCTGTGCATGTTTCTGGCCTGGGAACTGCTTCAGATCACTGTGGAATGCATATAATGTATCAATTGGTGCAATGTGTTTGTCTTGTCATAGGGAAGTGAATATAAGCTTCTGAAGTGAAAATATCCACTTTTTAAAAAACTTTCTTTTTTTTTAGTTCTGTGTGTCAAAAATGTTCATTCTGTGAGAAACAGTGGAAAAGTAACAGTCATGAGTGAATTGTCACGATATGACTGAATTGGAGTAAATTTGCTGCTATCTCCGCCAGGAAGCGAGCTAGAGCCCTGAAACTGTGGCTATACGCACTTTCATGAAAACACGCTTCTTTGAGGTTTTAAGCTCAGAACGTGAATCTGTGCATGTTTCTGGCCTGGTAACTGCTTCAGATCACTGGGCAATGCATATATGGTATCGAATGGTCCTTTGTGCATGTATTGCAATTGGGAAGTGAATATAAGCTTCTGAAGTGAATATATGCACTTTTTAAAAAAACTTATTTTTTTTTAGTTCAGCGTGTCGAAAATGTTAATTCTGAGCGTAACTCCGTAGGAAAGTGACAAACATGAGTGAATTGTCATGATATGACTGAATTGGAGTGAATTTGCTGCTATCTCTGTAAGGAAGCGAGCTAGAGCGCTGAATCTGTGGCTATACGCACTTTCATGAAAACACGCTTCTTTGAGGTTTTAAGCTTGGATCGTGAATCTGTGCATGCTTTTGGCCTGGGAACTGCTTCAGATCACTGTGGAATGCATATGTGGTATTGATTGGTGCACTGGGCATGTATTGCCATTGGGAAGTGAACACAAGCTTCTGAAGTGAAAATATCTACTTTTTATAAAACTTTCTCTTTTTTTAGTTCTGTGTGTCAAAAATGTTCATTCTGTGAGTAACAGTGGGAAAGTAACAATCATGAGTGAATTGTCAGGATATGACTGAATTGGACTAAATTTGATGCTATCTCTGCCAGGAAGCAAGCTAGAGCGCTGAAACTGTGGTTATAAGCACTTTCATTAAAACACACTTCTTTGAGGTTTTAAGCTCAGAACGTGAATCTGTGCATGTTTCTGGCTTGGGAACTGCTTCAGATCACTTTGCAATGCTTATGTGCTATTGATTGGTCCTTTGAGCATGTATTGCCTTTGGGAAGTGAACACAAGCTTCTGAAGTGAAAATATCTACTTTTTATAAAACTTTCTTTTTTTTAATTATGTGTGTCAAAAATGTTCATTCTGTGAGTAACAGCGGGAAAGTGACAAACATGAGTGAATTGTCACGATATGACTGAATAGGAGTTAATATGCTGCTATCTCTGTAAGGAAGCGAGCTAGAGCGCTGAAACTGTGGCTATACGCACTTTCATGAAAACACGCTTCTTTGAGGTTTTAAGCTCAGAACGTGAATCTGTGCATGTTTCTGGCCTGGATACTGCTTCAGATCACTGGGCAATGCATATATGGTATCGAATGGTCCTTTGTGCATGTCTTGCCATTGGGAAGTGAATATAAGCTTCTGAAGTGAATATATGCACTTTTTAAAAACTTTCTTTTTTTTTTAGTTCAGCGTGTCAAAAATGTTCATTCTGTGCGTAACTCAGAAGGAAAGTGACAAAAATGAGTGAATTGTCATTATATGAGTGAATTTGCTGCTATCTCTGGAAGGAAGCGAGCTTGAGCGCTGAAACTGAGGCTATACGCACTTTCATGAAAACACGCTTCTTTGAGGTTTTAAGCTCAGAACGTGAATCTGTGCATGATTCTGGCCTGGGAACTGCTTCAGATCACTGTGCTATGCATATATGGTATCGATTGGTGCAATGTGCATGTCTTGTCATAGGGAAGTGAATATAAGCTTCTGAAGTGAAAATATCCACTTTTTAAAAAACTTTCTTTTTTTTTAGTTCTGTGTGTCAAAAATGTTCATTCTGTGAGTAACAGTGTGAAAGTGACAAACATGAGTGAATTGTCACGATATGACTGAATTGGAGTAAATTTGCTGCTATCTCCGCCAGGAAGCGAGCTAGAGCCCTGAAACTGTGGCTATACGCACTTTCAAGAAAACACGCTTCTTTGAGGTTTTAAGCTCAGAACGTGAATCTGTGCATGTTTCTGGCCTGGTAACTGCTTCAGATCACTGGGCAATGCATATATGGTATCGAATGGTCCTTTGTGCATGTATTGCAATTGGGAAGTGAATATAAGCTTCTGAAGTGAATATATGCACTTTTTAAAAAAACTTCTTTTTTTTTAGTTCTGTGTGTCAAAAATGTTCATTCTGTGAGTAACAGTGTGAAAGTGACAAACATGAGTGAATTGTCACGATATGACTGAATTGGAGTAAATTTGCTGCTATCTCCGCCAGGAAGCGAGCTAGAGCCCTGAAACTGTGGCTATACGCACTTTCATGAAAACACGCTTCTTTGAGGTTTTAAGCTCAGAACGTGAATCTGTGCATGTTTCTGGCCTGGTAACTGCTTCAGATCACTGGGCAATGCATATATGGTATCGAATGGTCCTTTGTGCATGTATTGCAATTGGGAAGTGAATATAAGCTTCTGAAGTGAATATATGCACTTTTTAAAAAAACTTCTTTTTTTTTAGTTCTGTGTGTCAAAAATGTTCATTCTGTGAGAAACAGTGGAAAAGTAACAGTCATGAGTGAATTGTCACGATATGACTGAATTGGAGTAAATTTGCTGCTATCTCCGCCAGGAAGCGAGCTAGAGCCCTGAAACTGTGGCTATACGCACTTTCATGAAAACACGCTTCTTTGAGGTTTTAAGCTCAGAACGTGAATCTGTGCATGTTTCTGGCCTGGTAACTGCTTCAGATCACTGGGCAATGCATATATGGTATCGAATGGTCCTTTGTGCATGTATTGCAATTGGGAAGTGAATATAAGCTTCTGAAGTGAATATATGCACTTTTTAAAAAAACTTCTTTTTTTTTAGTTCTGTGTGTCAAAAATGTTCATTCTGTGAGAAACAGTGGAAAAGTAACAGTCATGAGTGAATTGTCACGATATGACTGAATTGGAGTAAATTTGCTGCTATCTCCGCCAGGAAGCGAGCTAGAGCCCTGAAACTGTGGCTATACGCACTTTCATGAAAACACGCTTCCTTGAGGTTTTAAGCTCAGAACGTGAATCTGTGCATGTTTCTGGCCTGGGAACTGCTTCAGATCACTGGGCAATGCATATATGGTATCGAATGGTCCTTTGTGCATGTATTGCAATTGTGAAGTGAATATAAGCTTCTGAAGTGAATATATGCACTTTTTAAAAAAACTTATTTTTTTTTAGTTCAGCGTGTCGAAAATGTTAATTCTGAGCGTAACTCCGTAGGAAAGTGACAAACATGAGTGAATTGTCATGATATGACTGAATTGGAGTGAATTTGCTGCTATCTCTGTAAGGAAGCGAGCTAGAGCGCTGAATCTGTGGCTATACGCACTTTCATGAAAACACGCTTCTTTGAGGTTTTAAGCTTGGATCGTGAATCTGTGCATGCTTTTGGCCTGGGAACTGCTTCAGATCACTGTGGAATGCATATGTGGTATTGATTGGTGCACTGGGCATGTATTGCCATTGGGAAGTGAACACAAGCTTCTGAAGTGAAAATATCTACTTTTTATAAAACTTTCTCTTTTTTTAGTTCTGTGTGTCAAAAATGTTCATTCTGTGAGTAACAGTGGGAAAGTAACAATCATGAGTGAATTGTCAGGATATGACTGAATTGGACTAAATTTGATGCTATCTCTGCCAGGAAGCGAGCTAGAGCGCTGAAACTGTGGCTATAAACACTTTCATTAAAACACACTTCTTTGAGGTTTTAAGCTCAGAACGTGAATCTGTGCATGTTTCTGGCTTGGGAACTGCTTCAGATCACTTTGCAATGCTTATGTGCTATTGATTGGTCCTTTGAGCATGTATTGCCTTTGGGAAGTGAACACAAGCTTCTGAAGTGAAAATATCTACTTTTTATAAAACTTTCTTTTTTTTAATTATGTGTGTCAAAAATGTTCATTCTGTGAGTAACAGCGGGAAAGTGACAAACATGAGTGAATTGTCACGATATGACTGAATAGGAGTTAATATGCTGCTATCTCTGTAAGGAAGCGAGCTAGAGTGCTGAAACTGTGGCTATACGCACTTTCATGAAAACACGCTTCTTTGAGGTTTTAAGCTCAGAACGTGAATCTGTGCATGTTTCTGGCCTGGATACTGCTTCAGATCACTGGGCAATGCATATATGGTATCGAATGGTCCTTTGTGCATGTCTTGCCATTGGGAAGTGAATATAAGCTTCTGAAGTGAATATATGCACTTTTTAAAAACTTTCTTTTTTTTTTAGTTCAGCGTGTCAAAAATGTTCATTCTGTGCGTAACTCAGAAGGAAAGTGACAAAAATGAGTGAATTGTCATTATATGAGTGAATTTGCTGCTATCTCTGGAAGGAAGCGAGCTTGAGCGCTGAAACTGAGGCTATACGCACTTTCATGAAAACACGCTTCTTTGAGGTTTTAAGCTCAGAACGTGAATCTGTGCATGATTCTGGCCTGGGAACTGCTTCAGATCACTGTGCTATGCATATATGGTATCGATTGGTGCAATGTGCATGTCTTGTCATAGGGAAGTGAATATAAGCTTCTGAAGTGAAAATATCCACTTTTTAAAAAACTTTCTTTTTTTTTAGTTCTGTGTGTCAAAAATGTTCATTCTGTGAGTAACAGTGTGAAAGTGACAAACATGAGTGAATTGTCACGATATGACTGAATTGGAGTAAATTTGCTGCTATCTCCGCCAGGAAGCGAGCTAGAGCCCTGAAACTGTGGCTATACGCACTTTCATGAAAACACGCTTCTTTGAGGTTTTAAGCTCAGAACGTGAATCTGTGCATGTTTCTGGCCTGGTAACTGCTTCAGATCACTGGGCAATGCATATATGGTATCGAATGGTCCTTTGTGCATGTATTGCAATTGGGAAGTGAATATAAGCTTCTGAAGTGAATATATGCACTTTTTAAAAAAACTTCTTTTTTTTTAGTTCTGTGTGTCAAAAATGTTCATTCTGTGAGTAACAGTGTGAAAGTGACAAACATGAGTGAATTGTCACGATATGACTGAATTGGAGTAAATTTGCTGCTATCTCCGCCAGGAAGCGAGCTAGAGCCCTGAAACTGTGGCTATACGCACTTTCATGAAAACACGCTTCTTTGAGGTTTTAAGCTCAGAACGTGAATCTGTGCATGTTTCTGGCCTGGTAACTGCTTCAGATCACTGGGCAATGCATATATGGTATCGAATGGTCCTTTGTGCATGTATTGCAATTGGGAAGTGAATATAAGCTTCTGAAGTGAATATATGCACTTTTTAAAAAAACTTCTTTTTTTTTAGTTCTGTGTGTCAAAAATGTTCATTCTGTGAGAAACAGTGGAAAAGTAACAGTCATGAGTGAATTGTCACGATATGACTGAATTGGAGTAAATTTGCTGCTATCTCCGCCAGGAAGCGAGCTAGAGCCCTGAAACTGTGGCTATACGCACTTTCATGAAAACACGCTTCTTTGAGGTTTTAAGCTCAGAACGTGAATCTGTGCATGTTTCTGGCCTGGTAACTGCTTCAGATCACTGGGCAATGCATATATGGTATCGAATGGTCCTTTGTGCATGTATTGCAATTGGGAAGTGAATATAAGCTTCTGAAGTGAATATATGCACTTTTTAAAAAAACTTCTTTTTTTTTAGTTCTGTGTGTCAAAAATGTTCATTCTGTGAGAAACAGTGGAAAAGTAACAGTCATGAGTGAATTGTCACGATATGACTGAATTGGAGTAAATTTGCTGCTATCTCCGCCAGGAAGCGAGCTAGAGCCCTGAAACTGTGGCTATACGCACTTTCATGAAAACACGCTTCCTTGAGGTTTTAAGCTCAGAACGTGAATCTGTGCATGTTTCTGGCCTGGGAACTGCTTCAGATCACTGGGCAATGCATATATGGTATCGAATGGTCCTTTGTGCATGTATTGCAATTGTGAAGTGAATATAAGCTTCTGAAGTGAATATATGCACTTTTTAAAAAAACTTATTTTTTTTTAGTTCAGCGTGTCGAAAATGTTAATTCTGAGCGTAACTCCGTAGGAAAGTGACAAACATGAGTGAATTGTCATGATATGACTGAATTGGAGTGAATTTGCTGCTATCTCTGTAAGGAAGCGAGCTAGAGCGCTGAATCTGTGGCTATACGCACTTTCATGAAAACACGCTTCTTTGAGGTTTTAAGCTTGGATCGTGAATCTGTGCATGCTTTTGGCCTGGGAACTGCTTCAGATCACTGTGGAATGCATATGTGGTATTGATTGGTGCACTGGGCATGTATTGCCATTGGGAAGTGAACACAAGCTTCTGAAGTGAAAATATCTACTTTTTATAAAACTTTCTCTTTTTTTAGTTCTGTGTGTCAAAAATGTTCATTCTGTGAGTAACAGTGGGAAAGTAACAATCATGAGTGAATTGTCAGGATATGACTGAATTGGACTAAATTTGATGCTATCTCTGCCAGGAAGCGAGCTAGAGCGCTGAAACTGTGGCTATAAACACTTTCATTAAAACACACTTCTTTGAGGTTTTAAGCTCAGAACGTGAATCTGTGCATGTTTCTGGCTTGGGAACTGCTTCAGATCACTTTGCAATGCTTATGTGCTATTGATTGGTCCTTTGAGCATGTATTGCCTTTGGGAAGTGAACACAAGCTTCTGAAGTGAAAATATCTACTTTTTATAAAACTTTCTTTTTTTTAATTATGTGTGTCAAAAATGTTCATTCTGTGAGTAACAGCGGGAAAGTGACAAACATGAGTGAATTGTCACGATATGACTGAATAGGAGTTAATATGCTGCTATCTCTGTAAGGAAGCGAGCTAGAGCGCTGAAACTGTGGCTATACGCACTTTCATGAAAACACGCTTCTTTGAGGTTTTAAGCTCAGAACGTGAATCTGTGCATGTTTCTGGCCTGGATACTGCTTCAGATCACTGGGCAATGCATATATGGTATCGAATGGTCCTTTGTGCATGTCTTGCCATTGGGAAGTGAATATAAGCTTCTGAAGTGAATATATGCACTTTTTAAAAACTTTCTTTTTTTTTTAGTTCAGCGTGTCAAAAATGTTCATTCTGTGCGTAACTCAGAAGGAAAGTGACAAAAATGAGTGAATTGTCATTATATGAGTGAATTTGCTGCTATCTCTGGAAGGAAGCGAGCTTGAGCGCTGAAACTGAGGCTATACGCACTTTCATGAAAACACGCTTCTTTGAGGTTTTAAGCTCAGAACGTGAATCTGTGCATGATTCTGGCCTGGGAACTGCTTCAGATCACTGTGCTATGCATATATGGTATCGATTGGTGCAATGTGCATGTCTTGTCATAGGGAAGTGAATATAAGCTTCTGAAGTGAAAATATCCACTTTTTAAAAAACTTTCTTTTTTTTTAGTTCTGTGTGTCAAAAATGTTCATTCTGTGAGTAACAGTGTGAAAGTGACAAACATGAGTGAATTGTCACGATATGACTGAATTGGAGTAAATTTGCTGCTATCTCCGCCAGGAAGCGAGCTAGAGCCCTGAAACTGTGGCTATACGCACTTTCATGAAAACACGCTTCTTTGAGGTTTTAAGCTCAGAACGTGAATCTGTGCATGTTTCTGGCCTGGTAACTGCTTCAGATCACTGGGCAATGCATATATGGTATCGAATGGTCCTTTGTGCATGTATTGCAATTGGGAAGTGAATATAAGCTTCTGAAGTGAATATATGCACTTTTTAAAAAAACTTCTTTTTTTTTAGTTCTGTGTGTCAAAAATGTTCATTCTGTGAGTAACAGTGTGAAAGTGACAAACATGAGTGAATTGTCACGATATGACTGAATTGGAGTAAATTTGCTGCTATCTCCGCCAGGAAGCGAGCTAGAGCCCTGAAACTGTGGCTATACGCACTTTCATGAAAACACGCTTCTTTGAGGTTTTAAGCTCAGAACGTGAATCTGTGCATGTTTCTGGCCTGGTAACTGCTTCAGATCACTTGGCAATGCATATATGGTATCGAATGGTCCTTTGTGCATGTATTGCAATTGGGAAGTGAATATAAGCTTCTGAAGTGAATATATGCACTTTTTAAAAAAACTTCTTTTTTTTTAGTTCTGTGTGTCAAAAATGTTCATTCTGTGAGAAACAGTGGAAAAGTAACAGTCATGAGTGAATTGTCACGATATGACTGAATTGGAGTAAATTTGCTGCTATCTCCGCCAGGAAGCGAGCTAGAGCCCTGAAACTGTGGCTATACGCACTTTCATGAAAACACGCTTCTTTGAGGTTTTAAGCTCAGAACGTGAATCTGTGCATGTTTCTGGCCTGGTAACTGCTTCAGATCACTGGGCAATGCATATATGGTATCGAATGGTCCTTTGTGCATGTATTGCAATTGGGAAGTGAATATAAGCTTCTGAAGTGAATATATGCACTTTTTAAAAAAACTTCTTTTTTTTTAGTTCTGTGTGTCAAAAATGTTCATTCTGTGAGAAACAGTGGAAAAGTAACAGTCATGAGTGAATTGTCACGATATGACTGAATTGGAGTAAATTTGCTGCTATCTCCGCCAGGAAGCGAGCTAGAGCCCTGAAACTGTGGCTATACGCACTTTCATGAAAACACGCTTCCTTGAGGTTTTAAGCTCAGAACGTGAATCTGTGCATATTTCTGGCCTGGGAACTGCTTCAGATCACTGGGCAATGCATATATGGTATCGAATGGTCCTTTGTGCATGTATTGCAATTGTGAAGTGAATATAAGCTTCTGAAGTGAATATATGCACTTTTTAAAAAAACTTATTTTTTTTTAGTTCAGCGTGTCGAAAATGTTAATTCTGAGCGTAACTCCGTAGGAAAGTGACAAACATGAGTGAATTGTCATGATATGACTGAATTGGAGTGAATTTGCTGCTATCTCTGTAAGGAAGCGAGCTAGAGCGCTGAATCTGTGGCTATACGCACTTTCATGAAAACACGCTTCTTTGAGGTTTTAAGCTTGGATCGTGAATCTGTGCATGCTTTTGGCCTGGGAACTGCTTCAGATCACTGTGGAATGCATATGTGGTATTGATTGGTGCACTGGGCATGTATTGCCATTGGGAAGTGAACACGAGCTTCTGAAGTGAAAATATCTACTTTTTATAAAACTTTCTCTTTTTTTAGTTCTGTGTGTCAAAAATGTTCATTCTGTGAGTAACAGTGGGAAAGTAACAATCATGAGTGAATTGTCAGGATATGACTGAATTGGACTAAATTTGATGCTATCTCCGCCAGGAAGCGAGCTAGAGCCCTGAAACTGTGGCTATACGCACTTTCATGAAAACACGCTTCTTTGAGGTTTTAAGCTCAGAACGTGAATCTGTGCATGTTTCTGGCCTGGTAACTGCTTCAGATCACTGGGCAATGCATATATGGTATCGAATGGTCCTTTGTGCATGTATTGCAATTGGGAAGTGAATATAAGCTTCTGAAGTGAATATATGCACTTTTTAAAAAAACTTCTTTTTTTTTAGTTCTGTGTGTCAAAAATGTTCATTCTGTGAGAAACAGTGGAAAAGTAACAGTCATGAGTGAATTGTCACGATATGACTGAATTGGAGTAAATTTGCTGCTATCTCCGCCAGGAAGCGAGCTAGAGCCCTGAAACTGTGGCTATACGCACTTTCATGAAAACACGCTTCTTTGAGGTTTTAAGCTCAGAACGTGAATCTGTGCATGTTTCTGGCCTGGTAACTGCTTCAGATCACTGGGCAATGCATATATGGTATCGAATGGTCCTTTGTGCATGTATTGCAATTGGGAAGTGAATATAAGCTTCTGAAGTGAATATATGCACTTTTTAAAAAAACTTCTTTTTTTTTAGTTCTGTGTGTCAAAAATGTTCATTCTGTGAGAAACAGTGGAAAAGTAACAGTCATGAGTGAATTGTCACGATATGACTGAATTGGAGTAAATTTGCTGCTATCTCCGCCAGGAAGCGAGCTAGAGCCCTGAAACTGTGGCTATACGCACTTTCATGAAAACACGCTTCCTTGAGGTTTTAAGCTCAGAACGTGAATCTGTGCATGTTTCTGGCCTGGGAACTGCTTCAGATCACTGGGCAATGCATATATGGTATCGAATGGTCCTTTGTGCATGTATTGCAATTGTGAAGTGAATATAAGCTTCTGAAGTGAATATATGCACTTTTTAAAAAAACTTATTTTTTTTTAGTTCAGCGTGTCGAAAATGTTAATTCTGAGCGTAACTCCGTAGGAAAGTGACAAACATGAGTGAATTGTCATGATATGACTGAATTGGAGTGAATTTGCTGCTATCTCTGTAAGGAAGCGAGCTAGAGCGCTGAATCTGTGGCTATACGCACTTTCATGAAAACACGCTTCTTTGAGGTTTTAAGCTTGGATCGTGAATCTGTGCATGCTTTTGGCCTGGGAACTGCTTCAGATCACTGTGGAATGCATATGTGGTATTGATTGGTGCACTGGGCATGTATTGCCATTGGGAAGTGAACACAAGCTTCTGAAGTGAAAATATCTACTTTTTATAAAACTTTCTCTTTTTTTAGTTCTGTGTGTCAAAAATGTTCATTCTGTGAGTAACAGTGGGAAAGTAACAATCATGAGTGAATTGTCAGGATATGACTGAATTGGACTAAATTTGATGCTATCTCTGCCAGGAAGCGAGCTAGAGCGCTGAAACTGTGGCTATAAACACTTTCATTAAAACACACTTCTTTGAGGTTTTAAGCTCAGAACGTGAATCTGTGCATGTTTCTGGCTTGGGAACTGCTTCAGATCACTTTGCAATGCTTATGTGCTATTGATTGGTCCTTTGAGCATGTATTGCCTTTGGGAAGTGAACACAAGCTTCTGAAGTGAAAATATCTACTTTTTATAAAACTTTCTTTTTTTTAATTATGTGTGTCAAAAATGTTCATTCTGTGAGTAACAGCGGGAAAGTGACAAACATGAGTGAATTGTCACGATATGACTGAATAGGAGTTAATATGCTGCTATCTCTGTAAGGAAGCGAGCTAGAGCGCTGAAACTGTGGCTATACGCACTTTCATGAAAACACGCTTCTTTGAGGTTTTAAGCTCAGAACGTGAATCTGTGCATGTTTCTGGCCTGGATACTGCTTCAGATCACTGGGCAATGCATATATGGTATCGAATGGTCCTTTGTGCATGTCTTGCCATTGGGAAGTGAATATAAGCTTCTGAAGTGAATATATGCACTTTTTAAAAACTTTCTTTTTTTTTTAGTTCAGCGTGTCAAAAATGTTCATTCTGTGCGTAACTCAGAAGGAAAGTGACAAAAATGAGTGAATTGTCATTATATGAGTGAATTTGCTGCTATCTCTGGAAGGAAGCGAGCTTGAGCGCTGAAACTGAGGCTATACGCACTTTCATGAAAACACGCTTCTTTGAGGTTTTAAGCTCAGAACGTGAATCTGTGCATGATTCTGGCCTGGGAACTGCTTCAGATCACTGTGCTATGCATATATGGTATCGATTGGTGCAATGTGCATGTCTTGTCATAGGGAAGTGAATATAAGCTTCTGAAGTGAAAATATCCACTTTTTAAAAAACTTTCTTTTTTTTTAGTTCTGTGTGTCAAAAATGTTCATTCTGTGAGTAACAGTGTGAAAGTGACAAACATGAGTGAATTGTCACGATATGACTGAATTGGAGTAAATTTGCTGCTATCTCCGCCAGGAAGCGAGCTAGAGCCCTGAAACTGTGGCTATACGCACTTTCATGAAAACACGCTTCTTTGAGGTTTTAAGCTCAGAACGTGAATCTGTGCATGTTTCTGGCCTGGTAACTGCTTCAGATCACTGGGCAATGCATATATGGTATCGAATGGTCCTTTGTGCATGTATTGCAATTGGGAAGTGAATATAAGCTTCTGAAGTGAATATATGCACTTTTTAAAAAAACTTCTTTTTTTTTAGTTCTGTGTGTCAAAAATGTTCATTCTGTGAGTAACAGTGTGAAAGTGACAAACATGAGTGAATTGTCACGATATGACTGAATTGGAGTAAATTTGCTGCTATCTCCGCCAGGAAGCGAGCTAGAGCCCTGAAACTGTGGCTATACGCACTTTCATGAAAACACGCTTCTTTGAGGTTTTAAGCTCAGAACGTGAATCTGTGCATGTTTCTGGCCTGGTAACTGCTTCAGATCACTGGGCAATGCATATATGGTATCGAATGGTCCTTTGTGCATGTATTGCAATTGGGAAGTGAATATAAGCTTCTGAAGTGAATATATGCACTTTTTAAAAAAACTTCTTTTTTTTTAGTTCTGTGTGTCAAAAATGTTCATTCTGTGAGAAACAGTGGAAAAGTAACAGTCATGAGTGAATTGTCACGATATGACTGAATTGGAGTAAATTTGCTGCTATCTCCGCCAGGAAGCGAGCTAGAGCCCTGAAACTGTGGCTATACGCACTTTCATGAAAACACGCTTCTTTGAGGTTTTAAGCTCAGAACGTGAATCTGTGCATGTTTCTGGCCTGGTAACTGCTTCAGATCACTGGGCAATGCATATATGGTATCGAATGGTCCTTTGTGCATGTATTGCAATTGGGAAGTGAATATAAGCTTCTGAAGTGAATATATGCACTTTTTAAAAAAACTTCTTTTTTTTTAGTTCTGTGTGTCAAAAATGTTCATTCTGTGAGAAACAGTGGAAAAGTAACAGTCATGAGAGAATTGTCACGATATGACTGAATTGGAGTAAATTTGCTGCTATCTCCGCCAGGAAGCGAGCTAGAGCCCTGAAACTGTGGCTATACGCACTTTCATGAAAACACGCTTCCTTGAGGTTTTAAGCTCAGAACGTGAATCTGTGCATGTTTCTGGCCTGGGAACTGCTTCAGATCACTGGGCAATGCATATATGGTATCGAATGGTCCTTTGTGCATGTATTGCAATTGTGAAGTGAATATAAGCTTCTGAAGTGAATATATGCACTTTTTAAAAAAACTTATTTTTTTTTAGTTCAGCGTGTCGAAAATGTTAATTCTGAGCGTAACTCCGTAGGAAAGTGACAAACATGAGTGAATTGTCATGATATGACTGAATTGGAGTGAATTTGCTGCTATCTCTGTAAGGAAGCGAGCTAGAGCGCTGAATCTGTGGCTATACGCACTTTCATGAAAACACGCTTCTTTGAGGTTTTAAGCTTGGATCGTGAATCTGTGCATGCTTTTGGCCTGGGAACTGCTTCAGATCACTGTGGAATGCATATGTGGTATTGATTGGTGCACTGGGCATGTATTGCCATTGGGAAGTGAACACAAGCTTCTGAAGTGAAAATATCTACTTTTTATAAAACTTTCTCTTTTTTTAGTTCTGTGTGTCAAAAATGTTCATTCTGTGAGTAACAGTGGGAAAGTAACAATCATGAGTGAATTGTCAGGATATGACTGAATTGGACTAAATTTGATGCTATCTCTGCCAGGAAGCGAGCTAGAGCGCTGAAACTGTGGCTATAAACACTTTCATTAAAACACACTTCTTTGAGGTTTTAAGCTCAGAACGTGAATCTGTGCATGTTTCTGGCTTGGGAACTGCTTCAGATCACTTTGCAATGCTTATGTGCTATTGATTGGTCCTTTGAGCATGTATTGCCTTTGGGAAGTGAACACAAGCTTCTGAAGTGAAAATATCTACTTTTTATAAAACTTTCTTTTTTTTAATTATGTGTGTCAAAAATGTTCATTCTGTGAGTAACAGCGGGAAAGTGACAAACATGAGTGAATTGTCACGATATGACTGAATAGGAGTTAATATGCTGCTATCTCTGTAAGGAAGCGAGCTAGAGCGCTGAAACTGTGGCTATACGCACTTTCATGAAAACACGCTTCTTTGAGGTTTTAAGCTCAGAACGTGAATCTGTGCATGTTTCTGGCCTGGATACTGCTTCAGATCACTGGGCAATGCATATATGGTATCGAATGGTCCTTTGTGCATGTCTTGCCATTGGGAAGTGAATATAAGCTTCTGAAGTGAATATATGCACTTTTTAAAAACTTTCTTTTTTTTTTAGTTCAGCGTGTCAAAAATGTTCATTCTGTGCGTAACTCAGAAGGAAAGTGACAAAAATGAGTGAATTGTCATTATATGAGTGAATTTGCTGCTATCTCTGGAAGGAAGCGAGCTTGAGCGCTGAAACTGAGGCTATACGCACTTTCATGAAAACACGCTTCTTTGAGGTTTTAAGCTCAGAACGTGAATCTGTGCATGATTCTGGCCTGGGAACTGCTTCAGATCACTGTGCTATGCATATATGGTATCGATTGGTGCAATGTGCATGTCTTGTCATAGGGAAGTGAATATAAGCTTCTGAAGTGAAAATATCCACTTTTTAAAAAACTTTCTTTTTTTTTAGTTCTGTGTGTCAAAAATGTTCATTCTGTGAGTAACAGTGTGAAAGTGACAAACATGAGTGAATTGTCACGATATGACTGAATTGGAGTAAATTTGCTGCTATCTCCGCCAGGAAGCGAGCTAGAGCCCTGAAACTGTGGCTATACGCACTTTCATGAAAACACGCTTCTTTGAGGTTTTAAGCTCAGAACGTGAATCTGTGCATGTTTCTGGCCTGGTAACTGCTTCAGATCACTGGGCAATGCATATATGGTATCGAATGGTCCTTTGTGCATGTATTGCAATTGGGAAGTGAATATAAGCTTCTGAAGTGAATATATGCACTTTTTAAAAAAACTTCTTTTTTTTTAGTTCTGTGTGTCAAAAATGTTCATTCTGTGAGTAACAGTGTGAAAGTGACAAACATGAGTGAATTGTCACGATATGACTGAATTGGAGTAAATTTGCTGCTATCTCCGCCAGGAAGCGAGCTAGAGCCCTGAAACTGTGGCTATACGCACTTTCATGAAAACACGCTTCTTTGAGGTTTTAAGCTCAGAACGTGAATCTGTGCATGTTTCTGGCCTGGTAACTGCTTCAGATCACTGGGCAATGCATATATGGTATCGAATGGTCCTTTGTGCATGTATTGCAATTGGGAAGTGAATATAAGCTTCTGAAGTGAATATATGCACTTTTTAAAAAAACTTCTTTTTTTTTAGTTCTGTGTGTCAAAAATGTTCATTCTGTGAGAAACAGTGGAAAAGTAACAGTCATGAGTGAATTGTCACGATATGACTGAATTGGAGTAAATTTGCTGCTATCTCCGCCAGGAAGCGAGCTAGAGCCCTGAAACTGTGGCTATACGCACTTTCATGAAAACACGCTTCTTTGAGGTTTTAAGCTCAGAACGTGAATCTGTGCATGTTTCTGGCCTGGTAACTGCTTCAGATCACTGGGCAATGCATATATGGTATCGAATGGTCCTTTGTGCATGTATTGCAATTGGGAAGTGAATATAAGCTTCTGAAGTGAATATATGCACTTTTTAAAAAAACTTCTTTTTTTTTAGTTCTGTGTGTCAAAAATGTTCATTCTGTGAGAAACAGTGGAAAAGTAACAGTCATGAGTGAATTGTCACGATATGACTGAATTGGAGTAAATTTGCTGCTATCTCCGCCAGGAAGCGAGCTAGAGCCCTGAAACTGTGGCTATACGCACTTTCATGAAAACACGCTTCCTTGAGGTTTTAAGCTCAGAACGTGAATCTGTGCATGTTTCTGGCCTGGGAACTGCTTCAGATCACTGGGCAATGCATATATGGTATCGAATGGTCCTTTGTGCATGTATTGCAATTGTGAAGTGAATATAAGCTTCTGAAGTGAATATATGCACTTTTTAAAAAAACTTATTTTTTTTTAGTTCAGCGTGTCGAAAATGTTAATTCTGAGCGTAACTCCGTAGGAAAGTGACAAACATGAGTGAATTGTCATGATATGACTGAATTGGAGTGAATTTGCTGCTATCTCTGTAAGGAAGCGAGCTAGAGCGCTGAATCTGTGGCTATACGCACTTTCATGAAAACACGCTTCTTTGAGGTTTTAAGCTTGGATCGTGAATCTGTGCATGCTTTTGGCCTGGGAACTGCTTCAGATCACTGTGGAATGCATATGTGGTATTGATTGGTGCACTGGGCATGTATTGCCATTGGGAAGTGAACACGAGCTTCTGAAGTGAAAATATCTACTTTTTATAAAACTTTCTCTTTTTTTAGTTCTGTGTGTCAAAAATGTTCATTCTGTGAGTAACAGTGGGAAAGTAACAATCATGAGTGAATTGTCAGGATATGACTGAATTGGACTAAATTTGATGCTATCTCTGCCAGGAAGCGAGCTAGAGCGCTGAAACTGTGGCTATAAACACTTTCATTAAAACACACTTCTTTGAGGTTTTAAGCTCAGAACGTGAATCTGTGCATGTTTCTGGCCTGGGAACTGCTTCAGATCACTGTGGAATGCATATAATGTATCAATTGGTGCAATGTGTTTGTCTTGTCATAGGGAAGTGAATATAAGCTTCTGAAGTGAAAATATCCACTTTTTAAAAAACTTTCTTTTTTTTTAGTTCTGTGTGTCAAAAATGTTCATTCTGTGAGTAACAGTGTGAAAGTGACAAACATGAGTGAATTGTCACGATATGACTGAATTGGAGTAAATTTGCTGCTATCTCCGCCAGGAAGCGAGCTAGAGCCCTGAAACTGTGGCTATACGCACTTTCAAGAAAACACGCTTCTTTGAGGTTTTAAGCTCAGAACGTGAATCTGTGCATGTTTCTGGCCTGGTAACTGCTTCAGATCACTGGGCAATGCATATATGGTATCGAATGGTCCTTTGTGCATGTATTGCAATTGGGAAGTGAATATAAGCTTCTGAAGTGAATATATGCACTTTTTAAAAAAACTTCTTTTTTTTTAGTTCTGTGTGTCAAAAATGTTCATTCTGTGAGAAACAGTGGAAAAGTAACAGTCATGAGTGAATTGTCACGATATGACTGAATTGGAGTAAATTTGCTGCTATCTCCGCCAGGAAGCGAGCTAGAGCCCTGAAACTGTGGCTATACGCACTTTCATGAAAACACGCTTCTTTGAGGTTTTAAGCTCAGAACGTGAATCTGTGCATGTTTCTGGCCTGGTAACTGCTTCAGATCACTGGGCAATGCATATATGGTATCGAATGGTCCTTTGTGCATGTATTGCAATTGGGAAGTGAATATAAGCTTCTGAAGTGAATATATGCACTTTTTAAAAAAACTTCTTTTTTTTTAGTTCTGTGTGTCAAAAATGTTCATTCTGTGAGAAACAGTGAAAAAGTAACAGTCATGAGTGAATTGTCACGATATGACTGAATTGGAGTAAATTTGCTGCTATCTCCGCCAGGAAGCGAGCTAGAGCCCTGAAACTGTGGCTATACGCACTTTCATGAAAACACGCTTCTTTGAGGTTTTAAGCTCAGAACGTGAATCTGTGCATGTTTCTGGCCTGGGAACTGCTTCAGATCACTGGGCAATGCATATATGGTATCGAATGGTCCTTTGTGCATGTATTGCAATTGTGAAGTGAATATAAGCTTCTGAAGTGAATATATGCACTTTTTAAAAAAACTTATTTTTTTTTAGTTCAGCGTGTCGAAAATGTTAATTCTGAGCGTAACTCCGTAGGAAAGTGACAAACATGAGTGAATTGTCATGATATGACTGAATTGGAGTGAATTTGCTGCTATCTCTGTAAGGAAGCGAGCTAGAGCGCTGAATCTGTGGCTATACGCACTTTCATGAAAACACGCTTCTTTGAGGTTTTAAGCTTGGATCGTGCATCTGTGCATGCTTTTGGCCTGGGAACTGCTTCAGATCACTGTGGAATGCATATGTGGTATTGATTGGTGCACTGGGCATGTATTGCCATTGGGAAGTGAACACAAGCTTCTGAAGTGAAAATATCTACTTTTTATAAAACTTTCTTTTTTTTTAGTTCTGTGTGTCAAAAATGTTCATTCTGTGAGTAACAGTGGGAAAGTAACAATCATGAGTGAATTGTCAGGATATGACTGAATTGGACTAAATTTGATGCTATCTCTGCCAGGAAGCGAGCTAGAGCGCTGAAACTGTGGCTATAAACACTTTCATTAAAACACACTTCTTTGAGGTTTTAAGCTCAGAACGTGAATCTGTGCATGTTTCTGGCTTGGGAACTGCTTCAGATCACTTTGCAATGCTTATGTGCTATTGATTGGTCCTTTGAGCATGTATTGCCTTTGGGAAGTGAACACAAGCTTCTGAAGTGAAAATATCTACTTTTTATAAAACTTTCTTTTTTTTAATTATGTGTGTCAAAAATGTTCATTCTGTGAGTAACAGCGGGAAAGTGACAAACATGAGTGAATTGTCACGATATGACTGAATAGGAGTTAATATGCTGCTATCTCTGTAAGGAAGCGAGCTAGAGCGCTGAAACTGTGGCTATACGCACTTTCATGAAAACACGCTTCTTTGAGGTTTTAAGCTCAGAACGTGAATCTGTGCATGTTTCTGGCCTGGATACTGCTTCAGATCACTGGGCAATGCATATATGGTATCGAATGGTCCTTTGTGCATGTCTTGCCATTGGGAAGTGAATATAAGCTTCTGAAGTGAATATATGCACTTTTTAAAAACTTTCTTTTTTTTTTAGTTCAGCGTGTCAAAAATGTTCATTCTGTGCGTAACTCAGAAGGAAAGTGACAAAAATGAGTGAATTGTCATTATATGAGTGAATTTGCTGCTATCTCTGGAAGGAAGCGAGCTTGAGCGCTGAAACTGAGGCTATACGCACTTTCATGAAAACACGCTTCTTTGAGGTTTTAAGCTCAGAACGTGAATCTGTGCATGATTCTGGCCTGGGAACTGCTTCAGATCACTGTGCTATGCATATATGGTATCGATTGGTGCAATGTGCATGTCTTGTCATAGGGAAGTGAATATAAGCTTCTGAAGTGAAAATATCCACTTTTTAAAAAACTTTCTTTTTTTTTAGTTCTGTGTGTCAAAAATGTTCATTCTGTGAGTAACAGTGTGAAAGTGACAAACATGAGTGAATTGTCACGATATGACTGAATTGGAGTAAATTTGCTGCTATCTCCGCCAGGAAGCGAGCTAGAGCCCTGAAACTGTGGCTATACGCACTTTCAAGAAAACACGCTTCTTTGAGGTTTTAAGCTCAGAACGTGAATCTGTGCATGTTTCTGGCCTGGTAACTGCTTCAGATCACTGGGCAATGCATATATGGTATCGAATGGTCCTTTGTGCATGTATTGCAATTGGGAAGTGAATATAAGCTTCTGAAGTGAATATATGCACTTTTTAAAAAAACTTCTTTTTTTTTAGTTCTGTGTGTCAAAAATGTTCATTCTGTGAGAAACAGTGGAAAAGTAACAGTCATGAGTGAATTGTCACGATATGACTGAATTGGAGTAAATTTGCTGCTATCTCCGCCAGGAAGCGAGCTAGAGCCCTGAAACTGTGGCTATACGCACTTTCATGAAAACACGCTTCTTTGAGGTTTTAAGCTCAGAACGTGAGTCTGTGCATGTTTCTGGCCTGGTAACTGCTTCAGATCACTGGGCAATGCATATATGGTATCGAATGGTCCTTTGTGCATGTATTGCAATTGGGAAGTGAATATAAGCTTCTGAAGTGAATATATGCACTTTTTAAAAAAACTTCTTTTTTTTTAGTTCTGTGTGTCAAAAATGTTCATTCTGTGAGAAACAGTGAAAAAGTAACAGTCATGAGTGAATTGTCACGATATGACTGAATTGGAGTAAATTTGCTGCTATCTCCGCCAGGAAGCGAGCTAGAGCCCTGAAACTGTGGCTATACGCACTTTCATGAAAACACGCTTCTTTGAGGTTTTAAGCTCAGAACGTGAATCTGTGCATGTTTCTGGCCTGGGAACTGCTTCAGATCACTGGGCAATGCATATATGGTATCGAATGGTCCTTTGTGCATGTATTGCAATTGTGAAGTGAATATAAGCTTCTGAAGTGAATATATGCACTTTTTAAAAAAACATTTTTTTTTAGTTCAGCGTGTCGAAAATGTTAATTCTGAGCGTAACTCCGTAGGAAAGTGACAAACATGAGTGAATTGTCATGATATGACTGAATTGGAGTGAATTTGCTGCTATCTCTGTAAGGAAGCGAGCTAGAGCGCTGAATCTGTGGCTATACGCACTTTCATGAAAACACGCTTCTTTGAGGTTTTAAGCTTGGATCGTGAATCTGTGCATGCTTTTGGCCTGGGAACTGCTTCAGATCACTGTGGAATGCATATGTGGTATTGATTGGTGCACTGGGCATGTATTGCCATTGGGAAGTGAACACAAGCTTCTGAAGTGAAAATATCTACTTTTTATAAAACTTTCTCTTTTTTTAGTTCTGTGTGTCAAAAATGTTCATTCTGTGAGCAACAGTGGGAAAGTAACAATCATGAGTGAATTGTCAGGATATGACTGAATTGGACTAAATTTGATGCTATCTCTGCCAGGAAGCGAGCTAGAGCGCTGAAACTGTGGCTATAAACACTTTCATTAAAACACACTTCTTTGAGGTTTTAAGCTCAGAACGTGAATCTGTGCATGTTTCTGGCTTGGGAACTGCTTCAGATCACTTTGCAATGCTTATGTGCTATTGATTGGTCCTTTGAGCATGTATTGCCTTTGGGAAGTGAACACAAGCTTCTGAAGTGAAAATATCTACTTTTTATAAAACTTTCTTTTTTTTAATTATGTGTGTCAAAAATGTTCATTCTGAGAGTAACAGCGGGAAAGTGACAAACATGAGTGAATTGTCACGATATGACTGAATAGGAGTTAATATGCTGCTATCTCTGTAAGGAAGCGAGCTAGAGCGCTGAAACTGTGGCTATACGCACTTTCATGAAAACACGCTTCTTTGAGGTTTTAAGCTCAGAACGTGAATCTGTGCATGTTTCTGGCCTGGATACTGCTTCAGATCACTGGGCAATGCATATATGGTATCGAATGGTCCTTTGTGCATGTCTTGCCATTGGGAAGTGAATATAAGCTTCTGAAGTGAATATATGCACTTTTTAAAAACTTTCTTTTTTTTTTAGTTCAGCGTGTCAAAAATGTTCATTCTGTGCGTAACTCAGAAGGAAAGTGACAAAAATGAGTGAATTGTCATTATATGAGTGAATTTGCTGCTATCTCTGGAAGGAAGCGAGCTTGAGCGCTGAAACTGAGGCCATACGCACTTTCATGAAAACACGCTTCTTTGAGGTTTTAAGCTCAGAACGTGAATCTGTGCATGATTCTGGCCTGGGAACTGCTTCAGATCACTGTGCTATGCATATATGGTATCGATTGGTGCAATGTGCATGTCTTGTCATAGGGAAGTGAATATAAGCTTCTGAAGTGAAAATATCCACTTTTTAAAAAACTTTCTTTTTTTTTAGTTCTGTGTGTCAAAAATGTTCATTCTGTGAGTAACAGTGTGAAAGTGACAAACATGAGTGAATTGTCACGATATGACTGAATTGGAGTAAATTTGCTGCTATCTCCGCCAGGAAGCGAGCTAGAGCCCTGAAACTGTGGCTATACGCACTTTCATGAAAACACGCTTCTTTGAGGTTTTAAGCTCAGAACGTGAATCTGTGCATGTTTCTGGCCTGGTAACTGCTTCAGATCACTGGGCAATGCATATATGGTATCGAATGGTCCTTTGTGCATGTATTGCAATTGGGAAGTGAATATAAGCTTCTGAAGTGAATATATGCACTTTTTAAAAAAACTTCTTTTTTTTTAGTTCTGTGTGTCAAAAATGTTCATTCTGTGAGAAACAGTGGAAAAGTAACAGTCATGAGTGAATTGTCACGATATGACTGAATTGGAGTAAATTTGCTGCTATCTCCGCCAGGAAGCGAGCTAGAGCCCTGAAACTGTGGCTATACGCACTTTCATGAAAACACGCTTCTTTGAGGTTTTAAGCTCAGAACGTGAATCTGTGCATGTTTCTGGCCTGGGAACTGCTTCAGATCACTGTGGAATGCATATAATGTATCAATTGGTGCAATGTGTTTGTCTTGTCATAGGGAAGTGAATATAAGCTTCTGAAGTGAAAATATCCACTTTTTAAAAAACTTTCTTTTTTTTTAGTTCTGTGTGTCAAAAATGTTCATTCTGTGAGAAACAGTGGAAAAGTAACAGTCATGAGTGAATTGTCACGATATGACTGAATTGGAGTAAATTTGCTGCTATCTCCGCCAGGAAGCGAGCTAGAGCCCTGAAACTGTGGCTATACGCACTTTCATGAAAACACGCTTCTTTGAGGTTTTAAGCTCAGAACGTGAATCTGTGCATGTTTCTGGCCTGGTAACTGCTTCAGATCACTGGGCAATGCATATATGGTATCGAATGGTCCTTTGTGCATGTATTGCAATTGGGAAGTGAATATAAGCTTCTGAAGTGAATATATGCACTTTTTAAAAAAACTTATTTTTTTTTAGTTCAGCGTGTCGAAAATGTTAATTCTGAGCGTAACTCCGTAGGAAAGTGACAAACATGAGTGAATTGTCATGATATGACTGAATTGGAGTGAATTTGCTGCTATCTCTGTAAGGAAGCGAGCTAGAGCGCTGAATCTGTGGCTATACGCACTTTCATGAAAACACGCTTCTTTGAGGTTTTAAGCTTGGATCGTGAATCTGTGCATGCTTTTGGCCTGGGAACTGCTTCAGATCACTGTGGAATGCATATGTGGTATTGATTGGTGCACTGGGCATGTATTGCCATTGGGAAGTGAACACAAGCTTCTGAAGTGAAAATATCTACTTTTTATAAAACTTTCTCTTTTTTTAGTTCTGTGTGTCAAAAATGTTCATTCTGTGAGTAACAGTGGGAAAGTAACAATCATGAGTGAATTGTCAGGATATGACTGAATTGGACTAAATTTGATGCTATCTCTGCCAGGAAGCAAGCTAGAGCGCTGAAACTGTGGCTATAAGCACTTTCATTAAAACACACTTCTTTGAGGTTTTAAGCTCAGAACGTGAATCTGTGCATGTTTCTGGCTTGGGAACTGCTTCAGATCACTTTGCAATGCTTATGTGCTATTGATTGGTCCTTTGAGCATGTATTGCCTTTGGGAAGTGAACACAAGCTTCTGAAGTGAAAATATCTACTTTTTATAAAACTTTCTTTTTTTTTAATTATGTGTGTCAAAAATGTTCATTCTGTGAGTAACAGCGGGAAAGTGACAAACATGAGTGAATTGTCACGATATGACTGAATAGGAGTTAATATGCTGCTATCTCTGTAAGGAAGCGAGCTAGAGCGCTGAAACTGTGGCTATACGCACTTTCATGAAAACACGCTTCTTTGAGGTTTTAAGCTCAGAACGTGAATCTGTGCATGTTTCTGGCCTGGATACTGCTTCAGATCACTGGGCAATGCATATATGGTATCGAATGGTCCTTTGTGCATGTCTTGCCATTGGGAAGTGAATATAAGCTTCTGAAGTGAATATATGCACTTTTTAAAAACTTTCTTTTTTTTTTAGTTCAGCGTGTCAAAAATGTTCATTCTGTGCGTAACTCAGAAGGAAAGTGACAAAAATGAGTGAATTGTCATTATATGAGTGAATTTGCTGCTATCTCTGGAAGGAAGCGAGCTTGAGCGCTGAAACTGAGGCTATATGCACTTTCATGAAAACACGCTTCTTTGAGGTTTTAAGCTCAGAACGTGAATCTGTGCATGATTCTGGCCTGGGAACTGCTTCAGATCACTGTGCTATGCATATATGGTATCGATTGGTGCAATGTGCATGTCTTGTCATAGGGAAGTGAATATAAGCTTCTGAAGTGAAAATATCCACTTTTTAAAAAACTTTCTTTTTTTTTAGTTCTGTGTGTCAAAAATGTTCATTCTGTGAGTAACAGTGTGAAAGTGACAAACATGAGTGAATTGTCACGATATGACTGAATTGGAGTAAATTTGCTGCTATCTCCGCCAGGAAGCGAGCTAGAGCCCTGAAACTGTGGCTATACGCACTTTCAAGAAAACACGCTTCTTTGAGGTTTTAAGCTCAGAACGTGAATCTGTGCATGTTTCTGGCCTGGTAACTGCTTCAGATCACTGGGCAATGCATATATGGTATCGAATGGTCCTTTGTGCATGTATTGCAATTGGGAAGTGAATATAAGCTTCTGAAGTGAATATATGCACTTTTTAAAAAAACTTCTTTTTTTTTAGTTCTGTGTGTCAAAAATGTTCATTCTGTGAGAAACAGTGGAAAAGTAACAGTCATGAGTGAATTGTCACGATATGACTGAATTGGAGTAAATTTGCTGCTATCTCCGCCAGGAAGCGAGCTAGAGCCCTGAAACTGTGGCTATACGCACTTTCATGAAAACACGCTTCTTTGAGGTTTTAAGCTCAGAACGTGAATCTGTGCATGTTTCTGGCCTGGGAACTGCTTCAGATCACTGTGGAATGCATATAATGTATCAATTGGTGCAATGTGTTTGTCTTGTCATAGGGAAGTGAATATAAGCTTCTGAAGTGAAAATATCCACTTTTTAAAAAACTTTCTTTTTTTTTAGTTCTGTGTGTCAAAAATGTTCATTCTGTGAGAAACAGTGGAAAAGTAACAGTCATGAGTGAATTGTCACGATATGACTGAATTGGAGTAAATTTGCTGCTATCTCCGCCAGGAAGCGAGCTAGAGCCCTGAAACTGTGGCTATACGCACTTTCATGAAAACACGCTTCTTTGAGGTTTTAAGCTCAGAACGTGAATCTGTGCATGTTTCTGGCCTGGTAACTGCTTCAGATCACTGGGCAATGCATATATGGTATCGAATGGTCCTTTGTGCATGTATTGCAATTGGGAAGTGAATATAAGCTTCTGAAGTGAATATATGCACTTTTTAAAAAAACTTCTTTTTTTTAGTTCTGTGTGTCAAAAATGTTCATTCTGTGAGAAACAGTGGAAAAGTAACAGTCATGAGTGAATTGTCACGATATGACTGAATTGGAGTAAATTTGCTGCTATCTCCGCCAGGAAGCGAGCTAGAGCCCTGAAACTGTGGCTATACGCACTTTCATGAAAACACGCTTCTTTGAGGTTTTAAGCTCAGAACGTGAATCTGTGCATGTTTCTGGCCTGGGAACTGCTTCAGATCATTGTGGAATGCATATAATGTATCAATTGGTGCAATGTGTTTGTCTTGTCATAGGGAAGTGAATATAAGCTTCTGAAGTGAAAATATCCACTTTTTAAAAAACTTTCTTTTTTTTTAGTTCTGTGTGTCAAAAATGTTCATTCTGTGAGAAACAGTGGAAAAGTAACAGTCATGAGTGAATTGTCACGATATGACTGAATTGGAGTAAATTTGCTGCTATCTCCGCCAGGAAGCGAGCTAGAGCCCTGAAACTGTGGCTATACGCACTTTCATGAAAACACGCTTCTTTGAGGTTTTAAGCTCAGAACGTGAATCTGTGCATGTTTCTGGCCTGGTAACTGCTTCAGATCACTGGGCAATGCATATATGGTATCGAATGGTCCTTTGTGCATGTATTGCAATTGGGAAGTGAATATAAGCTTCTGAAGTGAATATATGCACTTTTTAAAAAAACTTATTTTTTTTTAGTTCTGTGTGTCAAAAATGTTCATTCTGTGAGAAACAGTGGAAAAGTAACAGTCATGAGTGAATTGTCACGATATGACTGAATTGGAGTAAATTTGCTGCTATCTCCGCCAGGAAGCGAGCTAGAGCCCTGAAACTGTGGCTATACGCACTTTCATGAAAACACGCTTCTTTGAGGTTTTAAGCTCAGAACGTGAATCTGTGCATGTTTCTGGCCTGGGAACTGCTTCAGATCATTGTGGAATGCATATAATGTATCAATTGGTGCAATGTGTTTGTCTTGTCATAGGGAAGTGAATATAAGCTTCTGAAGTGAAAATATCCACTTTTTAAAAAACTTTCTTTTTTTTTAGTTCTGTGTGTCAAAAATGTTCATTCTGTGAGAAACAGTGGAAAAGTAACAGTAATGAGTGAATTGTCACGATATGACTGAATTGGAGTAAATTTGCTGCTATCTCCGCCAGGAAGCGAGCTAGAGCCCTGAAACTGTGGCTATACGCACTTTCATGAAAACACGCTTCTTTGAGGTTTTAAGCTCAGAACGTGAATCTGTGCATGTTTCTGGCCTGGTAACTGCTTCAGATCACTGGGCAATGCATATATGGTATCGAATGGTCCTTTGTGCATGTATTGCAATTGGGAAGTGAATATAAGCTTCTGAAGTGAATATATGCACTTTTTAAAAAAACTTCTTTTTTTTTAGTTCTGTGTGTCAAAAATGTTCATTCTGTGAGAAACAGTGGAAAAGTAACAGTCATGAGTGAATTGTCACGATATGACTGAATTGGAGTAAATTTGCTGCTATCTCCGCCAGGAAGCGAGCTAGAGCCCTGAAACTGTGGCTATACGCACTTTCATGAAAACACGCTTCTTTGAGGTTTTAAGCTCAGAACGTGAATCTGTGCATGTTTCTGGCCTGGGAACTGCTTCAGATCACTGTGGAATGCATATAATGTATCAATTGGTGCAATGTGTTTGTCTTGTCATAGGGAAGTGAATATAAGCTTCTGAAGTGAAAATATCCACTTTTTAAAAAACTTTCTTTTTTTTTAGTTCTGTGTGTCAAAAATGTTCATTCTGTGAGAAACAGTGGAAAAGTAACAGTCATGAGTGAATTGTCACGATATGACTGAATTGGAGTAAATTTGCTGCTATCTCCGCCAGGAAGCGAGCTAGAGCCCTGAAACTGTGGCTATACGCACTTTCATGAAAACACGCTTCTTTGAGGTTTTAAGCTCAGAACGTGAATCTGTGCATGTTTCTGGCCTGGGAACTGCTTCAGATCACTGTGGAATGCATATAATGTATCAATTGGTGCAATGTGTTTGTCTTGTCATATGGAAGTGAATATAAGCTTCTGAAGTGAAAATATCCACTTTTTAAAAAACTTTCTTTTTTTTTTAGTTCTGTGTGTCAAAAATGTTCATTCTGTGAGAAACAGTGGAAAAGTAACAGTCATGAGTGAATTGTCACGATATGACTGAATTGGAGTAAATTTGCTGCTATCACCGCCAGGAAGCGAGCTAGAGCCCTGAAACTGTGGCTATACGCACTTTCATGAAAACACGCTTCTTTGAGGTTTTAAGCTCAGAACGTGAATCTGTGCATGTTTCTGGCCTGGTAACTACTTCAGATCACTGGGCAATGCATATATGGTATCGAATGGTCCTTTGTGCATGTATTGCAATTGGGAAGTGAATATAAGCTTCTGAAGTGAATATATGCACTTTTTAAAAAAACTTCTTTTTTTTAGTTCTGTGTGTCAAAAATGTTCATTCTGTGAGAAACAGTGGAAAAGTAACAGTCATGAGTGAATTGTCACGATATGACTGAATTGGAGTAAATTTGCTGCTATCTCTGCCAGGAAGCGAGCTAGAGCGCTGAAACTGTGGCTATAAGCACTTTCATTAAAACACACTTCTTTGAGGTTTTAAGCTCAGAACGTGAATCTGTGCATGTTTCTGGCTTGGGAACTGCTTCAGATCACTTTGCAATGCTTATGTGCTATTGATTGGTCCTTTGAGCATGTATTGCCTTTGGGAAGTGAACACAAGCTTCTGAAGTGAAAATATCTACTTTTTATAAAACTTTTTTTTTAATTATGTGTGTCAAAAATGTTCATTCTGTGAGTAACAGCGGGAAAGTGACAAACATGAGTGAATTGTCACGATATGACTGAATAGGAGTTAATATGCTGCTATCTCTGTAAGGAAGCGAGCTAGAGCGCTGAAACTGTGGCTATACGCACTTTCATGAAAACACGCTTCTTTGAGGTTTTAAGCTCAGAACGTGAATCTGTGCATGTTTCTGGCCTGGATACTGCTTCAGATCACTGGGCAATGCATATATGGTATCGAATGGTCCTTTGTGCATGTCTTGCCATTGGGAAGTGAATATAAGCTTCTGAAGTGAATATATGCACTTTTTAAAAACTTTCTTTTTTTTTTAGTTCAGCGTGTCAAAAATGTTCATTCTGTGCGTAACTCAGAAGGAAAGTGACAAAAAATGAGTGAATTGTCATTATATGAGTGAATTTGCTGCTATCTCTGGAAGGAAGCGAGCTTGAGCGCTGAAACTGAGGCTATACGCACTTTCATGAAAACACGCTTCTTTGAGGTTTTAAGCTCAGAACGTGAATCTGTGCATGATTCTGGCCTGGGAACTGCTTCAGATCACTGTGCTATGCATATATGGTATCGATTGGTGCAATGTGCATGTCTTGTCATAGGGAAGTGAATATAAGCTTCTGAAGTGAAAATATCCACTTTTTAAAAAACTTTCTTTTTTTTTAGTTCTGTGTGTCAAAAATGTTCATTCTGTGAGTAACAGTGTGAAAGTGACAAACATGAGTGAATTGTCACGATATGACTGAATTGGAGTAAATTTGCTGCTATCTCCGCCAGGAAGCGAGCAAGAGCCCTGAAACTGTGGCTATACGCACTTTCATGAAAACACGCTTCTTTGAGGTTTTAAGCTCAGAACGTGAATCTGTGCATGTTTCTGGCCTGGTAACTGCTTCAGATCACTGGGCAATGCATATATGGTATCGAATGGTCCTTTGTGCATGTATTGCAATTGGGAAGTGAATATAAGCTTCTGAAGTGAATATATGCACTTTTTAAAAAAACTTCTTTTTTTTTAGTTCTGTGTGTCAAAAATGTTCATTCTGTGAGAAACAGTGGAAAAGTAACAGTCATGAGTGAATTGTCACGATATGACTGAATTGGAGTAAATTTGCTGCTATCTCCGCCAGGAAGCGAGCGAGAGCCCTGAAACTGTGGCTATACGCACTTTCATGAAAACACGCTTCTTTGAGGTTTTAAGCTCAGAACGTGAATCTGTGCATGTTTCTGGCCTGGGAACTGCTTCAGATCACTGTGGAATGCATATAATGTATCAATTGGTGCAATGTGTTTGTCTTGTCATAGGGAAGTGAATATAAGCTTCTGAAGTGAAAATATCCACTTTGTAAAAAACTTTCTTTTTTTTTAGTTCTGTGTGTCAAAAATGTTCATTCTGTGAGAAACAGTGGAAAAGTAAAAGTCATGAGTGAATTGTCACGATATGACTGAATTGGAGTCAATTTGCTGCTATCTCTGCCAGGAAGCGAGCTAGAGCCCTGAAACTGTGGCTATACGCACTTTTATGAAAACACGCTTCTTTGAGGTTTTAAGCTCAGAACGTGAATCTGTGCATGTTTCTGGCCTGGTAACTGCTTCAGATCACTGGGCAATGCATATATGGTATCGAATGGTCCTTTGTGCATGTATTGCAATTGGGAAGTGAATATAAGCTTCTGAAGTGAATATATGCACTTTTTAAAAAAACTTATTTTTTTTTAGTTCAGCGTGTCGAAAATGTTAATTCTGAGCGTAACTCCGTAGGAAAGTGACAAACATGAGTGAATTGTCATGATATGACTGAATTGGAGTGAATGTGCTGCTATCTCTGTAAGGAAGCGAGCTAGAGCGCTGAATCTGTGGCTATACGCACTTTCATGAAAACACGCTTCTTTGAGGTTTTAAGCTTGGATCGTGAATCTGTGCATGCTTTTGGCCTGGGAACTGCTTCAGATCACTGTGGAATGCATATGTGGTATTGATTGGTGCACTGGGCATGTATTGCCATTGGGAAGTGAACACAAGCTTCTGAAGTGAAAATATCTACTTTTTATAAAACTTTCTCTTTTTTTAGTTCTGTGTGTCAAAAATGTTCATTCTGTGAGTAACAGTGGGAAAGTAACAATCATGAGTGAATTGTCAGGATATGACTGAATTGGACTAAATTTGATGCTATCTCTGCCAGGAAGCAAGCTAGAGCGCTGAAACTGTGGCTATAAGCACTTTCATTAAAACACACTTCTTTGAGGTTTTAAGCTCAGAACGTGAATCTGTGCATGTTTCTGGCTTGGGAACTGCTTCAGATCACTTTGCAATGCTTATGTGCTATTGATTGGTCCTTTGAGCATGTATTGCCTTTGGGAAGTGAACACAAGCTTCTGAAGTGAAAATATCTACTTTTTATAAAACTTTCTTTTTTTTAATTATGTGTGTCAAAAATGTTCATTCTGTGAGTAACAGCGGGAAAGTGACAAACATGAGTGAATTGTCACGATATGACTGAATAGGAGTTAATATGCTGCTATCTCTGTAAGGAAGCGAGCTAGAGCGCTGAAACTGTGGCTATACGCACTTTCATGAAAACACGCTTCTTTGAGGTTTTAAGCTCAGAACGTGAATCTGTGCATGTTTCTGGCCTGGATACTGCTTCAGATCACTGGGCAATGCATATATGGTATCGAATGGTCCTTTGTGCATGTCTTGCCATTGGGAAGTGAATATAAGCTTCTGAAGTGAATATATGCACTTTTTAAAAACTTTCTTTTTTTTTTAGTTCAGCGCGTCAAAAATGTTCATTCTGTGCGTAACTCAGAAGGAAAGTGACAAAAATGAGTGAATTGTCATTATATGAGTGAATTTGCTGCTATCTCTGGAAGGAAGCGAGCTTGAGCGCTGAAACTGAGGCTATACGCACTTTCATGAAAACACGCTTCTTTGAGGTTTTAAGCTCAGAACGTGAATCTGTGCATGATTCTGGCCTGGGAACTGCTTCAGATCACTGTGCTATGCATATATGGTATCGATTGGTGCAATGTGCATGTCTTGTCATAGGGAAGTGAATATAAGCTTCTGAAGTGAAAATATCCACTTTTTAAAAAACTTTCTTTTTTTTTAGTTCTGTGTGTCAAAAATGTTCATTCTGTGAGTAACTGTGAAAGTGACAAACATGAGTGAATTGTCACGATATGACTGAATTGGAGTAAATTTGCTGCTATCTCCGCCAGGAAGCGAGCTAGAGCCCTGAAACTGTGGCTATACGCACTTTCAAGAAAACACGCTTCTTTGAGGTTTTAAGCTCAGAACGTGAATCTGTGCATGTTTCTGGCCTGGTAACTGCTTCAGATCACTGGGCAATGCATATATGGTATCGAATGGTCCTTTGTGCATGTATTGCAATTGGGAAGTGAATATAAGCTTCTGAAGTGAATATATGCACTTTTTAAAAAAACTTCTTTTTTTTTAGTTCTGTGTGTCAAAAATGTTCATTCTGTGAGAAACAGTGGAAAAGTAACAGTCATGAGTGAATTGTCACGATATGACTGAATTGGAGTAAATTTGCTGCTATCTCCGCCAGGAAGCGAGCTAGAGCCCTGAAACTGTGGCTATACGCACTTTCATGAAAACACGCTTCTTTGAGGTTTTAAGCTCAGAACGTGAATCTGTGCATGTTTCTGGCCTGGGAACTGCTTCAGATCACTGTGGAATGCATATAATGTATCAATTGGTGCAATGTGTTTGTCTTGTCATAGGGAAGTGAATATAAGCTTCTGAAGTGAAAATATCCACTTTTTAAAAAACTTTCTTTTTTTTTAGTTCTGTGTGTCAAAAATGTTCATTCTGTGAGAAACAGTGGAAAAGTAACAGTCATGAGTGAATTGTCACGATATGACTGAATTGGAGTAAATTTGCTGCTATCTCCGCCAGGAAGCGAGCTAGAGCCCTGAAACTGTGGCTATACGCACTTTCATGAAAACACGCTTCTTTGAGGTTTTAAGCTCAGAACGTGAATCTGTGCATGTTTCTGGCCTGGTAACTGCTTCAGATCACTGGGCAATGCATATATGGTATCGAATGGTCCTTTGTGCATGTATTGCAATTGGGAAGTGAATATAAGCTTCTGAAGTGAATATATGCACTATTTAAAAAAACTTCTTTTTTTTAGTTCTGTGTGTCAAAAATGTTCATTCTGTGAGAAACAGTGGAAAAGTAACAGTCATGAGTGAATTGTCACGATATGACTGAATTGGAGTAAATTTGCTGCTATCTCCGCCAGGAAGCGAGCTAGAGCCCTGAAACTGTGGCTATACGCACTTTCATGAAAACACGCTTCTTTGAGGTTTTAAGCTCAGAACGTGAATCTGTGCATGTTTCTGGCCTGGGAACTGCTTCAGATCATTGTGGAATGCATATAATGTATCAATTGGTGCAATGTGTTTGTCTTGTCATAGGGAAGTGAATATAAGCTTCTGAAGTGAAAATATCCACTTTTTAAAAAACTTTCTTTTTTTTTAGTTCTGTGTGTCAAAAATGTTCATTCTGTGAGAAACAGTGGAAAAGTAACAGTCATGAGTGAATTGTCACGATATGACTGAATTGGAGTAAATTTGCTGCTATCTCCGCCAGGAAGCGAGCTAGAGCCCTGAAACTGTGGCTATACGCACTTTCATGAAAACACGCTTCTTTGAGGTTTTAAGCTCAGAACGTGAATCTGTGCATGTTTCTGGCCTGGTAACTGCTTCAGATCACTGGGCAATGCATATATGGTATCGAATGGTCCTTTGTGCATGTATTGCAATTGGGAAGTGAATATAAGCTTCTGAAGTGAATATATGCACTATTTAAAAAAACTTCTTTTTTTTAGTTCTGTGTGTCAAAAATGTTCATTCTGTGAGAAACAGTGGAAAAGTAACAGTCATGAGTGAATTGTCACGATATCACTGAATTGGAGTAAATTTGCTGCTATCTCCGCCAGGAAGCGAGCTAGAGCCCTGAAACTGTGGCTATACGCACTTTCATGAAAACACGCTTCTTTGAGGTTTTAAGCTCAGAACGTGAATCTGTGCATGTTTCTGGCCTGGGAACTGCTTCAGATCATTGTGGAATGCATATAATGTATCAATTGGTGCAATGTGTTTGTCTTGTCATAGGGAAGTGAATATAAGCTTCTGAAGTGAAAATATCCACTTTTTAAAAAACTTTCTTTTTTTTTAGTTCTGTGTGTCAAAAATGTTCATTCTGTGAGAAACAGTGGAAAAGTAACAGTCATGAGTGAATTGTCACGATATGACTGAATTGGAGTAAATTTGCTGCTATCTCCGCCAGGAAGCGAGCTAGAGCCCTGAAACTGTGGCTATACGCACTTTCATGAAAACACGCTTCTTTGAGGTTTTAAGCTCAGAACGTGAATCTGTGCATGTTTCTGGCCTGGTAACTGCTTCAGATCACTGGGCAATGCATATATGGTATCGAATGGTCCTTTGTGCATGTATTGCAATTGGGAAGTGAATATAAGCTTCTGAAGTGAATATATGCACTTTTTAAAAAAACTTATTTTTTTTTAGTTCTGTGTGTCAAAAATGTTCATTCTGTGAGAAACAGTGGAAAAGTAACAGTCATGAGTGAATTGTCACGATATGACTGAATTGGAGTAAATTTGCTGCTATCTCCGCCAGGAAGCGAGCTAGAGCCCTGAAACTGTGGCTATACGCACTTTCATGAAAACACGCTTCTTTGAGGTTTTAAGCTCAGAACGTGAATCTGTGCATGTTTCTGGCCTGGGAACTGCTTCAGATCATTGTGGAATGCATATAATGTATCAATTGGTGCAATGTGTTTGTCTTGTCATAGGGAAGTGAATATAAGCTTCTGAAGTGAAAATATCCACTTTTTAAAAAACTTTCTTTTTTTTTAGTTCTGTGTGTCAAAAATGTTCATTCTGTGAGAAACAGTGGAAAAGTAACAGTAATGAGTGAATTGTCACGATATGACTGAATTGGAGTAAATTTGCTGCTATCTCCGCCAGGAAGCGAGCTAGAGCCCTGAAACTGTGGCTATACGCACTTTCATGAAAACACGCTTCTTTGAGGTTTTAAGCTCAGAACGTGAATCTGTGCATGTTTCTGGCCTGGTAACTGCTTCAGATCACTGGGCAATGCATATATGGTATCGAATGGTCCTTTGTGCATGTATTGCAATTGGGAAGTGAATATAAGCTTCTGAAGTGAATATATGCACTTTTTAAAAAAACTTCTTTTTTTTTAGTTCTGTGTGTCAAAAATGTTCATTCTGTGAGAAACAGTGGAAAAGTAACAGTCATGAGTGAATTGTCACGATATGACTGAATTGGAGTAAATTTGCTGCTATCTCCGCCAGGAAGCGAGCTAGAGCCCTGAAACTGTGGCTATACGCACTTTCATGAAAACACGCTTCTTTGAGGTTTTAAGCTCAGAACGTGAATCTGTGCATGTTTCTGGCCTGGGAACTGCTTCAGATCACTGTGGAATGCATATAATGTATCAATTGGTGCAATGTGTTTGTCTTGTCATAGGGAAGTGAATATAAGCTTCTGAAGTGAAAATATCCACTTTTTAAAAAACTTTCTTTTTTTTTAGTTCTGTGTGTCAAAAATGTTCATTCTGTGAGAAACAGTGGAAAAGTAACAGTCATGAGTGAATTGTCACGATATGACTGAATTGGAGTAAATTTGCTGCTATCTCCGCCAGGAAGCGAGCTAGAGCCCTGAAACTGTGGCTATACGCACTTTCATGAAAACACGCTTCTTTGAGGTTTTAAGCTCAGAACGTGAATCTGTGCATGTTTCTGGCCTGGGAACTGCTTCAGATCACTGTGGAATGCATATAATGTATCAATTGGTGCAATGTGTTTGTCTTGTCATATGGAAGTGAATATAAGCTTCTGAAGTGAAAATATCCACTTTTTAAAAAACTTTCTTTTTTTTTTAGTTCTGTGTGTCAAAAATGTTCATTCTGTGAGAAACAGTGGAAAAGTAACAGTCATGAGTGAATTGTCACGATATGACTGAATTGGAGTAAATTTGCTGCTATCTCCGCCAGGAAGCGAGCTAGAGCCCTGAAACTGTGGCTATACGCACTTTCATGAAAACACGCTTCTTTGAGGTTTTAAGCTCAGAACGTGAATCTGTGCATGTTTCTGGCCTGGTAACTACTTCAGATCACTGGGCAATGCATATATGGTATCGAATGGTCCTTTGTGCATGTATTGCAATTGGGAAGTGAATATAAGCTTCTGAAGTGAATATATGCACTTTTTAAAAAAACTTCTTTTTTTTAGTTCTGTGTGTCAAAAATGTTCATTCTGTGAGAAACAGTGGAAAAGTAACAGTCATGAGTGAATTGTCACGATATGACTGAATTGGAGTAAATTTGCTGCTATCTCTGCCAGGTAGCGAGCTAGAGCGCTGAAACTGTGGCTATAAGCACTTTCATTAAAACACACTTCTTTGAGGTTTTAAGCTCAGAACGTGAATCTGTGCATGTTTCTGGCTTGGGAACTGCTTCAGATCACTTTGCAATGCTTATGTGCTATTGATTGGTCCTTTGAGCATGTATTGCCTTTGGGAAGTGAACACAAGCTTCTGAAGTGAAAATATCTACTTTTTATAAAACTTTTTTTTTAATTATGTGTGTCAAAAATGTTCATTCTGTGAGTAACAGCGGGAAAGTGACAAACATGAGTGAATTGTCACGATATGACTGAATAGGAGTTAATATGCTGCTATCTCTGTAAGGAAGCGAGCTAGAGCGCTGAAACTGTGGCTATACGCACTTTCATGAAAACACGCTTCTTTGAGGTTTTAAGCTCAGAACGTGAATCTGTGCATGTTTCTGGCCTGGATACTGCTTCAGATCACTGGGCAATGCATATATGGTATCGAATGGTCCTTTGTGCATGTCTTGCCATTGGGAAGTGAATATAAGCTTCTGAAGTGAATATATGCACTTTTTAAAAACTTTCTTTTTTTTTTAGTTCAGCGTGTCAAAAATGTTCATTCTGTGCGTAACTCAGAAGGAAAGTGACAAAAAATGAGTGAATTGTCATTATATGAGTGAATTTGCTGCTATCTCTGGAAGGAAGCGAGCTTGAGCGCTGAAACTGAGGCTATACGCACTTTCATGAAAACACGCTTCTTTGAGGTTTTAAGCTCAGAACGTGAATCTGTGCATGATTCTGGCCTGGGAACTGCTTCAGATCACTGTGCTATGCATATATGGTATCGATTGGTGCAATGTGCATGTCTTGTCATAGGGAAGTGAATATAAGCTTCTGAAGTGAAAATATCCACTTTTTAAAAAACTTTCTTTTTTTTTAGTTCTGTGTGTCAAAAATGTTCATTCTGTGAGTAACAGTGTGAAAGTGACAAACATGAGTGAATTGTCACGATATGACTGAATTGGAGTAAATTTGCTGCTATCTCCGCCAGGAAGCGAGCAAGAGCCCTGAAACTGTGGCTATACGCACTTTCATGAAAACACGCTTCTTTGAGGTTTTAAGCTCAGAACGTGAATCTGTGCATGTTTCTGGCCTGGTAACTGCTTCAGATCACTGGGCAATGCATATATGGTATCGAATGGTCCTTTGTGCATGTATTGCAATTGGGAAGTGAATATAAGCTTCTGAAGTGAATATATGCACTTTTTAAAAAAACTTCTTTTTTTTTAGTTCTGTGTGTCAAAAATGTTCATTCTGTGAGAAACAGTGGAAAAGTAACAGTCATGAGTGAATTGTCACGATATGACTGAATTGGAGTAAATTTGCTGCTATCTCCGCCAGGAAGCGAGCTAGAGCCCTGAAACTGTGGCTATACGCACTTTCATGAAAACACGCTTCTTTGAGGTTTTAAGCTCAGAACGTGAATCTGTGCATGTTTCTGGCCTGGGAACTGCTTCAGATCACTGTGGAATGCATATAATGTATCAATTGGTGCAATGTGTTTGTCTTGTCATAGGGAAGTGAATATAAGCTTCTGAAGTGAAAATATCCACTTTGTAAAAAACTTTCTTTTTTTTTAGTTCTGTGTGTCAAAAATGTTCATTCTGTGAGAAACAGTGGAAAAGTAACAGTCATGAGTGAATTGTCACGATATGACTGAATTGGAGTAAATTTGCTGCTATCTCCGCCAGGAAGCGAGCTAGAGCCCTGAAACTGTGGCTATACGCACTTTTATGAAAACACGCTTCTTTGAGGTTTTAAGCTCAGAAGGTGAATCTGTGCATGTTTCTGGCCTGGTAACTGCTTCAGATCACTGGGCAATGCATATATGGTATCGAATGGTCCTTTGTGCATGTATTGCAATTGGGAAGTGAATATAAGCTTCTGAAGTGAATATATGCACTTTTTAAAAAAACTTATTTTTTTTTAGTTCAGCGTGTCGAAAATGTTAATTCTGAGCGTAACTCCGTAGGAAAGTGACAAACATGAGTGAATTGTCATGATATGACTGAATTGGAGTGAATGTGCTGCTATCTCTGTAAGGAAGCGAGCTAGAGCGCTGAATCTGTGGCTATACGCACTTTCATGAAAACACGCTTCTTTGAGGTTTTAAGCTTGGATCGTGAATCTGTGCATGCTTTTGGCCTGGGAACTGCTTCAGATCACTGTGGAATGCATATGTGGTATTGATTGGTGCACTGGGCATGTATTGCCATTGGGAAGTGAACACAAGCTTCTGAAGTGAAAATATCTACTTTTTATAAAACTTTCTCTTTTTTTAGTTCTGTGTGTCAAAAATGTTCATTCTGTGAGTAACAGTGGGAAAGTAACAATCATGAGTGAATTGTCAGGATATGACTGAATTGGACTAAATTTGATGCTATCTCTGCCAGGAAGCAAGCTAGAGCGCTGAAACTGTGGCTATAAGCACTTTCATTAAAACACACTTCTTTGAGGTTTTAAGCTCAGAACGTGAATCTGTGCATGTTTCTGGCTTGGGAACTGCTTCAGATCACTTTGCAATGCTTATGTGCTATTGATTGGTCCTTTGAGCATGTATTGCCTTTGGGAAGTGAACACAAGCTTCTGAAGTGAAAATATCTACTTTTTATAAAACTTTCTTTTTTTTAATTATGTGTGTCAAAAATGTTCATTCTGTGAGTAACAGCGGGAAAGTGACAAACATGAGTGAATTGTCACGATATGACTGCATAGGAGTTAATATGCTGCTATCTCTGTAAGGAAGCGAGCTAGAGCGCTGAAACTGTGGCTATACGCACTTTCATGAAAACACGCTTCTTTGAGGTTTTAAGCTCAGAACGTGAATCTGTGCATGTTTCTGGCCTGGATACTGCTTCAGATCACTGGGCAATGCATATATGGTATCGAATGGTCCTTTGTGCATGTCTTGCCATTGGGAAGTGAATATAAGCTTCTGAAGTGAATATATGCACTTTTTAAAAACTTTCTTTTTTTTTAGTTCAGCGTGTCAAAAATGTTCATTCTGTGCGTAACTCAGAAGGAAAGTGACAAAAATGAGTGAATTGTCATTATATGAGTGAATTTGCTGCTATCTCTGGAAGGAAGCGAGCTTGAGCGCTGAAACTGAGGCTATACGCACTTTCATGAAAACACGCTTCTTTGAGGTTTTAAGCTCAGAACGTGAATCTGTGCATGATTCTGGCCTGGGAACTGCTTCAGATCACTGTGCTATGCATATATGGTATCGATTGGTGCAATGTGCATGTCTTGTCATAGGGAAGTGAATATAAGCTTCTGAAGTGAAAATATCCACTTTTTAAAAAACTTTCTTTTTTTTTAGTTCTGTGTGTCAAAAATGTTCATTCTGTGAGTAACTGTGAAAGTGACAAACATGAGTGAATTGTCACGATATGACTGAATTGGAGTAAATTTGCTGCTATCTCCGCCAGGAAGCGAGCTAGAGCCCTGAAACTGTGGCTATACGCACTTTCAAGAAAACACGCTTCTTTGAGGTTTTAAGCTCAGAACGTGAATCTGTGCATGTTTCTGGCCTGGTAACTGCTTCAGATCACTGGGCAATGCATATATGGTATCGAATGGTCCTTTGTGCATGTATTGCAATTGGGAAGTGAATATAAGCTTCTGAAGTGAATATATGCACTTTTTAAAAAAACTTCTTTTTTTTTAGTTCTGTGTGTCAAAAATGTTAATTCTGTGAGAAACAGTGGAAAAGTAACAGTCATGAGTGAATTGTCACGATATGACTGAATTGGAGTAAATTTGCTGCTATCTCCGCCAGGAAGCGAGCTAGAGCCCTGAAACTGTGGCTATACGCACTTTCATGAAAACACGCTTCTTTGAGGTTTTAAGCTCAGAACGTGAATCTGTGCATGTTTCTGGCCTGGGAACTGCTTCAGATCACTGTGGAATGCATATAATGTATCAATTGGTGCAATGTGTTTGTCTTGTCATAGGGAAGTGAATATAAGCTTCTGAAGTGAAAATATCCACTTTTTAAAAAACTTTCTTTTTTTTTAGTTCTGTGTGTCAAAAATGTTCATTCTGTGAGAAACAGTGGAAAAGTAACAGTCATGAGTGAATTGTCACGATATGACTGAATTGGAGTAAATTTGCTGCTATCTCCGCCAGGAAGCGAGCTAGAGCCCTGAAACTGTGGCTATACGCACTTTCATGAAAACACGCTTCTTTGAGGTTTTAAGCTCAGAACGTGAATCTGTACATGTTTCTGGCCTGGTAACTGCTTCAGATCACTGGGCAATGCATATATGGTATCGAATGGTCCTTTGTGCATGTATTGCAATTGGGAAGTGAATATAAGCTTCTGAAGTGAATATATGCACTTTTTAAAAAAACTTCTTTTTTTTAGTTCTGTGTGTCAAAAATGTTCATTCTGTGAGAAACAGTGGAAAAGTAACAGTCATGAGTGAATTGTCACGATATGACTGAATTGGAGTAAATTTGCTGCTATCTCCGCCAGGAAGCGAGCTAGAGCCCTGAAACTGTGGCTATACGCACTTTCATGAAAACACGCTTCTTTGAGGTTTTAAGCTCAGAACGTGAATCTGTGCATGTTTCTGGCCTGGTAACTGCTTCAGATCACTGGGCAATGCATATATGGTATCGAATGGTCCTTTGTGCATGTATTGCAATTGGGAAGTGAATATAAGCTTCTGAAGTGAATATATGCACTTTTTAAAAAAACTTATTTTTTTTTAGTTCTGTGTGTCAAAAATGTTCATTCTGTGAGAAACAGTGGAAAAGTAACAGTCATGAGTGAATTGTCACGATATGACTGAATTGGAGTAAATTTGCTGCTATCTCCGCCAGGAAGCGAGCTAGAGCCCTGAAACTGTGGCTATACGCACTTTCATGAAAACACGCTTCTTTGAGGTTTTAAGCTCAGAACGTGAATCTGTGCATGTTTCTGGCCTGGGAACTGCTTCAGATCATTGTGGAATGCATATAATGTATCAATTGGTGCAATGTGTTTGTCTTGTCATAGGGAAGTGAATATAAGCTTCTGAAGTGAAAATATCCACTTTTTAAAAAACTTTCTTTTTTTTTAGTTCTGTGTGTCAAAAATGTTCATTCTGTGAGAAACAGTGGAAAAGTAACAGTAATGAGTGAATTGTCACGATATGACTGAATTGGAGTAAATTTGCTGCTATCTCCGCCAGGAAGCGAGCTAGAGCCCTGAAACTGTGGCTATACGCACTTTCATGAAAACACGCTTCTTTGAGGTTTTAAGCTCAGAACGTGAATCTGTGCATGTTTCTGGCCTGGTAACTGCTTCAGATCACTGGGCAATGCATATATGGTATCGAATGGTCCTTTGTGCATGTATTGCAATTGGGAAGTGAATATAAGCTTCTGAAGTGAATATATGCACTTTTTAAAAAAACTTCTTTTTTTTTAGTTCTGTGTGTCAAAAATGTTCATTCTGTGAGAAACAGTGGAAAAGTAACAGTCATGAGTGAATTGTCACGATATGACTGAATTGGAGTAAATTTGCTGCTATCTCCGCCAGGAAGCGAGCTAGAGCCCTGAAACTGTGGCTATACGCACTTTCATGAAAACACGCTTCTTTGAGGTTTTAAGCTCAGAACGTGAATCTGTGCATGTTTCTGGCCTGGGAACTGCTTCAGATCACTGTGGAATGCATATTCTGTATCAATTGGTGCAATGTGTTTGTCTTGTCATAGGGAAGTGAATATAAGCTTCTGAAGTGAAAATATCCACTTTTTAAAAAACTTTCTTTTTTTTTAGTTCTGTGTGTCAAAAATGTTCATTCTGTGAGAAACAGTGGAAAAGTAACAGTCATGAGTGAATTGTCACGATATGACTGAATTGGAGTAAATTTGCTGCTATCTCCGCCAGGAAGCGAGCTAGAGCCCTGAAACTGTGGCTATACGCACTTTCATGAAAACACGCTTCTTTGAGGTTTTAAGCTCAGAACGTGAATCTGTGCATGTTTCTGGCCTGGGAACTGCTTCAGATCACTGTGGAATGCATATAATGTATCGATTGGTGCAATGTGTTTGTCTTGTCATATGGAAGTGAATATAAGCTTCTGAAGTGAAAATATCCACTTTTTAAAAAACTTTCTTTTTTTTTTAGTTCTGTGTGTCAAAAATGTTCATTCTGTGAGAAACAGTGGAAAAGTAACAGTCATGAGTGAATTGTCACGATATGACTGAATTGGAGTAAATTTGCTGCTATCTCCGCCAGGAAGCGAGCTAGAGCCCTGAAACTGTGGCTATACGCACTTTCATGAAAACACGCTTCTTTGAGGTTTTAAGCTCAGAACGTGAATCTGTGCATGTTTCTGGCCTGGTAACTACTTCAGATCACTGGGCAATGCATATATGGTATCGAATGGTCCTTTGTGCATGTATTGCAATTGGGAAGTGAATATAAGCTTCTGAAGTGAATATATGCACTTTTTAAAAAAACTTCTTTTTTTTAGTTCTGTGTGTCAAAAATGTTCATTCTGTGAGAAACAGTGGAAAAGTAACAGTCATGAGTGAATTGTCACGATATGACTGAATTGGAGTAAATTTGCTGCTATCTCTGCCAGGAAGCGAGCTAGAGCGCTGAAACTGTGGCTATAAGCACTTTCATTAAAACACACTTCTTTGAGGTTTTAAGCTCAGAACGTGAATCTGTGCATGTTTCTGGCTTGGGAACTGCTTCAGATCACTTTGCAATGCTTATGTGCTATTGATTGGTCCTTTGAGCATGTATTGCCTTTGGGAAGTGAACACAAGCTTCTGAAGTGAAAATATCTACTTTTTATAAAACTTTTTTTTTAATTATGTATGTCAAAAATGTTCATTCTGTGAGTAACAGCGGGAAAGTGACAAACATGAGTGAATTGTCACGATATGACTGAATAGGAGTTAATATGCTGCTATCTCTGTAAGGAAGCGAGCTAGAGCGCTGAAACTGTGGCTATACGCACTTTCATGAAAACACGCTTCTTTGAGGTTTTAAGCTCAGAACGTGAATCTGTGCATGTTTCTGGCCTGGATACTGCTTCAGATCACTGGGCAATGCATATATGGTATCGAATGGTCCTTTGTGCATGTCTTGCCATTGGGAAGTGAATATAAGCTTCTGAAGTGAATATATGCACTTTTTAAAAACTTTCTTTTTTTTTTAGTTCAGCGTGTCAAAAATGTTCATTCTGTGCGTAACTCAGAAGGAAAGTGACAAAAAATGAGTGAATTGTCATTATATGAGTGAATTTGCTGCTATCTCTGGAAGGAAGCGAGCTTGAGCGCTGAAACTGAGGCTATACGCACTTTCATGAAAACACGCTTCTTTGAGGTTTTAAGCTCAGAACGTGAATCTGTGCATGATTCTGGCCTGGGAACTGCTTCAGATCACTGTGCTATGCATATATGGTATCGATTGGTGCAATGTGCATGTCTTGTCATAGGGAAGTGAATATAAGCTTCTGAAGTGAAAATATCCACTTTTTAAAAAACTTTCTTTTTTTTTAGTTCTGTGTGTCAAAAATGTTCATTCTGTGAGTAACAGTGTGAAAGTGACAAACATGAGTGAATTGTCACGATATGACTGAATTGGAATAAATTTGCTGCTATCTCCGCCAGGAAGCGAGCAAGAGCCCTGAAACTGTGGCTATACGCACTTTCATGAAAACACGCTTCTTTGAGGTTTTAAGCTCAGAACGTGAATCTGTGCATGTTTCTGGCCTGGTAACTGCTTCAGATCACTGGGCAATGCATATATGGTATCGAATGGTCCTTTGTGCATGTATTGCAATTGGGAAGTGAATATAAGCTTCTGAAGTGAATATATGCACTTTTTAAAAAAACTTCTTTTTTTTTAGTTCTGTGTGTCAAAAATGTTCATTCTGTGAGAAACAGTGGAAAAGTAACAGTCATGAGTGAATTGTCACGATATGACTGAATTGGAGTAAATTTGCTGCTATCTCCGCCAGGAAGCGAGCTAGAGCCCTGAAACTGTGGCTATACGCACTTTCATGAAAACACGCTTCTTTGAGGTTTTAAGCTCAGAACGTGAATCTGTGCATGTTTCTGGCCTGGGAACTGCTTCAGATCACTGTGGAATGCATATATTGTATCAATTGGTGCAATGTGTTTGTCTTGTCATAGGGAAGTGAATATAAGCTTCTGAAGTGAAAATATCCACTTTGTAAAAAACTTTCTTCTTTTTTAGTTCTGTGTGTCAAAAATGTTCATTCTGTGAGAAACAGTGGAAAAGTAACAGTCATGAGTGAATTGTCACGATATGACTGAATTGGAGTAAATTTGCTGCTATCTCCGCCAGGAAGCGAGCTAGAGCCCTGAAACTGTGGCTATACGCACTTTTATGAAAACACGCTTCTTTGAGGTTTTAAGCTCAGAACGTGAATCTGTGCATGTTTCTGGCCTGGTAACTGCTTCAGATCACTGGGCAATGCATATATGGTATCGAATGGTCCTTTGTGCATGTATTGCAATTGGGAAGTGAATATAAGCTTCTGAAGTGAATATATGCACTTTTTAAAAAAACTTATTTTTTTTTAGTTCAGCGTGTCGAAAATGTTAATTCTGAGCGTAACTCCGTAGGAAAGTGACAAACATGAGTGAATTGTCATGATATGACTGAATTGGAGTGAATGTGCTGCTATCTCTATAAGGAAGCGAGCTAGAGCGCTGAATCTGTGGCTATACGCACTTTCATGAAAACACGCTTCTTTGAGGTTTTAAGCTTGGATCGTGAATCTGTGCATGCTTTTGGCCTGGGAACTGCTTCAGATCACTGTGGAATGCATATGTGGTATTGATTGGTGCACTGGGCATGTATTGCCATTGGGAAGTGAACACAAGCTTCTGAAGTGAAAATATCTACTTTTTATAAAACTTTCTCTTTTTTTAGTTCTGTGTGTCAAAAATGTTCATTCTGTGAGTAACAGTGGGAAAGTAACAATCATTAGTGAATTGTCAGGATATGACTGAATTGGACTAAATTTGATGCTATCTCTGCCAGGAAGCAAGCTAGAGCGCTGAAACTGTGGCTATAAGCACTTTCATTAAAACACACTTCTTTGAGGTTTTAAGCTCAGAACGTGAATCTGTGCATGTTTCTGGCTTGGGAACTGCTTCAGATCACTTTGCAATGCTTATGTGCTATTGATTGGTCCTTTGAGCATGTATTGCCTTTGGGAAGTGAACACAAGCTTCTGAAGTGAAAATATCTACTTTTTATAAAACTTTCTTTTTTTTAATTATGTGTGTCAAAAATGTTCATTCTGTGAGTAACAGCGGGAAAGTGACAAACATGAGTGAATTGTCACGATATGACTGAATAGGAGTTAATATGCTGCTATCTCTGTAAGGAAGCGAGCTAGAGCGCTGAAACTGTGGCTATACGCACTTTCATGAAAACACGCTTCTTTGAGGTTTTAAGCTCAGAACGTGAATCTGTGCATGTTTCTGGCCTGGATACTGCTTCAGATCACTGGGCAATGCATATATGGTATCGAATGGTCCTTTGTGCATGTCTTGCCATTGGGAAGTGAATATAAGCTTCTGAAGTGAATATATGCACTTTTTAAAAACTTTCTTTTTTTTTTAGTTCAGCGTGTCAAAAATGTTCATTCTGTGCGTAACTCAGAAGGAAAGTGACAAAAATGAGTGAATTGTCATTATATGAGTGAATTTGCTGCTATCTCTGGAAGGAAGCGAGCTTGAGCGCTGAAACTGAGGCTATACGCACTTTCATGAAAACACGCTTCTTTGAGGTTTTAAGCTCAGAACGTGAATCTGTGCATGATTCTGGCCTGGGAACTGCTTCAGATCACTGTGCTATGCATATATGGTATCGATTGGTGCAATGTGCATGTCTTGTCATAGGGAAGTGAATATAAGCTTCTGAAGTGAAAATATCCACTTTTTAAAAAACTTTCTTTTTTTTTAGTTCTGTGTGTCAAAAATGTTCATTCTGTGAGTAACTGTGAAAGTGACAAACATGAGTGAATTGTCACGATATGACTGAATTGGAGTAAATTTGCTGCTATCTCCGCCAGGAAGCGAGCTAGAGCCCTGAAACTGTGGCTATACGCACTTTCAAGAAAACACGCTTCTTTGAGGTTTTAAGCTCAGAACGTGAATCTGTGCATGTTTCTGGCCTGGTAACTGCTTCAGATCACTGGGCAATGCATATATGGTATCGAATGGTCCTTTGTGCATGTATTGCAATTGGGAAGTGAATATAAGCTTCTGAAGTGAATATATGCACTTTTTAAAAAAACTTCTTTTTTTTTAGTTCTGTGTGTCAAAAATGTTCATTCTGTGAGAAACAGTGGAAAAGTAACAGTCATGAGTGAATTGTCACGATATGACTGAATTGGAGTAAATTTGCTGCTATCTCCGCCAGGAAGCGAGCTAGAGCCCTGAAACTGTGGTTATACGCACTTTCATGAAAACACGCTTCTTTGAGGTTTTAAGCTCAGAACGTGAATCTGTGCATGTTTCTGGCCTGGGAACTGCTTCAGATCACTGTGGAATGCATATAATGTATCAATTGGTGCAATGTGTTTGTCTTGTCATAGGGAAGTGAATATAAGCTTCTGAAGTGAAAATATCCACTTTTTAAAAAACTTTCTTTTTTTTTAGTTCTGTGTGTCAAAAATGTTCATTCTGTGAGAAACAGTGGAAAAGTAACAGTCATGAGTGAATTGTCACGATATGACTGAATTGGAGTAAATTTGCTGCTATCTCCGCCAGGAAGCGAGCTAGAGCCCTGAAACTGTGGCTATACGCACTTTCATGAAAACACGCTTCTTTGAGGTTTTAAGCTCAGAACGTGAATCTGTGCATGTTTCTGGCCTGGTAACTGCTTCAGATCACTGGGCAATGCATATATGGTATCGAATGGTCCTTTGTGCATGTATTGCAATTGGGAAGTGAATATAAGCTTCTGAAGTGAATATATGCACTTTTTAAAAAAACTTCTTTTTTTTTAGTTCTGTGTGTCAAAAATGTTCATTCTGTGAGAAACAGTGGAAAAGTAACAGTCATGAGTGAATTGTCACGATATGACTGAATTGGAGTAAATTTGCTGCTATCTCCGCCAGGAAGCGAGCTAGAGCCCTGAAACTGTGGCTATACGCACTTTCATGAAAACACGCTTCTTTGAGGTTTTAAGCTCAGAACGTGAATCTGTGCATGTTTCTGGCCTGGGAACTGCTTCAGATCACTGTGGAATGCATATAATGTATCAATTGGTGCAATGTGTTTGTCTTGTCATAGGGAAGTGAATATAAGCTTCTGAAGTGAAAATATCCACTTTTTAAAAAACTTTCTTTTTTTTTAGTTCTGTGTGTCAAAAATGTTCATTCTGTGAGAAACAGTGGAAAAGTAACAGTCATGAGTGAATTGTCACGATATGACTGAATTGGAGTAAATTTGCTGCTATCTCCGCCAGGAAGCGAGCTAGAGCCCTGAAACTGTGGCTATACGCACTTTCATGAAAACACGCTTCTTTGAGGTTTTAAGCTCAGAACGTGAATCTGTGCATGTTTCTGGCCTGGTAACTGCTTCAGATCACTGGGCAATGCATATATGGTATCGAATGGTCCTTTGTGCATGTATTGCAATTGGGAAGTGAATATAAGCTTCTGAAGTGAATATATGCACTTTTTAAAAAAACTTCTTTTTTTTTAGTTCTGTGTGTCAAAAATGTTCATTCTGTGAGAAAATGTGGAAAAGTAACAGTCATGAGTGAATTGTCACGATATGACTGAATTGGAGTAAATTTGCTGCTATCTCCGCCAGGAAGCGAGCTAGAGCCCTGAAACTGTGGCTATACGCACTTTCATGAAAAACGCTTCTTTGAGGTTTTAAGCTCAGAACGTGAATCTGTGCATGTTTCTGGCCTGGGAACTGCTTCAGATCACTGTGGAATGCATATAATGTATCAATTGGTGCAATGTGTTTGTCTTGTCATAGGGAAGTGAATATAAGCTTCTGAAGTGAAAATATCCACTTTTTAAAAAACTTTCTTTTTTTTTAGTTCTGTGTGTCAAAAATGTTCATTCTGTGAGAAACAGTGGAAAAGTAACAGTCATGAGTGAATTGTCACGATATGACTGAATTGGAGTAAATTTGCTGCTATCTCCGCCAGGAAGCGAGCTAGAGCCCTGAAACTGTGGCTATACGCACTTTCATGAAAACACGCTTCTTTGAGGTTTTAAGCTCAGAACGTGAATCTGTGCATGTTTCTGGCCTGGGAACTGCTTCAGATCACTGTGGAATGCATATAATGTATCAATTGGTGCAATGTGTTTGTCTTGTCATAGGGAAGTGAATATAAGCTTCTGAAGTGAAAATATCCACTTTTTAAAAAACTTTCTTTTTTTTTAGTTCTGTGTGTCAAAAATGTTCATTCTGTGAGAAACAGTGGAAAAGTAACAGTCATGAGTGAATTGTCACGATATGACTGAATTGGAGTAAATTTGCTGCTATCTCCGCCAGGAAGCGAGCTAGAGCCCTGAAACTGTGGCTATACGCACTTCATGAAAACACGCTTCTTTGAGGTTTTAAGCTCAGAACGTAAATCTGTGCATGTTTCTGGCCTGGTAACTACTTCAGATCACTGGGCAATGCATATATGGTATCGAATGGTCCTTTGTGCATGTATTGCAATTGGGAAGTGAATATAAGCTTCTGAAGTGAATATATGCACTTTTTAAAAAAACTTCTTTTTTTTAGTTCTGTGTGTCAAAAATGTTCATTCTGTGAGAAACAGTGGAAAAGTAACAGTCATGAGTGAATTGTCACGATATGACTGAATTGGAGTAAATTTGCTGCTATCTCCGCCAGGAAGCGAGCTGGAGCCCTGAAACTGTGGCTATACGCACTTTCATGAAAACACGCTTCTTTGAGGTTTTAAGCTCAGAACGTGAATCTGTGCATGTTTCTGGCCTGGGAACTGCTTCAGATCACTGTGGAATGCATATAATGTATCAATTGGTGCAATGTGTTTGTCTTGTCATAGGGAAGTGAATATAAGCTTCTGAAGTGAAAATATCCACTTTTTAAAAAACTTTCTTTTTTTTTAGTTCTGTGTGTCAAAAATGTTCATTCTGTGAGAAACAGTGGAAAAGTAACAGTCATGAGTGAATTGTCACGATATGACTGAATTGGAGTAAATTTGCTGCTATCTCTGCCAGGAAGCGAGCTAGAGCGCTGAAACTGTGGCTATAAGCACTTTCATTAAAACACACTTCTTTGAGGTTTTAAGCTCAGAACGTGAATCTGTGCATGTTTCTGGCTTGGGAACTGCTTCAGATCACTTTGCAATGCTTATGTGCTATTGATTGGTCCTTTGAGCATGTATTGCCTTTGGGAAGTGAACACAAGCTTCTGAAGTGAAAATATCTACTTTTTATAAAACTTTCTTTTTTTTTAATTATGTGTGTCAAAAATGTTCATTCTGTGAGTAACAGCGGGAAAGTGACAAACATGAGTGAATTGTCACGATATGACTGAATAGGAGTTAATATGCTGCTATCTCTGTAAGGAAGCGAGCTAGAGCGCTGAAACTGTGGCTATACGCACTTTCATGAAAACACGCTTCTTTGAGGTTTTAAGCTCAGAACGTGAATCTGTGCATGTTTCTGGCCTGGATACTGCTTCAGATCACTGGGCAATGCATATATGGTATCGAATGGTCCTTTGTGCATGTCTTGCCATTGGGAAGTGAATATAAGCTTCTGAAGTGAATATATGCACTTTTTAAAAACTTTCTTTTTTTTTTAGTTCAGCGTGTCAAAAATGTTCATTCTGTGCGTAACTCAGAAGGAAAGTGACAAAAAATGAGTGAATTGTCATTATATGAGTGAATTTGCTGCTATCTCTGGAAGGAAGCGAGCTTGAGCGCTGAAACTGAGGCTATACGCACTTTCATGAAAACACGCTTCTTTGAGGTTTTAAGCTCAGAACGTGAATCTGTGCATGATTCTGGCCTGGGAACTGCTTCAGATCACTGTGCTATGCATATATGGTATCGATTGGTGCAATGTGCATGTCTTGTCATAGGGAAGTGAATATAAGCTTCTGAAGTGAAAATATCCACTTTTTAAAAAACTTTCTTTTTTTTTAGTTCTGTGTGTCAAAAATGTTCATTCTGTGAGTAACAGTGTGAAAGTGACAAACATGAGTGAATTGTCACGATATGACTGAATTGGAGTAAATTTGCTGCTATCTCCGCCAGGAAGCGAGCTAGAGCCCTGAAACTGTGGCTATACGCACTTTCATGAAAACACGCTTCTTTGAGGTTTTAAGCTCAGAACGTGAATCTGTGCATGTTTCTGGCCTGGTAACTGCTTCAGATCACTGGGCAATGCATATATGGTATCGAATGGTCCTTTGTGCATGTATTGCAATTGGGAAGTGAATATAAGCTTCTGAAGTGAATATATGCACTTTTTAAAAAAACTTCTTTTTTTTAGTTCTGTGTGTCAAAAATGTTCATTCTGTGAGAAACAGTGGAAAAGTAACAGTCATGAGTGAATTGTCACGATATGACTGAATTGGAGTAAATTTGCTGCTATCTCCGCCAGGAAGCGAGCTAGAGCCCTGAAACTGTGGCTATACGCACTTTCATGAAAACACGCTTCTTTGAGGTTTTAAGCTCAGAACGTGAATCTGTGCATGTTTCTGGCCTGGGAACTGCTTCAGATCACTGTGGAATGCATATAATGTATCAATTGGTGCAATGTGTTTGTCTTGTCATAGGGAAGTGAATATAAGCTTCTGAAGTGAAAATATCCACTTTTTAAAAAACTTTCTTTTTTTTTAGTTCTGTGTGTCAAAAATGTTCATTCTGTGAGAAACAGTGGAAAAGTAACAGTCATGAGTGAATTGTCACGATATGACTGAATTGGAGTAAATTTGCTGCTATCTCCGCCAGGAAGCGAGCTAGAGCCCTGAAACTGTGGCTATACGCACTTTCATGAAAACACGCTTCTTTGAGGTTTTAAGCTCAGAACGTGAATCTGTGCATGTTTCTGGCCTGGGAACTGCTTCAGATCACTGTGGAATGCATATAATGTATCAATTGGTGCAATGTGTTTGTCTTGTCATAGGGAAGTGAATATAAGCTTCTGAAGTGAAAATATCCACTTTTTAAAAAACTTTCTTTTTTTTTAGTTCTGTGTGTCAAAAATGTTCATTCTGTGAGAAACAGTGGAAAAGTAACAGTCATGAGTGAATTGTCACGATATGACTGAATTGGAGTAAATTTGCTGCTATCTCCGCCAGGAAGCGAGCTAGAGCCCTGAAACTGTGGCTATACGCACTTCATGAAAACACGCTTCTTTGAGGTTTTAAGCTCAGAACGTGAATCTGTGCATGTTTCTGGCCTGGTAACTACTTCAGATCACTGGGCAATGCATATATGGTATCGAATGGTCCTTTGTGCATGTATTGCAATTGGGAAGTGAATATAAGCTTCTGAAGTGAATATATGCACTTTTTAAAAAAACTTCTTTTTTTTTAGTTCTGTGTGTCAAAAATGTTCATTCTGTGAGAAACAGTGGAAAAGTAACAGTCATGAGTGAATTGTCACGATATGACTGAATTGGAGTAAATTTGCTGCTATCTCCGCCAGGAAGCGAGCTAGAGCCCTGAAACTGTGGCTATACGCACTTTCATGAAAACACGCTTCTTTGAGGTTTTAAGCTCAGAACGTGAATCTGTGCATGTTTCTGGCCTGGGAACTGCTTCAGATCACTGTGGAATGCATATAATGTATCAATTGGTGCAATGTGTTTGTCTTGTCATAGGGAAGTGAATATAAGCTTCTGAAGTGAAAATATCCACTTTTTAAAAAACTTTTTTTTTAGTTCTGTGTGTCAAAAATGTTCATTCTGTGAGAAACAGTGGAAAAGTAACAGTCATGAGTGAATTGTCACGATATGACTGAATTGGAGTAAATTTGCTGCTATCTCTGCCAGGAAGCGAGCTAGAGCGCTGAAACTGTGGCTATAAGCACTTTCATTAAAACACACTTCTTTGAGGTTTTAAGCTCAGAACGTGAATCTGTGCATGTTTCTGGCTTGGGAACTGCTTCAGATCACTTTGCAATGCTTATGTGCTATTGATTGGTCCTTTGAGCATGTATTGCCTTTGGGAAGTGAACACAAGCTTCTGAAGTGAAAATATCTACTTTTTATAAAACTTTCTTTTTTTTTAATTATGTGTGTCAAAAATGTTCATTCTGTGAGTAACAGCGGGAAAGTGACAAACATGAGTGAATTGTCACGATATGACTGAATAGGAGTTAATATGCTGCTATCTCTGTAAGGAAGCGAGCTAGAGCGCTGAAACTGTGGCTATACGCACTTTCATGAAAACACGCTTCTTTGAGGTTTTAAGCTCAGAACGTGAATCTGTGCATGTTTCTGGCCTGGATACTGCTTCAGATCACTGGGCAATGCATATATGGTATCGAATGGTCCTTTGTGCATGTCTTGCCATTGGGAAGTGAATATAAGCTTCTGAAGTGAATATATGCACTTTTTAAAAACTTTCTTTTTTTTTAGTTCAGCGTGTCAAAAATGTTCATTCTGTGCGTAACTCAGAAGGAAAGTGACAAAAAATGAGTGAATTGTCATTATATGAGTGAATTTGCTGCTATCTCTGGAAGGAAGCGAGCTTGAGCGCTGAAACTGAGGCTATACGCACTTTCATGAAAACACGCTTCTTTGAGGTTTTAAGCTCAGAACGTGAATCTGTGCATGATTCTGGCCTGGGAACTGCTTCAGATCACTGTGCTATGCATATATGGTATCGATTGGTGCAATGTGCATGTCTTGTCATAGGGAAGTGAATATAAGCTTCTGAAGTGAAAATATCCACTTTTTAAAAAACTTTCTTTTTTTTTAGTTCTGTGTGTCAAAAATGTTCATTCTGTGAGTAACAGTGTGAAAGTGACAAACATGAGTGAATTGTCACGATATGACTGAATTGGAGTAAATTTGCTGCTATCTCCGCCAGGAAGCGAGCTAGAGCCCTGAAACTGTGGCTATACGCACTTTCATGAAAACACGCTTCTTTGAGGTTTTAAGCTCAGAACGTGAATCTGTGCATGTTTCTGGCCTGGTAACTGCTTCAGATCACTGGGCAATGCATATATGGTATCGAATGGTCCTTTGTGCATGTATTGCAATTGGGAAGTGAATATAAGCTTCTGAAGTGAATATATGCACTTTTTAAAAAAACTTCTTTTTTTTTAGTTCTGTGTGTCAAAAATGTTCATTCTGTGAGAAACAGTGGAAAAGTAACAGTCATGAGTGAATTGTCACGATATGACTGAATTGGAGTAAATTTGCTGCTATCTCCGCCAGGAAGCGAGCTAGAGCCCTGAAACTGTGGCTATACGCACTTTCATGAAAACACGCTTCTTTGAGGTTTTAAGCTCAGAACGTGAATCTGTGCATGTTTCTGGCCTGGGAACTGCTTCAGATCACTGTGGAATGCATATAATGTATCAATTGGTGCAATGTGTTTGTCTTGTCATAGGGAAGTGAATATAAGCTTCTGAAGTGAAAATATCCACTTTTTAAAAAACTTTCTTTTTTTTTAGTTCTGTGTGTCAAAAATGTTCATTCTGTGAGAAACAGTGGAAAAGTAACAGTCATGAGTGAATTGTCACGATATGACTGAATTGGAGTAAATTTGCTGCTATCTCCGCCAGGAAGCGAGCTAGAGCCCTGAAACTGTGGCTATACGCACTTTCATGAAAACACGCTTCTTTGAGGTTTTAAGCTCAGAACGTGAATCTGTGCATGTTTCTGGCCTGGTAACTGCTTCAGATCACTGGGCAATGCATATATGGTATCGAATGGTCCTTTGTGCATGTATTGCAATTGGGAAGTGAATATAAGCTTCTGAAGTGAATATATGCACTTTTTAAAAAAACTTATTTTTTTTTAGTTCAGCGTGTCGAAAATGTTAATTCTGAGCGTAACTCCGTAGGAAAGTGACAAACATGAGTGAATTGTCATGATATGACTGAATTGGAGTGAATTTGCTGCTATCTCTGTAAGGAAGCGAGCTAGAGCGCTGAATCTGTGGCTATACGCACTTTCATGAAAACACGCTTCTTTGAGGTTTTAAGCTTGGATCGTGAATCTGTGCATGCTTTTGGCCTGGGAACTGCTTCAGATCACTGTGGAATGCATATGTGGTATTGATTGGTGCACTGGGCATGTATTGCCATTGGGAAGTGAACACAAGCTTCTGAAGTGAAAATATCTACTTTTTATAAAACTTTCTCTTTTTTTAGTTCTGTGTGTCAAAAATGTTCATTCTGTGAGTAACAGTGGGAAAGTAACAATCATGAGTGAATTGTCAGGATATGACTGAATTGGACTAAATTTGATGCTATCTCTGCCAGGAAGCAAGCTAGAGCGCTGAAACTGTGGCTATAAGCACTTTCATTAAAACACATTTCTTTGAGGTTTTAAGCTCAGAACGTGAATCTGTGCATGTTTCTGGCTTGGGAACTGCTTCAGATCACTTTGCAATGCTTATGTGCTATCGATTGGTCCTTTGAGCATGTATTGCCTTTGGGAAGTGAACACAAGCTTCTGAAGTGAAAATATCTACTTTTTATAAAACTTTCTTTTTTTTAATTATGTGTGTCAAAAATGTTCATTCTGTGAGTAACAGCGGGAAAGTGACAAACATGAGTGAATTGTCACGATATGACTGAATAGGAGTTAATATGCTGCTATCTCTGTAAGGAAGCGAGCTAGAGCGCTGAAACTGTGGCTATACGCACTTTCATGAAAACACGCTTCTTTGAGGTTTTAAGCTCAGAACGTGAATCTGTGCATGTTTCTGGCCTGGATACTGCTTCAGATCACTGGGCAATGCATATATGGTATCGAATGGTCCTTTGTGCATGTCTTGCCATTGGGAAGTGAATATAAGCTTCTGAAGTGAATATATGCACTTTTTAAAAACTTTCTTTTTTTTTTAGTTCAGCGTGTCAAAAATGTTCATTCTGTGCGTAACTCAGAAGGAAAGTGACAAAAATGAGTGAATTGTCATTATATGAGTGAATTTGCTGCTATCTCTGGAAGGAAGCGAGCTTGAGCGCTGAAACTGAGGCTATACGCACTTTCATGAAAACACGCTTCTTTGAGGTTTTAAGCTCAGAACGTGAATCTGTGCATGATTCTGGCCTGGGAACTGCTTCAGATCACTGTGCTATGCATATATGGTATCGATTGGTGCAATGTGCATGTCTTGTCATAGGGAAGTGAATATAAGCTTCTGAAGTGAAAATATCCACTTTTTAAAAAACTTTCTTTTTTTTTAGTTCTGTGTGTCAAAACTGTTCATTCTGTGAGTAACAGTGGGAAAGTGACAAACATGAGTGAATTGTCACGATATGACTGAATTGGAGTAAATTTGCTGCTATCTCCGCCAGGAAGCGAGCTAGAGCCCTGAAACTGTGGCTATACGCACTTTCAAGAAAACACGCTTCTTTGAGGTTTTAAGCTCAGAACGTGAATCTGTGCATGTTTCTGGCCTGGTAACTGCTTCAGATCACTGGGCAATGCATATATGGTATCGAATGGTCCTTTGTGCATCTATTGCAATTGGGAAGTGAATATAAGCTTCTGAAGTGAATATATGCACTTTTTAAAAAAACTTCTTTTTTTTTAGTTCTGTGTGTCAAAAATGTTCATTCTGTGAGTAACAGTGTGAAAGTGACAAACATGAGTGAATTGTCACGATATGACTGAATTGGAGTAAATTTGCTGCTATCTCCGCCAGGAAGCGAGCTAGAGCCCTGAAACTGTGGCTATACGCACTTTCATGAAAACACGCTTCTTTGAGGTTTTAAGCTCAGAACGTGAATCTGTGCATGTTTCTGGCCTGGTAACTGCTTCAGATCACTGGGCAATGCATATATGGTATCGAATGGTCCTTTGTGCATGTATTGCAATTGGGAAGTGAATATAAGCTTCTGAAGTGAATATATGCACTTTTTAAAAAAACTTCTTTTTTTTTAGTTCTGTGTGTCAAAAATGTTCATTCTGTGAGAAACAGTGGAAAAGTAACAGTCATGAGTGAATTGTCACGATATGACTGAATTGGAGTAAATTTGCTGCTATCTCCGCCAGGAAGCGAGCTAGAGCCCTGAAACTGTGGCTATACGCACTTTCATGAAAACACGCTTCTTTGAGGTTTTAAGCTCAGAACATGAATCTGTGCATGTTTCTGGCCTGGGAACTGCTTCAGATCACTGTGGAATGCATATAATGTATCAATTGGTGCAATGTGTTTGTCTTGTCATAGGGAAGTGAATATAAGCTTCTGAAGTGAAAATATCCACTTTTTAAAAAACTTTCTTTTTTTTTAGTTCTGTGTGTCAAAAATGTTCATTCTGTGAGAAACAGTGGAAAAGTAACAGTCATGAGTGAATTGTCACGATATGACTGAATTGGAGTAAATTTGCTGCTATCTCTGCCAGGAAGCGAGCTAGAGCGCTGAAACTGTGGCTATAAGCACTTTCATTAAAACACACTTCTTTGAGGTTTTAAGCTCAGAACGTGAATCTGTGCATGTTTCTGGCTTGGGAACTGCTTCAGATCACTTTGCAATGCTTATGTGCTATTGATTGGTCCTTTGAGCATGTATTGCCTTTGGGAAGTGAACACAAGCTTCTGAAGTGAAAATATCTACTTTTTATAAAACTTTCTTTTTTTTTAATTATGTGTGTCAAAAATGTTCATTCTGTGAGTAACAGCGGGAAAGTGACAAACATGAGTGAATTGTCACGATATGACTGAATAGGAGTTAATATGCTGCTATCTCTGTAAGGAAGCGAGCTAGAGCGCTGAAACTGTGGCTATACGCACTTTCATGAAAACACGCTTCTTTGAGATTTTAAGCTCAGAACGTGAATCTGTGCATGTTTCTGGCCTGGATACTGCTTCAGATCACTGGGCAATGCATATATGGTATCGAATGGTCCTTTGTGCATGTCTTGCCATTGGGAAGTGAATATAAGCTTCTGAAGTGAATATATGCACTTTTTAAAAACTTTCTTATTTTTTTAGTTCAGCGTGTCAAAAATGTTCATTCTGTGCGTAACTCAGAAGGAAAGTGACAAAAAATGAGTGAATTGTCATTATATGAGTGAATTTGCTGCTATCTCTGGAAGGAAGCGAGCTTGAGCGCTGAAACTGAGGCTATACGCACTTTCATGAAAACACGCTTCTTTGAGGTTTTAAGCTCAGAACGTGAATCTGTGCATGATTCTGGCCTGGGAACTGCTTCAGATCACTGTGCTATGCATATATGGTATCGATTGGTGCAATGTGCATGTCTTGTCATAGGGAAGTGAATATAAGCTTCTGAAGTGAAAATATCCACTTTTTAAAAAACTTTCTTTTTTTTTAGTTCTGTGTGTCAAAAATGTTCATTCTGTGAGTAACAGTGTGAAAGTGACAAACATGAGTGAATTGTCACGATATGACTGAATTGGAGTAAATTTGCTGCTATCTCCGCCAGGAAGCGAGCTAGAGCCCTGAAACTGTGGCTATACGCACTTTCATGAAAACACGCTTCTTTGAGGTTTTAAGCTCAGAACGTGAATCTGTGCATGATTCTGGCCTGGGAACTGCTTCAGATCACTGTGCTATGCATATATGGTATCGATTGGTGCAATGTGCATGTCTTGTCATAGGGAAGTGAATATAAGCTTCTGAAGTGAAAATATCCACTTTTTAAAAAACTTTCTTTTTTTTTAGTTCTGTGTGTCAAAAATGTTCATTCTGTGAGTAACAGTGTGAAAGTGACAAACATGAGTGAATTGTCACGATATGACTGAATTGGAGTAAATTTGCTGCTATCTCCGCCAGGAAGCGAGCTAGAGCCCTGAAACTGTGGCTATACGCACTTTCAAGAAAACACGCTTCTTTGAGGTTTTAAGCTCAGATCGTGAATCTGTGCATGTTTCTGGCCTGGATACTGCTTCAGATCACTGGGCAATGCATATATGGTATCGAATGGTCCTTTGTGCATGTCTTGCCATTGGGAAGTGAATATAAGCTTCTGAAGTGAATATATGCACTTTTTAAAAACTTTCTTTTTTTTTTAGTTCAGCGTGTCAAAAATGTTCATTCTGTGCGTAACTCAGAAGGAAAGTGACAAAAATGAGTGAATTGTCATTATATGAGTGAATTTGCTGCTATCTCTGGAAGGAAGCGAGCTTGAGCGCTGAAACTGAGGCTATACGCACTTTCATGAAAACACGCTTCTTTGAGGTTTTAAGCTCAGAACGTGAATCTGTGCATGATTCTGGCCTGGGAACTGCTTCAGATCACTGTGCTATGCATATATGGTATCGATTGGTGCAATGTGCATGTCTTGTCATAGGGAAGTGAATATAAGCTTCTGAAGTGAAAATATCCACTTTTTAAAAAACTTTCTTTTTTTTTAGTTCTGTGTGTCAAAAATGTTCATTCTGTGAGTAACAGTGGGAAAGTGACAAACATGAGTGAATTGTCACGATATGACTGAATTGGAGTAAATTTGCTGCTATCTCCGCCAGGAAGCGAGCTAGAGCCCTGAAACTGTGGCTATACGCACTTTCAAGAAAACACGCTTCTTTGAGGTTTTAAGCTCAGAACGTGAATCTGTGCATGTTTCTGGCCTGGTAACTGCTTCAGATCACTGGGCAATGCATATATGGTATCGAATGGTCCTTTGTGCATCTATTGCAATTGGGAAGTGAATATAAGCTTCTGAAGTGAATATATGCACTTTTTAAAAAAACTTCTTTTTTTTTAGTTCTGTGTGTCAAAAATGTTCATTCTGTGAGTAACAGTGTGAAAGTGACAAACATGAGTGAATTGTCACGATATGACTGAATTGGAGTAAATTTGCTGCTATCTCCGCCAGGAAGCGAGCTAGAGCCCTGAAACTGTGGCTATACGCACTTTCATGAAAACACGCTTCTTTGAGGTTTTAAGCTCAGAACGTGAATCTGTGCATGTTTCTGGCCTGGTAACTGCTTCAGATCACTGGGCAATGCATATATGGTATCGAATGGTCCTTTGTGCATGTATTGCAATTGGGAAGTGAATATAAGCTTCTGAAGTGAATATATGCACTTTTTAAAAAAACTTCTTTTTTTTTAGTTCTGTGTGTCAAAAATGTTCATTCTGTGAGAAACAGTGGAAAAGTAACAGTCATGAGTGAATTGTCACGATATGACTGAATTGGAGTAAATTTGCTGCTATCTCCGCCAGGAAGCGAGCTAGAGCCCTGAAACTGTGGCTATACGCACTTTCATGAAAACACGCTTCTTTGAGGTTTTAAGCTCAGAACGTGAATCTGTGCATGTTTCTGGCCTGGGAACTGCTTCAGATCACTGTGGAATGCATATAATGTATCAATTGGTGCAATGTGTTTGTCTTGTCATAGGGAAGTGAATATAAGCTTCTGAAGTGAAAATATCCACTTTTTAAAAAACTTTCTTTTTTTTTAGTTCTGTGTGTCAAAAATGTTCATTCTGTGAGAAACAGTGGAAAAGTAACAGTCATGAGTGAATTGTCACGATATGACTGAATTGGAGTAAATTTGCTGCTATCTCCGCCAGGAAGCGAGCTAGAGCCCTGAAACTGTGGCTATACGCACTTTCATGAAAACACGCTTCTTTGAGGTTTTAAGCTCAGAACGTGAATCTGTGCATGTTTCTGGCCTGGGAACTGCTTCAGATCACTGTGGAATGCATATAATGTATCAATTGGTGCAATGTGTTTGTCTTGTCATAGGGAAGTGAATATAAGCTTCTGAAGTGAAAATATCCACTTTTTAAAAAACTTTCTTTTTTTTTAGTTCTGTGTGTCAAAAATGTTCATTCTGTGAGAAACAGTGGAAAAGTAACAGTCATGAGTGAATTGTCACGATATGACTGAATTGGAGTAAATTTGCTGCTATCTCCGCCAGGAAGCGAGCTAGAGCCCTGAAACTGTGGCTATACGCACTTTCATGAAAACACGCTTCTTTGAGGTTTTAAGCTCAGAACGTGAATCTGTGCATGTTTCTGGCCTGGTAACTACTTCAGATCACTGGGCAATGCATATATGGTATCGAATGGTCCTTTGTGCATGTATTGCAATTGGGAAGTGAATATAAGCTTCTGAAGTGATTATATGCACTTTTTAAAAAAACTTCTTTTTTTTAGTTCTGTGTGTCAAAAATGTTCATTCTGTGAGAAACAGTGGAAAAGTAACAGTCATGAGTGAATTGTCACGATATGACTGAATTGGAGTAAATTTGCTGCTATCTCCGCCAGGAAGCGAGCTAGAGCCCTGAAACTGTGGCTATACGCACTTTCATGAAAACACGCTTCTTTGAGGTTTTAAGCTCAGAACGTGAATCTGTGCATGTTTCTGGCCTGGGAACTGCTTCAGATCACTGTGGAATGCATATAATGTATCAATTGGTGCAATGTGTTTGTCTTGTCATAGGGAAGTGAATATAAGCTTCTGAAGTGAAAATATCCACTTTTTAAAAAACTTTCTTTTTTTTTAGTTCTGTGTGTCAAAAATGTTCATTCTGTGAGAAACAGTGGAAAAGTAACAGTCATGAGTGAATTGTCACGATATGACTGAATTGGAGTAAATTTGCTGCTATCTCTGCCAGGAAGCGAGCTAGAGCGCTGAAACTGTGGCTATAAGCACTTTCATTAAAACACACTTCTTTGAGGTTTTAAGCTCAGAACGTGAATCTGTGCATGTTTCTGGCTTGGGAACTGCTTCAGATCACTTTGCAATGCTTATGTGCTATTGATTGGTCCTTTGAGCATGTATTGCCTTTGGGAAGTGAACACAAGCTTCTGAAGTGAAAATATCTACTTTTTATAAAACTTTCTTTTTTTTTAATTATGTGTGTCAAAAATGTTCATTCTGTGAGGAACAGCGGGAAAGTGACAAACATGAGTGAATTGTCACGATATGACTGAATAGGAGTTAATATGCTGCTATCTCTGTAAGGAAGCGAGCTAGAGCGCTGAAACTGTGGCTATACGCACTTTCATGAAAACACGCTTCTTTGAGATTTTAAGCTCAGAACGTGAATCTGTGCATGTTTCTGGCCTGGATACTGCTTCAGATCACTGGGCAATGCATATATGGTATCGAATGGTCCTTTGTGCATGTCTTGCCATTGGGAAGTGAATATAAGCTTCTGAAGTGAATATATGCACTTTTTAAAAACTTTCTTTTTTTTTTAGTTCAGCGTGTCAAAAATGTTCATTCTGTGCGTAACTCAGAAGGAAAGTGACAAAAAATGAGTGAATTGTCATTATATGAGTGAATTTGCTGCTATCTCTGGAAGGAAGCGAGCTTGAGCGCTGAAACTGAGGCTATACGCACTTTCATGAAAACACGCTTCTTTGAGGTTTTAAGCTCAGAACGTGAATCTGTGCATGATTCTGGCCTGGGAACTGCTTCAGATCACTGTGCTATGCATATATGGTATCGATTGGTGCAATGTGCATGTCTTGTCATAGGGAAGTGAATATAAGCTTCTGAAGTGAAAATATCCACTTTTTAAAAAACTTTCTTTTTTTTTAGTTCTGTGTGTCAAAAATGTTCATTCTGTGAGTAACAGTGTGAAAGTGACAAACATGAGTGAATTGTCACGATATGACTGAATTGGAGTAAATTTGCTGCTATCTCCGCCAGGAAGCGAGCTAGAGCCCTGAAACTGCGGCTATACGCACTTTCATGAAAACACGCTTCTTTGAGGTTTTAAGCTCAGAACGTGAATCTGTGCATGTTTCTGGCCTGGTAACTGCTTCAGATTACTGGGCAATGCATATATGGTATCGAATGGTCCTTTGTGCATGTATTGCAATTGGGAAGTGAATATAAGCTTCTGAAGTGAATATATGCACTTTTTAAAAAAACTTCTTTTTTTTTAGTTCTGTGTGTCAAAAATGTTCATTCTGTGAGTAACAGTGTGAAAGTGACAAACATGAGTGAATTGTCACGATATGACTGAATTGGAGTAAATTTGCTGCTATCTCCGCCAGGAAGCGAGCTAGAGCCCTGAAACTGTGGCTATACGCACTTTCATGAAAACACGCTTCTTTGAGGTTTTAAGCTCAGAACGTGAATCTGTGCATGTTTCTGGCCTGGTAACTGCTTCAGATCACTGGGCAATGCATATATGGTATCGAATGGTCCTTTGTGCATGTATTGCAATTGGGAAGTGAATATAAGCTTCTGAAGTGAATATATGCACTTTTTAAAAAAACTTCTTTTTTTTTAGTTCTGTGTGTCAAAAATGTTCATTCTGTGAGAAACAGTGGAAAAGTAACAGTCATGAGTGAATTGTCACGATATGACTGAATTGGAGTAAATTTGCTGCTATCTCCGCCTGGAAGCGAGCTAGAGCCCTGAAACTGTGGCTATACGCACTTTCATGAAAACACGCTTCTTTGAGGTTTTAAGCTCAGAACGTGAATCTGTGCATGTTTCTGGCCTGGGAACTGCTTCAGATCACTGTGGAATGCATATAATGTATCAATTGGTGCAATGTGTTTGTCTTGTCATAGGGAAGTGAATATAAGCTTCTGAAGTGAAAATATCCACTTTTTAAAAAACTTTCTTTTTTTTTAGTTCTGTGTGTCAAAAATGTTCATTCTGTGAGAAACAGTGGAAAAGTAACAGTCATGAGTGAATTGTCACGATATGACTGAATTGGAGTAAATTTGCTGCTATCTCCGCCAGGAAGCGAGCTAGAGCCCTGAAACTGTGGCTATACGCACTTTCATGAAAACACGCTTCTTTGAGGTTTTAAGCTCAGAACGTGAATCTGTGCATGTTTCTGGCCTGGGAACTGCTTCAGATCACTGTGGAATGCATATAATGTATCAATTGGTGCAATGTGTTTGTCTTGTCATAGGGAAGTGAATATAAGCTTCTGAAGTGAAAATATCCACTTTTTAAAAAACTTTCTTTTTTTTTAGTTCTGTGTGTCAAAAATGTTCATTCTGTGAGAAACAGTGGAAAAGTAACAGTCATGAGTGAATTGTCACGATATGACTGAATTGGAGTAAATTTGCTGCTATCTCCGCCAGGAAGCGAGCTAGAGCCCTGAAACTGTGGCTATACGCACTTTCATGAAAACACGCTTCTTTGAGGTTTTAAGCTCAGAACGTGAATCTGTGCATGTTTCTGGCCTGGTAACTACTTCAGATCACTGGGCAATGCATATATGGTATCGAATGGTCCTTTGTGCATGTATTGCAATTGGGAAGTGAATATAAGCTTCTGAAGTGAATATATGCACTTTTTAAAAAAACTTCTTTTTTTTAGTTCTGTGTGTCAAAAATGTTCATTCTGTGAGAAACAGTGGAAAAGTAACAGTCATGAGTGAATTGTCACGATATGACTGAATTGGAGTAAATTTGCTGCTATCTCCGCCAGGAAGCGAGCTAGAGCCCTGAAACTGTGGCTATACGCACTTTCATGAAAACACGCTTCTTTGAGGTTTTAAGCTCAGAACGTGAATCTGTGCATGTTTCTGGCCTGGGAACTGCTTCAGATCACTGTGGAATGCATATAATGTATCAATTGGTGCAATGTGTTTGTCTTGTCATAGGGAAGTGAATATAAGCTTCTGAAGTGAAAATATCCACTTTTTAAAAAACTTTCTTTTTTTTTAGTTCTGTGTGTCAAAAATGTTCATTCTGTGAGAAACAGTGGAAAAGTAACAGTCATGAGTGAATTGTCACGATATGACTGAATTGGAGTAAATTTGCTGCTATCTCTGCCAGGAAGCGAGCTAGAGCGCTGAAACTGTGGCTATAAGCACTTTCATTAAAACACACTTCTTTGAGGTTTTAAGCTCAGAACGTGAATCTGTGCATGTTTCTGGCTTGGGAACTGCTTCAGATCACTTTGCAATGCTTATGTGCTATTGATTGGTCCTTTGAGCATGTATTGCCTTTGGGAAGTGAACACAAGCTTCTGAAGTGAAAATATCTACTTTTTATAAAACTTTCTTTTTTTTTAATTATGTGTGTCAAAAATGTTCATTCTGTGAGTAACAGCGGGAAAGTGACAAACATGAGTGAATTGTCACGATATGACTGAATAGGAGTTAATATGCTGCTATCTCTGTAAGGAAGCGAGCTAGAGCGCTGAAACTGTGGCTATACGCACTTTCATGAAAACACGCTTCTTTGAGGTTTTAAGCTCAGAACGTGAATCTGTGCATGTTTCTGGCCTGGATACTGCTTCAGATCACTGGGCAATGCATATATGGTATCGAATGGTCCTTTGTGCATGTCTTGCCATTGGGAAATGAAAATAAGCTTCTGAAGTGAATATATGCACTTTTTAAAAACTTTCTTTTTTTTTTAGTTCAGCGTGTCAAAAATGTTCATTCTGTGCGTAACTCAGAAGGAAAGTGACAAAAAATGAGTGAATTGTCATTATATGAGTGAATTTGCTGCTATCTCTGGAAGGAAGCGAGCTTGAGCGCTGAAACTGAGGCTATACGCACTTTCATGAAAACACGCTTCTTTGAGGTTTTAAGCTCAGAACGTGAATCTGTGCATGTTTCTGGCCTGGTAACTGCTTCAGATCACTGGGCAATGCATATATGGTATCGAATGGTCCTTTGTGCATGTATTGCAATTGGGAAGTGAATATAAGCTTCTGAAGTGAATATATGCACTTTTTAAAAAAACTTCTTTTTTTTTAGTTCTGTGTGTCAAAAATGTTCATTCTGTGAGTAACAGTGTGAAAGTGACAAACATGAGTGAATTGTCACGATATGACTGAATTGGAGTAAATTTGCTGCTATCTCCGCCAGGAAGCGAGCTAGAGCCCTGAAACTGTGGCTATACGCACTTTCATGAAAACACGCTTCTTTGAGGTTTTAAGCTCAGAACGTGAATCTGTGCATGTTTCTGGCCTGGTAACTGCTTCAGATCACTGGGCAATGCATATATGGTATCGAATGGTCCTTTGTGCATGTATTGCAATTGGGAAGTGAATATAAGCTTCTGAAGTGAATATATGCACTTTTTAAAAAAACTTCTTTTTTTTTAGTTCTGTGTGTCAAAAATGTTCATTCTGTGAGTAACAGTGTGAAAGTGACAAACATGAGTGAATTGTCACGATATGACTGAATTGGAGTAAATTTGCTGCTATCTCCGCCAGGAAGCGAGCTAGAGCCCTGAAACTGTGGCTATACGCACTTTCATGAAAACACGCTTCTTTGAGGTTTTAAGCTCAGAACGTGAATCTGTGCATGTTTCTGGCCTGGTAACTGCTTCAGATCACTGGGCAATGCATATATGGTATCGAATGGTCCTTTGTGCATGTATTGCAATTGGGAAGTGAATATAAGCTTCTGAAGTGAATATATGCACTTTTTAAAAAAACTTCTTTTTTTTTAGTTCTGTGTGTCAAAAATGTTCATTCTGTGAGAAACAGTGGAAAAGTAACAGTCATGAGTGAATTGTCACGATATGACTGAATTGGAGTAAATTTGCTGCTATCTCCGCCAGGAAGCGAGCTAGAGCCCTGAAACTGTGGCTATACGCACTTTCATGAAAACACGCTTCTTTGAGGTTTTAAGCTCAGAACGTGAATCTGTGCATGTTTCTGGCCTGGGAACTGCTTCAGATCACTGTGGAATGCATATAATGTATCAATTGGTGCAATGTGTTTGTCTTGTCATAGGGAAGTGAATATAAGCTTCTGAAGTGAAAATATCCACTTTTTAAAAAACTTTCTTTTTTTTTAGTTCTGTGTGTCAAAAATGTTCATTCTGTGAGAAACAGTGGAAAAGTAACAGTCATGAGTGAATTGTCACGATATGACTGAATTGGAGTAAATTTGCTGCTATCTCCGCCAGGAAGCGAGCTAGAGCCCTGAAACTGTGGCTATACGCACTTTCATGAAAACACGCTTCTTTGAGGTTTTAAGCTCAGAACGTGAATCTGTGCATGTTTCTGGCCTGGGAACTGCTTCAGATCACTGTGGAATGCATATAATGTATCAATTGGTGCAATGTGTTTGTCTTGTCATAGGGAAGTGAATATAAGCTTCTGAAGTGAAAATATCCACTTTTTAAAAAACTTTCTTTTTTTTTAGTTCTGTGTGTCAAAAATGTTCATTCTGTGAGAAACAGTGGAAAAGTAACAGTCATGAGTGAATTGTCACGATATGACTGAATTGGAGTAAATTTGCTGCTATCTCCGCCAGGAAGCGAGCTAGAGCCCTGAAACTGTGGCTATACGCACTTTCATGAAAACACGCTTCTTTGAGGTTTTAAGCTCAGAACGTGAATCTGTGCATGTTTCTGGCCTGGTAACTACTTCAGATCACTGGGCAATGCATATATGGTATCGAATGGTCCTTTGTGCATGTATTGCAATTGGGAAGTGAATATAAGCTTCTGAAGTGAATATATGCACTTTTTAAAAAAACTTCTTTTTTTTAGTTCTGTGTGTCAAAAATGTTCATTCTGTGAGAAACAGTGGAAAAGTAACAGTCATGAGTGAATTGTCACGATATGACTGAATTGGAGTAAATTTGCTGCTATCTCCGCCAGGAAGCGAGCTAGAGCCCTGAAACTGTGGCTATACGCACTTTCATGAAAACACGCTTCTTTGAGGTTTTAAGCTCAGAACGTGAATCTGTGCATGTTTCTGGCCTGGGAACTGCTTCAGATCACTGTGGAATGCATATAATGTATCAATTGGTGCAATGTGTTTGTCTTGTCATAGGGAAGTGAATATAAGCTTCTGAAGTGAAAATATCCACTTTTTAAAAAACTTTCTTTTTTTTTAGTTCTGTGTGTCAAAAATGTTCATTCTGTGAGAAACAGTGGAAAAGTAACAGTCATGAGTGAATTGTCACGATATGACTGAATTGGAGTAAATTTGCTGCTATCTCTGCCAGGAAGCGAGCTAGAGCGCTGAAACTGTGGCTATAAGCACTTTCATTAAAACACACTTCTTTGAGGTTTTAAGCTCAGAACGTGAATCTGTGCATGTTTCTGGCTTGGGAACTGCTTCAGATCACTTTGCAATGCTTATGTGCTATTGATTGGTCCTTTGAGCATGTATTGCCTTTGGGAAGTGAACACAAGCTTCTGAAGTGAAAATATCTACTTTTTATAAAACTTTCTTTTTTTTTAATTATGTGTGTCAAAAATGTTCATTCTGTGAGTAACAGCGGGAAAGTGACAAACATGAGTGAATTGTCACGATATGACTGAATAGGAGTTAATATGCTGCTATCTCTGTAAGGAAGCGAGCTAGAGCGCTGAAACTGTGGCTATACGCACTTTCATGAAAACACGCTTCTTTGAGGTTTTAAGCTCAGAACGTGAATCTGTGCATGTTTCTGGCCTGGATACTGCTTCAGATCACTGGGCAATGCATATATGGTATCGAATGGTCCTTTGTGCATGTCTTGCCATTGGGAAATGAATATAAGCTTCTGAAGTGAATATATGCACTTTTTAAAAACTTTCTTTTTTTTTTAGTTCAGCGTGTCAAAAATGTTCATTCTGTGCGTAACTCAGAAGGAAAGTGACAAAAAATGAGTGAATTGTCATTATATGAGTGAATTTGCTGCTATCTCTGGAAGGAAGCGAGCTTGAGCGCTGAAACTGAGGCTATACGCACTTTCATGAAAACACGCTTCTTTGAGGTTTTAAGCTCAGAACGTGAATCTGTGCATGATTCTGGCCTGGGAACTGCTTCAGATCACTGTGCTATGCATATATGGTATCGATTGGTGCAATGTGCATGTCTTGTCATAGGGAAGTGAATATAAGCTTCTGAAGTGAAAATATCCACTTTTTAAAAAACTTTCTTTTTTTTTAGTTCTGTGTGTCAAAAATGTTCATTCTGTGAGTAACAGTGTGAAAGTGACAAACATGAGTGAATTGTCACGATATGACTGAATTGGAGTAAATTTGCTGCTATCTCCGCCAGGAAGCGAGCTAGAGCCCTGAAACTGTGGCTATACGCACTTTCATGAAAACACGCTTCTTTGAGGTTTTAAGCTCAGAACGTGAATCTGTGCATGATTCTGGCCTGGTAACTGCTTCAGATCACTGTGCTATGCATATATGGTATCGATTGGTGCAATGTGCATGTCTTGTCATAGGGAAGTGAATATAAGCTTCTGAAGTGAAAATATCCACTTTTTAAAAAACTTTCTTTTTTTTTAGTTCTGTGTGTCAAAAATGTTCATTCTGTGAGTAACAGTGTGAAAGTGACAAACATGAGTGAATTGTCACGATATGACTGAATTGGAGTAAATTTGCTGCTATCTCCGCCAGGAAGCGAGCTAGAGCCCTGAAACTGTGGCTATACGCACTTTCATGAAAACACGCTTCTTTGAGGTTTTAAGCTCAGAACGTGAATCTGTGCATGTTTCTGGCCTGGTAACTGCTTCAGATCACTGGGCAATGCATATATGGTATCGAATGGTCCTTTGTGCATGTATTGCAATTGGGAAGTGAATATAAGCTTCTGAAGTGAATATATGCACTTTTTAAAAAAACTTCTTTTTTTTAGTTCTGTGTGTCAAAAATGTTCATTCTGTGAGAAACAGTGGAAAAGTAACAGTCATGAGTGAATTGTCACGATATGACTGAATTGGAGTAAATTTGCTGCTATCTCCGCCAGGAAGCGAGCTAGAGCCCTGAAACTGTGGCTATACGCACTTTCATGAAAACACGCTTCTTTGAGGTTTTAAGCTCAGAACGTGAATCTGTGCATGTTTCTGGCCTGGGAACTGCTTCAGATCACTGTGGAATGCATATAATGTATCAATTGGTGCAATGTGTTTGTCTTGTCATAGGGAAGTGAATATAAGCTTCTGAAGTGAAAATATCCACTTTTTAAAAAACTTTCTTTTTTTTTAGTTCTGTGTGTCAAAAATGTTCATTCTGTGAGAAACAGTGGAAAAGTAACAGTCATGAGTGAATTGTCACGATATGACTGAATTGGAGTAAATTTGCTGCTATCTCCGCCAGGAAGCGAGCTAGAGCCCTGAAACTGTGGCTATACGCACTTTCATGAAAACACGCTTCTTTGAGGTTTTAAGCTCAGAACGTGAATCTGTGCATGTTTCTGGCCTGGTAACTACTTCAGATCACTGGGCAATGCATATATGGTATCGAATGGTCCTTTGTGCATGTATTGCAATTGGGAAGTGAATATAAGCTTCTGAAGTGAATATATGCACTTTTTAAAAAAACTTCTTTTTTTTAGTTCTGTGTGTCAAAAATGTTCATTCTGTGAGAAACAGTGGAAAAGTAACAGTCATGAGTGAATTGTCACGATATGACTGAATTGGAGTAAATTTGCTGCTATCTCCGCCAGGAAGCGAGCTAGAGCCCTGAAACTGTGGCTATACGCACTTTCATGAAAACACGCTTCTTTGAGGTTTTAAGCTCAGAACGTGAATCTGTGCATGTTTCTGGCCTGGTAACTGCTTCAGATCACTGGGCAATGCATATATGGTATCGAATGGTCCTTTGTGCATGTATTGCAATTGGGAAGTGAATATAAGCTTCTGAAGTGAATATATGCACTTTTTAAAAAAACTTATTTTTTTTTAGTTCAGCGTGTCGAAAATGTTAATTCTGAGCGTAACTCCGTAGGAAAGTGACAAACATGAGTGAATTGTCATGATATGACTGAATTGGAGTGAATTTGCTGCTATCTCTGTAAGGAAGCGAGCTAGAGCGCTGAATCTGTGGCTATACGCACTTTCATGAAAACACGCTTCTTTGAGGTTTTAAGCTTGGATCGTGAATCTGTGCATGCTTTTGGCCTGGGAACTGCTTCAGATCACTGTGGAATGCATATGTGGTATTGATTGGTGCACTGGGCATGTATTGCCATTGGGAAGTGAACACAAGCTTCTGAAGTGAAAATATCTACTTTTTATAAAACTTTCTCTTTTTTTAGTTCTGTGTGTCAAAAATGTTCATTCTGTGAGTAACAGTGGGAAAGTAACAATCATGAGTGAATTGTCAGGATATGACTGAATTGGACTAAATTTGATGCTATCTCTGCCAGGAAGCAAGCTAGAGCGCTGAAACTGTGGCTATAAGCACTTTCATTAAAACACACTTCTTTGAGGTTTTAAGCTCAGAACGTGAATCTGTGCATGTTTCTGGCTTGGGAACTGCTTCAGATCACTTTGCAATGCTTATGTGCTATTGATTGGTCCTTTGAGCATGTATTGCCTTTGGGAAGTGAACACAAGCTTCTGAAGTGAAAATATCTACTTTTTATAAAACTTTCTTTTTTTTAATTATGTGTGTCAAAAATGTTCATTCTGTGAGTAACAGCGGGAAAGTGACAAACATGAGTGAATTGTCACGATATGACTGAATAGGAGTTAATATGCTGCTATCTCTGTAAGGAAGCGAGCTAGAGCGCTGAAACTGTGGCTATACGCACTTTCATGAAAACACGCTTCTTTGAGGTTTTAAGCTCAGAACGTGAATCTGTGCATGTTTCTGGCCTGGATACTGCTTCAGATCACTGGGCAATGCATATATGGTATCGAATGGTCCTTTGTGCATGTCTTGCCATTGGGAAGTGAATATAAGCTTCTGAAGTGAATATATGCACTTTTTAAAAACTTTCTTTTTTTTTTAGTTCAGCGTGTCAAAAATGTTCATTCTGTGCGTAACTCAGAAGGAAAGTGACAAAAATGAGTGAATTGTCATTATATGAGTGAATTTGCTGCTATCTCTGGAAGGAAGCGAGCTTGAGCGCTGAAACTGAGGCTCTACGCACTTTCATGAAAACACGCTTCTTTGAGGTTTTAAGCTCAGAACGTGAATCTGTGCATGATTCTGGCCTGGGAACTGCTTCAGATCACTGTGCTATGCATATATGGTATCGATTGGTGCAATGTGCATGTCTTGTCATAGGGAAGTGAATATAAGCTTCTGAAGTGAAAATATCCACTTTTTAAAAAACTTTCTTTTTTTTTAGTTCTGTGTGTCAAAAATGTTCATTCTGTGAGTAACAGTGTGAAAGTGACAAACATGAGTGAATTGTCACGATATGACTGAATTGGAGTAAATTTGCTGCTATCTCCGCCAGGAAGCGAGCTAGAGCCCTGAAACTGTGGCTATACGCACTTTCATGAAAACACGCTTCTTTGAGGTTTTAAGCTCAGAACGTGAATCTGTGCATGTTTCTAGCCTGGGAACTGCTTCAGATCACTGTGGAATGCATATAATGTATCAATTGGTGCAATGTGTTTGTCTTGTCATAGGGAAGTGAATATAAGCTTCTGAAGTGAAAATATCCACTTTTTAAAAAACTTTCTTTTTTTTTAGTTCTGTGTGTCAAAAATGTTCATTCTGTGAGAAACAGTGGAAAAGTAACAGTCATGAGTGAATTGTCACGATATGACTGAATTGGAGTAAATTTGCTGCTATCTCCGCCAGGAAGCGAGCTAGAGCCCTGAAACTGTGGCTATACGCACTTTCATGAAAACACGCTTCTTTGAGGTTTTAAGCTCAGAACGTGAATATGTGCATGTTTCTGGCCTGGGAACTGCTTCAGATCACTGTGGAATGCATATAATGTATCAATTGGTGCAATGTGTTTGTCTTGTCATAGGGAAGTGAATATAAGCTTCTGAAGTGAAAATATCCACTTTTTAAAAAACTTTCTTTTTTTTTAGTTCTGTGTGTCAAAAATGTTCATTCTGTGAGAAACAGTGGAAAAGTAACAGTCATGAGTGAATTGTCACGATATGACTGAATTGGAGTAAATTTGCTGCTATCTCCGCCAGGAAGCGAGCTAGAGCCCTGAAACTGTGGCTATACGCACTTTCATGAAAACACGCTTCTTTGAGGTTTTAAGCTCAGAACGTGAATCTGTGCATGTTTCTGGCCTGGTAACTACTTCAGATCACTGGGCAATGCATATATGGTATCGAATGGTCCTTTGTGCATGTATTGCAATTGGGAAGTGAATATAAGCTTCTGAAGTGAATATATGCACTTTTTAAAAAAACTTCTTTTTTTTAGTTCTGTGTGTCAAAAATGTTCATTCTGTGAGAAACAGTGGAAAAGTAACAGTCATGAGTGAATTGTCACGATATGACTGAATTGGAGTAAATTTGCTGCTATCTCCGCCAGGAAGCGAGCTAGAGCCCTGAAACTGTGGCTATACGCACTTTCATGAAAACACGCTTCTTTGAGGTTTTAAGCTCAGAACGTGAATCTGTGCATGTTTCTGGCCTGGGAACTGCTTCAGATCACTGTGGAATGCATATAATGTATCAATTGGTGCAATGTGTTTGTCTTGTCATAGGGAAGTGAATATAAGCTTCTGAAGTGAAAATATCCACTTTTTAAAAAACTTTCTTTTTTTTTAGTTCTGTGTGTCAAAAATGTTCATTCTGTGAGAAACAGTGGAAAAGTAACAGTCATGAGTGAATTGTCACGATATGACTGAATTGGAGTAAATTTGCTGCTATCTCTGCCAGGAAGCGAGCTAGAGCGCTGAAACTGTGGCTATAAGCACTTTCATTAAAACACACTTCTTTGAGGTTTTAAGCTCAGAACGTGAATCTGTGCATGTTTCTGGCTTGGGCACTGCTTCAGATCACTTTGCAATGCTTATGTGCTATTGATTGGTCCTTTGAGCATGTATTGCCTTTGGGAAGTGAACACAAGCTTCTGAAGTGAAAATATCTACTTTTTATAAAACTTTCTTTTTTTTTAATTATGTGTGTCAAAAATGTTCATTCTGTGAGTAACAGCGGGAAAGTGACAAACATGAGTGAATTGTCACGATATGACTGAATAGGAGTTAATATGCTGCTATCTCTGTAAGGAAGCGAGCTAGAGCGCTGAAACTGTGGCTATACGCACTTTCATGAAAACACGCTTCTTTGAGGTTTTAAGCTCAGAACGTGAATCTGTGCATGTTTCTGGCCTGGATACTGCTTCAGATCACTGGGCAATGCATATATGGTATCGAATGGTCCTTTGTGCATGTCTTGCCATTGGGAAATGAATATAAGCTTCTGAAGTGAATATATGCACTTTTTAAAAACTTTCTTTTTTTTTTAGTTCAGCGTGTCAAAAATGTTCATTCTGTGCGTAACTCAGAAGGAAAGTGACAAAAAATGAGTGAATTGTCATTATATGAGTGAATTTGCTGCTATCTCTGGAAGGAAGCGAGCTTGAGCGCTGAAACTGAGGCTATACGCACTTTCATGAAAACACGCTTCTTTGAGGTTTTAAGCTCAGAACGTGAATCTGTGCATGTTTCTGGCCTGGATACTGCTTCAGATCACTGGGCAATGCATATATGGTATCGAATGGTCCTTTGTGCATGTCTTGCCATTGGGAAGTGAATATAAGCTTCTGAAGTGAATATATGCACTTTTTAAAAACTTTCTTTTTTTTTTAGTTCAGCGTGTCAAAAATGTTCATTCTGTGCGTAACTCAGAAGGAAAGTGACAAAAATGAGTGAATTGTCATTATATGAGTGAATTTGCTGCTATCTCTGGAAGGAAGCGAGCTTGAGCGCTGAAACTGAAGCTATACGCACTTTCATGAAAACACGCTTCTTTGAGGTTTTAAGCTCAGAACGTGAATCTGTGCATGATTCTGGCCTGGGAACTGCTTCAGATCACTGTGCTATGCATATATGGTATCGATTGGTGCAATGTGCATGTCTTGTCATAGGGAAGTGAATATAAGCTTCTGAAGTGAAAATATCCACTTTTTAAAAAACTTTCTTTTTTTTTAGTTCTGTGTGTCAAAAATGTTCATTCTGTGAGTAACAGTGTGAAAGTGACAAACATGAGGGAATTGTCACGATATGACTGAATTGGAGTAAATTTGCTGCTATCTCCGCCAGGAAGCGAGCTAGAGCCCTGAAACTGTGGCTATACGCACTTTCATGAAAACACGCTTCTTTGAGGTTTTAAGCTCAGAACGTGAATCTGTGCATGTTTCTGGCCTGGTAACTGCTTCAGATCACTGGGCAATGCATATATGGTATCGAATGGTCCTTTGTGCATGTATTGCAATTGGGAAGTGAATATAAGCTTCTGAAGTGAATATATGCACTTTTTAAAAAAACTTCTTTTTTTTTAGTTCTGTGTGTCAAAAATGTTCATTCTGTGAGTAACAGTGTGAAAGTGACAAACATGAGTGAATTGTCACGATATGACTGAATTGGAGTAAATTTGCTGCTATCTCCGCCAGGAAGCGAGCTAGAGCCCTGAAACTGTGGCTATACGCACTTTCATGAAAACACGCTTCTTTGAGGTTTTAAGCTCAGAACGTGAATCTGTGCATGTTTCTGGCCTGGTAACTGCTTCAGATCACTGGGCAATGCATATATGGTATCGAATGGTCCTTTGTGCATGTATTGCAATTGGGAAGTGAATATAAGCTTCTGAAGTGAATATATGCACTTTTTAAAAAAACTTATTTTTTTTTAGTTCAGCGTGTCGAAAATGTTAATTCTGAGCGTAACTCCGTAGGAAAGTGACAAACATGAGTGAATTGTCATGATATGACTGAATTGGAGTGAATTTGCTGCTATCTCTGTAAGGAAGCGAGCTAGAGCGCTGAATCTGTGGCTATACGCACTTTCATGAAAACACGCTTCTTTGAGGTTTTAAGCTTGGATCGTGAATCTGTGCATGCTTTTGGCCTGGGAACTGCTTCAGATCACTGTGGAATGCATATGTGGTATTGATTGGTGCACTGGGCATGTATTGCCATTGGGAAGTGAACACAAGCTTCTGAAGTGAAAATATCTACTTTTTATAAAACTTTCTCTTTTTTTAGTTCTGTGTGTCAAAAATGTTCATTCTGTGAGTAACAGTGGGAAAGTAACAATCATGAGTGAATTGTCAGGATATGACTGAATTGGACTAAATTTGATGCTATCTCTGCCAGGAAGCAAGCTAGAGCGCTGAAACTGTGGCTATAAGCACTTTCATTAAAACACACTTCTTTGAGGTTTTAAGCTCAGAACGTGAATCTGTGCATGTTTCTGGCTTGGGAACTGCTTCAGATCACTTTGCAATGCTTATGTGCTATTGATTGGTCCTTTGAGCATGTATTGCCTTTGGGAAGTGAACACAAGCTTCTGAAGTGAAAATATCTACTTTTTATAAAACTTTCTTTTTTTTAATTATGTGTGTCAAAAATGTTCATTCTGTGAGTAACAGCGGGAAAGTGACAAACATGAGTGAATTGTCACGATATGACTGAATAGGAGTTAATATGCTGCTATCTCTGTAAGGAAGCGAGCTAGAGCGCTGAAACTGTGGCTATACGCACTTTCATGAAAACACGCTTCTTTGAGGTTTTAAGCTCAGAACGTGAATCTGTGCATGTTTCTGGCCTGGATACTGCTTCAGATCACTGGGCAATGCATATATGGTATCGAATGGTCCTTTGTGCATGTCTTGCCATTGGGAAGTGAATATAAGCTTCTGAAGTGAATATATGCACTTTTTAAAAACTTTCTTTTTTTTTTAGTTCAGCGTGTCAAAAATGTTCATTCTGTGCGTAACTCAGAAGGAAAGTGACAAAAATGAGTGAATTGTCATTATATGAGTGAATTTGCTGCTATCTCTGGAAGGAAGCGAGCTTGAGCGCTGAAACTGAGGCTCTACGCACTTTCATGAAAACACGCTTCTTTGAGGTTTTAAGCTCAGAACGTGAATCTGTGCATGATTCTGGCCTGGGAACTGCTTCAGATCACTGTGCTATGCATATATGGTATCGATTGGTGCAATGTGCATGTCTTGTCATAGGGAAGTGAATATAAGCTTCTGAAGTGAAAATATCCACTTTTTAAAAAACTTTCTTTTTTTTTAGTTCTGTGTGTCAAAAATGTTCATTCTGTGAGTAACAGTGTGAAAGTGACAAACATGAGTGAATTGTCACGATATGACTGAATTGGAGTAAATTTGCTGCTATCTCCGCCAGGAAGCGAGCTAGAGCCCTGAAACTGTGGCTATACGCACTTTCATGAAAACACGCTTCTTTGAGGTTTTAAGCTCAGAACGTGAATCTGTGCATGTTTCTGGCCTGGGAACTGCTTCAGATCACTGTGGAATGCATATAATGTATCAATTGGTGCAATGTGTTTGTCTTGTCATAGGGAAGTGAATATAAGCTTCTGAAGTGAAAATATCCACTTTTTAAAAAACTTTCTTTTTTTTTAGTTCTGTGTGTCAAAAATGTTCATTCTGTGAGAAACAGTGGAAAAGTAACAGTCATGAGTGAATTGTCACGATATGACTGAATTGGAGTAAATTTGCTGCTATCTCCGCCAGGAAGCGAGCTAGAGCCCTGAAACTGTGGCTATACGCACTTTCATGAAAACACGCTTCTTTGAGGTTTTAAGCTCAGAACGTGAATATGTGCATGTTTCTGGCCTGGGAACTGCTTCAGATCACTGTGGAATGCATATAATGTATCAATTGGTGCAATGTGTTTGTCTTGTCATAGGGAAGTGAATATAAGCTTCTGAAGTGAAAATATCCACTTTTTAAAAAACTTTCTTTTTTTTTAGTTCTGTGTGTCAAAAATGTTCATTCTGTGAGAAACAGTGGAAAAGTAACAGTCATGAGTGAATTGTCACGATATGACTGAATTGGAGTAAATTTGCTGCTATCTCCGCCAGGAAGCGAGCTAGAGCCCTGAAACTGTGGCTATACGCACTTTCATGAAAACACGCTTCTTTGAGGTTTTAAGCTCAGAACGTGAATCTGTGCATGTTTCTGGCCTGGTAACTACTTCAGATCACTGGGCAATGCATATATGGTATCGAATGGTCCTTTGTGCATGTATTGCAATTGGGAAGTGAATATTAGCTTCTGAAGTGAATATATGCACTTTTTAAAAAAACTTCTTTTTTTTAGTTCTGTGTGTCAAAAATGTTCATTCTGTGAGAAACAGTGGAAAAGTAACAGTCATGAGTGAATTGTCACGATATGACTGAATTGGAGTAAATTTGCTGCTATCTCCGCCAGGAAGCGAGCTAGAGCCCTGAAACTGTGGCTATACGCACTTTCATGAAAACACGCTTCTTTGAGGTTTTAAGCTCAGAACGTGAATATGTGCATGTTTCTGGCCTGGGAACTGCTTCAGATCACTGTGGAATGCATATAATGTATCAATTGGTGCAATGTGTTTGTCTTGTCATAGGGAAGTGAATATAAGCTTCTGAAGTGAAAATATCCACTTTTTAAAAAACTTTCTTTTTTTTTAGTTCTGTGTGTCAAAAATGTTCATTCTGTGAGAAACAGTGGAAAAGTAACAGTCATGAGTGAATTGTCACGATATGACTGAATTGGAGTAAATTTGCTGCTATCTCTGCCAGGAAGCGAGCTAGAGCGCTGAAACTGTGGCTATAAGCACTTTCATTAAAAGACACTTCTTTGAGGTTTTAAGCTCAGAACGTGAATCTGTGCATGTTTCTGGCTTGGGAACTGCTTCAGATCACTTTGCAATGCTTATGTGCTATTGATTGGTCCTTTGAGCATGTATTGCCTTTGGGAAGTGAACACAAGCTTCTGAAGTGAAAATATCTACTTTTTATAAAACTTTCTTTTTTTTTAATTATGTGTGTCAAAAATGTTCATTCTGTGAGTAACAGCGGGAAAGTGACAAACATGAGTGAATTGTCACGATATGACTGAATAGGAGTTAATATGCTGCTATCTCTGTAAGGAAGCGAGCTAGAGCGCTGAAACTGTGGCTATACGCACTTTCATGAAAACACGCTTCTTTGAGGTTTTAAGCTCAGAACGTGAATCTGTGCATGTTTCTGGCCTGGATACTGCTTCAGATCACTGGGCAATGCATATATGGTATCGAATGGTCCTTTGTGCATGTCTTGCCATTGGGAAGTGAATATAAGCTTCTGAAGTGAATATATGCACTTTTTAAAAACTTTCTTTTTTTTTTAGTTCAGCGTGTCAAAAATGTTCATTCTGTGCGTAACTCAGAAGGAAAGTGACAAAAAATGAGTGAATTGTCATTATATGAGTGAATTTGCTGCTATCTCTGGAAGGAAGCGAGCTTGAGCGCTGAAACTGAGGCTATACGCACTTTCATGAAAACACGCTTCTTTGAGGTTTTAAGCTCAGAACGTGAATCTGTGCATGATTCTGGCCTGGGAACTGCTTCAGATCACTGTGCTATGCATATATGGTATCGATTGGTGCAATGTGCATGTCTTGTCATAGGGAAGTGAATATAAGCTTCTGAAGTGAAAATATCCACTTTTTAAAAAACTTTCTTTTTTTTTAGTTCTGTGTGTCAAAAATGTTCATTCTGTGAGTAACAGTGTGAAAGTGACAAACATGAGGGAATTGTCACGATATGACTGAATTGGAGTAAATTTGCTGCTATCTCCGCCAGGAAGCGAGCTAGAGCCCTGAAACTGTGGCTATACGCACTTTCATGAAAACACGCTTCTTTGAGGTTTTCAGCTCAGAACGTGAATCTGTGCATGTTTCTGGCCTGGTAACTGCTTCAGATCACTGGGCAATGCATATATGGTATCGAATGGTCCTTTGTGCATGTATTGCAATTGGGAAGTGAATATAAGCTTCTGAAGTGAATATATGCACTTTTTAAAAAAACTTCTTTTTTTTTAGTTCTGTGTGTCAAAAATGTTCATTCTGTGAGTAACAGTGTGAAAGTGACAAACATGAGTGAATTGTCACGATATGACTGAATTGGAGTAAATTTGCTGCTATCTCCGCCAGGAAGCGAGCTAGAGCCCTGAAACTGTGGCTGTACGCACTTTCATGAAAACACGCTTCTTTGAGGTTTTAAGCTCAGAACGTGAATCTGTGCATGTTTCTGGCCTGGTAACTGCTTCAGATCACTGGGCAATGCATATATGGTATCGAATGGTCCTTTGTGCATGTATTGCAATTGGGAAGTGAATATAAGCTTCTGAAGTGAATATATGCACTTTTTAAAAAAACTTCTTTTTTTTTAGTTCTGTGTGTCAAAAATGTTCATTCTGTGAGAAACAGTGGAAAAGTAACAGTCATGAGTGAATTGTCACGATATGACTGAATTGGAGTAAATTTGCTGCTATCTCCGCCAGGAAGCGAGCTAGAGCCCTGAAACTGTGGCTATACGCACTTTCATGAAAAGACGCTTCTTTGAGGTTTTAAGCTCAGAACGTGAATCTGTGCATGTTTCTGGCCTGGGAACTGCTTCAGATCACTGGGCAATGCATATATGATATCGAATGGTCCTTTGTGCATGTATTGCAATTGTGAAGTGAATATAAGCTTCTGAAGTGAATATATGCACTTTTTAAAAAAACTTATTTTTTTTTAGTTCAGCGTGTCGAAAATGTTAATTCTGAGCGTAACTCCGTAGGAAAGTGACAAACATGAGTGAATTGTCATGATATGACTGAATTGGAGTGAATTTGCTGCTATCTCTGTAAGGAAGCGAGCTAGAGCGCTGAATCTGTGGCTATACGCACTTTCATGAAAACACGCTTCTTTGAGGTTTTAAGCTTGGATCGTGAATCTGTGCATGCTTTTGGCCTGGGAACTGCTTCAGATCACTGTGGAATGCATATGTGGTATTGATTGGTGCACTGGGCATGTATTGCCATTGGGAAGTGAACACAAGCTTCTGAAGTGAAAATATCTACTTTTTATAAAACTTTCTCTTTTTTTAGTTCTGTGTGTCAAAAATGTTCATTCTGTGAGTAACAGTGGGAAAGTAACAATCATGAGTGAATTGTCAGGATATGACTGAATTGGACTAAATTTGATGCTATCTCTGCCAGGAAGCGAGCTAGAGCGCTGAAACTGTGGCTATAAACACTTTCATTAAAACACACTTCTTTGAGGTTTTAAGCTCAGAACGTGAATCTGTGCATGTTTCTGGCTTGGGAACTGCTTCAGATCACTTTGCAATGCTTATGTGCTATTGATTGGTCCTTTGAGCATGTATTGCCTTTGGGAAGTGAACACAAGCTTCTGAAGTGAAAATATCTACTTTTTATAAAACTTTCTTTTTTTTAATTATGTGTGTCAAAAATGTTCATTCTGTGAGTAACAGCGGGAAAGTGACAAACATGAGTGAATTGTCACGATATGACTGAATTGGAGTAAATTTGCTGCTATCTCCGCCAGGAAGCGAGCTAGAGCGCTGAAACTGTGGCTATACGCACTTTCATGAAAACACGCTTCTTTGAGGTTTTAAGCTCAGAACGTGAATCTGTGCATGTTTCTGGCCTGGATACTGCTTCAGATCACTGGGCAATGCATATATGGTATCGAATGGTCCTTTGTGCATGTCTTGCCATTGGGAAGTGAATATAAGCTTCTGAAGTGAATATATGCACTTTTTAAAAACTTTCTTTTTTTTTTAGTTCAGCGTGTCAAAAATGTTCATTCTGTGCGTAACTCAGAAGGAAAGTGACAAAAATGAGTGAATTGTCATTATATGAGTGAATTTGCTGCTATCTCTGGAAGGAAGCGAGCTTGAGCCCTGAAACTGTGGCTATACGCACTTTCATGAAAAACGCTTCTTTGAGGTTTTAAGCTCAGAACGTGAATCTGTGCATGTTTCTGGCCTGGGAACTGCTTCAGATCACTGTGGAATGCATATAATGTATCAATTGGTGCAATGTGTTTGTCTTGTCATAGGGAAGTGAATATAAGCTTCTGAAGTGAAAATATCCACTTTTTAAAAAACTTTCTTTTTTTTTAGTTCTGTGTGTCAAAAATGTTCATTCTGTGAGAAACAGTGGAAAAGTAACAGTCATGAGTGAATTGTCACGATATGACTGAATTGGAGTAAATTTGCTGCTATCTCCGCCAGGAAGCGAGCTAGAGCCCTGAAACTGTGGCTATACGCACTTTCATGAAAACACGCTTCTTTGAGGTTTTAAGCTCAGAACGTGAATCTGTGCATGTTTCTGGCCTGGTAACTGCTTCAGATCACTGGGCAATGCATATATGGTATCGAATGGTCCTTTGTGCATGTATTGCAATTGGGAAGTGAATATAAGCTTCTGAAGTGAATATATGCACTTTTTAAAAAAACTTCTTTTTTTTTAGTTCTGTGTGTCAAAAATGTTCATTCTGTGAGAAACAGTGGAAAAGTAACAGTCATGAGTGAATTGTCACGATATGACTGAATTGGAGTAAATTTGCTGCTATCTCCGCCAGGAAGCGAGCTAGAGCCCTGAAACTGTGGCTATACGCACTTTCATGAAAACACGCTTCTTTGAGGTTTTAAGCTCAGAACGTGAATCTGTGCATGTTTCTGGCCTGGGAACTGCTTCAGATCACTGTGGAATGCATATAATGTATCAATTGGTGCAATGTGTTTGTCTTGTCATAGGGAAGTGAATATAAGCTTCTGAAGTGAAAATATCCACTTTTTAAAAAACTTTCTTTTTTTTTAGTTCTGTGTGTCAAAAATGTTCATTCTGTGAGTAACAGTGTGAAAGTGACAAACATGAGTGAATTGTCACGATATGACTGAATTGGAGTAAATTTGCTGCTATCTCCGCCAGGAAGCGAGCTAGAGCCCTGAAACTGTGGCTATACGCACTTTCATGAAAACACGCTTCTTTGAGGTTTTAAGCTCAGAACGTGAATCTGTGCATGTTTCTGGCCTGGTAACTGCTTCAGATCACTGGGCAATGCATATATGGTATCGAATGGTCCTTTGTGCATGTATTGCAATTGGGAAGTGAATATAAGCTTCTGAAGTGAATATATGCACTTTTTAAAAAAACTTCTTTTTTTTTAGTTCTGTGTGTCAAAAATGTTCATTCTGTGAGTAACAGTGTGAAAGTGACAAACATGAGTGAATTGTCAGGATATGACTGAATTGGAGTGAATTTGCTGCTATCTCTGTAAGGAAGCGAGCTAGAGCGCTGAATCTGTGGCTATACGCACTTTCATTAAAAGACACTTCTTTGAGGTTTTAAGCTCAGAACGTGAATCTGTGCATGTTTCTGGCTTGGGAACTGCTTCAGATCACTTTGCAATGCTTATGTGCTATTGATTGGTCCTGTGAGCATGTATTGCCTTTGGGAAGTGAACACAAGCTTCTGAAGTGAAAATATCTACTTTTTATAAAACTTTCTTTTTTTTTAATTATGTGTGTCAAAAATGTTCATTCTGTGAGTAACAGCGGGAAAGTGACAAACATGAGTGAATTGTCACGATATGACTGAATAGGAGTTAATATGCTGCTATGTCTGTAAGGAAGCGAGCTAGAGCGCTGAAACTGTGGCTATACGCACTTTCATGAAAACACGCTTCTTTGAGGTTTTAAGCTCAGAACGTGAATCTGTGCATGTTTCTGGCCTGGATACTGCTTCAGATCACTGGGCAATGCATATATGGTATCGAATGGTCCTTTGTGCATGTCTTGCCATTGGGAAGTGAATATAAGCTTCTGAAGTGAATATATGCACTTTTTAAAAACTTTCTTTTTTTTTTAGTTCAGCGTGTCAAAAATGTTCATTCTGTGCGTAACTCAGAAGGAAAGTGACAAAAAATGAGTGAATTGTCATTATATGAGTGAATTTGCTGCTATCTCTGGAAGGAAGCGAGCTTGAGCGCTGAAACTGAGGCTATACGCACTTTCATGAAAACACGCTTCTTTGAGGTTTTAAGCTCAGAACGTGAATCTGTGCATGATTCTGGCCTGGGAACTGCTTCAGATCACTGTGCTATGCATATATGGTATCGATTGGTGCAATGTGCATGTCTTGTCATAGGGAAGTGAATATAAGCTTCTGAAGTGAAAATATCCACTTTTTAAAAAACTTTCTTTTTTTTTAGTTCTGTGTGTCAAAAATGTTCATTCTGTGAGTAACAGTGTGAAAGTGACAAACATGAGTGAATTGTCACGATATGACTGAATTGGAGTAAATTTGCTGCTATCTCCGCCAGGAAGCGAGCTAGAGCCCTGAAACTGTGGCTATACGCACTTTCAAGAAAACACGCTTCTTTGAGGTTTTAAGCTCAGAACGTGAATCTGTGCATGTTTCTGGCCTGGTAACTGCTTCAGATCACTGGGCAATGCATATATGGTATCGAATGGTCCTTTGTGCATGTATTGCAATTGGGAAGTGAATATAAGCTTCTGAAGTGAATATATGCACTTTTTAAAAAAACTTCTTTTTTTTTAGTTCTGTGTGTCAAAAATGTTCATTCTGCGAGAAACAGTGGAAAAGTAACAGTCATGAGTGAATTGTCACGATATGACTGAATTGGAGTAAATTTGCTGCTATCTCCGCCAGGAAGCGAGCTAGAGCCCTGAAACTGTGGCTATACGCACTTTCATGAAAACACGCTTCTTTGAGGTTTTAAGCTCAGAACGTGAATCTGTGCATGTTTCTGGCCTGGGAACTGCTTCAGATCCCTGTGGAATGCATATAATGTATCAATTGGTGCAATGTGTTTGTCTTGTCATAGGGAAGTGAATATAAGCTTCTGAAGTGAAAATATCCACTTTTTAAAAAACTTTCTTTTTTTTTAGTTCTGTGTGTCAAAAATGTTCATTCTGTGAGAAACAGTGGAAAAGTAACAGTCATGAGTGAATTGTCACGATATGACTGAATTGGAGTAAATTTGCGGCTATCTCCGCCAGGAAGCGAGCTAGAGCCCTGAAACTGTGGCTATACGCACTTTCATGAAAACACGCTTCTTTGAGGTTTTAAGCTCAGAACGTGAATCTGTGCATGTTTCTGGCCTGGTAACTGCTTCAGATCACTGGGCAATGCATATATGGTATCGAATGGTCCTTTGTGCATGTATTGCAATTGGGAAGTGAATATAAGCTTCTGAAGTGAATATATGCACTTTTTAAAAAAACTTCTTTTTTTTTAGTTCTGTGTGTCAAAAATGTTCATTCTGTGAGAAACAGTGGAAAAGTAACAGTCATGAGTGAATTGTCACGATATGACTGAATTGGAGTAAATTTGCTGCTATCTCCGCCAGGAAGCGAGCTAGAGCCCTGAAACTGTGGCTATACGCACTTTCATGAAAACACGCTTCTTTGAGGTTTTAAGCTCAGAACGTGAATCTGTGCATGTTTCTGGCCTGGTAACTGCTTCAGATCACTGGGCAATGCATATATGGTATCGAATGGTCCTTTGTGCATGTATTGCAATTGGGAAGTGAATATAAGCTTCTGAAGTGAATATATGCACTTTTTAAAAAAACTTCTTTTTTTTTAGTTCTGTGTGTCAAAAATGTTCATTCTGTGAGTAACAGTGTGAAAGTGACAAACATGAGTGAATTGTCACGATATGACTGAATTGGAGTAAATTTGCTGCTATCTCCGCCAGGAAGCGAGCTAGAGCCCTGAAACTGTGGCTATACGCACTTTCATGAAAACACGCTTCTTTGAGGTTTTAAGCTCAGAACGTGAATCTGTGCATGTTTCTGGCCTGGTAACTGCTTCAGATCACTGGGCAATGCATATATGGTATCGAATGGTCCTTTGTGCATGTATTGCAATTGGGAAGTGAATATAAGCTTCTGAAGTGAATATATGCACTTTTTAAAAAAACTTCTTTTTTTTTAGTTCTGTGTGTCAAAAATGTTCATTCTGTGAGAAACAGTGGAAAAGTAACAGTCATGAGTGAATTGTCACGATATGACTGAATTGGAGTAAATTTGCTGCTATCTCCGCCAGGAAGCGAGCTAGAGCCCTGAAACTGTGGCTATACGCACTTTCATGAAAACACGCTTCTTTGAGGTTTTAAGCTCAGAACGTGAATCTGTGCATGTTTCTGGCCTGGGAACTGCTTCAGATCACTGGGCAATGCATATATGGTATCGAATGGTCCTTTGTGCATTTATTGCAATTGTGAAGTGAATATAAGCTTCTGAAGTGAATATATGCACTTTTTAAAAAAACTTATTTTTTTTTAGTTCAGCGTGTCGAAAATGTTAATTCTGAGCGTAACTCCGTAGGAAAGTGACAAACATGAGTGAATTGTCATGATATGACTGAATTGGAGTGAATTTGCTGCTATCTCTGGAAGGAAGCGAGCTAGAGCGCTGAATCTGTGGCTATACGCACTTTCATGAAAACACGCTTCTTTGAGGTTTTAAGCTTGGATCGTGAATCTGTGCATGCTTTTGGCCTGGGAACTGCTTCAGATCACTGTGGAATGCATATGTGGTATTGATTGGTGCACTGGGCATGTATTGCCATTGGGAAGTGAACACAAGCTTCTGAAGTGAAAATATCTACTTTTTATAAAACTTTCTCTTTTTTTAGTTCTGTGTGTCAAAAATGTTCATTCTGTGAGTAACAGTGGGAAAGTAACAATCATGAGTGAATTGTCAGGATATGACTGAATTGGACTAAATTTGATGCTATCTCCGCCAGGAAGCGAGCTAGAGCGCTGAAACTGTGGCTATAAACACTTTCATTAAAACACACTTCTTTGAGGTTTTAAGCTCAGAACGTGAATCTGTGCATGTTTCTGGCTTGGGAACTGCTTCAGATCACTTTGCAATGCTTATGTGCTATTGATTGGTCCTTTGAGCATGTATTGCCTTTGGGAAGTGAACACAAGCTTCTGAAGTGAAAATATCTACTTTTTATAAAACTTTCTTTTTTTTAATTATGTGTGTCAAAAATGTTCATTCTGTGAGTAACAGCGGGAAAGTGACAAACATGAGTGAATTGTCACGATATGACTGAATAGGAGTTAATATGCTGCTATCTCTGTAAGGAAGCGAGCTAGAGCGCTGAAACTGTGGCTATACGCACTTTCATGAAAACACGCTTCTTTGAGGTTTTAAGCTCAGAACGTGAATCTGTGCATGTTTCTGGCCTGGATACTGCTTCAGATCACTGGGCAATGCATATATGGTATCGAATGGTCCTTTGTGCATGTCTTGCCATTGGGAAGTGAATATAAGCTTCTGAAGTGAATATATGCACTTTTTAAAAACTTTCTTTTTTTTTTAGTTCAGCGTGTCAAAAATGTTCATTCTGTGCGTAACTCAGAAGGAAAGTGACAAAAAATGAGTGAATTGTCATTATATGAGTGAATTTGCTGCTATCTCTGGAAGGAAGCGAGCTTGAGCGCTGAAACTGAGGCTATACGCACTTTCATGAAAACACGCTTCTTTGAGGTTTTAAGCTCAGAACGTGAATCTGTGCATGATTCTGGCCTGGGAACTGCTTCAGATCACTGTGCTATGCATATATGGTATCGATTGGTGCAATGTGCATGTCTTGTCATAGGGAAGTGAATATAAGCTTCTGAAGTGAAAATATCCACTTTTTAAAAAACTTTCTTTTTTTTTAGTTCTGTGTGTCAAAAATGTTCATTCTGTGAGTAACAGTGTGAAAGTGACAAACATGAGTGAATTGTCACGATATGACTGAATTGGAGTAAATTTGCTGCTATCTCCGCCAGGAAGCGAGCTAGAGCCCTGAAACTGTGGCTATACGCACTTTCATGAAAACACGCTTCTTTGAGGTTTTAAGCTCAGAACGTGAATCTGTGCATGTTTCTGGCCTGGTAACTGCTTCAGATCACTGGGCAATGCATATATGGTATCGAATGGTCCTTTGTGCATGTATTGCAATTGGGAAGTTAATATAAGCTTCTGAAGTGAATATATGCACTTTTTAAAAAAAACTTCTTTTTTTTTAGTTCTGTGTGTCAAAAATGTTCATTCTGTGAGAAACAGTGGAAAAGTAACAGTCATGAGTGAATTGTCACGATATGACTGAATTGGAGTAAATTTGCTGCTATCTCCGCCAGGAAGCGAGCTAGAGCCCTGAAACTGTGGCTATACGCACTTTCATGAAAACACGCTTCTTTGAGGTTTTAAGCTCAGAACGTGAATCTGTGCATGTTTCTGGCCTGGATACTGCTTCAGATCACTGGGCAATGCATATATGGTATCGAATGGTCCTTTGTGCATGTCTTGCCATTGGGAAGTGAATATAAGCTTCTGAAGTGAATATATGCACTTTTTAAAAACTTTCTTTTTTTTTTAGTTCAGCGTGTCAAAAATGTTCATTCTGTGCGTAACTCAGAAGGAAAGTGACAAAAAATGAGTGAATTGTCATTATATGAGTGAATTTGCTGCTATCTCTGGAAGGAAGCGAGCTTGAGCGCTGAAACTGAGGCTATACGCACTTTCATGAAAACACGCTTCTTTGAGGTTTTAAGCTCAGAACGTGAATCTGTGCATGATTCTGGCCGGGGAACTGCTTCAGATCACTGTGCTATGCATATATGGTATCGATTGGTGCAATGTGCATGTCTTGTCATAGGGAAGTGAATATAAGCTTCTGAAGTGAAAATATCCACTTTTTAAAAAACTTTCTTTTTTTTTAGTTCTGTGTGTCAAAAATGTTCATTCTGTGAGTAACAGTGTGAAAGTGACAAACATGAGTGAATTGTCACGATATGACTGAATTGGAGTAAATTTGCTGCTATCTCCGCCAGGAAGCGAGCTAGAGCCCTGAAACTGTGGCTATACGCACTTTCATGAAAACACGCTTCTTTGAGGTTTTAAGCTCAGAACGTGAATCTGTGCATGTTTCTGGCCTGGATACTGCTTCAGATCACTGGGCAATGCATATATGGTATCGAATGGTCCTTTGTGCATGTATTGCAATTGGGAAGTGAATATAAGCTTCTGAAGTGAATATATGCACTTTTTAAAAAAACTTCTTTTTTTTTAGTTCTGTGTGTCAAAAATGTTCATTCTGTGAGAAACAGTGGAAAAGTAACAGTCATGAGTGAATTGTCACGATATGACTGAATTGGAGTAAATTTGCTGCTATCTCCGCCAGGAAGCGAGCTAGAGCCCTGAAACTGTGGCTATACGCACTTTCATGAAAACACGCTTCTTTGAGGTTTTAAGCTCAGAACGTGAATCTGTGCATGTTTCTGGCCTGGGAACTGCTTCAGATCACTGGGCAATGCATATATGGTATCGAATGGTCCTTTGTGCATGTATTGCAATTGTGAAGTGAATATAAGCTTCTGAAGTGAATATATGCACTTTTTAAAAAAACTTATTTTTTTTTAGTTCAGCGTGTCGAAAATGTTAATTCTGAGCGTAACTCCGTAGGAAAGTGACAAACATGAGTGAATTGTCATGATATGACTGAATTGGAGTGAATTTGCTGCTATCTCTGTAAGGAAGCGAGCTAGAGCGCTGAATCTGTGGCTATACGCACTTTCATGAAAACACGCTTCTTTGAGGTTTTAAGCTTGGATCGTGAATCTGTGCATGCTTTTGGCCTGGGAACTGCTTCAGATCACTGTGGAATGCATATGTGGTATTGATTGGTGCACTGGGCATGTATTGCCATTGGGAAGTGAACACAAGCTTCTGAAGTGAAAATATCTACTTTTTATAAAACTTTCTCTTTTTTTAGTTCTGTGTGTCAAAAATGTTCATTCTGTGAGTAACAGTGGGAAAGTAACAATCATGAGTGAATTGTCAGGATATGACTGAATTGGACTAAATTTGATGCTATCTCTGCCAGGAAGCGAGCTAGAGCGCTGAAACTGTGGCTATAAACACTTTCATTAAAACACACTTCTTTGAGGTTTTAAGCTCAGAACGTGAATCTGTGCATGTTTCTGGCTTGGGAACTGCTTCAGATCACTTTGCAATGCTTATGTGCTATTGATTGGTCCTTTGAGCATGTATTGCCTTTGGGAAGTGAACACAAGCTTCTGAAGTGAAAATATCTACTTTTTATAAAACTTTCTTTTTTTTAATTATGTGTGTCAAAAATGTTCATTCTGTGAGTAACAGCGGGAAAGTGACAAACATGAGTGAATTGTCACGATATGACTGAATAGGAGTTAATATGCTGCTATCTCTGTAAGGAAGCGAGCTAGAGCGCTGAAACTGTGGCTATACGCACTTTCATGAAAACACGCTTCTTTGAGGTTTTAAGCTCAGAACGTGAATCTGTGCATGTTTCTGGCCTGGTAACTGCTTCAGATCACTGGGCAATGCATATATGGTATCGAATGGTCCTTTGTGCATGTATTGCAATTGGGAAGTGAATATAAGCTTCTGAAGTGAATATATGCACTTTTTAAAAAAAACTTCTTTTTTTTTAGTTCTGTGTGTCAAAAATGTTCATTCTGTGAGAAACAGTGGAAAAGTAACAGTCATGAGTGAATTGTCACGATATGACTGAATTGGAGTAAATTTGCTGCTATCTCCGCCAGGAAGCGAGCTAGAGCCCTGAAACTGTGGCTATACGCACTTTCATGAAAACACGCTTCTTTGAGGTTTTAAGCTCAGAACGTGAATCTGTGCATGTTTCTGGCCTGGGAACTGCTTCAGATCACTGTGGAATGCATATAATGTATCAATTGGTGCAATGTGTTTGTCTTGTCATAGGGAAGTGAATATAAGCTTCTGAAGTGAAAATATCCACTTTTTAAAAAACTTTCTTTTTTTTTAGTTCTGTGTGTCAAAAATGTTCATTCTGTGAGTAACAGTGTGAAAGTGACAAACATGAGTGAATTGTCACGATATGACTGAATTGGAGTAAATTTGCTGCTATCTCCGCCAGGAAGCGAGCTAGAGCCCTGAAACTGTGGCTATACGCACTTTCATGAAAACACGCTTCTTTGAGGTTTTAAGCTCAGAACGTGAATCTGTGCATGTTTCTGGCCTGGTAACTGCTTCAGATCACTGGGCAATGCATATATGGTATCGAATGGTCCTTTGTGCATGTATTGCAATTGGGAAGTGAATATAAGCTTCTGAAGTGAATATATGCACTTTTTAAAAAAACTTCTTTTTTTTTAGTTCTGTGTGTCAAAAATGTTCATTCTGTGAGTAACAGTGTGAAAGTGACAAACATGAGTGAATTGTCAGGATATGACTGAATTGGAGTGAATTTGCTGCTATCTCTGTAAGGAAGCGAGCTAGAGCGCTGAATCTGTGGCTATACGCACTTTCATTAAAAGACACTTCTTTGAGGTTTTAAGCTCAGAACGTGAATCTGTGCATGTTTCTGGCTTGGGAACTGCTTCAGATCACTTTGCAATGCTTATGTGCTATTGATTGGTCCTGTGAGCATGTATTGCCTTTGGGAAGTGAACACAAGCTTCTGAAGTGAAAATATCTACTTTTTATAAAACTTTCTTTTTTTTTAATTATGTGTGTCAAAAATGTTCATTCTGTGAGTAACAGCGGGAAAGTGACAAACATGAGTGAATTGTCACGATATGACTGAATAGGAGTTAATATGCTGCTATCTCTGTAAGGAAGCGAGCTAGAGCGCTGAAACTGTGGCTATACGCACTTTCATGAAAACACGCTTCTTTGAGGTTTTAAGCTCAGAACGTGAATCTGTGCATGTTTCTGGCCTGGATACTGCTTCAGATCACTGGGCAATGCATATATGGTATCGAATGGTCCTTTGTGCATGTCTTGCCATTGGGAAGTGAATATAAGCTTCTGAAGTGAATATATGCACTTTTTAAAAACTTTCTTTTTTTTTTAGTTCAGCGTGTCAAAAATGTTCATTCTGTGCGTAACTCAGAAGGAAAGTGACAAAAAATGAGTGAATTGTCATTATATGAGTGAATTTGCTGCTATCTCTGGAAGGAAGCGAGCTTGAGCGCTGAAACTGAGGCTATACGCACTTTCATGAAAACACGCTTCTTTGAGGTTTTAAGCTCAGAACGTGAATCTGTGCATGATTCTGGCCTGGGAACTGCTTCAGATCACTGTGCTATGCATATATGGTATCGATTGGTGCAATGTGCATGTCTTGTCATAGGGAAGTGAATATAAGCTTCTGAAGTGAAAATATCCACTTTTTAAAAAACTTTCTTTTTTTTTAGTTCTGTGTGTCAAAAATGTTCATTCTGTGAGTAACAGTGTGAAAGTGACAAACATGAGTGAATTGTCACGATATGACTGAATTGGAGTAAATTTGCTGCTATCTCCGCCAGGAAGCGAGCTAGAGCCCTGAAACTGTGGCTATACGCACTTTCATGAAAACACGCTTCTTTGAGGTTTTAAGCTCAGAACGTGAATCTGTGCATGTTTCTGGCCTGGTAACTGCTTCAGATCACTGGGCAATGCATATATGGTATCGAATGGTCCTTTGTGCATGTATTGCAATTGGGAAGTGAATATAAGCTTCTGAAGTGAATATATGCACTTTTTAAAAAAACTTCTTTTTTTTTAGTTCTGTGTGTCAAAAATGTTCATTCTGTGAGAAACAGTGGAAAAGTAACAGTCATGAGTGAATTGTCACGATATGACTGAATTGGAGTAAATTTGCTGCTATCTCCGCCAGGAAGCGAGCTAGAGCCCTGAAACTGTGGCTATACGCACTTTCATGAAAACACGCTTCTTTGAGGTTTTAAGCTCAGAACGTGAATCTGTGCATGTTTCTGGCCTGGATACTGCTTCAGATCACTGGGCAATGCATATATGGTATCGAATGGTCCTTTGTGCATGTCTTGCCATTGGGAAGTGAATATAAGCTTCTGAAGTGAATATATGCACTTTTTAAAAACTTTCTTTTTTTTTTAGTTCAGCGTGTCAAAAATGTTCATTCTGTGCGTAACTCAGAAGGAAAGTGACAAAAAATGAGTGAATTGTCATTATATGAGTGAATTTGCTGCTATCTCTGGAAGGAAGCGAGCTTGAGCGCTGAAACTGAGGCTATACGCACTTTCATGAAAACACGCTTCTTTGAGGTTTTAAGCTCAGAACGTGAATCTGTGCATGATTCTGGCCTGGGAACTGCTTCAGATCACTGTGCTATGCATATATGGTATCGATTGGTGCAATGTGCATGTCTTGTCATAGGGAAGTGAATATAAGCTTCTGAAGTGAAAATATCCACTTTTTAAAAAACTTTCTTTTTTTTTAGTTCTGTGTGTCAAAAATGTTCATTCTGTGAGAAACAGTGGAAAAGTAACAGTCATGAGTGAATTGTCACGATATGACTGAATTGGAGTAAATTTGCTGCTATCTCCGCCAGGAAGCGAGCTAGAGCCCTGAAACTGTGGCTATACGCACTTTCATGAAAACACGCTTCTTTGAGGTTTTAAGCTCAGAACGTGAATCTGTGCATGTTTCTGGCCTGGGAACTGCTTCAGATCACTGGACAATGCATATATGGTATCGAATGGTCCTTTGTGCATGTATTGCAATTGGGAAGTGAATATAAGCTTCTGAAGTGAATATATGCACTTTTTAAAAAAACTTCTTTTTTTTTTAGTTCAGCGTGTCGAAAATGTTAATTCTGAGCGTAACTCCGTAGGAAAGTGACAAACATGAGTGAATTGTCATGATATGACTGAATTGGAGTGAATTTGCTGCTATCTCTGTAAGGAAGCGAGCTAGAGCGCTGAAACTGTGGCTATACGCACTTTCATGAAAACACGCTTCTTTGAGGTTTTAAGCTTGGATCGTGAATCTGTGCATGCTTTTGGCCTGGGAACTGCTTCAGATCACTGTGGAATGCATATGTGGTATTGATTGGTGCACTGGGCATGTATTGCCATTGGGAAGTGAACACAAGCTTCTGAAGTGAAAATATCTACTTTTTATAAAATTTCTCTTTTTTTAGTTCTGTGAGTCAAAAATGTTCATTCTGTGAGTAACAGTGGGAAAGTAACAATCATGAGTGAATTGTCAGGATATGACTGAATTGGACTAAATTTGATGCTATCTCTGCCAGGAAGCGAGCTAGAGCGCTGAAACTGTGGCTATAAGCACTTTCATTAAAACACACTTCTTTGAGGTTTTAAGCTCAGAACGTGAATCTGCGCATGTTTCTGGCTTGGGAACTGCTTCAGATCACTTTGCAATGCTTATGTGCTATTGATTGGTCCTTTGAGCATGTATTGCCTTTGGGAAGTGAACACAAGCTTCTGAAGTGAAAATATCTACTTTTTATAAAACTTTCTTTTTTTTTTAATTCTGTGTGTCAAAAATGTTCATTCTGTGAGTAACAGTGGGAAAGTGACAAACATGAGTGAATTGTCACGATATGATTGAATTGGAGTTAATATGCTGCTATCTCTGTAAGGAAGCGAGCTCGAGCGCTGAAACTGTGGCTATACGCACTTTCATGAAAACATGCTACTTTGAGGTTTTAAGCTCAGAACGTGAATCTGTGCATGTTTCTGGCCTGGATACTGCTTCAGATCACTGGGCAATGCATATATGGTATCGAATGGTCCTTTGTGCATGTATTGCCATTGGGAAGTGAATATAAGCTTCTGAAGTGAATATATGCACTTTTTATAAAACTTTCTTTTTTTTCAATTCTGTGTGTCAAAAATGTTCATTCTGTGAGTAACAGCGGGAAAGTGACAAACATGAGTGAATTGTCACGATATGACTGAATAGGAGTTAATATGCTGCTATCTCTGGAAGGAAGCGAGCTAGAGCGCTGAATCTGTGGCTATACGCACTTTCATGAAAACACGCTTCTTTGAGGTTTTAAGCTCAGAACGTGAATCTGTGCATGTTTCTGGCCTGGATACTGCTTCAGATCACTGGGCAATGCATATATGGTATCGAATGGTCCTTTGTGCATGTATTGCCATTGGGAAGTGAATATAAGCTTCTGAAGTGAATATATGCACTTTTTAAAAACTTTCTTTTTTTTTTTAGTTCAGCGTGTCAAAAATGTTCATTCTGTGCGTAACTCAGAAGGAAAGTGACAAAAATGAGTGAATTGTCATTATATGACTGAATTGGAGTGAATTTGCTGCTATCTCTGTAAGGAAGCGAGCTAGAGCGCTGAAACTGAGGCTTTACGCACTTTCATGAAAACACGCTTCTTTGAGGTTTTAAGCTCAGAACGTGAATCTGTGCATGTTTCTGGCTTGGGAACTGCTTCAGATCACTTTGCAATGCATATGTGCTATTGATTCGTCCTTTGAGCATGTATTGCCTTTGGGAAGTGAACACAAGCTTCTGAAGTGAAGATATCTACTTTTTATAAAACTTTCTTTTTTTTTTTAGTACTGTGTGTCAAAAATGTTCATTCTGTGAGTAACAGTGGGAAAGTGACAAACATGAGTGAATTGTCACTATATGACTGAATTGGAGTTAATATGCTGCTATCTCTGTAAGGAAGCAAGCTAGAGCGCTGAAACTGTGGCTATACGCACTTTCATGAAAACACGCTTCTTTGAGGTTTTAAGCTCAGAACGTGAATCTGTGCATGATTCTGGCCTGGGAACTGCTTCAGATCACTGTGCTATGCATATATGGTATCGATTGGTGCAATGTGCATGTCTTGTCATAGGGAAGTGAATATAAGCTTCTGAAGTGAAAATATCCACTTTTTAAAAAACTTTCTTTTTTTTTTAGTTCTGTGTGTCAAAAATGTTCATTCTGTGAGTAACAGTGTGAAAGTGACAAACATGAGTGAATTGTCACGATATGACTGAATTGGAGTAAATTTGCTGCTATCTCCGCCAGGAAGCGAGCTAGAGCCCTGAAACTGTGGCTATACGCACTTTCATGAAAACACGCTTCTTTGAGGTTTTAAGCTCAGAACGTGAATCTGTGCATGTTTCTGGCCTGGGAACTGCTTCAGATCACTGTGGAATGCATATAATGTATCAATTGGTGCAATGTGTTTGTCTTGTCATAGGGAAGTGAATATAAGCTTCTGAAGTGAAAATATCCACTTTTTAAAAAACTTTCTTTTTTTTTTAGTTCTGTGTGTCAAAAATGTTCATTCTGTGAGTAACAGTGGAAAAGTAATAGTCATGAGTGAATTGTCACGATATGACTGAATTGGAGTAAATTTGCTGCTATCTCCGCCAGGAAGCGAGCTAGAGCCCTGAAACTGTGGCTATACGCACTTTCATGAAAACACGCTTCTTTGAGGTTTTAAGCTCAGAACGTGAATCTGTGCATGTTTCTGGCCTGGTAACTGCTTCAGATCACTGGGCAATGCATATATGGTATCGAATGGTCCTTTGTGCATGTATTGCAATTGGGAAGTGAATATAAGCTTCTGAAGTGAATACATGCACTTTTTAAAAAAACTTCTTTTTTTTTAGTTCTGTGTGTCAAAAATGTTCATTCTGTGAGAAACAGTGGAAAAGTAACAGTCATGAGTGAATTGTCACGATATGACTGAATTGGAGTAAATTTGCTGCTATCTCCGCCAGGAAGCGAGCTAGAGCCCTGAAACTGTGGCTATACGCACTTTCATGAAAACACGCTTCTTTGAGGTTTTAAGCTCAGAACGTGAATCTGTGTATGTTTCTGGCCTGGGAACTGCTTCAGATCCCTGTGCTATGCATATAATGTATCAATTGGTGCAATGTGTTTGTCTTGTCATAGGGAAGTGAATATAAGCTCCTGAAGTGAAAATATCCACTTTTTAAAAAACTTTCTTTTTTTTTAATTCTGTGTGTCAAAAATGTTCATTCTGTGAGAAACAGTGGAAAAGTAACAGTCATGAGTGAATTGTCACGATATGACTGAATTGGAGTAAATTTGCTGCTATCTCCGCCAGGAAGCGAGCTAGAGCCCTGAAACTGAGGCTATACGCACTTTCATGAAAACACGCTTCTTTGAGGTTTTAAGCTCAGAACGTGAATCTGTGCATGTTTCTGGCTTGGGAACTGCTTCAGATCACTGGGCAATGCATATATGGTATCGAATGGTCCTTTGTGCATGTATTGCAATTGGGAAGTGAATATAAGCTTCTGAAGTGAATATATGCACTTTTTAAAAAAACTTCTTTTTTTTTAGTTCAGCGTGTCGAAAATGTTAATTCTGAGCGTAACTCCGTAGGAAAGTGACAAACATGAGTGAATTGTCATGATATGACTGAATTGGAGTGAATTTGCTGCTATCTCTGTAAGGAAGCGAGCTAGAGCGCTGAAACTGTGGCTATACGCACTTTCATGAAAACACGCTTCTTTGAGGTTTTAAGCTTGCATCGTGAATCTGTGCATGCTTCTGGCCTGGGAACTGCTTCAGATCACTGTGCTATGCATATATGGTATCGATTGGTGCAATGTGCATGTCTTGTCATAGGGAAGTGAATATAAGCTTCTGAAGTGAAAATATCCACTTTTTAAAAAACTTTCTTTTTTTTTAGTTCTGTGTGTCAAAAATGTTCATTCTGTGAGTAACAGTGGAAAAAAAACAGGCATGAGTGAATTGTCACGATATGACTGATTTGGAGTAAATTTGATGCTATCTCCGGCAGGAAGCGAGCTAGAGCGCTGAAACTGTGGCTATTCGCACTTTCATGAAAACACGCTTCTTTGAGGTTTTAAGCTCAGAACGTGAATCTGTGCATGTTTCTGGCCTGGGAACTGCTTCAGATCACTGTGGAATGCATATAATGTATCAATTGGTGCAATGTGTTTGTCTTGTCATAGGGAAGTGAATATAAGCTTCTGAAGTGAAAATATCCACTTTTTAAAAAAACTTCTTTTTTTTTTAGTTCAGCGTGTCGAAAATGTTAATTCTGAGCGTAACTCCGTAGGAAAGTGACAAACATGAGTGAATTGTCATGATATGACTGAATTGGAGTGAATTTGCTGCTATCTCTGTAAGGAAGCGAGCTAGAGCGCTGAAACTGTGGCTATACGCACTTTCATGAAAACACGCTTCTTTGAGGTTTTAAGCTTGCATCGTGAATCTGTGCATGCTTCTGGCCTGGGAACTGCTTCAGATCACTGTGCTATGCATATATGGTATCGATTGGTGCAATGTGCATGTCTTGTCATAGGGAAGTGAATATAAGCTTCTGAAGTGAAAATATCCACTTTTTAAAAAACTTTCTTTTTTTTTAGTTCTGTGTGTCAAAAATGTTCATTCTGTGAGTAACAGTGTGAAAGTGACAAACATGAGTGAATTGTCACGATATGACTGAATTGGAGTAAATTTGCTGCTATCTCCGCCAGGAAGCGAGCTAGAGCCCTGAAACTGTGGCTATACGCACTTTCATGAAAACACGCTTCTTTGAGGTTTTAAGCTCAGAACGTGAATCTGTGCATGTTTCTGGCCTGGGAACTGCTTCAGATCACTGTGGAATGCATATAATGTATCAATTGGTGCAATGTGTTTGTCTTGTCATAGGGAAGTGAATATAAGCTTCTGAAGTGAAAATATCCACTTTTTAAAAAACTTTCTTTTTTTTTAGTTCTGTGTGTCAAAAATGTTCATTCTGTGAGAAACAGTGGAAAAGTAACAGTCATGAGTGAATTGTCACGATATGACTGAATAGGAGTTAATATGCTGCTATCTCCGCCAGGAAGCGAGCTAGAGCCCTGAAACTGTGGCTATACGCACTTTCATGAAAACACGCTTCTTTGAGGTTTTAAGCTCAGAACGTGAATCTGTGCATGTTTCTGGCCTGGGAACTGCTTCAGATCACTGGGCAATGCATATATGGTATCGATTGGTCCTTTGTGCATGTATTGCCATTGGGAAGTGAATATAAGCTTCTGAAGTGAATATATGCACTTTTTAAAAACTTTCTTTTTTTTTTAGTTCAGCGTGTCAAAAATGTTCATTCTGTGCGTAACTCAGAAGGAAAGTGACAAAAATGAGTGAATTGTCATTATATGAGTGAATTTGCTGCTATCTCTGGAAGGAAGCGAGCTTGAGCGCTGAAACTGAGGCTATACGCACTTTCATGAAACACGCTTCTTTGAGGTTTTAAGCTCAGAACGTGAATCTGTGCATGTTTCTAGCCTGGGAATTGCTTCAGATCACTGTGCTATGCATATATGGTATCGATTTGTGCAATGTGCATGTCTTGCCATAGGGAAGTGAATATAAGCTTCTGAATTTAAAATATTCACTTTTTAAAAAACTTTCTTTTTTTTTAGTTCTGTGTGTCAAAAATGTTCATTCTGTGAGTAACAGTGGAAAAAAAACAGGCATGAGTGAATTGTCACGATATGACTGATTTGGAGTAAATTTGATGCTATCTCCGGCAGGAAGCGAGCTAGAGCGCTGAAACTGTGGCTATTCGCACTTTCATGAAAACACGCTTCTTTGAGGTTTTAAGCTCAGAACGTGAATCTGTGCATGTTTCTGGCCTGGGAACTGCTTCAGATCACTGTGGAATGCATATAATGTATCAATTGGTGCAATGTGTTTGTCTTGTCATAGGGAAGTGAATATAAGCTTCTGAAGTGAAAATATCCACTTTTTAAAAAAACTTTTTTTTTTTTTAGTTCAGCGTGTCGAAAATGTTAATTCTGAGCGTAACTCCGTAGGAAAGTGACAAACATGAGTGAATTGTCATGATATGACTGAATTGGAGTGAATTTGCTGCTATCTCTGTAAGGAAGCGAGCTAAAGCGCTGAAACTGTGGCTATACGCACTTTCATGAAAACACGCTTCTTTGAGGTTTTAAGCTTGGATCGTGAATCTGTGCATGCTTTTGGCCTGGGAACTGCTTCAGATCACTGTGGAATGCATATGTGGTATTGATTGGTGCACTGGGCATGTATTGCCATTGGGAATTGAACACAAGCTTCTGAAGTGAAAATATCTACTTTTTATAAAACTTTCTCTTTTTTTAGTTCTGTGTGTCAAAAATGTTCATTCTGTGAGTAACAGTGGGAAAGTAACAATCATGAGTGAATTGTCAGGATATGACTGAATTGGACTAAATTTGATGCTATCTCTGCCAGGAAGCGAGCTAGAGCGCTGAAACTGTGGCTATAAGCACTTTCATTAAAACACACTTCTTTGAGGTTTTAAGCTCAGAACGTGAATCTGTGCATTTTCTGGCTTGGGAACTGCTTCAGATCACTTTGCAATGCATATGTGCTATTGATTGGTCCTTTGAGCATGTATTGCCTTTGGGAAGTGAACACAAGCTTCTGAAGTGAAAATATCTACTTTTTATAAAACTTTCTTTTTTTTTAATTCTGTGTGTCAAAAATGTTCATTCTGTGAGTAACAGCGGGAAAGTGACAAACATGAGTGAATTGTCACGATATGACTGAATAGGAGTTAATATGCTGCTATCTCTGGAAGGAAGCGAGCTAGAGCGCTGAAACTGTGGCTATACGCACTTTCATGAAAACACGCTTCTTTGAGGTTTTAAGCTCAGAACGTCAATCTGTGCATGTTTCTGGCCTGGATACTGCTTCAGATCACTGGGCAATGCATATATGGTATCGAATGGTCCTTTGTGCATGTATTGCCATTGGGAAGTGAATATAAGCTTCTGAAGTGAATATATGCACTTTTTAAAAACTTTCTTTTTTTTTTAGTTCAGCGTGTCAAAAATGTTCATTCTGTGCGTAACTCAGAAGGAAAGTGACAAAAATGAGTGAATTGTCATTATATGACTGAATAGGAGTTAATATGCTGCTATCTCTGTAAGGAAGCGAGCTAGAGCGCTGAAACTGAGGCTTTACGCACTTTCATGAAAACACGCTTCTTTGAGGTTTTAAGCTCAGAACGTGAATCTGTGCATGTTTCTGGCTTGGGAACTGCTTCAGATCACTTTGCAATGCATATGTGCTATTGATTCGTCCTTTGAGCATGTATTGCCTTTGGGAAGTGAACACAAGCTTCTGAAGTGAAGATATCTACTTTTTATAAAACTTTCTTTTTTTTTTTAGTACTGTGTGTCAAAAATGTTCATTCTGTGAGTAACAGTGGGAAAGTGACAAACATGAGTGAATTGTCACTATATGACTGAATTGGAGTTAATATGCTGCTATCTCTGTAAGGAAGCAAGCTAGAGCGCTGAAACTGTGGCTATACGCACTTTCATGAAAACACGCTTCTTTGAGGTTTTAAGCTCAGAACGTGAATCTGTGCATGATTCTGGCCTGGGAACTGCTTCAGATCACTGTGCTATGCATATATGGTATCGATTGGTGCAATGTGCATGTCTTGTCATAGGGAAGTGAATATAAGCTTCTGAAGTGAAAATATCCACTTTTTAAAAAACTTTCTTTTTTTTTAGTTCTGTGTGTCAAAAATGTTCATTCTGTGAGTAACAGTGTGAAAGTGACAAACATGAGTGAATTGTCACGATATGACTGAATTGGAGTAAATTTGCTGCTATCTCCGCCAGGAAGCGAGCTAGAGCCCTGAAACTGTGGCTATACGCACTTTCATGAAAACACGCTTCTTTGAGGTTTTAAGCTCAGAACGTGAATCTGTGCATGTTTCTGGCCTGGGAACTGCTTCAGATCACTGTGGAATGCATATAATGTATCAATTGGTGCAATGTGTTTGTCTTGTCATAGGGAAGTGAATATAAGCTTCTGAAGTGAAAATATCCACTTTTTAAAAAACTTTCTTTTTTTTTTAGTTCTGTGTGTCAAAAATGTTCATTCTGTGAGTAACAGTGGAAAAGTAATAGTCATGAGTGAATTGTCACGATATGACTGAATTGGAGTAAATTTGCTGCTATCTCCGCCAGGAAGCGAGCTAGAGCCCTGAAACTGTGGCTATACGCACTTTCATGAAAACACGCTTCTTTGAGGTTTTAAGCTCAGAACGTGAATCTGTGCATGTTTCTGGCCTGGTAACTGCTTCAGATCACTGGGCAATGCATATATGGTATCGAATGGTCCTTTGTGCATGTATTGCAATTGGGAAGTGAATATAAGCTTCTGAAGTGAATACATGCACTTTTTAAAAAAACTTCTTTTTTTTTAGTTCTGTGTGTCAAAAATGTTCATTCTGTGAGAAACAGTGGAAAAGTAACAGTCATGAGTGAATTGTCACGATATGACTGAATTGGAGTAAATTTGCTGCTATCTCCGCCAGGAAGCGAGCTAGAGCCCTGAAACTGTGGCTATACGCACTTTCATGAAAACACGCTTCTTTGAGGTTTTAAGCTCAGAACGTGAATCTGTGTATGTTTCTGGCCTGGGAACTGCTTCAGATCCCTGTGGAATGCATATAATGTATCAATTGGTGCAATGTGTTTGTCTTGTCATAGGGAAGTGAATATAAGCTTCTGAAGTGAAAATATCCACTTTTTAAAAAACTTTCTTTTTTTTTAATTCTGTGTGTCAAAAATGTTCATTCTGTGAGAAACAGTGGAAAAGTAACAGTCATGAGTGAATTGTCACGATATGACTGAATTGGAGTAAATTTGCTGCTATCTCCGCCAGGAAGCGAGCTAGAGCCCTGAAACTGAGGCTATACGCACTTTCATGAAAACACGCTTCTTTGAGGTTTTAAGCTCAGAACGTGAATCTGTGCATGTTTCTGGCTTGGGAACTGCTTCAGATCACTGGGCAATGCATATATGGTATCGAATGGTCCTTTGTGCATGTATTGCAATTGGGAAGTGAATATAAGCTTCTGAAGTGAATATATGCACTTTTTAAAAAAACTTCTTTTTTTTTAGTTCAGCGTGTCGAAAATGTTAATTCTGAGCGTAACTCCGTAGGAAAGTGACAAACATGAGTGAATTGTCATGATATGACTGAATTGGAGTGAATTTGCTGCTATCTCTGTAAGGAAGCGAGCTAGAGCGCTGAAACTGTGGCTATACGCACTTTCATGAAAACACGCTTCTTTGAGGTTTTAAGCTTGCATCGTGAATCTGTGCATGCTTCTGGCCTGGGAACTGCTTCAGATCACTGTGCTATGCATATATGGTATCGATTGGTGCAATGTGCATGTCTTGTCATAGGGAAGTGAATATAAGCTTCTGAAGTGAAAATATCCACTTTTTAAAAAACTTTCTTTTTTTTTAGTTCTGTGTGTCAAAAATGTTCATTCTGTGAGTAACAGTGGAAAAAAAACAGGCATGAGTGAATTGTCACGATATGACTGATTTGGAGTAAATTTGATGCTATCTCCGGCAGGAAGCGAGCTAGAGCGCTGAAACTGTGGCTATTCGCACTTTCATGAAAACACGCTTCTTTGAGGTTTTAAGCTCAGAACGTGAATCTGTGCATGTTTCTGGCCTGGGAACTGCTTCAGATCACTGTGGAATGCATATAATGTATCAATTGGTGCAATGTGTTTGTCTTGTCATAGGGAAGTGAATATAAGCTTCTGAAGTGAAAATATCCACTTTTTAAAAAACTTTCTTTTTTTTTTAGTTCTGTGTGTCAAAAATGTTCATTCTGTGAGTAACAGTGGAAAAGTAATAGTCATGAGTGAATTGTCACGATATGACTGAATTGGAGTAAATTTGCTGCTATCTCCGCCAGGAAGCGAGCTAGAGCCCTGAAACTGTGGCTATACGCACTTTCATGAAAACACGCTTCTTTGAGGTTTTAAGCTCAGAACGTGAATCTGTGCATGTTTCTGGCCTGGTAACTGCTTCAGATCACTGGGCAATGCATATATGGTATCGAATGGTCCTTTGTGCATGTATTGCAATTGGGAAGTGAATATAAGCTTCTGAAGTGAATACATGCACTTTTTAAAAAAACTTCTTTTTTTTTAGTTCTGTGTGTCAAAAATGTTCATTCTGTGAGAAACAGTGGAAAAGTAACAGTCATGAGTGAATTGTCACGATATGACTGAATTGGAGTAAATTTGCTGCTATCTCCGCCAGGAAGCGAGCTAGAGCCCTGAAACTGTGGCTATACGCACTTTCATGAAAACACGCTTCTTTGAGGTTTTAAGCTCAGAACGTGAATCTGTGTATGTTTCTGGCCTGGGAACTGCTTCAGATCCCTGTGGAATGCATATAATGTATCAATTGGTGCAATGTGTTTGTCTTGTCATAGGGAAGTGAATATAAGCTTCTGAAGTGAAAATATCCACTTTTTAAAAAACTTTCTTTTTTTTTAATTCTGTGTGTCAAAAATGTTCATTCTGTGAGAAACAGTGGAAAAGTAACAGTTATGAGTGAATTGTCACGATATGACTGAATTGGAGTAAATTTGATGCTATCTCCGCCAGGAAGCGAGCTAGAGCCCTGAAACTGAGGCTATACGCACTTTCATGAAAACACGCTTCTTTGAGGTTTTAAGCTCAGAACGTGAATCTGTGCATGTTTCTGGCTTGGGAACTGCTTCAGATCACTGGGCAATGCATATATGGTATCGAATGGTCCTTTGTGCATGTATTGCAATTGGGAAGTGAATATAAGCTTCTGAAGTGAATATATGCACTTTTTAAAAAAACTTCTTTTTTTTTAGTTCAGCGTGTCGAAAATGTTAATTCTGAGCGTAACTCCGTAGGAAAGTGACAAACATGAGTGAATTGTCATGATATGACTGAATTGGAGTGAATTTGCTGCTATCTCTGTAAGGAAGCGAGCTAGAGCGCTGAAACTGTGGCTATACGCACTTTCATGAAAACACGCTTCTTTGAGGTTTTAAGCTTGCATCGTGAATCTGTGCATGCTTCTGGCCTGGGAACTGCTTCAGATCACTGTGCTATGCATATATGGTATCGATTGGTGCAATGTGCATGTCTTGTCATAGGGAAGTGAATATAAGCTTCTGAAGTGAAAATATCCACTTTTTAAAAAACTTTCTTTTTTTTTAGTTCTGTGTGTCAAAAATGTTCATTCTGTGAGTAACAGTGGAAAAAAAACAGGCATGAGTGAATTGTCACGATATGACTGATTTGGAGTAAATTTGATGCTATCTCCGGCAGGAAGCGAGCTAGAGCGCTGAAACTGTGGCTATTCGCACTTTCATGAAAACACGCTTCTTTGAGGTTTTAAGCTCAGAACGTGAATCTGTGCATGTTTCTGGCCTGGGAACTGCTTCAGATCACTGTGGAATGCATATAATGTATCAATTGGTGCAATGTGTTTGTCTTGTCATAGGGAAGTGAATATAAGCTTCTGAAGTGAAAATATCCACTTTTTAAAAAAACTTCTTTTTTTTTTAGTTCAGCGTGTCGAAAATGTTAATTCTGAGCGTAACTCCGTAGGAAAGTGACAAACATGAGTGAATTGTCATGATATGACTGAATTGGAGTGAATTTGCTGCTATCTCTGTAATGAAGCGAGCTAGAGCGCTGAAACTGTGGCTATACGCACTTTCATGAAAACACGCTTCTTTGAGGTTTTAAGCTTGCATCGTGAATCTGTGCATGCTTCTGGCCTGGGAACTGCTTCAGATCACTGTGCTATGCATATATGGTATCGATTGGTGCAATGTGCATGTCTTGTCGTAGGGAAGTGAATATAAGCTTCTGAAGTGAAAATATCCACTTTTTAAAAAACTTTCTTTTTTTTTAGTTCTGTGTGTCAAAAATGTTCATTCTGTGAGTAACAGTGTGAAAGTGACAAACATGAGTGAATTGTCACGATATGACTGAATTGGAGTAAATTTGCTGCTATCTCCGCCAGGAAGCGAGCTAGAGCCCTGAAACTGTGGCTATACGCACTTTCATGAAAACACGCTTCTTTGAGGTTTTAAGCTCAGAACGTGAATCTGTGCATGTTTCTGGCCTGGGAACTGCTTCAGATCACTGTGGAATGCATATAATGTATCAATTGGTGCAATGTGTTTGTCTTGTCATAGGGAAGTGAATATAAGCTTCTGAAGTGAAAATATCCACTTTTTAAAAAACTTTCTTTTTTTTTTAGTTCTGTGTGTCAAAAATGTTCATTCTGTGAGAAACAGTGGAAAAGTAACAGTCATGAGTGAATTGTCACGATATGACTGAATAGGAGTTAATATGCTGCTATCTCCGCCAGGAAGCGAGCTAGAGCCCTGAAACTGTGGCTATACGCACTTTCATGAAAACACGCTTCTTTGAGGTTTTAAGCTCAGAACGTGAATCTGTGCATGTTTCTGGCCTGGTAACTGCTTCAGATCACTGGGCAATGCATATATGGTATCGAATGGTCCTTTGTGCATGTATTGCCATTGGGAAGTGAATATAAGCTTCTGAAGTGAATATATGCACTTTTTAAAAACTTTCTTTTTTTTTAGTTCTGTGTGTCAAAAATGTTCATTCTGTGAGAAACAGTGGAAAAGTAACAGTCATGAGTGAATTGTCACGATATGACTGAATTGGAGTAAATTTGCTGCTATCTCCGCCAGGAAGCGAGCTAGAGCCCTGAAACTGTGGCTATACGCACTTTCATGAAAACACGCTTCTTTGAGGTTTTAAGCTCAGAACGTGAATCTGTGTATGTTTCTGGCCTGGGAACTGCTTCAGATCCCTGTGGAATGCATATAATGTATCAATTGGTGCAATGTGTTTGTCTTGTCATAGGGAAGTGAATATAAGCTTCTGAAGTGAAAATATCCACTTTTTAAAAAACTTTCTTTTTTTTTAATTCTGTGTGTCAAAAATGTTCATTCTGTGAGAAACAGTGGAAAAGTAACAGTCATGAGTGAATTGTCACGATATGACTGAATTGGAGTAAATTTGCTGCTATCTCCGCCAGGAAGCGAGCTAGAGCCCTGAAACTGAGGCTATACGCACTTTCATGAAAACACGCTTCTTTGAGGTTTTAAGCTCAGAACGTGAATCTGTGCATGTTTCTGGCTTGGGAACTGCTTCAGATCACTGGGCAATGCATATATGGTATCGAATGGTCCTTTGTGCATGTATTGCAATTGGGAAGTGAATATAAGCTTCTGAAGTGAATATATGCACTTTTTAAAAAAACTTCTTTTTTTTCAGTTCAGCGTGTCGAAAATGTTAATTCTGAGCGTAACTCCGTAGGAAAGTGACAAACATGAGTGAATTGTCATGATATGACTGAATTGGAGTGAATTTGCTGCTATCTCTGTAAGGAAGCGAGCTAGAGCGCTGAAACTGTGGCTATACGCACTTTCATGAAAACACGCTTCTTTGAGGTTTTAAGCTTGCATCGTGAATCTGTGCATGCTTCTGGCCTGGGAACTGCTTCAGATCACTGTGCTATGCATATATGGTATCGATTGGTGCAATGTGCATGTCTTGTCATAGGGAAGTGAATATAAGCTTCTGAAGTGAAAATATCCACTTTTTAAAAAACTTTCTTTTTTTTTAGTTCTGTGTGTCAAAAATGTTCATTCTGTGAGTAACAGTGGAAAAAAAACAGGCATGAGTGAATTGTCACGATATGACTGATTTGGAGTAAATTTGATGCTATCTCCGGCAGGAAGCGAGCTAGAGCGCTGAAACTGTGGCTATTCGCACTTTCATGAAAACACACTTCTTTGAGGTTTTAAGCTCAGAACGTGAATCTGTGCATGTTTCTGGCCTGGGAACTGCTTCAGATCACTGTGGAATGCATATAATGTATCAATTGGTGCAATGTGTTTGTCTTGTCATAGGGAAGTGAATATAAGCTTCTGAAGTGAAAATATCCACTTTTTAAAAAAACTTCTTTTTTTTTTAGTTCAGCGTGTCGAAAATGTTAATTCTGAGCGTAACTCCGTAGGAAAGTGACAAACATGAGTGAATTGTCATGATATGACTGAATTGGAGTGAATTTGCTGCTATCTCTGTAAGGAAGCGAGCTAGAGCGCTGAAACTGTGGCTATACGCACTTTCATGAAAACACGCTTCTTTGAGGTTTTAAGCTTGCATCGTGAATCTGTGCATGCTTCTGGCCTGGGAACTGCTTCAGATCACTGTGCTATGCATATATGGTATCGATTGGTGCAATGTGCATGTCTTGTCATAGGGAAGTGAATATAAGCTTCTGAAGTGAAAATATCCACTTTTTAAAAAACTTTCTTTTTTTTTAGTTCTGTGTGTCAAAAATGTTCATTCTGTGAGTAACAGTGTGAAAGTGACAAACATGAGTGAATTGTCACGATATGACTGAATTGGAGTAAATTTGCTGCTATCTCCGCCAGGAAGCGAGCTAGAGCCCTGAAACTGTGGCTATACGCACTTTCATGAAAACACGCTTCTTTGAGGTTTTAAGCTCAGAACGTGAATCTGTGCATGTTTCTGGCCTGGGAACTGCTTCAGATCACTGTGGAATGCATATAATGTATCAATTGGTGCAATGTGTTTGTCTTGTCATAGGGAAGTGAATATAAGCTTCTGAAGTGAAAATATCCACTTTTTAAAAAACTTTCTTTTTCTTTAGTTCTGTGTGTCAAAAATGTTCATTCTGTGAGAAACAGTGGAAAAGTAACAGTCATGAGTGAATTGTCACGATATGACTGAATAGGAGTTAATATGCTGCTATCTCCGCCAGGAAGCGAGCTAGAGCCCTGAAACTGTGGCTATACGCACTTTCATGAAAACACGCTTCTTTGAGGTTTTAAGCTCAGAACGTGAATCTGTGCATGTTTCTGGCCTGGGAACTGCTTCAGATCACTGGGCAATGCATATATGGTATCGAATGGTCCTTTGTGCATGTATTGCCATTGGGAAGTGAATATAAGCTTCTGAAGTGAATATATGCACTTTTTAAAAACTTTCTTTTTTTTTAGTTCAGCGTGTCAAAAATGTTCATTCTGTGCGTAACTCAGAAGGAAAGTGACAAAAATGAGTGAATTGTCATTATATGAGTGAATTTGCTGCTATCTCTGGAAGGAAGCGAGCTTGAGCGCTGAAACTGAGGCTATACGCACTTTCATGAATAGACGCTTCTTTGAGGTTTTAAGCTCAGAACGTGAATCTGTGCATGTTTCTAGCCTGGGAATTGCTTCAGATCACTGTGCTATGCATATGTGGTATCGATTTGTGCAATGTGCATGTCTTGCCATAGGGAAGTGAATATAAGCTTCTGAATTTAAAATATTCACCTTTTAAAAAACTTTCTTTTTTTTTAGTTCTGTGTGTCAAAAATGTTCATTCTGTGAGTAACAGTGGAAAAAAAACAGGCATGAGTGAATTGTCACGATATGACTGATTTGGAGTAAATTTGATGCTATCTCCGGCAGGAAGCGAGCTAGAGCGCTGAAACTGTGGCTATTCGCACTTTCATGAAAACACGCTTCTTTGAGGTTTTAAGCTCAGAACGTGAATCTGTGCATGTTTCTGGCCTGGGAACTGCTTCAGATCACTGTGGAATGCATATAATGTATCAATTGGTGCAATGTGTTTGTCTTGTCATAGGGAAGTGAATATAAGCTTCTGAAGTGAAAATATCCACTTTTTAAAAAAACTTCTTTTTTTTTTAGTTCAGCGTGTCGAAAATGTTAATTCTGAGCGTAACTCCGTAGGAAAGTGACAAACATGAGTGAATTGTCATGATATGACTGAATTGGAGTGAATTTGCTGCTATCTCTGTAAGGAAGCGAGCTAGAGCGCTGAAACTGTGGCTATACGCACTTTCATGAAAACACGCTTCTTTGAGGTTTTAAGCTTGCATCGTGAATCTGTGCATGCTTCTGGCCTGGGAACTGCTTCAGATCACTGTGCTATGCATATATGGTATCGATTGGTGCAATGTGCATGTCTTGTCATAGGGAAGTGAATATAAGCTTCTGAAGTGAAAATATCCACTTTTTAAAAAACTTTCTTTTTTTTTAGTTCTGTGTGTCAAAAATGTTCATTCTGTGAGTAACAGTGGAAAAAAAACAGGCATGAGTGAATTGTCACGATATGACTGATTTGGAGTAAATTTGATGCTATCTCCGGCAGGAAGCGAGCTAGAGCGCTGAAACTGTGGCTATTCGCACTTTCATGAAAACACACTTCTTTGAGGTTTTAAGCTCAGAACGTGAATCTGTGCATGTTTCTGGCCTGGGAACTGCTTCAGATCACTGTGGAATGCATATAATGTATCAATTGGTGCAATGTGTTTGTCTTGTCATAGGGAAGTGAATATAAGCTTCTGAAGTGAAAATATCCACTTTTTAAAAAAACTTCTTTTTTTTTTAGTTCAGCGTGTCGAAAATGTTAATTCTGAGCGTAACTCCGTAGGAAAGTGACAAACATGAGTGAATTGTCATGATATGACTGAATTGGAGTGAATTTGCTGCTATCTCTGTAAGGAAGCGAGCTAGAGCGCTGAAACTGTGGCTATACGCACTTTCATGAAAACACGCTTCTTTGAGGTTTTAAGCTTGCATCGTGAATCTGTGCATGCTTCTGGCCTGGGAACTGCTTCAGATCACTGTGCTATGCATATATGGTATCGATTGGTGCAATGTGCATGTCTTGTCATAGGGAAGTGAATATAAGCTTCTGAAGTGAAAATATCCACTTTTTAAAAAACTTTCTTTTTTTTTAGTTCTGTGTGTCAAAAATGTTCATTCTGTGAGTAACAGTGTGAAAGTGACAAACATGAGTGAATTGTCACGATATGACTGAATTGGAGTAAATTTGCTGCTATCTCCGCCAGGAAGCGAGCTAGAGCCCTGAAACTGTGGCTATACGCACTTTCATGAAAACACGCTTCTTTGAGGTTTTAAGCTCAGAACGTGAATCTGTGCATGTTTCTGGCCTGGGAACTGCTTCAGATCACTGTGGAATGCATATAATGTATCAATTGGTGCAATGTGTTTGTCTTGTCATAGGGAAGTGAATATAAGCTTCTGAAGTGAAAATATCCACTTTTTAAAAAACTTTCTTTTTCTTTAGTTCTGTGTGTCAAAAATGTTCATTCTGTGAGAAACAGTGGAAAAGTAACAGTCATGAGTGAATTGTCACGATATGACTGAATAGGAGTTAATATGCTGCTATCTCCGCCAGGAAGCGAGCTAGAGCCCTGAAACTGTGGCTATACGCACTTTCATGAAAACACGCTTCTTTGAGGTTTTAAGCTCAGAACGTGAATCTGTGCATGTTTCTGGCCTGGGAACTGCTTCAGATCACTGGGCAATGCATATATGGTATCGAATGGTCCTTTGTGCATGTATTGCCATTGGGAAGTGAATATAAGCTTCTGAAGTGAATATATGCACTTTTTAAAAACTTTCTTTTTTTTTAGTTCAGCGTGTCAAAAATGTTCATTCTGTGCGTAACTCAGAAGGAAAGTGACAAAAATGAGTGAATTGTCATTATATGAGTGAATTTGCTGCTATCTCTGGAAGGAAGCGAGCTTGAGCGCTGAAACTGAGGCTATACGCACTTTCATGAATAGACGCTTCTTTGAGGTTTTAAGCTCAGAACGTGAATCTGTGCATGTTTCTAGCCTGGGAATTGCTTCAGATCACTGTGCTATGCATATGTGGTATCGATTTGTGCAATGTGCATGTCTTGCCATAGGGAAGTGAATATAAGCTTCTGAATTTAAAATATTCACCTTTTAAAAAACTTTCTTTTTTTTTAGTTCTGTGTGTCAAAAATGTTCATTCTGTGAGTAACAGTGGAAAAAAAACAGGCATGAGTGAATTGTCACGATATGACTGATTTGGAGTAAATTTGATGCTATCTCCGGCAGGAAGCGAGCTAGAGCGCTGAAACTGTGGCTATTCGCACTTTCATGAAAACACGCTTCTTTGAGGTTTTAAGCTCAGAACGTGAATCTGTGCATGTTTCTGGCCTGGGAACTGCTTCAGATCACTGTGGAATGCATATAATGTATCAATTGGTGCAATGTGTTTGTCTTGTCATAGGGAAGTGAATATAAGCTTCTGAAGTGAAAATATCCACTTTTTAAAAAAACTTCTTTTTTTTTTTAGTTCAGCGTGTCGAAAATGTTAATTCTGAGCGTAACTCCGTAGGAAAGTGACAAACATGAGTGAATTGTCATGATATGACTGAATTGGAGTGAATTTGCTGCTATCTCTGTAAGGAAGCGAGCTAGAGCGCTGAAACTGTGGCTATACGCACTTTCATGAAAACACGCTTCTTTGAGGTTTTAAGCTTGGATCGTGAATCTGTGCATGCTTTTGGCCTGGGAACTGCTTCAGATCACTGTGGAATGCATATGTGGTATTGATTGGTGCACTTGGCATGTATTGCCATTGGGAATTGAACACAAGCTTCTGAAGTGAAAATATCTACTTTTTATAAAACTTTCTCTTTTTTTAGTTCTGTGTGTCAAAAATGTTCATTCTGTGAGTAACAGTGGGAAAGTAACAATCATGAGTGAATTGTCAGGATATGACTGAATTGGACTAAATTTGATGCTATCTCTGCCAGGAAGCGAGCTAGAGCGCTGAAACTGTGGCTATAAGCACTTTCATTAAAACACACTTCTTTGAGGTTTTAAGCTCAGAACGTGAATCTGTGCATTTTCTGGCTTGGGAACTGCTTCAGATCACTTTGCAATGCATATGTGCTATTGATTGGTCCTTTGAGCATGTATTGCCTTTGGGAAGTGAACACAAGCTTCTGAAGTGAAAATATCTACTTTTTATAAAACTTTCTTTTTTTTTAATTCTGTGTGTCAAAAATGTTCATTCTGTGAGTAACAGCGGGAAAGTGACAAACATGAGTGAATTGTCACGATATGACTGAATAGGAGTTAATATGCTGCTATCTCTGGAAGGAAGCGAGCTAGAGCGCTGAAACTGTGGCTATACGCACTTTCATGAAAACACGCTTCTTTGAGGTTTTAAGCTCAGAACGTCAATCTGTGCGTGTTTCTGGCCTGGATACTGCTTCAGATCACTGGGCAATGCATATATGGTATCGAATGGTCCTTTGTGCATGTATTGCCATTGGGAAGTGAATATAAGCTTCTGAAGTGAATATATGCACTTTTTAAAAACTTTCTTTTTTTTTTAGTTCAGCGTGTCAAAAATGTTCATTCTGTGCGTAACAGCGGGAAAGTGACAAAAATGAGTGAATTGTCATTATATGACTGAATTGGAGTGAATTTGCTGCTATCTCTGTAAGGAAGCGAGCTAGAGCGCTGAAACTGAGGCTTTACGCACTTTCATGAAAACACGCTTCTTTGAGGTTTTAAGCTCAGAACGTGAATCTGTGCATGTTTCTGGCTTGGGAACTGCTTCAGATCACTTTGCAATGCATATGTGCTATTGATTCGTCCTTTGAGCATGTATTGCCTTTGGGAAGTGAACACAAGCTTCTGAAGTGAAGATATCTACTTTTTATAAAACTTTCTTTTTTTTTTTAGTACTGTGTGTCAAAAATGTTCATTCTGTGAGTAACAGTGGGAAAGTGACAAACATGAGTGAATTGTCACTATATGACTGAATTGGAGTTAATATGCTGCTATCTCTGTAAGGAAGCAAGCTAGAGCGCTGAAACTGTGGCTATACGCACTTTCATGAAAACACGCTTCTTTGAGGTTTTAAGCTCAGAACGTGAATCTGTGCATGATTCTGGCTGGGAACTGCTTCAGATCACTGTGCTATGCATATATGGTATCGATTGGTGCAATGTGCATGTCTTGTCATAGGGAAGTGAATATAAGCTTCTGAAGTGAAAATATCCACTTTTTAAAAAACTTTCTTTTTTTTTAGTTCTGTGTGTCAAAAATGTTCATTCTGTGAGTAACAGTGTGAAAGTGACAAACATGAGTGAATTGTCACGATATGACTGAATTGGAGTAAATTTGCTGCTATCTCCGCCAGGAAGCGAGCTAGAGCCCTGAAACTGTGGCTATACGCACTTTCATGAAAACACGCTTCTTTGAGGTTTTAAGCTCAGAACGTGAATCTGTGCATGTTTCTGGCCTGGTAACTGCTTCAGATCACTGGGCAATGCATATATGGTATCGAATGGTCCTTTGTGCATGTATTGCAATTGGGAAGTGAATATAAGCTTCTGAAGTGAATATATGCACTTTTTAAAAAAACTTCTTTTTTTTTAGTTCTGTGTGTCAAAAATGTTCATTCTGTGAGAAACAGTGGAAAAGTAACAGTCATGAGTGAATTGTCAAGATATGACTGAATTGGAGTAAATTTGCTGCTATCTCCGCCAGGAAGCGAGCTAGAGCCCTGAAACTGTGGCTATACGCACTTTCATGAAAACACGCTTCTTTGAGGTTTTAAGCTCAGAACGTGAATCTGTGTATGTTTCTGGCCTGGGAACTGCTTCAGATCCCTGTGGAATGCATATAATGTATCAATTGGTGCAATGTGTTTGTCTTGTCATAGGGAAGTGAATATAAGCTTCTGAAGTGAAAATATCCACTTTTTAAAAAACTTTCTTTTTTTTTAGTTCTGTGTGTCAAAAATGTTCATTCTGTGAGAAACAGTGGAAAAGTAACAGTCATGAGTGAATTGTCACGATATGACTGAATTGGAGTAAATTTGCTGCTATCTCCGCCAGGAAGCGAGCTAGAGCCCTGAAACTGTGGCTATACGCACTTTCATGAAAACACGCTTCTTTGAGGTTTTAAGCTCAGAACGTGAATCTGTGCATGTTTCTGGCCTGGGAACTGCTTCAGATCACTGGGCAATGCATATATGGTATCGAATGGTCCTTTGTGCATGTATTGCAATTGGGAAGTGAATATAAGCTTCTGAAGTGAATATATGCACTTTTTAAAAAAACTTCTTTTTTTTTAGTTCAGCGTGTCGAAAATGTTAATTCTGAGCGTAACTCCGTAGGAAAGTGACAAACATGTGTGAATTGTCATGATATGACTGAATTGGAGTGAATTTGCTGCTATCTCTGTAAGGAAGCGAGCTGGAGCGCTGAAACTGTGGCTATACGCACTTTCATGAAAACACGCTTCTTTGAGGTTTTAAGCTTGCATCGTGAATCTGTGCATGCTTCTGGCCTGGGAACTGCTTCAGATCACTGTGCTATGCATATATGGTATCGATTGGTGCAATGTGCATGTCTTGTCATAGGGAAGTGAATATAAGCTTCTGAAGTGAAAATATCCACTTTTTAAAAAACTTTCTTTTTTTTTACTTCTGTGTGTCAAAAATGTTCATTCTGTGAGTAACAGTGTGAAAGTGACAAACATGAGTGAATTGTCACGATATGACTGAATTGGAGTAAATTTGCTGCTATCTCCGCCAGGAAGCGAGCTAGAGCCCTGAAACTGTGGCTATACGCACTTTCATGAAAACACGCTTCTTTGAGGTTTTAAGCTCAGAACGTGAATCTGTGCATGTTTCTGGCCTGGGAACTGCTTCAGATCACTGTGGAATGCATATAATGTATCAATTGGTGCAATGTGTTTGTCTTGTCATAGGGAAGTGAATATAAGCTTCTGAAGTGAAAATATCCACTTTTTAAAAAACTTTCTTTTTTTTTTAGTTCTGTGTGTCAAAAATGTTCATTCTGTGAGAAACAGTGGAAAAGTAACAGTCATGAGTGAATTGTCACGATATGACTGAATAGGAGTTAATATGCTGCTATCTCCGCCAGGAAGCGAGCTAGAGCCCTGAAACTGTGGCTATACGCACTTTCATGAAAACACGCTTCTTTGAGGTTTTAAGCTCAGAACGTGAATCTGTGCATGTTTCTGGCCTGGGAACTGCTTCAGATCACTGGGCAATGCATATATGGTATCGAATGGTCCTTTGTGCATGTATTGCCATTGGGAAGTGAATATAAGCTTCTGAAGTGAATATATGCACTTTTTAAAAACTTTCTTTTTTTTTAGTTCAGCGTGTCAAAAATGTTCATTCTGTGCGTAACTCAGAAGGAAAGTGACAAAAATGAGTGAATTGTCATTATATGAGTGAATTTGCTGCTATCTCTGGAAGGAAGCGAGCTTGAGCGCTGAAACTGAGGCTATACGCACTTTCATGAATAGACGCTTCTTTGAGGTTTTAAGCTCAGAACGTGAATCTGTGCATGTTTCTAGCCTGGGAATTGCTTCAGATCACTGTGCTATGCATATGTGGTATCGATTTGTGCAATGTGCATGTCTTGCCATAGGGAAGTGAATATAAGCTTCTGAATTTAAAATATTCACCTTTTAAAAAACTTTCTTTTTTTTTAGTTCTGTGTGTCAAAAATGTTCATTCTGTGAGTAACAGTGGAAAAAAAACAGGCATGAGTGAATTGTCACGATATGACTGATTTGGAGTAAATTTGATGCTATCTCCGGCAGGAAGCGAGCTAGAGCGCTGAAACTGTGGCTATTCGCACTTTCATGAAAACACGCTTCTTTGAGGTTTTAAGCTCAGAACGTGAATCTGTGCATGTTTCTGGCCTGGGAACTGCTTCAGATCACTGTGGAATGCATATAATGTATCAATTGGTGCAATGTGTTTGTCTTGTCATAGGGAAGTGAATATAAGCTTCTGAAGTGAAAATATCCACTTTTTAAAAAAACTTCTTTTTTTTTTTAGTTCAGCGTGTCGAAAATGTTAATTCTGAGCGTAACTCCGTAGGAAAGTGACAAACATGAGTGAATTGTCATGATATGACTGAATTGGAGTGAATTTGCTGCTATCTCTGTAAGGAAGCGAGCTAGAGCGCTGAAACTGTGGCTATACGCACTTTCATGAAAACACGCTTCTTTGAGGTTTTAAGCTTGGATCGTGAATCTGTGCATGCTTTTGGCCTGGGAACTGCTTCAGATCACTGTGGAATGCATATGTGGTATTGATTGGTGCACTGGGCATGTATTGCCATTGGGAATTGAACACAAGCTTCTGAAGTGAAAATATCTACTTTTTATAAAACTTTCACTTTTTTTAGTTCTGTGTGTCAAAAATGTTCATTCTGTGAGTAACAGTGGGAAAGTAACAATCATGAGTGAATTGTCAGGATATGACTGAATTGGACTAAATTTGATGCTATCTCTGCCAGGAAGCGAGCTAGAGCGCTGAAACTGTGGCTATAAGCACTTTCATTAAAACACACTTCTTTGAGGTTTTAAGCTCAGAACGTGAATCTGTGCATTTTCTGGCTTGGGAACTGCTTCAGATCACTTTGCAATGCATATGTGCTATTGATTGGTCCTTTGAGCATGTATTGCCTTTGGGAAGTGAACACAAGCTTCTGAAGTGAAAATATCTACTTTTTATAAAACTTTCTTTTTTTTTAATTCTGTGTGTCAAAAATGTTCATTCTGTGAGTAACAGCGGGAAAGTGACAAACATGAGTGAATTGTCACGATATGACTGAATAGGAGTTAATATGCTGCTATCTCTGGAAGGAAGCGAGCTAGAGCGCTGAAACTGTGGCTATACGCACTTTCATGAAAACACGCTTCTTTGAGGTTTTAAGCTCAGAACGTCAATCTGTGCATGTTTCTGGCCTGGATACTGCTTCAGATCACTGGGCAATGCATATATGGTATCGAATGGTCCTTTGTGCATGTATTGCCATTGGGAAGTGAATATAAGCTTCTGAAGTGAATATATGCACTTTTTAAAAACTTTCTTTTTTTTTTAGTTCAGCGTGTCAAAAATGTTCATTCTGTGCGTAACAGCGGGAAAGTGACAAAAATGAGTGAATTGTCATTATATGACTGAATTGGAGTGAATTTGCTGCTATCTCTGTAAGGAAGCGAGCTAGAGCGCTGAAACTGAGGCTTTACGCACTTTCATGAAAACACGCTTCTTTGAGGTTTTAAGCTCAGAACGTGAATCTGTGCATGTTTCTGGCTTGGGAACTGCTTCAGATCACTTTGCAATGCATATGTGCTATTGATTCGTCCTTTGAGCATGTATTGCCTTTGGGAAGTGAACACAAGCTTCTGAAGTGAAGATATCTACTTTTTATAAAACTTTCTTTTTTTTTTTAGTACTGTGTGTCAAAAATGTTCATTCTGTGAGTAACAGTGGGAAAGTGACAAACATGAGTGAATTGTCACTATATGACTGAATTGGAGTTAATATGCTGCTATCTCTGTAAGGAAGCAAGCTAGAGCGCTGAAACTGTGGCTATACGCACTTTCATGAAAACACGCTTCTTTGAGGTTTTAAGCTCAGAACGTGAATCTGTGCATGATTCTGGCTGGGAACTGCTTCAGATCACTGTGCTATGCATATATGGTATCGATTGGTGCAATGTGCATGTCTTGTCATAGGGAAGTGAATATAAGCTTCTGAAGTGAAAATATCCACTTTTTAAAAAACTTTCTTTTTTTTTAGTTCTGTGTGTCAAAAATGTTCATTCTGTGAGTAACAGTGTGAAAGTGACAAACATGAGTGAATTGTCACGATATGACTGAATTGGAGTAAATTTGCTGCTATCTCCGCCAGGAAGCGAGCTAGAGCCCTGAAACTGTGGCTATACGCACTTTCATGAAAACACGCTTCTTTGAGGTTTTAAGCTCAGAACGTGAATCTGTGCATGTTTCTGGCCTGGTAACTGCTTCAGATCACTGGGCAATGCATATATGGTATCGAATGGTCCTTTGTGCATGTATTGCAATTGGGAAGTGAATATAAGCTTCTGAAGTGAATATATGCACTTTTTAAAAAAACTTCTTTTTTTTTAGTTCTGTGTGTCAAAAATGTTCATTCTGTGAGAAACAGTGGAAAAGTAACAGTCATGAGTGAATTGTCAAGATATGACTGAATTGGAGTAAATTTGCTGCTATCTCCGCCAGGAAGCGAGCTAGAGCCCTGAAACTGTGGCTATACGCACTTTCATGAAAACACGCTTCTTTGAGGTTTTAAGCTCAGAACGTGAATCTGTGTATGTTTCTGGCCTGGGAACTGCTTCAGATCCCTGTGGAATGCATATAATGTATCAATTGGTGCAATGTGTTTGTCTTGTCATAGGGAAGTGAATATAAGCTTCTGAAGTGAAAATATCCACTTTTTAAAAAACTTTCTTTTTTTTTAGTTCTGTGTGTCAAAAATGTTCATTCTGTGAGAAACAGTGGAAAAGTAACAGTCATGAGTGAATTGTCACGATATGACTGAATTGGAGTAAATTTGCTGCTATCTCCGCCAGGAAGCGAGCTAGAGCCCTGAAACTGTGGCTATACGCACTTTCATGAAAACACGCTTCTTTGAGGTTTTAAGCTCAGAACGTGAATCTGTGCATGTTTCTGGCCTGGGAACTGCTTCAGATCACTGGGCAATGCATATATGGTATCGAATGGTCCTTTGTGCATGTATTGCAATTGGGAAGTGAATATAAGCTTCTGAAGTGAATATATGCACTTTTTAAAAAAACTTCTTTTTTTTTAGTTCAGCGTGTCGAAAATGTTAATTCTGAGCGTAACTCCGTAGGAAAGTGACAAACATGTGTGAATTGTCATGATATGACTGAATTGGAGTGAATTTGCTGCTATCTCTGTAAGGAAGCGAGCTGGAGCGCTGAAACTGTGGCTATACGCACTTTCATGAAAACACGCTTCTTTGAGGTTTTAAGCTTGCATCGTGAATCTGTGCATGCTTCTGGCCTGGGAACTGCTTCAGATCACTGTGCTATGCATATATGGTATCGATTGGTGCAATGTGCATGTCTTGTCATAGGGAAGTGAATATAAGCTTCTGAAGTGAAAATATCCACTTTTTAAAAAACTTTCTTTTTTTTTACTTCTGTGTGTCAAAAATGTTCATTCTGTGAGTAACAGTGTGAAAGTGACAAACATGAGTGAATTGTCACGATATGACTGAATTGGAGTAAATTTGCTGCTATCTCCGCCAGGAAGCGAGCTAGAGCCCTGAAACTGTGGCTATACGCACTTTCATGAAAACACGCTTCTTTGAGGTTTTAAGCTCAGAACGTCAATCTGTGCATGTTTCTGGCCTGGGAACTGCTTCAGATCACTGTGGAATGCATATATGGTATCGAATGGTCCTTTGTGCATGTATTGCCATTGGGAAGTGAATATAAGCTTCTGAAGTGAATATATGCACTTTTTAAAAACTTTCTTTTTTTTTTAGTTCAGCGTGTCAAAAATGTTCATTCTGTGCGTAACAGCGGGAAAGTGACAAAAATGAGTGAATTGTCATTATATGACTGAATTGGAGTGAATTTGCTGCTATCTCTGTAAGGAAGCGAGCTAGAGCGCTGAAACTGAGGCTTTACGCACTTTCATGAAAACACGCTTCTTTGAGGTTATAAGCTCAGAACGTGAATCTGTGCATGTTTCTGGCTTGGGAACTGCTTCAGATCACTTTGCAATGCATATGTGCTATTGATTCGTCCTTTGAGCATGTATTGCCTTTGGGAAGTGAACACAAGCTTCTGAAGTGAAGATATCTACTTTTTATAAAACTTTCTTTTTTTTTTTAGTACTGTGTGTCAAAAATGTTCATTCTGTGAGTAACAGTGGGAAAGTGACAAACATGAGTGAATTGTCACTATATGACTGAATTGGAGTTAATATGCTGCTATCTCTGTAAGGAAGCAAGCTAGAGCGCTGAAACTGTGGCTATACGCACTTTCATGAAAACACGCTTCTTTGAGGTTTTAAGCTCAGAACGTGAATCTGTGCATGATTCTGGCTGGGAACTGCTTCAGATCACTGTGCTATGCATATATGGTATCGATTGGTGCAATGTGCATGTCTTGTCATAGGGAAGTGAATATAAGCTTCTGAAGTGAAAATATCCACTTTTTAAAAAACTTTCTTTTTTTTTAGTTCTGTGTGTCAAAAATGTTCATTCTGTGAGTAACAGTGTGAAAGTGACAAACATGAGTGAATTGTCACGATATGACTGAATTGGAGTAAATTTGCTGCTATCTCCGCCAGGAAGCGAGCTAGAGCCCTGAAACTGTGGCTATACGCACTTTCATGAAAACACGCTTCTTTGAGGTTTTAAGCTCAGAACGTGAATCTGTGCATGTTTCTGGCCTGGTAACTGCTTCAGATCACTGGGCAATGCATATATGGTATCGAATGGTCCTTTGTGCATGTATTGCAATTGGGAAGTGAATATAAGCTTCTGAAGTGAATATATGCACTTTTTAAAAAAACTTCTTTTTTTTTAGTTCTGTGTGTCAAAAATGTTCATTCTGTGAGAAACAGTGGAAAAGTAACAGTCATGAGTGAATTGTCAAGATATGACTGAATTGGAGTAAATTTGCTGCTATCTCCGCCAGGAAGCGAGCTAGAGCCCTGAAACTGTGGCTATACGCACTTTCATGAAAACACGCTTCTTTGAGGTTTTAAGCTCAGAACGTGAATCTGTGTATGTTTCTGGCCTGGGAACTGCTTCAGATCCCTGTGGAATGCATATAATGTATCAATTGGTGCAATGTGTTTGTCTTGTCATAGGGAAGTGAATATAAGCTTCTGAAGTGAAAATATCCACTTTTTAAAAAACTTTCTTTTTTTTTAGTTCTGTGTGTCAAAAATGTTCATTCTGTGAGAAACAGTGGAAAAGTAACAGTCATGAGTGAATTGTCACGATATGACTGAATTGGAGTAAATTTGCTGCTATCTCCGCCAGGAAGCGAGCTAGAGCCCTGAAACTGTGGCTATACGCACTTTCATGAAAACACGCTTCTTTGAGGTTTTAAGCTCAGAACGTGAATCTGTGCATGTTTCTGGCCTGGGAACTGCTTCAGATCACTGGGCAATGCATATATGGTATCGAATGGTCCTTTGTGCATGTATTGCAATTGGGAAGTGAATATAAGCTTCTGAAGTGAATATATGCACTTTTTAAAAAAACTTCTTTTTTTTTAGTTCAGCGTGTCGAAAATGTTAATTCTGAGCGTAACTCCGTAGGAAAGTGACAAACATGTGTGAATTGTCATGATATGACTGAATTGGAGTGAATTTGCTGCTATCTCTGTAAGGAAGCGAGCTGGAGCGCTGAAACTGTGGCTATACGCACTTTCATGAAAACACGCTTCTTTGAGGTTTTAAGCTTGCATCGTGAATCTGTGCATGCTTCTGGCCTGGGAACTGCTTCAGATCACTGTGCTATGCATATATGGTATCGATTGGTGCAATGTGCATGTCTTGTCATAGGGAAGTGAATATAAGCTTCTGAAGTGAAAATATCCACTTTTTAAAAAACTTTCTTTTTTTTTACTTCTGTGTGTCAAAAATGTTCATTCTGTGAGTAACAGTGTGAAAGTGACAAACATGAGTGAATTGTCACGATATGACTGAATTGGAGTAAATTTGCTGCTATCTCCGCCAGGAAGCGAGCTAGAGCCCTGAAACTGTGGCTATACGCACTTTCATGAAAACACGCTTCTTTGAGGTTTTAAGCTCAGAACGTGAATCTGTGCATGTTTCTGGCCTGGGAACTGCTTCAGATCACTGTGGAATGCATATAATGTATCAATTGGTGCAATGTGTTTGTCTTGTCATAGGGAAGTGAATATAAGCTTCTGAAGTGAAAATATCCACTTTTTAAAAAACTTTCTTTTTTTTTAGTTCTGTGTGTCAAAAATGTTCATTCTGTGAGAAACAGTGGAAAAGTAACAGTCATGAGTGAATTGTCACGATATGACTGAATAGGAGTTAATATGCTGCTATCTCCGCCAGGAAGCGAGCTAGAGCCCTGAAACTGTGGCTATACGCACTTTCATGAAAACACGCTTCTTTGAGGTTTTAAGCTCAGAACGTGAATCTGTGCATGTTTCTGGCCTGGGAACTGCTTCAGATCACTGGGCAATGCATATATGGTATCGAACGGTCCTTTGTGCATGTATTGCCATTGGGAAGTGAATATAAGCTTCTGAAGTGAATATATGCACTTTTTAAAAACTTTCTTTTTTTTTAGTTCAGCGTGTCAAAAATGTTCATTCTGTGCGTAACTCAGAAGGAAAGTGACAAAAATGAGTGAATTGTCATTATATGAGTGAATTTGCTGCTATCTCTGGAAGGAAGCGAGCTTGAGCGCTGAAACTGAGGCTATACGCACTTTCATGAATAGACGCTTCTTTGAGGTTTTAAGCTCAGAACGTGAATCTGTGCATGTTTCTAGCCTGGGAATTGCTTCAGATCACTGTGCTATGCATATGTGGTATCGATTTGTGCAATGTGCATGTCTTGCCATAGGGAAGTGAATATAAGCTTCTGAATTTAAAATATTCACCTTTTAAAAAACTTTCTTTTTTTTTAGTTCTGTGTGTCAAAAATGTTCATTCTGTGAGTAACAGTGGAAAAAAAACAGGCATGAGTGAATTGTCACGATATGACTGATTTGGAGTAAATTTGATGCTATCTCCGGCAGGAAGCGAGCTAGAGCGCTGAAACTGTGGCTATTCGCACTTTCATGAAAACACGCTTCTTTGAGGTTTTAAGCTCAGAACGTGAATCTGTGCATGTTTCTGGCCTGGGAACTGCTTCAGATCACTGTGGAATGCATATAATGTATCAATTGGTGCAATGTGTTTGTCTTGTCATAGGGAAGTGAATATAAGCTTCTGAAGTGAAAATATCCACTTTTTAAAAAAACTTCTTTTTTTTTTTTAGTTCAGCGTGTCGAAAATGTTAATTCTGAGCGTAACTCCGTAGGAAAGTGACAAACATGAGTGAATTGTCATGATATGACTGAATTGGAGTGAATTTGCTGCTATCTCTGTAAGGAAGCGAGCTAGAGCGCTGAAACTGTGGCTATACGCACTTTCATGAAAACACGCTTCTTTGAGGTTTTAAGCTTGGATCGTGAATCTGTGCATGCTTTTGGCCTGGGAACTGCTTCAGATCACTGTGGAATGCATATGTGGTATTGATTGGTGCACTGGGCATGTATTGCCATTGGGAATTGAACACAAGCTTCTGAAGTGAAAATATCTACTTTTTATAAAACTTTCTCTTTTTTTAGTTCTGTGTGTCAAAAATGTTCATTCTGTGAGTAACAGTGGGAAAGTAACAATCATGAGTGAATTGTCAGGATATGACTGAATTGGACTAAATTTGATGCTATCTCTGCCAGGAAGCGAGCTAGAGCGCTGAAACTGTGGCTATAAGCACTTTCATTAAAACACACTTCTTTGAGGTTTTAAGCTCAGAACGTGAATCTGTGCATTTTCTGGCTTGGGAACTGCTTCAGATCACTTTGCAATGCATATGTGCTATTGATTGGTCCTTTGAGCATGTATTGCCTTTGGGAAGTGAACACAAGCTTCTGAAGTGAAAATATCTACTTTTTATAAAACTTTCTTTTTTTTTAATTCTGTGTGTCAAAAATGTTCATTCTGTGAGTAACAGCGGGAAAGTGACAAACATGAGTGAATTGTCACGATATGACTGAATAGGAGTTAATATGCTGCTATCTCTGGAAGGAAGCGAGCTAGAGCGCTGAAACTGTGGCTATACGCACTTTCATGAAAACACGCTTCTTTGAGGTTTTAAGCTCAGAACGTCAATCTGTGCATGTTTCTGGCCTGGATACTGCTTCAGATCACTGGGCAATGCATATATGGTATCGAATGGTCCTTTGTGCATGTATTGCCATTGGGAAGTGAATATAAGCTTCTGAAGTGAATATATGCACTTTTTAAAAACTTTCTTTTTTTTTTAGTTCAGCGTGTCAAAAATGTTCATTCTGTGCGTAACAGCGGGAAAGTGACAAAAATGAGTGAATTGTCATTATATGACTGAATTGGAGTGAATTTGCTGCTATCTCTGTAAGGAAGCGAGCTAGAGCGCTGAAACTGAGGCTTTACGCACTTTCATGAAAACACGCTTCTTTGAGGTTTTAAGCTCAGAACGTGAATCTGTGCATGTTTCTGGCTTGGGAACTGCTTCAGATCACTTTGCAATGCATATGTGCTATTGATTCGTCCTTTGAGCATGTATTGCCTTTGGGAAGTGAACACAAGCTTCTGAAGTGAAGATATCTACTTTTTATAAAACTTTCTTTTTTTTTTTAGTACTGTGTGTCAAAAATGTTCATTCTGTGAGTAACAGTGGGAAAGTGACAAACATGAGTGAATTGTCACTATATGACTGAATTGGAGTTAATATGCTGCTATCTCTGTAAGGAAGCAAGCTAGAGCGCTGAAACTGTGGCTATACGCACTTTCATGAAAACACGCTTCTTTGAGGTTTTAAGCTCAGAACGTGAATCTGTGCATGATTCTGGCTGGGAACTGCTTCAGATCACTGTGCTATGCATATATGGTATCGATTGGTGCAATGTGCATGTCTTGTCATAGGGAAGTGAATATAAGCTTCTGAAGTGAAAATATCCACTTTTTAAAAAACTTTCTTTTTTTTTAGTTCTGTGTGTCAAAAATGTTCATTCTGTGAGTAACAGTGTGAAAGTGACAAACATGAGTGAATTGTCACGATATGACTGAATTGGAGTAAATTTGCTGCTATCTCCGCCAGGAAGCGAGCTAGAGCCCTGAAACTGTGGCTATACGCACTTTCATGAAAACACGCTTCTTTGAGGTTTTAAGCTCAGAACGTGAATCTGTGCATGTTTCTGGCCTGGTAACTGCTTCAGATCACTGGGCAATGCATATATGGTATCGAATGGTCCTTTGTGCATGTATTGCAATTGGGAAGTGAATATAAGCTTCTGAAGTGAATATATGCACTTTTTAAAAAAACTTCTTTTTTTTTAGTTCTGTGTGTCAAAAATGTTCATTCTGTGAGAAACAGTGGAAAAGTAACAGTCATGAGTGAATTGTCAAGATATGACTGAATTGGAGTAAATTTGCTGCTATCTCCGCCAGGAAGCGAGCTAGAGCCCTGAAACTGTGGCTATACGCACTTTCATGAAAACACGCTTCTTTGAGGTTTTAAGCTCAGAACGTGAATCTGTGTATGTTTCTGGCCTGGGAACTGCTTCAGATCCCTGTGGAATGCATATAATGTATCAATTGGTGCAATGTGTTTGTCTTGTCATAGGGAAGTGAATATAAGCTTCTGAAGTGAAAATATCCACTTTTTAAAAAACTTTCTTTTTTTTTAGTTCTGTGTGTCAAAAATGTTCATTCTGTGAGAAACAGTGGAAAAGTAACAGTCATGAGTGAATTGTCACGATATGACTGAATTGGAGTAAATTTGCTGCTATCTCCGCCAGGAAGCGAGCTAGAGCCCTGAAACTGTGGCTATACGCACTTTCATGAAAACACGCTTCTTTGAGGTTTTAAGCTCAGAACGTGAATCTGTGCATGTTTCTGGCCTGGGAACTGCTTCAGATCACTGGGCAATGCATATATGGTATCGAATGGTCCTTTGAGCATGTATTGCAATTGGGAAGTGAATATAAGCTTCTGAAGTGAATATATGCACTTTTTAAAAAAACTTCTTTTTTTTTAGTTCAGCGTGTCGAAAATGTTAATTCTGAGCGTAACTCCGTAGGAAAGTGACAAACATGTGTGAATTGTCATGATATGACTGAATTGGAGTGAATTTGCTGCTATCTCTGTAAGGAAGCGAGCTGGAGCGCTGAAACTGTGGCTATACGCACTTTCATGAAAACACGCTTCTTTGAGGTTTTAAGCTTGCATCGTGAATCTGTGCATGCTTCTGGCCTGGGAACTGCTTCAGATCACTGTGCTATGCATATATGGTATCGATTGGTGCAATGTGCATGTCTTGTCATAGGGAAGTGAATATAAGCTTCTGAAGTGAAAATATCCACTTTTTAAAAAACTTTCTTTTTTTTTACTTCTGTGTGTCAAAAATGTTCATTCTGTGAGTAACAGTGTGAAAGTGACAAACATGAGTGAATTGTCACGATATGACTGAATTGGAGTAAATTTGCTGCTATCTCCGCCAGGAAGCGAGCTAGAGCCCTGAAACTGTGGCTATACGCACTTTCATGAAAACACGCTTCTTTGAGGTTTTAAGCTCAGAACGTGAATCTGTGCATGTTTCTGGCCTGGGAACTGCTTCAGATCACTGTGGAATGCATATAATGTATCAATTGGTGCAATGTGTTTGTCTTGTCATAGGGAAGTGAATATAAGCTTCTGAAGTGAAAATATCCACTTTTTAAAAAACTTTCTTTTTTTTTAGTTCTGTGTGTCAAAAATGTTCATTCTGTGAGAAACAGTGGAAAAGTAACAGTCATGAGTGAATTGTCACGATATGACTGAATAGGAGTTAATATGCTGCTATCTCCGCCAGGAAGCGAGCTAGAGCCCTGAAACTGTGGCTATACGCACTTTCATGAAAACACGCTTCTTTGAGGTTTTAAGCTCAGAACGTGAATCTGTGCATGTTTCTGGCCTGGGAACTGCTTCAGATCACTGGGCAATGCATATATGGTATCGAATGGTCCTTTGTGCATGTATTGCCATTGGGAAGTGAATATAAGCTTCTGAAGTGAATATATGCACTTTTTAAAAACTTTCTTTTTTTTTAGTTCAGCGTGTCAAAAATGTTCATTCTGTGCGTAACTCAGAAGGAAAGTGACAAAAATGAGTGAATTGTCATTATATGAGTGAATTTGCTGCTATCTCTGGAAGGAAGCGAGCTTGAGCGCTGAAACTGAGGCTATACGCACTTTCATGAATAGACGCTTCTTTGAGGTTTTAAGCTCAGAACGTGAATCTGTGCATGTTTCTAGCCTGGGAATTGCTTCAGATCACTGTGCTATGCATATGTGGTATCGATTTGTGCAATGTGCATGTCTTGCCATAGGGAAGTGAATATAAGCTTCTGAATTTAAAATATTCACCTTTTAAAAAACTTTCTTTTTTTTTAGTTCTGTGTGTCAAAAATGTTCATTCTGTGAGTAACAGTGGAAAAAAAACAGGCATGAGTGAATTGTCACGATATGACTGATTTGGAGTAAATTTGATGCTATCTCCGGCAGGAAGCGAGCTAGAGCGCTGAAACTGTGGCTATTCGCACTTTCATGAAAACACGCTTCTTTGAGGTTTTAAGCTCAGAACGTGAATCTGTGCATGTTTCTGGCCTGGGAACTGCTTCAGATCACTGTGGAATGCATATAATGTATCAATTGGTGCAATGTGTTTGTCTTGTCATAGGGAAGTGAATATAAGCTTCTGAAGTGAAAATATCCACTTTTTAAAAAAACTTCTTTTTTTTTTTAGTTCAGCGTGTCGAAAATGTTAATTCTGAGCGTAACTCCGTAGGAAAGTGACAAACATGTGTGAATTGTCATGATATGACTGAATTGGAGTGAATTTGCTGCTATCTCTGTAAGGAAGCGAGCTGGAGCGCTGAAACTGTGGCTATACGCACTTTCATGAAAACACGCTTCTTTGAGGTTTTAAGCTTGCATCGTGAATCTGTGCATGCTTCTGGCCTGGGAACTGCTTCAGATCACTGTGCTATGCATATATGGTATCGATTGGTGCAATGTGCATGTCTTGTCATAGGGAAGTGAATATAAGCTTCTGAAGTGAAAATATCCACTTTTTAAAAAACTTTCTTTTTTTTTACTTCTGTGTGTCAAAAATGTTCATTCTGTGAGTAACAGTGTGAAAGTGACAAACATGAGTGAATTGTCACGATATGACTGAATTGGAGTAAATTTGCTGCTATCTCCGCCAGGAAGCGAGCTAGAGCCCTGAAACTGTGGCTATACGCACTTTCATGAAAACACGCTTCTTTGAGGTTTTAAGCTCAGAACGTGAATCTGTGCATGTTTCTGGCCTGGGAACTGCTTCAGATCACTGTGGAATGCATATAATGTATCAATTGGTGCAATGTGTTTGTCTTGTCATAGGGAAGTGAATATAAGCTTCTGAAGTGAAAATATCCACTTTTTAAAAAACTTTCTTTTTTTTTAGTTCTGTGTGTCAAAAATGTTCATTCTGTGAGAAACAGTGGAAAAGTAACAGTCATGAGTGAATTGTCACGATATGACTGAATAGGAGTTAATATGCTGCTATCTCCGCCAGGAAGCGAGCTAGAGCCCTGAAACTGTGGCTATACGCACTTTCATGAAAACACGCTTCTTTGAGGTTTTAAGCTCAGAACGTGAATCTGTGCATGTTTCTGGCCTGGGAACTGCTTCAGATCACTGGGCAATGCATATATGGTATCGAATGGTCCTTTGTGCATGTATTGCCATTGGGAAGTGAATATAAGCTTCTGAAGTGAATATATGCACTTTTTAAAAACTTTCTTTTTTTTTAGTTCAGCGTGTCAAAAATGTTCATTCTGTGCGTAACTCAGAAGGAAAGTGACAAAAATGAGTGAATTGTCATTATATGAGTGAATTTGCTGCTATCTCTGGAAGGAAGCGAGCTTGAGCGCTGAAACTGAGGCTATACGCACTTTCATGAATAGACGCTTCTTTGAGGTTTTAAGCTCAGAACGTGAATCTGTGCATGTTTCTAGCCTGGGAATTGCTTCAGATCACTGTGCTATGCATATGTGGTATCGATTTGTGCAATGTGCATGTCTTGCCATAGGGAAGTGAATATAAGCTTCTGAATTTAAAATATTCACCTTTTAAAAAACTTTCTTTTTTTTTAGTTCTGTGTGTCAAAAATGTTCATTCTGTGAGTAACAGTGGAAAAAAAACAGGCATGAGTGAATTGTCACGATATGACTGATTTGGAGTAAATTTGATGCTATCTCCGGCAGGAAGCGAGCTAGAGCGCTGAAACTGTGGCTATTCGCACTTTCATGAAAACACGCTTCTTTGAGGTTTTAAGCTCAGAACGTGAATCTGTGCATGTTTCTGGCCTGGGAACTGCTTCAGATCACTGTGGAATGCATATAATGTATCAATTGGTGCAATGTGTTTGTCTTGTCATAGGGAAGTGAATATAAGCTTCTGAAGTGAAAATATCCACTTTTTAAAAAAACTTCTTTTTTTTTTTAGTTCAGCGTGTCGAAAATGTTAATTCTGAGCGTAACTCCGTAGGAAAGTGACAAACATGAGTGAATTGTCATGATATGACTGAATTGGAGTGAATTTGCTGCTATCTCTGTAAGGAAGCGAGCTAGAGCGCTGAAACTGTGGCTATACGCACTTTCATGAAAACACGCTTCTTTGAGGTTTTAAGCTTGGATCGTGAATCTGTGCATGCTTTTGGCCTGGGAACTGCTTCAGATCACTGTGGAATGCATATGTGGTATTGATTGGTGCACTGGGCATGTATTGCCATTGGGAATTGAACACAAGCTTCTGAAGTGAAAATATCTACTTTTTATAAAACTTTCTCTTTTTTTAGTTCTGTGTGTCAAAAATGTTCATTCTGTGAGTAACAGTGGGAAAGTAACAATCATGAGTGAATTGTCAGGATATGACTGAATTGGACTAAATTTGATGCTATCTCTGCCAGGAAGCGAGCTAGAGCGCTGAAACTGTGGCTATAAGCACTTTCATTAAAACACACTTCTTTGAGGTTTTAAGCTCAGAACGTGAATCTGTGCATTTTCTGGCTTGGGAACTGCTTCAGATCACTTTGCAATGCATATGTGCTATTGATTGGTCCTTTGAGCATGTATTGCCTTTGGGAAGTGAACACAAGCTTCTGAAGTGAAAATATCTACTTTTTATAAAACTTTCTTTTTTTTTAATTCTGTGTGTCAAAAATGTTCATTCTGTGAGTAACAGCGGGAAAGTGACAAACATGAGTGAATTGTCACGATATGACTGAATAGGAGTTAATATGCTGCTATCTCTGGAAGGAAGCGAGCTAGAGCGCTGAAACTGTGGCTATACGCACTTTCATGAAAACACGCTTCTTTGAGGTTTTAAGCTCAGAACGTCAATCTGTGCATGTTTCTGGCCTGGATACTGCTTCAGATCACTGGGCAATGCATATATGGTATCGAATGGTCCTTTGTGCATGTATTGCCATTGGGAAGTGAATATAAGCTTCTGAAGTGAATATATGCACTTTTTAAAAACTTTCTTTTTTTTTTAGTTCAGCGTGTCAAAAATGTTCATTCTGTGCGTAACAGCGGGAAAGTGACAAAAATGAGTGAATTGTCATTATATGACTGAATTGGAGTGAATTTGCTGCTATCTCTGTAAGGAAGCGAGCTAGAGCGCTGAAACTGAGGCTTTACGCACTTTCATGAAAACACGCTTCTTTGAGGTTTTAAGCTCAGAACGTGAATCTGTGCATGTTTCTGGCTTGGGAACTGCTTCAGATCACTTTGCAATGCATATGTGCTATTGATTCGTCCTTTGAGCATGTATTGCCTTTGGGAAGTGAACACAAGCTTCTGAAGTGAAGATATCTACTTTTTATAAAACTTTCTTTTTTTTTTTAGTACTGTGTGTCAAAAATGTTCATTCTGTGAGTAACAGTGGGAAAGTGACAAACATGAGTGAATTGTCACTATATGACTGAATTGGAGTTAATATGCTGCTATCTCTGTAAGGAAGCAAGCTAGAGCGCTGAAACTGTGGCTATACGCACTTTCATGAAAACACGCTTCTTTGAGGTTTTAAGCTCAGAACGTGAATCTGTGCATGATTCTGGCTGGGAACTGCTTCAGATCACTGTGCTATGCATATATGGTATCGATTGGTGCAATGTGCATGTCTTGTCATAGGGAAGTGAATATAAGCTTCTGAAGTGAAAATATCCACTTTTTAAAAAACTTTCTTTTTTTTTAGTTCTGTGTGTCAAAAATGTTCATTCTGTGAGTAACAGTGTGAAAGTGACAAACATGAGTGAATTGTCACGATATGACTGAATTGGAGTAAATTTGCTGCTATCTCCGCCAGGAAGCGAGCTAGAGCCCTGAAACTGTGGCTATACGCACTTTCATGAAAACACGCTTCTTTGAGGTTTTAAGCTCAGAACGTGAATCTGTGTATGTTTCTGGCCTGGGAACTGCTTCAGATCCCTGTGGAATGCATATAATGTATCAATTGGTGCAATGTGTTTGTCTTGTCATAGGGAAGTGAATATAAGCTTCTGAAGTGAAAATATCCACTTTTTAAAAAACTTTCTTTTTTTTTAGTTCTGTGTGTCAAAAATGTTCATTCTGTGAGAAACAGTGGAAAAGTAACAGTCATGAGTGAATTGTCACGATATGACTGAATTGGAGTAAATTTGCTGCTATCTCCGCCAGGAAGCGAGCTAGAGCCCTGAAACTGTGGCTATACGCACTTTCATGAAAACACGCTTCTTTGAGGTTTTAAGCTCAGAACGTGAATCTGTGCATGTTTCTGGCCTGGGAACTGCTTCAGATCACTGGGCAATGCATATATGGTATCGAATGGTCCTTTGTGCATGTATTGCAATTGGGAAGTGAATATAAGCTTCTGAAGTGAATATATGCACTTTTTAAAAAAACTTCTTTTTTTTTAGTTCAGCGTGTCGAAAATGTTAATTCTGAGCGTAACTCCGTAGGAAAGTGACAAACATGTGTGAATTGTCATGATATGACTGAATTGGAGTGAATTTGCTGCTATCTCTGTAAGGAAGCGAGCTGGAGCGCTGAAACTGTGGCTATACGCACTTTCATGAAAACACGCTTCTTTGAGGTTTTAAGCTTGCATCGTGAATCTGTGCATGCTTCTGGCCTGGGAACTGCTTCAGATCACTGTGCTATGCATATATGGTATCGATTGGTGCAATGTGCATGTCTTGTCATAGGGAAGTGAATATAAGCTTCTGAAGTGAAAATATCCACTTTTTAAAAAACTTTCTTTTTTTTTACTTCTGTGTGTCAAAAATGTTCATTCTGTGAGTAACAGTGTGAAAGTGACAAACATGAGTGAATTGTCACGATATGACTGAATTGGAGTAAATTTGCTGCTATCTCCGCCAGGAAGCGAGCTAGAGCCCTGAAACTGTGGCTATACGCACTTTCATGAAAACACGCTTCTTTGAGGTTTTAAGCTCAGAACGTGAATCTGTGCATGTTTCTGGCCTGGGAACTGCTTCAGATCACTGTGGAATGCATATAATGTATCAATTGGTGCAATGTGTTTGTCTTGTCATAGGGAAGTGAATATAAGCTTCTGAAGTGAAAATATCCACTTTTTAAAAAACTTTCTTTTTTTTTTAGTTCTGTGTGTCAAAAATGTTCATTCTGTGAGTAACAGTGGAAAAGTAATAGTCATGAGTGAATTGTCACGATATGACTGAATTGGAGTAAATTTGCTGCTATCTCCGCCAGGAAGCGAGCTAGAGCCCTGAAACTGTGGCTATACGCACTTTCATGAAAACACGCTTCTTTGAGGTTTTAAGCTCAGAACGTGAATCTGTGCATGTTTCTGGCCTGGGAACTGCTTCAGATCACTGTGGAATGCATATAATGTATCAATTGGTGCAATGTGTTTGTCTTGTCATAGGGAAGTGAATATAAGCTTCTGAAGTGAAAATATCCTATTTTTTAAAAAACTTTCTTTTTTTTTAGTTCTGTGTGTCAAAAATGTTCATTCTGTGAGAAACAGTGGAAAAGCAACAGTCATGAGTGAATTGTCACGATATGACTGAATTGGAGTAAATTTGCTGCTATCTCCGCCAGGAAGCGAGCTAGAGCCCTGAAACTGTGGCTATACGCACTTTCATGAAAACACGCTTCTTTGAGGTTTTAAGCTCAGAACGTGAATCTGTGCATGTTTCTGGCCTGGTAACTGCTTCAGATCACTGGGCAATGCATATATGGTATCGAATGGTCCTTTGTGCATGTATGGCAATTGGGAAGTGAATATAAGCTTCTGAAGTGAATATATGCACTTTTTAAAAACTTTCTTTTTTTTTAGTTCTGTGTGTCAAAAATGTTCATTCTGTGAGAAACAGTGGAAAAGTAACAGTCATGAGTGAATTGTCACGATATGACTGAATTGGAGTAAATTTGCTGCTATCTCCGCCAGGAAGCGAGCTAGAGCCCTGAAACTGTGGCTATACGCACTTTCATGAAAACACGCTTCTTTGAGGTTTTAAGCTCAGAACGTGAATCTGTGTATGTTTCTGGCCTGGGAACTGCTTCAGATCCCTGTGGAATGCATATAATGTATCAATTGGTGCAATGTGTTTGTCTTGTCATAGGGAAGTGAATATAAGCTTCTGAAGTGAAAATATCCACTTTTTAAAAAACTTTCTTTTTTTTTAATTCTGTGTGTCAAAAATGTTCATTCTGTGAGAAACAGTGGAAAAGTAACAGTCATGAGTGAATTGTCACGATATGACTGAATTGGAGTAAATTTGCTGCTATCTCCGCCAGGAAGCGAGCTAGAGCCCTGAAACTGAGGCTATACGCACTTTCATGAAAACACGCTTCTTTGAGGTTTTAAGCTCAGAACGTGAATCTGTGCATGTTTCTGGCTTGGGAACTGCTTCAGATCACTGGGCAATGCATATATGGTATCGAATGGTCCTTTGTGCATGTATTGCAATTGGGAAGTGAATATAAGCTTCTGAAGTGAATATATGCACTTTTTAAAAAAACTTATTTTTTTTCAGTTCAGCGTGTCGAAAATGTTAATTCTGAGCGTAACTCCGTAGGAAAGTGACAAACATGAGTGAATTGTCATGATATGACTGAATTGGAGTGAATTTGCTGCTATCTCTGTAAGGAAGCGAGCTAGAGCGCTGAAACTGTGGCTATACGCACTTTCATGAAAACACGCTTCTTTGAGGTTTTAAGCTTGCATCGTGAATCTGTGCATGCTTCTGGCCTGGGAACTGCTTCAGATCACTGTGCTATGCATATATGGTATCGATTGGTGCAATGTGCATGTCTTGTCATAGGGAAGTGAATATAAGCTTCTGAAGTGAAAATATCCACTTTTTAAAAAACTTTCTTTTTTTTTAGTTCTGTGTGTCAAAAATGTTCATTCTGTGAGTAACAGTGGAAAAAAAACAGGCATGAGTGAATTGTCACGATATGACTGATTTGGAGTAAATTTGATGCTATCTCCGGCAGGAAGCGAGCTAGAGCGCTGAAACTGTGGCTATTCGCACTTTCATGAAAACACACTTCTTTGAGGTTTTAAGCTCAGAACGTGAATCTGTGCATGTTTCTGGCCTGGGAACTGCTTCAGATCACTGTGGAATGCATATAATGTATCAATTGGTGCAATGTGTTTGTCTTGTCATAGGGAAGTGAATATAAGCTTCTGAAGTGAAAATATCCACTTTTTAAAAAAACTTCTTTTTTTTTTAGTTCAGCGTGTCGAAAATGTTAATTCTGAGCGTAACTCCGTAGGAAAGTGACAAACATGAGTGAATTGTCATGATATGACTGAATTGGAGTGAATTTGCTGCTATCTCTGTAAGGAAGCGAGCTAGAGCGCTGAAACTGTGGCTATACGCACTTTCATGAAAACACGCTTCTTTGAGGTTTTAAGCTTGCATCGTGAATCTGTGCATGCTTCTGGCCTGGGAACTGCTTCAGATCACTGTGCTATGCATATATGGTATCGATTGGTGCAATGTGCATGTCTTGTCATAGGGAAGTGAATATAAGCTTCTGAAGTGAAAATATCCACTTTTTAAAAAACTTTCTTTTTTTTTAGTTCTGTGTGTCAAAAATGTTCATTCTGTGAGTAACAGTGTGAAAGTGACAAACATGAGTGAATTGTCACGATATGACTGAATTGGAGTAAATTTGCTGCTATCTCCGCCAGGAAGCGAGCTAGAGCCCTGAAACTGTGGCTATACGCACTTTCATGAAAACACGCTTCTTTGAGGTTTTAAGCTCAGAACGTGAATCTGTGCATGTTTCTGGCCTGGGAACTGCTTCAGATCACTGTGGAATGCATATAATGTATCAATTGGTGCAATGTGTTTGTCTTGTCATAGGGAAGTGAATATAAGCTTCTGAAGTGAAAATATCCACTTTTTAAAAAACTTTCTTTTTTTTTAGTTCTGTGTGTCAAAAATGTTCATTCTGTGAGAAACAGTGGAAAAGTAACAGTCATGAGTGAATTGTCACGATATGACTGAATAGGAGTTAATATGCTGCTATGTCCGCCAGGAAGCGAGCTAGAGCCCTGAAACTGTGGCTATACGCACTTTCATGAAAACACGCTTCTTTGAGGTTTTAAGCTCAGAACGTGAATCTGTGCATGTTTCTGGCCTGGGAACTGCTTCAGATCACTGGGCAATGCATATATGGTATCGAATGGTCCTTTGTGCATGTATTGCCATTGGGAAGTGAATATAAGCTTCTGAATTTAAAATATTCACTTTTTAAAAAACTTTCTTTTTTTTTAGTTCTGTGTGTCAAAAATGTTCATTCTGTGAGTAACAGTGGAAAAAAAACAGGCATGAGTGAATTGTCACGATATGACTGATTTGGAGTAAATTTGATGCTATCTCCGGCAGGAAGCGAGCTAGAGCGCTGAAACTGTGGCTATTCGCACTTTCATGAAAACACGCTTCTTTGAGGTTTTAAGCTCAGAACGTGAATCTGTGCATGTTTCTGGCCTGGTAACTGCTTCAGATCACTGTGGAATGCATATAATGTATCAATTGGTGCAATGTGTTTGTCTTGTCATAGGGAAGTGAATATAAGCTTCTGAAGTGAAAATATCCACTTTTTAAAAAAACTTCTTTTTTTTTTTAGTTCAGCGTGTCGAAAATGTTAATTCTGAGCGTAACTCCGTAGGAAAGTGACAAACATGAGTGAATTGTCATGATATGACTGAATTGGAGTGAATTTGCTGCTATCTCTGTAAGGAAGCGAGCTAGAGCGCTGAAACTGTGGCTATACGCACTTTCATGAAAACACGCTTCTTTGAGGTTTTAAGCTTGGATCGTGAATCTGTGCATGCTTTTGGCCTGGGAACTGCTTCAGATCACTGTGGAATGCATATGTGGTATTGATTGGTGCACTGGGCATGTATTGCCATTGGGAATTGAACACAAGCTTCTGAAGTGAAAATATCTACTTTTTATAAAACTTTCTCTTTTTTTAGTTCTGTGTGTCAAAAATGTTCATTCTGTGAGTAACAGTGGGAAAGTAACAATCATGAGTGAATTGTCAGGATATGACTGAATTGGACTAAATTTGATGCTATCTCTGCCAGGAAGCGAGCTAGAGCGCTGAAACTGTGGCTATAAGCACTTTCATTAAAACACACTTCTTTGAGGTTTTAAGCTCAGAACGTGAATCTGTGCATTTTCTGGCTTGGGAACTGCTTCAGATCACTTTGCAATGCATATGTGCTATTGATTGGTCCTTTGAGCATGTATTGCCTTTGGGAAGTGAACACAAGCTTCTGAAGTGAAAATATCTACTTTTTATAAAACTTTCTTTTTTTTTTAATTCTGTGTGTCAAAAATGTTCATTCTGTGAGTAACAGCGGGAAAGTGACAAACATGAGTGAATTGTCACGATATGACTGAATAGGAGTTAATATGCTGCTATCTCTGGAAGGAAGCGAGCTAGAGCGCTGAAACTGTGGCTATACGCACTTTCATGAAAACACGCTTCTTTGAGGTTTTAAGCTCAGAACGTCAATCTGTGCATGTTTCTGGCCTGGATACTGCTTCAGATCACTGGGCAATGCATATATGGTATCGAATGGTCCTTTGTGCATGTATTGCCATTGGGAAGTGAATATAAGCTTCTGAAGTGAATATATGCACTTTTTAAAAACTTTCTTTTTTTTTTAGTTCAGCGTGTCAAAAATGTTCATTCTGTGCGTAACAGCGGGAAAGTGACAAAAATGAGTGAATTGTCATTATATGACTGAATTGGAGTGAATTTGCTGCTATCTCTGTAAGGAAGCGAGCTAGAGCGCTGAAACTGAGGCTTTACGCACTTTCATGAAAACACGCTTCTTTGAGGTTTTAAGCTCAGAACGTGAATCTGTGCATGTTTCTGGCTTGGGAACTGCTTCAGATCACTTTGCAATGCATATGTGCTATTGATTCGTCCTTTGAGCATGTATTGCCTTTGGGAAGTGAACACAAGCTTCTGAAGTGAAGATATCTACTTTTTATAAAACTTTCTTTTTTTTTTTAGTACTGTGTGTCAAAAATGTTCATTCTGTGAGTAACAGTGGGAAAGTGACAAACATGAGTGAATTGTCACTATATGACTGAATTGGAGTTAATATGCTGCTATCTCTGTAAGGAAGCAAGCTAGAGCGCTGAAACTGTGGCTATACGCACTTTCATGAAAACACGCTTCTTTGAGGTTTTAAGCTCAGAACGTGAATCTGTGCATGATTCTGGCTGGGAACTGCTTCAGATCACTGTGCTATGCATATATGGTATCGATTGGTGCAATGTGCATGTCTTGTCATAGGGAAGTGAATATAAGCTTCTGAAGTGAAAATATCCACTTTTTAAAAAACTTTCTTTTTTTTTAGTTCTGTGTGTCAAAAATGTTCATTCTGTGAGTAACAGTGTGAAAGTGACAAACATGAGTGAATTGTCACGATATGACTGAATTGGAGTAAATTTGCTGCTATCTCCGCCAGGAAGCGAGCTAGAGCCCTGAAACTGTGGCTATACGCACTTTCATGAAAACACGCTTCTTTGAGGTTTTAAGCTCAGAACGTGAATCTGTGCATGTTTCTGGCCTGGTAACTGCTTCAGATCACTGGGCAATGCATATATGGTATCGAATGGTCCTTTGTGCATGTATTGCAATTGGGAAGTGAATATAAGCTTCTGAAGTGAATATATGCACTTTTTAAAAAAACTTCTTTTTTTTTAGTTCTGTGTGTCAAAAATGTTCATTCTGTGAGAAACAGTGGAAAAGTAACAGTCATGAGTGAATTGTCAAGATATGACTGAATTGGAGTAAATTTGCTGCTATCTCCGCCAGGAAGCGAGCTAGAGCCCTGAAACTGTGGCTATACGCACTTTCATGAAAACACGCTTCTTTGAGGTTTTAAGCTCAGAACGTGAATCTGTGTATGTTTCTGGCCTGGGAACTGCTTCAGATCCCTGTGGAATGCATATAATGTATCAATTGGTGCAATGTGTTTGTCTTGTCATAGGGAAGTGAATATAAGCTTCTGAAGTGAAAATATCCACTTTTTAAAAAACTTTCTTTTTTTTTAGTTCTGTGTGTCAAAAATGTTCATTCTGTGAGTAACAGTGTGAAAGTGACAAACATGAGTGAATTGTCACGATATGACTGAATTGGAGTAAATTTGCTGCTATCTCCGCCAGGAAGCGAGCTAGAGCCCTGAAACTGTGGCTATACGCACTTTCATGAAAACACGCTTCTTTGAGGTTTTAAGCTCAGAACGTGAATCTGTGCATGTTTCTGGCCTGGGAACTGCTTCAGATCACTGTGGAATGCATATAATGTATCAATTGGTGCAATGTGTTTGTCTTGTCATAGGGAAGTGAATATAAGCTTCTGAAGTGAAAATATCCACTTTTTAAAAAACTTTCTTTTTTTTTAGTTCTGTGTGTCAAAAATGTTCATTCTGTGAGAAACAGTGGAAAAGTAACAGTCATGAGTGAATTGTCACGATATGACTGAATAGGAGTTAATATGCTGCTATCTCCGCCAGGAAGCGAGCTAGAGCCCTGAAACTGTGGCTATACGCACTTTCATGAAAACACGCTTCTTTGAGGTTTTAAGCTCAGAACGTGAATCTGTGCATGTTTCTGGCCTGGGAACTGCTTCAGATCACTGGGCAATGCATATATGGTATCGAATGGTCCTTTGTGCATGTATTGCCATTGGGAAGTGAATATAAGCTTCTGAAGTGAATATATGCACTTTTTAAAAACTTTCTTTTTTTTTAGTTCAGCGTGTCAAAAATGTTCATTCTGTGCGTAACTCAGAAGGAAAGTGACAAAAATGAGTGAATTGTCATTATATGAGTGAATTTGCTGCTATCTCTGGAAGGAAGCGAGCTTGAGCGCTGAAACTGAGGCTATACGCACTTTCATGAATACACGCTTCTTTGAGGTTTTAAGCTCAGAACGTGAATCTGTGCATGTTTCTAGCCTGGGAATTGCTTCAGATCACTGTGCTATGCATATGTGGTATCGATTTGTGCAATGTGCATGTCTTGCCATAGGGAAGTGAATATAAGCTTCTGAATTTAAAATATTCACTTTTTAAAAAACTTTCTTTTTTTTTAGTTCTGTGTGTCAAAAATGTTCATTCTGTGAGTAACAGTGGAAAAAAAACAGGCATGAGTGAATTGTCACGATATGACTGATTTGGAGTAAATTTGATGCTATCTCCGGCAGGAAGCGAGCTAGAGCGCTGAAACTGTGGCTATTCGCACTTTCATGAAAACACGCTTCTTTGAGGTTTTAAGCTCAGAACGTGAATCTGTGCATGTTTCTGGCCTGGTAACTGCTTCAGATCACTGTGGAATGCATATAATGTATCAATTGGTGCAATGTGTTTGTCTTGTCATAGGGAAGTGAATATAAGCTTCTGAAGTGAAAATATCCACTTTTTAAAAAAACTTCTTTTTTTTTTTAGTTCAGCGTGTCGAAAATGTTAATTCTGAGCGTAACTCCGTAGGAAAGTGACAAACATGAGTGAATTGTCATGATATGACTGAATTGGAGTGAATTTGCTGCTATCTCTGTAAGGAAGCGAGCTAGAGCGCTGAAACTGTGGCTATACGCACTTTCATGAAAACACGCTTCTTTGAGGTTTTAAGCTTGGATCGTGAATCTGTGCATGCTTTTGGCCTGGGAACTGCTTCAGATCACTGTGGAATGCATATGTGGTATTGATTGGTGCACTGGGCATGTATTGCCATTGGGAATTGAACACAAGCTTCTGAAGTGAAAATATCTACTTTTTATAAAACTTTCTCTTTTTTTAGTTCTGTGTGTCAAAAATGTTCATTCTGTGAGTAACAGTGGGAAAGTAACAATCATGAGTGAATTGTCAGGATATGACTGAATTGGACTAAATTTGATGCTATCTCTGCCAGGAAGCGAGCTAGAGCGCTGAAACTGTGGCTATAAGCACTTTCATTAAAACACACTTCTTTGAGGTTTTAAGCTCAGAACGTGAATCTGTGCATTTTCTGGCTTGGGAACTGCTTCAGATCACTTTGCAATGCATATGTGCTATTGATTGGTCCTTTGAGCATGTATTGCCTTTGGGAAGTGAACACAAGCTTCTGAAGTGAAAATATCTACTTTTTATAAAACTTTCTTTTTTTTTAATTCTGTGTGTCAAAAATGTTCATTCTGTGAGTAACAGCGGGAAAGTGACAAACATGAGTGAATTGTCACGATATGACTGAATAGGAGTTAATATGCTGCTATCTCTGGAAGGAAGCGAGCTAGAGCGCTGAAACTGTGGCTATACGCACTTTCATGAAAACACGCTTCTTTGAGGTTTTAAGCTCAGAACGTCAATCTGTGCATGTTTCTGGCCTGGATACTGCTTCAGATCACTGGGCAATGCATATATGGTATCGAATGGTCCTTTGTGCATGTATTGCCATTGGGAAGTGAATATAAGCTTCTGAAGTGAATATATGCACTTTTTAAAAACTTTCTTTTTTTTTTAGTTCAGCGTGTCAAAAATGTTCATTCTGTGCGTAACAGCGGGAAAGTGACAAAAATGAGTGAATTGTCATTATATGACTGAATTGGAGTGAATTTGCTGCTATCTCTGTAAGGAAGCGAGCTAGAGCGCTGAAACTGAGGCTTTACGCACTTTCATGAAAACACGCTTCTTTGAGGTTTTAAGCTCAGAACGTGAATCTGTGCATGTTTCTGGCTTGGGAACTGCTTCAGATCACTTTGCAATGCATATGTGCTATTGATTCGTCCTTTGAGCATGTATTGCCTTTGGGAAGTGAACACAAGCTTCTGAAGTGAAGATATCTACTTTTTATAAAACTTTCTTTTTTTTTTTAGTACTGTGTGTCAAAAATGTTCATTCTGTGAGTAACAGTGGGAAAGTGACAAACATGAGTGAATTGTCACTATATGACTGAATTGGAGTTAATATGCTGCTATCTCTGTAAGGAAGCAAGCTAGAGCGCTGAAACTGTGGCTATACGCACTTTCATGAAAACACGCTTCTTTGAGGTTTTAAGCTCAGAACGTGAATCTGTGCATGATTCTGGCTGGGAACTGCTTCAGATCACTGTGCTATGCATATATGGTATCGATTGGTGCAATGTGCATGTCTTGTCATAGGGAAGTGAATATAAGCTTCTGAAGTGAAAATATCCACTTTTTAAAAAACTTTCTTTTTTTTTAGTTCTGTGTGTCAAAAATGTTCATTCTGTGAGTAACAGTGTGAAAGTGACAAACATGAGTGAATTGTCACGATATGACTGAATTGGAGTAAATTTGCTGCTATCTCCGCCAGGAAGCGAGCTAGAGCCCTGAAACTGTGGCTATACGCACTTTCATGAAAACACGCTTCTTTGAGGTTTTAAGCTCAGAACGTGAATCTGTGCATGTTTCTGGCCTGGTAACTGCTTCAGATCACTGGGCAATGCATATATGGTATCGAATGGTCCTTTGTGCATGTATTGCAATTGGGAAGTGAATATAAGCTTCTGAAGTGAATATATGCACTTTTTAAAAAAACTTCTTTTTTTTTAGTTCTGTGTGTCAAAAATGTTCATTCTGTGAGAAACAGTGGAAAAGTAACAGTCATGAGTGAATTGTCAAGATATGACTGAATTGGAGTAAATTTGCTGCTATCTCCGCCAGGAAGCGAGCTAGAGCCCTGAAACTGTGGCTATACGCACTTTCATGAAAACACGCTTCTTTGAGGTTTTAAGCTCAGAACGTGAATCTGTGTATGTTTCTGGCCTGGGAACTGCTTCAGATCCCTGTGGAATGCATATAATGTATCAATTGGTGCAATGTGTTTGTCTTGTCATAGGGAAGTGAATATAAGCTTCTGAAGTGAAAATATCCACTTTTTAAAAAACTTTCTTTTTTTTTAGTTCTGTGTGTCAAAAATGTTCATTCTGTGAGAAACAGTGGAAAAGTAACAGTCATGAGTGAATTGTCACGATATGACTGAATTGGAGTAAATTTGCTGCTATCTCCGCCAGGAAGCGAGCTAGAGCCCTGAAACTGTGGCTATACGCACTTTCATGAAAACACGCTTCTTTGAGGTTTTAAGCTCAGAACGTGAATCTGTGCATGTTTCTGGCCTGGGAACTGCTTCAGATCACTGGGCAATGCATATATGGTATCGAATGGTCCTTTGTGCATGTATTGCAATTGGGAAGTGAATATAAGCTTCTGAAGTGAATATATGCACTTTTTAAAAAAACTTCTTTTTTTTTAGTTCAGCGTGTCGAAAATGTTAATTCTGAGCGTAACTCCGTAGGAAAGTGACAAACATGTGTGAATTGTCATGATATGACTGAATTGGAGTGAATTTGCTGCTATCTCTGTAAGGAAGCGAGCTGGAGCGCTGAAACTGTGGCTATACGCACTTTCATGAAAACACGCTTCTTTGAGGTTTTAAGCTTGCATCGTGAATCTGTGCATGCTTCTGGCCTGGGAACTGCTTCAGATCACTGTGCTATGCATATATGGTATCGATTGGTGCAATGTGCATGTCTTGTCATAGGGAAGTGAATATAAGCTTCTGAAGTGAAAATATCCACTTTTTAAAAAACTTTCTTTTTTTTTACTTCTGTGTGTCAAAAATGTTCATTCTGTGAGTAACAGTGTGAAAGTGACAAACATGAGTGAATTGTCACGATATGACTGAATTGGAGTAAATTTGCTGCTATCTCCGCCAGGAAGCGAGCTAGAGCCCTGAAACTGTGGCTATACGCACTTTCATGAAAACACGCTTCTTTGAGGTTTTAAGCTCAGAACGTGAATCTGTGCATGTTTCTGGCCTGGGAACTGCTTCAGATCACTGTGGAATGCATATAATGTATCAATTGGTGCAATGTGTTTGTCTTGTCATAGGGAAGTGAATATAAGCTTCTGAAGTGAAAATATCCACTTTTTAAAAAACTTTCTTTTTTTTTAGTTCTGTGTGTCAAAAATGTTCATTCTGTGAGTAACAGTGGAAAAGTAATAGTCATGAGTGAATTGTCACGATATGACTGAATTGGAGTAAATTTGCTGCTATCTCCGCCAGGAAGCGAGCTAGAGCCCTGAAACTGTGGCTATACGCACTTTCATGAAAACACGCTTCTTTGAGGTTTTAAGCTCAGAACGTGAATCTGTGCATGTTTCTGGCCTGGGAACTGCTTCAGATCACTGTGGAATGCATATAATGTATCAATTGGTGCAATGTGTTTGTCTTGTCATAGGGAAGTGAATATAAGCTTCTGAAGTGAAAATATCCTATTTTTTAAAAAGCTTTCTTTTTTTTTAGTTCTGTGTGTCAAAAATGTTCATTCTGTGAGAAACAGTGGAAAAGCAACAGTCATGAGTGAATTGTCACGATATGACTGAATTGGAGTAAATTTGCTGCTATCTCCGCCAGGAAGCGAGCTAGAGCCCTGAAACTGTGGCTATACGCACTTTCATGAAAACACGCTTCTTTGAGGTTTTAAGCTCAGAACGTGAATCTGTGCATGTTTCTGGCCTGGTAACTGCTTCAGATCACTGGGCAATGCATATATGGTATCGAATGGTCCTTTGTGCATGTATGGCAATTGGGAAGTGAATATAAGCTTCTGAAGTGAATATATATGCACTTTTTAAAAAAACTTCTTTTTTTTTAGTTCTGTGTGTCAAAAATGTTCATTCTGTGAGAAACAGTGGAAAAGTAACAGTCATGAGTGAATTGTCACGATATGACTGAATTGGAGTAAATTTGCTGCTATCTCCGCCAGGAAGCGAGCTAGAGCCCTGAAACTGTGGCTATACGCACTTTCATGAAAACACGCTTCTTTGAGGTTTTAAGCTCAGAACGTGAATCTGTGCATGTTTCTGGCCTGGGAACTGCTTCAGATCACTGTGGAATGCATATAATGTATCAATTGGTGCAATATGTTTGTCTTGTCATAGGGAAGTGAATATAAGCTTCTGAAGTGAAAATATCCACTTTTTAAAAAACTTTCTTTTTTTTTAGTTCTGTGTGTCAAAAATGTTCATTCTGTGAGAAACAGTGGAAAAGTAACAGTCATGAGTGAATTGTCACGATATGACTGAATTGGAGTAAATTTGCTGCTATCTCCGCCAGGAAGCGAGCTAGAGCCCTGAAACTGTGGCTATACGCACTTTCATGAAAACACGCTTCTTTGAGGTTTTAAGCTCAGAACGTGAATCTGTGCATGTTTCTGGCCTGGTAACTGCTTCAGATCACTGGGCAATGCATATATGGTATCGAATGGTCCTTTGTGCATGTATTGCAATTGGGAAGTGAATATAAGCTTCTGAAGTGAATATATGCACTTTTTAAAAAAACTTCTTTTTTTTAGTTCTGTGTGTCAAAAATGTTCATTCTGTGAGAAACAGTGGAAAAGTAACAGTCATGAGTGAATTGTCACGATATGACTGAATTGGAGTAAATTTGCTGCTATCTCCGCCAGGAAGCGAGCTAGAGCCCTGAAACTGTGGCTATACGCACTTTCATGAAAACACGCTTCTTTGAGGTTTTAAGCTCAGAACGTGAATCTGTGCATGTTTCTGGCCTGGGAACTGCTTCAGATCACTGTGGAATGCATATAATGTATCAATTGGTGCAATGTGTTTGTCTTGTCATAGGGAAGTGAATATAAGCTTCTGAAGTGAAAATATCCACTTTTTAAAAAACTTTCTTTTTTTTTAGTTCTGTGTGTCAAAAATGTTCATTCTGTGAGTAACAGTGGAAAAGTAATAGTCATGAGTGAATTGTCACGATATGACTGAATTGGAGTAAATTTGCTGCTATCTCCGCCAGGAAGCGAGCTAGAGCCCTGAAACTGTGGCTATACGCACTTTCATGAAAACACGCTTCTTTGAGGTTTTAAGCTCAGAACGTGAATCTGTGCATGTTTCTGGCCTGGTAACTGCTTCAGATCACTGGGCAATGCATATATGGTATCGAATGGTCCTTTGTGCATGTATTGCAATTGGGAAGTGAATATAAGCTTCTGAAGTGAATATATGCACTTTTTAAAAAAACTTCTTTTTTTTTAGTTCTGTGTGTCAAAAATGTTCATTCTGTGAGAAACAGTGGAAAAGTAACAGTCATGAGTGAATTGTCAAGATATGACTGAATTGGAGTAAATTTGCTGCTATCTCCGCCAGGAAGCGAGCTAGAGCCCTGAAACTGTGGCTATACGCACTTTCATGAAAACACGCTTCTTTGAGGTTTTAAGCTCAGAACGTGAATCTGTGTATGTTTCTGGCCTGGGAACTGCTTCAGATCCCTGTGGAATGCATATAATGTATCAATTGGTGCAATGTGTTTGTCTTGTCATAGGGAAGTGAATATAAGCTTCTGAAGTGAAAATATCCACTTTTTAAAAAACTTTCTTTTTTTTTAGTTCTGTGTGTCAAAAATGTTCATTCTGTGAGAAACAGTGGAAAAGTAACAGTCATGAGTGAATTGTCACGATATGACTGAATTGGAGTAAATTTGCTGCTATCTCCGCCAGGAAGCGAGCTAGAGCCCTGAAACTGTGGCTATACGCACTTTCATGAAAACACGCTTCTTTGAGGTTTTAAGCTCAGAACGTGAATCTGTGCATGTTTCTGGCCTGGGAACTGCTTCAGATCACTGGGCAATGCATATATGGTATCGAATGGTCCTTTGTGCATGTATTGCAATTGGGAAGTGAATATAAGCTTCTGAAGTGAATATATGCACTTTTTAAAAAAACTTCTTTTTTTTTAGTTCAGCGTGTCGAAAATGTTAATTCTGAGCGTAACTCCGTAGGAAAGTGACAAACATGAGTGAATTGTCATGATATGACTGAATTGGAGTGAATTTGCTGCTATCTCTGTAAGGAAGCGAGCTAGAGCGCTGAAACTGTGGCTATACGCACTTTCATGAAAACACGCTTCTTTGAGGTTTTAAGCTTGCATCGTGAATCTGTGCATGCTTCTGGCCTGGGAACTGCTTCAGATCACTGTGCTATGCATATATGGTATCGATTGGTGCAATGTGCATGTCTTGTCATAGGGAAGTGAATATAAGCTTCTGAAGTGAAAATATCCACTTTTTAAAAAACTTTCTTTTTTTTTAGTTCTGTGTGTCAAAAATGTTCATTCTGTGAGTAACAGTGTGAAAGTGACAAACATGAGTGAATTGTCACGATATGACTGAATTGGAGTAAATTTGCTGCTATCTCCGCCAGGAAGCGAGCTAGAGCCCTGAAACTGTGGCTATACGCACTTTCATGAAAACACGCTTCTTTGAGGTTTTAAGCTCAGAACGTGAATCTGTGCATGTTTCTGGCCTGGGAACTGCTTCAGATCACTGTGGAATGCATATAATGTATCAATTGGTGCAATGTGTTTGTCTTGTCATAGGGAAGTGAATATAAGCTTCTGAAGTGAAAATATCCACTTTTTAAAAAACTTTCTTTTTTTTTAGTTCTGTGTGTCAAAAATGTTCATTCTGTGAGAAACAGTGGAAAAGCAACAGTCATGAGTGAATTGTCACGATATGACTGAATTGGAGTAAATTTGCTGCTATCTCCGCCAGGAAGCGAGCTAGAGCCCTGAAACTGTGGCTATACGCACTTTCATGAAAACACGCTTCTTTGAGGTTTTAAGCTCAGAACGTGAATCTGTGCATGTTTCTGGCCTGGTAACTGCTTCAGATCACTGGGCAATGCATATATGGTATCGAATGGTCCTTTGTGCATGTATGGCAATTGGGAAGTGAATATAAGCTTCTGAAGTGAATATATATGCACTTTTTAAAAAAACTTCTTTTTTTTTAGTTCTGTGTGTCAAAAATGTTCATTCTGTGAGAAACAGTGGAAAAGTAACAGTCATGAGTGAATTGTCACGATATGACTGAATTGGAGTAAATTTGCTGCTATCTCCGCCAGGAAGCGAGCTAGAGCCCTGAAACTGTGGCTATACGCACTTTCATGAAAACACGCTTCTTTGAGGTTTTAAGCTCAGAACGTGAATCTGTGCATGTTTCTGGCCTGGGAACTGCTTCAGATCACTGTGGAATGCATATAATGTATCAATTGGTGCAATGTGTTTGTCTTGTCATAGGGAAGTGAATATAAGCTTCTGAAGTGAAAATATCCACTTTTTAAAAAACTTTCTTTTTTTTAGTTCTGTGTGTCAAAAATGTTCATTCTGTGAGAAACAGTGGAAAAGTAACAGTCATGAGTGAATTGTCACGATATGACTGAATTGGAGTAAATTTGCTGCTATCTCCGCCAGGAAGCGAGCTAGAGCCCTGAAACTGTGGCTATACGCACTTTCATGAAAACACGCTTCTTTGAGGTTTTAAGCTCAGAACGTGAATCTGTGCATGTTTCTGGCCTGGGAACTGCTTCAGATCACTGTGGAATGCATATAATGTATCAATTGGTGCAATGTGTTTGTCTTGTCATAGGGAAGTGAATATAAGCTTCTGAAGTGAAAATATCCACTTTTTAAAAAACTTTCTTTTTTTTTAGTTCTGTGTGTCAAAAATGTTCATTCTGTGAGAAACAGTGGAAAAGTAACAGTCATGAGTGAATTGTCACGATATGACTGAATTGGAGTAAATTTGCTGCTATCTCCGCCAGGAAGCGAGCTAGAGCCCTGAAACTGTGGCTATACGCACTTTCATGAAAACACGCTTCTTTGAGGTTTTAAGCTCAGAACGTGAATCTGTGCATGTTTCTGGCCTGGTAACTGCTTCAGATCACTGGGCAATGCATATATGGTATCGAATGGTCCTTTGTGCATGTATTGCAATTGGGAAGTGAATATAAGCTTCTGAAGTGAATATATGCACTTTTTAAAAAAACTTCTTTTTTTTTAGTTCTGTGTGTCAAAAATGTTCATTCTGTGAGAAACAGTGGAAAAGTAACAGTCATGAGTGAATTGTCACGATATGACTGAATTGGAGTAAATTTGCTGCTATCTCCGCCAGGAAGCGAGCTAGAGCCCTGAAACTGTGGCTATACGCACTTTCATGAAAACACGCTTCTTTGAGGTTTTAAGCTCAGAACGTGAATCTGTGCATGTTTCTGGCCTGGGAACTGCTTCAGATCACTGTGGAATGCATATAATGTATCAATTGGTGCAATGTGTTTGTCTTGTCATAGGGAAGTGAATATAAGCTTCTGAAGTGAAAATATCCACTTTTTAAAAAACTTTCTTTTTTTTTAGTTCTGTGTGTCAAAAATGTTCATTCTGTGAGAAACAGTGGAAAAGTAACAGTCATGAGTGAATTGTCACGATATGACTGAATTGGAGTAAATTTGCTGCTATCTCCGCCAGGAAGCGAGCTAGAGCCCTGAAACTGTGGCTATACGCACTTTCATGAAAACACGCTTCTTTGAGGTTTTAAGCTCAGAAAGTGAATCTGTGCATGTTTCTGGCCTGGTAACTGCTTCAGATCACTGGGCAATGCATATATGGTATCGAATGGTCCTTTGTGCATGTATTGCAATTGGGAAGTGAATATAAGCTTCTGAAGTGAATATATGCACGTTTTAAAAATACTTCTTTTTTTTTAGTTCTGTGTGTCAAAAATGTTCATTCTGTGAGAAACAGTGGAAAAGTAACAGTCATGAGTGAATTGTCACGATATGACTGAATTGGAGTAAATTTGCTGCTATCTCCGCCAGGAAGCGAGCTAGAGCCCTGAAACTGTGGCTATACGCACTTTCATGAAAACACGCTTCTTTGAGATTTTAAGCTCAGAACGTGAATCTGTGCATGTTTCTGGCTTGGGAACTGCTTCAGATCACTTTGCAATGCTTATGTGCTATTGATTGGTCCTTTGAGCATGTTTTGCCTTTGGGAAGTGAACACAAGCTTCTGAAGTGAAAATATCTACTTTTTATAAAACTTTCTTTTTTTTTAATTATGTGTGTCAAAAATGTTCATTCTGTGAGTAACAGCGGGAAAGTGACAAACATGAGTGAATTGTCACGATATGACTGAATAGGAGTTAATATGCTGCTATCTCTGTAAGGAAGCGAGCAAGATCGCTGAAACTGTGGCTATACGCACTTTCATGAAAACACGCTTCTTTGAGGTTTTAAGCTCAGAACGTGAATCTGTGCATGTTTCTGGCCTGGATACTGCTTCAGATCACTGGGCAATGCATATATGGTATCGAATGGTCCTTTGTGCATGTCTTGCCATTGGGAAGTGAATATAAGCTTCTGAAGTGAATATATGCACTTTTTAAAAACTTTCTTTTTTTTTAGTTCAGCGTGTCAGAAATGTTCATTCTGTGCGTAACTCAGAAGGAAAGTGAAAAAAATGAGTGAATTGTCATTATATGAGTGAATTTGCTGCTATCTCTGGAAGGAAGCGAGCTTGAGCGCTGAAACTGAGGCTATACGCACTTTCATGAAAACACGCTTCTTTGAGGTTTTAAGCTCAGAACGTGAATCTGTGCATGATTCTGGCCTGGGAACTGCTTCAGATCACTGTGCTATGCATATATGGTATCGATTGGTGCAATGTGCATGTCTTGTCATAGGGAAGTGAATATAAGCTTCTGAAGTGAAAATATCCACTTTTTAAAAAACTTTCTTTTTTTTTAGTTCTGTGTGTCAAAAATGTTCATTCTGTGAGTAACAGTGTGAAAGTGACAAACATGAGTGAATTGTCACGATATGACTGAATTGGAGTAAATTTGCTGCTATCTTTCCCAGGAAGCGAGCTAGAGCCCTGAAACTGTGGCTATACGCACTTTCATGAAAACACGCTCCTTTGAGGTTTTAAGCTCAGAACGTGAATCTGTGCATGTTTCTGGCCTGGGAACTGCTTCAGATCACTGTGGAATGCATATAATGTATCAATTGGTGCAATGTGTTTGTATTGTCATAGGGAAGTGAATATAAGCTTCTGAAGTGAAAATATCCACTTTTTAAAAAACTTTCTTTTTTTTTAGTTCTGTGTGTCAAAAATGTTCATTCTGTGAGAAACAGTGGAAAAGTAACAGTCATGAGTGAATTGTCACGATATGACTGAATTGGAGTAAATTTGCTGCTATCTCCGCCAGGAAGCGAGCTAGAGCCCTGAAACTGTGGCTATACGCACTTTCATGAAAACACGCTTCTTTGAGGTTTTAAGCTCAGAACGTGAATCTGTGCATGTTTCTGGCCTGGTAACTGCTTCAGATCACTGGGCAATGCATATATGGTATCGAATGGTCCTTTGTGCATGTATTGCAATTGGGAAGTGAATATAAGCTTCTGAAGTGAATATATGCACTTTTTAAAAAAACTTCTTTTTTTTTAGTTCTGTGTGTCAAAAATGTTCATTCTGTGAGAAACAGTGGAAAAGTAACAGTCATGAGTGAATTGTCACGATATGACTGAATTGGAGTAAATTTGCTGCTATCTCCGCCAGGAAGCGAGCTAGAGCCCTGAAACTGTGGCTATACGCACTTTCATGAAAACACGCTTCTTTGAGGTTTTAAGCTCAGAACGTGAATCTGTGCATGTTTCTGGCCTGGGAACTGCTTCAGATCACTGTGGAATGCATATAATGTATCAATTGGTGCAATGTGTTTGTCTTGTCATAGGGAAGTGAATATAAGCTTCTGAAGTGAAAATATCTACTTTTTAAAAAACTTTCTTTTTTTTTTAGTTCTGTGTGTCAAAAATGTTCATTCTGTGAGAAAGAGTGGAAAAGTAACAGTCATGAGTGAATTGTCACGATATGACTGAATTGGAGTAAATTTGCTGCTATCTCCGCCAGGAAGCGAGCTAGAGCCCTGAAACTGTGGCTATACGCACTTTCATGAAAACACGCTTCTTTGAGGTTTTAAGCTCAGAACGTGAATCTGTGCATGTTTCTGGCCTGGTAACTGCTTCAGATCACTGGGCAATGCATATATGGTATCGAATGGTCCTTTGTGCATGTATTGCAATTGGGAAGTGAATATAAGCTTCTGAAGTGAATATATGCACTTTTTAAAAAAACTTCTTTTTTTTTAGTTCTGTGTGTCAAAAATGTTCATTCTGTGAGAAACAGTGGAAAAGTAACAGTCATGAGTGAATTGTCACGATATGACTGAATTGGAGTAAATTTGCTGCTATCTCCGCCAGGAAGCGAGCTAGAGCCCTGAAACTGTGGCTATACGCACTTTCATGAAAACACGCTTCTTTGAGGTTTTAAGCTCAGAACGTGAATCTGTGCATGTTTCTGGCCTGGGAACTGCTTCAGATCACTGGGCAATGCATATATGGTATCGAATGGTCCTTTGTGCATGTATTGCAATTGTGAAGTGAATATAAGCTTCTGAAGTGAATATATGCACTTTTTAAAAAAACTTATTTTTTTTTAGTTCAGCGTGTCGAAAATGTTAATTCTGAGCGTAACTCCGTAGGAAAGTGACAAACATGAGTGAATTGTCATGATATGACTGAATTGGAGTGAATTTGCTGCTATCTCTGTAAGGAAGCGAGCTAGAGCGCTGAATCTGTGGCTATACGCACTTTCATGAAAACACGCTTCTTTGAGGTTTTAAGCTTGGATCGTGAATCTGTGCATGCTTTTGGCCTGGGAACTGCTTCAGATCACTGTGGAATGCATATGTGGTATTGATTGGTGCACTGGGCATGTATTGCCATTGGGAAGTGAACACAAGCTTCTGAAGTGAAAATATCTACTTTTTATAAAACTTTCTCTTTTTTTAGTTCTGTGTGTCAAAAATGTTCATTCTGTGAGTAACAGTGGGAAAGTAACAATCATGAGTGAATTGTCAGGATATGACTGAATTGGACTAAATTTGATGCTATCTCTGCCAGGAAGCGAGCTAGAGCGCTGAAACTGTGGCTATAAGCACTTTCATTAAAACACACTTCTTTGAGGTTTTAAGCTCAGAACGTGAATCTGTGCATGTTTCTGGCTTGGGAACTGCTTCAGATCACTTTGCAATGCTTATGTGCTATTGATTGGTCCTTTGAGCATGTATTGCCTTTGGGAAGTGAACACAAGCTTCTGAAGTGAAAATATCTACTTTTTATAAAACTTTCTTTTTTTTTAATTATGTGTGTCAAAAATGTTCATTCTGTGAGTAACAGCGGGAAAGTGACAAACATGAGTGAATTGTCACGATATGACTGAATAGGAGTTAATATGCTGCTATCTCTGTAAGGAAGCGAGCTAGAGCGCTGAAACTGTGGCTATACGCACTTTCATGAAAACACGCTTCTTTGAGGTTTTAAGCTCAGAACGTGAATCTGTGCATGTTTCTGGCCTGGATACTGCTTCAGATCACTGGGCAATGCATATATGGTATCGAATGGTCCTTTGTGCATGTCTTGCCATTGGGAAGTGAATATAAGCTTCTGAAGTGAATATATGCACTTTTTAAAAACTTTCTTTTTTTTTTAGTTCAGCGTGTCAAAAATGTTCATTCTGTGCGTAACTCAGAAGGAAAGTGACAAAAATGAGTGAATTGTCATTATATGAGTGAATTTGCTGCTATCTCTGGAAGGAAGCGAGCTTGAGCGCTGAAACTGAGGCTATACGCACTTTCATGAAAACACGCTTCTTTGAGGTTTTAAGCTCAGAACGTGAATCTGTGCATGTTTCTGGCCTGGGAACTGCTTCAGATCACTGGGCAATGCATATATGGTATCGAATGGTCCTTTGTGCATGTATTGCAATTGTGAAGTGAATATAAGCTTCTGAAGTGAATATATGCACTTTTTAAAAAAACTTATTTTTTTTTAGTTCAGCGTGTCGAAAATGTTAATTCTGAGCGTAACTCCGTAGGAAAGTGACAAACATGAGTGAATTGTCATGATATGACTGAATTGGAGTGAATTTGCTGCTATCTCTGTAAGGAAGCGAGCTAGAGCGCTGAATCTGTGGCTATACGCACTTTCATGAAAACACGCTTCTTTGAGGTTTTAAGCTTGGATCGTGAATCTGTGCATGCTTTTGGCCTGGGAACTGCTTCAGATCACTTTGCAATGCTTATGTGCTATTGATTGGTCCTTTGAGCATGTATTGCCTTTGGGAAGTGAACACAAGCTTCTGAAGTGAAAATATCTACTTTTTATAAAACTTTCTTTTTTTTTAATTATGTGTGTCAAAAATGTTCATTCTGTGAGTAACAGCGGGAAAGTGACAAACATGAGTGAATTGTCACGATATGACTGAATAGGAGTTAATATGCTGCTATCTCTGTAAGGAAGCGAGCTAGAGCGCTGAAACTGTGGCTATACGCACTTTCATGAAAACACGCTTCTTTGAGGTTTTAAGCTCAGAACGTGAATCTGTGCATGTTTCTGGCCTGGATACTGCTTCAGATCACTGGGCAATGCATATATGGTATCGAATGGTCCTTTGTGCATGTCTTGCCATTGGGAAGTGAATATAAGCTTCTGAAGTGAATATATGCACTTTTTAAAAACTTTCTTTTTTTTTTAGTTCAGCGTGTCAAAAATGTTCATTCTGTGCGTAACTCAGAAGGAAAGTGACAAAAATGAGTGAATTGTCATTATATGAGTGAATTTGCTGCTATCTCTGGAAGGAAGCGAGCTTGAGCGCTGAAACTGAGGCTATACGCACTTTCATGAAAACACGCTTCTTTGAGGTTTTAAGCTCAGAACGTGAATCTGTGCATGATTCTGGCCTGGGAACTGCTTCAGATCACTGTGCTATGCATATATGGTATCGATTGGTGCAATGTGCATGTCTTGTCATAGGGAAGTGAATATAAGCTTCTGAAGTGAAAATATCCACTTTTTAAAAAACTTTCTTTTTTTTTAGTTCTGTGTGTCAAAAATGTTCATTCTGTGAGTAACAGTGTGAAAGTGACAAACATGAGTGAATTGTCACGATATGACTGAATTGGAGTAAATTTGCTGCTATCTCCGCCAGGAAGCGAGCTAGAGCCCTGAAACTGTGGCTATACGCACTTTCATGAAAACACGCTTCTTTGAGGTTTTAAGCTCAGAACGTGAATCTGTGCATGTTTCTGGCCTGGTAACTGCTTCAGATCACTGGGCAATGCATATATGGTATCGAATGGTCCTTTGTGCATGTATTGCAATTGGGAAGTGAATATAAGCTTCTGAAGTGAATATATGCACTTTTTAAAAAAACTTCTTTTTTTTTAGTTCTGTGTGTCAAAAATGTTCATTCTGTGAGAAACAGTGGAAAAGTAACAGTCATGAGTGAATTGTCACGATATGACTGAATTGGAGTAAATTTGCTGCTATCTCCGCCAGGAAGCGAGCTAGAGCCCTGAAACTGTGGCTATACGCACTTTCATGAAAACACGCTTCTTTGAGGTTTTAAGCTCAGAACGTGAATCTGTGCATGTTTCTGGCCTGGGAACTGCTTCAGATCACTGGGCAATGCATATATGGTATCGAATGGTCCTTTGTGCATGTATTGCAATTGTGAAGTGAATATAAGCTTCTGAAGTGAATATATGCACTTTTTAAAAAAACTTATTTTTTTTTAGTTCAGCGTGTCGAAAATGTTAATTCTGAGCGTAACTCCGTAGGAAAGTGACAAACATGAGTGAATTGTCATGATATGACTGAATTGGAGTGAATTTGCTGCTATCTCTGTAAGGAAGCGAGCTAGAGCGCTGAATCTGTGGCTATACGCACTTTCATGAAAACACGCTTCTTTGAGGTTTTAAGCTTGGATCGTGAATCTGTGCATGCTTTTGGCCTGGGAACTGCTTCAGATCACTGTGGAATGCATATGTGGTATTGATTGGTGCACTGGGCATGTATTGCCATTGGGAAGTGAACACAAGCTTCTGAAGTGAAAATATCTACTTTTTATAAAACTTTCTCTTTTTTTAGTTCTGTGTGTCAAAAATGTTCATTCTGTGAGTAACAGTGGGAAAGTAACAATCATGAGTGAATTGTCAGGATATGACTGAATTGGACTAAATTTGATGCTATCTCTGCCAGGAAGCGAGCTAGAGCGCTGAAACTGTGGCTATACGCACTTTCATGAAAACACGCTTCTTTGAGGTTTTAAGCTCAGAACGTGAATCTGTGCATGTTTCTGGCCTGGATACTGCTTCAGATCACTGGGCAATGCATATATGGTATCGAATGGTCCTTTGTGCATGTCTTGCCATTGGGAAGTGAATATAAGCTTCTGAAGTGAATATATGCACTTTTTAAAAACTTTCTTTTTTTTTTAGTTCAGCGTGTCAAAAATGTTCATTCTGTGCGTAACTCAGAAGGAAAGTGACAAAAATGAGTGAATTGTCATTATATGAGTGAATTTGCTGCTATCTCTGGAAGGAAGCGAGCTTGAGCGCTGAAACTGAGGCTATACGCACTTTCATGAAAACACGCTTCTTTGAGGTTTTAAGCTCAGAACGTGAATCTGTGCATGTTTCTGGCCTGGGAACTGCTTCAGATCACTGGGCAATGCATATATGGTATCGAATGGTCCTTTGTGCATGTATTGCAATTGTGAAGTGAATATAAGCTTCTGAAGTGAATATATGCACTTTTTAAAAAAACTTATTTTTTTTTAGTTCAGCGTGTCGAAAATGTTAATTCTGAGCGTAACTCCGTAGGAAAGTGACAAACATGAGTGAATTGTCATGATATGACTGAATTGGAGTGAATTTGCTGCTATCTCTGTAAGGAAGCGAGCTAGAGCGCTGAATCTGTGGCTATACGCACTTTCATGAAAACACGCTTCTTTGAGGTTTTAAGCTTGGATCGTGAATCTGTGCATGCTTTTGGCCTGGGAACTGCTTCAGATCACTTTGCAATGCTTATGTGCTATTGATTGGTCCTTTGAGCATGTATTGCCTTTGGGAAGTGAACACAAGCTTCTGAAGTGAAAATATCTACTTTTTATAAAACTTTCTTTTTTTTTAATTATGTGTGTCAAAAATGTTCATTCTGTGAGTAACAGCGGGAAAGTGACAAACATGAGTGAATTGTCACGATATGACTGAATAGGAGTTAATATGCTGCTATCTCTGTAAGGAAGCGAGCTAGAGCGCTGAAACTGTGGCTATACGCACTTTCATGAAAACACGCTTCTTTGAGGTTTTAAGCTCAGAACGTGAATCTGTGCATGTTTCTGGCCTGGATACTGCTTCAGATCACTGGGCAATGCATATATGGTATCGAATGGTCCTTTGTGCATGTCTTGCCATTGGGAAGTGAATATAAGCTTCTGAAGTGAATATATGCACTTTTTAAAAACTTTCTTTTTTTTTTAGTTCAGCGTGTCAAAAATGTTCATTCTGTGCGTAACTCAGAAGGAAAGTGACAAAAATGAGTGAATTGTCATTATATGAGTGAATTTGCTGCTATCTCTGGAAGGAAGCGAGCTTGAGCGCTGAAACTGAGGCTATACGCACTTTCATGAAAACACGCTTCTTTGAGGTTTTAAGCTCAGAACGTGAATCTGTGCATGATTCTGGCCTGGGAACTGCTTCAGATCACTGTGCTATGCATATATGGTATCGATTGGTGCAATGTGCATGTCTTGTCATAGGGAAGTGAATATAAGCTTCTGAAGTGAAAATATCCACTTTTTAAAAAACTTTCTTTTTTTTTAGTTCTGTGTGTCAAAAATGTTCATTCTGTGAGTAACAGTGTGAAAGTGACAAACATGAGTGAATTGTCACGATATGACTGAATTGGAGTAAATTTGCTGCTATCTCCGCCAGGAAGCGAGCTAGAGCCCTGAAACTGTGGCTATACGCACTTTCATGAAAACACGCTTCTTTGAGGTTTTAAGCTCAGAACGTGAATCTGTGCATGTTTCTGGCCTGGTAACTGCTTCAGATCACTGGGCAATGCATATATGGTATCGAATGGTCCTTTGTGCATGTATTGCAATTGGGAAGTGAATATAAGCTTCTGAAGTGAATATATGCACTTTTTAAAAAAACTTCTTTTTTTTTAGTTCTGTGTGTCAAAAATGTTCATTCTGTGAGAAACAGTGGAAAAGTAACAGTCATGAGTGAATTGTCACGATATGACTGAATTGGAGTAAATTTGCTGCTATCTCCGCCAGGAAGCGAGCTTGAGCCCTGAAACTGTGGCTATACGCACTTTCATGAAAACACGCTTCTTTGAGGTTTTAAGCTCAGAACGTGAATCTGTGCATGTTTCTGGCCTGGGAACTGCTTCAGATCACTGGGCAATGCATATATGGTATCGAATGGTCCTTTGTGCATGTATTGCAATTGTGAAGTGAATATAAGCTTCTGAAGTGAATATATGCACTTTTTAAAAAAACTTATTTTTTTTTAGTTCAGCGTGACGAAAATGTTAATTCTGAGCGTAACTCCGTGGGAAAGTGACATACATGAGTGAATTGTCATGATATGACTGAATTGGAGTGAATTTGCTGCTATCTCTGTAAGGAAGCGAGCTAGAGCGCTGAATCTGTGGCTTTACGCACTTTCATGAAAACACGCTTCTTTGAGGTTTTAAGCTTGGATCGTGAATCTGTGCATGCTTTTGGCCTGGGAACTGCTTCAGATCACTGTGGAATGCATATGTGGTATTGATTGGTGCACTGGGCATGTATTGCCATTGGGAAGTGAACACAAGCTTCTGAAGTGAAAATATCTACTTTTTATAAAACTTTCTCTTTTTTTAGTTCTGTGTGTCAAAAATGTTCATTCTGTGAGTAACAGTGGGAAAGTAACAATCATGAGTGAATTGTCAGGATATGACTGAATTGGACTAAATTTGATGCTATCTCTGCCAGGAAGCGAGCTAGAGCGCTGAAACTGTGGCTATACGCACTTTCATGAAAACACGCTTCTTTGAGGTTTTAAGCTCAGAACGTGAATCTGTGCATGATTCTGGCCTGGGAACTGCTTCAGATCACTGTGCTATGCATATATGGTATCGATTGGTGCAATGTGCATGTCTTGTCATAGGGAAGTGAATATAAGCTTCTGAAGTGAAAATATCCACTTTTTAAAAAACTTTCTTTTTTTTTAGTTCTGTGTGTCAAAAATGTTCATTCTGTGAGTAACAGTGTGAAAGTGACAAACATGAGTGAATTGTCATGATATGACTGAATTGGAGTAAATTTGCTGCTATCTCCGCCAGGAAGCGAGCTAGAGCCCTGAAACTGTGGCTATACGCACTTTCATGAAAACACGCTTCTTTGAGGTTTTAAGCTCAGAACGTGAATCTGTGCATGTTTCTGGCCTGGGAACTGCTTCAGATCACTGGGCAATGCATATATGGTATCAAATGGTCCTTTGTGCATGTATTGCAATTGTGAAGTGAATATAAGCTTCTGAAGTGAATATATGCACTTTTTAAAAAAACTTATTTTTTTTTAGTTCAGCGTGTCGAAAATGTTAATTCTGAGCGTAACTCCGTAGGAAAGTGACAAACATGAGTGAATTGTCATGATATGACTGAATTGGAGTGAATTTGCTGCTATCTCTGTAAGGAAGCGAGCTAGAGCGCTGAATCTGTGGCTATACGCACTTTCATGAAAACACGCTTCTTTGAGGTTTGAAGCTTGGATCGTGAATCTGTGCATGCTTTTGGCCTGGGAACTGCTTCAGATCACTGTGGAATGCATATGTGGTATTGATTGGTGCACTGGGCATGTATTGCCATTGGGAAGTGAACACAAGCTTCTGAAGTGAAAATATCTACTTTTTATAAAACTTTCTCTTTTTTTAGTTCTGTGTGTCAAAAATGTTCATTCTGTGAGTAACAGTGGGAAAGTAACAATCATGAGTGAATTGTCAGGATATGACTGAATTGGACTAAATTTGATGCTATCTCTGCCAGGAAGCGAGCTAGAGCGCTGAAACTGTGGCTATAAGCACTTTCATTAAAACACATTTCTTTGAGGTTTTAAGCTCAGAACGTGAATCTGTGCATGTTTCTGGCTTGGGAACTGCCTCAGATCACTTTGCAATGCTTATGTGCTATTGATTGGTCCTTTGAGCATGTATTGCCTTTGGGAAGTGAACACAAGCTTCTGAAGTGAAAATATCTACTTTTTATAAAACTTTCTTTTTTTTTAATTATGTGTGTCAAAAATGTTCATTCTGTGAGTAACAGCGGGAAAGTGACAAACATGAGTGAATTGTCACGATATGACTGAATAGGAGTTAATATGCTGCTATCTCTGTAAGGAAGCGAGCTAGAGCGCTGAAACTGTGGCTATACGCACTTTCATGAAAACACGCTTCTTTGAGGTTTTAAGCTCAGAACGTGAATCTGTGCATGTTTCTGGCCTGGATACTGCTTCAGATCACTGGGCAATGCATATATGGTATCGAATGGTCCTTTGTGCATGTCTTGCCATTGGGAAGTGAATATAAGCTTCTGAAGTGAATATATGCTCTTTTTAAAAACTTTCTTTTTTTTTTAGTTCAGCGTGTCAAAAATGTTCATTCTGTGCGTAACTCAGAAGGAAAGTGACAAAAATGAGTGAATTGTCATTATATGAGTGAATTTGCTGCTATCTCTGGAAGGAAGCGAGCTTGAGCGCTGAAACTGAGGCTATACGCACTTTCATGAAAACACGCTTCTTTGAGGTTTTAAGCTCAGAACGTGAATCTGTGCATGATTCTGGCCTGGGAACTGCTTCAGATCACTGTGCTATGCATATATGGTATCGATTGGTGCAATGTGCATGTCTTGTCATAGGGAAGTGAATATAAGCTTCTGAAGTGAAAATATCCACTTTTTAAAAAACTTTCTTTTTTTTTTAGTTCTGTGTGTCAAAAATGTTCATTCTGTGAGTATCAGTGTGAAAGTGACAAACATGAGTGAATTGTCACGATATGACTGAATTGGAGTAAATTTGCTGCTATCTCCGCCAGGAAGCGAGCTAGAGCCCTGAAACTGTGGCTATACGCACTTTCATGAAAACACGCTTCTTTGAGGTTTTAAGCTCAGAACGTGAATCTGTGCATGTTTCTGGCCTGGTAACTGCTTCAGATCACTGGGCAATGCATATATGGTATCGAATGGTCCTTTGTGCATGTATTGCAATTGGGAAGTGAATATAAGCTTCTGAAGTGAATATATGCACTTTTTAAAAAAACTTCTTTTTTTTTAGTTCTGTGTGTCAAAAATGTTCATTCTGTGAGAAACAGTGGAAAAGTAACAGTCATGAGTGAATTGTCACGATATGACTGAATTGGAGTAAATTTGCTGCTATCTCCGCCAGGAAGCGAGCTAGAGCCCTGAAACTGTGGCTATACGCACTTTCATGAAAACACGCTTCTTTGAGGTTTTAAGCTCAGAACGTGAATCTGTGCATGTTTCTGGCCTGGGAACTGCTTCAGATCACTGTGGAATGCATATAATGTATCAATTGGTGCAATGTGTTTGTCTTGTCATAGGGAAGTGAATATAAGCTTCTGAAGTGAAAATATCCACTTTTTAAAAAACTTTCTTTTTTTTTAGTTCTGGGTGTCAAAAATGTTCATTCTGTGAGAAACAGTGGAAAAGTAACAGTCATGAGTGAATTGTCACGATATGACTGAATTGGAGTAAATTTGCTGCTATCTCCGCCAGGAAGCGAGCTAGAGCCCTGAAACTGTGGCTATACGCACTTTCATGAAAACACGCTTCTTTGAGGTTTTAAGCTCAGAACGTGAATCTGTGCATGTTTCTGGCCTGGTAACTGCTTCAGATCACTGGGCAATGCATATATGGTATCGAATGGTCCTTTGTGCATGTATTGCAATTGGGAAGTGAATATAAGCTTCTGAAGTGAATATATGCACTTTTTAAAAAAACTTCTTTTTTTTTAGTTCTGTGTGTCAAAAATGTTCATTCTGTGAGAAACAGTGGAAAAGTAACAGTCATGAGTGAATTGTCACGATATGACTGAATTGGAGTAAATTTGCTGCTATCTCCGCCAGGAAGCGAGCTAGAGCCCTGAAACTGTGGCTATACGCACTTTCATGAAAACACGCTTCTTTGAGGTTTTAAGCTCAGAACGTGAATCTGTGCATGTTTCTGGCCTGGGAACTGCTTCAGATCACTGGGCAATGCATATATGGTATCGAATGGTCCTTTGTGCATGTATTGCAATTGGGAAGTGAATATAAGCTTCTGAAGTGAATATATGCACTTTTTAAAAAAACTTCTTTTTTTTTAGTTCTGTGTGTCAAAAATGTTCATTCTGTGAGAAACAGTGGAAAAGTAACAGTCATGAGTGAATTGTCACGATATGACTGAATTGGAGTAAATTTGCTGCTATCTCCGCCAGGAAGCGAGCTAGAGCCCTGAAACTGTGGCTATACTTTCATGAAAACACGCTTCTTTGAGGTTTTAAGCTCAGAACGTGAATCTGTGCATGTTTCTGGCCTGGGAACTGCTTCAGATCACTGGGCAATGCATATATGGTATCGAATGGTCCTTTGTGCATGTATTGCAATTGGGAAGTGAATATAAGCTTCTGAAGTGAATATATGCACTTTTTAAAAAAACTTATTTTTTTTTAGTTCAGCGTGTCGAAAATGTTAATTCTGAGCGTAACTCCGTAGGAAAGTGACAAACATGAGTGAATTGTCATGATATGACTGAATTGGAGTGAATTTGCTGCTATCTCTGTAAGGAAGCGAGCTAGAGCGCTGAATCTGTGGCTATACGCACTTTCATGAAAACACGCTTCTTTGAGGTTTTAAGCTTGGATCGTGAATCTGTGCATGCTTTTGGCCTGGGAACTGCTTCAGATCACTGTGGAATGCATATGTGGTATTGATTGGTGCACTGGGCATGTATTGCCATTGGGAAGTGAACACAAGCTTCTGAAGTGAAAATATCTACTTTTTATAAAACTTTCTCTTTTTTTAGTTCTGTGTGTCAAAAATGTTCATTCTGTGAGTAACAGTGGGAAAGTAACAATCATGAGTGAATTGTCAGGATATGACTGAATTGGACTAAATTTGATGCTATCTCTGCCAGGAAGCGAGCTAGAGCGCTGAAACTGTGGCTATAAGCACTTTCATTAAAACACACTTCTTTGAGGTTTTAAGCTCAGAACGTGAATCTGTGCATGTTTCTGGCTTGGGAACTGCTTCAGATCACTTTGCAATGCTTATGTGCTATTGATTGGTCCTTTGAGCATGTATTGCCTTTGGGAAGTGAACACAAGCTTCTGAAGTGAAAATATCTACTTTTTATAAAACTTTCTTTTTTTTTAATTATGTGTGTCAAAAATGTTCATTCTGTGAGTAACAGCGGGAAAGTGACAAACATGAGTGAATTGTCACGATATGACTGAATAGGAGTTAATATACTGCTATCTCTGTAAGGAAGCGAGCTAGAGCGCTGAAACTGTGGCTATACGCACTTTCATGAAAACACGCTTCTTTGAGGTTTTAAGCTCAGAACGTGAATCTGTGCATGTTTCTGGCCTGGATACTGCTTCAGATCACTGGGCAATGCATATATGGTATCGTATGGTCCTTTGTGCATGTCTTGCCATTGGGAAGTGAATATAAGCTTCTGAAGTGAATATATGCACTTTTTAAAAACTTTCTTTTTTTTTTAGTTCAGCGTGTCAAAAATGTTCATTCTGTGCGTAACTCAGAAGGAAAGTGACAAAAATGAGTGAATTGTCATTATATGAGTGAATTTGCTGCTATCCCTGGAAGGAAGCGAGCTTGAGCGCTGAAACTGAGGCTATACGCACTTTCATGAAAACACGCTTCTTTGAGGTTTTAAGCTCAGAACGTGAATCTGTGCATGATTCTGGCCTGGGAACTGCTTCAGATCACTGTGCTATGCATATATGGTATCGATTGGTGCAATGTGCATGTCTTGTCATAGGGAAGTGAATATAAGCTTCTGAAGTGAAAATATCCACTTTTTAAAAAACTTTCTTTTTTTTTAGTTCTGTGTGTCAAAAATGTTCATTCTGTGAGTAACAGTGTGAAAGTGACAAACATGAGTGAATTGTCACGATATGACTGAATTGGAGTAAATTTGCTGCTATCTCCGCCAGGAAGCGAGCTAGAGCCCTGAAACTGTGGCTATACGCACTTTCATGAAAACACGCTTCTTTGAGGTTTTAAGCTCAGAACGTGAATCTGTGCATGTTTCTGGCCTGGGAACTGCTTCAGATCACTGTGGAATGCATATAATGTATCAATTGGTGCAATGTGTTTGTCTTGTCATAGGGAAGTGAATATAAGCTTCTGAAGTGAAAATATCCACTTTTTAAAAAACTTTCTTTTTTTTTAGTTCTGTGTGTCAAAAATGTTCATTCTGTGAGAAACAGTGGAAAAGTAACAGTCATGAGTGAATTGTCACGATATGACTGAATTGGAGTAAATTTGCTGCTATCTCCGCCAGGAAGCGAGCTAGAGCCCTGAAACTGTGGCTATACGCACTTTCACGAAAACACGCTTCTTTGAGGTTTTAAGCTCAGAACGTGAATCTGTGCATGTTTCTGGCCTGGTAACTACTTCAGATCACTGGGCAATGCATATATGGTATCGAATGGTCCTTTGTGCATGTATTGCAATTGGGAAGTGAATATCAGCTTCTGAAGTGAATATATGCACTTTTTAAAAAAACTTCTTTTTTTTTAGTTCTGTGTGTCAAAAATGTTCATTCTGTGAGAAACAGTGGAAAAGTAACAGTCATGAGTGAATTGTCACGATATGACTGAATTGGAGTAAATTTGCTGCTATCTCCGCCAGGAAGCGAGCTAGAGCCCTGAAACTGTGGCTATACGCACTTTCATGAAAACACGCTTCTTTGAGGTTTTAAGCTCAGAACGTGAATCTGTGCATGTTTCTGGCCTGGGAACTGCTTCAGATCACTGTGGAATGCATATAATGTATCAATTGGTGCAATGTGTTTGTCTTGTCATAGGGAAGTGAATATCAGCTTCTGAAGTGAAAATATCCACTTTTTAAAAAACTTTCTTTTTTTTTAGTTCTGTGTGTCAAAAATGTTCATTCTGTGAGAAACAGTGGAAAAGTAACAGTCATGAGTGAATTGTCACGATATGACTGAATTGGAGTAAATTTGCTGCTATCTCTGCCAGGAAGCGAGCTAGAGCGCTGAAACTGTGGCTATAAGCACTTTCATTAAAACACACTTCTTTGAGGTTTTAAGCTCAGAACGTGAATCTGTGCATGTTTCTGGCTTGGGAACTGCTTCAGATCACTTTGCAATGCTTATGTGCTATTGATTGGTCCTTTGAGCATGTATTGCCTTTGGGAAGTGAACACAAGCTTCTGAAGTGAAAATATCTACTTTTTATAAAACTTTCTTTTTTTTTAATTATGTGTGTCAAAAATGTTCATTCTGTGAGTAACAGCGGGAAAGTGACAAACATGAGTGAATTGTCACGATATGACTGAATAGGAGTTAATATGCTGCTATCTCTGTAAGGAAGCGAGCTAGAGAGCTGAAACTGTGGCTATACGCACTTTCATGAAAACACGCTTCTTTGAGGTTTTAAGCTCAGAACGTGAATCTGTGCATGTTTCTGGCCTGGATACTGCTTCAGATCACTGGGCAATGCATATATGGTATCGAATGGTCCTTTGTGCATGTCTTGCCATTGGGAAGTGAATATAAGCTTCTGAAGTGAATATATGCACTTTTTAAAAACTTTCTTTTTTTTTTAGTTCAGCGTGTCAAAAATGTTCATTCTGTGCGTAACTCAGAAGGAAAGTGACAAAAATGAGTGAATTGTCATTATATGAGTGAATTTGCTGCTATCTCTGGAAGGAAGCGAGCTTGAGCGCTGAAACTGAGGCTATACGCACTTTCATGAAAACACGCTTCTTTGAGGTTTTAAGCTCAGAACGTGAATCTGTGCATGATTCTGGCCTGGGAACTGCTTCAGATCACTGTGTTATGCATATATGGTATCGATTGGTGCAATGTGCATGTCTTGTCATAGGGAAGTGAATATAAGCTTCTGAAGTGAAAATATCCACTTTTTAAAAAACTTTCTTTTTTTTTAGTTCTGTGTGTCAAAAATGTTCATTCTGTGAGTAACAGTGTGAAAGTGACAATCATGAGTGAATTGTCACGATATGACTGAATTGGAGTAAATTTGCTGCTATCTCCGCCAGGAAGCGAGCTAGAGCCCTGAAACTGTGGCTATACGCACTTTCATGAAAACACGCTTCTTTGAGGTTTTAAGCTCAGAACGTGAATCTGTGCATGTTTCTGGCCTGGTAATTGCTTCAGATCACTGGGCAATGCATATATGGTATCGAATGGTCCTTTGTGCATGTATTGCAATTGGGAAGTGAATATAAGCTTCTGAAGTGAATATATGCACTTTTTAAAAAAACTACTTTTTTTTTAGTTCTGTGTGTCAAAAATGTTCATTCTGTGAGTAAAAGTGTGAAAGTGACAAACATGAGTGAATTGTCACGATATGACTGAATTGGAGTAAATTTGCTGCTATCTCCGCCAGGAAGCGAGCTAGAGCCCTGAAACTGTGGCTATACGCACTTTCATGAAAACACGCTTCTTTGAGGTTTTAAGCTCAGAACGTGAATCTGTGCATGTTTCTGGCCTGGTAACTGCTTCAGATCACTGGGCAATGCATATATGGTATCGAATGGTCCTTTGTGCATGTATTGCAATTGGGAAGTGAATATAAGCTTCTGAAGTGAATATATGCACTTTTTAAAAAAACTTCTTTTTTTTTAGTTCTGTGTGTCAAAAATGTTCATTCTGTGAGAAACAGTGGAAAAGTAACAGTCATGAGTGAATTGTCACGATATGACTGAATTGGAGTAAATTTGCTGCTATCTCCGCCAGGAAGCGAGCTAGAGCCCTGAAACTGTGGCTATACGCACTTTCATGAAAACACGCTTCTTTGAGGTTTTAAGCTCAGAACGTGAATCTGTGCATGTTTCTGGCCTGGGAACTGCTTCAGATCACTGGGCAATGCATATATGGTATGGAATGGTCCTTTGTGCATGTATTGCAATTGTGAAGTGAATATAAGCTTCTGAAGTGAATATATGCACTTTTTAAAAAAACTTATTTTTTTTTCGTTCAGCGTGTCGAAAATGTTAATTCTGAGCGTAACTCCGCAGGAAAGTGACAAACATGAGTGAATTGTCATGATATGACTGAATTGGAGTGAATTTGCTGCTATCTCTGTAAGGAAGCGAGCTAGAGCGCTGAATCTGTGGCTATACGCACTTTCATGAAAACACGCTTCTTTGAGGTTTTAAGCTTGGATCGTGAATCTGTGCATGCTTTTGGCCTGGGAACTGCTTCAGATCACTGTGGAATGCATATGTGGTATTGATTGGTGCACTGGGCATGTATTGCCATTGGGAAGTGAACACAAGCTTCTGAAGTGAAAATATCTACTTTTTATAAAACTTTCTCTTTTTTTAGTTCTGTGTGTCAAAAATGTTCATTCTGTGAGTAACAGTGGGAAAGTAACAATCATGAGTGAATTGTCAGGATATGACTGAATTGGACTAAATTTGATGCTATCTCTGCCAGGAAGCGAGCTAGAGCGCTGAAACTGTGGCTATAAGCACTTTCATTAAAACACACTTCTTTGAGGTTTTAAACTCAGAACGTGAATCTGTGCATGTTTCTGGCTTGGGAACTGCTTCAGATCACTTTGCAATGCTTATGTGCTATTGATTGGTCCTTTGAGCATGTATTGCCTTTGGGAAGTGAACACAAGCTTCTGAAGTGAAAATATCTACTTTTTATAAAACTTTCTTTTTTTTTAATTATGTGTGTCAAAAATGTTCATTCTGTGAGTAACAGCGGGAAAGTGACAAACATGAGTGAATTGTCACGATATGACTGAATAGGAGTTAATATGCTGCTATCTCTGTAAGGAAGCGAGCTAGAGCGCTGAAACTGTGGCTATACGCACTTTCATGAAAACACGCTTCTTTGAGGTTTTAAGCTCAGAACGTGAATCTGTGCATGTTTCTGGCCTGGATACTGCTTCAGATCACTGGGCAATGCATATATGGTATCGAATGGTCCTTTGTGCATGTCTTGCCATTGGGAAGTGAATATAAGCTTCTGAAGTGAATATATGCACTTTTTAAAAACTTTCTTTTTTTTTTAGTTCAGCGTGTCAAAAATGTTCATTCTGTGCGTAACTCAGAAGGAAAGTGACAAAAATGAGTGAATTGTCATTATATGAGTGAATTTGCTGCTATCCCTGGAAGGAAGCGAGCTTGAGCGCTGAAACTGAGGCTATACGCACTTTCATGAAAACACGCTTCTTTGAGGTTTTAAGCTCAGAACGTGAATCTGTGCATGATTCTGGCCTGGGAACTGCTTCAGATCACTGTGCTATGCATATATGGTATCGATTGGTGCAATGTGCATGTCTTGTCATAGGGAAGTGAATATAAGCTTCTGAAGTGAAAATATCCACTTTTTAAAAAACTTTCTTTTTTTTTAGTTCTGTGTGTCAAAAATGTTCATTCTGTGAGTAACAGTGTGAAAGTGACAAACATGAGTGAATTGTCACGATATGACTGAATTGGAGTAAATTTGCTGCTATCTCCGCCAGGAAGCGAGCTAGAGCCCTGAAACTGTGGCTATACGCACTTTCATGAAAACACGCTTCTTTGAGGTTTTAAGCTCAGAACGTGAATCTGTGCATGTTTCTGGCCTGGGAACTGCTTCAGATCACTGTGGAATGCATATAATGTATCAATTGGTGCAATGTGTTTGTCTTGTCATAGGGAAGTGAATATAAGCTTCTGAAGTGAAAATATCCACTTTTTAAAAAACTTTCTTTTTTTTTAGTTCTGTGTGTCAAAAATGTTCATTCTGTGAGAAACAGTGGAAAAGTAACAGTCATGAGTGAATTGTCACGATATGACTGAATTGGAGTAAATTTGCTGCTATCTCCGCCAGGAAGCGAGCTAGAGCCCTGAAACTGTGGCTATACGCACTTTCACGAAAACACGCTTCTTTGAGGTTTTAAGCTCAGAACGTGAATCTGTGCATGTTTCTGGCCTGGTAACTACTTCAGATCACTGGGCAATGCATATATGGTATCGAATGGTCCTTTGTGCATGTATTGCAATTGGGAAGTGAATATAAGCTTCTGAAGTGAATATATGCACTTTTTAAAAAAACTTCTTTTTTTTTAGTTCTGTGTGTCAAAAATGTTCATTCTGTGAGAAACAGTGGAAAAGTAACAGTCATGAGTGAATTGTCACGATATGACTGAATTGGAGTAAATTTGCTGCTATCTCCGCCAGGAAGCGAGCTAGAGCCCTGAAACTGTGGCTATACGCACTTTCATGAAAACACGCTTCTTTGAGGTTTTAAGCTCAGAACGTGAATCTGTGCATGTTTCTGGCCTGGGAACTGCTTCAGATCACTGTGGAATGCATATAATGTATCAATTGGTGCAATGTGTTTGTCTTGTCATAGGGAAGTGAATATAAGCTTCTGAAGTGAAAATATCCACTTTTTAAAAAACTTTCTTTTTTTTTAGTTCTGTGTGTCAAAAATGTTCATTCTGTGAGAAACAGTGGAAAAGTAACAGTCATGAGTGAATTGTCACGATATGACTGAATTGGAGTAAATTTGCTGCTTTCTCTGCCAGGAAGCGAGCTAGAGCGCTGAAACTGTGGCTATAAGCACTTTCATTAAAACACACTTCTTTGAGGTTTTAAGCTCAGAACGTGAATCTGTGCATGTTTCTGGCTTGGGAACTGCTTCAGATCACTTTGCAATGCTTATGTGCTATTGATTGGTCCTTTGAGCATGTATTGCCTTTGGGAAGTGAACACAAGCTTCTGAAGTGAAAATATGTACTTTTTATAAAACTTTCTTTTTTTTTAATTATGTGTGTCAAAAATGTTCATTCTTTGAGTAACAGCGGGAAAGTGACAAACATGAGTGAATTGTCACGATATGACTGCATAGGAGTTAATATGCTGCTATCTCTGTAAGGAAGCGAGCTAGAGCGCTGAAACTGTGGCTATACGCACTTTCATGAAAACACGCTTCTTTGAGGTTTTAAGCTCAGAACGTGAATCTGTGCATGTTTCTGGCCTGGATACTGCTTCAGATCACTGGGCAATGCATATATGGTATCGAATGGTCCTTTGTGCATGTCTTGCCATTGGGAAGTGAATATAAGCTTCTGAAGTGAATATATGCACTTTTTAAAAACTTTCTTTTTTTTTTAGTTCAGCGTGTCAAAAATGTTCATTCTGTGCGTAACTCAGAAGGAAAGTGACAAAAATGAGTGAATTGTCATTATATGAGTGAATTTGCTGCTATCTCTGGAAGGAAGCGAGCTTGAGCGCTGAAACTGAGGCTATACGCACTTTCATGAAAACACGCTTCTTTGAGGTTTTAAGCTCAGAACGTGAATCTGTGCATGATTCTGGCCTGGGAACTGCTTCAGATCACTGTGTTATGCATATATGGTATCGATTGGTGCAATGTGCATGTCTTGTCATAGGGAAGTGAATATAAGCTTCTGAAGTGAAAATATCCACTTTTTAAAAAACTTTCTTTTTTTTTAGTTCTGTGTGTCAAAAATGTTCATTCTGTGAGTAACAGTGTGAAAGTGACAATCATGAGTGAATTGTCACGATATGACTGAATTGGAGTAAATTTGCTGCTATCTCCGCCAGGAAGCGAGCTAGAGCCCTGAAACTGTGGCTATACGCACTTTCATGAAAACACGCTTCTTTGAGGTTTTAAGCTCAGAACGTGAATCTGTGCATGTTTCTGGCCTGGTAATTGCTTCAGATCACTGGGCAATGCATATATGGTATCGAATGGTCCTTTGTGCATGTATTGCAATTGGGAAGTGAATATAAGCTTCTGAAGTGAATATATGCACTTTTTAAAAAAACTTCTTTTTTTTTAGTTCTGTGTGTCAAAAATGTTCATTCTGTGAGTAAAAGTGTGAAAGTGACAAACATGAGTGAATTGTCACGATATGACTGAATTGGAGTAAATTTGCTGCTATCTCCGCCAGGAAGCGAGCTAGAGCCCTGAAACTGTGGCTATACGCACTTTCATGAAAACACGCTTCTTTGAGGTTTTAAGCTCAGAACGTGAATCTGTGCATGTTTCTGGCCTGGTAACTGCTTCAGATCACTGGGCAATGCATATATGGTATCGAATGGTCCTTTGTGCATGTATTGCAATTGGGAAGTGAATATAAGCTTCTGAAGTGAATATATGCACTTTTTAAAAACTTTCTTTTTTTTTTAGTTCAGCGTGTCAAAAATGTTCATTCTGTGCGTAACTCAGAAGGAAAGTGACAAAAATGAGTGAATTGTCATTATATGAGTGAATTTGCTGCTATCCCTGGAAGGAAGCGAGCTTGAGCGCTGAAACTGAGGCTATACGCACTTTCATGAAAACACGCTTCTTTGAGGTTTTAAGCTCAGAACGTGAATCTGTGCATGATTCTGGCCTGGGAACTGCTTCAGATCACTGTGCTATGCATATATGGTATCGATTGGTGCAATGTGCATGTCTTGTCATAGGGAAGTGAATATAAGCTTCTGAAGTGAAAATATCCACTTTTTAAAAAACTTTCTTTTTTTTAGTTCTGTGTGTCAAAAATGTTCATTCTGTGAGTAACAGTGTGAAAGTGACAAACATGAGTGAATTGTCACGATATGACTGAATTGGAGTAAATTTGCTGCTATCTCCGCCAGGAAGCGAGCTAGAGCCCTGAAACTGTGGCTATACGCACTTTCATGAAAACACGCTTCTTTGAGGTTTTAAGCTCAGAACGTGAATCTGTGCATGTTTCTGGCCTGGGAACTGCTTCAGATCACTGTGGAATGCATATAATGTATCAATTGGTGCAATGTGTTTGTCTTGTCATAGGGAAGTGAATATAAGCTTCTGAAGTGAAAATATCCACTTTTTAAAAAACTTTCTTTTTTTTTAGTTCTGTGTGTCAAAAATGTTCATTCTGTGAGAAACAGTGGAAAAGTAACAGTCATGAGTGAATTGTCACGATATGACTGAATTGGAGTAAATTTGCTGCTATCTCCGCCAGGAAGCGAGCTAGAGCCCTGAAACTGTGGCTATACGCACTTTCACGAAAACACGCTTCTTTGAGGTTTTAAGCTCAGAACGTGAATCTGTGCATGTTTCTGGCCTGGTAACTACTTCAGATCACTGGGCAATGCATATATGGTATCGAATGGTCCTTTGTGCATGTATTGCAATTGGGAAGTGAATATAAGCTTCTGAAGTGAATATATGCACTTTTTAAAAAAACTTCTTTTTTTTTAGTTCTGTGTGTCAAAAATGTTCATTCTGTGAGAAACAGTGGAAAAGTAACAGTCATGAGTGAATTGTCACGATATGACTGAATTGGAGTAAATTTGCTGCTATCTCCGCCAGGAAGCGAGCTAGAGCCCTGAAACTGTGGCTATACGCACTTTCATGAAAACACGCTTCTTTGAGGTTTTAAGCTCAGAACGTGAATCTGTGCATGTTTCTGGCCTGGGAACTGCTTCAGATCACTGTGGAATGCATATAATGTATCAATTGGTGCAATGTGTTTGTCTTGTCATAGGGAAGTGAATATAAGCTTCTGAAGTGAAAATATCCACTTTTTAAAAAACTTTCTTTTTTTTTAGTTCTGTGTGTCAAAAATGTTCATTCTGTGAGAAACAGTGGAAAAGTAACAGTCATGAGTGAATTGTCACGATATGACTGAATTGGAGTAAATTTGCTGCTATCTCTGCCAGGAAGCGAGCTAGAGCGCTGAAACTGTGGCTATAAGCACTTTCATTAAAACACACTTCTTTGAGGTTTTAAGCTCAGAACGTGAATCTGTGCATGTTTCTGGCTTGGGAACTGCTTCAGATCACTTTGCAATGCTTATGTGCTATTGATTGGTCCTTTGAGCATGTATTGCCTTTGGGAAGTGAACACAAGCTTCTGAAGTGAAAATATCTACTTTTTATAAAACTTTCTTTTTTTTTAATTATGTGTGTCAAAAATGTTCATTCTTTGAGTAACAGCGGGAAAGTGACAAACATGAGTGAATTGTCACGATATGACTGCATAGGAGTTAATATGCTGCTATCTCTGTAAGGAAGCGAGCTAGAGCGCTGAAACTGTGGCTATACGCACTTTCATGAAAACACGCTTCTTTGAGGTTTTAAGCTCAGAACGTGAATCTGTGCATGTTTCTGGCCTGGATACTGCTTCAGATCACTGGGCAATGCATATATGGTATCGAATGGTCCTTTGTGCATGTCTTGCCATTGGGAAGTGAATATAAGCTTCTGAAGTGAATATATGCACTTTTTAAAAACTTTCTTTTTTTTTTAGTTCAGCGTGTCAAAAATGTTCATTCTGTGCGTAACTCAGAAGGAAAGTGACAAAAATGAGTGAATTGTCATTATATGAGTGAATTTGCTGCTATCTCTGGAAGGAAGCGAGCTTGAGCGCTGAAACTGAGGCTATACGCACTTTCATGAAAACACGCTTCTTTGAGGTTTTAAGCTCAGAACGTGAATCTGTGCATGATTCTGGCCTGGGAACTGCTTCAGATCACTGTGTTATGCATATATGGTATCGATTGGTGCAATGTGCATGTCTTGTCATAGGGAAGTGAATATAAGCTTCTGAAGTGAAAATATCCACTTTTTAAAAAACTTTCTTTTTTTTTAGTTCTGTGTGTCAAAAATGTTCATTCTGTGAGTAACAGTGTGAAAGTGACAATCATGAGTGAATTGTCACGATATGACTGAATTGGAGTAAATTTGCTGCTATCTCCGCCAGGAAGCGAGCTAGAGCCCTGAAACTGTGGCTATACGCACTTTCATGAAAACACGCTTCTTTGAGGTTTTAAGCTCAGAACGTGAATCTGTGCATGTTTCTGGCCTGGTAATTGCTTCAGATCACTGGGCAATGCATATATGGTATCGAATGGTCCTTTGTGCATGTATTGCAATTGGGAAGTGAATATAAGCTTCTGAAGTGAATATATGCACTTTTTAAAAAAACTTCTTTTTTTTTAGTTCTGTGTGTCAAAAATGTTCATTCTGTGAGTAAAAGTGTGAAAGTGACAAACATGAGTGAATTGTCACGATATGACTGAATTGGAGTAAATTTGCTGCTATCTCCGCCAGGAAGCGAGCTAGAGCCCTGAAACTGTGGCTATACGCACTTTCATGAAAACACGCTTCTTTGAGGTTTTAAGCTCAGAACGTGAATCTGTGCATGTTTCTGGCCTGGTAACTGCTTCAGATCACTGGGCAATGCATATATGGTATCGAATGGTCCTTTGTGCATGTATTGCAATTGGGAAGTGAATATAAGCTTCTGAAGTGAATATATGCACTTTTTAAAAACTTTCTTTTTTTTTTAGTTCAGCGTGTCAAAAATGTTCATTCTGTGCGTAACTCAGAAGGAAAGTGACAAAAATGAGTGAATTGTCATTATATGAGTGAATTTGCTGCTATCCCTGGAAGGAAGCGAGCTTGAGCGCTGAAACTGAGGCTATACGCACTTTCATGAAAACACGCTTCTTTGAGGTTTTAAGCTCAGAACGTGAATCTGTGCATGATTCTGGCCTGGGAACTGCTTCAGATCACTGTGCTATGCATATATGGTATCGATTGGTGCAATGTGCATGTCTTGTCATAGGGAAGTGAATATAAGCTTCTGAAGTGAAAATATCCACTTTTTAAAAAACTTTCTTTTTTTTAGTTCTGTGTGTCAAAAATGTTCATTCTGTGAGTAACAGTGTGAAAGTGACAAACATGAGTGAATTGTCACGATATGACTGAATTGGAGTAAATTTGCTGCTATCTCCGCCAGGAAGCGAGCTAGAGCCCTGAAACTGTGGCTATACGCACTTTCATGAAAACACGCTTCTTTGAGGTTTTAAGCTCAGAACGTGAATCTGTGCATGTTTCTGGCCTGGGAACTGCTTCAGATCACTGTGGAATGCATATAATGTATCAATTGGTGCAATGTGTTTGTCTTGTCATAGGGAAGTGAATATAAGCTTCTGAAGTGAAAATATCCACTTTTTAAAAAACTTTCTTTTTTTTTAGTTCTGTGTGTCAAAAATGTTCATTCTGTGAGAAACAGTGGAAAAGTAACAGTCATGAGTGAATTGTCACGATATGACTGAATTGGAGTAAATTTGCTGCTATCTCCGCCAGGAAGCGAGCTAGAGCCCTGAAACTGTGGCTATACGCACTTTCACGAAAACACGCTTCTTTGAGGTTTTAAGCTCAGAACGTGAATCTGTGCATGTTTCTGGCCTGGTAACTACTTCAGATCACTGGGCAATGCATATATGGTATCGAATGGTCCTTTGTGCATGTATTGCAATTGGGAAGTGAATATAAGCTTCTGAAGTGAATATATGCACTTTTTAAAAAAACTTCTTTTTTTTTAGTTCTGTGTGTCAAAAATGTTCATTCTGTGAGAAACAGTGGAAAAGTAACAGTCATGAGTGAATTGTCACGATATGACTGAATTGGAGTAAATTTGCTGCTATCTCCGCCAGGAAGCGAGCTAGAGCCCTGAAACTGTGGCTATACGCACTTTCATGAAAACACGCTTCTTTGAGGTTTTAAGCTCAGAACGTGAATCTGTGCATGTTTCTGGCCTGGGAACTGCTTCAGATCACTGTGGAATGCATATAATGTATCAATTGGTGCAATGTGTTTGTCTTGTCATAGGGAAGTGAATATAAGCTTCTGAAGTGAAAATATCCACTTTTTAAAAAACTTTCTTTTTTTTTAGTTCTGTGTGTCAAAAATGTTCATTCTGTGAGAAACAGTGGAAAAGTAACAGTCATGAGTGAATTGTCACGATATGACTGAATTGGAGTAAATTTGCTGCTATCTCTGCCAGGAAGCGAGCTAGAGCGCTGAAACTGTGGCTATAAGCACTTTCATTAAAACACACTTCTTTGAGGTTTTAAGCTCAGAACGTGAATCTGTGCATGTTTCTGGCTTGGGAACTGCTTCAGATCACTTTGCAATGCTTATGTGCTATTGATTGGTCCTTTGAGCATGTATTGCCTTTGGGAAGTGAACACAAGCTTCTGAAGTGAAAATATCTACTTTTTATAAAACTTTCTTTTTTTTTAATTATGTGTGTCAAAAATGTTCATTCTTTGAGTAACAGCGGGAAAGTGACAAACATGAGTGAATTGTCACGATATGACTGCATAGGAGTTAATATGCTGCTATCTCTGTAAGGAAGCGAGCTAGAGCGCTGAAACTGTGGCTATACGCACTTTCATGAAAACACGCTTCTTTGAGGTTTTAAGCTCAGAACGTGAATCTGTGCATGTTTCTGGCCTGGATACTGCTTCAGATCACTGGGCAATGCATATATGGTATCGAATGGTCCTTTGTGCATGTCTTGCCATTGGGAAGTGAATATAAGCTTCTGAAGTGAATATATGCACTTTTTAAAAACTTTCTTTTTTTTTTAGTTCAGCGTGTCAAAAATGTTCATTCTGTGCGTAACTCAGAAGGAAAGTGACAAAAATGAGTGAATTGTCATTATATGAGTGAATTTGCTGCTATCTCTGGAAGGAAGCGAGCTTGAGCGCTGAAACTGAGGCTATACGCACTTTCATGAAAACACGCTTCTTTGAGGTTTTAAGCTCAGAACGTGAATCTGTGCATGATTCTGGCCTGGGAACTGCTTCAGATCACTGTGTTATGCATATATGGTATCGATTGGTGCAATGTGCATGTCTTGTCATAGGGAAGTGAATATAAGCTTCTGAAGTGAAAATATCCACTTTTTAAAAAACTTTCTTTTTTTTTAGTTCTGTGTGTCAAAAATGTTCATTCTGTGAGTAACAGTGTGAAAGTGACAATCATGAGTGAATTGTCACGATATGACTGAATTGGAGTAAATTTGCTGCTATCTCCGCCAGGAAGCGAGCTAGAGCCCTGAAACTGTGGCTATACGCACTTTCATGAAAACACGCTTCTTTGAGGTTTTAAGCTCAGAACGTGAATCTGTGCATGTTTCTGGCCTGGTAATTGCTTCAGATCACTGGGCAATGCATATATGGTATCGAATGGTCCTTTGTGCATGTATTGCAATTGGGAAGTGAATATAAGCTTCTGAAGTGAATATATGCACTTTTTAAAAAAACTTCTTTTTTTTTAGTTCTGTGTGTCAAAAATGTTCATTCTGTGAGTAAAAGTGTGAAAGTGACAAACATGAGTGAATTGTCACGATATGACTGAATTGGAGTAAATTTGCTGCTATCTCCGCCAGGAAGCGAGCTAGAGCCCTGAAACTGTGGCTATACGCACTTTCATGAAAACACGCTTCTTTGAGGTTTTAAGCTCAGAACGTGAATCTGTGCATGTTTCTGGCCTGGTAACTGCTTCAGATCACTGGGCAATGCATATATGGTATCGAATGGTCCTTTGTGCATGTATTGCAATTGGGAAGTGAATATAAGCTTCTGAAGTGAATATATGCACTTTTTAAAAACTTTCTTTTTTTTTTAGTTCAGCGTGTCAAAAATGTTCATTCTGTGCGTAACTCAGAAGGAAAGTGACAAAAATGAGTGAATTGTCATTATATGAGTGAATTTGCTGCTATCCCTGGAAGGAAGCGAGCTTGAGCGCTGAAACTGAGGCTATACGCACTTTCATGAAAACACGCTTCTTTGAGGTTTTAAGCTCAGAACGTGAATCTGTGCATGATTCTGGCCTGGGAACTGCTTCAGATCACTGTGCTATGCATATATGGTATCGATTGGTGCAATGTGCATGTCTTGTCATAGGGAAGTGAATATAAGCTTCTGAAGTGAAAATATCCACTTTTTAAAAAACTTTCTTTTTTTTTAGTTCTGTGTGTCAAAAATGTTCATTCTGTGAGTAACAGTGTGAAAGTGACAAACATGAGTGAATTGTCACGATATGACTGAATTGGAGTAAATTTGCTGCTATCTCCGCCAGGAAGCGAGCTAGAGCCCTGAAACTGTGGCTATACGCACTTTCATGAAAACACGCTTCTTTGAGGTTTTAAGCTCAGAACGTGAATCTGTGCATGTTTCTGGCCTGGGAACTGCTTCAGATCACTGTGGAATGCATATAATGTATCAATTGGTGCAATGTGTTTGTCTTGTCATAGGGAAGTGAATATAAGCTTCTGAAGTGAAAATATCCACTTTTTAAAAAACTTTCTTTTTTTTTAGTTCTGTGTGTCAAAAATGTTCATTCTGTGAGAAACAGTGGAAAAGTAACAGTCATGAGTGAATTGTCACGATATGACTGAATTGGAGTAAATTTGCTGCTATCTCCGCCAGGAAGCGAGCTAGAGCCCTGAAACTGTGGCTATACGCACTTTCATGAAAACACGCTTCTTTGAGGTTTTAAGCTCAGAACGTGAATCTGTGCATGTTTCTGGCCTGGTAACTACTTCAGATCACTGGGCAATGCATATATGGTATCGAATGGTCCTTTGTGCATGTATTGCAATTGGGAAGTGAATATAAGCTTCTGAAGTGAATATATGCACTTTTTAAAAAAACTTCTTTTTTTTTAGTTCTGTGTGTCAAAAATGTTCATTCTGTGAGAAACAGTGGAAAAGTAACAGTCATGAGTGAATTGTCACGATATGACTGAATTGGAGTAAATTTGCTGCTATCTCCGCCAGGAAGCGAGCTAGAGCCCTGAAACTGTGGCTATACGCACTTTCATGAAAACACGCTTCTTTGAGGTTTTAAGCTCAGAACGTGAATCTGTGCATGTTTCTGGCCTGGGAACTGCTTCAGATCACTGTGGAATGCATATAATGTATCAATTGGTGCAATGTGTTTGTCTTGTCATAGGGAAGTGAATATAAGCTTCTGAAGTGAAAATATCCACTTTTTAAAAAACTTTCTTTTTTTTGTTCTGTGTGTCAAAAATGTTCATTCTGTGAGAAACAGTGGAAAAGTAACAGTCATGAGTGAATTGTCACGATATGACTGAATTGGAGTAAATTTGCTGCTATCTCTGCCAGGAAGCGAGCTAGAGCGCTGAAACTGTGGCTATAAGCACTTTCATTAAAACACACCTTTGAGGTTTTAAGCTCAGAACGTGAATCTGTGCATGTTTCTGGCTTGGGAACTGCTTCAGATCACTTTGCAATGCTTATGTGCTATTGATTGGTCCTTTGAGCATGTATTGCGTTTGGGAAGTGAACACAAGCTTCTGAAGTGAAAATATCTACTTTTTATAAAACTTTCTTTTTTTTTAATTATGTGTGTCAAAAATGTTCATTCTTTGAGTAACAGCGGGAAAGTGACAAACATGAGTGAATTGTCACGATATGACTGCATAGGAGTTAATATGCTGCTATCTCTGTAAGGAAGCGAGCTAGAGCGCTGAAACTGTGGCTATACGCACTTTCATGAAAACACGCTTCTTTGAGGTTTTAAGCTCAGAACGTGAATCTGTGCATGTTTCTGGCCTGGATACTGCTTCAGATCACTGGGCAATGCATATATGGTATCGAATGGTCCTTTGTGCATGTCTTGCCATTGGGAAGTGAATATAAGCTTCTGAAGTGAATATATGCACTTTTTAAAAACTTTCTTTTTTTTTTAGTTCAGCGTGTCAAAAATGTTCATTTTGTGCGTAACTCAGAAGGAAAGTGACAAAAATGAGTGAATTGTCATTATATGAGTGAATTTGCTGCTATCTCTGGAAGGAAGCGAGCTTGAGCGCTGAAACTGAGGCTATACGCACTTTCATGAAAACACGCTTCTTTGAGGTTTTAAGCTCAGAACGTGAATCTGTGCATGTTTCTGGCCTGGTAATTGCTTCAGATCACTGGGCAATGCATATATGGTATCGAATGGTCCTTTGTGCATGTATTGCAATTGGGAAGTGAATATAAGCTTCTGAAGTGAATATATGCACTTTTTAAAAAAACTTCTTTTTTTTTAGTTCTGTGTGTCAAAAATGTTCATTCTGTGAGTAAAAGTGTGAAAGTGACAAACATGAGTGAATTGTCACGATATGACTGAATTGGAGTAAATTTGCTGCTATCTCCGCCAGGAAGCGAGCTAGAGCCCTGAAACTGTGGCTATACGCACTTTCATGAAAACACGCTTCTTTGAGGTTTTAAGCTCAGAACGTGAATCTGTGCATGTTTCTGGCCTGGTAACTGCTTCAGATCACTGGGCAATGCATATATGGTATCGAATGGTCCTTTGTGCATGTATTGCAATTGGGAAGTGAATATAAGCTTCTGAAGTGAATATATGCACTTTTTAAAAAAACTTCTTTTTTTTTAGTTCTGTGTGTCAAAAATGTTCATTCTGTGAGAAACCGTGGAAAAGTAACAGTCATGAGTGAATTGTCACGATATGACTGAATTGGAGTAAATTTGCTGCTATCTCCGCCAGGAAGCGAGCTAGAGCCCTGAAACTGTGGCTATACGCACTTTCATGAAAACACGCTTCTTTGAGGTTTTAAGCTCAGAACGTGAATCTGTGCATATTTCTGGCCTGGGAACTGCTTCAGATCACTGGGCAATGCATATATGGTATCGAATGGTCCTTTGTGCATGTATTGCAATTGTGAAGTGAATATAAGCTTCTGAAGTGAATATATGCACTTTTTAAAAAAACTTATTTTTTTTTAGTTCAGCGTGTCGAAAATGTTAATTCTGAGCGTAACTCCGTAGGAAAGTGACAAACATGAGTGAATTGTCATGATATGACTGAATTGGAGTGAATTTGCTGCTATCTCTGTAAGGAAGCGAGCTAGAGCGCTGAATCTGTGGCTATACGCACTTTCATGAAAACACGCTTCTTTGAGGTTTTAAGCTTGGATCGTGAATCTGTGCATGCTTTTGGCCTGGGAACTGCTTCAGATCACTGTGGAATGCATATGTGGTATTGATTGGTGCACTGGGCATGTATTGCCATTGGGAAGTGAACACAAGCTTCTGAAGTGAAAATATCTACTTTTTATAAAACTTTCTCTTTTTTTACTTCTGTGTGTCAAAAATGTTCATTCTGTGAGTAACAGTGGGAAAGTAACAATCATGAGTGAATTGTCAGGATATGACTGAATTGGACTAAATTTGATGCTATCTCTGCCAGGAAGCGAGCTAGAGCGCTGAAACTGTGGCTATAAGCACTTTCATTAAAACACACTTCTTTGAGGTTTTAAGCTCAGAACGTGAATCTGTGCATGTTTCTGGCTTGGGAACTGCTTCAGATCACTGTGGAATGCATATGTGCTATTGATTGGTCCTTTGAGCATGTATTGCCTTTGGGAAGTGAACACAAGCTTCTGAAGTGAAAATATCTACTTTTTATAAAACTTTCTTTTTTTTTAATTATGTGTGTCAAAAATGTTCATTCTGTGAGTAACAGCGGGAAAGTGACAAACATGAGTGAATTGTCACGATATGACTGCATAGGAGTTAATATGCTGCTATCTCTGTAAGGAAGCGAGCTAGAGCGCTGAAACTGTGGCTATACGCACTTTCATGAAAACACGCTTCTTTGAGGTTTTAAGCTCAGAACGTGAATCTGTGCATGTTTCTGGCCTGGATACTGCTTCAGATCACTGGGCAATGCATATATGGTATCGAATGGTCCTTTGTGCATGTCTTGCCATTGGGAAGTGAATATAAGCTTCTGAAGTGAATATAGGCACTTTTTAAAAACTTTCTTTTTTTTTTGTTCAGCGTGTCAAAAATGTTCATTCTATGCGTAACTCAGAAGGAAAGTGACAAAAATGAGTGAATTGTCATTATATGAGTGAATTTGCTGCTATCTCTGGAAGGAAGCGAGCTTGAGCGCTGAAACTGAGGCTATACGCACTTTCATGAAAACACGCTTCTTTGAGGTTTTAAGCTCAGAACGTGAATCTGTGCATGATTCTGGCCTGGGAACTGCTTCAGATCACTGTGCTATGCATATATGGTATCGATTGGTGCAATGTGCATGTCTTGTCATAGGGAAGTGAATATAAGCTTCTGAAGTGAAAATATCCACTTTTTAAAAAACTTTCTTTTTTTTTAGTTCTGTGTGTCAAAAATGTTCATTCTGTGAGAAACAGTGGAAAAGTAACAGTCATGAGTGAATTGTCACGATATGACTGAATTGGAGTAAATTTGCTGCTATCTCCGCCAGGAAGCGAGCTAGAGCCCTGAAACTGTGGCTATACGCACTTTCATGAAAACACGCTTCTTTGAGGTTTTAAGCTCAGAACGTGAATCTGTGCATGTTTCTGGCCTGGGAACTGCTTCAGATCACTGTGGAATGCATATAATGTATCAATTGGTGCAATGTGTTTGTCTTGTCATAGGGAAGTGAATATAAGCTTCTGAAGTGAAAATATCCACTTTTTAAAAAACTTTCTTTTTTTTTAGTTCTGTGTGTCAAAAATGTTCATTCTGTGAGAAACAGTGGAAAAGTAACAGTCATGAGTGAATTGTCACGATATGACTGAATTGGAGTAAATTTGCTGCTATCTCTGCCAGGAAGCGAGCTAGAGCGCTGAAACTGTGGCTATAAGCACTTTCATTAAAACACACTTCTTTGAGGTTTTAAGCTCAGAACGTGAATCTGTGCATGTTTCTGGCTTGGGAACTGCTTCAGATCACTTTGCAATGCTTATGTGCTATTGATTGGTCCTTTGAGCATGTATTGCCTTTGGGAAGTGAACACAAGCTTCTGAAGTGAAAATATCTACTTTTTATAAAACGTTCTTTTTTTTTAATTATGTGTGTCAAAAATGTTCATTCTTTGAGTAACAGCGGGAAAGTGACAAACATGAGTGAATTGTCACGATATGACTGCATAGGAGTTAATATGCTGCTATCTCTGTAAGGAAGCGAGCTAGAGCGCTGAAACTGTGGCTATACGCACTTTCATGAAAACACGCTTCTTTGAGGTTTTAAGCTCAGAACGTGAATCTGTGCATGTTTCTGGCCTGGATACTGCTTCAGATCACTGGGCAATGCATATATGGTATCGAATGGTCCTTTGTGCATGTCTTGCCATTGGGAAGTGAATATAAGCTTCTGAAGTGAATATATGCACTTTTTAAAAACTTTCTTTTTTTTTTAGTTCAGCGTGTCAAAAATGTTCATTCTGTGCGTAACTCAGAAGGAAAGTGACAAAAATGAGTGAATTGTCATTATATGAGTGAATTTGCTGCTATCTCTGGAAGGAAGCGAGCTTGAGCGCTGAAACTGAGGCTATACGCACTTTCATGAAAACACGCTTCTTTGAGGTTTTAAGCTCAGAACGTGAATCTGTGCATGATTCTGGCCTGGGAACTGCTTCAGATCACTGTGTTATGCATATATGGTATCGATTGGTGCAATGTGCATGTCTTGTCATAGGGAAGTGAATATAAGCTTCTGAAGTGAAAATATCCACTTTTTAAAAAACTTTCTTTTTTTTTAGTTCTGTGTGTCAAAAATGTTCATTCTGTGAGTAACAGTGTGAAAGTGACAATCATGAGTGAATTGTCACGATATGACTGAATTGGAGTAAATTTGCTGCTATCTCCGCCAGGAAGCGAGCTAGAGCCCTGAAACTGTGGCTATACGCACTTTCATGAAAACACGCTTCTTTGAGGTTTTAAGCTCAGAACGTGAATCTGTGCATGTTTCTGGCCTGGTAATTGCTTCAGATCACTGGGCAATGCATATATGGTATCGAATGGTCCTTTGTGCATGTATTGCAATTGGGAAGTGAATATAAGCTTCTGAAGTGAATATATGCACTTTTTAAAAAAACTTCTTTTTTTTTAGTTCTGTGTGTCAAAAATGTTCATTCTGTGAGTAAAAGTGTGAAAGTGACAAACATGAGTGAATTGTCACGATATGACTGAATTGGAGTAAATTTGCTGCTATCTCCGCCAGGAAGCGAGCTAGAGCCCTGAAACTGTGGCTATACGCACTTTCATGAAAACACGCTTCTTTGAGGTTTTAAGCTCAGAACGTGAATCTGTGCATGTTTCTGGCCTGGTAACTGCTTCAGATCACTGGGCAATGCATATATGGTATCGAATGGTCCTTTGTGCATGTATTGCAATTGGGAAGTGAATATAAGCTTCTGAAGTGAATATATGCACTTTTTAAAAACTTTCTTTTTTTTTTAGTTCAGCGTGTCAAAAATGTTCATTCTGTGCGTAACTCAGAAGGAAAGTGACAAAAATGAGTGAATTGTCATTATATGAGTGAATTTGCTGCTATCCCTGGAAGGAAGCGAGCCTGAGCGCTGAAACTGAGGCTATACGCACTTTCATGAAAACACGCTTCTTTGAGGTTTTAAGCTCAGAACGTGAATCTGTGCATGATTCTGGCCTGGGAACTGCTTCAGATCACTGTGCTATGCATATATGGTATCGATTGGTGCAATGTGCATGTCTTGTCATAGGGAAGTGAATATAAGCTTCTGAAGTGAAAATATCCACTTTTTAAAAAACTTTCTTTTTTTTTAGTTCTGTGTGTCAAAAATGTTCATTCTGTGAGTAACAGTGTGAAAGTGACAAACATGAGTGAATTGTCACGATATGACTGAATTGGAGTAAATTTGCTGCTATCTCCGCCAGGAAGCGAGCTAGAGCCCTGAAACTGTGGCTATACGCACTTTCATGAAAACACGCTTCTTTGAGGTTTTAAGCTCAGAACGTGAATCTGTGCATGTTTCTGGCCTGGGAACTGCTTCAGATCACTGTGGAATGCATATAATGTATCAATTGGTGCAATGTGTTTGTCTTGTCATAGGGAAGTGAATATAAGCTTCTGAAGTGAAAATATCCACTTTTTAAAAAACTTTCTTTTTTTTTAGTTCTGTGTGTCAAAAATGTTCATTCTGTGAGAAACAGTGGAAAAGTAACAGTCATGAGTGAATTGTCACGATATGACTGAATTGGAGTAAATTTGCTGCTATCTCCGCCAGGAAGCGAGCTAGAGCCCTGAAACTGTGGCTATACGCACTTTCACGAAAACACGCTTCTTTGAGGTTTTAAGCTCAGAACGTGAATCTGTGCATGTTTCTGGCCTGGTAACTACTTCAGATCACTGGGCAATGCATATATGGTATCGAATGGTCCTTTGTGCATGTATTGCAATTGGGAAGTGAATATAAGCTTCTGAAGTGAATATATGCACTTTTTAAAAAAACTTCTTTTTTTTTAGTTCTGTGTGTCAAAAATGTTCATTCTGTGAGAAACAGTGGAAAAGTAACAGTCATGAGTGAATTGTCACGATATGACTGAATTGGAGTAAATTTGCTGCTATCTCCGCCAGGAAGCGAGCTAGAGCCCTGAAACTGTGGCTATACGCACTTTCATGAAAACACGCTTCTTTGAGGTTTTAAGCTCAGAACGTGAATCTGTGCATGTTTCTGGCCTGGGAACTGCTTCAGATCACTGTGGAATGCATATAATGTATCAATTGGTGCAATGTGTTTGTCTTGTCATAGGGAAGTGAATATAAGCTTCTGAAGTGAAAATATCCACTTTTTAAAAAACTTTCTTTTTTTTTAGTTCTGTGTGTCAAAAATGTTCATTCTGTGAGAAACAGTGGAAAAGTAACAGTCATGAGTGAATTGTCACGATATGACTGAATTGGAGTAAATTTGCTGCTATCTCTGCCAGGAAGCGAGCTAGAGCGCTGAAACTGTGGCTATAAGCACTTTCATTAAAACACACTTCTTTGAGGTTTTAAGCTCAGAACGTGAATCTGTGCATGTTTCTGGCTTGGGAACTGCTTCAGATCACTTTGCAATGCTTATGTGCTATTGATTGGTCCTTTGAGCATGTATTGCCTTTGGGAAGTGAACACAAGCTTCTGAAGTGAAAATATCTACTTTTTATAAAACTTTCTTTTTTTTTAATTATGTGTGTCAAAAATGTTCATTCTTTGAGTAACAGCGGGAAAGTGACAAACATGAGTGAATTGTCACGATATGACTGCATAGGAGTTAATATGCTGCTATCTCTGTAAGGAAGCGAGCTAGAGCGCTGAAACTGTGGCTATACGCACTTTCATGAAAACACGCTTCTTTGAGGTTTTAAGCTCAGAACGTGAATCTGTGCATGTTTCTGGCCTGGATACTGCTTCAGATCACTGGGCAATGCATATATGGTATCGAATGGTCCTTTGTGCATGTCTTGCCATTGGGAAGTGAATATAAGCTTCTGAAGTGAATATATGCACTTTTTAAAAACTTTCTTTTTTTTTTTAGTTCAGCGTGTCAAAAATGTTCATTCTGTGCGTAACTCAGAAGGAAAGTGACAAAAATGAGTGAATTGTCATTATATGAGTGAATTTGCTGCTATCTCTGGAAGGAAGCGAGCTTGAGCGCTGAAACTGAGGCTATACGCACTTTCATGAAAACACGCTTCTTTGAGGTTTTAAGCTCAGAACGTGAATCTGTGCATGATTCTGGCCTGGGAACTGCTTCAGATCACTGTGCTATGCATATATGGTATCGATTGGTGCAATGTGCATGTCTTGTCATAGGGAAGTGAATATAAGCTTCTGAAGTGAAAATATCTACTTTTTATAAAACTTTCTTTTTTTTTAATTATGTGTGTCAAAAATGTTCATTCTGTGAGTAACAGCGGGAAAGTGACAAACATGAGTGAATTGTCACGATATGACTGAATAGGAGTTAATATGCTGCTATCTCTGTAAGGAAGCGAGCTAGAGCGCTGAAACTGTGGCTATACGCACTTTCATGAAAACACGCTTCTTTGAGGTTTTAAGCTCAGAACGTGAATCTGTGCATGTTTCTGGCCTGGTAATTGCTTCAGATCACTGGGCAATGCATATATGGTATCGAATGGTCCTTTGTGCATGTATTGCAATTGGGAAGTGAATATAAGCTTCTGAAGTGAATATATGCACTTTTTAAAAAAACTTCTTTTTTTTTAGTTCTGTGTGTCAAAAATGTTCATTCTGTGAGTAAAAGTGTGAAAGTGACAAACATGAGTGAATTGTCACGATATGACTGAATTGGAGTAAATTTGCTGCTATCTCCGCCAGGAAGCGAGCTAGAGCCCTGAAACTGTGGCTATACGCACTTTCATGAAAACACGCTTCTTTGAGGTTTTAAGCTCAGAACGTGAATCTGTGCATGTTTCTGGCCTGGTAACTGCTTCAGATCACTGGGCAATGCATATATGGTATCGAATGGTCCTTTGTGCATGTATTGCAATTGGGAAGTGAATATAAGCTTCTGAAGTGAATATATGCACTTTTTAAAAAAACTTCTTTTTTTTTAGTTCTGTGTGTCAAAAATGTTCATTCTGTGAGAAACAGTGGAAAAGTAACAGTCATGAGTGAATTGTCACGATATGACTGAATTGGAGTAAATTTGCTGCTATCTCCGCCAGGAAGCGAGCTAGAGCCCTGAAACTGTGGCTATACGCACTTTCATGAAAACACGCTTCTTTGAGGTTTTAAGCTCAGAACGTGAATCTGTGCATGTTTCTGGCCTGGGAACTGCTTCAGATCACTGGGCAATGCATATATGGTATGGAATGGTCCTTTGTGCATGTATTGCAATTGTGAAGTGAATATAAGCTTCTGAAGTGAATATATGCACTTTTTAAAAAAACTTATTTTTTTTTAGTTCAGCGTGTCGAAAATGTTAATTCTGAGCGTAACTCCGTAGGAAAGTGACAAACATGAGTGAATTGTCATGATATGACTGAATTGGAGTGAATTTGCTTCTATCTCTGTAAGGAAGCGAGCTAGAGCGCTGAATCTGTGGCTATACGCACTTTCATGAAAACACGCTTCTTTGAGGTTTTAAGCTTGGATCGTGAATCTGTGCATGCTTTTGGCCTGGGAACTGCTTCAGATCACTGTGGAATGCATATGTGGTATTGATTGGTGCACTGGGCATGTATTGCCATTGGGAAGTGAACACAAGCTTCTGAAGTGAAAATATCTACTTTTTATAAAACTTTCTCTTTTTTTAGTTCTGTGTGTCAAAAATGTTCATTCTGTGAGTAACAGTGGGAAAGTAACAATCATGAGTGAATTGTCAGGATATGACTGAATTGGACTAAATTTGATGCTATCTCTGCCAGGAAGCGAGCTAGAGCGCTGAAACTGTGGCTATAAGCACTTTCATTAAAACACACTTCTTTGAGGTTTTAAACTCAGAACGTGAATCTGTGCATGTTTCTGGCTTGGGAACTGCTTCAGATCACTTTGCAATGCTTATGTGCTATTGATTGGTCCTTTGAGCATGTATTGCCTTTGGGAAGTGAACACAAGCTTCTGAAGTGAAAATATCTACTTTTTATAAAACTTTCTTTTTTTTTAATTATGTGTGTCAAAAATGTTCATTCTGTGAGTAACAGCGGGAAAGTGACAAACATGAGTGAATTGTCACGATATGACTGAATAGGAGTTAATATGCTGCTATCTCTGTAAGGAAGCGAGCTAGAGCGCTGAAACTGTGGCTATACGCACTTTCATGAAAACACGCTTCTTTGAGGTTTTAAGCTCAGAACGTGAATCTGTGCATGTTTCTGGCCTGGATACTGCTTCAGATCACTGGGCAATGCATATATGGCATCGAATGGTCCTTTGTGCATGTCTTGCCATTGGGAAGTGAATATAAGCTTCTGAAGTGAATATATGCACTTTTTAAAAACTTTCTTTTTTTTTTAGTTCAGCGTGTCAAAAATGTTCATTCTGTGCGTAACTCAGAAGGAAAGTGACAAAAATGAGTGAATTGTCATTATATGAGTGAATTTGCTGCTATCTCTGGAAGGAAGCGAGCTTGAGCGCTGAAACTGAGGCTATACGCACTTTCATGAAAACACGCTTCTTTGAGGTTTTAAGCTCAGAACGTGAATCTGTGCATGTTTCTGGCTTGGGAACTGCTTCAGATCACTGTGCTATGCATATATGGTATCGATTGGTGCAATGTGCATGTCTTGTCATAGGGAAGTGAATATAAGCTTCTGAAGTGAAAATATCCACTTTTTAAAAAACTTTCTTTTTTTTTAGTTCTGTGTGTCAAAAATGTTCATTCTGTGAGTAACAGTGTGAAAGTGACAAACATGAGTGAATTGTCACGATATGACTGAATTGGAGTAAATTTGCTGCTATCTCCGCCAGGAAGCGAGCTAGAGCCCTGAAACTGTGGCTATACGCACTTTCATGAAAACACGCTTCTTTGAGGTTTTAAGCTCAGAACGTGAATCTGTGCATGTTTCTGGCCTGGGAACTGCTTCAGATCACTGTGGAATGCATATAATGTATCAATTGGTGCAATGTGTTTGTCTTGTCATAGGGAAGTGAATATAAGCTTCTGAAGTGAAAATATCCACTTTTTAAAAAACTTTCTTTTTTTTTAGTTCTGTGTGTCAAAAATGTTCATTCTGTGAGAAACAGTGGAAAAGTAACAGTCATGAGTGAATTGTCACGATATGACTGAATTGGAGTAAATTTGCTGCTATCTCCGCCAGGAAGCGAGCTAGAGCCCTGAAACTGTGGCTATACGCACTTTCATGAAAACACGCTTCTTTGAGGTTTTAAGCTCAGAACGTGAATCTGTGCATGTTTCTGGCCTGGTAACTACTTCAGATCACTGGGCAATGCATATATGGTATCGAATGGTCCTTTGTGCATGTATTGCAATTGGGAAGTGAATATAAGCTTCTGAAGTGAATATATGCACTTTTTAAAAAAACTTCTTTTTTTTTAGTTCTGTGTGTCAAAAATGTTCATTCTGTGAGAAACAGTGGAAAAGTAACAGTCATGAGTGAATTGTCACGATATGACTGAATTGGAGTAAATTTGCTGCTATCTCCGCCAGGAAGCGAGCTAGAGCCCTGAAACTGTGGCTATACGCACTTTCATGAAAACACGCTTCTTTGAGGTTTTAAGCTCAGAACGTGAATCTGTGCATGTTTCTGGCCTGGGAACTGCTTCAGATCACTGTGGAATGCATATAATGTATCAATTGGTGCAATGTGTTTGTCTTGTCATAGGGAAGTGAATATAAGCTTCTGAAGTGAAAATATCCACTTTTTAAAAAACTTTCTTTTTTTTGTTCTGTGTGTCAAAAATGTTCATTCTGTGAGAAACAGTGGAAAAGTAACAGTCATGAGTGAATTGTCACGATATGACTGAATTGGAGTAAATTTGCTGCTATCTCTGCCAGGAAGCGAGCTAGAGCGCTGAAACTGTGGCTATAAGCACTTTCATTAAAACACACTTCTTTGAGGTTTTAAGCTCAGAACGTGAATCTGTGCATGTTTCTGGCTTGGGAACTGCTTCAGATCACTTTGCAATGCTTATGTGCTATTGATTGGTCCTTTGAGCATGTATTGCCTTTGGGAAGTGAACACAAGCTTCTGAAGTGAAAATATCTACTTTTTATAAAACTTTCTTTTTTTTTAATTATGTGTGTCAAAAATGTTCATTCTTTGAGTAACAGCGGGAAAGTGACAAACATGAGTGAATTGTCACGATATGACTGCATAGGAGTTAATATGCTGCTATCTCTGTAAGGAAGCGAGCTAGAGCGCTGAAACTGTGGCTATACGCACTTTCATGAAAACACGCTTCTTTGAGGTTTTAAGCTCAGAACGTGAATCTGTGCATGTTTCTGGCCTGGATACTGCTTCAGATCACTGGGCAATGCATATATGGTATCGAATGGTCCTTTGTGCATGTCTTGCCATTGGGAAGTGAATATAAGCTTCTGAAGTGAATATATGCACTTTTTAAAAACTTTCTTTTTTTTTTAGTTCAGCGTGTCAAAAATGTTCATTCTGTGCGTAACTCAGAAGGAAAGTGACAAAAATGAGTGAATTGTCATTATATGAGTGAATTTGCTGCTATCTCTGGAAGGAAGCGAGCTTGAGCGCTGAAACTGAGGCTATACGCACTTTCATGAAAACACGCTTCTTTGAGGTTTTAAGCTCAGAACGTGAATCTGTGCATGTTTCTGGCCTGGTAATTGCTTCAGATCACTGGGCAATGCATATATGGTATCGAATGGTCCTTTGTGCATGTATTGCAATTGGGAAGTGAATATAAGCTTCTGAAGTGAATATATGCACTTTTTAAAAAAACTTCTTTTTTTTTAGTTCTGTGTGTCAAAAATGTTCATTCTGTGAGTAAAAGTGTGAAAGTGACAAACATGAGTGAATTGTCACGATATGACTGAATTGGAGTAAATTTGCTGCTATCTCCGCCAGGAAGCGAGCTAGAGCCCTGAAACTGTGGCTATACGCACTTTCATGAAAACACGCTTCTTTGAGGTTTTAAGCTCAGAACGTGAATCTGTGCATGTTTCTGGCCTGGTAACTGCTTCAGATCACTGGGCAATGCATATATGGTATCGAATGGTCCTTTGTGCATGTATTGCAATTGGGAAGTGAATATAAGCTTCTGAAGTGAATATATGCACTTTTTAAAAAAACTTCTTTTTTTTTAGTTCTGTGTGTCAAAAATGTTCATTCTGTGAGAAACCGTGGAAAAGTAACAGTCATGAGTGAATTGTCACGATATGACTGAATTGGAGTAAATTTGCTGCTATCTCCGCCAGGAAGCGAGCTAGAGCCCTGAAACTGTGGCTATACGCACTTTCATGAAAACACGCTTCTTTGAGGTTTTAAGCTCAGAACGTGAATCTGTGCATGTTTCTGGCCTGGGAACTGCTTCAGATCACTGGGCAATGCATATATGGTATCGAATGGTCCTTTGTGCATGTATTGCAATTGTGAAGTGAATATAAGCTTCTGAAGTGAATATATGCACTTTTTAAAAAAACTTATTTTTTTTTAGTTCAGCGTGTCGAAAATGTTAATTCTGAGCGTAACTCCGTAGGAAAGTGACAAACATGAGTGAATTGTCATGATATGACTGAATTGGAGTGAATTTGCTGCTATCTCTGTAAGGAAGCGAGCTAGAGCGCTGAATCTGTGGCTATACGCACTTTCATGAAAACACGCTTCTTTGAGGTTTTAAGCTTGGATCGTTAATCTGTGCATGCTTTTGGCCTGGGAACTGCTTCAGATCACTGTGGAATGCATATGTGGTATTGATTGGTGCACTGGGCATGTATTGCCATTGGGAAGTGAACACAAGCTTCTGAAGTGAAAATATCTACTTTTTATAAAACTTTCTCTTTTTTACTTCTGTGTGTCAAAAATGTTCATTCTGTGAGTAACAGTGGGAAAGTAACAATCATGAGTGAATTGTCAGGATATGACTGAATTGGACTAAATTTGATGCTATCTCTGCCAGGAAGCGAGCTAGAGCGCTGAAACTGTGGCTATAAGCACTTTCATTAAAACACACTTCTTTGAGGTTTTAAGCTCAGAACGTGAATCTGTGCATGTTTCCGGCTTGGGAACTGCTTCAGATCACTGTGGAATGCATATGTGCTATTGATTGGTCCTTTGAGCATGTATTGCCTTTGGGAAGTGAACACAAGCTTCTGAAGTGAAAATATCTACTTTTTATAAAACTTTCTTTTTTTTTAATTATGTGTGTCAAAAATGTTCATTCTGTGAGTAACAGCGGGAAAGTGACAAACATGAGTGAATTGTCACGATATGACTGAATAGGAGTTAATATGCTGCTATCTCTGTAAGGAAGCGAGCTAGAGCGCTGAAACTGTGGCTATACGCACTTTCATGAAAACACGCTTCTTTGAGGTTTTAAGCTCAGAACGTGAATCTGTGCATGTTTCTGGCCTGGATACTGCTTCAGATCACTGGGCAATGCATATATGGTATCGAATGGTCCTTTGTGCATGTCTTGCCATTGGGAAGTGAATATAAGCTTCTGAAGTGAATATATGCACTTTTTAAAAACTTTCTTTTTTTTTTGTTCAGCGTGTCAAAAATGTTCATTCTATGCGTAACTCAGAAGGAAAGTGACAAAAATGAGTGAATTGTCATTATATGAGTGAATTTGCTGCTATCTCTGGAAGGAAGCGAGCTTGAGCGCTGAAACTGAGGCTATACGCACTTTCATGAAAACACGCTTCTTTGAGGTTTTAAGCTCAGAACGTGAATCTGTGCATGATTCTGGCCTGGGAACTGCTTCAGATCACTGTGCTATGCATATATGGTATCGATTGGTGCAATGTGCATGTCTTGTCATAGGGAAGTGAATATAAGCTTCTGAAGTGAAAATATCCACTTTTTAAAAAACTTTCTTTTTTTTTAGTTCTGTGTGTCAAAAATGTTCATTCTGTGAGAAACAGTGGAAAAGTAACAGTCATGAGTGAATTGTCACGATATGACTGAATTGGAGTAAATTTGCTGCTATCTCCGCCAGGAAGCGAGCTAGAGCCCTGAAACTGTGGCTATACGCACTTTCATGAAAACACGCTTCTTTGAGGTTTTAAGCTCAGAACGTGAATCTGTGCATGTTTCTGGCCTGGGAACTGCTTCAGATCACTGTGGAATGCATATAATGTATCAATTGGTGCAATGTGTTTGTCTTGTCATAGGGAAGTGAATATAAGCTTCTGAAGTGAAAATATCCACTTTTTAAAAAACTTTCTTTTTTTTTAGTTCTGTGTGTCAAAAATGTTCATTCTGTGAGAAACAGTGGAAAAGTAACAATCATGAGTGAATTGTCAGGATATGACTGAATTGGACTAAATTTGATGCTATCTCTGCCAGGAAGCAAGCTAGAGCGCTGAAACTGTGGCTATAAGCACTTTCATTAAAACACACTTCTTTGAGGTTTTAAGCTCAGAACGTGAATCTGTGCATGTTTCTGGCTTGGGAACTGCTTCAGATCACTTTGCAATGCTTATGTGCTATTGATTGGTCCTGTGAGCATGTATTGCCTTTGGGAAGTGAACACAAGCTTCTGAAGTGAAAATATCTACTTTTTATAAAACTTTCTTTTTTTTAATTATGTGTGTCAAAAATGTTCATTCTGTGAGTAACAGCGGGAAAGTGACAAACATGAGTGAATTGTCACGATATGACTGAATAGGAGTAAATTTGCTGCTATCTCCGCCAGGAAGCGAGCTAGAGCCCTGAAACTGTGGCTATACGCACTTTCATGAAAACACGCTTCTTTGAGGTTTTAAGCTCAGAACGTGAATCTGTGCATGTTTCTGGCCTGGGAACTGCTTCAGATCACTGTGGAATGCATATAATGTATCAATTGGTGCAATGTGTTTGTCTTGTCATAGGGAAGTGAATATAAGCTTCTGAAGTGAAAATATCCACTTTTTAAAAAACTTTCTTTTTTTTTAGTTCTGTGTGTCAAAAATGTTCATTCTGTGAGAAACAGTGGAAAAGTAACAGTCATGAGTGAATTGTCACGATATGACTGAATTGGAGTAAATTTGCTGCTATCTCCGCCAGGAAGCGAGCTAGAGCCCTGAAACTGTGGCTATACGCACTTTCATGAAAACACGCTTCTTTGAGGTTTTAAGCTCAGAACGTGAATCTGTGCATGTTTCTGGCCTGGTAACTGCTTCAGATCACTGGGCAATGCATATATGGTATCGAATGGTCCTTTGTGCATGTATTGCAATTGGGAAGTGAATATAAGCTTCTGAAGTGAATATATGCACTTTTTAAAAAAACTTCTTTTTTTTTAGTTCTGTGTGTCAAAAATGTTCATTCTGTGAGAAACAGTGGAAAAGTAACAGTCATGAGTGAATTGTCACGATATGACTGAATTGGAGTAAATTTGCTGCTATCTCCGCCAGGAAGCGAGCTAGAGCCCTGAAACTGTGGCTATACGCACTTTCATGAAAACACGCTTCTTTGAGGTTTTAAGCTCAGAACGTGAATCTGTGCATGTTTCTGGCCTGGGAACTGCTTCAGATCACTGGGCAATGCATATATGGTATCGAATGGTCCTTTGTGCATGTATTGCAATTGTGAAGTGAATATAAGCTTCTGAAGTGAATATATGCACTTTTTAAAAAAACTTATTTTTTTTTAGTTCAGCGTGTCGAAAATGTTAATTCTGTGCGTAACTCCGTAGGAAAGTGACAAACATGAGTGAATTGTCATGATATGACTGAATTGGAGTGAATTTGCTGCTATCTCTGTAAGGAAGCGAGCTAGAGCGCTGAATCTGTGGCTATACGCACTTTCATGAAAACACGCTTCTTTGAGGTTTTAAGCTTGGATCGTGAATCTGTGCATGCTTTTGGCCTGGGAACTGCTTCAGATCACTGTGGAATGCATATGTGGTATTGATTGGTGCACTGGGCATGTATTGCCATTGTGAAGTGAACACAAGCTTCTGAAGTGAAAATATCTACTTTTTATAAAACTTTCTCTTTTTTTAGTTCTGTGTGTCAAAAATGTTCATTCTGTGAGTAACAGTGGGAAAGTAACAATCATGAGTGAATTGTCAGGATATGACTGAATTGGACTAAATTTGATGCTATCTCTGCCAGGAAGCGAGCTAGAGCGCTGAAACTGTGGCTATAAGCACTTTCATTAAAAGACACTTCTTTGAGGTTTTAAGCTCAGAACGTGAATCTGTGCATGTTTCTGGCTTGGGAACTGCTTCAGATCACTTTGCAATGCTTATGTGCTATTGATTGGTCCTGTGAGCATGTATTGCCTTTGGGAAGTGAACACAAGCTTCTGAAGTGAAAATATCTACTTTTTATAAAACTTTCTTTTTTTTTAATTATGTGTGTCAAAAATGTTCATTCTGTGAGTAACAGCGGGAAAGTGACAAACATGAGTGAATTGTCACGATATGACTGAATAGGAGTTAATATGCTGCTATCTCTGTAAGGAAGCGAGCTAGAGCGCTGAAACTGTGGCTATACGCACTTTCATGAAAACACGCTTCTTTGAGGTTTTAAGCTCAGAACGTGAATCTGTGCATGTTTCTGGCCTGGATACTGCTTCAGATCACTGGGCAATGCATATATGGTATCGAATGGTCCTTTGTGCGTGTCTTGCCATTGGGAAGTGAATATAAGCTTCTGAAGTGAATATATGCACTTTTTAAAAACTTTCTTTTTTTTTTAGTTCAGCGTGTCAAAAATGTTCATTCTGTGCGTAACTCAGAAGGAAAGTGACAAAAAATGAGTGAATTGTCATTATATGAGTGAATTTGCTGCTATCTCTGGAAGGAAGCGAGCTTGAGCGCTGAAACTGAGGCTATACGCACTTTCATGAAAACACGCTTCTTTGAGGTTTTAAGCTCAGAACGTGAATCTGTGCATGATTCTGGCCTGGGAACTGCTTCAGATCACTGTGCTATGCATATATGGTATCGATTGGTGCAATGTGCATGTCTTGTCATAGGGAAGTGAATATAAGCTTCTGAAGTGAAAATATCCACTTTTTAAAAAACTTTCTTTTTTTTTTAGTTCTGTGTGTCAAAAATGTTCATTCTGTGAGTAACAGTGTGAAAGTGACAAACATGAGTGAATTGTCACGATATGACTGAATTGGAGTAAATTTGCTGCTATCTCCGCCAGGAAGCGAGCTAGAGCCCTGAAACTGTGGCTATACGCACTTTCATGAAAACACGCTTCTTTGAGGTTTTAAGCTCAGAACGTGAATCTGTGCATGTTTCTGGCCTGGTAACTGCTTCAGATCACTGGGCAATGCATATATGGTATCGAATGGTCCTTTGTGCATGTATTGCAATTGGGAAGTGAATATAAGCTTCTGAAGTGAATATATGCACTTTTTAAAAAAACTTCTTTTTTTTTAGTTCTGTGTGTCAAAAATGTTCATTCTGTGAGTAACAGTGTGAAAGTGACAAACATGAGTGAATTGTCACGATATGACTGAATTGGAGTAAATTTGCTGCTATCTCCGCCAGGAAGCGAGCTAGAGCCCTGAAACTGTGGCTATACGCACTTTCATGAAAACACGCTTCTTTGAGGTTTTAAGCTCAGAACGTGAATCTGTGCATGTTTCTGGCCTGGTAACTGCTTCAGATCACTGGGCAATGCATATATGGTATCGAATGGTCCTTTGTGCATGTATTGCAATTGGGAAGTGAATATAAGCTTCTGAAGTGAATATATGCACTTTTTAAAAAAACTTCTTTTTTTTTAGTTCTGTGTGTCAAAAATGTTCATTCTGTGAGAAACAGTGGAAAAGTAACAGTCATGAGTGAATTGTCACGATATGACTGAATTGGAGTAAATTTGCTGCTATCTCCGGCAGGAAGCGAGCTAGAGCCCTGAAACTGTGGCTATACGCACTTTCATGAAAACACGCTTCTTTGAGGTTTTAAGCTCAGAACGTGAATCTGTGCATGTTTCTGGCCTGGTAACTGCTTCAGATCACTGGGCAATGCATATATGGTATCGAATGGTCCTTTGTGCATGTATTGCAATTGGGAAGTGAATATAAGCTTCTGAAGTGAATATATGCACTTTTTAAAAAAACTTCTTTTTTTTTTAGTTCTGTGTGTCAAAAATGTTCATTCTGTGAGAAACAGTGGAAAAGTAACAGTCATGAGTGAATTGTCACGATATGACTGAATTGGAGTAAATTTGCTGCTATCTCCGCCAGGAAGCGAGCTAGAGCCCTGAAACTGTGGCTATACGCACTTTCATGAAAACACGCTTCTTTGAGGTTTTAAGCTCAGAACGTGAATCTGTGCATGTTTCTGGCCTGGGAACTGCTTCAGATCACTGGGCAATGCATATATGGTATCGAATGGTCCTTTGTGCATGTATTGCAATTGTGAAGTGAATATAAGCTTCTGAAGTGAATATATGCACTTTTTAAAAAAACTTATTTTTTTTTAGTTCAGCGTGTCGAAAATGTTAATTCTGAGCGTAACTCCGTAGGAAAGTGACAAACATGAGTGAATTGTCATGATATGACTGAATTGGAGTGAATTTGCTGCTATCTCTGTAAGGAAGCGAGCTAGAGCGCTGAATCTGTGGCTATACGCACTTTCATGAAAACACGCTTCTTTGAGGTTTTAAGCTTGGATCGTGAATCTGTGCATGCTTTTGGCCTGGGAACTGCTTCAGATCACTGTGGAATGCATATGTGGTATTGATTGGTGCACTGGGCATGTATTGCCATTGGGAAGTGAACACAAGCTTCTGAAGTGAAAATATCTACTTTTTATAAAACTTTCTCTTTTTTTAGTTCTGTGTGTCAAAAATGTTCATTCTGTGAGTAACAGTGGGAAAGTAACAATCATGAGTGAATTGTCAGGATATGACTGAATTGGACTAAATTTGATGCTATCTCTGCCAGGAAGCGAGCTAGAGCGCTGAAACTGTGGCTATAAACACTTTCATGAAAACACGCTTCTTTGAGGTTTTAAGCTCAGAACGTGAATCTGTGCATGTTTCTGGCTTGGGAACTGCTTCAGATCACTTTGCAATGCTTATGTGCTATTGATTGGTCCTTTGAGCATGTATTGCCTTTGGGAAGTGAACACAAGCTTCTGAAGTGAAAATATCTACTTTTTATAAAACTTTCTTTTTTTTAATTATGTGTGTCAAAAATGTTCATTCTGTGAGTAACAGCGGGAAAGTGACAAACATGAGTGAATTGTCACGATATGACTGAATAGGAGTTAATATGCTGCTATCTCTGTTAGGAAGCGAGCTAGAGCGCTGAAACTGTGGCTATACGCACTTTCATGAAAACACGCTTCTTTGAGGTTTTAAGCTCAGAACGTGAATCTGTGCATGTTTCTGGCCTGGATACTGCTTCAGATCACTGGGCAATGCATATATGGTATCGAATGGTCCTTTGTGCATGTCTTGCCATTGGGAAGTGAATATAAGCTTCTGAAGTGAATACATGCACTTTTTAAAAACTTTCTTTTTTTTTTAGTTCAGCGTGTCAAAAATGTTCATTCTGTGCGTAACTCAGAAGGAAAGTGACAAAAATGAGTGAATTGTCATTATATGAGTGAATTTGCTGCTATCTCTGGAAGGAAGCGAGCTTGAGCGCTGAAACTGAGGCTATACGCACTTTCATGAAAACACGCTTCTTTGAGGTTTTAAGCTCAGAACGTGAATCTGTGCATGATTCTGGCCTGGGAACTGCTTCAGATCACTGTGCTATGCATATATGGTATCGATTGGTGCAATGTGCATGTCTTGTCATAGGGAAGTGAATATAAGCTTCTGAAGTGAAAATATCCACTTTTTAAAAAACTTTCTTTTTTTTTAGTTCTGTGTGTCAAAAATGTTCATTCTGTGAGTAACAGTGTGAAAGTGACAAACATGAGTGAATTGTCACGATATGACTGAATTGGAGTAAATTTGCTGCTATCTCCGCCAGGAAGCGAGCTAGAGCCCTGAAACTGTGGCTATACGCACTTTCATGAAAACACGCTTCTTTGAGGTTTTAAGCTCAGAACGTGAATCTGTGCATGTTTCTGGCCTGGTAACTGCTTCAGATCACTGGGCAATGCATATATGGTATCGAATGGTCCTTTGTGCATGTATTGCAATTGGGAAGTGAATATAAGCTTCTGAAGTGAATATATGCACTTTTTAAAAAAACTTCTTTTTTTTTAGTTCTGTGTGTCAAAAATGTTCATTCTGTGAGAAACAGTGGAAAAGTAACAGTCATGAGTGAATTGTCACGATATGACTGAATTGGAGTAAATTTGCTGCTATCTCCGCCAGGAAGCGAGCTAGAGCCCTGAAACTGTGGCTATACGCACTTTCATGAAAACACGCTTCTTTGAGGTTTTAAGCTCAGAACGTGAATCTGTGCATGTTTCTGGCCTGGGAACTGCTTCAGATCACTGTGGAATGCATATAATGTATCAATTGGTGCAATGTGTTTGTCTTGTCATAGGGAAGTGAATATAAGCTTCTGAAGTGAAAATATCCACTTTTTAAAAAACTTTCTTTTTTTTTAGTTCTGTGTGTCAAAAATGTTCATTCTGTGAGAAACAGTGGAAAAGTAACAGTCATGAGTGAATTGTCACGATATGACTGAATTGGAGTAAATTTGCTGCTATCTCCGCCAGGAAGCGAGCTAGAGCCCTGAAACTGTGGCTATACGCACTTTCATGAAAACACGCTTCTTTGAGGTTTTAAGCTCAGAACGTGAATCTGTGCATGTTTCTGGCCTGGTAACTGCTTCAGATCACTGGGCAATGCATATATGGTATCGAATGGTCCTTTGTGCATGTATTGCAATTGGGAAGTGAATATAAGCTTCTGAAGTGAATATATGCACTTTTTAAAAAAACTTATTTTTTTTTAGTTCAGCGTGTCGAAAATGTTAATTCTGAGCGTAACTCCGTAGGAAAGTGACAAACATGAGTGAATTGTCATGATATGACTGAATTGGAGTGAATTTGCTGCTATCTCTGTAAGGAAGCGAGCTAGAGCGCTGAATCTGTGGCTATACGCACTTTCATGAAAACACGCTTCTTTGAGGTTTTAAGCTTGGATCGTGAATCTGTGCATGCTTTTGGCCTGGGAACTGCTTCAGATCACTGTGGAATGCATATGTGGTATTGATTGGTGCACTGGGCATGTATTGCCATTGGGAAGTGAACACAAGCTTCTGAAGTGAAAATATCTACTTTTTATAAAACTTTCTCTTTTTTTAGTTCTGTGTGTCAAAAATGTTCATTCTGTGAGTAACAGTGGGAAAGTAACAATCATGAGTGAATTGTCAGGATATGACTGAATTGGACTAAATTTGATGCTATCTCTGCCAGGAAGCAAGCTAGAGCGCTGAAACTGTGGCTATAAGCACTTTCATTAAAACACACTTCTTTGAGGTTTTAAGCTCAGAACGTGAATCTGTGCATGTTTCTGGCTTGGGAACTGCTTCAGATCACTTTGCAATGCTTATGTGCTATTGATTGGACCTTTGAGCATGTATTGCCTTTGGGAAGTGAACACAAGCTTCTGAAGTGAAAATATCTACTTTTTATAAAACTTTCTTTTTTTTAATTATGTGTGTCAAAAATGTTCATTCTGTGAGTAACAGCGGGAAAGTGACAAACATGAGTGAATTGTCACGATATGACTGAATAGGAGTTAATATGCTGCTATCTCTGTAAGGAAGCGAGCTAGAGCGCTGAAACTGTGGCTATACGCACTTTCATGAAAACACGCTTCTTTGAGGTTTTAAGCTCAGAACGTGAATCTGTGCATGTTTCTGGCCTGGATACTGCTTCAGATCACTGGGCAATGCATATATGGTATCGAATGGTCCTTTGTGCATGTCTTGCCATTGGGAAGTGAATATAAGCTTCTGAAGTGAATATATGCACTTTTTAAAAACTTTCTTTTTTTTTTAGTTCAGCGTGTCAAAAATGTTCATTCTGTGCGTAACTCAGAAGGAAAGTGACAAAAATGAGTGAATTGTCATTATATGAGTGAATTTGCTGCTATCTCTGGAAGGAAGCGAGCTTGAGCGCTGAAACTGAGGCTATACGCACTTTCATGAAAACACGCTTCTTTGAGGTTTTAAGCTCAGAACGTGAATCTGTGCATGATTCTGGCCTGGGAACTGCTTCAGATCACTGTGCTATGCATATATGGTATCGATTGGTGCAATGTGCATGTCTTGTCATAGGGAAGTGAATATAAGCTTCTGAAGTGAAAATATCCACTTTTTAAAAAACTTTCTTTTTTTTTAGTTCTGTGTGTCAAAAATGTTCATTCTGTGAGTAACAGTGTGAAAGTGACAAACATGAGTGAATTGTCACGATATGACTGAATTGGAGTAAATTTGCTGCTATCTCCGCCAGGAAGCGAGCTAGAGCCCTGAAACTGTGGCTATACGCACTTTCAAGAAAACACGCTTCTTTGAGGTTTTAAGCTCAGAACGTGAATCTGTGCATGTTTCTGGCCTGGTAACTGCTTCAGATCACTGGGCAATGCATATATGGTATCGAATGGTCCTTTGTGCATGTATTGCAATTGGGAAGTGAATATAAGCTTCTGAAGTGAATATATGCACTTTTTAAAAAAACTTCTTTTTTTTTAGTTCTGTGTGTCAAAAATGTTCATTCTGTGAGTAACAGTGTGAAAGTGACAAACATGAGTGAATTGTCACGATATGACTGAATTGGAGTAAATTTGCTGCTATCTCCGCCAGGAAGCGAGCTAGAGCCCTGAAACTGTGGCTATACGCACTTTCATGAAAACACGCTTCTTTGAGGTTTTAAGCTCAGAACGTGAATCTGTGCATGTTTCTGGCCTGGTAACTGCTTCAGATCACTGGGCAATGCATATATGGTATCGAATGGTCCTTTGTGCATGTATTGCAATTGGGAAGTGAATATAAGCTTCTGAAGTGAATATATGCACTTTTTAAAAAAACTTCTTTTTTTTTAGTTCTGTGTGTCAAAAATGTTCATTCTGTGAGAAACAGTGGAAAAGTAACAGTCATGAGTGAATTGTCACGATATGACTGAATTGGAGTAAATTTGCTGCTATCTCCGCCAGGAAGCGAGCTAGAGCCCTGAAACTGTGGCTATACGCACTTTAATGAAAACACGCTTCTTTGAGGTTTTAAGCTCAGAACGTGAATCTGTGCATGTTTCTGGCCTGGTAACTGCTTCAGATCACTGGGCAATGCATATATGGTATCGAATGGTCCTTTGTGCATGTATTGCAATTGGGAAGTGAATATAAGCTTCTGAAGTGAATATATGCACTTTTTAAAAAAACTTATTTTTTTTTAGTTCAGCGTGTCGAAAATGTTAATTCTGAGCGTAACTCCGTAGGAAAGTGACAAACATGAGTGAATTGTCATGATATGACTGAATTGGAGTGAATTTGCTGCTATCTCTGTAAGGAAGCGAGCTAGAGCGCTGAATCTGTGGCTATACGCACTTTCATGAAAACACGCTTCTTTGAGGTTTTAAGCTTGGATCGTGAATCTGTGCATGCTTTTGGCCTGGGAACTGCTTCAGATCACTGTGGAATGCATATGTGGTATTGATTGGTGCACTGGGCATGTATTGCCATTGGGAAGTGAACACAAGCTTCTGAAGTGAAAATATCTACTTTTTATAAAACTTTCTCTTTTTTTAGTTCTGTGTGTCAAAAATGTTCATTCTGTGAGTAACAGTGGGAAAGTAACAATCATGAGTGAATTGTCAGGATATGACTGAATTGGACTAAATTTGATGCTATCTCTGCCAGGAAGCAAGCTAGAGCGCTGAAACTGTGGCTATAAGCACTTTCATTAAAACACACTTCTTTGAGGTTTTAAGCTCAGAACGTGAATCTGTGCATGTTTCTGGCTTGGGAACTGCTTCAGATCACTTTGCAATGCTTATGTGCTATTGATTGGTCCTTTGAGCATGTATTGCCTTTGGGAAGTGAACACAAGCTTCTGAAGTGAAAATATCTACTTTTTATAAAACTTTCTTTTTTTTAATTATGTGTGTCAAAAATGTTCATTCTGTGAGTAACAGCGGGAAAGTGACAAACATGAGTGAATTGTCACGATATGACTGAATAGGAGTTAATATGCTGCTATCTCTGTAAGGAAGCGAGCTAGAGCGCTGAAACTGTGGCTATACGCACTTTCATGAAAACACGCTTCTTTGAGGTTTTAAGCTCAGAACGTGAATCTGTGCATGTTTCTGGCCTGGATACTGCTTCAGATCACTGGGCAATGCATATATGGTATCGAATGGTCCTTTGTGCATGTCTTGCCATTGGGAAGTGAATATAAGCTTCTGAAGTGAATATATGCACTTTTTAAAAACTTTCTTTTTTTTTTAGTTCAGCGTGTCAAAAATGTTCATTCTGTGCGTAACTCAGAAGGAAAGTGACAAAAATGAGTGAATTGTCATTATATGAGTGAATTTGCTGCTATCTCTGGAAGGAAGCGAGCTTGAGCGCTGAAACTGAGGCTATACGCACTTTCATGAAAACACGCTTCTTTGAGGTTTTAAGCTCAGAACGTGAATCTGTGCATGATTCTGGCCTGGGAACTGCTTCAGATCACTGTGCTATGCATATATGGTATCGATTGGTGCAATGTGCATGTCTTGTCATAGGGAAGTGAATATAAGCTTCTGAAGTGAAAATATCCACTTTTTAAAAAACTTTCTTTTTTTTTAGTTCTGTGTGTCAAAAATGTTCATTCTGTGAGTAACAGTGTGAAAGTGACAAACATGAGTGAATTGTCACGATATGACTGAATTGGAGTAAATTTGCTGCTATCTCCGCCAGGAAGCGAGCTAGAGCCCTGAAACTGTGGCTATACGCACTTTCAAGAAAACACGCTTCTTTGAGGTTTTAAGCTCAGAACGTGAATCTGTGCATGTTTCTGGCCTGGTAACTGCTTCAGATCACTGGGCAATGCATATATGGTATCGAATGGTCCTTTGTGCATGTATTGCAATTGGGAAGTGAATATAAGCTTCTGAAGTGAATATATGCACTTTTTAAAAAAACTTCTTTTTTTTTAGTTCTGTGTGTCAAAAATGTTCATTCTGTGAGTAACAGTGTGAAAGTGACAAACATGAGTGAATTGTCACGATATGACTGAATTGGAGTAAATTTGCTGCTATCTCCGCCAGGAAGCGAGCTAGAGCCCTGAAACTGTGGCTATACGCACTTTCATGAAAACACGCTTCTTTGAGGTTTTAAGCTCAGAACGTGAATCTGTGCATGTTTCTGGCCTGGTAACTGCTTCAGATCACTGGGCAATGCATATATGGTATCGAATGGTCCTTTGTGCATGTATTGCAATTGGGAAGTGAATATAAGCTTCTGAAGTGAATATATGCACTTTTTAAAAAAACTTCTTTTTTTTTAGTTCTGTGTGTCAAAAATGTTCATTCTGTGAGAAACAGTGGAAAAGTAACAGTCATGAGTGAATTGTCACGATATGACTGAATTGGAGTAAATTTGCTGCTATCTCCGCCAGGAAGCGAGCTAGAGCCCTGAAACTGTGGCTATACGCACTTTCATGAAAACACGCTTCTTTGAGGTTTTAAGCTCAGAACGTGAATCTGTGCATGTTTCTGGCCTGGTAACTGCTTCAGATCACTGGGCAATGCATATATGGTATCGAATGGTCCTTTGTGCATGTATTGCAATTGGGAAGTGAATATAAGCTTCTGAAGTGAATATATGCACTTTTTAAAAAAACTTCTTTTTTTTTAGTTCTGTGTGTCAAAAATGTTCATTCTGTGAGAAACAGTGGAAAAGTAACAGTCATGAGTGAATTGTCACGATATGACTGAATTGGAGTAAATTTGCTGCTATCTCCGCCAGGAAGCGAGCTAGAGCCCTGAAACTGTGGCTATACGCACTTTCATGAAAACACGCTTCCTTGAGGTTTTAAGCTCAGAACGTGAATCTGTGCATGTTTCTGGCCTGGGAACTGCTTCAGATCACTGGGCAATGCATATATGGTATCGAATGGTCCTTTGTGCATGTATTGCAATTGTGAAGTGAATATAAGCTTCTGAAGTGAATATATGCACTTTTTAAAAAAACTTATTTTTTTTTAGTTCAGCGTGTCGAAAATGTTAATTCTGAGCGTAACTCCGTAGGAAAGTGACAAACATGAGTGAATTGTCATGATATGACTGAATTGGAGTGAATTTGCTGCTATCTCTGTAAGGAAGCGAGCTAGAGCGCTGAATCTGTGGCTATACGCACTTTCATGAAAACACGCTTCTTTGAGGTTTTAAGCTTGGATCGTGAATCTGTGCATGCTTTTGGCCTGGGAACTGCTTCAGATCACTGTGGAATGCATATGTGGTATTGATTGGTGCACTGGGCATGTATTGCCATTGGGAAGTGAACACAAGCTTCTGAAGTGAAAATATCTACTTTTTATAAAACTTTCTCTTTTTTTAGTTCTGTGTGTCAAAAATGTTCATTCTGTGAGTAACAGTGGGAAAGTAACAATCATGAGTGAATTGTCAGGATATGACTGAATTGGACTAAATTTGATGCTATCTCTGCCAGGAAGCGAGCTAGAGCGCTGAAACTGTGGCTATAAACACTTTCATTAAAACACACTTCTTTGAGGTTTTAAGCTCAGAACGTGAATCTGTGCATGTTTCTGGCTTGGGAACTGCTTCAGATCACTTTGCAATGCTTATGTGCTATTGATTGGTCCTTTGAGCATGTATTGCCTTTGGGAAGTGAACACAAGCTTCTGAAGTGAAAATATCTACTTTTTATAAAACTTTCTTTTTTTTAATTATGTGTGTCAAAAATGTTCATTCTGTGAGTAACAGCGGGAAAGTGACAAACATGAGTGAATTGTCACGATATGACTGAATAGGAGTTAATATGCTGCTATCTCTGTAAGGAAGCGAGCTAGAGCGCTGAAACTGTGGCTATACGCACTTTCATGAAAACACGCTTCTTTGAGGTTTTAAGCTCAGAACGTGAATCTGTGCATGTTTCTGGCCTGGATACTGCTTCAGATCACTGGGCAATGCATATATGGTATCGAATGGTCCTTTGTGCATGTCTTGCCATTGGGAAGTGAATATAAGCTTCTGAAGTGAATATATGCACTTTTTAAAAACTTTCTTTTTTTTTTAGTTCAGCGTGTCAAAAATGTTCATTCTGTGCGTAACTCAGAAGGAAAGTGACAAAAATGAGTGAATTGTCATTATATGAGTGAATTTGCTGCTATCTCTGGAAGGAAGCGAGCTTGAGCGCTGAAACTGAGGCTATACGCACTTTCATGAAAACACGCTTCTTTGAGGTTTTAAGCTCAGAACGTGAATCTGTGCATGATTCTGGCCTGGGAACTGCTTCAGATCACTGTGCTATGCATATATGGTATCGATTGGTGCAATGTGCATGTCTTGTCATAGGGAAGTGAATATAAGCTTCTGAAGTGAAAATATCCACTTTTTAAAAAACTTTCTTTTTTTTTAGTTCTGTGTGTCAAAAATGTTCATTCTGTGAGTAACAGTGTGAAAGTGACAAACATGAGTGAATTGTCACGATATGACTGAATTGGAGTAAATTTGCTGCTATCTCCGCCAGGAAGCGAGCTAGAGCCCTGAAACTGTGGCTATACGCACTTTCATGAAAACACGCTTCTTTGAGGTTTTAAGCTCAGAACGTGAATCTGTGCATGTTTCTGGCCTGGATACTGCTTCAGATCACTGGGCAATGCATATATGGTATCGAATGGTCCTTTGTGCATGTCTTGCCATTGGGAAGTGAATATAAGCTTCTGAAGTGAATATATGCACTTTTTAAAAACTTTCTTTTTTTTTTAGTTCAGCGTGTCAAAAATGTTCATTCTGTGCGTAACTCAGAAGGAAAGTGACAAAAATGAGTGAATTGTCATTATATGAGTGAATTTGCTGCTATCTCTGGAAGGAAGCGAGCTTGAGCGCTGAAACTGAGGCTATACGCACTTTCATGAAAACACGCTTCTTTGAGGTTTTAAGCTCAGAACGTGAATCTGTGCATGATTCTGGCCTGGGAACTGCTTCAGATCACTGTGCTATGCATATATGGTATCGATTGGTGCAATGTGCATGTCTTGTCATAGGGAAGTGAATATAAGCTTCTGAAGTGAAAATATCCACTTTTTAAAAAACTTTCTTTTTTTTTAGTTCTGTGTGTCAAAAATGTTCATTCTGTGAGTAACAGTGTGAAAGTGACAAACATGAGTGAATTGTCACGATATGACTGAATTGGAGTAAATTTGCTGCTATCTCCGCCAGGAAGCGAGCTAGAGCCCTGAAACTGTGGCTATACGCACTTTCATGAAAACACGCTTCTTTGAGGTTTTAAGCTCAGAACGTGAATCTGTGCATGTTTCTGGCCTGGTAACTGCTTCAGATCACTGGGCAATGCATATATGGTATCGAATGGTCCTTTGTGCATGTATTGCAATTGGGAAGTGAATATAAGCTTCTGAAGTGAATATATGCACTTTTTAAAAAAACTTCTTTTTTTTTAGTTCTGTGTGTCAAAAATGTTCATTCTGTGAGTAACAGTGTGAAAGTGACAAACATGAGTGAATTGTCACGATATGACTGAATTGGAGTAAATTTGCTGCTATCTCCGCCAGGAAGCGAGCTAGAGCCCTGAAACTGTGGCTATACGCACTTTCATGAAAACACGCTTCTTTGAGGTTTTAAGCTCAGAACGTGAATCTGTGCATGTTTCTGGCCTGGTAACTGCTTCAGATCACTGGGCAATGCATATATGGTATCGAATGGTCCTTTGTGCATGTATTGCAATTGGGAAGTGAATATAAGCTTCTGAAGTGAATATATGCACTTTTTAAAAAAACTTCTTTTTTTTTAGTTCTGTGTGTCAAAAATGTTCATTCTGTGAGAAACAGTGGAAAAGTAACAGTCATGAGTGAATTGTCACGATATGACTGAATTGGAGTAAATTTGCTGCTATCTCCGCCAGGAAGCGAGCTAGAGCCCTGAAACTGTGGCTATACGCACTTTCATGAAAACACGCTTCTTTGAGGTTTTAAGCTCAGAACGTGAATCTGTGCATGTTTCTGGCCTGGTAACTGCTTCAGATCACTGGGCAATGCATATATGGTATCGAATGGTCCTTTGTGCATGTATTGCAATTGGGAAGTGAATATAAGCTTCTGAAGTGAATATATGCACTTTTTAAAAAAACTTCTTTTTTTTTAGTTCTGTGTGTCAAAAATGTTCATTCTGTGAGAAACAGTGGAAAAGTAACAGTCATGAGTGAATTGTCACGATATGACTGAATTGGAGTAAATTTGCTGCTATCTCCGCCAGGAAGCGAGCTAGAGCCCTGAAACTGTGGCTATACGCACTTTCATGAAAACACGCTTCCTTGAGGTTTTAAGCTCAGAACGTGAATCTGTGCATGTTTCTGGCCTGGGAACTGCTTCAGATCACTGGGCAATGCATATATGGTATCGAATGGTCCTTTGTGCATGTATTGCAATTGTGAAGTGAATATAAGCTTCTGAAGTGAATATATGCACTTTTTAAAAAAACTTATTTTTTTTTAGTTCAGCGTGTCGAAAATGTTAATTCTGAGCGTAACTCCGTAGGAAAGTGACAAACATGAGTGAATTGTCATGATATGACTGAATTGGAGTGAATTTGCTGCTATCTCTGTAAGGAAGCGAGCTAGAGCGCTGAATCTGTGGCTATACGCACTTTCATGAAAACACGCTTCTTTGAGGTTTTAAGCTTGGATCGTGAATCTGTGCATGCTTTTGGCCTGGGAACTGCTTCAGATCACTGTGGAATGCATATGTGGTATTGATTGGTGCACTGGGCATGTATTGCCATTGGGAAGTGAACACAAGCTTCTGAAGTGAAAATATCTACTTTTTATAAAACTTTCTCTTTTTTTAGTTCTGTGTGTCAAAAATGTTCATTCTGTGAGTAACAGTGGGAAAGTAACAATCATGAGTGAATTGTCAGGATATGACTGAATTGGACTAAATTTGATGCTATCTCTGCCAGGAAGCGAGCTAGAGCGCTGAAACTGTGGCTATAAACACTTTCATTAAAACACACTTCTTTGAGGTTTTAAGCTCAGAACGTGAATCTGTGCATGTTTCTGGCTTGGGAACTGCTTCAGATCACTTTGCAATGCTTATGTGCTATTGATTGGTCCTTTGAGCATGTATTGCCTTTGGGAAGTGAACACAAGCTTCTGAAGTGAAAATATCTCCTTTTTATAAAACTTTCTTTTTTTTAATTATGTGTGTCAAAAATGTTCATTCTGTGAGTAACAGCGGGAAAGTGACAAACATGAGTGAATTGTCACGATATGACTGAATAGGAGTTAATATGCTGCTATCTCTGTAAGGAAGCGAGCTAGAGCGCTGAAACTGTGGCTATACGCACTTTCATGAAAACACGCTTCTTTGAGGTTTTAAGCTCAGAACGTGAATCTGTGCATGTTTCTGGCCTGGATACTGCTTCAGATCACTGGGCAATGCATATATGGTATCGAATGGTCCTTTGTGCATGTCTTGCCATTGGGAAGTGAATATAAGCTTCTGAAGTGAATATATGCACTTTTTAAAAACTTTCTTTTTTTTTTAGTTCAGCGTGTCAAAAATGTTCATTCTGTGCGTAACTCAGAAGGAAAGTGACAAAAATGAGTGAATTGTCATTATATGAGTGAATTTGCTGCTATCTCTGGAAGGAAGCGAGCTTGAGCGCTGAAACTGAGGCTATACGCACTTTCATGAAAACACGCTTCTTTGAGGTTTTAAGCTCAGAACGTGAATCTGTGCATGATTCTGGCCTGGGAACTGCTTCAGATCACTGTGCTATGCATATATGGTATCGATTGGTGCAATGTGCATGTCTTGTCATAGGGAAGTGAATATAAGCTTCTGAAGTGAAAATATCCACTTTTTAAAAAACTTTCTTTTTTTTTAGTTCTGTGTGTCAAAAATGTTCATTCTGTGAGTAACAGTGTGAAAGTGACAAACATGAGTGAATTGTCACGATATGACTGAATTGGAGTAAATTTGCTGCTATCTCCGCCAGGAAGCGAGCTAGAGCCCTGAAACTGTGGCTATACGCACTTTCATGAAAACACGCTTCTTTGAGGTTTTAAGCTCAGAACGTGAATCTGTGCATGTTTCTGGCCTGGTAACTGCTTCAGATCACTGGGCAATGCATATATGGTATCGAATGGTCCTTTGTGCATGTATTGCAATTGGGAAGTGAATATAAGCTTCTGAAGTGAATATATGCACTTTTTAAAAAAACTTCTTTTTTTTTTAGTTCTGTGTGTCAAAAATGTTCATTCTGTGAGTAACAGTGTGAAAGTGACAAACATGAGTGAATTGTCACGATATGACTGAATTGGAGTAAATTTGCTGCTATCTCCGCCAGGAAGCGAGCTAGAGCCCTGAAACTGTGGCTATACGCACTTTCATGAAAACACGCTTCTTTGAGGTTTTAAGCTCAGAACGTGAATCTGTGCATGTTTCTGGCCTGGTAACTGCTTCAGATCACTGGGCAATGCATATATGGTATCGAATGGTCCTTTGTGCATGTATTGCAATTGGGAAGTGAATATAAGCTTCTGAAGTGAATATATGCACTTTTTAAAAAAACTTCTTTTTTTTTAGTTCTGTGTGTCAAAAATGTTCATTCTGTGAGAAACAGTGGAAAAGTAACAGTCATGAGTGAATTGTCACGATATGACTGAATTGGAGTAAATTTGCTGCTATCTCCGCCAGGAAGCGAGCTAGAGCCCTGAAACTGTGGCTATACGCACTTTCATGAAAACACGCTTCTTTGAGGTTTTAAGCTCAGAACGTGAATCTGTGCATGTTTCTGGCCTGGTAACTGCTTCAGATCACTGGGCAATGCATATATGGTATCGAATGGTCCTTTGTGCATGTATTGCAATTGGGAAGTGAATATAAGCTTCTGAAGTGAATATATGCACTTTTTAAAAAAACTTCTTTTTTTTTAGTTCTGTGTGTCAAAAATGTTCATTCTGTGAGAAACAGTGGAAAAGTAACAGTCATGAGTGAATTGTCACGATATGACTGAATTGGAGTAAATTTGCTGCTATCTCCGCCAGGAAGCGAGCTAGAGCCCTGAAACTGTGGCTATACGCACTTTCATGAAAACACGCTTCCTTGAGGTTTTAAGCTCAGAACGTGAATCTGTGCATGTTTCTGGCCTGGGAACTGCTTCAGATCACTGGGCAATGCATATATGGTATCGAATGGTCCTTTGTGCATGTATTGCAATTGTGAAGTGAATATAAGCTTCTGAAGTGAATATATGCACTTTTTAAAAAAACTTATTTTTTTTTAGTTCAGCGTGTCGAAAATGTTAATTCTGAGCGTAACTCCGTAGGAAAGTGACAAACATGAGTGAATTGTCATGATATGACTGAATTGGAGTGAATTTGCTGCTATCTCTGTAAGGAAGCGAGCTAGAGCGCTGAATCTGTGGCTATACGCACTTTCATGAAAACACGCTTCTTTGAGGTTTTAAGCTTGGATCGTGAATCTGTGCATGCTTTTGGCCTGGGAACTGCTTCAGATCACTGTGGAATGCATATGTGGTATTGATTGGTGCACTGGGCATGTATTGCCATTGGGAAGTGAACACGAGCTTCTGAAGTGAAAATATCTACTTTTTATAAAACTTTCTCTTTTTTTAGTTCTGTGTGTCAAAAATGTTCATTCTGTGAGTAACAGTGGGAAAGTAACAATCATGAGTGAATTGTCAGGATATGACTGAATTGGACTAAATTTGATGCTATCTCTGCCAGGAAGCGAGCTAGAGCGCTGAAACTGTGGCTATAAACACTTTCATTAAAACACACTTCTTTGAGGTTTTAAGCTCAGAACGTGAATCTGTGCATGTTTCTGGCCTGGGAACTGCTTCAGATCACTGTGGAATGCATATAATGTATCAATTGGTGCAATGTGTTTGTCTTGTCATAGGGAAGTGAATATAAGCTTCTGAAGTGAAAATATCCACTTTTTAAAAAACTTTCTTTTTTTTTAGTTCTGTGTGTCAAAAATGTTCATTCTGTGAGTAACAGTGTGAAAGTGACAAACATGAGTGAATTGTCACGATATGACTGAATTGGAGTAAATTTGCTGCTATCTCCGCCAGGAAGCGAGCTAGAGCCCTGAAACTGTGGCTATACGCACTTTCAAGAAAACACGCTTCTTTGAGGTTTTAAGCTCAGAACGTGAATCTGTGCATGTTTCTGGCCTGGTAACTGCTTCAGATCACTGGGCAATGCATATATGGTATCGAATGGTCCTTTGTGCATGTATTGCAATTGGGAAGTGAATATAAGCTTCTGAAGTGAATATATGCACTTTTTAAAAAAACTTCTTTTTTTTTAGTTCTGTGTGTCAAAAATGTTCATTCTGTGAGAAACAGTGGAAAAGTAACAGTCATGAGTGAATTGTCACGATATGACTGAATTGGAGTAAATTTGCTGCTATCTCCGCCAGGAAGCGAGCTAGAGCCCTGAAACTGTGGCTATACGCACTTTCATGAAAACACGCTTCTTTGAGGTTTTAAGCTCAGAACGTGAATCTGTGCATGTTTCTGGCCTGGTAACTGCTTCAGATCACTGGGCAATGCATATATGGTATCGAATGGTCCTTTGTGCATGTATTGCAATTGGGAAGTGAATATAAGCTTCTGAAGTGAATATATGCACTTTTTAAAAAAACTTCTTTTTTTTTAGTTCTGTGTGTCAAAAATGTTCATTCTGTGAGAAACAGTGAAAAAGTAACAGTCATGAGTGAATTGTCACGATATGACTGAATTGGAGTAAATTTGCTGCTATCTCCGCCAGGAAGCGAGCTAGAGCCCTGAAACTGTGGCTATACGCACTTTCATGAAAACACGCTTCTTTGAGCTTTTAATCTCAGAACGTGAATCTGTGCATGTTTCTGGCCTGGGAACTGCTTCAGATCACTGGGCAATGCATATATGGTATCGAATGGTCCTTTGTGCATGTATTGCAATTGTGAAGTGAATATAAGCTTCTGAAGTGAATATATGCACTTTTTAAAAAAACTTATTTTTTTTTAGTTCAGCGTGTCGAAAATGTTAATTCTGAGCGTAACTCCGTAGGAAAGTGACAAACATGAGTGAATTGTCATGATATGACTGAATTGGAGTGAATTTGCTGCTATCTCTGTAAGGAAGCGAGCTAGAGCGCTGAATCTGTGGCTATACGCACTTTCATGAAAACACGCTTCTTTGAGGTTTTAAGCTTGGATCGTGCATCTGTGCATGCTTTTGGCCTGGGAACTGCTTCAGATCACTGTGGAATGCATATGTGGTATTGATTGGTGCACTGGGCATGTATTGCCATTGGGAAGTGAACACAAGCTTCTGAAGTGAAAATATCTACTTTTTATAAAACTTTCTTTTTTTTTAGTTCTGTGTGTCAAAAATGTTCATTCTGTGAGTAACAGTGGGAAAGTAACAATCATGAGTGAATTGTCAGGATATGACTGAATTGGACTAAATTTGATGCTATCTCTGCCAGGAAGCGAGCTAGAGCGCTGAAACTGTGGCTATAAACACTTTCATTAAAACACACTTCTTTGAGGTTTTAAGCTCAGAACGTGAATCTGTGCATGTTTCTGGCTTGGGAACTGCTTCAGATCACTTTGCAATGCTTATGTGCTATTGATTGGTCCTTTGAGCATGTATTGCCTTTGGGAAGTGAACACAAGCTTCTGAAGTGAAAATATCTACTTTTTATAAAACTTTCTTTTTTTTAATTATGTGTGTCAAAAATGTTCATTCTGTGAGTAACAGCGGGAAAGTGACAAACATGAGTGAATTGTCACGATATGACTGAATAGGAGTTAATATGCTGCTATCTCTGTAAGGAAGCGAGCTAGAGCGCTGAAACTGTGGCTATACGCACTTTCATGAAAACACGCTTCTTTGAGGTTTTAAGCTCAGAACGTGAATCTGTGCATGTTTCTGGCCTGGATACTGCTTCAGATCACTGGGCAATGCATATATGGTATCGAATGGTCCTTTGTGCATGTCTTGCCATTGGGAAGTGAATATAAGCTTCTGAAGTGAATATATGCACTTTTTAAAAACTTTCTTTTTTTTTTAGTTCAGCGTGTCAAAAATGTTCATTCTGTGCGTAACTCAGAAGGAAAGTGACAAAAATGAGTGAATTGTCATTATATGAGTGAATTTGCTGCTATCTCTGGAAGGAAGCGAGCTTGAGCGCTGAAACTGAGGCTATACGCACTTTCATGAAAACACGCTTCTTTGAGGTTTTAAGCTCAGAACGTGAATCTGTGCATGATTCTGGCCTGGGAACTGCTTCAGATCACTGTGCTATGCATATATGGTATCGATTGGTGCAATGTGCATGTCTTGTCATAGGGAAGTGAATATAAGCTTCTGAAGTGAAAATATCCACTTTTTAAAAAACTTTCTTTTTTTTTAGTTCTGTGTGTCAAAAATGTTCATTCTGTGAGTAACAGTGTGAAAGTGACAAACATGAGTGAATTGTCACGATATGACTGAATTGGAGTAAATTTGCTGCTATCTCCGCCAGGAAGCGAGCTAGAGCCCTGAAACTGTGGCTATACGCACTTTCAAGAAAACACGCTTCTTTGAGGTTTTAAGCTCAGAACGTGAATCTGTGCATGTTTCTGGCCTGGTAACTGCTTCAGATCACTGGGCAATGCATATATGGTATCGAATGGTCCTTTGTGCATGTATTGCAATTGGGAAGTGAATATAAGCTTCTGAAGTGAATATATGCACTTTTTAAAAAAACTTCTTTTTTTTTAGTTCTGTGTGTCAAAAATGTTCATTCTGTGAGAAACAGTGGAAAAGTAACAGTCATGAGTGAATTGTCATGATATGACTGAATTGGAGTAAATTTGCTGCTATCTCCGCCAGGAAGCGAGCTAGAGCCCTGAAACTGTGGCTATACGCACTTTCATGAAAACACGCTTCTTTGAGGTTTTAAGCTCAGAACGTGAGTCTGTGCATGTTTCTGGCCTGGTAACTGCTTCAGATCACTGGGCAATGCATATATGGTATCGAATGGTCCTTTGTGCATGTATTGCAATTGGGAAGTGAATATAAGCTTCTGAAGTGAATATATGCACTTTTTAAAAAAACTTCTTTTTTTTTAGTTCTGTGTGTCAAAAATGTTCATTCTGTGAGAAACAGTGAAAAAGTAACAGTCATGAGTGAATTGTCACGATATGACTGAATTGGAGTAAATTTGCTGCTATCTCCGCCAGGAAGCGAGCTAGAGCCCTGAAACTGTGGCTATACGCACTTTCATGAAAACACGCTTCTTTGAGGTTTTAAGCTCAGAACGTGAATCTGTGCATGTTTCTGGCCTGGGAACTGCTTCAGATCACTGGGCAATGCATATATGGTATCGAATGGTCCTTTGTGCATGTATTGCAATTGTGAAGTGAATATAAGCTTCTGAAGTGAATATATGCACTTTTTAAAAAAACATTTTTTTTTAGTTCAGCGTGTCGAAAATGTTAATTCTGAGCGTAACTCCGTAGGAAAGTGACAAACATGAGTGAATTGTCATGATATGACTGAATTGGAGTGAATTTGCTGCTATCTCTGTAAGGAAGCGAGCTAGAGCGCTGAATCTGTGGCTATACGCACTTTCATGAAAACACGCTTCTTTGAGGTTTTAAGCTTGGATCGTGAATCTGTGCATGCTTTTGGCCTGGGAACTGCTTCAGATCACTGTGGAATGCATATGTGGTATTGATTGGTGCACTGGGCATGTATTGCCATTGGGAAGTGAACACAAGCTTCTGAAGTGAAAATATCTACTTTTTATAAAACTTTCTCTTTTTTTAGTTCTGTGTGTCAAAAATGTTCATTCTGTGAGCAACAGTGGGAAAGTAACAATCATGAGTGAATTGTCAGGATATGACTGAATTGGACTAAATTTGATGCTATCTCTGCCAGGAAGCGAGCTAGAGCGCTGAAACTGTGGCTATAAACACTTTCATTAAAACACACTTCTTTGAGGTTTTAAGCTCAGAACGTGAATCTGTGCATGTTTCTGGCTTGGGAACTGCTTCAGATCACTTTGCAATGCTTATGTGCTATTGATTGGTCCTTTGAGCATGTATTGCCTTTGGGAAGTGAACACAAGCTTCTGAAGTGAAAATATCTACTTTTTATAAAACTTTCTTTTTTTTAATTATGTGTGTCAAAAATGTTCATTCTGTGAGTAACAGCGGGAAAGTGACAAACATGAGTGAATTGTCACGATATGACTGAATAGGAGTTAATATGCTGCTATCTCTGTAAGGAAGCGAGCTAGAGCGCTGAAACTGTGGCTATACGCACTTTCATGAAAACACGCTTCTTTGAGGTTTTAAGCTCAGAACGTGAATCTGTGCATGTTTCTGGCCTGGATACTGCTTCAGATCACTGGGCAATGCATATATGGTATCGAATGGTCCTTTGTGCATGTCTTGCCATTGGGAAGTGAATATAAGCTTCTGAAGTGAATATATGCACTTTTTAAAAACTTTCTTTTTTTTTTAGTTCAGCGTGTCAAAAATGTTCATTCTGTGCGTAACTCAGAAGGAAAGTGACAAAAATGAGGGAATTGTCATTATATGAGTGAATTTGCTGCTATCTCTGGAAGGAAGCGAGCTTGAGCGCTGAAACTGAGGCCATACGCACTTTCATGAAAACACGCTTCTTTGAGGTTTTAAGCTCAGAACGTGAATCTGTGCATGATTCTGGCCTGGGAACTGCTTCAGATCACTGTGCTATGCATATATGGTATCGATTGGTGCAATGTGCATGTCTTGTCATAGGGAAGTGAATATAAGCTTCTGAAGTGAAAAAATCCACTTTTTAAAAAACTTTCTTTTTTTTTAGTTCTGTGTGTCAAAAATGTTCATTCTGTGAGTAACAGTGTGAAAGTGACAAACATGAGTGAATTGTCACGATATGACTGAATTGGAGTAAATTTGCTGCTATCTCCGCCAGGAAGCGAGCTAGAGCCCTGAAACTGTGGCTATACGCACTTTCATGAAAACACGCTTCTTTGAGGTTTTAAGCTCAGAACGTGAATCTGTGCATGTTTCTGGCCTGGTAACTGCTTCAGATCACTGGGCAATGCATATATGGTATCGAATGGTCCTTTGTGCATGTATTGCAATTGGGAAGTGAATATAAGCTTCTGAAGTGAATATATGCACTTTTTAAAAAAACTTCTTTTTTTTTAGTTCTGTGTGTCAAAAATGTTCATTCTGTGAGAAACAGTGGAAAAGTAACAGTCATGAGTGAATTGTCACGATATGACTGAATTGGAGTAAATTTGCTGCTATCTCCGCCAGGAAGCGAGCTAGAGCCCTGAAACTGTGGCTATACGCACTTTCATGAAAACACGCTTCTTTGAGGTTTTAAGCTCAGAACGTGAATCTGTGCATGTTTCTGGCCTGGGAACTGCTTCAGATCACTGTGGAATGCATATAATGTATCAATTGGTGCAATGTGTTTGTCTTGTCATAGGGAAGTGAATATAAGCTTCTGAAGTGAAAATATCCACTTTTTAAAAAACTTTCTTTTTTTTTAGTTCTGTGTGTCAAAAATGTTCATTCTGTGAGAAACAGTGGAAAAGTAACAGTCATGAGTGAATTGTCACGATATGACTGAATTGGAGTAAATTTGCTGCTATCTCCGCCAGGAAGCGAGCTAGAGCCCTGAAACTGTGGCTATACGCACTTTCATGAAAACACGCTTCTTTGAGGTTTTAAGCTCAGAACGTGAATCTGTGCATGTTTCTGGCCTGGTAACTGCTTCAGATCACTGGGCAATGCATATATGGTATCGAATGGTCCTTTGTGCATGTATTGCAATTGGGAAGTGAATATAAGCTTCTGAAGTGAATATATGCACTTTTTAAAAAAACTTATTTTTTTTTAGTTCAGCGTGTCGAAAATGTTAATTCTGAGCGTAACTCCGTAGGAAAGTGACAAACATGAGTGAATTGTCATGATATGACTGAATTGGAGTGAATTTGCTGCTATCTCTGTAAGGAAGCGAGCTAGAGCGCTGAATCTGTGGCTATACGCACTTTCATGAAAACACGCTTCTTTGAGGTTTTAAGCTTGGATCGTGAATCTGTGCATGCTTTTGGCCTGGGAACTGCTTCAGATCACTGTGGAATGCATATGTGGTATTGATTGGTGCACTGGGCATGTATTGCCATTGGGAAGTGAACACAAGCTTCTGAAGTGAAAATATCTACTTTTTATAAAACTTTCTCTTTTTTTAGTTCTGTGTGTCAAAAATGTTCATTCTGTGAGTAACAGTGGGAAAGTAACAATCATGAGTGAATTGTCAGGATATGACTGAATTGGACTAAATTTGATGCTATCTCTGCCAGGAAGCAAGCTAGAGCGCTGAAACTGTGGCTATAAGCACTTTCATTAAAACACACTTCTTTGAGGTTTTAAGCTCAGAACGTGAATCTGTGCATGTTTCTGGCTTGGGAACTGCTTCAGATCACTTTGCAATGCTTATGTGCTATTGATTGGTCCTTTGAGCATGTATTGCCTTTGGGAAGTGAACACAAGCTTCTGAAGTGAAAATATCTACTTTTTATAAAACTTTCTTTTTTTTTAATTATGTGTGTCAAAAATGTTCATTCTGTGAGTAACAGCGGGAAAGTGACAAACATGAGTGAATTGTCACGATATGACTGAATAGGAGTTAATATGCTGCTATCTCTGTAAGGAAGCGAGCTAGAGCGCTGAAACTGTGGCTATACGCACTTTCATGAAAACACGCTTCTTTGAGGTTTTAAGCTCAGAACGTGAATCTGTGCATGTTTCTGGCCTGGATACTGCTTCAGATCACTGGGCAATGCATATATGGTATCGAATGGTCCTTTGTGCATGTCTTGCCATTGGGAAGTGAATATAAGCTTCTGAAGTGAATATATGCACTTTTTAAAAACTTTCTTTTTTTTTTAGTTCAGCGTGTCAAAAATGTTCATTCTGTGCGTAACTCAGAAGGAAAGTGACAAAAATGAGTGAATTGTCATTATATGAGTGAATTTGCTGCTATCTCTGGAAGGAAGCGAGCTTGAGCGCTGAAACTGAGGCTATATGCACTTTCATGAAAACACGCTTCTTTGAGGTTTTAAGCTCAGAACGTGAATCTGTGCATGATTCTGGCCTGGGAACTGCTTCAGATCACTGTGCTATGCATATATGGTATCGATTGGTGCAATGTGCATGTCTTGTCATAGGGAAGTGAATATAAGCTTCTGAAGTGAAAATATCCACTTTTTAAAAAACTTTCTTTTTTTTTAGTTCTGTGTGTCAAAAATGTTCATTCTGTGAGTAACAGTGTGAAAGTGACAAACATGAGTGAATTGTCACGATATGACTGAATTGGAGTAAATTTGCTGCTATCTCCGCCAGGAAGCGAGCTAGAGCCCTGAAACTGTGGCTATACGCACTTTCAAGAAAACACGCTTCTTTGAGGTTTTAAGCTCAGAACGTGAATCTGTGCATGTTTCTGGCCTGGTAACTGCTTCAGATCACTGGGCAATGCATATATGGTATCGAATGGTCCTTTGTGCATGTATTGCAATTGGGAAGTGAATATAAGCTTCTGAAGTGAATATATGCACTTTTTAAAAAAACTTCTTTTTTTTTAGTTCTGTGTGTCAAAAATGTTCATTCTGTGAGAAACAGTGGAAAAGTAACAGTCATGAGTGAATTGTCACGATATGACTGAATTGGAGTAAATTTGCTGCTATCTCCGCCAGGAAGCGAGCTAGAGCCCTGAAACTGTGGCTATACGCACTTTCATGAAAACACGCTTCTTTGAGGTTTTAAGCTCAGAACGTGAATCTGTGCATGTTTCTGGCCTGGGAACTGCTTCAGATCACTGTGGAATGCATATAATGTATCAATTGGTGCAATGTGTTTGTCTTGTCATAGGGAAGTGAATATAAGCTTCTGAAGTGAAAATATCCACTTTTTAAAAAACTTTCTTTTTTTTTAGTTCTGTGTGTCAAAAATGTTCATTCTGTGAGAAACAGTGGAAAAGTAACAGTCATGAGTGAATTGTCACGATATGACTGAATTGGAGTAAATTTGCTGCTATCTCCGCCAGGAAGCGAGCTAGAGCCCTGAAACTGTGGCTATACGCACTTTCATGAAAACACGCTTCTTTGAGGTTTTAAGCTCAGAACGTGAATCTGTGCATGTTTCTGGCCTGGTAACTGCTTCAGATCACTGGGCAATGCATATATGGTATCGAATGGTCCTTTGTGCATGTATTGCAATTGGGAAGTGAATATAAGCTTCTGAAGTGAATATATGCACTTTTTAAAAAAACTTCTTTTTTTTAGTTCTGTGTGTCAAAAATGTTCATTCTGTGAGAAACAGTGGAAAAGTAACAGTCATGAGTGAATTGTCACGATATGACTGAATTGGAGTAAATTTGCTGCTATCTCCGCCAGGAAGCGAGCTAGAGCCCTGAAACTGTGGCTATACGCACTTTCATGAAAACACGCTTCTTTGAGGTTTTAAGCTCAGAACGTGAATCTGTGCATGTTTCTGGCCTGGGAACTGCTTCAGATCATTGTGGAATGCATATAATGTATCAATTGGTGCAATGTGTTTGTCTTGTCATAGGGAAGTGAATATAAGCTTCTGAAGTGAAAATATCCACTTTTTAAAAAACTTTCTTTTTTTTTAGTTCTGTGTGTCAAAAATGTTCATTCTGTGAGAAACAGTGGAAAAGTAACAGTCATGAGTGAATTGTCACGATATGACTGAATTGGAGTAAATTTGCTGCTATCTCCGCCAGGAAGCGAGCTAGAGCCCTGAAACTGTGGCTATACGCACTTTCATGAAAACACGCTTCTTTGAGGTTTTAAGCTCAGAACGTGAATCTGTGCATGTTTCTGGCCTGGTAACTGCTTCAGATCACTGGGCAATGCATATATGGTATCGAATGGTCCTTTGTGCATGTATTGCAATTGGGAAGTGAATATAAGCTTCTGAAGTGAATATATGCACTTTTTAAAAAAACTTCTTTTTTTTTAGTTCTGTGTGTCAAAAATGTTCATTCTGTGAGAAACAGTGGAAAAGTAACAGTCATGAGTGAATTGTCACGATATGACTGAATTGGAGTAAATTTGCTGCTATCTCCGCCAGGAAGCGAGCTAGAGCCCTGAAACTGTGGCTATACGCACTTTCATGAAAACACGCTTCTTTGAGGTTTTAAGCTCAGAACGTGAATCTGTGCATGTTTCTGGCCTGGGAACTGCTTCAGATCACTGTGGAATGCATATAATGTATCAATTGGTGCAATGTGTTTGTCTTGTCATAGGGAAGTGAATATAAGCTTCTGAAGTGAAAATATCCACTTTTTAAAAAACTTTCTTTTTTTTTAGTTCTGTGTGTCAAAAATGTTCATTCTGTGAGAAACAGTGGAAAAGTAACAGTCATGAGTGAATTGTCACGATATGACTGAATTGGAGTAAATTTGCTGCTATCTCCGCCAGGAAGCGAGCTAGAGCCCTGAAACTGTGGCTATACGCACTTTCATGAAAACACGCTTCTTTGAGGTTTTAAGCTCAGAACGTGAATCTGTGCATGTTTCTGGCCTGGTAACTGCTTCAGATCACTGGGCAATGCATATATGGTATCGAATGGTCCTTTGTGCATGTATTGCAATTGGGAAGTGAATATAAGCTTCTGAAGTGAATATATGCACTTTTTAAAAAAACTTCTTTTTTTTAGTTCTGTGTGTCAAAAATGTTCATTCTGTGAGAAACAGTGGAAAAGTAACAGTCATGAGTGAATTGTCACGATATGACTGAATTGGAGTAAATTTGCTGCTATCTCCGCCAGGAAGCGAGCTAGAGCCCTGAAACTGTGGCTATACGCACTTTCATGAAAACACGCTTCTTTGAGGTTTTAAGCTCAGAACGTGAATCTGTGCATGTTTCTGGCCTGGGAACTGCTTCAGATCATTGTGGAATGCATATAATGTATCAATTGGTGCAATGTGTTTGTCTTGTCATAGGGAAGTGAATATAAGCTTCTGAAGTGAAAATATCCACTTTTTAAAAAACTTTCTTTTTTTTTAGTTCTGTGTGTCAAAAATGTTCATTCTGTGAGAAACAGTGGAAAAGTAACAGTCATGAGTGAATTGTCACGATATGACTGAATTGGAGTAAATTTGCTGCTATCTCCGCCAGGAAGCGAGCTAGAGCCCTGAAACTGTGGCTATACGCACTTTCATGAAAACACGCTTCTTTGAGGTTTTAAGCTCAGAACGTGAATCTGTGCATGTTTCTGGCCTGGTAACTGCTTCAGATCACTGGGCAATGCATATATGGTATCGAATGGTCCTTTGTGCATGTATTGCAATTGGGAAGTGAATATAAGCTTCTGAAGTGAATATATGCACTTTTTAAAAAAACTTATTTTTTTTTAGTTCTGTGTGTCAAAAATGTTCATTCTGTGAGAAACAGTGGAAAAGTAACAGTCATGAGTGAATTGTCACGATATGACTGAATTGGAGTAAATTTGCTGCTATCTCCGCCAGGAAGCGAGCTAGAGCCCTGAAACTGTGGCTATACGCACTTTCATGAAAACACGCTTCTTTGAGGTTTTAAGCTCAGAACGTGAATCTGTGCATGTTTCTGGCCTGGGAACTGCTTCAGATCATTGTGGAATGCATATAATGTATCAATTGGTGCAATGTGTTTGTCTTGTCATAGGGAAGTGAATATAAGCTTCTGAAGTGAAAATATCCACTTTTTAAAAAACTTTCTTTTTTTTTAGTTCTGTGTGTCAAAAATGTTCATTCTGTGAGAAACAGTGGAAAAGTAACAGTAATGAGTGAATTGTCACGATATGACTGAATTGGAGTAAATTTGCTGCTATCTCCGCCAGGAAGCGAGCTAGAGCCCTGAAACTGTGGCTATACGCACTTTCATGAAAACACGCTTCTTTGAGGTTTTAAGCTCAGAACGTGAATCTGTGCATGTTTCTGGCCTGGTAACTGCTTCAGATCACTGGGCAATGCATATATGGTATCGAATGGTCCTTTGTGCATGTATTGCAATTGGGAAGTGAATATAAGCTTCTGAAGTGAATATATGCACTTTTTAAAAAAACTTCTTTTTTTTTAGTTCTGTGTGTCAAAAATGTTCATTCTGTGAGAAACAGTGGAAAAGTAACAGTCATGAGTGAATTGTCACGATATGACTGAATTGGAGTAAATTTGCTGCTATCTCCGCCAGGAAGCGAGCTAGAGCCCTGAAACTGTGGCTATACGCACTTTCATGAAAACACGCTTCTTTGAGGTTTTAAGCTCAGAACGTGAATCTGTGCATGTTTCTGGCCTGGGAACTGCTTCAGATCACTGTGGAATGCATATAATGTATCAATTGGTGCAATGTGTTTGTCTTGTCATAGGGAAGTGAATATAAGCTTCTGAAGTGAAAATATCCACTTTTTAAAAAACTTTCTTTTTTTTTAGTTCTGTGTGTCAAAAATGTTCATTCTGTGAGAAACAGTGGAAAAGTAACAGTCATGAGTGAATTGTCACGATATGACTGAATTGGAGTAAATTTGCTGCTATCTCCGCCAGGAAGCGAGCTAGAGCCCTGAAACTGTGGCTATACGCACTTTCATGAAAACACGCTTCTTTGAGGTTTTAAGCTCAGAACGTGAATCTGTGCATGTTTCTGGCCTGGGAACTGCTTCAGATCACTGTGGAATGCATATAATGTATCAATTGGTGCAATGTGTTTGTCTTGTCATATGGAAGTGAATATAAGCTTCTGAAGTGAAAATATCCACTTTTTAAAAAACTTTCTTTTTTTTTTAGTTCTGTGTGTCAAAAATGTTCATTCTGTGAGAAACAGTGGAAAAGTAACAGTCATGAGTGAATTGTCACGATATGACTGAATTGGAGTAAATTTGCTGCTATCACCGCCAGGAAGCGAGCTAGAGCCCTGAAACTGTGGCTATACGCACTTTCATGAAAACACGCTTCTTTGAGGTTTTAAGCTCAGAACGTGAATCTGTGCATGTTTCTGGCCTGGTAACTACTTCAGATCACTGGGCAATGCATATATGGTATCGAATGGTCCTTTGTGCATGTATTGCAATTGGGAAGTGAATATAAGCTTCTGAAGTGAATATATGCACTTTTTAAAAAAACTTCTTTTTTTTAGTTCTGTGTGTCAAAAATGTTCATTCTGTGAGAAACAGTGGAAAAGTAACAGTCATGAGTGAATTGTCACGATATGACTGAATTGGAGTAAATTTGCTGCTATCTCTGCCAGGAAGCGAGCTAGAGCGCTGAAACTGTGGCTATAAGCACTTTCATTAAAACACACTTCTTTGAGGTTTTAAGCTCAGAACGTGAATCTGTGCATGTTTCTGGCTTGGGAACTGCTTCAGATCACTTTGCAATGCTTATGTGCTATTGATTGGTCCTTTGAGCATGTATTGCCTTTGGGAAGTGAACACAAGCTTCTGAAGTGAAAATATCTACTTTTTATAAAACTTTTTTTTTAATTATGTGTGTCAAAAATGTTCATTCTGTGAGTAACAGCGGGAAAGTGACAAACATGAGTGAATTGTCACGATATGACTGAATAGGAGTTAATATGCTGCTATCTCTGTAAGGAAGCGAGCTAGAGCGCTGAAACTGTGGCTATACGCACTTTCATGAAAACACGCTTCTTTGAGGTTTTAAGCTCAGAACGTGAATCTGTGCATGTTTCTGGCCTGGATACTGTTTCAGATCACTGGGCAATGCATATATGGTATCGAATGGTCCTTTGTGCATGTCTTGCCATTGGGAAGTGAATATAAGCTTCTGAAGTGAATATATGCACTTTTTAAAAACTTTCTTTTTTTTTTAGTTCAGCGTGTCAAAAATGTTCATTCTGTGCGTAACTCAGAAGGAAAGTGACAAAAAATGAGTGAATTGTCATTATATGAGTGAATTTGCTGCTATCTCTGGAAGGAAGCGAGCTTGAGCGCTGAAACTGAGGCTATACGCACTTTCATGAAAACACGCTTCTTTGAGGTTTTAAGCTCAGAACGTGAATCTGTGCATGATTCTGGCCTGGGAACTGCTTCAGATCACTGTGCTATGCATATATGGTATCGATTGGTGCAATGTGCATGTCTTGTCATAGGGAAGTGAATATAAGCTTCTGAAGTGAAAATATCCACTTTTTAAAAAACTTTCTTTTTTTTTAGTTCTGTGTGTCAAAAATGTTCATTCTGTGAGTAACAGTGTGAAAGTGACAAACATGAGTGAATTGTCACGATATGACTGAATTGGAGTAAATTTGCTGCTATCTCCGCCAGGAAGCGAGCAAGAGCCCTGAAACTGTGGCTATACGCACTTTCATGAAAACACGCTTCTTTGAGGTTTTAAGCTCAGAACGTGAATCTGTGCATGTTTCTGGCCTGGTAACTGCTTCAGATCACTGGGCAATGCATATATGGTATCGAATGGTCCTTTGTGCATGTATTGCAATTGGGAAGTGAATATAAGCTTCTGAAGTGAATATATGCACTTTTTAAAAAAACTTCTTTTTTTTTAGTTCTGTGTGTCAAAAATGTTCATTCTGTGAGAAACAGTGGAAAAGTAACAGTCATGAGTGAATTGTCACGATATGACTGAATTGGAGTAAATTTGCTGCTATCTCCGCCAGGAAGCGAGCTAGAGCCCTGAAACTGTGGCTATACGCACTTTCATGAAAACACGCTTCTTTGAGGTTTTAAGCTCAGAACGTGAATCTGTGCATGTTTCTGGCCTGGGAACTGCTTCAGATCACTGTGGAATGCATATAATGTATCAATTGGTGCAATGTGTTTGTCTTGTCATAGGGAAGTGAATATAAGCTTCTGAAGTGAAAATATCCACTTTGTAAAAAACTTTCTTTTTTTTTAGTTCTGTGTGTCAAAAATGTTCATTCTGTGAGAAACAGTGGAAAAGTAAAAGTCATGAGTGAATTGTCACGATATGACTGAATTGGAGTAAATTTGCTGCTATCTCCGCCAGGAAGCGAGCTAGAGCCCTGAAACTGTGGCTATACGCACTTTTATGAAAACACGCTTCTTTGAGGTTTTAAGCTCAGAACGTGAATCTGTGCATGTTTCTGGCCTGGTAACTGCTTCAGATCACTGGGCAATGCATATATGGTATCGAATGGTCCTTTGTGCATGTATTGCAATTGGGAAGTGAATATAAGCTTCTGAAGTGAATATATGCACTTTTTAAAAAAACTTATTTTTTTTTAGTTCAGCGTGTCGAAAATGTTAATTCTGAGCGTAACTCCGTAGGAAAGTGACAAACATGAGTGAATTGTCATGATATGACTGAATTGGAGTGAATGTGCTGCTATCTCTGTAAGGAAGCGAGCTAGAGCGCTGAATCTGTGGCTATACGCACTTTCATGAAAACACGCTTCTTTGAGGTTTTAAGCTTGGATCGTGAATCTGTGCATGCTTTTGGCCTGGGAACTGCTTCAGATCACTGTGGAATGCATATGTGGTATTGATTGGTGCACTGGGCATGTATTGCCATTGGGAAGTGAACACAAGCTTCTGAAGTGAAAATATCTACTTTTTATAAAACTTTCTCTTTTTTTAGTTCTGTGTGTCAAAAATGTTCATTCTGTGAGTAACAGTGGGAAAGTAACAATCATGAGTGAATTGTCAGGATATGACTGAATTGGACTAAATTTGATGCTATCTCTGCCAGGAAGCAAGCTAGAGCGCTGAAACTGTGGCTATAAGCACTTTCATTAAAACACACTTCTTTGAGGTTTTAAGCTCAGAACGTGAATCTGTGCATGTTTCTGGCTTGGGAACTGCTTCAGATCACTTTGCAATGCTTATGTGCTATTGATTGGTCCTTTGAGCATGTATTGCCTTTGGGAAGTGAACACAAGCTTCTGAAGTGAAAATATCTACTTTTTATAAAACTTTCTTTTTTTTAATTATGTGTGTCAAAAATGTTCATTCTGTGAGTAACAGCGGGAAAGTGACAAACATGAGTGAATTGTCACGATATGACTGAATAGGAGTTAATATGCTGCTATCTCTGTAAGGAAGCGAGCTAGAGCGCTGAAACTGTGGCTATACGCACTTTCATGAAAACACGCTTCTTTGAGGTTTTAAGCTCAGAACGTGAATCTGTGCATGTTTCTGGCCTGGATACTGCTTCAGATCACTGGGCAATGCATATATGGTATCGAATGGTCCTTTGTGCATGTCTTGCCATTGGGAAGTGAATATAAGCTTCTGAAGTGAATATATGCACTTTTTAAAAACTTTCTTTTTTTTTTAGTTCAGCGCGTCAAAAATGTTCATTCTGTGCGTAACTCAGAAGGAAAGTGACAAAAATGAGTGAATTGTCATTATATGAGTGAATTTGCTGCTATCTCTGGAAGGAAGCGAGCTTGAGCGCTGAAACTGAGGCTATACGCACTTTCATGAAAACACGCTTCTTTGAGGTTTTAAGCTCAGAACGTGAATCTGTGCATGATTCTGGCCTGGGAACTGCTTCAGATCACTGTGCTATGCATATATGGTATCGATTGGTGCAATGTGCATGTCTTGTCATAGGGAAGTGAATATAAGCTTCTGAAGTGAAAATATCCACTTTTTAAAAAACTTTCTTTTTTTTTAGTTCTGTGTGTCAAAAATGTTCATTCTGTGAGTAACTGTGAAAGTGACAAACATGAGTGAATTGTCACGATATGACTGAATTGGAGTAAATTTGCTGCTATCTCCGCCAGGAAGCGAGCTAGAGCCCAGAAACTGTGGCTATACGCACTTTCAAGAAAACACGCTTCTTTGAGGTTTTAAGCTCAGAACGTGAATCTGTGCATGTTTCTGGCCTGGTAACTGCTTCAGATCACTGGGCAATGCATATATGGTATCGAATGGTCCTTTGTGCATGTATTGCAATTGGGAAGTGAATATAAGCTTCTGAAGTGAATATATGCACTTTTTAAAAAAACTTCTTTTTTTTTAGTTCTGTGTGTCAAAAATGTTCATTCTGTGAGAAACAGTGGAAAAGTAACAGTCATGAGTGAATTGTCACGATATGACTGAATTGGAGTAAATTTGCTGCTATCTCCGCCAGGAAGCGAGCTAGAGCCCTGAAACTGTGGCTATACGCACTTTCATGAAAACACGCTTCTTTGAGGTTTTAAGCTCAGAACGTGAATCTGTGCATGTTTCTGGCCTGGGAACTGCTTCAGATCACTGTGGAATGCATATAATGTATCAATTGGTGCAATGTGTTTGTCTTGTCATAGGGAAGTGAATATAAGCTTCTGAAGTGAAAATATCCACTTTTTAAAAAACTTTCTTTTTTTTTAGTTCTGTGTGTCAAAAATGTTCATTCTGTGAGAAACAGTGGAAAAGTAACAGTCATGAGTGAATTGTCACGATATGACTGAATTGGAGTAAATTTGCTGCTATCTCCGCCAGGAAGCGAGCTAGAGCCCTGAAACTGTGGCTATACGCACTTTCATGAAAACACGCTTCTTTGAGGTTTTAAGCTCAGAACGTGAATCTGTGCATGTTTCTGGCCTGGTAACTGCTTCAGATCACTGGGCAATGCATATATGGTATCGAATGGTCCTTTGTGCATGTATTGCAATTGGGAAGTGAATATAAGCTTCTGAAGTGAATATATGCACTATTTAAAAAAACTTCTTTTTTTTAGTTCTGTGTGTCAAAAATGTTCATTCTGTGAGAAACAGTGGAAAAGTAACAGTCATGAGTGAATTGTCACGATATGACTGAATTGGAGTAAATTTGCTGCTATCTCCGCCAGGAAGCGAGCTAGAGCCCTGAAACTGTGGCTATACGCACTTTCATGAAAACACGCTTCTTTGAGGTTTTAAGCTCAGAACGTGAATCTGTGCATGTTTCTGGCCTGGGAACTGCTTCAGATCATTGTGGAATGCATATAATGTATCAATTGGTGCAATGTGTTTGTCTTGTCATAGGGAAGTGAATATAAGCTTCTGAAGTGAAAATATCCACTTTTTAAAAAACTTTCTTTTTTTTTAGTTCTGTGTGTCAAAAATGTTCATTCTGTGAGAAACAGTGGAAAAGTAACAGTCATGAGTGAATTGTCACGATATGACTGAATTGGAGTAAATTTGCTGCTATCTCCGCCAGGAAGCGAGCTAGAGCCCTGAAACTGTGGCTATACGCACTTTCATGAAAACACGCTTCTTTGAGGTTTTAAGCTCAGAACGTGAATCTGTGCATGTTTCTGGCCTGGTAACTGCTTCAGATCACTGGGCAATGCATATATGGTATCGAATGGTCCTTTGTGCATGTATTGCAATTGGGAAGTGAATATAAGCTTCTGAAGTGAATATATGCACTTTTTAAAAAAACTTATTTTTTTTTAGTTCTGTGTGTCAAAAATGTTCATTCTGTGAGAAACAGTGGAAAAGTAACAGTCATGAGTGAATTGTCACGATATGACTGAATTGGAGTAAATTTGCTGCTATCTCCGCCAGGAAGCGAGCTAGAGCCCTGAAACTGTGGCTATACGCACTTTCATGAAAACACGCTTCTTTGAGGTTTTAAGCTCAGAACGTGAATCTGTGCATGTTTCTGGCCTGGGAACTGCTTCAGATCATTGTGGAATGCATATAATGTATCAATTGGTGCAATGTGTTTGTCTTGTCATAGGGAAGTGAATATAAGCTTCTGAAGTGAAAATATCCACTTTTTAAAAAACTTTCTTTTTTTTTAGTTCTGTGTGTCAAAAATGTTCATTCTGTGAGAAACAGTGGAAAAGTAACAGTAATGAGTGAATTGTCACGATATGACTGAATTGGAGTAAATTTGCTGCTATCTCCGCCAGGAAGCGAGCTAGAGCCCTGAAACTGTGGCTATACGCACTTTCATGAAAACACGCTTCTTTGAGGTTTTAAGCTCAGAACGTGAATCTGTGCATGTTTCTGGCCTGGTAACTGCTTCAGATCACTGGGCAATGCATATATGGTATCGAATGGTCCTTTGTGCATGTATTGCAATTGGGAAGTGAATATAAGCTTCTGAAGTGAATATATGCACTTTTTAAAAAAACTTCTTTTTTTTTAGTTCTGTGTGTCAAAAATGTTCATTCTGTGAGAAACAGTGGAAAAGTAACAGTCATGAGTGAATTGTCACGATATGACTGAATTGGAGTAAATTTGCTGCTATCTCCGCCAGGAAGCGAGCTAGAGCCCTGAAACTGTGGCTATACGCACTTTCATGAAAACACGCTTCTTTGAGGTTTTAAGCTCAGAACGTGAATCTGTGCATGTTTCTGGCCTGGGAACTGCTTCAGATCACTGTGGAATGCATATAATGTATCAATTGGTGCAATGTGTTTGTCTTGTCATAGGGAAGTGAATATAAGCTTCTGAAGTGAAAATATCCACTTTTTAAAAAACTTTCTTTTTTTTTAGTTCTGTGTGTCAAAAATGTTCATTCTGTGAGAAACAGTGGAAAAGTAACAGTCATGAGTGAATTGTCACGATATGACTGAATTGGAGTAAATTTGCTGCTATCTCCGCCAGGAAGCGAGCTAGAGCCCTGAAACTGTGGCTATACGCACTTTCATGAAAACACGCTTCTTTGAGGTTTTAAGCTCAGAACGTGAATCTGTGCATGTTTCTGGCCTGGGAACTGCTTCAGATCACTGTGGAATGCATATAATGTATCAATTGGTGCAATGTGTTTGTCTTGTCATATGGAAGTGAATATAAGCTTCTGAAGTGAAAATATCCACTTTTTAAAAAACTTTCTTTTTTTTTTAGTTCTGTGTGTCAAAAATGTTCATTCTGTGAGAAACAGTGGAAAAGTAACAGTCATGAGTGAATTGTCACGATATGACTGAATTGGAGTAAATTTGCTGCTATCTCCGCCAGGAAGCGAGCTAGAGCCCTGAAACTGTGGCTATACGCACTTTCATGAAAACACGCTTCTTTGAGGTTTTAAGCTCAGAACGTGAATCTGTGCATGTTTCTGGCCTGGTAACTACTTCAGATCACTGGGCAATGCATATATGGTATCGAATGGTCCTTTGTGCATGTATTGCAATTGGGAAGTGAATATAAGCTTCTGAAGTGAATATATGCACTTTTTAAAAAAACTTCTTTTTTTTAGTTCTGTGTGTCAAAAATGTTCATTCTGTGAGAAACAGTGGAAAAGTAACAGTCATGAGTGAATTGTCACGATATGACTGAATTGGAGTAAATTTGCTGCTATCTCTGCCAGGTAGCGAGCTAGAGCGCTGAAACTGTGGCTATAAGCACTTTCATTAAAACACACTTCTTTGAGGTTTTAAGCTCAGAACGTGAATCTGTGCATGTTTCTGGCTTGGGAACTGCTTCAGATCACTTTGCAATGCTTATGTGCTATTGATTGGTCCTTTGAGCATGTATTGCCTTTGGGAAGTGAACACAAGCTTCTGAAGTGAAAATATCTACTTTTTATAAAACTTTTTTTTTAATTATGTGTGTCAAAAATGTTCATTCTGTGAGTAACAGCGGGAAAGTGACAAACATGAGTGAATTGTCACGATATGACTGAATAGGAGTTAATATGCTGCTATCTCTGTAAGGAAGCGAGCTAGAGCGCTGAAACTGTGGCTATAAGCACTTTCATTAAAACACACTTCTTTGAGGTTTTAAGCTCAGAACGTGAATCTGTGCATGTTTCTGGCCTGGATACTGCTTCAGATCACTGGGCAATGCATATATGGTATCGAATGGTCCTTTGTGCATGTCTTGCCATTGGGAAGTGAATATAAGCTTCTGAAGTGAATATATGCACTTTTTAAAAACTTTCTTTTTTTTTTAGTTCAGCGTGTCAAAAATGTTCATTCTGTGCGTAACTCAGAAGGAAAGTGACAAAAAATGAGTGAATTGTCATTATATGAGTGAATTTGCTGCTATCTCTGGAAGGAAGCGAGCTTGAGCGCTGAAACTGAGGCTATACGCACTTTCATGAAAACACGCTTCTTTGAGGTTTTAAGCTCAGAACGTGAATCTGTGCATGATTCTGGCCTGGGAACTGCTTCAGATCACTGTGCTATGCATATATGGTATCGATTGGTGCAATGTGCATGTCTTGTCATAGGGAAGTGAATATAAGCTTCTGAAGTGAAAATATCCACTTTTTAAAAAACTTTCTTTTTTTTTAGTTCTGTGTGTCAAAAATGTTCATTCTGTGAGTAACAGTGTGAAAGTGACAAACATGAGTGAATTGTCACGATATGACTGAATTGGAGTAAATTTGCTGCTATCTCCGCCAGGAAGCGAGCAAGAGCCCTGAAACTGTGGCTATACGCACTTTCATGAAAACACGCTTCTTTGAGGTTTTAAGCTCAGAACGTGAATCTGTGCATGTTTCTGGCCTGGTAACTGCTTCAGATCACTGGGCAATGCATATATGGTATCGAATGGTCCTTTGTGCATGTATTGCAATTGGGAAGTGAATATAAGCTTCTGAAGTGAATATATGCACTTTTTAAAAAAACTTCTTTTTTTTTAGTTCTGTGTGTCAAAAATGTTCATTCTGTGAGAAACAGTGGAAAAGTAACAGTCATGAGTGAATTGTCACGATATGACTGAATTGGAGTAAATTTGCTGCTATCTCCGCCAGGAAGCGAGCTAGAGCCCTGAAACTGTGGCTATACGCACTTTCATGAAAACACGCTTCTTTGAGGTTTTAAGCTCAGAACGTGAATCTGTGCATGTTTCTGGCCTGGGAACTGCTTCAGATCACTGTGGAATGCATATAATGTATCAATTGGTGCAATGTGTTTGTCTTGTCATAGGGAAGTGAATATAAGCTTCTGAAGTGAAAATATCCACTTTGTAAAAAACTTTCTTTTTTTTTAGTTCTGTGTGTCAAAAATGTTCATTCTGTGAGAAACAGTGGAAAAGTAACAGTCATGAGTGAATTGTCACGATATGACTGAATTGGAGTAAATTTGCTGCTATCTCCGCCAGGAAGCGAGCTAGAGCCCTGAAACTGTGGCTATACGCACTTTTATGAAAACACGCTTCTTTGAGGTTTTAAGCTCAGAACGTGAATCTGTGCATGTTTCTGGCCTGGTAACTGCTTCAGATCACTGGGCAATGCATATATGGTATCGAATGGTCCTTTGTGCATGTATTGCAATTGGGAAGTGAATATAAGCTTCTGAAGTGAATATATGCACTTTTTAAAAAAACTTATTTTTTTTTAGTTCAGCGTGTCGAAAATGTTAATTCTGAGCGTAACTCCGTAGGAAAGTGACAAACATGAGTGAATTGTCATGATATGACTGAATTGGAGTGAATGTGCTGCTATCTCTGTAAGGAAGCGAGCTAGAGCGCTGAATCTGTGGCTATACGCACTTTCATGAAAACACGCTTCTTTGAGGTTTTAAGCTTGGATCGTGAATCTGTGCATGCTTTTGGCCTGGGAACTGCTTCAGATCACTGTGGAATGCATATGTGGTATTGATTGGTGCACTGGGCATGTATTGCCATTGGGAAGTGAACACAAGCTTCTGAAGTGAAAATATCTACTTTTTATAAAACTTTCTCTTTTTTTAGTTCTGTGTGTCAAAAATGTTCATTCTGTGAGTAACAGTGGGAAAGTAACAATCATGAGTGAATTGTCAGGATATGACTGAATTGGACTAAATTTGATGCTATCTCTGCCAGGAAGCAAGCTAGAGCGCTGAAACTGTGGCTATAAGCACTTTCATTAAAACACACTTCTTTGAGGTTTTAAGCTCAGAACGTGAATCTGTGCATGTTTCTGGCTTGGGAACTGCTTCAGATCACTTTGCAATGCTTATGTGCTATTGATTGGTCCTTTGAGCATGTATTGCCTTTGGGAAGTGAACACAAGCTTCTGAAGTGAAAATATCTACTTTTTATAAAACTTTCTTTTTTTTAATTATGTGTGTCAAAAATGTTCATTCTGTGAGTAACAGCGGGAAAGTGACAAACATGAGTGAATTGTCACGATATGACTGCATAGGAGTTAATATGCTGCTATCTCTGTAAGGAAGCGAGCTAGAGCGCTGAAACTGTGGCTATACGCACTTTCATGAAAACACGCTTCTTTGAGGTTTTAAGCTCAGAACGTGAATCTGTGCATGTTTCTGGCCTGGATACTGCTTCAGATCACTGGGCAATGCATATATGGTATCGAATGGTCCTTTGTGCATGTCTTGCCATTGGGAAGTGAATATAAGCTTCTGAAGTGAATATATGCACTTTTTAAAAACTTTCTTTTTTTTTAGTTCAGCGTGTCAAAAATGTTCATTCTGTGCGTAACTCAGAAGGAAAGTGACAAAAATGAGTGAATTGTCATTATATGAGTGAATTTGCTGCTATCTCTGGAAGGAAGCGAGCTTGAGCGCTGAAACTGAGGCTATACGCACTTTCATGAAAACACGCTTCTTTGAGGTTTTAAGCTCAGAACGTGAATCTGTGCATGATTCTGGCCTGGGAACTGCTTCAGATCACTGTGCTATGCATATATGGTATCGATTGGTGCAATGTGCATGTCTTGTCATAGGGAAGTGAATATAAGCTTCTGAAGTGAAAATATCCACTTTTTAAAAAACTTTCTTTTTTTTTAGTTCTGTGTGTCAAAAATGTTCATTCTGTGAGTAACTGTGAAAGTGACAAACATGAGTGAATTGTCACGATATGACTGAATTGGAGTAAATTTGCTGCTATCTCCGCCAGGAAGCGAGCTAGAGCCCTGAAACTGTGGCTATACGCACTTTCAAGAAAACACGCTTCTTTGAGGTTTTAAGCTCAGAACGTGAATCTGTGCATGTTTCTGGCCTGGTAACTGCTTCAGATCACTGGGCAATGCATATATGGTATCGAATGGTCCTTTGTGCATGTATTGCAATTGGGAAGTGAATATAAGCTTCTGAAGTGAATATATGCACTTTTTAAAAAAACTTCTTTTTTTTTAGTTCTGTGTGTCAAAAATGTTAATTCTGTGAGAAACAGTGGAAAAGTAACAGTCATGAGTGAATTGTCACGATATGACTGAATTGGAGTAAATTTGCTGCTATCTCCGCCAGGAAGCGAGCTAGAGCCCTGAAACTGTGGCTATACGCACTTTCATGAAAACACGCTTCTTTGAGGTTTTAAGCTCAGAACGTGAATCTGTGCATGTTTCTGGCCTGGGAACTGCTTCAGATCACTGTGGAATGCATATAATGTATCAATTGGTGCAATGTGTTTGTCTTGTCATAGGGAAGTGAATATAAGCTTCTGAAGTGAAAATATCCACTTTTTAAAAAACTTTCTTTTTTTTTAGTTCTGTGTGTCAAAAATGTTCATTCTGTGAGAAACAGTGGAAAAGTAACAGTCATGAGTGAATTGTCACGATATGACTGAATTGGAGTAAATTTGCTGCTATCTCCGCCAGGAAGCGAGCTAGAGCCCTGAAACTGTGGCTATACGCACTTTCATGAAAACACGCTTCTTTGAGGTTTTAAGCTCAGAACGTGAATCTGTGCATGTTTCTGGCCTGGTAACTGCTTCAGATCACTGGGCAATGCATATATGGTATCGAATGGTCCTTTGTGCATGTATTGCAATTGGGAAGTGAATATAAGCTTCTGAAGTGAATATATGCACTTTTTAAAAAAACTTCTTTTTTTTAGTTCTGTGTGTCAAAAATGTTCATTCTGTGAGAAACAGTGGAAAAGTAACAGTCATGAGTGAATTGTCACGATATGACTGAATTGGAGTAAATTTGCTGCTATCTCCGCCAGGAAGCGAGCTAGAGCCCTGAAACTGTGGCTATACGCACTTTCATGAAAACACGCTTCTTTGAGGTTTTAAGCTCAGAACGTGAATCTGTGCATGTTTCTGGCCTGGTAACTGCTTCAGATCACTGGGCAATGCATATATGGTATCGAATGGTCCTTTGTGCATGTATTGCAATTGGGAAGTGAATATAAGCTTCTGAAGTGAATATATGCACTTTTTAAAAAAACTTATTTTTTTTTAGTTCTGTGTGTCAAAAATGTTCATTCTGTGAGAAACAGTGGAAAAGTAACAGTCATGAGTGAATTGTCACGATATGACTGAATTGGAGTAAATTTGCTGCTATCTCCGCCAGGAAGCGAGCTAGAGCCCTGAAACTGTGGCTATACGCACTTTCATGAAAACACGCTTCTTTGAGGTTTTAAGCTCAGAACGTGAATCTGTGCATGTTTCTGGCCTGGGAACTGCTTCAGATCATTGTGGAATGCATATAATGTATCAATTGGTGCAATGTGTTTGTCTTGTCATAGGGAAGTGAATATAAGCTTCTGAAGTGAAAATATCCACTTTTTAAAAAACTTTCTTTTTTTTTAGTTCTGTGTGTCAAAAATGTTCATTCTGTGAGAAACAGTGGAAAAGTAACAGTAATGAGTGAATTGTCACGATATGACTGAATTGGAGTAAATTTGCTGCTATCTCCGCCAGGAAGCGAGCTAGAGCCCTGAAACTGTGGCTATACGCACTTTCATGAAAACACGCTTCTTTGAGGTTTTAAGCTCAGAACGTGAATCTGTGCATGTTTCTGGCCTGGTAACTGCTTCAGATCACTGGGCAATGCATATATGGTATCGAATGGTCCTTTGTGCATGTATTGCAATTGGGAAGTGAATATAAGCTTCTGAAGTGAATATATGCACTTTTTAAAAAAACTTCTTTTTTTTTAGTTCTGTGTGTCAAAAATGTTCATTCTGTGAGAAACAGTGGAAAAGTAACAGTCATGAGTGAATTGTCACGATATGACTGAATTGGAGTAAATTTGCTGCTATCTCCGCCAGGAAGCGAGCTAGAGCCCTGAAACTGTGGCTATACGCACTTTCATGAAAACACGCTTCTTTGAGGTTTTAAGCTCAGAACGTGAATCTGTGCATGTTTCTGGCCTGGGAACTGCTTCAGATCACTGTGGAATGCATATAATGTATCAATTGGTGCAATGTGTTTGTCTTGTCATAGGGAAGTGAATATAAGCTTCTGAAGTGAAAATATCCACTTTTTAAAAAACTTTCTTTTTTTTTAGTTCTGTGTGTCAAAAATGTTCATTCTGTGAGAAACAGTGGAAAAGTAACAGTCATGAGTGAATTGTCACGATATGACTGAATTGGAGTAAATTTGCTGCTATCTCCGCCAGGAAGCGAGCTAGAGCCCTGAAACTGTGGCTATACGCACTTTCATGAAAACACGCTTCTTTGAGGTTTTAAGCTCAGAACGTGAATCTGTGCATGTTTCTGGCCTGGGAACTGCTTCAGATCACTGTGGAATGCATATAATGTATCAATTGGTGCAATGTGTTTGTCTTGTCATATGGAAGTGAATATAAGCTTCTGAAGTGAAAATATCCACTTTTTAAAAAACTTTCTTTTTTTTTTAGTTCTGTGTGTCAAAAATGTTCATTCTGTGAGAAACAGTGGAAAAGTAACAGTCATGAGTGAATTGTCACGATATGACTGAATTGGAGTAAATTTGCTGCTATCTCCGCCAGGAAGCGAGCTAGAGCCCTGAAACTGTGGCTATACGCACTTTCATGAAAACACGCTTCTTTGAGGTTTTAAGCTCAGAACGTGAATCTGTGCATGTTTCTGGCCTGGTAACTACTTCAGATCACTGGGCAATGCATATATGGTATCGAATGGTCCTTTGTGCATGTATTGCAATTGGGAAGTGAATATAAGCTTCTGAAGTGAATATATGCACTTTTTAAAAAAACTTCTTTTTTTTAGTTCTGTGTGTCAAAAATGTTCATTCTGTGAGAAACAGTGGAAAAGTAACAGTCATGAGTGAATTGTCACGATATGACTGAATTGGAGTAAATTTGCTGCTATCTCTGCCAGGAAGCGAGCTAGAGCGCTGAAACTGTGGCTATAAGCACTTTCATTAAAACACACTTCTTTGAGGTTTTAAGCTCAGAACGTGAATCTGTGCATGTTTCTGGCTTGGGAACTGCTTCAGATCACTTTGCAATGCTTATGTGCTATTGATTGGTCCTTTGAGCATGTATTGCCTTTGGGAAGTGAACACAAGCTTCTGAAGTGAAAATATCTACTTTTTATAAAACTTTTTTTTTAATTATGTGTGTCAAAAATGTTCATTCTGTGAGTAACAGCGGGAAAGTGACAAACATGAGTGAATTGTCACGATATGACTGAATAGGAGTTAATATGCTGCTATCTCTGTAAGGAAGCGAGCTAGAGCGCTGAAACTGTGGCTATACGCACTTTCATGAAAACACGCTTCTTTGAGGTTTTAAGCTCAGAACGTGAATCTGTGCATGTTTCTGGCCTGGATACTGCTTCAGATCACTGGGCAATGCATATATGGTATCGAATGGTCCTTTGTGCATGTCTTGCCATTGGGAAGTGAATATAAGCTTCTGAAGTGAATATATGCACTTTTTAAAAACTTTCTTTTTTTTTTAGTTCAGCGTGTCAAAAATGTTCATTCTGTGCGTAACTCAGAAGGAAAGTGACAAAAAATGAGTGAATTGTCATTATATGAGTGAATTTGCTGCTATCTCTGGAAGGAAGCGAGCTTGAGCGCTGAAACTGAGGCTATACGCACTTTCATGAAAACACGCTTCTTTGAGGTTTTAAGCTCAGAACGTGAATCTGTGCATGATTCTGGCCTGGGAACTGCTTCAGATCACTGTGCTATGCATATATGGTATCGATTGGTGCAATGTGCATGTCTTGTCATAGGGAAGTGAATATAAGCTTCTGAAGTGAAAATATCCACTTTTTAAAAAACTTTCTTTTTTTTTAGTTCTGTGTGTCAAAAATGTTCATTCTGTGAGTAACAGTGTGAAAGTGACAAACATGAGTGAATTGTCACGATATGACTGAATTGGAGTAAATTTGCTGCTATCTCCGCCAGGAAGCGAGCAAGAGCCCTGAAACTGTGGCTATACGCACTTTCATGAAAACACGCTTCTTTGAGGTTTTAAGCTCAGAACGTGAATCTGTGCATGTTTCTGGCCTGGTAACTGCTTCAGATCACTGGGCAATGCATATATGGTATCGAATGGTCCTTTGTGCATGTATTGCAATTGGGAAGTGAATATAAGCTTCTGAAGTGAATATATGCACTTTTTAAAAAAACTTCTTTTTTTTTAGTTCTGTGTGTCAAAAATGTTCATTCTGTGAGAAACAGTGGAAAAGTAACAGTCATGAGTGAATTGTCACGATATGACTGAATTGGAGTAAATTTGCTGCTATCTCCGCCAGGAAGCGAGCTAGAGCCCTGAAACTGTGGCTATACGCACTTTCATGAAAACACGCTTCTTTGAGGTTTTAAGCTCAGAACGTGAATCTGTGCATGTTTCTGGCCTGGGAACTGCTTCAGATCACTGTGGAATGCATATAATGTATCAATTGGTGCAATGTGTTTGTCTTGTCATAGGGAAGTGAATATAAGCTTCTGAAGTGAAAATATCCACTTTGTAAAAAACTTTCTTCTTTTTTAGTTCTGTGTGTCAAAAATGTTCATTCTGTGAGAAACAGTGGAAAAGTAACAGTCATGAGTGAATTGTCACGATATGACTGAATTGGAGTAAATTTGCTGCTATCTCCGCCAGGAAGCGAGCTAGAGCCCTGAAACTGTGGCTATACGCACTTTTATGAAAACACGCTTCTTTGAGGTTTTAAGCTCAGAACGTGAATCTGTGCATGTTTCTGGCCTGGTAACTGCTTCAGATCACTGGGCAATGCATATATGGTATCGAATGGTCCTTTGTGCATGTATTGCAATTGGGAAGTGAATATAAGCTTCTGAAGTGAATATATGCACTTTTTAAAAAAACTTATTTTTTTTTAGTTCAGCGTGTCGAAAATGTTAATTCTGAGCGTAACTCCGTAGGAAAGTGACAAACATGAGTGAATTGTCATGATATGACTGAATTGGAGTGAATGTGCTGCTATCTCTATAAGGAAGCGAGCTAGAGCGCTGAATCTGTGGCTATACGCACTTTCATGAAAACACGCTTCTTTGAGGTTTTAAGCTTGGATCGTGAATCTGTGCATGCTTTTGGCCTGGGAACTGCTTCAGATCACTGTGGAATGCATATGTGGTATTGATTGGTGCACTGGGCATGTATTGCCATTGGGAAGTGAACACAAGCTTCTGAAGTGAAAATATCTACTTTTTATAAAACTTTCTCTTTTTTTAGTTCTGTGTGTCAAAAATGTTCATTCTGTGAGTAACAGTGGGAAAGTAACAATCATGAGTGAATTGTCAGGATATGACTGAATTGGACTAAATTTGATGCTATCTCTGCCAGGAAGCAAGCTAGAGCGCTGAAACTGTGGCTATAAGCACTTTCATTAAAACACACTTCTTTGAGGTTTTAAGCTCAGAACGTGAATCTGTGCATGTTTCTGGCTTGGGAACTGCTTCAGATCACTTTGCAATGCTTATGTGCTATTGATTGGTCCTTTGAGCATGTATTGCCTTTGGGAAGTGAACACAAGCTTCTGAAGTGAAAATATCTACTTTTTATAAAACTTTCTTTTTTTTAATTATGTGTGTCAAAAATGTTCATTCTGTGAGTAACAGCGGGAAAGTGACAAACATGAGTGAATTGTCACGATATGACTGAATAGGAGTTAATATGCTGCTATCTCTGTAAGGAAGCGAGCTAGAGCGCTGAAACTGTGGCTATACGCACTTTCATGAAAACACGCTTCTTTGAGGTTTTAAGCTCAGAACGTGAATCTGTGCATGTTTCTGGCCTGGATACTGCTTCAGATCACTGGGCAATGCATATATGGTATCGAATGGTCCTTTGTGCATGTCTTGCCATTGGGAAGTGAATATAAGCTTCTGAAGTGAATATATGCACTTTTTAAAAACTTTCTTTTTTTTTTAGTTCAGCGTGTCAAAAATGTTCATTCTGTGCGTAACTCAGAAGGAAAGTGACAAAAATGAGTGAATTGTCATTATATGAGTGAATTTGCTGCTATCTCTGGAAGGAAGCGAGCTTGAGCGCTGAAACTGAGGCTATACGCACTTTCATGAAAACACGCTTCTTTGAGGTTTTAAGCTCAGAACGTGAATCTGTGCATGATTCTGGCCTGGGAACTGCTTCAGATCACTGTGCTATGCATATATGGTATCGATTGGTGCAATGTGCATGTCTTGTCATAGGGAAGTGAATATAAGCTTCTGAAGTGAAAATATCCACTTTTTAAAAAACTTTCTTTTTTTTTAGTTCTGTGTGTCAAAAATGTTCATTCTGTGAGTAACTGTGAAAGTGACAAACATGAGTGAATTGTCACGATATGACTGAATTGGAGTAAATTTGCTGCTATCTCCGCCAGGAAGCGAGCTAGAGCCCTGAAACTGTGGCTATACGCACTTTCAAGAAAACACGCTTCTTTGAGGTTTTAAGCTCAGAACGTGAATCTGTGCATGTTTCTGGCCTGGTAACTGCTTCAGATCACTGGGCAATGCATATATGGTATCGAATGGTCCTTTGTGCATGTATTGCAATTGGGAAGTGAATATAAGCTTCTGAAGTGAATATATGCACTTTTTAAAAAAACTTCTTTTTTTTTAGTTCTGTGTGTCAAAAATGTTCATTCTGTGAGAAACAGTGGAAAAGTAACAGTCATGAGTGAATTGTCACGATATGACTGAATTGGAGTAAATTTGCTGCTATCTCCGCCAGGAAGCGAGCTAGAGCCCTGAAACTGTGGTTATACGCACTTTCATGAAAACACGCTTCTTTGAGGTTTTAAGCTCAGAACGTGAATCTGTGCATGTTTCTGGCCTGGGAACTGCTTCAGATCACTGTGGAATGCATATAATGTATCAATTGGTGCAATGTGTTTGTCTTGTCATAGGGAAGTGAATATAAGCTTCTGAAGTGAAAATATCCACTTTTTAAAAAACTTTCTTTTTTTTTAGTTCTGTGTGTCAAAAATGTTCATTCTGTGAGAAACAGTGGAAAAGTAACAGTCATGAGTGAATTGTCACGATATGACTGAATTGGAGTAAATTTGCTGCTATCTCCGCCAGGAAGCGAGCTAGAGCCCTGAAACTGTGGCTATACGCACTTTCATGAAAACACGCTTCTTTGAGGTTTTAAGCTCAGAACGTGAATCTGTGCATGTTTCTGGCCTGGTAACTGCTTCAGATCACTGGGCAATGCATATATGGTATCGAATGGTCCTTTGTGCATGTATTGCAATTGGGAAGTGAATATAAGCTTCTGAAGTGAATATATGCACTTTTTAAAAAAACTTCTTTTTTTTTAGTTCTGTGTGTCAAAAATGTTCATTCTGTGAGAAACAGTGGAAAAGTAACAGTCATGAGTGAATTGTCACGATATGACTGAATTGGAGTAAATTTGCTGCTATCTCCGCCAGGAAGCGAGCTAGAGCCCTGAAACTGTGGCTATACGCACTTTCATGAAAACACGCTTCTTTGAGGTTTTAAGCTCAGAACGTGAATCTGTGCATGTTTCTGGCCTGGGAACTGCTTCAGATCACTGTGGAATGCATATAATGTATCAATTGGTGCAATGTGTTTGTCTTGTCATAGGGAAGTGAATATAAGCTTCTGAAGTGAAAATATCCACTTTTTAAAAAACTTTCTTTTTTTTTAGTTCTGTGTGTCAAAAATGTTCATTCTGTGAGAAACAGTGGAAAAGTAACAGTCATGAGTGAATTGTCACGATATGACTGAATTGGAGTAAATTTGCTGCTATCTCCGCCAGGAAGCGAGCTAGAGCCCTGAAACTGTGGCTATACGCACTTTCATGAAAACACGCTTCTTTGAGGTTTTAAGCTCAGAACGTGAATCTGTGCATGTTTCTGGCCTGGTAACTGCTTCAGATCACTGGGCAATGCATATATGGTATCGAATGGTCCTTTGTGCATGTATTGCAATTGGGAAGTGAATATAAGCTTCTGAAGTGAATATATGCACTTTTTAAAAAAACTTCTTTTTTTTTAGTTCTGTGTGTCAAAAATGTTCATTCTGTGAGAAAATGTGGAAAAGTAACAGTCATGAGTGAATTGTCACGATATGACTGAATTGGAGTAAATTTGCTGCTATCTCCGCCAGGAAGCGAGCTAGAGCCCTGAAACTGTGGCTATACGCACTTTCATGAAAAACGCTTCTTTGAGGTTTTAAGCTCAGAACGTGAATCTGTGCATGTTTCTGGCCTGGGAACTGCTTCAGATCACTGTGGAATGCATATAATGTATCAATTGGTGCAATGTGTTTGTCTTGTCATAGGGAAGTGAATATAAGCTTCTGAAGTGAAAATATCCACTTTTTAAAAAACTTTCTTTTTTTTTAGTTCTGTGTGTCAAAAATGTTCATTCTGTGAGAAACAGTGGAAAAGTAACAGTCATGAGTGAATTGTCACGATATGACTGAATTGGAGTAAATTTGCTGCTATCTCCGCCAGGAAGCGAGCTAGAGCCCTGAAACTGTGGCTATACGCACTTTCATGAAAACACGCTTCTTTGAGGTTTTAAGCTCAGAACGTGAATCTGTGCATGTTTCTGGCCTGGGAACTGCTTCAGATCACTGTGGAATGCATATAATGTATCAATTGGTGCAATGTGTTTGTCTTGTCATAGGGAAGTGAATATAAGCTTCTGAAGTGAAAATATCCACTTTTTAAAAAACTTTCTTTTTTTTTAGTTCTGTGTGTCAAAAATGTTCATTCTGTGAGAAACAGTGGAAAAGTAACAGTCATGAGTGAATTGTCACGATATGACTGAATTGGAGTAAATTTGCTGCTATCTCCGCCAGGAAGCGAGCTAGAGCCCTGAAACTGTGGCTATACGCACTTCATGAAAACACGCTTCTTTGAGGTTTTAAGCTCAGAACGTAAATCTGTGCATGTTTCTGGCCTGGTAACTACTTCAGATCACTGGGCAATGCATATATGGTATCGAATGGTCCTTTGTGCATGTATTGCAATTGGGAAGTGAATATAAGCTTCTGAAGTGAATATATGCACTTTTTAAAAAAACTTCTTTTTTTTAGTTCTGTGTGTCAAAAATGTTCATTCTGTGAGAAACAGTGGAAAAGTAACAGTCATGAGTGAATTGTCACGATATGACTGAATTGGAGTAAATTTGCTGCTATCTCCGCCAGGAAGCGAGCTGGAGCCCTGAAACTGTGGCTATACGCACTTTCATGAAAACACGCTTCTTTGAGGTTTTAAGCTCAGAACGTGAATCTGTGCATGTTTCTGGCCTGGGAACTGCTTCAGATCACTGTGGAATGCATACAATGTATCAATTGGTGCAATGTGTTTGTCTTGTCATAGGGAAGTGAATATAAGCTTCTGAAGTGAAAATATCCACTTTTTAAAAAACTTTCTTTTTTTTTAGTTCTGTGTGTCAAAAATGTTCATTCTGTGAGAAACAGTGGAAAAGTAACAGTCATGAGTGAATTGTCACGATATGACTGAATTGGAGTAAATTTGCTGCTATCTCTGCCAGGAAGCGAGCTAGAGCGCTGAAACTGTGGCTATAAGCACTTTCATTAAAACACACTTCTTTGAGGTTTTAAGCTCAGAACGTGAATCTGTGCATGTTTCTGGCTTGGGAACTGCTTCAGATCACTTTGCAATGCTTATGTGCTATTGATTGGTCCTTTGAGCATGTATTGCCTTTGGGAAGTGAACACAAGCTTCTGAAGTGAAAATATCTACTTTTTATAAAACTTTCTTTTTTTTTAATTATGTGTGTCAAAAATGTTCATTCTGTGAGTAACAGCGGGAAAGTGACAAACATGAGTGAATTGTCACGATATGACTGAATAGGAGTTAATATGCTGCTATCTCTGTAAGGAAGCGAGCTAGAGCGCTGAAACTGTGGCTATACGCACTTTCATGAAAACACGCTTCTTTGAGGTTTTAAGCTCAGAACGTGAATCTGTGCATGTTTCTGGCCTGGATACTGCTTCAGATCACTGGGCAATGCATATATGGTATCGAATGGTCCTTTGTGCATGTCTTGCCATTGGGAAGTGAATATAAGCTTCTGAAGTGAATATATGCACTTTTTAAAAACTTTCTTTTTTTTTTAGTTCAGCGTGTCAAAAATGTTCATTCTGTGCGTAACTCAGAAGGAAAGTGACAAAAAATGAGTGAATTGTCATTATATGAGTGAATTTGCTGCTATCTCTGGAAGGAAGCGAGCTTGAGCGCTGAAACTGAGGCTATACGCACTTTCATGAAAACACGCTTCTTTGAGGTTTTAAGCTCAGAACGTGAATCTGTGCATGATTCTGGCCTGGGAACTGCTTCAGATCACTGTGCTATGCATATATGGTATCGATTGGTGCAATGTGCATGTCTTGTCATAGGGAAGTGAATATAAGCTTCTGAAGTGAAAATATCCACTTTTTAAAAAACTTTCTTTTTTTTTAGTTCTGTGTGTCAAAAATGTTCATTCTGTGAGTAACAGTGTGAAAGTGACAAACATGAGTGAATTGTCACGATATGACTGAATTGGAGTAAATTTGCTGCTATCTCCGCCAGGAAGCGAGCTAGAGCCCTGAAACTGTGGCTATACGCACTTTCATGAAAACACGCTTCTTTGAGGTTTTAAGCTCAGAACGTGAATCTGTGCATGTTTCTGGCCTGGTAACTGCTTCAGATCACTGGGCAATGCATATATGGTATCGAATGGTCCTTTGTGCATGTATTGCAATTGGGAAGTGAATATAAGCTTCTGAAGTGAATATATGCACTTTTTAAAAAAACTTCTTTTTTTTTAGTTCTGTGTGTCAAAAATGTTCATTCTGTGAGAAACAGTGGAAAAGTAACAGTCATGAGTGAATTGTCACGATATGACTGAATTGGAGTAAATTTGCTGCTATCTCCGCCAGGAAGCGAGCTAGAGCCCTGAAACTGTGGCTATACGCACTTTCATGAAAACACGCTTCTTTGAGGTTTTAAGCTCAGAACGTGAATCTGTGCATGTTTCTGGCCTGGGAACTGCTTCAGATCACTGTGGAATGCATATAATGTATCAATTGGTGCAATGTGTTTGTCTTGTCATAGGGAAGTGAATATAAGCTTCTGAAGTGAAAATATCCACTTTTTAAAAAACTTTCTTTTTTTTTAGTTCTGTGTGTCAAAAATGTTCATTCTGTGAGAAACAGTGGAAAAGTAACAGTCATGAGTGAATTGTCACGATATGACTGAATTGGAGTAAATTTGCTGCTATCTCCGCCAGGAAGCGAGCTAGAGCCCTGAAACTGTGGCTATACGCACTTTCATGAAAACACGCTTCTTTGAGGTTTTAAGCTCAGAACGTGAATCTGTGCATGTTTCTGGCCTGGGAACTGCTTCAGATCACTGTGGAATGCATATAATGTATCAATTGGTGCAATGTGTTTGTCTTGTCATAGGGAAGTGAATATAAGCTTCTGAAGTGAAAATATCCACTTTTTAAAAAACTTTCTTTTTTTTTAGTTCTGTGTGTCAAAAATGTTCATTCTGTGAGAAACAGTGGAAAAGTAACAGTCATGAGTGAATTGTCACGATATGACTGAATTGGAGTAAATTTGCTGCTATCTCCGCCAGGAAGCGAGCTAGAGCCCTGAAACTGTGGCTATACGCACTTCATGAAAACACGCTTCTTTGAGGTTTTAAGCTCAGAACGTGAATCTGTGCATGTTTCTGGCCTGGTAACTACTTCAGATCACTGGGCAATGCATATATGGTATCGAATGGTCCTTTGTGCATGTATTGCAATTGGGAAGTGAATATAAGCTTCTGAAGTGAATATATGCACTTTTTAAAAAAACTTCTTTTTTTTTAGTTCTGTGTGTCAAAAATGTTCATTCTGTGAGAAACAGTGGAAAAGTAACAGTCATGAGTGAATTGTCACGATATGACTGAATTGGAGTAAATTTGCTGCTATCTCCGCCAGGAAGCGAGCTAGAGCCCTGAAACTGTGGCTATACGCACTTTCATGAAAACACGCTTCTTTGAGGTTTTAAGCTCAGAACGTGAATCTGTGCATGTTTCTGGCCTGGGAACTGCTTCAGATCACTGTGGAATGCATATAATGTATCAATTGGTGCAATGTGTTTGTCTTGTCATAGGGAAGTGAATATAAGCTTCTGAAGTGAAAATATCCACTTTTTAAAAAACTTTTTTTTTAGTTCTGTGTGTCAAAAATGTTCATTCTGTGAGAAACAGTGGAAAAGTAACAGTCATGAGTGAATTGTCACGATATGACTGAATTGGAGTAAATTTGCTGCTATCTCTGCCAGGAAGCGAGCTAGAGCGCTGAAACTGTGGCTATAAGCACTTTCATTAAAACACACTTCTTTGAGGTTTTAAGCTCAGAACGTGAATCTGTGCATGTTTCTGGCTTGGGAACTGCTTCAGATCACTTTGCAATGCTTATGTGCTATTGATTGGTCCTTTGAGCATGTATTGCCTTTGGGAAGTGAACACAAGCTTCTGAAGTGAAAATATCTACTTTTTATAAAACTTTCTTTTTTTTTAATTATGTGTGTCAAAAATGTTCATTCTGTGAGTAACAGCGGGAAAGTGACAAACATGAGTGAATTGTCACGATATGACTGAATAGGAGTTAATATGCTGCTATCTCTGTAAGGAAGCGAGCTAGAGCGCTGAAACTGTGGCTATACGCACTTTCATGAAAACACGCTTCTTTGAGGTTTTAAGCTCAGAACGTGAATCTGTGCATGTTTCTGGCCTGGATACTGCTTCAGATCACTGGGCAATGCATATATGGTATCGAATGGTCCTTTGTGCATGTCTTGCCATTGGGAAGTGAATATAAGCTTCTGAAGTGAATATATGCACTTTTTAAAAACTTTCTTTTTTTTTAGTTCAGCGTGTCAAAAATGTTCATTCTGTGCGTAACTCAGAAGGAAAGTGACAAAAAATGAGTGAATTGTCATTATATGAGTGAATTTGCTGCTATCTCTGGAAGGAAGCGAGCTTGAGCGCTGAAACTGAGGCTATACGCACTTTCATGAAAACACGCTTCTTTGAGGTTTTAAGCTCAGAACGTGAATCTGTGCATGATTCTGGCCTGGGAACTGCTTCAGATCACTGTGCTATGCATATATGGTATCGATTGGTGCAATGTGCATGTCTTGTCATAGGGAAGTGAATATAAGCTTCTGAAGTGAAAATATCCACTTTTTAAAAAACTTTCTTTTTTTTTAGTTCTGTGTGTCAAAAATGTTCATTCTGTGAGTAACAGTGTGAAAGTGACAAACATGAGTGAATTGTCACGATATGACTGAATTGGAGTAAATTTGCTGCTATCTCCGCCAGGAAGCGAGCTAGAGCCCTGAAACTGTGGCTATACGCACTTTCATGAAAACACGCTTCTTTGAGGTTTTAAGCTCAGAACGTGAATCTGTGCATGTTTCTGGCCTGGTAACTGCTTCAGATCACTGGGCAATGCATATATGGTATCGAATGGTCCTTTGTGCATGTATTGCAATTGGGAAGTGAATATAAGCTTCTGAAGTGAATATATGCACTTTTTAAAAAAACTTCTTTTTTTTTAGTTCTGTGTGTCAAAAATGTTCATTCTGTGAGAAACAGTGGAAAAGTAACAGTCATGAGTGAATTGTCACGATATGACTGAATTGGAGTAAATTTGCTGCTATCTCCGCCAGGAAGCGAGCTAGAGCCCTGAAACTGTGGCTATACGCACTTTCATGAAAACACGCTTCTTTGAGGTTTTAAGCTCAGAACGTGAATCTGTGCATGTTTCTGGCCTGGGAACTGCTTCAGATCACTGTGGAATGCATATAATGTATCAATTGGTGCAATGTGTTTGTCTTGTCATAGGGAAGTGAATATAAGCTTCTGAAGTGAAAATATCCACTTTTTAAAAAACTTTCTTTTTTTTTAGTTCTGTGTGTCAAAAATGTTCATTCTGTGAGAAACAGTGGAAAAGTAACAGTCATGAGTGAATTGTCACGATATGACTGAATTGGAGTAAATTTGCTGCTATCTCCGCCAGGAAGCGAGCTAGAGCCCTGAAACTGTGGCTATACGCACTTTCATGAAAACACGCTTCTTTGAGGTTTTAAGCTCAGAACGTGAATCTGTGCATGTTTCTGGCCTGGTAACTGCTTCAGATCACTGGGCAATGCATATATGGTATCGAATGGTCCTTTGTGCATGTATTGCAATTGGGAAGTGAATATAAGCTTCTGAAGTGAATATATGCACTTTTTAAAAAAACTTATTTTTTTTTAGTTCAGCGTGTCGAAAATGTTAATTCTGAGCGTAACTCCGTAGGAAAGTGACAAACATGAGTGAATTGTCATGATATGACTGAATTGGAGTGAATTTGCTGCTATCTCTGTAAGGAAGCGAGCTAGAGCGCTGAATCTGTGGCTATACGCACTTTCATGAAAACACGCTTCTTTGAGGTTTTAAGCTTGGATCGTGAATCTGTGCATGCTTTTGGCCTGGGAACTGCTTCAGATCACTGTGGAATGCATATGTGGTATTGATTGGTGCACTGGGCATGTATTGCCATTGGGAAGTGAACACAAGCTTCTGAAGTGAAAATATCTACTTTTTATAAAACTTTCTCTTTTTTTAGTTCTGTGTGTCAAAAATGTTCATTCTGTGAGTAACAGTGGGAAAGTAACAATCATGAGTGAATTGTCAGGATATGACTGAATTGGACTAAATTTGATGCTATCTCTGCCAGGAAGCAAGCTAGAGCGCTGAAACTGTGGCTATAAGCACTTTCATTAAAACACATTTCTTTGAGGTTTTAAGCTCAGAACGTGAATCTGTGCATGTTTCTGGCTTGGGAACTGCTTCAGATCACTTTGCAATGCTTATGTGCTATCGATTGGTCCTTTGAGCATGTATTGCCTTTGGGAAGTGAACACAAGCTTCTGAAGTGAAAATATCTACTTTTTATAAAACTTTCTTTTTTTGAATTATGTGTGTCAAAAATGTTCATTCTGTGAGTAACAGCGGGAAAGTGACAAACATGAGTGAATTGTCACGATATGACTGAATAGGAGTTAATATGCTGCTATCTCTGTAAGGAAGCGAGCTAGAGCGCTGAAACTGTGGCTATACGCACTTTCATGAAAACACGCTTCTTTGAGGTTTTAAGCTCAGAACGTGAATCTGTGCATGTTTCTGGCCTGGATACTGCTTCAGATCACTGGGCAATGCATATATGGTATCGAATGGTCCTTTGTGCATGTCTTGCCATTGGGAAGTGAATATAAGCTTCTGAAGTGAATATATGCACTTTTTAAAAACTTTCTTTTTTTTTTAGTTCAGCGTGTCAAAAATGTTCATTCTGTGCGTAACTCAGAAGGAAAGTGACAAAAATGAGTGAATTGTCATTATATGAGTGAATTTGCTGCTATCTCTGGAAGGAAGCGAGCTTGAGCGCTGAAACTGAGGCTATACGCACTTTCATGAAAACACGCTTCTTTGAGGTTTTAAGCTCAGAACGTGAATCTGTGCATGATTCTGGCCTGGGAACTGCTTCAGATCACTGTGCTATGCATATATGGTATCGATTGGTGCAATGTGCATGTCTTGTCATAGGGAAGTGAATATAAGCTTCTGAAGTGAAAATATCCACTTTTTAAAAAACTTTCTTTTTTTTTAGTTCTGTGTGTCAAAACTGTTCATTCTGTGAGTAACAGTGGGAAAGTGACAAACATGAGTGAATTGTCACGATATGACTGAATTGGAGTAAATTTGCTGCTATCTCCGCCAGGAAGCGAGCTAGAGCCCTGAAACTGTGGCTATACGCACTTTCAAGAAAACACGCTTCTTTGAGGTTTTAAGCTCAGAACGTGAATCTGTGCATGTTTCTGGCCTGGTAACTGCTTCAGATCACTGGGCAATGCATATATGGTATCGAATGGTCCTTTGTGCATCTATTGCAATTGGGAAGTGAATATAAGCTTCTGAAGTGAATATATGCACTTTTTAAAAAAACTTCTTTTTTTTTAGTTCTGTGTGTCAAAAATGTTCATTCTGTGAGTAACAGTGTGAAAGTGACAAACATGAGTGAATTGTCACGATATGACTGAATTGGAGTAAATTTGCTGCTATCTCCGCCAGGAAGCGAGCTAGAGCCCTGAAACTGTGGCTATACGCACTTTCATGAAAACACGCTTCTTTGAGGTTTTAAGCTCAGAACGTGAATCTGTGCATGTTTCTGGCCTGGTAACTGCTTCAGATCACTGGGCAATGCATATATGGTATCGAATGGTCCTTTGTGCATGTATTGCAATTGGGAAGTGAATATAAGCTTCTGAAGTGAATATATGCACTTTTTAAAAAAACTTCTTTTTTTTTAGTTCTGTGTGTCAAAAATGTTCATTCTGTGAGAAACAGTGGAAAAGTAACAGTCATGAGTGAATTGTCACGATATGACTGAATTGGAGTAAATTTGCTGCTATCTCCGCCAGGAAGCGAGCTAGAGCCCTGAAACTGTGGCTATACGCACTTTCATGAAAACACGCTTCTTTGAGGTTTTAAGCTCAGAACATGAATCTGTGCATGTTTCTGGCCTGGGAACTGCTTCAGATCACTGTGGAATGCATATAATGTATCAATTGGTGCAATGTGTTTGTCTTGTCATAGGGAAGTGAATATAAGCTTCTGAAGTGAAAATATCCACTTTTTAAAAAACTTTCTTTTTTTTTAGTTCTGTGTGTCAAAAATGTTCATTCTGTGAGAAACAGTGGAAAAGTAACAGTCATGAGTGAATTGTCACGATATGACTGAATTGGAGTAAATTTGCTGCTATCTCCGCCAGGAAGCGAGCTAGAGCCCTGAAACTGTGGCTATACGCACTTTCATGAAAACACGCTTCTTTGAGGTTTTAAGCTCAGAACGTGAATCTGTGCATGTTTCTGGCCTGGGAACTGCTTCAGATCACTGTGGAATGCATATAATGTATCAATTGGTGCAATGTGTTTGTCTTGTCATAGGGAAGTGAATATAAGCTTCTGAAGTGAAAATATCCACTTTTTAAAAAACTTTCTTTTTTTTTAGTTCTGTGTGTCAAAAATGTTCATTCTGTGAGAAACAGTGGAAAAGTAACAGTCATGAGTGAATTGTCACGATATGACTGAATTGGAGTAAATTTGCTGCTATCTCCGCCAGGAAGCGAGCTAGAGCCCTGAAACTGTGGCTATACGCACTTTCATGAAAACACGCTTCTTTGAGGTTTTAAGCTCAGAACGTGAATCTGTGCATGTTTCTGGCCTGGTAACTACTTCAGATCACTGGGCAATGCATATATGGTATCGAATGGTCCTTTGTGCATGTATTGCCATTGGGAAGTGAATATAAGCTTCTGAAGTGAATATATGCACTTTTTAAAAAAACTTCTTTTTTTTAGTTCTGTGTGTCAAAAATGTTCATTCTGTGAGAAACAGTGGAAAAGTAACAGTCATGAGTGAATTGTCACGATATGACTGAATTGGAGTAAATTTGCTGCTATCTCCGCCAGGAAGCGAGCTAGAGCCCTGAAACTGTGGCTATACGCACTTTCATGAAAACACGCTTCTTTGAGGTTTTAAGCTCAGAACGTGAATCTGTGCATGTTTCTGGCCTGGGAACTGCTTCAGATCACTGTGGAATGCATATAATGTATCAATTGTTGCAATGTGTTTGTCTTGTCATAGGGAAGTGAATATAAGCTTCTGAAGTGAAAATATCCACTTTTTAAAAAACTTTCTTTTTTTTTAGTTCTGTGTGTCAAAAATGTTCATTCTGTGAGAAACAGTGGAAAAGTAACAGTCATGAGTGAATTGTCACGATATGACTGAATTGGAGTAAATTTGCTGCTATCTCTGCCAGGAAGCGAGCTAGAGCGCTGAAACTGTGGCTATAAGCACTTTCATTAAAACACACTTCTTTGAGGTTTTAAGCTCAGAACGTGAATCTGTGCATGTTTCTGGCTTGGGAACTGCTTCAGATCACTTTGCAATGCTTATGTGCTATTGATTGGTCCTTTGAGCATGTATTGCCTTTGGGAAGTGAACACAAGCTTCTGAAGTGAAAATATCTACTTTTTATAAAACTTTCTTTTTTTTTAATTATGTGTGTCAAAAATGTTCATTCTGTGAGTAACAGCGGGAAAGTGACAAACATGAGTGAATTGTCACGATATGACTGAATAGGAGTTAATATGCTGCTATCTCTGTAAGGAAGCGAGCTAGAGCGCTGAAACTGTGGCTATACGCACTTTCATGAAAACACGCTTCTTTGAGATTTTAAGCTCAGAACGTGAATCTGTGCATGTTTCTGGCCTGGATACTGCTTCAGATCACTGGGCAATGCATATATGGTATCGAATGGTCCTTTGTGCATGTCTTGCCATTGGGAAGTGAATATAAGCTTCTGAAGTGAATATATGCACTTTTTAAAAACTTTCTTTTTTTTTTAGTTCAGCGTGTCAAAAATGTTCATTCTGTGCGTAACTCAGAAGGAAAGTGACAAAAAATGAGTGAATTGTCATTATATGAGTGAATTTGCTGCTATCTCTGGAAGGAAGCGAGCTTGAGCGCTGAAACTGAGGCTATACGCACTTTCATGAAAACACGCTTCTTTGAGGTTTTAAGCTCAGAACGTGAATCTGTGCATGATTCTGGCCTGGGAACTGCTTCAGATCACTGTGCTATGCATATATGGTATCGATTGGTGCAATGTGCATGTCTTGTCATAGGGAAGTGAATATAAGCTTCTGAAGTGAAAATATCCACTTTTTAAAAAACTTTCTTTTTTTTTAGTTCTGTGTGTCAAAAATGTTCATTCTGTGAGTAACAGTGTGAAAGTGACAAACATGAGTGAATTGTCACGATATGACTGAATTGGAGTAAATTTGCTGCTATCTCCGCCAGGAAGCGAGCTAGAGCCCTGAAACTGTGGCTATACGCACTTTCATGAAAACACGCTTCTTTGAGGTTTTAAGCTCAGAACGTGAATCTGTGCATGATTCTGGCCTGGGAACTGCTTCAGATCACTGTGCTATGCATATATGGTATCGATTGGTGCAATGTGCATGTCTTGTCATAGGGAAGTGAATATAAGCTTCTGAAGTGAAAATATCCACTTTTTAAAAAACTTTCTTTTTTTTTAGTTCTGTGTGTCAAAAATGTTCATTCTGTGAGTAACAGTGTGAAAGTGACAAACATGAGTGAATTGTCACGATATGACTGAATTGGAGTAAATTTGCTGCTATCTCCGCCAGGAAGCGAGCTAGAGCCCTGAAACTGTGGCTATACGCACTTTCAAGAAAACACGCTTCTTTGAGGTTTTAAGCTCAGATCGTGAATCTGTGCATGTTTCTGGCCTGGATACTGCTTCAGATCACTGGGCAATGCATATATGGTATCGAATGGTCCTTTGTGCATGTCTTGCCATTGGGAAGTGAATATAAGCTTCTGAAGTGAATATATGCACTTTTTAAAAACTTTCTTTTTTTTTTAGTTCAGCGTGTCAAAAATGTTCATTCTGTGCATAACTCAGAAGGAAAGTGACAAAAATGAGTGAATTGTCATTATATGAGTGAATTTGCTGCTATCTCTGGAAGGAAGCGAGCTTGAGCGCTGAAACTGAGGCTATACGCACTTTCATGAAAACACGCTTCTTTGAGGTTTTAAGCTCAGAACGTGAATCTGTGCATGATTCTGGCCTGGGAACTGCTTCAGATCACTGTGCTATGCATATATGGTATCGATTGGTGCAATGTGCATGTCTTGTCATAGGGAAGTGAATATAAGCTTCTGAAGTGAAAATATCCACTTTTTAAAAAACTTTCTTTTTTTTTAGTTCTGTGTGTCAAAAATGTTCATTCTGTGAGTAACAGTGGGAAAGTGACAAACATGAGTGAATTGTCACGATATGACTGAATTGGAGTAAATTTGCTGCTATCTCCGCCAGGAAGCGAGCTAGAGCCCTGAAACTGTGGCTATACGCACTTTCAAGAAAACACGCTTCTTTGAGGTTTTAAGCTCAGAACGTGAATCTGTGCATGTTTCTGGCCTGGTAACTGCTTCAGATCACTGGGCAATGCATATATGGTATCGAATGGTCCTTTGTGCATCTATTGCAATTGGGAAGTGAATATAAGCTTCTGAAGTGAATATATGCACTTTTTAAAAAAACTTCTTTTTTTTTAGTTCTGTGTGTCAAAAATGTTCATTCTGTGAGTAACAGTGTGAAAGTGACAAACATGAGTGAATTGTCACGATATGACTGAATTGGAGTAAATTTGCTGCTATCTCCGCCAGGAAGCGAGCTAGAGCCCTGAAACTGTGGCTATACGCACTTTCATGAAAACACGCTTCTTTGAGGTTTTAAGCTCAGAACGTGAATCTGTGCATGTTTCTGGCCTGGTAACTGCTTCAGATCACTGGGCAATGCATATATGGTATCGAATGGTCCTTTGTGCATGTATTGCAATTGGGAAGTGAATATAAGCTTCTGAAGTGAATATATGCACTTTTTAAAAAAACTTCTTTTTTTTTAGTTCTGTGTGTCAAAAATGTTCATTCTGTGAGAAACAGTGGAAAAGTAACAGTCATGAGTGAATTGTCACGATATGACTGAATTGGAGTAAATTTGCTGCTATCTCCGCCAGGAAGCGAGCTAGAGCCCTGAAACTGTGGCGATACGCACTTTCATGAAAACACGCTTCTTTGAGGTTTTAAGCTCAGAACGTGAATCTGTGCATGTTTCTGGCCTGGGAACTGCTTCAGATCACTGTGGAATGCATATAATGTATCAATTGGTGCAATGTGTTTGTCTTGTCATAGGGAAGTGAATATAAGCTTCTGAAGTGAAAATATCCACTTTTTAAAAAACTTTCTTTTTTTTTAGTTCTGTGTGTCAAAAATGTTCATTCTGTGAGAAACAGTGGAAAAGTAACAGTCATGAGTGAATTGTCACGATATGACTGAATTGGAGTAAATTTGCTGCTATCTCCGCCAGGAAGCGAGCTAGAGCCCTGAAACTGTGGCTATACGCACTTTCATGAAAACACGCTTCTTTGAGGTTTTAAGCTCAGAACGTGAATCTGTGCATGTTTCTGGCCTGGGAACTGCTTCAGATCACTGTGGAATGCATATAATGTATCAATTGGTGCAATGTGTTTGTCTTGTCATAGGGAAGTGAATATAAGCTTCTGAAGTGAAAATATCCACTTTTTAAAAAACTTTCTTTTTTTTTAGTTCTGTGTGTCAAAAATGTTCATTCTGTGAGAAACAGTGGAAAAGTAACAGTCATGAGTGAATTGTCACGATATGACTGAATTGGAGTAAATTTGCTGCTATCTCCGCCAGGAAGCGAGCTAGAGCCCTGAAACTGTGGCTATACGCACTTTCATGAAAACACGCTTCTTTGAGGTTTTAAGCTCAGAACGTGAATCTGTGCATGTTTCTGGCCTGGTAACTACTTCAGATCACTGGGCAATGCATATATGGTATCGAATGGTCCTTTGTGCATGTATTGCAATTGGGAAGTGAATATAAGCTTCTGAAGTGATTATATGCACTTTTTAAAAAAACTTCTTTTTTTTAGTTCTGTGTGTCAAAAATGTTCATTCTGTGAGAAACAGTGGAAAAGTAACAGTCATGAGTGAATTGTCACGATATGACTGAATTGGAGTAAATTTGCTGCTATCTCCGCCAGGAAGCGAGCTAGAGCCCTGAAACTGTGGCTATACGCACTTTCATGAAAACACGCTTCTTTGAGGTTTTAAGCTCAGAACGTGAATCTGTGCATGTTTCTGGCCTGGGAACTGCTTCAGATCACTGTGGAATGCATATAATGTATCAATTGGTGCAATGTGTTTGTCTTGTCATAGGGAAGTGAATATAAGCTTCTGAAGTGAAAATATCCACTTTTTAAAAAACTTTCTTTTTTTTTAGTTCTGTGTGTCAAAAATGTTCATTCTGTGAGAAACAGTGGAAAAGTAACAGTCATGAGTGAATTGTCACGATATGACTGAATTGGAGTAAATTTGCTGCTATCTCTGCCAGGAAGCGAGCTAGAGCGCTGAAACTGTGGCTATAAGCACTTTTATTAAAACACACTTCTTTGAGGTTTTAAGCTCAGAACGTGAATCTGTGCATGTTTCTGGCTTGGGAACTGCTTCAGATCACTTTGCAATGCTTATGTGCTATTGATTGGTCCTTTGAGCATGTATTGCCTTTGGGAAGTGAACACAAGCTTCTGAAGTGAAAATATCTACTTTTTATAAAACTTTCTTTTTTTTTAATTATGTGTGTCAAAAATGTTCATTCTGTGAGTAACAGCGGGAAAGTGACAAACATGAGTGAATTGTCACGATATGACTGAATAGGAGTTAATATGCTGCTATCTCTGTAAGGAAGCGAGCTAGAGCGCTGAAACTGTGGCTATACGCACTTTCATGAAAACACGCTTCTTTGAGATTTTAAGCTCAGAACGTGAATCTGTGCATGTTTCTGGCCTGGATACTGCTTCAGATCACTGGGCAATGCATATATGGTATCGAATGGTCCTTTGTGCATGTCTTGCCATTGGGAAGTGAATATAAGCTTCTGAAGTGAATATATGCACTTTTTAAAAACTTTCTTTTTTTTTTAGTTCAGCGTGTCAAAAATGTTCATTCTGTGCGTAACTCAGAAGGAAAGTGACAAAAAATGAGTGAATTGTCATTATATGAGTGAATTTGCTGCTATCTCTGGAAGGAAGCGAGCTTGAGCGCTGAAACTGAGGCTATACGCACTTTCATGAAAACACGCTTCTTTGAGGTTTTAAGCTCAGAACGTGAATCTGTGCATGATTCTGGCCTGGGAACTGCTTCAGATCACTGTGCTATGCATATATGGTATCGATTGGTGCAATGTGCATGTCTTGTCATAGGGAAGTGAATATAAGCTTCTGAAGTGAAAATATCCACTTTTTAAAAAACTTTCTTTTTTTTTAGTTCTGTGTGTCAAAAATGTTCATTCTGTGAGTAACAGTGTGAAAGTGACAAACATGAGTGAATTGTCACGATATGACTGAATTGGAGTAAATTTGCTGCTATCTCCGCCAGGAAGCGAGCTAGAGCCCTGAAACTGTGGCTATACGCACTTTCATGAAAACACGCTTCTTTGAGGTTTTAAGCTCAGAACGTGAATCTGTGCATGTTTCTGGCCTGGTAACTGCTTCAGATTACTGGGCAATGCATATATGGTATCGAATGGTCCTTTGTGCATGTATTGCAATTGGGAAGTGAATATAAGCTTCTGAAGTGAATATATGCACTTTTTAAAAAAACTTCTTTTTTTTTAGTTCTGTGTGTCAAAAATGTTCATTCTGTGAGTAACAGTGTGAAAGTGACAAACATGAGTGAATTGTCACGATATGACTGAATTGGAGTAAATTTGCTGCTATCTCCGCCAGGAAGCGAGCTAGAGCCCTGAAACTGTGGCTATACGCACTTTCATGAAAACACGCTTCTTTGAGGTTTTAAGCTCAGAACGTGAATCTGTGCATGTTTCTGGCCTGGTAACTGCTTCAGATCACTGGGCAATGCATATATGGTATCGAATGGTCCTTTGTGCATGTATTGCAATTGGGAAGTGAATATAAGCTTCTGAAGTGAATATATGCACTTTTTAAAAAAACTTCTTTTTTTTTAGTTCTGTGTGTCAAAAATGTTCATTCTGTGAGAAACAGTGGAAAAGTAACAGTCATGAGTGAATTGTCACGATATGACTGAATTGGAGTAAATTTGCTGCTATCTCCGCCAGGAAGCGAGCTAGAGCCCTGAAACTGTGGCTATACGCACTTTCATGAAAACACGCTTCTTTGAGGTTTTAAGCTCAGAACGTGAATCTGTGCATGTTTCTGGCCTGGGAACTGCTTCAGATCACTGTGGAATGCATATAATGTATCAATTGGTGCAATGTGTTTGTCTTGTCATAGGGAAGTGAATATAAGCTTCTGAAGTGAAAATATCCACTTTTTAAAAAACTTTCTTTTTTTTTAGTTCTGTGTGTCAAAAATGTTCATTCTGTGAGAAACAGTGGAAAAGTAACAGTCATGAGTGAATTGTCACGATATGACTGAATTGGAGTAAATTTGCTGCTATCTCCGCCAGGAAGCGAGCTAGAGCCCTGAAACTGTGGCTATACGCACTTTCATGAAAACACGCTTCTTTGAGGTTTTAAGCTCAGAACGTGAATCTGTGCATGTTTCTGGCCTGGGAACTGCTTCAGATCACTGTGGAATGCATATAATGTATCAATTGGTGCAATGTGTTTGTCTTGTCATAGGGAAGTGAATATAAGCTTCTGAAGTGAAAATATCCACTTTTTAAAAAACTTTCTTTTTTTTTAGTTCTGTGTGTCAAAAATGTTCATTCTGTGAGAAACAGTGGAAAAGTAACAGTCATGAGTGAATTGTCACGATATGACTGAATTGGAGTAAATTTGCTGCTATCTCCGCCAGGAAGCGAGCTAGAGCCCTGAAACTGTGGCTATACGCACTTTCATGAAAACACGCTTCTTTGAGGTTTTAAGCTCAGAACGTGAATCTGTGCATGTTTCTGGCCTGGTAACTACTTCAGATCACTGGGCAATGCATATATGGTATCGAATGGTCCTTTGTGCATGTATTGCAATTGGGAAGTGAATATAAGCTTCTGAAGTGAATATATGCACTTTTTAAAAAAACTTCTTTTTTTTAGTTCTGTGTGTCAAAAATGTTCATTCTGTGAGAAACAGTGGAAAAGTAACAGTCATGAGTGAATTGTCACGATATGACTGAATTGGAGTAAATTTGCTGCTATCTCCGCCAGGAAGCGAGCTAGAGCCCTGAAACTGTGGCTATACGCACTTTCATGAAAACACGCTTCTTTGAGGTTTTAAGCTCAGAACGTGAATCTGTGCATGTTTCTGGCCTGGGAACTGCTTCAGATCACTGTGGAATGCATATAATGTATCAATTGGTGCAATGTGTTTGTCTTGTCATAGGGAAGTGAATATAAGCTTCTGAAGTGAAAATATCCACTTTTTAAAAAACTTTCTTTTTTTTTAGTTCTGTGTGTCAAAAATGTTCATTCTGTGAGAAACAGTGGAAAAGTAACAGTCATGAGTGAATTGTCACGATATGACTGAATTGGAGTAAATTTGCTGCTATCTCTGCCAGGAAGCGAGCTAGAGCGCTGAAACTGTGGCTATAAGCACTTTCATTAAAACACACTTCTTTGAGGTTTTAAGCTCAGAACGTGAATCTGTGCATGTTTCTGGCTTGGGAACTGCTTCAGATCACTTTGCAATGCTTATGTGCTATTGATTGGTCCTTTGAGCATGTATTGCCTTTGGGAAGTGAACACAAGCTTCTGAAGTGAAAATATCTACTTTTTATAAAACTTTCTTTTTTTTTAATTATGTGTGTCAAAAATGTTCATTCTGTGAGTAACAGCGGGAAAGTGACAAACATGAGTGAATTGTCACGATATGACTGAATAGGAGTTAATATGCTGCTATCTCTGTAAGGAAGCGAGCTAGAGCGCTGAAACTGTGGCTATACGCACTTTCATGAAAACACGCTTCTTTGAGGTTTTAAGCTCAGAACGTGAATCTGTGCATGTTTCTGGCCTGGATACTGCTTCAGATCACTGGGCAATGCATATATGGTATCGAATGGTCCTTTGTGCATGTCTTGCCATTGGGAAATGAATATAAGCTTCTGAAGTGAATATATGCACTTTTTAAAAACTTTCTTTTTTTTTTAGTTCAGCGTGTCAAAAATGTTCATTCTGTGCGTAACTCAGAAGGAAAGTGACAAAAAATGAGTGAATTGTCATTATATGAGTGAATTTGCTGCTATCTCTGGAAGGAAGCGAGCTTGAGCGCTGAAACTGAGGCTATACGCACTTTCATGAAAACACGCTTCTTTGAGGTTTTAAGCTCAGAACGTGAATCTGTGCATGTTTCTGGCCTGGTAACTGCTTCAGATCACTGGGCAATGCATATATGGTATCGAATGGTCCTTTGTGCATGTATTGCAATTGGGAAGTGAATATAAGCTTCTGAAGTGAATATATGCACTTTTTAAAAAAACTTCTTTTTTTTTAGTTCTGTGTGTCAAAAATGTTCATTCTGTGAGTAACAGTGTGAAAGTGACAAACATGAGTGAATTGTCACGATATGACTGAATTGGAGTAAATTTGCTGCTATCTCCGCCAGGAAGCGAGCTAGAGCCCTGCAACTGTGGCTATACGCACTTTCATGAAAACACGCTTCTTTGAGGTTTTAAGCTCAGAACGTGAATCTGTGCATGTTTCTGGCCTGGTAACTGCTTCAGATCACTGGGCAATGCATATATGGTATCGATTGGTCCTTTGTGCATGTATTGCAATTGGGAAGTGAATATAAGCTTCTGAAGTGAATATATGCACTTTTTAAAAAAACTTCTTTTTTTTTAGTTCTGTGTGTCAAAAATGTTCATTCTGTGAGTAACAGTGTGAAAGTGACAAACATGAGTGAATTGTCACGATATGACTGAATTGGAGTAAATTTGCTGCTATCTCCGCCAGGAAGCGAGCTAGAGCCCTGAAACTGTGGCTATACGCACTTTCATGAAAACACGCTTCTTTGAGGTTTTAAGCTCAGAACGTGAATCTGTGCATGTTTCTGGCCTGGTAACTGCTTCAGATCACTGGGCAATGCATATATGGTATCGAATGGTCCTTTGTGCATGTATTGCAATTGGGAAGTGAATATAAGCTTCTGAAGTGAATATATGCACTTTTTAAAAAAACTTCTTTTTTTTTAGTTCTGTGTGTCAAAAATGTTCATTCTGTGAGAAACAGTGGAAAAGTAACAGTCATGAGTGAATTGTCACGATATGACTGAATTGGAGTAAATTTGCTGCTATCTCCGCCAGGAAGCGAGCTAGAGCCCTGAAACTGTGGCTATACGCACTTTCATGAAAACACGCTTCTTTGAGGTTTTAAGCTCAGAACGTGAATCTGTGCATGTTTCTGGCCTGGGAACTGCTTCAGATCACTGTGGAATGCATATAATGTATCAATTGGTGCAATGTGTTTGTCTTGTCATAGGGAAGTGAATATAAGCTTCTGAAGTGAAAATATCCACTTTTTAAAAAACTTTCTTTTTTTTTAGTTCTGTGTGTCAAAAATGTTCATTCTGTGAGAAACAGTGGAAAAGTAACAGTCATGAGTGAATTGTCACGATATGACTGAATTGGAGTAAATTTGCTGCTATCTCCGCCAGGAAGCGAGCTAGAGCCCTGAAACTGTGGCTATACGCACTTTCATGAAAACACGCTTCTTTGAGGTTTTAAGCTCAGAACGTGAATCTGTGCATGTTTCTGGCCTGGGAACTGCTTCAGATCACTGTGGAATGCATATAATGTATCAATTGGTGCAATGTGTTTGTCTTGTCATAGGGAAGTGAATATAAGCTTCTGAAGTGAAAATATCCACTTTTTAAAAAACTTTCTTTTTTTTTAGTTCTGTGTGTCAAAAATGTTCATTCTGTGAGAAACAGTGGAAAAGTAACAGTCATGAGTGAATTGTCACGATATGACTGAATTGGAGTAAATTTGCTGCTATCTCCGCCAGGAAGCGAGCTAGAGCCCTGAAACTGTGGCTATACGCACTTTCATGAAAACACGCTTCTTTGAGGTTTTAAGCTCAGAACGTGAATCTGTGCATGTTTCTGGCCTGGTAACTACTTCAGATCACTGGGCAATGCATATATGGTATCGAATGGTCCTTTGTGCATGTATTGCAATTGGGAAGTGAATATAAGCTTCTGAAGTGAATATATGCACTTTTTAAAAAAACTTCTTTTTTTTAGTTCTGTGTGTCAAAAATGTTCATTCTGTGAGAAACAGTGGAAAAGTAACAGTCATGAGTGAATTGTCACGATATGACTGAATTGGAGTAAATTTGCTGCTATCTCCGCCAGGAAGCGAGCTAGAGCCCTGAAACTGTGGCTATACGCACTTTCATGAAAACACGCTTCTTTGAGGTTTTAAGCTCAGAACGTGAATCTGTGCATGTTTCTGGCCTGGGAACTGCTTCAGATCACTGTGGAATGCATATAATGTATCAATTGGTGCAATGTGTTTGTCTTGTCATAGGGAAGTGAATATAAGCTTCTGAAGTGAAAATATCCACTTTTTAAAAAACTTTCTTTTTTTTTAGTTCTGTGTGTCAAAAATGTTCATTCTGTGAGAAACAGTGGAAAAGTAACAGTCATGAGTGAATTGTCACGATATGACTGAATTGGAGTAAATTTGCTGCTATCTCTGCCAGGAAGCGAGCTAGAGCGCTGAAACTGTGGCTATAAGCACTTTCATTAAAACACACTTCTTTGAGGTTTTAAGCTCAGAACGTGAATCTGTGCATGTTTCTGGCTTGGGAACTGCTTCAGATCACTTTGCAATGCTTATGTGCTATTGATTGGTCCTTTGAGCATGTATTGCCTTTGGGAAGTGAACACAAGCTTCTGAAGTGAAAATATCTACTTTTTATAAAACTTTCTTTTTTTTTAATTATGTGTGTCAAAAATGTTCATTCTGTGAGTAACAGCGGGAAAGTGACAAACATGAGTGAATTGTCACGATATGACTGAATAGGAGTTAATATGCTGCTATCTCTGTAAGGAAGCGAGCTAGAGCGCTGAAACTGTGGCTATACGCACTTTCATGAAAACACGCTTCTTTGAGGTTTTAAGCTCAGAACGTGAATCTGTGCATGTTTCTGGCCTGGATACTGCTTCAGATCACTGGGCAATGCATATATGGTATCGAATGGTCCTTTGTGCATGTCTTGCCATTGGGAAATGAATATAAGCTTCTGAAGTGAATATATGCACTTTTTAAAAACTTTCTTTTTTTTTTAGTTCAGCGTGTCAAAAATGTTCATTCTGTGCGTAACTCAGAAGGAAAGTGACAAAAAATGAGTGAATTGTCATTATATGAGTGAATTTGCTGCTATCTCTGGAAGGAAGCGAGCTTGAGCGCTGAAACTGAGGCTATACGCACTTTCATGAAAACACGCTTCTTTGAGGTTTTAAGCTCAGAACGTGAATCTGTGCATGATTCTGGCCTGGGAACTGCTTCAGATCACTGTGCTATGCATATATGGTATCGATTGGTGCAATGTGCATGTCTTGTCATAGGGAAGTGAATATAAGCTTCTGAAGTGAAAATATCCACTTTTTAAAAAACTTTCTTTTTTTTTAGTTCTGTGTGTCAAAAATGTTCATTCTGTGAGTAACAGTGTGAAAGTGACAAACATGAGTGAATTGTCACGATATGACTGAATTGGAGTAAATTTGCTGCTATCTCCGCCAGGAAGCGAGCTAGAGCCCTGAAACTGTGGCTATACGCACTTTCATGAAAACACGCTTCTTTGAGGTTTTAAGCTCAGAACGTGAATCTGTGCATGATTCTGGCCTGGTAACTGCTTCAGATCACTGTGCTATGCATATATGGTATCGATTGGTGCAATGTGCATGTCTTGTCATAGGGAAGTGAATATAAGCTTCTGAAGTGAAAATATCCACTTTTTAAAAAACTTTCTTTTTTTTTAGTTCTGTGTGTCAAAAATGTTCATTCTGTGAGTAACAGTGTGAAAGTGACAAACATGAGTGAATTGTCACGATATGACTGAATTGGAGTAAATTTGCTGCTATCTCCGCCAGGAAGCGAGCTAGAGCCCTGAAACTGTGGCTATACGCACTTTCATGAAAACACGCTTCTTTGAGGTTTTAAGCTCAGAACGTGAATCTGTGCATGTTTCTGGCCTGGTAACTGCTTCAGATCACTGGGCAATGCATATATGGTATCGAATGGTCCTTTGTGCATGTATTGCAATTGGGAAGTGAATATAAGCTTCTGAAGTGAATATATGCACTTTTTAAAAAAACTTCTTTTTTTTAGTTCTGTGTGTCAAAAATGTTCATTCTGTGAGAAACAGTGGAAAAGTAACAGTCATGAGTGAATTGTCACGATATGACTGAATTGGAGTAAATTTGCTGCTATCTCCGCCAGGAAGCGAGCTAGAGCCCTGAAACTGTGGCTATACGCACTTTCATGAAAACACGCTTCTTTGAGGTTTTAAGCTCAGAACGTGAATCTGTGCATGTTTCTGGCCTGGGAACTGCTTCAGATCACTGTGGAATGCATATAATGTATCAATTGGTGCAATGTGTTTGTCTTGTCATAGGGAAGTGAATATAAGCTTCTGAAGTGAAAATATCCACTTTTTAAAAAACTTTCTTTTTTTTTAGTTCTGTGTGTCAAAAATGTTCATTCTGTGAGAAACAGTGGAAAAGTAACAGTCATGAGTGAATTGTCACGATATGACTGAATTGGAGTAAATTTGCTGCTATCTCCGCCAGGAAGCGAGCTAGAGCCCTGAAACTGTGGCTAAACGCACTTTCATGAAAACACGCTTCTTTGAGGTTTTAAGCTCAGAACGTGAATCTGTGCATGTTTCTGGCCTGGTAACTACTTCAGATCACTGGGCAATGCATATATGGTATCGAATGGTCCTTTGTGCATGTATTGCAATTGGGAAGTGAATATAAGCTTCTGAAGTGAATATATGCACTTTTTAAAAAAACTTCTTTTTTTTAGTTCTGTGTGTCAAAAATGTTCATTCTGTGAGAAACAGTGGAAAAGTAACAGTCATGAGTGAATTGTCACGATATGACTGAATTGGAGTAAATTTGCTGCTATCTCCGCCAGGAAGCGAGCTAGAGCCCTGAAACTGTGGCTATACGCACTTTCATGAAAACACGCTTCTTTGAGGTTTTAAGCTCAGAACGTGAATCTGTGCATGTTTCTGGCCTGGTAACTGCTTCAGATCACTGGGCAATGCATATATGGTATCGAATGGTCCTTTGTGCATGTATTGCAATTGGGAAGTGAATATAAGCTTCTGAAGTGAATATATGCACTTTTTAAAAAAACTTATTTTTTTTTAGTTCAGCGTGTCGAAAATGTTAATTCTGAGCGTAACTCCGTAGGAAAGTGACAAACATGAGTGAATTGTCATGATATGACTGAATTGGAGTGAATTTGCTGCTATCTCTGTAAGGAAGCGAGCTAGAGCGCTGAATCTGTGGCTATACGCACTTTCATGAAAACACGCTTCTTTGAGGTTTTAAGCTTGGATCGTGAATCTGTGCATGCTTTTGGCCTGGGAACTGCTTCAGATCACTGTGGAATGCATATGTGGTATTGATTGGTGCACTGGGCATGTATTGCCATTGGGAAGTGAACACAAGCTTCTGAAGTGAAAATATCTACTTTTTATAAAACTTTCTCTTTTTTTAGTTCTGTGTGTCAAAAATGTTCATTCTGTGAGTAACAGTGGGAAAGTAACAATCATGAGTGAATTGTCAGGATATGACTGAATTGGACTAAATTTGATGCTATCTCTGCCAGGAAGCAAGCTAGAGCGCTGAAACTGTGGCTATAAGCACTTTCATTAAAACACACTTCTTTGAGGTTTTAAGCTCAGAACGTGAATCTGTGCATGTTTCTGGCTTGGGAACTGCTTCAGATCACTTTGCAATGCTTATGTGCTATTGATTGGTCCTTTGAGCATGTATTGCCTTTGGGAAGTGAACACAAGCTTCTGAAGTGAAAATATCTACTTTTTATAAAACTTTCTTTTTTTTAATTATGTGTGTCAAAAATGTTCATTCTGTGAGTAACAGCGGGAAAGTGACAAACATGAGTGAATTGTCACGATATGACTGAATAGGAGTTAATATGCTGCTATCTCTGTAAGGAAGCGAGCTAGAGCGCTGAAACTGTGGCTATACGCACTTTCATGAAAACACGCTTCTTTGAGGTTTTAAGCTCAGAACGTGAATCTGTGCATGTTTCTGGCCTGGATACTGCTTCAGATCACTGGGCAATGCATATATGGTATCGAATGGTCCTTTGTGCATGTCTTGCCATTGGGAAGTGAATATAAGCTTCTGAAGTGAATATATGCACTTTTTAAAAACTTTCTTTTTTTTTTAGTTCAGCGTGTCAAAAATGTTCATTCTGTGCGTAACTCAGAAGGAAAGTGACAAAAATGAGTGAATTGTCATTATATGAGTGAATTTGCTGCTATCTCTGGAAGGAAGCGAGCTTGAGCGCTGAAACTGAGGCTCTACGCACTTTCATGAAAACACGCTTCTTTGAGGTTTTAAGCTCAGAACGTGAATCTGTGCATGATTCTGGCCTGGGAACTGCTTCAGATCACTGTGCTATGCATATATGGTATCGATTGGTGCAATGTGCATGTCTTGTCATAGGGAAGTGAATATAAGCTTCTGAAGTGAAAATATCCACTTTTTAAAAAACTTTCTTTTTTTTTAGTTCTGTGTGTCAAAAATGTTCATTCTGTGAGTAACAGTGTGAAAGTGACAAACATGAGTGAATTGTCACGATATGACTGAATTGGAGTAAATTTGCTGCTATCTCCGCCAGGAAGCGAGCTAGAGCCCTGAAACTGTGGCTATACGCACTTTCATGAAAACACGCTTCTTTGAGGTTTTAAGCTCAGAACGTGAATCTGTGCATGTTTCTGGCCTGGGAACTGCTTCAGATCACTGTGGAATGCATATAATGTATCAATTGGTGCAATGTGTTTGTCTTGTCATAGGGAAGTGAATATAAGCTTCTGAAGTGAAAATATCCACTTTTTAAAAAACTTTCTTTTTTTTTAGTTCTGTGTGTCAAAAATGTTCATTCTGTGAGAAACAGTGGAAAAGTAACAGTCATGAGTGAATTGTCACGATATGACTGAATTGGAGTAAATTTGCTGCTATCTCCGCCAGGAAGCGAGCTAGAGCCCTGAAACTGTGGCTATACGCACTTTCATGAAAACACGCTTCTTTGAGGTTTTAAGCTCAGAACGTGAATATGTGCATGTTTCTGGCCTGGGAACTGCTTCAGATCACTGTGGAATGCATATAATGTATCAATTGGTGCAATGTGTTTGTCTTGTCATAGGGAAGTGAATATAAGCTTCTGAAGTGAAAATATCCACTTTTTAAAAAACTTTCTTTTTTTTTAGTTCTGTGTGTCAAAAATGTTCATTCTGTGAGAAACAGTGGAAAAGTAACAGTCATGAGTGAATTGTCACGATATGACTGAATTGGAGTAAATTTGCTGCTATCTCCGCCAGGAAGCGAGCTAGAGCCCTGAAACTGTGGCTATACGCACTTTCATGAAAACACGCTTCTTTGAGGTTTTAAGCTCAGAACGTGAATCTGTGCATGTTTCTGGCCTGGTAACTACTTCAGATCACTGGGCAATGCATATATGGTATCGAATGGTCCTTTGTGCATGTATTGCAATTGGGAAGTGAATATAAGCTTCTGAAGTGAATATATGCACTTTTTAAAAAAACTTCTTTTTTTTAGTTCTGTGTGTCAAAAATGTTCATTCTGTGAGAAACAGTGGAAAAGTAACAGTCATGAGTGAATTGTCACGATATGACTGAATTGGAGTAAATTTGCTGCTATCTCCGCCAGGAAGCGAGCTAGAGCCCTGAAACTGTGGCTATACGCACTTTCATGAAAACACGCTTCTTTGAGGTTTTAAGCTCAGAACGTGAATCTGTGCATGTTTCTGGCCTGGGAACTGCTTCAGATCACTGTGGAATGCATATAATGTATCAATTGGTGCAATGTGTTTGTCTTGTCATAGGGAAGTGAATATAAGCTTCTGAAGTGAAAATATCCACTTTTTAAAAAACTTTCTTTTTTTTTAGTTCTGTGTGTCAAAAATGTTCATTCTGTGAGAAACAGTGGAAAAGTAACAGTCATGAGTGAATTGTCACGATATGACTGAATTGGAGTAAATTTGCTGCTATCTCTGCCAGGAAGCGAGCTAGAGCGCTGAAACTGTGGCTATAAGCACTTTCATTAAAACACACTTCTTTGAGGTTTTAAGCTCAGAACGTGAATCTGTGCATGTTTCTGGCTTGGGCACTGCTTCAGATCACTTTGCAATGCTTATGTGCTATTGATTGGTCCTTTGAGCATGTATTGCCTTTGGGAAGTGAACACAAGCTTCTGAAGTGAAAATATCTACTTTTTATAAAACTTTCTTTTTTTTTAATTATGTGTGTCAAAAATGTTCATTCTGTGAGTAACAGCGGGAAAGTGACAAACATGAGTGAATTGTCACGATATGACTGAATAGGAGTTAATATGCTGCTATCTCTGTAAGGTAGCGAGCTAGAGCGCTGAAACTGTGGCTATACGCACTTTCATGAAAACACGCTTCTTTGAGGTTTTAAGCTCAGAACGTGAATCTGTGCATGTTTCTGGCCTGGATACTGCTTCAGATCACTGGGCAATGCATATATGGTATCGAATGGTCCTTTGTGCATGTCTTGCCATTGGGAAATGAATATAAGCTTCTGAAGTGAATATATGCACTTTTTAAAAACTTTCTTTTTTTTTTAGTTCAGCGTGTCAAAAATGTTCATTCTGTGCGTAACTCAGAAGGAAAGTGACAAAAAATGAGTGAATTGTCATTATATGAGTGAATTTGCTGCTATCTCTGGAAGGAAGCGAGCTTGAGCGCTGAAACTGAGGCGATACGCACTTTCATGAAAACACGCTTCTTTGAGGTTTTAAGCTCAGAACGTGAATCTGTGCATGTTTCTGGCCTGGATACTGCTTCAGATCACTGGGCAATGCATATATGGTATCGAATGGTCCTTTGTGCATGTCTTGCCATTGGGAAGTGAATATAAGCTTCTGAAGTGAATATATGCACTTTTTAAAAACTTTCTTTTTTTTTTAGTTCAGCGTGTCAAAAATGTTCATTCTGTGCGTAACTCAGAAGGAAAGTGACAAAAATGAGTGAATTGTCATTATATGAGTGAATTTGCTGCTATCTCTGGAAGGAAGCGAGCTTGAGCGCTGAAACTGAAGCTATACGCACTTTCATGAAAACACGCTTCTTTGAGGTTTTAAGCTCAGAACGTGAATCTGTGCATGATTCTGGCCTGGGAACTGCTTCAGATCACTGTGCTATGCATATATGGTATCGATTGGTGCAATGTGCATGTCTTGTCATAGGGAAGTGAATATAAGCTTCTGAAGTGAAAATATCCACTTTTTAAAAAACTTTCTTTTTTTTTAGTTCTGTGTGTCAAAAATGTTCATTCTGTGAGTAACAGTGTGAAAGTGACAAACATGAGGGAATTGTCACGATATGACTGAATTGGAGTAAATTTGCTGCTATCTCCGCCAGGAAGCGAGCTAGAGCCCTGAAACTGTGGCTATACGCACTTTCATGAAAACACGCTTCTTTGAGGTTTTAAGCTCAGAACGTGAATCTGTGCATGTTTCTGGCCTGGTAACTGCTTCAGATCACTGGGCAATGCATATATGGTATCGAATGGTCCTTTGTGCATGTATTGCAATTGGGAAGTGAATATAAGCTTCTGAAGTGAATATATGCACTTTTTAAAAAAACTTCTTTTTTTTTAGTTCTGTGTGTCAAAAATGTTCATTCTGTGAGTAACAGTGTGAAAGTGACAAACATGAGTGAATTGTCACGATATGACTGAATTGGAGTAAATTTGCTGCTATCTCCGCCAGGAAGCGAGCTAGAGCCCTGAAACTGTGGCTATACGCACTTTCATGAAAACACGCTTCTTTGAGGTTTTAAGCTCAGAACGTGAATCTGTGCATGTTTCTGGCCTGGTAACTGCTTCAGATCACTGGGCAATGCATATATGGTATCGAATGGTCCTTTGTGCATGTATTGCAATTGGGAAGTGAATATAAGCTTCTGAAGTGAATATATGCACTTTTTAAAAAAACTTATTTTTTTTTAGTTCAGCGTGTCGAAAATGTTAATTCTGAGCGTAACTCCGTAGGAAAGTGACAAACATGAGTGAATTGTCATGATATGACTGAATTGGAGTGAATTTGCTGCTATCTCTGTAAGGAAGCGAGCTAGAGCGCTGAATCTGTGGCTATACGCACTTTCATGAAAACACGCTTCTTTGAGGTTTTAAGCTTGGATCGTGAATCTGTGCATGCTTTTGGCCTGGGAACTGCTTCAGATCACTGTGGAATGCATATGTGGTATTGATTGGTGCACTGGGCATGTATTGCCATTGGGAAGTGAACACAAGCTTCTGAAGTGAAAATATCTACTTTTTATAAAACTTTCTCTTTTTTTAGTTCTGTGTGTCAAAAATGTTCATTCTGTGAGTAACAGTGGGAAAGTAACAATCATGAGTGAATTGTCAGGATATGACTGAATTGGACTAAATTTGATGCTATCTCTGCCAGGAAGCAAGCTAGAGCGCTGAAACTGTGGCTATAAGCACTTTCATTAAAACACACTTCTTTGAGGTTTTAAGCTCAGAACGTGAATCTGTGCATGTTTCTGGCTTGGGAACTGCTTCAGATCACTTTGCAATGCTTATGTGCTATTGATTGGTCCTTTGAGCATGTATTGCCTTTGGGAAGTGAACACAAGCTTCTGAAGTGAAAATATCTACTTTTTATAAAACTTTCTTTTTTTTAATTATGTGTGTCAAAAATGTTCATTCTGTGAGTAACAGCGGGAAAGTGACAAACATGAGTGAATTGTCACGATATGACTGAATAGGAGTTAATATGCTGCTATCTCTGTAAGGAAGCGAGCTAGAGCGCTGAAACTGTGGCTATACGCACTTTCATGAAAACACGCTTCTTTGAGGTTTTAAGCTCAGAACGTGAATCTGTGCATGTTTCTGGCCTGGATACTGCTTCAGATCACTGGGCAATGCATATATGGTATCGAATGGTCCTTTGTGCATGTCTTGCCATTGGGAAGTGAATATAAGCTTCTGAAGTGAATATATGCACTTTTTAAAAACTTTCTTTTTTTTTTAGTTCAGCGTGTCAAAAATGTTCATTCTGTGCGTAACTCAGAAGGAAAGTGACAAAAATGAGTGAATTGTCATTATATGAGTGAATTTGCTGCTATCTCTGGAAGGAAGCGAGCTTGAGCGCTGAAACTGAGGCTCTACGCACTTTCATGAAAACACGCTTCTTTGAGGTTTTAAGCTCAGAACGTGAATCTGTGCATGATTCTGGCCTGGGAACTGCTTCAGATCACTGTGCTATGCATATATGGTATCGATTGGTGCAATGTGCATGTCTTGTCATAGGGAAGTGAATATAAGCTTCTGAAGTGAAAATATCCACTTTTTAAAAAACTTTCTTTTTTTTTAGTTCTGTGTGTCAAAAATGTTCATTCTGTGAGTAACAGTGTGAAAGTGACAAACATGAGTGAATTGTCACGATATGACTGAATTGGAGTAAATTTGCTGCTATCTCCGCCAGGAAGCGAGCTAGAGCCCTGAAACTGTGGCTATACGCACTTTCATGAAAACACGCTTCTTTGAGGTTTTAAGCTCAGAACGTGAATCTGTGCATGTTTCTGGCCTGGGAACTGCTTCAGATCACTGTGGAATGCATATAATGTATCAATTGGTGCAATGTGTTTGTCTTGTCATAGGGAAGTGAATATAAGCTTCTGAAGTGAAAATATCCACTTTTTAAAAAACTTTCTTTTTTTTTAGTTCTGTGTGTCAAAAATGTTCATTCTGTGAGAAACAGTGGAAAAGTAACAGTCATGAGTGAATTGTCACGATATGACTGAATTGGAGTAAATTTGCTGCTATCTCCGCCAGGAAGCGAGCTAGAGCCCTGAAACTGTGGCTATACGCACTTTCATGAAAACACGCTTCTTTGAGGTTTTAAGCTCAGAACGTGAATATGTGCATGTTTCTGGCCTGGGAACTGCTTCAGATCACTGTGGAATGCATATAATGTATCAATTGGTGCAATGTGTTTGTCTTGTCATAGGGAAGTGAATATAAGCTTCTGAAGTGAAAATATCCACTTTTTAAAAAACTTTCTTTTTTTTTAGTTCTGTGTGTCAAAAATGTTCATTCTGTGAGAAACAGTGGAAAAGTAACAGTCATGAGTGAATTGTCACGATATGACTGAATTGGAGTAAATTTGCTGCTATCTCCGCCAGGAAGCGAGCTAGAGCCCTGAAACTGTGGCTATACGCACTTTCATGAAAACACGCTTCTTTGAGGTTTTAAGCTCAGAACGTGAATCTGTGCATGTTTCTGGCCTGGTAACTACTTCAGATCACTGGGCAATGCATATATGGTATCGAATGGTCCTTTGTGCATGTATTGCAATTGGGAAGTGAATATAAGCTTCTGAAGTGAATATATGCACTTTTTAAAAAAACTTCTTTTTTTTAGTTCTGTGTGTCAAAAATGTTCATTCTGTGAGAAACAGTGGAAAAGTAACAGTCATGAGTGAATTGTCACGATATGACTGAATTGGAGTAAATTTGCTGCTATCTCCGCCAGGAAGCGAGCTAGAGCCCTGAAACTGTGGCTATACGCACTTTCATGAAAACACGCTTCTTTGAGGTTTTAAGCTCAGAACGTGAATCTGTGCATGTTTCTGGCCTGGGAACTGCTTCAGATCACTGTGGAATGCATATAATGTATCAATTGGTGCAATGTGTTTGTCTTGTCATAGGGAAGTGAATATAAGCTTCTGAAGTGAAAATATCCACTTTTTAAAAAACTTTCTTTTTTTTTAGTTCTGTGTGTCAAAAATGTTCATTCTGTGAGAAACAGTGGAAAAGTAACAGTCATGAGTGAATTGTCACGATATGACTGAATTGGAGTAAATTTGCTGCTATCTCTGCCAGGAAGCGAGCTAGAGCGCTGAAACTGTGGCTATAAGCACTTTCATTAAAACACACTTCTTTGAGGTTTTAAGCTCAGAACGTGAATCTGTGCATGTTTCTGGCTTGGGAACTGCTTCAGATCACTTTGCAATGCTTATGTGCTATTGATTGGTCCTTTGAGCATGTATTGCCTTTGGGAAGTGAACACAAGCTTCTGAAGTGAAAATATCTACTTTTTATAAAACTTTCTTTTTTTTTAATTATGTGTGTCAAAAATGTTCATTCTGTGAGTAACAGCGGGAAAGTGACAAACATGAGTGAATTGTCACGATATGACTGAATAGGAGTTAATATGCTGCTATCTCTGTAAGGAAGCGAGCTAGAGCGCTGAAACTGTGGCTATACGCACTTTCATGAAAACACGCTTCTTTGAGGTTTTAAGCTCAGAACGTGAATCTGTGCATGTTTCTGGCCTGGATACTGCTTCAGATCACTGGGCAATGCATATATGGTATCGAATGGTCCTTTGTGCATGTCTTGCCATTGGGAAGTGAATATAAGCTTCTGAAGTGAATATATGCACTTTTTAAAAACTTTCTTTTTTTTTTAGTTCAGCGTGTCAAAAATGTTCATTCTGTGCGTAACTCAGAAGGAAAGTGACAAAAAATGAGTGAATTGTCATTATATGAGTGAATTTGCTGCTATCTCTGGAAGGAAGCGAGCTTGAGCGCTGAAACTGAGGCTATACGCACTTTCATGAAAACACGCTTCTTTGAGGTTTTAAGCTCAGAACGTGAATCTGTGCATGATTCTGGCCTGGGAACTGCTTCAGATCACTGTGCTATGCATATATGGTATCGATTGGTGCAATGTGCATGTCTTGTCATAGGGAAGTGAATATAAGCTTCTGAAGTGAAAATATCCACTTTTTAAAAAACTTTCTTTTTTTTTAGTTCTGTGTGTCAAAAATGTTCATTCTGTGAGTAACAGTGTGAAAGTGACAAACATGAGGGAATTGTCACGATATGACTGAATTGGAGTAAATTTGCTGCTATCTCCGCCAGGAAGCGAGCTAGAGCCCTGAAACTGTGGCTATACGCACTTTCATGAAAACACGCTTCTTTGAGGTTTTCAGCTCAGAACGTGAATCTGTGCATGTTTCTGGCCTGGTAACTGCTTCAGATCACTGGGCAATGCATATATGGTATCGAATGGTCCTTTGTGCATGTATTGCAATTGGGAAGTGAATATAAGCTTCTGAAGTGAATATATGCACTTTTTAAAAAAACTTCTTTTTTTTTAGTTCTGTGTGTCAAAAATGTTCATTCTGTGAGTAACAGTGTGAAAGTGACAAACATGAGTGAATTGTCACGATATGACTGAATTGGAGTAAATTTGCTGCTATCTCCGCCAGGAAGCGAGCTAGAGCCCTGAAACTGTGGCTATACGCACTTTCATGAAAACACGCTTCTTTGAGGTTTTAAGCTCAGAACGTGAATCTGTGCATGTTTCTGGCCTGGTAACTGCTTCAGATCACTGGGCAATGCATATATGGTATCGAATGGTCCTTTGTGCATGTATTGCAATTGGGAAGTGAATATAAGCTTCTGAAGTGAATATATGCACTTTTTAAAAAAACTTCTTTTTTTTTAGTTCTGTGTGTCAAAAATGTTCATTCTGTGAGAAACAGTGGAAAAGTAACAGTCATGAGTAAATTGTCACGATATGACTGAATTGGAGTAAATTTGCTGCTATCTCCGCCAGGAAGCGAGCTAGAGCCCTGAAACTGTGGCTATACGCACTTTCATGAAAAGACGCTTCTTTGAGGTTTTAAGCTCAGAACGTGAATCTGTGCATGTTTCTGGCCTGGGAACTGCTTCAGATCACTGGGCAATGCATATATGATATCGAATGGTCCTTTGTGCATGTATTGCAATTGTGAAGTGAATATAAGCTTCTGAAGTGAATATATGCACTTTTTAAAAAAACTTATTTTTTTTTAGTTCAGCGTGTCGAAAATGTTAATTCTGAGCGTAACTCCGTAGGAAAGTGACAAACATGAGTGAATTGTCATGATATGACTGAATTGGAGTGAATTTGCTGCTATCTCTGTAAGGAAGCGAGCTAGAGCGCTGAATCTGTGGCTATACGCACTTTCATGAAAACACGCTTCTTTGAGGTTTTAAGCTTGGATCGTGAATCTGTGCATGCTTTTGGCCTGGGAACTGCTTCAGATCACTGTGGAATTCATATGTGGTATTGATTGGTGCACTGGGCATGTATTGCCATTGGGAAGTGAACACAAGCTTCTGAAGTGAAAATATCTACTTTTTATAAAACTTTCTCTTTTTTTAGTTCTGTGTGTCAAAAATGTTCATTCTGTGAGTAACAGTGGGAAAGTAACAATCATGAGTGAATTGTCAGGATATGACTGAATTGGACTAAATTTGATGCTATCTCTGCCAGGAAGCGAGCTAGAGCGCTGAAACTGTGGCTATAAACACTTTCATTAAAACACACTTCTTTGAGGTTTTAAGCTCAGAACGTGAATCTGTGCATGTTTCTGGCTTGGGAACTGCTTCAGATCACTTTGCAATGCTTATGTGCTATTGATTGGTCCTTTGAGCATGTATTGCCTTTGGGAAGTGAACACAAGCTTCTGAAGTGAAAATATCTACTTTTTATAAAACTTTCTTTTTTTTAATTATGTGTGTCAAAAATGTTCATTCTGTGAGTAACAGCGGGAAAGTGACAAACATGAGTGAATTGTCACGATATGACTGAATTGGAGTAAATTTGCTGCTATCTCCGCCAGGAAGCGAGCTAGAGCGCTGAAACTGTGGCTATACGCACTTTCATGAAAACACGCTTCTTTGAGGTTTTAAGCTCAGAACGTGAATCTGTGCATGTTTCTGGCCTGGATACTGCTTCAGATCACTGGGCAATGCATATATGGTATCGAATGGTCCTTTGTGCATGTCTTGCCATTGGGAAGTGAATATAAGCTTCTGAAGTGAATATATGCACTTTTTAAAAACTTTCTTTTTTTTTTAGTTCAGCGTGTCAAAAATGTTCATTCTGTGCGTAACTCAGAAGGAAAGTGACAAAAATGAGTGAATTGTCATTATATGAGTGAATTTGCTGCTATCTCTGGAAGGAAGCGAGCTTGAGCCCTGAAACTGTGGCTATACGCACTTTCATGAAAAACGCTTCTTTGAGGTTTTAAGCTCAGAACGTGAATCTGTGCATGTTTCTGGCCTGGGAACTGCTTCAGATCACTGTGGAATGCATATAATGTATCAATTGGTGCAATGTGTTTGTCTTGTCATAGGGAAGTGAATATAAGCTTCTGAAGTGAAAATATCCACTTTTTAAAAAACTTTCTTTTTTTTTAGTTCTGTGTGTCAAAAATGTTCATTCTGTGAGAAACAGTGGAAAAGTAACAGTCATGAGTGAATTGTCACGATATGACTGAATTGGAGTAAATTTGCTGCTATCTCCGCCAGGAAGCGAGCTAGAGCCCTGAAACTGTGGCTATACGCACTTTCATGAAAACACGCTTCTTTGAGGTTTTAAGCTCAGAACGTGAATCTGTGCATGTTTCTGGCCTGGTAACTGCTTCAGATCACTGGGCAATGCATATATGGTATCGAATGGTCCTTTGTGCATGTATTGCAATTGGGAAGTGAATATAAGCTTCTGAAGTGAATATATGCACTTTTTAAAAAAACTTCTTTTTTTTTAGTTCTGTGTGTCAAAAATGTTCATTCTGTGAGAAACAGTGGAAAAGTAACAGTCATGAGTGAATTGTCACGATATGACTGAATTGGAGTAAATTTGCTGCTATCTCCGCCAGGAAGCGAGCTAGAGCCCTGAAACTGTGGCTATACGCACTTTCATGAAAACACGCTTCTTTGAGGTTTTAAGCTCAGAACGTGAATCTGTGCATGTTTCTGGCCTGGGAACTGCTTCAGATCACTGTGGAATGCATATAATGTATCAATTGGTGCAATGTGTTTGTCTTGTCATAGGGAAGTGAATATAAGCTTCTGAAGTGAAAATATCCACTTTTTAAAAAACTTTCTTTTTTTTTAGTTCTGTGTGTCAAAAATGTTCATTCTGTGAGTAACAGTGTGAAAGTGACAAACATGAGTGAATTGTCACGATATGACTGAATTGGAGTAAATTTGCTGCTATCTCCGCCAGGAAGCGAGCTAGAGCCCTGAAACTGTGGCTATACGCACTTTCATGAAAACACGCTTCTTTGAGGTTTTAAGCTCAGAACGTGAATCTGTGCATGTTTCTGGCCTGGTAACTGCTTCAGATCACTGGGCAATGCATATATGGTATCGAATGGTCCTTTGTGCATGTATTGCAATTGGGAAGTGAATATAAGCTTCTGAAGTGAATATATGCACTTTTTAAAAAAACTTCTTTTTTTTTAGTTCTGTGTGTCAAAAATGTTCATTCTGTGAGTAACAGTGTGAAAGTGACAAACATGAGTGAATTGTCAGGATATGACTGAATTGGAGTGAATTTGCTGCTATCTCTGTAAGGAAGCGAGCTAGAGCGCTGAATCTGTGGCTATACGCACTTTCATTAAAAGACACTTCTTTGAGGTTTTAAGCTCAGAACGTGAATCTGTGCATGTTTCTGGCTTGGGAACTGCTTCAGATCACTTTGCAATGCTTATGTGCTATTGATTGGTCCTGTGAGCATGTATTGCCTTTGGGAAGTGAACACAAGCTTCTGAAGTGAAAATATCTACTTTTTATAAAACTTTCTTTTTTTTTAATTATGTGTGTCAAAAATGTTCATTCTGTGAGTAACAGCGGGAAAGTGACAAACATGAGTGAATTGTCACGATATGACTGAATAGGAGTTAATATGCTGCTATGTCTGTAAGGAAGCGAGCTAGAGCGCTGAAACTGTGGCTATACGCACTTTCATGAAAACACGCTTCTTTGAGGTTTTAAGCTCAGAACGTGAATCTGTGCATGTTTCTGGCCTGGATACTGCTTCAGATCACTGGGCAATGCATATATGGTATCGAATGGTCCTTTGTGCATGTCTTGCCATTGGGAAGTGAATATAAGCTTCTGAAGTGAATATATGCACTTTTTAAAAACTTTCTTTTTTTTTTAGTTCAGCGTGTCAAAAATGTTCATTCTGTGCGTAACTCAGAAGGAAAGTGACAAAAAATGAGTGAATTGTCATTATATGAGTGAATTTGCTGCTATCTCTGGAAGGAAGCGAGCTTGAGCGCTGAAACTGAGGCTATACGCACTTTCATGAAAACACGCTTCTTTGAGGTTTTAAGCTCAGAACGTGAATCTGTGCATGATTCTGGCCTGGGAACTGCTTCAGATCACTGTGCTATGCATATATGGTATCGATTGGTGCAATGTGCATGTCTTGTCATAGGGAAGTGAATATAAGCTTCTGAAGTGAAAATATCCACTTTTTAAAAAACTTTCTTTTTTTTTAGTTCTGTGTGTCAAAAATGTTCATTCTGTGAGTAACAGTGTGAAAGTGACAAACATGAGTGAATTGTCACGATATGACTGAATTGGAGTAAATTTGCTGCTATCTCCGCCAGGAAGCGAGCTAGAGCCCTGAAACTGTGGCTATACGCACTTTCATGAAAACACGCTTCTTTGAGGTTTTAAGCTCAGAACGTGAATCTGTGCATGTTTCTGGCCTGGGAACTGCTTCAGATCACTGTGGAATGCATATAATGTATCAATTGGTGCAATGTGTTTGTCTTGTCATAGGGAAGTGAATATAAGCTTCTGAAGTGAAAATATCCACTTTTTAAAAAACTTTCTTTTTTTTTAGTTCTGTGTGTCAAAAATGTTCATTCTGTGAGTAACAGTGTGAAAGTGACAAACATGAGTGAATTGTCACGATATGACTGAATTGGAGTAAATTTGCTGCTATCTCCGCCAGGAAGCGAGCTAGAGCCCTGAAACTGTGGCTATACGCACTTTCATGAAAACACGCTTCTTTGAGGTTTTAAGCTCAGAACGTGAATCTGTGCATGTTTCTGGCCTGGTAACTGCTTCAGATCACTGGGCAATGCATATATGGTATCGAATGGTCCTTTGTGCATGTATTGCAATTGGGAAGTGAATATAAGCTTCTGAAGTGAATATATGCACTTTTTAAAAAAACTTCTTTTTTTTTAGTTCTGTGTGTCAAAAATGTTCATTCTGTGAGTAACAGTGTGAAAGTGACAAACATGAGTGAATTGTCAGGATATGACTGAATTGGAGTGAATTTGCTGCTATCTCTGTAAGGAAGCGAGCTAGAGCGCTGAATCTGTGGCTATACGCACTTTCATTAAAAGACACTTCTTTGAGGTTTTAAGCTCAGAACGTGAATCTGTGCATGTTTCTGGCTTGGGAACTGCTTCAGATCACTTTGCAATGCTTATGTGCTATTGATTGGTCCTGTGAGCATGTATTGCCTTTGGGAAGTGAACACAAGCTTCTGAAGTGAAAATATCTACTTTTTATAAAACTTTCTTTTTTTTTAATTATGTGTGTCAAAAATGTTCATTCTGTGAGTAACAGCGGGAAAGTGACAAACATGAGTGAATTGTCACGATATGACTGAATAGGAGTTAATATGCTGCTATGTCTGTAAGGAAGCGAGCTAGAGCGCTGAAACTGTGGCTATACGCACTTTCATGAAAACACGCTTCTTTGAGGTTTTAAGCTCAGAACGTGAATCTGTGCATGTTTCTGGCCTGGATACTGCTTCAGATCACTGGGCAATGCATATATGGTATCGAATGGTCCTTTGTGCATGTCTTGCCATTGGGAAGTGAATATAAGCTTCTGAAGTGAATATATGCACTTTTTAAAAACTTTCTTTTTTTTTTAGTTCAGCGTGTCAAAAATGTTCATTCTGTGCGTAACTCAGAAGGAAAGTGACAAAAAATGAGTGAATTGTCATTATATGAGTGAATTTGCTGCTATCTCTGGAAGGAAGCGAGCTTGAGCGCTGAAACTGAGGCTATACGCACTTTCATGAAAACACGCTTCTTTGAGGTTTTAAGCTCAGAACGTGAATCTGTGCATGATTCTGGCCTGGGAACTGCTTCAGATCACTGTGCTATGCATATATGGTATCGATTGGTGCAATGTGCATGTCTTGTCATAGGGAAGTGAATATAAGCTTCTGAAGTGAAAATATCCACTTTTTAAAAAACTTTCTTTTTTTTTAGTTCTGTGTGTCAAAAATGTTCATTCTGTGAGTAACAGTGTGAAAGTGACAAACATGAGTGAATTGTCACGATATGACTGAATTGGAGTAAATTTGCTGCTATCTCCGCCAGGAAGCGAGCTAGAGCCCTGAAACTGTGGCTATACGCACTTTCAAGAAAACACGCTTCTTTGAGGTTTTAAGCTCAGAACGTGAATCTGTGCATGTTTCTGGCCTGGTAACTGCTTCAGATCACTGGGCAATGCATATATGGTATCGAATGGTCCTTTGTGCATGTATTGCAATTGGGAAGTGAATATAAGCTTCTGAAGTGAATATATGCACTTTTTAAAAAAACTTCTTTTTTTTTAGTTCTGTGTGTCAAAAATGTTCATTCTGCGAGAAACAGTGGAAAAGTAACAGTCATGAGTGAATTGTCACGATATGACTGAATTGGAGTAAATTTGCTGCTATCTCCGCCAGGAAGCGAGCTAGAGCCCTGAAACTGTGGCTATACGCACTTTCATGAAAACACGCTTCTTTGAGGTTTTAAGCTCAGAACGTGAATCTGTGCATGTTTCTGGCCTGGGAACTGCTTCAGATCCCTGTGGAATGCATATAATGTATCAATTGGTGCAATGTGTTTGTCTTGTCATAGGGAAGTGAATATAAGCTTCTGAAGTGAAAATATCCACTTTTTAAAAAACTTTCTTTTTTTTTAGTTCTGTGTGTCAAAAATGTTCATTCTGTGAGAAACAGTGGAAAAGTAACAGTCATGAGTGAATTGTCACGATATGACTGAATTGGAGTAAATTTGCTGCTATCTCCGCCAGGAAGCGAGCTAGAGCCCTGAAACTGTGGCTATACGCACTTTCATGAAAACACGCTTCTTTGAGGTTTTAAGCTCAGAACGTGAATCTGTGCATGTTTCTGGCCTGGTAACTGCTTCAGATCACTGGGCAATGCATATATGGTATCGAATGGTCCTTTGTGCATGTATTGCAATTGGGAAGTGAATATAAGCTTCTGAAGTGAATATATGCACTTTTTAAAAAAACTTCTTTTTTTTTAGTTCTGTGTGTCAAAAATGTTCATTCTGTGAGAAACAGTGGAAAAGTAACAGTCATGAGTGAATTGTCACGATATGACTGAATTGGAGTAAATTTGCTGCTATCTCCGCCAGGAAGCGAGCTAGAGCCCTGAAACTGTGGCTATACGCACTTTCATGAAAACACGCTTCTTTGAGGTTTTAAGCTCAGAACGTGAATCTGTGCATGTTTCTGGCCTGGGAACTGCTTCAGATCACTGTGGAATGCATATAATGTATCAATTGGTGCAATGTGTTTGTCTTGTCATAGGGAAGTGAATATAAGCTTCTGAAGTGAAAATATCCACTTTTTAAAAAACTTTCTTTTTTTTTAGTTCTGTGTGTCAAAAATGTTCATTCTGTGAGTAACAGTGTGAAAGTGACAAACATGAGTGAATTGTCACGATATGACTGAATTGGAGTAAATTTGCTGCTATCTCCGCCAGGAAGCGAGCTAGAGCCCTGAAACTGTGGCTATACGCACTTTCATGAAAACACGCTTCTTTGAGGTTTTAAGCTCAGAACGTGAATCTGTGCATGTTTCTGGCCTGGTAACTGCTTCAGATCACTGGGCAATGCATATATGGTATCGAATGGTCCTTTGTGCATGTATTGCAATTGGGAAGTGAATATAAGCTTCTGAAGTGAATATATGCACTTTTTAAAAAAACTTCTTTTTTTTTAGTTCTGTGTGTCAAAAATGTTCATTCTGTGAGAATATGGAATTACATTTGTGCCACAATCCTGAGCGAGCAATTGGACATTTTGAGCGCGGAAAAATATATTTCGCATGCACAAAAATCTTGTTTAGAGAAAAAAGAAATTTTGTGAGCAAACAAAACTTTCCGATTGAGCGAATAAAATAATTCTGTGCTCAACAAATATTTTTGAATATTTGCTATGATCAATATAAACGTGCAATATTAACCCCCTTCCCTCAGTTTCACTCTATACCCTCTCGAAAACTCATGTTCTGCACGCTGGCAGACCGCAGCATGCTCGCTCAAAGCATGTCTCTCCCTCTCTCTCAGTCTGACCTCTCTGTGTGCGCTCAACTTCACCTGCGCGCTCGCTCGAGCTGTGCTGAGTGTTACAAATGTGCCACAATTCTGATTGGCTGCCTCGGTCTCCAATTAGATGCATTATGCCCAACCACCAAAGAATAGGGGAAAAGGTAATGACGAAATTCGTCTGCGACTGGATAATAGTGCTGCCCTTGTTTGGGACGGGTTAAGGTTAATGTTATATCTCTATGTATCTTGAGACATCGACTGTTGTGTGACTCGTGTCCCTCTTTAGCAACACTGGCTGCTGCTAACTATAGCATTGCACAATGTCTTCTGAACATCAAAACCAAAATGCCACACCGCAGCCACGAGCACCACGTTTTATGGACCTTTATGAAATTTTGTTGGTTAGTCTGTACACATTCGGCTTGCGAACCAAGTTAGCTATCTAGTTAGGTTGCTAGCGTCAGGTCAGCCAACTAATGTCCGGAGAAAAGCAGAAGCTTACAGACATTAAACGTTACTTCCATGATAGCTGGCGAACTTGACAATCTTAAAAAAAGAATAGTTTTGGCACCTTTATCCCAGCTGATTTATTTCAACACCCCTGAAGAAGGAACTTTGCCGATATGTCTGTCGCCATAAACTGAAATAGGCTACACTTATAACCTGCATATCAAGTCTGATCATCTAATGTTACACATCCACAAGTGAAGTACACGATCATCCTTGATTAATTTTGTGAAAGCAAAGACACGTGTTTTATGCAGTGATTGACATCTCATTCTAATGCTTAAACACTATTAGCAATCAGTTTTACTTGAAATAGCAGAGCAAGTGCAGGTGTGATAAACGATATTAATTAGGGGTAATATTGCATTTTGGTGTAGCTAACAAAACCAGGGTGCTGCTGCCGTTCCCGGTGTTGGTGTTGCTGCGCTGGCTTAATACTGCAGCATGGATGTATATACAGAACGAAAGGTAATGTGGTGTCAAATTACAGCAGTTGTGGTTGTTTAGTGATATTTGGGGTACTGCTTTAGACAAATAACCTGAAAGCATAATCTAAACCTATGTGGAATACATTTGGAAAAACCTGGAAGTTTATTCTCAAATGAACCAACCGGAAAAATAACCTCTAACGCGGCGAGTGCTTCGAACCACGGGAACGCCGGTGCCAGCGTCGGCTCAGCTCACCAGTATCATCTGGCACTCATGTTCGTGAAATATGCAGAAACAGATCACGGTAATAACACACGATGCGCGGCTGAAGAGGCCCATCAGTCCGGAGCCAGGGAGCCGGCGCCCGGTGGTGCAATGCCGGCCTTCATAGCTGCCAGCGGGGACACGCGCATCAAAGCCCCGCGTTGCGCCACTGAACGCACGCTTTCACGAATATTTGCGCCAGGTGATACTGGTGAGCTGAGCTGACGCTGGCACCAGCGGTCCCGTAGTTCGAAGCACTCTCCACGGAAGAGGTCATTATTTAGGTTGGTTCATTTGTGAATGAACGTCAAGGCAAACTTTTATGTCGATAGACTTATCTGTAAAGTGCCTTCTTCAGGCGTTATATGTTGAAATGAATCAGCCGGAGAATGGTGCCAAAGCTATTTTTTAAGACTGTTGAGTTTGCCAGCTATCATGGAAATAACATTAACGTCAGTAATCTTCTGCTTTTCTCCGGACATTAGTTGGCTGACCTGACGCTAGCAACCTAACTAGATAGCTAACTTGGTTCGCAAGCCGAATGTGTACAGACTAACCAACAAAATTTCATAAAGGTCCATAAAACATGGTGCTCGTGGCTGCGGTGTGGCATTTTGGTTTTGATTTTCAGAAGACATTGTGCAATGCTATAGTTAGCAGCAGCCAGTGTTGCTTAAGAGGTATATGAGTCAAGAGTCACACAACAGTGGATGTCTCAAGATATTAGAGATTTAACATTAAACTTAACCTGTCCTAAACAAGGGCAGTACTGTTATCCAGTCACAGACGAATTTCGTCATTACCTTTTCCCCTACTCTTTGGTGGTTGGGCATAATGCATTTAATTGAAGACCGAGGCAGCCAATCAGAATTGTGGCACATTTGTAACACTGCACAGCTCGAGCGAGCGCGCAGGTGAAGTTGAGCGCACACAGAGAGGTCAGACTGAGAGAGAGGGAGAGACATGCTTTGAGCGAGCATGCTGCGGTCTGCCAGCGCGCAGAACATGAGTTTTCGAGAGGGTATAGAGTGAAACTGAGGGAAGGGGATTAATATTGCACGTTTATATTGATCATAGCAAATATGGAAAAATATTTGTTGAGCACAGAATAGTTTTGTTCGCCCAATCAGAAAGTTTTGTTTGCTCACAAAATTTCTTTTTTCTCTAAACAAGATTTGTGTGCTTGCGAAATATATTTTTCTGCGCTCAAAATGTCCAATTGCTCGCTCAGGATTGTGGCACAAATATAATTCCATATGAGAAACAGTGGAAAAGTAACAGTCATGAGTGAATTGTCACGATATGACTGAATTGGAGTAAATTTGCTGCTATCTCCGCCAGGAAGCGAGCTAGAGCCCTGAAACTGTGGCTATACGCACTTTCATGAAAACACGCTTCTTTGAGGTTTTAAGCTCAGAACGTGAATCTGTGCATGTTTCTGGCCTGGATACTGCTTCAGATCACTGGGCAATGCATATATGGTATCGAATGGTCCTTTGTGCATGTCTTGCCATTGGGAAGTGAATATAAGCTTCTGAAGTGAATATATGCACTTTTTAAAAACTTTCTTTTTTTTTTAGTTCAGCGTGTCAAAAATGTTCATTCTGTGCGTAACTCAGAAGGAAAGTGACAAAAAATGAGTGAATTGTCATTATATGAGTGAATTTGCTGCTATCTCTGGAAGGAAGCGAGCTTGAGCGCTGAAACTGAGGCTATACGCACTTTCATGAAAACACGCCTCTTTGAGGTTTTAAGCTCAGAACGTGAATCTGTGCATGATTCTGGCCTGGGAACTGCTTCAGATCACTGTGCTATGCATATATGGTATCGATTGGTGCAATGTGCATGTCTTGTCATAGGGAAGTGAATATAAGCTTCTGAAGTGAAAATATCCACTTTTTAAAAAACTTTCTTTTTTTTTAGTTCTGTGTGTCAAAAATGTTCATTCTGTGAGTAACAGTGTGAAAGTGACAAACATGAGGGAATTGTCACGATATGACTGAATTGGAGTAAATTTGCTGCTATCTCCGCCAGGAAGCGAGCTAGAGCCCTGAAACTGTGGCTATACGCACTTTCATGAAAACACGCTTCTTTGAGGTTTTAAGCTCAGAACGTGAATCTGTGCATGTTTCTGGCCTGGTAACTGCTTCAGATCACTGGGCAATGCATATATGGTATCGAATGGTCCTTTGTGCATGTATTGCAATTGGGAAGTGAATATAAGCTTCTGAAGTGAATATATGCACTTTTTAAAAAAACTTCTTTTTTTTTAGTTCTGTGTGTCAAAAATGTTCATTCTGTGAGTAACAGTGTGAAAGTGACAAACATGAGTGAATTGTCACGATATGACTGAATTGGAGTAAATTTGCTGCTATCTCCGCCAGGAAGCGAGCTAGAGCCCTGAAACTGTGGCTATACGCACTTTCATGAAAACACGCTTCTTTGAGGTTTTAAGCTCAGAACGTGAATCTGTGCATGTTTCTGGCCTGGTAACTGCTTCAGATCACTGGGCAATGCATATATGGTATCGAATGGTCCTTTGTGCATGTATTGCAATTGGGAAGTGAATATAAGCTTCTGAAGTGAATATATGCACTTTTTAAAAAAACTTCTTTTTTTTTAGTTCTGTGTGTCAAAAATGTTCATTCTGTGAGAAACAGTGGAAAAGTAACAGTCATGAGTGAATTGTCACGATATGACTGAATTGGAGTAAATTTGCTGCTATCTCCGCCAGGAAGCGAGCTAGAGCCCTGAAACTGTGGCTATACGCACTTTCATGAAAACACGCTTCTTTGAGGTTTTAAGCTCAGAACGTGAATCTGTGCATGTTTCTGGCCTGGGAACTGCTTCAGATCACTGGGCAATGCATATATGGTATCGAATGGTCCTTTGTGCATGTATTGCAATTGTGAAGTGAATATAAGCTTCTGAAGTGAATATATGCACTTTTTAAAAAAACTTATTTTTTTTTAGTTCAGCGTGTCGAAAATGTTAATTCTGAGCGTAACTCCGTAGGAAAGTGACAAACATGAGTGAATTGTCATGATATGACTGAATTGGAGTGAATTTGCTGCTATCTCTGTAAGGAAGCGAGCTAGAGCGCTGAATCTGTGGCTATACGCACTTTCATGAAAACACGCTTCTTTGAGGTTTTAAGCTTGGATCGTGAATCTGTGCATGCTTTTGGCCTGGGAACTGCTTCAGATCACTGTGGAATGCATATGTGGTATTGATTGGTGCACTGGGCATGTATTGCCATTGGGAAGTGAACACAAGCTTCTGAAGTGAAAATATCTACTTTTTATAAAACTTTCTCTTTTTTTAGTTCTGTGTGTCAAAAATGTTCATTCTGTGAGTAACAGTGGGAAAGTAACAATCATGAGTGAATTGTCAGGATATGACTGAATTGGACTAAATTTGATGCTATCTCCGCCAGGAAGCGAGCTAGAGCGCTGAAACTGTGGCTATAAACACTTTCATTAAAACACACTTCTTTGAGGTTTTAAGCTCAGAACGTGAATCTGTGCATGTTTCTGGCTTGGGAACTGCTTCAGATCACTTTGCAATGCTTATGTGCTATTGATTGGTCCTTTGAGCATGTATTGCCTTTGGGAAGTGAACACAAGCTTCTGAAGTGAAAATATCTACTTTTTATAAAACTTTCTTTTTTTTAATTATGTGTGTCAAAAATGTTCATTCTGTGAGTAACAGCGGGAAAGTGACAAACATGAGTGAATTGTCACGATATGACTGAATAGGAGTTAATATGCTGCTATCTCTGTAAGGAAGCGAGCTAGAGCGCTGAAACTGTGGCTATACGCACTTTCATGAAAACACGCTTCTTTGAGGTTTTAAGCTCAGAACGTGAATCTGTGCATGTTTCTGGCCTGGATACTGCTTCAGATCACTGGGCAATGCATATATGGTATCGAATGGTCCTTTGTGCATGTCTTGCCATTGGGAAGTGAATATAAGCTTCTGAAGTGAATATATGCACTTTTTAAAAACTTTCTTTTTTTTTTAGTTCAGCGTGTCAAAAATGTTCATTCTGTGCGTAACTCAGAAGGAAAGTGACAAAAAATGAGTGAATTGTCATTATATGAGTGAATTTGCTGCTATCTCTGGAAGGAAGCGAGCTTGAGCGCTGAAACTGAGGCTATACGCACTTTCATGAAAACACGCTTCTTTGAGGTTTTAAGCTCAGAACGTGAATCTGTGCATGATTCTGGCCGGGGAACTGCTTCAGATCACTGTGCTATGCATATATGGTATCGATTGGTGCAATGTGCATGTCTTGTCATAGGGAAGTGAATATAAGCTTCTGAAGTGAAAATATCCACTTTTTATAAAACTTTCTCTTTTTTTAGTTCTGTGTGTCAAAAATGTTCATTCTGAGCGTAACTCCGTAGGAAAGTGACAAACATGAGTGAATTGTCATGATATGACTGAATTGGAGTGAATTTGCTGCTATCTCTGTAAGGAAGCGAGCTAGAGCGCTGAATCTGTGGCTATACGCACTTTCATGAAAACACGCTTCTTTGAGGTTTTAAGCTTGGATCGTGAATCTGTGCATGCTTTTGGCCTGGGAACTGCTTCAGATCACTGTGGAATGCATATGTGGTATTGATTGGTGCACTGGGCATGTATTGCCATTGGGAAGTGAACACAAGCTTCTGAAGTGAAAATATCTACTTTTTATAAAACTTTCTCTTTTTTTAGTTCTGTGTGTCAAAAATGTTCATTCTGTGAGTAACAGTGGGAAAGTAACAATCATGAGTGAATTGTCAGGATATGACTGAATTGGACTAAATTTGATGCTATCTCTGCCAGGAAGCGAGCTAGAGCGCTGAAACTGTGGCTATAAACACTTTCATTAAAACACACTTCTTTGAGGTTTTAAGCTCAGAACGTGAATCTGTGCATGTTTCTGGCTTGGGAACTGCTTCAGATCACTTTGCAATGCTTATGTGCTATTGATTGGTCCTTTGAGCATGTATTGCCTTTGGGAAGTGAACACAAGCTTCTGAAGTGAAAATATCTACTTTTTATAAAACTTTCTTTTTTTTAATTATGTGTGTCAAAAATGTTCATTCTGTGAGTAACAGCGGGAAAGTGACAAACATGAGTGAATTGTCACGATATGACTGAATAGGAGTTAATATGCTGCTATCTCTGTAAGGAAGCGAGCTAGAGCGCTGAAACTGTGGCTATACGCACTTTCATGAAAACACGCTTCTTTGAGGTTTTAAGCTCAGAACGTGAATCTGTGCATGTTTCTGGCCTGGTAACTGCTTCAGATCACTGGGCAATGCATATATGGTATCGAATGGTCCTTTGTGCATGTATTGCAATTGGGAAGTGAATATAAGCTTCTGAAGTGAATATATGCACTTTTTAAAAAAAACATCTTTTTTTTTAGTTCTGTGTGTCAAAAATGTTCATTCTGTGAGAAACAGTGGAAAAGTAACAGTCATGAGTGAATTGTCACGATATGACTGAATTGGAGTAAATTTGCTGCTATCTCCGCCAGGAAGCGAGCTAGAGCCCTGAAACTGTGGCTATACGCACTTTCATGAAAACACGCTTCTTTGAGGTTTTAAGCTCAGAACGTGAATCTGTGCATGTTTCTGGCCTGGGAACTGCTTCAGATCACTGTGGAATGCATATAATGTATCAATTGGTGCAATGTGTTTGTCTTGTCATAGGGAAGTGAATATAAGCTTCTGAAGTGAAAATATCCACTTTTTAAAAAACTTTCTTTTTTTTTAGTTCTGTGTGTCAAAAATGTTCATTCTGTGAGTAACAGTGTGAAAGTGACAAACATGAGTGAATTGTCACGATATGACTGAATTGGAGTAAATTTGCTGCTATCTCCGCCAGGAAGCGAGCTAGAGCCCTGAAACTGTGGCTATACGCACTTTCATGAAAACACGCTTCTTTGAGGTTTTAAGCTCAGAACGTGAATCTGTGCATGTTTCTGGCCTGGTAACTGCTTCAGATCACTGGGCAATGCATATATGGTATCGAATGGTCCTTTGTGCATGTATTGCAATTGGGAAGTGAATATAAGCTTCTGAAGTGAATATATGCACTTTTTAAAAAAACTTCTTTTTTTTTAGTTCTGTGTGTCAAAAATGTTCATTCTGTGAGTAACAGTGTGAAAGTGACAAACATGAGTGAATTGTCAGGATATGACTGAATTGGAGTGAATTTGCTGCTATCTCTGTAAGGAAGCGAGCTAGAGCGCTGAATCTGTGGCTATACGCACTTTCATTAAAAGACACTTCTTTGAGGTTTTAAGCTCAGAACGTGAATCTGTGCATGTTTCTGGCTTGGGAACTGCTTCAGATCACTTTGCAATGCTTATGTGCTATTGATTGGTCCTGTGAGCATGTATTGCCTTTGGGAAGTGAACACAAGCTTCTGAAGTGAAAATATCTACTTTTTATAAAACTTTCTTTTTTTTTAATTATGTGTGTCAAAAATGTTCATTCTGTGAGTAACAGCGGGAAAGTGACAAACATGAGTGAATTGTCACGATATGACTGAATAGGAGTTAATATGCTGCTATCTCTGTAAGGAAGCGAGCTAGAGCGCTGAAACTGTGGCTATACGCACTTTCATGAAAACACGCTTCTTTGAGGTTTTAAGCTCAGAACGTGAATCTGTGCATGTTTCTGGCCTGGATACTGCTTCAGATCACTGGGCAATGCATATATGGTATCGAATGGTCCTTTGTGCATGTCTTGCCATTGGGAAGTGAATATAAGCTTCTGAAGTGAATATATGCACTTTTTAAAAACTTTCTTTTTTTTTTAGTTCAGCGTGTCAAAAATGTTCATTCTGTGCGTAACTCAGAAGGAAAGTGACAAAAAATGAGTGAATTGTCATTATATGAGTGAATTTGCTGCTATCTCTGGAAGGAAGCGAGCTTGAGCGCTGAAACTGAGGCTATACGCACTTTCATGAAAACACGCTTCTTTGAGGTTTTAAGCTCAGAACGTGAATCTGTGCATGATTCTGGCCTGGGAACTGCTTCAGATCACTGTGCTATGCATATATGGTATCGATTGGTGCAATGTGCATGTCTTGTCATAGGGAAGTGAATATAAGCTTCTGAAGTGAAAATATCCACTTTTTAAAAAACTTTCTTTTTTTTTAGTTCTGTGTGTCAAAAATGTTCATTCTGTGAGTAACAGTGTGAAAGTGACAAACATGAGTGAATTGTCACGATATGACTGAATTGGAGTAAATTTGCTGCTATCTCCGCCAGGAAGCGAGCTAGAGCCCTGAAACTGTGGCTATACGCACTTTCATGAAAACACGCTTCTTTGAGGTTTTAAGCTCAGAACGTGAATCTGTGCATGTTTCTGGCCTGGTAACTGCTTCAGATCACTGGGCAATGCATATATGGTATCGAATGGTCCTTTGTGCATGTATTGCAATTGGGAAGTGAATATAAGCTTCTGAAGTGAATATATGCACTTTTTAAAAAAACTTCTTTTTTTTTAGTTCTGTGTGTCAAAAATGTTCATTCTGTGAGAAACAGTGGAAAAGTAACAGTCATGAGTGAATTGTCACGATATGACTGAATTGGAGTAAATTTGCTGCTATCTCCGCCAGGAAGCGAGCTAGAGCCCTGAAACTGTGGCTATACGCACTTTCATGAAAACACGCTTCTTTGAGGTTTTAAGCTCAGAACGTGAATCTGTGCATGTTTCTGGCCTGGATACTGCTTCAGATCACTGGGCAATGCATATATGGTATCGAATGGTCCTTTGTGCATGTCTTGCCATTGGGAAGTGAATATAAGCTTCTGAAGTGAATATATGCACTTTTTAAAAACTTTCTTTTTTTTTTAGTTCAGCGTGTCAAAAATGTTCATTCTGTGCGTAACTCAGAAGGAAAGTGACAAAAAATGAGTGAATTGTCATTATAGCAGCAAATTCACTCATATCTCTGGAAGGAAGCGAGCTTGAGCGCTGAAACTGAGGCTATACGCACTTTCATGAAAACACGCTTCTTTGAGGTTTTAAGCTCAGAACGTGAATCTGTGCATGATTCTGGCCTGGGAACTGCTTCAGATCACTGTGCTATGCATATATGGTATCGATTGGTGCAATGTGCATGTCTTGTCATAGGGAAGTGAATATAAGCTTCTGAAGTGAAAATATCCACTTTTTAAAAAACTTTCTTTTTTTTTAGTTCTGTGTGTCAAAAATGTTCATTCTGTGAGTAACAGTGTGAAAGTGACAAACATGAGGGAATTGTCACGATATGACTGAATTGGAGTAAATTTGCTGCTATCTCCGCCAGGAAGCGAGCTAGAGCCCTGAAACTGTGGCTATACGCACTTTCATGAAAACACGCTTCTTTGAGGTTTTAAGCTCAGAACGTGAATCTGTGCATGTTTCTGGCCTGGTAACTGCTTCAGATCACTGGGCAATGCATATATGGTATCGAATGGTCCTTTGTGCATGTATTGCAATTGGGAAGTGAATATAAGCTTCTGAAGTGAATATATGCACTTTTTAAAAAAACTTCTTTTTTTTTAGTTCTGTGTGTCAAAAATGTTCATTCTGTGAGTAACAGTGTGAAAGTGACAAACATGAGTGAATTGTCACGATATGACTGAATTGGAGTAAATTTGCTGCTATCTCCGCCAGGAAGCGAGCTAGAGCCCTGAAACTGTGGCTATACGCACTTTCATGAAAACACGCTTCTTTGAGGTTTTAAGCTCAGAACGTGAATCTGTGCATGTTTCTGGCCTGGTAACTGCTTCAGATCACTGGACAATGCATATATGGTATCGAATGGTCCTTTGTGCATGTATTGCAATTGGGAAGTGAATATAAGCTTCTGAAGTGAATATATGCACTTTTTAAAAAAACTTCTTTTTTTTTAGTTCTGTGTGTCAAAAATGTTCATTCTGTGAGAAACAGTGGAAAAGTAACAGTCATGAGTGAATTGTCACGATATGACTGAATTGGAGTAAATTTGCTGCTATCTCCGCCAGGAAGCGAGCTAGAGCCCTGAAACTGTGGCTATACGCACTTTCATGAAAACACGCTTCTTTGAGGTTTTAAGCTCAGAACGTGAATCTGTGCATGTTTCTGGCCTGGGAACTGCTTCAGATCACTGGGCAATGCATATATGGTATCGAATGGTCCTTTGTGCATGTATTGCAATTGTGAAGTGAATATAAGCTTCTGAAGTGAATATATGCACTTTTTAAAAAAACTTATTTTTTTTTAGTTCAGCGTGTCGAAAATGTTAATTCTGAGCGTAACTCCGTAGGAAAGTGACAAACATGAGTGAATTGTCATGATATGACTGAATTGGAGTGAATTTGCTGCTATCTCTGTAAGGAAGCGAGCTAGAGCGCTGAATCTGTGGCTATACGCACTTTCATGAAAACACGCTTCTTTGAGGTTTTAAGCTTGGATCGTGAATCTGTGCATGCTTTTGGCCTGGGAACTGCTTCAGATCACTGTGGAATGCATATGTGGTATTGATTGGTGCACTGGGCATGTATTGCCATTGGGAAGTGAACACAAGCTTCTGAAGTGAAAATATCTACTTTTTATAAAACTTTCTCTTTTTTTAGTTCTGTGTGTCAAAAATGTTCATTCTGTGAGTAACAGTGGGAAAGTAACAATCATGAGTGAATTGTCAGGATATGACTGAATTGGACTAAATGAATTTGATGCTATCTCTGCCAGGAAGCGAGCTAGAGCGCTGAAACTGTGGCTATAAACACTTTCATTAAAACACACTTCTTTGAGGTTTTAAGCTCAGAACGTGAATCTGTGCATGTTTCTGGCTTGGGAACTGCTTCAGATCACTTTGCAATGCTTATGTGCTATTGATTGGTCCTTTGAGCATGTATTGCCTTTGGGAAGTGAACACAAGCTTCTGAAGTGAAAATATCTACTTTTTATAAAACTTTCTTTTTTTTAATTATGTGTGTCAAAAATGTTCATTCTGTGAGTAACAGCGGGAAAGTGACAAACATGAGTGAATTGTCACGATATGACTGAATAGGAGTTAATATGCTGCTATCTCTGTAAGGAAGCGAGCTAGAGCGCTGAAACTGTGGCTATACGCACTTTCATGAAAACACGCTTCTTTGAGGTTTTAAGCTCAGAACGTGAATCTGTGCATGTTTCTGGCCTGGATACTGCTTCAGATCACTGGGCAATGCATATATGGTATCGAATGGTCCTTTGTGCATGTCTTGCCATTGGGAAGTGAATATAAGCTTCTGAAGTGAATATATGCACTTTTTAAAAACTTTCTTTTTTTTTTAGTTCAGCGTGTCAAAAATGTTCATTCTGTGCGTAACTCAGAAGGAAAGTGACAAAAATGAGTGAATTGTCATTATATGAGTGAATTTGCTGCTATCTCTGGAAGGAAGCGAGCTTGAGCGCTGAAACTGAGGCTATACGCACTTTCATGAAAACACGCTTCTTTGAGGTTTTAAGCTCAGAACGTGAATCTGTGCATGATTCTGGCCTGGGAACTGCTTCAGATCACTGTGCTATGCATATATGGTATCGATTGGTGCAATGTGCATGTCTTGTCATAGGGAAGTGAATATAAGCTTCTGAAGTGAAAATATCCACTTTTTAAAAAACTTTCTTTTTTTTTAGTTCTGTGTGTCAAAAATGTTCATTCTGTGAGTAACAGTGTGAAAGTGACAAACATGAGGGAATTGTCACGATATGACTGAATTGGAGTAAATTTGCTGCTATCTCCGCCAGGAAGCGAGCTAGAGCCCTGAAACTGTGGCTATACGCACTTTCATGAAAACACGCTTCTTTGAGGTTTTAAGCTCAGAACGTGAATCTGTGCATGTTTCTGGCCTGGTAACTGCTTCAGATCACTGGGCAATGCATATATGGTATCGAATGGTCCTTTGTGCATGTATTGCAATTGGGAAGTGAATATAAGCTTCTGAAGTGAATATATGCACTTTTTAAAAAAACTTCTTTTTTTTTAGTTCTGTGTGTCAAAAATGTTCATTCTGTGAGAAACAGTGGAAAAGTAACAGTCATGAGTGAATTGTCACGATATGACTGAATTGGAGTAAATTTGCTGCTATCTCCGCCAGGAAGCGAGCTAGAGCCCTGAAACTGTGGCTATACGCACTTTCATGAAAACACGCTTCTTTGAGGTTTTAAGCTCAGAACGTGAATCTGTGAATGTTTCTGGCCTGGGAACTGCTTCAGATCACTGTGGAATGCATATAATGTATCAATTGGTGCAATGTGTTTGTCTTGTCATAGGGAAGTGAATATAAGCTTCTGAAGTGAAAATATCCACTTTTTAAAAAACTTTCTTTTTTTTTAGTTCTGTGTGTCAAAAATGTTCATTCTGTGAGAAACAGTGGAAAAGTAACAGTCATGAGTGAATTGTCACAATATGACTGAATTGGAGTAAATTTGCTGCTATCTCCGCCAGGAAGCGAGCTAGAGCCCTGAAACTGTGGCTATACGCACTTTCATGAAAACACGCTTCTTTGAGGTTTTAAGCTCAGAACGTGAATCTGTGCATGTTTCTGGCCTGGTAACTGCTTCAGATCACTGGGCAATGCATATATGGTATCGAATGGTCCTTTGTGCATGTATTGCAATTGGGAAGTGAATATAAGCTTCTGAAGTGAATATATGCACTTTTTAAAAAAACTTATTTTTTTTTAGTTCAGCGTGTCGAAAATGTTAATTCTGAGCGTAACTCCGTAGGAAAGTGACAAACATGAGTGAATTGTCATGATATGACTGAATTGGAGTGAATTTGCTGCTATCTCTGTAAGGAAGCGAGCTAGAGCGCTGAATCTGTGGCTATACGCACTTTCATGAAAACACGCTTCTTTGAGGTTTTAAGCTTGGATCGTGAATCTGTGCATGCTTTTGGCCTGGGAACTGCTTCAGATCACTGTGGAATGCATATGTGGTATTGATTGGTGCACTGGGCATGTATTGCCATTGGGAAGTGAACACAAGCTTCTGAAGTGAAAATATCTACTTTTTATAAAACTTTCTCTTTTTTTAGTTCTGTGTTTTAAAAATGTTCATTCTGTGAGTAACAGTGGGAAAGTAACAATCATGAGTGAATTGTCAGGATATGACTGAATTGGACTAAATTTGATGCTATCTCTGTAAGGAAGCAAGCTAGAGCGCTGAAACTGTGGCTATAAGCACTTTCATTAAAACACACTTCTTTGAGGTTTTAAGCTCAGAACGTGAATCTGTGCATGTTTCTGGCTTGGGAACTGCTTCAGATCACTTTGCAATGCTTATGTGCTATTGATTGGTCCTTTGAGCATGTATTGCCTTTGGGAAGTGAACACAAGCTTCTGAAGTGAAAATATCTACTTTTTATAAAACTTTCTTTTTTTTAATTATGTGTGTCAAAAATGTTCATTCTGTGAGTAACAGCGGGAAAGTGACAAACATGAGTGAATTGTCACGATATGACTGAATAGGAGTTAATATGCTGCTATCTCTGTAAGGAAGCGAGCTAGAGCGCTGAAACTGTGGCTATACGCACTTTCATGAAAACACGCTTCTTTGAGGTTATAAGCTCAGAACGTGAATCTGTGCATGTTTCTGGCCTGGATACTGCTTCAGATCACTGGGCAATGCATATATGGTATCGAATGGTCCTTTGTGCATGTCTTGCCATTGGGAAGTGAATATAAGCTTCTGAAGTGAATATATGCACTTTTTAAAAACTTTCTTTTTTTTTTAGTTCAGCGTGTCAAAAATGTTCATTCTGTGCGTAACTCAGAAGGAAAGTGACAAAAATGAGTGAATTGTCATTATATGAGTGAATTTGCTGCTATCTCTGGAAGGAAGCGAGCTTGAGCGCTGAAACTGAGGCTATACGCACTTTCATGAAAACACGCTTCTTTGAGGTTTTAAGCTCAGAACGTGAATCTGTGCATGATTCTGGCCTGGGAACTGCTTCAGATCACTGTGCTATGCATATATGGTATCGAATGGTCCTTTGTGCATGTATTGCAATTGGGAAGTGAATATAAGCTTCTGAAGTGAAAATATCCACTTTTTAAAAAACTTTCTTTTTTTTTAGTTCTGTGTGTCAAAAATGTTCATTCTGTGAGAAACAGTGGAAAAGTAACAGTCATGAGTGAATTGTCACGATATGACTGAATTGGAGTAAATTTGCTGCTATCTCCGCCAGGAAGCGAGCTAGAGCCCTGAAACTGTGGCTATACGCACTTTCATGAAAACACGCTTCTTTGAGGTTTTAAGCTCAGAACGTGAATCTGTGCATGTTTCTGGCCTGGTAACTGCTTCAGATCACTGGGCAATGCATATATGGTATCGAATGGTCCTTTGTGCATGTATTGCAATTGGGAAGTGAATATAAGCTTCTGAAGTGAATATATGCACTTTTTAAAAAAACTTCTTTTTTTTTAGTTCTGTGTGTCAAAAATGTTCATTCTGTGAGAAACAGTGGAAAAGTAACAGTCATGAGTGAATTGTCACGATATGACTGAATTGGAGTAAATTTGCTGCTATCTCCGCCAGGAAGCGAGCTAGAGCCCTGAAACTGTGGCTATACGCACTTTCATGAAAACACGCTTCTTTGAGGTTTTAAGCTCAGAACGTGAATCTGTGCATGTTTCTGGCCTGGGAACTGCTTCAGATCACTGTGGAATGCATATAATGTATCAATTGGTGCAATGTGTTTGTCTTGTCATAGGGAAGTGAATATAAGCTTCTGAAGTGAAAATATCCACTTTTTAAAAAACTTTCTTTTTTTTTAGTTCTGTGTGTCAAAAATGTTCATTCTGTGAGAAACAGTGGAAAAGTAACAGTCATGAGTGAATTGTCACGATATGACTGAATTGGAGTAAATTTGCTGCTATCTCCGCCAGGAAGCGAGCTAGAGCCCTGAAACTGTGGCTATACGCACTTTCATGAAAACACGCTTCTTTGAGGTTTTAAGCTCAGAACGTGAATCTGTGCATGTTTCTGGCCTGGTAACTGCTTCAGATCACTGGGCAATGCATATATGGTATCGAATGGTCCTTTGTGCATGTATTGCAATTGGGAAGTGAATATAAGCTTCTGAAGTGAATATATGCACTTTTTAAAAAAACTTCTTTTTTTTTAGTTCTGTGTGTCAAAAATGTTCATTCTGTGAGAAACAGTGGAAAAGTAACAGTCATGAGTGAATTGTCACGATATGACTGAATTGGAGTAAATTTGCTGCTATCTCCGCCAGGAAGCGAGCTAGAGCCCTGAAACTGTGGCTATACGCACTTTCATGAAAACACGCTTCTTTGAGGTTTTAAGCTCAGAACGTGAATCTGTGCATGTTTCTGGCCTGGGAACTGCTTCAGATCACTGTGGAATGCATATAATGTATCAATTGGTGCAATGTGTTTGTCTTGTCATAGGGAAGTGAATATAAGCTTCTGAAGTGAAAATATCCACTTTTTAAAAAACTTTCTTTTTTTTTAGTTCTGTGTGTCAAAAATGTTCATTCTGTGAGAAACAGTGGAAAAGTAACAGTCATGAGTGAATTGTCACGATATGACTGAATTGGAGTAAATTTGCTGCTATCTCCGCCAGGAAGCGAGCTAGAGCCCTGAAACTGTGGCTATACGCACTTTCATGAAAACACGCTTCTTTGAGGTTTTAAGCTCAGAACGTGAATCTGTGCATGTTTCTGGCCTGGGAACTGCTTCAGATCACTGGGCAATGCATATATGGTATCGAATGGTCCTTTGTGCATGTATTGCAATTGTGAAGTGAATATAAGCTTCTGAAGTGAATATATGCACTTTTTAAAAAAACTTATTTTTTTTTAGTTCAGCGTGTCGAAAATGTTAATTCTGAGCGTAACTCCGTAGGAAAGTGACAAACATGAGTGAATTGTCATGATATGACTGAATTGGAGTGAATTTGCTGCTATCTCTGTAAGGAAGCGAGCTAGAGCGCTGAATCTGTGGCTATACGCACTTTCATGAAAACACGCTTCTTTGAGGTTTTAAGCTTGGATCGTGAATCTGTGCATGCTTTTGGCCTGGGAACTGCTTCAGATCACTGTGGAATGCATATGTGGTATTGATTGGTGCACTGGGCATGTATTGCCATTGGGAAGTGAACACAAGCTTCTGAAGTGAAAATATCTACTTTTTATAAAACTTTCTCTTTTTTTAGTTCTGTGTGTCAAAAATGTTCATTCTGTGAGTAACAGTGGGAAAGTAACAATCATGAGTGAATTGTCAGGATATGACTGAATTGGACTAAATTTGATGCTATCTCTGCCAGGAAGCAAGCTAGAGCGCTGAAACTGTGGCTATAAGCACTTTCATTAAAACACACTTCTTTGAGGTTTTAAGCTCAGAACGTGAATCTGTGCATGTTTCTGGCTTGGGAACTGCTTCAGATCACTTTGCAATGCTTATGTGCTATTGATTGGTCCTTTGAGCATGTATTGCCTTTGGGAAGTGAACACAAGCTTCTGAAGTGAAAATATCTACTTTTTATAAAACTTTCTTTTTTTTAATTATGTGTGTCAAAAATGTTCATTCTGTGAGTAACAGCGGGAAAGTGACAAACATGAGTGAATTGTCACGATATGACTGAATAGGAGTTAATATGCTGCTATCTCTGTAAGGAAGCGAGCTAGAGCGCTGAAACTGTGGCTATACGCACTTTCATGAAAACACGCTTCTTTGAGGTTATAAGCTCAGAACGTGAATCTGTGCATGTTTCTGGCCTGGATACTGCTTCAGATCACTGGGCAATGCATATATGGTATCGAATGGTCCTTTGTGCATGTCTTGCCATTGGGAAGTGAATATAAGCTTCTGAAGTGAATATATGCACTTTTTAAAAACTTTCTTTTTTTTTTAGTTCAGCGTGTCAAAAATGTTCATTCTGTGCGTAACTCAGAAGGAAAGTGACAAAAATGAGTGAATTGTCATTACATGAGTGAATTTGCTGCTATCTCTGGAAGGAAGCGAGCTTGAGCGCTGAAACTGAGGCTATACGCACTTTCATGAAAACACGCTTCTTTGAGGTTTTAAGCTCAGAACCTGAATCTGTGCATGATTCTGGCCTGGGAACTGCTTCAGATCACTGTGCTATGCATATATGGTATCGATTGGTGCAATGTGCATGTCTTGTCATAGGGAAGTGAATATAAGCTTCTGAAGTGAAAATATCCACTTTTTAAAAAACTTTCTTTTTTTTTAGTTCTGTGTGTCAAAAATGTTCATTCTGTGAGTAACAGTGTGAAAGTGACAAACATGAGTGAATTGTCACGATATGACTGAATTGGAGTAAATTTGCTGCTATCTCCGCCAGGAAGCGAGCTAGAGCCCTGAAACTGTGGCTATACGCACTTTCAAGAAAACACGCTTCTTTGAGGTTTTAAGCTCAGAACGTGAATCTGTGCATGTTTCTGGCCTGGTAACTGCTTCAGATCACTGGACAATGCATATATGGTATCGAATGGTCCTTTGTGCATGTATTGCAATTGGGAAGTGAATATAAGCTTCTGAAGTGAATATATGCACTTTTTAAAAAAACTTCTTTTTTTTTAGTTCTGTGTGTCAAAAATGTTCATTCTGTGAGAAACAGTGGAAAAGTAACAGTCATGAGTGAATTGTCACGATATGACTGAATTGGAGTAAATTTGCTGCTATCTCCGCCAGGAAGCGAGCTAGAGCCCTGAAACTGTGGCTATACGCACTTTCATGAAAACACGCTTCTTTGAGGTTTTAAGCTCAGAACGTGAATCTGTGCATGTTTCTGGCCTGGGAACTGCTTCAGATCACTGTGGAATGCATATAATGTATCAATTGGTGCAATGTGTTTGTCTTGTCATAGGGAAGTGAATATAAGCTTCTGAAGTGAAAATATCCACTTTTTAAAAAACTTTCTTTTTTTTTAGTTCTGTGTGTCAAAAATGTTCATTCTGTGAGAAACAGTGGAAAAGTAACAGTCATGAGTGAATTGTCACGATATGACTGAATTGGAGTAAATTTGCTGCTATCTCCGCCAGGAAGCGAGCTAGAGCCCTGAAACTGTGGCTATACGCACTTTCATGAAAACACGCTTCTTTGAGGTTTTAAGCTCAGAACGTGAATCTGTGCATGTTTCTGGCCTGGTAACTGCTTCAGATCACTGGGCAATGCATATATGGTATCGAATGGTCCTTTGTGCATGTATTGCAATTGGGAAGTGAATATAAGCTTCTGAAGTGAATATATGCACTTTTTAAAAAAACTTCTTTTTTTTTAGTTCTGTGTGTCAAAAATGTTCATTCTGTGAGAAACAGTGGAAAAGTAACAGTCATGAGTGAATTGTCACGATATGACTGAATTGGAGTAAATTTGCTGCTATCTCCGCCAGGAAGCGAGCTAGAGCCCTGAAACTGTGGCTATACGCACTTTCATGAAAACACGCTTCTTTGAGGTTTTAAGCTCAGAACGTGAATCTGTGCATGTTTCTGGCCTGGGAACTGCTTCAGATCACTGTGGAATGCATATAATGTATCAATTGGTGCAATGTGTTTGTCTTGTCATAGGGAAGTGAATATAAGCTTCTGAAGTGAAAATATCCACTTTTTAAAAAACTTTCTTTTTTTTTAGTTCTGTGTGTCAAAAATGTTCATTCTGTGAGAAACAGTGGAAAAGTAACAGTCATGAGTGAATTGTCACGATATGACTGAATTGGAGTAAATTTGCTGCTATCTCCGCCAGGAAGCGAGCTAGAGCCCTGAAACTGTGGCTATACGCACTTTCATGAAAACACGCTTCTTTGAGGTTTTAAGCTCAGAACGTGAATCTGTGCATGTTTCTGGCCTGGTAACTGCTTCAGATCACTGGGCAATGCATATATGGTATCGAATGGTCCTTTGTGCATGTATTGCAATTGGGAAGTGAATATAAGCTTCTGAAGTGAATATATGCACTTTTTAAAAAAACTTATTTTTTTTTAGTTCTGTGTGTCAAAAATGTTCATTCTGTGAGAAACAGTGGAAAAGTAACAGTCATGAGTGAATTGTCACGATATGACTGAATTGGAGTAAATTTGCTGCTATCTCCGCCAGGAAGCGAGCTAGAGCCCTGAAACTGTGGCTATACGCACTTTCATGAAAACACGCTTCTTTGAGGTTTTAAGCTCAGAACGTGAATCTGTGCATGTTTCTGGCCTGGGAACTGCTTCAGATCACTGTGGAATGCATATAATGTATCAATTGGTGCAATGTGTTTGTCTTGTCATAGGGAAGTGAATATAAGCTTCTGAAGTGAAAATATCCACTTTTTAAAAAACTTTCTTTTTTTTTAGTTCTGTGTGTCAAAAATGTTCATTCTGTGAGTAACAGTGTGAAAGTGACAAACATGAGTGAATTGTCACGATATGACTGAATTGGAGTAAATTTGCTGCTATCTCCGCCAGGAAGCGAGCTAGAGCCCTGAAACTGTGGCTATACGCACTTTCATGAAAACACGCTTCTTTGAGGTTTTAAGCTCAGAACGTGAATCTGTGCATGTTTCTGGCCTGGTAACTGCTTCAGATCACTGGGCAATGCATATATGGTATCGAATGGTCCTTTGTGCATGTATTGCAATTGGGAAGTGAATATAAGCTTCTGAAGTGAATATATGCACTTTTTAAAAAAACTTCTTTTTTTTTAGTTCTGTGTGTCAAAAATGTTCATTCTGTGAGAAACAGTGGAAAAGTAACAGTCATGAGTGAATTGTCACGATATGACTGAATTGGAGTAAATTTGCTGCTATCTCCGCCAGGAAGCGAGCTAGAGCCCTGAAACTGTGGCTATACGCACTTTCATGAAAACACGCTTCTTTGAGGTTTTAAGCTCAGAACGTGAATCTGTGCATGTTTCTGGCCTGGGAACTGCTTCAGATCACTGTGGAATGCATATAATGTATCAATTGGTGCAATGTGTTTGTCTTGTCATAGGGAAGTGAATATAAGCTTCTGAAGTGAAAATATCCACTTTTTAAAAAACTTTCTTTTTTTTTAGTTCTGTGTGTCAAAAATGTTCATTCTGTGAGAAACAGTGGAAAAGTAACAGTCATGAGTGAATTGTCACGATATGACTGAATTGGAGTAAATTTGCTGCTATCTCCGCCAGGAAGCGAGCTAGAGCCCTGAAACTGTGGCTATACGCACTTTCATGAAAACACGCTTCTTTGAGGTTTTAAGCTCAGAACGTGAATCTGTGCATGTTTCTGGCCTGGTAACTGCTTCAGATCACTGGGCAATGCATATATGGTATCGAATGGTCCTTTGTGCATGTATTGCAATTGGGAAGTGAATATAAGCTTCTGAAGTGAATATATGCACTTTTTAAAAAAACTTCTTTTTTTTTAGTTCTGTGTGTCAAAAATGTTCATTCTGTGAGAAACAGTGGAAAAGTAACAGTCATGAGTGAATTGTCACGATATGACTGAATTGGAGTAAATTTGCTGCTATCTCCGCCAGGAAGCGAGCTAGAGCCCTGAAACTGTGGCTATACGCACTTTCATGAAAACACGCTTCTTTGAGGTTTTAAGCTCAGAACGTGAATCTGTGCATGTTTCTGGCCTGGGAACTGCTTCAGATCACTGTGGAATGCATATAATGTATCAATTGGTGCAATGTGTTTGTCTTGTCATAGGGAAGTGAATATAAGCTTCTGAAGTGAAAATATCCACTTTTTAAAAAACTTTCTTTTTTTTTAGTTCTGTGTGTCAAAAATGTTCATTCTGTGAGTAACAGTGTGAAAGTGACAAACATGAGTGAATTGTCACGATATGACTGAATTGGAGTAAATTTGCTGCTATCTCCGCCAGGAAGCGAGCTAGAGCCCTGAAACTGTGGCTATACGCACTTTCATGAAAACACGCTTCTTTGAGGTTTTAAGCTCAGAACGTGAATCTGTGCATGTTTCTGGCCTGGTAACTGCTTCAGATCACTGGGCAATGCATATATGGTATCGAATGGTCCTTTGTGCATGTATTGCAATTGGGAAGTGAATATAAGCTTCTGAAGTGAATATATGCACTTTTTAAAAAAACTTCTTTTTTTTTAGTTCTGTGTGTCAAAAATGTTCATTCTGTGAGAAACAGTGGAAAAGTAACAGTCATGAGTGAATTGTCACGATATGACTGAATTGGAGTAAATTTGCTGCTATCTCCGCCAGGAAGCGAGCTAGAGCCCTGAAACTGTGGCTATACGCACTTTCATGAAAACACGCTTCTTTGAGGTTTTAAGCTCAGAACGTGAATCTGTGCATGTTTCTGGCCTGGGAACTGCTTCAGATCACTGTGGAATGCATATAATGTATCAATTGGTGCAATGTGTTTGTCTTGTCATAGGGAAGTGAATATAAGCTTCTGAAGTGAAAATATCCACTTTTTAAAAAACTTTCTTTTTTTTTAGTTCTGTGTGTCAAAAATGTTCATTCTGTGAGAAACAGTGGAAAAGTAACAGTCATGAGTGAATTGTCACGATATGACTGAATTGGAGTAAATTTGCTGCTATCTCCGCCAGGAAGCGAGCTAGAGCCCTGAAACTGTGGCTATACGCACTTTCATGAAAACACGCTTCTTTGAGGTTTTAAGCTCAGAACGTGAATCTGTGCATGTTTCTGGCCTGGTAACTGCTTCAGATCACTGGGCAATGCATATATGGTATCGAATGGTCCTTTGTGCATGTATTGCAATTGGGAAGTGAATATAAGCTTCTGAAGTGAATATATGCACTTTTTAAAAAAACTTATTTTTTTTTAGTTCAGCGTGTCGAAAATGTTAATTCTGAGCGTAACTCCGTAGGAAAGTGACAAACATGAGTGAATTGTCATGATATGACTGAATTGGAGTGAATTTGCTGCTATCTCTGTAAGGAAGCGAGCTAGAGCGCTGAATCTGTGGCTATACGCACTTTCATGAAAACACGCTTCTTTGAGGTTTTAAGCTTGGATCGTGAATCTGTGCATGCTTTTGGCCTGGGAACTGCTTCAGATCACTGTGGAATGCATATGTGGTATTGATTGGTGCACTGGGCATGTATTGCCATTGGGAAGTGAACACAAGCTTCTGAAGTGAAAATATCTACTTTTTATAAAACTTTCTCTTTTTTTAGTTCTGTGTTTTAAAAATGTTCATTCTGTGAGTAACAGTGGGAAAGTAACAATCATGAGTGAATTGTCAGGATATGACTGAATTGGACTAAATTTGATGCTATCTCTGTAAGGAAGCAAGCTAGAGCGCTGAAACTGTGGCTATAAGCACTTTCATTAAAACACACTTCTTTGAGGTTTTAAGCTCAGAACGTGAATCTGTGCATGTTTCTGGCTTGGGAACTGCTTCAGATCACTTTGCAATGCTTATGTGCTATTGATTGGTCCTTTGAGCATGTATTGCCTTTGGGAAGTGAACACAAGCTTCTGAAGTGAAAATATCTACTTTTTATAAAACTTTCTTTTTTTTAATTATGTGTGTCAAAAATGTTCATTCTGTGAGTAACAGCGGGAAAGTGACAAACATGAGTGAATTGTCACGATATGACTGAATAGGAGTTAATATGCTGCTATCTCTGTAAGGAAGCGAGCTAGAGCGCTGAAACTGTGGCTATACGCACTTTCATGAAAACACGCTTCTTTGAGGTTATAAGCTCAGAACGTGAATCTGTGCATGTTTCTGGCCTGGATACTGCTTCAGATCACTGGGCAATGCATATATGGTATCGAATGGTCCTTTGTGCATGTCTTGCCATTGGGAAGTGAATATAAGCTTCTGAAGTGAATATATGCACTTTTTAAAAACTTTCTTTTTTTTTTAGTTCAGCGTGTCAAAAATGTTCATTCTGTGCGTAACTCAGAAGGAAAGTGACAAAAATGAGTGAATTGTCATTATATGAGTGAATTTGCTGCTATCTCTGGAAGGAAGCGAGCTTGAGCGCTGAAACTGAGGCTATACGCACTTTCATGAAAACACGCTTCTTTGAGGTTTTAAGCTCAGAACGTGAATCTGTGCATGATTCTGGCCTGGGAACTGCTTCAGATCACTGTGCTATGCATATGTGGTATCGATTGGTGCAATGTGCATGTCTTGTCATAGGGAAGTGAATATAAGCTTCTGAAGTGAAAATATCCACTTTTTAAAAAACTTTCTTTTTTTTTAGTTCTGTGTGTCAAAAATGTTCATTCTGTGAGTAACAGTGTGAAAGTGACAAACATGAGTGAATTGTCACGATATGACTGAATTGGAGTAAATTTGCTGCTATCTCCGCCAGGAAGCGAGCTAGAGCCCTGAAACTGTGGCTATACGCACTTTCATGAAAACACGCTTCTTTGAGGTTTTAAGCTCAGAACGTGAATCTGTGCATGTTTCTGGCCTGGTAACTGCTTCAGATCACTGGGCAATGCATATATGGTATCGAATGGTCCTTTGTGCATGTATTGCAATTGGGAAGTGAATATAAGCTTCTGAAGTGAATATATGCACTTTTTAAAAAAACTTTTTTTTTAGTTCTGTGTGTCAAAAATGTTCATTCTGTGAGAAACAGTGGAAAAGTAACAGTCATGAGTGAATTGTCACGATATGACTGAATTGGAGTAAATTTGCTGCTATCTCCGCCAGGAAGCGAGCTAGAGCCCTGAAACTGTGGCTATACGCACTTTCATGAAAACACGCTTCTTTGAGGTTTTAAGCTCAGAACGTGAATCTGTGCATGTTTCTGGCCTGGGAACTGCTTCAGATCACTGTGGAATGCATATAATGTATCAATTGGTGCAATGTGTTTGTCTTGTCATAGGGAAGTGAATATAAGCTTCTGAAGTGAAAATATCCACTTTTTAAAAAACTTTCTTTTTTTTTAGTTCTGTGTGTCAAAAATGTTCATTCTGTGAGAAACAGTGGAAAAGTAACAGTCATGAGTGAATTGTCACGATATGACTGAATTGGAGTAAATTTGCTGCTATCTCCGCCAGGAAGCGAGCTAGAGCCCTGAAACTGTGGCTATACGCACTTTCATGAAAACACGCTTCTTTGAGGTTTTAAGCTCAGAACGTGAATCTGTGCATGTTTCTGGCCTGGTAACTGCTTCAGATCACTGGGCAATGCATATATGGTATCGAATGGTCCTTTGTGCATGTATTGCAATTGGGAAGTGAATATAAGCTTCTGAAGTGAATATATGCACTTTTTAAAAAAACTTCTTTTTTTTTAGTTCTGTGTGTCAAAAATGTTCATTCTGTGAGAAACAGTGGAAAAGTAACAGTCATGAGTGAATTGTCACGATATGACTGAATTGGAGTAAATTTGCTGCTATCTCCGCCAGGAAGCGAGCTAGAACCCTGAAACTGTGGCTATACGCACTTTCATGAAAACACGCTTCTTTGAGGTTTTAAGCTCAGAACGTGAATCTGTGCATGTTTCTGGCCTGGGAACTGCTTCAGATCACTGTGGAATGCATATAATGTATCAATTGGTGCAATGTGTTTGTCTTGTCATAGGGAAGTGAATATAAGCTTCTGAAGTGAAAATATCCACTTTTTAAAAAACTTTCTTTTTTTTTAGTTCTGTGTGTCAAAAATGTTCATTCTGTGAGAAACAGTGGAAAAGTAACAGTCATGAGTGAATTGTCACGATATGACTGAATTGGAGTAAATTTGCTGCTATCTCCGCCAGGAAGCGAGCTAGAGCCCTGAAACTGTGGCTATACGCACTTTCATGAAAACACGCTTCTTTGAGGTTTTAAGCTCAGAACGTGAATCTGTGCATGTTTCTGGCCTGGTAACTGCTTCAGATCACTGGGCAATGCATATATGGTATCGAATGGTCCTTTGTGCATGTATTGCAATTGGGAAGTGAATATAAGCTTCTGAAGTGAATATATGCACTTTTTAAAAAAACTTCTTTTTTTTTAGTTCTGTGTGTCAAAAATGTTCATTCTGTGAGAAACAGTGGAAAAGTAACAGTCATGAGTGAATTGTCACGATATGACTGAATTGGAGTAAATTTGCTGCTATCTCCGCCAGGAAGCGAGCTAGAGCCCTGAAACTGTGGCTATACGCACTTTCATGAAAACACGCTTCTTTGAGGTTTTAAGCTCAGAACGTGAATCTGTGCATGTTTCTGGCCTGGGAACTGCTTCAGATCACTGGGCAATGCATATATGGTATCGAATGGTCCTTTGTGCATGTATTGCAATTGTGAAGTGAATATAAGCTTCTGAAGTGAATATATGCACTTTTTAAAAAAACTTATTTTTTTTTAGTTCAGCGTGTCGAAAATGTTAATTCTGAGCGTAACTCCGTAGGAAAGTGACAAACATGAGTGAATTGTCATGATATGACTGAATTGGAGTGAATTTGCTGCTATCTCTGTAAGGAAGCGAGCTAGAGCGCTGAATCTGTGGCTATACGCACTTTCATGAAAACACGCTTCTTTGAGGTTTTAAGCTTGGATCGTGAATCTGTGCATGCTTTTGGCCTGGGAACTGCTTCAGATCACTGTGGAATGCATATGTGGTATTGATTGGTGCACTGGGCATGTATTGCCATTGGGAAGTGAACACAAGCTTCTGAAGTGAAAATATCTACTTTTTATAAAACTTTCTTTTTTTTTAATTATGTGTGTCAAAAATGTTCATTCTGTGAGTAACAGCGGGAAAGTGACAAACATGAGTGAATTGTCACGATATGACTGAATAGGAGTTAATATGCTGCTATCTCTGTAAGGAAGCGAGCTAGAGCGCTGAAACTGTGGCTATACGCACTTTCATGAAAACACGCTTCTTTGAGGTTTTAAGCTCAGAACGTGAATCTGTGCATGTTTCTGGCCTGGATACTGCTTCAGATCACTGGGCAATGCATATATGGTATCGAATGGTCCTTTGTGCATGTCTTGCCATTGGGAAGTGAATATAAGCTTCTGAAGTGAATATATGCACTTTTTAAAAACTTTCTTTTTTTTTTAGTTCAGCGTGTCAAAAATGTTCATTCTGTGCGTAACTCAGAAGGAAAGTGACAAAAATGAGTGAATTGTCATTATATGAGTGAATTTGCTGCTATCTCTGGAAGGAAGCGAGCTTGAGCGCTGAAACTGAGGCTATACGCACTTTCATGAAAACACGCTTCTTTGAGGTTTTAAGCTCAGAACGTGAATCTGTGCATGATTCTGGCCTGGGAACTGCTTCAGATCACTGTGCTATGCATATATGGTATCGATTGGTGCAATGTGCGTGTCTTGTCATAGGGAAGTGAATATAAGCTTCTGAAGTGAAAATATCCACTTTTTAAAAAACTTTCTTTTTTTTTAGTTCTGTGTGTCAAAAATGTTCATTCTGTGAGTAACAGTGTGAAAGTGACAAACATGAGTGAATTGTCACGATATGACTGAATTGGAGTAAATTTGCTGCTATCTCCGCCAGGAAGCGAGCTAGAGCCCTGAAACTGTGGCTATACGCACTTTCATGAAAACACGCTTCTTTGAGGTTTTAAGCTCAGAACGTGAATCTGTGCATGTTTCTGGCCTGGGAACTGCTTCAGATCACTGTGGAATGCATATAATGTATCAATTGGTGCAATGTGTTTGTCTTGTCATAGGGAAGTGAATATAAGCTTCTGAAGTGAAAATATCCACTTTTTAAAAAACTTTCTTTTTTTTTAGTTCTGTGTGTCAAAAATGTTCATTCTGTGAGAAACAGTGGAAAAGTAACAGTCATGAGTGAATTGTCACGATATGACTGAATTGGAGTAAATTTGCTGCTATCTCCGCCAGGAAGCGAGCTAGAGCCCTGAAACTGTGGCTATACGCACTTTCATGAAAACACGCTTCTTTGAGGTTTTAAGCTCAGAACGTGAATCTGTGCATGTTTCTGGCCTGGGAACTGCTTCAGATCACTGGGCAATGCATATATGGTATCGAATGGTCCTTTGTGCATGTATTGCAATTGTGAAGTGAATATAAGCTTCTGAAGTGAATATATGCACTTTTTAAAAAAACTTATTTTTTTTTAGTTCAGCGTGTCGAAAATGTTAATTCTGAGCGTAACTCCGTAGGAAAGTGACAAACATGAGTGAATTGTCATGATATGACTGAATTGGAGTGAATTTGCTGCTATCTCTGTAAGGAAGCGAGCTAGAGCGCTGAATCTGTGGCTATACGCACTTTCATGAAAACACGCTTCTTTGAGGTTTTAAGCTTGGATCGTGAATCTGTGCATGCTTTTGGCCTGGGAACTGCTTCAGATCACTGTGGAATGCATATGTGGTATTGATTGGTGCACTGGGCATGTATTGCCATTGGGAAGTGAACACAAGCTTCTGAAGTGAAAATATCTACTTTTTATAAAACTTTCTCTTTTTTTAGTTCTGTGTGTCAAAAATGTTCATTCTGTGAGTAACAGTGGGAAAGTAACAATCATGAGTGAATTGTCAGGATATGACTGAATTGGACTAAATTTGATGCTATCTCTGCCAGGAAGCAAGCTAGAGCGCTGAAACTGTGGCTATAAGCACTTTCATTAAAACACACTTCTTTGAGGTTTTAAGCTCAGAACGTGAATCTGTGCATGTTTCTGGCTTGGGAACTGCTTCAGATCACTTTGCAATGCTTATGTGCTATTGATTGGTCCTTTGAGCATGTATTGCCTTTGGGAAGTGAACACAAGCTTCTGAAGTGAAAATATCTACTTTTTATAAAACTTTCTTTTTTTTAATTATGTGTGTCAAAAATGTTCATTCTGTGAGTAACAGCGGGAAAGTGACAAACATGAGTGAATTGTCACGATATGACTGAATAGGAGTTAATATGCTGCTATCTCTGTAAGGAAGCGAGCTAGAGCGCTGAAACTGTGGCTATACGCACTTTCATGAAAACACGCTTCTTTGAGGTTATAAGCTCAGAACGTGAATCTGTGCATGTTTCTGGCCTGGATACTGCTTCAGATCACTGGGCAATGCATATATGGTATCGAATGGTCCTTTGTGCATGTCTTGCCATTGGGAAGTGAATATAAGCTTCTGAAGTGAATATATGTACTTTTTAAAAACTTTCTTTTTTTTTTAGTTCAGCGTGTCAAAAATGTTCATTCTGTGCGTAACTCAGAAGGAAAGTGACAAAAATGAGTGAATTGTCATTATATGAGTGAATTTGCTGCTATCTCTGGAAGGAAGCGAGCTTGAGCGCTGAAACTGAGGCTATACGCACTTTCATGAAACCACGCTTCTTTGAGGTTTTAAGCTCAGAACCTGAATCTGTGCATGATTCTGGCCTGGGAACTGCTTCAGATCACTGTGCTATGCATATATGGTATCGATTGGTGCAATGTGCATGTCTTGTCATAGGGAAGTGAATATAAGCTTCTGAAGTGAAAATATCCACTTTTTAAAAAACTTTCTTTTTTTTTAGTTCTGTGTGTCAAAAATGTTCATTCTGTGAGTAACAGTGTGAAAGTGACAAACATGAGTGAATTGTCACGATATGACTGAATTGGAGTAAATTTGCTGCTATCTCCGCCAGGAAGCGAGCTAGAGCCCTGAAACTGTGGCTATACGCACTTTCAAGAAAACACGCTTCTTTGAGGTTTTAAGCTCAGAACGTGAATCTGTGCATGTTTCTGGCCTGGTAACTGCTTCAGATCACTGGACAATGCATATATGGTATCGAATGGTCCTTTGTGCATGTATTGCAATTGGGAAGTGAATATAAGCTTCTGAAGTGAATATATGCACTTTTTAAAAAAACTTCTTTTTTTTTAGTTCTGTGTGTCAAAAATGTTCATTCTGTGAGAAACAGTGGAAAAGTAACAGTCATGAGTGAATTGTCACGATATGACTGAATTGGAGTAAATTTGCTGCTATCTCCGCCAGGAAGCGAGCTAGAGCCCTGAAACTGTGGCTATACGCACTTTCATGAAAACACGCTTCTTTGAGGTTTTAAGCTCAGAACGTGAATCTGTGCATGTTTCTGGCCTGGGAACTGCTTCAGATCACTGTGGAATGCATATAATGTATCAATTGGTGCAATGTGTTTGTCTTGTCATAGGGAAGTGAATATAAGCTTCTGAAGTGAAAATATCCACTTTTTAAAAAACTTTCTTTTTTTTTAGTTCTGTGTGTCAAAAATGTTCATTCTGTGAGAAACAGTGGAAAAGTAACAGTCATGAGTGAATTGTCACGATATGACTGAATTGGAGTAAATTTGCTGCTATCTCCGCCAGGAAGCGAGCTAGAGCCCTGAAACTGTGGCTATACGCACTTTCATGAAAACACGCTTCTTTGAGGTTTTAAGCTCAGAACGTGAATCTGTGCATGTTTCTGGCCTGGTAACTGCTTCAGATCACTGGGCAATGCATATGTGGTATCGAATGGTCCTTTGTGCATGTATTGCAATTGGGAAGTGAATATAAGCTTCTGAAGTGAATATATGCACTTTTTAAAAAAACTTCTTTTTTTTTAGTTCTGTGTGTCAAAAATGTTCATTCTGTGAGAAACAGTGGAAAAGTAACAGTCATGAGTGAATTGTCACGATATGACTGAATTGGAGTAAATTTGCTGCTATCTCCGCCAGGAAGCGAGCTAGAGCCCTGAAACTGTGGCTATACGCACTTTCATGAAAACACGCTTCTTTGAGGTTTTAAGCTCAGAACGTGAATCTGTGCATGTTTCTGGCCTGGGAACTGCTTCAGATCACTGTGGAATGCATATAATGTATCAATTGGTGCAATGTGTTTGTCTTGTCATAGGGAAGTGAATATAAGCTTCTGAAGTGAAAATATCCACTTTTTAAAAAACTTTCTTTTTTTTTAGTTCTGTGTGTCAAAAATGTTCATTCTGTGAGAAACAGTGGAAAAGTAACAGTCATGAGTGAATTGTCACGATATGACTGAATTGGAGTAAATTTGCTGCTATCTCCGCCAGGAAGCGAGCTAGAGCCCTGAAACTGTGGCTATACGCACTTTCATGAAAACACGCTTCTTTGAGGTTTTAAGCTCAGAACGTGAATCTGTGCATGTTTCTGGCCTGGGAACTGCTTCAGATCACTGGGCAATGCATATATGGTATCGAATGGTCCTTTGTGCATGTATTGCAATTGTGAAGTGAATATAAGCTTCTGAAGTGAATATATGCACTTTTTAAAAAAACTTATTTTTTTTTAGTTCAGCGTGTCGAAAATGTTAATTCTGAGCGTAACTCCGTAGGAAAGTGACAAACATGAGTGAATTGTCATGATATGACTGAATTGGAGTGAATTTGCTGCTATCTCTGTAAGGAAGCGAGCTAGAGCGCTGAATCTGTGGCTATACGCACTTTCATGAAAACACGCTTCTTTGAGGTTTTAAGCTTGGATCGTGAATCTGTGCATGCTTTTGGCCTGGGAACTGCTTCAGATCACTGTGGAATGCATATGTGGTATTGATTGGTGCACTGGGCATGTATTGCCATTGGGAAGTGAACACAAGCTTCTGAAGTGAAAATATCTACTTTTTATAAAACTTTCTCTTTTTTTAGTTCTGTGTGTCAAAAATGTTCATTCTGTGAGTAACAGTGGGAAAGTAACAATCATGAGTGAATTGTCAGGATATGACTGAATTGGACTAAATTTGATGCTATCTCTGCCAGGAAGCAAGCTAGAGCGCTGAAACTGTGGCTATAAGCACTTTCATTAAAACACACTTCTTTGAGGTTTTAAGCTCAGAACGTGAATCTGTGCATGTTTCTGGCTTGGGAACTGCTTCAGATCACTTTGCAATGCTTATGTGCTATTGATTGGTCCTTTGAGCATGTATTGCCTTTGGGAAGTGAACACAAGCTTCTGAAGTGAAAATATCTACTTTTTATAAAACTTTCTTTTTTTTAATTATGTGTGTCAAAAATGTTCATTCTGTGAGTAACAGCGGGAAAGTGACAAACATGAGTGAATTGTCACGATATGACTGAATAGGAGTTAATATGCTGCTATCTCTGTAAGGAAGCGAGCTAGAGCGCTGAAACTGTGGCTATACGCACTTTCATGAAAACACGCTTCTTTGAGGTTATAAGCTCAGAACGTGAATCTGTGCATGTTTCTGGCCTGGATACTGCTTCAGATCACTGGGCAATGCATATATGGTATCGAATGGTCCTTTGTGCATGTCTTGCCATTGGGAAGTGAATATAAGCTTCTGAAGTGAATATATGCACTTTTTAAAAACTTTCTTTTTTTTTTAGTTCAGCGTGTCAAAAATATTCATTCTGTGCGTAACTCAGAAGGAAAGTGACAAAAATGAGTGAATTGTCATTACATGAGTGAATTTGCTGCTATCTCTGGAAGGAAGCGAGCTTGAGCGCTGAAACTGAGGCTATACGCACTTTCATGAAAACACGCTTCTTTGAGGTTTTAAGCTCAGAACCTGAATCTGTGCATGATTCTGGCCTGGGAACTGCTTCAGATCACTGTGCTATGCATATATGGTATCGATTGGTGCAATGTGCATGTCTTGTGATAGGGAAGTGAATATAAGCTTCTGAAGTGAAAATATCCACTTTTTAAAAAACTTTCTTTTTTTTTAGTTCTGTGTGTCAAAAATGTTCATTCTGTGAGTAACAGTGTGAAAGTGACAAACATGAGTGAATTGTCACGATATGACTGAATTGGAGTAAATTTGCTGCTATCTCCGCCAGGAAGCGAGCTAGAGCCCTGAAACTGTGGCTATACGCACTTTCAAGAAAACACGCTTCTTTGAGGTTTTAAGCTCAGAACGTGAATCTGTGCATGTTTCTGGCCTGGTAACTGCTTCAGATCACTGGACAATGCATATATGGTATCGAATGGTCCTTTGTGCATGTATTGCAATTGGGAAGTGAATATAAGCTTCTGAAGTGAATATATGCACTTTTTAAAAAAACTTCTTTTTTTTTAGTTCTGTGTGTCAAAAATGTTCATTCTGTGAGAAACAGTGGAAAAGTAACAGTCATGAGTGAATTGTCACGATATGACTGAATTGGAGTAAATTTGCTGCTATCTCCGCCAGGAAGCGAGCTAGAGCCCTGAAACTGTGGCTATACGCACTTTCATGAAAACACGCTTCTTTGAGGTTTTAAGCTCAGAACGTGAATCTGTGCATGTTTCTGGCCTGGGAACTGCTTCAGATCACTGTGGAATGCATATAATGTATCAATTGGTGCAATGTGTTTGTCTTGTCATAGGGAAGTGAATATAAGCTTCTGAAGTGAAAATATCCACTTTTTAAAAAACTTTCTTTTTTTTTAGTTCTGTGTGTCAAAAATGTTCATTCTGTGAGAAACAGTGGAAAAGTAACAGTCATGAGTGAATTGTCACGATATGACTGAATTGGAGTAAATTTGCTGCTATCTCCGCCAGGAAGCGAGCTAGAGCCCTGAAACTGTGGCTATACGCACTTTCATGAAAACACGCTTCTTTGAGGTTTTAAGCTCAGAACGTGAATCTGTGCATGTTTCTGGCCTGGTAACTGCTTCAGATCACTGGGCAATGCATATATGGTATCGAATGGTCCTTTGTGCATGTATTGCAATTGGGAAGTGAATATAAGCTTCTGAAGTGAATATATGCACTTTTTAAAAAAACTTCTTTTTTTTTAGTTCTGTGTGTCAAAAATGTTCATTCTGTGAGAAACAGTGGAAAAGTAACAGTCATGAGTGAATTGTCACGATATGACTGAATTGGAGTAAATTTGCTGCTATCTCCGCCAGGAAGCGAGCTAGAGCCCTGAAACTGTGGCTATACGCACTTTCATGAAAACACGCTTCTTTGAGGTTTTAAGCTCAGAACGTGAATCTGTGCATGTTTCTGGCCTGGGAACTGCTTCAGATCACTGTGGAATGCATATAATGTATCAATTGGTGCAATGTGTTTGTCTTGTCATAGGGAAGTGAATATAAGCTTCTGAAGTGAAAATATCCACTTTTTAAAAAACTTTCTTTTTTTTTAGTTCTGTGTGTCAAAAATGTTCATTCTGTGAGAAACAGTGGAAAAGTAACAGTCATGAGTGAATTGTCACGATATGACTGAATTGGAGTAAATTTGCTGCTATCTCCGCCAGGAAGCGAGCTAGAGCCCTGAAACTGTGGCTATACGCACTTTCATGAAAACACGCTTCTTTGAGGTTTTAAGCTCAGAACGTGAATCTGTGCATGTTTCTGGCCTGGTAACTGCTTCAGATCACTGGGCAATGCATATATGGTATCGAATGGTCCTTTGTGCATGTATTGCAATTGGGAAGTGAATATAAGCTTCTGAAGTGAATATATGCACTTTTTAAAAAAACTTCTTTTTTTTTAGTTCTGTGTGTCAAAAATGTTCATTCTGTGAGAAACAGTGGAAAAGTAACAGTCATGAGTGAATTGTCACGATATGACTGAATTGGAGTAAATTTGCTGCTATCTCCGCCAGGAAGCGAGCTAGAGCCCTGAAACTGTGGCTATACGCACTTTCATGAAAACACGCTTCTTTGAGGTTTTAAGCTCAGAACGTGAATCTGTGCATGTTTCTGGCCTGGGAACTGCTTCAGATCACTGTGGAATGCATATAATGTATCAATTGGTGCAATGTGTTTGTCTTGTCATAGGGAAGTGAATATAAGCTTCTGAAGTGAAAATATCCACTTTTTAAAAAACTTTCTTTTTTTTTAGTTCTGTGTGTCAAAAATGTTCATTCTGTGAGAAACAGTGGAAAAGTAACAGTCATGAGTGAATTGTCACGATATGACTGAATTGGAGTAAATTTGCTGCTATCTCCGCCAGGAAGCGAGCTAGAGCCCTGAAACTGTGGCTATACGCACTTTCATGAAAACACGCTTCTTTGAGGTTTTAAGCTCAGAACGTGAATCTGTGCATGTTTCTGGCCTGGTAACTGCTTCAGATCACTGGGCAATGCATATATGGTATCGAATGGTCCTTTGTGCATGTATTGCAATTGGGAAGTGAATATAAGCTTCTGAAGTGAATATATGCACTTTTTAAAAAAACTTCTTTTTTTTTAGTTCTGTGTGTCAAAAATGTTCATTCTGTGAGAAACAGTGGAAAAGTAACAGTCATGAGTGAATTGTCACGATATGACTGAATTGGAGTAAATTTGCTGCTATCTCCGCCAGGAAGCGAGCTAGAGCCCTGAAACTGTGGCTATACGCACTTTCATGAAAACACGCTTCTTTGAGGTTTTAAGCTCAGAACGTGAATCTGTGCATGTTTCTGGCCTGGGAACTGCTTCAGATCACTGTGGAATGCATATAATGTATCAATTGGTGCAATGTGTTTGTCTTGTCATAGGGAAGTGAATATAAGCTTCTGAAGTGAAAATATCCACTTTTTAAAAAACTTTCTTTTTTTTTAGTTCTGTGTGTCAAAAATGTTCATTCTGTGAGAAACAGTGGAAAAGTAACAGTCATGAGTGAATTGTCACGATATGACTGAATTGGAGTAAATTTGCTGCTATCTCCGCCAGGAAGCGAGCTAGAGCCCTGAAACTGTGGCTATACGCACTTTCATGAAAACACGCTTCTTTGAGGTTTTGAGCTCAGAACGTGAATCTGTGCATGTTTCTGGCCTGGGAACTGCTTCAGATCACTGGGCAATGCATATATGGTATCGAATGGTCCTTTGTGCATGTATTGCAATTGTGAAGTGAATATAAGCTTCTGAAGTGAATATATGCACTTTTTAAAAAAACTTATTTTTTTTTAGTTCAGCGTGTCGAAAATGTTAATTCTGAGCGTAACTCCGTAGGAAAGTGACAAACATGAGTGAATTGTCATGATATGACTGAATTGGAGTGAATTTGCTGCTATCTCTGTAAGGAAGCGAGCTAGAGCGCTGAATCTGTGGCTATACGCACTTTCATGAAAACACGCTTCTTTGAGGTTTTAAGCTTGGATCGTGAATCTGTGCATGCTTTTGGCCTGGGAACTGCTTCAGATCACTGTGGAATGCATATGTGGTATTGATTGGTGCACTGGGCATGTATTGCCATTGGGAAGTGAACACAAGCTTCTGAAGTGAAAATATCTACTTTTTATAAAACTTTCTCTTTTTTTAGTTCTGTGTGTCAAAAATGTTCATTCTGTGAGTAACAGTGGGAAAGTAACAATCATGAGTGAATTGTCAGGATATGACTGAATTGGACTAAATTTGATGCTATCTCTGCCAGGAAGCAAGCTAGAGCGCTGAAACTGTGGCTATAAGCACTTTCATTAAAACACACTTCTTTGAGGTTTTAAGCTCAGAACGTGAATCTGTGCATGTTTCTGGCTTGGGAACTGCTTCAGATCACTTTGCAATGCTTATGTGCTATTGATTGGTCCTTTGAGCATGTATTGCCTTTGGGAAGTGAACACAAGCTTCTGAAGTGAAAATATCTACTTTTTATAAAACTTTCTTTTTTTTAATTATGTGTGTCAAAAATGTTCATTCTGTGAGTAACAGCGGGAAAGTGACAAACATGAGTGAATTGTCACGATATGACTGAATAGGAGTTAATATGCTGCTATCTCTGTAAGGAAGCGAGCTAGAGCGCTGAAACTGTGGCTATACGCACTTTCATGAAAACACGCTTCTTTGAGGTTATAAGCTCAGAACGTGAATCTGTGCATGTTTCTGGCCTGGATACTGCTTCAGATCACTGGGCAATGCATATATGGTATCGAATGGTCCTTTGTGCATGTCTTGCCATTGGGAAGTGAATATAAGCTTCTGAAGTGAATATATGCACTTTTTAAAAACTTTCTTTTTTTTTTAGTTCAGCGTGTCAAAAATGTTCATTCTGTGCGTAACTCAGAAGGAAAGTGACAAAAATGAGTGAATTGTCATTATATGAGTGAATTTGCTGCTATCTCTGGAAGGAAGCGAGCTTGAGCGCTGAAACTGAGGCTATACGCACTTTCATGAAAACACGCTTCTTTGAGGTTTTAAGCTCAGAACCTGAATCTGTGCATGATTCTGGCCTGGGAACTGCTTCAGATCACTGTGCTATGCATATATGGTATCGATTGGTGCAATGTGCATGTCTTGTCATAGGGAAGTGAATATAAGCTTCTGAAGTGAAAATATCCACTTTTTAAAAAACTTTCTTTTTTTTTAGTTCTGTGTGTCAAAAATGTTCATTCTGTGAGTAACAGTGTGAAAGTGACAAACATGAGTGAATTGTCACGATATGACTGAATTGGAGTAAATTTGCTGCTATCTCCGCCAGGAAGCGAGCTAGAGCCCTGAAACTGTGGCTATACGCACTTTCAAGAAAACACGCTTCTTTGAGGTTTTAAGCTCAGAACGTGAATCTGTGCATGTTTCTGGCCTGGTAACTGCTTCAGATCACTGGACAATGCATATATGGTATCGAATGGTCCTTTGTGCATGTATTGCAATTGGGAAGTGAATATAAGCTTCTGAAGTGAATATATGCACTTTTTAAAAAAACTTCTTTTTTTTTAGTTCTGTGTGTCAAAAATGTTCATTCTGTGAGAAACAGTGGAAAAGTAACAGTCATGAGTGAATTGTCACGATATGACTGAATTGGAGTAAATTTGCTGCTATCTCCGCCAGGAAGCGAGCTAGAGCCCTGAAACTGTGGCTATACGCACTTTCATGAAAACACGCTTCTTTGAGGTTTTAAGCTCAGAACGTGAATCTGTGCATGTTTCTGGCCTGGGAACTGCTTCAGATCACTGTGGAATGCATATAATGTATCAATTGGTGCAATGTGTTTGTCTTGTCATAGGGAAGTGAATATAAGCTTCTGAAGTGAAAATATCCACTTTTTAAAAAACTTTCTTTTTTTTTAGTTCTGTGTGTCAAAAATGTTCATTCTGTGAGAAACAGTGGAAAAGTAACAGTCATGAGTGAATTGTCACGATATGACTGAATTGGAGTAAATTTGCTGCTATCTCCGCCAGGAAGCGAGCTAGAGCCCTGAAACTGTGGCTATACGCACTTTCATGAAAACACGCTTCTTTGAGGTTTTAAGCTCAGAACGTGAATCTGTGCATGTTTCTGGCCTGGTAACTGCTTCAGATCACTGGGCAATGCATATATGGTATCGAATGGTCCTTTGTGCATGTATTGCAATTGGGAAGTGAATATAAGCTTCTGAAGTGAATATATGCACTTTTTAAAAAAACTTCTTTTTTTTTAGTTCTGTGTGTCAAAAATGTTCATTCTGTGAGAAACAGTGGAAAAGTAACAGTCATGAGTGAATTGTCACGATATGACTGAATTGGAGTAAATTTGCTGCTATCTCCGCCAGGAAGCGAGCTAGAGCCCTGAAACTGTGGCTATACGCACTTTCATGAAAACACGCTTCTTTGAGGTTTTAAGCTCAGAACGTGAATCTGTGCATGTTTCTGGCCTGGGAACTGCTTCAGATCACTGTGGAATGTATATAATGTATCAATTGGTGCAATGTGTTTGTCTTGTCATAGGGAAGTGAATATAAGCTTCTGAAGTGAAAATATCCACTTTTTAAAAAACTTTCTTTTTTTTTAGTTCTGTGTGTCAAAAATGTTCATTCTGTGAGAAACAGTGGAAAAGTAACAGTCATGAGTGAATTGTCACGATATGACTGAATTGGAGTAAATTTGCTGCTATCTCCGCCAGGAAGCGAGCTAGAGCCCTGAAACTGTGGCTATACGCACTTTCATGAAAACACGCTTCTTTGAGGTTTTAAGCTCAGAACGTGAATCTGTGCATGTTTCTGGCCTGGTAACTGCTTCAGATCACTGGGCAATGCATATATGGTATCGAATGGTCCTTTGTGCATGTATTGCAATTGTGAAGTGAATATAAGCTTCTGAAGTGAATATATGCACTTTTTAAAAAAACTTCTTTTTTTTTAGTTCTGTGTGTCAAAAATGTTCATTCTGTGAGAAACAGTGGAAAAGTAACAGTCATGAGTGAATTGTCACGATATGACTGAATTGGAGTAAATTTGCTGCTATCTCCGCCAGGAAGCGAGCTAGAGCCCTGAAACTGTGGCTATACGCACTTTCATGAAAACACGCTTCTTTGAGGTTTTAAGCTCAGAACGTGAATCTGTGCATGTTTCTGGCCTGGGAACTGCTTCAGATCACTGGGCAATGCATATATGGTATCGAATGGTCCTTTGTGCATGTATTGCAATTGTGAAGTGAATATAAGCTTCTGAAGTGAATATATGCACTTTTTAAAAAAACTTATTTTTTTTTAGTTCAGCGTGTCGAAAATGTTAATTCTGAGCGTAACTCCGTAGGAAAGTGACAAACATGAGTGAATTGTCATGATATGACTGAATTGGAGTGAATTTGCTGCTATCTCTGTAAGGAAGCGAGCTAGAGCGCTGAATCTGTGATATACGCACTTTCATGAAAATACGCTTCTTTGAGGTTTTAAGCTTGGATCGTGAATCTGTGCATGCTTTTGGCCTGGGAACTGCTTCAGATCACTGTGGAATGCATATGTGGTATTGATTGGTGCACTGGGCATGTATTGCCATTGGGAAGTGAACACAAGCTTCTGAAGTGAAAATATCTACTTTTTATAAAACTTTCTTTTTTTTTAATTATGTGTGTCAAAAATGTTCATTCTGTGAGTAACAGCGGGAAAGTGACAAACATGAGTGAATTGTCACGATATGACTGAATAGGAGTTAATATGCTGCTATCTCTGTAAGGAAGCGAGCTAGAGCGCTGAAACTGTGGCTATACGCACTTTCATGAAAACACGCTTCTTTGAGGTTTTAAGCTCAGAACGTGAATCTGTGCATGTTTCTGGCCTGGATACTGCTTCAGATCACTGGGCAATGCATATATGGTATCGAATGGTCCTTTGTGCATGTCTTGCCATTGGGAAGTGAATATAAGCTTCTGAAGTGAATATATGCACTTTTTAAAAACTTTCTTTTTTTTTTAGTTCAGCGTGTCAAAAATGTTCATTCTGTGCGTAACTCAGAAGGAAAGTGACAAAAATGAGTGAATTGTCATTATATGAGTGAATTTGCTGCTATCTCTGGAAGGAAGCGAGCTTGAGCGCTGAAACTGAGGCTATACGCACTTTCATGAAAACACGCTTCTTTGAGGTTTTAAGCTCAGAACGTGAATCTGTGCATGATTCTGGCCTGGGAACTGCTTCAGATCACTGTGCTATGCATATATGGTATCGATTGGTGCAATGTGCATGTCTTGTCATAGGGAAGTGAAAATAAGCTTCTGAAGTGAAAATATCCACTTTTTAAAAAACTTTCTTTTTTTTTAGTTCTGTGTGTCAAAAATGTTCATTCTGTGAGTAACAGTGTGAAAGTGACAAACATGAGTGAATTGTCACGATATGACTGAATTGGAGTAAATTTGCTGCTATCTCCGCCAGGAAGCGAGCTAGAGCCCTGAAACTGTGGCTATACGCACTTTCATGAAAACACGCTTCTTTGAGGTTTTAAGCTCAGAACGTGAATCTGTGCATGTTTCTGGCCTGGGAACTGCTTCAGATCACTGTGGAATGCATATAATGTATCAATTGGTGCAATGTGTTTGTCTTGTCATAGGGAAGTGAATATAAGCTTCTGAAGTGAAAATATCCACTTTTTAAAAAAACTTCTTTTTTTTTAGTTCTGTGTGTCAAAAATGTTCATTCTGTGAGAAACAGTGGAAAAGTAACAGTCATGAGTGAATTGTCACGATATGACTGAATTGGAGTAAATTTGCTGCTATCTCCGCCAGGAAGCGAGCTAGAGCCCTGAAACTGTGGCTATACGCACTTTCATGAAAACACGCTTCTTTGAGGTTTTAAGCTCAGAACGTGAATCTGTGCATGTTTCTGGCCTGGGAACTGCTTCAGATCACTGTGGAATGCATATAATGTATCAATTGGTGCAATGTGTTTGTCTTGTCATAGGGAAGTGAATATAAGCTTCTGAAGTGAAAATATCCACTTTTTAAAAAAACTTCTTTTTTTTTAGTTCTGTGTGTCAAAAATGTTCATTCTGTGAGAAACAGTGGAAAAGTAACAGTCATGAGTGAATTGTCACGATATGACTGAATTGGAGTAAATTTGCTGCTATCTCCGCCAGGAAGCGAGCTAGAGCCCTGAAACTGTGGCTATACGCACTTTCATGAAAACACGCTTCTTTGAGGTTTTAAGCTCAGAACGTGAATCTGTGCATGTTTCTGGCCTGGGAACTGCTTCAGATCACTGGGCAATGCATATATGGTATCGAATGGTCCTTTGTGCATGTATTGCAATTGTGAAGTGAATATAAGCTTCTGAAGTGAATATATGCACTTTTTAAAAAAACTTCTTTTTTTTTAGTTCAGCGTGTCGAAAATGTTAATTCTGAGCGTAACTCCGTAGGAAAGTGACAAACATGAGTGAATTGTCATGATATGACTGAATTGGAGTGAATTTGCTGCTATCTCTGTAAGGAAGCGAGCTAGAGCGCTGAAACTGTGGCTATTCGCACTTTCATGAAAACACGCTTCTTTGAGGTTTTAAGCTCAGAACGTGAATCTGTGCATGCTTTTGGCCTGGGAACTGCTTCAGATCACTGTGGAATGCATATGTGGTATTGATTGGTGCACTGGGCATGTATTGCCATTGGGAAGTGAACACAAGCTTCTGAAGTGAAAATATCTACTTTTTATAAAACTTTCTCTTTTTTAATTATGTGTGTCAAAAATGTTCATTCTGTGAGTAACAGCGGGAAAGTGACAAACATGAGTGAATTGTCACGATATGACTGAATAGGAGTTAATATGCTGCTATCTCTGTAAGGAAGCGAGCTAGAGCGCTGAAACTGTGGCTATACGCACTTTCATGAAAACACGCTTCTTTGAGGTTTTAAGCTCAGCACGTGAATCTGTGCATGTTTCTGGCCTGGATACTGCTTCAGATCACTGGGCAATGCATATATGGTATCGAATGGTCCTTTGTGCATGTATTGCCATTGGGAAGTGAATATAAGCTTCTGAAGTGAATATATGCACTTTTTAAAAACTTTCTTTTTTTTTTAGTTCAGCGTGTCAAAAATGTTCATTCTGTGCGTAACTCAGAAGGAAAGTGACAAAAATGAGTGAATTGTCATTATATGAGTGAATTTGCTGCTATCTCTGGAAGGAAGCGAGCTTGAGCGCTGAAACTGAGGCTATACGCACTTTCATGAAAACACGCTTCTTTGAGGTTTTAAGCTCAGAACGTGAATCTGTGCATGATTCTGGCCTGGGAACTGCTTCAGATCACTGTGCTATGCATATATGGTATCGATTGGTGCAATGTGCATGTCTTGTCATAGGGAAGTGAAAATAAGCTTCTGAAGTGAAAATATCCACTTTTTAAAAAACTTTCTTTTTTTTTAGTTCTGTGTGTCAAAAATGTTCATTCTGTGAGTAACAGTGTGAAAGTGACAAACATGAGTGAATTGTCACGATATGACTGAATTGGAGTAAATTTGCTGCTATCTCCGCCAGGAAGCGAGCTAGAGCCCTGAAACTGTGGCTATACGCACTTTCATGAAAACACGCTTCTTTGAGGTTTTAAGCTCAGAACGTGAATCTGTGCATGTTTCTGGCCTGGGAACTGCTTCAGATCACTGTGGAATGCATATAATGTATCAGTTGGTGCAATGTGTTTGTCTTGTCATAGGGAAGTGAATATAAGCTTCTGAAGTGAAAATATCCACTTTTTAAAAAACTTTCTTTTTTTTTAGTTCTGTGTGTCAAAAATGTTCATTCTGTGAGAAACAGTGGAAAAGTAACAGTCATGAGTGAATTGTCACGATATGACTGAATTGGAGTAAATTTGCTGCTATCTCCGCCAGGAAGCGAGCTAGAGCCCTGAAACTGTGGCTATACGCACTTTCATGAAAACACGCTTCTTTGAGGTTTTAAGCTCAGAACGTGAATCTGTGCATGTTTCTGGCCTGGGAACTGCTTCAGATCACTGTGGAATGCATATAATGTATCAATTGGTGCAATGTGTTTGTCTTGTCATAGGGAAGTGAATATAAGCTTCTGAAGTGAAAATATCCACTTTTTAAAAAACTTTCTTTTTTTTTAGTTCTGTGTGTCAAAAATGTTCATTCTGTGAGAAACAGTGGAAAAGTAACAGTCATGAGTGAATTGTCACGATATGACTGAATTGGAGTAAATTTGCTGCTATCTCCGCCAGGAAGCGAGCTAGAGCCCTGAAACTGTGGCTATACGCACTTTCATGAAAACACGCTTCTTTGAGGTTTTAAGCTCAGAACGTGAATCTGTGCATGTTTCTGGCCTGGGAACTGCTTCAGATCACTGTGGAATGCATATAATGTATCAATTGGTGCAATGTGTTTGTCTTGTCATAGGGAAGTGAATATAAGCTTCTGAAGTGAAAATATCCACTTTTTAAAAAACTTTCTTTTTTTTTAGTTCTGTGTGTCAAAAATGTTCATTCTGTGAGAAACAGTGGAAAAGTAACAGTCATGAGTGAATTGTCACGATATGACTGAATTGGAGTAAATTTGCTGCTATCTCCGCCAGGAAGCGAGCTAGAGCCCTGAAACTGTGGCTATACGCACTTTCATGAAAACACGCTTCTTTGAGGTTTTAAGCTCAGAACGTGAATCTGTGCATGTTTCTGGCCTGGTAACTGCTTCAGATCACTGGGCAATGCATATATGGTATCGAATGGTCCTTTGTGCATGTATTGCAATTGGGAAGTGAATATAAGCTTCTGAAGTGAATATATGCACTTTTTAAAAAAACTTCTTTTTTTTTAGTTCTGTGTGTCAAAAATGTTCATTCTGTGAGAAACAGTGGAAAAGTAACAGTCATGAGTGAATTGTCACGATATGACTGAATTGGAGTAAATTTGCTGCTATCTCCGCCAGGAAGCGAGCTAGAGCCCTGAAACTGTGGCTATACGCACTTTCATGAAAACACGCTTCTTTGAGGTTTTAAGCTCAGAACGTGAATCTGTGCATGTTTCTGGCCTGGGAACTGCTTCAGATCACTGTGGAATGCATATAATGTATCAATTGGTGCAATGTGTTTGTCTTGTCATAGGGAAGTGAATATAAGCTTCTGAAGTGAAAATATCCACTTTTTAAAAAACTTTCTTTTTTTTTAGTTCTGTGTGTCAAAAATGTTCATTCTGTGAGAAACAGTGGAAAAGTAACAGTCATGAGTGAATTGTCACGATATGACTGAATTGGAGTAAATTTGCTGCTATCTCCGCCAGGAAGCGAGCTAGAGCCCTGAAACTGTGGCTATACGCACTTTCATGAAAACACGCTTCTTTGAGGTTTTAAGCTCAGAACGTGAATCTGTGCATGTTTCTGGCCTGGTAACTGCTTCAGATCACTGGGCAATGCATATATGGTATCGAATGGTCCTTTGTGCATGTATTGCAATTGGGAAGTGAATATAAGCTTCTGAAGTGAATATATGCACTTTTTAAAAAAACTTCTTTTTTTTTAGTTCTGTGTGTCAAAAATGTTCATTCTGTGAGAAACAGTGGAAAAGTAACAGTCATGAGTGAATTGTCACGATATGACTGAATTGGAGTAAATTTGCTGCTATCTCCGCCAGGAAGCGAGCTAGAGCCCTGAAACTGTGGCTATACGCACTTTCATGAAAACACGCTTCTTTGAGGTTTTAAGCTCAGAACGTGAATCTGTGCATGTTTCTGGCCTGGGAACTGCTTCAGATCACTGGGCAATGCATATATGGTATCGAATGGTCCTTTGTGCATGTATTGCAATTGTGAAGTGAATATAAGCTTCTGAAGTGAATATATGCACTTTTTAAAAAAACTTATTTTTTTTTAGTTCAGCGTGTCGAAAATGTTAATTCTGAGCGTAACTCCGTAGGAAAGTGACAAACATGAGTGAATTGTCATGATATGACTGAATTGGAGTGAATTTGCTGCTATCTCTGTAAGGAAGCGAGCTAGAGCGCTGAATCTGTGGCTATACGCACTTTCATGAAAACACGCTTCTTTGAGGTTTTAAGCTTGGATCGTGAATCTGTGCATGCTTTTGGCCTGGGAACTGCTTCAGATCACTGTGGAATGCATATGTGGTATTGATTGGTGCACTGGGCATGTATTGCCATTGGGAAGTGAACACAAGCTTCTGAAGTGAAAATATCTACTTTTTATAAAACTTTCTCTTTTTTTAGTTCTGTGTGTCAAAAATGTTCATTCTGTGAGTATCAGTGGGAAAGTAACAATCATGAGTGAATTGTCAGGATATGACTGAATTGGACTAAATTTGATGCTATCTCTGCCAGGAAGCGAGCTAGAGCGCTGAAACTGTGGCTATAAGCACTTTCATTAAAAGACACTTCTTTGAGGTTTTAAGCTCAGAACGTGAATCTGTGCATGTTTCTGGCTTGGGAACTGCTTCAGATCACTTTGCAATGCTTATGTGCTATTGATTGGTCCTTTGAGCATGTATTGCCTTTGGGAAGTGAACACAAGCTTCTGAAGTGAAAATATCTACTTTTTATAAAACTTTCTTTTTTTTTAATTATGTGTGTCAAAAATGTTCATTCTGTGAGTAACAGCGGGAAAGTGACCAACATGAGTGAATTGTCACGATATGACTGAATAGGAGTTAATATGCTGCTATCTCTGTAAGGAAGCGAGCTAGAGCGCTGAAACTGTGGCTATACGCACTTTCATGAAAACACGCTTCTTTGAGGTTTTAAGCTCAGAACGTGAATCTGTGCATGTTTCTGGCCTGGATACTGCTTCAGATCACTGGGCAATGCATATATGGTATCGAATGGTCCTTTGTGCATGTCTTGCCATTGGGAAGTGAATATAAGCTTCTGAAGTGAATATATGCACTTTTTAAAAAAACTTCTTTTTTTTTAGTTCTGTGTGTCAAAAATGTTCATTCTGTGAGAAACAGTGGAAAAGTAACAGTCATGAGTGAATTGTCACGATATGACTGAATTGGAGTAAATTTGCTGCTATCTCCGCCAGGAAGCGAGCTAGAGCCCTGAAACTGTGGCTATACGCACTTTCATGAAAACACGCTTCTTTGAGGTTTTAAGCTCAGAACGTGAATCTGTGCATGTTTCTGGCCTGGGAACTGCTTCAGATCACTGTGGAATGCATATAATGTATCAATTGGTGCAATGTGTTTGTCTTGTCATAGGGAAGTGAATATAAGCTTCTGAAGTGAAAATATCCACTTTTTAAAAAACTTTCTTTTTTTTTAGTTCTGTGTGTCAAAAATGTTCATTCTGTGAGAAACAGTGGAAAAGTAACAGTCATGAGTGAATTGTCACGATATGACTGAATTGGAGTAAATTTGCTGCTATCTCTGTAAGGAAGCGAGCTAGAGCGCTGAAACTGTGGCTATACGCACTTTCATGAAAACACGCTTCTTTGAGGTTTTAAGCTCAGAACGTGAATCTGTGCATGTTTCTGGCCTGGATACTGCTTCAGATCACTGGGCAATGCATATATGGTATCGAATGGTCCTTTGTGCATGTCTTGCCATTGGGAAGTGAATATAAGCTTCTGAAGTGAATATATGCACTTTTTAAAAAAACTTCTTTTTTTTTAGTTCTGTGTGTCAAAAATGTTCATTCTGTGAGAAACAGTGGAAAAGTAACAGTCATGAGTGAATTGTCACGATATGACTGAATTGGAGTAAATTTGCTGCTATCTCCGCCAGGAAGCGAGCTAGAGCCCTGAAACTGTGGCTATACGCACTTTCATGAAAACACGCTTCTTTGAGGTTTTAAGCTCAGAACGTGAATCTGTGCATGTTTCTGGCCTGGTAACTGCTTCAGATCACTGGGCAATGCATATATGGTATCGAATGGTCCTTTGTGCATGTATTGCAATTGGGAAGTGAATATAAGCTTCTGAAGTGAATATATGCACTTTTTAAAAAAACTTCTTTTTTTTTAGTTCTGTGTGTCAAAAATGTTCATTCTGTGAGAAACAGTGGAAAAGTAACAGTCATGAGTGAATTGTCACGATATGACTGAATTGGAGTAAATTTGCTGCTATCTCCGCCAGGAAGCGAGCTAGAGCCCTGAAACTGTGGCTATACGCACTTTCATGAAAACACGCTTCTTTGAGGTTTTAAGCTCAGAACGTGAATCTGTGCATGTTTCTGGCCTGGGAACTGCTTCAGATCACTGTGGAATGCATATAATGTATCAATTGGTGCAATGTGTTTGTCTTGTCATAGGGAAGTGAATATAAGCTTCTGAAGTGAAAATATCCACTTTTTAAAAAACTTTCTTTTTTTTTAGTTCTGTGTGTCAAAAATGTTCATTCTGTGAGAAACAGTGGAAAAGTAACAGTCATGAGTGAATTGTCACGATATGACTGAATTGGAGTAAATTTGCTGCTATCTCCGCCAGGAAGCGAGCTAGAGCCCTGAAACTGTGGCTATACGCACTTTCATGAAAACACGCTTCTTTGAGGTTTTAAGCTCAGAACGTGAATCTGTGCATGTTTCTGGCCTGGTAACTGCTTCAGATCACTGGGCAATGCATATATGGTATCGAATGGTCCTTTGTGCATGTATTGCAATTGGGAAGTGAATATAAGCTTCTGAAGTGAATATATGCACTTTTTAAAAAAACTTCTTTTTTTTTAGTTCTGTGTGTCAAAAATGTTCATTCTGTGAGAAACAGTGGAAAAGTAACAGTCATGAGTGAATTGTCACGATATGACTGAATTGGAGTAAATTTGCTGCTATCTCCGCCAGGAAGCGAGCTAGAGCCCTGAAACTGTGGCTATACGCACTTTCATGAAAACACGCTTCTTTGAGGTTTTAAGCTCAGAACGTGAATCTGTGCATGTTTCTGGCCTGGGAACTGCTTCAGATCACTGTGGAATGCATATAATGTATCAATTGGTGCAATGTGTTTGTCTTGTCATAGGGAAGTGAATATAAGCTTCTGAAGTGAAAATATCCACTTTTTAAAAAACTTTCTTTTTTTTTAGTTCTGTGTGTCAAAAATGTTCATTCTGTGAGAAACAGTGGAAAAGTAACAGTCATGAGTGAATTGTCACGATATGACTGAATTGGAGTAAATTTGCTGCTATCTCCGCCAGGAAGCGAGCTAGAGCCCTGAAACTGTGGCTATACGCACTTTCATGAAAACACGCTTCTTTGAGGTTTTAAGCTCAGAACGTGAATCTGTGCATGTTTCTGGCCTGGGAACTGCTTCAGATCACTGGGCAATGCATATATGGTATCGAATGGTCCTTTGTGCATGTATTGCAATTGGGAAGTGAATATAAGCTTCTGAAGTGAATATATGCACTTTTTAAAAAAACTTATTTTTTTTTAGTTCAGCGTGTCGAAAATGTTAATTCTGAGCGTAACTCCGTAGGAAAGTGACAAACATGAGTGAATTGTCATGATATGACTGAATTGGAGTGAATTTGCTGCTATCTCTGTAAGGAAGCGAGCTAGAGCGCTGAATCTGTGGCTATACGCACTTTCATGAAAACACGCTTCTTTGAGGTTTTAAGCTTGGATCGTGAATCTGTGCATGCTTTTGGCCTGGGAACTGCTTCAGATCACTGTGGAATGCATATGTGGTATTGATTGGTGCACTGGGCATGTATTGCCATTGGGAAGTGAACACAAGCTTCTGAAGTGAAAATATCTACTTTTTATAAAACTTTCTCTTTTTTTAGTTCTGTGTGTCAAAAATGTTCATTCTGTGAGTAACAGTGGGAAAGTAACAATCATGAGTGAATTGTCAGGATATGACTGAATTGGACTAAATTTGATGCTATCTCTGCCAGGAAGCGAGCTAGAGCGCTGAAACTGTGGCTATAAGCACTTTCATTAAAAGACACTTCTTTGAGGTTTTAAGCTCAGAACGTGAATCTGTGCATGTTTCTGGCTTGGGAACTGCTTCAGATCACTTTGCAATGCTTATGTGCTATTGATTGGTCCTTTGAGCATGTATTGCCTTTGGGAAGTGAACACAAGCTTCTGAAGTGAAAATATCTACTTTTTATAAAACTTTCTTTTTTTTTAATTATGTGTGTCAAAAATGTTCATTCTGTGAGTAACAGCGGGAAAGTGACCAACATGAGTGAATTGTCACGATATGACTGAATAGGAGTTAATATGCTGCTATCTCTGTAAGGAAGCGAGCTAGAGCGCTGAAACTGTGGCTATACGCACTTTCATGAAAACACGCTTCTTTGAGGTTTTAAGCTCAGAACGTGAATCTGTGCATGTTTCTGGCCTGGATACTGCTTCAGATCACTGGGCAATGCATATATGGTATCGAATGGTCCTTTGTGCATGTCTTGCCATTGGGAAGTGAATATAAGCTTCTGAAGTGAATATATGCACTTTTTAAAAAAACTTCTTTTTTTTTAGTTCTGTGTGTCAAAAATGTTCATTCTGTGAGAAACAGTGGAAAAGTAACAGTCATGAGTGAATTGTCACGATATGACTGAATTGGAGTAAATTTGCTGCTATCTCCGCCAGGAAGCGAGCTAGAGCCCTGAAACTGTGGCTATACGCACTTTCATGAAAACACGCTTCTTTGAGGTTTTAAGCTCAGAACGTGAATCTGTGCATGTTTCTGGCCTGGGAACTGCTTCAGATCACTGTGGAATGCATATAATGTATCAATTGGTGCAATGTGTTTGTCTTGTCATAGGGAAGTGAATATAAGCTTCTGAAGTGAAAATATCCACTTTTTAAAAAACTTTCTTTTTTTTTAGTTCTGTGTGTCAAAAATGTTCATTCTGTGAGAAACAGTGGAAAAGTAACAGTCATGAGTGAATTTTCACGATATGACTGAATTGGAGTAAATTTGCTGCTATCTCTGTAAGGAAGCGAGCTAGAGCGCTGAAACTGTGGCTATACGCACTTTCATGAAAACACGCTTCTTTGAGGTTTAAAGCTCAGAACGTGAATCTGTGCATGTTTCTGGCCTGGATACTGCTTCAGATCACTGGGCAATGCATATATGGTATCGAATGGTCCTTTGTGCATGTCTTGCCATTGGGAAGTGAATATAAGCTTCTGAAGTGAATATATGCACTTTTTAAAAAAACTTCTTTTTTTTAGTTCTGTGTGTCAAAAATGTTCATTCTGTGAGAAACAGTGGAAAAGTAACAGTCATGAGTGAATTGTCACGATATGACTGAATTGGAGTAAATTTGCTGCTATCTCCGCCAGGAAGCGAGCTAGAGCCCTGAAACTGTGGCTATACGCACTTTCATGAAAACACGCTTCTTTGAGGTTTTAAGCTCAGAACGTGAATCTGTGCATGTTTCTGGCCTGGGAACTGCTTCAGATCACTGTGGAATGCATATAATGTATCAATTGGTGCAATGTGTTTGTCTTGTCATAGGGAAGTGAATATAAGCTTCTGAAGTGAAAATATCCACTTTTTAAAAAACTTTCTTTTTTTTTAGTTCTGTGTGTCAAAAATGTTCATTCTGTGAGAAACAGTGGAAAAGTAACAGTCATGAGTGAATTGTCACGATATGACTGAATTGGAGTAAATTTGCTGCTATCTCCGCCAGGAAGCGAGCTAGAGCCCTGAAACTGTGGCTATACGCACTTTCATGAAAACACGCTTCTTTGAGGTTTTAAGCTCAGAACGTGAATCTGTGCATGTTTCTGGCCTGGTAACTGCTTCAGATCACTGGGCAATGCATATATGGTATCGAATGGTCCTTTGTGCATGTATTGCAATTGGGAAGTGAATATAAGCTTCTGAAGTGAATATATGCACTTTTTAAAAAAACTTCTTTTTTTTTAGTTCTGTGTGTCAAAAATGTTCATTCTGTGAGAAACAGTGGAAAAGTAACAGTCATGAGTGAATTGTCACGATATGACTGAATTGGAGTAAATTTGCTGCTATCTCCGCCAGGAAGCGAGCTAGAGCCCTGAAACTGTGGCTATACGCACTTTCATGAAAACACGCTTCTTTGAGGTTTTAAGCTCAGAACGTGAATCTGTGCATGTTTCTGGCCTGGGAACTGCTTCAGATCACTGGGCAATGCATATATGGTATCGAATGGTCCTTTGTGCATGTATTGCAATTGTGAAGTGAATATAAGCTTCTGAAGTGAATATATGCACTTTTTAAAAAAACTTTTTTTTTTTTTGTTCAGCGTGTCGAAAATGTTAATTCTGAGCGTAACTCCGTAGGAAAGTGACAAACATGAGTGAATTGTCATGATATGACTGAATTGGAGTGAATTTGCTGCTATCTCTGTAAGGAAGCGAGCTAGAGCGCTGAATCTGTGGCTATACGCACTTTCATGAAAACACGCTTCTTTGAGGTTTTAAGCTTGGATCGTGAATCTGTGCATGCTTTTGGCCTGGGAACTGCTTCAGATCACTGTGGAATGCATATGTGGTATTGATTGGTGCACTGGGCATGTATTGCCATTGGGAAGTGAACACAAGCTTCTGAAGTGAAAATATCTACTTTTTATAAAACTTTCTCTTTTTTTAGTTCTGTGTGTCAAAAATGTTCATTCTGTGAGAAACAGTGGAAAAGTAACAGTCATGAGTGAATTGTCACGATATGACTGAATTGGAGTAAATTTGCTGCTATCTCCGCCAGGAAGCGAGCTAGAGCCCTGAAACTGTGGCTATACGCACTTTCATGAAAACACGCTTCTTTGAGGTTTTAAGCTCAGAACGTGAATCTGTGCATGTTTCTGGCCTGGGAACTGCTTCAGATCACTGTGGAATGCATATAATGTATCAATTGGTGCAATGTGTTTGTCTTGTCATAGGGAAGTGAATATAAGCTTCTGAAGTGAAAATATCCACTTTTTAAAAAACTTTCTTTTTTTTTAGTTCTGTGTGTCAAAAATGTTCATTCTGTGAGAAACAGTGGAAAAGTAACAGTCATGAGTGAATTGTCACGATATGACTGAATTGGAGTAAATTTGCTGCTATCTCCGCCAGGAAGCGAGCTAGAGCCCTGAAACTGTGGCTATACGCACTTTCATGAAAACACGCTTCTTTGAGGTTTTAAGCTCAGAACGTGAATCTGTGCATGTTTCTGGCCTGGTAACTGCTTCAGATCACTGGGCAATGCATATATGGTATCGAATGGTCCTTTGTGCATGTATTGCAATTGGGAAGTGAATATAAGCTTCTGAAGTGAATATATGCACTTTTTAAAAAAACTTCTTTTTTTTTAGTTCTGTGTGTCAAAAATGTTCATTCTGTGAGAAACAGTGGAAAAGTAACAGTCATGAGTGAATTGTCACGATATGACTGAATTGGAGTAAATTTGCTGCTATCTCCGCCAGGAAGCGAGCTAGAGCCCTGAAACTGTGGCTATACGCACTTTCATGAAAACACGCTTCTTTGAGGTTTTAAGCTCAGAACGTGAATCTGTGCATGTTTCTGGCCTGGGAACTGCTTCAGATCACTGGGCAATGCATATATGGTATCGAATGGTCCTTTGTGCATGTATTGCAATTGTGAAGTGAATATAAGCTTCTGAAGTGAATATATGCACTTTTTAAAAAAACTTTTTTTTTTTTTGTTCAGCGTGTCGAAAATGTTAATTCTGAGCGTAACTCCGTAGGAAAGTGACAAACATGAGTGAATTGTCATGATATGACTGAATTGGAGTGAATTTGCTGCTATCTCTGTAAGGAAGCGAGCTAGAGCGCTGAATCTGTGGCTATACGCACTTTCATGAAAACACGCTTCTTTGAGGTTTTAAGCTTGGATCGTGAATCTGTGCATGCTTTTGGCCTGGGAACTGCTTCAGATCACTGTGGAATGCATATGTGGTATTGATTGGTGCACTGGGCATGTATTGCCATTGGGAAGTGAACACAAGCTTCTGAAGTGAAAATATCTACTTTTTATAAAACTTTCTCTTTTTTTAGTTCTGTGTGTCAAAAATGTTCATTCTGTGAGTAACAGTGGGAAAGTAACAATCATGAGTGAATTGTCAGGATATGACTGAATTGGACTAAATTTGATGCTATCTCTGCCAGGAAGCGAGCTAGAGCGCTGAAACTGTGGCTATAAGCACTTTCATTAAAAGACACTTCTTTGAGGTTTTAAGCTCAGAACGTGAATCTGTGCATGTTTCTGGCTTGGGAACTGCTTCAGATCACTTTGCAATGCTTATGTGCTATTGATTGGTCCTTTGAGCATGTATTGCCTTTGGGAAGTGAACACAAGCTTCTGAAGTGAAAATATCTACTTTTTATAAAACTTTCTTTTTTTTTCATTATGTGTGTCAAAAATGTTCATTCTGTGAGTAACAGCGGGAAAGTGACAAACATGAGTGAATTGTCACGATATGACTGAATAGGAGTTAATATGCTGCTATCTCTGTAAGGAAGCGAGCTAGAGCGCTGAAACTGTGGCTATACGCACTTTCATGAAAACACGCTTCTTTGAGGTTTTAAGCTCAGAACGTGAATCTGTGCATGTTTCTGGCCTGGATACTGCTTCAGATCACTGGGCAATGCATATATGGTATCGAATGGTCCTTTGTGCATGTCTTGCCATTGGGAAGTGAATATAAGCTTCTGAAGTGAAAATATCCACTTTTTAAAATACTTTCTTTTTTTTTAGTTCTGTGTGTCAAAAATGTTCATTCTGTGAGTAACAGTGTGAAAGTGACAAACATGAGTGAATTGTCACGATATGACTGAATTGGAGTAAATTTGCTGCTATCTCCGCCAGGAAGCGAGCTAGAGCCCTGAAACTGTGGCTATACGCACTTTCATGAAAACACGCTTCTTTGAGGTTTTAAGCTCAGAACGTGAATCTGTGCATGTTTCTGGCCTGGGAACTGCTTCAGATCACTGTGGAATGCATATAATGTATCAATTGGTGCAATGTGTTTGTCTTGTCATAGGGAAGTGAATATAAGCTTCTGAAGTGAAAATATGCACTTTTTAAAAACTTTCTTTTTTTTTAGTTCTGTGTGTCAAAAATGTTCATTCTGTGCGTAACTCAGAAGGAAAGTGACAAAAATGAGTGAATTGTCATTATATGAGTGAATTTGCTGCTATCTCTGGAAGGAAGCGAGCTTGAGCGCTGAAACTGAGGCTATACGCACTTTCATGAAAACACGCTTCTTTGAGGTTTTAAGCTCAGAACGTGAATCTGTGCATGATTCTGGCCTGGGAACTGCTTCAGATCACTGTGCTATGCATATATGGTATCGATTGGTGCAATGTGCATGTCTTGTCATAGGGAAGTGAATATAAGCTTCTGAAGTGAAAATATCCACTTTTTAAAAAACTTTCTTTTTTTTTAGTTCTGTGTGTCAAAAATGTTCATTCTGTGAGTAACAGTGTGAAAGTGACAAACATGAGTGAATTGTCACGATATGACTGAATTGGAGTAAATTTGCTGCTATCTCCGCCAGGAAGCGAGCTAGAGCCCTGAAACTGTGGCTATACGCACTTTCATGAAAACACGCTTCTTTGAGGTTTTAAGCTCAGAACGTGAATCTGTGCATGTTTCTGGCCTGGGAACTGCTTCAGATCACTGTGGAATGCATATAATGTATCAATTGGTGCAATGTGTTTGTCTTGTCATAGGGAAGTGAATATAAGCTTCTGAAGTGAAAATATCCACTTTTTAAAAAACTTTCTTTTTTTTTAGTTTTGTGTGTCAAAAATGTTCATTCTGTGAGAAACAGTGGAAAAGTAACAGTCATGAGTGAATTGTCACGATATGACTGAATTGGAGTAAATTTGCTGCTATCTCCGCCAGGAAGCGAGCTAGAGCCCTGAAACTGTGGCTATACGCACTTTCATGAAAACACGCTTCTTTGAGGTTTTAAGCTCAGAACGTGAATCTGTGCATGTTTCTGGCCTGGGAACTGCTTCAGATCACTGGGCAATGCATATATGGTATCGAATGGTCCTTTGTGCATGTATTGCAATTGTGAAGTGAATATAAGCTTCTGAAGTGAATATATGCACTTTTTAAAAAAACTTATTTTTTTTTAGTTCAGCGTGTCGAAAATGTTAATTCTGAGCGTAACTCCGTAGGAAAGTGACAAACATGAGTGAATTGTCATGATATGACTGAATTGGAGTGAATTTGCTGCTATCTCTGTAAGGAAGCGAGCTAGAGCGCTGAATCTGTGGCTATACGCACTTTCATGAAAACACGCTTCTTTGAGGTTTTAAGCTTGGATCGTGAATCTGTGCATGCTTTTGGCCTGGGAACTGCTTCAGATCACTGTGGAATGCATATGTGGTATTGATTGGTGCACTGGGCATGTATTGCCATTGGGAAGTGAACACAAGCTTCTGAAGTGAAAATATCTACTTTTTATAAAACTTTCTCTTTTTTTAGTTCTGTGTGTCAAAAATGTTCATTCTGTGAGTAACAGTGGGAAAGTAACAATCATGAGTGAATTGTCAGGATATGACTGAATTGGACTAAATTTGATGCTATCTCTGCCAGGAAGCGAGCTAGAGCGCTGAAACTGTGGCTATAAGCACTTTCATTAAAAGACACTTCTTTGAGGTTTTAAGCTCAGAACGTGAATCTGTGCATGTTTCTGGCTTGGGAACTGCTTCAGATCACTTTGCAATGCTTATGTGCTATTGATTGGTCCTTTGAGCATGTATTGCCTTTGGGAAGTGAACACAAGCTTCTGAAGTGAAAATATCTACTTTTTATAAAACTTTCTTTTTTTTTAATTATGTGTGTCAAAAATGTTCATTCTGTGAGTAACAGCGGGAAAGTGACCAACATGAGTGAATTGTCACGATATGACTGAATAGGAGTTAATATGCTGCTATCTCTGTAAGGAAGCGAGCTAGAGCGCTGAAACTGTGGCTATACGCACTTTCATGAAAACACGCTTCTTTGAGGTTTTAAGCTCAGAACGTGAATCTGTGCATGTTTCTGGCCTGGATACTGCTTCAGATCACTGGGCAATGCATATATGGTATCGAATGGTCCTTTGTGCATGTCTTGCCATTGGGAAGTGAATATAAGCTTCTGAAGTGAATATATGCACTTTTTAAAAACTTTCTTTTTTTTTTAGTTCAGCGTGTCAAAAATGTTCATTCTGTGCGTAACTCAGAAGGAAAGTGACAAAAATGAGTGAATTGTCATTATATGAGTGAATTTGCTGCTATCTCTGGAAGGAAGCGAGCTTGAGCGCTGAAACTGAGGCTATACGCACTTTCATGAAAACACGCTTCTTTGAGGTTTTAAGCTCAGAACGTGAATCTGTGCATGATTCTGGCCTGGGAACTGCTTCAGATCACTGTGCTATGCATATATGGTATCGATTGGTGCAATGTGCATGTCTTGTCATAGGGAAGTGAATATAAGCTTCTGAAGTGAAAATATCCACTTTTTAAAAAACTTTCTTTTTTTTTAGTTCTGTGTGTCAAAAATGTTCATTCTGTGAGTAACAGTGTGAAAGTGACAAACATGAGTGAATTGTCACGATATGACTGAATTGGAGTAAATTTGCTGCTATCTCCGCCAGGAAGCGAGCTAGAGCCCTGAAACTGTGGCTATACGCACTTTCATGAAAACACGCTTCTTTGAGGTTTTAAGCTCAGAACGTGAATCTGTGCATGTTTCTGGCCTGGGAACTGCTTCAGATCACTGTGGAATGCATATAATGTATCAATTGGTGCAATGTGTTTGTCTTGTCATAGGGAAGTGAATATAAGCTTCTGAAGTGAAAATATCCACTTTTTAAAAAACTTTCTTTTTTTTTAGTTCTGTGTGTCAAAAATGTTCATTCTGTGAGAAACAGTGGAAAAGTAACAGTCATGAGTGAATTGTCACGATATGACTGAATTGGAGTAAATTTGCTGCTATCTCCGCCAGGAAGCGAGCTAGAGCCCTGAAACTGTGGCTATACGCACTTTCATGAAAACACGCTTCTTTGAGGTTTTAAGCTCAGAACGTGAATCTGTGCATGTTTCTGGCCTGGTAACTGCTTCAGATCACTGGGCAATGCATATATGGTATCGAATGGTCCTTTGTGCATGTATTGCAATTGGGAAGTGAATATAAGCTTCTGAAGTGAATATATGCACTTTTTAAAAAAACTTCTTTTTTTTTAGTTCTGTGTGTCAAAAATGTTCATTCTGTGAGAAACAGTGGAAAAGTAACAGTCATGAGTGAATTGTCACGATATGACTGAATTGGAGTAAATTTGCTGCTATCTCCGCCAGGAAGCGAGCTAGAGCCCTGAAACTGTGGCTATACGCACTTTCATGAAAACACGCTTCTTTGAGGTTTTAAGCTCAGAACGTGAATCTGTGCATGTTTCTGGCCTGGGAACTGCTTCAGATCAATGTGGAATGCATATAATGTATCAATTGGTGCAATGTGTTTGTCTTGTCATAGGGAAGTGAATATAAGCTTCTGAAGTGAAAATATCCACTTTTTAAAAAACTTTCTTTTTTTTAGTTCTGTGTGTCAAAAATGTTCATTCTGTGAGAAACAGTGGAAAAGTAACAGTCATGAGTGAATTGTCACGATATGACTGAATTGGAGTAAATTTGCTGCTATCTCCGCCAGGAAGCGAGCTAGAGCCCTGAAACTGTGGCTATACGCACTTTCATGAAAACACGCTTCTTTGAGGTTTTAAGCTCAGAACGTGAATCTGTGCATGTTTCTGGCCTGGTAACTGCTTCAGATCACTGGGCAATGCATATATGGTATCGAATGGTCCTTTGTGCATGTATTGCAATTGGGAAGTGAATATAAGCTTCTGAAGTGAATATATGCACTTTTTAAAAAAACTTCTTTTTTTTTAGTTCTGTGTGTCAAAAATGTTCATTCTGTGAGAAACAGTGGAAAAGTAACAGTCATGAGTGAATTGTCACGATATGACTGAATTGGAGTAAATTTGCTGCTATCTCCGCCAGGAAGCGAGCTAGAGCCCTGAAACTGTGGCTATACGCACTTTCATGAAAACACGCTTCTTTGAGGTTTTAAGCTCAGAACGTGAATCTGTGCATGTTTCTGGCCTGGGAACTGCTTCAGATCACTGTGGAATGCATATAATGTATCAATTGGTGCAATGTGTTTGTCTTGTCATAGGGAAGTGAATATAAGCTTCTGAAGTGAAAATATCCACTTTTTAAAAAACTTTCTTTTTTTTTAGTTCTGTGTGTCAAAAATGTTCATTCTGTGAGAAACAGTGGAAAAGTAACAGTCATGAGTGAATTGTCACGATATGACTGAATTGGAGTAAATTTGCTGCTATCTCCGCCAGGAAGCGAGCTAGAGCGCTGAAACTGTGGCTATACGCACTTTCATGAAAACACGCTTCTTTGAGGTTTTAAGCTCAGAACGTGAATCTGTGCATGTTTCTGGCCTGGTAACTGCTTCAGATCACTGGGCAATGCATATATGGTATCTAATGGTCCTTTGTGCATGTATTGCAATTGGGAAGTGAATATAAGCTTCTGAAGTGAATATATGCACTTTTTAAAAAAACTTCTTTTTTTTTAGTTCTGTGTGTCAAAAATGTTCATTCTGTGAGAAACAGTGGAAAAGTAACAGTCATGAGTGAATTGTCACGATATGACTGAATTGGAGTAAATTTGCTGCTATCTCCGCCAGGAAGCGAGCTAGAGCCCTGAAACTGTGGCTATACGCACTTTCATGAAAACACGCTTCTTTGAGGTTTTAAGCTCAGAACGTGAATCTGTGCATGTTTCTGGCCTGGGAACTGCTTCAGATCACTGTGGAATGCATATAATGTATCAGTTGGTGCAATGTGTTTGTCTTGTCATAGGGAAGTGAATATAAGCTTCTGAAGTGAAAATATCCACTTTTTAAAAAACTTTCTTTTTTTTTAGTTCTGTGTGTCAAAAATGTTCATTCTGTGAGAAACAGTGGAAAAGTAACAGTCATGAGTGAATTGTCACGATATGACTGAATTGGAGTAAATTTGCTGCTATCTCCGCCAGGAAGCGAGCTAGAGCCCTGAAACTGTGGCTATACGCACTTTCATGAAAACACGCTTCTTTGAGGTTTTAAGCTCAGAACGTGAATCTGTGCATGTTTCTGGCCTGGGAACTGCTTCAGATCACTGTGGAATGCATATAATGTATCAATTGGTGCAATGTCTTTGTCTTGTCATAGGGAAGTGAATATAAGCTTCTGAAGTGAAAATATCCACTTTTTAAAAAACTTTCTTTTTTTTTAGTTCTGTGTGTCAAAAATGTTCATTCTGTGAGAAACAGTGGAAAAGTAACAGTCATGAGTGAATTGTCACGATATGACTGAATTGGAGTGAATTTGCTGCTATCTCCGCCAGGAAGCGAGCTAGAGCCCTGAAACTGTGGCTATACGCACTTTCATGAAAACACGCTTCTTTGAGGTTTTAAGCTCAGAACGTGAATCTGTGCATGTTTCTGGCCTGGGAACTGCTTCAGATCACTGTGGAATGCATATAATGTATCAATTGGTGCAATGTGTTTGTCTTGTCATAGGGAAGTGAATATAAGCTTCTGAAGTGAAAATATCCACTTCTTAAAAAACTTTCTTTTTTTTTAGTTCTGTGTGTCAAAAATGTTCATTCTGTGAGAAACAGTGGAAAAGTAACAGTCATGAGTGAATTGTCACGATATGACTGAATTGGAGTAAATTTGCTGCTATCTCCGCCAGGAAGCGAGCTAGAGCCCTGAAACTGTGGCTATACGCACTTTCATGAAAACACGCTTCTTTGAGGTTTTAAGCTCAGAACGTGAATCTGTGCATGTTTCTGGCCTGGGAACTGCTTCAGATCACTGTGGAATGCATATAATGTATCAATTGGTGCAATGTGTTTGTCTTGTCATAGGGAAGTGAATATAAGCTTCTGAAGTGAAAATATCCACTTTTTAAATAACTTTCTTTTTTTTTAGTTCTGTGTGTCAAAAATGTTCATTCTGTGAGAAACAGTGGAAAAGTAACAGTCATGAGTGAATTGTCACGATATGACTGAATTGGAGTAAATTTGCTGCTATCTCCGCCAGGAAGCGAGCTAGAGCCCTGAAACTGTGGCTATACGCACTTTCATGAAAACACGCTTCTTTGAGGTTTTAAGCTCAGAACGTGAATCTGTGCATGTTTCTGGCCTGGTAACTGCTTCAGATCACTGGGCAATGCATATATGGTATCGAATGGTCCTTTGTGCATGTATTGCAATTGGGAAGTGAATATAAGCTTCTGAAGTGAATATATGCACTTTTTAAAAAAACTTCTTTTTTTTTAGTTCTGTGTGTCAAAAATGTTCATTCTGTGAGAAACAGTGGAAAAGTAACAGTCATGAGTGAATTGTCACGATATGACTGAATTGGAGTAAATTTGCTGCTATCTCCGCCAGGAAGCGAGCTAGAGCCCTGAAACTGTGGCTTTACGCACTTTCATGAAAACACGCTTCTTTGAGGTTTTAAGCTCAGAACGTGAATCTGTGCATGTTTCTGGCCTGGGAACTGCTTCAGATCACTGTGGAATGCATATAATGTATCAGTTGGTGCAATGTGTTTGTCTTGTCATAGGGAAGTGAATATAAGCTTCTGAAGTGAAAATATCCACTTTTTAAAAAACTTTCTTTTTTTTTAGTTCTGTGTGTCAAAAATGTTCATTCTGTGAGAAACAGTGGAAAAGTAACAGTCATGAGTGAATTGTCACGATATGACTGAATTGGAGTAAATTTGCTGCTATCTCCGCCAGGAAGCGAGCTAGAGCCCTGAAACTGTGGCTATACGCACTTTCATGAAAACACGCTTCTTTGAGGTTTTAAGCTCAGAACGTGAATCTGTGCATGTTTCTGGCCTGGGAACTGCTTCAGATCACTGTGGAATGCATATAATGTATCAATTGGTGCAATGTGTTTGTCTTGTCATAGGGAAGTGAATATAAGCTTCTGAAGTGAAAATATCCACTTTTTAAAAAACTTTCTTTTTTTTTAGTTCTGTGTTTCAAAAATGTTCATTCTGTGAGAAACAGTGGAAAAGTAACAGTCATGAGTGAATTGTCACGATATGACTGAATTGGAGTAAATTTGCTGCTATCTCCGCCAGGAAGCGAGCTAGAGCCCTGAAACTGTGGCTATACGCACTTTCATGAAAACACGCTTCTTTGAGGTTTTAAGCTCAGAACGTGAATCTGTGCATGTTTCTGGCCTGGGAACTGCTTCAGATCACTGTGGAATGCATATAATGTATCAATTGGTGCAATGTGTTTGTCTTGTCATAGGGAAGTGAATATAAGCTTCTGAAGTGAAAATATCCACTTTTTAAAAAACTTTCTTTTTTTTTAGTTCTGTGTGTCAAAAATGTTCATTCTGTGAGAAACAGTGGAAAAGTAACAGTCATGAGTGAATTGTCACGATATGACTGAATTGGAGTAAATTTGCTGCTATCTCCGCCAGGAAGCGAGCTAGAGCCCTGAAACTGTGGCTATACGCACTTTCATGAAAACACGCTTCTTTGAGGTTTTAAGCTCAGAACGTGAATCTGTGCATGTTTCTGGCCTGGGAACTGCTTCAGATCACTGTGGAATGCATATAATGTATCAATTGGTGCAATGTGTTTGTCTTGTCATAGGGAAGTGAATATAAGCTTCTGAAGTGAAAATATCCACTTTTTAAATAACTTTCTTTTTTTTTAGTTCTGTGTGTCAAAAATGTTCATTCTGTGAGAAACAGTGGAAAAGTAACAGTCATGAGTGAATTGTCACGATATGACTGAATTGGAGTAAATTTGCTGCTATCTCCGCCAGGAAGCGAGCTAGAGCCCTGAAACTGTGGCTATACGCACTTTCATGAAAACACGCTTCTTTGAGGTTTTAAGCTCAGAACGTGAATCTGTGCATGTTTCTGGCCTGGTAACTGCTTCAGATCACTGGGCAATGCATATATGGTATCGAATGGTCCTTTGTGCATGTATTGCAATTGGGAAGTGAATATAAGCTTCTGAAGTGAATATATGCACTTTTTAAAAAAACTTCTTTTTTTTTAGTTCTGTGTGTCAAAAATGTTCATTCTGTGAGAAACAGTGGAAAAGTAACAGTCATGAGTGAATTGTCACGATATGACTGAATTGGAGTAAATTTGCTGCTATCTCCGCCAGGAAGCGAGCTAGAGCCCTGAAACTGTGGCTATACGCACTTTCATGAAAACACGCTTCTTTGAGGTTTTAAGCTCAGAACGTGAATCTGTGCATGTTTCTGGCCTGGGAACTGCTTCAGATCACTGTGGAATGCATATAATGTATCAATTGGTGCAATGTGTTTGTCTTGTCATAGGGAAGTGAATATAAGCTTCTGAAGTGAAAATATCCACTTTTTAAAAAACTTTCTTTTTTTTTAGTTCTGTGTGTCAAAAATGTTCATTCTGTGAGAAACAGTAGAAAAGTAACAGTCATGAGTGAATTGTCACGATATGACTGAATTGGAGTAAATTTGTTGCTATCTCCGCCAGGAAGCGAGCTAGAGCCCTGAAACTGTGGCTATACGCACTTTCATGAAAACACGCTTCTTTGAGGTTTTAAGCTCAGAACGTGAATCTGTGCATGTTTCTGGCCTGGGAACTGCTTCAGATCACTGGGCAATGCATATATGGTATCGAATGGTCCTTTGTGCATGTATTGCAATTGTGAAGTGAATATAAGCTTCTGAAGTGAATATATGCACTTTTTAAAAAAACTTATTTTTTTTTAGTTCAGCGTGTCGAAAATGTTAATTCTGAGCGTAACTCCGTAGGAAAGTGACAAACATGAGTGAATTGTCATGATATGACTGAATTGGAGTGAATTTGCTGCTATCTCTGTAAGGAAGCGAGCTAGAGCGCTGAATCTGTGGCTATACGCACTTTCATGAAAACACGCTTCTTTGAGGTTTTAAGCTTGGATCGTGAATCTGTGCATGCTTTTGGCCTGGGAACTGCTTCAGATCACTGTGGAATGCATATGTGGTATTGATTGGTGCACTGGGCATGTATTGCCATTGGGAAGTGAACACAAGCTTCTGAAGTGAAAATATCTACTTTTTATAAAACTTTCTCTTTTTTTAGTTCTGTGTGTCAAAAATGTTCATTCTGTGAGTAACAGTGGGAAAGTAACAATCATGAGTGAATTGTAAGGATATGACTGAATTGGACTAAATTTGATGCTATCTCTGCCAGGAAGCGAGCTAGAGCGCTGAAACTGTGGCTATAAGCACTTTCATTAAAACACACTTCTTTGAGGTTTTAAGCTCAGAACGTGAATCTGTGCATGTTTCTGGCTTGGGAACTGCTTCAGATCACTTTGCAATGCTTATGTGCTATTGATTGGTCCTTTGAGCATGTATTGCCTTTGGGAAGTGAACACAAGCTTCTGAAGTGAAAATATCTACTTTTTATAAAACTTTCTTTTTTTTTAATTATGTGTGTCAAAAATGTTCATTCTGTGAGTAACAGCGGGAAAGTGACAAACATGAGTGAATTGTCACGATATGACTGAATAGGAGTTAATATGCTGCTATCTCTGTAAGGAAGCGAGCTAGAGCGCTGAAACTGTGGCTATACGCACTTTCATGAAAACACGCTTCTTTGAGGTTTTAAGCTCAGAACGTGAATCTCTGCATGTTTCTAGCCTGGGAATTGCTTCAGATCACTGTGCTATGCATATATGGTATCGATTTTTGCAATGTGCATGTCTTGCCATAGGGAAGTGAATATAAGCTTCTGAAGTGAATATATGCACTTTTTAAAAACTTTCTTTTTTTTTTAGTTCAGCGTGTCAAAAATGTTCATTCTGTGCGTAACTCAGAAGGAAAGTGACAAAAATGAGTGAATTGTCATTATATGAGTGAATTTGCTGCTATCTCTGGAAGGAAGCGAGCTTGAGCGCTGAAACTGAGGCTAAACGCACTTTCATGAAAACACGCTTCTTTGAGGTTTTAAGCTCAGAACGTGAATCTGTGCATGATTCTGGCCTGGGAACTGCTTCAGATCACTGTGCTATGCATATATGGCATCGATTGGTGCAATGTGCATGTCTTGTCATAGGGAAGTGAATATAAGCTTCTGAAGTGAAAATATCCACTTTTTAAAAAACTTTCTTTTTTTTTAGTTCTGTGTGTCAAAAATGTTCATTCTGTGAGTAACAGTGTGAAAGTGACAAACATGAGTGAATTGTCACGATATGACTGAATTGGAGTAAATTTGCTGCTATCTCCGCCAGGAAGCGAGCTAGAGCCCTGAAACTGTGGCTATACGCACTTTCATGAAAACACGCTTCTTTGAGGTTTTAAGCTCAGAACGTGAATCTGTGCATGTTTCTGGCCTGGGAACTGCTTCAGATCACTGTGGAATGCATATAATGTATCAATTGGTGCAATGTGTTTGTCTTGTCATAGGGAAGTGAATATAAGCTTCTGAAGTGAAAATATCCACTTTTTAAAAAACTTTCTTTTTTTTAGTTCTGTGTGTCAAAAATGTTCATTCTGTGAGAAACAGTGGAAAAGTAACAGTCATGAGTGAATTGTCACGATATGACTGAATTGGAGTAAATTTGCTGCTATCTCCGCCAGGAAGCGAGCTAGAGCCCTGAAACTGTGGCTATACGCACTTTCATGAAAACACGCTTCTTTGAGGTTTTAAGCTCAGAACGTGAATCTGTGCATGTTTCTGGCCTGGGAACTGCTTCAGATCACTGTGGAATGCATATAATGTATCAATTGGTGCAATGTGTTTGTCTTGTCATAGGGAAGTGAATATAAGCTTCTGAAGTGAAAATATCCACTTTTTAAAAAACTTTCTTTTTTTTTAGTTCTGTGTGTCAAAAATGTTCATTCTGTGAGAAACAGTGGAAAAGTAACAGTCATGAGTGAATTGTCACGATATGACTGAATTGGAGTAAATTTGCTGCTAACTCCGCCAGGAAGCGAGCTAGAGCCCTGAAACTGTGGCTATACGCACTTTCATGAAAACACGCTTCTTTGAGGTTTTAAGCTCAGAACGTGAATCTGTGCATGTTTCTGGCCTGGGAACTGCTTCAGATCACTGTGGAATGCATATAATGTATCAATTGGTGCAATGTGTTTGTCTTGTCATAGGGAAGTGAATATAAGCTTCTGAAGTGAAAATATCCACTTTTTAAAAAACTTTCTTTTTTTTTAGTTCTGTGTGTCAAAAATGTTCATTCTGTGAGAAACAGTGGAAAAGTAACAGTCATGAGTGAATTGTCACGATATGACTGAATTGGAGTAAATTTGCTGCTATCTCCGCCAGGAAGCGAGCTAGAGCCCTGAAACTGTGGCTATACGCACTTTCATGAAAACACGCTTCTTTGAGGTTTTAAGCTCAGAACGTGAATCTGTGCATGATTCTGGCCTGGGAACTGCTTCAGATCACTGTGCTATGCATATATGGTATCGAATGGTCCTTTGTGCATGTATTGCAATTGGGAAGTGAATATAAGCTTCTGAAGTGAATATATGCACTTTTTAAAAAAACTTCTTTTTTTTTAGTTCTGTGTGTCAAAAATGTTCATTCTGTGAGAAACAGTGGAAAAGTAACAGTCATGAGTGAATTGTCACGATATGACTGAATTGGAGGAAATTTGCTGCTATCTCCGCCAGGAAGCGAGCTAGAGCCCTGAAACTGTGGCTATACGCACTTTCATGAAAACACGCTTCTTTGAGGTTTTAAGCTCAGAACGTGAATCTGTGCATGTTTCTGGCCTGGGAACTGCTTCAGATCACTGTGGAATGCATATAATGTATCAATTGGTGCAATGTGTTTGTCTTGTCATAGGGAAGTGAATATTTGCTTCTGAAGTGAAAATATCCACTTTTAAAAAACTTTCTTTTTTTTTAGTTCTGTGTGTCAAAAATGTTCATTCTGTGAGAAACAGTGGAAAAGTAACAGTCATGAGTGAATTGTCACGATATGACTGAATTGGAGTAAATTTGCTGCTATCTCCGCCAGGAAGCGAGCTAGAGCCCTGAAACTGTGGCTATACGCACTTTCATGAAAACACGCTTCTTTGAGGTTTTAAGCTCAGAACGTGAATCTGTGCATGTTTCTGGCCTGGGAACTGCTTCAGATCACTGGGCAATGCATATATGGTATCGAATGGTCCTTTGTGCATGTATTGCAATTGGGAAGTGAATATAAGCTTCTGAAGTGAATATATGCACTTTTTAAAAAAACTTCTTTTTTTTTAGTTCTGTGTGTCAAAAATGTTCATTCTGTGAGAAACAGTGGAAAAGTAACAGTCATGAGTGAATTGTCACGATATGACTGAATTGGAGTAAATTTGCTGCTATCTCCGCCAGGAAGCGAGCTAGAGCCCTGAAACTGTGGCTATACGCACTTTCATGAAAACACGCTTCTTTGAGGTTTTAAGCTCAGAACGTGAATCTGTGCATGTTTCTGGCCTGGGAACTGCTTCAGATCACTGTGGAATGCATATAATGTATCAATTGGTGCAATGTGTTTGTCTTGTCATAGGGAAGTGAATATAAGCTTCTGAAGTGAAAATATCCACTTTTTAAAAAACTTTCTTTTTTTTAGTTCTGTGTGTCAAAAATGTTCATTCTGTGAGAAACAGTGGAAAAGTAACAGTCATGAGTGAATTGTCACGATATGACTGAATTGGAGTAAATTTGCTGCTATCTCCGCCAGGAAGCGAGCTAGAGCCCTGAAACTGTGGCTATACGCACTTTCATGAAAACACGCTTCTTTGAGGTTTTAAGCTCAGAACGTGAATCTGTGCATGTTTCTGGCCTGGTAACTGCTTCAGATCACTGGGCAATGCATATATGGTATCGAATGGTCCTTTGTGCATGTATTGCAATTGGGAAGTGAATATAAGCTTCTGAAGTGAATATATGCACTTTTGAAAAAAACTTCTTTTTTTTTAGTTCTGTGTGTCAAAAATGTTCATTCTGTGAGAAACAGTGGAAAAGTAACAGTCATGAGTGAATTGTCACGATATGACTGAATTGGAGTAAATTTGCTGCTATCTCCGCCAGGAAGCGAGCTAGAGCCCTGAAACTGTGGCTATACGCACTTTCATGAAAACACGCTTCTTTGAGGTTTTAAGCTCAGAACGTGAATCTGTGCATGTTTCTGGCCTGGGAACTGCTTCAGATAACTGGGCAATGCATATATGGTATCGAATGGTCCTTTGTGCATGTATTGCAATTGTGAAGTGAATTTAAGCTTCTGAAGTGAATATATGCACTTTTTAAAAAAACTTATTTTTTTTTAGTTCAGCGTGTCGAAAATGTTAATTCTGAGCGTAACTCCGTAGGAAAGTGACAAACATGAGTGAATTGTCATGATATGACTGAATTGGAGTGAATTTGCTGCTATCTCTGTAAGGAAGCGAGCTAGAGCGCTGAATCTGTGGCTATACGCACTTTCATGAAAACACGCTTCTTTGAGGTTTTAAGCTTGGATCGTGAATCTGTGCATGCTTTTGGCCTGGGAACTGCTTCAGATCACTGTGGAATGCATATGTGGTATTGATTGGTGCACTGGGCATGTATTGCCATTGGGAAGTGAACCCAAGCTTCTGAAGTGAAAATATCTACTTTTTATAAAACTTTCTCTTTTTTTAGTTCTGTGTGTCAAAAATGTTCATTCTGTGAGTAACAGTGGGAAAGTAACAATCATGAGTGAATTGTCAGGATATGACTGAATTGGACTAAATTTGATGCTATCTCTGCCAGGAAGCGAGCTAGAGCGCTGAAACTGTGGCTATAAGCACTTTCATTAAAACACACTTCTTTGAGGTTTTAAGCTCAGAACGTGAATCTGTGCATGTTTCTGGCTTGGGAACTGCTTCAGATCACTTTGCAATGCTTATGTGCTATTGATTGGTCCTTTGAGCATGTATTGCCTTTGGGAAGTGAACACAAGCTTCTGAAGTGAAAATATCTACTTTTTATAAAACATTCTTTTTTTTTAATTAAGTGTGTCAAAAATGTTCATTCTGTGAGTAACAGCGGGAAAGTGACAAACATGAGTGAATTGTCACGATATGACTGAATAGGAGTTAATATGCTGCTATCTCTGTAAGGAAGCGAGCTAGAGCGCTGAAACTGTGGCTATACGCACTTTCATGAAAACACGCTTCTTTGAGGTTTTAAGCTCAGAACGTGAATCTGTGCATGTTTCTGGCCTGGATACTGCTTCAGATCACTGGGCAATGCATATATGGTATCGAATGGTCCTTTGTGCATGTCTTGCCATTGGGAAGTGAATATAAGCTTCTGAAGTGAATATATGCACTTTTTAAAAACTTTCTTTTTTTTTAGTTCAGCGTGTCAAAAATGTTCATTCTGTGCGTAACTCAGAAGGAAAGTGACAAAAATGAGTGAATTGTCATTATATGAGTGAATTTGCTGCTATCTCTGGAAGGAAGCGAGCTTGAGCGCTGAAACTGAGGCTATACGCACTTTCATGAAAACACGCTTCTTTGAGGTTTTAAGCTCAGAACGTGAATCTGTGCATGTTTCTGGCCTGGGAACTGCTTCAGATCACTGTGGAATGCATATAATGTATCAATTGGTGCAATGTGTTTGTCTTGTCATAGGGAAGTGAATATAAGCTTCTGAAGTGAAAATATCCACTTTTTAAAAAACTTTCTTTTTTTTAGTTCTGTGTGTCAAAAATGTTCATTCTGTGAGAAACAGTGGAAAAGTAACAGTCATGAGTGAATTGTCACGATATGACTGAATTGGAGTAAATTTGCTGCTATCTCCGCCAGGAAGCGAGCTAGAGCCCTGAAACTGTGGCTATACGCACTTTCATGAAAACACGCTTCTTTGAGGTTTTAAGCTCAGAACGTGAATCTGTGCATGTTTCTGGCCTGGTAACTGCTTCAGATCACTGGGCAATGCATATGTGGTATCGAATGGTCCTTTGTGCATGTATTGCAATTGGGAAGTGAATATAAGCTTCTGAAGTGAATATATGCACTTTTTAAAAAAACTTCTTTTTTTTTAGTTCTGTGTGTCAAAAATGTTCATTCTGTGAGAAACAGTGGAAAAGTAACAGTCATGAGTGAATTGTCACGATATGACTGAATTGGAGTAAATTTGCTGCTATCTCCGCCAGGAAGCGAGCTAGAGCCCTGAAACTGTGGCTATACGCACTTTCATGAAAACACGCTTCTTTGAGGTTTTAAGCTCAGAACGTGAATCTGTGCATGTTTCTGGCCTGGGAACTGCTTCAGATAACTGGGCAATGCATATATGGTATCGAATGGTCCTTTGTGCATGTATTGCAATTGTGAAGTGAATTTAAGCTTCTGAAGTGAATATATGCACTTTTTAAAAAAACTTATTTTTTTTTAGTTCAGCGTGTCGAAAATGTTAATTCTGAGCGTAACTCCGTAGGAAAGTGACAAACATGAGTGAATTGTCATGATATGACTGAATTGGAGTGAATTTGCTGCTATCTCTGTAAGGAAGCGAGCTAGAGCGCTGAATCTGTGGCTATACGCACTTTCATGAAAACACGCTTCTTTGAGGTTTTAAGCTCAGAACGTGAATCTGTGCATGTTTCTGGCCTGGATACTGCTTCAGATCACTGTGGAATGCATATGTGGTATTGATTGGTGCACTGGGCATGTATTGCCATTGGGAAGTGAACCCAAGCTTCTGAAGTGAAAATATCTACTTTTTATAAAACTTTCTCTTTTTTTAGTTCTGTGTGTCAAAAATGTTCATTCTGTGAGTAACAGTGGGAAAGTAACAATCATGAGTGAATTGTCAGGATATGACTGAATTGGACTAAATTTGATGCTATCTCTGCCAGGAAGCGAGCTAGAGCGCTGAAACTGTGGCTATAAGCACTTTCATTAAAACACACTTCTTTGAGGTTTTAAGCTCAGAACGTGAATCTGTGCATGTTTCTGGCTTGGGAACTGCTTCAGATCACTTTGCAATGCTTATGTGCTCTTGATTGGTCCTTTGAGCATGTATTGCCTTTGGGAAGTGAACACAAGCTTCTGAAGTGAAAATATCTACTTTTTATAAAACATTCTTTTTTTTTAATTATGTGTGTCAAAAATGTTAATTCTGTGAGTAACAGCGGGAAAGTGACAAACATGAGTGAATTGTCACGATATGACTGAATAGGAGTTAATATGCTGCTATCTCTGCAAGGAAGCGAGCTAGAGCGCTGAAACTGTGGCTATACGCACTTTCATGAAAACACGCTTCTTTGAGGTTTTAAGCTCAGAACGTGAATCTGTGCATGTTTCTGGCCTGGATACTGCTTCAGATCACTGGGCAATGCATATATGGTATCGAATGGTCCTTTGTGCATGTCTTGCCATTGGGAAGTGAATATAAGCTTCTGAAGTGAATATATGCACTTTTTAAAAACTTTCTTTTTTTTTAGTTCAGCGTGTCAAAAATGTTCATTCTGTGCGTAACTCAGAAGGAAAGTGACAAAAATGAGTGAATTGTCATTATATGAGTGAATTTGCTGCTATCTCTGGAAGGAAGCGAGCTTGAGCGCTGAAACTGAGGCTATACGCACTTTCATGAAAACACGCTTCTTTGAGGTTTTAAGCTCAGAACGTGAATCTGTGCATGATTCTGGCCGGGGAACTGCTTCAGATCACTGTGCTATGCATATATGGTATCGATTGGTGCAATGTTCATGTCTTGTCATAGGGAAGTGAATATAAGCTTCTGAAGTGAAAATATCCACTTTTTAAAAAACTTTCTTTTTTTTTAGTTCTGTGTGTCAAAAATGTTCATTCTGTGAGTAACAGTGTGAAAGTGACAAACATGAGTGAATTGTCACGATATGACTGAATTGGAGTAAATTTGCTGCTATCTCCGCCAGGAAGCGAGCTAGAGCCCTGAAACTGTGGCTATACGCACTTTCATGAAAACACGCTTCTTTGAGGTTTTAAGCTCAGAACGTGAATCTGTGCATGTTTCTGGCCTGGGAACTGCTTCAGATCACTGTGGAATGCATATAATGTATCAATTGGTGCAATGTGTTTGTCTTGTCATAGGGAAGTGAATATAAGCTTCTGAAGTGAAAATATCCACTTTTTAAAAAACTTTCTTTTTTTTGGTTCTGTGTGTCAAAAATGTTCATTCTGTGAGTAACAGTGGAAAAGTAACAGTCATGAGTGAATTGTCACGATATGACTGAATAGGAGTTAATATGCTGCTATCTCTGTAAGGAAGCGAGCTAGAGCGCTGAAACTGTGGCTATACGCACTTTCATGAAAACACGCTTCTTTGAGGTTTTAAGCTCAGAACGTGAATCTGTGCATGATTCTGGCCTGGGAACTGCTTCAGATCACTGTGCTATGCATATATGGTATCGATTGGTGCAATGTGCATGTATTGCCATTGGGAAGTGAATATAAGCTTCTGAAGTGAATATATGCACTTTTTAAAAACTTTCTTTTTTTTTTAGTTCAGAGTGTCAAAAATGTTCATTCTGTGCGTAACTCAGAAGGAAAGTGACAAAAATGAGTGAATTGTCATTATATGAGTGAATTTGCTGCTATCTCTGGAAGGAAGCGAGCTTGAGCGCTGAAACTGAGGCTATACGCACTTTCATGAAAACACGCTTCTTTGAGGTTTTAAGCTCAGAACGTGAATCTGTGCATGTTTCTAGCCTGGGAATTGCTTCAGATCACTGTGCTATGCATATATGGTATCGATTTGTGCAATGTGCATGTCTTGCCATAGGGAAGTGAATATAAGCTACTGAATTTAAAATATTCACTTTTTAAAAAACTTTCTTTTTTTTTAGTTCTGTGTGTCAAAAATGTTCATTCTGTGAGTAACAGTGGAAAAAAAACAGGCATGAGTGAATTGTCACGATATGACTGATTTGGAGTAAATGTGATGCTATCTCCGGCAGGAAGCGAGCTAGAGCGCTGAAACTGTGGCTATTCGCACTTTCATGAAAACACGCTTCTTTGAGGTTTTAAGCTCAGAACGTGAATCTGTGCATGTTTCTGGCCTGGGAACTGCTTCAGATCACTGGGCAATGCATATATGGTATCGAATGGTCCTTTGTGCATGTATTGCAATTGGGAAGTGAATATAAGCTTCTGAAGTGAATATATGCACTTTTTAAAAAAACTTCTTTTTTTTTAGTTCAGCGTGTCGAAAATGTTAATTCTGAGCGAAACTCCGTAGGAAAGTGACAAACATGAGTGAATTGTCATGATATGACTGAATTGGAGTGAATTTGCTGCTATCTCTGTAAGGAAGCGAGCTAGAGCGCTGAAACTGTGGCTATACGCACTTTCATGAAAACACGCTTCTTTGAGGTTTTAAGCTTGGATCGTGAATCTGTGCATGCTTCTGGCCTGGGAACTGCTTCAGATCACTGTGGAATGCATATGTGGTATTGATTGGTGCACTGGGCATGTATTGCCATTGGGAAGTGAACACAAGCTTCTGAAGTGAAAATATCTACTTTTTATAAAACTTTCTCTTTTTTTAGTTCTGTGTGTCAAAAATGTTCATTCTGTGAGTAACAGTGGGAAAGTAACAATCATGAGTGAATTGTCAGGATATGACTGAATTGGACTAAATTTGATGCTATCTCTGCCAGGAAGCGAGCTAGAGCGCTGAAACTGTGGCTATAAGCACTTTCATTAAAACACACTTCTTTGAGGTTTTAAGCTCAGAACGTGAATCTGTGCATTTTCTGGCTTGGGAACTGCTTCAGATCACTTTGCAATGCATATGTGCTATTGATTGGTCCTTTGAGCATGTATTGCCTTTGGGAAGTGAACACAAGCTTCTGAAGTGAAAATATCTACTTTTTATAAAACTTTCTTTTTTTTTAATTCTGTGTGTCAAAAATGTTCATTCTGTGAGTAACAGCGGGAAAGTGACAAACATGAGTGAATTGTCACGATATGACTGAATAGGAGTTAATATGCTGCTATCTCTGTTAGGAAGCGAGCTAGAGCGCTGAAACTGTGGCTATACGCACTTTCATGAAAACACGCTTCTTTGAGGTTTTAATCTCAGAACGTGAATCTGTGCATGTTTCTGGCCTGGATACTGCTTCAGATCACTGGGCAATGCATATATGGTATCGAATGGTCCTTTGTGCATGTATTGCCATTGGGAAGTGAATATAAGCTTCTGAAGTGAATATATGCACTTTTTAAAAACTTTCTTTTTTTTTTAGTTCAGCGTGTCAAAAATGTTCATTCTGTGCGTAACTCAGAAGGAAAGTGACAAAAATGAGTGAATTGTCATTATATGACTGAATTGGAGTGAATTTGCTGCTATCTCTGTAAGGAAGCGAGCTAGAGCGCTGAAACTGAGGCTTTACGCACTTTCATGAAAACACGCTTCTTTGAGGTTTTAAGCTCAGAACGTGAATCTGTGCATGTTTCTGGCTTGGGAACTGCTTCAGATCACTTTGCAATGCATATGTGCTATTGATTGGTCCTTTGAGCATGTATTGCCTTTGGGAAGTGAACACAAGCTTCTGAAGTGAAGATATCTACTTTTTATAAAACTTTCTTTTTTTTTTTAGTTCTGTGTGTCAAAAATGTTCATTCTGTGAGTAACAGTGGGAAAGTGACAAACATGAGTGAATTGTCACTATATGACTGAATTGGAGTTAATATGCTGCTATCTCTGTAAGGAAGCAAGCTAGAGCGCTGAAACTGTGGCTATACGCACTTTCATGAAAACACGCTTCTTTGAGGTTTTAAGCTCAGAACGTGAATCTGTGCATGATTCTGGCCTGGGAACTGCTTCAGATCACTGTGCTATGCATATATGGTATCGATTGGTGCAATGTGCATGTCTTGTCATAGGGAAGTGAATATAAGCTTCTGAAGTGAAAATATCCACTTTTTAAAAAACTTTCTTTTTTTTTAGTTCTGTGTGTCAAAAATGTTCATTCTGTGAGTAACAGTGTGAAAGTGACAAACATGAGTGAATTGTCACGATATGACTGAATTGGAGTAAATTTGCTGCTATCTCCGCCAGGAAGCGAGCTAGAGCCCTGAAACTGTGGCTATACGCACTTTCATGAAAACACGCTTCTTTGAGGTTTTAAGCTCAGAACGTGAATCTGTGCATGTTTCTGGCCTGGGAACTGCTTCAGATCACTGTGGAATGCATATAATGTATCAATTGGTGCAATGTGTTTGTCTTGTCATAGGGAAGTGAATATAAGCTTCTGAAGTGAAAATATCCACTTTTTAAAAAACTTTTTTTTTAGTTCTGTGTGTCAAAAATGTTCATTCTGTGAGTAACAGTGGGAAAGTGACAAACATGAGTGAATTGTCACTATATGACTGAATTGGAGTTAATATGCTGCTATCTCTGTAAGGAAGCAAGCTAGAGCGCTGAAACTGTGGCTATACGCACTTTCATGAAAACACGCTTCTTTGAGGTTTTAAGCTCAGAACGTGAATCTGTGCATGATTCTGGCCTGGGAACTGCTTCAGATCACTGTGCTATGCATATATGGTATCGATTGGTGCAATGTGCATGTCTTGTCATAGGGAAGTGAATATAAGCTTCTGAAGTGAAAATATCCACTTTTTAAAAAACTTTCTTTTTTTTTAGTTCTGTGTGTCAAAAATGTTCATTCTGTGAGTAACAGTGTGAAAGTGACAAACATGAGTGAATTGTCACGATATGACTGAATTGGAGTAAATTTGCTGCTATCTCCGCCAGGAAGCGAGCTAGAGCCCTGAAACTGTGGCTATACGCACTTTCATGAAAACACGCTTCTTTGAGGTTTTAAGCTCAGAACGTGAATCTGTGCATGTTTCTGGCCTGGGAACTGCTTCAGATCACTGTGGAATGCATATAATGTATCAATTGGTGCAATGTGTTTGTCTTGTCATAGGGAAGTGAATATAAGCTTCTGAAGTGAAAATATCCACTTTTTAAAAAACTTTTTTTTTAGTTCTGTGTGTCAAAAATGTTCATTCTGTGAGTAACAGTGGAAAAGTAACAGTCATGAGTGAATTGTCACGATATGACTGAATTGGAGTAAATTTGCTGCTATCTCCGCCAGGAAGCGAGCTAGAGCCCTGAAACTGTGGCTATTCGCACTTTCATGAAAACACGCTTCTTTGAGGGTTTAAGCTCAGAACGTGAATCTGTGCATGTTTCTGGCCTGGTAACTGCTTCAGATCACTGGGCAATGCATATATGGTATCGAATGGTCCTTGGTGCATGTATTGCAATTGGGAAGTGAATATAAGCTTCTGAAGTGAATATATGCACTTTTTAAAAAAAACTTCTTTTTTTTTAGTTCAGCGTGTCGAAAATGTTAATTCTGAGCGTAACTCCGTAGGAAAGTGACAAACATGAGTGAATTGTCATGATATGACTGAATTGGAGTGAATTTGCTGCTATCTCTGTAAGGAAGCGAGCTAGAGCGCTGAAACTGTGGCTATACGCACTTTCATGAAAACACGCTTCTTTGAGGTTTTAAGCTCAGAACGTGAATCTGTGCATGTTTCTGGCCTGGTAACTGCTTCAGATCACTGGGCAATGCATATATGGTATCGAATGGTCCTTTGTGCATGTATTGCACTTGGGAAGTGAATATAAGCTTCTGAAGTGAATATATGCACTTTTTAAAAAAACTTCTTTTTTTTTAGTTCAGCGTGTCGAAAATGTTAATTCTGAGCGTAACTCCGTCGGAAAGTGACAAACATGAGGGAATTGTCATGATATGACTGAATTGGAGTGAATTTGCTGCTATCTCTGTAAGGAAGCGAGCTAGAGCGCTGAAACTGTGGCTATACGCACTTTCATGAAAACATGCTTCTTTGAGGTTTTAAGCTTGGATCGTGAATCTGTGCATGCTTCTGGCCTGGGAACTGCTTCAGATCACTGTGGAATGCATATGTGGTATTGATTGGTGCACTGGGCATGTATTGCCATTGGGAAGTGAACACAAGCTTCTGAAGTGAAAATATCTACTTTTTATAAAACTTTCTCTTTTTTTAGTTCTGTGTGTCAAAAATGTTCATTCTGTGAGTAACAGTGGGAAAGTAACAATCATGAGTGAATTGTCAGGATATGACTGAATTGGACTAAATTTGATGCTATCTCTGGCAGGAAGCGAGCTAGAGCGCTGAAACTGTGGCTATACGCACTTTCATGAAAACACGCTTCTTTGAGGTTTTAAGCTCAGAACGTGAATCTGTGCATGATTCTGGCCTGGGAACTGCTTCAGATCACTGTGCTATGCATATATGGTATCGATTGGTGCAATGTGCATGTCTTGTCATAGGGAAGTGAATATAAGCTTCTGAAGTGAAAATATCCACTTTTTAAAAAACTTCTTTTTTTTTAGTTCTGTGTGTCAAAAATGTTCATTCTGTGAGTAACAGTGTGAAAGTGACAAACATGAGTGAATTGTCACGATATGACTGAATTGGAGTAAATTTGCTGCTATCTCCGCCAGGAAGCGAGCTAGAGCCCTGAAACTGTGGCTATACGCACTTTCATGAAAACACGCTTCTTTGAGGTTTTAAGCTCAGAACGTGAATCTGTGCATGTTTCTGGCCTGGTAACTGCTTCAGATCACTGGGCAATGCATATATGGTATCGAATGGTCCTTTGTGCATGTATTGCAATTGGGAAGTGAATATAAGCTTCTGAAGTGAATATATGCACTTTTTAAAAAAACTTCTTTTTTTTTAGTTCTGTGTGTCAAAAATGTTCATTCTGTGAGAAACAGTGGAAAAGTAACAGTCATGAGTGAATTGTCACGCTATGACTGAATTGGAGTAAATTTGCTGCTATCTCCGCCAGGAAGCGAGCTAGAGCCCTGAAACTGTGGCTATACGCACTTTCATGAAAACACGCTTCTTTGAGGTTTTAAGCTCAGAACGTGAATCTGTGCATGTTTCTGGCCTGGGAACTGCTTCAGATCACTGGGCAATGCATATATGGTATCGAATGGTCCTTTGTGCATGTATTGCAATTGGGAAGTGAATATAAGCTTCTGAAGTGAATATATGCACTTTTTAAAAAACTTTCTTTTTTTTTAGTTCTGTGTGTCAAAAATGTTCATTCTGTGAGTAACAGTGTGAAAGTGACAAACATGAGTGAATTGTCACGATATGACTGAATTGGAGTAAATTTGCTGCTATCTCCGCCAGGAAGCGAGCTAGAGCCCTGAAACTGTGGCTATATGCACTTTCATGAAAAAACGCTTCTTTCAGGTTTTAAGCTCAGAACGTGAATCTGTGCATGTTTCTGGCCTGGGAACTGCTTCAGATCACTGTGGAATGCATATAATGTATCAATTGGTGCAATGTGTTTGTCTTGTCATAGGGAAGTGAATATAAGCTTCTGAAGTGAAAATATCCACTTTTTAAAAAACTTTCTTTTTTTTTAGTTCTGTGTGTCAAAAATGTTCATTCTGTGAGAAACAGTGGAAAAGTAACAGTCATGAGTGAATTGTCACGATATGACTGAATTGGAGTAAATTTGCTGCTATCTCCGCCAGGAAGCGAGCTAGAGCCCTGAAACTGTGGCTATACGCACTTTCATGAAAACACGCTTCTTTGAGGTTTTAAGCTCAGAACGTGAATCTGTGCATGTTTCTGGCCTGGTAACTGCTTCAGATCACTGGGCAATGCATATATGGTATCGAATGGTCCTTTGTGCATGTATTGCAATTGGGAAGTGAATATAAGCTTCTGAAGTGAATATATGCACTTTTTAAAAAAACTTCTTTTTTTTTAGTTCAGCGTGTCGAAAATGTTAATTCTGAGCGAAACTCCGTAGGAAAGTGACAAACATGAGTGAATTGTCATGATATGACTGAATTGGAGTGAATTTGCTGCTATCTCTGTAAGGAAGCGAGCTAGAGCGCTGAAACTGTGGCTATACGCACTTTCATGAAAACACGCTTCTTTGAGGTTTTAAGCTTGGATCGTGAATCTGTGCATGCTTCTGGCCTGGGAACTGCTTCAGATCACTGTGGAATGCATATGTGGTATTGATTGGTGCACTGGGCATGTATTGCCATTGGGAAGTGAACACAAGCTTCTGAAGTGAAAATATCTACTTTTTATAAAACTTTCTCTTTTTTTAGTTCTGTGTGTCAAAAATGTTCATTCTGTGAGTAACAGTGGGAAAGTAACAATCATGAGTGAATTGTCAGGATATGACTGAATTGGACTAAATTTGATGCTATCTCTGCCAGGAAGCGAGCTAGAGCGCTGAAACTGTGGCTATAAGCACTTTCATTAAAACACACTTCTTTGAGGTTTTAAGCTCAGAACGTGAATCTGTGCATTTTCTGGCTTGGGAACTGCTTCAGATCACTTTGCAATGCATATGTGCTATTGATTGGTCCTTTGAGCATGTATTGCCTTTGGGAAGTGAACACAAGCTTCTGAAGTGAAAATATCTACTTTTTATAAAACTTTCTTTTTTTTTAATTCTGTGTGTCAAAAATGTTCATTCTGTGAGTAACAGCGGGAAAGTGACAAACATGAGTGAATTGTCACGATATGACTGAATAGGAGTTAATATGCTGCTATCTCTGTTAGGAAGCGAGCTAGAGCGCTGAAACTGTGGCTATACGCACTTTCATGAAAACACGCTTCTTTGAGGTTTTAATCTCAGAACGTGAATCTGTGCATGTTTCTGGCCTGGATACTGCTTCAGATCACTGGGCAATGCATATATGGTATCGAATGGTCCTTTGTGCATGTATTGCCATTGGGAAGTGAATATAAGCTTCTGAAGTGAATATATGCACTTTTTAAAAACTTTCTTTTTTTTTTAGTTCAGCGTGTCAAAAATGTTCATTCTGTGCGTAACTCAGAAGGAAAGTGACAAAAATGAGTGAATTGTCATTATATGACTGAATTGGAGTGAATTTGCTGCTATCTCTGTAAGGAAGCGAGCTAGAGCGCTGAAACTGAGGCTTTACGCACTTTCATGAAAACACGCTTCTTTGAGGTTTTAAGCTCAGAACGTGAATCTGTGCATGTTTCTGGCTTGGGAACTGCTTCAGATCACTTTGCAATGCATATGTGCTATTGATTGGTCCTTTGAGCATGTATTGCCTTTGGGAAGTGAACACAAGCTTCTGAAGTGAAGATATCTACTTTTTATAAAACTTTCTTTTTTTTTTTAGTTCTGTGTGTCAAAAATGTTCATTCTGTGAGTAACAGTGGGAAAGTGACAAACATGAGTGAATTGTCACTATATGACTGAATTGGAGTTAATATGCTGCTATCTCTGTAAGGAAGCAAGCTAGAGCGCTGAAACTGTGGCTATACGCACTTTCATGAAAACACGCTTCTTTGAGGTTTTAAGCTCAGAACGTGAATCTGTGCATGATTCTGGCCTGGGAACTGCTTCAGATCACTGTGCTATGCATATATGGTATCGATTGGTGCAATGTGCATGTCTTGTCATAGGGAAGTGAATATAAGCTTCTGAAGTGAAAATATCCACTTTTTAAAAAACTTTCTTTTTTTTTAGTTCTGTGTGTCAAAAATGTTCATTCTGTGAGTAACAGTGTGAAAGTGACAAACATGAGTGAATTGTCACGATATGACTGAATTGGAGTAAATTTGCTGCTATCTCCGCCAGGAAGCGAGCTAGAGCCCTGAAACTGTGGCTATACGCACTTTCATGAAAACACGCTTCTTTGAGGTTTTAAGCTCAGAACGTGAATCTGTGCATGTTTCTGGCCTGGGAACTGCTTCAGATCACTGTGGAATGCATATAATGTATCAATTGGTGCAATGTGTTTGTCTTGTCATAGGGAAGTGAATATAAGCTTCTGAAGTGAAAATATCCACTTTTTAAAAAACTTTTTTTTTAGTTCTGTGTGTCAAAAATGTTCATTCTGTGAGTAACAGTGGGAAAGTGACAAACATGAGTGAATTGTCACTATATGACTGAATTGGAGTTAATATGCTGCTATCTCTGTAAGGAAGCAAGCTAGAGCGCTGAAACTGTGGCTATACGCACTTTCATGAAAACACGCTTCTTTGAGGTTTTAAGCTCAGAACGTGAATCTGTGCATGATTCTGGCCTGGGAACTGCTTCAGATCACTGTGCTATGCATATATGGTATCGATTGGTGCAATGTGCATGTCTTGTCATAGGGAAGTGAATATAAGCTTCTGAAGTGAAAATATCCACTTTTTAAAAAACTTTCTTTTTTTTTAGTTCTGTGTGTCAAAAATGTTCATTCTGTGAGTAACAGTGTGAAAGTGACAAACATGAGTGAATTGTCACGATATGACTGAATTGGAGTAAATTTGCTGCTATCTCCGCCAGGAAGCGAGCTAGAGCCCTGAAACTGTGGCTATACGCACTTTCATGAAAACACGCTTCTTTGAGGTTTTAAGCTCAGAACGTGAATCTGTGCATGTTTCTGGCCTGGGAACTGCTTCAGATCACTGTGGAATGCATATAATGTATCAATTGGTGCAATGTGTTTGTCTTGTCATAGGGAAGTGAATATAAGCTTCTGAAGTGAAAATATCCACTTTTTAAAAAACTTTTTTTTTAGTTCTGTGTGTCAAAAATGTTCATTCTGTGAGTAACAGTGGAAAAGTAACAGTCATGAGTGAATTGTCACGATATGACTGAATTGGAGTAAATTTGCTGCTATCTCCGCCAGGAAGCGAGCTAGAGCCCTGAAACTGTGGCTATTCGCACTTTCATGAAAACACGCTTCTTTGAGGGTTTAAGCTCAGAACGTGAATCTGTGCATGTTTCTGGCCTGGTAACTGCTTCAGATCACTGGGCAATGCATATATGGTATCGAATGGTCCTTGGTGCATGTATTGCAATTGGGAAGTGAATATAAGCTTCTGAAGTGAATATATGCACTTTTTAAAAAAAACTTCTTTTTTTTTAGTTCAGCGTGTCGAAAATGTTAATTCTGAGCGTAACTCCGTAGGAAAGTGACAAACATGAGTGAATTGTCATGATATGACTGAATTGGAGTGAATTTGCTGCTATCTCTGTAAGGAAGCGAGCTAGAGCGCTGAAACTGTGGCTATACGCACTTTCATGAAAACACGCTTCTTTGAGGTTTTAAGCTCAGAACGTGAATCTGTGCATGTTTCTGGCCTGGTAACTGCTTCAGATCACTGGGCAATGCATATATGGTATCGAATGGTCCTTTGTGCATGTATTGCAATTGGGAAGTGAATATAAGCTTCTGAAGTGAATATATGCACTTTTTAAAAAAACTTCTTTTTTTTTAGTTCAGCGTGTCGAAAATGTTAATTCTGAGCGTAACTCCGTCGGAAAGTGACAAACATGAGGGAATTGTCATGATATGACTGAATTGGAGTGAATTTGCTGCTATCTCTGTAAGGAAGCGAGCTAGAGCGCTGAAACTGTGGCTATACGCACTTTCATGAAAACATGCTTCTTTGAGGTTTTAAGCTTGGATCGTGAATCTGTGCATGCTTCTGGCCTGGGAACTGCTTCAGATCACTGTGGAATGCATATGTGGTATTGATTGGTGCACTGGGCATGTATTGCCATTGGGAAGTGAACACAAGCTTCTGAAGTGAAAATATCTACTTTTTATAAAACTTTCTCTTTTTTTAGTTCTGTGTGTCAAAAATGTTCATTCTGTGAGTAACAGTGGGAAAGTAACAATCATGAGTGAATTGTCAGGATATGACTGAATTGGACTAAATTTGATGCTATCTCTGGCAGGAAGCGAGCTAGAGCGCTGAAAGTGTGGCTATACGCACTTTCATGAAAACACGCTTCTTTGAGGTTTTAAGCTCAGAACGTGAATCTGTGCATGATTCTGGCCTGGGAACTGCTTCAGATCACTGTGCTATGCATATATGGTATCGATTGGTGCAATGTGCATGTCTTGTCATAGGGAAGTGAATATAAGCTTCTGAAGTGAAAATATCCACTTTTTAAAAAACTTCTTTTTTTTTAGTTCTGTGTGTCAAAAATGTTCATTCTGTGAGTAACAGTGTGAAAGTGACAAACATGAGTGAATTGTCACGATATGACTGAATTGGAGTAAATTTGCTGCTATCTCCGCCAGGAAGCGAGCTAGAGCCCTGAAACTGTGGCTATACGCACTTTCATGAAAACACGCTTCTTTGAGGTTTTAAGCTCAGAACGTGAATCTGTGCATGTTTCTGGCCTGGTAACTGCTTCAGATCACTGGGCAATGCATATATGGTATCGAATGGTCCTTTGTGCATGTATTGCAATTGGGAAGTGAATATAAGCTTCTGAAGTGAATATATGCACTTTTTAAAAAAACTTCTTTTTTTTTAGTTCTGTGTGTCAAAAATGTTCATTCTGTGAGAAACAGTGGAAAAGTAACAGTCATGAGTGAATTGTCACGCTATGACTGAATTGGAGTAAATTTGCTGCTATCTCCGCCAGGAAGCGAGCTAGAGCCCTGAAACTGTGGCTATACGCACTTTCATGAAAACACGCTTCTTTGAGGTTTTAAGCTCAGAACGTGAATCTGTGCATGTTTCTGGCCTGGGAACTGCTTCAGATCACTGGGCAATGCATATATGGTATCGAATGGTCCTTTGTGCATGTATTGCAATTGGGAAGTGAATATAAGCTTCTGAAGTGAATATATGCACTTTTTAAAAAACTTTCTTTTTTTTTAGTTCTGTGTGTCAAAAATGTTCATTCTGTGAGTAACAGTGTGAAAGTGACAAACATGAGTGAATTGTCACGATATGACTGAATTGGAGTAAATTTGCTGCTATCTCCGCCAGGAAGCGAGCTAGAGCCCTGAAACTGTGGCTATATGCACTTTCATGAAAAAACGCTTCTTTCAGGTTTTAAGCTCAGAACGTGAATCTGTGCATGTTTCTGGCCTGGGAACTGCTTCAGATCACTGTGGAATGCATATAATGTATCAATTGGTGCAATGTGTTTGTCTTGTCATAGGGAAGTGAATATAAGCTTCTGAAGTGAAAATATCCACTTTTTAAAAAACTTTCTTTTTTTTTAGTTCTGTGTGTCAAAAATGTTCATTCTGTGAGAAACAGTGGAAAAGTAACAGTCATGAGTGAATTGTCACGATATGACTGAATTGGAGTAAATTTGCTGCTATCTCCGCCAGGAAGCGAGCTAGAGCCCTGAAACTGTGGCTATACGCACTTTCATGAAAACACGCTTCTTTGAGGTTTTAAGCTCAGAACGTGAATCTGTGCATGTTTCTGGCCTGGGAACTGCTTCAGATCACTGTGGAATGCATATAATGTATCAATTGGTGCAATGTGTTTGTCTTGTCATAGGGAAGTGAATATAAGCTTCTGAAGTGAAAATATCCACTTTTTAAAAAACTTTCTTTTTTTTTAGTTCTGTGTGTCAAAAATGTTCATTCTGTGAGAAACAGTGGAAAAGTAACAGTCATGAGTGAATTGTCACGATATGACTGAATTGGAGTAAATTTGTTGCTATCTCCGCCAGGAAGCGAGCTAGAGCCCTGAAACTGTGGCTATACGCACTTTCATGAAAACACGCTTCTTTGAGGTTTTAAGCTCAGAACGTGAATCTGTGCATGTTTCTGGCCTGGGAACTGCTTCAGATCACTGGGCAATGCATATATGGTATCGAATGGTCCTTTGTGCATGTATTGCAATTGGGAAGTGAATATAAGCTTCTGAAGTGAATATATGCATTTTTTAATAAAACTTCTTTTTTTTTAGTTCAGCGTGTGGAAAATGTTAATTCTGAGCGTAACTCCGTAGGAAAGTGACAAACATGAGTGAATTGTCATGATATGACTGAATTGGAGTGAATTTGCTGCTATCTCTGTAAGGAAGCGAGCTAGAGCGCTGAAACTGTGGCTATACGCACTTTCATGAAAACACGCTTCTTTGAGGTTTTAAGCTTGGATCGTGAATCTGTGCATGCTTTTGGCCTGGGAACTGCTTCAGATCACTGTGGAATGCATATGTGGTATTGATTGGTGCACTGGGCATGTATTGCCATTGGGAAGTGAACACAAGCTTCTGAAGTGAAAATATCTACTTTTTATAAAACTTTCTCTTTTTTTAGTTCTGTGTGTCAAAAATGTTCATTCTGTGCGTAACTCAGAAGGAAAGTGACAAAAATGAGTGAATTGTCATTATATGAGTGAATTTGCTGCCATCTCTGGAAGGAAGCGAGCTAGAGCCCTGAAACTGTGGCTATACGCACTTTCATGAAAACACGCTTCTTTGAGGTTTTAAGCTCAGAACGTGAATCTGTGCATGTTTCTGGCCTGGTAACTGCTTCAGATCACTGGGCAATGCATATATGGTATCGAATGGTCCTTTGTGCATGTATTGCAATTGGGAAGTGAATATAAGCTTCTGAAGTGAATATATGCACTTTTTAAAAAAACTTCTTTTTTTTTAGTTCTGTGTGTCAAAAATGTTCATTCTGTGAGAAACAGTGGAAAAGTAACAGTCATGAGTGAATTGTCACGATATGACTGAATTGGAGTAAATTTGCTGCTATCTTCGCCAGGAAGCGAGCTAGAGCCCTGAAACTGTGGCTATACGCACTTTCATGAAAACACGCTTCTTTGAGGTTTTAAGCTCAGAACGTGAATCTGTGCATGTTTCTGGCCTGGGAACTGCTTCAGATCACTGTGGAATGCATATAATGTATCAATTGGTGCAATGTGTTTGTCTTGTCATAGGGAAGTGAATATTTGCTTCTGAAGTGAAAATATCCACTTTTTAAAAAACTTTCTTTTTTTTTAGTTCTGTGTGTCAAAAATGTTCATTCTGTGAATAACAGTGTGAAAGTGACAAACATGAGTGAATTGTCAGGATATGACTGAATTGGACTAAATTTGATGCTATCTCTGCCAGGAAGCGAGCTAGAGCGCTGAAACTGTGACTATAAGCACTTTCATTAAAACACACTTCTTTGAGGTTTTAAGCTCAGAACGTGAATCTGTGCATGTTTCTGGCCTGGTAACTGCTTCAGATCACTGGGCAATGCATATATGGTATCGAATGGTCCTTTGTGCATGTATTGCAATTGGGAAGTGAATATAAGCTTCTGAAGTGAATATATGCACTTTTTAAAAAAACTTCTTTTTTTTTAGTTCAGCGTGTCGAAAATGTTAATTCTGAGCGTAACTCCGTAGGAAAGTGACAAACGAGTGAATTGTCATGATATGACTGAATTGGAGTGAATTTGCTGCTATCTCTGTAAGGAAGCGAGCTAGAGCGCTGAAACTGTGGCTATACGCACTTTCATGAAAACACGCTTCTTTGAGGTTTTAAGCTTGGATCGTGAATCTGTGCATGCTTTTGGCCTGGGAACTGCTTCAGATCACTGTGGAATGCATATGTGGTATTGATTGGTGCACTGGGCATGTATTGCCATTGGGAAGTGAACACAAGCTTCTGAAGTGAAAATATCTACTTTTTATAAAACTTTCTCTTTTTTTAGTTCTGTGTGTCAAAAATGTTCATTCTGTGAGTAACAGTGGGAAAGTAACAATCATGAGTGAATTGTCAGGATATGACTGAATTGGACTAAATTTGATGCTATCTCTGCCAGGAAGCGAGCTAGAGCGCTGAAACTGTGACTATAAGCACTTTCATTAAAACACACTTCTTTGAGGTTTTAAGCTCAGAACGTGAATCTGTGCATTTTCTGGCTTGGGAACTGCTTCAGATCACTTTGCAATGCATATGTGCTATTGATTGGTCCTTTGAGCATGTATTGCCTTTGGGAAGTGAACACAAGCTTCTGAAGTGAAAATATCTACTTTTTATAAAACTTTCTTTTTTTTTAATTCTGTGTGTCAAAAATGTTCATTCTGTGAGTAACAGCGGGAAAGTGACAAACATGAGTGAATTGTCACGATATGACTGAATAGGAGTTAATATGCTGCTATCTCTGTTAGGAAGCGAGCTAGAGCGCTGAAACTGTGGCTATACGCACTTTCATGAAAACACGCTTCTTTGAGGTTTTAAGCTCAGAACGTGAATCTGTGCATGTTTCTGGCCTGGATACTGCTTCAGATCAGTGGGCAATGCATATATGGTATCGAATGGTCCTTTGTGCATGTATTGCCATTGGGAAGTGAATATAAGCTTCTGAAGTGAATATATGCACTTTTTAAAAACTTTCTTTTTTTTTTAGTTCAGCGTGTCAAAAATGTTCATTCTGTGCGTAACTCAGAAGGAAAGTGACAAAAATGAGTGAATTGTCATTATATGACTGAATTGGAGTGAATTTGCTGCTATCTCTGTAAGGAAGCGAGCTAGAGCGCTGAAACTGAGGCTTTACGCACTTTCATGAAAACACGCTTCTTTGAGGTTTTAAGCTCAGAACGTGAATCTGTGCATGTTTCTGGCTTGGGAACTGCTTCAGATCACTTTGCAATGCATATGTGCTATTGATTGGTCCTTTGAGCATGTATTGCCTTTGGGAAGTGAACACAAGCTTCTGAAGTGAAGATATCTACTTTTTATAAAACTTTCTTTTTTTTTTTAGTTCTGTGTGTCAAAAATGTTCATTCTGTGAGTAACAGTTGTAAAGTGACAAACATGAGTGAATTGTCACTATATGACTGAATTGGAGTTAATATGCTGCTATCTCTGTAAGGAAGCGAGCTAGAGCGCTGAAACTGTGGCTATACGCACTTTCATGAAAACACGCTTCTTTGAGGTTTTAAGCTCAGAACGTGAATCTGTGCATGATTCTGGCCTGGGAACTGCTTCAGATCACTGTGCTATGCATATATGTTATCGATTGGTGCAATGTGCATGTCTTGTCATAGGGAAGTGAATATAAGCTTCTGAAGTGAAAATATCCACTTTTTAAAAAACTTTTTTTTTAGTTCTGTGTGTCAAAAATGTTCATTCTGTGAGTAACAGTGGAAAAGTAACAGTCATGAGTGAATTGTCACGATATGACTGAATTGGAGTAAATTTGCTGCTATCTCCGCCAGGAAGCGAGCTAGAGCCCTGAAACTGTGGCTATACGCACTTTCATGAAAACACGCTTCTTTGAGGTTTTAAGCTCAGAACGTGAATCTGTGCATGTTTCTGGCCTGGTAACTGCTTCAGATCACTGGGCAATGCATATATGGTATCGAATGGTCCTTTGTGCATGTATTGCAATTGGGAAGTGAATATAAGCTTCTGAAGTGAATATATGCACTTTTTAAAAAAACTTCTTTTTTTTTAGTTCTGTGTGTCAAAAATGTTCATTCTGTGAGAAACAGTGGAAAAGTAACAGTCATGAGTGAATTGTCACGATATGACTGAATTGGAGTAAATTTGCTGCTATCTCCGCCAGGAAGCGAGCTAGAGCCCTGAAACTGTGGCTATACGCACTTTCATGAAAACACGCTTCTTTGAGGTTTTAAGCTCAGAACGTGAATCTGTGCATGTTTCTGGCCTGGGAACTGCTTCAGATCACTGTGGAATGCATATAATGTATCAATTGGTGCAATGTGTTTGTCTTGTCATAGGGAAGTGAATATAAGCTTCTGAAGTGAAAATATCCACTTTTTAAAAAACTTTCTTTTTTTTTAGTTCTGTGTGTCAAAAATGTTCATTCTGTGAGAAACTGTGGAAAAGTAACAGTCATGAGTGAATTGTCACGATATGACTGAATTGGAGTAAATTTGCTGCTATCTCCGCCAGGAAGCGAGCTAGAGCCCTGAAACTGTGGCTATACGCACTTTCATGAAAACACGCTTCTTTGAGGTTTTAAGCTCAGAACGTGAATCTGTGCATGTTTCTGGCCTGGGAACTGCTTCAGATCACTGGGCAATGCATATATGGTATCGAATGGTCCTTTGTGCATGTATTGCAATTGGGAAGTGAATATAAGCTTCTGAAGTGAATATATGCACTTTTTAAAAAAACTTCTTTTTTTTTAGTTCAGCGTGTCGAAAATGTTAATTCTGAGCGTAACTCCGTAGGAAAGTGACAAACATGAGTGAATTGTCATGATATGACTGAATTGGAGTGAATTTGCTGCTATCTCTGTAAGGAAGCGAGCTAGAGCGCTGAAACTGTGGCTATACGCACTTTCATGAAAACACGCTTCTTTGAGGTTTTAAGCTTGGATCGTGAATCTGTGCATGCTTCTGGCCTGGGAACTGCTTCAGATCACTGTGGAATGCATATGTGGTATTGATTGGTGCACTGGGCATGTATTGCCATTGGGAAGTGAACACAAGCTTCTGAAGTGAAAATATCTACTTTTTAAAAAACTTTCTTTTTTTTTAGTTCTGTGTGTCAAAAATGTTCATTCTGTGAGTAACAGTGGGAAAGTAACAATCATGAGTGAATTGTCAGGATATGACTGAATTGGACTAAATTTGATGCTATCTCTGGCAGGAAGCGAGCTAGAGCGCTGAAACTGTGGCTATACGCACTTTCATGAAAACACGCTTCTTTGAGGTTTTAAGCTCAGAACGTGAATCTGTGCATGATTCTGGCCTGGGAACTGCTTCAGATCACTGTGCTATGCATATATGGTATCGATTGGTGCAATGTGCATGTCTTGTCATAGGGAAGTGAATATAAGCTTCTGAAGTGAAAATATCCACTTTTTAAAAAACTTCTTTTTTTTTTAGTTCTGTGTGTCAAAAATGTTCATTCTGTGAGTAACAGTGTGAAAGTGACAAACATGAGTGAATTGTCACGATATGACTGAATTGGAGTAAATTTGCTGCTATCTCCGCCAGGAAGCGAGCTAGAGCCCTGAAACTGTGGCTATACGCACTTTCATGAAAACACGCTTCTTTGAGGTTTTAAGCTCAGAACGTGAATCTGTGCATGTTTCTGGCCTGGGAACTGCTTCAGATCACTGTGGAATGCATATAATGTATCAATTGGTGCAATGTGTTTGTCTTGTCATAGGGAAGTGAATATAAGCTTCTGAAGTGAAAATATCCACTTTTTAAAAAACTTTCTTTTTTTTTAGTTCTGTGTGTCAAAAATGTTCATTCTGTGAGAAACTGTGGAAAAGTAACAGTCATGAGTGAATTGTCACGATATGACTGAATTGGAGTGAATTTGCTGCTATCTCCGCCAGGAAGCGAGCTAGAGCCCTGAAACTGTGGCTATACGCACTTTCATGAAAACACGCTTCTTTGAGGTTTTAAGCTCAGAACGTGAATCTGTGCATGTTTCTGGCCTGGGAACTGCTTCAGATCACTGGGCAATGCATATATGGTATCGAATGGTCCTTTGTGCATGTATTGCAATTGGGAAGTGAATATAAGCTTCTGAAGTGAATATATGCACTTTTTAAAAAAACTTCTTTTTTTTTAGTTCAGCGTGTCGAAAATGTTAATTCTGAGCGTAACTCCGTAGGAAAGTGACAAACATGAGTGAATTGTCACGATATGACTGAATTGGAGTAAATTTGCTGCTATCTCCGCCAGGAAGCGAGCTAGAGCCCTGAAACTGTGGCTATACGCACTTTCATGAAAACACGCTTCTTTGAGGTTTTAAGCTCAGAACGTGAATCTGTGCATGTTTCTGGCCTGGGAACTGCTTCAGATCACTGGGCAATGCATATATGGTATCGAATGGTCCTTTGTGCATGTATTGCAATTGGGAAGTGAATATAAGCTTCTGAAGTGAATATATGCACTTTTTAAAAAACTTTCTTTTTTTTTAGTTCTGTGTGTCAAAAATGTTCATTCTGTGAGTAACAGTGTGAAAGTGACAAACATGAGTGAATTGTCACGATATGACTGAATTGGAGTAAATTTGCTGCTATCTCCGCCAGGAAGCGAGCTAGAGCCCTGAAACTGTGGCTATATGCACTTTCATGAAAAAACGCTTCTTTCAGGTTTTAAGCTCAGAACGTGAATCTGTGCATGTTTCTGGCCTGGGAACTGCTTCAGATCACTGTGGAATGCATATAATGTATCAATTGGTGCAATGTGTTTGTCTTGTCATAGGGAAGTGAATATAAGCTTCTGAAGTGAAAATATCCACTTTTTAAAAAACTTTCTTTTTTTTTAGTTCTGTGTGTCAAAAATGTTCATTCTGTGAGAAACAGTGGAAAAGTAACAGTCATGAGTGAATTGTCACGATATGACTGAATTGGAGTAAATTTGCTGCTATCTCCGCCAGGAAGCGAGCTAGAGCCCTGAAACTGTGGCTATACGCACTTTCATGAAAACACGCTTCTTTGAGGTTTTAAGCTCAGAACGTGAATCTGTGCATGTTTCTGGCCTGGGAACTGCTTCAGATCACTGTGGAATGCATATAATGTATCAATTGGTGCAATGTGTTTGTCTTGTCATAGGGAAGTGAATATAAGCTTCTGAAGTGAAAATATCCACTTTTTAAAAAACTTTCTTTTTTTTTAGTTCTGTGTGTCAAAAATGTTCATTCTGTGAGAAACAGTGGAAAAGTAACAGTCATGAGTGAATTGTCACGATATGACTGAATTGGAGTAAATTTGTTGCTATCTCCGCCAGGAAGCGAGCTAGAGCCCTGAAACTGTGGCTATACGCACTTTCATGAAAACACGCTTCTTTGAGGTTTTAAGCTCAGAACGTGAATCTGTGCATGTTTCTGGCCTGGGAACTGCTTCAGATCACTGGGCAATGCATATATGGTATCGAATGGTCCTTTGTGCATGTATTGCAATTGGGAAGTGAATATAAGCTTCTGAAGTGAATATATGCACTTTTTAAAAAAACTTCTTTTTTTTTAGTTCAGCGTGTGGAAAATGTTAATTCTGAGCGTAACTCCGTAGGAAAGTGACAAACATGAGTGAATTGTCATGATATGACTGAATTGGAGTGAATTTGCTGCTATCTCTGTAAGGAAGCGAGCTAGAGCGCTGAAACTGTGGCTATACGCACTTTCATGAAAACACGCTTCTTTGAGGTTTTAAGCTTGGATCGTGAATCTGTGCATGCTTTTGGCCTGGGAACTGCTTCAGATCACTGTGGAATGCATATGTGGTATTGATTGGTGCACTGGGCATGTATTGCCATTGGGAAGTGAACACAAGCTTCTGAAGTGAAAATATCTACTTTTTATAAAACTTTCTCTTTTTTTAGTTCTGTGTGTCAAAAATGTTCATTCTGTGCGTAACTCAGAAGGAAAGTGACAAAAATGAGTGAATTGTCATTATATGAGTGAATTTGCTGCCATCTCTGGAAGGAAGCGAGCTAGAGCCCTGAAACTGTGGCTATACGCACTTTCATGAAAACACGCTTCTTTGAGGTTTTAAGCTCAGAACGTGAATCTGTGCATGTTTCTGGCCTGGTAACTGCTTCAGATCACTGGGCAATGCATATATGGTATCGAATGGTCCTTTGTGCATGTATTGCAATTGGGAAGTGAATATAAGCTTCTGAAGTGAATATATGCACTTTTTAAAAAAACTTCTTTTTTTTTAGTTCTGTGTGTCAAAAATGTTCATTCTGTGAGAAACAGTGGAAAAGTAACAGTCATGAGTGAATTGTCACGATATGACTGAATTGGAGTAAATTTGCTGCTATCTTCGCCAGGAAGCGAGCTAGAGCCCTGAAACTGTGGCTATACGCACTTTCATGAAAACACGCTTCTTTGAGGTTTTAAGCTCAGAACGTGAATCTGTGCATGTTTCTGGCCTGGGAACTGCTTCAGATCACTGTGGAATGCATATAATGTATCAATTGGTGCAATGTGTTTGTCTTGTCATAGGGAAGTGAATATTTGCTTCTGAAGTGAAAATATCCACTTTTTAAAAAACTTTCTTTTTTTTTAGTTCTGTGTGTCAAAAATGTTCATTCTGTGAATAACAGTGTGAAAGTGACAAACATGAGTGAATTGTCAGGATATGACTGAATTGGACTAAATTTGATGCTATCTCTGCCAGGAAGCGAGCTAGAGCGCTGAAACTGTGACTATAAGCACTTTCATTAAAACACACTTCTTTGAGGTTTTAAGCTCAGAACGTGAATCTGTGCATGTTTCTGGCCTGGTAACTGCTTCAGATCACTGGGCAATGCATATATGGTATCGAATGGTCCTTTGTGCATGTATTGCAATTGGGAAGTGAATATAAGCTTCTGAAGTGAATATATGCACTTTTTAAAAAAACTTCTTTTTTTTTAGTTCAGCGTGTCGAAAATGTTAATTCTGAGCGTAACTCCGTAGGAAAGTGACAAACGAGTGAATTGTCATGATATGACTGAATTGGAGTGAATTTGCTGCTATCTCTGTAAGGAAGCGAGCTAGAGCGCTGAAACTGTGGCTATACGCACTTTCATGAAAACACGCTTCTTTGAGGTTTTAAGCTTGGATCGTGAATCTGTGCATGCTTTTGGCCTGGGAACTGCTTCAGATCACTGTGGAATGCATATGTGGTATTGATTGGTGCACTGGGCATGTATTGCCATTGGGAAGTGAACACAAGCTTCTGAAGTGAAAATATCTACTTTTTATAAAACTTTCTCTTTTTTTAGTTCTGTGTGTCAAAAATGTTCATTCTGTGAGTAACAGTGGGAAAGTAACAATCATGAGTGAATTGTCAGGATATGACTGAATTGGACTAAATTTGATGCTATCTCTGCCAGGAAGCGAGCTAGAGCGCTGAAACTGTGACTATAAGCACTTTCATTAAAACACACTTCTTTGAGGTTTTAAGCTCAGAACGTGAATCTGTGCATTTTCTGGCTTGGGAACTGCTTCAGATCACTTTGCAATGCATATGTGCTATTGATTGGTCCTTTGAGCATGTATTGCCTTTGGGAAGTGAACACAAGCTTCTGAAGTGAAAATATCTACTTTTTATAAAACTTTCTTTTTTTTTAATTCTGTGTGTCAAAAATGTTCATTCTGTGAGTAACAGCGGGAAAGTGACAAACATGAGTGAATTGTCACGATATGACTGAATAGGAGTTAATATGCTGCTATCTCTGTTAGGAAGCGAGCTAGAGCGCTGAAACTGTGGCTATACGCACTTTCATGAAAACACGCTTCTTTGAGGTTTTAAGCTCAGAACGTGAATCTGTGCATGTTTCTGGCCTGGATACTGCTTCAGATCAGTGGGCAATGCATATATGGTATCGAATGGTCCTTTGTGCATGTATTGCCATTGGGAAGTGAATATAAGCTTCTGAAGTGAATATATGCACTTTTTAAAAACTTTCTTTTTTTTTTAGTTCAGCGTGTCAAAAATGTTCATTCTGTGCGTAACTCAGAAGGAAAGTGACAAAAATGAGTGAATTGTCATTATATGACTGAATTGGAGTGAATTTGCTGCTATCTCTGTAAGGAAGCGAGCTAGAGCGCTGAAACTGAGGCTTTACGCACTTTCATGAAAACACGCTTCTTTGAGGTTTTAAGCTCAGAACGTGAATCTGTGCATGTTTCTGGCTTGGGAACTGCTTCAGATCACTTTGCAATGCATATGTGCTATTGATTGGTCCTTTGAGCATGTATTGCCTTTGGGAAGTGAACACAAGCTTCTGAAGTGAAGATATCTACTTTTTATAAAACTTTCTTTTTTTTTTTAGTTCTGTGTGTCAAAAATGTTCATTCTGTGAGTAACAGTTGTAAAGTGACAAACATGAGTGAATTGTCACTATATGACTGAATTGGAGTTAATATGCTGCTATCTCTGTAAGGAAGCGAGCTAGAGCGCTGAAACTGTGGCTATACGCACTTTCATGAAAACACGCTTCTTTGAGGTTTTAAGCTCAGAACGTGAATCTGTGCATGATTCTGGCCTGGGAACTGCTTCAGATCACTGTGCTATGCATATATGTTATCGATTGGTGCAATGTGCATGTCTTGTCATAGGGAAGTGAATATAAGCTTCTGAAGTGAAAATATCCACTTTTTAAAAAACTTTTTTTTTAGTTCTGTGTGTCAAAAATGTTCATTCTGTGAGTAACAGTGGAAAAGTAACAGTCATGAGTGAATTGTCACGATATGACTGAATTGGAGTAAATTTGCTGCTATCTCCGCCAGGAAGCGAGCTAGAGCCCTGAAACTGTGGCTATACGCACTTTCATGAAAACACGCTTCTTTGAGGTTTTAAGCTCAGAACGTGAATCTGTGCATGTTTCTGGCCTGGTAACTGCTTCAGATCACTGGGCAATGCATATATGGTATCGAATGGTCATTTGTGCATGTATTGCAATTGGGAAGTGAATATAAGCTTCTGAAGTGAATATATGCACTTTTTAAAAAAACTTCTTTTTTTTTAGTTCTGTGTGTCAAAAATGTTCATTCTGTGAGAAACAGTGGAAAAGTAACAGTCATGAGTGAATTGTCACGATATGACTGAATTGGAGTAAATTTGCTGCTATCTCCGCCAGGAAGCGAGCTAGAGCCCTGAAACTGTGGCTATACGCACTTTCATGAAAACACGCTTCTTTGAGGTTTTAAGCTCAGAACGTGAATCTGTGCATGTTTCTGGCCTGGGAACTGCTTCAGATCACTGTGGAATGCATATAATGTATCAATTGGTGCAATGTGTTTGTCTTGTCATAGGGAAGTGAATATAAGCTTCTGAAGTGAAAATATCCACTTTTTAAAAAACTTTCTTTTTTTTTAGTTCTGTGTGTCAAAAATGTTCATTCTGTGAGAAACTGTGGAAAAGTAACAGTCATGAGTGAATTGTCACGATATGACTGAATTGGAGTAAATTTGCTGCTATCTCCGCCAGGAAGCGAGCTAGAGCCCTGAAACTGTGGCTATACGCACTTTCATGAAAACACGCTTCTTTGAGGTTTTAAGCTCAGAACGTGAATCTGTGCATGTTTCTGGCCTGGGAACTGCTTCAGATCACTGGGCAATGCATATATGGTATCGAATGGTCCTTTGTGCATGTATTGCAATTGGGAAGTGAATATAAGCTTCTGAAGTGAATATATGCACTTTTTAAAAAAACTTCTTTTTTTTTAGTTCAGCGTGTCGAAAATGTTAATTCTGAGCGTAACTCCGTAGGAAAGTGACAAACATGAGTGAATTGTCATGATATGACTGAATTGGAGTGAATTTGCTGCTATCTCTGTAAGGAAGCGAGCTAGAGCGCTGAAACTGTGGCTATACGCACTTTCATGAAAACACGCTTCTTTGAGGTTTTAAGCTTGGATCGTGAATCTGTGCATGCTTCTGGCCTGGGAACTGCTTCAGATCACTGTGGAATGCATATGTGGTATTGATTGGTGCACTGGGCATGTATTGCCATTGGGAAGTGAACACAAGCTTCTGAAGTGAAAATATCTACTTTTTAAAAAACTTTCTTTTTTTTTAGTTCTGTGTGTCAAAAATGTTCATTCTGTGAGTAACAGTGGGAAAGTAACAATCATGAGTGAATTGTCAGGATATGACTGAATTGGACTAAATTTGATGCTATCTCTGGCAGGAAGCGAGCTAGAGCGCTGAAACTGTGGCTATACGCACTTTCATGAAAACACGCTTCTTTGAGGTTTTAAGCTCAGAACGTGAATCTGTGCATGATTCTGGCCTGGGAACTGCTTCAGATCACTGTGCTATGCATATATGGTATCGATTGGTGCAATGTGCATGTCTTGTCATAGGGAAGTGAATATAAGCTTCTGAAGTGAAAATATCCACTTTTTAAAAAACTTCTTTTTTTTTTAGTTCTGTGTGTCAAAAATGTTCATTCTGTGAGTAACAGTGTGAAAGTGACAAACATGAGTGAATTGTCACGATATGACTGAATTGGAGTAAATTTGCTGCTATCTCCGCCAGGAAGCGAGCTAGAGCCCTGAAACTGTGGCTATACGCACTTTCATGAAAACACGCTTCTTTGAGGTTTTAAGCTCAGAACGTGAATCTGTGCATGTTTCTGGCCTGGGAACTGCTTCAGATCACTGTGGAATGCATATAATGTATCAATTGGTGCAATGTGTTTGTCTTGTCATAGGGAAGTGAATATAAGCTTCTGAAGTGAAAATATCCACTTTTTAAAAAACTTTCTTTTTTTTTAGTTCTGTGTGTCAAAAATGTTCATTCTGTGAGAAACTGTGGAAAAGTAACAGTCATGAGTGAATTGTCACGATATGACTGAATTGGAGTGAATTTGCTGCTATCTCCGCCAGGAAGCGAGCTAGAGCCCTGAAACTGTGGCTATACGCACTTTCATGAAAACACGCTTCTTTGAGGTTTTAAGCTCAGAACGTGAATCTGTGCATGTTTCTGGCCTGGGAACTGCTTCAGATCACTGGGCAATGCATATATGGTATCGAATGGTCCTTTGTGCATGTATTGCAATTGGGAAGTGAATATAAGCTTCTGAAGTGAATATATGCACTTTTTAAAAAAACTTCTTTTTTTTTAGTTCAGCGTGTCGAAAATGTTAATTCTGAGCGTAACTCCGTAGGAAAGTGACAAACATGAGTGAATTGTCATGATATGACTGAATTGGAGTGAATTTGCTGCTATCTCTGTAAGGAAGCGAGCTAGAGCGCTGAAACTGTGGCTATACGCACTTTCATGAAAACACGCTTCTTTGAGGTTTTAAGCTTGGATCGTGAATCTGTGCATGCTTCTGGCCTGGGAACTGCTTCAGATCACTGTGGAATGCATATGTGGTATTGATTGGTGCACTGGGCATGTATTGCCATTGGGAAGTGAACACAAGCTTCTGAAGTGAAAATATCTACTTTTTAAAAAACTTTCTTTTTTTTTAGTTCTGTGTGTCAAAAATGTTCATTCTGTGAGTAACAGTGGGAAAGTAACAATCATGAGTGAATTGTCAGGATATGACTGAATTGGACTAAATTTGATGCTATCTCTGGCAGGAAGCGAGCTAGAGCGCTGAAACTGTGGCTATACGCACTTTCATGAAAACACGCTTCTTTGAGGTTTTAAGCTCAGAACGTGAATCTGTGCATGATTCTGGCCTGGGAACTGCTTCAGATCACTGTGCTATGCATATATGGTATCGATTGGTGCAATGTGCATGTCTTGTCATAGGGAAGTGAATATAAGCTTCTGAAGTGAAAATATCCACTTTTTAAAAAACTTCTTTTTTTTTTAGTTCTGTGTGTCAAAAATGTTCATTCTGTGAGTAACAGTGTGAAAGTGACAAACATGAGTGAATTGTCACGATATGACTGAATTGGAGTAAATTTGCTGCTATCTCCGCCAGGAAGCGAGCTAGAGCCCTGAAACTGTGGCTATACGCACTTTCATGAAAACACGCTTCTTTGAGGTTTTAAGCTCAGAACGTGAATCTGTGCATGTTTCTGGCCTGGGAACTGCTTCAGATCACTGTGGAATGCATATAATGTATCAATTGGTGCTATGTGTTTGTCTTGTCATAGGGAAGTGAATATAAGCTTCTGAAGTGAAAATATCCACTTTTTAAAAAACTTTCTTTTTTTTTAGTTCTGTGTGTCAAAAATGTTCATTCTGTGAGAAACAGTGGAAAAGTAACAGTCATGAGTGAATTGTCACGATATGACTGAATTGGAGTAAATTTGCTGCTATCTCCGCCAGGAAGCGAGCTAGAGCCCTGAAACTGTGGCTATACGCACTTTCATGAAAACACGCTTCTTTGAGGTTTTAAGCTCAGAACGTGAATCTGTGCATGTTTCTGGCCTGGTAACTGCTTCAGATCACTGGGCAATGCATATATGGTATCGAATGGTCCTTTGTGCATGTATTGCAATTGGGAAGTGAATATAAGCTTCTGAAGTGAATATATGCACTTTTTAAAAAAACTTCTTTTTTTTTAGTTCTGTGTGTCAAAAAAGTTCATTCTGTGAGAAACAGTGGAAAAGTAACAGTCATGAGTGAATTGTCACGATATGACTGAATTGGAGTAAATTTGCTGCTATCTCCACCAGGAAGCGAGCTAGAGCCCTGAAACTGTGGCTATACGCACTTTCATGAAAACACGCTTCTTTGAGGTTTTAAGCTCAGAACGTGAATCTGTGCATGTTTCTGGCCTGGGAACTGCTTCAGATCACTGTGGAATGCATATAATGTATCAATTGGTGCAATGTGTTTGTCTTGTCATAGGGAAGTGAATATTTGCTTCTGAAGTGAAAATATCCACTTTTTAAAAAACTTTCTTTTTTTTTAGTTCTGTGTGTCAAAAATGTTCATTCTGTGAGAAACAGTGGAAAAGTAACAGTCATGAGTGAATTGTCACGATATGACTGAATTGGAGTAAATTTGCTGCTATCTCCGCCAGGAAGCGAGCTAGAGCCCTGAAACTGTGGCTATACGCACTTTCATGAAAACACGCTTCTTTGAGGTTTTAAGCTCAGAACGTGAATCTGTGCATGTTTCTGGCCTGGGAACTGCTTCAGATCACTGGGCAATGCATATATGGTATCGAATGGTCCTTTGTGCATGTATTGCAATTGGGAAGTGAATATAAGCTTCTGAAGTGAATATATGCACTTTTTAAAAACTTTCTTTTTTTTTTAGTTCAGCGTGTCAAAAATGTTCATTCTGTGCGTAACTCAGAAGGAAAGTGACAAAAATGAGTGAATTGTCATTATATGACTGAATTGGAGTGAATTTGCTGCTATCTCTGTAAGGAAGCGAGCTAGAGCGCTGAAACTGAGGCTTTACGCACTTTCATGAAAACACGCTTCTTTGAGGTTTTAAGCTCAGAACGTGAATCTGTGCATGTTTCTGGCTTGGGAACTGCTTCAGATCACTTTGCAATGCATATGTGCTATTGATTGGTCCTTTGAGCATGTATTGCCTTTGGGAAGTGAACACAAGCTTCTGAAGTGAAGATATCTACTTTTTATAAAACTTTCTTTTTTTTTTTAGTTCTGTGTGTCAAAAATGTTCATTCTGTGAGTAACAGTTGTAAAGTGACAAACATGAGTGAATTGTCACTATATGACTGAATTGGAGTTAATATGCTGCTTTCTCTGTAAGGAAGCGAGCTAGAGCGCTGAAACTGTGGCTATACGCACTTTCATGAAAACACGCTTCTTTGAGGTTTTAAGCTCAGAACGTGAATCTGTGCATGATTCTGGCCTGGGAACTGCTTCAGATCACTGTGCTATGCATATATGTTATCGATTGGTGCAATGTGCATGTCTTGTCATAGGGAAGTGAATATAAGCTTCTGAAGTGAAAATATCCACTTTTTAAAAAACTTTTTTTTTAGTTCTGTGTGTCAAAAATGTTCATTCTGTGAGTAACAGTGGAAAAGTAACAGTCATGAGTGAATTGTCACGATATGACTGAATTGGAGTAAATTTGCTGCTATCTCCGCCAGGAAGCGAGCTAGAGCCCTGAAACTGTGGCTATACGCACTTTCATGAAAACACGCTTCTTTGAGGTTTTAAGCTAAGAACGTGAATCTGTGCATGTTTCTGGCCTGGTAACTGCTTCAGATCACTGGGCAATGCATATATGGTATCGAATGGTCCTTTGTGCATGTATTGCAATTGGGAAGTGAATATAAGCTTCTGAAGTGAATATATGCACTTTTTAAAAAAACTTCTTTTTTTTTAGTTCTGTGTGTCAAAAATGTTCATTCTGTGAGAAACAGTGGAAAAGTAACAGTCATGAGTGAATTGTCACGATATGACTGAATTGGAGTAAATTTGCTGCTATCTCCGCCAGGAAGCGAGCTAGAGCCCTGAAACTGTGGCTATACGCACTTTCATGAAAACACGCTTCTTTGAGGTGTTAAGCTCAGAACGTGAATCTGTGCATGTTTCTGGCCTGGTAACTGCTTCAGATCACTGGGCAATGCATATATGGTATCGAATGGTCCTCTGTGCATGTATTGCAATTGGGAAGTGAATATAAGCTTCTGAAGTGAATATATGCACTTTTTAAAAAAACTTCTTTTTTTTTAGTTCTGTGTGTCAAAAAAGTTCATTCTGTGAGAAACAGTGGAAAAGTAACAGTCATGAGTGAATTGTCACGATATGACTGAATTGGAGTAAATTTGCTGCTATCTCCGCCAGGAAGCGAGCTAGAGCCCTGAAACTGTGGCTATACGCACTTTCATGAAAACACGCTTCTTTGAGGTTTTAAGCTCAGAACGTGAATCTGTGCATGTTTCTGGCCTGGGAACTGCTTCAGATCACTGTGGAATGCATATAATGTATCAATTGGTGCAATGTGTTTGTCTTGTCATAGGGAAGTGAATATTTGCTTCTGAAGTGAAAATATCCACTTTTTAAAAAACTTTCTTTTTTTTTAGTTCTGTGTGTCAAAAATGTTCATTCTGTGAGAAACAGTGGAAAAGTAACAGTCATGAGTGAATTGTCACGATATGACTGAATTGGAGTAAATTTGCTGCTATCTCCGCCAGGAAGCGAGCTAGAGCCCTGAAACTGTGGCTATACGCACTTTCATGAAAACACGCTTCTTTGAGGTTTTAAGCTCAGAACGTGAATCTGTGCATGTTTCTGGCCTGGGAACTGCTTCAGATCACTGGGCAATGCATATATGGTATCGAATGGTCCTTTGTGCATGTATTGCAATTGGGAAGTGAATATAAGCTTCTGAAGTGAATATATGCACTTTTTAAAAAAACTTCTTTTTTTTTAGTTCAGCGTGTCGAAAATGTTAATTCTGAGCGTAACTCCGTAGGAAAGTGACAAACATGAGTGAATTGTCATGATATGACTGAATTGGAGTGAATTTGCTGCTATCTCTGTAAGGAAGCGAGCTAGAGCGCTGAAACTGTGGCTATACGCACTTTCATGAAAACACGCTTCTTTGAGGTTTTAAGCTTGGATCGTGAATCTGTGCATGCTTTTGGCCTGGGAACTGCTTCAGATCACTGTGGAATGCATATGTGGTATTGATTGGTACACTGGGCATGTATTGCCATTGGGAAGTGAACAAAAGCTTCTGAAGTGAAAATATCTACTTTTTATAAAACTTTCTCTTTTTTTAGTTCTGTGTGTCAAAAATGTTCATTCTGTGAGTAACAGTGGGAAAGTAACAATCATGAGTGAATTGTCAGGATATGACTGAATTGGAATAAATTTGATGCTATCTCTGCCAGGAAGCGAGCTAGAGCGCTGAAACTGTAGCTATACGCACTTTCATGAAAACACGCTTCTTTGAGGTTTTAAGCTCAGAACGTGAATCTGTGCATGATTCTGGCCTGGGAACTGCTTCAGATCACTGTGCTATGCATATATGGTATCGATTGGTGCAATGTGCATGTCTTGTCATAGGGAAGTGAATATAAGCTTCTGAAGTGAAAATATCCACTTTTTAAAAAACTTTCTTTTTTTTTAGTTCTGTGTGTCAAAAATGTTCATTCTGTGAGTAACAGTGTGAAAGTGACAAACATGAGTGAATTGTCACGATATGACTGAATTGGAGTAAATTTGCTGCTATCTCCGCCAGGAAGCGAGCTAGAGCCCTGAAACTGTGGCTATACGCACTTTCATGAAAACACGCTTCTTTGAGGTTTTAAGCTCAGAACGTGAATCTGTGCATGTTTCTGGCCTGGGAACTGCTTCAGATCACTGTGGAATGCATATAATGTATCAATTGGTGCAATGTGTTTGTCTTGTCATAGGGAAGTGAATATAAGCTTCTGAAGTGAAAATATCCACTTTTTAAAAAACTTTCTTTTTTTTTAGTTCTGTGTGTCAAAAATGTTCATTCTGTGAGAAACAGTGGAAAAGTAACAGTCATGAGTGAATTGTCATGATATGACTGAATTGGAGTGAATTTGCTGCTATCTCTGTAAGGAAGCGAGCTAGAGCGCTGAAACTGTGGCTATACGCACTTTCATGAAAACACGCTTCTTTGAGGTTTTAAGCTTGGATCGTGAATCTGTGCATGCTTTTGGCCTGGGAACTGCTTCAGATCACTGTGGAATGCATATGTGGTATTGATTGGTACACTGGGCATGTATTGCCATTGGGAAGTGAACACAAGCTTCTGAAGTGAAAATATCTACTTTTTATAAAACTTTCTCTTTTTTTAGTTCTGTGTGTCAAAAATGTTCATTCTGTGAGTAACAGTGGGAAAGTAACAATCATGAGTGAATTGTCAGGATATGACTGAATTGGAGTAAATTTGCTGCTATCTCCGCCAGGAAGCGAGCTAGAGCCCTGAAACTGTGGCTATACGCACTTTCATGAAAACACGCTTCTTTGAGGTTTTAAGCTCAGAACGTGAATCTGTGCATGTTTCTGGCCTGGGAACTGCTTCAGATCACTGGGCAATGCATATATGGTATCAATTGGTGCAATGTGTTTGTCTTGTCATAGGGAAGTGAATATAAGCTTCTGAAGTGAAAATATGCACTTTTTAAAAAAACTTTCTTTTTTTTTAGTTCTGTGTGTCAAAAATGTTCATTCTGTGAGAAACAGTGGAAAAGTAACAGTCATGAGTGAATTGTCACGATATGACTGAATTGGAGTAAATTTGCTGCTATCTCCGCCAGGAAGCGAGCTAGAGCCCTGAAACTGTGGCTATACGCACTTTCATGAAAACACGCTTCTTTGAGGTTTTAAGCTCAGAACGTGAATCTGTGCATGTTTCTGGCCTGGGAACTGCTTCAGATCACTGGGCAATGCATATATGGTATCGAATGGTCCTTTGTGCATGTATTGCAATTGGGAAGTGAATATAAGCTTCTGAAGTGAATATATGCACTTTTTAAAAAAACTTCTTTTTTTTTAGTTCAGCGTGTCGAAAATGTTAATTCTGAGCGTAACTCCGTAGGAATGTGACAAACATGAGTGAATTGTCATGATATGACTGAATTGGAGTGAATTTGCTGCTATCTCTGGAAGGAAGCGAGCTAGAGCGCTGAAACTGGCTGTACGCACTTTCATGAAAACACGCTTCTTTGAGGTTTTAAGCTTGGATCGTGAATCTGTGCATGCTTCTGGCCTGGGAACTGCTTCAGATCACTGTGGAATGCATATGTGGTATTGATTGGTACACTGGGCATGTATTGCCATTGGGAAGTGAACACAAGCTTCTGAAGTGAAAATATCTACTTTTTATAAAACTTTCTCTTTTTTTAGTTCTGTGTGTCAAAAATGTTCATTCTGTGAGTAACAGTGGGAAAGTAACAATCATGAGTGAATTGTCAGGATATGACTGAATTGGACTAAATTTGATGCTATCTCTGCCAGGAAGCGAGCTAGAGCGCTGAAACTGTGGCTATACGCACTTTCATGAAAACACGCTTCTTTGAGGTTTTAAGCTCAGAACGTGAATCTGTGCATGATTCTGGCCTGGGAACTGCTTCAGATCACTGTGCTATGCATATATGGTATCGATTGGTGCAATGTGCATGTCTTGTCATAGGGAAGTGAATATAAGCTTCTGAAGTGAAAATATCCACTTTTTAAAAAACTTTCTTTTTTTTTAGTTCTGTGTGTCAAAAATGTTCATTCTGTGAGTAACAGTGTGAAAGTGACAAACATGAGTGAATTGTCACGATATGACTGAATTGGAGTAAATTTGCTTGCTATCTCCGCCAGGAAGCGAGCTAGAGCCCTGAAACTGTGGCTATACGCACTTTCATGAAAACACGCTTCTTTGAGGTTTTAAGCTCAGAACGTGAATCTGTGCATGTTTCTGGCCTGGGAACTGCTTCAGATCACTTTGGAATGCATATAATGTATCAATTGGTGCAATGTGTTTGTCTTGTCATAGGGAAGTGAATATAACCTTCTGAAGTGAAAATATCCACTTTTTAAAAAACTTTCTTTTTTTTTAGTTCTGTGTGTCAAAAATGTTCATTCTGTGAGAAACAGTGGAAAAGTAACAGTCATGAGTGAATTGTCACGATATGACTGAATTGGAGTAAATTTGCTGCTTTCTCCGCCAGGAAGCGAGCTAGAGCCCTGAAACTGTGGCTATACGCACTTTCATGAAAACACGCTTCTTTGAGGTTTTAAGCTCAGAACGTGAATCTGTGCATGTTTCTGGCCTGGTAACTGCTTCAGATCACTGGGCAATGCATATATGGTATCGAATGGTCCTTTGTGTATGTATTGCAAGTGGGAAGTGAATATAAGCTTCTGAAGTGAAAATATCCACTTTTTAAAAAACTTTCTTTTTTTTTAGTTCTGTGTGTCAAAAATGTTCATTCTGTGAGAAACAGTGGAAAAGTAACAGTCATGAGTGAATTGTCACGATATGACTGAATTGGAGTAAATTTGCTGCTATCTCCGCCAGGAAGCGAGCTAGAGCCCTGAAACTGTGGCTATACGCACTTTCATGAAAACACGCTTCTTTGAGGTTTTAAGCTCAGAACGTGAATCTGTGCATGTTTCTGGCCTGGGAACTGCTTCAGATCACTGGGCAATGCATATATGGTATCGAATGGTCCTTTGTGCATGTATTGCAATTGGGAAGTGAATATAAGCTTCTGAAGTGAATATATGCACTTTTTAAAAAAACTTCTTTTTTTTTAGTTCAGCGTGTCGAAAATGTTAATTCTGAGCGTAACTCCGTAGGAAAGTGACAAACATGAGTGAATTGTCATGATATGACTGAATTGGAGTAAATTTGCTGCTATCTCCGCCAGGAAGCGAGCTAGAGCCCTGAAACTGTGGCTATACGCACTTTCATGAAAACACGCTTCTTTGAGGTTTTAAGCTCAGAACGTGAATCTGTGCATGTTTCTGGCCTGGGAACTGCTTCAGATCACTGGGCAATGCATATATGGTATCGAATGGTCCTTTGTGCATGTATTGCAATTGGGAAGTGAATATAAGCTTCTGAAGTGAATATATGCACTTTTTAAAAAAACTTCTTTTTTTTTAGTTCAGCGTGTCGAAAATGTTAATTCTGAGCGTAACTCCGTAGGAAAGTGACAAACATGAGTGAATTGTCATGATATGACTGAATTGGAGTAAATTTGCTGCTATCTCCGCCAGGAAGCGAGCTAGAGCGCTGAAACTGTGGCTATACGCACTTTCATGAAAACACGCTTCTTTGAGGTTTTAAGCTTGGATCGTGAATCTGTGCATGCTTTTGGCCTGGGAACTGCTTCAGATCACTGTGGAATGCATATGTGGTATTGATTGGTGCACTGGGCATGTATTGCCATTGGGAAGTGAACACAAGCTTCTGAAGTGAAAATATCTACTTTTTATAAAACTTTCTCTTTTTTTAGTTCTGTGTGTCAAAAATGTTCATTCTGTGAGTAACAGTGGGAAAGTAACAATCATGAGTGAATTGTCAGGATATGACTGAATTGGACTAAATTTGATGCTATCTCTGCCAGGAAGCGAGCTAGAGCGCTGAAACTGTGGCTATAAGCACTTTCATTAAAACACACTTCTTTGAGGTTTTAAGCTCAGAACGTGAATCTGTGCATGTTTCTGGCCTGGTAACTGCTTCAGATCACTGGGCAATGCATATATGGTATCGAATGGTCCTTTGTGCATGTATTGCAATTGGGAAGTGAATATAAGCTTCTGAAGTGAATATATGCACTTTTTAAAAAAACTTCTTTTTTTTTAGTTCAGCGTGTCGAAAATGTTAATTCTGAGCGTAACTCCGTAGGAAAGTGACAAACATGAGTGAATTGTCATGATATGACTGAATTGGAGTGAATTTGCTGCTATCTCTGGAAGGAAGCGAGCTAGAGCGCTGAAACTGGCTGTACGCACTTTCATGAAAACACGCTTCATTGAGGTTTTAAGCTTGGATCGTGAATCTGTGCATGCTTCTGGCCTGGGAACTGCTTCAGATCACTGTGGAATGCATATGTGGTATTGATTGGTACACTGGGCATGTATTGCCATTGGGAAGTGAACACAAGCTTCTGAAGTGAAAATATCTACTTTTTATAAAACTTTCTCTTTTTTTAGTTCTGTGTGTCAAAAATGTTCATTCTGTGAGTAACAGTGGGAAAGTAACAATCATGAGTGAATTGTCAGGATATGACTGAATTGGACTAAATTTGCTGCTATCTCTGCCAGGAAGCGAGCTAGAGCGCTGAAACTGTGGCTATACGCACTTTCATGAAAACACGCTTCTTTGAGGTTTTAAGCTCAGAACGTGAATCTGTGCATGATTCTGGCCTGGGAACTGCTTCAGATCACTGTGCTATGCATATATGGTATCGATTGGTGCAATGTGCATGTCTTGTCATAGGGAAGTGAATATAAGCTTCTGAAGTGAAAATATCCACTTTTTAAAAAACTTTCTTTTTTTTTAGTTCTGTGTGTCAAAAATGTTCATTCTGTGAGTAACAGTGTGAAAGTGACAAACATGAGTGAATTGTCACGATATGACTGAATTGGAGTAAATTTGCTGCTATCTCCGCCAGGAAGCGAGCTAGAGCCCTGAAACTGTGGCTATACGCACTTTCATGAAAACACGCTTCTTTGAGGTTTTAAGCTCAGAACGTGAATCTGTGCATGTTTCTGGCCTGGGAACTGCTTCAGATCACTGTGGAATGCATATAATGTATCAATTGGTGCAATGTGTTTGTCTTGTCATAGGGAAGTGAATATAAGCTTCTGAAGTGAAAATATCCACTTTTTAAAAAACTTTCTTTTTTTTTAGTTCTGTGTGTCAAAAATGTTCATTCTGTGAGAAACAGTGGAAAAGTAACAGTCATGAGTGAATTGTCATGATATGACTGAATTGGAGTGAATTTGCTGCTATCTCTGTAAGGAAGCGAGCTAGAGCGCTGAAACTGTGGCTATACGCACTTTCATGAAAACACGCTTCTTTGAGGTTTTAAGCTTGGATCGTGAATCTGTGCATGCTTTTGGCCTGGGAACTGCTTCAGATCACTGTGGAATGCATATGTGGTATTGATTGGTACACTGGGCATGTATTGCCATTGGGAAGTGAACACAAGCTTCTGAAGTGAAAATATCTACTTTTTATAAAACTTTCTCTTTTTTTAGTTCTGTGTGTCAAAAATGTTCATTCTGTGAGTAACAGTGGGAAAGTAAAAATCATGAGTGAATTGTCAGGATATGACTGAATTGGAGTAAATTTGCTGCTATCTCCGCCAGGAAGCGAGCTAGAGCCCTGAAACTGTGGCTATACGCACTTTCATGAAAACACGCTTCTTTGAGGTTTTAAGCTCAGAACGTGAATCTGTGCATGTTTCTGGCCTGGGAACTGCTTCAGATCACTGGGCAATGCATATATGGTATCGAATGGTCCTTTGTGCATGTATTGCAATTGGGAAGTGAATATAAGCTTCTGAAGTGAATATATGCACTTTTTAAAAAAACTTTTTTTTTTTTAGTTCTGTGTGTCAAAAATGTTCATTCTGTGAGAAACAGTGGAAAAGTAACAGTCATGAGTGAATTGTCACGATATGACTGAATTGGAGTAAATTTGCTGCTATCTCCGCCAGGAAGCGAGCTAGAGCCCTGAAACTGTGGCTATACGCACTTTCATGAAAACACGCTTCTTTGAGGTTTTAAGCTCAGAACGTGAATCTGTGCATGTTTCTGGCCTGGGAACTGCTTCAGATCACTGTAGAATGCATATAATGTATCAATTGGTGCAATGTGTTTGTCTTGTCATAGGGAAGTGAATATAAGCTTCTGAAGTGAAAATATCCACTTTTTAAAAAACTTTCTTTTTTTTTAGTTCTGTGTGTCAAAAATGTTCATTCTGTGAGAAACAGTGGAAAAGTAACAGTCATGAGTGAATTGTCACGATATGACTGAATTGGAGTAAATTTGCTGCTATCTCCGCCAGGAAGCGAGCTAGAGCCCTGAAACTGTGGCTATACGCACTTTCATGAAAACACGCTTCTTTGAGGTTTTAAGCTCAGAACGTGAATCTGTGCATGTTTCTGGCCTGGGAACTGCTTCAGATCACTGGGCAATGCATATATGGTATCGAATGGTCCTTTGTGCATGTATTGCAATTGGGAAGTGAATATAAGCTTCTGAAGTGAATATATGCACTTTTTAAAAAAACTTCTTTTTTTTTAGTTCAGCGTGTCGAAAATGTTAATTCTGAGCGTAACTCCGTAGGAAAGTGACAAACATGAGTGAATTGTCATGATATGACTGAATTGGAGTGAATTTGCTGCTATCTCTGGAAGGAAGCGAGCTAGAGCGCTGAAACTGGCTATACGCACTTTCATGAAAACACGCTTCTTTGAGGTTTTAAGCTTGGATCGTGAATCTGTGCATGCTTCTGGCCTGGGAACTGCTTCAGATCACTGTGGAATGCATATGTGGTATTGATTGGTACACTGGGCATGTATTGCCATTGGGAAGTGAACACAAGCTTCTGAAGTGAAAATATCTACTTTTTATAAAACTTTCTCTTTTTTTAGTTCTGTGTGTCAAAAATGTTCATTCTGTGAGTAACAGTGGGAAAGTAACAATCATGAGTGAATTGTCAGGATATGACTGAATTGGACTAAATTTGATGCTATCTCTGCCAGGAAGCGAGCTAGAGCGCTGAAACTGTGGCTATACGCACTTTCATGAAAACACGCTTCTTTGAGGTTTTAAGCTCAGAACGTGAATCTGTGCATGATTCTGGCCTGGGAACTGCTTCAGATCACTGTGCTATGCATATATGGTATCGATTGGTGCAATGTGCATGTCTTGTCATAGGGAAGTGAATATAAGCTTCTGAAGTGAAAATATCCACTTTTTAAAAAACTTTCTTTTTTTTTAGTTCTGTGTGTCAAAAATGTTCATTCTGTGAGTAACAGTGTGAAAGTGACAAACATGAGTGAATTGTCACGATATGACTGAATTGGAGTAAATTTGCTTGCTATCTCCGCCAGGAAGCGAGCTAGAGCCCTGAAACTGTGGCTATACGCACTTTCATGAAAACACGCTTCTTTGAGGTTTTAAGCTCAGAACGTGAATCTGTGCATGTTTCTGGCCTGGGAACTGCTTCAGATCACTTTGGAATGCATATAATGTATCAATTGGTGCAATGTGTTTGTCTTGTCATAGGGAAGTGAATATAACCTTCTGAAGTGAAAATATCCACTTTTTAAAAAACTTTCTTTTTTTTTAGTTCTGTGTGTCAAAAATGTTCATTCTGTGAGAAACAGTGGAAAAGTAACAGTCATGAGTGAATTGTCACGATATGACTGAATTGGAGTAAATTTGCTGCTATCTCCGCCAGGAAGCGAGCTAGAGCCCTGAAACTGTGGCTATACGCACTTTCATGAAAACACGCTTCTTTGAGGTTTTAAGCTCAGAACGTGAATCTGTGCATGTTTCTGGCCTGGTAACTGCTTCAGATCACTGGGCAATGCATATATGGTATCGAATGGTCCTTTGTGCATGTATTGCAATTGGGAAGTGAATATAAGCTTCTGAAGTGAAAATATCCACTTTTTAAAAAACTTTCTTTTTTTTTAGTTCTGTGTGTCAAAAATGTTCATTCTGTGAGAAACAGTGGAAAAGTAACAGTCATGAGTGAATTGTCACGATATGACTGAATTGGAGTAAATTTGCTGCTATCTCCGCCAGGAAGCGAGCTAGAGCCCTGAAACTGTGGCTATACGCACTTTCATGAAAACACGCTTCTTTGAGGTTTTAAGCTCAGAACGTGAATCTGTGCATGTTTCTGGCCTGGGAACTGCTTCAGATCACTGGGCAATGCATATATGGTATCGAATGGTCCTTTGTGCATGTATTGCAATTGGGAAGTGAATATAAGCTTCTGAAGTGAATATATGCACTTTTTAAAAAAACTTCTTTTTTTTTAGTTCAGCGTGTCGAAAATGTTAATTCTGAGCGTAACTCCGTAGGAAAGTGACAAACATGAGTGAATTGTCATGATATGACTGAATTGGAGTAAATTTGCTGCTATCTCCGCCAGGAAGCGAGCTAGAGCGCTGAAACTGTGGCTATACGCACTTTCATGAAAACACGCTTCTTTGAGGTTTTAAGCTTGGATCGTGAATCTGTGCATGCTTTTGGCCTGGGAACTGCTTCAGATCACTGTGGAATGCATATGTGGTATTGATTGGTGCACTGGGCATGTATTGCCATTGGGAAGTGAACACAAGCTTCTGAAGTGAAAATATCTACTTTTTATAAAACTTTCTCTTTTTTTAGTTCTGTGTGTCAAAAATGTTCATTCTGTGAGTAACAGTGGGAAAGTAACAATCATGAGTGAATTGTCAGGATATGACTGAATTGGACTAAATTTGATGCTATCTCTGCCAGGAAGCGAGCTAGAGCGCTGAAACTGTGGCTATAAGCACTTTCTTTAAAACACACTTCTTTGAGGTTTTAAGCTCAGAACGTGAATCTGTGCATGTTTCTGGCCTGGTAACTGCTTCAGATCACTGGGCAATGCATATATGGTATCGAATGGTCCTTTGTGCATGTATTGCAATTGGGAAGTGAATATAAGCTTCTGAAGTGAATATATGCACTTTTTAAAAAAACTTCTTTTTTTTTAGTTCAGCGTGTCGAAAATGTTAATTCTGAGCGTAACTCCGTAGGAAAGTGACAAACATGAGTGAATTGTCATGATATGACTGAATTGGAGTGAATTTGCTGCTATCTCTGGAAGGAAGCGAGCTAGAGCGCTGAAACTGGCTGTACGCACTTTCATGAAAACACGCTTCATTGAGGTTTTAAGCTTGGATCGTGAATCTGTGCATGCTTCTGGCCTGGGAACTGCTTCAGATCACTGTGGAATGCATATGTGGTATTGATTGGTACACTGGGCATGTATTGCCATTGGGAAGTGAACACAAGCTTCTGAAGTGAAAATATCTACTTTTTATAAAACTTTCTCTTTTTTTAGTTCTGTGTGTCAAAAATGTTCATTCTGTGAGTAACAGTGGGAAAGTAACAATCATGAGTGAATTGTCAGGATATGACTGAATTGGACTAAATTTGCTGCTATCTCTGCCAGGAAGCGAGCTAGAGCGCTGAAACTGTGGCTATACGCACTTTCATGAAAACACGCTTCTTTGAGGTTTTAAGCTCAGAACGTGAATCTGTGCATGATTCTGGCCTGGGAACTGCTTCAGATCACTGTGCTATGCATATATGGTATCGATTGGTGCAATGTGCATGTCTTGTCATAGGGAAGTGAATATAAGCTTCTGAAGTGAAAATATCCACTTTTTAAAAAACTTTCTTTTTTTTTAGTTCTGTGTGTCAAAAATGTTCATTCTGTGAGTAACAGTGTGAAAGTGACAAACATGAGTGAATTGTCACGATATGACTGAATTGGAGTAAATTTGCTTGCTATCTCCGCCAGGAAGCGAGCTAGAGCCCTGAAACTGTGGCTATACGCACTTTCATGAAAACACGCTTCTTTGAGGTTTTAAGCTCAGAACGTGAATCTGTGCATGTTTCTGGCCTGGGAACTGCTTCAGATCACTTTGGAATGCATATAATGTATCAATTGGTGCAATGTGTTTGTCTTGTCATAGGGAAGTGAATATAAGCTTCTGAAGTGAAAATATCCACTTTTTAAAAAACTTTCTTTTTTTTTAGTTCTGTGTGTCAAAAATGTTCATTCTGTGAGAAACAGTGGAAAAGTAACAGTCATGAGTGAATTGTCACGATATGACTGAATTGGAGTAAATTTGCTGCTATCTCCGCCAGGAAGCGAGCTAGAGCCCTGAAACTGTGGCTATACGCACTTTCATGAAAACACGCTTCTTTGAGGTTTTAAGCTCAGAACGTGAATCTGTGCATGTTTCTGGCCTGGGAACTGCTTCAGATCACTGGGCAATGCATATATGGTATCGAATGGTCCTTTGTGCATGTATTGCAATTGGGAAGTGAATATAAGCTTCTGAAGTGAATATATGCACTTTTTAAAAAAACTTCTTTTTTTTTAGTTCAGCGTGTCGAAAATGTTAATTCTGAGCGTAACTCCGTAGGAAAGTGACAAACATGAGTGAATTGTCATGATATGACTGAATTGGAGTAAATTTGCTGCTATCTCCGCCAGGAAGCGAGCTAGAGCGCTGAAACTGTGGCTATACGCACTTTCATGAAAACACGCTTCTTTGAGGTTTTAAGCTTGGATCGTGAATCTGTGCATGCTTTTGGCCTGGGAACTGCTTCAGATCACTGTGGAATGCATATGTGGTATTGATTGGTGCACTGGGCATGTATTGCCATTGGGAAGTGAACACAAGCTTCTGAAGTGAAAATATCTACTTTTTATAAAACTTTCTCTTTTTTTAGTTCTGTGTGTCAAAAATGTTCATTCTGTGAGTAACAGTGGGAAAGTAACAATCATGAGTGAATTGTCAGGATATGACTGAATTGGACTAAATTTGATGCTATCTCTGCCAGGAAGCGAGCTAGAGCGCTGAAACTGTGGCTATAAGCACTTTCATTAAAACACACTTCTTTGAGGTTTTAAGCTCAGAACGTGAATCTGTGCATGTTTCTGGCCTGGTAACTGCTTCAGATCACTGGGCAATGCATATATGGTATCGAATGGTCCTTTGTGCATGTATTGCAATTGGGAAGTGAATATAAGCTTCTGAAGTGAATATATGCACTTTTTAAAAAAACTTCTTTTTTTTTAGTTCAGCGTGTCGAAAATGTTAATTCTGAGCGTAACTCCGTAGGAAAGTGACAAACATGAGTGAATTGTCATGATATGACTGAATTGGAGTGAATTTGCTGCTATCTCTGGAAGGAAGCGAGCTAGAGCGCTGAAACTGGCTGTACGCACTTTCATGAAAACACGCTTCATTGAGGTTTTAAGCTTGGATCGTGAATCTGTGCATGCTTCTGGCCTGGGAACTGCTTCAGATCACTGTGGAATGCATATGTGGTATTGATTGGTACACTGGGCATGTATTGCCATTGGGAAGTGAACACAAGCTTCTGAAGTGAAAATATCTACTTTTTATAAAACTTTCTCTTTTTTTAGTTCTGTGTGTCAAAAATGTTCATTCTGTGAGTAACAGTGGGAAAGTAACAATCATGAGTGAATTGTCAGGATATGACTGAATTGGACTAAATTTGCTGCTATCTCTGCCAGGAAGCGAGCTAGAGCGCTGAAACTGTGGCTATACGCACTTTCATGAAAACACGCTTCTTTGAGGTTTTAAGCTCAGAACGTGAATCTGTGCATGATTCTGGCCTGGGAACTGCTTCAGATCACTGTGCTATGCATATATGGTATCGATTGGTGCAATGTGCATGTCTTGTCATAGGGAAGTGAATATAAGCTTCTGAAGTGAAAATATCCACTTTTTAAAAAACTTTCTTTTTTTTTAGTTCTGTGTGTCAAAAATGTTCATTCTGTGAGTAACAGTGTGAAAGTGACAAACATGAGTGAATTGTCACGATATGACTGAATTGGAGTAAATTTGCTGCTATCTCCGCCAGGAAGCGAGCTAGAGCCCTGAAACTGTGGCTATACGCACTTTCATGAAAACACGCTTCTTTGAGGTTTTAAGCTCAGAACGTGAATCTGTGCATGTTTCTGGCCTGGGAACTGCTTCAGATCACTGTGGAATGCATATAATGTATCAATTGGTGCAATGTGTTTGTCTTGTCATAGGGAAGTGAATATAAGCTTCTGAAGTGAAAATATCCACTTTTTAAAAAACTTTCTTTTTTTTTAGTTCTGTGTGTCAAAAATGTTCATTCTGTGAGAAACAGTGGAAAAGTAACAGTCATGAGTGAATTGTCATGATATGACTGAATTGGAGTGAATTTGCTGCTATCTCTGTAAGGAAGCGAGCTAGAGCGCTGAAACTGTGGCTATACGCACTTTCATGAAAACACGCTTCTTTGAGGTTTTAAGCTTGGATCGTGAATCTGTGCATGCTTTTGGCCTGGGAACTGCTTCAGATCACTGTGGAATGCATATGTGGTATTGATTGGTACACTGGGCATGTATTGCCATTGGGAAGTGAACACAAGCTTCTGAAGTGAAAATATCTACTTTTTATAAAACTTTCTCTTTTTTTAGTTCTGTGTGTCAAAAATGTTCATTCTGTGAGTAACAGTGGGAAAGTAAAAATCATGAGTGAATTGTCAGGATATGACTGAATTGGAGTAAATTTGCTGCTATCTCCGCCAGGAAGCGAGCTAGAGCCCTGAAACTGTGGCTATACGCACTTTCATGAAAACACGCTTCTTTGAGGTTTTAAGCTCAGAACGTGAATCTGTGCATGTTTCTGGCCTGGGAACTGCTTCAGATCACTGGGCAATGCATATATGGTATCGAATGGTCCTTTGTGCATGTATTGCAATTGGGAAGTGAATATAAGCTTCTGAAGTGAATATATGCACTTTTTAAAAAAACTTTTTTTTTTTTAGTTCTGTGTGTCAAAAATGTTCATTCTGTGAGAAACAGTGGAAAAGTAACAGTCATGAGTGAATTGTCACGATATGACTGAATTGGAGTAAATTTGCTGCTATCTCCGCCAGGAAGCGAGCTAGAGCCCTGAAACTGTGGCTATACGCACTTTCATGAAAACACGCTTCTTTGAGGTTTTAAGCTCAGAACGTGAATCTGTGCATGTTTCTGGCCTGGGAACTGCTTCAGATCACTGTAGAATGCATATAATGTATCAATTGGTGCAATGTGTTTGTCTTGTCATAGGGAAGTGAATATAAGCTTCTGAAGTGAAAATATCCACTTTTTAAAAAACTTTCTTTTTTTTTAGTTCTGTGTGTCAAAAATGTTCATTCTGTGAGAAACAGTGGAAAAGTAACAGTCATGAGTGAATTGTCACGATATGACTGAATTGGAGTAAATTTGCTGCTATCTCCGCCAGGAAGCGAGCTAGAGCCCTGAAACTGTGGCTATACGCACTTTCATGAAAACACGCTTCTTTGAGGTTTTAAGCTCAGAACGTGAATCTGTGCATGTTTCTGGCCTGGGAACTGCTTCAGATCACTTTGGAATGCATATAATGTATCAATTGGTGCAATGTGTTTGTCTTGTCATAGGGAAGTGAATATAACCTTCTGAAGTGAAAATATCCACTTTTTAAAAAACTTTCTTTTTTTTTAGTTCTGTGTGTCAAAAATGTTCATTCTGTGAGAAACAGTGGAAAAGTAACAGTCATGAGTGAATTGTCACGATATGACTGAATTGGAGTAAATTTGCTGCTATCTCCGCCAGGAAGCGAGCTAGAGCCCTGAAACTGTGGCTATACGCACTTTCATGAAAACACGCTTCTTTGAGGTTTTAAGCTCAGAACGTGAATCTGTGCATGTTTCTGGCCTGGTAACTGCTTCAGATCACTGGGCAATGCATATATGGTATCGAATGGTCCTTTGTGCATGTATTGCAATTGGGAAGTGAATATAAGCTTCTGAAGTGAAAATATCCACTTTTTAAAAAACTTTCTTTTTTTTTAGTTCTGTGTGTCAAAAATGTTCATTCTGTGAGAAACAGTGGAAAAGTAACAGTCATGAGTGAATTGTCACGATATGACTGAATTGGAGTAAATTTGCTGCTATCTCCGCCAGGAAGCGAGCTAGAGCCCTGAAACTGTGGCTATACGCACTTTCATGAAAACACGCTTCTTTGAGGTTTTAAGCTCAGAACGTGAATCTGTGCATGTTTCTGGCCTGGGAACTGCTTCAGATCACTGGGCAATGCATATATGGTATCGAATGGTCCTTTGTGCATGTATTGCAATTGGGAAGTGAATATAAGCTTCTGAAGTGAATATATGCACTTTTTAAAAAAACTTCTTTTTTTTTAGTTCAGCGTGTCGAAAATGTTAATTCTGAGCGTAACTCCGTAGGAAAGTGACAAACATGAGTGAATTGTCATGATATGACTGAATTGGAGTAAATTTGCTGCTATCTCCGCCAGGAAGCGAGCTAGAGCGCTGAAACTGTGGCTATACGCACTTTCATGAAAACACGCTTCTTTGAGGTTTTAAGCTTGGATCGTGAATCTGTGCATGCTTTTGGCCTGGGAACTGCTTCAGATCACTGTGGAATGCATATGTGGTATTGATTGGTGCACTGGGCATGTATTGCCATTGGGAAGTGAACACAAGCTTCTGAAGTGAAAATATCTACTTTTTATAAAACTTTCTCTTTTTTTAGTTCTGTGTGTCAAAAATGTTCATTCTGTGAGTAACAGTGGGAAAGTAACAATCATGAGTGAATTGTCAGGATATGACTGAATTGGACTAAATTTGATGCTATCTCTGCCAGGAAGCGAGCTAGAGCGCTGAAACTGTGGCTATAAGCACTTTCTTTAAAACACACTTCTTTGAGGTTTTAAGCTCAGAACGTGAATCTGTGCATGTTTCTGGCCTGGTAACTGCTTCAGATCACTGGGCAATGCATATATGGTATCGAATGGTCCTTTGTGCATGTATTGCAATTGGGAAGTGAATATAAGCTTCTGAAGTGAATATATGCACTTTTTAAAAAAACTTCTTTTTTTTTAGTTCAGCGTGTCGAAAATGTTAATTCTGAGCGTAACTCCGTAGGAAAGTGACAAACATGAGTGAATTGTCATGATATGACTGAATTGGAGTGAATTTGCTGCTATCTCTGGAAGGAAGCGAGCTAGAGCGCTGAAACTGGCTGTACGCACTTTCATGAAAACACGCTTCATTGAGGTTTTAAGCTTGGATCGTGAATCTGTGCATGCTTCTGGCCTGGGAACTGCTTCAGATCACTGTGGAATGCATATGTGGTATTGATTGGTACACTGGGCATGTATTGCCATTGGGAAGTGAACACAAGCTTCTGAAGTGAAAATATCTACTTTTTATAAAACTTTCTCTTTTTTTAGTTCTGTGTGTCAAAAATGTTCATTCTGTGAGTAACAGTGGGAAAGTAACAATCATGAGTGAATTGTCAGGATATGACTGAATTGGACTAAATTTGCTGCTATCTCTGCCAGGAAGCGAGCTAGAGCGCTGAAACTGTGGCTATACGCACTTTCATGAAAACACGCTTCTTTGAGGTTTTAAGCTCAGAACGTGAATCTGTGCATGATTCTGGCCTGGGAACTGCTTCAGATCACTGTGCTATGCATATATGGTATCGATTGGTGCAATGTGCATGTCTTGTCATAGGGAAGTGAATATAAGCTTCTGAAGTGAAAATATCCACTTTTTAAAAAACTTTCTTTTTTTTTAGTTCTGTGTGTCAAAAATGTTCATTCTGTGAGTAACAGTGTGAAAGTGACAAACATGAGTGAATTGTCACGATATGACTGAATTGGAGTAAATTTGCTTGCTATCTCCGCCAGGAAGCGAGCTAGAGCCCTGAAACTGTGGCTATACGCACTTTCATGAAAACACGCTTCTTTGAGGTTTTAAGCTCAGAACGTGAATCTGTGCATGTTTCTGGCCTGGGAACTGCTTCAGATCACTTTGGAATGCATATAATGTATCAATTGGTGCAATGTGTTTGTCTTGTCATAGGGAAGTGAATATAACCTTCTGAAGTGAAAATATCCACTTTTTAAAAAACTTTCTTTTTTTTTAGTTCTGTGTGTCAAAAATGTTCATTCTGTGAGAAACAGTGGAAAAGTAACAGTCATGAGTGAATTGTCACGATATGACTGAATTGGAGTAAATTTGCTGCTATCTCCGCCAGGAAGCGAGCTAGAGCCCTGAAACTGTGGCTATACGCACTTTCATGAAAACACGCTTCTTTGAGGTTTTAAGCTCAGAACGTGAATCTGTGCATGTTTCTGGCCTGGGAACTGCTTCAGATCACTTTGGAATGCATATAATGTATCAATTGGTGCAATGTGTTTGTCTTGTCATAGGGAAGTGAATATAACCTTCTGAAGTGAAAATATCCACTTTTTAAAAAACTTTCTTTTTTTTTAGTTCTGTGTGTCAAAAATGTTCATTCTGTGAGAAACAGTGGAAAAGTAACAGTCATGAGTGAATTGTCACGATATGACTGAATTGGAGTAAATTTGCTGCTATCTCCGCCAGGAAGCGAGCTAGAGCCCTGAAACTGTGGCTATACGCACTTTCATGAAAACACGCTTCTTTGAGGTTTTAAGCTCAGAACGTGAATCTGTGCATGTTTCTGGCCTGGTAACTGCTTCAGATCACTGGGCAATGCATATATGGTATCGAATGGTCCTTTGTGCATGTATTGCAATTGGGAAGTGAATATAAGCTTCTGAAGTGAAAATATCCACTTTTTAAAAAACTTTCTTTTTTTTTAGTTCTGTGTGTCAAAAATGTTCATTCTGTGAGAAACAGTGGAAAAGTAACAGTCATGAGTGAATTGTCACGATATGACTGAATTGGAGTAAATTTGCTGCTATCTCCGCCAGGAAGCGAGCTAGAGCCCTGAAACTGTGGCTATACGCACTTTCATGAAAACACGCTTCTTTGAGGTTTTAAGCTCAGAACGTGAATCTGTGCATGTTTCTGGCCTGGGAACTGCTTCAGATCACTGGGCAATGCATATATGGTATCGAATGGTCCTTTGTGCATGTATTGCAATTGGGAAGTGAATATAAGCTTCTGAAGTGAATATATGCACTTTTTAAAAAAACTTCTTTTTTTTTAGTTCAGCGTGTCGAAAATGTTAATTCTGAGCGTAACTCCGTAGGAAAGTGACAAACATGAGTGAATTGTCATGATATGACTGAATTGGAGTAAATTTGCTGCTATCTCCGCCAGGAAGCGAGCTAGAGCGCTGAAACTGTGGCTATACGCACTTTCATGAAAACACGCTTCTTTGAGGTTTTAAGCTTGGATCGTGAATCTGTGCATGCTTTTGGCCTGGGAACTGCTTCAGATCACTGTGGAATGCATATGTGGTATTGATTGGTGCACTGGGCATGTATTGCCATTGGGAAGTGAACACAAGCTTCTGAAGTGAAAATATCTACTTTTTATAAAACTTTCTCTTTTTTTAGTTCTGTGTGTCAAAAATGTTCATTCTGTGAGTAACAGTGGGAAAGTAACAATCATGAGTGAATTGTCAGGATATGACTGAATTGGACTAAATTTGATGCTATCTCTGCCAGGAAGCGAGCTAGAGCGCTGAAACTGTGGCTATAAGCACTTTCTTTAAAACACACTTCTTTGAGGTTTTAAGCTCAGAACGTGAATCTGTGCATGTTTCTGGCCTGGTAACTGCTTCAGATCACTGGGCAATGCATATATGGTATCGAATGGTCCTTTGTGCATGTATTGCAATTGGGAAGTGAATATAAGCTTCTGAAGTGAATATATGCACTTTTTAAAAAAACTTCTTTTTTTTTAGTTCAGCGTGTCGAAAATGTTAATTCTGAGCGTAACTCCGTAGGAAAGTGACAAACATGAGTGAATTGTCATGATATGACTGAATTGGAGTGAATTTGCTGCTATCTCTGGAAGGAAGCGAGCTAGAGCGCTGAAACTGGCTGTACGCACTTTCATGAAAACACGCTTCATTGAGGTTTTAAGCTTGGATCGTGAATCTGTGCATGCTTCTGGCCTGGGAACTGCTTCAGATCACTGTGGAATGCATATGTGGTATTGATTGGTACACTGGGCATGTATTGCCATTGGGAAGTGAACACAAGCTTCTGAAGTGAAAATATCTACTTTTTATAAAACTTTCTCTTTTTTTAGTTCTGTGTGTCAAAAATGTTCATTCTGTGAGTAACAGTGGGAAAGTAACAATCATGAGTGAATTGTCAGGATATGACTGAATTGGACTAAATTTGCTGCTATCTCTGCCAGGAAGCGAGCTAGAGCGCTGAAACTGTGGCTATACGCACTTTCATGAAAACACGCTTCTTTGAGGTTTTAAGCTCAGAACGTGAATCTGTGCATGATTCTGGCCTGGGAACTGCTTCAGATCACTGTGCTATGCATATATGGTATCGATTGGTGCAATGTGCATGTCTTGTCATAGGGAAGTGAATATAAGCTTCTGAAGTGAAAATATCCACTTTTTAAAAAACTTTCTTTTTTTTTAGTTCTGTGTGTCAAAAATGTTCATTCTGTGAGTAACAGTGTGAAAGTGACAAACATGAGTGAATTGTCACGATATGACTGAATTGGAGTAAATTTGCTTGCTATCTCCGCCAGGAAGCGAGCTAGAGCCCTGAAACTGTGGCTATACGCACTTTCATGAAAACACGCTTCTTTGAGGTTTTAAGCTCAGAACGTGAATCTGTGCATGTTTCTGGCCTGGGAACTGCTTCAGATCACTTTGGAATGCATATAATGTATCAATTGGTGCAATGTGTTTGTCTTGTCATAGGGAAGTGAATATAAGCTTCTGAAGTGAAAATATCCACTTTTTAAAAAACTTTCTTTTTTTTTAGTTCTGTGTGTCAAAAATGTTCATTCTGTGAGAAACAGTGGAAAAGTAACAGTCATGATTGAATTGTCACGATATGACTGAATTGGAGTAAATTTGCTGCTATCTCCGCCAGGAAGCGAGCTAGAGCCCTGAAACTGTGGCTATACGCACTTTCATGAAAACACGCTTCTTTGAGGTTTTAAGCTCAGAACGTGAATCTGTGCATGTTTCTGGCCTGGTAACTGCTTCAGATCACTGGGCAATGCATATATGGTATCGAATGGTCCTTTGTGCATGTATTGCAATTGGGAAGTGAATATAAGCTTCTGAAGTGAATATAAGCACTTTTTAAAAAAACTTCTTTTTTTTTAGTTCTGTGTGTCAAAAATGTTCATTCTGTGAGAAACAGTGGAAAAGTAACAGTCATGAGTGAATTGTCACGATATGACTGAATTGGAGTAAATTTGCTGCTATCTCCGCCAGGAAGCGAGCTAGAGCGCTGAAACTGTGGCTATACGCACTTTCATGAAAACACGCTTCTTTGAGGTTTTAAGCTTGGATCGTGAATCTGTGCATGCTTTTGGCCTGGGAACTGCTTCAGATCACTGTGGAATGCATATGTGGTATTGATTGGTGCACTGGGCATGTATTGCCATTGGGAAGTGAACACAAGCTTCTGAAGTGAAAATATCTACTTTTTATAAAACTTTCTCTTTTTTTAGTTCTGTGTGTCAAAAATGTTCATTCTGTGAGTAACAGTGGGAAAGTAACAATCATGAGTGAATTGTCAGGATATGACTGAATTGGACTAAATTTGATGCTATCTCTGCCAGGAAGCGAGCTAGAGCGCTGAAACTGTGGCTATAAGCACTTTCATTAAAACACACTTCTTTGAGGTTTTAAGCTCAGAACGTGAATCTGTGCATGTTTCTGGCTTGGGAACTGCTTCAGATCACTTTGCAATGCTTATGTGCTATTGATTGGTCCTTTGAGCATGTATTGCCTTTGGGAAGTGAACACAAGCTTCTGAAGTGAAAATATCTACTTTTTATAAAACTTTCTTTTTTTTTAATTATGTGAGTCAAAAATGTTCATTCTGTGAGTAACAGCGGGAAAGTGACAAACATGAGTGAATTGTCACGATATGACTGAATAGGAGTTAATATGCTGCTATCTCTGTAAGGAAGCGAGCTAGAGCGCTGAAACTGTGGCTATACGCACTTTCATGAAAACACGCTTCTTTGAGGTTTTAAGCTCAGAACGTGAATCTGTGCATGTTTCTGGCCTGGATACTGCTTCAGATCACTGGGCAATGCATATATGGTATCGAATGGTCCTTTGTGCATGTATTGCCATTGGGAAGTGAATATAAGCTTCTGAAGTGAATATATGCACTTTTTAAAAACTTTCTTTTTTTTTTAGTTCAGCGTGTCAAAAATGTTCATTCTGTGCGTAACTCAGAAGGAAAGTGACAAAAATGAGTGAATTGTCATTATATGAGTGAATTTGCTGCTATCTCTGGAAGGAAGCGAGCTAGAGCCCTGAAACTGTGGCTATACGCACTTTCATGAAAACACGCTTCTTTGGGGTTTTAAGCTCAGAACGTGAATCTGTGCATGTTTCTGGCCTGGTAACTGCTTCAGATCACTGGGCAATGCATATATGGTATCGAATGGTCCTTTGTGCATGTATTGCAATTGGGAAGTGAATATAAGCTTCTGAAGTGAATATATGCACTTTTTAAAAAAACTTCTTTTTTTTTAGTTCTGTGTGTCAAAAATGTTCATTCTGTGAGAAACAGTGGAAAAGTAACAGTCATGAGTGAATTGTCACGATATGACTGAATTGGAGTAAATTTGCTGCTATCTCCGCCAGGAAGCGAGCTAGAGCCCTGAAACTGTGGCTATACGCACTTTCATGAAAACACGCTTCTTTGAGGTTTTAAGCTCAGAACGTGAATCTGTGCATGTTTCTGGCCTGGGAACTGCTTCAGATCACTGTGGAATGCATATAATGTATCAATTGGTGCAATGTGTTTGTCTTGTCATAGGGAAGTGAATATTTGCTTCTGAAGTGAAAATATCCACTTTTTAAAAAACTTTCTTTTTTTTTAGTTCTGTGTGTCAAAAATGTTCATTCTGTGAGAAACAGTGGAAAAGTAACAGTCATGAGTGAATTGTCACGATATGACTGAATTGGAGTAAATTTGCTGCTATCTCCGCCAGGAAGCGAGCTAGAGCCCTGAAACTGTGGCTATATGCACTTTCATGAAAACACGCTTCTTTGAGGTTTTAAGCTCAGAACGTGAATCTGTGCATGTTTCTGGCCTGGGAACTGCTTCAGATCACTGGGCAATGCATATATGGTATCGAATGGTCCTTTGTGCATGTATTGCAATTGGGAAGTGAATATAAGCTTCTGAAGTGAATATATGCACTTTTTAAAAAAACTTCTTTTTTTTTAGTTCAGCGTGTCGAAAATGTTAATTCTGAGCGTAACTCCGTAGGAAAGTGACAAACATGAGTGAATTGTCATGATATGACTGAATTGGAGTGAATTTGCTGCTATCTCTGTAAGGAAGCGAGCTAGAGCGCTGAAACTGTGGCTATATGCACTTTCATGAAAACACGCTTCTTTGAGGTTTTAAGCTTGGATCGTGAATCTGTGCATGCTTTTGGCCTGGGAACTGCTTCAGATCACTGTGGAATGCATATGTGGTATTGATTGGTGCACTGGGCATGTATTGCCATTGGGAAGTGAACACAAGCTTCTGAAGTGAAAATATCTACTTTTTATAAAACTTTCTCTTTTTTTAGTTCTGTGTGTCAAAAATGTTCATTCTGTGAGTAACAGTGGGAAAGTAACAATCATGAGTGAATTGTCAGGATATGACTGAATTGGACTAAATTTGATGCTATCTCTGCCAGGAAGCGAGCTAGAGCGCTGAAACTGTGGCTATACGCACTTTCATGAAAACACGCTTCTTTGAGGTTTTAAGCTCAGAACGTGAATCTGTGCATGATTCTGGCCTGGGAACTGCTTCAGATCACTGTGCTATGCATATATGGTATCGATTGGTGCAATGTGCATGTCTTGTCATAGGGAAGTGAATATAAGCTTCTGAAGTGAAAATATCCACTTTTTAAAAAACTTTCTTTTTTTTTAGTTCTGTGTGTCAAAAATGTTCATTCTGTGAGTAACAGTGTGAAAGTGACAAACATGAGTGAATTGTCACGATATGACTGAATTGGAGTAAATTTGCTGCTATCTCCGCCAGGAAGCGAGCTAGAGCCCTGAAACTGTGGCTATACGCACTTTCATGAAAACACGCTTCTTTGAGGTTTTAAGCTCAGAACGTGAATCTGTGCATGTTTCTGGCCTGGGAACTGCTTCAGATCACTGTGGAATGCATATAATGTATCAATTGGTGCAATGTGTTTGTCTTGTCATAGGGAAGTGAATATAAGCTTCTGAAGTGAAAATATCCACTTTTTAAAAAACTTTCTTTTTTTTTAGTTCTGTGTGTCAAAAATGCTCATTCTGTGAGTAACAGTGGAAAAGTAACAGTCATGAGTGAATTGTCACGATATGACTGAATTGGAGTAAATTTGCTGCTATCTCGGCCAGGAAGCGAGCAAGAGCCCTGAAACTGTGGCTATACGCACTTTCATGAAAACACGCTTCTTTGAGGTTTTAAGCTTGGATCGTGAATCTGTGCATGCTTCTGGCCTGGGAACTGCTTCAGATCACTGTGGAATGCATATGTGGTATTGATTGGTGCACTGGGCATGTATTGCAATTGGGAAGTGAATATAAGCTTCTGAAGTGAATATATGCACTTTTTAAAAAAACTTCTTTTTTTTAGTTCAGCGTGTCAAAAATGTTCATTCTGTGAGTAACAGCGGGAAAGTGACAAACATGAGTGAATTGTCACGATATGACTGAATAGGAGTTAATATGCTGCTATCTCTGTAAGGAAGCGAGCTACAGCGCTGAAACTGTGGCTATAAGCACTTTCATTAAAACACACTTCTTTGAGGTTTTAAGCTCAGAACGTGAATCTGTGCATGTTTCTGGCTTGGGAACTGCTTCAGACCACTTTGCAATGCATATGTGCTATTGATTGGTCCTTTGAGCATGTATTGCCTTTGGGAAGTGAACACAAGCTTCTGAAGTGAAAATATCTACTTTTTATAAAACTTTCTTTTTTTTAATTCTGTGTGTCAAAAATGTTCATTCTGTGAGTAACAGCGGGAAAGTGACAAACATGAGTGAATTGTCACGATATGACTGAATAGGAGTTAATATGCTGCTATCTCTGTAAGGAAGCGAGCTAGAGCGCTGAAACTGTGGCTATACGCACTTTCATGAAAACATGCTTCTTTGAGGTTTTAAGCTCAGAACGTGAATCTGTGCATGTTTCTGGCCTGGATACTGCTTCAGATCACTGGGCAATGCATATATGGTATCGAATGGTCCTTTGTGCATGTATTGCCATTGGGAAGTGAATATAAGCTTCTGAAGTGAATATATGCACTTTTTAAAAACTTTCTTTTTTTTTTAGTTCAGCGTGTCAAAAATGTTCATTCTGTGCGTAACTCAGAAGGAAAGTGACAAAAATGAGTGAATTGTCATTATATGACTGAATTGGAGTGAATTTGCTGCTATCTCTGTAAGGAAGCGAGCTAGAGCACTGAAACTGAGGCTATACGCACTTTCATGAAAACACGCTTCTTTGAGGTTTTAAGCTCAGAACGTGAATCTGTGCATGTTTCTGGCTTGGGAACTGCTTCAGATCACTTTGCAATGCATATGTGCTATTGATTGGTCCTTTGAGCATGTATTGCCTTTGGGAAGTGAACACAAGCTTCTGAAGTGAAGATATCGACTTTTTATAAAACTTTCTTTTTTTTTTTAGTTCTGTGTGTCAAAAATGTTCATTCTGTGAGTAACAGTGGGAAAGTGACAAACATGAGTGAATTGTCACTATATGACTGAATTGGAGTTAATATGCTGCGATCTCTGTAAGGAAGCAAGCTTGAGCGCTGAAACTGTGGCTATACGCACTTTCATGAAAACACGCTTCTTTGAGGTTGTAAGCTCAGAACGTGAATCTGTGCATGTTTCTGGCCTGGGAACTGCTTCAGATCACTGTGCTATGCATATATGGTATCGATTGGTGCAATGTGCATGTCTTGTCATAGGGAAGTGAATATAAGCTTCTGAAGTGAAAATATCCACTTTTTAAAAAACTTTCTTTTTTTTTTAGTTCTGTGTGTCAAAAATGTTCGTTCTGTGAGTAACAGTGTGAAAGTGAGAAACATGAGTGAATTGTCACGATATGACTGAATTGGAGTAAATTTGCTGCTATCTCCGCCAGGAAGCGAGCTAGAGCCCTGAAACTGTGGCTATACGCACTTTCATGAAAACACGCTTCTTTAAGGTTTTAAGCTCAGAACGTGAATCTGTGCATGTTTCTGGCCTGGGAACTGCTTCAGATCACTGTGGAATGCATATAATGTATCAATTGGTGCAATGTGTTTGTCTTGTCATAGGGAAGTGAATATAAGCTTCTGAAGTGAAAATATCCACTTTTTAAAAAACTTTCTTTTTTTTTAGTTCTGTGTGTCAAAAATGCTCATTCTGTGAGTAACAGTGGAAAAGTAACAGTCATGAGTGAATTGTCACGATATGACTGAATTGGAGTAAATTTGCTGCTATCTCGGCCAGGAAGCGAGCAAGAGCCCTGAAACTGTGGCTATACGCACTTTCATGAAAACACGCTTCTTTGAGGTTTTAAGCTCAGAACGTGAATCTGTGCATGTTTCTGGCCTGGTAACTGCTTCAGATCACTGGGCAATGCATATATGGTATCGAATGGTCCTTTGTGCATGTATTGCAATTGGGAAGTGAATATAAGCTTCTGAAGTGAATATATGCACTTTTTAAAAAAACTTCTTTTTTTTTAGTTCAGCGTGTCAAAAATGTTCATTCTGTGAGTAACAGTGTGAAAGTGACAAACATGAGTGAATTGTCACGATATGACTGAATTGGAGTAAATTTGCTGCTATCACCGCCAGGAAGCGAGCTAGAGCCCTGAAACTGTGGCTATACGCACTTTCATGAAAACACGCTTCTTTGAGGTTTTAAGCTCAGAACGTGAATCTGTGCATGTTTCTGGCCTGGGAACTGCTTCAGATCACTGTGGAATGCATATAATGTATCAATTGGTGCAATGTGTTTGTCTTGTCATAGGGAAGTGAATATAAGCTTCTGAAGTGAAAATATCCACTTTTTAAAAAACTTTCTTTTTTTTTAGTTCTGTGTGTCAAAAATGCTCATTCTGTGAGTAACAGTGGAAAAGTAACAGTCATGAGTGAATTGTCACGATATGACTGAATTGGAGTAAATGTGCTGCTATCTCCGCCAGGAAGCGAGCTAGAGCCCTGAAACTGTGGCTATACGCACTTTCATGAAAACACGCTTCTTTGAGGTTTTAAGCTCAGAATGTGAATCTGTGCATGTTTCTGGCCTGGTAACTGCTTCAGATCACTGGGCAATGCATATATGGTATCGAATGGTGCTTTGTGCATGTATTGCAATTGGGAAGTGAATATAAGCTTCTGAAGTGAATATATGCACTTTTTAAAAAAACTTCTTTTTTTTTAGTTCAGCGTGTCAAAAATGTTCATTCTGTGCGTAACTCAGTAGGAAAGTGACAAACATGAGTGAATTGTCATTATATGACTGAATTGGAGTGAATTTGCTGCTATCTCTGTCAGGAAGCGAGCTAGAGCGCTGAAACTGTGGCTATATGCACTTTCATGAAAACACGCTTCTTTGAGGTTTTAAGCTTGGATCGTGAATCTGTGCATGCTTTTGGCCTGGGAACTGCTTCAGATCACTGTGGAATGCATATGTGGTATTGATTGGTGCACTGGGCATGTATTGCCATTGGGAAGTGAACACAAGCTTCTGAAGTGAAAATATCTACTTTTTATAAAACTTTCTCTTTTTTTAGTTCTGTGTGTCAAAAATGTTCATTCTGTGAGTAACAGTGGGAAAGTAACAATCATGAGTGAATTGTCAGGATATGACTGAATTGGACTAAATTTGATGCTATCTCTGCCAGGAAGCGAGCTAGAGCGCTGAAACTGTGGCTATAAGCACTTTCATTAAAACACACTTCTTTGAGGTTTTAAGCTCAGAACGTGAATCTGTGCATGTTTCTGGCTTGGGAACTGCTTCAGATCACTTTGCAATGCTTATGTGCTATTGATTGGTCCTTTGAGCATGTATTGCCTTTGGGAAGTGAACACAAGCTTCTGAAGTGAAAATATCTACTTTTTATAAAACTTTCTTTTTTTTTAATTATGTGAGTCAAAAATGTTCATTCTGTGAGTAACAGCGGGAAAGTGACAAACATGAGTGAATTGTCACGATATGACTGAATAGGAGTTAATATGCTGCTATCTCTGTAAGGAAGCGAGCTAGAGCGCTGAAACTGTGGCTATACGCACTTTCATGAAAACACGCTTCTTTGAGGTTTTAAGCTCAGAACGTGAATCTGTGCATGTTTCTGGCCTGGATACTGCTTCAGATCACTGGGCAATGCATATATGGTATCGAATGGTCCTTTGTGCATGTATTGCCATTGGGAAGTGAATATAAGCTTCTGAAGTGAATATATGCACTTTTTAAAAACTTTCTTTTTTTTTTAGTTCAGCGTGTCAAAAATGTTCATTCTGTGCGTAACTCAGAAGGAAAGTGACAAAAATGAGTGAATTGTCATTATATGAGTGAATTTGCTGCTATCTCTGGAAGGAAGCGAGCTAGAGCCCTGAAACTGTGGCTATACGCACTTTCATGAAAACACGCTTCTTTGGGGTTTTAAGCTCAGAACGTGAATCTGTGCATGTTTCTGGCCTGGTAACTGCTTCAGATCACTGGGCAATGCATATATGGTATCGAATGGTCCTTTGTGCATGTATTGCAATTGGGAAGTGAATATAAGCTTCTGAAGTGAATATATGCACTTTTTAAAAAAACTTCTTTTTTTTTAGTTCTGTGTGTCAAAAATGTTCATTCTGTGAGAAACAGTGGAAAAGTAACAGTCATGAGTGAATTGTCACGATATGACTGAATTGGAGTAAATTTGCTGCTATCTCCGCCAGGAAGCGAGCTAGAGCCCTGAAACTGTGGCTATACGCACTTTCATGAAAACACGCTTCTTTGAGGTTTTAAGCTCAGAACGTGAATCTGTGCATGTTTCTGGCCTGGGAACTGCTTCAGATCACTGTGGAATGCATATAATGTATCAATTGGTGCAATGTGTTTGTCTTGTCATAGGGAAGTGAATATTTGCTTCTGAAGTGAAAATATCCACTTTTTAAAAAACTTTCTTTTTTTTTAGTTCTGTGTGTCAAAAATGTTCATTCTGTGAGAAACAGTGGAAAAGTAACAGTCATGAGTGAATTGTCACGATATGACTGAATTGGAGTAAATTTGCTGCTATCTCCGCCAGGAAGCGAGCTAGAGCCCTGAAACTGTGGCTATATGCACTTTCATGAAAACACGCTTCTTTGAGGTTTTAAGCTCAGAACGTGAATCTGTGCATGTTTCTGGCCTGGGAACTGCTTCAGATCACTGGGCAATGCATATATGGTATCGAATGGTCCTTTGTGCATGTATTGCAATTGGGAAGTGAATATAAGCTTCTGAAGTGAATATATGCACTTTTTAAAAAAACTTCTTTTTTTTTAGTTCAGCGTGTCGAAAATGTTAATTCTGAGCGTAACTCCGTAGGAAAGTGACAAACATGAGTGAATTGTCATGATATGACTGAATTGGAGTGAATTTGCTGCTATCTCTGTAAGGAAGCGAGCTAGAGCGCTGAAACTGTGGCTATATGCACTTTCATGAAAACACGCTTCTTTGAGGTTTTAAGCTTGGATCGTGAATCTGTGCATGCTTTTGGCCTGGGAACTGCTTCAGATCACTGTGGAATGCATATGTGGTATTGATTGGTGCACTGGGCATGTATTGCCATTGGGAAGTGAACACAAGCTTCTGAAGTGAAAATATCTACTTTTTATAAAACTTTCTCTTTTTTTAGTTCTGTGTGTCAAAAATGTTCATTCTGTGAGTAACAGTGGGAAAGTAACAATCATGAGTGAATTGTCAGGATATGACTGAATTGGACTAAATTTGATGCTATCTCTGCCAGGAAGCGAGCTAGAGCGCTGAAACTGTGGCTATACGCACTTTCATGAAAACACGCTTCTTTGAGGTTTTAAGCTCAGAACGTGAATCTGTGCATGATTCTGGCCTGGGAACTGCTTCAGATCACTGTGCTATGCATATATGGTATCGATTGGTGCAATGTGCATGTCTTGTCATAGGGAAGTGAATATAAGCTTCTGAAGTGAAAATATCCACTTTTTAAAAAACTTTCTTTTTTTTTAGTTCTGTGTGTCAAAAATGTTCATTCTGTGAGTAACAGTGTGAAAGTGACAAACATGAGTGAATTGTCACGATATGACTGAATTGGAGTAAATTTGCTGCTATCTCCGCCAGGAAGCGAGCTAGAGCCCTGAAACTGTGGCTATACGCACTTTCATGAAAACACGCTTCTTTGAGGTTTTAAGCTCAGAACGTGAATCTGTGCATGTTTCTGGCCTGGGAACTGCTTCAGATCACTGTGGAATGCATATAATGTATCAATTGGTGCAATGTGTTTGTCTTGTCATAGGGAAGTGAATATAAGCTTCTGAAGTGAAAATATCCACTTTTTAAAAAACTTTCTTTTTTTTTAGTTCTGTGTGTCAAAAATGTTCATTCTGTGAGAAACAGTGGAAAAGTAACAGTCATGAGTGAATTGTCACGATATGACTGAATTGGAGTAAATTTGCTGCTATCTCCGCCAGGAAGCGAGCTAGAGCCCTGAAACTGTGGCTATACGCACTTTCATGAAAACACGCTTCTTTGAGGTTTTAAGCTCAGAACGTGAATCTGTGCATGTTTCTGGCCTGGTAACTGCTTCAGATCACTGGGCAATGCATATATGGTATCGAATGGTCTTTGTGCATGTATTGCAATTGGGAAGTGAATATAAGCTTCTGAAGTGAATATATGCACTTTTTAAAAAAACTTTTTTTTTTTTAGTTGTGTGTGTCAAAAATGTTCATTCTGTGAGAAACAGTGGAAAAGTAACAGTCATGAGTGAATTGTCACGATATGACTGAATTGGAGTAAATTTGCTGCTATCTCCGCCAGGAAGCGAGCTAGAGCCCTGAAACTGTGGCTATACGCACTTTCATGAAAACACGCTTCTTTGAGGTTTTAAGCTCAGAACGTGAATCTGTGCATGTTTCTGGCCTGGGAACTGCTTCAGATCACTGTGGAATGCATATAATGTATCAATTGGTGCAATGTGTTTGTCTTGTCATAGGGAAGTGAATATAAGCTTCTGAAGTGAAAATATCCACTTTTTAAAAAACTTTCTTTTTTTTTAGTTCTGTGTGTCAAAAATGTTCATTCTGTGAGAAACAGTGGAAAAGTAACAGTCATGAGTGAATTGTCACGATATGACTGAATTGGAGTAAATTTGCTGCTATCTCCGCCAGGAAGCGAGCTAGAGCCCTGAAACTGTGGCTATACGCACTTTCATGAAAACACGCTTCTTTGAGGTTTTAAGCTCAGAACGTGAATCTGTGCATGTTTCTGGCCTGGATACTGCTTCAGATCACTGGGCAATGCATATATGGTATCGAATGGTCCTTTGAGCATGTATTGCCATTGGGAAGTGAATATAAGCTTCTGAAGTGAATATATGCACTTTTTAAAAACTTTCTTTTTTTTTTAGTTCAGCGTGTCAAAAATGTTCATTCTGTGCGTAACTCAGAAGGAAAGTGACAAAAATGAGTGAATTGTCATTATATGAGTGAATTTGCTGCTATCTCTGGAAGGAAGCGAGCTAGAGCCCTGAAACTGTGGCTATACGCACTTTCATGAAAACACGCTTCTTTGAGGTTTTAAGCTCAGAACGTGAATCTGTGCATGTTTCTGGCCTGGAAACTGCTTCAGATCACTGGGCAATGCATATATGGTATCGAATGGTCCTTTGTGCATGTATTGCAATTGGGAAGTGAATTTTAGCTTCTGAAGTGAATATATGCACTTTTTAAAAAAACTTCTTTTTTTTTAGTTCTGTGTGTCAAAAATGTTCATTCTGTGAGAAACAGTGGAAAAGTAACAGTCATGAGTGAATTGTCACGATATGACTGAATTGGAGTAAATTTGCTGCTATCTCCGCCAGGAAGCGAGCTAGAGCCCTGAAACTGTGGCTATACGCACTTTCATGAAAACACGCTTCTTTGAGGTTTTAAGCTCAGAACGTGAATCTGTGCATGTTTCTGGCCTGGGAACTGCTTCAGATCACTGTGGAATGCATATAATGTATCAATTGGTGCAATGTGTTTGTCTTGTCATAGGGAAGTGAATATTTGCTTCTGAAGTGAAAATATCCACTTTTTAAAAAACTTTCTTTTTTTTTAGTTCTGTGTGTCAAAAATGTTCATTCTGTGAGAAACAGTGGAAAAGTAACAGTCATGAGTGAATTGTCACGATATGACTGAATTGGAGTAAATTTGCTGCTATCTCCGCCAGGAAGCGAGCTAGAGCCCTGAAACTGTGGCTATATGCACTTTCATGAAAACACGCTTCTTTGAGGTTTTAAGCTCAGAACGTGAATCTGTGCATGTTTCTGGCCTGGGAACTGCTTCAGATCACTGGGCAATGCATATATGGTATCGAATGGTCCTTTGTGCATGTATTGCAATTGGGAAGTGAATATAAGCTTCTGAAGTGAATATATGCACTTTTTAAAAAAACTTCTTTTTTTTTAGTTCAGCGTGTCGAAAATGTTAATTCTGAGCGTAACTCCGTAGGAAAGTGACAAACATGAGTGAATTGTCATGATATGACTGAATTGGAGTGAATTTGCTGCTATCTCTGTAAGGAAGCGAGCTAGAGCGCTGAAACTGTGGCTATACGCACTTTCATGAAAACACGCTTCTTTGAGGTTTTAAGCTTGGATCGTGAATCTGTGCATGCTTTTGGCCTGGGAACTGCTTCAGATCACTTTGGAATGCATATGTGGTATTGATTGGTGCACTGGGCATGTATTGCCATTGGGAAGTGAACACAAGCTTCTGAAGTGAAAATATCTACTTTTTATAAAACTTTCTCTTTTTTTAGTTCTGTGTGTCAAAAATGTTCATTCTGTGAGTAACAGTGGGAAAGTAACAATCATGAGTGAATTGTCAGGATATGACTGAATTGGACTAAATTTGATGCTATCTCTGCCAGGAAGCGAGCTAGAGCGCTGAAACTGTGGCTATACGCACTTTCATGAACACACGCTTCTTTGAGGTTTTAAGCTCAGAACGTGAATCTGTGCATGATTCTGGCCTGGGAACTGCTTCAGATCACTGTGCTATGCATATATGGTATCGATTGGTGCAATGTGCATGTCTTGTCATAGGGAAGTGAATATAAGCTTCTGAAGTGAAAATATCCACTTTTTAAAAAACTTTCTTTTTTTTTAGTTCTGTGTGTCAAAAATGTTCATTCTGTGAGTAACAGTGTGAAAGTGACAAACATGAGTGAATTGTCACGATATGACTGAATTGGAGTAAATTTGCTGCTATCTCCGCCAGGAAGCGAGCTAGAGCCCTGAAACTGTGGCTATACGCACTTTCATGAAAACACGCTTCTTTGAGGTTTTAAGCTCAGAACGTGAATCTGTGCATGTTTCTGGCCTGGGAACTGCTTCAGATCACTGTGGAATGCATATAATGTATCAATTGGTGCAATGTGTTTGTCTTGTCATAGGGAAGTGAATATAAGCTTCTGAAGTGAAAATATCCACTTTTTAAAAAACTTTCTTTTTTTTTAGTTCTGTGTGTCAAAAATGTTCATTCTGTGAGAAACAGTGGAAAAGTAACAGTCATGAGTGAATTGTCACGATATGACTGAATTGGAGTAAATTTGCTGCTATCTCCGCCAGGAAGCGAGCTAGAGCCCTGAAACTGTGGCTATACGCACTTTCATGAAAACACGCTTCTTTGAGGTTTTAAGCTCAGAACGTGAATCTGTGCATGTTTCTGGCCTGGGAACTGCTTCAGATCACTGGGCAATGCATATATGGTATCGAATGGTCCTTTGTGCATGTGTTGCAATTGGGAAGTGAATATAAGCTTCTGAAGTGAATATATGCACTTTTTAAAAAAACTTCTTTTTTTTTAGTTCAGCGTGTCGAAAATGTTAATTCTGAGCGTAACTCCGTAGGAAAGTGACAAACATGAGTGAATTGTCATGATATGACTGAATTGGAGTGAATTTGCTGCTATCTCTGTAAGGAAGCGAGCTAGAGCGCTGAAACTGTGGCTATACGCACTTTCATGAAAACACGCTTCTTTGAGGTTTTAAGCTTGGATCGTGAATCTGTGCATGCTTCTGGCCTGGGAACTGCTTCAGATCACTGTGGAATGCATATGTGGTATTGATTGGTGCACTGGGCATGTATTGCAATTGGGAAGTGAATATAAGCTTCTGAAGTGAATATATGCACTTTTTAAAAAAACTTCTTTTTTTTAGTTCAGCGTGTCAAAAATGTTCATTCTGTGAGTAACAGCGGGAAAGTGACAAACATGAGTGAATTGTCACGATATGACTGAATAGGAGTTAATATGCTGCTATCTCTGTAAGGAAGCGAGCTACAGCGCTGAAACTGTGGCTATAAGCACTTTCATTAAAACACACTTCTTTGAGGTTTTAAGCTCAGAACGTGAATCTGTGCATGTTTCTGGCTTGGGAACTGCTTCAGACCACTTTGCAATGCATATGTGCTATTGATTGGTCCTTTGAGCATGTATTGCCTTTGGGAAGTGAACACAAGCTTCTGAAGTGAAAATATCTACTTTTTATAAAACTTTCTTTTTTTTTAATTCTGTGTGTCAAAAATGTTCATTCTGTGAGTAACAGCGGGAAAGTGACAAACATGAGTGAATTGTCACGATATGACTGAATAGGAGTTAATATGCTGCTATCTCTGTAAGGAAGCGAGCTAGAGCGCTGAAACTGTGGCTATACGCACTTTCATGAAAACATGCTTCTTTGAGGTTTTAAGCTCAGAACGTGAATCTGTGCATGTTTCTGGCCTGGATACTGCTTCAGATCACTGGGCAATGCATATATGGTATCGAATGGTCCTTTGTGCATGTATTGCCATTGGGAAGTGAATATAAGCTTCTGAAGTGAATATATGCACTTTTTAAAAACTTTCTTTTTTTTTTAGTTCAGCGTGTCAAAAATGTTCATTCTGTGCGTAACTCAGAAGGAAAGTGACAAAAATGAGTGAATTGTCATTATATGACTGAATTGGAGTGAATTTGCTGCTATCTCTGTAAGGAAGCGAGCTAGAGCGCTGAAACTGAGGCTATACGCACTTTCATGAAAACACGCTTCTTTGAGGTTTTAAGCTCAGAACGTGAATCTGTGCATGTTTCTGGCTTGGGAACTGCTTCAGATCACTTTGCAATGCATATGTGCTATTGATTGGTCCTTTGAGCATGTATTGCCTTTGGGAAGTGAACACAAGCTTCTGAAGTGAAGATATCTACTTTTTATAAAACTTTCTTTTTTTTTTTAGTTCTGTGTGTCAAAAATGTTCATTCTGTGAGTAACAGTGGGAAAGTGACAAACATGAGTGAATTGTCACTATATGACTGAATTGGAGTTAATATGCTGCGATCTCTGTAAGGAAGCAAGCTTGAGCGCTGAAACTGTGGCTATACGCACTTTCATGAAAACACGCTTCTTTGAGGTTGTAAGCTCAGAACGTGAATCTGTGCATGTTTCTGGCCTGGGAACTGCTTCAGATCACTGTGCTATGCATATATGGTATCGATTGGTGCAATGTGCATGTCTTGTCATAGGGAAGTGAATATAAGCTTCTGAAGTGAAAATATCCACTTTTTAAAAAACTTTCTTTTTTTTTAGTTCTGTGTGTCAAAAATGTTCGTTCTGTGAGTAACAGTGTGAAAGTGAGAAACATGAGTGAATTGTCACGATATGACTGAATTGGAGTAAATTTGCTGCTATCTCCGCCAGGAAGCGAGCTAGAGCCCTGAAACTGTGGCTATACGCACTTTCATGAAAACACGCTTCTTTAAGGTTTTAAGCTCAGAACGTGAATCTGTGCATGTTTCTGGCCTGGGAACTGCTTCAGATCACTGTGGAATGCATATAATGTATCAATTGGTGCAATGTGTTTGTCTTGTCATAGGGAAGTGAATATAAGCTTCTGAAGTGAAAATATCCACTTTTTAAAAAACTTTCTTTTTTTTTAGTTCTGTGTGTCAAAAATGCTCATTCTGTGAGTAACAGTGGAAAAGTAACAGTCATGAGTGAATTGTCACGATATGACTGAATTGGAGTAAATTTGCTGCTATCTCGGCCAGGAAGCGAGCAAGAGCCCTGAAACTGTGGCTATACGCACTTTCATGAAAACACGCTTCTTTGAGGTTTTAAGCTTGGATCGTGAATCTGTGCATGCTTCTGGCCTGGGAACTGCTTCAGATCACTGTGGAATGCATATGTGGTATTGATTGGTGCACTGGGCATGTATTGCAATTGGGAAGTGAATATAAGCTTCTGAAGTGAATATATGCACTTTTTAAAAAAACTTCTTTTTTTTAGTTCAGCGTGTCAAAAATGTTCATTCTGTGAGTAACAGCGGGAAAGTGACAAACATGAGTGAATTGTCACGATATGACTGAATAGGAGTTAATATGCTGCTATCTCTGTAAGGAAGCGAGCTACAGCGCTGAAACTGTGGCTATAAGCACTTTCATTAAAACACACTTCTTTGAGGTTTTAAGCTCAGAACGTGAATCTGTGCATGTTTCTGGCTTGGGAACTGCTTCAGACCACTTTGCAATGCATATGTGCTATTGATTGGTCCTTTGAGCATGTATTGCCTTTGGGAAGTGAACACAAGCTTCTGAAGTGAAAATATCTACTTTTTATAAAACTTTCTTTTTTTTAATTCTGTGTGTCAAAAATGTTCATTCTGTGAGTAACAGCGGGAAAGTGACAAACATGAGTGAATTGTCACGATATGACTGAATAGGAGTTAATATGCTGCTATCTCTGTAAGGAAGCGAGCTAGAGCGCTGAAACTGTGGCTATACGCACTTTCATGAAAACATGCTTCTTTGAGGTTTTAAGCTCAGAACGTGAATCTGTGCATGTTTCTGGCCTGGATACTGCTTCAGATCACTGGGCAATGCATATATGGTATCGAATGGTCCTTTGTGCATGTATTGCCATTGGGAAGTGAATATAAGCTTCTGAAGTGAATATATGCACTTTTTAAAAACTTTCTTTTTTTTTTAGTTCAGCGTGTCAAAAATGTTCATTCTGTGCGTAACTCAGAAGGAAAGTGACAAAAATGAGTGAATTGTCATTATATGACTGAATTGGAGTGAATTTGCTGCTATCTCTGTAAGGAAGCGAGCTAGAGCACTGAAACTGAGGCTATACGCACTTTCATGAAAACACGCTTCTTTGAGGTTTTAAGCTCAGAACGTGAATCTGTGCATGTTTCTGGCTTGGGAACTGCTTCAGATCACTTTGCAATGCATATGTGCTATTGATTGGTCCTTTGAGCATGTATTGCCTTTGGGAAGTGAACACAAGCTTCTGAAGTGAAGATATCGACTTTTTATAAAACTTTCTTTTTTTTTTTAGTTCTGTGTGTCAAAAATGTTCATTCTGTGAGTAACAGTGGGAAAGTGACAAACATGAGTGAATTGTCACTATATGACTGAATTGGAGTTAATATGCTGCGATCTCTGTAAGGAAGCAAGCTTGAGCGCTGAAACTGTGGCTATACGCACTTTCATGAAAACACGCTTCTTTGAGGTTGTAAGCTCAGAACGTGAATCTGTGCATGTTTCTGGCCTGGGAACTGCTTCAGATCACTGTGCTATGCATATATGGTATCGATTGGTGCAATGTGCATGTCTTGTCATAGGGAAGTGAATATAAGCTTCTGAAGTGAAAATATCCACTTTTTAAAAAACTTTCTTTTTTTTTAGTTCTGTGTGTCAAAAATGTTCGTTCTGTGAGTAACAGTGTGAAAGTGAGAAACATGAGTGAATTGTCACGATATGACTGAATTGGAGTAAATTTGCTGCTATCTCCGCCAGGAAGCGAGCTAGAGCCCTGAAACTGTGGCTATACGCACTTTCATGAAAACACGCTTCTTTGAGGTTTTAAGCTCAGAACGTGAATCTGTGCATGTTTCTGGCCTGGGAACTGCTTCAGATCACTGTGGAATGCATATAATGTATCAATTGGTGCAATGTGTTTGTCTTGTCATAGGGAAGTGAATATAAGCTTCTGAAGTGAAAATATCCACTTTTTAAAAAACTTTCTTTTTTTTTAGTTCTGTGTGTCAAAAATGTTCATTCTGTGAGAAACAGTGGAAAAGTAACAGTCATGAGTGAATTGTCACGATATGACTGAATTGGAGTAAATTTGCTGCTATCTCCACCAGGAAGCGAGCTAGAGCCCTGAAACTGTGGCTATACGCACTTTCATGAAAACACGCTTCTTTGAGGTTTTAAGCTCAGAACGTGAATCTGTGCATGTTTCTGGCCTGGTAACTGCTTCAGATCACTGGGCAATGCATATATGGTATCGAATGGTCTTTGTGCATGTATTGCAATTGGGAAGTGAATATAAGCTTCTGAAGTGAATATATGCACTTTTTAAAAAAACTTTTTTTTTTTTAGTTGTGTGTGTCAAAAATGTTCATTCTGTGAGAAACAGTGGAAAAGTAACAGTCATGAGTGAATTGTCACGATATGACTGAATTGGAGTAAATTTGCTGCTATCTCCGCCAGGAAGCGAGCTAGAGCCCTGAAACTGTGGCTATACGCACTTTCATGAAAACACGCTTCTTTGAGGTTTTAAGCTCAGAACGTGAATCTGTGCATGTTTCTGGCCTGGGAACTGCTTCAGATCACTGTGGAATGCATATAATGTATCAATTGGTGCAATGTGTTTGTCTTGTCATAGGGAAGTGAATATAAGCTTCTGAAGTGAAAATATCCACTTTTTAAAAAACTTTCTTTTTTTTTAGTTCTGTGTGTCAAAAATGTTCATTCTGTGAGAAACAGTGGAAAAGTAACAGTCATGAGTGAATTGTCACGATATGACTGAATTGGAGTAAATTTGCTGCTATCTCCGCCAGGAAGCGAGCTAGAGCCCTGAAACTGTGGCTATACGCACTTTCATGAAAACACGCTTCTTTGAGGTTTTAAGCTCAGAACGTGAATCTGTGCATGTTTCTGGCCTGGATACTGCTTCAGATCACTGGGCAATGCATATATGGTATCGAATGGTCCTTTGAGCATGTATTGCCATTGGGAAGTGAATATAAGCTTCTGAAGTGAATATATGCACTTTTTAAAAACTTTCTTTTTTTTTTAGTTCAGCGTGTCAAAAATGTTCATTCTGTGCGTAACTCAGAAGGAAAGTGACAAAAATGAGTGAATTGTCATTATATGAGTGAATTTGCTGCTATCTCTGGAAGGAAGCGAGCTAGAGCCCTGAAACTGTGGCTATACGCACTTTCATGAAAACACGCTTCTTTGAGGTTTTAAGCTCAGAACGTGAATCTGTGCATGTTTCTGGCCTGGAAACTGCTTCAGATCACTGGGCAATGCATATATGGTATCGAATGGTCCTTTGTGCATGTATTGCAATTGGGAAGTGAATTTTAGCTTCTGAAGTGAATATATGCACTTTTTAAAAAAACTTCTTTTTTTTTAGTTCTGTGTGTCAAAAATGTTCATTCTGTGAGAAACAGTGGAAAAGTAACAGTCATGAGTGAATTGTCACGATATGACTGAATTGGAGTAAATTTGCTGCTATCTCCGCCAGGAAGCGAGCTAGAGCCCTGAAACTGTGGCTATACGCACTTTCATGAAAACACGCTTCTTTGAGGTTTTAAGCTCAGAACGTGAATCTGTGCATGTTTCTGGCCTGGGAACTGCTTCAGATCACTGTGGAATGCATATAATGTATCAATTGGTGCAATGTGTTTGTCTTGTCATAGGGAAGTGAATATTTGCTTCTGAAGTGAAAATATCCACTTTTTAAAAAACTTTCTTTTTTTTTAGTTCTGTGTGTCAAAAATGTTCATTCTGTGAGAAACAGTGGAAAAGTAACAGTCATGAGTGAATTGTCACGATATGACTGAATTGGAGTAAATTTGCTGCTATCTCCGCCAGGAAGCGAGCTAGAGCCCTGAAACTGTGGCTATATGCACTTTCATGAAAACACGCTTCTTTGAGGTTTTAAGCTCAGAACGTGAATCTGTGCATGTTTCTGGCCTGGGAACTGCTTCAGATCACTGGGCAATGCATATATGGTATCGAATGGTCCTTTGTGCATGTATTGCAATTGGGAAGTGAATATAAGCTTCTGAAGTGAATATATGCACTTTTTAAAAAAACTTCTTTTTTTTTAGTTCAGCGTGTCGAAAATGTTAATTCTGAGCGTAACTCCGTAGGAAAGTGACAAACATGAGTGAATTGTCATGATATGACTGAATTGGAGTGAATTTGCTGCTATCTCTGTAAGGAAGCGAGCTAGAGCGCTGAAACTGTGGCTATACGCACTTTCATGAAAACACGCTTCTTTGAGGTTTTAAGCTTGGATCGTGAATCTGTGCATGCTTTTGGCCTGGGAACTGCTTCAGATCACTTTGGAATGCATATGTGGTATTGATTGGTGCACTGGGCATGTATTGCCATTGGGAAGTGAACACAAGCTTCTGAAGTGAAAATATCTACTTTTTATAAAACTTTCTCTTTTTTTAGTTCTGTGTGTCAAAAATGTTCATTCTGTGAGTAACAGTGGGAAAGTAACAATCATGAGTGAATTGTCAGGATATGACTGAATTGGACTAAATTTGATGCTATCTCTGCCAGGAAGCGAGCTAGAGCGCTGAAACTGTGGCTATACGCACTTTCATGAACACACGCTTCTTTGAGGTTTTAAGCTCAGAACGTGAATCTGTGCATGATTCTGGCCTGGGAACTGCTTCAGATCACTGTGCTATGCATATATGGTATCGATTGGTGCAATGTGCATGTCTTGTCATAGGGAAGTGAATATAAGCTTCTGAAGTGAAAATATCCACTTTTTAAAGAACTTTCTTTTTTTTTAGTTCTGTGTGTCAAAAATGTTCATTCTGTGAGTAACAGTGTGAAAGTGACAAACATGAGTGAATTGTCACGATATGACTGAATTGGAGTAAATTTGCTGCTATCTCCGCCAGGAAGCGAGCTAGAGCCCTGAAACTGTGGCTATACGCACTTTCATGAAAACACGCTTCTTTGAGGTTTTAAGCTCAGAACGTGAATCTGTGCATGTTTCTGGCCTGGGAACTGCTTCAGATCACTGTGGAATGCATATAATGTATCAATTGGTGCAATGTGTTTGTCTTGTCATAGGGAAGTGAATATAAGCTTCTGAAGTGAAAATATCCACTTTTTAAAAAACTTTCTTTTTTTTTAGTTCTGTGTGTCAAAAATGTTCATTCTGTGAGAAACAGTGGAAAAGTAACAGTCATGAGTGAATTGTCACGATATGACTGAATTGGAGTAAATTTGCTGCTATCTCCGCCAGGAAGCGAGCTAGAGCCCTGAAACTGTGGCTATACGCACTTTCATGAAAACACGCTTCTTTGAGGTTTTAAGCTCAGAACGTGAATCTGTGCATGTTTCTGGCCTGGGAACTGCTTCAGATCACTGGGCAATGCATATATGGTATCGAATGGTCCTTTGTGCATGTGTTGCAATTGGGAAGTGAATATAAGCTTCTGAAGTGAATATATGCACTTTTTAAAAAAACTTCTTTTTTTTTAGTTCAGCGTGTCGAAAATGTTAATTCTGAGCGTAACTCCGTAGGAAAGTGACAAACATGAGTGAATTGTCATGATATGACTGAATTGGAGTGAATTTGCTGCTATCTCTGTAAGGAAGCGAGCTAGAGCGCTGAAACTGTGGCTATACGCACTTTCATGAAAACACGCTTCTTTGAGGTTTTAAGCTTGGATCGTGAATCTGTGCATGCTTCTGGCCTGGGAACTGCTTCAGATCACTGTGGAATGCATATGTGGTATTGATTGGTGCACTGGGCATGTATTGCAATTGGGAAGTGAATATAAGCTTCTGAAGTGAATATATGCACTTTTTAAAAAAACTTCTTTTTTTTAGTTCAGCGTGTCAAAAATGTTCATTCTGTGAGTAACAGCGGGAAAGTGACAAACATGAGTGAATTGTCACGATATGACTGAATAGGAGTTAATATGCTGCTATCTCTGTAAGGAAGCGAGCTACAGCGCTGAAACTGTGGCTATAAGCACTTTCATTAAAACACACTTCTTTGAGGTTTTAAGCTCAGAACGTGAATCTGTGCATGTTTCTGGCTTGGGAACTGCTTCAGACCACTTTGCAATGCATATGTGCTATTGATTGGTCCTTTGAGCATGTATTGCCTTTGGGAAGTGAACACAAGCTTCTGAAGTGAAAATATCTACTTTTTATAAAACTTTCTTTTTTTTAATTCTGTGTGTCAAAAATGTTCATTCTGTGAGTAACAGCGGGAAAGTGACAAACATGAGTGAATTGTCACGATATGACTGAATAGGAGTTAATATGCTGCTATCTCTGTAAGGAAGCGAGCTAGAGCGCTGAAACTGTGGCTATACGCACTTTCATGAAAACATGCTTCTTTGAGGTTTTAAGCTCAGAACGTGAATCTGTGCATGTTTCTGGCCTGGATACTGCTTCAGATCACTGGGCAATGCATATATGGTATCGAATGGTCCTTTGTGCATGTATTGCCATTGGGAAGTGAATATAAGCTTCTGAAGTGAATATATGCACTTTTTAAAAACTTTCTTTTTTTTTTAGTTCAGCGTGTCAAAAATGTTCATTCTGTGCGTAACTCAGAAGGAAATTGACAAAAATGAGTGAATTGTCATTATATGACTGAATTGGAGTGAATTTGCTGCTATCTCTGTAAGGAAGCGAGCTAGAGCACTGAAACTGAGGCTATACGCACTTTCATGAAAACACGCTTCTTTGAGGTTTTAAGCTCAGAACGTGAATCTGTGCATGTTTCTGGCTTGGGAACTGCTTCAGATCACTTTGCAATGCATATGTGCTATTGATTGGTCCTTTGAGCATGTATTGCCTTTGGGAAGTGAACACAAGCTTCTGAAGTGAAGATATCTACTTTTTATAAAACTTTCTTTTTTTTTTTAGTTCTGTGTGTCAAAAATGTTCATTCTGTGAGTAACAGTGGGAAAGTGACAAACATGAGTGAATTGTCACTATATGACTGAATTGGAGTTAATATGCTGCGATCTCTGTAAGGAAGCAAGCTTGAGCGCTGAAACTGTGGCTATACGCACTTTCATGAAAACACGCTTCTTTGAGGTTGTAAGCTCAGAACGTGAATCTGTGCATGTTTCTGGCCTGGGAACTGCTTCAGATCACTGTGCTATGCATATATGGTATCGATTGGTGCAATGTGCATGTCTTGTCATAGGGAAGTGAATATAAGCTTCTGAAGTGAAAATATCCACTTTTTAAAAAACTTTCTTTTTTTTTAGTTCTGTGTGTCAAAAATGTTCGTTCTGTGAGTAACAGTGTGAAAGTGAGAAACATGAGTGAATTGTCACGATATGACTGAATTGGAGTAAATTTGCTGCTATCTCCGCCAGGAAGCGAGCTAGAGCCCTGAAACTGTGGCTATACGCACTTTCATGAAAACACGCTTCTTTAAGGTTTTAAGCTCAGAACGTGAATCTGTGCATGTTTCTGGCCTGGGAACTGCTTCAGATCACTGTGGAATGCATATAATGTATCAATTGGTGCAATGTGTTTGTCTTGTCATAGGGAAGTGAATATAAGCTTCTGAAGTGAAAATATCCACTTTTTAAAAAACTTTCTTTTTTTTTAGTTCTGTGTGTCAAAAATGCTCATTCTGTGAGTAACAGTGGAAAAGTAACAGTCATGAGTGAATTGTCACGATATGACTGAATTGGAGTAAATTTGCTGCTATCTCGGCCAGGAAGCGAGCAAGAGCCCTGAAACTGTGGCTATACGCACTTTCATGAAAACACGCTTCTTTGAGGTTTTAAGCTTGGATCGTGAATCTGTGCATGCTTCTGGCCTGGGAACTGCTTCAGATCACTGTGGAATGCATATGTGGTATTGATTGGTGCACTGGGCATGTATTGCAATTGGGAAGTGAATATAAGCTTCTGAAGTGAATATATGCACTTTTTAAAAAAACTTCTTTTTTTTAGTTCAGCGTGTCAAAAATGTTCATTCTGTGAGTAACAGCGGGAAAGTGACAAACATGAGTGAATTGTCACGATATGACTGAATAGGAGTTAATATGCTGCTATCTCTGTAAGGAAGCGAGCTACAGCGCTGAAACTGTGGCTATAAGCACTTTCATTAAAACACACTTCTTTGAGGTTTTAAGCTCAGAACGTGAATCTGTGCATGTTTCTGGCTTGGGAACTGCTTCAGACCACTTTGCAATGCATATGTGCTATTGATTGGTCCTTTGAGCATGTATTGCCTTTGGGAAGTGAACACAAGCTTCTGAAGTGAAAATATCTACTTTTTATAAAACTTTCTTTTTTTTAATTCTGTGTGTCAAAAATGTTCATTCTGTGAGTAACAGCGGGAAAGTGACAAACATGAGTGAATTGTCACGATATGACTGAATAGGAGTTAATATGCTGCTATCTCTGTAAGGAAGCGAGCTAGAGCGCTGAAACTGTGGCTATACGCACTTTCATGAAAACATGCTTCTTTGAGGTTTTAAGCTCAGAACGTGAATCTGTGCATGTTTCTGGCCTGGATACTGCTTCAGATCACTGGGCAATGCATATATGGTATCGAATGGTCCTTTGTGCATGTATTGCCATTGGGAAGTGAATATAAGCTTCTGAAGTGAATATATGCACTTTTTAAAAACTTTCTTTTTTTTTTAGTTCAGCGTGTCAAAAATGTTCATTCTGTGCGTAACTCAGAAGGAAAGTGACAAAAATGAGTGAATTGTCATTATATGACTGAATTGGAGTGAATTTGCTGCTATCTCTGTAAGGAAGCGAGCTAGAGCACTGAAACTGAGGCTATACGCACTTTCATGAAAACACGCTTCTTTGAGGTTTTAAGCTCAGAACGTGAATCTGTGCATGTTTCTGGCTTGGGAACTGCTTCAGATCACTTTGCAATGCATATGTGCTATTGATTGGTCCTTTGAGCATGTATTGCCTTTGGGAAGTGAACACAAGCTTCTGAAGTGAAGATATCGACTTTTTATAAAACTTTCTTTTTTTTTTTAGTTCTGTGTGTCAAAAATGTTCATTCTGTGAGTAACAGTGGGAAAGTGACAAACATGAGTGAATTGTCACTATATGACTGAATTGGAGTTAATATGCTGCGATCTCTGTAAGGAAGCAAGCTTGAGCGCTGAAACTGTGGCTATACGCACTTTCATGAAAACACGCTTCTTTGAGGTTGTAAGCTCAGAACGTGAATCTGTGCATGTTTCTGGCCTGGGAACTGCTTCAGATCACTGTGCTATGCATATATGGTATCGATTGGTGCAATGTGCATGTCTTGTCATAGGGAAGTGAATATAAGCTTCTGAAGTGAAAATATCCACTTTTTAAAAAACTTTCTTTTTTTTTTAGTTCTGTGTGTCAAAAATGTTCGTTCTGTGAGTAACAGTGTGAAAGTGAGAAACATGAGTGAATTGTCACGATATGACTGAATTGGAGTAAATTTGCTGCTATCTCCGCCAGGAAGCGAGCTAGAGCCCTGAAACTGTGGCTATACGCACTTTCATGAAAACACGCTTCTTTAAGGTTTTAAGCTCAGAACGTGAATCTGTGCATGTTTCTGGCCTGGGAACTGCTTCAGATCACTGTGGAATGCATATAATGTATCAATTGGTGCAATGTGTTTGTCTTGTCATAGGGAAGTGAATATAAGCTTCTGAAGTGAAAATATCCACTTTTTAAAAAACTTTCTTTTTTTTTAGTTCTGTGTGTCAAAAATGCTCATTCTGTGAGTAACAGTGGAAAAGTAACAGTCATGAGTGAATTGTCACGATATGACTGAATTGGAGTAAATTTGCTGCTATCTCGGCCAGGAAGCGAGCAAGAGCCCTGAAACTGTGGCTATACGCACTTTCATGAAAACACGCTTCTTTGAGGTTTTAAGCTCAGAACGTGAATCTGTGCATGTTTCTGGCCTGGTAACTGCTTCAGATCACTGGGCAATGCATATATGGTATCGAATGGTCCTTTGTGCATGTATTGCAATTGGGAAGTGAATATAAGCTTCTGAAGTGAATATATGCACTTTTTAAAAAAACTTCTTTTTTTTTAGTTCAGCGTGTCAAAAATGTTCATTCTGTGAGTAACAGTGTGAAAGTGACAAACATGAGTGAATTGTCACGATATGACTGAATTGGAGTAAATTTGCTGCTATCACCGCCAGGAAGCGAGCTAGAGCCCTGAAACTGTGGCTATACGCACTTTCATGAAAACACGCTTCTTTGAGGTTTTAAGCTCAGAACGTGAATCTGTGCATGTTTCTGGCCTGGGAACTGCTTCAGATCACTGTGGAATGCATATAATGTATCAATTGGTGCAATGTGTTTGTCTTGTCATAGGGAAGTGAATATAAGCTTCTGAAGTGAAAATATCCACTTTTTAAAAAACTTTCTTTTTTTTTAGTTCTGTGTGTCAAAAATGCTCATTCTGTGAGTAACAGTGGAAAAGTAACAGTCATGAGTGAATTGTCACGATATGACTGAATTGGAGTAAATGTGCTGCTATCTCCGCCAGGAAGCGAGCTAGAGCCCTGAAACTGTGGCTATACGCACTTTCATGAAAACACGCTTCTTTGAGGTTTTAAGCTCAGAATGTGAATCTGTGCATGTTTCTGGCCTGGTAACTGCTTCAGATCACTGGGCAATGCATATATGGTATCGAATGGTGCTTTGTGCATGTATTGCAATTGGGAAGTGAATATAAGCTTCTGAAGTGAATATATGCACTTTTTAAAAAAACTTCTTTTTTTTTAGTTCAGCGTGTCAAAAATGTTCATTCTGTGCGTAACTCAGTAGGAAAGTGACAAACATGAGTGAATTGTCATTATATGACTGAATTGGAGTGAATTTGCTGCTATCTCTGTAAGGAAGCGAGCTAGAGCGCTGAAACTGTGGCTATATGCACTTTCATGAAAACACGCTTCTTTGAGGTTTTAAGCTTGGATCGTGAATCTGTGCATGCTTCTGGCCTGGGAACTGCTTCAGATCACTGTGGAATGCATATGTGGTATTGATTGGTGCACTGGGCATGTATTGCCATTGGGAAGTGAACACAAGCTTCTGAAGTGAAAATATCTACTTTTTAAAAAACTTTCTCTTTTTTTAGTTCTGTGTGTCAAAAATGTTCATTCTGTGAGTAACAGTGGGAAAGTAACAATCATGAGTGAATTGTCAGGATATGACTGAATTGGACTAAATTTGATGCTATCTCTGCCAGGAAGCGAGCTAGAGCGCTGAAACTGTGGCTATACGCACTTTCATGAAAACACACTTCTTTGAGGTTTTAAGCTCGGAAAGTGAATCTGTGCATGTTTCTGGCCTGGGAACTGCTTCAGATCACTGTGGAATGCATATGTGGTATTGATTGGTGCACTGGGCATGTATTGCCATTGGGAAGTGAACACAAGCTTCCGAAGTGAAAATATCTATTTTTTATAAAACTTTCTCTTTTTTTAGTTCTGTGTGTCAAAAATGTTCATTCTGTTAGTAACAGTGGGAAAGTAACAATCATGAGTGAATTGTCAGGATGTGACTGAATTGGACTAAATTTGATGCTATCTCTGCCAGGAAGCGAGCTAGAGCGCTGAAACTGTGGCTATAAGCACTTTCATTAAAACATACTTCTTTGAGGTTATAAGCTCAGAACGTGAATCTGTGCATGTTTCTGGCTTGGGAACTGCTTCAGATCACTTTGCAATGCATATGTGCTATTGATTGGTCCTTTGAGCATGTATTGCCTTTGGGAAGTGAACACAAGCTTCTGAAGTGAAAATATCTACTTTTTATAAAACTTTCTTTTTTTTTTAATTCTGTGTGTCAAAAATGTTCATTCTGTGAGTAACAGTGGGAAAGTGACAAACATGAGTGAATTCTCACGATATGACTGAATTGGAGTTAATATGCTGCTATCTCTGTAAGGAAGCGAGCTAGAGCGCTGAAACTGTGGCTATACGCACTTTCATGAAAACACGCTTCTTTAAGGTTTTAAGCTCAGAACGTGAATCTGTGCATGTTTCTGGCCTGGGAACTGCTTCAGATCACTGTGGAATGCATATAATGTATCAATTGGTGCAATGTATTTGTCTTGTCATAGGGAAGTGAATATAAGCTTCTGAAGTGAAAATATCCACTTTTTAAAAAACTTTCTTTTTTTTTAGTTCTGTGTGTCAAAAATGCTCATTCTGTGAGTAACAGTGGAAAAGTAACAGTCATGAGTGAATTGTCACGATATGACTGAATTGGAGTAAATTTGCTGCTATCTCGGCCAGGAAGCGAGCAAGAGCCCTGAAACTGTGGCTATACGCACTTTCATGAAAACACGCTTCTTTGAGGTTTTAAGCTCAGAACGTGAATCTGTGCATGTTTCTGGCCTGGTAACTGCTTCAGATCACTGGGCAATGCATATATGGTATCGAATGGTCCTTTGTGCATGTATTGCAATTGGGAAGTGAATATAAGCTTCTGAAGTGAATTTATGCACTTTTTAAAAAAACTTCTCTTTTTTTAGTTCTGTGTGTCAAAAATGTTCATTCTGTGAGTAACAGTGTGAAAGTGACAAACATGAGTGAATTGTCACGATATGACTGAATTGGACTAAATTTGATGCTATCTCTGCCAGGAAGCGAGCTAGAGCGCTGAAACTGTGGCTATACGCACTTTCATGAAAACACACTTCTTTGAGGTTTTAAGCTCGGAACGTGAATCTGTGCATGTTTCTGGCCTGGGAACTGCTTCAGATCACTGTCGAATGCATATGTGGTATTGATTGGTGCACTGGGCATGTATTGCCATTGGGAAGTGAACACAAGCTTTCGAAGTGAAAATATCTACTTTTTATAAAACTTTCTCTTTTTTTAGTTCTGTGTGTCAAAAATGTTCATTCTGTTAGTAACAGTGGGAAAGTAACAATCATGAGTGAATTGTCAGGATGTGACTGAATTGGACTAAATTTGATGCTATCTCTGCCAGGAAGCGAGCTAGAGCGCTGAAACTGTGGCTATAAGCACTTTCATTAAAACATACTTCTTTGAGGTTATAAGCTCAGAACGTGAATCTGTGCATGTTTCTGGCTTGGGAACTGCTTCAGATCACTTTGCAATGCATATGTGCTATTGATTGGTCCTTTGAGCATGTATTGCCTTTGGGAAGTGAACACAAGCTTCTGAAGTGAAAATATCTACTTTTTATAAAACTTTCTTTTTTTTTAATTCTGTGTGTCAAAAATGTTCATTCTGTGAGTAACAGTGGGAAAGTGACAAACATGAGTGAATTCTCACGATATGACTGAATTGGAGTTAATATGCTGCTATCTCTGTAAGGAAGCGAGCTAGAGCGCTGAAACTGTGGCTATACGCACTTTCATGAAAACACGCTTCTTTGAGGTTTTAAGCTCAGAACGTGAATCTGTGCATGTTTCTGGCCTGGATACTGCTTCAGATCACTGGGCAATGCATATATGGTATCGAATGGTCCTTTGTGCATGTATTGCCATTGGGAAGTGAATATAAGCTTCTGAAGTGAATATATGCACTTTTTAAAAACTTTCTTTTTTTTTTAGTTCAGCGTGTCAAAAATGTTCATTCTGTGCGTAACTCAGAAGGAAAGTGACAAAAATGAGTGAATTGTCATTATATGACTGAATTGGAGTGAATTTGCTGCTATCTCTGTAAGGAAGCGAGCTAGAGCGCTGAAACTGAGGCTATACGCACTTTCATGAAAACACGCTTCTTTGAGGTTTTAAGCTCAGAACGTGAATCTGTGCATGTTTCTAGCCTGGGAATTGCTTCAGATCACTGTGCTATGCATATATGGTATCGATTTGTGCAATGTGCATGTCTTGCCATAGGGAAGTGAATATAAGCTTCTGAATTTAAAATATTCACTTTTTAAAAAACTTTCTTTTTTTTTAGTTCTGTGTGTCAAAAATGTTCATTCTGTGAGTAACAGTGGAAAAAAAACAGGCATGAGTGAATTGTCACGATATGACTGATTTGGAGTAAATTTGATGCTATCTCCGGCAGGAAGCGAGCTAGAGCGCTGAAACTGTGGCTATACGCACTTTCATGAAAACACGCTTCTTTGAGGTTATAAGCTCGGAACGTGAATCTGTGCATGTTTCTGGCCTGGGAACAGCTTCAGATCACTTTGCAATGCATATGTGCTATTGATTGGTCCTTTGAGCATGTATTGCTTTGGGAAGTGAACACAAGCTTCTGAAGTGAAAATATCTACTTTTTATAAAACTTTCTTTTTTTTTAATTCTGTGTGTCAAAAATGTTCATTCTGTGAGTAACAGCGGGAAAGTGTCAAACATGAGTGAATTGTCACGATATGACTGAATAGGAGTTAATATGGTGCTATCTCTGTAAGGAAGCGAGCTAGAGCGCTGAAACTGTGGCTATACGCACTTTCATGAAAACATGCTTCTTTGAGGTTTTAAGCTCAGAACGTGAATCTGTGCATGTTTCTGGCCTGGATACTGCTTCAGATCACTGGGCAATGCATATATGGTATCGAATGGTCCTTTGTGCATGTATTGCCATTGGGAAGTGAATATAAGCTTCTGAAGTGAATATATGCACTTTTTAAAAACTTTCTTTTTTTTTTAGTTCAGCGTGTCAAAAATGTTCATTCTGTGCGTAACTCAGAAGGAAAGTGACAAAAATGAGTGAATTGTCATTATATGACTGAATTGGAGTGAATTTGCTGCTATCTCTGTAAGGAAGCGAGCTAGAGCACTGAAACTGAGGCTATACGCACTTTCATGAAAACACGCTTCTTTGAGGTTTTAAGCTCAGAACGTGAATCTGTGCATGTTTCTGGCTTGGGAACTGCTTCAGATCACTTTGCAATGCATATGTGCTATTGATTGGTCCTTTGAGCATGTATTGCCTTTGGGAAGTGAACACAAGCTTCTGAAGTGAAGATATCTACTTTTTATAAAACTTTCTTTTTTTTTTTAGTTCTGTGTGTCAAAAATGTTCATTCTGTGAGTAACAGTGGGAAAGTGACAAACATGAGTGAATTGCCACTATATGACTGAATTGGAGTTAATATGCTGCGATCTCTGTAAGGAAGCAAGCTAGAGCGCTGAAACTGTGGCTATACGCACTTTCATGAAAACACGCTTCTTTGAGGTTTTAAGCTCGGAACGTGAATCTGTGCATGTTTCTGGCCTGGGAACTGCTTCAGATCACTGTGCTATGCATATATGGTATCGATTGGTGCAATGTGCATGTCTTGTCATAGGGAAGTGAATATAAGCTTCTGAAGTGAAAATATCCACTTTTTAAAAAACTTTCTTTTTTTTTAGTTCTGTGTGTCAAAAATGTTCATTCTGTGAGAAACAGTGGAAAAGTAACAGTCATGAGTGAATTGTCACGATATGACTGAATTGGAGTAAATTTGCTGCTATCTCCGCCAGGAAGCGAGCTAGAGCCCTGAAACTGTGGCTATACGCACTTTCATGAAAACACGCTTCTTTGAGGTTTTAAGCTCAGAACGTGAATCTGTGCATGTTTCTGGCCTGGGAACTGCTTCAGATCACTGGGCAATGCATATATGGTATCGAATGGTCCTTTGTGCATGTATTGCAATTGGGAAGTGAATATAAGCTTCTGAAGTGAATATATGCACTTTTTAAAAAAACTTCTTTTTTTTTAGTTCAGCGTGTCGAAAATGTTAATTCCGAGCGTAACACCGTAGGAAAGTGACAAACATGAGTGAATTGTCATGATATGACTGAATTGGAGTGAATTTGCTGCTATCTCTGGAAGGAAGCGAGCTAGAGCGCTGAAACTGGCTGTACGCACTTTCATGAAAACACGCTTCATTGAGGTTTTAAGCTTGGATCGTGAATCTGTGCATGCTTCTGGCCTGGGAACTGCTTCAGATCACTGTGGAATGCATATGTGGTATTGATTGGTACACTGGGCATGTATTGCCATTGGGAAGTGAACACAAGCTTCTGAAGTGAAAATATCTACTTTTTATAAAACTTTCTCTTTTTTTAGTTCTGTGTGTCAAAAATGTTCATTCTGTGAGTAACAGTGGGAAAGTAACAATCATGAGTGAATTGTCAGGATATGACTGAATTGGACTAAATTTGCTGCTATCTCTGCCAGGAAGCGAGCTAGAGCGCTGAAACTGTGGCTATACGCACTTTCATGAAAACACGCTTCTTTGAGGTTTTAAGCTCAGAACGTGAATCTGTGCATGATTCTGGCCTGGGAACTGCTTCAGATCACTGTGCTATGCATATATGGTATCGATTGGTGCAATGTGCATGTCTTGTCATAGGGAAGTGAATATAAGCTTCTGAAGTGAAAATATCCACTTTTTAAAAAACTTTCTTTTTTTTTAGTTCTGTGTGTCAAAAATGTTCATTCTGTGAGTAACAGTGTGAAAGTGACAAACATGAGTGAATTGTCACGATATGACTGAATTGGAGTAAATTTGCTTGCTATCTCCGCCAGGAAGCGAGCTAGAGCCCTGAAACTGTGGCTATACGCACTTTCATGAAAACACGCTTCTTTGAGGTTTTAAGCTCAGAACGTGAATCTGTGCATGTTTCTGGCCTGGGAACTGCTTCAGATCACTTTGGAATGCATATAATGTATCAATTGGTGCAATGTGTTTGTCTTGTCATAGGGAAGTGAATATAAGCTTCTGAAGTGAAAATATCCACTTTTTAAAAAACTTTCTTTTTTTTTAGTTCTGTGTGTCAAAAATGTTCATTCTGTGAGAAACAGTGGAAAAGTAACAGTCATGAGTGAATTGTCACGATATGACTGAATTGGAGTAAATTTGCTGCTATCTCCGCCAGGAAGCGAGCTAGAGCCCTGAAACTGTGGCTATACGCACTTTCATGAAAACACGCTTCTTTGAGGTTTTAAGCTCAGAACGTGAATCTGTGCATGTTTCTGGCCTGGTAACTGCTTCAGATCACTGGGCAATGCATATATGGTATCGAATGGTCCTTTGTGCATGTATTGCAATTGGGAAGTGAATATAAGCTTCTGAAGTGAATATAAGCACTTTTTAAAAAAACTTCTTTTTTTTTAGTTCTGTGTGTCAAAAATGTTCATTCTGTGAGAAACAGTGGAAAAGTAACAGTCATGAGTGAATTGTCACGATATGACTGAATTGGAGTAAATTTGCTGCTATCTCCGCCAGGAAGCGAGCTAGAGCGCTGAAACTGTGGCTATACGCACTTTCATGAAAACACGCTTCTTTGAGGTTTTAAGCTTGGATCGTGAATCTGTGCATGCTTTTGGCCTGGGAACTGCTTCAGATCACTGTGGAATGCATATGTGGTATTGATTGGTGCACTGGGCATGTATTGCCATTGGGAAGTGAACACAAGCTTCTGAAGTGAAAATATCTACTTTTTATAAAACTTTCTCTTTTTTTAGTTCTGTGTGTCAAAAATGTTCATTCTGTGAGTAACAGTGGGAAAGTAACAATCATGAGTGAATTGTCAGGATATGACTGAATTGGACTAAATTTGATGCTATCTCTGCCAGGAAGCGAGCTAGAGCGCTGAAACTGTGGCTATAAGCACTTTCATTAAAACACACTTCTTTGAGGTTTTAAGCTCAGAACGTGAATCTGTGCATGTTTCTGGCTTGGGAACTGCTTCAGATCACTTTGCAATGCTTATGTGCTATTGATTGGTCCTTTGAGCATGTATTGCCTTTGGGAAGTGAACACAAGCTTCTGAAGTGAAAATATCTACTTTTTATAAAACTTTCTTTTTTTTTAATTATGTGAGTCAAAAATGTTCATTCTGTGAGTAACAGCGGGAAAGTGACAAACATGAGTGAATTGTCACGATATGACTGAATAGGAGTTAATATGCTGCTATCTCTGTAAGGAAGCGAGCTAGAGCGCTGAAACTGTGGCTATACGCACTTTCATGAAAACACGCTTTTTTGAGGTTTTAAGCTCAGAACGTGAATCTGTGCATGTTTCTGGCCTGGATACTGCTTCAGATCACTGGGCAATGCATATATGGTATCGAATGGTCCTTTGTGCATGTATTGCCATTGGGAAGTGAATATAAGCTTCTGAAGTGAATATATGCACTTTTTAAAAACTTTCTTTTTTTTTTAGTTCAGCGTGTCAAAAATGTTCATTCTGTGCGTAACTCAGAAGGAAAGTGACAAAAATGAGTGAATTGTCAATATATGAGTGAATTTGCTGCTATCTCTGGAAGGAAGCGAGCTAGAGCCCTGAAACTGTGGCTATACGCACTTTCATGAAAACACGCTTCTTTGGGGTTTTAAGCTCAGAACGTGAATCTGTGCATGTTTCTGGCCTGGTAACTGCTTCAGATCACTGGGCAATGCATATATGGTATCGAATGGTCCTTTGTGCATGTATTGCAATTGGGAAGTGAATATAAGCTTCTGAAGTGAATATATGCACTTTTTAAAAAAACTTCTTTTTTTTTAGTTCTGTGTGTCAAAAATGTTCATTCTGTGAGAAACAGTGGAAAAGTAACAGTCATGAGTGAATTGTCACGATATGACTGAATTGGAGTAAATTTGCTGCTATCTCCGCCAGGAAGCGAGCTAGAGCCCTGAAACTGTGGCTATACGCACTTTCATGAAAACACGCTTCTTTGAGGTTTTAAGCTCAGAACGTGAATCTGTGCATGTTTCTGGCCTGGGAACTGCTTCAGATCACTGTGGAATGCATATAATGTATCAATTGGTGCAATGTGTTTGTCTTGTCATAGGGAAGTGAATATTTGCTTCTGAAGTGAAAATATCCACTTTTTAAAAAACTTTCTTTTTTTTTAGTTCTGTGTGTCAAAAATGTTCATTCTGTGAGAAACAGTGGAAAAGTAACAGTCATGAGTGAATTGTCACGATATGACTGAATTGGAGTAAATTTGCTGCTATCTCCGCCAGGAAGCGAGCTAGAGCCCTGAAACTGTGGCTATATGCACTTTCATGAAAACACGCTTCTTTGAGGTTTTAAGCTCAGAACGTGAATCTGTGCATGTTTCTGGCCTGGGAACTGCTTCAGATCACTGGGCAATGCATATATGGTATCGAATGGTCCTTTGTGCATGTATTGCAATTGGGAAGTGAATATAAGCTTCTGAAGTGAATATATGCACTTTTTAAAAAAACTTCTTTTTTTTTAGTTCAGCGTGTCGAAAATGTTAATTCTGAGCGTAACTCCGTAGGAAAGTGACAAACATGAGTGAATTGTCATGATATGACTGAATTGGAGTGAATTTGCTGCTATCTCTGTAAGGAAGCGAGCTAGAGCGCTGAAACTGTGGCTATACGCACTTTCATGAAAACACGCTTCTTTGAGGTTTTAAGCTTGGATCGTGAATCTGTGCATGCTTTTGGCCTGGGAACTGCTTCAGATCACTGTGGAATGCATATGTGGTATTGATTGGTGCACTGGGCATGTATTGCCATTGGGAAGTGAACACAAGCTTCTGAAGTGAAAATATCTACTTTTTATAAAACTTTCTCTTTTTTTAGTTCTGTGTGTCAAAAATGTTCATTCTGTGAGTAACAGTGGGAAAGTAACAATCATGAGTGAATTGTCAGGATATGACTGAATTGGACTAAATTTGATGCTATCTCTGCCAGGAAGCGAGCTAGAGCGCTGAAACTGTGGCTATACGCACTTTCATGAAAACACGCTTCTTTGAGGTTTTAAGCTCAGAACGTGAATCTGTGCATGATTCTGGCCTGGGAACTGCTTCAGATCACTGTGCTATGCATATATGGTATCGATTGGTGCAATGTGCATGTCTTGTCATAGGGAAGTGAATATAAGCTTCTGAAGTGAAAATATCCACTTTTTAAAAAACTTTCTTTTTTTTTAGTTCTGTGTGTCAAAAATGTTCATTCTGTGAGTAACAGTGTGAAAGTGACAAACATGAGTGAATTGTCACGATATGACTGAATTGGAGTAAATTTGCTGCTATCTCCGCCAGGAAGCGAGCTAGAGCCCTGAAACTGTGGCTATACGCACTTTCATGAAAACACGCTTCTTTGAGGTTTTAAGCTCAGAACGTGAATCTGTGCTTGTTTCTGGCCTGGGAACTGCTTCAGATCACTGTGGAATGCATATAATGTATCAATTGGTGCAATGTGTTTGTCTTGTCATAGGGAAGTGAATATAAGCTTCTGAAGTGAAAATATCCACTTTTTAAAAAACTTTCTTTTTTTTTAGTTCTGTGTGTCAAAAATGTTCATTCTGTGAGTAACAGTGGAAAAGTAACAGTCATGAGTGAATTGTCACGATATGACTGAATTGGAGTAAATTTGCTGCTATCTCCGCCAGGAAGCGAGCTAGAGCCCTGAAACTGTGGCTATACGCACTTTCATGAAAACACGCTTCTTTGAGGTTTTAAGCTCAGAACGTGAATCTGTGCATGTTTCTGGCCTGGTAACTGCTTCAGATCACTGGGCAATGCATATATGGTATCGAATGGTCTTTGTGCATGTATTGCAATTGGGAAGTGAATATAAGCTTCTGAAGTGAATATATGCACTTTTTAAAAGAACTTTTTTTTTTTTAGTTGTGTGTGTCAAAAATGTTCATTCTGTGAGAAACAGTGGAAAAGTAACAGTCATGAGTGAATTGTCACGATATGACTGAATTGGAGTAAATTTGCTGCTATCTCCGCCAGGAAGCGAGCTAGAGCCCTGAAACTGTGGCTATACGCACTTTCATGAAAACACGCTTCTTTGAGGTTTTAAGCTCAGAACGTGAATCTGTGCATGTTTCTGGCCTGGGAACTGCTTCAGATCACTGTGGAATGCATATAATGTATCAATTGGTGCAATGTGTTTGTCTTGTCATAGGGAAGTGAATATAAGCTTCTGAAGTGAAAATATCCACTTTTTAAAAAACTTTCTTTTTTTTTAGTTCTGTGTGTCAAAAATGTTCATTCTGTGAGAAACAGTGGAAAAGTAACAGTCATGAGTGAATTGTCACGATATGACTGAATTGGAGTAAATTTGCTGCTATCTCCGCCAGGAAGCGAGCTAGAGCCCTGAAACTGTGGCTATACGCACTTTTATGAAAACACGCTTCTTTGAGGTTTTAAGCTCAGAACGTGAATCTGTGCATGTTTCTGGCCTGGATACTGCTTCAGATCACTGGGCAATGCATATATGGTATCGAATGGTCCTTTGTGCATGTATTGCCATTGGGAAGTGAATATAAGCTTCTGAAGTGAATATATGCACTTTTTAAAAACTTTCTTTTTTTTTTAGTTCAGCGTGTCAAAAATGTTCATTCTGTGCGTAACTCAGAAGAAAAGTGACAAAAATGAGTGAATTGTCATTATATGAGTGAATTTGCTGCTATCTCTGGAAGGAAGCGAGCTAGAGCCCTGAAACTGTGGCTATACGCACTTTCATGAAAACACGCTTCTTTGAGGTTTTAAGCTCAGAACGTGAATCTGTGCATGTTTCTGGCCTGGTAACTGCTTCAGATCACTGGGCAATGCATATATGGTATCGAATGGTCCTTTGTGCATGTATTGCAATTGGGAAGTGAATATAAGCTTCTGAAGTGAATATATGCACTTTTTAAAAAAACTTTTTTTTTAGTTCTGTGTGTCAAAAATGTTCATTCTGTGAGAAACAGTGGAAAAGTAACAGTCATGAGTGAATTGTCACGATATGACTGAATTGGAGTAAATTTGCTGCTATCTCCGCCAGGAAGCGAGCTAGAGCCCTGAAACTGTGGCTATACGCACTTTCATGAAAACACGCTTCTTTGAGGTTTTAAGCTCAGAACGTGAATCTGTGCATGTTTCTGGCCTGGTAACTGCTTCAGATCACTGGGCAATGCATATATGGTATCGAATGGTCCTTTGTGCATGTATTGCAATTGGGAAGTGAATATAAGCTTCTGAAGTGAATATAAGCACTTTTTAAAAAAACTTCTTTTTTTTTAATTCTGTGTGTCAAAAATGTTCATTCTGTGAGAAACAGTGGAAAAGTAACAGTCATGAGTGAATTGTCACGATATGACTGAATTGGAGTAAATTTGCTGCTATCTCCGCCAGGAAGCGAGCTAGAGCGCTGAAACTGTGGCTATACGCACTTTCATGAAAACACGCTTCTTTGAGGTTTTAAGCTTGGATCGTGAATCTGTGCATGTTTCTGGCCTGGGAACTGCTTCAGATCACTGTGGAATGCATATGTGGTATTGATTGGTGCACTGGGCATGTATTGCCATTGGGAAGTGAACACAAGCTTCTGAAGTGAAAATATCTACTTTTTATAAAACTTTCTCTTTTTTTAGTTCTGTGTGTCAAAAATGTTCATTCTGTGAGTAACAGTGGGAAAGTGACAATCATGAGTGAATTGTCAGGATATGACTGAATTGGACTAAATTTGATGCTATCTCTGCCAGGAAGCGAGCTAGAGCGCTGAAACTGTGGCTATAAGCACTTTCATTAAAACACACTTCTTTGAGGTTTTAAGCTCAGAACGTGAATCTGTGCATGTTTCTGGCTTGGGAACTGCTTCAGATCACTTTGCAATGCTTATGTGCTATTGATTGGTCCTTTGAGCATGTATTGCCTTTGGGAAGTGAACACAAGCTTCTGAAGTGAAAATATCTACTTTTTATAAAACTTTCTTTTTTTTTAATTATGTGAGTCAAAAATGTTCATTCTGTGAGTAACAGCGGGAAAGTGACAAACATGAGTGAATTGTCACGATATGACTGAATAGGAGTTAATATGCTGCTATCTCTGTAAGGAAGCGAGCTAGAGCGCTGAAACTGTGGCTATACGCACTTTCATGAAAACACGCTTCTTTGAGGTTTTAAGCTCAGAACGTGAATCTGTGCATGTTTCTGGCCTGGATACTGCTTCAGATCACTGGGCAATGCATATATGGTATCGAATGGTCCTTTGTGCATGTATTGCCATTGGGAAGTGAATATAAGCTTCTGAAGTGAATATATGCACTTTTTAAAAACTTTCTTTTTTTTTTAGTTCAGCGTGTCAAAAATGTTCATTCTGTGCGTAACTCAGAAGGGAAGTGACAAAAATGAGTGAATTGTCATTATATGAGTGAATTTGCTGCTATCTCTGGAAGGAAGCGAGCTAGAGCCCTGAAACTGTGGCTATACGCACTTTCATGAAAACACGCTTCTTTGGGGTTTTAAGCTCAGAACGTGAATCTGTGCATGTTTCTGGCCTGGTAACTGCTTCAGATCACTGGGCAATGCATATATGGTATCGAATGGTCCTTTGTGCATGTATTGCAATTGGGAAGTGAATATAAGCTTCTGAAGTGAATATATGCACTTTTTAAAAAAACTTCTTTTTTTTAGTTCTGTGTGTCAAAAATGTTCATTCTGTGAGAAACAGTGGAAAAGTAACAGTCATGAGTGAATTGTCACGATATGACTGAATTGGAGTAAATTTGCTGCTATCTCCGCCAGGAAGCGAGCTAGAGCCCTGAAACTGTGGCTATACGCACTTTCATGAAAACACGCTTCTTTGAGGTTTTAAGCTCAGAACGTGAATCTGTGCATGTTTCTGGCCTGGGAACTGCTTCAGATCACTGTGGAATGCATATAATGTATCAATTGGTGCAATGTGTTTGTCTTGTCATAGGGAAGTGAATATTTGCTTCTGAAGTGAAAATATCCACTTTTTAAAAAAACTTCTTTTTTTTAGTTCTGTGTGTCAAAAATGTTCATTCTGTGAGAAACAGTGGAAAAGTAACAGTCATGAGTGAATTGTCACGATATGACTGAATTGGAGTAAATTTGCTGCTATCTCCGCCAGGAAGCGAGCTAGAGCCCTGAAACTGTGGCTATATGCACTTTCATGAAAACACGCTTCTTTGAGGTTTTAAGCTCAGAACGTGAATCTGTGCATGTTTCTGGCCTGGGAACTGCTTCAGATCACTGGGCAATGCATATATGGTATCGAATGGTCCTTTGTGCATGTATTGCAATTGGGAAGTGAATATAAGCTTCTGAAGTGAATATATGCACTTTTTAAAAAAACTTCTTTTTTTTTAGTTCAGCGTGTCGAAAATGTTAATTCTGAGCGTAACTCCGTAGGAAAGTGACAAACATGAGTGAATTGTCATGATATGACTGAATTGGAGTGAATTTGCTGCTATCTCTGTAAGGAAGCGAGCTAGAGCGCTGAAACTGTGGCTATACGCACTTTCATGAAAACACGCTTCTTTGAGGTTTTAAGCTTGGATCGTGAATCTGTGCATGCTTTTGGCCTGGGAACTGCTTCAGATCACTGTGGAATGCATATGTGGTATTGATTGGTGCACTGGGCATGTATTGCCATTGGGAAGTGAACACAAGCTTCTGAAGTGAAAATATCTACTTTTTATAAAACTTTCTCTTTTTTTAGTTCTGTGTGTCAAAAATGTTCATTCTGTGAGTAACAGTGGGAAAGTAACAATCATGAGTGAATTGTCAGGATATGACTGAATTGGACTAAATTTGATGCTATCTCTGCCAGGAAGCGAGCTAGAGCGCTGAAACTGTGGCTATACGCACTTTCATGAAAACACGCTTCTTTGAGGTTTTAAGCTCAGAACGTGAATCTGTGCATGATTCTGGTCTGGGAACTGCTTCAGATCACTGTGCTATGCATATATGGTATCGATTGGTGCAATGTGCATGTCTTGTCATAGGGAAGTGAATATAAGCTTCTGAAGTGAAAATATCCACTTTTTAAAAAACTTTCTTTTTTTTTAGTTCTGTGTGTCAAAAATGTTCATTCTGTGAGTAACAGTGTGAAAGTGACAAACATGAGTGAATTGTCACGATATGACTGAATTGGAGTAAATTTGCTGCTATCTCCGCCAGGAAGCGAGCTAGAGCCCTGAAACTGTGGCTATACGCACTTTCATGAAAACACGCTTCTTTGAGGTTTTAAGCTCAGAACTTGAATCTGTGCATGTTTCTGGCCTGGGAACTGCTTCAGATCACTGGGCAATGCATATATGGTATCGAATGGTCCTTTGTGCATGTATTGCAATTGGGAAGTGAATATAAGCTTCTGAAGTGAATATATGCACTTTTTAAAAAAACTTCTTTTTTTTTAGTTCAGCGTGTCGAAAATGTTAATTCTGAGCGTAACTCCGTAGGAAAGTGACAAACATGAGTGAATTGTCATGATATGACTGAATTGGAGTGAATTTGCTGCTATCTCTGTAAGGAAGCGAGCTAGAGCGCTGAAACTGTGGCTATACGCACTTTCATGAAAACACGCTTCTTTGAGGTTTTAAGCTTGGATCGTGAATCTGTGCATGCTTTTGGCCTGGGAACTGCTTCAGATCACTGTGGAATGCATATGTGGTATTGATTGGTGCACTGGGCATGTATTGCCATTGGGAAGTGAACACAAGCTTCTGAAGTGAAAATATCTACTTTTTATAAAACTTTCTCTTTTTTTAGTTCTGTGTGTCAAAAATGTTCATTCTGTGAGTAACAGTGGGAAAGTAACAATCATGAGTGAATTGTCAGGATATGACTGAATTGGACTAAATTTGATGCTATCTCTGCCAGGAAGCGAGCTAGAGCGCTGAAACTGTGGCTATACGCACTTTCATGAAAACACGCTTCTTTGAGGTTTTAAGCTCAGAACGTGAATCTGTGCATGATTCTGGCCTGGGAACTGCTTCAGATCACTGTGCTATGCATATATGGTATCGATTGGTGCAATGTGCATGTCTTGTCATAGGGAAGTGAATATAAGCTTCTGAAGTGAAAATATCCACTTTTTAAAGAACTTTCTTTTTTTTTAGTTCTGTGTGTCAAAAATGTTCATTCTGTGAGTAACAGTGTGAAAGTGACAAACATGAGTGAATTGTCACGATATGACTGAATTGGAGTAAATTTGCTGCTATCTCCGCCAGGAAGCGAGCTAGAGCCCTGAAACTGTGGCTATACGCACTTTCATGAAAACACGCTTCTTTGAGGTTTTAAGCTCAGAACGTGAATCTGTGCATGTTTCTGGCCTGGGAACTGCTTCAGATCACTGTGGAATGCATATAATGTATCAATTGGTGCAATGTGTTTGTCTTGTCATAGGGAAGTGAATATAAGCTTCTGAAGTGAAAATATCCACTTTTTAAAAAACTTTCTTTTTTTTTAGTTCTGTGTGTCAAAAATGTTCATTCTGTGAGAAACAGTGGAAAAGTAACAGTCATGAGTGAATTGTCACGATATGACTGAATTGGAGTAAATTTGCTGCTATCTCCGCCAGGAAGCGAGCTAGAGCCCTGAAACTGTGGCTATACGCACTTTCATGAAAACACGCTTCTTTGAGGTTTTAAGCTCAGAACGTGAATCTGTGCATGTTTCTGGCCTGGTAACTGCTTCAGATCACTGGGCAATGCATATATGGTATCGAATGGTCTTTGTGCATGTATTGCAATTGGGAAGTGAATATAAGCTTCTGAAGTGAATATATGCACTTTTTAAAAAAACTTTTTTTTTTTTAGTTGTGTGTGTCAAAAATGTTCATTCTGTGAGTAACAGTGGAAAAGTAACAGTCATGAGTGAATTGTCACGATATGACTGAATTGGAGTAAATTTGCTGCTATCTCCGCCAGGAAGCGAGCTAGAGCCCTGAAACTGTGGCTATACGCACTTTCATGAAAACACGCTTCTTTGAGGTTTTAAGCTCAGAACGTGAATCTGTGCATGTTTCTGGCCTGGGAACTGCTTCAGATCACTGTGGAATGCATATAATGTATCAATTGGTGCAATGTGTTTGTCTTGTCATAGGGAAGTGAATATTTGCTTCTGAAGTGAAAATATCCACTTTTTAAAAAACTTTCTTTTTTTTTAGTTCTGTGTGTCAAAAATGTTCATTCTGTGAGAAACAGTGGAAAAGTAACAGTCATGAGTGAATTGTCACGATATGACTGAATTGGAGTAAATTTGCTGCTATCTCCGCCAGGAAGCGAGCTAGAGCCCTGAAACTGTGGCTATATGCACTTTCATGAAAACACGCTTCTTTGAGGTTTTAAGCTCAGAACGTGAATCTGTGCATGTTTCTGGCCTGGGAACTGCTTCAGATCACTGGGCAATGCATATATGGTATCGAATGGTCCTTTGTGCATGTATTGCAATTGGGAAGTGAATATAAGCTTCTGAAGTGAATATATGCACTTTTTAAAAAAACTTCTTTTTTTTTAGTTCTGTGTGTCAAAAATGTTCATTCTGTGAGAAACAGTGGAAAAGTAACAGTCATGAGTGAATTGTCACGATATGACTGAATTGGAGTAAATTTGCTGCTATCTCCGCCAGGAAGCGAGCTAGAGCCCTGAAACTGTGGCTATACGCACTTTCATGAAAACACGCTTCTTTGAGGTTTTAAGCTCAGAACGTGAATCTGTGCATGTTTCTGGCCTGGGAACTGCTTCAGATCACTGTGGAATGCATATAATGTATCAATTGGTGCAATGTGTTTGTCTTGTCATAGGGAAGTGAATATTTGCTTCTGAAGTGAAAATATCCACTTTTTAAAAAACTTTCTTTTTTTTTAGTTCTGTGTGTCAAAAATGTTCATTCTGTGAGAAACAGTGGAAAAGTAACAGTCATGAGTGAATTGTCACGATATGACTGAATTGGAGTAAATTTGCTGCTATCTCCGCCAGGAAGCGAGCTAGAGCCCTGAAACTGTGGCTATATGCACTTTCATGAAAACATGCTTCTTTGAGGTTTTAAGCTCAGAACGTGAATCTGTGCATGTTTCTGGCCTGGGAACTGCTTCAGATCACTGGGCAATGCATATATGGTATCGAATGGTCCTTTGTGCATGTATTGCAATTGGGAAGTGAATATAAGCTTCTGAAGTGAATATATGCACTTTTTAAAAAAACTTCTTTTTTTTTAGTTCAGCGTGTCGAAAATGTTAATTCTGAGCGTAACTCCGTAGGAAAGTGACAAACATGAGTGAATTGTCATGATATGACTGAATTGGAGTGAATTTGCTGCTATCTCTGTAAGGAAGCGAGCTAGAGCGCTGAAACTGTGGCTATACGCACTTTCATGAAAACACGCTTCTTTGAGGTTTTAAGCTTGGATCGTGAATCTGTGCATGCTTTTGGCCTGGGAACTGCTTCAGATCACTGTGGAATGCATATGTGGTATTGATTGGTGCACTGGGCATGTATTGCCATTGGGAAGTGAACACAAGCTTCTGAAGTGAAAATATCTACTTTTTATAAAACTTTCTCTTTTTTTAGTTCTGTGTGTCAAAAATGTTCATTCTGTGAGTAACAGTGGGAAAGTAACAATCATGAGTGAATTGTCAGGATATGACTGAATTGGACTAAATTTGATGCTATCTCTGCCAGGAAGCGAGCTAGAGCGCTGAAACTGTGGCTATACGCACTTTCATGAAAACACGCTTCTTTGAGGTTTTAAGCTCAGAACGTGAATCTGTGCATGATTCTGGTCTGGGAACTGCTTCAGATCACTGTGCTATGCATATATGGTATCGATTGGTGCAATGTGCATGTCTTGTCATAGGGAAGTGAATATAAGCTTCTGAAGTGAAAATATCCACTTTTTAAAAAACTTTCTTTTTTTTTAGTTCTGTGTGTCAAAAATGTTCATTCTGTGAGTAACAGTGTGAAAGTGACAAACATGAGTGAATTGTCACGATATGACTGAATTGGAGTAAATTTGCTGCTATCTCCGCCAGGAAGCGAGCTAGAGCCCTGAAACTGTGGCTATACGCACTTTCATGAAAACACGCTTCTTTGAGGTTTTAAGCTCAGAACTTGAATCTGTGCATGTTTCTGGCCTGGGAACTGCTTCAGATCACTGGGCAATGCATATATGGTATCGAATGGTCCTTTGTGCATGTATTGCAATTGGGAAGTGAATATAAGCTTCTGAAGTGAATATATGCACTTTTTAAAAAAACTTCTTTTTTTTTAGTTCAGCGTGTCGAAAATGTTAATTCTGAGCGTAACTCCGTAGGAAAGTGACAAACATGAGTGAATTGTCATGATATGACTGAATTGGAGTGAATTTGCTGCTATCTCTGTAAGGAAGCGAGCTAGAGCGCTGAAACTGTGGCTATACGCACTTTCATGAAAACACGCTTCTTTGAGGTTTTAAGCTCAGAACGTGAATCTGTGCATGATTCTGGCCTGGGAACTGCTTCAGATCACTGTGCTATGCATATAATGTATCAATTGGTGCAATGTGTTTGTCTTGTCATAGGGAAGTGAATATAAGCTTCTGAAGTGAAAATATCCACTTTTTAAAAAACTTTCTTTTTTTTTAGTTCTGTGTGTCAAAAATGTTCATTCTGTGAGAAACAGTGGAAAAGTAACAGTCATGAGTGAATTGTCACGATATGACTGAATTGGAGTAAATTTGCTGCTATCTCCGCCAGGAAGCGAGCTAGAGCCCTGAAACTGTGGCTATACGCACTTTCATGAAAACACGCTTCTTTGAGGTTTTAAGCTCAGAACGTGAATCTGTGCATGTTTCTGGCCTGGTAACTGCTTCAGATCACTGGGCAATGCATATATGGTATCGAATGGTCTTTGTGCATGTATTGCAATTGGGAAGTGAATATAAGCTTCTGAAGTGAATATATGCACTTTTTAAAAAAACTTTTTTTTTTTTAGTTGTGTGTGTCAAAAATGTTCATTCTGTGAGAAACAGTGGAAAAGTAACAGTCATGAGTGAATTGTCACGATATGACTGAATTGGAGTAAATTTGCTGCTATCTCCGCCAGGAAGCGAGCTAGAGCCCTGAAACTGTGGCTATACGCACTTTCATGAAAACACGCTTCTTTGAGGTTTTAAGCTCAGAACGTGAATCTGTGCATGTTTCTGGCCTGGGAACTGCTTCAGATCACTGTGGAATGCATATAATGTATCAATTGGTGCAATGTGTTTGTCTTGTCATAGGGAAGTGAATATAAGCTTCTGAAGTGAAAATATCCACTTTTTAAAAAACTTTCTTTTTTTTTAGTTCTGTGTGTCAAAAATGTTCATTCTGTGAGAAACAGTGGAAAAGTAACAGTCATGAGTGAATTGTCACGATATGACTGAATTGGAGTAAATTTGCTGCTATCTCCGCCAGGAAGCGAGCTAGAGCCCTGAAACTGTGGCTATACGCACTTTCATGAAAACACGCTTCTTTGAGGTTTTAAGCTCAGAACGTGAATCTGTGCATGTTTCTGGCCTGGATACTGCTTCAGATCACTGGGCAATGCATATATGGTATCGAATGGTCCTTTGAGCATGTATTGCCATTGGGAAGTGAATATAAGCTTCTGAAGTGAATATATGCACTTTTTAAAAACTTTCTTTTTTTTTTAGTTCAGCGTGTCAAAAATGTTCATTCTGTGCGTAACTCAGAAGAAAAGTGACAAAAATGAGTGAATTGTCATTATATGAGTGAATTTGCTGCTATCTCTGGAAGGAAGCGAGCTAGAGCCCTGAAACTGTGGCTATACGCACTTTCATGAAAACACGCTTCTTTGAGGTTTTAAGCTCAGAACGTGAATCTGTGCATGTTTCTGGCCTGGAAACTGCTTCAGATCACTGGGCAATGCATATATGGTATCGAATGGTCCTTTGTGCATGTATTGCAATTGGGAAGTGAATATAAGCTTCTGAAGTGAATATATGCACTTTTTAAAAAAACTTCTTTTTTTTTAGTTCTGTGTGTCAAAAATGTTCATTCTGTGAGAAACAGTGGAAAAGTAACAGTCATGAGTGAATTGTCACGATATGACTGAATTGGAGTAAATTTGCTGCTATCTCCGCCAGGAAGCGAGCTAGAGCCCTGAAACTGTGGCTATACGCACTTTCATGAAAACACGCTTCTTTGAGGTTTTAAGCTCAGAACGTGAATCTGTGCATGTTTCTGGCCTGGGAACTGCTTCAGATCACTGTGGAATGCATATAATGTATCAATTGGTGCAATGTGTTTGTCTTGTCATAGGGAAGTGAATATTTGCTTCTGAAGTGAAAATATCCACTTTTTAAAAAACTTTCTTTTTTTTTAGTTCTGTGTGTCAAAAATGTTCATTCTGTGAGAAACAGTGGAAAAGTAACAGTCATGAGTGAATTGTCACGATATGACTGAATTGGAGTAAATTTGCTGCTATCTCCGCCAGGAAGCGAGCTAGAGCCCTGAAACTGTGGCTATATGCACTTTCATGAAAACATGCTTCTTTGAGGTTTTAAGCTCAGAACGTGAATCTGTGCATGTTTCTGGCCTGGGAACTGCTTCAGATCACTGGGCAATGCATATATGGTATCGAATGGTCCTTTGTGCATGTATTGCAATTGGGAAGTGAATATAAGCTTCTGAAGTGAATATATGCACTTTTTAAAAAAACTTCTTTTTTTTTAGTTCAGCGTGTCGAAAATGTTAATTCTGAGCGTAACTCCGTAGGAAAGTGACAAACATGAGTGAATTGTCATGATATGACTGAATTGGAGTGAATTTGCTGCTATCTCTGTAAGGAAGCGAGCTAGAGCGCTGAAACTGTGGCTATACGCACTTTCATGAAAACACGCTTCTTTGAGGTTTTAAGCTTGGATCGTGAATCTGTGCATGCTTTTGGCCTGGGAACTGCTTCAGATCACTGTGGAATGCATATGTGGTATTGATTGGTGCACTGGGCATGTATTGCCATTGGGAAGTGAACACAAGCTTCTGAAGTGAAAATATCTACTTTTTATAAAACTTTCTCTTTTTTTAGTTCTGTGTGTCAAAAATGTTCATTCTGTGAGTAACAGTGGGAAAGTAACAATCATGAGTGAATTGTCAGGATATGACTGAATTGGACTAAATTTGATGCTATCTCTGCCAGGAAGCGAGCTAGAGCGCTGAAACTGTGGCTATACGCACTTTCATGAAAACACGCTTCTTTGAGGTTTTAAGCTCAGAACGTGAATCTGTGCATGATTCTGGTCTGGGAACTGCTTCAGATCACTGTGCTATGCATATATGGTATCGATTGGTGCAATGTGCATGTCTTGTCATAGGGAAGTGAATATAAGCTTCTGAAGTGAAAATATCCACTTTTTAAAAAACTTTCTTTTTTTTTAGTTCTGTGTGTCAAAAATGTTCATTCTGTGAGTAACAGTGTGAAAGTGACAAACATGAGTGAATTGTCACGATATGACTGAATTGGAGTAAATTTGCTGCTATCTCCGCCAGGAAGCGAGCTAGAGCCCTGAAACTGTGGCTATACGCACTTTCATGAAAACACGCTTCTTTGAGGTTTTAAGCTCAGAACTTGAATCTGTGCATGTTTCTGGCCTGGGAACTGCTTCAGATCACTGGGCAATGCATATATGGTATCGAATGGTCCTTTGTGCATGTATTGCAATTGGGAAGTGAATATAAGCTTCTGAAGTGAATATATGCACTTTTTAAAAAAACTTCTTTTTTTTTAGTTCAGCGTGTCGAAAATGTTAATTCTGAGCGTAACTCCGTAGGAAAGTGACAAACATGAGTGAATTGTCATGATATGACTGAATTGGAGTGAATTTGCTGCTATCTCTGTAAGGAAGCGAGCTAGAGCGCTGAAACTGTGGCTATACGCACTTTCATGAAAACACGCTTCTTTGAGGTTTTAAGCTTGGATCGTGAATCTGTGCATGCTTTTGGCCTGGGAACTGCTTCAGATCACTGTGGAATGCATATGTGGTATTGATTGGTGCACTGGGCATGTATTGCCATTGGGAAGTGAACACAAGCTTCTGAAGTGAAAATATCTACTTTTTATAAAACTTTCTCTTTTTTTAGTTCTGTGTGTCAAAAATGTTCATTCTGTGAGTAACAGTGGGAAAGTAACAATCATGAGTGAATTGTCAGGATATGACTGAATTGGACTAAATTTGATGCTATCTCTGCCAGGAAGCGAGCTAGAGCGCTGAAACTGTGGCTATACGCACTTTCATGAAAACACGCTTCTTTGAGGTTTTAAGCTCAGAACGTGAATCTGTGCATGATTCTGGCCTGGGAACTGCTTCAGATCACTGTGCTATGCATATATGGTATCGATTGGTGCAATGTGCATGTCTTGTCATAGGGAAGTGAATATAAGCTTCTGAAGTGAAAATATCCACTTTTTAAAAAACTTTCTTTTTTTTTAGTTCTGTGTGTCAAAAATGTTCATTCTGTGTGTAACAGTGTGAAAGTGACAAACATGAGTGAATTGTCACGATATGACTGAATTGGAGTAAATTTGCTGCTATCTCCGCCAGGAAGCGAGCTAGAGCCCTGAAACTGTGGCTATACGCACTTTCATGAAAACACGCTTCTTTGAGGTTTTAAGCTCAGAACGTGAATCTGTGCATGTTTCTGGCCTGGGAACTGCTTCAGATCACTGTGGAATGCATATAATGTATCAATTGGTGCAATGTGTTTGTCTTGTCATAGGGAAGTGAATATAAGCTTCTGAAGTGAAAATATCCACTTTTTAAAAAACTTTCTTTTTTTTTAGTTCTGTGTGTCAAAAATGTTCATTCTGTGAGAAACAGTGGAAAAGTAACAGTCATGAGTGAATTGTCACGATATGACTGAATTGGAGTAAATTTGCTGCTATCTCCGCCAGGAAGCGAGCTAGAGCCCTGAAACTGTGGCTATACGCACTTTCATGAAAACACGCTTCTTTGAGGTTTTAAGCTCAGAACGTGAATCTGTGCATGTTTCTGGCCTGGTAACTGCTTCAGATCACTGGGCAATGCATATATGGTATCGAATGGTCTTTGTGCATGTATTGCAATTGGGAAGTGAATATAAGCTTCTGAAGTGAATATATGCACTTTTTAAAAAAACTTTTTTTTTTTTAGTTGTGTGTGTCAAAAATGTTCATTCTGCGAGTAACAGTGGAAAAGTAACAGTCATGAGTGAATTGTCACGATATGACTGAATTGGAGTAAATTTGCTGCTATCTCCGCCAGGAAGCGAGCTAGAGCCCTGAAACTGTGGCTATACGCACTTTCATGAAAACACGCTTCTTTGAGGTTTTAAGCTCAGAACGTGAATCTGTGCATGTTTCTGGCCTGGGAACTGCTTCAGATCACTGTGGAATGCATATAATGTATCAATTGGTGCAATGTGTTTGTCTTGTCATAGGGAAGTGAATATAAGCTTCTGAAGTGAAAATATCCACTTTTTAAAAAACTTTCTTTTTTTTTAGTTCTGTGTGTCAAAAATGTTCATTCTGTGAGAAACAGTGGAAAAGTAACAGTCATGAGTGAATTGTCACGATATGACTGAATTGGAGTAAATTTGCTGCTATCTCCGCCAGGAAGCGAGCTAGAGCCCTGAAACTGTGGCTATACGCACTTTCATGAAAACACGCTTCTTTGAGGTTTTAAGCTCAGAACGTGAATCTGTGCATGTTTCTGGCCTGGATACTGCTTCAGATCACTGGGCAATGCATATATGGTATCGAATGGTCCTTTGAGCATGTATTGCCATTGGGAAGTGAATATAAGCTTCTGAAGTGAATATATGCACTTTTTAAAAACTTTCTTTTTTTTTTAGTTCAGCGTGTCAAAAATGTTCATTCTGTGCGTAACTCAGAAGAAAAGTGACAAAAATGAGTGAATTGTCATTATATGAGTGAATTTGCTGCTATCTCTGGAAGGAAGCGAGCTAGAGCCCTGAAACTGTGGCTATACGCACTTTCATGAAAACACGCTTCTTTGAGGTTTTAAGCTCAGAACGTGAATCTGTGCATGTTTCTGGCCTGGAAACTGCTTCAGATCACTGGGCAATGCATATATGGTATCGAATGGTCCTTTGTGCATGTATTGCAATTGGGAAGTGAATATAAGCTTCTGAAGTGAATATATGCACTTTTTAAAAAAACTTCTTTTTTTTTAGTTCTGTGTGTCAAAAATGTTCATTCTGTGAGAAACAGTGGAAAAGTAACAGTCATGAGTGAATTGTCACGATATGACTGAATTGGAGTAAATTTGCTGCTATCTCCGCCAGGAAGCGAGCTAGAGCCCTGAAACTGTGGCTATACGCACTTTCATGAAAACACGCTTCTTTGAGGTTTTAAGCTCAGAACGTGAATCTGTGCATGTTTCTGGCCTGGGAACTGCTTCAGATCACTGTGGAATGCATATAATGTATCAATTGGTGCAATGTGTTTGTCTTGTCATAGGGAAGTGAATATTTGCTTCTGAAGTGAAAATATCCACTTTTTAAAAAACTTTCTTTTTTTTTAGTTCTGTGTGTCAAAAATGTTCATTCTGTGAGAAACAGTGGAAAAGTAACAGTCATGAGTGAATTGTCACGATATGACTGAATTGGAGTAAATTTGCTGCTATCTCCGCCAGGAAGCGAGCTAGAGCCCTGAAACTGTGGCTATATGCACTTTCATGAAAACACGCTTCTTTGAGGTTTTAAGCTCAGAACGTGAATCTGTGCATGTTTCTGGCCTGGGAACTGCTTCAGATCACTGGGCAATGCATATATGGTATCGAATGGTCCTTTGTGCATGTATTGCAATTGGGAAGTGAATATAAGCTTCTGAAGTGAATATATGCACTTTTTAAAAAAACTTCTTTTTTTTTAGTTCAGCGTGTCGAAAATGTTAATTCTGAGCGTAACTCCGTAGGAAAGTGACAAACATGAGTGAATTGTCATGATATGACTGAATTGGAGTGAATTTGCTGCTATCTCTGTAAGGAAGCGAGCTAGAGCGCTGAAACTGTGGCTATACGCACTTTCATGAAAACACGCTTCTTTGAGGTTTTAAGCTTGGATCGTGAATCTGTGCATGCTTTTGGCCTGGGAACTGCTTCAGATCACTGTGGAATGCATATGTGGTATTGATTGGTGCACTGGGCATGTATTGCCATTGGGAAGTGAACACAAGCTTCTGAAGTGAAAATATCTACTTTTTATAAAACTTTCTCTTTTTTTAGTTCTGTGTGTCAAAAATGTTCATTCTGTGAGTAACAGTGGGAAAGTAACAATCATGAGTGAATTGTCAGGATATGACTGAATTGGACTAAATTTGATGCTATCTCTGCCAGGAAGCGAGCTAGAGCGCTGAAACTGTGGCTATACGCACTTTCATGAAAACACGCTTCTTTGAGGTTTTAAGCTCAGAACGTGAATCTGTGCATGATTCTGGCCTGGGAACTGCTTCAGATCACTGTGCTATGCATATATGGTATCGATTGGTGCAATGTGCATGTCTTGTCATAGGGAAGTGAATATAAGCTTCTGAAGTGAAAATATCCACTTTTTAAAAAACTTTCTTTTTTTTTAGTTCAGCGTGTCAAAAATGTTCATTCTGTGCGTAACTCAGAAGAAAAGTGACAAAAATGAGTGAATTGTCATTATATGAGTGAATTTGCTGCTATCTCTGGAAGGAAGCGAGCTAGAGCCCTGAAACTGTGGCTATACGCACTTTCATGAAAACACGCTTCTTTGAGGTTTTAAGCTCAGAACGTGAATCTGTGCATGTTTCTGGCCTGGAAACTGCTTCAGATCACTGGGCAATGCATATATGGTATCGAATGGTCCTTTGTGCATGTATTGCAATTGGGAAGTGAATATAAGCTTCTGAAGTGAATATATGCACTTTTTAAAAAAACTTTTTTTTTTTTAGTTGTGTGTGTCAAAAATGTTCATTCTGTGAGAAACAGTGGAAAAGTAACAGTCATGAGTGAATTGTCACGATATGACTGAATTGGAGTAAATTTGCTGCTATCTCCGCCAGGAAGCGAGCTAGAGCCCTGAAACTGTGGCTATACGCACTTTCATGAAAACACGCTTCTTTGAGGTTTTAAGCTCAGAACGTGAATCTGTGCATGTTTCTGGCCTGGGAACTGCTTCAGATCACTGTGGAATGCATATAATGTATCAATTGGTGCAATGTGTTTGTCTTGTCATAGGGAAGTGAATATAAGCTTCTGAAGTGAAAATATCCACTTTTTAAAAAACTTTCTTTTTTTTTAGTTCTGTGTGTCAAAAATGTTCATTCTGTGAGAAACAGTGGAAAAGTAACAGTCATGAGTGAATTGTCACGATATGACTGAATTGGAGTAAATTTGCTGCTATCTCCGCCAGGAAGCGAGCTAGAGCCCTGAAACTGTGGCTATACGCACTTTCATGAAAACACGCTTCTTTGAGGTTTTAAGCTCAGAACGTGAATCTGTGCATGTTTCTGGCCTGGGAACTGCTTCAGATCACTGGGCAATGCATATATGGTATCGAATGGTCCTTTGTGCATGTGTTGCAATTGGGAAGTGAATATAAGCTTCTGAAGTGAATATATGCACTTTTTAAAAAAACTTCTTTTTTTTTAGTTCAGCGTGTCGAAAATGTTAATTCTGAGCGTAACTCCGTAGGAAAGTGACAAACATGAGTGAATTGTCATGATATGACTGAATTGGAGTGAATTTGCTGCTATCTCTGTAAGGAAGCGAGCTAGAGCGCTGAAACTGTGGCTATACGCACTTTCATGAAAACACGCTTCTTTGAGGTTTTAAGCTTGGATCGTGAATCTGTGCATGCTTCTGGCCTGGGAACTGCTTCAGATCACTGTGGAATGCATATGTGGTATTGATTGGTGCACTGGGCATGTATTGCAATTGGGAAGTGAATATAAGCTTCTGAAGTGAATATATGCACTTTTTAAAAAAACTTCTTTTTTTTAGTTCAGCGTGTCAAAAATGTTCATTCTGTGAGTAACAGCGGGAAAGTGACAAACATGAGTGAATTGTCACGATATGACTGAATAGGAGTTAATATGCTGCTATCTCTGTAAGGAAGCGAGCTACAGCGCTGAAACTGTGGCTATGAGCACTTTCATTAAAACACACTTCTTTGAGGTTTTAAGCTCAGAACGTGAATCTGTGCATGTTTCTGGCTTGGGAACTGCTTCAGACCACTTTGCAATGCATATGTGCTATTGATTGGTCCTTTGAGCATGTATTGCCTTTGGGAAGTGAACACAAGCTTCTGAAGTGAAAATATCTACTTTTTATAAAACTTTCTTTTTTTTAATTCTGTGTGTCAAAAATGTTCATTCTGTGAGTAACAGCGGGAAAGTGACAAACATGAGTGAATTGTCACGATATGACTGAATAGGAGTTAATATGCTGCTATCTCTGTAAGGAAGCGAGCTAGAGCGCTGAAACTGTGGCTATACGCACTTTCATGAAAAAATGCTTCTTTGAGGTTTTAAGCTCAGAACGTGAATCTGTGCATGTTTCTGGCCTGGATACTGCTTCAGATCACTGGGCAATGCATATATGGTATCGAATGGTCCTTTGTGCATGTATTGCCATTGGGAAGTGAATATAAGCTTCTGAAGTGAATATATGCACTTTTTAAAAACTTTCTTTTTTTTTTAGTTCAGCGTGTCAAAAATGTTCATTCTGTGCGTAACTCAGAAGGAAAGTGACAAAAATGAGTGAATTGTCATTATATGACTGAATTGGAGTGAATTTGCTGCTATCTCTGTAAGGAAGCGAGCTAGAGCACTGAAACTGAGGCTATACGCACTTTCATGAAAACACGCTTCTTTGAGGTTTTAAGCTCAGAACGTGAATCTGTGCATGTTTCTGGCTTGGGAACTGCTTCAGATCACTTTGCAATGCATATGTGGTATTGATTGGTCCTTTGAGCATGTATTGCCTTTGGGAAGTGAACACAAGCTTCTGAAGTGAAGATATCTACTTTTTATAAAACTTTCTTTTTTTTTTTAGTTCTGTGTGTCAAAAATGTTCATTCTGTGAGTAACAGTGGGGAAGTGACAAACATGAGTGAATTGTCACTATATGACTGAATTGGAGTTAATATGCTGCGATCTCTGTAAGGAAGCAAGCTTGAGCGCTGAAACTGTGGCTATACGCACTTTCATGAAAACACGCTTCTTTGAGGTTGTAAGCTCAGAACGTGAATCTGTGCATGTTTCTGGCCTGGGAACTGCTTCAGATCACTGTGCTATGCATATATGGTATCGATTGGTGCAATGTGCATGTCTTGTCATAGGGAAGTGAATATAAGCTTCTGAAGTGAAAATATCCACTTTTTAAAAAACTTTCTTTTTTTTTAGTTCTGTGTGTCAAAAATGTTCGTTCTGTGAGCACAGTGTGAAAGTGAGAAACATGAGTGAATTGTCACGATATGACTGAATTGGAGTAAATTTGCTGCTATCTCCGCCAGGAAGCGAGCTAGAGCCCTGAAACTGTGGCTATACGCACTTTCATGAAAACACGCTTCTTTAAGGTTTTAAGCTCAGAACGTGAATCTGTGCATGTTTCTGGCCTGGGAACTGCTTCAGATCACTGTGGAATGCATATAATGTATCAATTGGTGCAATGTGTTTGTCTTGTCATAGGGAAGTGAATATAAGCTTCTGAAGTGAAAATATCCACTTTTTAAAAAACTTTCTTTTTTTTTAGTTCTGTGTGTCAAAAATGCTCATTCTGTGAGTAACAGTGGAAAAGTAACAGTCATGAGTGAATTGTCACGATATGACTGAATTGGAGTAAATTTGCTGCTATCTCGGCCAGGAAGCGAGCAAGAGCCCTGAAACTGTGGCTATACGCACTTTCATGAAAACACGCTTCTTTGAGGTTTTAAGCTCAGAACGTGAATCTGTGCATGTTTCTGGCCTGGTAACTGCTTCAGATCACTGGGCAATGCATATATGGTATCGAATGGTCCTTTGTGCATGTATTGCAATTGGGAAGTGAATATAAGCTTCTGAAGTAAATATATGCACTTTTTAAAAAAACTTCTTTTTTTTTAGTTCAGCGTGTCAAAAATGTTCATTCTGTGAGTAACAGTGTGAAAGTGACAAACATGAGTGAATTGTCACGATATGACTGAATTGGAGTAAATTTGCTGCTATCTCCGCCAGGAAGCGAGCTAGAGCCCTGAAACTGTGGCTATACGCACTTTCATGAAAACACGCTTCTTTGAGGTTTTAAGCTCAGAACGTGAATCTGTGCATGTTTCTGGCCTGGGAACTGCTTCAGATCACTGTGGAATGCATATAATGTATCAATTGGTGCAATGTGTTTGTCTTGTCATAGGGAAGTGAATATAAGCTTCTGAAGTGAAAATATCCACTTTTTAAAAAACTTTCTTTTTTTTTAGTTCTGTGTGTCAAAAATGTTCATTCTGTGAGAAACAGTGGAAAAGTAACAGTCATGAGTGAATTGTCACGATATGACTGAATTGGAGTAAATTTGCTGCTATCTCCGCCAGGAAGCGAGCTAGAGCCCTGAAACTGTGGCTATATGCACTTTCATGAAAACACGCTTCTTTGAGGTTTTAAGCTTGGATCGTGAATCTGTGCATGCTTCTGGCCTGGGAACTGCTTCAGATCACTGTGGAATGCATATGTGGTATTGATTGGTGCACTGCGCATGTATTGCCATTGGGAAGTGAACACAAGCTTCTGAAGTGAAAATATCTACTTTTTAAAAAACTTTCTCTTTTTTTAGTTCTGTGTGTCAAAAATGTTCATTCTGTGAGTAACAGTGGGAAAGTAACAATCATGAGTGAATTGTCAGGATATGACTGAATTGGACTAAATTTGATGCTATCTCTGCCAGGAAGCGAGCTAGAGCGCTGAAACTGTGGCTATACGCACTTTCATGAAAACACACTTCTTTGAGGTTTTAAGCTCGGAACGTGAATCTGTGCATGTTTCTGGCCTGGGAACTGCTTCAGATCACTGTGGAATGCATATGTGGTATTGATTGGTGCACTGGGCATGTATTGCCATTGGGAAGTGAACACAAGCTTCCGAAGTGAAAATATCTATTTTTTATAAAACTTTCTCTTTTTTTAGTTCTGTGTGTCAAAAATGTTCATTCTGTTAGTAACAGTGGGAAAGTAACAATCATGAGTGAATTGTCAGGATGTGACTGAATTGGACTAAATTTGATGCTATCTCTGCCAGGAAGCGAGCTAGAGCGCTGAAACTGTGGCTATAAGCACTTTCATTAAAACATACTTCTTTGAGGTTATAAGCTCAGAACGTGAATCTGTGCATGTTTCTGGCTTGGGAACTGCTTCAGATCACTTTGCAATGCATATGTGCTATTGATTGGTCCTTTGAGCATGTATTGCCTTTGGGAAGTGAACACAAGCTTCTGAAGTGAAAATATCTACTTTTTATAAAACTTTCTTTTTTTTTAATTCTGTGTGTCAAAAATGTTCATTCTGTGAGTAACAGTGGGAAAGTGACAAACATGAGTGAATTCTCACGATATGACTGAATTGGAGTTAATATGCTGCTATCTCTGTAAGGAAGCGAGCTAGAGCGCTGAAACTGTGGCTATACGCACTTTCATGAAAACACGCTTCTTTAAGGTTTTAAGCTCAGAACGTGAATCTGTGCATGTTTCTGGCCTGGGAACTGCTTCAGATCACTGTGGAATGCATATAATGTATCAATTGGTGCAATGTGTTTGTCTTGTCATAGGGAAGTGAATATAAGCTTCTGAAGTGAAAATATCCACTTTTTAAAAAACTTTCTTTTTTTTTAGTTCTGTGTGTCAAAAATGCTCATTCTGTGAGTAACAGTGGAAAAGTAACAGTCATGAGTGAATTGTCACGATATGACTGAATTGGAGTAAATTTGCTGCTATCTCGGCCAGGAAGCGAGCAAGAGCCCTGAAACTGTGGCTATACGCACTTTCATGAAAACACGCTTCTTTGAGGTTTTAAGCTCAGAACGTGAATCTGTGCATGTTTCTGGCCTGGTAACTGCTTCAGATCACTGGGCAATGCATATATGGTATCGAATGGTCCTTTGTGCATGTATTGCAATTGGGAAGTGAATATAAGCTTCTGAAGTGAATATATGCACTTTTTAAAAAAACTTCTCTTTTTTTAGTTCTGTGTGTCAAAAATGTTCATTCTGTGAGTAACAGTGTGAAAGTGACAAACATGAGTGAATTGTCACGATATGACTGAATTGGACTAAATTTGATGCTATCTCTGCCAGGAAGCGAGCTAGAGCGCTGAAACTGTGGCTATACGCACTTTCATGAAAACACACTTCTTTGAGGTTTTAAGCTCGGAACGTGAATCTGTGCATGTTTCTGGCCTGGGAACTGCTTCAGATCACTCTGGAATGCATATAATGTATCAATTGGTGCAATGTGTTTGTCTTGTCATAGGGAAGTGAATATAAGCTTCTGAAGTGAAAATATCCACTTTTTAAAAAACTTTCTTTTTTTTTAGTTCTGTGTGTCAAAAATGCTCATTCTGTGAGTAACAGTGGAAAAGTAACAGTCATGAGTGAATTGTCACGATATGACTGAATTGGAGTAAATTTGCTGCTATCTCCGCCAGGAAGCGAGCTAGAGCCCTGAAACTGTGGCTATACGCACTTTCATGAAAACACGCTTCTTTGAGGTTTTAAGCTCAGAACGTGAATCTGTGCATGTTTCTGGCCTGGTAACTGCTTCAGATCACTGGGCAATGCATATATGGTATCGAATGGTGCTTTGTGCATGTATTGCAATTGGGAAGTGAATATAAGCTTCTGAAGTGAATATATGCACTTTTTAAAAAAACTTCTTTTTTTTTAGTTCAGCGTGTCAAAAATGTTCATTCTGTGCGTAACTCAGTAGGAAAGTGACAAACATGAGTGAATTGTCATTATATGACTGAATTGGAGTGAATTTGCTGCTATCTCTGTAAGGAAGCGAGCAAGAGCGCTGAAACTGTGGCTATATGCACTTTCATGAAAACACGCTTCTTTGAGGTTTTAAGCTTGGATCGTGAATCTGTGCATGCTTCTGGCCTGGGAACTGCTTCAGATCACTGTGGAATGCATATGTGGTATTGATTGGTGCACTGCGCATGTATTGCCATTGGGAAGTGAACACAAGCTTCTGAAGTGAAAATATCTACTTTTTAAAAAACTTTCTCTTTTTTTAGTTCTGTGTGTCAAAAATGTTCATTCTGTGAGTAACAGTGGGAAAGTAACAATCATGAGTGAATTGTCAGGATATGACTGAATTGGACTAAATTTGATGCTATCTCTGCCAGGAAGCGAGCTAGAGCGCTGAAACTGTGGCTATACGCACTTTCATGAAAACACACTTCTTTGAGGTTTTAAGCTCGGAACGTGAATCTGTGCATGTTTCTGGCCTGGGAACTGCTTCAGATCACTGTGGAATGCATATGTGGTATTGATTGGTGCACTGGGCATGTATTGCCATTGGGAAGTGAACACAAGCTTCCGAAGTGAAAATATCTATTTTTTATAAAACTTTCTCTTTTTTTAGTTCTGTGTGTCAAAAATGTTCATTCTGTTAGTAACAGTGGGAAAGTAACAATCATGAGTGAATTGTCAGGATGTGACTGAATTGGACTAAATTTGATGCTATCTCTGCCAGGAAGCGAGCTAGAGCGCTGAAACTGTGGCTATAAGCACTTTCATTAAAACATACTTCTTTGAGGTTATAAGCTCAGAACGTGAATCTGTGCATGTTTCTGGCTTGGGAACTGCTTCAGATCACTTTGCAATGCATATGTGCTATTGATTGGTCCTTTGAGCATGTATTGCCTTTGGGAAGTGAACACAAGCTTCTGAAGTGAAAATATCTACTTTTTATAAAACTTTCTTTTTTTTTAATTCTGTGTGTCAAAAATGTTCATTCTGTGAGTAACAGTGGGAAAGTGACAAACATGAGTGAATTCTCACGATATGACTGAATTGGAGTTAATATGCTGCTATCTCTGTAAGGAAGCGAGCTAGAGCGCTGAAACTGTGGCTATACGCACTTTCATGAAAACACGCTTCTTTAAGGTTTTAAGCTCAGAACGTGAATCTGTGCATGTTTCTGGCCTGGGAACTGCTTCAGATCACTGTGGAATGCATATAATGTATCAATTGGTGCAATGTGTTTGTCTTGTCATAGGGAAGTGAATATAAGCTTCTGAAGTGAAAATATCCACTTTTTAAAAAACTTTCTTTTTTTTTAGTTCTGTGTGTCAAAAATGCTCATTCTGTGAGTAACAGTGGAAAAGTAACAGTCATGAGTGAATTGTCACGATATGACTGAATTGGAGTAAATTTGCTGCTATCTCGGCCAGGAAGCGAGCAAGAGCCCTGAAACTGTGGCTATACGCACTTTCATGAAAACACGCTTCTTTGAGGTTTTAAGCTCAGAACGTGAATCTGTGCATGTTTCTGGCCTGGTAACTGCTTCAGATCACTGGGCAATGCATATATGGTATCGAATGGTCCTTTGTGCATGTATTGCAATTGGGAAGTGAATATAAGCTTCTGAAGTGAATATATGCACTTTTTAAAAAAACTTCTCTTTTTTTAGTTCTGTGTGTCAAAAATGTTCATTCTGTGAGTAACAGTGTGAAAGTGACAAACATGAGTGAATTGTCACGATATGACTGAATTGGACTAAATTTGATGCTATCTCTGCCAGGAAGCGAGCTAGAGCGCTGAAACTGTGGCTATACGCACTTTCATGAAAACACACTTCTTTGAGGTTTTAAGCTCGGAACGTGAATCTGTGCATGTTTCTGGCCTGGGAACTGCTTCAGATCACTCTGGAATGCATATGTGGTATTGATTGGTGCACTGGGCATGTATTGCCATTGGGAAGTGAACACAAGCTTCCGAAGTGAAAATATCTACTTTTTATAAAACTTTCTCTTTTTTTAGTTCTGTGTGTCAAAAATGTTCATTCTGTTAGTAACAGTGGGAAAGTAACAATCATGAGTGAATTGTCAGGATGTGACTGAATTGGACTAAATTTGATGCTATCTCTGCCAGGAAGCGAGCTAGAGCGCTGAAACTGTGGCTATAAGCACTTTCATTAAAACATACTTCTTTGAGGTTATAAGCTCAGAACGTGAATCTGTGCATGTTTCTGGCTTGGGAACTGCTTCAGATCACTTTGCAATGCATATGTGCTATTGATTGGTCCTTTGAGCATGTATTGCCTTTGGGAAGTGAACACAAGCTTCTGAAGTGAAAATATCTACTTTTTATAAAACTTTCTTTTTTTTTAATTCTGTGTGTCAAAAATGTTCATTCTGTGAGTAACAGTGGGAAAGTGACAAACATGAGTGAATTCTCACGATATGACTGAATTGGAGTTAATATGCTGCTATCTCTGTAAGGAAGCGAGCTAGAGCGCTGAAACTGTGGCTATACGAACTTTCATGAAAACACGCTTCTTTGAGGTTTTAAGCTCAGAACGTGAATCTGTGCATGTTTCTGGCCTGGATACTGCTTCAGATCACTGGGCAATGCATATATGGTATCGAATGGTCCTTTGTGCATGTATTGCCATTGGGAAGTGAATATAAGCTTCTGAAGTGAATATATGCACTTTTTAAAAACTTTCTTTTTTTTTTAGTTCAGCGTGTCAAAAATGTTCATTATGTGCGTAACTCAGAAGGAAAGTGACAAAAATGAGTGAATTGTCATTATATGACTGAATTGGAGTGAATTTGCTGCTATCTCTGTAAGGAAGCGAGCTAGAGCGCTGAAACTGAGGCTATACGCACTTTCATGAAAACACGCTTCTTTGAGGTTTTAAGCTCAGAACGTGAATCTGTGCATGTTTCTAGCCTGGGAATTGCTTCAGATCACTGTGTTATGCATATATGGTATCGATTTGTGCAATGTGCATGTCTTGCCATAGGGAAGTGAATATAAGCTTCTGAATTTAAAATATTCACTTTTTAAAAAACTTTCTTTTTTTTTAGTTCTGTGTGTCAAAAATGTTCATTCTGTGAGTAACAGTGGAAAAAAAACAGGCATGAGTGAATTGTCACGATATGACTGATTTGGAGTAAATTTGATGCTATCTCCGGCAGGAAGCGAGCTAGAGCGCTGAAACTGTGGCTATACGCACTTTCATGAAAACACGCTTCTTTGAGGTTATAAGCTCGGAACGTGAATCTGTGCATGTTTCTGGCCTGGGAACAGCTTCAGATCACTGTGGAATGCATATTTGGTATTGATTGGTGCACTGGGCATGTATTGCCATTGGGAAGTGAACACAAGCTTCCGAAGTGAAAATATCTACTTTTTATAAAACTTTCTCTTTTTTTAGTTCTGTGTGTCAAAAATGTTCATTCTGTTAGTAACAGTGGGAAAGTAACAATCATGAGTGAATTGTCAGGATGTGACTGAATTGGACTAAATTTGATGCTATCTCTGCCAGGAAGCGAGCTAGAGCGCTGAAACTGTGGCTATAAGCACTTTCATTAAAACACACTTCTTTGAGGTTATAAGCTCAGAACGTGAATCTGTGCATGTTTCTGGCTTGGGAACTGCTTCAGATCACTTTGCAATGCATATGTGCTATTGATTGGTCCTTTGAGCATGTATTGCTTTGGGAAGTGAACACAAGCTTCTGAAGTGAAAATATCTACTTTTTATAAAACTTTCTTTTTTTTTAATTCTGTGTGTCAAAAATGTTCATTCTGTGAGTAACAGCGGGAAAGTGTCAAACATGAGTGAATTGTCACGATATGACTGAATAGGAGTTAATATGGTGCTATCTCTGTAAGGAAGCGAGCTAGAGCGCTAAAACTGTGGCTATACGCACTTTCATGAAAACATGCTTCTTTGAGGTTTTAAGCTCAGAACGTGAATCTGTGCATGTTTCTGGCCTGGATACTGCTTCAGATCACTGGGCAATGCATATATGGTATCGAATGGTCCTTTGTGCATGTATTGCCATTGGGAAGTGAATATAAGCTTCTGAAGTGAATATATGCACTTTTTAAAAACTTTCTTTTTTTTTTAGTTCAGTGTGTCAAAAATGTTCATTCTGTGCGTAACTCAGAAGGAAAGTGACAAAAATGAGTGAATTGTCATTATATGACTGAATTGGAGTGAATTTGCTGCTATCTCCGCCAGGAAGCGAGCTAGAGCACTGAAACTGAGGCTATACGCACTTTCATGAAAACACGCTTCTTTGAGGTTTTAAGCTCAGAACGTGAATCTGTGCATGTTTCTGGCCTGGTAACTGCTTCAGATCACTGGGCAATGCATATATGGTATCGAATGGTGCTTTGTGCATGTATTGCAATTGGGAAGTTAATATAAGCTTCTGAAGTGAATATATGCACTTTTTAAAAAAACTTCTTTTTTTTTAGTTCAGCGTGTCAAAAATGTTCATTCTGTGCGTAACTCAGTAGGAAAGTGACAAACATGAGTGAATTGTCATTATATGACTGAATTGGAGTGAATTTGCTGCTATCTCTGTAAGGAAGCGAGCAAGAGCGCTGAAACTGTGGCTATATGCACTTTCATGAAAACACGCTTCTTTGAGGTTTTAAGCTTGGATCGTGAATCTGTGCATGCTTCTGGCCTGGGAACTGCTTCAGATCACTGTGGAATGCATATGTGGTATTGATTGGTGCACTGCGCATGTATTGCCATTGGGAAGTGAACACAAGCTTCTGAAGTGAAAATATCTACTTTTTAAAAAACTTTCTCTTTTTTTAGTTCTGTGTGTCAAAAATGTTCATTCTGTGAGTAACAGTGGGAAAGTAACAATCATGAGTGAATTGTCAGGTTATGACTGAATTGGACTAAATTTGATGCTATCTCTGCCAGGAAGCGAGCTAGAGCGCTGAAACTGTGGCTATACGCACTTTCATGAAAACACACTTCTTTGAGGTTTTAAGCTCGGAACGTGAATCTGTGCATGTTTCTGGCCTGGGAACTGCTTCAGATCACTGTGGAATGCATATGTGGTATTGATTGGTGCACTGGGCATGTATTGCCATTGGGAAGTGAACACAAGCTTCCGAAGTGAAAATATCTATTTTTTATAAAACTTTCTCTTTTTTTAGTTCTGTGTGTCAAAAATGTTCATTCTGTTAGTAACAGTGGGAAAGTAACAATCATGAGTGAATTGTCAGGATGTGACTGAATTGGACTAAATTTGATGCTATCTCTGCCAGGAAGCGAGCTAGAGCGCTGAAACTGTGGCTATAAGCACTTTCATTAAAACATACTTCTTTGAGGTTATAAGCTCAGAACGTGAATCTGTGCATGTTTCTGGCTTGGGAACTGCTTCAGATCACTTTGCAATGCATATGTGCTATTGATTGGTCCTTTGAGCATGTATTGCCTTTGGGAAGTGAACACAAGCTTCTGAAGTGAAAATATCTACTTTTTATAAAACTTTCTTTTTTTTTAATTCTGTGTGTCAAAAATGTTCATTCTGTGAGTAACAGTGGGAAAGTGACAAACATGAGTGAATTCTCACGATATGACTGAATTGGAGTTAATATGCTGCTATCTCTGTAAGGAAGCGAGCTAGAGCGCTGAAACTGTGGCTATACGCACTTTCATGAAAACACGCTTCTTTAAGGTTTTAAGCTCAGAACGTGAATCTGTGCATGTTTCTGGCCTGGGAACTGCTTCAGATCACTGTGGAATGCATATAATGTATCAATTGGTGCAATGTGTTTGTCTTGTCATAGGGAAGTGAATATAAGCTTCTGAAGTGAAAATATCCACTTTTTAAAAAACTTTCTTTTTTTTTAGTTCTGTGTGTCAAAAATGCTCATTCTGTGAGTAACAGTGGAAAAGTAACAGTCATGAGTGAATTGTCACGATATGACTGAATTGGAGTAAATTTGCTGCTATCTCGGCCAGGAAGCGAGCAAGAGCCCTGAAACTGTGGCTATACGCACTTTCATGAAAACACGCTTCTTTGAGGTTTTAAGCTCAGAACGTGAATCTGTGCATGTTTCTGGCCTGGTAACTGCTTCAGATCACTGGGCAATGCATATATGGTATCGAATGGTCCTTTGTGCATGTATTGCAATTGGGAAGTGAATATAAGCTTCTGAAGTGAATATATGCACTTTTTAAAAAAACTTCTCTTTTTTTAGTTCTGTGTGTCAAAAATGTTCATTCTGTGAGTAACAGTGTGAAAGTGACAAACATGAGTGAATTGTCACGATATGACTGAATTGGACTAAATTTGATGCTATCTCTGCCAGGAAGCGAGCTAGAGCGCTGAAACTGTGGCTATACGCACTTTCATGAAAACACACTTCTTTGAGGTTTTAAGCTCGGAACGTGAATCTGTGCATGTTTCTGGCCTGGGAACTGCTTCAGATCACTGTGGAATGCATATGTGGTATTGATTGGTGCACTGGGCATGTATTGCCTTTGGGAAGTGAACACAAGCTTCCGAAGTGAAAATATCTACTTTTTATAAAACTTTCTCTTTTTTTAGTTCTGTGTGTCAAAAATGTTCATTCTGTTAGTAACAGTGGGAAAGTAACAATCATGAGTGAATTGTCAGGATGTGACTGAATTGGACTAAATTTGATGCTATCTCTGCCAGGAAGCGAGCTAGAGCGCTGAAACTGTGGCTATAAGCACTTTCATTAAAACATACTTCTTTGAGGTTATAAGCTCAGAACGTGAATCTGTGCATGTTTCTGGCTTGGGAACTGCTTCAGATCACTTTGCAATGCATATGTGCTATTGATTGGTCCTTTGAGCATGTATTGCCTTTGGGAAGTGAACACAAGCTTCTGAAGTGAAAATATCTACTTTTTATAAAACTTTCTTTTTTTTTAATTCTGTGTGTCAAAAATGTTCATTCTGTGAGTAACAGTGGGAAAGTGACAAACATGAGTGAATTCTCACGATATGACTGAATTGGAGTTAATATGCTGCTATCTCTGTAAGGAAGCGAGCTAGAGCGCTGAAACTGTGGCTATACGAACTTTCATGAAAACACGCTTCTTTGAGGTTTTAAGCTCAGAACGTGAATCTGTGCATGTTTCTGGCCTGGATACTGCTTCAGATCACTGGGCAATGCATATATGGTATCGAATGGTCCTTTGTGCATGTATTGCCATTGGGAAGTGAATATAAGCTTCTGAAGTGAATATATGCACTTTTTAAAAACTTTCTTTTTTTTTTAGTTCAGCGTGTCAAAAATGTTCATTCTGTGCGTAACTCAGAAGGAAAGTGACAAAAATGAGTGAATTGTCATTATATGACTGAATTGGAGTGAATTTGCTGCTATCTCTGTAAGGAAGCGAGCTAGAGCGCTGAAACTGAGGCTATACGCACTTTCATGAAAACACGCTTCTTTGAGGTTTTAAGCTCAGAACGTGAATCTGTGCATGTTTCTAGCCTGGGAATTGCTTCAGATCACTGTGCTATGCATATATGGTATCGATTTGTGCAATGTGCATGTCTTGCCATAGGGAAGTGAATATAAGCTTCTGAATTTAAAATATTCACTTTTTAAAAAACTTTCTTTTTTTTTAGTTCTGTGTGTCAAAAATGTTCATTCTGTGAGTAACAGTGGAAAAAAAACAGGCATGAGTGAATTGTCACGATATGACTGATTTGGAGTAAATTTGATGCTATCTCCGGCAGGAAGCGAGCTAGAGCGCTGAAACTGTGGCTATACGCACTTTCATGAAAACACGCTTCTTTGAGGTTATAAGCTCGGAACGTGAATCTGTGCATGTTTCTGGCCTGGGAACAGCTTCAGATCACTGTGGAATGCATATTTGGTATTGATTGGTGCACTGGGCATGTATTGCCATTGGGAAGTGAACACAAGCTTCCGAAGTGAAAATATCTACTTTTTATAAAACTTTCTCTTTTTTTAGTTCTGTGTGTCAAAAATGTTCATTCTGTTAGTAACAGTGGGAAAGTAACAATCATGAGTGAATTGTCAGGATGTGACTGAATTGGACTAAATTTGATGCTATCTCTGCCAGGAAGCGAGCTAGAGCGCTGAAACTGTGGCTATAAGCACTTTCATTAAAACACACTTCTTTGAGGTTATAAGCTCAGAACGTGAATCTGTGCATGTTTCTGGCTTGGGAACTGCTTCAGATCACTTTGCAATGCATATGTGCTATTGATTGGTCCTTTGAGCATGTATTGCTTTGGGAAGTGAACACAAGCTTCTGAAGTGAAAATATCTACTTTTTATAAAACTTTCTTTTTTTTAAATTCTGTGTGTCAAAAATGTTCATTCTGTGTGTAACAGCGGGAAAGTGTCAAACATGAGTGAATTGTCACGATATGACTGAATAGGAGTTAATATGGTGCTATCTCTGTAAGGAAGCGAGCTAGAGCGCTAAAACTGTGGCTATACGCACTTTCATGAAAACATGCTTCTTTGAGGTTTTAAGCTCAGAACGTGAATCTGTGCATGTTTCTGGCCTGGATACTGCTTCAGATCACTGGGCAATGCATATATGGTATCGAATGGTCCTTTGTGCATGTATTGCCATTGGGAAGTGAATATAAGCTTCTGAAGTGAATATATGCACTTTTTAAAAACTTTCTTTTTTTTTTAGTTCAGTGTGTCAAAAATGTTCATTCTGTGCGTAACTCAGAAGGAAAGTGACAAAAATGAGTGAATTGTCATTATATGACTGAATTGGAGTGAATTTGCTGCTATCTCTGTAAGGAAGCGAGCTAGAGCACTGAAACTGAGGCTATACGCACTTTCATGAAAACACGCTTCTTTGAGGTTTTAAGCTCAGAACGTGAATCTGTGCATGTTTCTGGCTTGGGAACTGCTTCAGATCACTTTGCAATGCATATGTGCTATTGATTGGTCCTTTGAGCATGTATTGCCTTTGGGAAGTGAACACAAGCTTCTGAAGTGAAGATATCTACTTTTTATAAAACTTTCTTTTTTTTTTTAGTTCTGTGTGTCAAAAATGTTCATTCTGTGAGTAACAGTGGGAAAGTGACAAACATGAGTGAATTGTCACTATATGACTGAATTGGAGTTAATATGCTGCGATCTCTGTAAGGAAGCAAGCTAGAGCGCTGAAACTGTGGCTATACGCACTTTCATGAAAACACGCTTCTTTGAGGTTTTAAGCTCAGAACGTGAATCTGTGCATGTTTCTGGCCTGGGAACTGCTTCAGATCACTGTGCTATGCATATATGGTATCGATTGGTGCAATGTGCATGTCTTGTCATAGGGAAGTGAATATAAGCTTCTGAAGTGAAAATATCCACTTTTTAAAAAACTTTCTTTTTTTTTAGTTCTGTGTGTCAAAAATGTTCATTCTGTGAGTAACAGTGTGAAAGTGACAAACATGAGTGAATTGTCACGATATGACTGAATTGGAGTAAATTTGCTGCTATCTCCGCCAGGAAGCGAGCTAGAGCCCTGAAACTGTGGCTATACGCACTTTCATGAAAACACGCTTCTTTGAGGTTTTAAGCTCAGAACGTGAATCTGTGCATGTTTCTGGCCTGGGTACTGCTTCAGATCACTGTGGAATGCATATAATGTATCAATTGGTGCAATGTGTTTGTCTTGTCATAGGGAAGTGAATATAAGCTTCTGAAGTGAAAATATCCACTTTTTAAAAAACTTTCTTTTTTTTTAGTTCTGTGTGTCAAAAATGCTCATTCTGTGAGTAACAGTGGAAAAGTAACAGTCATGAGTGAATTGTCACGATATGACTGAATTGGAGTAAATTTGCTGCTATCTCCGCCAGGAAGCGAGCTAGAGCCCTGAAACTGTGGCTATACGCACTTTCATGAAAACACGCTTCTTTGAGGTTTTAAGCTCAGAACGTGAATCTGTGCATGTTTCTGGCCTGGTAACTGCTTCAGATCACTGGGCAATGCATATATGGTATCGAATGGTCCTTTGTGCATGTATTGCAATTGGGAAGTGAATATAAGCTTCTGAAGTGAATATATGCACTTTTTAAAAAAACTTCTTTTTTTTTAGTTCAGCGTGTCAAAAATGTTCATTCTGTGAGTAACAGTGTGAAAGTGACAAACATGAGTGAATTGTCACGATATGACTGAATTGGAGTAAATTTGCTGCTATCTCCGCCAGGAAGCGAGCTAGAGCCCTGAAACTGTGGCTATACGCACTTTCATGAAAACACGCTTCTTTGAGGTTTTAAGCTCAGAACGTGAATCTGTGCATGTTTCTGGCCTGGGAACTGCTTCAGATCACTGTGGAATGCATATAATGTATCAATTGGTGCAATGTGTTTGTCTTGTCATAGGGAAGTGAATATAAGCTTCTGAAGTGAAAATATCCACTTTTTAAAAAACTTTCTTTTTTTTTAGTTCTGTGTGTCAAAAATGCTCATTCTGTGAGTAACAGTGGAAAAGTAACAGTCATGAGTGAATTGTCACGATATGACTGAATTGGAGTAAATTTGCTGCTATCTCCGCCAGGAAGCGAGCTAGAGCCCTGAAACTGTGGCTATACGCACTTTCATGAAAACACGCTTCTTTGAGGTTTTAAGCTCAGAACGTGAATCTGTGCATGTTTCTGGCCTGGTAACTGCTTCAGATCACTGGGCAATGCATATATGGTATCGAATGGTCCTTTGTGCATGTATTGCAATTGGGAAGTGAATATAAGCTTCTGAAGTGAATATATGCACTTTTTAAAAAAACTTCTTTTTTTTTAGTTCAGCGTGTCAAAAATGTTCATTCTGTGCGTAACTCAGTAGGAAAGTGACAAACATGAGTGAATTGTCATTATATGACTGAATTGGAGTGAATTTGCTGCTATCTCTGTAAGGAAGCGAGCAAGAGCGCTGAAACTGTGGCTATATGCACTTTCATGAAAACACGCTTCTTTGAGGTTTTAAGCTTGGATCGTGAATCTGTGCATGCTTCTGGCCTGGGAACTGCTTCAGATCACTGTGGAATGCATATGTGGTATTGATTGGTGCACTGCGCATGTATTGCCATTGGGAAGTGAACACAAGCTTCTGAAGTGAAAATATCTACTTTTTAAAAAACTTTCTCTTTTTTTAGTTCTGTGTGTCAAAAATGTTCATTCTGTGAGTAACAGTGGGAAAGTAACAATCATGAGTGAATTGTCAGGATATGACTGAATTGGACTAAATTTGATGCTATCTCTGCCAGGAAGCGAGCTAGAGCGCTGAAACTGTGGCTATACGCACTTTCATGAAAACACACTTCTTTGAGGTTTTAAGCTCGGAACGTGAATCTGTGCATGTTTCTGGCCTGGGAACTGCTTCAGATCACTGTGGAATGCATATGTGGTATTGATTGGTGCACTGGGCATGTATTGCCATTGGGAAGTGAACACAAGCTTCCGAAGTGAAAATATCTATTTTTTATAAAACTTTCTCTTTTTTTAGTTCTGTGTGTCAAAAATGTTCATTCTGTTAGTAACAGTGGGAAAGTAACAATCATGAGTGAATTGTCAGGATGTGACTGAATTGGACTAAATTTGATGCTATCTCTGCCAGGAAGCGAGCTAGAGCGCTGAAACTGTGGCTATAAGCACTTTCATTAAAACATACTTCTTTGAGGTTATAAGCTCAGAACGTGAATCTGTGCATGTTTCTGGCTTGGGAACTGCTTCAGATCACTTTGCAATGCATATGTGCTATTGATTGGTCCTTTGAGCATGTATTGCCTTTGGGAAGTGAACACAAGCTTCTGAAGTGAAAATATCTACTTTTTATAAAACTTTCTTTTTTTTTAATTCTGTGTGTCAAAAATGTTCATTCTGTGAGTAACAGTGGGAAAGTGACAAACATGAGTGAATTCTCACGATATGACTGAATTGGAGTTAATATGCTGCTATCTCTGTAAGGAAGCGAGCTAGAGCGCTGAAACTGTGGCTATACGCACTTTCATGAAAACACGCTTCTTTAAGGTTTTAAGCTCAGAACGTGAATCTGTGCATGTTTCTGGCCTGGGAACTGCTTCAGATCACTGTGGAATGCATATAATGTATCAATTGGTGCAATGTGTTTGTCTTGTCATAGGGAAGTGAATATAAGCTTCTGAAGTGAAAATATCCACTTTTTAAAAAACTTTCTTTTTTTTTAGTTCTGTGTGTCAAAAATGCTCATTCTGTGAGTAACAGTGGAAAAGTAACAGTCATGAGTGAATTGTCACGATATGACTGAATTGGAGTAAATTTGCTGCTATCTCGGCCAGGAAGCGAGCAAGAGCCCTGAAACTGTGGCTATACGCACTTTCATGAAAACACGCTTCTTTGAGGTTTTAAGCTCAGAACGTGAATCTGTGCATGTTTCTGGCCTGGTAACTGCTTCAGATCACTGGGCAATGCATATATGGTATCGAATGGTCCTTTGTGCATGTATTGCAATTGGGAAGTGAATATAAGCTTCTGAAGTGAATATATGCACTTTTTAAAAAAACTTCTCTTTTTTTAGTTCTGTGTGTCAAAAATGTTCATTCTGTGAGTAACAGTGTGAAAGTGACAAACATGAGTGAATTGTCACGATATGACTGAATTGGACTAAATTTGATGCTATCTCTGCCAGGAAGCGAGCTAGAGCGCTGAAACTGTGGCTATACGCACTTTCATGAAAACACACTTCTTTGAGGTTTTAAGCTCGGAACGTGAATCTGTGCATGTTTCTGGCCTGGGAACTGCTTCAGATCACTGTGGAATGCATATGTGGTATTGATTGGTGCACTGGGCATGTATTGCCATTGGGAAGTGAACACAAGCTTCCGAAGTGAAAATATCTACTTTTTATAAAACTTTCTCTTTTTTTAGTTCTGTGTGTCAAAAATGTTCATTCTGTTAGTAACAGTGGGAAAGTAACAATCATGAGTGAATTGTCAGGATGTGACTGAATTGGACTAAATTTGATGCTATCTCTGCCAGGAAGCGAGCTAGAGCGCTGAAACTGTGGCTATAAGCACTTTCATTAAAACATACTTCTTTGAGGTTATAAGCTCAGAACGTGAATCTGTGCATGTTTCTGGCTTGGGAACTGCTTCAGATCACTTTGCAATGCATATGTGCTATTGATTGGTCCTTTGAGCATGTATTGCCTTTGGGAAGTGAACACAAGCTTCTGAAGTGAAAATATCTACTTTTTATAAAACTTTCTTTTTTTTTAATTCTGTGTGTCAAAAATGTTCATTCTGTGAGTAACAGTGGGAAAGTGACAAACATGAGTGAATTCTCACGATATGACTGAATTGGAGTTAATATGCTGCTATCTCTGTAAGGAAGCGAGCTAGAGCGCTGAAACTGTGGCTATACGAACTTTCATGAAAACACGCTTCTTTGAGGTTTTAAGCTCAGAACGTGAATCTGTGCATGTTTCTGGCCTGGATACTGCTTCAGATCACTGGGCAATGCATATATGGTATCGAATGGTCCTTTGTGCATGTATTGCCATTGGGAAGTGAATATAAGCTTCTGAAGTGAATATATGCACTTTTTAAAAACTTTCTTTTTTTTTTAGTTCAGCGTGTCAAAAATGTTCATTCTGTGCGTAACTCAGAAGGAAAGTGACAAAAAATGAGTGAATTGTCATTATATGAGTGAATTTGCTGCTATCTCTGGAAGGAAGCGAGCTTGAGCGTTGAAACTGAGGCTATACGCACTTCCATGAAAACACGCTTCTTTGAGGTTTTAAGCTCAGAACGTGAATCTGTGCATGTTTCTAGCCTGGGAATTGCTTCAGATCACTGTGCTATGCATATATGGTATGGATTTGTGCAATGTGCATGTCTTGCCATAGGGAAGTGAATATAAGCTTCTGAATTTAAAATATTCACTTTTTAAAAAACTTTCTTTTTTTTTAGTTCTGTGTGTCAAAAATGTTCATTCTGTGAGTAACAGAGGAAAAAAAACAGGCATGAGTGAATTGTCACGATATGACTGATTTGGAGTAAATTTGATGCTATCTCCGGCAGGAAGCGAGCTAGAGCGCTGAAACTGTGGCTATACGCACTTTCATGAAAACACGCTTCTTTGAGGTTTTAAGCTCGGAACGTGAATCTGTGCATGTTTCTGGCCTGGGAACTGCTTCAGATCACTGTGGAATGCATATGTGGTATTGATTGGTGCACTGGGCATGTATTGCCATTGGGAAGTGAACACAAGCTTCCGAAGTGAAAATATCTACTTTTTATAAAACTTTCTCTTTTTTTAGTTCTGTGTGTCCAAAATGTTCATTCTGTTAGTAACAGTGGGAAAGTAACAATCATGAGTGAATTGTCAGGATGTGACTGAATTGGACTAAATTTGATGCTATCTCTGCCAGGAAGCGATCTAGAGCGCTGAAACTGTGGCTATAAGCACTTTCATTAAAACACACTTCTTTGAGGTTATAAGCTCAGAACGTGAATCTGTGCATGTTTCTGGCCTGGATACTGCTTCAGATCACTGGGCAATGCATATATGGTATCGAATGGTCCTTTGTGCATGTATTGCCATTGGGAAGTGAATATAAGCTTCTGAAGTGAATATATGCACTTTTTAAAAACTTTCTTTTTTTTTAGTTCAGCGTGTCAAAAATGTTCATTCTGTGCGTAACTCAGAAGGAAAGTGAGAAACATGAGTGAATTCTCATTATATGACTGAATTGGAGTGAATTTGCTGCTATCTCTGGAAGGAAGCGAGCTAGAGCGCTGAAACTGAGGCTATACGCACTTTCATGAAAACACGCTTCTTTGAGGTTTTAAGCTCAGAACGTGAATCTGTGCATGTTTCTGGCCTGGGAACTGCTTCAGATCACTGTGGAATGCATATGTGGTATTGATTGGTGCACTGGGCATGTATTGCCATTGGGAAGTGAACACAAGCTTCCGAAGTGAAAATATCTACTTTTTATAAAACTTTCTCTTTTTTTAGTTCTGTGTGTCCAAAATGTTCATTCTGTTAGTAACAGTGGGAAAGTAACAATCATGAGTGAATTGTCAGGATGTGACTGAATTGGACTAAATTTGATGCTATCTCTGCCAGGAAGCGAGCTAGAGCGCTGAAACTGTGGCTATTCGCACTTTCATGAAAACACACTTCTTTGAGGTTATAAGCTCAGAACGTGAATCTGTGCATGTTTCTGGCTTGGGAACTGCTTCAGATCACTTTGCAATGCATATGTGCTATTGATTGGTCCTTTGAGCATGTATTGCCTTTGGGAAGTGAACACAAGCTTCTGAAGTGAAGATATCTACTTTTTATAAAACTTTCTATTTTTTTTTAGTTCTGTGTGTCAAAAATGTTCATTCTGTGAGTAACAGTGGGAAAGTGACAAACATGAGTGAATTGTCACTATATGACTGAATTGGAGTTAATATGCTGCTATCTCTGTAAGGAAGCGAGCTAGAGCGCTGAAACTGTGGCTATACGCACTTTCATGAAAACACGCTTCTTTGAGGTTTTAAGCTCAGAACGTGAATCTGTGCATGTTTCTGGCCTGGGAACTGCTTCAGATCACAGTGCTATGCATATGTGGTATCGATTGGTGCAATGTGCATGTCTTGTCATAGGGAAGTGAATATAAGCTTCTGAAGTGAAAATATCCACTTTTTAAAAAACTTACTTTTTTTTTAGTTCTGTGTGTCAAAAATGTTCATTCTGTGAGTAACAGTGTGAAAGTGACAAACATGAGTGAATTGTCACGATATGACTGAATTGGAGTAAATTTGCTGCTATCTCCGCCAGGAAGCGAGCTAGAGCCCTGAAACTGTGGCTATACGCACTTTCATGAAAACACACTTCTTTGAGGTTTTAAGCTCGGAACGTGAATCTGTGCATGTTTCTGGCCTGGGAACTGCTTCAGATCACTGTGGAATGCATATGTGGTATTGATTGGTGCACTGGGCATGTATTGCCATTGGGAAGTGAACACAAGCTTCTGAAGTGAAAATATCTACTTTTTATAAAACTTTCTCTTTTTTAGTTCTGTGTGTCAAAAATGTTCATTCTGTGAGTAACAGTGGGAAAGTGACAAACATGAGTGAATTGTCACGATATGACTGAATTGGAGTTAATATGCTGCTATCTCTGTAAGGAAGCGTGCTAGAGCGCTGAAACTGTGGCTATACGCAATTTCATGAAAACACGCTTCTTTGAGGTTTTAAGCTTGGATCGTGAATCTGTGCATGCTTCTGGCCTGGGAACTGCTTCAGATCACTGTGGAATGCATATGTGGTATTGATTGGTGCACTGGGCATGTATTGCCATTGGGAAGTGAACACAAGCTTCTGAAGTGAAAATATCTACTTTTTATAAAACTTTCTCTTTTTTAGTTCTGTGTGTCAAAAATGTTCATTCTGTGAGTAACAGTGGGAAAGTAACAATCATGAGTGAATTTTCAGGATATGACTGAATTGGACTAAATTTGATGCTATCTCTGCCAGGAAGCGAGCTAGAGCGCTGAAACTGTGGCTATAAGCACTTTCATTAAAACACACTTCTTTGAGGTTATTAGCTCAGAGCGTGAATCTGTGCATGTTTCTGGCTTGGGAACTGCTTCAGATCACTTTGCAATGCATATGTGCTATTGATTGGTCCTTTGAGCATTTATTGCCTTTGGGAAGTGAACACAAGCTTCTGAAGTGAAAATATCTACTTTTTATAAAACTTTCTTTTTTTTTTAATTCTGTGTGTCAAAAATGTTCATTCTGTGAGTAACAGTGGGAAAGTGACAAACATGAGTGAATTGTCACGATATGACTGAATTGGAGTTAATATGCTGCTATCTCTGTAAGGAAGCGAGCTAGAGCGCTGAAACTGTGGCTATACGCACTTTCATGAAAACACGCTTCTTTGAGGTTTTAAGCTCAGAACGTGAATCTGTGCATGTTTCTGGCCTGGATACTGCTTCAGATCACTGGGCAATGCATATATGGTATCGAATGGTCCTTTGTGCATGTATTGCCATTGGGAAGTGAATATAAGCTTCTGAAGTGAATATATGCACTTTTTAAAAACTTTCTTTTTTTTTAGTTCAGCGTGTCAAAAATGTTCATTCTGTGCGTAACTCAGAAGGAAAGTGACAAACATGAGTGAATTGTCATTATATGACTGAATTGGAGTGAATTTGCTGCTATCTCTGGAAGGAAGCGAGCTAGAGCGCTGAAACTGAGGCTATACGCACTTTCATGAAAACACGCTTCTTTGAGGTTTTAAGCTCAGAACGTGAATCTGTGCATGTTTCTAGCCTGGGAATTGCTTCAGATCACTGTGCTATGCATATATGGTATCGATTTGTGCAATGTGCATGTCTTGCCAAAGGGAAGTGAATATAAGCTTCTGAATTTAAAATATTCACTTTTTAAAAAACTTTCTTTTTTTTTAGTTCTGTGTGTCAAAAATGTTCATTCTGTGAGTAACAGTGGAAAAAAAAACAGGCATGAGTGAATTGTCACGATATGACTGATTTGGAGTAAATTTGATGCTATCTCCGGCAGGAAGCTAGCTAGAGCGCTGAAACTGTGGCTATACGCACTTTCATGAAAACACGCTTCTTTGAGGTTTTAAGCTCGGAACGTGAATCTGTGCATGTTTCTGGCCTGGGAACTGCTTCAGATCACTGTGGAATGCATATAATGCATCAATTGGTGCAATGTGTTTGTCTTGTCATAGGGAAGTGAATATAAGCTTCTGAAGTGAAAATATCCACTTTTTAAAAAACTTTCTTTTTTTTTAGTTCTGTGTGTCAAAAATGTTCATTCTGTGAGTAACAGTGGAAAAAAAACAGGCATGAGTGAATTGTCACGATATGACTGATTTGGAGTAAATTTGATGCTATCTCCGGCAGGAAGCGAGCTAGAGCGCTGAAACTGTGGCTATACGCACTTTCATGAAAACACGCTTCTTTGAGGTTTTAAGCTCGGAACGTGAATCTGTGCATGTTTCTGGCCTGGGAACTGCTTCAGATCACTGTGGAATGCATATGTGGTATTGATTGGTGCACTGGGCATGTATTGCCATTGGGAAGTGAACACAAGCTTCCGAAGTGAAAATATCTACTTTTTATAAAACTTTCTCTTTTTTTAGTTCTGTGTGTCCAAAATGTTCATTCTGTTAGTAACAGTGGGAAAGTAACAATCATGAGTGAATTGTCAGGATGTGACTGAATTGGACTAAATTTGATGCTATCTCTGCCAGGAAGCGATCTAGAGCGCTGAAACTGTGGCTATAAGCACTTTCATTAAAACACACTTCTTTGAGGTTATAAGCTCAGAACGTGAATCTGTGCATGTTTCTGGCCTGGATACTGCTTCAGATCACTGGGCAATGCATATATGGTATCGAATGGTCCTTTGTGCATGTATTGCCATTGGGAAGTGAATATAAGCTTCTGAAGTGAATATATGCACTTTTTAAAAACTTTCTTTTTTTTTAGTTCAGTGTGTCAAAAATGTTCATTCTGTGCGTAACTCAGAAGGAAAGTGACAAAAATGAGTGAATTGTCATTATATGACTGAATTGGAGTGAATTTGCTGCTATCTCTGTAAGGAAGCGAGCTAGAGCGTTGAAACTGAGGCTATACGCACTTCCATGAAAACACGCTTCTTTGAGGTTTTAAGCTCAGAACGTGAATCTGTGCATGTTTCTAGCCTGGGAATTGCTTCAGATCACTGTGCTATGCATATATGGTATGGATTTGTGCAATGTGCATGTCTTGCCATAGGGAAGTGAATATAAGCTTCTGAATTTAAAATATTCACTTTTTAAAAAACTTTCTTTTTTTTTAGTTCTGTGTGTCAAAAATGTTCATTCTGTGAGTAACAGAGGAAAAAAAACAGGCATGAGTGAATTGTCACGATATGACTGATTTGGAGTAAATTTGATGCTATCTCCGGCAGGAAGCGAGCTAGAGCGCTGAAACTGTGGCTATACGCACTTTCATGAAAACACGCTTCTTTGAGGTTTTAAGCTCGGAACGTGAATCTGTGCATGTTTCTGGCCTGGGAACTGCTTCAGATCACTGTGGAATGCATATGTGGTATTGATTGGTGCACTGGGCATGTATTGCCATTGGGAAGTGAACACAAGCTTCCGAAGTGAAAATATCTACTTTTTATAAAACTTTCTCTTTTTTTAGTTCTGTGTGTCCAAAATGTTCATTCTGTTAGTAACAGTGGGAAAGTAACAATCATGAGTGAATTGTCAGGATGTGACTGAATTGGACTAAATTTGATGCTATCTCTGCCAGGAAGCGATCTAGAGCGCTGAAACTGTGGCTATAAGCACTTTCATTAAAACACACTTCTTTGAGGTTATAAGCTCAGAACGTGAATCTGTGCATGTTTCTGGCCTGGATACTGCTTCAGATCACTGGGCAATGCATATATGGTATCGAATGGTCCTTTGTGCATGTATTGCCATTGGGAAGTGAATATAAGCTTCTGAAGTGAATATATGCACTTTTTAAAAACTTTCTTTTTTTTTAGTTCAGCGTGTCAAAAATGTTCATTCTGTGCGTAACTCAGAAGGAAAGTGAGAAACATGAGTGAATTCTCATTATATGACTGAATTGGAGTGAATTTGCTGCTATCTCTGGAAGGAAGCGAGCTAGAGCGCTGAAACTGAGGCTATACGCACTTTCATGAAAACACGCTTCTTTGAGGTTTTAAGCTCAGAACGTGAATCTGTGCATGTTTCTGGCCTGGGAACTGCTTCAGATCACTGTGGAATGCATATGTGGTATTGATTGGTGCACTGGGCATGTATTGCCATTGGGAAGTGAACACAAGCTTCCGAAGTGAAAATATCTACTTTTTATAAAACTTTCTCTTTTTTTAGTTCTGTGTGTCCAAAATGTTCATTCTGTTAGTAACAGTGGGAAAGTAACAATCATGAGTGAATTGTCAGGATGTGACTGAATTGGACTAAATTTGATGCTATCTCTGCCAGGAAGCGAGCTAGAGCGCTGAAACTGTGGCTATTCGCACTTTCATGAAAACACACTTCTTTGAGGTTATAAGCTCAGAACGTGAATCTGTGCATGTTTCTGGCTTGGGAACTGCTTCAGATCACTTTGCAATGCATATGTGCTATTGATTGGTCCTTTGAGCATGTATTGCCTTTGGGAAGTGAACACAAGCTTCTGAAGTGAAGATATCTACTTTTTATAAAACTTTCTATTTTTTTTTAGTTCTGTGTGTCAAAAATGTTCATTCTGTGAGTAACAGTGGGAAAGTGACAAACATGAGTGAATTGTCACTATATGACTGAATTGGAGTTAATATGCTGCTATCTCTGTAAGGAAGCGAGCTAGAGCGCTGAAACTGTGGCTATACGCACTTTCATGAAAACACGCTTCTTTGAGGTTTTAAGCTCAGAACGTGAATCTGTGCATGTTTCTGGCCTGGGAACTGCTTCAGATCACTGTGCTATGCATATGTGGTATCGATTGGTGCAATGTGCATGTCTTGTCATAGGGAAGTGAATAAAAGCTTCTGAAGTGAAAATATCCACTTTTTAAAAAACTTACTTTTTTTTTAGTTCTGTGTGTCAAAAATGTTCATTCTGTGAGTAACAGTGTGAAAGTGACAAACATGAGTGAATTGTCACGATATGACTGAATTGGAGTAAATTTGCTGCTATCTCCGCCAGGAAGCGAGCTAGAGCCCTGAAACTGTGGCTATACGCACTTTCATGAAAACACACTTCTTTGAGGTTTTAAGCTCGGAACGTGAATCTGTGCATGTTTCTGGCCTGGGAACTGCTTCAGATCACTGTGGAATGCATATGTGGTATTGATTGGTGCACTGGGCATGTATTGCCATTGGGAAGTGAACACAAGCTTCTGAAGTGAAAATATCTACTTTTTATAAAACTTTCTCTTTTTTAGTTCTGTGTGTCAAAAATGTTCATTCTGTGAGTAACAGTGGGAAAGTGACAAACATGAGTGAATTGTCACGATATGACTGAATTGGAGTTAATATGCTGCTATCTCTGTAAGGAAGCGTGCTAGAGCGCTGAAACTGTGGCTATACGCAATTTCATGAAAACACGCTTCTTTGAGGTTTTAAGCTTGGATCGTGAATCTGTGCATGCTTCTGGCCTGGGAACTGCTTCAGATCACTGTGGAATGCATATGTGGTATTGATTGGTGCACTGGGCATGTATTGCCATTGGGAAGTGAACACAAGCTTCTGAAGTGAAAATATCTACTTTTTATAAAACTTTCTCTTTTTTAGTTCTGTGTGTCAAAAATGTTCATTCTGTGAGTAACAGTGGGAAAGTAACAATCATGAGTGAATTTTCAGGATTTGACTGAATTGGACTAAATTTGATGCTATCTCTGCCAGGAAGCGAGCTAGAGCGCTGAAACTGTGGCTATAAGCACTTTCATTAAAACACACTTCTTTGAGGTTATTAGCTCAGAGCGTGAATCTGTGCATGTTTCTGGCTTGGGAACTGCTTCAGATCACTTTGCAATGCATATGTGCTATTGATTGGTCCTTTGAGCATTTATTGCCTTTGGGAAGTGAACACAAGCTTCTGAAGTGAAAATATCTACTTTTTATAAAACTTTCTTTTTTTTTTAATTCTGTGTGTCAAAAATGTTCATTCTGTGAGTAACAGTGGGAAAGTGACAAACATGAGTGAATTGTCACGATATGACTGAATTGGAGTTAATATGCTGCTATCTCTGTAAGGAAGCGAGCTAGAGCGCTGAAACTGTGGCTATACGCACTTTCATGAAAACACGCTTCTTTGAGGTTTTAAGCTCAGAACGTGAATCTGTGCATGTTTCTGGCCTGGATACTGCTTCAGATCACTGGGCAATGCATATATGGTATCGAATGGTCCTTTGTGCATGTATTGCCATTGGGAAGTGAATATAAGCTTCTGAAGTGAATATATGCACTTTTTTAAAACTTTCTTTTTTTTTAGTTCAGCGTGTCAAAAATGTTCATTCTGTGCGTAACTCAGAAGGAAAGTGACAAACATGAGTGAATTGTCATTATATGACTGAATTGGAGTGAATTTGCTGCTATCTCTGGAAGGAAGCGAGCTAGAGCGCTGAAACTGAGGCTATACGCACTTTCATGAAAACACGCTTCTTTGAGGTTTTAAGCTCAGAAAGTGAATCTGTGCATGTTTCTAGCCTGGGAATTGCTTCAGATCACTGTGCTATGCATATATGGTATCGATTTGTGCAATGTGCATGTCTTGCCAAAGGGAAGTGAATATAAGCTTCTGAATTTAAAATATTCACTTTTTAAAAAACTTTCTTTTTTTTTAGTTCTGTGTGTCAAAAATGTTCATTCTGTGAGTAACAGTGGAAAAAAAAACAGGCATGAGTGAATTGTCACGATATGACTGATTTGGAGTAAATTTGATGCTATCTCCGGCAGGAAGCGAGCTAGAGCGCTGAAACTGTGGCTATACGCACTTTCATGAAAACACGCTTCTTTGAGGTTTTAAGCTCGGAACGTGAATCTGTGCATGTTTCTGGCCTGGGAACTGCTTCAGATCACTGTGGAATGCATATAATGTATCAATTGGTGCAATGTGTTTGTCTTGTCATAGGGAAGTGAATATAAGCTTCTGAAGTGAAAATATCCACTTTTTAAAAAACTTTCTTTTTTTTTAGTTCTGTGTGTCAAAAATGTTCATTCTGTGAGTAACAGTGGAAAAAAAACAGGCATGAGTGAATTGTCACGATATGACTGATTTGGAGTAAATTTGATGCTATCTCCGGCAGGAAGCGAGCTAGAGCGCTGAAACTGTGGCTATACGCACTTTCATGAAAACACGCTTCTTTGAGGTTTTAAGCTCGGAACGTGAATCTGTGCATGTTTCTGGCCTGGGAACTGCTTCAGATCACTGTGGAATGCATATGTGGTATTGATTGGTGCACTGGGCATGTATTGCCATTGGGAAGTGAACACAAGCTTCCGAAGTGAAAATATCTACTTTTTATAAAACTTTCTCTTTTTTTAGTTCTGTGTGTCCAAAATGTTCATTCTGTTAGTAACAGTGGGAAAGTAACAATCATGAGTGAATTGTCAGGATGTGACTGAATTGGACTAAATTTGATGCTATCTCTGCCAGGAAGCGATCTAGAGCGCTGAAACTGTGGCTATAAGCACTTTCATTAAAACACACTTCTTTGAGGTTATAAGCTCAGAACGTGAATCTGTGCATGTTTCTGGCCTGGATACTGCTTCAGATCACTGGGCAATGCATATATGGTATCGAATGGTCCTTTGTGCATGTATTGCCATTGGGAAGTGAATATAAGCTTCTGAAGTGAATATATGCACTTTTTAAAAACTTTCTTTTTTTTTAGTTCAGTGTGTCAAAAATGTTCATTCTGTGCGTAACTCAGAAGGAAAGTGACAAACATGAGTGAATTGTCATTATATGACTGAATTGGAGTGAATTTGCTGCTATCTCTGGAAGGAAGCGAGCTAGAGCGCTGAAACTGAGGCTATACGCACTTTCATGAAAACACGCTTCTTTGAGGTTTTAAGCTCAGAACGTGAATCTGTGCATGTTTCTGGCCTGGGAACTGCTTCAGATCACTGTGGAATGCATATGTGGTATTGATTGGTGCACTGGGCATGTATTGCCATTGGGAAGTGAACACAAGCTTCCGAAGTGAAAATATCTACTTTTTATAAAACTTTCTCTTTTTTTAGTTCTGTGTGTCCAAAATGTTCATTCTGTTAGTAACAGTGGGAAAGTAACAATCATGAGTGAATTGTCAGGATGTGACTGAATTGGACTAAATTTGATGCTATCTCTGCCAGGAAGCGAGCTAGAGCGCTGAAACTGTGGCTATTCGCACTTTCATGAAAACACACTTCTTTGAGGTTATAAGCTCAGAACGTGAATCTGTGCATGTTTCTGGCTTGGGAACTGCTTCAGATCACTTTGCAATGCATATGTGCTATTGATTGGTCCTTTGAGCATGTATTGCCTTTGGGAAGTGAACACAAGCTTCTGAAGTGAAGATATCTACTTTTTATAAAACTTTCTATTTTTTTTTAGTTCTGTGTGTCAAAAATGTTCATTCTGTGAGTAACAGTGGGAAAGTGACAAACATGAGTGAATTGTCACTATATGACTGAATTGGAGTTAATATGCTGCTATCTCTGTAAGGAAGCGAGCTAGAGCGCTGAAACTGTGGCTATACGCACTTTCATGAAAACACGCTTCTTTGAGGTTTTAAGCTCAGAACGTGAATCTGTGCATGTTTCTGGCCTGGGAACTGCTTCAGATCACTGTGCTATGCATATGTGGTATCGATTGGTGCAATGTGCATGTCTTGTCATAGGGAAGTGAATATAAGCTTCTGAAGTGAAAATATCCACTTTTTAAAAAACTTTCTTTTTTTTTAGTTCTGTGTGTCAAAAATGTTCATTCTGTGAGTAACAGTGTGAAAGTGACAAACATGAGTGAATTGTCACGATATGACTGAATTGGAGTAAATTTGCTGCTATCTCCGCCAGGAAGCGAGCTAGAGCCCTGAAACTGTGGCTATACGCACTTTCATGAAAACACACTTCTTTGAGGTTTTAAGCTCGGAACGTGAATCTGTGCATGTTTCTGGCCTGGGAACTGCTTTAGATCACTGTGGAATGCATATGTGGTATTGATTGGTGCACTGGGCATGTATTGCCATTGGGAAGTGAACACAAGCTTCTGAAGTGAAAATATCTACTTTTTATAAAACTTTCTCTTTTTTAGTTCTGTGTGTCAAAAATGTTCATTCTGTGAGTAACAGTGGGAAAGTGACAAACATGAGTGAATTGTCACGATATGACTGAATTGGAGTTAATATGCTGCTATCTCTGTAAGGAAGCGAGCTAGAGCGCTGAAACTGTGGCTATACGCAATTTCATGAAAACACGCTTCTTTGAGGTTTTAAGCATGGATCGTGAATCTGTGCATGCTTCTGGCCTGGGAACTGCTTCAGATCACTGTGGAATGCATATGTGGTATTGATTGGTGCACTGGGCATGTATTGCCATTGGGAAGTGAACACAAGCTTCTGAAGTGAAAATATCTACTTTTTATAAAACTTTCTCTTTTTTAGTTCTGTGTGTCAAAAATGTTCATTCTGTGAGTAACAGTGGGAAAGTAACAATCATGAGTGAATTTTCAGGATATGACTGAATTGGACTAAATTTGATGCTATCTCTGCCAGGAAGCGAGCTAGAGCGCTGAAACTGTGGCTATAAGCACTTTCATTAAAACACACTTCTTTGAGGTTATTAGCTCAGAGCGTGAATCTGTGCATGTTTCTGGCTTGGGAACTGCTTCAGATCACTTTGCAATGCATATGTGCTATTGATTGGTCCTTTGAGCATGTATTGCCTTTGGGAAGTGAACACAAGCTTCTGAAGTGAAAATATCTACTTTTTATAAAACTTTCTCTTTTTTAGTTCTGTGTGTCAAAAATGTTCATTCTGTGAGTAACAGTGGGAAAGTAACAATCATGAGTGAATTTTCAGGATATGACTGAATTGGACTAAATTTGATGCTATCTCTGCCAGGAAGCGAGCTAGAGCGCTGAAACTGTGGCTATAAGCACTTTCATTAAAACACACTTCTTTGAGGTTATTAGCTCAGAGCGTGAATCTGTGCATGTTTCTGGCTTGGGAACTGCTTCAGATCACTTTGCAATGCATATGTGCTATTGATTGGTCCTTTGAGCATGTATTGCCTTTGGGAAGTGAACACAAGCTTCTGAAGTGAAAATATCTACTTTTTATAAAACTTTCTTTTTTTTTTTAATTCTGTGTGTCAAAAATGTTCATTCTGTGAGTAACAGTGGGAAAGTGACAAACATGAGTGAATTGTCACGATATGACTGAATTGGAGTTAATATGCTGCTATCTCTGTCAGGAAGCGAGCTAGAGCGCTGAAACTGTGGCTATACGCACTTTCATGAAAACACGCTTCTTTGAGGTTTTAAGCTCAGAACGTGAATCTGTGCATGTTTCTGGCCTGGATACTGCTTCAGATCACTGGGCAATGCATATATGGTATCGAATGGTCCTTTGTGCATGTATTGCCATTGGGAAGTGAATATAAGCTTCTGAAGTGAATATATGCACTTTTTAAAAACTTTCTTTTTTTTTAGTTCAGCGTGTCAAAAATGTTCATTCTGTGCGTAACTCAGAAGGAAAGTGACAAACATGAGTGAATTGTCATTATATGACTGAATTGGAGTGAATTTGCTGCTATCTCTGGAAGGAAGCGAGCGAGAGCGCTGAAACTGAGGCTATACGCACTTTCATGAAAACACGCTTCTTTGAGGTTTTAAGCTCAGAACGTGAATCTGTGCATGTTTCTAGCCTGGGAATTGCTTCAGATCACTGTGCTATGCATATATGGTATCGATTTGTGCAATGTGCATGTCTTGCCAAAGGGAAGTGAATATAAGCTTCTGAATTTAAAATATTCACTTTTTAAAAAACTTTCTTTTTTTTTTAGTTCTGTGTGTCAAAAATGTTCATTCTGTGAGTAACAGTGGAAAAAAAAACAGGCATGAGTGAATTGTCACGATATGACTGATTTGGAGTAAATTTGATGCTATCTCCGGCAGGAAGCGAGCTAGAGCGCTGAAACTGTGGCTATACGCACTTTCATGAAAACACGCTTCTTTGAGGTTTTAAGCTCGGAACGTGAATCTGTGCATGTTTCTGGCCTGGGAACTGCTTCAGATCACTGTGGAATGCATATAATGTATCAATTGGTGCAATGTGTTTGTCTTGTCATAGGGAAGTGAATATAAGCTTCTGAAGTGAAAATATCCACTTTTTAAAAAACTTTCTTTTTTTTTAGTTCTGTGTGTCAAAAATGTTCATTCTGTGAGTAACAGTGGAAAAAAAACAGGCATGAGTGAATTGTCACGATATGACTGATTTGGAGTAAATTTGATGCTATCTCCGGCAGGAAGCGAGCTAGAGCGCTGAAACTGTGGCTATACGCACTTTCATGAAAACACGCTTCTTTGAGGTTTTAAGCTCGGAACGTGAATCTGTGCATGTTTCTGGCCTGGGAACTGCTTCAGATCACTGTGGAATGCATATGTGGTATTGATTGGTGCACTGGGCATGTATTGCCATTGGGAAGTGAACACAAGCTTCCGAAGTGAAAATATCTACTTTTTATAAAACTTTCTCTTTTTTTAGTTCTGTGTGTCCAAAATGTTCATTCTGTTAGTAACAGTGGGAAAGTAACAATCATGAGTGAATTGTCAGGATGTGACTGAATTGGACTAAATTTGATGCTATCTCTGCCAGGAAGCGATCTAGAGCGCTGAAACTGTGGCTATAAGCACTTTCATTAAAACACACTTCTTTGAGGTTATAAGCTCAGAACGTGAATCTGTGCATGTTTCTGGCCTGGATACTGCTTCAGATCACTGGGCAATGCATATATGGTATCGAATGGTCCTTTGTGCATGTATTGCCATTGGGAAGTGAATATAAGCTTCTGAAGTGAATATATGCACTTTTTAAAAACTTTCTTTTTTTTTAGTTCAGCGTGTCAAAAATGTTCATTCTGTGCGAAACTCAGAAGGAAAGTGACAAACATGAGTGAATTGTCATTATATGACTGAATTGGAGTGAATTTGCTGCTATCTCTGGAAGGAAGCGAGCTAGAGCGCTGAAACTGAGGCTATACGCACTTTCATGAAAACACGCTTCTTTGAGGTTTTAAGCTCAGAACGTGAATCTGTGCATGTTTCTGGCCTGGGAACTGCTTCAGATCACTGTGGAATGCATATGTGGTATTGATTGGTGCACTGGGCATGTATTGCCATTGGGAAGTGAACACAAGCTTCCGAAGTGAAAATATCTACTTTTTATAAAACTTTCTCTTTTTTTAGTTCTGTGTGTCCAAAATGTTCATTCTGTTAGTAACAGTGGGAAAGTAACAATCATGAGTGAATTGTCAGGATGTGACTGAATTGGACTAAATTTGATGCTATCTCTGCCAGGAAGCGAGCTAGAGCGCTGAAACTGTGGCTATTCGCACTTTCATGAAAACACACTTCTTTGAGGTTATAAGCTCAGAACGTGAATCTGTGCATGTTTCTGGCTTGGGAACTGCTTCAGATCACTTTGCAATGCATATGTGCTATTGATTAGTCCTTTGAGCATGTATTGCCTTTGGGAAGTGAACACAAGCTTCTGAAGTGAAGATATCTACTTTTTATAAAACTTTCTATTTTTTTTTAGTTCTGTGTGTCAAAAATGTTCATTCTGTGAGTAACAGTGGGAAAGTGACAAACATGAGTGAATTGTCACTATATGACTGAATTGGAGTTAATATGCTGCTATCTCTGTAAGGAAGCGAGCTAGAGCGCTGAAACTGTGGCTATACGCACTTTCATGAAAACACGCTTCTTTGAGGTTTTAAGCTCAGAACGTGAATCTGTGCATGTTTCTGGCCTGGGAACTGCTTCAGATCACTGTGCTATGCATATGTGGTATCGATTGGTGCAATGTGCATGTCTTGTCATAGGGAAGTGAATATAAGCTTCTGAAGTGAAAATATCCACTTTTTAAAAAACTTTCTTTTTTTTTAGTTCTGTGTGTCAAAAATGTTCATTCTGTGAGTAACAGTGTGAAAGTGACAAACATGAGTGAACTGTCACGATATGACTGAATTGGAGTAAATTTGCTGCTATCTCCGCCAGGAAGCGAGCTAGAGCCCTGAAACTGTGGCTATACGCACTTTCATGAAAACACACTTCTTTGAGGTTTTAAGCTCGGAACGTGAATCTGTGCATGTTTCTGGCCTGGGAACTGCTTCAGATCACTGTGGAATGCATATGTGGTATTGATTGGTGCAGTGGGCATGTATTGCCATTGGGAAGTGAACACAAGCTTCTGAAGTGAAAATATCTACTTTTTATAAAACTTTCTCTGTTTTAGTTCTGTGTGTCAAAAATGTTCATTCTGTGAGTAACAGTGGGAAAGTGACAAACATGAGTGAATTGTCACGATATGACTGAATTGGAGTTAATATGCTGCTATCTCTGTAAGGAAGCGAGCTAGAGCGCTGAAACTGTGGCTATACGCAATTTCATGAAAACACGCTTCTTTGAGGTTTTAAGCTTGGATCGTGAATCTGTGCATGCTTCTGGCCTGGGAACTGCTTCAGATCACTGTGGAATGCATATGTGGTATTGATTGGTGCACTGGGCATGTATTGCCATTGGGAAGTGAACACAAGCTTCTGAAGTGAAAATATCTACTTTTTATAAAACTTTCTCTTTTTTAGTTCTGTGTGTCAAAAATGTTCATTCTGTGAGTAACAGTGGGAAAGTAACAGTCATGAGTGAATTTTCAGGATATGACTGAATTGGACTAAATTTGATGCTATCTCTGCCAGGAAGCGAGCTAGAGCGCTGAAACTGTGGCTATAAGCACTTTCATTAAAACACACTTCTTTGAGGTTATTAGCTCAGAGCGTGAATCTGTGCATGTTTCTGGCTTGGGAACTGCTTCCGATCACTTTGCAATGCATATGTGCTATTGATTGGTCCTTTGAGCATGTATTGCCTTTGGGAAGTGAACACAAGCTTCTGAAGTGAAAATATCTACTTTTTATAAAACTTTCTTTTTTTTTTAATTCTGTGTGTCAAAAATGTTCATTCTGTGAGTAACAGTGGGAAAGTGACAAACATGAGTGAATTGTCACGATATGACTGAATTGGAGTTAATATGTTGCTATCTCTGTAAGGAAGCGAGCTAGAGCGCTGCAACTCTGGCTATACGCACTTTCATGAAAACACGCTTCTTTGAGGTTTTAAGCTCAGAACGTGAATCTGTGCATGTTTCTGGCCTGGATACTGCTTCAGATCACTGGGCAATGCATATATGGTATCGAATGGTCCTTTGTGCATGTATTGCCATTGGGAAGTGAATATAAGCTTCTGAAGTGAATATATGCACTTTTTAAAAACTTTCTTTTTTTTTAGTTCAGCGTGTCAAAAATGTTCATTCTGTGCGTAACTCAGAAGGAAAGTGACAAACATGAGTGAATTGTCATTATATGACTGAATTGGAGTGAATTTGCTGCTATCTCTGGAAGGAAGCGAGCTAGAGCGCTGAAACTGAGGCTATACGCACTTTCATGAAAACACGCTTCTTTGAGGTTTTAAGCTCAGAACGTGAATCTGTGCATGTTTCTAGCCTGGGAATTGCTTCAGATCACTGTGCTATGCATATATGGTATCGATTTGTGCAATGTGCATGTCTTGCCAAAGGGAAGTGAATATAAGCTTCTGAATTTAAAATATTCACTTTTTAAAAAACTTTCTTTTTTTTTAGTTCTGTGTGTCAAAAATGTTCATTCTGTGAGTAACAGTGGAAAAAAAAACAGGCATGAGTGAATTGTCACGATATGACTGATTTGGAGTAAATTTGATGCTATCTCCGGCAGGAAGCGAGCTAGAGCGCTGAAACTGTGGCTATACGCACTTTCATGAAAACACGCTTCTTTGAGGTTTTAAGCTCGGAACGTGAATCTGTGCATGTTTCTGGCCTGGGAACTGCTTCAGATCACTGTGGAATGCATATAATGTATCAATTGGTGCAATGTGTTTGTCTTGTCATAGGGAAGTGAATATAAGCTTCTGAAGTGAAAATATCCACTTTTTAAAAAACTTTCTTTTTTTTTAGTTCTGTGTGTCAAAAATGTTCATTCTGTGAGTAACAGTGGGAAAGTGACAAACATGAGTGAATTCTCACGATATGACTGAATTGGAGTTAATATGCTGCTATCTCTGTAAGGAAGCGAGCTAGAGCGCTGAAACTGTGGCTATACGCAATTTCATGAAAACACGCTTCTTTGAGGTTTTAAGCTTGGATCGTGAATCTGTGCATGCTTCTGGCCTGGGAACTGCTTCAGATCACGGTGGAATGCATATGTGGTATTGATTGGTGCACTGGGCATGTATTGCCATTGGGAAGTGAACACAAGCTTCTGAAGTGAAAATATCTACTTTTTATAAAACTTTCTCTTTTTTAGTTCTGTGTGTCAAAAATGTTCATTCTGTGAGTAACAGTGGGAAAGTAACAATCATGAGTGAATTTTCAGGATATGACTGAATTGGACTAAATTTGATGCTATCTCTGCCAGGAAGCGAGCTAGAGCGCTGAAACTGTGGCTATAAGCACTTTCATTAAAACACACTTCTTTGAGGTTATTAGCTCAGAGCGTGAATCTGTGCATGTTTCTGGCTTGGGAACTGCTTCAGATCACTTTGCAATGCATATGTGCTATTGATTGGTCCTTTGAGCATGTATTGCCTTTGGGAAGTGAACACAAGCTTCTGAAGTGAAAATATCTACTTTTTATAAAACTTTCTTTTTTTTTTAATTCTGTGTGTCAAAAATGTTCATTCTGTGAGTAACAGTGGGAAAGTGACAAACATGAGTGAATTGTCACGATATGACTGAATTGGAGTTAATATGCTGCTATCTCTGTAAGGAAGCGAGCTAGAGCGCTGAAACTGTGGCTATACGCACTTTCATGAAAACACGCTTCTTTGAGGTTTTAAGCTCAGAACGTGAATCTGTGCATGTTTCTGGCCTGGATACTGCTTCAGATCACTGGGCAATGCATATATGGTATCGAATGGTCCTTTGTGCATGTATTGCCATTGGGAAGTGAATATAAGCTTCTGAAGTGAATATATGCACTTTTTAAAAACTTTCTTTTTTTTTAGTTCATCGTGTCAAAAATGTTCATTCTGTGCGTAACTCAGAAGGAAAGTGACAAACATGAGTGAATTGTCATTATATGACTGAATTGGAGTGAATTTGCTGCTATCTCTGGAAGGAAGCGAGCTAGAGCGCTGAAACTGAGGCTATACGCACTTTCATGAAAACACGCTTCTTTGAGGTTTTAAGCTCAGAACGTGAATCTGTGCATGTTTCTAGCCTGGGAATTGCTTCAGATCACTGTGCTATGCATATATGGTATCGATTGGTGCAATGTGCATGTCTTGCCAAAGGGAAGTGAATATAAGCTTCTGAATTTAAAATATTCACTTTTTAAAAAACTTTCTTTTTTTTTTAGTTCTGTGTGTCAAAAATGTTCATTCTGTGAGTAACAGTGGAAAAAAAAACAGGCATGAGTGAATTGTCACGATTTGACTGATTTGGAGTAAATTTGATGCTATCTCCGGCAGGAAGCGAGCTAGAGCGCTGAAACTGTGGCTATACGCAATTTCATGAAAACACGCTTCTTTAAGGTTTTAAGCTCGGAATGTGAATCTGTGCATGTTTCTGGCCTGGGAACTGCTTCAGATCACTGTGGAATGCATATAATGTATCAATTGGTGCAATGTGTTTGTCTTGTCATAGGGAAGTGAATATAAGCTTCTGAAGTGAAAATATCCACTTTTTAAAAAACTTTCTTTTTTTTTAGTTCTGTGTGTCAAAAATGTTCATTCTGTGAGTAACAGTGGGAAAGTGACAAACATGAGTGAATTCTCACGATATGACTGAATTGGAGTTAATATGCTGCTATCTCTGTAAGGAAGCGAGCTAGAGCGCTGAAACTGTGGCTATACGCACTTTCATGAAAACACGCTTCTTTGAGGTTTTAAGCTCGGAACGTGAATCTGTGCATGTTTCTGGCCTGGGAACTGCTTCAGATCACTGTGGAATGCATATAATGTATCAATTGGTGCAATGTGTTTGTCTTGTCATAGGGAAGTGAATATAAGCTTCTGAAGTGAATATATGCACTTTTTAAAAACTTTCTTTTTTTTTAGTTCAGCGTGTCAAAAATGTTCATTCTGTGCGAAACTCAGAAGGAAAGTGACAAACATGAGTGAATTGTCATTATATGACTGAATTGGAGTGAATTTGCTGCTATCTCTGGAAGGAAGCGAGCTAGAGCGCTGAAACTGAGGCTATACGCACTTTCATGAAAACACGCTTCTTTGAGGTTTTAAGCTCAGAACGTGAATCTGTGCATGTTTCTGGCCTGGGAACTGCTTCAGATCACTGTGGAATGCATATGTGGTATTGATTGGTGCACTGGGCATGTATTGCCATTGGGAAGTGAACACAAGCTTCCGAAGTGAAAATATCTACTTTTTATAAAACTTTCTCTTTTTTTAGTTCTGTGTGTCCAAAATGTTCATTCTGTTAGTAACAGTGGGAAAGTAACAATCATGAGTGAATTGTCAGGATGTGACTGAATTGGACTAAATTTGATGCTATCTCTGCCAGGAAGCGAGCTAGAGCGCTGAAACTGTGGCTATTCGCACTTTCATGAAAACACACTTCTTTGAGGTTATAAGCTCAGAACGTGAATCTGTGCATGTTTCTGGCTTGGGAACTGCTTCAGATCACTTTGCAATGCATATGTGCTATTGATTAGTCCTTTGAGCATGTATTGCCTTTGGGAAGTGAACACAAGCTTCTGAAGTGAAGATATCTACTTTTTATAAAACTTTCTATTTTTTTTTAGTTCTGTGTGTCAAAAATGTTCATTCTGTGAGTAACAGTGGGAAAGTGACAAACATGAGTGAATTGTCACTATATGACTGAATTGGAGTTAATATGCTGCTATCTCTGTAAGGAAGCGAGCTAGAGCGCTGAAACTGTGGCTATACGCACTTTCATGAAAACACGCTTCTTTGAGGTTTTAAGCTCAGAACGTGAATCTGTGCATGTTTCTGGCCTGGGAACTGCTTCAGATCACTGTGCTATGCATATGTGGTATCGATTGGTGCAATGTGCATGTCTTGTCATAGGGAAGTGAATATAAGCTTCTGAAGTGAAAATATCCACTTTTTAAAAAACTTTCTTTTTTTTTAGTTCTGTGTGTCAAAAATGTTCATTCTGTGAGTAACAGTGTGAAAGTGACAAACATGAGTGAACTGTCACGATATGACTGAATTGGAGTAAATTTGCTGCTATCTCCGCCAGGAAGCGAGCTAGAGCCCTGAAACTGTGGCTATACGCACTTTCATGAAAACACACTTCTTTGAGGTTTTAAGCTCGGAACGTGAATCTGTGCATGTTTCTGGCCTGGGAACTGCTTCAGATCACTGTGGAATGCATATGTGGTATTGATTGGTGCAGTGGGCATGTATTGCCATTGGGAAGTGAACACAAGCTTCTGAAGTGAAAATATCTACTTTTTATAAAACTTTCTCTGTTTTAGTTCTGTGTGTCAAAAATGTTCATTCTGTGAGTAACAGTGGGAAAGTGACAAACATGAGTGAATTGTCACGATATGACTGAATTGGAGTTAATATGCTGCTATCTCTGTAAGGAAGCGAGCTAGAGCGCTGAAACTGTGGCTATACGCAATTTCATGAAAACACGCTTCTTTGAGGTTTTAAGCTTGGATCGTGAATCTGTGCATGCTTCTGGCCTGGGAACTGCTTCAGATCACTGTGGAATGCATATGTGGTATTGATTGGTGCACTGGGCATGTATTGCCATTGGGAAGTGAACACAAGCTTCTGAAGTGAAAATATCTACTTTTTATAAAACTTTCTCTTTTTTAGTTCTGTGTGTCAAAAATGTTCATTCTGTGAGTAACAGTGGGAAAGTAACAGTCATGAGTGAATTTTCAGGATATGACTGAATTGGACTAAATTTGATGCTATCTCTGCCAGGAAGCGAGCTAGAGCGCTGAAACTGTGGCTATAAGCACTTTCATTAAAACACACTTCTTTGAGGTTATTAGCTCAGAGCGTGAATCTGTGCATGTTTCTGGCTTGGGAACTGCTTCCGATCACTTTGCAATGCATATGTGCTATTGATTGGTCCTTTGAGCATGTATTGCCTTTGGGAAGTGAACACAAGCTTCTGAAGTGAAAATATCTACTTTTTATAAAACTTTCTTTTTTTTTTAATTCTGTGTGTCAAAAATGTTCATTCTGTGAGTAACAGTGGGAAAGTGACAAACATGAGTGAATTGTCACGATATGACTGAATTGGAGTTAATATGTTGCTATCTCTGTAAGGAAGCGAGCTAGAGCGCTGCAACTCTGGCTATACGCACTTTCATGAAAACACGCTTCTTTGAGGTTTTAAGCTCAGAACGTGAATCTGTGCATGTTTCTGGCCTGGATACTGCTTCAGATCACTGGGCAATGCATATATGGTATCGAATGGTCCTTTGTGCATGTATTGCCATTGGGAAGTGAATATAAGCTTCTGAAGTGAATATATGCACTTTTTAAAAACTTTCTTTTTTTTTAGTTCAGCGTGTCAAAAATGTTCATTCTGTGCGTAACTCAGAAGGAAAGTGACAAACATGAGTGAATTGTCATTATATGACTGAATTGGAGTGAATTTGCTGCTATCTCTGGAAGGAAGCGAGCTAGAGCGCTGAAACTGAGGCTATACGCACTTTCATGAAAACACGCTTCTTTGAGGTTTTAAGCTCAGAACGTGAATCTGTGCATGTTTCTAGCCTGGGAATTGCTTCAGATCACTGTGCTATGCATATATGGTATCGATTTGTGCAATGTGCATGTCTTGCCAAAGGGAAGTGAATATAAGCTTCTGAATTTAAAATATTCACTTTTTAAAAAACTTTCTTTTTTTTTAGTTCTGTGTGTCAAAAATGTTCATTCTGTGAGTAACAGTGGAAAAAAAAACAGGCATGAGTGAATTGTCACGATATGACTGATTTGGAGTAAATTTGATGCTATCTCCGGCAGGAAGCGAGCTAGAGCGCTGAAACTGTGGCTATACGCACTTTCATGAAAACACGCTTCTTTGAGGTTTTAAGCTCGGAACGTGAATCTGTGCATGTTTCTGGCCTGGGAACTGCTTCAGATCACTGTGGAATGCATATAATGTATCAATTGGTGCAATGTGTTTGTCTTGTCATAGGGAAGTGAATATAAGCTTCTGAAGTGAAAATATCCACTTTTTAAAAAACTTTCTTTTTTTTTAGTTCTGTGTGTCAAAAATGTTCATTCTGTGAGTAACAGTGGGAAAGTGACAAACATGAGTGAATTCTCACGATATGACTGAATTGGAGTTAATATGCTGCTATCTCTGTAAGGAAGCGAGCTAGAGCGCTGAAACTGTGGCTATACGCAATTTCATGAAAACACGCTTCTTTGAGGTTTTAAGCTTGGATCGTGAATCTGTGCATGCTTCTGGCCTGGGAACTGCTTCAGATCACGGTGGAATGCATATGTGGTATTGATTGGTGCACTGGGCATGTATTGCCATTGGGAAGTGAACACAAGCTTCTGAAGTGAAAATATCTACTTTTTATAAAACTTTCTCTTTTTTAGTTCTGTGTGTCAAAAATGTTCATTCTGTGAGTAACAGTGGGAAAGTAACAATCATGAGTGAATTTTCAGGATATGACTGAATTGGACTAAATTTGATGCTATCTCTGCCAGGAAGCGAGCTAGAGCGCTGAAACTGTGGCTATAAGCACTTTCATTAAAACACACTTCTTTGAGGTTATTAGCTCAGAGCGTGAATCTGTGCATGTTTCTGGCTTGGGAACTGCTTCAGATCACTTTGCAATGCATATGTGCTATTGATTGGTCCTTTGAGCATGTATTGCCTTTGGGAAGTGAACACAAGCTTCTGAAGTGAAAATATCTACTTTTTATAAAACTTTCTTTTTTTTTTAATTCTGTGTGTCAAAAATGTTCATTCTGTGAGTAACAGTGGGAAAGTGACAAACATGAGTGAATTGTCACGATATGACTGAATTGGAGTTAATATGCTGCTATCTCTGTAAGGAAGCGAGCTAGAGCGCTGAAACTGTGGCTATACGCACTTTCATGAAAACACGCTTCTTTGAGGTTTTAAGCTCAGAACGTGAATCTGTGCATGTTTCTGGCCTGGATACTGCTTCAGATCACTGGGCAATGCATATATGGTATCGAATGGTCCTTTGTGCATGTATTGCCATTGGGAAGTGAATATAAGCTTCTGAAGTGAATATATGCACTTTTTAAAAACTTTCTTTTTTTTTAGTTCATCGTGTCAAAAATGTTCATTCTGTGCGTAACTCAGAAGGAAAGTGACAAACATGAGTGAATTGTCATTATATGACTGAATTGGAGTGAATTTGCTGCTATCTCTGGAAGGAAGCGAGCTAGAGCGCTGAAACTGAGGCTATACGCACTTTCATGAAAACACGCTTCTTTGAGGTTTTAAGCTCAGAACGTGAATCTGTGCATGTTTCTAGCCTGGGAATTGCTTCAGATCACTGTGCTATGCATATATGGTATCGATTTGTGCAATGTGCATGTCTTGCCAAAGGGAAGTGAATATAAGCTTCTGAATTTAAAATATTCACTTTTTAAAAAACTTTCTTTTTTTTTTAGTTCTGTGTGTCAAAAATGTTCATTCTGTGAGTAACAGTGGAAAAAAAAACAGGCATGAGTGAATTGTCACGATTTGACTGATTTGGAGTAAATTTGATGCTATCTCCGGCAGGAAGCGAGCTAGAGCGCTGAAACTGTGGCTATACGCAATTTCATGAAAACACGCTTCTTTAAGGTTTTAAGCTCGGAATGTGAATCTGTGCATGTTTCTGGCCTGGGAACTGCTTCAGATCACTGTGGAATGCATATAATGTATCAATTGGTGCAATGTGTTTGTCTTGTCATAGGGAAGTGAATATAAGCTTCTGAAGTGAAAATATCCACTTTTTAAAAAACTTTCTTTTTTTTTAGTTCTGTGTGTCAAAAATGTTCATTCTGTGAGTAACAGTGGGAAAGTGACAAACATGAGTGAATTCTCACGATATGACTGAATTGGAGTTAATATGCTGCTATCTCTGTAAGGAAGCGAGCTAGAGCGCTGAAACTGTGGCTATACGCACTTTCATGAAAACACGCTTCTTTGAGGTTTTAAGCTCGGAACGTGAATCTGTGCATGTTTCTGGCCTGGGAACTGCTTCAGATCACTGTGGAATGCATATAATGTATCAATTGGTGCAATGTGTTTGTCTTGTCATAGGGAAGTGAATATAAGCTTCTGAAGTGAAAATATCCACTTTTTAAAAAACTTTCTTTTTTTTAGTTCTGTGTGTCAAAAATGTTCATTCTGTGAGTAACAGTGGAAAAGTAACAGTCATGAGTGAATTGTCACGATATGACTGAATTGGAGTAAATTTGCTGCTATCTCCGCCAGGAAGCGAGCTAGAGCCCTGAAACTGTGGCTATACGCACTTTCATGAAAACACGCTTCTTTGAGGTTTTAAGCTCAGAACGTGAATCTGTGCATGTTTCTGGCCTGGTAACTGCTTCAGATCACTGGGCAATGCATATATGGTATCGAATGGTCCTTTGTGCATGTTTTGCAATTGGGAAGTGAATATAAGCTTCTGAAGTGAATATGTGCACTTTTTAAAAAAACTTCTTTTTTTTAGTTCAGCGTGTCGAAAATGTTCATTCTGTGCGTAACTCAGTAGGAAAGTGACAAACATGAGTGAATTGTCATTATATGACTGAATTGGAGTGAATTTGCTGCTATCTCTGTAAGGAAGCGAGCTAGAGCGCTGAAACTGAGGCTATACGCACTTTCATGAAAACACGCTTCTTTGAGGTTTTAAGCTCAGAACGTGAATCTGTGCATGTTTCTAGCCTGGGAATTGCTTCAGATCACTGTGCTATGCATATATGGTATCGATTTGTGCAATGTGCATGTCTTGCCATAGGGAAGTGAATATAAGCTTCTGAAGTGAAAATATCCACTTTTTAAAAAACTTTCTTTTTTTTTAGTTCTGTGAGTCAAAAATGTTCATTCTGTGAGTAACAGTGGAAAAAAAACAGGCATGAGTGAATTGTCACGATATGACTGATTTGGAGTAAATTTGATGCTATCTCCGGCAGGAGACGAGCTAGAGCGCTGAAACTGTGGCTATACGCAATTTCATGAAAACACGCTTCTTTGAGGTTTTAAGCTTGGATCGTGAATCTGTGCATGCTTCTGGCCTGGGAACTGCTTCAGATCACTGTGGAATGCATATGTGGTATTGATTGGTGCACTGGGCATGTATTGCCATTGGGAAGTGAACACAAGCTTCTGAAGTGAAAATATCTACTTTTTATAAAACTTTCTCTTTTTGTTCTGTGTGTCAAAAATGTTCATTCTGTGAGTAACAGTGGGAAAGTAACAATCATGAGTGAATTTTCAGGATATGACTGAATTGGACTAAATTTGATGCTATCTCTGCCAGGAAGCGAGCTAGAGCGCTGAAACTGTGGCTATAAGCACTTTCATTAAAACACACTTCTTTGAGGTTATTAGCTCAGAGCGTGAATCTGTGCATGTTTCTGGCTTGGGAACTGCTTCAGATCACTTTGCAATGCATATGTGCTATTGATTGGTCCTTTGAGCATGTATTGCCTTTGGGAAGTGAACACAAGCTTCTGAAGTGAAAATATCTACTTTTTATAAAACTTTCTTTTTTTTTTAATTCTGTGTGTCAAAAATGTTCATTCTGTGAGTAACAGTGGGAAAGTGACAAACATGAGTGAATTGTCACGATATGACTGAATTGGAGTTAATATGCTGCTATCTCTGTAAGGAAGCGAGCTAGAGCGCTGAAACTGTGGCTATACGCACTTTCATGAAAACACGCTTCTTTGAGGTTTTAAGCTCAGAACGTGAATCTGTGCATGTTTCTGGCCTGGATACTGCTTCAGATCACTGGGCAATGCATATATGGTATCGAATGGTCCTTTGTGCATGTATTGCCATTGGGAAGTGAATATAAGCTTCTGAAGTGAATATATGCACTTTTTAAAAACTTTCTTTTTTTTTTAGTTCAGCGTGTAAAAAATGTTCATTCTGTGCGTAACTCAGAAGGAAAGTGACAAACATGAGTGAATTGTCATTATATGACTGAATTGGAGTGAATTTGCTGCTATCTCTGGAAGGAAGCGAGCTAGAGCGCTGAAACTGAGGCTATACGCACTTTCATGAAAACACGCTTCTTTGAGGTTTTAAGCTCGGAACGTGAATCTGTGCATGTTTCTGGCCTGGGAACTGCTTCAGATCACTGTGCTATGCATATATGGTATCGATTTGTGCAATGTGCATGTCTTGCCAAAGGGAAGTGAATATAAGCTTCTGAATTTAAAATATTCACTTTTTAAAAAACTTTCTTTTTTTTTAGTTCTGTGTGTCAAAAATGTTCATTCTGTAAGTAACAGTGGAAAAAAAAACAGGCATGAGTGAATTGTCACGATATGACTGATTTGGAGTAAATTTGATGCTATCTCCGGCAGGAAGCGAGCTAGAGCGCTGAAACTGTGGCTATACGCACTTTCATGAAAACACGCTTCTTTGAGGTTTTAAGCTCGGAACGTGAATCTGTGCATGTTTCTGGCCTGGGAACTGCTTCAGATCACTGTGGAATGCATATGTGGTATTGATTGGTGCACTGGGCATGTATTGCCATTGGGAAGTGAACACAAGCTTCCGAAGTGAAAATATCTACTTTTTATAAAACTTTCTGTTTTTTAGTTCTGTGTGTCAAAAATGTTCATTCTGTTAGTAACAGTGGGAAAGTAACAATCATGAGTGAATTGTCAGGATGTGACTGAATTGGACTAAATTTGATGCTATCTCTGCCAGGAAGCGAGCTAGAGCGCTGAAACTGTGGCTATAAGCACTTTCATTAAAACACACTTCTTTGAGGTTATAAGCTCAGAACGTGAATCTGTGCATGTTTCTGGCTTGGGAACTGCTTCAGATCACTTTGCAATGCATATGTGCTATTGATTGGTCCTTTGAGCATGTATTGCTTTGGGAAGTGAACACAAGCTTCTGAAGTGAAAATATCTACTTTTTATAAAACTTTCTTTTTTTTTTAATTCTGTGTGTCAAAAATGTTCATTCTGTGAGTAACAGTGGGAAAGTGACAAACATGAGTGAATTGTCACGATATGACTGAATTGGAGTTAATATGCTGCTATCTCTGTAAGGAAGCGAGCTAGAGCGCTGAAACTGTGGCTATACGCACTTTCATGAAAACACGCTTCTTTGAGGTTTTAAGCTCAGAACGTAAATCTGTGCATGTTTCTGGCCTGGATACTGCTTCAGATCACTGGGCAATGCATATATGGTATCGAATGGTCCTTTGTGCATGTATTGCCATTGGGAAGTGAATATAAGCTTCTGAAGTGAATATATGCACTTTTTAAAAACTTTCTTTTTTTTTTAGTTCAGCGTGTCAAAAATGTTCATTCTGTGCGTAACTCAGAAGGAAAGTGACAAAAATGAGTGAATTGTCATTATATGACTGAATTGGAGTGAATTTGCTGCTATCTCTGTAAGGAAGCGAGCTAGAGCGCTGAAACTGAGGCTATACGCACTTTCATGAAAACACGCTTCTTTGAGGTTTTAAGCTCAGAACGTGAATCTGTGCATGTTTCTAGCCTGGGAATTGCTTCAGATCACTGTGCTATGCATATATGGTATCGATTTGTGCAATGTGCATGTCTTGCCATAGGGAAGTGAATATAAGCTTCTGAATTTAAAATATTCACTTTTTAAAAAACTTTCTTTTTTTTTAGTTCTGTGTGTCAAAAATGTTCATTCTGTGAGTAACAGTGGAAAAAAAACAGGCATGAGTGAATTGTCACGATATGACTGATTTGGAGTAAATTTGATGCTATCTCCGGCAGGAAGCGAGCTAGAGCGCTGAAACTGTGGCTATACGCACTTTCATGAAAACACGCTTCTTTGAGGTTTTAAGCTCGGAACGTGAATCTGTGCATGTTTCTGGCCTGGGAACTGCTTCAGATCACTGTGGAATGCATATGTGGTATTGATTGGTGCACTGGGCATGTATTGCCATTGGGAAGTGAACACAAGCTTCCGAAGTGAAAATATCTACTTTTTATAAAACTTTCTGTTTTTTAGTTCTGTGTGTCAAAAATGTTCATTCTGTTAGTAACAGTGGGAAAGTAACAATCATGAGTGAATTGTCAGGATGTGACTGAATTGGACTAAATTTGATGCTATCTCTGCCAGGAAGCGAGCTAGAGCGCTGAAACTGTGGCTATAAGCACTTTCATTAAAACACACTTCTTTGAGGTTCTAAGCTCAGAACGTGAATCTGTGCATGTTTCTGGCTTGGGAACTGCTTCAGATCACTTTGCAATGCATATGTGCTATTGATTGGTCCTTTGAGCATGTATTGCTTTGGGAAGTGAACACAAGCTTCTGAAGTGAAAATATCTACTTTTTATAAAACTTTCTTTTTTTTTTAATTCTGTGTGTCAAAAATGTTCATTCTGTGAGTAACAGTGGGAAAGTGACAAACATGAGTGAATTGTCACGATATGACTGAATTGGAGTTAATATGCTGCTATCTCTGTCAGGAAGCGAGCTAGAGCGCTGAAACTGTGGCTATACGCACTTTCATGAAAACACGCTTCTTTGAGGTTTTAAGCTCAGAACGTGAATCTGTGCATGTTTCTGGCCTGGATACTGCTTCAGATCACTGGGCAATGCATATATGGTATCGAATGGTCCTTTGTGCATGTATTGCCATTGGGAAGTGAATATAAGCTTCTGAAGTGAATATATGCACTTTTTAAAAACTTTCTTTTTTTTTAGTTCATCGTGTCAAAAATGTTCATTCTGTGCGTAACTCAGAAGGAAAGTGACAAACATGAGTGAATTGTCATTATATGACTGAATTGGAGTGAATTTGCTGCTATCTCTGGAAGGAAGCGAGCTAGAGCGCTGAAACTGAGGCTATACGCACTTTCATGAAAACACGCTTCTTTGAGGTTTTAAGCTCAGAACGTGAATCTGTGCATGTTTCTAGCCTGGGAATTGCTTCAGATCACTGTGCTATGCATATATGGTATCGATTTGTGCAATGTGCATGTCTTGCCAAAGGGAAGTGAATATAAGCTTCTGAATTTAAAATATTCACTTTTTAAAAAACTTTCTTTTTTTTTTAGTTCTGTGTGTCAAAAATGTTCATTCTGTGAGTAACAGTGGAAAAAAAAACAGGCATGAGTGAATTGTCACGATATGACTGATTTGGAGTAAATTTGATGCTATCTCCGGCAGGAAGCGAGCTAGAGCGCTGAAACTGTGGCTATACGCAATTTCATGAAAACACGCTTCTTTGAGGTTTTAAGCTCGGAACGTGAATCTGTGCATGTTTCTGGCCTGGGAACTGCTTCAGATCACTGTGGAATGCATATAATGTATCAATTGGTGCAATGTGTTTGTCTTGTCATAGGGAAGTGAATATAAGCTTCTGAAGTGAAAATATCCACTTTTTAAAAAACTTTCTTTTTTTTTAGTTCTGTGTGTCAAAAATGTTCATTCTGTGAGTAACAGTGGGAAAGTGACAAACATGAGTGAATTCTCACGATATGACTGAATTGGAGTTAATATGCTGCTATCTCTGTAAGGAAGCGAGCTAGAGCGCTGAAACTGTGGCTGTACGCACTTTCATGAAAACACGCTTCTTTGAGGTTTTAAGCTCGGAACGTGAATCTGTGCATGTTTCTGGCCTGGGAACTGCTTCAGATCACTGTGGAATGCATATAATGTATCAATTGGTGCAATGTGTTTGTCTTGTCATAGGGAAGTGAATATAAGCTTCTGAAGTGAAAATATCCACTTTTTAATAAACTTTCTTTTTTTTAGTTCTGTGTGTCAAAAATGTTCATTCTGTGAGTAACAGTGGAAAAGTAACAGTCATGAGTGAATTGTCACGATATGACTGAATTGGAGTAAATTTGCTGCTATCTCCGCCAGGAAGCGAGCTAGAGCCCTGAAACTGTGGCTATACGCACTTTCATGAAAACACGCTTCTTTGAGGTTTTAAGCTCAGAACGTGAATCTGTGCATGTTTCTGGCCTGGTAACTGCTTCAGATCACTGGGCAATGCATATATGGTATCGAATGGTCCTTTGTGCATGTTTTGCAATTGGGAAGTGAATATAAGCTTCTGAAGTGAATATGTGCACTTTTTAAAAAAACTTCTTTTTTTTTAGTTCAGCGTGTCGAAAATGTTCATTCTGTGCGTAACTCAGTAGCAAAGTGACAAACATGAGTGAATTGTCATTATATGACTGAATTGGAGTGAATTTGCTGCTATCTCTGTAAGGAAGCGAGCTAGAGCGCTGAAACTGAGGCTATACGCACTTTCATGAAAACACGCTTCTTTGAGGTTTTAAGCTCAGAACGTGAATCTGTGCATGTTTCTAGCCTGGGAATTGCTTCAGATCACTGTGCTATGCATATATGGTATCGATTTGTGCAATGTGCATGTCTTGCCATAGGGAAGTGAATATAAGCTTCTGAAGTGAAAATATCCACTTTTTAAAAAACTTTCTTTTTTTTAGTTCTGTGAGTCAAAAATGTTCATTCTGTGAGTAACAGTGGAAAAAAAACAGGCATGAGTGAATTGTCACGATATGACTGATTTGGAGTAAATTTGATGCTATCTCCGGCAGGAGACGAGCTAGAGCGCTGAAACTGTGGCTATACGCAATTTCATGAAAACACGCTTCTTTGAGGTTTTAAGCTTGGATCGTGAATCTGTGCATGCTTCTGGCCTGGGAACTGCTTCAGATCACTGTGGAATGCATATGTGGTATTGATTGGTGCACTGGGCATGTATTGCCATTGGGAAGTGAACACAAGCTTCTGAAGTGAAAATATCTACTTTTTATAAAACTTTCTCTTTTTTAGTTCTGTTTGTCAAAAATGTTCATTCTGTGAGTAACAGTGGGAAAGTAACAATCATGAGTGAATTTTCAGGATATGACTGAATTGGACTAAATTTGATGCTATCTCTGCCAGGAAGCGAGCTAGAGCGCTGAAACTGTGGCTATAAGCACTTTCATTAAAACACACTTCTTTGAGGTTATTAGCTCAGAGCGTGAATCTGTGCATGTTTCTGGCTTGGGAACTGCTTCAGATCACTTTGCAATGCATATGTGCTATTGATTGGTCCTTTGAGCATGTATTGCCTTTGGGAAGTGAACACAAGCTTCTGAAGTGAAAATATCTACTTTTTATAAAACTTTCTTTTTTTTTTAATTCTGTGTGTCAAAAATGTTCATTCTGTGAGTAACAGTGGGAAAGTGACAAACATGAGTGAATTGTCACGATATGACTGAATTGGAGTTAATATGCTGCTATCTCTGTAAGGAAGCGAGCTAGAGCGCTGAAACTGTGGCTATACGCACTTTCATGAAAACACGCTTCTTTGAGGTTTTAAGCTCAGAACGTGAATCTGTGCATGTTTCTGGCCTGGATACTGCTTCAGATCACTGGGCAATGCATATATGGTATCGAATGGTCCTTTGTGCATGTATTGCCATTGGGAAGTGAATATAAGCTTCTGAAGTGAATATATGCACTTTTTAAAAACTTTCTTTTTTTTTTAGTTCAGCGTGTAAAAAATGTTCATTCTGTCCGTAACTCAGAAGGAAAGTGACAAACATGAGTGAATTGTCATTATATGACTGAATTGGAGTGAATTTGCTGCTATCTCTGGAAGGAAGCGAGCTAGAGCGCTGAAACTGAGGCTATACGCACTTTCATGAAAACACGCTTCTTTGAGGTTTTAAGCTCAGAACGTGAATCGGTGCATGTTTCTAGCCTGGGAATTGCTTCAGATCACTGTGCTATGCATATATGGTATCGATTTGTGCAATGTGCATGTCTTGCCAAAGGGAAGTGAATATAAGCTTCTGAATTTAAAATATTCACTTTTTAAAAAACTTTCTTTTTTTTTAGTTCTGTGTGTCAAAAATGTTCATTCTGTGAGTAACAGTGGAAAAAAAAACAGGCATGAGTGAATTGTCACGATATGACTGATTTGGAGTAAATTTGATGCTATCTCCGGCAGGAAGCGAGCTAGAGCGCTGAAACTGTGGCTATACGCACTTTCATGAAAACACGCTTCTTTGAGGTTTTAAGCTCGGAACGTGAATCTGTGCATGTTTCTGGCCTGGGAACTGCTTCAGATCACTGTGGAATGCATATGTGGTATTGATTGGTGCACTGGGCATGTATTGCCATTGGGAAGTGAACACAAGCTTCCGAAGTGAAAATATCTACTTTTTATAAAACTTTCTGTTTTTTAGTTCTGTGTGTCAAAAATGTTCATTCTGTAAGTAACAGTGGGAAAGTAACAATCATGAGTGAATTGTCAGGATGTGACTGAATTGGACTAAATTTGATGCTATCTCTGCCAGGAAGCGAGCTAGAGCGCTGAAACTGTGGCTATAAGCACTTTCATTAAAACACACTTCTTTGAGGTTATAAGCTCAGAACGTGAATCTGTGCATGTTTCTGGCTTGGGAACTGCTTCAGATCACTTTGCAATGCATATGTGCTATTGATTGGTCCTTTGAGCATGTATTGCTTTGGGAAGTGAACACAAGCTTCTGAAGTGAAAATATCTACTTTTTATAAAACTTTCTTTTTTTTTTAATTCTGTGTGTCAAAAATGTTCATTCTGTGAGTAACAGTGGGAAAGTGACAAACATGAGTGAATTGTCACGATATGACTGAATTGGAGTTAATATGCTGCTATCTCTGTAAGGAAGCGAGCTAGAGCGCTGAAACTGTGGCTATACGCACTTTCATGAAAACACGCTTCTTTGAGGTTTTAAGCTCAGAACGTGAATCTGTGCATGTTTCTGGCCTGGATACTGCTTCAGATCACTGGGCAATGCATATATGGTATCGAATGGTCCTTTGTGCATGTATTGCCATTGGGAAGTGAATATAAGCTTCTGAAGTGAATATATGCACTTTTTAAAAACTTTCTTTTTTTTTTAGTTCAGCGTGTCAAAAATGTTCATTCTGTGCGTAACTCAGAAGGAAAGTGACAAAAATGAGTGAATTGTCATTATATGACTGAATTGGAGTGAATTTGCTGCTATCTCTGTAAGGAAGCGAGCTAGAGCGCTGAAACTGAGGCTATACGCACTTTCATGAAAACACGCTTCTTTGAGGTTTTAAGCTCAGAACGTGAATCTGTGCATGTTTCTAGCCTGGGAATTGCTTCAGATCACTGTGCTATGCATATATGGTATCGATTAGTGCAATGTGCATGTCTTGCCATAGGGAAGTGAATATAAGCTTCTGAATTTAAAATATTCACTTTTTAAAAAACTTTCTTTTTCTTTAGTTCTGTGTGTCAAAAATGTTCATTCTGTGAGTAACAGTGGAAAAAAAACAGGCATGAGTGAATTGTCACGATATGACTGATTTGGAGTAAATTTGATGCTATCTCCGGCAGGAAGCGAGCTAGAGCGCTGAAACTGTGGCTATACGCACTTTCATGAAAACACGCTTCTTTGAGGTTTTAAGCTCGGAACGTGAATCTGTGCATGTTTCTGGCCTGGGAACTGCTTCAGATCACTGTGGAATGCATATGTGGTATTGATTGGTGCAATGGGCATGTATTGCCATTGGGAAGTGAACACAAGCTTCCGAAGTGAAAATATCTACTTTTTATAAAACTTTCTGTTTTTTAGTTCTGTGTGTCAAAAATGTTCATTCTGTTAGTAACAGTGGGAAAGTAACAATCATGAGTGAATTGTCAGGATGTGACTGAATTGGACTAAATTTGATGCGATCTCTGCCAGGAAGCGAGCTAGAGCGCTGAAACTGTGGCTATAAGCACTTTCATTCAAACACACTTCTTTGAGGTTATAAGCTCAGAACGTGAATCTGTGCATGTTTCTGGCTTGGGAACTGCTTCAGATCACTTTGCAATGCATATGTGCTATTGATTGGTCCTTTGAGCATGTATTGCTTTGGGAAGTGAACACAAGCTTCTGAAGTGAAAATATCTACTTTTTATAAAACTTTCTTTTTTTTTTAATTCTGTGTGTCAAAAATGTTCATTCTGTGAGTAACAGTGGGAAAGTGACAAACATGAGTGAATTCTCACGATATGACTGAATTGGAGTTAATATGCTGCTATCTCTGTAAGGAAGCGAGCTAGAGCGCTGAAACTGTGGCTATACGCACTTTCATGAAAACACGCTTCTTTGAGGTTTTAAGCTCAGAACGTGAATCTGTGCATGTTTCTGGCCTGGATACTGCTTCAGATCACTGGGCAATGCATATATGGTATCGAATGGTCCTTTGTGCATGTATTGCCATTGGGAAGTGAATATAAGCTTCTGAAGTGAATATATGCACTTTTTAAAAACTTTCTTTTTTTTTAGTTCAGCGTGTCAAAAATGTTCATTCTGTGCGTAACTCAGAAGGAAAGTGACAAACATGAGTGAATTGTCATTATATGACTGAATTGGAGTGAATTTGCTGCTATCTCTGTAAGGAAGCGAGCTAGAGCGCTGAAACTGAGGCTATACGCACTTTCATGAAAACACGCTTCTTTGAGGTTTTAAGCTCAGAACGTGAATCTGTGCATGTTTCTAGCCTGGGAATTGCTTCAGATCACTGTGCTATGCATATATGGTATCGATTTGTGCAATGTGCATGTCTTGCCATAGGGAAGTGAATATAAGCTTCTGAATTTAAAATATTCACTTTTTAAAAAACTTTCTTTTTTTTTTAGTTCTGTGTGTCAAAAATGTTCATTCTGTGAGTAACAGTGGAAAAAAAACAGGCATGAGTGAATTGTCACGATATGACTGATTTGGAGTAAATTTGATGCTATCTCCGGCAGGAAGCGAGCTAGAGCGCTGAAACTGTGGCTATACGCACTTTCATGAAAACACGCTTCTTTGAGGTTTTAAGCTCGGAACGTGAATCTGTGCATGTTTCTGGCCTGGGAACTGCTTCAGATCACTGTGGAATGCATATGTGGTATTGATTGGTGCACTGGGCATGTATTGCCATTGGGAAGTGAACACAAGCTTCCGAAGTGAAAATATCTACTTTTTATAAAACTTTCTCTTTTTTTAGTTCTGTGTGTCAAAAATGTTCATTCTGTTAGTAACAGTGGGAAAGTAACAATCATGAGTGAATTGTCAGGATGTGACTGAATTGGACTAAATTTGATGCTATCTCTGCCAGGAAGCGAGCTAGAGCGCTGAAACTGTGGCTATAAGCACTTTCATTAAAACACACTTCTTTGAGGTTATAAGCTCAGAACGTGAATCTGTGCATGTTTCTGGCTTGGGAACTGCTTCAGATCACTTTGCAATGCATATGTGCTATTGATTGGTCCTTTGAGCATGTATTGCTTTGGGAAGTGAACACAAGCTTCTGAAGTGAAAATATCTACTTTTTATAAAACTTTCTTTTTTTTTTAATTCTGTGTGTCAAAAATGTTCATTCTGTGAGTAACAGTGGGAAAGTGACAAACATGAGTGAATTCTCACGATATGACTGAATTGGAGTTAATATGCTGCTATCTCTGTAAGGAAGCGAGCGAGAGCGCTGAAACTGTGGCTATACGCACTTTCATGAAAACACGCTTCTTTGAGGTTTTAAGCTCAGAACGTGAATCTGTGCATGTTTCTGGCCTGGATACTGCTTCAGATCACTGGGCAATGCATATATGGTATCGAATGGTCCTTTGTGCATGTATTGCCATTGGGAAGTGAATATAAGCTTCTGAAGTGAATATATGCACTTTTTAAAAACTTTCTTTTTTTTTAGTTCAGTGTGTCAAAAATGTTCATTCTGTGCGTAACTCAGAAGGAAAGTGACAAAAATGAGTGAATTGTCATTATATGACTGAATTGGAGTGAATTTGCTGCTATCTCTGTAAGGAAGCGAGCTAGAGCGCTGAAACTGAGGCTATACGCACTTTCAAGAAAACACGCTTCTTTGAGGTTTTAAGCTCAGAACGTGAATCTGTGCATGTTTCTAGCCTGGTAATTGCTTCAGATCACTGTGCTATGCATATATGGTATCGATTTGTGCAATGTGCATGTCTTGCCATAGGGAAGTGAATATAAGCTTTTGAATTTAAAATATTCACTTTTTAAAAAACTTTCTTTTTTTTTTTTATTTCTGTGTGTCAAAAATGTTCATTCTGTGAGTAACAGTGGAAAAAAAACAGGCATGAGTGAATTGTCACGATATGACTGATTTGGAGTAAATTTGATGCTATCTCCGGCAGGAAGCGAGCTAGAGCGCTGAAACTGTGGCTATACGCACTTTCATGAAAACACGCTTCTTTGAGGTTTTAAGCTCGGAACGTGAATCTGTGCATGTTTCTGGCCTGGAAACTGCTTCAGATCACTGTGGAATGCATATTTGGTATTGATTGGTGCACTGGGCATGTATTGCCATTGGGAAGTGAACACAAGCTTCCGAAGTGAAAATATCTACTTTTTATAAAACTTTCTCTTTTTTTAGTTCTGTGTGTCAAAAATGTTCATTCTGTTAGTAACAGTGGGAGAGTAACAATCATGAGTGAATTGTCAGGATATGACTGAATTGGACTAAATTTGATGCTATCTCTGCCAGGAAGCGAGCTAGAGCGCTGAAACTGTGGCTATACGCACTTTCATGAAAACACACTTCTTTGAGGTTTTAAGCTCAGAACGTGAATCTGTGCATGTTTCTGGCTTGGGAACTGCTTCAGATCACTTTGCAATGCATATGTGCTATTGATTGGTCCTTTGAGCATGTATTGCCTTTATGAAGTGAACACAAGCTTCTGAAGTGAAGATATCTACTTTTTATAAAACTTTCTATTTTTTTTTAGTTCTGTGTGTCAAAAATGTTCATTCTGTGAGAAACAGTGGGAAAGTGACAAACATGAGTGAATTGTCACTATATGACTGAATTGGAGTTAATATGCTGCTATCTCTGTAAGGAAGCGAGCTAGTGCGCTGAAACTGTGGCTATACGCACTTTCATGAAAACACGCTTCTTTGAGGTTTTAAGCTCAGAACGTGAATCCGTGCATGTTTCTGGCCTGGGAACTGCTTCAGATCACTGTGCTATGCATATATGGTATCGATTGGTGCAAAGTGCATGTCTTGTCATAGGGAAGTGAATATAAGCTTCTGAAGTGAAAATATTCACTCTTTAAAAAACTTTCTTTTTTTTTAGTTCTGTGTGTCAAAAATGTTCATTCTGTGAGTAACAGTGGAAAAAAAACAGGCATGAGTGAATTGTTACGATATGACTGATTTGGAGTAAATTTGATGCTATCTCCGGCAGGAAGCGAGCTAGAGCGCTGAAACTGTGGCTATACGCACTTTCATGAAAACACGCTTCTGTGAGGTTTTAAGCTCGGAACGTGAATCTGTGCATGTTTCTGGCCTGGGAACTGCTTCAGATCACTGTGGAATGCATATGTGGTTTTGATTGGTGCACTGGGCATGTATTGCCATTGGGAAGTGAACACAAGCTTCCGAAGTGAAAATATCTACTTTTTATAAAACTTTCTGTTTTTTAGTTCTGTGTGTGAAAAATGTTCATTCTGTTAGTAACAGTGGGAAAGTAACAATCATGAGTGAATTGTCAGGATGTGACTGAATTGGACTAAATTTGATGCTATCTCTGCCAGGAAGCGAGCTAGAGCGCTGAAACTGTGGCTATAAGCACTTTCATTAAAACACACTTCTTTGAGGTTACAAGCTCAGAACGTGAATCTGTGCATGTTTCTGGCTTGGGAACTGCTTCAGATCACTTTGCAATGCATATGTGCTATTGATTGGTCCTTTGAGCATGTATTGCTTTGGGAAGTGAACACAAGCTTCTGAAGTGAAAATATCTACTTTTTATAAAACTTTCTTTTTTTTTTAATTCTGTGTGTCAAAAATGTTCATTCTGTGAGTAACAGTGGGAAAGTGACAAACATGAGTGAATTGTCACGATATGACTGAATTGGAGTTAATATGCTGCTATCTCTGTAAGGAAGCGAGCTAGAGCGCTGAAACTGTGGCTATACGCACTTTCATGAAAACACGCTTCTTTGAGGTTTTAAGCTCAGAACGTGAATCTGTGCATGTTTCTGGCCTGGATACTGCTTCAGATCACTGGGCAATGCATATATGGTATCGAATGGTCCTTTGTGCATGTATTGCCATTGGGAAGTGAATATTAGCTTCTGAAGTGAATATATGCACTTTTTAAAAACTTTCTTTTTTTTTTAGTTCAGCGTGTCAAAAATGTTCATTCTGTGCGTAACTCAGAAGGAAAGTGACAAAAATGAGTGAATTGTCATTATATGACTGAATTGGAGTGAATTTGCTGCTATCTCTGTGAGGAAGCGAGCTAGAGCGCTGAAACTGAGGCTATACGCACTTTCATGAAAACACGCTTCTTTGAGGTTTTAAGCTCAGAACGTGAATCTGTGCATGTTTCTAGCCTGGGAATTGCTTCAGATCACTGTGCTATGCATATATGGTATCGATTTGTGCAATGTGCATGTCTTGCCATAGGGAAGTGAATATAAGCTTCTGAATTTAAAATATTCACTTTTGAAAAAACTTTCTTTTTTTTTAGTTCTGTGTGTCAAAAATGTTCATTCTGTGAGTAACAGTGGAAAAAAAACAGGCATGAGTGAATTGTCACGATATGACTGATTTGGAGTAAATTTGATGCTATCTCCGGCAGGAAGCGAGCTAGAGCGCTGAAACTGTGGCTATACGCACTTTCATGAAAACACGCTTCTTTGAGGTTTTAAGCTCGGAACGTGAATCTGTGCATGTTTCTGGCCTGGGAACTGCTTCAGATCACTGTGGAATGCATATGTGGTATTGATTGGTGCACTGGGCATGTATTGCCATTGGGAAGTGAACACAAGCTTCCGAAGTGAAAATATCTACTTTTTATAAAACTTTCTCTTTTTTTAGTTCTGTGTGTCAAAAATGTTCATTCTGTTAGTAACAGTGGGAAAGTAACAATCATGAGAGAATTGTCAGGATGTGACTGAATTGGACGAAATTTGATGCTATCTCTGCCAGGAAGCGAGCTAGAGCGCTGAAACTGTGGCTATAAGCACTTTCATTAAAACACATTTCTTTGAGGTTATAAGCTCAGAACGTGAATCTGTGCATGTTTCTGGCTTGGGAACTGCTTCAGATCACTTTGCAATGCATATGTGCTATTGATTGGTCCTTTGAGCATGTATTGCTTTGGGAAGTGAACACAAGCTTCTGAAGTGAAAATATCTACTTTTTATAAAACTTTCTTTTTTTTTTAATTCTGTGTGTCAAAAATGTTCATTCTGTGAGTAACAGTGGGAAAGTGACAAACATGAGTGAATTCTCACGATATGACTGAATTGGAGTTAATATGCTGCTATCTCTGTAAGGAAGCGAGCTAGAGCGCTGAAACTGTGGCTATACGCACTTTCATGAAAACACGCTTCTTTGAGGTTTTAAGCTCAGAACGTGAATCTGTGCATGTTTCTGGCCTGGATACTGCTTCAGATCACTGTGGAATGCATATAATGTATCAATTGGTGTAATGTGTTTGTCTTGTCATAGGGAAGTGAATATAAGCTTCTGAAGTGAAAATATCCACTTTTTAAAAAACTTTCTTTTTTTTTTAGTTCTGTGTGTCAAAAATGTTCATTCTGTGAGAAACAGTGGAAAAGTAACAGTCATGAGTGAATTGTCACGATATGACTGAATTGGAGTAAATTTGCTGTTATCTCCGCCAGGAAGCGAGCTAGAGCCCTGAAACTGTGGCTATAAGCACTTTCATGAAAACACGCTTCTTTGAGGTTTTAAGCTCAGAACGTGAATCTGTGCATGTTTCTGGCCTGGTAACTGCTTCAGATCACTGGGCAATGCATATATGGTATCGAATGGTCCTTTGTGCATGTATTGCAATTGGGAAGTGAATATAAGCTTCTGAAGTGAATATGTGCACTTTTTAAAAAAACTTCTTTTTTTTAGTTCAGCGTGTCGAAAATGTTCATTCTGTGCGTAACTCAGTCGGAAAGTGACAAACATGAGTGAATTGTCATTATATGACTGAATTGGAGTGAATTTGCTGCTATCTCTGTAAGGAAGCGAGCTAGAGCGCTGAAACTGAGGCTATACGCACTTTCATGAAAACACGCTTCTTTGAGGTTTTAAGCTCAGAACGTGAATCTGTGCATGTTTCTAGCCTGGGAATTGCTTCAGATCACTGTGCTATGCATATATGGTATCGATTTGTGCAATGTGCATGTCTTGCCATAGGGAAGTGAATATAAGCTTCTGAATTTAAAATATTCACTTTTTAAAAAACTTTCTTTTTTTTTAGTTCTGTGTGTCAAAAATGTTCATTCTGTGAGTAACAGTGGAAAAAAAACAGTCATGAGTGAATTGTCACGATATGACTGATTTGGAGTAAATTTGATGCTATCTCCGGCAGGAAGCGAGCTAGAGCGCTGAAACTGTGGCTATACGCACTTTCATGAAAACACGCTTCTTTGAGGTTTTAAGCTCGGAACGTGAATCTGTGCATGTTTCTGGCCTGGGAACTGCTTCAGATCACTGTGGAATGCATATGTGGTATTGATTGGTGCACTGGGCATGTATTGTCATTGGGAAGTGAACACAAGCTTCCGAAGTGAAAATATCTACTTTTTATAAAACTTTCTCTTTTTTTAGTTCTGTGTGTCAAAAAAGTTCATTCTGTTAGTAACAGTGGGAAAGTAACAATCATGAGTGAATTGTCAGGATGTGACTGAATTGGACTAAATTTGATGATGTCTCTGCCAGGAAGCGAGCTAGAGCGCTGAAACTGTGGCTATAAGCACTTTCATTAAAACACACTTCTTTGAGGTTATAAGCTTAGAACGTGAATCTGTGCATGTTTCTGGCTTGGGAACTGCTTCAGATCACTTTGCAATGCATATGTGCTATTGATTGGTCCTTTGAGCATGTATTGCTTTGGGAAGTGAACACAAGCTTCTGAAGTGAAAATATCTACTTTTTATAAAACTTTCTTTTTTTTTTAATTCTGTGTGTCAAAAATGTTCATTCTGTGAGTAACAGTGGGAAAGTGACAAACATGAGTGAATTCTCACGATATGACTGAATTGGAGTTAATATGCTGCTATCTCTGTAAGGAAGCGAGCTAGAGCGCTGAAACTGTGGCTATACGCACTTTCATGAAAACACGCTTCTTTGAGGTTTTAAGCTCAGAACGTGAATCTGTGCATGTTTCTGGCCTGGATACTGCTTCAGATCACTGGGCAATGCATATATGGTATCGAATGGTCCTTTGTGCATGTATTGCCATTGGGAAGTGAATATAAGCTTCTGAAGTGAATATATGCACTTTTTAAAAACTTTCTTTTTTTTTTAGTTCAGTGTGTCAAAAATGTTCATTCTGTGCGTAACTCAGAAGGAAAGTGACAAAAATGAGTGAATTGTCATTATATGACTGAATTGGAGTGAATTTGCTGCTATCTCTGTAAGGAAGCGAGCTAGAGCGCTGAAACTGAGGCTATACGCACTTTCAAGAAAACACGCTTCTTTGAGGTTTTAAGCTCAGAACGTGAATCTGTGCATGTTTCTAGCCTGGTAATTGCTTCAGATCACTGTGCTATGCATATATGGTATCGATTTGTGCAACGTGCATGTCTTGCCATAGGGAAGTGAATATAAGCTTTTGAATTTAAAATATTCACTTTTTAAAAAACTTTCTTTTTTTTTTATTTCTGTGTGTCAAAAATGTTCATTCTGTGAGTAACAGTGGAAAAAAAACAGGCATGAGTGAATTGTCACGATATGACTGATTTGGAGTAAATTTGATGCTATCTCCGGCAGGAAGCGAGCTAGAGCGCTGAAACTGTGGCTATACGCACTTTCATGAAAACACGCTTCTTTGAGGTTTTAAGCTCGGAACGTGAATCTGTGCATGTTTCTGGCCTGGGAACTGCTTCAGATCACTGTGGAATGCATATTTGGTATTGATTGGTGCACTGGGCATGTATTGCCATTGGGAAGTGAACACAAGCTTCCGAAGTGAAAATATCTACTTTTTATAAAACTTTCTCTTTTTTTAGTTCTGTGTGTCAAAAATGTTCATTCTGTTAGTAACAGTGGGAGAGTAACAATCATGAGTGAATTGTCAGGATATGACTGAATTGGACTAAATTTGATGCTATCTCTGCCAGGAAGCGAGCTAGAGCGCTGAAACTGTGGCTATACGCACTTTCATGAAAACACACTTCTTTGAGGTTTTAAGCTCAGAACGTGAATCTGTGCATGTTTCTGGCTTGGGAACTGCTTCAGATCACTTTGCAATGCATATGTGCTATTGATTGGTCCTTTGAGCATGTACTGCCTTTATGAAGTGAACACAAGCTTCTGAAGTGAAGATATCTACTTTTTATAAAACTTTCTATTTTTTTTTAGTTCTGTGTGTCAAAAATGTTCATTCATTCTGTGAGAAACAGTGGGAAAGTGACAAACATGAGTGAATTGTCACTATATGACTGAATTGGAGTTAATATGCTGCTATCTCTGTAAGGAAGCGAGCTAGTGCGCTGAAACTGTGGCTATACGCACTTTCATGAAAACACGCTTCTTTGAGGTTTTAAGCTCAGAACGTGAATCTGTGCATGTTTCTGGCCTGGGAACTGCTTCAGATCACTGTGCTATGCATATATGGTATCGATTGGTGCAAAGTGCATGTCTTGTCATAGGGAAGTGAATATAAGCTTCTGAAGTGAAAATATCCACTTTTTAAAAAACTTTCTTTTTTTTTAGTTCTGTGTGTCAAAAATGTTCATTCTGTGAGTAACAGTGTGAAAGTGACAAACATGAGTGAATTGTCACGATATGACTGAATTGGAGTAAATTTGCTGCTATCTCCGCCAGGAAGCGAGCTAGAGCCCTGAAACTGTGGCTATACGCACTTTCATGAAAACACGCTTCTTTGAGGTTTTAAGCTCAGAACGTGAATCTGTGCATGTTTCTGGCCTGGGAACTGCTTCAGATCACTGTGGAATGCATATAATTTATCAACTGGTGTAATGTGTTTGTCTTGTCATAGGGAAGTGAATATAAGCTTCTGAAGTGAAAATATCCACTTTTTAAAAAACTTTCTTTTTTTTTTATTTCTGTGTGTCAAAAATGTTCATTCTGTGAGTAACAGTGGAAAAAAACAGGCATGAGTGAATTGTTACGATATGACTGATTTGGAGTAAATTTGATGCTATCTCCGGCAGGAAGCGAGCTAGAGCGCTGAAACTGTGGCTATACGCACTTTCATGAAAACACGCTTCTTTGAGGTTTTAAGCTCGGAACGTGAATCTGTGCATGTTTCTGGCCTGGGAAGTGCTTCAGATCACTGTGGAATGCATATGTGGTATTGATTGGTGCACTGGGCATGTATTGCCATTGGGAAGTGAACACAAGCTTCCGAAGTGAAAATATCTACTTTTTATAAAACTTTCTGTTTTTTAGTTCTGTGTGTCAAAAATGTTCATTCTGTTAGTAACAGTGGGAAAGTAACAATCATGAGTGAATTGTCAGGATGTGACTGAATTGGACTAAATTTGATGCTATCTCTGCCAGGAAGCGAGCTAGAGCGCTGAAACTGTGGCTATAAGCACTTTCATTAAAACACACTTCTTTGAGGTTATAAGCTCAGAACGTGAATCTGTGCATGTTTCTGGCTTGGGAACTGCTTCAGATCACTTTGCAATGCATATGTGCTATTGATTGGTCCTTTGAGCATGTATTGCTTTGGGAAGTGAACACAAGCTTCTGAAGTGAAAATATCTACTTTTTATAAAACTTTCTTTTTTTTTTAATTCTGTGTGTCAAAAATGTTCATTCTGTGAGTAACAGTGGGAAAGTGACAAACATGAGTGAATTGTCACGATATGACTGAATTGGAGTTAATATGCTGCTATCTCTGTAAGGAAGCGAGCTAGAGCGCTGAAACTGTGGCTATACGCACTTTCATGAAAACACGCTTCTTTGAGGTTTTAAGCTCAGAACGTGAATCTGTGCATGTTTCTGGCCTGGATACTGCTTCAGATCACTGGGCAATGCATATATGGTATCGAATGGTCCTTTGTGCATGTATTGCCATTGGGAAGTGAATATAAGCTTCTGAAGTGAATATATGCACTTTTTAAAAACTTTCTTTTTTTTTTAGTTCAGCGTGTCAAAAATGTTCATTCTGTGCGTAACTCAGAAGGAAAGTGACAAAAATGAGTGAATTGTCATTATATGACTGAATTGGAGTGAATTTGCTGCTATCTCTGTAAGGAAGCGAGCTAGAGCGCTGAAACTGAGGCTATACGCACTTTCATGAAAACACGCTTCTTTGAGGTTTTAAGCTCAGAACGTGAATCTGTGCATGTTTCTAGCCTGGGAATTGCTTCAGATCACTGTGCTATGCATATATGGTATCGATTTGTGCAATGTGCATGTCTTGCCATAGGGAAGTGAATATAAGCTTCTGAATTTAAAATATTCACTTTTTAAAAAACTTTCTTTTTTTTTAGTTCTGTGTGTCAAAAATGTTCATTCTGTGAGTAACAGTGGAAAAAAAACAGGCATGAGTGAATTGTCACGATATGACTGATTTGGAGTAAATTTGATGCTATCTCCGGCAGGAAGCGAGCTAGAGCGCTGAAACTGTGGCTATACGCACTTTCATGAAAACACGCTTCTTTGAGGTTTTAAGCTCGGAACGTGAATCTGTGCATGTTTCTGGCCTGGGAACTGCTTCAGATCACTGTGGAATGCATATGTGGTATTGATTGGTGCACTGGGCATGTATTGCCATTGGGAAGTGAACACAAGCTTCCGAAGTGAAAATATCTACTTTTTATAAAACTTTCTCTTTTTTTAGTTCTGTGTGTCAAAAATGTTCATTCTGTTAGTAACAGTGGGAAAGTAACAATCATGAGTGAATTGTCAGGATGTGACTGAATTGGACTAAATTTGATGCTATCTCTGCCAGGAAGCGAGCTAGAGCGCTGAAACTGTGGCTATAAGCACTTTCATTAAAACACACTTCTTTGAGGTTATAAGCTCAGAACGTGAATCTGTGCATGTTTCTGGCTTGGGAACTGCTTCAGATCACTTTGCAATGCATATGTGCTATTGATTGGTCCTTTGAGCATGTATTGCTTTGGGAAGTGAACACAAGCTTCTGAAGTGAAAATATCTACTTTTTATAAAACTTTCTTTTTTTTTAAATTCTGTGTGTCAAAAATGTTCATTCTGTGAGTAACAGTGGGAAAGTGACAAACATGAGTGAATTCTCACGATATGACTGAATTGGAGTTAATATGCTGCTATCTCTGTAAGGAAGCGAGCTAGAGCGCTGAAACTGTGGCTATACGCACTTTCATGAAAACACGCTTCTTTGAGGTTTTAAGCTCAGAACGTGAATCTGTGCATGTTTCTGGCCTGGATACTGCTTCAGATCACTGGGCAATGCATATATGGTATCGAATGGTCCTTTGTGCATGTATTGCCATTGGGAAGTGAATATAAGCTTCTGAAGTGAATATATGCACTTTTTAAAAACTTTCTTTTTTTTTTAGTTCAGTGTGTCAAAAATGTTCATTCTGTGCGTAACTCAGAAGGAAAGTGACAAAAATGAGTGAATTGTCATTATATGACTGAATTGGAGTGAATTTGCTGCTATCTCTGTCAGGAAGCGAGCTAGAGCGCTGAAACTGAGGCTATACGCACTTTCAAGAAAACACGCTTCTTTGAGGTTTTAAGCTCAGAACGTGAATCTGTGCATGTTTCTAGCCTGGTAATTGCTTCAGATCACTGTGCTATGCATATATGGTATCGATTTGTGCAACGTGCATGTCTTGCCATAGGGAAGTGAATATAAGCTTTTGAATTTAAAATATTCACTTTTTAAAAAACTTTCTTTTTTTTTTATTTCTGTGTGTCAAAAATGTTCATTCTGTGAGTAACAGTGGAAAAAAAACAGGCATGAGTGAATTGTCACGATATGACTGATTTGGAGTAAATTTGATGCTATCTCCGGCAGGAAGCGAGCTAGAGCGCTGAAACTGTGGCTATACGCACTTTCATGAAAACACGCTTCTTTGAGGTTTTAAGCTCGGAACGTGAATCTGTGCATGTTTCTGGCCTGGGAACTGCTTCAGATCACTGTGGAATGCATATTTGGTATTGATTGGTGCACTGGGCATGTATTGCCATTGGGAAGTGAACACAAGCTTCCGAAGTGAAAATATCTACTTTTTATAAAACTTTCTCTTTTTTTAGTTCTGTGTGTCAAAAATGTTCATTCTGTTAGTAACAGTGGGAGAGTAACAATCATGAGTGAATTGTCAGGATATGACTGAATTGGACTAAATTTGATGCTATCTCTGCCAGGAAGCGAGCTAGAGCGCTGAAACTGTGGCTATACGCACTTTCATGAAAACACACTTCTTTGAGGTTTTAAGCTCAGAACGTGAATCTGTGCATGTTTCTGGCTTGGGAACTGCTTCAGATCACTTTGCAATGCATATGTGCTATTGATTGGTCCTTTGAGCATGTACTGCCTTTATGAAGTGAACACAAGCTTCTGAAGTGAAGATATCTACTTTTTATAAAACTTTCTATTTTTTTTTAGTTCTGTGTGTCAAAAATGTTCATTCATTCTGTGAGAAACAGTGGGAAAGTGACAAACATGAGTGAATTGTCACTATATGACTGAATTGGAGTTAATATGCTGCTATCTCTGTAAGGAAGCGAGCTAGAGCGCTGAAACTGTGGCTATACGCACTTTCATGAAAACACGCTTCTTTGAGGTTTTAAGCTCAGAACGTGAATCTGTGCATGTTTCTGGCCTGGATACTGCTTCAGATCACTGGGCAATGCATATATGGTATCGAATGGTCCTTTGTGCATGTATTGCCATTGGGAAGTGAATATAAGCTTCTGAAGTGAATATATGCACTTTTTAAAAACTTTCTTTTTTTTTAGTTCAGTGTGTCAAAAATGTTCATTCTGTGCGTAACTCAGAAGGAAAGTGACAAAAATGAGTGAATTGTCATTATATGACTGAATTGGAGTGAATTTGCTGCTATCTCTGTAAGGAAGCGAGCTAGAGCGCTGAAACTGAGGCTATACGCACTTTCAAGAAAACACGCTTCTTTGAGGTTTTAAGCTCAGAACGTGAATCTGTGCATGTTTCTAGCCTGGTAATTGCTTCAGATCACTGTGCTATGCATATATGGTATCGATTTGTGCAATGTGCATGTCTTGCCATAGGGAAGTGAATATAAGCTTTTGAATTTAAAATATTCACTTTTTAAAAAACTTTCTTTTTTTTTTTATTTCTGTGTGTCAAAAATGTTCATTCTGTGAGTAACAGTGGAAAAAAAACAGGCATGAGTGAATTGTCACGATATGACTGATTTGGAGTAAATTTGATGCTATCTCCGGCAGGAAGCGAGCTAGAGCGCTGAAACTGTGGCTATACGCACTTTCATGAAAACACGCTTCTTTGAGGTTTTAAGCTCGGAACGTGAATCTGTGCATGTTTCTGGCCTGGGAACTGCTTCAGATCACTGTGGAATGCATATTTGGTATTGATTGGTGCACTGGGCATGTATTGCCATTGGGAAGTGAACACAAGCTTCCGAAGTGAAAATATCTACTTTTTATAAAACTTTCTCTTTTTTTAGTTCTGTGTGTCAAAAATGTTCATTCTGTTAGTAACAGTGGGAGAGTAACAATCATGAGTGAATTGTCAGGATATGACTGAATTGGACTAAATTTGATGCTATCTCTGCCAGGAAGCGAGCTAGAGCGCTGAAACTGTGGCTATACGCACTTTCATGAAAACACACTTCTTTGAGGTTTTAAGCTCAGAACGTGAATCTGTGCATGTTTCTGGCTTGGGAACTGCTTCAGATCACTTTGCAATGCATATGTGCTATTGATTGGTCCTTTGAGCATGTATTGCCTTTATGAAGTGAACACAAGCTTCTGAAGTGAAGATATCTACTTTTTATAAAACTTTCTATTTTTTTTTAGTTCTGTGTGTCAAAAATGTTCATTCTGTGAGAAACAGTGGGAAAGTGACAAACATGAGTGAATTGTCACTATATGACTGAATTGGAGTTAATATGCTGCTATCTCTGTAAGGAAGCGAGCTAGTGCGCTGAAACTGTGGCTATACGCACTTTCATGAAAACACGCTTCTTTGAGGTTTTAAGCTCAGAACGTGAATCCGTGCATGTTTCTGGCCTGGGAACTGCTTCAGATCACTGTGCTATGCATATATGGTATCGATTGGTGCAAAGTGCATGTCTTGTCATAGGGAAGTGAATATAAGCTTCTGAAGTGAAAATATTCACTTTTTAAAAAACTTTCTTTTTTTTTAGTTCTGTGTGTCAAAAATGTTCATTCTGTGAGTAACAGTGGAAAAAAAACAGGCATGAGTGAATTGTTACGATATGACTGATTTGGAGTAAATTTGATGCTATCTCCGGCAGGAAGCGAGCTAGAGCGCTGAAACTGTGGCTATACGCACTTTCATGAAAACACGCTTCTGTGAGGTTTTAAGCTCGGAACGTGAATCTGTGCATGTTTCTGGCCTGGGAACTGCTTCAGATCACTGTGGAATGCATATGTGGTATTGATTGGTGCACTGGGCATGTATTGCCATTGGGAAGTGAACACAAGCTTCCGAAGTGAAAATATCTACTTTTTATAAAACTTTCTGTTTTTTAGTTCTGTGTGTGAAAAATGTTCATTCTGTTAGTAACAGTGGGAAAGTAACAATCATGAGTGAATTGTCAGGATGTGACTGAATTGGACTAAATTTGATGCTATCTCTGCCAGGAAGCGAGCTAGAGCGCTGAAACTGTGGCTATAAGCACTTTCATTAAAACACACTTCTTTGAGGTTATAAGCTCAGAACGTGAATCTGTGCATGTTTCTGGCTTGGGAACTGCTTCAGATCACTTTGCAATGCATATGTGCTATTGATTGGTCCTTTGAGCATGTATTGCTTTGGGAAGTGAACACAAGCTTCTGAAGTGAAAATATCTACTTTTTATAAAACTTTCTTTTTTTTTTAATTCTGTGTGTCAAAAATGTTCATTCTGTGAGTAACAGTGGGAAAGTGACAAACATGAGTGAATTGTCACGATATGACTGAATTGGAGTTAATATGCTGCTATCTCTGTAAGGAAGCGAGCTAGAGCGCTGAAACTGTGGCTATACGCACTTTCATGAAAACACGCTTCTTTGAGGTTTTAAGCTCAGAACGTGAATCTGTGCATGTTTCTGGCCTGGATACTGCTTCAGATCACTGGGCAATGCATATATGGTATCGAATGGTCCTTTGTGCATGTATTGCCATTGGGAAGTGAATATTAGCTTCTGAAGTGAATATATGCACTTTTTAAAAACTTTCTTTTTTTTTTAGTTCAGCGTGTCAAAAATGTTCATTCTGTGCGTAACTCAGAAGGAAAGTGACAAAAATGAGTGAATTGTCATTATATGACTGAATTGGAGTGAATTTGCTGCTATCTCTGTGAGGAAGCGAGCTAGAGCGCTGAAACTGAGGCTATACGCACTTTCATGAAAACACGCTTCTTTGAGGTTTTAAGCTCAGAACGTGAATCTGTGCATGTTTCTAGCCTGGGAATTGCTTCAGATCACTGTGCTATGCATATATGGTATCGATTTGTGCAATGTGCATGTCTTGCCATAGGGAAGTGAATATAAGCTTCTGAATTTAAAATATTCACTTTTGAAAAAACTTTCTTTTTTTTTAGTTCTGTGTGTCAAAAATGTTCATTCTGTGAGTAACAGTGGAAAAAAAACAGGCATGAGTGAATTGTCACGATATGACTGATTTGGAGTAAATTTGATGCTATCTCCGGCAGGAAGCGAGCTAGAGCGCTGAAACTGTGGCTATACGCACTTTCATGAAAACACGCTTCTTTGAGGTTTTAAGCTCGGAACGTGAATCTGTGCATGTTTCTGGCCTGGGAACTGCTTCAGATCACTGTGGAATGCATATGTGGTATTGATTGGTGCACTGGGCATGTATTGCCATTGGGAAGTGAACACAAGCTTCCGAAGTGAAAATATCTACTTTTTATAAAACTTTCTCTTTTTTTAGTTCTGTGTGTCAAAAATGTTCATTCTGTTAGTAACAGTGGGAAAGTAACAATCATGAGAGAATTGTCAGGATGTGACTGAATTGGACTAAATTTGATGCTATCTCTGCCAGGAAGCGAGCTAGAGCGCTGAAACTGTGGCTATAAGCACTTTCATTAAAACACATTTCTTTGAGGTTATAAGCTCAGAACGTGAATCTGTGCATGTTTCTGGCTTGGGAACTGCTTCAGATCACTTTGCAATGCATATGTGCTATTGATTGGTCCTTTGAGCATGTATTGCTTTGGGAAGTGAACACAAGCTTCTGAAGTGAAAATATCTACTTTTTATAAAACTTTCTTTTTTTTTTTAATTCTGTGTGTCAGAAATGTTCATTCTGTGAGTAACAGTGGGAAAGTGACAAACATGAGTGAATTCTCACGATATGACTGAATTGGAGTTAATATGCTGCTATCTCTGTAAGGAAGCGAGCTAGAGCGCTGAAACTGTGGCTATACGCACTTTCATGAAAACACGCTTCTTTGAGGTTTTAAGCTCAGAACGTGAATCTGTGCATGTTTCTGGCCTGGATACTGCTTCAGATCACTGGGCAATGCATATATGGTATCGAATGGTCCTTTGTGCATGTATTGCCATTGGGAAGTGACTATAAGCTTCTGAAGTGAATATATGCACTTTTTAAAAACTTTCTTTTTTTTTAGTTCAGTGTGTCAAAAATGTTCATTCTGTGCGTAACTCAGAAGGAAAGTGACAAAAATGAGTGAATTGTCATTATATGACTTAATTGGAGTGAATTTGCTGCTATCTCTGTAAGGAAGCGAGCTAGAGCGCTGAAACTGAGGCTATACGCACTTTCAAGAAAACACGCTTCTTTGAGGTTTTAAGCTCAGAACGTGAATCTGTGCATGTTTCTAGCCTGGTAATTGCTTCAGATCACTGTGCTATGCATATATGGTATCGATTTGTGCAATGTGCATGTCTTGCCATAGGGAAGTGAATATAAGCTTTTGAATTTAAAATATTCACTTTTTAAAAAACTTTCTTTTTTTTTTTATTTCTGTGTGTCAAAAATGTTCATTCTGTTAGTAACAGTGTGAAAGTGACAAACATGAGTGAATTGTCACGATATGACTGAATTGGAGTAAATTTGCTGCTATCTCCGCCAGGAAGCGAGCTAGAGCGCTGAAACTGTGGCTATACGCACTTTCATGAAAACACACTTCTTTGAGGTTTTAAGCTCAGAACGTGAATCTGTGCATGTTTCTGGCCTGGGAACTGCTTCAGATCACTGTGGAATGCATATAATGTATCAATTGGTGTAATGTGTTTGTCTTGTCATAGGGAAGTGAATATAAGCTTCTGAAGTGAAAATATCCACTTTTTAAAAAACTTTCTTTTTTTTTTAGTTCTGTGTGTCAAAAATGTTCATTCTGTGAGAAACAGTGGAAAAGTAACAGTCATGAGTGAATTGTCACGATATGACTGAATTGGAGTAAATTTGCTGTTATCTCCGCCAGGAAGCGAGCTAGAGCCCTGAAACTGTGGCTATAAGCACTTTCATGAAAACACGCTTCTTTGAGGTTTTAAGCTCAGAACGTGAATCTGTGCATGTTTCTGGCCTGGTAACTGCTTCAGATCACTGGGCAATGCATATATGGTATCGAATGGTCCTTTGTGCATGTATTGCAATTGGGAAGTGAATATAAGCTTCTGAAGTGAATATGTGCACTTTTTAAAAAAACTTCTTTTTTTTAGTTCAGCGTGTCGAAAATGTTCATTCTGTGCGTAACTCAGTCGGAAAGTGACAAACATGAGTGAATTGTCATTATATGACTGAATTGGAGTGAATTTGCTGCTATCTCTGTAAGGAAGCGAGCTAGAGCGCTGAAACTGAGGCTATACGCACTTTCATGAAAACACGCTTCTTTGAGGTTTTAAGCTCAGAACGTGAATCTGTGCATGTTTCTAGCCTGGGAATTGCTTCAGATCACTGTGCTATGCATATATGGTATCGATTTGTGCAATGTGCATGTCTTGCCATAGGGAAGTGAATATAAGCTTCTGAATTTAAAATATTCACTTTTTAAAAAACTTTCTTTTTTTTTAGTTCTGTGTGTCAAAAATGTTCATTCTGTGAGTAACAGTGGAAAAAAAACAGTCATGAGTGAATTGTCACGATATGACTGATTTGGAGTAAATTTGATGCTATCTCCGGCAGGAAGCGAGCTAGAGCGCTGAAACTGTGGCTATACGCACTTTCATGAAAACACGCTTCTTTGAGGTTTTAAGCTCGGAACGTGAATCTGTGCATGTTTCTGGCCTGGGAACTGCTTCAGATCACTGTGGAATGCATATGTGGTATTGATTGGTGCACTGGGCATGTATTGCCATTGGGAAGTGAACACAAGCTTCCGAAGTGAAAATATCTACTTTTTATAAAACTTTCTCTTTTTTTAGTTCTGTGTGTCAAAAAAGTTCATTCTGTTAGTAACAGTGGGAAAGTAACAATCATGAGTGAATTGTCAGGATGTGACTGAATTGGACTAAATTTGATGATGTCTCTGCCAGGAAGCGAGCTAGAGCGCTGAAACTGTGGCTATAAGCACTTTCATTAAAACACACTTCTTTGAGGTTATAAGCTCAGAACGTGAATCTGTGCATGTTTCTGGCTTGGGAACTGCTTCAGATCACTTTGCAATGCATATGTGCTATTGATTGGTCCTTTGAGCATGTATTGCTTTGGGAAGTGAACACAAGCTTCTGAAGTGAAAATATCTACTTTTTATAAAACTTTCTTTTTTTTTTAATTCTGTGTGTCAAAAATGTTCATTCTGTGAGTAACAGTGGGAAAGTGACAAACATGAGTGAATTCTCACGATATGACTGAATTGGAGTTAATATGCTGCTATCTCTGTAAGGAAGCGAGCTAGAGCGCTGAAACTGTGGCTATACGCACTTTCATGAAAACACGCTTCTTTGAGGTTTTAAGCTCAGAACGTGAATCTGTGCATGTTTCTGGCCTGGATACTGCTTCAGATCACTGGGCAATGCATATATGGTATCGAATGGTCCTTTGTGCATGTATTGCCATTGGGAAGTGAATATAAGCTTCTGAAGTGAATATATGCACTTTTTAAAAACTTTCTTTTTTTTTTAGTTCAGTGTGTCAAAAATGTTCATTCTGTGCGTAACTCAGAAGGAAAGTGACAAAAATGAGTGAATTGTCATTATATGACTGAATTGGAGTGAATTTGCTGCTATCTCTGTAAGGAAGCGAGCTAGAGCGCTGAAACTGAGGCTATACGCACTTTCAAGAAAACACGCTTCTTTGAGGTTTTAAGCTCAGAACGTGAATCTGTGCATGTTTCTAGCCTGGTAATTGCTTCAGATCACTGTGCTATGCATATATGGTATCGATTTGTGCAACGTGCATGTCTTGCCATAGGGAAGTGAATATAAGCTTTTGAATTTAAAATATTCACTTTTTAAAAAACTTTCTTTTTTTTTTATTTCTGTGTGTCAAAAATGTTCATTCTGTGAGTAACAGTGGAAAAAAAACAGGCATGAGTGAATTGTCACGATATGACTGATTTGGAGTAAATTTGATGCTATCTCCGGCAGGAAGCGAGCTAGAGCGCTGAAACTGTGGCTATACGCACTTTCATGAAAACACGCTTCTTTGAGGTTTTAAGCTCGGAACGTGAATCTGTGCATGTTTCTGGCCTGGGAACTGCTTCAGATCACTGTGGAATGCATATTTGGTATTGATTGGTGCACTGGGCATGTATTGCCATTGGGAAGTGAACACAAGCTTCCGAAGTGAAAATATCTACTTTTTATAAAACTTTCTCTTTTTTTAGTTCTGTGTGTCAAAAATGTTCATTCTGTTAGTAACAGTGGGAGAGTAACAATCATGAGTGAATTGTCAGGATATGACTGAATTGGACTAAATTTGATGCTATCTCTGCCAGGAAGCGAGCTAGAGCGCTGAAACTGTGGCTATACGCACTTTCATGAAAACACACTTCTTTGAGGTTTTAAGCTCAGAACGTGAATCTGTGCATGTTTCTGGCTTGGGAACTGCTTCAGATCACTTTGCAATGCATATGTGCTATTGATTGGTCCTTTGAGCATGTACTGCCTTTATGAAGTGAACACAAGCTTCTGAAGTGAAGATATCTACTTTTTATAAAACTTTCTATTTTTTTTTAGTTCTGTGTGTCAAAAATGTTCATTCATTCTGTGAGAAACAGTGGGAAAGTGACAAACATGAGTGAATTGTCACTATATGACTGAATTGGAGTTAATATGCTGCTATCTCTGTAAGGAAGCGAGCTAGTGCGCTGAAACTGTGGCTATACGCACTTTCATGAAAACACGCTTCTTTGAGGTTTTAAGCTCAGAACGTGAATCTGTGCATGTTTCTGGCCTGGGAACTGCTTCAGATCACTGTGCTATGCATATATGGTATCGATTGGTGCAAAGTGCATGTCTTGTCATAGGGAAGTGAATATAAGCTTCTGAAGTGAAAATATCCACTTTTTAAAAAACTTTCTTTTTTTTTTAGTTCTGTGTGTCAAAAATGTTCATTCTGTGAGTAACAGTGTGAAAGTGACAAACATGAGTGAATTGTCACGATATGACTGAATTGGAGTAAATTTGCTGCTATCTCCGCCAGGAAGCGAGCTAGAGCCCTGAAACTGTGGCTATACGCACTTTCATGAAAACACGCTTCTTTGAGGTTTTAAGCTCAGAACGTGAATCTGTGCATGTTTCTGGCCTGGGAACTGCTTCAGATCACTGTGGAATGCATATAATTTATCAACTGGTGTAATGTGTTTGTCTTGTCATAGGGAAGTGAATATAAGCTTCTGAAGTGAAAATATCCACTTTTTAAAAAACTTTCTTTTTTTTTTATTTCTGTGTGTCAAAAATGTTCATTCTGTGAGTAACAGTGGAAAAAAACAGGCATGAGTGAATTGTTACGATATGACTGATTTGGAGTAAATTTGATGCTATCTCCGGCAGGAAGCGAGCTAGAGCGCTGAAACTGTGGCTATACGCACTTTCATGAAAACACGCTTCTTTGAGGTTTTAAGCTCGGAACGTGAATCTGTGCATGTTTCTGGCCTGGGAAGTGCTTCAGATCACTGTGGAATGCATATGTGGTATTGATTGGTGCACTGGGCATGTATTGCCATTGGGAAGTGAACACAAGCTTCCGAAGTGAAAATATCTACTTTTTATAAAACTTTCTGTTTTTTAGTTCTGTGTGTCAAAAATGTTCATTCTGTTAGTAACAGTGGGAAAGTAACAATCATGAGTGAATTGTCAGGATGTGACTGAATTGGACTAAATTTGATGCTATCTCTGCCAGGAAGCGAGCTAGAGCGCTGAAACTGTGGCTATAAGCACTTTCATTAAAACACACTTCTTTGAGGTTATAAGCTCAGAACGTGAATCTGTGCATGTTTCTGGCTTGGGAACTGCTTCAGATCACTTTGCAATGCATATGTGCTATTGATTGGTCCTTTGAGCATGTATTGCTTTGGGAAGTGAACACAAGCTTCTGAAGTGAAAATATCTACTTTTTATAAAACTTTCTTTTTTTTTTAATTCTGTGTGTCAAAAATGTTCATTCTGTGAGTAACAGTGGGAAAGTGACAAACATGAGTGAATTGTCACGATATGACTGAATTGGAGTTAATATGCTGCTATCTCTGTAAGGAAGCGAGCTAGAGCGCTGAAACTGTGGCTATACGCACTTTCATGAAAACACGCTTCTTTGAGGTTTTAAGCTCAGAACGTGAATCTGTGCATGTTTCTGGCCTGGATACTGCTTCAGATCACTGGGCAATGCATATATGGTATCGAATGGTCCTTTGTGCATGTATTGCCATTGGGAAGTGAATATAAGCTTCTGAAGTGAATATATGCACTTTTTAAAAACTTTCTTTTTTTTTTAGTTCAGCGTGTCAAAAATGTTCATTCTGTGCGTAACTCAGAAGGAAAGTGACAAAAATGAGTGAATTGTCATTATATGACTGAATTGGAGTGAATTTGCTGCTATCTCTGTAAGGAAGCGAGCTAGAGCGCTGAAACTGAGGCTATACGCACTTTCATGAAAACACGCTTCTTTGAGGTTTTAAGCTCAGAACGTGAATCTGTGCATGTTTCTAGCCTGGGAATTGCTTCAGATCACTGTGCTATGCATATATGGTATCGATTTGTGCAATGTGCATGTCTTGCCATAGGGAAGTGAATATAAGCTTCTGAATTTAAAATATTCACTTTTTAAAAAACTTTCTTTTTTTTTAGTTCTGTGTGTCAAAAATGTTCATTCTGTGAGTAACAGTGGAAAAAAAACAGGCATGAGTGAATTGTCACGATATGACTGATTTGGAGTAAATTTGATGCTATCTCCGGCAGGAAGCGAGCTAGAGCGCTGAAACTGTGGCTATACGCACTTTCATGAAAACACGCTTCTTTGAGGTTTTAAGCTCGGAACGTGAATCTGTGCATGTTTCTGGCCTGGGAAGTGCTTCAGATCACTGTGGAATGCATATGTGGTATTGATTGGTGCACTGGGCATGTATTGCCATTGGGAAGTGAACACAAGCTTCCGAAGTGAAAATATCTACTTTTTATAAAACTTTCTCTTTTTTTAGTTCTGTGTGTCAAAAATGTTCATTCTGTTAGTAACAGTGGGAAAGTAACAATCATGAGTGAATTGTCAGGATGTGACTGAATTGGACTAAATTTGATGCTATCTCTGCCAGGAAGCGAGCTAGAGCGCTGAAACTGTGGCTATAAGCACTTTCATTAAAACACACTTCTTTGAGGTTATAAGCTCAGAACGTGAATCTGTGCATGTTTCTGGCTTGGGAACTGCTTCAGATCACTTTGCAATGCATATGTGCTATTGATTGGTCCTTTGAGCATGTATTGCTTTGGGAAGTGAACACAAGCTTCTGAAGTGAAAATATCTACTTTTTGTAAAACTTTCTTTTTTTTTAAATTCTGTGTGTCAAAAATGTTCATTCTGTGAGTAACAGTGGGAAAGTGACAAACATGAGTGAATTCTCACGATATGACTGAATTGGAGTTAATATGCTGCTATCTCTGTAAGGAAGCGAGCTAGAGCGCTGAAACTGTGGCTATACGCACTTTCATGAAAACACGCTTCTTTGAGGTTTTAAGCTCAGAACGTGAATCTGTGCATGTTTCTGGCCTGGATACTGCTTCAGATCACTGGGCAATGCATATATGGTATCGAATGGTCCTTTGTGCATGTATTGCCATTGGGAAGTGAATATAAGCTTCTGAAGTGAATATATGCACTTTTTAAAAACTTTCTTTTTTTTTTAGTTCAGTGTGTCAAAAATGTTCATTCTGTGCGTAACTCAGAAGGAAAGTGACAAAAATGAGTGAATTGTCATTATATGACTGAATTGGAGTGAATTTGCTGCTATCTCTGTCAGGAAGCGAGCTAGAGCGCTGAAACTGAGGCTATACGCACTTTCAAGAAAACACGCTTCTTTGAGGTTTTAAGCTCAGAACGTGAATCTGTGCATGTTTCTAGCCTGGTAATTGCTTCAGATCACTGTGCTATGCATATATGGTATCGATTTGTGCAATGTGCATGTCTTGCCATAGGGAAGTGAATATAAGCTTTTGAATTTAAAATATTCACTTTTTAAAAAACTTTCTTTTTTTTTTTATTTCTGTGTGTCAAAAATGTTCATTCTGTTAGTAACAGTGGGAGAGTAACAATCATGAGTGAATTGTCAGGATATGACTGAATTGGACTAAATTTGATGCTATCTCTGCCAGGAAGCGAGCTAGAGCGCTGAAACTGTGGCTATACGCACTTTCATGAAAACACACTTCTTTGAGGTTTTAAGCTCAGAACGTGAATCTGTGCATGTTTCTGGCTTGGGAACTGCTTCAGATCACTTTGCAATGCATATGTGCTATTGATTGGTCCTTTGAGCATGTATTGCCTTTATGAAGTGAACACAAGCTTCTGAAGTGAAGATATCTACTTTTTATAAAACTTTCTATTTTTTTTTAGTTCTGTGTGTCAAAAATGTTCATTCTGTGAGAAACAGTGGGAAAGTGACAAACATGAGTGAATTGTCACTATATGACTGAATTGGAGTTAATATGCTGCTATCTCTCTAAGGAAGCGAGCTAGAGCGCTGAAACTGTGGCTATACGCACTTTCATGAAAACACGCTTCTTTGAGGTTTTAAGCTCAGAACGTGAATCTGTGCATGTTTCTGGCCTGGATACTGCTTCAGATCACTGGGCAATGCATATATGGTATCGAATGGTCCTTTGTGCATGTATTGCCATTGGGAAGTGAATATAAGCTTCTGAAGTGAATATATGCACTTTTTAAAAACTTTCTTTTTTTTTTAGTTCAGCGTGTCAAAAATGTTCATTCTGTGCGTAACTCAGAAGGAAAGTGACAAAAATGAGTGAATTGTCATTATATGACTGAATTGGAGTGAATTTGCTGCTATCTCTGTAAGGAAGCGAGCTAGAGCGCTGAAACTGAGGCTATACGCACTTTCATGAAAACACGCTTCTTTGAGGTTTTAAGCTCAGAACGTGAATCTGTGCATGTTTCTAGCCTGGGAATTGCTTCAGATCACTGTGCTATGCATATATGGTATCGATTTGTGCAATGTGCATGTCTTGCCATAGGGAAGTGAATATAAGCTTCTGAATTTAAAATATTCACTTTTTAAAAAACTTTCTTTTTTTTTAGTTCTGTCTGTCCAAAATGTTCATTCTGTGAGTAACAGTGGAAAAAAAACAGGCATGAGTGAATTGTCACGATATGACTGATTTGGAGTAAATTTGATGCTATCTCCGGCAGGAAGCGAGCTAGAGCGCTGAAACTGTGGCTATACGCACTTTCATGAAAACACGCTTCTTTGAGGTTTTAAGCTCGGAACGTGAATCTGTGCATGTTTCTGGCCTGGGAACTGCTTCAGATCACTGTGGAATGCATATGTGGTATTGATTGGTGCACTGGGCATGTATTGCCATTGGGAAGTGAACACAAGCTTCCGAAGTGAAAATATCTACTTTTTATAAAACTTTCTCTTTTTTTAGTTCTGTGTGTCAAAAATGTTCATTCTGTTAGTAACAGTGGGAAAGTAACAATCATGAGTGAATTGTCAGGATGTGACTGAATTGGACTAAATTTGATGCTATCTCTGCCAGGAAGCGAGCTAGAGCGCTGAAACTGTGGCTATAAGCACTTTCATTAAAACACAATTCTTTGAGGTTATAAGCTCAGAACGTGAATCTGTGCATGTTTCTGGCTTGGGAACTGCTTCAGATCACTTTGCAATGCATATGTGCTATTGATTGGTCCTTTGAGCATGTATTGCTTTGGGAAGTGAACACAAGCTTCTGAAGTGAAAATATCTACTTTTTATAAAACTTTCTTTTTTTTTTAATTCTGTGTGTCAAAAATGTTCATTCTGTGAGTAACAGTGGGAAAGTGACAAACATGAGTGAATTGTCACGATATGACTGAATTGGAGTTAATATGCTGCTATCTCTGTAAGGAAGCGAGCTAGAGCGCTGAAACTGTGGCTATACGCACTTTCATGAAAACACGCTTCTTTGAGGTTTTAAGCTCAGAACGTGAATCTGTGCATGTTTCTGGCCTGGATACTGCTTCAGATCACTGGGCAATGCATATATGGTATCGAATGGTCCTTTGTGCATGTATTGCCATTGGGAAGTGAATATAAGCTTCTGAAGTGAATATATGCACTTTTTAAAAACTTTCTTTTTTTTTTAGTTCAGCGTGTCAAAAATGTTCATTCTGTGCGTAACTCAGAAGGAAAGTGACAAAAATGAGTGAATTGTCATTATATGACTGAATTGGAGTGAATTTGCTGCTATCTCTGTAAGGAAGCGAGCTAGAGCGCTGAAACTGAGGCTATACGCACTTTCATGAAAACACGCTTCTTTGAGGTTTTAAGCTCAGAACGTGAATCTGTGCATGTTTCTAGCCTGGGAATTGCTTCAGATCACTGTGCTATGCATATATGGTATCGATTTGTGCAATGTGCATGTCTTGCCATAGGGAAGTGAATATAAGCTTCTGAATTTAAAATATTCACTTTTTAAAAAACTTTCTTTTTTTTTAGTTCTGTGTGTCAAAAATGTTCATTCTGTGAGTAACAGTGGAAAAAAAAACAGGCATGAGTGAATTGTCACGATATGACTGATTTGGAGTAAATTTGATGCTATCTCCGGCAGGAAGCGAGCTAGAGCGCTGAAACTGTGGCTATACGCACTTTCAAGAAAACACGCTTCTTTGAGGTTTTAAGCTCGGAACGTGAATCTGTGCATGTTTCTGGCCTGGGAACTGCTTCAGATCACTGTGGAATGCATATGTGGTATTGATTGGTGCACTGGGCATGTATTGCCATTGGGAAGTGAACACAAGCTTCCGAAGTGAAAATATCTACTTTTTATAAAACTTTCTCTTTTTTTAGTTCTGTGTGTCAAAAATGTTCATTCTGTTAGTAACAGTGGGAAAGTAACAATCATGAGTGAATTGTCAGGATGTGACTGAATTGGACTAAATTTGATGCTATCTCTGCCAGGAAGCGAGCTAGAGCGCTGAAACTGTGGCTATAAGCACTTTCATTAAAACCCACTTCTTTGAGGTTATAAGCTCAGAACGTGAATCTGTGCATGTTTCTGGCTTGGGAACTGCTTCAGATCACTTTGCAATGCATATGTGCTATTGATTGGTCCTTTGAGCATGTATTGCTTTGGGAAGTGAACACAAGCTTCTGAAGTGAAAATATCTACTTTTTATAAAACTTTCTTTTTTTTTTAATTCTGTGTGTCAAAAATGTTCATTCTGTGAGTAACAGTGGGAAAGTGACAAACATGAGTGAATTCTCACGATATGACTGAATTGGAGTTAATATGCTGCTATCTCTGTTAGGAAGCGAGCTAGAGCGCTGAAACTGTGGCTATACGCACTTTCATGAAAACACGCTTCTTTGAGGTTTTAAGCTCAGAACGTGAATCTGTGCATGTTTCTGGCCTGGATACTGCTTCAGATCACTGGGCAATGCATATATGGTATCGAATGGTCCTTTGTGCATGTATTGCCATTGGGAAGTGAATATAAGCTTCTGAAGTGAATATATGCACTTTTTAAAAACTTTCTTTTTTTTTAGTTCAGTGTGTCAAAAATGTTCATTCTGTGCGTAACTCAGAAGGAAAGTAACAAAAATGAGTGAATTGTCATTATATGACTGAATTGGAGTGAATTTGCTGCTATCTCTGTAAGGAAGCGAGCTAGAGCGCTGAAACTGAGGCTATACGCACTTTCAAGAAAACACGCTTCTTTGAGGTTTTAAGCTCAGAACGTGAATCTGTGCATGTTTCTAGCCTGGTAATTGCTTCAGATCACTGTGCTATGCATATATGGTATCGATTTGTGCAATGTGCATGTCTTGCCATAGGGAAGTGAATATAAGCTTTTGAATTTAAAATATTCACTTTTTAAAAAACTTTCTTTTTTTTTTTTATTTCTGTGTGTCAAAAATGTTCATTCTGTTAGTAACAGTGGGAGAGTAACAATCATGAGTGAATTTTCAGGATATGACTGAATTGGACTAAATTTGATGCTATCTCTGCCAGGAAGCGAGCTAGAGCGCTGAAACTGTGGCTATACGCACTTTCATGAAAACACACTTCTTTGAGGTTTTAAGCTCAGAACGTGAATCTGTGCATGTTTCTGGCTTGGGAACTGCTTCAGATCACTTTGCAATGCATATGTGCTATTGATTGGTCCTTTGAGCATGTATTGCCTTTATGAAGTGAACACAAGCTTCTGAAGTGAAGATATCTACTTTTTATAAAACTTTCTATTTTTTTTTAGTTCTGTGTGTCAAAAATGTTCATTCTGTGAGAAACAGTGGGAAAGTGACAAACATGAGTGAATTGTCACTATATGACTGAATTGGAGTTAATATGCTGCTATCTCTGTAAGGAAGCGAGCTAGAGCGCTGAAACTGTGGCTATACGCACTTTCATGAAAACACGCTTCTTTGAGGTTTTAAGCTCAGAACGTGAATCTGTGCATGTTTCTGGCCTGGATACTGCTTCAGATCACTGGGCAATGCATATATGGTATCGAATGGTCCTTTGTGCATGTATTGCCATTGGGAAGTGAATATAAGCTTCTGAAGTGAATATATGCACTTTTTAAAAACTTTCTTTTTTTTTTAGTTCAGCGTGTCAAAAATGTTCATTCTGTGCGTAACTCAGAAGGAAAGTGACAAAAATGAGTGAATTGTCATGATATGACTGAATTGGAGTGAATTTGCTGCTATCTCTGTAAGGAAGCGAGCTAGAGCGCTGAAACTGAGGCTAAACGCACTTTCATGAAAACACGCTTCTTTGAGGTTTTAAGCTCAGAACGTGAATCTGTGCATGTTTCTAGCCTGGGAATTGCTTCAGATCACTGTGCTATGCATATATGGTATCGATTTGTGCAATGTGCATGTCTTGCCATAGGGAAGTGAATATAAGCTTCTGAATTTAAAATATTCACTTTTTAAAAAACTTTCTTTTTTTTAGTTCTGTGTGTCAAAAATGTTAATTCTGTGAGTAACAGTGGAAAAAAAACAGGCATGAGTGAATTGTCACGATATGACTGATTTGGAGTAAATTTGATGCTATCTCCGGCAGGAAGCGAGCTAGAGCGCTGAAACTGTGGCTATACGCACTTTCATGAAAACACGCTTCTTTGAGGTTTTAAGCTCGGAACGTGAATCTGTGCATGTTTCTGGCCTGGGAACTGCTTCAGATCACTGTGGAATGCATATGTGGTATTGATTGGTGCACTGGGCATGTATTGCCATTGGGAAGTGAACACAAGCTTCCGAAGTGAAAATATCTACTTTTTATAAAACTTTCTCTTTTTTTAGTTCTGTGTGTCAAAAATGTTCATTCTGTTAGTAACAGTGGGAAAGTAACAATCATGAGTGAATTGTCAGGATGTGACTGAATTGGACTAAATTTGATGCTATCTCTGCCAGGAAGCGAGCTAGAGCGCTGAAACTGTGGCTATAAGCACTTTCATTAAAACACAATTCTTTGAGGTTATAAGCTCAGAACGTGAATCTGTGCATGTTTCTGGCTTGGGAACTGCTTCAGATCACTTTGCAATGCATATGTGCTATTGATTGGTCCTTTGAGCATGAATTGCTTTGGGAAGTGAACACAAGCTTCTGAAGTGAAAATATCTACTTTTTATAAAACTTTCTTTTTTTTTTATTTCTGTGTGTCAAAAATGTTCATTCTGTGAGTAACAGTGGGAAAGTGACAAACATGAGTGAATTCTCACGATATGACTGAATTGGAGTTAATATGCTGCTATCTCTGTAAGGAAGCGAGCTAGAGCGCTGAAACTGTGGCTATACGCACTTTCATGAAAACACGCTTCTTTGAGGTTTTAAGCTCAGAACGTGAATCTGTGCATGTTTCTGGCCTGGATACTGCTTCAGATCACTGGGCAATGCATATATGGTATCGAATGGTCCTTTGTGCATGTATTGCCATTGGGAAGTGAATATAAGCTTCTGAAGTGAATATATGCACTTTTTAAAAACTTTCTTTTTTTTTAGTTCAGTGTGTCAAAAATGTTCATTCTGTGCGTAACTCAGAAGGAAAGTGACAAAAATGAGTGAATTGTCATTATATGACTGAATTGGAGTGAATTTGCTGCTATCTCTGTAAGGAAGCGAGCTAGAGCGCTGAAACTGAGGCTATACGCACTTTCAAGAAAACACGCTTCTTTGAGGTTTTAAGCTCAGAACGTGAATCTGTGCATGTTTCTAGCCTGGTAATTGCTTCAGATCACTGTGCTATGCATATATGTTATCGATTTGTGCAATGTGCATGTCTTGCCATAGGGAAGTGAATATAAGCTTTTGAATTTAAAATATTCACTTTTTAAAAAACTTTCTTTTTTTTTTTTATTTCTGTGTGTCAAAAATGTTCATTCTGTGAGTAACAGTGGAAAAAAAACAGGCATGAGTGAATTGTCACGATATGACTGATTTGGAGTAAATTTGATGCTATCTCCGGCAGGAAGCGAGCTAGAGCGCTGAAACTGTGGCTATACGCACTTTCATGAAAACACGCTTCTTTGAGGTTTTAAGCTCGGAACGTGAATCTGTGCATGTTTCTGGCCTGGGAACTGCTTCAGATCACTGTGGAATGCATATTTGGTATTGATTGGTGCACTGGGCATGTATTGCCATTGGGAAGTGAACACAAGCTTCCGAAGTGAAAATATCTACTTTTTATAAAACTTTCTCTTTTTTTAGTTCTGTGTGTCAAAAATGTTCATTCTGTTAGTAACAGTGGGAGAGTAACAATCATGAGTGAATTGTCAGGATATGACTGAATTGGACTAAATTTGATGCTATCTCTGCCAGGAAGCGAGCTAGAGCGCTGAAACTGTGGCTATACGCACTTTCATGAAAACACACTTCTTTGAGGTTTTAAGCTCAGAGCGTGAATCTGTGCATGTTTCTGGCTTGGGAACTGCTTCAGATCACTTTGCAATGCATATGTGCTATTGATTGGTCCTTTGAGCATGTATTGCCTTTATGAAGTGAACACAAGCTTCTGAAGTGAAGATATCTACTTTTTATAAAACTTTCTATTTTATTTTAGTTCTGTGTGTCAAAAATGTTCATTCTGTGAGAAACAGTGGGAAAGTGACAAACATGAGTGAATTGTCACTATATGACTGAATTGGAGTTAATATGCTGCTATCTCTGTAAGGAAGCGAGCTAGTGCGCTGAAACTGTGGCTATACGCACTTTCATGAAAACACGCTTCTTTGAGGTTTTAAGCTCAGAACGTGAATCTGTGCATGTTTCTGGCCTGGGAACTGCTTCAGATCACTGTGCTATGCATATATGGTATCGATTGGTGCAAAGTGCATGTCTTGTCATAGGGAAGTGAATATAAGCTTCTGAAGTGAAAATATCCACTTTTTAAAAAACTTTCTTTTTTTTTAGTTCTGTGTGTCAAAAATGTTCATTCTGTGAGTAACAGTGTGAAAGTGACAAACATGAGTGAATTGTCACGATATGACTGAATTGGAGTAAATTTGCTGCTATCTCCGCCAGGAAGCGAGCTAGAGCCCTGAAACTGTGGCTATACGCACTTTCATGAAAACACGCTTCTTTGAGGTTTTAAGCTCAGAACGTGAATCTGTGCATGTTTCTGGCCTGGGAACTGCTTCAGATCACTGTGGAATGCATATAATGTATCAATTGGTGCAATGTGTTTGTCTTGTCATAGGGAAGTGAATATAAGCTTCTGAAGTGAAAATATCCACTTTTTAAAAAACTTTCTTTTTTTTTTAGTTCTGTGTGTCAAAAATGTTCATTCTGTGAGTAACAGTGGAAAAGTAACAGTCATGAGTGAATTGTCACGATGTGACTGAATTGGAGTAAATTTGCTGCTATCTCCGCCAGGAAGCGAGCTAGAGCCCTGAAACTGTGGCTATAAGCACTTTCATGAAAACACGCTTCTTTGAGGTTTTAAGCTCAGAACGTGAATCTGTGCATGTTTCTGGCCTGGTAACTGCTTCAGATCACTGGGCAATGCATATATGGTATCGAATGGTCCTTTGTGCATGTATTGCAATTGGGAAGTGAATATAAGCTTCTGAAGTGAATATGTGCACTTTTTAAAAAAACTTCTTTTTTTTAGTTCAGCGTGTCGAAAATGTTCATTCTGTGCGTAACTCAGTCGGAAAGTGACAAACATGAGTGAATTGTCATTATATGACTGAATTGGAGTGAATTTGCTGCTATCTCTGTAAGGAAGCGAGCTAGAGCGCTGAAACTGAGGCTATACGCACTTTCATGAAAACACGCTTCTTTGAGGTTTTAAGCTCAGAACGTGAATCTGTGCATGTTTCTAGCCTGGGAATTGCTTCAGATCACTGTGCTATGCATATATGGTATCGATTTGTGCAATGTGCATGTCTTGCCATAGGGAAGTGAATATAAGCTTCTGAATTTAAAATATTCACTTTTTAAAAAACTTTCTTTTTTTTTAGTTCTGTGTGTCAAAAATGTTCATTCTGTGAGTAACAGTGGAAAAAAAACAGGCATGAGTGAATTGTCACGATATGACTGATTTGGAGTAAATTTGATGCTATCTCCGGCAGGAAGCGAGCTAGAGCGCTGAAAATGTGGCTATACGCACCTTCATGAAAACACGCTTCTTTGAGGTTTTAAGCTCGGAACGTGAATCTGTGCATGTTTCTGGCCTGGGAACTGCTTCAGATCACTGTGGAATGCATATGTGGTATTGATTGGTGCACTGGGCATGTATTGCCATTGGGAAGTGAACACAAGCTTCCGAAGTGAAAATATCTACTTTTTATAAAACTTTCTCTTTTTTTAGTTCTGTGTGTCAAAAATGTTCATTCTGTTAGTAACAGTGGGAAAGTAACAATCATGAGTGAATTGTCAGGATGTGACTGAATTGGACTAAATTTGATGCTATCTCTGCCAGGAAGCGAGCTAGAGCGCTGAAACTGTGGCTATAAGCACTTTCATTAAAACACACTTCTTTGAGGTTATAAGCTCAGAACGTGAATCTGTGCATGTTTCTGGCTGGGGAACTGCTTCAGATCACTTTGCAATGCATATGTGCTATTGATTGGTCCTTTGAGCATGTATTGCTTTGGGAAGTGAACACAAGCTTCTGAAGTGAAGATATCTACTTTTTATAAAACTGTCTTTTTTTTTTAATTCTGTGTGTCAAAAATGTTCATTCTGTGAGAAACAGTGGGAAAGTGACAAACATGAGTGAATTGTCACTATATGACTGAATTGGAGTTAATATGCTGCTATCTCTGTAAGGAAGCGAGCTAGAGCGCTGAAACTGTGGCTATACGCACTTTCATGAAAACACGCTTCTTTGAGGTTTTAAGCTCAGAACGTGAATCTGTGCATGTTTCTGGCCTGGGAACTGCTTCAGATCACTGTGGAATGCATATATGGTATCGATTGGTGCAAAGTGCATGTCTTGTCATAGGGAAGTGAATATAAGCTTCTGAAGTGAAAATATCCACTTTTTAAAAAACTTTCTTTTTTTTTAGTTCTGTGTGTCAAAAATGTTCATTCTGTGAGTAACAGTGGAAAAGTAACAGTCATGAGTGAATTGTCACGATATGACTGAATTGGAGTAAATTTGCTGCTATCTCCGCCAGGAAGCGAGCTAGAGCCCTGAAACTGTGGCTATAAGCACTTTCATGAAAACACGCTTCTTTGAGGTATTAAGCTCAGAACGTGAATCTGTGCATGTTTCTGGCCTGGATACTGCTTCAGATCACTGGGCAATGCATATATGGTATCGAATGGTCCTTTGTGCATGTATTGCCATTGGGAAGTGAATATAAGCTTCTGAAGTGAATATATGCACGTTTTAAAAACTTTCTTTTTTTTTTAGTTCAGCGTGTCAAAAATGTTCATTCTGTGCGTAACTCAGAAGGAAAGTGACAAAAATGAGTGAATTGTCATTATATGACTGAATTGGAGTGAATTTGCTGCTATCTCTGTAAGGAAGCGAGCTAGAGCGCTGAAACTGAGGCTATAAGCACTTTCATGAAAACACGCTTCTTTGAGGTTTTAAGCTCAGAACGTGAATCTGTGCATGTTTCTAGCCTGGGAATTGCTTCAGATCACTGTGCTATGCATATATGGTATCGATTTGTGCAATGTGCATGTCTTGCCATAGGGAAGTGAATATAAGCTTCTGAATTTAAAATATTCACTTTTTAAAAAACTTTCTTTTTTTTTAGTTCTGTGTGTCAAAAATGTTCATTCTGTGAGTAACAGTGGAAAAAAAACAGGCATGAGTGAATTGTCACGATATGACTGATTTGGAGTAAATTTGATGCTATCTCCGGCAGGAAGCGAGCTAGAGCGCTGAAACTGTGGCTATACGCACTTTCATGAAAACACGCTTCTTTGAGGTTTTAAGCTCGGAACGTGAATCTGTGCATGTTTCTGGCCTGGGAACTGCTTCAGATCACTGTGGAATGCATATGTGGTATTGATTGGTGCACTGGGCATGTATTGCCATTGGGAAGTGAACACAAGCTTCCGAAGTGAAAATATCTACTTTTTATAAAACTTTCTGTTTTTTAGTTCTGTGTGTCAAAAATGTTCATTCTGTTAGTAACAGTGGGAAAGTAACAATCATGAGTGAATTGTCAGGATATGACTGAATTGGACTAAATTTGATGCTATCTCTGCCAGGAAGCGAGCTAGAGCGCTGAAACTGTGGCTATACGCACTTTCATGAAAACACACTTCTTTGAGGTTTTAAGCTCAGAACGTGAATCTGTGCATGTTTCTGGCTTGGGAACTGCTTCAGATCACTTTGCAATGCATATGTGCTATTGATTGGTCCTTTGAGCATGTATTGCCTTTATGAAGTGAACACAAGCTTCTGAAGTGAAGATATCTACTTTTTAGAAAACTTTCTATTTTTTTTTAGTTCTGTGTGTCAAAAATGTTCATTCTGTGAGAAACAGTGGGAAAGTGACAAACATGAGTGAATTGTCACTATATGACTGAATTGGAGTTAATATGCTGCTATCTCTGTAAGGAAGCGAGCTAGAGCGCTGAAACTGTGGCTATACGCACTTTCATGAAAACACGCTTCTTTGAGGTTTTAAGCTCAGAACCTGAATCTGTGCATGTTTCTGGCCTGGGAACTGCTTCAGATCACTGTGGAATGCATATATGGTATCGATTGGTGCAAAGTGCATGTCTTGTCATAGGGAAGTGAATATAAGCTTCTGAAGTGAAAATATCCACTTTTTAAAAAACTTTCTTTTTTTTTAGTTCTGTGTGTCAAAAATGTTCATTCTGTGAGTAACAGTGGAAAAGTAACAGTCATGAGTGAATTGTCACTATATGACTGAATTGGAGTAAATTTGCTGCTATCTCCGCCAGGAAGCGAGCTAGAGCCCTGAAACTGTGGCTATAAGCACTTTCATGAAAACACGCTTCTTTGAGGTTTTAAGCTCAGAACGTGAATCTGTGCATGTTTCTGGCCTGGTAACTGCTTCAGATCACTGGGCAATGCATATATGGTATCGAATGGTCCTTTGTGCATGTATTGCAATTGGGAAGTGAATATAAGCTTCTGAAGTGAATATGTGCACTTTTTAAAAAAACTTCTTTTTTTTTAGTTCAGCGAGTCGAAAATGTTCATTCTGTGCCTAACTCAGTAGGAAAGTGACAAACATGAGTGAATTGTCATTATATGACTGAATTGGAGTGAATTTGCTGCTATCTCTGTAAGGAAGCGAGCTAGAGCGCTGAAACTGAGGCTATACGCACTTTCATGAAAACACGCTTCTTTGAGGTTTTAAGCTCAGAACGTGAATCTGTGCATGTTTCTGGCCTGGGAACTGCTTCAGATCACTGTGGAATGCATATATGGTATCGATTGGTGCAAAGTGCATGTCTTGTCATAGGGAAGTGAATATAAGCTTCTGAAGTGAAAATATCCACTTTTTAAAAAACTTTCTTTTTTTTTAGTTCTGTGTGTCAAAAATGTTCATTCTGTGAGTAACAGTGGAAAAGTAACAGTCATGAGTGAATTGTCACGATATGACTGAATTGGAGTAAATTTGCTGCTATCTCCGCCAGGAAGCGAGCTAGAGCCCTGAAACTGTGGCTATAAGCACTTTCATGAAAACACGCTTCTTTGAGGTTTTAAGCTCAGAACGTGAATCTGTGCATGTTTCTGGCCTGGTAACTGCTTCAGATCACTGGGCAATGCATATATGGTATCGAATGGTCCTTTGTGCATGTATTGCAATTGGGAAGTGAATATAAGCTTCTGAAGTGAATATGTGCACTTTTTAAAAAAACTTCTTTTGTTTTAGTTCAGCGAGTCGAAAATGTTCATTCTGTGCGTAACTCAGTAGGAAAGTGACAAACATGAGTGAATTGTCATTATATGACTGAATTGGAGTGAATTTGCTGCTATCTCTGTAAGGAAGCGAGCTAGAGCGCTGAAACTGAGGCTATACGCACTTTCATGAAAACACGCTTCTTTGAGGTTTTAAGCTCAGAACGTGAATCTGTGCATGTTTCTGGCCTGGGAACTGCTTCAGATCACTGTGGAATGCATATATGGTATCGATTGGTGCAAAGTGCATGTCTTGTCATAGGGAAGTGAATATAAGCTTCTGAAGTGAAAATATCCACTTTTTAAAAAACTTTCTTTTTTTTTAGTTCTGTGTGTCAAAAATGTTCATTCTGTGAGTAACAGTGTGAAAGTGACAAACATGAGTGAATTGTCACGATATGACTGAATTGGAGTAAATTTGCTGCTATCTCCGCCAGGAAGCGAGCTAGAGCCCTGAAACTGTGGCTATACGCACTTTCATGAAAACACGCTTCTTTGAGGTTTTAAGCTCAGAACGTGAATCTGTGCATGTTTCTGGCCTGGGAACTGCTTCAGATCACTGTGGAATGCATATAATGTATCAATTGGTGCAATGTGTTTGTCTTGTCATAGGGAAGTGAATATAAGCTTCTGAAGTGAAAATATCCACTTTTTAAAAAACTTTCTTTTTTTTTTAGTTCTGTGTGTCAAAAATGTTCATTCTGTGAGTAACAGTGGAAAAGTAACAGTCATGAGTGAATTGTCACGATATGACTGAATTGGAGTAAATTTGCTGCTATCTCCGCCAGGAAGCGAGCTAGAGCCCTGAAACTGTGGCTATAAGCACTTTCATGAAAACACGCTTCTTTGAGGTTTTAAGCTCAGAACGTGAATCTGTGCATGTTTCTGGCCTGGTAACTGCTTCAGATCACTGGGCAATGCATATATGGTATCGAATGGTCCTTTGTGCATGTATTGCAATTGGGAAGTGAATATAAGCTTCTGAAGTGAATATGTGCACTTTTTAAAAAAACTTCTTTTTTTTAGTTCAGCGTGTCGAAAATGTTCATTCTGTGCGTAACTCAGTCGGAAAGTGACAAACATGAGTGAATTGTCATTTTATGACTGAATTGGAGTGAATTTGCTGCTATCTCTGTAAGGAAGCGAGCTAGAGCGCTGAAACTGAGGCTATACGCACTTTCATGAAAACACGCTTCTTTGAGGTTTTAAGCTCAGAACGTGAATCTGTGCATGTTTCTAGCCTGGGAATTGCTTCAGATCACTGTGCTATGCATATATGGTATCGATTTGTGCAATGTGCATGTCTTGCCATAGGGAAGTGAATATAAGCTTCTGAATTTAAAATATTCACTTTTTAAAAAACTTTCTTTTTTTTTAGTTCTGTGTGTCAAAAATGTTCATTCTGTGAGTAACAGTGGAAAAAAAACAGGCATGAGTGAATTGTCACGATATGACTGATTTGGAGTAAATTTGATGCTATCTCCGGCAGGAAGCGAGCTAGAGCGCTGAAAATGTGGCTATACGCACTTTCATGAAAACACGCTTCTTTGAGGTTTTAAGCTCGGAACGTGAATCTGTGCATGTTTCTGGCCTGGGAACTGCTTCAGATCACTGTGGAATGCATATGTGGTATTGATTGGTGCACTGGGCATGTATTGCCATTGGGAAGTGAACACAAGCTTCCGAAGTGAAAATATCTACTTTTTATAAAACTTTCTCTTTTTTTAGTTCTGTGTGTCAAAAATGTTCATTCTGTTAGTAACAGTGGGAAAGTAACAATCATGAGTGAATTGTCAGGATGTGACTGAATTGGACTAAATTTGATGCTATCTCTGCCAGGAAGCGAGCTAGAGCGCTGAAACTGTGGCTATAAGCACTTTCATTAAAACACACTTCTTTGAGGTTATAAGCTCAGAACGTGAATCTGTGCATGTTTCTGGCTTGGGAACTGCTTCAGATCACTTTGCAATGCATATGTGCTATTGATTGGTCCTTTGAGCATGTATTGCTTTGGGAAGTGAACACAAGCTTCTGAAGTGAAGATATCTACTTTTTATAAAACTGTCTTTTTTTTTTAATTCTGTGTGTCAAAAATGTTCATTCTGTGAGAAACAGTGGGAAAGTGACAAACATGAGTGAATTGTCACTATATGACTGAATTGGAGTTAATATGCTGCTATCTCTGTAAGGAAGCGAGCTAGAGCGCTGAAACTGTGGCTATACGCACTTTCATGAAAACACGCTTCTTTGAGGTTTTAAGCTCAGAACGTGAATCTGTGCATGTTTCTGGCCTGGGAACTGCTTCAGATCACTGTGGAATGCATATATGGTATCGATTGGTGCAAAGTGCATGTCTTGTCATAGGGAAGTGAATATAAGCTTCTGAAGTGAAAATATCCACTTTTTAAAAAACTTTCTTTTTTTTTAGTTCTGTGTGTCAAAAATGTTCATTCTGTGAGTAACAGTGGAAAAGTAACAGTCATGAGTGAATTGTCACGATATGACTGAATTGGAGTAAATTTGCTGCTATCTCCGCCAGGAAGCGAGCTAGAGCCCTGAAACTGTGGCTATAAGCACTTTCATGAAAACACGCTTCTTTGAGGTTTTAAGCTCAGAACGTGAATCTGTGCATGTTTCTGGCCTGGATACTGCTTCAGATCACTGGGCAATGCATATATGGTATCGAATGGTCCTTTGTGCATGCATTGCCATTGGGAAGTGAATATAAGCTTCTGAAGTGAATATATGCACGTTTTAAAAACTTTCTTTTTTTTTTAGTTCAGCGTGTCAAAAATGTTCATTCTGTGCGTAACTCAGAAGGAAAGTGACAAAAATGAGTGAATTGTCATTATATGACTGAATTGGAGTGAATTTGCTGCTATCTCTGTAAGGAAGCGAGCTAGAGCGCTGAAACTGAGGCTATACGCACTTTCATGAAAACACGCTTCTTTGAGGTTTTAAGCTCAGAACGTGAATCTGTGCATGTTTCTAGCCTGGGAATTGCTTCAGATCACTGTGCTATGCATATATGGTATCGATTTGTGCAATGTGCATGTCTTGCCATAGGGAAGTGAATATAAGCTTCTGAATTTAAAATATTCACTTTTTAAAAAACTTTCTTTTTTTTTAGTTCTGTGTGTCAAAAATGTTCATTCTGTGAGTAACAGTGGAAAAAAAACAGGCATGAGTGAATTGTCACGATATGACTGATTTGGAGTAAATTTGATGCTATCTCCGGCAGGAAGCGAGCTAGAGCGCTGAAACTGTGGCTATACGCACTTTCATGAAAACACGCTTCTTTGAGGTTTTAAGCTCGGAATGTGAATCTGTGCATGTTTCTGGCCTGGGAACTGCTTCAGATCACTGTGGAATGCAGATGTGGTATTGATTGGTGCACTGGGCATGTATTGCCATTGGGAAGTGAACACAAGCTTCCAAAGTGAAAATATCTACTTTTTATAAAACTTTCTGTTTTTTAGTTCTGTGTGTCAAAAATGTTCATTCTGTTAGAAACAGTGGGAAAGTAACAATCATGAGTGAATTGTCAGGATATGACTGAATTGGACTAAATTTGATGCTATCTCTGCCAGGAAGCGAGCTAGAGCGCTGAAACTGTGGCTATACGCACTTTCATGAAAACACACTTCTTTGAGGTTTTAAGCTCAGAACGTGAATCTGTGCATGTTTCTGGCTTGGGAACTGCTTCAGATCACTTTGCAATGCATATGTGCTATTGATTGGTCCTTTGAGCATGTATTGCCTTTATGAAGTGAACACAAGCTTCTGAAGTGAAGATATCTACTTTTTAGAAAACTTTCTATTTTTTTTTAGTTCTGTGTGTCAAAAATGTTCATTCTGTGAGAAACAGTGGGAAAGTGACAAACATGAGTGAATTGTCATTATATGACTGAATTGGAGTGAATTTGCTGCTATCTCTGTAAGGAAGCGAGCTAGAGCGCTGAAACTGAGGCTATACGCACTTTCATGAAAACACGCTTCTTTGAGGTTTTAAGCTCAGAACGTGAATCTGTGCATGTTTCTGGCCTGGGAACTGCTTCAGATCACTGTGGAATGCATATATGGTATCGATTGGTGCAAAGTGCATGTCTTGTCATAGGGAAGTGAATATAAGCTTCTGAAGTGAAAATATCCACTTTTTAAAAAACTTTCTTTTTTTTTAGTTCTGTGTGTCAAAAATGTTCATTCTGTGAGTAACAGTGGAAAAGTAACAGTCATGAGTGAATTGTCACGATATGACTGAATTGGAGTAAATTTGCTGCTATCTCCGCCAGGAAGCGAGCTAGAGCCCTGAAACTGTGGCTATAAGCACTTTCATGAAAACACGCTTCTTTGAGGTTTTAAGCTCAGAACGTGAATCTGTGCATGTTTCTGGCCTGGTAACTGCTTCAGATCACTGGGCAATGCATATATGGTATCGAATGGTCCTTTGTGCATGTATTGCAATTGGGAAGTGAATATAAGCTTCTGAAGTGAATATGTGCACTTTTTAAAAAAACTTCTTTTTTTTTAGTTCAGCGAGTCGAAAATGTTCATTCTGTGCGTAACTAAGTAGGAAAGTGACAAACATGAGTGAATTGTCATTATATGACTGAATTGGAGTGAATTTGCTGCTATCTCTGTAAGGAAGCGAGCTAGAGCGCTGAAACTGAGGCTATACGCACTTTCATGAAAACACGCTTCTTTGAGGTTTTAAGCTCAGAACGTGAATCTGTGCATGTTTCTGGCCTGGGAACTGCTTCAGATCACTGTGGAATGCATATATGGTATCGATTGGTGCAAAGTGCATGTCTTGTCATAGGGAAGTGAATATAAGCTTCTGAAGTGAAAATATCCACTTTTTAAAAAACTTTCTTTTTTTTTAGTTCTGTGTGTCAAAAATGTTCATTCTGTGAGTAACAGTGGAAAAGTAACAGTCATGAGTGAATTGTCACGATATGACTGAATTGGAGTAAATTTGCTGCTATCTCCGCCAGGAAGCGAGCTAGAGCCCTGAAACTGTGGCTATAAGCACTTTCATGAAAACACGCTTCTTTGAGGTTTTAAGCTCAGAACGTGAATCTGTGCATGTTTCTAGCCTGGGAATTGCTTCAGATCACTGTGCTATGCATATATGGTATCGATTTGTGCAATGTGCATGTCTTGCCATAGGGAAGTGAATATAAGCTTCTGAATTTAAAATATTCACTTTTTAAAAAATTTTCTTTTTTTTTAGTTCTGTGTGTCAAAAATGTTCATTCTGTGAGTAACAGTGGAAAAAAAACAGGCATGAGTGAATTGTCACGATATGACTGATTTGGAGTAAATTTGATGCTATCTCCGGCAGGAAGCGTGCTAGAGCGCTGAAAATGTGGCTATACGCACTTTCATGAAAACACGCTTCTTTGAGGTTTTAAGCTCGGAACGTGAATCTGTGCATGTTTCTGGCCTGGGAACTGCCTTCAGATCACTGTGGAATGCATATGTGGTATTGATTGGTGCACTGGGCATGTATTGCCATTGGGAAGTGAACACAAGCTTCCGAAGTGAAAATATCTACTTTTTATAAAACTTTCTCTTTTTTTAGTTCTGTGTGTCAAAAATGTTCATTCTGCTAGTAACAGTGGGAAAGTAACAATCATGAGTGAATTGTCAGGATGTGACTGAATTGGACTAAATTTGATGCTATCTCTGCCAGGAAGCGAGCTAGAGCGCTGAAACTGTGGCTATAAGCACTTTCATTAAAACACACTTCTTTGAGGTTATAAGCTCAGAACGTGAATCTGTGCATGTTTCTGGCTTGGGAACTGCTTCAGATCACTTTGCAATGCATATGTGCTATTGATTGGTCCTTTGAGCATGTATTGCTTTGGGAAGTGAACACAAGCTTCTGAAGTGAAAATATCTACTTTTTATAAAACTTTCTTTTTTTTAAAATTCTGTGTGTCAAAAATGTTCATTCTGTGAGGAACAGTGGGAAAGTGACAAACATGAGTGAATTCTCACGATATGACTGAATTGGAGTTAATATGCTGCTATCTCTGTAAGGAAGCGAGCTAGAGCGCTGAAACTGTGGCTATACGCACTTTCATGAAAACACGCTTCTTTGAGGTTTTAAGCTCAGAACGTGAATCTGTGCATGTTTCTGGCCTGGATACTGCTTCAGATCACTGGGCAATGCAAATATGGTATCGAATGGTCCTTTGTGCATGTATTGCCATTGGGAAGTGAATATAAGCTTCTGAAGTGAATATATGCACTTTTTAAAAACTTTCTTTTTTTTTTAGTTCAGCGTGTCAAAAATGTTCATTCTGTGCGTAACTCAGAAGGAAAGTGACAAAAATGAGTGAATTGTCATTATATGACTGAATTGGAGTTAATATGCTGCTATCTCTGTAAGGAAGCGAGCTAGAGCGCTGAAACTGAGGCTATACGCACTTTCAAGAAAACACGCTTCTTTGAGGTTTTAAGCTCAGAACGTGAATCTGTGCATGTTTCTAGCCTGGGAATTGCTTCAGATCACTGTGCTATGCATATATGGTATCGATTTGTGCAATGTGCATGTCTTGCCATAGGGAAGTGAATATAAGCTTTTGAATTTAAAATATTCACTTTTTAAAAAACTTTCTTTTTTTTTTAGTTCTGTGTGTCAAAAATGTTCATTCTGTGAGTAACAGTGGAAAAAAAACAGGCATGAGTGAATTGTCACGATATGACTGATTTGGAGTAAATTTGATGCTATCTCCGGCAGGAAGCGAGCTAGAGCGCTGAAACTGTGGCTATACGCACTTTCATGAAAACACGCTTCTTTGAGGTTTTAAGCTCGGAACGTGAATCTGTGCATGTTTCTGGCCTGGGAACTGCTTCAGATCACTGTGGAATGCATATTTGGTATTGATTGGTGCACTGGGCATGTATTGCCATTGGGAAGTGAACACAAGCTTCCGAAGTGAAAATATCTACTTTTTATAAAACTTTCTCTTTTTTTAGTTCTGTGTGTCAAAAATGTTCATTCTGTTAGTAACAGTGGGAAAGTAACAATCATGAGTGAATTGTCAGGATATGACTGAATTGGACTAAATTTGATGCTATCTCTGCCAGGAAGCGAGCTAGAGCGCTGAAACTGTGGCTATAAGCACTTTCATTAAAACACACTTCTTTGAGGTTATAAGCTCAGAACGTGAATCTGTGCATGTTTCTGGCTTGGGAACTGCTTCAGATCACTTTGCAATGCATATGTGCTATTGATTGGTCCTTTGAGCATGTATTGCCTTTATGAAGTGAACACAAGCTTCTGAAGTGAAGATATCTACTTTTTACAAACTTTCTATTTTTTTTTAGTTCTGTGTGTCAAAAATGTTCATTCTGTGAGTAACAGTGGGAAAGTGACAAACATGAGTGAATTCTCACGATATGACTGAATTGGAGTTAATATGCTGCTATCTCTGTAAGGAAGCGAGCTAGAGCGCTGAAACTGTGGCTATAGGCACTTTCATGAAAACACGCTTCTTTGAGGTTTTAAGCTCAGAACGTGAATCTGTGCATGTTTCTGGCCTGGATACTGCTTCAGATCACTGGGCAATGCATATATGGTATCGAATGGTCCTTTGTGCATGTATTGCCATTGGGAAGTGAATATAAGCTTCTGAAGTGAATATATGCACTTTTTAAAAACTTTCTTTTTTTTTTAGTTCAGCGTGTCAAAAATGTTCATTCTGTGCGTAACTCAGAAGGAAAGTGACAAAAATGAGTGAATTGTCATTATATGACTGAATTGGAGTGAATTTGCTGCTATCTCTGTAAGGAAGCGAGCAAGAGCGCTGAAACTGAGGCTATACGCACTTTCAAGAAAACACGCTTCTTTGAGGTTTTAAGCTCAGAACGTGAATCTGGGCATGTTTCTAGCCTGGGAATTGCTTCAGATCACTGTGCTATGCATATATGGTATCGATTTGTGCAATGTGCATGTCTTGCCATAGGGAAGTGAATATAAGCTTTTGAATTTAAAATATTCACTTTTTAAAAAACTTTCTTTTTTTTTTAGTTCTGTGTGTCAAAAATGTTCATTCTGTGAGTAACAGTGGAAAAAAAACAGGCATGAGTGAATTGTCACGATATGACTGATTTGGAGTAAATTTGATGCTATCTCCGGCAGGAAGCGAGCTAGAGCGCTGAAACTGTGGCTATACGCACTTTCATGAAAACACGCTTCTTTGAGGTTTTAAGCTCGGAACGTGAATCTGTGCATGTTTCTGGCCTGGGAACTGCTTCAGATCACTGTGGAATGCATATTTGGTTTTGATTGGTGCACTGGGCATGTATTGCCATTGGGAAGTGAACACAAGCTTCCGAAGTGAAAATATCTACTTTTTATAAAACTTTCTCTTTTTTTAGTTCTGTGTGTCAAAAATGTTCATTCTGTTAGTAACAGTGGGAAAGTAACAATCATGAGTGAATTGTCAGGATATGACTGAATTGGACTAAATTTGATGCTATCTCTGCCAGGAAGCGAGCTAGAGCGCTGAAACTGTGGCTATAAGCACTTTCATTAAAACACACTTCTTTGAGGTTATAAGCTCAGAACGTGAATCTGTGCATGTTTCTGGCTTGGGAACTGCTTCAGATCACTTTGCAATGCATATGTGCTATTGATTGGTCCTTTGAGCATGTATTGCCTTTATGAAGTGAACACAAGCTTCTGAAGTGAAGATATCTACTTTTTATAAAACTTTCTATTTTTTTTTAGTTCTGTGTGTCAAAAATGTTCATTCTGTGAGAAACAGTGGGAAAGTGACAAACATGAGTGAATTGTCACTATATGACTGAATTGGAGTTAATATGCTGCTATCTCTGTAAGGAAGCGAGCTAGAGCGCTGAAACTGTGGCTATACGCACTTTCATGAAAACACGCTTCTTTGAGGTTTTAAGCTCAGAACGTGAATCTGTGCATGTTTCTGGCCTGGGAACTGCTTCAGATCACTGTGCTATGCATATATGGTATCGATTGGTGCAAAGTGCATGTCTTGTCATAGGGAAGTGAATATAAGCTTCTGAAGTGAAAATATCCACTTTTTAAAAAACTTTCTTTTTTTTTAGTTCTGTGTGTCAAAAATGTTCATTCTGTGAGTAACAGTGTGAAAGTGACAAACATGAGTGAATTGTCACGATATGACTGAATTGGAGTAAATTTGCTGCTATCTCCGCCAGGAAGCGAGCTAGAGCCCTGAAACTGTGGCTATACGCACTTTCATGAAAACACGCTTCTTTGAGGTTTTAAGCTCAGAACGTGAATCTGTGCATGTTTCTGGCCTGGGAACTGCTTCAGATCACTCTGGAATGCATATAATGTATCAATTGGTGCAATGTGTTTGTCTTGTCATAGGGAAGTGAATATAAGCTTCTGAAGTGAAAATATCCACTTTTTAAAAAACTTTCTTTTTTTTTAGTTCTGTGTGTCAAAAATGTTCATTCTGTGAGTAACAGTGGAAAAGTAACAGTCATGAGTGAATTGTCACGATATGACTGAATTGGAGTAAATTTGCTGCTATCTCCGCCAGGAAGCGAGCTAGAGCCCTGAAACTGTGGCTATAAGCACTTTCATGAAAACACGCTTCTTTGAGGTTTTAAGCTCAGAACGTGAATCTGTGCATGTTTCTGGCCTGGTAACTGCTTCAGATCACTGGGCAATGCATATATGGTATCGAATGGTCCTTTGTGCATGTATTGCAATTGGGAAGTGAATATAAGCTTCTGAAGTGAATATGTGCACTTTTTAAAAAAACTTCTTTTTTTTTAGTTCAGCGTGTCGAAAATGTTCATTCTGTGCGTAACTCAGGAGGAAAGTGACAAACATGAGTGAATTGTCATTATATGACTGAATTGGAGTGAATTTGCTGCTATCTCTGTAAGGAAGCGAGCTAGAGCGCTGAAACTGAGGCTATACGCACTTTCATGAAAACACGCTTCTTTGAGGTTTTAAGCTCAGAACGTGAATCTGTGCATGTTTCTAGCCTGGGAATTGCTTCAGATCACTGTGCTATGCATATATGGTATCGATTTGTGCAATGTGCATGTCTTGCCATAGGGAAGTGAATATAAGCTTCTGAATTTAAAATATTCACTTTTCAAAAAACTTTCTTTTTTTTTAGTTCTGTGTGTCAAAAATGTTCATTCTGTGAGTAACAGTGGAAAAAAAACAGGCATGAGTGAATTGTCACGATATGACTGATTTGGAGTAAATTTGATGCTATCTCCGGCAGGAAGCGAGCTAGAGCGCTGAAAATGTGGCTATACGCACTTTCATGAAAACACGCTTCTTTGAGGTTTTAAGCTCGGAACGTGAATCTGTGCATGTTTCTGGCCTGGGAACTGCTTCAGATCACTGTGGAATGCATATGTGGTATTGATTGGTGCACTGGGCATGTATTGCCATTGGGAAGTGAACACAAGCTTCCGAAGTGAAAATATCTACTTTTTACAAAACTTTCTCTTTTTTTAGTTCTGTGTGTCAAAAATGTTCATTCTGTTAGTAACAGTGGGAAAGTAACAATCATGAGTGAATTGTCAGGATGTGACTGAATTGGACTAAATTTGATGCTATCTCTGCCAGGAAGCGAGCTAGAGCGCTGAAACTGTGGCTATAAGCACTTTCATTAAAACACACTTCTTTGAGGTTATAAGCTCAGAACGTGAATCTGTGCATGTTTCTGGCTTGGGAACTGCTTCAGATCACTTTGCAATGCATATGTGCTATTGATTGGTCCTTTGAGCATGTATTGCCTTTATGAAGTGAACACAAGCTTCCGAAGTGAAAATATCTACTTTTTATAAAACTTTCTCTTTTTTTAGTTCTGTGTGTCAAAAATGTTCATTCTGTTAGTAACAGTGGGAAAGTAACAATCATGAGTGAATTGTCAGGATGTGACTGAATTGGACTAAATTTGATGCTATCTCTGCCAGGAAGCGAGCTAGAGCGCTGAAACTGTGGCTATAAGCACTTTCATTAAAACACACTTCTTTGAGGTTATAAGCTCAGAACGTGAATCTGTGCATGTTTCTGGCCTGGGAACTGCTTCAGATCACTGTGCTATGCATATATGGTATCGATTGGTGCAAAGTGCATGTCTTGTCATAGGGAAGTGAATATAAGCTTCTGAAGTGAAAATATCCACTTTTTAAAAAACTTTCTTTTTTTTAGTTCTGTGTGTCAAAAATGTTCATTCTGTGAGTAACAGTGTGAAAGTGACAAACATGAGTGAATTGTCACGATATGACTGAATTGGAGTAAATTTGCTGCTATCTCCGCCAGGAAGCGAGCTAGAGCCCTGAAACTGTGGCTATACGCACTTTCATGAAAACACGCTTCTTTGAGGTTTTAAGCTCAGAACGTGAATCTGTGCATGTTTCTGGCCTGGGAACTGCTTCAGATCACTGTGGAATGCATATAATGTATCAATTGGTGCAATGTGTTTGTCTTGTCATAGGGAAGTGAATATAAGCTTCTGAAGTGAAAATATCCACTTTTTAAAAAACTTTCTTTTTTTTTTAGTTCTGTGTGTCAAAAATGTTCATTCTGTGAGTAACAGTGGAAAAGTAACAGTCATGAGTGAATTGTCACGATATGACTGAATTGGAGTAAATTTGCTGCTATCTCCGCCAGGAAGCGAGCTAGAGCCCTGAAACTGTGGCTATAAGCACTTTCATGAAAACACGCTTCTTTGAGGTTTTAAGCTCAGAACGTGAATCTGTGCATGTTTCTGGCCTGGTAACTGCTTCAGATCACTGGGCAATGCATATATGGTATCGAATGGTCCTTTGTGCATGTATTGCAATTGGGAAGTGAATATAAGCTTCTGAAGTGAATATGTGCACTTTTTAAAAAAACTTCTTTTTTTTTAGTTCAGCGAGTCGAAAATGTTCATTCTGTGCGTAACTAAGTAGGAAAGTGACAAACATGAGTGAATTGTCATTATATGACTGAATTGGAGTGAATTTGCTGCTATCTCTGTAAGGAAGCGAGCTAGAGCGCTGAAACTGAGGCTATACGCACTTTCATGAAAACACGCTTCTTTGAGGTTTTAAGCTCAGAACGTGAATCTGTGCATGTTTCTGGCCTGGGAACTGCTTCAGATCACTGTGGAATGCATATATGGTATCGATTGGTGCAAAGTGCATGTCTTGTCATAGGGAAGTGAATATAAGCTTCTGAAGTGAAAATATCCACTTTTTAAAAAACTTTCTTTTTTTTTAGTTCTGTGTGTCAAAAATGTTCATTCTGTGAGTAACAGTGGAAAAGTAACAGTCATGAGTGAATTGTCACGATATGACTGAATTGGAGTAAATTTGCTGCTATCTCCGCCAGGAAGCGAGCTAGAGCCCTGAAACTGTGGCTATAAGCACTTTCATGAAAACACGCTTCTTTGAGGTTTTAAGCTCAGAACGTGAATCTGTGCATGTTTCTAGCCTGGGAATTGCTTCAGATCACTGTGCTATGCATATATGGTATCGATTTGTGCAATGTGCATGTCTTGCCATAGGGAAGTGAATATAAGCTTCTGAATTTAAAATATTCACTTTTTAAAAAACTTTCTTTTTTTTTAGTTCTGTGTGTCAAAAATGTTCATTCTGTGAGTAACAGTGGAAAAAAAACAGGCATGAGTGAATTGTCACGATATGACTGATTTGGAGTAAATTTGATGCTATCTCCGGCAGGAAGCGTGCTAGAGCGCTGAAAATGTGGCTATACGCACTTTCATGAAAACACGCTTCTTTGAGGTTTTAAGCTCGGAACGTGAATCTGTGCATGTTTCTGGCCTGGGAACTGCCTTCAGATCACTGTGGAATGCATATGTGGTATTGATTGGTGCACTGGGCATGTATTGCCATTGGGAAGTGAACACAAGCTTCCGAAGTGAAAATATCTACTTTTTATAAAACTTTCTCTTTTTTTAGTTCTGTGTGTCAAAAATGTTCATTCTGCTAGTAACAGTGGGAAAGTAACAATCATGAGTGAATTGTCAGGATGTGACTGAATTGGACTAAATTTGATGCTATCTCTGCCAGGAAGCGAGCTAGAGCGCTGAAACTGTGGCTATAAGCACTTTCATTAAAACACACTTCTTTGAGGTTATAAGCTCAGAACGTGAATCTGTGCATGTTTCTGGCTTGGGAGCTGCTTCAGATCACTTTGCAATGCATATGTGCTATTGATTGGTCCTTTGAGCATGTATTGCTTTGGGAAGTGAACACAAGCTTCTGAAGTGAAAATATCTACTTTTTATAAAACTTTCTTTTTTTTAAAATTCTGTGTGTCAAAAATGTTCATTCTGTGAGGAACAGTGGGAAAGTGACAAACATGAGTGAATTCTCACGATATGACTGAATTGGAGTTAATATGCTGCTATCTCTGTAAGGAAGCGAGCTAGAGCGCTGAAACTGTGGCTATACGCACTTTCATGAAAACACGCTTCTTTGAGGTTTTAAGCTCAGAACGTGAATCTGTGCATGTTTCTGGCCTGGATACTGCTTCAGATCACTGGGCAATGCAAATATGGTATCGAATGGTCCTTTGTGCATGTATTGCCATTGGGAAGTGAATATAAGCTTCTGAAGTGAATATATGCACTTTTTAAAAACTTTCTTTTTTTTTTAGTTCAGCGTGTCAAAAATGTTCATTCTGTGCGTAACTCAGAAGGAAAGTGACAAAAATGAGTGAATTGTCATTATATGACTGAATTGGAGTGAATTTGCTGCTATCTCTGTAAGGAAGCGAGCAAGAGCGCTGAAACTGAGGCTATACGCACTTTCAAGAAAACACGCTTCTTTGAGGTTTTAAGCTCAGAACGTGAATCTGTGCATGTTTCTAGCCTGGGAATTGCTTCAGATCACTGTGGAATGCATATGTGGTATTGATTGGTGCACTGGGCATGTATTGCCATTGGGAAGTGAACACAAGCTTCCGAAGTGAAAATATCTACTTTTTATAAAACTTTCTCTTTTTTTAGTTCTGTGTGTCAAAAATGTTCATTCTGCTAGTAACAGTGGGAAAGTAACAATCATGAGTGAATTGTCAGGATGTGACTGAATTGGACTAAATTTGATGCTATCTCTGCCAGGAAGCGAGCTAGAGCGCTGAAACTGTGGCTATAAGCACTTTCATTAAAACACACTTCTTTGAGGTTATAAGCTCAGAACGTGAATCTGTGCATGTTTCTGGCTTGGGAGCTGCTTCAGATCACTTTGCAATGCATATGTGCTATTGATTGGTCCTTTGAGCATGTATTGCTTTGGGAAGTGAACACAAGCTTCTGAAGTGAAAATATCTACTTTTTATAAAACTTTCTTTTTTTTAAAATTCTGTGTGTCAAAAATGTTCATTCTGTGAGGAACAGTGGGAAAGTGACAAACATGAGTGAATTCTCACGATATGACTGAATTGGAGTTAATATGCTGCTATCTCTGTAAGGAAGCGAGCTAGAGCGCTGAAACTGTGGCTATACGCACTTTCATGAAAACACGCTTCTTTGAGGTTTTAAGCTCAGAACGTGAATCTGTGCATGTTTCTGGCCTGGATACTGCTTCAGATCACTGGGCAATGCAAATATGGTATCGAATGGTCCTTTGTGCATGTATTGCCATTGGGAAGTGAATATAAGCTTCTGAAGTGAATATATGCACTTTTTAAAAACTTTCTTTTTTTTTTAGTTCAGCGTGTCAAAAATGTTCATTCTGTGCGTAACTCAGAAGGAAAGTGACAAAAATGAGTGAATTGTCATTATATGACTGAATTGGAGTGAATTTGCTGCTATCTCTGTAAGGAAGCGAGCAAGAGCGCTGAAACTGAGGCTATACGCACTTTCAAGAAAACACGCTTCTTTGAGGTTTTAAGCTCAGAACGTGAATCTGTGCATGTTTCTAGCCTGGGAATTGCTTCAGATCACTGTGCTATGCATATATGGTATCGATTTGTGCAATGTGCATGTCTTGCCATAGGGAAGTGAATATAAGCTTTTGAATTTAAAATATTCACTTTTTAAAAAACTTTCTTTTTTTTTTAGTTCTGTGTGTCAAAAATGTTCATTCTGTGAGTAACAGTGGAAAAAAAACAGGCATGAGTGAATTGTCACGATATGACTGATTTGGAGTAAATTTGATGCTATCTCCGGCAGGAAGCGAGCTAGAGCGCTGAAACTGTGGCTATACGCACTTTCATGAAAACACGCTTCTTTGAGGTTTTAAGCTCGGAACGTGAATCTGTGCATGTTTCTGGCCTGGGAACTGCTTCAGATCACTGTGGAATGCATATTTGGTATTGATTGGTGCACTGGGCATGTATTGCCATTGGGAAGTGAACACAAGCTTCCGAAGTGAAAATATCTACTTTTTATAAAACTTTCTCTTTTTTTAGTTCTGTGTGTCAAAAATGTTCATTCTGTTAGTAACAGTGGGAAAGTAACAATCATGAGTGAATTGTCAGGATATGACTGAATTGGACTAAATTTGATGCTATCTCTGCCAGGAAGCGAGCTAGAGCGCTGAAACTGTGGCTATAAGCACTTTCATTAAAACACACTTCTTTGAGGTTATAAGCTCAGAACGTGAATCTGTGCATGTTTCTGGCTTGGGAACTGCTTCAGATCACTTTGCAATGCATATGTGCTATTGATTGGTCCTTTGAGCATGTATTGCCTTTATGAAGTGAACACAAGCTTCTGAAGTGAAGATATCTACTTTTTACAAACTTTCTATTTTTTTTTAGTTCTGTGTGTCAAAAATGTTCATTCTGTGAGTAACAGTGGGAAAGTGACAAACATGAGTGAATTCTCACGATATGACTGAATTGGAGTTAATATGCTGCTATCTCTGTAAGGAAGCGAGCTAGAGCGCTGAAACTGTGGCTATAGGCACTTTCATGAAAACACGCTTCTTTGAGGTTTTAAGCTCAGAACGTGAATCTGTGCATGTTTCTGGCCTGGATACTGCTTCAGATCACTGGGCAATGCATATATGGTATCGAATGGTCCTTTGTGCATGTATTGCCATTGGGAAGTGAATATAAGCTTCTGAAGTGAATATATGCACTTTTTAAAAACTTTCTTTTTTTTTTAGTTCAGCGTGTCAAAAATGTTCATTCTGTGCGTAACTCAGAAGGAAAGTGACAAAAATGAGTGAATTGTCATTATATGACTGAATTGGAGTGAATTTGCTGCTATCTCTGTAAGGAAGCGAGCAAGAGCGCTGAAACTGAGGCTATACGCACTTTCAAGAAAACACGCTTCTTTGAGGTTTTAAGCTCAGAACGTGAATCTGGGCATGTTTCTAGCCTGGGAATTGCTTCAGATCACTGTGCTATGCATATATGGTATCGATTTGTGCAATGTGCATGTCTTGCCATAGGGAAGTGAATATAAGCTTTTGAATTTAAAATATTCACTTTTTAAAAAACTTTCTTTTTTTTTTAGTTCTGTGTGTCAAAAATGTTCATTCTGTGAGTAACAGTGGAAAAAAAACAGGCATGAGTGAATTGTCACGATATGACTGATTTGGAGTAAATTTGATGCTATCTCCGGCAGGAAGCGAGCTAGAGCGCTGAAACTGTGGCTATACGCACTTTCATGAAAACACGCTTCTTTGAGGTTTTAAGCTCGGAACGTGAATCTGTGCATGTTTCTGGCCTGGGAACTGCTTCAGATCACTGTGGAATGCATATTTGGTTTTGATTGGTGCACTGGGCATGTATTGCCATTGGGAAGTGAACACAAGCTTCCGAAGTGAAAATATCTACTTTTTATAAAACTTTCTCTTTTTTTAGTTCTGTGTGTCAAAAATGTTCATTCTGTTAGTAACAGTGGGAAAGTAACAATCATGAGTGAATTGTCAGGATATGACTGAATTGGACTAAATTTGATGCTATCTCTGCCAGGAAGCGAGCTAGAGCGCTGAAACTGTGGCTATAAGCACTTTCATTAAAACACACTTCTTTGAGGTTATAAGCTCAGAACGTGAATCTGTGCATGTTTCTGGCTTGGGAACTGCTTCAGATCACTTTGCAATGCATATGTGCTATTGATTGGTCCTTTGAGCATGTATTGCCTTTATGAAGTGAACACAAGCTTCTGAAGTGAAGATATCTACTTTTTATAAAACTTTCTATTTTTTTTTAGTTCTGTGTGTCAAAAATGTTCATTCTGTGAGAAACAGTGGGAAAGTGACAAACATGAGTGAATTGTCACTATATGACTGAATTGGAGTTAATATGCTGCTATCTCTGTAAGGAAGCGAGCTAGAGCGCTGAAACTGTGGCTATACGCACTTTCATGAAAACACGCTTCTTTGAGGTTTTAAGCTCAGAACGTGAATCTGTGCATGTTTCTGGCCTGGGAACTGCTTCAGATCACTGTGCTATGCATATATGGTATCGATTGGTGCAAAGTGCATGTCTTGTCATAGGGAAGTGAATATAAGCTTCTGAAGTGAAAATATCCACTTTTTAAAAAACTTTCTTTTTTTTTAGTTCTGTGTGTCAAAAATGTTCATTCTGTGAGTAACAGTGTGAAAGTGACAAACATGAGTGAATTGTCACGATATGACTGAATTGGAGTAAATTTGCTGCTATCTCCGCCAGGAAGCGAGCTAGAGCCCTGAAACTGTGGCTATACGCACTTTCATGAAAACACGCTTCTTTGAGGTTTTAAGCTCAGAACGTGAATCTGTGCATGTTTCTGGCCTGGGAACTGCTTCAGATCACTCTGGAATGCATATAATGTATCAATTGGTGCAATGTGTTTGTCTTGTCATAGGGAAGTGAATATAAGCTTCTGAAGTGAAAATATCCACTTTTTAAAAAACTTTCTTTTTTTTTAGTTCTGTGTGTCAAAAATGTTCATTCTGTGAGTAACAGTGGAAAAGTAACAGTCATGAGTGAATTGTCACGATATGACTGAATTGGAGTAAATTTGCTGCTATCTCCGCCAGGAAGCGAGCTAGAGCCCTGAAACTGTGGCTATAAGCACTTTCATGAAAACACGCTTCTTTGAGGTTTTAAGCTCAGAACGTGAATCTGTGCATGTTTCTGGCCTGGTAACTGCTTCAGATCACTGGGCAATGCATATATGGTATCGAATGGTCCTTTGTGCATGTATTGCAATTGGGAAGTGAATATAAGCTTCTGAAGTGAATATGTGCACTTTTTAAAAAAACTTCTTTTTTTTTAGTTCAGCGTGTCGAAAATGTTCATTCTGTGCGTAACTCAGGAGGAAAGTGACAAACATGAGTGAATTGTCATTATATGACTGAATTGGAGTGAATTTGCTGCTATCTCTGTAAGGAAGCGAGCTAGAGCGCTGAAACTGAGGCTATACGCACTTTCATGAAAACACGCTTCTTTGAGGTTTTAAGCTCAGAACGTGAATCTGTGCATGTTTCTAGCCTGGGAATTGCTTCAGATCACTGTGCTATGCATATATGGTATCGATTTGTGCAATGTGCATGTCTTGCCATCGGGAAGTGAATATAAGCTTCTGAATTTAAAATATTCACTTTTCGAAAAACTTTCTTTTTTTTTAGTTCTGTGTGTCAAAAATGTTCATTCTGTGAGTAACAGTGGAAAAAAAACAGGCATGAGTGAATTGTCACGATATGACTGATTTGGAGTAAATTTGATGCTATCTCCGGCAGGAAGCGAGCTAGAGCGCTGAAAATGTGGCTATACGCACTTTCATGAAAACACGCTTCTTTGAGGTTTTAAGCTCGGAACGTGAATCTGTGCATGTTTCTGGCCTGGGAACTGCTTCAGATCACTGTGGAATGCATATGTGGTATTGATTGGTGCACTGGGCATGTATTGCCATTGGGAAGTGAACACAAGCTTCCGAAGTGAAAATATCTACTTTTTATAAAACTTTCTCTTTTTTTAGTTCTGTGTGTCAAAAATGTTCATTCTGTTAGTAACAGTGGGAAAGTAACAATCATGAGTGAATTGTCAGGATGTGACTGAATTGGACTAAATTTGATGCTATCTCTGCCAGGAAGCGAGCTAGAGCGCTGAAACTGTGGCTATAAGCACTTTCATTAAAACACACTTCTTTGAGGTTATAAGCTCAGAACGTGAATCTGTGCATGTTTCTGGCTTGGGAACTGCTTCAGATCACTTTGCAATGCATATGTGCTATTGATTGGTCCTTTGAGCATGTATTGCCTTTATGAAGTGAACACAAGCTTCCGAAGTGAAAATATCTACTTTTTATAAAACTTTCTCTTTTTTTAGTTCTGTGTGTCAAAAATGTTCATTCTGTTAGTAACAGTGGGAAAGTAACAATCATGAGTGAATTGTCAGGATGTGACTGAATTTGATGCTATCTCTGCCAGGAAGCGAGCTAGAGCGCTGAAACTGTGGCTATAAGCACTTTCATTAAAACACACTTCTTTGAGGTTATAAGCTCAGAACGTGAATCTGTGCATGTTTCTGGCCTGGGAACTGCTTCAGATCACTGTGCTATGCATATATGGTATCGATTGGTGCAAAGTGCATGTCTTGTCATAGGGAAGTGAATATAAGCTTCTGAAGTGAAAATATCCACTTTTTAAAAAACTTTCTTTTTTTTAGTTCTGTGTGTCAAAAATGTTCATTCTGTGAGTAACAGTGTGAAAGTGACAAACATGAGTGAATTGTCACGATATGACTGAATTGGAGTAAATTTGCTGCTATCTCCGCCAGGAAGCGAGCTAGAGCCCTGAAACTGTGGTTATACGCACTTTCATGAAAACACGCTTCTTTGAGGTTTTAAGCTCAGAACGTGAATCTGTGCATGTTTCTGGCCTGGGAACTGCTTCAGATCACTGTGGAATGCATATAATGTATCAATTGGTGCAATGTGTTTGTCTTGTCATAGGGAAGTGAATATAAGCTTCTGAAGTGAAAATATCCACTTTTTAAAAAACTTTCTTTTTTTTTTAGTTCTGTGTGTCAAAAATGTTCATTCTGTGAGAAACAGTGGAAAAGTAACAGTCATGAGTGAATTGTCACGATATGACTGAATTGGAGTAAATTTGCTGCTATCTCCGCCAGGAAGCGAGCTAGAGCCCTGAAACTGTGGCTCTAAGCACTTTCATGAAAACACGCTTCTTTGAGGTTTTAAGCTCAGAACGTGAATCTGTGCATGTTTCTGGCCTGGTAACTGCTTCAGATCACTGGGCAATGCATATATGGTATCGAATGGTCCTTTGTGCATGTATTGCAATTGGGAAGTGAATATAAGCTTCTGAAGTGAATATGTGCACTTTTTAAAAAAACTTCTTTTTTTTAGTTCAGCGTGTCGAAAATGTTCATTCTGTGCGTAACTCAGTTGGAAAGTGACAAACATGAGTGAATTGTCATTATATGACTGAATTGGAGTGAATTTGCTGCTATCTCTGTAAGGAAGCGAGCTAGAGCGCTGAAACTGAGGCTATACGCACTTTCATGAAAACACGCTTCTTTGAGGTTTTAAGCTCAGAACGTGAATCTGTGCATGTTTCTAGCCTGGGAATTGCTTCAGATCACTGTGCTATGCATATATGGTATCGATTTGTGCAATGTGCATGTCTTGCCATAGGGAAGTGAATATAAGCTTCTGAATTTAAAATATTCACTTTTTAAAAAACTTTCTTTTTTTTTAGTTCTGTGTGTCAAAAATGTTCATTCTGTGAGTAACAGTGGAAAAAAAACAGGCATGAGTGAATTGTCACGATATGACTGATTTGGAGTAAATTTGATGCTATCTCCGGCAGGAAGCGAGCTAGAGCGCTGAAAATGTGGCTATACGCACTTTCATGAAAACACGCTTCTTTGAGGTTTTAAGCTCGGAACGTGAATCTGTGCATGTTTCTGGCCTGGGAACTGCTGCAGATCACTGTGGAATGCATATGTGGTATTGATTGGTGCACTGGGCATGTATTGCCATTGGGAAGTGAACACAAGCTTCCGAAGTGAAAATATCTACTTTTTATAAAACTTTCTCTTTTTTTAGTTCTGTGTGTCAAAAATGTTCATTCTGCTAGTAACAGTGGGAAGGTAACAATCATGAGTGAATTGTCAGGATGTGACTGAATTGGACTAAATTTGATGCTATCTCTGCCAGGAAGCGAGCTAGAGCGCTGAAACTGTGGCGATAAGCACTTTCATTAAAACACACTTCTTTGAGGTTATAAGCTCAGAACGTGAATCTGTGCATGTTTCTGGCTTGGGAACTGCTTCAGATCACTTTGCAATGCATATGTGCTATTGATTGGTCCTTTGAGCATGTATTGCTTTGGGAAGTGAACACAAGCTTCTGAAGTGAAAATATCTACTTTTTATAAAACTTTCATTTTTTTTAAATTCTGTGTGTCAAAAATGTTCATTCTGTGAGTAACAGTGGGAAAGTGACAAACATGAGTGAATTCTCACGATATGACTGAATTGGAGTTAATATGCTGCTATCTCTGTAAGGAAGCGAGCTAGAGCGCTGAAACTGTGGCTATACGCACTTTCATGAAAACACGCTTCTTTGAGGTTTTAAGCTCAGAACGTGAATCTGTGCATGTTTCTGGCCTGGATACTGCTTCAGATCACTGGGCAATGCATATATGGTATCGAATGGTCCTTTGTGCATGTATTGCCATTGGGAAGTGAATATAAGCTTCTGAAGTGAATATATGCACTTTTTAAAAACTTTCTTTTTTTTTTAGTTCAGCGTGTCAAAAATGTTCATTCTGTGCGTAACACAGAAGGAAAGTGACAAAAATGAGTGAATTGTCATTATATGACTGAATTGGAGTGAATTTGCTGCTATCTCTGTAAGGAAGCGAGCAAGAGCGCTGAAACTGAGGCTATACGCACTTTCAAGAAAACACGCTTCTTTGAGGTTTTAAGCTCAGAACGTGAATCTGTGCATGTTTCTAGCCTGGGAATTGCTTCAGATCACTGTGCTATGCATATATGGTATCGATTTGTGCAATGTGCATGTCTTGCCATAGGGAAGTGAATATAAGCTTTTGAATTTAAAATATTCACTTTTTAAAAAACTTTCTTTTTTTTTTAGTTCTGTGTGTCAAAAATGTTCATTCTGTGAGTAACAGTGGAAAAAAAACAGGCATGAGTGAATTGTCACGATATGACTGATTTGGAGTAAATTTGATGCTATCTCCGGCAGGAAGCGAGCTAGAGCGCTGAAACTGTGGCTATACGCACTTTCATGAAAACACGCTTCTTTGAGGTTTTAAGCTCGGAACGTGAATCTGTGCATGTTTCTGGCCTGGGAACTGCTTCAGATCACTGTGGAATGCATATTTGGTATTGATTGGTGCACTGGGCATGTATTGCCATTGGGAAGTGAACACAAGCTTCCGAAGTGAAAATATCTACTTTTTATAAAACTTTCTCTTTTTTTAGTTCTGTGTGTCAAAAATGTTCATTCTGTTAGTAACAGTGGGAAAGTAACAATCATGAGTGAATTGTCAGGATATGACTGAATTGGACTAAATTTGATGCTATCTCTGCCAGGAAGCGAGCTAGAGCGCTGAAACTGTGGCTATACGCACTTTCATGAAAACACACTTCTTTGAGGTTTTAAGCTCAGAACGTGAATCTGTGCATGTTTCTGGCTTGGGAACTGCTTCAGATCACTTTGCAATGCATATGTGCTATTGATTGGTCCTTTGAGCATGTATTGCCTTTATGAAGTGAACACAAGCTTCTGAAGTGAAGATATCTACTTTTTATAAAACTTTCTATTTTTTTTTAGTTCTGTGAGTCAAAAATGTTCATTCTGTGAGAAACAGTGGGAAAGTGACAAACATGAGTGAATTGTCACTATATGACTGAATTGGAGTTAATATGCTGCTATCTCTGTAAGGAAGCGAGCTAGAGCGCTGAAACTGTGGCTATACGCACTTTCATGAAAACACGCTTCTTTGAGGTTTTAAGCTCAGAACGTGAATCTGTGCATGTTTCTGGCCTGGGAACTGCTTCAGATCACTGTGCTATGCATATATGGTATCGATTGGTGCAAAGTGCATGTCTTGTCATAGGGAAGTGAATATAAGCTTCTGAAGTGAAAATATCCACTTTTTAAAAAACTTTCTTTTTTTTTAGTTCTGTGTGTCAAAAATGTTCATTCTGTGAGTAACAGTGTGAAAGTGACAAACATGAGTGAATTGTCACTATATGACTGAATTGGAGTTAATATGCTGCTATCTCTGTAAGGAAGCGAGCTAGAGCGCTGAAACTGTGGCTATACGCACTTTCATGAAAACACGCTTCTTTGAGGTTTTAAGCTCAGAACGTGAATCTGTGCATGTTTCTGGCCTGGTAACTGCTTCAGATCACTGGGCAATGCATATATGGTATCGAATGGTCCTTTGTGCATGTATTGCAATTGGGAAGTGAATATAAGCTTCTGAAGTGAATATGTGCACTTTTTAAAAAAACTTCTTTTTTTTTAGTTCAGCGAGTCGAAAATGTTCATTCTGTGCGTAACTCAGTAGGAAAGTGACAAACATGAGTGAATTGTCATTATATGACTGAATTGGAGTGAATTTGCTGCTATCTCTGTAAGGAAGCGAGCTAGAGCGCTGAAACTGAGGCTATACGCACTTTCATGAAAACACGCTTCTTTGAGGTTTTAAGCTCAGAACGTGAATCTGTGCATGTTTCTGGCCTGGGAACTGCTTCAGATCACTGTGGAATGCATATATGGTATCGATTGGTGCAAAGTGCATGTCTTGTCATAGGGAAGTGAATATAAGCTTCTGAAGTGAAAATATCCACTTTTTAAAAAACTTTCTTTTTTTTTAGTTCTGTGTGTCAAAAATGTTCATTCTGTGAGTAACAGTGGAAAAGTAACAGTCATGAGTGAATTGTCACGATATGACTGAATTGGAGTAAATTTGCTGCTATCTCCGCCAGGAAGCGAGCTAGAGCCCTGAAACTGTGGCTATAAGCACTTTCATGAAAACACGCTTCTTTGAGGTTTTAAGCTCAGAACGTGAATCTGTGCATGTTTCTGGCCTGGTAACTGCTTCAGATCACTGGGCAATGCATATATGGTATCGAATGGTCCTTTGTGCATGTATTGCAATTGGGAAGTGAATATAAGCTTCTGAAGTGAATATGTGCACTTTTTAAAAAAACTTCTTTTTTTTTAGTTCAGCGAGTCGAAAATGTTCATTCTGTGCGTAACTCAGTAGGAAAGTGACAAACATGAGTGAATTGTCATTATATGACTGAATTGGAGTGAATTTGCTGCTATCTCTGTCAGGAAGCGAGCTAGAGCGCTGAAACTGAGGCTATACGCACTTTCATGAAACGCGCTTCTTTGAGGTTTTAAGCTCAGAACGTGAATCTGTGCATGTTTCTGGCCTGGGAACTGCTTCAGATCACTGTGGAATGCATATATGGTATCGATTGGTGCAAAGTGCATGTCTTGTCATAGGGAAGTGAATATAAGCTTCTGAAGTGAAAATATCCACTTTTTAAAAAACTTTCTTTTTTTTTAGTTCTGTGTGTCAAAAATGTTCATTCTGTGAGTAACAGTGGAAAAGTAACAGTCATGAGTGAATTGTCACGATATGACTGATTTGGAGTAAATTTGCTGCTATCTCCGCCAGGAAGCGAGCTAGAGCCCTGAAACTGTGGCTATAAGCACTTTCATGAAACGCGCTTCTTTGAGGTTTTAAGCTCGGAACGTGAATCTGTGCATGTTTCTGGCCTGGGAACTGCTTCAGATCACTGTGGAATGCATATGTGGTATTGATTGGTGCACTGGGCATGTATTGCCATTGGGAAGTGAACACAAGCTTCCGAAGTGAAAATATCTACTTTTTATAAAACTTTCTCTTTTTTTAGTTCTGTGTGTCAAAAATGTTCATTCTGCTAGTAACAGTGGGAAAGAAGCGAGCTAGAGCGCTGAAACTGTGGCTATAAGCACTTTCATTAAAACACACTTCTTTGAGGTTATAAGCTCAGAACGTGAATCTGTGCATGATTCTGGCTTGGGAACTGCTTCAGATCACTTTGCAATGCATATGTGCTATTGATTGGTCCTTTGAGCATGTATTGCTTTGGGAAGTGAACACAAGCTTCTGAAGTGAAAATATCTACTTTTTATAAAACTTTCTTTTTTTTTAAATTCTGTGTGTCAAAAATGTTCATTCTGTGAGTAACAGTGTGAAAGTGACAAACATGAGTGAATTCTCACAATATGACTGAATTGGAGTTAATATGCTGCTATCTCTGTAAGGAAGCGAGCTAGAACGCTGAAACTGTGGCTATACGCACTTTCATGAAAACACGCTTCTTTGAGGTTTTAAGCTCAGAACGTGAATCTGTGCATGTTTCTGGCCTGGATACTGCTTCAGATCACTGGGCAATGCATATATGGTATCGAATGGTCCTTTGTGCATGTATTGCCATTGGGAAGTGAATATAAGCTTCTGAAGTGAATATATGCACTTTTTAAAAACTTTCTTTTTTTTTTAGTTCAGCGTGTCAAAAATGTTCATTCTGTGCGTAACTCAGAAGGAAAGTGACAAAAATGAGTGAATTGTCATTATATGACTGAATTGGAGTGAATTTGCTGCTATCTCTGTAAGGAAGCGAGCAAGAGCGCTGAAACTGAGGCTATACGCACTTTCAAGAAAACTCGCTTCTTTGAGGTTTTAAGCTCAGAACGTGAATCTGTGCATGTTTCTAGCCTGGGAATTGCTTCAGATCACTGTGCTATGCATATATGGTATCGATTTGTGCAATGTGCATGTCTTGCCATAGGGAAGTGAATATAAGCTTTTGAATTTAAAATATTCACTTTTTAAAAAACTTTCTTTTTTTTTTAGTTCTGTGTGTCAAAAATGTTCATTCTGTGAGTAACAGTGGAAAAAAAACAGGCATGAGTGAATTGTCACGATATGACTGATTTGGAGTAAATTTGATGCTATCTCCGGCAGGAAGCGAGCTAGAGCGCTGAAACTGTGGCTATACGCACTTTCATGAAAACACGCTTCTTTGAGGTTTTAAGCTCGGAACGTGAATCTGTGCATGTTTCTGGCCTGGGAACTGCTTCAGATCACTGTGGAATGCATATTTGGTATTGATTGGTGCACTGGGCATGTATTGCCATTGGGAAGTGAACACAAGCTTCCGAAGTGAAAATATCTACTTTTTATAAAACTTTCTCTTTTTTTAGTTCTGTGTGTCAAAAATGTTCATTCTGTTAGTAACAGTGGGAAAGTAACAATCATGAGTGAATTGTCAGGATATGACTGAATTGGACTAAATTTGATGCTATCTCTGCCAGGAAGCGAGCTAGAGCGCTGAAACTGTGGCTATAAGCACTTTCATTAAAACACACTTCTTTGAGGTTATAAGCTCAGAACGTGAATCTGTGCATGTTTCTGGCTTGGGAACTGCTTCAGATCACTTTGCAATGCATATGTGCTATTGATTGGTCCTTTGAGCATGTATTGCCTTTATGAAGTGAACACAAGCTTCTGAAGTGAAGATATCTACTTTTTATAAAACTTTCTATTTTTTTTTAGTTCTGTGTGTCAAAAATGTTCATTCTGTGAGAAACAGTGGGAAAGTGACAAACATGAGTGAATTGTCACTATATGACTGAATTGGAGTTAATATGCTGCTATCTCTGTAAGGAAGCGAGCTAGAGCGCTGAAACTGTGGCTATACGCACTTTCATGAAAACACGCTTCTTTGAGGTTTTAAGCTCAGAACGTGAATCTGTGCATGTTTCTGGCCTGGGAACTGCTTCAGATCACTGTGCTATGCATATATGGTATCGATTGGTGCAAAGTGCATGTCTTGTCATAGGGAAGTGAATATAAGCTTCTGAAGTGAAAATATCCACTTTTTAAAAAACTTTCTTTTTTTTTAGTTCTGTGTGTCAAAAATGTTCATTCTGTGAGTAACAGTGTGAAAGTGACAAACATGAGTGAATTGTCACGATATGACTGAATTGGAGTAAATTTGCTGCTATCTCCGCCAGGAAGCGAGCTAGAGCCCTGAAACTGTGGCTATACGCACTTTCATGAAAACACGCTTCTTTGAGGTTTTAAGCTCAGAACGTGAATCTGTGCATGTTTCTGGCCTGGGAACTGCTTCAGATCACTGTGGAATGCATATAATGTATCAATTGGTGCAATTTGTTTGTCTTGTCATAGGGAAGTGAATATAAGCTTCTGAAGTGAAAATATCCACTTTTTAAAAAACTTTCTTTTTTTTTAGTTCTGTGTGTCAAAAATGTTCATTCTGTGAGTAACAGTGGAAAAGTAACAGTCATGAGTGAATTGTCACGATATGACTGAATTGGAGTAAATTTGCTGCTATCTCCGCCAGGAAGCGAGCTAGAGCCCTGAAACTGTGGCTATAAGCACTTTCATGAAAACACGCTTCTTTGAGGTTTTAAGCTCAGAACGTGAATCTGTGCATGTTTCTGGCCTGGTAACTGCTTCAGATCACTGGGCAATGCATATATGGTATAGAATGGTCCTTTGTGCATGTATTGCAATTGGGAAGTGAATATAAGCTTCTGAAGTGAATATATGCACTTTTTAAAAAAACTTCTTTTTTTTTAGTTCAGCGTGTCGAAAATGTTCATTCTGTGCGTAACTCAGTAGGAAAGTGACAAACATGAGTGAATTGTCACGATATGACTGAATTGGAGTGAATTTGCTGCTATCTCTGTAAGGAAGCGAGCTAGAGCGCTGAAACTGTGGCTAAATGCACTTTCATGAAAACACGCTTCTTTGAGGTTTCAAGCTTGGATCGTGAATCTGTGCATGCTTCTGGCCTGGGAACTGCTTCAGATCACTGTGGAATGCATATGTGGTATTGATTGGTGCACTGGGCATGTATTGCCATTGGGAAGTGAACACAAGCTTCTGAAGTGAAAATATCTACTTTTTATAAAACTTTCTCTTTTTTTATTTCTGTGTGTCAAAAATGTTCATTCGGTGAGTAACAGTGGGAAAGTGACAATCATGAGTGAATTGTCAGGATATGACTGAATTGGACTAAATTTGATGCTATCTCTGCCAGGAAGCGAGCTAGAGCGCTGAAACTGTGGCTAAATGCACTTTCATGAAAACACGCTTCTTTGAGGTTTCAAGCTTGGATCGTGAATCTGTGCATGCTTCTGGCCTGGGAACTGCTTCAGATCACTGTGGAATGCATATGTGGTATTGATTGGTGCACTGGGCATGTATTGCCATTGGGAAGTGAACACAAGCTTCTGAAGTGAAAATATCTACTTTTTATAAAACTTTCTCTTTTTTTAGTTCTGTGTGTCAAAAATGTTCATTCTGTGAGTAACAGTGGGAAAGTAACAATCATGAGTGAATTGTCAGGATATGACTGAATTGGACTAAATTTGATGCCATCTCTGCCAGGAAGCGAGCTAGAGCGCTGAAACGGTGGCTATAAGCACTTTCATTAAAACACACTTCTTTGAGGTTTTAAGCTCAGAACGTGAATCTGTGCATGTTTCTGGCTTGGGAACTGCTTCAGATCACTTTGCAATGCATATGTGCTATTGATTGGTCCTTTGAGCATGTATTGCCTTTGGGAAGTGAACACAAGCTTCTGAAGTGAAAATATCTACTTTTTATAAAACTTTTTTTTAATTCTGTGTGTCAAAAATGTTCATTCTGTGAGTAACAGTGGGAAAGTGAGAAACATGAGTGAATTGTCACGATATGACTGAATTGGAGTTAATATGCTGCTATCTCTGTAAGGAAGCGAGCTAGAGCGCTGAAACTGTGACTATACGCACTTTCATGAAAACACGCTTCTTTGAGGTTTTAAGCTCAGAACGTGAATCTGTGCATGTTTCTGGCTTGGGAACTGCTTCAGATCACTTTGCAATGCATATGTGCTATTGATTGGTCCTTTGTGCATGTATTGCCATTGGGAAGTGAATATAAGCTTCTGAAGTGAATATATGCACTTTTTAAAAACTTTCTTTTTTTTTAGTTCAGCGTGTCAAAAATGTTCATTCTGTGCGTAACTCAGAAGGAAAGTGACAAAAATGAGTGAATTGTCATTATATGACTGAATTGGAGTGAATTTGCTGCTATCTCTGTAAGGAAGCGAGCTAGAGCGCTGAAACTGAGGCTATACGCACTTTCATGAAAACACGCTTCTTTGAGGTTTTAAGCTCAGAACGTGAATCTGTGCATGTTTCTAGCCTGGGAATTGCTTCAGATCACTGTGCTATGCATATATGGTATCGATTTGTGCAATGTGCATGTCTTGCCATAGGGAAGTGAATATAAGCTTCTGAATTTAAAATATTCACTTTTTAAAAAACTTTATTTTTTTTAGTTCTGTGTGTCAAAAATGTTCATTCTGTGAGTAACAGTGGGAAAGTGAGAAACATGAGTGAATTGTCACGATATGACTGAACTGGAGTAAATTTGCTGCTATCTCCGCCAGGAAGCGAGCTAGAGCGCTGAAACTGTGGCTATTCGCACTTTCATGAAAACACGCTTCTTTGAGGTTTTAAGCTCAGAACGTGAATCTGTGCATGTTTCTGGCCTGGTAACTGCTTCAGATCACTGGGCAATGCATATATGGTATCGAATGGTCCTTTGTGCATGTATTGCAATTGGGAAGTGAATATAAGCTTCTGAAGTGAATATATGCACTTTTTAAAAAAACTTTTTTTTTAGTTCAGCGTGTCGAAAATGTTCATTCTGTGCGTAACTCAGTAGGAAAGTGACAAACATGAGTGAATTGTCATTATATGACTGAATTGGAGTGAATTTGCTGCTATCTCTGTAAGGAAGCGAGCTAGAGCGCTGAAACTGTGGCTAAATGCACTTTCATGAAAACACGCTTCTTTGAGGTTTTAAGCTTGGATCGTGAATCTGTGCATGCTTCTGGCCTGGGAACTGCTTCAGATCACTGTGGAATGCATATGTGGTATTGATTGGTGCACTGGGCATGTATTGCCATTGGGAAGTGAACACAAGCTTCTGAAGTGAAAATATCTACTTTTTATAAAACTTTCTCTTTTTTTAGTTCTGTGTGTCAAAAATGTTCATTCGGTGAGTAACAGTGGGAAAGTGACAATCATGAGTGAATTGTCAGGATATGACTGAATTGGACTAAATTTGATGCTATCTCTGCCAGGAAGCGAGCTAGAGCGCTGAAACTGTGGCTAAATGCACTTTCATGAAAACACGCTTCTTTGAGGTTTTAAGCTTGGATCGTGAATCTGTGCATGCTTCTGGCCTGGGAACTGCTTCAGATCACTGTGGAATGCATATGTGGTATTGATTGGTGCACTGGGCATGTATTGCCATTGGGAAGTGAACACAAGCTTCTGAAGTGAAAATATCTACTTTTTATAAAACTTTCTCTTTTTTTAGTTCTGTGTGTCAAAAATGTTCATTCTGTGAGTAACAGTGGGAAAGTAACAATCTTGAGTGAATTGTCAGGATATGACTGAATTGGACTAAATTTGATGCTATCTCTGCCAGGAAGCGAGCTAGAGCGCTGAAACTGTGGCTATAAGCACTTTCATTAAAACACACTTCTTTGAGGTTTTAAGCTCAGAACGTGAATCTGTGCATGTTTCTGGCTTGGGAACTGCTTTAGATCACTTTGCAATGCATATGTGCTATTGATTGGTCCTTTGAGCATGTATTGCCTTTGGGAAGTGAAGACAAGCTTCTGAAGTGAAAATATCTACTTTTTATAAAACTTTCTTTTTTTTAAATTCTGTGTGTCAAAAATGTTCATTCTGTGAGTAACAGTGGGAAAGTGACAAACATGAGTGAATTGTCACGATATGACTGAATTGGAGTTAATATGCTGCTATCTCTGTAAGGAAACGAGCTAGAGCGCTGAAACTGTGGCTATACGCACTTTCATGAAAACACGCTTCTTTGAGGTTTTAAGCTCAGAACGTGAATCTGTGCATGTTTCTGGCCTGGATACTGCTTCAGATCACTGGGCAATGCATATATGGTATCGAATGGTCCTTTGTGCATTTATTGCCATTGGGAAGTGAATATAAGCTTCTGAAGTGAATATATGCACGTTTTAAAAACTTTCTTTTTTTTTTAGTTCAGCGTGTCAAAAATGTTCATTCTGTGCGTAACTCAGAAGGAAAGTTACAAAAATGAGTGAATTGTCATTATATGACTGAATTGGAGTGAATTTGCTGCTATCTCTGTAAGGAAGCGAGCTAGAGCGCTGAAACTGAGGCTATACGCACTTTCATTAAAAACACGCTTCTTTGAGGTTTTAAGCTCAGAACGTGAATCTGTGCATGTTTCTAGCCTGGGAATTGCTTCAGATCACTGTGCTATGCATATATGGTATCGATTTGTGCAATGTGCATGTCTTGCCATAGGGAAGTGAATATAAGCTTCTGAATTTAAAATATTCACTTTTTAAAAAACTTTCTTTTTTTTTAGTTCTGTGTGTCAAAAATGTTCATTCTGTGAGTAACAGTGGGAAAGTGAGAAAAATGAGTGAATTGTCACGATATGACTGAATTGGAGTAAATTTGCTGCTATCTCCGCCAGGAAGCGAGCTAGAGCGCTGAAACTGTGGCTATTCGCACTTTCATGAAAACACGCTTCTTTGAGGTTTTAAGCTCAGAACGTGAATCTGTGCATGTTTCTGGCCTGAGAACTGCTTCAGATCACTGTGGAATGCATATATAGTATCAATTGGTGCAATGTGTTTGTCTTGTCATAGGGAAGTGAATATAAGCTTCTGAAGTGAAAATATCCACTTTTTAAAAAACTTTCTTTTTTTTTAGTTCTGTGTGTCAAAAATGTTCATTCTGTGAGTAACAGTGTGAAAGTGACAAACATGAGTAAATTGTCACGATATGACTGAATTGGAGTTAATATGCTGCTATCTCCGCCAGGAAGCGAGCTAGAGCGCTGAAACTGTGGCTATACGCACTTTCATGAAAACACGCTTCTTTGAGGTTTTAAGCTCAGAACGTGAATCTGTGCATGTTTCTGGCCTGGGAACTGCTTCAGATCACTGTGCTATGCATATATGGTATCGATTGGTGCAATGTGCATTTCTTGTCATAGAGAAGTGAATATAAGCTTCTGAAGTGAAAATATCCACTTTTTAAAAAACTTTCTCTTTTTTTAGTTCTATGTGTCAAAAATGTTCATTCTGTGAGTAACAGTGTGAAAGTGACAAACATGAGTGAATTGTCACGATATGACTGAATTGGAGTAAATTTGCTGCTATCTCCGCCAGGAAGCGAGCTAGAGCCCTGAAACTGTGGCTATACGCACTTTCATGAAAACACGCTTCTTTGAGGTTTTAAGCTCAGAACGTGAATCTGAGCATGTTTCTGGCCTGGGAACTGCTTCAGATCACTGTGGAATGCATATAATGTATCAATTGGTGCAATGTGTTTGTCTTGTCATAGGGAAGTGAATATAAGCTTCTGAAGTGAAAATATCCACTTTTTAAAAAACTTTCTTTTTTTTTAGTTCTGTGTGTCAAAAATGTTCATTCTGTGAGAAACAGTGGAAAAGTAACAGTCATGAGTGAATTGTCACGATATGACTGAATTGGAGTAAATTTGCTGCTATCTCCGCCAGGAAGCGAGCTAGAGCCCTGAAACTGTGGCTATACGCACTTTCATGAAAACACGCTTCTTTGAGGTTTTAAGCTCAGAACGTGAATCTGTGCATGTTTCTGGCCTGGTAACTGCTTCAGATCACTGGACAATGCATATATGGTATAGAATGGTCCTTTGTGCATGTATTGCAATTGGGAAGTGAATATAAGCTTCTGAAGTGAAAAAATGCACTTTTTAAAAAAACTTCTTTTTTTTTAGTTCAGCGTGTCGAAAATGTTCATTCTGTGCGTAACTCAGTAGGAAAGTGACAAACATGAGTGAATTGTCATTATATGACTGAATTGGAGTGAAGTTGCTGCTATCTCTGTAAGGAAGCGAGCTAGAGCGCTGAAACTGTGGCTAAATGCACTTTCATGAAAACACGCTTCTTTGAGGTTTTAAGCTTGGATCGTGAATCTGTGCATGCTTCTGGCCTGGGAACTGCTTCAGATCACTGTGGAATGCATATGTGGTATTGATTGGTGCACTGGGCATGTATTGCCATTGGGAAGTGAACACAAGCTTCTGAAGTGAAAATATCTACTTTTTATAAAACTTTCTCTTTTTTTAGTTCTGTGTGACAAAAATGTTCATTCGGTGAGTAACAGTGGGAAAGTAACAATCATGAGTGAATTGTCAGGATATGACTGAATTGGACTAAATTTGATGCTATCTCTGCCAGGAAGCGAGCTAGAGCGCTGAAACTGTGGCTATAAGCACTTTCATTAAAACACACTTCTTTGAGGTTTTAAGCTCAGAACGTGAATCTGTGCATGTTTCTGGCTTGGGAACTGCTTCAGATCACTTTGCAATGCATATGTGCTATTGATTGGTCCTTTGAGCATGTATTGCCTTTGGGAAGTGAACACAAGCTTCTGAAGTGAAAATATCTACTTTTTATAAAACTTTCTTTTTTTTTTAGTTCTGTGTGTCAAAAATGTTCATTCTGTGAGTAACAGTGGGAAAGTGAAAAACATGAGTGAATTGTCACTATATGACTGAATTGGAGTTAATATGCTGCTATCTCTGTAAGGAAGCGAGCTAGAGCGCTGAAACTGTGGCTATACGCACTTTCATGAAAACACGCTTCTTTGAGGTTTTAAGCTCAGAACGTGAATCTGTGCATGTTTCTGGCCTGGGAACTGCTTCAGATCACTGGGCAATGCATATATGGTATCGAATGGTCCTTTGTGCATGTATTGCAATTGGGAAGTGAATATAAGCTTCTGAAGTGAATATGTGCACTTTTTAAAAAAACTTCTTTTTTTTTAGTTCAGCGAGTCGAATATGTTCATTCTGTGCGTTACTCAGTAGGAAAGTGACAAACATGAGTGAATTGTCATTATATGACTGAATTGGAGTGAATTTGCTGCTATCTCTGTAAGGAAGCGAGCTAGAGCGCTGAAACTGAGGCTATACGCACTTTCATGAAAACACGCTTCTTTGAGGTTTTAAGCTCAGAACGTGAATCTGTGCATGTTTCTGGCCTGGGAACTGCTTCAGATCACTGTGGAATGCATATATGGTATCGATTGGTGCAAAGTGCATGTCTTGTCATAGGGAAGTGAATATAAGCTTCTGAAGTGAAAATATCCACTTTTTAAAAAACTTTCTTTTTTTTTAGTTCTGTGTGTCAAAAATGTTCATTCTGTGAGTAACAGTGGAAAAGTAACAGTCATGAGTGAATTGTCACGATATGACTGAATTGGAGTAAATTTGCTGCTATCTCCGCCAGGAAGCGAGCTAGAGCCCTGAAACTGTGGCTATAAGCACTTTCATGAAAACACGCTTCTTTGAGGTTTTAAGCTCAGAACGTGAATCTGTGCATGTTTCTAGCCTGGTAACTGCTTCAGGTCACTGGGCAATGCATATATGGTATCGAATGGTCCTTTGTGCATGTATTGCAATTGGGAAGTGAATATAAGCTTCTGAAGTGAATATGTGCACTTTTTAAAAAAACTTCTTTTTTTTTAGTTCAGCGAGTCGAAAATGTTCATTCTGTGCGTAACTCAGTAGGAAAGTGACAAACATGAGTGAATTGTCATTATATGACTGAATTGGAGTGAATTTGCTGCCATCTCTGTAAGGAAGCGAGCTAGAGCGCTGAAACTGAGGCTATACGCACTTTCATGAAACGCGCTTCTTTGAGGTTTTAAGCTCAGAACGTGAATCTGTGCATGTTTCTGGCCTGGGAACTGCTTCAGATCACTGTGGAATGCATATATGGTATCGATTGGTGCAAAGTGCATGTCTTGTCATAGGGAAGTGAATATAAGCTTCTGAAGTGAAAATATCCACTTTTTAAAAAACTTTCTTTTTTTTTAGTTCTGTGTGTCAAAAATGTTCATTCTGTGAGTAACAGTGGAAAAGTAACAGTCATGAGTGAATTGTCACGATATGACTGAATTGGAGTAAATTTGCTGCTATCTCCGCCAGGAAGCGAGCTAGAGCCCTGAAACTGTGGCTATAAGCACTTTCATGAAAACACGCTTCTTTGAGGTTTTAAGCTCAGAACGTGAATCTGTGCATGTTTCTAGCGTGGGAATTGCTTCAGATCACTGTGCTATGCATATATGGTATCGATTTGTGCAATGTGCATGTCTTGCCATAGGGAAGTGAATATAAGCTTCTGAATTTAAAATATTCACTTTTTAAAAAACTTTCTTTTTTTTTAGTTCTGTGTGTCAAAAATGTTCATTCTGTGAGTAACAGTGGAAAAAAAACAGGCATGAGTGAATTGTCACGATATGACTGATTTGGAGTAAATTTGATGCTATCTCCGGCAGGAAGCGAGCTAGAGCGCTGAAAATGTGGCTATACGCACTTTCATGAAAACACGCTTCTTTGAGGTTTTAAGCTCGGAACGTGAATCTGTGCATGTTTCTGGCCTGGGAACTGCTTCAGATCACTGTGGAATGCATATGTGGTATTGATTGGTGCACTGGGCATGTATTGCCATTGGGAAGTGAACACAAGCTTCCGAAGTGAAAATATCTACTTTTTATAAAACTTTCTCTTTTTTTAGTTCTGTGTGTCAAAAATGTTCATTCTGCTAGTAACAGTGGGAAAGTAACAATCATGAGTGAATTGTCAGGATGTGACTGAATTGGACTAAATTTGATGCTATCTCTGCCAGGAAGCGAGCTAGAGCGCTGAAACTGTGGCTATAAGCACTTTCATTAAAACACACTTCTTTGAGGTTATAAGCTCAGAACGTGAATCTGTGCATGTTTCTGGCTTGGGAACTGCTTCAGATCACTTTGCAATGCATATGTGCTATTGATTGGTCCTTTGAGCATGTATTGCTTTGGGAAGTGAACACAAGCTTCTGAAGTGAAAATATCTACTTTTTATAAAACTTTCTTTTTTTTTAAATTCTGTGTGTCAAAAATGTTCATTCTGTGAGTAACAGTGTGAAAGTGACAAACATGAGTGAATTCTCACGATATGACTGAATTGGAGTTAATATGCTGCTATCTCTGTAAGGAAGCGAGCTAGAGCGCTGAAACTGTGGCTATACGCACTTTCATGAAAACACGCTTCTTTGAGGTTTTAAGCTCAGAACGTGAATCTGTGCATGTTTCTGGCCTGGATACTGCTTCAGATCACTGGGCAATGCATATATGGTATCGAATGGTCCTTTGTGCATGTATTGCCATTGGGAAGTGAATATAAGCTTCTGAAGTGAATATATGCACTTTTTAAAAACTTTCTTTTTTTTTTAGTTCAGCGTGTCAAAAATGTTCATTCTGTGCGTAACTCAGAAGGAAAGTGACAAAAATGAGTGAATTGTCATTATATGACTGAATTGGAGTGAATTTGCTGCTATCTCTGTAAGGAAGCGAGCAAGAGCGCTGAAACTGAGGCTATACGCACTTTCAAGAAAACACGCTTCTTTGAGGTTTTAAGCTCAGAACGTGAATCTGTGCATGTTTCTAACCTGGGAATTGCTTCAGATCACTGTGCTATGCATATATGGTATCGATTTGTGCAATGTGCATGTCTTGCCATAGGGAAGTGAATATAAGCTTTTGAATTTAAAATATTCACTTTTTAAAAAACTTTCTTTTTTTTTTAGTTCTGTGTGTCAAAAATGTTCATTCTGTGAGTAACAGTGGAAAAAAAACAGGCATGAGTGAATTGTCACGATATGACTGATTTGGAGTAAATTTGATGCTATCTCCGGCAGGAAGCGAGCTAGAGCGCTGAAACTGTGGCTATACGCACTTTCATGAAAACACGCTTCTTTGAGGTTTTAAGCTCGGAACGTGAATCTGTGCATGTTTCTGGCCTGGGAACTGCTTCAGATCACTGTGGAATGCATATTTGGTATTGATTGGTGCACTGGGCATGTATTGCCATTGGGAAGTGAACACAAGCTTCCGAAGTGAAAATATCTACTTTTTATAAAACTTTCTCTTTTTTTAGTTCTGTGTGTCAAAAATGTTCATTCTGTTAGTAACAGTGGGAAAGTAACAATCATGAGTGAATTGTCAGGATATGACTGAATTGGACTAAATTTGATGCTATCTCTGCCAGGAAGCGAGCTAGAGCGCTGAAACTGTGGCTATAAGCACTTTCATTAAAACACACTTCTTTGAGGTTATAAGCTCAGAACGTGAATCTGTGCCTGTTTCTGGCTTGGGAACTGCTTCAGATCACTTTGCAATGCATATGTGCTATTGATTGGTCCTTTGAGCATGTATTGCCTTTATGAAGTGAACACAAGCTTCTGAAGTGAAGATATCTACTTTTTATAAAACTTTCTATTTTTTTTTAGTTCTGTGTGTCAAAAATGTTCATTCTGTGAGAAACAGTGGGAAAGTGACAAACATGAGTGAATTGTCACTATATGACTGAATTGGAGTTAATATGCTGCTATCTCTGTAAGGAAGCGAGCTAGAGCGCTGAAACTGTGGCTATACGCACTTTCATGAAAACACGCTTCTTTGAGGTTTTAAGCTCAGAACGTGAATCTGTGCATGTTTCTGGCCTGGGAACTGCTTCAGATCACTGTGCTATGCATATATGGTATCGATTGGTGCAAAGTGCATGTCTTGTCATAGGGAAGTGAATATAAGCTTCTGAAGTGAAAATATCCACTTTTTAAAAAACTTTCTTTTTTTTTTAGTTCTGTGTGTCAAAAATGTTCATTCTGTGAGTAACAGTGTGAAAGTGACAAACATGAGTGAATTGTCACGATATGACTGAATTGGAGTAAATTTGCTGCTATCTCCGCCAGGAAGCGAGCTAGAGCCCTGAAACTGTGGCTATAAGCACTTTCATGAAAACACGCTTCTTTGAGGTTTTAAGCTCAGAACGTGAATATGTGCATGTTTCTAGCCTGGGAATTGCTTCAGATCACTGTGCTATGCATATATGGTATCGATTTGTGCAATGTGCATGTCTTGCCATAGGGAAGTGAATATAAGCTTTTGAATTTAAAATATTCACTTTTTAAAAAACTTTCTTTTTTTTTTAGTTCTGTGTGTCAAAAATGTTCATTCTGTGAGTAACAGTGGAAAAAAAACAGGCATGAGTGAATTGTCACGATATGACTGATTTGGAGTAAATTTGATGCTATCTCCGGCAGGAAGCGAGCTAGAGCGCTGAAACTGTGGCTATACGCACTTTCATGAAAACACGCTTCTTTGAGGTTTTAAGCTCGGAACGTGAATCTGTGCATGTTTCTGGCCTGGGAACTGCTTCAGATCACTGTGGAATGCATATTTGGTATTGATTGGTGCACTGGGCATGTATTGCCATTGGGAAGTGAACACAAGCTTCCGAAGTGAAAATATCTACTTTTTATAAAACTTTCTCTTTTTTTAGTTCTGTGTGTCAAAAATGTTCATTCTGTTAGTAACAGTGGGAAAGTAACAATCATGAGTGAATTGTCAGGATATGACTGAATTGGACTAAATTTGATGCTATCTCTGCCAGGAAGCGAGCTAGAGCGCTGAAACTGTGGCTATACGCACTTTCATGAAAACACACTTCTTGAGGTTTTAAGCTCAGAACGTGAATCTGTGCATGTTTCTGGCTTGGGAACTGCTTCAGATCACTTTGCAATGCATATGTGCTATTGATTGGTCCTTTGAGCATGTATTGCCTTTATGAAGTGAACACAAGCTTCTGAAGTGAAGATATCTACTTTTTATAAAACTTTCTATTTTTTTTTAGTTCTGTGTGTCAAAAATGTTCATTCTGTGAGAAACAGTGGGAAAGTGACAAACATGAGTGAATTGTCACTATATGACTGAATTGGAGTTAATATGCTGCTATCTCTGTAAGGAAGCGAGCTAGAGCGCTGAAACTGTGGCTATACGCACTTTCATGAAAACACGCTTCTTTGAGGTTTTAAGCTCAGAACGTGAATCTGTGCATGTTTCTGGCCTGGGAACTGCTTCAGATCACTGTGCTATGCATATATGGTATCGATTGGTGCAAAGTGCATGTCTTGTCATAGGGAAGTGAATATAAGCTTCTGAAGTGAAAATATCCACTTTTTAAAAAACTTTCTTTTTTTTTAGTTCTGTGTGTCAAAAATGGTCATTCTGTGAGTAACAGTGTGAAAGTGACAAACATGAGTGAATTGTCACGATATGACTGAATTGGAGTAAATTTGCTGCTATCTCCGCCAGGAAGTGAGCTAGAGCCCTGAAACTGTGGCTATACGCACTTTCATGAAAACACGCTTCTTTGAGGTTTTAAGCTCAGAACGTGAATCTGTGCATGTTTCTGGCCTGGGAACTGCTTCAGATCACTGTGGAATGCATATAATGTATCAATTGGTGCAATGTGTTTGTCTTGTCATAGGGAAGTGAATATAAGCTTCTGAAGTGAAAATATCCACTTTTTAAAAAACTTTCTTTTTTTTTAGTTCTGTGTGTCAAAAATGTTCATTCTGTGAGTAACAGTGGAAAAGTAACAGTCATGAGTGAATTGTCACGATATGACTGAATTGGAGTAAATTTGCTGCTATCTCCGCCAGGAAGCGAGCTAGAGCCCTGAAACTGTGGCTATAAGCACTTTCATGAAAACACCCTTCTTTGAGGTTTTAAGCTCAGAACGTGAATCTGTGCATGTTTCTGGCCTGGTAACTGCTTCAGATCACTGGGCAATGCATATATGGTATCGAATGGTCCTTTGTGCATGTATTGCAATTGGGAAGTGAATATAAGCTTCTGAAGTGAATATGTGCACTTTTTAAAAAAACTTCTTTTTTTTTAGTTCTGTGTGTCAAAAATGTTCATTCTGTGAGTAACAGTGGGAAAGTGAGAAACATGAGTGAATTGTCATTATATGACTGAATTGGAGTGAATTTGCTGCTATCTCTGTAAGGAAACGAGCTAGAGCGCTGAAACTGTGGCTATACGCACTTTCATGAAAACACGCTTCTTTGAGGTTTTAAGCTCAGAACGTGAATCTGTGCATGTTTCTGGCTTGGGAACTGCTTTAGATCACTTTGCAATGCATATGTGCTATTGATTGGTCCTTTGAGCATGTATTGCCTTTGGGAAGTGAAGACAAGCTTCTGAAGTGAAAATATCTACTTTTTATAAAACTTTCTTTTTTTTAAATTCTGTGTGTCAAAAATGTTCATTCTGTGAGTAACAGTGGGAAAGTGACAAACATGAGTGAATTGTCACGATATGACTGAATTGGAGTTAATATGCTGCTATCTCTGTAAGGAAACGAGCTAGAGCGCTGAAACTGTGGCTATACGCACTTTCATGAAAACACGCTTCTTTGAGGTTTTAAGCTCAGAACGTGAATCTGTGCATGTTTCTGGCCTGGATACTGCTTCAGATCACTGGGCAATGCATATATGGTATCGAATGGTCCTTTGTGCATGTATTGCCATTGGGAAGTGAATATAAGCTTCTGAAGTGAATATATGCACGTTTTAAAAACTTTCTTTTTTTTTTAGTTCAGCGTGTCAAAAATGTTCATTCTGTGCGTAACTCAGAAGGAAAGTGACAAAAATGAGTGAATTGTCATTATATGACTGAATTGGAGTGAATTTGCTGCTATCTCTGTAAGGAAGCGAGCTAGAGCGCTGAAACTGAGGCTATACGCACTTTCATGAAAACACGCTTCTTTGAGGTTTTAAGCTCAGAACGTGAATCTGTGCATGTTTCTAGCCTGGGAATTGCTTCAGATCACTGTGCTATGCATATATGGTATCGATTTGTGCAATGTGCATGTCTTGCCATAGGGAAGTGAATATAAGCTTCTGAATTTAAAATATTCACTTTTTAAAAAACTTTCTTTTTTTTTAGTTCTGTGTGTCAAAAATGTTCATTCTGTGAGTAACAGTGTGAAAGTGACAAACATGAGTAAATTGTCACGATATGACTGAATTGGAGTTAATATGCTGCTATCTCTGTAAGGAAGCGAGCTAGAGCGCTGAAACTGTGGCTATACGCACTTTCATGAAAACACGCTTCTTTGAGGTTTTAAGCTCAGAACGTGAATCTGTGCATGTTTCTGGCCTGGGAACTGCTTCAGATCACTGTGCTATGCATATATGGTATCGATTGGTGCAATGTGCATTTCTTGTCATAGAGAAGTGAATATAAGCTTCTGAAGTGAAAATATCCACTTTTTAAAAAACTTTCTCTTTTTTTAGTTCTATGTGTCAAAAATGTTCATTCTGTGAGTAACAGTGTGAAAGTGACAAACATGAGTGAATTGTCACGATATGACTGAATTGGAGTAAATTTGCTGCTATCTCCGCCAGGAAGCGAGCTAGAGCCCTGAAACTGTGGCTATACGCACTTTCATGAAAACACGCTTCTTTGAGGTTTTAAGCTCAGAACGTGAATCTGAGCATGTTTCTGGCCTGGGAACTGCTTCAGATCACTGTGGAATGCATATAATGTATCAATTGGTGCAATGTGTTTGTCTTGTCATAGGGAAGTGAATATAAGCTTCTGAAGTGAAAATATCCACTTTTTAAAAAACTTTCTTTTTTTTTAGTTCTGTGTGTCAAAAATGTTCATTCTGTGAGAAACAGTGGAAAAGTAACAGTCATGAGTGAATTGTCACGATATGACTGAATCGGAGTAAATTTGCTGCTATCTCCGCCAGGAAGCGAAGTAGAGCCCTGAAACTGTGGCTATACGCACTTTCATGAAAACACGCTTCTTTGAGGTTTTAAGCTCAGAACGTGAATCTGTGCATGTTTCTGGCCTGGTAACTGCTTCAGATCACTGGGCAATGCATATATGGTATAGAATGGTCCTTTGTGCATGTATTGCAATTGGGAAGTGAATATAAGCTTCTGAAGTGAATATATGCACTTTTTAAAAAAACTTCTTTTTTTTTAGTTCAGCGTGTCGAAAATGTTCATTCTGTGCGTAACTCAGTAGGAAAGTGACAAACATGAGTGAATTGTCACGATATGACTGAATTGGAGTGAATTTGCTGCTATCTCTGTAAGGAAGCGAGCTAGAGCGCTGAAACTGTGGCTAAATGCACTTTCATGAAAACACGCTTCTTTGAGGTTTCAAGCTTGGATCGTGAATCTGTGCATGCTTCTGGCCTGGGAACTGCTTCAGATCACTGTGGAATGCATATGTGGTATTGATTGGTGCACTGGGCATGTATTGCCATTGGGAAGTGAACACAAGCTTCTGAAGTGAAAATATCTACTTTTTATAAAACTTTCTCTTTTTTTATTTCTGTGTGTCAAAAATGTTCATTCGGTGAGTAACAGTGGGAAAGTGACAATCATGAGTGAATTGTCAGGATATGACTGAATTGGACTAAATTTGATGCTATCTCTGACAGGAAGCGAGCTAGAGCGCTGAAACTGTGGCTAAATGCACTTTCATGAAAACACGCTTCTTTGAGGTTTCAAGCTTGGATCGTGAATCTGTGCATGCTTCTGGCCTGGGAACTGCTTCAGATCACTGTGGAATGCATATGTGGTATTGATTGGTGCACTGGGCATGTATTGCCATTGGGAAGTGAACACAAGCTTCTGAAGTGAAAATATCTACTTTTTATAAAACTTTCTCTTTTTTTAGTTCTGTGTGTCAAAAATGTTCATTCTGTGAGTAACAGTGGGAAAGTAACAATCATGAGTGAATTGTCAGGATATGACTGAATTGGACTAAATTTGATGCCATCTCTGCCAGGAAGCGAGCTAGAGCGCTGAAACTGTGGCTATAAGCACTTTCATTAAAACACACTTCTTTGAGGTTTTAAGCTCAGAACGTGAATCTGTGCATGTTTCTGGCTTGGGAACTGCTTCAGATCACTTTGCAATGCATATGTGCTATTGATTGGTCCTTTGAGCATGTATTGCCTTTGGGAAGTGAACACAAGCTTCTGAAGTGAAAATATCTACTTTTTAAAAAACTTTTTTTTAATTCTGTGTGTCAAAAATGTTCATTCTGTGAGTAACAGTGGGAAAGTGAGAAACATGAGTGAATTGTCACGATATGACTGAATTGGAGTTAATATGCTGCTATCTCTGTAAGGAAGCGAGCTAGAGCGCTGAAACTGTGACTATACGCACTTTCATGAAAACACGCTTCTTTGAGGTTTTAAGCTCAGAACGTGAATCGGTGCATGTTTCTGGCCTGGATACTGCTTCAGATCACTGGGCAATGCATATATGGTATCGAATGGTCCTTTGTGCATGTATTGCCATTGGGAAGTGAATATAAGCTTCTGAAGTGAATATATGCACGTTTTAAAAACTTTCTTTTTTTTTTAGTTCAGCGTGTCAAAAATGTTCATTCTGTGCGTAACTCAGAAGGAAAGTGACAAAAATGAGTGAATTGTCATTATATGACTGAATTGGAGTGAATTTGCTGCTATCTCTGTAAGGAAGCGAGCTAGAGCGCTGAAACTGAGGCTATACGCACTTTCATTAAAAACACGCTTCTTTGAGGTTTTAAGCTCAGAACGTGAATCTGTGCATGTTTCTAGCCTGGGAATTGCTTCAGATCACTGTGCTATGCATATATGGTATCGATTTGTGCAATGTGCATGTCTTGCCATAGGGAAGTGAATATAAGCTTCTGAATTTAAAATATTCACTTTTTAAAAAACTTTCTTTTTTTTTAGTTCTGTGTGTCAAAAATGTTCATTCTGTGAGTAACAGTGGGAAAGTGAGAAAAATGAGTGAATTGTCACGATATGACTGAATTGGAGTAAATTTGCTGCTATCTCCGCCAGGAAGCGAGCTAGAGCGCTGAAACTGTGGCTATTCGCACTTTCATGAAAACACGCTTCTTTGAGGTTTTAAGCTCAGAACGTGAATCTGTGCATGTTTCTGGCCTGAGAACTGCTTCAGATCACTGTGGAATGCATATATAGTATCAATTGGTGCAATGTGCTTGTCTTGTCATAGGGAAGTGAATATAAGCTTCTGAAGTGAAAATATCCACTTTTTAAAAAACTTTCTTTTTTTTTAGTTCTGTGTGTCAAAAATGTTCATTCTGTGAGTAACAGTGTGAAAGTGACAAACATGAGTGAATTGTCACGATATGACTGAATTGGAGTTAATATGCTGCTATCTCTGTAAGGAAGCGAGCTAGAGCGCTGAAACTGTGGCTATACGCACTTTCATGAAAACACGCTTCTTTGAGGTTTTAAGCTCAGAACGTGAATCTGTGCATGTTTCTGGCCTGGGAACTGCTTCAGATCACTGTGCTATGCATATATGGTATCGATTGGTGCAATGTGCATGTCTTGTCATAGAGAAGTGAATATAAGCTTCTGAAGTGAAAATATCCACTTTTTAAAAAACTTTCTTTTTTTTTTAGTTCTGTGTGTCAAAAATGTTCATTCTGTGAGAAACAGTGGAAAAGTAACAGTCATGAGTGAATTGTCACGATATGACTGAATTGGAGTAAATTTGCTGCTATCTCCGCCAGGAAGCGAGCTAGAGCCCTGAAACTGTGGCTATACGCACTTTCATGAAAACACGCTTCTTTGAGGTTTTAAGCTCAGAACGTGAATCTGTGCATGTTTCTGGCCTGGTAACTGCTTCAGATCACTGGGCAATGCATATATGGTATGGAATGGTCCTTTGTGCATGTATTGCAATTGGGAAGTGAATATAAGCTTCTGAAGTGAATATATGCACTTTTTAAAAAAACTTCTTTTTTTTTAGTTCAGCGTGTCGAAAATGTTCATTCTGTGCGTAACTCAGTAGGAAAGTGACAAACATGAGTGAATTGTCATTATATGACTGAATTGGAGTGAATTTGCTGCTATCTCTGTAAGGAAGCGAGCTAGAGCGCTGAAACTGTGGCTAAATGCACTTTCATGAAAACACGCTTCTTTGAGGTTTTAAGCTTTGATCGTGAATCTGTGCATGCTTCTGGCCTGGGAACTGCTTCAGATCACTGTGGAATGCATATGTGGTATTGATTGGTGCACTGGGCATGTATTGCCATTGGGAAGTGAACACAAGCTTCTGAAGTGAAAATATCTACTTTTTATAAAACTTTCTCTTTTTTTAGTTCTGTGTGTCAAAAATGTTCATTCGGTGAGTAACAGTGGGAAAGTAACAATCATGAGTGAATTGTCAGAATATGACTGAATTGGACTAAATTTGATGCTATCTCTGCCAGGAAGCGAGCTAGAGCGCTGAAACTGTGGCTAAATGCACTTTCATGAAAACACGCTTCTTTGAGGTTTTAAGCTCAGAACGTGAATCTGTGCATGTTTCTGGCTTGGGAACTGCTTTAGATCACTTTGCAATGCATATGTGCTATTGATTGGTCCTTTGAGCATGTATTGCCTTTGGGAAGTGAAGACAAGCTTCTGAAGTGAAAATATCTACTTTTTATAAAACTTTCTTTTTTTTAAATTCTGTGTGTCAAAAATGTTCATTCTGTGAGTAACAGTGGGAAAGTGACAAACATGAGTGAATTGTCACGATATGACTGAATTGGAGTTAATATGCTGCTATCTCTGTAAGGAAACGAGCTAGAGCGCTGAAACTGTGGCTATACGCACTTTCATGAAAACACGCTTCTTTGAGGTTTTAAGCTCAGAACGTGAATCTGTGCATGTTTCTGGCCTGGATACTGCTTCAGATCACTGGGCAATGCATATATGGTATCGAATGGTCCTTTGTGCATGTATTGCCATTGGGAAGTGAATATAAGCTTCTGAAGTGAATATATGCACGTTTTAAAAACTTTCTTTTTTTTTTAGTTCAGCGTGTCAAAAATGTTCATTCTGTGCGTAACTCAGAAGGAAAGTGACAAAAATGAGTGAATTATTATATGACTGAATTGGAGTGAATTTGCTGCTATCTCTGTAAGGAAGCGAGCTAGAGCGCTGAAACTGAGGCTATACGCACTTTCATGAAAACACGCTTCTTTGAGGTTTTAAGCTCAGAACGTGAATCTGTGCATGTTTCTAGCCTGGGAATTGCTTCAGATCACTGTGCTATGCATATATGGTATCGATTTGTGCAATGTGCATGTCTTGCCATAGGGAAGTGAATATAAGCTTCTGAATTTAAAATATTCACTTTTTAAAAAACTTTCTTTTTTTTTAGTTCTGTGTGTCGAAAATGTTCATTCTGTGAGTAACAGTGGGAAAGTGAGAAACATGAGTGAATTGTCACGATATGACTGAATTGGAGTAAATTTGCTGCTATCTCCGCCAGGAAGCGAGCTAGAGCGCTGAAACTGTGGCTATTCGCACTTTCATGAAAACACGCTTCTTTGAGGTTTTAAGCTCAGAACGTGAATCTGTGCATGTTTCTGGCCTGAGAACTGCTTCAGATCACTGTGGAATGCATATATAGTATCAATTGGTGCAATGTGCTTGTCTTGTCATAGGGAAGTGAATATAAGCTTCTGAAGTGAAAGTATCCACTTTTTAAAAAACTTTCTTTTTTTTTAGTTCTGTGTGTCAAAAATGTTCATTCTGTGAGTAACAGTGTGAAAGTGACAAACATGAGTGAATTGTCACGATATGACTGAATTGGAGTTAATATGCTGCTATCTCTGTAAGGAAGCGAGCTAGAGCGCTGAAACTGTGGCTATACGCACTTTCATGAAAACACGCTTCTTTGAGGTTTTAAGCTCAGAACGTGAATCTGTGCATGTTTCTGGCCTGGGAACTGCTTCAGATCACTGTGCTATGCATATATGGTATCGATTGGTGCAATGTGCATGTCTTGTCATAGAGAAGTGAATATAAGCTTCTGAAGTGAAAATATCCACTTTTTAAAAAACTTTCTTTTTTTTTAGTTCTGTGTGTCAAAAATGTTCATTCAGTGAGAAACAGTGGAAAAGTAACAGTCATGAGTGAATTGTCACGATATGACTGAATTGGAGTAAATTTGCTGCTATCTCCGCCAGGAAGCGAGCTAGAGCCCTGAAACTGTGGCTATACGCACTTTCATGAAAACACGCTTCTTTGAGGTTTTAAGCTCAAAACGTGAATCTGTGCATGTTTCTGGCCTGGTAACTGCTTCAGATCACTGGGCAATGCATATATGGTATAGAATGGTCCTTTGTGCATGTATTGCAATTGGGAAGTGAATACAAGCTTCTGAAGTGAATATATGCACTTTTTAAAAAAACTTCTTTTTTTTTAGTTCAGCGTGTCGAAAATGTTCATTCTGTGCGTAACTCAGTAGGAAAGTGACAAACATGAGTGAATTGTCATTATATGACTGAATTGGAGTGAATTTGCTGCTATCTCTGTAAGGAAGCGAGCTAGAGCGCTGAAACTGTGGCTAAATGCACTTTCATGAAAACACGCTTCTTTGAGGTTTTAAGCTTTGATCGTGAATCTGTGCATGCTTCTGGCCTGGGAACTGCTTCAGATCACTGTGGAATGCATATGTGGTATTGATTGGTGCACTGGGCATGTATTGCCATTGGGAAGTGAACACAAGCTTCTGAAGTGAAAATATCTACTTTTTATAAAACTTTCTCTTTTTTTAGTTCTGTGTGTCAAAAATGTTCATTCGGTGAGTAACAGTGGGAAAGTAACAATCATGAGTGAATTGTCAGAATATGACTGAATTGGACTAAATTTGATGCTATCTCTGCCAGGAAGCGAGCTAGAGCGCTGAAACTGTGGCTAAATGCACTTTCATGAAAACACGCTTCTTTGAGGTTTTAAGCTTGGATCGTGAATCTGTGCATGCTTCTGGCCTGGGAACTGCTTCAGATCACTGTGGAATGCATATGTGGTATTGATTGGTGCACTGGGCATGTATTGCCATTGGGAAGTGAACACAAGCTTCTGAAGTGAAAATATCTACTTTTTATAAAACTTTCTCTTTTTTTAGTTCTGTGTGTCAAAAATGTTCATTCTGTGAGTAACAGTGGGAAAGTAACAATCATGAGTGAATTGTCAGGATATGACTGAATTGGACTAAATTTGATGCTATCTCTGCCAGGAAGCGAGCTAGAGCGCTGAAACTGTGGCTATAAGCACTTTCATTAAAACACACTTCTTTGAGGTTTTAAGCTCAGAACGTGAATCTGTGCATGTTTCTGGCTTGGGAACTGCTTTAGATCACTTTGCAATGCATATGTGCTATTGATTGGTCCTTTGAGCATGTATTGCCTTTGGGAAGTGAAGACAAGCTTCTGAAGTGAAAATATCTACTTTTTATAAAACTTTCTTTTTTTTAAATTCTGTGTGTCAAAAATGTTCATTCTGTGAGTAACAGTGGGAAAGTGACAAACATGAGTGAATTGTCACGATATGACTGAATTGGAGTTAATATGCTGCTATCTCTGTAAGGAAACGAGCTAGAGCGCTGAAACTGTGGCTATTCGCACTTTCATGAAAACACGCTTCTTTGAGGTTTTAAGCTCAGAACGTGAATCTGTGCATGTTTCTGGCCTGAGAACTGCTTCAGATCACTGTGGAATGCATATATAGTATCAATTGGTGCAATGTGCTTGTCTTGTCATAGGGAAGTGAATATAAGCTTCTGAAGTGAAAATATCCACTTTTTAAAAAACTTTCTTTTTTTTTAGTTCTGTGTGTCAAAAATGTTCATTCTGTGAGTAACAGTGTGAAAGTGACAAACATGAGTGAATTGTCACGATATGACTGAATTGGAGTTAATATGCTGCTATCTCTGTAAGGAAGCGAGCTAGAGCGCTGAAACTGTGGCTATACGCACTTTCATGAAAACACGCTTCTTTGAGGTTTTAAGCTCAGAACGTGAATCTGTGCATGTTTCTGGCCTGGGAACTGCTTCAGATCACTGTGCTATGCATATATGGTATCGATTGGTGCAATGTGCATGTCTTGTCATAGAGAAGTGAATATAAGCTTCTGAAGTGAAAATATCCACTTTTTAAAAAACTTTCTTTTTTTTTTAGTTCTGTGTGTCAAAAATGTTCATTCTGTGAGAAACAGTGGAAAAGTAACAGTCATGAGTGAATTGTCACGATATGACTGAATTGGAGTAAATTTGCTGCTATCTCCGCCAGGAAGCGAGCTAGAGCCCTGAAACTGTGGCTATACGCACTTTCATGAAAACACGCTTCTTTGAGGTTTTAAGCTCAGAACGTGAATCTGTGCATGTTTCTGGCCTGGTAACTGCTTCAGATCACTGGGCAATGCATATATGGTATGGAATGGTCCTTTGTGCATGTATTGCAATTGGGAAGTGAATATAAGCTTCTGAAGTGAATATATGCACTTTTTAAAAAAACTTCTTTTTTTTTAGTTCAGCGTGTCGAAAATGTTCATTCTGTGCGTAACTCAGTAGGAAAGTGACAAACATGAGTGAATTGTCATTATATGACTGAATTGGAGTGAATTTGCTGCTATCTCTGTAAGGAAGCGAGCTAGAGCGCTGAAACTGTGGCTAAATGCACTTTCATGAAAACACGCTTCTTTGAGGTTTTAAGCTTTGATCGTGAATCTGTGCATGCTTCTGGCCTGGGAACTGCTTCAGATCACTGTGGAATGCATATGTGGTATTGATTGGTGCACTGGGCATGTATTGCCATTGGGAAGTGAACACAAGCTTCTGAAGTGAAAATATCTACTTTTTATAAAACTTTCTCTTTTTTTAGTTCTGTGTGTCAAAAATGTTCATTCGGTGAGTAACAGTGGGAAAGTAACAATCATGAGTGAATTGTCAGAATATGACTGAATTGGACTAAATTTGATGCTATCTCTGCCAGGAAGCGAGCTAGAGCGCTGAAACTGTGGCTAAATGCACTTTCATGAAAACACGCTTCTTTGAGGTTTTAAGCTCAGAACGTGAATCTGTGCATGTTTCTGGCTTGGGAACTGCTTTAGATCACTTTGCAATGCATATGTGCTATTGATTGGTCCTTTGAGCATGTATTGCCTTTGGGAAGTGAAGACAAGCTTCTGAAGTGAAAATATCTACTTTTTATAAAACTTTCTTTTTTTTAAATTCTGTGTGTCAAAAATGTTCATTCTGTGAGTAACAGTGGGAAAGTGACAAACATGAGTGAATTGTCACGATATGACTGAATTGGAGTTAATATGCTGCTATCTCTGTAAGGAAACGAGCTAGAGCGCTGAAACTGTGGCTATACGCACTTTCATGAAAACACGCTTCTTTGAGGTTTTAAGCTCAGAACGTGAATCTGTGCATGTTTCTGGCCTGGATACTGCTTCAGATCACTGGGCAATGCATATATGGTATCGAATGGTCCTTTGTGCATGTATTGCCATTGGGAAGTGAATATAAGCTTCTGAAGTGAATATATGCACGTTTTAAAAACTTTCTTTTTTTTTTAGTTCAGCGTGTCAAAAATGTTCATTCTGTGCGTAACTCAGAAGGAAAGTGACAAAAATGAGTGAATTATTATATGACTGAATTGGAGTGAATTTGCTGCTATCTCTGTAAGGAAGCGAGCTAGAGCGCTGAAACTGAGGCTATACGCACTTTCATGAAAACACGCTTCTTTGAGGTTTTAAGCTCAGAACGTGAATCTGTGCATGTTTCTAGCCTGGGAATTGCTTCAGATCACTGTGCTATGCATATATGGTATCGATTTGTGCAATGTGCATGTCTTGCCATAGGGAAGTGAATATAAGCTTCTGAATTTTAAATATTCACTTTTTAAAAAAACTTTCTTTTTTTTTAGTTCTGTGTGTCGAAAATGTTCATTCTGTGAGTAACAGTGGGAAAGTGAGAAACATGAGTGAATTGTCACTATATGACTGAATTGGAGTAAATTTGCTGCTATCTCCGCCAGGAAGCGAGCTAGAGCGCTGAAACTGTGGCTATTCGCACTTTCATGAAAACACGCTTCTTTGAGGTTTTAAGCTCAGAACGTGAATCTGTGCATGTTTCTGGCCTGAGAACTGCTTCAGATCACTGTGGAATGCATATATAGTATCAATTGGTGCAATGTGCTTGTCTTGTCATAGGGAAGTGAATATAAGCTTCTGAAGTGAAAATATCCACTTTTTAAAAAACTTTCTTTTTTTTTAGTTCTGTGTGTCAAAAATGTTCATTCTGTGAGTAACAGTGTGAAAGTGACAAACATGAGTGAATTGTCACGATATGACTGAATTGGAGTTAATATGCTGCTATCTCTGTAAGGAAGCGAGCTAGAGCGCTGAAACTGTGGCTATACGCACTTTCATGAAAACACGCTTCTTTGAGGTTTTAAGCTCAGAACGTGAATCTGTGCATGTTTCTGGCCTGGGAACTGCTTCAGATCACTGTGCTATGCATATATGGTATCGATTGGTGCAATGTGCATGTCTTGTCATAGAGAAGTGAATATAAGCTTCTGAAGTGAAAATATCCACTTTTTAAAAAACTTTCTTTTTTTTTAGTTCTGTGTGTCAAAAATGTTCATTCAGTGAGAAACAGTGGAAAAGTAACAGTCATGAGTGAATTGTCACGATATGACTGAATTGGAGTAAATTTGCTGCTATCTCCGCCAGGAAGCGAGCTAGAGCCCTGAAACTGTGGCTATACGCACTTTCATGAAAACACGCTTCTTTGAGGTTTTAAGCTCAAAACGTGAATCTGTGCATGTTTCTGGCCTGGTAACTGCTTCAGATCACTGGGCAATGCATATATGGTATAGAATGGTCCTTTGTGCATGTATTGCAATTGGGAAGTGAATACAAGCTTCTGAAGTGAATATATGCACTTTTTAAAAAAACTTCTTTTTTTTTAGTTCAGCGTGTCGAAAATGTTCATTCTGTGCGTAACTCAGTAGGAAAGTGACAAACATGAGTGAATTGTCATTATATGACTGAATTGGAGTGAATTTGCTGCTATCTCTGTAAGGAAGCGAGCTAGAGCGCTGAAACTGTGGCTAAATGCACTTTCATGAAAACACGCTTCTTTGAGGTTTTAAGCTTTGATCGTGAATCTGTGCATGCTTCTGGCCTGGGAACTGCTTCAGATCACTGTGGAATGCATATGTGGTATTGATTGGTGCACTGGGCATGTATTGCCATTGGGAAGTGAACACAAGCTTCTGAAGTGAAAATATCTACTTTTTATAAAACTTTCTCTTTTTTTAGTTCTGTGTGTCAAAAATGTTCATTCGGTGAGTAACAGTGGGAAAGTAACAATCATGAGTGAATTGTCAGAATATGACTGAATTGGACTAAATTTGATGCTATCTCTGCCAGGAAGCGAGCTAGAGCGCTGAAACTGTGGGTAAATGCACTTTCATGAAAACACGCTTCTTTGAGGTTTTAAGCTTGGATCGTGAATCTGTGCATGCTTCTGGCCTGGGAACTGCTTCAGATCACTGTGGAATGCATATGTGGTATTGATTGGTGCACTGGGCATGTATTGCCATTGGGAAGTGAACACAAGCTTCTGAAGTGAAAATATCTACTTTTTATAAAACTTTCTCTTTTTTTAGTTCTGTGTGTCAAAAATGTTCATTCTGTGAGTAACAGTGGGAAAGTAACAATCATGAGTGAATTGTCAGGATATGACTGAATTGGACTAAATTTGATGCTATCTCTGCCAGGAAGCGAGCTAGAGCGCTGAAACTGTGGCTATAAGCACTTTCATTAAAACACACTTCTTTGAGGTTTTAAGCTCAGAACGTGAATCTGTGCATGTTTCTGGCTTGGGAACTGCTTTAGATCACTTTGCAATGCATATGTGCTATTGATTGGTCCTTTGAGCATGTATTGCCTTTGGGAAGTGAAGACAAGCTTCTGAAGTGAAAATATCTACTTTTTATAAAACTTTCTTTTTTTTAAATTCTGTGTGTCAAAAATGTTCATTCTGTGAGTAACAGTGGGAAAGTGACAAACATGAGTGAATTGTCACGATATGACTGAATTGGAGTTAATATGCTGCTATCTCTGTAAGGAAACGAGCTAGAGCGCTGAAACTGTGGCTATACGCACTTTCATGAAAACACGCTTCTTTGAGGTTTTAAGCTCAGAACGTGAATCTGTGCATGTTTCTGCCCTGGATACTGCTTCAGATCACTGGGCAATGCATATATGGTATCGAATGGTCCTTTGTGCATGTATTGCCATTGGGAAGTGAATATAAGCTTCTGAAGTGAATATATGCACGTTTTAAAAACTTTCTTTTTTTTTTAGTTCAGCGTGTCAAAAATGTTCATTCTGTGCGTAACTCAGAAGGAAAGTGACAAAAATGAGTGAATTGTCATTATATGACTGAATTGGAGTGAATTTGCTGCTATCTCTGTAAGGAAGCGAGCTAGAGCGCTGAAACTGAGGCTATACTCACTTTCATGAAAACACGCTTCTTTGAGGTTTTAAGCTCAGAACGTGAATCTGTGCATGTTTCTAGCCTGGGAATTGCTTCAGATCACTGTGCTATGCATATATGGTATCGATTTGTGAAATGTGCATGTCTTGCCATAGGGAAGTGAATATAAGCTTCTGAATTTAAAATATTCACTTTTTAAAAAACTTTCTTTTTTTTTAGTTCTGTGTGTCAAAAATGTTCATTCTGTGAGTAACAGTGGGAAAGTGAGAAACATGAGTGAATTGTCACGATATGACTGAATTGGAGTAAATTTGCTGCTATCTCCGCCAGGAAGCCAGCTAGAGCGCTGAAACTGTGGCTATTCGCACTTTCATGAAAACACGCTTCTTTGAGGTTTTAAGCTCAGAACGTGAATCTGTGCATGTTTCTGGCCTGAGAACTGCTTCAGATCACTGTGGAATGCATATATAGTATCAATTGGTGCAATGTGCTTGTCTTGTCATAGGGAAGTGAATATAAGCTTCTGAAGTGAATATATCCACTTTTTAAAAAACTTTCTTTTTTTTTAGTTCTGTGTGTCAAAAATGTTCATTCTGTGAGTAACAGTGTGAAAGTGACAAACATGAGTGAATTGTCACGATATGACTGAATTGGAGTTAATATGCTGCTATCTCTGTAAGGAAGCGAGCTAGAGCGCTGAAACTGTGGCTATACGCACTTTCATGAAAACACGCTTCTTTGAGGTTTTAAGCTCAGAACGTGAATCTGTGCATGTTTCTGGCCTGGGAACTGCTTCAGATCACTGTGCTATGCATATATGGTATCAATAGTTGCAATGTGCATGTCTTGTCATAGAGAAGTGAATATAAGCTTCTGAAGTGAAAATATCCACTTTTTAAAAAACTTTCTTTTTTTTTAGTTCTGTGTGTCAAAAATGTTCATTCTGTGAGAAACAGTGGAAAAGTAACAGTCATGAGTGAATTGTCACGATATGACTGAATTGGCGTAAATTTGCTGCTATCTCCGCCAGGAAGCGAGCTAGAGCCCTGAAACTGTGGCTATACGCACTTTCATGAAAACACGCTTCTTTGAGGTTTTAAGCTCAGAACGTGAATCTGTGCATGTTTCTGGCCTGGTAACTGCTTCAGATCACTGGGCAATGCATATATGGTATAGAATGGTCCTTTGTGCATGTATTGCAATTGGGAATTGAATATAAGCTTCTGAAGTGAATATATGCACTTTTTAAAAAAACTTCTTTTTTTTTAGTTCAGCGTGTCGAAAATGTTCATTCTGTGCGTAACTCAGTAGGAAAGTGACAAACATGAGTGAATTGTCATTATATGACTGAATTGGAGTGAATTTGCTGCTATCTCTGTAAGGAAGCGAGCTAGAGCGCTGAAACTGTGGCTAAATGCACTTTCATGAAAACACGCTTCTTTGAGGTTTTAAGCTTTGATCGTGAATCTGTGCATGCTTCTGGCCTGGGAACTGCTTCAGATCACTGTGGAATGCATATGTGGTATTGATTGGTGCACTGGGCATGTATTGCCATTGGGAAGTGAACAGAAGTTTCTGAAGTGAAAATATCTACTTTTTATAAAACTTTCTCTTTTTTTAGTTCTGTGTGTCAAAAATGTTCATTCTGTGAGTAACAGTGGGAAAGTAACAATCATGAGTGAATTGTCAGGATATGACTGAATTGGACTAAATTTGATGCTATCTCTGCCAGGAAGCGAGCTAGAGCGCTGAAACTGTGGCTATAAGCACTTTCATTAAAACACACTTCTTTGAGGTTTTAAGCTCAGAACGTGAATCTGTGCATGTTTTTGGCTTGGGAACTGCTTCAGATCACTTTGCAATGCATATGTGCTATTGATTGGTCCTTTGAGCATGTATTGCCTTTGGGAAGTGAAAACAAGCTTCTGAAGTGAAAATATCTACTTTTTAAAAAACTTTTTTTTTAATTCTGTGTGTCAAAAATGTTCATTCTGTGAGTAACAGTGGGAAAGTGACAAACATGAGTGAATTGTCACGATATGACTGAATTGGAGTAAATTTGCTGCTATCTCCGCCAGGAAGCGAGCTAGAGCGCTGAAACTGTGGCTATTCGCACTTTCATGAAAACACGCTTCTTTGAGGTTTTAAGCTCAGAACGTGAATCTGTGCATGTTTCTGGCCTGAGAACTGCTTCAGATCACTGTGGAATGCATAAATAGTATCAATTGGTGCAAAGTGCTTGTCTTGTCATAGGGAAGTGAATATAAGCTTCTGAAGTGAAAATATCCACTTTTTAAAAAACTTTCTTTTTTTTTAGTTCTGTGTGTCAAAAATGTTCATTCTGTGAGTAACAGTGGGAAAGTGAGAAACATGAGTGAATTGTCACGATATGACTGAATTTGAGTTAATATGCTGCTATCTCTGTAAGGAAGCGAGCTAGAGCGCTGAAACTGTGGCTATACGCACTTTCATGAAAACACGCTTCTTTGAGGTTTTAAGCTCAGAACGTGAATCTGTGCATGTTTCTGGCCTGAGAACTGCTTCAGATCACAGTGCTATGCATATATGGTATCGATTGGTGCAATGTGCATGTCTTGTCATCGAGAAGTGAATATAAGCTTCTGAAGTGAAAATATCCACTTTTTAAAAAGCTTTCTCTTTTTTTAGTTCTGTGTGTCAAAAATGGTCATTCTGTGAGTAACAGTGTGAAAGTGACAAACATGAGTGAATTGTCACGATATGACTGAACTGGAGTAAATTTGCTGCTATCTCCGCCAGGAAGCGAACTAGAGCGCTGAAACTGTAGCTAAATGCACTTTCATGAAAACACGCTTCTTTGAGGTTTTAAGCTTGGATCGTGAATCTGTGCATGCTTCTGGCCTGGGAACTGCTTCAGATCACTGAGGAATGCATATGTGGTATTGATTAGTGCACTGGGCATGTATTGCCATTCGGAAGTGAACACAAGCTTCTGAAGTGAAAATATCTACTTTTTATAAAACTTTCTTTTGTTTTAGTTCTGTGTGTCAAAAATGTTCATTCTGTTAGTAACAGTGGGAAAGTAACAATCATGAGTGAATTGTCAGGATATGACTGAATTGGACTAAATTTGATGCTATCTCTGCCAGGAAGCGAGCTAGAGCGCTGAAACTGTGGCTATAAGCACTTTCATTAAAACACACTTCTTTGAGGTTTTAAGCTCAGAACGTGAATCTGTGCATGTTTCTGGCTTGGGAACTGCTTCAGATCACTTTGCAATGCATATGTGCTATTGATTGGTCCTTTGAGCATGTATTGCCTTTGGGAAGTGAACACAAGCTTCTGAAGTGAAAATATCTACTTTTTATAAAACTTTTTTTTTAATTCTGTGTGTCAAAAATGTTCATTCTGTGAGTAACAGTGGGAAAGTGACAAACATGAGTGAATTGTCACGATATGACTGAATTGGAGTTAATATGCTGCTATCTCTGTAAGGAAACGAGCTAGAGCGCTGAAACTGTGGCTATACGCACTTTCATGAAAACACGCTTCTTTGAGGTTTTAAGCTCAGAACGTGAATCTGTGCATGTTTCTAGCCTGGGAATTGCTTCAGATCACTGTGCTATGCATATATGATATCGATTTGTGCAATGTGCATGTCTTGCCATAGGCAAGTGAATATAAGCTTCTGAATTTAAAATATTCACTTTTTAAAAAACTTTCTTTTTTTTTAGTTCTGTGTGTCAAAAATGTTCATTCTGTGAGTAACAGTGGGAAAGTGAGAAACATGAGTGAATTGTCACGATATGACTGAATTGGAGTTAATATGCTGCTATCTCTGTAAGGAAACGAGCTAGAGCGCTGAAACTGTGGCTATACGCACTTTCATGAAAACACGCTTCTTTGAGGTTTTAAGCTCAGAACGTGAATCTGTGCATGTTTCTGGCCTGGGAACTGCTTCAGATCACTGTGGACTGCATATAATGTATCAATTGGTGCAATGTGATTGTCTTGTCATAGGGAAGTGAATATCAACTTCTGAAGTGAAAATATCCACTTTTTAAAAAACTTTCTTTTTTTTTAGTTCTGTGTGTCAAAAATGTTCATTCTGTGAGAAACAGTGGAAAAGTAACAGTCATGAGTGAATTGTCACGATATGACTGAATTGGAGTAAATTTGCTGCTATCTCCGCCAGGAAGCGAGCTAGAGCCCTGAAACTGTGGCTATACGCACTTTCATGAAAACACGCTTCTTTGAGGTTTTAAGCTCAGAACGTGAATCTGTGCATGTTTCTGGCTTGGAAACTGCTTCAGATCACTTTGCAATGCATATGTTCTATTGATTGGTCCTTTGAGCATGTATTGCCTTTGGGAAGTGAACACAAGCTTCTGAAGTGAAAATATCTACTTTTTATAAAACTTTCTCTTTTTTTAGTTCTGTGTGTCAAAAATGTTCATTCTGTGAGTAACAGTGGGAAAGTGACAAACATGAGTGAATTGTCACGATATGACTGAATTGGAGTTAATATGCTGCTATCTCTGTAAGGAAACGAGCTAGAGCGCTGAAACTGTGGCTATACGCACTTTCATGAAAACACGCTTCTTTGAGGTTTTAAGCTCAGAACGTAAATCTGTGCATGTTTCTGGCTTGGAAACTGCTTCAGATCACTTTGCAATGCATATGTTCTATTGATTGGTCCTTTGAGCATGTATTGCCTTTGGGAAGTGAACACAAGCTTCTGAAGTGAAAATATCTACTTTTTATAAAACTTTCTCTTTTTTTAGTTCTGTGTGTCAAAAATGTTCATTCTGTGAGTAACAGTGGGAAAGTGACAAACATGAGTGAATTGTCACGATATGACTGAATTGGAGTTAATATGCTGCTATCTCTGTAAGGAAACGAGCTAGAGCGCTGAAACTGTGGCTATAAGCACTTTCATTAAAACACACTTCTTTGAGGTTTTAAGCTCAGAACGTGAATCTGTGCATGTTTCTGGCTTGGGAACTGCTTCAGATCACTTTGCAATGCATATGTGCTATTGATTGGTCCTTTGAGCATGTATTGCCTTTGGGAAGTGAACACAAGCTTCTGAAGTGAAAATATCTACTTTTTATAAAACTTTTTTTTTAATTCTGTGTGTCAAAAATGTTCATTCTGTGAGTAACAGTGGGAAAGTGACAAACATGAGTGAATTGTCACGATATGACTGAATTGGAGTTAATATGCTGCTATCTCTGTAAGGAAACGAGCTAGAGCGCTGAAACTGTGGCTATACGCACTTTCATGAAAACACGCTTCTTTGAGGTTTTAAGCTCAGAACGTGAATCTGTGCATGTTTCTAGCCTGGGAATTGCTTCAGATCACTGTGCTATGCATATATGGTATCGATTTGTGCAATGTGCATGTCTTGCCATAGGGAAGTGAATATAAGCTTCTGAATTTAAAATATTCACTTTTTAAAAAACTTTCTTTTTTTTTAGTTCTGTGTGTCAAAAATGTTCATTCTGTGAGTAACAGTGGGAAAGTAACAATCATGAGTGAATTGTCAGGATATGACTGAATTGGACTAAATTTGATGCTATCTCTGCCAGAAAGCGAGCTAGAGCGCTGAAACTGTGGCTATAAGCACTTTCATTAAAACACACTTCTTTGAGGTTTTAAGCTCAGAACGTGAATCTGTGCATGTTTTTGGCTTGGGAACTGCTTCAGATCACTTTGCAATGCATATGTGCTATTGATTGGTCCTTTGAGCATGTATTGCCTTTGGGAAGTGAAAACAAGCTTCTGAAGTGAAAATATCTACTTTTTATAAAACTTTCTTTTTTTTTTAATTCTGTGTGTCAAAAATGTTCATTCTGTGAGTAACAGTGGGAAAGTGAAAAACATGAGTGAATTGTCACGATATGACTGAATTGGAGTAAATTTGCTGCTATCTCCGCCAGGAAGCGAGCTAGAGCGCTGAAACTGTGGCTATTCGCACTTTCATGAAAACACGCTTCTTTGAGGTTTTAAGCTCAGAACGTGAATCTGTGCATGTTTCTGGCCTGAGAACTGCTTCAGATCACTGTGGAATGCATAAATAGTATCAATTGGTGCAAAGTGCTTGTCTTGTCATAGGGAAGTGAATATAAGCTTCTGAAGTGAAAATATCCACTTTTTAAAAAACTTTCTTTTTTTTTAGTTCTGTGTGTCAAAAATGTTCATTCTGTGAGTAACAGTGGGAAAGTGAGAAACATGAGTGAATTGTCACGATATGACTGAATTGGAGTTAATATGCTGCTATCTCTGTAAGGAAGCGAGCTAGAGCGCTGAAACTGTGGCTATACGCACTTTCATGAAAACACGCTTCTTTGAGGTTTTAAGCTCAGAACGTGAATCTGTGCATGTTTCTGGCCTGAGAACTGCTTCAGATCACTGTGCTATGCATATATGGTATCGATTGGTGCAATGTGCATGTCTTGTCATAGAGAAGTGAATATAAGCTTCTGAAGTGAAAATATCCACTTTTTAAAAAGCTTTCTCTTTTTTTAGTTCTGTGTGTCAAAAATGGTCATTCTGTGAGTAACAGTGTGAAAGTGACAAACATGAGTGAATTGTCACGATATGACTGAATTGGAGTAAATTTGCTGCTATCTCCGCCAGGAAGCGAGCTAGAGCGCTGAAACTGTGGCTAAATGCACTTTCATGAAAACACGCTTCTTTGAGGTTTTAAGCTTGGATCGTGAATCTGTGCATGCTTCTGGCCTGGGAACTGCTTCAGATCACTGTGGAATGCATATGTGGTATTGATTGGTGCACTGGGCATGTATTGCCATTGGGAAGTGAACACAAGCTTCTGAAGTGAAAATATCTACTTTTTATAAAACTTTCTCTTTTTTTAGTTCTGTGTGTCAAAAATGTTCATTCTGTGAGTAACAGTGGGAAAGTAACAATCATGAGTGAATTGTCAGGATATGACTGAATTGGACTAAATTTGATGCTATCTCTGCCAGGAAGCGAGCTAGAGCGCTGAAACTGTGGCTATAAGCACTTTCATTAAAACACACTTCTTTGAGGTTTTAAGCTCAGAACGTGAATCTGTGCATGTTTCTGGCTTGGGAACTGCTTCAGATCACTTTGCAATGCATATGTGCTATTGATTGGTCCTTTGAGCATGTATTGCCTTTGGGAAGTGAACACAAGCTTCTGAAGTGAAAATATCTACTTTTTATAAAACTTTTTTTTTAATTCTGTGTGTCAAAAATGTTCATTCTGTGAGTAACAGTGGGAAAGTGACAAACATGAGTGAATTGTCACGATATGACTGAATTGGAGTTAATATGCTGCTATCTCTGTAAGGAAACGAGCTAGAGCGCTGAAACTGTGGCTATACGCACTTTCATGAAAACACGCTTCTTTGAGGTTTTAAGCTCAGAACGTGAATCTGTGCATGTTTCTAGCCTGGGAATTGCTTCAGATCACTGTGCTATGCATATATGGTATCGATTTGTGCAATGTGCATGTCTTGCCATAGGGAAGTGAATATAAGCTTCTGAATTTAAAATATTCACTTTTTAAAAAACTTTCTTTTTTTTTAGTTCTGTGTGTCAAAAATGTTCATTCTGTGAGTAACAGTGGGAAAGTGAGAAACATGAGTGAATTGTCACGATATGACTGAATTGGAGTAAATTTGCTGCTACCTCCGCCAGGAAGCGAGCTAGAGCCCTGAAACTGTGGCTATACGCACTTTCATGAAAACACGCTTCTTTGAGGTTTTAAGCTCAGAACGTGAATCTGTGCATGTTTCTGGCCTGGGAACTGCTTCAGATCACTGTGGACTGCATATAATGTATCAATTGGTGCAATGTGTTTGTCTTGTCATAGGGAAGTGAATATAAGCTTCTGAAGTGAAAATATCCACTTTTTAAAAAACTTTCTTTTTTTTTAGTTCTGTGTGTCAAAAATGTTCATTCTGTGAGAAACAGTGGAAAAGTAACAGTCATGAGTGAATTGTCACGATATGACTGAATTGGAGTAAATTTGCTGCTATCTCCGCCAGGAAGCGAGCTAGAGCCCTGAAACTGTGGCTATACGCACTTTCATGAAAACACGCTTCTTTGAGGTTTTAAGCTCAGAACGTAAATCTGTGCATGTTTCTGGCTTGGAAACTGCTTCAGATCACTTTGCAATGCATATGTTCTATTGATTGGTCCTTTGAGCATGTATTGCCTTTGGGAAGTGAACGCAAGCTTCTGAAGTGAAAATATCTACTTTTTATAAAACTTTCTCTTTTTTTAGTTCTGTGTGTCAAAAATGTTCATTCTGTGAGTAACAGTGGGAAAGTGACAAACATGAGTGAATTGTCACGATATGACTGAATTGGAGTTAATATGCTGCTATCTCTGTAAGGAAACGAGCTAGAGCGCTGAAACTGTGGCTATAAGCACTTTCATTAAAACACACTTCTTTGAGGTTTTAAGCTCAGAACGTGAATCTGTGCATGTTTCTGGCTTGGGAACTGCTTCAGATCACTTTGCAATGCATATGTGCTATTGATTGGTCCTTTGAGCATGTATTGCCTTTGGGAAGTGAACACAAGCTTCTGAAGTGAAAATATCTACTTTTTATAAAACTTTTTTTTTAATTCTGTGTGTCAAAAATGTTCATTCTGTGAGTAACAGTGGGAAAGTGACAAACATGAGTGAATTGTCACGATATGACTGAATTGGAGTTAATATGCTGCTATCTCTGTAAGGAAACGAGCTAGAGCGCTGAAACTGTGGCTATACGCACTTTCATGAAAACACGCTTCTTTGAGGTTTTAAGCTCAGAACGTGAATCTGTGCATGTTTCTGGCCTGGTAACTGCTTCAGATCACTGGGCAATGCATATATGGTATCGAATGGTCCTTTGTGCATGTATTGCAATTGGGAAGTGAATATAAGCTTCTGAAGTGAATATATGCACTTTTTAAAAAAACTTCTTTTTTTTTAGTTCAGCGTGTCGAAAATGTTCATTCTGTGCGTAACTCAGTAGGAAAGTGACAAACATGAGTGAATTGTCATTATATGACTGAATTGGAGTGAATTTGCTGCTATCTCTGTAAGGAAGCGAGCTAGAGCGCTGAAACTGTGGCTAAATGCACTTTCATGAAAACACGCTTCTTTGAGGTTTTAAGCTTGGATCGTGAATCTGTGCATGCTTCTGGCCTGGGAACTGCTTCAGATCACTGTGGAATGCATATGTGGTATTGATTGGTGCACTGGGCATGTATTGCCATTGGAAAGTGAACACAAGCTTCTGAAGTGAAAATATCTACTTTTTATAAAACTTTCTCTTTTTTTAGTTCTGTGTGTCAAAAATGTTCATTCTGTGAGTAACAGTGGGAAAGTAACAATCATGAGTGAATTGTCAGGATATGACTGAATTGGACTAAATTTGATGCTATCTCTGCCAGGAAGCAAGCTAGAGCGCTGAAACTGTGGCTATAAGCACTTTCATTAAAACACACTTCTTTGAGGTTTTAAGCTCAGAACGTGAATCTGTGCATGTTTCTGGCTTGGGAACTGCTTCAGATCACTTTGCAATTGTTATGACTTGGAAAAATCACAACAAAGAAAACTGAAAAGTACAACCAAAACAAATTTATTCTTTAATAAAAAAGTTGTACAAAAAATGATCCACTATTTAAATTCTCTAATAACACTCTGCCACTATTTGACTGTTGCCAAAACAAAACTCTGGTCTGCTCTCTTCTGCTGTCTCTCTCTTTGTTGTCTGTCTCTCCTGTGCTTAATATCACAGCCTTTTTATAGTCTAGCAACCTTCCAGAAAGATCCACAGGATTCTAGGGAAATCCCGCCCCCTCCAAGCAGGAAAGTGCCAGAAGCTTCTAGAAATTACTAGACTTTTCTTAATGATTTTACAAACACGCCACCAGATGGTGCCAATGAACAAAATAAATATAGCTGACCAGCAAGGCAGCAAAACAGCATGTAACAAATCTTCATTTACAAATGAAATAAAATGCTGTACAAAAATTGATCATACATAACACCTCCCCTCTTTAAGAAAAGAAAGGTTTGCTAAAAGCTTTCTTTTGTTAAAATTAACACAGTTTTATAATCAGAACAATATTGAACTTTACACAAACGTATTATTGATCATGATAACAATCATATACATAACAAACAGTGTAAGTCTCACAATCAAGTAGAAAAGTAAAATTACGTTTTTCACAATCATGAAAAGAAATAAAATTACATGCGTGAAAGTGTATCTGGGATTACATTATCTTTTCCCCTGATGTGAGAAATGTCCAAATCATACTCTTGCAAAAGTAAACTCCATCTCAGTAATCTTTGATTCTTGTTTTTGATCTTGTGCAAGAATGTGAGGGGATTGTGATCACTGAAGACCTTGATGGAAGTAGCTGAACAAGTCAAATAGACTTCAAAATGTTGTAAAGCCAAAACAAGTGCCAAACATTCTTTTTCAATTGTTGAGTAGTTTTTCTGATGTTTATCAAACTTTTTGGAAAAGTAACAAACAGGATGATCTACTCCATCAGTGTCTTCTTGCAGTAAAACTGCACCTGCACCAATGTCACTGGCATCAACTGCCAACTTGAACTCCTTTTTGAAATTGGGAGATAAGAGAACTGGTGCATTTTTGAGAATCGCTTTCAGCTGGTCAAATGAATTTTGACATTTTTCATCCCAAACAAATTTTGCATTTTTCTTCAGTAAATTTGTCAAAGGTTCAGAGATGATAGAGAAATTTTTACAGAATTTTCTGTAGTAGCCAGCCATACCTAGAAATCTCATGAGCTGTCTTTTAGTTGTTGGCTCAGGAAATTCAGTGATAACTTTGACTTTTGCATCAACTGGTTTGACTTGACCAGGTTCATTTTCTAAGGGGCAGTCACAATCTTCGGAATTTTCCAGTTCAACTGTATTTACCACATTGACTGGCTTTTGCTGTGTGTCTCTATCAATGTATTCTTTCAGCATGTTGATGTGACACATTTGTTTTTGTTTCCTCCTTCCAGGAGTTGAAATTATGTAATTTAGATCACTGACCTTTTTGAGGACAGTGTAAGGGCCGAAATATCGGGCCCTTAGAGGGTTTCCAGGAACTGGCAAAAGTGCAAGAACTTTGTCACCAGTTTTAAAACTTCTATCTTTTGAATGAAGGTCATATCTGGCTTTCATTTTGCCCTGAGCTTCTTTGAGATTAGACTTAGCAAAGTCACAGGCTTTAGAGAGACGATTACGGAAGTCAGAGACATACCGAAGCAAGTTCATTGGGACATCATCTTCAGCGAGCAACTTTTCCTTCAGTAGCTTCAGAGGTCCACGGACTGTATGCCCAAAAACGAGCTCAAAAGGACTGAACCCAAGAGACTCCTGAACAGCTTCACGGGCAGCAAACAGAAGAAGATGGACACCTTCATCCCAATCTTTCTCTGTGTCAAGGCAGTAGGTCCTTATCATGTTCTTCAGGGTTTGATGGAACCTCTCCAAAGCACCTTGACTCTCAGGATGGTAAGCTGATGACCTGTATTGTTTAATACCAAGCTCATGCATAACTTGTTGAAATATGCCTGACATGAAATTTGATCCTTGATCAGACTGAATAGACTTAGGAAGACCAACTAAGCAGAAAAACTTGGTTAGAGCCTTGATGATAGTCTTCGCCTTGATATTACGAAGTGGAATTGCCTCAGGAAACCGGGTGGAAGCACACATGATAGTCAGTAAGTACTCACAACCAGACCTAGTCTTCGGCAATGGTCCAACACAGTCAATGATGATCCGACTGAAAGGTTCTTCAAAAGCGGGAATGGGCTTAAGTCGAGCCTTTGGAATATTTTGGTTCGGCTTCCCTACCATTTGACAAGTATGACAGGATTTGCAGTACTCCTGTACATCAGACCTCATAGAAGGCCAGAAGAAGTGGTTTCTGACACGTTGAAGGGTCTTCTTGATACCCAAATGACCTGACATAGGATTGTCATGGGCCAGACTAAGAGTTTCTTGACGGTACGGCTTTGGAAGAACAATTTGATGGGTGATCATCCACTCTTCATCTGCAGGAACATCGGGTGGATGCCACTTTCTCATAAGCACACCATTTTTGTAGTAAAAACAGACAGGAACTTGAGTAGCCTCTTGTTCACTTGCAGCCTGTGGTAGAAGATGCGCTAGATCACGAGCTTGTTGTTGCTCATGAATAAGTTGTTTACGAGACAAAATGTCATTAGAATGACCTGACAAGGACAAGTCTGAAGATTTCCCAGATATCTCAGGACTGGAAGGTTCCTGATGAAAAGACTGCCCAATGAAGGTGTCAGCCAGGTTAAAGTCCAGGTCAGCAACATCCTGAATAGGCTTTTTGGCCATAGAACGAGTAACTGCACATGAAGGATAGAGGTCTGGAATTTCCTCCTCTATAGAGTCAGATTCTTGATGAATCAAAGGAGTGTCAGTTACAATAGGGTAGGGCACAACCTTATCCCCAGCAAGATCATTACCAAGAAGCAAATGAATGCCTTTGAAAGGAAGAGAAGACCTAACACCAACAGTGACAGGTCCAGAGACCAAGTCTGATTTGAGATGAACATTATGGAGAGGTACACTTGTAAAACCCCATTCTACTCCTTGAATAAGGACATTAGCCTGAGTAGACGATTTGTCCGAGAAAGGCAGAATATCTGCAAGAATAAGAGATTGGGAAGACCCAGTATCCCTTAGAATTCGAACAGGAGCAGATGAGGAAAAATCCTGTGAAAGTGAGACAGAACCATCAGTGATGAATGGCTCAAAACCCTCCATAACCGGATCAGACACAGAAGGTAGAAGATCAGGTGAACTGACCATTGATACAAGAGATTCTCTCTTTGTCAAAGCAGTTGGCTTGGTTTCTTCTCGTTGTTGTTTTTTCTTGAGAGCATAACACTCAGAAATAAGGTGACCTTGCTTTTTGCAGTAATGGCAAGACACAGAGGGTAAAGAATCAGAGGATTGCTTCTCACTGGAAGGTTTCCTTTCAGAAGTGGCCTTAGAATCATTAGAATTGTTATTAGAAGAAGTCTTGGACTGAAACTTGCTTTGAAATTTAGAAAAAGTAGATTTTTGGACAAAAGAAGTCGTGTGAGTCAATGCATAACTATCAGCTAGGGTAGAAACATCTTGCAAAGTATTGGCTTGTTTTTCTTCAAGGAAAGTCTTAATATCAGGCTGGACACACCTTTTGAATTCCTCAACCAGAATAAGTTGCCTCATTCTATCAAAATCTTTTTCAACTTTCATGGAATTACACCACTGATCAAACAACTGTTCCTTTAACCTGCCAAATTCAACATGAGTTTGACTGGCTTCCTTGCAAGAATTCCTAAATTTTTGCCTGTAAGCCTCAGGGACTAATTCATAACCCTTCAGAATGGCAGATTTGACAAAATCATAATCAGCACACTGTTGGACAGATAACTGGTTATAGATTTTTCTAGCTTTACCAGTAAGAACACTTTGTAACATCATTGTCCAATGCTCTTTTGGCCATTTCAAATTTTCAGCAATTTTTTCAAAATGGGTAAAGTATTGGTCAACATCATTTTCTAAGAAAGGAGGAACAAGTCTGATATGCTTAACCACATCAAAATGATCAGAAAGTCCAGAAGATTTTGGAACAGTACCTGCTTCTATTCTCTTCATTTCCAATTCGTACTGCATTCTTTTTTCTTCTAGTTCTCTCTCCTTCTCCCTCTCCAACCTTCTTTCTTCCATCTCCATCCTTCTTTCCTCCAGTTCTCTTTCCTTCTCCCTCTCCAGCCTTCTCTCCTCCAGTTCTCTTTCCTTCTCCCTCTCCAACCTTCTCTCTTCCAGCTCTTTCAGGCGTAGCTGAAATTCAAGTCTTTGCAGCTCCGTTGCAGGCACTTCCACAGCTTTAATTAATTCTGCTGCTTCTTCCCCAAAGATATCTTCATCGATGAAATGTTGCACCAAAATGTTGAATATTTCTTGTTTCTTCATTGATGACTTCACATCAGATAATCCAAGGGTTGAGGCTATTTGTAGCAAGTCCTTCTTCTTTGCCAACAAAATTAATTCCTGGGTTGGAGTTTTCAAAAAACTTTCCACATCAAAAGTCATGATTGCTGGTTTTTAAACTAGTCAAAAGATTTAAAATAATAATCTTCGGTGAATCCAATCTCGGTAGAACCTCCAATTTGTTATGACTTGGAAAAATCACAACAAAGAAAACTGAAAAGTACAACTAAAACAAATTTATTCTTTAATAAAAAAGTTGTACAAAAAATGATCCACTATTTAAATTCTCTAATAACACTCTGCCACTATTTGACTGTTGCCAAAACAAAACTCTGGTCTGCTCTCTTCTGCTGTCTCTCTCTTTGTTGTCTGTCTCTCCTGTGCTTAATATCACAGCCTTTTAATAGTCTAGCAACCTTCCAGAAAGATCCACAGGATTCTAGGGAAATCCCGCCCCCTCCAAGCAGGAAAGTGCCAGAAGCTTCTAGAAATTACTAGACTTTTCTTAATGATTTTACAAACACGCCACCAGATGGTGCCAATGAACAAAATAAATATAGCTGACCAGCAAGGCAGCAAAACAGCATGTAACAAATCTTCATTTACAAATGAAATAAAATGCTGTACAAAAATTGATCATACATAACACAATGCATATGTGCTATTGATTGGTCCTTTGAGCATGTATTGCCTTTGGGAAGTGAACACAAGCTTTTGAAGTGAAAATATCTACTTTTTATAAAACTTTCTTTTTTTTTAATTCTGTGTGTCAAAAATGTTCATTCTGTGAGTAACAGCGGGAAAGTGACAAACATGAGTGAATTGTCACGATATGACTGAATTGGAGTTAATATGCTGCTATCTCTGTAAGGAAGCGAGCTAGAGCGCTGAAATTGTGGCTATACGCACTGTCATGAAAACACGCTTCTTTGAGGTTTTAAGCTCAGAACGTGAATCTGTGCATGTTTCTGGCCTGGATACTGCTTCAGATCACTGGGCAATGCATATATGGTATCGAATGGTCCTTTGTGCATGTATTGCCATTGGGAAGTGAATATAAGCTTCTGAAGTGAATATATGCACTTTTTAAAAACTTTCTTTTTTTTTTAGTTCAGCGTGTCAAAAATGTTCATTCTGTGCGTAACTCAGAAGGAAAGTGACAAAAATGAGTGAATTGTCATTATATGACTGAATTGGAGTGAATTTGCTGCAATCTCTGTAAGGAAGCGAGCTAGAGCGCTGAAACTGAGGCTATACGCACTTTCATGAAAACACGCTTCTTTGAGGTTTTAAGCTCAGAACGTGAATCTGTGCATGTTTCTAGCCTGGGAATTGCTTCAGATCACTGTGCTATGCATATATGGTATCGATTTGTGCAATGTGCATGTCTTGCCATAGGGAAGTGAATATAAGCTTCTGAATTTAAAATATTCACTTTTTAAAAAACTTTCTTTTTTTTTAGTTCTGTGTGTCAAAAATGTTCATTCTGTGAGTAACAGTGGGAAAGTGAGAAACATGAGTGAATTGTCACGATATGACTGAATTGGAGTAAATTTGCTGCTATCTCCGCTAGGAAGCGAGCTAGAGCGCTGAAACTGTGGCTATTCGCACTTTCATGAAAACACGCTTCTTTGAGGTTTTAAGCTCAGAACGTGAATCTGTGCATGTTTCTGGCCTGGGAACTGCTTCAGATCACTGTGGAATGCATATATAGTATCAATTGGTGCAATGTGCTTGTCTTGTCATACGGAAGTGAATATAAGCTTCTGAAGTGAAAATATCCACTTTTTAAAAAACTTTCTTTTTTTTTACTTCTGTGTGTCAAAAATGTTCATTCTGTGAGTAACAGTGTGAAACTGACAAACATGAGTGAATTGTCACGATATGACTGAATTGGAGAAAATTTGCTGCTATCTCCGCCAGGAAGCGAGCTAGAGCCCTGAAACTGTGGCTATACGCACTTTCATGAAAACACGCTTCTTAGAGGTTTTAAGCTCAGAACGTGAATCTGTGCATGTTTCTGGCCTGGGAACTGCTTCAGATCACTGTGGAATGCATATAATGTATCAATTGGTGCAATGTGTTTGTCTTGTCATAGGGAAGTGAATATAAGCTTCTGAAGTGAAACTATCCACTTTTTAAAAAACTTTCTTTTTTTTTAGTTCTGTGTGTCAAAAATGTTCATTCTGTGAGAAACAGTGGAAAAGTAACAGTCATGAGTGAATTGTCACGATATGACTGAATTGGAGTAAATTTGCTGCTATCTCCGCCAGGAAGCGAGCTAGAGCCCTGAAACTGTGGCGATACGCACTTTCATGAAAACACGCTTCTTTGAGGTTTTAAGCTCAGAACGTGAATCTGTGCATGTTTCTGGCCTGGATACTGCTTCAGATCACTGGGCAATGCATATATGGTATCGAATGGTCCTTTTTGCATGTATTGCCATTGGGAAGTGAAAAAAGCTTCTGAAGTGAATATATGCACTTTTTAAAAACTTTTTTTTTTAGTTCAGCGTGTCAAAAATGTTCATTCTGTGCGTAACTCAGAAGGAAAGTGACAAAAATGAGTGAATTGTCATTATATGACTGAATTGGAGTGAATTTGCTGCTATCTCTGTAAGGAAGCGAGCTAGAGCGCTGAAACTGAGGCTATACGCACTTTCATGAAAACACGCTTCTTTGAGGTTTTAAGCACAGAACGTGAATCTGTGCATGTTTCTAGCCTGGGAATTGCTTCAGATCACTGTGCTATGCATATATGGTATCGATTTGTGCAATGTGCATGTCTTGCCATAGGGAAGTGAATATAAGCTTCTGAATTTAAAATATTCACTTTTTAAAAAACTTTCTTTTTTTTTAGTTCTGTGTGTCAAAAATGTTCATTCTGTGAGTAACAGTGGGAAAGTGAGAAACATGAGTGAATTGTCACGATATGACTGAATTGGAGTAAATTTGCTGCTATCTCCGCCAGGAAGCGAGCTAGAGCGCTAAAACTGTGGCTATTCGCACTTTCATGAAAACACGCTTCTTTGAGGTTTTAAGCTCAGAACGTGAATCTGTGCATGTTTCTGGCCTGGGAACTGCTTCAGATCACTGTGGAATGCATATATAGTATCAATTGGTGCAATGTGCTTGTCTTGTCATAGGGAAGTGAATATAAGCTTCTGAAGTGAAAATATCCACTTTTTTAAAAACTTTCTTTTTTTTAGTTCTGTGTGTCAAAAATGTTCATTCTGTGAGTAACAGTGGGAAAGTGACAAACATGAGTGAATTGTCACGATATGACTGAATTGGAGTAAATTTGCTGCTATATCCACCAGGAAGGGAGCTAGAGCCCTGAAACTGTGGCTATACGCACTTTCATGAAAACACACTTCTTTGAGGTTTTAAGCTCAGAACGTGAATCTGTGCATGTTTTTGGCCTGGGAACTGCTTCAGATCACTGTGGAATGCATATAATGTATCAATTGGTGCAATGTGTTTGTCTTGTCATAGGGAAGTGAATATAAGCTTCTGAAGTGAAAATATCCACTTTTTAAAAAACTTTCTTTTTTTTTAGTTCTGTGTGTCAAAAATGTTGATTCTGTGAGAAACAGTGGAAAAGTAACAGTCATGAGTGAATTGTCACGATATGACTGAATTGGAGTAAATTTGCTGCTATCTCCGCCAGGAAGCGAGCTCGAGCCCTGAAACTGTGGCTATACGCACTTTCATGAAAACACGCTTCTTTGAGGTTTTAAGCTGAGAACGTGAATCTGTGCATGTTTCTGGCCTGGGAACTGCTTCAGATCACTGGGCAATGCATATATGGTATCGAATGGTCCTTTGTGCATGTATTGCAATTGGGAAGTGAATATAAGCTTCTGAAGTGAATATATGCACTTTTTAAAAAAACTTCTTTTTTTTTAGTTCAGCGTGTCGAAAATGTTAATTCTGTGCGTAACTCAGTAGGAAAGTGACAAACATGAGTGAATTGTCATTATATGACTGAATTGGAGTGAATTTGCTGCTATCTCTGTAAGGAAGCGAGCTAGAGCGCTGAAACTGTGGCTATATACACTTTCATGAAAACACGCTTCTTTGAGGTTTTAAGCTTGGATCGTGAATCTGTGCATGCTTCTGGCCTGGGAACTGCTTCAGATCACTGTGGAATGCATATGTGGTATTGATTGGTGCCCTGGGCATGTATTGCCATTGGGAAGTGAACACAAGCTTCTGAAGTGAAAATATCTACTTTTTATAAAACTTTCTCTTTTTTTAGTTCTGTGTGTCAAAAATGTTCATTCTGTGAGTAACAGTGGGAAAGTAACAATCATGAGTGAATTGTCAGGATATGACTGAATTGGACTAAATTTGATGCTATCTCTGCCAGGAAGCGAGCTAGAGCGCTGAAACTGTGGCTATAAGCACTTTCATTAAAACACACTTCTTTGAGGTTTTAAGCTCAGAACGTGAATCTGTGCATGTTTCTGGCTTGGGAACTGCTTCAGATCACTTTGCAATGCATATGTGCTATTGATTGGTCCTTTGAGCATGTATTGCCTTTGGGAAGTGAACACAAGCTTCTGAAGTGAAAATATCTACTTTTTATAAAACTTTCTTTTTTTTTTAATTCTGTGTGTCAAAAATGTTCATTCTGTGAGTAACAGCGGGAAAGTGACAAACATGAGTGAATTGTCACGATATGACTGAATTGGAGTTAATATGCTGCTATCTCTGTAAGGAAGCGAGCTAGAGCGCTGAAACTGTGGCTATACGCACTTTCATGAAAACACGCTTCTTTGAGGTTTTAAGCTCAGAACGTGAATCTGTGCATGTTTCTGGCCTGGATACTGCTTCAGATCACTGGGCAATGCATATATGGTATCGAATGGTCCTTTGTGCATGTATTGCCATTGGGAAGTGAATATAAGCTTCTGAAGTGAATATATGCACTTTTTAAAAACTTTCTTTTTTTTTTAGTTCAGCGTGTCAAAAATGTTCATTCTGTGCGTAACTCAGAAGGAAAGTGACAAAAATGAGTGAATTGTCATTATATGACTGAATTGGAGTGAATTTGCTGCTATCTCTGTAAGGAAGCGAGCTAGAGCGCTGAAACTGAGGCTATACGCACTTTCATGAAAACACGCTTCTTTGAGGTTTTAAGCTCAGAACGTGAATCTGTGCATGTTTCTAGCCTGGGAATTGCTTCAGATCACTGTGCTATGCATATATGGTATCGATTTGTGCAACGTGCATGTCTTGCCATAGGGAAGTGAATATAAGCTTCTGAATTTAAAATATTCACTTTTTAAAAAACTTTCTTTTTTTTTAGTTCTGTGTGTCAAAAATGTTCATTCTGTGAGTAACAGTGGAAAAGTAACAGTCATGAGTGAATTGTCACGATATGACTGAATTGGAGTAAATTTGCTGCTATCTCCGCCAGGAAGCGAGCTAGAGCCCTGAAACTGTGGCTATACGCACTTTCATGAAAACACGCTTCTTTGAGGTTTTAAGCTCAGAACGTGAATCTGTGCATGTTTCTGGCCTGGGAACTGCTTCAGATCACTGGGCAATGCATATATGGTATCGAATGGTCCTTTGTGCATGTATTGCAATTGGGAAGTGAATATAAGCTTCTGAAGTGAATATATGCACTTTTTAAAAAAACTTCTATTTTTTTAGTTCAGCGTGTCGAAAATGTTAATTCTGTGCGTAACTCAGTAGGAAAGTGACAAACATGAGTGAATTGTCATTATATGACTGAATTGGAGTGAATTTGCTGCTATCTCTGTAAGGAAGCGAGCTAGAGCGCTGAAACTGTGGCTATATGCACTTTCATGAAAACACGCTTCTTTGAGGTTTTAAGCTTGGATCGTGAATCTGTGCATGCTTCTGGCCTGGGAACTGCTTCAGATCACTGTGGAATGCATATGTGGTATTGATTGGTGCACTGGGCATGTATTGCCATTGGGAAGTGAACACAAGCTTCTGAAATGAAAATATCTACTTTTTATAAAACTTTCTCTTTTTTTAGTTCTGTGTGTCAAAAATGTTCATTCTGTGAGTAACAGTGGGAAAGTAGCAATCATGAGTGAATTGTCAGGATATGACTGAATTGCACTAAATTTGATGCTATCTCTGCCAGGAAGCGAGCTAGAGCGCTGAATCTGTGGCTATAAGCATTTTCATTAAAACACACTTCTTTGAGGTTTTAAGCTCAGAACGTGAATCTGTGCATGTTTCTGGCTCGGGAACTGCTTCAGATCACTTTGCAATGCATATGTGCTATTGATTGGTCCTTTGAGCATGTATTGCCTTTGGGAAGTGAACACAAGCTTCTGAAGTGAAAATATCTACTTTTTATAAAACTTTCTTTTTTTTTTAATTCTGTGTGTCAAAAATGTTCATTCTGTGAGTAACAGCGGGAAAGTGACAAACATGAGTGAATTGTCACGATATGACTGAATTGGAGTTAATATGCTGCTATCTCTGTAAGGAAGCGAGCTAGAGCGCTGAAACTGTGGCTATACGCACTTTCATGAAAACACGCTTCTTTGAGGTTTTAAGCTCAGAACGTGAATCTGTGCATGTTTCTGGCCTGGATACTGCTTCAGATCACTGGGCAATGCATATATGGTATCGAATGGTCCTTTGTGCATGTATTGCCATTGGGAAGTGAATATAAGCTTCTGAAGTGAATATATGCACTTTTTAAAAACTTTCTTTTTTTTTTAGTTCAGCGTGTAAAAAATGTTCATTCTGTGCGTAACTCAGAAGGAAAGTGACAAAAATGAGTGAATTGTCATTATATGACTGAATTGGAGTGAATTTGCTGCTATCTCTGTAAGGAAGCGAGCTAGAGCGCTGAAACTGAGGCTATACGCACTTTCATGAAAACACGCTTCTTTGAGGTTTTAAGCTCAGAACGTGAATCTGTGCTTGTTTCTAGCCTGGGAATTGCTTCAGATCACTGTGCTATGCATATATGGTATCGATTTGTGCAACGTGCATGTCTTGCCGTAGGGAAGTGAATATAAGCTTCTGAATTTAAAATATTCACTTTTTAAAAAACTTTCTTTTTTTTTAGTTCTGTGTGTCAAAAATGTTCATTCTGTGAGTAACAGTGGAAAAGTAACAGTCATGAGTGAATTGTCACGATATGACTGAATTGGAGTAAATTTGCTGCTATCTCCGCCAGGAAGCGAGCTAGAGCCCTGAAACTGTGGCTATACGCACTTTCATGAAAACACGCTTCTTTGAGGTTTTAAGCTCAGAACGTGAATCTGTGCATGTTTCTGGCCTGGGCACTGCTTCAGATCACTGGGCAATGCATATATGGTATCGAATGGTCCTTTGTGCATGTATTGCAATTGGGAAGTGAATATAAGCTTCTGAAGTGAATATATGCACTTTTTAAAAAAACTTCTATTTTTTTAGTTCAGCGTGTCGAAAATGTTAATTCTGTGCGTAACTCAGTAGGAAAGTGACAAACATGAGTGAATTGTCATTATATGACTGAATTGGAGTGAATTTGCTGCTATCTCTGTAAGGAAGCGAGCTAGAGCGCTGAAACTGTGGCTATATGCACTTTCATGAAAACACGCTTCTTTGAGGTTTTAAGCTTGGATCGTGAATCTGTGCATGCTTCTGGCCTGGGAACTGCTTCAGATCACTGTGGAATGCATATGTGGTATTGATTGGTGCACTGGGCATGTATTGCCATTGGGAAGTGAACACAAGCTTCTGAAGTGAAAATATCTACTTTTTATAAAACTTTCTTTTTTTTTAATTCTGTGTGTCAAAAATGTTTATTCTGTGAGTAACAGCGGGAAAGTGACAAACATGAGTGAATTGTCACGATATGACTGAATTGGAGTTAATATGCTGCTATCTCTGTAAGGAAGCGAGCTAGAGCGCTGAAACTGTGGCTATACGCACTTTCATGAAAACACGCTTCTTTGAGGTTTTAAGCTCAGAACGTGAATCTGTGCATGTTTCTGGCCTGGATACTGCTTCAGATCACTGGGCAATGCATATATGGTATCGATTTGTGCAATGTGCATGTCTTGCCATAGGGAAGTGAATATAAGCTTCTGAATTTAAAATATTCACTTTTTAAAAAACTTTCTTTTTTTTTAGTTCTGTGTGTCAAAAATGTTCATTCTGTGAGTAACAGTGGGAAAGTGAGAAACATGAGTGAATTGTCACGATATGACTGAATTGGAGTAAATTTGCTGCTATCTCCGCCAGGAAGCGAGCTAGAGCGCTGAAACTGTGGCTATTCGCACTTTCATGAAAACACGCTTCTTTGAGGTTTTAAGCTCAGAACGTGAATCTGTGCATGTTTCTGGCCTGGGAACTGCTTCAGATCACTGTGGAATGCATATATAGTATGAATTGGTGCAATGTGCTTGTCTTGTCATAGGGAAGTGAATATAAGCTTCTGAAGTGAAAATATCCACTTTTTTAAAAACTTTCTTTTTTTTTAGTTCTGTGTGTCAAAAATGTTCATCCTGTGAGTAACAGTGGGAAAGTGACAAACATGAGTGAATTGTCACGATATGACTGAATTGGAGTAAATTTGCTGCTATCTCCACCAGGAAGGGAGCTAGAGCCCTGAAACTGTGGCTATACGCACTTTCATGAAAACACGCTTCTTTGAGGTTTTAAGCTCAGAACGTGAATCTGTGCATGTTTCTGGCCTGGGAACTGCTTCAGATCACTGTGGAATGCATATAATGTATCAATTGGTGCAATGTGTTTGTCTTGTCATAGGGAAGTGAATATAAGCTTCTGAAGTGAAAATATCCACTTTTTAAAAAACTTTCTTTTTTTTTAGTTCTGTGTGTCAAAAATGTTGATTCTGTGAGAAACAGTGGAAAAGTAACAGTCATGAGTGAATTGTCACGATATGATTGACTTGGAGTAAATTTGATGGTCCCTCCGGCAGGAAGCGAGCTAGAGCCCTGAAACTGTGGCTATACGCACTTTCATGAAAACACGCTTCTTTGAGGTTTTAAGCTCAGAACGTGAATCTGTGCATGTTTCTGGCCTGGGAACTGCTTCAGATCACTGGGCAATGCATATATGGTATCGAATGGACCTTTGTGCATGTATTGCAATTGGGAAGTGAATATAAGCTTCTGAAGTGAATATATGCACTTTTTAAAAAAACTTCTTTTTTTTTAGTTCAGCGTGTCGAAAATGTTAATTCTGTGCGTAACTCAGTAGGAAAGTGACAAACATGAGTGAATTGTCATTATATGACTGAATTGGAGTGAATTTGCTGCTATCTCTGTAAGGAAGCGAGCTAGAGCGCTGAAACTGTGGCTATACGCACTTTCATGAAAACACGCTTCTTTGGGGTTTTAGGCTCAGAACGTGAATCTGTGCATGTTTCTGGCCTGGATACTGCTTCAGATCACTGGGCAATGCATATATGGTATCGAATGGTCCTTTGTGCATGTATTGCCATTGGGAAGTGAATATAAGCTTCTGAAGTGAATATATGCACTTTTTAAAATTTTCTTTTTTTTTTAGTTCAGCGTGTCAAAAATGTTCATTCTGTGCGTAACTCAGAAGGAAAGTGACAAAAATGAGTGAATTGTCATTATATGACTGAATTGGAGTGAATTTGCTGCTATCTCTGTAAGGAAGCGAGCTAGAGCGCTGAAACTGAGGCTATACGCACTTTCATGAAAACACGTTTCTTTGAGGTTTTAAGCTCAGAACGTGAATCTGTGCATGTTTCTAGCCTGGGAATTGCTTCAGATCACTGTGCTATGCATATATGGTATCGAATGGACCTTTGTGCATGTATTGCCATTGGGAAGTGAACACAAGCTTCTGAAGTGAAAATATCCACTTTTTAAAAAACTTTCTTTTTTTTTAGTTCTGTGTGTCAAAAATGTTCATTCTGTGAGTAACAGTGTGAAAGTGACAAACATGAGTGAATTGTCATTATATGACTGAATTGGAGTGAATTTGCTGCTATCTCTGTAAGGAAGCGAGCTAGAGCGCTGAAACTGTGGCTATACGCACTTTCATGAAAACACGCTTCTTTGGGGTTTTAGGCTCAGAACGTGAATCTGTGCATGTTTCTGGCCTGGATACTGCTTCAGATCACTGGGCAATGCATATATGGTATCGAATGGTCCTTTGTGCATGTATTGCCATTGGGAAGTGAATATAAGCTTCTGAAGTGAATATATGCACTTTTTAAAATTTTCTTTTTTTTTTAGTTCAGCGTGTCAAAAATGTTCATTCTGTGCGTAACTCAGAAGGAAAGTGACAAAAATGAGTGAATTGTCATTATATGACTGAATTGGAGTGAATTTGCTGCTATCTCTGTAAGGAAGCGAGCTAGAGCGCTGAAACTGAGGCTATACGCACTTTCATGAAAACACGTTTCTTTGAGGTTTTAAGCTCAGAACGTGAATCTGTGCATGTTTCTAGCCTGGGAATTGCTTCAGATCACTGTGCTATGCATATATGGTATCGATTTGTGCAACGTGCATGTCTTGCCATAGGGAAGTGAATATAAGCTTCTGAATTTAAAATATTCACTTTTTAAAAAACTTTCTTTTTTTTTAGTTCTGTGTGTCAAAAATGTTCATTCTGTGAGTAACAGTGGAAAAGTAACAGTCATGAGTGAATTGTCACGATATGACTGAATTGGAGTAAATTTGCTGCTATCTCCGCCAGGAAGCGAGCTAGAGCCCTGAAACTGTGGCTATACGCACTTTCATGAAAACACGCTTCTTTTAGGTTTTAAGCTCAGAACGTGAATCTGTGCATGTTTCTGGCCTGGGAACTGCTTCAGATCACTGGGCAATGCATATATGGTATCGAATGGTCCTTTGTGCATGTATTGCAATTGGGAAGTGAATATAAGCTTCTGAAGTGAATATATGCACTTTTTAAAAAAACTTCTATTTTTTTAGTTCAGCGTGTCGAAAATGTTAATTCTGTGCGTAACTCAGTAGGAAAGTGACCAACATGAGTGAATTGTCATTATATGACTGAATTGGAGTGAATTTGCTGCTATCTCTGTAAGGAAGCGAGCTGGAGCGCTGAAACTGTGGCTGTATGCACTTTCATGAAAACACGCTTCTTTGAGGTTTTAAGCTTGGATCGTGAATCTGTGCATGCTTCTGGCCTGGGAACTGCTTCAGATCACTGTGGAATGCATATGTGGTATTGATTGGTGCACTGGGCATGTATTGCCATTGGGAAGTGAACACAAGCTTCTGAAGTGAAAATATCTACTTTTTATAAAACTTTCTCTTTTTTTAGTTCTGTTTGTCAAAAATGTTCATTCTGTGAGTAACAGTGGGAAAGTAACAATCATGAGTGAATTGTCAGGATATGACTGAATTGGACTAAATTTGATGCTATCTCTGCCAGGAAGCGAGCTAGAGCGCTGAAACTGTGGCTATAAGCACTTTCATTAAAACACACTTCTTTGAGGTTTTAAGCTCAGAACGTGAATCTGTGCATGTTTCTGGCTTGGGAACTGCTTCAGATCACTTTGCAATGCATATGTGCTATTGATTGGTCCTTTGAGCATGTATTGCCTTTGGGAAGTGAACACAAGCTTCTGAAGTGAAAATATCTACTTTTTATAAAACTTTCTTTTTTTTTAATTCTGTGTGTCAAAAATGTTCATTCTGTGAGTAACAGCGGGAAAGTGACAAACATGAGTGAATTGTCACGATATGACTGAATTGGAGTTAATATGCTGCTATCTCTGTAAGGAAGCGAGCTAGAGCGCTGAAACTGTGGCTATACGCACTTTCATGAAAACACGCTTCTTTGAGGTTTTAAGCTCAGAACGTGAATCTGTGCATGTTTCTGGCCTGGATACTGCTTCAGATCACTGGGCAATGCATATATGGTATCGAATGGTCCTTTGTGCATGTATTGCCATTGGGAAGTGAATATAAGCTTCTGAAGTGAATATATGCACTTTTTAAAAACTTTCTTTTTTTTTTAGTTCAGCGTGTCAAAAATGTTCATTCTGTGCGTAACTCAGAAGGAAAGTGACAAAAATGAGTGAATTGTCATTATATGACTGAATTGGAGTGAATTTGCTGCTATCTCCGTAAGGAAGCGAGCTAGAGCGCTGAAACTGAGGCTATACGCACTTTCATGAAAACACGCTTCTTTGAGGTTTTAAGCTCAGAACGTGAATCTGTGCATGTTTCTAGCCTGGGAATTGCTTCAGATCACTGTGCTATGCATATATGGTATCGATTTGTGCAACGTGCATGTCTTGCCATAGGGAAGTGAATATAAGCTTCTGAATTTAAAATATTCACTTTTTAAAAAACTTTCTTTTTTTTTAGTTCTGTGTGTCAAAAATGTTCATTCTGTGAGTAACAGTGGAAAAGTAACAGTCATGAGTGAATTGTCACGATATGACTGAATTGGAGTAAATTTGCTGCTATCTCCGCCAGGAAGCGAGCTAGAGCCCTGAAACTGTGGCTATACGCACTTTCATGAAAACACGCTTCTTTGAGGTTTTAAGCTCAGAACGTGAATCTGTGCATGTTTCTGGCCTGGGAACTGCTTCAGATCACTGGGCAATGCATATATGGTATCGAATGGTCCTTTGTGCATGTATTGCAATTGGGAAGTGAATATAAGCTTCTGAAGTGAATATATGCACTTTTTAAAAAAACTTCTATTTTTTTAGTTCAGCGTGTCGAAAATGTTAATTCTGTGCGTAACTCAGTAGGAAAGTGACCAACATGAGTGAATTGTCATTATATGACTGAATTGGAGTGAATTTGCTGCTATCTCTGTAAGGAAGCGAGCTAGAGCGCTGAAACTGTGGCTATATGCACTTTCATGAAAACACGCTTCTTTGAGGTTTTAAGCTTGGATCGTGAATCTGTGCATGCTTCTGGCCTGGGAACTGCTTCAGATCACTGTGGAATGCATATGTGGTATTGATTGGTGCACTGGGCATGTATTGCCATTGGGAAGTGAACACAAGCTTCTGAAGTGAAAATATCTACTTTTTATAAAACTTTCTCTTTTTTTAGTTCTGTGTGTCAAAAATGTTCATTCTGTGAGTAACAGTGGGAAAGTAACAATCATGAGTGAATTGTCAGGATATGACTGAATTGAACTAAATTTGATGCTATCTCTGCCAGGAAGCGAGCTAGAGCGCTGAAACTGTGGCTATAAGCACTTTCATTAAAACACACTTCTTTGAGGTTTTAAGCTCAGAACGTGAATCTGTGCATGTTTCTGGCTTGGGAACTACTTCAGATCACTTTACAATGCATATGTGCTATTGATTGGTCCTTTGAGCATGTATTGCCTTTGGGAAGTGAACACAAGCTTCTGAAGTGAAAATATCTACTTTTTATAAAACTTTCTTTTTTTTTAATTCTGTGTGTCAAAAATGTTCATTCTGTGAGTAACAGTGGGAAAGTGACAAACATGAGTGAATTGTCACGATATGACTGAATTGGAGTTAATATGCTGCTATCTCTGTAAGGAAGCGAGCTAGAGCGCTGAAACTGTGGCTATACGCACTTTCATGAAAACACGCTTCTTTGAGGTTTTAAGCTCAGAACGTGAATCTGTGCATGTTTCTGGCCTGGATACTGCTTCAGATCACTGGGCAATGCATATATGGTATCGAATGGTCCTTTGTGCATGTATTGCCATTGGGAAGTGAATATAAGCTTCTGAATTGAATATATGCACTTTTTAAAAACTTTCTTTTTTGTTTAGTTCAGGGTGTCAAAAATGTTCATTCTGTGCGTAACTCAGAAGGAAAGTCACAAAAATGAGTGAATTGTCATTATATGACTGAATTGGAGTGAATTTGCTGCTATCTCTGTAAGGAAGCGAGCTAGAGCGCTGAAACTGAGGCTATACGCATTTTCATGAAAACACATTTCTTTGAGGTTTTAAGCTCAGAACGTGAATCTGTGCATGTTTCTAGCCTGGGAATTGCTTCAGATCACTGTGCTATGCATATATGGCATCGATTTGTGCAATGTGCATGTCTTGCCATAGGGAAGTGAATATAAGCTTCTGAATTTAAAATATTCACTTTTTAAAAAACTTTCTTTTTTTTTAGTTCTGTGTGTCAAAAATGTTCATTCTGTGAGTAACAGTGGGAAAGTGAGAAACATGAGTGAATTTTCACGATATGACTGAATTGGAGTAAATTTGCTGCTATCTCCGCCAGGAAGCGAGCTAGAGCCCTGAAACTGTGGCTATACGCACTTTCATGAAAACACGCTTCTTTGAGGTTTTAAGCTCAGAACGTAAATCTGTGCATGTTTCTGGCTTGGAAACTGCTTCAGATCACTTTGCAATGCATATGTTCTATTGATTGGTCCTTTGAGCATGTATTGCCTTTGGGAAGTGAACACAAGCTTCTGAAGTGAAAATATCTACTTTTTATAAAACTTTCTCTTTTTTTAGTTCTGTGTGTCAAAAATGTTCATTCTGTGAGTAACAGTGGGAAAGTGACAAACATGAGTGAATTGTCACGATATGACTGAATTGGAGTTAATATGCTGCTATCTCTGTAAGGAAACGAGCTTGAGCGCTGAAACTGTGGCTATAAGCACTTTCATTAAAACACACTTCTTTGAGGTTTTAAGCTCAGAACGTGAATCTGTGCATGTTTCTGGCTTGGGAACTGCTTCAGATCACTTTGCAATGCATATGTGCTATTGATTGGTCCTTTGAGCATGTATTGCCTTTGGGAAGTGAACACAAGCTTCTGAAGTGAAAATATCTACTTTTTATAAAACTTTTTTTTTAATTCTGTGTGTCAAAAATGTTCATTCTGTGAGTAACAGTGGGAAAGTGACAAACATGAGTGAATTGTCACGATATGACTGAATTGGAGTTAATATGCTGCTATCTCTGTAAGGAAACGAGCTAGAGCGCTGAAACTGTGGCTATACGCACTTTCATGAAAACACGCTTCTTTGAGGTTTTAAGCTCAGAACGTGAATCTGTGCATGTTTCTGGCCTGGTAACTGCTTCAGATCACTGGGCAATGCATATATGGTATCGAATGGTCCTTTGTGCATGTATTGCAATTGGGAAGTGAATATAAGCTTCTGAAGTGAATATATGCACTTTTTAAAAAAACTTCTTTTTTTTTAGTTCAGCGTGTCGAAAATGTTCATTCTGTGCGTAACTCAGTAGGAAAGTGACAAACATGAGTGAATTGTCATTATATGACTGAATTGGAGTGAATTTGCTGCTATCTCTGTAAGGAAGCGAGCTAGAGCGCTGAAACTGTGGCTAAATGCACTTTCATGAAAACACGCTTCTTTGAGGTTTTAAGCTTGGATCGTGAATCTGTGCATGCTTCTGGCCTGGGAACTGCTTCAGATCACTGTGGAATGCATATGTGGTATTGATTGGTGCACTGGGCATGTATTGCCATTGGAAAGTGAACACAAGCTTCTGAAGTGAAAATATCTACTTTTTATAAAACTTTCTCTTTTTTTAGTTCTGTGTGTCAAAAATGTTCATTCTGTGAGTAACAGTGGGAAAGTAACAATCATGAGTGAATTGTCAGGATATGACTGAATTGGACTAAATTTGATGCTATCTCTGCCAGGAAGCAAGCTAGAGCGCTGAAACTGTGGCTATAAGCACTTTCATTAAAACACACTTCTTTGAGGTTTTAAGCTCAGAACGTGAATCTGTGCATGTTTCTGGCTTGGGAACTGCTTCAGATCACTTTGCAATTGTTATGACTTGGAAAAATCACAACAAAGAAAACTGAAAAGTACAACTAAAACAAATTTATTCTTTAATAAAAAAGTTGTACAAAAAATGATCCACTATTTAAATTCTCTAATAACACTCTGCCACTATTTGACTGTTGCCAAAACAAAACTCTGGTCTGCTCTCTTCTGCTGTCTCTCTCTTTGTTGTCTGTCTCTCCTGTGCTTAATATCACAGCCTTTTTATAGTCTAGCAACCTTCCAGAAAGATCCACAGGATTCTAGGGAAATCCCGCCCCCTCCAAGCAGGAAAGTGCCAGAAGCTTCTAGAAATTACTAGACTTTTCTTAATGATTTTACAAACACGCCACCAGATGGTGCCAATGAACAAAATAAATATAGCTGACCAGCAAGGCTGCAAAACAGCATGTAACAAATCTTCATTTACAAATGAAATAAAATGCTGTACAAAAATTGATCATACATAACACCTCCCCTCTTTAAGAAAAGAAAGGTTTGCTAAAAGCTTTCTTTTGTTAAAATTAACACAGTTTTATAATCAGAACAATATTGAACTTTACACAAACGTATTATTGATCATGATAACAATCATATACATAACAAACAGTGTAAGTCTCACAATCAAGTAGAAAAGTAAAATTACGTTTTTCACAATCATGAAAAGAAATAAAATTACATGCGTGAAAGTGTATCTGGGATTACATTATCTTTTCCCCTGATGTGAGAAATGTCCAAATCATACTCTTGCAAAAGTAAACTCCATCTCAGTAATCTTTGATTCTTGTTTTTGATCTTGTGCAAGAATGTGAGGGGATTGTGATCACTGAAGACCTTGATGGAAGTAGCTGAACAAGTCAAATAGACTTCAAAATGTTGTAAAGCCAAAACAAGTGCCAAACATTCTTTTTCAATTGTTGAGTAGTTTTTCTGATGTTTATCAAACTTTTTGGAAAAGTAACAAACAGGATGATCTACTCCATCAGTGTCTTCTTGCAGTAAAACTGCACCTGCACCAATGTCACTGGCATCAACTGCCAACTTGAACTCCTTTTTGAAATTGGGAGATAAGAGAACTGGTGCATTTTTGAGAATCGCTTTCAGCTGGTCAAATGAATTTTGACATTTTTCATCCCAAACAAATTTTGCATTTTTCTTCAGTAAATTTGTCAAAGGTTCAGAGATGATAGAGAAATTTTTACAGAATTTTCTGTAGTAGCCAGCCATACCTAGAAATCTCATGAGCTGTCTTTTAGTTGTTGGCTCAGGAAATTCAGTGATAACTTTGACTTTTGCATCAACTGGTTTGACTTGACCAGGTTCATTTTCTAAGGGGCAGTCACAATCTTCGGAATTTTCCAGTTCAACTGTATTTACCACATTGACTGGCTTTTGCTGTGTGTCTCTATCAATGTATTCTTTCAGCATGTTGATGTGACACATTTGTTTTTGTTTCCTCCTTCCAGGAGTTGAAATTATGTAATTTAGATCACTGACCTTTTTGAGGACAGTGTAAGGGCCGAAATATCGGGCCCTTAGAGGGTTTCCAGGAACTGGCAAAAGTGCAAGAACTTTGTCACCAGTTTTAAAACTTCTATCTTTTGAATGAAGGTCATATCTGGCTTTCATTTTGCCCTGAGCTTCTTTGAGATTAGACTTAGCAAAGTCACAGGCTTTAGAGAGACGATTACGGAAGTCAGAGACATACCGAAGCAAGTTCATTGGGACATCATCTTCAGCGAGCAACTTTTCCTTCAGTAGCTTCAGAGGTCCATGGACTGTATGCCCAAAAACGAGCTCAAAAGGACTGAACCCAAGAGACTCCTGAACAGCTTCACGGGCAGCAAACAGAAGAAGATGGACACCTTCATCCCAATCTTTCTCTGTGTCAAGGCAGTAGGTCCTTATCATGTTCTTCAGGGTTTGATGGAACCTCTCCAAAGCACCTTGACTCTCAGGATGGTAAGCTGATGACCTGTATTGTTTAATACCAAGCTCATGCATAACTTGTTGAAATATGCCTGACATGAAATTTGATCCTTGATCAGACTGAATAGACTTAGGAAGACCAACTAAGCAGAAAAACTTGGTTAGAGCCTTGATGATAGTCTTCGCCTTGATATTATGAAGTGGAATTGCCTCAGGAAACCGGGTGGAAGCACACATGATAGTCAGTAAGTACTCACAACCAGACCTAGTCTTCGGCAATGGTCCAACACAGTCAATGATGATCCGACTGAAAGGTTCTTCAAAAGCGGGAATGGGCTTAAGTCGAGCCTTTGGAATATTTTGGTTCGGCTTCCCTACCATTTGACAAGTATGACAGGATTTGCAGTACTCCTGTACATCAGACCTCATAGAAGGCCAGAAGAAGTGGTTTCTGACACGTTGAAGGGTCTTCTTGATACCCAAATGACCTGACATAGGATTGTCATGGGCCAGACTAAGAGTTTCTTGACGGTACGGCTTTGGAAGAACAATTTGATGGGTGATCATCCACTCTTCATCTGCAGGAACATCGGGTGGATGCCACTTTCTCATAAGCACACCATTTTTGTAGTAAAAACAGACAGGAACTTGAGTAGCCTCTTGTTCACTTGCAGCCTGTGGTAGAAGATGCGCTAGATCACGAGCTTGTTGTTGCTCATGAATAAGTTGTTTACGAGACAAAATGTCATTAGAATGACCTGACAAGGACAAGTCTGAAGATTTCCCAGATATCTCAGGACTGGAAGGTTCCTGATGAAAAGACTGCCCAATGAAGGTGTCAGCCAGGTTAAAGTCCAGGTCAGCAACATCCTGAATAGGCTTTTTGGCCATAGAACGAGTAACTGCACATGAAGGATAGAGGTCTGGAATTTCCTCCTCTATAGAGTCAGATTCTTGATGAATCAAAGGAGTGTCAGTTACAATAGGGTAGGGCACAACCTTATCCCCAGCAAGATCATTACCAAGAAGCAAATGAATGCCTTTGAAAGGAAGAGAAGACCTAACACCAACAGTGACAGGTCCAGAGACCAAGTCTGATTTGAGATGAACATTATGGAGAGGTACACTTGTAAAACCCCATTCTACTCCTTGAATAAGGACATTAGCCTGAGTAGACGATTTGTCCGAGAAAGGCAGAATATCTGCAAGAATAAGAGATTGGGAAGACCCAGTATCCCTTAGAATTCGAACAGGAGCAGATGAGGAAAAATCCTGTGAAAGTGAGACAGAACCATCAGTGATGAATGGCTCAAAACCCTCCATAACCGGATCAGACACAGAAGGTAGAAGATCAGGTGAACTGACCATTGATACAAGAGATTCTCTCTTTGTCAAAGCAGTTGGCTTGGTTTCTTCTCGTTGTTGTTTTTTCTTGAGAGCATAACACTCAGAAATAAGGTGACCTTGCTTTTTGCAGTAATGGCAAGACACAGAGGGTAAAGAATCAGAGGATTGCTTCTCACTGGAAGGTTTCCTTTCAGAAGTGGCCTTAGAATCATTAGAATTGTTATTAGAAGAAGTCTTGGACTGAAACTTGCTTTGAAATTTAGAAAAAGTAGATTTTTGGACAAAAGAAGTCTTGTGAGTCAATGCATAACTATCAGCTAGGGTAGAAACATCTTGCAAAGTATTGGCTTGTTTTTCTTCAAGGAAAGTCTTAATATCAGGCTGGACACACCTTTTGAATTCCTCAACCAGAATAAGTTGCCTCATTCTATCAAAATCTTTTTCAACTTTCATGGAATTACACCACTGATCAAACAACTGTTCCTTTAACCTGCCAAATTCAACATGAGTTTGACTGGCTTCCTTGCAAGAATTCCTAAATTTTTGCCTGTAAGCCTCAGGGACTAATTCATAACCCTTCAGAATGGCAGATTTGACAAAATCATAATCAGCACACTGTTGGACAGATAACTGGTTATAGATTTTTCTAGCTTTACCAGTAAGAACACTTTGTAACATCATTGTCCAATGCTCTTTTGGCCATTTCAAATTTTCAGCAATTTTTTCAAAATGGGTAAAGTATTGGTCAACATCATTTTCTAAGAAAGGAGGAACAAGTCTGATATGCTTAACCACATCAAAATGATCAGAAAGTCCAGAAGATTTTGGAACAGTACCTGCTTCTATTCTCTTCATTTCCAATTCGTACTGCATTCTTTTTTCTTCTAGTTCTCTCTCCTTCTCCCTCTCCAACCTTCTTTCTTCCATCTCCATCCTTCTTTCCTCCAGTTCTCTTTCCTTCTCCCTCTCCAGCCTTCTCTCCTCCAGTTCTCTTTCCTTCTCCCTCTCCAACCTTCTCTCTTCCAGCTCTTTCAGGCGTAGCTGAAATTCAAGTCTTTGCAGCTCCGTTGCAGGCACTTCCACAGCTTTAATTAATTCTGCTGCTTCTTCCCCAAAGATATCTTCATCGATGAAATGTTGCACCAAAATGTTGAATATTTCTTGTTTCTTCATTGATGACTTCACATCAGATAATCCAAGGGTTGAGGCTATTTGTAGCAAGTCCTTCTTCTTTGCCAACAAAATTAATTCCTGGGTTGGAGTTTTCAAAAAACTTTCCACATCAAAAGTCATGATTGCTGGTTTTTAAACTAGTCAAAAGATTTAAAATAATAATCTTCGGTGAATCCAATCTCGGTAGAACCTCCAATTTGTTATGACTTGGAAAAATCACAACAAAGAAAACTGAAAAGTACAACTAAAACAAATTTATTCTTTAATAAAAAAGTTGTACAAAAAATGATCCACTATTTAAATTCTCTAATAACACTCTGCCACTATTTGACTGTTGCCAAAACAAAACTCTGGTCTGCTCTCTTCTGCTGTCTCTCTCTTTGTTGTCTGTCTCTCCTGTGCTTAATATCACAGCCTTTTAATAGTCTAGCAACCTTCCAGAAAGATCCACAGGATTCTAGGGAAATCCCGCCCCCTCCAAGCAGGAAAGTGCCAGAAGCTTCTAGAAATTACTAGACTTTTCTTAATGATTTTACAAACACGCCACCAGATGGTGCCAATGAACAAAATAAATATAGCTGACCAGCAAGGCAGCAAAACAGCATGTAACAAATCTTCATTTACAAATGAAATAAAATGCTGTACAAAAATTGATCATACATAACACAATGCATATGTGCTATTGATTGGTCCTTTGAGCATGTATTGCCTTTGGGAAGTGAACACAAGCTTTTGAAGTGAAAATATCTACTTTTTATAAAACTTTCTTTTTTTTTAATTCTGTGTGTCAAAAATGTTCATTCTGTGAGTAACAGCGGGAAAGTGACAAACATGAGTGAATTGTCACGATATGACTGAATTGGAGTTAATATGCTGCTATCTCTGTAAGGAAGCGAGCTAGAGCGCTGAAATTGTGGCTATACGCACTGCCATGAAAACACGCTTCTTTGAGGTTTTAAGCTCAGAACGTGAATCTGTGCATGTTTCTGGCCTGGATACTGCTTCAGATCACTGGGCAATGCATATATGGTATCGAATGGTCCTTTGTGCATGTATTGCCATTGGGAAGTGAATATAAGCTTCTGAAGTGAATATATGCACTTTTTAAAAACTTTCTTTTTTTTTTAGTTCAGCGTGTCAAAAATGTTCATTCTGTGCGTAACTCAGAAGGAAAGTGACAAAAATGAGTGAATTGTCATTATATGACTGAATTGGAGTGAATTTGCTGCAATCTCTGTAAGGAAGCGAGCTAGAGCGCTGAAACTGAGGCTATACGCACTTTCATGAAAACACGCTTCTTTGAGGTTTTAAGCTCAGAACGTGAATCTGTGCATGTTTCTAGCCTGGGAATTGCTTCAGATCACTGTGCTATGCATATATGGTATCGATTTGTGCAATGTGCATGTCTTGCCATAGGGAAGTGAATATAAGCTTCTGAATTTAAAATATTCACTTTTTAAAAAACTTTCTTTTTTTTTAGTTCTGTGTGTCAAAAATGTTCATTCTGTGAGTAACAGTGGGAAAGTGAGAAACATGAGTGAATTGTCACGATATGACTGAATTGGAGTAAATTTGCTGCTATCTCCGCTAGGAAGCGAGCTAGAGCGCTGAAACTGTGGCTATTCGCACTTTCATGAAAACACGCTTCTTTGAGGTTTTAAGCTCAGAACGTGAATCTGTGCATGTTTCTGGCCTGGGAACTGCTTCAGATCACTGTGGAATGCATATATAGTATCAATTGGTGCAATGTGCTTGTCTTGTCATACGGAAGTGAATATAAGCTTCTGAAGTGAAAATATCCACTTTTTAAAAAACTTTCTTTTTTTTTACTTCTGTGTGTCAAAAATGTTCATTCTGTGAGTAACAGTGTGAAACTGACAAACATGAGTGAATTGTCACGATATGACTGAATTGGAGAAAATTTGCTGCTATCTCTGTAAGGAAGCGAGCTAGAGCCCTGAAACTGTGGCTATACGCACTTTCATGAAAACACGCTTCTTAGAGGTTTTAAGCTCAGAACGTGAATCTGTGCATGTTTCTGGCCTGGGAACTGCTTCAGATCACTGTGGAATGCATATAATGTATCAATTGGTGCAATGTGTTTGTCTTGTCATAGGGAAGTGAATATAAGCTTCTGAAGTGAAACTATCCACTTTTTAAAAAACTTTCTTTTTTTTTAGTTCTGTGTGTCAAAAATGTTCATTCTGTGAGAAACAGTGGAAAAGTAACAGTCATGAGTGAATTGTCACGATATGACTGAATTGGAGTAAATTTGCTGCTATCTCCGCCAGGAAGCGAGCTAGAGCCCTGAAACTGTGGCGATACGCACTTTCATGAAAACACGCTTCTTTGAGGTTTTAAGCTCAGAACGTGAATCTGTGCATGTTTCTGGCCTGGATACTGCTTCAGATCACTGGGCAATGCATATATGGTATCGAATGGTCCTTTTTGCATGTATTGCCATTGGGAAGTGAATATAAGCTTCTGAAGTGAATATATGCACTTTTTAAAAACTTTTTTTTTTAGTTCAGCGTGTCAAAAATGTTCATTCTGTGCGTAACTCAGAAGGAAAGTGACAAAAATGAGTGAATTGTCATTATATGACTGAATTGGAGTGAATTTGCTGCTATCTCTGTAAGGAAGCGAGCTAGAGCGCTGAAACTGAGGCTATACGCACTTTCATGAAAACACGCTTCTTTGAGGTTTTAAGCACAGAACGTGAATCTGTGCATGTTTCTAGCCTGGGAATTGCTTCAGATCACTGTGCTATGCATTTATGGTATCGATTTGTGCAATGTGCATGTCTTGCCATAGGGAAGTGAATATAAGCTTCTGAATTTAAAATATTCACTTTTTAAAAAACTTTCTTTTTTTTTAGTTCTGTGTGTCAAAAATGTTCATTCTGTGAGTAACAGTGGGAAAGTGAGAAACATGAGTGAATTGTCACGATATGACTGAATTGGAGTAAATTTGCTGCTATCTCCGCCAGGAAGCGAGCTAGAGCGCTAAAACTGTGGCTATTCGCACTTTCATGAAAACACGCTTCTTTGAGGTTTTAAGCTCAGAACGTGAATCTGTGCATGTTTCTGGCCTGGGAACTGCTTCAGATCACTGTGGAATGCATATATAGTATCAATTGGTGCAATGTGCTTGTCTTGTCATAGGGAAGTGAATATAAGCTTCTGAAGTGAAAATATCCACTTTTTTAAAAACTTTCTTTTTTTTAGTTCTGTGTGTCAAAAATGTTCATTCTGTGAGTAACAGTGGGAAAGTGACAAACATGAGTGAATTGTCACGATATGACTGAATTGGAGTAAATTTGCTGCTATCTCCACCAGGAAGGGAGCTAGAGCCCTGAAACTGTGGCTATACGCACTTTCATGAAAACACGCTTCTTTGAGGTTTTAAGCTCAGAACGTGAATCTGTGCATGTTTTTGGCCTGGGAACTGCTTCAGATCACTGTGGAATGCATATAATGTATCAATTGGTGCAATGTGTTTGTCTTGTCATAGGGAAGTGAATATAAGCTTCTGAAGTGAAAATATCCACTTTTTAAAAAACTTTCTTTTTTTTTAGTTCTGTGTGTCAAAAATGTTGATTCTGTGAGAAACAGTGGAAAAGTAACAGTCATGAGTGAATTGTCACGATATGACTGAATTGGAGTAAATTTGCTGCTATCTCCGCCAGGAAGCGAGCTCGAGCCCTGAAACTGTGGCTATACGCACTTTCATGAAAACACGCTTCTTTGAGGTTTTAAGCTCAGAACGTGAATCTGTGCATGTTTCTGGCCTGGGAACTGCTTCAGATCACTGGGCAATGCATATATGGTATCGAATGGTCCTTTGTGCATGTATTGCAATTGGGAAGTGAATATAAGCTTCTGAAGTGAATATATGCACTTTTTAAAAAAACTTCTTTTTTTTTAGTTCAGCGTGTCGAAAATGTTAATTCTGTGCGTAACTCAGTAGGAAAGTGACAAACATGAGTGAATTGTCATTATATGACTGAATTGGAGTGAATTTGCTGCTATCTCTGTAAGGAAGCGAGCTAGAGCGCTGAAACTGTGGCTATATACACTTTCATGAAAACACGCTTCTTTGAGGTTTTAAGCTTGGATCGTGAATCTGTGCATGCTTCTGGCCTGGGAACTGCTTCAGATCACTGTGGAATGCATATGTGGTATTGATTGGTGCACTGGGCATGTATTGCCATTGGGAAGTGAACACAAGCTTCTGAAGTGAAAATATCTACTTTTTATAAAACTTTCTCTTTTTTTAGTTCTGTGTGTCAAAAATGTTCATTCTGTGAGTAACAGTGGGAAAGTAACAATCATGAGTGAATTGTCAGGATATGACTGAATTGGACTAAATTTGATGCTATCTCTGCCAGGAAGCGAGCTAGAGCGCTGAAACTGTGGCTATAAGCACTTTCATAAAAACACACTTCTTTGAGGTTTTAAGCTCAGAACGTGAATCTGTGCATGTTTCTGGCTTGGGAACTGCTTCAGATCACTTTGCAATGCATATGTGCTATTGATTGGTCCTTTGAGCATGTATTGCCTTTGGGAAGTGAACACAAGCTTCTGAAGTGAAAATATCTACTTTTTATAAAACTTTCTTTTTTTTTTAATTCTGTGTGTCAAAAATGTTCATTCTGTGAGTAACAGCGGGAAAGTGACAAACATGAGTGAATTGTCACGATATGACTGAATTGGAGTTAATATGCTGCTATCTCTGTAAGGAAGCGAGCTAGAGCGCTGAAACTGTGGCTATACGCACTTTCATGAAAACACGCTTCTTTGAGGTTTTAAGCTCAGAACGTGAATCTGTGCATGTTTCTGGCCTGGATACTGCTTCAGATCACTGGGCAATGCATATATGGTATCGAATGGTCCTTTGTGCATGTATTGCCATTGGGAAGTGAATATAAGCTTCTGAAGTGAATATATGCACTTTTTAAAAACTTTCTTTTTTTTTTAGTTCAGCGTGTCAAAAATGTTCATTCTGTGCGTAACTCAGAAGGAAAGTGACAAAAATGAGTGAATTGTCATTATATGACTGAATTGGAGTGAATTTGCTGCTATCTCTGTAAGGAAGCGAGCTAGAGCGCTGAAACTGAGGCTATACGCACTTTCATGAAAACACGCTTCTTTGAGGTTTTAAGCTCAGAACGTGAATCTGTGCATGTTTCTAGCCTGGGAATTGCTTCAGATCACTGTGCTATGCATATATGGTATCGATTTGTGCAACGTGCATGTCTTGCCATAGGGAAGTGAATATAAGCTTCTGAATTTAAAATATTCACTTTTTAAAAAACTTTCTTTTTTTTTAGTTCTGTGTGTCAAAAATGTTCATTCTGTGAGTAACAGTGGAAAAGTAACAGTCATGAGTGAATTGTCACGATATGACTGAATTGGAGTAAATTTGCTGCTATCTCCGCCAGGAAGCGAGCTAGAGCCCTGAAACTGTGGCTATACGCACTTTCATGAAAACACGCTTCTTTGAGGTTTTAAGCTCAGAACGTGAATCTGTGCATGTTTCTGGCCTGGGAACTGCTTCAGATCACTGGGCAATGCATATATGGTATCGAATGGTCCTTTGTGCATGTATTGCAATTGGGAAGTGAATATAAGCTTCTGAAGTGAATATATGCACTTTTTAAAAAAACTTCTATTTTTTTAGTTCAGCGTGTCGAAAATGTTAATTCTGTGCGTAACTCAGTAGGAAAGTGACAAACATGAGTGAATTGTCATTATATGACTGAATTGGAGTGAATTTGCTGCTATCTCTGTAAGGAAGCGAGCTAGAGCGCTGAAACTGTGGCTATATGCACTTTCATGAAAACACGCTTCTTTGAGGTTTTAAGCTTGGATCGTGAATCTGTGCATGCTTCTGGCCTGGGAACTGCTTCAGATCACTGTGGAATGCATATGTGGTATTGATTGGTGCACTGGGCATGTATTGCCATTGGGAAGTGAACACAAGCTTCTGAAATGAAAATATCTACTTTTTATAAAACTTTCTCTTCTTTTAGTTCTGTGTGTCAAAAATGTTCATTCTGTGAGTAACAGTGGGAAAGTAGCAATCATGAGTGAATTGTCAGGATATGACTGAATTGGACTAAATTTGATGCTATCTCTGCCAGGAAGCGAGCTAGAGCGCTGAATCTGTGGCTATAAGCATTTTCATTAAAACACACTTCTTTGAGGTTTTAAGCTCAGAACGTGAATCTGTGCATGTTTCTGGCTCGGGAACTGCTTCAGATCACTTTGCAATGCATATGTGCTATTGATTGGTCCTTTGAGCATGTATTGCCTTTGGGAAGTGAACACAAGCTTCTGAAGTGAAAATATCTACTTTTTATAAAACTTTCTTTTTTTTTTAATTCTGTGTGTCAAAAATGTTCATTCTGTGAGTAACAGCGGGAAAGTGACAAACATGAGTGAATTGTCACGATATGACTGAATTGGAGTTAATATGCTGCTATCTCTGTAAGGAAGCGAGCTAGAGCGCTGAAACTGTGGCTATACGCACTTTCATGAAAACACGCTTCTTTGAGGTTTTAAGCTCAGAACGTGAATCTGTGCATGTTTCTGGCCTGGATACTGCTTCAGATCACTGGGCAATGCATATATGGTATCGAATGGTCCTTTGTGCATGTATTGCCATTGGGAAGTGAATATAAGCTTCTGAAGTGAATATATGCACTTTTTAAAAACTTTCTTTTTTTTTTAGTTCAGCGTGTCAAAAATGTTCATTCTGTGCGTAACTCAGAAGGAAAGTGACAAAAATGAGTGAATTGTCATTATATGACTGAATTGGAGTGAATTTGCTGCTATCTCTGTAAGGAAGCGAGCTAGAGCGCTGAAACTGAGGCTATACGCACTTTCATGAAAACACGCTTCTTTGAGGTTTTAAGCTCAGAACGTGAATCTGTGCTTGTTTCTAGCCTGGGAATTGCTTCAGATCACTGTGCTATGCATATATGGTATCGATTTGTGCAACGTGCATGTCTTGCCATAGGGAAGTGAATATAAGCTTCTGAATTTAAAATATTCACTTTTTAAAAAACTTTCTTTTTTTTTAGTTCTGTGTGTCAAAAATGTTCATTCTGTGAGTAACAGTGGAAAAGTAACAGTCATGAGTGAATTGTCACGATATGACTGAATTGGAGTAAATTTGCTGCTATCTCCGCCAGGAAGCGAGCTAGAGCCCTGAAACTGTGGCTATACGCACTTTCATGAAAACACGCTTCTTTGAGGTTTTAAGCTCAGAACGTGAATCTGTGCATGTTTCTGGCCTGGGCACTGCTTCAGATCACTGGGCAATGCATATATGGTATCGAATGGTCCTTTGTGCATGTATTGCAATTGGGAAGTGAATATAAGCTTCTGAAGTGAATATATGCACTTTTTAAAAAAACTTCTATTTTTTTAGTTCAGCGTGTCGAAAATGTTAATTCTGTGCGTAACTCAGTAGGAAAGTGACAAACATGAGTGAATTGTCATTATATGACTGAATTGGAGTGAATTTGCTGCTATCTCTGTAAGGAAGCGAGCTAGAGCGCTGAAACTGTGGCTATATGCACTTTCATGAAAACACGCTTCTTTGAGGTTTTAAGCTTGGATCGTGAATCTGTGCATGCTTCTGGCCTGGGAACTGCTTCAGATCACTGTGGAATGCATATGTGGTATTGATTGGTGCACTGGGCATGTATTGCCATTGGGAAGTGAACACAAGCTTCTGAAGTGAAAATATCTACTTTTTATAAAACTTTCTTTTTTTTTAATTCTGTGTGTCAAAAATGTTTATTCTGTGAGTAACAGCGGGAAAGTGACAAACATGAGTGAATTGTCACGATATGACTGAATTGGAGTTAATATGCTGCTATCTCTGTAAGGAAGCGAGCTAGAGCGCTGAAACTGTGGCTATACGCACTTTCATGAAAACACGCTTCTTTGAGGTTTTAAGCTCAGAACGTGAATCTGTGCATGTTTCTGGCCTGGATACTGCTTCAGATCACTGGGCAATGCATATATGGTATCGATTTGTGCAATGTGCATGTCTTGCCATAGGGAAGTGAATATAAGCTTCTGAATTTAAAATATTCACTTTTTAAAAAACTTTCTTTTTTTTTAGTTCTGTGTGTCAAAAATGTTCATTCTGTGAGTAACAGTGGGAAAGTGAGAAACATGAGTGAATTGTCACGATATGACTGAATTGGAGTAAATTTGCTGCTATCTCCGCCAGGAAGCGAGCTAGAGCGCTGAAACTGTGGCTATTCGCACTTTCATGAAAACACGCTTCTTTGAGGTTTTAAGCTCAGAACGTGAATCTGTGCATGTTTCTGGCCTGGGAACTGCTTCAGATCACTGTGGAATGCATATATAGTATCAATTGGTGCAATGTGCTTGTCTTGTCATAGGGAAGTGAATATAAGCTTCTGAAGTGAAAATATCCACTTTTTTAAAAACTTTCTTTTTTTTTAGTTCTGTGTGTCAAAAATGTTCATTCTGTGAGTAACAGTGGGAAAGTGACAAACATGAGTGAATTGTCACTATATGACTGAATTGGAGTAAATTTGCTGCTATCTCCACCAGGAAGGGAGCTAGAGCCCTGAAACTGTGGCGATACGCACTTTCATGAAAACACGCTTCTTTGAGGTTTTAAGCTCAGAACGTGAATCTGTGCATGTTTCTGGCCTGGGAACTGCTTCAGATCACTGGGCAATGCATATATGGTATCGAATGGACCTTTGTGCATGTATTGCAATTGGGAAGTGAATATAAGCTTCTGAAGTGAATATATGCACTTTTTAAAAAAACTTCTTTTTTTTTAGTTCAGCGTGTCGAAAATGTTAATTCTGTGCGTAACCCAGTAGGAAAGTGACAAACATGAGTGAATTGTCATTATATGACTGAATTGGAGTGAATTTGCTGCTATCTCTGTAAGGAAGCGAGCTAGAGCGCTGAAACTGTGGCTATATGCACTTTCATGAAAACACGCTTCTTTGAGGTTTTAAGCTTGGATCGTGAATCTGTGCATGCTTCTGGCCTGGGAACTGCTTCAGATCACTGTGGAATGCATATGTGGTATTGATTGGTGCACTGGGCATGTATTGCCATTGGGAAGTGAACACAAGCTTCTGAAGTGAAAATATCTACTTTTTATAAAACTTTCTCTTTTTTTAGTTCTGTGTGTCAAAAATGTTCATTCTGTGAGTAACAGTGGGAAAGTAACAATCATGAGTGAATTGTCAGGATATGACTGAATTGGACTAAATTTGATGCTATCTCTGCCAGGAAACGAGCTAGAGCCCTGAAACTGTGGCTATAAGCACTTTCATTAAAACACACTTCTTTGAGGTTTTAAGCTCAGAACGTGAATCTGTGCATGTTTCTGGCTTGGGAACTGCTTCAGATCACTTTGCAATGCATATGTGCTATTGATTGGTCCTTTGAGCATGTATTGCCTTTGGGAAGTGAACACAAGCTTCTGAAGTGAAAATATCTACTTTTTATAAAACTTTCTTTTTTTTTTAATTCTGTGTGTCAAAAATGTTCATTCTGTGAGTAACAGCGGGAAAGTGACAAACATGAGTGAATTGTCACGATATGACTGAATTGGAGTTAATATGCTCCTATCTCTGTAAGGAAGCGAGCTAGAGCGCTGAAACTGTGGCTATACGCACTTTCATGAAAACACGCTTCTTTGAGGTTTTAAGCTCAGAACGTGAATCTGTGCATGTTTCTGGCCTGGATACTGCTTCAGATCACTGGGCAATGCATATATGGTATCGAATGGTCCTTTGTGCATGTATTGCCATTGGGAAGTGAATATAAGCTTCTGAAGTGAATATATGCACTTTTTAAAAACTTTCTTTTTTTTTTAGTTCAGCGTGTCAAAAATGTTCATTCTGTGCGTAACTCAGAAGGAAAGTGACAAAAATGAGTGAATTGTCATTATATGACTGAATTGGAGTGAATTTTCTGCTATCTCTGTAAGGAAGCGAGCTAGAGCGCTGAAACTGAGGCTATACGCACTTTCATGAAAACACGCTTCTTTGAGGTTTTAAGCTCAGAACGTGAATCTGTGCATGTTTCTAGCCTGGGAATTGCTTCAGATCACTGTGCTATGCATATATGGTATCGATTTGTGCAACGTGCATGTCTTGCCATAGGGAAGTGAATATAAGCTTCTGAATTTAAAATATTCACTTTTTAAAAAACTTTCTTTTTTTTTAGTTCTGTGTGTCAAAAATGTTCATTCTGTGAGTAACAGTGGAAAAGTAACAGTCATGAGTGAATTGTCACGATATGACTGAATTGGAGTAAATTTGCTGCTATCTCCGCCAGGAAGCGAGCTAGAGCCCTGAAACTGTGGCTATACGCACTTTCATGAAAACACGCTTCTTTGAGGTTTTAAGCTCAGAACGTGAATCTGTGCATGTTTCTGGCCTGGGAACTGCTTCAGATCACTGGGCAATGCATATATGGTATCGAATGGTCCTTTGTGCATGTATTGCAATTGGGAAGTGAATATAAGCTTCTGAAGTGAATATATGCACTTTTTAAAAAAACTTCTATTTTTTTAGTTCAGCGTGTCGAAAATGTTAATTCTGTGCGTAACTCAGTAGGAAAGTGACCAACATGAGTGAATTGTCATTATATGACTGAATTGGAGTGAATTTGCTGCTATCTCTGTAAGGAAGCGAGCGAGAGCGCTGAAACTGTGGCTATATGCACTTTCATGAAAACACGCTTCTTTGAGGTTTTAAGCTTGGATCGTGAATCTGTGCATGCTTCTGGCCTGGGAACTGCTTCAGATCACTGTGGAATGCATATGTGGTATTGATTGGTGCACTGGGCATGTATTGCCATTGGGAAGTGAACACAAGCTTCTGAAGTGAAAATATCTACTTTTTATAAAACTTTCTCTTTTTTTAGTTCTGTGTGTCAAAAATGTTCATTCTGTGAGTAACAGTGGGAAAGTAACAATCATGAGTGAATTGTCAGGATATGACTGAATTGAACTAAATTTGATGCTATCTCTGCCAGGAAGCGAGCTAGAGCGCTGAAACTGTGGCTATAAGCACTTTCATTAAAACACACTTCTTTGAGGTTTTAAGCTCAGAACGTGAATCTGTGCATGTTTCTGGCTTGGGAACTACTTCAGATCACTGTGGAATGCATATGTGGTATTGATTGGTGCACTGGGCATGTATTGCCTTTGGGAAGTGAACACAAGCTTCTGAAGTGAAAATATCTACTTTTTATAAAACTTTCTTTTTTTTTAATTCTGTGTGTCAAAAATGTTCATTCTGTGAGTAACAGTGGGAAAGTGACAAACATGAGTGAATTGTCACGATATGACTGAATTGGAGTTAATATGCTGCTATCTCTGTAAGGAAGCGAGCTAGAGCGCTGAAACTGTGGCTATACGCACTTTCATGAAAACACGCTTCTTTGAGGTTTTAAGCTCAGAACGTGAATCTGTGCATGTTTCTGGCCTGGATACTGCTTCAGATCACTGGGCAATGCATATATGGTATCGAATGGTCCTTTGTGCATGTATTGCCATTGGGAAGTGAATATAAGCTTCTGAATTGAATATATGCACTTTTTAAAAACTTTCTTTTTTGTTTAGTTCAGGGTGTCAAAAATGTTCATTCTGTGCGTAACTCAGAAGGAAAGTCACAAAAATGAGTGAATTGTCATTATATGACTGAATTGGAGTGAATTTGCTGCTATCTCTGTAAGGAAGCGAGCTAGAGCGCTGAAACTGAGGCTATACGCATTTTCATGAAAACACATTTCTTTGAGGTTTTAAGCTCAGAACGTGAATCTGTGCATGTTTCTAGCCTGGGAATTGCTTCAGATCACTGTGCTATGCATATATGGCATCGATTTGTGCAATGTGCATGTCTTGCCATAGGGAAGTGAATATAAGCTTCTGAATTTAAAATATTCACTTTTTAAAAAACTTTCTTTTTTTTTAGTTCTGTGTGTCAAAAATGTTCATTCTGTGAGTAACAGTGGGAAAGTGAGAAACATGAGTGAATTTTCACGATATGACTGAATTGGAGTAAATTTGCTGCTATCTCCGCCAGGAAGCGAGCTAGAGCCCTGAAACTGTGGCCATACGCACTTTCATGAAAACACGCTTCTTTGAGGTTTTAAGCTCAGAACGTGAATCTGTGCATGTTTCTGGCCTGGGAACTGCTTCAGATCACTGTGGAATGCATATAATGTATCAATTGGTGCAATGTGTTTGTCTTGTCATAGGGAAGTGAATATAAGCTTCTGAAGTGAAAATATCCACTTTTTAAAAAAAATTTCTTTTTTTTTGTTCTGTGTGTCAAAAATGTTCATTCTGTGAGAAACAGTGGAAAAGTAACAGTCATGAGTGAATTGTCACGATATGACTGAATTGGAGTAAATTTGCTGCTATCTCCGCCAGGAAGCGAGCTAGAGCCCTGAAACTGTGGCTATACGCACTTTCATGAAAACACGCTTCTTTGAGGTTTTAAGCTCAGAACGTGAATCTGTGCATGTTTCTGGCCTGGGAACTGCTTCAGATCACTGGGCAATGCATATATGGTATCGAATGGTCCTTTGTGCATGTATTGCAATTGGGAAGTGAATATAAGCTTCTGAAGTGAATATATGCACTTTTTAAAAAAACTTCTTTTTTTAATTCAGCGTGTCGAAAATGTTAATTCTGTGCGTAACTCAGTAGGAAAGTGACAAACATGAGTGAATTGTCATTATATGACTGAATTGGAGTGAATTTGCTGCTATCTCTGTAAGGAAGCGAGCTAGAGCGCTGAAACTGTGGCTATATGCACTTTCATGAAAACACGCTTCTTTGAGGTTTTAAGCTTGGATCGTGAATCTGTGCATGCTTCTGGCCTGGGAACTGCTTCAGATCGCTGTGGAATGCATATATGGTATTGTTTGGTGCACTGGGCATGTATTGCCATTGGGAAGTGAACACAAGCTTCTGAAGTGAAAATATCTACTTTTTATAAAACTTTCTCTTTTTTTAGTTCTGTGTTTCAAAAATGTTCATTCTGTGAGTAACAGTGGGAAAGTAACAATCATGAGTGAATTGTCAGGATATGACTGAATTGGACTTAATTTGATGCTATCTCTGCCAGGAAGCGAGCTAGAGCGCTGAAACTGTGGCTATAAGCACTTTCATTAAAACACACTTCTTTGAGGTTTTAAGCTCAGAACGTGAATCTGTGCATGTTTCTGGCTTGGGAACTGCTTCAGATCACTTTGCAATGCATATGTGCTATTGATTGGTCCTTTGAGCATGTATTGCCTTTGGGAAGTGAACACTAGCTTCTGAAGTGAAAATATCTACTTTTTATAAAACTTTCTTTTTTTTTAATTCTGTGTGTCAAAAATGTTCATTCTGTGAGTAACAGCGGGAAAGTGACAAACATGAGTGAATTGTCACGATATGACTGAATTGGAGTTAATATGCTGCTATCTCTGTAAGGAAGCGAGCTAGAGCGCTGAAATTGTGGCTATACGCACTTTCATGAAAACACGCTTTTTTGAGGTTTTAAGCTCAGAACGTGAATCTGTGCATGTTTCTGGCCTGGATACTGCTTCAGATCACTGGGCAATGCATATATGGTATCGAATGGTCCTTTGTGCATGTATTGCCATTGGGAAGTGAATATAAGCTTCTGAAGTGAATATATGCACTTTTTAAAAACTTTCTTTTTTTTTTTAGTTCAGCGTGTCAAAAATGTTCATTCTGTGCGTAACTCAGAAGGAAAGTGACAAAAATGAGTGAATTGTCATTATATGACTGAATTGGAGTGAATTTGCTGCTATCTCTGTAAGGAAGCGAGCTAGAGCGCTGAAACTGAGGCTATACGCACTTTCCTGAAAACACGCTTCTTTGAGGTTTTAAGCTTGGATCGTGAATCTGTGCATGCTTCTGGCCTGGGAACTGCTTCAGATCACTGTGGAATGCATATGTGGTATTGATTGGTGCACTGGGCATGTATTGCCATTGGGAAGTGAACACAAGCTTCTGAAGTGAAAATATCTACTTTTTATAAAACTTTCTCTTTTTTTAGTTCTGTGTGTCAAAAATGTTCATTCTGTGAGTAACAGTGGGAAAGTAACAATCATGAGTGAATTGTCAGGATATGACTGAATTGGACTAAATTTGATGCTATCTCTGCCAGGAAGCGAGCTAGAGCGCTGAAACTGTGGCTATAAGCACTTTCATTAAAACACACTTCTTTGAGGTTTTAAGCTCAGAACGTGAATCTGTGCATGTTTCTGGCTTGGGAACTGCTTCAGATCACTTTGCAATGCATATGTGCTATTGATTGGTCCTTTGAGCATGTATTGCCTTTGGGAAGTGAACACAAGCTTTTGAAGTGAAAATATCTACTTTTTATAAAACTTTCTTTTTTTTTTGAATTCTGTGTGTCAAAAATATTCATTCTGTGAGTAACAGCGGGAAAGTGACAAACATGAGTGAATTGTCACGATATGACTGAATTGGAGTTAATATGCTGCTATCTCTGTAAGGAAGCGAGCTAGAGCGCTGAAACTGTGGCTATACGCACTTTCATGAAAACACGCTTCTTTGAGGTTTTAAGCTCAGAACGTGAATCTGTGCATGTTTCTGGCCTGGGAACTGCTTCAGATCATTGTGCTATGCATATATGGTATCGATTGGTGCAATGTGCATGTCTTGTCATAGGGAAGTGAATATAAGCTTCTGAAGTGAAAATATCCACTTTTTAAAAAACTTTCTTTTTTTTTAGTTCTGTGTGTCAAAAATGTTCATTCTGTGAGTAACAGTGGGAAAGTGACAAACATGAGTGAATTGTCACGATATGTCTGAATTGGAGTAAATTTGCTGCTATCTCCGCCAGGAAGCGAGCTAGAGCCCTGAAACTGTGGCTATACGCACTTTCATGAAAACACGCTTCTTTGAGGTTTTAAGCTCAGAACGTGAATCTGTGCATGTTTCTGGCCTGGGAACTGCTTCAGATCACTGTGGAATGCATATAATGTATCAATTGGTGCAATGTGTTTGTCTTGTCATAGGGAAGTGAATATAAGCTTCTGAAGTGAAAATATCCACTTTTTAAAAAACTTTCTTTTTTTTTAGTTCTGTGTGTCAAAAATGTTCATTCTGTGAGTAACAGTGGAAAAGTAACAGTCATGAGTGAATTGTCACGATATGACTGAATTGGAGTAAATTTGCTGCTATCTCCGCCAGGAAGCGAGCTAGAGCGCTGAAATTGTGGCTATACGCACTTTCATGAAAACACGCTTCTTTGAGGTTTTAAGCTCAGAACGTGAATCTGTGCATGTTTCTAGCCTGGGAATTGCTTCAGATCACTGTGCTATGCATATATGGTATCGATTTGTGCAATGTGCATGTCTTGCCATTGGGAAGTGAATATAAGCATCTGAAGTGAAAATATCCACTTTTTAAAAAACTTTCTTTTTTTTAGTTCTGTGTGTCAAAAATGTTCATTCTGTGAGTAACAGTGGGAAAGTGAGAAACATGAGTGAATTGTCAGGATTTGACTGAATTGGACTAAATTTGATCCTATCTCTGCCAGGAAGCGAGCTAGAGCGCTGAAACTGTGGCTATAAGCACTTTCATTAAAACACACTTCTTTGAGGTTTTAAGCTCAGAACGTGAATCTGTGCATGTTTCTGGCTTGGGAACTGCTTCAGATCACTTTGCAATGCATATGTGCTATTGATTGGTCCTTTGAGCATGTATTGCCTTTGGGAAGTGAACACAAGCTTTTGAAGTGAAAATATCTACTTTTTATAAAACTTTCTTTTTTTTTTAATTCTGTGTGTCAAAAATGTTCATTCTGTGAGTAACAGCGGGAAAGTGACAAACATGAGTGAATTGTCACGATATGACTGAATTGGAGTTAATATGCTGCTATCTCTGTAAGGAAGCGAGCTAGAGCGCTGAAACTGTGGCTATACGCACTTTCATGAAAACACGCTTCTTTGAGGTTTTAAGCTCAGAACGTGAATCTGTGCATGTTTCTGGCCTGGGAACTGCTTCAGATCACTGTGGAATGCATATAATGTATCAATTGGTGCAATGTGTTTGTCTTGTCATAGGGAAGTGAATATAAGCTTCTGAAGTGAAAATATCCACTTTTTAAAAAACTTTCTTTTTTTTTAGTTCTGTGTGTCAAAAATGTTCATTCTGTGAGTAACAGTGGAAAAGTAACAGTCATGAGTGAATTGTCACGATATGACTGAATTGGAGTAAATTTGCTGCTATCTCCGCCAGGAAGCGAGCTAGAGCCCTGAAACTGTGGCTATACGCACTTTCATGAAAACACGCTTCTTTGAGGTTTTAAGCTCAGAACGTGAATCTGTGCATGTTTCTGGCCTGGGAACTGCTTCAGATCACTGGGCAATGCATATATGGTATCGAATGGTCCTTTGTGCATGTATTGCCATTGGGAAGTGAATATAAGCTTCTGAAGTGAATATATGCACTTTTTAAAAACTTTCTTTTTTTTTTAGTTCAGCGTGTCAAAAATGTTCATTCTGTGCGTAACTCAGAAGGAAAGTGACAAAAATGAGTGAATTGTCATTATATGACTGAATTGGAGTGAATTTGCTGCTATCTCTGTAAGGAAGCGAGCTAGAGCGCTGAAACTGAGGCTATACGCACTTTCATGAAAACACGCTTCTTTGAGGTTTTAAGCTCAGAACGTGAATCTGTGCATGTTTCTAGCCTGGGAATTGCTTCAGATCACTGTGCTATGCATATATGGTATCGATTGGTGCAATGTGCATGTCTTGTCATAGGGAAGTGAATATAAGCTTCTGAAGTGAAAATATCCACTTTTTAAAAAACTTTCTTTTTTTTTAGTTCTGTGTGTCAAAAATGTTCATTCTGTGAGTAACAGTGGGAAAGTGACAAACATGAGTGAATTGTCACGATATGACTGAATTGGAGTAAATTTGCTGCTATCTCCGCCAGGAAGCGAGCTAGAGCCCTGAAACTGTGGCTATACGCACTTTCATGAAAACACGCTTCTTTGAGGTTTTAAGCTCAGAACGTGAATCTGTGCATGTTTCTGGCCTGGGAACTGCTTCAGATCACTGTGGAATGCATATAATGTATCAATTGGTGCAATGTGTTTGTCTTGTCATAGGGAAGTGAATATAAGCTTCTGAAGTGAAAATATCCACTTTTTAAAAAACTTTCTTTTTTTTTAGTTCTGTGTGTCAAAAATGTTCATTCTGTGAGTAACAGTGGAAAAGTAACAGTCATGAGTGAATTGTCACGATATGACTGAATTGGAGTAAATTTGCTGCTATCTCCGCCAGGAAGCGAGCTAGAGCGCTGAAATTGTGGCTATACGCACTTTCATGAAAACACGCTTCTTTGAGGTTTTAAGCTCAGAACGTGAATCTGAGCATGTTTCTGGCCTGGATACTGCTTCAGATCACTGGGCAATGCATATATGGTATCGAATGTTCCTTTGTGCATGTATTGCCATTGGGAAGTGAATGTAAGCTTCTGAAGTGAATATATGCACTTTTTAAAAACTTTCTGTTTTTTTTAGTTCAGCGTGTCAAAAATGTTCATTCTGTGCGTAACTCAGAAGGAAAGTGACAAAAATGAGTGAATTGTCATTATATGACTGAATTGGAGTGAATTTGCTGCTATCTCTGGAAGGAAGCGAGCTAGAGCGCTGAAACTGAGGCTATACGCACTTTCATGAAAACACGCTTCTTTGAGGTTTTAAGCTCAGAAGGTGAATCTGTGCATGTTTCTGGCCTGGGAACTGCTTCAGATCACTGGGCAATGCATATATGGTATCGAATGGTCCTTTGTGCATGTATTGCCATTGGGAAGTGAATATAAGCTTCTGAAGTGAATATATGCACTTTTTAAAAACTTTCTTTTTTTTTGAGTTCAGCGTGTCAAAAATGTTCATTCTGTGCGTAACTCAGAAGGAAAGTGACAAAAATGAGTGAATTGTCATTATATGACTGAATTGGAGTGAATTTGCTGCTAACTCTGTAAGGAAGCGAGCTAGAGCGCTGAAACTGAGGCTATACGCACTTTCATGAAAACACGCTTCTTTGAGGTTTTAAGCTCAGAACGTGAATCTGAGCATGTTTCTGGCCTGGATACTGCTTCAGATCACTGGGCAATGCATATATGGTATCGAATGTTCCTTTGTGCATGTATTGCCATTGGGAAGTGAATGTAAGCTTCTGAAGTGAATATATGCACTTTTTAAAAACTTTCTGCTTTTTTTAGTTCAGCGTGTCAAAAATGTTCATTCTGTGCGTAACTCAGAAGGAAAGTGACAAAAATGAGTGAATTGTCATTATATGACTGAATTGGAGTGAATTTGCTGCTATCTCTGTAAGGAAGCGAGCTAGAGCGCTGAAACTGAGGCTATACGCACTTTCATGAAAACACGCTTCTTTGAGGTTTTAAGCTCAGAACGTGAATCTGTGCATGTTTCTGGCCTGGGAACTGCTTCAGATCACTGGGCAATGCATATATGGTATCGAATGGTCCTTTGTGCATGTATTGCCATTGGGAAGTGAATATAAGCTTCTGAAGTGAATATATGCACTTTTTAAAAACTTTCTTTTTTTTTGAGTTCAGCGTGTCAAAAATGTTCATTCTGTGCGTAACTCAGAAGGAAAGTGACAAAAATGAGTGAATTGTCATTATATGACTGAATTGGAGTGAATTTGCTGCTATCTCTGTAAGGAAGCGAGCTAGAGCGCTGAAACTGAGGCTATACGCACTTTCATGAAAACACGCTTCTTTGAGGTTTTAAGCTCAGAACGTGAATCTGTGCATGTTTCTAGCCTGGGAATTGCTTCAGATCACTGTGCTATGCATATATGGTATCGATTTGTGCAATGTGCATGTCTTGCCATTGGGAAGTGAATATAAGCATCTGAAGTGAAAATATCCACTTTTTAAAAAACTTTCTTTTTTTTTAGTTCTGTGTGTCAAAAATGTTCATTCTGTGAGTAACAGTGGGAAAGTGAGAAACATGAGTGAATTGTCACGATATGACTGAATTGGAGTAAATTTGATGCTATCTCCGCCAGGAAGCGAGCTAGAGCGCTGAAATTGTGGCTATACGCACTTTCATGAAAACACGCTTCTTTGAGGTTTTAATCTCAGAACGTGAATCTGTGCATGTTTCTGGCCTGGATACTGCTTCAGATCACTGGGCAATGCATATATGGTATCGAATGGTCCTTTGTGCATGTATTGCCATTGGGAAGTGAATGTAAGCTTCTGAAGTGAATATATGCACTTTTTAAAAACTTTCTTTTTTTTTTAGTTCAGCGTGTCAAAAATGTTCATTCTGTGCGTAACTCAGAAGGAAAGTGACAAAAATGAGTGAATTGTCATTATATGACTGAATTGGAGTGAATTTGCTGCTATCTCTGTAAGGAAGCGAGCTAGAGCGCTGAAACTGAGGCTAAACGCACTTTCATGAAAACACGCTTCTTTGAGGTTTTAAGCTCAGAACGTGAATCTGTGCATGTTTCTAGCCTGGGAATTGCTTCAGATCACTGTGCTATGCATATATGGTATCGATTTGTGCAATGTGCATGTCTTGCCATAGGGAAGTGAAAAAAACTTCTGAATTTAAAATATTCACTTTTTAAAAAACTTTCTTTTTTTTTTTTAGTTCTGTGTGTCAAAAATGTTCATTCTGTGAGTAACAGTGGGAAAGTGAGAAACATGAGTGAATTGTCACGATATGACTGAATTGGAGTAAATTTGCTGCTATCTCCGCCAGGAAGCGAGCTAGAGCGCTGAAACTGTGGCTATACGCACTTTCATGAAAACACGCTTCTTTGAGGTTTTAAGCTCAGAACGTGAATCTGAGCATGTTTCTGGCCTGGATACTGCTTCAGATCACTGGGCAATGCATATATGGTATCGAATGGTCCTTTGTGCATGTATTGCCATTGGGAAGTGAATGTAAGCTTCTGAAGTGAATATATGCACTTTTTAAAAACTTTCTTTTTTTTTTAGTTCAGCGTGTCAAAAATGTTCATTCTGTGCGTAACTCAGAAGGAAAGTGACAAAAATGAGTGAATTGTCATTATATGACTGAATTGGAGTGAATTTGCTGCTATCTCTGTAAGGAAGCGAGCTAGAGCGCTGAAACTGAGGCTATACGCACTTTCATGAAAACACGCTTCTTTGAGGTTTTAAGCTCAGAACGTGAATCTGTGCATGTTTCTAGCCTGGGAATTGCTTCAGATCACTGTGCTATGCATATATGGTATCGATTTGTGCAATGTGCATGTCTTGCCATTGGGAAGTGAATATAAGCATCTGAAGTGAAAATATCCACTTTTTAAAAAACTTTCTTTTTTTTTAGTTCTGTGTGTCAAAAATGTTCATTCTGTGAGTAACAGTGGGAAAGTGACAAACATGAGTGAATTGTCACGATATGACTGAATTGGAGTAAATTTGCTGCTATCTCCGCCAGGAAGCGAGCTAGAGCGCTGAAATTGTGGCTATACGCACTTTCATGAAAACACGCTTCTTTGAGGTTTTAATCTCAGAACGTGAATCTGTGCATGTTTCTGGCCTGGATACTGCTTCAGATCACTGGGCAATGCATATATGGTATCGAATGGTCCTTTGTGCATGTATTGCCATTGGGAAGTGAATGTAAGCTTCTGAAGTGAATATATGCACTTTTTAAAAACTTTCTTTTTTTTTTAGTTCAGCGTGTCAAAAATGTTCATTCTGTGCGTAACTCAGAAGGAAAGTGACAAAAATGAGTGAATTGTCATTATATGACTGAATTGGAGTGAATTTGCTGCTATCTCTGTAAGGAAGCGAGCTAGAGCGCTGAAACTGAGGCTATACGCACTTTCATGAAAACACGCTTCTTTGAGGTTTTAAGCTCAGAACGTGAATCCGTGCATGTTTCTAGCCTGGGAATTGCTTCAGATCACTGTGCTATGCATATATGGTATCGATTTGAGCAATGTGCATGTCTTGCCATAGGGAAGTGAATATAAGCTTCTGAATTTAAAATATTCACTTTTTAAAAAACTTTCTTTTTTTTTTTAGTTCTGTGTGTCAAAAATGTTCATTCTGTGAGTAACAGTGGGAAAGTGAGAAACATGAGTGAATTGTCACGATATGACTGAATTGGAGTAAATTTGCTGCTATCTCCGCCAGGAAGCGAGCTAGACCGCTGAAACTGTGGCTATTCGCACTTTCATGAAAACACGCTTCTTTGAGGTTTTAAGCTCAGAACGTGAATCTGTGCATGTTTCTGGCCTGGGAACTGCTTCAGATCACTGTGGAATGCATATAATGTATCAATTGGTGCAATGTGTTTGTCTTGTCATAGGGAAGTGAATATAAGCTTCTGAAGTGAATATATGCACTTTTTAAAAAAACTTCTTTTTTTTTAGTTCAGCGTGTCGAAAATGTTAATTCTGTGCGTAACTCAGTAGGAAAGTGACAAACATGAGTGAATTGTCATTATATGACTGAATTGGAGTGAATTTGCTGCTATCTCTGTAAGGAAGCGAGCTAGAGCGCTGAAACTGTGGCTATATGCACTTTCATGAAAACACGCTTCTTTGAGGTTTTAAGCTTGGATCGTGAATCTGTGCATGCTTCTGGCATGGGAACTGCTTCAGATCACTGTGGAATGCATATGTGGTATTGATTGGTGCACTGGGCATGTATTGCCATTGGGAAGTGAACACAAGCTTCTGAAGTGAAAATATCTACTTTTTATAAAACTTTCTCTTTTTTTAGTTCTGTGTGTCAAAAATGTTCATTCTGTGAGTAACAGTGGGAAAGTAACAATCATGAGTGAATTGTCAGGATATGACTGAATTGGACTAAATTTGATGCTATCTCTGCCAGGAAGCGAGCTCGAGCGCTGAAACTGTGGCTAAAAGCACTTTCATTAAAACACACTTCTTTGAGGTTTTAAGCTCAGAACGTGAATCTGTGCATGTTTCTGGCTTGGGAACTGCTTCAGATCACTTTGCAATGCATATGTGCTATTGATTGGTCCTTTGAGCATGTATTGCCTTTGGGAAGTGAACACTAGCTTCTGAAGTGAAAATATCTACTTTTTATAAAACTTTCTTTTTTTTTTTAATTCTGTGTGTCAAAAATGTTCATTCTGTGAGTAACAGCGGGAAAGTGACAAACATGAGTGAATTGTCACGATATGACTGAATTGGAGTAAATTTGTTGCTATCTCCGCCAGGAAGCGAGCTAGAGCGCTGAAATTGTGGCTATACGCACTTTCATGAAAACACGCTTCTTTGAGGTTTTAAGCTCAGAACGTGAATCTGTGCATGTTTCTGGCCTGGATACTGCTTCAGATCACTGGGCAATGCATATATGGTATCGAATGGTCCTTTGTGCATGTATTGCCATTGGGAAGTGAATATAAGCTTCTGAAGTGAATATATGCACTTTTTAAAAACTTTCTTTTTTTTTAGTTCAGCGTGTCAAAAATGTTCATTCTGTGCGTAACTCAGAAGGAAAGTGACAAAAATGAGTGAATTGTCATTATATGACTGAATTGGAGTGAATTTGCTGCTATCTCTGTAAGGAAGCGAGCTAGAGCGCTGAAACTGAGGCTATACGCACTTTCATGAAAACACGCTTCTTTGAGGTTTTAAGCTCAGAACGTGAATCTGTGCATGTTTCTAGCCTGGGAATTGCTTCAGATCACTGTGCTATGCATATATGGTATCGATTTGTGCAATGTGCATGTCTTGCCATAGGGAAGTGAATATAAGCTTCTGAATTTAAAATATCCACTTTTTAAAAAACTTTCTTTTTTTTTAGTTCTGTGTGTCAAAAATGTTCATTCTGTGAGTAACAGTGGGAAAGTGACAAACATGAGTGAATTGTCACGATATGACTGAATTGGAGAAAATTTGCTGCTATCTCCGCCAGGAAGCGAGCTAGAGCGCTGAAACTGTGGCTATTCGCACTTTCATGAAAACACGCTTCTTTGAGGTTTTAAGCTCAGAACGTGAATCTGTGCATGTTTCTGGCCTGGGAACTGCTTCAGATCACTGTGGAATGCATATATAGTATCAATTGGTGCAATGTGCTTGTCTTGTCATAGGGAAGTGAATATAAGCTTCTGAAGTGAAAATATCCACTTTTTAAAAAACTTTCTTTTTTTTTAGTTCTGTGTGTCAAAAATGTTCATTCTGTGAGTAACAGTGGAAAAGTAACAGTCATGAGTGAATTGTCACGATATGACTGAATTGGAGTAAATTTGCTGCTATCTCCGCCAGGAAGCGAGCTAGAGCGCTGAAATTGTGGCTATACGCACTTTCATGAAAACACGCTTCTTTGAGGTTTTAAGCTCAGAACGTGAATCTGAGCATGTTTCTGGCCTGGATACTGCTTCAGATCACTGGGCAATGCATATATGGTATCGAATGGTCCTTTGTGCATGTATTGCCATTGGGAAGTGAATGTAAGCTTCTGAAGTGAATATATGCACTTTTTAAAAACTTTCTTTTTTTTTTTTAGTTCAGCGTGTCAAAAATGTTCATTCTGTGCGTAACTCAGAAGGAAAGTGACAAAAATGAGTGAATTGTCATTATATGACTGAATTGGAGTGAATTTGCTGCTATCTCTGTAAGGAAGCGAGCTAGAGCGCTGAAACTGTGGCTATATGCACTTTCATGAAAACACGCTTCTTTGAGGTTTTAAGCTTGGATCGTGAATCTGTGCATGCTTCTGGCATGGGAACTGCTTCAGATCACTGTGGAATGCATATGTGGTATTGATTGGTGCACTGGGCATGTATTGCCATTGGGAAGTGAACACAAGCTTCTGAAGTGAAAATATCTACTTTTTATAAAACTTTCTCTTTTTTTAGTTCAGCGTGTCAAAAATGTTCATTCTGTGCGTAACTCAGAAGGAAAGTGACAAAAATGAGTGAATTGTCATTATATGACTGAATTGGAGTGAATTTGCTGCTATCTCTGGAAGGAAGCGAGCTAGAGCGCTGAAACTGAGGCTATACGCACTTTCATGAAAACACGCTTCTTTGAGGTTTTAAGCTCAGAACGTGAATCTGTGCATGTTTCTGGCCTGGGAACTGCTTCAGATCACTGGGCAATGCATATATGGTATCGAATGGTCCTTTGTGCATGTATTGCCATTGGGAAGTGAATATAAGCTTCTGAAGTGAATATATGCACTTTTTAAAAACTTTCTTTTTTTTTGAGTTCAGCGTGTCAAAAATGTTCATTCTGTGCGTAACTCAGAAGGAAAGTGACAAAAATGAGTGAATTGTCATTATATGACTGAATTGGAGTGAATTTGCTGCTATCTCTGTAAGGAAGCGAGCTAGAGCGCTGAAACTGAGGCTATACGCACTTTCATGAAAACACGCTTCTTTGAGGTTTTAAGCTCAGAACGTGAATCTGAGCATGTTTCTGGCCTGGATACTGCTTCAGATCACTGGGCAATGCATATATGGTATCGAATGTTCCTTTGTGCATGTATTGCCATTGGGAAGTGAATGTAAGCTTCTGAAGTGAATATATGCACTTTTTAAAAACTTTCTGCTTTTTTTAGTTCAGCGTGTCAAAAATGTTCATTCTGTGCGTAACTCAGAAGGAAAGTGACAAAAATGAGTGAATTGTCATTATATGACTGAATTGGAGTGAATTTGCTGCTATCTCTGTAAGGAAGCGAGCTAGAGCGCTGAAACTGAGGCTATACGCACTTTCATGAAAACACGCTTCTTTGAGGTTTTAAGCTCAGAACGTGAATCTGTGCATGTTTCTGGCCTGGGAACTGCTTCAGATCACTGGGCAATGCATATATGGTATCGAATGGTCCTTTGTGCATGTATTGCCATTGGGAAGTGAATATAAGCTTCTGAAGTGAATATATGCACTTTTTAAAAACTTTCTTTTTTTTTGAGTTCAGCGTGTCAAAAATGTTCATTCTGTGCGTAACTCAGAAGGAAAGTGACAAAAATGAGTGAATTGTCATTATATGACTGAATTGGAGTGAATTTGCTGCTATCTCTGTAAGGAAGCGAGCTAGAGCGCTGAAACTGAGGCTATACGCACTTTCATGAAAACACGCTTCTTTGAGGTTTTAAGCTCAGAACGTGAATCTGTGCATGTTTCTAGCCTGGGAATTGCTTCAGATCACTGTGCTATGCATATATGGTATCGATTTGTGCAATGTGCATGTCTTGCCATTGGGAAGTGAATATAAGCATCTGAAGTGAAAATATCCACTTTTTAAAAAACTTTCTTTTTTTTTAGTTCTGTGTGTCAAAAATGTTCATTCTGTGAGTAACAGTGGGAAAGTGAGAAACATGAGTGAATTGTCACGATATGACTGAATTGGAGTAAATTTGATGCTATCTCCGCCAGGAAGCGAGCTAGAGCGCTGAAATTGTGGCTATACGCACTTTCATGAAAACACGCTTCTTTGAGGTTTTAATCTCAGAACGTGAATCTGTGCATGTTTCTGGCCTGGATACTGCTTCAGATCACTGGGCAATGCATATATGGTATCGAATGGTCCTTTGTGCATGTATTGCCATTGGGAAGTGAATGTAAGCTTCTGAAGTGAATATATGCACTTTTTAAAAACTTTCTTTTTTTTTTAGTTCAGCGTGTCAAAAATGTTCATTCTGTGCGTAACTCAGAAGGAAAGTGACAAAAATGAGTGAATTGTCATTATATGACTGAATTGGAGTGAATTTGCTGCTATCTCTGTAAGGAAGCGAGCTAGAGCGCTGAAACTGAGGCTATACGCACTTTCATGAAAACACGCTTCTTTGAGGTTTTAAGCTCAGAACGTGAATCTGTGCATGTTTCTAGCCTGGGAATTGCTTCAGATCACTGTGCTATGCATATATGGTATCGATTTGTGCAATGTGCATGTCTTGCCATAGGGAAGTGAAAAAAACTTCTGAATTTAAAATATTCACTTTTTAAAAAACTTTCTTTTTTTTTTTTAGTTCTGTGTGTCAAAAATGTTCATTCTGTGAGTAACAGTGGGAAAGTGAGAAACATGAGTGAATTGTCACGATATGACTGAATTGGAGTAAATTTGCTGCTATCTCCGCCAGGAAGCGAGCTAGAGCGCTGAAACTGTGGCTATACGCACTTTCATGAAAACACGCTTCTTTGAGGTTTTAAGCTCAGAACGTGAATCTGAGCATGTTTCTGGCCTGGATACTGCTTCAGATCACTGGGCAATGCATATATGGTATCGAATGGTCCTTTGTGCATGTATTGCCATTGGGAAGTGAATGTAAGCTTCTGAAGTGAATATATGCACTTTTTAAAAACTTTCTTTTTTTTTTAGTTCAGCGTGTCAAAAATGTTCATTCTGTGCGTAACTCAGAAGGAAAGTGACAAAAATGAGTGAATTGTCATTATATGACTGAATTGGAGTGAATTTGCTGCTATCTCTGTAAGGAAGCGAGCTAGAGCGCTGAAACTGAGGCTATACGCACTTTCATGAAAACACGCTTCTTTGAGGTTTTAAGCTCAGAACGTGAATCTGTGCATGTTTCTAGCCTGGGAATTGCTTCAGATCACTGTGCTATGCATATATGGTATCGATTTGTGCAATGTGCATGTCTTGCCATTGGGAAGTGAATATAAGCATCTGAAGTGAAAATATCCACTTTTTAAAAAACTTTCTTTTTTTTTAGTTCTGTGTGTCAAAAATGTTCATTCTGTGAGTAACAGTGGGAAAGTGACAAACATGAGTGAATTGTCACGATATGACTGAATTGGAGTAAATTTGCTGCTATCTCCGCCAGGAAGCGAGCTAGAGCGCTGAAATTGTGGCTATACGCACTTTCATGAAAACACGCTTCTTTGAGGTTTTAATCTCAGAACGTGAATCTGTGCATGTTTCTGGCCTGGATACTGCTTCAGATCACTGGGCAATGCATATATGGTATCGAATGGTCCTTTGTGCATGTATTGCCATTGGGAAGTGAATGTAAGCTTCTGAAGTGAATATATGCACTTTTTAAAAACTTTCTTTTTTTTTTAGTTCAGCGTGTCAAAAATGTTCATTCTGTGCGTAACTCAGAAGGAAAGTGACAAAAATGAGTGAATTGTCATTATATGACTGAATTGGAGTGAATTTGCTGCTATCTCTGTAAGGAAGCGAGCTAGAGCGCTGAAACTGAGGCTATACGCACTTTCATGAAAACACGCTTCTTTGAGGTTTTAAGCTCAGAACGTGAATCCGTGCATGTTTCTAGCCTGGGAATTGCTTCAGATCACTGTGCTATGCATATATGGTATCGATTTGAGCAATGTGCATGTCTTGCCATAGGGAAGTGAATATAAGCTTCTGAATTTAAAATATTCACTTTTTAAAAAACTTTCTTTTTTTTTTTAGTTCTGTGTGTCAAAAATGTTCATTCTGTGAGTAACAGTGGGAAAGTGAGAAACATGAGTGAATTGTCACGATATGACTGAATTGGAGTAAATTTGCTGCTATCTCCGCCAGGAAGCGAGCTAGACCGCTGAAACTGTGGCTATTCGCACTTTCATGAAAACACGCTTCTTTGAGGTTTTAAGCTCAGAACGTGAATCTGTGCATGTTTCTGGCCTGGGAACTGCTTCAGATCACTGTGGAATGCATATAATGTATCAATTGGTGCAATGTGTTTGTCTTGTCATAGGGAAGTGAATATAAGCTTCTGAAGTGAATATATGCACTTTTTAAAAAAACTTCTTTTTTTTTAGTTCAGCGTGTCGAAAATGTTAAATCTGTGCGTAACTCAGTAGGAAAGTGACAAACATGAGTGAATTGTCATTATATGACTGAATTGGAGTGAATTTGCTGCTATCTCTGTAAGGAAGCGAGCTAGAGCGCTGAAACTGTGGCTATATGCACTTTCATGAAAACACGCTTCTTTGAGGTTTTAAGCTTGGATCGTGAATCTGTGCATGCTTCTGGCATGGGAACTGCTTCAGATCACTGTGGAATGCATATGTGGTATTGATTGGTGCACTGGGCATGTATTGCCATTGGGAAGTGAACACAAGCTTCTGAAGTGAAAATATCTACTTTTTATAAAACTTTCTCTTTTTTTAGTTCTGTGTGTCAAAAATGTTCATTCTGTGAGTAACAGTGGGAAAGTAACAATCATGAGTGAATTGTCAGGATATGACTGAATTGGACTAAATTTGATGCTATCTCTGCCAGGAAGCGAGCTCGAGCGCTGAAACTGTGGCTAAAAGCACTTTCATTAAAACACACTTCTTTGAGGTTTTAAGCTCAGAACGTGAATCTGTGCATGTTTCTGGCTTGGGAACTGCTTCAGATCACTTTGCAATGCATATGTGCTATTGATTGGTCCTTTGAGCATGTATTGCCTTTGGGAAGTGAACACTAGCTTCTGAAGTGAAAATATCTACTTTTTATAAAACTTTCTTTTTTTTTTTAATTCTGTGTGTCAAAAATGTTCATTCTGTGAGTAACAGCGGGAAAGTGACAAACATGAGTGAATTGTCACGATATGACTGAATTGGAGTAAATTTGTTGCTATCTCCGCCAGGAAGCGAGCTAGAGCGCTGAAATTGTGGCTATACGCACTTTCATGAAAACACGCTTCTTTGAGGTTTTAAGCTCAGAACGTGAATCTGTGCATGTTTCTGGCCTGGATACTGCTTCAGATCACTGGGCAATGCATATATGGTATCGAATGGTCCTTTGTGCATGTATTGCCATTGGGAAGTGAATATAAGCTTCTGAAGTGAATATATGCACTTTTTAAAAACTTTCTTTTTTTTTAGTTCAGCGTGTCAAAAATGTTCATTCTGTGCGTAACTCAGAAGGAAAGTGACAAAAATGAGTGAATTGTCATTATATGACTGAATTGGAGTGAATTTGCTGCTATCTCTGTAAGGAAGCGAGCTAGAGCGCTGAAACTGAGGCTATACGCACTTTCATGAAAACACGCTTCTTTGAGGTTTTAAGCTCAGAACGTGAATCTGTGCATGTTTCTAGCCTGGGAATTGCTTCAGATCACTGTGCTATGCATATATGGTATCGATTTGTGCAATGTGCATGTCTTGCCATAGGGAAGTGAATATAAGCTTCTGAATTTAAAATATCCACTTTTTAAAAAACTTTCTTTTTTTTTAGTTCTGTGTGTCAAAAATGTTCATTCTGTGAGTAACAGTGGGAAAGTGACAAACATGAGTGAATTGTCACGATATGACTGAATTGGAGTAAATTTGCTGCTATCTCCGCCAGGAAGCGAGCTAGAGCGCTGAAACTGTGGCTATTCGCACTTTCATGAAAACACGCTTCTTTGAGGTTTTAAGCTCAGAACGTGAATCTGTGCATGTTTCTGGCCTGGGAACTGCTTCAGATCACTGTGGAATGCATATATAGTATCAATTGGTGCAATGTGCTTGTCTTGTCATAGGGAAGTGAATATAAGCTTCTGAAGTGAAAATATCCACTTTTTAAAAAACTTTCTTTTTTTTTAGTTCTGTGTGTCAAAAATGTTCATTCTGTGAGTAACAGTGGAAAAGTAACAGTCATGAGTGAATTGTCACGATATGACTGAATTGGAGTAAATTTGCTGCTATCTCCGCCAGGAAGCGAGCTAGAGCGCTGAAATTGTGGCTATACGCACTTTCATGAAAACACGCTTCTTTGAGGTTTTAAGCTCAGAACGTGAATCTGAGCATGTTTCTGGCCTGGATACTGCTTCAGATCACTGGGCAATGCATATATGGTATCGAATGGTCCTTTGTGCATGTATTGCCATTGGGAAGTGAATGTAAGCTTCTGAAGTGAATATATGCACTTTTTAAAAACTTTCTTTTTTTTTTTTAGTTCAGCGTGTCAAAAATGTTCATTCTGTGCGTAACTCAGAAGGAAAGTGACAAAAATGAGTGAATTGTCATTATATGACTGAATTGGAGTGAATTTGCTGCTATCTCTGTAAGGAAGCGAGCTAGAGCGCTGAAACTGTGGCTATATGCACTTTCATGAAAACACGCTTCTTTGAGGTTTTAAGCTTGGATCGTGAATCTGTGCATGCTTCTGGCATGGGAACTGCTTCAGATCACTGTGGAATGCATATGTGGTATTGATTGGTGCACTGGGCATGTATTGCCATTGGGAAGTGAACACAAGCTTCTGAAGTGAAAATATCTACTTTTTATAAAACTTTCTCTTTTTTTAGTTCTGTGTGTCAAAAATGTTCATTCTGTGAGTAACAGTGGGAAAGTAACAATCATGAGTGAATTGTCAGGATATGACTGAATTGGACTAAATTTGATGCTATCTCTGCCAGGAAGCGAGCTCGAGCGCTGAAACTGTGGCTATACGCACTTTCATTAAAACACACTTCTTTGAGGTTTTAAGCTCAGAACGTGAATCTGTGCATGTTTCTGGCTTGGGAACTGCTTCAGATCACTTTGCAATGCATATGTGCTATTGATTGGTCCTTTGAGCATGTATTGCCTTTGGGAAGTGAACACTAGCTTCTGAAGTGAAAATATCTACTTTTTATAAAACTTTCTTTTTTTTTTAATTCTGTGTGTCAAAAATGTTCATTCTGTGAGTAACAGCGGGTAAGTGACAAACATGAGTGAATTGTCACGATATGACTGAATTGGAGTAAATTTGCTGCTATCTCCGCCAGGAAGCGAGCTAGAGCGCTGAAATTGTGGCTATACGCACTTTCATGAAAACACGCTTCTTTGAGGTTTTAAGCTCAGAACGTGAATCTGTGCATGTTTCTGGCCTGGGAACTGCTTCAGATCACTGTGGAATGCATATAATGTATCAATTGGTGCAATGTGTTTGTCTTGTCATAGGGAAGTGAATATAAGCTTCTGAAGTGAAAATATCCACTTTTTAAAAAACTTTCTTTTTTTTTAGTTCTGTGTGTCAAAAATGTTCATTCTGTGAGTAACAGTGGAAAAGTAACAGTCATGAGTGAATTGTCACGATATGACTGAATTGGAGTAAATTTGCTGCTATCTCCGCCAGGAAGCGAGCTAGAGCCCTGAAACTGTGGCTATACGCACTTTCATGAAAACACGCTTCTTTGAGGTTTTAAGCTCAGAACGTGAATCTGTGCATGTTTCTGGCCTGGGAACTGCTTCAGATCACTGGGCAATGCATATATGGTATCGAATGGTCCTTTGTGCATGTATTGCCATTGGGAAGTGAATATAAGCTTCTGAAGTGAATATATGCACTTTTTAAAAACTTTCTTTTTTTTTTAGTTCAGCGTGTCAAAAATGTTCATTCTGTGCGTAACTCAGAAGGAAAGTGACAAAAATGAGTGAATTGTCATTATATGACTGAATTGGAGTGAATTTGCTGCTATCTCTGTAAGGAAGCGAGCTAGAGCGCTGAAACTGAGGCTATACGCACTTTCATGAAAACACGCTTCTTTGAGGTTTTAAGCTCAGAACGTGAATCTGTGCATGTTTCTAGCCTGGGAATTGCTTCAGATCACTGTGCTATGCATATATGGTATCGATTGGTGCAATGTGCATGTCTTGTCATAGGGAAGTGAATATAAGCTTCTGAAGTGAAAATATCCACTTTTTAAAAAACTTTCTTTTTTTTTAGTTCTGTGTGTCAAAAATGTTCATTCTGTGAGTAACAGTGGGAAAGTGACAAACATGAGTGAATTGTCACGATATGACTGAATTGGAGTAAATTTGCTGCTATCTCCGCCAGGAAGCGAGCTAGAGCCCTGAAACTGTGGCTATACGCACTTTCATGAAAACACGCTTCTTTGAGGTTTTAAGCTCGGAACGTGAATCTGTGCATGTTTCTGGCCTGGGAACTGCTTCAGATCACTGTGGAATGCATATAATGTATCAATTGGTGCAATGTGTTTGTCTTGTCATAGGGAAGTGAATATAAGCTTCTGAAGTGAAAATATCCACTTTTTAAAAAACTTTCTTTTTTTTTAGTTCTGTGTGTCAAAAATGTTCATTCTGTGAGTAACAGTGGAAAAGTAACAGTCATGAGTGAATTGTCACGATATGACTGAATTGGAGTAAATTTGCTGCTATCTCCGCCAGGAAGCGAGCAAGAGCGCTGAAATTGTGGCTATACGCACTTTCATGAAAACACGCTTCTTTGAGGTTTTAAGCTCAGAACGTGAATCTGAGCATGTTTCTGGCCTGGATACTGCTTCAGATCACTGGGCAATGCATATATGGTATCGAATGGTCCTTTGTGCATGTATTGCCATTGGGAAGTGAATGTAAGCTTCTGAAGTGAATATATGCACTTTTTAAAAACTTTCTTTTTTTTTTAGTTCAGCGTGTCAAAAATGTTCATTCTGTGCGTAACTCAGAAGGAAAGTGACAAAAATGAGTGAATTGTCATTATATGACTGAATTGGAGTGAATTTGCTGCTATCTCTGTAAGGAAGCGAGCTAGAGCGCTGAAACTGAGGCTATACGCACTTTCATGAAAACACGCTTCTTTGAGGTTTTAAGCTCAGAACATGAATCTGTGCATGTTTCTAGCCTGGGAATTGCTTCAGATCACTGTGCTATGCATATATGGTATCGATTTGTGCAATGTGCATGTCTTGCCATTGGGAAGTGAATATAAGCATCTGAAGTGAAAATATCCACTTTTTAAAAAACTTTCTTTTTTTTTAGTTCTGTGTGTCAAAAATGTTCATTCTGTGAGTAACAGTGGGAAAGTGACAAACATGAGTGAATTGTCACGATATGACTGAATTGGAGTAAATTTGCTGCTATCTCCGCCAGGAAGCGAGCTAGAGCGCTGAAATTGTGGCTATACGCACTTTCATGAAAACACGCTTCTTTGAGGTTTTAATCTCAGAACGTGAATCTGTGCATGTTTCTGGCCTGGATACTGCTTCAGATCACTGGGCAATGCATATATGGTATCGAATGGTCCTTTGTGCATGTATTGCCATTGGGAAGTGAATGTAAGCTTCTGAAGTGAATATATGCACTTTTTAAAAACTTTCTTTTTTTTTTAGTTCAGCGTGTCAAAAATGTTCATTCTGTGCGTAACTCAGAAGGAAAGTGACAAAAATGAGTGAATTGTCATTATATGACTGAATTGGAGTGAATTTGCTGCTATCTCTGTAAGGAAGCGAGCTAGAGGGCTGAAACTGAGGCTATACGCACTTTCATGAAAACACGCTTCATTGAGGTTTTAAGCTCAGAACGTGAATCTGTGCATGTTTCTGGCCTGGGAATTGCTTCAGATCACTGTGCTATGCATATATGGTATCGATTTGTGCAATGTGCATGTCTTGCCATAGGGAAGTGAATATAAGCTTCTGAATTTAAAATATTCTCTTTTTAAAAAACTTTCTTTTTTTTTTTAGTTCTGTGTGTCAAAAATGTTCATTCTGTGAGTAACAGTGGGAAAGTGACAAACATGAGTGAATTGTCACGATATGACTGAATTGGAGTAAATTTGCTGCTATCTCCGCCAGGAAGCGAGCTAGAGCGCTGAAATTGTGGCTATACGCACTTTCATGTAAACACGCTTCTTTGAGGTTTTAATCTCAGAACGTGAATCTGTGCATGTTTCTGGCCTGGATACTGCTTCAGATCACTGGGCAATGCATATATTGTATCGAATGGTCCTTTGTGCATGTATTGCCATTGGGAAGTGAATGTAAGCTTCTGAAGTGAATATATGCACTTTTTAAAAACTTTCTTTTTTTTTTAGTTCAGCGTGTCAAAAATGTTCATTCTGTGCGTAACTCAGAAGGAAAGTGACAAAAATGAGTGAATTGTCATTATATGACTGAATTGGAGTGAATTTGCTGCTATCTCTGTAAGGAAGCGAGCTAGAGCGCTGAAACTGAGGCTATACGCACTTTCATGAAAACACGCTTCTTTGAGGTTTTAAGCTCAGAACGTGAATCTGTGCATGTTTCTCGCCTGGGAATTGCTTCAGATCACTGTGCTATGCATATATGGTATCGATTTGTGCAATGTGCATGTCTTGCCATAGGGAAGTGAATATAAGCTTCTGAATTTAAAATATTCACTTTTTAAAAAACTTTCTTTTTTTTTTAGTTCTGTGTGTCAAAAATGTTCATTCTGTGAGTAACAGTGGGAAAGTGACAAACATGAGTGAATTGTCACGATATGACTGAATTGGAGTAAATTTGCTGCTATCTCCACCAGGAAGCGAGCTAGAGCGCTGAAACTGTGGCTATTCGCACTTTCATGAAAACACGCTTCTTTGAGGTTTTAAGCTCAGAACGTGAATCTGTGCATGTTTCTGGCCTGGGAACTGCTTCAGATCACTGTGGAATGCATATATAGTATCAATTGGTGCAAAGTGCTTGTCTTGTCATAGGGAAGTGAATATAAGCTTCTGAAGTGAAAATATCCACTTTTTAAAAAACTTTCTTTTTTTTTAGTTCTGTGTGTCAAAAATGTTCATTCTGTGAGAAACAGTGGAAAAGTAACAGTCATTAGTGAATTGTCACGATATGACTGAATTGGAGTAAATTTGCTGCTATCTCCGCCAGGAAGCGAGCTAGAGCCCTGAAACTGTGGCTATACGCACTTTCATGAAAACACGCTTCTTTGAGGTTTTAAGCTCAGAACGTGAATCTGTGCATGTTTCTGGCCTGGGAACTGCTTCAGATCACTGGGCAATGCATATATGGTATCGAATGGTCCTTTGTGCATGTATTGCAATTGGGAAGTGAATATAAGCTTCTGAAGTGAATATATGCACTTTTTAAAAAAACTTCTTTTTTTTAGTTCAGCGTGTCGAAAATGTTAATTCTGTGCGTAACTCAGTAGGAAAGTGACAAACATGAGTGAATTGTCATTATATGACTGAATTGGAGTGAATTTGCTGCTATCTCTGTAAGGAAGCGAGCTAGAGCGCTGAAACTGTGGCTATATGCACTTTCATGAAAACACGCTTCTTTGAGGTTTTAAGCTTGGATCGTGAATCTGTGCATGCTTCTGGCATGGGAACTGCTTCAGATCACTGTGGAATGCATATGTGGTATTGATTGGTGCACTGGGCATGTATTGCCATTGGGAAGTGAACACAAGCTTCTGAAGTGAAAATATCTACTTTTTATAAAACTTTCTCTTTTTTTAGTTCTGTGTGTCAAAAATGTTCATTCTGTAAGTAACAGTGGGAAAGTAACAATCATGAGTGAATTGTCTGGATATGACTGAATTGGACTAAATTTGATGCTAACTCTGCCAGGAAGCGAGCTCGAGCGCTGAAACTGTGGCTATAAGCACTTTCATTAAAACACACTTCTTTGAGGTTTTAAGCTCAGAACGTGAATCTGTGCATGTTTCTGGCTTGGGAACTGCTTCAGATCACTTTGCAATGCATATGTGCTATTGATTGGTCCTTTGAGCATGTATTGCCTTTGGGAAGTGAACACTAGCTTCTGAAGTGAAAATATCTACTTTTTATAAAACTTTCTTTTTTTTTTAATTCTGTGTGTCAAAAATGTTCATTCTGTGAGTAACAGCGGGAAAGTGACAAACATGAGTGAATTGTCACGATATGACTGAATTGGAGTAAATTTGCTGCTATCTCCGCCAGGAAGCGAGCTAGAGCGCTGAAATTGTGGCTATACGCACTTTCATGAAAACACGCTTCTTTGAGGTTTTAAGCTCAGAACGTGAATCTGTGCATGTTTCTGGCCTGGGAACTGCTTCAGATCACTGTGGAATGCATATAATGTATCAATTGGTGCAATGTGTTTGTCTTGCCATTGGGAAGTGAATATAAGCTTCTGAAGTGAATATATGCACTTTTTAAAAACTTTCTTTTTTTTTTAGTTCAGCGTGTCAAAAATGTTCATTCTGTGCGTAACTCAGAAGGAAAGTGACAAAAATGAGTGAATTGTCATTATATGACTGAATTGGAGTGAATTTGCTGCTATCTCTGTAAGGAAGCGAGCTAGAGCGCTGAAACTGAGGCTATACGCACTTTCATGAAAACACGCTTCTTTGAGGTTTTAAGCTCAGAACGTGAATCTGTGCATGTTTCTAGCCTGGGAATTGCTTCAGATCACTGTGCTATGCATATATGGTATCGATTGGTGCAATGTGCATGTCTTGTCATAGGGAAGTGAATATAAGCTTCTGAAGTGAAAATATCCACTTTTTAAAAAACTTTCTTTTTTTTTAGTTCTGTGTGTCAAAAATGTTCATTCTGTGAGTAACAGTGGGAAAGTGACAAACATGAGTGAATTGTCACGATATGACTGAATTGGAGTAAATTTGCTGCTATCTCCGCCAGGAAGCGAGCTAGAGCCCTGAAACTGTGGCTATACGCACTTTCATGAAAACACGCTTCTTTGAGGTTTTAAGCTCAGAACGTGAATCTGTGCATGTTTCTGGCCTGGGAACTGCTTCAGATCACTGTGGAATGCATATAATGTATCAATTGGTGCAATGTGTTTGTCTTGTCATAGGGAAGTGAATATAAGCTTCTGAAGTGAAAATATCCACTTTTTAAAAAACTTTCTTTTTTTTTAGTTCTGTGTGTCAAAAATGTTCATTCTGTGAGTAACAGTGGAAAAGTAACAGTCATGAGTGAATTGTCACGATATGACTGAATTGGAGTAAATTTGCTGCTATCTCCGCCAGGAAGCGAGCTAGAGCGCTGAAATTGTGGCTATACGCACTTTCATGAAAACACGCTTCTTTGAGGTTTTAAGCTCAGAACGTGAATCTGAGCATGTTTCTGGCCTGGATACTGCTTCAGATCACTGGGCAATGCATATATGGTATCGAATGGTCCTTTGTGCATGTATTGCCATTGGGAAGTGAATGTAAGCTTCTGAAGTGAATATATGCACTTTTTAAAAACTTTCTTTTTTTTTTAGTTCAGCGTGTCAAAAATGTTCATTCTGTGCGTAACTCAGAAGGAAAGTGACAAAAATGAGTGAATTGTCATTATATGACTGAATTGGAGTGAATTTGCTGCTATCTCTGTAAGGAAGCGAGCTAGAGCCCTGAAACTGAGGCTATACGCACTTTCATGAAAACACGCTTCTTTGAGGTTTTAAGCTCAGAACGTGAATCTGTGCATGTTTCTAGCCTGGGAATTGCTTCAGATCACTGTGCTATGCATATATGGTATCGATTTGTGCAATGTGCATGTCTTGCCATTGGGAAGTGAATATAAGCATCTGAAGTGAAAATATCCACTTTTTAAAAAACTTTCTTTTTTTTTAGTTCTGTGTGTCAAAAATGTTCATTCTGTGAGTAACAGTGGGAAAGTGACAAACATGAGTGAATTGTCACGATATGACTGAATTGGAGTAAATTTGCTGCTATCTCCGCCAGGAAGCAAGCTAGAGCGCTGAAATTGTGGCTATACGCACTTTCATGAAAACACGCTTCTTTGAGGTTTTAATCTCAGAACGTGAATCTGTGCATGTTTCTGGCCTGGATAATGCTTCAGATCACTGGGCAATGCATATATGGTATCGAATGGTCCTTTGTGCATGTATTGCCATTGGGAAGTGAATGTAAGCTTCTGAAGTGAATATATGCACTTTTTAAAAACTTTCTTTTTTTTTTAGTTCAGCGTGTCAAAAATGTTCATTCTGTGCGTAACTCAGAAGGAAAGTGACAAAAATGAGTGAATTGTCATTATATGACTGAATTGGAGTGAATTTGCTGCTATCTCTGTAAGGAAGCGAGCTGGAGCGCTGAAACTGAGGCTATACGCACTTTCATGAAAACACGCTTCTTTGAGGTTTTAAGCTCAGAACGTGAATCTGTGCATGTTTCTAGCCTGGGAATTGCTTCAGATCACTGTGCTATGCATATATGGTATCGATTTGTGCAATGTGCATGTCTTGCCATAGGGAAGTGAATATAAGCTTCTGAATTTAAAATATTCACTTTTTAAAAAACTTTCTTTTTTTTTTTAGTTCTGTGTGTCAAAAATGTTCATTCTGTGAGTAACAGTGGGAAAGTGACAAACATGAGTGAATTGTCACGATATGACTGAATTGGAGTAAATTTGCTGCTATCTCCGCCAGGAAGCGAGCTAGAGCGCTGAAATTGTGGCTATACGCACTTTCATGAAAACACGCTTCTTTGAGGTTTTAATCTCAGAACGTGAATCTGTGCATGTTTCTGGCCTGGATACTGCTTCAGATCACTGGGCAATGCATATATTGTATCGAATGGTCCTTTGTGCATGTATTGCCATTGGGAAGTGAATGTAAGCTTCTGAAGTGAATATATGCACTTTTTAAAAACTTTCTTTTTTTTTTAGTTCAGCGTGTCAAAAATGTTCATTCTGTGCGTAACTCAGAAGGAAAGTGACAAAAATGAGTGAATTGTCATTATATGACTGAATTGGAGTGAATTTGCTGCTATCTCTGTAAGGAAGCGAGCTAGAGCGCTGAAACTGAGGCTATACGCACTTTCATGAAAACACGCTTCTTTGAGGTTTTAAGCTCAGAACGTGAATCTGTGCATGTTTCTAGCCTGGGAATTGCTTCAGATCACTGTGCTATGCATATATGGTATCGATTTGTGCAATGTGCATGTCTTGCCATAGGGATGTGAATATAAGCTTCTGAATTTAAAATATTCACTTTTTAAAAAACTTTCTTTTTTTTTTTAGTTCTGTGTGTCAAAAATGTTCATTCTGTGAGTAACAGTGGGAAAGTGAGAAACATGAGTGAATTGTCACGATATGACTGAATTGGAGTAAATTTGCTGCTATCTCCGCCAGGAAGCGAGCTAGACCGCTGAAACTGTGGCTATTCGCACTTTCATGAAAACACGCTTCTTTGAGGTTTTAAGCTCAGAACGTGAATCTGTGCATGTTTCTGGCCTGGGAACTGCTTCAGATCACTGTGGAATGCATATAATGTATCAATTGGTGCAATGTGTTTGTCTTGTCATAGGGAAGTGAATATAAGCTTCTGAAGTGAAAATATCCACTTTTTAAAAAACTTTCTTTTTTTTTAGTTCTGTGTGTCAAAAATGTTCATTCTGTGAGAAACAGTGGAAAAGTAACAGTCATCAGTGAATTGCCACGATATGACTGAATTGGAGTAAATTTGCTGCTATCTCCGCCAGGAAGCGAGCTAGAGCCCTGAAACTGTGGCTATACGCACTTTCATGAAAACACGCTTCTTTGAGGTTTTAAGCTCAGAACGTGAATCTGTGCATGTTTCTGGCCTGGGAACTGCTTCAGATCACTGGGCAATGCATATATGGTATCGAATGGTCCTTTGTGCATGTATTGCAATTGGGAAGTGAATATAAGCTTCTGAAGTGAATATATGCACTTTTTAAAAAAACTTCTTTTTTTTAGTTCAGCGTGTCGAAAATGTTAATTCTGTGCGTAACTCAGTAGGAAAGTGACAAACATGAGTGAATTGTCATTATATGACTGAATTGGAGTGAATTTGCTGCTATCGCTGTAAGGAGGCGAGCTAGAGCGCTGAAACTGTGGCTATATGCACTTTCATGAAAACACGCTTCTTTGAGGTTTTAAGCTTGGATCGTGAATCTGTGCATGCTTCTGGCATGGGAACTGCTTCAGATCACTGTGGAATGCATATGTGGTATTGATTGGTGCACTGGGCATGTATTGCCATTGGGAAGTGAACACAAGCTTCTGAAGTGAAAATATCTACTTTTTGTAAAACTTTCTCTTTTTTTAGTTCTGTGTGTCAAAAATGTTCATTCTGTGAGTAACAGTGGGAAAGTAACAATCATGAGTGAATTGTCAGGATATGACTGAATTGGACTAAATTTGATGCTATCTCTGCCAGGAAGCGAGCTTGAGCGCTGAAACTGTGGCTATAAGCACTTTCATTAAAACACACTTCTTTGAGGTTTTAAGCTCAGAACGTGAATCTGTGCATGTTTCTGGCTTGGGAACTGCTTCAGATCACTTTGCAATGCATATGTGCTGTTGATTGGTCCTTTGAGCATGTATTGCCTTTGGGAAGTGAACACTAGCTTCTGAAGTGAAAATATCTACTTTTTATAAAACTTTCTTTTTTTTTTTAATTCTGTGTGTCAAAAATGTTCATTCTGTGAGTAACAGCGGGAAAGTGACAAACATGAGTGAATTGTCACGATATGACTGAATTGGAGTAAATTTGCTGCTATCTCCGCCAGGAAGCGAGCTAGAGCGCTGAAATTGTGGCTATACGCACTTTCATGAAAACACGCTTCTTTGAGGTTTTAAGCTCAGAACGTGAATCTGTGCATGTTTCTGGCCTGGATACTGCTTCAGATCACTGGGCAATGCATATATGGTATCGAATGGTCCTTTGTGCATGTATTGCCATTGGGAAGTGAATGTAAGCTTCTGAAGTGAATATATGCACTTTTTAAAAACTTTCTTTTTTTTTAGTTCAGCGTGTCAAAAATGTTCATTCTGTGCGTAACTCAGAAGGAAAGTGACAAAAATGAGTGAATTGTCATTATATGACTGAATTGGAGTGAATTTGCTGCTATCTCTGTAAGGAAGCGAGCTAGAGCGCTGAAACTGAGGCTATACGCACTTTCATGAAAACACGCTTCTTTGAGGTTTTAAGCTCAGAACGTGAATCTGTGCATGTTTCTAGCCTGGGAATTGCTTCAGATCACTGTGCTATGCATATATGGTATCGATTTGTGCAATGTGCATGTCTTGCCATAGGGAAGTGAATATAAGCTTCTGAATTTAAAATATTCACTTTTTAAAAAACTTTCTTTTTTTTTAGTTCTGTGTGTCAAAAATGTTCATTCTGTGAGTAACAGTGGGAAAGTGAGAAACATGAGTGAATTGTCACGATATGAGTGAATTGGAGTAAATTTGCTGCTATCTCCGCCAGGAAGCGAGCTAGAGCGCTGAAACTGTGGCTATTCGCACTTTCATGAAAACACGCTTCTTTGAGGTTTTAAGCTCAGAACGTGAATCTGTGCATGTTTCTGGCCTGGGAACTGCTTCAGATCACTGTGGAATGCATATATAGTATCAATTGGTGCAAAGTGCTTGTCTTGTCATAGGGAAGTGAATATAAGCTTCTGAAGTGAAAATATCCACTTTTTAAAAAACTTTCTTTTTTTTTAGTTCTGTGTGTCAAAAATGTTCATTCTGTGAGAAACAGTGGAAAAGTAACAGTCATGAGTGAATTGTCACGATATGACTGAATTGGAGTAAATTTGCTGCTATCTCCGCCAGGAAGCGAGCTAGAGCCCTGAAACTGTGGCTATACGCACTTTCATGAAAACACGCTTCTTTGAGGTTTTAAGCTCAGAACGTGAATCTGTGCATGTTTCTGGCCTGGGAACTGCTTCAGATCACTGGGCAATGCATATATGGTATCGAATGGTCCTTTGTGCATGTATTGCAATTGGGAAGTGAATATAAGCTTCTGAAGTGAATATATGCACTTTTTAAAAAAACTTCTTTCTTTTAGTTCAGCGTGTCGAAAATGTTAATTCTGTGCGTAACTCAGTAGGAAAGTGACAAACATGAGTGAATTGTCATTATATGACTGAATTGGAGTGAATTTGCTGCTATCTCTGTAAGGAAGCGAGCTAGAGCGCTGAAACTGTGGCTATATGCACTTTCATGAAAACACGCTTCTTTGAGGTTTTAAGCTTGGATCGTGAATCTGTGCATGCTTCTGGCATGGGAACTGCTTCAGATCACTGTGGAATGCATATGTGGTATTGATTGGTGCACTGGGCATGTATTGCCATTGGGAAGTGAACACAAGCTTCTGAAGTGAAAATATCTACTTTTTATAAAACTTTCTCTTTTTTTAGTTCTGTGTGTCAAAAATGTTCATTCTGTGAGTAACAGTGGGAAAGTAACAATCATGAGTGAATTGTCTGGATATGACTGAATTGGACTAAATTTGATGCTATCTCTGCCAGGAAGCGAGCTCGAGCGCTGAAACTGTGGCTATAAGCACTTTCATTAAAACACACTTCTTTGAGGTTTTAAGCTCAGAACGTGAATCTGTGCATGTTTCTGGCTTGGGAACTGCTTCAGATCACTTTGCAATGCATATGTGCTATTGATTGGTCCTTTGAGCATGTATTGCCTTTGGGAAGTGAACACTAGCTTCTGAAGTGAAAATATCTACTTTTTATAAAACTTTCTTTTTTTTTTAATTCTGTGTGTCAAAAATGTTCATTCTGTGAGTAACAGCGGGAAAGTGACAAACATGAGTGAATTGTCACGATATGACTGAATTGGAGTAAATTTGCTGCTATCTCCGCCAGGAAGCGAGCTAGAGCGCTGAAATTGTGGCTATACGCACTTTCATGAAAACACGCTTCTTTGAGGTTTTAAGCTCAGAACGTGAATCTGTGCATGTTTCTGGCCTGGGAACTGCTTCAGATCACTGTGGAAAGCATATAATGTATCAATTGGTGCAATGTGTTTGTCTTGTCATAGGGAAGTGAATATAAGCTTCTGAAGTGAAAATATCCACTTTTTAAAAAACTTTCTTTTTTTTTAGTTCTGTGTGTCAAAAATGTTCATTCTGTGAGTAACAGTGGAAAAGTAACAGTCATGAGTGAATTGTCACGATATGACTGAATTGGAGTAAATTTGCTGCTATCTCCGCCAGGAAGCGAGCTAGAGCCCTGAAACTGTGGCTATACGCACTTTCATGGAAACACGCTTCTTTGAGGTTTTAAGCTCAGAACGTGAATCTGTGCATGTTTCTGGCCTGGGAACTGCTTCAGATCACTGGGCAATGCATATATGGTATCGAATGGTCCTTTGTGCATGTATTGCCATTGGGAAGTGAATATAAGCTTCTGAAGTGAATATATGCACTTTTTAAAAACTTTCTTTTTTTTTTAGTTCAGCGTGTCAAAAATGTTCATTCTGTGCGTAACTCAGAAGGAAAGTGACAAAAATGAGTGAATTGTCATTATATGACTGAATTGGAGTGAATTTGCTGCTATCTCTGTAAGGAAGCGAGCTAGAGCGCTGAAACTGAGGCTATACGCACTTTCATGAAAACACGCTTCTTTGAGGTTTTAAGCTCAGAACGTGAATCTGTGCATGTTTCTAGCCTGGGAATTGCTTCAGATCACTGTGCTATGCATATATGGTATCGATTGGTGCAATGTGCATGTCTTGTCATAGGGAAGTGAATATAAGCTTCTGAAGTGAAAATATCCACTTTTTAAAAAACTTTCTTTTTTTTTAGTTCAGCGTGTCAAAAATGTTCATTCTGTGCGTAACTCAGAAGGAAAGTGACAAAAATGAGTGAATTGTCATTATATGACTGAATTGGAGTGAATTTGCTGCTATCTCTGTAAGGAAGCGAGCTAGAGCGCTGAAACTGAGGCTATACGCACTTTCATGAAAACACGCTTCTTTGAGGTTTTAAGCTCAGAACGTGAATCTGTGCATGTTTCTAGCCTGGGAATTGCTTCAGATCACTGTGCTATGCATATATGGTATCGATTTGTGCAATGTGCATGTCTTGCCATTGGGAAGTGAATATAAGCATCTGAAGTGAAAATATCCACTTTTTAAAAAACTTTCTTTTTTTTTAGTTCTGTATGTCAAAAATGTTCATTCTGTGAGTAACAGTGGGAAAGTGACAAACATGAGTGAATTGTCACGATATGACTGAATTGGAGTAAATTTGCTGCTATCTCCGCCAGGAAGCGAGCTAGAGCGCTGAAATTGTGGCTATACGCACTTTCATGAAAACACGCTTCTTTGAGGTTTTAATCTCAGAACGTGAATCTGTGCATGTTTCTGGCCTGGATACTGCTTCAGATCACTGGGCAATGCATATATTGTATCGAATGGTCCTTTGTGCATGTATTGCCATTGGGAAGTGAATGTAAGCTTCTGAAGTGAATATATGCACTTTTTAAAAACTTTCTTTTTTTTTTAGTTCAGCGTGTCAAAAATGTTCATTCTGTGCGTAACTCAGAAGGAAAGTGACAAAAATGAGTGAATTGTCATTATATGACTGAATTGGAGTGAATTTGCTGCTATCTCTGTAAGGAAGCGAGCTAGAGCGCTGAAACTGAGGCTATACGCACTTTCATGAAAACACGCTTCTTTGAGGTTTTAAGCTCAGAACGTGAATCTGTGCATGTTTCTAGCCTGGGAATTGCTTCAGATCACTGTGCTATGCATATATGGTATCGATTTGTGCAATGTGCATGTCTTGCCATAGGGAAGTGAATATAAGCTTCTGAATTTAAAATATTCACTTTTTAAAAAACTTTCTTTTTTTTTTTAGTTCTGTGTGTCAAAAATGTTCATTCTGTGAGTAACAGTGGAAAAGTGAGAAACATGAGTGAATTGTCACGATATGACTGAATTGGAGTAAATTTGCTGCTATCTCCGCCAGGAAGCGAGCTAGACCGCTGAAACTGTGGCTATTCGCACTTTCATGAAAACACGCTTCTTTGAGGTTTTAAGCTCAGAACGTGAATCTGTGCATGTTTCTGGCCTGGGAACTGCTTCAGATCACTGTGGAATGCATATAATGTATCAATTGGTGCAATGTGTTTGTCTTGTCATAGGGAAGTGAATATAAGCTTCTGAAGTGAAAATATCCACTTTTTAAAAAACTTTCTTTTTTTTTAGTTCTGTGTGTCAAAAATGTTCATTCTGTGAGAAACAGTGGAAAAGTAACAGTCATCAGTGAATTGCCACGATATGACTGAATTGGAGTAAATTTGCTGCTATCTCCGCCAGGAAGCGAGCTAGAGCCCTGAAACTGTGGCTATACGCACTTTCATGAAAACACGCTTCTTTGAGGTTTTAAGCTCAGAACGTGAATCTGTGCATGTTTCTGGCCTGGGAACTGCTTCAGATCACTGTGGAATGCATATAATGTATCAATTGGTGCAATGTGTTTGTCTTGTCATAGGGAAGTGAATATAAGCTTCTGAAGTGAAAATATCCACTTTTTAAAAAACTTTCTTTTTTTTTAGTTCTGTGTGTCAAAAATGTTCATTCTGTGAGTAACAGTGGAAAAGTAACAGTCATGAGTGAATTGTCACGATATGACTGAATTGGAATAAATTTGCTGCTATCTCCGCCAGGAAGCGAGCTAGAGCGCTGAAATTGTGGCTATACGCACTTTCATGAAAACACGCTTCTTTGAGGTTTTAATCTCAGAACGTGAATCTGTGCATGTTTCTGGCCTGGATACTGCTTCAGATCACTGGGCAATGCATATATGGTATCGAATGGTCCTTTGTGCATGTATTGCCATTGGGAAGTGAATGTAAGCTTCTGAAGTGAATATATGCACTTTTTAAAAACTTTCTTTTTTTTTTAGTTCAGCGTGTCAAAACTGTTCATTCTGTGCGTAACTCAGAAGGAAAGTGACAAAAATGAGTGAATTGTCATTATATGACTGAATTGGAGTGAATTTGCTGCTATCTCTGTAAGGAAGCGAGCTAGAGCGCTGAAACTGAGGCTATACGCACTTTCATGAAAACACGCTTCTTTGAGGTTTTAAGCTCAGAACCTGAATCTGTGCATGTTTCTAGCCTGGGAATTGCTTCAGATCACTGTGCTATGCATATATGGTATCGATTTGTGCAATGTGCATGTCTTGCCATAGGGAAGTGAATATAAGCTTCTGAATTTAAAATATTCACTTTTTAAAAAACTTTCTTTTTTTTTTAGTTCTGTGTGTCAAAAATGTTCATTCTGTGAGTAACAGTGGGAAAGTGACAAACATGAGTGAATTGTCACGATATGACTGAATTGGAGTAAATTTGCTGCTATCTCCGCCAGGAAGCGAGCTAGAGCGCTGAAATTGTGGCTATACGCACTTTCATGAAAACACGCTTCTTTGAGGTTTTAATCTCAGAACGTGAATCTGTGCATGTTTCTGGCCTGGATACTGCTTCAGATCACTGGGCAATGCATATATTGTATCGAATGGTCCTTTGTGCATGTATTGCCATTGGGAAGTGAATGTAAGCTTCTGAAGTGAATATATGCACTTTTTAAAAACTTTCTTTTTTTTTTAGTTCAGCGTGTCAAAAATGTTCATTCTGTGCGTAACTCAGAAGGAAAGTGACAAAAATGAGTGAATTGTCATTATATGACTGAATTGGAGTGAATTTGCTGCTATCTCTGTAAGGAAGCGAGCTAGAGCGCTGAAACTGAGGCTATACGCACTTTCATGAAAACACGCTTCTTTGAGGTTTTAAGCTCAGAACGTGAATCTGTGCATGTTTCTAGCCTGGGAATTGCTTCAGATCACTGTGCTATGCATATATGGTATCGATTTGTGCAATGTGCATGTCTTGCCATAGGGAAGTGAATATAAGCTTCTGAATTTAAAATATTCACTTTTTAAAAAACTTTATTTTTTTTAGTTCTGTGTGTCAAAAATGTTCATTCTGTGAGTAACAGTGGGAAAGTGAGAAACATGAGTGAATTGTCACGATATGACTGAACTGGAGTAAATTTGCTGCTATCTCCGCCAGGAAGCGAGCTAGAGCGCTGAAACTGTGGCTATTCGCACTTTCATGAAAACACGCTTCTTTGAGGTTTTAAGCTCAGAACGTGAATCTGTGCATGTTTCTGGCCTGGGAACTGCTTCAGATCACTGTGGAATGCATATAATGTATCAATTGGTGCAATGTGTTTGTCTTGTCATAGGGAAGTGAATATAAGCTTCTGAAGTGAAAATATCCACTTTTTAAAAAACTTTCTTTTTTTTTAGTTCTGTGTGTCAAAAATGTTCATTCTGTGAGAAACAGTGGAAAAGTAACAGTCATCAGTGAATTGCCACGATATGACTGAATTGGAGTAAATTTGCTGCTATCTCCGCCAGGAAGCGAGCTAGAGCCCTGAAACTGTGGCTATACGCACTTTCATGAAAACACGCTTCTTTGAGGTTTTAAGCTCAGAACGTGAATCTGTGCATGTTTCTGGCCTGGGAACTGCTTCAGATCACTGGGCAATGCATATATGGTATCGAATGGTCCTTTGTGCATGTATTGCAATTGGGAAGTGAATATAAGCTTCTGAAGTGAATATATGCGCTTTTTAAAAAAACTTCTTTTTTTTAGTTCAGCGTGTCGAAAATGTTAATTCTGTGCGTAACTCAGTAGGAAAGTGACAAACATGAGTGAATTGTCATTATATGACTGAATTGGAGTGAATTTGCTGCTATCTCTGTAAGGAGGCGAGCTAGAGCGCTGAAACTGTGGCTATATGCACTTTCATGAAAACACGCTTCTTTGAGGTTTTAAGCTTGGATCGTGAATCTGTGCATGCTTCTGGCATGGGAACTGCTTCAGATCACTGTGGAATGCATATGTGGTATTGATTGGTGCACTGGGCATGTATTGCCATTGGGAAGTGAACACAAGCTTCTGAAGTGAAAATATCTACTTTTTATAAAACTTTCTCTTTTTTTAGTTCTGTGTGTCAAAAATGTTCATTCTGTGAGTAACAGTGGGAAAGTAACAATCATGAGTGAATTGTCAGGATATGACTGAATTGGACTAAATTTGATGCTATCTCTGCCAGGAAGCGAGCTCGAGCGCTGAAACTGTGGCTATAAGCACTTTCATTAAAACACACTTCTTTGAGGTTTTAAGCTCAGAACGTGAATCTGTGCATGTTTCTGGCTTGGGAACTGCTTCAGATCACTTTGCAATGCATATGTGCTGTTGATTGGTCCTTTGAGCATGTATTGCCTTTGGGAAGTGAACACTAGCTTCTGAAGTGAAAATATCTACTTTTTATAAAACTTTCTTTTTTTTTTTAATTCTGTGTGTCAAAAATGTTCATTCTGTGAGTAACAGCGGGAAAGTTACAAACATGAGTGAATTGTCACGATATGACTGAATTGGAGTAAATTTGCTGCTATCTCCGCCAGGAAGCGAGCTAGAGCGCTGAAATTGTGGCTATACGCACTTTCATGAAAACACGCTTCTTTGAGGTTTTAAGCTCAGAACGTGAATCTGTGCATGTTTCTGGCCTGGATACTGCTTCAGATCACTGGGCAATGCATATATGGTATCGAATGGTCCTTTGTGCATGTATTGCCATTGGGAAGTGAATGTAAGCTTCTGAAGTGAATATATGCACTTTTTAAAAACTTTCTTTTTTTTTTAGTTCAGCGTGTCAAAAATGTTCATTCTGTGCGTAACTCAGAAGGAAAGTGACAAAAATGAGTGAATTGTCATTATATGACTGAATTGGAGTGAATTTGCTGCTATCTCTGTAAGGAAGCGAGCTAGAGCGCTGAAACTGAGGCTATACGCACTTTCATGAAAACACGCTTCTTTGAGGTTTTAAGCTCAGAACGTGAATCTGTGCATGTTTCTGGCCTGGGAACTGCTTCAGATCACTGGGCAATGCATATATGGTATCGAATGGTCCTTTGTGCATGTATTGCAATTGGGAAGTGAATATAAGCTTCTGAAGTGAATATATGCGCTTTTTAAAAAAACTTCTTTTTTTTAGTTCAGCGTGTCGAAAATGTTAATTCTGTGCGTAACTCAGTAGGAAAGTGACAAACATGAGTGAATTGTCATTATATGACTGAATTGGAGTGAATTTGCTGCTATCTCTGTAAGGAGGCGAGCTAGAGCGCTGAAACTGTGGCTATATGCACTTTCATGAAAACACGCTTCTTTGAGGTTTTAAGCTTGGATCGTGAATCTGTGCATGCTTCTGGCATGGGAACTGCTTCAGATCACTGTGGAATGCATATGTGGTATTGATTGGTGCACTGGGCATGTATTGCCATTGGGAAGTGAACACAAGCTTCTGAAGTGAAAATATCTACTTTTTATAAAACTTTCTCTTTTTTTAGTTCTGTGTGTCAAAAATGTTCATTCTGTGAGTAACAGTGGGAAAGTAACAATCATGAGTGAATTGTCAGGATATGACTGAATTGGACTAAATTTGATGCTATCTCTGCCAGGAAGCGAGCTCGAGCGCTGAAACTGTGGCTATAAGCACTTTCATTAAAACACACTTCTTTGAGGTTTTAAGCTCAGAACGTGAATCTGTGCATGTTTCTGGCTTGGGAACTGCTTCAGATCACTTTGCAATGCATATGTGCTGTTGATTGGTCCTTTGAGCATGTATTGCCTTTGGGAAGTGAACACTAGCTTCTGAAGTGAAAATATCTACTTTTTATAAAACTTTCTTTTTTTTTTTAATTCTGTGTGTCAAAAATGTTCATTCTGTGAGTAACAGCGGGAAAGTTACAAACATGAGTGAATTGTCACGATATGACTGAATTGGAGTAAATTTGCTGCTATCTCCGCCAGGAAGCGAGCTAGAGCGCTGAAATTGTGGCTATACGCACTTTCATGAAAACACGCTTCTTTGAGGTTTTAAGCTCAGAACGTGAATCTGTGCATGTTTCTGGCCTGGATACTGCTTCAGATCACTGGGCAATGCATATATGGTATCGAATGGTCCTTTGTGCATGTATTGCCATTGGGAAGTGAATGTAAGCTTCTGAAGTGAATATATGCACTTTTTAAAAACTTTCTTTTTTTTTTAGTTCAGCATGTCAAAAATGTTCATTCTGTGCGTAACTCAGAAGGAAAGTGACAAAAATGAGTGAATTGTCATTATATGACTGAATTGGAGTGAATTTGCTGCTATCTCTGTAAGGAAGCGAGCTAGAGCGCTGAAACTGAGGCTATACGCACTTTCATGAAAACACGCTTCTTTGAGGTTTTAAGCTCAGAACGTGAATCTGTGCATGTTTCTAGCCTGGGAATTGCTTCAGATCACTGTGCTATGCATATATGGTATCGATTTGTGCAATGTGCATGTCTTGCCATAGGGAAGTGAATATAAGCTTCTGAATTTAAAATATTCACTTTTTAAAAAACTTTCTCTTTTTTTAGTTCTGTGTGTCAAAAATGTTCATTCTGTGAGTAACAGTGGGAAAGTGAGAAACATGAGTGAATTGTCACGATATGAGTGAATTGGAGTAAATTTGCTGCTATCTCCGCCAGGAAGCGAGCTAGAGCGCTGAAACTGTGGCTATTCGCACTTTCATGAAAACACGCTTCTTTGAGGTTTTAAGCTCAGAACGTGAATCTGTGCATGTTTCTGGCCTGGGAACTGCTTCAGATCACTGTGGAATGCATATATAGTATCAATTGGTGCAAAGTGCTTGTCTTGTCATAGGGAAGTGAATATAAGCTTCTGAAGTGAAAATATCCACTTTTTAAAAAACTTTCTTTTTTTTTAGTTCTGTGTGTCAAAAATGTTCATTCTGTGAGAAACAGTGGAAAAGTAACAGTCATGAGTGAATTGTCACGATATGACTGAATTGGAGTAAATTTGCTGCTGTCTCCGCCAGGAAGCGAGCTAGAGCCCTGAAACTGTGGCTATACGCACTTTCATGAAAACACGCTTCTTTGAGGTTTTAAGCTCAGAACGTGAATCTGTGCATGTTTCTGGCCTGGGAACTGCTTCAGATCACTGGGCAATGCATATATGGTATCGAATGGTCCTTTGTGCATGTATTGCAATTGGGAAGTGAATATAAGCTTCTGAAGTGAATATATGCACTTTTTAAAAAAACTTCTTTTTTTTAGTTCAGCGTGTCGAAAATGTTAATTCTGTGCGTAACTCAGTAGGAAAGTGACAAACATGAGTGAATTGTCATTATATGACTGAATTGGAGTGAATTTGCTGCTATTTCTGTAAGGAAGCGAGCTAGAGCGCTGAAACTGTGGCTATATGCACTTTCATGAAAACACGCTTCTTTGAGGTTTTAAGCTTGGATCGTGAATCTGTGCATGCTTCTGGCATGGGAACTGCTTCAGATCACTGTGGAATGCATATGTGGTATTGATTGGTGCACTGGGCATGTATTGCCATTGGGAAGTGAACACAAGCTTCTGAAGTGAAAATATCTACTTTTTATAAAACTTTCTCTTTTTTTAGTTCTGTGTGTCAAAAATGTTCATTCTGTGAGTAACAGTGGGAAAGTAACAATCATGAGTGAATTGTCAGGATATGACTGAATTGGACTAAATTTGATGCTATCTCTGCCAGGAAGCGAGCTCGAGCGCTGAAACTGTGGCTATAAGCACTTTCATTAAAACACACTTCTTTGAGGTTTTAAGCTCAGAACGTGAATCTGTGCATGTTTCTGGCTTGGGAACTGCTTCAGATCACTTTGCAATGCATATGTGCTGTTGATTGGTCCTTTGAGCATGTATTGCCTTTGGGAAGTGAACACTAGCTTCTGAAGTGAAAATATCTACTTTTTATAAAACTTTCTTTTTTTTTTTAATTCTGTGTGTCAAAAATGTTCATTCTGTGAGTAACAGCGGGAAAGTTACAAACATGAGTGAATTGTCACGATATGACTGAATTGGAGTAAATTTGCTGCTATCTCCGCCAGGAAGCGAGCTAGAGCGCTGAAATTGTGGCTATACGCACTTTCATGAAAACACGCTTCTTTGAGGTTTTAAGCTCAGAACGTGAATCTGTGCATGTTTCTGGCCTGGATACTGCTTCAGATCACTGGGCAATGCATATATGGTATCGAATGGTCCTTTGTGCATGTATTGCCATTGGGAAGTGAATGTAAGCTTCTGAAGTGAATATATGCACTTTTTAAAAACTTTCTTTTTTTTTTAGTTCAGCGTGTCAAAAATGTTCATTCTGTGCGTAACTCAGAAGGAAAGTGACAAAAATGAGTGAATTGTCATTATATGACTGAATTGGAGTGAATTTGCTGCTATCTCTGTAAGGAAGCGAGCTAGAGCGCTGAAACTGAGGCTATACGCACTTTCATGAAAACACGCTTCTTTGAGGTTTTAAGCTCAGAACGTGAATCTGTGCATGTTTCTGGCCTGGGAACTGCTTCAGATCACTGGGCAATGCATATATGGTATCGAATGGTCCTTTGTGCATGTATTGCAATTGGGAAGTGAATATAAGCTTCTGAAGTGAATATATGCACTTTTTAAAAAAACTTCTTTTTTTTAGTTCAGCGTGTCGAAAATGTTCATTCTGTGCGTAACTCAGTAGGAAAGTGACAAACATGAGTGAATTGTCATTATATGACTGAATTGGAGTGAATTTGCTGCTATCTCTGTAAGGAGGCGAGCTAGAGCGCTGAAACTGTGGCTATATGCACTTTCATGAAAACACGCGTCTTTGAGGTTTTAAGCTTGGATCGTGAATCTGTGCATGCTTCTGGCCCGGGAACTGCTTCAGATCACTGTGGAATGCATATGTGGTATTGATTGGTGCACTGGGCATGTATTGCCATTGGGAAGTGAACACAAGCTTCTGAAGTGAAAATATCTACTTTTTATAAAACTTTCTCTTTTTTTAGTTCTGTGTGTCAAAAATGTTCATTCTGTGAGTAACAGTGGGAAAGTAACAATCATGAGTGAATTGTCAGGATATGACTGAATTGGACTAAATTTGATGCTATCTCTGCCAGGAAGCGAGCTCGAGCGCTGAAACTGTGGCTATAAGCACTTTCATTAAAACACACTTCTTTGAGGTTTTAAGCTCAGAACGTGAATCTGTGCATGTTTCTGGCTTGGGAACTGCTTCAGATCACTTTGCAATGCATATGTGCTGTTGATTGGTCCTTTGAGCATGTATTGCCTTTGGGAAGTGAACACTAGCTTCTGAAGTGAAAATATCTACTTTTTATAAAACTTTCTTTTTTTTTTTAATTCTGTGTGTCAAAAATGTTCATTCTGTGAGTAACAGCGGGAAAGTTACAAACATGAGTGAATTGTCACGATATGACTGAATTGGAGTAAATTTGCTGCTATCTCCGCCAGGAAGCGAGCTAGAGCGCTGAAATTGTGGCTATACGCACTTTCATGAAAACACGCTTCTTTGAGGTTTTAAGCTCAGAACGTGAATCTGTGCATGTTTCTGGCCTGGATACTGCTTCAGATCACTGGGCAATGCATATATGGTATCGAATGGTCCTTTGTGCATGTATTGCCATTGGGAAGTGAATGTAAGCTTCTGAAGTGAATATATGCACTTTTTAAAAACTTTCTTTTTTTTTTAGTTCAGCATGTCAAAAATGTTCATTCTGTGCGTAACTCAGAAGGAAAGTGACAAAAATGAGTGAATTGTCATTATATGACTGAATTGGAGTGAATTTGCTGCTATCTCTGTAAGGAAGCGAGCTAGAGCGCTGAAACTGAGGCTATACGCACTTTCATGAAAACACGCTTCTTTGAGGTTTTAAGCTCAGAACGTGAATCTGTGCATGTTTCTAGCCTGGGAATTGCTTCAGATCACTGTGCTATGCATATATGGTATCGATTTGTGCAATGTGCATGTCTTGCCATAGGGAAGTGAATATAAGCTTCTGAATTTAAAATATTCACTTTTTAAAAAACTTTCTCTTTTTTTAGTTCTGTGTGTCAAAAATGTTCATTCTGTGAGTAACAGTGGGAAAGTGAGAAACATGAGTGAATTGTCACGATATGAGTGAATTGGAGTAAATTTGCTGCTATCTCCGCCAGGAAGCGAGCTAGAGCGCTGAAACTGTGGCTATTCGCACTTTCATGAAAACACGCTTCTTTGAGGTTTTAAGCTCAGAACGTGAATCTGTGCATGTTTCTGGCCTGGGAACTGCTTCAGATCACTGTGGAATGCATATATAGTATCAATTGGTGCAAAGTGCTTGTCTTGTCATAGGGAAGTGAATATAAGCTTCTGAAGTGAAAATATCCACTTTTTAAAAAACTTTCTTTTTTTTTAGTTCTGTGTGTCAAAAATGTTCATTCTGTGAGAAACAGTGGAAAAGTAACAGTCATGAGTGAATTGTCACGATATGACTGAATTGGAGTAAATTTGCTGCTGTCTCCGCCAGGAAGCGAGCTAGAGCCCTGAAACTGTGGCTATACGCACTTTCATGAAAACACGCTTCTTTGAGGTTTTAAGCTCAGAACGTGAATCTGTGCATGTTTCTGGCCTGGGAACTGCTTCAGATCACTGGGCAATGCATATATGGTATCGAATGGTCCTTTGTGCATGTATTGCAATTGGGAAGTGAATATAAGCTTCTGAAGTGAATATATGCACTTTTTAAAAAAACTTCTTTTTTTTAGTTCAGCGTGTCGAAAATGTTAATTCTGTGCGTAACTCAGTAGGAAAGTGACAAACATGAGTGAATTGTCATTATATGACTGAATTGGAGTGAATTTGCTGCTATTTCTGTAAGGAAGCGAGCTAGAGCGCTGAAACTGTGGCTATATGCACTTTCATGAAAACACGCTTCTTTGAGGTTTTAAGCTTGGATCGTGAATCTGTGCATGCTTCTGGCATGGGAACTGCTTCAGATCACTGTGGAATGCATATGTGGTATTGATTGGTGCACTGGGCATGTATTGCCATTGGGAAGTGAACACAAGCTTCTGAAGTGAAAATATCTACTTTTTATAAAACTTTCTCTTTTTTTAGTTCTGTGTGTCAAAAATGTTCATTCTGTGAGTAACAGTGGGAAAGTAACAATCATGAGTGAATTGTCAGGATATGACTGAATTGGACTAAATTTGATGCTATCTCTGCCAGGAAGCGAGCTCGAGCGCTGAAACTGTGGCTATAAGCACTTTCATTAAAACACACTTCTTTGAGGTTTTAAGCTCAGAACGTGAATCTGTGCATGTTTCTGGCTTGGGAACTGCTTCAGATCACTTTGCAATGCATATGTGCTGTTGATTGGTCCTTTGAGCATGTATTGCCTTTGGGAAGTGAACACTAGCTTCTGAAGTGAAAATATCTACTTTTTATAAAACTTTCTTTTTTTTTTTAATTCTGTGTGTCAAAAATGTTCATTCTGTGAGTAACAGCGGGAAAGTTACAAACATGAGTGAATTGTCACGATATGACTGAATTGGAGTAAATTTGCTGCTATCTCCGCCAGGAAGCGAGCTAGAGCGCTGAAATTGTGGCTATACGCACTTTCATGAAAACACGCTTCTTTGAGGTTTTAAGCTCAGAACGTGAATCTGTGCATGTTTCTGGCCTGGATACTGCTTCAGATCACTGGGCAATGCATATATGGTATCGAATGGTCCTTTGTGCATGTATTGCCATTGGGAAGTGAATGTAAGCTTCTGAAGTGAATATATGCACTTTTTAAAAACTTTCTTTTTTTTTTAGTTCAGCGTGTCAAAAATGTTCATTCTGTGCGTAACTCAGAAGGAAAGTGACAAAAATGAGTGAATTGTCATTATATGACTGAATTGGAGTGAATTTGCTGCTATCTCTGTAAGGAAGCGAGCTAGAGCGCTGAAACTGAGGCTATACGCACTTTCATGAAAACACGCTTCTTTGAGGTTTTAAGCTCAGAACGTGAATCTGTGCATGTTTCTGGCCTGGGAACTGCTTCAGATCACTGGGCAATGCATATATGGTATCGAATGGTCCTTTGTGCATGTATTGCAATTGGGAAGTGAATATAAGCTTCTGAAGTGAATATATGCGCTTTTTAAAAAAACTTCTTTTTTTTAGTTCAGCGTGTCGAAAATGTTAATTCTGTGCGTAACTCAGTAGGAAAGTGACAAACATGAGTGAATTGTCATTATATGACTGAATTGGAGTGAATTTGCTGCTATCTCTGTAAGGAGGCGAGCTAGAGCGCTGAAACTGTGGCTATATGCACTTTCATGAAAACACGCTTCTTTGAGGTTTTAAGCTTGGATCGTGAATCTGTGCATGCTTCTGGCATGGGAACTGCTTCAGATCACTGTGGAATGCATATGTGGTATTGATTGGTGCACTGGGCATGTATTGCCATTGGGAAGTGAACACAAGCTTCTGAAGTGAAAATATCTACTTTTTATAAAACTTTCTCTTTTTTTAGTTCTGTGTGTCAAAAATGTTCATTCTGTGAGTAACAGTGGGAAAGTAACAATCATGAGTGAATTGTCAGGATATGACTGAATTGGACTAAATTTGATGCTATCTCTGCCAGGAAGCGAGCTCGAGCGCTGAAACTGTGGCTATAAGCACTTTCATTAAAACACACTTCTTTGAGGTTTTAAGCTCAGAACGTGAATCTGTGCATGTTTCTGGCTTGGGAACTGCTTCAGATCACTTTGCAATGCATATGTGCTGTTGATTGGTCCTTTGAGCATGTATTGCCTTTGGGAAGTGAACACTAGCTTCTGAAGTGAAAATATCTACTTTTTATAAAACTTTCTTTTTTTTTTTAATTCTGTGTGTCAAAAATGTTCATTCTGTGAGTAACAGCGGGAAAGTTACAAACATGAGTGAATTGTCACGATATGACTGAATTGGAGTAAATTTGCTGCTATCTCCGCCAGGAAGCGAGCTAGAGCGCTGAAATTGTGGCTATACGCACTTTCATGAAAACACGCTTCTTTGAGGTTTTAAGCTCAGAACGTGAATCTGTGCATGTTTCTGGCCTGGATACTGCTTCAGATCACTGGGCAATGCATATATGGTATCGAATGGTCCTTTGTGCATGTATTGCCATTGGGAAGTGAATGTAAGCTTCTGAAGTGAATATATGCACTTTTTAAAAACTTTCTTTTTTTTTTAGTTCAGCATGTCAAAAATGTTCATTCTGTGCGTAACTCAGAAGGAAAGTGACAAAAATGAGTGAATTGTCATTATATGACTGAATTGGAGTGAATTTGCTGCTATCTCTGTAAGGAAGCGAGCTAGAGCGCTGAAACTGAGGCTATACGCACTTTCATGAAAACACGCTTCTTTGAGGTTTTAAGCTCAGAACGTGAATCTGTGCATGTTTCTAGCCTGGGAATTGCTTCAGATCACTGTGCTATGCATATATGGTATCGATTTGTGCAATGTGCATGTCTTGCCATAGGGAAGTGAATATAAGCTTCTGAATTTAAAATATTCACTTTTTAAAAAACTTTCTCTTTTTTTAGTTCTGTGTGTCAAAAATGTTCATTCTGTGAGTAACAGTGGGAAAGTGAGAAACATGAGTGAATTGTCACGATATGAGTGAATTGGAGTAAATTTGCTGCTATCTCCGCCAGGAAGCGAGCTAGAGCGCTGAAACTGTGGCTATTCGCACTTTCATGAAAACACGCTTCTTTGAGGTTTTAAGCTCAGAACGTGAATCTGTGCATGTTTCTGGCCTGGGAACTGCTTCAGATCACTGTGGAATGCATATATAGTATCAATTGGTGCAAAGTGCTTGTCTTGTCATAGGGAAGTGAATATAAGCTTCTGAAGTGAAAATATCCACTTTTTAAAAAACTTTCTTTTTTTTTAGTTCTGTGTGTCAAAAATGTTCATTCTGTGAGAAACAGTGGAAAAGTAACAGTCATGAGTGAATTGTCACGATATGACTGAATTGGAGTAAATTTGCTGCTGTCTCCGCCAGGAAGCGAGCTAGAGCCCTGAAACTGTGGCTATACGCACTTTCATGAAAACACGCTTCTTTGAGGTTTTAAGCTCAGAACGTGAATCTGTGCATGTTTCTGGCCTGGGAACTGCTTCAGATCACTGGGCAATGCATATATGGTATCGAATGGTCCTTTGTGCATGTATTGCAATTGGGAAGTGAATATAAGCTTCTGAAGTGAATATATGCACTTTTTAAAAAAACTTCTTTTTTTTAGTTCAGCGTGTCGAAAATGTTAATTCTGTGCGTAACTCAGTAGGAAAGTGACAAACATGAGTGAATTGTCATTATATGACTGAATTGGAGTGAATTTGCTGCTATTTCTGTAAGGAAGCGAGCTAGAGCGCTGAAACTGTGGCTATATGCACTTTCATGAAAACACGCTTCTTTGAGGTTTTAAGCTTGGATCGTGAATCTGTGCATGCTTCTGGCATGGGAACTGCTTCAGATCACTGTGGAATGCATATGTGGTATTGATTGGTGCACTGGGCATGTATTGCCATTGGGAAGTGAACACAAGCTTCTGAAGTGAAAATATCTACTTTTTATAAAACTTTCTCTTTTTTTATTTTTGTGTGTCAAAAATGTTCATTCTGTGAGTAACAGTGGGAAAGTAACAATCATGAGTGAATTGTCTGGATATGACTGAATTGGACTAAATTTGATGCTATCTCTGCCAGGAAGCGAGTTCGAGCGCTGAAACTGTGGCTATAAGCACTTTCATTAAAACACACTTCTTTGAGGTTTTAAGCTCAGAATGTGAATCTGTGCATGTTTCTGGCTTGGCAACTGCTTCAGATCACTTTGCAATGCATATGTGCTATTGATTGGTCCTTTGAGCATGTATTGCCTTTGGGAAGTGAACACTAGCTTCTGAAGTGAAAATATCTACTTTTTATAAAACTTTCTTTTTTTTTTAATTCTGTGTGTCAAAAATGTTCATTCTGTGAGTAACAGCGGGAAAGTGACAAACATGAGTGAATTGTCACGATATGACTGAATTGGAGTAAATTTGCTGCTATCTCCGCCAGGAAGCGAGCTAGAGCGCTGAAATTGTGGCTATACGCACTTTCATGAAAACACGCTTCTTTGAGGTTTTAAGCTCAGAACGTGAATCTGTGCATGTTTCTGGCCTGGGAACTGCTTCAGATCACTGTGGAATGCATATAATGTATCAATTGGTGCAATGTGTTTGTCTTGTCATAGGGAAGTGAATATAAGCTTCTGAAGTGAAAATATCCACTTTTTAAAAAACTTTCTTTTTTTTTAGTTCTGTGTGTCAAAAATGTTCATTCTGTGAGTAACAGTGGAAAAGTAACAGTCATGAGTGAATTGTCACGATATGACTGAATTGGAGTAAATTTGCTGCTATCTCCGCCAGGAAGCGAGCTAGAGCCCTGAAACTGTGGCTATACGCACTTTCATGGAAACACGCTTCTTTGAGGTTTTAAGCTCAGAACGTGAATCTGTGCATGTTTCTGGCCTGGGAACTGCTTCAGATCACTGGGCAATGCATATATGGTATCGAATGGTCCTTTGTGCATGTATTGCCATTGGGAAGTGAATATAAGCTTCTGAAGTGAATATATGCACTTTTTAAAAACTTTCTTTTTTTTTAGTTCAGCGTGTCAAAAATGTTCATTCTGTGCGTAACTCAGAAGGAAAGTGACAAAAATGAGTGAATTGTCATTATATGACTGAATTGGAGTGAATTTGCTGCTATCTCTGTAAGGAAGCGAGCTAGAGCGCTGAAACTGAGGCTATACGCACTTTCATGAAAACACGCTTCTTTGAGGTTTTAAGCTCAGAACGTGAATCTGTGCATGTTTCTAGCCTGGGAATTGCTTCAGATCACTGTGCTATGCATATATGGTATCGATTGGTGCAATGTGCATGTCTTGTCATAGGGAAGTGAATATAAGCTTCTGAAGTGAAAATATCCACTTTTTAAAAAACTTTCTTTTTTTTTAGTTCTGTGTGTCAAAAATGTTCATTCTGTGAGTAACAGTGGGAAAGTGACAAACATGAGTGAATTGTCACGATATGACTGAATTGGAGTAAATTTGCTGCTATCTCCGCCAGGAAGCGAGCTAGAGCCCTGAAACTGTGGCTATACGCACTTTCATGAAAACACGCTTCTTTGAGGTTTTAAGCTCAGAACGTGAATCTGTGCATGTTTCTGGCCTGGGAACTGCTTCAGATCACTGTGGAATGCATATAATGTATCAATTGGTGCAATGTGTTTGTCTTGTCATAGGGAAGTGAATATAAGCTTCTGAAGTGAAAATATCCACTTTTTAAAAAACTTTCTTTTTTTTTAGTTCTGTGTGTCAAAAATGTTCATTCTGTGAGTAACAGTGGAAAAGTAACAGTCATGAGTGAATTGTCACAATATGACTGAATTGGAGTAAATTTGCTGCTATCTCCGCCAGGAAGCGAGCTAGAGCGCTGAAATTGTGGCTATACGCACTTTCATGAAAACACGATTCTTTGAGGTTTTAAGCTCAGAACGTGAATCTGAGCATGTTTCTGGCCTGGATACTGCTTCAGATCACTGGGCAATGCATATATGGTATCGAATGGTCCTTTGTGCATGTATTGCCATTGGGAAGTGAATGTAAGCTTCTGAAGTGAATATATGCACTTTTTAAAAACTTTCTTTTTTTTTAGTTCAGCGTGTCAAAAATGTTCATTCTGTGCGTAACTCAGAAGGAAAGTGACAAAAATGAGTGAATTGTCATTATATGACTGAATTGGAGTGAATTTGCTGCTATCTCTGTAAGGAAGCGAGCTAGAGCGCTGAAACTGAGGCTATACGCACTTTCATGAAAACACGCTTCTTTGAGGTTTTAAGCTCAGAACGTGAATCTGTGCATGTTTCTAGCCTGGGAATTGCTTCAGATCACTGTGCTATGCATATATGGTATCGATTTGTGCAATGTGCATGTCTTGCCATTGGGAAGTGAATATAAGCATCTGAAGTGAAAATATCCACTTTTTAAAAAACTTTCTTTTTTTTTAGTTCTGTGTGTCAAAAATGTTCATTCTGTGAGTAACAGTGGGAAAGTGAGAAACATGAGTGAATTGTCACGATATGACTGAATTGGAGTAAATTTGCTGCTATTTCCGCCAGGAAGCGAGCTAGACCGCTGAAACTGTGGCTATTCGCACTTTCATGAAAACACGCTTCTTTGAGGTTTTAAGCTCAGAACGTGAATATGTGCATGTTTCTGGCCTGGGAACTGCTTCAGATCACTGTGGAATGCATATAATGTATCAATTGGTGCAATGTGTTTGTCTTGTCATAGGGAAGTGAATATAAGCTTCTGAAGTGAAAATATCCACTTTTTAAAAAACTTTCTTTTTTTTTAGTTCTGTGTGTCAAAAATGTTCATTCTGTGAGAAACAGTGGAAAAGTAACAGTCATCAGTGAATTGCCACGATATGACTGAATTGGAGTAAATTTGCTGCTATCTCCGCCAGGAAGCGAGCTAGAGCCCTGAAACTGTGGCTATACGCACTTTCATGAAAACACGCTTCTTTGAGGTTTTAAGCTCAGAACGTGAATCTGTGCATGTTTCTGGCCTGGGAACTGCTTCAGATCACTGGGCAATGCATATATGGTATCGAATGGTCCTTTGTGCATGTATTGCAATTGGGAAGTGAATATAAGCTTCTGAAGTGAATATATGCACTTTTTAAAAAAACTTCTTTTTTTTAGTTCAGCGTGTCGAAAATGTTAATTCTGTGCGTAACTCAGTAGGAAAGTGACAAACATGAGTGAATTGTCATTATATGACTGAATTGGAGTGAATTTGCTGCTATCTCTGTAAGGAAGCGAGCTAGAGCGCTGAAACTGTGGCTATATGCACTTTCATGAAAACACGCTTCTTTGAGGTTTTAAGCTTGGATCGTGAATCTGTGCATGTTTCTGGCCTGGGAACTGCTTCAGATCACTGTGGAATGCATATGTGGTATTGATTGGTGCACTGGGCATGTATTGCCATTGGGAAGTGAACACAAGCTTCTGAAGTGAAAATATCTACTTTTTATAAAACTTTCTCTTTTTTTAGTTCTGTGTGTCAAAAATGTTCATTCTGTGAGTAACAGTGGGAAAGTAACAATCATGAGTGAATTGTCAGGATATGACTGAATTGGACTAAATTTGATGCTATCTCTGCCAGGAAGCGAGCTCGAGCGCTGAAACTGTGGCTATAAGCACTTTCATTAAAACACACTTCTTTGAGGTTTTAAGCTCAGAACGTGAATCTGTGCATGTTTCTGGCTTGGGAACTGCTTCAGATCACTTTGCAATGCATATGTGCTGTTGATTGGTCCTTTGAGCATGTAATGCCTTTGGGAAGTGAACACTAGCTTCTGAAGTGAAAATATCTACTTTTTATAAAACTTTCTTTTTTTTTTTAATTCTGTGTGTCAAAAATGTTCATTCTGTGAGTAACAGCGGGAAAGTGACAAACATGAGTGAATTGTCACGATATGACTGAATTGGAGTAAATTTGCTGCTATCTCCGCCAGGAAGCGAGCTAGAGCGCTGAAATTGTGGCTATACGCACTTTCATGAAAACACGCTTCTTTGAGGTTTTAAGCTCAGAACGTGAATCTGTGCATGTTTCTGGCCTGGATACTGCTTCAGATCACTGGGCAATGCATATATGGTATCGAATGGTCCTTTGTGCATGTATTGCCATTGGGAAGTGAATGTAAGCTTCTGAAGTGAATATATGCACTTTTTAAAAACTTTCTTTTTTTTTTAGTTCAGCGTGTCAAAAATGTTCATTCTGTGCGTAACTCAGAAGGAAAGTGACAAAAATGAGTGAATTGTCATTATATGACTGAATTGGAGTGAATTTGCTGCTATCTCTGTAAGAAAGCGAACTAGAGCGCTGAAACTGAGGCTATACGCACTTTCATGAAAACACGCTTCTTTGAGGTTTTAAGCTCAGAACGTGAATCTGTGCATGTTTCTAGCCTGGGAATTGCTTCAGATCACTGTGCTATGCATATATGGTATCGATTTGTGCAATGTGCATGTCTTGCCATAGGGAAGTGAATATAAGCTTCTGAATTTAAAATATTCACTTTTTAAAAAACTTTCTTTTTTTTTAGTTCTGTGTATCAAAAATGTTCATTCTGTGAGTAACAGTGGGAAAGTGAGAAACATGAGTGAATTGTCACGATATGACTGAATTGGAGTAAATTTGCTGCTATCTCCGCCAGGAAGCGAGCTAGAGCGCTGAAACTGTGGCTATTCGCACTTTCATGAAAACACGCTTCTTTGAGGTTTTAAGCTCAGAACGTGAATCTGTGCATGTTTCTGGCCTGGGAACTGCTTCAGATCACTGTGGAATGCATATATAGTATCAATTGGTGCAATGTGCTTGTCTTGTCATAGGGAAGTGAATATAAGCTTCTGAAGTGAAAATATCCACTTTTTAAAAAACTTTCTTTTTTTTTAGTTCTGTGTGTCAAAAATGTTCATTCTGTGAGAAACAGTGGAAAAGTAACAGTCATGAGTGAATTGTCACGATATGACTGAATTGGAGTAAATTTGCTGCTATCTCCGCCAGGAAGCGAGCTAGAGCCCTGAAACTGTGGCTATACGCACTTTCATGAAAATACGCTTCTTTGAGGTTTTAAGCTCAGAACGTGAATCTGTGCATGTTTCTGGCCTGGGAACTGCTTCAGATCACTGGGCAATGCATATATGGTATCGAATGGTCCTTTGTGCATGTATTGCAATTGGGAAGTGAATATAAGCTTCTGAAGTGAATATATGCACTTTTTAAAAAAACTTCTTTTTTTTAGTTCAGCGTGTCGAAAATGTTAATTCTGTGCGTAACTCAGTAGGAAAGTGACAAACATGAGTGAATTGTCATTATATGACTGAATTGGAGTGAATTTGCTGCTATCTCTGTAAGGAAGCGAGCTAGAGCGCTGAAACTGTGGCTATATGCACTTTCATGAAAACACGCTTCTTTGAGGTTTTAAGCTTGGATCGTGAATCTGTGCATGCTTCTGGCATGGGAACTGCTTCAGATCACTGTGGAATGCATATGTGGTATTGATTGGTGCACTGGGCATGTATTGCCATTGGGAAGTGAACACAAGCTTCTGAAGTGAAAATATCTACTTTTTATAAAACTTTCTCTTTTTTTAGTTCTGTGTGTCAAAAATGTTCATTCTGTGAGTAACAGTTGGAAAGTAACAATCATGAGTGAATTGTCTGGATATGACTGAATTGGACTAAATTTGATGCTATCTCTGCCAGGAAGCGAGCTGGAGCGCTGAAACTGTGGCTATAAGCACTTTCATTAAAACACACTTCTTTGAGGTTTTAAGCTCAGAACGTGAATCTGTGCATGTTTCTGGCTTGGGAACTGCTTCAGATCACTTTGCAATGCATATGTGCTATTGATTGGTCCTTTGAGCATGTATTGCCTTTGGGAAGTGAACACTAGCTTCTGAAGTGAAAATATCTACTTTTTATAAAACTTTCTTTTTTTTTTAATTCTGTGTGTCAAAAATGTTCATTCTGTGAGTAACAGCGGGAAAGTGACAAACATGAGTGAATTGTCACGATATGACTGAATTGGAGTAAATTTGCTGCTATCTCCGCCAGGAAGCGAGCTAGAGCGCTGAAATTGTGGCTATACGCACTTTCATGAAAACACGCTTCTTTGAGGTTTTAAGCTCAGAACGTGAATCTGTGCATGTTTCTGGCCTGGGAACTGCTTCAGATCACTGTGGAATGCATATAATGTATCAATTGGTGCAATGTGTTTGTCTTGTCATAGGGAAGTGAATATAAGCTTCTGAAGTGAAAATATCCACTTTTTAAAAAACTTTCTTTTTTTTTAGTTCTGTGTGTCAAAAATGTTCATTCTGTGAGTAACAGTGGAAAAGTAACAGTCATGAGTGAATTGTCACGATATGACTGAATTGGAGTAAATTTGCTGCTATCTCCGCCAGGAAGCGAGCTAGAGCCCTGAAACTGTGGCTATACGCACTTTCATGGAAACACGCTTCTTTGAGGTTTTAAGCTCAGAACGTGAATCTGTGCATGTTTCTGGCCTGGGAACTGCTTCAGATCACTGGGCAATGCATATATGGTATCGAATGGTCCTTTGTGCATATATTGCCATTGGGAAGTGAATATAAGCTTCTGAATTGAATATATGCACTTTTTAAAAACTTTCTTTTTTTTTTAGTTCAGCGTGTCAAAAATGTTCATTCTGTGCGTAACTCAGAAGGAAAGTGACAAAAATGAGTGAATTGTCATTATATGACTGAATTGGAGTGAATTTGCTGCTATCTCTGTAAGGAAGCGAGCTAGAGCGCTGAAACTGAGGCTATACGCACTTTCATGAAAACACGCTTCTTTGAGGTTTTAAGCTCAGAACGTGAATCTGTGCATGTTTCTAGCCTGGGAATTGCTTCAGATCACTGTGCTATGCATATATGGTATCGATTGGTGCAATGTGCATGTCTTGTCATAGGGAAGTGAATATAAGCTTCTGAAGTGAAAATATCCACTTTTTAAAAAACTTTCTTTTTTTTTAGTTCTGTGTGTCAAAAATGTTCATTCTGTGAGTAACAGTGGGAAAGTGACAAACATGAGTGAATTGTCACGATATGACTGAATTGGAGTAAATTTGCTGCTATCTCCGCCAGGAAGCGAGCTAGAGCCCTGAAACTGTGGCTATACGCACTTTCATGAAAACACGCTTCTTTGAGGTTTTAAGCTCAGAACGTGAATCTGTGCATGTTTCTGGCCTGGGAACTGCTTCAGATCACTGTGGAATGCATATAATGTATCAATTGGTGCAATGTGTTTGTCTTGCCATAGGGAAGTGAATATAAGCTTCTGAAGTGAAAATATCCACTTTTTAAAAAACTTTCTTTTTTTTTAGTTCTGTGTGTCAAAAATGTTCATTCTGTGAGTAACAGTGGAAAAGTAACAGTCATGAGTGAATTGTCACGATATGACTGAATTGGAGTAAATTTGCTGCTGTCTCCGCCAGGAAGCGAGCTAGAGCCCTGAAACTGTGGCTATACGCACTTTCATGAAAACACGCTTCTTTGAGGTTTTAAGCTCAGAACGTGAATCTGTGCATGTTTCTGGCCTGGGAACTGCTTCAGATCACTGGGCAATGCATATATGGTATCGAATGGTCCTTTGTGCATGTATTGCAATTGGGAAGTGAATATAAGCTTCTGAAGTGAATATATGCACTTTTTAAAAAAACTTCTTTTTTTTAGTTCAGCGTGTCGAAAATGTTAATTCTGTGCGTAACTCAGTAGGAAAGTGACAAACATGAGTGAATTGTCATTATATGACTGAATTGGAGTGAATTTGCTGCTATCTCTGTAAGGAAGCGAGCTAGAGCGCTGAAACTGTGGCTATATGCACTTTCATGAAAACACGCTTCTTTGAGGTTTTAAGCTTGGATCGTGAATCTGTGCATGCTTCTGGCATGGGAACTGCTTCAGATCACTGTGGAATGCATATGTGGTATTGATTGGTGCACTGGGCATGTATTGCCATTGGGAAGTGAACACAAGCTTCTGAAGTGAAAATATCTACTTTTTATAAAACTTTCTCTTTTTTTAGTTCTGTGTGTCAAAAATGTTCATTCTGTGAGTAACAGTGGGAAAGTAACAATCATGAGTGAATTGTCAGGATATGACTGAATTGGACTAAATTTGATGCTATCTCTGCCAGGAAGCGAGCTCGAGCGCTGAAACTGTGGCTATAAGCACTTTCATTAAAACACACTTCTTTGAGGTTTTAAGCTCAGAACGTGAATCTGTGCATGTTTCTGGCTTGGGAACTGCTTCAGATCACTTTGCAATGCATATGTGCTGTTGATTGGTCCTTTGAGCATGTATTGCCTTTGGGAAGTGAACACTAGCTTCTGAAGTGAAAATATCTACTTTTTATAAAACTTTCTTTTTTTTTTTAATTCTGTGTGTCAAAAATATTCATTCTGTGAGTAACAGCGGGAAAGTGACAAACATGAGTGAATTGTCACGATATGACTGAATTGGAGTAAATTTGCTGCTATCTCCGCCAGGAAGCGAGCTAGAGCGCTGAAATTGTGGCTATACGCACTTTCATGAAAACACGCTTCTTTGAGGTTTTAAGCTCAGAACGTGAATCTGTGCATGTTTCTGGCCTGGATACTGCTTCAGATCACTGGGCAATGCATATATGGTATCGAATGGTCCTTTGTGCATGTATTGCCATTGGGAAGTGAATGTAAGCTTCTGAAGTGAATATATGCACTTTTTAAAAACTTTCTTTTTTTTTTAGTTCAGCGTGTCAAAAATGTTCATTCTGTGCGTAACTCAGAAGGAAAGTGACAAAAATGAGTGAATTGTCATTATATGACTGAATTGGAGTGAATTTGCTGCTATCTCTGTAAGAAAGCGAACTAGAGCGCTGAAACTGAGGCTATACGCACTTTCATGAAAACACGCTTCTTTGAGGTTTTAAGCTCAGAACGTGAATCTGTGCATGTTTCTAGCCTGGGAATTGCTTCAGATCACTGTGCTATGCATATATGGTATCGATTTGTGCAATGTGCATGTCTTGCCATAGGGAAGTGAATATAAGCTTCTGAATTTAAAATATTCACTTTTTAAAAAACTTTCTTTTTTTTTAGTTCTGTGTGTCAAAAATGTTCATTCTGTGAGTAACAGTGGGAAAGTGAGAAACATGAGTGAATTGTCACGATATGACTGAATTGGAGTAAATTTGCTGCTATCTCCGCCAGGAAGCGAGCTAGAGCGCTGAAACTGTGGCTATTCGCACTTTCATGAAAACACGCTTCTTTGAGGTTTTAAGCTCAGAACGTGAATCTGTGCATGTTTCTGGCCTGGGAGCTGCTTCAGATCACTGTGGAATGCATATATAGTATCAATTGGTGCAATGTGCTTGTATTGTCATAGGGAAGTGAATATAAGCTTCTGAAGTGAAAATATCCACTTTTTAAAAAACTTTCTTTTTTTTTAGTTCTGTGTGTCAAAAATGTTCATTCTGTGAGAAACAGTGGAAAAGTAACAGTCATGAGTGAATTGTCACGATATGACTGAATTGGAGTAAATTTGCTGCTATCTCCGCCAGGAAGCGAGCTAGAGCCCTGAAACTGTGGCTATACGCACTTTCATGAAAACACGCTTCTTTGAGGTTTTAAGCTCAGAACGTGAATCTGTGCATGTTTCTGGCCTGGGAACTGCTTCAGATCACTGGGCAATGCATATATGGTATCGAATGGTCCTTTGTGCATGTATTGCAATTGGGAAGTGAATATAAGCTTCTGAAGTGAATATATGCACTTTTTAAAAAAACTTCTTTTTTTTAGTTCAGCGTGTCGAAAATGTTAATTCTGTGCGTAACTCAGTAGGAAAGTGACAAACATGAGTGAATTGTCATTATATGACTGAATTGGAGTGAATTTGCTGCTATCTCTGTAAGGAAGCGAGCTAGAGCGCTGAAACTGTGGCTATATGCACTTTCATGAAAACACGCTTCTTTGAGGTTTTAAGCTTGGATCGTGAATCTGTGCATGCTTCTGGCATGGGAACTGCTTCAGATCACTGTGGAATGCATATGTGGTATTGATTGGTGCACTGGGCATGTATTGCCATTGGGAAGTGAACACAAGCTTCTGAAGTGAAAATATCTACTTTTTATAAAACTTTCTCTTTTTTTAGTTCTGTGTGTCAAAAATGTTCATTCTGTGAGTAACAGTGGGAAAGTAACAATCATGAGTGAATTGTCAGGATATGACTGAATTGGACTAAATTTGATGCTATCTCTGCCAGGAAGCGAGCTCGAGCGCTGAAACTGTGGCAATAAGCACTTTCATTAAAACACACTTCTTTGAGGTTTTAAGCTCAGAACGTGAATCTGTGCATGTTTCTGGCTTGGGAACTGCTTCAGATCACTTTGCAATGCATATGTGCTATTGATTGGTCCTTTGAGCATGTATTGCCTTTGGGAAGTGAACACTAGCTTCTGAAGTGAAAATATCTACTTTTTATAAAACTTTCTTTTTTTTTTAATTCTGTGTGTCAAAAATGTTCATTCTGTGAGTAACAGCGGGAAAGTGACAAACATGAGTGAAATGTCACGATATGACTGAATTGGAGTAAATTTGCTGCTATCTCCGCCAGGAAGCGAGCTAGAGCGCTGAAATTGTGGCTATACGCACTTTCATGAAAACACGCTTCTTTGAGGTTTTAAGCTCAGAACGTGAATCTGTGCATGTTTCTGGCCTGGATACTGCTTCAGATCACTGGGCAATGCATATATGGTATCGAATGGTCCTTTGTGCATGTATTGCCATTGGGAAGTGAATGTAAGCTTCTGAAGTGAATATATGCACTTTTTAAAAACTTTCTTTTTTTTTTAGTTCAGCGTGTCAAAAATGTTCATTCTGTGCGTAACTCAGAAGGAAAGTGACAAAAATGAGTGAATTGTCATTATATGACTGAATTGGAGTGAATTTGCTGCTATCTCTGTAAGGAAGCGAACTAGAGCGCTGAAACTGAGGCGATACGCACTTTCATGAAAACACGCTTCTTTGAGGTTTTAAGCTCAGAACGTGAATCTGTGCATGTTTCTAGCCTGGGAATTGCTTCAGATCACTGTGCTATGCATATATGGTATCGATTTGTGCAATGTGCATGTCTTGCCATAGGGAAGTGAATATAAGCTTCTGAATTTAAAATATTCACTTTTTAAAAAACTTTCTTTTTTTTTAGTTCTGTGTGTCAAAATTGTTCATTCTGTGAGTAACAGTGGGAAAGTGACAAACATGAGTGAATTGTCACGATATGACTGAATTGGAGTAAATTTGCTGCTATCTCCGCCAGGAAGCGAGCTAGAGCGCTGAAACTGTGGCTATTCGCACTTTCATGAAAACACGCTTCTTTGAGGTTTTAAGCTCAGAACGTGAATCTGTGCATGTTTCTGGCCTGGGAACTGCTTCAGATCACTGTGGAATGCATATATAGTATCAATTGGTGCAATGTGCTTGTCTTGTCATAGGGAAGTGAATATAAGCTTCTGAAGTGAAAAAATCCACTTTTTAAAAAACTTTCTTTTTTTTACTCCTGTGTGTCAGTAATGTTCATTCTGTGAGTAACAGTGTGAAAGTGACAAACACGAGTGAATTGTCACGATATGACTGAATTGGTGTAAATTTGCTGCTATCTCCGCCAGGAAGCGAGCTAGAGCCCTGAAACTGTGGCTATACGCACTTTCATGAAAACACGCTTCTTTGAGGTTTTAAGCTCAGAACGTGAATCTGTGCATGTTTCTGGCCTGGGAACTGCTTCAGATCACTGTGGAATGCATATAATGTATCAATTGGTGCAATGTGTTTGTCTTGTCATAGGGAAGTGAATATAAGCTTCTGAAGTGAAAATATCCACTTTTTAAAAAACTTTCTTTTTTTTTAGTTCTGTGTGTCAAAAATGTTCATTCTGTGAGAAACAGTGGAAAAGTAACAGTCATGAGTGAATTGTCACGATATGACTGAATTGGAGTAAATTTGCTGCTATCTCCGCCAGGAAGCGAGCTAGAGCCCTGAAACTGTGGCTATAAGCACTTTCATGAAAACACGCTTCTTTGAGGTTTTAAGCTCAGAACGTGAATCTGTGCATGTTTCTGGCCTGGGAACTGCTTCAGATCACTGGGCAATGCATATATGGTATCGAATGGTCCTTTGTGCATGTATTGCCATTGGGAAGTGAATATAAGCTTCTGAAGTGAATATATGCACTTTTTAAAAAAACTTCTTTTTTTTAGTTCAGCGTTGTCGAAAATGTTAATTCTGTGCGTAACTCAGTAGGAAAGTGACAAACATGAGTGAATTGTCATTATCTGACTGAATTGGAGTGAATTTGCTGCTATCTCTGTAAGGAAGCGAGCTAGAGCGCTGAAACTGTGGCTATATGCACTTTCATGAAAACACGCTTCTTTGAGGTTTTAAGCTTGGATCGTGAATCTGTGCATGCTTCTGGCATGGGAACTGCTTCAGATCACTGTGGAATGCATATGTGGTATTGATTGGTGCACTGGGCATGTATTGCCATTGGGAAGTGAACACAAGCTTCTGAAGTGAAAATATCTACTTTTTATAAAACTTTCTCTTTTTTTATTTCTGTGTGTCAAAAATGTTCATTCTGTGAGTAACAGTGGGAAAGTAACAATCATGAGTGAATTGTCAGGATATGACTGAATTGGACTAAATTTGATGCTATCTCTGCCAGGAAGCGAGCTCGAGTGCTGAAACTGTGGCTATAAGCACTTTCATTAAAACACACTTCTTTGAGGTTTTAAGCTCAGAACGTGAATCTGTGCATGTTTCTGGCTTGGGAACTGCTTCAGATCACTTTGCAATGCATATGTGCTATTGATTGGTCCTTTGAGCATGTATTGCCTTTGGGAAGTGAACACTAGCTTCTGAAGTGAAAATATCTACTTTTTATAAAACTTTCTTTTTTTTTTAATTCTGTGTGTCAAAAATGTTCATTCTGTGAGTAACAGCGGGAGAGTGACAAACATGAGTGAATTGTCACGATATGACTGAATTGGAGTTAATATGCTGCTATCTCTGTAAGGAAGCGAGCTAGAGCCATGAAACTGTGGCTATACGCACTTTCATGAAAACACGCTTCTTTGAGGTTTTAAGCTCGGAACGTGAATCTGTGCATGTTTCTGGCCTGGGAACTGCTTCAGATCACTGTGGAATGCATATATGGTATCAATTGGTGCAATGTGCTTGTCTTGTCATAGGGAAGTGAATATAAGATTCTGAAGTGAAAATATCCACTTTTTAAAAAACTTTCTTTTTTTTAGTTCTGTGTGTCAAAAATGTTCATTCTGTGAGTAACAGTGGAAAAGTAACAGTCATGAGTGAATTGTCACGATATGACTGAATTGGAGTAAATTTGCTGCTATCTCCGCCAGGAAGCGAGCTAGAGCGCTGAAACTGTGGCTATTCGCACTTTCATGAAAACACGCTTCTTTGAGGTTTTAAGCTCAGAACGTGAATCTGTGCATGTTTCTGGCCTGGGAACTGCTTCAGATCACTGTGGAATGCATATATAGTATCAATTGGTGCAATGTGCTTGTCTTGTCATAGGGAAGTGAATATAAGCTTCTGAAGTGAAAATATCCACTTTTTAAAAAACTTTCTTTTTTTTTTACTTCTGTGTGTCAAAAATGTTCATTCTATGAGTAACAGTGTGAAAGTGACAAACATGAGTGAATTGTCACGATATGACTGAATTGGAGTAAATTTGCTGCTATCTCCGCCAGGAAGCGAGCTAGAGCCATGAAACTGTGGCTATACGCACTTTCATGAAAACACGCTTCTTTGAGGTTTTAAGCTCAGAACGTGAATCTGTGCAGGTTTCTGGCCTGGGAACTGCTTCAGATCACTGTGGAATGCATATAATGTATCAATTGGTGCAATGTGTTTGTCTTGTCATAGGGAAGTGAATATAAGCTTCTGAAGTGAAAATATCCACTTTTTAAAAAACTTTCTTTTTTTTTTACTTCTGTGTGTCAAAAATGTTCATTCTGTGAGTAACAGTGTGAAAGTGACAAACATGAGTGAATTGTCACGATATGACTGAATTGGAGTAAATTTGCTGCTATCTCCGCCAGGAAGCGAGCTAGAGCCCTGAAACTGTGGCTATACGCACTTACATGAAAACACGCTTCTTTGAGGTTTTAAGCTCAGAACTTGAATCTGTGCATGTTTCTGGCCTGGGAACTGCTTCAGATCACTGTGGAATGCATATAATGTATCAATTGGTGCAATGTGTTTGTCTTGTCATAGGGAAGTGAATATAAGCTTCTGAAGTGAAAATATCCACTTTTTAAAAAACTTTCCTTTTTTTTAGTTCTGTGTGTCAAAAATGTTCATTCTGTGAGTAACAGTGGAAAAGTAACAGTCATGGGTGAATTGTCACGATATGACTGAATTGGAGTAAATTTGCTGCTATCTCCGCCTGGAAGCGAGCTAGAGCGCTGAAACTGTGGCTATACGCACTTTCATGAAAACACGCTTCTTTGAGGTCTTAAGCTCAGAACGTGAATCTGTGCATGTTTCTGGCCAGGGAACTGCTTCAGATCACTGTGGAAATCATATATGGTATCGAATGGTCCTTTGTGCGTGTATTGCCATTGGGAAGTGAATATAAGCTTCTGAAGTGAATATATCCACTTTTTAAAAAACTTTCTTTTTTTTTAGTTCTGTGTGTCAAAAATGTTCATTCTGTGAGTAACAGTGTGATAGTGACAAACATGAGTGAATTGTCACGATATGACTGAATTGGAATAAATTTGCTGCTATCTCCGCCAGGAAGCGAGCTAGAGCGCTGAAATTGTGGCTATACGCACTTTCATGAAAACACGCTTCTTTGAGGTTTTAAGCTCAGAACGTGAATCTGTGCATGTTTCTGGCCTGGGAACTGCTTCAGATCACTGGGCAATGCATATATGGTATCGAATGGTCCTTTGTGCATGTATTGCAATTGTGAAGTGAATATAAGCTTCTGAAGTGAATATATGCACTTTTTAAAAAAACTTCTTTTTTTTTAGTTCAGCGTGTCGAAAATGTTCATTCTGTGCGTAACTCAGTAGGAAAGTGACAAACATGAGTGAATTGTCATTATATGACTGAATTGGAGTGAATTTGCTGCTATCTCTGTAAGGAAGCGAGCTAGAGCGCTGAAACTGTGGCTAAATGCACTTTCCTGAAAACACGCTTCTTTGAGGTTTTAAGCTTGGATCGTGAATCTGTGCATGCTTCTGGCCTGGGAACTGCTTCAGATCACTGTGGAATGCATATGTGGTTTTGATTGGTGCACTGGGCATGTATTGCCATTGGGAAGTGAACACAAGCTTCTGAAGTGAAAATATCTACTTTTTATAAAACTTTCTCTTTTTTTAGATCTGTGTGTCAAAAATGTTCATTCTGTGAGTAACAGTGGGAAAGTAACAATCATGAGTGAATTGTCAGGATATGACTGAATTGGACTAAATTTGATGCTATCTCTGCCAGGAAGCGAGCTAGAGCGCTGAAACTGTGGCTATAAGCACTTTCATTAAAACACACTTCTTTGAGGTTTTAAGCTCAGAACGTGAATCTGTGCATGTTTCTGGCCTGGGAACTGCTTCAGATCACTGTGGAATGCATATAATGTATCAATTGGTGCAATGTGTTTGTCATGTCATAGGGAAGTGAATATAAGCTTCTGAAGTGAAAATATCCACTTTTTAAAAAACTTTCTCTTTTTTTAGATCTGTGTGTCAAAAATGTTCATTCTGTGAGTAACAGTGGAAAAGTAACAGTCATGAGTGAATTGTCACGATATGACTGAATTGGAGTAAATTTGCTGCTATCTCCGCCAGGAAGCGAGCTAGAGCCCTGAAACTGTGGCAATACGCACTTTCATGAAAACACGCTTCTTTGAGGTTTTAAGCTCAGAACGTGAATCTGTGCATGTTTCTGGCCTGGGAACTGCTTCAGATCACTGGGCAATGCATATATGGTATCGAATGGTCCTTTGTGCATGTATTGCCATTGGGAAGTGAATATAAGCTTCTGAAGTGAATATATGCACTTTTTAAAAACTTTCTTTTTTTTTTAGTTCAGCGTGTCAAAAATGTTCATTCTGTGCGTAACTCAGAAGGAAAGTGACAAAAATGAGTGAATTGTCATTATATGACTGAATTGGAGTGAATTTGCTGCTATCTCTGTAAGGAAGCGAGCTAGAGCGCTGAAACTGAGGCTATACGCACTTTCATGAAAACACGCTTCTTTGAGGTTTTAAGCTCAGAACGTGAATCTGTGCATGTTTCTAGCCTGGGAATTGCTTCAGATCACTGTGCTATGCATATATGGTATCGATTTGTGCAATGTGCATGTCTTGCCATTGGGAAGTGAATATAAGCATCTGAAGTGAAAATATCCACTTTTTAAAAAACTTTCTTTTTTTTTAGTTCTGTGTGTCAAAAATGTTCATTCTGTGAGTAACAGTGGGAAAGTGAGAAACATGAGTGAATTGTCACGATATGACTGAATTGGAGTAAATTTGCTGCTATCTCCGCCAGGAAGCGAGCTAGAGCGCTGAAATTGTGGCTATACGCACTTTCATGAAAACACGCTTCTTTGAGGTTTTAAGCTCAGAACGTGAATCTGTGCATGTTTCTGGCCTGGATACTGCTTCAGATCACTGGGCAATGCATATATGGTATCGAATGGTCCTTTGTGCATGTATTGCCATTGGGAAGTGAATGTAAGCTTCTGAAGTGAATATATGCACTTTTTAAAAACTTTCTTTTTTTTTAGTTCAGCGTGTCAAAAATGTTCATTCTGTGCGTAACTCAGAAGGAAAGTGACAAAAATGAGTGAATTGTCAATATATGACTGAATTGGAGTGAATTTGCTGCTATCTCTGTAAGGAAGCGAGCTAGAGCGCTGAAACTGAGGCTATACGCACTTTCATGAAAACACGCTTCTTTGAGGTTTTAAGCTCAGAACGTGAATCTGTGCATGTTTCTGGCCTGGGAACTGCTTCAGATCATTGGGCAATGCATATATGGTATCGAATGGTCCTTTGTGCATGTATTGCCATTGGGAAGTGAATATAAGCTTCTGAAGTGAATATATGCACTTTTTAAAAACTTTCTTTTTTTTTTAGTTCAGCGTGTCAAAAATGTTCATTCTGTGCGTAACTCAGAAGGAAAGTGACAAAAATGAGTGAATTGTCATTATATGACTGAATTGGAGTGAATTTGCTGCTATCTCTGTAAGGAAGCGAGCTAGAGCGCTGAAACTGAGGCTATACGCACTTTCATGAAAACACGCTTCTTTGAGGTTTTAAGCTCAGAACGTGAATCTGTGCATGTTTCTAGCCTGGGAATTGCTTCAGATCACTGTGCTATGCATATATGGTATGGATTTGTGCATTGTGCATGTCTTGCCATTGGGAAGTGAATATAAGCATCTGAAGTGAAAATATCCACTTTTTAAAAAACTTTCTTTTTTTTTAGTTCTGTGTGTCAAAAATGTTCATTCTGTGAGTAACAGTGGGAAAGTGAGAAACATGAGTGAATTGTCACGATATGACTGAATTGGAGTAAATTTGCTGCTATCTCCGCCAGGAAGCGAGCTAGAGCGCTGAAATTGTGGCTATACGCACTTTCATGAAAACACGCTTCTTTGAGGTTTTAAGCTCAGAACGTGAATCTGTGCATGTTTCTGGCCTGGGAACTGCTTCAGATCACTTGGCAATGCATATATGGTATCGAATGGTCCTTTGTGCATGTATTGCCATTGGGAAGTGAATATAAGCTTCTGAAGTGAATATATGCACTTTTTAAAAACTTTCTTTTTTTTTTAGTTCAGCGTGTCAAAAATGTTCATTCTGTGCGTAACTCAGAAGGAAAGTGACAAAAATGAGTGAATTGTCATTATATGACTGAATTGGAGTGAATTTGCTGCTATCTCTGTAAGGAAGCGAGCTAGAGCGCTGAAACTGAGGCTATACGCACTTTCATGAAAACACGCTTCTTTGAGGTTTTAAGCTCAGAACGTGAATCTGTGCATGTTTCTAGCCTGGGAATTGCTTCAGATCACTGTGCTATGCATATATGGTATGGATTTGTGCATTGTGCATGTCTTGCCATTGGGAAGTGAATATAAGCATCTGAAGTGAAAATATCCACTTTTTAAAAAACTTTCTTTTTTTTTAGTTCTGTGTGTCAAAAATGTTCATTCTGTGAGTAACAGTGGGAAAGTGAGAAACATGAGTGAATTGTCACGATATGACTGAATTGGAGTAAATTTGCTGCTATCTCCGCCAGGAAGCGAGCTAGAGCGCTGAAATTGTGGCTATACGCACTTTCATGAAAACACGCTTCTTTGAGGTTTTAAGCTCAGAACGTGAATCTGTGCATGTTTCTGGCCTGGGAACTGCTTCAGATCACTTGGCAATGCATATATGGTATCGAATGGTCCTTTGTGCATGTATTGCCATTGGGAAGTGAATATAAGCTTCTGAAGTGAATATATGCACTTTTTAAAAACTTTCTTTTTTTTTTAGTTCAGCGTGTCAAAAATGTTCATTCTGTGCGTAACTCAGAAGGAAAGTGACAAAAATGAGTGAATTGTCATTATATGACTGAATTGGAGTGAATTTGCTGCTATCTCTGTAAGGAAGCGAACTAGAGCGCTGAAACTGAGGCTATACGCACTTTCATGAAAACACGCTTCTTTGAGGTTTTAAGCTCAGAACGTGAATCTGTGCATGTTTCTAGCCTGGGAATTGCTTCAGATCACTGTGCTATGCATATATGGTATCGATTTGTGCAATGTGCATGTCTTGCCATAGGGAAGTGAATATAAGCTTCTGAATTTAAAATATTCACTTTTTAAAAAACTTTCTTTTTTTTTAGTTCTGTGTGTCAAAAATGTTCATTCTGTGAGTAACAGTGGGAAAGTGACAAACATGAGTGAATTGTCACGATATGACTGAATTGGAGTAAATTTGCTGCTATCTCCGCCAGGAAGCGAGCTAGAGCGCTGAAACTGTGGCTATTCGCACTTTCATGAAAACACGCTTCTTTGAGGTTTTAAGCTCAGAACGTGAATCTGTGCATGTTTCTGGCCTGGGAACTGCTTCAGATCACTGTGGAATGCATATATAGTATCAATTGGTGCAATGTGCTTGTCTTGTCATAGGGAAGTGAATATAAGCTTCTGAAGTGAAAAAATCCACTTTTTAAAAAACTTTCTTTTTTTTACTCCTGTGTGTCAGTAATGTTCATTCTGTGAGTAACAGTGTGAAAGTGACAAACACGAGTGAATTGTCACGATATGACTGAATTGGTGTAAATTTGCTGCTATCTCCGCCAGGAAGCGAGCTAGAGCCCTGAAACTGTGGCTATACGCACTTTCATGAAAACACGCTTCTTTGAGGTTTTAAGCTCAGAACGTGAATCTGTGCATGTTTCTGGCCTGGGAACTGCTTCAGATCACTGTGGAATGCATATAATGTATCAATTGGTGCAATGTGTTTGTCTTGTCATAGGGAAGTGAATATAAGCTTCTGAAGTGAAAATATCCACTTTTTAAAAAACTTTCTTTTTTTTTAGTTCTGTGTGTCAAAAATGTTCATTCTGTGAGAAACAGTGGAAAAGTAACAGTCATGAGTGAATTGTCACGATATGACTGAATTGGAGTAAATTTGCTGCTATCTCCGCCAGGAAGCGAGCTAGAGCCCTGAAACTGTGGCTATAAGCACTTTCATGAAAACACGCTTCTTTGAGGTTTTAAGCTCAGAACGTGAATCTGTGCATGTTTCTGGCCTGGGAACTGCTTCAGATCACTGGGCAATGCATATATGGTATCGAATGGTCCTTTGTGCATGTATTGCCATTGGGAAGTGAATATAAGCTTCTGAAGTGAATATATGCACTTTTTAAAAAAACTTCTTTTTTTTAGTTCAGCGTTGTCGAAAATGTTAATTCTGTGCGTAACTCAGTAGGAAAGTGACAAACATGAGTGAATTGTCATTATCTGACTGAATTGGAGTGAATTTGCTGCTATCTCTGTAAGGAAGCGAGCTAGAGCGCTGAAACTGTGGCTATATGCACTTTAATGAAAACACGCTTCTTTGAGGTTTTAAGCTTGGATCGTGAATCTGTGCATGCTTCTGGCATGGGAACTGCTTCAGATCACTGTGGAATGCATATGTGGTATTGATTGGTGCACTGGGCATGTATTGCCATTGGGAAGTGAACACAAGCTTCTGAAGTGAAAATATCTACTTTTTATAAAACTTTCTCTTTTTTTATTTCTGTGTGTCAAAAATGTTCATTCTGTGAGTAACAGTGGGAAAGTAACAATCATGAGTGAATTGTCAGGATATGACTGAATTGGACTAAATTTGATGCTATCTCTGCCAGGAAGCGAGCTCGAGTGCTGAAACTGTGGCTATAAGCACTTTCATTAAAACACACTTCTTTGAGGTTTTAAGCTCAGAACGTGAATCTGTGCATGTTTCTGGCTTGGGAACTGCTTCAGATCACTTTGCAATGCATATGTGCTATTGATTGGTCCTTTGAGCATGTATTGCCTTTGGGAAGTGAACACTAGCTTCTGAAGTGAAAATATCTACTTTTTATAAAACTTTCTTTTTTTTTTAATTCTGTGTGTCAAAAATGTTCATTCTGTGAGTAACAGCGGGAGAGTGACAAACATGAGTGAATTGTCACGATATGACTGAATTGGAGTTAATATGCTGCTATCTCTGTAAGGAAGCGAGCTAGAGCCATGAAACTGTGGCTATACGCACTTTCATGAAAACACGCTTCTTTGAGGTTTTAAGCTCGGAACGTGAATCTGTGCATGTTTCTGGCCTGGGAACTGCTTCAGATCACTGTGGAATGCATATATGGTATCAATTGGTGCAATGTGCTTGTCTTGTCATAGGGAAGTGAATATAAGATTCTGAAGTGAAAATATCCACTTTTTAAAAAACTTTCTTTTTTTTAGTTCTGTATGTCAAAAATGTTCATTCTGTGAGTAACAGTGGAAAAGTAACAGTCATGAGTGAATTGTCGCGATATGACTGAATTGGAGTAAATTTGCTGCTATCTCCGCCAGGAAGCGAGCTAGAGCGCTGAAACTGTGGCTATACGCACTTTCATGAAAACACGCTTCTTTGAGGTCTTAAGCTCAGAACGTGAATCTGCGCATGTTTCTGGCCTGGGAACTGCTTCAGATCACTGTGGAATGCATATATAGTATCAATTGGTGCAATGTGCTTGTCTTGTCATAGGGAAGTGAATATAAGCTTCTGAAGTGAAAATATCCACTTTTTAAAAAACTTTCTTTTTTTTTTACTTCTGTGTGTCAAAAATGTTCATTCTATGAGTAACAGTGTGAAAGTGACAAACATGAGTGAATTGTCACGATATGACTGAATTGGAGTAAATTTGCTGCTATCTCCGCCAGGAAGCGAGCTAGAGCCATGAAACTGTGGCTATACGCACTTTCATGAAAACACGCTTCTTTGAGGTTTTAAGCTCAGAACGTGAATCTGTGCAGGTTTCTGGCCTGGGAACTGCTTCAGATCACTGTGGAATGCATATAATGTATCAATTGGTGCAATGTGTTTGTCTTGTCATAGGGAAGTGAATATAAGCTTCTGAAGTGAAAATATCCACTTTTTAAAAAACTTTCTTTTTTTTTTACTTCTGTGTGTCAAAAATGTTCATTCTGTGAGTAACAGTGTGAAAGTGACAAACATGAGTGAATTGTCACGATATGACTGAATTGGAGTAAATTTGCTGCTATCTCCGCCAGGAAGCGAGCTAGAGCCCTGAAACTGTGGCTATACGCACTTACATGAAAACACGCTTCTTTGAGGTTTTAAGCTCAGAACTTGAATCTGTGCATGTTTCTGGCCTGGGAACTGCTTCAGATCACTGTGGAATGCATATAATGTATCAATTGGTGCAATGTGTTTGTCTTGTCATAGGGAAGTGAATATAAGCTTCTGAAGTGAAAATATCCACTTTTTAAAAAACTTTCCTTTTTTTTAGTTCTGTGTGTCAAAAATGTTCATTCTGTGAGTAACAGTGGAAAAGTAACAGTCATGGGTGAATTGTCACGATATGACTGAATTGGAGTAAATTTGCTGCTATCTCCGCCTGGAAGCGAGCTAGAGCGCTGAAACTGTGGCTATACGCACTTTCATGAAAACACGCTTCTTTGAGGTCTTAAGCTCAGAACGTGAATCTGTGCATGTTTCTGGCCAGGGAACTGCTTCAGATCACTGTGGAAATCATATATGGTATCGAATGGTCCTTTGTGCGTGTATTGCCATTGGGAAGTGAATATAAGCTTCTGAAGTGAATATATCCACTTTTTAAAAAACTTTCTTTTTTTTTAGTTCTGTGTGTCAAAAATGTTCATTCTGTGAGTAACAGTGTGATAGTGACAAACATGAGTGAATTGTCACGATATGACTGAATTGGAATAAATTTGCTGCTATCTCCGCCAGGAAGCGAGCTAGAGCGCTGAAATTGTGGCTATACGCACTTTCATGAAAACACGCTTCTTTGAGGTTTTAAGCTCAGAACGTGAATCTGTGCATGTTTCTGGCCTGGGAACTGCTTCAGATCACTGGGCAATGCATATATGGTATCGAATGGTCCTTTGTGCATGTATTGCAATTGTGAAGTGAATATAAGCTTCTGAAGTGAATATATGCACTTTTTAAAAAAACTTCTTTTTTTTTAGTTCAGCGTGTCGAAAATGTTCATTCTGTGCGTAACTCAGTAGGAAAGTGACAAACATGAGTGAATTGTCATTATATGACTGAATTGGAGTGAATTTGCTGCTATCTCTGTAAGGAAGCGAGCTAGAGCGCTGAAACTGTGGCTAAATGCACTTTCCTGAAAACACGCTTCTTTGAGGTTTTAAGCTTGGATCGTGAATCTGTGCATGCTTCTGGCCTGGGAACTGCTTCAGATCACTGTGGAATGCATATGTGGTTTTGATTGGTGCACTGGGCATGTATTGCCATTGGGAAGTGAACACAAGCTTCTGAAGTGAAAATATCTACTTTTTATAAAACTTTCTCTTTTTTTAGATCTGTGTGTCAAAAATGTTCATTCTGTGAGTAACAGTGGGAAAGTAACAATCATGAGTGAATTGTCAGGATATGACTGAATTGGACTAAATTTGATGCTATCTCTGCCAGGAAGCGAGCTAGAGCGCTGAAACTGTGGCTATAAGCACTTTCATTAAAACACACTTCTTTGAGGTTTTAAGCTCAGAACGTGAATCTGTGCATGTTTCTGGCCTGGGAACTGCTTCAGATCACTGTGGAATGCATATAATGTATCAATTGGTGCAATGTGTTTGTCATGTCATAGGGAAGTGAATATAAGCTTCTGAAGTGAAAATATCCACTTTTTAAAAAACTTTCTCTTTTTTTAGATCTGTGTGTCAAAAATGTTCATTCTGTGAGTAACAGTGGAAAAGTAACAGTCATGAGTGAATTGTCACGATATGACTGAATTGGAGTAAATTTGCTGCTATCTCCGCCAGGAAGCGAGCTAGAGCCCTGAAACTGTGGCAATACGCACTTTCATGAAAACACGCTTCTTTGAGGTTTTAAGCTCAGAACGTGAATCTGTGCATGTTTCTGGCCTGGGAACTGCTTCAGATCACTGGGCAATGCATATATGGTATCGAATGGTCCTTTGTGCATGTATTGCCATTGGGAAGTGAATATAAGCTTCTGAAGTGAATATATGCACTTTTTAAAAACTTTCTTTTTTTTTTAGTTCAGCGTGTCAAAAATGTTCATTCTGTGCGTAACTCAGAAGGAAAGTGACAAAAATGAGTGAATTGTCATTATATGACTGAATTGGAGTGAATTTGCTGCTATCTCTGTAAGGAAGCGAGCTAGAGCGCTGAAACTGAGGCTATACGCACTTTCATGAAAACACGCTTCTTTGAGGTTTTAAGCTCAGAACGTGAATCTGTGCATGTTTCTAGCCTGGGAATTGCTTCAGATCACTGTGCTATGCATATATGGTATCGATTTGTGCAATGTGCATGTCTTGCCATTGGGAAGTGAATATAAGCATCTGAAGTGAAAATATCCACTTTTTAAAAAACTTTCTTTTTTTTTAGTTCTGTGTGTCAAAAATGTTCATTCTGTGAGTAACAGTGGGAAAGTGAGAAACATGAGTGAATTGTCACGATATGACTGAATTGGAGTAAATTTGCTGCTATCTCCGCCAGGAAGCGAGCTAGAGCGCTGAAATTGTGGCTATACGCACTTTCATGAAAACACGCTTCTTTGAGGTTTTAAGCTCAGAACGTGAATCTGTGCATGTTTCTGGCCTGGATACTGCTTCAGATCACTGGGCAATGCATATATGGTATCGAATGGTCCTTTGTGCATGTATTGCCATTGGGAAGTGAATGTAAGCTTCTGAAGTGAATATATGCACTTTTTAAAAACTTTCTTTTTTTTTAGTTCAGCGTGTCAAAAATGTTCATTCTGTGCGTAACTCAGAAGGAAAGTGACAAAAATGAGTGAATTGTCAATATATGACTGAATTGGAGTGAATTTGCTGCTATCTCTGTCAGGAAGCGAGCTAGAGCGCTGAAACTGAGGCTATACGCACTTTCATGAAAACACGCTTCTTTGAGGTTTTAAGCTCAGAACGTGAATCTGTGCATGTTTCTGGCCTGGGAACTGCTTCAGATCATTGGGCAATGCATATATGGTATCGAATGGTCCTTTGTGCATGTATTGCCATTGGGAAGTGAATATAAGCTTCTGAAGTGAATATATGCACTTTTTAAAAACTTTCTTTTTTTTTTAGTTCAGCGTGTCAAAAATGTTCATTCTGTGCGTAACTCAGAAGGAAAGTGACAAAAATGAGTGAATTGTCATTATATGACTGAATTGGAGTGAATTTGCTGCTATCTCTGTAAGGAAGCGAGCTAGAGCGCTGAAACTGAGGCTATACGCACTTTCATGAAAACACGCTTCTTTGAGGTTTTAAGCTCAGAACGTGAATCTGTGCATGTTTCTAGCCTGGGAATTGCTTCAGATCACTGTGCTATGCATATATGGTATGGATTTGTGCATTGTGCATGTCTTGCCATTGGGAAGTGAATATAAGCATCTGAAGTGAAAATATCCACTTTTTAAAAAACTTTCTTTTTTTTTAGTTCTGTGTGTCAAAAATGTTCATTCTGTGAGTAACAGTGGGAAAGTGAGAAACATGAGTGAATTGTCACGATATGACTGAATTGGAGTAAATTTGCTGCTATCTCCGCCAGGAAGCGAGCTAGAGCGCTGAAATTGTGGCTATACGCACTTTCATGAAAACACGCTTCTTTGAGGTTTTAAGCTCAGAACGTGAATCTGTGCATGTTTCTGGCCTGGGAACTGCTTCAGATCACTTGGCAATGCATATATGGTATCGAATGGTCCTTTGTGCATGTATTGCCATTGGGAAGTGAATATAAGCTTCTGAAGTGAATATATGCACTTTTTAAAAACTTTCTTTTTTTTTTAGTTCAGCGTGTCAAAAATGTTCATTCTGTGCGTAACTCAGAAGGAAAGTGACAAAAATGAGTGAATTGTCATTATATGACTGAATTGGAGTGAATTTGCTGCTATCTCTGTAAGGAAGCGAGCTAGAGCGCGGAAACTGAGGCTATACGCACTTTCATGAAAACACGCTTCTTTGAGGTTTTAAGCTCAGAACGTGAATCTGTGCATGTTTCTAGCCTGGGAATTGCTTCAGATCACTGTGCTATGCATATATGGTATCGATTTGTGCAATGTGCATGTCTTGCCATTGGGAAGTGAATATAAGCATCTGAAGTGAAAATATCCACTTTTTAAAAAACTTTCTTTTTTTTTAGTTCTGTGTGTCAAAAATGTTCATTCTGTGAGTAACAGTGGGAAAGTGAGAAACATGAGTGAATTGTCACGACATGACTGAATTGGAGTAAATTTGCTGCTATCTCCGCCAGGAAGCGAGCTAGAGCGCTGTAACTGTGGCTATACGCACTTTCATGAAAACACGCTTCTTTGAGGTTTTAAGCTCGGAACGTGAATCTGTGCATGTTTCTGGCCTGGGAACTGCTTCAGATCACTGTGGAAAGCATATATGGTATCGAATGGTCCTTTGTGCATGTATTGCCATTGGGAAGTGAATATAAGCTTCTGAAGTGAATATATCCACTTTTTAAAAAACTTTCTTTTTTTTTAGTTCTGTGTGTCAATCATGTTCATTCTGTGAGTAACAGTGGAAAAGTAACAGTCATGAGTGAATTGTCACGATATGACTGAATTGGAGTAAATTTGATGCTATCTCCGCCAGGAAGCGAGCGAGAGCGCTGAAACTGTGGCTATACGCACTTTCATGAAAACACGCTTCTTTGAGGTTTTAAGCTCGGAACGTGAATCTGTGCATGTTTCTGGCCTGGGAACTGCTTCAGATCACTGTGGAATGCATATATAGTATCAATTGGTGCAATGTGCTTGTCTTGTCATCGGGAAGTGAATATAAGCTTCTGAAGTGAAAATATCCACTTTTTAAAAAACTTTCTTTTTTTTTAATTCTGTGTGTCAAAAATGTTCATTCTGTGAGTAACAGTGTGAAAGTGACAAACATGAGTGAATTGTCACGATATGACAGAATTGGAGTAAATTTGCTGCTATCTCCGCCAGGAAGCGAGCTAGAGCGCTGTAACTGTGGCTATACGCACTTTCATGAAAACACGCTCCTTTGAGGTTTTAAGCTCAGAACGTGAATCTGTGCATGTTTCTGGCCTGGGAACTGCTTCAGATCACTGTGGAAAGCATATATGGTATCGAATAGTCCTTTGTGCGTGCATTGCCATTGGGAAGTGAATATAAGCTTCTGAAGTGAATATATCCACTTTTTAAAAAACCTTTCTTTTTTTTTTAGTTCTGTGTGTCAATAATGTTCATTCTGTGAGTAACAGTGGAAAAGTAACAGTCATGAGTGAATTGTCACGATATGACTGAATTGGAGTAAATTTGCTGCTATCTCCGCCAGGAAGCGAGCTAGAGCGCTGAAACTGTGGCTATACGCACTTTCATGAAAACACGCTTCTTTGAGGTTTTAAGCTCGGAACGTGAATCTGTGCATGTTTCTGGCCTGGGAACTGCTTCAGATCACTGTGGAATGCATATATAGTATCAATTGGTGCAATGTGCTTGTCTTGTCATAGGGAAGTGAATATAAGCTTCTGAAGTGAAAATATCCACTTTTTAAAAAACTTTCTTTTTTTTAGTTCTGTGTGTCAAAAATGTTCATTCTGTGAGTAACAGTGTGGAAGTGACAAACATGAGTGAATTGTCACGATATGACTGAATTGGAGTAAATTTGCTGCTATCTCCGCCAGGAAGCGAGCTAGAGCGCTGAAACTGTGGCTATACGCACTTTCATGAAAACACGCTTCTTTGAGGTTTTAAGCTCAGAACGTGAATCTGTGCATGTTTCTGGCTTGGGAACTGCTTCAGATCACTGTGGAAAGCAAATATGGTATCAATTGGTGCAATGTGCTTGTCTTGTCATAGGGAAGTGAAGATAAGCTTCTGAAGTGAAAATATCCACTTTTTAAAAAACTTTCTTTTTTTTAAGTTCTGTGTGTCAAAAATGTTCATTCTGTGAGTAACAGTGGAAAAAAAACAGGCATGAGTGAATTGTCACGATATGACTGATTTGGAGTAAATTTGATGCTATCTCCGCCAGGAAGCGAGCTAGAGCGCTGAAACTGTGGCTATACGCACTTTCATGAAAACACGCTTCTTTGAGGTTTTAAGCTCGGAACGTGAATCTGTGCATGTTTCTGGCCTGGGAACTGCTTCAGATCACTGTGGAATGCATATATAGTATCAATTGGTGCAATGTGCTTGTCTTGTCATCGGGAAGTGAATATAAGCTTCTGAAGTGAAAATATCCACTTTTTAAAAAACTTTCTTTTTTTTTAGTTCTGTGTGTCAAAAATGTTCATTCTGTGAGTAACAGTGTGAAAGTGACAAACATGAGTGAATTGTCACGATATGACAGAATTGGAGTAAATTTGCTGCTATCTCCGCCAGGAAGCGAGCTAGAGCGCTGTAACTGTGGCTATACGCACTTTCATGAAAACACGCTTCTTTGAGGTTTTAAGCTCGGAACGTGAATCTGTGCATGTTTCTGGCCTGGTAACTGCTTCAGATCACTGTGGAATGCATATATAGTATCAATTGGTGCAATGTGCTTGTCTTATCACCGGGAAGTGAATATAAGCTTCTGAAGTGAAAATATCCACTTTTTAAAAAACTTTCTTTTTTTTTAGTTCTGTGTGTCAAAAATGTTCATTCTGTGAGTAACAGTGTGAAAGTGACAAACATGAGTGAATTGTCACGATATGACAGAATTGGAGTAAATTTGCTGCTATCTCCGCCAGGAAGCGAGCTAGAGCGCTGAAACTGTGGCTATACGCACTTTCATGAAAACACGCTTCTTTGAGGTTTTAAGCTCGGAACGTGAATCTGTGCATGTTTCTGGCCTGGGAACTGCTTCAGATCACTGTGGAATGCATATATAGTATCAATTGGTGCAATGTGCTTGTCTTGTCATACGGAAGTGAATATAAGCTTCTGAAGTGAAAATATCCACTTTTTAAAAAACTTTCTTTTTTTTTAGTTCTGTGTGTCAAAAATGTTTATTCTGTGAGTAACAGTGTGAAAGTGACAAACATGAGTGAATTGTCACGATATGACTGAATTGGAGTAAATTTGCTGCTATCTCCGCCAGGAAGCGAGCTAGAGCGCTGAAACTGTGGCTATACGCACTTTCATGAAAACACGCTTCTTTGAGGTTTTAAGCTCAGAACGTGAATCTGTGCATGTTTCTGGCCTGGGAACTGCTTCAGATCACTGTGGAAAGCATATATGGTATCGAATGGTCCTTTGTGCATGTATTGCCATTGGGAAGTGAATATAAGCTTCTGAAGTGAATATATCCACTTTTTAAAAAACTTTATTTTTTTTTAGTTCTGTGTCAAAAAAGTTCATTCTGTGAGTAACAGTGGAAAAGTAACAGTCATGAGTGAATTGTCACGATATGACTGAATTGGAGTAAATTTGCTGCTATCTCCGCCAGGAAGCGAGCTAGAGCCCTGAAACTGTGGCTATACGCACTTTCATGAAAACACACTTCTTTGAGGTTTTAATCTCGGAACGTGAATCTGTGCATGCTTCTGGCCTGGGAACTGCTTCAGATCACTGTGGAATGCATATTTGGTATCAATTGGTGCAATGTGCTTGTCTTGTCATAGGGAAGTGAATATAAGCTTCTGAAGTGAAAATATCCACTTTTTAAAAAACTTTCTTTTTTTTTTAGTTCTGTGTGTCAAAAATGTTCATTCTGTGAGTAACAGTGGAAAAAAAACAGGCATGAGTGAATTGTCACGATATGACTGATTTGAAGTAAATTTGATGCTATCTCCGCCAGGAAGCGAGCTAGAGCGCTGAAACTGTGGCTATACGCACTTTCATGAAAACACGCTTCTTTGAGGTTTTAAGCTCGGAACGTGAATCTGTGCATGTTTCTGGCCTGGGAACTGCTTCAGATCACTGTGGAATGCATATATAGTATCAATTGGTGCAATGTTCTTCTCTTGTCATACGGTAGTGAATATAAGCTTCTGAAGTGAAAATATCCACTTTTTAAAAAACTTTCTTTTTTTTTAGTTCTGTGTGTCAAAAATGTTCATTCTGTGAGTAACAGTGTGAAAGTGACAAACATGAGTGAATTGTCACGATATGACAGAATTGGAGTAAATTTGCTGCTATCTCCGCCAGGAAGCGATCTAGAGCGCTGTAACTGTGGCTATACGCACTTTCATGAAAACACGCTTCTATGAGGTTTTAAGCTCAGAACGTGAATCTGTGCATGTTTCTGGCCTGGGAACTGCTTCAGATCACTGTGGAATGCATATATCGTATCAATTGGTGCAATGTGCTTGTCTTGTCATAGGGAAGTGAATATAAGCTTCTGAAGTGAAAATATCCACTTTTTAAAAAACTTTCTTTTTTTTTAGTTCTGTGTGTCAAAAATGTTCATTCTGTGAGTAACAGTGTGAAAGTGACAAACATGAGTGAATTGTCACGATATGACTGAATTGGAGTAAATTTGCTGCTATCTCCACCAGGAAGCGAGCTAGAGCGCTGTAACTGTGGCTATACGCACTTTCATGAAAACACGCTTCTTTGAGGTTTTAAGCTCGGAACGTGAATCTGTGCATGTTTCTGGCCTGGGAACTGCTTCAGATCACTGTGGAAAGCATATATGGTATCGAATGGTCCTTTGTGCATGTATTGCCATTGGGAAGTGAATATAAGCTTCTGAAGTGAATATATCCACTTTTTAAAAAACTTTCTTTTTTTTTAGTTCTGTGTGTTAATCATGTTCATTCTGTGAGTAACAGTGGAAAAGTAACAGTCATGAGTGAATTGTCACGATATGACTGAATTGGAGTAAATTTGATGCTATCTCCGCCAGGAAGCGAGCTAGAGCGCTGAAACTGTGGCTATACGCACTTTCATGAAAACACGCTTCTTTGAGGTTTTAAGCTCGGAACGTGAATCTGTGCATGTTTCTGGCCTGGGAACTGCTTCAGATCACTGTGGAATGCATATATAGTATCAATTGGTGCAATGTGCTTGTCTTGTCATCGGGAAGTGAATATAAGCTTCTGAAGTGAAAATATCCACTTTTTAAAAAACTTTCTTTTTTTTTAATTCTGTGTGTCAAAAATGTTCATTCTGTGAGTAACAGTGTGAAAGTGACAAACATGAGTGAATTGTCACGATATGACAGAATTGGAGTAAATTTGCTGCTATCTCCGCCAGGAAGCGAGCTAGAGCGCTGTAACTGTGGCTATACGCACTTTCATGAAAACACGCTTCTTTGAGGTTTTAAGCTCAGAACGTGAATCTGTGCATGTTTCTGGCCTGGGAACTGCTTCAGATCACTGTGGAAAGCATATATGGTATCGAATGGTCCTTTGTGCATGTATTGCCATTGGGAAGTGAATATAAGCTTCTGAAGTGAATATATCCACTTTTTAAAAAACCTTTCTTTTTTTTTTAGTTCTGTGTGTCAATAATGTTCATTCTGTGAGTAACAGTGGAAAAGTAACAGTCATGAGTGAATTGTCACGATATGACTGAATTGGAGTAAATTTGCTGCTATCTCCGCCAGGAAGCGAGCTAGAGCGCTGAAACTGTGGCTATACGCACTTTCATGAAAACACGCTTCTTTGAGGTTTTAAGCTCGGAACGTGAATCTGTGCATGTTTCTGGCCTGGGAACTGCTTCAGATCACTGTGGAATGCATATATAGTATCAATTGGTGCAATGTGCTTGTCTTGTCATAGGGAAGTGAATATAAGCTTCTGAAGTGAAAATATCCACTTTTTAAAAAACTTTCTTTTTTTTAGTTCTGTGTGTCAAAAATGTTCATTCTGTGAGTAACAGTGTGAAAGTGACAAACATGAGTGAATTGTCACGATATGACTGAATTGGAGTAAATTTGCTGCTATCTCCGCCAGGAAGCGAGCTAGAGCGCTGAAACTGTGGCTATACGCACTTTCATGAAAACACGCTTCTTTGAGGTTTTAAGCTCAGAACGTGAATCTGTGCATGTTTCTGGCTTGGGAACTGCTTCAGATCACTGTGGAAAGCATATATGGTATCAATTGGTGCAATGTGCTTGTCTTGTCACCGGGAAGTGAATATAAGCTTCTGAAGTGAAAATATCCACTTTTTAAAAAACTTTCTTTTTTTTAGTTCTGTGTGTCAAAAATGTTCATTCTGTGAGTAACAGTGTGAAAGTGACAAACATGAGTGAATTGTCACGATATTACAGAATTGGAGTAAATTTGCTGCTATCTCCGCCAGGAAGCGAGCTAGAGCGCTGAAACTGTGGCTATACGCACTTTCATGAAAACACGCTTCTTTGAGGTTTTAAGCTCGGAACGTGAATCTGTGCATGTTTCTGGCCTGGGAACTGCTTCAGATCACTGTGGAATGCATATATAGTATCAATTGGTGCAATGTGCTTGTCTTGTCATCGGGAAGTGAATATAAGCTTCTGAAGTGAAAATATCCACTTTTTAAAAAACTTTCTTTTTTTTTAGTTCTGTGTGTCAAAAATGTTCATTCTGTGAGTAACAGTGTGAAAGTGACAAACATGAGTGAATTGTCACGATATGACAGAATTGGAGTAAATTTGCTGCTATCTCCGCCATGAAGCGAGCTAGAGCGCTGTAACTGTGGCTATACGCACTTTCATGAAAACACGCTTCTTTGAGGTTTTAAGCTCAGAACGTGAATCTGTGCCTGATTCTGGCCTGGGAACTGCTTCAGATCACTGTGGAAAGCATATATGGTATCGAATGGTCCTTTGTGCATGTATTGCCATTGGGAAGTGAATATAAGCTTCTGAAGTGAATATATCCACTTTTTAAAAAACCTTTCTTTTTTTTTTAGTTCTGTGTGTCAATAATGTTCATTCTGTGAGTAACAGTGGAAAAGTAACAGTCATGAGTGAATTGTCACGATATGACTGAATTGGAGTAAATTTGCTGCTATCTCCGCCAGGAAGCGAGCTAGAGCGCTGAAACTGTGGCTATACGCACTTTCATGAAAACACGCTTCTTTGAGGTTTTAAGCTCGGAACGTGAATCTGTGCATGTTTCTGGCCTGGGAACTGCTTCAGATCACTGTGGAATGCAGATATAGTATCAATTGGTGCAATGTGCTTGTCTTGTCATAGGGAAGTGAATATAAGCTTCTGAAGTGAAAATATCCACTTTTTAAAAAACTTTCTTTTTTTTAGTTCTGTGTGTCAAAAATGTTTATTCTGTGAGTAACAGTGTGAAAGTGACAAACATGAGTGAATTGTCACGATATGACTGAATTGGAGTAAATTTGCTGCTATCTCCGCCAGGAAGCGAGCTAGAGCGCTGTAACTGTGGCTATACGCACTTTCATGAAAACCCGCTTCTTTGAGGTTTTAAGCTCAGAACGTGAATCTGTGCATGTTTCTGGCCTGGGAACTGCTTCAGATCACTGTGGAATGCATATATCGTATCAATTGGTGCAATGTGCTTGTCTTGTCATTGGGAAGTGAATATAAGCTTCTGAAGTTAAAATATCCACTTTTTAAAAAACTTTCTTTTTTTTTAGTTCTGTGTGTCAAAAATGTTCATTCTGTGAGTAACAGTGTGAAAGTGACAAACATGAGTGAATTGTCACGATATGACTGAATTGGAGTAAATTTGCTGCTATCTCCGCCAGGAAGCGAGCTAGAGCGCTGTAACTGTGGCTATACGCACTTTCATGAAAACACGCTTCTTTGAGGTTTTAAGCTCAGAACGTGAATCTGTGCATGTTTCTGGCCTGGGAACTGCTTCAGATCACTGTGGAAAGCATATATGGTATCGAATGGTCCTTTGTGCATGTATTGCCATTGGGAAGTGAATATAAGCTTCTGAAGTGAATATATCCACTTTTTAAAAAACCTTTCTTTTTTTTTAGTTCTGTGTGTCAATAATGTTCATTCTGTGAGTAACAGTGGAAAAGTAACAGTCATGAGTGAATTGTCACGATATGACTGAATTGGAGTAAATTTGCTGCTATCTCCGCCAGGAAGCGAGCTAGAGCGCTGAAACTGTGGCTATACGCACTTTCATGAAAACACGCTTCTTTGAGGTTTTAAGCTCGGAACGTGAATCTGTGCATGTTTCTGGCCTGGTAACTGCTTCAGATCACTGTGGAATGCATATATAGTATCAATTGGTGCAATGTGCTTGTCTTGTCACCGGGAAGTGAATATAAGCTTCTGAAGTGAAAATATCCACTTTTTAAAAAACTTTCTTTTTTTTAGTTCTGTGTGTCAAAAATGTTCATTCTGTGAGTAACAGTGTGAAAGTGACAAACATGAGTGAATTGTCACGATATGACAGAATTGGAGTAAATTTGCTGCTATCTCCGCCAGGAAGCGAGCTAGAGCGTTGTAACTGTGGCTATACGCACTTTCATGAAAACACGCTTCTTTGAGGTTTTAAGCTCAGAACGTGAATCTGTGCATGTTTCTGGCCTGGGAACTGCTTCAGATCACTGTGGAAAGCATATATGGTATCGAATGGTCCTTTGTGCATGTATTGCCATTGGGAAGTGAATATAAGCTTCTGAAGTGAATATATCCACTTTTTAAAAAACCTTTCTTTTTTTTTAGTTCTGTGTGTCAATAATGTTCATTCTGTGAGTAACAGTGGAAAAGTAACAGTCATGAGTGAATTGTCACGATATGACTGAATTGGAGTAAATTTGCTGCTATCTCCGCCAGGAAGCGAGCTAGAGCGCTGAAACTGTGGCTATACGCACTTTCATGAAAACACGCTTCTTTGAGGTTTTAAGCTCGGAACGTGAATCTGTGCATGTTTCTGGCCTGGGAACTGCTTCAGATCACTGTGGAATGCATATATAGTATCAATTGGTGCAATGTGCTTGTCTTGTCACCGGGAAGTGAATATAAGCTTCTGAAGTGAAAATATCCACTTTTTAAAAAACTTTCTTTTTTTTAGTTCTGTGTGTCAAAAATGTTCATTCTGTGAGTAACAGTGTGAAAGTGACAAACATGAGTGAATTGTCACGATATGACAGAATTGGAGTAAATTTGCTGCTATCTCCGCCAGGAAGCGAGCTAGAGCGTTGTAACTGTGGCTATACGCACTTTCATGAAAACACGCTTCTTTGAGGTTTTAAGCTCAGAACGTGAATCTGTGCATGTTTCTGGCCTGGGAACTGCTTCAGATCACTGTGGAAAGCATATATGGTATCGAATGGTCCTTTGTGCATGTATTGCCATTGGGAAGTGAATATAAGCTTCTGAAGTGAATATATCCACTTTTTAAAAAACCTTTCTTTTTTTTTAGTTCTGTGTGTCAATAATGTTCATTCTGTGAGTAACAGTGGAAAAGTAACAGTCATGAGTGAATTGTCACGATATGACTGAATTGGAGTAAATTTGCTGCTATCTCCGCCAGGAAGCGAGCTAGAGCGCTGAAACTGTGGCTATACGCACTTTCATGAAAACACGCTTCTTTGAGGTTTTAAGCTCGGAACGTGAATCTGTGCATGTTTCTGGCCTGGGAACTGCTTCAGATCACTGTGGAATGCATATATAGTATCAATTGGTGCAATGTGCTTGTCTTGTCATAGGGAAGTGAATATAAGCTTCTGAAGTGAAAATATCCACTTTTTAAAAAACTTTCTTTTTTTTAGTTCTGTGTGTCAAAAATGTTCATTCTGTGAGTAACAGTGTGAAAGTGACAAACATGAGTGAATTGTCACGATATGACTGAATTGGAGTAAATTTGCTGCTATCTCCGCCAGGAAGCGAGCTAGAGCGCTGTAACTGTGGCTATACGCACTTTCATGAAAACACGCTTCTTTGAGGTTTTAAGCTCAGAACGTGAATCTGTGCATGTTTCTGGCTTGGGAACTGCTTCAGATCACTGTGGAAAGCATATATGGTATCAATTGGTGCAATGTGCTTGTCTTGTCATAGGGAAGTGAAGATAAGCTTCTGAAGTGAAAATATCCACTTTTTAAAAAACTTTCTTTTTTTTAAGTTCTGTGTGTCAAAAATGTTCATTCTGTGAGTAACAGTGGAAAAAAAACAGGCATGAGTGAATTGTCACGATATGACTGATTTGGAGTAAATTTGATGCTATCTCCGCCAGGAAGCGAGCTAGAGCGCTGAAACTGTGGCTATACGCACTTTCATGAAAACACGCTTCTTTGAGGTTTTAAGCTCGGAACGTGAATCTGTGCATGTTTCTGGCCTGGGAACTGCTTCAGATCACTGTGGAAAGCATATATAGTATCAATTGGTGCAATGTGCTTGTCTTGTCATAGGGAAGTGAATATAAGCTTCTGAAGTGAAAATATCCACTTTTTAAAAAACTTTCTTTTTTTTTAGTTCTATGTGTCAAAAATGTTCATTCTGTGAGTAACAGTGTGAAAGTGACAAACATGAGTGAATTGTCACGATATGACTGAATTGGAGTAAATTTGCTTCTATCTCCGCCAGGAAGCGAGCTAGAGCGCTGAAACTGTGGCTATACGCACTTTCATGAAAACACGCTTCTTTGAGGTATTAAGCTCAGAACGTGAATCTGTGCATGTTTCTGGCCTGGGAACTGCTTCAGATCACTGTGGAAAGCATATATGGTATCGAATGGTCCTTTGTGCATGTATTGCCATTGGGAAGTGAATATAAGCTTCTGAAGTGAATATATCCACTTTTTAAAAAACTTTATTTTTTTTTAGTTCTGTGTCAAAAAAGTTCATTCTGTGAGTAACAGTGGAAAAGTAACAGTCATGAGTGAATTGTCACGATATGACTGAATTGGAGTAAATTTGCTGCTATCTCCGCCAGGAAGCGAGCTAGAGCCCTGAAACTGTGGCTATACGCACTTTCATGAAAACACACTTCTTTGAGGTTTTAATCTCGGAACGTCAATCTGTGCATGCTTCTGGCCTGGGAACTGCTTCAGATCACTGTGGAATGCATATATGGTATCAATTGGTGCAATGTGCTTGTCTTGTCATAGGGAAGTGAATATAAGCTTCTGAAGTGAAAATATCCACTTTTTAAAAAACTTTCTTTTTTTTTAGTTCTGTGTGTCAAAAATGTTCATTCTGTGAGTAACAGTGTTAAAGTGACAAACATGAGTGAATTGTCACGATATGACTGAATTGGAGTAAATTTGCTGCTATCTCCGCCAGGAAGCGAGCTAGAGCGCTGTAACTGTGGCTATACGCACTTTCATGAAAACACGCTTCTTTGAGGTTTTAAGCTCGGAATGTGAATCTGTGCATGTTTCTGGCCTGGGAACTGCTTCAGATCACTGTGGAAAGCATATATGGTATCGAATGGTCCTTTGTGCATGTATTGCCATTGGGAAGTGAATATAAGCTTCTGAAGTGAAAATATCCACTTTTTAAAAAACTTTCTTTTTTTTTTTAGTTCTGTGTGTCAATCATGTTCATTCTGTGAGTAACAGTGGAAAAGTAACAGTCATGAGTGAATTGTCACGATATGACTGAATTGGAGTAAATTTGATGCTATCTCCGCCAGGAAGCGAGCTAGAGCGCTGAAACTGTGGCTATACGCACTTTCATGAAAACACGCTTCTTTGAGGTTTTAAGCCCGGAACGTGAATCTGTGCATGTTTCTGGCCTGGGAACTGCTTCAGATCACTGTGGAATGCATATATAGTATCAATTGGTGCAATGTGCTTGTCTTGTCATCGGGAAGTGAATATTAGCTTCTGAAGTGAAAATATCCACTTTTTAAAAAACTTTCTTTTTTTTTAGTTCTGTGTGTCATAAATGTTCATTCTGTGAGTAACAGTGTGAAAGTGACAAACATGAGTGAATTGTCACGATATGACAGAATTGGAGTAAATTTGCTGCTATCTCCGCCAGGAAGCGAGCTAGAGCGCTGTAACTGTGGCTATACGCACTTTCATGAAAACACGCTTCTTTGAGGTTTTAAGCTCAGAACGTGAATCTGTGCATGTTTCTGGCCTGGGAACTGCTTCAGATCACTGTGGAATGCATATATAGTATCAATTGGTGCAATGTGCTTGTCTTGTCATAGGGAAGTGAATATAAGCTTCTGAAGTGAAAATATCCACTTTTTAAAAAACTTTCTTTTTTTTAGTTCTGTGTGTCAAAAATGTTCATTCTGTGAGTAACAGTGTGAAAGTGACAAACATGAGTGAATTGTCACGATATGACTGAATTGGAGTAAATTTGCTGCTATCTCCGCCAGGAAGCGAGCTAGAGCACTGAAACTGTGGCTATACGCACTTTCATGAAAACACGCTTCTTTGAGGTTTTAAGCTCAGAACGTGAATCTGTGCATGTTTCTGGCTTGGGAACTGCTTCAGATCACTGTGGAAAGCATATATGGTATCAATTGGTGCAATGTGCTTGTCTTGTCATAGGGAAGTGAAGATAAGCTTCTGAAGTGAAAATATCCACTTTTTAAAAAACTTTCTTTTTTTTAAGTTCTGTGTGTCAAAAATGTTCATTCTGTGAGTAACAGTGGAAAAAAAAAAGGCATGAGTGAATTGTCACGATATGACTGATTTGGAGTAAATTTGATGCTATCTCCGCCAGGAAGCGAGCTAGAGCGCTGAAACTGTGGCTATACGCACTTTCATGAAAACACGCTTCTTTGAGGTTTTAAGCTCGGAACGTGAATCTGTGCATGTTTCTGGCCTGGGAACTGCTTCAGATCACTGTGGAATGCATATATAGTATCAATTGGTGCAATGTGCTTGTCTTGTCTTAGGGAAGTGAATATAAGCTTCTGAAGTGAAAATATCCACTTTTTAAAAAACTTTCTTTTTTTTTAGTTCTGTGTGTCAAAAATGTTCATTCTGTGAGTAACAGTGTGAAAGTGATAAACATGAGTGAATTGTCACGATATGACTGAATTGGAGTAAATTTGCTGCTATCTCTGCCAGGAAGCGAGCTAGAGCGCTGAAACTGTGGCTATACGCACTTTCATGAAAACACGCTTCTTTGAGGTTTTAAGCTCAGAACGTGAATCTGTGCATGTTTCTGGCCTGGGAACTGCTTCAGATCACTGTGGAATGCATATATAGTATCAATTGGTGCAATGTGCTTGTCTTGTCATAGGGAAGTGAATATAAGCTTCTGAAGTGAAAATATCCACTTTTTAAAAAACTTTCTTTTTTTTAGTTCTGTGTGTCAAAAATGTTCATTCTGTGAGTAACAGTGTGAAAGTGACAAACATGAGTGAATTGTCACGATATGACTGAATTGGAGTAAATTTGCTGCTATCTCCACCAGGAAGCGAGCTAGAGCGCTGTAACTGTGGCTATACGCACTTTCATGAAAACACGCTTCTTTGAGGTTTTAAGCTCAGAACGTGAATCTGTGCATGTTTCTGGCCTGGGAACTGCTTCAGATCACTGTGGAAAGCATATATGGTATCAATTGGTGCAATGTGCTTGTCTTGTCATAGGGAAGTGAAGATAAGCTTCTGAAGTGAAAATATCCACTTTTTAAAAAACTTTCTTTTTTTAAGTTCTGTGTGTCAAAAATGTTCATTCTGTGAGTAACAGTGGAAAAAAAAAAGGCATGAGTGAATTGTCACGATATGACTGATTTGGAGTAAATTTGATGCTATCTCCGCCAGGAAGCGAGCTAGAGCGCTGAAACTGTGGCTATACGCACTTTCATGAAAACACGCTTCTTTGAGGTTTTAAGCTCGGAACGTGAATCTGTGCATGTTTCTGGCCTGGGAACTGCTTCAGATCACTGTGGAATGCATATATAGTATCAATTGGTGCAATGTGCTTGTCTTGTCATAGGGAAGTGAATATAAGCTTCTGAAGTGAAAATATCCACTTTTTAAAAAACTTTCTTTTTTTTAGTTCTGTGTGTCAAAAATGTTCATTCTGTGAGTAACAGTGTGAAAGTGACAAACATGAGTGAATTGTTAGATATGACTGAATTGGAGTAAATTTGCTGCTATCTCCACCAGGAAGCGAGCTAGAGCGCTGTAACTGTGGCTATACGCACTTTCATGAAAACACGCTTCTTTGAGGTTTTAAGCTCAGAACGTGAATCTGTGTATGTTTCTGACCTGGGAACTGCTTCAGATCACTGTGGAAAGCATATATGGTATCGAATGGTCCTTTGTGCATGTATTGCCATTGGGAAGTGAATACAAGCTTCTGAAGTGAATATATCCACTTTTTAAAAAACTTTCTTTTTTTTTAGTTCTGTGTCAAAAAAGTTCATTATGTGAGTAACAGCGGAAAAGTAACAGTCATGAGTGAATTGTCACGATATGACTGAATTGGAGTAAATTTGCTGCTATCTCCGCCAGGAAGCGAGCTAGAGCCCTGAAACTGTGGCTATACGCACTTTCATGAAAACACACTTCTTTGAGGTTTTAATCTCGGAACGTGAATCTGTGCATGCTTCTGGCCTGGGAACTGCTTCAGATCACTGTGGAATGCATATATGGTATCAATTCGTGCAATGTGCTTGTCTTGTCATAGGGAAGTGAATATAAGCTTCTGAAGTGAAAATATCCACTTTTTAAAAAACTTTCTTTTTTTTTTATTTCTGTGTGTCAAAAATGTTCATTCTGTGAGTAACAGTGGAAAAAAAACAGGCATGAGTGAATTGTCACGATATGACTGATTTGGAGTAAATTTGATGCTATCTCCGCCAGGAAGCGAGCTAGAGCGCTGAAACTGTGGCTATACGCACTTTCATGAAAACACGCTTCTTTGAGGTTTTAAGCTCAGAACGTGAATCTGTGCATGTTTCTGGCCTGGGAACTGCTTCAGATCACTGTGGAAAGCATATATGGTATCGAATGGTCCTTTGTGCATGTATTGCCATTGGGAAGTGAATATAAGCTTCTGAAGTGAATATATCCACTTTTTAAAAAACTTTCTTTTTTTTTAGTTCTGTGTGTCAATAATGTTCATTCTGTGAGTAACAGTGGAAAAGTAACAGTCATGAGTGAATTGTCACGATATGACTGAATTGGAGTAAATTTGATGCTATCTCCGCCAGGAAGCGAGCTAGAGCGCTGAAACTGTGGCTATACGCACTTTCATGAAAACACGCTTCTTTGAGGTTTTAAGCTCGGAACGTGAATCTGTGCATGTTTCTGGCCTGGGAACTGCTTCAGATCACTGTGGAATGCATATATAGTATCAATTGGTGCAATGTGCTTGTCTTGTCATAGGGAAGTGAATATAAGCTTCTGAAGTGAAAATATCCACTTTTTAAAAAACTTTCTTTTTTTTAGTTCTGTGTGTCAAAAATGTTAATTCTGTGAGTAACAGTGTGAAAGTGACAAACATGAGTGAATTGTCACGATATGACTGAATTGGAGTAAATTTGCTGCTATCTCCGCCAGGAAGCGAGCTAGAGCGCTGTAACTGTGGCTATACGCACTTTCATGAAAACACGCTTCTTTGAGGTTTTAAGCTCAGAACGTGAATCTGTGCATGTTTCTGGCCTGGGAACTGCTTCAGATCACTGTGGAATGCATATATCGTATCAATTGGTGCAATGTGCTTGTCTTGTCATAGGGAAGTGAATATAAGCTTCTGAAGTGAAAATATCCACTTTTTAAAAAACTTTCTTTTTTTTAGTTCTGTGTGTCAAAAATGTTCATTCTGTGAGTAACAGTGTGAAAGTGACAAACATGAGTGAATTGTTAGATATGACTGAATTGGAGTAAATTTGCTGCTATCTCCACCAGGAAGCGAGCTAGAGCGCTGTAACTGTGGCTATACGCACTTTCATGAAAACACGCTTCTTTGAGGTTTTAAGCTCAGAACGTGAATCTGTGCATGTTTCTGGCCTGGGAACTGCTTCAGATCACTGTGGAAAGCATATATGGTATCGAATGGTCCTTTGTGCATGTATTGCCATTGGGAAGTGAATATAAGCTTCTGAAGTGAATATATCCACTTTTTAAAAAACTTTCTTTTTTTTTAGTTCTGTGTCAAAAAAGTTCATTCTGTGAGTAACAGTGGAAAAGTAACAGTCATGAGTGAATTGTCACGATATGACTGAATTGGAGTAAATTTGCTGCTATCTCCGCCAGGAAGCGAGCTAGAGCCCTGAAACTGTGGCTATACGCACTTTCATGAAAACACACTTCTTTGAGGTTTTAATCTCGGAACGTGAATCTGTGCATGCTTCTGGCCTGGGAACTGCTTCAGATCACTGTGGAAAGCATATATGGTATCAATTGGTGCAATGTGCTTGTCTTGTCATAGGGAAGTGAAGATAAGCTTCTGAAGTGAAAATATCCACTTTTTAAAAAACTTTCTTTTTTTAAGTTCTGTGTGTCAAAAATGTTCATTCTGTGAGTAACAGTGGAAAAAAAAAAGGCATGAGTGAATTGTCACGATATGACTGATTTGGAGTAAATTTGATGCTATCTCCGCCAGGAAGCGAGCTAGAGCGCTGAAACTGTGGCTATACGCACTTTCATGAAAACACGCTTCTTTGAGGTTTTAAGCTCGGAACGTGAATCTGTGCATGTTTCTGGCCTGGGAACTGCTTCAGATCACTGTGGAATGCATATATAGTATCAATTGGTGCAATGTGCTTGTCTTGTCATAGGGAAGTGAATATAAGCTTCTGAAGTGAAAATATCCACTTTTTAAAAAACGTTCTTTTTTTTTAGTTCTGTGTGTCAAAAATGTTCATTCTGTGAGTAACAGTGTGAAAGTGATAAACATGAGTGAATTGTCACGATATGACTGAATTGGAGTAAATTTGCTGCTATCTCTGCCAGGAAGCGAGCTAGAGCGCTGAAACTGTGGCTATACGCACTTTCATGAAAACACGCTTCTTTGAGGTTTTAAGCTCAGAACGTGAATCTGTGCATGTTTCTGGCCTGGGAACTGCTTCAGATCACTGTGGAATGCATATATAGTATCAATTGGTGCAATGTGCTTGTCTTGTCATAGGGAAGTGAATATAAGCTTCTGAAGTGAAAATATCCACTTTTTAAAAAACTTTCTTTTTTTTAGTTCTGTGTGTCAAAAATGTTCATTCTGTGAGTAACAGTGTGAAAGTGACAAACATGAGTGAATTGTTAGATATGACTGAATTGGAGTAAATTTGCTGCTATCTCCACCAGGAAGCGAGCTAGAGCGCTGTAACTGTGGCTATACGCACTTTCATGAAAACACGCTTCTTTGAGGTTTTAAGCTCAGAACGTGAATCTGTGCATGTTTCTGGCCTGGGAACTGCTTCAGATCACTGTGGAAAGCATATATGGTATCGAATGGTCCTTTGTGCATGTATTGCCATTGGGAAGTGAATACAAGCTTCTGAAGTGAATATATCCACTTTTTAAAAAACTTTCTTTTTTTTTAGTTCTGTGTCAAAAAAGTTCATTCTGTGAGTAACAGTGGAAAAGTAACAGTCATGAGTGAATTGTCACGATATGACTGAATTGGAGTAAATTTGCTGCTATCTCCGCCAGGAAGCGAGCTAGAGCCCTGAAACTGTGGCTATACGCACTTTCATGAAAACACACTTCTTTGAGGTTTTAATCTCGGAACGTGAATCTGTGCATGCTTCTGGCCTGGGAACTGCTTCAGATCACTGTGGAATGCATATATGGTATCAATTCGTGCAATGTGCTTGTCTTGTCATAGGGAAGTGAATATAAGCTTCTGAAGTGAAAATATCCACTTTTTAAAAAACTTTCTTTTTTTTTTATTTCTGTGTGTCAAAAATGTTCATTCTGTGAGTAACAGTGGAAAAAAAACAGGCATGAGTGAATTGTCACGATATGACTGATTTGGAGTAAATTTGATGCTATCTCCGCCAGGAAGCGAGCCTGAGCGCTGAAACTGTGGCTATACGCACTTTCATGAAAACACGCTTCTTTGAGGTTTTAAGCTCAGAACGTGAATCTGTGCATGTTTCTGGCCTGGGAACTGCTTCACATCACTGTGGAAAGCATATATGGTATCGAATGGTCCTTTGTGCATGTATTGCCATTGGGAAGTGAATATAAGCTTCTGAAGTGAATATATCCACTTTTTAAAAAACTTTCTTTTTTTTTAGTTCTGTGTGTCAATAATGTTCATTCTGTGAGTAACAGTGGAAAAGTAACAGTCATGAGTGAATTGTCACGATATGACTGAATTGGAGTAAATTTGATGCTATCTCCGCCAGGAAGCGAGCTAGAGCGCTGAAACTGTGGCTATACGCACTTTCATGAAAACACGCTTCTTTGAGGTTTTAAGCTCGGAACGTGAATCTGTGCATGTTTCTGGCCTGGGAACTGCTTCAGATCACTGTGGAATGCATATATAGTATCAATTGGTGCAATGTGCTTGTCTTGTCATAGGGAAGTGAATATAAGCTTCTGAAGTGAAAATATCCACTTTTTAAAAAACTTTCTTTTTTTTAGTTCTGTGTGTCAAAAATGTTAATTCTGTGAGTAACAGTGTGAAAGTGACAAACATGAGTGAATTGTCACGATATGACTGAATTGGAGTAAATTTGCTGCTATCTCCGCCAGGAAGCGAGCTAGAGCGCTGTAACTGTGGCTATACGCACTTTCATGAAAACACGCTTCTTTGAGGTTTTAAGCTCAGAACGTGAATCTGTGCATGTTTCTGGCCTGGGAACTGCTTCAGATCACTGTGGAATGCATATATCGTATCAATTGGTGCAATGTGCTTGTCTTGTCATAGGGAAGTGAATATAAGCTTCTGAAGTGAAAATATCCACTTTTTAAAAAACTTTCTTTTTTTTAGTTCTGTGTGTCAAAAATGTTCATTCTGTGAGTAACAGTGTGAAAGTGACAAACATGAGTGAATTGTCACGATATGACTGAATTGGAGTAAATTTACTGCTATCTCCGCCAGGAAGCGAGCTAGAGCGCTGTAACTGTGGCTATACGCACTTTCATGAAAACACGCTTCTTTGAGGTTTTAAGCTCGGAACGTGAATCTGTGCATGTTTCTGGCCTGGGAACTGCTTCAGATCACTGTGGAAAGCATATATGGTATCGAATGGTCCTTTGTGCATGTATTGCCATTGGGAAGTGAATATAAGCTTCTGAAGTGAATATATCCACTTTTTAAAAAACCTTTCTTTTTTTTTAGTTCTGTGTGTCAATAATGTTCATTCTGTGAGTAACAGTGGAAAAGTAACAGTCATGAGTGAATTGTCACGATATGACTGAATTGGAGTAAATTTGCGGCTATCTCCGCCAGGAAGCGAGCTAGAGCGCTGAAACTGTGGCTATACGCACTTTCATGAAAACACGCTTCTTTGAGGTTTTAAGCTCGGAACGTGAATCTGTGCATGTTTCTGGCCTGGGAACTGCTTCAGATCACTGTGGAATGCATATATAGTATCAATTGGTGCAATGTGCTTGTCTTGTCATAGGGAAGTGAATATAAGCTTCTGAAGTGAAAATATCCACTTTTTAAAAAACTTTCTTTTTTTTAGTTCTGTGTGTCAAAAATGTTCATTCTGTGAGTAACAGTGTGAAAGTGACAAACATGAGTGAATTGTCACGATATGACTGAATTGGAGTAAATTTGCTGCTATCTCCGCCAGGAAGCGAGCTAGAGCGCTGTAACTGTGGCTATACGCACTTTCATGAAAACACGCTTCTTTGAGGTTTTAAGCTCAGAACGTGAATCTGTGCATGTTTCTGGCTTGGGAACTGCTTCAGATCACTGTGGAAAGCATATATGGTATCAATTGGTGCAATGTGCTTGTCTTGTCATAGGGAAGTGAAGATAAGCTTCTGAAGTGAAAATATCCACTTTTTAAAAAACTTTCTTTTTTTTAAGTTCTGTGTGTCAAAAATGTTCATTCTGTGAGTAACAGTGGAAAAAAAACAGGCATGAGTGAATTGTCACGATATGACTGATTTGGAGTAAATTTGATGCTATCTCCGCCAGGAAGCGAGCTAGAGCGCTGAAACTGTGGCTATACGCACTTTCATGAAAACACGCTTCTTTGAGGTTTTAAGCTCGGAACGTGAATCTGTGCATGCTTCTGGCCTGGGAACTGCTTCAGATCACTGTGGAAAGCATATATGGTATCGAATGGTCCTTTGTGCATGTATTGCCATTGGGAAGTGAATATAAGCTTCTGAAGTGAATATATCCACTTTTTAAAAAACTTTATTTTTTTTTAGTTCTGTGTCAAAAAAGTTCATTCTGTGAGTAACAGTGGAAAAGTAACAGTCATGAGTGAATTGTCACGATATGACTGAATTGGAGTAAATTTGCTGCTATCTCCGCCAGGAAGCGAGCTAGAGCCCTGAAACTGTGGCTATACGCACTTTCATGAAAACACACTTCTTTGAGGTTTTAATCTCGGAACGTGAATCTGTGCATGCTTCTGGCCTGGGAACTGCTTCAGATCACTGTGGAATGCATATATGGTATCAATTGGTGCAATGTGCTTGTCTTGTCATAGGGAAGTGAATATAAGCTTCTGAAGTGAAAATATCCACTTTTTAAAAAACTCTTTTTTTTTTAGTTCTGTGTGTCAAAAATGTTCATTCTGTGAGTAACAGTGGAAAAAAAACAGGCATGAGTGAATTGTCACGATATGACTGATTTGGAGTAAATTTGATGCTATCTCCGCCAGGAAGCGAGCTAGAGCGCTGAAACTGTGGCTATACGCACTTTCATGAAAACACGCTTCTTTGAGGTTTTAAGCTCAGAACGTGAATCTGTGCATGTTTCTGGCCTGGGAACTGCTTCAGATCACTGTGGAATGCATATATCGTTTCAATTGGTGCAATGTGCTTGTCTTGTCATAGGGAAGTGAATATAAGCTTCTGAAGTGAAAATATCCACTTTTTAAAAAACTTTCTTTTTTTTTTAGTTCTGTGTGTCAATCATGTTCATTCTGTGAGTAACAGTGGAAAAGTAACAGTCATGAGTGAATTGTCACGATATGACTGAATTGGAGTAAATTTGATGCTATCTCCGCCAGGAAGCGAGCTAGAGCGCTGAAACTGTGGCTATACGCACTTTCATGAAAACACGCTTCTTTGAGGTTTTAAGCCCGGAACGTGAATATGTGCATGTTTCTGGCCTGGGAACTGCTTCAGATCACTGTGGAATGCATATATAGTATCAATTGGTGCAATGTGCTTGTCTTGTCATCGGGAAGTGAATATAAGCTTCTGAAGTGAAAATATCCACTTTTTAAAAAACTTTCTTTTTTTTTAGTTCTGTGTGTCAAAAATGTTCATTCTGTGAGTAACAGTGTGAAAGTGACAAACATGAGTGAATTGTCACGATATGACAGAATTGGAGTAAATTTGCTGCTATCTCCGCCAGGAAGCGAGCTAGAGCGCTGTAACTGTGGCTATACGCACTTTCATGAAAACACGCTTCTTTGAGGTTTTAAGCTCAGAACGTGAATCTGTGCATGTTTCTGGCCTGGGAACTGTTTCAGATCACTGTGGAAAGCATATATGGTATCGAATAGTTCTTTGTGCATGTATTGCCATTGGGAAGTGAATATAAGCTTCTGAAGTGAATATATCCACTTTTTAAAAAACCTTTCTTTTTTTTTTAGTTCTGTGTGTCAATAATGTTCATTCTGTGAGTAACAGTGGAAAAGTAACAGTCATGAGTGAATTGTCACGATATGACTGAATTGGAGTAAATTTGCTGCTATCTCCGCCAGGAAGCGAGCTAGAGCGCTGAAACTGTGGCTATACGCACTTTCATGAAAACACGCTTCTTTGAGGTTTTAAGCTCGGAACGTGAATCTGTGCATGTTTCTGGCCTGGGAACTGCTTCAGATCACTGTGGAATGCATATATAGTATCAATTGGTGCAATGTGCTTGTCTTGTCATAGGGAAGTGAATATAAGCTTCTGAAGTGAAAATATCCACTTTTTAAAAAACTTTCTTTTTTTTAGTTCTGTGTGTCAAAAATGTTCATTCTGTGAGTAACAGTGTGAAAGTGACAAACATGAGTGAATTGTCACGATATGACTGAATTGGAGTAAATTTGCTGCTATCTCCGCCAGGAAGCGAGCTAGAGCACTGAAACTGTGGCTATACGCACTTTCATGAAAACACGCTTCTTTGAGGTTTTAACCTCAGAACGTGAATCTGTGCATGTTTCTGGCTTGGGAACTGCTTCAGATCACTGTGGAAAGCATATATGGTATCAATTGGTGCAATGTGCTTGTCTTGTCATAGGGAAGTGAAGATAAGCTTCTGAAGTGAAAATATCCACTTTTTAAAAAACTTTCTTTTTTTTTAAGTTCTGTGTGTTAAAAATGTTCATTCTGTGAGTAACAGTGGAAAAAAAAAAGGCATGAGTGAATTGTCACGATATGACTGATTTGGGGTAAATTTGAGGCCATCTCCGCCAGGAAGCGAGCTAGAGCGCTGAAACTGTGGCTATACGCACTTTCATGAAAACACGCTTCTTTGAGGTTTTAACCTCGGAACGTGAATCTGTGCATGTTTCTGGCCTGGGAACTGCTTCAGCTCACTGTGGAATGCATATATAGTATCAATTGGTGCAATGTGCTTGTCTTGTCATAGGGAAGTGAATATAAGCTTCTGAAGTGAAAATATCCACTTTTTAAAAAACTTTCTTTTTTTTTAGTTCTGTGTGTCAAAAATGTTCATTCTGTGAGTAACAGTGTGAAAGTGATAAACATGAGTGAATTGTCACGATATGACTGAATTGGAGTAAATTTGCTGCTATCTCTGCCAGGAAGCGAGCTAGAGCGCTGAAACTGTGGCTATACGCACTTTCATGAGAACACGCTTCTTTGAGGTTTTAAGCTCAGAACGTGAATCTGTGCATGTTTCTGGCCTGGGAACTGCTTCAGATCACTGTGGAATGCATATATAGTATCAATTGGTGCAATGTCCTTGTCTTGTCATAGGGAAGTGAATATAAGCTTCTGAAGTGAAAATATCCACTTTTTAAAAAACTTTCTTTTTTTTAGTTCTGTGTTTCAAAAATGTTCATTCTGTGAGTAACAGTGTGAAAGTGACAAACATGAGTGAATTGTTAGATATGACTGAATTGGAGTAAATTTGCTGCTATCTCCACCAGGAAGCGAGCTAGAGCGCTGTAACTGTGGCTATATGCACTTTCATGAAAACACGCTTCTTTGAGGTTTTAAGCTCAGAACGTGAATCTGTGCATGTTTCTGGCCTGGGAACTGCTTCAGATCACTGTGGAAAGCGTATATGGTATCGAATGGTCCTTTGTGCATGTATTGCCATTGGGAAGTGAATATAAGCTTCTGAAGTGAATATATCCACTTTTTAAAAAACTTTCTTTTTTTTTAGTTCTGTGTCAAAAAAGTTCATTCTGTGAGTAACAGTGGAAAAGTAACAGTCATGAGTAAATTGTCACGATATGACTGAATTGGAGTAAATTTGCTGCTATCTCCGCCAGGAAGCGAGCTAGAGCCCTGAAACTGTGGCTATACGCACTTTCATGAAAACACACTTCTTTGAGGTTTTAATCTCGGAACGTGAATCTGTGCATGCTTCTGGCCTGGGAACTGCTTCAGATCACTGTGGAATGCATATATGGTATCAATTGGTGCAATGTGCTTGTCTTGTCATAGGGAAGTGAATATAAGCTTCTGAAGTGAAAATATCCACTTTTTAAAAAACTTTCTTTTTTTTTTAGTTCTGTGTGTCAAAAATGTTCATTCTGTGAGTAACAGTGGAAAAAAAACAGGCATGAGTGAATTGTCACGATATGACTGATTTGGAGTAAATTTGATGCTATCTCCGCCAGGAAGCGAGCTAGAGCGCTGAAACTGTGGCTATACGCACTTTCATGAAAACACGCTTCTTTGAGGTTTTAAGCTCAGAACGTGAATCTGTGCATGTTTCTGGCCTGGGAACTGCTTCAGATCACTGTGGAAAGCATATATGGTATCGAATGGTCCTTTGTGCATGTATTGCCATTGGGAAGTGAATATAAGCTTCTGAAGTGAATATATCCACTTTTTAAAAAACTTTCTTTTTTTTTAGTTCTGTGTGTCAATAATGTTCATTCTGTGAGTAACAGTGGAAAAGTAACAGTCATGAGTGAATTGTCACGATATGACTGAATTGGAGTAAATTTGATGCTATCTCCGCCAGGAAGCGAGCTAGAGCGCTGAAACTGTGGCTATACGCACTTTCATGAAAACACGCTTCTTTGAGGTTTAAAGCTCAGAACGTGAATCTGTGCATGTTTCTGGCCTGGGAACTGCTTCAGATCACTGTGGAATGCATATATAGTATCAATTGGTGCAATGTGCTTGTCTTGTCATACGGAAGTGAATATAAGCTTCTGAAGTGAAAATATCCACTTTTTAAAAAACTTTCTTTTTTTTTAGTTCTGTGTGTCAAAAATGTTCATTCTGTGAGTGACAGTGTGAAAGTGACAAACATGAGTGAATTGTCACGATATGACAGAATTGGAGTAAATTTGCTGCTATCTCCGCCAGGAAGCGAGCTAGAGCGCTGTAACTGTGGCTATACGCACTTTCATGAAAACACGCTTCTTTGAGGTTTAAAGCTCAGAACGTGAATCTGTGCATGTTTCTGGCCTGGGAACTGCTTCAGATCACTGTGGAATGCATATATCGTATCAATTGGTGCAATGTGCTTGTCTTGTCATAGGGAAGTGAATATAAGCTTCTGAAGTGAAAATATCCACTTTTTAAAAAACTTTCTTTTTTTTTAGTTCTGTGTGTCAAAAATGTTCATTCTGTGAGTAACAGTGTGAAAGTGACAAACATGAGTGAATTGTCACGATATGACAGAATTGGAGTAAATTTGCTGCTATCTCCGCCAGGAAGCGAGCTAGAGCGCTGTAACTGTGGCTATACGCACTTTCATGAAAACACGCTTCTTTGAGGTTTTAAGCTCGGAACGTGAATCTGTGCATGTTTCTGGCCTGGGAACTGCTTCAGATCACTGTGGAAAGCATATATGGTATCGAATGGTCCTTTGTGCATGTATTGCCATTGGGAAGTGAATATAAGCTTCTGAAGTGAATATATCCACTTTTTAAAAAACTTTCTTTTTTTTTTAGTTTTGTGTGTCAATCATGTTCATTCTGTGAGTAACGGTGGAAAAGTAACAGTCATGAGTGAATTGTCACGATATGACTGAATTGGAGTAAATTTGATGCTATCTCCGCCAGGAAGCGAGCTAAAGCGCTGAAACTGTGGCTATACGCACTTTCATGAAAACACGCTTCTTTGAGGTTTTCAGCTCAGAACGTGAATCTGTGCATGTTTCTGGCCTGGGAACTGCTTCAGATCACTGTGGAAAGCATATATGGTATCGAATGGTCCTTTGTGCATGTATTGCCATTGGGAAGTGAATATAAGCTTCTGAAGTGAATATATCCACTTTTTAAAAAACTTTCTTTTTTTTTTAGTTTTGTGTGTCAATCATGTTCATTCTGTGAGTAACGGTGGAAAAGTAACAGTCATGAGTGAATTGTCACGATATGACTGAATTGGAGTAAATTTGCTGCTATCTCCGCCAGGAAGCGAGCTAGAGCGCTGAAATTGTGGCTATACGCACTTTCATGAAAACACGCTTCTTTGAGGTTTTAAGCTCAGAACGTGAATCTGTGCATGTTTCTGGCCTGGATACTGCTTCAGATCACTGGGCAATGCATATATGGTATCGAATGGTCCTTTGTGCATGTATTGCCATTGGGAAGTGAATGTAAGCTTCTGAAGTGAATATATGCACTTTTTAAAAACTTTCTTTTTTTTTAGTTCAGCGTGTCAAAAATGTTCATTCTGTGCGTAACTCAGAAGGAAAGTGACAAAAATGAGTGAATTGTCAATATATGACTGAATTGGAGTGAATTTGCTGCTATCTCTGTCAGGAAGCGAGCTAGAGCGCTGAAACTGAGGCTATACGCACTTTCATGAAAACACGCTTCTTTGAGGTTTTAAGCTCAGAACGTGAATCTGTGCATGTTTCTGGCCTGGGAACTGCTTCAGATCATTGGGCAATGCATATATGGTATCGAATGGTCCTTTGTGCATGTATTGCCATTGGGAAGTGAATATAAGCTTCTGAAGTGAATATATGCACTTTTTAAAAACTTTCTTTTTTTTTTAGTTCAGCGTGTCAAAAATGTTCATTCTGTGCGTAACTCAGAAGGAAAGTGACAAAAATGAGTGAATTGTCATTATATGACTGAATTGGAGTGAATTTGCTGCTATCTCTGTAAGGAAGCGAGCTAGAGCGCTGAAACTGAGGCTATACGCACTTTCATGAAAACACGCTTCTTTGAGGTTTTAAGCTCAGAACGTGAATCTGTGCATGTTTCTAGCCTGGGAATTGCTTCAGATCACTGTGCTATGCATATATGGTATGGATTTGTGCATTGTGCATGTCTTGCCATTGGGAAGTGAATATAAGCATCTGAAGTGAAAATATCCACTTTTTAAAAAACTTTCTTTTTTTTTAGTTCTGTGTGTCAAAAATGTTCATTCTGTGAGTAACAGTGGGAAAGTGAGAAACATGAGTGAATTGTCACGATATGACTGAATTGGAGTAAATTTGCTGCTATCTCCGCCAGGAAGCGAGCTAGAGCGCTGAAATTGTGGCTATACGCACTTTCATGAAAACACGCTTCTTTGAGGTTTTAAGCTCAGAACGTGAATCTGTGCATGTTTCTGGCCTGGGAACTGCTTCAGATCACTTGGCAATGCATATATGGTATCGAATGGTCCTTTGTGCATGTATTGCCATTGGGAAGTGAATATAAGCTTCTGAAGTGAATATATGCACTTTTTAAAAACTTTCTTTTTTTTTTAGTTCAGCGTGTCAAAAATGTTCATTCTGTGCGTAACTCAGAAGGAAAGTGACAAAAATGAGTGAATTGTCATTATATGACTGAATTGGAGTGAATTTGCTGCTATCTCTGTAAGGAAGCGAGCTAGAGCGCGGAAACTGAGGCTATACGCACTTTCATGAAAACACGCTTCTTTGAGGTTTTAAGCTCAGAACGTGAATCTGTGCATGTTTCTAGCCTGGGAATTGCTTCAGATCACTGTGCTATGCATATATGGTATCGATTTGTGCAATGTGCATGTCTTGCCATTGGGAAGTGAATATAAGCATCTGAAGTGAAAATATCCACTTTTTAAAAAACTTTCTTTTTTTTTAGTTCTGTGTGTCAAAAATGTTCATTCTGTGAGTAACAGTGGGAAAGTGAGAAACATGAGTGAATTGTCACGACATGACTGAATTGGAGTAAATTTGCTGCTATCTCCGCCAGGAAGCGAGCTAGAGCGCTGTAACTGTGGCTATACGCACTTTCATGAAAACACGCTTCTTTGAGGTTTTAAGCTCGGAACGTGAATCTGTGCATGTTTCTGGCCTGGGAACTGCTTCAGATCACTGTGGAAAGCATATATGGTATCGAATGGTCCTTTGTGCATGTATTGCCATTGGGAAGTGAATATAAGCTTCTGAAGTGAATATATCCACTTTTTAAAAAACTTTCTTTTTTTTTAGTTCTGTGTGTCAATCATGTTCATTCTGTGAGTAACAGTGGAAAAGTAACAGTCATGAGTGAATTGTCACGATATGACTGAATTGGAGTAAATTTGATGCTATCTCCGCCAGGAAGCGAGCTAGAGCGCTGAAACTGTGGCTATACGCACTTTCATGAAAACACGCTTCTTTGAGGTTTTAAGCTCGGAACGTGAATCTGTGCATGTTTCTGGCCTGGGAACTGCTTCAGATCACTGTGGAATGCATATATAGTATCAATTGGTGCAATGTGCTTGTCTTGTCATCGGGAAGTGAATATAAGCTTCTGAAGTGAAAATATCCACTTTTTAAAAAACTTTCTTTTTTTTTAATTCTGTGTGTCAAAAATGTTCATTCTGTGAGTAACAGTGTGAAAGTGACAAACATGAGTGAATTGTCACGATATGACAGAATTGGAGTAAATTTGCTGCTATCTCCGCCAGGAAGCGAGCTAGAGCGCTGTAACTGTGGCTATACGCACTTTCATGAAAACACGCTCCTTTGAGGTTTTAAGCTCAGAACGTGAATCTGTGCATGTTTCTGGCCTGGGAACTGCTTCAGATCACTGTGGAAAGCATATATGGTATCGAATAGTCCTTTGTGCGTGCATTGCCATTGGGAAGTGAATATAAGCTTCTGAAGTGAATATATCCACTTTTTAAAAAACCTTTCTTTTTTTTTTAGTTCTGTGTGTCAATAATGTTCATTCTGTGAGTAACAGTGGAAAAGTAACAGTCATGAGTGAATTGTCACGATATGACTGAATTGGAGTAAATTTGCTGCTATCTCCGCCAGGAAGCGAGCTAGAGCGCTGAAACTGTGGCTATACGCACTTTCATGAAAACACGCTTCTTTGAGGTTTTAAGCTCGGAACGTGAATCTGTGCATGTTTCTGGCCTGGGAACTGCTTCAGATCACTGTGGAATGCATATATAGTATCAATTGGTGCAATGTGCTTGTCTTGTCATAGGGAAGTGAATATAAGCTTCTGAAGTGAAAATATCCACTTTTTAAAAAACTTTCTTTTTTTTAGTTCTGTGTGTCAAAAATGTTCATTCTGTGAGTAACAGTGTGGAAGTGACAAACATGAGTGAATTGTCACGATATGACTGAATTGGAGTAAATTTGCTGCTATCTCCGCCAGGAAGCGAGCTAGAGCGCTGAAACTGTGGCTATACGCACTTTCATGAAAACACGCTTCTTTGAGGTTTTAAGCTCAGAACGTGAATCTGTGCATGTTTCTGGCTTGGGAACTGCTTCAGATCACTGTGGAAAGCAAATATGGTATCAATTGGTGCAATGTGCTTGTCTTGTCATAGGGAAGTGAAGATAAGCTTCTGAAGTGAAAATATCCACTTTTTAAAAAACTTTCTTTTTTTTAAGTTCTGTGTGTCAAAAATGTTCATTCTGTGAGTAACAGTGGAAAAAAAACAGGCATGAGTGAATTGTCACGATATGACTGATTTGGAGTAAATTTGATGCTATCTCCGCCAGGAAGCGAGCTAGAGCGCTGAAACTGTGGCTATACGCACTTTCATGAAAACACGCTTCTTTGAGGTTTTAAGCTCGGAACGTGAATCTGTGCATGTTTCTGGCCTGGGAACTGCTTCAGATCACTGTGGAATGCATATATAGTATCAATTGGTGCAATGTGCTTGTCTTGTCATCGGGAAGTGAATATAAGCTTCTGAAGTGAAAATATCCACTTTTTAAAAAACTTTCTTTTTTTTTAGTTCTGTGTGTCAAAAATGTTCATTCTGTGAGTAACAGTGTGAAAGTGACAAACATGAGTGAATTGTCACGATATGACAGAATTGGAGTAAATTTGCTGCTATCTCCGCCAGGAAGCGAGCTAGAGCGCTGTAACTGTGGCTATACGCACTTTCATGAAAACACGCTTCTTTGAGGTTTTAAGCTCAGAACGTGAATCTGTGCCTGTTTCTGGCCTGGGAACTGCTTCAGATCACTGTGGAAAGCATATATGGTATCGAATGGTCCTTTGTGCATGTATTGCCATTGGGAAGTGAATATAAGCTTCTGAAGTGAATATATCCACTTTTTAAAAAACCTTTCTTTTTTTTTTAGTTCTGTGTGTCAATAATGTTCATTCTGTGAGTAACAGTGGAAAAGTAACAGTCATGAGTGAATTGTCACGATATGACTGAATTGGAGTAAATTTGCTGCTATCTCCGCCAGGAAGCGAGCTAGAGCGCTGAAACTGTGGCTATACGCACTTTCATGAAAACACGCTTCTTTGAGGTTTTAAGCTCGGAACGTGAATCTGTGCATGTTTCTGGCCTGGTAACTGCTTCAGATCACTGTGGAATGCATATATAGTATCAATTGGTGCAATGTGCTTGTCTTATCACCGGGAAGTGAATATAAGCTTCTGAAGTGAAAATATCCACTTTTTAAAAAACTTTCTTTTTTTTTAGTTCTGTGTGTCAAAAATGTTCATTCTGTGAGTAACAGTGTGAAAGTGACAAACATGAGTGAATTGTCACGATATGACAGAATTGGAGTAAATTTGCTGCTATCTCCGCCAGGAAGCGAGCTAGAGCGCTGAAACTGTGGCTATACGCACTTTCATGAAAACACGCTTCTTTGAGGTTTTAAGCTCGGAACGTGAATCTGTGCATGTTTCTGGCCTGGGAACTGCTTCAGATCACTGTGGAATGCATATATAGTATCAATTGGTGCAATGTGCTTGTCTTGTCATACGGAAGTGAATATAAGCTTCTGAAGTGAAAATATCCACTTTTTAAAAAACTTTCTTTTTTTTTAGTTCTGTGTGTCAAAAATGTTTATTCTGTGAGTAACAGTGTGAAAGTGACAAACATGAGTGAATTGTCACGATATGACTGAATTGGAGTAAATTTGCTGCTATCTCCGCCAGGAAGCGAGCTAGAGCGCTGAAACTGTGGCTATACGCACTTTCATGAAAACACGCTTCTTTGAGGTTTTAAGCTCAGAACGTGAATCTGTGCATGTTTCTGGCCTGGGAACTGCTTCAGATCACTGTGGAAAGCATATATGGTATCGAATGGTCCTTTGTGCATGTATTGCCATTGGGAAGTGAATATAAGCTTCTGAAGTGAATATATCCACTTTTTAAAAAACTTTATTTTTTTTTAGTTCTGTGTCAAAAAAGTTCATTCTGTGAGTAACAGTGGAAAAGTAACAGTCATGAGTGAATTGTCACGATATGACTGAATTGGAGTAAATTTGCTGCTATCTCCGCCAGGAAGCGAGCTAGAGCCCTGAAACTGTGGCTATACGCACTTTCATGAAAACACACTTCTTTGAGGTTTTAATCTCGGAACGTGAATCTGTGCATGCTTCTGGCCTGGGAACTGCTTCAGATCACTGTGGAATGCATATTTGGTATCAATTGGTGCAATGTGCTTGTCTTGTCATAGGGAAGTGAATATAAGCTTCTGAAGTGAAAATATCCACTTTTTAAAAAACTTTCTTTTTTTTTTAGTTCTGTGTGTCAAAAATGTTCATTCTGTGAGTAACAGTGGAAAAAAAACAGGCATGAGTGAATTGTCACGATATGACTGATTTGAAGTAAATTTGATGCTATCTCCGCCAGGAAGCGAGCTAGAGCGCTGAAACTGTGGCTATACGCACTTTCATGAAAACACGCTTCTTTGAGGTTTTAAGCTCGGAACGTGAATCTGTGCATGTTTCTGGCCTGGGAACTGCTTCAGATCACTGTGGAATGCATATATAGTATCAATTGGTGCAATGTTCTTCTCTTGTCATACGGTAGTGAATATAAGCTTCTGAAGTGAAAATATCCACTTTTTAAAAAACTTTCTTTTTTTTTAGTTCTGTGTGTCAAAAATGTTCATTCTGTGAGTAACAGTGTGAAAGTGACAAACATGAGTGAATTGTCACGATATGACAGAATTGGAGTAAATTTGCTGCTATCTCCGCCAGGAAGCGAGCTAGAGCGCTGAAACTGTGGCTATACGCACTTTCATGAAAACACGCTTCTTTGAGGTTTTAAGCTCGGAACGTGAATCTGTGCATGTTTCTGGCCTGGGAACTGCTTCAGATCACTGTGGAATGCATATATAGTATCAATTGGTGCAATGTGCTTGTCTTGTCATAGGGAAGTGAATATAAGCTTCTGAAGTGAAAATATCCACTTTTTAAAAAACTTTCTTTTTTTTAGTTCTGTGTGTCAAAAATGTTCATTCTGTGAGTAACAGTGTGGAAGTGACAAACATGAGTGAATTGTCACGATATGACTGAATTGGAGTAAATTTGCTGCTATCTCCGCCAGGAAGCGAGCTAGAGCGCTGAAACTGTGGCTATACGCACTTTCATGAAAACACGCTTCTTTGAGGTTTTAAGCTCAGAACGTGAATCTGTGCATGTTTCTGGCTTGGGAACTGCTTCAGATCACTGTGGAAAGCAAATATGGTATCAATTGGTGCAATGTGCTTGTCTTGTCATAGGGAAGTGAAGATAAGCTTCTGAAGTGAAAATATCCACTTTTTAAAAAACTTTCTTTTTTTTAAGTTCTGTGTGTCAAAAATGTTCATTCTGTGAGTAACAGTGGAAAAAAAACAGGCATGAGTGAATTGTCACGATATGACTGATTTGGAGTAAATTTGATGCTATCTCCGCCAGGAAGCGAGCTAGAGCGCTGAAACTGTGGCTATACGCACTTTCATGAAAACACGCTTCTTTGAGGTTTTAAGCTCGGAACGTGAATCTGTGCATGTTTCTGGCCTGGGAACTGCTTCAGATCACTGTGGAATGCATATATAGTATCAATTGGTGCAATGTGCTTGTCTTGTCATCGGGAAGTGAATATAAGCTTCTGAAGTGAAAATATCCACTTTTTAAAAAACTTTCTTTTTTTTTAATTCTGTGTGTCAAAAATGTTCATTCTGTGAGTAACAGTGTGAAAGTGACAAACATGAGTGAATTGTCACGATATGACAGAATTGGAGTAAATTTGCTGCTATCTCCGCCAGGAAGCGAGCTAGAGCGCTGTAACTGTGGCTATACGCACTTTCATGAAAACACGCTTCTTTGAGGTTTTAAGCTCAGAACGTGAATCTGTGCCTGTTTCTGGCCTGGGAACTGCTTCAGATCACTGTGGAAAGCATATATGGTATCGAATGGTCCTTTGTGCATGTATTGCCATTGGGAAGTGAATATAAGCTTCTGAAGTGAATATATCCACTTTTTAAAAAACCTTTCTTTTTTTTTTAGTTCTGTGTGTCAATAATGTTCATTCTGTGAGTAACAGTGGAAAAGTAACAGTCATGAGTGAATTGTCACGATATGACTGAATTGGAGTAAATTTGCTGCTATCTCCGCCAGGAAGCGAGCTAGAGCGCTGAAACTGTGGCTATACGCACTTTCATGAAAACACGCTTCTTTGAGGTTTTAAGCTCGGAACGTGAATCTGTGCATGTTTCTGGCCTGGGAACTGCTTCAGATCACTGTGGAATGCATATATAGTATCAATTGGTGCAATGTGCTTGTCTTGTCATAGGGAAGTGAATATAAGCTTCTGAAGTGAAAATATCCACTTTTTAAAAAACTTTCTTTTTTTTAGTTCTGTGTGTCAAAAATGTTCATTCTGTGAGTAACAGTGTGAAAGTGACAAACATGAGTGAATTGTCACGATATGACTGAATTGGAGTAAATTTGCTGCTATCTCCGCCAGGAAGCGAGCTAGAGCGCTGAAACTGTGGCTATACGCACTTTCATGAAAACACGCTTCTTTGAGGTTTTAAGCTCAGAACGTGAATCTGTGCATGTTTCTGGCTTGGGAACTGCTTCAGATCACTGTGGAAAGCATATATGGTATCAATTGGTGCAATGTGCTTGTCTTGTCACCGGGAAGTGAATATAAGCTTCTGAAGTGAAAATATCCACTTTTTAAAAAACTTTCTTTTTTTTAGTTCTGTGTGTCAAAAATGTTCATTCTGTGAGTAACAGTGTGAAAGTGACAAACATGAGTGAATTGTCACGATATTACAGAATTGGAGTAAATTTGCTGCTATCTCCGCCAGGAAGCGAGCTAGAGCGCTGAAACTGTGGCTATACGCACTTTCATGAAAACACGCTTCTTTGAGGTTTTAAGCTCGGAACGTGAATCTGTGCATGTTTCTGGCCTGGGAACTGCTTCAGATCACTGTGGAATGCATATATAGTATCAATTGGTGCAATGTGCTTGTCTTGTCATCGGGAAGTGAATATAAGCTTCTGAAGTGAAAATATCCACTTTTTAAAAAACTTTCTTTTTTTTTAGTTCTGTGTGTCAAAAATGTTCATTCTGTGAGTAACAGTGTGAAAGTGACAAACATGAGTGAATTGTCACGATATGACAGAATTGGAGTAAATTTGCTGCTATCTCCGCCATGAAGCGAGCTAGAGCGCTGTAACTGTGGCTATACGCACTTTCATGAAAACACGCTTCTTTGAGGTTTTAAGCTCAGAACGTGAATCTGTGCCTGATTCTGGCCTGGGAACTGCTTCAGATCACTGTGGAAAGCATATATGGTATCGAATGGTCCTTTGTGCATGTATTGCCATTGGGAAGTGAATATAAGCTTCTGAAGTGAATATATCCACTTTTTAAAAAACCTTTCTTTTTTTTTTAGTTCTGTGTGTCAATAATGTTCATTCTGTGAGTAACAGTGGAAAAGTAACAGTCATGAGTGAATTGTCACGATATGACTGAATTGGAGTAAATTTGCTGCTATCTCCGCCAGGAAGCGAGCTAGAGCGCTGAAACTGTGGCTATACGCACTTTCATGAAAACACGCTTCTTTGAGGTTTTAAGCTCGGAACGTGAATCTGTGCATGTTTCTGGCCTGGGAACTGCTTCAGATCACTGTGGAATGCAGATATAGTATCAATTGGTGCAATGTGCTTGTCTTGTCATAGGGAAGTGAATATAAGCTTCTGAAGTGAAAATATCCACTTTTTAAAAAACTTTCTTTTTTTTAGTTCTGTGTGTCAAAAATGTTTATTCTGTGAGTAACAGAGTGAAAGTGACAAACATGAGTGAATTGTCACGATATGACTGAATTGGAGTAAATTTGCTGCTATCTCCGCCAGGAAGCGAGCTAGAGCGCTGTAACTGTGGCTATACGCACTTTCATGAAAACCCGCTTCTTTGAGGTTTTAAGCTCAGAACGTGAATCTGTGCATGTTTCTGGCCTGGGAACTGCTTCAGATCACTGTGGAATGCATATATCGTATCAATTGGTGCAATGTGCTTGTCTTGTCATTGGGAAGTGAATATAAGCTTCTGAAGTTAAAATATCCACTTTTTAAAAAACTTTCTTTTTTTTTAGTTCTGTGTGTCAAAAATGTTCATTCTGTGAGTAACAGTGTGAAAGTGACAAACATGAGTGAATTGTCACGATATGACTGAATTGGAGTAAATTTGCTGCTATCTCCGCCAGGAAGCGAGCTAGAGGGCTGTAACTGTGGCTATACGCACTTTCATGAAAACACGCTTCTTTGAGGTTTTAAGCTCAGAACGTGAATCTGTGCATGTTTCTGGCCTGGGAACTGCTTCAGATCACTGTGGAAAGCATATATGGTATCGAATGGTCCTTTGTGCATGTATTGCCATTGGGAAGTGAATATAAGCTTCTGAAGTGAATATATCCACTTTTTAAAAAACCTTTCTTTTTTTTTAGTTCTGTGTGTCAATAATGTTCATTCTGTGAGTAACAGTGGAAAAGTAACAGTCATGAGTGAATTGTCACGATATGACTGAATTGGAGTAAATTTGCTGCTATCTCCGCCAGGAAGCGAGCTAGAGCGCTGAAACTGTGGCTATACGCACTTTCATGAAAACACGCTTCTTTGAGGTTTTAAGCTCGGAACGTGAATCTGTGCATGTTTCTGGCCTGGGAACTGCTTCAGATCACTGTGGAATGCATATATAGTATCAATTGGTGCAATGTGCTTGTCTTGTCACCGGGAAGTGAATATAAGCTTCTGAAGTGAAAATATCCACTTTTTAAAAAACTTTCTTTTTTTTAGTTCTGTGTGTCAAAAATGTTCATTCTGTGAGTAACAGTGTGAAAGTGACAAACATGAGTGAATTGTCACGATATGACAGAATTGGAGTAAATTTGCTGCTATCTCCGCCAGGAAGCGAGCTAGAGCGTTGTAACTGTGGCTATACGCACTTTCATGAAAACACGCTTCTTTGAGGTTTTAAGCTCAGAACGTGAATCTGTGCATGTTTCTGGCCTGGGAACTGCTTCAGATCACTGTGGAAAGCATATATGGTATCGAATGGTCCTTTGTGCATGTATTGCCATTGGGAAGTGAATATAAGCTTCTGAAGTGAATATATCCACTTTTTAAAAAACCTTTCTTTTTTTTTAGTTCTGTGTGTCAATAATGTTCATTCTGTGAGTAACAGTGGAAAAGTAACAGTCATGAGTGAATTGTCACGATATGACTGAATTGGAGTAAATTTGCTGCTATCTCCGCCAGGAAGCGAGCTAGAGCGCTGAAACTGTGGCTATACGCACTTTCATGAAAACACGCTTCTTTGAGGTTTTAAGCTCGGAACGTGAATCTGTGCATGTTTCTGGCCTGGGAACTGCTTCAGATCACTGTGGAATGCATATATAGTATCAATTGGTGCAATGTGCTTGTCTTGTCATAGGGAAGTGAATATAAGCTTCTGAAGTGAAAATATCCACTTTTTAAAAAACTTTCTTTTTTTTAGTTCTGTGTGTCAAAAATGTTCATTCTGTGAGTAACAGTGTGAAAGTGACAAACATGAGTGAATTGTCACGATATGACTGAATTGGAGTAAATTTGCTGCTATCTCCGCCAGGAAGCGAGCTAGAGCGCTGTAACTGTGGCTATACGCACTTTCATGAAAACACGCTTCTTTGAGGTTTTAAGCTCAGAACGTGAATCTGTGCATGTTTCTGGCTTGGGAACTGCTTCAGATCACTGTGGAAAGCATATATGGTATCAATTGGTGCAATGTGCTTGTCTTGTCATAGGGAAGTGAAGATAAGCTTCTGAAGTGAAAATATCCACTTTTTAAAAAACTTTCTTTTTTTTAAGTTCTGTGTGTCAAAAATGTTCATTCTGTGAGTAACAGTGGAAAAAAAACAGGCATGAGTGAATTGTCACGATATGACTGATTTGGAGTAAATTTGATGCTATCTCCGCCAGGAAGCGAGCTAGAGCGCTGAAACTGTGGCTATACGCACTTTCATGAAAACACGCTTCTTTGAGGTTTTAAGCTCGGAACGTGAATCTGTGCATGTTTCTGGCCTGGGAACTGCTTCAGATCACTGTGGAATGCATATATAGTATCAATTGGTGCAATGTGCTTGTCTTGTCATAGGGAAGTGAATATAAGCTTCTGAAGTGAAAATATCCACTTTTTAAAAAACTTTCTTTTTTTTTAGTTCTATGTGTCAAAAATGTTCATTCTGTGAGTAACAGTGTGAAAGTGACAAACATGAGTGAATTGTCACGATATGACTGAATTGGAGTAAATTTGCTTCTATCTCCGCCAGGAAGCGAGCTAGAGCGCTGAAACTGTGGCTATACGCACTTTCATGAAAACACGCTTCTTTGAGGTATTAAGCTCAGAACGTGAATCTGTGCATGTTTCTGGCCTGGGAACTGCTTCAGATCACTGTGGAAAGCATATATGGTATCGAATGGTCCTTTGTGCATGTATTGCCATTGGGAAGTGAATATAAGCTTCTGAAGTGAATATATCCACTTTTTAAAAAACTTTATTTTTTTTTAGTTCTGTGTCAAAAAAGTTCATTCTGTGAGTAACAGTGGAAAAGTAACAGTCATGAGTGAATTGTCACGATATGACTGAATTGGAGTAAATTTGCTGCTATCTCCGCCAGGAAGCGAGCTAGAGCCCTGAAACTGTGGCTATACGCACTTTCATGAAAACACACTTCTTTGAGGTTTTAATCTCGGAACCTCAATCTGTGCATGCTTCTGGCCTGGGAACTGCTTCAGATCACTGTGGAATGCATATATGGTATCAATTGGTGCAATGTGCTTGTCTTGTCATAGGGAAGTGAATATAAGCTTCTGAAGTGAAAATATCCACTTTTTAAAAAACTTTCTTTTTTTTTAGTTCTGTGTGTCAAAAATGTTCATTCTGTGAGTAACAGTGTTAAAGTGACAAACATGAGTGAATTGTCACGATATGACTGAATTGGAGTAAATTTGCTGCTATCTCCGCCAGGAAGCGAGCTAGAGCGCTGTAACTGTGGCTATACGCACTTTCATGAAAACACGCTTCTTTGAGGTTTTAAGCTCGGAATGTGAATCTGTGCATGTTTCTGGCCTGGGAACTGCTTCAGATCACTGTGGAAAGCATATATGGTATCGAATGGTCCTTTGTGCATGTATTGCCATTGGGAAGTGAATATAAGCTTCTGAAGTGAATATATCCACTTTTTAAAAAACTTTCTTTTTTTTTTAGTTCTGTGTGTCAATCATGTTCATTCTGTGAGTAACAGTGGAAAAGTAACAGTCATGAGTGAATTGTCACGATATGACTGAATTGGAGTAAATTTGATGCTATCTCCGCCAGGAAGCGAGCTAGAGCGCTGAAACTGTGGCTATACGCACTTTCATGAAAACACGCTTCTTTGAGGTTTTAAGCCCGGAACGTGAATCTGTGCATGTTTCTGGCCTGGGAACTGCTTCAGATCACTGTGGAATGCATATATAGTATCAATTGGTGCAATGTGCTTGTCTTGTCATCGGGAAGTGAATATTAGCTTCTGAAGTGAAAATATCCACTTTTTAAAAAACTTTCTTTTTTTTTAGTTCTGTGTGTCATAAATGTTCATTCTGTGAGTAACAGTGTGAAAGTGACAAACATGAGTGAATTGTCACGATATGACAGAATTGGAGTAAATTTGCTGCTATCTCCGCCAGGAAGCGAGCTAGAGCGCTGTAACTGTGGCTATACGCACTTTCATGAAAACACGCTTCTTTGAGGTTTTAAGCTCAGAACGTGAATCTGTGCATGTTTCTGGCCTGGGAACTGCTTCAGATCACTGTGGAATGCATATATAGTATCAATTGGTGCAATGTGCTTGTCTTGTCATAGGGAAGTGAATATAAGCTTCTGAAGTGAAAATATCCACTTTTTAAAAAACTTTCTTTTTTTTAGTTCTGTGTGTCAAAAATGTTCATTCTGTGAGTAACAGTGTGAAAGTGACAAACATGAGTGAATTGTCACGATATGACTGAATTGGAGTAAATTTGCTGCTATCTCCGCCAGGAAGCGAGCTAGAGCACTGAAACTGTGGCTATACGCACTTTCATGAAAACACGCTTCTTTGAGGTTTTAAGCTCAGAACGTGAATCTGTGCATGTTTCTGGCTTGGGAACTGCTTCAGATCACTGTGGAAAGCATATATGGTATCAATTGGTGCAATGTGCTTGTCTTGTCATAGGGAAGTGAAGATAAGCTTCTGAAGTGAAAATATCCACTTTTTAAAAAACTTTCTTTTTTTTAAGTTCTGTGTGTCAAAAATGTTCATTCTGTGAGTAACAGTGGGAAAAAAAAAGGCATGAGTGAATTGTCACGATATGACTGATTTGGAGTAAATTTGATGCTATCTCCGCCAGGAAGCGAGCTAGAGCGCTGAAACTGTGGCTATACGCACTTTCATGAAAACACGCTTCTTTGAGGTTTTAAGCTCGGAACGTGAATCTGTGCATGTTTCTGGCCTGGGAACTGCTTCAGATCACTGTGGAATGCATATATAGTATCAATTGGTGCAATGTGCTTGTCTTGTCTTAGGGAAGTGAATATAAGCTTCTGAAGTGAAAATATCCACTTTTTAAAAAACTTTCTTTTTTTTTAGTTCTGTGTGTCAAAAATGTTCATTCTGTGAGTAACAGTGTGAAAGTGATAAACATGAGTGAATTGTCACGATATGACTGAATTGGAGTAAATTTGCTGCTATCTCTGCCAGGAAGCGAGCTAGAGCGCTGAAACTGTGGCTATACGCACTTTCATGAAAACACGCTTCTTTGAGGTTTTAAGCTCAGAACGTGAATCTGTGCATGTTTCTGGCCTGGGAACTGCTTCAGATCACTGTGGAATGCATATATAGTATCAATTGGTGCAATGTGCTTGTCTTGTCATAGGGAAGTGAATATAAGCTTCTGAAGTGAAAATATCCACTTTTTAAAAAACTTTCTTTTTTTTAGTTCTGTGTGTCAAAAATGTTCATTCTGTGAGTAACAGTGTGAAAGTGACAAACATGAGTGAATTGTTAGATATGACTGAATTGGAGTAAATTTGCTGCTATCTCCACCAGGAAGCGAGCTAGAGCGCTGTAACTGTGGCTATACGCACTTTCATGAAAACACGCTTCTTTGAGGTTTTAAGCTCAGAACGTGAATCTGTGCATGTTTCTGGCCTGGGAACTGCTTCAGATCACTGTGGAAAGCATATATGGTATCAATTGGTGCAATGTGCTTGTCTTGTCATAGGGAAGTGAAGATAAGCTTCTGAAGTGAAAATATCCACTTTTTAAAAAACTTTCTTTTTTTAAGTTCTGTGTGTCAAAAATGTTCATTCTGTGAGTAACAGTGGAAAAAAAAAAGGCATGAGTGAATTGTCACGATATGACTGATTTGGAGTAAATTTGATGCTATCTCCGCCAGGAAGCGAGCTAGAGCGCTGAAACTGTGGCTATACGCACTTTCATGAAAACACGCTTCTTTGAGGTTTTAAGCTCGGAACGTGAATCTGTGCATGTTTCTGGCCTGGGAACTGCTTCAGATCACTGTGGAATGCATATATAGTATCAATTGGTGCAATGTGCTTGTCTTGTCATAGGGAAGTGAATATAAGCTTCTGAAGTGAAAATATCCACTTTTTAAAAAACTTTCTTTTTTTTAGTTCTGTGTGTCAAAAATGTTCATTCTGTGAGTAACAGTGTGAAAGTGACAAACATGAGTGAATTGTTAGATATGACTGAATTGGAGTAAATTTGCTGCTATCTGCACCAGGAAGCGAGCTAGAGCGCTGTAACTGTGGCTATACGCACTTTCATGAAAACACGCTTCTTTGAGGTTTTAAGCTCAGAACGTGAATCTGTGCATGTTTCTGACCTGGGAACTGCTTCAGATCACTGTGGAAAGCATATATGGTATCGAATGGTCCTTTGTGCATGTATTGCCATTGGGAAGTGAATACAAGCTTCTGAAGTGAATATATCCACTTTTTAAAAAACTTTCTTTTTTTTTAGTTCTGTGTCAAAAAAGTTCATTATGTGAGTAACAGCGGAAAAGTAACAGTCATGAGTGAATTGTCACGATATGACTGAATTGGAGTAAATTTGCTGCTATCTCCGCCAGGAAGCGAGCTAGAGCCCTGAAACTGTGGCTATACGCACTTTCATGAAAACACACTTCTTTGAGGTTTTAATCTCGGAACGTGAATCTGTGCATGCTTCTGGCCTGGGAACTGCTTCAGATCACTGTGGAATGCATATATGGTATCAATTCGTGCAATGTGCTTGTCTTGTCATAGGGAAGTGAATATAAGCTTCTGAAGTGAAAATATCCACTTTTTAAAAAACTTTCTTTTTTTTTTATTTCTGTGTGTCAAAAATGTTCATTCTGTGAGTAACAGTGGAAAAAAAACAGGCATGAGTGAATTGTCACGATATGACTGATTTGGAGTAAATTTGATGCTATCTCCGCCAGGAAGCGAGCTAGAGCGCTGAAACTGTGGCTATACGCACTTTCATGAAAACACGCTTCTTTGAGGTTTTAAGCTCAGAACGTGAATCTGTGCATGTTTCTGGCCTGGGAACTGCTTCAGATCACTGTGGAAAGCATATATGGTATCGAATGGTCCTTTGTGCATGTATTGCCATTGGGAAGTGAATATAAGCTTCTGAAGTGAATATATCCACTTTTTAAAAAACTTTCTTTTTTTTTAGTTCTGTGTGTCAATAATGTTCATTCTGTGAGTAACAGTGGAAAAGTAACAGTCATGAGTGAATTGTCACGATATGACTGAATTGGAGTAAATTTGATGCTATCTCCGCCAGGAAGCGAGCTAGAGCGCTGAAACTGTGGCTATACGCACTTTCATGAAAACACGCTTCTTTGAGGTTTTAAGCTCGGAACGTGAATCTGTGCATGTTTCTGGCCTGGGAACTGCTTCAGATCACTGTGGAATGCATATATAGTATCAATTGGTGCAATGTGCTTGTCTTGTCATAGGGAAGTGAATATAAGCTTCTGAAGTGAAAATATCCACTTTTTAAAAAACTTTCTTTTTTTTAGTTCTGTGTGTCAAAAATGTTAATTCTGTGAGTAACAGTGTGAAAGTGACAAACATGAGTGAATTGTCACGATATGACTGAATTGGAGTAAATTTGCTGCTATCTCCGCCAGGAAGCGAGCTAGAGCGCTGTAACTGTGGCTATACGCACTTTCATGAAAACACGCTTCTTTGAGGTTTTAAGCTCAGAACGTGAATCTGTGCATGTTTCTGGCCTGGGAACTGCTTCAGATCACTGTGGAATGCATATATCGTATCAATTGGTGCAATGTGCTTGTCTTGTCATAGGGAAGTGAATATAAGCTTCTGAAGTGAAAATATCCACTTTTTAAAAAACTTTCTTTTTTTTAGTTCTGTGTGTCAAAAATGTTCATTCTGTGAGTAACAGTGTGAAAGTGACAAACATGAGTGAATTGTTAGATATGACTGAATTGGAGTAAATTTGCTGCTATCTCCACCAGGAAGCGAGCTAGAGCGCTGTAACTGTGGCTATACGCACTTTCATGAAAACACGCTTCTTTGAGGTTTTAAGCTCAGAACGTGAATCTGTGCATGTTTCTGGCCTGGGAACTGCTTCAGATCACTGTGGAAAGCATATATGGTATCGAATGGTCCTTTGTGCATGTATTGCCATTGGGAAGTGAATATAAGCTTCTGAAGTGAATATATCCACTTTTTAAAAAACTTTCTTTTTTTTTAGTTCTGTGTCAAAAAAGTTCATTCTGTGAGTAACAGTGGAAAAGTAACAGTCATGAGTGAATTGTCACGATATGACTGAATTGGAGTAAATTTGCTGCTATCTCCGCCAGGAAGCGAGCTAGAGCGCTGAAACTGTGGCTATACGCACTTTCATGAAAACACACTTCTTTGAGGTTTTAATCTCGGAACGTGAATCTGTGCATGCTTCTGGCCTGGGAACTGCTTCAGATCACTGTGGAAAGCATATATGGTATCAATTGGTGCAATGTGCTTGTCTTGTCATAGGGAAGTGAAGATAAGCTTCTGAAGTGAAAATATCCACTTTTTAAAAAACTTTCTTTTTTTAAGTTCTGTGTGTCAAAAATGTTCATTCTGTGAGTAACAGTGGAAAAAAAAAAGGCATGAGTGAATTGTCACGATATGACTGATTTGGAGTAAATTTGATGCTATCTCCGCCAGGAAGCGAGCTAGAGCGCTGAAACTGTGGCTATACGCACTTTCATGAAAACACGCTTCTTTGAGGTTTTAAGCTCGGAACGTGAATCTGTGCATGTTTCTGGCCTGGGAACTGCTTCAGATCACTGTGGAATGCATATATAGTATCAATTGGTGCAATGTGCTTGTCTTGTCATAGGGAAGTGAATATAAGCTTCTGAAGTGAAAATATCCACTTTTTAAAAAACGTTCTTTTTTTTTAGTTCTGTGTGTCAAAAATGTTCATTCTGTGAGTAACAGTGTGAAAGTGATAAACATGAGTGAATTGTCACGATATGACTGAATTGGAGTAAATTTGCTGCTATCTCTGCCAGGAAGCGAGCTAGAGCGCTGAAACTGTGGCTATACGCACTTTCATGAAAACACGCTTCTTTGAGGTTTTAAGCTCAGAACGTGAATCTGTGCATGTTTCTGGCCTGGGAACTGCTTCAGATCACTGTGGAATGCATATATAGTATCAATTGGTGCAATGTGCTTGTCTTGTCATAGGGAAGTGAATATAAGCTTCTGAAGTGAAAATATCCACTTTTTAAAAAACTTTCTTTTTTTTAGTTCTGTGTGTCAAAAATGTTCATTCTGTGAGTAACAGTGTGAAAGTGACAAACATGAGTGAATTGTTAGATATGACTGAATTGGAGTAAATTTGCTGCTATCTCCACCAGGAAGCGAGCTAGAGCGCTGTAACTGTGGCTATACGCACTTTCATGAAAACACGCTTCTTTGAGGTTTTAAGCTCAGAACGTGAATCTGTGCATGTTTCTGGCCTGGGAACTGCTTCAGATCACTGTGGAAAGCATATATGGTATCGAATGGTCCTTTGTGCATGTATTGCCATTGGGAAGTGAATACAAGCTTCTGAAGTGAATATATCCACTTTTTAAAAAACTTTCTTTTTTTTTAGTTCTGTGTCAAAAAAGTTCATTATGTGAGTAACAGTGGAAAAGTAACAGTCATGAGTGAATTGTCACGATATGACTGAATTGGAGTAAATTTGCTGCTATCTCCGCCAGGAAGCGAGCTAGAGCCCTGAAACTGTGGCTATACGCACTTTCATGAAAACACACTTCTTTGAGGTTTTAATCTCGGAACGTGAATCTGTGCATGCTTCTGGCCTGGGAACTGCTTCAGATCACTGTGGAATGCATATATGGTATCAATTCGTGCAATGTGCTTGTCTTGTCATAGGGAAGTGAATATAAGCTTCTGAAGTGAAAATATCCACTTTTTAAAAAACTTTCTTTTTTTTTATTTCTGTGTGTCAAAAATGTTCATTCTGTGAGTAACAGTGGAAAAAAAACAGGCATGAGTGAATTGTCACGATATGACTGATTTGGAGTAAATTTGATGCTATCTCCGCCAGGAAGCGAGCCTGAGCGCTGAAACTGTGGCTATACGCACTTTCATGAAAACACGCTTCTTTGAGGTTTTAAGCTCAGAACGTGAATCTGTGCATGTTTCTGGCCTGGGAACTGCTTCACATCACTGTGGAAAGCATATATGGTATCGAATGGTCCTTTGTGCATGTATTGCCATTGGGAAGTGAATATAAGCTTCTGAAGTGAATATATCCACTTTTTAAAAAACTTTCTTTTTTTTTAGTTCTGTGTGTCAATAATGTTCATTCTGTGAGTAACAGTGGAAAAGTAACAGTCATGAGTGAATTGTCACGATATGACTGAATTGGAGTAAATTTGATGCTATCTCCGCCAGGAAGCGAGCTAGAGCGCTGAAACTGTGGCTATACGCACTTTCATGAAAACACGCTTCTTTGAGGTTTTAAGCTCGGAACGTGAATCTGTGCATGTTTCTGGCCTGGGAACTGCTTCAGATCACTGTGGAATGCATATATAGTATCAATTGGTGCAATGTGCTTGTCTTGTCATAGGGAAGTGAATATAAGCTTCTGAAGTGAAAATATCCACTTTTTAAAAAACTTTCTTTTTTTTAGTTCTGTGTGTCAAAAATGTTAATTCTGTGAGTAACAGTGTGAAAGTGACAAACATGAGTGAATTGTCACGATATGACTGAATTGGAGTAAATTTGCTGCTATCTCCGCCAGGAAGCGAGCTAGAGCGCTGTAACTGTGGCTATACGCACTTTCATGAAAACACGCTTCTTTGAGGTTTTAAGCTCAGAACGTGAATCTGTGCATGTTTCTGGCCTGGGAACTGCTTCAGATCACTGTGGAATGCATATATCGTATCAATTGGTGCAATGTGCTTGTCTTGTCATAGGGAAGTGAATATAAGCTTCTGAAGTGAAAATATCCACTTTTTAAAAAACTTTCTTTTTTTTAGTTCTGTGTGTCAAAAATGTTCATTCTGTGAGTAACAGTGTGAAAGTGACAAACATGAGTGAATTGTCACGATATGACTGAATTGGAGTAAATTTACTGCTATCTCCGCCAGGAAGCGAGCTAGAGCGCTGTAACTGTGGCTATACGCACTTTCATGAAAACACGCTTCTTTGAGGTTTTAAGCTCGGAACGTGAATCTGTGCATGTTTCTGGCCTGGGAACTGCTTCAGATCACTGTGGAAAGCATATATGGTATCGAATGGTCCTTTGTGCATGTATTGCCATTGGGAAGTGAATATAAGCTTCTGAAGTGAATATATCCACTTTTTAAAAAACCTTTCTTTTTTTTTAGTTCTGTGTGTCAATAATGTTCATTCTGTGAGTAACAGTGGAAAAGTAACAGTCATGAGTGAATTGTCACGATATGACTGAATTGGAGTAAATTTGCGGCTATCTCCGCCAGGAAGCGAGCTAGAGCGCTGAAACTGTGGCTATACGCACTTTCATGAAAACACGCTTCTTTGAGGTTTTAAGCTCGGAACGTGAATCTGTGCATGTTTCTGGCCTGGGAACTGCTTCAGATCACTGTGGAATGCATATATAGTATCAATTGGTGCAATGTGCTTGTCTTGTCATAGGGAAGTGAATATAAGCTTCTGAAGTGAAAATATCCACTTTTTAAAAAACTTTCTTTTTTTTAGTTCTGTGTGTCAAAAATGTTCATTCTGTGAGTAACAGTGTGAAAGTGACAAACATGAGTGAATTGTCACGATATGACTGAATTGGAGTAAATTTGCTGCTATCTCCGCCAGGAAGCGAGCTAGAGCGCTGTAACTGTGGCTATACGCACTTTCATGAAAACACGCTTCTTTGAGGTTTTAAGCTCAGAACGTGAATCTGTGCATGTTTCTGGCTTGGGAACTGCTTCAGATCACTGTGGAAAGCATATATGGTATCAATTGGTGCAATGTGCTTGTCTTGTCATAGGGAAGTGAAGATAAGCTTCTGAAGTGAAAATATCCACTTTTTAAAAAACTTTCTTTTTTTTAAGTTCTGTGTGTCAAAAATGTTCATTCTGTGAGTAACAGTGGAAAAAAAACAGGCATGAGTGAATTGTCACGATATGACTGATTTGGAGTAAATTTGATGCTATCTCCGCCAGGAAGCGAGCTAGAGCGCTGAAACTGTGGCTATACGCACTTTCATGAAAACACGCTTCTTTGAGGTTTTAAGCTCGGAACGTGAATCTGTGCATGCTTCTGGCCTGGGAACTGCTTCAGATCACTGTGGAAAGCATATATGGTATCGAATGGTCCTTTGTGCATGTATTGCCATTGGGAAGTGAATATAAGCTTCTGAAGTGAATATATCCACTTTTTAAAAAACTTTATTTTTTTTTAGTTCTGTGTCAAAAAAGTTCATTCTGTGAGTTACAGTGGAAAAGTAACAGTCATGAGTGAATTGTCACGATATGACTGAATTGGAGTAAATTTGCTGCTATCTCCGCCAGGAAGCGAGCTAGAGCCCTGAAACTGTGGCTATACGCACTTTCATGAAAACACACTTCTTTGAGGTTTTAATCTCGGAACGTCAATCTGTGCATGCTTCTGGCCTGGGAACTGCTTCAGATCACTGTGGAATGCATATATGGTATCAATTGGTGCAATGTGCTTGTCTTGTCATAGGGAAGTGAATATAAGCTTCTGAAGTGAAAATATCCACTTTTTAAAAAACTCTTTTTTTTTTAGTTCTGTGTGTCAAAAATGTTCATTCTGTGAGTAACAGTGGAAAAAAAACAGGCATGAGTGAATTGTCACGATATGACTGATTTGGAGTAAATTTGATGCTATCTCCGCCAGGAAGCGAGCTAGAGCGCTGAAACTGTGGCTATACGCACTTTCATGAAAACACGCTTCTTTGAGGTTTTAAGCTCAGAACGTGAATCTGTGCATGTTTCTGGCCTGGGAACTGCTTCAGATCACTGTGGAATGCATATATCGTTTCAATTGGTGCAATGTGCTTGTCTTGTCATAGGGAAGTGAATATAAGCTTCTGAAGTGAAAATATCCACTTTTTAAAAAACTTTCTTTTTTTTTTAGTTCTGTGTGTCAATCATGTTCATTCTGTGAGTAACAGTGGAAAAGTAACAGTCATGAGTGAATTGTCACGATATGACTGAATTGGAGTAAATTTGATGCTATCTCCGCCAGGAGGCGAGCTAGAGCGCTGAAACTGTGGCTATACGCACTTTCATGAAAACACGCTTCTTTGAGGTTTTAAGCCCGGAACGTGAATCTGTGCATGTTTCTGGCCTGGGAACTGCTTCAGATCACTGTGGAATGCATATATAGTATCAATTGGTGCAATGTGCTTGTCTTGTCATCGGGAAGTGAATATAAGCTTCTGAAGTGAAAATATCCACTTTTTAAAAAACTTTCTTTTTTTTTAGTTCTGTGTGTCAAAAATGTTCATTCTGTGAGTAACAGTGTGAAAGTGACAAACATGAGTGAATTGTCACGATATGACAGAATTGGAGTAAATTTGCTGCTATCTCCGCCAGGAAGCGAGCTAGAGCGCTGTAACTGTGGCTATACGCACTTTCATGAAAACACGCTTCTTTGAGGTTTTAAGCTCAGAACGTGAATCTGTGCATGTTTCTGGCCTGGGAACTGCTTCAGATCACTGTGGAAAGCATATATGGTATCGAATAGTTCTTTGTGCATGTATTGCCATTGGGAAGTGAATATAAGCTTCTGAAGTGAATATATCCACTTTTTAAAAAACCTTTCTTTTTTTTTTAGTTCTGTGTGTCAATAATGTTCATTCTGTGAGTAACAGTGGAAAAGTAACAGTCATGAGTGAATTGTCACGATATGACTGAATTGGAGTAAATTTGCTGCTATCTCCGCCAGGAAGCGAGCTAGAGCGCTGAAACTGTGGCTATACGCACTTTCATGAAAACACGCTTCTTTGAGGTTTTAACCTCAGAACGTGAATCTGTGCATGTTTGTGGCTTGGGAACTGCTTCAGATCACTGTGGAAAGCATATATGGTATCAATTGGTGCAATGTGCTTGTCTTGTCATAGGGAAGTGAAGATAAGCTTCTGAAGTGAAAATATCCACTTTTTAAAAAACTTTCTTTTTTTTAAGTTCTGTGTGTTAAAAATGTTCATTCTGTGAGTAACAGTGGAAAAAAAAAAGGCATGAGTGAATTGTCACGATATGACTGATTTGGAGTAAATTTGAGGCCATCTCCGCCAGGAAGCGAGCTAGAGCGCTGAAACTGTGGCTATACGCACTTTCATGAAAACACGCTTCTTTGAGGTTTTAACCTCGGAACGTGAATCTGTGCATGTTTCTGGCCTGGGAACTGCTTCAGCTCACTGTGGAATGCATATATAGTATCAATTGGTGCAATGTGCTTGTCTTGTCATAGGGAAGTGAATATAAGCTTCTGAAGTGAAAATATCCACTTTTTAAAAAACTTTCTTTTTTTTTAGTTCTGTGTGTCAAAAATGTTCATTCTGTGAGTAACAGTGTGAAAGTGATAAACATGAGTGAATTGTCACGATATGACTGAATTGGAGTAAATTTGCTGCTATCTCTGCCAGGAAGCGAGCTAGAGCGCTGAAACTGTGGCTATACGCACTTTCATGAGAACACGCTTCTTTGAGGTTTTAAGCTCAGAACGTGAATCTGTGCATGTTTCTGGCCTGGGAACTGCTTCAGATCACTGTGGAATGCATATATAGTATCAATTGGTGCAATGTGCTTGTCTTGTCATAGGGAAGTGAATATAAGCTTCTGAAGTGAAAATATCCACTTTTTAAAAAACTTTCTTTTTTTTAGTTCTGTGTTTCAAAAATGTTCATTCTGTGAGTAACAGTGTGAAAGTGACAAACATGAGTGAATTGTTAGATATGACTGAATTGGAGTAAATTTGCTGCTATCTCCACCAGGAAGCGAGCTAGAGCGCTGTAACTGTGGCTATATGCACTTTCATGAAAACACGCTTCTTTGAGGTTTTAAGCTCAGAACGTGAATCTGTGCATGTTTCTGGCCTGGGAACTGCTTCAGATCACTGTGGAAAGCGTATATGGTATCGAATGGTCCTTTGTGCATGTATTGCCATTGGGAAGTGAATATAAGCTTCTGAAGTGAATATATCCACTTTTTAAAAAACTTTCTTTTTTTTTAGTTCTGTGTCAAAAAAGTTCATTCTGTGAGTAACAGTGGAAAAGTAACAGTCATGAGTAAATTGTCACGATATGACTGAATTGGAGTAAATATGCTGCTATCTCCGCCAGGAAGCGAGCTAGAGCCCTGAAACTGTGGCTATACGCACTTTCATGAAAACACACTTCTTTGAGGTTTTAATCTCGGAACGTGAATCTGTGCATGCTTCTGGCCTGGGAACTGCTTCAGATCACTGTGGAATGCATATATGGTATCAATTGGTGCAATGTGCTTGTCTTGTCATAGGGAAGTGAATATAAGCTTCTGAAGTGAAAATATCCACTTTTTAAAAAACTTTCTTTTTTTTTTAGTTCTGTGTGTCAAAAATGTTCATTCTGTGAGTAACAGTGGAAAAAAAACAGGCATGAGTGAATTGTCACGATATGACTGATTTGGAGTAAATTTGATGCTATCTCCGCCAGGAAGCGAGCTAGAGCGCTGAAACTGTGGCTATACGCACTTTCATGAAAACACGCTTCTTTGAGGTTTTAAGCTCAGAACGTGAATCTGTGCATGTTTCTGGCCTGGGAACTGCTTCAGATCACTGTGGAAAGCATATATGGTATCGAATGGTCCTTTGTGCATGTATTGCCATTGGGAAGTGAATATAAGCTTCTGAAGTGAATATATCCACTTTTTAAAAAACTTTCTTTTTTTTTAGTTCTGTGTGTCAATAATGTTCATTCTGTGAGTAACAGTGGAAAAGTAACAGTCATGAGTGAATTGTCACGATATGACTGAATTGGAGTAAATTTGATGCTATCTCCGCCAGGAAGCGAGCTAGAGCGCTGAAACTGTGGCTATACGCACTTTCATGAAAACACGCTTCTTTGAGGTTTAAAGCTCAGAACGTGAATCTGTGCATGTTTCTGGCCTGGGAACTGCTTCAGATCACTGTGGAATGCATATATAGTATCAATTGGTGCAATGTGCTTGTCTTGTCATACGGAAGTGAATATAAGCTTCTGAAGTGAAAATATCCACTTTTTAAAAAACTTTCTTTTTTTTTAGTTCTGTGTGTCAAAAATGTTCATTCTGTGAGTGACAGTGTGAAAGTGACAAACATGAGTGAATTGTCACGATATGACAGAATTGGAGTAAATTTGCTGCTATCTCCGCCAGGAAGCGAGCTAGAGCGCTGTAACTGTGGCTATACGCACTTTCATGAAAACACGCTTCTTTGAGGTTTAAAGCTCAGAACGTGAATCTGTGCATGTTTCTGGCCTGGGAACTGCTTCAGATCACTGTGGAATGCATATATCGTATCAATTGGTGCAATGTGCTTGTCTTGTCATAGGGAAGTGAATATAAGCTTCTGAAGTGAAAATATCCACTTTTTAAAAAACTTTCTTTTTTTTTAGTTCTGTGTGTCAAAAATGTTCATTCTGTGAGTAACAGTGTGAAAGTGACAAACATGAGTGAATTGTCACGATATGACAGAATTGGAGTAAATTTGCTGCTATCTCCGCCAGGAAGCGAGCTAGAGCGCTGTAACTGTGGCTATACGCACTTTCATGAAAACACGCTTCTTTGAGGTTTTAAGCTCGGAACGTGAATCTGTGCATGTTTCTGGCCTGGGAACTGCTTCAGATCACTGTGGAAAGCATATATGGTATCGAATGGTCCTTTGTGCATGTATTGCCATTGGGAAGTGAATATAAGCTTCTGAAGTGAATATATCCACTTTTTAAAAAACTTTCTTTTTTTTTAGTTTTGTGTGTCAATCATGTTCATTCTGTGAGTAACGGTGGAAAAGTAACAGTCATGAGTGAATTGTCACGATATGACTGAATTGGAGTAAATTTGATGCTATCTCCGCCAGGAAGCGAGCTAGAGCGCTGAAACTGTGGCTATACGCACTTTCATGAAAACACGCTTCTTTGAGGTTTTCAGCTCAGAACGTGAATCTGTGCATGTTTCTGGCCTGGGAACTGCTTCAGATCACTGTGGAAAGCATATATGGTATCGAATGGTCCTTTGTGCATGTATTGCCATTGGGAAGTGAATATAAGCTACTGAAGTGAATATATCCACTTTTTAAAAAACCTTTCTTTTTTTTTTAGTTCTGTGTGTCAATAATGTTCATTCTGTGAGTAACAGTGGAAAAGTAACAGTCATGAGTGAATTGTCACGATATGACTGAATTGGAGTAAATTTGCTGCTATCTCCGCCAGGAAGCGAGCTAGAGCGCTGAAACTGTGGCTATACGCACTTTCATGAAAACACGCTTCTTTGAGTTTTTAAGCTCGGAACGTGAATCTGTGCATGTTTCTGGCCTGGGAACTGCTTCAGATCACTGTGGAATGCATATATAGTATCAATTGGTGCAATGTGCTTGTCTTGTCATAGGGAAGTGAATATAAGCTTCTGAAGTGAAAATATCCACTTTTTAAAAAACTTTCTTTTTTTTAGTTCTGTGTGTCAAAAATGTTCATTCTGTGAGTAACAGTGTGAAAGTGACAAACATGAGTGAATTGTCACGATATGACTGAATTGGAGTAAATTTGCTGCTATCTCCGCCAGGAAGCGAGCTAGAGTGCTGTAACTGTGGCTATACGCACTTTCATGAAAACACGCTTCTTTGAGGTTTTAAGCTCAGAACGTGAATCTGTGCATGTTTCTGGCTTGGGAACTGCTTCAGATCACTGTGGAAAGCATATATGGTATCAATTGGTGCAATGTGCTTGTCTTGTCATTGGGAAGTGAAGATAAGCTTCTGAAGTGAAAATATCCACTTTTTAAAAAACTTTCTTTTTTTTTTAGTTCTGTGTGTCAAAAATGTTCATTCTGTGAGTAACAGTGGAAAAAAAACAGGCATGAGTGAATTGTCACGATATGACTGATTTGGAGTAAATTTGATGCTATCTCCGCCAGGAAGCGAGCTAGAGCGCTGAAACTGTGGCTATACGCACTTTCATGAAAACACGCTTCTTTGAGGTTTTAAGCTCGGAACGTGAATCTGTGCATGTTTCTGGCCTGGGAACTGCTTCAGATCACTGTGGAATGCATATATAGTATCAATTGGTGCAATGTGCTTGTCTTGTCATAGGGAAGTGAATATAAGCTTCTGAAGTGAAAATATCCACTTTTTAAAAAACTTTCTTTTTTTTTAGTTCTGTGTGTCAAAAATGTTCATTCTGTGAGTAACAGTGTGAAAGTGACAAACATGAGTGAATTGTCACGATATGACTGAATTGGAGTAAATTTGCTGCTATCGCCGCCAGGAAGCGAGCTAGAGCGCTGAAACTGTGGCTATACGCACTTTCATGAAAACACGCTTCTTTGAGGTTTTAAGCTCAGAACGTGAATCTGTGCATGTTTCTGGCCTGGGAACTGCTTCAGATCACTGTGGAAAGCAGATATGGTATCAATTGGTGCAATGTGCTTGTCTTGTCATAGGGAAGTGAAGATAAGCTTCTGAAGTGAAAATATCCACTTTTTAAAAAACTTTCTTTTTTTTAAGTTCTGTGTGTCAAAAATGTTCATTTTGTGAGTAACAGTGGAAAAAAAACAGGCATGAGTGAATTGTCACGATATGACTGATTTGGAGTAAATTTGATGCTATCTCCGCCAGGAAGCGAGCTAGAGCGCTGAAACTGTGGCTATACGCACTTTCATGAAAACACGCTTCTTTGAGGTTTTAAGCTCGGAACGTGAATCTGTGCATGTTTCTGGCCTGGGAACTGCTTCAGATCACTGTGGAATGCATATATAGTATCAATTGGTGCAATGTGCTTGTCTTGTCATAGGGAAGTGAATATAAGCTTCTGAAGTGAAAATATCCACTTTTTAAAAAACTTTCTTTTTTTTTAGTTCTGTGTGTCAAAAATGTTCATTCTGTGAGTAACAGTGTGAAAGTGACAAACATGAGTGAATTGTTAGATATGACTGAATTGGAGTAAATTTGCTGCTATCTCCACCAGGAAGCGAGCTAGAGCGCTGTAACTGTGGCTATACGCACTTTCATGAAAACACGCTTCTTTGAGGTTTTAAGCTCAGAACGTGAATCTGTGCATGTTTCTGGCCTGGGAACTGCTTCACATCACTGTGGAAAGCATATATGGTATCGAATGGTCCTTTGTGCATGTATTGCCATTGGGAAGTGAATATAAGCTTCTGAAGTGAATATATCCACTTTTTAAAAAACTTTCTTTTTTTTTAGTTCTGTGTCAAAAAAGCTCATTCTGTGAGTAACAGTGGAAAAGTAACAGTCATGAGTGAATTGTCACGATATGACTGAATTGGAGTAAATTTGATGCTATCTCCGCCAGGAAGCGAGCTAGAGCGCTGAAACTGTGGCTATACGCACTTTCATGAAAACACGCTTCTTTGAGGTTTTAAGCTCGGAACGTGAATCTGTGCATGTTTCTGGCCTGGGAACTGCTTCAGATCACTGTGGAATGCATATATAGTATCAATTGGTGCAATGTGCTTGTCTTGTCATACGGAAGTGAATATAAGCTTCTGAAGTGAAAATATCCACTTTTTAAAAAACTTTCTTTTTTTTTAGTTCTGTGTGTCAAAAATGTTCATTCTGTGAGTAACAGTGTGAAAGTGACAAACATGAGTGAATTGTCACGATATGACAGAATTGGAGTAAATTTGCTGCTATCTCCGCCAGGAAGCGAGCTAGAGCGCTGTAACTGTGGCTATACGCACTTTCATGAAAACACGCTTCTTTGAGGTTTTAAGCTCAGAACGTGAATCTGTGCATGTTTCTGGCCTGGGAACTGCTTCAGATCACTGTGGAATGCACTTTCATGAAAACACGCTTCTTTGAGGTTTTAAGCTCGGAACGTGAATCTGTGCATGTTTCTGGCCTGGGAACTGCTTCAGATCACTGTGGAATGCATATATAGTATCAATTGGTGCAATGTGCTTGTCTTGTCATAGGGAAGTGAACATAAGCTTCTGAAGTGAAAATATCCACTTTTTAAAAAACTTTCTTTTTTTTTAGTTCTGTGTGTCAAAAATTTTCATTCTGTGAGTAACAGTGTGAAAGTGACAAACATGTGTGAATTGTTAGATATGACTGAATTGGAGTAAATTTGCTGCTATCTCCACCAGGAAGCGAGCTAGAGCGCTGTAACTGTGGCTATACGCACTTTCATGAAAACACGCTTCTTTGAGGTTTTAAGCTCAGAACGTGAATCTGTGCATGTTTCTGGCCTGGGAACTGCTTCAGATCACTGTGGAAAGCATATATGGTATCGAATGGTCCTTTGTGCATGTATTGCCATTGGGAAGTGAATATAAGCTTCTGAAGTGAATATATCCACTTTTTAAAAAACTTTCTTTTTTTTAGTTCTGTGTCAAAAAAGTTCATTCTGTGAGTAACAGTGGAAAAGTAACAGTCATGAGTGAATTGTCACGATATGACTGAATTGGAGTAAATTTGATGCTATCTCCGCCAGGAAGCGAGCTAGAGCGCTGAAACTGTGGCTATACGCACTTTCATGAAAACACGCTTCTTTGAGGTTTTAAGCTCGGAACGTGAATCTGTGCATGTTTCTGGCCTGGGAACTGCTTCAGATCACTGTGGAATGCATATATAGTATCAATTGGTGCAATGTGCTTGTCTTGTCGTACGGAAGTGAATATAAGCTTCTGAAGTGAAAATATCCACTTTTTAAAAAACTTTCTTTTTTTTTAGTTCTGTGTGTCAAAAATGTTCATTCTGTGAGTAACAGTGTGAAAGTGACAAACATGAGTGAATTGTCACGATATGACAGAATTGGAGTAAATTTGCTGCTATCTCCGCCAGGAAGCGAGCTAGAGCGCTGTAACTGTGGCTATACGCACTTTCATGAAAACACGCTTCTTTGAGGTTTTAAGCTCAGAACGTGAATCTGTGCATGTTTCTGGCCTGGGAACTGCTTCAGATCACTGTGGAAAGCATATATGGTATCGAATGGTCCTTTGTGCATGTATTGCCATTGGGAAGTGAATATAAGCTTCTGAAGTGAATATATCCACTTTTTAAAAAACTTTCTTTTTTTTTAGTTCTGTGTCTAAAAAGTTCATTCTGTGAGTAACAGTGGAAAAGTAACAGTCATGAGTGAATTGTCACGATATGTCTGAATTGGAGTAAATTTGCTGCTATCTCCGCCAGGAAGCGAGCGAGAGCGCTGAAACTGTGGCTATACGCACTTTCATGAAAACACACTTCTTTGAGGTTTTAATCTCGGAACGTGAATCTGTGCATGCTTCTGGCCTGGGAACTGCTTCAGATCACTGTGGAATGCATATATGGTATCAATTGGTGCAATGTGCTTGTCTTGTCATAGGGAAGTGAATATAAGCTTCTGAAGTGAAAATATCCACTTTTTAAAAAACTTTCTTTTTTTTTTAGTTCTGTGTGTCAAAAATGTTCATTCTGTGAGTAACAGTGGAAAAAAAACAGGCATGAGTGAATTGTCACGATATGACTGATTTGGAGTAAATTTGATGCTATCTCCGCCAGGAAGCGAGCGAGAGCGCTGAAACTGTGGCTATACGCACTTTCATGAAAACACGCTTCTTTGAGGTTTTAAGCTCAGAACGTGAATCTGTGCATGTTTCTGGCCTGGGAACTGCTTCAGATCACTGTGGAAAGCATATATGGTATCGAATGGTCCTTTGTGCATGTATTGCCATTGGGAAGTGAATATAAGCTTCTGAAGTGAATATATCCACTTTTTAAAAAACTTTCTTTTTTTTTTAGTTCTGTGTGTCAATAATGTTCATTCTGTGAGTAACAGTGGAAAAGTAACAGTCATGAGTGAATTGTCACGATATGACTGAATTGGAGTAAATTTGCTGCTATCTCCGCCAGGAAGCGAGCTAGAGCGCTGAAACTGTGGCTATACGCACTTTCATGAAAACACGCTTCTTTGAGGTTTTAAGCTCGGAACGTGAATCTGTGCATGTTTCTGGCCTGGGAACTGCTTCAGATCACTGTGGAATGCATATATAGTATCAATTGGTGCAATGTGCTTGTCTTGTCATAGGGAAGTGAATATAAGCTTCTGAAGTGAAAATATCCACTTTTTAAAAAACATTCTTTTTTTTTAGTTCTGTGTGTCAAAAATGTTCATTCTGTGAGTAACAGTGTGAAAGTGACAAACATGAGTGAATTGTCACGATATGACTGAATTGGAGTAAATTTGCTGCTATCTCCGCCAGGAAGCGAGCTAGAGCGCTGTAACTGTGGCTATACGCACTTTCATGAAAACACGCTTCTTTGAAGTTTTAAGCTCAGAACGTGAATCTGTGCATGTTTCTGGCCTGGGAACTGCTTCAGATCACTGTGGAAAGCATATATGGTATCGAATGGTCCTTTGTGCATGTATTGCCATTGGGAAGTGAATATAAGCTTCTGAAGTGAATATATCCACTTTTTAAAAAACTTTCTTTTTTTTTTAGTTCTGTGTGTCAATAATGTTCATTCTGTGAGTAACAGTGGAAAAGTAACAGTCATGAGTGAATTGTCACGATATGACTGAATTGGAGTAAATTTGCTGCTATCTCCGCCAGGAAGCGAGCTAGAGCGCTGAAACTGTGGCTATACGCACTTTCATGAAAACACGCTTCTTTGAGGTTTTAAGCTCGGAACGTGAATCTGTGCATGTTTCTGGCCTGGGAACTGCTTCAGATCACTGTGGAATGCATATATAGTATCAATTGGTGCAATGTGCTTGTCTTGTCATAGGGAAGTGAATATAAGCTTCTGAAGTGAAAATATCCACTTTTTAAAAAACTTTCTTTTTTTTTAGTTCTGTGTGTCAATAATGTTCATTCTGTGAGTAACAGTGGAAAAGTAACAGTCATGAGTGAATTGTCACGATATGACTGAATTGGAGTAAATTTGCTGCTATCTCCGCCAGGAAGCGAGCTAGAGCGCTGAAACTGTGGCTATACGCACTTTCATGAAAACACGCTTCTTTGAGGTTTTAAGCTCAGAACGTGAATCTTTGCATGTTTCTGGCCTGGGAACTGCTTCAGATCACTGTGGAATGCATATATAGTATCAATTGGTGCAATGTGCTTGTCTTGTCATAGGGAAGTGAATATAAGCTTCTGAAGTGAAAATATCCACTTTTTAAAAAACTTTCTTTTTTTTTAGTTCTGTGTGTCAAAAATGTTCATTCTGTGAGTAACAGTGTGAAAGTGACAAACATGAGTGAATTGTTAGATATGACTGAATTGGAGTAAATTTGCTGCTATCTCCGCCAGGAAGCGAGCTAGAGCGCTGTAACTGTGGCTATACGCACTTTCATGAAAACACGCTTCTTTGAGGTTTTAAGCTCAGAACGTGAATCTGTGCATGTTTCTGGCCTGGGAACTGCTTCAGATCACTGTGGAAAGCATATATGGTATCGAATGGTCCTTTGTGCATGTATTGCCATTGGGAAGTGAATATAAGCTTCTGAAGTGAATATATCCACTTTTTAAAAAACTTTCTTTTTTTTTAGTTCTGTGTCAAAAAAGTTCATTCTGTGAGTAACAGTGGAAAAGTAACAGTCATGAGTGAATTGTCACGATATGACTGAATTGGAGTAAATTTGCTGCTATCTCCGCCAGGAAGCGAGCTAGAGCCCTGAAACTGTGGCTATACGCACTTTCATGAAAACACACTTCTTTGAGGTTTTAATCTCGGAACGTGAATCTGTGCATGCTTCTGGCCTGGGAACTGCTTCAGATCACTGTGGAATGCATATATGGTATCAATTGGTGCAATGTGCTTGTCTTGTCATAGGGAAGTGAATATAAGCTTCTGAAGTGAAAATATCCACTTTTTAAAAAACTTTCTTTTTTTTTAGTTCTGTGTGTCAAAAATGTTCATTCTGTGAGTAACAGTGTGAAAGTGACAAACATGAGTGAATTGTCACGATATGACAGAATTGGAGTAAATTTGCTGCTATCTCCGCCAGGAAGCGAGCTAGAGCGCTGTAACTGTGGCTATACGCACTTTCATGAAAACACGCTTCTTTGAGGTTTTAAGCTCAGAACGTGAATCTGTGCATGTTTCTGGCCTGGGAACTGCTTCAGATCACTCTGGAAAGCATATATGGTATCGAATGGTCCTTTGTGCATGTATTGCCATTGGGAAGTGAATATAAGCTTCTGAAGTGAATATATCCACTTTTTAAAAAACTTTCTTTTTTTTTAGTTCTGTGTGTCAAAAATGTTCATTCTGTGAGTAACAGTGTGAAAGTGACAAACATGAGTGAATTGTCACGATATGACTGAATTGGAGTAAATTTGCTGCTATCTCCGCCAGGAAGCGAGCTGGAGCGCTGTAACAGTGGCTATACGCACTTTCATGAAAACACGCTTCTTTGAGGTTTTAAGCTCAGAACGTGAATCTGTGCATGTTTCTGGTCTGGGAACTGCTTCAGATCACTGTGGAAAGCATATATGGTATCGAATGGTCCTTTGTGCATGTATTGCCATTGGGAAGTGAATATAAGCTTCTGAAGTGAATATATCCACTTTTTAAAAAACTTTCTTTTTTTTTAGTTCTGTGTCAAAAAAGTTCATTCTGTGAGTAACAGTGGAAAAGTAACAGTCATGAGTGAATTGTCACGATATGACTGAATTGGAGTAAATTTGCTGCTATCTCCGCCAGGAAGCGAGCTAGAGCCCTGATACTGTGGCAATACGCACTTTCATGAAAACACACTTCTTTGAGGTTTTAATCTCGGAACGTGAATCTGTGCATGCTTCTGGCCTGGGAACTGCTTCAGATCACTGTGGAATGCATATATGGTATCGAATGGTCCTTTGTGCATGTATTGCCATTGGGAAGTGAATATAAGCTTCTGAAGTGAATATATCCACTTTTTAAAAAACTTTCTTTTTTTTTAGTTCTGTGGGTCAATAATGTTCATTCTGTGAGTAACAGTGGAAAAGTAACAGTCATGAGTGAATTGTCACGATATGACTGAATTGGAGTAAATTTGCTGCTATCTCCGCCAGGAAGCGAGCTAGAGCGCTGAAACTGTGGCTATACGCACTTTCATGAAAACACGCTTCTTTGAGGTTTTAAGCTCGGATCGTGAATCTGTGCATGTTTCTGGCCTGGGAACTGCTTCAGATCACAGTGGAATGCATATATGGTATCAATTGGTGCAATGTGCTTGTCTTGTCATAGGGAAGTGAATATAAGCTTCTGAAGTGAAAATATCCACTTTTTAAAAAACTGTCTTTTTTTTTAGTTCTGTGTGTCAAAAATGTTCATTCTGTGAGTAACAGTGTGAAAGTGACAAACATGAGTGAATTGTCACGATATGACTGAATTGGATTAAATTTGCTGCTATCTCCGCCAGGAAGCGAGCTAGAGCGCTGTAACTGTGGCTATACGCACTTTCATGAAAACACGCTTCTTTGAGGTTTTAAGCTCAGAACGTGAATCTGTGCATGTTTCTGGCCTGGGAACTGCTTCAGATCACTGTAGAAAGCATATATGGTATCGAATGGTCCTTTGTGCATGTATTGCCATTGGGATGTGAATATAAGCTTCTGAAGTGAATATATCCACTTTTTAAAAAACTTTCTTTTTTTTTAGTTCTGTGTCAAAAAAGTTCATTCTGTGAGTAACAGTGGAAAAGTAACAGTCATGACTGAATTGTCACGATATGACTGAATTGGAGTAAATTTGCTGCTATCTCCGCCAGGAAGCGAGCTAGAGCGCTGAAACTGTGGCTATACGCACTTTCATGAAAACACGCTTCTTTGAGGTTTTAAGCTCAGAACGTGAATCTGTGCATGTTTCTGGCCTGGGAACTGCTTCAGATCACTGTGGAAAGCATATATGGTATCGAATGGTCCTTTTTGCATGTATTGCCATTGGGAAGTGAATATAAGCTTCTGAAGTGAATATATCCACTTTTTAAAAAACTTTCTTTTTTTTTTAGTTCTGTGTGTCAATAATGTTCATTCTGTGAGTAAGAGTGGAAAAGTAACAGTCATGAGTGAATTGTCACGATATGACTGAATTGGAGTAAATTTGATGCTATCTCCGCCAGGAAGCGAGATAGAGCGCTGAAACTGTGGCTATACGCACTTTCATGAAAACACGCTTCTTTGAGGTTTTAAGCTCGGAACGTGAATCTGTGCATGTTTCTGGCCTGGGAACTGCTTCAGATCACTGTGGAATGCATATATAGTATCAATTGGTGCAATGTGCTTGTCTTGTCATACGGAAGTGAATATAAGCTTCTGAAGTGAAAATATCCACTTTTTAAAAAACTTTCTTTTTTTTTAGTTCTGTGTGTCAAAAATGTTCATTCTGTGAGTAACAGTGTGAAAGTGACAAACATGAGTGAATTGTCACGATATGACAGAATTGGAGTAAATTTGCTGCTATCTCCGCCAGGAAGCGAGCTAGAGCGCTGTAACTGTGGCTATACGCACTTTCATGAAAACACGCTTCTTTGAGGTTTTAAGCTCAGAACGTGAATCTGTGCATGTTTCTGGCCTGGGAACTGCTTCAGATCACTGTGGAATGCATATATCGTATCAATTGGTGCAATGTGCTTGTCTTGTCATAGGGAAGTGAATATAAGCTTCTGAAGTGAAAATATCCACTTTTTAAAAAACTTTCTTTTTTTTTAGTTCTGTGTGTCAAAAATGTTCATTCTGTGAGTAACAGTGTGAAAGTGACAAACATGAGTGAATTGTCACGATATGACAGAATTGGAGTAAATTTGCTGCTATCTCCACCAGGAAGCGAGCTAGAGCGCTGTAACTGTGGCTATACGCACTTTCATGAAAACACGCTTCTTTGAGGTTTTAAGCTCAGAACGTGAATCTGTGCATGTTTCTGGCCTGGGAACTGCTTCAGATCACTGTGGAAAGCATATATGGTATCGAATGGTCCTTTGTGCATGTATTGCCATTGGGAAGTGAATATAAGCTTCTGAAGTGAATATATCCACTTTTTAAAAAACTTTCTTTTTTTTTAGTTCTGTGTCTAAAAAGTTCATTCTGTGAGTAACAGTGGAAAAGTAACAGTCATGAGTGAATTGTCACGATATGACTGAATTGGAGTAAATTTGCTGCTATCTCCGCCAGGAAGCGAGCTAGAGCCCTGAAACTGTGGCTATACGCACTTTCATGAAAACACACTTCTTTGAGGTTTTAATCTCGGAACGTGAATCTGTGCATGCTTCTGGCCTGGGAACTGCTTCAGATCACTGTGGAATGCATATATGGTATCAATTGGTGCAATGTGCTTGTCTTGTCATAGGGAAGTGAATATAAGCTTCTGAAGTGAAAATATCCACTTTTTAAAAAACTTTCTTTTTTTTTTAGTTCTGTGTGTCAAAAATGTTCATTCTGTGAGTAACAGTGGAAAAAAAACAGGCATGAGTGAATTGTCACGATATGACTGATTTGGAGTAAATTTGATGCTATCTCCGCCAGGAAGCGAGCGAGAGCGCTGAAACTGTGGCTATACGCACTTTCATGAAAACACGCTTCTTTGAGGTTTTAAGCTCAGAACGTGAATCTGTGCATGTTTCTGGCCTGGGAACTGCTTCAGATCACTGTGGAAAGCATATATGGTATCGAATGGTCCTTTGTGCATGTATTGCCATTGGGAAGTGAATATAAGCTTCTGAAGTGAATATATCCACTTTTTAAAAAACTTTCTTTTTTTTTTAGTTCTGTGTGTCAATAATGTTCATTCTGTGAGTAACAGTGGAAAAGTAACAGTCATGAGTGAATTGTCACGATATGACTGAATTGGAGTAAATTTGCTGCTATCTCCGCCAGGAAGCGAGCTAGAGCGCTGAAACTGTGGCTATACGCACTTTCATGAAAACACGCTTCTTTGAGGTTTTAAGCTCGGAACGTGAATCTGTGCATGTTTCTGGCCTGGGAACTGCTTCAGATCACTGTGGAATGCATATATAGTATCAATTGGTGCAATGTGCTTGTCTTGTCATAGGGAAGTGAATATAAGCTTCTGAAGTGAAAATATCCACTTTTTAAAAAACTTTCTTTTTTTTTAGTTGTGTGTGTCAAAAATGTTCATTCTGTGAGTAACAGTGTGAAAGTGACAAACATGAGTGAATTGTCACGATATGACTGAATTGGAGTAAATTTGCTGCTATCTCCGCCAGGAAGCGAGCTAGAGCGCTGTAACTGTGGCTATACGCACTTTCATGAAAACACGCTTCTTTGAAGTTTTAAGCTCAGAACGTGAATCTGTGCATGTTTCTGGCCTGGGAACTGCTTCAGATCACTGTGGAAAGCATATATGGTATCGAATGGTCCTTTGTGCATGTATTGCCATTGGGAAGTGAATATAAGCTTCTGAAGTGAATATATCCACTTTTTAAAAAACTTTCTTTTTTTTTTAGTTCTGTGTGTCAATAATGTTCATTCTGTGAGTAACAGTGGAAAAGTAACAGTCATGAGTGAATTGTCACGATATGACTGAATTGGAGTAAATTTGCTGCTATCTCCGCCAGGAAGCGAGCTAGAGCGCTGAAACTGTGGCTATACGCACTTTCATGAAAACACGCTTCTTTGAGGTTTTAAGCTCGGAACGTGAATCTGTGCATGTTTCTGGCCTGGGAACTGCTTCAGATCACTGTGGAATGCATATATAGTATCAATTGGTGCAATGTGCTTGTCTTGTCATAGGGAAGTGAATATAAGCTTCTGAAGTGAAAATATCCACTTTTTAAAAAACTTTCTTTTTTTTAGTTCTGTGTGTCAAAAATGTTCATTCTGTGAGTAACAGAGTGAAAGTGACAAACATGAGTGAATTGTCACGATATGACTGAATTGGAGTAAATTTGCTGCTATCTCCGCCAGGAAGCGAGCTAGAGCGCTGAAACTGTGGCTATACGCACTTTCATGAAAACACGCTTCTTTGAGGTTTTAAGCTCAGAACGTGAATCTTTGCATGTTTCTGGCCTGGGAACTGCTTCAGATCACTGTGGAATGCATATATAGTATCAATTGGTGCAATGTGCTTGTCTTGTCATAGGGAAGTGAATATAAGCTTCTGAAGTGTAAATATCCACTTTTTAAAAAACTTTCTTTTTTTTTAGTTCTGTGTGTCAAAAATGTTCATTCTGTGAGTAACAGTGTGAAAGTGACAAACATGAGTGAATTGTTAGATATGACTGAATTGGAGTAAATTTGCTGCTATCTCCGCCAGGAAGCGAGCTAGAGCGCTGTAACTGTGGCTATACGCACTTTCATGAAAACACGCTTCTTTGAGGTTTTAAGCTCAGAACGTGAATCTGTGCATGTTTCTGGCCTGGAAACTGCTTCAGATCACTGTGGAAAGCATATATGGTATCGAATGGTCCTTTGTGCATGTATTGCCATTGGGAAGTGAATATAAGCTTCTGAAGTGAATATATCCACTTTTTAAAAAACTTTCTTTTTTTTTAGTTCTGTGTCAAAAAAGTTCATTCTGTGAGTAACAGTGGAAAAGTAACAGTCATGAGTGAATTGTCACGATATGACTGAATTGGAGTAAATTTGCTGCTATCTCCGCCAGGAAGCGAGCTAGAGCCCTGAAACTGTGGCTATACGCACTTTCATGAAAACACACTTCTTTGAGGTTTTAATCTCGGAACGTGAATCTGTGCATGCTTCTGGCCTGGGAACTGCTTCAGATCACTGTGGAATGCATATATGGTATCAATTGGTGCAATGTGCTTGTCTTGTCATAGGGAAGTGAATATAAGCTTCTGAAGTGAAAATATCCACTTTTTAAAAAACTTTCTTTTTTTTTTAGTTCTGTGTGTCAAAAATGTTCATTCTGTGAGTAACAGTGGAAAAAAACAGGCATGAGTGAATTGTCACGATATGACTGATTTGGAGTAAATTTGATGCTATCTCCGCCAGGAAGCGAGCTAGAGCGCTGAAACTGTGGCTATACGCACTTTCATGAAAACACGCTTCTTTGAGGTTTTAAGCTCAGAACGTGAATCTGTGCATGTTTCTGGCCTGGGAACTGCTTCAGATCACTGTGGAAAGCATATATGGTATCGAATGGTCCTTTGTGCATGTATTGCCATTGGGAAGTGAATATAAGCTTCTGAAGTGAATATATCCACTTTTTAAAAAACTTTCTTTTTTTTTTAGTTCTGTGTGTCAATAATGTTCATTCTGTGAGTAAGAGTGGAAAAGTAACAGTCATGAGTGAATTGTCACGATATGACTGAATTGGAGTAAATTTGATGCTATCTCCGCTAGGAAGCGAGAAAGAGCGCTGAAACTGTGGCTATACGCACTTTCATGAAAACACGCTTCTTTGAGGTTTTAAGCTCGGAACGTGAATCTGTGCATGTTTCTGGCCTGGGAACTGCTTCAGATCACTGTGGAATGCATATATAGTATCAATTGGTGCAATGTGCTTGTCTTGTCATACGGAAGTGAATATAAGCTTCTGAAGTGAAAATATCCACTTTTTAAAAAACTTTCTTTTTTTTTAGTTCTGTGTGTCAAAAATGTTCATTCTGTGAGTAACAGTGTGAAAGTGACAAACATGAGTGAATTGTCACGATATGACTGAATTGGAGTAAATTTGCTGCTATCTCCGCCAGGAAGCGAGCTAGAGCGCTGAAACTGTGGCTATACGCACTTTCATGAAAACACGCTTCTTTGAGGTTTTAAGCTCGGATCGTGAATCTGTGCATGTTTCTGGCCTGGGAACTGCTTCAGATCACTGTGGAATGCATATATGGTATCAATTGGTGCAATGTGCTTGTCTTGTCATAGGGAAGTGAATATAAGCTTCTGAAGTGAAAATATCCACTTTTTAAAAAACTTTCTTTTTTTTTAGTTCTGTGTGTCAAAAATGTTCATTCTGTGAGTAACAGTGTGAAAGTGACAAACATGAGTGAATTGTCACGATATGACTGAATTGGAGTAAATTTGCTGCTATCTCCGCCAGGAAGCGAGCTAGAGCGCTGTAACTGTGGCTATACGCACTTTCATGAAAACACGCTTCTTTGAGGTTTTAAGCTCAGAACGTGAATCTGTGCATGTTTCTGGCCTGGGAACTGCTTCAGATCACTGTGGAAAGCATATATGGTATCGAATGGTCCTTTGTGCATGTATTGCCATTGGGAAGTGAATATAAGCTTCTGAAGTGAATATATCCACTTTTTAAAAAACTTTCTTTTTTTTTAGTTCTGTGTCAAAAAAGTTCATTCTGTGAGTAACAGTGGAAAAGTAACAGTCATGAGTGAATTGTCACGATATGACTGAATTGGAGTAAATTTGCTGCTATCTCCGCCAGGAAGCGAGCTAGAGCCCTGAAACTGTGGCTATACGCACTTTCATGAAAACACACTTCTTTGAGGTTTTAATCTCGGAACGTGAATCTGTGCATGCTTCTGGCCTGGGAACTGCTTCAGATCACTGTGGAATGCATATATGGTATCAATTGGTGCAATGTGCTTGTCTTGTCATAGGGAAGTGAATATAAGCTTCTGAAGTGAAAATATCCACTTTTTAAAAAACTTTCTTTTTTTTTTAGTTCTGTGTGTCAAAAATGTTCATTCTGTGAGTAACAGTTGAAAAAAAACAGGCATGAGTGAATTGTCACGATATGACTGATTTGGAGTAAATTTGATGCTATCTCCGCCAGGAAGCGAGCTGGAGCGCTGAAACTGTGGCTATACGCACTTTCATGAAAACACGCTTCTTTGAGGTTTTAAGCTCAGAACGTGAATCTGTGCATGTTTCTGGCCTGGGAACTGCTTCAGATCACTGTGGAAAGCATATATGGTATCGAATGGTCCTTTGTGCATGTATTGCCATTGGGAAGTGAATATAAGCTTCTGAAGTGAATATATCCACTTTTTAAAAAACTTTCTTTTTTTTTTAGTTCTGTGTGTCAATAATGTTCATTCTGTGAGTAAGAGTGGAAAAGTAACAGTCATGAGTGAATTGTCACGATATGACTGAATTGGAGTAAATTTGATGCTATCTCCACCAGGAAGCGAGATAGAGCGCTGAAACTGTGGCTATACGCACTTTCATGAAAACACGCTTCTTTGAGGTTTTAAGCTCGGAACGTGAATCTGTGCATGTTTCTGGCCTGGGAACTGCTTCAGATCACTGTGGAATGCATATATGGTATCAATTGGTGCAATGTGTTTGTCTTGTCATACGGAAGTGAATATAAGCTTCTGAAGTGAAAATATCCACTTTTTAAAAAACTTTCTTTTTTTTTAGTTCTGTGTGTCAAAAATGTTCATTCTGTGAGTAACAGTGTGAAAGTGACAAACATGAGTGAATTGTCACGATATGACAGAATTGGAGTAAATTTGCTGCTATCTCCGCCAGGAAGCGAGCTAGAGCGCTGTAACTGTGGCTATACGCACTTTCATGAAAACACGCTTCTTTGAGGTTTTAAGCTCAGAACGTGAATCTGTGCATGTTTCTGGCCTGGGAACTGCTTCAGATCACTGTGGAATGCATATATCGTATCAATTGGTGCAATGTGCTTGTCTTGTCATAGGGAAGTGAATATAAGCTTCTGAAGTGAAAATATCCACTTTTTAAAAAACTTTCTTTTTTTTTAGTTCTGTGTGTCAAAAATGTTCATTCTGTGAGTAACAGTGTGAAAGTGACAAACATGAGTGAATTGTCACGATATGACTGAATTGGAGTAAATTTGCTGCTATCTCCGCCAGGAAGCGAGCTAGAGCGCTGTAACTGTGGCTATACGCACTTTCATGAAAACACGCTTCTTTGAGGTTTTAAGCTCAGAACGTGAATCTGTGCATGTTTCTGGCATGGGAACTGCTTCAGATCACTGTGGAAAGCATATATGGTATCGAATGGTCCTTTATGCATGTATTGCCATTGGGAAGTGAATATAAGCTTCTGAAGTGAATATATCCACTTTTTAAAAAACTTTCTTTTTTTTTAGTTCTGTGTGTCAATAATGTTCATTCTGTGAGTAACAGTGGAAAAGTAACAGTCATGAGTGAATTGTCACGATATGACTGAATTGGAGTAAATTTGCTGCTATCTCCGCCAGGAAGCGAGCTAGAGCGCTGAAACTGTGGCTGTACGCACTTTCATGAAAACACGCTTCTTTGAGGTTTTCAGCTCGGATCGTGAATCTGTGCATGTTTCTGGCCTGGGAACTGCTTCAGATCACTGTGGAATGCATATATGGTATCAATTGGTGCAATGTGCTTGTCTTGTCATAGGGAAGTGAATATAAGCTTCTGAAGTGAATATATCCACTTTTTAAAAAACTTTCTTTTTTTTTTAGTTCTGTGTGTCAATAATGTTCATTCTGTGAGTAAGAGTGGAAAAGTAACAGTCATGAGTGAATTGTCACGATATGACTGAATTGGAGTAAATTTGATGCTATCTCCGCTAGGAAGCGAGATAGAGCGCTGAAACTGTGGCTATACGCACTTTCATGAAAACACGCTTCTTTGAGGTTTTAAGCTCGGAACGTGAATCTGTGCATGTTTCTGGCCTGGGAACTGCTTCAGATCACTGTGGAATGCATATATAGTATCAATTGGTGCAATGTGCTTGTCTTGTCATAGGGAAGTGAATATAAGCTTCTGAAGTGAAAATATCCACTTTTTAAAAAACTTTCTTTTTTTTTAGTTCTGTGTGTCAAAAATGTTCATTCTGTGAGTAACAGTGTGAAAGTGACAAACATGAGTGAATTGTCACGATATGACTGAATTGGAGTAAATTTGCTGCTATCTCCGCCAGGAAGCGAGCTAGAGCGCTGAAACTGTGGCTATACGCACTTTCATGAAAACACGCTTCTTTGAGGTTTTAAGCTCGGATCGTGAATCTGTGCATGTTTCTGGCCTGGGAACTGCTTCAGATCACTGTGGAATGCATATATGGTATCAATTGGTGCAATGTGCTTGTCTTGTCATAGGGAAGTGAATATAAGCTTCTGAAGTGAAAATATCCACTTTTTAAAAAACTTTCTTTTTTTTTAGTTCTGTGTGTCAAAAATGTTCATTCTGTGAGTAACAGTGTGAAAGTGACAAACATGAGTGAATTGTCACGATATGACTGAATTGGAGTAAATTTGCTGCTATCTCCGCCAGGAAGCGAGCTAGAGCGCTGTAACTGTGGCTATACGCACTTTCATGAAAACACGCTTCTTTGAGGTTTTAAGCTCAGAACGTGAATCTGTGCATGTTTCTGGCCTGGGAACTGCTTCAGATCACTGTGGAAAGCATATATGGTATCGAATGGTCCTTTGTGCATGTATTGCCATTGGGAAGTGAATATAAGCTTCTGAAGTGAATATATCCACTTTTTAAAAAACTTTCTTTTTTTTTAGTTCTGTGTCAAAAAAGTTCATTCTGTGAATAACAGTGGAAAAGTAACAGTCATGAGTGAATTGTCACGATATGACTGAATTGGAGTAAATTTGCTGCTATCTCCGCCAGGAAGCGAGCTAGAGCCCTGAAACTGTGGCTATACGCACTTTCATGAAAACACACTTCTTTGAGGTTTTAATCTCGGAACGTGAATCTGTGCATGCTTCTGGCCTGGGAACTGCTTCAGATCACTGTGGAATGCATATATGGTATCAATTGGTGCAATGTGCTTGTCTTGTCATAGGGAAGTGAATATAAGCTTCTGAAGTGAAAATATCCACTTTTTAAAAAACTTTCTTTTTTTTTTAGTTCTGTGTGTCAAAAATGTTCATTCTGTGAGTAACAGTGGAAAAAAAACAGGCATGAGTGAATTGTCACGATATGACTGATTTGGAGTAAATTTGATGCTATCTCCGCCAGGAAGCGAGCTGGAGCGCTGAAACTGTGGCTATACGCACTTTCATGAAAACACGCTTCTTTGAGGTTTTAAGCTCAGAACGTGAATCTGTGCATGTTTCTGGCCTGGGAACTGCTTCAGATCACTGTGGAAAGCATATATGGTATCGAATGGTCCTTTGTGCATGTATTGCCATTGGGAAGTGAATATAAGCTTCTGAAGTGAATATATCCACTTTTTAAAAAACTTTCTTTTTTTTTAGTTCTGTGTGTCAATAATGTTCATTCTGTGAGTAAGAGTGGAAAAGTAACAGTCATGAGTGAATTGTCACGATATGACTGAATTGGAGTAAATTTGCTGCTATCTCCACCAGGAAGCGAGATAGAGCGCTGAAACTGTGGCTATACGCACTTTCATGAAAACACGCTTCTTTGAGGTTTTAAGCTCGGAACGTGAATCTGTGCATGTTTCTGGCCTGGGAACTGCTTCAGATCACTGTGGAATGCATATATAGTATCAATTGGTGCAATGTGCTTGTCTTGTCATACGGAAGTGAATATAAGCTTCTGAAGTGAAAATATCCACTTTTTAAAAAACTTTCTTTTTTTTTAGTTCTGTGTGTCAAAAATGTTCATTCTGTGAGTAACAGTGTGAAAGTGACAAACATGAGTGAATTGTCACGATATGACAGAATTGGAGTAAATTTGCTGCTATCTCCGCCAGGAAGCGAGCTAGAGCGCTGTAACTGTGGCTATACGCACTTTCATGAAAACACGCTTCTTTGAGGTTTTAAGCTCAGAACGTGAATCTGTGCATGTTTCTGGCCTGGGAACTGCTTCAGATCACTGTGGAATGCATATATCGTATCAATTGGTGCAATGTGCTTGTCTTGTCATAGGGAAGTGAATATAAGCTTCTGAAGTGAAAATATCCACTTTTTAAAAAACTTTCTTTTTTTTTAGTTCTGTGTGTCAAAAATGTTCATTCTGTGAGTAACAGTGTGAAAGTGACAAACATGAGTGAATTGTCACGATATGACAGAATTGGAGTAAATTTGCTGCTATCTCCGCCAGGAAGCGAGCTAGAGCGCTGTAACTGTGGCTATACGCACTTTCATGAAAACACGCTTCTTTGAGGTTTTAAGCTCAGAACGTGAATCTGTGCATGTTTCTGGCCTGGGAACTGCTTCAGATCACTGTGGAAAGCATATATGGTATCGAATGGTCCTTTATGCATGTATTGCCATTGGGAAGTGAATATAAGCTTCTGAAGTGAATATATCCACTTTTTAAAAAACTTTCTTTTTTTTTAGTTCTGTGTGTCAATAATGTTCATTCTGTGAGTAACAGTGGAAAAGTAACAGTCATGAGTGAATTGTCACGATATGACTGAATTGGAGTAAATTTGCTGCTATCTCCGCCAGGAAGCGAGCTAGAGCGCTGAAACTGTGGCTGTACGCACTTTCATGAAAACACGCTTCTTTGAGGTTTTAAGCTCGGATCGTGAATCTGTGCATGTTTCTGGCCTGGGAACTGCTTCAGATCACTGTGGAATGCATATATGGTATCAATTGGTGCAATGTGCTTGTCTTGTCATAGGGAAGTGAATATAAGCTTCTGAAGTGAAAATATCCACTTTTTAAAAAACTTTCTTTTTTTTTAGTTCTGTGTGTCAAAAATGTTCATTCTGTGAGTAACAGTGGAAAAAAAACAGGCATGAGTGAATTGTCACGATATGACTGATTTGGAGTAAATTTGATGCTATCTCCGCCAGGAAGCGAGCTGGAGCGCTGAAACTGTGGCTATACGCACTTTCATGAAAACACGCTTCTTTGAGGTTTTAAGCTCAGAACGTGAATCTGTGCATGTTTCTGGCCTGGGAACTGCTTCAGATCACTGTGGAAAGCATATATGGTATCGAATGGTCCTTTGTGCATGTATTGCCATTGGGAAGTGAATATAAGCTTCTGAAGTGAATATATCCACTTTTTAAAAAACTTTCTTTTTTTTTTAGTTCTGTGTGTCAATAATGTTCATTCTGTGAGTAAGAGTGGAAAAGTAACAGTCATGAGTGAATTGTCACGATATGACTGAATTGGAGTAAATTTGATGCTATCTCCACCAGGAAGCGAGATAGAGCGCTGAAACTGTGGCTATACGCACTTTCATGAAAACACGCTTCTTTGAGGTTTTAAGCTCGGAACGTGAATCTGTGCATGTTTCTGGCCTGGGAACTGCTTCAGATCACTGTGGAATGCATATATGGTATCAATTGGTGCAATGTGTTTGTCTTGTCATACGGAAGTGAATATAAGCTTCTGAAGTGAAAATATCCACTTTTTAAAAAACTTTCTTTTTTTTTAGTTCTGTGTGTCAAAAATGTTCATTCTGTGAGTAACAGTGTGAAAGTGACAAACATGAGTGAATTGTCACGATATGACAGAATTGGAGTAAATTTGCTGCTATCTCCGCCAGGAAGCGAGCTAGAGCGCTGTAACTGTGGCTATACGCACTTTCATGAAAACACGCTTCTTTGAGGTTTTAAGCTCAGAACGTGAATCTGTGCATGTTTCTGGCCTGGGAACTGCTTCAGATCACTGTGGAATGCATATATCGTATCAATTGGTGCAATGTGCTTGTCTTGTCATAGGGAAGTGAATATAAGCTTCTGAAGTGAAAATATCCACTTTTTAAAAAACTTTCTTTTTTTTTAGTTCTGTGTGTCAAAAATGTTCATTCTGTGAGTAACAGTGTGAAAGTGACAAACATGAGTGAATTGTCACGATATGACTGAATTGGAGTAAATTTGCTGCTATCTCCGCCAGGAAGCGAGCTAGAGCGCTGTAACTGTGGCTATACGCACTTTCATGAAAACACGCTTCTTTGAGGTTTTAAGCTCAGAACGTGAATCTGTGCATGTTTCTGGCCTGGGAACTGCTTCAGATCACTGTGGAAAGCATATATGGTATCGAATGGTCCTTTATGCATGTATTGCCATTGGGAAGTGAATATAAGCTTCTGAAGTGAATATATCCACTTTTTAAAAAACTTTCTTTTTTTTTAGTTCTGTGTGTCAATAATGTTCATTCTGTGAGTAACAGTGGAAAAGTAACAGTCATGAGTGAATTGTCACGATATGACTGAATTGGAGTAAATTTGCTGCTATCTCCGCCAGGAAGCGAGCTAGAGCGCTGAAACTGTGGCTGTACGCACTTTCATGAAAACACGCTTCTTTGAGGTTTTAAGCTCGGATCGTGAATCTGTGCATGTTTCTGGCCTGGGAACTGCTTCAGATCACTGTGGAATGCATATATGGTATCAATTGGTGCAATGTGCTTGTCTTGTCATAGGGAAGTGAATATAAGCTTCTGAAGTGAAAATATCCACTTTTTAAAAAACTTTCTTTTTTTTTAGTTCTGTGTGTCAAAAATGTTCATTCTGTGAGTAACAGTGTGAAAGTGACAAACATGAGTGAATTGTCACGATATGACTGAATTGGAGTAAATTTGCTGCTATCTCCGCCAGGAAGCGAGCTAGAGCGCTGTAACTGTGGCTATACGCACTTTCATGAAAACACGCTTCTTTGAGGTTTTAAGCTCAGAACATGAATCTGTGCATGTTTCTGGCCTGGGAACTGCTTCAGATCACTGTGGAAAGCATATATGGTATCGAATGGTCCTTTGTGCATGTATTGCCATTGGGAAGTGAATATAAGCTTCTGAAGTGAATATATCTACTTTTTAAAAAACTTTCTTTTTTTTTAGTTCTGTGTCAAAAAAGTTCATTCTGTGAGTAACAGTGGAAAAGTAACAGTCATGAGTGAATTGTCACGATATGACTGAATTGGAGTAAATTTGCTGCTATCTCCGCCAGGAAGCGAGCTAGAGCCCTGAAACTGTGGCTATACGCACTTTCATGAAAACACACTTCTTTGAGGTTTTAATCTCGGAACGTGAATCTGTGCATGCTTCTGGCCTGGGAACTGCTTCAGATCACTGTGGAATGCATATATGGTATCAATTGGTGCAATGTGCTTGTCTTGTCATAGGGAAGTGAATATAAGCTTCTGAAGTGAAAATATCCACTTTTTAAAAAACTTTCTTTTTTTTTTAGTTCTGTGTGTCAAAAATGTTCATTCTGTGAGTAACAGTGGAAAAAAAACAGGCATGAGTGAATTGTCACGATATGACTGATTTGGAGTCAATTTGATGCTATCTCCGCCAGGAAGCGAGCTGGAGCGCTGAAACTGTGGCTATACGCACTTTCATGAAAACACGCTTCTTTGAGGTTTTAAGCTCAGAACGTGAATCTGTGCATGTTTCTGGCCTGGGAACTGCTTCAGATCACTGTGGAAAGCATATATGGTATCGAATGGTCCTTTGTGCATGTATTGCCATTGGGAAGTGAATATAAGCTTCTGAAGTGAATATATCCACTTTTTAAAAAACTTTCTTTTTTTTTTAGTTCTGTGTGTCAATAATGTTCATTCTGTGAGTAAGAGTGGAAAAGTAACAGTCATGAGTGAATTGTCACGATATGACTGAATTGGAGTAAATTTGATGCTATCTCCACCAGGAAGCGAGATAGAGCGCTGAAACTGTGGCTATACGCACTTTCATGAAAACACGCTTCTTTGAGGTTTTAAGCTCGGAACGTGAATCTGTGCATGTTTCTGGCCTGGGAACTGCTTCAGATCACTGTGGAATGCATATATGGTATCAATTGGTGCAATGTGTTTGTCTTGTCATACGGAAGTGAATATAAGCTTCTGAAGTGAAAATATCCACTTTTTAAAAAACTTTCTTTTTTTTTAGTTCTGTGTGTCAAAAATGTTCATTCTGTGAGTAACAGTGTGAAAGTGACAAACATGAGTGAATTGTCACGATATGACAGAATTGGAGTAAATTTGCTGCTATCTCCGCCAGGAAGCGAGCTAGAGCGCTGTAACTGTGGCTATACGCACTTTCATGAAAACACGCTTCTTTGAGGTTTTAAGCTCAGAACGTGAATCTGTGCATGTTTCTGGCCTGGGAACTGCTTCAGATCACTGTGGAATGCATATATCGTATCAATTGGTGCAATGTGCTTGTCTTGTCATAGGGAAGTGAATATAAGCTTCTGAAGTGAAAATATCCACTTTTTAAAAAACTTTCTTTTTTTTTAGTTCTGTGTGTCAAAAATGTTCATTCTGTGAGTAACAGTGTGAAAGTGACAAACATGAGTGAATTGTCACGATATGACTGAATTGGAGTAAATTTGCTGCTATCTCCGCCAGGAAGCGAGCTAGAGCGCTGTAACTGTGGCTATACGCACTTTCATGAAAACACGCTTCTTTGAGGTTTTAAGCTCAGAACGTGAATCTGTGCATGTTTCTGGCCTGGGAACTGCTTCAGATCACTGTGGAAAGCATATATGGTATCGTATGGTCCTTTGTGCATGTATTGCCATTGGGAAGTGAATATAAGCTTCTGAAGTGAATATATCCACTTTTTAAAAAACTTTCTTTTTTTTTAGTTCTGTGTGTCAATAATGTTCATTCTGTGAGTAACAGTGGAAAAGTAACAGTCATGAGTGAATTGTCACGATATGACTGAATTGGAGTAAATTTGCTGCTATCTCCGCCAGGAAGCGAGCTAGAGCGCTGAAACTGTGGCTGTACGCACTTTCATGAAAACACGCTTCTTTGAGGTTTTAAGCTCGGATCGTGAATCTGTGCATGTTTCTGGCCTGGGAACTGCTTCAGATCACTGTGGAATGCATATATGGTATCAATTGGTGCAATGTGCTTGTCTTGTCATAGGGAACTGAATATAAGCTTCTGAAGTGAAAATATCCACTTTTTAAAAAACTTTCTTTTTTTTTAGTTCTGTGTGTCAAAAATGTTCATTCTGTGAGTAACAGTGTGAAAGTGACAAACATGAGTGAATTGTCACGATATGACTGAATTGGAGTAAATTTGCTGCTATCTCCGCCAGGAAGCGAGCTAGAGCGCTGTAACTGTGGCTATACGCACTTTCATGAAAACACGCTTCTTTGAGGTTTTAAGCTCAGAACATGAATCTGTGCATGTTTCTGGCCTGGGAACTGCTTCAGATCACTGTGGAAAGCATATATGGTATCGAATGGTCCTTTGTGCATGTATTGCCATTGGGAAGTGAATATAAGCTTCTGAAGTGAATATATCCACTTTTTAAAAAACTTTCTTTTTTTTTAGTTCTGTGTCAAAAAAGTTCATTCTGTGAGTAACAGTGGAAAAGTAACAGTCATGAGTGAATTGTCACGATATGACTGAATTGGAGTAAATTTGCTGCTATCTCCGCCAGGAAGCGAGCTAGAGCCCTGAATCTGTGGCTATACGCACTTTCATGAAAACACACTTCTTTGAGGTTTTAATCTCGGAACGTGAATCTGTGCATGCTTCTGGCCTGGGAACTGCTTCAGATCACTGTGGAATGCATATATGGTATCAATTGGTGCAATGTGCTTGTCTTGTCATAGGGAAGTGAATATAAGCTTCTGAAGTGAAAATATCCACTTTTTAAAAAACTTTCTTTTTTTTTTAGTTCTGTGTGTCAAAAATGTTCATTCTGTGAGTAACAGTGGAAAAAAAACAGGCATGAGTGAATTGTCACGATATGACTGATTTGGAGTCAATTTGATGCTATCTCCGCCAGGAAGCGAGCTAGAGCGCTGAAACTGTGGCTATACGCACTTTCATGAAAACACGCTTCTTTGAGGTTTTAAGCTCAGAACGTGAATCTGTGCATGTTTCTGGCCTGGGAACTGCTTCAGATCACTGTGGAAAGCATATATGGTATTGAATGGTCCTTTGTGCATGTATTGCCATTGGGAAGTGAATATAAGCTTCTGAAGTGAAAATATCCACTTTTTAAAAAACTTTCTTTTTTTTTTAGTTCTGTGTGTCAAAAATGTTCATTCTGTGAGTAACAGTGGAAAAAAAACAGGCATGAGTGAATTGTCACGATATGACTGATTTGGAGTCAATTTGATGCTATCTCCGCCAGGAAGCGAGCTGGAGCGCTGAAACTGTGGCTATACGCACTTTCATGAAAACACGCTTCTTTGAGGTTTTAAGCTCAGAACGTGAATCTGTGCATGTTTCTGGCCTGGGAACTGCTTCAGATCACTGTGGAAAGCATATATGGTATCGAATGGTCCTTTGTGCATGTATTGCCATTGGGAAGTGAATATAAGCTTCTGAAGTGAATATATCCACTTTTTAAAAAACTTTCTTTTTTTTTTAGTTCTGTGTGTCAATAATGTTCATTCTGTGAGTAAGAGTGGAAAAGTAACAGTCATGAGTGAATTGTCACGATATGACTGAATTGGAGTAAATTTGATGCTATCTCCACCAGGAAGCGAGATAGAGCGCTGAAACTGTGGCTATACGCACTTTCATGAAAACACGCTTCTTTGAGGTTTTAAGCTCGGAACGTGAATCTGTGCATGTTTCTGGCCTGGGAACTGCTTCAGATCACTGTGGAATGCATATATGGTATCAATTGGTGCAATGTGTTTGTCTTGTCATACGGAAGTGAATATAAGCTTCTGAAGTGAAAATATCCACTTTTTAAAAAACTTTCTTTTTTTTTAGTTCTGTGTGTCAAAAATGTTCATTCTGTGAGTAACAGTGTGAAAGTGACAAACATGAGTGAATTGTCACGATATGACAGAATTGGAGTAAATTTGCTGCTATCTCCGCCAGGAAGCGAGCTAGAGCGCTGTAACTGTGGCTATACGCACTTTCATGAAAACACGCTTCTTTGAGGTTTTAAGCTCAGAACGTGAATCTGTGCATGTTTCTGGCCTGGGAACTGCTTCAGATCACTGTGGAATGCATATATCGTATCAATTGGTGCAATGTGCTTGTCTTGTCATAGGGAAGTGAATATAAGCTTCTGAAGTGAAAATATCCACTTTTCAAAAAACTTTCTTTTTTTTTAGTTCTGTGTGTCAAAAATGTTCATTCTGTGAGTAACAGTGTGAAAGTGACAAACATGAGTGAATTGTCACGATATGACTGAATTGGAGTAAATTTGCTGCTATCTCCGCCAGGAAGCGAGCTAGAGCGCTGTAACTGTGGCTATACGCACTTTCATGAAAACACGCTTCTTTGAGGTTTTAAGCTCAGAACGTGAATCTGTGCATGTTTCTGGCCTGGGAACTGCTTCAGATCACTGTGGAAAGCATATATGGTATCGAATGGTCCTTTGTGCATGTATTGCCATTGGGAAGTGAATATAAGCTTCTGAAGTGAATATATCCACTTTTTAAAAAACTTTCTTTTTTTTTAGTTCTGTGTCAAAAAAGTTCATTCTGTGAGTAACAGTGGAAAAGTAACAGTCATGAGTGAATTGTCACGATATGACTGAATTGGAGTAAATTTGCTGCTATCTCCGCCAGGAAGCGAGCTAGAGCCCTGAATCTGTGGCTATACGCACTTTCATGAAAACACACTTCTTTGAGGTTTTAATCTCGGAACGTGAATCTGTGCATGCTTCTGGCCTGGGAACTGCTTCAGATCACTGTGGAATGCATATATGGTATCAATTGGTGCAATGTGCTTGTCTTGTCATAGGGAAGTGAATATAAGCTTCTGAAGTGAAAATATCCACTTTTTAAAAAACTTTCTTTTTTTTTTAGTTCTGTGTGTCAAAAATGTTCATTCTGTGAGTAACAGTGGAAAAAAAACAGGCATGAGTGAATTGTCACGATATGACTGATTTGGAGTCAATTTGATGCTATCTCCGCCAGGAAGCGAGCTAGAGCGCTGAAACTGTGGCTATACGCACTTTCATGAAAACACGCTTCTTTGAGGTTTTAAGCTCAGAACGTGAATCTGTGCATGTTTCTGGCCTGGGAACTGCTTCAGATCCCTTTGGAAAGCATATATGGTATCGAATGGTACTCTGTGCATGTATTGCCATTGGGAAGTGAATATAAGCTTCTGAAGTGAAAATATCCACTTTTTAAAAAACTTTCTTTTTTTAGTTCTGTGTGTCAAAAATGTTCATTCTGTGAGTAACAGTGGAAAAAAAACAGGCATGAGTGAATTGTCACGATATGACTGATTTGGAGTTAATATGCTGCTATCTCTGTAAGGAAGCGAGCTAGAGCGCTGAAACTGTGGCTAAACGCACTTTCATGAAAACACGCTTCTTTGAGGTTTTAAGCTCAGAACATGAATCTGTGCAAGTTCCTGGCCTGGGAACTGCTTCAGATCACTGTGGAATGCATATATGGTATCAATTGGTGCAATGTGCTTGTCTTGTCATAGAGAAGTGAATATAAGCTTCTGAAGTGAAAATATCCACTTTTTAAAAAACTTTCTTACTTTTAGTTCTGTGTGTCAAAAATGTTCATTCTGTGAGTAACAGTGGGAAAGTGACAAACATGAGTGAATTGTCACGATATGACAGAATTGGAGTAAATTTGCTGCTATCTCCGCCAGGAAGCGAGCTAGAGCGCTGTAACTGTGGCTATACGCACTTTCATGAAAACACGCTTCTTTGAGGTTTTAAGCTCAGAACGTGAATCTGTGCATGTTTCTGGCCTGGGAACTGCTTCAGATCACTGTGGAATGCATATATGGTATCAATTGGTGCAATGTGCTTGTCTTGTCATAGGGAAGTGAATATAAGCTTCTGAAGTGAAAATATCCACTTTTTAAAAAACTTTCTTTTTTTTTAGTTCTGTGTGTCAAAAATGTTCATTCTGTGAGTAACAGTGTGAAAGTGACAAACATGAGTGAATTGTCACGATATGACTGAATTGGAGTAAATTTGCTGCTATCTCCGCCAGGAAGCGAGCTAGAGCGCTGTAACTGTGGCTATACGCACTTTCATGAAAACACGCTTCTTTGAGGTTTTAAGCTCAGAACGTGAATCTGTGCATGTTTCTGGCCTGGGAACTGCTTCAGATCACTGTGGAAAGCATATATGGTATCGAATGGTCCTTTGTGCATGTATTGCCATTGGGAAGTGAATATAAGCTTCTGAAGTGAATATATCCACTTTTTAAAAAACTTTCTTTTTTTTTAGTTCTGTGTGTCAATAATGTTCATTCTGTGAGTAACAGTGGAAAAGTAACAGTCATGAGTGAATTGTCACGATATGACTGAATTGGAGTAAATTTGCTGCTATCTCCGCCAGGAAGCGAGCTAGAGCGCTGAAACTGTGGCTATACGCACTTTCATGAAAACACGCTTCTTTGAGGTTTTAAGCTCGGATCGTGAATCTGTGCATGTTTCTGGCCTGGGAACTGCTTCAGATCACTGTGGAATGCATATATGGTATCAATTGGTGCAATGTGCTTGTCTTGTCATAGGGAAGTGAATATAAGCTTCTGAAGTGAAAATATCCACTTTTTAAAAAACTTTCTTTTTTTTTAGTTCTGTGTGTCAAAAATGTTCATTCTGTGAGTAACAGTGTGAAAGTGACAAACATGAGTGAATTGTCACGATATGACTGAATTGGAGTAAATTTGCTGCTATCTCCGCCAGGAAGCGAGCTAGAGCCCTGAAACTGTTGCTATACGCACTTTCATGAAAACACACTTCTTTGAGGTTTTAATCTCGGAACGTGAATCTGTGCATGCTTCTGGCCTGGGAACTGCTTCAGATCACTGTGGAATGCATATATGGTATCAATTGGTGCAATGTGCTTGTCTTGTCATAGGGAAGTGAATATAAGCTTCTGAAGTGAAAATATCCACTTTTTAAAAAACTTTCTTTTTTTTTTAGTTCTGTGTGTCAAAAATGTTCATTCTGTGAGTAACAGTGGAAAAAAAACAGGCATGAGTGAATTGTCACGATATGACTGATTTGGAGTAAATTTGCTGCTATCTCCGCCAGGAAGCGAGCTAGAGCGCTGTAACTGTGGCTATACGCACTTTCATGAAAACACACTTCTTTGAGGTTTTAATCTCGGAACGTGAATCTGTGCATGCTTCTGGCCTGGGAACTGCTTCAGATCACTGTGGAATGCATATATGGTATCAATTGGTGCAATGTGCTTGTCTTGTCATAGGGAAGTGAATATAAGCTTCTGAAGTGAATATATCCACTTTTTAAAAAACTTTCTTTTTTTTTAGTTCTGTGTGTCAAAAATGTTCATTCTGTGAGTAACAGTGTGAAAGTGACAAACATGAGTGAATTGTCACGATATGACTGAATTGGAGTAAATTTGCTGCTATCTCCGCCAGGAAGCGAGCTAGAGCGCTGTAACTGTGGCTATACGCACTTTCATGAAAACACGCTTCTTTGAAGTTTTAAGCTCAGAACGTGAATCTGTGCATGTTTCTGGCCTGGGAACTGCTTCAGATCACTGTGGAAAGCATATATGGTATCGAATGGTCCTTTGTGCATGTATTGCCATTGGGAAGTGAATATAAGCTTCTAAAGTGAATATATCCACTTTGTAAAAAACTTTCTTTTTTTTTTAGTTCTGTGTGTCAATAATGTTCATTCTGTGAGTAACAGTGGAAAAGTAACAGTCATGAGTGAATTGTCACGATATGACTGAATTGGAGTAAATTTGCTGCTATCTCCGCCAGGAAGCGAGCTAGAGCGCTGAAACTGTGGCTATACGCACTTTCATGAAAACACGCTTCTTTGAGGTTTTAAGCTCGGAACGTGAATCTGTGCATGTTTCTGGCCTGGGAACTGCTTCAGATCACTGTGGAATGCATATATAGTATCGATTGGTGCAATGTGCTTGTCTTGTCATAGGGAAGTGAATATAAGCTTCTGAAGTGAAAATATCCACTTTTTAAAAAACTTTCTTTTTTTTTAGTTCTGTGTGTCAAAAATGTTCATTCTGTGAGTAACAGAGTGAAAGTGACAAACATGAGTGAATTGTCACGATATGACTGAATTGGAGTAAATTTGCTGCTATCTCCGCCAGGAAGCGAGCTAGAGCGCTGAAACTGTGGCTATACGCACTTTCATGAAAACACGCTTCTTTGAGGTTTTAAGCTCAGAACGTGAATCTTTGCATGTTTCTGGCCTGGGAACTGCTTCAGATCACTGTGGAATGCATATATAGTATCAATTGGTGCAATGTGCTTGTCTTGTCATAGGGAAGTGAATATAAGCTTCTGAAGTGTAAATATCCACTTTTTAAAAAACTTTCTTTTTTTTTAGTTCTGTGTGTCAAAAATGTTCATTCTGTGAGTAACAGTGTGAAAGTGACAAACATGAGTGAATTGTTAGATATGACTGAATTGGATTAAATTTGCTGCTATCTCCGCCAGGAAGCGAGCTAGAGCGCTGTAACTGTGGCTATACGCACTTTCATGAAAACACGCTTCTTTGAGGTTTTAAGCTCAGAACGTGAATCTGTGCATGTTTCTGGCCTGGGAACTGCTTCAGATCACTGTGGAAAGCATATATGGTATCGAATGGTCCTTTGTGCATGTATTGCCATTGGGAAGTGAATATAAGCTTCTGAAGTGAATATATCCACTTTTTAAAAAACTTTCTTTTTTTTTAGTTCTGTGTGTCAAAAATGTTCATTCTGTGAGTAACAGTGTGAAAGTGACAAACATGAGTGAATTGTCACGATATGACTGAATTGGAGTAAATTTGCTGCTATCTCCGCCAGGAAGCGAGCTAGAGCGCTGTAACTGTGGCTATACGCACTTTCATGAAAACACGCTTCTTTGAGGTTTTAAGCTCAGAACGTGAATCTGTGCATGTTTCTGGCTTGGGAACTGCTTCAGATCACTGTGGAATGCATATATGGTATCAATTGGTGCAATGTGCTTGTCTTGTCATAGGGAAGTGAAGAAAAGCTTCTGAAGTGAAAAAATCCACTTTTTAAAAAACTTTCTTTTTTTAAGTTCTGTGTGTCAAAAATGTTCATTCTGTGAGTAACAGTGGAAAAAAAACAGGCATGAGTGAATTGTCACGATATGACTGATTTGGAGTAAATTTGATGCTATCTCCGCCAGGAAGCGAGCTAGAGCCCTGAAACTGTGGCTATACGCACTTTCATGAAAACACACTTCTTTGAGGTTTTAATCTCGGAACGTGAATCTGTGCATGCTTCTGGCCTGGGAACTGCTTCAGATCACTGTGGAATGCATATATGGTATCAATTGGTGCAATGTGCTTGTCTTGTCATAGGGAAGTGAATATAAGCTTCTGAAGTGAAAATATCCACTTTTTAAAAAACTTTCTTTTTTTTTTAGTTCTGTGTGTCAAAAATGTTCATTCTGTGAGTAACAGTGGAAAAAAAACAGGCATGAGTGAATTGTCACGATATGACTGATTTGGAGTAAATTTGATGCTATCTCCGCCAGGAAGCGAGCTAGAGCGCTGAAACTGTGGCTATACGCACTTTCATGAAAACACGCTTCTTTGAGGTTTTAAGCTCAGAACGTGAATCTGTGCATGTTTCTGGCCTGGGAACTGCTTCAGATCACTGTGGAAAGCATATATGGTATCGAATGGTCCTTTGTGCATGTATTGCCATTGGGAAGTGAATATAAGCTTCTGAAGTGAATATATCCACTTTTTAAAAAACTTTCTTTTTTTTTTAGTTCTGTGTGTCAATAATGTTCATTCTGTGAGTAAGAGTGGAAAAGTAACAGTCATGAGTGAATTGTCACGATATGACTGAATTGGAGTAAATTTGATGCTATCTCCGCCAGGAAGCGAGATAGAGCGCTGAAACTGTGGCTATACGCACTTTCATGAAAACACGCTTCTTTGAGGTTTTAAGCTCGGAACGTGAATCTGTGCATGTTTCTGGCCTGGGAACTGCTTCAGATCACTGTGGAATGCATATATAGTATCAATTGGTGCAATGTGCTTGTCTTGTCATACGGAAGTGAATATAAGCTTCTGAAGTGAAAATATCCACTTTTTAAAAAACTTTCTTTTTTTTTAGTTCTGTGTGTCAAAAATGTTCATTCTGTGAGTAACAGTGTGAAAGTGACAAACATGAGTGAATTGTCACGATATGACAGAATTGGAGTAAATTTCTGCTATCTCCGCCAGGAAGCGAGCTAGAGCGCTGTAACTGTGGCTATACGCACTTTCATGAAAACACGCTTCTTTGAGGTTTTAAGCTCAGAACGTGAATCTGTGCATGTTTCTGGCCTGGGAACTGCTTCAGATCACTGTGGAATGCATATATGGTATCAATTGGTGCAATGTGCTTGTCTTGTCATAGGGAAGTGAATATAAGCTTCTGAAGTGAAAATATCCACTTTTTAAAAAACTTTCTTTTTTTTTAGTTCTGTGTGTCAAAAATGTTCATTCTGTGAGTAACAGTGTGAAAGTGACAAACATGAGTGAATTGTCACGATATGACTGAATTGGAGTAAATTTGCTGCTATCTCCGCCAGGAAGCGAGCTAGAGCCCTGAAACTGTGGCTATACGCACTTTCATGAAAACACACTTCTTTGAGGTTTTAATCTCGGAACGTGAATCTGTGCATGCTTCTGGCCTGGGAACTGCTTCAGATCACTGTGGAATGCATATATGGTATCAATTGGTGCAATGTGCTTGTCTTGTCATAGGGAAGTGAATATAAGCTTCTGAAGTGAAAATATCCACTTTTTAAAAAACTTTCTTTTTTTTTTAGTTCTGTGTGTCAAAAATGTTCATTCTGTGAGTAACAGTGGAAAAAAAACAGGCATGAGTGAATTGTCACGATATGACTGATTTGGAGTAAATTTGCTGCTATCTCCGCCAGGAAGCGAGCTAGAGCGCTGTAACTGTGGCTATACGCACTTTCATGAAAACACACTTCTTTGAGGTTTTAATCTCGGAACGTGAATCTGTGCATGCTTCTGGCCTGGGAACTGCTTCAGATCACTGTGGAATGCATATATGGTATCAATTGGTGCAATGTGCTTGTCTTGTCATAGGGAAGTGAATATAAGCTTCTGAAGTGAATATATCCACTTTTTAAAAAACTTTCTTTTTTTTTAGTTCTGTGTGTCAAAAATGTTCATTCTGTGAGTAACAGTGTGAAAGTGACAAACATGAGTGAATTGTCACGATATGACTGAATTGGAGTAAATTTGCTGCTATCTCCGCCAGGAAGCGAGCTAGAGCGCTGTAACTGTGGCTATACGCACTTTCATGAAAACACGCTTCTTTGAGGTTTTAAGCTCAGAACGTGAATCTGTGCATGTTTCTGGCTTGGGAACTGCTTCAGATCACTGTGGAATGCATATATGGTATCAATTGGTGCAATGTGCTTGTCTTGTCATAGGGAAGTGAAGAAAAGCTTCTGAAGTGAAAAAATCCACTTTTTAAAAAACTTTCTTTTTTTAAGTTCTGTGTGTCAAAAATGTTCATTCTGTGAGTAACAGTGGAAAAAAAACAGGCATGAGTGAATTGTCACGATATGACTGATTTGGAGTAAATTTGATGCTATCTCCGCCAGGAAGCGAGCTAGAGCCCTGAAACTGTGGCTATACGCACTTTCATGAAAACACACTTCTTTGAGGTTTTAATCTCGGAACGTGAATCTGTGCATGCTTCTGGCCTGGGAACTGCTTCAGATCACTGTGGAATGCATATATGGTATCAATTGGTGCAATGTGCTTGTCTTGTCATAGGGAAGTGAATATAAGCTTCTGAAGTGAATATATCCACTTTTTAAAAAACTTTCTTTTTTTTTAGTTCTGTGTGTCAAAAATGTTCATTCTGTGAGTAACAGTGTGAAAGTGACAAACATGAGTGAATTGTCACGATATGACTGAATTGGAGTAAATTTGCTGCTATCTCCGCCAGGAAGCGAGCTAGAGCGCTGTAACTGTGGCTATACGCACTTTCATGAAAACACGCTTCTTTGAAGTTTTAAGCTCAGAACGTGAATCTGTGCATGTTTCTGGCCTGGGAACTGCTTCAGATCACTGTGGAAAGCATATATGGTATCGAATGGTCCTTTGTGCATGTATTGCCATTGGGAAGTGAATATAAGCTTCTGAAGTGAATATATCCACTTTTTAAAAAACTTTCTTTTTTTTTTAGTTCTGTGTGTCAATAATGTTCATTCTGTGAGTAACAGTGGAAAAGTAACAGTCATGAGTGAATTGTCACGATATGACTGAATTGGAGTAAATTTGCTGCTATCTCCGCCAGGAAGCGAGCTAGAGCGCTGAAACTGTGGCTATACGCACTTTCATGAAAACACGCTTCTTTGAGGTTTTAAGCTCGGAACGTGAATCTGTGCATGTTTCTGGCCTGGGAACTGCTTCAGATCACTGTGGAATGCATATATAGTATCGATTGGTGCAATGTGCTTGTCTTGTCATAGGGAAGTGAATATAAGCTTCTGAAGTGAAAATATCCACTTTTTAAAAAACTTTCTTTTTTTTTAGTTCTGTGTGTCAAAAATGTTCATTCTGTGAGTAACAGAGTGAAAGTGACAAACATGAGTGAATTGTCACGATATGACTGAATTGGAGTAAATTTGCTGCTATCTCCGCCAGGAAGCGAGCTAGAGCGCTGAAACTGTGGCTATACGCACTTTCATGAAAACACGCTTCTTTGAGGTTTTAAGCTCAGAACGTGAATCTTTGCATGTTTCTGGCCTGGGAACTGCTTCAGATCACTGTGGAATGCATATATAGTATCAATTGGTGCAATGTGCTTGTCTTGTCATAGGGAAGTGAATATAAGCTTCTGAAGTGTAAATATCCACTTTTTAAAAAACTTTCTTTTTTTTTAGTTCTGTGTGTCAAAAATGTTCATTCTGTGAGTAACAGTGTGAAAGTGACAAACATGAGTGAATTGTTAGATATGACTGAATTGGATTAAATTTGCTGCTATCTCCGCCAGGAAGCGAGCTAGAGCGCTGTAACTGTGGCTATACGCACTTTCATGAAAACGCGCTTCTTTGAGGTTTTAAGCTCAGAACGTGAATCTGTGCATGTTTCTGGCCTGGGAACTGCTTCAGATCACTGTGGAAAGCATATATGGTATCGAATGGTCCTTTGTGCATGTATTGCCATTGGGAAGTGAATATAAGCTTCTGAAGTGAATATATCCACTTTTTAAAAAACTTTCTTTTTTTTTAGTTCTGTGTGTCAAAAATGTTCATTCTGTGAGTAACAGTGTGAAAGTGACAAACATGAGTGAATTGTCACGATATGACTGAATTGGAGTAAATTTGCTGCTATCTCCGCCAGGAAGCGAGCTAGAGCGCTGTAACTGTGGCTATACGCACTTTCATGAAAACACGCTTCTTTGAGGTTTTAAGCTCAGAACGTGAATCTGTGCATGTTTCTGGCTTGGGAACTGCTTCAGATCACTGTGGAATGCATATATGGTATCAATTGGTGCAATGTGCTTGTCTTGTCATAGGGAAGTGAAGAAAAGCTTCTGAAGTGAAAAAATCCACTTTTTAAAAAACTTTCTTTTTTTAAGTTCTGTGTGTCAAAAATGTTCATTCTGTGAGTAACAGTGGAAAAAAAACAGGCATGAGTGAATTGTCACGATATGACTGATTTGGAGTAAATTTGATGCTATCTCCGCCAGGAAGCGAGCTAGAGCCCTGAAACTGTGGCTATACGCACTTTCATGAAAACACACTTCTTTGAGGTTTTAATCTCGGAACGTGAATCTGTGCATGCTTCTGGCCTGGGAACTGCTTCAGATCACTGTGGAATGCATATATGGTATCAATTGGTGCAATGTGCTTGTCTTGTCATAGGGAAGTGAATATAAGCTTCTGAAGTGAAAATATCCACTTTTTAAAAAACTTTCTTTTTTTTTTAGTTCTGTGTGTCAAAAATGTTCATTCTGTGAGTAACAGTGGAAAAAAAACAGGCATGAGTGAATTGTCACGATATGACTGATTTGGAGTAAATTTGATGCTATCTCCGCCAGGAAGCGAGCTAGAGCGCTGAAACTGTGGCTATACGCACTTTCATGAAAACACGCTTCTTTGAGGTTTTAAGCTCAGAACGTGAATCTGTGCATGTTTCTGGCCTGGGAACTGCTTCAGATCACTGTGGAAAGCATATATGGTATCGAATGGTCCTTTGTGCATGTATTGCCATTGGGAAGTGAATATAAGCTTCTGAAGTGAATATATCCACTTTTTAAAAAACTTTCTTTTTTTTTTAGTTCTGTGTGTCAATAATGTTCATTCTGTGAGTAAGAGTGGAAAAGTAACAGTCATGAGTGAATTGTCACGATATGACTGAATTGGAGTAAATTTGATGCTATCTCCGCCAGGAAGCGAGATAGAGCGCTGAAACTGTGGCTATACGCACTTTCATGAAAACACGCTTCTTTGAGGTTTTAAGCTCGGAACGTGAATCTGTGCATGTTTCTGGCCTGGGAACTGCTTCAGATCACTGTGGAATGCATATATAGTATCAATTGGTGCAATGTGCTTGTCTTGTCATACGGAAGTGAATATAAGCTTCTGAAGTGAAAATATCCACTTTTTAAAAAACTTTCTTTTTTTTTAGTTCTGTGTGTCAAAAATGTTCATTCTGTGAGTAACAGTGTGAAAGTGACAAACATGAGTGAATTGTCACGATATGACAGAATTGGAGTAAATTTCTGCTATCTCCGCCAGGAAGCGAGCTAGAGCGCTGTAACTGTGGCTATACGCACTTTCATGAAAACACGCTTCTTTGAGGTTTTAAGCTCAGAACGTGAATCTGTGCATGATTCTGGCCTGGGAACTGCTTCAGATCACTGTGGAATGCATATATGGTATCAATTGGTGCAATGTGCTTGTCTTGTCATAGGGAAGTGAATATAAGCTTCTGAAGTGAAAATATCCACTTTTTAAAAAACTTTCTTTTTTTTTAGTTCTGTGTGTCAAAAATGTTCATTCTGTGAGTAACAGTGTGAAAGTGACAAACATGAGTGAATTGTCACGATATGACTGAATTGGAGTAAATTTGCTGCTATCTCCGCCAGGAAGCGAGCTAGAGCGCTGTAACTGTGGCTATACGCACTTTCATGAAAACACGCTTCTTTGAGGTTTTAAGCTCAGAACGTGAATCTGTGCATGTTTCTGGCCTGGGAACTGCTTCAGATCACTGTGGAAAGCATATATGGTATCGAATGGTCCTTTGTGCATGTATTGCCATTGGGAAGTGAATATAAGCTTCTGAAGTGAATATATCCACTTTTTAAAAAACTTTCTTTTTTTTTAGTTCTGTGTGTCAATAATGTTCATTCTGTGAGTAACAGTGGAAAAGTAACAGTCATGAGTGAATTGTCACGATATGACTGAATTGGAGTAAATTTGCTGCTATCTCCGCCAGGAAGCGAGCTAGAGCGCTGAAACTGTGGCTATACGCACTTTCATGAAAACACGCTTCTTTGAGGTTTTAAGCTCGGATCGTGAATCTGTGCATGTTTCGGGCCTGGGAACTGCTTCAGATCACTGTGGAATGCATATATGGTATCAATTGGTGCAATGTGCTTGTCTTGTCATAGGGAAGTGAATATAAGCTTCTGAAGTGAAAATATCCACTTTTTAAAAAACTTTCTTTTTTTTTAGTTCTGTGTGTCAAAAATGTTCATTCTGTGAGTAACAGTGTGAAAGTGACAAACATGAGTGAATTGTCACGATATGACTGAATTGGAGTAAATTTGCTGCTATCTCCGCCAGGAAGCGAGCTAGAGCGCTGTAACTGTGGCTATACGCACTTTCATGAAAACACGCTTCTTTGAGGTTTTAAGCTCAGAACGTGAATCTGTGCATGTTTCTGGCCTGGGAACTGCTTCAGATCACTGTGGAAAGCATATATGGTATTGAATGGTCCTTTGTGCATGTATTGCCATTGGGAAGTGAATATAAGCTTCTGAAGTGAATATATCCACTTTTTAAAAAACTTTCTTTTTTTTTAGTTCTGTGTCAAAAAAGTTCATTCTGTGAGTAACAGTGGAAAAGTAACAGTCATGAGTGAATTGTCACGATATGACTGAATTGGAGTAAATTTGCTGCTATCTCCGCCAGGAAGCGAGCTAGAGCCCTGAAACTGTGGCTATACGCACTTTCATGAAAACACACTTCTTTGAGGTTTTAATCTCGGAACGTGAATCTGTGCATGCTTCTGGCCTGGGAACTGCTTCAGATCACTGTGGAATGCATATATGGTATCAATTGGTGCAATGTGCTTGTCTTGTCAGAGGGAAGTGAATATAAGCTTCTGAAGTGAAAATATCCACTTTTTAAAAAACTTTCTTTTTTTTTTAGTTCTGTGTGTCAAAAATGTTCATTCTGTGAGTAACAGTGGAAAAAAAACAGGCATGAGTGAATTGTCACGATATGACTGATTTGGAGTAAATTTGCTGCTATCTCCGCCAGGAAGCGAGCTAGAGCGCTGTAACTGTGGCTATACGCACTTTCATGAAAACACACTTCTTTGAGGTTTTAATCTCGGAACGTGAATCTGTGCATGCTTCTGGCCTGGGAACTGCTTCAGATCACTGTGGAATGCATATATGGTATCAATTGGTGCAATGTGCTTGTCTTGTCATAGGGAAGTGAATATAAGCTTCTGAAGTGAATATATCCACTTTTTAAAAAACTTTCTTTTTTTTTAGTTCTGTGTGTCAAAAATGTTCATTCTGTGAGTAACAGTGTGAAAGTGACAAACATGAGTGAATTGTCACGATATGACTGAATTGGAGTAAATTTGCTGCTATCTCCGCCAGGAAGCGAGCTAGAGCGCTGTAACTGTGGCTATACGCACTTTCATGAAAACACGCTTCTTTGAAGTTTTAAGCTCAGAACGTGAATCTGTGCATGTTTCTGGCCTGGGAACTGCTTCAGATCACTGTGGAAAGCATATATGGTATCGAATGGTCCTTTGTGCATGTATTGCCATTGGGAAGTGAATATAAGCTTCTGAAGTGAATATATCCACTTTTTAAAAAACTTTCTTTTTTTTTTAGTTCTGTGTGTCAATAATGTTCATTCTGTGAGTAACAGTGGAAAAGTAACAGTCATGAGTGAATTGTCACGATATGACTGAATTGGAGTAAATTTGCTGCTATCTCCGCCAGGAAGCGAGCTAGAGCGCTGAAACTGTGGCTATACGCACTTTCATGAAAACACGCTTCTTTGAGGTTTTAAGCTCGGAACGTGAATCTGTGCATGTTTCTGGCCTGGGAACTGCTTCAGATCACTGTGGAATGCATATATAGTATCGATTGGTGCAATGTGCTTGTCTTGTCATAGGGAAGTGAATATAAGCTTCTGAAGTGAAAATATCCACTTTTTAAAAAACTTTCTTTTTTTTTAGTTCTGTGTGTCAAAAATGTTCATTCTGTGAGTAACAGAGTGAAAGTGACAAACATGAGTGAATTGTCACGATATGACTGAATTGGAGTAAATTTGCTGCTATCTCCGCCAGGAAGCGAGCTAGAGCGCTGTAACTGTGGCTATACGCACTTTCATGAAAACACGCTTCTTTGAGGTTTTAAGCTCAGAACGTGAATCTGTGCATGTTTCTGGCCTGGGAACTGCTTCAGATCACTGTGGAAAGCATATATGGTATTGAATGGTCCTTTGTGCATGTATTGCCATTGGGAAGTGAATATAAGCTTCTGAAGTGAATATATCCACTTTTTAAAAAACTTTCTTTTTTTTTAGTTCTGTGTCAAAAAAGTTCATTCTGTGAGTAACAGTGGAAAAGTAACAGTCATGAGTGAATTGTCACGATATGACTGAATTGGAGTAAATTTGCTGCTATCTCCGCCAGGAAGCGAGCTAGAGCCCTGAAACTGTGGCTATACGCACTTTCATGAAAACACACTTCTTTGAGGTTTTAATCTCGGAACGTGAATCTGTGCATGCTTCTGGCCTGGGAACTGCTTCAGATCACTGTGGAATGCATATATGGTATCAATTGGTGCAATGTGCTTGTCTTGTCATAGGGAAGTGAATATAAGCTTCTGAAGTGAAAATATCCACTTTTTAAAAAACTTTCTTTTTTTTTTAGTTCTGTGTGTCAAAAATGTTCATTCTGTGAGTAACAGTGGAAAAAAAACAGGCATGAGTGAATTGTCACGATATGACTGATTTGGAGTAAATTTGCTGCTATCTCCGCCAGGAAGCGAGCTAGAGCGCTGTAACTGTGGCTATACGCACTTTCATGAAAACACACTTCTTTGAGGTTTTAATCTCGGAACGTGAATCTGTGCATGCTTCTGGCCTGGGAACTGCTTCAGATCACTGTGGAATGCATATATGGTATCAATTGGTGCAATGTGCTTGTCTTGTCATAGGGAAGTGAATATAAGCTTCTGAAGTGAATATATCCACTTTTTAAAAAACTTTCTTTTTTTTTAGTTCTGTGTGTCAAAAATGTTCATTCTGTGAGTAACAGTGTGAAAGTGACAAACATGAGTGAATTGTCACGATATGACTGAATTGGAGTAAATTTGCTGCTATCTCCGCCAGGAAGCGAGCTAGAGCGCTGTAACTGTGGCTATACGCACTTTCATGAAAACACGCTTCTTTGAAGTTTTAAGCTCAGAACGTGAATCTGTGCATGTTTCTGGCCTGGGAACTGCTTCAGATCACTGTGGAAAGCATATATGGTATCGAATGGTCCTTTGTGCATGTATTGCCATTGGGAAGTGAATATAAGCTTCTGAAGTGAATATATCCACTTTTTAAAAAACTTTCTTTTTTTTTTAGTTCTGTGTGTCAATAATGTTCATTCTGTGAGTAACAGTGGAAAAGTAACAGTCATGAGTGAATTGTCACGATATGACTGAATTGGAGTAAATTTGCTGCTATCTCCGCCAGGAAGCGAGCTAGAGCGCTGAAACTGTGGCTATACGCACTTTCATGAAAACACGCTTCTTTGAGGTTTTAAGCTCGGAACGTGAATCTGTGCATGTTTCTGGCCTGGGAACTGCTTCAGATCACTGTGGAATGCATATATAGTATCGATTGGTGCAATGTGCTTGTCTTGTCATAGGGAAGTGAATATAAGCTTCTGAAGTGAAAATATCCACTTTTTAAAAAACTTTCTTTTTTTTTAGTTCTGTGTGTCAAAAATGTTCATTCTGTGAGTAACAGAGTGAAAGTGACAAACATGAGTGAATTGTCACGATATGACTGAATTGGAGTAAATTTGCTGCTATCTCCGCCAGGAAGCGAGCTAGAGCGCTGAAACTGTGGCTATACGCACTTTCATGAAAACACGCTTCTTTGAGGTTTTAAGCTCAGAACGTGAATCTTTGCATGTTTCTGGCCTGGGAACTGCTTCAGATCACTGTGGAATGCATATATAGTATCAATTGGTGCAATGTGCTTGTCTTGTCATAGGGAAGTGAATATAAGCTTCTGAAGTGTAAATATCCACTTTTTAAAAAACTTTCTTTTTTTTTAGTTCTGTGTGTCAAAAATGTTCATTCTGTGAGTAACAGTGTGAAAGTGACAAACATGAGTGAATTGTCACGATATGACTGAATTGGAGTAAATTTGCTGCTATCTCCGCCAGGAAGCGAGCTAGAGCGCTGTAACTGTGGCTATACGCACTTTCATGAAAACACGCTTCTTTGAGGTTTTAAGCTCAGAACGTGAATCTGTGCATGTTTCTGGCCTGGGAACTGCTTCAGATCACTGTGGAAAGCATATATGGTATCGAATGGTCCTTTGTGCATGTATTGCCATTGGGAAGTGAATATAAGCTTCTGAAGTGAATATATCCACTTTTTAAAAAACTTTCTTTTTTTTTAGTTCTGTGTGTCAAAAATGTTCATTCTGTGAGTAACAGTGTGAAAGTGACAAACATGAGTGAATTGTCACGATATGACTGAATTGGAGTAAATTTGCTGCTATCTCCGCCAGGAAGCGAGCTAGAGCGCTGTAACTGTGGCTATACGCACTTTCATGAAAACACGCTTCTTTGAGGTTTTAAGCTCAGAACGTGAATCTGTGCATGTTTCTGGCTTGGGAACTGCTTCAGATCACTGTGGAATGCATATATGGTATCAATTGGTGCAATGTGCTTGTCTTGTCATAGGGAAGTGAAGAAAAGCTTCTGAAGTGAAAAAATCCACTTTTTAAAAAACTTTCTTTTTTTAAGTTCTGTGTGTCAAAAATGTTCATTCTGTGAGTAACAGTGGAAAAAAAACAGGCATGAGTGAATTGTCACGATATGACTGATTTGGAGTAAATTTGATGCTATCTCCGCCAGGAAGCGAGCTAGAGCGCTGAAACTGTGGCTATACGCACTTTCATGAAAACACGCTTCTTTGAGGTTTTAAGCTCGGAACGTGAATCTGTGCATGTTTCTGGCCTGGGAACTGCTTCAGATCACTGTGGAATGCATATATAGTATCAATTGGTGCAATGTGCTTGTCTTGTCAAAGGGAAGTGAATATAAGCTTCTGAAGTGAAAATATCCACTTTTTAAAAAACTTTCTTTTTCTTTTAGTTCTGTGTGTCAAAAATGTTCATTCTGTGAGTAACAGTGTGAAAGTGACAAACATGAGTGAATTGTCACGATATGACTGAATTGGAGTAAATTTGCTGCTATCTCCGCCAGGAAGCGAGCTAGAGCGCTGAAACATGAACGCACTTTCATGAAAACACGCTTCTTTGAGGTTTTAAGCTCAGAACGTGAATCTGCGCATGTTTCTGGCCTGGGAACTGCTTCAGATCACTGTGGAATGCATATATAGTATCAATTGGTGCAATGTGCTTGTCTTGTCATAGGGAAGTGAATATAAGCTTCTGAAGTGAAAATATCCACCTTTTAAAAAACTTTCTTTTTTTTTAGTTCTGTGTGTCAAAAATGTTCATTCTGTGAGTAACAGTGTGAAAGTGACAAACATGAGTGAATTGTTAGATATGACTGAATTGGAGTAAATTTGCTGCTATCTCCGCCAGGAAGCGAGCTAGAGCGCTGTAACTGTGGCTATACGCACTTTCATGAAAACACGCTTCTTTGAGGTTTTAAGCTCAGAACGTGAATCTGTGCATGTTTCTGGCCTGGGAACTGCTTCAGATCACTGTGGAAAGCATATATGTTATCGAATGGTCCTTTGTGCATGTATTGCCATTGGGAAGTGAATATAAGCTTCTGAAGTGAATATATCCACTTTTTAAAAAACTTTCGTTTTTTTTAGTTCTGTGTGTCAATAATGTTCATTCTGTGAGTAACAGTGGAAAAGTAACAGTCATGAGTGAATTGTCACGATATGACTGAATTGGAGTAAATTTGCTGCTATGTCTGCCAGGAAGCGAGCTAGAGCGCTGAAACTGTGGCTATACGCACTTTCATGAAAACACGCTTCTTTGAGGTTTTAAGCTCGGAACGTGAATCTGTGCATGTTTCTGGCCTGGGAACTGCTTCAGATCACTGTGGAATGCATATATAGTATCAATTGGTGCAATGTGCTTGTCTTGTCATAGGGAAGTGAATATAAGCTTCTGAAGTGAAAATATCCACTTTTTAAAAAACTTTCTTTTTTTTTAGTTCTGTGTGTCAAAAATGTTCATTCTGTGAGTAACAGTGTGAAAGTGACAAACATGAGTGAATTGTCACGATATGACTGAATTGGAGTAAATTTGCTGCTATCTCCGCCAGGAAGCGAGCTAGAGCGCTGTAACTGTGGCTATACGCACTTTCATGAAAACACGCTTCTTTGAAGTTTTAAGCTCAGAACGTGAATCTGTGCATGTTTCTTGCCTGGGAACTGCTTCAGATCACTGTGGAAAGCATATATGGTATCGAATGGTCCTTTGTGCATGTATTGCCATTGGGAAGTGAATATAAGCTTCTGAAGTGAATATATCCACTTTTTAAAAAACTTTCTTTTTTTTTTAGTTCTGTGTGTCAATAATGTTCATTCTGTGAGTAAGAGTGGAAAAGTAACAGTCATGAGTGAATTGTCACGATATGACTGAATTGGAGTAAATTTGCCGCTATCTCCGCCAGGAAGCGAGCTAGAGCGCTGAAACTGTGGCGATACGCACTTTCATGAAAACACGCTTCTTTGAGGTTTTAAGCTCGGAACGTGAATCTGTGCATGTTTCTGGCCTGGGAACTGCTTCAGATCACTGTGGAATGCATATATAGTATCAATTGGTGCAATGTGCTTGTCTTGTCATAGGGAAGTGAATATAAGCTTCTGAAGTGAAAATATCCACTTTTTAAAAAACTTTCTTTTTTTTTAGTTCTGTGTGTCAAAAATGTTCATTCTGTGAGTAACAGTGTGAAAGTGACAAACATGAGTGAATTGTCACGATATGACTGAATTGGAGTAAATTTGCTGCTATCTCCGCCAGGAAGCGAGCTAGAGCGCTGAAACTGTGGCTATACGCACTTTCATGAAAACACGCTTATTTGAGGTTTTAAGCTCAGAACGTGAATCTGTGCATGTTTCTGGCCTGGGAACTGCTTCAGATCACTGTGGAATGCATATATAGTATCAATTGGTGCAATGTGCTTGTCTTGTCATAGGGAAGTGAATATAAGCTTCTGAAGTGAAAATATCCACTTTTTAAAAAACTTTCTTTTTTTTTAGTTCTGTGTGTCAAAAATGTTCATTCTGTGAGTAACAGTGTGAAAGTGACAAACATGAGTGAATAGTTAGATATGACTGAATTGGAGTAAATTTGCTGCTATCTCCGCCAGGAAGCGAGCTAAAGCGCTGTAACTGTGGCTATACGCACTTTCATGAAAACACGCTTCTTTGAGGTTTTAAGCTCAGAACGTGAATCTGTGCATGTTTCTGGCCTGGGAACTGCTTCAGATCACTGTGGAAAGCATATATGGTATCGAATGGTCCTTTGTGCATGTATTGCCATTGGGAAGTGAATATAAGCTTCTGAAGTGAATATATCCACTTTTTAAAAAACTTTCTTTTTTTTTTAGTTCTGTGTGTCAATAATGTTCATTCTGTGAGTAACAGTGGAAAAGTAACAGTCATGAGTGAATTGTCACGATATGACTGAATTGGAGTAAATTTGCTGCTATCTCCGCCAGGAAGCGAGCTAGAGCGCTGAAACTGTGGCTATACGCACTTTCATGAAAACACGCTTCTTTGAGGTTTTAAGCTCGGAACGTGAATCTGTGCATGTTTCTGGCCTGGGAACTGCTTCAGATCACTGTGGAATGCATATATAGTATCAATTGGTGCAATGTGCTTGTCTTGTCATTGGGAAGTGAATATAAGCTTCTGAAGTGAAAATATCCACTTTTTAAAAAACTTTCTTTTTTTTTAGTTCTGTGTGTCAAAAATGTTCATTCTGTGAGTAACAGTGTGAAAGTGACAAACATGAGTGAATTGTCACGATATGACTGAATTGGAGTAAATTTGCTGCTATCTCCGCCAGGAAGCGAGCTAGAGCGCTGTAACTGTGGCTATACGCACTTTCATGAAAACACGCTTCTTTGAGGTTTTAAGCTCAGAACGTGAATCTGTGCATGTTTCTGGCCTGGAAACTGCTTCAGATCACTGTGGAAAGCATATATGGTATCGAATGGTCCTTTGTGCATGTATTGCCATTGGGAAGTGAATATAAGCTTCTGAAGTGAATATATCCACTTTTTAAAAAACTTTCTTTTTTTTTAGTTCTGTGTGTCAATAATGTTCATTCTGTGAGTAACAGTGGAAAAGTAACAGTCATGAGTGAATTGTCACGATATGACTGAATTGGAGTAAATTTGCTGCTATCTCCGCCAGGAAGCGAGCTAGAGCGCTGAAACTGTGGCTATACGCACTTTCATGAAAACACGCTTCTTTGAGGTTTTAAGCTCGGAACGTGAATCTGTGCATGTTTCTGGCCTGGGAACTGCTTCAGATCACTGTGGAATGCATATATAGTATCAATTGGTGCAATGTGCTTGTCTTGTCATAGGGAAGTGAATTTTAGCTTCTGAAGTGAAAATATCCACTTTTTAAAAAACTTTCTTTTTTTTTAGTTCTGTGTGTCAAAAATGTTCATTCTGTGAGTAACAGTGTGAAAGTGACAAACATGAGTGAATTGTCACGATATGACTGAATTGGAGTAAATTTGCTGCTATCTCCGCCAGGAAGCGAGCTAGAGCGCTGTAACTGTGGCTATACGCACTTTCATGAAAACACGCTTCTTTGAGGTTTTAAGCTCAGAACGTGAATCTGTGCATGTTTCTGGCCTGGGAACTGCTTCAGATCACTGTGGAAAGCATATGTGGTATCGAATGGTCCTTTGTGCATGTATTGCCATTGGGAAGTGAATATAAGCTTCTGAAGTGAATATATCCACTTTTTAAAAAACTTTCTTTTTTTTTAGTTCTGTGTGTCAATAATGTTCATTCTGTGAGTAACAGTGTGAAAGTGACAAACATGAGTGAATTGTTAGATATGACTGAATTGGAGTAAATTTGCTGCTATCTCCGCCAGGAAGCGAGCTAGAGCGCTGAAACTGTGGCTATACGCACTTTCATGAAAACACGCTTCTTTGAGGTTTTAAGCTCGGAACGTGAATCTGTGCATGTTTCTGGCCTGGGAACTGCTTCAGATCACTGTGGAATGCATATATAGTATCAATTGGTGCAATGTGCTTGTCTTGTCATAGGGAAGTGAATTTTAGCTTCTGAAGTGAAAATATCCACTTTTTAAAAAACTTTCTTTTTTTTTAGTTCTGTGTGTCAAAAATGTTCATTCTGTGAGTAACAGTGTGAAAGTGACAAACATGAGTGAATTGTCACGATATGACTGAATTGGAGTAAATTTGCTGCTATCTCCGCCAGGAAGCGAGCTAGAGCGCTGAAACTGTGGCTATACGCACTTTCATGAAAACACGCTTATTTGAGGTTTTAAGCTCAGAACGTGAATCTGTGCATGTTTCTGGCCTGGGAACTGCTTCAGATCACTGTGGAATGCATATATAGTATCAATTGGTGCAATGTGCTTGTCTTGTCATAGGGAAGTGAATATAAGCTTCTGAAGTGAAAATATCCACTTTTTAAAAAACTTTCTTTTTTTTTAGTTCTGTGTGTCAAAAATGTTCATTCTGTGAGTAACAGTGTGAAAGTGACAAACATGAGTGAATAGTTAGATATGACTGAATTGGAGTAAATTTGCTGCTATCTCCGCCAGGAAGCGAGCTAAAGCGCTGTAACTGTGGCTATACGCACTTTCATGAAAACACGCTTCTTTGAGGTTTTAAGCTCAGAACGTGAATCTGTGCATGTTTCTGGCCTGGGAACTGCTTCAGATCACTGTGGAAAGCATATATGGTATCGAATGGTCCTTTGTGCATGTATTGCCATTGGGAAGTGAATATAAGCTTCTGAAGTGAATATATCCACTTTTTAAAAAACTTTCTTTTTTTTTTAGTTCTGTGTGTCAATAATGTTCATTCTGTGAGTAACAGTGGAAAAGTAACAGTCATGAGTGAATTGTCACGATATGACTGAATTGGAGTAAATTTGCTGCTATCTCCGCCAGGAAGCGAGCTAGAGCGCTGAAACTGTGGCTATACGCACTTTCATGAAAACACGCTTCTTTGAGGTTTTAAGCTCGGAACGTGAATCTGTGCATGTTTCTGGCCTGGGAACTGCTTCAGATCACTGTGGAATGCATATATAGTATCAATTGGTGCAATGTGCTTGTCTTGTCATAGGGAAGTGAATATAAGCTTCTGAAGTGAAAATATCCACTTTTTAAAAAACGTTCTTTTTTTTTAGTTCTGTGTGTCAAAAATGTTCATTCTGTGAGTAACAGTGTGAAAGTGACAAACATGAGTGAATTGTCACGATATGACTGAATTGGAGTAAATTTGCTGCTATCTCCGCCAGGAAGCGAGCTAGAGCGCTGTAACTGTGGCTATACGCACTTTCATGAAAACACGCTTCTTTGAGGTTTTAAGCTCAGAACGTGAATCTGTGCATGTTTCTGGCCTGGGAACTGCTTCAGATCACTGTGGAAAGCATATATGGTATCGAATGGTCCTTTGTGCATGTATTGCCATTGGGAAGTGAATATAAGCTTCTGAAGTGAATATATCCACTTTTTAAAAAACTTTCTTTTTTTTTAGTTCTGTGTGTCAATAATGTTCATTCTGTGAGTAACAGTGGAAAAGTAACAGTCATGAGTGAATTGTCACGATATGACTGAATTGGAGTAAATTTGCTGCTATCTCCGCCAGGAAGCGAGCTAGAGCGCTGAAACTGTGGCTATACGCACTTTCATGAAAACACGCTTCTTTGAGGTTTTAAGCTCGGAACGTGAATCTGTGCATGTTTCTGGCCTGGGAACTGCTTCAGATCACTGTGGAATGCATATATAGTATCAATTGGTGCAATGTGCTTGTCTTGTCATACGGAAGTGAATTTTAGCTTCTGAAGTGAAAATATCCACTTTTTAAAAAACTTTCTTTTTTTTTAGTTCTGTGTGTCAAAAATGTTCATTCTGTGAGTAACAGTGTGAAAGTGACAAACATGAGTGAATTGTCACGATATGACTGAATTGGAGTAAATTTGCTGCTATCTCCGCAAGGAAGCGAGCTAGAGCGCTGTAACTGTGGCTATACGCACTTTCATGAAAACACGCTTCTTTGAGGTTTTAAGCTCAGAACGTGAATCTGTGCATGTTTCTGGCCTGGGAACTGCTTCAGATCACTGTGGAATGCATATATGGTATCGAATGGTCCTTTGTGCATGTATTGCCATTGGGAAGTGAATATAAGCTTCTGAAGTGAATATATCCACTTTTTAAAAAACTTTCTTTTTTTTTAGTTCTGTGTATCAATAATGTTCATTCTGTGAGTAACAGTGGAAAAGTAACAGTCATGAGTGAATTGTCACGATATGACTGAATTGGAGTAAATTTGCTGCTATCTCTGCCAGGAAGCGAGCTAGAGCGCTGAAACTGTGGCTATACGCACTTTCATGAAAACACGCTTCTTTGAGGTTTTAAGCTCGGAACGTGAATCTGTGCATGTTTCTGGCCTGGGAACTGCTTCAGATCACTGTGGAATGCATATATAGTATCAATTGGTGCAATGTGCTTGTCTTGTCATAGGGAAGTGAATATAAGCTTCTTAAGTGAAAATATCCACTTTTTAAAAAACTTTCTTTTTTTTAGTTCTGTGTGTCAAAAATGTTCATTCGGTGAGTAACAGTGTGAAAGTGACAAACATGAGTGAATTGTCACGATATGACTGAATTGGAGTAAATTTGCTGCTATCTCCGCCAGGAAGCGAGCTAGAGCGCTGTAACTGTGGCTATACGCACTTTCATGAAAACACGCTTCTTTGAGGTTTTAAGCTCAGAACGTGAATCTGTGCATGTTTCTGGCTTGGGAACTGCTTCAGATCACTGTGGAATGCATATATGGTGTCAATTGGTGCAATGTGCTTGTCTTGTCATAGGGAAGTGAAGAAAAGCTTCTGAAGTGAAAAAATCCACTTTTTAAAAAACTTTCTTTTTTTTAAGTTCTGTGTGTCAAAAATGTTCATTCTGTGAGTAACAGTGGAAAAAAAACAGGCATGAGTGAATTGTCACGATATGACTGATTTGGAGTAAATTTGATGCTATCTCCGCCAGGAAGCGAGCTAGAGCGCTGAAACTGTGGCTATACGCACTTTCATGAAAACACGCTTCTTTGAGGTTTTAAGCTCGGAACGTGAATCTGTGCATGTTTCTGGCCTGGGAACTGCTTCAGATCACTGTGGAATGCATATATAGTATCAATTGGTGCAATGTGCTTGTCTTGTCAAAGGGAAGTGAATATAAGCTTCTGAAGTGAAAATATCCACTTTTTAAAAAACTTTCTTTTTTTTTAGTTCTGTGTGTCAAAAAAGTTCATTCTGTGAGTAACAGTGTGAAAGTGACAAACATGAGTGAATTGTCACGATATGACTGAATTGGAGTAAATTTGCTGCTATCTCCGCCAGGAAGCGAGCTAGAGCGCTGAAACTATGATGATACGCACTTTCATGAAAACACGCTTCTTTGAGGTTTTAAGCTCAGAACGTGAATCTGTGCATGTTTCTGGCCTGGGAACTGCTTCAGATCACTGTGGAATTCATATATAGTATCAATTGGTGCAATGTGCTTGTCTTGTCATAGGGAAGTGAATATAAGCTTCTGAAGTGAAAATATCCACTTTTTAAAAAACTTTCTTTTTTTTTAGTTCTGTGTGTCAAAAATGTTCATTCTGTGAGTAACAGTGTGAAAGTGACAAACATGAGTGAATTGTTAGATATGACTGAATTGGAGTAAATTTGCTGCTATCTCCGCCAGGAAGCGAGCTAAAGCGCTGAAACTGTGGCTATACGCACTTTCATGAAAACACGCTTCTTTGAGGTTTTAAGCTCAGAACGTGAATCTGTGCATGTTTCTGGCCTGGGAACTGCTTCAGATCACTGTGGAAAGCATATAAGGTATCGAATGGTCCTTTGTGCATGTATTGCCATTGGGAAGTGAATATAAGCTTCTGAAGTGAATATATCCACTTTTTAAAAAACTTTCTTTTTTTTTTAGTTCTGTGTGTCAATAATGTTCATTCTGTGAGTAACAGTGGAAAAGTAACAGTCATGAGTGAATTGTCACGGTATGACTGAATTGGAGTAAATTTGCTGCTATCTCCGCCAGGAAGCGAGCTAGAGCGCTGAAACTGTGGCTATACGCACTTTCATGAAAACACGCTTCTTTGAGGTTTTAAGCTCGGAACGTGAATCTGTGCATGTTTCTGGCCTGGGAACTGCTTCAGATCACTGTGGAATGCATATATAGTATCAATTGGTGCAATGTGCTTGTCTTGTCATAGGGAAGTGAATATAAGCTTCTGAAGTGAAAATATCCACTTTTTAAAAAACTTTCTTTTTTTTTAGTTCTGTGTGTCAAAAATGTTCATTCTGTGAGTAACAGTGTGAAAGTGACAAACATGAGTGAATTGTCACGATATGACTGAATTGGAGTAAATTTGCTGCTATCTCCGCCAGGAAGCGAGCTAGAGCGCTGTAACTGTGGCTATACGCACTTTCATGAAAACACGCTTCTTTGAGGTTTTAAGCTCAGAACGTGAATCTGTGCATGTTTCTGGCCTGGGAACTGCTTCAGATCACTGTGGAAAGCATATATGGTATCGAATGGTCCTTTGTGCATGTATTGCCATTGGGAAGTGAATATAAGCTTCTGAAGTGAATATATCCACTTTTTAAAAAACTTTCTTCTTTTTTTAGTTCTGTGTATCAATAATGTTCATTCTGTGAGTAACAGTGGAAAAGTAACAGTCATGAGTGAATTGTCACGATATGACTGAATTGGAGTAAATTTGCTGCTATCTCCGCCAGGAAGCGAGCTAGAGCGCTGAAACTGTGGCTATACGCACTTTCATGAAAACACGCTTCTTTGAGGTTTTAAGCTCGGAACGTGAATCTGTGCATGTTTCTGGCCTGGGAACTGCTTCAGATCACTGTGGAATGCATATATAGTATCAATTGGTGCAATGTGCTTGTCTTGTCATAGGGAAGTGAATATAAGCTTCTGAAGTGAAAATATCCACTTTTTAAAAAACTTTCTTTTTTTTAGTTCTGTGTGTCAAAAATGTTCATTCTGTGAGTAACAGTGTGAAAGTGACAAACATGAGTGAATTGTCACGATATGACTGAATTGGAGTAAATTTGCTGCTATCTCCGCCAGGAAGCGAGCTAGAGCGCTGTAACTGTGGCTATACACACTTTCATGAAAACACGCTTCTTTGAGGTTTTAAGCTCAGAACGTGAATCTGTGCATGTTTCTGGCTTGGGAACTGCTTCAGATCACTGTGGAATGCATATATGGTATCAATTGGTGCAATGTGCTTGTCTTGTCATAGGGAAGTGAAGAAAAGCTTCTGAAGTGAAAATATCCACTTTTTAAAAAACTTTCTTTTTTTTAAGTTCTGTGTGTCAAAAATGTTCATTCTGTGAGTAACAGTGGAAAAAAAACAGGCATGAGTGAATTGTCACGATATGACTGATTTGGAGTAAATTTGATGCTATCTCCGCCAGGAAGCGAGCTTGAGCGCTGAAACTGTGGCTATACGCACTTTCATGAAAACACGCTTCTTTGAGGTTTTAAGCTCGGAACGTGAATCTGTGCATGTTTCTGGCCTGGGAACTGCTTCAGATCACTGTGGAATGCATATATAGTATCAATTGGTGCAATGTGCTTGTCTTGTCATAGGGAAGTGAATATAAGCTTCTGAAGTGAAAATATCCACCTTTTAAAAAACTTTCTTTTTTTTTAGTTCTGTGTGTCAAAAATGTTCATTCTGTGAGTAACAGTGTGAAAGTGACAAACATGAGTGAATTGTTAGATATGACTGAATTGGAGTAAATTTGCTGCTATCTCCGCCAGGAAGCGAGCTAGAGCGCTGTAACTGTGGCTATACGCACTTTCATGAAAACACGCTTCTTTGAGGTTTTAAGCTCAGAACGTGAATCTGTGCATGTTTCTGGCCTGGGAACTGCTTCAGATCACTGTGGAAAGCATATATGGTATCGAATGGTCCTTTGTGCATGTATTGCCATTGGGAAGTGAATATAAGCTTCTGAAGTGAATATATCCACTTTTTAAAAAACTTTCTTTTTTTTTAGTTCTGTGTGTCAATAATGTTCATTCTGTGAGTAACAGTGGAAAAGTAACAGTCATGAGTGAATTGTCACGATATGACTGAATTGGAGTAAATTTGCTGCTATCTCCGCCAGGAAGCGAGCTAGAGCGCTGAAACTGTGGCTATACGCACTTTCATGAAAACACGCTTCTTTGAGGTTTTAAGCTCGGAACGTGAATCTGTGCATGTTTCTGGCCTGGGAACTGCTTCAGATCACTGTGGAATGCATATATAGTATCAATTGGTGCAATGTGCTTGTCTTGTCATAGGGAAGTGAATTTTAGCTTCTGAAGTGAAAATATCCACTTTTTAAAAAACTTTCTTTTTTTTTAGTTCTGTGTGTCAAAAATGTTCATTCTGTGAGTAACAGTGTGAAAGTGACAAACATGAGTGAATTGTCACGATATGACTGAATTGGAGTAAATTTGCTGCTATCTCCGCCAGGAAGCGAGCTAGAGCGCTGTAACTGTGGCTATACGCACTTTCATGAAAACACGCTTCTTTGAGGTTTTAAGCTCAGAACGTGAATCTGTGCATGTTTCTGGCCTGGGAACTGCTTCAGATCACTGTGGAAAGCATATATGGTATCGAATGGTCCTTTGTGCATGTATTGCCATTGGGAAGTGAATATAAGCTTCTGAAGTGAATATATCCACTTTTTAAAAAACTTTCTTTTTTTTTAGTTCTGTGTGTCAATAATGTTCATTCTGTGAGTAACAGTGTGAAAGTGACAAACATGAGTGAATAGTTAGATATGACTGAATTGGAGTAAATTTGCTGCTATCTCCGCCAGGAAGCGAGCTAAAGCGCTGTAACTGTGGCTATACGCACTTTCATGAAAACACGCTTCTTTGAGGTTTTAAGCTCAGAACGTGAATCTGTGCATGTTTCTGGCCTGGGAACTGCTTCAGATCACTGTGGAAAGCATATATGGTATCGAATGGTCCTTTGTGCATGTATTGCCATTGGGAAGTGAATATAAGCTTCTGAAGTGAATATATCCACTTTTTAAAAAACTTTCTTTTTTTTTTAGTTCTGTGTGTCAATAATGTTCATTCTGTGAGTAACAGTGGAAAAGTAACAGTCATGAGTGAATTGTCACGATATGACTGAATTGGAGTAAATTTGCTGCTATCTCCGCCAGGAAGCGAGCTAGAGCGCTGAAACTGTGGCTATACGCACTTTCATGAAAACACGCTTCTTTGAGGTTTTAAGCTCGGAACGTGAATCTGTGCATGTTTCTGGCCTGGGAACTGCTTCAGATCACTGTGGAATGCATATATAGTATCAATTGGTGCAATGTGCTTGTCTTGTCATAGGGAAGTGAATATAAGCTTCTGAAGTGAAAATATCCACTTTTTAAAAAACTTTCTTTTTTTTTAGTTCTGTGTGTCAAAAATGTTCATTCTGTGAGTAACAGTGTGAAAGTGACAAACATGAGTGAATTGTCACGATATGACTGAATTGGAGTAAATTTGCTGCTATCTCCGCCAGGAAGCGAGCTAGAGCGCTGTAACTGTGGCTATACGCACTTTCATGAAAACACGCTTCTTTGAGGTTTTAAGCTCAGAACGTGAATCTGTGCATGTTTCTGGCCTGGGAACTGCTTCAGATCACTGTGGAAAGCATATATGGTATCGAATGGTCCTTTGTGCATGTATTGCCATTGGGAAGTGAATATAAGCTTCTGAAGTGAATATATCCACTTTTTAAAAAACTTTCTTTTTTTTTAGTTCTGTGTGTCAATAATGTTCATTCTGTGAGTAACAGTGGAAAAGTAACAGTCATGAGTGAATTGTCACGATATGACTGAATTGGAGTAAATTTGCTGCTATCTCCGCCAGGAAGCGAGCTAGAGCGCTGAAACTGTGGCTATACGCACTTTCATGAAAACACGCTTCTTTGAGGTTTTAAGCTCGGAACGTGAATCTGTGCATGTTTCTGGCCTGGGAACTGCTTCAGATCACTGTGGAATGCATATATAGTATCAATTGGTGCAATGTGCTTGTCTTGTCATACGGAAGTGAATTTTAGCTTCTGAAGTGAAAATATCCACTTTTTAAAAAACTTTCTTTTTTTTTAGTTCTGTGTGTCAAAAATGTTCATTCTGTGAGTAACAGTGTGAAAGTGACAAACATGAGTGAATTGTCACGATATGACTGAATTGGAGTAAATTTGCTGCTATCTCCGCAAGGAAGCGAGCTAGAGCGCTGTAACTGTGGCTATACGCACTTTCATGAAAACACGCTTCTTTGAGGTTTTAAGCTCAGAACGTGAATCTGTGCATGTTTCTGGCCTGGGAACTGCTTCAGATCACTGTGGAATGCATATATGGTATCGAATGGTCCTTTGTGCATGTATTGCCATTGGGAAGTGAATATAAGCTTCTGAAGTGAATATATCCACTTTTTAAAAAACTTTCTTTTTTTTTAGTTCTGTGTATCAATAATGTTCATTCTGTGAGTAACAGTGGAAAAGTAACAGTCATGAGTGAATTGTCACGATATGACTGAATTGGAGTAAATTTGCTGCTATCTCCGCCAGGAAGCGAGCTAGAGCGCTGAAACTGTGGCTATACGCACTTTCATGAAAACACGCTTCTTTGAGGTTTTAAGCTCGGAATGTGAATCTGTGCATGTTTCTGGCCTGGGAACTGCTTCAGATCACTGTGGAATGCATACATAGTATCAATTGGTGCAATGTGCTTGTCTTGTCATAGGGAAGTGAATTTTAGCTTCTGAAGTGAAAATATCCACTTTTTAAAAAACTTTCTTTTTTTTTAGTTCTGTGTGTCAAAAATGTTCATTCTGTGAGTAACAGTGTGAAAGTGACAAACATGAGTGAATTGTCACGATATGACTGAATTGGAGTAAATTTGCTGCTATCTCCGCCAGGAAGCGAGCTAGAGCGCTGTAACTGTGGCTATACGCACTTTCATGAAAACACGCTTCTTTGAGGTTTTAAGCTCAGAACGTGAATCTGTGCATGTTTCTGGCCTGGGAACTGCTTCAGATCACTGTGGAAAGCATATATGGTATCGAATGGTCCTTTGTGCATGTATTGCCATTGGGAAGTGAATATAAGCTTCTGAAGTGAATATATCCACTTTTTAAAAAACTTTCTTTTTTTTTAGTTCTGTGTGTCAATAATGTTCATTCTGTGAGTAACAGTGTGAAAGTGACAAACATGAGTGAATAGTTAGATATGACTGAATTGGAGTAAATTTGCTGCTATCTCCGCCAGGAAGCGAGCTAAAGCGCTGTAACTGTGGCTATACGCACTTTCATGAAAACACGCTTCTTTGAGGTTTTAAGCTCAGAACGTGAATCTGTGCATGTTTCTGGCCTGGGAACTGCTTCAGATCACTGTGGAAAGCATATATGGTATCGAATGGTCCTTTGTGCATGTATTGCCATTGGGAAGTGAATATAAGCTTCTGAAGTGAATATATCCACTTTTTAAAAAACTTTCTTTTTTTTTTAGTTCTGTGTGTCAATAATGTTCATTCTGTGAGTAACAGTGGAAAAGTAACAGTCATGAGTGAATTGTCACGATATGACTGAATTGGAGTAAATTTGCTGCTATCTCCGCCAGGAAGCGAGCTAGAGCGCTGAAACTGTGGCTATACGCACTTTCATGAAAACACGCTTCTTTGAGGTTTTAAGCTCGGAACGTGAATCTGTGCATGTTTCTGGCCTGGGAACTGCTTCAGATCACTGTGGAATGCATATATAGTATCAATTGGTGCAATGTGCTTGTCTTGTCATAGGGAAGTGAATATAAGCTTCTGAAGTGAAAATATCCACTTTTTAAAAAACTTTCTTTTTTTTTAGTTCTGTGTGTCAAAAATGTTCATTCTGTGAGTAACAGTGTGAAAGTGACAAACATGAGTGAATTGTCACGATATGACTGAATTGGAGTAAATTTGCTGCTATCTCCGCCAGGAAGCGAGCTAGAGCGCTGTAACTGTGGCTATACGCACTTTCATGAAAACACGCTTCTTTGAGGTTTTAAGCTCAGAACGTGAATCTGTGCATGTTTCTGGCCTGGGAACTGCTTCAGATCACTGTGGAAAGCATATATGGTATCGAATGGTCCTTTGTGCATGTATTGCCATTGGGAAGTGAATATAAGCTTCTGAAGTGAATATATCCACTTTTTAAAAAACTTTCTTTTTTTTTAGTTCTGTGTGTCAATAATGTTCATTCTGTGAGTAACAGTGGAAAAGTAACAGTCATGAGTGAATTGTCACGATATGACTGAATTGGAGTAAATTTGCTGCTATCTCCGCCAGGAAGCGAGCTAGAGCGCTGAAACTGTGGCTATACGCACTTTCATGAAAACACGCTTCTTTGAGGTTTTAAGCTCGGAACGTGAATCTGTGCATGTTTCTGGCCTGGGAACTGCTTCAGATCACTGTGGAATGCATATATAGTATCAATTGGTGCAATGTGCTTGTCTTGTCATACGGAAGTGAATTTTAGCTTCTGAAGTGAAAATATCCACTTTTTAAAAAACTTTCTTTTTTTTTAGTTCTGTGTGTCAAAAATGTTCATTCTGTGAGTAACAGTGTGAAAGTGACAAACATGAGTGAATTGTCACGATATGACTGAATTGGAGTAAATTTGCTGCTATCTCCGCAAGGAAGCGAGCTAGAGCGCTGTAACTGTGGCTATACGCACTTTCATGAAAACACGCTTCTTTGAGGTTTTAAGCTCAGAACGTGAATCTGTGCATGTTTCTGGCCTGGGAACTGCTTCAGATCACTGTGGAATGCATATATGGTATCGAATGGTCCTTTGTGCATGTATTGCCATTGGGAAGTGAATATAAGCTTCTGAAGTGAATATATCCACTTTTTAAAAAACTTTCTTTTTTTTTAGTTCTGTGTATCAATAATGTTCATTCTGTGAGTAACAGTGGAAAAGTAACAGTCATGAGTGAATTGTCACGATATGACTGAATTGGAGTAAATTTGCTGCTATCTCCGCCAGGAAGCGAGCTAGAGCGCTGAAACTGTGGCTATACGCACTTTCATGAAAACACGCTTCTTTGAGGTTTTAAGCTCGGAACGTGAATCTGTGCATGTTTCTGGCCTGGGAACTGCTTCAGATCACTGTGGAATGCATATATAGTATCAATTGGTGCAATGTGCTTGTCTTGTCATAGGGAAGTGAATATAAGCTTCTGAAGTGAAAATATCCACTTTTTAAAAAACTTTCTTTTTTTTAGTTCTGTGTGTCAAAAATGTTCATTCTGTGAGTAACAGTGTGAAAGTGACAAACATGAGTGAATTGTCACGATATGACTGAATTGGAGTAAATTTGCTGCTATCTCCGCCAGGAAGCGAGCTAGAGCGCTGTAACTGTGGCTATACGCACTTTCATGAAAACACGCTTCTTTGAGGTTTTAAGCTCAGAACGTGAATCTGTGCATGTTTCTGGCTTGGGAACTGCTTCAGATCACTGTGGAATGCATATATGGTGTCAATTGGTGCAATGTGCTTGTCTTGTCATAGGGAAGTGAAGAAAAGCTTCTGAAGTGAAAATATCCACTTTTTAAAAAACTTTCTTTTTTTTAAGTTCTGTGTGTCAAAAATGTTCATTCTGTGAGTAACAGTGGAAAAAAAACAGGCATGAGTGAATTGTCACGATATGACTGATTTGGAGTAAATTTGATGCTATCTCCGCCAGGAAGCGAGCTAGAGCGCTGAAACTGTGGCTATACGCACTTTCATGAAAACACGCTTCTTTGAGGTTTTAAGCTCGGAACGTGAATCTGTGCATGTTTCTGGCCTGGGAACTGCTTCAGATCACTGTGGAATGCATATATAGTATCAATTGGTGCAATGTGCTTGTCTTGTCAAAGGGAAGTGAATATAAGCTTCTGAAGTGAAAATATCCACTTTTTAAAAAACTTTCTTTTTTTTTAGTTCTGTGTGTCAAAAAAGTTCATTCTGTGAGTAACAGTGTGAAAGTGACAAACATGAGTGAATTGTCACGATATGACTGAATTGGAGTAAATTTGCTGCTATCTCCGCCAGGAAGCGAGCTAGAGCGCTGAAACTATGATGATACGCACTTTCATGAAAACACGCTTCTTTGAGGTTTTAAGCTCAGAACGTGAATCTGTGCATGTTTCTGGCCTGGGAACTGCTTCAGATCACTGTGGAATTCATATATAGTATCAATTGGTGCAATGTGCTTGTCTTGTCATAGGGAAGTGAATATAAGCTTCTGAAGTGAAAATATCCACTTTTTAAAAAACTTTCTTTTTTTTTAGTTCTGTGTGTCAAAAATGTTCATTCTGTGAGTAACAGTGTGAAAGTGACAAACATGAGTGAATTGTTAGATATGACTGAATTGGAGTAAATTTGCTGCTATCTCCGCCAGGAAGCGAGCTAAAGCGCTGAAACTGTGGCTATACGCACTTTCATGAAAACACGCTTCTTTGAGGTTTTAAGCTCAGAACGTGAATCTGTGCATGTTTCTGGCCTGGGAACTGCTTCAGATCACTGTGGAAAGCATATATGGTATCGAATGGTCCTTTGTGCATGTATTGCCATTGGGAAGTGAATATAAGCTTCTGAAGTGAATATATCCACTTTTTAAAAAACTTTCTTTTTTTTTTAGTTCTGTGTGTCAATAATGTTCATTCTGTGAGTAACAGTGGAAAAGTAACAGTCATGAGTGAATTGTCACGATATGACTGAATTGGAGTAAATTTGCTGCTATCTCCGCCAGGAAGCGAGCTAGAGCGCTGAAACTGTGGCTATACGCACTTTCATGAAAACACGCTTCTTTGAGGTTTTAAGCTCGGAACGTGAATCTGTGCATGTTTCTGGCCTGGGAACTGCTTCAGATCACTGTGGAATGCATATATAGTATCAATTGGTGCAATGTGCTTGTCTTGTCATAGGGAAGTGAATATAAGCTTCTGAAGTGAAAATATCCACTTTTTAAAAAACTTTCTTTTTTTTTAGTTCTGTGTGTCAAAAATGTTCATTCTGTGAGTAACAGTGTGAAAGTGACAAACATGAGTGAATTGTCACGATATGACTGAATTGGAGTAAATTTGCTGCTATCTCCGCCAGGAAGCGAGCTAGAGCGCTGTAACTGTGGCTATAGGCACTTTCATGAAAACACGCTTCTTTGAGGTTTTAAGCTCAGAACGTGAATCTGTGCATGTTTCTGGCCTGGGAACTGCTTCAGATCACTGTGGAAAGCATATATGGTATCGAATGGTCCTTTGTGCATGTATTGCCATTGGGAAGTGAATATAAGCTTCTGAAGTGAATATATCCACTTTTTAAAAAACTTTCTTCTTTTTTTAGTTCTGTGTATCAATAATGTTCATTCTGTGAGTAACAGTGGAAAAGTAACAGTCATGAGTGAATTGTCACGATATGACTGAATTGGAGTAAATTTGCTGCTATCTCCGCCAGGAAGCGAGCTAGAGCGCTGAAACTGTGGCTATACGCACTTTCATGAAAACACGCTTCTTTGAGGTTTTAAGCTCGGAACGTGAATCTGTGCATGTTTCTGGCCTGGGAACTGCTTCAGATCACTGTGGAATGCATATATAGTATCAATTGGTGCAATGTGCTTGTCTTGTCATAGGGAAGTGAAGAAAAGCTTCTGAAGTGAAAAAATCCACTTTTTAAAAAACTTTCTTTTTTTTAAGTTCTGTGTGTCAAAAATGTTCATTCTGTGAGTAACAGTGGAAAAAAAACAGGCATGAGTGAATTGTCACGATATGACTGATTTGGAGTAAATTTGATGCTATCTCCGCCAGGAAGCGAGCTTGAGCGCTGAAACTGTGGCTATACGCACTTTCATGAAAACACGCTTCTTTGAGGTTTTAAGCTCGGAACGTGAATCTGTGCATGTTTCTGGCCTGGGAACTGCTTCAGATCACTGTGGAATGCATATATAGTATCAATTGGTGCAATGTGCTTGTCTTGTCATAGGGAAGTGAATATAAGCTTCTGAAGTGAAAATATCCACCTTTTAAAAAACTTTCTTTTTTTTTAGTTCTGTGTGTCAAAAATGTTCATTCTGTGAGTAACAGTGTGAAAGTGACAAACATGAGTGAATTGTTAGATATGACTGAATTGGAGTAAATTTGCTGCTATCTCCGCCAGGAAGCGAGCTAGAGCGCTGTAACTGTGGCTATACGCACTTTCATGAAAACACGCTTCTTTGAGGTTTTAAGCTCAGAACGTGAATCTGTGCATGTTTCTGGCCTGGGAACTGCTTCAGATCACTGTGGAAAGCATATATGGTATCGAATGGTCCTTTGTGCATGTATTGCCATTGGGAAGTGAATATAAGCTTCTGAAGTGAATATATCCACTTTTTAAAAAACTTTCGTTTTTTTTAGTTCTGTGTGTCAATAATGTTCATTCTGTGAGTAACAGTGGAAAAGTAACAGTCATGAGTGAATTGTCACGATATGACTGAATTGGAGTAAATTTGCTGCTATCTCCGCCAGGAAGCGAGCTAGAGCGCTGAAACTGTGGCGATACGCACTTTCATGAAAACACGCTTCTTTGAGGTTTTAAGCTCGGAACGTGAATCTGTGCATGTTTCTGGCCTGGGAACTGCTTCAGATCACTGTGGAATGCATATATAGTATCAATTGGTGCAATGTGCTTGTCTTGTCATAGGGAAGTGAATATAAGCTTCTGAAGTGAAAATATCCACTTTTTAAAAAACTTTCTTTTTTTTTAGTTCTGTGTGTCAAAAATGTTCATTCTGTGAGTAACAGTGTGAAAGTGACAAACATGAGTGAATTGTCACGATATGACTGAATTGGAGTAAATTTGCTGCTATCTCCGCCAGGAAGCGAGCTAGAGCGCTGAAACTGTGGCTATACGCACTTTCATGAAAACACGCTTCTTTGAGGTTTTAAGCTCAGAACGTGAATCTGTGCATGTTTCTGGCCTGGGAACTGCTTCAGATCACTGTGGAATGCATAAATAGTATCAATTGGTGCAATGTGCTTGTCTTGTCATAGGGAAGTGAATATAAGCTTCTGAAGTGAAAATATCCACTTTTTAAAAAACTTTCTTTTTTTTTAGTTCTGTGTGTCAAAAATGTTCATTCTGTGAGTAACAGTGTGAAAGTGACAAACATGAGTGAATAGTTAGATATGACTGAATTGGAGTAAATTTGCTGCTATCTCCGCCAGGAAGCGAGCTAAAGCGCTGTAACTGTGGCAACACGCACTTTCATGAAAACACGCTTCTTTGAGGTTTTAAGCTCAGAACGTGAATCTGTGCATGTTTCTGGCCTGGGAACTGCTTCAGATCACTGTGGAATGCATATATGGTTTCGAATGGTCCTTTGTGCATGTATTGCCATTGGGAAGTGAATATAAGCTTCTGAAGTGAATATATCCACTTTTTAAAAAACTTTCTTTTTTTTTTTAGTTCTGTGTATCAATAATGTTCATTCTGTGAGTAACAGTGGAAAAGTAACAGTCATGAGTGAATTGTCACGATATGACTGAATTGGAGTAAATTTGCTGCTATCTCCGCCAGGAGGCGAGCTAGAGCGCTGAAACTGTGGCTATACGCACTTTCATGAAAACACGCTTCTTTGAGGTTTTAAGCTCGGAACGTGAATCTGTGCATGTTTCTGGCCTGGGAACTGCTTCAGATCACTGTGGAATGCATATATAGTATCAATTGGTGCAATGTGCTTGTCTTGTCATAGGGAAGTGAATATAAGCTTCTGAAGTGAAAATATCCACTTTTTAAAAAACTTTCTTTTTTTTAGTTCTGTGTGTCAAAAATGTTCATTCTGTGAGTAACAGTGTGAAAGTGACAAACATGAGTGAATTGTCACGATATGACTGAATTGGAGTAAATTTGCTGCTATCTCCGCCAGGAAGCGAGCTAGAGCGCTGTAACTGTGGCTATACACACTTTCATGAAAACACGCTTCTTTGAGGTTTTAAGCTCAGAACGTGAATCTGTGCATGTTTCTGGCTTGGGAACTGCTTCAGATCACTGTGGAATGCATATATGGTATCAATTGATGCAATGTGCTTGTCTTGTCATAGGGAAGTGAAGAAAAGCTTCTGAAGTGAAAAAATCCACTTTTTAAAAAACTTTCTTTTTTTTAAGTTCTGTGTGTCAAAAATGTTCATTCTGTGAGTAACAGTGGAAAAAAAACAGGCATGAGTGAATTGTCACGATATGACTGATTTGGAGTAAATTTGATGCTATCTCCGCCAGGAAGCGAGCTAGAGCGCTGAAACTGTGGCTATACGCACTTTCATGAAAACACGCTTCTTTGAGGTTTTAAGCTCGGAACGTGAATCTGTGCATGTTTCTGGCCTGGGAACTGCTTCAGATCACTGTGGAATGCATATATAGTATCAATTGGTGCAATGTGCTTGTCTTGTCAAAGGGAAGTGAATATAAGCTTCTGAAGTGAAAATATCCACTTTTTAAAAAACTTTCTTTTTTTTTTAGTTCTGTGTGTCAAAAAAGTTCATTCTGTGAGTAACAGTGTGAAAGTGACAAACATGAGTGAATTGTCACGATATGACTGAATTGGAGTAAATTTGCTGCTATCTCCGCCAGGAAGCGAGCTAGAGCGCTGAAACTATGATGATACGCACTTTCATGAAAACACGCTTCTTTGAGGTTTTAAGCTCAGAACGTGAATCTGTGCATGTTTCTGGCCTGGGAACTGCTTCAGATCACTGTGGAAAGCATATATGGTATCGAATGGTCCTTTGTGCATGTATTGCCATTGGGAAGTGAATATAAGCTTCTGAAGTGAATATATCCACTTTTTAAAAAACTTTCGTTTTTTTTAGTTCTGTGTGTCAATAATGTTCATTCTGTGAGTAACAGTGGAAAAGTAACAGTCATGAGTGAATTGTCACGATATGACTGAATTGGAGTAAATTTGCTGCTATCTCCGCCAGGAAGCGAGCTAGAGCGCTGAAACTGTGGCTATACGCACTTTCATGAAAACACGCTTCTTTCAGGTTTTAAGCTCGGAACGTGAATCTGTGCATGTTTCTGGCCTGGGAACTGCTTCAGATCACTGTGGAATGCATATATGGTATCGAATGGTCCTTTGTGCATGTATTGCCATTGGGAAGTGAATATAAGCTTCTGAAGTGAATATATCCACTTTTTAAAAAACTTTCGTTTTTTTTAGTTCTGTGTGTCAATAATGTTCATTCTGTGAGTAACAGTGGAAAAGTAACAGTCATGAGTGAATTGTCACGATATGACTGAATTGGAGTAAATTTGCTGCTATCTCCGCCAGGAAGCGAGCTAGAGCGCTGAAACTGTGGCTATACGCACTTTCATGAAAACACGCTTCTTTGAGGTTTTAAGCTCGGAACGTGAATCTGTGCATGTTTCTGGCCTGGGAACTGCTTCAGATCACTGTGGAATGCATATATAGTATCAATTGGTGCAATGTGCTTGTCTTGTCATAGGGAAGTGAATATAAGCTTCTGAAGTGAAAATATCCACTTTTTAAAAAACTTTCTTTTTTTTAGTTCTGTGTGTCAAAAATGTTCATTCTGTGAGTAACAGTGTGAAAGTGACAAACATGAGTGAATTGTCACGATATGACTGAATTGGAGTAAATTTGCTGCTATCTCCGCCAGGAAGCGAGCTAGAGCGCTGTAACTGTGGCTATACACACTTTCATGAAAACACGCTTCTTTGAGGTTTAAAGCTCAGAACGTGAATCTGTGCATGTTTCTGGCTTGGGAACTGCTTCAGATCACTGTGGAATGCATATATGGTATCAATTGGTGCAATGTGCTTGTCTTGTCATAGGGAAGTGAAGAAAAGCTTCTGAAGTGAAAAAATCCACTTTTTAAAAAACTTTCTTTTTTTTAAGTTCTGTGTGTCAAAAATGTTCATTCTGTGAGTAACAGTGGAAAAAAAACAGGCATGAGTGAATTGTCACGATATGACTGATTTGGAGTAAATTTGATGCTATCTCCGCCAGGAAGCGAGCTAGAGCGCTGAAACTGTGGCTATACGCACTTTCATGAAAACACGCTTCTTTGAGGTTTTAAGCTCGGAACGTGAATCTGTGCATGTTTCTGGCCTGGGAACTGCTTCAGATCACTGTGGAATGCATATATAGTATCAATTGGTGCAATGTGCTTGTCTTGTCAAAGGGAAGTGAATATAAGCTTCTGAAGTGAAAATATCCACTTTTTAAAAAACTTTCTTTTTTTTTTAGTTCTGTGTGTCAAAAAAGTTCATTCTGTGAGTAACAGTGTGAAAGTGACAAACATGAGTGAATTGTCACGATATGACTGAATTGGAGTAAATTTGCTGCTATCTCCGCCAGGAAGCGAGCTAGAGCGCTGAAACTATGATGATACGCACTTTCATGAAAACACGCTTCTTTGAGGTTTTAAGCTCAGAACGTGAATCTGTGCATGTTTCTGGCCTGGGAACTGCTTCAGATCACTGTGGAATTCATATATAGTATCAATTGGTGCAATGTGCTTGTCTTGTCATAGGGAAGTGAATATAAGCTTCTGAAGTGAAAATATCCACCTTTTAAAAAACTTTCTTTTTTTTTAGTTCTGTGTGTCAAAAATGTTCATTCTGTGAGTAACAGTGTGAAAGTGACAAACATGAGTGAATTGTTAGATATGACTGAATTGGAGAAAATTTGCTGCTATCTCCGCCAGGAAGCGAGCTAGAGCGCTGTAACTGTGGCTATACGCACTTTCATGAAAACACGCTTCTTTGAGGTTTTAAGCTCAGAACGTGAATCTGTGCATGTTTCTGGCCTGGGAACTGCTTCAGATCACTGTGGAAAGCATATATGGTATCGAATGGTCCTTTGTGCATGTATTGCCATTGGGAAGTGAATATAAGCTTCTGAAGTGAATATATCCACTTTTTAAAAAACTTTCGTTTTTTTTAGTTCTGTGTGTCAATAATGTTCATTCTGTGAGTAACAGTGGAAAAGTAACAGTCATGAGTGAATTGTCACGATATGACTGAATTGGAGTAAATTTGCTGCTATCTCCGCCAGGAAGCGAGCTAGAGCGCTGAAACTGTGGCTATACGCACTTTCATGAAAACACGCTTCTTTGAGGTTTTAAGCTCGGAACGTGAATCTGTGCATGTTTCTGGCCTGGGAACTGCTTCAGATCACTGTGGAATGCATATATAGTATCAATTGGTGCAATGTGCTTGTCTTGTCATAGGGAAGTGAATATAAGCTTCTGAAGTGAAAATATCCACTTTTTAAAAAACTTTCTTTTTTTTTAGTTCTGTGTGTCAAAAATGTTCATTCTGTGAGTAACAGTGTGAAAGTGACAAACATGAGTGAATTGTCACGATATGACTGAATTGGAGTAAATTTGCTGCTATCTCCGCTAGGAAGCGAGCTAGAGCGCTGAAACTGTGGCTATACGCACTTTCATGAAAACACGCTTCTTTGAGGTTTTAAGCTCAGAACGTGAATCTGTGCATGTTTCTGGCCTGGGAACTGCTTCAGATCACTGTGGAATGCATAAATAGTATCAATTGGTGCAATGTGCTTGTCTTGTCATAGGGAAGTGAATATAAGCTTCTGAAGTGAAAATATCCACTTTTTAAAAAACTTTCTTTTTTTTTAGTTCTGTGTGTCAAAAATGTTCATTCTGTGAGTAACAGTGTGAAAGTGACAAACATGAGTGAATAGTTAGATATGACTGAATTGGAGTAAATTTGCTGCTATCTCCGCCAGGAAGCGAGCTAAAGCGCTGTCACTGTGGCAACACGCACTTTCATGAAAACACGCTTCTTTGAGGTTTTAAGCTCAGAACGTGAATCTGTGCATGTTTCTGGCCTGGGAACTGCTTCAGATCACTGTGGAATGCATATATGGTATCGAATGGTCCTTTGTGCATGTATTGCCATTGGGAAGTGAATATAAGCTTCTGAAGTGAATATATCCACTTTTTAAAAAACTTTCTTTTTTTTTTTAGTTCTGTGTATCAATAATGTTCATTCTGTGAGTAACAGTGGAAAAGTAACAGTCATGAGTGAATTGTCACGATATGACTGAATTGGAGTAAATTTGCTGCTATCTCCGCCAGGAAGCGAGCTAGAGCGCTGTAACTGTGGCTATACACACTTTCATGAAAACACGCTTCTTTGAGGTTTTAAGCTCAGAACGTGAATCTGTGCATGTTTCTGGCTTGGGAACTGCTTCAGATCACTGTGGAATGCATATATGGTATCAATTGGTGCAATGTGCTTGTCTTGTCATAGGGAAGTGAAGAAAAGCTTCTGAAGTGAAAAAATCCACTTTTTAAAAAACTTTCTTTTTTTTAAGTTCTGTGTGTCAAAAATGTTCATTCTGTGAGTAACAGTGGAAAAAAAACAGGCATGAGTGAATTGTCACGATATGACTGATTTGGAGTAAATTTGATGCTATCTCTGCCAGGAAGCGAGCTAGAGCGCTGAAACTGTGGCTATACGCACTTTCATGAAAACACGCTTCTTTGAGGTTTTAAGCTCGGAACGTGAATCTGTGCATGTTTCTGGCCTGGGAACTGCTTCAGATCACTGTGGAATGCATATATAGTATCAATTGGTGCAATGTGCTTGTCTTGTCAAAGGGAAGTGAATATAAGCTTCTGAAGTGAAAATATCCACTTTTTAAAAAACTTTCTTTTTTTTTTAGTTCTGTGTGTCAAAAAAGTTCATTCTGTGAGTAACAGTGTGAAAGTGACAAACATGAGTGAATTGTCACGATATGACTGAATTGGAGTAAATTTGCTGCTATCTCCGCCAGGAAGCGAGCTAGAGCGCTGAAACTATGATGATACGCACTTTCATGAAAACACGCTTCTTTGAGGTTTTAAGCTCAGAACGTGAATCTGTGCATGTTTCTGGCCTGGGAACTGCTTCAGATCACTGTGGAAAGCATATATGGTATCGAATGGTCCTTTGTGCATGTATTGCCATTGGGAAGTGAATATAAGCTTCTGAAGTGAATATATCCACTTTTTAAAAAACTTTCGTTTTTTTTAGTTCTGTGTGTCAATAATGTTCATTCTGTGAGTAACAGTGGAAAAGTAACAGTCATGAGTGAATTGTCACGATATGACTGAATTGGAGTAAATTTGCTGCTATCTCCGCCAGGAAGCGAGCTAGAGCGCTGAAACTGTGGCTATACGCACTTTCATGAAAACACGCTTCTTTGAGGTTTTAAGCTCGGAACGTGAATCTGTGCATGTTTCTGGCCTGGGAACTGCTTCAGATCACTGTGGAAAGCATATATGGTATCGAATGGTCCTTTGTGCATGTATTGCCATTGGGAAGTGAATATAAGCTTCTGAAGTGAATATATCCACTTTTTAAAAAACTTTCGTTTTTTTTAGTTCTGTGTGTCAATAATGTTCATTCTGTGAGTAACAGTGGAAAAGTAACAGTCATGAGTGAATTGTCACGATATGACTGAATTGGAGTAAATTTGCTGCTATCTCCGCCAGGAAGCGAGCTAGAGCGCTGAAACTGTGGCTATACGCACTTTCATGAAAACACGCTTCTTTGAGGTTTTAAGCTCGGAACGTGAATCTGTGCATGTTTCTGGCCTGGGAACTGCTTCAGATCACTGTGGAATGCATATATAGTATCAATTGGTGCAATGTGCTTGTCTTGTCATAGGGAAGTGAATATAAGCTTCTGAAGTGAAAATATCCACTTTTTAAAAAACTTTCTTTTTTTTAGTTCTGTGTGTCAAAAATGTTCATTCTGTGAGTAACAGTGTGAAAGTGACAAACATGAGTGAATTGTCACGATATGACTGAATTGGAGTAAATTTGCTGCTATCTCCGCCAGGAAGCGAGCTAGAGCGCTGTAACTGTGGCTATACACACTTTCATGAAAACACGCTTCTTTGAGGTTTTAAGCTCAGAACGTGAATCTGTGCATGTTTCTGGCTTGGGAACTGCTTCAGATCACTGTGGAATGCATATATGGTATCAATTGGTGCAATGTGCTTGTCTTGTCATAGGGAAGTGAAGAAAAGCTTCTGAAGTGAAAAAATCCACTTTTTAAAAAACTTTCTTTTTTTTAAGTTCTGTGTGTCAAAAATGTTCATTCTGTGAGTAACAGTGGAAAAAAAACAGGCATGAGTGAATTGTCACGATATGACTGATTTGGAGTAAATTTGATGCTATCTCCGCCAGGAAGCGAGCTAGAGCGCTGAAACTGTGGCTATACGCACTTTCATGAAAACACGCTTCTTTGAGGTTTTAAGCTCGGAACGTGAATCTGTGCATGTTTCTGGCCTGGGAACTGCTTCAGATCACTGTGGAATGCATATATAGTATCAATTGGTGCAATGTGCTTGTCTTGTCATAGGGAAGTGAATATAAGCTTCTGAAGTGAAAATATCCACTTTTTAAAAAACTTTCTTTTTTTTAGTTCTGTGTGTCAAAAATGTTCATTCTGTGAGTAACAGTGTGAAAGTGACAAACATGAGTGAATTGTCACGATATGACTGAATTGGAGTAAATTTGCTGCTATCTCCGCCAGGAAGCGAGCTAGAGCGCTGTAACTGTGGCTATACACACTTTCATGAAAACACGCTTCTTTGAGGTTTTAAGCTCAGAACGTGAATCTGTGCATGTTTCTGGCTTGGGAACTGCTTCAGATCACTGTGGAATGCATATATAGTATCAATTGGTGCAATGTGCTTGTCTTGTCAAAGGGAAGTGAATATAAGCTTCTGAAGTGAAAATATCCACTTTTTAAAAAACTTTCTTTTTTTTTTAGTTCTGTGTGTCAAAAAAGTTCATTCTGTGAGTAACAGTGTGAAAGTGACAAACATGAGTGAATTGTCACGATATGACTGAATTGGAGTAAATTTGCTGCTATCTCCGCCAGGAAGCGAGCTAGAGCGCTGTAACTGTGGCTATACACACTTTCATGAAAACACGCTTCTTTGAGGTTTTAAGCTCAGAACGTGAATCTGTGCATGTTTCTGGCTTGGGAACTGCTTCAGATCACTGTGGAATGCATATATGGTATCAATTGGTGCAATGTGCTTGTCTTGTCATAGGGAAGTGAAGAAAAGCTTCTGAAGTGAAAAAATCCACTTTTTAAAAAACTTTCTTTTTTTTAAGTTCTGTGTGTCAAAAATGTTCATTCTGTGAGTAACAGTGGAAAAAAAACAGGCATGAGTGAATTGTCACGATATGACTGATTTGGAGTAAATTTGATGCTATCTCCGCCAGGAAGCGAGCTAGAGCGCTGAAACTGTGGCTATACGCACTTTCATGAAAACACGCTTCTTTGAGGTTTTAAGCTCGGAACGTGAATCTGTGCATGTTTCTGGCCTGGGAACTGCTTCAGATCACTGTGGAATGCATATATAGTATCAATTGATGCAATGTGCTTGTCTTGTCATTGGGAAGTGAATATAAGCTTCTGAAGTGAAAATATCCACTTTTTAAAAAACTTTCTTTTTTTTAGTTCTGTGTGTCAAAAATGTTCATTCTGTGAGTAACAGTGTGAAAGTGACAAACATGAGTGAATTGTCACGATATGACTGAATTGGAGTAAATTTGCTGCTATCTCCGCCAGGAAGCGAGCTAGAGCGCTGTAACTGTGGCTATACACACTTTCATGAAAACACGCTTCTTTGAGGTTTTAAGCTCAGAACGTGAATCTGTGCATGTTTCTGGCTTGGGAACTGCTTCAGATCACTGTGGAATGCATATATAGTATCAATTGGTGCAATGTGCTTGTCTTGTCAAAGGGAAGTGAATATAAGCTTCTGAAGTGAAAATATCCACTTTTTAAAAAACTTTCTTTTTTTTTTAGTTCTGTGTGTCAAAAAAGTTCATTCTGTGAGTAACAGTGTGAAAGTGACAAACATGAGTGAATTGTCACGATATGACTGAATTGGAGTAAATTTGCTGCTATCTCCGCCAGGAAGCGAGCTAGAGCGCTGAAACTATGATGATACGCACTTTCATGAAAACACGCTTCTTTGAGGTTTTAAGCTCAGAACGTGAATCTGTGCATGTTTCTGGCCTGGGAACTGCTTCAGATCACTGTGGAAAGCATATATGGTATCGAATGGTCCTTTGTGCATGTATTGCCATTGGGAAGTGAATATAAGCTTCTGAAGTGAATATATCCACTTTTTAAAAAACTTTCGTTTTTTTTAGTTCTGTGTGTCAATAATGTTCATTCTGTGAGTAACAGTGGAAAAGTAACAGTCATGAGTGAATTGTCACGATATGACTGAATTGGAGTAAATTTGCTGCTATCTCCGCCAGGAAGCGAGCTAGAGCGCTGAAACTGTGGCTATACGCACTTTCATGAAAACACGCTTCTTTGAGGTTTTAAGCTCGGAACGTGAATCTGTGCATGTTTCTGGCCTGGGAACTGCTTCAGATCACTGTGGAAAGCATATATGGTATCGAATGGTCCTTTGTGCATGTATTGCCATTGGGAAGTGAATATAAGCTTCTGAAGTGAATATATCCACTTTTTAAAAAACTTTCGTTTTTTTTAGTTCTGTGTGTCAATAATGTTCATTCTGTGAGTAACAGTGGAAAAGTAACAGTCATGAGTGAATTGTCACGATATGACTGAATTGGAGTAAATTTGCTGCTATCTCCGCCAGGAAGCGAGCTAGAGCGATGAAACTGTGGCTATACGCACTTTCATGAAAACACGCTTCTTTGAGGTTTTAAGCTCGGAACGTGAATCTGTGCATGTTTCTGGCCTGGGAACTGCTTCAGATCACTGTGGAATGCATATATAGTATCAATTGGTGCAATGTGCTTGTCTTGTCATAGGGAAGTGAATATAAGCTTCTGAAGTGAAAATATCCACTTTTTAAAAAACTTTCTTTTTTTTTAGTTCTGTGTGTCAAAAAAGTTCATTCTGTGAGTAACAGTGTGAAAGTGACAAACATGAGTGAATTGTCACGATATGACTGAATTGGAGTAAATTTGCTGCTATCTCCGCCAGGAAGCGAGCTAGAGCGCTGAAACTATGATGATACGCACTTTCATGAAAACACGCTTCTTTGAGGTTTTAAGCTCGGAACGTGAATCTGTGCATGTTTCTGGCCTGGGAACTGCTTCAGATCACTGTGGAATGCATATATAGTATCAATTGGTGCAATGTGCTTGTCTTGTCAAAGGGAAGTGAATATAAGCTTCTGAAGTGAAAATATCCACTTTTTAAAAAACTTTCTTTTTTTTTTAGTTCTGTGTGTCAAAAAAGTTCATTCTGTGAGTAACAGTGTGAAAGTGACAAACATGAGTGAATTGTCACGATATGACTGAATTGGAGTAAATTTGCTGCTATCTCCGCCAGGAAGCGAGCTAGAGCGCTGAAACTATGATGATACGCACTTTCATGAAAACACGCTTCTTTGAGGTTTTAAGCTCAGAACGTGAATCTGTGCATGTTTCTGGCCTGGGAACTGCTTCAGATCACTGTGGAAAGCATATATGGTATCGAATGGTCCTTTGTGCATGTATTGCCATTGGGAAGTGAATATAAGCTTCTGAAGTGAATATATCCACTTTTTAAAAAACTTTCGTTTTTTTTAGTTCTGTGTGTCAATAATGTTCATTCTGTGAGTAACAGTGGAAAAGTAACAGTCATGAGTGAATTGTCACGATATGACTGAATTGGAGTAAATTTGCTGCTATCTCCGCCAGGAAGCGAGCTAGAGCGCTGAAACTGTGGCTATACGCACTTTCATGAAAACACGCTTCTTTGAGGTTTTAAGCTCGGAACGTGAATCTGTGCATGTTTCTGGCCTGGGAACTGCTTCAGATCACTGTGGAAAGCATATATGGTATCGAATGGTCCTTTGTGCATGTATTGCCATTGGGAAGTGAATATAAGCTTCTGAAGTGAATATATCCACTTTTTAAAAAACTTTCGTTTTTTTTAGTTCTGTGTGTCAATAATGTTCATTCTGTGAGTAACAGTGGAAAAGTAACAGTCATGAGTGAATTGTCACGATATGACTGAATTGGAGTAAATTTGCTGCTATCTCCGCCAGGAAGCGAGCTAGAGCGCTGAAACTGTGGCTATACGCACTTTCATGAAAACACGCTTCTTTGAGGTTTTAAGCTCGGAACGTGAATCTGTGCATGTTTCTGGCCTGGGAACTGCTTCAGATCACTGTGGAATGCATATATAGTATCAATTGGTGCAATGTGCTTGTCTTGTCATAGGGAAGTGAATATAAGCTTCTGAAGTGAAAATATCCACTTTTTAAAAAACTTTCTTTTTTTTTAATTCTGTGTGTCAAAAATGTTCATTCTGTGAGTAACAGTGTGAAAGTGACAAACATGAGTGAATTGTCACGATATGACTGAATTGGAGTAAATTTGCTGCTATCTCCGCCAGGAAGCGAGCTAGAGCGCTGTAACTGTGGCTATACGCATTTTCATGAAAACACGCTTCTTTGAAGTTTTAAGCTCAGAACGTGAATCTGTGCATGTTTCTGGCCTGGGAACTGCTTCAGATCACTGTGGAAAGCATATATGGTATCGAATGGTCCTTTGTGCATGTATTGCCATTGGGAAGTGAATATAAGCTTCTGAAGTGAATATATCCACTTTTTAAAAAACTTTCTTTTTTTTTAGTTCTGTGTGTCAATAATGTTCATTCTGTGAGTAACAGTGGAAAAGTAACAGTCATGAGTGAATTGTCACGATATGACTGAATTGGAGTAAATTTGCCGCTATCTCCGCCAGGAAGCGAGCTAGAGCGCTGAAACTGTGGCTATACGCACTTTCATGAAAACACGCTTCTTTGAGGTTTTAAGCTCAGAACGTGAATCTGTGCATGTTTCTGGCCTGGGAACTGCTTCAGATCACTGTGGAAAGCATATATGGTATCGAATGGTCCTTTGTGCATGTATTGCCATTGGGAAGTGAATATAAGCTTCTGAAGTGAATATATCCACTTTTTAAAAAACTTTCGTTTTTTTTAGTTCTGTGTGTCAATAATGTTCATTCTGTGAGTAACAGTGGAAAAGTAACAGTCATGAGTGAATTGTCACGATATGACTGAATTGGAGTAAATTTGCTGCTATCTCCGCCAGGAAGCGAGCTAGAGCGCTGAAACTGTGGCTATACGCACTTTCATGAAAACACGCTTCTTTGAGGTTTTAAGCTCGGAACGTGAATCTGTGCATGTTTCTGGCCTGGGAACTGCTTCAGATCACTGTGGAAAGCATATATGGTATCGAATGGTCCTTTGTGCATGTATTGCCATTGGGAAGTGAATATAAGCTTCTGAAGTGAATATATCCACTTTTTAAAAAACTTTCGTTTTTTTTAGTTCTGCGTGTCAATAATGTTCATTCTGTGAGTAACAGTGGAAAAGTAACAGTCATGAGTGAATTGTCACGATATGACTGAATTGGAGTAAATTTGCTGCTATCTCCGCCAGGAAGCGAGCTAGAGCGATGAAACTGTGGCTATACGCACTTTCATGAAAACACGCTTCTTTGAGGTTTTAAGCTCGGAACGTGAATCTGTGCATGTTTCTGGCCTGGGAACTGCTTCAGATCACTGTGGAATGCATATATAGTATCAATTGGTGCAATGTGCTTGTCTTGTCATAGGGAAGTGAATATAAGCTTCTGAAGTGAATATATCCACTTTTTAAAAAACTTTCGTTTTTTTTAGTTCTGTGTGTCAATAATGTTCATTCTGTGAGTAACAGTGGAAAAGTAACAGTCATGAGTGAATTGTCACGATATGACTGAATTGGAGTAAATTTGCTGCTATCTCCGCCAGGAAGCGAGCTAGAGCGCTGAAACTGTGGCTATACGCACTTTCATGAAAACACGCTTCTTTGAGGTTTTAAGCTCGGAACGTGAATCTGTGCATGTTTCTGGCCTGGGAACTGCTTCAGATCACTGTGGAAAGCATATATGGTATTGAATGGTCCTTTGTGCATGTATTGCCATTGGGAAGTGAATATAAGCTTCTGAAGTGAATATATCCACTTTTTAAAAAACTTTCGTTTTTTTTAGTTCTGTGTGTCAATAATGTTCATTCTGTGAGTAACAGTGGAAAAGTAACAGTCATGAGTGAATTGTCACGATATGACTGAATTGGAGTAAATTTGCTGCTATCTCCGCCAGGAAGCGAGCTAGAGCGCTGAAACTGTGGCTATACGCACTTTCATGAAAACACGCTTCTTTGAGGTTTTAAGCTCGGAACGTGAATCTGTGCATGTTTCTGGCCTGGGAACTGCTTCAGATCACTGTGGAATGCATATATAGTATCAATTGGTGCAATGTGCTTGTCTTGTCATAGGGAAGTGAATATAAGCTTCTGAAGTGAAAATATCCACTTTTTAAAAAACTTTCTTTTTTTTTAATTCTGTGTGTCAAAAATGTTCATTCTGTGAGTAACAGTGTGAAAGTGACAAACATGAGTGAATTGTCACGATATGACTGAATTGGAGTAAATTTGCTGCTATCTCCGCCAGGAAGCGAGCTAGAGCGCTGTAACTGTGGCTATACGCACTTTCATGAAAACACGCTTCTTTGAAGTTTTAAGCTCAGAACGTGAATCTGTGCATGTTTCTGGCCTGGGAACTGCTTCAGATCACTGTGGAAAGCATATATGGTATCGAATGGTCCTTTGTGCATGTATTGCCATTGGGAAGTGAATATAAGCTTCTGAAGTGAATATATCCACTTTTTTAAAAAACTTTCTTTTTTTTTAGTTCTGTGTGTCAATAATGTTCATTCTGTGAGTAACAGTGGAAAAGTAACAGTCATGAGTGAATTGTCACGATATGACTGAATTGGAGTAAATTTGCCGCTATCTCCGCCAGGAAGCGAGCTAGAGCGCTGAAACTGTGGCTATACGCACTTTCATGAAAACACGCTTCTTTGAGGTTTTAAGCTCGGAACGTGAATCTGTGCATGTTTCTGGCCTGGGAACTGCTTCAGATCACTGTGGAATGCATATATAGTATCAATTGGTGCAATGTGCTTGTCTTGTCATAGGGAAGTGAATATAAGCTTCTGAAGTGAAAATATCCACTTTTTTAAAAACTTTCTTTTTTTTTAGTTCTGTGTGTCAAAAATGTTCATTCTGTGAGTAACAGTGTGAAAGTGACAAACATGAGTGAATTGTTAGATATGACTGAATTGGAGTAAATTTGCTGCTATCTCCGCCAGGAAGCGAGCTAGAGCGCTGTAACTGTGGCTATACGCACTTTCATGAAAACACGCTTCTTTGAGGTTTTAAGCTCAGAACGTGAATCTGTGCATGTTTCTGGCCTGGGAACTGCTTCAGATCACTGTGGAAAGCATATATGGTATCGAATGGTCCTTTGTGCATGTATTGCCATTGGGAAGTGAATATAAGCTTCTGAAGTGAATATATCCACTTTTTAAAAAACTTTCGTTTTTTTTAGTTCTGTGTGTCAATAATGTTCATTCTGTGAGTAACAGTGGAAAAGTAACAGTCATGAGTGAATTGTCACGATATGACTGAATTGGAGTAAATTTGCTGCTATCTCCGCCAGGAAGCGAGCTAGAGCGCTGAAACTGTGGCTATACGCACTTTCATGAAAACACGCTTCTTTGAGGTTTTAAGCTCGGAACGTGAATCTGTGCATGTTTCTGGCCTGGGAACTGCTTCAGATCACTGTGGAATGCATATATAGTATCAATTGGTGCAATGTGCTTGTCTTGTCATAGGGAAGTGAATATAAGCTTCTGAAGTGAAAATATCCACTTTTTAAAAAACTTTCTTTTTTTTTAGTTCTGTGTGTCAAAAATGTTCATTCTGTGAGTAACAGTGTGAAAGTGACAAACATGAGTGAATTGTCACGATATGACTGAATTGGAGTAAATTTGCTGCTATCTCCGCCAGGAAGCGAGCTAGAGCGCTGAAACTGTGGCTATACGCACTTTCATGAAAACACGCTAATTTGAGGTTTTAAGCTCAGAACGTGAATCTGTGCATGTTTCTGGCCTGGGAACTGCTTCAGATCACTGTGGAATGCATAAATAGTATCAATTGGTGCAATGTGCTTGTCTTGTCATAGGGAAGTGAATATAAGCTTCTGAAGTGAAAATATCCACTTTTTAAAAAACTTTCTTTTTTTTTAGTTCTGTGTGTCAAAAATGTTCATTCTGTGAGTAACAGTGTGAAAGTGACAAACATGAGTGAATAGTTAGATATGTCTGAATTGGAGTAAATTTGCTGCTATCTCCGCCAGGAAGCGAGCTAAAGCGCTGTAACTGTGGCTACACGCACTTTCATGAAAACACGCTTCTTTGAGGTTTTAAGCTCAGAACGTGAATCTGTGCATGTTTCTGGCCTGGGAACTGCTTCAGATCACTGTGGAAAGCATATATGGTATCGAATGGTCCTTTGTGCATGTATTGCCATTGGGAAGTGAATATAAGCTTCTGAAGTGAATATATCCACTTTTTAAAAAACTTTCTTTTTTTTTAGTTCTGTGTCAAAAAAGTTCATTCTGTGAGTAACAGTGGAAAAGTAACAGTCATGAGTGAATTGTCACGATATGACTGAATTGGAGTAAATTTGCTGCTATCTCCGCCAGGAAGCGAGCTAGAGCGCTGAAACTGTGGCTATACGCACTTTCATGAAAACACGCTTCTTTGAGGTTTTAAGCTCGGAACGTGAATCTGTGCATGTTTCTGGCCTGGGAACTGCTTCAGATCACTGTGGAATGCATATATAGTATCAATTGGTGCAATGTGCTTGTCTTGTCATAGGGAAGTGAATATAAGCTTCTGAAGTGAAAATATCCACTTTTTAAAAAACTTTCTTTTTTTTTAATTCTGTGTGTCAAAAATGTTCATTCTGTGAGTAACAGTGTGAAAGTGACAAACATGAGTGAATTGTCACGATATGACTGAATTGGAGTAAATTTGCTGCTATCTCCGCCAGGAAGCGAGCTAGAGCGCTGTAACTGTGGCTATACGCATTTTCATGAAAACACGCTTCTTTGAAGTTTTAAGCTCAGAACGTGAATCTGTGCATGTTTCTGGCCTGGGAACTGCTTCAGATCACTGTGGAAAGCATATATGGTATCGAATGGTCCTTTGTGCATGTATTGCCATTGGGAAGTGAATATAAGCTTCTGAAGTGAATATATCCACTTTTTTAAAAAACTTTCTTTTTTTTTAGTTCTGTGTGTCAATAATGTTCATTCTGTGAGTAACAGTGGAAAAGTAACAGTCATGAGTGAATTGTCACGATATGACTGAATTGGAGTAAATTTGCCGCTATCTCCGCCAGGAAGCGAGCTAGAGCGCTGAAACTGTGGCTATACGCACTTTCATGAAAACACGCTTCTTTGAGGTTTTAAGCTCAGAACGTGAATCTGTGCATGTTTCTGGCCTGGGAACTGCTTCAGATCACTGTGGAAAGCATATATGGTATCGAATGGTCCTTTGTGCATGTATTGCCATTGGGAAGTGAATATAAGCTTCTGAAGTGAATATATCCACTTTTTAAAAAACTTTCGTTTTTTTTAGTTCTGTGTGTCAATAATGTTCATTCTGTGAGTAACAGTGGAAAAGTAACAGTCATGAGTGAATTGTCACGATATGACTGAATTGGAGTAAATTTGCTGCTATCTCCGCCAGGAAGCGAGCTAGAGCGCTGAAACTGTGGCTATACGCACTTTCATGAAAACACGCTTCTTTGAGGTTTTAAGCTCGGAACGTGAATCTGTGCATGTTTCTGGCCTGGGAACTGCTTCAGATCACTGTGGAAAGCATATATGGTATCGAATGGTCCTTTGTGCATGTATTGCCATTGGGAAGTGAATATAAGCTTCTGAAGTGAATATATCCACTTTTTAAAAAACTTTCGTTTTTTTTAGTTCTGCGTGTCAATAATGTTCATTCTGTGAGTAACAGTGGAAAAGTAACAGTCATGAGTGAATTGTCACGATATGACTGAATTGGAGTAAATTTGCTGCTATCTCCGCCAGGAAGCGAGCTAGAGCGATGAAACTGTGGCTATACGCACTTTCATGAAAACACGCTTCTTTGAGGTTTTAAGCTCGGAACGTGAATCTGTGCATGTTTCTGGCCTGGGAACTGCTTCAGATCACTGTGGAATGCATATATAGTATCAATTGGTGCAATGTGCTTGTCTTGTCATAGGGAAGTGAATATAAGCTTCTGAAGTGAAAATATCCACTTTTTAAAAAACTTTCTTTTTTTTTAGTTCTGTGTGTCAAAAAAGTTCATTCTGTGAGTAACAGTGTGAAAGTGACAAACATGAGTGAATTGTCACGATATGACTGAATTGGAGTAAATTTGCTGCTATCTCCGCCAGGAAGCGAGCTAGAGCGCTGAAACTATGATGATACGCACTTTCATGAAAACACGCTTCTTTGAGGTTTTAAGCTCGGAACGTGAATCTGTGCATGTTTCTGGCCTGGGAACTGCTTCAGATCACTGTGGAATGCATATATAGTATCAATTGGTGCAATGTGCTTGTCTTGTCAAAGGGAAGTGAATATAAGCTTCTGAAGTGAAAATATCCACTTTTTAAAAAACTTTCTTTTTTTTTTAGTTCTGTGTGTCAAAAAAGTTCATTCTGTGAGTAACAGTGTGAAAGTGACAAACATGAGTGAATTGTCACGATATGACTGAATTGGAGTAAATTTGCTGCTATCTCCGCCAGGAAGCGAGCTAGAGCGCTGAAACTATGATGATACGCACTTTCATGAAAACACGCTTCTTTGAGGTTTTAAGCTCAGAACGTGAATCTGTGCATGTTTCTGGCCTGGGAACTGCTTCAGATCACTGTGGAAAGCATATATGGTATCGAATGGTCCTTTGTGCATGTATTGCCATTGGGAAGTGAATATAAGCTTCTGAAGTGAATATATCCACTTTTTAAAAAACTTTCGTTTTTTTTAGTTCTGTGTGTCAATAATGTTCATTCTGTGAGTAACAGTGGAAAAGTAACAGTCATGAGTGAATTGTCACGATATGACTGAATTGGAGTAAATTTGCTGCTATCTCCGCCAGGAAGCGAGCTAGAGCGCTGAAACTGTGGCTATACGCACTTTCATGAAAACACGCTTCTTTGAGGTTTTAAGCTCGGAACGTGAATCTGTGCATGTTTCTGGCCTGGGAACTGCTTCAGATCACTGTGGAAAGCATATATGGTATCGAATGGTCCTTTGTGCATGTATTGCCATTGGGAAGTGAATATAAGCTTCTGAAGTGAATATATCCACTTTTTAAAAAACTTTCGTTTTTTTTAGTTCTGTGTGTCAATAATGTTCATTCTGTGAGTAACAGTGGAAAAGTAACAGTCATGAGTGAATTGTCACGATATGACTGAATTGGAGTAAATTTGCTGCTATCTCCGCCAGGAAGCGAGCTAGAGCGCTGAAACTGTGGCTATACGCACTTTCATGAAAACACGCTTCTTTGAGGTTTTAAGCTCGGAACGTGAATCTGTGCATGTTTCTGGCCTGGGAACTGCTTCAGATCACTGTGGAATGCATATATAGTATCAATTGGTGCAATGTGCTTGTCTTGTCATAGGGAAGTGAATATAAGCTTCTGAAGTGAAAATATCCACTTTTTAAAAAACTTTCTTTTTTTTTAATTCTGTGTGTCAAAAATGTTCATTCTGTGAGTAACAGTGTGAAAGTGACAAACATGAGTGAATTGTCACGATATGACTGAATTGGAGTAAATTTGCTGCTATCTCCGCCAGGAAGCGAGCTAGAGCGCTGTAACTGTGGCTATACGCACTTTCATGAAAACACGCTTCTTTGAAGTTTTAAGCTCAGAACGTGAATCTGTGCATGTTTCTGGCCTGGGAACTGCTTCAGATCACTGTGGAAAGCATATATGGTATCGAATGGTCCTTTGTGCATGTATTGCCATTGGGAAGTGAATATAAGCTTCTGAAGTGAATATATCCACTTTTTTAAAAAACTTTCTTTTTTTTTAGTTCTGTGTGTCAATAATGTTCATTCTGTGAGTAACAGTGGAAAAGTAACAGTCATGAGTGAATTGTCACGATATGACTGAATTGGAGTAAATTTGCCGCTATCTCCGCCAGGAAGCGAGCTAGAGCGCTGAAACTGTGGCTATACGCACTTTCATGAAAACACGCTTCTTTGAGGTTTTAAGCTCGGAACGTGAATCTGTGCATGTTTCTGGCCTGGGAACTGCTTCAGATCACTGTGGAATGCATATATAGTATCAATTGGTGCAATGTGCTTGTCTTGTCATAGGGAAGTGAATATAAGCTTCTGAAGTGAAAATATCCACTTTTTTAAAAACTTTCTTTTTTTTTAGTTCTGTGTGTCAAAAATGTTCATTCTGTGAGTAACAGTGTGAAAGTGACAAACATGAGTGAATTGTTAGATATGACTGAATTGGAGTAAATTTGCTGCTATCTCCGCCAGGAAGCGAGCTAGAGCGCTGTAACTGTGGCTATACGCACTTTCATGAAAACACGCTTCTTTGAAGTTTTAAGCTCAGAACGTGAATCTGTGCATGTTTCTGGCCTGGGAACTGCTTCAGATCACTGTGGAAAGCATATATGGTATCGAATGGTCCTTTGTGCATGTATTGCCATTGGGAAGTGAATATAAGCTTCTGAAGTGAATATATCCACTTTTTAAAAAACTTTCGTTTTTTTTAGTTCTGTGTGTCAATAATGTTCATTCTGTGAGTAACAGTGGAAAAGTAACAGTCATGAGTGAATTGTCACGATATGACTGAATTGGAGTAAATTTGCTGCTATCTCCGCCAGGAAGCGAGCTAGAGCGCTGAAACTGTGGCTATACGCACTTTCATGAAAACACGCTTCTTTGAGGTTTTAAGCTCGGAACGTGAATCTGTGCATGTTTCTGGCCTGGGAACTGCTTCAGATCACTGTGGAATGCATATATAGTATCAATTGGTGCAATGTGCTTGTCTTGTCATAGGGAAGTGAATATAAGCTTCTGAAGTGAAAATATCCACTTTTTAAAAAACTTTCTTTTTTTTTAGTTCTGTGTGTCAAAAATGTTCATTCTGTGAGTAACAGTGTGAAAGTGACAAACATGAGTGAATTGTCACGATATGACTGATTTGGAGTAAATTTGCTGCTATCTCCGCCAGGAAGCGAGCTAGAGCGCTGAAACTGTGGCTATACGCACTTTCATGAAAACACGCTAATTTGAGGTTTTAAGCTCAGAACGTGAATCTGTGCATGTTTCTGGCCTGGGAACTGCTTCAGATCACTGTGGAATGCATAAATAGTATCAATTGGTGCAATGTGCTTGTCTTGTCATAGGGAAGTGAATATAAGCTTCTGAAGTGAAAATATCCACTTTTTAAAAAACTTTCTTTTTTTTTAGTTCTGTGTGTCAAAAATGTTCATTCTGTGAGTAACAGTGTGAAAGTGACAAACATGAGTGAATAGTTAGATATGTCTGAATTGGAGTAAATTTGCTGCTATCTCCGCCAGGAAGCGAGCTAAAGCGCTGTAACTGTGGCTACACGCACTTTCATGAAAACACGCTTCTTTGAGGTTTTAAGCTCAGAACGTGAATCTGTGCATGTTTCTGGCCTGGGAACTGCTTCAGATCACTGTGGAAAGCATATATGGTATCGAATGGTCCTTTGTGCATGTATTGCCATTGGGAAGTGAATATAAGCTTCTGAAGTGAATATATCCACTTTTTAAAAAACTTTCTTTTTTTTTAGTTCTGTGTCAAAAAAGTTCATTCTGTGAGTAACAGTGGAAAAGTAACAGTCATGAGTGAATTGTCACGATATGACTGAATTGGAGTAAATTTGCTGCTATCTCCGCCAGGAAGCGAGCTAGAGCCCTGAAACTGTGGCTATACGCACTTTCATGAAAACACACTTCTTTGAGGTTTTAATCTCGGAACGTGAATCTGTGCATGCTTCTGGCCTGGGAACTGCTTCAGATCACTGTGGAATGCATATATGGTATCAATTGGTGCAATGTGCTTGTCTTGTCATAGGGAAGTGAATATAAGCTTCTGAAGTGAAAATATCCACTTTTTAAAAAACTTTCTTTTTTTTTTAGTTCTGTGTGTCAAAAATGTTCATTCTGTGAGTAACAGTGGAAAAAAAACAGGCATGAGTGAATTGTCACGATATGACTGATTTGGAGTAAATTTGATGCTATCTCCGCCAGGAAGCGAGCGAGAGCGCTGAAACTGTGGCTATACGCACTTTCATGAAAACACGCTTCTTTGAAGTTTTAAGCTCAGAACGTGAATCTGTGCATGTTTCTGGCCTGGGAACTGCTTCAGATCAATGTGGAAAGCATATATGGTATCGAATGGTCCTTTGTGCATGTATTGCCATTGGGAAGTGAATATAAGCTTCTGAAGTGAATATATCCACTTTTTAAAAAACTTTCGTTTTTTTTAGTTCTGTGTGTCGATAATGTTCATTCTGTGAGTAACAGTGGAAAAGTAACAGTCATGAGTGAATTGTCACGATATGACTGAATTGGAGTAAATTTGCTGCTATCTCCGCCAGGAAGCGAGCTAGAGCGCTGTAACTGTGGCTATACGCACTTTCATGAAAACACGCTTCTTTGAAGTTTTAAGCTCAGAACGTGAATCTGTGCATGTTTCTGGCCTGGGAACTGCTTCAGATCACTGTGGAAAGCATATATGGTATCGAATGGTCCTTTGTGCATGTATTGCCATTGGGAAGTGAATATAAGCTTCTGAAGTGAATATATCCACTTTTTAAAAAACTTTCTTTTTTTTTAGTTCTGTGTGTCAATAATGTTCATTCTGTGAGTAACAGTGGAAAAGTAACAGTCATGAGTGAATTGTCACGATATGACTGAATTGGAGTAAATTTGCCGCTGTCTCCGCCAGGAAGCGAGCTAGAGCGCTGAAACTGTGGCTATACGCACTTTCATGAAAACACGCTTCTTTGAGGTTTTAAGCTCGGAACGTGAATCTGTGCATGTTTCTGGCCTGGGAACTGCTTCAGATCACTGTGGAATGCATATATAGTATCAATTGGTGCAATGTGCTTGTCTTGTCATAGGGAAGTGAATATAAGCTTCTGAAGTGAAAATATCCACTTTTTAAAAAACTTTCTTTTTTTTTAGTTCTGTGTGTCAAAAATGTTCATTCTGTGAGTAACAGTGTGAAAGTGACAAACATGAGTGAATTGTCACGATATGACTGAATTGGAGTAAATTTGCTGCTATCTCCGCCAGGAAGCGAGCTAGAGCGCTGAAACTGTGGCTATACGCACTTTCATGAAAACACGCTAATTTGAGGTTTTAAGCTCAGAACGTGAATCTGTGCATGTTTCTGGCCTGGGAACTGCTTCAGATCACTGTGGAATGCATAAATAGTATCAATTGGTGCAATGTGCTTGTCTTGTCATAGGGAAGTGAATATAAGCTTCTGAAGTGAAAATATCCACTTTTTAAAAAACTTTCTTTTTTTTTAGTTCTGTGTGTCAAAAATGTTCATTCTGTGAGTAACAGTGTGAAAGTGACAAACATGAGTGAATAGTTAGATATGACTGAATTGGAGTAAATTTGCTGCTATCTCCGCCAGGAAGCGAGCTAAAGCGCTGTAACTGTGGCTACACGCACTTTCATGAAAACACGCTTCTTTGAGGTTTTAAGCTCAGAACGTGAATCTGTGCATGTTTCTGGCCTGGGAACTGCTTCAGATCACTGTGGAAAGCATATATGGTATCGAATGGTCCTTTGTGCATGTATTGCCATTGGGAAGTGAATATAAGCTTCTGAAGTGAATATATCCACTTTTTTAAAAACTTTCTTTTTTTTTAGTTCTGTGTCAAAAAAGTTCATTCTGTGAGTAACAGTGGAAAAGTAACAGTCATGAGTGAATTGTCACGATATGACTGAATTGGAGTAAATTTGCTGCTATCTCCGCCAGGAAGCGAGCTAGAGCCCTGAAACTGTGGCTATACGCACTTTCATGAAAACACACTTCTTTGAGGTTTTAATCTCGGAACGTGAATCTGTGCATGCTTCTGGCCTGGGAACTGCTTCAGATCACTGTGGAATGCATATATGGTATCAATTGGTGCAATGTGCTTGTCTTGTCATAGGGAAGTGAATATAAACTTCTGAAGTGAAAATATCCACTTTTTAAAAAACTTTCTTTTTTTTTTAGTTCTGTGTGTCAAAAATGTTCATTCTGTGAGTAACAGTGGAAAAAAAACAGGCATGAGTGAATTGTCACGATATGACTGATTTGGAGTAAATTTGATGCTATCTCCGCCAGGAAGCGAGCTAGAGCGCTGAAACTGTGGCTATACGCACTTTCATGAAAACACGCTAATTTGAGGTTTTAAGCTCAGAACGTGAATCTGTGCATGTTTCTGGCCTGGGAACTGCTTCAGATCACTGTGGAATGCATAAATAGTATCAATTGGTGCAATGTGCTTGTCTTGTCATAGGGAAGTGAATATAAGCTTCTGAAGTGAAAATATCCACTTTTTAAAAAACTTTCTTTTTTTTTAGTTCTGTGTGTCAAAAATGTTCATTCTGTGAGTAACAGTGTGAAAGTGACAAACATGAGTGAATAGTTAGATATGACTGAATTGGAGTAAATTTGCTGCTATCTCCGCCAGGAAGCGAGCTAAAGCGCTGTAACTGTGGCTACACGCACTTTCATGAAAACACGCTTCTTTGAGGTTTTAAGCTCAGAACGTGAATCTGTGCATGTTTCTGGCCTGGGAACTGCTTCAGATCACTGTGGAAAGCATATATGGTATCGAATGGTCCTTTGTGCATGTATTGCCATTGGGAAGTGAATATAAGCTTCTGAAGTGAATATATCCACTTTTTAAAAAACTTTCTTTTTTTTTAGTTCTGTGTCAAAAAAGTTCATTCTGTGAGAAACAGTGGAAAAGTAACAGTCATGAGTGAATTGTCACGATATGACTGAATTGGAGTAAATTTGCTGCTATCTCCGCCAGGAAGCGAGCTAGAGCCCTGAAACTGTGGCTATACGCACTTTCATGAAAACACACTTCTTTGAGGTTTTAATCTCGGAACGTGAATCTGTGCATGCTTCTGGCCTGGGAACTGCTTCAGATCACTGTGGAATGCATATATGGTATCAATTGGTGCAATGTGCTTGTCTTGTCATAGGGAAGTGAATATAAGCTTCTGAAGTGAAAATATCCACTTTTTAAAAAACTTTCTTTTTTTTTTAGTTCTGTGTGTCAAAAATGTTCATTCTGTGAGTAACAGTGGAAAAAAAACAGGCATGAGTGAATTGTCACGATATGACTGATTTGGAGTAAATTTGATGCTATCTCCGCCAGGAAGCGAGCGAGAGCGCTGAAACTGTGGCTATACGCACTTTCATGAAAACACGCTTCTTTGAGGTTTTAAGCTCGGAACGTGAATCTGTGCATGTTTCTGGCCTGGGAACTGCTTCAGATCACTGTGGAATGCATATATAGTATCAATTGGTGCAATGTGCTTGTCTTGTCATAGGGAAGTGAATTTAAGCTTCTGAAGTGAAAATATCCACTTTTTAAAAAACTTTCTTTTTTTTTAGTTCTGTGTGTCAAAAATGTTCATTCTGTGAGTAACAGTGTGAAAGTGACAAACATGAGTGAATTGTCACGATATGACTGAATTGGAGTAAATTTGCTGCTATCTCCGCCAGGAAGCGAGCTAGAGCGCTGTAACTGTGGCTATACGCACTTTCATGAAAACACGCTTCTTTGAGGTTTTAAGCTCAGAACGTGAATCTGTGCATGTTTCTGGCCTGGGAACTGCTTCAGATCACTGTGGAATGCATATATGGTATCGAATGGTCCTTTGTGCATGTATTGCCATTGGGAAGTGAATATAAGCTTCTGAAGTGAATATATCCACTTTTTAAAAAACTTTCTTTTTTTTTAGTTCTGTGTCAAAAAAGTTCATTCTGTGAGTAACAGTGGAAAAGTAACAGTCATGAGTGAATTGTCACGATATGACTGAATTGGAGTAAATTTGCTGCTATCTCCGCCAGGAAGCGAGCTAGAGCCCTGAAACTGTGGCTATACGCACTTTCATGAAAACACACTTCTTTGAGGTTTTAATCTCGGAACGTGAATCTGTGCATGCTTCTGGCCTGGGAACTGCTTCAGATCACTGTGGAATGCATATATGGTATCAATTGGTGCAATGTGCTTGTCTTGTCATAGGGAAGTGAATATAAGCTTCTGAAGTGAAAATATCCACTTTTTAAAAAACTTTCTTTTTTTTTTAGTTCTGTGTGTCAAAAATGTTCATTCTGTGAGTAACAGTGGAAAAAAAACAGGCATGAGTGAATTGTCACGATATGACTGATTTGGAGTAAATTTGATGCTATCTCCGACAGGAAGCGAGCGAGAGCGCTGAAACTGTGGCTATACGCACTTTCATGAAAACACGCTTCTTTGAAGTTTTAAGCTCAGAACGTGAATCTGTGCATGTTTCTGGCCTGGGAACTGCTTCAGATCAATGTGGAAAGCATATATGGTATCGAATGGTCCTTTGTGCATGTATTGCCATTGGGAAGTGAATATAAGCTTCTGAAGTGAATATATCCACTTTTTAAAAAACTTTCGTTTTTTTTAGTTCTGTGTGTCGATAATGTTCATTCTGTGAGTAACAGTGGAAAAGTAACAGTCATGAGTGAATTGTCACGATATGACTGAATTGGAGTAAATTTGCTGCTATCTCCGCCAGGAAGCGAGCTAGAGCGCTGTAACTGTGGCTATACGCACTTTCATGAAAACACGCTTCTTTGAAGTTTTAAGCTCAGAACGTGAATCTGTGCATGTTTCTGGCCTGGGAACTGCTTCAGATCACTGTGGAAAGCATATATGGTATCGAATGGTCCTTTGTGCATGTATTGCCATTGGGAAGTGAATATAAGCTTCTGAAGTGAATATATCCACTTTTTAAAAAACTTTCTTTTTTTTTAGTTCTGTGTGTCAATAATGTTCATTCTGTGAGTAACAGTGGAAAAGTAACAGTCATGAGTGAATTGTCACGATATGACTGAATTGGAGTAAATTTGCCGCTATCTCCGCCAGGAAGCGAGCTAGAGCGCTGAAACTGTGGCTATACGCACTTTCATGAAAACACGCTTCTTTGAGGTTTTAAGCTCGGAACGTGAATCTGTGCATGTTTCTGGCCTGGGAACTGCTTCAGATCACTGTGGAATGCATATATAGTATCAATTGGTGCAATGTGCTTGTCTTGTCATAGGGAAGTGAATATAAGCTTCTGAAGTGAAAATATCCACTTTTTAAAAAACTTTCTTTTTTTTTAGTTCTGTGTGTCAAAAATGTTCATTCTGTGAGTAACAGTGTGAAAGTGACAAACATGAGTGAATTGTCACGATATGACTGAATTGGAGTAAATTTGCTGCTATCTCCGCCAGGAAGCGAGCTAGAGCGCTGAAACTGTGGCTATACGCACTTTCATGAAAACACGCTAATTTGAGGTTTTAAGCTCAGAACGTGAATCTGTGCATGTTTCTGGCCTGGGAACTGCTTCAGATCACTGTGGAATGCATAAATAGTATCAATTGGTGCAATGTGCTTGTCTTGTCATAGGGAAGTGAATATAAGCTTCTGAAGTGAAAATATCCACTTTTTAAAAAACTTTCTTTTTTTTTAGTTCTGTGTGTCAAAAATGTTCATTCTGTGAGTAACAGTGTGAAAGTGACAAACATGAGTGCATAGTTAGATATGACTGAATTGGAGTAAATTTGCTGCTATCTCCGCCAGGAAGCGAGCTAAAGCGCTGTAACTGTGGCTACACGCACTTTCATGAAAACACGCTTCTTTGAGGTTTTAAGCTCAGAACGTGAATCTGTGCATGTTTCTGGCCTGGGAACTGCTTCAGATCACTGTGGAAAGCATATATGGTATCGAATGGTCCTTTGTGCATGTATTGCCATTGGGAAGTGAATATAAGCTTCTGAAGTGAATATATCCACTTTTTAAAAAACTTTCTTTTTTTTTAGTTCTGTGTCAAAAAAGTTCATTCTGTGAGTAACAGTGGAAAAGTGACAGTCATGAGTGAATTGTCACGATATGACTGAATTGGAGTAAATTTGCTGCTATCTCCGCCAGGAAGCGAGCTAGAGCCCTGAAACTGTGGCTATACGCACTTTCATGAAAACACACTTCTTTGAGGTTTTAATCTCGGAACGTGAATCTGTGCATGCTTCTGGCCTGGGAACTGCTTCAGATCACTGTGGAATGCATATATGGTATCAATTGGTGCAATGTGCTTGTCTTGTCATAGGGAAGTGAATATAAGCTTCTGAAGTGAAAATATCCACTTTTTAAAAAACTTTCTTTTTTTTTAGTTCTGTGTGTCAAAAATGTTCATTCTGTGAGTAACAGTGGAAAAAAAACAGGCATGAGTGAATTGTCACGATATGACTGATTTGGAGTAAATTTGATGCTATCTCCGCCAGGAAGCGAGCTAGAGCGCTGAAACTGTGGCTATACGCACTTTCATGAAAACACGCTAATTTGAGGTTTTAAGCTCAGAACGTGAATCTGTGCATGTTTCTGGCCTGGGAACTGCTTCAGATCACTGTGGAATGCATAAATAGTATCAATTGGTGCAATGTGCTTGTCTTGTCATAGGGAAGTGAATATAAGCTTCTGAAGTGAAAATATCCACTTTTTAAAAAACTTTCTTTTTTTTTAGTTCTGTGTGTCAAAAATGTTCATTCTGTGAGTAACAGTGTGAAAGTGACAAACATGATTGAATAGTTAGATATGACTGAATTGGAGTAAATTTGCTGCTATCTCCGCCAGGAAGCGAGCTAAAGCGCTGTAACTGTGGCTACACGCACTTTCATGAAAACACGCTTCTTTGAGGTTTTAAGCTCAGAACGTGAATCTGTGCATGTTTCTGGCCTGGGAACTGCTTCAGATCACTGTGGAAAGCATATATGGTATCGAATGGTCCTTTGTGCATGTATTGCCATTGGGAAGTGAATATAAGCTTCTGAAGTGAATATATCCACTTTTTAAAAAACTTTCTTTTTTTTTAGTTCTGTGTCAAAAAAGTTCATTCTGTGAGAAACAGTGGAAAAGTAACAGTCATGAGTGAATTGTCACGATATGACTGAATTGGAGTAAATTTGCTGCTATCTCCGCCAGGAAGCGAGCTAGAGCCCTGAAACTGTGGCTATACGCACTTTCATGAAAACACACTTCTTTGAGGTTTTAATCTCGGAACGTGAATCTGTGCATGCTTCTGGCCTGGGAACTGCTTCAGATCACTGTGGAATGCATATATGGTATCAATTGGTGCAATGTGCTTGTCTTGTCATAGGGAAGTGAATATAAGCTTCTGAAGTGAAAATATCCACTTTTTAAAAAACTTTCTTTTTTTTTTAGTTCTGTGTGTCAAAAATGTTCATTCTGTGAGTAACAGTGGAAAAAAAACAGGCATGAGTGAATTGTCACGATATGACTGATTTGGAGTAAATTTGATGCTATCTCCGCCAGGAAGCGAGCGAGAGCGCTGAAACTGTGGCTATACGCACTTTCATGAAAACACGCTTCTTTGAGGTTTTAAGCTCGGAACGTGAATCTGTGCATGTTTCTGGCCTGGGAACTGCTTCAGATCACTGTGGAATGCATATATAGTATCAATTGGTGCAATGTGCTTGTCTTGTCATAGGGAAGTGAATTTAAGCTTCTGAAGTGAAAATATCCACTTTTTAAAAAACTTTCTTTTTTTTTAGTTCTGTGTGTCAAAAATGTTCATTCTGTGAGTAACAGTGTGAAAGTGACAAACATGAGTGAATTGTCACGATATGACTGAATTGGAGTAAATTTGCTGCTATCTCCGCCAGGAAGCGAGCTAGAGCGCTGTAACTGTGGCTATACGCACTTTCATGAAAACACGCTTCTTTGAGGTTTTAAGCTCAGAACGTGAATCTGTGCATGTTTCTGGCCTGGGAACTGCTTCAGATCACTGTGGAATGCATATATGGTTTCGAATGGTCCTTTGTGCATGTATTGCCATTGGGAAGTGAATATAAGCTTCTGAAGTGAATATATCCACTTTTTAAAAAACTTTCTTTTTTTTTAGTTCTGTGTCAAAAAAGTTCATTCTGTGAGTAACAGTGGAAAAGTAACAGTCATGAGTGAATTGTCACGATATGACTGAATTGGAGTAAATTTGCTGCTATCTCCGCCAGGAAGCGAGCTAGAGCCCTGAAACTGTGGCTATACGCACTTTCATGAAAACACACTTCTTTGAGGTTTTAATCTCGGAACGTGAATCTGTGCATGCTTCTGGCCTGGGAACTGCTTCAGATCACTGTGGAATGCATATATGGTATCAATTGGTGCAATGTGCTTGTCTTGTCATAGGGAAGTGAATATAAGCTTCTGAAGTGAAAATATCCACTTTTTAAAAAACTTTCTTTTTTTTTTAGTTCTGTGTGTCAAAAATGTTCATTCTGTGAGTAACAGTGGAAAAAAAACAGGCATGAGTGAATTGTCACGATATGACTGATTTGGAGTAAATTTGATGCTATCTCCGCCAGGAAGCGAGCGAGAGCGCTGAAACTGTGGCTATACGCACTTTCATGAAAACACGCTTCTTTGAAGTTTTAAGCTCAGAACGTGAATCTGTGCATGTTTCTGGCCTGGGAACTGCTTCAGATCAATGTGGAAAGCATATATGGTATCGAATGGTCCTTTGTGCATGTATTGCCATTGGGAAGTGAATATAAGCTTCTGAAGTGAATATATCCACTTTTTAAAAAACTTTCGTTTTTTTTAGTTCTGTGTGTCGATAATGTTCATTCTGTGAGTAACAGTGGAAAAGTAACAGTCATGAGTGAATTGTCACGATATGACTGAATTGGAGTAAATTTGCTGCTATCTCCGCCAGGAAGCGAGCTAGAGCGCTGTAACTGTGGCTATACGCACTTTCATGAAAACACGCTTCTTTGAAGTTTTAAGCTCAGAACGTGAATCTGTGCATGTTTCTGGCCTGGGAACTGCTTCAGATCACTGTGGAAAGCATATATGGTATCGAATGGTCCTTTGTGCATGTATTGCCATTGGGAAGTGAATATAAGCTTCTGAAGTGAATATATCCACTTTTTAAAAAACTTTCTTTTTTTTTAGTTCTGTGTGTCAATAATGTTCATTCTGTGAGTAACAGTGGAAAAGTAACAGTCATGAGTGAATTGTCACGATATGACTGAATTGGAGTAAATTTGCCGCTATCTCCGCCAGGAAGCGAGCTAGAGCGCTGAAACTGTGGCTATACGCACTTTCATGAAAACACGCTTCTTTGAGGTTTTAAGCTCGGAACGTGAATCTGTGCATGTTTCTGGCCTGGGAACTGCTTCAGATCACTGTGGAATGCATATATAGTATCAATTGGTGCAATGTGCTTGTCTTGTCATAGGGAAGTGAATATAAGCTTCTGAAGTGAAAATATCCACTTTTTAAAAAACTTTCTTTTTTTTTAGTTCTGTGTGTCAAAAATGTTCATTCTGTGAGTAACAGTGTGAAAGTGACAAACATGAGTGAATTGTCACGATATGACTGAATTGGAGTAAATTTGCTGCTATCTCCGCCAGGAAGCGAGCTAGAGCGCTGAAACTGTGGCTATACGCACTTTCATGAAAACACGCTAATTTGAGGTTTTAAGCTCAGAACGTGAATCTGTGCATGTTTCTGGCCTGGGAACTGCTTCAGATCACTGTGGAATGCATAAATAGTATCAATTGGTGCAATGTGCTTGTCTTGTCATAGGGAAGTGAATATAAGCTTCTGAAGTGAAAATATCCACTTTTTAAAAAACTTTCTTTTTTTTTAGTTCTGTGTGTCAAAAATGTTCATTCTGTGAGTAACAGTGTGAAAGTGACAAACATGAGTGCATAGTTAGATATGACTGAATTGGAGTAAATTTGCTGCTATCTCCGCCAGGAAGCGAGCTAAAGCGCTGTAACTGTGGCTACACGCACTTTCATGAAAACACGCTTCTTTGAGGTTTTAAGCTCAGAACGTGAATCTGTGCATGTTTCTGGCCTGGGAACTGCTTCAGATCACTGTGGAAAGCATATATGGTATCGAATGGTCCTTTGTGCATGTATTGCCATTGGGAAGTGAATATAAGCTTCTGAAGTGAATATATCCACTTTTTAAAAAACTTTCTTTTTTTTTAGTTCTGTGTCAAAAAAGTTCATTCTGTGAGTAACAGTGGAAAAGTAACAGTCATGAGTGAATTGTCACGATATGACTGAATTGGAGTAAATTTGCTGCTATCTCCGCCAGGAAGCGAGCTAGAGCCCTGAAACTGTGGCTATACGCACTTTCATGAAAACACACTTCTTTGAGGTTTTAATCTCGGAACGTGAATCTGTGCATGCTTCTGGCCTGGGAACTGCTTCAGATCACTGTGGAATGCATATATGGTATCAATTGGTGCAATGTGCTTGTCTTGTCATAGGGAAGTGAATATAAGCTTCTGAAGTGAAAATATCCACTTTTTAAAAAACTTTCTTTTTTTTTTAGTTCTGTGTGTCAAAAATGTTCATTCTGTGAGTAACAGTGGAAAAAAAACAGGCATGAGTGAATTGTCACGATATGACTGATTTGGAGTAAATTTGATGCTATCTCCGCCAGGAAGCGAGCTAGAGCGCTGAAACTGTGGCTATACGCACTTTCATGAAAACACGCTAATTTGAGGTTTTAAGCTCAGAACGTGAATCTGTGCATGTTTCTGGCCTGGGAACTGCTTCAGATCACTGTGGAATGCATAAATAGTATCAATTGGTGCAATGTGCTTGTCTTGTCATAGGGAAGTGAATATAAGCTTCTGAAGTGAAAATATCCACTTTTTAAAAAACTTTCTTTTTTTTTAGTTCTGTGTGTCAAAAATGTTCATTCTGTGAGTAACAGTGTGAAAGTGACAAACATGAGTGAATAGTTAGATATGACTGAATTGGAGTAAATTTGCTGCTATCTCCGCCAGGAAGCGAGCTAAAGCGCTGTAACTGTGGCTACACGCACTTTCATGAAAACACGCTTCTTTGAGGTTTTAAGCTCAGAACGTGAATCTGTGCATGTTTCTGGCCTGGGAACTGCTTCAGATCACTGTGGAAAGCATATATGGTATCGAATGGTCCTTTGTGCATGTATTGCCATTGGGAAGTGAATATAAGCTTCTGAAGTGAATATATCCACTTTTTAAAAAACTTTCTTTTTTTTTAGTTCTGTGTCAAAAAAGTTCATTCTGTGAGAAACAGTGGAAAAGTAACAGTCATGAGTGAATTGTCACGATATGACTGAATTGGAGTAAATTTGCTGCTATCTCCGCCAGGAAGCGAGCTAGAGCCCTGAAACTGTGGCTATACGCACTTTCATGAAAACACACTTCTTTGAGGTTTTAATCTCGGAACGTTAATCTGTGCATGCTTCTGGCCTGGGAACTGCTTCAGATCACTGTGGAATGCATATATGGTATCAATTGGTGCAATGTGCTTGTCTTGTCATAGGGAAGTGAATATAAGCTTCTGAAGTGAAAATATCCACTTTTTAAAAAACTTTCTTTTTTTTTTAGTTCTGTGTGTCAAAAATGTTCATTCTGTGAGTAACAGTGGAAAAAAAACAGGCATGAGTGAATTGTCACGATATGACTGATTTGGAGTAAATTTGATGCTATCTCCGCCAGGAAGCGAGCGAGAGCGCTGAAACTGTGGCTATACGCACTTTCATGAAAACACGCTTCTTTGAGGTTTTAAGCTCGGAACGTGAATCTGTGCATGTTTCTGGCCTGGGAACTGCTTCAGATCACTGTGGAATGCATATATAGTATCAATTGGTGCAATGTGCTTGTCTTGTCATAGGGAAGTGAATTTAAGCTTCTGAAGTGAAAATATCCACTTTTTAAAAAACTTTCTTTTTTTTTAGTTCTGTGTGTCAAAAATGTTCATTCTGTGAGTAACAGTGTGAAAGTGACAAACATGAGTGAATTGTCACGATATGACTGAATTGGAGTAAATTTGCTGCTATCTCCGCCAGGAAGCGAGCTAGAGCGCTGTAACTGTGGCTATACGCACTTTCATGAAAACACGCTTCTTTGAGGTTTTAAGCTCAGAACGTGAATCTGTGCATGTTTCTGGCCTGGGAACTGCTTCAGATCACTCTGGAATGCATATATGGTATCGAATGGTCCTTTGTGCATGTATTGCCATTGGGAAGTGAATATAAGCTTCTGAAGTGAATATATCCACTTTTTAAAAAACTTTCTTTTTTTTTTAGTTCTGTGTATCAATAATGTTCATTCTGTGAGTAACAGTGGAAAAGTAACAGTCATGAGTGAATTGTCACGATATGACTGCATTGGAGTAAATTTGCTGCTATCTCCGCCAGGAAGCGAGCTAGAGCGCTGAAACTGTGGCTATACGCACTTTCACGAAAACACGCTTCTTTGAGGTTTTAAGCTCGGAACGTGAATCTGTGCATGTTTCTGGCCTGGGAACTGCTTCAGATCACTGTGGAATGCATATATAGTATCAATTGGTGCAATGTGCTTGTCTTGTCATAGGGAAGTGAATATAAGCTTCTGAAGTGAAAATATCCACTTTTTAAAAAACTTTCTTTTTTTTAGTTCTGTGTGTCAAAAATCTTCATTCTGTGAGTAACAGTGTGAAAGTGACAAACATGAGTGAATTGTCACGATATGACTGAATTGGAGTAAATTTGCTGCTATCTCCGCCAGGAAGCGAGCTAGAGCGCTGTAACTGTGGCTATACGCACTTTCATGAAAACACGCTTCTTTGAGGTTTTAAGCTCAGAACGTGAATCTGTGCATGTTTCTGGCTTGGGAACTGCTTCAGATTACTGTGGAATGCATATATGGTATCAATTGGTGCAATGTGCTTGTCTTGTCATAGGGAAGTGAAGATAAACTTCTGAAGTGAAAATATCCACTTTTTAAAAAACTTTCTTTTTTTTAAGTTCTGTGTGTCAAAAATGTTCATTCTGTGAGTAACAGTGGAAAAAAAACAGGCATGAGTGAATTGTCACGATATGACTGATTTGGAGTAAATTTGATGCTATCTCCGCCAGGAAGCGAGCTAGAGCGCTGAAACTGTGGCTATACGCACTTTCATGAAAACACGCTTCTTTGAGGTTTTAAGCTCGGAACGTGAATCTGTGCATGTTTCTGGCCTGGGAACTGCTTCAGATCACTGTGGAATGCATATATAGTATCAATTGGTGCAATGTGCTTGTCTTGTCAAAGGGAAGTGAATATAAGCTTCTGAAGTGAAAATATCCACTTTTTAAAAAACTTTCTTTTTTTTTTAGTTCTGTGTGTCAAAAATGTTCATTCTGTGAGTAACAGTGTGAAAGTGACAAACATGAGTGAATTGTCACGATATGACTGAATTGGAGTAAATTTGCTGCTATCTCCGCCAGGAAGCGAGCTAGAGCGCTGTAACTGTGGCTATACCCACTTTCATGAAAACACGCTTCTTTGAGGTTTTAAGCTCAGAACGTGAATCTGTGCATGTTTCTGGCCTGGGAACTGCTTCAGATCACTGTGGAATGCATATATGGTATCGAATGGTCCTTTGTGCATGTATTGCCATTGGGAAGTGAATATAAGCTTCTGAAGTGAATATATCCACTTTTTAAAAAACTTTCTTTTTTTTTTAGTTCTGTGTATCAATAATGTTCATTCTGTGAGTAACAGTGGAAAAGTAACAGTCATGAGTGAATTGTCACGATATGACTGAATTGGAGTAAATTTGCTGCTATCTCCGCCAGGAAGCGAGCTAGAGCGCTGAAACTGTGGCTATACGCACTTTCACGAAAACACGCTTCTTTGAGGTTTTAAGCTCGGAACGTGAATCTGTGCATGTTTCTGGCCTGGGAACTGCTTCAGATCACTGTGGAATGCATATATAGTATCAATTGGTGCATTGTGCTTGTCTTGTCATAGGGAAGTGAATATAAGCTTTTGAAGTGAAAATATCCACTTTTTAAAAAACTTTCTTTTTTTTAGTTCTGTGTGTCAAAAATCTTCATTCTGTGAGTAACAGTGTGAAAGTGACAAACATGAGTGAATTGTCACGATATGACTGAATTGGAGTAAATTTGCTGCTATCTCCGCCAGGAAGCGAGCTAGAGCGCTGTAACTGTGGCTATACGCACTTTCATGAAAACACGCTTCTTTGAGGTTTTAAGCTCAGAACGTGAATCTGTGCATGTTTCTGGCTTGGGAACTGCTTCAGATCACTGTGGAATGCATATATGGTATCAATTGGTGCAATGTGCTTGTCTTGTCATAGGGAAGTGAAGATAAACTTCTGAAGTGAAAATATCCACTTTTTAAAAAACGTTCTTTTTTTTAAGTTCTGTGTGTCAAAAATGTTCATTCTGTGAGTAACAGTGGAAAAAAAACAGGCATGAGTGAATTGTCACGATATGACTGATTTGGAGTAAATTTGATGCTAGCTCCGCCAGGAAGCGAGCTAGAGCGCTGAAACTGTGGCTATACGCACTTTCATGAAGACACGCTTCTTTGAGGTTTTAAGCTCGGAACGTGAATCTGTGCATGTTTCTGGCCTGGGAACTGCTTCAGATCACTGTGGAATGCATATATAGTATCAATTGGTGCAATGTGCTTGTCTTGTCAAAGGGAAGTGAATATAAGCTTCTGAAGTGAAAATATCCACTTTTTAAAAAACTTTCTTTTTTTTTTAGTTCTGTGTGTCAAAAAAGTTCATTCTGTGAGTAACAGTGTGAAAGTGACAAACATGAGTGAATTGTCACGATATGACTGAATTGGAGTAAATTTGCTGCTATCTCCGCCAGGAAGCGAGCTAGAGCGCTGAAACTATGATGATACGCACTTTCATGAAAACACGCTTCTTTGAGGTTTTAAGCTCAGAACGTGAATCTGTGCATGTTTCTGGCCTGGGAACTGCTTCAGATCACTGTGGAATTCATATATAGTATCATTTGGTGCAATGTGCTTGTCTTGTCATAGGGAAGTGAATATAAGCTTCTGAAGTGAAAATATCCACCTTTTAAAAAACTTTCTTTTTTTTTAGTTCTGTGTGTCAAAAATGTTCATTCTGTGAGTAACAGTGTGAAAGTGACAAACATGAGTGAATTGTTAGATATGACTGAATTGGAGTAAATTTGCTGCTATCTCCGCCAGGAAGCGAGCTAGAGCGCTGTAACTGTGGCTATACGCACTTTCATGAAAACACGCTTCTTTGAGGTTTTAAGCTCAGAACGTGAATCTGTGCATGTTTCTGGCCTGGGAACTGCTTCAGATCACTGTGGAAAGCATATATGGTATCGAATGGTCCTTTGTGCATGTATTGCCATTGGGAAGTGAATATAAGCTTCTGAAGTGAATATATCCACTTTTTAAAAAACTTTCGTTTTTTTTAGTTCTGTGTGTCAATAATGTTCATTCTGTGAGTAACAGTGGAAAAGTAACAGTCATGAGTGAATTGTCACGATATGACTGAATTGGAGTAAATTTGCTGCTATCTCCGCCAGGAAGCGAGCTAGAGCGCTGAAACTGTGGCTATACGCACTTTCATGAAAACACGCTTCTTTGAGGTTTTAAGCTCGGAACGTGAATCTGTGCATGTTTCTGGCCTGGGAACTGCTTCAGATCACTGTGGAATGCATATATAGTATCAATTGGTGCAATGTGCTTGTCTTGTCATAGGGAAGTGAATATAAGCTTCTGAAGTGAAAATATCCACTTTTTAAAAAACTTTCTTTTTTTTTAGTTCTGTGTGTCAAAAATGTTCATTCTGTGAGTAACAGTGTGAAAGTGACAAACATGAGTGAATTGTCACGATATGACTGAATTGGAGTAAATTTGCTGCTATCTCCGCCAGGAAGCGAGCTAGAACGCTGTAACTGTGGCTATACGCACTTTCATGAAAACACGCTTCTTTGAAGTTTTAAGCTCAGAACGTGAATCTGTGCATGTTTCTGGCCTGGGAACTGCTTCAGATCACTGTGGAAAGCATATATGGTATCGAATGGTCCTTTGTGCATGTATTGCCATTGGGAAGTGAATATAAGCTTCTGAAGTGAATATATCCACTTTTTAAAAAACTTTCTTTTTTTTAGTTCTGTGTGTCAATAATGTTCATTCTGTGAGTAACAGTGGAAAAGTAACAGTCATGAGTGAATTGTCACGATATGACTGAATTGGAGTAAATTTGCCGCTATCTCCGCCAGGAAGCGAGCTAGAGCGCTGAAACTGTGGCTATACGCACTTTCATGAAAACACGCTTCTTTGAGGTTTTAAGCTCAGAACGTGAATCTGTGCATGTTTCTGGCCTGGGAACTGCTTCAGATCACTGTGGAATGCATATATAGTATCAATTGGTGCAATGTGCTTGTCTTGTCATAGGGAAGTGAATATAAGCTTCTGAAGTGAAAATATCCACTTTTTAAAAAACTTTCTTTTTTTTTAGTTCTGTGTGTCAAAAATGTTCATTCTGTGCGTAACTCAGTAGGAAAGTGACAAACATGAGTGAATTGTCATTATATGACTGAATTGGAGTGAATTTGCTGCTATCTCTGTCAGGAAGCGAGCTAGAGCGCTGTAACTGTGGCTATACACACTTTCATGAAAACACGCTTCTTTGAGGTTTTAAGCTCAGAACGTGAATCTGTGCATGTTTCTGGCTTGGGAACTGCTTCAGATCACTGTGGAATGCATATATGGTATCAATTGGTGCAATGTGCTTGTCTTGTCATAGGGAAGTGAAGAAAAGCTTCTGAAGTGAAAAAATCCACTTTTTAAAAAACTTTCTTTTTTTTAAGTTCTGTGTGTCAAAAATGTTCATTCTGTGAGTAACAGTGGAAAAAAAACAGGTATGAGTGAATTGTCACGATATGACTGATTTGGAGTAAATTTGATGCTATCTCCGCCAGGAAGCGAGCTAGAGCGCTGAAACTGTGGCTATACGCACTTTCATGAAAACACGCTTCTTTGAGGTTTTAAGCTCAGAACGTGAATCTGTGCATGTTTCTGGCCTGGGAACTGCTTCAGATCACTGTGGAATGCATATATGGTATCGAATGGTCCTTTGTGCATGTATTGCCATTGGGAAGTGAATATAAGCTTCTGAAGTGAATATATCCACTTTTTAAAAAACTTTCTTTTTTTTTTAGTTCTGTGTATCAATAATGTTCATTCTGTGAGTAACAGTGGAAAAGTAACAGTCATGAGTGAATTGTCACGATATGACTGCATTGGAGTAAATTTGCTGCTATCTCCGCCAGGAAGCGAGCTAGAGCGCTGAAACTGTGGCTATACGCACTTTCATGAAAACACGCTTCTTTGAGGTTTTAAGCTCGGAACGTGAATCTGTGCATGTTTCTGGCCTGGGAACTGCTTCAGATCACTGTGGAATGCATATATAGTATCAATTGGTGCAATGTGCTTGTCTTGTCATAGGGAAGTGAATATAAGCTTCTGAAGTGAAAATATCCACTTTTTAAAAAACTTTCTTTTTTTTAGTTCTGTGTGTCAAAAATCTTCATTCTGTGAGTAACAGTGTGAAAGTGACAAACATGAGTGAATTGTCACGATATGACTGAATTGGAGTAAATTTGCTGCTATCTCCGCCAGGAAGCGAGCTAGAGCGCTGTAACTGTGGCTATACGCACTTTCATGAAAACACGCTTCTTTGAGGTTTTAAGCTCAGAACGTGAATCTGTGCATGTTTCTGGCTTGGGAACTGCTTCAGATTACTGTGGAATGCATATATGGTATCAATTGGTGCAATGTGCTTGTCTTGTCATAGGGAAGTGAAGATAAACTTCTGAAGTGAAAATATCCACTTTTTAAAAAACTTTCTTTTTTTTAAGTTCTGTGTGTCAAAAATGTTCATTCTGTGAGTAACAGTGGAAAAAAAACAGGCATGAGTGAATTGTCACGATATGACTGATTTGGAGTAAATTTGATGCTATCTCCGCCAGGAAGCGAGCTAGAGCGCTGAAACTGTGGCTATACGCACTTTCATGAAAACACGCTTCTTTGAGGTTTTAAGCTCGGAACGTGAATCTGTGCATGTTTCTGGCCTGGGAACTGCTTCAGATCACTGTGGAATGCATATATAGTATCAATTGGTGCAATGTGCTTGTCTTGTCAAAGGGAAGTGAATATAAGCTTCTGAAGTGAAAATATCCACTTTTTAAAAAACTTTCTTTTTTTTTTAGTTCTGTGTGTCAAAAATGTTCATTCTGTGAGTAACAGTGTGAAAGTGACAAACATGAGTGAATTGTCACGATATGACTGAATTGGAGTAAATTTGCTGCTATCTCCGCCAGGAAGCGAGCTAGAGCGCTGTAACTGTGGCTATACCCACTTTCATGAAAACACGCTTCTTTGAGGTTTTAAGCTCAGAACGTGAATCTGTGCATGTTTCTGGCCTGGGAACTGCTTCAGATCACTGTGGAATGCATATATGGTATCGAATGGTCCTTTGTGCATGTATTGCCATTGGGAAGTGAATATAAGCTTCTGAAGTGAATATATCCACTTTTTAAAAAACTTTCTTTTTTTTTTAGTTCTGTGTATCAATAATGTTCATTCTGTGAGTAACAGTGGAAAAGTAACAGTCATGAGTGAATTGTCACGATATGACTGAATTGGAGTAAATTTGCTGCTATCTCCGCCAGGAAGCGAGCTAGAGCGCTGAAACTGTGGCTATACGCACTTTCACGAAAACACGCTTCTTTGAGGTTTTAAGCTCGGAACGTGAATCTGTGCATGTTTCTGGCCTGGGAACTGCTTCAGATCACTGTGGAATGCATATATAGTATCAATTGGTGCATTGTGCTTGTCTTGTCATAGGGAAGTGAATATAAGCTTTTGAAGTGAAAATATCCACTTTTTAAAAAACTTTCTTTTTTTTAGTTCTGTGTGTCAAAAATCTTCATTCTGTGAGTAACAGTGTGAAAGTGACAAACATGAGTGAATTGTCACGATATGACTGAATTGGAGTAAATTTGCTGCTATCTCCGCCAGGAAGCGAGCTAGAGCGCTGTAACTGTGGCTATACGCACTTTCATGAAAACACGCTTCTTTGAGGTTTTAAGCTCAGAACGTGAATCTGTGCATGTTTCTGGCTTGGGAACTGCTTCAGATCACTGTGGAATGCATATATGGTATCAATTGGTGCAATGTGCTTGTCTTGTCATAGGGAAGTGAAGATAAACTTCTGAAGTGAAAATATCCACTTTTTAAAAAACTTTCTTTTTTTTAAGTTCTGTGTGTCAAAAATGTTCATTCTGTGAGTAACAGTGGAAAAAAAACAGGCATGAGTGAATTGTCACGATATGACTGATTTGGAGTAAATTTGATGCTATCTCCGCCAGGAAGCGAGCTAGAGCGCTGAAACTGTGGCTATACGCACTTTCATGAAGACACGCTTCTTTGAGGTTTTAAGCTCGGAACGTGAATCTGTGCATGTTTCTGGCCTGGGAACTGCTTCAGATCACTGTGGAATGCATATAAAGTATCAATTGGTGCAATGTGCTTGTCTTGTCAAAGGGAAGTGAATATAAGCTTCTGAAGTGAAAATATCCACTTTTTAAAAAACTTTCTTTTTTTTTTAGTTCTGTGTGTCAAAAAAGTTCATTCTGTGAGTAACAGTGTGAAAGTGACAAACATGAGTGAATTGTCACGATATGACTGAATTGGAGTAAATTTGCTGCTATCTCCGCCAGGAAGCGAGCTAGAGCGCTGAAACTATGATGATACGCACTTTCATGAAAACACGCTTCTTTGAGGTTTTAAGCTCAGAACGTGAATCTGTGCATGTTTCTGGCCTGGGAACTGCTTCAGATCACTGTGGAATTCATATATAGTATCATTTGGTGCAATGTGCTTGTCTTGTCATAGGGAAGTGAATATAAGCTTCTGAAGTGAAAATATCCACCTTTTAAAAAACTTTCTTTTTTTTTAGTTCTGTGTGTCAAAAATGTTCATTCTGTGAGTAACAGTGTGAAAGTGACAAACATGAGTGAATTGTTAGATATGACTGAATTGGAGTAAATTTGCTGCTATCTCCGCCAGGAAGCGAGCTAGAGCGCTGTAACTGTGGCTATACGCACTTTCATGAAAACACGCTTCTTTGAGGTTTTAAGCTCAGAACGTGAATCTGTGCATGTTTCTGGCCTGGGAACTGCTTCAGATCACTGTGGAAAGCATATATGGTATCGAATGGTCCTTTGTGCATGTATTGCCATTGGGAAGTGAATATAAGCTTCTGAAGTGAATATATCCACTTTTTAAAAAACTTTCGTTTTTTTTAGTTCTGTGTGTCAATAATGTTCATTCTGTGAGTAACAGTGGAAAAGTAACAGTCATGAGTGAATTGTCACGATATGACTGAATTGGAGTAAATTTGCTGCTATCTCCGCCAGGAAGCGAGCTAGAGCGCTGAAACTGTGGCTATACGCACTTTCATGAAAACACGCTTCTTTGAGGTTTTAAGCTCGGAACGTGAATCTGTGCATGTTTCTGGCCTGGGAACTGCTTCAGATCACTGTGGAATGCATATATAGTATCAATTGGTGCAATGTGCTTGTCTTGTCATAGGGAAGTGAATATAAGCTTCTGAAGTGAAAATATCCACTTTTTAAAAAACTTTCTTTTTTTTTAGTTCTGTGTGTCAAAAATGTTCATTCTGTGAGTAACAGTGTGAAAGTGACAAACATGAGTGAATTGTCACGATATGACTGAATTGGAGTAAATTTGCTGCTATCTCCGCCAGGAAGCGAGCTAGAACGCTGTAACTGTGGCTATACGCACTTTCATGAAAACACGCTTCTTTGAAGTTTTAAGCTCAGAACGTGAATCTGTGCATGTTTCTGGCCTGGGAACTGCTTCAGATCACTGTGGAAAGCATATATGGTATCGAATGGTCCTTTGTGCATGTATTGCCATTGGGAAGTGAATATAAGCTTCTGAAGTGAATATATCCACTTTTTAAAAAACTTTCTTTTTTTTAGTTCTGTGTGTCAATAATGTTCATTCTGTGAGTAACAGTGGAAAAGTAACAGTCATGAGTGAATTGTCACGATATGACTGAATTGGAGTAAATTTGCCGCTATCTCCGCCAGGAAGCGAGCTAGAGCGCTGAAACTGTGGCTATACGCACTTTCATGAAAACACGCTTCTTTGAGGTTTTAAGCTCAGAACGTGAATCTGTGCATGTTTCTGGCCTGGGAACTGCTTCAGATCACTGTGGAATGCATATATAGTATCAATTGGTGCAATGTGCTTGTCTTGTCATAGGGAAGTGAATATAAGCTTCTGAAGTGAAAATATCCACTTTTTAAAAAACTTTCTTTTTTTTTAGTTCTGTGTGTCAAAAATGTTCATTCTGTGCGTAACTCAGTAGGAAAGTGACAAACATGAGTGAATTGTCATTATATGACTGAATTGGAGTGAATTTGCTGCTATCTCTGTCAGGAAGCGAGCTAGAGCGCTGTAACTGTGGCTATACACACTTTCATGAAAACACGCTTCTTTGAGGTTTTAAGCTCAGAACGTGAATCTGTGCATGTTTCTGGCTTGGGAACTGCTTCAGATCACTGTGGAATGCATATATGGTATCAATTGGTGCAATGTGCTTGTCTTGTCATAGGGAAGTGAAGAAAAGCTTCTGAAGTGAAAAAATCCACTTTTTAAAAAACTTTCTTTTTTTTAAGTTCTGTGTGTCAAAAATGTTCATTCTGTGAGTAACAGTGGAAAAAAAACAGGTATGAATGAATTGTCACGATATGACTGATTTGGAGTAAATTTGATGCTATCTCCGCCAGGAAGCGAGCTAGAGCGCTGAAACTGTGGCTATACGCACTTTCATGAAAACACGCTTCTTTGAGGTTTTAAGCTCGGAACGTGAATCTGTGCATGTTTCTGGCCTGGGAACTGCTTCAGATCACTGTGGAATGCATATATAGTATCAATTGGGGCAATGTGCTTGTCTTGTCAAAGGGAAGTAAATATAAGCTTCTGAAGTGAAAATATCCACTTTTTAAAAAACTTTCTTTTTTTTTTAGTTCTGTGTGTCAAAAAAGTTCATTCTGTGAGTAACAGTGTGAAAGTGACAAACATGAGTGAATTGTCACGATATGACTGAATTGGAGTAAATTTGCTGCTATCTCCGCCAGGAAGCGAGCTAGAGCGCTGAAACTATGATGATACGCACTTTCATGAAAACACGCTTCTTTGAGGTTTTAAGCTCAGAACGTGAATCTGTGCATGTTTCTGGCCTGGGAACTGCTTCAGATCACTGTGGAATGCATATATGGTATCGAATGGTCCTTTGTGCATGTATTGCCATTGGGAAGTGAATATAAGCTTCTGAAGTGAATATATCCACTTTTTAAAAAACTTTCGTTTTTTTTAGTTCTGTGTGTCAATAATGTTCATTCTGTGAGTAACAGTGGAAAAGTAACAGTCATGAGTGAATTGTCACGATATGACTGAATTGGAGTAAATTTGCTGCTATCTCCGCCAGGAAGCGAGCTAGAGCGCTGAAACTGTGGCTATACGCACTTTCATGAAAACACGCTTCTTTGAGGTTTTAAGCTCGGAACGTGAATCTGTGCATGTTTCTGGCCTGGGAACTGCTTCAGATCACTGTGGAAAGCATATATGGTATCGAATGGTCCTTTGTGCATGTATTGCCATTGGGAAGTGAATATAAGCTTCTGAAGTGAATATATCCACTTTTTAAAATACTTTCGTTTTTTTTAGTTCTGTGTGTCAATAATGTTCATTCTGTGAGTAACAGTGGAAAAGTAACAGTCATGAGTGAATTGTCACGATATGACTGAATTGGAGTAAATTTGCTGCTATCTCCGCCAGGAAGCGAGCTAGAGCGCTGAAACTGTGGCTATACGCACTTTCATGAAAACACGCTTCTTTGAGGTTTTAAGCTCGGAACGTGAATCTGTGCATGTTTCTGGCCTGGGAACTGCTTCAGATCACTGTGGAATGCATATATAGTATCAATTGGTGCAATGTGCTTGTCTTGTCATCGGGAAGTGAATATAAGCTTCTGAAGTGAAAATATCCACTTTTTAAAAAACTTTCTTTTTTTTTAGTTCTGTGTGTCAAAAATGTTCATTCTGTGAGTAACAGTGTGAAAGTGACAAACATGAGTGAATTGTCACGATATGACTGAATTGGAGTAAATTTGCTGCTATCTCCGCCAGGAAGCGAGCTAGAGCGCTGTAACTGTGGCTATACGCACTTTCATGAAAACACGCTTCTTTGAAGTTTTAAGCTCAGAACGTGAATCTGTGCATGTTTCTGGCCTGGGAACTGCTTCAGATCACTGTGGAAAGCATATATGGTATCGAATGGTCCTTTGTGCATGTATTGCCATTGGGAAGTGAATATAAGCTTCTGAAGTGAATATATCCACTTTTTAAAAAACTTTTTTTTTTTTTAGTTCTGTGTGTCAATAATGTTCATTCTGTGAGTAACAGTGGAAAAGTAACAGTCATGAGTGAATTGTCACGATATGACTGAATTGGAGTAAATTTGCCGCTATCTCCGCCAGGAAGCGAGCTAGAGCGCTGAAACTGTGGCTATACGCACTTTCATGAAAACACGCTTCTTTGAGGTTTTAAGCTCGGAACGTGAATCTGTGCATGTTTCTGGCCTGGGAACTGCTTCAGATCACTGTGGAATGCATATATAGTATCAATTGGTGCAATGTGCTTGTCTTGTCATAGGGAAGTGAATATAAGCTTCTGAAGTGAAAATATCCACTTTTTAAAAAACTTTCTTTTTTTTAGTTCTGTGTGTCAAAAATGTTCATTCTGTGAGTAACAGTGTGAAAGTGACAAACATGAGTGAATTGTTAGATATGACTGAATTGGAGTAAATTTGCTGCTATCTCCGCCAGGAAGCGAGCTAGAGCGCTGTAACTGTGGCTATACGCACTTTCATGAAAACACGCTTCTTTGAGGTTTTAAGCTCAGAACGTGAATCTGTGCATGTTTCTGGCCTGGGAACTGCTTCAGATCACTGTGGAAAGCATATATGGTATCGAATGGTCCTTTGTGCATGTATTGCCATTGGGAAGTGAATATAAGCTTCTGAAGTGAATATATCCACTTTTTAAAAAACTTTCGTTTTTTTTAGTTCTGTGTGTCAATAATGTTCATTCTGTGAGTAACAGTGGAAAAGTAACAGTCATGAGTGAATTGTCACGATATGACTGAATTGGAGTAAATTTGCTGCTATCTCCGCCAGGAAGCGAGCTAGAGCGCTGAAACTGTGGCTATACGCACTTTCATGAAAACACGCTTCTTTGAGGTTTTAAGCTCGGAACGTGAATCTGTGCATGTTTCTGGCCTGGGAACTGCTTCAGATCACTGTGGAATGCATATATAGTATCAATTGGTGCAATGTGCTTGTCTTGTCAAAGGGAAGTGAATATAAGCTTCTGAAGTGAATATATCCACTTTTTAAAAAACTTTCGTTTTTTTTAGTTCTGTGTGTCAAAAATGTTCATTCTGTGAGTAACAGTGGAAAAAAAACAGGCATGAGTGAATTGTCACGATATGATTGAATTGGAGTAAATTTGATGGCATCTCCGGCAGGAAGCGAGCTAGAGCGCTGAAACTGTGGCTATACACACTTTCATGAAAACACGGCTCTTTGAGGTTTTAAGCTCGGAACGTGAATCTGTGCATGTTTCTGGCCTGGGAACTGCGTCAGATCACTGTTGAATGCATATATGGTATCAATTGGTGCAATGTGCTTGTCTTGTCATAGGGAAGGGAATATAAGATTCTGAAGTGAAAATATCCACTTTTTAAAAAACTTTCTTTTTTTTTAGTTCTGTGTGTCAAAAATGTTCATTCTGTGAGTAACAGTGGAAAAGTAACAGTCATGGGTGAATTGTCACGATATGACTGAATTGGAGTAAATTTGCTGCTATCTCCGCCAGGAAGCGAGCTAGAGTGCTGAAACTGTGGCTATACGCACTTTCATGAAAACACGCTTCTTTGAGGTCTTAAGCTCAGAACGTGAATCTGTGCATGTTTCTGGCCTGGGAACTGCTTCAGATCACTGTGGAAATCATATATGGTATCGAATGGTCCTTTGTGCGTGTATTGCCATAGGGAAGTGTATATAAGCTTCTGAAGTGAATATATCCACTTTTTAAAAAACTTTTTTTTTTAGTTCTGTGTGTCAAAAATGTTCATTCTGTGAGTAACAGTGTGATAGTGAAAAACATGAGTGAATTGTCACGATATGACTGAATTGGAGTAAATTTGCTGCTATCTCCGCCAGGAAGCGAGCGAGAGCGCTGAAACTGTGGCTATACGCACTTTCATGAAAGCACGCTTCTTTGAGGTTTTAAGCTCAGAACGTGAATCTGTGCATGTTTCTGGCCTGGGAACTGCTTCAGATCACTGGGCAATGCATATATGGTATCGAATGGTCCTTTGTGCATGTATTGCAATTGGGAAGTGAATATAAGCTTCTGAAGTGAATATATGCACTTTTTAAAAAAACTTCTTTTTTTTTAGTTCAGCGTGTCGAAAATGTTCATTCTGTGCGTAACTCAGTAGGAAAGTGACAAACATGAGTGAATTGTCATTATATGACTGAATTGGAGTGAATTTGCTGCTATCTCTGTAAGGAAGCGAGCTAGAGCGCTGAAACTGTGGCTATATGCACTTTCATGAAAACACGCTTCTTTGAGGTTTTAAGCTGGGATCGTGAATCTGTGCATGCTTCTGGCCTGGGAACTGCTTCAGATCACTGTGGAATCCATATGTGGTATTGATTGGTGCACTGGGCATGTATTGCCATTGGGAAGTGAACACAAGCTTCTGAAGTGAAAATATCTACTTTTTATAAAACTTTCTCTTTTTTTAGTTCTGTGTGTCAAAAATGTTCATTCTGTGAGTAACAGTGGGAAAGTAACAATCATGAGTGAATTGTCAGGATATGACTGAATTGGACTAAATTTGATGCTATCTCTGCCAGGAAGCGAGCTAGAGCGCTGAAACTGTGGCTATACGCACTTTCATGAAAACACGCTTCTTTGAGGTTTTAAGCTCAGAACGTGAATCTGTGCATGTTTCTGGCCTGGGAGCTGCTTCAGATCACTGTGGAATGCATATAATGTATCAATTGGTGCAATGTGTTTGTCTTGTCATAGGGAAGTGAATATAAGCTTCTGAAGTGAAAAGATCCACTTTTTAAAAAACTTTCTTTTTTTTTAGTTCTGTGTGTCAAAAATGTTCATTCTGTGAATAACAGTGGAAAAGTAACAGTCATGAGTGAATTGTCACGATATGACTGAATTGGAGTAAATTTGCTGCTATCTCCGCCAGGAAGCGAGCTAGAGCCCTGAAACTGTGGCTATACGCACTTTCATGAAAACACGCTTCTTTGAGGTTTTAAGCTCAGAACGTGAATCTGTGCATGTTTCTGGCCTGGGAACTGCTTCAGATCACTGGGCAATGCATATATGGTATCGAATGGTCCTTTGTGCATGTATTGCCATTGGGAAGTGAACAGAAGCTTCTGAAGTGAATATATGCACTTTTTAAAAAAACTTCTTTTTTTTTAGTTCTGTGTGTCAAAAATGTTCATTCTGTGAGTAACAGTGGAAAAAAAACAGGCATGAGTGAATTGTCACGATATGATTGAATTGGAGTAAATTTGATGGCATCTCCGGCAGGAAGCGAGCTAGAGCGCTGAAACTGTGGCTATACACACTTTCATGAAAACACGGCTCTTTGAGGTTTTAAGCTCGGAACGTGAATCTGTGCATGTTTCTGGCCTGGGAACTGCGTCAGATCACTGTTGAATGCATATATGGTATCAATTGGTGCAATGTGCTTGTCTTGTCATAGGGAAGGGAATATAAGATTCTGAAGTGAAAATATCCACTTTTTAAAAAAACTTTCTTTTTTTTTAGTTCTGTGTGTCAAAAATGTTCATTCTGTGAGTAACAGTGGAAAAGTAACAGTCATGGGTGAATTGTCGCGATATGACTGAATTGGAGTAAATTTGCTGCTATCTCCGCCAGGAAGCGAGCTAGAGTGCTGAAACTGTGGCTATACGCACTTTCATGAAAACACGCTTCTTTGAGGTCTTAAGCTCAGAACGTGAATCTGTGCATGTTTCTGGCCTGGGAACTGCTTCAGATCACTGTGGAAATCATATATGGTATCGAATGGTCCTTTGTGCGTGTATTGCCATTGGGAGGTGAATATAAGCTTCTGAAGTGAATATATCCACTTTTTAAAAAACTTTTTTTTTTAGTTCTGTGTGTCAAAAATGTTCATTCTGTGAGTAACAGTGTGATAGTGAAAAACATGAGTGAATTGTCACGATATGACTGAATTGGAGTAAATTTGCTGCTATCTCCGCCAGGAAGCGAGCGAGAGCGCTGAAACTGTGGCTATACGCACTTTCATGAAAGCACGCTTCTTTGAGGTTTTAAGCTCAGAACGTGAATCTGTGCATGTTTCTGGCCTGGGAACTGCTTCAGATCACTGGGCAATGCATATATGGTATCGAATGGTCCTTTGTGCATGTATTGCAATTGGGAAGTGAATATAAGCTTCTGAAGTGAATATATGCACTTTTTAAAAAAAACTTCTTTTTTTTTAGTTCAGCGTGTCGAAAATGTTCATTCTGTGCGTAACTCAGTAGGAAAGTGACAAACATGAGTGAATTGTCATTATATGACTGAATTGGAGTGAATTTGCTGCTATCTCTGTAAGGAAGCGAGCTAGAGCGCTGAAACTGTGGCTAAATGCACTTTCATGAAAACACGCTTCTTTGAGGTTTTAAGCTGGGATCGTGAATCTGTGCATGCTTCTGGCCTGGGAACTGCTTCAGATCACTGTGGAATCCATATGTGGTATTGATTGGTGCACTGGGCATGTATTGCCATTGGGAAGTGAACACAAGCTTCTGAAGTGAAAATATCTACTTTTTATAAAACTTTCTCTTTTTTTAGTTCTGTGTGTCAAAAATGTTCATTCTGTGAGTAACAGTGGGAAAGTAACAATCATGAGTGAATTGTCAGGATATGACTGAATTGGACTAAATTTGATGCTATCTCTGCCAGGAAGCGAGCTAGAGCGCTGAAACTGTGGCTATACGCACTTTCATGAAAACACGCTTCTTTGAGGTTTTAAGCTCAGACATGAATCTGTGCATGTTTCTAGCCTGGGAATTGCTTCAGATCACTGTGCTATGCATATATGGTATCGATTTGTGCAATGTGCATGTCTTGCCATAGGGAAGTGAACACAAGCTTCTGAAGTGAAAATATCCACTTTTTAAAATACTTTCCTTTTTTTTAGTTCTGTGTTTCAAGAATGTTCATTCTGTGAGAAACAGTGGAAAAGTAAGAGTCATGAGTGAATTGTCACGATATGACTGAATTGGAGTAAATTTGCTGCTATCTCCGCCAGGAAGCGAGCTAGAGCGCTGAAACTGTGGCTATACGCACTTTCATGAAAACACGCTAATTTGAGGTTTTAAGCTCAGAACGTGAATCTGTGCATGTTTCTGGCCTGGGAACTGCTTCAGATCACTGTGGAATGCATAAATAGTATCAATTGGTGCAATGTGCTTGTCTTGTCATAGGGAAGTGAATATAAGCTTCTGAAGTGAAAATATCCACTTTTTAAAAAACTTTCTTTTTTTTTAGTTCTGTGTGTCAAAAATGTTCATTCTGTGAGTAACAGTGTGAAAGTGACAAACATGAGTGAATAGTTAGATATGACTGAATTGGAGTAAATTTGCTGCTATATCCGCCAGGAAGCGAGCTAAAGCGCTGTAACTGTGGCAACACGCACTTTCATGAAAACACGCTTCTTTGAGGTTTTAAGCTCAGAACGTGAATCTGTGCATGTTTCTGGCCTGGGAACTGCTTCAGATCACTGTGGAATGCATATATGGTATCGAATGGTCCTTTGTGCATGTATTGCCATTGGGAAGTGAATATAAGCTTCTGAAGTGAATATATCCACTTTTTAAAAAACTTTCTTTTTTTTTTAGTTCTGTGTATCAATAATGTTCATTCTGTGAGTAACAGTGGAAAAGTAACAGTCATGAGTGAATTGTCACGATATGACTGAATTGGAGTAAATTTGCTGCTATCTCCGCCAGGAAGCGAGCTAGAGCGCTGAAACTGTGGCTATACGCACTTTCATGAAAACACGCTTCTTTGAGGTTTTAAGCTCGGAACGTGAATCTGTGCATGTTTCTGGCCTGGGAACTGCTTCAGATCACTGTGGAATGCATATATAGTATCAATTGGTGCAATGTGCTTGTCTTGTCATAGGGAAGTGAATATAAGCTTCTGAAGTGAATATATCCACTTTTTAAAAAACTTTCTTTTTTTTAGTTCTGTGTGTCAAAAATGTTCATTCTGTGAGTAACAGTGTGAAAGTGACAAACATGAGTGAATTGTCACGATATGACTGAATTGGAGTAAATTTGCTGCTATCTCCGCCAGGAAGCGAGCTAGAGCGCTGTAACTGTGGCTATACACACTTTCATGAAAACACGCTTCTTTGAGGTTTTAAGCTCAGAACGTGAATCTGTGCATGTTTCTGGCTTGGGAACTGCTTCAGATCACTGTGGAATGCATATATGGTATCAATTGGTGCAATGTGCTTGTCTTGTCATAGGGAAGTGAAGAAAAGCTTCTGAAGTGAAAAAATCCACTTTTTAAAAAACTTTCTTTTTTTTAAGTTCTGTGTGTCAAAAATGTTCATTCTGTGAGTAGCAGTGGAAAAAAAACAGGCATGAGTGAATTGTCACGATATGACTGATTTGGAGTAAATTTGATGCTATCTCCGCCAGGAAGCGAGCTAGAGCGCTGAAACTGTGGCTATACGCACTTTCATGAAAACACGCTTCTTTGAGGTTTTAAGCTCGGAACGTGAATCTGTGCATGTTTCTGGCCTGGGAACTGCTTCAGATCACTGTGGAATGCATATATAGTATCAATTGGTGCAATGTGCGTGTCTTGTCAAAGGGAAGTGAATATAAGCTTCTGAAGTGAAAATATCCACTTTTTAAAAAACTTTCTTTTTTTTTTAGTTCTGTGTGTCAAAAAAGTTCATTCTGTGAGTAACAGTGTGAAAGTGACAAACATGAGTGAATTGTCACGATATGACTGATTTGGAGTAAATTTGCTGCTATCTCCGCCAGGAAGCGAGCTAGAGCGCTGAAACTATGATGATACGCACTTTCATGAAAACACGCTTCTTTGAGGTTTTAAGCTCAGAACGTGAATCTGTGCATGTTTCTGGCCTGGGAACTGCTTCAGATCACTGTGGAAAGCATATATGGTATCGAATGGTCCTTTGTGCATGTATTGCCATTGGGAAGTGAATATAAGCTTCTGAAGTGAATATATCCACTTTTTAAAAAACTTTCGTTTTTTTTAGTTCTGTGTGTCGATAATGTTCATTCTGTGAGTAACAGTGGAAAAGTAACAGTCATGAGTGAATTGTCACGATATGACTGAATTGGAGTAAATTTGCTGCTATCTCCGCCAGGAAGCGAGCTAGAGCGCTGAAACTGTGGCTATACGCACTTTCATGAAAACACGCTTCTTTGAGGTTTTAAGCTCGGAACGTGAATCTGTGCATGTTTCTGGCCTGGGAACTGCTTCAGATCACTGTGGAAAGCATATATGGTATCGAATGGTCCTTTGTGCATGTATTGCCATTGGGAAGTGAATATAAGCTTCTGAAGTGAATATATCCACTTTTTAAAAAACTTTCGTTTTTTTTAGTTCTGTGTGTCAATAATGTTCATTCTGTGAGTAACAGTGGAAAAGTAACAGTCATGAGTGAATTGTCACGATATGACTGAATTGGAGTAAATTTGCTGCGATCTCCGCCAGGAAGCGAGCTAGAGCGCTGAAACTGTGGCTATACGCACTTTCTTGAAAACACGCTTCTTTGAGGTTTTAAGCTCGGAACGTGAATCTGTGCATGTTTCTGGCCTGGGAACTGCTTCAGATCACTGTGGAATGCATATATAGTATCAATTGGTGCAATGTGCTTGTCTTGTCATAGGGAAGTGAATATAAGCTTCTGAAGTGAAAATATCCACTTTTTAAAAAACTTTCTTTTTTTTTAGTTCTGTGTGTCAAAAATGTTCATTCTGTGAGTAACAGTGTGAAAGTGACAAACATGAGTGAATTGTCACGATATGACTGAATTGGAGTAAATTTGCTGCTATCTCCACCAGGAAGCGAGCTAGAGCGCTGTAACTGTGGCTATACGCACTTTCATGAAAACACGCTTCTTTGAAGTTTTAAGCTCAGAACGTGAATCTGTGCATGTTTCTGGCCTGGGAACTGCTTCAGATCACTGTGGAAAGCATATATGGTATCGAATGGTCCTTTGTGCATGTATTGCCATTGGGAAGTGAATATAAGCTTCTGAAGTGAATATATCCACTTTTTAAAAAACTTTCTTTTTTTTTAGTTCTGTGAGTCAATAATGTTCATTCTGTGAGTAACAGTGGAAAAGTAACAGTCATGAGTGAATTGTCACGATATGACTGAATTGGAGTAAATTTGCCGCTATCTCCGCCAGGAAGCGAGCTAGAGCGCTGAAACTGTGGCTATACGCACTTTCATGAAAACACGCTTCTTTGAGGTTTTAAGCTCGGAACGTGAATCTGTGCATGTTTCTGGCCTGGGAACTGCTTCAGATCACTGTGGAATGCATATATAGTATCAATTGGTGCAATGTGCTTGTCTTGTCATAGGGAAGTGAATATAAGCTTCTGAAGTGAAAATATCCACTTTTTAAAAAACTTTCTTTTTTTTTAGTTCTGTGTGTCAAAAATGTTCATTCTGTGAGTAACAGTGTGAAAGTGACAAACATGTGTGAATTGTTAGATATGACTGAATTGGAGTAAATTTGCTGCTATCTCCGCCAGGAAGCGAGCTAGAGCGCTGTAACTGTGGCTATACGCACTTTCATGAAAACACGCTTCTTTGAGGTTTTAAGCTCAGAACGTGAATCTGTGCATGTTTCTGGCCTGGGAACTGCTTCAGATCACTGTGGAAAGCATATATGGTATCGAATGGTCCTTTGTGCATGTATTGCCATTGGGAAGTGAATATAAGCTTCTGAAGTGAATATATCCACTTTTTAAAAAACTTTCGTTTTTTTTAGTTCTGTGTGTCAATAATGTTCATTCTGTGAGTAACAGTGGAAAAGTAACAGTCATGAGTGAATTGTCACGATATGACTGAATTGGAGTAAATTTGCTGCTATCTCCGCCAGGAAGCGAGCTAGAGCGCTGAAACTGTGGCTATACGCACTTTCATGAAAACACGCTTCTTTGAGGTTTTAAGCTCGGAACGTGAATCTGTGCATGTTTCTGGCCTGGGAACTGCTTCAGATCACTGTGGAATGCATATATAGTATCAATTGGTGCAATGTGCTTGTCTTGTCATAGGGAAGTGAATATAAGCTTCTGAAGTGAAAATATCCACTTTTTAAAAAACTTTCTTTTTTTTTAGTTCTGTGTGTCAAAAATGTTCATTCTGTGAGTAACAGTGTGAAAGTGACAAACATGAGTGAATTGTCACGATATGACTGAATTGGAGTAAATTTGCTGCTATCTCCGCCAGGAAGCGAGCTAGAGCGCTGTAACTGTGGCTATACGCACTTTCATGAAAACACGCTTCTTTGAAGTTTTAAGCTCAGAACGTGAATCTGTGCATGTTTCTGGCCTGGGAACTGTTTCAGATCACTGTGGAAAGCATATATGGTATCGAATGGTCCTTTGTGCATGTATTGCCATTGGGAAGTGAATATAAGCTTCTGAAGTGAATATATCCACTTTTTAAAAAACTTTCTTTTTTTTTTAGTTCTGTGTGTCAATAATGTTCATTCTGTGAGTAACAGTGGAAAAGTAACAGTCATGAGTGAATTGTCACGATATGACTGAATTGGAGTAAATTTGCCGCTATCTCCGCCAGGAAGCGAGCTAGAGCGCTGAAACTGTGGCTATACGCACTTTCATGAAAACACGCTTCTTTGAGGTTTTAAGCTCGGAACGTGAATCTGTGCATGTTTCTGGCCTGGGAACTGCTTCAGATCACTGTGGAATGCATATATAGTATCAATTGGTGCAATGTGCTTGTCTTGTCATAGGGAAGTGAATATAAGCTTCTGAAGTGAAAATATCCACTTTTTAAAAAACTTTCTTTTTTTTTAGTTCTGTGTGTCAAAAATGTTCATTCTGTGAGTAACAGTGTGAAAGTGACAAACATGAGTGAATTGTCACGATATGACTGAATTGGAGTAAATTTGCTGCTATCTCCGCCAGGAAGCGAGCTAGAGCGCTGAAACTGTGGCTATACGCACTTTCATGAAAACACGCTAATTTGAGGTTTTAAGCTCAGAACGTGAATCTGTGCATGTTTCTGGCCTGGGAACTGCTTCAGATCACTGTGGAATGCATAAATAGTATCAATTGGTGCAATGTGCTTGTCTTGTCATAGGGAAGTGAATATAAGCTTCTGAAGTGAAAATATCCACTTTTTAAAAAACTTTCTTTTTTTTTAGTTCTGTGTGTCAAAAATGTTCATTCTGTGAGTAACAGTGTGAAAGTGACAAACATGAGTGAATAGTTAGATATGACTGAATTGGAGTAAATTTGCTGCTATCTCCGCCAGGAAGCGAGCTAAAGCGCTGTAACTGTGGCTACACGCACTTTCATGAAAACACGCTTCTTTGAGGTTTTAAGCTCAGAACGTGAATCTGTGCATGTTTCTGGCCTGGGAACTGCTTCAGATCACTGTGGAAAGCATATATGGTATCGAATGGTCCTTTGTGCATGTATTGCCATTGGGAAGTGAATATAAGCTTCTGAAGTGAATATATCCACTTTTTAAAAAACTTTCTTTTTTTTTAGTTCTGTGTCAAAAAAGTTCATTCTGTGAGTAACAGTGGAAAAGTAACAGTCATGAGTGAATTGTCACGATATGACTGAATTGGAGTAAATTTGCTGCTATCTCCGCCAGGAAGCGAGCTAGAGCCCTGAAACTGTGGCTATACGCACTTTCATGAAAACACACTTCTTTGAGGTTTTAAGCTCGGAACGTGAATCTGTGCATGTTTCTGGCCTGGGAACTGCTTCAGATCACTGTGGAATGCATATATAGTATCAATTGGTGCAATGTGCTTGTCTTGTCATAGGGAAGTGAATATAAGCTTCTGAAGTAAAAATATCCACCTTTTAAAAAACTTTCTTTTTTTTTAGTTCTGTGTGTCAAAAATGTTCATTCTGTGAGTAACAGTGTGAAAGTGACAAACATGAGTGAATTGTTAGATATGACTGAATTGGAGTAAATTTGCTGCTATCTCCGCCAGGAAGCGAGCTAGAGCGCTGAAACTATGATGATACGCACTTTCATGAAAACACGCTTCTTTGAGGTTTTAAGCTCAGAACGTGAATCTGTGCATGTTTCTGGCCTGGGAACTGCTTCAGATCACTGTGGAAAGCATATATGGTATCGAATGGTCCTTTGTGCATGTATTGCCATTGGGAAGTGAATATAAGCTTCTGAAGTGAATATATCCACTTTTTAAAAAACTTTCGTTTTTTTTAGTTCTGTGTGTCAATAATGTTCATTCTGTGAGTAACAGTGGAAAAGTAACAGTCATGAGTGAATTGTCACGATATGACTGAATTGGAGTAAATTTGCTGCTATCTCCGCCAGGAAGCGAGCTAGAGCGCTGAAACTGTGGCTATACGCACTTTCATGAAAACACGCTTCTTTGAGGTTTTAAGCTCGGAACGTGAATCTGTGCATGTTTCTGGCCTGGGAACTGCTTCAGATCACTGTGGAATGCATATATAGTATCAATTGGTGCAATGTGCTTGTCTTGTCATAGGGAAGTGAATATAAGCTTCTGAAGTGAAAATATCCACTTTTTAAAAAACTTTCTTTTTTTTTAGTTCTGTGTCAAAAATGTTCATTCTGTGAGTAACAGTGTGAAAGTGACAAACATGAGTGAATTGTCACGATATGACTGAATTGGAGTAAATTTGCTGCTATCTCCGCCAGGAAGCGAGCTAGAGCGCTGTAACTGTGGCTATACGCACTTTCATGAAAACACGCTTCTTTGAAGTTTTAAGCTCAGAACGTGAATCTGTGCATGTTTCTGGCCTGGGAACTGCTTCAGATCACTGTGGAAAGCATATATGGTATCGAATGGTCCTTTGTGCATGTATTGCCATTGGGAAGTGAATATAAGCTTCTGAAGTGAATATATCCACTTTTTAAAAAACTTTCTTTTTTTTAGTTCTGTGTGTCAATAATGTTCATTCTGTGAGTAACAGTGGAAAAGTAACAGTCATGAGTGAATTGTCACGATATGACTGAATTGGAGTAAATTTGCCGCTATCTCCGCCAGGAAGCGAGCTAGAGCGCTGAAACTGTGGCTATACGCACTTTCATGAAAACACGCTTCTTTGAGGTTTTAAGCTCAGAACGTGAATCTGTGCATGTTTCTGGCCTGGGAACTGCTTCAGATCACTGTGGAATGCATATATAGTATCAATTGGTGCAATGTGCTTGTCTTGTCATAGGGAAGTGAATATAAGCTTCTGAAGTGAAAATATCCACTTTTTAAAAAACTTTCTTTTTTTTTAGTTCTGTGTGTCAAAAATGTTCATTCTGTGAGTAACAGTGTGAAAGTGACAAACATGAGTGAATTGTCACGATATGACTGAATTGGAGTAAATTTGCTGCTATCTCCGCCAGGAAGCGAGCTAGAGCGCTGAAACTGTGGCTATACGCACTTTCATGAAAACACGCTAATTTGAGGTTTTAAGCTCAGAACGTGAATCTGTGCATGTTTCTGGCCTGGGAACTGCTTCAGATCACTGTGGAATGCATAAATAGTATCAATTGGTGCAATGTGCTTGTCTTGTCATAGGGAAGTGAATATAAGCTTCTGAAGTGAAAATATCCACTTTTTAAAAAACTTTCTTTTTTTTAGTTCTGTGTGTCAAAAATGTTCATTCTGTGAGTAACAGTGTGAAAGTGACAAACATGAGTGAATAGTTAGATATGACTGAATTGGAGTAAATTTGCTGCTATCTCCGCCAGGAAGCGAGCTAAAGCGCTGTAACTGTGGCAACACGCACTTTCATGAAAACACGCTTCTTTGAGGTTTTAAGCTCAGAACGTGAATCTGTGCATGTTTCTGGCCTGGGAACTGCTTCAGATCACTGTGGAATGCATATATGGTATCGAATGGTCCTTTGTGCATGTATTGCCATTGGGAAGTGAATATAAGCTTCTGAAGTGAATATATCCACTTTTTAAAAAACTTTCTTTTTTTTTTAGTTCTGTGTATCAATAATGTTCATTCTGTGAGTAACAGTGGAAAAGTAACAGTCATGAGTGAATTGTCACGATATGACTGAATTGGAGTAAATTTGCTGCTATCTCCGCCAGGAAGCGAGCTAGAGCGCTGAAACTGTGGCTATACGCACTTTCATGAAAACACGCTTCTTTGAGGTTTTAAGCTCGGAACGTGAATCTGTGCATGTTTCTGGCCTGGGAACTGCTTCAGATCACTGTGGAATGCATATATAGTATCAATTGGTGCAATGTGCTTGTCTTGTCATAGGGAAGTGAATATAAGCTTCTGAAGTGAAAATATCCACTTTTTAAAAAACTTTCTTTTTTTTAGTTCTGTGTGTCAAAAATCTTCATTCTGTGAGTAACAGTGTGAAAGTGACAAACATGAGTGAATTGTCACGATATGACTGAATTGGAGTAAATTTGCTGCTATCTCCGCCAGGAAGCGAGCTAGAGCGCTGTAACTGTGGCTATACACACTTTCATGAAAACACGCTTCTTTGAGGTTTTAAGCTCAGAACGTGAATCTGTGCATGTTTCTGGCTTGGGAACTGCTTCAGATCACTGTGGAATGCATATATGGTATCAATTGGTGCAATGTGCTTGTCTTGTCATAGGGAAGTGAAGAAAAGCTTCTGAAGTGAAAAAATCCACTTTTTAAAAAACTTTCTTTTTTTTAAGTTCTGTGCGTCAAAAATGTTCATTCTGTGAGTAACAGTGGAAAAAAAACAGGCATAAGTGAATTGTCACGATATGACTGATTTGGAGTAAATTTGATGCTATCTCCGCCAGGAAGCGAGCTAGAGCGCTGAAACTGTGGCTATACGCACTTTCATGAAAACACGCTTCTTTGAGGTTTTAAGCTCGGAACGTGAATCTGTGCATGTTTCTGGCCTGGGAACTGCTTCAGATCACTGTGGAATGCATATATAGTATCAATTGGTGCAATGTGCTTGTCTTGTCAAAGGGAAGTGAATATAAGCTTCTGAAGTGAAAATATCCACTTTTTAAAAAACTTTCTTTTTTTTTTAGTTCTGTGTGTCAAAAAAGTTCATTCTGTGAGTAACAGTGTGAAAGTGACAAACATGAGTGAATTGTCACGATATGACTGAATTGGAGTAAATTTGCTGCTATCTCCGCCAGGAAGCGAGCTAGAGCGCTGGAACTATGATGATACGCACTTTCATGAAAACACGCTTCTTTGAGGTTTTAAGCTCAGAACGTGAATCTGTGCATGTTTCTGGCCTGGGAACTGCTTCAGATCACTGTGGAAAGCATATATGGTATCGAATGGTCCTTTGTGCATGTATTGCCATTGGGAAGTGAATATAAGCTTCTGAAGTGAATATATCCACTTTTTAAAAAACTTTCGTTTTTTTTAGTTCTGTGTGTCAATAATGTTCATTCTGTGAGTAACAGTGGAAAAGTAACAGTCATGAGTGAATTGTCACGATATGACTGAATTGGAGTAAATTTGCTGCTATCTCCGCCAGGAAGCGAGCTAGAGCGCTGAAACTGTGGCTATACGCACTTTCATGAAAACACGCTTCTTTGAGGTTTTAAGCTCGGAACGTGAATCTGTGCATGTTTCTGGCCTGGGAACTGCTTCAGATCACTGTGGAAAGCATATATGGTATCGAATGGTCCTTTGTGCATGTATTGCCATTGGGAAGTGAATATAAGCTTCTGAAGTGAATATATCCACTTTTTAAAAAACTTTCGTTTTTTTTAGTTCTGTGTGTCAATAATGTTCATTCTGTGAGTAACAGTGGAAAAGTAACAGTCATGAGTGAATTGTCACGATATGACTGAATTGGAGTAAATTTGCTGCTATCTCTGCCAGGAAGCGAGCTAGAGCGCTGAAACTGTGGCTATACGCACTTTCATGAAAACACGCTTCTTTGAGGTTTTAAGCTCGGAACGTGAATCTGTGCATGTTTCTGGCCTGGGAACTGCTTCAGATCACTGTGGAATGCATATATAGTATCAATTGGTGCAATGTGCTTGTCTTGTCATAGGGAAGTGAATATAAGCTTCTGAAGTGAAAATATCCACTTTTTAAAAAACTTTCTTTTTTTTTAGTTCTGTGTGTCAAAAATGTTCATTCTGTGAGTAACAGTGTGAAAGTGACAAACATGAGTGAATTGTCACGATATGACTGAATTGGAGTAAATTTGCTGCTATCTCCGCCAGGAAGCGAGCTAGAGCGCTGTAACTGTGGCTATACGCACTTTCATGAAAACACGCTTCTTTGAAGTTTTAAGCTCAGAACGTGAATCTGTGCATGTTTCTGGCCTGGGAACTGCTTCAGATCACTGTGGAAAGCATATATGGTATCGAATGGTCCTTTGTGCATGTATTGCCATTGGGAAGTGAATATAAGCTTCTGAAGTGAATATATCCACTTTTTATAAAACTTTCTTTTTTTTTAGTTCTGTGTGTCAATAATGTTCATTCTGTGAGTAACAGTGGAAAAGTAACAGTCATGAGTGAATTGTCACGATATGACTGAATTGGAGTAAATTTGCCGCTATCTCCGCCAGGAAGCGAGCTAGAGCGCTGAAACTGTGGCTATACGCACTTTCATGAAAACACGCTTCTTTGAGGTTTTAAGCTCGGAACGTGAATCTGTGCATGTTTCTGGCCTGGGAACTGCTTCAGATCACTGTGGAATGCATATATAGCATCAATTGGTGCAATGTGCTTGTCTTGTCATAGGGAAGTGAATATAAGCTTCTGAAGTGAAAATATCCACTTTTTAAAAAACTTTCTTTTTTTTTAGTTCTGTGTGTCAAAAATGTTCATTCTGTGAGTAACAGTGTGAAAGTGACAAACATGAGTGAATTGTTAGATATGACTGAATTGGAGTAAATTTGCTGCTATCTCCGCCAGGAAGCGAGCTAGAGCGCTGTAACTGTGGCTATACGCACTTTCATGAAAACACGCTTCTTTGAGGTTTTAAGCTCAGAACGTGAATCTGTGCATGTTTCTGGCCTGGGAACTGCTTCAGATCACTGTGGAAAGCATATATGGTATCGAATGGTCCTTTGTGCATGTATTGCCATTGGGAAGTGAATATAAGCTTCTGAAGTGAATATATCCACTTTTTAAAAAACTTTCGTTTTTTTTAGTTCTGTGTGTCAATAATGTTCATTCTGTGAGTAACAGTGGAAAAGTAACAGTCATGAGTGAATTGTCACGATATGACTGAATTGGAGTAAATTTGCTGCTATCTCCGCCAGGAAGCGAGCTAGAGCGCTGAAACTGTGGCTATACGCACTTTCATGAAAACACGCTTCTTTGAGGTTTTAAGCTCGGAACGTGAATCTGTGCATGTTTCTGGCCTGGGAACTGCTTCAGATCACTGTGGAATGCATATATAGTATCAATTGGTGCAATGTGCTTGTCTTGTCATAGGGAAGTGAATATAAGCTTCTGAAGTGAAAATATCCACTTTTTAAAAAACTTTCTTTTTTTTTAGTTCTGTGTGTCAAAAATGTTCATTCTGTGAGTAACAGTGTGAAAGTGACAAACATGAGTGAATTGTCACGATATGACTGAATTGGAGTAAATTTGCTGCTATCTCCGCCAGGAAGCGAGCTAGAGCGCTGTAACTGTGGCTATACGCACTTTCATGAAAACACGCTTCTTTGAAGTTTTAAGCTCAGAACGTGAATCTGTGCATGTTTCTGGCCTGGGAACTGCTTCAGATCACTGTGGAAAGCATATATGGTATTGAATGGTCCTTTGTGCATGTATTGCCATTGGGAAGTGAATATAAGCTTCTGAAGTGAATATATCCACTTTTTAAAAAACTTTCTTTTTTTTTAGTTCTGTGTCAAAAAAGTTCATTCTGTGAGTAACAGTGGAAAAGTAACAGTCATGAGTGAATTGTCACGATATGACTGAATTGGAGTAAATTTGCTGCTATCTCCGCCAGGAAGCGAGCTAGAGCCCTGAAACTGTGGCTATACGCACTTTCATGAAAACACACTTCTTTGAGGTTTTAATCTCGGAACGTGAATCTGTGCATGCTTCTGGCCTGGGAACTGCTTCAGATCACTGTGGAATGCATATATGGTATCAATTGGTGCAATGTGCTTGTCTTGTCATAGGGAAGTGAATATAAGCTTCTGAAGTGAAAATATCCACTTTTTAAAAAACTTTCTTTTTTTTTTAGTTCTGTGTGTCAAAAATGTTCATTCTGTGAGTAACAGTGGAAAAAAAACAGGCATGAGTGAATTGTCACGATATGACTGATTTGGAGTAAATTTGATGCTATCTCCGCCAGGAAGCGAGCGAGAGCGCTGAAACTGTGGCTATACGCACTTTCATGAAAACACGCTTCTTTGAGGTTTTAAGCTCGGAACGTGAATCTGTGCATGTTTCTGGCCTGGGAACTGCTTCAGATCACTGTGGAATGCATATATAGTATCAATTGGTGCAATGTGCTTGTCTTGTCATTGGGAAGTGAATTTAAGCTTCTGAAGTGAAAATATCCACTTTTTAAAAAACTTTCTTTTTTTTTAGTTCTGTGTGTCAAAAATGTTCATTCTGTGAGTAACAGTGTGAAAGTGACAAACATGAGTGAATTGTCACGATATGACTGAATTGGAGTAAATTTGCTGCTATCTCCGCCAGGAAGCGAGCTAGAGCGCTGAAACTGTGGCTATACGCACTTTCATGAAAACACGCTTCTTTGAGGTTTTAAGCTCAGAACGTGAATCTGTGCATGTTTCTGGCCTGGGAACTGCTTCAGATCACTGTGGAATGCATATATGGTATCGAATGGTCCTTTGTGCATGTATTGCCATTGGGAAGTGAATATAAGCTTCTGAAGTGAATATATCCACTTTTTAAAAAACTTTCTTTTTTTTTTAGTTCTGTGTATCAATAATGTTCATTCTGTGAGTAACAGTGGAAAAGTAACAGTCATGAGTGAATTGTCACGATATGACTGAATTGGAGTAAATTTGCTGCTATCTCCGCCAGGAAGCGAGCTAGAGCGCTGAAACTGTGGCTATACGCACTTTCACGAAAACACGCTTCTTTGAGGTTTTAAGCTCGGAACGTGAATCTGTGCATGTTTCTGGCCTGGGAACTGCTTCAGATCACTGTGGAATGCATATATAGTATCAATTGGTGCAATGTGCTTGTCTTGTCATAGTGAAGTGAATATAAGCTTCTGAAGTGAAAATATCCACTTTTTAAAAAACTTTCTTTTTTTTAGTTCTGTGTGTCAAAAATCTTCATTCTGTGAGTAACAGTGTGAAAGTGACAAACATGAGTGAATTGTCACGATATGACTGAATTGGAGTAAATTTGCTGCTATCTCCGCCAGCAAGCGAGCTAGAGCGCTGTAACTGTGGCTATACGCACTTTCATGAAAACACGCTTCTTTGAGGTTTTAAGCTCAGAACGTGAATCTGTGCATGTTTCTGGCTTGGGAACTGCTTCAGATCACTGTGGAATGCATATATGGTATCAATTGGTGCAATGTGCTTGTCTTGTCATAGGGAAGTGAAGATAAACTTCTGAAGTGAAAATATCCACTTTTTAAAAAACTTTCTTTTTTTTAAGTTCTGTGTGTCAAAAATGTTCATTCTGTGAGTAACAGTGGAAAAAAAACAGGCATGAGTGAATTGTCACGATATGACTGATTTGGAGTAAATTTGATGCTATCTCCGCCAGGAAGCGAGCTAGAGCGCTGAAACTGTGGCTATACGCACTTTCATGAAAACACGCTTCTTTGAGGTTTTAAGCTCGGAACGTGAATCTGTGCATGTTTCTGGCCTGGGAACTGCTTCAGATCACTGTGGAATGCATATATAGTATCAATTGGTGCAATGTGCTTGTCTTGTCAAAGGGAAGTAAATATAAGCTTCTGAAGTGAAAATATCCACTTTTTAAAAAACTTTCTTTTTTTTTTAGTTCTGTGTGTCAAAAATGTTCATTCTGTGAGTAACAGTGTGAAAGTGACAAACATGAGTGAATTGTCACGATATGACTGAATTGGAGTAAATTTGCTGCTATCTCCGCCAGGAAGCGAGCTGGAGCGCTGTAACTGTGGCTATACGCACTTTCATGAAAACACGCTTCTTTGAGGTTTTAAGCTCAGAACGTGAATCTGTGCATGTTTCTGGCCTGGGAACTGCTTCAGGTCACTGTGGAATGCATATATGGTATCGAATGGTCCTTTGTGCATGTATTGCCATTGGGAAGTGAATATAAGCTTCTGAAGTGAATATATCCACTTTTTAAAAAACTTTCTTTTTTTTTTAGTTCTGTGTATCAATAATGTTCATTCTGTGAGTAACAGTGGAAAAGTAACAGTCATGAGTGAATTGTCACGATATGACTGAATTGGAGTAAATTTGCTGCTATCTCCGCCAGGAAGCGAGATAGAGCGCTGAAACTGTGGCTATACGCACTTTCACGAAAACACGCTTCTTTGAGGTTTTAAGCTCGGAACGTGAATCTGTGCATGTTTCTGGCCTGGGAACTGCTTCAGATCACTGTGGAATGCATATATAGTATCAATTGGTGCAATGTGCTTGTCTTGTCATAGGGAAGTGAATATAAGCTTCTGAAGTGAAAATATCCACTTTTTAAAAAACTTTCTTTTTTTTAGTTCTGTGTGTCAAAAATCTTCATTCTGTGAGTAACAGTGTGAAAGTGACAAACATGAGTGAATTGTCACGATATGACTGAATTGGAGTAAATTTGCTGCTATCTCCGCCAGGAAGCGAGCTAGAGCGCTGTAACTGTGGCTATACGCACTTTCATGAAAACACGCTTCTTTGAGGTTTTAAGCTCAGAACGTGAATCTGTGCATGTTTCTGGCTTGGGAACAGCTTCAGATCACTGTGGAATGCATATATGGTATCAATTGGTGCAATGTGCTTGTCTTGTCATAGGGAAGTGAAGATAAACTTCTGAAGTGAAAATATCCACATTTTAAAAAACTTTCTTTTTTTTAAGTTCTGTGTGTCAAAAATGTTCATTCTGTGAGTAACAGTGGAAAAAAAACAGGCATGAGTGAATTGTCACGATATGACTGATTTGGAGTAAATTTGATGCTATCTCCGCCAGGAAGCGAGCTAGAGCGCTGAAACTGTGGCTATACGCACTTTCATGAAAACACGCTTCTTTGAGGTTTTAAGCTCGGAACGTGAATCTGTGCATGTTTCTGGCCTGGGAACTGCTTCAGATCACTGTGGAATGCATATATAGTATCAATTGGTGCAATGTGCTTGTCTTGTCAAAGGGAAGTGAATATAAGCTTCTGAAGTGAAAATATCCACTTTTTAAAAAACTTTCTTTTTTTTTTTAGTTCTGTGTGTCAAAAAAGTTCATTCTGTGAGTAACAGTGTGAAAGTGACAAACATGAGTGAATTGTCACGATATGACTGAATTGGAGTAAATTTGCTGCTATCTCCGCCAGGAAGCGAGCTAGAGCGCTGAAACTATGATGATACGCACTTTCATGAAAACACGCTTCTTTGAGGTTTTAAGCTCAGAACGTGAATCTGTGCATGTTTCTGGCCTGGGAACTGCTTCAGATCACTGTGGAATTCATATATAGTATCAATTGGTGCAATGTGCTTGTCTTGTCATAGGGAAGTGAATATAAGCTTCTGATGTGAAAATATCCACCTTTTAAAAAACTTTCTTTTTTTTTAGTTCTGTGTGTCAAAAATGTTCATTCTGTGAGTAACAGTGTGAAAGTGACAAACATGAGTGAATTGTTAGATATGACTGAATTGGAGTAAATTTGCTGCTATCTCCGCCAGGAAGCGAGCTAGAGCGCTGTAACTGTGGCTATACGCACTTTCATGAAAACACACTTCTTTGAGGTTTTAAGCTCAGAACGTGAATCTGTGCATGTTTCAGGCCTGGGAACTGCTTCAGATCACTGTGGAAAGCATATATGGTATCGAATGGTCCTTTGTGCATGTATTGCCATTGGGAAGTGAATATAAGCTTCTGAAGTGAATATATCCACTTTTTAAAAAACTTTCGTTTTTTTTAGTTCTGTGTGTCAATAATGTTCATTCTGTGAGTAACAGTGGAAAAGTAACAGTCATGAGTGAATTGTCACGATATGACTGAATTGGAGTAAATTTGCTGCTATCTCCGCCAGGAAGCGAGCTAGAGCGCTGAAACTGTGGCTATACGCACTTTCATGAAAACACGCATCTTTGAGGTTTTAAGCTCGGAACGTGAATCTGTGCATGTTTCTGGCCTGGGAACTGCTTCAGATCACTGTGGAATGCATATATAGTATCAATTGGTGCAATGTGCTTGTCTTGTCATAGGGAAGTGAATATAAGCTTCTGAAGTGAAAATATCCACTTTTTAAAAAACTTTCTTTTTTTTTAGTTCTGTGTGTCAAAAATGTTCATTCTGTGAGTAACAGTGTGAAAGTGACAAACATGAGTGAATTGTCACGATATGACTGAATTGGAGTAAATTTGCTGCTATCTCCGCCAGGAAGCGAGCTAGAGCGCTGTAACTGTGGCTATACGCACTTTCATGAAAACACGCTTCTTTGAAGTTTTAAGCTCAGAACGTGAATCTGTGCATGTTTCTGGCCTGGGAACTGCTTCAGATCACTGTGGAAAGCATATATGGTATCGAATGGTCCTTTGTGCATGTATTGCCATTGGGAAGTGAATATAAGCTTCTGAAGTGAATATATCCACTTTTTAAAAAACTTTCTTTTTTTTTTAGTTCTGTGTGTCAATAATGTTCATTCTGTGAGTAACAGTGGAAAAGTAACAGTCATGAGTGAATTGTCACGATATGACTGAATTGGAGTAAATTTGCCGCTATCTCCGCCAGGAAGCGAGCTAGAGCGCTGAAACTGTGGCTATACGCACTTTCATGAAAACACGCTTCTTTGAGGTTTTAAGCTCGGAACGTGAATCTGTGCATGTTTCTGGCCTGGGAACTGCTTCAGATCACTGTGGAATGCATATATAGTATCAATTGGTGCAATGTGCTTGTCTTGTCATAGGGAAGTGAATATAAGCTTCTGAAGTGAAAATATCCACTTTTTAAAAAACTTTCTTTTTTTTTAGTTCTGTGTGTCAAAAATGTTCATTCTGTGAGTAACAGTGTGAAAGTGACAAACATGAGTGAATTGTCACGATATGACTGAATTGGAGTAAATTTGCTGCTATCTCCGCCAGGAAGCGAGCTAGAGCGCTGTAACTGTGGCTATACGCACTTTCATGAAAACACGCTTCTTTGAAGTTTTAAGCTCAGAACGTGAATCTGTGCATGTTTCTGGCCTGGGAACTGCTTCAGATCACTGTGGAAAGCATATATGGTATCGAATGGTCCTTTGTGCATGTATTGCCATTGGGAAGTGAATATAAGCTTCTGAAGTGAATATATCCACTTTTTAAAAAACTTTCTTTTTTTTTTAGTTCTGTGTGTCAATAATGTTCATTCTGTGAGTAACAGTGGAAAAGTAACAGTCATGAGTGAATTGTCACGATATGACTGAATTGGAGTAAATTTGCCGCTATCTCCGCCAGGAAGCGAGCTAGAGCGCTGAAACTGTGGCTATACGCACTTTCATGAAAACACGCTTCTTTGAGGTTTTAAGCTCGGAACGTGAATCTGTGCATGTTTCTGGCCTGGGAACTGCTTCAGATCACTGTGGAATGCATATATAGTATCAATTGGTGCAATGTGCTTGTCTTGTCATAGGGAAGTGAATATAAGCTTCTGAAGTGAAAATATCCACTTTTTAAAAAACTTTCTTTTTTTTTAGTTCTGTGTGTCAAAAATGTTCATTCTGTGAGTAACAGTGTGAAAGTGACAAACATGAGTGAATTGTCACGATATGACTGAATTGGAGTAAATTTGCTGCTATCTCCGCCAGGAAGCGAGCTAGAGCGCTGAAACTGTGGCTATACACACTTTCATGAAAACACGCTTCTTTGAGGTTTTAAGCTCAGAACGTGAATCTGTGCATGTTTCTGGCCTGGGAACTGCTTCAGATCACTGTGGAATGCATATATAGTATCAATTGGTGCAATGTGCTTGTCTTGTCATAGGGAAGTGAATATAAGCTTCTGAAGTGAAAATATCCACTTTTTAAAAAACTTTCTTTTTTTTTAGTTCTGTGTGTCAAAAATGTTCATTCTGTGAGTAACAGTGTGAAAGTGACAAACATGAGTGAATTGTTAGATATGACTGAATTGGAGTAAATTTGCTGCTATCTCCGCCAGGAAGCGAGCTAGAGCGCTGTAACTGTGGCTATACGCACTTTCATGAAAACACGCTTCTTTGAGGTTTTAAGCTCAGAACGTGAATCTGTGCATGTTTCTGGCCTGGGAACTGCTTCAGATCACTGTGGAAAGCATATATGGTATCGAATGGTCCTTTGTGCATGTATTGCCATTGGGAAGTGAATATAAGCTTCTGAAGTGAATATATCCACTTTTTAAAAAACTTTCTTTTTTTTTAGTTCTGTGTGTCAAAAATGTTCATTCTGTGAGTAACAGTGTGAAAGTGACAAACATGAGTGAATTGTCACGATATGACTGAATTGGAGTAAATTTGCTGCTATCTCCGCCAGGAAGCGAGCTAGAGCGCTGAAACTGTGGCTATACACACTTTCATGAAAACACGCTTCTTTGAGGTTTTAAGCTCAGAACGTGAATCTGTGCATGTTTCTGGCCTGGGAACTGCTTCAGATCACTGTGGAATGCATATATAGTATCAATTGGTGCAATGTGCTTGTCTTGTCATAGGGAAGTGAATATAAGCTTCTGAAGTGAAAATATCCACTTTTTAAAAAACTTTCTTTTTTTTTAGTTCTGTGTGTCAAAAATGTTCATTCTGTGAGTAACAGTGTGAAAGTGACAAACATGAGTGAATTGTTAGATATGACTGAATTGGAGTAAATTTGCTGCTATCTCCGCCAGGAAGCGAGCTAGAGCGCTGTAACTGTGGCTATACGCACTTTCATGAAAACACGCTTCTTTGAGGTTTTAAGCTCAGAACGTGAATCTGTGCATGTTTCTGGCCTGGGAACTGCTTCAGATCACTGTGGAAAGCATATATGGTATCGAATGGTCCTTTGTGCATGTATTGCCATTGGGAAGTGAATATAAGCTTCTGAAGTGAATATATCCACTTTTTAAAAAACTTTCTTTTTTTTTAGTTCTGTGTCAAAAAAGTTCATTCTGTGAGTAACAGTGGAAAAGTAACAGTCATGAGTGAATTGTCACGATATGACTGAATTGGAGTAAATTTGCTGCTATCTCCGCCAGGAAGCGAGCTAGAGCCCTGAAACTGTGGCTATACGCACTTTCATGAAAACACACTTCTTTGAGGTTTTAATCTCGGAACGTGAATCTGTGCATGCTTCTGGCCTGGGAACTGCTTCAGATCACTGTGGAATGCATATATGGTATCAATTGGTGCAATGTGCTTGTCTTGTCATAGGGAAGTGAATATAAGCTTCTGAAGTGAAAATATCCACTTTTTAAAAAACTTTCTTTTTTTTTAGTTCTGTGTGTCAAAAATGTTCATTCTGTGAGTAACAGTGGAAAAAAAACAGGCATGAGTGAATTGTCACGATATGACTGATTTGGAGTAAATTTGATGCTATCTCCGCCAGGAAGCGAGCGAGAGCGCTGAAACTGTGGCTATACGCACTTTCATGAAAACACGCTTCTTTGAGGTTTTAAGCTCAGAACGTGAATCTGTGCATGTTTCTGGCCTGGGAACTGCTTCAGATCACTGTGGAAAGCATATATGGTATCGAATGGTCCTATGTGCATGTATTGCCATTGGGAAGTGAATATAAGCTTCTGAAGTGAATATATCCACTTTTTAAAAAACTTTCTTTTTTTTTTAGTTCTGTGTGTCAATAATGTTCATTCTGTGAGTAACAGTGGAAAAGTAACAGTCATGAGTGAATTGTCACGATATGACTGAATTGGAGTAAATTTGATGCTATCTCCGCCAGGAAGCGAGCTAGAGCGCTGAAACTGGCTATACGCACTTTCATGAAAACACGCTTCTTTGAGGTTTTAAGCTCAGAACGTGAATCTGTGCATGTTTCTGGCCTGGGAACTGCTTCAGATCACTGTGGAATGCATATATGGTATCAATTGGTGCAATGTGCTTGTCTTGTCATAGGGAAGTGAATATAAGCTTCTGAAGTGAAAATATCCACTTTTTAAAAAACTTTCTTTTTTTTTTAGTTCTGTGTGTTAAAAATGTTCATTCTGTGAGTAACAGTGGAAAAAAAACAGGCATGAGTGAATTGTCACGATATGACTGATTTGGAGTAAATTTGATGCTATCTTCGCCAGGAAGCGAGCGAGAGCGCTGAAACTGTGGCTATACGCACTTTCATGAAAACACGCTTCTTTGAGGTTTTAAGCTCAGAACGTGAATCTGTGCATGTTTCTGGCCTGGGAACTGCTTCAGATCACTGTGGAAAGCATATATGGTATCGTATGGTCCTTTGTGCATGTATTGCCATTGGGAAGTGAATATAAGCTTCTGAAGTGAATATATCCACTTTTTAAAAAACTTTCTTTTTTTTTAGTTCTGTGTGTCAAAAATGTTCATTCTGTGAGTAACAGTGTGAAAGTGACAAACATGAGTGAATTGTCACGATATGACTGAATTGGAGTAAATTTGCTGCTATCTCCGCCAGGAAGCGAGCTAGAGCGCTGAAACTGTGGCTATACGCACTTTCATGAAAACACGCTTCTTTGAGGTTTTAAGCTCGGAACGTGAATCTGTGCATGTTTCTGGCCTGGGAACTGCTTCAGATCACTGTGGAATGCATATATAGTATCAATTGGTGCAATGTGCTTGTCTTGTCATAGGGAAGTGAATATAAGCTTCTGAAGTGAAAATATCCACTTTTTAAAAAACTTTCTTTTTTTTTAGTTCTGTGTGTCAAAAATGTTCATTCTGTGAGTAACAGTGTGAAAGTGACAAACATGAGTGAATTGTCACGATATGACTGAATTGGAGTAAATTTGCTGCTATCTCCGCCAGGAAGCGAGCTAGAGCGCTGAAACTGTGGCTATACCCACTTTCATGAAAACACGCTTCTTTGAGGTTTTAAGCTCAGAACGTGAATCTGTGCATGTTTCTGGCCTGGGAACTGCTTCAGATCACTGTGGAATGCATATATGGTATCGAATGGTCCTTTGTGCATGTATTGCCATTGGGAAGTGAATATCAGCTTCTGAAGTGAATATATCCACTTTTTAAAAAACTTTCTTTTTTTTTTAGTTCTGTGTGTCAAAAATGTTCATTCTGTGAGTAACAGTGGAAAAAAAACAGGCATGAGTGAATTGTCACGATATGACTGATTTGGAGTAAATTTGATGCTATCTCCGCCAGGAAGCGAGCGAGAGCGCTGAAACTGTGGCTATACGCACTTTCATGAAAACACGCTTCTTTGAGGTTTTAAGCTCAGAACGTGAATCTGTGCATGTTTCTGGCCTGGGAACTGCTTCAGATCACTGTGGAAAGCATATATGGTATCGAATGGTCCTTTGTGCATGTATTGCCATTGGGAAGTGAATATAAGCTTCTGAAGTGAATATATCCACTTTTTAAAAAACTTTCTTTTTTTTTTAGTTCTGTGTGTCAATAATGTTCATTCTGTGAGTAACAGTGGAAAAGTAACAGTCATGAGTGAATTGTCACGATATGACTGAATTGGAGAAAATTTGCTGCTATCTCCGCCAGGAAGCGAGCTAGAGCGCTGAAACTGTGGCTATACGCACTTTCATGAAAACACGCTTCTTTGAGGTTTTAAGCTCGGAACGTGAATCTGTGCATGTTTCTGGCCTGGGAACTGCTTCAGATCACTGTGGAATGCATATATAGTATCAATTGGTGCAATGTGCTTGTCTTGTCATAGGGAAGTGAATATAAGCTTCTGAAGTGAAAATATCCACTTTTTAAAAAACTTTCTTTTTTTTTAGTTCTGTGTGTCAAAAATGTTCATTCTGTGAGTAACAGTGTGAAAGTGACAAACATGAGTGAATTGTCACGATATGACTGAATTGGAGTAAATTTGCTGCTATCTCCGCCAGGAAGCGAGCTAGAGCGCTGTAACTGTGGCTATACGCACTTTCATGAAAACACGCTTCTTTGAGGTTTTAAGCTCAGAACGTGAATCTGTGCATGTTTCTGGCCTGGGAACTGCTTCAGATCACTGTGGAAAGCATATATGGTATCGAATGGTCCTTTGTGCATGTATTGCCATTGGGAAGTGAATATCAGCTTCTGAAGTGAATATATCCACTTTTTAAAAAACTTTCTTTTTTTTTTAGTTCTGTGTGTCAATAATGTTCATTCTGTGAGTAACAGTGGAAAAGTAACAGTCATGAGTGAATTGTCACGATATGACTGAATTGGAGTAAATTTGCCGCTATCTCCGCCAGGAAGCGAGCTAGAGCGCTGAAACTGTGGCTATACGCACTTTCATGAAAACACGCTTCTTTGAGGTTTTAAGCTCGGAACGTGAATCTGTGCATGTTTCTGGCCTAGGAACTGCTTCAGATCACTGTGGAATGCATATATAGTATCAATTGGTGCAATGTGCTTGTCTTGTCATAGGGAAGTGAATATAAGCTTCTGAAGTGAAAATATCCACTTTTTAAAAAACTTTCTTTTTTTTTAGTTCTGTGTGTCAAAAATGTTCATTCTGTGAGTAACAGTGTGAAAGTGACAAACATGAGTGAATTGTCACGATATGACTGAATTGGAGTAAATTTGCTGCTATCTCCGCCAGGAAGCGAGCGAGAGCGCTGAAACTGTGGCTATACACACTTTCATGAAAACACGCTTCTTTGAGGTTTTAAGCTCAGAACGTGAATCTGTGCATGTTTCTGGCCTGGGAACTGCTTCAGATCACTGTGGAATGCATATATAGTATCAATGGGTGCAATGTGCTTGTCTTGTCATAGGGAAGTGAATATAAGCTTCTGAAGTGAAAATATCCACTTTTTAAAAAACTTTCTTTTTTTTTAGTTCTGTGTGTCAAAAATGTTCATTCTGTGAGTAACAGTGTGAAAGTGACAAACATGAGTGAATTGTTAGATATGACTGAATTGGAGTAAATTTGCTGCTATCTCCGCCAGGAAGCGAGCTAGAGCGCTGAAACTGTGGCTATACGCACTTTCATGAAAACACGCTTCTTTGAGGTTTTAAGCTCAGAACGTGAATCTGTGCATGTTTCTGGCCTGGAAACTGCTTCAGATCACTGTGGAAAGCATATATGGTATCGAATGGTCCTTTGTGCATGTATTGCCATTGGGAAGTGAATATCAGCTTCTGAAGTGAATATATCCACTTTTTAAAAAACTTTCTTTTTTTTTAGTTCTGTGTCAAAAAAGTTCATTCTGTGAGTAACAGTGGAAAAGTAACAGTCATGAGTGAATTGTCACGATATGACTGAATTGGAGTAAATTTGCTGCTATCTCCGCCAGGAAGCGAGCTAGAGCCCTGAAACTGTGGCTATACGCACTTTCATGAAAACACACTTCTTTGAGGTTTTAATCTCGGAACGTGAATCTGTGCATGCTTCTGGCCTGGGAACTGCTTCAGATCACTGTGGAATGCATATATGGTATCAATTGGTGCAATGTGCTTGTCTTGTCATAGGGAAGTGAATATAAGCTTCTGAAGTGAAAATATCCACTTTTTAAAAAACTTTCTTTTTTTTTTAGTTCTGTGTGTTAAAAATGTTCATTCTGTGAGTAACAGTGGAAAAAAAACAGGCATGAGTGAATTGTCACGATATGACTGATTTGGAGTAAATTTGATGCTATCTTCGCCAGGAAGCGAGCGAGAGCGCTGAAACTGTGGCTATACGCACTTTCATGAAAACACGCTTCTTTGAGGTTTTAAGCTCAGAACGTGAATCTGTGCATGTTTCTGGCCTGGGAACTGCTTCAGATCACTGTGGAAAGCATATATGGTATCGTATGGTCCTTTGTGCATGTATTGCCATTGGGAAGTGAATATAAGCTTCGGAAGTGAATATATCCACTTTTTAAAAAACTTTCTTTTTTTTTAGTTCTGTGTGTCAAAAATGTTCATTCTGTGAGTAACAGTGTGAAAGTGACAAACATGAGTGAATTGTCACGATATGACTGAATTGGAGTAAATTTGCTGCTATCTCCGCCAGGAAGCGAGCCAGAGCGCTGAAACTGTGGCTATACGCACTTTCATGAAAACACGCTTCTTTGAGGTTTTCAGCTCGGAACGTGAATCTGTGCATGTTTCTGGCCTGGGAACTGCTTCAGATCACTGTGGAATGCATATATAGTTTCAATTGGTGCAATGTGCTTGTCTTGTCATAGGGAAGTGAATATAATTTCTGAAGTGAAAATATCCACTTTTTAAAAAACTTTCTTTTTTTTTAGTTCTGTGTGTCAAAAATGTTCATTCTGTGAGTAACAGTGTGAAAGTGACAAACATGAGTGAATTGTTAGATATGACTGAATTGGAGTAAATTTGCTGCTATCTCCGCCAGGAAGCGAGCTAGAGCGCTGTAACTGTGGCTATACGCACTTTCATGAAAACACGCTTCTTTGAGGTTTTAAGCTCAGAACGTGAATCTGTGCATGTTTCTGGCCTGGGAACTGCTTCAGATCACTGTGGAAAGCATATATGGTATCGAATGGTCCTTTGTGCATGTATTGCCATTGGGAAGTGAATATCAGCTTCTGAAGTGAATATATCCACTTTTTAAAAAACTTTCTTTTTTTTTTAGTTCTGTGTGTCAAAAATGTTCATTCTGTGAGTAACAGTGGAAAAAAAACAGGCATGAGTGAATTGTCACGATATGACTGATTTGGAGTAAATTTGATGCTATCTCCGCCAGGAAGCGAGCGAGAGCGCTGAAACTGTGGCTATACGCACTTTCATGAAAACACGCTTCTTTGAGGTTTTAAGCTCAGAACGTGAATCTGTGCATGTTTCTGGCCTGGGAACTGCTTCAGATCACTGTGGAAAGCATATATGGTATCGAATGGTCCTTTGTGCATGTATTGCCATTGGGAAGTGAATATAAGCTTCTGAAGTGAATATATCCACTTTTTAAAAAACTTTCTTTTTTTTTTAGTTCTGTGTGTCAATAATGTTCATTCTGTGAGTAACAGTGGAAAAGTAACAGTCATGAGTGAATTGTCACGATATGACTGAATTGGAGTAAATTTGCCGCTATCTCCGCCAGGAAGCGAGCTAGAGCGCTGAAACTGTGGCTATACGCACTTTCATGAAAACACGCTTCTTTGAGGTTTTAAGCTCGGAACGTGAATCTGTGCATGTTTCTGGCCTAGGAACTGCTTCAGATCACTGTGGAATGCATATATAGTATCAATTGGTGCAATGTACTTGTCTTGTCATAGGGAAGTGAATATAAGCTTCTGAAGTGAAAATATCCACTTTTTAAAAAACTTTCTTTTTTTTTAGTTCTGTGTGTCAAAAATGTTCATTCTGTGAGTAACAGTGTGAAAGTGACAAACATGAGTGAATTGTCACGATATGACTGAATTGGAGTAAATTTGCTGCTATCTCCGCCAGGAAGCGAGCGAGAGCGCTGAAACTGTGGCTATACACACTTTCATGAAAACACGCTTCTTTGAGGTTTTAAGCTCAGAACGTGAATCTGTGCATGTTTCTGGCCTGGGAACTGCTTCAGATCACTGTGGAATGCATATATAGTATCAATGGGTGCAATGTGCTTGTCTTGTCATAGGGAAGTGAATATAAGCTTCTGAAGTGAAAATATCCACTTTTTAAAAAACTTTCTTTTTTTTTAGTTCTGTGTGTCAAAAATGTTCATTCTGTGAGTAACAGTGTGAAAGTGACAAACATGAGTGAATTGTTAGATATGACTGAATTGGAGTAAATTTGCTGCTATCTCCGCCAGGAAGCGAGCTAGAGCGCTGAAACTGTGGCTATACGCACTTTCATGAAAACACGCTTCTTTGAGGTTTTAAGCTCAGAACGTGAATCTGTGCATGTTTCTGGCCTGGAAACTGCTTCAGATCACTGTGGAAAGCATATATGGTATCGAATGGTCCTTTGTGCATGTATTGCCATTGGGAAGTGAATATCAGCTTCTGAAGTGAATATATCCACTTTTTAAAAAACTTTCTTTTTTTTTAGTTCTGTGTCAAAAAAGTTCATTCTGTGAGTAACAGTGGAAAAGTAACAGTCATGAGTGAATTGTCACGATATGACTGAATTGGAGTAAATTTGCTGCTATCTCCGCCAGGAAGCGAGCTAGAGCCCTGAAACTGTGGCTATACGCACTTTCATGAAAACACACTTCTTTGAGGTTTTAATCTCGGAACGTGAATCTGTGCATGCTTCTGGCCTGGGAACTGCTTCAGATCACTGTGGAATGCATATATGGTATCAATTGGTGCAATGTGCTTGTCTTGTCATAGGGAAGTGAATATAAGCTTCTGAAGTGAAAATATCCACTTTTTAAAAAACTTTCTTTTTTTTTTAGTTCTGTGCGTTAAAAATGTTCATTCTGTGAGTAACAGTGGAAAAAAAACAGGCATGAGTGAATTGTCACGATATGACTGATTTGGAGTAAATTTCATGCTATCTTCGCCAGGAAGCAAGCGAGAGCGCTGAAACTGTGGCTATACGCACTTTCATGAAAACACGCTTCTTTGAGGTTTTAAGCTCAGAACGTGAATCTGTGCATGTTTCTGGCCTGGGAACTGCTTCAGATCACTGTGGAAAGCATATATGGTATCGTATGGTCCTTTGTGCATGTATTGCCATTGGGAAGTGAATATAAGCTTCTGAAGTGAATATATCCACTTTTTAAAAAACTTTCTTTTTTTTTAGTTCTGTGTGTCAAAAATGTTCATTCTGTGAGTAACAGTGTGAAAGTGACAAACATGAGTGAATTGTTAGATATGACTGAATTGGAGTAAATTTGCTGCTATCTCCGCCAGGAAGCGAGCTAGAGCGCTGTAACTGTGGCTATACGCACTTTCATGAAAACACGCTTCTTTGAGGTTTTAAGCTCAGAACGTGAATCTGTGCATGTTTCTGGCCTGGGAACTGCTTCAGATCACTGTGGAAAGCATATATGGTATCGAATGGTCCTTTGTGCATGTATTGCCATTGGGAAGTGAATATCAGCTTCTGAAGTGAATATATCCACTTTTTAAAAAACTTTCTTTTTTTTTTAGTTCTGTGTGTCAAAAATGTTCATTCTGTGAGTAACAGTGGAAAAAAAACAGGCATGAGTGAATTGTCACGATATGACTGATTTGGAGTAAATTTGATGCTATCTCCGCCAGGAAGCGAGCGAGAGCGCTGAAACTGTGGCTATACGCACTTTCATGAAAACACGCTTCTTTGAGGTTTTAAGCTCAGAACGTGAATCTGTGCATGTTTCTGGCCTGGGAACTGCTTCAGATCACTGTGGAAAGCATATATGGTATCGAATGGTCCTTTGTGCATGTATTGCCATTGGGAAGTGAATATAAGCTTCTGAAGTGAATATATCCACTTTTTAAAAAACTTTCTTTTTTTTTTAGTTCTGTGTGTCAATAATGTTCATTCTGTGAGTAACAGTGGAAAAGTAACAGTCATGAGTGAATTGTCACGATATGACTGAATTGGAGAAAATTTGCTGCTATCTCCGCCAGGAAGCGAGCGAGAGCGCTGAAACTGTGGCTATACGCACTTTCATGAAAACACGCTTCTTTGAGGTTTTAAGCTCAGAACGTGAATCTGTGCATGTTTCTGGCCTGGGAACTGCTTCAGATCACTGTGGAAAGCATATATGGTATCGAATGGTCCTTTGTGCATGTATTGCCATTGGGAAGTGAATATCAGCTTCTGAAGTGAATATATCCACTTTTTAAAAAACTTTCTTTTTTTTTTAGTTCTGTGTGTCAAAAATGTTCATTCTGTGAGTAACAGTGGAAAAAAAACAGGCATGAGTGAATTGTCACGATATGACTGAATTGGAGTAAATTTGCTGCTATCTCCGCCAGGAAGCGAGCTAGAGCGCTGTAACTGTGGCTATACGCACTTTCATGAAAACACGCTTCTTTGAGGTTTTAAGCTCAGAACGTGAATCTGTGCATGTTTCTGGCCTGGGAACTGCTTCAGATCACTGTGGAAAGCATATATGGTATCGAATGGTCCTTTGTGCATGTATTGCCATTGGGAAGTGAATATCAGCTTCTGAAGTGAATATATCCACTTTTTAAAAAACTTTCTTTTTTTTTTAGTTCTGTGTGTCAATAATGTTCATTCTGTGAGTAACAGTGGAAAAGTAACAGTCATGAGTGAATTGTCACGATATGACTGAATTGGAGTAAATTTGCCGCTATCTCCGCCAGGAAGCGAGCTAGAGCGCTGAAACTGTGGCTATACGCACTTTCATGAAAACACGCTTCTTTGAGGTTTTAAGCTCGGAACGTGAATCTGTGCATGTTTCTGGCCTAGGAACTGCTTCAGATCACTGTGGAATGCATATATAGTATCAATTGGTGCAATGTGCTTGTCTTGTCATAGGGAAGTGAATATAAGCTTCTGAAGTGAAAATATCCACTTTTTAAAAAACTTTCTTTTTTTTTAGTTCTGTGTGTCAAAAATGTTCATTCTGTGAGTAACAGTGTGAAAGTGACAAACATGAGTGAATTGTCACGATATGACTGAATTGGAGTAAATTTGCTGCTATCTCCGCCAGGAAGCGAGCGAGAGCGCTGAAACTGTGGCTATACACACTTTCATGAAAACACGCTTCTTTGAGGTTTTAAGCTCAGAACGTGAATCTGTGCATGTTTCTGGCCTGGGAACTGCTTCAGATCACTGTGGAATGCATATATAGTATCAATGGGTGCAATGTGCTTGTCTTGTCATAGGGAAGTGAATATAAGCTTCTGAAGTGAAAATATCCACTTTTTAAAAAACTTTCTTTTTTTTTAGTTCTGTGTGTCAAAAATGTTCATTCTGTGAGTAACAGTGTGAAAGTGACAAACATGAGTGAATTGTTAGATATGACTGAATTGGAGTAAATTTGCTGCTATCTCCGCCAGGAAGCGAGCTAGAGCGCTGAAACTGTGGCTATACGCACTTTCATGAAAACACGCTTCTTTGAGGTTTTAAGCTCAGAACGTGAATCTGTGCATGTTTCTGGCCTGGAAACTGCTTCAGATCACTGTGGAAAGCATATATGGTATCGAATGGTCCTTTGTGCATGTATTGCCATTGGGAAGTGAATATCAGCTTCTGAAGTGAATATATCCACTTTTTAAAAAACTTTCTTTTTTTTTAGTTCTGTGTCAAAAAAGTTCATTCTGTGAGTAACAGTGGAAAAGTAACAGTCATGAGTGAATTGTCACGATATGACTGAATTGGAGTAAATTTGCTGCTATCTCCGCCAGGAAGCGAGCTAGAGCCCTGAAACTGTGGCTATACGCACTTTCATGAAAACACACTTCTTTGAGGTTTTAATCTCGGAACGTGAATCTGTGCATGCTTCTGGCCTGGGAACTGCTTCAGATCACTGTGGAATGCATATATGGTATCAATTGGTGCAATGTGCTTGTCTTGTCATAGGGAAGTGAATATAAGCTTCTGAAGTGAAAATATCCACTTTTTAAAAAACTTTCTTTTTTTTTTAGTTCTGTGTGTCAAAAATGTTCATTCTGTGAGTAACAGTGGAAAAAAAACAGGCATGAGTGAATTGTCACGATATGACTGATTTGGAGTAAATTTGATGCTATCTCCGCCAGGAAGCGAGCGAGAGCGCTGAAACTGTGGCTATACGCACTTTCATGAAAACACGCTTCTTTGAGGTTTTAAGCTCAGAACGTGAATCTGTGCATGTTTCTGGCCTGGGAACTGCTTCAGATCACTGTGGAAAGCATATATGGTATCGAATGGTCCTTTGTGCATGTATTGCCATTGGGAAGTGAATATAAGCTTCTGAAGTGAATATATCCACTTTTTAAAAAACTTTCGTTTTTTTTAGTTCTGTGTGTCAATAATGTTCGTTCTGTGAGTAACAGTGGAAAAGTAACAGTCATGAGTGAATTGTCACGATATGACTGAATTGGAGTAAATTTGCTGCTATCTCCGCCAGGAAGCGAGCTAGAGCGCTGAAACTGTGGCTATACGCACTTTCATGAAAACACGCTTCTTTGAGGTTTTAAGCTCGGAACGTGAATCTGTGCATGTTTCTGGCCTGGGAACTGCTTCAGATCACTGTGGAATATATATATATTATCAATTGGTGCAATGTGCTTGTCTTGTCATAGGGAAGTGAATATAAGCTTCTGAAGTGAAAATATCCACTTTTTAAAAAACTTTCTTTTTTTTTAGTTCTGTGTGTCAAAAATGTTCATTCTGTGAGTAACAGTGTGAAAGTGACAAACATGAGTGAATTGTCACGATATGACTGAATTGGAGTAAATTTGCTGCTATCTCCGCCAGGAAGCGAGCTAGAGCGCTGTAACTGTGGCTATACGCACTTTCATGAAAACACGCTTCTTTGAGGTTTTAAGCTCAGAACGTGAATCTGTGCATGTTTCTGGCCTGGGAACTGCTTCAGATCACTGTGGAAAGCATATATGGTATCGAATGGTCCTTTGTGCATGTATTGCCATTGGGAAGTGAATATAAGCTTCTGAAGTGAATATATCCACTTTTTAAAAAACTTTCGTTTTTTTTAGTTCTGTGTGTCAATAATGTTCATTCTGTGAGTAACAGTGGAAAAGTAACAGTCATGAGTGAATTGTCACGATATGACTGAATTGGAGTAAATTTGCTGCTATCTCCGCCAGGAAGCGAGCTGGAGCGCTGAAAATGTGGCTATACGCACTTTCATGAAAACACGCTTCTTTGAGGTTTTAAGCTCGGAACGTGAATCTGTGCATGTTTCTGGCCTGGGAACTGCTTCAGATCACTGTGGAATGCATATATAGTATCAATTGGTGCAATGTGCTTGTCTTGTCATAGGGAAGTGAAGATAAACTTCTGAAGTGAAAATATCCACTTTTTAAAAAACTTTCTTTTTTTTAAGTTCTGTGTGTCAAAAATGTTCATTCTGTGAGTAACAGTGGAAAAAAAACAGGCATGAGTGAATTGTCATGATATGACTGATTTGGAGTAAATTTGATGCTATCTCCGCCAGGAAGCGAGCTAGAGCGCTGAAACTGTGGCTATACGCACTTTCATGAAAACACGCTTCTTTGAGGTTTTAAGCTCGGAACGTGAATCTGTGCATGTTTCTGGCCTGGGAACTGCTTCAGATCACTGTGGAATGCATATATAGTATCAATTGGTGCAATGTGCTTGTCTTGTCAAAGGGAAGTGAATATAAGCTTCTGAAGTGAAAATATCCACTTTTTAAAAAACTTTCTTTTTTTTTTTAGTTCTGTGTGTCAAAAATGTTCATTCTGTGAGTAACAGTGTGAAAGTGACAAACATGAGTGAATTGTCACGATATGACTGAATTGGAGTAAATTTGCTGCTATCTCCGCCAGGAAGCGAGCTAGAGCGCTGAAACTATGATGATACGCACTTTCATGAAAACACGCTTCTTTGAGGTTTTAAGCTCAGAACCTGAATCTGTGCATGTTTCTGGCCTGGGAACTGCTTCAGATCACTGTGGAATTCATATATAGTATCAATTGGTGCAATGTGCTTGTCTTGTCATAGGGAAGTGAATATAAGCTTCTGATGTGAAAATATCCACCTTTTAAAAAACTTTCTTTTTTTTTAGTTCTGTGTGTCAAAAATGTTCATTCTGTGAGTAACAGTGTGAAAGTGACAAACATGAGTGAATTGTTAGATATGACTGAATTGGAGTAAATTTGCTGCTATCTCCGCCAGGAAGCGAGCTAGAGCGCTGTAACTGTGGCTATACGCACTTTCATGAAAACACGCTTCTTTGAGGTTTTAAGCTCAGAACGTGAATCTGTGCATGTTTCTGGCCTGGGAACTGCTTCAGATCACTGTGGAAAGCATATATGGTATCGAATGGTCCTTTGTGCATGTATTGCCATTGGGAAGTGAATATAATCTTCTGAAGTGAATATATCCACTTTTTAAAAAACTTTCGTTTTTTTTAGTTCTGTGTGTCAATAATGTTCATTCTGTGAGTCACAGTGGAAAAGTAACAGTCATGAGTGAATTGTCACGATATGACTGAATTGGAGTAAATTTGCTGCTATCTCCGCCAGGAAGCGAGCTAGAGCGCTGAAACTGTGGCTATACGCACTTTCATGAAAACACGCATCTTTGAGGTTTTAAGCTCGGAACGTGAATCTGTGCATGTTTCTGGCCTGGGAACTGCTTCAGATCACTGTGGAATGCATATATAGTATCAATTGGTGCAATGTGCTTGTCTTGTCATAGGGAAGTGAATATAAGCTTCTGAAGTGAAAATATCCACTTTTTAAAAAACTTTCTTTTTTTTTAGTTCTGTGTGTCAAAAATGTTCATTCTGTGAGTAACAGTGTGAAAGTGACAAACATGAGTGAATTGTCACGATATGACTGAATTGGAGTAAATTTGCTGCTATCTCCGCCAGGAAGCGAGCTAGAGCGCTGTAACTGTGGCTATACGCACTTTCATGAAAACACGCTTCTTTGAAGTTTTAAGCTCAGAACGTGAATCTGTGCATGTTTCTGGCCTGGGAACTGCTTCAGATCACTGTGGAAAGCATATATGGTATCGAATGGTCCTTTGTGCATGTATTGCCATTGGGAAGTGAATATAAGCTTCTGAAGTGAATATATCCACTTTTTAAAAAACTTTCTTTTTTTTTTAGTTCTGTGTGTCAATAATGTTCATTCTGTGAGTAACAGTGGAAAAGTAACAGTCATGAGTGAATTGTCACGATATGACTGAATTGGAGTAAATTTGCCGCTATCTCCGCCAGGAAGCGAGCTAGAGCGCTGAAACTGTGGCTATACGCACTTTCATGAAAACACGCTTCTTTGAGGTTTTAAGCTCGGAACGTGAATCTGTGCATGTTTCTGGCCTGGGAACTGCTTCAGATCACTGTGGAATGCATATATAGTATCAATTGGTGCAATGTGCTTGTCTTGTCATAGGGAAGTGAATATAAGCTTCTGAAGTGAAAATATCCACTTTTTAAAAAACTTTCTTTTTTTTTAGTTCTGTGTGTCAAAAATGTTCATTCTGTGAGTAACAGTGTGAAGGGACAAACATGAGTGAATTGTCACGATATGACTGAATTGGAGTAAATTTGCTGCTATCTCCGCCAGGAAGCGAGCTAGAGCGCTGTAACTGTGGCTATACGCACTTTCATGAAAACACGCTTCTTTGAAGTTTTAAGCTCAGAACGTGAATCTGTGCATGTTTCTGGCCTGGGAACTGCTTCAGATCACTGTGGAAAGCATATATGGTATCGAATGGTCCTTTGTGCATGTATTGCCATTGGGAAGTGAATATAAGCTTCTGAAGTGAATATATCCACTTTTTAAAAAACTTTCTTTTTTTTTTAGTTCTGTGTGTCAATAATGTTCATTCTGTGAGTAACAGTGGAAAAGTAACAGTCATGAGTGAATTGTCACGATATGACTGAATTGGAGTAAATTTGCCGCTATCTCCGCCAGGAAGCGAGCTAGAGCGCTGAAACTGTGGCTATACGCACTTTCATGAAAACACGCTTCTTTGAGGTTTTAAGCTCGGAACGTGAATCTGTGCATGTTTCTGGCCTGGGAACTGCTTCAGATCACTGTGGAATGCATATATAGTATCAATTGGTGCAATGTGCTTGTCTTGTCATAGGGAAGTGAATATAAGCTTCTGAAGTGAAAATATCCACTTTTTAAAAAACTTTCTTTTTTTTTAGTTCTGTGTGTCAAAAATGTTCATTCTGTGAGTAACAGTGTGAAAGTGACAAACATGAGTGAATTGTCACGATATGACTGAATTGGAGTAAATTTGCTGCTATCTCCGCCAGGAAGCGAGCTAGAGCGCTGAAACTGTGGCTATACACACTTTCATGAAAACACGCTTCTTTGAGGTTTTAAGCTCAGAACGTGAATCTGTGCATGTTTCTGGCCTGGGAACTGCTTCAGATCACTGTGGAATGCATGTATAGTATCAATTGATGCAATGTGCTTGTCTTGTCATAGGGAAGTGAATATAAGCTTCTGAAGTGAAAATATCCACTTTTTAAAAAACTTTCTTTTTTTTTAGTTCTGTGTGTCAAAAATGTTCATTCTGTGAGTAACAGTGTGAAAGTGACAAACATGAGTGAATTGTTAGATATGACTGAATTGGAGTAAATTTGCTGCTATCTCCGCCAGGAAGCGAGCTAGAGCGCTGTAACTGTGGCTATACGCACTTTCATGAAAACACGCTTCTTTGAGGTTTTAAGCTCAGAACGTGAATCTGTGCATGTTTCTGGCCTGGGAACTGCTTCAGATCACTGTGGAAAGCATATATGGTATCGAATGGTCCTTTGTGCATGTATTGCCATTGGGAAGTGAATATAAGCTTCTGAAGTGAATATATCCACTTTTTAAAAAACTTTCTTTTTTTTTAGTTCTGTGTCAAAAAAGTTCATTCTGTGAGTAACAGTGGAAAAGTAACAGTCATGAGTGAATTGTCACGATATGACTGAATTGGAGTAAATTTGCTGCTATCTCCGCCAGGAAGCGAGCTAGAGCCCTGAAACTGTGGCTATACGCACTTTCATGAAAACACACTTCTTTGAGGTTTTAATCTCGGAACGTGAATCTGTGCATGCTTCTGGCCTGGGAACTGCTTCAGATCACTGTGGAATGCATATATGGTATCAATTGGTGCAATGTGCTTGTCTTGTCATAGGGAAGTGAATATAAGCTTCTGAAGTGAAAATATCCACTTTTTAAAAAACTTTCTTTTTTTTTAGTTCTGTGTGTCAAAAATGTTCATTCTGTGAGTAACAGTGGAAAAAAAACAGGCATGAGTGAATTGTCACGATATGACTGATTTGGAGTCAATTTGATGCTATCTCCGCCAGGAAGCGAGCGAGAGCGCTGAAACTGTGGCTATACGCACTTTCATGAAAACACGCTTCTTTGAGGTTTTAAGCTCAGAACGTGAATCTGTGCATGTTTCTGGCCTGGGAACTGCTTCAGATCACTGTGGAAAGCATATATGGTATCGAATGGTCCTTTGTGCATGTATTGCCATTGGGAAGTGAATATAAGCTTCTGAAGTGAATATATCCACTTTTTAAAAAACATTCTTTTTTTTTTAGTTCTGTGTGTCAATAATGTTCATTCTGTGAGTAACAGTGGAAAAGTAACAGTCATGAGTGAATTGTCACGATATGACTGAATTGGAGTAAATTTGATGCTATCTCCGCCAGGAAGCGAGCTAGAGCGCTGAAACTGGCTATACGCACTTTCATGAAAACACGCTTCTTTGAGGTTTTAAGCTCGGAACGTGAATCTGTGCATGTTTCTGGCCTGGGAACTGCTTCAGATCACTGTGGAATGCATATATGGTATCAATTGGTGCAATGTGCTTGTCTTGTCATAGGGAAGTGAATATAAGCTTCTGAAGTGAAAATATCCACTTTTTAAAAAACTTTCTTTTTTTTTTAGTTCTGTGTGTTAAAAATGTTCATTCTGTGAGTAACAGTGGAAAAAAAACAGGCATGAGTGAATTGTCACGATATGACTGATTTGGAGTAAATTTGATGCTATCTTCGCCAGGAAGCGAGCGAGAGCGCTGAAACTGTGGCTATACGCACTTTCATGAAAACACGCTTCTTTGAGGTTTTAAGCTCAGAACGTGAATCTGTGCATGTTTCTGGCCTGGGAACTGCTTCAGATCACTGTGGAAAGCATATATGGTATCGTATGGTCCTTTGTGCATGTATTGCCATTGGGAAGTGAATATAAGCTTCTGAAGTGAATATATCCACTTTTTAAAAAACTTTCTTTTTTTTTAGTTCTGTGTGTCAAAAATGTTCATTCTGTGAGTAACAGTGTGAAAGTGACAAACATGAGTGAATTGTCACGATATGACTGAATTGGAGTAAATTTGCTGCTATCTCCGCCAGGAAGCGAGCTAGAGTGCTGAAACTGTGGCTATACGCACTTTCATGAAAACACGCTTCTTTGAGGTTTTAAGCTCGGAACGTGAATCTGTGCATGTTTCTGGCCTGGGAACTGCTTCAGATCACTGTGGAATGCATATATAGTATCAATTGGTGCAATGTGCTTGTCTTGTCATAGGGAAGTGAATATAAGCTTCTGAAGTGAAAATATCCACTTTTTAAAAAACTTTCTTTTTTTTTTAGTTCTGTGTGTCAAAAATGTTCATTCTGTGAGTAACAGTGTGAAAGTGACAAACATGAGTGAATTGTCACGATATGACTGAATTGGAGTAAATTTGCTGCTATCTCCGCCAGGAAGCGAGCTAGAGCGCTGAAACTGTGGCTATACGCACTTTCATGAAAACACGCTTCTTTGAGGTTTTAAGCTCAGAACGTGAATCTGTGCATGTTTCTGGCCTGGGAACTGCTTCAGATCACTGTGGAATGCATATATAGTTTCAATTGGTGCAATGTGCTTGTCTTGTCATAGGGAAGTGAATATAAGCTTCTGAAGTGAAAATATCCACTTTTTAAAAAACTTTCTTTTTTTTTAGTTCTGTGTGTCAAAAATGTTCATTCTGTGAGTAACAGTGTGAAAGTGACAAACATGAGTGAATTGTTAGATATGACTGAATTGGAGTACATTTGCTGCTATCTCCGCCAGGAAGCGAGCTAGAGCGCTGTAACTGTGGCTATACGCACTTTCATGAAAACACGCTTCTTTGAGGTTTTAAGCTCAGAACGTGAATCTGTGCATGTTTCTGGCCTGGGAACTGCTTCAGATCACTGTGGAAAGCATATATGGTATCGAATGGTCCTTTGTGCATGTATTGCCATTGGGAAGTGAATATCAGCTTCTGAAGTGAATATATCCACTTTTTAAAAAACTTTCTTTTTTTTTAGTTCTGTGTCAAAAAAGTTCATTCTGTGAGTAACAGTGGAAAAGTAACAGTCATGAGTGAATTGTCACGATATGACTGAATTGGAGTAAATTTGCTGCTATCTCCGCCAGGAAGCGAGCTAGAGCCCTGAAACTGTGGCTATACGCACTTTCATGAAAACACACTTCTTTGAGGTTTTAATCTCGGAACGTGAATCTGTGCATGCTTCTGGCCTGGGAACTGCTTCAGATCACTGTGGAATGCATATATGGTATCAATTGGTGCAATGTGCTTGTCTTGTCATAGGGAAGTGAATATAAGCTTCTGAAGTGAAAATATCCACTTTTTAAAAAACTTTCTTTTTTTTTAGTTCTGTGTGTCAAAAATGTTCATTCTGTGAGTAACAGTGGAAAAAAATCAGGCATGAGTGAATTGTCACGATATGACTGATTTGGAGTAAATTTGATGCTATCTCCGCCAGGAAGCGAGCGAGAGCGCTGAAACTGTGGCTATACGCACTTTCATGAAAACACGCTTCTTTGAGGTTTTAAGCTCAGAACGTGAATCTGTGCATGTTTCTGGCCTGGGAACTGCTTCAGATCACTGTGGAAAGCATATATGGTATCGAATGGTCCTTTGTGCATGTATTGCCATTGGGAAGTGAATATAAGCTTCTGAAGTGAATATATCCACTTTTTAAAAAACTTTCTTTTTTTTTAGTTCTGTGTGTCAATAATGTTCATTCTGTGAGTAACAGTGGAAAAGTAACAGTCATGAGTGAATTGTCACGATATGACTGAATTGGAGAAAATTTGCTGCTATCTCCGCCAGGAAGCGAGCTAGAGCGCTGTAACTGTGGCTATACGCACTTACATAAAAAGACGCTTCTTTGAGGTTTTAAGCTCAGAACGTGAATCTGTGCATGTTTCTGGCCTGGGAACTGCTTCAGATCACTGTGGAAAGCATATATGGTATCGAATGGTCCTTTGTGCATGTATTGCCATTGGGAAGTGAATATAAGCTTCTGAAGTGAATATATCCACTTTTTAAAAAACTTTCTTTTTTTTTTAGTTCTGTGTGTCAATAATGTTCATTCTGTGAGTAACAGTGGAAAAGTAACAGTCATGAGTGAATTGTCACGATATGACTGAATTGGAGTAAATTTGCCGCTATCTCCGCCAGGAAGCGAGCTAGAGCGCTGAAACTGTGGCTATACGCACTTTCATGAAAACACGCTTCTTTGAGGTTTTAAGCTCGGAACGTGAATCTGTGCATGTTTCTGGCCTGGGAACTGCTTCAGATCACTGTGGAATGCATATATAGTATCAATTGGTGCAATGTGCTTGTCTTGTCATAGGGAAGTGAATATAAGCTTCTGAAGTGAAAATATCCACTTTTTAAAAAACTTTCTTTTTTTTTAGTTCTGTGTGTCAAAAATGTTCATTCTGTGAGTAACAGTGTGAAAGTGACAAACATGAGTGAATTGTCACGATATGACTGAATTGGAGTAAATTTGCTGCTATCTCCGCCAGGAAGCGAGCTAGAGCGCTGAAACTGTGGCTATACACACTTTCATGAAAACACGCTTCTTTGAGGTTTTAAGCTCAGAACGTGAATCTGTGCATGTTTCTGGCCTGGGAACTGCTTCAGATCACTGTGGAATGCATATATAGTATCAATTGGTGCAATGTGCTTGTCTTGTCATAGGGAAGTGAATATAAGCTTCTGAAGTGAAAATATCCACTTTTTAAAAAACTTTCTTTTTTTTTAGTTCTGTGTGTCAAAAATGTTCATTCTGTGAGTAACAGTGTGAAAGTGACAAACATGAGTGAATTGTTAGATATGACTGAATTGGAGTAAATTTGCTGCTATCTCCGCCAGGAAGCGAGCTAGAGCGCTGTAACTGTGGCTATACGCACTTTCATGAAAACACGCTTCTTTGAGGTTTTAAGCTCAGAACGTGAATCTGTGCATGTTTCTGGCCTGGGAACTGCTTCAGATCACTGTGGAAAGCATATATGGTATCGAATGGTCCTTTGTGCATGTATTGCCATTGGGAAGTGAATATAAGCTTCTGAAGTGAATATATCCACTTTTTAAAAAACTTTCTTTTTTTTTAGTTCTGTGTCAAAAAAGTTCATTCTGTGAGTAACAGTGGAAAAGTAACAGTCATGAGTGAATTGTCACGATATGACTGAATTGGAGTAAATTTGCTGCTATCTCCGCCAGGAAGCGAGCTAGAGCCCTGAAACTGTGGCTATACGCACTTTCATGAAAACACACTTCTTTGAGGTTTTAATCTCGGAACGTGAATCTGTGCATGCTTCTGGCCTGGGAACTGCTTCAGATCACTGTGGAATGCATATATGGTATCAATTGGTGCAATGTGCTTGTCTTGTCATAGGGAAGTGAATATAAGCTTCTGAAGTGAAAATATCCACTTTTTAAAAAACTTTCTTTTTTTTTAGTTCTGTGTGTCAAAAATGTTCATTCTGTGAGTAACAGTGGAAAAAAAACAGGCATGAGTGAATTGTCACGATATGACTGATTTGGAGTAAATTTGATGCTATCTTTGCCAGGAAGCGAGCGAGAGCGCTGAAACTGTGGCTATACGCACTTTCATGAAAACACGCTTCTTTGAGGTTTTAAGCTCAGAACGTGAATCTGTGCATGTTTCTGGCCTGGGAACTGCTTCAGATCACTGTGGAAAGCATATATGGTATCGAATGGTCCTTTGTGCATGTATTGCCATTGGAAAGTGAATATAAGCTTCTGAAGTGAATATATCCACTTTTTAAAAAACTTTCTTTTTTTTTTAGTTCTGTGTGTCAATAATGTTCATTCTGTGAGTAACAGTGGAAAAGTAACAGTCATGAGTGAATTGTCACGATATGACTGAATTGGAGTAAATTTGATGCTATCTCCGCCAGGAAGCGAGCTAGAGCGCTGAAACTGGCTATACGCACTTTCATGAAAACACGCTTCTTTGAGGTTTTAAGCTCGGAACGTGAATCTGTGCATGTTTCTGGCCTGGGAACTGCTTCAGATCACTGTGGAATGCATATATGGTATCAATTGGTGCAATGTGCTTGTCTTGTCATAGGGAAGTGAATATAAGCTTCTGAAGTGAAAATATCCACTTTTTAAAAAACTTTCTTTTTTTTTTAGTTCTGCGTGTTAAAAATGTTCATTCTGTGAGTAACAGTGGAAAAAAAACAGGCATGAGTGAATTGTCACGATATGACTGATTTGGAGTAAATTTGATGCTATCTTTGCCAGGAAGCGAGCGAGAGCGCTGAAACTGTGGCTATACGCACTTTCATGAAAACACGCTTCTTTGAGGTTTTAAGCTCAGAACGTGAATCTGTGCATGTTTCTGGCCTGGGAACTGCTTCAGATCACTGTGGAAAGCATATATGGTATCGTATGGTCCTTTGTGCATGTATTGCCATTGGGAAGTGAATATAAGCTTCTGAAGTGAATATATCCACTTTTTAAAAAACTTTCTTTTTTTTTAGTTCTGTGTGTCAAAAATGTTCATTCTGTGAGTAACAGTGTGAAAGTGACAAACATGAGTGAATTGTCACGATATGACTGAATTGGAGTAAATTTGCTGCTATCTCCGCCAGGAAGCGAGCTAGAGCGCTGAAACTGTGGCTATACGCACTTTCATGAAAACACGCTTCTTTGAGGTTTTAAGCTCGGAACGTGAATCTGTGCATGTTTCTGGCCTGGGAACTGCTTCAGATCACTGTGGAATGCATATATAGTATCAATTGGTGCAATGTGCTTGTCTTGTCATAGGGAAGTGAATATAAGCTTCTGAAGTGAAAATATCCACTTTTTAAAAAACTTTCTTTTTTTTTAGTTCTGTGTGTCAAAAATGTTCATTCTGTGAGTAACAGTGTGAAAGTGACAAACATGAGTGAATTGTCACGATATGACTGAATTGGAGTAAATTTGCTGCTATCTCCGCCAGGAAGCGAGCTAGAGCGCTGAAACTGTGGCTATACGCACTTTCATGAAAACACGCTTCTTTGAGGTTTTAAGCTCAGAACGTGAATCTGTGCATGTTTCTGGCCTGGGAACTGCTTCAGATCACTGTGGAAAGCATATATGGTATCGTATGGTCCTTTGTGCATGTATTGCCATTGGGAAGTGAATATAAGCTTCTGAAGTGAATATATCCACTTTTTAAAAAACTTTCTTTTTTTTTAGTTCTGTGTGTCAAAAATGTTCATTCTGTGAGTAACAGTGTGAAAGTGACAAACATGAGTGAATTGTCACGATATGACTGAATTGGAGTAAATTTGCTGCTATCTCCGCCAGGAAGCGAGCTAGAGCGCTGAAACTGTGGCTATACGCACTTTCATGAAAACACGCTTCTTTGAGGTTTTAAGCTCGGAACGTGAATCTGTGCATGTTTCTGGCCTGGGAACTGCTTCAGATCACTGTGGAATGCATATATAGTATCAATTGGTGCAATGTGCTTGTCTTGTCATAGGGAAGTGAATATAAGCTTCTGAAGTGAAAATATCCACTTTTTAAAAAACTTTCTTTTTTTTTAGTTCTGTGTGTCAAAAATGTTCATTCTGTGAGTAACAGTGTGAAAGTGACAAACATGAGTGAATTGTCACGATATGACTGAATTGGAGTAAATTTGCTGCTATCTCCGCCAGGAAGCGAGCTAGAGCGCTGAAACTGTGGCTATACGCACTTTCATGAAAACACGCTTCTTTGAGGTTTTAAGCTCGGAACGTGAATCTGTGCATGTTTCTGGCCTGGGAACTGCTTCAGATCACTGTGGAATGCATATATAGTATCAATTGGTGCAATGTGCTTGTCTTGTCATAGGGAAGTGAATATAAGCTTCTGAAGTGAAAATATCCACTTTTTAAAAAACTTTCTTTTTTTTTAGTTCTGTGTGTCAAAAATGTTCATTCTGTGAGTAACAGTGTGAAAGTGACAAACATGAGTGAATTGTCACGATATGACTGAATTGGAGTAAATTTGCTGCTATCTCCGCCAGGAAGCGAGCTAGAGCGCTGAAACTGTGGCTATACGCACTTTCATGAAAACACGCTTCTTTGAGGTTTTAAGCTCAGAACGTGAATCTGTGCATGTTTCTGGCCTGGGAACTGCTTCAGATCACTGTGGAATGCATATATAGTTTCAATTGGTGCAATGTGCTTGTCTTGTCATAGGGAAGTGAATATAAGCTTCTGAAGTGAAAATATCCACTTTTTAAAAAACTTTCTTTTTTTTTAGTTCTGTGTGTCAAAAATGTTCATTCTGTGAGTAACAGTGTGAAAGTGACAAACATGAGTGAATTGTTAGATATGACTGAATTGGAGTAAATTTGCTGCTATCTCCGCCAGGAAGCGAGCTAGAGCGCTGTAACTGTGGCTATACGCACTTTCATGAAAACACGCTTCTTTGAGGTTTTAAGCTCAGAACGTGAATCTGTGCATGTTTCTGGCCTGGGAACTGCTTCAGATCACTGTGGAAAGCATATATGGTATCGAATGGTCCTTTGTGCATGTATTGCCATTGTGAAGTGAATATCAGCTTCTGAAGTGAATATATCCACTTTTTAAAAAACTTTCTTTTTTTTTTAGTTCTGTGTGTCAAAAATGTTCATTCTGTGAGTAACAGTGGAAAAAAAACAGGCATGAGTGAATTGTCACGATATGACTGATTTGGAGTAAATTTGATGCTATCTCCGCCAGGAAGCGAGCGAGAGCGCTGAAACTGTGGCTATACGCACTTTCATGAAAACACGCTTCTTTGAGGTTTTAAGCTCAGAACGTGAATCTGTGCATGTTTCTGGCCTGGGAACTGCTTCAGATCACTGTGGAAAGCATATATGGTATCGAATGGTCCTTTGTGCATGTATTGCCATTGGGAAGTGAATATAAGCTTCTGAAGTGAATATATCCACTTTTTAAAAAACTTTCTTTTTTTTTTAGTTCTGTGTGTCAATAATGTTCATTCTGTGAGTAACAGTGGAAAAGTAACAGTCATGAGTGAATTGTCACGATATGACTGAATTGGAGAAAATTTGCTGCTATCTCCGCCAGGAAGCGAGCTAGAGCGCTGTAACTGTGGCTATACGCACTTTCATGAAAACACGCTTCTTTGAGGTTTTAAGCTCAGAACGTGAATCTGTGCATGTTTCTGGCCTGGGAACTGCTTCAGATCACTGTGGAAAGCATATATGGTATCGAATGGTCCTTTGTGCATGTATTGCCATTTGGAAGTGAATATAAGCTTCTGAAGTGAATATATCCACTTTTTAAAAAACTTTCTTTTTTTTTTAGTTCTGTGTGTCAATAATGTTCATTCTGTGAGTAACAGTGGAAAAGTAACAGTCATGAGTGAATTGTCACGATATGACTGAATTGGAGTAAATTTGCTGCTATCTCCGCCAGGAAGCGAGCTAGAGCGCTGAAACTGTGGCTATACGCACTTTCATGAAAACACGCTTCTTTGAGGTTTTAAGCTCGGAACGTGAATCTGTGCATGTTTCTGGCCTGGGAACTGCTTCAGATCACTGTGGAATGCATATATAGTATCAATTGGTGCAATGTGCTTGTCTTGTCATAGGGAAGTGAATATAAGCTTCTGAAGTGAAAATATCCACTTTTTAAAAAACTTTCTTTTTTTTTAGTTCTGTGTGTCAAAAATGTTCATTCTGTGAGTAACAGTGTGAAAGTGACAAACATGAGTGAATTGTCACGATATGACTGAATTGGAGTAAATTTGCTGCTATCTCCGCCAGGAAGCGAGCTAGAGCGCTGTAACTGTGGCTATACGCACTTTCATGAAAACACGCTTCTTTGAGGTTTTAAGCTCAGAACGTGAATCTGTGCATGTTTCTGGCCTGGGAACTGCTTCAGATCACTGTGGAAAGCATATATGGTATCGAATGGTCCTTTGTGCATGTATTGCCATTGGGAAGTGAATATCAGCTTCTGAAGTGAATATATCCACTTTTTAAAAAACTTTCTTTTTTTTTTAGTTCTGTGTGTCAATAATGTTCATTCTGTGAGTAACAGTGGAAAAGTAACAGTCATGAGTGAATTGTCAAGATATGACTGAATTGGAGTAAATTTGCCGCTATCTCCGCCAGGAAGCGAGCTAGAGCGCTGAAACTGTGGCTATACGCACTTTCATGAAAACACGCTTCTTTGAGGTTTTAAGCTCGGAACGTGAATCTGTGCATGTTTCTGGCCTAGGAACTGCTTCAGATCACTGTGGAATGCATATATAGTATCAATTGGTGCAATGTGCTTGTCTTGTCATAGGGAAGTGAATATAAGCTTCTGAAGTGAAAATATCCACTTTTTAAAAAACTTTCTTTTTTTTTAGTTCTGTGTGTCAAAAATGTTCATTCTGTGAGTAACAGTGTGAAAGTGACAAACATGAGTGAATTGTCACGATATGACTGAATTGGAGTAAATTTGCTGCTATCTCCGCCAGGAAGCGAGCTAGAGCACTGAAACTGTGGCTATACGCACTTTCATGAAAACACGCTTCTTTGAGGTTTTAAGCTCGGAACGTGAATCTGTGCATGTTTCTGGCCTAGGAACTGCTTCAGATCACTGTGGAATGCATATACAGTATCAATTGGTGCAATGTGCTTGTCTTGTCATAGGGAAGTGAATATAAGCTTCTGAAGTGAAAATATCCACTTTTTAAAAAACTTTCTTTTTTTTTAGTTCTGTGTGTCAAAAATGTTCATTCTGTGAGTAACAGTGTGAAAGTGACAAACATGAGTGAATTGTCACGATATGACTGAATTGGAGTAAATTTGCTGCTATCTCCGCCAGGAAGCGAGCGAGAGCGCTGAAACTGTGGCTATACACACTTTCATGAAAACACGCTTCTTTGAGGTTTTAAGCTCAGAACGTGAATCTGTGCATGTTTCTGGCCTGGGAACTGCTTCAGATCACTGTGGAATGCATATATAGTATCAATGGGTGCAATGTGCTTGTCTTGTCATAGGGAAGTGAATATAAGCTTCTGAAGTGAAAATATCCACTTTTTAAAAAACTTTCTTTTTTTTTAGTTCTGTGTGTCAAAAATGTTCATTCTGTGAGTAACAGTGTGAAAGTGACAAACATGAGTGAATTGTTAGATATGACTGAATTGGAGTAAATTTGCTGCTATCTCCGCCAGGAAGCGAGCTAGAGCGCTGAAACTGTGGCTATACGCACTTTCATGAAAACACGCTTCTTTGAGGTTTTAAGCTCAGAACGTGAATCTGTGCATGTTTCTGGCCTGGAAACTGCTTCAGATCACTGTGGAAAGCATATATGGTATCGAATGGTCCTTTGTGCATGTATTGCCATTGGGAAGTGAATATCAGCTTCTGAAGTGAATATATCCACTTTTTAAAAAACTTTCTTTTTTTTTAGTTCTGTGTCAAAAAAGTTCATTCTGTGAGTAACAGTGGAAAAGTAACAGTCATGAGTGAATTGTCACGATATGACTGAATTGGAGTAAATTTGCTGCTATCTCCGCCAGGAAGCGAGCTAGAGCCCTGAAACTGTGGCTATACGCACTTTCATGAAAACACACTTCTTTGAGGTTTTAATCTCGGAACGTGAATCTGTGCATGCTTCTGGCCTGGGAACTGCTTCAGATCACTGTGGAATGCATATATGGTATCAATTGGTGCAATGTGCTTGTCTTGTCATAGGGAAGTGAATATAAGCTTCTGAAGTGAAAATATCCACTTTTTAAAAAACTTTCTTTTTTTTTAGTTCTGTGTGTCAAAAATGTTCATTCTGTGAGTAACAGTGGAAAAAAAACAGGCATGAGTGAATTGTCACGATATGACTGATTTGGAGTAAATTTGATGCTATCTCCGCCAGGAAGCGAGCGAGAGCGCTGAAACTGTGGCTATACGCACTTTCATGAAAACACGCTTCTTTGAGGTTTTAAGCTCAGAACGTGAATCTGTGCATGTTTCTGGCCTGGGAACTGCTTCAGATCACTGTGGAAAGCATATATGGTATCGAATGGTCCTTTGTGCATGTATTGCCATTGGGAAGTGAATATAAGCTTCTGAAGTGAATATATCCACTTTTTAAAATACTTTTTTTTTTAGTTCTGTGTGTCAATAATGTTCATTCTGTGAGTAACAGTGGAAAAGTAACAGTCATGAGTGAATTGTCACGATATGACTGAATTGGAGTAAATTTGCTGCTATCTCCGCCAGGAAGCGAGCTAGAGCGCTGAAACTGTGGCTATACGCACTTTCATGAAAACACGCTTCTTTGAGGTTTTAAGCTCGGAACGTGAATCTGTGCATGTTTCTGGCCTGGGAACTACTTCAGATCACTGTGGAATATAAATATATTATCAATTGGTGCAATGTGCTTGTCTTGTCATAGGGAAGTGAATATAAGCTTCTGAAGTGAAAATATCCACTTTTTAAAAAACTTTCTTTTTTTTTAGTTCTGTGTGTCAAAAATGTTCATTCTGTGAGTAACAGTGTGAAAGTGACAAACATGAGTGAATTGTCACGATATGACTGAATTGGAGTAAATTTGCTGCTATCTCCGCCAGGAAGCGAGCTAGAGCGCTGTAACTGTGGCTATACGCACTTTCATGAAAACACGCTTCTTTGAGGTTTTAAGCTCAGAACGTGAATCTGTGCATGTTTCTGGCCTGGGAACTGCTTCAGATCACTGTGGAAAGCATATATGGTATCGAATGGTCCTTTGTGCATGTATTGCCATTGGGAAGTGAATATAAGCTTCTGAAGTGAATATATCCACTTTTTAAAAAACTTTCGTTTTTTTTAGTTCTGTGTGTCAATAATGTTCATTCTGTGAGTAACAGTGGAAAAGTAACAGTCATGAGTGAATTGTCACGATATGACTGAATTGGAGTAAATTTGCTGCTATCTCCGCCAGGAAGCGAGCTGGAGCGCTGAAAATGTGGCTATACGCACTTTCATGAAAACACGCTTCTTTGAGGTTTTAAGCTCGGAACGTGAATCTGTGCATGTTTCTGGCCTGGGAACTGCTTCAGATCACTGTGGAATGCATATATAGTATCAATTGGTGCAATGTGCTTGTCTTGTCATAGGGAAGTGAATATAAGCTTCTGAAGTGAAAATATCCACTTTTTAAAAAACTTTCTTTTTTTTTAGTTCTGTGTGTCAAAAATGTTCATTCTGTGAGTAACAGTGTGAAAGTGACAAACATGAGTGAATTGTTAGATATGACTGAATTGGAGTAAATTTGCTGCTATCTCCGCCAGGAAGCGAGCTAGAGCGCTGTAACTGTGGCTATACGCACTTTCATGAAAACACGCTTCTTTGAGGTTTTAAGCTCAGAACGTGAATCTGTGCATGTTTCTGGCCTGGGAACTGCTTCAGATCACTGTGGAAAGCATATATGGTATCGAATGGTCCTTTGTGCATGTATTGCCATTGGGAAGTGAATATAAGCTTCTGAAGTGAATATATCCACTTTTTAAAAAACTTTCTTTTTTTTTAGTTCTGTGTCAAAAAAGTTCATTCTGTGAGTAACAGTGGAAAAGTAACAGTCATGAGTGAATTGTCACGATATGACTGAATTGGAGTAAATTTGCTGCTATCTCCGCCAGGAAGCGAGCTAGAGCCCTGAAACTGTGGCTATACGCACTTTCATGAAAACACACTTCTTTGAGGTTTTAATCTCGGAACGTGAATCTGTGCATGCTTCTGGCCTGGGAACTGCTTCAGATCACTGTGGAATGCATATATGGTATCAATTGGTGCAATGTGCTTGTCTTGTCATAGGGAAGTGAATATAAGCTTCTGAAGTGAAAATATCCACTTTTTAAAAAACTTTCTTTTTTTTTAGTTCTATGTGTCAAAAATGTTCATTCTGTGAGTAACAGTGGAAAAAAAACAGGCATGAGTGAATTGTCACGATATGACTGATTTGGAGTAAATTTGATGCTATCTCCGCCAGGAAGCGAGCGAGAGCGCTGAAACTGTGGCTATACGCACTTTCATGAAAACACGCTTCTTTGAGGTTTTAAGCTCAGAACGTGAATCTGTGCATGTTTCTGGCCTGCGAACTGCTTCAGATCACTGTGGAAAGCATATATGGTATCGAATGGTCCTTTGTGCATGTATTGCCATTGGGAAGTGAATATAAGCTTCTGAAGTGAATATATCCACTTTTTAAAAAACTTTCTTTTTTTTTTAGTTCTGTGTGTCAATAATGTTCATTCTGTGAGTAACAGTGGAAAAGTAACAGTCATGAGTGAATTGTCACGATATGACTGAATTGGAGTAAATTTGATGCTATCTCCGCCAGGAAGCGAGCTAGAGCGCTGAAACTGGCTATACGCACTTTCATGAAAACACGCTTCTTTGAGGTTTTAAGCTCGGAACGTGAATCTGTGCATGTTTCTGGCCTGGGAACTGCTTCAGATCACTGTGGAATGCATATATGGTATCAATTGGTGCAATGTGCTTGTCTTGTCATAGGGAAGTGAATATAAGCTTCTGAAGTGAAAATATCCACTTTTTAAAAAACTTTCTTTTTTTTTTAGTTCTGTGTGTTAAAAATGTTCATTCTGTGAGTAACAGTGGAAAAAAAACAGGCATGAGTGAATTGTCACGATATGACTGATTTGGAGTAAATTTGATGCTATCTTCGCCAGGAAGCGAGCGAGAGCGCTGAAACTGTGGCTATACGCACTTTCATGAAAACACGCTTCTTTGAGGTTTTAAGCTCAGAACGTGAATCTGTGCATGTTTCTGGCCTGGGAACTGCTTCAGATCACTGTGGAAAGCATATATGGTATCGTATGGTCCTTTGTGCATGTATTGCCATTGGGAAGTGAATATAAGCTTCTGAAGTGAATATATCCACTTTTTAAAAAACTTTCTTTTTTTTTAGTTCTGTGTGTCAAAAATGTTCATTCTGTGAGTAACAGTGTGAAAGTGACAAACATGAGTGAATTGTCACGATATGACTGAATTGGAGTAAATTTGCTGCTATCTCCGCCAGGAAGCGAGCTAGAGCGCTGAAACTGTGGCTATACGCACTTTCATGAAAACACGCTTCTTTGAGGTTTTAAGCTCGGAACGTGAATCTGTGCATGTTTCTGGCCTGGGAACTGCTTCAGATCACTGTGGAATGCATATATAGTATCAATTGGTGCAATGTGCTTGTCTTGTCATAGGGAAGTGAATATAAGCTTCTGAAGTGAAAATATCCACTTTTTAAAAAACTTTCTTTTTTTTAGTTCTGTGTGTCAAAAATGTTCATTCTGTGAGTAACAGTGTGAAAGTGACAAACATGAGTGAATTGTCACGATATGACTGAATTGGAGTAAATTTGCTGCTATCTCCGCCAGGAAGCGAGCTAGAGCGCTGAAACTGTGGCTATACGCACTTTCATGAAAACACGCTTCTTTGAGGTTTTAAGCTCAGAACGTGAATCTGTGCATGTTTCTGGCCTGGGAACTGCTTCAGATCACTGTGGAATGCATATATAGTTTCAATTGGTGCAATGTGCTTGTCTTGTCATAGGGAAGTGAATATAAGCTTCTGAAGTGAAAATATCCACTTTTTAAAAAACTTTCTTTTTTTTTAGTTCTGTGTGTCAAAAATGTTCATTCTGTGAGTAACAGTGTGAAAGTGACAAACATGAGTGAATTGTTAGATATGACTGAATTGGAGTAAATTTGCTGCTATCTCCGCCAGGAAGCGAGCTAGAGCGCTGTAACTGTGGCTATACGCACTTTCATGAAAACACGCTTCTTTGAGGTTTTAAGCTCAGAACGTGAATCTGTGCATGTTTCTGGCCTGGGAACTGCTTCAGATCACTGTGGAAAGCATATATGGTATCAAATGGTCCTTTGTGCATGTATTGCCATTGGGAAGTGAATATCAGCTTCTGAAGTGAATATATCCACTTTTTAAAAAACTTTCTTTTTTTTTTAGTTCTGTGTGTCAAAAATGTTCATTCTGTGAGTAACAGTGGAAAAAAAACAGGCATGAGTGAATTGTCACGATATGACTGATTTGGAGTAAATTTGATGCTATCTCCGCCAGGAAGCGAGCGAGAGCGCTGAAACTGTGGCTATACGCACTTTCATGAAAACACGCTTCTTTGAGGTTTTAAGCTCAGAACGTGAATCTGTGCATGTTTCTGGCCTGGGAACTGCTTCAGATCACTGTGGAAAGCATATATGGTATCGAATGGTCCTTTGTGCATGTATTGCCATTGGGAAGTGAATATAAGCTTCTGAAGTGAATATATCCACTTTTTAAAAAACTTTCTTTTTTTTTTAGTTCTGTGTGTCAATAATGTTCATTCTGTGAGTAACAGTGGACAAGTAACAGTCATGAGTGAATTGTCACGATATGACTGAATTGGAGAAAATTTGCTGCTATCTCCGCCAGGAAGCGAGCTAGAGCGCTGTAACTGTGGCTATACGCACTTTCATGAAAACACGCTTCTTTGAGGTTTTAAGCTCAGAACGTGAATCTGTGCATGTTTCTGGCCTGGGAACTGCTTCAGATCACTGTGGAAAGCATATATGGTATCGAATGGTCCTTTGTGCATGTATTGCCATTTGGAAGTGAATATAAGCTTCTGAAGTGAATATATCCACTTTTTAAAAAACTTTCTTTTTTTTTTAGTTCTGTGTGTCAATAATGTTCATTCTGTGAGTAACAGTGGAAAAGTAACAGTCATGAGTGAATTGTCACGATATGACTGAATTGGAGTAAATTTGCTGCTATCTCCGCCAGGAAGCGAGCTAGAGCGCTGAAACTGTGGCTATACGCACTTTCATGAAAACACGCTTCTTTGAGGTTTTAAGCTCGGAACGTGAATCTGTGCATGTTTCTGGCCTGGGAACTGCTTCAGATCACTGTGGAATGCATATATAGTATCAATTGGTGCAATGTGCTTGTCTTGTCATAGGGAAGTGAATATAAGCTTCTGTAGTGAAAATATCCACTTTTTAAAAAACTTTCTTTTTTTTTAGTTCTGTGTGTCAAAAATGTTCATTCTGTGAGTAACAGTGTGAAAGTGACAAACATGAGTGAATTGTCACGATATGACTGAATTGGAGTAAATTTGCTGCTATCTCCGCCAGGAAGCGAGCTAGAGCGCTGTAACTGTGGCTATACGCACTTTCATGAAAACACGCTTCTTTGAGGTTTTAAGCTCAGAACGTGAATCTGTGCATGTTTCTGGCCTGGGAACTGCTTCAGATCACTGTGGAAAGCATATATGGTATCGAATGGTCCTTTGTGCATGTATTGCCATTGGGAAGTGAATATCAGCTTCTGAAGTGAATATATCCACTTTTTAAAAAACTTTCTTTTTTTTTTAGTTCTGTGTGTCAATAATGTTCATTCTGTGAGTAACAGTGGAAAAGTAACAGTCATGAGTGAATTGTCACGATATGACTGAATTGGAGTAAATTTGCCGCTATCTCCGCCAGGAAGCGAGCTAGAGCGCTGAAACTGTGGCTATACGCACTTTCATGAAAACACGCTTCTTTGAGGTTTTAAGCTCGGAACGTGAATCTGTGCATGTTTCTGGCCTAGGAACTGCTTCAGATCACTGTGGAATGCATATATAGTATCAATTGGTGCAATGTGCTTGTCTTGTCATAGGGAAGTGAATATAAGCTTCTGAAGTGAAAATATCCACTTTTTAAAAAACTTTCTTTTTTTTTAGTTCTGTGTGTCAAAAATGTTCATTCTGTGAGTAACAGTGTGAAAGTGACAAACATGAGTGAATTGTTAGATATGACTGAATTGGAGTAAATTTGCTGCTATCTCCGCCAGGAAGCGAGCTAGAGCGCTGAAACTGTGGCTATACGCACTTTCATGAAAACACGCTTCTTTGAGGTTTTAAGCTCAGAACGTGAATCTGTGCATGTTTCTGGCCTGGAAACTGCTTCAGATCACTGTGGAAAGCATATATGGTATCGAATGGTCCTTTGTGCATGTATTGCCATTGGGAAGTGAATATCAGCTTCTGAAGTGAATATATCCACTTTTTAAAAAACTTTCTTTTTTTTAGTTCTGTGTCAAAAAAGTTCATTCTGTGAGTAACAGTGGAAAAGTAACAGTCATGAGTGAATTGTCACGATATGACTGAATTGGAGTAAATTTGCTGCTATCTCCGCCAGGAAGCGAGCTAGAGCCCTGAAACTGTGGCTATACGCACTTTCATGAAAACACACTTCTTTGAGGTTTTAATCTCGGAACGTGAATCTGTGCATGCTTCTGGCCTGGGAACTGCTTCAGATCACTGTGGAATGCATATATGGTATCAATTGGTGCAATGTGCTTGTCTTGTCATAGGGAAGTGAATATAAGCTTCTGAAGTGAAAATATCCACTTTTTAAAAAACTTTCTTTTTTTTTTAGTTCTGTGTGTCAAAAATGTTCATTCTGTGAGTAACAGTGGAAAAAAAACAGGCATGAGTGAATTGTCACGATATGACTGATTTGGAGTAAATTTGATGCTATCTCCGCCAGGAAGCGAGCGAGAGCGCTGAAACTGTGGCTATACGCACTTTCATGAAAACACGCTTCTTTGAGGTTTTAAGCTCAGAACGTGAATCTGTGCATGTTTCTGGCCTGGGAACTGCTTCAGATCACTGTGGAAAGCATATATGGTATCGAATGGTCCTTTGTGCATGTATTGCCATTGGGAAGTGAATATAAGCTTCTGAAGTGAATATATCCACTTTTTAAAAAACTTTTGTTTTTTTTAGTTCTGTGTGTCAATAATGTTCATTCTGTGAGTAACAGTGGAAAAGTAACAGTCATGAGTGAATTGTCACGATATGACTGAATTGGAGTAAATTTGCTGCTATCTCCGCCAGGAAGCGAGCTAGAGCGCTGAAACTGTGGCTATACGCACTTTCATGAAAACACGCTTCTTTGAGGTTTTAAGCTCGGAACGTGAATCTGTGCATGTTTCTGGCCTGGGAACTACTTCAGATCACTGTGGAATATATATATATATTATCAATTGGTGCAATGTGCTTGTCTTGTCATAGGGAAGTGAATATAAGCTTCTGAAGTGAAAATATCCACTTTTTAAAAAACTTTCTTTTTTTTTAGTTCTGTGTGTCAAAAATGTTCATTCTGTGAGTAACAGTGTGAAAGTGACAAACATGAGTGAATTGTCACGATATGACTGAATTGGAGTAAATTTGCTGCTATCTCCGCCAGGAAGCGAGCTAGAGCGCTGTAACTGTGGCTATACGCACTTTCATGAAAACACGCTTCTTTGAGGTTTTAAGCTCAGAACGTGAATCTGTGCATGTTTCTGGCCTGGGAACTGCTTCAGATCACTGTGGAAAGCATATATGGTATCGAATGGTCCTTTGTGCATGTATTGCCATTGGGAAGTGAATATAAGCTTCTGAAGTGAATATATCCACTTTTTAAAAAACTTTCGTTTTTTTTAGTTCTGTGTGTCAATAATGTTCATTCTGTGAGTAACAGTGGAAAAGTAACAGTCATGAGTGAATTGTCACGATATGACTGAATTGGAGTAAATTTGCTGCTATCTCCGCCAGGAAGCGAGCTGGAGCGCTGAAAATGTGGCTATACGCACTTTCATGAAAACACGCTTCTTTGAGGTTTTAAGCTCGGAACGTGAATCTGTGCATGTTTCTGGCCTGGGAACTGCTTCAGATCACTGTGGAATGCATATATAGTATCAATTGGTGCAATGTGCTTGTCTTGTCATAGGGAAGTGAATATAAGCTTCTGAAGTGAAAATATCCACTTTTTAAAAAACTTTCTTTTTTTTAGTTCTGTGTGTCAAAAATCTTCATTCTGTGAGTAACAGTGTGAAAGTGACAAACATGAGTGAATTGTCACGATATGACTGAATTGGAGTAAATTTGCTGCTATCTCCGCCAGGAAGCGAGCTAGAGCGCTGTAACTGTGGCTATACGCACTTTCATGAAAACACGCTTCTTTGAGGTTTTAAGCTCAGAACGTGAATCTGTGCATGTTTCTGGCTTGGGAACTGCTTCAGATCACTGTGGAATGCATATATGGTATCAATTGGTGCAATGTGCTTGTCTTGTCATAGGGAAGTGAAGATAAACTTCTGAAGTGAAAATATCCACTTTTTAAAAAACTTTCTTTTTTTTAAGTTCTGTGTGTCAAAAATGTTCATTCTGTGAGTAACAGTGGAAAAAAAACAGGCATGAGTGAATTGTCATGATATGACTGATTTGGAGTAAATTTGATGCTATCTCCGCCAGGAAGCGAGCTAGAGCGCTGAAACTGTGGCTATACGCACTTTCATGAAAACACGCTTCTTTGAGGTTTTAAGCTCGGAACGTGAATCTGTGCATGTTTCTGGCCTGGGAACTGCTTCAGATCACTGTGGAATGCATATTTTGTATCAATTGGTGCAATGTGCTTGTCTTGTCAAAGGGAAGTGAATATAAGCTTCTGAAGTGAAAATATCCACTTTTTAAAAAACTTTCTTTTTTTTTTTAGTTCTGTGTGTCAAAAAAGTTCATTCTGTGAGTAACAGTGTGAAAGTGACAAACATGAGTGAATTGTCACGATATGACTGAATTGGAGTAAATTTGCTGCTATCTCCGCCAGGAAGCGAGCTAGAGCGCTGAAACTATGATGATACGCACTTTCATGAAAACACGCTTCTTTGAGGTTTTAAGCTCAGAACGTGAATCTGTGCATGTTTCTGGCCTGGGAACTGCTTCAGATCACTGTGGAATTCATATATAGTATCAATTGGTGCAATGTGCTTGTCTTGTCATAGGGAAGTGAATATAAGCTTCTGATGTGAAAATATCCACCTTTTAAAAAACTTTCTTTTTTTTTAGTTCTGTGTGTCAAAAATGTTCATTCTGTGAGTAACAGTGTGAAAGTGACAAACATGAGTGAATTGTTAGATATGACTGAATTGGAGTAAATTTGCTGCTATCTCCGCCAGGAAGCGAGCTAGAGCGCTGTAACTGTGGCTATACGCACTTTCATGAAAACACGCTTCTTTGAGGTTTTGAGCTCAGAACGTGAATCTGTGCATGTTTCTGGCCTGGGAACTGCTTCAGATCACTGTGGAAAGCATATATGGTATCGAATGGTCCTTTGTGCATGTATTGCCATTGGGAAGTGAATATAAGCTTCTGAAGTGAATATATCCACTTTTTAAAAAACTTTCGTTTTTTTTAGTTCTGTGTGTCAATAATGTTCATTCTGTGAGTAACAGTGGAAAAGTAACAGTCATGAGTGAATTGTCACGATATGACTGAATTGGAGTAAATTTGCTGCTATCTCCGCCAGGAAGCGAGCTAGAGCGCTGAAACTGTGGCTATACGCACTTTCATGAAAACACGCATCTTTGAGGTTTTAAGCTCGGAACGTGAATCTGTGCATGTTTCTGGCCTGGGAACTGCTTCAGATCACTGTGGAATGCATATATAGTATCAATTGGTGCAATGTGCTTGTCTTGTCATAGGGAAGTGAATATAAGCTTCTGAAGTGAAAATATCCACTTTTTAAAAAACTTTCTTTTTTTTTAGTTCTGTGTGTCAAAAATGTTCATTCTGTGAGTAACAGTGTGAAAGTGACAAACATGAGTGAATTGTCACGATATGACTGAATTGGAGTAAATTTGCTGCTATCTCCGCCAGGAAGCGAGCTAGAGCGCTGTAACTGTGGCTATACGCACTTTCATGAAAACACGCTTCTTTGAAGTTTTAAGCTCAGAACGTGAATCTGTGCATGTTTCTGGCCTGGGAACTGCTTCAGATCACTGTGGAAAGCATATATGGTATCGAATGGTCCTTTGTGCATGTATTGCCATTGGGAAGTGAATATAAGCTTCTGAAGTGAATATATCCACTTTTTAAAAAACTTTCTTTTTTTTTTAGTTCTGTGTGTCAATAATGTTCATTCTGTGAGTAACAGTGGAAAAGTAACAGTCATGAGTGAATTGTCACGATATGACTGAATTGGAGTAAATTTGCCGCTATCTCCGCCAGGAAGCGAGCTAGAGCGCTGAAACTGTGGCTATACGCACTTTCATGAAAACACGCTTCTTTGAGGTTTTAAGCTCGGAACGTGAATCTGTGCATGTTTCTGGCCTGGGAACTGCTTCAGATCACTGTGGAATGCATATATAGTATCAATTGGTGCAATGTGCTTGTCTTGTCATAGGGAAGTGAATATAAGCTTCTGAAGTGAAAATATCCACTTTTTAAAAAACTTTCTTTTTTTTTAGTTCTGTGTGTCAAAAATGTTCATTCTGTGAGTAACAGTGTGAAGGGACAAACATGAGTGAATTGTCACGATATGACTGAATTGGAGTAAATTTGCTGCTATCTCCGCCAGGAAGCGAGCTAGAGCGCTGTAACTGTGGCTATACGCACTTTCATGAAAACACGCTTCTTTGAAGTTTTAAGCTCAGAACGTGAATCTGTGCATGTTTCTGGCCTGGGAACTGCTTCAGATCACTGTGGAAAGCATATATGGTATCGTATGGTCCTTTGTGCATGTATTGCCATTGGGAAGTGAATATAAGCTTCTGAAGAGAATATATCCACTTTTTAAAAAACTTTCTTTTTTTTTAGTTCTGTGTGTCAATAATGTTCATTCTGTGAGTAACAGTGGAAAAGTAACAGTCATGAGTGAATTGTCACGATATGACTGAATTGGAGTAAATTTGCTGCTATCTCCGCCAGGAAGCGAGCTAGAGCGCTGAAACTGTGGCTATACGCACTTTCATGAAAACACGCTTCTTTGAGGTTTTAAGCTCGGAACGTGAATCTGTGCATGTTTCTGGCCTGGGAACTGCTTCAGATCACTGTGGAATGCATATATAGTATCAATTGGTGCAATGTGCTTGTCTTGTCATAGGGAAGTGAATATAAGCTTCTGAAGTGAAAATATCCACTTTTTAAAAAACTTTCTTTTTTTTTAGTTCTGTGTGTCAAAAATGTTCATTCTGTGAGTAACAGTGTGAAAGTGACAAACATGAGTGAATTGTCACGATATGACTGAATTGGAGTAAATTTGCTGCTATCTCCGCCAGGAAGCGAGCTAGAGCGCTGAAACTGTGGCTATACACACTTTCATGAAAACACGCTTCTTTGAGGTTTTAAGCTCAGAACGTGAATCTGTGCATGTTTCTGGCCTGGGAACTGCTTCAGATCACTGTGGAATGCATATATAGTATCAATTGGTGCAATGTGCTTGTCTTGTCATAGGGAAGTGAAAAAAAGCTTCTGAAGTGAAAATATCCACTTTTTAAAAAACTTTCTTTTTTTTTAGTTCTGTGTGTCAAAAATGTTCATTCTGTGAGTAACAGTGTGAAAGTGACAAACATGAGTGAATTGTTAGATATGACTGAATTGGAGTAAATTTGCTGCTATCTCCGCCAGGAAGCGAGCTAGAGCGCTGTAACTGTGGCTATACGCACTTTCATGAAAACACGCTTCTTTGAGGTTTTAAGCTCAGAACGTGAATCTGTGCATGTTTCTGGCCTGGGAACTGCTTCAGATCACTGTGGAAAGCATATATGGTATCGAATGGTCCTTTGTGCATGTATTGCCATTGGGAAGTGAATATAAGCTTCTGAAGTGAATATATCCACTTTTTAAAAAACTTTCTTTTTTTTTAGTTCTGTGTCAAAAAAGTTCATTCTGTGAGTAACAGTGGAAAAGTAACAGTCATGAGTGAATTGTCACGATATGACTGAATTGGAGTAAATTTGCTGCTATCTCCGCCAGGAAGCGAGCTAGAGCCCTGAAACTGTGGCTATACGCACTTTCATGAAAACACACTTCTTTGAGGTTTTAATCTCGGAACGTGAATCTGTGCATGCTTCTGGCCTGGGAACTGCTTCAGATCACTGTGGAATGCATATATGGTATCAATTGGTGCAATGTGCTTGTCTTGTCATAGGGAAGTGAATATAAGCTTCTGAAGTGAAAATATCCACTTTTTAAAAAACTTTCTTTTTTTTTAGTTCTGTGTGTCAAAAATGTTCATTCTGTGAGTAACAGTGGAAAAAAAACAGGCATGAGTGAATTGTCACGATATGACTGATTTGGAGTAAATTTGATGCTATCTCCGCCAGGAAGCGAGCGAGAGCGCTGAAACTGTGGCTATACGCACTTTCATGAAAACACGCTTCTTTGAGGTTTTAAGCTCAGAACGTGAATCTGTGCATGTTTCTGGCCTGGGAACTGCTTCAGATCACTGTGGAAAGCATATATGGTATCGAATGGTCCTTTGTGCATGTATTGCCATTGGGAAGTGAATATAAGCTTCTGAAGTGAATATATCCACTTTTTAAAAAACTTTCTTTTTTTTTTAGTTCTGTGTGTCAATAATGTTCATTCTGTGAGTAACAGTGGAAAAGTAACAGTCATGAGTGAATTGTCACGATATGACTGAATTGGAGTAAATTTGATGCTATCTCCGCCAGGAAGCGAGCTAGAGCGCTGAAACTGGCTATACGCACTTTCATGAAAACACGCTTCTTTGAGGTTTTAAGCTCGGAACGTGAATCTGTGCATGTTTCTGGCCTGGGAACTGCTTCAGATCACTGTGGAATGCATATATGGTATCAATTGGTGCAATGTGCTTGTCTTGTCATAGGGAAGTGAATATAAGCTTCTGAAGTGAAAATATCCACTTTTTAAAAAACTTTCTTTTTTTTTAGTTCTGTGTGTTAAAAATGTTCATTCTGTGAGTAACAGTGGAAAAAAAACAGGCATGAGTGAATTGTCACGATATGACTGATTTGGAGTAAATTTGATGCTATCTTCGCCAGGAAGCGAGCGAGAGCGCTGAAACTGTGGCTATACGCACTTTCATGAAAACACGCTTCTTTGAGGTTTTAAGCTCAGAACGTGAATCTGTGCATGTTTCTGGCCTGGGAACTGCTTCAGATCACTGTGGAAAGCATATATGGTATCGTATGGTCCTTTGTGCATGTATTGCCATTGGGAAGTGAATATAAGCTTCTGAAGTGAATATATCCACTTTTTAAAAAACTTTCTTTTTTTTTAGTTCTGTGTGTCAAAAATGTTCATTCTGTGAGTAACAGTGTGAAAGTGACAAACATGAGTGAATTGTCACGATATGACTGAATTGGAGTAAATTTGCTGCTATCTCCGCCAGGAAGCGAGCTAGAGCGCTGAAACTGTGGCTATACGCACTTTCATGAAAACACGCTTCTTTGAGGTTTTAAGCTCGGAACGTGAATCTGTGCATGTTTCTGGCCTGGGAACTGCTTCAGATCACTGTGGAATGCATATATAGTATCAATTGGTGCAATGTGCTTGTCTTGTCATAGGGAAGTGAATATAAGCTTCTGAAGTGAAAATATCCACTTTTTAAAAAACTTTCTTTTTTTTTAGTTCTGTGTGTCAAAAATGTTCATTCTGTGAGTAACAGTGTGAAAGTGACAAACATGAGTGAATTGTCACGATATGACTGAATTGGAGTAAATTTGCTGCTATCTCCGCCAGGAAGCGAGCTAGAGCGCTGAAACTGTGGCTATACGCACTTTCATGAAAACACGCTTCTTTGAGGTTTTAAGCTCAGAACGTGAATCTGTGCATGTTTCTGGCCTGGGAACTGCTTCAGATCACTGTGGAATGCATATATAGTTTCAATTGGTGCAATGTGCTTGTCTTGTCATAGGGAAGTGAATATAAGCTTCTGAAGTGAAAATATCCACTTTTTAAAAAACTTTCTTTTTTTTTAGTTCTGTGTGTCAAAAATGTTCATTCTGTGAGTAACAGTGTGAAAGTGACAAACATGAGTGAATTGTTAGATATGACTGAATTGGAGTAAATTTGCTGCTATCTCCGCCAGGAAGCGAGCTAGAGCGCTGTAACTGTGGCTATACGCACTTTCATGAAAACACGCTTCTTTGAGGTTTTAAGCTCAGAACGTGAATCTGTGCATGTTTCTGGCCTGGGAACTGCTTCAGATCACTGTGGAAAGCATATATGGTATCGAATGGTCCTTTGTGCATGTATTGCCATTGGGAAGTGAATATAAGCTTCTGAAGTGAATATATCCACTTTTTAAAAAACTTTCTTTTTTTTTTAGTTCTGTGTGTCAATAATGTTCATTCTGTGAGTAACAGTGGAAAAGTAACAGTCATGAGTGAATTGTCACGATATGACTGAATTGGAGAAAATTTGCTGCTATCTCCGCCAGGAAGCGAGCTAGAGCGCTGTAACTGTGGCTATACGCACTTTCATGAAAACACGCTTCTTTGAGGTTTTAAGCTCAGAACGTGAATCTGTGCATGTTTCTGGCCTGGGAACTGCTTCAGATCACTGTGGAAAGCATATATGGTATCGAATGGTCCTTTGTGCATGTATTGCCATTTGGAAGTGAATATAAGCTTCTGAAGTGAATATATGCACTTTTTAAAAAACTTTCTTTTTTTTTTAGTTCTGTGTGTCAATAATGTTCATTCTGTGAGTAACAGTGGAAAAGTAACAGTCATGAGTGAATTGTCACGATATGACTGAATTGGAGTAAATTTGCTGCTATCTCCGCCAGGAAGCGAGCTAGAGCGCTGAAACTGTGGCTATACGCACTTTCATGAAAACACGCTTCTTTGAGGTTTTAAGCTCGGAACGTGAATCTGTGCATGTTTCTGGCCTGGGAACTGCTTCAGATCACTGTGGAATGCATATATAGTATCAATTGGTGCAATGTGCTTGTCTTGTCATAGGGAAGTGAATATAAGCTTCTGAAGTGAAAATATCCACTTTTTAAAAAACTTTCTTTTTTTTTAGTTCTGTGTGTCAAAAATGTTCATTCTGTGAGTAACAGTGTGAAAGTGACAAACATGAGTGAATTGTTAGATATGACTGAATTGGAGTAAATTTGCTGCTATCTCCGCCAGGAAGCGAGCTAGAGCGCTGTAACTGTGGCTATACGCACTTTCATGAAAACACGCTTCTTTGAGGTTTTAAGCTCAGAACGTGAATCTGTGCATGTTTCTGGCCTGGGAACTGCTTCAGATCACTGTGGAAAGCATATATGGTATCGAATGGTCCTTTGTGCATGTATTGCCATTGGGAAGTGAATATAAGCTTCTGAAGTGAATATATCCACTTTTTAAAAAACTTTCTTTTTTTTTAGTTCTGTGTCAAAAAAGTTCATTCTGTGAGTAACAGTGGAAAAGTAACAGTCATGAGTGAATTGTCACGATATGACTGAATTGGAGTAAATTTGCTGCTATCTCCGCCAGGAAGCGAGCTAGAGCCCTGAAACTGTGGCTATACGCACTTTCATGAAAACACACTTCTTTGAGGTTTTAATCTCGGAACGTGAATCTGTGCATGCTTCTGGCCTAAAAACTGCTTCAGATCACTGTGGAATGCATATATGGTATCAATTGGTGCAATGTGCTTGTCTTGTCATAGGGAAGTGAATATAAGCTTCTGAAGTGAAAATATCCACTTTTTAAAAAACTTTCTTTTTTTTTAGTTCTGTGTGTCAAAAATGTTCATTCTGTGAGTAACAGTGGAAAAAAAACAGGCATGAGTGAATTGTCACGATATGACTGATTTGGAGTAAATTTGATGCTATCTCCGCCAGGAAGCGAGCGAGAGCGCTGAAACTGTGGCTATACGCACTTTCATGAAAACACGCTTCTTTGAGGTTTTAAGCTCAGAACGTGAATCTGTGCATGTTTCTGGCCTGGGAACTGCTTCAGATCACTGTGGAAAGCATATATGGTATCGAATGGTCCTTTGTGCATGTATTGCCATTGGGAAGTGAATATAAGCTTCTGAAGTGAATATATCCACTTTTTAAAAAACTTTCTTTTTTTTTTAGTTCTGTGTGTCAATAATGTTCATTCTGTGAGTAACAGTGGAAAAGTAACAGTCATGAGTGAATTGTCACGATATGACTGAATTGGAGTAAATTTGATGCTATCTCCGCCAGGAAGCGAGCTAGAGCGCTGAAACTGGCTATACGCACTTTCATGAAAACACGCTTCTTTGAGGTTTTAAGCTCGGAACGTGAATCTGTGCATGTTTCTGGCCTGGGAACTGCTTCAGATCACTGTGGAATGCATATATGGTATCAATTGGTGCAATGTGCTTGTCTTGTCATAGGGAAGTGAATATAAGCTTCTGAAGTGAAAATATCCACTTTTTAAAAAACTTTCTTTTTTTTTTAGTTCTGTGTGTTAAAAATGTTCATTCTGTGAGTAACAGTGGAAAAAAAACAGGCATGAGTGAATTGTCACGATATGACTGATTTGGAGTAAATTTGATGCTATCTTCGCCAGGAAGCGAGCGAGAGCGCTGAAACTGTGGCTATACGCACTTTCATGAAAACACGCTTCTTTGAGGTTTTAAGCTCAGAACGTGAATCTGTGCATGTTTCTGGCCTGGGAACTGCTTCAGATCACTGTGGAAAGCATATATGGTATCGTATGGTCCTTTGTGCATGTATTGCCATTGGGAAGTGAATATAAGCTTCTGAAGTGAATATATCCACTTTTTAAAAAACTTTCTTTTTTTTTAGTTCTGTGTGTCAAAAATGTTCATTCTGTGAGTAACAGTGTGAAAGTGACAAACATGAGTGAATTGTCACGATATGACTGAATTGGAGTAAATTTGCTGCTATCTCCGCCAGGAAGCGAGCTAGAGCGCTGAAACTGTGGCTATACGCACTTTCATGAAAACACGCTTCTTTGAGGTTTTAAGCTCGGAACGTGAATCTGTGCATGTTTCTGGCCTGGGAACTGCTTCAGATCACTGTGGAATGCATATATAGTATCAATTGGTGCAATGTGCTTGTCTTGTCATAGGGAAGTGAATATAAGCTTCTGAAGTGAAAATATCCACTTTTTAAAAAACTTTCTTTTTTTTTTAGTTCTGTGTGTTAAAAATGTTCATTCTGTGAGTAACAGTGGAAAAAAAACAGGCATGAGTGAATTGTCACGATATGACTGATTTGGAGTAAATTTGATGCTATCTTCGCCAGGAAGCGAGCGAGAGCGCTGAAACTGTGGCTATACGCACTTTCATGAAAACACGCTTCTTTGAGGTTTTAAGCTCAGAACGTGAATCTGTGCATGTTTCTGGCCTGGGAACTGCTTCAGATCACTGTGGAAAGCATATATGGTATCGTATGGTCCTTTGTGCATGTATTGCCATTGGGAAGTGAATATAAGCTTCTGAAGTGAATATATCCACTTTTTAAAAAACTTTCTTTTTTTTTAGTTCTGTGTGTCAAAAATGTTCATTCTGTGAGTAACAGTGTGAAAGTGACAAACATGAGTGAATTGTCATGATATGACTGAATTGGAGTAAATTTGCTGCTATCTCCGCCAGGAAGCGAGCTAGAGCGCTGAAACTGTGGCTATACGCACTTTCATGAAAACACGCTTCTTTGAGGTTTTAAGCTCGGAACGTGAATCTGTGCATGTTTCTGGCCTGGGAACTGCTTCAGATCACTGTGGAATGCATATATAGTATCAATTGGTGCAATGTGCTTGTCTTGTCATAGGGAAGTGAATATAAGCTTCTGAAGTGAAAATATCCACTTTTTAAAAAACTTTCTTTTTTTTTAGTTCTGTGTGTCAAAAATGTTCATTCTGTGAGTAACAGTGTGAAAGTGACAAACATGAGTGAATTGTCACGATATGACTGAATTGGAGTAAATTTGCTGCTATCTCCGCCAGGAAGCGAGCTAGAGCGCTGAAACTGTGGCTATACGCACTTTCATGAAAACACGCTTCTTTGAGGTTTTAAGCTCAGAACGTGAATCTGTGCATGTTTCTGGCCTGGGAACTGCTTCAGATCACTGTGGAATGCATATATAGTTTCAATTGGTGCAATGTGCTTGTCTTGTCATAGGGAAGTGAATATAAGCTTCTGAAGTGAAAATATCCACTTTTTAAAAAACTTTCTTTTTTTTTAGTTCTGTGTGTCAATAATGTTCATTCTGTGAGTAACAGTGTGAAAGTGACAAACATGAGTGAATTGTTAGATATGACTGAATTGGAGTAAATTTGCTGCTATCTCCGCCAGGAAGCGAGCTAGAGCGCTGTAACTGTGGCTATACGCACTTTCATGAAAACACGCTTCTTTGAGGTTTTAAGCTCAGAACGTGAATCTGTGCATGTTTCTGGCCTGGGAACTGCTTCAGATCACTGTGGAAAGCATATATGGTATCGAATGGTCCTTTGTGCATGTATTGCCATTGGGAAGTGAATATAAGCTTCTGAAGTGAATATATCCACTTTTTAAAAAACTTTCTTTTTTTTTTAGTTCTGTGTGTCAATAATGTTCATTCTGTGAGTAACAGTGGAAAAGTAACAGTCATGAGTGAATTGTCACGATATGACTGAATTGGAGAAAATTTGCTGCTATCTCCGCCAGGAAGCGAGCTAGAGCGCTGTAACTGTGGCTATACGCACTTTCATGAAAACACGCTTCTTTGAGGTTTTAAGCTCAGAACGTGAATCTGTGCATGTTTCTGGCCTGGGAACTGCTTCAGATCACTGTGGAAAGCATATATGGTATCGAATGGTCCTTTGTGCATGTATTGCCATTTGGAAGTGAATATAAGCTTCTGAAGTGAATATATGCACTTTTTAAAAAACTTTCTTTTTTTTTTAGTTCTGTGTGTCAATAATGTTCATTCTGTGAGTAACAGTGGAAAAGTAACAGTCATGAGTGAATTGTCACGATATGACTGAATTGGAGTAAATTTGCTGCTATCTCCGCCAGGAAGCGAGCTAGAGCGCTGAAACTGTGGCTATACGCACTTTCATGAAAACACGCTTCTTTGAGGTTTTAAGCTCGGAACGTGAATCTGTGCATGTTTCTGGCCTGGGAACTGCTTCAGATCACTGTGGAATGCATATATAGTATCAATTGGTGCAATGTGCTTGTCTTGTCATAGGGAAGTGAATATAAGCTTCTGAAGTGAAAATATCCACTTTTTAAAAAACTTTCTTTTTTTTTAGTTCTGTGTGTCAAAAATGTTCATTCTGTGAGTAACAGTGTGAAAGTGACAAACATGAGTGAATTGTTAGATATGACTGAATTGGAGTAAATTTGCTGCTATCTCCGCCAGGAAGCGAGCTAGAGCGCTGTAACTGTGGCTATACGCACTTTCATGAAAACACGCTTCTTTGAGGTTTTAAGCTCAGAACGTGAATCTGTGCATGTTTCTGGCCTGGGAACTGCTTCAGATCACTGTGGAAAGCATATATGGTATCGAATGGTCCTTTGTGCATGTATTGCCATTGGGAAGTGAATATAAGCTTCTGAAGTGAATATATCCACTTTTTAAAAAACTTTCTTTTTTTTTAGTTCTGTGTCAAAAAAGTTCATTCTGTGAGTAACAGTGGAAAAGTAACAGTCATGAGTGAATTGTCACGATATGACTGAATTGGAGTAAATTTGCTGCTATCTCCGCCAGGAAGCGAGCTAGAGCCCTGAAACTGTGGCTATACGCACTTTCATGAAAACACACTTCTTTGAGGTTTTAATCTCGGAACGTGAATCTGTGCATGCTTCTGGCCTAAAAACTGCTTCAGATCACTGTGGAATGCATATATGGTATCAATTGGTGCAATGTGCTTGTCTTGTCATAGGGAAGTGAATATAAGCTTCTGAAGTGAAAATATCCACTTTTTAAAAAACTTTCTTTTTTTTTAGTTCTGTGTGTCAAAAATGTTCATTCTGTGAGTAACAGTGGAAAAAAAACAGGCATGAGTGAATTGTCACGATATGACTGATTTGGAGTAAATTTGATGCTATCTCCGCCAGGAAGCGAGCGAGAGCGCTGAAACTGTGGCTATACGCACTTTCATGAAAACACGCTTCTTTGAGGTTTTAAGCTCAGAACGTGAATCTGTGCATGTTTCTGGCCTGGGAACTGCTTCAGATCACTGTGGAAAGCATATATGGTATCGAATGGTCCTTTGTGCATGTATTGCCATTGGGAAGTGAATATAAGCTTCTGAAGTGAATATATCCACTTTTTAAAAAACTTTCTTTTTTTTTTAGTTCTGTGTGTCAATAATGTTCATTCTGTGAGTAACAGTGGAAAAGTAACAGTCATGAGTGAATTGTCACGATATGACTGAATTGGAGTAAATTTGATGCTATCTCCGCCAGGAAGCGAGCTAGAGCGCTGAAACTGGCTATACGCACTTTCATGAAAACACGCTTCTTTGAGGTTTTAAGCTCGGAACGTGAATCTGTGCATGTTTCTGGCCTGGGAACTGCTTCAGATCACTGTGGAATGCATATATGGTATCAATTGGTGCAATGTGCTTGTCTTGTCATAGGGAAGTGAATATAAGCTTCTGAAGTGAAAATATCCACTTTTTAAAAAACTTTCTTTTTTTTTTAGTTCTGTGTGTTAAAAATGTTCATTCTGTGAGTAACAGTGGAAAAAAAACAGGCATGAGTGAATTGTCACGATATGACTGATTTGGAGTAAATTTGATGCTATCTTCGCCAGGAAGCGAGCGAGAGCGCTGAAACTGTGGCTATACGCACTTTCATGAAAACACGCTTCTTTGAGGTTTTAAGCTCAGAACGTGAATCTGTGCATGTTTCTGGCCTGGGAACTGCTTCAGATCACTGTGGAAAGCATATATGGTATCGTATGGTCCTTTGTGCATGTATTGCCATTGGGAAGTGAATATAAGCTTCTGAAGTGAATATATCCACTTTTTAAAAAACTTTCTTTTTTTTTAGTTCTGTGTGTCAAAAATGTTCATTCTGTGAGTAACAGTGTGAAAGTGACAAACATGAGTGAATTGTCACGATATGACTGAATTGGAGTAAATTTGCTGCTATCTCCGCCAGGAAGCGAGCTAGAGCGCTGAAACTGTGGCTATACGCACTTTCATGAAAACACGCTTCTTTGAGGTTTTAAGCTCGGAACGTGAATCTGTGCATGTTTCTGGCCTGGGAACTGCTTCAGATCACTGTGGAATGCATATATAGTATCAATTGGTGCAATGTGCTTGTCTTGTCATAGGGAAGTGAATATAAGCTTCTGAAGTGAAAATATCCACTTTTTAAAAAACTTTCTTTTTTTTTTAGTTCTGTGTGTTAAAAATGTTCATTCTGTGAGTAACAGTGGAAAAAAAACAGGCATGAGTGAATTGTCACGATATGACTGATTTGGAGTAAATTTGATGCTATCTTCGCCAGGAAGCGAGCGAGAGCGCTGAAACTGTGGCTATACGCACTTTCATGAAAACACGCTTCTTTGAGGTTTTAAGCTCAGAACGTGAATCTGTGCATGTTTCTGGCCTGGGAACTGCTTCAGATCACTGTGGAAAGCATATATGGTATCGTATGGTCCTTTGTGCATGTATTGCCATTGGGAAGTGAATATAAGCTTCTGAAGTGAATATATCCACTTTTTAAAAAACTTTCTTTTTTTTTAGTTCTGTGTGTCAAAAATGTTCATTCTGTGAGTAACAGTGTGAAAGTGACAAACATGAGTGAATTGTCACGATATGACTGAATTGGAGTAAATTTGCTGCTATCTCCGCCAGGAAGCGAGCTAGAGCGCTGAAACTGTGGCTATACGCACTTTCATGAAAACACGCTTCTTTGAGGTTTTAAGCTCGGAACGTGAATCTGTGCATGTTTCTGGCCTGGGAACTGCTTCAGATCACTGTGGAATGCATATATAGTATCAATTGGTGCAATGTGCTTGTCTTGTCATAGGGAAGTGAATATAAGCTTCTGAAGTGAAAATATCCACTTTTTAAAAAACTTTCTTTTTTTTTAGTTCTGTGTGTCAAAAATGTTCATTCTGTGAGTAACAGTGTGAAAGTGACAAACATGAGTGAATTGTCACGATATGACTGAATTGGAGTAAATTTGCTGCTATCTCCGCCAGGAAGCGAGCTAGAGCGCTGAAACTGTGGCTATACGCACTTTCATGAAAACACGCTTCTTTGAGGTTTTAAGCTCAGAACGTGAATCTGTGCATGTTTCTGGCCTGGGAACTGCTTCAGATCACTGTGGAATGCATATATAGTTTCAATTGGTGCAATGTGCTTGTCTTGTCATAGGGAAGTGAATGTAAGCTTCTGAAGTGAAAATATCCACTTTTTAAAAAACTTTCTTTTTTTTTAGTTCTGTGTGTCAAAAATGTTCATTCTGTGAGTAACAGTGTGAAAGTGACAAACATGAGTGAATTGTTAGATATGACTGAATTGGAGTAAATTTGCTGCTATCTCCGCCAGGAAGCGAGCTAGAGCGCTGTAACTGTGGCTATACGCACTTTCATGAAAACACGCTTCTTTGAGGTTTTAAGCTCAGAACGTGAATCTGTGCATGTTTCTGGCCTGGGAACTGCTTCAGATCACTGTGGAAAGCATATATGGTATCGAATGGTCCTTTGTGCATGTATTGCCATTGGGAAGTGAATATCAGCTTCTGAAGTGAATATATCCACTTTTTAAAAAACTTTCTTTTTTTTTAGTTCTGTGTCAAAAAAGTTCATTCTGTGAGTAACAGTGGAAAAGTAACAGTCATGAGTGAATTGTCACGATATGACTGAATTGGAGTAAATTTGCTGCTATCTCCGCCAGGAAGCGAGCTAGAGCCCTGAAACTGTGGCTATACGCACTTTCATGAAAACACACTTCTTTGAGGTTTTAATCTCGGAACGTGAATCTGTGCATGCTTCTGGCCTGGGAACTGCTTCAGATCACTGTGGAATGCATATATGGTATCAATTGGTGCAATGTGCTTGTCTTGTCATAGGGAAGTGAATATAAGCTTCTGAAGTGAAAATATCCACTTTTTAAAAAACTTTCTTTTTTTTTTAGTTCTGTGTGTCAAAAATGTTCATTCTGTGAGTAACAGTGGAAAAAAAACAGGCATGAGTGAATTGTCACGATATGACTGATTTGGAGTAAATTTGATGCTATCTCCGCCAGGAAGCGAGCGAGAGCGCTGAAACTGTGGCTATACGCACTTTCATGAAAACACGCTTCTTTGAGGTTTTAAGCTCAGAACGTGAATCTGTGCATGTTTCTGGCCTGGGAACTGCTTCAGATCACTGTGGAAAGCATATATGGTATCGAATGGTCCTTTGTGCATGTATTGCCATTGGGAAGTGAATATAAGCTTCTGAAGTGAATATATCCACTTTTTAAAAAACTTTCTTTTTTTTTAGTTCTGTGTCAAAAAAGTTCATTCTGTGAGTAACAGTGGAAAAGTAACAGTCATGAGTGAATTGTCACGATATGACTGAATTGGAGTAAATTTGCTGCTATCTCCGCCAGGAAGCGAGCTAGAGCCCTGAAACTGTGGCTATACGCACTTTCATGAAAACACACTTCTTTGAGGTTTTAATCTCGGAACGTGAATCTGTGCATGCTTCTGGCCTGGGAACTGCTTCAGATCACTGTGGAATGCATATATGGTATCAATTGGTGCAATGTGCTTGTCTTGTCATAGGGAAGTGAATATAAGCTTCTGAAGTGAAAATATCCACTTTTTAAAAAACTTTCTTTTTTTTTAGTTCTGTGTGTCAAAAATGTTCATTCTGTGAGTAACAGTGGAAAAAAAACAGGCATGAGTGAATTGTCACGATATGACTGATTTGGAGTAAATTTGCTGCTATCTCCGCCAGGAAGCGAGCGAGAGCGCTGAAACTGTGGCTATACGCACTTTCATGAAAACACGCTTCTTTGAGGTTTTAAGCTCAGAACGTGAATCTGTGCATGTTTCTGGCCTGGGAACTGCTTCAGATCACTGTGGAAAGCATATATGGTATCGAATGGTCCTTTGTGCATGTATTGCCATTGGGAAGTGAATATAAGCTTCTGAAGTGAATATATCCACTATTTAAAAAACTTTCTTTTTTTTTTAGTTCTGTGTGTCAATAATGTTCATTCTGTGAGTAACAGTGGAAAAGTAACAGTCATGAGTGAATTGTCACGATATGACTGAATTGGAGTAAATTTGATGCTATCTCCGCCAGGAAGCGAGCTAGAGCGCTGAAACTGGCTATACGCACTTTCATGAAAACACGCTTCTTTGAGGTTTTAAGCTCGGAACGTGAATCTGTGCATGTTTCTGGCCTGGGAACTGCTTCAGATCACTGTGGAATGCATATATGGTATCAATTGGTGCAATGTGCTTGTCTTGTCATAGGGAAGTGAATATAAGCTTCTGAAGTGAAAATATCCACTTTTTAAAAAACTTTCTTTTTTTTTTAGTACTGTGTGTTAAAAATGTTCATTCTGTGAGTAACAGTGTGAAAGTGACAAACATGAGTGAATTGTCACGATATGACTGAATTGGAGTAAATTTGCTGCTATCTCCGCCAGGAAGCGAGCTAGAGCGCTGAAACTGTGGCTATACGCACTTTCATGAAAACACGCTTCTTTGAGGTTTTAAGCTCAGAACGTGAATCTGTGCATGTTTCTGGCCTGGGAACTGCTTCAGATCACTGTGGAAAGCATATATGGTATCGTATGGTCCTTTGTGCATGTATTGCCATTGGGAAGTGAATATAAGCTTCTGAAGTGAATATATCCACTTTTTAAAAAACTTTCTTTTTTTTTAGTTCTGTGTGTCAAAAATGTTCATTCTGTGAGTAACAGTGTGAAAGTGACAAACATGAGTGAATTGTCACGATATGACTGAATTGGAGTAAATTTGCTGCTATCTCCGCCAGGAAGCGAGCTAGAGCGCTGAAACTGTGGCTATACGCACTTTCATGAAAACACGCTTCTTTGAGGTTTTAAGCTCGGAACGTGAATCTGTGCATGTTTCTGGCCTGGGAACTGCTTCAGATCACTGTGGAATGCATATATAGTATCAATTGGTGCAATGTGCTTGTCTTGTCATAGGGAAGTGAATATAAGCTTCTGAAGTGAAAATATCCACTTTTTAAAAAACTTTCTTTTTTTTTTAGTTCTGTGTGTTAAAAATGTTCATTCTGTGAGTAACAGTGGAAAAAAAACAGGCATGAGTGAATTGTCACGATATGACTGATTTGGAGTAAATTTGATGCTATCTTCGCCAGGAAGCGAGCGAGAGCGCTGAAACTGTGGCTATACGCACTTTCATGAAAACACGCTTCTTTGAGGTTTTAAGCTCAGAACGTGAATCTGTGCATGTTTCTGGCCTGGGAACTGCTTCAGATCACTGTGGAAAGCATATATGGTATCGTATGGTCCTTTGTGCATGTATTGCCATTGGGAAGTGAATATAAGCTTCTGAAGTGAATATATCCACTTTTTAAAAAACTTTCTTTTTTTTTAGTTCTGTGTGTCAAAAATGTTCATTCTGTGAGTAACAGTGTGAAAGTGACAAACATGAGTGAATTGTCACGATATGACTGAATTGGAGTAAATTTGCTGCTATCTCCGCCAGGAAGCGAGCTAGAGCGCTGAAACTGTGGCTATACGCACTTTCATGAAAACACGCTTCTTTGAGGTTTTAAGCTCGGAACGTGAATCTGTGCATGTTTCTGGCCTGGGAACTGCTTCAGATCACTGTGGAATGCATATATAGTATCAATTGGTGCAATGTGCTTGTCTTGTCATAGGGAAGTGAATATAAGCTTCTGAAGTGAAAATATCCACTTTTTAAAAAACTTTCTTTTTTTTTAGTTCTGTGTGTCAAAAATGTTCATTCTGTGAGTAACAGTGTGAAAGTGACAAACATGAGTGAATTGTCACGATATGACTGAATTGGAGTAAATTTGCTGCTATCTCCGCCAGGAAGCGAGCTAGAGCGCTGAAACTGTGGCTATACGCACTTTCATGAAAACACGCTTCTTTGAGGTTTTAAGCTCAGAACGTGAATCTGTGCATGTTTCTGGCCTGGGAACTGCTTCAGATCACTGTGGAAAGCATATATGGTATCGAATGGTCCTTTGTGCATGTATTGCCATTGGGAAGTGAATATCAGCTTCTGAAGTGAATATATCCACTTTTTAAATAACTTTCTTTTTTTTTAGTTCTGTTTCAAAAAAGTTCATTCTGTGAGTAACAGTGGAAAAGTAACAGTCATGAGTGAATTGTCACGATATGACTGAATTGGAGTAAATTTGCTGCTATCTCCGCCAGGTAGCGAGCTAGAGCCCTGAAACTGTGGCTATACGCACTTTCATGAAAACACACTTCTTTGAGGTTTTAATCTCGGAACGTGAATCTGTGCATGCTTCTGGCCTGGGAACTGCTTCAGATCACTGTGGAATGCATATATGGTATCAATTGGTGCAATGTGCTTGTCTTGTCATAGGGAAGTGAATATAAGCTTCTGAAGTGAAAATATCCACTTTTTAAAAAACTTTCTTTTTTTTTTAGTTCTGTGTGTCAAAAATGTTCATTCTGTGAGTAACAGTGGAAAAAAAACAGGCATGAGTGAATTGTCACGATATGACTGATTTGGAGTAAATTTGATGCTATCTCCGCCAGGAAGCGAGCGAGAGCGCTGAAACTGTGGCTATACGCACTTTCATGAAAACACGCTTCTTTGAGGTTTTAAGCTCAGAACGTGAATCTGTGCATGTTTCTGGCCTGGGAACTGCTTCAGATCACTGTGGAAAGCATATATGGTATCGATTGGTCCTTTGTGCATGTATTGCCATTGGTAAGTGAATATAAGCTTCTGAAGTGAATATATCCACTTTTTAAAAAACTTTCTTTTTTTTTTAGTTCTGTGTGTCAATAATGTTCATTCTGTGAGTAACAGTGGAAAAGTAACAGTCATGAGTGAATTGTCACGATATGACTGAATTGGAGAAAATTTGCTGCTATCTCCGCCAGGAAGCGAGCTAGAGCGCTGTAACTGTGGCTATACGCACTTTCATGAAAACACGCTTCTTTGAGGTTTTAAGCTCAGAACGTGAATCTGTGCATGTTTCTGGCCTGGGAACTGCTTCAGATCACTGTGGAAAGCATATATGGTATCGAATGGTCCTTTGTGCATGTATTGCCATTTGGAAGTGAATATAAGCTTCTGAAGTGAATATATGCACTTTTTAAAAAACTTTCTTTTTTTTTAGTTCTGTGTGTCAATAATGTTCATTCTGTGAGTAACAGTGGAAAAGTAACAGTCATGAGTGAATTGTCACGATATGACTGAATTGGAGTAAATTTGCTGCTATCTCCGCCAGGAAGCGAGCTAGAGCGCTGAAACTGTGGCTATACGTACTTTCATGAAAACACGCTTCTTTGAGGTTTTAAGCTCGGAACGTGAATCTGTGCATGTTTCTGGCCTGGGAACTGCTTCAGATCACTGTGGAATGCATATATAGTATCAATTGGTGCAATGTGCTTGTCTTGTCATAGGGAAGTGAATATAAGCTTCTGAAGTGAAAATATCCACTTTTTAAAAAACTTTCTTTTTTTTTAGTTCTGTGTGTCAAAAATGTTCATTCTGTGAGTAACAGTGTGAAAGTGACAAACATGAGTGAATTGTCACGATATGACTGAATTGGAGTAAATTTGCTGCTATCTCCGCCAGGAAGCGAGCTAGAGCGCTGAAACTGTGGCTATACACACTTTCATGAAAACATGCTTCTTTGAGGTTTTAAGCTCAGAACGTGAATCTGTGCATGTTTCTGGCCTGGGAACTGCTTCAGATCACTGTGGAATGCATATATAGTATCAATTGGTGCAATGTGCTTGTCTTGTCATAGGGAAGTGAATATAAGCTTCTGAAGTGAAAATATCCACTTTTTAAAAAACTTTCTTTTTTTTTAGTTCTGTGTGTCAAAAATGTTCATTCTGTGAGTAACAGTGTGAAAGTGACAAACATGAGTGAATTGTTAGATATGACTGAATTGGAGTAAATTTGCTGCTATCTCCGCCAGGAAGCGAGCTAGAGCGCTGTAACTGTGGCTATACGCACTTTCATGAAAACACGCTTCTTTGAGGTTTTAAGCTCAGAACGTGAATCTGTGCATGTTTCTGGCCTGGGAACTGCTTCAGATCACTGTGGAAAGCATATATGGTATCGAATGGTCCTTTGTGCATGTATTGCCATTGGGAAGTGAATATAAGCTTCTGAAGTGAATATATCCACTTTTTAAAAAACTTTCTTTTTTTTTAGTTCTGTGTCAAAAAAGTTCATTCTGTGAGTAACAGTGGAAAAGTAACAGTCATGAGTGAATTGTCACGATATGACTGAATTGGAGTAAATTTGCTGCTATCTCCGCCAGGAAGCGAGCTAGAGCCCTGAAACTGTGGCTATACGCACTTTCATGAAAACACACTTCTTTGAGGTTTTAATCTCGGAACGTGAATCTGTGCATGCTTCTGGCCTGGGAACTGCTTCAGATCACTGTGGAATGCATATATGGTATCAATTGGTGCAATGTGCTTGTCTTGTCATAGGGAAGTGAATATAAGCTTCTGAAGTGAAAATATCCACTTTTTAAAAAACTTTCTTTTTTTTTAGTTCTGTGTGTCAAAAATGTTCATTCTGTGAGTAACAGTGGATAAAAAACAGGCATGAGTGAATTGTCACGATATGACTGATTTGGAGTAAATTTGATGCTATCTCCGCCAGGAAGCGAGCGAGAGCGCTGAAACTGTGGCTATACGCACTTTCATGAAAACACGCTTCTTTGAGGTTTTAAGCTCAGAACGTGAATCTGTGCATGTTTCTGGCCTGGGAACTGCTTCAGATCACTGTGGAAAGCATATATGGTATCGAATGGTCCTTTGTGCATGTATTGCCATTGGGAAGTGAATATAAGCTTCTGAAGTGAATATATCCACTTTTTAAAAAACTTTCTTTTTTTTTTAGTTCTGTGTGTCAATAATGTTCATTCTGTGAGTAACAGTGGAAAAGTAACAGTCATGAGTGAATTGTCACGATATGACTGAATTGGAGTAAATTTGATGCTATCTCCGCCAGGAAGCGAGCTAGAGCGCTGAAACTGGCTATACGCACTTTCATGAAAACACGCTTCTTTGAGGTTTTAAGCTCGGAACGTGAATCTGTGCATGTTTCTGGCCTGGGAACTGCTTCAGATCACTGTGGAATGCATATATGGTATCAATTGGTGCAATGTGCTTGTCTTGTCATAGGGAAGTGAATATAAGCTTCTGAAGTGAAAATATCCACTTTTTAAAAAACTTTCTTTTTTTTTTAGTTCTGTGTGTTAAAAATGTTCATTCTGTGAGTAACAGTGGAAAAAAAACCGGCATGAGTGAATTGTCACGATATGACTGATTTGGAGTAAATTTGATGCTATCTTCGCCAGGAAGCGAGCGAGAGCGCTGAAACTGTGGCTATACGCACTTTCATGAAAACACGCTTCTTTGAGGTTTTAAGCTCAGAACGTGAATCTGTGCATGTTTCTGGCCTGGGAACTGCTTCAGATCACTGTGGAAAGCATATATGGTATCGTATGGTCCTTTGTGCATGTATTGCCATTGGGAAGTGAATATAAGCTTCTGAAGTGAAAATATCCACTTTTTAAAAAACTTTCTTTTTTTTTAGTTCTGTGTGTCAAAAATGTTCATTCTGTGAGTAACAGTGTGAAAGTGACAAACATGAGTGAATTGTCACGATATGACTGAATTGGAGTAAATTTGCTGCTATCTCCGCCAGGAAGCGAGCTAGAGCGCTGAAACTGTGGCTATACGCACTTTCATGAAAAGACGCTTCTTTGAGGTTTTAAGCTCAGAACGTGAATCTGTGCATGTTTCTGGCCTGGGAACTGCTTCAGATCACTGTGGAATGCATATATAGTTTCAATTGGTGCAATGTGCTTGTCTTGTCATAGGGAAGTGAATATAAGCTTCTGAAGTGAAAATATCCACTTTTTAAAAAACTTTCTTTTTTTTTAGTTCTGTGTGTCAAAAATGTTCATTCTGTGAGTAACAGTGTGAAAGTGACAAACATGAGTGAATTGTTAGATATGACTGAATTGGAGTAAATTTGCTGCTATCTCCGCCAGGAAGCGAGCTAGAGCGCTGTATCTGTGGCTATACGCACTTTCATGAAAACACGCTTCTTTGAGGTTTTAAGCTCAGAACGTGAATCTGTGCATGTTTCTGGCCTGGGAACTGCTTCAGATCACTGTGGAAAGCATATATGGTATCGAATGGTCCTTTGTGCATGTATTGCCATTGGGAAGTGAATATAAGCTTCTGAAGTGAATATATCCACTTTTAAAAAAACTTTCTTTTTTTTTAGTTCTGTGTCAAAAAAGTTCATTCTGTGAGTAACAGTGGAAAAGTAACAGTCATGAGTGAATTGTCACGATATGACTGAATTGGAGTAAATTTGCTGCTATCTCCGCCAGGAAGCGAGCTAGAGCCCTGAAACTGTGGCTATACGCACTTTCATGAAAACACACTTCTTTGAGGTTTTAATCTCGGAACGTGAATCTGTGCATGCTTCTGGCCTGGGAACTGCTTCAGATCACTGTGGAATGCATATATGGTATCAATTGGTGCAATGTGCTTGTCTTGTCATAGGGAAGTGAATATAAGCTTCTGAAGTGAAAATATCCACTTTTTAAAAAACTTTCTTTTTTTTTTAGTTCTGTGTGTCAAAAATGTTCATTCTGTGAGTAACAGTGGAAAAAAAACAGGCATGAGTGAATTGTCACGATATGACTGATTTGGAGTAAATTTGATGCTATCTCCGCCAGGAAGCGAGCGAGAGCGCTGAAACTGTGGCTATACGCACTTTCATGAAAACACGCTTCTTTGAGGTTTTAAGCTCAGAACGTGAATCTGTGCATGTTTCTGGCCTGGGAACTGCTTCAGATCACTGTGGAAAGCATATATGGTATCGAATGGTCCTTTGTGCATGTATTGCCATTGGGAAGTGAATATAAGCTTCTGAAGTGAATATATCCACTTTTTAAAAAACTTTCTTTTTTTTTTAGTTCTGTGTGTCAATAATGTTCATTCTGTGAGTAACAGTGGAAAAGTAACAGTCATGAGTGAATTGTCACGATATGACTGAATTGGAGAAAATTTGCTGCTATCTCCGCCAGGAAGCGAGCTAGAGCGCTGTAACTGTGGCTATACGCACTTTCATGAAAACACGCTTCTTTGAGGTTTTAAGCTCAGAACGTGAATCTGTGCATGTTTCTGGCCTGGGAACTGCTTCAGATCACTGTGGAAAGCATATATGGTATCGAATGGTCCTTTGTGCATGTATTGCCATTTGGAAGTGAATATAAGCTTCTGAAGTGAATATATCCACTTTTTAAAAAACTTTCTTTTTTTTTTAGTTCTGTGTGTCAATAATGTTCATTCTGTGAGTAACAGTGGAAAAGTAACAGTCATGAGTGAATTGTCACGATATGACTGAATTGGAGTAAATTTGCTGCTATCTCCGCCAGGAAGCGAGCTAGAGCGCTGAAACTGTGGCTATACGCACTTTCATGAAAACACGCTTCTTTGAGGTTTTAAGCTCGGAACGTGAATCTGTGCATGTTTCTGGCCTAGGAACTGCTTCAGATCACTGTGGAATGCATATATAGTATCAATTGGTGCAATGTGCTTGTCTTGTCATAGGGAAGTGAATATAAGCTTCTGAAGTGAAAATATCCACTTTTTAAAAAACTTTCTTTTTTTTTAGTTCTGTGTGTCAAAAATGTTCATTCTGTGAGTAACAGTGTGAAAGTGACAAACATGAGTGAATTGTCACGATATGACTGAATTGGAGTAAATTTGCTGCTATCTCCGCCAGGAAGCGAGCGAGAGCGCTGAAACTGTGGCTATACACACTTTCATGAAAACACGCTTCTTTGAGGTTTTAAGCTCAGAACGTGAATCTGTGCATGTTTCTGGCCTGGGAACTGCTTCAGATCACTGTGGAATGCATATATAGTATCAATGGGTGCAATGTGCTTGTCTTGTCATAGGGAAGTGAATATAAGCTTCTGAAGTGAAAATATCCACTTTTTAAAAAACTTTCTTTTTTTTTAGTTCTGTGTGTCAAAAATGTTCATTCTGTGAGTAACAGTGTGAAAGTGACAAACATGAGTGAATTGTTAGATATGACTGAATTGGAGTAAATTTGCTGCTATCTCCGCCAGGAAGCGAGCTAGAGCGCTGAAACTGTGGCTATACGCACTTTCATGAAAACACGCTTCTTTGAGGTTTTAAGCTCAGAACGTGAATCTGTGCATGTTTCTGGCCTGGAAACTGCTTCAGATCACTGTGGAAAGCATATATGGTATCGAATGGTCCTTTGTGCATGTATTGCCATTGGGAAGTGAATATCAGCTTCTGAAGTGAATATATCCACTTTTTAAAAAACTTTCTTTTTTTTTAGTTCTGTGTCAAAAAAGTTCATTCTGTGAGTAACAGTGGAAAAGTAACAGTCATGAGTGAATTTTCACGATATGACTGAATTGGAGTAAATTTGCTGCTATCTCCGCCAAGAAGCGAGCTAGAGCCCTGAAACTGTGGCTATACGCACTTTCATGAAAACACACTTCTTTGAGGTTTTAATCTCGGAACGTGAATCTGTGCATGCTTCTGGCCTGGGAACTGCTTCAGATCACTGTGGAATGCATATATGGTATCAATTGGTGCAATGTGCTTGTCTTGTCATAGGGAAGTGAATATAAGCTTCTGAAGTGAAAATATCCACTTTTTAAAAAACTTTCTTTTTTTTTTAGTTCTGTGTGTCAAAAATGTTCATTCTGTGAGTAACAGTGGAAAAAAAACAGGCATGAGTGAATTGTCACGATATGACTGATTTGGAGTAAATTTGATGCTATCTCCGCCAGGAAGCGAGCGAGAGCGCTGAAACTGTGGCTATACGCACTTTCATGAAAACACGCTTCTTTGAGGTTTTAAGCTCAGAACGTGAATCTGTGCATGTTTCTGGCCTGGGAACTGCTTCAGATCACTGTGGAAAGCATATATGGTATCGAATGGTCCTTTGTGCATGTATTGCCATTGGGAAGTGAATATAAGCTTCTGAAGTGAATATATCCACTTTTTAAAAAACTTTTGTTTTTTTTAGTTCTGTGTGTCAATAATGTTCATTCTGTGAGTAACAGTGGAAAAGTAACAGTCATGAGTGAATTGTCACGATATGACTGAATTGGAGTAAATTTGCTGCTATCTCCGCCAGGAAGCGAGCTAGAGCGCTGAAACTGTGGCTATACGCACTTTCATGAAAACACGCTTCTTTGAGGTTTTAAGCTCGGAACGTGAATCTGTGCATGTTTCTGGCCTGGGAACTGCTTCAGATCACTGTGGAATATATATATATATTATCAATTGGTGCAATGTGCTTGTCTTGTCATAGGGAAGTGAATATAAGCTTCTGAAGTGAAAATATCCACTTTTTAAAAAACTTTCTTTTTTTTTAGTTCTGTGTGTCAAAAATGTTCATTCTGTGAGTAACAGTGTGAAAGTGACAAACATGAGTGAATTGTCACGATATGACTGAATTGGAGTAAATTTGCTGCTATCTCCGCCAGGAAGCGAGCTAGAGCGCTGTAACTGTGGCTATACGCACTTTCATGAAAACACGCTTCTTTGAGGTTTTAAGCTCAGAACGTGAATCTGTGCATGTTTCTGGCCTGGGAACTGCTTCAGATCACTGTGGAAAGCATATATGGTATCGAATGGTCCTTTGTGCATGTATTGCCATTGGGAAGTGAATATAAGCTTCTGAAGTGAATATATCCACTTTTTAAAAAACTTTCGTTTTTTTTAGTTCTGTGTGTCAATAATGTTCATTCTGTGAGTAACAGTGGAAAAGTAACAGTCATGAGTGAATTGTCACGATATGACTGAATTGGAGTAAATTTGCTGCTATCTCCGCCAGGAAGCGAGCTGGAGCGCTGAAAATGTGGCTATACGCACTTTCATGAAAACACGCTTCATTGAGGTTTTAAGCTCGGAACGTGAATCTGTGCATGTTTCTGGCCTGGGAACTGCTTCAGATCACTGTGGAATGCATATATAGTATCAATTGGTGCAATGTGCTTGTCTTGTCATAGGGAAGTGAATATAAGCTTCTGAAGTGAAAATATCCACTTTTTAAAAAACTTTCTTTTTTTTTAGTTCTGTGTGTCAAAAATGTTCATTCTGTGAGTAACAGTGTGAAAGTGACAAACATGAGTGAATTGTCACGATATGACTGAATTGGAGTAAATTTGCTGCTATCTCCGCCAGGAAGCGAGCTAGAGCGCTGTAACTGTGGCTATACGCACTTTCATGAAAACACGCTTCTTTGAAGTTTTAAGCTCAGAACGTGAATCTGTGCATGTTTCTGGCCTGGGAACTGCTTCAGATCACTGTGGAAAGCATATATGGTATCGAATGGTCCTTTGTGCATGTATTGCCATTGGGAAGTGAATATAAGCTTCTGAAGTGAATATATCCACTTTTTAAAAAACTTTCTTTTTTTTTTAGTTCTGTGTGTCAATAATGTTCATTCTGTGAGTAACAGTGGAAAAGTAGCAGTCATGAGTGAATTGTCACGATATGACTGAATTGGAGTAAATTTGCCGCTATCTCCGCCAGGAAGCGAGCTAGAGCGCTGAAACTGTGGCTATACGCACTTTCATGAAAACACGCTTCTTTGAGGTTTTAAGCTCAGAACGTGAATCTGTGCATTTTTCTGGCCTGGGAACTGCTTCAGATCACTGTGGAATGCATATATAGTATCAATTGGTGCAATGTGCTTGTCTTGTCATAGGGAAGTGAATATAAGCTTCTGAAGTGAAAATATCCACTTTTTAAAAAACTTTCTTTTTTTTTAGTTCTGTGTGTCAAAAATGTTCATTCTGTGAGTAACAGTGTGAAAGTGACAAACATGAGTGAATTGTCACGATATGACTGAATTGGAGTAAATTTGCTGCTATCTCCGCCAGGAAGCGAGCTAGAGCGCTGAAACTGTGGCTATACACACTTTCATGAAAACACGCTTCTTTGAGGTTTTAAGCTCAGAACGTGAATCTGTGCATTTTTCTGGCCTGGGAACTGCTTCAGATCACTGTGGAATGCTTATATAGTATCAATTGGTGCAATGTGCTTGTCTTGTCATAGGGAAGTGAATATAAGCTTCTGAAGTGAAAATATCCACTTTTTAAAAAACTTTCTTTTTTTTTAGTTCTGTGTGTCAAAAATGTTCATTCTGTGAGTAACAGTGTGAAAGTGACAAACATGAGTGAATTGTTAGATATGACTGAATTGGAGTAAATTTGCTGCTATCTCCGCCAGGAAGCGAGCTAGAGCGCTGTAACTGTGGCTATACGCACTTTCATGAAAACACGCTTCTTTGAGGTTTTAAGCTCAGAACGTGAATCTGTGCATGTTTCTGGCCTGGGAACTGCTTCAGATCACTGTGGAAAGCATATATGGTATCGAATGGTCCTTTGTGCATGTATTGCCGTTGGGAAGTGAATATAAGCTTCTGAAGTGAATATATCCACTTTTTAAAAAACTTTCTTTTTTTTTAGTTCTGTGTCAAAAAAGTTCATTCTGTGAGTAACAGTGGAAAAGTAACAGTCATGAGTGAATTGTCACGATATGACTGAATTGGAGTAAATTTGCTGCTATCTCCGCCAGGAAGCGAGCTAGAGCCCTGAAACTGTGGCTATACGCACTTTCATGAAAACACACTTCTTTGAGGTTTTAATCTCGGAACGTGAATCTGTGCATGCTTCTGGCCTGGGAACTGCTTCAGATCACTGTGGAATGCATATATGGTATCAATTGGTGCAATGTGCTTGTCTTGTCATAGGGAAGTGAATATATGCTTCTGAAGTGAAAATATCCACTTTTTAAAAAACTTTCTTTTTTTTTTAGTTCTGTGTGTCAAAAATGTTCATTCTGTGAGTAACAGTGGAAAAAAAACAGGCATGAGTGAATTGTCACGATATGACTGATTTGGAGTAAATTTGATGCTATCTCCGCCAGGAAGCGAGCGAGAGCGCTGAAACTGTGGCTATACGCACTTTCATGAAAACACGCTTCTTTAAGGTTTTAAGCTCAGAACGTGAATCTGTGCATGTTTCTGGCCTGGGAACTGCTTCAGATCACTGTGGAAAGCATATATGGTATCGAATGGTCCTTTGTGCATGTATTGCCATTGGGAAGTGAATATAAGCTTCTGAAGTGAATATATTCACTTTTTAAAAAACTTTCTTTTTTTTTTAGTTCTGTGTGTCAATAATGTTCATTCTGTGAGTAACAGTGGAAAAGTAACAGTCATGAGTGAATTGTCACGATATGACTGAATTGGAGTAAATTTGATGCTATCTCCGCCAGGAAGCGAGCTAGAGCGCTGAAACTGGCTATACGCACTTTCATGAAAACACGCTTCTTTGAGGTTTTAAGCTCGGAACGTGAATCTGTGCATGTTTCTGGCCTGGGAACTGCTTCAGATCACTGTGAAATGCATATATGGTATCAATTGGTGCAATGTGCTTGTCTTGTCATAGGGAAGTGAATATAAGCTTCTGAAGTGAAAATATCTACTTTTTAAAAAACTTTCTTTTTTTTTTAGTTCTGTGTGTCAAAAATGTTCATTCTGTGAGTAACAGTGGAAAAAAAACAGGCATGAGTGAATTGTCACGATATGACTGATTTGGAGTAAATTTGATGCTATCTCCGCCAGGAAGCGAGCGAGAGCGCTGAAACTGTGGCTATACGCACTTTCATGAAAACACGCTTCTTTGAGGTTATAAGCTCAGAACGTGAATCTGTGCATGTTTCTGGCCTGGGAACTGCTTCAGATCACTGTGGAAAGCATATATGGTATCGAATGGTCCTTTGTGCATTTATTGCCATTGGGAAGTGAATATAAGCTTCTGAAGTGAATATATCCACTTTTTAAAAAACTTTCTTTTTTTTTTAGTTCTGTGTGTCAATAATGTTCATTCTGTGAGTAACAGTGGAAAAGTAACAGTCATGAGTGAATTGTCACGATATGACTGAATTGGAGTAAATTTGCTGCTATCTCCGCCAGGAAGCGAGCTAGAGCGCTGAAACTGTGGCTATACGCACTTTCATGAAAACACGCTTCTTTGAGGTTTTAAGCTCGGAACGTGAATCTGTGCATGTTTCTGGCCTGGGAACTGCTTCAGATCACTGTGGAATGCATATATAGTATCAATTGGTGCAATGTGCTTGTCTTGTCATAGGGAAGTGAATATAAGCTTCTGAAGTGAAAATATCCACTTTTTAAAAAACTTTCTTTTTTTTTAGTTCTGTGTGTCAAAAATGTTCATTCTGTGAGTAACAGTGTGAAAGTGACAAACATGAGTGAATTGTCACGATATGACTGAATTGGAGTAAATTTGCTGCTATCTCCGCCAGGAAGCGAGCTAGAGCGCTGAAACTGTGGCTATACGCACTTTCATGAAAACACGCTTCTTTGAGGTTTTAAGCTCAGAACGTGAATCTGTGCATGTTTCTGGCCTGGGAACTGCTTCAGATCACTGTGGAATGCATATATAGTTTCAATTGGTGCAATGTGCTTGTCATGTCATAGGGAAGTGAATATAAGCTTCTGAAGTGAAAATATCCACTTTTTAAAAAACTTTCTTTTTTTTTAGTTCTGTGTGTCAAAAATGTTCATTCTGTGAGTAACAGTGTGAAAGTGACAAACATGAGTGAATTGTTAGATATGACTGAATTGGAGTAAATTTGCTGCTATCTCCGCCAGGAAGCGAGCTAGAGCGCTGTAACTGTGGCTATACGCACTTTCATGAAAACACGCTTCTTTGAGGTTTTAAGCTCAGAACGTGAATCTGTGCATGTTTCTGGCCTGGGAACTGCTTCAGATCACTGTGGAATGCATATATGGTATCAATTGGTGCAATGTGCTTGTCTTGTCATAGGGAAGTGAATATAAGCTTCTGAAGTGAAAATATCCACTTTTTAAAAATTATATGACTGAATTGGAGTGAATTTGCTGCTATCTCTGTAAGGAAGCGAGCTAGAGCGCTGAAACTGAGGCTAGACGCACTTTCATGAAAACACGCTTCTTTGAGGTTTTCAGCTCAGAACGTGAATCTGTGCATGTTTCTGGCCTGGGAATTGCTTCAGATCACTGTGCTATGCATATATCGTATCGATTGGTGGAATGTGCATGTCTTGCCATAGGGAAGTGAATATAAGCTTCTGAATTTAAAATATTCACTTTTTAAAAAACTTTCTTTTTTTTATAGTTCTGTGTCAAAAAAGTTCATTCTGTGAGTAACAGTGGAAAAGTAACAGTCATGAGTGAATTGTCACGATATGACTGAATTGGAGTAAATTTGCTGCTATCTCCGCCAGGAAGCGAGCTAGAGCCCTGAAACTGTGGCTATACGCACTTTCATGAAAACACACTTCTTTGAGGTTTTAATCTCGGAACGTGAATCTGTGCATGCTTCTGGCCTGGGAACTGCTTCAGATCACTGTGGAATGCATATATGGTATCAATTGGTGCAATGTGCTTGTCTTGTCATAGGGAAGTGAATATAAGCTTCTGAAGTGAAAATATCCACTTTTTAAAAAACTTTCTTTTTTTTTTAGTTCTGTGTGTCAAAAATGTTCATTCTGTGAGTAACAGTGGAAAAAAAACAGGCATGAGTGAATTGTCACGATATGACTGATTTGGAGTAAATTTGATGCTATCTCCGCCAGGAAGCGAGCGAGAGCGCTGAAACTGTGGCTATACGCACTTTCATGAAAACACGCTTCTTTGAGGTTTTAAGCTCAGAACGTGAATCTGTGCATGTTTCTGGCCTGGGAACTGCTTCAGATCACTGTGGAAAGCATATATGGTATCGAATGGTCCTTTGTGCATGTATTGCCATTGGGAAGTGAATATAAGCTTCTGAAGTGAATATATCCACTTTTTAAAAAACTTTCTTTTTTTTTTAGTTCTGTGTGTCAATAATGCTCATTCTGTGAGTAACAGTGGAAAAGTAACAGTCATGAGTGAATTGTCACGATATGACTGAATTGGAGTAAATTTGCTGCTATCTCCGCCAGGAAGCGAGCTAGAGCGCTGTAACTGTGGCTATACGCACTTTCATGAAAACACGCTTCTTTGAGGTTTTAAGCTCAGAACGTGAATCTGTGCATGTTTCTGGCCTGGGAACTGCTTCAGATCACTGTGGAAAGCATATATGGTATCGAATGGTCCTTTGTGCATGTATTGCCATTGGGAAGTGAATATAAGCTTCTGAAGTGAATATATCCACTTTTTAAAAAACTTTCGTTTTTTTTAGTTCTGTGTGTCAATAATGTTCATTCTGTGAGTAACAGTGGAAAAGTAACAGTCATGAGTGAATTGTCACGATATGACTGAATTGGAGTAAATTTGCTGCTATCTCCGCCAGGAAGCGAGCTAGAGCGCTGTAACTGTGGCTATACGCACTTTCATGAAAACACGCTTCTTTGAGGTTTTAAGCTCAGAACGTGAATCTGTGCATGTTTCTGGCCTGGGAACTGCTTCAGATCACTGTGGAAAGCATATATGGTATCGAATGGTCCTTTGTGCATGTATTGCCATTGGGAAGTGAATATAAGCTTCTGAAGTGAAAATATCCACTTTTTAAAAAACTTTCTTTTTTTTTTAGTTCTGTGTGTCAAAAATGTTCATTCTGTGAGTAACAGTGGAAAAGTAACAGTCATGAGTGAATTGTCACGATATGACTGAATTGGAGTAAATTTGCTGCTATCTCCGCCAGGAAGCGAGCTAGAGCGCTGAAACTGTGGCTATACGCACTTTCATGAAAACACGCTTCTTTGAGGTTTTAAGCTCAGAACGTGAATCTGTGCATTTTTCTGGCCTGGGAACTGCTTCAGATCACTGTGGAATGCTTATATAGTATCAATTGGTGCAATGTGCTTGTCTTGTCATAGGGAAGTGAATATAAGCTTCTGAAGTGAAAATATCCACTTTTTAAAAAACTTTCTTTTTTTTTAGTTCTGTGTGTCAAAAATGTTCATTCTGTGAGTAACAGTGTGAAAGTGACAAACATGAGTGAATTGTTAGATATGACTGAATTGGAGTAAATTTGCTGCTATCTCCGCCAGGAAGCGAGCTAGAGCGCTGTAACTGTGGCTATACGCACTTTCATGAAAACACGCTTCTTTGAGGTTTTAAGCTCAGAACGTGAATCTGTGCATGTTTCTGGCCTGGGAACTGCTTCAGATCACTGTGGAAAGCATATATGGTATCGAATGGTCCTTTGTGCATGTATTGCCGTTGGGAAGTGAATATAAGCTTCTGAAGTGAATATATCCACTTTTTAAAAAACTTTCTTTTTTTTTAGTTCTGTGTCAAAAAAGTTCATTCTGTGAGTAACAGTGGAAAAGTAACAGTCATGAGTGAATTGTCACGATATGACTGAATTGGAGTAAATTTGCTGCTATCTCCGCCAGGAAGCGAGCTAGAGCCCTGAAACTGTGGCTATACGCACTTTCATGAAAACACACTTCTTTGAGGTTTTAATCTCGGAACGTGAATCTGTGCATGCTTCTGGCCTGGGAACTGCTTCAGATCACTGTGGAATGCATATATGGTATCAATTGGTGCAATGTGCTTGTCTTGTCATAGGGAAGTGAATATATGCTTCTGAAGTGAAAATATCCACTTTTTAAAAAACTTTCTTTTTTTTTTAGTTCTGTGTGTCAAAAATGTTCATTCTGTGAGTAACAGTGGAAAAAAAACAGGCATGAGTGAATTGTCACGATATGACTGATTTGGAGTAAATTTGATGCTATCTCCGCCAGGAAGCGAGCGAGAGCGCTGAAACTGTGGCTATACGCACTTTCATGAAAACACGCTTCTTTGAGGTTTTAAGCTCGGAACGTGAATCTGTGCATGTTTCTGGCCTGGGAACTGCTTCAGATCACTGTGGAATGCATATATAGTATCAATTGGTGCAATGTGCTTCATTTGTCATAGGGAAGTGAATATAAGCTTCTGAAGTGAAAATATCCACTTTTTAAAAAACTTTCTTTTTTTTTAGTTCTGTGTGTCAAAATAGTTCATTCTGTGAGTAACAGTGTGAAAGTGACAAACATGAGTGAATTGTCACGATATGACTGAATTCGAGTAAATTTGCTGCTATCTCCGCCAGGAAGCGAGCTAGAGCGCTGTAACTGTGGCTATACGCACTTTCATGAAAACACGCTTCTTTGAGGTTTTAAGCTCAGAACGTGAATCTGTGCATGTTTCTGGCTTGGGAACTGCTTCAGATCACTGTGGAATGCATATATGGTATCAATTGGTGCAATGTGCTTGTCTTGTCATAGGGAAGTGAATATAAGCTTCTTAAGTGAAAATATCCACTTTTTAAAAAACTTTCTTTTTTTTTAGTTCTGTGTGTCAAAAATGTTCATTCTGTGAGTAACAGTGTGAAAGTGACAAACATGAGTGAATTGTCACGATATGACTGAATTCGAGTAAATTTGCTGCTATCTCCGCCAGGAAGCGAGCTAGAGCGCTGTAACTGTGGCTATACGCACTTTCATGAAAACACGCTTCTTTGAGGTTTTAAGCTCAGAACGTGAATCTGTGCATGTTTCTGGCCTGGGAACTGCTTCAGATCACTGTGGAAAGCATATATGGTATCGAATGGTCCTTTGTGCATGTATTGCCATTGGGAAGTGAATATTAGCTTCTGAAGTGAATATATCCACTTTTTAAAAAACTTTCTTTTTTTTTAGTTCTGTGTGTCAATAATGTTCATTCTGTGAGTAACAGTGGAAAAGTAACAGTCATGAGTGAATTGTCACGATATGACTGAATTGGAGTAAATTTGCTGCTATCTCCGCCAGGAAGCGAGCTAGAGCGCTGTAACTGTGGCTATACGCACTTTCATGAAAACACGCTTCTTTGAGGTTTTAAGCTCAGAACGTGAATCTGTGCATGTTTCTGGCCTGGGAACTGCTTCAGATCACTGTGGAAAGCATATATGGTATCGAATGGTCCTTTGTGCATGTATTGCCATTGGGAAGTGAATATAAGCTTCTGAAGTGAATATATCCACTTTTTAAAAAACTTTCTTTTTTTTTAGTTCTGTGTGTCAATAATGTTCATTCTGTGAGTAACAGTGGAAAAGTAACAGTCATGAGTGAATTGTCACGATATGACTGAATTGGAGTAAATTTGCTGCTATCTCCGCCAGGAAGCGAGCTAGAGCGCTGAAACTGTGGCTATACGCACTTTCATGAAAACACGCTTCTTTGAGGTTTTAAGCTCGGAACGTGAATCTGTGCATGTTTCTGGCCTGGGAACTGCTTCAGATCACTGTGGAATGCATATATAGTATCAATCGGTGCAATGTGCTTGTCTTGTCATAGGGAAGTGAATATAAGCTTCTGAAGTGAAAATATCCACTTTTTAAAAAACTTTCTTTTTTTTTAGTTCTGTGTGTCAAAAATGTTCATTCTGTGAGTAACAGTGTGAAAGTGACAAACATGAGTGAATTGTCACGATATGACTGAATTGGAGTAAATTTGCTGCTATCTCCGCCAGGAAGCGAGCTAGAGCGCTGTAACTGTGGCTATACGCACTTTCATGAAAACACGCTTCTTTGAGGTTTTAAGCTCAGAACGTGAATCTGTGCATGTTTCTGGCCTGGGAACTGCTTCAGATCACTGTGGAAAGCATATATGGTATCGAATGGTCCTTTGTGCATGTATTGCCATTGGGAAGTGAATATAAGCTTCTGAAGTGAATATATCCACTTTTTAAAAAACTTTCTTTTTTTTTTTAGTTCTGTGTGTCAATAATGTTCATTCTGTGAGTAACAGTGGAAAAGTAACAGTCATGAGTGAATTGTCACGATATGACTGAATTGGAGTAAATTTGCTGCTATCTCCGCCAGGAAGCGAGCTAGAGCGCTGAAACTGTGGTTATACGCACTTTCATGAAAACACGCTTCTTTGAGGTTTTAAGCTCGGAACGTGAATCTGTGCATGTTTCTGGCCTGGGAACTGCTTCAGATCACTGTGGAATGCATATATAGTATCAATCGGTGCAATGTGCTTGTCTTGTCATAGGGAAGTGAATATAAGCTTCTGAAGTGAAAATATCCACTTTTTAAAAAACTTTCTTTTTTTTAGTTCTGTGTGTCAAAAATGTTCATTCTGTGAGTAACAGTGTGAAAGTGACAAACATGAGTGAATTGTCACGATATGACTGAATTCGAGTAAATTTGCTGCTATCTCCGCCAGGAAGCGAGCTAGAGCGCTGTAACTGTGGCTATACGCACTTTCATGAAAACACGCTTCTTTGAGGTTTTAAGCTCAGAACGTGAATCTGTGCATGTTTCTGGCCTGGGAACTGCTTCAGATCACTGTGGAAAGCATATATGGTATCGAATGGTCCTTCGTCCATGTATTGCCATTGGGAAGTGAATATAAGCTTCTGAAGTGAATATATCCACTTTTTAAAAAACTTTTTTTTTTTTTAGTTCTGTGTGTCAATAATGTTCATTCTCTGAGTAACAGTGGAAAAGTAACAGTCATGAGTGAATTGTCACGATATGACTGAATTGGAGTAAATTTGCTGCTATCTCCGCCAGGAAGCGAGCTAGAGCGCTGAAACTGTGGCTATACGCACTTTCATGAAAACACGCTTCTTTGAGGTTTTAAGCTCGGAACGTGAATCTGTGCATGTTTCTGGCCTGGGAACTGCTTCAGATCACTGTGGAATGCATATATAGTATCAATCGGTGCAATGTGATTGTCTTATCATAGGGAAGTGAATATAAGCTTCTGAAGTGAAAATATCCACTTTTTAAAAAACTTTCTTTTTTTTTAGTTCTGTGTGTCAAAAATGTTCATTCTGTGAGTAACAGTGTGAAAGTGACAAACATGAGTGAATTGTCACGATATGACAGAATTGGAGTAAATTTGCTGCTATCTCCGCCAGGAAGCGAGCTAGAGTGCTGTAACTGTGGCTATACGCACTTTCATGAAAACACGCTTCTTTGAGGTTTGAAGCCTCAGAACGTGAATCTGTGCATGTTTCTGGCACGGGAAATGTTTCAGATCACTGTGGAAAGCATATATGGTATCGAATGGTCCTTTGTGCATGTATTGCCATTGGGAAGTGAATATAAGCTTCTGAAGTGAATATATCCACTTTTTAAAAAACTTTCTTTTTTTATTTCTGTGTCAAAAATGTTCATTCTGTGAGTAACAGTGGAAAAGTAACAGTCATGAGTGAATTGTCACGATATGACTGAATTGGAGTAAATTTGCTGCTATCTCCGCCAGGAAGCGAGCTCGAGCCCTGAAACTGTGGCTATACGCACTTTCATGAAAACACACTTCTTTGAGGTTTTAATCTCGGAACGTGAATCTGTGCATGCTTCTGGCCTGGGAACTGCTTCAGATCACTGTTGAATGCATATATGGTATCAATTGGTGCAATGTGCTTGTCTTGTCATAGGGAAGTGAATATAAGCTTCTGAAGTGAAAATATCCACTTTTTAAAAAACTTTCTTTTTTTTTAGTTCTGTGTGTCAAAAATGTTCATTCTGTGAGTAACAGTGGAAAAAAAACAGGCATGAGTGAATTGTCACGATATGACTGATTTGGAGTTAATTTGATGCTATCTCCGCCAGGAAGCGATCTAGAGCGCTGAAACTGTGGCTATACGCACTTTCATGAAAACACGCTTCTTTGAGGTTTTAAGCTCGGAACGTGAATCTGTGCATGTTTCTGGCCTGGGAACTGCTTCAGATCACTGTGGAATGCATATATAGTATCAATCGGTGCAATGTGCTTGTCTTGTCATAGGGAAGTGAATATAAGCTTCTGAAGTGAAAATATCCACTTTTTAAAAAACTTTCTTTTTTTTTAGTTCTGTGTGTCAAAAATGTTCATTCTGTGAGTAACAGTGTGAAAGTGACAAACATGAGTGAATTGTCACGATATGACTGAATTGGAGTAAATTTGCTGCTATCTCCGCCAGGAAGCGAGCTAGAGCGCTGTAACTGTGGCTATACGCACTTTCATGAAAACACGCTTCTTTGAGGTTTTAAGCTCAGAACGTGAATCTGTGCATGTTTCTGGCCTGGGAACTGCTTCAGATCACTGTGGAAAGCATATATGGTATCGAATGGTCCTTTGTGCATGTATTGCCATTGGGAAGTGAATATAAGCTTCTGAAGTGAATATATCCACTTTTTAAAAAACTTTCTTTTTTTTTTTAGTTCTGTGTGTCAATAATGTTCATTCTGTGAGTAACAGTGGAAAAGTAACAGTCATGAGTGAATTGTCACGATATGACTGAATTGGAGTAAATTTGCTGCTATCTCCGCCAGGAAGCGAGCTAGAGCGCTGAAACTGTGGTTATACGCACTTTCATGAAAACACGCTTCTTTGAGGTTTTAAGCTCGGAACGTGAATCTGTGCATGTTTCTGGCCTGGGAACTGCTTCAGATCACTGTGGAATGCATATATAGTATCGAATGGTCCTTTGTCCATGTATTGCCATTGGGAAGTGAATATAAGCTTCTGAAGTGAATATATCCACTTTTTAAAAAACTTTCTTTTTTTTTAGTTCTGTGTGTCAATAATGTTCATTCTGTGAGTAACAGTGGAAAAGTAACAGTCATGAGTGAATTGTCACGATATGACTGAATTGGAGTAAATTTGCTGCTATCTCCGCCAGGAAGCGAGCTAGAGCGCTGAAACTGTGGCTATACGCACTTTCATGAAAACACGCTTCTTTGAGGTTTTAAGCTCGGAACGTGAATCTGTGCATGTTTCTGGCCTGGGAACTGCTTCAGATCACTGTGGAATGCATATATAGTATCAATCGGTGCAATGTGATTGTCTTATCATAGGGAAGTGAATATAAGCTTCTGAAGTGAAAATATCCACTTTTTAAAAAACTTTCTTTTTTTTTAGTTCTGTGTGTCAAAAATGTTCATTCTGTGAGTAACAGTGTGAAAGTGACAAACATGAGTGAATTGTCACGATATGACAGAATTGGAGTAAATTTGCTGCTATCTCCGCCAGGAAGCGAGCTAGAGTGCTGTAACTGTGGCTATACGCACTTTCATGAAAACACGCTTCTTTGAGGTTTGAAGCCTCAGAACGTGAATCTGTGCATGTTTCTGGCACGGGAAATGTTTCAGATCACTGTGGAAAGCATATATGGTATCGAATGGTCCTTTGTGCATGTATTGCCATTGGGAAGTGAATATAAGCTTCTGAAGTGAATATATCCACTTTTTAAAAAACTTTCTTTTTTTTATTTCTGTGTCAAAAATGTTCATTCTGTGAGTAACAGTGGAAAAGTAACAGTCATGAGTGAATTGTCACGATATGACTGAATTGGAGTAAATTTGCTGCTATCTCCGCCAGGAAGCGAGCTCGAGCCCTGAAACTGTGGCTATACGCACTTTCATGAAAACACACTTCTTTGAGGTTTTAATCTCGGAACGTGAATCTGTGCATGCTTCTGGCCTGGGAACTGCTTCAGATCACTGTTGAATGCATATATGGTATCAATTGGTGCAATGTGCTTGTCTTGTCATAGGGAAGTGAATATAAGCTTCTGAAGTGAAAATATCCACTTTTTAAAAAACTTTCTTTTTTTTTAGTTCTGTGTGTCAAAAATGTTCATTCTGTGAGTAACAGTGGAAAAAAAACAGGCATGAGTGAATTGTCACGATATGACTGATTTGGAGTTAATTTGATGCTATCTCCACCAGGAAGCGATCAAGAGCGCTGAAACTGTGGCTATACGCACTTTCATGAAAACACGCTTCTTTGAGGTTTTAAGCTCGGAACGTGAATCTGTGCATGTTTCTGGCCTGGGAACTGCTTCAGATCACTGTGGAATGCATATGTAGTATCAATTGGTGCAATGTGCTTGTCTTGTCATAGGGAAGTGAATACAAGCTTCTGAAGTGAAAATATCCACTTTTTAAAAAACTTTCTTTTTTTTTAGTTCTGTGTGTCAGAAATGTTCATTCTGTGAGTAACAGTGTGAAAGTGACAAACATGAGTGAATTGTCACGATATGACTGAATTGGAGTAAATTTGCTGCTATCTCCGCCAGGAAGCTAGCTAGAGCGCTGTAACTGTGGCTGTACGCACTTTCATGAAAACACGCTTCTTTGAGGTTTTAAGCTCGGAACGTGAATCTGTGCATGTTTCTGGCCTGGGAACTGCTTCAGATCACTGTGGAATGCATATATAGTATCAATTGGTGCAATGTGCTTGTCTTGTCATAGGGAAGTGAATATAAGCTTCTGAAGTGAAAATATCCACTTTTTAAAAAACTTTCTTTTTTTTTAGTTCTGTGTGTCAAAAATGTTCATTCTGTGAGTAACAGTGTGAAAGTGACAAACATGAGTGAATTGTCACGATATGACTGAATTGGAGTAAATTTGCTGCTATCTCCGCCAGGAAGCGAGCTAGAGCGCTGTAACTGTGGCTATACGCACTTTCATGAAAACACACTTCTTTGAGGTTTTAATCTCGGAACGTGAATCTGTGCATGCTTCTGGCCTTGGAACTGCTTCAGATCACTGTGGAAAGCATATATGGTATCGAATGGTCCTTTGTGCATGTATTGCCATTGGGAAGTGAATATAAGCTTCTGAAGTGAATATATCCACTTTTTAAAAAACTTTCTTTTTTTTTAGTTCTGTGTCAAAAATGTTCATTCTGTGAGTAACAGTGGAAAAGTAACAGTCATGAGTGAATTGTCACGATATGACTGAATTGGAGTAAATTTGCTGCTATCTCCGCCAGGAAGCGAGCTAGAGCCCTGAAACTGTGGCTATACGCACTTTCATGAAAACACACTTCTTTGAGGTTTTAATCTCGGAACGTGAATCTGTGCATGCTTCTGGCCTGGGAACTGCTTCAGATCACTGTGGAATGCATAGATGGTATCAATTGGTGCAATGTGCTTGTCTTGTCATAGGGAAGTGAATATAAGCTTCTGAAGTGAAAATATCCACTTTTTAAAAAACTTTTTTTTTTTAGTTCTGTGTGTCAAAAATGTTCATTCTGTGAGTAACAGTGGAAAAAAAACATGCATGAGTGAATTGTCACGATATGACTGATTTGGAGTAAATTTGATGCTATCTCCGCCAGGAAGCGAGCTAGAGCGCTGTAACTGTGGCTATACGCACTTTCATGAAAACACGCTTCTTTGAGGTTTTAAGCTCAGAACGTGAATCTGTGCATGTTTCTGGCCTGGGAACTGCTTCAGATCACTGTGGAATGCATATGTAGTATCAATTGGTGCAATGTGCTTGTCTTGTCATAGGGAAGTGAATACAAGCTTCTGAAGTGAAAATATCCACTTTTTAAAAAACTTTCTTTTTTTTTAGTTCTGTGTGTCAGAAATGTTCATTCTGTGAGTAACAGTGTGAAAGTGACAAACATGAGTGAATTGTCACGATATGACTGAATTGGAGTAAATTTGCTGCTATCTCCGCCAGGAAGCTAGCTAGAGCGCTGTAACTGTGGCTGTACGCACTTTCATGAAAACACGCTTCTTTGAGGTTTTAAGCTCGGAACGTGAATCTGTGCATGTTTCTGGCCTGGGAACTGCTTCAGATCACTGTGGAATGCATATATAGTATCAATTGGTGCAATGTGCTTGTCTTGTCATAGGGAAGTGAATATAAGCTTCTGAAGTGAAAATATCCACTTTTTAAAAAACTTTCTTTTTTTTTAGTTCTGTGTGTCAAAAATGTTCATTCTGTGAGTAACAGTGTGAAAGTGACAAACATGAGTGAATTGTCACGATATGACTGAATTGGAGTAAATTTGCTGCTATCTCCGCCAGGAAGCGAGCTAGAGCCCTGAAACTGTGGCTATACGCACTTTCATGAAAACACACTTCTTTGAGGTTTTAATCTCGGAACGTGAATCTGTGCATGCTTCTGGCCTGGGAACTGCTTCAGATCACAATGGAAAGCATATATGGTATCGAATGGTCCTTTGTGCATGTATTGCCATTGGGAAGTGAATATAAGCTTCTGAAGTGAATATATCCACTTTTTAAAAAACTTTCTTTTTTTTTAGTTCTGTGTCAAAAATGTTCATTCTGTGAGTAACAGTGGAAAAGTAACAGTCATGAGTGAATTGTCACGATATGACTGAATTGGAGTAAATTTGCTGCTATCTCCGCCAGGAAGCGAGCTAGAGCCCTGAAACTGTGGCTATACGCACTTTCATGAAAACACACTTCTTTGAGGTTTTAATCTCGGAACGTGAATCTGTGCATGCTTCTGGCCTGGGAACTGCTTCAGATCACTGTGGAATGCATATATGGTATCAATTGGTGCAATGTGCTTGTCTTGTCATAGGGAAGTGAATATAAGCTTCTGAAGTGAAAATATCCACTTTTTAAAAAACTTTTTTTTTTTAGTTCTGTGTGTCAAAAATGTTCATTCTGTGAGTAACAGTGGAAAAAAAACATGCATGAGTGAATTGTCACGATATGACTGATTTGGAGTAAATTTGATGCTATCTCCGCCAGGAAGCGAGCTAGAGCGCTGTAACTGTGGCTATACGCACTTTCATGAAAACACGCTTCTTTGAGGTTTTAAGCTCAGAACGTGAATCTGTGCATGTTTCTGGCCTGGGAACTGCTTCAGATCACTGTGGAAAGCATATATGGTATCGAATGGTCCTTTGTGCATGTATTGCCATTGGGAAGTGAATATAAGCTTCTGAAGTGAATATATCCACTTTTTAAAAAACTTTCTTTTTTTTTAGTTCTGTGTCAAAAATGTTCATTCTGTGAGTAACAGTGGAAAAGTAACAGTCATGAGTGAATTGTCACGATATGACTGAATTGGAGTAAATTTGCTGCTATCTCCGCCAGGAAGCGAGCTAGAGCCCTGAAACTGTGGCTATACGCACTTTCATGAAAACACACTTCTTTGAGGTTTTAATCTCGGGACGTGAATCTGTGCATGCTTCTGGCCTGGGAACTGCTTCAGATCACTGTGGAATGCATATATGGTATCGAATGGTCCTTTGTGCATGTATTGCCATTGGGAAGTGAATATAAGCTTCTGAAGTGAATATATCCACTTTTTAAAAAACTTTCTTTTTTTTATTTCTGTGTGTCAATAATGTTCATTCTGTGAGTAACAGTGGAAAAGTAACAGCCATGAGTGAATTGTCACGATATGACTGAATTGGAGTAAAGTTGCTGCTATCTCCGCCAGGAAGCGAGCTAGAGCGCTGAAACTGTGGCTATACGCACTTTCATGAAAACGCGCTTCTTTGAGGTTTTAAGCTCGGAACGTGAATCTGTGCACGTTTCTGGCCTGGGAACTGCTTCAGATCACTGTGGAATGCATATATAGTATCAATCGGTGCAATGTGCTTGTCTTGTCATAGGGAAGTGAATATAAGCTTCTGAAGTGAAAATATCCACTTTCTAAAAAAATTTTTTTTTTTAGTTCTGTGTGTCAAAAATGTTCATTCTGTGAGTAACAGTGTGAAAGTGACAAACATGAGTGAATTGTCACGATATGACTGAATTGGAGTTAATTTTCTGCTACCTCCACCAGGAAGCGAGCTAGAGCGCTGTAACTGTGGCTATACGCACTTTCATGAAAACACGCTTCTTTGAGGTTTTAAGCTCAGAACGTGAATCTGTGCATGTTTCTGGCCTGGGAACTGCTTCAGATCACTGTGGAAAGCATATATGGTATCGAATGGTCCTTTGTGCATCTATTGCCATTGGGAAGTGAATATAAGCTTCTGAAGTGAATATATCCACTTTTTAAAAAACTTTCTTTTTTTTTTAGTTCTGTGTGTCAAACATGTTCATTCTGTGAGTAACAGTGAAAAAGTAACAGTCATGAGTGAATTGTCACGATATGACTGAATTGGAGTAAATTTGCTGCTATCTCCGCCAGGAAGCGAGCTAGAGCGCTGAAACTGTGGCTATACGCACTTTCATAAAAACACGCTTCTTTGAGGTTTTAAGCTCGGAACGTGAATCTGTGCATGTTTCTGGCCTGGGAACTGCTTCAGATCACTGTGGAATGCATATATAGTATCAATTGGTGCAATGTGCTTGTCTTGTCATAGGGAAGTGAATATAAGCTTCTGAAGTGAAAATATCCACTTTTTAAAAAACTTTCTTTTTTTTTTAGTTCTGTGTGTCAAAAATGTTCATTCTGTGAGTAACAGTGTGAAAGTGACAAACATGAGTGAATTGTCACGATATGACAGAATTGGAGTAAATTTGCTGCTATCTCCGCCAGGAAGCGAGCTAGAGCGCTGTAACTGTGGCTATACGCACTTTCATGAAAACACGCTTCTTTGAGGTTTTAAGCTCAGAACGTGAATCTGTGCATGTTTCTGGCCTGGGAACTGCTTCAGATCACTGTGGAAAGCATATATGGTATCGAATGGTCCTTTGTGCATGTATTGCCATTGGGAAGTGAATATAAGCTTCTGAAGTGAATATATCCACTTTTTAAAAAACTTTCTTTTTTTTTTAGTTCTGTGTGTCAATAATGTTCATTCTGTGAGTAACAGTGGAAAAGTAACAGTCATGAGTGAATTGTCACGATATGACTGAATTGGAGTAAATTTGCTGCTATCTCCGCCAGGAAGCGAGCTAGAGCGCTGAAACTGTGGCTATACGCACTTTCATGAAAACACGCTTCTTTGAGGTTTTAAGCTCGGAACGTGAATCTGTGCATGTTTCTGGCCTGGGAACTGCTTCAGATCACTGTGGAATGCATATATAGTATCAATTGGTGGAATGTGCTTGTCTTGTCATAGGGAAGTGAATATAAGCTTCTGAAGTGAAAATATCCACTTTTTAAAAAACTTTCTTTTTTTTTAGTTCTGTGTGTCAAAAATGTTCATTCTGTGAGTAACAGTGTGAAAGTGACAAACATGAGTGAATTGTCACGATATGACTGAATTGGAGTAAATTTGCTGCTATCTCCGCCAGGAAGCGAGCTAGAGCGCTGTAACTGTGGCTATACGCACTTTCATGAAAACATGCTTCTTTGAGGTTTTAAGCTCAGAACGTGAATCTGTGCATGTTTCTGGCCTGGGAACTGCTTCAGATCACTGTGGAAAGCATATATGGTATCGAATGGTCCTTTGTGCATCTATTGCCATTGGGAAGTGAATATAAGCTTCTGAAGTGAATATATCCACTTTTTAAAAAACTTTCTTTTTTTTTTAGTTCTGTGCGTCAAAAATGTTCATTCTGTGAGTAACAGTGGAAAAGTAACAGTCATGAGTGAATTGTCACGATATGACTGAATTGGAGTAAATTTGCTGCTATCTCCGCCAGGAAGCGAGCTAGAGCGCTGAAACTTTGGCTATACGCACTTTCATAAAAACACGCTTCTTTGAGGTTTTAAGCTCGGAACGTGAATCTGTGCATGTTTCTGGCCTGGGAACTGCTTCAGATCACTGTGGAATGCATATATAGTATCAATTGGTGCAATGTGCTTGTCTTGTCATAGGGAAGTGAATATAAGCTTCTGAAGTGAAAATATCCACTTTTTAAAAAACTTTCTTTTTTTTTTAGTTCTGTGTGTCAAAAATGTTCATTCTGTGAGTAACAGTGTGAAAGTGACAAACATGAGTGAATTGTCACGATATGACAGAATTGGAGTAAATTTGCTGCTATCTCCGCCAGGAAGCGAGCTAGAGCGCTGAAACTGTGGCTATACGCACTTTCATGAAAACACGCTTCTTTGAGGTTTTAAGCTCGGAACGTGAATCTGTGCATGTTTCTGGCCTGGGAACTGCTTCAGATCACTGTGGAATGCATATATAGTATCAATTGGTGGAATGTGCTTGTCTTGTCATAGGGAAGTGAATATAAGCTTCTGAAGTGAAAATATCCACTTTTTAAAAAACTTTCTTTTTTTTTAGTTCTGTGTGTCAAAAATGTTCATTCTGTGAGTAACAGTGTGAAAGTGACAAACATGAGTGAATTGTCACGATATGACTGAATTGGAGTAAATTTGCTGCTATCTCCGCCAGGAAGCGAGCTAGAGCGCTGTAACTGTGGCTATACGCACTTTCATGAAAACACGCTTCTTTGAGGTTTTAAGCTCAGAACGTGAATCTGTGCATGTTTCTGGCCTGGGAACTGCTTCAGATCACTGTGGAAAGCATATATGGTATCGAATGGTCCTTTGTGCATGTATTGCCATTGGGAAGTGAATATAAGCTTCTGAAGTGAATATATCCACTTTTTAAAAAACTTTCTTTTTTTTTTTAGTTCTGTGTGTCAAAAATGTTCATTCTGTGAGTAACAGTGGAAAAGTAACAGTCATGAGTGAATTGTCACGATATGACTGAATTGGAGTAAATTTGCTTCTATCTCCGCCAGGAAGCGAGCTAGAGCCCTGAAACTATGGCTATACGCACTTTCATGAAAACACACTTCTTTGAGTTTTTAATCTCGGAACGTGAATCTGTGCATGCTTCTGGCCTGGGAACTGCTTCAGATCACTGTGGAATGCATATATGGTATCAATTGGTGCAATGTGCTTGTCTTGTCATAGGGAAGTGAATATAAGCTTCTGAAGTGAAAATATCCACTTTTTAAAAAACTTTTTTTTTTTAGTTCTGTGTGTCAAAAATGTTCATTCTGTGAGTAACAGTGGAAAAAAAATAGGCATGAGTGAATTGTCACGATATGACTGATTTGGAGTAAATTTGATGCTATCTCCGCGAGGAAGCGAGCTAGAGCGCTGTAACTGTGGCTATATGCACTTTCATGAAAACACGCTTCTTTGAGGTTTTAAGCTCAGAACGTGAATCTGTGCATGTTTCTGGCCTGGGAACTGCTTCAGATCACGGTGGAAAGCATGAATGGTATCGAATGGTCCTTTGTGCATGTATTGCCATTGGGAAGTGAATATAAGCTTCTGAAGTGAATATATCCACTTTTTAAAAAACTTTCTTTTTTTTAGTTCTGTGTGTCAATAATGTTCATTCTGTGAGTAACAGTGGAAAAGTAACAGCCATGAGTGAATTGTCACGATATGACTAAATTGGAGTAAAGTTGCTGCTATCTCCGCCAGGAAGCGAGCTAGAGCGCTGAAACTGTGGCTATACGCACTTTCATAAAAACACGCTTCTTTGAGGTTTTAAGCTCGGAACGTGAATCTGTGCATGTTTCTGGCCTGGGAACTGCTTCAGATCACTGTGGAATGCATATATAGTATCAATTGGTGCAATGTGCTTGTCTTGTCATAGGGAAGTGAATATAAGCTTCTGAAGTGAAAATATCCACTTTTTAAAAAACTTTCTTTTTTTTTTAGTTCTGTGTGTCAAAAATGTTCATTCTGTGAGTAACAGTGTGAAAGTGACAAACATGAGTGAATTGTCACGATATGACAGAATTGGAGTAAATTTGCTGCTATCTCCGCCAGGAAGCGAGCTAGAGCGCTGTAACTGTGGCTATACGCACTTTCATGAAAACACGCTTCTTTGAGGTTTTAAGCTCAGAACGTGAATCTGTGCATGTTTCTGGCCTGGGAACTGCTTCAGATCACTGTGGAAAGCATATATGGTATCGAATGGTCCTTTGTGCATGTATTGCCATTGGGAAGTGAATATAAGCTTCTGAAGTGAATATATCCACTTTTTAAAAAACTTTCTTTTTTTTTTTAGTTCTGTGTGTCAATAATGTTCATTCTGTGAGTAACAGTGGAAAAGTAACAGTCATGAGTGAATTGTCACGATATGACTGAATTGGAGTAAATTTGCTGCTATCTCCGCCAGGAAGCGAGCTAGAGCGCTGAAACTGTGGCTCCACGCACTTTCATGAAAACACGCTTCTTTGAGGTTTTAAGCTCGGAACGTGAATCTGTGCATGTTTCTGGCCTGGGAACTGCTTTAGATCACTGTGGAATGCATATATAGTATCAATTGGTGCAATGTGCTTGTCTTGTCATAGGGAAGTGAATATAAGCTTCTGAAGTGAATATATCCACTTTTTAAAAAACTTTCTTTTTTTTTAGTTCTGTGTGTCAAAAATGTTCATTCTGTGAGTAACAGTGTGAAAGTGACAAACATGAGTGAATTGTCACGATATGACTGAATTGGAGTAAATTTGCTGCTATCTCCGCCAGGAAGCGAGCTAGAGCGCTGTAACTGTGGCTATACGCACTTTCATGAAAACACGCTTCTTTGAGGTTTTAAGCTCAGAACGTGAATCTGTGCATGTTTCTGGCCTGGGAACTGCTTCAGATCACTGTGGAAAGCATATATGGTATCGAATGGTCCTTTGTGCATGTATTGCCATTGGGAAGTGAATATAAGCTTCTGAAGTGAATATATCCACTTTTTAAAAAACTTTCTTTTTTTTTTTAGTTCTGTGTGTCAATAATGTTCATTCTGTGAGTAACAGTGGAAAAGTAACAGTCATGAGTGAATTGTCACGATATGACTGAATTGGAGTAAATTTGCTGCTATCTCCGCCAGGAAGCGAGCTAGAGCGCTGAAACTGTGGCTCCACGCACTTTCATGAAAACACGCTTCTTTGAGGTTTTAAGCTCGGAACGTGAATCTGTGCATGTTTCTGGCCTGGGAACTGCTTCAGATCACTGTGGAATGCATATATAGTATCAATTGGTGCAATGTGCTTGTCTTGTCATAGGGAAGTGAATATAAGCTTCTGAAGTGAAAATATCCACTTTTTAAAAAACTTTCTTTTTTTTTAGTTCTGTGTGTCAAAAATGTTCATTCTGTGAGTAACAGTGTGAAAGTGACAAACATGAGTGAATAGTCACGATATGACTGAATTGGAGTAAATTTGCTGCTATCTCCGCCAGGAAGCCAGGTAGAGCGCTGTAACTGTGGCTATACGCACTTTCATGAAAACACGCTTCTTTGAGGTTTCAAGCTCAGAACGTGAATCTGTGCAAGTTTCTGGCCTGGGAACTGCTTCAGATCACTGTGGAAAGCATATATGGTATCGAATGGTCCTTTGTGCATGTATTGCCATTGGGAAGTGAATATAAGCTTCTGAAGTGAATATATCCACTTTTTAAAAAACTTTCTTTTTTTTTAGTTCTCTGTCAAAAATGTTCATTCTGTGAGTAACAGTGGAAAAGTAACAGTCATGAGTGAATTGTCACGATATGACTGAATTGGAGTAAATTTGCTTCTATCTCCGCCAGGAAGCGAGCTAGAGCCCTGAAACTATGGCTATACGCACTTTCATGAAAACACACTTCTTTGAGTTTTTAATCTCGGAACGTGAATCTGTGCATGCTTCTGGCCTGGGAACTGCTTCAGATCACTGTGGAATGCATATATGGTATCAATTGGTGCAATGTGCTTGTCTTGTCATAGGGAAGTGAATATAAGCTTCTGAAGTGAAAATATCCACTTTTTAAAAAACTTTTTTTTTTTAGTTCTGTGTGTCAAAAATGTTCATTCTGTGAGTAACAGTGGAAAAAAAATAGGCATGAGTGAATTGTCACGATATGACTGATTTGGAGTAAATTTGATGCTATCTCCGCGAGGAAGCGAGCTAGAGCGCTGTAACTGTGGCTATATGCACTTTCATGAAAACACGCTTCTTTGAGGTTTTAAGCTCAGAACGTGAATCTGTGCATGTTTCTGGCCTGGGAACTGCTTCAGATCACTGTGGAAAGCATGAATGGTATCGAATGGTCCTTTGTGCATGTATTGCCATTGGGAAGTGAATATAAGCTTCTGAAGTGAATATATCCACTTTTTAAAAAACTTTCTTTTTTTTAGTTCTGTGTGTCAATAATGTTCATTCAGTGAGTAACAGTGGAAAAGTAACAGCCATGAGTGAATTGTCACGATATGACTAAATTGGAGTAAAGTTGCTGCTATCTCCGCCAGGAAGCGAGCTAGAGCGCTGAAACTGTGGCTATACGCACTTTCATGAAAACGCGCTTCTTTGAGGTTTTAACCTCGGAACGTGAATCTGTGCACGTTTCTGGCCTGGGAACTGCTTCAGATCACTGTGGAATGCATATATAGTATCAATTGGTGCAATGTGCTTGTCTTGTCATAGGGAAGTGAATATAAGCTTCTGAAGTGAAAATATCCAATTTTTAAAAAACTTTCTTTTTTTTTAGTTCTGTGTGTCAAAAATGTTCATTCTGTGAGTAACAGTGTGAAAGTGACAAACATGAGTGAATTGTCACGATATGACTGAATTGGAGTTAATTTTCTGCTATCTCCACCAGGAACCGAGCTAGAGCGCTGTAACTGTGGCTATACGCACTTTCATGAAAACACGCTTCTTTGAGGTTTTAAGCTCAGAACGTGAATCTGTGCATGTTTCTGGCCTGGGAACTGCTTCAGATCACTGTGGAAAGCATATATGGTATCGAATGGTCCTTTGTGCATGTATTGCCATTGGGAAGTGAATATAAGCTTCTGAAGTGAATATATCCACTTTTTAAAAAACTTTCTTTTTTTTTTTAGTTCTGTGTGTCAATAATGTTCATTCTGTGAGTAACAGTGGAAAAGTAACAGTCATGAGTGAATTGTCACGATATGACTGAATTGGAGTAAATTTGCTGCTATCTCCGCCAGGAAGCGAGCTAGAGCGCTGAAACTGTGGCTCCACGCACTTTCATGAAAACACGCTTCTTTGAGGTTTTAAGCTCGGAACGTGAATCTGTGCATGTTTCTGGCCTGGGAACTGCTTTAGATCACTGTGGAATGCATATATAGTATCAATTGGTGCAATGTGCTTGTCTTGTCATAGGGAAGTGAATATAAGCTTCTGAAGTGAATATATCCACTTTTTAAAAAACTTTCTTTTTTTTTAGTTCTGTGTGTCAAAAATGTTCATTCTGTGAGTAACAGTGTGAAAGTGACAAACATGAGTGAATTGTCACGATATGACTGAATTGGAGTAAATTTGCTGCTATCTCCGCCAGGAAGCGAGCTAGAGCGCTGTAACTGTGGCTATACGCACTTTCATGAAAACACGCTTCTTTGAGGTTTTAAGCTCAGAACGTGAATCTGTGCATGTTTCTGGCCTGGGAACTGCTTCAGATCACTGTGGAAAGCATATATGGTATCGAATGGTCCTTTGTGCATGTATTGCCATTGGGAAGTGAATATAAGCTTCTGAAGTGAATATAACCACTTTTTAAAAAACTTGCTTTTTTTTTAGTTCTCTGTCAAAAATGTTCATCCTGTGAGTAACAGTGGAAAAGTAACAGTCATGAGTGAATTGTCACGATATGACTGAATTGGAGTAAATTTGCTTCTATCTCCGCCAGGAAGCGAGCTAGAGCCCTGAAACTATGGCTATACGCACTTTCATGAAAACACACTTCTTTGAGTTTTTAATCTCGGAACGTGAATCTGTGCATGCTTCTGGCCTGGGAACTGCTTCAGATCACTGTGGAATGCATATATGGTATCAATTGGTGCAATGTGCTTGTCTTGTCATAGGGAAGTGAATATAAGCTTCTGAAGTGAAAATATCCACTTTTTAAAAAACTTTTTTTTTTTAGTTCTGTGTGTCAAAAATGTTCATTCTGTGAGTAACAGTGGAAAAAAAATAGGCATGAGTGAATTGTCACGATATGACTGATTTGGAGTAAATTTGATGCTATCTCCGCGAGGAAGCGAGCTAGAGCGCTGTAACTGTGGCTATATGCACTTTCATGAAAACACGCTTCTTTGAGGTTTTAAGCTCAGAACGTGAATCTGTGCATGTTTCTGGCCTGGGAACTGCTTCAGATCACGGTGGAAAGCATGAATGGTATCGAATGGTCCTTTGTGCATGTATTGCCATTGGGAAGTGAATATAAGCTTCTGAAGTGAATATATCCACTTTTTAAAAAACTTTCTTTTTTTTAGTTCTGTGTGTCAATAATGTTCATTCTGTGAGTAACAGTGGAAAAGTAACAGCCATGAGTGAATTGTCACGATATGACTAAATTGGAGTAAAGTTGCTGCTATCTCCGCCAGGAAGCGAGCTAGAGCGCTGAAACTGTGGCTATACGCACTTTCATAAAAACACGCTTCTTTGAGGTTTTTAGCTCGGAACGTGAATCTGTGCATGTTTCTGGCCTGGGAACTGCTTCAGATCACTGTGGAATGCATATATAGTATCAATTGGTGCAATGTGCTTGTCTTGTCATAGGGAAGTGAATATAAGCTTCTGAAGTGAAAATATCCACTTTTTAAAAAACTTTCTTTTTTTTTTAGTTCTGTGTGTCAAAAATGTTCATTCTGTGAGTAACAGTGTGAAAGTGACAAACATGAGTGAATTGTCACGATATGACAGAATTGGAGTAAATTTGCTGCTATCTCCGCCAGGAAGCGAGCTAGAGCGCTGTAACTGTGGCTATACGCACTTTCATGAAAACACGCTTCTTTGAGGTTTTAAGCTCAGAACGTGAATCTGTGCATGTTTCTGGCCTGGGAACTGCTTCAGATCACTGTGGAAAGCATATATGGTATCGAATGGTCCTTTGTGCATGTATTGCCATTGGGAAGTGAATATAAGCTTCTGAAGTGAATATATCCACTTTTTAAAAAACTTTCTTTTTTTTTTAGTTCTGTGTGTCAATAATGTTCATTCTGTGAGTAACAGTGGAAAAGTAACAGTCATGAGTGAATTGTCACGATATGACTGAATTGGAGTAAATTTGCTGCTATCTCCGCCAGGAAGCGAGCTAGAGCGCTGAAACTGTGGCTATACGCACTTTCATGAAAACACGCTTCTTTGAGGTTTTAAGCTCGGAACGTGAATCTGTGCATGTTTCTGGCCTGGGAACTGCTTCAGATCACTGTGGAATGCATATATAGTATCAATTGGTGGAATGTGCTTGTCTTGTCATAGGGAAGTGAATATAAGCTTCTGAAGTGAAAATATCCACTTTTTAAAAAACTTTCTTTTTTTTTAGTTCTGTGTGTCAAAAATGTTCATTCTGTGAGTAACAGTGTGAAAGTGACAAACATGAGTGAATTGTCACGATATGACTGAATTGGAGTAAATTTGCTGCTATCTCCGCCAGGAAGCGAGCTAGAGCGCTGTAACTGTGGCTATACGCACTTTCATGAAAACACGCTTCTTTGAGGTTTTAAGCTCAGAACGTGAATCTGTGCATGTTTCTGGCCTGGGAACTGCTTCAGATCACTGTGGAAAGCATATATGGTATCGAATGGTCCTTTGTGCATGTATTGCCATTGGGAAGTGAATATAAGCTTCTGAAGTGAATATATCCACTTTTTAAAAAACTTTCTTTTTTTTTTTAGTTCTGTGTGTCAATAATGTTCATTCTGTGAGTAACAGTGGAAAAGTAACAGTCATGAGTGAATTGTCACGATATGACTGAATTGGAGTAAATTTGCTGCTATCTCCGCCAGGAAGCGAGCTAGAGCGCTGAAACTGTGGCTCCACGCACTTTCATGAAAACACGCTTCTTTGAGGTTTTAAGCTCGGAACGTGAATCTGTGCATGTTTCTGGCCTGGGAACTGCTTCAGATCACTGTGGAATGCATATATAGTATCAATTGGTGCAATGTGCTTGTCTTGTCATAGGGAAGTGAATATAAGCTTCTGAAGTGAAAATATCCACTTTTTAAAAAACTTTCTTTTTTTTTAGTTCTGTGTGTCAAAAATGTTCATTCTGTGAGTAACAGTGTGAAAGTGACTAACATGAGTGAATAGTCACGATATGACTGAATTGGAGTAAATTTGCTGCTATCTCCGCCAGGAAGCGAGGTAGAGCGCTGTAACTGTGGCTATACGCACTTTCATGAAAACACGCTTCTTTGAGGTTTTAAGCTCAGAACGTGAATCTGTGCATGTTTCTGGCCTGGGAACTGCTTCAGATCACTGTGGAAAGCATATATGGTATCGAATGGTCCTTTGTGCATGTATTGCCATTGGGAAGTGAATATAAGCTTCTGAAGTGAATATAACCACTTTTTAAAAAACTTTCTTTTTTTTTAGTTCTCTGTCAAAAATGTTCATTCTGTGAGTAACAGTGGAAAAGTAACAGTCATGAGTGAATTGTCACGATATGACTGAATTGGAGTAAATTTGCTTCTATCTCCGCCAGGAAGCGAGCTAGAGCCCTGAAACTATGGCTATACGCACTTTCATGAAAACACACTTCTTTGAGTTTTTAATCTCGGAACGTGAATCTGTGCATGCTTCTGGCCTGGGAACTGCTTCAGATCACTGTGGAATGCATATATGGTATCAATTGGTGCAATGTGCTTGTCTTGTCATAGGGAAGTGAATATAAGCTTCTGAAGTGAAAATATCCACTTTTTAAAAAACTTTTTTTTTTTAGTTCTGTGTGTCAAAAATGTTCATTCTGTGAGTAACAGTGGAAAAAAAATAGGCATGAGTGAATTGTCACGATATGACTGATTTGGAGTAAATTTGATGCTATCTCCGCGAGGAAGCGAGCTAGAGCGCTGTAACTGTGGCTATATGCACTTTCATGAAAACACGCTTCTTTGAGGTTTTAAGCTCAGAACGTGAATCTGTGCATGTTTCTGGCCTGGGAACTGCTTCAGATCACTGTGGAAAGCATGAATGGTATCGAATGGTCCTTTTTGCATGTATTGCCATTGGGAAGTGAATATAAGCTTCTGAAGTGAATATATCCACTTTTTAAAAAACTTTCTTTTTTTTAGTTCTGTGTGTCAATAATGTTCATTCAGTGAGTAACAGTGGAAAAGTAACAGCCATGAGTGAATTGTCACGATATGACTAAATTGGAGTAAAGTTGCTGCTATCTCCGCCAGGAAGCGAGCTAGAGCGCTGAAACTGTGGCTATACGCACTTTCATGAAAACGCGCTTCTTTGAGGTTTTAACCTCGGAACGTGAATCTGTGCACGTTTCTGGCCTGGGAACTGCTTCAGATCACTGTGGAATGCATATATAGTATCAATTGGTGCAATGTGCTTGTCTTGTCATAGGGAAGTGAATATAAGCTTCTGAAGTGAAAATATCCAATTTTTAAAAAACTTTCTTTTTTTTTAGTTCTGTGTGTCAAAAATGTTCATTCTGTGAGTAACAGTGTGAAAGTGACAAACATGAGTGAATTGTCACGATATGACTGAATTGGAGTTAATTTTCTGCTATCTCCACCAGGAACCGAGCTAGAGCGCTGTAACTGTGGCTATACGCACTTTCATGAAAACACGCTTCTTTGAGGTTTTAAGCTCAGAACGTGAATCTGTGCATGTTTCTGGCCTGGGAACTGCTTCAGATCACTGTGGAAAGCATATATGGTATCGAATGGTCCTTTGTGCATCTATTGCCATTGGGAAGTGAATATCAGCTTCTGAAGTGAATATATCCACTTTTTAAAAAACTTTCTTTTTTTTTTAGTTCTGTGTGTCAAAAATGTTCATTCTGTGAGTAACAGTGGAAAAGTAACAGTCATGAGTGAATTGTCCCGATATGACTGAATTGGAGTAAATTTGCTGCCATCTCCGCCTGGAAGCGAGCTAGAGCGCTGAAACTGTGGCTATACGCACTTTCATAAAAACACGCTTCTTTGAGGTTTTAAGCTCGGAACGTGAATCTGTGCATGTTTCTGGCCTGGGAACTGCTTCAGATCACTGTGGAATGCATATATAGTATCAATTGGTGCAATGTGCTTGTCTTGTCATAGGGAAGTGAATATAAGCTTCTGAAGTGAAAATATCCACTTTTTTAAAAACTTTCTTTTTTTTAGTTCTGTGTGTCAAAAATGTTCATTCTGTGAGTAACAGTGTGAAAGTGACAAACATGAGTGAATTGTCACGATATGACAGAATTGGAGTAAATTTGCTGCTATCTCCGCCAGGAAGCGAGCTAGAGCGCTGTAACTGTGGCTATACGCACTTTCATGAAAACACGCTTCTTTGAGGTTTTAAGCTCAGAACATGAATCTGTGCATGTTTCTGGCCTGGGAACTGCTTCAGATCACTGTGGAAAGCATATATGGTATCGAATGGTCCTTTGTGCATGTATTGCCATTGGGAAGTGAATATAAGCTTCTGAAGTGAATGTATCCACTTTTTAAAAAACTTTCTTTTTTTTTAGTTCTGTGTCAAAAATGTTCATTCTGTGAGTAACAAAGGAAAAAAAACAGGCATGAGTGAATTGTCACGATATGACTGATTTGGTGTAAATTTGATGCTATCTCCGCCAGGAAGCGAGCTAGAGCGCTGAAACTGTGGCTATACGCACTTTCATGAAAACACGCTTCTTTGAGGTTTTAAGCTCGGAACGTGAATTTGTGCATGTTTCTGGCCTGGGAACTGCTTCAGATCACTGTGGAATGCATATATAGTATCAATTGGTGCAATGTGTTTGTCTTGTCATAGGGAAGTGAATATAAGCTTCTGAAGTGAAAATATCCACTTTTTAAAAAACTTTCTTTTTTTTTTAGTTCTGTGTGTCAAAAATGTTCATTCTGTGAGTAACAGTGTGAAAGTGACAAACATGAGTGAATTGTCCCGATATGACTGAATTGGAGTAAATTTGCTGCCATCTCCGCCTGGAAGCATCTAGAGCGCTGAAACTGTGGCTATACGCACTTTCATAAAAACACGCTTCTTTGAGGTTTTAAGCTCGGAACGTGAATCTGTGCATGTTTCTGGCCTGGGAACTGCTTCAGATCACTGTGGAATGCATATATAGTATCAATTGGTGCAATGTGCTTGTCTTGTCATAGGGAAGTGAATATAAGCTTCTGAAGTGAAAATATCCACTTTTTAAAAAACTTTTTTTTTTTAGTTCTGTGTGTCAAAAATGTTCATTCTGTGAGTAACAGTGGAAAAAAAACATGCATGAGTGAATTGTCACGATATGACTGATTTGGAGTAAATTTGATGCTATCTCCGCCAGGAAGCGAGCTAGAGCGCTGTAACTGTGGCTATACGCACTTTCATTAAAACACGCTTCTTTGAGGTTTTAAGCTCAGAACGTGAATCTGTGCATGTTTCTGGCCTGGGAACTGCTTCAGATCACTGTGGAAAGCATGAATGGTATCGAATGGTCCTTTGTGCATGTATTGCCATTGGGAAGTGAATATAAGCTTCTGAAGTGAATATATCCACTTTTTAAAAAACTTTCTTTTTTTTAGTTCTGTGTGTCAATAATGTTCATTCTGTGAGTAACAGTGGAAAAGAAACAGCCATGAGTGAATTGTCACGATATGACTGAATTGGAGTAAAGTTGCTGCTATCTCCGCCAGGAAGCGAGCTCGAGCGCTGAAACTGTGGCTATACGCACTTTGATGAAAACGCGCTTCTTTGAGGTTTTAAGCTCGGAACGTGAATCTGTGCATGTTTCTGGCCTGGGAACTGCTTCAGATCACTGTGGAATGCATATATAGTATCAATTGGTGCAATGTGCTTGTCTTGTCATAGGGAAGTGAATATAAGCTTCTGAAGTGAAAATATCCACTTTTTAAAAAACTTTCTTTTTTTTTTAGTTCTGTGTGTCAAAAATGTTCATTCTGTGAGTAACAGTGTGAAAGTGACAAACATGAGTGAATTGTCACGATATGACAGAATTGGAGTAAATTTGCTGCTATCTCCGCCAGGAAGCGAGCTAGAGCGCTGTAACTGTGGCTATACGCACTTTCATGAAAACACGCTTCTTTGAGGTTTTAAGCTCAGAACGTGAATCTGTGCATGTTTCTGGCCTGGGAACTGCTTCAGATCACTGTGGAAAGCATATATGGTATCGAATGGTCCTTTGTGCATGTATTGCCATTGGGAAGTGAATATAAGCTTCTGAAGTGAATATATCCACTTTTTAAAAAACTTTCTTTTTTTTTTAGTTCTGTGTGTCAATAATGTTCATTCTGTGAGTAACAGTGGAAAAGTAACAGTCATGAGTGAATTGTCACGATATGACTGAATTGGAGTAAATTTGCTGCTATCTCCGCCAGGAAGCGAGCTAGAGCGCTGAAACTGTGGCTATACGCACTTTCATGAAAACACGCTTCTTTGAGGTTTTAAGCTCGGAACGTGAATCTGTGCATGTTTCTGGCCTGGGAACTGCTTCAGATCACTGTGGAATGCATATATAGTATCAATTGGTGGAATGTGCTTGTCTTGTCATAGGGAAGTGAATATAAGCTTCTGAAGTGAAAATATCCACTTTTTAAAAAACTTTCTTTTTTTTTAGTTCTGTGTGTCAAAAATGTTCATTCTGTGAGTAACAGTGTGAAAGTGACAAACATGAGTGAATTGTCACGATATGACTGAATTGGAGTAAATTTGCTGCTATCTCCGCCAGGAAGCGAGCTAGAGCGCTGTAACTGTGGCTATACGCACTTTCATGAAAACACGCTTCTTTGAGGTTTTAAGCTCAGAACGTGAATCTGTGCATGTTTCTGGCCTGGGAACTGCTTCAGATCACTGTGGAAAGCATATATGGTATCGAATGGTCCTTTGTGCATGTATTGCCATTGGGAAGTGAATATAAGCTTCTGAAGTGAATATATCCACTTTTTAAAAAACTTTCTTTTTTTTTTTAGTTCTGTGTGTCAATAATGTTCATTCTGTGAGAAACAGTGGAAAAGTAACAGTCATGAGTGAATTGTCACGATATGACTGAATTGGAGTAAATTTGCTGCTATCTCCGCCAGGAAGCGAGCTAGAGCGCTGAAACTGTGGCTCCACGCACTTTCATGAAAACACGCTTCTTTGAGGTTTTAAGCTCGGAACGTGAATCTGTGCATGTTTCTGGCCTGGGAACTGCTTTAGATCACTGTGGAATGCATATATAGTATCAATTGGTGCAATGTGCTTGTCTTGTCATAGGGAAGTGAATATAAGCTTCTGAAGTGAAAATATCCACTTTTTAAAAAACTTTCTTTTTTTTTAGTTCTGTGTGTCAAAAATGTTCATTCTGTGAGTAACAGTGTGAAAGTGACAAACATGAGTGAATTGTCACGATATGACTGAATTGGAGTAAATTTGCTGCTATCTCCGCCAGGAAGCGAGGTAGAGCGCTGTAACTGTGGCTATACGCACTTTCATGAAAACACGCTTCTTTGAGGTTTTAAGCTCAGAACGTGAATCTGTGCATGTTTCTGGCCTGGGAACTGCTTCAGATCACTGTGGAAAGCATATATGGTATCGAATGGTCCTTTGTGCATGTATTGCCATTGGGAAGTGAATATAAGCTTCTGAAGTGAATATAACCACTTTTTAAAAAACTTTCTTTTTTTTTAGTTCTCTGTCAAAAATGTTCATTCTGTGAGTAACAGTGGAAAAGTAACAGTCATGAGTGAATTGTCACGATATGACTGAATTGGAGTAAATTTGCTTCTATCTCCGCCAGGAAGCGAGCTAGAGCCCTGAAACTATGGCTATACGCACTTTCATGAAAACACACTTCTTTGAGTTTTTAATCTCGGAACGTGAATCTGTGCATGCTTCTGGCCTGGGAACTGCTTCAGATCACTGTGGAATGCATATATGGTATCAATTGGTGCAATGTGCTTGTCTTGTCATAGGGAAGTGAATATAAGCTTCTGAAGTGAAAATATCCACTTTTTAAAAAACTTTTTTTTTTTAGTTCTGTGTGTCAAAAATGTTCATTCTGTGAGTAACAGTGGAAAAAAAATAGGCATGAGTGAATTGTCACGATATGACTGATTTGGAGTAAATTTGATGCTATCTCCGCGAGGAAGCGAGCTAGCTCGCTGTAATTGTGGCTATATGCACTTTCATGAAAACACGCTTCTTTGAGGTTTTAAGCTCAGAACGTGAATCTGTGCATGTTTCTGGCCTGGGAACTGCTTCAGATCACTGTGGAAAGCATGAATGGTATCGAATGGTCCTTTGTGCATGTATTGCCATTGGGAAGTGAATATAAGCTTCTGAAGTGAATATATCCACTTTTTAAAAAACTTTCTTTTTTTTAGTTCTGTGTGTCAATAATGTTCATTCAGTGAGTAACAGTGGAAAAGTAACAGCCATGAGTGAATTGTCACGATATGACTAAATTGGAGTAAAGTTGCTGCTATCTCCGCCAGGAAGCGAGCTAGAGCGCTGAAACTGTGGCTATACGCACTTTCATGAAAACGCGCTTCTTTGAGGTTTTAACCTCGGAACGTGAATCTGTGCACGTTTCTGGCCTGGGAACTGCTTCAGATCACTGTGGAATGCATATATAGTATCAATTGGTGCAATGTGCTTGTCTTGTCATAGGGAAGTGAATATAAGCTTCTGAAGTGAAAATATCCAATTTTTAAAAAACTTTCTTTTTTTTTAGTTCTGTGTGTCAAAAATGTTCATTCTGTGAGTAACAGTGTGAAAGTGACAAACATGAGTGAATTGTCACGATATGACTGAATTGGAGTTAATTTTCTGCTATCTCCACCAGGAACCGAGCTAGAGCGCTGTAACTGTGGCTATACGCACTTTCATGAAAACACGCTTCTTTGAGGTTTTAAGCTCAGAACGTGAATCTGTGCATGTTTCTGGCCTGGGAACTGCTTCAGATCACTGTGGAAAGCATATATGGTATCGAATGGTCCTTTGTGCATCTATTGCCATTGGGAAGTGAATATCAGCTTCTGAAGTGAATATATCCACTTTTTAAAAAACTTTCTTTTTTTTTTAGTTCTGTGTGTCAAAAATGTTCATTCTGTGAGTAACAGTGGAAAAGTAACAGTCATGAGTGAATTGTCCCGATATGACTGAATTGGAGTAAATTTGCTGCCATCTCCGCCTGGAAGCGAGCTAGAGCGCTGAAACTGTGGCTATACGCACTTTCATAAAAACACGCTTCTTTGAGGTTTTAAGCTCGGAACGTGAATCTGTGCATGTTTCTGGCCTGGGAACTGCTTCAGATCACTGTGGAATGCATATATAGTATCAATTGGTGCAATGTGCTTGTCTTGTCATAGGGAAGTGAATATAAGCTTCTGAAGTGAAAATATCCACTCTTTAAAAATTATATGACTGAATTGGAGTGAATTTGCTGCTATCTCTGTAAGGAAGCGAGCTAGAGCGCTGAAACTGAGGCTATACGCACTTTCATGAAAACACGCTTCTTTGAGGTTTTAAGCTCAGAACGTGAATCTGTGCATGTTACTGGCCTGGGAATAACTTCAGATCACTGTGCTATGCATATATGGTATCGATTGGTGCAATGTGCATGTCTTGCCATTGGGAAGTGAATATAAGCTTCTGAATTTAAAATATTCACTTTTTAAAAAACTTTCTTTTTTTTAGTTCTGTGTGTCAAAAATGTTCATTCTGTGAGTAATAGTGGGAAAGTGAGAAACATGAATGAATTCTCACTATATGACTGAATTGGAGTGAATATGCTGCTATCTCTGTAAGGAAGCGAGCTAGAGCGCTGAAACTGTGGCGATACGTTTAAGCTCGGAACGTGAATCTGTGCATGCTTCTGGCCTGGGAACTGCTTCAGATGACTGTGGAATGCATATATGGTATCAATTGGTGCAATGTGTTTGTCTTGTCATAGGGAAGTTAATATAAGCTTCTGAAGTGAAAATATCCACATTTTAAAAAACTTTCTTTTTTTTTAGGTCTGTGTGTCAAAAATGTTCATTCTGTGAGTAACAGTGTGAAAGTGACAAACATGAGTGAATTGTCACGATATGACTGAATTGGAGTAAATTTGCTGCTATCTCCGCCAGGAAGCGAGCTAGAGCGCTGTAACTGTGGCTAGACGCACTTTCATGAAAACACGCTTCTTTGAGGTTTTAAGCTCAGAACGTGAATCTGTGCATGTTTCTGGCCTGGGAACTGCTTCAGATCACTGTGGAAAGCATATATGATATCGAATGGTCCTTTGTGCATGTATTGCCATTGGGAAGTGAATATAAGCTTCTGAAGTGAATATATCCACTTTTTAAAAAACTTTCTTTTTTTTTAGTTCTGTGTCAAAAATGTTCATTCTGTGAGAAACAGTGGAAAAGTAACAGTCATGAGTGAATTGTCACGATACGACTGAATTGGAGTAAATTTGCTGCTATCTCCGCCAGGAAGCGAGCTAGAGCGCTGAAACTGTGGCTATACGCACTTTCATGAAAACACGCTTCTTTGAGGTTTTAAGCTCGGAACGTGAATCTGTGCATGTTTCTGGCCTGGGAACTGCTTCAGATCACTGTGGAATGCATATATAGTATCAATTGGTGCAATGTGCTTGTCTTGTCATAGGGAAGTGAATATAAGCTTCTGAAGTGAAAATATCCACTTTTTAAAAAACTTTCTTTTTTTTAGTTCTGTGTGTCAAAAATGTTCATTCTGTGAGTAACAGTGTGAAAGTGACAAACATGAGTGAATTGTCACGATATGACAGAATTGGAGTAAATTTGCTGCTATCTCCGCCAGGAAGCGAGCTAGAGCGCTGTAACTGTGGCTATACGCACTTTCATGAAAACACGCTTCTTTGAGGTTTTAAGCTCAGAACATGAATCTGTGCATGTTTCTGGCCTGGGAACTGCTTCACATCACTGTGGAAAGCATATATGGTATCGAATGGTCCTTTGTGCATGTATTGCCATTGGGAAGTGAATATAAGCTTCTGAAGTGAATGTATCCACTTTTTAAAAAACTTTCTTTTTTTTTAGTTCTGTGTCAAAAATGTTCATTCTGTGAGTAACAGTGGAAAAAAAACAGGCATGAGTGAATTGTCACGATATGACTGATTTGGTGTAAATTTGATGCTATCTCCGCCAGGAAGCGAGCTAGAGCGCTGAAACTGTGGCTATACGCACTTTCATGAAAACACGCTTCTTTGAGGTTTTAAGCTCGGAACGTGAATTTGTGCATGTTTCTGGCCTGGGAACTGCTTCAGATCACTGTGGAATGCATATATAGTATCAATTGGTGCAATGTGTTTGTCTTGTCATAGGGAAGTGAATATAAGCTTCTGAAGTGAAAATATCCACTTTTTAAAAAACTTTCTTTTTTTTTTAGTTCTGTGTGTCAAAAATGTTCATTCTGTGAGTAACAGTGTGAAAGTGACAAACATGAGTGAATTGTCACGATATGACTGAATTTGAGTAAATTTGCTGCTATCTCCTCCAGGAAGCGAGCTAGAGCGCTGTAACTGTGGCTATACGCACTTTCATGAAAACACGCTTCTTTGAGGTTTTAAGCTCAGAACGTGAATCTGTGCATGTTTCTGGCCTGGGAACTGCTTCAGATCACTGTGGAATGCATATATGGTATCGAATGGTCCTTTGTGAATGTATTGCCATTGGGAAGTGAATATAAGCTTCTGAAGTGAATATATCCACTTTTTAAAAAATTTCTTTTTTTTTTAGTTCTGTGTGTCAATAATGTTCTTTCTTTGAGTAACAGTGGAAAAGTAACAGTCATGAGTGAATTGTCACGATATGACTGAATTGGAGTAAATTTGCTGCTATCTCCGCCAGGAAGCGAGCTAGAGCCCTGAAACTGTGGCTATACGCACTTTCATGAAAACACGCTTCTTTGGGGTTTTAAGCTCAGAACGTGAATCTGTGCATGTTTCTGGCCTGGGAACTGCTTCAGATCACTGTGGAATGCATATATAGTATCAATTGGTGCAATGTGCTTGTCTTGTCATAGGGAAGTGAATATAAGCTTCTGAAGTGAAAATATCCACTTTTTAAAAATTATATGACTGAATTGGAGTGAATTTGCTGCTATCTCTGTAAGGAAGCGAGCTAGAGCGCTGAAACTGAGGCTATACGCACTTTCATGAAAACACGCTTCTTTGAGGTTTTAAGCTCAGAACGTGAATCTGTGCATGTTACTGGCCTGGGAATAACTTCAGATCACTGTGCTATGCATATATGGTATCGATTGGTGCAATGTGCATGTCTTGCCATTGGGAAGTGAATATAAGCTTCTGAATTTAAAATATTCACTTTTTAAAAAACTTTCTTTTTTTTAGTTCTGTGTGTCAAAAATGTTCATTCTGTGAGTAATAGTGGGAAAGTGAGAAACATGAATGAATTCTCACTATATGACTGAATTGGAGTGAATATGCTGCTATCTCTGTAAGGAAGCGAGCTAGAGCGCTGAAACTGTGGCGATACGTTTAAGCTCGGAACGTGAATCTGTGCATGCTTCTGGCCTGGGAACTGCTTCAGATGACTGTGGAATGCATATATGGTATCAATTGGTGCAATGTGTTTGTCTTGTCATAGGGAAGTTAATATAAGCTTCTGAAGTGAAAATATCCACATTTTAAAAAACTTTCTTTTTTTTTAGGTCTGTGTGTCAAAAATGTTCATTCTGTGAGTAACAGTGTGAAAGTGACAAACATGAGTGAATTGTCACGATATGACTGAATTGGAGTAAATTTGCTGCTATCTCCGCCAGGAAGCGAGCTAGAGCGCTGTAACTGTGGCTAGACGCACTTTCATGAAAACACGCTTCTTTGAGGTTTTAAGCTCAGAACGTGAATCTGTGCATGTTTCTGGCCTGGGAACTGCTTCAGATCACTGTGGAAAGCATATATGATATCGAATGGTCCTTTGTGCATGTATTGCCATTGGGAAGTGAATATAAGCTTCTGAAGTGAATATATCCACTTTTTAAAAAACTTTCTTTTTTTTTAGTTCTGTGTCAAAAATGTTCATTCTGTGAGAAACAGTGGAAAAGTAACAGTCATGAGTGAATTGTCACGATACGACTGAATTGGAGTAAATTTGCTGCTATCTCCGCCAGGAAGCGAGCTAGAGCGCTGAAACTGTGGCTATACGCACTTTCATGAAAACACGCTTCTTTGAGGTTTTAAGCTCGGAACGTGAATCTGTGCATGTTTCTGGCCTGGGAACTGCTTCAGTTCATTGTGGAATGCATATATAGTATCAATTGGTGCAATGTGCTTGTCTTGTCATAGTGAAGTGAATATAAGCTTCTGAAGTGAAAATATCCACTTTTTAAAAAACTTTCTTTTTTTTTAGTTCTGTGTGTCAAAAATGTTCATTCTGTGAGTAACAGTGTGAAAGTGACTAACATGAGTGAATAGTCACGATATGACTGAATTGGAGTAAATTTGCTGCTATCTCCGCCAGGAAGCGAGGTAGAGCGCTGTAACTGTGGCTATACGCACTTTCATGAAAACACGCTTCTTTGAGGTTTTAAGCTCAGAACGTGAATCTGTGCATGTTTCTGGCCTGGGAACTGCTTCAGATCACTGTGGAAAGCATATATGGTATCGAATGGTCCTTTGTGCATGTATTGCCATTGGGAAGTGAATATAAGCTTCTGAAGTGAATATATCCACTTTTTAAAAAACTTTCTTTTTTTTTAGTTCTGTGTCAAAAATGTTCATTCTGTGAGTAACAGTGGAAAAGTAACAGTCATGAGTGAATTGTCACGATATGACTGAATTGGAGTAAATTTGCTGCTATCTCCGCCAGGAAGCGAGCTAGAGCCCTGAAACTGTGGCTATACGCACTTTCATGAAAACACACTTCTTTGAGGTTTTAATCTCGGGACGTGAATCTGTGCATGCTTCTGGCCTGGGAACTGCTTCAGATCACTGTGGAATGCATATATGGTATCGAATGGTCCTTTGTGCATGTATTGCCATTGGGAAGTGAATATAAGCTTCTGAAGTGAATATATCCACTTTTTAAAAAACTTTCTTTTTTTTAGTTCTGTGTGTCAATAATGTTCATTCTGTGAGTAACAGTGGAAAAGTAACAGCCATGAGTGAATTGTCACGATATGACTGAATTGGAGTAAAGTTGCTGCTATCTCCGCCAGGAAGCGAGCTAGAGCGCTGAAACTGTGGCTATACGCACTTTCATGAAAACGCGCTTCTTTGAGGTTTTAAGCTCGGAACGTGAATCTGTGCACGTTTCTGGCCTGGGAACTGCTTCAGATCACTGTGGAATGCATATATAGTATCAATCGGTGCAATGTGCTTGTCTTGTCATAGGGAAGTAAATATAAGCTTCTGAAGTGAAAATATCCACTTTTTAAAAAACTTTTTTTTTTTAGTTCTGTGTGTCAAAAATGTTCATTCTGTGAGTAACAGTGTGAAAGTGACAAACATGAGTGAATTGTCACGATATGACTGAATTGGAGTTAATTTTCTGCTACCTCCACCAGGAAGCGAGCTAGAGCGCTGTAACTGTGGCTATACGCACTTTCATGAAAACACGCTTCTTTGAGGTTTTAAGCTCAGAACGTGAATCTGTGCATGTTTCTGGCCTGGGAACTGCTTCAGATCACTGTGGAAAGCATATATGGTATCGAATGGTCCTTTGTGCATCTATTGCCATTGGGAAGTGAATATAAGCTTCTGAAGTGAATATATCCACTTTTTAAAAAACTTTCTTTTTTTTTTAGTTCTGTGTGTCAAAAATGTTCATTCTGTGAGTAACAGTGGAAAAGTAACAGTCATGAGTGAATTGTCACGGTATGACTGAATTGAAGTAAATTTGCTGCTATCTCCGCCAGGAAGCGAGCTAGAGCGCTGAAACTGTGGCTATACGCACTTTCATGAAAACACACTTCTTTGAGGTTTTAATCTCGGGACGTGAATCTGTGCATGCTTCTGGCCTGGGAACTGCTTCAGATCACTGTGGAATGCATATTTGGTATCGAATGGTCCTTTGTGCATGTATTGCCATTGGGAAGTGAATATAAGCTTCTGAAGTGAATATATCCACTTTTTAAAAAACTTTCTTTTTTTTATTTCTGTGTGTCAATAATGTTCATTCTGTGAGTAACAGTGTGAAAGTGACAAACATGAGTGAATTGTCACGATATGACTGAATTGGAGTTAATTTTCTGCTACCTCCACCAGGAAGCGAGCTAGAGCGCTGTAACTGTGGCTATACGCACTTTCATGAAAACACGCTTCTTTGAGGTTTTAAGCTCAGAACGTGAATCTGTGCATGTTTCTGGCCTGGGAACTGCTTCAGATCACTGTGGAAAGCATATATGGTATCGAATGGTCCTTTGTGCATCTATTGCCATTGGGAAGTGAATATAAGCTTCTGAAGTGAATATATCCACTTTTTAAAAAACTTTCTTTTTTTTTAGTTCTGTGTGTCAAAAATGTTCATTCTGTGAGTAACAGTGGAAAAGTAACAGTCATGAGTGAATTGTCACGATATGACTGAATTGGAGTAAATTTGCTGCTATCTCCGCCAGGAAGCGAGCTAGAGCGCTGAAACTGTGGCTATACGCACTTTCATGAAAACACACTTCTTTGAGGTTTTAATCTCGGGACGTGAATCTGTGCATGCTTCTGGCCTGGGAACTGCTTCAGATCACTGTGGAATGCATATATGGTATCGAATGGTCCTTTGTGCATGTATTGCCATTGGGAAGTGAATATAAGCTTCTGAAGTGAATATATCCACTTTTTAAAAAACTTTCTTTTTTTTAGTTCTGTGTGTCAATGATGTTCATTCTGTGAGTAACAGTGGAAAAGTAACAGCCATGAGTGAATTGTCACGATATGACTGAATTGGAGTAAAGTTGCTGCTATCTCCGCCAGGAAGCGAGCTAGAGCGCTGAAACTGTGGCTATACGCACTTTCATGAAAACGCGCTTCTTTGAGGTTTTAAGCTCGGAACGTGAATCTGTGCACGTTTCTGGCCTGGGAACTGCTTCAGATCACTGTGGAATGCATATATAGTATCAATCGGTGCAATGTGCTTGTCTTGTCATAGGGAAGTAAATATAAGCTTCTGAAGTGAAAATATCCACTTTTTAAAAAACTTTTTTTTTTTAGTTCTGTGTGTCAAAAATGTTCATTCTGTGAGTAACAGTGTGAAAGTGACAAACATGAGTGAATTGTCACGATATGACTGAATTGGAGTTAATTTTCTGCTACCTCCACCAGGAAGCGAGCTAGAGCGCTGTAACTGTGGCTATACGCACTTTCATGAAAACACGCTTCTTTGAGGTTTTAAGCTCAGAACGTGAATCTGTGCATGTTTCTGGCCTGGGAACTGCTTCAGATCACTGTGGAAAGCATATATGGTATCGAATGGTCCTTTGTGCATCTATTGCCATTGGGAAGTGAATATAAGCTTCTGAAGTGAATATATCCACTTTTTAAAAAACTTTCTTTTTTTTTTAGTTCTGTGTGTCAAAAATGTTCATTCTGTGAGTAACAGTGGAAAAGTAACAGTCATGAGTGAATTGTCACGATATGACTGAATTGGAGTAAATTTGCTGCTATCTCCGCCAGGAAGCGAGCTAGAGCGCTGAAACTGTGGCTATACGCACTTTCATAAAAACACGCTTCTTTGAGGTTTTAAGCTCGGAACGTGAATCTGTGCATGTTTCTGGCCTGGGAACTGCATCAGATCACTGTGGAATGCATATATAGTATCAATTGGTGCAATGTGCTTGTCTTGTCATAGGGAAGTGAATATAAGCTTCTGAAGTGAAAATATCCACTTTTTAAAAAACTTTCTTTTTTTTTTAGTTCTGTGTGTCAAAAATGTTCATTCTGTGAGTAACAGTGTGAAAGTGACAAACATGAGTGAATTGTCACGATATGACAGAATTGGAGTAAATTTGCTGCTATCTCCGCCAGGAAGCGAGCTAGAGCGCTGAAACTGTGGCTCCACGCACTTTCATGAAAACACGCTTCTTTGAGGTTTTAAGCTCGGAACGTGAATCTGTGCATGTTTCTGGCCTGGGAACTGCTTTAGATCACTGTGGAAAGCATATATGGTATCGAATGGTCCTTTGTGCATCTATTGCCATTGGGAAGTGAATATAAGCTTCTGAAGTGAATATATCCACTTTTTAAAAAACTTTCTTTTTTTTTTTAGTTCTGTGTGTCAAAAATGTTCATTCTGTGAGTAACAGTGGAAAAGTGACAAACATGAGTGAATTGTCACGATATGACTGAATTGGAGTAAATTTGCTGCTATCTCCGCCAGGAAGCGAGCTAGAGCGCTGAAACTGTGGCTATACGCACTTTCATAAAAACACGCTTCTTTGAGGTTTTAAGCTCGGAACGTGAATCTGTGCATGTTTCTGGCCTGGGAACTGCTTCAGATCACTGTGGAATGCATATATAGTATCAATTGGTGCAATGTGCTTGTCTTGTCATAGGGAAGTGAATATAAGCTTCTGAAGTGAAAATATCCACTTTTTAAAAAACTTTCTTTTTTTTTAGTTCTGTGTGTCAAAAATGTTCATTCTGTGAGTAACAGTGTGAAAGTGACAAACATGAGTGAATTGTCACGATATGACAGAATTGGAGTAAATTTGCTGCTATCTCCGCCAGGAAGCGAGGTAGAGCGCTGTAACTGTGGCTATACGCACTTTCATGAAAACACGCTTCTTTGAGGTTTTAAGCTCAGAACGTGAATCTGTGCATGTTTCTGGCCTGGGAACTGCTTCAGATCACTGTGGAAAGCATATATGGTATCGAATGGTCCTTTGTGAATGTATTGCCATTGGGAAGTGAATATAAGCTTCTGAAGTGAATATATCCACTTTTTAAAAAACTTTCTTTTTTTTTAGTTCTCTGAAAAAAATGTTCATTCTGTGAGTAACAGTGGAAAAGTAACAGTCATGAGTGAATTGTCACGATATGACTGAATTGGAGTAAATTTGCTGCTATCTCCGCCAGGAAGCGAGCTAGAGCCCTGAAACTATGGCTATACGCACTTTCATGAAAACACACTTCTTTGAGGTTTTAATCTCGGAACGTGAATCTGTGCATGCTTCTGGCCTGGGAACTGCTTCAGATCACTGTGGAATGCATATATGGTATCAATTGGTGCAATGTGCTTGTCTTGTCATAGGGAAGTGAATATAAGCTTCTGAAGTGAAAATATCCACTTTTTAAAAAACTTTTTTTTTTTAGTTCTGTGTGTCAAAAATGTTCATTCTGTGAGTAACAGTGGAAAAAAAACAGGCATGAGTGAATTGTCACGATATGACTGATTTGGAGTAAATTTGATGCTATCTCCGCCAGGAAGCGAGCTAGAGCGCTGTAACTGTGGCTATATGCACTTTCATGAAAACACGCTTCTTTGAGGTTTTAAGCTCAGAACGTGAATCTGTGCATGTTTCTGGCCTGGGAACTGCTTCAGATCACTGTGGAAAGCATGAATGGTATCGAATGGTCCTTTGTGCATGTATTGCCATTGGGAAGTGAATATAAGCTTCTGAAGTGAATATATCCACTTTTTAAAAAACTTTCTTTTTTTTTAGTTCTGTGTGTCAATAATGTTCATTCTGTGAGTAACAGTGGAAAAGTAACAGCCATGAGTGAATTGTCACGATATGACTAAATTGGAGTAAAGTTGCTGCTATCTCCGCCAGGAAGCGAGCTAGAGCGCTGAAACTGTGGCTATACGCACTTTCATGAAAACGCGCTTCTTTGAGGTTTTAACCTCGGAACGTGAATCTGTGCACGTTTCTGGCCTGGGAACTGCTTCAGATCACTGTGGAATGCATATATAGTATCAATTGGTGCAATGTGCTTGTCTTGTCATAGGGAAGTGAATATAAGCTTCTGAAGTGAAAATATCCACTTTTTAAAAAACTTTCTTTTTTTTTAGTTCTGTGTGTCAAAAATGTTCATTCTGTGAGTAACAGTGTGAAAGTGACAAACATGAGTGAATTGTCACGATATGACTGAATTGGAGTAAATTTTCTGCTCTCTCCACCAGGAACCGAGCTAGAGCGCTGTAACTGTGGCTATACGCACTTTCATGAAAACACGCTTCTTTGAGGTTTTAAGCTCAGAACGTGAATCTGTGCATGTTTCTGGCCTGGGAACTGCTTCAGATCACTGTGGAAAGCATATATGATATCGAATGGTCCTTTGTGCATGTATTGCCATTGGGAAGTGAATATAAGCTTCTGAAGTGAATATATCCACTTTTTAAAAAACTTTCTTTTTTTTTTAGTTCTGTGTGTCAAAAATGTTCATTCTGTGAGTAACAGTGGAAAAGTAACAGTCATGAGTGAATTGTCACGATATGACTGAATTGGAGTAAATTTGCTGCTATCTCCGCCAGGAAGCGAGCTAGAGCCCTGAAACTGTGGCTATACGCACTTTCATGAAAACACACTTCTTTGAGGTTTTAATCTCGGAACGTGAATCTGTGCATGCTTCTGGCCTGGGAACTGCTTTAGATCACTGTGGAATGCATATATGGTATCAATTGGTGCAATGTGCTTGTCTTGTCATAGGGAAGTGAATATAAGCTTCTGAAGTGAAAATATCCACTTTTTAAAAAACTTTTTTTTTTTAGTTCTGTGTGTCAAAAATGTTCATTCTGTGAGTAACAGTGGAAAAAAAACAGGCATGAGTGAATTGTCACGATATGACTGATTTGGAGTAAATTTGATGCTATCTCCGCCAGGAAGCGAGCTAGAGCGCTGTAACTGTGGCTATACGCACTTTCATGAAAACACGCTTCTTTGAGGTTTTAAGCTCAGAACGTGAATCTGTGCATGTTTCTGGCCTGGGAACTGCTTCAGATCACTGTGGAAAGCATGAATGGTATCGAATGGTCCTTTGTGCATGTATTGCCATTGGGAAGTGAATATAAGCTTCTGAAGTGAATATATCCACTTTTTAAAAAACTTTCTTTTTTTTTAGTTCTGTGTGTCAATAATGTTCATTCTGTGAGTAACAGTGGAAAAGTAACAGCCATGAGTGAATTGTCACGATATGACTAAATTGGAGTAAAGTTGCTGCTATCTCCGCCAGGAAGCGAGCTAGAGCACTGAAACTGTGGCTATACGCACTTTCATGAAAACGCGCTTCTTTGAGGTTTTAACCTCGGAACGTGAATCTGTGCACGTTTCTGGCCTGGGAACTGCTTCAGATCACTGTGGAATGCATATATAGTATCAATTGGTGCAATGTGCTTGTCTTGTCATAGGGAAGTGAATATAAGCTTCTGAAGTGAAAATATCCACTTTTTAAAAAACTTTCTTTTTTTTTAGTTCTGTGTGTCAAAAATGTTCATTCTGTGAGTAACAGTGTGAAAGTGACAAACATGAGTGAATTGTCACGATATGACTGAATTGGAGTAAATTTTCTGCTCTCTCCACCAGGAACCGAGCTAGAGCGCTGTAACTGTGGCTATACGCACTTTCATGAAAACACGCTTCTATGAGGTTTTAAGCTCAGAACGTGAATCTGTGCATGTTTCTGGCCTGGGAACTGCTTCAGATCACTGTGGAAAGCATATATGGTATCGAATGGTCCTTTGTGCATCTATTGCCATTGGGAAGTGAATATCAGCTTCTGAAGTGAATATATCCACTTTTTAAAAAACTTTCTTTTTTTTTTAGTTCTGTGTGTCAAAAATGTTCATTCTGTGAGTAACAGTGGAAAAGTAACAGTCATGAGTGAATTGTCCCGATATGACTGAATTGGAGTAAATTTGCTGCCATCTCCGCCTGGAAGCGAGCTAGAGCGCTGAAACTGTGGCTATACGCACTTTCATAAAAACACGCTTCTTTGAGGTTTTAAGCTCGGAACGTGAATCTGTGCATGTTTCTGGCCTGGGAACTGCTTCAGATCACTGTGGAATGCATATATAGTATCAATTAGTGCAATGTGCTTGTCTTGTCATAGGGAAGTGAATATAAGCTTCTGAAGTGAAAATATCCACTTTTTAAAAAACTTTCTTTTTTTTAGTTCTGTGTGTCAAAAATGTTCATTCTGTGAGTAACAGTGTGAAAGTGACAAACATGAGTGAATTGTCACGATATGACAGAATTGGAGTAAATTTGCTGCTATCTCCGCCAGGAAGCGAGCTAGAGCGCTGTAACTGTGGCTATACGCACTTTCATGAAAACACGCTTCTTTGAGGTTTTAAGCTCAGAACATGAATCTGTGCATGTTTCTGGCCTGGGAACTGCTTCAGATCACTGTGGAAAGCATATATGGTATCGAATGGTCCTTTGTGCATGTATTGCCATTGGGAAGTGAATATAAGCTTCTGAAGTGAATGTATCCACTTTTGAAAAAACTTTCTTTTTTTTTAGTTCTGTGTCAAAAATGTTCATTCTGTGAGTAACAGTGGAAAAAAAACAGGCATGAGTGAATTGTCACGATATGACTGATTTGGTGTAAATTTGATGCTATCTCCGCCAGGAAGCGAGCTAGAGCGCTGAAACTGTGGCTATACGCACTTTCATGAAAACACGCTTCTTTGAGGTTTTAAGCTCGGAACGTGAATTTGTGCATGTTTCTGGCCTGGGAACTGCTTCAGATCACTGTGGAATGCATATATAGTATCAATTGGTGCAATGTGTTTGTCTTGTCATAGGGAAGTGAATATAAGCTTCTGAAGTGAAAATATCCACTTTTTAAAAAACTTTCTTTTTTTTTTAGTTCTGTGTGTCAAAAATGTTCATTCTGTGAGTAACAGTGTGAAAGTGACAAACATGAGTGAATTGTCACGATATGACTGAATTTGAGTAAATTTGCTGCTATCTCCTCCAGGAAGCGAGCTAGAGCGCTGTAACTGTGGCTATACGCACTTTCATGAAAACACGCTTCTTTGAGGTTTTAAGCTCAGAACGTGAATCTGTGCATGTTTCTGGCCTGGGAACTGCTTCAGATCACTGTGGAATGCATATATGGTATCGAATGGTCCTTTGTGAATGTATTGCCATTGGGAAGTGAATATAAGCTTCTGAAGTGAATATATCCACTTTTTAAAAAATTTCTTTTTTTTTAGTTCTGTGTGTCAATAATGTTCTTTCTGTGAGTAACAGTGGAAAAGTAACAGTCATGAGTGAATTGTCACGATATGACTGAATTGGAGTAAATTTGCTGCTATCTCCGCCAGGAAGCAAGCTAGAGCCCTGAAACTGTGGCTATACGCACTTTCATGAAAACACGCTTCTTTGAGGTTTTAAGCTCAGAACGTGAATCTGTGCATGTTTCTGGCCTGGGAACTGCTTCAGATCACTGTGGAATGCATATATAGTATCAATTGGTGCAATGTGCTTGTCTTGTCATAGGGAAGTGAATATAAGCTTCTGAAGTGAAAATATCCACTTTTTAAAAATTATATGACTGAATTGGAGTGAATTTGCTGCTATCTCTGTAAGGAAGCGAGCTAGAGCGCTGAAACTGAGGCTATACGCACTTTCATGAAAACACGCTTCTTTGAGGTTTTAAGCTCAGAACGTGAATCTGTGCATGTTACTGGCCTGGGAATAACTTCAGATCACTGTGCTATGCATATATGGTATCGATTGGTGCAATGTGCATGTCTTGCCATTGGGAAGTGAATATAAGCTTCTGAATTTAAAATATTCACTTTTTAAAAAACTTTCTTTTTTTTTAGTTCTGTGTGTCAAAAATGTTCATTCTGTGAGTAATAGTGGGAAAGTGAGAAACATGAGTGAATTCTCACTATATGACTGAATTGGAGTGAATATGCTGCTATCTCTGTAAGGAAGCGAGCTAGAGCGCTGAAACTGTGGCGATACGTTTAAGCTCGGAACGTGAATCTGTGCATGCTTCTGGCCTGGGAACTGCTTCAGATCACTGTGGAATGCATATATGGTATCAATTGGTGCAATGTGTTTGTCTTGTCATAGGGAAGTTAATATAAGCTTCTGAAGTGAAAATATCCACATTTTAAAACACTTTCTTTTTTTTTAGTTCTGTGTGTCAAAAATGTTCATTCTGTGAGTAACAGTGGGAAAGTGACAAACATGAGTGAATTGTCACGATATGACTGAATTGGAGTAAATTTGCTGCTATCTCCGCCAGGAAGCGAGCTAGAGCGCTGTAACTGTGGCTATACGCACTTTCATGAAAACACGCTTCTTTGAGGTTTTCAGCTCAGAACATGAATCTGTGCATGTTTCTGGCCTGGGAACTGCTTCAGATCACTGTGGAAAGCATATATGGTATCGAATGGTCCTTTGTGCTTGCCTTGTCATCGGGAAGTGAATATAAGCTTCTGAAGTGAAAATATCCACTTTTTAAAAAACTTTCTTTTTTTTTAGCTCTGTGTGTCAAAAATGTTCATTCTGTGAGTAACAGTGGAAAAAAAACAGGCATGAGTGAATTGTCACGATATGACTGATTTGGAGTAAATTTGATGCTATCTCCGCCAGGAAGCGAGCTAGAGCACTGAAACTGTGGCTATACGCACTTTCATGAAAACACACTTCTTTGAGGTTTTAAGCTCGGAACGTGAATCTGTGCATGTTTCTGGCCTGGGAACTGCTTCAGATCACTGTGGAATGCATATATAGTATCAATTGGTGCAATGTGCTTGTCTTGTCATAGGGAAGTGAATATAAGCTTCTGAAGTGAAAATATCCACTTTTTAAAAAACTTTCTTTTTTTTAGTTCTGTGTGTCAAAAATGTTCATTCTGTGAGTAACAGTGTGAAAGTGACAAACATGAGTGAATTGTCACGATATGACTGAATTGGTGTAAATTTGCTGCTATCTCCGCCAGGAAGCGAGCGATAGCTCTGTAACTGTGGCTAGACGCACTTTCATGAAAACACGCTTCTTTGAGGTTTTAAGCTCAGAACGTGAATCTGTGCATGTTTCTGGCCTGGGAACTGCTTCAGATCACTGTGGAAAGCATATATGATATCGAATGGTCCTTTGTGCATGTATTGCCATTGGGAAGTGAATATAAGCTTCTGAAGTGAATATATCCACTTTTTAAAAAACTTTCTTTTTTTTTAGTTCTGTGTCAAAAATGTTCATTCTGTGAGTAACAGTGGAAAAGTAACAGTCATGAGTGAATTGTCACGATATGACTGAATTGGAGTAAATTTGCTGCTATCTCCGCCAGGAAGCGAGCTAGAGCCCTGAAACTGTGGCTATACGCACTTTCATGAAAACACGCTTCTTTGAGGTTTTAAGCTCAGAACGTGAATCTGTGCATGTTTCTGGCCTGGGAACTGCTTCAGATCACTGTGGAAAGCATATATGGTATCGAATGGTCCTTTGTGCATGTATTGGCATTGGGAAGTGAATATAAGCTTCTGAAGTGAATATATCCACTTTTTAAAAAACTTTCTTTTTTTTTTTAGTTCTGTGTGTCAATAATGTTCATTCTGTGAGTAACAGTGGAAAAGTAACAGTCATGAGTGAATTGTCACGATATGACTGAATTGGAGTAAATTTGCTGCTATCTCCGCCAGGAAGCGAGCTAGAGCGCTGAAACTGTGGCTATACGCACTTTCATGAAAACACGCTTCTTTGAGGTTTTAAGCTCGGAACGTGAATCTGTGCATGTTTCTGGCCTGGGAACTGCTTCAGATCACTGTGGAATGCATATATAGTATCAATTGGTGCAATGTGCTTGTCTTGTCATAGGGAAGTGAATATAAGCTTCTGAAGTGAAAATATCCACTTTTTAAAAAACTTTCTTTTTTTTAGTTCTGTGTGTCAAAAATGTTCATTCTGTGAGTAACAGTGTGAAAGTGACAAACATGAGTGAATTGTCACGATATGACTGAATTGGAGTAAATTTGCTGCTATCTCCGCCAGGAAGCGAGCTAGAGCGCTGTAACTGTGGCTATACGCACTTTCATGAAAACACGCTTCTTTGAGGTTTTAAGCTCAGAACGTGAATCTGTGCATGTTTCTGGCCTGGGAACTGCTTCAGATCACTGTGGAAAGCATATATGATATCGAATGGTCCTTTGTACATGTATTGCCATTGGGAAGTGAATATAAGCTTCTGAAGTGAATATATCCACTTTTTAAAAAACTTTCTTTTTTTTAGTTCTGTGTCAAAAATGTTCATTCTGTGAGTAACAGTGGAAAAGTAACAGTCATGAGTGAATTGTCACGATATGACTGAATTGGAGTAAATTTGCTGCTATCTCCGCCAGGAAGCGAGCTAGAGCGCTGTAACTGTGGCTATACGCACTTTCATGAAAACACAATTCTTTGAGGTTTTAAGCTCAGAACGTGAATCTGTGCATGTTTCTGGCCTGGGAACTGCTTCAGATCACTGTGGAAAGCATATATGGTATCGAATGGTCCTTTGTGCATGTATTGCCATTGGGAAGTGAATATAAGCTTCTGAAGTGAATATATCCACTTTTTAAAAAACTTTCTTTTTTTTAAGTTCTGTGTGTCAATAATGTTCATTCTGTGAGTAACAGTGGAAAAGTAACAGTCATGAGTGAATTGGAGTAAATTTGCGGCTATCTCCGCAAGGAAGCGAGCTAGAGCACTGAAACTGTAGCTATACGCACTTTCATGAAAACACGCTTCTTTGAGGTTTTAAGCTCGGAACGTGAATCTGTGCATGTTTCTGGCCTGGGAACTGCTTCAGATCACTGTGGAATGCATATATGGTATCAATTGGTGCAATGTGCTTGTCTTGTCATAGGGAAGTGAATATAAGCTTCTGAAGTGAAAATATCCACTTTTTAAAAAACTTTCTTTTTTTTTAGTTCTGTGTGTCAAAAATGTTCATTCTGTGAGTAACAGTGTGAAAGTGACAAACATGAGTGAATTGTCACGATATGACAGAATTGGAGTAAATTTGCTGCTATCTCCGCCAGGAAGCGAGCTAGAGCGCTGTAACTGTGGCTATACGCACTTTCATGAAAACACGCTTCTTTGAGGTTTTAAGCTCAGAACGTGAATCTGTGCATGTTTCCGGCCTGGGAACTGCTTTAGATCACTGTGGAAAGCATATATGGTATCGAATGGTCCTGTGTGCATGTATTGCGATTGGGAAGTGAATATAAGCTTCTGAAGTGAAAATATCCACATTTTAAAAAACTTTCTTTTTTTTTAGTTCTGTGTGTCAAAAATGTTCATTCTGTGAGTAACAGTGGGAAAGTGACAAACATGAGTGAATTGTCACGATATGACTGAATTGGAGTAAATTTGCTGCTATGTCCGCCAGGAAGCGAGCTAGAGCGCTGTAACTGTGGCTATACGCACTTTCATGAAAACACGCTTCTTTGAGGTTTTAAGCTCAGAACGTGAATCTGTGCATGTTTCTGGCCTGGGAACTGCTTCAGATCACTGTGGAAAGCATATATGATATCGAATTGTCCTTTGTGCATGTATTGCCATTGGGAAGTGAATATAAGCTTCTGAAGTGAATATATCCACTTTTTAAAAAACTTTCTTTTTTTTTAGTTCTGTGTCAAAAATGTTCATTCTGTGAGTAACAGTGGAAAAGTAACAGTCATGAGTGAATTGTCACGATATGACTGAATTGGAGTAAATTTGCTGCTATCTCCGCCAGGAAGCGAGCTAGAGCGCTGAAACTGTGGCTATACGCACTTTCATGAAAACACGCTTCTTTGAGGTTTTAAGCTCAGAACGTGAATCTGTGCATGTTTCTGGCCTGGGAACTGCTTCAGATCACTGTGGAAAGCATATATGGTATCGAATGGTCCTTTGTGCATGTATTGCCATTGGGAAATGAATATAAGCTTCTGAAGTGAATATATCCACTTTTTAAAAAACTTTCTTTTTTTTTTAGTTCTGTGTGTCAATAATGTTCATTCTGTGAGTAACAGTGGAAAAGTAACAGTCATGAGTGAATTGTCACGATATGACTGAATTGGAGTAAATTTGCTGCTATCTCCGCCAGGAAGCGAGCTAGAGCGCTGAAACTGTGGCTATACGCACTTTCATGAAAACACGCTTCTTTGAGGTTTTAAGCTCGGAACGTGAATCTGTGCATGTTTCTGGCCTGGGAACTGCTTCAGATCACTGTGGAATGCATATATGGTATCAATTGGTGCAATGTGCTTGTCTTGTCATAGGGAAGTGAATATAAGCTTCTGAAGTGAAAATATCCACTTTTTAAAAAACTTTCTTTTGTTTTAGTTCTGTGTGTCAAAAATGTTCATTCTGTGAGTAACAGTGTGAAAGTGACAAACATGAGTGAATTGTCACGATATGACAGAATTCGAGTAAATTTGCTGCTATCTCCGCCAGGAAGCGAGCTAGAGCGCTGTAACTGTGGCTATACGCACTTTCATGAAAACACGCTTCTTTGAGGTTTTAAGCTCAGAACGTGAATCTGTGCCTGTTTCCGGCCTGGGTACTGCTTCAGATCACTGTGGAAAGCATATATGGTATCGAATGGTCCTTTGTGCATGTATTGCCATAGGGAAGTTAATATAAGCTTCTGAAGTGAAAATATCCACATTTTAAAAAACTTTCTTTTTTTTTAGTTCTGTGTGTCAAAAATGTTCATTCTGTGAGTAACAGTGGGAAAGTGACAAACATGAGTGAATTGTCACGATATGACAGAATTGGAGTAAATTTGCTGCTATCTCCGATAGGAAGCGAGCTAGAGCGCTGTAACTGTGGCGATACGCACTTTCATGAAAACACGCTTCTTTGAGGTTTTAAGCTCAGAACGTGAATCTGTGCATGTTTCTGGCCTGGGAACTGCTTCAGATCACTGTGGAAAGCATATATGGTATCGAATGGTCCTTTGTGCATGTATTGCCATTGGGAAGTGAATATAAGCTTCTGAAGTGAATGTATCCACTTTTTAAAAAACTTTCTTTTTTTTTAGTTCTGTGTCTTAAATGTTCATTCTGTGAGTAACAGTGGAAAAAAAACAGGCATGAGTGAATTGTCACGATATGACTGATTTGGTGTAAATTTGATGCTATCTCCGCCAGGAAGCGAGCTAGAGCGCTGAAACTGTGGCTATACGCACTTTCATGAAAACACGCTTCTTTGAGGTTTTAAGCTCGGAACGTGAATCTGTGCATGTTTCTGGCCTGGGAACTGCTTCAGATCACTGTGGAATGCATATACAGTATCAATTGGTGCAATGTGCTTGTCTTGTAGGGAAGTGAATATAAGCTTCTGAAGTGAAAATATCCACTTTTTAAAAAACTTTCTTTTTTTTTTAGTTCTGTGTGTCAAAAATGTTCATTCTGTGAGTAACAGTGTGAAAGTGACAAACATGAGTGAATTGTCACGATATGACTGAATTTGAGTAAATTTGCTGCTATCTCCGCCAGGAAGCGAGCTAGAGCGCTGTAACTGTGGCTATACGCACTTTCATGAAAACACGCTTCTTTGAGGTTTTAAGCTCAGAACGTGAATCTGTGCATGTTTCTGGCCTGGGAACTGCTTCAGATCACTGTGGAATGCATATATGGTATCGAATGGTCCTTTGTGAATGTATTGCCATTGGGAAGTGAATATAAGCTTCTGAAGTGAATATATCCACTTTTTAAAAAACTTTCTTTTTTTTTTAGTTCTGTGTGTCAATAATGTTCATTCTGTGAGTAACAGTGGAAAAGTAACAGTCATGAGTGAATTGTCACGATATGACTGAATTGGAGTAAATTTGCTGCTATCTCCGCCAGGAAGCGAGCTAGAGCCCTGAAACTGTGGCTATACGCACTTTCATGAAAACACACCTCTTTGAGGTTTTAATCTCGGAACGTGAATCTGTGCATGCTTCTGGCCTGGGAACTGCTTCAGATCACTGTGGAATGCATATATGGTATCAATTGGTGCAATGTGCTTGTCTTGTCATAGGGAAGTGAATATAAGCTTCTGAAATGAAAATATCCACTTTTTAAAAATTATATGACTGAATTGGAGTGAATTTGCTGCTATCTCTGTAAGGAAGCGAGCTAGAGCGCTGAAACTGAGGCTATACGCACTTTCATGAAAACACGCTTCTTTGAGGTTTTAAGCTCAGAACGTGAATCTGTGCATGTTTCTGGCCTGGGAATTGCTTCAGATCACTGTACTATGCATATATGGTATCGATTGGTGCAATGTGCATGTCTTGCCATTGGGAAGTGAATATAAGCTTCTGAATTTAAAATATTCACTTTTTAAAAAACTTTCTTTTTTTTTGTTCTGTGTGTCAAAAATGTTCATTCTGTGAGTAACAGTGGGAAAGTGAGAAACATGAGTGAATTCTCACTATATGACTGAATTGGAGTGAATATGCTGCTATCTCTGTAAGGAAGCGAGCTAGAGCGCTGAAACTGTGGCTATACGTTTAAGCTCGGAACGTGAATCTGTGCATGCTTCTGGCCTGGGAACTGCTTCAGATCACTGTGGAATGCATATATGGTATCAATTGGTGCAATGTGCTTGTCTTGTCATAGGGAAGTTAATATAAGCTTCTGAAGTGAAAATATCCACATTTTAAAAAACTTTCTTTTTTTTTAGTTCTGTGTGTCAAAAATGTTCATTCTGTGAGTAACAGTGGGAAAGTGACAAACATGAGTGAATTGTCATGATATGACTGAATTGGAGTAAATTTGCTGCTATCTCCGCCAGGAAGCGAGCTAGAGCGCTGTAACTGTGGCTATACGCACTTTCATGAAAACACGCTTCTTTGAGGTTTTAAGCTCAGAACGTGAATCTGTGCATGTTTCTGGCCTGGGAACTGCTTCAGATCACTGTGGAAAGCATTTATGGTATCAAATGGTCCTTTGTGCTTGTCTTGTCATAGGGAAGTGAATATAAGCTTCTGAAGTGAAAATATCCACTTTTTAAAAAACTTTCTTTTTTTTAGCTCTGTGTGTCAAAAATGTTCATTCGGTGAGTAACAGTGGAAAAAAAACAGGCATGAGTGAATTGTCACGATATGACTGATTTGGAGTAAATTTGATGCTATCTCCGCCAGGAAGCGAGCTAGAGCGCTGAAACTGTGGCTATACGCACTTTCATGAAAACACACTTCTTTGAAGTTTTAAGCTCGGAACGTGAATCTGTGCATGTTTCTGGCCTAGGAACTGCTTCAGATCACTGTGGAATGCATATATAGTATCAATTGGTGCAATGTGCTTGTCTTGTCATAGGGAAGTGAATATAAGCTTCTGAAGTGAAAATATCCACTTTTTAAAAAACTTTCTTTTTTTTTAGTTCTGTGTGTCAAAAATGTTCATTCTGTGAGTAACAGTGTGAAAGTGACAAACATGAGTGAATTGTCACGATATGACTGAATTGGAGTAAATTTGCTGCTATCTCCGCCAGGAAGCGAGCTAGAGCGCTGTAACTGTGGCTATACGCACTTTCATGAAAACACGCTTCTTTGAGGTTTTAAGCTCAGAACGTGAATCTGTGCATGTTTCTGGCCTGGGAACTGCTTCAGATCACTGTGGAAAGCATATATGATATCGAATGGTCCTTTGTGCATGTATTGCCATTGGGAAGTGAATATAAGCTTCTGAAGTGAATATATCCACTTTTTAAAAAACTTTCTTTTTTTTTAGTTCTGTGTCAAAAATGTTCATTCTGTGAGTAACAGTGTGAAAGTGACAAACATGAGTGAATTGTCACGATATGACAGAATTGGAGTAAATTTGTTGCTATCTCCGCCAGGAAGCGAGCTAGAGCGCTGTAACTGTGGCTATACGCACTTTCATGAAAACACGCTTCTTTGAGGTTTTAAGCTCAGAACGTGAATCTGTGCATGTTTCTGGCCTGGGAACTGCTTCAGATCACTGTGGAAAGCATATAAGGTATCGAATGGTCCTTTGTGCATGTATTGCCATTGGGAAGTGAATATAAGCTTCTGAAGTGAATATATCCACTTTTTAAAAAACTTTCTTTTTTTTTTAGTTCTGTGTCAAAAATGTTCATTCTGTGAGTAACAGTGGAAAAGTAACAGTCATGAGTGAATTGTCACGATATGACTGAATTGGAGTAAATTTGCTGCTATCTCCGCCAGGAAGCGAGCTAGAGCCCTGAAACTGTGGCTATACGCACTTTCATGAAAACACACTTCTTTGAGGTTTTAATCTCGGAACGTGAATCTGTGCATGCTTCTGGCCTGGGAACTGCTTCAGATCACTGTGGAATGCATATATGGTATCAATTGGTGCAATGTGCTTGTCTTGTCATAGGGAAGTGAATATAAGCTTCTGAAGTGAAAATATCCACTTTTTAAAAATTATATGACTGAATTGGAGTGAATTTGCTGCTATCTCTGTAAGGAAGCGAGCTAGAGCGCTGAAACTGAGGCTATACGCACTTTCATGAAAACACGCTTCTTTGAGGTTTTAAGCTCAGAACGTGAATCTGTGCATGTTTCTGGCCTGGGGATTGCTTCAGATCACTGTGCTATGCATATATGGTATCGATTGGTGCAATGTGCATGTCTTGCCATTGGGAAGTGAATATAAGCTTCTGAATTTAAAATATTCACTTTTTAAAAAACTTTCTTTTTTTTTAGTTCTGTGCGTCAAAAATGTTCATTCTGTGAGTTTCAGTGGGAAAGTGAGAAACATGAGTGAATTCTCACTATATGACTGAATTGGAGTGAATATGCTGCTATCTCTGTAAGGAAGCGAGCTCGAGCGCTGAAACTGTGGCTATACGTTTAAGCTCGGAACGTGAATCTGTGCATGCTTCTGGCCTGGGAACTGCTTCAGATAACTGTGGAATGCATATATGGTATCAATTGGTGCAATGTGTTTGTCTTGTCATAGGGAAGTTAATATAAGCTTCTGAAGTGAAAATATCCACATTTTAAAAAACTTTCTTTTTTTTTAGTTCTGTGTGTCAAAAATGTTCATTCTGTGAGTAACAGTGGGAAAGTGACAAACATGAGTGAATTGTCACGATATGACTGAATTGGAGTAAATTTGCTGCTATCTCTGTAAGGAAGCGAGCTAGAGCGCTGAAACTGAGGCTATACGCACTTTCATGAAAACACGCTTCTTTGAGGTTTAAAGCTCAGAACGTGAATCTGTGCATGTTTCTGGCCTGGGAATTGCTTCAGATCACTGTGGAAAGCATATATGGTATCGATTGGTGCAATGTGCATGTCTTGCCATTGGGAAGTGAATATAAGCTTCTGAATTTAAAATATTCACTTTTTAAAAAACTTTCTTTTTTTTTAGTTCTGTGTGTCAAAAATGTTCATTCTGTGAGTAACAGTGGGAAAGTGAGAAACATGAGTGAATTCTCACTATATGACTGAATTGGAGTGAATATGCTGCTATCTCTGTAAGGAAGCGAGCTAGAGCGCTGAAACTGTGGCTATACGTTTAAGCTCGGAACGTGAATCTGTGCATGCTTCTGGCCTGGGAACTGCTTCAGATCACTGTGGAATGCATATATGGTATCAATTGGTGCAATGTGCTTGTCTTGTCATAGGGAAGTTAATATAAGCTTCTGAAGTGAAAATATCCACATTTTAAAAAACTTTCTTTTTTTTTAGTTCTGTGTGTCAAAAATGTTCATTCTGTGAGTAACAGTGGGAAAGTGACAAACATGAGTGAATTGTCACGATATGACTGAATTGGAGTAAATTTGCTGCTATCTCCGCCAGGAAGCGAGCTAGAGCGCTGTAACTGTGGCTATACGCACTTTCATGAAAACACGCTTCTTTGAGGTTTTAAGCTCAGAACGTGAATCTGTGCATGTTTCTGGCCTGGGAACTGCTTCAGATCACTGTGGAAAGCATTTATGGTATCAAATGGTCCTTTGTGCTTGTCTTGTCATAGGGAAGTGAATATAAGCTTCTGAAGTGAAAATATCCACTTTTTAGAAAAATTTCTTTTTTTTAGCTCTGTGTGTCAAAAATGTTCATTCGGTGAGTAACAGTGGAAAAAAAACAGGCATGAGTGAATTGTCACGATATGACTGATTTGGAGTAAATTTGATGCTATCTCCGCCAGGAAGCGAGCTAGAGCGCTGAAACTGTGGCTATACGCACTTTCATGAAAACACACTTCTTTGAAGTTTTAAGCTCGGAACGTGAATCTGTGCATGTTTCTGGCCTGGGAACTGCTTCAGATCACTGTGGAATGCATATATAGTATCAATTGGTGCAATGTGCTTGTCTTGTCATAGGGAAGTGAATATAAGCTTCTGAAGTGAAAATATCCACTTTTTAAAAATTATATGACTGAATTGGAGTGAATTTGCTGCTATCTCTGTAAGGAAGCGAGCTAGAGCGCTGAAACTGAGGCTATACGCACTTTCATGAAAACACGCTTCTTTGAGGTTTTAAGCTCAGAACGTGAATCTGTGCATGTTTCTGGCCTGGGGATTGCTTCAGATCACTGTGCTATGCATATATGGTATCGATTGGTGCAATGTGCATGTCTTGCCATTGGGAAGTGAATATAAGCTTCTGAATTTAAAATATTCACTTTTTAAAAAACTTTCTTTTTTTTTAGTTCTGTGCGTCAAAAATGTTCATTCTGTGAGTTTCAGTGGGAAAGTGAGAAACATGAGTGAATTCTCACTATATGACTGAATTGGAGTGAATATGCTGCTATCTCTGTAAGGAAGCGAGCTCGAGCGCTGAAACTGTGGCTATACGTTTAAGCTCGGAACGTGAATCTGTGCATGCTTCTGGCCTGGGAACTGCTTCAGATAACTGTGGAATGCATATATGGTATCAATTGGTGCAATGTGTTTGTCTTGTCATAGGGAAGTTAATATAAGCTTCTGAAGTGAAAATATCCACATTTTAAAAAACTTTCTTTTTTTTTAGTTCTGTGTGTCAAAAATGTTCATTCTGTGAGTAACAGTGGGAAAGTGACAAACATGAGTGAATTGTCACGATATGACTGAATTGGAGTAAATTTGCTGCTATCTCTGTAAGGAAGCGAGCTAGAGCGCTGAAACTGAGGCTATACGCACTTTCATGAAAACACGCTTCTTTGAGGTTTAAAGCTCAGAACGTGAATCTGTGCATGTTTCTGGCCTGGGAATTGCTTCAGATCACTGTGCTATGCATATATGGTATCGATTGGTGCAATGTGCATGTCTTGCCATTGGGAAGTGAATATAAGCTTCTGAATTTAAAATATTCACTTTTTAAAAAACTTTCTTTTTTTTTAGTTCTGTGTGTCAAAAATGTTCATTCTGTGAGTAACAGTGGGAAAGTGAGAAACATGAGTGAATTCTCACTATATGACTGAATTGGAGTGAATATGCTGCTATCTCTGTAAGGAAGCGAGCTAGAGCGCTGAAACTGTGGCTATACGTTTAAGCTCGGAACGTGAATCTGTGCATGCTTCTGGCCTGGGAACTGCTTCAGATCACTGTGGAATGCATATATGGTATCAATTGGTGCAATGTGCTTGTCTTGTCATAGGGAAGTTAATATAAGCTTCTGAAGTGAAAATATCCACATTTTAAAAAACTTTCTTTTTTTTTAGTTCTGTGTGTCAAAAATGTTCATTCTGTGAGTAACAGTGGGAAAGTGACAAACATGAGTGAATTGTCACGATATGACTGAATTGGAGTAAATTTGCTGCTATCTCCGCCAGGAAGCGAGCTAGAGCGCTGTAACTGTGGCTATACGCACTTTCATGAAAACACGCTTCTTTGAGGTTTTAAGCTCAGAACGTGAATCTGTGCATGTTTCTGGCCTGGGAACTGCTTCAGATCACTGTGGAAAGCATTTATGGTATCAAATGGTCCTTTGTGCTTGTCTTGTCATAGGGAAGTGAATATAAGCTTCTGAAGTGAAAATATCCACTTTTTAGAAAAATTTCTTTTTTTTAGCTCTGTGTGTCAAAAATGTTCATTCGGTGAGTAACAGTGGAAAAAAAACAGGCATGAGTGAATTGTCACGATATGACTGATTTGGAGTAAATTTGATGCTATCTCCGCCAGGAAGCGAGCTAGAGCGCTGAAACTGTGGCTATACGCACTTTCATGAAAACACACTTCTTTGAAGTTTTAAGCTCGGAACGTGAATCTGTGCATGTTTCTGGCCTGGGAACTGCTTCAGATCACTGTGGAATGCATATATAGTATCAATTGGTGCAATGTGCTTGTCTTGTCATAGGGAAGTGAATATAAGCTTCTGAAGTGAAAATATCCACTTTTTAAAAAACTTTCTTTTTATTTAGTTCTGTGTGTCAAAAATGTTCATTCTGTGAGTAACAGTGTGAAAGTGACAAACATGAGTGAATTGTCACGATATGACAGAATTGGAGTAAATTTGCTGCTATCTCCGCCAGGAAGCGAGCTATAGCGCTGTAACTGTGGCTATACGCACTTTCATGAAAACACGCTTCTTTGAGGTTTTAAGCTCAGAACGTGAATCTGTGCATGTTTCTGGCCTGGGAACTGCTTCAGATCACTGTGGAAAGCATATATGATATCGAATGTTCCTTTGTGCATGTATTGCCATTGGGAAGTGAATATAAGCTTCTGAAGTGAATATATCCACTTTTTAAAAAACTTTCTTTTTTTTTAGTTCTGTGTCAAAAATGTTCATTCTGTGAGTAACAGTGTGAAAGTGACAAACATGAGTGAATTGTCACGATATGACAGAATTGGAGTAAATTTGTTGCTATCTCCGCCAGGAAGCGAGCTAGAGCGCTGTAACTGTGGCTATACGCACTTTCATGAAAACACGCTTCTTTGAGGTTTTAAGCTCGGAACGTAAATCTGTGCATGTTTCTGGCCTGGGAACTGCTTCAGATCACTGTGGAAAGCATATAAGGTATCGAATGGTCCTTTGTGCATGTATTGCCATTGGGAAGTGAATATAAGCTTCTGAAGTGAATATATCCACTTTTTAAAAAACTTTCTTTTTTTTTTAGTTCTGTGTCAAAAATGTTCATTCTGTGAGTAACAGTGGAAAAGTAACAGTCATGAGTGAATTGTCACGATATGACTGAATTGGAGTAAATTTGCTGCTATCTCCGCCAGGAAGCGAGCTAGAGCCCTGAAACTGTGGCTATACGCACTTTCATGAAAACACACTTCTTTGAGGTTTTAATCTCGGAACGTGAATCTGTGCATGCTTCTGGCCTGGGAACTGCTTCAGATCACTGTGGAATGCATATATGGTATCAATTGGTGCAATGTGCTTGTCTTGTCATAGGGAAGTGAATATAAGCTTCTGAAGTGAAAATATCCACTTTTTAAAAATTATATGACTGAATTGGAGTGAATTTGCTGCTATCTCTGTAAGGAAGCGAGCTAGAGCGCTGAAACTGAGGCTATACGCACTTTCATGAAAACACGCTTCTTTGAGGTTTTAAGCTCAGAACGTGAATCTGTGCATGTTTCTGGCCTTGGGATTGCTTCAGATCACTGTGCTATGCATATATGGTATCGATTGGTGCAATGTGCATGTCTTGCCATTGGGAAGTGAATATAAGCTTCTGAATTTAAAATATTCACTTTTTAAAAAACTTTCTTTTTTTTTAGTTCTGTGCGTCAAAAATGTTCATTCTGTGAGTAACAGTGGGAAAGTGAGAAACATGAGTGAATTCTCACTATATGACTGAATTGGAGTGAATATGCTGCTATCTCTGTAAGGAAGCGAGCTCGAGCGCTGAAACTGTGGCTATACGTTTAAGCTCGGAACGTGAATCTGTGCATGCTTCTGGCCTGGGAACTGCTTCAGATCACTGTGGAATGCATATATGGTATCAATTGGTGCAATGTGTTTGTCTTGTCATAGGGAAGTTAATATAAGCTTCTGAAGTGAAAATATGCACATTTTAAAAAACTTTCTTTTTTTTTAGTTCTGTGTGTCAAAAATGTTCATTCTGTGAGTAACAGTGGGAAAGTGACAAACATGAGTGAATTGTCACGATATGACTGAATTGGAGTAAATTTGCTGCTATCTCCGCCAGGAAGCGAGCTAGAGCGCTGTAACTGTGGCTATACGCACTTTCATGAAAACACGCTTCTTTGAGGTTTTAAGCTCACAACGTGAATCTGTGCATGTTTCTGGCCTGGGAACTGCTTCAGATCACTGTGGAAAGCATATATGATATCGAATTGTCCTTTGTGCATGTATTGCCATTGGGAAGTGAATATAAGCTTCTGAAGTGAATATATCCACTTTTTAAAAAACTTTCTTTTTTTTTAGTTCTGTGTCAAAAATGTTCATTCTGTGAGTAACAGTGGAAAAGTAACAGTCATGAGTGAATTGTCACCATATGACTGAATTGGAGTAAATTTGCTGCTATCTCCGCCAGGAAGCGAGCTAGAGCGCTGAAACTGTGGATATACGCACTTTCATGAAAACACGCTTCTTTGAGGTTTTAAGCTCAGAACGTGAATCTGTGCATGTTTCTGGCCTGGGAACTGCTTCAGATCACTGTGGAAAGCATATATGATATCGAATGGTCCTTTGTGCATGTATTGCCATTGGGAAGTGAATATAAGCTTCTGAAGTGAATATATCCACTTTTTAAAAAACTTTCTTTTTTTTTAGTTCTGTGTCAAAAATGTTCATTCTGTGAGTAACAGTGTGAAAGTGACAAACATGAGTGAATTGTCACGATATGACAGAATTGGAGTAAATTTGTTGCTATCTCCGCCAGGAAGCGAGCTAGAGCGCTGTAACTGTGGCTATACGCACTTTCATGAAAACACGCTTCTTTGAGGTTTTAAGCTCGGAACGTGAATCTGTGCATGTTTCTGGCCTGGGAACTGCTTCAGATCACTGTGGAAAGCATATAAGGTATCGAATGGTCCTTTGTGCATGTATTGCCATTGGGAAGTGAATATAAGCTTCTGAAGTGAATTTATCCACTTTTTAAAAAACTTTCTTTTTTTTTTAGTTCTGTGTCAAAAATGTTCATTCTGTGAGTAACAGTGGAAAAGTAACAGTCATGAGTGAATTGTCACGATATGACTGAATTGGAGTAAATTTGCTGCTATCTCCGCCAGGAAGCGAGCTAGAGCCCTGAAACTGTGGCTATACGCACTTTCATGAAAACACACTTCTTTGAGGTTTTAATCTCGGAACGTGAATCTGTGCATGCTTCTGGCCTGGGAACAGCTTCAGATCACTGTGGAATGCATATATGGTATCAATTGGTGCAATGTGCTTGTCTTGTCATAGGGAAGTGAATATAAGCTTCTGAAGTGAAAATATCCACTTTTTAAAAATTATATGACTGAATTGGAGTGAATTTGCTGCTATCTCTGTAAGGAAGCGAGCTAGAGCGCTGAAACTGAGGCTATACGCACTTTCATGAAAACACGCTTCTTTGAGGTTTTAAGCTCAGAACGTGAATCTGTGCATGTTTCTGGCCTGGGGATTGCTTCAGATCACTGTGCTATGCATATATGGTATCGATTGGTGCAATGTGCATGTCTTGCCATTGGGAAGTGAATATAAGCTTCTGAATTTAAAATATTCACTTTTTAAAAAACTTTCTTTTTTTTTAGTTCTGTGCGTCAAAAATGTTCATTCTGTGAGTAACAGTGGGAAAGTGAGAAACATGAGTGAATTCTCACTATATGACTGAATTGGAGTGAATATGCTGCTATCTCTGTAAGGAAGCGAGCTCTAGCGCTGAAACTGTGGCTATACGTTTAAGCTCGGAACGTGAATCTGTGCATGCTTCTGGCCTGGGAACTGCTTCAGATCACTGTGGAATGCATATATGGTATCAATTGGTGCAATGTGTTTGTCTTGTCATAGGGAAGTTAATATAAGCTTCTGAAGTGAAAATATCCACATTTTAAAAAACTTTCTTTTTTTTTAGTTCTGTGTGTCAAAAATGTTCATTCTGTGAGAAACAGTGGGAAAGTGACAAACATGAGTGAATTGTCACGATATGACTGAATTGGAGTAAATTTGCTGCTATCTCCGCCAGGAAGCGAGCTAGAGCGCTGTAACTGTGGCTATACGCACTTTCATGAAAACACGCTTCTTTGAGGTTTTAAGCTCACAACGTGAATCTGTGCATGTTTCTGGCCTGGGAACTGCTTCAGATCACTGTGGAAAGCATATATGATATCGAATTGTCCTTTGTGCATGTATTGCCATTGGGAAGTGAATATAAGCTTCTGAAGTGAATATATCCACTTTTTAAAAAACTTTCTTTTTTTTTAGTTCTGTGTCAAAAATGTTCATTCTGTGAGTAACAGTGGAAAAGTAACAGTCATGAGTGAATTGTCACGATATGACTGAATTGGAGTAAATTTGCTGCTATCTCCGCCAGGAAGCGAGCTAGAGCGCTGAAACTGTGGATATACGCACTTTCATGAAAACACGCTTCTTTGAGGTTTTAAGCTCAGAACTTGAATCTGTGCATGTTTCTGGCCTGGGAACTGCTTCAGATCACTGTGGAAAGCATATATGGTATCGAATGGTCCTTTGTGCATGTATTGCCATTGGGAAGTGAATATAAGCTTCTGAAGTGAATATATCCACTTTTTAAAAAACTTTCTTTTTTTTTAGTTCTGTGTCAAAAATGTTCATTCTGTGAGTAACAGTGGAAAAGTAACAGTCATGAGTGAATTGTCACGATATGACTGAATTGGAGTAAATTTGCTGCTATCTCCGCCAGGAAGCGAGCTAGAGCGCTGAAACTGTGGCTATACGCACTTTCATGAAAACACGCTTCTTTGAGGTTTTAAGCTCGGAACGTGAATCTGTGCATGTTTCTGGCCTGGGAACTGCTTCAGGTCACTGTGGAATGCATATATGGTATCAATTGGTGCAATGTGCTTGTCTTGTCATAGGGAAGTGAATATAAGCTTCTGAAGTGAAAATATCCACTTTTTAAAAAACTTTCTTTTTTTTTAGTTCTGTGTGTCAAAAATGTTCATTCTGTGAGTAACAGTGTGAAAGTGACAAACATGAGTGAATTGTCACGATATGACAGAATTCGAGTAAATTTGCTGCTATCTCCGCCAGGAAGCGAGCTAGAGCGCTGTAACTGTGGCTATACGCACTTTCATGAAAACACGCTTCTTTGAGGTTTTAAGCTCAGAACGTGAATCTGTGCCTGTTTCTGGCCTGGGAACTGCTTCAGATCACTGTGGAAAGCATATATGGTATCGAATGGTCCTTTGTGCATGTATTGCCATAGGGAAGTTAATATAAGCTTCTGAAGTGAAAATATCCACATTTTAAAAAACTTTCTTTTTTTTTAGTTCTGTGTGTCAAAAATGTTCATTCTGTGAGTAACAGTGGGAAAGTGACAAACATGAGTGAATTGTCACGATATGACTGAATTGGAGTAAATTTGCTGCTATCTCCGCGAGGTAGTGAGCAAGAGCGCTGTAACTGTGGCAAGACGCACTTTCATGAAAACACGCTTCTTTGAGGTTTTAAGCTCAGAACGTGAATCTGTGCATGTTTCTGGCCTGGGAACTGCTTCAGATCACTGTGGAAAGCATATATGGTATCGAATGGTCCTTTGTGCATGTATTGCCATTGGGAAGTGAATATAAGCTTCTGAAGTGAATATATCCACTTTTTAAAAAACTTTCTTTTTTTTTAGTTCTCTGTCAAAAATGTTCATTCTGTGAGTAACAGTGGAAAAGTAACAGTCATGAGTGATATTGTCACGATATGACTGAATTGGAGTAAATTTGCTGCTATCTCCGCCAGGAAGCGAGCTAGAGCCCTGAAACTGTGGCTATACGCACTTTCATGAAAACACACTTCTATGAGGTTTTAATCTCGGAACGTGAATCTGTGCATGCTTCTGGCCTGGGAACTGCTTCAGATCACTGTGGAATGCATATATGGTATCAATTGGTGCAATGTGCTTGTCTTGTCATAGGGAAGTGAATATAAGCTTCTGAAGTGAAAATATCCACTTTTTAAAAAACTTTTTTTTTTTTAGTTCTGTGTGTCAAAAATGTTCATTCTGTGAGTAACAGTGGAAAAAAAACAGGCATGAGTGAATTGTCACGATATGACTGATTTGGAGTAAATTTGATGCTATCTCCGCCAGGAAGCGAGCTAGAGCGCTGTAACTGTGGCTATACGCACTTTCATGAAAACACGCTTCTTTGAGGTTTTAAGCTCAGAACGTGAATCTGTGCATGTTTCTGGCCTGGGAACTGCTTCAGATCACTGTGAAAAGCATGAATGGTATCGAATGGTCCTTTGTGCATGTATTGCCATTGGGAAATGAATATAAGCTTCTGAAGTGAATATATCCACTTTTTAAAAAACTTTCTTTTTTTTTTAGTTCTGTGTGTCAATAATGTTCATTCTGTGAGTAACAGTGGAAAAGTAACAGTCATGAGTGAATTGTCACGATATGACTGAATTGGAGTAAATTTGCTGCTATCTCCGCCAGGAAGCGAGCTAGAGCGCTGAAACTGTGGCTATACGCACTTTCATGAAAACACGCTTCTTTGAGGTTTTAAGCTCGGAACGTGAATCTGTGCATGTTTCTGGCCTGGGAACTGCTTCAGATCACTGTGGAATGCATATATGGTATCAATTGGTGCAATGTGCTTGTCTTGTCATAGGGAAGTGAATATAAGCTTCTGAAGTGAAAATATCCACTTTTTAAAAAACTTTCTTTTTTTTTAGTTCTGTGTGTCAAAAATGTTCATTCTGTGAGTAACAGTGTGAAAGTGACAAACATGAGTGAATTGTCACGATATGACAGAATTCGAGTAAATTTGCTGCTATCTCCGCCAGGAAGCGAGCTAGAGCGCTGTAACTGTGGCTATACGCACTTTCATGAAAACACGCTTCTTTGAGGTTTTAAGCTCAGAACGTGAATCTGTGCATGTTTCTGGCCTGGGAACTGCTTCAGATCACTGTGGAATGCATATATGGTATCAATTGGTGCAATGTGCTTGTCTTGTCATAGGGAAGTGAATATAAGCTTCTGAAGTGAAAATATCCACTTTTTAAAAAACTTTCTTTTTTTTTAGTTCTGTGTGTCAAAAATGTTCATTCTGTGAGTAACAGTGTGAAAGTGACAAACATGAGTGAATTGTCACGATATGACAGAATTCGAGTAAATTTGCTGCTATCTCCGCCAGGAAGCGAGCTAGAGCGCTGTAACTGTGGCTATACGCACTTTCATGAAAACACGCTTCTTTGAGGTTTTAAGCTCAGAACGTGAATCTGTGCATGTTTCTGGCCTGGGAACTGCTTCAGATCACTGTGGAATGCATATATGGTATCAATTGGTGCAATGTGCTTGTCTTGTCATAGGGAAGTGAATATAAGCTTCTGAAGTGAAAATATCCACATTTTAAAAAACTTTCTTTTTTTTTAGTTCTGTGTGTCAAAAATGTTCATTCTGTGAGTAACAGTGGGAAAGTGACAAACATGAGTGAATTGTCACGATATGACTGAATTGGAGTAAATTTGCTGCTATCTCCGCCAGGAAGCGAGCTAGAGCGCTGTAACTGTGGCTATACGCACTTTCATGAAAACACGCTTCTTTGAGGTTTTAAGCTCACAACGTGAATCTGTGCATGTTTCTGGCCTGGGAACTGCTTCAGATCACTGTGGAAAGCATATATGGTATCGAATGGTCCTTTGTGCATGTATTGCCATTGGGAAGTGAATATAAGCTTCTGAAGTGAATATATCCACTTTTTAAAAAACTTTCTTTTTTTTTAGTTCTGTGTCAAAAATGTTCATTCTGTGAGTAACAGTGGAAAAGTAACAGTCATGAGTGAATTGTCACCATATGACTGAATTGGAGTAAATTTGCTGCTATCTCCGCCAGGAAGCGAGCTAGAGCGCTGAAACTGTGGATATACGCACTTTCATGAAAACACGCTTCTTTGAGGTTTTAAGCTCAGAACGTGAATCTGTGCATGTTTCTGGCCTGGGAACTGCTTCAGATCACTGTGGAAAGCATATATGATATCGAATGGTCCTTTGTGCATGTATTGCCATTGGGAAGTGAATATAAGCTTCTGAAGTGAATATATCCACTTTTTAAAAAACTTTCTTTTTTTTTAGTTCTGTGTCAAAAATGTTCATTCTGTGAGTAACAGTGTGAAAGTGACAAACATGAGTGAATTGTCACGATATGACAGAATTGGAGTAAATTTGTTGCTATCTCCGCCAGGAAGCGAGCTAGAGCGCTGTAACTGTGGCTATACGCACTTTCATGAAAACACGCTTCTTTGAGGTTTTAAGCTCGGAACGTGAATCTGTGCATGTTTCTGGCCTGGGAACTGCTTCAGATCACTGTGGAAAGCATATAAGGTATCGAATGGTCCTTTGTGCATGTATTGCCATTGGGAAGTGAATATAAGCTTCTGAAGTGAATTTATCCACTTTTTAAAAAACTTTCTTTTTTTTTTAGTTCTGTGTCAAAAATGTTCATTCTGTGAGTAACAGTGGAAAAGTAACAGTCATGAGTGAATTGTCACGATATGACTGAATTGGAGTAAATTTGCTGCTATCTCCGCCAGGAAGCGAGCTAGAGCCCTGAAACTGTGGCTATACGCACTTTCATGAAAACACACTTCTTTGAGGTTTTAATCTCGGAACGTGAATCTGTGCATGCTTCTGGCCTGGGAACAGCTTCAGATCACTGTGGAATGCATATATGGTATCAATTGGTGCAATGTGCTTGTCTTGTCATAGGGAAGTGAATATAAGCTTCTGAAGTGAAAATATCCACTTTTTAAAAATTATATGACTGAATTGGAGTGAATTTGCTGCTATCTCTGTAAGGAAGCGAGCTAGAGCGCTGAAACTGAGGCTATACGCACTTTCATGAAAACACGCTTCTTTGAGGTTTTAAGCTCAGAACGTGAATCTGTGCATGTTTCTGGCCTGGGGATTGCTTCAGATCACTGTGCTATGCATATATGGTATCGATTGGTGCAATGTGCATGTCTTGCCATTGGGAAGTGAATATAAGCTTCTGAATTTAAAATATTCACTTTTTAAAAAACTTTCTTTTTTTTTAGTTCTGTGCGTCAAAAATGTTCATTCTGTGAGTAACAGTGGGAAAGTGAGAAACATGAGTGAATTCTCACTATATGACTGAATTGGAGTGAATATGCTGCTATCTCTGTAAGGAAGCGAGCTCTAGCGCTGAAACTGTGGCTATACGTTTAAGCTCGGAACGTGAATCTGTGCATGCTTCTGGCCTGGGAACTGCTTCAGATCACTGTGGAATGCATATATGGTATCAATTGGTGCAATGTGTTTGTCTTGTCATAGGGAAGTTAATATAAGCTTCTGAAGTGAAAATATCCACATTTTAAAAAACTTTCTTTTTTTTTAGTTCTGTGTGTCAAAAATGTTCATTCTGTGAGAAACAGTGGGAAAGTGACAAACATGAGTGAATTGTCACGATATGACTGAATTGGAGTAAATTTGCTGCTATCTCCGCCAGGAAGCGAGCTAGAGCGCTGTAACTGTGGCTATACGCACTTTCATGAAAACACGCTTCTTTGAGGTTTTAAGCTCACAACGTGAATCTGTGCATGTTTCTGGCCTGGGAACTGCTTCAGATCACTGTGGAAAGCATATATGATATCGAATTGTCCTTTGTGCATGTATTGCCATTGGGAAGTGAATATAAGCTTCTGAAGTGAATATATCCACTTTTTAAAAAACTTTCTTTTTTTTTAGTTCTGTGTCAAAAATGTTCATTCTGTGAGTAACAGTGGAAAAGTAACAGTCATGAGTGAATTGTCACGATATGACTGAATTGGAGTAAATTTGCTGCTATCTCCGCCAGGAAGCGAGCTAGAGCGCTGAAACTGTGGATATACGCACTTTCATGAAAACACGCTTCTTTGAGGTTTTAAGCTCAGAACTTGAATCTGTGCATGTTTCTGGCCTGGGAACTGCTTCAGATCACTGTGGAAAGCATATATGGTATCGAATGGTCCTTTGTGCATGTATTGCCATTGGGAAGTGAATATAAGCTTCTGAAGTGAATATATCCACTTTTTAAAAAACTTTCTTTTTTTTTAGTTCTGTGTCAAAAATGTTCATTCTGTGAGTAACAGTGGAAAAGTAACAGTCATGAGTGAATTGTCACGATATGACTGAATTGGAGTAAATTTGCTGCTATCTCCGCCAGGAAGCGAGCTAGAGCGCTGAAACTGTGGCTATACGCACTTTCATGAAAACACGCTTCTTTGAGGTTTTAAGCTCGGAACGTGAATCTGTGCATGTTTCTGGCCTGGGAACTGCTTCAGATCACTGTGGAATGCATATATGGTATCAATTGGTGCAATGTGCTTGTCTTGTCATAGGGAAGTGAATATAAGCTTCTGAAGTGAAAATATCCACTTTTTAAAAAACTTTCTTTTTTTTTAGTTCTGTGTGTCAAAAATGTTCATTCTGTGAGTAACAGTGTGAAAGTGACAAACATGAGTGAATTGTCACGATATGACAGAATTCGAGTAAATTTGCTGCTATCTCCGCCAGGAAGCGAGCTAGAGCGCTGTAACTGTGGCTATACGCACTTTCATGAAAACACGCTTCTTTGAGGTTTTAAGCTCAGAACGTGAATCTGTGCCTGTTTCTGGCCTGGGAACTGCTTCAGATCACTGTGGAAAGCATATATGGTATCGAATGGTCCTTTGTGCATGTATTGCCATAGGGAAGTTAATATAAGCTTCTGAAGTGAAAATATCCACATTTTAAAAAACTTTCTTTTTTTTTAGTTCTGTGTGTCAAAAATGTTCATTCTGTGAGTAACAGTGGGAAAGTGACAAACATGAGTGAATTGTCACGATATGACTGAATTGGAGTAAATTTGCTGCTATCTCCGCGAGGTAGTGAGCAAGAGCGCTGTAACTGTGGCAAGACGCACTTTCATGAAAACACGCTTCTTTGAGGTTTTAAGCTCAGAACGTGAATCTGTGCATGTTTCTGGCCTGGGAACTGCTTCAGATCACTGTGGAAAGCATATATGGTATCGAATGGTCCTTTGTGCATGTATTGCCATTGGGAAGTGAATATAAGCTTCTGAAGTGAATATATCCACTTTTTAAAAAACTTTCTTTTTTTTTAGTTCTCTGTCAAAAATGTTCATTCTGTGAGTAACAGTGGAAAAGTAACAGTCATGAGTGATATTGTCACGATATGACTGAATTGGAGTAAATTTGCTGCTATCTCCGCCAGGAAGCGAGCTAGAGCCCTGAAACTGTGGCTATACGCACTTTCATGAAAACACACTTCTATGAGGTTTTAATCTCGGAACGTGAATCTGTGCATGCTTCTGGCCTGGGAACTGCTTCAGATCACTGTGGAATGCATATATGGTATCAATTGGTGCAATGTGCTTGTCTTGTCATAGGGAAGTGAATATAAGCTTCTGAAGTGAAAATATCCACTTTTTAAAAAACTTTTTTTTTTTTAGTTCTGTGTGTCAAAAATGTTCATTCTGTGAGTAACAGTGGAAAAAAAACAGGCATGAGTGAATTGTCACGATATGACTGATTTGGAGTAAATTTGATGCTATCTCCGCCAGGAAGCGAGCTAGAGCGCTGTAACTGTGGCTATACGCACTTTCATGAAAACACGCTTCTTTGAGGTTTTAAGCTCAGAACGTGAATCTGTGCATGTTTCTGGCCTGGGAACTGCTTCAGATCACTGTGAAAAGCATGAATGGTATCGAATGGTCCTTTGTGCATGTATTGCCATTGGGAAATGAATATAAGCTTCTGAAGTGAATATATCCACTTTTTAAAAAACTTTCTTTTTTTTTTAGTTCTGTGTGTCAATAATGTTCATTCTGTGAGTAACAGTGGAAAAGTAACAGTCATGAGTGAATTGTCACGATATGACTGAATTGGAGTAAATTTGCTGCTATCTCCGCCAGGAAGCGAGCTAGAGCGCTGAAACTGTGGCTATACGCACTTTCATGAAAACACGCTTCTTTGAGGTTTTAAGCTCGGAACGTGAATCTGTGCATGTTTCTGGCCTGGGAACTGCTTCAGATCACTGTGGAATGCATATATGGTATCAATTGGTGCAATGTGCTTGTCTTGTCATAGGGAAGTGAATATAAGCTTCTGAAGTGAAAATATCCACTTTTTAAAAAACTTTCTTTTTTTTTAGTTCTGTGTGTCAAAAATGTTCATTCTGTGAGTAACAGTGTGAAAGTGACAAACATGAGTGAATTGTCACGATATGACAGAATTCGAGTAAATTTGCTGCTATCTCCGCCAGGAAGCGAGCTAGAGCGCTGTAACTGTGGCTATACGCACTTTCATGAAAACACGCTTCTTTGAGGTTTTAAGCTCAGAACGTGAATCTGTGCATGTTTCTGGCCTGGGAACTGCTTCAGATCACTGTGGAATGCATATATGGTATCAATTGGTGCAATGTGCTTGTCTTGTCATAGGGAAGTGAATATAAGCTTCTGAAGTGAAAATATCCACTTTTTAAAAAACTTTCTTTTTTTTTAGTTCTGTGTGTCAAAAATGTTCATTCTGTGAGTAACAGTGTGAAAGTGACAAACATGAGTGAATTGTCACGATATGACAGAATTCGAGTAAATTTGCTGCTATCTCCGCCAGGAAGCGAGCTAGAGCGCTGTAACTGTGGCTATACGCACTTTCATGAAAACACGCTTCTTTGAGGTTTTAAGCTCAGAACGTGAATCTGTGCATGTTTCTGGCCTGGGAACTGCTTCAGATCACTGTGGAATGCATATATGGTATCAATTGGTGCAATGTGCTTGTCTTGTCATAGGGAAGTGAATATAAGCTTCTGAAGTGAAAATATCCACTTTTTAAAAAACTTTCTTTTTTTTTAGTTCTGTGTGTCAAAAATGTTCATTCTGTGAGTAACAGTGGGAAAGTGACAAACATGAGTGAATTGTCACGATATGACTGAATTGGAGTAAATTTGCTGCTATCTCCGCCAGGTAGTGAGCAAGAGCGCTGTAACTGTGGCAAGACGCACTTTCATGAAAACACGCTTCTTTGAGGTTTTAAGCTCAGAACGTGAATCTGTGCATGTTTCTGGCCTGGGAACTGCTTCAGATCACTGTGGAAAGCATATATGGTATCGAATGGTCCTTTGTGCATGTATTGCCATTGGGAAGTGAATATAAGCTTCTGAAGTGAATATATCCACTTTTTAAAAAACTTTCTTTTTTTTTAGTTCTCTGTCAAAAATGTTCATTCTGTGAGTAACAGTGGAAAAGTAACAGTCATGAGTGATATTGTCACGATATGACTGAATTGGAGTAAATTTGCTGCTATCTCCGCCAGGAAGCGAGCTAGAGCCCTGAAACTGTGGCTATACGCACTTTCATGAAAACACACTTCTTTGAGGTTTTAATCTCGGAACGTGAATCTGTGCATGCTTCTGGCCTGGAAACTGCTTCAGATCACTGTGGAATGCATATATGGTATCAATTGGTGCAATGTGCTTGTCTTGTCATAGGGAAGTGAATATAAGCTTCTGAAGTGAAAATATCCACTTTTTAAAAAACTTTTTTTTTTTTAGTTCTGTGTGTCAAAAATGTTCATTCTGTGAGTAACAGTGGAAAAAAAACAGGCATGAGTGAATTGTCACGATATGACTGATTTGGAGTAAATTTGATGCTATCTCCGCCAGGAAGCGAGCTAGAGCGCTGTAACTGTGGCTATACGCACTTTCATGAAAACACGCTTCTTTGAGGTTTTAAGCTCAGAACGTGAATCTGTGCATGTTTCTGGCCTGGGAACTGCTTCAGATCACTGTGGAAAGCATGAATGGTATCGAATGGTCCTTTGTGCATGTATTGCCATTGGGAAATGAATATAAGCTTCTGAAGTGAATATATCCACTTTTTAAAAAACTTTCTTTTTTTTTTAGTTCTGTGTGTCAATAATGTTCATTCTGTGAGTAACAGTGGAAAAGTAACAGTCATGAGTGAATTGTCACGATATGACTGAATTGGAGTAAATTTGCTGCTATCTCCGCCAGGAAGCGAGCTAGAGCGCTGAAACTGTGGCTATACGCACTTTCATGAAAACACGCTTCTTTGAGGTTTTAAGCTCGGAACGTGAATCTGTGCATGTTTCTGGCCTGGGAACTGCTTCAGATCACTGTGGAATGCATATATGGTATCAATTGGTGCAATGTGCTTGTCTTGTCATAGGGAAGTGAATATAAGCTTCTGAAGTGAAAATATCCACTTTTTAAAAAACTTTCTTTTTTTTTAGTTCTGTGTCAAAAATGTTCATTCTGTGAGTAACAGTGGAAAAGTAACAGTCATGAGTGAATTGTCACGATATGACTGAATTGGAGTAAATTTGCTGCTATCTCCGCCAGGAAGCGAGCTAGAGCGCTGAAACTGTGGCTATACGCACTTTCATGAAAACACGCTTCTTTGAGGTTTTAAGCTCGGAACGTGAATCTGTGCATGTTTCTGGCCTGGGAACTGCTTCAGATCACTGTGGAATGCATATATGGTATCAATTGGTGCAATGTGCTTGTCTTGTCATAGGGAAGTGAATATAAGCTTCTGAAGGGAAAATATCCACTTTTTAAAAAACTTTCTTTTTTTTTAGTTCTGTGTGTCAAAAATGTTCATTCTGTGAGTAACAGTGTGAAAGTGACAAACATGAGTGAATTGTCACGATATGACAGAATTCGAGTAAATTTGCTGCTATCTCCGCCAGGAAGCGAGCTAGAGCGCTGTAACTGTGGCTATACGCACTTTCATGAAAACACGCTTCTTTGAGGTTTTAAGCTCAGAACGTGAATCTGTGCCTGTTTCTGGCCTGGGAACTGCTTCAGATCACTGTGGAAAGCATATATGGTATCGAATGGTCCTTTGTGCATGTATTGCCATAGGGAAGTTAATATAAGCTTCTGAAGTGAAAATATCCACATTTTAAAAAACTTTCTTTTTTTTTAGTTCTGTGTGTCAAAAATGTTCATTCTGTGAGTAACAGTGGGAAAGTGACAAACATGAGTGAATTGTCACGATATGACTGAATTGGAGTAAATTTGCTGCTATCTCCGCGAGGTAGTGAGCAAGAGCGCTGTAACTGTGGCAAGACGCACTTTCATGAAAACACGCTTCTTTGAGGTTTTAAGCTCAGAACGTGAATCTGTGCATGTTTCTGGCCTGGGAACTGCTTCAGATCACTGTGGAAAGCATATATGGTATCGAATGGTCCTTTGTGCATGTATTGCCATTGGGAAGTGAATATAAGCTTCTGAAGTGAATATATCCACTTTTTAAAAAACTTTCTTTTTTTTTAGTTCTCTGTCAAAAATGTTCATTCTGTGAGTAACAGTGGAAAAGTAACAGTCATGAGTGATATTGTCACGATATGACTGAATTGGAGTAAATTTGCTGCTATCTCCGCCAGGAAGCGAGCTAGAGCCCTGAAACTGTGGCTATACGCACTTTCATGAAAACACACTTCTATGAGGTTTTAATCTCGGAACGTGAATCTGTGCATGCTTCTGGCCTGGGAACTGCTTCAGATCACTGTGGAATGCATATATGGTATCAATTGGTGCAATGTGCTTGTCTTGTCATAGGGAAGTGAATATAAGCTTCTGAAGTGAAAATATCCACTTTTTAAAAAACTTTTTTTTTTTTAGTTCTGTGTGTCAAAAATGTTCATTCTGTGAGTAACAGTGGAAAAAAAACAGGCATGAGTGAATTGTCACGATATGACTGATTTGGAGTAAATTTGATGCTATCTCCGCCAGGAAGCGAGCTAGAGCGCTGTAACTGTGGCTATACGCACTTTCATGAAAACACGCTTCTTTGAGGTTTTAAGCTCAGAACGTGAATCTGTGCATGTTTCTGGCCTGGGAACTGCTTCAGATCACTGTGAAAAGCATGAATGGTATCGAATGGTCCTTTGTGCATGTATTGCCATTGGGAAATGAATATAAGCTTCTGAAGTGAATATATCCACTTTTTAAAAAACTTTCTTTTTTTTTTAGTTCTGTGTGTCAATAATGTTCATTCTGTGAGTAACAGTGGAAAAGTAACAGTCATGAGTGAATTGTCACGATATGACTGAATTGGAGTAAATTTGCTGCTATCTCCGCCAGGAAGCGAGCTAGAGCGCTGAAACTGTGGCTATACGCACTTTCATGAAAACACGCTTCTTTGAGGTTTTAAGCTCGGAACGTGAATCTGTGCATGTTTCTGGCCTGGGAACTGCTTCAGATCACTGTGGAATGCATATATGGTATCAATTGGTGCAATGTGCTTGTCTTGTCATAGGGAAGTTAATATAAGCTTCTGAATTTAAAATATTCACTTTTTAAAAAACTTTCTTTTTTTTTAGTTCTGTGCGTCAAAAATGTTCATTCTGTGAGTAACAGTGGGAAAGTGAGAAACATGAGTGAATTCTCACTATATGACTGAATTGGAGTGAATATGCTGCTATCTCTGTAAGGAAGCGAGCTCGAGCGCTGAAACTGTGGCTATACGTTTAAGCTCGGAACGTGAATCTGTGCATGCTTCTGGCCTGGGAACTGCTTCAGATCACTGTGGAATGCATATATGGTATCAATTGGTGCAATGTGTTTGTCTTGTCATAGGGAAGTTAATATAAGCTTCTGAAGTGAAAATATCCACATTTTAAAAAACTTTCTTTTTTTTTAGTTCTGTGTGTCAAAAATGTTCATTCTGTGAGTAACAGTGGGAAAGTGACAAACATGAGTGAATTGTCACGATATGACTGAATTGGAGTAAATTTGCTGCTATCTCCGCCAGGAAGCGAGCTAGAGCGCTGTAACTGTGGCTATACGCACTTTCATGAAAACACGCTTCTTTGAGGTTTTAAGCTCACAACGTGAATCTGTGCATGTTTCTGGCCTGGGAACTGCTTCAGATCACTGTGGAAAGCATATATGATATCGAATTGTCCTTTGTGCATGTATTGCCATTGGGAAGTGAATATAAGCTTCTGAAGTGAATATATCCACTTTTTAAAAAACTTTCTTTTTTTTTAGTTCTGTGTCAAAAATGTTCATTCTGTGAGTAACAGTGGAAAAGTAACAGTCATGAGTGAATTGTCACCATATGACTGAATTGGAGTAAATTTGCTGCTATCTCCGCCAGGAAGCGAGCTAGAGCGCTGAAACTGTGGATATACGCACTTTCATGAAAACACACTTCTTTGAGGTTTTAAGCTCAGAACGTGAATCTGTGCATATTTCTGGCCTGGGAACTGCTTCAGATCACTGTGGAAAGCATATATGATATCGAATGGTCCTTTGTGCATGTATTGCCATTGGGAAGTGAATATAAGCTTCTGAAGTGAATATATCCACTTTTTAAAAAACTTTCTTTTTTTTTAGTTCTGTGTCAAAAATGTTCATTCTGTGAGTAACAGTGTGAAAGTGACAAACATGAGTGAATTGTCACGATATGACAGAATTGGAGTAAATTTGTTGCTATCTCCGCCAGGAAGCGAGCTAGAGCGCTGTAACTGTGGCTATACGCACTTTCATGAAAACACGCTTCTTTGAGGTTTTAAGCTCGGAACGTGAATCTGTGCATGTTTCTGGCCTGGGAACTGCTTCAGATCACTGTGGAAAGCATATAAGGTATCGAATGGTCCTTTGTGCATGTATTGCCATTGGGAAGTGAATATAAGCTTCTGAAGTGAATTTATCCACTTTTTAAAAAACTTTCTTTTTTTTTTAGTTCTGTGTCAAAAATGTTCATTCTGTGAGTAACAGTGGAAAAGTAACAGTCATGAGTGAATTGTCACGATATGACTGAATTGGAGTAAATTTGCTGCTATCTCCGCCAGGAAGCGAGCTAGAGCCCTGAAACTGTGGCTATACGCACTTTCATGAAAACACACTTCTTTGAGGTTTTAATCTCGGAACGTGAATCTGTGCATGCTTCTGGCCTGGGAACAGCTTCAGATCACTGTGGAATGCATATATGGTATCAATTGGTGCAATGTGCTTGTCTTGTCATAGGGAAGTGAATATAAGCTTCTGAAGTGAAAATATCCACTTTTTAAAAATTATATGACTGAATTGGAGTGAATTTGCTGCTATCTCTGTAAGGAAGCGAGCTAGAGCGCTGAAACTGAGGCTATACGCACTTTCATGAAAACACGCTTCTTTGAGGTTTTAAGCTCAGAACGTGAATCTGTGCATGTTTCTGGCCTGGGGATTGCTTCAGATCACTGTGCTATGCATATATGGTATCGATTGGTGCAATGTGCATGTCTTGCCATTGGGAAGTGAATATAAGCTTCTGAATTTAAAATATTCACTTTTTAAAAAACTTTCTTTTTTTTTAGTTCTGTGCGTCAAAAATGTTCATTCTGTGAGTAACAGTGGGAAAGTGAGAAACATGAGTGAATTCTCACTATATGACTGAATTGGAGTGAATATGCTGCTATCTCTGTAAGGAAGCGAGCTCTAGCGCTGAAACTGTGGCTATACGTTTAAGCTCGGAACGTGAATCTGTGCATGCTTCTGGCCTGGGAACTGCTTCAGATCACTGTGGAATGCATATATGGTATCAATTGGTGCAATGTGTTTGTCTTGTCATAGGGAAGTTAATATAAGCTTCTGAAGTGAAAATATCCACATTTTAAAAAACTTTCTTTTTTTTTAGTTCTGTGTGTCAAAAATGTTCATTCTGTGAGTAACAGTGGGAAAGTGACAAACATGAGTGAATTGTCACGATATGACTGAATTGGAGTAAATTTGCTGCTATCTCCGCCAGGAAGCGAGCTAGAGCGCTGTAACTGTGGCTATACGCACTTTCATGAAAACACGCTTCTTTGAGGTTTTAAGCTCACAACGTGAATCTGTGCATGTTTCTGGCCTGGGAACTGCTTCAGATCACTGTGGAAAGCATATATGATATCGAATTGTCCTTTGTGCATGTATTGCCATTGGGAAGTGAATATAAGCTTCTGAAGTGAATATATCCACTTTTTAAAAAACTTTCTTTTTTTTTAGTTCTGTGTCAAAAATGTTCATTCTGTGAGTAACAGTGGAAAAGTAACAGTCATGAGTGAATTGTCACGATATGACTGAATTGGAGTAAATTTGCTGCTATCTCCGCCAGGAAGCGAGCTAGAGCGCTGAAACTGTGGATATACGCACTTTCATGAAAACACGCTTCTTTGAGGTTTTAAGCTCAGAACTTGAATCTGTGCATGTTTCTGGCCTGGGAACTGCTTCAGATCACTGTGGAAAGCATATATGGTATCGAATGGTCCTTTGTGCATGTATTGCCATTGGGAAGTGAATATAAGCTTCTGAAGTGAATATATCCACTTTTTAAAAAACTTTCTTTTTTTTTAGTTCTGTGTCAAAAATGTTCATTCTGTGAGTAACAGTGGAAAAGTAACAGTCATGAGTGAATTGTCACGATATGACTGAATTGGAGTAAATTTGCTGCTATCTCCGCCAGGAAGCGAGCTAGAGCGCTGAAACTGTGGCTATACGCACTTTCATGAAAACACGCTTCTTTGAGGTTTTAAGCTCGGAACGTGAATCTGTGCATGTTTCTGGCCTGGGAACTGCTTCAGATCACTGTGGAATGCATATATGGTATCAATTGGTGCAATGTGCTTGTCTTGTCATAGGGAAGTGAATATAAGCTTCTGAAGTGAAAATATCCACTTTTTAAAAAACTTTCTTTTTTTTTAGTTCTGTGTGTCAAAAATGTTCATTCTGTGAGTAACAGTGTGAAAGTGACAAACATGAGTGAATTGTCACGATATGACAGAATTCGAGTAAATTTGCTGCTATCTCCGCCAGGAAGCGAGCTAGAGCGCTGTAACTGTGGCTATACGCACTTTCATGAAAACACGCTTCTTTGAGGTTTTAAGCTCAGAACGTGAATCTGTGCCTGTTTCTGGCCTGGGAACTGCTTCAGATCACTGTGGAAAGCATATATGGTATCGAATGGTCCTTTGTGCATGTATTGCCATAGGGAAGTTAATATAAGCTTCTGAAGTGAAAATATCCACATTTTAAAAAACTTTCTTTTTTTTTAGTTCTGTGTGTCAAAAATGTTCATTCTGTGAGTAACAGTGGGAAAGTGACAAACATGAGTGAATTGTCACGATATGACTGAATTGGAGTAAATTTGCTGCTATCTCCGCGAGGTAGTGAGCAAGAGCGCTGTAACTGTGGCAAGACGCACTTTCATGAAAACACGCTTCTTTGAGGTTTTAAGCTCAGAACGTGAATCTGTGCATGTTTCTGGCCTGGGAACTGCTTCAGATCACTGTGGAAAGCATATATGGTATCGAATGGTCCTTTGTGCATGTATTGCCATTGGGAAGTGAATATAAGCTTCTGAAGTGAATATATCCACTTTTTAAAAAACTTTCTTTTTTTTTAGTTCTCTGTCAAAAATGTTCATTCTGTGAGTAACAGTGGAAAAGTAACAGTCATGAGTGATATTGTCACGATATGACTGAATTGGAGTAAATTTGCTGCTATCTCCGCCAGGAAGCGAGCTAGAGCCCTGAAACTGTGGCTATACGCACTTTCATGAAAACACACTTCTATGAGGTTTTAATCTCGGAACGTGAATCTGTGCATGCTTCTGGCCTGGGAACTGCTTCAGATCACTGTGGAATGCATATATGGTATCAATTGGTGCAATGTGCTTGTCTTGTCATAGGGAAGTGAATATAAGCTTCTGAAGTGAAAATATCCACTTTTTAAAAAACTTTTTTTTTTTTAGTTCTGTGTGTCAAAAATGTTCATTCTGTGAGTAACAGTGGAAAAAAAACAGGCATGAGTGAATTGTCACGATATGACTGATTTGGAGTAAATTTGATGCTATCTCCGCCAGGAAGCGAGCTAGAGCGCTGTAACTGTGGCTATACGCACTTTCATGAAAACACGCTTCTTTGAGGTTTTAAGCTCAGAACGTGAATCTGTGCATGTTTCTGGCCTGGGAACTGCTTCAGATCACTGTGAAAAGCATGAATGGTATCGAATGGTCCTTTGTGCATGTATTGCCATTGGGAAATGAATATAAGCTTCTGAAGTGAATATATCCACTTTTTAAAAAACTTTCTTTTTTTTTTAGTTCTGTGTGTCAATAATGTTCATTCTGTGAGTAACAGTGGAAAAGTAACAGTCATGAGTGAATTGTCACGATATGACTGAATTGGAGTAAATTTGCTGCTATCTCCGCCAGGAAGCGAGCTAGAGCGCTGAAACTGTGGCTATACGCACTTTCATGAAAACACGCTTCTTTGAGGTTTTAAGCTCGGAACGTGAATCTGTGCATGTTTCTGGCCTGGGAACTGCTTCAGATCACTGTGGAATGCATATATGGTATCAATTGGTGCAATGTGCTTGTCTTGTCATAGGGAAGTGAATATAAGCTTCTGAAGTGAAAATATCCACTTTTTAAAAAACTTTCTTTTTTTTTAGTTCTGTGTGTCAAAAATGTTCATTCTGTGAGTAACAGTGTGAAAGTGACAAACATGAGTGAATTGTCACGATATGACAGAATTCGAGTAAATTTGCTGCTATCTCCGCCAGGAAGCGAGCTAGAGCGCTGTAACTGTGGCTATACGCACTTTCATGAAAACACGCTTCTTTGAGGTTTTAAGCTCAGAACGTGAATCTGTGCATGTTTCTGGCCTGGGAACTGCTTCAGATCACTGTGGAATGCATATATGGTATCAATTGGTGCAATGTGCTTGTCTTGTCATAGGGAAGTGAATATAAGCTTCTGAAGTGAAAATATCCACTTTTTAAAAAACTTTCTTTTTTTTTAGTTCTGTGTGTCAAAAATGTTCATTCTGTGAGTAACAGTGTGAAAGTGACAAACATGAGTGAATTGTCACGATATGACAGAATTCGAGTAAATTTGCTGCTATCTCCGCCAGGAAGCGAGCTAGAGCGCTGTAACTGTGGCTATACGCACTTTCATGAAAACACGCTTCTTTGAGGTTTTAAGCTCAGAACGTGAATCTGTGCATGTTTCTGGCCTGGGAACTGCTTCAGATCACTGTGGAATGCATATATGGTATCAATTGGTGCAATGTGCTTGTCTTGTCATAGGGAAGTGAATATAAGCTTCTGAAGTGAAAATATCCACTTTTTAAAAAACTTTCTTTTTTTTTAGTTCTGTGTGTCAAAAATGTTCATTCTGTGAGTAACAGTGGGAAAGTGACAAACATGAGTGAATTGTCACGATATGACTGAATTGGAGTAAATTTGCTGCTATCTCCGCCAGGTAGTGAGCAAGAGCGCTGTAACTGTGGCAAGACGCACTTTCATGAAAACACGCTTCTTTGAGGTTTTAAGCTCAGAACGTGAATCTGTGCATGTTTCTGGCCTGGGAACTGCTTCAGATCACTGTGGAAAGCATATATGGTATCGAATGGTCCTTTGTGCATGTATTGCCATTGGGAAGTGAATATAAGCTTCTGAAGTGAATATATCCACTTTTTAAAAAACTTTCTTTTTTTTTAGTTCTCTGTCAAAAATGTTCATTCTGTGAGTAACAGTGGAAAAGTAACAGTCATGAGTGATATTGTCACGATATGACTGAATTGGAGTAAATTTGCTGCTATCTCCGCCAGGAAGCGAGCTAGAGCCCTGAAACTGTGGCTATACGCACTTTCATGAAAACACACTTCTTTGAGGTTTTAATCTCGGAACGTGAATCTGTGCATGCTTCTGGCCTGGAAACTGCTTCAGATCACTGTGGAATGCATATATGGTATCAATTGGTGCAATGTGCTTGTCTTGTCATAGGGAAGTGAATATAAGCTTCTGAAGTGAAAATATCCACTTTTTAAAAAACTTTTTTTTTTTTAGTTCTGTGTGTCAAAAATGTTCATTCTGTGAGTAACAGTGGAAAAAAAACAGGCATGAGTGAATTGTCACGATATGACTGATTTGGAGTAAATTTGATGCTATCTCCGCCAGGAAGCGAGCTAGAGCGCTGTAACTGTGGCTATACGCACTTTCATGAAAACACGCTTCTTTGAGGTTTTAAGCTCAGAACGTGAATCTGTGCATGTTTCTGGCCTGGGAACTGCTTCAGATCACTGTGGAAAGCATGAATGGTATCGAATGGTCCTTTGTGCATGTATTGCCATTGGGAAATGAATATAAGCTTCTGAAGTGAATATATCCACTTTTTAAAAAACTTTCTTTTTTTTTTAGTTCTGTGTGTCAATAATGTTCATTCTGTGAGTAACAGTGGAAAAGTAACAGTCATGAGTGAATTGTCACGATATGACTGAATTGGAGTAAATTTGCTGCTATCTCCGCCAGGAAGCGAGCTAGAGCGCTGAAACTGTGGCTATACGCACTTTCATGAAAACACGCTTCTTTGAGGTTTTAAGCTCGGAACGTGAATCTGTGCATGTTTCTGGCCTGGGAACTGCTTCAGATCACTGTGGAATGCATATATGGTATCAATTGGTGCAATGTGCTTGTCTTGTCATAGGGAAGTGAATATAAGCTTCTGAAGTGAAAATATCCACTTTTTAAAAAACTTTCTTTTTTTTTAGTTCTGTGTCAAAAATGTTCATTCTGTGAGTAACAGTGGAAAAGTAACAGTCATGAGTGAATTGTCACGATATGACTGAATTGGAGTAAATTTGCTGCTATCTCCGCCAGGAAGCGAGCTAGAGCGCTGAAACTGTGGCTATACGCACTTTCATGAAAACACGCTTCTTTGAGGTTTTAAGCTCGGAACGTGAATCTGTGCATGTTTCTGGCCTGGGAACTGCTTCAGATCACTGTGGAATGCATATATGGTATCAATTGGTGCAATGTGCTTGTCTTGTCATAGGGAAGTGAATATAAGCTTCTGAAGGGAAAATATCCACTTTTTAAAAAACTTTCTTTTTTTTTAGTTCTGTGTGTCAAAAATGTTCATTCTGTGAGTAACAGTGTGAAAGTGACAAACATGAGTGAATTGTCACGATATGACAGAATTCGAGTAAATTTGCTGCTATCTCCGCCAGGAAGCGAGCTAGAGCGCTGTAACTGTGGCTATACGCACTTTCATGAAAACACGCTTCTTTGAGGTTTTAAGCTCAGAACGTGAATCTGTGCCTGTTTCTGGCCTGGGAACTGCTTCAGATCACTGTGGAAAGCATATATGGTATCGAATGGTCCTTTGTGCATGTATTGCCATAGGGAAGTTAATATAAGCTTCTGAAGTGAAAATATCCACATTTTAAAAAACTTTCTTTTTTTTTAGTTCTGTGTGTCAAAAATGTTCATTCTGTGAGTAACAGTGGGAAAGTGACAAACATGAGTGAATTGTCACGATATGACTGAATTGGAGTAAATTTGCTGCTATCTCCGCGAGGTAGTGAGCAAGAGCGCTGTAACTGTGGCAAGACGCACTTTCATGAAAACACGCTTCTTTGAGGTTTTAAGCTCAGAACGTGAATCTGTGCATGTTTCTGGCCTGGGAACTGCTTCAGATCACTGTGGAAAGCATATATGGTATCGAATGGTCCTTTGTGCATGTATTGCCATTGGGAAGTGAATATAAGCTTCTGAAGTGAATATATCCACTTTTTAAAAAACTTTCTTTTTTTTTAGTTCTCTGTCAAAAATGTTCATTCTGTGAGTAACAGTGGAAAAGTAACAGTCATGAGTGATATTGTCACGATATGACTGAATTGGAGTAAATTTGCTGCTATCTCCGCCAGGAAGCGAGCTAGAGCCCTGAAACTGTGGCTATACGCACTTTCATGAAAACACACTTCTATGAGGTTTTAATCTCGGAACGTGAATCTGTGCATGCTTCTGGCCTGGGAACTGCTTCAGATCACTGTGGAATGCATATATGGTATCAATTGGTGCAATGTGCTTGTCTTGTCATAGGGAAGTGAATATAAGCTTCTGAAGTGAAAATATCCACTTTTTAAAAAACTTTTTTTTTTTTAGTTCTGTGTGTCAAAAATGTTCATTCTGTGAGTAACAGTGGAAAAAAAACAGGCATGAGTGAATTGTCACGATATGACTGATTTGGAGTAAATTTGATGCTATCTCCGCCAGGAAGCGAGCTAGAGCGCTGTAACTGTGGCTATACGCACTTTCATGAAAACACGCTTCTTTGAGGTTTTAAGCTCAGAACGTGAATCTGTGCATGTTTCTGGCCTGGGAACTGCTTCAGATCACTGTGAAAAGCATGAATGGTATCGAATGGTCCTTTGTGCATGTATTGCCATTGGGAAATGAATATAAGCTTCTGAAGTGAATATATCCACTTTTTAAAAAACTTTCTTTTTTTTTTAGTTCTGTGTGTCAATAATGTTCATTCTGTGAGTAACAGTGGAAAAGTAACAGTCATGAGTGAATTGTCACGATATGACTGAATTGGAGTAAATTTGCTGCTATCTCCGCCAGGAAGCGAGCTAGAGCGCTGAAACTGTGGCTATACGCACTTTCATGAAAACACGCTTCTTTGAGGTTTTAAGCTCGGAACGTGAATCTGTGCATGTTTCTGGCCTGGGAACTGCTTCAGATCACTGTGGAATGCATATATGGTATCAATTGGTGCAATGTGCTTGTCTTGTCATAGGGAAGTGAATATAAGCTTCTGAAGTGAAAATATCCACTTTTTAAAAAACTTTCTTTTTTTTTAGTTCTGTGTGTCAAAAATGTTCATTCTGTGAGTAACAGTGTGAAAGTGACAAACATGAGTGAATTGTCACGATATGACAGAATTCGAGTAAATTTGCTGCTATCTCCGCCAGGAAGCGAGCTAGAGCGCTGTAACTGTGGCTATACGCACTTTCATGAAAACACGCTTCTTTGAGGTTTTAAGCTCAGAACGTGAATCTGTGCATGTTTCTGGCCTGGGAACTGCTTCAGATCACTGTGGAATGCATATATGGTATCAATTGGTGCAATGTGCTTGTCTTGTCATAGGGAAGTGAATATAAGCTTCTGAAGTGAAAATATCCACTTTTTAAAAAACTTTCTTTTTTTTTAGTTCTGTGTGTCAAAAATGTTCATTCTGTGAGTAACAGTGTGAAAGTGACAAACATGAGTGAATTGTCACGATATGACAGAATTCGAGTAAATTTGCTGCTATCTCCGCCAGGAAGCGAGCTAGAGCGCTGTAACTGTGGCTATACGCACTTTCATGAAAACACGCTTCTTTGAGGTTTTAAGCTCAGAACGTGAATCTGTGCATGTTTCTGGCCTGGGAACTGCTTCAGATCACTGTGGAATGCATATATGGTATCAATTGGTGCAATGTGCTTGTCTTGTCATAGGGAAGTGAATATAAGCTTCTGAAGTGAAAATATCCACTTTTTAAAAAACTTTCTTTTTTTTTAGTTCTGTGTGTCAAAAATGTTCATTCTGTGAGTAACAGTGTGAAAGTGACAAACATGAGTGAATTGTCACGATATGACAGAATTCGAGTAAATTTGCTGCTATCTCCGCCAGGAAGGGAGCTAGAGCGCTGTAACTGTGGCTATACGCACTTTCATGAAAACACGCTTCTTTGAGGTTTTAAGCTCAGAACGTGAATCTGTGCATGTTTCTGGCCTGGGAACTGCTTCAGATCACTGTGGAATGCATATATGGTATCAATTGGTGCAATGTGCTTGTCTTGTCATAGGGAAGTGAATATAAGCTTCTGAAGTGAAAATATCCACTTTTTAAAAAACTTTCTTTTTTTTTAGTTCTGTGTGTCAAAAATGTTCATTCTGTGAGTAACAGTGGGAAAGTGACAAACATGAGTGAATTGTCACGATATGACTGAATTGGAGTAAATTTGCTGCTATCTCCGCCAGGTAGTGAGCAAGAGCGCTGTAACTGTGGCAAGACGCACTTTCATGAAAACACGCTTCTTTGAGGTTTTAAGCTCAGAACGTGAATCTGTGCATGTTTCTGGCCTGGGAACTGCTTCAGATCACTGTGGAAAGCATATATGGTATCGAATGGTCCTTTGTGCATGTATTGCCATTGGGAAGTGAATATAAGCTTCTGAAGTGAATATATCCACTTTTTAAAAAACTTTCTTTTTTTTTAGTTCTCTGTCAAAAATGTTCATTCTGTGAGTAACAGTGGAAAAGTAACAGTCATGAGTGATATTGTCACGATATGACTGAATTGGAGTAAATTTGCTGCTATCTCCGCCAGGAAGCGAGCTAGAGCCCTGAAACTGTGGCTATACGCACTTTCATGAAAACACACTTCTTTGAGGTTTTAATCTCGGAACGTGAATCTGTGCATGCTTCTGGCCTGGAAACTGCTTCAGATCACTGTGGAATGCATATATGGTATCAATTGGTGCAATGTGCTTGTCTTGTCATAGGGAAGTGAATATAAGCTTCTGAAGTGAAAATATCCACTTTTTAAAAAACTTTTTTTTTTTTAGTTCTGTGTGTCAAAAATGTTCATTCTGTGAGTAACAGTGGAAAAGTAACAGTCATGAGTGAATTGTCACGATATGACTGAATTGGAGTAAATTTGCTGCTATCTCCGCCAGGAAGCGAGCTAGAGCGCTGAAACTGTGGCTATACGCACTTTCATGAAAACACGCTTCTTTGAGGTTTTAAGCTCGGAACGTGAATCTGTGCATGTTTCTGGCCTGGGAACTGCTTCAGATCACTGTGGAATGCATATATGGTATCAATTGGTGCAATGTGCTTGTCTTGTCATAGGGAAGTGAATATAAGCTTCTGAAGGGAAAATATCCACTTTTTAAAAAACTTTCTTTTTTTTTAGTTCTGTGTGTCAAAAATGTTCATTCTGTGAGTAACAGTGTGAAAGTGACAAACATGAGTGAATTGTCACGATATGACAGAATTCGAGTAAATTTGCTGCTATCTCCGCCAGGAAGCGAGCTAGAGCGCTGTAACTGTGGCTATACGCACTTTCATGAAAACACGCTTCTTTGAGGTTTTAAGCTCAGAACGTGAATCTGTGCCTGTTTCTGGCCTGGGAACTGCTTCAGATCACTGTGGAAAGCATATATGGTATCGAATGGTCCTTTGTGCATGTATTGCCATAGGGAAGTTAATATAAGCTTCTGAAGTGAAAATATCCACATTTTAAAAAACTTTCTTTTTTTTTAGTTCTGTGTGTCAAAAATGTTCATTCTGTGAGTAACAGTGGGAAAGTGACAAACATGAGTGAATTGTCACGATATGACTGAATTGGAGTAAATTTGCTGCTATCTCCGCGAGGTAGTGAGCAAGAGCGCTGTAACTGTGGCAAGACGCACTTTCATGAAAACACGCTTCTTTGAGGTTTTAAGCTCAGAACGTGAATCTGTGCATGTTTCTGGCCTGGGAACTGCTTCAGATCACTGTGGAAAGCATATATGGTATCGAATGGTCCTTTGTGCATGTATTGCCATTGGGAAGTGAATATAAGCTTCTGAAGTGAATATATCCACTTTTTAAAAAACTTTCTTTTTTTTTAGTTCTCTGTCAAAAATGTTCATTCTGTGAGTAACAGTGGAAAAGTAACAGTCATGAGTGATATTGTCACGATATGACTGAATTGGAGTAAATTTGCTGCTATCTCCGCCAGGAAGCGAGCTAGAGCCCTGAAACTGTGGCTATACGCACTTTCATGAAAACACACTTCTATGAGGTTTTAATCTCGGAACGTGAATCTGTGCATGCTTCTGGCCTGGGAACTGCTTCAGATCACTGTGGAATGCATATATGGTATCAATTGGTGCAATGTGCTTGTCTTGTCATAGGGAAGTGAATATAAGCTTCTGAAGTGAAAATATCCACTTTTTAAAAAACTTTTTTTTTTTTAGTTCTGTGTGTCAAAAATGTTCATTCTGTGAGTAACAGTGGAAAAAAAACAGGCATGAGTGAATTGTCACGATATGACTGATTTGGAGTAAATTTGATGCTATCTCCGCCAGGAAGCGAGCTAGAGCGCTGTAACTGTGGCTATACGCACTTTCATGAAAACACGCTTCTTTGAGGTTTTAAGCTCAGAACGTGAATCTGTGCATGTTTCTGGCCTGGGAACTGCTTCAGATCACTGTGAAAAGCATGAATGGTATCGAATGGTCCTTTGTGCATGTATTGCCATTGGGAAATGAATATAAGCTTCTGAAGTGAATATATCCACTTTTTAAAAAACTTTCTTTTTTTTTTAGTTCTGTGTGTCAATAATGTTCATTCTGTGAGTAACAGTGGAAAAGTAACAGTCATGAGTGAATTGTCACGATATGACTGAATTGGAGTAAATTTGCTGCTATCTCCGCCAGGAAGCGAGCTAGAGCGCTGAAACTGTGGCTATACGCACTTTCATGAAAACACGCTTCTTTGAGGTTTTAAGCTCGGAACGTGAATCTGTGCATGTTTCTGGCCTGGGAACTGCTTCAGATCACTGTGGAATGCATATATGGTATCAATTGGTGCAATGTGCTTGTCTTGTCATAGGGAAGTGAATATAAGCTTCTGAAGTGAAAATATCCACTTTTTAAAAAACTTTCTTTTTTTTTAGTTCTGTGTGTCAAAAATGTTCATTCTGTGAGTAACAGTGTGAAAGTGACAAACATGAGTGAATTGTCACGATATGACAGAATTCGAGTAAATTTGCTGCTATCTCCGCCAGGAAGCGAGCTAGAGCGCTGTAACTGTGGCTATACGCACTTTCATGAAAACACGCTTCTTTGAGGTTTTAAGCTCAGAACGTGAATCTGTGCATGTTTCTGGCCTGGGAACTGCTTCAGATCACTGTGGAATGCATATATGGTATCAATTGGTGCAATGTGCTTGTCTTGTCATAGGGAAGTGAATATAAGCTTCTGAAGTGAAAATATCCACTTTTTAAAAAACTTTCTTTTTTTTTAGTTCTGTGTGTCAAAAATGTTAATTCTGTGAGTAACAGTGTGAAAGTGACAAACATGAGTGAATTGTCACGATATGACAGAATTCGAGTAAATTTGCTGCTATCTCCGCCAGGAAGCGAGCTAGAGCGCTGTAACTGTGGCTATACGCACTTTCATGAAAACACGCTTCTTTGAGGTTTTAAGCTCAGAACGTGAATCTGTGCATGTTTCTGGCCTGGGAACTGCTTCAGATCACTGTGGAATGCATATATGGTATCAATTGGTGCAATGTGCTTGTCTTGTCATAGGGAAGTGAATATAAGCTTCTGAAGTGAAAATATCCACTTTTTAAAAAACTTTCTTTTTTTTTAGTTCTGTGTGTCAAAAATGTTCATTCTGTGAGTAACAGTGTGAAAGTGACAAACATGAGTGAATTGTCACGATATGACAGAATTCGAGTAAATTTGCTGCTATCTCCGCCAGGAAGGGAGCTAGAGCGCTGTAACTGTGGCTATACGCACTTTCATGAAAACACGCTTCTTTGAGGTTTTAAGCTCAGAACGTGAATCTGTGCATGTTTCTGGCCTGGGAACTGCTTCAGATCACTGTGGAATGCATATATGGTATCAATTGGTGCAATGTGCTTGTCTTGTCATAGGGAAGTGAATATAAGCTTCTGAAGTGAAAATATCCACTTTTTAAAAAACTTTCTTTTTTTTTAGTTCTGTGTGTCAAAAATGTTCATTCTGTGAGTAACAGTGGGAAAGTGACAAACATGAGTGAATTGTCACGATATGACTGAATTGGAGTAAATTTGCTGCTATCTCCGCCAGGTAGTGAGCAAGAGCGCTGTAACTGTGGCAAGACGCACTTTCATGAAAACACGCTTCTTTGAGGTTTTAAGCTCAGAACGTGAATCTGTGCATGTTTCTGGCCTGGGAACTGCTTCAGATCACTGTGGAAAGCATATATGGTATCGAATGGTCCTTTGTGCATGTATTGCCATTGGGAAGTGAATATAAGCTTCTGAAGTGAATATATCCACTTTTTAAAAAACTTTCTTTTTTTTTAGTTCTCTGTCAAAAATGTTCATTCTGTGAGTAACAGTGGAAAAGTAACAGTCATGAGTGATATTGTCACGATATGACTGAATTGGAGTAAATTTGCTGCTATCTCCGCCAGGAAGCGAGCTAGAGCCCTGAAACTGTGGCTATACGCACTTTCATGAAAACACACTTCTTTGAGGTTTTAATCTCGGAACGTGAATCTGTGCATGCTTCTGGCCTGGAAACTGCTTCAGATCACTGTGGAATGCATATATGGTATCAATTGGTGCAATGTGCTTGTCTTGTCATAGGGAAGTGAATATAAGCTTCTGAAGTGAAAATATCCACTTTTTAAAAAACTTTTTTTTTTTTAGTTCTGTGTGTCAAAAATGTTCATTCTGTGAGTAACAGTGGAAAAAAAACAGGCATGAGTGAATTGTCACGATATGACTGATTTGGAGTAAATTTGATGCTATCTCCGCCAGGAAGCGAGCTAGAGCGCTGTAACTGTGGCTATACGCACTTTCATGAAAACACGCTTCTTTGAGGTTTTAAGCTCAGAACGTGAATCTGTGCATGTTTCTGGCCTGGGAACTGCTTCAGATCACTGTGGAAAGCATGAATGGTATCGAATGGTCCTTTGTGCATGTATTGCCATTGGGAAATGAATATAAGCTTCTGAAGTGAATATATCCACTTTTTAAAAAACTTTCTTTTTTTTTTAGTTCTGTGTGTCAATAATGTTCATTCTGTGAGTAACAGTGGAAAAGTAACAGTCATGAGTGAATTGTCACGATATGACTGAATTGGAGTAAATTTGCTGCTATCTCCGCCAGGAAGCGAGCTAGAGCGCTGAAACTGTGGCTATACGCACTTTCATGAAAACACGCTTCTTTGAGGTTTTAAGCTCGGAACGTGAATCTGTGCATGTTTCTGGCCTGGGAACTGCTTCAGATCACTGTGGAATGCATATATGGTATCAATTGGTGCAATGTGCTTGTCTTGTCATAGGGAAGTGAATATAAGCTTCTGAAGTGAAAATATCCACTTTTTAAAAAACTTTCTTTTTTTTTAGTTCTGTGTGTCAAAAATGTTCATTCTGTGAGTAACAGTGTGAAAGTGACAAACATGAGTGAATTGTCACGATATGACAGAATTCGAGTAAATTTGCTGCTATCTCCGCCAGGAAGCGAGCTAGAGCGCTGTAACTGAGGCTATACGCACTTTCATGAAAACACGCTCCTTTGAGGTTTTAAGCTCAGAACGTGAATCTGTGCCTGTTTCTGGCCTGGGAACTGCTTCAGATCACTGTGGAAAGCATATATGGTATCGAATGGTCCTTTGTGCATGTATTGCCATAGGGAAGTTAATATAAGCTTCTGAAGTGAAAATATCCACATTTTAAAAAACTTTCTTTTTTTTTAGTTCTGTGTGTCAAAAATGTTCATTCTGTGAGTAACAGTGGGAAAGTGACAAACATGAGTGAATTGTCACGATATGACTGAATTGGAGTAAATTTGCTGCTATCTCCGCCAGGTAGTGAGCAAGAGCGCTGTAACTGTGGCAAGACGCACTTTCATGAAAACACGCTTCTTTGAGGTTTTAAGCTCAGAACGTGAATCTGTGCATGTTTCTGGCCTGGGAACTGCTTCAGATCACTGTGGAAAGCATATATGGTATCGAATGGTCCTTTGTGCATGTATTGCCATTGGGAAGTGAATATAAGCTTCTGAAGTGAATATATCCACTTTTTAAAAAACTTTCTTTTTTTTTAGTTCTCTGTCAAAAATGTTCATTCTGTGAGTAACAGTGGAAAAGTAACAGTCATGAGTGATATTGTCACGATATGACTGAATTGGAGTAAATTTGCTGCTATCTCCGCCAGGAAGCGAGCTAGAGCCCTGAAACTGTGGCTATACGCACTTTCATGAAAACACACTTCTTTGAGGTTTTAATCTCGGAACGTGAATCTGTGCATGCTTCTGGCCTGGAAACTGCTTCAGATCACTGTGGAATGCATATATGGTATCAATTGGTGCAATGTGCTTGTCTTGTCATAGGGAAGTGAATATAAGCTTCTGAAGTGAAAATATCCACTTTTTAAAAAAGTTTTTTTTTTTTAGTTCTGTGTGTCAAAAATGTTCATTCTGTGAGTAACAGTGGAAAAAAAACAGGCATGAGTGAATTGTCACGATATGACTGATTTGGAGTAAATTTGATGCTATCTCCGCCAGGAAGCGAGCTAGAGCGCTGTAACTGTGGCTATACGCACTTTCATGAAAACACGCTTCTTTGAGGTTTTAAGCTCAGAACGTGAATCTGTGCATGTTTCTGGCCTGGGAACTGCTTCAGATCACTGTGGAAAGCATGAATGGTATCGAATGGTCTTTTGTGCATGTATTGCCATTGGGAAATGAATATAAGCTTCTGAAGTGAATATATCCACTTTTTAAAAAACTTTCTTTTTTTTTTAGTTCTGTGTGTCAATAATGTTCATTCTGTGAGTAACAGTGGAAAAGTAACAGTCATGAGTGAATTGTCACGATATGACTGAATTGGAGTAAATTTCCTGCTATCTCCGCCAGGAAGCGAGCTAGAGCGCTGAAACTGTGGCTATACGCACTTTCATGAAAACACGCTTCTTTGAGGTTTTAAGCTCGGAACGTGAATCTGTGCATGTTTCTGGCCTGGGAACTGCTTCAGATCACTGTGGAATGCATATATGGTATCAATTGGTGCAATGTGCTTGTCTTGTCATAGGGAAGTGAATATAAGCTTCTGAAGTGAAAATATCCACTTTTTAAAAAACTTTCTTTTTTTTTAGTTCTGTGTGTCAAAAATGTTCATTCTGTGAGTAACAGTGTGAAAGTGACAAACATGAGTGAATTGTCACGATATGACAGAATTCGAGTAAATTTGCTGCTATCTCCGCCAGGAAGCGAGCTAGAGCGCTGTAACTGAGGCTATACGCACTTTCATGAAAACACGCTTCTTTGAGGTTTTAAGCTCAGAACGTGAATCTGTGCCTGTTTCTGGCCTGGGAACTGCTTCAGATCACTGTGGAAAGCATATATGGTATCGAATGGTCCTTTGTGCATGTATTGCCATAGGGAAGTTAATATAAGCTTCTGAAGTGAAAATATCCACATTTTAAAAAACTTTCTTTTTTTTTAGTTCTGTGTGTCAAAAATGTTCATTCTGTGAGTAACAGTGTGAAAGTGACAAACATGAGTGAATTGTCACGATATGACAGAATTCGAGTAAATTTGCTGCTATCTCCGCCAGGAAGCGAGCTAGAGCGCTGTAACTGTGGCTATACGCACTTTCATGAAAACACGCTTCTTTGAGGTTTTCAGCTCAGAACGTGAATCTGTGCATGTTTCTGGCCTGGGAACTGCTTCAGATCACTGTGGAATGCATATATGGTATCAATTGGTGCAATGTGCTTGTCTTGTCATAGGGAAGTGAATATAAGCTTCTGAAGTGAAAATATCCACTTTTTAAAAAACTTTCTTTTTTTTTAGTTCTGTGTGTCAAAAATGTTCATTCTGTGAGTAACAGTGGGAAAGTGACAAACATGAGTGAATTGTCACGATATGACTGAATTGGAGTAAATTTGCTGCTATCTCCGCCAGGTAGTGAGCAAGAGCGCTGTAACTGTGGCAAGACGCACTTTCATGAAAACACGCTTCTTTGAGGTTTTAAGCTCAGAACGTGAATCTGTGCATGTTTCTGGCCTGGGAACTGCTTCAGATCACTGTGGAAAGCATATATGGTATCGAATGGTCCTTTGTGCATGTATTGCCATTGGGAAGTGAATATAAGCTTCTGAAGTGAATATATCCACTTTTTAAAAAACTTTCTTTTTTTTTAGTTCTCTGTCAAAAATGTTCATTCTGTGAGTAACAGTGGAAAAGTAACAGTCATGAGTGATATTGTCACGATATGACTGAATTGGAGTAAATTTGCTGCTATCTCCGCCAGGAAGCGAGCTAGAGCCCTGAAACTGTGGCTATACGCACTTTCATGAAAACACACTTCTTTGAGGTTTTAATCTCGGAACGTGAATCTGTGCATGCTTCTGGCCTGGGAACTGCTTCAGATCACTGTGGAATGCATATATGGTATCAATTGGTGCAATGTGCTTGTCTTGTCATAGGGAAGTGAATATAAGCTTCTGAAGTGAAAATATCCACTTTTTAAAAAACTTTTTTTTTTTTAGTTCTGTGTGTCAAAAATGTTCATTCTGTGAGTAACAGTGGAAAAAAAACAGGCATGAGTGAATTGTCACGATATGACTGATTTGGAGTAAATTTGATGCTATCTCCGCCAGGAAGCGAGCTAGAGCGCTGTAACTGTGGCTATACGCACTTTCATGAAAACACGCTTCTTTGAGGTTTTAAGCTCAGAACGTGAATCTGTGCATGTTTCTGGCCTGGGAACTGCTTCAGATCACTGTGGAAAGCATGAATGGTATCGAATGGTCCTTTGTGCATGTATTGCCATTGGGAAATGAATATAAGCTTCTGAAGTGAATATATCCACTTTTTAAAAAACTTTCTTTTTTTTTTAGTTCTGTGTGTCAATAATGTTCATTCTGTGAGTAACAGTGGAAAAGTAACAGTCATGAGTGAATTGTCACGATATGACTGAATTGGAGTAAATTTGCTGCTATCTCCGCCAGGAAGCGAGCTAGAGCGCTGAAACTGTGGCTATACGCACTTTCATGAAAACACGCTTCTTTGAGGTTTTAAGCTCGGAACGTGAATCTGTGCATGTTTCTGGCCTGGGAACTGCTTCAGATCACTGTGGAATGCATATATGGTATCAATTGGTGCAATGTGCTTGTCTTGTCATAGGGAAGTGAATATAAGCTTCTGAAGTGAAAATATCCACTTTTTAAAAAACTTTCTTTTTTTTTAGTTCTGTGTGTCAAAAATGTTCATTCTGTGAGTAACAGTGTGAAAGTGACAAACATGAGTGAATTGTCACGATATGACAGAATTCGAGTAAATTTGCTGCTATCTCCGCCAGGAAGCGAGCTAGAGCGCTGTAACTGTGGCTATACGCACTTTCATGAAAACACGCTTCTTTGAGGTTTTAAGCTCAGAACGTGAATCTGTGCCTGTTTCTGGCCTGGGAACTGCTTCAGATCACTGTGGAAAGCATATATGGTATGGAATGGTCCTTTGTGCATGTATTGCCATAGGGAAGTTAATATAAGCTTCTGAAGTGAAAATATCCACATTTTAAAAAACTTTCTTTTTTTTTAGTTCTGTGTGTCAAAAATGTTCATTCTGTGAGTAACAGTGGGAAAGTGACAAACATGAGTGAATTGTCACGATATGACTGAATTGGAGTAAATTTGCTGCTATCTCCGCCAGGTAGTGAGCATGAGCGCTGTAACTGTGGCAAGACGCACTTTCATGAAAACACGCTTCTTTGAGGTTTTAAGCTCAGAACGTGAATCTGTGCATGTTTCTGGCCTGGGAACTGCTTCAGATCACTGTGGAAAGCATATATGGTATCGAATGGTCCTTTGTGCATGTATTGCCATTGGGAAGTGAATATAAGCTTCTGAAGTGAATATATCCACTTTTTAAAAAACTTTCTTTTTTTTTAGTTCTCTGTCAAAAATGTTCATTCTGTGAGTAACAGTGGAAAAGTAACAGTCATGAGTGATATTGTCACGATATGATTGAATTGGAGTAAATTTGCTGCTATCTCCGCCAGGAAGCGAGCTAGAGCCCTGAAACTGTGGCTATACGCACTTTCATGAAAACACACTTCTTTGAGGTTTTAATCTCGGAACGTGAATCTGTGCATGCTTCTGGCCTGGGAACTGCTTCAGATCACTGTGGAATGCATATATGGTATCAATTGGTGCAATGTGCTTGTCTTGTCATAGGGAAGTGAATATAAGCTTCTGAAGTGAAAATATCCACTTTTTAAAAAACTTTTTTTTTTTTAGTTCTGTGTGTCAAAAATGTTCATTCTGTGAGTAACAGTGGAAAAAAAACAGGCATGAGTGAATTGTCACGATATGACTGATTTGGAGTAAATTTGATGCTATCTCCGCCAGGAAGCGAGCTAGAGCGCTGTAACTGTGGCTATACGCACTTTCATGAAAACACGCTTCTTTGAGGTTTTAAGCTCAGAACGTGAATCTGTGCATGTTTCTGGCCTGGGAACTGCTTCAGATCACTGTGGAAAGCATGAATGGTATCGAATGGTCCTTTGTGCATGTATTGCCATTGGGAAATGAATATAAGCTTCTGAAGTGAATATATCCACTTTTTAAAAAACTTTCTTTTTTTTTTAGTTCTGTGTGTCAATAATGTTCATTCTGTGAGTAACAGTGGAAAAGTAACAGTCATGAGTGAATTGTCACGATATGACTGAATTGGAGTAAATTTGCTGCTATCTCCGCCAGGAAGCGAGCTAGAGCGCTGAAACTGTGGCTATACGCACTTTCATGAAAACACGCTTCTTTGAGGTTTTAAGCTCGGAACGTGAATCTGTGCATGTTTCTGGCCTGGGAACTGCTTCAGATCACTGTGGAATGCATATATGGTATCAATTGGTGCAATGTGCTTGTCTTGTCATAGGGAAGTGAATATAAGCTTCTGAAGTGAAAATATCCACTTTTTAAAAAACTTTCTTTTTTTTTAGTTCTGTGTGTCAAAAATGTTCATTCTGTGAGTAACAGTGTGAAAGTGACAAACATGAGTGAATTGTCACGATATGACAGAATTCGAGTAAATTTGCTGCTATCTCCGCCAGGAAGCGAGCTAGAGCGCTGTAACTGTGGCTATACGCACTTTCATGAAAACACGCTTCTTTGAGGTTTTAAGCTCACAACGTGAATCTGTGCCTGTTTCTGGCCTGGGAACTGCTTCAGATCACTGTGGAAAGCATATATGGTATCGAATGGTCCTTTGTGCATGTATTGCCATAGGGAAGTTAATATAAGCTTCTGAAGTGAAAATATCCACATTTTAAAAAACTTTCTTTTTTTTTAGTTCTGTGTGTCAAAAATGTTCATTCTGTGAGTAACAGTGGGAAAGTGACAAACATGAGTGAATTGTCACGATATGACTGAATTGGAGTAAATTTGCTGCTATCTCCGCCAGGTAGTGAGCAAGAGCGCTGTAACTGTGGCAAGACGCACTTTCATGAAATCACGCTTCTTTGAGGTTTTAAGCTCAGAACGTGAATCTGTGCATGTTTCTGGCCTGGGAACTGCTTCAGATCACTGTGGAAAGCATATATGGTATCGAATGGTCCTTTGTGCATGTATTGCCATTGGGAAGTGAATATAAGCTTCTGAAGTGAATATATCCACTTTTTAAAAAACTTTCTTTTATTTTAGTTCTCTGTCAAAAATGTTCATTCTGTGAGTAACAGTGGAAAAGTAACAGTCATGAGTGATATTGTCACGATATGACTGAATTGGAGTAAATTTGCTGCTATCTCCGCCAGGAAGCGAGCTAGAGCCCTGAAACTGTGGCTATACGCACTTTCATGAAAACACACTTCTTTGAGGTTTTAATCTCGGAACGTGAATCTGTGCATGCTTCTGGCCTGGGAACTGCTTCAGATCACTGTGGAATGCATATATGGTATCAATTGGTGCAATGTGCTTGTCTTGTCATAGGGAAGTGAATATAAGCTTCTGAAGTGAAAATATCCACTTTTTAAAAAACTTTTTTTTTTTTAGTTCTGTGTGTCAAAAATGTTCATTCTGTGAGTAACAGTGGAAAAAAAACAGGCATGAGTGAATTGTCACGATATGACTGATTTGGAGTAAATTTGATGCTATCTCCGCCAGGAAGCGAGCTAGAGCGCTGTAACTGTGGCTCTACGCACTTTCATGAAAACACGCTTCTTTGAGGTTTTAAGCTCAGAACGTGAATCTGTGCATGTTTCTGGCCTGGGAACTGCTTCAGATCACTGTGGAAAGCATGAATGGTATCGAATGGTCCTTTGTGCATGTATTGCCATTGGGAAATGAATATAAGCTTCTGAAGTGAATATATCCACTTTTTAAAAAACTTTCTTTTTTTTTTAGTTCTGTGTGTCAATAATGTTCATTCTGTGAGTAACAGTGGAAAAGTAACAGTCATGAGTGAATTGTCACGATATGACTGAATTGGAGTAAATTTGCTGCTATCTCCGCCAGGAAGCGAGCTAGAGCGCTGAAACTGTGGCTATACGCACTTTCATGAAAACACGCTTCTTTGAGGTTTTAAGCTCGGAACGTGAATCTGTGCAAGTTTCTGGCCTGGGAACTGCTTCAGATCACTGTGGAATGCATATATGGTATCAATTGGTGCAATGTGCTTGTCTTGTCATCGGGAAGTGAATATAAGCTTCTGAAGTGAAAATATCCACTTTTTAAAAAACTTTCTTTTTTTTTAGTTCTGTGTGTCAAAAATGTTCATTCTGTGAGTAACAGTGTGAAAGTGACAAACATGAGTGAATTGTCACGATATGACAGAATTCGAGTAAATTTGCTGCTATCTCCGCCAGGAAGCAAGCTAGAGCGCTGTAACTGTGGCTATACGCACTTTCATGAAAACACGCTTCTTTGAGGTTTTAAGCTCAGAACGTGAATCTGTGCCTGTTTCTGGCCTGGGAACTGCTTCAGATCACTGTGGAAAGCATATATGGTATCGAATGGTCCTTTGTGCATGTATTGCCATAGGGAAGTTAATATAAGCTTCTGAAGTGAAAATATCCACATTTTAAAAAACTTTCTTTTTTTTTAGTTCTGTGTGTCAAAAATGTTCATTCTGTGAGTAACAGTGGGAAAGTGACAAACATGAGTGAATTGTCACGATATGACTGAATTGGAGTAAATTTGCTGCTATCTCCGCCAGGTAGTGAGCAAGAGCGCTGTAACTGTGGCAAGACGCACTTTCATGAAAACACGCTTCTTTGAGGTTTTAAGCTCAGAACGTGAATCTGTGCATGTTTCTGGCCTGGGAACTGCTTCAGATCACTGTGGAATGCATATATAGTATCAATTGGTGCAATGTGCTTGTCTTGTCATAGGGAAGTGAATATAAGCTTCTGAAGTGAAAATATCCACTTTTTAAAAAACTTTCTTTTTTTTTAGTTCTGTGTGTCAAAAATGTTCATTCTGTGAGTAACAGTGTGAAAGTGACAAACATGAGTGAATTGTCACGATATGACAGAATTGGAGTAAATTTGTTGCTGTCTCCGCCAGGAAGCGAGCTAGAGTGCTGTAACTGTGGCTATACGCACTTTCATGAAAACACGCTTCTTTGAGGTTTTAAGCTCAGAACGTGAATCTGTGCATGTTTCTGGCCTGGGAACTGCTTCAGATCACTGTGGAAAGCATATAAGGTATCGAATGGTCCTTTGTGCATGTATTGCCATTGGGAAGTGAATATAAGCTTCTGAAGTGAATATATCCACTTTTTAAAAAACTTTCTTTTTTTTTAGTTCTGTGTGTCAGTAATGTTCATTTTGTGAGTAACAGTGGAAAAGTAACAGTCATGAGTGAATTGTCACGATATGACTGAATTGGAGTAAATTTGCTGCTATCTCCGCCAGGAAGCGAGCTAGAGCGCTGAAACTGTGGCTATACGCACTTTCATGAAAACACGCTTCTTTGAGGTTTTAAGCTCGGAACGTGAATCTGTGCATGTTTCTGGCCCGGGAACTGCTTCAGATCACTGTGGAATGCATCTATAGTATCAATTGGTGGAATGTGCTTGTCTTGTCATAGGGAAGTGAATATAAGCTTCTGAAGTGAAAATATCCACTTTTTAAAAAACTTTCTTTTTTTTTAGTTCTGTGTGTCAAAAATGTTCATTCTGTGAGTAACAGTGTGAAAGTGACAAACATGAGTGAATTGTCACGATATGACTGAATTGGAGTAAATTTGCTGCTATCTCCGCCAGGAAGCGAGCTAGAGCGCTGTAACTGTGGCTATACGCACTTTCATGAAAACACGCTTCTTTGAGGTTTTAAGCTCAGAACGTAAATCTGTGCATGTTTCTGGCCTGGGAACTGCTTCAGATCACTGTGGAAAGCATATATGGTATCGAATGGTCCTTTGTGCATGTATTGCCATTGGGAAGTGAATATAAGCTTCTGAAGTGAATATATCCACTTTTTAAAAAACTTTCTTTTTTTTTAGTTCTGTGTCAAAAATGTTCATTCTGTGAGTAACAGTGTGAAAGTGACAAACATGAGTGAATTGTCACGATATGACAGAATTGGAGTAAATTTGTTGCTATCTCCGCCAGGAAGCGAGCTAGAGCGCTGTAACTGTGGCTATACGCACTTTCATGAAAACACGCTTCTTTGAGGTTTTAAGCTCGGAACGTGAATCTGTGCATGTTTCTGGCCTGGGAACTGCTTCAGATCACTGTGGAAAGCATATAAGGTATCGAATGGTCCTTTGTGCATGTATTGCCATTGGGAAGTGAATATAAGCTTCTGAAGTGAATATATCCACTTTTTAAAAAACTTTCTTTTTTTTTTAGTTCTGTGTCAAAAATGTTCATTCTGTGAGTAACAGTGGAAAAGTAACAGTCATGAGTGAATTGTCACGATATGACTGAATTGGAGTAAATTTGCTGCTATCTCCGCCAGGAAGCGAGCTAGAGCCCTGAAACTGTGGCTATACGCACTTTCATGAAAACACACTTCTTTGAGGTTTTAATCTCGGAACGTGAATCTGTGCATGCTTCTGGCCTGGGAACTGCTTCAGATCACTGTGGAATGCATATATGGTATCAATTGGTGCAATGTGCTTGTCTTGTCATAGGGAAGTGAATATAAGCTTCTGAAGTGAAAATATCCACTTTTTAAAAATTATATGACTGAATTGGAGTGAATTTGCTGCTATCTCTGTAAGGAAGCGAGCTAGAGCGCTGAAACTGAGGCTATACGCACTTTCATGAAAACACGCTTCTTTGAGGTTTTAAGCTCAGAACGTGAATCTGTGCATGTTTCTGGCCTGGGGATTGCTTCAGATCACTGTGCTATGCATATATGGTATCGATTGGTGCAATGTGCATGTCTTGCCATTGGGAAGTGAATATAAGCTTCTGAATTTAAAATATTCACTTTTTAAAAAACTTTCTTTTTTTTTAGTTCTGTGCGTCAAAAATGTTCATTCTGTGAGTAACAGTGGGAAAGTGAGAAACATGAGTGAATTCTCACTATATGACTGAATTGGAGTGAATATGCTGCTATCTCTGTAAGGAAGCGAGCTCGAGCGCTGAAACTGTGGCTATACGTTTAAGCTCGGAACGTGAATCTGTGCATGCTTCTGGCCTGGGAACTGCTTCAGATCACTGTGGAATGCATATATGGTATCAATTGGTGCAATGTGTTTGTCTTGTCATAGGGAAGTTAATATAAGCTTCTGAAGTGAAAATATCCACATTTTAAAAAACTTTCTTTTTTTTTAGTTCTGTGTGTCAAAAATGTTCATTCTGTGAGTAACAGTGGGAAAGTGACAAACATGAGTGAATTGTCACGATATGACTGAATTGGAGTAAATTTGCTGCTATCTCCGCCAGGAAGCGAGCTAGAGCGCTGTAACTGTGGCTATACGCACTTTCATGAAAACACGCTTCTTTGAGGTTTTAAGCTCACAACGTGAATCTGTGCATGTTTCTGGCCTGGGAACTGCTTCAGATCACTGTGGAAAGCATATATGATATCGAATTGTCCTTTGTGCATATATTGCCATTGGGAAGTGAATATAAGCTTCTGAAGTGAATATATCCACTTTTTAAAAAACTTTCTTTTTTTTTAGTTCTGTGTCAAAAATGTTCATTCTGTGAGTAACAGTGGAAAAGTAACAGTCATGAGTGAATTGTCACGATATGACTGAATTGGAGTAAATTTGCTGCTATCTCCGCCAGGAAGCGAGCTAGAGCGCTGAAACTGTGGATATACGCACTTTCATGAAAACACGCTTCTTTGAGGTTTTAAGCTCAGAACTTGAATCTGTGCATGTTTCTGGCCTGGGAACTGCTTCAGATCACTGTGGAAAGCATATATGGTATCGAATGGTCCTTTGTGCATGTATTGCCATTGGGAAGTGAATATAAGCTTCTGAAGTGAATATATCCACTTTTTAAAAAACTTTCTTTTTTTTTAGTTCTGTGTCAAAAATGTTCATTCTGTGAGTAACAGTGGAAAAGTAACAGTCATGAGTGAATTGTCACGATATGACTGAATTGGAGTAAATTTGCTGCTATCTCCGCCAGGAAGCGAGCTAGAGCGCTGAAACTGTGGCTATACGCACTTTCATGAAAACACGCTTCTTTGAGGTTTTAAGCTCGGAACGTGAATCTGTGCATGTTTCTGGCCTGGGAACTGCTTCAGATCACTGTGGAATGCATATATGGTATCAATTGGTGCAATGTGCTTGTCTTGTCATAGGGAAGTGAATATAAGCTTCTGAAGTGAAAATATCCACTTTTTAAAAAACTTTCTTTTTTTTTAGTTCTGTGTGTCAAAAATGTTCATTCTGTGAGTAACAGTGTGAAAGTGACAAACATGAGTGAATTGTCACGATATGACAGAATTCGAGTAAATTTGCTGCTATCTCCGCCAGGAAGCGAGCTAGAGCGCTGTAACTGTGGCTATACGCACTTTCATGAAAACACGCTTCTTTGAGGTTTTAAGCTCAGAACGTGAATCTGTGCCTGTTTCTGGCCTGGGAACTGCTTCAGATCACTGTGGAAAGCATATATGGTATCGAATGGTCCTTTGTGCATGTATTGCCACAGGGAAGTTAATATAAGCTTCTGAAGTGAAAATATCCACATTTTAAAAAACTTTCTTTTTTTTTAGTTCTGTGTGTCAAAAATGTTCATTCTGTGAGTAACAGTGTGAAAGTGACAAACATGAGTGAATTGTCACGATATGACAGAATTCGAGTAAATTTGCTGCTATCTCCGCCAGGAAGCGAGCTAGAGCGCTGTAACTGTGGCTATACGCACTTTCATGAAAACACGCTTCTTTGAGGTTTTAAGCTCACAACGTGAATCTGTGCCTGTTTCTGGCCTGGGAACTGCTTCAGATCACTGTGGAAAGCATATATGGTATCGAATGGTCCTTTGTGCATGTATTGCCATAGGGAAGTTAATATAAGCTTCTGAAGTGAAAATATCCACATTTTAAAAAACTTTCTTTTTTTTTAGTTCTGTGTGTCAAAAATGTTCATTCTGTGAGTAACAGTGGGAAAGTGACAAACATGAGTGAATTGTCACGATATGACTGAATTGGAGTAAATTTGCTGCTATCTCCGCCAGGTAGTGAGCAAGAGCGCTGTAACTGTGGCAAGACGCACTTTCATGAAATCACGCTTCTTTGAGGTTTTAAGCTCAGAACGTGAATCTGTGCATGTTTCTGGCCTGGGAACTGCTTCAGATCACTGTGGAAAGCATATATGGTATCGAATGGTCCTTTGTGCATGTATTGCCATTGGGAAGTGAATATAAGCTTCTGAAGTGAATATATCCACTTTTTAAAAAACTTTCTTTTATTTTAGTTCTCTGTCAAAAATGTTCATTCTGTGAGTAACAGTGGAAAAGTAACAGTCATGAGTGATATTGTCACGATATGACTGAATTGGAGTAAATTTGCTGCTATCTCCGCCAGGAAGCGAGCTAGAGCCCTGAAACTGTGGCTATACGCACTTTCATGAAAACACACTTCTTTGAGGTTTTAATCTCGGAACGTGAATCTGTGCATGCTTCTGGCCTGGGAACTGCTTCAGATCACTGTGGAATGCATATATGGTATCAATTGGTGCAATGTGCTTGTCTTGTCATAGGGAAGTGAATATAAGCTTCTGAAGTGAAAATATCCACTTTTTAAAAAACTTTTTTTTTTTTAGTTCTGTGTGTCAAAAATGTTCATTCTGTGAGTAACAGTGGAAAAAAAACAGGCATGAGTGAATTGTCACGATATGACTGATTTGGAGTAAATTTGATGCTATCTCCGCCAGGAAGCGAGCGAGAGCGCTGTAACTGTGGCTATACGCACTTTCATGAAAACACGCTTCTTTGAGGTTTTAAGCTCAGAACGTGAATCTGTGCATGTTTCTGGCCTGGGAACTGCTTCAGATCACTGTGGAAAGCATGAATGGTATCGAATGGTCCTTTGTGCATGTATTGCCATTGGGAAATGAATATAAGCTTCTGAAGTGAATATATCCACTTTTTAAAAAACTTTCTTTTTTTTTTAGTTCTGTGTGTCAATAATGTTCATTCTGTGAGTAACAGTGGAATAGTAACAGTCATGAGTGAATTGTCACGATATGACTGAATTGGAGTAAATTTGCTGCTATCTCCGCCAGGAAGCGAGCTAGAGCGCTGAAACTGTGGCTATACGCACTTTCATGAAAACACGCTTCTTTGAGGTTTTAAGCTCGGAACGTGAATCTGTGCAAGTTTCTGGCCTGGGAACTGCTTCAGATCACTGTGGAATGCATATATGGTATCAATTGGTGCAATGTGCTTGTCTTGTCATCGGGAAGTGAATATAAGCTTCTGAAGTGAAAATATCCACTTTTTAAAAAACTTTCTTTTTTTTTAGTTCTGTGTGTCAAAAATGTTCATTCTGTGAGTAACAGTGTGAAAGTGACAAACATGAGTGAATTGTCACGATATGACAGAATTCGAGTAAATTTGCTGCTATCTCCGCCAGGAAGCAAGCTAGAGCGCTGTAACTGTGGCTATACGCACTTTCATGAAAACACGCTTCTTTGAGGTTTTAAGCTCAGAACGTGAATCTGTGCCTGTTTCTGGCCTGGGAACTGCTTCAGATCACTGTGGAAAGCATATATGGTATCGAATGGTCCTTTGTGCATGTATTGCCATAGGGAAGTTAATATAAGCTTCTGAAGTGAAAATATCCACATTTTAAAAAACTTTCTTTTTTTTTAGTTCTGTGTGTCAAAAATGTTCATTCTGTGAGTAACAGTGGGAAAGTGACAAACATGAGTGAATTGTCACGATATGACTGAATTGGAGTAAATTTGCTGCTATCTCCGCCAGGTAGTGAGCAAGAGCGCTGTAACTGTGGCAAGACGCACTTTCATGAAAACACGCTTCTTTGAGGTTTTAAGCTCAGAACGTGAATCTGTGCATGTTTCTGGCCTGGGAACTGCTTCAGATCACTGTGGAAAGCATATATGGTATCGAATGGTCCTTTGTGCTTGTCTTGTCATAGGGAAGTGAATATAAGCTTCTGAAGTGAATATATCCACTTTTTAAAAAACTTTCTTTTTTTTTTTAGTTCTGTGTGTCAATAATGTTCATTCTGTGAGTAACAGTGGAAAAGTCACAGTCATGAGTGAATTGTCACGATATGACTGAATTGGAGTAAATTTGCTGCTATCTCCGCCAGGAAGCGAGCTAGAGCGCTGAAACTGTGGCTATACGCACTTTCATGAAAACACGCTTCTTTGAGGTTTTAAGCTCGGAACTTGAATCTGTGCATGTTTCTGGCCTGGGAACTGCTTCAGATCACTGTGGAATGCATATATAGTATCAATTGGTGCAATGTGCTTGTCTTGTCATAGGGAAGTGAATATAAGCTTCTGAAGTGAAAATATCCACTTTTTAAAAAACTTTCTTTTTTTTTAGTTCTGTGTGTCAAAAATGTTCATTCTGTGAGTAACAGTGTGAAAGTGACAAACATGAGTGAATTGTCACGATATGACAGAATTGGAGTAAATTTGTTGCTGTCTCCGCCAGGAAGCGAGCTAGAGCGCTGTAACTGTGGCTATACGCACTTTCATGAAAACACGCTTCTTTGAGGTTTTAAGCTCAGAACGTGAATCTGTGCATGTTTCTGGCCTGGGAACTGCTTCAGATCACTGTGGAAAGCATATAAGGTATCGAATGGTCCTTTGTGCATGTATTGCCATTGGGAAGTGAATATAAGCTTCTGAAGTGAATATATCCACTTTTTAAAAAACTTTCTTTTTTTTTAGTTCTGTGTGTCAATAATGTTCATTTTGTGAGTAACAGTGGAAAAGTAACAGTCATGAGTGAATTGTCACGATATGACTGAATTGGAGTAAATTTGCTGCTATCTCCGCCAGGAAGCGAGCTAGAGCGCTGAAACTGTGGCTATACGCACTTTCATGAAAACACGCTTCTTTGAGGTTTTAAGCTCGGAACGTGAATCTGTGCATGTTTCTGGCCTGGGAACTGCTTCAGATCACTGTGGAATGCATCTATAGTATCAATTGGTGGAATGTGCTTGTCTTGTCATAGGGAAGTGAATATCAGCTTCTGAAGTGAAAATATCCACTTTTTAAAAAACTTTCTTTTTTTTTAGTTCTGTGTGTCAAAAATGTTCATTCTGTGAGTAACAGTGTGAAAGTGACAAACATGAGTGAATTGTCACGATATGACTGAATTGGAGTAAATTTGCTGCTATCTCCGCCAGGAAGCGAGCTAGAGCGCTGTAACTGTGGCGATACGCACTTACATGAAAACACGCTTCTTTCAGGTTTTAAGCTCAGAACGTAAATCTGTGCATGTTTCTGGCCTGGGAACTGCTTCAGATCACTGTGGAAAGCATATATGGTATCGAATGGTCCTTTGTGCATGTATTGCCATTGGGAAGTGAATATAAGCTTCTGAAGTGAATATATCCACTTTTTAAAAAACTTTCTTTTTTTTTTTTAGTTCTGTGTGTCAATAATGTTCATTCTGTGAGTAACAGTGGAAAAGTAACAGTCATGAGTGAATTGTCACGATATGACTGAATTGGAGTAAATTTGCTGCTATCTCCGCCAGGAAGCGAGCTAGAGCGCTGAAACTGTGGCTATACGCACTTTCATGAAAACACGCTTCTTTGAGGTTTTAAGCTCGGAACGTGAATCTGTGCATGTTTCTGGCCTGGGAACTGCTTCAGATCACTGTGGAATGCATATATAGTATCAATTGGTGCAATGTGCTTGTCTTGTCATAGGGAAGTGAATATAAGCTTCTGAAGTGAAAATATCCACTTTTTAAAAAACTTTCTTTTTTTTTAGTTCTGTGTGTCAAAAATGTTCATTCTGTGAGTAACAGTGTGAAAGTGACTAACATGAGTGAATAGTCACGATATGACTGAATTGGAGTAAATTTGCTGCTATCTCCGCCAGGAAGCGAGGTAGAGCGCTGTAACTGTGGCTATACGCACTTTCATGAAAACACGCTTCTTTGAGGTTTTAAGCTCAGAACGTGAATCTGTGCATGTTTCTGGCCTGGGAACTGCTTCAGATCACTGTGGAAAGCATGAATGGTATCGAATGGTCCTTTGTGCATGTATTGCCATTGGGAAGTGAATATAAGCTTCTGAAGTGAATATATCCACTTTTTAAAAAACTTTCTTTTTTTTTAGTTCTGTGTGTCAATAATGTTCATTCTGTGAGTAACAGTGGAAAAGTAACAGCCATGAGTGAATTGTCACGATATGACTGAATTGGAGTAAAGTTGCTGCTATCTCCGCCAGGAAGCGAGCTAGAGCGCTGAAACTGTGGCTATACGCACTTTCATGAAAACGCGCTTCTTTGAGGTTTTAAGCTCGGAACGTGAATCTGTGCACGTTTCTGGCCTGGGAACTGCTTCAGATCACTGTGGAATGCATATATAGTATCAATCGGTGCAATGTGCTTGTCTTGTCATAGGGAAGTGAATATAAGCTTCTGAAGTGAAAATATCCACTTTTTAAAAAACTTTTTTTTTTTTAGTTCTGTGTGTCAAAAATGTTCATTCTGTGAGTAACAGTGTGAAAGTGACAAACATGAGTGAATTGTCACGATATGACTGAATTGGAGTAAATTTTCTGCTATCTCCACCAGGAAGCGAGCTAGAGCGCTGTAACTGTGGCTATACGCACTTTCATGAAAACACACTTCTTTGAGGTTTTTAGCTCAGAACGTGAATCTGTGCATGTTTCTGGCCTGGGAACTGCTTCAGATCACTGTGGAAAGCATATATGGTATCGAATGGTCCTTTGTGCATGTATTGCCATTGGGAAGTGAATATAAGCTTCTGAAGTGAATATATCCACTTTTTAAAAAACTTTCTTTTTTTTTTAGTTCTGTGTGTCAAAAATGTTCATTCTGTGAGTAACAGTGGAAAAGTAACAGTCATGAGTGAATTGTCACGATATGACTGAATTGGAGTAAATTTGCTGCTATCTCCGCCAGGAAGCGAGCTAGAGCGCTGAAACTGTGGCTATACGCACTTTCATGAAAACGCGCTTCTTTGAGGTTTTAACCTCGGAACGTGAATCTGTGCACGTTTCTGGCCTGGGAACTGCTTCAGATCACTGTGGAATGCATATATAGTATCAATTGGTACAATGTGCTTGTCTTGTCATAGGGAAGTGAATATAAGCTTCTGAAGTGAAAATATCCACTTTTTAAAAAACTTTCTTTTTTTTAGTTCTGTGTGTCAAAAATGTTCATTCTGTGAGTAACAGTGTGAAAGTGACAAACATGAGTGAATTGTCACGATATGACAGAATTGGAGTAAATTTGCTGCTATCTCCGCCAGGAAGCGAGCTAGAGCGCTGTAACTGTGGCTATACGCACTTTCATGAAAACACGCTTCTTTGAGGTTTTAAGCTCAGAACGTGAATCTGTGCATGTTTCTGGCCTGGGAACTGCTTCAGATCACTGTGGAAAGCATATATGATATCGAATGGTCCTTTGTGCATGTATTGCCATTGGGAAGTGAATATAAGCTTCTGAAGTGAATGTATCCACTTTTTAAAAAACTTTCTTTTTTTTTAGTTCTGTGTCAAAAATGTTCATTCTGTGAGTAACAGTGGAAAAAAAACAGGCATGAGTGAATTGTCACGATATGACTGATTTGGTGTAAATTTGATGCTATCTCCGCCAGGAAGCGAGCTAGAGCGCTGAAACTGTGGCTATACGCACTTTCATGAAAACACGCTTCTTTGAGGTTTTAAGCTCGGAACGTGAATCTGTGCATGTTTCTGGCCTGGGAACTGCTTCAGATCACTGTGGAATGCATATATAGTATCAATTGGTGCAATGTGCTTGTCTTGTCATAGGGAAGTGAATATAAGCTTCTGAAGTGAAAATATCCACTTTTTAAAAAACTTTCTTTTTTTTTTAGTTTTGTGTTTCAAAAATGTTCATTCTGTGAGTAACAGTGTGAAAGTGACAAACATGAGTGAATTGTCACGATATGACTGAATTTGAGTAAATTTGCTGCTATCTCCGCCAGGAAGCGAGCTAGAGCGCTGTAACTGTGGCTATACGCACTTTCATGAAAACACGCTTCTTTGAGGTTTTAAGCTCAGAACGTGAATCTGTGCATGTTTCTGGCCTGGGAACTGCTTCAGATCACTGTGGAATGCATATATGGTATCGAATGGTCCTTTGTGAATGTATTGCCATTGGGAAGTGAATATAAGCTTCTGAAGTGAATATATCCACTTTTTAAAAAACTTTCTTTTTTTTTAGTTCTGTGTGTCAATAATGTTCATTCTGTGAGTAACAGTGGAAAAGTAACAGCCATGAGTGAATTGTCACGATATGACTGAATTGGAGTAAAGTTGCTGCTATCTCCGCCAGGAAGCGAGCTAGAGCGCTGAAACTTTGGCTATACGCGCTTTCATGAAAACGCGCTTCTTTGAGGTTTTAAGCTCGGAACGTGAATCTGTGCACGTTTCTGGCCTGGGAACTGCTTCAGATCACTGTGGAATGCATATATAGTATCAATTGGTGCAATGTGCTTGTCTTGTCATAGGGAAGTGAATATAAGCTTCTGAAGTGAAAATATCCACATTTTAAAAAACTTTCTTTTTTTTTTAGTTCTGTGTGTCAAAAATGTTCATTCTGTGAGTAACAGTGGGAAAGTGACAAACATGAGTGAATTGTCACGATATGACTGAATTGGAGTAAATTTGCTGCTATCTCCGCCAGGAAGCGAGCTAGAGCGCTGTCAATGTGGCTATACGCACTTTCATGAAAACACGCTTCTTTGAGGTTTTAAGCTCAGAACATGAATCTGTGCATGTTTCTGGCCTGGGAACTGCTTCAGATCACTGTGGAAAGCATATATGGTATCGAATGGTCCTTTGTGCATGTATTGCCATTGGGAAGTGAATATAAGCTTCTGAAGTGAATATATCCACTTTTTAAAAAACTTTCTTTTTTTTTAGTTCTGTGTCAAAAATGTTCATTCTGTGAGTAACAGTGGAAAAGTAACAGTCATGAGTGAATTGTCACGATATGACTGAATTGGAGTAAATTTGCTGCTGTCTCCGCCAGGAAGCGAGCTAGAGCGCTGTAAATGTGGTTATACGCACTTTCATGAAAACACGCTTCTTTGAGGTTTTAAGCTCAGAACATGAATCTGTGCATGTTTCTGGCCTGGGAACTGCTTCAGATCACTGTGGAAAGCATATATGGTATCGAATGGTCCTTTGTGCTTGCCTTGTCATAGGGAAGTGAATATAAGCTTCTGAAGTGAAAATATCCACTTTTTAAAAAACTTTCTTTTTTTTAGCTCTGTGTGTCAAAAATGTTCATTCTGTGAGTAACAGTGGAAAAAAAACAGGCGTGAGTGAATTGTCACGATATGACTGATTTGGAGTAAATTTGATGCTATCTCCGCCAGGAAGCGAGCTAGAGCGCTGAAACTGTGGCGATACGCACTTTCATGAAAACACACTTCTTTGAGGTTTTAAGCTCGGAACGTGAATCTGTGCATGTTTCTGGCCTGGGAACTGCTTCAGATCACTGTGGAATGCATATATAGTATCAATTGGTGCAATGTGCTTGTCTTGTCATAGGGAAGTGAATATAAGCTTCTGAAGTGAAAATATCCACTTTTTAAAAAACTTTCTTTTTTTTAGTTCTGTGTGTCAAAAATGTTCATTCTGTGAGTAACAGTGTGAAAGTGACAAACATGAGTGAATTGTCACGATATGACTGAATTGGAGTAAATTTGCTGCTATCTCCGCCAGGAAGCGAGCTAGAGCGCTGTAACTGTGGCTATACGCACTTTCATGAAAACACGCTTCTTTGAGGTTTTAAGCTCAGAACGTGAATCTGTGCATGTTTCTGGCCTGGGAACTGCTTCAGATCACTGTGGAAAGCATATATGATATCGAATGGTCCTTTGTGCATGTATTGCCATTGGGAAGTGAATATAAGCTTCTGAAGTGAATATATCCACTTTTTAAAAAACTTTCTTTTTTTTTAGTTCTGTGTCAAAAATGTTCATTCTGTGAGTAACAGTGGAAAAGTAACAGTCATGAGTGAATTGTCACGATATGACTGAATTGGAGTAAATTTGCTGCTATCTCCGCCAGGAAGCGCGCTAGAGCCCTGAAACTGTGGCTATACGCACTTTCATAGAAACACGCTTCTTTGAGGTTTTAAGCTCAGAACGTGAATCTGTGCATGTTTCTGGCCTGGGAACTGCTTCAGATCACTGTGGAAAGCATATATGGTATCGAATGGTCCTTTGTGCATGTATTGGCATTGGGAAGTGAGTATAAGCTTCTGAAGTGAATATATCCACTTTTTAAAAAACTTTCTTTTTTTTTTTTAGTTCTGTGTGTCTATAATGTTCATTCTGTGAGTAACAGTGGAAAAGTAACAGTCATGAGTGAATTGGAGTAAATTTGCTGCTATCTCCGCTAGGAAGCGAGCTAGAGCACTGAAACTGTGGCTATACGCACTTTCATGAAAACACGCTTCTTTGAGGTTTTAAGCTCGGAACGTGAATCTGTGCATGTTTCTGGCCTGGGAACTGCTTCAGATCACTGTGGAATGCATATATGGTATCAATTGGTGCAATGTGCTTGTCTTGTCATAGGGAAGTGAATATAAGCTTCTGAAGTGAAAATATCCACTTTTTAAAAAACTTTCTTTTTTTTAGTTCTGTGTGTCAAAAATGTTCATTCTGTGAGTAACAGTGTGAAAGTGACAAACATGAGTGAATTGTCACGATATGACAGAATTGGAGTAAATTTGCTGCTATCTCCGCCAGGAAGCGAGCTAGAGCGCTGTAACTGTGGCTATACGCACTTTCATGAAAACACGCTTCTTTGAGGTTTTAAGCTCAGAACGTGAATCTGTGCATGTTTCCGGCCTGGGAACTGCTTAAGATCACTGTGGAAAGCATATATGGTATCGAATGGTCCTTTGTGCATGTATTGCGATTGGGAAGTGAATATAAGCTTCTGAAGTGAAAATATCCACATTTTAAAAAACTTTCTTTTTTTTTAGTTCTGTGTGTCAAAAATGTTCATTCTGTGAGTAACAGTGGGAAAGTGACAAACATGAGTGAATTGTCACGATATGACTGAATTGGAGTAAATTTGCTGCTATCTCCGCCAGGAAGCGAGCTAGAGCGCTGTAACTGTGGCTATACGCACTTTCATGAAAACACGCTTCTTTGAGGTTTTAAGCTCAGAACGTGAATCTGTGCATGCTTCTGGCCTGGGAACTGCTTCAGATCACTGTGGAATGCATATATGGTATCAATTGGTGCAATGTGCTTGTCTTGTCATAGGGAAGTGAATATAAGCTTCTGAAGTGAAAATATCCACTTTTTAAAAATTATATGACTGAATTGGAGTGAATTTGCTGCTATCTCCGCCAGGAAGCGAGCTAGAGCGCTGAAACTGAGGCTATACGCACTTTCATGAAAACACGCTTCTTTGAGGTTTTAAGCTCAGAACGTGAATCTGTGCATGTTTCTGGCCTGGGAATAACTTCAGATCACTGTGCTATGCATATATGGTATCGATTGGTGCAATGTGCATGTCTTGCCATTGGGAAGTGAATATAAGCTTCTGAATTTAAAATATTCACTTTTTAAAAAACTTTCTTTTTTTTTAGTTCTGTGTGTCAAAAATGTTCATTCTGTGAGTAATAGTGGGAAAGTGAGAAAAATGAGTGAATTCTCCCTATATGACTGAATTGGAGTGAATATGCTGCTATCTCTGTGTAAGAAAAAAAAGAACGAAAGAAGGGACAATCCAATCTTTGAATGAAAAATGGTGTTTATTTCCAGTAAAAACGGCAGTGAACAGAAATACGGGTAACGTACTCTGGGTTCAGCGGAGTCAAAGTGAACCCCGAGCCTCCCCAACGTACATTTCTTATACATGAAAAAACCTTTGAAGTTGGCCAGGCATGTTAAGTGTATTCATTACTTAAACAATGCTGATCACAGTCTCTTGGGGTGAAACTGGTCTTCAATGTATAATGGTGAGGCGTATCATGATTAAGTTTAATGGTCAGAAGACAATTGTTTCCTCAGCTGGATAGCCGTGTGGGTGCTAATTGTGTTTGGATGGTCTCTGATTGACTTAGAATGGCTCTCAGTATGTCTCCTCCGACAGTTGATGGCCTTCGTTGGCTTTTCCTGTTTTCAGGTGTTACCATGAGGCCAGGGTGTGGGCCTTCTCTTTGTTATATTGACAAGATTACCATTTCAGAGCACGTGGCAGTTCCATGCTTGTTGATTGTCGGGGCTAACTAAATTATGAGTCTCCCGCTCTCCAGCAGAATGATTCACAATTCCTTACAGTCCCCCCTTTTGATGCTATTAAGCCACAAATAGCATCACACAAACTGCCTCAATCACGCCACAGAGGTGTCCAGTAGGGTAATGTCCTGCCTTAGGTTGCCCCCGTCTATGGCCATCAGGGAGACTTACCCGTCGTGGGACTCATTACCATCAATCACACTGGATCTCTCTCCCTTCAATGGCATCTCGTCATTAGGGATGAAGGAGTATCAACTGAGAACCACTATAGCCAACAGGACCGTTCCAGAGTTATGCTGGAAGAGTTTGCAATCTTTCATCTCAATACAACATTCAGGATAACATGAAACTTTGGAAAATAATTGTCTTAGCATCACAACACAGAATCCATACAGGACAAATTTTCACAATCTTATCATGCATCCGTGTGTGTGTGTGTGTGTGTGTGTGTGTGTGTGTGTGTACATGAAATGTGACCAAATGATTGTCTCTCAGTCTTTTCTTGAAATTCTTCTCTCTCAGCCTCTCAAACTTGTGCAGCCTGTCCAGAGGGCTCCGCTCAGACAAGGGTCTTGCCAGTCCGCTCACATTTCTGTGCAGTCCACATCTTTGTTGGTCTGAGGTTGTTTTTTTTTTAATGTCCATATCATTTGGCTGTCTGTAAATCTGCCATGCGGTTGATCATTCTGGCTTCCCTCATGGTCCTGTGCTCGCTCTGCGGGGGCCTTGTCCCCATCTTTCACCTCTTCATCTCTTTTGTCTCTCAGGTGGACTCTGGCCCCACGGTTCCTGTGCCATTTGGTTGGTGATATACTTTCTGAAATGATAACTCAAGAAAAAAAAAATGTTGCCCCCTTTTTTCCCCACACACATCTACACATATGCATCATACATAAACAAAAACAAAACTGACACACTCTCTCACACACTCCAATCTTTTTGACAGTGTTAGTCTTAAATTTTTAACGGCTTGTGTCTGAGCTAAAATCTGTTTCCTCTAGCAGTGATGGCCTCGCGTGAATGGCCTCCTCGTTTAGTCTTTTGTCATGAGACAGAGCCAATTGCGTCTCTAAGCTGTGAACTTTTTTCAGCAGGTCTTGATAGCTTTTCACTCTTAATGGTGAAGAGTAACACCTTCTGGCTTTGTGTCCCCTTTTACCACATGAAAAACAAACAAGTACCTGGTCTCTTGTTCTCCTCCCTCTGCAGTTCCCTGCGATGTGTCCCTCTTTTCCACATGCATAACAAACCATGTTTCTGAAGTCTGGAGCTCTGTGATTCCCCTCTGAAGAATGAGAGGATTCCGTCCCTCTTTGTCTTCTGGTCCTGTAGGAAAGTCTTCTTCCTATTGCCGCAACTGGATGTGATTTTCTCGACAGAGACTGATTATTATAAAACTGGGTCATTTTTGCCACAATGTCTGAATACGGTGTGTTTGAATCGACAAGCAGTGCAAGGGCATGCTGAGTATGTGCGTCACTCTGAGAAAGGAGCGCGGATTTGAACATAGGATCTTGCTGAGTCAAGTTCGCAACGCCACTGTAGGAACTAAATACCTCCCATAACCTGGCCGCATAAGCTGCTGGATGCTCCCCTGGCGACATCACGACTTCTCGTATTTTGTCCCAGTCAACCGAACGTGTTCCTAACACCCCCAACAGAGCAGATTTTCTCTCCTCTTTCCTTGCATCCCTGTCATGAATACTCTGAGGGAGAGCACAAGCCAACGCATGGGGCAAACAAGCAGCCAAAATGATGCACGCATCGGCATCGGTCAAACGGTGCAGGTCAACCATCCTTTCTAAATTGGATAAAAATTCCACAGGGTCTTGCATGCCAGGCTCAAATTTCCCGATATTATGAACCAGCGACTCGATTTCATCAGGTGATAATGGTTTTACTGTTGTAGTTGTCGTTATACGGTCTCCCCCCTCTCCAGGTACAATCGTCATCGTTTCATGCACTGGTGCCAGCGGGAATTTCAGAGTACAGTTATAACTGTCATCACTGTCATTATTCATGTCCTGCCTTTTAGGTTTACTCCAGAAATCATCGTCCTTACAGTTTCTCTGGTCTGTTTGATGTCCTGTCCTTTGATTGCACTTCTCAAATAAGTAATCATATGCAGTTTTAAAATTCCTCACTTCTCTGTGCGCATTATCCAAATCGCGCTGTAACTCTGAATTAAATTTCCTTAATTCGGCAACCTCCTTACGCAAATCCAATTGAATTTCAGCATTCAAGTTGGCGTTAACGTGATGACTTTCAATATCAGCCTGTTTATTCTCGATCTCTTTCTTTAAATTGCCATTCTCCGTTTCAAGCGCATCTAATCTCTTTTTACAGATTTTATATGACGCTAGAACACCCGTCATAGCTACTGAAACTTTTCCCTTTTCATTTAATTTGCCCATCTTTGGGTGACTGTCAAACTGGCACAAAGCCCATGCATACGGCTCCACCTGACTTTCAATGCCCTCCAAGATTTTCGATTTACCATGTTTGGCAATGTAACGCACAACAAAGTTTTCCATAACTATAATTGGCAACGTTCCTACGACCAAACAAACTGTTCAAGTTAGTGACCTTGAGGGAAAACAAATAAAACACAGTTTCTGTTCCAGTGCTTCGGACACAGACAACTTCACTATTCCAGTTACTTTAGGAATAAAAAAACTCAACACAGTTTCTGTCCCAGTGCGTCGGGCACAGCGACCAACTGTTCCAGATCCCAATGACAATTCTCTACCACAGTACTTCGGGTCGACTCAGTTACTTTAGAATCGTTTTCGAATTGTAAGGAACCACAACAGGCACCCAGTTTCAGTTACGTTAGAAACAAAGAGAAACTACTCTACTGCCACAATACTTCGGGCATCCGTAATTCAACCGACCAGTTAAGGCCAACAACAATGCCACACTCCGTCGGGCACGAACCAGTTAAACCTCACACTGCCACAGTACTTCGGGCGCAAACCACACTACTTCGGGTTAACTTTATAGTGTAGGTTTAAACTTCAGAGCCGCGGTTCTTCGGGCTCACCGATTTCTAGTTACGCACGAAACCTAATTCAAGTCACAAATCTGCGTACGTACAGTCGCACTGAATCAGTCACTGTACAGCTTTACTGAATTGACAGGAATTAAGCTCCGACTCCTACTGCAAACTTTTACTGAAAGATAAAAAATTATCCCGATCCTTAAACTCCTTTCTAGGTTTTTAAAGCGGGGGTGTCCGTAAAACAAAAGCAACAGCAAAATGAAGAAACCGCGTTTCTTACCTTATTCCCCGGTTTTTTTTTGTTTTTTTTTTCGGAATCCCGCGTTGGGTGGCTCGCCAGTGTAAGAAAAAAAAGAACGAAAGAAGGGACAATCCAATCTTTGAATGAAAAATGGTGTTTATTTCCAGTAAAAACGGCAGTGAACAGAAATACGGGTAACGTACTCTGGGTTCAGCGGAGTCAAAGTGAACCCCGAGCCTCCCCAACGTACATTTCTTATACATGAAAAAACCTTTGAAGTTGGCCAGGCATGTTAAGTGTATTCATTACTTAAACAATGCTGATCACAGTCTCTTGGGGTGAAACTGGTCTTCAATGTATAATGGTGAGGCGTATCATGATTAAGTTTAATGGTCAGAAGACAATTGTTTCCTCAGCTGGATAGCCGTGTGGGTGCTAATTGTGTTTGGATGGTCTCTGATTGACTTAGAATGGCTCTCAGTATGTCTCCTCCGACAGTTGATGGCCTTCGTTGGCTTTTCCTGTTTTCAGGTGTTACCATGAGGCCAGGGTGTGGGCCTTCTCTTTGTTATATTGACAAGATTACCATTTCAGAGCACGTGGCAGTTCCATGCTTGTTGATTGTCGGGGCTAACTAAATTATGAGTCTCCCGCTCTCCAGCAGAATGATTCACAATTCCTTACATCTGTAAGGAAGCGAGTTAGAGCGCTGAAACTGTGGCGATACGTTTAAGCTCGGAACCTGAATCTGTGCATGCTTCTGGCCTGGGAACTGCTTCAGATCACTGTGGAATGCATATATGGTATCAATTGGTGCAATGTGTTTGTCTTGTCATAGGGAAGTTAATATAAGCTTCTGAAGTGAAAATATCCACTTTTTAAAAAACTTTCTTTTTTTTAGTTCTGTGTGTCAAAAATGTTCATTCTGTGAGTAACAGTGGGAAAGTGACAAACATGAGTGAATTGTCACGATATGACTGAATTGGAGTAAATTTGCTGCTATCTCCGCCAGGAAGCGAGCTAGAGCGCTGTAAATGTGGCCATACGCACTTTCATGAAAACACGCTTCTTTGAGGTTTTAAGCTCAGAACATGAATCTGTGCATGTTTCTGGCCTGGGAACTGCTTCAGATCACTGTGGAAAGCATATATGGTATCGAATGGTCCTTTGTGCTTGCCTTGTCATAGGGAAGTGAATATAAGCTTCTGAAGTGAAAATATTCACTTTTTAAAAAACTTTCTTTTTTTTAGTTCTGTGTGTCAAAAATGTTCATTCTGTGAGTAACAGTGTGAAAGTGACAAACATGAGTGAATTGTCACGATATGACTGAATTGGAGTAAATTTGCTGCTATCTCCGCCAGGAAGCGAGCTCGAGCGCTGTAACTGTGGCTATACGCACTTTCATGAAAACACGCTTCTTTGAGGTTTTAAGCTCAGAACGTGAATCTGTGCATGTTTCTGGCCTGGGAACTGCTTCAGATCACTGTGGAAAGCATATATGATATCGAATGGTCCTTTGTGCATGTATTGCCATTGGGAAGTGAATATAAGCTTCTGAAGTGAATATATCCACTTTTTAAAAAACTTTCTTTTTTTTTAGTTCTGTGTCAAAAATGTTCATTCTGTGAGTAACAGTGGAAAAGTAACAGTCATGAGTGAATTGTCACGATATGACTGAATTGGAGTAAATTTGCTGCTATCTCCGCCAGGAAGCGAGCTAGAGCCCTGAAACTGTGGCTATACGCACTTTCATGAAAACACGCTTCTTTGAGGTTTTAAGCTCAGAACGTGAATCTGAGCATGTTTCTGGCCTGGGAACTGCTTCAGATCACTGTGGAAAGCATATATGGTATCGAATGGTCCTTTGTGCATGTATTGGCATTGGGAAGTGAATATAAGCTTCTGAAGTGAATATATCCACTTTTTAAAAAACTTTCTTTTTTTTTTTAGTTCTGTGTGTCTATAATGTTCATTCTGTGAGTAACAGTGGAAAAGTAACAGTCATGAGTGAATTGGAGTAAATTTGCTGCTATCTCCGCTAGGAAGCGAGCTAGAGCACTGAAACTGTGGCTATACGCACTTTCATGAAAACACGCTTCTTTGAGGTTTTAAGCTCGGAACGTGAATCTGTGCATGTTTCTGGCCTGGGAACTGCTTCAGATCACTGTGGAATGCATATATGGTATCAATTGGTGCAATGTGCTTGTCTTGTCATAGGGAAGTGAATATAAGCTTCTGAAGTGAAAATATCCACTTTTTAAAAAACTTTCTTTTTTTTTAGTTCTGTGTGTCAAAAATGTTCATTCTGTGAGTAACAGTGTGAAAGTGACAAACATGAGTGAATTGTCACGATATGACAGAATTGGAGTAAATTTGCTGCTATCTCCGCCAGGAAGCGAGCTAGAGCGCTGTAACTGTGGCTATACGCACTTTCATGAAAACACGCTTCTTTGAGGTTTTAAGCTCAGAACGTGAATCTGTGCATGTTTCCGGCCTGGGAACTGCTTAAGATCACTGTGGAAAGCATATATGGTATCGAATGGTCCTTTGTGCATGTATTGCGATTGGGAAGTGAATATAAGCTTCTGAAGTGAAAATATCCACATTTTAAGAAACTTTCTTTTTTTTTAGTTCTGTGTGTCAAAAATGTTCATTCTGTGAGTAACAGTGGGAAAGTGACAAACATGAGTGAATTGTCACGATATGACTGAATTGGAGTAAATTTGCTGCTATCTCCGCCAGGAAGCGAGCTAGAGCGCTGTAACTGTGGCTATACGCACTTTCATGAAAACACACTTCTTTGAGGTTTTAAGCTCGGAACGTGAATCTGTGCATGTTTCTGGCCTGGGAACTGCTTCAGATCACTGTGGAATGCATATATAGTATCAATTGGTGCAATGTGCTTGTCTTGTCATAGGGAAGTGAATATAAGCTTCTGAAGTGAAAATATCCACTTTTTAAAAAACTTTCTTTTTTTTTAGCTCTGTGTGTCAAAAATGTTCATTCTGTGAGTAACAGTGGAAAAAAAACAGGCATGAGTGAATTGTCACGATATGACTGATTTTGAGTAAATTTGATGCTATCTCCGCCAGGAAGCGAGCTAGAGCGCTGAAACTGTGGCTATACGCACTTTCATGAAAACACACTTCTTTGAGGTTTTAAGCTCGGAACGTGAATCTGTGCATGTTTCTGGCCTGGGAACTGCTTCAGATCACTGTGGAATGCATATATAGTATCAATTGGTGCAATGTGCTTGTCTTGTCATAGGGAAGTGAATATAAGCTTCTGAAGTGAAAATATCCACTTTTTAAAAAACTTTCTTTTTTTTTAGCTCTGTGTGTCAAAAATGTTCATTCTGTGAGTAACAGTGGAAAAAAAACAGGCATGAGTGAATTGTCACGATATGACTGATTTGGAGTAAATTTGATGCTATCTCCGCCAGGAAGCGAGCTAGAGCGCTGAAACTGTGGCTATACGCACTTTCATGAAAACTCACTTCTTTGAGGTTTTAAGCTCGGAACGTGAATCTGTGCATGTTTCTGGCCTGGGAACTGCTTCAGATCACTGTGGAATGCATATATAGTATCAATTGGTGCAATGTGCTTGTCTTGTCATAGGGAAGTGAATATAAGCTTCTGAAGTGAAAATATCCACTTTTTAAAAAACTTTCTTTTTTTTAGTTCTGTGTGTCAAAAATGTTCATTCTGTGAGTAACAGTGTGAAAGTGACAAACATGAGTGAATTGTCACGATATGACTGAATTGGAGTAAATTTGCTGCTATCTCCGCCAGGAAGCGAGCTAGAGCGCTGTAACTGTGGCTATACGCACTTTCATGAAAACACGCTTCTTTGAGGTTTTAAGCTCAGAACGTGAATCTGTGCATGTTTCTGGCCTGGGAACTGCTTCAGATCACTGTGGAAAGCATATATGATATCGAATGGTCCTTTGTGCATGTATTGCCATTGGGAAGTGAATATAAGCTTCTGAAGTGAATATATCCCCTTTTTAAAAAACTTTCTTTTTTTTTAGTTCTGTGTCAAAAATGTTCATTCTGTGAGTAACAGTGGAAAAGTAACAGTCATGAGTGAATTGTCACGATATGACTGAATTGGAGTAAATTTGCTGCTATCTCCGCCAGGAAGCGAGCTAGAGCCCTGAAACTGTGGCTATACGCACTTTCATGAAAACACGCTTCTTTGAGGTTTTAAGCTCAGAACGTGAATCTGTGCATGTTTCTGGCCTGGGAACTGCTTCAGATCACTGTGGAAAGCATATATGGTATCGAATGGTCCTTTGTGCATGTATTGGCATTGGGAAGTGAATATAAGCTTCTGAAGTGAATATATCCACTTTTTAAAAAACTTTCTTTTTTTTTTTTAGTTCTGTGTGTCTATAATGTTCATTCTGTGAGTAACAGTGGAAAAGTAACAGTCATGAGTGAATTGGAGTAAATTTGCTGCTATCTCCGCTAGGAAGCGAGCTAGAGCACTGAAACTGTGGCTATACGCACTTTCATGAAAACACGCTTCTTTGAGGTTTTAAGCTCGGAACGTGAATCTGTGCATGTTTCTGGCCTGGGAACTGCTTCAGATCACTGTGGAATGCATATATGGTATCAATTGGTGCAATGTGCTTGTCTTGTCATAGGGAAGTGAATATAAGCTTCTGAAGTGAAAATATCCACTTTTTAAAAAACTTTCTTTTTTTTTAGTTCTGTGCGTCAAAAATGTTCATTCTGTGAGTAACAGTGTGAAAGTGACAAACATGAGTGAATTGTCACGATATGACAGAATTGGAGTAAATTTGCTGCTATCTCCGCCAGGAAGCGAGCTAGAGCGCTGTAACTGTGGCTATACGCACTTTCATGAAAACACGCTTCTTTGAGGTTTTAAGCTCAGAACGTGAATCTGTGCATGTTTCCGGCCTGGGAACTGCTTAAGATCACTGTGGAAAGCATATATGGTATCGAATGGTCCTTTGTGCATGTATTGCGATTGGGAAGTGAATATAAGCTTCTGAAGTGAAAATATCCACATTTTAAAAAACTTTCTTTTTTTTTAGTTCTGTGTGTCAAAAATGTTCATTCTGTGAGTAACAGTGGGAAAGTGACAAACATGAGTGAATTGTCACGATATGACTGAATTGGAGTAAATTTGCTGCTATCTCCGCCAGGAAGCGAGCTAGAGCGCTGTAACTGTGGCTATACGCACTTTCATGAAAACACGCTTCTTTGAGGTTTTAAGCTCAGAACGTGAATCTGTGCATGCTTCTGGCCTGGGAACTGCTTCAGATCACTGTGGAATGCATATATGGTATCAATTGGTGCAATGTGCTTGTCTTGTCATAGGGAAGTGAATATAAGCTTCTGAAGTTAAAATATCCACTTTTTAAAAATTATATGACTGAATTGGAGTGAATTTGCTGCTATCTCCGCCAGGAAGCGAGCTAGAGCGCTGAAACTGAGGCTATACGCACTTTCATGAAAACACGCTTCTTTGAGGTTTTAAGCTCAGAACGTGAATCTGTGCATGTTTCTGGCCTGGGAATAACTTCAGATCACTGTGCTATGCATATATGGTATCGATTGGTGCAATGTGCATGTCTTGCCATTGGGAAGTGAATATAAGCTTCTGAATTTAAAATATTCACTTTTTAAAAAACTTTCTTTTTTTTTAGTTCTGTGTGTCAAAAATGTTCATTCTGTGAGTAATAGTGGGAAAGTGAGAAAAATGAGTGAATTCTCCCTATATGACTGAATTGGAGTGAATATGCTGCTATCTCTGTAAGGAAGCGAGTTAGAGCGCTGAAACTGTGGCGATACGTTTAAGCTCGGAACCTGAATCTGTGCATGCTTCTGGCCTGGGAACTGCTTCAGATCACTGTGGAATGCATATATGGTATCAATTGGTGCAATGTGTTTGTCTTGTCATAGGGAAGTTAATATAAGCTTCTGAAGTGAAAATATCCACTTTTTAAAAAACTTTCTTTTTTTTAGTTCTGTGTGTCAAAAATGTTCATTCTGTGAGTAACAGTGGGAAAGTGACAAACATGAGTGAATTGTCACGATATGACTGAATTGGAGTAAATTTGCTGCTATCTCCGCCAGGAAGCGAGCTAGAGCGCTGTAAATGTGGCCATACGCACTTTCATGAAAACACGCTTCTTTGAGGTTTTAAGCTCAGAACATGAATCTGTGCATGTTTCTGGCCTGGGAACTGCTTCAGATCACTGTGGAAAGCATATATGGTATCGAATGGTCCTTTGTGCTTGCCTTGTCATAGGGAAGTGAATATAAGCTTCTGAAGTGAAAATATCCACTTTTTAAAAAACTTTCTTTTTTTTTAGCTCTGTGTGTCAAAAATGTTCATTCTGTGAGTAACAGTGGAAAAAAAACAGGCATGAGTGAATTGTCACGATATGACTGATTTGGAGTAAATTTGATGCTATCTCCGCCAGGAAGCGAGCTAGAGCGCTGTAACTGTGGCTATACGCACTTTCATGAAAACACACTTCTTTGAGGTTTTAAGCTCGGAACGTGAATCTGTGCATGTTTCTGGCCTGGGAACTGCTTCAGATCACTGTGGAATGCATATATAGTATCAATTGGTGCAATGTGCTTGTCTTGTCATAGGGAAGTGAATATAAGCTTCTGAAGTGAAAATATCCACTTTTTAAAAAACTTTCTTTTTTTTAGTTCTGTGTGTCAGAAATGTTCATTCTGTGAGTAACAGTGTGAAAGTGACAAACATGAGTGAATTGTCACGATATGACTGAATTGGAGTAAATTTGCTGCTATCTCTGCCAGGAAGCGAGCTAGAGCGCTGTAACTGTGGCTATACGCACTTTCATGAAAACACGCTTCTTTGAGGTTTTAAGCTCAGAACGTGAATCTGTGCATGTTTCTGGCCTGGGAACTGCTTCAGATCACTGTGGAAAGCATATATGATATCGAATGGTCCTTTGTGCATGTATTGCCATTGGGAAGTGAATATAAGCTTCTGAAGTGAATATATCCACTTTTTAAAAAACTTTCTTTTTTTTTAGTTCTGTGTCAAAAATGTTCATTCTGTGAGTAACAGTGGAAAAGTAACAGTCATGAGTGAATTGTCACGATATGACTGAATTGGAGTAAATTTGCTGCTATCTCCGCCAGGAAGCGAGCTAGAGCCCTGAAACTGTGGCTATACGCACTTTCATGAAAACACGCTTCTTTGAGGTTTTAAGCTCAGAACGTGAATCTGAGCATGTTTCTGGCCTGGGAACTGCTTCAGATCACTGTGGAAAGCATATATGGTATCGAATGGTCCTTTGTGCATGTATTGGCATTGGGAAGTGAATATAAGCTTCTGAAGTGAATATATCCACTTTTTAAAAAACTTTCTTTTTTTTTTTAGTTCTGTGTGTCTATAATGTTCATTCTGTGAGTAACAGTGGAAAAGTAACAGTCATGAGTGAATTGGAGTAAATTTGCTGCTATCTCCGCTAGGAAGCGAGCTAGAGCACTGAAACTGTGGCTATACGCACTTTCATGAAAACACGCTTCTTTGAGGTTTTAAGCTCGGAACGTGAATCTGTGCATGTTTCTGGCCTGGGAACTGCTTCAGATCACTGTGGAATGCATATATGGTATCAATTGGTGCAATGTGCTTGTCTTGTCATAGGGAAGTGAATATAAGCTTCTGAAGTGAAAATATCCACTTTTTAAAAAACTTTCTTTTTTTTTAGTTCTGTGTGTCAAAAATGTTCATTCTGTGAGTAACAGTGTGAAAGTGACAAACATGAGTGAATTGTCACGATATGACAGAATTGGAGTAAATTTGCTGCTATCTCCGCCAGGAAGCGAGCTAGAGCGCTGTAACTGTGGCTATACGCACTTTCATGAAAACACGCTTCTTTGAGGTTTTAAGCTCAGAACGTGAATCTGTGCATGTTTCCGGCCTGGGAACTGCTTAAGATCACTGTGGAAAGCATATATGGTATCGAATGGTCCTTTGTGCATGTATTGCGATTGGGAAGTGAATATAAGCTTCTGAAGTGAAAATATCCACATTTTAAAAAACTTTCTTTTTTTTTAGTTCTGTGTGTCAAAAATGTTCATTCTGTGAGTAACAGTGGGAAAGTGACAAACATGAGTGAATTGTCACGATATGACTGAATTGGAGTAAATTTGCTGCTATCTCCGCCAGGAAGCGAGCTAGAGCGCTGTAACTGTGGCTATACGCACTTTCATGAAAACACGCTTCTTTGAGGTTTTAAGCTCAGAACGTGAATCTGTGCATGTTTCTGGCCTGGGAACTGCTTCAGATCACTGTGGAAAGCATATATGATATCGAATTGTCCTTTGTGCATGTATTGCCATTGGGAAGTGAATATAAGCTTCTGAAGTGAATATATCCACTTTATAAAAAACTTTCTTTTTTTTTAGTTCTGTGTCAAAAATGTTCATTCTGTGAGTAACAGTGGAAAAGTAACAGTCATGAGTGAATTGTCACGATATGACTGAATTGGAGTAAATTTGCTGCTATCTCCGCCAGGAAGCGAGCTAGAGCGCTGAAACTGTGGCTATACGCACTTTCATGAAAACACGCTTCTTTGAGGTTTTAAGCTCAGAACGTGAATCTGTGCATGTTTCTGGCCTGGGAACTGCTTCAGATCACTGTGGAAAGCATATATGGTATCGAATGGTCCTTTGTGCATGTATTGCCATTGGGAAATGAATATAAGCTTCTGAAGTGAATATATCCACTTTTTAAAAAACTTTCTTTTTTTTTTAGTTCTGTGTGTCAATAATGTTCATTCTGTGAGTAACAGTGGAAAAGTAACAGTCATGAGTGAATTGTCACGATATGACTGAATTGGAGTAAATTTGCTGCTATCTCCGCCAGGAAGCGAGCTAGAGCGCTGAAACTGTGGCTATACGCACTTTCATGAAAACACGCTTCTTTGAGGTTTTAAGCTCGGAACGTGAATCTGTGCATTTTTCTGGCCTGGGAACTGCTTCAGATCACTGTGGAATGCATATATGGTATCAATTGGTGCAATGTGCTTGTCTTGTCATAGGGAAGTGAATATAAGCTTCTGAAGTGAAAATATCCACTTTTTAAAAAACTTTCTTTTTTTTTAGTTCTGTGTGTCAAAAATGTTCATTCTGTGAGTAACAGTGTGAAAGTGACAAACATGAGTGAATTGTCACGATATGACAGAATTGGAGTAAATTTGCTGCTATCTCCGCCAGGAAGCGAGCTAGAGCGCTGTAACTGTGGCTATACGCACTTTCATGAAAACACGCTTCTTTGAGGTTTTAAGCTCAGAACGTGAATCTGTGCCTGTTTCCGGCCTGGGAACTGCTTCAGATCACTGTGGAAAGCATATATGGTATCGAATGGTCCTTTGTGCATGTATTGCCATAGGGAAGTTAATATAAGCTTCTGAAGTGAAAATATCCACATTTTAAAAAACTTTCTTTTTTTTTAGTTCTGTGTGTCAAAAATGTTCATTCTGTGAGTAACAGTGGGAAAGTGACAAACATGAGTGAATTGTCACGATATGACTGAATTGGAGTAAATTTGCTGCTATCTCCGCCAGGTAGTGAGCAAGAGCGCTGTAACTGTGTCAAGACGCACTTTCATGAAAACACGTTTCTTTGAGGTTTTAAGCTCAGAACGTGAATCTGTGCATGTTTCTGGCCTGGGAACTGCTTCAGATCACTGTGGAAAGCATATATGGTATCGAATGGTCCTTTGTGCTTGTCTTGTCATAGGGAAGTGAATATAAGCTTCTGAAGTGAATATATCCACTTTTTAAAAAACTTTCTTTTTTTTTTAGTTCTGTGTGTCAATAATGTTCATTCGGTGAGTAACAGTGGAAAAAAAACAGGCATGAGTGAATTGTCACGATATGACTGATTTGGAGTAAATTTGATGCTATCTCCGCCAGGAAGCGAGCTAGAGCGCTGAAACTGTGGCTATACGCACTTTCATGAAAACACACTTCTTTGAAGTTTTAAGCTCGGAACGTGAATCTGTGCATGTTTCTGGCCTGGGAACTGCTTCAGATCACTGTGGAATGCATATATAGTATCAATTGGTGCAATGTGCTTGTCTTGTCATAGGGAAGTGAATATAAGCTTCTGAAGTGAAAATATCCACTTTTTAAAAAACTTTCTTTTTTTTTAGTTCTGTGTGCCAAAAATGTTCATTCTGTGAGTAACAGTGTGAAAGTGACAAACATGAGTGAATTGTCACGATATGACTGAATTGGGGTAAATTTGCTGCTATCTCCGCCAGGAAGCGAGCTAGAGCGCTGTAACTGTGGCTATACGCACTTTCATGAAAACACGCTTCTTTGAGGTTTTAAGCTCAGAACGTGAATCTGTGCATGTTTCTGGCCTGGGAACTGCTTCAGATCACTGTGGAAAGCATATATGATATCGAATGGTCCTTTGTGCATGTATTGCCATTGGGAAGTGAATATAAGCTTCTGAAGTGAATATATCCACTTTTTAAAAAACTTTCTTTTTTTTTAGTTCTGTGTCAAAAATGTTCATTCTGTGAGTAACAGTGTGAAAGTGACAAACATGAGTGAATTTTCACGATATGACAGAATTGGAGTAAATTTGCTGCTATCTCCGCCAGGAAGCGAGGTAGAGCGCTGTAACTGTGGCTATACGCACTTTCATGAAAACACGCTTCTTTGAGGTTTTAAGCTCAGAACGTGAATCTGTGCATGTTTCTGGCCTGGGAACTGCTTCAGATCACTGTGGAAAGCATATATGGTATCGAATGGTCCTTTGTGCATGTATTGCCATTGGGAAGTGAATATAAGCTTCTGAAGTGAATATATCCACTTTTTAAAAAACTTTCTTTTTTTTTATTTCTGTGTCAAAAATGTTCATTCTGTGAGTAACAGTGGAAAAGTAACAGTCATGAGTGAATTGTCATGATATGACTGAATTGGAGTAAATTTGCTGCTATCTCCGCCAGGAAGCGAGCTAGAGCCCTGAAACTGTGGCTATACGCACTTTCATGAAAACACACTTCTTTGAGGTTTTAATCTCGGAACGTGAATCTGTGCATGCTTCTGGCCTGGGAACTGCTTCAGATCACTGTGGAATGCATATATAGTATCAATCGGTGCAATGTGATTGTCTTGTCATAGGGAAGTGAATATAAGCTTCTGAAGTGAAAATATCCACTTTTTAAAAAAATTATATGACTGAATTGGAGTGAATTTGCTGCTATCTCTGTAAGGAAGCGAGCTAGAGCGCTGAAACTGAGGCTATACGCACTTTCATGAAAACACGCTTCTTTGAGGTTTTAAGCTCGGAACGTGAATCTGTGCATGTTTCTGGCCTGGGAACTGCTTCAGATCACTGTGGAATGCATATATAGTATCAATTGGTGCAATGTGCTTGTCTTGTCAAAGGGAAGTGAATATAAGCTTCTGAATTTAAAATATTCACTTTTTAAAAAACTTTCTTTTTTTTTAGTTCTGTGCGTCAAAAATGTTCATTCTGTGAGTAACAGTGGGAAAGTGAGAAACATGAGTGAATTCTCACTATATGACTGAATTGGAGTGAATATGCTGCTATCTCTGTAAGGAAGCGAGCTAGAGCGCTGAAACTGTGGCTATACGTTTAAGCTCGGAACGTGAATCTGTGCATGCTTCTGGCCTGGGAACTGCTTCAGATCACTGTGGAATGCATATATGGTATCAATTGGTGCAATGTGTTTGTCTTGTCATAGGGAAGTTAATATAAGCTTCTGAAGTGAAAATATCCACATTTTAAAAAACTTTCTTTTTTCTTAGTTCTGTGTGTCAAAAATGTTCATTCTGTGAGTAACAGTGGGAAAGTGACAAACATGAGTGAATTGTCACGATATGACTGAATTGGAGTAAATTTGCTGCTATCTCCGCCAGGAAGCGAGCTAGAGCGCTGTAACTGTGGCTATACGCACTTTCATGAAAACACGCTTCTTTGAGGTTTTAAGCTCAGAACGTGAATCTGTGCATTTTTCTGGCCTGGGAACTGCTTCAGATCACTGTGGAAAGCATATATGATATCGAATTGTCCTTTGTGCATGTATTGCCATTGGGAAGTGAATATAAGCTTCTGAAGTGAATATATCCACTTTTTAAAAAACTTTCTTTTTTTTTAGTTCTGTGTCAAAAATGTTCATTCTGTGAGTAACAGTGGAAAAGTAACAGTCATGAGTGAATTTTCACGATATGACTGAATTGGAGTAAATTTGCTGCTATCTCCGCCAGGAAGCGAGCTAGAGCGCTGAAACTGTGGCTATACGCACTTTCATGAAAACACGCTTCTTTGAGGTTTTAAGCTCAGAACGTGAATCTGTGCATGTTTCTGGCCTGGGAACTGCTTCAGATCACTGTGGAAAGCATATATGGTATCGAATGGTCCTTTGTGCATGTATTGCCATTGGGAAATGAATATAAGCTTCTGAAGTGAAAATATCCACTTTTTAAAAAACTTTCTTTTTTTTTAGTTCTGTGTGTCAATAATGTTCATTCTGTGAGTAACAGTGGAAAAGTAAGAGTCATGAGTGAATTGTCACGATATGACTGAATTGGAGTAAATTTGCTGCTATCTCCGCCAGGAAGCGAGCTAGAGCGCTGTAACTGTGGCTATACGCACTTTCATGAAAACACGCTTCTTTGAGGTTTTAAGCTCAGAACGTGAATCTGTGCCTGTTTCTGGCCTGGGAACTGCTTCAGATCACTGTGGAAAGCATATATGGTATTGAATGGTCCTTTGTGCATGTATTGCCATAGGGAAGTTAATATAAGCTTCTGAAGTGAAAATATCCACATTTTAAAAAACTTTCTTTTTTTTTAGTTCTGTGTGTCAAAAATGTTCATTCTGTGAGTAACAGTGGGAAAGTGACAAACATGAGTGAATTGTCACGATATGACTGAATTGGAGTAAATTTGCTGCTATCTCCGCCAGGTAGTGAGCAAGAGCGCTGTAACTGTGGCAAGACGCACTTTCATGAAAACACGCTTCTTTGAGGTTTTAAGCTCAGAACGTGAATCTGTGCATGTTTCTGGCCTGGGAACTGCTTCAGATCACTGTCGAAAGCATATATGATATCGAATGGTCCTTTGTGCTTGTCTTGTCATAGTGAAGTGAATATAAGCTTCTGAAGTGAATATATCCACTTTTTAAAAAACTTTCTTTTTTTTTTTAGTTCTGTGTGTCAATAATGTTCATTCTGTGAGTAACAGTGGAAAAGTCACAGTCATGAGTGAATTGTCACGATATGACTGAATTGAAGTAAATTTGATGCTATCTCCGCCAGGAAGCGAGCTAGAGCCCTAAAACTGTGGCTATACGCACTTTCATGAAAACACGCTCCTTTGAGGTTTTAAGCTCAGAACGTGAATCTGTGCATGTTTCTGGCCTGGGACCTGCTTCAGATCACTGTGGAAAGCATATATGGTATCGAATGGTCCTTTGTGCATGTATTGCCATTGGGAAGTGAATATAAGCTTCTGAAGTGAATATATCCACTTTTAAAAGAACTTTCTTTTTTTTAGTTCTGTGTGTCAATAATGTTCATTCTGTGAGTAACAGTGGAAAAGTAACAGTCATGAGTGAATTGTCACGATATGACTGAATTGGAGTAAATTTGATGCTATCTCCGCCAGGAAGCGAGCTAGAGCCCTAAAACTGTGGCTATACGCACTTTCATGAAAACACGCTCCTTTGAGGTTTTAAGCTCAGAACGTGAATCTGTGCATGTTTCTGGCCTGGGAACTGCTTCAGATCACTGTGGAATGCATATATATTATCAATTGGTGCAATGTGCTTGTCTTGTCATAGGGAAGTGAATATAAGCTTCTGAAGTGAAAATATCCACTTTTTTAAAAACTTTCTTTTTTTTTAGTTCTGTGTGTCAAAAATGTTCATTCTGTGAGTAACAGTGTGAAAGTGAGAAACATGAGTGAATTCTCACTATATGACTGAATTGGAGTGAATATGCTGCTATCTCTGTAAGGAAGCGAGCTAGAGCGCTGAAACTGTGGCTATACGTTTAAGCTCGGAACGAGAATCTGTGCATGCTTCTTGCCTGGGAACTGCTTCAGATCACTGTGGAATGAATATATGGTATCAATTGGTGCAATGTGCTTGTCTTGTCATAGGAAAGTGAATATAAGCTTCTGAAGTGAAAATATCCACTTTTTAAAAAACTTTCTTTTTTTTTAGTTCTGTGTGTCAAAAATGTTCATTCTGTGAGTAACAGTGTGAAAGTGACAAACATGAGTGAATTGTCACGATATGACAGAATTGGAGTAAATTTGCAGCTATCTCCGCCAGGAAGCGAGCTAGAGCGCTGAAACTGTGGCTATACGCACTTTCATGAAAACACGCTTCTTTGAGGTTTTAAGCTCGGAACGTGAATCTGTGCATGTTTCTGGCCTGGGAACTGCTTCAGATCACTGTGGAATGCATATATAGTATCAATTGGTGCAATGTGCTTGTCTTGTCATTGGGAAGTGAATATAAGCTCCTGAAGTGAAAATATCCACTTTTTAAAAAACTTTCTTTTTTTTTAGTTCTGTGTGTCAAAAATGTTAATTCTGTGAGTAACAGTGTGAAAGTGACAAACATGAGTGAATTGTCACGATATGACAGAATTGGAGTAAATTTGCTGCTATCTCCGCCAGGAAGAGAGCTAGAGCGCTGTAACTGTGTCTATACGCACTTTCATGAAAACACGCTTCTTTGAGGTTTTAAGCTCAGAACGTGAATCTGTGCATGTTTCTGGCCTGGGAACTGCTTCAGACCACTGTGGAAAGCATATATGGTATCGAATGGTCCTTTGTGCATGTATTGCCATTGGGAAGTGAATATCAGCTTCTGAAGTGAATATATCCACTTTTTAAAAAACTTTCTTTTTTTTTAGTTCTGTGTGTCAATAATGTTAATTCTGTGAGTAACAGTGGAAAAGTAACAGTCATGAGTGAATTGTCACGATATGACTGAATTGGAGTAAATTTGCTGCTATCTCCGCCAGGAAGCGAGCTAGAGCCCTGAAACTGTGGCTATACGCACTTTCATGAAAACACGCTTCTTTGAGGTTTTAAGCTCAGAACGTGAATCTTTGCATGTTTCTGGCCTGGGAACTGCTTCAGATCACTGTGGAAAGCATATATGGTATCGAATGGTCCTTTGTGCATGTATTGGCATTGGGAAGTGAATATAAGCTTCTGAAGTGAATATATCCACTTTTTAAAAAACTTTCTTTTTTTTTTAGTTCTGTGTGTCAATAATGTTCATTCTGTGAGTAACAGTGGAAAAGTAACAGTCATGAGTGAATTGTCACGATATGACTGAATTGGAGTAAATTTGCTGCTATCTCCGCCAGGCAGCGAGCTAGAGCGCTGAAACTGTGGCTATACGCACTTTCATGAAAACACACTTCTTTGAGGTTTTAAGCTCGGAACGTGAATCTGTGCATGTTCCTGGCCTTGGAACTGCTTCAGATCACTGTGGAATGCATATATAGTATCAATTGGTGCAATGTGCTTGTCTTCTCATAGGGAAGTGAATATAAGCTTCTGAAGTGAAAATATCCACTTTTTAAAAAACTTTCTTTTTTTTTAGTTCTGTGTGTCAAAAATGTTCATTCTGTGAGTAACAGTGTGAAAGTGACAAACATGAGTGAATTGTCACGATATGACTGAATTGGAGTAAATTTGATGCTATATCCGCCAGGAAGCGAGCTAGAGCGCTGTAACTGTGGCTATACGCACTTTCATGAAAACACGCTTCTTTGAGGTTTTAAGCTCAGAACGTGAATCTGTGCATGTTTCTGGCCTGGGAACTGCTTCAGATCACTGTGGAAAGCATATAAGGTATCGAATGGTCCTTTGTGCATGTATTGCCATTGGGAAGTGAATATAAGCTTCTGAAGTGAATATATCCACTTTTTAAAAAACATTCTTTTTTTTTAGTTCTGTGTCAAAAATGTTCATTCTGTGAGTAACAGTGGAAAAGTAACAGTCATGAGTGAATTGTCCCGATATGACTGAATTGGAGTAAATTTGCTGCCATCTCCGCCAGGAAGCGAGCTAGAGCGCTGAAACTGTGGCTATACGCACTTTCATAAAAACACGCTTCTTTGAGGTTTTAAGCTCGGAACGTGAATCTGTGCATGTTTCTGGCCTGGGAATTGCTTCAGATCACTGTGCTATGCATATATGGTATCGATTGGTGCAATGTGCATGTCTTGCCATTGGGAAGTGAATATAAGCTTCTGAATTTAAAATATTCACTTTTTAAAAAACTTTCTTTTTTTTTAGTTCTGTGCGTCAAAAATGTTCATTCTGTGAGTAACAGTGGGAAAGTGAGAAACATGAGTGAATTCTCACTATATGACTGAATTGGAGTGAATATGCTGCTATCTCTGTAAGGAAGCGAGCTAGAGCGCTGAAACTGTGGCTATACGTTTAAGCTCGGAACGTGAATCTGTGCATGCTTCTGGCCTGGGAACTGCTTCAGATCACTGTGGAATGCATATATGGTATCAATTGGTGCAATGTGTTTGTCTTGTCATAGGGAAGTTAATATAAGCTTCTGAAGTGAAAATATCCACATTTTAAAAAACTTTCTTTTTTTTTAGTTCTGTGTGTCAAAAATGTTCATTCTGTGAGTAACAGTGGGAAAGTGACAAACATGAGTGAATTGTCACGATATGACTGAATTGGAGTAAATTTGCTGCTATCTCCGCCAGGAAGCGAGCTAGAGCGCTGAAACTGAGGCTATACGCACTTTCATGAAAACACGCTTCTTTGAGGTTTTAAGCTCAGAACGTGAATCTGTGCATGTTTCTGGCCTGGGAATTGCTTCAGATCACTCTGCTATGCATATATGGTATCGATTGGTGCAATGTGCATGTCTTGCCATTGGGAAGTGAATATAAGCTTCTGAATTTGAAATATTCACTTTTTAAAAAACTTTCTTTTTTTTTAGTTCTGTGCGTCAAAAATGTTCATTCTGTGAGTAACAGTGGGAAAGTGAGAAACATGAGTGAATTCTCACTATATGACTGAATTGGAGTGAATATGCTGCTATCTCTGTAAGGAAGCGAGCTAGAGCGCTGAAACTGTGGCTATACGTTTAAGCTCGGAACGTGAATCTGTGCATGCTTCTGGCCTGGGAACTGCTTCAAATCACTGTGGAATGCATATATGGTATCAATTGGTGCAATGTGTTTGTCTTGTCATAGGGAAGTTAATATAAGCTTCTGAAGTGAAAATATCCACATTTTAAAAAACTTTCTTTTTTTTAGTTCTGTGTGTCAAAAATGTTCATTCTGTGAGTAACAGTGGGAAAGTGACAAACATGAGTGAATTGTCACGATATGACTGAATTGGGGTAAATTTGCTGCTATCTCCGCCAGGAAGCGAGCTAGAGCGCTGTAACTGTGGCTATACGCACTTTCATGAAAACACGCTTCTTTGAGGTTTTAAGCTCAGAACGTGAATCTGTGCATGTTTCTGGCCTGGGAACTGCTTCAGATCACTGTGGAAAGCATTTATGGTATCAAATGGTCCTTTGTGCTTGTCTTGTCATAGGGAGGTGAATATAAGCTTCTGAAGTGAAAATATCCACTTTTTAAAAAACTTTCTTTTTTTTAGCTCTGTGTGTCAAAAATGTTCATTCGGTGAGTAACAGTGAAAAAAAAACAGGCATGAGTGACTTGTCACGATATGACTGATTTGGAGTAAATTTGATGCTATCTCCGCCAGGAAGCGAGCTAGAGCGCTGAAACTGTGGCTATACGCACTTTCATGAAAACACACTTCTTTGAAGTTTTAAGCTCAGAACGTGAATCTGTGCATGTTTCTGGCCTGGGAACTGCTTCAGATCACTGTGGAATGCATATATAGTATCAATTGGTGCAATGTGCTTGTCTTGTCATAGGGAAGTGAATATAAGCTTCTGAAGTGAAAATATCCACTTTTTAACAAACTTTCTTTTTTTTTAGTTCTGTGTGTCAAAAATGTTCATTCTGTGAGTAACAGTGTGAAAGTGACAAACATGAGTGAATTGTCACGATATGACTGAATTGGAGTAAATTTGCTGCTATCTCCGCCAGGAAGCGAGCTAGAGCGCTGTAACTGTGGCTATACGCACTTTCATGAAAACACGCTCCTTTGAGGTTTTAAGCTCAGAACGTGAATCTGTGCATGTTTCTGGCCTGGGAACTGCTTCAGATCACTGTGGAAAGCATATATGGTATCGAATGGTCCTTTGTGCATGTATTGGCATTGGGAAGTGGATATAAGCTTCTGAAGTGAATATATCCACTTTTTAAAAAACTTTCTTTTTTTTTTTAGTTCAGTGTGTCAATAATGTTCATTCTGTGAGTAACAGTGGAAAAGTAACAGTCATGAGTGAATTGTCACGATATGACTGAATTGGAGTAAATTTGCTGCTATCTCTGTAAGGAAGCGAGCTAGAGCGCTGAAACTGTGGCTATACGTTTAAGCTCGGAACGAGAATCTGTGCATGCTTCTTGCCTGGGAACTGCTTCAGATCACTGTGGAATGCATATATGGTATCAATTGGTGCAATGTGCTTGTCTTGTCATAGGAAAGTGAATATAAGCTTCTGAAGTGAAAATATCCACTTTTTAAAAAACTTTCTTTTTTTTTAGTTCTGTGTGTCAAAAATGTTCATTCTGTGAGTAACAGTGTGAAAGTGACAAACATGAGTGAATTGTCACGATATGACAGAATTGGAGTAAATTTGCAGCTATCTCCGCCAGGAAGCGAGCTAGAGCGCTGAAACTGTGGCTATACGCACTTTCATGAAAACACGCTTCTTTGAGGTTTTAAGCTCGGAACGTGAATCTGTGCATGTTTCTGGCCTGGGAACTGCTTCAGATCACTGTGGAATGCATATATAGTATCAATTGGTGCAATGTGCTTGTCTTGTCATAGGGAAGTGAATATAAGCTCCTGAAGTGAAAATATCCACTTTTTAAAAAACTTTCTTTTTTTTTAGTTCTGTGTGTCAAAAATGTTAATTCTGTGAGTAACCGTGTGAAAGTGACAAACATGAGTGAATTGTCACGATATGACAGAATTGGAGTAAATTTGCTGCTATCTCCGCCAGGAAGAGAGCTAGAGCGCTGTAACTGCACGCACTTTCATGAAAACACGCTTCTTTGAGGTTTTAAGCTCAGAACGTGAATCTGTGCATGTTTCTGGCCTGGGAACTGCTTCAGACCACTGTGGAAAGCATATATGGTATCGAATGGTCCTTTGTGCATGTATTGCCATTGGGAAGTGAATATAAGCTTCTGAAGTGAATATATCCACTTTTTAAAAAACTTTCTTTTTTTTTAGTTCTGTGTGTCAATAATGTTAATTCTGTGAGTAACAGTGGAAAAGTAACAGTCATGAGTGAATTGTCACGATATGACTGAATTGGAGTAAATTTGCTGCTATCTCCGCCAGGAAGCGAGCTAGAGCCCTGAAACTGTGGCTATACGCACTTTCATGAAAACACGCTTCTTTGAGGTTTTAAGCTCAGAACGTGAATCTTTGCATGTTTCTGGCCTGGGAACTGCTTCAGATCACTGTGGAAAGCATATATGGTATCGAATGGTCCTTTGTGCATGTATTGGCATTGGGAAGTGAATATAAGCTTCTGAAGTGAATATATCCACTTTTTAAAAAACTTTCTTTTTTTTTTAGTTCTGTGTGTCAATAATGTTCATTCTGTGAGTAACAGTGGAAAAGTAACAGTCATGAGTGAATTGTCACGATATGACTGAATTGGAGTAAATTTGCTGCTATCTCCGCCAGGCAGCGAGCTAGAGCGCTGAAACTGTGGCTATACGCACTTTCATGAAAACACACTTCTTTGAGGTTTTAAGCTCGGAACGTGAATCTGTGCATGTTTCTGGCCTGGGAACTGCTTCAGATCACTGTGGAATGCATATATAGTATCAATTGGTGCAATGTGCTTGTCTTGTCATAGGGAAGTGAATATAAGCTTCTGAAGTGAAAATATCCACTTTTTAAAAAACTTTCTTTTTTTTTAGTTCTGTGTGTCAAAAATGTTCATTCTGTGAGTAACAGTGTGAAAGTGACAAACATGAGTGAATTGTCACGATATGACTGAATTGGAGTAAATTTGATGCTATATCCGCCAGGAAGCGAGCTAGAGCGCTGTAACTGTGGCTATACGCACTTTCATGAAAACACGCTTCTTTGAGGTTTTAAGCTCAGAACGTGAATCTGTGCATGTTTCTGGCCTGGGAACTGCTTCAGATCACTGTGGAAAGCATATAAGGTATCGAATGGTCCTTTGTGCATGTATTGCCATTGGGAAGTGAATATAAGCTTCTGAAGTGAATATATCCACTTTTTAAAAAACATTCTTTTTTTTTAGTTCTGTGTCAAAAATGTTCATTCTGTGAGTAACAGTGGAAAAGTAACAGTCATGAGTGAATTGTCCCGATATGACTGAATTGGAGTAAATTTGCTGCCATCTCCGCCAGGAAGCGAGCTAGAGCGCTGAAACTGTGGCTATACGCACTTTCATAAAAACACGCTTCTTTGAGGTTTTAAGCTCAGAACGTGAATCTGTGCATGTTTCTGGCCTGGGAATTGCTTCAGATCACTGTGCTATGCATATATGGTATCGATTGGTGCAATGTGCATGTCTTGCCATTGGGAAGTGAATATAAGCTTCTGAATTTAAAATATTCACTTTTTAAAAAACTTTCTTTTTTTTTAGTTCTGTGCGTCAAAAATGTTCATTCTGTGAGTAACAGTGGGAAAGTGAGAAACATGAGTGAATTCTCACTATATGACTGAATTGGAGTGAATATGCTGCTATCTCTGTAAGGAAGCGAGCTAGAGCGCTGAAACTGTGGCTATACGTTTAAGCTCGGAACGTGAATCTGTGCATGCTTCTGGCCTGGGAACTGCTTCAAATCACTGTGGAATGCATATATGGTATCAATTGGTGCAATGTGTTTGTCTTGTCATAGGGAAGTTAATATAAGCTTCTGAAGTGAAAATATCCACATTTTAAAAAACTTTCTTTTTTTTTAGTTCTGTGTGTCAAAAATGTTCATTCTGTGAGTAACAGTGGGAAAGTGACAAACATGAGTGAATTGTCACGATATGACTGAATTGGAGTAAATTTGCTGCTATCTCCGCCAGGAAGCGAGCTAGAGCGCTGAAACTGAGGCAATACGCACTTTCATGAAAACACGCTTCTTTGAGGTTTTAAGCTCAGAACGTGAATCTGTGCATGTTTCTGGCCTGGGAATTGCTTCAGATCACTCTGCTATGCATATATGGTATCGATTGGTGCAATGTGCATGTCTTGCCATTGGGAAGTGAATATAAGCTTCTGAATTTGAAATATTCACTTTTTAAAAAACTTTCTTTTTTTTTAGTTCTGTGCGTCAAAAATGTTCATTCAGTGAGTAACAGTGGGAAAGTGAGAAACATGAGTGAATTCTCACTATATGACTGAATTGGAGTGAATATGCTGCTATCTCTGTAAGGAAGCGAGCTAGAGCGCTGAAACTGTGGCTATACGTTTAAGCTCGGAACGTGAATCTGTGCATGCTTCTGGCCTGGGAACTGCTTCAGATCACTGTGGAATGCATATATGGTATCAATTGGTGCAATGTGTTTGTCTTGTCATAGGGAAGTTAATATAAGCTTCTGAAGTGAAAATATCCACATTTTAAAAAACTTTCTTTTTTTCTAGTTCTGTGTGTCAAAAATGTTCATTCTGTGAGTAACAGTGGGAAAGTGACAAACATGAGTGAATTGTCACGATATGACTGAATTGGGGTAAATTTGCTGCTATCTCCGCCAGGAAGCGAGCTAGAGCGCTGTAACTGTGGCGATACGCACTTTCATGAAAACACGCTTCTTTGAGGTTTTAAGCTCAGAACGTGAATCTGTGCATGTTTCTGGCCTGGGAACTGCTTCAGATCACTGTGGAAAGCATTTATGGTATCAAATGGTCCTTTGTGCTTGTCTTGTCATAGGGAGGTGAATATAAGCTTCTGAAGTGAAAATATCCACTTTTTAAAAAACTTTCTTTTTTTTAGCTCTGTGTGTCAAAAATGTTCATTCGGTGAGTAACAGTGAAAAAAAAACAGGCATGAGTGACTTGTCACGATATGACTGATTTGGAGTAAATTTGATGCTATCCCCGCCAGGAAGCGAGCTAGAGCGCTGAAACTGTGGCTATACGCACTTTCATGAAAACACACTTCTTTGAAGTTTTAAGCTCAGAACGTGAATCTGTGCATGTTTCTGGCCTGGGAACTGCTTCAGATCACTGTGGAATGCATATATAGTATCAATTGGTGCAATGTGCTTGTCTTGTCATAGGGAAGTGAATATAAGCTTCTGAAGTGAAAATATCCACTTTTTAAAAAACTTTCTTTTTTTTTAGTTCTGTGTGTCAAAAATGTTCATTCTGTGAGTAACAGTGTGAAAGTGACAAACATGAGTGAATTGTCACGATATGACTGAATTGGAGTAAATTTGCTGCTATCTCCGCCAGGAAGCGAGCTAGAGCGCTGTAACTGTGGCTTTACGCACTTTCATGAAAACACGCTCCTTTGAGGTTTTAAGGTCAGAACGTGAATCTGTGCATGTTTCTGGCCTGGGAACTGCTTCAGATCACTGTGGAAAGCATATATGGTATCGAATGGTCCTTTGTGCATGTATTGGCATTGGGAAGTGGATATAAGCTTCTGAAGTGAATATATCCACTTTTTAAAAAACTTTCTTTTTTTTTTTAGTTCAGTGTGTCAATAATGTTCATTCTGTGAGTAACAGTGGAAAAGTAACAGTCATGAGTGAATTGTCACGATATGACTGAATTGGAGTAAATTTGCTGCTATCTCCGCCAGGAAGCGAGCTCGAGCGCTGAAACTGTGGCTATACGCACTTTCATGAAAACACACTTCTATGAGGTTTTAAGCTCGGAACGTGAATCTGTGCATGTTTCTGGCCTGGGAACTGCTTCAGATCACTGTGGAATGCATATATAGTATCAATTGGTGCAATGTGCTTGTCTTGTCATAGGGAAGTGAATATAAGCTTCTGAAGTGAAAATATCCACTTTTTTAAAAACTTTCTTTTTTTTTAGTTCTGTGTGTCAAAAATGTTCATTCTGTGAGTAACAGTGTGAAAGTGAGAAACATGAGTGAATTCTCACTATATGACTGAATTGGAGTGAATATGCTGCTATCTCTGTAAGGAAGCGAGCTAGAGCGCTGAAACTGTGGCTATACGTTTAAGCTCGGAACGTGAATCTGTGCATGCTTCTTGCCTGGGAACTGCTTCAGATCACTGTGGAATGCATATATGGTATCAATTGGTGCAATGTGCTTGTCTTGTCATAGGAAAGTGAATATAAGCTTCTGAAGTGAAAATATCCACTTTTTAAAAAACTTTCTTTTTTTTTAGTTCTGTGTGTCAAAAATGTTCATTCTGTGAGTAACAGTGTGAAAGTGACAAACATGAGTGAATTGTCACGATATGACAGAATTGGAGTAAATTTGCAGCTATCTCCGCCAGGAAGCGAGCTAGAGCGCTGAAACTGTGGCTATACGCACTTTCATGAAAACACGCTTCTTTGAGGTTTTAAGCTCAGAACGTGAATCTGTGCATGTTTCTGGCCTGGGAACTGCTTCAGATCACTGTGGAAAGCATATAAGGTATCGAATGGTCCTTTGTGCATGTATTGCCATTGGGAAGTGAATATAAGCTTCTGAAGTGAATATATCCACTTTTTAAAAAACATTCTTTTTTTTTAGTTCTGTGTCAAAAATGTTCATTCTGTGAGTAACAGTGGAAAAGTAACAGTCATGAGTGAATTGTCCCGATATGACTGAATTGGAGTAAATTTGCTGCCATCTCCGCCAGGAAGCGAGCTAGAGCGCTGAAACTGTGGCTATACGCACTTTCATAAAAACACGCTTCTTTGAGGTTTTAAGCTCAGAACGTGAATCTGTGCATGTTTCTGGCCTGGGAATTGCTTCAGATCACTGTGCTATGCATATATGGTATCGATTGGTGCAATGTGCATGTCTTGCCATTGGGAAGTGAATATAAGCTTCTGAATTTAAAATATTCACTTTTTAAAAAACTTTCTTTTTTTTTAGTTCTGTGCGTCAAAAATGTTCATTCTGTGAGTAACAGTGTGAAAGTGAGAAACATGAGTGAATTCTCACTATATGACTGAATTGGAGTGAATATGCTGCTATCTCTGTAAGGAAGCGAGCTAGAGCGCTGAAACTGTGGCTATACGTTTAAGCTCGGAACGTGAATCTGTGCATGCTTCTGGCCTGGGAACTGCTTCAGATCACTGTGGAATGCATATATGGTATCAATTGGTGCAATGTGTTTGTCTTGTCATAGGGAAGTTAATATAAGCTTCTGAAGTGAAAATATCCACATTTTAAAAAACTTTCTTTTTTTTTAGTTCTGTGTGTCAAAAATGTTCATTCTGTGAGTAACAGTGGGAAAGTGACAAACATGAGTGAATTGTCACGATATGACTGAATTGGAGTAAATTTGCTGCTATCTCCGCCAGGAAGCGAGCTAGAGCGCTGAAACTGAGGCTATACGCACTTTCATGAAAACACGCTTCTTTGAGGTTTTAAGCTCAGAACGTGAATCTGTGCATGTTTCTGGCCTGGGAACTGCTTCAGATCACTGTGGAAAGCATTTATGGTATCAAATGGTCCTTTGTGCTTGTCTTGTCATAGGGAGGTGAATATAAGCTTCTGAAGTGAAAATATCCACTTTTTAAAAAACTTTCTTTTTTTTAGCTCTGTGTGTCAAAAATGTTCATTCGGTGAGTAACAGTGAAAAAAAAACAGGCATGAGTGACTTGTCACGATATGACTGATTTGGAGTAAATTTGATGCTATCTCCGCCAGGAAGCGAGCTAGAGCGCTGAAACTGTGGCTATACGCACTTTCATGAAAACACACTTCTTTGAAGTTTTAAGCTCAGAACGTGAATCTGTGCATGTTTCTGGCCTGGGAACTGCTTCAGATCACTGTGGAATGCATATATAGTATCAATTGGTGCAATGTGCTTGTCTTGTCATAGGGAAGTGAATATAAGCTTCTGAAGTGAAAATATCCACTTTTTAAAAAACTTTCTTTTTTTTTAGTTCTGTGTGTCAAAAATGTTCATTCTGTGAGTAACAGTGTGAAAGTGACAAACATGAGTGAATTGTCACGATATGACTGAATTGGAGTAAATTTGCTGCTATCTCCGCCAGGAAGCGAGCTAGAGCGCTGTAACTGTGGCTATACGCACTTTCATGAAAACACGCTCCTTTGAGGTTTTAAGCTCAGAACGTGAATCTGTGCATGTTTCTGGCCTGGGAACTGCTTCAGATCACTGTGGAAAGCATATATGGTATCGAATGGTCCTTTGTGCATGTATTGGCATTGGGAAGTGGATATAAGCTTCTGAAGTGAATATATCCACTTTTTAAAAAACTTTCTTTTTTTTTTTAGTTCAGTGTGTCAATAATGTTCATTCTGTGAGTAACAGTGGAAAAGTAACAGTCATGAGTGAATTGTCACGATATGACTGAATTGGAGTAAATTTGCTGCTATCTCCGCCAGGAAGCGAGCTCGAGCGCTGAAACTGTGGCTATACGCACTTTCATGAAAACACACTTCTATGAGGTTTTAAGCTCGGAACGTGAATCTGTGCATGTTTCTGGCCTGGGAACTGCTTCAGATCACTGTGGAATGCATATATAGTATCAATTGGTGCAATGTGCTTGTCTTGTCATAGGGAAGTGAATATAAGCTTCTGAAGTGAAAATATCCACTTTTTTAAAAACTTTCTTTTTTTTTAGTTCTGTGTGTCAAAAATGTTCATTCTGTGAGTAACAGTGTGAAAGTGAGAAACATGAGTGAATTCTCACTATATGACTGAATTGGAGTGAATATGCTGCTATCTCTGTAAGGAAGCGAGCTAGAGCGCTGAAACTGTGGCTATACGTTTAAGCTCGGAACGTGAATCTGTGCATGCTTCTTGCCTGGGAACTGCTTCAGATCACTGTGGAATGCATATATGGTATCAATTGGTGCAATGTGCTTGTCTTGTCATAGGAAAGTGAATATAAGCTTCTGAAGTGAAAATATCCACTTTTTAAAAAACTTTCTTTTTTTTTAGTTCTGTGTGTCAAAAATGTTCATTCTGTGAGTAACAGTGTGAAAGTGACAAACATGAGTGAATTGTCACGATATGACAGAATTGGAGTAAATTTGCAGCTATCTCCGCCAGGAAGCGAGCTAGAGCGCTGAAACTGTGGCTATACGCACTTTCATGAAAACACGCTTCTTTGAGGTTTCAAGCTCAGAACGTGAATCTGTGCATGTTTCTGGCCTGGGAACTGCTTCAGATCACTGTGGAAAGCATATATGGTATCGAATGGTCCTTTGTGCATGTATTGCCATTGGGAAGTGAATATAAGCTTCTGAAGTGAATATATACACTTTTTAAAAAACTTTCTTTTTTTTTTAGTTCTGTGTGTCAATAATGTTCATTCTGTGAGTAACAGTGGAAAAGTAACAGTCATGAGTGAATTGTCACGATATGACTGAATTGGAGTATATTTGCTGCTATCTCCGCCAGGACTCGAGCTAGAGCGCTGAAACTGTGGCTATACGCACTTTCATGAAAACACGCTTCTTTGAGGTTTTAAGCTCGGAACGTGAATCTGTGCATGTTTCTGGCCTGGGAACTGCTTCAGATCACTGTGGAATGCATATATAGTATCAATTGGTGCAATGTGCTTGTCTTGTCATAGGGAAGTGAATATAAGCTCCTGAAGTGAAAATATCCACTTTTTAAAAAACTTTCTTTTTTTTTAGTTCTGTGTGTCAAAAATGTTAATTCTGTGAGTAACAGTGTGAAAGTGACAAACATGAGTGAATTGTCAGGATATGACAGAATTGGAGTAAATTTGCTGCTATCTCCGCCAGGAAGAGAGCTGGAGCGCTGTAACTGTGTCTATACGCACTTTCATGAAAACACGCTTCTTTGAGGTTTTAAGCTCAGAACGTGAATCTGTGCATGTTTCTGGCCTGGGAACTGCTTCAGACCACTGTGGAAAGCATATATGGTATCGAATGGTCCTTTGTGCATGTATTGCCATTGGGAAGTGAATATAAGCTTCTGAAGTGAATATATCCACTTTTTAAAAAACTTTCTTTTTTTTTAGTTCTGTGTGTCAATAATGTTAATTCTGTGAGTAACAGTGGAAAAGTAACAGTCATGAGTGAATTGTCACGATATGACTGAATTGGAGTAAATTTGATGCTATCTCCGCCAGGAAGCGAGCAAGAGCGCTGAAACTGTGGCTATACGCACTTTCATGAAAACACACTTCTTTGAAGTTTTAAGCTCAGAACGTGAATCTGTGCATGTTTCTGGCCTGGGAACTGCTTCAGATCACTGTGGAATGCATATATAGTATCAATTGGTGCAATGTGCTTGTCTTGTCATAGGGAAGTGAATATAAGCTTCTGAAGTGAAAATATCCACTTTTTAAAAAACTTTCTTTTTTTTTAGTTCTGTGTGTCAAAAATGTTCATTCTGTGAGTAACAGTGGGAAAGTGACAAACATGAGTGAATTGTCACGATATGACTGAATTGGGGTAAATTTGCTGCTATCTCCGCCAGGAAGCGAGCTAGAGCGCTGTAACTGTGGCTATACGCACTTTCATGAAAACACGCTTCTTTGAGGTTTTAAGCTCAGAACGTGAATCTGTGCATGTTTCTGGCCTGGGAACTGCTTCAGATCACTGTGGAAAGCATTTATGGTATCAAATGGTCCTTTGTGCTTGTCTTGTCATAGGGAGGTGAATATAAGCTTCTGAAGTGAAAATATCCACTTTTTAAAAAACTTTCTTTTTTTTAGCTCTGTGTGTCAAAAATGTTCATTCGGTGAGTAACAGTGAAAAATAAACAGGCATGAGTGACTTGTCACGATATGACTGATTTGGAGTAAATTTGATGCTATCTCCGCCAGGAAGCGAGCTAGAGCGCTGAAACTGTGGCTATACGCACTTTCATGAAAACACACTTCTTTGAAGTTTTAAGCTCAGAACGTGAATCTGTGCATGTTTCTGGCCTGGGAACTGCTTCAGATCACTGTGGAATGCATATATAGTATCAATTGGTGCAATGTGCTTGTCTTGTCATAGGGAAGTGAATATAAGCTTCTGAAGTGAAAATATCCACTTTTTAAAAAACTTTCTTTTTTTTTAGTTCTGTGTGTCAAAAATGTTCATTCTGTGAGTAACAGTGTGAAAGTGACAAACATGAGTGAATTGTCACGATATGACTGAATTGGAGTAAATTTGCTGCTATCTCCGCCAGGAAGCGAGCTAGAGCGCTGTAACTGTGGCTATACGCACTTTCATGAAAACACGCTCCTTTGAGGTTTTAAGCTCAGAACGTGAATCTGTGCATGTTTCTGGCCTGGGAACTGCTTCAGATCACTGTGGAAAGCATATATGGTATCGAATGGTCCTTTATGCATGTATTGGCATTGGGAAGTGGATATAAGCTTCTGAAGTGAATATATCCACTTTTTAAAAAACTTTCTTTTTTTTTTTAGTTCAGTGTGTCAATAATGTTCATTCTGTGAGTAACAGTGGAAAAGTAACAGTCATGAGTGAATTGTCACGATATGACTGAATTGGAGTAAATTTGCTGCTATCTCCGCCAGGAAGCGAGCTCGAGCGCTGAAACTGTGGCTATACGCACTTTCATGAAAACACACTTCTATGAGGTTTTAAGCTCGGAACGTGAATCTGTGCATGTTTCTGGCCTGGGAACTGCTTCAGATCACTGTGGAATGCATATATAGTATCAATTGGTGCAATGTGCTTGTCTTGTCATAGGGAAGTGAATATAAGCTTCTGAAGTGAAAATATCCACTTTTTTAAAAACTTTCTTTTTTTTTAGTTCTGTGTGTCAAAAATGTTCATTCTGTGAGTAACAGTGTGAAAGTGAGAAACATGAGTGAATTCTCACTATATGACTGAATTGGAGTGAATATGCTGCTATCTCTGTAAGGAAGCGAGCTAGAGCGCTGAAACTGTGGCTATACGTTTAAGCTCGGAACGTGAATCTGTGCATGCTTCTTGCCTGGGAACTGCTTCAGATCACTGTGGAATGCATATATGGTATCAATTGGTGCAATGTGCTTGTCTTGTCATAGGAAAGTGAATATAAGCTTCTGAAGTGAAAATATCCACTTTTTAAAAAACTTTCTTTTTTTTTAGTTCTGTGTGTCAAAAATGTTCATTCTGTGAGTAACAGTGTGAAAGTGACAAACATGAGTGAATTGTCACGATATGACAGAATTGGAGTAAATTTGCAGCTATCTCCGCCAGGAAGCGAGCTAGAGCGCTGAAACTGTGGCTATACGCACTTTCATGAAAACACGCTTCTTTGAGGTTTTAAGCTCAGAACGTGAATCTGTGCATGTTTCTGGCCTGGGAACTGCTTCAGATCACTGTGGAAAGCATATATGGTATCGAATGGTCCTTTGTGCATGTATTGCCATTGGGAAGTGAATATAAGCTTCTGAAGTGAATATATCCACTTTTTAAAAAACTTTCTTTTTTTTTAGTTCTGTGTGTCAATAATGTTCATTCTGTGAGTAACAGTGGAAAAGTAACAGTCATGAGTGAATTGTCACGATATGACTGAATTGGAGTATATTTGCTGCTATCTCCGCCAGGACGCGAGCTAGAGCGCTGAAACTGTGGCTATACGCACTTTCATGAAAACACGCTTCTTTGAGGTTTTAAGCTCGGAACGTGAATCTGTGCATGTTTCTGGCCTGGGAACTGCTTCAGATCACTGTGGAATGCATATATAGTATCAATTGGTGCAATGTGCTTGTCTTGTCATAGGGAAGTGAATATAAGCTCCTGAAGTGAAAATATCCACTTTTTAAAAAACTTTCTTTTTTTTTAGTTCTGTGTGTCAAAAATGTTAATTCTGTGAGTAACAGTGTGAAAGTGACAAACATGAGTGAATTGTCAGGATATGACAGAATTGGAGTAAATTTGCTGCTATCTCCGCCAGGAAGAGAGCTGGAGCGCTGTAACTGTGTCTATACGCACTTTCATGAAAACACGCTTCTTTGAGGTTTTAAGCTCAGAACGTGAATCTGTGCATGTTTCTGGCCTGGGAACTGCTTCAGACCACTGTGGAAAGCATATATGGTATCGAATGGTCCTTTGTGCATGTATTGCCATTGGGAAGTGAATATAAGCTTCTGAAGTGAATATATCCACTTTTTAAAAAACTTTCTTTTTTTTTAGTTCTGTGTGTCAATAATGTTAATTCTGTGAGTAACAGTGGAAAAGTAACAGTCATGAGTGAATTGTCACGATATGACTGAATTGGAGTAAATTTGATGCTATCTCCGCCAGGAAGCGAGCAAGAGCGCTGAAACTGTGGCTATACGCACTTTCATGAAAACACACTTCTTTGAAGTTTTAAGCTCAGAACATGAATCTGTGCATGTTTCTGGCCTGGGAACTGCTTCAGATCACTGTGGAATGCATATATAGTATCAATTGGTGCAATGTGCTTGTCTTGTCATAGGGAAGTGAATATAAGCTTCTGAAGTGAAAATATCCACTTTTTAAAAAACTTTCTTTTTTTTTAGTTCTGTGTGTCAAAAATGTTCATTCTGTGAGTAACAGTGTGAAAGTGACAAACATGAGTGAATTGTCACGATATGACTGAATTGGAGTAAATTTGCTGCTATCTCCGCCAGGAAGCGAGCTAGAGCGCTGTAACTGTGGCTATACGCACTTTCATGAAAACACGCTTCTTTGAGGTTTTAAGCTCAGAACGTGAATCTGTGCATGTTTCTGGCCTGGGAACTGCTTCAGATCACTGTGGAAAGCATATATGATATCGAATGGTCCTTTGTGCATGTATTGCCATTGGGAAGTGAATATAAGCTTCTGAAGTGAATATATCCACTTTTTAAAAAACTTTCTTTTTTTTTAGTTCTGTGTGTCAAAAATGTTCATTCTGTGAGTAACAGTGTGAAAGTGACAAACATGAGTGAATTGTCACGATATGACAGAATTGGAGTAAATTTGCAGCTATCTCCGCCAGGAAGCGAGCTAGAGCGCTGAAACTGTGGCTATACGCACTTTCATGAAAACACGCTTCTTTGAGGTTTTAAGCTCAGAACGTGAATCTGTGCATGTTTCTGGCCTGGGAACTGCTTCAGATCACTGTGGAAAGCATATATGGTATCGAATGGTCCTTTGTGCATGTATTGCCATTGGGAAGTGAATATAAGCTTCTGAAGTGAATATATCCACTTTTTAAAAAACTTTCTTTTTTTTTTAGTTTTGTGTGTCAATAATGTTCATTCTGTGAGTAACAGTGGAAAAGTAACAGTCATGAGTGAATTGTCACGATATGACTGAATTGGAGTATATTTGCTGCTATCTCCGCCAGGACGCGAGCTAGAGCGCTGAAACTGTGGCTATACGCACTTTCATGAAAACACGCTTCTTTGAGGTTTTAAGCTCGGAACGTGAATCTGTGCATGTTTCTGGCCTGGGAACTGCTTCAGATCACTGTGGAATGCATATATAGTATCAATTGGTGCAATGTGCTTGTCTTGTCATAGGGAAGTGAATATAAGCTCCTGAAGTGAAAATATCCACTTTTTAAAAAACTTTCTTTTTTTTTAGTTCTGTGTGTCAAAAATGTTAATTCTGTGAGTAACAGTGTGAAAGTGACAAACATGAGTGAATTGTCAGGATATGACAGAATTGGAGTAAATTTGCTGCTATCTCCGCCAGGAAGAGAGCTGGAGCGCTGTAACTGTGTCTATACGCACTTTCATGAAAACACGCTTCTTTGAGGTTTTAAGCTCAGAACGTGAATCTGTGCATGTTTCTGGCCTGGGAACTGCTTCAGACCACTGTGGAAAGCATATATGGTATCGAATGGTCCTTTGTGCATGTATTGCCATTGGGAAGTGAATATAAGCTTCTGAAGTGAATATATCCACTTTTTAAAAAACTTTCTTTTTTTTTAGTTCTGTGTGTCAATAATGTTAATTCTGTGAGTAACAGTGGAAAAGTAACAGTCATGAGTGAATTGTCACGATATGACTGAATTGGAGTAAATTTGATGCTATCTCCGCCAGGAAGCGAGCAAGAGCGCTGAAACTGTGGCTATACGCACTTTCATGAAAACACACTTCTTTGAAGTTTTAAGCTCAGAACGTGAATCTGTGCATGTTTCTGGCCTGGGAACTGCTTCAGATCACTGTGGAATGCATATATAGTATCAATTGGTGCAATGTGCTTGTCTTGTCATAGGGAAGTGAATATAAGCTTCTGAAGTGAAAATATCCACTTTTTAAAAAACTTTCTTTTTTTTTAGTTCTGTGTGTCAAAAATGTTCATTCTGTGAGTAACAGTGTGAAAGTGACAAACATGAGTGAATTGTCACGATATGACTGAATTGGAGTAAATTTGTTGCTATCTCCGCCAGGAAGCGAGCTAGAGCGCTGTAACTGTGGCTATACGCACTTTCATGAAAACACGCTTCTTTGAGGTTTTAAGCTCAGAACGTGAATCTGTGCATGTTTCTGGCCTGGGAACTGCTTCAGATCACTGTGGAAAGCATATATGATATCGAATGGTCCTTTGTGCATGTATTGCCATTGGGAAGTGAATATAAGCTTCTGAAGTGAATATATCCACTTTTTAAAAAACTTTCTTTTTTTTTAGTTCTGTGTCAAAAATGTTCATTCTGTGAGTAACAGTGGAAAAGTAACAGTCATGAGTGAATTGTCACGATATGACTGAATTGGAGTAAATTTGATGCTATCTCCGCCAGGAAGCGAGCTAGAGCCCTAAAACTGTGGCTATACGCACTTTCATGAAAACACGCTCCTTTGAGGTTTTAAGCTCAGAACGTGAATCTGTGCATGTTTCTGGCCTGGGAACTGCTTCAGATCACTGAGGAAAGCATATATGGTATCGAATGGTCCTTTGTGCATGTATTGGCATTGGGAAGTGGATATAAGCTTCTGAAGTGAATATATCCACTTTTTAAAAAACTTTCTTTTTTTTTTTAGTTCTGTGTGTCAATAATGTTCATTCTGTGAGTAACAGTGGAAAAGTAACAGTCATGAGTGAATTGTCACGATATGACTGAATTGGAGTAAATTTGCTGCTATCTCCGCCAGGAAGCGAGCTAGAGCGCTGAAACTGTGGCTATACGCACTTTCATGAAAACACACTTCTATGAGGTTTTAAGCTCGGAACGTGAATCTGTGCATGTTTCTGGCCTGGGAACTGCTTCAGATCACTGTGGAATGCATATATATTATCAATTGGTGCAATGTGCTTGTCTTGTCATAGGGAAGTGAATATAAGCTTCTGAAGTGAAAATATCCACTTTTTTAAAAACTTTCTTTTTTTTTAGTTCTGTGTGTCAAAAATGTTCATTCTGTGAGTAACAGTGTGAAAGTGAGAAACATGAGTGAATTCTCACTATATGACTGAATTGGAGTGAATATGCTGCTATCTCTGTAAGGAAGCGAGCTAGAGCGCTGAAACTGTGGCTATACGTTTAAGCTCGGAACGAGAATCTGTGCATGCTTCTTGCCTGGGAACTGCTTCAGATCACTGTGGAATGCATATATGGTATCAATTGGTGCAATGTGCTTGTCTTGTCATAGGAAAGTGAATATAAGCTTCTGAAGTGAAAATATCCACTTTTTAAAAAACTTTCTTTTTTTTTAGTTCTGTGTGTCAAAAATGTTCATTCTGTGAGTAACAGTGTGAAAGTGACAAACATGAGTGAATTGTCACGATATGACAGAATTGGAGTAAATTTGCAGCTATCTCCGCCAGGAAGCGAGCTAGAGCGCTGAAACTGTGGCTATACGCACTTTCATGAAAACACGCTTCTTTGAGGTTTTAAGCTCGGAACGTGAATCTGTGCATGTTTCTGGCCTGGGAACTGCTTCAGATCACTGTGGAATGCATATATAGTATCAATTGGTGCAATGTGCTTGTCTTGTCATAGGGAAGTGAATATAAGCTCCTGAAGTGAAAATATCCACTTTTTAAAAAACTTTCTTTTTTTTTAGTTCTGTGTGTCAAAAATGTTAATTCTGTGAGTAACAGTGTGAAAGTGACAAACATGAGTGAATTGTCACGATATGACAGAATTGGAGTAAATTTGCTGCTATCTCCGCCAGGAAGAGAGCTAGAGCGCTGTAACTGTGTCTATACGCACTTTCATGAAAACACGCTTCTTTGAGGTTTTAAGCTCAGAACGTGAATCTGTGCATGTTTCTGGCCTGGGAACTGCTTCAGACCACTGTGGAAAGCATATATGGTATCGAATGGTCCTTTGTGCATGTATTGCCATTGGGAAGTGAATATAAGCTTCTGAAGTGAATATATCCACTTTTTAAAAAACTTTCTTTTTTTTTAGTTCTGTGTGTCAATAATGTTAATTCTGTGAGTAACAGTGGAAAAGTAACAGTCATGAGTGAATTGTCACGATATGACTGAATTGGAGTAAATTTGCTGCTATCTCCGCCAGGAAGCGAGCTAGAGCCCTGAAACTGTGGCTATACGCACTTTCATGAAAACACGCTTCTTTGAGGTTTTAAGCTCAGAACGTGAATCTTTGCATGTTTCTGGCCTGGGAACTGCTTCAGATCACTGTGGAAAGCATATATGGTATCGAATGGTCCTTTGTGCATGTATTGCCATTGGGAAGTGAATATAAGCTTCTGAAGTGAATATATCCACTTTTTAAAAAACTTTCTTTTTTTTTAGTTCTGTGTGTCAATAATGTTAATTCTGTGAGTAACAGTGGAAAAGTAACAGTCATGAGTGAATTGTCACAATATGACTGAATTGGAGTAAATTTGCTGCTATCTCCGCCAGGAAGCGAGCTAGAGCCCTGAAACTGTGGCTATACGCACTTTCATGAAAACACGCTTCTTTGAGGTTTTAAGCTCAGAACGTGAATCTTTGCATGTTTCTGGCCTGGGAACTGCTTCAGATCACTGTGGAATGCATATATAGTATCAATTGGTGCAATGTGCTTGTCTTGTCATAGGGAAGTGAATATAAGCTTCTGAAGTGAAAATATCCACTTTTTAAAAAACTTTCTTTTTTTTTAGTTCTGTGTGTCAAAAATGTTCATTCTGTGAGTAACAGTGTGAAAGTGACAAACATGAGTGAATTGTCACGATATGACTGAATTGGAGTAAATTTGATGCTATATCCGCCAGGAAGCGAGCTAGACCGCTGTAACTGTGGCTATACGCACTTTCATGAAAACACGCTTCTTTGAGGTTTTAAGCTCAGAACGTGAATCTGTGCATGTTTCTGGCCTGGGAACTGCTTCAGATCACTGTGGAAAGCATATAAGGTATCGAATGGTCCTTTGTGCATGTATTGCCATTGGGAAGTGAATATAAGCTTCTGAAGTGAATATATCCACTTTTTAAAAAACATTCTTTTTTTTTAGTTCTGTGTCAAAAATGTTCATTCTGTGAGTAACAGTGGAAAAGTAACAGTCATGAGTGAATTGTCCCGATATGACTGAATTGGAGTAAATTTGCTGCCATCTCCGCCAGGAAGCGAGCTAGAGCGCTGAAACTGTGGCTATACGCACTTTCATAAAAACACGCTTCTTTGAGGTTTTAAGCTCGGAACGTGAATCTGTGCATGTTTCTGGCCTGGGAATTGCTTCAGATCACTGTGCTATGCATATATGGTATCGATTGGTGCAATGTGCATGTCTTGCCATTGGGAAGTGAATATAAGCTTCTGAATTTAAAATATTCACTTTTTAAAAAACTTTCTTTTTTTTTAGTTCTGTGCGTCAAAAATGTTCATTCTGTGAGTAACAGTGGGAAAGTGAGAAACATGAGTGAATTCTCACTATATGACTGAATTGGAGTGAATATGCTGCTATCTCTGTAAGGAAGCGAGCTAGAGCGCTGAAACTGTGGCTATACGTTTAAGCTCGGAACGTGAATCTGTGCATGCTTCTGGCCTGGGAACTGCTTCAGATCACTGTGGAATGCATATATGGTATCAATTGGTGCAATGTGTTTGTCTTGTCATAGGGAAGTTAATATAAGCTTCTGATGTGAAAATATCCACATTTTAAAAAACTTTCTTTTTTTTTAGTTCTGTGTGTCGAAAATGTTCATTCTGTGAGTAACAGTGGGAAAGTGACAAACATGAGTGAATTGTCACGATATGACTGAATTGGAGTAAATTTGCTGCTATCTCTGCCAGGAAGCGAGCTAGAGCGCTGAAACTGAGGCTATACGCACTTTCATGAAAACACGCTTCTTTGAGGTTTTAAGCTCAGAACGTGAATCTGTGCATGTTTCTGGCCTGGGAATTGCTTCAGATCACTGTGCTATGCATATATGGTATCGATTGGTGCAATGTGCATGTCTTGCCATTGGGAAGTGAATATAAGCTTCTGAATTTGAAATATTCACTTTTTAAAAAACTTTCTTTTTTTTTAGTTCTGTGCGTCAAAAATGTTCATTCTGTGAGTAACAGTGGGAAAGTGAGAAACATGAGTGAATTCTCACTATATGACTGAATTGGAGTGAATATGCTGCTATCTCTGTAAGGAAGCGAGCTAGAGCGCTGAAACTGTGGCTATACGTTTAAGCTCGGAACGTGAATCTGTGCATGCTTCTGGCCTGGGAACTGCTTCAGATCACTGTGGAATGCATATATGGTATCAATTGGTGCAATGTGTTTGTCTTGTCATAGGGAAGTTAATATAAGCTTCTGAAGTGAAAATATCCACATTTTAAAAAACTTTCTTTTTTTTTAGTTCTGTGTGTCAAAAATGTTCATTCTGTGAGTAACAGTGGGAAAGTGACAAACATGAGTGAATTGTCACGATATGACTGAATTGGAGTAAATTTGCTGCTATCTCCGCCAGGAAGCGAGCTAGAGCGCTGTAACTGTGGCTATACGCACTTTCATGAAAACACGCTTCTTTGAGGTTTTAAGCTCAGAACGTGAATCTGTGCATGTTTCTGGCCTGGGAACTGCTTCAGATCACTGTGGAAAGCATTTATGGTATCAAATGGTCCTTTGTGCTTGTCTTGTCATAGGGAGGTGAATATAAGCTTCTGAAGTGAAAATATCCACTTTTTAAAAAACTTTCTTTTTTTTAGCTCTGTGTGTCAAAAATGTTCATTCGGTGAGTAACAGTGAAAAAAAAACAGGCATGAGTGACTTGTCACGATATGACTGATTTGGAGTAAATTTGATGCTATCTCCGCCAGGAAGCGAGCTAGAGCGCTGAAACTGTTGCTATACGCACTTTCATGAAAACACACTTCCTTGAAGTTTTAAGCTCAGAACGTGAATCTGTGCATGTTTCTGGCCTGGGAACTGCTTCAGATCACTGTGGAATGCATATATAGTATCAATTGGTGCAATGTGCTTGTCTTGTCATAGGGAAGTGAATATAAGCTTCTGAAGTGAAAATATCCACTTTTTAAAAAACTTTCTTTTTTTTTAGTTCTGTGTGTCAAAAATGTTCATTCTGTGAGTAACAGTGTGAAAGTGACAAACATGAGTGAATTGTCACGATATGACTGAATTGGAGTAAATTTGCTGCTATCTCCGCCAGGAAGCGAGCTAAAGCGCTGTAACTGTGGCTATACGCACTTTCATGAAAACACGCTCCTTTGAGGTTTTAAGCTCAGAACGTGAATCTGTGCATGTTTCTGGCCTGGGAACTGCTTCAGATCACTGTGGAAAGCATATATGGTATCGAATGGTCCTTTGTGCATGTATTGGCATTGGGAAGTGGATATAAGCTTCTGAAGTGAATATATCCACTTTTTAAAAAACTTTCTTTTTTTTTTTAGTTCAGTGTGTCAATAATGTTCATTCTGTGAGTAACAGTGGAAAAGTAACAGTCATGAGTGAATTGTCACGATATGACTGAATTGGAGTAAATTTGCTGCTATCTCCGCCAGGAAGCGAGCTCGAGCGCTGAAACTGTGGCTATACGCACTTTCATGAAAACACACTTCTATGAGGTTTTAAGCTCGGAACGTGAATCTGTGCATGTTTCTGGCCTGGGAACTGCTTCAGATCACTGTGGAATGCATATATAGTATCAATTGGTGCAATGTGCTTGTCTTGTCATAGGGAAGTGAATATAAGCTTCTGAAGTGAAAATATCCACTTTTTTAAAAACTTTCTTTTTTTTTAGTTCTGTGTGTCAAAAATGTTCATTCTGTGAGTAACAGTGTGAAAGTGAGAAACATGAGTGAATTCTCACTATATGACTGAATTGGAGTGAATATGCTGCTATCTCTGTAAGGAAGCGAGCTAGAGCGCTGAAACTGTGGCTATACGTTTAAGCTCGGAACGTGAATCTGTGCATGCTTCTTGCCTGGGAACTGCTTCAGATCACTGTGGAATGCATATATGGTATCAATTGGTGCAATGTGCTTGTCTTGTCATAGGAAAGTGAATATAAGCTTCTGAAGTGAAAATATCCACTTTTTAAAAAACTTTCTTTTTTTTTAGTTCTGTGTGTCAAAAATGTTCATTCTGTGAGTAACAGTGTGAAAGTGACAAACATGAGTGAATTGTCACGATATGACAGAATTGGAGTAAATTTGCAGCTATCTCCGCCAGGAAGCGAGCTAGAGCGCTGAAACTGTGGCTATACGCACTTTCATGAAAACACGCTTCTTTGAGGTTTTAAGCTCAGAACGTGAATCTGTGCATGTTTCTGGCCTGGGAACTGCTTCAGATCACTGTGGAAAGCATATATGGTATCGAATGGTCCTTTGTGCATGTATTGCCATTGGGAAGTGAATATAAGCTTCTGAAGTGAATATATCCACTTTTTAAAAAACTTTCTTTTTTTTTTAGTTTTGTGTGTCAATAATGTTCATTCTGTGAGTAACAGTGGAAAAGTAACAGTCATGAGTGAATTGTCACGATATGACTGAATTGGAGTATATTTGCTGCTATCTCCGCCAGGACGCGAGCTAGAGCGCTGAAACTGTGGCTATACGCACTTTCATGAAAACACGCTTCTTTGAGGTTTTAAGCTCGGAACGTGAATCTGTGCATGTTTCTGGCCTGGGAACTGCTTCAGATCACTGTGGAATGCATATATAGTATCAATTGGTGCAATGTGCTTGTCTTGTCATAGGGAAGTGAATATAAGCTCCTGAAGTGAAAATATCCACTTTTTAAAAAACTTTCTTTTTTTTTAGTTCTGTGTGTCAAAAATGTTAATTCTGTGAGTAACAGTGTGAAAGTGACAAACATGAGTGAATTGTCAGGATATGACAGAATTGGAGTAAATTTGCTGCTATCTCCGCCAGGAAGAGAGCTGGAGCGCTGTAACTGTGTCTATACGCACTTTCATGAAAACACGCTTCTTTGAGGTTTTAAGCTCAGAACGTGAATCTGTGCATGTTTCTGGCCTGGGAACTGCTTCAGACCACTGTGGAAAGCATATATGGTATCGAATGGTCCTTTGTGCATGTATTGCCATTGGGAAGTGAATATAAGCTTCTGAAGTGAATATATCCACTTTTTAAAAAACTTTCTTTTTTTTTAGTTCTGTGTGTCAATCATGTTAATTCTGTGAGTAACAGTGGAAAAGTAACAGTCATGAGTGAATTGTCACGATATGACTGAATTGGAGTAAATTTGCTGCTATCTCCGCCAGGAAGCGAGCTAGAGCGCTGAAACTGTGGCTATACGCACTTTCATGAAAACACGCTTCTTTGAGGTTTTAAGCTCGGAACGTGAATCTGTGCATGTTTCTGGCCTGGGAACTGCTTCAGATCACTGTGGAATGCATACATGGTATCAATTGGTGCAATGTGCTTGTCTTGTCATAGGAAAGTGAATATAAGCTTCTGAAGTGAAAATATCCACTTTTTAAAAATTATATGACTGAATTGGAGTGAATTTGCTGCTATCTCTGTAAGGAAGCGAGCTAGAGCGCTGAAACTGAGGCTATACGCACTTTCAGAACGTGAATCTGTGCATGTTTCTGGCCTGGGAATTGCTCACTGTGGAATGCATATATGGTATCGATTGGTGCAATGTGCATGTCTTGCCATAGGGAAGTGAATATAAGCTTCTGAATTTAAAATATTCACTTTTTAAAAAACTTTCTTTTTGTTTAGTTCTGTGTGTCAAAAATGTTCATTCTGTGAGTAACAGTGGGAAAGTGAGAAACATGAGTGAATTCTCACTATATGACTGAATTGGAGTGAATATGCTGCTATCTCTGTAAGGAAGCGAGCTAGAGCGCTGAAACTGTGGCTATACGTTTAAGCTCGGAACGTGAATCTGTGCATGCTTCTGGCCTGGGAACTGCTTCAGATCACTGTGGAATGCATATATGGTATCAATTGGTGCAATGTGTTTGTCTTGTCATAGGGAAGTTAATATAAGCTTCTGAAGTGAAAATATCCACATTTTAAAAAACTTTTTTTTTTTAGTTCTGTGTGTCAAAAATGTTCATTCTTTGAGTAACAGTGGGAAAGTGACAAACATGAGTGAATTGTCACGATATGACTGAATTGGAGTAAATTTGCTGCTATCTCCGCCAGGAAGCGAGCAAGAGCGCTGTAACTGTGGCTATACGCACTTTCATGAAAACACGCTTCTTTGAGGTTTTAAGCTCAGAACGTGAATCTGTGCATGTTTCTGGCCTGGGAACTGCTTCAGATCACTGTGGGAAGCATATATGGTATCGAATGGTCCTTTGTGCTTGTCTTGTCATAGGGAAGTGAATATAAGCTTCTGAAGTGAAAATATCCACTTTTTAAAAAACTTTCTTTTTTTTTAGTTCTGTGTGTCAAAAATGTTCATTCTGTGAGTAACAGTGGAAAAAAAACAGGCATGAGTGAATTGTCACGATATGACTGATTTGGAGTAAATTTGATGCTATCTCCGCCAGGAAGCGAGCTAGAGCGCTGAAACTGTGGCTATACGCACTTTCATGAAAACACGCTTCTTTGAGGTTTTAAGCTCGGAACGTGAATCTGTGCATGTTTCTGGCCTGGGAACTGCTTCAGATCACTGTGGAATGCATATATGGTATCAATTGGTGCAATGTGTTTGTCTTGTCATAGGGAAGTTAATATAAGCTTCTGATGTGAAAATATCCACATTTTAAAAAACTTTCTTTTTTTTTAGTTCTGTGTGTCGAAAATGTTCATTCAGTGAGTAACAGTGGGAAAGTGACAAACATGAGTGAATTGTCACGATATGACTGAATTGGAGTAAATTTGCTGCTATCTCTGCCAGGAAGCGAGCTAGAGCGCTGAAACTGAGGCTATACGCACTTTCATGAAAACACGCTTCTTTGAGGTTTTAAGCTCAGAACGTGAATCTGTGCATGTTTCTGGCCTGGGAATTGCTTCAGATCACTGTGCTATGCATATATGGTATCGATTGGTGCAATGTGCATGTCTTGCCATTGGGAAGTGAATATAAGCTTCTGAATTTGAAATATTCACTTTTTAAAAAACTTTCTTTTTTTTTAGTTCTGTGCGTCAAAAATGTTCATTCTGTGAGTAACAGTGGGAAAGTGAGAAACATGAGTGAATTCTCACTATATGACTGAATTGGAGTGAATATGCTGCTATCTCTGTAAGGAAGCGAGCTAGAGCGCTGAAACTGTGGCTATACGTTTAAGCTCGGAACGTGAATCTGTGCATGCTTCTGGCCTGGGAACTGCTTCAGATCACTGTGGAATGCATATATGGTATCAATTGGTGCAATGTGTTTGTCTTGTCATAGGGAAGTTAATATAAGCTTCTGAAGTGAAAATATCCACATTTTAAAAAACTTTCTTTTTTTTTAGTTCTGTGTGTCAAAAATGTTCATTCTGTGAGTAACAGTGGGAAAGTGACAAACATGAGTGAATTGTCACGATATGACTGAATTGGAGTAAATTTGCTGCTATCTCCGCCAGGAAGCGAGCTAGAGCGCTGAAACTGTGGCTATACGCACTTTCATGAAAACACGCTTCTTTGAGGTTTTAAGCTCAGAACGTGAATCTGTGCATGTTTCTGGCCTGGGAACTGCTTCAGATCACTGTGGAAAGCATTTATGGTATCAAATGGTCCTTTGTGCTTGTCTTGTCATAGGGAGGTGAATATAAGCTTCTGAAGTGAAAATATCCACTTTTTAAAAAACTTTCTTTTTTTTAGCTCTGTGTGTCAAAAATGTTCATTCGGTGAGTAACAGTGAAAAAAAAACAGGCATGAGTGACTTGTCACGATATGACTGATTTGGAGTAAATTTGATGCTATCTCCGCCAGGAAGCGAGCTAGAGCGCTGAAACTGTGGCTATACGCACTTTCATGAAAACACACTTCCTTGAAGTTTTAAGCTCAGAACGTGAATCTGTGCATGTTTCTGGCCTGGGAACTGCTTCAGATCACTGTGGAATGCATATATAGTATCAATTGGTGCAATGTGCTTGTCTTGTCATAGGGAAGTGAATATAAGCTTCTGAAGTGAAAATATCCACTTTTTAAAAAACTTTCTTTTTTTTTAGTTCTGTGTGTCAAAAATGTTCATTCTGTGAGTAACAGTGTGAAAGTGACAAACATGAGTGAATTGTCACGATATGACTGAATTGGAGTAAATTTGCTGCTATCTCCGCCAGGAAGCGAGCTAAAGCGCTGTAACTGTGGCTATACGCACTTTCATGAAAACACGCTCCTTTGAGGTTTTAAGCTCAGAACGTGAATCTGTGCATGTTTCTGGCCTGGGAACTGCTTCAGATCACTGTGGAAAGCATATATGGTATCGAATGGTCCTTTGTGCATGTATTGGCATTGGGAAGTGGATATAAGCTTCTGAAGTGAATATATCCACTTTTTAAAAAACTTTCTTTTTTTTTTTAGTTCAGTGTGTCAATAATGTTCATTCTGTGAGTAACAGTGGAAAAGTAACAGTCATGAGTGAATTGTCACGATATGACTGAATTGGAGTAAATTTGCTGCTATCTCCGCCAGGAAGCGAGCTCGAGCGCTGAAACTGTGGCTATACGCACTTTCATGAAAACACACTTCTATGAGGTTTTAAGCTCGGAACGTGAATCTGTGCATGTTTCTGGCCTGGGAACTGCTTCAGATCACTGTGGAATGCATATATAGTATCAATTGGTGCAATGTGCTTGTCTTGTCATAGGGAAGTGAATATAAGCTTCTGAAGTGAAAATATCCACTTTTTTAAAAACTTTCTTTTTTTTTAGTTCTGTGTGTCAAAAATGTTCATTCTGTGAGTAACAGTGTGAAAGTGAGAAACATGAGTGAATTCTCACTATATGACTGAATTGGAGTGAATATGCTGCTATCTCTGTAAGGAAGCGAGCTAGAGCGCTGAAACTGTGGCTATACGTTTAAGCTCGGAACGTGAATCTGTGCATGCTTCTTGCCTGGGAACTGCTTCAGATCACTGTGGAATGCATATATGGTATCAATTGGTGCAATGTGCTTGTCTTGTCATAGGAAAGTGAATATAAGCTTCTGAAGTGAAAATATCCACTTTTTAAAAAACTTTCTTTTTTTTTAGTTCTGTGTGTCAAAAATGTTCATTCTGTGAGTAACAGTGTGAAAGTGACAAACATGAGTGAATTGTCACGATATGACAGAATTGGAGTAAATTTGCAGCTATCTCCGCCAGGAAGCGAGCTAGAGCGCTGAAACTGTGGCTATACGCACTTTCATGAAAACACGCTTCTTTGAGGTTTTAAGCTCAGAACGTGAATCTGTGCATGTTTCTGGCCTGGGAACTGCTTCAGATCACTGTGGAAAGCATATATGGTATCGAATGGTCCTTTGTGCATGTATTGCCATTGGGAAGTGAATATAAGCTTCTGAAGTGAATATATCCACTTTTTAAAAAACTTTCTTTTTTTTTTAGTTCTGTGTGTCAATAATGTTCATTCTGTGAGTAACAGTGGAAAAGTAACAGTCATGAGTGAATTGTCACGATATGACTGAATTGGAGTATATTTGCTGCTATCTCCGCCAGGACGCGAGCTAGAGCGCTGAAACTGTGGCTATACGCACTTTCATGAAAACACGCTTCTTTGAGGTTTTAAGCTCGGAACGTGAATCTGTGCATGTTTCTGGCCTGGGAACTGCTTCAGATCACTGTGGAATGCATATATAGTATCAATTGGTGCAATGTGCTTGTCTTGTCATAGGGAAGTGAATATAAGCTCCTGAAGTGAAAATATCCACTTTTTAAAAAACTTTCTTTTTTTTAGTTCTGTGTGTCAAAAATGTTAATTCTGTGAGTAACAGTGTGAAAGTGACAAACATGAGTGAATTGTCAGGATATGACAGAATTGGAGTAAATTTGCTGCTATCTCCGCCAGGAAGAGAGCTGGAGCGCTGTAACTGTGTCTATACGCACTTTCATGAAAACACGCTTCTTTGAGGTTTTAAGCTGTGAACGTGAATCTGTGCATGTTTCTGGCCTGGGAACTGCTTCAGACCACTGTGGAAAGCATATATGGTATCGAATGGTCCTTTGTGCATGTATTGCCATTGGGAAGTGAATATAAGCTTCTGAAGTGAATATATCCACTTTTTAAAAAACTTTCTTTTTTTTTAGTTCTGTGTGTCAATCATGTTAATTCTGTGAGTAACAGTGGAAAAGTAACAGTCATGAGTGAATTGTCACGATATGACTGAATTGGAGTAAATTTGCTGCTATCTCCGCCAGGAAGCGAGCTAGAGCGCTGAAACTGTGGCTCTACGCACTTTCATGAAAACACGCTTCTTTGAGGTTTTAAGCTCGGAACGTGAATCTGTGCATGTTTCTGGCCTGGGAACTGCTTCAGATCACTGTGGAATGCATACATGGTATCAATTGGTGCAATGTGCTTGTCTTGTCATAGGAAAGTGAATATAAGCTTCTGAAGTGAAAATATCCACTTTTTAAAAATTATATGACTGAATTGGAGTGAATTTGCTGCTATCTCTGTAAGGAAGCGAGCTAGAGCGCTGAAACTGAGGCTATACGCACTTTCAGAACGTGAATCTGTGCATGTTTCTGGCCTGGGAATTGCTCACTGTGGAATGCATATATGGTATCGATTGGTGCAATGTGCATGTCTTGCCATAGGGAAGTGAATATAAGCTTCTGAATTTAAAATATTCACTTTTTAAAAAACTTTCTTTTTGTTTAGTTCTGTGTGTCAAAAATGTTCATTCTGTGAGTAACAGTGGGAAAGTGAGAAACATGAGTGAATTCTCACTATATGACTGAATTGGAGTGAATATGCTGCTATCTCTGTAAGGAAGCGAGCTAGAGCGCTGAAACTGTGGCTATACGTTTAAGCACGGAACGTGAATCTGTGCATGCTTCTGGCCTGGGAACTGCTTCAGATCACTGTGGAATGCATATATGGTATCAATTGGTGCAATGTGTTTGTCTTGTCATAGGGAAGTTAATATAAGCTTCTGAAGTGAAAATATCCACATTTTAAAAAACTTTTTTTTTTTAGTTCTGTGTGTCAAAAATGTTCATTCTTTGAGTAACAGTGGGAAAGTGACAAACATGAGTGAATTGTCACGATATGACTGAATTGGAGTAAATTTGCTGCTATCTCCGCCAGGAAGCGAGCAAGAGCGCTGTAACTGTGGCTATACGCACTTTCATGAAAACACGCTTCTTTGAGGTTTTAAGCTCAGAACGTGAATCTGTGCATGTTTCTGGCCTGGGAACTGCTTCAGATCACTGTGGGAAGCATATATGGTATCGAATGGTCCTTTGTGCTTGTCTTGTCATAGGGAAGTGAATATAAGCTTCTGAAGTGAAAATATCCACTTTTTAAAAAACTTTCTTTTTTTTTAGTTCTGTGTGTCAAAAATGTTCATTCTGTGAGTAACAGTGGAAAAAAAACAGGCATGAGTGAATTGTCACGATATGACTGATTTGGAGTAAATTTGATGCTATCTCCGCCAGGAAGCGAGCTAGAGCGCTGAAACTGTGGCTATACGCACTTTCATGAAAACACGCTTCTTTGAGGTTTTAAGCTCGGAACGTGAATCTGTGCATGTTTCTGGCCTGGGAACTGCTTCAGATCACTGTGGAATGCATATATAATATCAATTGGTGCAATGTGCTTGTCTTGTCATTGGGAAGTGAATATAAGCTTCTGAAGTGAAAATATCCACTTTTTAAAAAACTTTCTTTTTTTTTAGTTCTGTGTGTCAAAAATGTTCATTCTGTGAGTAACAGTGTGAAAGTGACAAACATGAGTGAATTGTCACGATATGACTGAATTGGAGTAAATTTGCTGCTATCTCCGCCAGGAAGCGAGCTAGAGCGCTGTAACTGTGGCTATACGCACTTTCATGAAAACACGCTTCTTTGAGGTTTTAAGCTCAGAACGTGAATCTGTGCATGTTTCTGGCCTGGGAACTGCTTCAGATCACTGTGGAAAGCATATATGATATCGAATGGTCCTTTGTGCATGTATTGCCATTGGGAAGTGAATATAAGCTTCTGAAGTGAATATATCCACTTTTTAAAAAACTTTCTTTTTTTTAGTTCTGTGTCAAAAATGTTCATTCTGTGAGTAATAGTGGAAAAGTAACAGTCATGAGTGAATTGTCACGATATGACTGAATTGGAGTAAATTTGCTGCTATCTCCGCCAGGAAGCGAGCTAGAGCCCTGAAACTGTGGCTATACGCACTTTCATGAAAACACGCTTCTTTGAGGTTTTAAGCTCAGAACGTGAATCTGTGCATGTTTCTGGCCTGGGAACTGCTTCAGATCACTGTGGAAAGCATATATGGTATCGAATGGTCCTTTGTGCATGTATTGGCATTGGGAAGTGAATATAAGCTTCTGAAGTGAATATATCCACTTTTTAAAAAACTTTCTTTTTTTTTTTAGTTCTGTGTGTCAATAATGTTCATTCTGTGAGTAACAGTGGAAAAGTAACAGTCATGAGTGAATTGTCACGATATGACTGAATTGGAGTAAATTTGCTGCTATCTCCGCCAGGAAGCGAGCTAGAGCGCTGAAACTGTGGCTATACGCACTTTCATGAAAACACACTTCTTTGAGGTTTTAAGCTCGGAACGTGAATCTGTGCATGTTTCTGGCCTGGGAACTGCTTCAGATCACTGTGGAATGCATATATAGTATCAATTGGTGCAATGTGCTTGTCTTGTCATAGGGAAGTGAATATAAGCTTCTGAAGTGAAAATATCCACTTTTTAAAAAACTTTCTTTTTTTTTAGTTCTGTGTGTCAAAAATGTTCATTCTGTGAGTAACAGTGTGACAGTGACAAACATGAGTGAATTGTCACGATATGACTGAATTGGAGTAAATTTGATGCTATCTCCGCCAGGAAGCGAGCTAGAGCGCTGTAACTGTGGCTATACGCACTTTCATGAAAACACGCTTCTTTGAGGTTTTAAGCTCAGAACGTGAATCTGTGCATGTTTCTGGCCTGGGAACTGCTTCAGATCACCGTGGAAAGCATATATGATATCGAATTGACCTTTGTGCATGTATTGCCATTGGGAAGTGAATATAAGCTTCTGAAGTGAATATATCCACTTTTTAAAAAACTTTCTTTTTTTTAGTTCTGTGTCAAAAATGTTCATTCTGTGAGTAACAGTGGAAAAGTAACAGTCATGAGTGAATTGTCACGATATGACTGAATTGGAGTAAATTTGCTGCTATCTCCGCCAGGAAGCGAGCTAGAGCCCTGAAACTGTGGCTATACGCACTTTCATGAAAACACGCTTCTTTGAGGTTTTAAGCTCAGAACGTGAATCTGTGCATGTTTTTGGCCTGGGAACTGCTTCAGATCACTGTGGAAAGCATATATGGTATCGAATGGTCCTTTGTGCATGTATTGCCATTGGGAAATGAAAATAAGCTTCTGAAGTGAATATATCCACTTTTTAAAAAACTTTCTTTTTTTTTTAGTTCTGTGTGTCAATAATGTTCATTCTGTGAGTAACAGTGGAAAAGTAACAGTCATGAGTGAATTGTCACGATATGACTGAATTGGAGTAAATTTGCTGCCATCTCCGCCAGGAAGCGAGCTAGAGCGCTGAAACTGTGGCTATACGCACTTTCATGAAAACACGCTTCTTTGAGGTTTTAAGCTCGGAACGTGAATCTGTGCATGTTTCTGGCCTGGGAACTGCTTCAGATCACTGTGGAATGCATATATGGTATCAATTGGTGCAATGTGCTTGTCTTGTCATAGGGAAGTGAATATAAGCTTCTGAAGTGAAAATATCCACTTTTTAAAAAACTTTCTTTTTTTTTAGTTCTGTGTGTCAAAAATGTTCATTCTGTGAGTAACAGTGTGAAAGTGACAAACATGAGTGAATTGTCACGATATGACAGAATTCGAGTAAATTTGCTGCTATCTCCGCCAGGAAGCGAGCTAGAGCGCTGTAACTGTGGCTATACGCACTTTCATGAAAACACGCTTCTTTGAGGTTTTAAGCTCAGAACGTGAATCTGTGCCTGTTTCTGGCCTGGGAACTGCTTCAGATCACTGTGGAAAGCATATATGGTATCGAATGGTGCTTTGTGCATGTATTGCCATTGGGAAGTGAATGTAAGCTTCTGAAGTGAATATATCCACTTTTTAAAAAACTTTCTTTTTTTTTTAGTTCTGTGTGTCAATAATGTTCATTCTGTGAGTAACAGTGGAAAAGTAACAGTCATGAGGGAATTGTCACGATATGACTGAATTGGAGTATATTTGCTGCTATCTCCGCCAGGAAGCGAGCTAGAGCGCTGAAACTGTGGCAATACGCACTTTCATGAAAACACGCTTCTTTGAGGTTTTAAGCTCGGAACGTGAATCTGTGCATGTTTCTGGCCTGGGAACTGCTTCAGATCACTGTGGAATGCATATATGGTATCAATTGGTGCAATGTGCTTGTCTTGTCATAGGAAAGTGAATATAAGCTTCTGAAGTGAAAATATCCACTTTTTAAAAAACTTTCTTTTTTTTTAGTTCTGTGTGTCAAAAATGTTCATTCTGTGAGTAACAGTGTGAAAGTGACAAACATGAGTGAATTGTCACGATATGACCGAATTGGAGTAAATTTGCAGCTATCTCCGCCAGGAAGCGAGCTAGAGCGCTGAAACTGTGGCTATACGCACTTTCATGAAAACACGCTTCTTTGAGGTTTTAAGCTCAGAACGTGAATCTGTGCATGTTTCTGGCCTGGGAACTGCTTCAGATCACTGTGGAAAGCATATATGGTATCGAATGGTCCTTTGTGCATGTATTGCCATTGGGAAGTGAATATAAGCTTCTGAAGTGAATATATCCACTTTTTAAAAAACTTTCTTTTTTTTTTAGTTCTGTGTGTCAATAATGTTCATTCTGTGAGTAACAGTGGAAAAGTAACAGTCATGAGTGAATTGTCACGATATGACTGAATTGGAGTATATTTGCTGCTATCTCCGCCAGGACGCGAGCTAGAGCGCTGAAACTGTGGCTATACGCACTTTCATGAAAACACGCTTCTTTGAGGTTTTAAGCTCGGAACGTGAATCTGTGCATGTTTCTGGCCTGGGAACTGCTTCAGATCACTGTGGAATGCATATATAGTATCAATTGGTGCAATGTGCTTGTCTTGTCATAGGGAAGTGAATATAAGCTCCTGAAGTGAAAATATCCACTTTTTAAAAAACTTTCTTTTTTTTTAGTTCTGTGTGTCAAAAATGTTAATTCTGTGAGTAACAGTGTGAAAGTGACAAACATGAGTGAATTGTCACGATATGACTGAATTGGAGTAAATTTGCTGCTATCTCCGCCAGGAAGAGAGCTGGAGCGCTGTAACTGTGTCTATACGCACTTTCATGAAAACACGCTTCTTTGAGGTTTTAAGCTCAGAACGTGAATCTGTGCATGTTTCTGGCCTGGGAACTGCTTCAGACCACTGTGGAAAGCATATATGGTATCGAATGGTCCTTTGTGCATGTATTGCCATTGGGAAGTGAATATAAGCTTCTGAAGTGAATATATCCACTTTTTAAAAAACTTTCTTTTTTTTTAGTTCTGTGTGTCAATCATGTTAATTCTGTGAGTAACAGTGGAAAAGTAACAGTCATGAGTGAATTGTCACGATATGACTGAATTGGAGTAAATTTGCTGCTATCTCCGCCAGGAAGCGAGCTAGAGCGCTGAAACTGTGGCTATACGCACTTTCATGAAAACACGCTTCTTTGAGGTTTTAAGCTCGGAACGTGAATCTGTGCATGTTTCTGGCCTGGGAACTGCTTCAGATCACTGTGGAATGCATACATGGTATCAATTGGTGCAATGTGCTTGTCTTGTCATAGGAAAGTGAATATAAGCTTCTGAAGTGAAAATATCCACTTTTTAAAAATTATATGACTGAATTGGAGTGAATTTGCTGCTATCTCTGTAAGGAAGCGAGCTAGAGCGCTGAAACTGAGGCTATACGCACTTTCAGAACGTGAATCTGTGCATGTTTCTGGCCTGGGAATTGCTCACTGTGGAATGCATATATGGTATCGATTGGTGCAATGTGCATGTCTTGCCATAGGGAAGTGAATATAAGCTTCTGAATTTAAAATATTCACTTTTTAAAAAACTTTCTTTTTGTTTAGTTCTGTGTGTCAAAAATGTTCATTCTGTGAGTAACAGTGGGAAAGTGAGAAACATGAGTGAATTCTCACTATATGACTGAATTGGAGTGAATATGCTGCTATCTCTGTAAGGAAGCGAGCTAGAGCGCTGAAACTGTGGCTATACGTTTAAGCACGGAACGTGAATCTGTGCATGCTTCTGGCCTGGGAACTGCTTCAGATCACTGTGGAATGCATATATGGTATCAATTGGTGCAATGTGTTTGTCTTGTCATAGGGAAGTTAATATAAGCTTCTGAAGTGAAAATATCCACATTTTAAAAAACTTTTTTTTTTTAGTTCTGTGTGTCAAAAATGTTCATTCTTTGAGTAACAGTGGGAAAGTGACAAACATGAGTGAATTGTCACGATATGACTGAATTGGAGTAAATTTGCTGCTATCTCCGCCAGGAAGCGAGCAAGAGCGCTGTAACTGTGGCTATACGCACTTTCATGAAAACACGCTTCTTTGAGGTTTTAAGCTCAGAACGTGAATCTGTGCATGTTTCTGGCCTGGGAACTGCTTCAGATCACTGTGGGAAGCATATATGGTATCGAATGGTCCTTTGTGCTTGTCTTGTCATAGGGAAGTGAATATAAGCTTCTGAAGTGAAAATATCCACTTTTTAAAAAACTTTCTTTTTTTTTAGTTCTGTGTGTCAAAAATGTTCATTCTGTGAGTAACAGTGGAAAAAAAACAGGCATGAGTGAATTGTCACGATATGACTGATTTGGAGTAAATTTGATGCTATCTCCGCCAGGAAGCGAGCTAGAGCGCTGAAACTGTGGCTATACGCACTTTCATGAAAACACGCTTCTTTGAGGTTTTAAGCTCGGAACGTGAATCTGTGCATGTTTCTGGCCTGGGAACTGCTTCAGATCACTGTGGAATGCATATATAATATCAATTGGTGCAATGTGCTTGTCTTGTCATTGGGAAGTGAATATAAGCTTCTGAAGTGAAAATATCCACTTTTTAAAAAACTTTCTTTTTTTTTAGTTCTGTGTGTCAAAAATGTTCATTCTGTGAGTAACAGTGTGAAAGTGACAAACATGAGTGAATTGTCACGATATGACTGAATTGGAGTAAATTTGCTGCTATCTCCGCCAGGAAGCGAGCTAGAGCGCTGTAACTGTGGCTATACGCACTTTCATGAAAACACGCTTCTTTGAGGTTTTAAGCTCAGAACGTGAATCTGTGCATGTTTCTGGCCTGGGAACTGCTTCAGATCACTGTGGAAAGCATATATGATATCGAATGGTCCTTTGTGCATGTATTGCCATTGGGAAGTGAATATAAGCTTCTGAAGTGAATATATCCACTTTTTAAAAAACTTTCTTTTTTTTAGTTCTGTGTCAAAAATGTTCATTCTGTGAGTAATAGTGGAAAAGTAACAGTCATGAGTGAATTGTCACGATATGACTGAATTGGAGTAAATTTGCTGCTATCTCCGCCAGGAAGCGAGCTAGAGCCCTGAAACTGTGGCTATACGCACTTTCATGAAAACACGCTTCTTTGAGGTTTTAAGCTCAGAACGTGAATCTGTGCATGTTTCTGGCCTGGGAACTGCTTCAGATCACTGTGGAAAGCATATATGGTATCGAATGGTCCTTTGTGCATGTATTGGCATTGGGAAGTGAATATAAGCTTCTGAAGTGAATATATCCACTTTTTAAAAAACTTTCTTTTTTTTTTTAGTTCTGTGTGTCAATAATGTTCATTCTGTGAGTAACAGTGGAAAAGTAACAGTCATGAGTGAATTGTCACGATATGACTGAATTGGAGTAAATTTGCTGCTATCTCCGCCAGGAAGCGAGCTAGAGCGCTGAAACTGTGGCTATACGCACTTTCATGAAAACACACTTCTTTGAGGTTTTAAGCTCGGAACGTGAATCTGTGCATGTTTCTGGCCTGGGAACTGCTTCAGATCACTGTGGAATGCATATATAGTATCAATTGGTGCAATGTGCTTGTCTTGTCATAGGGAAGTGAATATAAGCTTCTGAAGTGAAAATATCCACTTTTTAAAAAACTTTCTTTTTTTTTAGTTCTGTGTGTCAAAAATGTTCATTCTGTGAGTAACAGTGTGACAGTGACAAACATGAGTGAATTGTCACGATATGACTGAATTGGAGTAAATTTGATGCTATCTCCGCCAGGAAGCGAGCTAGAGCGCTGTAACTGTGGCTATACGCACTTTCATGAAAACACGCTTCTTTGAGGTTTTAAGCTCAGAACGTGAATCTGTGCATGTTTCTGGCCTGGGAACTGCTTCAGATCACCGTGGAAAGCATATATGATATCGAATTGACCTTTGTGCATGTATTGCCATTGGGAAGTGAATATAAGCTTCTGAAGTGAATATATCCACTTTTTAAAAAACTTTCTTTTTTTTAGTTCTGTGTCAAAAATGTTCATTCTGTGAGTAACAGTGGAAAAGTAACAGTCATGAGTGAATTGTCACGATATGACTGAATTGGAGTAAATTTGCTGCTATCTCCGCCAGGAAGCGAGCTAGAGCCCTGAAACTGTGGCTATACGCACTTTCATGAAAACACGCTTCTTTGAGGTTTTAAGCTCAGAACGTGAATCTGTGCATGTTTTTGGCCTGGGAACTGCTTCAGATCACTGTGGGAAGCATATATGGTATCGAATGGTCCTTTGTGCATGTATTGCCATTGGGAAATGAAAATAAGCTTCTGAAGTGAATATATCCACTTTTTAAAAAACTTTCTTTTTTTTTTAGTTCTGTGTGTCAATAATGTTCATTCTGTGAGTAACAGTGGAAAAGTAACAGTCATGAGTGAATTGTCACGATATGACTGAATTGGAGTAAATTTGCTGCCATCTCCGCCAGGAAGCGAGCTAGAGCGCTGAAACTGTGGCTATACGCACTTTCATGAAAACACGCTTCTTTGAGGTTTTAAGCTCGGAACGTGAATCTGTGCATGTTTCTGGCCTGGGAACTGCTTCAGATCACTGTGGAATGCATATATGGTATCAATTGGTGCAATGTGCTTGTCTTGTCATAGGGAAGTGAATATAAGCTTCTGAAGTGAAAATATCCACTTTTTAAAAAACTTTCTTTTTTTTTAGTTCTGTGTGTCAAAAATGTTCATTCTGTGAGTAACAGTGTGAAAGTGACAAACATGAGTGAATTGTCACGATATGACAGAATTCGAGTAAATTTGCTGCTATCTCCGCCAGGAAGCGAGCTAGAGCGCTGTAACTGTGGCTATACGCACTTTCATGAAAACACGCTTCTTTGAGGTTTTAAGCTCAGAACGTGAATCTGTGCCTGTTTCTGGCCTGGGAACTGCTTCAGATCACTGTGGAAAGCATATATGGTATCGAATGGTGCTTTGTGCATGTATTGCCATTGGGAAGTGAATGTAAGCTTCTGAAGTGAATATATCCACTTTTTAAAAAACTTTCTTTTTTTTTTAGTTCTGTGTGTCAATAATGTTCATTCTGTGAGTAACAGTGGAAAAGTAACAGTCATGAGGGAATTGTCACGATATGACTGAATTGGAGTATATTTGCTGCTATCTCCGCCAGGAAGCGAGCTAGAGCGCTGAAACTGTGGCAATACGCACTTTCATGAAAACACGCTTCTTTGAGGTTTTAAGCTCGGAACGTGAATCTGTGCATGTTTCTGGCCTGGGAACTGCTTCAGATCACTGTGGAATGCATATATGGTATCAATTGGTGCAATGTGCTTGTCTTGTCATAGGAAAGTGAATATAAGCTTCTGAAGTGAAAATATCCACTTTTTAAAAAACTTTCTTTTTTTTTAGTTCTGTGTGTCAAAAATGTTCATTCTGTGAGTAACAGTGTGAAAGTGACAAACATGAGTGAATTGTCACGATATGACCGAATTGGAGTAAATTTGCAGCTATCTCCGCCAGGAAGCGAGCTAGAGCGCTGAAACTGTGGCTATACGCACTTTCATGAAAACACGCTTCTTTGAGGTTTTAAGCTCAGAACGTGAATCTGTGCATGTTTCTGGCCTGGGAACTGCTTCAGATCACTGTGGAAAGCATATATGGTATCGAATGGTCCTTTGTGCATGTATTGCCATTGGGAAGTGAATATAAGCTTCTGAAGTGAATATATCCACTTTTTAAAAAACTTTCTTTTTTTTTTAGTTCTGTGTGTCAATAATGTTCATTCTGTGAGTAACAGTGGAAAAGTAACAGTCATGAGTGAATTGTCACGATATGACTGAATTGGAGTATATTTGCTGCTATCTCCGCCAGGACGCGAGCTAGAGCGCTGAAACTGTGGCTATACGCACTTTCATGAAAACACGCTTCTTTGAGGTTTTAAGCTCGGAACGTGAATCTGTGCATGTTTCTGGCCTGGGAACTGCTTCAGATCACTGTGGAATGCATATATAGTATCAATTGGTGCAATGTGCTTGTCTTGTCATAGGGAAGTGAATATAAGCTCCTGAAGTGAAAATATCCACTTTTTAAAAAACTTTCTTTTTTTTTAGTTCTGTGTGTCAAAAATGTTAATTCTGTGAGTAACAGTGTGAAAGTGACAAACATGAGTGAATTGTCACGATATGACTGAATTGGAGTAAATTTGCTGCTATCTCCGCCAGGAAGAGAGCTGGAGCGCTGTAACTGTGTCTATACGCACTTTCATGAAAACACGCTTCTTTGAGGTTTTAAGCTCAGAACGTGAATCTGTGCATGTTTCTGGCCTGGGAACTGCTTCAGACCACTGTGGAAAGCATATATGGTATCGAATGGTCCTTTGTGCATGTATTGCCATTGGGAAGTGAATATAAGCTTCTGAAGTGAATATATCCACTTTTTAAAAAACTTTCTTTTTTTTTAGTTCTGTGTGTCAATCATGTTAATTCTGTGAGTAACAGTGGAAAAGTAACAGTCATGAGTGAATTGTCACGATATGACTGAATTGGAGTAAATTTGCTGCTATCTCCGCCAGGAAGCGAGCTAGAGCGCTGAAACTGTGGCTATACGCACTTTCATGAAAACACGCTTCTTTGAGGTTTTAAGCTCGGAACGTGAATCTGTGCATGTTTCTGGCCTGGGAACTGCTTCAGATCACTGTGGAATGCATACATGGTATCAATTGGTGCAATGTGCTTGTCTTGTCATAGGAAAGTGAATATAAGCTTCTGAAGTGAAAATATCCACTTTTTAAAAATTATATGACTGAATTGGAGTGAATTTGCTGCTATCTCTGTAAGGAAGCGAGCTAGAGCGCTGAAACTGAGGCTATACGCACTTTCAGAACGTGAATCTGTGCATGTTTCTGGCCTGGGAATTGCTCACTGTGGAATGCATATATGGTATCGATTGGTGCAATGTGCATGTCTTGCCATAGGGAAGTGAATATAAGCTTCTGAATTTAAAATATTCACTTTTTAAAAAACTTTCTTTTTGTTTAGTTCTGTGTGTCAAAAATGTTCATTCTGTGAGTAACAGTGGGAAAGTGAGAAACATGAGTGAATTCTCACTATATGACTGAATTGGAGTGAATATGCTGCTATCTCTGTAAGGAAGCGAGCTAGAGCGCTGAAACTGTGGCTATACGTTTAAGCACGGAACGTGAATCTGTGCATGCTTCTGGCCTGGGAACTGCTTCAGATCACTGTGGAATGCATATATGGTATCAATTGGTGCAATGTGTTTGTCTTGTCATAGGGAAGTTAATATAAGCTTCTGAAGTGAAAATATCCACATTTTAAAAAACTTTTTTTTTTTAGTTCTGTGTGTCAAAAATGTTCATTCTTTGAGTAACAGTGGGAAAGTGACAAACATGAGTGAATTGTCACGATATGACTGAATTGGAGTAAATTTGCTGCTATCTCCGCCAGGAAGCGAGCAAGAGCGCTGTAACTGTGGCTATACGCACTTTCATGAAAACACGCTTCTTTGAGGTTTTAAGCTCAGAACGTGAATCTGTGCATGTTTCTGGCCTGGGAACTGCTTCAGATCACTGTGGGAAGCATATATGGTATCGAATGGTCCTTTGTGCTTGTCTTGTCATAGGGAAGTGAATATAAGCTTCTGAAGTGAAAATATCCACTTTTTAAAAAACTTTCTTTTTTTTTAGTTCTGTGTGTCAAAAATGTTCATTCTGTGAGTAACAGTGGAAAAAAAACAGGCATGAGTGAATTGTCACGATATGACTGATTTGGAGTAAATTTGATGCTATCTCCGCCAGGAAGCGAGCTAGAGCGCTGAAACTGTGGCTATACGCACTTTCATGAAAACACGCTTCTTTGAGGTTTTAAGCTCGGAACGTGAATCTGTGCATGTTTCTGGCCTGGGAACTGCTTCAGATCACTGTGGAATGCATATATAATATCAATTGGTGCAATGTGCTTGTCTTGTCATTGGGAAGTGAATATAAGCTTCTGAAGTGAAAATATCCACTTTTTAAAAAACTTTCTTTTTTTTTAGTTCTGTGTGTCAAAAATGTTCATTCTGTGAGTAACAGTGTGAAAGTGACAAACATGAGTGAATTGTCACGATATGACTGAATTGGAGTAAATTTGCTGCTATCTCCGCCAGGAAGCGAGCTAGAGCGCTGTAACTGTGGCTATACGCACTTTCATGAAAACACGCTTCTTTGAGGTTTTAAGCTCAGAACGTGAATCTGTGCATGTTTCTGGCCTGGGAACTGCTTCAGATCACTGTGGAAAGCATATATGATATCGAATGGTCCTTTGTGCATGTATTGCCATTGGGAAGTGAATATAAGCTTCTGAAGTGAATATATCCACTTTTTAAAAAACTTTCTTTTTTTTAGTTCTGTGTCAAAAATGTTCATTCTGTGAGTAATAGTGGAAAAGTAACAGTCATGAGTGAATTGTCACGATATGACTGAATTGGAGTAAATTTGCTGCTATCTCCGCCAGGAAGCGAGCTAGAGCCCTGAAACTGTGGCTATACGCACTTTCATGAAAACACGCTTCTTTGAGGTTTTAAGCTCAGAACGTGAATCTGTGCATGTTTCTGGCCTGGGAACTGCTTCAGATCACTGTGGAAAGCATATATGGTATCGAATGGTCCTTTGTGCATGTATTGGCATTGGGAAGTGAATATAAGCTTCTGAAGTGAATATATCCACTTTTTAAAAAACTTTCTTTTTTTTTTTAGTTCTGTGTGTCAATAATGTTCATTCTGTGAGTAACAGTGGAAAAGTAACAGTCATGAGTGAATTGTCACGATATGACTGAATTGGAGTAAATTTGCTGCTATCTCCGCCAGGAAGCGAGCTAGAGCGCTGAAACTGTGGCTATACGCACTTTCATGAAAACACACTTCTTTGAGGTTTTAAGCTCGGAACGTGAATCTGTGCATGTTTCTGGCCTGGGAACTGCTTCAGATCACTGTGGAATGCATATATAGTATCAATTGGTGCAATGTGCTTGTCTTGTCATAGGGAAGTGAATATAAGCTTCTGAAGTGAAAATATCCACTTTTTAAAAAACTTTCTTTTTTTTTAGTTCTGTGTGTCAAAAATGTTCATTCTGTGAGTAACAGTGTGACAGTGACAAACATGAGTGAATTGTCACGATATGACTGAATTGGAGTAAATTTGATGCTATCTCCGCCAGGAAGCGAGCTAGAGCGCTGTAACTGTGGCTATACGCACTTTCATGAAAACACGCTTCTTTGAGGTTTTAAGCTCAGAACGTGAATCTGTGCATGTTTCTGGCCTGGGAACTGCTTCAGATCACCGTGGAAAGCATATATGATATCGAATTGTCCTTTGTGCATGTATTGCCATTGGGAAGTGAATATAAGCTTCTGAAGTGAATATATCCACTTTTTAAAAAACTTTCTTTTTTTTAGTTCTGTGTCAAAAATGTTCATTCTGTGAGTAACAGTGGAAAAGTAACAGTCATGAGTGAATTGTCACGATATGACTGAATTGGAGTAAATTTGCTGCTATCTCCGCCAGGAAGCGAGCTAGAGCCCTGAAACTGTGGCTATACGCACTTTCATGAAAACACGCTTCTTTGAGGTTTTAAGCTCAGAACGTGAATCTGTGCATGTTTCTGGCCTGGGAACTGCTTCAGATCACTGTGGAAAGCATATATGGTATCGAATGGTCCTTTGTGCATGTATTGCCATTGGGAAATGAAAATAAGCTTCTGAAGTGAATATATCCACTTTTTAAAAAACTTTCTTTTTTTTTTAGTTCTGTGTGTCAATAATGTTCATTCTGTGAGTAACAGTGGAAAAGTAACAGTCATGAGTGAATTGTCACGATATGACTGAATTGGAGTAAATTTGCTGCCATCTCCGCCAGGAAGCGAGCTAGAGCGCTGAAACTGTGGCTATACGCACTTTCATGAAAACACGCTTCTTTGAGGTTTTAAGCTCGGAACGTGAATCTGTGCATGTTTCTGGCCTGGGAACTGCTTCAGATCACTGTGGAATGCATATATGGTATCAATTGGTGCAATGTGCTTGTCTTGTCATAGGGAAGTGAATATAAGCTTCTGAAGTGAAAATATCCACTTTTTAAAAAACTTTCTTTTTTTTTAGTTCTGTGTGTCAAAAATGTTCATTCTGTGAGTAACAGTTTGAAAGTGACAAACATGAGTGAATTGTCACGATATGACAGAATTCGAGTAAATTTGCTGCTATCTCCGCCAGGAAGCGAGCTAGAGCGCTGTAACTGTGGCTATACGCACTTTCATGAAAACACGCTTCTTTGAGGTTTTAAGCTCAGAACGTGAATCTGTGCCTGTTTCTGGCCTGGGAACTGCTTCAGATCACTGTGGAAAGCATATATGGTATCGAATGGTGCTTTGTGCATGTATTGCCATTGGGAAGTGAATGTAAGCTTCTGAAGTGAATATATCCACTTTTTAAAAAACTTTCTTTTTTTTTTAGTTCTGTGTGTCAATAATGTTCATTCTGTGAGTAACAGTGGAAAAGTAACAGTCATGAGGGAATTGTCACGATATGACTGAATTGGAGTATATTTGCTGCTATCTCCGCCAGGAAGCGAGCTAGAGCGCTGAAACTGTGGCAATACGCACTTTCATGAAAACACGCTTCTTTGAGGTTTTAAGCTCGGAACGTGAATCTGTGCATGTTTCTGGCCTGGGAACTGCTTCAGATCACTGTGGAATGCATATATAGTATCAATTGGTGCAATGTGCTTGTCTTGTCATAGGGAAGTGAATATAAGCTTCTGAAGTGAAAATATCCACTTTTTAAAAAACTTTCTTTTTTTTAGTTCTGTGTGTCAAAAATGTTCATTCTGTGAGTAACAGTGTGAAAGTGACAAACATGAGTGAATTGTCACGATATGACAGAATTGGAGTAAATTTGCTGCTATCTCCGCCAGGAAGCGAGCTAGAGCGCTGTAACTGTGGCTTCACGCACTTTCATGAAAACACGCTTCTTTGAGGTTTTAAGCTCAGAACGTGAATCTGTGCATGTTTCTGGCCTGGGAACTGCTTCAGACCACTGTGGAAAGCATATATGGTATCGAATGGTCCTTTGTGCATGTATTACCATTGGGAAGTGAATATGAGCTTCTGAAGTGAATATATCCACTTTTTAAAAAACTTTCTTTTTTTTTAGTTCTGTGTGTCAATAATGTTCATTCTGTGAGTAACAGTGGAAAAGTAACAGTCATGAGTGAATTGTCACGATATGACTGAATTGTAGTAAATTTGCTGCTATCTCCGCCAGGAAGCGAGCTAGAGCGCTGAAACTGTGGCTATACGCACTTTCATGAAAACACGCTTCTTTGAGGTTTTAAGCTCGGAACGTGAATCTGTGCATGTTTCTGGCCTGGGAACTGCTTCAGATCACTGTGGAATGCATATGTGGTATCAGTTGGTGCAATGTGCTTGTCTTGTCATAGGGAGGTGAATATAAGCTTCTGAAGTGAAAATATCCACTTTTTAAAAATTATATGACTGAATTGGAGTGAATTTGCTGCTATCACTGTAAGGAAGCGAGCTAGAGCGCTGAAACTGAGGCTATACGCACTTTCAGAACGTGAATCTGTGCATGTTTCTGGCCTGGGAATTGCTCACTGTGGAATGCATATATGGTATCGATTGGTGCAATGTGCATGTCTTGCCATAGGGAAGTGAATATAAGCTTCTGAATTTAAAATATTCACTTTTTAAAAAACTTTCTTTTTGTTTAGTTCTGTGTGTCAAAAATGTTCATTCTGTGAGTCACAGTGGGAAAGTGAGAAACATGAGTGAATTCTCACTATATGACTGAATTGGAGTGAATATGCTGCTATCTCTGAAAGGAAGCGAGCTAGAGCGCTGAAACTGTGTCTATACGTTTAAGCTCGGAACGTGAATCTGTGCATGCTTCTGGCCTGGGAACTGCTTCAGATCACTGTGGAATGCATATATGGTATCAATTGGTGCAATGTGTTTGTCTTGTCATAGGGAAGTTAATATAAGCTTCTGAAGTGAAAATATCCACATTTTAAAAAACTTTCTTTTTTTTTTAGTTCTGTGTGTCAAAAATGTTCATTCTGTGAGTAACAGTGGGAAAGTGACAAACATGAGTGAATTGTCACGATATGACTGAATTGGAGTAAATTTGCTGCTATCTCAGCCAGGAAGCGAGCAAGAGCGCTGTAACTGTGGCTATACGCACTTTCATGAAAACACGCTTCTTTGAGGTTTTAAGCTCAGAACGTGAATCTGTGCATGTTTCTGGCCTGGGAACTGCTTCAGATCACTGTGGAAAGCATATATGGTATCGAATGGTCCTTTGTGCTTGTCTTGTCATAGGGAAGTGAATATAACCTTCTGAAGTGAAAATATCCACTTTTTAAAAAACTTTCTTTTTTTTTAGTTCTGTGTGTCAAAAATGTTCATTCTGTGAGTAACAGTGGAAAAAAAACAGGCATGAGTGAATTGTCACGATATGACTGATTTGGAGTAAATTTGATGCTATCTCCGCCAGGAAGCGAGCTAGAGCGCTGAAACTGTGGCTATACGCACTTGCATGAAAACACGCTTCTTTGAGGTTTTAAGCTCGGAACGTGAATCTGTGCATGTTTCTGGCCTGGGAACTGCTTCAGATCACTGTGGAATGCATATCTAGGATCAATTGGTGCAATGTGCTTGTCTTGTCATAGGGAAGTGAATATAAGCTTCTGAAGTGAAAATATCCACTTTTTAAAAAACTTTCTTTTTTTTTAGTTCTGTGTGTCAAAAATGTTCATTCTGTGAGTAACAGTGTGAAAGTGACAAACATGAGTGAATTGTCACGATATGACTGAATTGGAGTAAATTTGCTGCTATCTCCGCCAGGAAGCGAGCTAGAGCGCTGTAACTTTGGCGATACGCACTTTCATGAAAACACGCTTCTTTGAGGTTTTAAGCTCAGAACGTGAATCTGTGCATGTTTCTGGCCTGGGAACTGCTTCAGATCACTGTGGAAAGCATATATGATATCGAATGGTCCTTTGTGCATGTATTGCCATTGGGAAGTGAATATAAGCTTCTGAAGTGAATATATCCACTTTTGAAAAAACTTTCTTTTTTTTTAGTTCTGTGTCAAAAATGTTCATTCTGTGAGTAACAGTGGAAAAGTAACAGTCATGAGTGAATTGTCACGATATGACTGAATTGGAGTAAATCTGCTGCTATCTCCGCCAGGAAGCGAGCTAGAGCCCTGAAACTGTGGCTATACGCACTTTCATGAAAACACGCTTCTTTGAGGTTTTAAGCTCGGAACGTGAATCTGTGCATTCTTCTGGCCTGGGAACTGCTTCAGATCACTGTGGAATGCGTATATGGTATCAATTGGTGCAATGTGCTTGTCTTGTCATAGGGAAGTGAATATAAGCTTCTGAAGTGAAAATATCCACTTTTTAAAAAACTTTCTTTTTTTTTTAGTTCTGTGTGTCAAAAATGTTCATTCTGTGAGTAATAGTGGAAAAAAAACAGGCATGAGTGAATTGTCACGATATGACTGATTTGGAGTAAATTTGATGCTATCTCCGCCAGGAAGCGAGCTAGAGCGCTGAAACTGTGGCTATACGCACTTTCATGAAAACACGCTTCTTTGAGGTTTTAACTTCGGAACGTGAATCTGTGCATGTTTCTGGCCTGGGAACTGCTTCAGATCACTGTGGAATGCATATATAGTATCAATTGGTGCAATGTGCTTGTCTTGTCATAGGGAAGTGAATATAAGCTTCTGAAGTGAAAATATCCACTTTTTAAAAAACTTTCTTTTTTTTTAGTTCTGTGTGTCAAAAATGTTCATTCTGTGAGTAACAGTGTGAAAGTGACAAACATGAGTGAATTGTCACGATATGACTGAATTGGAGTAAATTTGCTGCTATCTCCGCCAGGAAGCGAGCTAGAGCGCTGTAACTGTGGCTATACGCACTTTCATGAAAACACGCTTCTTTGAGGTTTTAAGCTCAGAACGTGAATCTGTGCATGTTTCTGGCCTGGGAACTGCTTCAGATCACTGGGCAATGCATATATGGTTTCGAATGGTCCTTTGTGCATGTATTGCCATTGGGAAGTGAATATAAGCTTCTGAAGTGAATATATGCACTTTTTAAAAAAACTTCTTTTTTTTTAGTTCAGCGTGTCGAAAATGTTCTTTCTGTGCGTAACTCAGTAGGAAAGTGACAAACATGAGTGAATTGTCATTAGATGACTGAATTGGAGTGAAATTGCTGCTATCTCTGTCAGGAAGCGAGCTAGAGCGCTGAAACTGTGGCTATATGCACTTTCATGAAAACACGCTTCTTTGAGGTTTTAAGCTCGGAACGTGAATCTGTGCTTGTTTCTGGCCTGGGAACTGCTTCAGATCACTGTGGAATGCATATATAGTATCAATTGGTGCAATGTGCTTGTCTTGTCATAGGGAAGTGAATATAAGCTTCTGAAGTGAAAATATCCACTTTTTAAAAAACTTCCTTTTTTTTTAGTTCTGTGTGTCAAAAATGTTCATTCTGTGAGTAACAGTGTGAAAGTGACAGTCATGAGTGAATTGTCACGACATGACAGAATTGGAGTAAATTTGCTGCAGTCTCCGCCAGGAAGCGAGCTGGAGCGCTGTAACTGTGGCTATACGCACTTTCATGAAAACACGCTTCTTTGAGGTTTTAAGCTCAGAACGTGAATCTGTGCATGTTTCTGGCCTGGGAACTGCTTCAGATCACTGTGGAAAGCATATATGGTATCGAATGGTCCTTTGTGCATGTATTGGCATTGGGAAGTGGATATAAGCTTCTGAAGTGAATATATCCACTTTTTAAAAAACTTTCTTTTTTTTTTTAGTTCTGTGTGTCAATAATGTTCATTCTGTGAGTAAACGTGGAAAAGTAACAGTCATGAGTGAATTGTCACGATATGACTGAATTGGAGTAAATTTGCTGCTATCTCCACCAGGAAGCGAGCTAGAGCGCTGAAACTGTGGCTATACACACTTTCATGAAAACACACTTCTATGAGGTTTTAAGCTCGGAACGTGAATCTGTGCATGTTTCTGGCCTGGGAACTGCTTCAGATCACTGTGGAATGCATATATAGTATCATTTGGTGCAATGTGCTTGTCTTGTCATAGGGAAGTGAATATAAGCTTCTGAAGTGAAAATATCCACTTTTTTAAAAACTTTCTTTTTTTTTAGTTCTGAGTGTCAAAAATGTTCATTCTGTGAGTAACAGTGGGATAGTGAGAAACATGAGTGAATTCTCACTATATGACTGAATTGGAGTGAATATGCTGCTATCTCTGTAAGGAAGCGAGCTAGAGCGCTGAAACTGAGGCTATACGTTAAAGCTCGGAACGTGAATCTGTGCATGCTTCTTGCCTGGGAACTGCTTCAGATCACTGTGGAATGCATATATGGTATCAATTGGTGCAATGTGCTTGTCTTTTCAGAGGAAAGTGAATATAAGCTTCTGAAGTGAAAATATCCACTTTTTAAAAAACTTTCTTTTTTTTTAGTTCTGTGTGTCAAAAATGTTCATTCTGTGAGTAACAGTGTGAAAGTGACAAACATGAGTGAATTGTCACGATATGACAGAATTGGAGTAAATTTGCAGCTATCTCCGCCAGGAAGCGAGCTAGAGCGCTGAAACTGTGGCTATACGCACTTTCATGAAAACACGCTTCTTTGAGGTTTTAAGCTCAGAACGTGAATCTGTGCATGTTTCTGGCCTGGGAACTGCTTCAGATCACTGTGGAAAGCATATATGGTATCGAATGGTCCTTTGTGCATATATTGCCATTGGGAAGTGAATATAAGCTTCTGAAGTGAATATATCCACTTTTTAAAAAACTTTCTTTTTTTTTTAGTTCTGTGTGTCAATAATGTTCATTCTGTGAGTAACAGTGGAAAAGTAACAGTCATGAGTGAATTGTCACGATATGACTGAATTGGAGTATATTTGCTGCTATCTCCGCCAGGACGCGAGCTAGAGCGCTGAAACTGTGGCTATACGCACTTTCATGAAAACACGCTTCTTTGAGGTTTTAAGCTCGGAACGTGAATCTGTGCATGTTTCTGGCCTGGGAACTGCTTCAGATCACTGTGGAATGCATATATAGTATCAATTGGTGCAATGTGCTTGTCTTGTCATAGGGAAGTGAATATAAGCTCCTGAAGTGAAAATATCCACTTTTTAAAAAACTTTCTTTTTTTTTAGTTCTGTGTGTCAAGAATGTTCATTCTGTGAGTAACAGTGTGAAAGTGACAAACATGAGTGAATTGTCACGATATGACAGAATTGGAGTAAATTTGCTGCTATCTCCGCCAGGAAGAGAGCTAGAGCGCTGTAACTGTGGCTATACGCACTTTCATGAAAACACGCTTCTTTGAGGTTTTAAGCTCAGAACGTGAATCTGTGCCTGTTTCTGGCCTGGGAACTGCTTCAGACCACTGTGGAAAGCATATATGGTATCGAATGGTCCTTTGTGCATGTATTGCCATTGGGAAGTGAATATAAGCTTCTGAAGTGAATATATCCACTTTTTAAAAAACTTTCTTTTTTTTTAGTTCTGTGTGTCAATAATGTTAATTCTGTGAGTAACAGTGGAAAAGTAACAGTCATGAGTGAATTGTCACGATATGACTGAATTGGAGTAAATTTGCTGCTATCTCCGCCAGGAAGCGAGCTAGAGCGCTGAAACTGTGGCTATACGCACTTTCATGAAAACACGCTTCTTTGAGGTTTTAAGCTCGGAACGTGAATCTGTGCATGTTTCTGGCCTGGGAACTGCTTCAGATCACTGTGGAATGCATATATGGTATCAATTGGTGCAATGTGCTTGTCTTGTCATAGGAAAGTGAATATAAGCTTCTGAAGTGAAAATATCCACTTTTTAAAAATTATATGACTGAATTGGAGTGAATTTGCTGCTATCTCTGTAAGGAAGCGTGCTAGAGCGCTGAAACTGAGGCTATACGCACTTTCAGAACGTGAATCTGTGCATGTTTCTGGCCTGGGAATTGCTCACTGTGGAATGCATATATGGTATCGATTGGTGCAATGTGCATGTCTTGCCATAGGGAAGTGAATATAAGCTTCTGAATTTAAAATATTCACTTTTTAAAAAACTTTCTTTTTGTTTAGTTCTGTGTGTCAAAAATGTTCATTCTGTGAGTAACAGTGGGAAAGTGAGAAACATAAGTGAATTCTCACTATATGACTGAATTGGAGTGAATATGCTGCTATCTCTGTAAGGAAGCGAGCTAGAGCGCTGAAACTGTGGCTATACGTTTAAGCACGGAACGTGAATCTGTGCATGCTTCTGGCCTGGGAACTGCTTCAGATCACTGTGGAATGCATATATGGTATCAATTGGTGCAATGTGTTTGTCTTGTCATAGGGAAGTGAATATAAGCTCCTGAAGTGAAAATATCCACTTTTTAAAAAACTTTCTTTTTTTTTTAGTTCTGTGTGTCAAAAATGTTCATTCTGTGAGTAACAGTGGAAAAAAAACAGGCATGAGTGAATTGTCACGATATGACTGATTTGGAGTAAATTTGATGCTATCTCCGCCAGGAAGCGAGCTAGAGCGCTGAAACTGTGGCTATACGCACTTTCATGAAAACACGCTTCTTTGAGGTTTTAAGCTCGGAACGTGAATCTGTGCATGTTTCTGGCCTGGGAACTGCTTCAGATCACTGTGGAATGCATATATAGTATCAATTGGTGCAATGTGCTTGTCTTGTCATTGGGAAGTGAATATAAGCTTCTGAAGTGAAAATATCCACTTTTTAAAAAACTTTCTTTTTTTTTAGTTCTGTGTGTCAAAAATGTTCATTCTGTGAGTAACAGTGTGAAAGTGACAAACATGAGTGAATTGTCACGATATGACTGAATTGGAGTAAATTTGCTGCTATCTCCGCCAGGAAGCGAGCTAGAGCGCTGTAACTGTGGCTATACGCACTTTCATGAAAACACGCTTCTTTGCGGTTTTAAGCTCTGAACGTGAATCTGTGCATGTTTCTGGCCTGGGAACTGCTTCAGATCACTGTGGAATGCATATATGATATCGAATGGTCCTTTGTGCATGTATTGCCATTGGGAAGTGAATATAAGCTTCTGAAGTGAATATATCCACTTTTGAAAAAACTTTCTTTTTTTTAGTTCTGTGTCAAAAATGTTCATTCTGTGAGTAACAGTGGAAAAGTAACAGTCATGAGTGAATTGTCATGATATGACTGAATTGGAGTAAATTTGCTGCTATCTCCGCCAGGAAGCGAGCTAGAGCCCTGAAACTGTGGCTATACGCACTTTCATGAAAACACGCTTCTTTGAGGTTTTAAGCTCAGAACGTGAATCTGTGCATGTTTCTGGCCTGGGAACTGCTTCAGATCACTGTGGAAAGCATATATGGTATCGAATGGTCCTTTGTGCATGTATTGGCATTGGGAAGTGAATATAAGCTTCTGAAGTGAATATATTCACTTTTTAAAAAACTTTCTTTTTTTTTTTAGTTCTGTGTGTCAATAATGTTCATTCTGTGAGTAACAGTGGAAAAGTAACAGTCATGAGTGAATTGTCACGATATGACTGAATTGGAGTAAATTTGCTGCTATCTCCGCCAGGAAGCGAGCTAGAGCGCTGAAACTGTGGCTATACGCACTTTCATGAAAACACACTTCTTTGAGGTTTTAAGCTCGGAACGTGAATCTGTGCATGTTTCTGGCCTGGGAACTGCTTCAGATCACTGTGGAATGCATATATAGTATCAATTGGTGCAATGTGCTTGTCTTGTCATAGGGAAGTGAATATAAGCTTCTGAAGTGAAAATATCCACTTTTTAAAAAACTTTCTTTTTTTTTAGTTCTGTGTGTCAAAAATGTTCATTCTGTGAGTAACAGTGTGAAAGTGACAAACATGAGTGAATTGTCACGATATGACTGAATTGGAGTAAATTTGCTGCTATCTCCGCCAAGAAGCGAGCTAGAGCGCTGTAACTGTGGCTATACGCACTTTCATGAAAACACACTTCTTTGAGGTTTTAAGCTCAGAACGTGAATCTGTGCATGTTTCTGGCCTGGGAACTGCTTCAGATCACTGTGGAAAGCATATATGATATCAAATTGTCCTTTGTGCATGTATTGCCATTGGGAAGTGAATATAAGCTTCTGAAGTGAATATATCCACTTTTTAAAAAACTTTCTTTTTTTTTAGTTCTGTGTCAAAAATGTTCATTCTGTGAGTAACAGTGGAAAAGTAACAGTCATGAGTGAATTGTCACGATATGACTGAATTGGAGTAAATTTGCTGCTATCTCCGCCAGGAAGCGAGCTAGAGCGCTGAAACTGTGGCTATACGCACTTTCATGAAAACACGCTTCTTTGAGGTTTTTAGCTCAGAACGTGAATCTGTGCATGTTTCTGGCCTGGGAACTGCTTCAGATCACTGTGGAAAGCATATATGGTATCGAATGGTCCTTTGTGCATGTATTGCCATTGGGAAATGAATATAAGCTTCTGAAGTGAATATATCCACTTTTTAAAAAACTTTCTTTTTTTTTTTAGTTCTGTGTGTCAATAATGTTCATTCTGTGAGTAACAGTGGAAAAGTAACAGTCATGAGTGAATTGTCACGATATGACTGAATTGGAGTAAATTTGCTGCTATCTCCGCCAGGAAGCGAGCTAGAGCGCTGAAACTGTGGCTATACGCACTTTCATGAAAACATGCTTCTTTGAAGTTTTAAGCTCAGAACGTGAATCTGTGCATGTTTCTGGCCTGGGAACTGCTTCAGATCACTGTGGAAAGCATATATGGTATCGAATGGTCCTTTGTGCATATATTGCCATTGGGAAGTGAATATAAGCTTCTGAAGTGAATATATCCACTTTTTAAAAAACTTTCTTTTTTTTTTAGTTCTGTGTGTCAATAATGTTCATTCTGTGAGTAACAGTGGAAAAGTAACAGTCATGAGTGAATTGTCACGATATGACTGAATTGGAGTATATTTGCTGCTATCTCCGCCAGGACGCGAGCTAGAGCGCTGAAACTGTGGCTATACGCACTTTCATGAAAACACGCTTCTTTGAGGTTTTAAGCTCGGAACGTGAATCTGTGCATGTTTCTGGCCTGGGAACTGCTTCAGATCACTGTGGAATGCATATATAGTATCAATTGGTGCAATGCGCTTGTCTTGTCATAGGGAAGTGAATATAAGCTCCTGAAGTGAAAATATCCACTTTTTAAAAAACTTTCTTTTTTTTTAGTTCTGTGTGTCAAGAATGTTCATTCTGTGAGTAACAGTGTGAAAGTGACAAACATGAGTGAATTGTCACGATATGACAGAATTGGAGTAAATTTGCTGCTATCTCCGCCAGGAAGAGAGCTAGAGCGCTGTAACTGTGGCTATACGCACTTTCATGAAAACACGCTTCTTTGAGGTTTTAAGCTCAGAACGTGAATCTGTGCATGTTTCTGGCCTGGGAACTGCTTCAGACCACTGTGGAAAGCATATATGGTATCGAATGGTCCTTTGTGCATGTATTGCCTTTGGGAAGTGAATATAAGCTTCTGAAGTGAATATATCCACTTTTTAAAAAACTTTCTTTTTTTTTAGTTCTGTGTGTCAATAATGTTAATTCTGTGAGTAACAGTGGAAAAGTAACAGTCATGAGTGAATTGTCACGATATGACTGAATTGGAGTAAATTTGCTGCTATCTCCGCCAGGAAGCGAGCTAGAGCGCTGAAACTGTGGCTATACGCACTTTCATGAAAACACGCTTCTTTGAGGTTTTAAGCTCGGAACGTGAATCTGTGCATGTTTCTGGCCTGGGAACTGCTTCAGATCACTGTGGAATGCATATATGGTATCAATTGGTGCAATGTGCTTGTCTTGTCATAGGAAAGTGAATATAAGCTTCTGAAGTGAAAATATCCACTTTTTAAAAATTATATGACTGAATTGGAGTGAATTTGCTGCTATCTCTGTAAGGAAGCGTGCTAGAGCGCTGAAACTGAGGCTATACGCACTTTCAGAACGTGAATCTGTGCATGTTTCTGGCCTGGGAATTGCTCTTTGTGGAATGCATATATGGTATCGATTGGTGCAATGTCCATGTCTTGCCATAGGGTAGTGAATATAAGCTTCTGAATTTAAAATATTCACTTTTTAAAAAACTTTCTTTTTGTTTAGTTATGTGTGTCAAAAATGCTCATTCTGTGAGTAACAGTGGGAAAGTGAGAAACATAAGTGAATTCTCACTATATGACTGAATTGGAGTGAATATGCTGCTATCTCTGTAAGGAAGCGAGCTAGAGCGCTGAAACTGTGGCTATACGTTTAAGCTCGGAACGTGAATCTGTGCATGCTTCTGGCCTGGGAACTGCTTCAGATCACTGTGGAATGCATATATGGTATCAATTGGTGCAATGTGTTTGTCTTGTCATAGGGAAGTGAATATAAGCTCCTGAAGTGAAAATATCCACTTTTTAAAAAACTTTCTTTTTTTTTTAGTTCTGTGTGTCAAAAATGTTCATTCTGTGAGTAACAGTGGAAAAAAAACAGGCATGAGTGAATTGTCACGATATGACTGATTTGGAGTAAATTTGATGCTATCTCCGCCAGGAAGCGAGCTAGAGCGCTGAAACTGTGGCTATACGCACTTTCATGAAAACACGCTTCTTTGAGGTTTTAAGCTCGGAACGTGAATCTGTGCATGTTTCTGGCCTGGGAACTGCTTCAGATCACTGTGGAATGCATATATAGTATCAATTGGTGCAATGTGCTTGTCTTGTCATTGGGAAGTGAATATAAGCTTCTGAAGTGAAAATATCCACTTTTTAAAAAACTTTCTTTTTTTTTAGTTCTGTGTGTCAAAAATGTTCATTCTGTGAGTAACAGTGTGAAAGTGACAAACATGAGTGAATTGTCACGATATGACTGAATTGGAGTAAATTTGCTGCTATCTCCGCCAGGAAGCGAGCTAGAGCGCTGTAACTGTGGCTATACGCACTTTCATGAAAACACGCTTCTTTGAGGTTTTAAGCTCTGAACGTGAATCTGTGCATGTTTCTGGCCTGGGAACTGCTTCAGATCACTGTGGAAAGCATATATGATATCGAATGGTCCTTTGTGCATGTATTGCCATTGGGAAGTGAATATAAGCTTCTGAAGTGAATATATCCACTTTTGAAAAAACTTTCTTTTTTTTAGTTCTGTGTCAAAAATGTTCATTCTGTGAGTAACAGTGGAAAAGTAACAGTCATGAGTGAATTGTCACGATATGACTGAATTGGAGTAAATTTGCTGCTATCTCCGCCAGGAAGCGAGCTAGAGCCCTGAAACTGTGGCTATACGCACTTTCATGAAAACACGCTTCTTTGAGGTTTTAAGCTCAGAACGTGAATCTGTGCATGTTTCTGGCCTGGGAACTGCTTCAGATCACTGTGGAAAGCATATATGGTATCGAATGGTCCTTTGTGCATGTATTGGCATTGGGAAGTGAATATAAGCTTCTGAAGTGAATATATTCACTTTTTAAAAAACTTTCTTTTTTTTTTTAGTTCTGTGTGTCAATAATGTTCATTCTGTGAGTAACAGTGGAAAAGTAACAGTCATGAGTGAATTGTCACGATATGACTGAATTGGAGTAAATTTGCTGCTATCTCCGCCAGGAAGCGAGCTAGAGCGCTGAAACTGTGGCTATACGCACTTTCATGAAAACACACTTCTTTGAGGTTTTAAGCTCGGAACGTGAATCTGTGCATGTTTCTGGCCTGGGAACTGCTTCAGATCACTGTGGAATGCATATATAGTATCAATTGGTGCAATGTGCTTGTCTTGTCATAGGGAAGTGAATATAAGCTTCTGAAGTGAAAATATCCACTTTTTAAAAAACTTTCTTTTTTTTTAGTTCTGTGTGTCAAAAATGTTCATTCTGTGAGTAACAGTGTGAAAGTGACAAACATGAGTGAATTGTCACGATATGACTGAATTGGAGTAAATTTGCTGCTATCTCCGCCAAGAAGCGAGCTAGAGCGCTGTAACTGTGGCTATACGCACTTTCATGAAAACACGCTTCTTTGAGGTTTTAAGCTCAGAACGTGAATCTGTGCATGTTTCTGGCCTGGGAACTGCTTCAGATCACTGTGGAAAGCATATATGATATCAAATTGTCCTTTGTGCATGTATTGCCATTGGGAAGTGAATATAAGCTTCTGAAGTGAATATATCCACTTTTTAAAAAACTTTCTTTTTTTTTAGTTCTGTGTCAAAAATGTTAATTCTGTGAGTAACAGTGGAAAAGTAACAGTCATGAGTGAATTGTCACGATATGACTGAATTGGAGTAAATTTGCTGCTATCTCCGCCAGGAAGCGAGCTAGAGCGCTGAAACTGTGGCTATACGCACTTTCATGAAAACACGCTTCTTTGAGGTTTTTAGCTCAGAACGTGAATCTGTGCATGTTTCTGGCCTGGGAACTGCTTCAGATCACTGTGGAAAGCATATATGGTATCGAATGGTCCTTTGTGCATGTATTGCCATTGGGAAATGAATATAAGCTTCTGAAGTGAATATATCCACTTTTTAAAAAACTTTCTTTTTTTTTTTAGTTCTGTGTGTCAATAATGTTCATTCTGTGAGTAACAGTGGAAAAGTAACAGTCATGAGTGAATTGTCACGATATGACTGAATTGGAGTAAATTTGCTGCTATCTCCGCCAGGAAGCGAGCTAGAGCGCTGAAACTGTGGCTATACGCACTTTCATGAAAACACGCTTCTTTGAGGTTTTAAGCTCGGAACGTGAATCTGTGCATGTTTCTGGCCTGGGAACTGCTTCAGATCACTGTGGAATGCATATATGGTATCAATTGGTGCAATGTGCTTGTCTTGTCATAGGGAAGTGAATATAAGCTTCTGAAGTGAAAATATCCACTTTTTAAAAAACTTTCTTTTTTTTTAGTTCTGTGTGTCAAAAATGTTCATTCTGTGAGTAACAGTGTGAAAGTGACAAACATGAGTGAATTGTCACGATATGACAGAATTCGAGTAAATTTGCTGCTATCTCCGCCAGGAAGCGAGCTAGAGCGCTGTAACTGTGGCTATACGCACTTTCATGAAAACACGCTTCTTTGAGGTTTTAAGCTCAGAACGTGAATCTGTGCCTGTTTCTGGCCTGGGAACTGCTTCAGATCACTGTGGAAAGCATATATGGTATCGAATGGTCCTTTGTGCATGTATTGCCATTGGGAAGTGAATATATGCACTTTTTAAAAAACTTTCTTTTTTTTTTAGTTCTGTGTGTCAATAATGTTCATTCTGTGAGTAACAGTGGAAAAGTAACAGTCATGAGGGAATTGTCACGATATGACTGAATTGGAGTATATTTGCTGCTATCTCCGCCAGGAAGCCAGTTAGAGCGCTGAAACTGTGGCAATACGCACTTTCATGAAAACACGCTTCTATGAGGTTTTAAGCTCGGAACGTGAATCTGTGCATGTTTCTGGCCTGGGAACTGCTTCAGATCACTGTGGAATGCATATATAGTATCAATTGGTGCAATGTGCTTGTCTTGTCATAGGGAAGTGAATATAAGCTTCTGAAGTGAAAATATCCACTTTTTAAAAAACTTTCTTTTTTTTTAGTTCTGTGTGTCAAAAATGTTCATTCTGTGAGTAACAGTGTGAAAGTGACAAACATGAGTGAATTGTCACGATATGACAGAATTGGAGTAGATTTGCTGCTATCTCCGCCAGGAAGCGAGCTAGAGCGCTGTAACTGTGGCTATACGCACTTTCATGAAAACACGCTTCTTTGAGGTTTAAAGCTCAGAACGTGAATCTGTGCATGTTTCTGGCCTGGGAACTGCTTCAGACCACTGTGGAAAGCATATATGGTATCGAATGGTCCTTTGTGCATGTATTACCATTGGGAAGTGAATATAAGCTTCTGAAGTGAATATATCCACTTTTTAAAAAACTTTCTTTTTTTTTAGTTCTGTGTGTCAATAATGTTCATTCTGTGAGTAACAGTGGAAAAGTAACAGTCATGAGTGAATTGTCACGATATGACTGAATTGGAGTAAATTTGCTGCTATCTCCGCCAGGAAGCGAGCTAGAGCGCTGTAACTGTGGCTATACGCACTTTCATGAAAACACGCTTCTTTGAGGTTTTAAGCTCAGAACGTGAATCTGTGCCTGTTTCTGGCCTGGGAACTGCTTCAGATCACTGTGGAAAGCATATATGGTATCGAATGGTCCTTTGTGCATGTATTGCCATTGGGAAGGGAATGTAAGCTTCTGAAGTGAATATATGCACTTTTTAAAAAACTTTCTTTTTTTTTAGTTCTGTGTGTCAATAATGTTCATTCTGTGAGTAACAGTGGAAAAGTAACAGTCATGAGGGAATTGTCACGATATGACTGAATTGGAGTATATTTGCTGCTATCTCCGCCAGGAAGCCAGTTAGAGCGCTGAAACTGTGGCAATACGCACTTTCATGAAAACACGCTTCTATGAGGTTTTAATATCGGAACGTGAATCTGTGCATGTTTCTGGCCTGGGAACTGCTTCAGATCACTGTGGAATGCATATGTGGTATCAATTGGTGCAATGTGCTTGTCTTGTCATAGGGAAGTGAATATAAGCTTCTGAAGTGAAAATATCCACTTTTTAAAAATTATATGACTGAATTGGAGTGAATTTGCTGCTATCTCTGTAAGGAAGCGAGCTAGACCGCTGAAACTGAGGCTATACGCACTTTCAGAACGTGAATATGTGCATGTTTCTGGCCTGGGAACTGCTTCAGATCACTGTGGAAAGCATATATGGTATCGAATGGTCCTTTGTGCTTGTCTTGTCATAGGGAAGTGAATATAACCTTCTGAAGTGAAAATATCCACTTTTTAAAAAACTTTCTTTTTTTTTAGTTCTGTGTGTCAAAAATGTTCATTCTGTGAGTAACAGTGGAAAAAAAACAGGCATGAGTGAATTGTCACGATATGACTGATTTGGAGTAAATTTGATGCTATCTCCGCCAGGAAGCAAGCTAGAGCGCTGAAACTGTGGCAATACGCACTTGCATGAAAACACGCTTCTTTGAGGTTTTAAGCTCGGAACATGAATCTGTGCATGTTTCTGGCCTGGGAACTGCTTCAGATCACTGTGGAATGCATATTTAGTATCAATTGGTGCAATGTGCTTGTCTTGTCATAGGGAAGTGAATATAAGCTTCTGAAGTGAAAATATCCACTTTTTAAAAAACTTTCTTTTTTTTTAGTTCTGTGTGTCAAAAATGTTCATTCTGTGAGTAACAGTGTGAAAGTGACAAACATGAGTGAATTGTCACGATATGACTGAATTGGAGTAAATTTGCTGCTATCTCCGCCAGGAAGCGAGCTAGAGCGCTGTAACTTTGGCGATACGCACTTTCATGAAAACACGCTTCTTTGAGGTTTGAAGCTCAGAACGTGAATCTGTGCATGTTTCTGGCCTGGGAACTGCTTCAGATCACTGTGGAAAGCATATATGATATCGAATGGTCCTTTGTGCATGTATTGCCATTGGGAAGTGAATATAAGCTTCTGAAGTGAATATATCCACTTTTGAAAAAACTTCCTTTTTTTTTAGTCCTGTGTCAAAAATGAACATTCTGTGAGTAACAGTGGAAAAGTAACAGTCATGAGTGAATTGTCACGATATGACTGAATTGGAGTAAATCTGCTGCTATCTCCGCCAGGAAGCGAGCTAGAGCCCTGAAACTGTGGCTATACGCACTTTCAAGAAAACACGCTTCTTTGAGGTTTTAAGCTCGGAACGTGAATCTGTGCATGCTTCTGGCCTGGGAACTGCTTCAGATCACTGTTGAATGCATATATGGTATCAATTGGTGCAATGTGCTTGTCTTGTCATAGGGAAGTGAATATAAGCTTCTGAAGTGAAAATATCCACTTTTTAAAAAACTTTCTTTTTTTTTAGTTCTGTGTGTCAAAAATGTTCATTCTGTGAGTAATAGTGGAAAAAAAACAGGCATGAGTGAATTGTCACGATATGACTGATTTGGAGTAAATTTGATGCTATCTCCGCCAGGAAGCGAGCTAGAGCGCTGAAACTGTGGCTATACGCACTTTCATGAAAACACGCTTCTTTGAGCTTTTAACTTCGGAACGTGAATCTGTGCATGTTTCTGGCCTGGGAACTGCTTCAGATCACTGTGGAATGCATATATAGTATCAATTGGTGCAATGTGCTTGTCTTGTCATAGGGAAGTGAATATAAGCTTCTGAAGTGAAAATATCCACTTTTTAAAAAACTTTCTTTTTTTTTAGTTCCGTGTGTCAAAAATGTTCATTCTGTGAGTAACAGTGTGAAAGTGACAAACATGAGTGAATTGTCACGATATGACAGAATTGGAGTAGATTTGCTGCTATCTCCGCCAGGAAGCGAGCTAGAGCGCTGTAACTGTGGCTATACGCACTTTCATGAAAACACGCTTCTCTGAGGTTTAAAGCTCAGAACGTGAATCTGTGCATGTTTCTGGCCTGGGAACTGCTTCAGACCACTGTGGAAAGCATATATGGTATCGAATGGTCCTTTGTGCATGTATTACCATTGGGAAGTGAATATAAGCTTCTGAAGTGAATATATCCACTTTTTAAAAAACTTTCTTTTTTTTTAGTTCTGTGTGTCAATAATGTTCATTCTGTGAGTAACAGTGGAAAAGTAACAGTCATGAGTGAATTGTCACGATATGACTGAATTGGAGTAAATTTGCTGCTATCTCCGCCAGGAAGCGAGCTAGAGCGCTGTAACTGTGGCTATACGCACTTTCATGAAAACACGCTTCTTTGAGGTTTTAAGCTCAGAACGTGAATCTGTGCCTGTTTCTGGCCTGGGAACTGCTTCAGATCACTGTGGAAAGCATATATGGTATCGAATGGTCCTTTGTGCATGTATTGCCATTGGGAAGGGAATGTAAGCTTCTGAAGTGAATATATGCACTTTTTAAAAAACTTTCTTTTTTTTTAGTTCTGTGTGTCAATAATGTTCATTCTGTGAGTAACAGTGGAAAAGTAACAGTCATGAGGGAATTGTCACTATATGACTGAATTGGAGTATATTTGCTGCTATCTCCGCCAGGAAGCCAGTTAGAGCGCTGAAACTGTGGCAATACGCACTTTCATGAAAACACGCTTCTATGAGGTTTTAATATCGGAAAGTGAATCTGTGCATGTTTCTGGCCTGGGAACTGCTTCAGATCACTGTGGAATGCATATATAGTATCAATTGGTGCAATGTGCTTGTCTTGTCATAGGGAAGTGAATATAAGCTTCTGAAGTGAAAATATCCACTTTTTAAAAAACTTTCTTTTTTTTTTTAGTTCTGTGTGTCAAAAATGTTCATTCTGTGAGTAACAGTGTGAAAGTGACAAACATGAGTGAATTGTCACGATATGACAGAATTGGAGTAAATTTGCTGCTATCTCCGCCAGGAAGCGAGCTAGAGCGCTGTAACTGTGGCTATACGCACTTTCATGAAAACACGCTTCTTTGAGGTTTAAAGCTTAGAACGTGAATCTGTGCATGTTTCTGGCCTGGGAACTGCTTCAGACCACTGTGGAAAGCATATATGGTATCGAATGGTCCTTTGTGCATGTATTACCATTGGGAAGTGAATATAAGCTTCTGAAGTGAATATATCCACTTTTTAAAAAACTTTCTTTTTTTTTAGTTCTGTGTGTCAATAATGTTCATTCTGTGAGTAACAGTGGAAAAGTAACAGTCATGAGTGAATTGTCACGATATGACTGAATTGGAGTAAATTTGCTGCTATCTCCGCCAGGAAGCGAGCTAGAGCGCTGAAACTGTGGCTATACGCACTTTCATGAAAACACGCTTCTTTGAGGTTTTAAGCTCGGAACGTGAATCTGTGCATGTTTCTGGCCTGGGAACTGCTTCAGATCACTGTGGAATGCATATGTGGTATCAATTGGTGCAATGTGCTTGTCTTGTCATAGGGAAGTGAATATAAGCTTCTGAAGTGAAAATATCCACTTTTTAAAAATTATATGACTGAATTGGAGTGAATTTGCTGCTATCTCTGTAAGGAAGCGAGCTAGAGCGCTGAAACTGAGGCTATACGCACTTTCAGAACGTAAATCTGTGCATGTTTCTGGCCTGGGAACTGCTTCAGATCACTGTGGAAAGCATATATGGTATCGAATGGTCCTTTGTGCTTGTCTTGTCATAGGGAAGTGAATATAACCTTCTGAAGTGAAAATATCCACTTTTTAAAAAACTTTCTTTTTTTTTAGTTCTGTGTGTCAAAAATGTTCATTCTGTGAGTAACAGTGGAAAAAAAACAGGCATGAGTGAATTGTCACGATATGACTGATTTGGAGTAAATTTGATGCTATCTCCGCCAGGAAGCGAGCTAGAGCGCTGAAACTGTGGCTATACGCACTTGCATGAAAACACGCTTCTTTGAGGTTTTAAGCTCGGAACATGAATCTGTGCATGTTTCTGGCCTGGGAACTGCTTCAGATCACTGTGGAATGCATATTTAGTATCAATTGGTGCAATGTGCTTGTCTTGTCATAGGGAAGTGAATATAAGCTTCTGAAGTGAAAATATCCACTTTTTAAAAAACTTTCTTTTTTTTTAGTTCTGTGTGTCAAAAATGTTCATTCTGTGAGTAACAGTGTGAAAGTGACAAACATGAGTGAATTGTCACGATATGACTGAATTGGAGTAAATTTGCTGCTATCTCCGCCAGGAAGCGAGCTAGAGCGCTGTAACTTTGGCGATACGCACTTTCATGAAAACACGCTTCTTTGAGGTTTGAAGCTCAGAACGTGAATCTGTGCATGTTTCTGGCCTGGGAACTGCTTCAGATCACTGTGGAAAGCATATATGATATCGAATGGTCCTTTGTGCATGTATTGCCATTGGGAAGTGAATATAAGCTTCTGAAGTGAATATATCCACTTTTGAAAAAACTTCCTTTTTTTTTAGTCCTGTGTCAAAAATGAACATTCTGTGAGTAACAGTGGAAAAGTAACAGTCATGAGTGAATTGTCACGATATGACTGAATTGGAGTAAATCTGCTGCTATCTCCGCCAGGAAGCGAGCTAGAGCCCTGAAACTGTGGCTATACGCACTTTCAAGAAAACACGCTTCTTTGAGGTTTTAAGCTCGGAACGTGAATCTGTGCATGCTTCTGGCCTGGGAACTGCTTCAGATCACTGTGGAATGCATATATGGTATCAATTGGTGCAATGTGCTTGTCTTGTCATAGGGAAGTGAATATAAGCTTCTGAAGTGAAAATATCCACTTTTTAAAAAACTTTCTTTTTTTTTTAGTTCTGTGTGTCAAAAATGTTCATTCTGTGAGTAATAGTGGAAAAAAAAACAGGCATGAGTGAATTGCCCCGATATGACTGATTTGGAGTAAATTTGATGCTATCTCCGCCAGGAAGCGAGCTAGAGCGCTGAAACTGTGGCTATACGCACTTTCATGAAAACACGCTTCTTTGAGCTTTTAATATCGGAACGTGAATCTGTGCATGTTTCTGGCCTGGGAACTGCTTCAGATCACTGTGGAATGCATATATAGTATCAATTGGTGCAATGTGCTTGTCTTGTCATAGGGAAGTGAATATAAGCTTCTGAAGTGAAAATATCCACCTTTTAAAAAACTTTCTTTTTTTTTAGTTCTGTGTGTCAAAAATGTTCATTCTGTGAGTAACAGTGTGAAAGTGACAAACATGAGTGAATTGTCACGATATGACTGAATTGGAGTAAATTTGCTGCTATCTCCGCCAGGAAGCGAGCTCGAGCGCTGTAACTGTGGCTATACGCACTTTCATGAAAACACGCTTCTTTGAGGTTTTAAGCTCAGAACGTGAATCTGTGCATGTTTCTGGCCTGGGAACTGCTTCAGACCACTGTGGAAAGCATATATGGTATCGAATGGTCCTTTGTGCATGTATTACCATTGGGAAGTGAATATAAGCTTCTGAAGTGAATATATCCACTTTTTAAAAAACTTTCTTTTTTTTTAGTTCTGTGTGTCAATAATGTTCATTCTGTGAGTAACAGTGGAAAAGTAACAGTCATGAGTGAATTGTCACGATATGACTGAATTGGAGTAAATTTGCTGCTATCTCCGCCAGGAAGCGAGCTAGAGCGCTGTAACTGTGGCTATACGCACTTTCATGAAAACACGCTTCTTTGAGGTTTAAAGCTTAGAACGTGAATCTGTGCATGTTTCTGGCCTGGGAACTGCTTCAGACCACTGTGGAAAGCATATATGGTATCGAATGGTCCTTTGTGCATGTATTACCATTGGGAAGTGAATATAAGCTTCTGAAGTGAATATATCCACTTTTTAAAAAACTTTCTTTTTTTTTAGTTCTGTGTGTCAATAATGTTCATTCTGTGAGTAACAGTGGAAAAGTAACAGTCATGAGTGAATTGTCACGATATGACTGAATTGGAGTAAATTTGCTGCTATCTCCGCCAGGAAGCGAGCTAGAGCGCTGAAACTGTGGCTATACGCACTTTCATGAAAACACGCTTCTTTGAGGTTTTAAGCTCGGAACGTGAATCTGTGCATGTTTCTGGCCTGGGAACTGCTTCAGATCACTGTGGAATGCATATGTGGTATCAATTGGTGCAATGTGCTTGTCTTGTCATAGGGAAGTGAATATAAGCTTCTGAAGTGAAAATATCCACTTTTTAAAAATTATATGACTGAATTGGAGTGAATTTGCTGCTATCTCTGTAAGGAAGCGAGCTAGAGCGCTGAAACTGAGGCTATACGCACTTTCAGAACGTGAATCTGTGCATGTTTCTGGCCTGGGAACTGCTTCAGATCACTGTGGAAAGCATATATGGTATCGAATGGTCCTTTGTGCTTGTCTTGTCATAGGGAAGTGAATATAACCTTCTGAAGTGAAAATATCCACTTTTTAAAAAACTTTCTTTTTTTTTAGTTCTGTGTGTCAAAAATGTTCATTCTGTGAGTAACAGTGGAAAAAAAACAGGCATGAGTGAATTGTCACGATATGACTGATTTGGAGTAAATTTGATGCTATCTCCGCCAGGAAGCGAGCTAGAGCGCTGAAACTGTGGCTATACGCACTTGCATGAAAACACGCTTCTTTGAGGTTTTAAGCTCGGAACATGAATCTGTGCATGTTTCTGGCCTGGGAACTGCTTCAGATCACTGTGGAATGCATATTTAGTATCAATTGGTGCAATGTGCTTGTCTTGTCATAGGGAAGTGAATATAAGCTTCTGAAGTGAAAATATCCACTTTTTAAAAAACTTTCTTTTTTTTTAGTTCTGTGTGTCAAAAATGTTCATTCTGTGAGTAACAGTGTGAAAGTGACAAACATGAGTGAATTGTCACGATATGACTGAATTGGAGTAAATTTGCTGCTATCTCCGCCAGGAAGCGAGCTAGAGCGCTGTAACTTTGGCGATACGCACTTTCATGAAAACACGCTTCTTTGAGGTTTGAAGCTCAGAACGTGAATCTGTGCATGTTTCTGGCCTGGGAACTGCTTCAGATCACTGTGGAAAGCATATATGATATCGAATGGTCCTTTGTGCATGTATTGCCATTGGGAAGTGAATATAAGCTTCTGAAGTGAATATATCCACTTTTGAAAAAACTTCCTTTTTTTTTAGTCCTGTGTCAAAAATGAACATTCTGTGAGTAACAGTGGAAAAGTAACAGTCATGAGTGAATTGTCACGATATGACTGAATTGGAGTAAATCTGCTGCTATCTCCGCCAGGAAGCGAGCTAGAGCCCTGAAACTGTGGCTATACGCACTTTCAAGAAAACACGCTTCTTTGAGGTTTTAAGCTCGGAACGTGAATCTGTGCATGCTTCTGGCCTGGGAACTGCTTCAGATCACTGTGGAATGCATATATGGTATCAATTGGTGCAATGTGCTTGTCTTGTCATAGGGAAGTGAATATAAGCTTCTGAAGTGAAAATATCCACTTTTTAAAAAACTTTCTTTTTTTTTTAGTTCTGTGTGTCAAAAATGTTCATTCTGTGAGTAATAGTGGAAAAAAAACAGGCATGAGTGAATTGTCACGATATGACTGATTTGGAGTAAATTTGATGCTATCTCCGCCAGGAAGCGAGCTAGAGCGCTGAAACTGTGGCTATACGCACTTTCATGAAAACACGCTTCTTTGAGCTTTTAATATCGGAACGTGAATCTGTGCATGTTTCTGGCCTGGGAACTGCTTCAGATCACTGTGGAATGCATATATAGTATCAATTGGTGCAATGTGCTTGTCTTGTCATAGGGAAGTGAATATAAGCTTCTGAAGTGAAAATATCCACCTTTTAAAAAACTTTCTTTTTTTTTAGTTCTGTGTGTCAAAAATGTTCATTCTGTGAGTAACAGTGTGAAAGTGACAAACATGAGTGAATTGTCACGATATGACTGAATTGGAGTAAATTTGCTGCTATCTCCGCCAGGAAGCGAGCTAGAGCGCTGTAACTGTGGCTATACGCACTTTCATGAAAACACGCTTCTTTGAGGTTTTAAGCTCAGAACGTGAATCTGTGCATGTTTCTGGCCTGGGAACTGCTTCAGACCACTGTGGAAAGCATATATGGTATCGAATGGTCCTTTGTGCATGTATTACCATTGGGAAGTGAATATAAGCTTCTGAAGTGAATATATCCACTTTTTAAAAAACTTTCTTTTTTTTTAGTTCTGTGTGTCAATAATGTTCATTCTGTGAGTAACAGTGGAAAAGTAACAGTCATGAGTGAATTGTCACGATATGACTGAATTGGAGTAAATTTGCTGCTATCTCCGCCAGGAAGCGAGCTAGAGCGCTGTAACTGTGGCTATACGCACTTTCATGAAAACACGCTTCTTTGAGGTTTTAAGCTCAGAACGTGAATCTGTGCCTGTTTCTGGCCTGGGAACTGCTTCAGATCACTGTGGAAAGCATATATGGTATCGAATGGTCCTTTGTGCATGTATTACCATTGGGAAGTGAACACAAGCTTCTGAAGTGAATATATCCACTTTTTAAAAAACTTTCTTTTTTTTTAGTCCTGTGTCAAAAATGAACATTCTGTGAGTAACAGTGGAAAAGTAACAGTCATGAGTGAATTGTCACGATATGACTGAATTGGAGTAAATCTGCTGCTATCTCCGCCAGGAAGCGAGCTAGAGCCCTGAAACTGTGGCTATACGCACTTTCAAGAAAACACGCTTCTTTGAGGTTTTAAGCTCGGAACGTGAATCTGTGCATGCTTCTGGCCTGGGAACTGCTTCAGATCACTGTGGAATGCATATATGGTATCAATTGGTGCAATGTGCTTGTCTTGTCATAGGGAAGTGAATATAAGCTTCTGAAGTGAAAATATCCACTTTTTAAAAAACTTTCTTTTTTTTTTAGTTCTGTGTGTCAAAAATGTTCATTCTGTGAGTAATAGTGGAAAAAAAACAGGCATGAGTGAATTGTCACGATATGACTGATTTGGAGTAAATTTGATGCTATCTCCGCCAGGAAGCGAGCTAGAGCGCTGAAACTGTGGCTATACGCACTTTCATGAAAACACGCTTCTTTGAGCTTTTAATATCGGAACGTGAATCTGTGCATGTTTCTGGCCTGGGAACTGCTTCAGATCACTGTGGAATGCATATATAGTATCAATTGGTGCAATGTGCTTGTCTTGTCATAGGGAAGTGAATATTAGCTTCTGAAGTGAAAATATCCACCTTTTAAAAAACTTTCTTTTTTTTTAGTTCTGTGTGTCAAAAATGTTCATTCTGTGAGTAACAGTGTGAAAGTGACAAACATGAGTGAATTGTCACGATATGACTGAATTGGAGTAAATTTGCGGCTATCTCCGCCAGGAAGCGAGCTAGAGCGCTGTAACTGTGGCTATACGCACTTTCATGAAAACACGCTTCTTTGAGGTTTTAAGCTCAGAACGTGAATCTGTGCATGTTTCTGGCCTGGGAACTGCTTCAGATCACTGGGCAATGCATATATGGTATCGAATGGTCCTTTGTGCATGTATTGCCATTGGGAAGTGAATATAAGCTTCTGAAGTGAATATATGCACTTTTTAAAAAAACTTCTTTTTTTTTAGTTCAGCGTGTCGAAAATGTTCTTTCTGTGCGTAACTCAGTAGGAAAGTGACAAACATGAGTGAATTGTCATTAGATGACTGAATTGGAGTGAAATTGCTGCTATCTCTGTCAGGAAGCGAGCTAGAGCGCTGAAACTGTGGCTTTATGCACTTTCATGAAAACACGCTTCTTTGAGGTTTTAAGCTCAGAACGTGAATCTGTGCATGTTTCTGGCCTGGGAACTGCTTCAGATCACTGGGCAATGCATATATGGTATCGAATGGTCCTTTGTGCATGGATTGCCATTCGGAAGTGAACACAAGCTTCTGAAGTGAAAATATCTACTTTTTATAAAACTTTGTTTTTTTTTAGTTCTGTGTGTCAAAAATGTTAATTCTGTTAGTAACAGTGGGAAAGTAACAATCATGAGTGAATTGTCAGGATATGACTGAATTGGACTAAATTTGATGCTATCTCTGCCAGGAAGCGAGCTAGAGCGCTGAAACTGTGACGATACGCACTTTCATGAAAACACACTTCTTTGAGGTTTTAAGCTCAGAACGTGAATCTGTGCATGTTTCTGGCTTGGGAACTGCTTCAGATCACTTTGAAATGCATATGTGCTATTGATTGGTCCTTTGGGCATGTATTGCCTTTGGGAAGTGAACACAAGCTTCTGAAGTGAAAATATCTACTTTTTATAAAACGTTCTTTTTTTTTAGTTCTGTGTGTCAAATATGTTCATTCTGTGAGTAACAGTGGGAAAGTGACAAACATGAGTGAATTGTCACTATATGACTGAATTGGATTTAATATGCTGCTATCTCTGTAAGGAAGCGAGCTAGAGCGCTGAAACTGTGGCTATACGCACTTTCATGAAAACACGCTTCTTTGAGGTTTTAAGCTCAGAACGTGAATCTGTGCATGTTTCTGGCCTGGGAACTGCTTCAGATCACTGGGCAATGCATATATGGTATCAAATGGTCCTTTGTGCATGTATTGCCATTGGGAAGTGAATATAAGCTTCTGAAGTGAATATATGCACTTTTTAAAAACTTTCTTTTTTTTTTAGTTCAGAGTGTCAAAAATGTTCATTCTGTGAGTAACTCAGTAGGAAAGTGACAAAAATGAGTGAATTGTCATTATATGACTGAATTGGAGTGAATTTGCTGCTATCTCTGTAAGGAAGCGAGCTAGAGCGCTGAAACTGAGGCTATACGCACTTTCATGAAAACACGCTTCTTTGAGGTTTTAAGCTCAGAACGTGAATCTGTGCATGTTTCTGGCCTGGGAATTGCTTCAGATCACTGTGCTATGCATATATGGTATCGATTGGTGCAATGTGCATGTCTTGCCATAGGGAAGTGAATATAAGCTTCTGAATTTAAAATATTCACTTTTTAAAAAACTTTCTTTTTTTTAGTTCTGTGTGTCAAAAATGTTCATTCTGTGAGTAACAGTGGGAAAGTGAGAAACATGAGTGAATTCTCACTATATGACTGAATTGGAGTGAATATGCTGCTATCTCTGTAAGGAAGCGAGCTAGAGCGCTGAAACTGTGGCTACACGTTTAAGCTCGGAACGTGAATCTGTGCATGCTTCTGGCTTGGGAACTGCTTCAGATCACTGTGGAATGCATATATGGTATCAATTGGTGCAATGTGTTTGTCTTGTCATAGGGAAGTTAATATAAGCTTCTGAAGTGAAAATATCCACATTTTAAAAAACTTTCTTTTTTTTTTAGTTCTGTGTGTCAAAAATGTTCATTCTGTGAGTAAAAGTGTGAAAGTGACAAATATGAGTGAATTGTCACGATATGACTGAATTAAAGTAAATTTGCTGCTATCTCCGCCAGGAAGCGAGCTAGAGCGCTGTAACTGTGGCTATACGCACTTTCATGAAAACACGCTTCTTTGAGGTTTTAAGCTCAGAACGTGAATCTGTGCATGTTTCTGGCCTGGGAACTGCTTCAGATCACTGTGGAAAGCATATATGGTATCGAATGGTCCTTTGTGCATGTATTGCCATTGGGAAGTGAATATAAGCTTCTGAAAAGAATATATCCACTTTTTAAAAAACTTTCTTTTTTTTTAGTTCTGTGTCAAAAATGTTCATTCTGTGAGTAACAGTGGAAAAGTAACAGTCATGAGTGAGTTGTCACGATATGACTGAATTGGAGTTAATTTGCTGCTATCTCCGCCAGGAAGCGAGCTAGAGCCCTGAAACTGTGGTTATACGCACTTTCATGAAAACACACTTCTTTGAGGTTTTAATCTCGTAACGTGAATCTGTGCATGCTTCTGGCCTGGGAACTGCTTCAGATCACTGTGGAATGCATATATGGTATCAATTGGTGCAATGTGCTTGTCTTGTCATAGGGAAGTGAATATAAGCTTCTGAAGTGAAAATATCCACTTTTTAAAAATTATATGACTGAATTAGAGTGAATTTGCTGCTATCTCTGTAAGGAAGCGAGCTAGAGCGCTGAAACTGAGGCTATACGCACTTTCATGAAAACACGCTTCTTTGAGGTTTTATGCTCAGAACGTGAATCTGTGCATGTTTCTGGCCTGGGAATTGCTTCAGATCACTGTGCTATGCATATATGGTATCGATTGGTGCAATGTGCATGTCTTGCCATTGGGAAGTGAATATAAGCTTCTGAATTTAAAATATTCACTTTTTAAAAAACTTTCTTTTTTTCTAGTTCTGTGTGTCAAAAATGGTCATTCTGTGAGTAACAGTGGGAAAGTGAGAAACTTGAGTGAATTCTCACTATATGACTGAATTGGAATGAATATGCTGCCATCTCTGTCAGGAAGCGAGCTACAGCGCTGAAACTGTGGCTATACGTTTAAGCTCGGAACATGAATCTGTGCATGCTTCTGGCCTGGGAACTGCTTCAGATCACTGTGGAATGCATATATGGTATCAATTGGTGCAATGTGTTTGTCTTGTCATAGGGAAGTTAATGTAAGCTTCTGAAGTGAAAATATCCACATTTTAAAAAACTTTCTTTTTTTTTTAGTTCTGTGTGTCAAAAATGTTCATTCTGTGAGTAACAGTGGGAAAGTGACAAACATGAGTGAATTGTCACGATATGACTGAATTGGAGTAAATTTGCTGCTATCTCCGCCAGGAAGCGAGCTAGAGCGCTGTAACTGTGGCTATACGCACTTTCATGAAAACACGCTTCTTTGAGGTTTTAAGCTCAGAACGTGAATCTGTGCATGTTTCTGGCCTGGGAACTGCTTCAGATCACTGTGGAAAGCATATATGGTGTCGAATGGTCCTTTGTGCTTGTCTTGTCATAGGGAAGTGAATATAAGCTTCTGAAGTGAAAATATCCACTTTTTAAAAAACTTTCTTTTTTTTTAGCTCTGTGTGTCAAAAATGTTCATTCTGTGAGTAACAGTGGAAAAAAAACAGGCATGAGTGAATTGTCACGATATGACTGATTTGGAGTAAATTTGATGCTATCTCCGCCAGGAAGCGAGCTAGAGCGCTGAAACTGTGGCTATACGCACTTTCATGAAAACACGCATCTTTGAGGTTTTAAGCTCGGAACGTGAATCTGTGCATGTTTCTGGCCTGGGAACTGCTTCAGATCACTGTGGAATGCATATATAGTATCAATTGGTGCAATGTGCTTGTCTTGTCATAGGGAAGTGAATATAAGCTTCTGAAGTGAAAATATCCACTTTTTAAAAAACTTTCTTTTTTTTTTAGTTCTGTGTGTCAAAAATGTTCATTCTGTGAGTAACAGTGTGAAAGTGACAAACATGAGTGAATTGTCACGATATGACAGAATTGGAGTAAATTTGTTGCTATCTCCGCCAGGAAGCGAGCGAGAGCGCTGTTACTGTGGCTATACGCACTTTCATGAAAACACGCTTCTTTGAGGTTTTAAGCTCAGAACGTGAATCTGTGCATGTTTCTGGCCTGGGAACTGCTTCAGATCACTGTGGAATGCATATATGGTATCAATTGGTGCAATGTGCTTGTCTTGTCATAGGGAAGTGAATATAAGCTTCTGAAGTGAAAATATCCACTTTTTAAAAAACTTTCTTTTTTTTAGTTCTGTGTGTCAAAAATGTTCATTCTGTGAGTAACAGTGTGAAAGTGACAAACATGAGTGAATTGTCACGATATGACTGAATTGGAGTAAATTTGCTGCTATCTCCGCCAGGAAGCGAGCTAGAGCGCTGTAACTGTGGCTATACGCACTTTCATGAAAACACGCTTCTTTGAGGTTTTAAGCTCAGAACGTGAATCTGTGCATGTTTCTGCCCTGGGAACTGCTTCAGATCACTGTGGAAAGCATATATGGTATCGAATTTTGTGCATGTATTGCCATTGGGAAGTGAATATAAGCTTCTGAAGTGAATATATCCACTTTTTAAAAAACTTTCTTTTTTTTTTAGTTCTGTGTGTCAATAATGTTCATTCTGTGAGTAACAGTGGAAAAGTAACAGTCATGAGTGAATTGTCACGATATGACTGAATTGGAGTAAATTTGCTGCTATCTCCGCCAGGAAGCGAGCTAGAGCGCTGAAACTGTGGCTATACGCACTTTCATGAAAACACGCTTCTTTGAGGTTTTAAGCTCGGAACGTGAATCTGTGCATGTTTCTGGCCTGGGAACTGCTTCAGATCACTGTGGAATGCATATATGGTATCAATTGGTGCAATGTGCTTGTCTTGTCATCGGGAAGTGAATATAAGCTTCTGAAGTGAAAATATCCACTTTTTAAAAAACTTTCTTTTTTTTTAGTTCTGTGTGTCAAAAATGTTCATTCTGTGAGTAACAGTGTGAAAGTGACAAACATGAGTGAATTGTCACGATATGACAGAATTGGAGTAAATTTGCTGCTATCTCCGCCAGGAAGCGAGCTAGAGCGCTGTAACTGTGGCTAAACGCACTTTCATGAACACACGCTTCTTTGAGGTTTTAAGCTCAGAACGTGAATCTGTGCATGTTTCTGGCCTGGGAACTGCTTCAGATCACTGTGGAAAGCATATATGGTATCGAATTTTGTGCATGTATTGCCATTGGGAAGTGAATATAAGCTTCTGAAGTGAATATATCCACTTTTTAAAAAACTTTCTTTTTTTTTTAGTTCTGTGTGTCAATAATGTTCATTCTGTGAGTACCAGTGGAAAAGTAACAGTCATGAGTGAATTGTCACGATATGACTGAATTGGAGTAAATTTGCTGCTATGTCCGCCAGGAAGCGAGCTAGAGCGCTGAAACTGTGGCTATACGCACTTTCATGAAAACATGCTTCTTTGAGGTTTTAAGCGCGGAACGTGAATCTGTGCATGTTTCTGGCCTGGGAACTGCTTCAGATCACTGTGGAATGCATATATAGTATCAATTGGTGCAATGTGCTTGTCTTGTCATAGGGAAGTGAATATAAGCTTCTGAAGTGAAAATATCCACTTTTTAAAAAACTTTCTTTTTTTTTAGTTCTGTGTGTCAAAAATGTTCATTCTGTGAGTAACAGTGTGAAAGTGACAAACGTGAGTGAATTGTCACGATATGACAGAATTGGAGTAAATTTGCTGCTATCTCAGCCAGGAAGCGAGCTAGAGCGCTGTAACTGTGGCTATACGCACTTTCATGAAAACACGCCTCTTTGAGGTTTTAAGCTCAGAACGTGAATCTGTGCATGTTTCTGGCCTGGGAACTGCTTCAGATCACTGTGGAAAGCATATATGGTATCGAATGGTCCTTTGTGCATGTATTGCCATTGGGAAGTGAATATAAGCTTCTGAAGTGAATATATCCACTTTTTAAAAAACTTTCTTTTTTTTTAGTTCTGTGTGTCAATAATGTTCATTCTGTGAGTACCAGTGGAAAAGTAACAGTCATGAGTGAATTGTCACGATATGACTGAATTGGAGTAAATTTGCTGCTATGTCCGCCAGGAAGCGAGCTAGAGCGCTGAAACTGTGGCTATACGCACTTTCATGAAAACATGCTTCTTTGAGGTTTTAAGCTCGGAACGTGAATCTGTGCATGTTTCTGGCCTGGGAACTGCTTCAGATCACTGTGGAAAGCATATATGGTATCGAATGGTCCTTTGTGCTTGTCTTGTCATAGGGAAGTGAATATAAGCTTCTGAAGTGAAAATATCCACTTTTTAAAAAACTTTCTTTTTTTTTAGTTCTGTGTGTCAAAAATGTTCATTCTGTGAGTAACAGTGGAAAAAAAACAGGCATGAGTGAATTGTCACGATATGACTGATTTGGAGTAAATTTGATGCTATCTCCGCCAGGAAGCGAGCTAGAGCGCTGAAACTGTGGCTATACGCACTTTCATGAAAACACGCTTCTCTGAGGTTTTAAGCTCGGAACGTGAATCTGTGCATGTTTCTGGCCTGGGAACTGCTTCAGATCACTGTGGAATGCATATATAGTATCAATTGGTGCAATGTGCTTGTCTTGTCATAGGGAAGTGAATATAAGCTTCTGAAGTGAAAATATCCACTTTTTAAAAAACTTTCTTTTTTTTAGTTCTGTGTGTCAAAAATGTTCATTCTGTGAGTAACAGTGTGAAAGTGACAAACATGAGTGAATTGTCACGATATGACTGAATTTGAGTAAATTTGCTGCTATCTCCGCCAGGAAGCGAGCTAGAGCGCTGTAACTGTGGCTATACGCACTTTCATGAAAACACGCTTCTTTGAGGTTTTAAGCTCAGAACGTGAATCTGTGCATGTTTCTGCCCTGGGAACTGCTTCAGATCACTGTGGAAAGCATATATGATATCGAATGGTCCTTTGTGCATGTATTGCCATTGGGAAGTGAATATAAGCTTCTGAAGTGAATATATTCACTTTTTAAAAAACTTTCCTTTTTTTTTAGTTCTGTGTCAATAATGTTCATTCTGTGAGTAACAGTGGAAAAGTAACAGTCATGAGTGAATTGTCACGATATGACTGAATTGGAGTAAATTTGCTGCTATCTCCGCCAGGAAGCGAGCTAGAGCCCTGAAACTGTGGCTATACGCACTTTCATGAAAACACGCTTCTTTGAGGTTTTAAGCTCGGAACGTGAATCTGTGCATGTTTCTGGCCTGGGAACTGCTTCAGATCACTGTGGAATGCATATATAGTATCAATTGGTGCAATGTGCTTGTCTTGTCATAGGGAAGTGAATATAAGCTTCTGAAGTGAAAATATCCACTTTTTAAAAAACTTTCTTTTTTTTAGTTCTGTGTGTCAAAAATGTTCATTCTGTGAGTAACAGTGTGAAAGTGACAAACATGAGTGAATTGTCACGATATGACAGAATTGGAGTAAATTTGCTGCTATCTCCGCCAGGAAGCGAGCTAGAGCGCTGTAACTGTGGCTATACGCACTTTCATGAAAACGCGCTTCTTTGAGGTTTTAAGCTCAGAACGTGAATCTGTGCAGGTTTCTGGCCTGGGAACTGCTTCAGATCACTGTGGAAAGCATATATGGAATCGAATGGTCCTTTGTGCATGTATTGCCATTGGGAAGTGAATATAAGCTTCTGAAGTGAATATATCCACTTTTTAAAAAACTTTCTTTTTTTTTAGTTCTGTGTCAAAAATGTTCATTCTGTGAGTAACAGTGGAAAAGTAACAGTCATGAGTGAATTGTCACGATATGACTGAATTGGAGTAAATTTGCTGCTATCTCCGCCAGGAAGCGAGCTAGAGCGCTGTAACTGTGGCTATACGCACTTTCATGAAAACACACTTCTTTGAGGTTTTAAGCTCAGAACGTGAATCTGTGCATGTTTCTGGCCTGGGAACTGCTTCAGATCATTGTGGAAAGCATATATGGTATCGAATGGTCCTTTGTGCATGTATTGCCATTGGGAAGTGAATATAAGCTTCTGAAGTGAATATATCCACTTTTTAAAAAACTTTCTTTTTTTTTTAGTTCTGTGTGTCAATAATGTTCATTCTGTGAGTAACAGTGGAAAAGTAACAGTCATGAGTGAATTGTCACGATATGACTGAATTGGAGTGAATTTGCTGCTATCTCCGCCAGGAAGCGAGCTAGATCGCTGAAACTGTGGCTATACGCACTTTCATGAAAACACGCTTCTTTGAGGTTTTAAGCTCGGAACGTGAATCTGTGCATGTTTCTGGCCTGGGAACTGCTTCAGATCACTGTGGAATGCATATATGGTATCAATTGGTGCAATGTGCTTGTCTTGTCATAGGGAAGTGAATATAAGCTTCTGAAGTGAAAATATCCACTTTTTAAAAAACTTTCTTTTTTTTTAGTTCTGTGTGTCAAAAATGTTCATTCTGTGAGTAACAGTGTGAAAGTGACAAACATGAGTGAATTGTCACGATATGACAGAATTGGAGTAAATTTGCTGCTATCTCCGCCAGGAAGCGAGCTAGAGCGCTGTAACTGTGGCTATACGCACTTTCATGAAAACACGCTTCTTTGAGGTTTTAAGCTCAGAACGTGAATCTGTGCATGTTTCTGGCCTGGGAACTGCTTCAGACCACTGTGGAAAGCATATATGGTATCGAATGGTCCTTTGTGCATGTATTGCCATTGGGAAGTGAATATAAGCTTCTGAAGTGAATATATCCACTTTTTAAAAAACTTTCTTTTTTTTTAGTTCTGTGTGTCAATAATGTTCATTCTGTGAGTAACAGTGGAAAAGTAACAGTCATGAGTGAATTGTCACGATATGACTGAATTGGAGTAAATTTGCTGCTATCTCCGCCAGGAAGCGAGCTAGAGCGCTGAAACTGTGGCTATACGCACTTTCATGAAAACACGCTTCTTTGAGGTTTTAAGCTCGGAATGTGAATCTGTGCATGTTTCTGGCCTGGGAACTGCTTCAGATCACTGTGGAATGCATATATGGTATCAATTGGTGCAATGTGCTTGTCTTGTCATAGGGAAGTGAATATAAGCTTCTGAAGTGAAAATATCCACTTTTTAAAAATTATATGACTGAATTGGAGTGAATTTGCTGCTATCTCTGTAAGGAAGCGAGCTAGAGCGCTGAAACTGAGGCTATACGCACTTTCAGAACGTGAATCTGTGCATGTTTCTGGCCTGGGAGTTGCTCACTGTGGAAGGCATATATGGTATCGATTGGTGCAATGTGCATGTCTTGCCATAGGGAAGTGAATATAAGCTTCTGAATTTAAAATATTCACTTTTTAAAAAACTTTCTTTTTGTTTAGTTCTGTTTGTCAAAAATGTTCATTCTGTGAGTAACAGTGGGAAAGTGAGAAACATGAGTGAATTCTCACTATATGACTGAATTGGAGTGAATATGCTGCTATCTCTGTAAGGAAGCGAGCTAGAGCACTGAAACTGTGGCTATACGTTTCAGCTCGGAACGTGAATCTGTGCATGCTTCTGGCCTGGGAACTGCTTCAGATCACTGTGGAATGCATATATGGTATCAATTGGTGCAATGTGTTTGTCTTGTCATAGGGAAGTTAATATAAGCTTCTGAAGTGAAAATATCCACATTTTAAAAAACTTTCTTTCTTTTTTAGTTCTGTGTGTCAAAACTGTTCATTCTGTGAGTAACAGTGGGAAAGTGACAAACATGAGTGAATTGCTACGATATGACTGAATTGGAGTAAATTTGCTGCTATCTCCGCCAGGAAGCGAGCTAGAGCCCTGAAACTGTGGCTATACGCACTTTCATGAAAACACACTTCTTTGAGGTTTTAATCTCGGAACGTGAATCTGTGCATGCTTCTGGCCTGGGAACTGCTTCAGATCACTGTGGAATGCATATATGGTATCAATTGGTGCAATGTGCTTGTCTTGTCATAGGGAAGTGAATATAAGCTTCTGAAGTGAAAATATCCACTTTTTAAAAAACTTTCTTTTTTTTGTAGTTCTGTGTGTCAAAAATGTTCATTCTTTGAGTAATAGTGGAAAAAAAACAGGCATGAGTGAATTGTCACGATATGACTGATTTGGAGTAAATTTGATGCTATCTCCGCCAGGAAGCGACCTAGAGCGCTGAAACTGTGGCTATACGCACTTTCATGAAAACACGCTTCTTTGAGGTTTTAAGCTCGGAACGTGAATCTGTGCATGTTTCTGGCCTGGGAACTGCTTCAGATCACTGTGGAAAGCATATATGGTATCGAATGGTCCTTTGTGCATGTATTGCCATTGGGAAGTGAATATAAGCTTCTGAAGTGAATATATCCACTTTTTAAAAAACTTTCTTTTTTTTTTTAGTTCTGTGTGTCAATAATGTTCATTCTGTGAGTAACAGTGGAAAAGTAACAGTCATGAGTGAATTGTCACGATATGACTAAATTGGAGTAAATTTGCTGCTATCTCCGCCAGGAAGCAGCTAGAGCGCTGAAACTGTGGCTATACGCACTTTCATGAAAACACGCTTCTTTGAGGTTTTAAGCTCGGAACGTGAATCTGTGCATGTTTCTGGCCTGGGAACTGCTTCAGATCACTGTGGAATGCATATATAGTATCAATCGGTGCAATGTGCTTGTCTTGTCATAGGGAAGTGAATATAAGCTTCTGAAGTGAAAATATCCACTTTTTAAAAAACTTTCTTTTTTTTTAGTTCTGTGTGTCAAAAATGTTCATTCTGTGAGTAACAGTGGGAAAGTGACAAACATGAGTGAATTGCTACGATATGACTGAATTGGAGTAAATTTGCTGCTATCTCCGCCAGGAAGCGAGCAAGAGCGCTGTAACTGTGGCTATACGCACTTTCATGAAAACACGCTTCTTTGAGGTTTTAAGCTCAGAACGTGAATCTGTGCATGTTTCTGGCCTGGGAACTGCTTCAGATCACTGTGGAATGCATATATGGTATCAATTGGTGCAATGTGCTTGTCTTGTCATAGGGAAGTGAATATAAGCTTCTGAAGTGAAAATATCCACTTTTTAAAAAACTTTCTTTTTTTTTAGTTCTGTGTGTCAAAAATGTTCATTCTTTGAGTAATAGTGGAAAAAAAACAGGCATGAGTGAATTGTCACGATATGACTGATTTGGAGTAAATTTGATGCGATCTCCGGCAGGAAGCGAGCTAGAGCGCTGAAACTGTGGCTATATGCACTTTCATGAAAACACGCTTCTTTGAGGTTTTAAGCTCGGAACGTGAATCTGTGCATGTTTCTGGCCTGGGAACTGCTTCAGATCACTGTGGAAAGCATATATGGTATCGAATGGTCCTTTGTGCATGTATTGCCATTGGGAAGTGAATATAAGCTTCTGAAGTGAATATATCCACTTTTTAAAAAACTTTCTTTTTTTTTTTAGTTCTGTGTGTCAATAATGTTCATTCTGTGAGTAACAGTGGAAAAGTAACAGTCATGAGTGAATTGTCACGATATGACTAAATTGGAGTAAATTTGCTGCTCTCTCCGCCAGGAAGCGAGCTAGAGCGCTGTAACTGTGGCTATACGCACTTTCATGAAAACACGCTTCTTTGAGGTTTTAAGCTCGGAACGTGAATCTGTGCATGTTTCTGGCCTGGGAACTGCTTCAGATCACTGTGGAATGCATATATGGTATCAATTGGTGCAATGTGCTTGTCTTGTCATAGGGAAGTGAATATAAGCTTCTGAAGTGAAAATATCCACTTTTTAAAAAACTTTCTTTTTTTTTAGTTCTGTGTGTCAAAAATGTTCATTCTGTGAGTAACAGTGTGAAAGTGACAAACATGAGTGAATTGTCACGATATGACAGAATTGGAGTAAATTTGCTGCTATCTCCGCCAGGAAGCGAGCTAGAGCGCTGTAACTGTGGCTATACGCACTTTCATGAAAACACACTTCTTTGAGGTTTTAAGCTCAGAACGTGAATCTGTGCATGTTTCTGGCCTGGGAACTGCTTCAGATCATTGTGGAAAGCATATATGGTATCGAATGGTCCTTTGTGCATGTATTGCCATTGGGAAGTGAATATAAGCTTCTGAAGTGAATATATCCACTTTTTAAAAAACTTTCTTTTTTTTTTTTAGTTTTGTGTGTCAATAATGTTCATTCTGTGAGTAACAGTGGAAAAGTAACAGTCATGAGTGAATTGTCACGATATGACTGAATTGGAGTAAATTTGCTGCTATCTCCGCCAGGAAGCGAGCTAGAGCGCTGAAACTGTGGCTATACGCACTTTCATGAAAACACGCTTCTTTGCGGTTTTAAGCTCGGAACGTGAATCTGTGCATGTTTCTGGCCTGAGAACTGCTTCAGATCACTGTGGAATGCATATATGGTATCAATTGGTGCAATGTGCTTGTCTTGTCATAGGGAAGTGAATATAAGCTTCTGAAGTGAAAATATCCACTTTTTAAAAAACTTTCTTTTTTTTTAGTTCTGTGTGTCAAAAATGTTCATTCTGTGAGTAACAGTGTGAAAGTGACAAACATGAGTGAATTGTCACGATATGACAGAATTGGAGTAAATTTGCTGCTCTCTCCGCCAGGAAGCGAGCTAGAGCGCTGTAACTGTGGCTATACGCACTTTCATGAAAACACGCTTCTTTGAGGTTTTAAGCTCGGAACGTGAATCTGTGCATGTTTCTGGCCTGGGAACTGCTTCAGATCACTGTGGAATGCATATATGGTATCAATTGGTGCAATGTCCTTGTCTTGTCATAGGGAAGTGAATATAAGCTTCTGAAGTGAAAATATCCACTTTTTAAAAAACTTTCTTTTTTTTTAGTTCTGTGTGTCAAAAATTTTCATTCTGTGAGTAACAGTGTAAAAGTGACAAACATGAGTGAATTGTCACGATATGACAGAATTGGAGTAAATTTGCTGCTATCTCCGCCAGGAAGCGAGCTAGAGCGCTGTAACTGTGGCTATACGCACTTTCATGAAAACACGCTTCTTTGAGGTTTTAAGCTCAGAACGTGAATCTGTGCATGTTTCAGGCCTGGGAACTGCTTCAGATCACTGTGGAATGCATATATGGTATCGAATGGTCCTTTGTGCTTGTCTTGTCATAGGGAAGTGAATATAAGCTTCTGAAGTGAAAATATCCACTTTTTAAAAAACTTTCTTTTTTTTTTTAGTTCTGTGTCAAAAATGTTCATTCTGTGAGTAACAGTGGAAAAAAACAGGCATGAGTGAATTGTCACGATTTGACTGATTTGGAGTAAATTTGATGCTATCTCCGCCAGGAAGCGAGCTAGAGCGCTGAAACTGTGGCTATACGCACTTTCATGAAAACACGCTTCTTTGAGGTTTTAAGCTCGGAACGTGAATCTGTGCATGTTTCTGGCCTGGGAACTGCTTCAGATCACTGTGGAATGCATATATAGTATCAATTGGTGCAATGTGCTTGTCTTGTCATAGGGAAGTGAATATAAGCTTCTGAAGTGAAAATATCCACTTTTTAAAAAACTTTCTTTTTTTTTAGTTCTGTGTGTCAAAAATGTTCATTCTGTGAGTAACAGTGTGAAAGTGACAAACATGAGTGAATTGTCACGATATGACTGAATTGGAGTAAATTTGCTGCTATCTCCGCCAGGAAGCGAGCTAGAGCGCTGTAACTGTGGCTATACGCACTTTCATGAAAACACGCTTCTTTGAGGTTTTAAGCTCAGAACGTGAATCTGTGCATGTTTCTGGCCTGGGAACTGCTTCAGATCACTCTGGAAAGCATATATGATATCGAATGGTCCTTTGTGCATGTATTGCCATTGGGAAGGGAATATAAGCTTCTGAAGTGAATATATCCACTTTTTAAAAAACTTTCTTTTTTTTAAGTTCTGTGTCAAAAATGTTCATTCTGTGAGTCACAGTGGAAAAGTAACAGTCATGAGTGAATTGTCACGATATGACTGAATTGGAGTAAATTTGCTGCCATCTCCGCCAGGAAGCGAGCTAGAGCCCTGAAACTGTGGCTATACGCACTTTCATGAAAACACACTTCTTTGAGGTTTTAATCTCGGAACGTGAATCTGTGCATGCTTCTGGCCTGGGAACTGCTTCAGATCACTGTGGAAAGCATATATGGAATCGAATGGTCCTTTGTGCATGTATTGCCATTGGGAAGTGAATATAAGCTTCTGAAGTGAATATATCCACTTTTTAAAAAACTTTCTTTTTTTTTTAGTTCTGTGTGTCAATAATGTTCATTCTGTGAGTAACAGTGGAAAAGTAACAGTCATGAGTGAATTGTCACGATATGACTAAATTGGAGTAAATTTGCTGCTATCTCCGCCAGGAAGCAGCTAGAGCGCTGAAACTGTGGCTATACGCACTTTCATGAAAACACGCTTCTTTGAGGTTTTAAGCTCGGAACGTGAATCTGTGCATGTTTCTGGCCTGGGAACTGCTTCAGATCACTGTGGAATGCATATATAGTATCAATTGGTGCAATGTGCTTGTCTTGTCATAGGGAAGTGAATATAAGCTTCTGAAGTGAAAATATCCACTTTTTAAAAAACTTTCTTTTTTTTTAGTTCTGTGTGTCAAAAATGTTCATTCTGTGAGTAACAGTGTGAAAGTGACAAACATGAGTGAATTGTCACGATATGACAGAATTGGAGTAAATTTGCTGCTCTCTCCGCCAGGAAGCGAGCTAGAGCGCTGTAACTGTGGCTATACGCACTTTCATGAAAACACGCTTCTTTGAGGTTTTAAGCTCGGAACGTGAATCTGTGCATGTTTCTGGCCTGGGAACTGCTTCAGATCACTGTGGAATGCATATATGGTATCAATTGGTGCAATGTCCTTGTCTTGTCATAGGGAAGTGAATATAAGCTTCTGAAGTGAAAATATCCACTTTTTAAAAAACTTTCTTTTTTTTTAGTTCTGTGTGTCAAAAATTTTCATTCTGTGAGTAACAGTGTAAAAGTGACAAACATGAGTGAATTGTCACGATATGACAGAATTGGAGTAAATTTGCTGCTATCTCCGCCAGGAAGCGAGCTAGAGCGCTGTAACTGTGGCTATACGCACTTTCATGAAAACACGCTTCTTTGAGGTTTTAAGCTCAGAACGTGAATCTGTGCATGTTTCAGGCCTGGGAACTGCTTCAGATCACTGTGGAATGCATATATGGTATCGAATGGTCCTTTGTGCTTGTCTTGTCATAGGGAAGTGAATATAAGCTTCTGAAGTGAAAATATCCACTTTTTAAAAAACTTTCTTTTTTTTTTTAGTTCTGTGTCAAAAATGTTCATTCTGTGAGTAACAGTGGAAAAAAACAGGCATGAGTGAATTGTCACGATTTGACTGATTTGGAGTAAATTTGATGCTATCTCCGCCAGGAAGCGAGCTAGAGCGCTGAAACTGTGGCTATACGCACTTTCATGAAAACACGCTTCTTTGAGGTTTTAAGCTCGGAACGTGAATCTGTGCATGTTTCTGGCCTGGGAACTGCTTCAGATCACTGTGGAATGCATATATAGTATCAATTGGTGCAATGTGCTTGTCTTGTCATAGGGAAGTGAATATAAGCTTCTGAAGTGAAAATATCCACTTTTTAAAAAACTTTCTTTTTTTTTAGTTCTGTGTGTCAAAAATGTTCATTCTGTGAGTAACAGTGTGAAAGTGACAAACATGAGTGAATTGTCACGATATGACTGAATTGGAGTAAATTTGCTGCTATCTCCGCCAGGAAGCGAGCTAGAGCGCTGTAACTGTGGCTATACGCACTTTCATGAAAACACGCTTCTTTGAGGTTTTAAGCTCAGAACGTGAATCTGTGCATGTTTCTGGCCTGGGAACTGCTTCAGATCACTCTGGAAAGCATATATGATATCGAATGGTCCTTTGTGCATGTATTGCCATTGGGAAGGGAATATAAGCTTCTGAAGTGAATATATCCACTTTTTAAAAAACTTTCTTTTTTTTAAGTTCTGTGTCAAAAATGTTCATTCTGTGAGTCACAGTGGAAAAGTAACAGTCATGAGTGAATTGTCACGATATGACTGAATTGGAGTAAATTTGCTGCCATCTCCGCCAGGAAGCGAGCTAGAGCCCTGAAACTGTGGCTATACGCACTTTCATGAAAACACACTTCTTTGAGGTTTTAATCTCGGAACGTGAATCTGTGCATGCTTCTGGCCTGGGAACTGCTTCAGATCACTGTGGAAAGCAAAAATGGCATCAATTGGTGCAATGTGCTTGTCTTGTCATAGGGAAGTGAATATAAGCTTCTGAAGGGAAAATATCCACTTTTTAAAAAACTTTCTTTTTTTTTTAGTTCTGTGTGTCAAAAATGTTCATTTTGTGAGTTATAGTGGAAAAAAAACAGGCATGAGTGAATTGTCACGATATGACTGATTTGGAGTAAATTTGAAGCTATCTCCGCCAGGAAGCGACCTAGAGCGCTGAAACTGTGGCTATACGCACTTTCATGAAAACACGCTTCTTTGAGGTTTTAAGCTCGGAACGTGAATCTGTGCATGTTTCTGGCCTGGGAACTGCTTCAGATCACTGTGGAAAGCATATATGGTATCGAATGGTCCTTTGTGCATGTATTGCCATTGGGAAGTGAATATAAGCTTCTGAAGTGAATATATCCACTTTTTAAAAAACTTTCTTTTTTTTTTTAGTTCTGTGTGTCAATAATGTTCATTCTGTGAGTAACAGTGGAAAAGTAACAGTCATGAGTGAATTGTCACGATATGACTAAATTGGAGTAAATTTGCTGCTATCTCCGCCAGGAAGCAGCTAGAGCGCTGAAACTGTGGCTATACGCACTTTCATGAAAACACGCTTCTTTGAGGTTTTAAGCTCGGAACGTGAATCTGTGCATGTTTCTGGCCTGGGAACTGCTTCAGATCACTGTGGAATGCATATATAGTATCAATTGGTGCAATGTGCTTGTCTTGTCATAGGGAAGTGAATATAAGCTTCTGAAGTGAAAATATCCACTTTTTAAAAAACTTTCTTTTTTTTTAGTTCTGTGTGTCAAAAATGTTCATTCTGTGAGTAACAGTGTGAAAGTGACAAACATGAGTGAATTGTCACGATATGACAGAATTGGAGTAAATTTGCTGCTCTCTCCGCCAGGAAGCGAGCTAGAGCGCTGTAACTGTGGCTATACGCACTTTCATGAAAACACGCTTCTTTGAGGTTTTAAGCTCGGAACGTGAATCTGTGCATGTTTCTGGCCTGGGAACTGCTTCAGATCACTGTGGAATGCATATATGGTATCAATTGGTGCAATGTCCTTGTCTTGTCATAGGGAAGTGAATATAAGCTTCTGAAGTGAAAATATCCACTTTTTAAAAAACTTTCTTTTTTTTTAGTTCTGTGTGTCAAAAATTTTCATTCTGTGAGTAACAGTGTAAAAGTGACAAACATGAGTGAATTGTCACGATATGACAGAATTGGAGTAAATTTGCTGCTATCTCCGCCAGGAAGCGAGCTAGAGCGCTGTAACTGTGGCTATACGCACTTTCATGAAAACACGCTTCTTTGAGGTTTTAAGCTCAGAACGTGAATCTGTGCATGTTTCAGGCCTGGGAACTGCTTCAGATCACTGTGGAATGCATATATGGTATCGAATGGTCCTTTGTGCTTGTCTTGTCATAGGGAAGTGAATATAAGCTTCTGAAGTGAAAATATCCACTTTTTAAAAAACTTTCTTTTTTTTTTTAGTTCTGTGTCAAAAATGTTCATTCTGTGAGTAACAGTGGAAAAAAACAGGCATGAGTGAATTGTCACGATTTGACTGATTTGGAGTAAATTTGATGCTATCTCCGCCAGGAAGCGAGCTAGAGCGCTGAAACTGTGGCTATACGCACTTTCATGAAAACACGCTTCTTTGAGGTTTTAAGCTCGGAACGTGAATCTGTGCATGTTTCTGGCCTGGGAACTGCTTCAGATCACTGTGGAATGCATATATAGTATCAATTGGTGCAATGTGCTTGTCTTGTCATAGGGAAGTGAATATAAGCTTCTGAAGTGAAAATATCCACTTTTTAAAAAACTTTCTTTTTTTTTAGTTCTGTGTGTCAAAAATGTTCATTCTGTGAGTAACAGTGTGAAAGTGACAAACATGAGTGAATTGTCACGATATGACTGAATTGGAGTAAATTTGCTGCTATCTCCGCCAGGAAGCGAGCTAGAGCGCTGTAACTGTGGCTATACGCACTTTCATGAAAACACGCTTCTTTGAGGTTTTAAGCTCAGAACGTGAATCTGTGCATGTTTCTGGCCTGGGAACTGCTTCAGATCACTCTGGAAAGCATATATGATATCGAATGGTCCTTTGTGCATGTATTGCCATTGGGAAGGGAATATAAGCTTCTGAAGTGAATATATCCACTTTTTAAAAAACTTTCTTTTTTTTAAGTTCTGTGTCAAAAATGTTCATTCTGTGAGTCACAGTGGAAAAGTAACAGTCATGAGTGAATTGTCACGATATGACTGAATTGGAGTAAATTTGCTGCCATCTCCGCCAGGAAGCGAGCTAGAGCCCTGAAACTGTGGCTATACGCACTTTCATGAAAACACACTTCTTTGAGGTTTTAATCTCGGAACGTGAATCTGTGCATGCTTCTGGCCTGGGAACTGCTTCAGATCACTGTGGAAAGCAAAAATGGCATCAATTGGTGCAATGTGCTTGTCTTGTCATAGGGAAGTGAATATAAGCTTCTGAAGGGAAAATATCCACTTTTTAAAAAACTTTCTTTTTTTTTTAGTTCTGTGTGTCAAAAATGTTCATTTTGTGAGTTATAGTGGAAAAAAAACAGGCATGAGTGAATTGTCACGATATGACTGATTTGGAGTAAATTTGAAGCTATCTCCGCCAGGAAGCGACCTAGAGCGCTGAAACTGTGGCTATACGCACTTTCATGAAAACACGCTTCTTTGAGGTTTTAAGCTCGGAACGTGAATCTGTGCATGTTTCTGGCCTGGGAACTGCTTCAGATCACTGTGGAAAGCATATATGGTATCGAATGGTCCTTTGTGCATGTATTGCCATTGGGAAGTGAATATAAGCTTCTGAAGTGAATATATCCACTTTTTAAAAAACTTTCTTTTTTTTTAGTTCTGTGTGTCAATAATGTTCATTCTGTGAGTACCAGTGGAAAAGTAACAGTCATGAGTGAATTGTCACGATATGACTGAATTGGAGTAAATTTGCTGCTATGTCCGCCAGGAAGCGAGCTAGAGCGCTGAAACTGTGGCTATACGCACTTTCATGAAAACATGCTTCTTTGAGGTTTTAAGCTCGGAACGTGAATCTGTGCATGTTTCTGGCCTGGGAACTGCTTCAGATCACTGTGGAAAGCATATATGGTATCGAATGGTCCTTTGTGCTTGTCTTGTCATAGGGAAGTGAATATAAGCTTCTGAAGTGAAAATATCCACTTTTTAAAAAACTTTCTTTTTTTTTAGTTCTGTGTGTCAAAAATGTTCATTCTGTGAGTAACAGTGGAAAAAAAACAGGCATGAGTGAATTGTCACGATATGACTGATTTGGAGTAAATTTGATGCTATCTCCGCCAGGAAGCGAGCTAGAGCGCTGAAACTGTGGCTATACGCACTTTCATGAAAACACGCTTCTCTGAGGTTTTAAGCTCGGAACGTGAATCTGTGCATGTTTCTGGCCTGGGAACTGCTTCAGATCACTGTGGAATGCATATATAGTATCAATTGGTGCAATGTGCTTGTCTTGTCATAGGGAAGTGAATATAAGCTTCTGAAGTGAAAATATCCACTTTTTAAAAAACTTTCTTTTTTTTAGTTCTGTGTGTCAAAAATGTTCATTCTGTGAGTAACAGTGTGAAAGTGACAAACATGAGTGAATTGTCACGATATGACTGAATTGGAGTAAATTTGCTGCTATCTCCGCCAGGAAGCGAGCTAGAGCGCTGTAACTGTGGCTATACGCACTTTCATGAAAACACGCTTCTTTGAGGTTTTAAGCTCAGAACGTGAATCTGTGCATGTTTCTGCCCTGGGAACTGCTTCAGATCACTGTGGAAAGCATATATGATATCGAATGGTCCTTTGTGCATGTATTGCCATTGGGAAGTGAATATAAGCTTCTGAAGTGAATATATTCACTTTTTAAAAAACTTTCTTTTTTTTTTTAGTTCTGTGTCAATAATGTTCATTCTGTGAGTAACAGTGGAAAAGTAACAGTCATGAGTGAATTGTCACGATATGACTGAATTGGAGTAAATTTGCTGCTATCTCCGCCAGGAAGCGAGCTAGAGCCCTGAAACTGTGGCTATACGCACTTTCATGAAAACACGCTTCTTTGAGGTTTTAAGCTCGGAACGTGAATCTGTGCATGTTTCTGGCCTGGGAACTGCTTCAGATCACTGTGGAATGCATATATAGTATCAATTGGTGCAATGTGCTTGTCTTGTCATAGGGAAGTGAATATAAGCTTCTGAAGTGAAAATATCCACTTTTTAAAAAACTTTCTTTTTTTTAGTTCTGTGTGTCAAAAATGTTCATTCTGTGAGTAACAGTGTGAAAGTGACAAACATGAGTGAATTGTCACGATATGACAGAATTGGAGTAAATTTGCTGCTATCTCCGCCAGGAAGCGAGCTAGAGCGCTGTAACTGTGGCTATACGCACTTTCATGAAAACGCGCTTCTTCGAGGTTTTAAGCTCAGAACGTGAATCTGTGCAGGTTTCTGGCCTGGGAACTGCTTCAGATCACTGTGGAAAGCATATATGGAATCGAATGGTCCTTTGTGCATGTATTGCCATTGGGAAGTGAATATAAGCTTCTGAAGTGAATATATCCACTTTTTAAAAAACTTTCTTTTTTTTTAGTTCTGTGTCAAAAATGTTCATTCTGTGAGTAACAGTGGAAAAGTAACAGTCATGAGTGAATTGTCACGATATGACTGAATTGGAGTAAATTTGCTGCTATCTCCGCCAGGAAGCGAGCTAGAGCGCTGTAACTGTGGCTATACGCACTTTCATGAAAACACACTTCTTTGAGGTTTTAAGCTCAGAACGTGAATCTGTGCATGTTTCTGGCCTGGGAACTGCTTCAGATCATTGTGGAAAGCATATATGGTATCGAATGGTCCTTTGTGCATGTATTGCCATTGGGAAGTGAACATAAGCTTCTGAAGTGAATATATCCACTTTTTAAAAAACTTTCTTTTTTTTTTTAGTTCTGTGTGTCAATAATGTTCATTCTGTGAGTAACAGTGGAAAAGTAACAGTCATGAGTGAATTGTCACGATATGACTGAATTGGAGTGAATTTGCTGCTATCTCCGCCAGGAAGCGAGCTAGATCGCTGAAACTGTGGCTATACGCACTTTCATGAAAACACGCTTCTTTGAGGTTTTAAGCTCGGAACGTGAATCTGTGCATGTTTCTGGCCTGGGAACTGCTTCAGATCACTGTGGAATGCATATATGGTATCAATTGGTGCAATGTGCTTGTCTTGTCATAGGGAAGTGAATATAAGCTTCTGAAGTGAAAATATCCACTTTTTAAAAAACTTTCTTTTTTTTTAGTTCTGTGTGTCAAAAATGTTCATTCTGTGAGTAACAGTGTGAAAGTGACAAACATGAGTGAATTGTCACGATATGACTGAATTGGAGTAAATTTGCTGCTATCTCCGCCAGGAAGCGAGCTAGAGCGCTGTAACTGTGGCTATACGCACTTTCATGAAAACACGCTTCTTTGAGGTTTTAAGCTCAGAACGTGAATCTGTGCATGTTTCTGGCCTGGGAACTGCTTCAGATCACTCTGGAAAGCATATATGATATCGAATGGTCCTTTGTGCATGTATTGCCATTGGGAAGGGAATATAAGCTTCTGAAGTGAATATATCCACTTTTTAAAAAACTTTCTTTTTTTTAAGTTCTGTGTCAAAAATGTTCATTCTGTGAGTCACAGTGGAAAAGTAACAGTCATGAGTGAATTGTCACGATATGACTGAATTGGAGTAAATTTGCTGCCATCTCCGCCAGGAAGCGAGCTAGAGCCCTGAAACTGTGGCTATACGCACTTTCATGAAAACACACTTCTTTGAGGTTTTAATCTCGGAACGTGAATCTGTGCATGCTTCTGGCCTGGGAACTGCTTCAGATCACTGTGGAAAGCAAAAATGGCATCAATTGGTGCAATGTGCTTGTCTTGTCATAGGGAAGTGAATATAAGCTTCTGAAGGGAAAATATCCACTTTTTAAAAAACTTTCTTTTTTTTTTAGTTCTGTGTGTCAAAAATGTTCATTTTGTGAGTTATAGTGGAAAAAAAACAGGCATGAGTGAATTGTCACGATATGACTGATTTGGAGTAAATTTGAAGCTATCTCCGCCAGGAAGCGACCTAGAGCGCTGAAACTGTGGCTATACGCACTTTCATGAAAACACGCTTCTTTGAGGTTTTAAGCTCGGAACGTGAATCTGTGCATGTTTCTGGCCTGGGAACTGCTTCAGATCACTGTGGAAAGCATATATGGTATCGAATGGTCCTTTGTGCATGTATTGCCATTGGGAAGTGAATATAAGCTTCTGAAGTGAATATATCCACTTTTTAAAAAACTTTCTTTTTTTTTAGTTCTGTGTGTCAATAATGTTCATTCTGTGAGTACCAGTGGAAAAGTAACAGTCATGAGTGAATTGTCACGATATGACTGAATTGGAGTAAATTTGCTGCTATGTCCGCCAGGAAGCGAGCTAGAGCGCTGAAACTGTGGCTATACGCACTTTCATGAAAACATGCTTCTTTGAGGTTTTAAGCTCGGAACGTGAATCTGTGCATGTTTCTGGCCTGGGAACTGCTTCAGATCACTGTGGAAAGCATATATGGTATCGAATGGTCCTTTGTGCTTGTCTTGTCATAGGGAAGTGAATATAAGCTTCTGAAGTGAAAATATCCACTTTTTAAAAAACTTTCTTTTTTTTTAGTTCTGTGTGTCAAAAATGTTCATTCTGTGAGTAACAGTGGAAAAAAAACAGGCATGAGTGAATTGTCACGATATGACTGATTTGGAGTAAATTTGATGCTATCTCCGCCAGGAAGCGAGCTAGAGCGCTGAAACTGTGGCTATACGCACTTTCATGAAAACACGCTTCTCTGAGGTTTTAAGCTCGGAACGTGAATCTGTGCATGTTTCTGGCCTGGGAACTGCTTCAGATCACTGTGGAATGCATATATAGTATCAATTGGTGCAATGTGCTTGTCTTGTCATAGGGAAGTGAATATAAGCTTCTGAAGTGAAAATATCCACTTTTTAAAAAACTTTCTTTTTTTTAGTTCTGTGTGTCAAAAATGTTCATTCTGTGAGTAACAGTGTGAAAGTGACAAACATGAGTGAATTGTCACGATATGACTGAATTGGAGTAAATTTGCTGCTATCTCCGCCAGGAAGCGAGCTAGAGCGCTGTAACTGTGGCTATACGCACTTTCATGAAAACACGCTTCTTTGAGGTTTTAAGCTCAGAACGTGAATCTGTGCATGTTTCTGCCCTGGGAACTGCTTCAGATCACTGTGGAAAGCATATATGATATCGAATGGTCCTTTGTGCATGTATTGCCATTGGGAAGTGAATATAAGCTTCTGAAGTGAATATATTCACTTTTTAAAAAACTTTCTTTTTTTTTTTAGTTCTGTGTCAATAATGTTCATTCTGTGAGTAACAGTGGAAAAGTAACAGTCATGAGTGAATTGTCACGATATGACTGAATTGGAGTAAATTTGCTGCTATCTCCGCCAGGAAGCGAGCTAGAGCCCTGAAACTGTGGCTATACGCACTTTCATGAAAACACGCTTCTTTGAGGTTTTAAGCTCGGAACGTGAATCTGTGCATGTTTCTGGCCTGGGAACTGCTTCAGATCACTGTGGAATGCATATATAGTATCAATTGGTGCAATGTGCTTGTCTTGTCATAGGGAAGTGAATATAAGCTTCTGAAGTGAAAATATCCACTTTTTAAAAAACTTTCTTTTTTTTAGTTCTGTGTGTCAAAAATGTTCATTCTGTGAGTAACAGTGTGAAAGTGACAAACATGAGTGAATTGTCACGATATGACAGAATTGGAGTAAATTTGCTGCTATCTCCGCCAGGAAGCGAGCTAGAGCGCTGTAACTGTGGCTATACGCACTTTCATGAAAACGCGCTTCTTTGAGGTTTTAAGCTCAGAACGTGAATCTGTGCAGGTTTCTGGCCTGGGAACTGCTTCAGATCACTGTGGAAAGCATATATGGAATCGAATGGTCCTTTGTGCATGTATTGCCATTGGGAAGTGAATATAAGCTTCTGAAGTGAATATATCCACTTTTTAAAAAACTTTCTTTTTTTTTAGTTCTGTGTCAAAAATGTTCATTCTGTGAGTAACAGTGGAAAAGTAACAGTCATGAGTGAATTGTCACGATATGACTGAATTGGAGTAAATTTGCTGCTATCTCCGCCAGGAAGCGAGCTAGAGCGCTGTAACTGTGGCTATACGCACTTTCATGAAAACACACTTCTTTGAGGTTTTAAGCTCAGAACGTGAATCTGTGCATGTTTCTGGCCTGGGAACTGCTTCAGATCATTGTGGAAAGCATATATGGTATCGAATGGTCCTTTGTGCATGTATTGCCATTGGGAAGTGAACATAAGCTTCTGAAGTGAATATATCCACTTTTTAAAAAACTTTCTTTTTTTTTTTAGTTCTGTGTGTCAATAATGTTCATTCTGTGAGTAACAGTGGAAAAGTAACAGTCATGAGTGAATTGTCACGATATGACTGAATTGGAGTGAATTTGCTGCTATCTCCGCCAGGAAGCGAGCTAGATCGCTGAAACTGTGGCTATACGCACTTTCATGAAAACACGCTTCTTTGAGGTTTTAAGCTCGGAACGTGAATCTGTGCATGTTTCTGGCCTGGGAACTGCTTCAGATCACTGTGGAATGCATATATGGTATCAATTGGTGCAATGTGCTTGTCTTGTCATAGGGAAGTGAATATAAGCTTCTGAAGTGAAAATATCCACTTTTTAAAAAACTTTCTTTTTTTTTAGTTCTGTGTGTCAAAAATGTTCATTCTGTGAGTAACAGTGTGAAAGTGACAAACATGAGTGAATTGTCACGATATGACTGAATTGGAGTAAATTTGCTGCTATCTCCGCCAGGAAGCGAGCTAGAGCGCTGTAACTGTGGCTATACGCACTTTCATGAAAACACGCTTCTTTGAGGTTTTAAGCTCAGAACGTGAATCTGTGCATGTTTCTGGCCTGGGAACTGCTTCAGATCACTCTGGAAAGCATATATGATATCGAATGGTCCTTTGTGCATGTATTGCCATTGGGAAGGGAATATAAGCTTCTGAAGTGAATATATCCACTTTTTAAAAAACTTTCTTTTTTTTAAGTTCTGTGTCAAAAATGTTCATTCTGTGAGTCACAGTGGAAAAGTAACAGTCATGAGTGAATTGTCACGATATGACTGAATTGGAGTAAATTTGCTGCCATCTCCGCCAGGAAGCGAGCTAGAGCCCTGAAACTGTGGCTATACGCACTTTCATGAAAACACACTTCTTTGAGGTTTTAATCTCGGAACGTGAATCTGTGCATGCTTCTGGCCTGGGAACTGCTTCAGATCACTGTGGAAAGCAAAAATGGCATCAATTGGTGCAATGTGCTTGTCTTGTCATAGGGAAGTGAATATAAGCTTCTGAAGGGAAAATATCCACTTTTTAAAAAACTTTCTTTTTTTTTTAGTTCTGTGTGTCAAAAATGTTCATTTTGTGAGTTATAGTGGAAAAAAAACAGGCATGAGTGAATTGTCACGATATGACTGATTTGGAGTAAATTTGAAGCTATCTCCGCCAGGAAGCGACCTAGAGCGCTGAAACTGTGGCTATACGCACTTTCATGAAAACACGCTTCTTTGAGGTTTTAAGCTCGGAACGTGAATCTGTGCATGTTTCTGGCCTGGGAACTGCTTCAGATCACTGTGGAAAGCATATATGGTATCGAATGGTCCTTTGTGCATGTATTGCCATTGGGAAGTGAATATAAGCTTCTGAAGTGAATATATCCACTTTTTAAAAAACTTTCTTTTTTTTTAGTTCTGTGTGTCAATAATGTTCATTCTGTGAGTACCAGTGGAAAAGTAACAGTCATGAGTGAATTGTCACGATATGACTGAATTGGAGTAAATTTGCTGCTATGTCCGCCAGGAAGCGAGCTAGAGCGCTGAAACTGTGGCTATACGCACTTTCATGAAAACATGCTTCTTTGAGGTTTTAAGCTCGGAACGTGAATCTGTGCATGTTTCTGGCCTGGGAACTGCTTCAGATCACTGTGGAAAGCATATATGGTATCGAATGGTCCTTTGTGCTTGTCTTGTCATAGGGAAGTGAATATAAGCTTCTGAAGTGAAAATATCCACTTTTTAAAAAACTTTCTTTTTTTTTAGTTCTGTGTGTCAAAAATGTTCATTCTGTGAGTAACAGTGGAAAAAAAACAGGCATGAGTGAATTGTCACGATATGACTGATTTGGAGTAAATTTGATGCTATCTCCGCCAGGAAGCGAGCTAGAGCGCTGAAACTGTGGCTATACGCACTTTCATGAAAACACGCTTCTCTGAGGTTTTAAGCTCGGAACGTGAATCTGTGCATGTTTCTGGCCTGGGAACTGCTTCAGATCACTGTGGAATGCATATATAGTATCAATTGGTGCAATGTGCTTGTCTTGTCATAGGGAAGTGAATATAAGCTTCTGAAGTGAAAATATCCACTTTTTAAAAAACTTTCTTTTTTTTAGTTCTGTGTGTCAAAAATGTTCATTCTGTGAGTAACAGTGTGAAAGTGACAAACATGAGTGAATTGTCACGATATGACTGAATTGGAGTAAATTTGCTGCTATCTCCGCCAGGAAGCGAGCTAGAGCGCTGTAACTGTGGCTATACGCACTTTCATGAAAACACGCTTCTTTGAGGTTTTAAGCTCAGAACGTGAATCTGTGCATGTTTCTGCCCTGGGAACTGCTTCAGATCACTGTGGAAAGCATATATGATATCGAATGGTCCTTTGTGCATGTATTGCCATTGGGAAGTGAATATAAGCTTCTGAAGTGAATATATTCACTTTTTAAAAAACTTTCTTTTTTTTTTTAGTTCTGTGTCAATAATGTTCATTCTGTGAGTAACAGTGGAAAAGTAACAGTCATGAGTGAATTGTCACGATATGACTGAATTGGAGTAAATTTGCTGCTATCTCCGCCAGGAAGCGAGCTAGAGCCCTGAAACTGTGGCTATACGCACTTTCATGAAAACACGCTTCTTTGAGGTTTTAAGCTCGGAACGTGAATCTGTGCATGTTTCTGGCCTGGGAACTGCTTCAGATCACTGTGGAATGCATATATAGTATCAATTGGTGCAATGTGCTTGTCTTGTCATAGGGAAGTGAATATAAGCTTCTGAAGTGAAAATATCCACTTTTTAAAAAACTTTCTTTTTTTTAGTTCTGTGTGTCAAAAATGTTCATTCTGTGAGTAACAGTGTGAAAGTGACAAACATGAGTGAATTGTCACGATATGACAGAATTGGAGTAAATTTGCTGCTATCTCCGCCAGGAAGCGAGCTAGAGCGCTGTAACTGTGGCTATACGCACTTTCATGAAAACGCGCTTCTTTGAGGTTTTAAGCTCAGAACGTGAATCTGTGCAGGTTTCTGGCCTGGGAACTGCTTCAGATCACTGTGGAAAGCATATATGGAATCGAATGGTCCTTTGTGCATGTATTGCCATTGGGAAGTGAATATAAGCTTCTGAAGTGAATATATCCACTTTTTAAAAAACTTTCTTTTTTTTTAGTTCTGTGTCAAAAATGTTCATTCTGTGAGTAACAGTGGAAAAGTAACAGTCATGAGTGAATTGTCACGATATGACTGAATTGGAGTAAATTTGCTGCTATCTCCGCCAGGAAGCGAGCTAGAGCGCTGTAACTGTGGCTATACGCACTTTCATGAAAACACACTTCTTTGAGGTTTTAAGCTCAGAACGTGAATCTGTGCATGTTTCTGGCCTGGGAACTGCTTCAGATCATTGTGGAAAGCATATATGGTATCGAATGGTCCTTTGTGCATGTATTGCCATTGGGAAGTGAACATAAGCTTCTGAAGTGAATATATCCACTTTTTAAAAAACTTTCTTTTTTTTTTTAGTTCTGTGTGTCAATAATGTTCATTCTGTGAGTAACAGTGGAAAAGTAACAGTCATGAGTGAATTGTCACGATATGACTGAATTGGAGTGAATTTGCTGCTATCTCCGCCAGGAAGCGAGCTAGATCGCTGAAACTGTGGCTATACGCACTTTCATGAAAACACGCTTCTTTGAGGTTTTAAGCTCGGAACGTGAATCTGTGCATGTTTCTGGCCTGGGAACTGCTTCAGATCACTGTGGAATGCATATATGGTATCAATTGGTGCAATGTGCTTGTCTTGTCATAGGGAAGTGAATATAAGCTTCTGAAGTGAAAATATCCACTTTTTAAAAAACTTTCTTTTTTTTTAGTTCTGTGTGTCAAAAATGTTCATTCTGTGAGTAACAGTGTGAAAGTGACAAACATGAGTGAATTGTCACGATATGACAGAATTGGAGTAAATTTGCTGCTATCTCCGCCAGGAAGCGAGCTAGAGCGCTGTAACTGTGGCTATACGCACTTTCATGAAAACACGCTTCTTTGAGGTTTTAAGCTCAGAACGTGAATCTGTGCATGTTTCTGGCCTGGGAACTGCTTCAGACCACTGTGGAAAGCATATATGGTATCGAATGGTCCTTTGTGCATGTATTGCCATTGGGAAGTGAATATAAGCTTCTGAAGTGAATATATCCACTTTTTAAAAAACTTTCTTTTTTTTTAGTTCTGTGTGTCAATAATGTTCATTCTGTGAGTAACAGTGGAAAAGTAACAGTCATGAGTGAATTGTCACGATATGACTGAATTGGAGTAAATTTGCTGCTATCTCCGCCAGGAAGCGAGCTAGAGCGCTGAAACTGTGGCTATACGCACTTTCATGAAAACACGCTTCTTTGAGGTTTTAAGCTCGGAACGTGAATCTGTGCATGTTTCTGGCCTGGGAACTGCTTCAGATCACTGTGGAATGCATATATGGTATCAATTGGTGCAATGTGCTTGTCTTGTCATAGGGAAGTGAATATAAGCTTCTGAAGTGAAAATATCCACTTTTTAAAAATTATATGACTGAATTGGAGTGAATTTGCTGCTATCTCTGTAAGGAAGCGAGCTAGAGCGCTGAAACTGAGGCTATACGCACTTTCAGAACGTGAATCTGTGCATGTTTCTGGCCTGGGAATTGCTCACTGTGGAAGGCATATATGGTATCGATTGGTGCAATGTGCATGTCTTGCCATAGGGAAGTGAATATAAGCTTCTGAATTTAAAATATTCACTTTTTAAAAAACTTTCTTTTTGTTTAGTTCTGTTTGTCAAAAATGTTCATTCTGTGAGTAACAGTGGGAAAGTGAGAAACATGAGTGAATTCTCACTATATGACTGAATTGGAGTGAATATGCTGCTATCTCTGTAAGGAAGCGAGCTAGAGCACTGAAACTGTGGCTATACGTTTCAGCTCGGAACGTGAATCTGTGCATGCTTCTGGCCTGGGAACTGCTTCAGATCACTGTGGAATGCATATATGGTATCAATTGGTGCAATGTGTTTGTCTTGTCATAGGGAAGTTAATATAAGCTTCTGAAGTGAAAATATCCACATTTTAAAAAACTTTCTTTCTTTTTTAGTTCTGTGTGTCAAAAATGTTCATTCTGTGAGTAACAGTGGGAAAGTGACAAACATGAGTGAATTGCTACGATATGACTGAATTGGAGTAAATTTGCTGCTATCTCCGCCAGGAAGCGAGCTAGAGCCCTGAAACTGTGGCTATACGCACTTTCATGAAAACACACTTCTTTGAGGTTTTAATCTCGGAACGTGAATCTGTGCATGCTTCTGGCCTGGGAACTGCTTCAGATCACTGTGGAATGCATATATGGTATCAATTGGTGCAATGTGCTTGTCTTGTCATAGGGAAGTGAATATAAGCTTCTGAAGTGAAAATATCCACTTTTTAAAAAACTTTCTTTTTTTTGTAGTTCTGTGTGTCAAAAATGTTCATTCTTTGAGTAATAGTGGAAAAAAAACAGGCATGAGTGAATTGTCACGATATGACTGATTTGGAGTAAATTTGATGCTATCTCCGCCAGGAAGCGACCTAGAGCGCTGAAGCTGTGGCTATACGCACTTTCATGAAAACACGCTTCTTTGAGGTTTTAAGCTCGGAACGTGAATCTGTGCATGTTTCTGGCCTGGGAACTGCTTCAGATCACTGTGGAAAGCATATATGGTATCGAATGGTCCTTTGTGCATGTATTGCCATTGGGAAGTGAATATAAGCTTCTGAAGTGAATATATCCACTTTTTAAAAAACTTTCTTTTTTTTTTTAGTTCTGTGTGTCAATAATGTTCATTCTGTGAGTAACAGTGGAAAAGTAACAGTCATGAGTGAATTGTCACGATATGACTAAATTGGAGTAAATTTGCTGCTATCTCCGCCAGGAAGCAGCTAGAGCGCTGAAACTGTGGCTATACGCACTTTCATGAAAACACGCTTCTTTGAGGTTTTAAGCTCGGAACGTGAATCTGTGCATGTTTCTGGCCTGGGAACTGCTTCAGATCACTGTGGAATGCATATATAGTATCAATTGGTGCAATGTGCTTGTCTTGTCATAGGGAAGTGAATATAAGCTTCTGAAGTGAAAATATCCACTTTTTAAAAAACTTTCTTTTTTTTTAGTTCTGTGTGTCAAAAATGTTCATTCTGTGAGTAACAGTGGGAAAGTGACAAACATGAGTGAATTGCTACGATATGACTGAATTGGAGTAAATTTGCTGCTATCTCCGCCAGGAAGCGAGCAAGAGCGCTGTAACTGTGGCTATACGCACTTTCATGAAAACACGCTTCTTTGAGGTTTTAAGCTCAGAACGTGAATCTGTGCATGTTTCTGGCCTGGGAACTGCTTCAGATCACTGTGGAATGCATATATGGTATCAATTGGTGCAATGTGCTTGTCTTGTCATAGGGAAGTGAATATAAGCTTCTGAAGTGAAAATATCCACTTTTTAAAAAACTTTCTTTTTTTTTAGTTCTGTGTGTCAAAAATGTTCATTCTTTGAGTAATAGTGGAAAAAAAACAGGCATGAGTGAATTGTCACGATATGACTTATTTGGAGTAAATTTGATGCTATCTCCGGCAGGAAGCGAGCTAGAGCGCTGAAACTGTGGCTATATGCACTTTCATGAAAACACGCTTCTTTGAGGTTTTAAGCTCGGAACGTGAATCTGTGCATGTTTCTGGCCTGGGAACTGCTTCAGATCACTGTGGAAAGCATATATGGTATCGAATGGTCCTTTGTGCATGTATTGCCATTGGGAAGTGAATATAAGCTTCTGAAGTGAATATATCCACTTTTTAAAAAACTTTCTTTTTTTTTTTAGTTCTGTGTGTCAATAATGTTCATTCTGTGAGTAACAGTGGAAAAGTAACAGTCATGAGTGAATTGTCACGATATGACTAAATTGGAGTAAATTTGCTGCTATCTCCGCCAGGAAGCAGCTAGAGCGCTGAAACTGTGGCTATACGCACTTTCATGAAAACACGCTTCTTTGAGGTTTTAAGCTCAGAACGTGAATCTGTGCATGTTTCTGGCCTGGGAACTGCTTCAGATCACTGTGGAATGCATATATAGTATCAATTGGTGCAATGTGCTTGTCTTGTCATAGGGAAGTGAATATAAGCTTCTGAAGTGAAAATATCCACTTTTTAAAAAACTTTCTTTTTTTTTAGTTCTGTGTGTCAAAAATGTTCATTCTGTGAGTAACAGTGTGAAAGTGACAAACATGAGTGAATTGTCACGATATGACAGAATTGGAGTAAATTTGCTGCTATCTCCGCCAGGAAGCGAGCTAGAGCGCTGTAACTGTGGCTATACGCACTTTCATGAAAACACACTTCTTTGAGGTTTTAAGCTCAGAACGTGAATCTGTGCATGTTTCTGGCCTGGGAACTGCTTCAGATCATTGTGGAAAGCATATATGGTATCGAATGGTCCTTTGTGCATGTATTGCCATTGGGAAGTGAATATAAGCTTCTGAAGTGAATATATCCACTTTTTAAAAAACTTTCTTTTTTTTTTTTAGTTTTGTGTGTCAATAATGTTCATTCTGTGAGTAACAGTGGAAAAGTAACAGTCATGAGTGAATTGTCACGATATGACTGAATTGGAGTAAATTTGCTGCTATCTCCGCCAGGAAGCGAGCTAGAGCGTTGAAACTGTGGCTATACGCACTTTCATGAAAACACGCTTCTTTGAGGTTTTAAGCTCGGAACGTGAATCTGTGCATGTTTCTGGCCTGGGAACTGCTTCAGATCACTGTGGAATGCATATATGGTATCAATTGGTGCAATGTGCTTGTCTTGTCATAGGGAAGTGAATATAAGCTTCTGAAGTGAAAATATCCACTTTTTAAAAAACTTTCTTTTTTTTTAGTTCTGTGTGTCAAAAATGTTCATTCTGTGAGTAACAGTGTGAAAGTGACAAACATGAGTGAATTGTCACGATATGACAGAATTGGAGTAAATTTGCTGCTCTCTCCGCCAGGAAGCGAGCTAGAGCGCTGTAACTGTGGCTATACGCACTTTCATGAAAACACGCTTCTTTGAGGTTTTAAGCTCGGAACGTGAATCTGTGCATGTTTCTGGCCTGGGAACTGCTTCAGATCACTGTGGAATGCATATATGGTATCAATTGGTGCAATGTCCTTGTCTTGTCATAGGGAAGTGAATATAAGCTTCTGAAGTGAAAATATCCACTTTTTAAAAAACTTTCTTTTTTTTTAGTTCTGTGTGTCAAAAATTTTCATTCTGTGAGTAACAGTGTAAAAGTGACAAACATGAGTGAATTGTCACGATATGACAGAATTGGAGTAAATTTGCTGCTATCTCCGCCAGGAAGCGAGCTAGAGCGCTGTAACTGTGGCTATACGCACTTTCATGAAAACACGCTTCTTTGAGGTTTTAAGCTCAGAACGTGAATCTGTGCATGTTTCAGGCCTGGGAACTGCTTCAGATCACTGTGGAATGCATATATGGTATCTAATGGTCCTTTGTGCTTGTCTTGTCATAGGGAAGTGAATATAAGCTTCTGAAGTGAAAATATCCACTTTTTAAAAAACTTTCTTTTTTTTTTTAGTTCTGTGTCAAAAATGTTCATTCTGTGAGTAACAGTGGAAAAAAACAGGCATGAGTGAATTGTCACGATATGACTGATTTGGAGTAAATTTGATGCTATCTCCGCCAGGAAGCGAGCTAGAGCGCTGAAACTGTGGCTATACGCACTTTCATGAAAACACGCTTCTTTGAGGTTTTAAGCTCGGAACGTGAATCTGTGCATGTTTCTGGCCTGGGAACTGCTTCAGATCACTGTGGAATGCATATATAGTATCAATTGGTGCAATGTGCTTGTCTTGTCATAGGGAAGTGAATATAAGCTTCTGAAGTGAAAATATCCACTTTTTAAAAAACTTTCTTTTTTTTTAGTTCTGTGTGTCAAAAATGTTCATTCTGTGAGTAACAGTGTGAAAGTGACAAACATGAGTGAATAGTCACGATATGACTGAATTGGAGTAAATTTGCTGCTATCTCCACCAGGAAGCGAGCTAGAGCGCTGTAACTGTGGCTATACGCACTTTCATGAAAACACGCTTCTTTGAGGTTTCAAGCTCAGAACGTGAATCTGTGCAAGTTTCTGGCCTGGGAACTGCTTCAGATCACTGTGGAAAGCATATATGGTATCGAATGGTCCTTTGTGCATGTATTGCCATTGGGAAGTGAATATAAGCTTCTGAAGTGAATATATCCACTTTTTAAAAAACTTTCTTTTTTTTAAGTTCTGTGTCAAAAATGTTCATTCTGTGAGTCACAGTGGAAAAGTAACAGTCATGAGTGAATTGTCACGATATGACTGAATTGGAGTAAATTTGCTGCCATCTCCGCCAGGAAGCGAGCTAGAGCCCTGAAACTGTGGCTATACGCACTTTCATGAAAACACACTTCTTTGAGGTTTTAATCTCGGAACGTGAATCTGTGCATGCTTCTGGCCTGGGAACTGCTTCAGATCACTGTGGAAAGCAAAAATGGCATCAATTGGTGCAATGTGCTTGTCTTGTCATAGGGAAGTGAATATAAGCTTCTGAAGGGAAAATATCCACTTTTTAAAAAACTTTCTTTTTTTTTTAGTTCTGTGTGTCAAAAATGTTCATTTTGTGAGTTATAGTGGAAAAAAAACAGGCATGAGTGAATTGTCACGATATGACTGATTTGGAGTAAATTTGAAGCTATCTCCGCCAGGAAGCGACCTAGAGCGCTGAAACTGTGGCTATACGCACTTTCATGAAAACACGCTTCTTTGAGGTTTTAAGCTCGGAACGTGAATCTGTGCATGTTTCTGGCCTGGGAACTGCTTCAGATCACTGTGGAATGCATATATAGTATCAATTGGTGCAATGTGCTTGTCTTGTCATAGGGAAGTGAATATAAGCTCCTGAAGTGAAAATATCCACTTTTTAAAAAACTTTCTTTTTTTTAGTTCTGTGTGTCAAAAATGTTCATTCTGTGAGTAACAGTGTGAAAGTGACAAACATGAGTGAATTGTCACGATATGACTGAATTGGAGTAAATTTGCTGCTATCTCCGCCAGGAAGCGAGCTAGAGCGCTGTAACTGTGGCTATACGCACTTTCATAAAAACACGCTTCTTTGAGGTTTTAAGCTCAGAACGTGAATCTGTGCATGTTTCTGCCCTGGGAACTGCTTCAGATCACTGTGGAAAGCATATATGGTATCGAATGGTCCTTTGTGCATGTATTGCCATTGGGAAGTGAATATAAGCTTCTGAAGTGACTATATCCACTTTTTAAAAAACTTTCTTTTTTTTTTAGTTCTGTGTGTCAATAATGTTCATTCTGTGAGTACCAGTGGAAAAGTAACAGTCATGAGTGAATTGTCACGATATGACTGAATTGGAGTAAATTTGCTGCTATGTCCGCCAGGAAGCGAGCTAGAGCGCTGAAACTGTGGCTATACGCACTTTCATGAAAACATGCTTTTTTGAGGTTTTAAGCGCGGAACGTGAATCTGTGCATGTTTCTGGCCTGGGAACTGCTTCAGATCACTGTGGAATGCATATATAGTATCAATTGGTGCAATGTGCTTGTCTTGTCATAGGGAAGTGAATATAAGCTTCTGAAGTGAAAATATCCACTTTTTAAAAAACTTTCTTTTTTTTTAGTTCTGTGTGTCAAAAATGTTCATTCTGTGAGTAACAGAGTGAAAGTGACAAACGTGAGTGAATTGTCACGATATGACAGAATTGGAGTAAATTTGCTGCTATCTCAGCCAGGAAGCGAGCTAGAGCGCTGTAACTGTGGCTATACGCACTTTCATGAAAACACGCCTCTTTGAGGTTTTAAGCTCAGAACGTGAATCTGTGCATGTTTCTGGCCTGGGAACTGCTTCAGATCACTGTGGAAAGCATATATGGTATCGAATGGTCCTTTGTGCATGTATTGCCATTGGGAAGTGAATATAAGCTTCTGAAGTGAATATATCCACTTTTTAAAAAACTTTCTTTTTTTTTAGTTCTGTGTGTCAATAATGTTCATTCTGTGAGTACCAGTGGAAAAGTAACAGTCATGAGTGAATTGTCACGATATGACTGAATTGGAGTAAATTTGCTGCTATGTCCGCCAGGAAGCGAGCTAGAGCGCTGAAACTGTGGCTATACGCACTTTCATGAAAACATGCTTCTTTGAGGTTTTAAGCTCGGAACGTGAATCTGTGCATGTTTCTGGCCTGGGAACTGCTTCAGATCACTGTGGAAAGCATATATGGTATCGAATGGTCCTTTGTGCTTGTCTTGTCATAGGGAAGTGAATATAAGCTTCTGAAGTGAAAATATCCACTTTTTAAAAAACTTTCTTTTTTTTTAGTTCTGTGTGTCAAAAATGTTCATTCTGTGAGTAACAGTGGAAAAAAAACAGGCATGAGTGAATTGTCACGATATGACTGATTTGGAGTAAATTTGATGCTATCTCCGCCAGGAAGCGAGCTAGAGCGCTGAAACTGTGGCTATACGCACTTTCATGAAAACACGCTTCTTTGAGGTTTTAAGCTCGGAACGTGAATCTGTGCATGTTTCTGGCCTGGGAACTGCTTCAGATCACTGTGGATGCATATATAGTATCAATTGGTGCAATGTGCTTGTCTTGTCATAGGGAAGTGAATATAAGCTTCTGAAGTGAAAATATCCACTTTTTAAAAAACTTTCTTTTTTTTTAGTTCTGTGTGTCAAAAATGTTCATTCTGTGAGTAACAGTGTGAAAGTGACAAACATGAGTGAATTGTCACGATATGACTGAATTGGAGTAAATTTGCTGCTATCTCCGCCAGGAAGCGAGCTAGAGCGCTGTAACTGTGGCTATACGCACTTTCATGAAAACACGCTTCTTTGAGGTTTTAAGCTCAGAACGTGAATCTGTGCATGTTTCTGCCCTGGGAACTGCTTCAGATCACTGTGGAAAGCATATATGATATCGAATGGTCCTTTGTGCATGTATTGCCATTGGGAAGTGAATATAAGCTTCTGAAGTGAATATATTCACTTTTTAAAAAACTTTCTTTTTTTTTTTAGTTCTGTGTCAATAATGTTCATTCTGTGAGTAACAGTGGAAAAGTAACAGTCATGAGTGAATTGTCACGATATGACTGAATTGGAGTAAATTTGCTGCTATCTCCGCCAGGAAGCGAGCTAGAGCCCTGAAACTGTGGCTATACGCACTTTCATGAAAACACGCTTCTTTGAGGTTTTAAGCTCGGAACGTGAATCTGTGCATGTTTCTGGCCTGGGAACTGCTTCAGATCACTGTGGAATGCATATATAGTATCAATTGGTGCAATGTGCTTGTCTTGTCATAGGGAAGTGAATATAAGCTTCTGAAGTGAAAATATCCACTTTTTAAAAAACTTTCTTTTTTTTAGTTCTGTGTGTCAAAAATGTTCATTCTGTGAGTAACAGTGTGAAAGTGACAAACATGAGTGAATTGTCACGATATGACAGAATTGGAGTAAATTTGCTGCTATCTCCGCCAGGAAGCGAGCTAGAGCGCTGTAACTGTGGCTATACGCACTTTCATGAAAACGCGCTTCTTTGAGGTGTTAAGCTCAGAACGTGAATCTGTGCAGGTTTCTGGCCTGGGAACTGCTTCAGATCACTGTGGAAAGCATATATGGAATCGAATGGTCCTTTGTGCATGTATTGCCATTGGGAAGTGAATATAAGCTTCTGAAGTGAATATATCCACTTTTTAAAAAACTTTCTTTTTTTTTTTAGTTCTGTGTGTCAATAATGTTCATTCTGTGAGTAACAGTGGAAAAGTAACAGTCATGAGTGAATTGTCACGATATGACTGAATTGGAGTGAATTTGCTGCTATCTCCGCCAGGAAGCGAGCTAGAGCGCTGAAACTGTGGCTATACGCACTTTCATGAAAACATGCTTCTTTGAAGTTTTAAGCTCAGAACGTGAATCTGTGCATGTTTCTGGCCTGGGAACTGCTTCAGATCACTGTGGAAAGCATATATGGTATCGAATGGTCCTTTGTGCATATATTGCCATTGGGAAGTGAATATAAGCTTCTGAAGTGAATATATCCACTTTTTAAAAAACTTTCTTTTTTTTTTAGTTCTGTGTGTCAATAATGTTCATTCTGTGAGTAACAGTGGAAAAGTAACAGTCATGAGTGAATTGTCACGATATGACTGAATTGGAGTATATTTGCTGCTATCTCCGCCAGGACGCGAGCTAGAGCGCTGAAACTGTGGCTATACGCACTTTCATGAAAACACGCTTCTTTGAGGTTTTAAGCTCGGAACGTGAATCTGTGCATGTTTCTGGCCTGGGAACTGCTTCAGATCACTGTGGAATGCATATATAGTATCAATTGGTGCAATGCGCTTGTCTTGTCATAGGGAAGTGAATATAAGCTCCTGAAGTGAAAATATCCACTTTTTAAAAAACTTTCTTTTTTTTTAGTTCTGTGTGTCAAGAATGTTCATTCTGTGAGTAACAGTGTGAAAGTGACAAACATGAGTGAATTGTCACGATATGACAGAATTGGAGTAAATTTGCTGCTATCTCCGCCAGGAAGAGAGCTAGAGCGCTGTAACTGTGGCTATACGCACTTTCATGAAAACACGCTTCTTTGAGGTTTTAAGCTCAGAACGTGAATCTGTGCATGTTTCTGGCCTGGGAACTGCTTCAGACCACTGTGGAAAGCATATATGGTATCGAATGGTCCTTTGTGCATGTATTGCCTTTGGGAAGTGAATATAAGCTTCTGAAGTGAATATATCCACTTTTTAAAAAACTTTCTTTTTTTTTAGTTCTGTGTGTCAATAATGTTAATTCTGTGAGTAACAGTGGAAAAGTAACAGTCATGAGTGAATTGTCACGATATGACTGAATTGGAGTAAATTTGCTGCTATCTCCGCCAGGAAGCGAGCTAGAGCGCTGAAACTGTGGCTATACGCACTTTCATGAAAACACGCTTCTTTGAGGTTTTAAGCTCGGAACGTGAATCTGTGCATGTTTCTGGCCTGGGAACTGCTTCAGATCACTGTGGAATGCATATATGGTATCAATTGGTGCAATGTGCTTGTCTTGTCATAGGAAAGTGAATATAAGCTTCTGAAGTGAAAATATCCACTTTTTAAAAATTATATGACTGAATTGGAGTGAATTTGCTGCTATCTCTGTAAGGAAGCGTGCTAGAGCGCTGAAACTGAGGCTATACGCACTTTCAGAACGTGAATCTGTGCATGTTTCTGGCCTGGGAATTGCTCTTTGTGGAATGCATATATGGTATCGATTGGTGCAATGTCCATGTCTTGCCATAGGGTAGTGAATATAAGCTTCTGAATTTAAAATATTCACTTTTTAAAAAACTTTCTTTTTGTTTAGTTATGTGTGTCAAAAATGCTCATTCTGTGAGTAACAGTGGGAAAGTGAGAAACATAAGTGAATTCTCACTATATGACTGAATTGGAGTGAATATGCTGCTATCTCTGTAAGGAAGCGAGCTAGAGCGCTGAAACTGTGGCTATACGTTTAAGCTCGGAACGTGAATCTGTGCATGCTTCTGGCCTGGGAACTGCTTCAGATCACTGTGGAATGCATATATGGTATCAATTGGTGCAATGTGTTTGTCTTGTCATAGGGAAGTGAATATAAGCTCCTGAAGTGAAAATATCCACTTTTTAAAAAACTTTCTTTTTTTTTTAGTTCTGTGTGTCAAAAATGTTCATTCTGTGAGTAACAGTGGAAAAAAAACAGGCATGAGTGAATTGTCACGATATGACTGATTTGGAGTAAATTTGATGCTATCTCCGCCAGGAAGCGAGCTAGAGCGCTGAAACTGTGGCTATACGCACTTTCATGAAAACACGCTTCTTTGAGGTTTTAAGCTCGGAACGTGAATCTGTGCATGTTTCTGGCCTGGGAACTGCTTCAGATCACTGTGGAATGCATATATAGTATCAATTGGTGCAATGTGCTTGTCTTGTCATTGGGAAGTGAATATAAGCTTCTGAAGTGAAAATATCCACTTTTTAAAAAACTTTCTTTTTTTTTAGTTCTGTGTGTCAAAAATGTTCATTCTGTGAGTAACAGTGTGAAAGTGACAAACATGAGTGAATTGTCACGATATGACTGAATTGGAGTAAATTTGCTGCTATCTCCGCCAGGAAGCGAGCTAGAGCGCTGTAACTGTGGCTATACGCACTTTCATGAAAACACGCTTCTTTGAGGTTTTAAGCTCTGAACGTGAATCTGTGCATGTTTCTGGCCTGGGAACTGCTTCAGATCACTGTGGAAAGCATATATGATATCGAATGGTCCTTTGTGCATGTATTGCCATTGGGAAGTGAATATAAGCTTCTGAAGTGAATATATCCACTTTTGAAAAAACTTTCTTTTTTTTAGTTCTGTGTCAAAAATGTTCATTCTGTGAGTAACAGTGGAAAAGTAACAGTCATGAGTGAATTGTCACGATATGACTGAATTGGAGTAAATTTGCTGCTATCTCCGCCAGGAAGCGAGCTAGAGCCCTGAAACTGTGGCTATACGCACTTTCATGAAAACACGCTTCTTTGAGGTTTTAAGCTCAGAACGTGAATCTGTGCATGTTTCTGGCCTGGGAACTGCTTCAGATCACTGTGGAAAGCATATATGGTATCGAATGGTCCTTTGTGCATGTATTGGCATTGGGAAGTGAATATAAGCTTCTGAAGTGAATATATTCACTTTTTAAAAAACTTTCTTTTTTTTTTTAGTTCTGTGTGTCAATAATGTTCATTCTGTGAGTAACAGTGGAAAAGTAACAGTCATGAGTGAATTGTCACGATATGACTGAATTGGAGTAAATTTGCTGCTATCTCCGCCAGGAAGCGAGCTAGAGCGCTGAAACTGTGGCTATACGCACTTTCATGAAAACACACTTCTTTGAGGTTTTAAGCTCGGAACGTGAATCTGTGCATGTTTCTGGCCTGGGAACTGCTTCAGATCACTGTGGAATGCATATATAGTATCAATTGGTGCAATGTGCTTGTCTTGTCATAGGGAAGTGAATATAAGCTTCTGAAGTGAAAATATCCACTTTTTAAAAAACTTTCTTTTTTTTTAGTTCTGTGTGTCAAAAATGTTCATTCTGTGAGTAACAGTGTGAAAGTGACAAACATGAGTGAATTGTCACGATATGACTGAATTGGAGTAAATTTGCTGCTATCTCCGCCAAGAAGCGAGCTAGAGCGCTGTAACTGTGGCTATACGCACTTTCATGAAAACACGCTTCTTTGAGGTTTTAAGCTCAGAACGTGAATCTGTGCATGTTTCTGGCCTGGGAACTGCTTCAGATCACTGTGGAAAGCATATATGATATCAAATTGTCCTTTGTGCATGTATTGCCATTGGGAAGTGAATATAAGCTTCTGAAGTGAATATATCCACTTTTTAAAAAACTTTCTTTTTTTTTAGTTCTGTGTCAAAAATGTTAATTCTGTGAGTAACAGTGGAAAAGTAACAGTCATGAGTGAATTGTCACGATATGACTGAATTGGAGTAAATTTGCTGCTATCTCCGCCAGGAAGCGAGCTAGAGCGCTGAAACTGTGGCTATACGCACTTTCATGAAAACACGCTTCTTTGAGGTTTTTAGCTCAGAACGTGAATCTGTGCATGTTTCTGGCCTGGGAACTGCTTCAGATCACTGTGGAAAGCATATATGGTATCGAATGGTCCTTTGTGCATGTATTGCCATTGGGAAATGAATATAAGCTTCTGAAGTGAATATATCCACTTTTTAAAAAACTTTCTTTTTTTTTTTAGTTCTGTGTGTCAATAATGTTCATTCTGTGAGTAACAGTGGAAAAGTAACAGTCATGAGTGAATTGTCACGATATGACTGAATTGGAGTAAATTTGCTGCTATCTCCGCCAGGAAGCGAGCTAGAGCGCTGAAACTGTGGCTATACGCACTTTCATGAAAACACGCTTCTTTGAGGTTTTAAGCTCGGAACGTGAATCTGTGCATGTTTCTGGCCTGGGAACTGCTTCAGATCACTGTGGAATGCATATATGGTATCAATTGGTGCAATGTGCTTGTCTTGTCATAGGGAAGTGAATATAAGCTTCTGAAGTGAATATATCCACTTTTTAAAAAACTTTCTTTTTTTTTAGTTCTGTGTGTCAAAAATGTTCATTCTGTGAGTAACAGTGTGAAAGTGACAAACATGAGTGAATTGTCACGATATGACAGAATTGGAGTAGATTTGCTGCTATCTCCGCCAGGAAGCGAGCTAGAGCGCTGTAACTGTGGCTATACGCACTTTCATGAAAACACGCTTCTTTGAGGTTTTAAGCTCAGAACGTGAATCTGTGCCTGTTTCTGGCCTGGGAACTGCTTCAGATCACTGTGGAAAGCATATATGGTATCGAATGGTCCTTTGTGCATGTATTGCCATTGGGAAGTGAATATATGCACTTTTTAAAAAACTTTCTTTTTTTTTTAGTTCTGTGTGTCAATAATGTTCATTCTGTGAGTAACAGTGGAAAAGTAACAGTCATGAGGGAATTGTCACGATATGACTGAATTGGAGTATATTTGCTGCTATCTCCGCCAGGAAGCCAGTTAGAGCGCTGAAACTGTGGCAATACGCACTTTCATGAAAACACGCTTCTATGAGGTTTTAAGCTCGGAACGTGAATCTGTGCATGTTTCTGGCCTGGGAACTGCTTCAGATCACTGTGGAATGCATATATAGTATCAATTGGTGCAATGTGCTTGTCTTGTCATAGGGAAGTGAATATAAGCTTCTGAAGTGAAAATATCCACTTTTTAAAAAACTTTCTTTTTTTTTAGTTCTGTGTGTCAAAAATGTTCATTCTGTGAGTAACAGTGTGAAAGTGACAAACATGAGTGAATTGTCACGATATGACAGAATTGGAGTAGATTTGCTGCTATCTCCGCCAGGAAGCGAGCTAGAGCGCTGTAACTGTGGCTATACGCACTTTCATGAAAACGCGCTTCTTTGAGGTGTTAAGCTCAGAACGTGAATCTGTGCAGGTTTCTGGCCTGGGAACTGCTTCAGATCACTGTGGAAAGCATATATGGAATCGAATGGTCCTTTGTGCATGTATTGCCATTGGGAAGTGAATATAAGCTTCTGAAGTGAATATATCCACTTTTTAAAAAACTTTCTTTTTTTTTTTAGTTCTGTGTGTCAATAATGTTCATTCTGTGAGTAACAGTGGAAAAGTAACAGTCATGAGTGAATTGTCACGATATGACTGAATTGGAGTGAATTTGCTGCTATCTCCGCCAGGAAGCGAGCTAGAGCGCTGAAACTGTGGCTATACGCACTTTCATGAAAACATGCTTCTTTGAAGTTTTAAGCTCAGAACGTGAATCTGTGCATGTTTCTGGCCTGGGAACTGCTTCAGATCACTGTGGAAAGCATATATGGTATCGAATGGTCCTTTGTGCATATATTGCCATTGGGAAGTGAATATAAGCTTCTGAAGTGAATATATCCACTTTTTAAAAAACTTTCTTTTTTTTTTAGTTCTGTGTGTCAATAATGTTCATTCTGTGAGTAACAGTGGAAAAGTAACAGTCATGAGTGAATTGTCACGATATGACTGAATTGGAGTATATTTGCTGCTATCTCCGCCAGGACGCGAGCTAGAGCGCTGAAACTGTGGCTATACGCACTTTCATGAAAACACGCTTCTTTGAGGTTTTAAGCTCGGAACGTGAATCTGTGCATGTTTCTGGCCTGGGAACTGCTTCAGATCACTGTGGAATGCATATATAGTATCAATTGGTGCAATGCGCTTGTCTTGTCATAGGGAAGTGAATATAAGCTCCTGAAGTGAAAATATCCACTTTTTAAAAAACTTTCTTTTTTTTTAGTTCTGTGTGTCAAGAATGTTCATTCTGTGAGTAACAGTGTGAAAGTGACAAACATGAGTGAATTGTCACGATATGACAGAATTGGAGTAAATTTGCTGCTATCTCCGCCAGGAAGAGAGCTAGAGCGCTGTAACTGTGGCTATACGCACTTTCATGAAAACACGCTTCTTTGAGGTTTTAAGCTCAGAACGTGAATCTGTGCATGTTTCTGGCCTGGGAACTGCTTCAGACCACTGTGGAAAGCATATATGGTATCGAATGGTCCTTTGTGCATGTATTGCCTTTGGGAAGTGAATATAAGCTTCTGAAGTGAATATATCCACTTTTTAAAAAACTTTCTTTTTTTTTAGTTCTGTGTGTCAATAATGTTAATTCTGTGAGTAACAGTGGAAAAGTAACAGTCATGAGTGAATTGTCACGATATGACTGAATTGGAGTAAATTTGCTGCTATCTCCGCCAGGAAGCGAGCTAGAGCGCTGAAACTGTGGCTATACGCACTTTCATGAAAACACGCTTCTTTGAGGTTTTAAGCTCGGAACGTGAATCTGTGCATGTTTCTGGCCTGGGAACTGCTTCAGATCACTGTGGAATGCATATATGGTATCAATTGGTGCAATGTGCTTGTCTTGTCATAGGAAAGTGAATATAAGCTTCTGAAGTGAAAATATCCACTTTTTAAAAATTATATGACTGAATTGGAGTGAATTTGCTGCTATCTCTGTAAGGAAGCGTGCTAGAGCGCTGAAACTGAGGCTATACGCACTTTCAGAACGTGAATCTGTGCATGTTTCTGGCCTGGGAATTGCTCTTTGTGGAATGCATATATGGTATCGATTGGTGCAATGTCCATGTCTTGCCATAGGGTAGTGAATATAAGCTTCTGAATTTAAAATATTCACTTTTTAAAAAACTTTCTTTTTGTTTAGTTATGTGTGTCAAAAATGCTCATTCTGTGAGTAACAGTGGGAAAGTGAGAAACATAAGTGAATTCTCACTATATGACTGAATTGGAGTGAATATGCTGCTATCTCTGTAAGGAAGCGAGCTAGAGCGCTGAAACTGTGGCTATACGTTTAAGCTCGGAACGTGAATCTGTGCATGCTTCTGGCCTGGGAACTGCTTCAGATCACTGTGGAATGCATATATGGTATCAATTGGTGCAATGTGTTTGTCTTGTCATAGGGAAGTGAATATAAGCTCCTGAAGTGAAAATATCCACTTTTTAAAAAACTTTCTTTTTTTTTTAGTTCTGTGTGTCAAAAATGTTCATTCTGTGAGTAACAGTGGAAAAAAAACAGGCATGAGTGAATTGTCACGATATGACTGATTTGGAGTAAATTTGATGCTATCTCCGCCAGGAAGCGAGCTAGAGCGCTGAAACTGTGGCTATACGCACTTTCATGAAAACACGCTTCTTTGAGGTTTTAAGCTCGGAACGTGAATCTGTGCATGTTTCTGGCCTGGGAACTGCTTCAGATCACTGTGGAATGCATATATAGTATCAATTGGTGCAATGTGCTTGTCTTGTCATTGGGAAGTGAATATAAGCTTCTGAAGTGAAAATATCCACTTTTTAAAAAACTTTCTTTTTTTTTAGTTCTGTGTGTCAAAAATGTTCATTCTGTGAGTAACAGTGTGAAAGTGACAAACATGAGTGAATTGTCACGATATGACTGAATTGGAGTAAATTTGCTGCTATCTCCGCCAGGAAGCGAGCTAGAGCGCTGTAACTGTGGCTATACGCACTTTCATGAAAACACGCTTCTTTGAGGTTTTAAGCTCTGAACGTGAATCTGTGCATGTTTCTGGCCTGGGAACTGCTTCAGATCACTGTGGAAAGCATATATGATATCGAATGGTCCTTTGTGCATGTATTGCCATTGGGAAGTGAATATAAGCTTCTGAAGTGAATATATCCACTTTTGAAAAAACTTTCTTTTTTTTAGTTCTGTGTCAAAAATGTTCATTCTGTGAGTAACAGTGGAAAAGTAACAGTCATGAGTGAATTGTCACGATATGACTGAATTGGAGTAAATTTGCTGCTATCTCCGCCAGGAAGCGAGCTAGAGCCCTGAAACTGTGGCTATACGCACTTTCATGAAAACACGCTTCTTTGAGGTTTTAAGCTCAGAACGTGAATCTGTGCATGTTTCTGGCCTGGGAACTGCTTCAGATCACTGTGGAAAGCATATATGGTATCGAATGGTCCTTTGTGCATGTATTGGCATTGGGAAGTGAATATAAGCTTCTGAAGTGAATATATTCACTTTTTAAAAAACTTTCTTTTTTTTTTTAGTTCTGTGTGTCAATAATGTTCATTCTGTGAGTAACAGTGGAAAAGTAACAGTCATGAGTGAATTGTCACGATATGACTGAATTGGAGTAAATTTGCTGCTATCTCCGCCAGGAAGCGAGCTAGAGCGCTGAAACTGTGGCTATACGCACTTTCATGAAAACACACTTCTTTGAGGTTTTAAGCTCGGAACGTGAATCTGTGCATGTTTCTGGCCTGGGAACTGCTTCAGATCACTGTGGAATGCATATATAGTATCAATTGGTGCAATGTGCTTGTCTTGTCATAGGGAAGTGAATATAAGCTTCTGAAGTGAAAATATCCACTTTTTAAAAAACTTTCTTTTTTTTTAGTTCTGTGTGTCAAAAATGTTCATTCTGTGAGTAACAGTGTGAAAGTGACAAACATGAGTGAATTGTCACGATATGACTGAATTGGAGTAAATTTGCTGCTATCTCCGCCAAGAAGCGAGCTAGAGCGCTGTAACTGTGGCTATACGCACTTTCATGAAAACACGCTTCTTTGAGGTTTTAAGCTCAGAACGTGAATCTGTGCATGTTTCTGGCCTGGGAACTGCTTCAGATCACTGTGGAAAGCATATATGATATCAAATTGTCCTTTGTGCATGTATTGCCATTGGGAAGTGAATATAAGCTTCTGAAGTGAATATATCCACTTTTTAAAAAACTTTCTTTTTTTTTAGTTCTGTGTCAAAAATGTTAATTCTGTGAGTAACAGTGGAAAAGTAACAGTCATGAGTGAATTGTCACGATATGACTGAATTGGAGTAAATTTGCTGCTATCTCCGCCAGGAAGCGAGCTAGAGCGCTGAAACTGTGGCTATACGCACTTTCATGAAAACACGCTTCTTTGAGGTTTTTAGCTCAGAACGTGAATCTGTGCATGTTTCTGGCCTGGGAACTGCTTCAGATCACTGTGGAAAGCATATATGGTATCGAATGGTCCTTTGTGCATGTATTGCCATTGGGAAATGAATATAAGCTTCTGAAGTGAATATATCCACTTTTTAAAAAACTTTCTTTTTTTTTTTAGTTCTGTGTGTCAATAATGTTCATTCTGTGAGTAACAGTGGAAAAGTAACAGTCATGAGTGAATTGTCACGATATGACTGAATTGGAGTAAATTTGCTGCTATCTCCGCCAGGAAGCGAGCTAGAGCGCTGAAACTGTGGCTATACGCACTTTCATGAAAACACGCTTCTTTGAGGTTTTAAGCTCGGAACGTGAATCTGTGCATGTTTCTGGCCTGGGAACTGCTTCAGATCACTGTGGAATGCATATATGGTATCAATTGGTGCAATGTGCTTGTCTTGTCATAGGGAAGTGAATATAAGCTTCTGAAGTGAATATATCCACTTTTTAAAAAACTTTCTTTTTTTTTAGTTCTGTGTGTCAAAAATGTTCATTCTGTGAGTAACAGTGTGAAAGTGACAAACATGAGTGAATTGTCACGATATGACAGAATTGGAGTAGATTTGCTGCTATCTCCGCCAGGAAGCGAGCTAGAGCGCTGTAACTGTGGCTATACGCACTTTCATGAAAACACGCTTCTTTGAGGTTTTAAGCTCAGAACGTGAATCTGTGCCTGTTTCTGGCCTGGGAACTGCTTCAGATCACTGTGGAAAGCATATATGGTATCGAATGGTCCTTTGTGCATGTATTGCCATTGGGAAGTGAATATATGCACTTTTTAAAAAACTTTCTTTTTTTTTTAGTTCTGTGTGTCAATAATGTTCATTCTGTGAGTAACAGTGGAAAAGTAACAGTCATGAGGGAATTGTCACGATATGACTGAATTGGAGTATATTTGCTGCTATCTCCGCCAGGAAGCCAGTTAGAGCGCTGAAACTGTGGCAATACGCACTTTCATGAAAACACGCTTCTATGAGGTTTTAAGCTCGGAACGTGAATCTGTGCATGTTTCTGGCCTGGGAACTGCTTCAGATCACTGTGGAATGCATATATAGTATCAATTGGTGCAATGTGCTTGTCTTGTCATAGGGAAGTGAATATAAGCTTCTGAAGTGAAAATATCCACTTTTTAAAAAACTTTCTTTTTTTTTAGTTCTGTGTGTCAAAAATGTTCATTCTGTGAGTAACAGTGTGAAAGTGACAAACATGAGTGAATTGTCACGATATGACAGAATTGGAGTAGATTTGCTGCTATCTCCGCCAGGAAGCGAGCTAGAGCGCTGTAACTGTGGCTATACGCACTTTCATGAAAACACGCTTCTTTGAGGTTTAAAGCTCAGAACGTGAATCTGTGCATGTTTCTGGCCTGGGAACTGCTTCAGACCACTGTGGAAAGCATATATGGTATCGAATGGTCCTTTGTGCATGTATTACCATTGGGAAGTGAATATAAGCTTCTGAAGTGAATATATCCACTTTTTAAAAAACTTTCTTTTTTTTTAGTTCTGTGTGTCAATAATGTTCATTCTGTGAGTAACAGTGGAAAAGTAACAGTCATGAGTGAATTGTCACGATATGACTGAATTGGAGTAAATTTGCTGCTATCTCCGCCAGGAAGCGAGCTAGAGCGCTGTAACTGTGGCTATACGCACTTTCATGAAAACACGCTTCTTTGAGGTTTTAAGCTCAGAACGTGAATCTGTGCCTGTTTCTGGCCTGGGAACTGCTTCAGATCACTGTGGAAAGCATATATGGTATCGAATGGTCCTTTGTGCATGTATTGCCATTGGGAAGGGAATGTAAGCTTCTGAAGTGAATATATGCACTTTTTAAAAAACTTTCTTTTTTTTTAGTTCTGTGTGTCAATAATGTTCATTCTGTGAGTAACAGTGGAAAAGTAACAGTCATGAGGGAATTGTCACGATATGACTGAATTGGAGTATATTTGCTGCTATCTCCGCCAGGAAGCCAGTTAGAGCGCTGAAACTGTGGCAATACGCACTTTCATGAAAACACGCTTCTATGAGGTTTTAATATCGGAACGTGAATCTGTGCATGTTTCTGGCCTGGGAACTGCTTCAGATCACTGTGGAATGCATATGTGGTATCAATTGGTGCAATGTGCTTGTCTTGTCATAGGGAAGTGAATATAAGCTTCTGAAGTGAAAATATCCACTTTTTAAAAATTATATGACTGAATTGGAGTGAATTTGCTGCTATCTCTGTAAGGAAGCGAGCTAGACCGCTGAAACTGAGGCTATACGCACTTTCAGAACGTGAATATGTGCATGTTTCTGGCCTGGGAACTGCTTCAGATCACTGTGGAAAGCATATATGGTATCGAATGGTCCTTTGTGCTTGTCTTGTCATAGGGAAGTGAATATAACCTTCTGAAGTGAAAATATCCACTTTTTAAAAAACTTTCTTTTTTTTTAGTTCTGTGTGTCAAAAATGTTCATTCTGTGAGTAACAGTGGAAAAAAAACAGGCATGAGTGAATTGTCACGATATGACTGATTTGGAGTAAATTTGATGCTATCTCCGCCAGGAAGCAAGCTAGAGCGCTGAAACTGTGGCAATACGCACTTGCATGAAAACACGCTTCTTTGAGGTTTTAAGCTCGGAACATGAATCTGTGCATGTTTCTGGCCTGGGAACTGCTTCAGATCACTGTGGAATGCATATTTAGTATCAATTGGTGCAATGTGCTTGTCTTGTCATAGGGAAGTGAATATAAGCTTCTGAAGTGAAAATATCCACTTTTTAAAAAACTTTCTTTTTTTTTAGTTCTGTGTGTCAAAAATGTTCATTCTGTGAGTAACAGTGTGAAAGTGACAAACATGAGTGAATTGTCACGATATGACTGAATTGGAGTAAATTTGCTGCTATCTCCGCCAGGAAGCGAGCTAGAGCGCTGTAACTTTGGCGATACGCACTTTCATGAAAACACGCTTCTTTGAGGTTTGAAGCTCAGAACGTGAATCTGTGCATGTTTCTGGCCTGGGAACTGCTTCAGATCACTGTGGAAAGCATATATGATATCGAATGGTCCTTTGTGCATGTATTGCCATTGGGAAGTGAATATAAGCTTCTGAAGTGAATATATCCACTTTTGAAAAAACTTCCTTTTTTTTTAGTCCTGTGTCAAAAATGAACATTCTGTGAGTAACAGTGGAAAAGTAACAGTCATGAGTGAATTGTCACGATATGACTGAATTGGAGTAAATCTGCTGCTATCTCCGCCAGGAAGCGAGCTAGAGCCCTGAAACTGTGGCTATACGCACTTTCAAGAAAACACGCTTCTTTGAGGTTTTAAGCTCGGAACGTGAATCTGTGCATGCTTCTGGCCTGGGAACTGCTTCAGATCACTGTTGAATGCATATATGGTATCAATTGGTGCAATGTGCTTGTCTTGTCATAGGGAAGTGAATATAAGCTTCTGAAGTGAAAATATCCACTTTTTAAAAAACTTTCTTTTTTTTTAGTTCTGTGTGTCAAAAATGTTCATTCTGTGAGTAATAGTGGAAAAAAAACAGGCATGAGTGAATTGTCACGATATGACTGATTTGGAGTAAATTTGATGCTATCTCCGCCAGGAAGCGAGCTAGAGCGCTGAAACTGTGGCTATACGCACTTTCATGAAAACACGCTTCTTTGAGCTTTTAACTTCGGAACGTGAATCTGTGCATGTTTCTGGCCTGGGAACTGCTTCAGATCACTGTGGAATGCATATATAGTATCAATTGGTGCAATGTGCTTGTCTTGTCATAGGGAAGTGAATATAAGCTTCTGAAGTGAAAATATCCACTTTTTAAAAAACTTTCTTTTTTTTTAGTTCCGTGTGTCAAAAATGTTCATTCTGTGAGTAACAGTGTGAAAGTGACAAACATGAGTGAATTGTCACGATATGACAGAATTGGAGTAGATTTGCTGCTATCTCCGCCAGGAAGCGAGCTAGAGCGCTGTAACTGTGGCTATACGCACTTTCATGAAAACACGCTTCTCTGAGGTTTAAAGCTCAGAACGTGAATCTGTGCATGTTTCTGGCCTGGGAACTGCTTCAGACCACTGTGGAAAGCATATATGGTATCGAATGGTCCTTTGTGCATGTATTACCATTGGGAAGTGAATATAAGCTTCTGAAGTGAATATATCCACTTTTTAAAAAACTTTCTTTTTTTTTAGTTCTGTGTGTCAATAATGTTCATTCTGTGAGTAACAGTGGAAAAGTAACAGTCATGAGTGAATTGTCACGATATGACTGAATTGGAGTAAATTTGCTGCTATCTCCGCCAGGAAGCGAGCTAGAGCGCTGTAACTGTGGCTATACGCACTTTCATGAAAACACGCTTCTTTGAGGTTTTAAGCTCAGAACGTGAATCTGTGCCTGTTTCTGGCCTGGGAACTGCTTCAGATCACTGTGGAAAGCATATATGGTATCGAATGGTCCTTTGTGCATGTATTGCCATTGGGAAGGGAATGTAAGCTTCTGAAGTGAATATATGCACTTTTTAAAAAACTTTCTTTTTTTTTAGTTCTGTGTGTCAATAATGTTCATTCTGTGAGTAACAGTGGAAAAGTAACAGTCATGAGGGAATTGTCACTATATGACTGAATTGGAGTATATTTGCTGCTATCTCCGCCAGGAAGCCAGTTAGAGCGCTGAAACTGTGGCAATACGCACTTTCATGAAAACACGCTTCTATGAGGTTTTAATATCGGAAAGTGAATCTGTGCATGTTTCTGGCCTGGGAACTGCTTCAGATCACTGTGGAATGCATATATAGTATCAATTGGTGCAATGTGCTTGTCTTGTCATAGGGAAGTGAATATAAGCTTCTGAAGTGAAAATATCCACTTTTTAAAAAACTTTCTTTTTTTTTTTAGTTCTGTGTGTCAAAAATGTTCATTCTGTGAGTAACAGTGTGAAAGTGACAAACATGAGTGAATTGTCACGATATGACAGAATTGGAGTAAATTTGCTGCTATCTCCGCCAGGAAGCGAGCTAGAGCGCTGTAACTGTGGCTATACGCACTTTCATGAAAACACGCTTCTTTGAGGTTTAAAGCTTAGAACGTGAATCTGTGCATGTTTCTGGCCTGGGAACTGCTTCAGACCACTGTGGAAAGCATATATGGTATCGAATGGTCCTTTGTGCATGTATTACCATTGGGAAGTGAATATAAGCTTCTGAAGTGAATATATCCACTTTTTAAAAAACTTTCTTTTTTTTTAGTTCTGTGTGTCAATAATGTTCATTCTGTGAGTAACAGTGGAAAAGTAACAGTCATGAGTGAATTGTCACGATATGACTGAATTGGAGTAAATTTGCTGCTATCTCCGCCAGGAAGCGAGCTAGAGCGCTGAAACTGTGGCTATACGCACTTTCATGAAAACACGCTTCTTTGAGGTTTTAAGCTCGGAACGTGAATCTGTGCATGTTTCTGGCCTGGGAACTGCTTCAGATCACTGTGGAATGCATATGTGGTATCAATTGGTGCAATGTGCTTGTCTTGTCATAGGGAAGTGAATATAAGCTTCTGAAGTGAAAATATCCACTTTTTAAAAATTATATGACTGAATTGGAGTGAATTTGCTGCTATCTCTGTAAGGAAGCGAGCTAGAGCGCTGAAACTGAGGCTATACGCACTTTCAGAACGTAAATCTGTGCATGTTTCTGGCCTGGGAACTGCTTCAGATCACTGTGGAAAGCATATATGGTATCGAATGGTCCTTTGTGCTTGTCTTGTCATAGGGAAGTGAATATAACCTTCTGAAGTGAAAATATCCACTTTTTAAAAAACTTTCTTTTTTTTTAGTTCTGTGTGTCAAAAATGTTCATTCTGTGAGTAACAGTGGAAAAAAAACAGGCATGAGTGAATTGTCACGATATGACTGATTTGGAGTAAATTTGATGCTATCTCCGCCAGGAAGCGAGCTAGAGCGCTGAAACTGTGGCTATACGCACTTGCATGAAAACACGCTTCTTTGAGGTTTTAAGCTCGGAACATGAATCTGTGCATGTTTCTGGCCTGGGAACTGCTTCAGATCACTGTGGAATGCATATTTAGTATCAATTGGTGCAATGTGCTTGTCTTGTCATAGGGAAGTGAATATAAGCTTCTGAAGTGAAAATATCCACTTTTTAAAAAACTTTCTTTTTTTTTAGTTCTGTGTGTCAAAAATGTTCATTCTGTGAGTAACAGTGTGAAAGTGACAAACATGAGTGAATTGTCACGATATGACTGAATTGGAGTAAATTTGCTGCTATCTCCGCCAGGAAGCGAGCTAGAGCGCTGTAACTTTGGCGATACGCACTTTCATGAAAACACGCTTCTTTGAGGTTTGAAGCTCAGAACGTGAATCTGTGCATGTTTCTGGCCTGGGAACTGCTTCAGATCACTGTGGAAAGCATATATGATATCGAATGGTCCTTTGTGCATGTATTGCCATTGGGAAGTGAATATAAGCTTCTGAAGTGAATATATCCACTTTTGAAAAAACTTCCTTTTTTTTTAGTCCTGTGTCAAAAATGAACATTCTGTGAGTAACAGTGGAAAAGTAACAGTCATGAGTGAATTGTCACGATATGACTGAATTGGAGTAAATCTGCTGCTATCTCCGCCAGGAAGCGAGCTAGAGCCCTGAAACTGTGGCTATACGCACTTTCAAGAAAACACGCTTCTTTGAGGTTTTAAGCTCGGAACGTGAATCTGTGCATGCTTCTGGCCTGGGAACTGCTTCAGATCACTGTGGAATGCATATATGGTATCAATTGGTGCAATGTGCTTGTCTTGTCATAGGGAAGTGAATATAAGCTTCTGAAGTGAAAATATCCACTTTTTAAAAAACTTTCTTTTTTTTTTAGTTCTGTGTGTCAAAAATGTTCATTCTGTGAGTAATAGTGGAAAAAAAAACAGGCATGAGTGAATTGCCCCGATATGACTGATTTGGAGTAAATTTGATGCTATCTCCGCCAGGAAGCGAGCTAGAGCGCTGAAACTGTGGCTATACGCACTTTCATGAAAACACGCTTCTTTGAGCTTTTAATATCGGAACGTGAATCTGTGCATGTTTCTGGCCTGGGAACTGCTTCAGATCACTGTGGAATGCATATATAGTATCAATTGGTGCAATGTGCTTGTCTTGTCATAGGGAAGTGAATATAAGCTTCTGAAGTGAAAATATCCACCTTTTAAAAAACTTTCTTTTTTTTTAGTTCTGTGTGTCAAAAATGTTCATTCTGTGAGTAACAGTGTGAAAGTGACAAACATGAGTGAATTGTCACGATATGACTGAATTGGAGTAAATTTGCTGCTATCTCCGCCAGGAAGCGAGCTCGAGCGCTGTAACTGTGGCTATACGCACTTTCATGAAAACACGCTTCTTTGAGGTTTTAAGCTCAGAACGTGAATCTGTGCATGTTTCTGGCCTGGGAACTGCTTCAGACCACTGTGGAAAGCATATATGGTATCGAATGGTCCTTTGTGCATGTATTACCATTGGGAAGTGAATATAAGCTTCTGAAGTGAATATATCCACTTTTTAAAAAACTTTCTTTTTTTTTAGTTCTGTGTGTCAATAATGTTCATTCTGTGAGTAACAGTGGAAAAGTAACAGTCATGAGTGAATTGTCACGATATGACTGAATTGGAGTAAATTTGCTGCTATCTCCGCCAGGAAGCGAGCTAGAGCGCTGTAACTGTGGCTATACGCACTTTCATGAAAACACGCTTCTTTGAGGTTTAAAGCTTAGAACGTGAATCTGTGCATGTTTCTGGCCTGGGAACTGCTTCAGACCACTGTGGAAAGCATATATGGTATCGAATGGTCCTTTGTGCATGTATTACCATTGGGAAGTGAATATAAGCTTCTGAAGTGAATATATCCACTTTTTAAAAAACTTTCTTTTTTTTTAGTTCTGTGTGTCAATAATGTTCATTCTGTGAGTAACAGTGGAAAAGTAACAGTCATGAGTGAATTGTCACGATATGACTGAATTGGAGTAAATTTGCTGCTATCTCCGCCAGGAAGCGAGCTAGAGCGCTGAAACTGTGGCTATACGCACTTTCATGAAAACACGCTTCTTTGAGGTTTTAAGCTCGGAACGTGAATCTGTGCATGTTTCTGGCCTGGGAACTGCTTCAGATCACTGTGGAATGCATATGTGGTATCAATTGGTGCAATGTGCTTGTCTTGTCATAGGGAAGTGAATATAAGCTTCTGAAGTGAAAATATCCACTTTTTAAAAATTATATGACTGAATTGGAGTGAATTTGCTGCTATCTCTGTAAGGAAGCGAGCTAGAGCGCTGAAACTGAGGCTATACGCACTTTCAGAACGTGAATCTGTGCATGTTTCTGGCCTGGGAACTGCTTCAGATCACTGTGGAAAGCATATATGGTATCGAATGGTCCTTTGTGCTTGTCTTGTCATAGGGAAGTGAATATAACCTTCTGAAGTGAAAATATCCACTTTTTAAAAAACTTTCTTTTTTTTTAGTTCTGTGTGTCAAAAATGTTCATTCTGTGAGTAACAGTGGAAAAAAAACAGGCATGAGTGAATTGTCACGATATGACTGATTTGGAGTAAATTTGATGCTATCTCCGCCAGGAAGCGAGCTAGAGCGCTGAAACTGTGGCTATACGCACTTGCATGAAAACACGCTTCTTTGAGGTTTTAAGCTCGGAACATGAATCTGTGCATGTTTCTGGCCTGGGAACTGCTTCAGATCACTGTGGAATGCATATTTAGTATCAATTGGTGCAATGTGCTTGTCTTGTCATAGGGAAGTGAATATAAGCTTCTGAAGTGAAAATATCCACTTTTTAAAAAACTTTCTTTTTTTTTAGTTCTGTGTGTCAAAAATGTTCATTCTGTGAGTAACAGTGTGAAAGTGACAAACATGAGTGAATTGTCACGATATGACTGAATTGGAGTAAATTTGCTGCTATCTCCGCCAGGAAGCGAGCTAGAGCGCTGTAACTTTGGCGATACGCACTTTCATGAAAACACGCTTCTTTGAGGTTTGAAGCTCAGAACGTGAATCTGTGCATGTTTCTGGCCTGGGAACTGCTTCAGATCACTGTGGAAAGCATATATGATATCGAATGGTCCTTTGTGCATGTATTGCCATTGGGAAGTGAATATAAGCTTCTGAAGTGAATATATCCACTTTTGAAAAAACTTCCTTTTTTTTTAGTCCTGTGTCAAAAATGAACATTCTGTGAGTAACAGTGGAAAAGTAACAGTCATGAGTGAATTGTCACGATATGACTGAATTGGAGTAAATCTGCTGCTATCTCCGCCAGGAAGCGAGCTAGAGCCCTGAAACTGTGGCTATACGCACTTTCAAGAAAACACGCTTCTTTGAGGTTTTAAGCTCGGAACGTGAATCTGTGCATGCTTCTGGCCTGGGAACTGCTTCAGATCACTGTGGAATGCATATATAGTATCAATTGGTGCAATGTGCTTGTCTTGTCATAGGGAAGTGAATATAAGCTTCTGAAGTGAAAATATCCACCTTTTAAAAAACTTTCTTTTTTTTTAGTTCTGTGTGTCAAAAATGTTCATTCTGTGAGTAACAGTGTGAAAGTGACAAACATGAGTGAATTGTCACGATATGACTGAATTGGAGTAAATTTGCTGCTATCTCCGCCAGGAAGCGAGCTAGAGCGCTGTAACTGTGGCTATACGCACTTTCATGAAAACACGCTTCTTTGAGGTTTTAAGCTCAGAACGTGAATCTGTGCATGTTTCTGGCCTGGGAACTGCTTCAGACCACTGTGGAAAGCATATATGGTATCGAATGGTCCTTTGTGCATGTATTACCATTGGGAAGTGAATATAAGCTTCTGAAGTGAATATATCCACTTTTTAAAAAACTTTCTTTTTTTTTAGTTCTGTGTGTCAATAATGTTCATTCTGTGAGTAACAGTGGAAAAGTAACAGTCATGAGTGAATTGTCACGATATGACTGAATTGGAGTAAATTTGCTGCTATCTCCGCCAGGAAGCGAGCTAGAGCGCTGTAACTGTGGCTATACGCACTTTCATGAAAACACGCTTCTTTGAGGTTTTAAGCTCAGAACGTGAATCTGTGCCTGTTTCTGGCCTGGGAACTGCTTCAGATCACTGTGGAAAGCATATATGGTATCGAATGGTCCTTTGTGCATGTATTACCATTGGGAAGTGAACACAAGCTTCTGAAGTGAATATATCCACTTTTTAAAAAACTTTCTTTTTTTTTAGTCCTGTGTCAAAAATGAACATTCTGTGAGTAACAGTGGAAAAGTAACAGTCATGAGTGAATTGTCACGATATGACTGAATTGGAGTAAATCTGCTGCTATCTCCGCCAGGAAGCGAGCTAGAGCCCTGAAACTGTGGCTATACGCACTTTCAAGAAAACACGCTTCTTTGAGGTTTTAAGCTCGGAACGTGAATCTGTGCATGCTTCTGGCCTGGGAACTGCTTCAGATCACTGTGGAATGCATATATGGTATCAATTGGTGCAATGTGCTTGTCTTGTCATAGGGAAGTGAATATAAGCTTCTGAAGTGAAAATATCCACTTTTTAAAAAACTTTCTTTTTTTTTTAGTTCTGTGTGTCAAAAATGTTCATTCTGTGAGTAATAGTGGAAAAAAAACAGGCATGAGTGAATTGTCACGATATGACTGATTTGGAGTAAATTTGATGCTATCTCCGCCAGGAAGCGAGCTAGAGCGCTGAAACTGTGGCTATACGCACTTTCATGAAAACACGCTTCTTTGAGCTTTTAATATCGGAACGTGAATCTGTGCATGTTTCTGGCCTGGGAACTGCTTCAGATCACTGTGGAATGCATATATAGTATCAATTGGTGCAATGTGCTTGTCTTGTCATAGGGAAGTGAATATTAGCTTCTGAAGTGAAAATATCCACCTTTTAAAAAACTTTCTTTTTTTTTAGTTCTGTGTGTCAAAAATGTTCATTCTGTGAGTAACAGTGTGAAAGTGACAAACATGAGTGAATTGTCACGATATGACTGAATTGGAGTAAATTTGCTGCTATCTCCGCCAGGAAGCGAGCTAGAGCCCTGAAACTGTGACTATACGCACTTTCATGAAAACACGCTTCTTTGAGGTTTTAAGCTCAGAACGTGAATCTGTGCATGTTTCTGGCCTGGGAACTGCTTCAGATCACTGGGCAATGCATATCTGGTATCGAATGGTCCTTTGTGCATGTATTGCCATTGGGAAGTGAATATAAGCTTCTGAAGTGAATATATGCACTTTTTAAAAAAACTTCTTTTTTTTTAGTTCAGCGTGTCGAAAATGTTCTTTCTGTGCGTAACTCAGTAGGAAAGTGACAAACATGAGTGAATTGTCATTAGATGACTGAATTGGAGTGAATTTGCTGCTATCTCTGTAAGGAAGCGAGCTAGAGCGCTGAAACTGTGGTTATATGCACTTTCATGAAAACACGCTTCTTTGAGGTTTTAAGCTTGGATCGTGAATCTGTGCATGCTTCTGGCCTGGGAACTGCTTCAGATCACTGAGGAATGCATATGTGGTATCGAATGGTCCTTTGTGCATGTATTGCCATTCGGAAGTGAACACAAGCTTCTGAAGTGAAAATATCTACTTTTTATAAAACTTTCTTTTGTTTTAGTTCTGTGTGTCAAAAATGTTCATTCTGTTAGTAACAGTGGGAAAGTAACAATCATGAGTGAATTGTCAGGATATGACTGAATTGGACTAAATTTGATGCTATCTCTGCCAGGAAGCGAGCTAGAGCGCTGAAACTGTGACGATACGCACTTTCATGAAAACACACTTCTTTGAGGTTTTAAGCTCAGAACGTGAATCTGTGCATGTTTCTGGCTTGGGAACTGCTTCAGATCACTTTGAAATGCATATGTGCTATTGATTGGTCCTTTGGGCATGTATTGCCTTTGGGAAGTGAACACAAGCTTCTGAAGTGAAAATATCTACTTTTTATAAAACTTTCTTTTTTTTTAGTTCTGTGTGTCAAAAATGTTCATTCTGTGAGTAACAGTGGGAAAGTGACAAACATGAGTGAATTGTCACTATATGACTGAATTGGATTTAATATGCTGCTATCTCTGTAAGGAAGCGAGCTAGAGCGCTGAAACTGTGGCTATACGCACTTTCATGAAAACACGCTTCTTTGAGGTTTTAAGCTCAGAACGTGAATCTGTGCATGTTTCTGGCCTGGGAACTGCTTCAGATCACTGGGCAATGCATATATGGTATCAAATGGTCCTTTGTGCATGTATTGCCATTGGGAAGTGAATATAAGCTTCTTCAGTGAATATATGCACTTTTTAAAAACTTTCTTTTTTTTTTAGTTCAGAGTGTCAAAAATGTTCATTCTGTGCGTAACTCAGTAGGAAAGTGACAAAAATGAGTGAATTGTCATTATATGACTGAATTGGAGTGAATTTGCTGCTATCTCTGTAAGGAAGCGAGCTAGAGCGCTGAAACTGAGGCTATACGTACTTTCATGAAAACACGCTTCTTTGAGGTTTTAAGCTCAGAACGTGAATCTGTGCATGTTTCTGGCCTGGGAATTGCTTCAGATCACTGTGCTTTGCATATATGGTATCGATTGGTGCAATGTGCATGTCTTGCCATAGGGAAGTGAATATAAGCTTCTGAATTTAAAATATTCACTTTTTTAAAAACTTTCTTTTTTTTTGTTCTGTGTGTCAAAAATGTTCATTCTGTGAGTAACAGTGGAAAAGTGAGAAACATGAGTGAATTCTCACTATATGACTGAATTGGAGTGAATATGCTGCTATCTCTGTAAGGAAGCGAGCTAGAGCGCTGAAACTGTGGCTACACGTTTAAGCTCGGAACGTGAATCTGTGCATGCTTCTGGCTTGGGAACTGCTTCAGATCACTGTGGAATGCATATATGGTATCAATTGGTGCAATGTGTTTGTCTTGTCATAGGGAAGTTAATATAAGCTTCTGAAGTGAAAATATCCACATTTTAAAAAACTTTCTTTTTTTTTTAGTTCTGTGTGTCAAAAATGTTCATTCTGTGAGTAAAAGTGTGAAAGTGACAAATATGAGTGAATTGTCACGATATGACTGAATTAAAGTAAATTTGCTGCTATCTCCGCCAGGAAGCGAGCTAGAGCGCTGTAACTGTGGCTATACGCACTTTCATGAAAACACGCTTCTTTGAGGTTTTAAGCTCAGAACGTGAATCTGTGCATGTTTCTGGCCTGGGAACTGCTTCAGATCACTGTGGAAAGCATATATGGTATCGAATGGTCCTTTGTGCATGTATTGCCATTGGGAAGTGAATATAAGCTTCTGAAAAGAATATATCCACTTTTTAAAAAACTTTCTTTTTTTTTAGTTCTGTGTCAAAAATGTTCATTCTGTGAGTAACAGTGGAAAAGTAACAGTCATGAGTGAGTTGTCACGATATGACTGAATTGGAGTTAATTTGCTGCTATCTCCGCCAGGAAGCGAGCTAGAGCCCTGAAACTGTGGTTATACGCACTTTCATGAAAACACACTTCTTTGAGGTTTTAATCTCGTAACGTGAATCTGTGCATGCTTCTGGCCTGGGAACTGCTTCAGATCACTGTGGAATGCATATATGGTATCAATTGGTGCAATGTGCTTGTCTTGTCATAGGGAAGTGAATATAAGCTTCTGAAGTGAAAATATCCACTTTTTAAAAATTATATGACTGAATTAGAGTGAATTTGCTGCTATCTCTGTAAGGAAGCGAGCTAGAGCGCTGAAACTGAGGCTATACGCACTTTCATGAAAACACGCTTCTTTGAGGTTTTATGCTCAGAACGTGAATCTGTGCATGTTTCTGGCCTGGGAATTGCTTCAGATCACTGTGCTATGCATATATGGTATCGATTGGTGCAATGTGCATGTCTTGCCATTGGGAAGTGAATATAAGCTTCTGAATTTAAAATATTCACTTTTTAAAAAACTTTCTTTTTTTCTAGTTCTGTGTGTCAAAAATGGTCATTCTGTGAGTAACAGTGGGAAAGTGAGAAACTTGAGTGAATTCTCACTATATGACTGAATTGGAATGAATATGCTGCCATCTCTGTCAGGAAGCGAGCTACAGCGCTGAAACTGTGGCTATACGTTTAAGCTCGGAACGTGAATCTGTGCATGCTTCTGGCCTGGGAACTGCTTCAGATCACTGTGGAATGCATATATGGTATCAATTGGTGCAATGTGTTTGTCTTGTCATAGGGAAGTTAATGTAAGCTTCTGAAGTGAAAATATCCACATTTTAAAAAACTTTCTTTTTTTTTTAGTTCTGTGTGTCAAAAATGTTCATTCTGTGAGTAACAGTGGGAAAGTGACAAACATGAGTGAATTGTCACGATATGACTGAATTGGAGTAAATTTGCTGCTATCTCCGCCAGGAAGCGAGCTAGAGCGCTGTAACTGTGGCTATACGCACTTTCATGAAAACACGCTTCTTTGAGGTTTTAAGCTCAGAACGTGAATCTGTGCATGTTTCTGGCCTGGGAACTGCTTCAGATCACTGTGGAAAGCATATATGGTGTCGAATGGTCCTTTGTGCTTGTCTTGTCATAGGGAAGTGAATATAAGCTTCTGAAGTGAAAATATCCACTTTTTAAAAAACTTTCTTTTTTTTTAGCTCTGTGTGTCAAAAATGTTCATTCTGTGAGTAACAGTGGAAAAAAAACAGGCATGAGTGAATTGTCACGATATGACTGATTTGGAGTAAATTTGATGCTATCTCCGCCAGGAAGCGAGCTAGAGCGCTGAAACTGTGGCTATACGCACTTTCATGAAAACACGCATCTTTGAGGTTTTAAGCTCGGAACGTGAATCTGTGCATGTTTCTGGCCTGGGAACTGCTTCAGATCACTGTGGAATGCAGATATAGTATCAATTGGTGCAATGTGCTTGTCTTGTCATAGGGAAGTGAATATAAGCTTCTGAAGTGAAAATATCCACTTTTTAAAAAACTTTCTTTTTTTTTTAGTTCTGTGTGTCAAAAATGTTCATTCTGTGAGTAACAGTGTGAAAGTGACAAACATGAGTGAATTGTCACGATATGACAGAATTGGAGTAAATTTGTTGCTATCTCCGCCAGGAAGCGAGCGAGAGCGCTGTTACTGTGGCTATACGCACTTTCATGAAAACACGCTTCTTTGAGGTTTTAAGCTCAGAACGTGAATCTGTGCATGTTTCTGGCCTGGGAACTGCTTCAGATCACTGTGGAATGCATATATGGTATCAATTGGTGCAATGTGCTTGTCTTGTCATAGGGAAGTGAATATAAGCTTCTGAAGTGAAAATATCCACTTTTTAAAAAACTTTCTTTTTTTTAGTTCTGTGTGTCAAAAATGTTCATTCTGTGAGTAACAGTGTGAAAGTGACAAACATGAGTGAATTGTCACGATATGACTGAATTGGAGTAAATTTGCTGCTATCTCCGCCAGGAAGCGAGCTAGAGCGCTGTAACTGTGGCTATACGCACTTTCATGAAAACACGCTTCTTTGAGGTTTTAAGCTCAGAACGTGAATCTGTGCATGTTTCTGCCCTGGGAACTGCTTCAGATCACTGTGGAAAGCATATATGGTATCGAATTTTGTGCATGTATTGCCATTGGGAAGTGAATATAAGCTTCTGAAGTGAATATATCCACTTTTTAAAAAACTTTCTTTTTTTTTTAGTTCTGTGTGTCAATAATGTTCATTCTGTGAGTAACAGTGGAAAAGTAACAGTCATGAGTGAATTGTCACGATATGACTGAATTGGAGTAAATTTGCTGCTATCTCCGCCAGGAAGCGAGCTAGAGCGCTGAAACTGTGGCTATACGCACTTTCATGAAAACACGCTTCTTTGAGGTTTTAAGCTCGGAACGTGAATCTGTGCATGTTTCTGGCCTGGGAACTGCTTCAGATCACTGTGGAATGCATATATGGTATCAATTGGTGCAATGTGCTTGTCTTGTCATCGGGAAGTGAATATAAGCTTCTGAAGTGAAAATATCCACTTTTTAAAAAACTTTCTTTTTTTTTAGTTCTGTGTGTCAAAAATGTTCATTCTGTGAGTAACAGTGTGAAAGTGACAAACATGAGTGAATTGTCACGATATGACAGAATTGGAGTAAATTTGCTGCTATCTCCGCCAGGAAGCGAGCTAGAGCGCTGTAACTGTGGCTATACGCACTTTCATGAACACACGCCTCTTTGAGGTTTTAAGCTCAGAACGTGAATCTGTGCATGTTTCTGGCCTGGGAACTGCTTCAGATCACTGTGGAAAGCATATATGGTATCGAATTTTGTGCATGTATTGCCATTGGGAAGTGAATATAAGCTTCTGAAGTGAATATATCCACTTTTTAAAAAACTTTCTTTTTTTTTTAGTTCTGTGTGTCAATAATGTTCATTCTGTGAGTACCAGTGGAAAAGTAACAGTCATGAGTGAATTGTCACGATATGACTGAATTGGAGTAAATTTGCTGCTATGTCCGCCAGGAAGCGAGCTAGAGCGCTGAAACTGTGGCTATACGCACTTTCATGAAAACATGCTTCTTTGAGGTTTTAAGCGCGGAACGTGAATCTGTGCATGTTTCTGGCCTGGGAACTGCTTCAGATCACTGTGGAATGCATATATAGTATCAATTGGTGCAATGTGCTTGTCTTGTCATAGGGAAGTGAATATAAGCTTCTGAAGTGAAAATATCCACTTTTTAAAAAACTTTCTTTTTTTTTAGTTCTGTGTGTCAAAAATGTTCATTCTGTGAGTAACAGTGTGAAAGTGACAAACGTGAGTGAATTGTCACGATATGACAGAATTGGAGTAAATTTGCTGCTATCTCAGCCAGGAAGCGAGCTAGAGCGCTGTAACTGTGGCTATACGCACTTTCATGAAAACACGCCTCTTTGAGGTTTTAAGCTCAGAACGTGAATCTGTGCATGTTTCTGGCCTGGGAACTGCTTCAGATCACTGTGGAAAGCATATATGGTATCGAATGGTCCTTTGTGCATGTATTGCCATTGGGAAGTGAATATAAGCTTCTGAAGTGAATATATCCACTTTTTAAAAAACTTTCTTTTTTTTTAGTTCTGTGTGTCAATAATGTTCATTCTGTGAGTACCAGTGGAAAAGTAACAGTCATGAGTGAATTGTCACGATATGACTGAATTGGAGTAAATTTGCTGCTATGTCCGCCAGGAAGCGAGCTAGAGCGCTGAAACTGTGGCTATACGCACTTTCATGAAAACATGCTTCTTTGAGGTTTTAAGCTCGGAACGTGAATCTGTGCATGTTTCTGGCCTGGGAACTGCTTCAGATCACTGTGGAAAGCATATATGGTATCGAATGGTCCTTTGTGCTTGTCTTGTCATAGGGAAGTGAATATAAGCTTCTGAAGTGAAAATATCCACTTTTTAAAAAACTTTCTTTTTTTTTAGTTCTGTGTGTCAAAAATGTTCATTCTGTGAGTAACAGTGGAAAAAAAACAGGCATGAGTGAATTGTCACGATATGACTGATTTGGAGTAAATTTGATGCTATCTCCGCCAGGAAGCGAGCTAGAGCGCTGAAACTGTGGCTATACGCACTTTCATGAAAACACGCTTCTCTGAGGTTTTAAGCTCGGAACGTGAATCTGTGCATGTTTCTGGCCTGGGAACTGCTTCAGATCACTGTGGAATGCATATATAGTATCAATTGGTGCAATGTGCTTGTCTTGTCATAGGGAAGTGAATATAAGCTTCTGAAGTGAAAATATCCACTTTTTAAAAAACTTTCTTTTTTTTAGTTCTGTGTGTCAAAAATGTTCATTCTGTGAGTAACAGTGTGAAAGTGACAAACATGAGTGAATTGTCACGATATGACTGAATTTGAGTAAATTTGCTGCTATCTCCGCCAGGAAGCGAGCTAGAGCGCTGTAACTGTGGCTATACGCACTTTCATGAAAACACGCTTCTTTGAGGTTTTAAGCTCAGAACGTGAATCTGTGCATGTTTCTGCCCTGGGAACTGCTTCAGATCACTGTGGAAAGCATATATGATATCGAATGGTCCTTTGTGCATGTATTGCCATTGGGAAGTGAATATAAGCTTCTGAAGTGAATATATTCACTTTTTAAAAAACTTTCCTTTTTTTTTAGTTCTGTGTCAATAATGTTCATTCTGTGAGTAACAGTGGAAAAGTAACAGTCATGAGTGAATTGTCACGATATGACTGAATTGGAGTAAATTTGCTGCTATCTCCGCCAGGAAGCGAGCTAGAGCCCTGAAACTGTGGCTATACGCACTTTCATGAAAACACGCTTCTTTGAGGTTTTAAGCTCGGAACGTGAATCTGTGCATGTTTCTGGCCTGGGAACTGCTTCAGATCACTGTGGAATGCATATATAGTATCAATTGGTGCAATGTGCTTGTCTTGTCATAGGGAAGTGAATATAAGCTTCTGAAGTGAAAATATCCACTTTTTAAAAAACTTTCTTTTTTTTAGTTCTGTGTGTCAAAAATGTTCATTCTGTGAGTAACAGTGTGAAAGTGACAAACATGAGTGAATTGTCACGATATGACAGAATTGGAGTAAATTTGCTGCTATCTCCGCCAGGAAGCGAGCTAGAGCGCTGTAACTGTGGCTATACGCACTTTCATGAAAACGCGCTTCTTTGAGGTTTTAAGCTCAGAACGTGAATCTGTGCAGGTTTCTGGCCTGGGAACTGCTTCAGATCACTGTGGAAAGCATATATGGAATCGAATGGTCCTTTGTGCATGTATTGCCATTGGGAAGTGAATATAAGCTTCTGAAGTGAATATATCCACTTTTTAAAAAACTTTCTTTTTTTTTAGTTCTGTGTCAAAAATGTTCATTCTGTGAGTAACAGTGGAAAAGTAACAGTCATGAGTGAATTGTCACGATATGACTGAATTGGAGTAAATTTGCTGCTATCTCCGCCAGGAAGCGAGCTAGAGCGCTGTAACTGTGGCTATACGCACTTTCATGAAAACACACTTCTTTGAGGTTTTAAGCTCAGAACGTGAATCTGTGCATGTTTCTGGCCTGGGAACTGCTTCAGATCATTGTGGAAAGCATATATGGTATCGAATGGTCCTTTGTGCATGTATTGCCATTGGGAAGTGAATATAAGCTTCTGAAGTGAATATATCCACTTTTTAAAAAACTTTCTTTTTTTTTTAGTTCTGTGTGTCAATAATGTTCATTCTGTGAGTAACAGTGGAAAAGTAACAGTCATGAGTGAATTGTCACGATATGACTGAATTGGAGTGAATTTGCTGCTATCTCCGCCAGGAAGCGAGCTAGATCGCTGAAACTGTGGCTATACGCACTTTCATGAAAACACGCTTCTTTGAGGTTTTAAGCTCGGAACGTGAATCTGTGCATGTTTCTGGCCTGGGAACTGCTTCAGATCACTGTGGAATGCATATATGGTATCAATTGGTGCAATGTGCTTGTCTTGTCATAGGGAAGTGAATATAAGCTTCTGAAGTGAAAATATCCACTTTTTAAAAAACTTTCTTTTTTTTTAGTTCTGTGTGTCAAAAATGTTCATTCTGTGAGTAACAGTGTGAAAGTGACAAACATGAGTGAATTGTCACGATATGACAGAATTGGAGTAAATTTGCTGCTATCTCCGCCAGGAAGCGAGCTAGAGCGCTGTAACTGTGGCTATACGCACTTTCATGAAAACACGCTTCTTTGAGGTTTTAAGCTCAGAACGTGAATCTGTGCATGTTTCTGGCCTGGGAACTGCTTCAGACCACTGTGGAAAGCATATATGGTATCGAATGGTCCTTTGTGCATGTATTGCCATTGGGAAGTGAATATAAGCTTCTGAAGTGAATATATCCACTTTTTAAAAAACTTTCTTTTTTTTTAGTTCTGTGTGTCAATAATGTTCATTCTGTGAGTAACAGTGGAAAAGTAACAGTCATGAGTGAATTGTCACGATATGACTGAATTGGAGTAAATTTGCTGCTATCTCCGCCAGGAAGCGAGCTAGAGCGCTGAAACTGTGGCTATACGCACTTTCATGAAAACACGCTTCTTTGAGGTTTTAAGCTCGGAACGTGAATCTGTGCATGTTTCTGGCCTGGGAACTGCTTCAGATCACTGTGGAATGCATATATGGTATCAATTGGTGCAATGTGCTTGTCTTGTCATAGGGAAGTGAATATAAGCTTCTGAAGTGAAAATATCCACTTTTTAAAAATTATATGACTGAATTGGAGTGAATTTGCTGCTATCTCTGTAAGGAAGCGAGCTAGAGCGCTGAAACTGAGGCTATACGCACTTTCAGAACGTGAATCTGTGCATGTTTCTGGCCTGGGAGTTGCTCACTGTGGAAGGCATATATGGTATCGATTGGTGCAATGTGCATGTCTTGCCATAGGGAAGTGAATATAAGCTTCTGAATTTAAAATATTCACTTTTTAAAAAACTTTCTTTTTGTTTAGTTCTGTTTGTCAAAAATGTTCATTCTGTGAGTAACAGTGGGAAAGTGAGAAACATGAGTGAATTCTCACTATATGACTGAATTGGAGTGAATATGCTGCTATCTCTGTAAGGAAGCGAGCTAGAGCACTGAAACTGTGGCTATACGTTTCAGCTCGGAACGTGAATCTGTGCATGCTTCTGGCCTGGGAACTGCTTCAGATCACTGTGGAATGCATATATGGTATCAATTGGTGCAATGTGTTTGTCTTGTCATAGGGAAGTTAATATAAGCTTCTGAAGTGAAAATATCCACATTTTAAAAAACTTTCTTTCTTTTTTAGTTCTGTGTGTCAAAACTGTTCATTCTGTGAGTAACAGTGGGAAAGTGACAAACATGAGTGAATTGCTACGATATGACTGAATTGGAGTAAATTTGCTGCTATCTCCGCCAGGAAGCGAGCTAGAGCCCTGAAACTGTGGCTATACGCACTTTCATGAAAACACACTTCTTTGAGGTTTTAATCTCGGAACGTGAATCTGTGCATGCTTCTGGCCTGGGAACTGCTTCAGATCACTGTGGAATGCATATATGGTATCAATTGGTGCAATGTGCTTGTCTTGTCATAGGGAAGTGAATATAAGCTTCTGAAGTGAAAATATCCACTTTTTAAAAAACTTTCTTTTTTTTGTAGTTCTGTGTGTCAAAAATGTTCATTCTTTGAGTAATAGTGGAAAAAAAACAGGCATGAGTGAATTGTCACGATATGACTGATTTGGAGTAAATTTGATGCTATCTCCGCCAGGAAGCGACCTAGAGCGCTGAAACTGTGGCTATACGCACTTTCATGAAAACACGCTTCTTTGAGGTTTTAAGCTCGGAACGTGAATCTGTGCATGTTTCTGGCCTGGGAACTGCTTCAGATCACTGTGGAAAGCATATATGGTATCGAATGGTCCTTTGTGCATGTATTGCCATTGGGAAGTGAATATAAGCTTCTGAAGTGAATATATCCACTTTTTAAAAAACTTTCTTTTTTTTTTTAGTTCTGTGTGTCAATAATGTTCATTCTGTGAGTAACAGTGGAAAAGTAACAGTCATGAGTGAATTGTCACGATATGACTAAATTGGAGTAAATTTGCTGCTATCTCCGCCAGGAAGCAGCTAGAGCGCTGAAACTGTGGCTATACGCACTTTCATGAAAACACGCTTCTTTGAGGTTTTAAGCTCGGAACGTGAATCTGTGCATGTTTCTGGCCTGGGAACTGCTTCAGATCACTGTGGAATGCATATATAGTATCAATCGGTGCAATGTGCTTGTCTTGTCATAGGGAAGTGAATATAAGCTTCTGAAGTGAAAATATCCACTTTTTAAAAAACTTTCTTTTTTTTTAGTTCTGTGTGTCAAAAATGTTCATTCTGTGAGTAACAGTGGGAAAGTGACAAACATGAGTGAATTGCTACGATATGACTGAATTGGAGTAAATTTGCTGCTATCTCCGCCAGGAAGCGAGCAAGAGCGCTGTAACTGTGGCGATACGCACTTTCATGAAAACACGCTTCTTTGAGGTTTTAAGCTCAGAACGTGAATCTGTGCATGTTTCTGGCCTGGGAACTGCTTCAGATCACTGTGGAATGCATATATGGTATCAATTGGTGCAATGTGCTTGTCTTGTCATAGGGAAGTGAATATAAGCTTCTGAAGTGAAAATATCCACTTTTTAAAAAACTTTCTTTTTTTTTAGTTCTGTGTGTCAAAAATGTTCATTCTTTGAGTAATAGTGGAAAAAAAACAGGCATGAGTGAATTGTCACGATATGACTGATTTGGAGTAAATTTGATGCGATCTCCGGCAGGAAGCGAGCTAGAGCGCTGAAACTGTGGCTATATGCACTTTCATGAAAACACGCTTCTTTGAGGTTTTAAGCTCGGAACGTGAATCTGTGCATGTTTCTGGCCTGGGAACTGCTTCAGATCACTGTGGAAAGCATATATGGTATCGAATGGTCCTTTGTGCATGTATTGCCATTGGGAAGTGAATATAAGCTTCTGAAGTGAATATATCCACTTTTTAAAAAACTTTCTTTTTTTTTTTAGTTCTGTGTGTCAATAATGTTCATTCTGTGAGTAACAGTGGAAAAGTAACAGTCATGAGTGAATTGTCACGATATGACTAAATTGGAGTAAATTTGCTGCTCTCTCCGCCAGGAAGCGAGCTAGAGCGCTGTAACTGTGGCTATACGCACTTTCATGAAAACACGCTTCTTTGAGGTTTTAAGCTCGGAACGTGAATCTGTGCATGTTTCTGGCCTGGGAACTGCTTCAGATCACTGTGGAATGCATATATGGTATCAATTGGTGCAATGTGCTTGTCTTGTCATAGGGAAGTGAATATAAGCTTCTGAAGTGAAAATATCCACTTTTTAAAAAACTTTCTTTTTTTTTAGTTCTGTGTGTCAAAAATGTTCATTCTGTGAGTAACAGTGTGAAAGTGACAAACATGAGTGAATTGTCACGATATGACAGAATTGGAGTAAATTTGCTGCTATCTCCGCCAGGAAGCGAGCTAGAGCGCTGTAACTGTGGCTATACGCACTTTCATGAAAACACACTTCTTTGAGGTTTTAAGCTCAGAACGTGAATCTGTGCATGTTTCTGGCCTGGGAACTGCTTCAGATCATTGTGGAAAGCATATATGGTATCGAATGGTCCTTTGTGCATGTATTGCCATTGGGAAGTGAATATAAGCTTCTGAAGTGAATATATCCACTTTTTAAAAAACTTTCTTTTTTTTTTTTAGTTTTGTGTGTCAATAATGTTCATTCTGTGAGTAACAGTGGAAAAGTAACAGTCATGAGTGAATTGTCACGATATGACTGAATTGGAGTAAATTTGCTGCTATCTCCGCCAGGAAGCGAGCTAGAGCGCTGAAACTGTGGCTATACGCACTTTCATGAAAACACGCTTCTTTGAGGTTTTAAGCTCGGAACGTGAATCTGTGCATGTTTCTGGCCTGAGAACTGCTTCAGATCACTGTGGAATGCATATATGGTATCAATTGGTGCAATGTGCTTGTCTTGTCATAGGGAAGTGAATATAAGCTTCTGAAGTGAAAATATCCACTTTTTAAAAAACTTTCTTTTTTTTTAGTTCTGTGTGTCAAAAATGTTCATTCTGTGAGTAACAGTGTGAAAGTGACAAACATGAGTGAATTGTCACGATATGACAGAATTGGAGTAAATTTGCTGCTCTCTCCGCCAGGAAGCGAGCTAGAGCGCTGTAACTGTGGCTATACGCACTTTCATGAAAACACGCTTCTTTGAGGTTTTAAGCTCGGAACGTGAATCTGTGCATGTTTCTGGCCTGGGAACTGCTTCAGATCACTGTGGAATGCATATATGGTATCAATTGGTGCAATGTCCTTGTCTTGTCATAGGGAAGTGAATATAAGCTTCTGAAGTGAAAATATCCACTTTTTAAAAAACTTTCTTTTTTTTTAGTTCTGTGTGTCAAAAATTTTCATTCTGTGAGTAACAGTGTAAAAGTGACAAACATGAGTGAATTGTCACGATATGACAGAATTGGAGTAAATTTGCTGCTATCTCCGCCAGGAAGCGAGCTAGAGCGCTGTAACTGTGGCTATACGCACTTTCATGAAAACACGCTTCTTTGAGGTTTTAAGCTCAGAACGTGAATCTGTGCATGTTTCAGGCCTGGGAACTGCTTCAGATCACTGTGGAATGCATATATGGTATCGAATGGTCCTTTGTGCTTGTCTTGTCATAGGGAAGTGAATATAAGCTTCTGAAGTGAAAATATCCACTTTTTAAAAAACTTTCTTTTTTTTTTTAGTTCTGTGTCAAAAATGTTCATTCTGTGAGTAACAGTGGAAAAAAACAGGCATGAGTGAATTGTCACGATTTGACTGATTTGGAGTAAATTTGATGCTATCTCCGCCAGGAAGCGAGCTAGAGCGCTGAAACTGTGGCTATACGCACTTTCATGAAAACACGCTTCTTTGAGGTTTTAAGCTCGGAACGTGAATCTGTGCATGTTTCTGGCCTGGGAACTGCTTCAGATCACTGTGGAATGCATATATAGTATCAATTGGTGCAATGTGCTTGTCTTGTCATAGGGAAGTGAATATAAGCTTCTGAAGTGAAAATATCCACTTTTTAAAAAACTTTCTTTTTTTTTAGTTCTGTGTGTCAAAAATGTTCATTCTGTGAGTAACAGTGTGAAAGTGACAAACATGAGTGAATTGTCACGATATGACTGAATTGGAGTAAATTTGCTGCTATCTCCGCCAGGAAGCGAGCTAGAGCGCTGTAACTGTGGCTATACGCACTTTCATGAAAACACGCTTCTTTGAGGTTTTAAGCTCAGAACGTGAATCTGTGCATGTTTCTGGCCTGGGAACTGCTTCAGATCACTCTGGAAAGCATATATGATATCGAATGGTCCTTTGTGCATGTATTGCCATTGGGAAGGGAATATAAGCTTCTGAAGTGAATATATCCACTTTTTAAAAAACTTTCTTTTTTTTAAGTTCTGTGTCAAAAATGTTCATTCTGTGAGTCACAGTGGAAAAGTAACAGTCATGAGTGAATTGTCACGATATGACTGAATTGGAGTAAATTTGCTGCCATCTCCGCCAGGAAGCGAGCTAGAGCCCTGAAACTGTGGCTATACGCACTTTCATGAAAACACACTTCTTTGAGGTTTTAATCTCGGAACGTGAATCTGTGCATGCTTCTGGCCTGGGAACTGCTTCAGATCACTGTGGAAAGCAAAAATGGCATCAATTGGTGCAATGTGCTTGTCTTGTCATAGGGAAGTGAATATAAGCTTCTGAAGGGAAAATATCCACTTTTTAAAAAACTTTCTTTTTTTTTTAGTTCTGTGTGTCAAAAATGTTCATTTTGTGAGTTATAGTGGAAAAAAAACAGGCATGAGTGAATTGTCACGATATGACTGATTTGGAGTAAATTTGAAGCTATCTCCGCCAGGAAGCGACCTAGAGCGCTGAAACTGTGGCTATACGCACTTTCATGAAAACACGCTTCTTTGAGGTTTTAAGCTCGGAACGTGAATCTGTGCATGTTTCTGGCCTGGGAACTGCTTCAGATCACTGTGGAAAGCATATATGGTATCGAATGGTCCTTTGTGCATGTATTGCCATTGGGAAGTGAATATAAGCTTCTGAAGTGAATATATCCACTTTTTAAAAAACTTTCTTTTTTTTTAGTTCTGTGTGTCAATAATGTTCATTCTGTGAGTACCAGTGGAAAAGTAACAGTCATGAGTGAATTGTCACGATATGACTGAATTGGAGTAAATTTGCTGCTATGTCCGCCAGGAAGCGAGCTAGAGCGCTGAAACTGTGGCTATACGCACTTTCATGAAAACATGCTTCTTTGAGGTTTTAAGCTCGGAACGTGAATCTGTGCATGTTTCTGGCCTGGGAACTGCTTCAGATCACTGTGGAAAGCATATATGGTATCGAATGGTCCTTTGTGCTTGTCTTGTCATAGGGAAGTGAATATAAGCTTCTGAAGTGAAAATATCCACTTTTTAAAAAACTTTCTTTTTTTTTAGTTCTGTGTGTCAAAAATGTTCATTCTGTGAGTAACAGTGGAAAAAAAACAGGCATGAGTGAATTGTCACGATATGACTGATTTGGAGTAAATTTGATGCTATCTCCGCCAGGAAGCGAGCTAGAGCGCTGAAACTGTGGCTATACGCACTTTCATGAAAACACGCTTCTCTGAGGTTTTAAGCTCGGAACGTGAATCTGTGCATGTTTCTGGCCTGGGAACTGCTTCAGATCACTGTGGAATGCATATATAGTATCAATTGGTGCAATGTGCTTGTCTTGTCATAGGGAAGTGAATATAAGCTTCTGAAGTGAAAATATCCACTTTTTAAAAAACTTTCTTTTTTTTAGTTCTGTGTGTCAAAAATGTTCATTCTGTGAGTAACAGTGTGAAAGTGACAAACATGAGTGAATTGTCACGATATGACTGAATTGGAGTAAATTTGCTGCTATCTCCGCCAGGAAGCGAGCTAGAGCGCTGTAACTGTGGCTATACGCACTTTCATGAAAACACGCTTCTTTGAGGTTTTAAGCTCAGAACGTGAATCTGTGCATGTTTCTGCCCTGGGAACTGCTTCAGATCACTGTGGAAAGCATATATGATATCGAATGGTCCTTTGTGCATGTATTGCCATTGGGAAGTGAATATAAGCTTCTGAAGTGAATATATTCACTTTTTAAAAAACTTTCTTTTTTTTTTTAGTTCTGTGTCAATAATGTTCATTCTGTGAGTAACAGTGGAAAAGTAACAGTCATGAGTGAATTGTCACGATATGACTGAATTGGAGTAAATTTGCTGCTATCTCCGCCAGGAAGCGAGCTAGAGCCCTGAAACTGTGGCTATACGCACTTTCATGAAAACACGCTTCTTTGAGGTTTTAAGCTCGGAACGTGAATCTGTGCATGTTTCTGGCCTGGGAACTGCTTCAGATCACTGTGGAATGCATATATAGTATCAATTGGTGCAATGTGCTTGTCTTGTCATAGGGAAGTGAATATAAGCTTCTGAAGTGAAAATATCCACTTTTTAAAAAACTTTCTTTTTTTTAGTTCTGTGTGTCAAAAATGTTCATTCTGTGAGTAACAGTGTGAAAGTGACAAACATGAGTGAATTGTCACGATATGACAGAATTGGAGTAAATTTGCTGCTATCTCCGCCAGGAAGCGAGCTAGAGCGCTGTAACTGTGGCTATACGCACTTTCATGAAAACGCGCTTCTTTGAGGTTTTAAGCTCAGAACGTGAATCTGTGCAGGTTTCTGGCCTGGGAACTGCTTCAGATCACTGTGGAAAGCATATATGGAATCGAATGGTCCTTTGTGCATGTATTGCCATTGGGAAGTGAATATAAGCTTCTGAAGTGAATATATCCACTTTTTAAAAAACTTTCTTTTTTTTTAGTTCTGTGTCAAAAATGTTCATTCTGTGAGTAACAGTGGAAAAGTAACAGTCATGAGTGAATTGTCACGATATGACTGAATTGGAGTAAATTTGCTGCTATCTCCGCCAGGAAGCGAGCTAGAGCGCTGTAACTGTGGCTATACGCACTTTCATGAAAACACACTTCTTTGAGGTTTTAAGCTCAGAACGTGAATCTGTGCATGTTTCTGGCCTGGGAACTGCTTCAGATCATTGTGGAAAGCATATATGGTATCGAATGGTCCTTTGTGCATGTATTGCCATTGGGAAGTGAACATAAGCTTCTGAAGTGAATATATCCACTTTTTAAAAAACTTTCTTTTTTTTTTTAGTTCTGTGTGTCAATAATGTTCATTCTGTGAGTAACAGTGGAAAAGTAACAGTCATGAGTGAATTGTCACGATATGACTGAATTGGAGTGAATTTGCTGCTATCTCCGCCAGGAAGCGAGCTAGATCGCTGAAACTGTGGCTATACGCACTTTCATGAAAACACGCTTCTTTGAGGTTTTAAGCTCGGAACGTGAATCTGTGCATGTTTCTGGCCTGGGAACTGCTTCAGATCACTGTGGAATGCATATATGGTATCAATTGGTGCAATGTGCTTGTCTTGTCATAGGGAAGTGAATATAAGCTTCTGAAGTGAAAATATCCACTTTTTAAAAAACTTTCTTTTTTTTTAGTTCTGTGTGTCAAAAATGTTCATTCTGTGAGTAACAGTGTGAAAGTGACAAACATGAGTGAATTGTCACGATATGACTGAATTGGAGTAAATTTGCTGCTATCTCCGCCAGGAAGCGAGCTAGAGCGCTGTAACTGTGGCTATACGCACTTTCATGAAAACACGCTTCTTTGAGGTTTTAAGCTCAGAACGTGAATCTGTGCATGTTTCTGGCCTGGGAACTGCTTCAGATCACTCTGGAAAGCATATATGATATCGAATGGTCCTTTGTGCATGTATTGCCATTGGGAAGGGAATATAAGCTTCTGAAGTGAATATATCCACTTTTTAAAAAACTTTCTTTTTTTTAAGTTCTGTGTCAAAAATGTTCATTCTGTGAGTCACAGTGGAAAAGTAACAGTCATGAGTGAATTGTCACGATATGACTGAATTGGAGTAAATTTGCTGCCATCTCCGCCAGGAAGCGAGCTAGAGCCCTGAAACTGTGGCTATACGCACTTTCATGAAAACACACTTCTTTGAGGTTTTAATCTCGGAACGTGAATCTGTGCATGCTTCTGGCCTGGGAACTGCTTCAGATCACTGTGGAAAGCAAAAATGGCATCAATTGGTGCAATGTGCTTGTCTTGTCATAGGGAAGTGAATATAAGCTTCTGAAGGGAAAATATCCACTTTTTAAAAAACTTTCTTTTTTTTTTAGTTCTGTGTGTCAAAAATGTTCATTTTGTGAGTTATAGTGGAAAAAAAACAGGCATGAGTGAATTGTCACGATATGACTGATTTGGAGTAAATTTGAAGCTATCTCCGCCAGGAAGCGACCTAGAGCGCTGAAACTGTGGCTATACGCACTTTCATGAAAACACGCTTCTTTGAGGTTTTAAGCTCGGAACGTGAATCTGTGCATGTTTCTGGCCTGGGAACTGCTTCAGATCACTGTGGAAAGCATATATGGTATCGAATGGTCCTTTGTGCATGTATTGCCATTGGGAAGTGAATATAAGCTTCTGAAGTGAATATATCCACTTTTTAAAAAACTTTCTTTTTTTTTAGTTCTGTGTGTCAATAATGTTCATTCTGTGAGTACCAGTGGAAAAGTAACAGTCATGAGTGAATTGTCACGATATGACTGAATTGGAGTAAATTTGCTGCTATGTCCGCCAGGAAGCGAGCTAGAGCGCTGAAACTGTGGCTATACGCACTTTCATGAAAACATGCTTCTTTGAGGTTTTAAGCTCGGAACGTGAATCTGTGCATGTTTCTGGCCTGGGAACTGCTTCAGATCACTGTGGAAAGCATATATGGTATCGAATGGTCCTTTGTGCTTGTCTTGTCATAGGGAAGTGAATATAAGCTTCTGAAGTGAAAATATCCACTTTTTAAAAAACTTTCTTTTTTTTTAGTTCTGTGTGTCAAAAATGTTCATTCTGTGAGTAACAGTGGAAAAAAAACAGGCATGAGTGAATTGTCACGATATGACTGATTTGGAGTAAATTTGATGCTATCTCCGCCAGGAAGCGAGCTAGAGCGCTGAAACTGTGGCTATACGCACTTTCATGAAAACACGCTTCTCTGAGGTTTTAAGCTCGGAACGTGAATCTGTGCATGTTTCTGGCCTGGGAACTGCTTCAGATCACTGTGGAATGCATATATAGTATCAATTGGTGCAATGTGCTTGTCTTGTCATAGGGAAGTGAATATAAGCTTCTGAAGTGAAAATATCCACTTTTTAAAAAACTTTCTTTTTTTTAGTTCTGTGTGTCAAAAATGTTCATTCTGTGAGTAACAGTGTGAAAGTGACAAACATGAGTGAATTGTCACGATATGACTGAATTGGAGTAAATTTGCTGCTATCTCCGCCAGGAAGCGAGCTAGAGCGCTGTAACTGTGGCTATACGCACTTTCATGAAAACACGCTTCTTTGAGGTTTTAAGCTCAGAACGTGAATCTGTGCATGTTTCTGCCCTGGGAACTGCTTCAGATCACTGTGGAAAGCATATATGATATCGAATGGTCCTTTGTGCATGTATTGCCATTGGGAAGTGAATATAAGCTTCTGAAGTGAATATATTCACTTTTTAAAAAACTTTCTTTTTTTTTTTAGTTCTGTGTCAATAATGTTCATTCTGTGAGTAACAGTGGAAAAGTAACAGTCATGAGTGAATTGTCACGATATGACTGAATTGGAGTAAATTTGCTGCTATCTCCGCCAGGAAGCGAGCTAGAGCCCTGAAACTGTGGCTATACGCACTTTCATGAAAACACGCTTCTTTGAGGTTTTAAGCTCGGAACGTGAATCTGTGCATGTTTCTGGCCTGGGAACTGCTTCAGATCACTGTGGAATGCATATATAGTATCAATTGGTGCAATGTGCTTGTCTTGTCATAGGGAAGTGAATATAAGCTTCTGAAGTGAAAATATCCACTTTTTAAAAAACTTTCTTTTTTTTAGTTCTGTGTGTCAAAAATGTTCATTCTGTGAGTAACAGTGTGAAAGTGACAAACATGAGTGAATTGTCACGATATGACAGAATTGGAGTAAATTTGCTGCTATCTCCGCCAGGAAGCGAGCTAGAGCGCTGTAACTGTGGCTATACGCACTTTCATGAAAACGCGCTTCTTTGAGGTTTTAAGCTCAGAACGTGAATCTGTGCAGGTTTCTGGCCTGGGAACTGCTTCAGATCACTGTGGAAAGCATATATGGAATCGAATGGTCCTTTGTGCATGTATTGCCATTGGGAAGTGAATATAAGCTTCTGAAGTGAATATATCCACTTTTTAAAAAACTTTCTTTTTTTTTAGTTCTGTGTCAAAAATGTTCATTCTGTGAGTAACAGTGGAAAAGTAACAGTCATGAGTGAATTGTCACGATATGACTGAATTGGAGTAAATTTGCTGCTATCTCCGCCAGGAAGCGAGCTAGAGCGCTGTAACTGTGGCTATACGCACTTTCATGAAAACACACTTCTTTGAGGTTTTAAGCTCAGAACGTGAATCTGTGCATGTTTCTGGCCTGGGAACTGCTTCAGATCATTGTGGAAAGCATATATGGTATCGAATGGTCCTTTGTGCATGTATTGCCATTGGGAAGTGAACATAAGCTTCTGAAGTGAATATATCCACTTTTTAAAAAACTTTCTTTTTTTTTTTAGTTCTGTGTGTCAATAATGTTCATTCTGTGAGTAACAGTGGAAAAGTAACAGTCATGAGTGAATTGTCACGATATGACTGAATTGGAGTGAATTTGCTGCTATCTCCGCCAGGAAGCGAGCTAGATCGCTGAAACTGTTGCTATACGCACTTTCATGAAAACACGCTTCTTTGAGGTTTTAAGCTCGGAACGTGAATCTGTGCATGTTTCTGGCCTGGGAACTGCTTCAGATCACTGTGGAATGCATATATGGTATCAATTGGTGCAATGTGCTTGTCTTGTCATAGGGAAGTGAATATAAGCTTCTGAAGTGAAAATATCCACTTTTTAAAAAACTTTCTTTTTTTTTAGTTCTGTGTGTCAAAAATGTTCATTCTGTGAGTAACAGTGTGAAAGTGACAAACATGAGTGAATTGTCACGATATGACTGAATTGGAGTAAATTTGCTGCTATCTCCGCCAGGAAGCGAGCTAGAGCGCTGTAACTGTGGCTATACGCACTTTCATGAAAACACGCTTCTTTGAGGTTTTAAGCTCAGAACGTGAATCTGTGCATGTTTCTGGCCTGGGAACTGCTTCAGATCACTCTGGAAAGCATATATGATATCGAATGGTCCTTTGTGCATGTATTGCCATTGGGAAGGGAATATAAGCTTCTGAAGTGAATATATCCACTTTTTAAAAAACTTTCTTTTTTTTAAGTTCTGTGTCAAAAATGTTCATTCTGTGAGTCACAGTGGAAAAGTAACAGTCATGAGTGAATTGTCACGATATGACTGAATTGGAGTAAATTTGCTGCCATCTCCGCCAGGAAGCGAGCTAGAGCCCTGAAACTGTGGCTATACGCACTTTCATGAAAACACACTTCTTTGAGGTTTTAATCTCGGAACGTGAATCTGTGCATGCTTCTGGCCTGGGAACTGCTTCAGATCACTGTGGAAAGCAAAAATGGCATCAATTGGTGCAATGTGCTTGTCTTGTCATAGGGAAGTGAATATAAGCTTCTGAAGGGAAAATATCCACTTTTTAAAAAACTTTCTTTTTTTTTTAGTTCTGTGTGTCAAAAATGTTCATTTTGTGAGTTATAGTGGAAAAAAAACAGGCATGAGTGAATTGTCACGATATGACTGATTTGGAGTAAATTTGAAGCTATCTCCGCCAGGAAGCGACCTAGAGCGCTGAAACTGTGGCTATACGCACTTTCATGAAAACACGCTTCTTTGAGGTTTTAAGCTCGGAACGTGAATCTGTGCATGTTTCTGGCCTGGGAACTGCTTCAGATCACTGTGGAAAGCATATATGGTATCGAATGGTCCTTTGTGCATGTATTGCCATTGGGAAGTGAATATAAGCTTCTGAAGTGAATATATCCACTTTTTAAAAAACTTTCTTTTTTTTTAGTTCTGTGTGTCAATAATGTTCATTCTGTGAGTACCAGTGGAAAAGTAACAGTCATGAGTGAATTGTCACGATATGACTGAATTGGAGTAAATTTGCTGCTATGTCCGCCAGGAAGCGAGCTAGAGCGCTGAAACTGTGGCTATACGCACTTTCATGAAAACATGCTTCTTTGAGGTTTTAAGCTCGGAACGTGAATCTGTGCATGTTTCTGGCCTGGGAACTGCTTCAGATCACTGTGGAAAGCATATATGGTATCGAATGGTCCTTTGTGCTTGTCTTGTCATAGGGAAGTGAATATAAGCTTCTGAAGTGAAAATATCCACTTTTTAAAAAACTTTCTTTTTTTTTAGTTCTGTGTGTCAAAAATGTTCATTCTGTGAGTAACAGTGGAAAAAAAACAGGCATGAGTGAATTGTCACGATATGACTGATTTGGAGTAAATTTGATGCTATCTCCGCCAGGAAGCGAGCTAGAGCGCTGAAACTGTGGCTATACGCACTTTCATGAAAACACGCTTCTCTGAGGTTTTAAGCTCGGAACGTGAATCTGTGCATGTTTCTGGCCTGGGAACTGCTTCAGATCACTGTGGAATGCATATATAGTATCAATTGGTGCAATGTGCTTGTCTTGTCATAGGGAAGTGAATATAAGCTTCTGAAGTGAAAATATCCACTTTTTAAAAAACTTTCTTTTTTTTAGTTCTGTGTGTCAAAAATGTTCATTCTGTGAGTAACAGTGTGAAAGTGACAAACATGAGTGAATTGTCACGATATGACTGAATTGGAGTAAATTTGCTGCTATCTCCGCCAGGAAGCGAGCTAGAGCGCTGTAACTGTGGCTATACGCACTTTCATGAAAACACGCTTCTTTGAGGTTTTAAGCTCAGAACGTGAATCTGTGCATGTTTCTGCCCTGGGAACTGCTTCAGATCACTGTGGAAAGCATATATGATATCGAATGGTCCTTTGTGCATGTATTGCCATTGGGAAGTGAATATAAGCTTCTGAAGTGAATATATTCACTTTTTAAAAAACTTTCTTTTTTTTTTTAGTTCTGTGTCAATAATGTTCATTCTGTGAGTAACAGTGGAAAAGTAACAGTCATGAGTGAATTGTCACGATATGACTGAATTGGAGTAAATTTGCTGCTATCTCCGCCAGGAAGCGAGCTAGAGCCCTGAAACTGTGGCTATACGCACTTTCATGAAAACACGCTTCTTTGAGGTTTTAAGCTCGGAACGTGAATCTGTGCATGTTTCTGGCCTGGGAACTGCTTCAGATCACTGTGGAATGCATATATAGTATCAATTGGTGCAATGTGCTTGTCTTGTCATAGGGAAGTGAATATAAGCTTCTGAAGTGAAAATATCCACATTTTAAAAAACTTTCTTTCTTTTTTAGTTCTGTGTGTCAAAAATGTTCATTCTGTGAGTAACAGTGGGAAAGTGACAAACATGAGTGAATTGCTACGATATGACTGAATTGGAGTAAATTTGCTGCTATCTCCGCCAGGAAGCGAGCTAGAGCCCTGAAACTGTGGCTATACGCACTTTCATGAAAACACACTTCTTTGAGGTTTTAATCTCGGAACGTGAATCTGTGCATGCTTCTGGCCTGGGAACTGCTTCAGATCACTGTGGAATGCATATATGGTATCAATTGGTGCAATGTGCTTGTCTTGTCATAGGGAAGTGAATATAAGCTTCTGAAGTGAAAATATCCACTTTTTAAAAAACTTTCTTTTTTTTGTAGTTCTGTGTGTCAAAAATGTTCATTCTTTGAGTAATAGTGGAAAAAAAACAGGCATGAGTGAATTGTCACGATATGACTGATTTGGAGTAAATTTGATGCTATCTCCGCCAGGAAGCGACCTAGAGCGCTGAAGCTGTGGCTATACGCACTTTCATGAAAACACGCTTCTTTGAGGTTTTAAGCTCGGAACGTGAATCTGTGCATGTTTCTGGCCTGGGAACTGCTTCAGATCACTGTGGAAAGCATATATGGTATCGAATGGTCCTTTGTGCATGTATTGCCATTGGGAAGTGAATATAAGCTTCTGAAGTGAATATATCCACTTTTTAAAAAACTTTCTTTTTTTTTTTAGTTCTGTGTGTCAATAATGTTCATTCTGTGAGTAACAGTGGAAAAGTAACAGTCATGAGTGAATTGTCACGATATGACTAAATTGGAGTAAATTTGCTGCTATCTCCGCCAGGAAGCAGCTAGAGCGCTGAAACTGTGGCTATACGCACTTTCATGAAAACACGCTTCTTTGAGGTTTTAAGCTCGGAACGTGAATCTGTGCATGTTTCTGGCCTGGGAACTGCTTCAGATCACTGTGGAATGCATATATAGTATCAATCGGTGCAATGTGCTTGTCTTGTCATAGGGAAGTGAATATAAGCTTCTGAAGTGAAAATATCCACTTTTTAAAAAACTTTCTTTTTTTTTAGTTCTGTGTGTCAAAAATGTTCATTCTGTGAGTAACAGTGGGAAAGTGACAAACATGAGTGAATTGCTACGATATGACTGAATTGGAGTAAATTTGCTGCTATCTCCGCCAGGAAGCGAGCAAGAGCGCTGTAACTGTGGCTATACGCACTTTCATGAAAACACGCTTCTTTGAGGTTTTAAGCTCAGAACGTGAATCTGTGCATGTTTCTGGCCTGGGAACTGCTTCAGATCACTGTGGAATGCATATATGGTATCAATTGGTGCAATGTGCTTGTCTTGTCATAGGGAAGTGAATATAAGCTTCTGAAGTGAAAATATCCACTTTTTAAAAAACTTTCTTTTTTTTTAGTTCTGTGTGTCAAAAATGTTCATTCTTTGAGTAATAGTGGAAAAAAAACAGGCATGAGTGAATTGTCACGATATGACTGATTTGGAGTAAATTTGATGCTATCTCCGGCAGGAAGCGAGCTAGAGCGCTGAAACTGTGGCTATATGCACTTTCATGAAAACACGCTTCTTTGAGGTTTTAAGCTCGGAACGTGAATCTGTGCATGTTTCTGGCCTGGGAACTGCTTCAGATCACTGTGGAAAGCATATATGGTATCGAATGGTCCTTTGTGCATGTATTGCCATTGGGAAGTGAATATAAGCTTCTGAAGTGAATATATCCACTTTTTAAAAAACTTTCTTTTTTTTTTTAGTTCTGTGTGTCAATAATGTTCATTCTGTGAGTAACAGTGGAAAAGTAACAGTCATGAGTGAATTGTCACGATATGACTAAATTGGAGTAAATTTGCTGCTATCTCCGCCAGGAAGCAGCTAGAGCGCTGAAACTGTGGCTATACGCACTTTCATGAAAACACGCTTCTTTGAGGTTTTAAGCTCAGAACGTGAATCTGTGCATGTTTCTGGCCTGGGAACTGCTTCAGATCACTGTGGAATGCATATATAGTATCAATTGGTGCAATGTGCTTGTCTTGTCATAGGGAAGTGAATATAAGCTTCTGAAGTGAAAATATCCACTTTTTAAAAAACTTTCTTTTTTTTTAGTTCTGTGTGTCAAAAATGTTCATTCTGTGAGTAACAGTGTGAAAGTGACAAACATGAGTGAATTGTCACGATATGACAGAATTGGAGTAAATTTGCTGCTATCTCCGCCAGGAAGCGAGCTAGAGCGCTGTAACTGTGGCTATACGCACTTTCATGAAAACACACTTCTTTGAGGTTTTAAGCTCAGAACGTGAATCTGTGCATGTTTCTGGCCTGGGAACTGCTTCAGATCATTGTGGAAAGCATATATGGTATCGAATGGTCCTTTGTGCATGTATTGCCATTGGGAAGTGAATATAAGCTTCTGAAGTGAATATATCCACTTTTTAAAAAACTTTCTTTTTTTTTTTTAGTTTTGTGTGTCAATAATGTTCATTCTGTGAGTAACAGTGGAAAAGTAACAGTCATGAGTGAATTGTCACGATATGACTGAATTGGAGTAAATTTGCTGCTATCTCCGCCAGGAAGCGAGCTAGAGCGTTGAAACTGTGGCTATACGCACTTTCATGAAAACACGCTTCTTTGAGGTTTTAAGCTCGGAACGTGAATCTGTGCATGTTTCTGGCCTGGGAACTGCTTCAGATCACTGTGGAATGCATATATGGTATCAATTGGTGCAATGTGCTTGTCTTGTCATAGGGAAGTGAATATAAGCTTCTGAAGTGAAAATATCCACTTTTTAAAAAACTTTCTTTTTTTTTAGTTCTGTGTGTCAAAAATGTTCATTCTGTGAGTAACAGTGTGAAAGTGACAAACATGAGTGAATTGTCACGATATGACAGAATTGGAGTAAATTTGCTGCTCTCTCCGCCAGGAAGCGAGCTAGAGCGCTGTAACTGTGGCTATACGCACTTTCATGAAAACACGCTTCTTTGAGGTTTTAAGCTCGGAACGTGAATCTGTGCATGTTTCTGGCCTGGGAACTGCTTCAGATCACTGTGGAATGCATATATGGTATCAATTGGTGCAATGTCCTTGTCTTGTCATAGGGAAGTGAATATAAGCTTCTGAAGTGAAAATATCCACTTTTTAAAAAACTTTCTTTTTTTTTAGTTCTGTGTGTCAAAAATTTTCATTCTGTGAGTAACAGTGTAAAAGTGACAAACATGAGTGAATTGTCACGATATGACAGAATTGGAGTAAATTTGCTGCTATCTCCGCCAGGAAGCGAGCTAGAGCGCTGTAACTGTGGCTATACGCACTTTCATGAAAACACGCTTCTTTGAGGTTTTAAGCTCAGAACGTGAATCTGTGCATGTTTCAGGCCTGGGAACTGCTTCAGATCACTGTGGAATGCATATATGGTATCTAATGGTCCTTTGTGCTTGTCTTGTCATAGGGAAGTGAATATAAGCTTCTGAAGTGAAAATATCCACTTTTTAAAAAACTTTCTTTTTTTTTTTAGTTCTGTGTCAAAAATGTTCATTCTGTGAGTAACAGTGGAAAAAAACAGGCATGAGTGAATTGTCACGATATGACTGATTTGGAGTAAATTTGATGCTATCTCCGCCAGGAAGCGAGCTAGAGCGCTGAAACTGTGGCTATACGCACTTTCATGAAAACACGCTTCTTTGAGGTTTTAAGCTCGGAACGTGAATCTGTGCATGTTTCTGGCCTGGGAACTGCTTCAGATCACTGTGGAATGCATATATAGTATCAATTGGTGCAATGTGCTTGTCTTGTCATAGGGAAGTGAATATAAGCTTCTGAAGTGAAAATATCCACTTTTTAAAAAACTTTCTTTTTTTTTAGTTCTGTGTGTCAAAAATGTTCATTCTGTGAGTAACAGTGTGAAAGTGACAAACATGAGTGAATTGTCACGATATGACTGAATTGGAGTAAATTTGCTGCTATCTCCACCAGGAAGCGAGCTAGAGCGCTGTAACTGTGGCTATACGCACTTTCATGAAAACACGCTTCTTTGAGGTTTTAAGCTCAGAACGTGAATCTGTGCATGTTTCTGGCCTGGGAACTGCTTCAGATCACTCTGGAAAGCATATATGATATCGAATGGTCCTTTGTGCATGTATTGCCATTGGGAAGGGAATATAAGCTTCTGAAGTGAATATATCCACTTTTTAAAAAACTTTCTTTTTTTTAAGTTCTGTGTCAAAAATGTTCATTCTGTGAGTCACAGTGGAAAAGTAACAGTCATGAGTGAATTGTCACGATATGACTGAATTGGAGTAAATTTGCTGCCATCTCCGCCAGGAAGCGAGCTAGAGCCCTGAAACTGTGGCTATACGCACTTTCATGAAAACACACTTCTTTGAGGTTTTAATCTCGGAACGTGAATCTGTGCATGCTTCTGGCCTGGGAACTGCTTCAGATCACTGTGGAAAGCAAAAATGGCATCAATTGGTGCAATGTGCTTGTCTTGTCATAGGGAAGTGAATATAAGCTTCTGAAGGGAAAATATCCACTTTTTAAAAAACTTTCTTTTTTTTTTAGTTCTGTGTGTCAAAAATGTTCATTTTGTGAGTTATAGTGGAAAAAAAACAGGCATGAGTGAATTGTCACGATATGACTGATTTGGAGTAAATTTGAAGCTATCTCCGCCAGGAAGCGACCTAGAGCGCTGAAACTGTGGCTATACGCACTTTCATGAAAACACGCTTCTTTGAGGTTTTAAGCTCGGAACGTGAATCTGTGCATGTTTCTGGCCTGGGAACTGCTTCAGATCACTGTGGAATGCATATATAGTATCAATTGGTGCAATGTGCTTGTCTTGTCATAGGGAAGTGAATATAAGCTCCTGAAGTGAAAATATCCACTTTTTAAAAAACTTTCTTTTTTTTAGTTCTGTGTGTCAAAAATGTTCATTCTGTGAGTAACAGTGTGAAAGTGACAAACATGAGTGAATTGTCACGATATGACTGAATTGGAGTAAATTTGCTGCTATCTCCGCCAGGAAGCGAGCTAGAGCGCTGTAACTGTGGCTATACGCACTTTCATAAAAACACGCTTCTTTGAGGTTTTAAGCTCAGAACGTGAATCTGTGCATGTTTCTGCCCTGGGAACTGCTTCAGATCACTGTGGAAAGCATATATGGTATCGAATGGTCCTTTGTGCATGTATTGCCATTGGGAAGTGAATATAAGCTTCTGAAGTGACTATATCCACTTTTTAAAAAACTTTCTTTTTTTTTTAGTTCTGTGTGTCAATAATGTTCATTCTGTGAGTACCAGTGGAAAAGTAACAGTCATGAGTGAATTGTCACGATATGACTGAATTGGAGTAAATTTGCTGCTATGTCCGCCAGGAAGCGAGCTAGAGCGCTGAAACTGTGGCTATACGCACTTTCATGAAAACATGCTTTTTTGAGGTTTTAAGCGCGGAACGTGAATCTGTGCATGTTTCTGGCCTGGGAACTGCTTCAGATCACTGTGGAATGCATATATAGTATCAATTGGTGCAATGTGCTTGTCTTGTCATAGGGAAGTGAATATAAGCTTCTGAAGTGAAAATATCCACTTTTTAAAAAACTTTCTTTTTTTTTAGTTCTGTGTGTCAATAATGTTCATTCTGTGAGTACCAGTGGAAAAGTAACAGTCATGAGTGAATTGTCACGATATGACTGAATTGGAGTAAATTTGCTGCTATGTCCGCCAGGAAGCGAGCTAGAGCGCTGAAACTGTGGCTATACGCACTTTCATGAAAACATGCTTCTTTGAGGTTTTAAGCTCGGAACGTGAATCTGTGCATGTTTCTGGCCTGGGAACTGCTTCAGATCACTGTGGAAAGCATATATGGTATCGAATGGTCCTTTGTGCTTGTCTTGTCATAGGGAAGTGAATATAAGCTTCTGAAGTGAAAATATCCACTTTTTAAAAAACTTTCTTTTTTTTTAGTTCTGTGTGTCAAAAATGTTCATTCTGTGAGTAACAGTGGAAAAAAAACAGGCATGAGTGAATTGTCACGATATGACTGATTTGGAGTAAATTTGATGCTATCTCCGCCAGGAAGCGAGCTAGAGCGCTGAAACTGTGGCTATACGCACTTTCATGAAAACACGCTTCTTTGAGGTTTTAAGCTCGGAACGTGAATCTGTGCATGTTTCTGGCCTGGGAACTGCTTCAGATCACTGTGGATGCATATATAGTATCAATTGGTGCAATGTGCTTGTCTTGTCATAGGGAAGTGAATATAAGCTTCTGAAGTGAAAATATCCACTTTTTAAAAAACTTTCTTTTTTTTTAGTTCTGTGTGTCAAAAATGTTCATTCTGTGAGTAACAGTGTGAAAGTGACAAACATGAGTGAATTGTCACGATATGACTGAATTGGAGTAAATTTGCTGCTATCTCCGCCAGGAAGCGAGCTAGAGCGCTGTAACTGTGGCTATACGCACTTTCATGAAAACACGCTTCTTTGAGGTTTTAAGCTCAGAACGTGAATCTGTGCATGTTTCTGCCCTGGGAACTGCTTCAGATCACTGTGGAAAGCATATATGATATCGAATGGTCCTTTGTGCATGTATTGCCATTGGGAAGTGAATATAAGCTTCTGAAGTGAATATATTCACTTTTTAAAAAACTTTCTTTTTTTTTTTAGTTCTGTGTCAATAATGTTCATTCTGTGAGTAACAGTGGAAAAGTAACAGTCATGAGTGAATTGTCACGATATGACTGAATTGGAGTAAATTTGCTGCTATCTCCGCTAGGAAGCGAGCTAGAGCCCTGAAACTGTGGCTATACGCACTTTCATGAAAACACGCTTCTTTGAGGTTTTAAGCTCGGAACGTGAATCTGTGCATGTTTCTGGCCTGGGAACTGCTTCAGATCACTGTGGAATGCATATATAGTATCAATTGGTGCAATGTGCTTGTCTTGTCATAGGGAAGTGAATATAAGCTTCTGAAGTGAAAATATCCACTTTTTAAAAAACTTTCTTTTTTTTAGTTCTGTGTGTCAAAAATGTTCATTCTGTGAGTAACAGTGTGAAAGTGACAAACATGAGTGAATTGTCACGATATGACAGAATTGGAGTAAATTTGCTGCTATCTCCGCCAGGAAGCGAGCTAGAGCGCTGTAACTGTGGCTATACGCACTTTCATGAAAACGCGCTTCTTTGAGGTGTTAAGCTCAGAACGTGAATCTGTGCAGGTTTCTGGCCTGGGAACTGCTTCAGATCACTGTGGAAAGCATATATGGAATCGAATGGTCCTTTGTGCATGTATTGCCATTGGGAAGTGAATATAAGCTTCTGAAGTGAATATATCCACTTTTTAAAAAACTTTCTTTTTTTTTTTAGTTCTGTGTGTCAATAATGTTCATTCTGTGAGTAACAGTGGAAAAGTAACAGTCATGAGTGAATTGTCACGATATGACTGAATTGGAGTGAATTTGCTGCTATCTCCGCCAGGAAGCGAGCTAGAGCGCTGAAACTGTGGCTATACGCACTTTCATGAAAACACGCTTCTTTGAGGTTTTAAGCTCGGAACGTGAATCTGTGCATGTTTCTGGCCTGGGAACTGCTTCAGATCACTGTGGAATGCATATATGGTATCAATTGGTGCAATGTGCTTGTCTTGTCATAGGGAAGTGAATATAAGCTTCTGAAGTGAAAATATCCACTTTTTAAAAAACTTTCTTTTTTTTTAGTTCTGTGTGTCAAAAATGTTCATTCTGTGAGTAACAGTGGGAAAGTGAGAAACATGAGTGAATTCTCACTATATGACTGAATTGGAGTGAATATGCTGCTATCTCTGTAAGGAAGCGAGCTAGAGCACTGAAACTGTGGCTATACGTTTCAGCTCGGAACGTGAATCTGTGCATGCTTCTGGCCTGGGAACTGCTTCAGATCACTGTGGAATGCATATATGGTATCAATTGGTGCAATGTGTTTGTCTTGTCATAGGGAAGTTAATATAAGCTTCTGAAGTGAAAATATCCACATTTTAAAAAACTTTCTTTCTTTTTTAGTTCTGTGTGTCAAAAATGTTCATTCTGTGAGTAACAGTGGGAAAGTGACAAACATGAGTGAATTGCTACGATATGACTGAATTGGAGTAAATTTGCTGCTATCTCCGCCAGGAAGCGAGCTAGAGCCCTGAAACTGTGGCTATACGCACTTTCATGAAAACACACTTCTTTGAGGTTTTAATCTCGGAACGTGAATCTGTGCATGCTTCTGGCCTGGGAACTGCTTCAGATCACTGTGGAATGCATATATGGTATCAATTGGTGCAATGTGCTTGTCTTGTCATAGGGAAGTGAATATAAGCTTCTGAAGTGAAAATATCCACTTTTTAAAAAACTTTCTTTTTTTTGTAGTTCTGTGTGTCAAAAATGTTCATTCTTTGAGTAATAGTGGAAAAAAAACAGGCATGAGTGAATTGTCACGATATGACTGATTTGGAGTAAATTTGATGCTATCTCCGCCAGGAAGCGACCTAGAGCGCTGAAACTGTGGCTATACGCACTTTCATGAAAACACGCTTCTTTGAGGTTTTAAGCTCGGAACGTGAATCTGTGCATGTTTCTGGCCTGGGAACTGCTTCAGATCACTGTGGAAAGCATATATGGTATCGAATGGTCCTTTGTGCATGTATTGCCATTGGGAAGTGAATATAAGCTTCTGAAGTGAATATATCCACTTTTTAAAAAACTTTCTTTTTTTTTTTAGTTCTGTGTGTCAATAATGTTCATTCTGTGAGTAACAGTGGAAAAGTAACAGTCATGAGTGAATTGTCACGATATGACTAAATTGGAGTAAATTTGCTGCTATCTCCGCCAGGAAGCAGCTAGAGCGCTGAAACTGTGGCTATACGCACTTTCATGAAAACACGCTTCTTTGAGGTTTTAAGCTCGGAACGTGAATCTGTGCATGTTTCTGGCCTGGGAACTGCTTCAGATCACTGTGGAATGCATATATAGTATCAATCGGTGCAATGTGCTTGTCTTGTCATAGGGAAGTGAATATAAGCTTCTGAAGTGAAAATATCCACTTTTTAAAAAACTTTCTTTTTTTTTAGTTCTGTGTGTCAAAAATGTTCATTCTGTGAGTAACAGTGGGAAAGTGACAAACATGAGTGAATTGCTACGATATGACTGAATTGGAGTAAATTTGCTGCTATCTCCGCCAGGAAGCGAGCTAGAGCGCTGTAACTGTGGCTATACGCACTTTCATGAAAACACGCTTCTTTGAGGTTTTAAGCTCAGAACGTGAATCTGTGCATGTTTCTGGCCTGGGAACTGCTTCAGCTCACTGTGGAATGCATATATGGTATCAATTGGTCCAATGTGCTTGTCTTGTCATAGGGAAGTGAATATAAGCTTCTGAAGTGAAAATATCCACTTTTTAAAAAACTTTCTTTTTTTTTAGTTCTGTGTGTCAAAAATGTTCATTCTTTGAGTAATAGTGGAAAAAAAACAGGCATGAGTGAATTGTCACGATATGACTGATTTGGAGTAAATTTGATGCTATCTCCGGCAGGAAGCGAGCTAGAGCGCTGAAACTGTGGCTATATGCACTTTCATGAAAACACGCTTCTTTGAGGTTTTAAGCTCGGAACGTGAATCTGTGCATGTTTCTGGCCTGGGAACTGCTTCAGATCACTGTGGAAAGCATATATGGTATCCAATGGTCCTTTGTGCATGTATTGCCATTGGGAAGTGAATATAAGCTTCTGAAGTGAATATATCCACTTTTTAAAAAACTTTCTTTTTTTTTTTAGTTCTGTGTGTCAATAATGTTCATTCTGTGAGTAACAGTGGAAAAGTAACAGTCATGAGTGAATTGTCACGATATGACTAAATTGGAGTAAATTTGCTGCTATCTCCGCCAGGAAGCAGCTAGAGCGCTGAAACTGTGGCTATACGCACTTTCATGAAAACACGCTTCTTTGAGGTTTTAAGCTCAGAACGTGAATCTGTGCATGTTTCTGGCCTGGGAACTGCTTCAGATCACTGTGGAATGCATATATAGTATCAATTGGTGCAATGTGCTTGTCTTGTCATAGGGAAGTGAATATAAGCTTCTGAAGTGAAAATATCCACTTTTTAAAAAACTTTCTTTTTTTTTAGTTCTGTGTGTCAAAAATGTTCATTCTGTGAGTAACAGTGTGAAAGTGACAAACATGAGTGAATTGTCACGATATGACAGAATTGGAGTAAATTTGCTGCTATCTCCGCCAGGAAGCGAGCTAGAGCGCTGTAACTGTGGCTATACGCACTTTCATGAAAACACACTTCTTTGAGGTTTTAAGCTCAGAACGTGAATCTGTGCATGTTTCTGGCCTGGGAACTGCTTCAGATCATTGTGGAAAGCATATATGGTATCGAATGGTCCTTTGTGCATGTATTGCCATTGGGAAGTGAATATAAGCTTCTGAAGTGAATATATCCACTTTTTAAAAAACTTTCTTTTTTTTTTTTAGTTTTGTGTGTCAATAATGTTCATTCTGTGAGTAACAGTGGAAAAGTAACAGTCATGAGTGAATTGTCACGATATGACTGAATTGGAGTAAATTTGCTGCTATCTCCGCCAGGAAGCGAGCTAGAGCGCTGAAACTGTGGCTATACGCACTTTCATGAAAACACGCTTCTTTGAGGTTTTAAGCTCGGAACGTGAATCTGTGCATGTTTCTGGCCTGGGAACTGCTTCAGATCACTGTGGAATGCATATATGGTATCAATTGGTGCAATGTGCTTGTCTTGTCATAGGGAAGTGAATATAAGCTTCTGAAGTGAAAATATCCACTTTTTAAAAAACTTTCTTTTTTTTTAGTTCTGTGTGTCAAAAATGTTCATTCTGTGAGTAACAGTGTGAAAGTGACAAACATGAGTGAATTGTCACGATATGACAGAATTGGAGTAAATTTGCTGCTCTCTCCGCCAGGAAGCGAGCTAGAGCGCTGTAACTGTGGCTATACGCACTTTCATGAAAACACGCTTCTTTGAGGTTTTAAGCTCGGAACGTGAATCTGTGCATGTTTCTGGCCTGGGAACTGCTTCAGATCACTGTGGAATGCATATATGGTATCAATTGGTGCAATGTCCTTGTCTTGTCATAGAGAAGTGAATATAAGCTTCTGAAGTGAAAATATCCACTTTTTAAAAAACTTTCTTTTTTTTTAGTTCTGTGTGTCAAAAATGTTCATTCTGTGAGTAACAGTGGAAAAAAAACAGGCATGAGTGAATTGTCACGATATGACTGATTTGGAGTAAATTTGATGCTATCTCCGCCAGGAAGCGAGCTAGAGCGCTGAAACTGTGGCTATACGCACTTTCATGAAAACACGCTTCTTTGAGGTTTTAAGCTCGGAACGTGAATCTGTGCATGTTTCTGGCCTGGGAACTGCTTCAGATCACTGTGGATGCATATATAGTATCAATTGGTGCAATGTGCTTGTCTTGTCATAGGGAAGTGAATATAAGCTTCTGAAGTGAAAATATCCACTTTTTAAAAAACTTTCTTTTTTTTTAGTTCTGTGTGTCAAAAATGTTCATTCTGTGAGTAACAGTGTGAAAGTGACAAACATGAGTGAATTGTCACGATATGACTGAATTGGAGTAAATTTGCTGCTATCTCCGCCAGGAAGCGAGCTAGAGCGCTGTAACTGTGGCTATACGCACTTTCATGAAAACACGCTTCTTTGAGGTTTTAAGCTCAGAACGTGAATCTGTGCATGTTTCTGCCCTGGGAACTGCTTCAGATCACTGTGGAAAGCATATATGATATCGAATGGTCCTTTGTGCATGTATTGCCATTGGGAAGTGAATATAAGCTTCTGAAGTGAATATATTCACTTTTTAAAAAACTTTCTTTTTTTTTTTAGTTCTGTGTCAATAATGTTCATTCTGTGAGTAACAGTGGAAAAGTAACAGTCATGAGTGAATTGTCACGATATGACTGAATTGGAGTAAATTTGCTGCTATCTCCGCCAGGAAGCGAGCTAGAGCCCTGAAACTGTGGCTATACGCACTTTCATGAAAACACGCTTCTTTGAGGTTTTAAGCTCGGAACGTGAATCTGTGCATGTTTCTGGCCTGGGAACTGCTTCAGATCACTGTGGAATGCATATATAGTATCAATTGGTGCAATGTGCTTGTCTTGTCATAGGGAAGTGAATATAAGCTTCTGAAGTGAAAATATCCACTTTTTAAAAAACTTTCTTTTTTTTAGTTCTGTGTGTCAAAAATGTTCATTCTGTGAGTAACAGTGTGAAAGTGACAAACATGAGTGAATTGTCACGATATGACAGAATTGGAGTAAATTTGCTGCTATCTCCGCCAGGAAGCGAGCTAGAGCGCTGTAACTGTGGCTATACGCACTTTCATGAAAACGCGCTTCTTTGAGGTGTTAAGCTCAGAACGTGAATCTGTGCAGGTTTCTGGCCTGGGAACTGCTTCAGATCACTGTGGAAAGCATATATGGAATCGAATGGTCCTTTGTGCATGTATTGCCATTGGGAAGTGAATATAAGCTTCTGAAGTGAATATATCCACTTTTTAAAAAACTTTCTTTTTTTTTTTAGTTCTGTGTGTCAATAATGTTCATTCTGTGAGTAACAGTGGAAAAGTAACAGTCATGAGTGAATTGTCACGATATGACTGAATTGGAGTGAATTTGCTGCTATCTCCGCCAGGAAGCGAGCTAGAGCGCTGAAACTGTGGCTATACGCACTTTCATGAAAACACGCTTCTTTGAGGTTTTAAGCTCGGAACGTGAATCTGTGCATGTTTCTGGCCTGGGAACTGCTTCAGATCACTGTGGAATGCATATATGGTATCAATTGGTGCAATGTGCTTGTCTTGTCATAGGGAAGTGAATATAAGCTTCTGAAGTGAAAATATCCACTTTTTAAAAAACTTTCTTTTTTTTTAGTTCTGTGTGTCAAAAATGTTCATTCTGTGAGTAACAGTGGGAAAGTGAGAAACATGAGTGAATTCTCACTATATGACTGAATTGGAGTGAATATGCTGCTATCTCTGTAAGGAAGCGAGCTAGAGCACTGAAACTGTGGCTATACGTTTCAGCTCGGAACGTGAATCTGTGCATGCTTCTGGCCTGGGAACTGCTTCAGATCACTGTGGAATGCATATATGGTATCAATTGGTGCAATGTGTTTGTCTTGTCATAGGGAAGTTAATATAAGCTTCTGAAGTGAAAATATCCACATTTTAAAAAACTTTCTTTCTTTTTTAGTTCTGTGTGTCAAAAATGTTCATTCTGTGAGTAACAGTGGGAAAGTGACAAACATGAGTGAATTGCTACGATATGACTGAATTGGAGTAAATTTGCTGCTATCTCCGCCAGGAAGCGAGCTAGAGCCCTGAAACTGTGGCTATACGCACTTTCATGAAAACACACTTCTTTGAGGTTTTAATCTCGGAACGTGAATCTGTGCATGCTTCTGGCCTGGGAACTGCTTCAGATCACTGTGGAATGCATATATGGTATCAATTGGTGCAATGTGCTTGTCTTGTCATAGGGAAGTGAATATAAGCTTCTGAAGTGAAAATATCCACTTTTTAAAAAACTTTCTTTTTTTTGTAGTTCTGTGTGTCAAAAATGTTCATTCTTTGAGTAATAGTGGAAAAAAAACAGGCATGAGTGAATTGTCACGATATGACTGATTTGGAGTAAATTTGATGCTATCTCCGGCAGGAAGCGAGCTAGAGCGCTGAAACTGTGGCTATATGCACTTTCATGAAAACACGCTTCTTTGAGGTTTTAAGCTCGGAACGTGAATCTGTGCATGTTTCTGGCCTGGGAACTGCTTCAGATCACTGTGGAAAGCATATATGGTATCCAATGGTCCTTTGTGCATGTATTGCCATTGGGAAGTGAATATAAGCTTCTGAAGTGAATATATCCACTTTTTAAAAAACTTTCTTTTTTTTTTTAGTTCTGTGTGTCAATAATGTTCATTCTGTGAGTAACAGTGGAAAAGTAACAGTCATGAGTGAATTGTCACGATATGACTAAATTGGAGTAAATTTGCTGCTATCTCCGCCAGGAAGCAGCTAGAGCGCTGAAACTGTGGCTATACGCACTTTCATGAAAACACGCTTCTTTGAGGTTTTAAGCTCAGAACGTGAATCTGTGCATGTTTCTGGCCTGGGAACTGCTTCAGATCACTGTGGAATGCATATATAGTATCAATTGGTGCAATGTGCTTGTCTTGTCATAGGGAAGTGAATATAAGCTTCTGAAGTGAAAATATCCACTTTTTAAAAAACTTTCTTTTTTTTTAGTTCTGTGTGTCAAAAATGTTCATTCTGTGAGTAACAGTGTGAAAGTGACAAACATGAGTGAATTGTCACGATATGACAGAATTGGAGTAAATTTGCTGCTATCTCCGCCAGGAAGCGAGCTAGAGCGCTGTAACTGTGGCTATACGCACTTTCATGAAAACACACTTCTTTGAGGTTTTAAGCTCAGAACGTGAATCTGTGCATGTTTCTGGCCTGGGAACTGCTTCAGATCATTGTGGAAAGCATATATGGTATCGAATGGTCCTTTGTGCATGTATTGCCATTGGGAAGTGAATATAAGCTTCTGAAGTGAATATATCCACTTTTTAAAAAACTTTCTTTTTTTTTTTTAGTTTTGTGTGTCAATAATGTTCATTCTGTGAGTAACAGTGGAAAAGTAACAGTCATGAGTGAATTGTCACGATATGACTGAATTGGAGTAAATTTGCTGCTATCTCCGCCAGGAAGCGAGCTAGAGCGCTGAAACTGTGGCTATACGCACTTTCATGAAAACACGCTTCTTTGAGGTTTTAAGCTCGGAACGTGAATCTGTGCATGTTTCTGGCCTGGGAACTGCTTCAGATCACTGTGGAATGCATATATAGTATCAATTGGTGCAATGTGCTTGTCTTGTCATAGGGAAGTGAATATAAGCTTCTGAAGTGAAAATATCCACTTTTTAAAAAACTTTCTTTTTTTTTTTAGTTCTGTGTCAAAAATGTTCATTCTGTGAGTAACAGTGGAAAAAAACAGGCATGAGTGAATTGTCACGATATGACTGATTTGGAGTAAATTTGATGCTATCTCCGCCAGGAAGCGAGCTAGAGCGCTGAAACTGTGGCTATACGCACTTTCATGAAAACACGCTTCTTTGAGGTTTTAAGCTCGGAACGTGAATCTGTGCATGTTTCTGGCCTGGGAACTGCTTCAGATCACTGTGGAATGCATATATAGTATCAATTGGTGCAATGTGCTTGTCTTGTCATAGGGAAGTGAATATAAGCTTCTGAAGTGAAAATATCCACTTTTTAAAAAACTTTCTTTTTTTTTAGTTCTGTGTGTCAAAAATGTTCATTCTGTGAGTAACAGTGTGAAAGTGACAAACATGAGTGAATTGTCACGATATGACTGAATTGGAGTAAATTTGCTGCTATCTCCGCCAGGAAGCGAGCTAGAGCGCTGTAACTGTGGCTATACGCACTTTCATGAAAACACGCTTCTTTGAGGTTTTAAGCTCAGAACGTGAATCTGTGCATGTTTCTTGCCTGGGAACTGCTTCAGATCACTGTGGAAAGCATATATGATATCGAATGGTCCTTTGTGCATGTATTGCCATTGGGAAGGGAATATAAGCTTCTGAAGTGAATATATCCACTTTTTAAAAAACTTTCTTTTTTTTTAGTTCTGTGTCAAAAATGTTCATTCTGTGAGTAACAGTGGAAAAGTAACAGTCATGAGTGAATTGTCACGATATGACTGAATTGGAGTAAATTTGCTGCCATCTCCGCCAGGAAGCGAGCTAGAGCCCTGAAACTGTGGCTATACGCACTTTCATGAAAACACACTTCTTTGAGGTTTTAATCTCGGAACGTGAATCTGTGCATGCTTCTGGCCTGGGAACTGCTTCAGATCACTGTGGAAAGCAAAAATGGCATCAATTGGTGCAATGTGCTTGTCTTGTCATAGGGAAGTGAATATAAGCTTCTGAAGGGAAAATATCCACTTTTTAAAAAACTTTCTTTTTTTTTTAGTTCTGTGTGTCAAAAATGTTCATTTTGTGAGTTATAGTGGAAAAAAACAGGCATGAGTGAATTGTCTCGATATGACTGATTTGGAGTAAATTTGAAGCTATCTCCGCCAGGAAGCGACCTAGAGCGATGAAACTGTGGCTATACGCACTTTCATGAAAACACGCTTCTTTGAGGTTTTAAGCTCGGAACGTGAATCTGTGCATGTTTCTGGCCTGGGAACTGCTTCAGATCACTGTGGAATGCATATATCGTATCAATTGGTGCAATGTGCTTGTCTTGTCATAGGGAAGTGAATATAAGCTCCTGAAGTGAAAATATCCACTTTTTAAAAAACTTTCTTTTTTTTAGTTCTGTGTGTCAAAAATGTTCATTCTGTGAGTAACAGTGTGAAAGTGACAAACATGAGTGAATTGTCACGATATGACTGAATTGGAGTAAATTTGCTGCTATCTCCGCCAGGAAGCGAGCTAGAGCGCTGTAACTGTGGCTATACGCACTTTCATAAAAACACGCTTCTTTGAGGTTTTAAGCTCAGAACGTGAATCTGTGCATGTTTCTGCCCTGGGAACTGCTTCAGATCACTGTGGAAAGCATATATGGTATCGAATGGTCCTTTGTGCATGTATTGCCATTGGGAAGTGAATATAAGCTTCTGAAGTGACTATATCCACTTTTTAAAAAACTTTCTTTTTTTTTTAGTTCTGTGTGTCAATAATGTTCATTCTGTGAGTAACAGTGGAAAAGTAACAGTCATGAGTGAATTGTCACGATATGACTAAATTGGAGTAAATTTGCTGCTATCTCCGCCAGGAAGCGAGCTAGAGCGCTGAAACTGTGGCTATACGCACTTTCATGAAAACACGCTTCTTTGAGGTTTTAAGCTCGGAACGTGAATCTGTGCATGTTTCTGGCCTGGGAACTGCTTCAGATCACTGTGGAATGCATATATAGTATCAATTGGTGCAATGTGCTTGTCTTGTCATAGGGAAGTGAATATAAGCTTCTGAAGTGAAAATATGCACTTTTTAAAAAACTTTCTTTTTTTTTAGTTCTGTGTGTCAAAAATGTTCATTCTGTGAGTAACAGTGTGAAAGTGACAAACATGAGTGAATTGTCACGATATGACAGAATTGGAGTAAATTTGCTGCTATCTCCGCCAGGAAGCGAGCTAGAGCGCTGTAACTGTGGCTATACGCACTTTCATGAAAACACGCTTCTTTGAGGTTTTAAGCTCAGAACGTGAATCTGTGCATGTTTCTGGCCTGGGAACTGCTTCAGACCACTGTGGAAAGCATATATGGTATCGAATGGTCCTTTGTGCATGTATTGCCATTGGGAAGTGAATATAAGCTTCTGAAGTGAATATATCCACTTTTTAAAAAACTTTCTTTTTTTTTAGTTCTGTGTGTCAATAATGTTCATTCTGTGAGTAACAGTGGAAAAGTAACAGTCATGAGTGAATTGTCACGATATGACTGAATTGGAGTAAATTTGCTGCTATCTCTGCGAGGAAGCGAGCTAGAGCGCTGAAACTGTGGCTATACGCACTTTCATGAAAACACGCTTCTTTGAGGTTTTAAGCTCGGAACGTGAATCTGTGCATGTTTCTGGCCTGGGAACTGCTTCAGATCACTGTGGAATGCATATATGGTATCAATTGGTGCAATGTGCTTGTCTTGTCATAGGGAAGTGAATATAAACTTCTGAAGTGAAAATATCCACTTTTAAAAAATTATTTGACTGAATTGGAGTGAATTTGCTGCTATCTCTGGAAGATAGCGAGCTAGAGCGCTGAAACTGAGGCTATACGCACTTTCAGAACGTGAATCTGTGCATGTTTCTGGCCTGGGAATTGCTCACTGTGGAATGCATATATGGTATCGATTGGTGCAATGTGCATGTCTTGCCATAGGGAAGTGAATATAAGCTTCTGAATTTAAAATATTCACTTTTTAAAAAACTTTCTTTTTGTTTAGTTCTGTGTGTCAAAAATGTTCATTCTGTGAGTAACAGTGGGAAAGTGAGAAACATGAGTGAATTCTCACTATATGACTGAATTGGAGTGAATATGCTGCTATCTCTGTAAGGAAGCGAGCTAGAGCGTTGAAACTGTGGCTGTACGTTTAAGCTCGGAACGTGAATCTGTGCATGCTTCTGGCCTGGGAACTGCTTCAGATCACTGTGGAATGCATATATGGTATCAATTGGTGCAATGTGTTTGTCTTGTCATCGGGAAGTTAATATAAGCTTCTGAAGTGAAAATATCCACATTTTAAAAAACTTTCTTTTTTTTTTAGTTCTGTGTGTCAAAAATGTTCATTCTGTGAGTAACAGTGGGAAAGTGACAAACATGAGTGAATTGTCACGATATGACTGAATTGGAGTAAATTTGCTGCTATCTCCGCCAGGAAGCGAGCTAGAGCGCTGTAACTGTGGCTATACGCACTTTCATGAAAACACGCTTCTTTGAGGTTTTAAGCTCAGAACGTGAATCTGTGCATGTTTCTGGCCTGGGAACTGCTTCAGATCACTGTGGAATGCATATGTAGTATCAATTGGTGCAATGTGCTTGTCTTGTCATAGGGAAGTGAATATAAGCTTCTGAAGTGAAAATATCCACATTTAAAAAAACTTTCTTTTTTTTTTAGTTCTGTGTGTCAAAAATGTTCATTCTGTGAGTAACAGTGGGAAAGTGACAAACATGAGTGAATTGTCACGATATGACTGAATTGGAGTAAATTTGCTGCTATCTCCGCCAGGAAGCGAGCTAGAGCGCTGTAACTGTGGCTATACGCACTTTCATGAAAACACGCTTCTTTGAGGTTTTATGCTCAGAACGTGAATCTGTGCATGTTTCTGGCCTGGGAACTTCTTCAGATCACTGTGGAAAGCATATATGGTATCGAATGGTCCTTTGTGCATGTATTGCCATTGGGAAGTGAATATAAGCTTCTGAAGTGAATTTATCCACTTTTTTAAAAACTTTCTTTTTTTTTTAGTTCTGTGTGTCAATAATGTTCATTCTGTGAGGAACAGTGGAAAAGTAACAGTCATGAGTGAATTGTCACGATATGACTGAATTGGAGTAAATTTGCTGCTATCTCCCCCAGGAAGCGAGCTAGAGCGCTGAAACTGTGGCTATACGCACTTTCATGAAAACACGCTTCTTTGAGGTTTTAAGCACGGAACGAGAATCTGTGCATGTTTCTGGCCTGGGAACTGCTTCAGATCACTGTGGAATGCATATGTAGTATCAATTGGTGCAATGTGCTTGTCTTGTCATAGGGAAGTGAATATAAGCTTCTGAAGTGAAAATATCCACTTTTTAAAAAACTTTCTTTTTTTTTAGTTCTGTGTGTCAAAAATGTTCATTCTGTGAGTAACAGTGTGAAAGTGACAAACATGAGTGAATTGTCACGATATGCCAGAATTGGAGTAAATTTGCTGCTATCTCCGCCAGGAAGCGAGCTAGAGCGCTGTAACTGTGGCTATACGCACTTTCATGAAAACACGCTTCTTTGAGGTTTTAAGCTCAGAACGTGAATCTGTGCATGTTTCTGGCCTGGGAACTGCTTCAGACCACTGTGGAAAGCATATATGGTATCGAATGGTCCTTTGTGCATGTATTGCCATTGGGAAGTGAATATAAGCTTCTGAAGTGAATATATCCACTTTTTAAAAAACTTTCTTTTTTTTTAGTTCTGTGTGTCAATAATGTTCATTCTGTGAGTAACAGTGGAAAAGTAACAGTCATGAGTGAATTGTCACGATATGACTGAATTGGAGTAAATTTGCTGCTATCTCCGCGAGGAAGCGAGCTAGAGCGCTGAAACTGTGGCTATACGCACTTTCATGAAAACACGCTTCTTTGAGGTTTTAAGCCTGGAACGGAATCTGTGCATGTTTCTGGCCTGGGAACTGCTTCAGATCACTGTGGAATGCATATGTAGTATCAATTGGTGCAATGTGCTTGTCTTGTCATAGGGAAGTGAATATAAGCTTCTGAAGTGAAAATTTCCACATTTTAAAAAACTTTCTTTTTTTTTTAGTTCTGTGTGTCAAAAATGTTCATTCTGTGAGTAACAGTGGGAAAGTGACAAACATGAGTGAATTGTCACGATATGACTGAATTGGAGTAAATTTGCTGCTATCTCCGCCAGGAAGCGAGCTAGAGCGCTGTAACTGTGGCTATACGCACTTTCATGAAAACACGCTTCTTTGAGGTTTTATGCTCAGAACGTGAATCTGTGCATGTTTCTGGCCTGGGAACTTCTTCAGATCACTGTGGAAAGCATATATGGTATCGAATGGTCCTTTGTGCATGTATTGCCATTGGGAAGTGAATATAAGCTTCTGAAGTGAATTTATCCACTTTTTTAAAAACTTTCTTTTTTTTTTTAGTTCTGTGTGTCAATCATGTTCATTCTGTGAGTAACAGTGGAAAAGTAACAGTCATGAGTGAATTGTCACGATATGACTGAATTGGAGTAAATTTGCTGCTATCTCCGCCAGGAAGCTAGCTAGAGCGCTGAAACTGTGGCTATACGCACTTTCATGAAAACACGCTTCTTTGAGGTTTTAAGCTCGGAACGAGAATCTGTGCATGTTTCTGGCCTGGGAACTTCTTCAGATCACTGTGGAAAGCATATATGGTATCGAATGGTCCTTTGTGCATGTATTGCCATTGGGAAGTGAATATAAGCTTCTGAAGTGAATATATCCACTTTTTAAAAAACTTTCTTTTTTTTTAGTTCTGTGTGTCAATAATGTTCATTCTGTGAGTACCAGTGGAAAAGTAACAGTCATGAGTGAATTGTCACGATATGACTGTATTGGAGTAAATTTGCTGCTATGTCCGCCAGGAAGCGAGCTAGAGCGCTGAAACTGTGGCTAAACGCACTTTCATGAAAACACGCTTCTTTGAGGTTTTAAGCTCGGAACGTGAATCTGTGCATGTTTCTGGCCTGGGAACTGCTTCAGATCACTGTGGAATGCATATATAGTATCAATTGGTGCAATGTGCTTGTCTTGTCATAGGGAAGTGAATATAAGCTTCTGAAGTGAAAATATGCACATTTTAAAAAACTTTCTTTTTTTTTAGTTCTGTGTGTCAAAAATGTTCATTCTGTGAGTAACAGTGTGAAAGTGACAAACATGAGTGAATTGTCACGATATGACAGAATTGGAGTAAATTTGCTGCTATCTCCGCCAGGAAGCGAGGTAGAGCGCTGTAACTGTGGCTATACGCACTTTCATGAAAACACGCTTCTTTGAGGTTTTAAGCTCGGAACGTGAATCTGTGCATGCTTCTGGCCTGGGAACTGCTTCAGATCACTGTGGAATGCATATATGGTATCAATTGGTGCAATGTGCTTGTCTTGTCATAGGGAAGTGAATATAAGCTTCTGAAGTGAAAATATCCACTTTTAAAAAATTATTTGACTGAATTGGAGTGAATTTGCTGCTATCTCTGGAAGGAAGCGAGCTAGAGCGCTGAAACTGAGGCTATACGCACTTTCAGAACGTGAATCTGTGCATGTTTCTGGCCTGGGAATTGCTCACTGTGGAATGCATATATGGTATCGATTGGTGCAATGTGCATGTCTTGCCATAGGGAAGTGAATATAAGCTTCTGAATTTAAAATATTCACTTTTTAAAAAACTTTCTTTTTGTTTAGTTCTGTGTGTCAAAAATGTTCATTCTGTGAGTAACAGTGGGAAAGTGAGAAACATGAGTGAATTCTCACTATATGACTGAATTGGAGTGAATATGCTGCTATCTCTGTAAGGAAGCGAGCTAGAGCGCTGAAACTGTGGCTATACGTTTAAGCTCGGAACGTGAATCTGTGCATGCTTCTGGCCTGGGAACTGCTTCAGATCACTGTGGAATGCATATATGGTATCAATTGGTGCAATGTGTTTGTCTTGTCATCGGGAAGTTAATATAAGCTTTTGAAGTGAAAATATCCACATTTTAAAAAAACTTTCTTTTTTTCTTAGTTCTGTGTGTCAAAAATGTTCATTCTGTGAGTAACAGTGGGAAAGTGACAAACATGACTGAATTGTCACGATATGACTGAATTGGAGTAAATTTGCTGCTATCTCCGCCAGGGAGCGAGCTAGAGCGCTGTAACTGTGGCTATACGCACTTTCATGAAAACACGCTTTTTTAAGTTTTTTAGCTCAGAACGTGAATCTGTGCATGTTTCTGGCCTGGGAACTGCTTCAGACCACTGTGGAAAGAATATATGGTATCGAATGGTCCTTTGTGCATGTATTGCCATTGGGAAGTGAATATAAGCTTCTGAAGTGAATATATCCACTTTTTAAAAAACTTTCTTTTTTTTTAGTTCTGTGTGTCAATAATGTTCATTCTGTGAGTAACAGTGGAAAAGTAACAGTCATGAGTGAATTGTCACGATATGACTGAATTGGAGTAAATTTGCTGCTATCTCTGCGAGGAAGCGAGCTAGAGCGCTGAAACTGTGGCTATACGCACTTTCATGAAAACACGCTTCTTTGAGGTTTTAAGCTCGGAACGTGAATCTGTGCATGTTTCTGGCCTGGGAACTGCTTCAGATCACTGTGGAATGCATATATGGTATCAATTGGTGCAATGTGCTTGTCTTGTCATAGGGAAGTGAATATAAACTTCTGAAGTGAAAATATCCACTTTTAAAAAATTATTTGACTGAATTGGAGTGAATTTGCTGCTATCTCTGGAAGGAAGCGAGCTAGAGCGCTGAAACTGAGGCTATACGCACTTTCAGAACGTGAATCTGTGCATGTTTCTGGCCTGGGAATTGCTCACTGTGGAATGCATATATGGTATCGATTGGTGCAATGTGCATGTCTTGCCATAGGGAAGTGAATATAAGCTTCTGAATTTAAAATATTCACTTTTTAAAAAACTTTCTTTTTGTTTAGTTCTGTGTGTCAAAAATGTTCATTCTGTGAGTAACAGTGGGAAAGTGACAAACATGAGTGAATTGTCACGATATGACTGAATTGGAGTAAATTTGATGCTATCTCCGCCAGGAAGCGAGCTAGAGCGCTGAAACTGTGGCTATACGCACTTTCATGAAAACACGCTTCTTTGAGGTTTTAAGCTCGGAACGTGAATCTGTGCATGTTTCTGGCCTGGGAACTGCTTCAGATCACTGTGGAATGCATATATAGTATCAATTGGTGCAATGTGCTTGTCTTGTCATAGGGAAGTGAATATAAGCTTCTGAAGTGAAAATATCCACTTTTTAAAAAACTTTCTTTTTTTTTAGTTCTGTGTGTCAAAAATGTTCATTCTGTGAGTAACAGTGTGAAAGTGACAAACATGAGTGAATTGTCACGATATGACTGAATTGGAGTAAATTTGCTGCTATCTCCGCCAGGAAGCGAGCTAGAGCGCTGTAACTGTGGCTATACGCACTTTCATGAAAACACGCTTCTTTGAGGTTTTAAGCTCAGAACGTGAATCTGTGCATGTTTCTTGCCTGGGAACTGCTTCAGATCACTGTGGAAAGCATATATGATATCGAATGGTCCTTTGTGCATGTATTGCCATTGGGAAGGGAATATAAGCTTCTGAAGTGAATATATCCACTTTTTAAAAAACTTTCTTTTTTTTTAGTTCTGTGTCAAAAATGTTCATTCTGTGAGTAACAGTGGAAAAGTAACAGTCATGAGGGAATTGTCACGATATGACTGAATTGGAGTAAATTTGCTGCCATCTCCGCCAGGAAGCGAGCTAGAGCCCTGAAACTGTGGCTATACGCACTTTCATGAAAACACACTTCTTTGAGGTTTTAATCTCGGAACGTGAATCTGTGCATGCTTCTGGCCTGGGAACTGCTTCAGATCACTGTGGAAAGCAAAAATGGCATCAATTGGTGCAATGTGCTTGTCTTGTCATAGGGAAGTGAATATAAGCTTCTGAAGGGAAAATATCCACTTTTTAAAAAACTTTCTTTTTTTTTTAGTTCTGTGTGTCAAAAATGTTCATTTTGTGAGTTATAGTGGAAAAAAACAGGCATGAGTGAATTGTCTCGATATGACTGATTTGGAGTAAATTTGAAGCTATCTCCGCCAGGAAGCGACCTAGAGCGATGAAACTGTGGCTATACGCACTTTCATGAAAACACGCTTCTTTGAGGTTTTAAGCTCGGAACGTGAATCTGTGCATGTTTCTGGCCTGGGAACTGCTTCAGATCACTGTGGAATGCATATATCGTATCAATTGGTGCAATGTGCTTGTCTTGTCATAGGGAAGTGAATATAAGCTCCTGAAGTGAAAATATCCACTTTTTAAAAAACTTTCTTTTTTTTAGTTCTGTGTGTCAAAAATGTTCATTCTGTGAGTAACAGTGTGAAAGTGACAAACATGAGTGAATTGTCACGATATGACAGAATTGGAGTAAATTTGCTGCTATCTCCGCCAGGAAGCGAGCTAGAGCGCTGTAACTGTGGCTATACGCACTTTCATGAAAACACGCTTCTTTGAGGTTTTAAGCTCAGAACGTGAATCTGTGCATGTTTCTGGCCTGGGAACTGCTTCAGACCACTGTGGAAAGCATATATGGTATCGAATGGTCCTTTGTGCATGTATTGCCATTGGGAAGTGAATATAAGCTTCTGAAGTGAATATATCCACTTTTTAAAAAACTTTCTTTTTTTTTAGTTCTGTGTGTCAATAATGTTCATTCTGTGAGTAACAGTGGAAAAGTAACAGTCATGAGTGAATTGTCACGATATGACTGAATTGGAGTAAATTTGCTGCTATCTCTGCGAGGAAGCGAGCTAGAGCGCTGAAACTGTGGCTATACGCACTTTCATGAAAACACGCTTCTTTGAGGTTTTAAGCTCGGAACGTGAATCTGTGCATGTTTCTGGCCTGGGAACTGCTTCAGATCACTGTGGAATGCATATATGGTATCAATTGGTGCAATGTGCTTGTCTTGTCATAGGGAAGTGAATATAAACTTCTGAAGTGAAAATATCCACTTTTAAAAAATTATTTGACTGAATTGGAGTGAATTTGCTGCTATCTCTGGAAGATAGCGAGCTAGAGCGCTGAAACTGAGGCTATACGCACTTTCAGAACGTGAATCTGTGCATGTTTCTGGCCTGGGAATTGCTCACTGTGGAATGCATATATGGTATCGATTGGTGCAATGTGCATGTCTTGCCATAGGGAAGTGAATATAAGCTTCTGAATTTAAAATATTCACTTTTTAAAAAACTTTCTTTTTGTTTAGTTCTGTGTGTCAAAAATGTTCATTCTGTGAGTAACAGTGGGAAAGTGAGAAACATGAGTGAATTCTCACTATATGACTGAATTGGAGTGAATATGCTGCTATCTCTGTAAGGAAGCGAGCTAGAGCGTTGAAACTGTGGCTGTACGTTTAAGCTCGGAACGTGAATCTGTGCATGCTTCTGGCCTGGGAACTGCTTCAGATCACTGTGGAATGCATATATGGTATCAATTGGTGCAATGTGTTTGTCTTGTCATCGGGAAGTTAATATAAGCTTCTGAAGTGAAAATATCCACATTTTAAAAAACTTTCTTTTTTTTTTAGTTCTGTGTGTCAAAAATGTTCATTCTGTGAGTAACAGTGGGAAAGTGACAAACATGAGTGAATTGTCACGATATGACTGAATTGGAGTAAATTTGCTGCTATCTCCGCCAGGAAGCGAGCTAGAGCGCTGTAACTGTGGCTATACGCACTTTCATGAAAACACGCTTCTTTGAGGTTTTAAGCTCAGAACGTGAATCTGTGCATGTTTCTGGCCTGGGAACTGCTTCAGATCACTGTGGAATGCATATGTAGTATCAATTGGTGCAATGTGCTTGTCTTGTCATAGGGAAGTGAATATAAGCTTCTGAAGTGAAAATATCCACATTTAAAAAAACTTTCTTTTTTTTTTAGTTCTGTGTGTCAAAAATGTTCATTCTGTGAGTAACAGTGGGAAAGTGACAAACATGAGTGAATTGTCACGATATGACTGAATTGGAGTAAATTTGCTGCTATCTCCGCCAGGAAGCGAGCTAGAGCGCTGTAACTGTGGCTATACGCACTTTCATGAAAACACGCTTCTTTGAGGTTTTATGCTCAGAACGTGAATCTGTGCATGTTTCTGGCCTGGGAACTTCTTCAGATCACTGTGGAAAGCATATATGGTATCGAATGGTCCTTTGTGCATGTATTGCCATTGGGAAGTGAATATAAGCTTCTGAAGTGAATTTATCCACTTTTTTAAAAACTTTCTTTTTTTTTTTAGTTCTGTGTGTCAATAATGTTCATTCTGTGAGGAACAGTGGAAAAGTAACAGTCATGAGTGAATTGTCACGATATGACTGAATTGGAGTAAATTTGCTGCTATCTCCGCCAGGAAGCGAGCTAGAGCGCTGAAACTGTGGCTATACGCACTTTCATGAAAACACGCTTCTTTGAGGTTTTAAGCACGGAACGAGAATCTGTGCATGTTTCTGGCCTGGGAACTGCTTCAGATCACTGTGGAATGCATATGTAGTATCAATTGGTGCAATGTGCTTGTCTTGTCATAGGGAAGTGAATATAAGCTTCTGAAGTGAAAATATCCACTTTTTAAAAAACTTTCTTTTTTTTTAGTTCTGTGTGTCAAAAATGTTCATTCTGTGAGTAACAGTGTGAAAGTGACAAACATGAGTGAATTGTCACGATATGACAGAATTGGAGTAAATTTGCTGCTATCTCCGCCAGGAAGCGAGCTAGAGCGCTGTAACTGTGGCTATACGCACTTTCATGAAAACACGCTTCTTTGAGGTTTTAAGCTCAGAACGTGAATCTGTGCATGTTTCTGGCCTGGGAACTGCTTCAGACCACTGTGGAAAGCATATATGGTATCGAATGGTCCTTTGTGCATGTATTGCCATTGGGAAGTGAATATAAGCTTCTGAAGTGAATATATCCACTTTTTAAAAAACTTTCTTTTTTTTTAGTTCTGTGTGTCAATAATGTTCATTCTGTGAGTAACAGTGGAAAAGTAACAGTCATGAGTGAATTGTCACGATATGACTGAATTGGAGTAAATTTGCTGCTATCTCCGCGAGGAAGCGAGCTAGAGCGCTGAAACTGTGGCTATACGCACTTTCATGAAAACACGCTTCTTTGAGGTTTTAAGCTCGGAACGTGAATCTGTGCATGTTTCTGGCCTGGGAACTGCTTCAGATCACTGTGGAATGCATATGTAGTATCAATTGGTGCAATGTGCTTGTCTTGTCATAGGGAAGTGAATATAAGCTTCTGAAGTGAAAATTTCCACATTTTAAAAAACTTTCTTTTTTTTTTAGTTCTGTGTGTCAAAAATGTTCATTCTGTGAGTAACAGTGGGAAAGTGACAAACATGAGTGAATTGTCACGATATGACTGAATTGGAGTAAATTTGCTGCTATCTCCGCCAGGAAGCGAGCTAGAGCGCTGTAACTGTGGCTATACGCACTTTCATGAAAACACGCTTCTTTGAGGTTTTATGCTCAGAACGTGAATCTGTGCATGTTTCTGGCCTGGGAACTTCTTCAGATCACTGTGGACAGCATATATGGTATCGAATGGTCCTTTGTGCATGTATTGCCATTGGGAAGTGAATATAAGCTTCTGAAGTGAATTTATCCACTTTTTTAAAAACTTTCTTTTTTTTTTTAGTTCTGTGTGTCAATCATGTTCATTCTGTGAGTAACAGTGGAAAAGTAACAGTCATGAGTGAATTGTCACGATATGACTGAATTGGAGTAAATTTGCTGCTATCTCCGCCAGGAAGCTAGCTAGAGCGCTGAAACTGTGGCTATACGCACTTTCATGAAAACACGCTTCTTTGAGGTTTTAAGCTCGGAACGAGAATCTGTGCATGTTTCTGGCCTGGGAACTGCTTCAGATCACTGTGGAATGCATATGTAGTATCAATTGGTGCAATGTGCTTGTCTTGTCATAGGGAAGTGAAAATAAGCTTCTGAAGTGAAAATATCCACTTTTTAAAAAACTTTCTTTTTTTTAGTTCTGTGTGTCAAAAATGTTCATTCTGTGAGTATCAGTGTGAAAGTGACAGTCATGAGTGAATTGTCACGACATGACAGAATTGGAGTAAATTTGCTGCTATGTCCGCCAGGAAGCGAGCTAGAGCGCTGAAACTGTGGCTATACGCACTTTCATGAAAACACGCTTCTTTGAGGTTTTAAGCTCGGAACGTGAATCTGTGCATGTTTCTGGCCTGGGAACTGCTTCAGATCACTGTGGAATGCATATATAGTATCAATTGGTGCAATGTGCTTGTCTTGTCATAGGGAAGTGAATATAAGCTTCTGAAGTGAAAATATGCACATTTTAAAAAACTTTCTTTTTTTTTAGTTCTGTGTGTCAAAAATGTTCATTCTGTGAGTAACAGTGTGAAAGTGACAAACATGAGTGAATTGTCACGATATGACAGAATTGGAGTAAATTTGCTGCTATCTCCGCCAGGAAGCGAGGTAGAGCGCTGTAACTGTGGCTATACGCACTTTCATGAAAACACGCTTCTTTGAGGTTTTAAGCTCGGAACGTGAATCTGTGCATGCTTCTGGCCTGGGAACTGCTTCAGATCACTGTGGAATGCATATATGGTATCAATTGGTGCAATGTGCTTGTCTTGTCATAGGGAAGTGAATATAAGCTTCTGAAGTGAAAATATCCACTTTTAAAAAATTATTTGACTGAATTGGAGTGAATTTGCTGCTATCTCTGGAAGGAAGCGAGCTAGAGCGCTGAAACTGAGGCTATACGCACTTTCAGAACGTGAATCTGTGCATGTTTCTGGCCTGGGAATTGCTCACTGTGGAATGCATATATGGTATCGATTGGTGCAATGTGCATGTCTTGCCATAGGGAAGTGAATATAAGCTTCTGAATTTAAAATATTCACTTTTTAAAAAACTTTCTTTTTGTTTAGTTCTGTGTGTCAAAAATGTTCATTCTGTGAGTAACAGTGGGAAAGTGAGAAACATGAGTGAATTCTCACTATATGACTGAATTGGAGTGAATATGCTGCTATCTCTGTAAGGAAGCGAGCTAGAGCGCTGAAACTGTGGCTATACGTTTAAGCTCGGAACGTGAATCTGTGCATGCTTCTGGCCTGGGAACTGCTTCAGATCACTGTGGAATGCATATATGGTATCAATTGGTGCAATGTGTTTGTCTTGTCATCGGGAAGTTAATATAAGCTTCTGAAGTGAAAATATCCACATTTTAAAAAAACTTTCTTTTTTTCTTAGTTCTGTGTGTCAAAAATGTTCATTCTGTGAGTAACAGTGGGAAAGTGACAAACATGAGTGAATTGTCACGATATGACTGAATTGGAGTAAATTTGCTGCTATCTCCGCCAGGGAGCGAGCTAGAGCGCTGTAACTGTGGCTATACGCACTTTCATGAAAACACGCTTCTTTGAGGTTTTAAGCTCAGAACGTGAATCTGTGCATGTTTCTGGCCTGGGAACTGCTTCAGACCACTGTGGAAAGCATATATGGTATCGAATGGTCCTTTGTGCATGTATTGCCATTGGGAAGTGAATATAAGCTTCTGAAGTGAATATATCCACTTTTTAAAAAACTTTCTTTTTTTTTAGTTCTGTGTGTCAATAATGTTCATTCTGTGAGTAACAGTGGAAAAGTAACAGTCATGAGTGAATTGTCACGATATGACTGAATTGGAGTAAATTTGCTGCTATCTCTGCGAGGAAGCGAGCTAGAGCGCTGAAACTGTGGCTATACGCACTTTCATGAAAACACGCTTCTTTGAGGTTTTAAGCTCGGAACGTGAATCTGTGCATGTTTCTGGCCTGGGAACTGCTTCAGATCACTGTGGAATGCATATATGGTATCAATTGGTGCAATGTGCTTGTCTTGTCATAGGGAAGTGAATATAAACTTCTGAAGTGAAAATATCCACTTTTAAAAAATTATTTGACTGAATTGGAGTGAATTTGCTGCTATCTCTGGAAGGAAGCGAGCTAGAGCGCTGAAACTGAGGCTATACGCACTTTCAGAACGTGAATCTGTGCATGTTTCTGGCCTGGGAATTGCTCACTGTGGAATGCATATATGGTATCGATTGGTGCAATGTGCATGTCTTGCCATAGGGAAGTGAATATAAGCTTCTGAATTTAAAATATTCACTTTTTAAAAAACTTTCTTTTTGTTTAGTTCTGTGTGTCAAAAATGTTCATTCTGTGAGTAACAGTGGGAAAGTGAGAAACATGAGTGAATTCTCACTGTATGACTGAATTGGAGTGAATATGCTGCTATCTCTGTAAGGAAGCGAGTTAGAGCGTTGAAACTGTGGCTGTACATTTAAGCTCGGAACGTGAATCTGTGCATGCTTCTGGCCTGGGAACTGCTTCAGATCACTGTGGAATGCATATATGGTATCAATTGGTGCAATGTGTTTGTCTTGTCATCGGGAAGTTAATATAAGCTTCTGAAGTGAAAATATCCACATTTTAAAAAACTTTCTTTTTTTTTTAGTTCTGTGTGTCAAAAATGTTCATTCTGTGAGTAACAGTGGGAAAGTGACAAACATGAGTGAATTGTCACGATATGACTGAATTGGAGTAAATTTGCTGCTATCTCCGCCAGGAAGCGAGCTAGAGCGCTGTAACTGTGGCTATACGCACTTTCATGAAAACACGCTTCTTTGAGGTTTTAAGCTCAGAACGTGAATCTGTGCATGTTTCTGGCCTGGGAACTGCTTCAGATCACTTTGGAAAGCATATATGGTATCGTATGGTCCTTTGTGCATGTATTGCCATTGGGAAGTGAATATAAGCTTCTGAAGTGAATATATCCACTTTTTAAAAAACTTTCTTTTTTTTTTTAGTTCTGTGTGTCAATAATGTTCATTCTGTGAGTAACAGTGGAAAAGTAACAGTCATGAGTGAATTGTCACGATATGACTGAATTGGAGTAAATTTGCTGCTATCTCCGCCAGGAAGCGAGCTAGAGCGCTGTAACTGTGGCTATACGCACTTTCATGAAAACACGCTTCTTTGAGGTTTTATGCTCAGAACGTGAATCTGTGCATGTTTCTGGCCTGGGAACTTCTTCAGATCACTGTGGAAAGCATATATGGTATCGAATGGTCCTTTGTGCATGTATTGCCATTGGGAAGTGAATATAAGCTTCTGAAGTGAATTTATCCACTTTTTTAAAAACTTTCTTTTTTTTTTTAGTTCTGTGTGTCAATAATGTTCATTCTGTGAGTAACAGTGGAAAAGTAACAGTCATGAGTGAATTGTCACGATATGACTGAATTGGAGTAAATTTGCTGCTATCTCCGCCAGGAAGCGAGCTAGAGCGCTGAAACTGTGGCTATACGCACTTTCATGAAAACACGCTTCTTTGAGGTTTTAAGCTCGGAACGAGAATCTGTGCATGTTTCTGGCCTGGGAACTGCTTCAGATCACTGTGGAATGCATATGTAGTATCAATTGGTGCAATGTGCTTGTCTTGTCATAGGGAAGTGAATATAAGCTTCTGAAGTGAAAATATCCACTTTTTAAAAAACTTTCTTTTTTTTTAGTTCTGTGTGTCAAAAATGTTCATTCTGTGAGTAACAGTGTGAAAGTGACAGTCATGAGTGAATTGTCACGACATGACAGAATTGGAGTAAATTTGCTGCTATCTCCGCCAGGAAGCGAGCTAGAGCGCTGTAACTGTGGCTATACGCACTTTCATGAAAACACGCTTCTTTGAGGTTTTAAGCTCAGAACGTGAATCTGTGCATGTTTCTGGCCTGGGAACTGCTTCAGATCACTGTGGAAAGCATATATGGTGTCGAATGGTCCTTTGTGCATGTATTGCCATTGGGAAGTGAATATAAGCTTCTGAAGTGAATATATCCACTTTTTAAAAACCTTCTTTTTTTTTTTGTTCTGTGTGTCAATAATGTTCATTCTGTGAGTACCAGTGGAAAAGTAACAGTCATGAGTGAATTGTCACGATATGACTGAATTGGAGTAAATTTGCTGCTATCTCCTCCAGGAAGCGAGCTAGAGCGCTGAAACTGTGGCTTTACGCACTTTCATGAAAACACGCTTCTTTGAGGTTTTAAGCTCGGAACATGAATCTGTGCATGTTTCTGGCCCGGGAACTGCTTCAGATCACTGTGGAATGCATATATGGTATCAATTGGTGCAATGTGCTTGTCTTGTCATAGGGAAGTGAATATAAGCTTCTGAAGTGAAAATATCCACTTTTTAAAAAACTTTCTTTTTTTTTAGTTCTGTGTGTCAAAAATGTTCATTCTGTGAGTAACAGTGTGAAAGTGACAAACATGAGTGAATTGTCACGATATGACAGAATTGGAGTAAATTTGCTGCTATCTCCGCCAGGAAGCGAGCTAGAGCGCTGTAACTGTGGCTATACGCACTTTCATGAAAACACGCTTCTTTGAGGTTTTAAGCTCGGAACGTGAATCTGTGCATGTTTCTGGCCTGGGAACTGCTTCAGATCACTGTGGAATGCATATATGGTATCAATTGGTGCAATGTGCTTGTCTTGTCATAGGGAAGTGAATATAAGCTTCTGAAGTGAAAATATCCACTTTTAAAAAATTATTTGACTGAATTGGAGTGAATTTGCTGCTATCTCTGGAAGGAAGCGAGCTAGAGCGCTGAAACTGAGGCTATACGCACTTTCAGAACGTGAATCTGTGCATGTTTCTGGCCTGGGAATTGCTCACTGTGGAATGCATATATGGTATCGATTGGTGCAATGTGCATGTCTTGCCATAGGGAAGTGAATATAAGCTTCTGAATTTAAAATATTCACTTTTTAAAAAACTTTCTTTTTGTTTAGTTCTGTGTGTCAAAAATGTTCATTCTGTGAGTAACAGTGGGAAAGTGAGAAACATGAGTGAATTCTCACTATATGACTGAATTGGAGTGAATATGCTGCTATCTCTGTAAGGAAGCGAGCTAGAGCGCTGAAACTGTGGCTATACGTTTAAGCTCGGAACGTGAATCTGTGCATGCTTCTGGCCTGGGAACTGCTTCAGATCACTGTGGAATGCATATATGGTATCAATTGGTGCAATGTGTTTGTCTTGTCATCGGGAAGTTAATATAAGCTTCTGAAGTGAAAATATCCACATTTTAAAAAACTTTCTTTTTTTTTTAGTTCTGTGTGTCAAAAATGTTCATTCTGTGAGTAACAGTGGGAAAGTGACAAACATGAGTGAATTGTCACGATATGACTGAATTGGAGTAAATTTGCTGCTATCTCCGCCAGGAAGCGAGCTAGAGCGCTGTAACTGTGGCTATACGCACTTTCATGAAAACACGCTTCTTTGAGGTTTTAAGCTCAGAACGTGAATCTGTGCATGTTTCTGGCCTGGGAACTGCTTCAGATCACTTTGGAAAGCATATATGGTATCGTATGGTCCTTTGTGCATGTATTGCCATTGGGAAGTGAATATAAGCTTCTGAAGTGAATATATCCACTTTTTAAAAAACTTTCTTTTTTTTTTTAGTTCTGTGTGTCAATAATGTTCATTCTGTGAGTAACAGTGGAAAAGTAACAGTCATGAGTGAATTGTCACGATATGACTGAATTGGAGTAAATTTGCTGCTATCTCCGCCAGGAAGCGAGCTAGAGCGCTGAAACTGTGGCTATACGCACTTTCAGAACGTGAATCTGTGCATGTTTCTGGCCTGGGAATTGCTCACTGTGGAATGCATATATGGTATCGATTGGTGCAATGTGCATGTCTTGCCATAGGGAAGTGAATATAAGCTTCTGAATTTAAAATATTCACTTTTTAAAAAACTTTCTTTTTGTTTAGTTCTGTGTGTCAAAAATGTTCATTCTGTGAGTAACAGTGGGAAAGTGAGAAACATGAGTGAATTCTCACTATATGACTGAATTGGAGTGAATATGCTGCTATCTCTGTAAGGAAGCGAGCTAGAGCGCTGAAACAGTGGCTGTACGTTTAAGCTCGGAACGTGAATCTGTGCATGCTTCTGGCCTGGGAACTGCTTCAGATCACTGTGGAATGCATATATCGTATCAATTGGTGCAATGTGTTTGTCTTGTCATCGGGAAGTTAATATAAGCTTCTGAAGTGAAAATATCCACATTTTAAAAAACTTTCTTTTTTTTTTAGTTCTGTGTGTCAAAAATGTTCATTCTGTGAGTAACAGTGGGAAAGTGACAAACATGAGTGAATTGTCACGATATGACTGAATTGGAGTAAATTTGCTGCTATCTCCGCCAGGAAGCGAGCTAGAGCGCTGTAACTGTGGCTATACGCACTTTCATGAAAACACGCTTCTTTGAGGTTTTAAGCTCAGAACGTGAATCTGTGCATGTTTCTGGCCTGGGAACTGCTTCAGATCACTTTGGAAAGCATATATGGTATCGTATGGTCCTTTGTGCATGTATTGCCATTGGGAAGTGAATATAAGCTTCTGAAGTGAATATATCCACTTTTTAAAAAACTTTCTTTTTTTTTTAGTTCTGTGTGTCAATAATGTTCATTCTGTGAGTAACAGTGGAAAAGTAACAGTCATGAGTGAATTGTCACGATATGACTGAATTGGAGTAAATTTGCTGCTATCTCCGCCAGGAAGCGAGCTAGAGCGCTGTAACTGTGGCTATACGCACTTTCATGAAAACACGCTTCTTTGAGGTTTTATGCTCAGAACGTGAATCTGTGCATGTTTCTGGCCTGGGAACTTCTTCAGATCACTGTGGAAAGCATATATGGTATCGAATGGTCCTTTGTGCATGTATTGCCATTGGGAAGTGAATATAAGCTTCTGAAGTGAATTTATCCACTTTTTTAAAAACTTTCTTTTTTTTTTTAGTTCTGTGTGTCAATAATGTTCATTCTGTGAGTAACAGTGGAAAAGTAACAGTCATGAGTGAATTGTCACGATATGACTGAATTGGAGTAAATTTGCTGCTATCTCCGCCAGGAAGCGAGCTAAAGCGCTGAAACTGTGGCTATACGCACTTTCATGAAAACACGCTTCTTTGAGGTTTTAAGCTCGGAACGAGAATCTGTGCATGTTTCTGGCCTGGGAACTGCTTCAGATCACTGTGGAATGCATATGTAGTATCAATTGGTGCAATGTGCTTGTCTTGTCATAGGGAAGTGAATATAAGCTTCTGAAGTGAAAATATCCACTTTTTAAAAAACTTTCTTTTTTTTTAGTTCTGTGTGTCAAAAATGTTCATTCTGTGAGTAACAGTGTGAAAGTGACAGTCATGAGTGAATTGTCACGACATGACAGAATTGGAGTAAATTTGCTGCTATCTCCGCCAGGAAGCGAGCTAGAGCGCTGTAACTGTGGCTATACGCACTTTCATGAAAACACGCTTCTTTGAGGTTTTAAGCTCAGAACGTGAATCTGTGCATGTTTCTGGCCTGGGAACTGCTTCAGATCACTGTGGAAAGCATATATGGTATCGAATGGTCCTTTGTGCATGTATTGCCATTGGGAAGTGAATATAAGCTTCTGAAGTGAATATATCCACTTTTTAAAAACTTTCTTTTTTTTTTAGTTCTGTGTGTCAATAATGTTCATTCTGTGAGTACCAGTGGAAAAGTAACAGTCATGAGTGAATTGTCACGATATGACTGAATTGGAGTAAATTTGCTGCTATGTCCGCCAGGAAGCGAGCTAGAGCGCTGAAACTGTGGCTATACGCACTTTCATGAAAACACGCTTCTTTGAGGTATTAAGCTCGGAACGTGAATCTGTGCATGTTTCTGGCCTGGGAACTGCTTCAGATCACTGTGGAATGCATATATAGTATCAATTGGTGCAATGTGCTTGACTTGTCATAGGGAAGTGAATATAAGCTTCTGAAGTGAAAATATGCACTTTTTAAAAAACTTTCTTTTTTTTTAGTTCTGTGTGTCAAAAATGTTCATTCTGTGAGTAACAGTGTGAAAGTGACAAACATGAGTGAATTGTCACGATATGACAGAATTGGAGTAAATTTGCTGCTATCTCCGCCAGGAAGCGAGCTAGAGCGCTGTAACTGTGGCTATACGCACTTTCATGAAAACACGCTTCTTTGAGGTTTTAAGCTCAGAACGTGAATCTGTGCATGTTTCTGGCCTGGGAACTGCTTCAGACCACTGTGGAAAGCATATATGGTATCGAATGGTCCTTTGTGCATGTATTGCCATTGGGAAGTGAATATAAGCTTCTGAAGTGAATATATCCACTTTTTAAAAAACTTTCTTTTTTTTTAGTTCTGTGTGTCACTAATGTTCATTCTGTGAGTTACAGTGGAAAAGTAACAGTCATGAGTGAATTGTCACGATATGACTGAATTGGAGTAAATTTGCTGCTATCTCCGCCAGGAAGCGAGCTAGAGCGCTGAAACTGTGGCTATACGCACTTTCATGAAAACACGCTTCTTTGAGGTTTTAGGCTCGGAACGTGAATCTGTGCATGTTTCTGGCCTAGGAACTGCTTCAGATCACTGTGGAATGCATATATGGTATCAATTGGTGCAATGTGTTTGTCTTGTCATAGGGAAGTGAATATAAGCTTCTGAAGTGAAAATATCCACTTTTTAAAATTTATATGACTGAATTGGAGTGAATTTGCTGCTATCTCTGTCAGGAAGCGAGCTAGAGCGCTGAAACTGAGGCTATACGCACTTTCAGAACGTGAATCTGTGCATGTTTCTGGCCTGGGAATTGCTCACTGTGGAATGCATATATGGTATCGATTGGTGCAATGTGCATGTCTTGCCATAGGGAAGTGAATATAAGCTTCTGAATTTAAAATATTCACTTTTTAAAAAACTTTCTTTTTGTTAAGTTCTGTGTGTCAAAAATGTTCATTCTGTGAGTAACAGTGGGAAAGTGAGAAACATGAGTGAATTCTCACTATATGACTGAATTGGAGTGAATATGCTGCTATCTCTGTAAGGAAGCGAGCTAGAGCGCTGAAACTGTGGCTATACGTTTAAGCTCGGAACGTGAATCTGTGCATGCTTCTGGCCTGGGAACTGCTTCAGATCACTGTGGAATGCATATATGGTATCAATTGGTGCAATGTGTTTGTCTTGTCAAAGGGAAGTTAACATAAGCTTCTGAAGTGAAAATATCCACATTTTCAAAAACTTTCTTTTTTTTTTAGTTCTGTGTGTCAAAAATGTTCATTCTGTGAGTAACAGTGGGAAAGTGACAAACATGAGTGAATTGTCACGATATGACTGAATTGGAGTAAATTTGCTGCTATCTCCGCCAGGAAGCGAGCTAGAGCGCTGTAACTGTGGCTATACGCACTTTCATGAAAACGCGCTTCTTTGAGGTTTTAAGCTCAGAACGTGAATCTGTGCATGTTTCTGGCCTGGGAACTGCTTCAGATCATTGTGGAAAGCATATATGTTATCGAATGGTCCTTTGTGCATGTATTGCCATTGGGAAGTGAATATAAGCTTCTGAAGTGAATATATCCACTTTTTAAAAAACTTTCTTTTTTTTTTTTAGTTCTGTGTGTCAATAATGTTCATTCTGTGAGTAACAGTGGAAAAGTAACAGTCATGAGTGAATTGTCACGATATGACTGAATTGGAGTAAATTTGCTGCTATCTCCTCCAGGAAGCGAGCTAGAGCGCTGAAACTGTGGCTTTACGCACTTTCATGAAAACACGCTTCTTTGAGGTTTTAAGCTCGGAACGTGAATCTGTGCATGTTTCTGGCCTGGGAACTGCTTCAGATCACTGTGGAATGCATATATGGTATCAATTGGTGCAATGTGCTTGTCTTGTCATAGGGAAGTGAATATAAGCTTCTGAAGTGAAAATATCCAGTTTTTAAAAAACTTTCTTTTTTTTTAGTTCTGTGTGTCAAAAATGTTCATTCTGTGAGTAACAGTGTGAAAGTGACAAACATGAGTGAATTGTCACGATATGACAGAATTGGAGTAAATTTGCTGCTATCTCCGCCAGGAAGCGAGCTAGAGCGCTGTAACTGTGGCTATACGCACTTTCATGAAAACACGCTTCTTTGAGGTTTTAAGCTCAGAACGTGAATCTGTGCATGTTTCTGGCCTGGGAACTGCTTCAGACCACTGTGGAAAGCATATATGGTATCGAATGGTCCTTTGTGCATGTATTGCCATTGGGAAGTGAATATAAGCTTCTGAAGTGAATATATCCACTTTTTAAAAAACTTTCTTTTTTTTTAGTTCTGTGTGTCAATAATGTTCATTCTGTGAGTAACAGTGGAAAAGTAACAGTCATGAGTGAATTGTCACGATATGACTGAATTGGAGTAAATTTGCTGCTATCTCCGCGAGGAAGCGAGCTAGAGCGCTGAAACTGTGGCTATACGCACTATCATGAAAACACGCTTCTTTGAGGTTTTAAGCTCGGAACGTGAATCTGTGCATGTTTCTGGCCTGGGAACTGCTTCAGATCACTGTGGAATGCATATATGGTATCAATTGGTGCAATGTGCTTGTCTTGTCATAGGGAAGTGAATATAAGCTTCTGAAGTGAAAATATCCACTTTTTAAAAATTATTTGACTGAATTGGAGTGAATTTGCTGCTATCTCTGTAAGGAAGCGAGCTAGAGCGCTGAAACTGAGGCTATACGCACTTTCAGAACGTGAATCTGTGCATGTTTCTGGCCTGGGAATTGCTCACTGTGGAATGCATATATGGTATCGATTGGTGCAATGTGCATGTCTTGCCATAGGGAAGTGAATATAAGCTTCTGAATTTAAAATATTCACTTTTTAAAAAACTTTCTTTTATTTTAGTTCTGTGTGTCAAAAATGTTCATTCTGTGAGTAACAGTGGGAAAGTGAGAAACATGAGTGAATTCTCACTATATGACTGAATTGGAGTGAATATGCTGCTATCTCTATAAGGAAGCGAGCTAGAGCGCTGAAACTGTGGCTATACGTTTAAGCTCGGAACGTGAATCTGTGCATGCTTCTGGCCTGGGAACTGCTTCAGATCACTGTGGAATGCATATATGGTATCAATTGGTGCAATGTGTTTGTCTTGTCATCGGGAAGTTAATATAAGCTTCTGAAGTGAAAATATCCACATTTTAAAAAACTTTCTTTTTTTTTTAGTTCTGTGTGTCAAAAATGTTCATTCTGTGAGTAACAGTGTGAAAGTGACAGTCATGAGTGAATTGTCACGATATGACTGAATTGGAGTAAATTTGCTGCTATCTCCGCCAGGAAGCGAGCTAGAGCGCTGTAACTGTGGCTATACGCACTTTCATGAAAACACGCTTCTTTGAGGTTTTAAGCTCAGAACGTGAATCTGTGCATGTTTCTGGCCTGGGAACTGCTTCAGATCACTGTGGAAAGCATATATGGTATCGAATGGTCCTTTGTGCATGTATTGCCATTGGGAAGTGAATATCAGCTTCTGAAGTGAATATATCCACTTTTTAAAAAACTTTCTTTTTTTTTTAGTTCTGTGTGTCAATAATGTTCATTCTGTGAGTACCAGTGGAAAAGTAACAGTCATGAGTGAATTGTCACGATATGACTGAATTGGAGTAAATTTGCTGCTATGTCCGCCAGGAAGCGAGCTAGAGCGCTGAAACTGTGGCTATACGCACTTTCATGAAAACACGCTTCTTTGAGGTTTTAAGCTCGGAACGTGAATCTGTGCATGTTTCTGGCCTGGGAACTGCTTCAGATCACTGTGGAATGCATATATAGTATCAATTGGTGCAATGTGCTTGTCTTGTCATAGGGAAGTGAATATAAGCTTCTGAAGTGAAAATATGCACATTTTAAAAAACTTTCTTTTTTTTTAGTTCTGTGTGTCAAAAATGTTCATTCTGTGAGTAACAGTGTGAAAGTGACAAACATGAGTGAATTGTCACGATATGACAGAATTGGAGTAAATTTGCTGCTATCTCCGCCAGGAAGCGAGCTAGAGCGCTGTAACTCTGGCTATACGCACTTTCATGAAAACACGCTTCTTTGAGGTTTTAAGCTCAGAACGTGAATCTGTGCATGTTTCTGGCCTGGGAACTGCTTCAGACCACTGTGGAAAGCATATATGGTATCGAATGGTCCTTTGTGCATGTATTGCCATTGGGAAGTGAATATAAGCTTCTGAAGTGAATATATCCACTTTTTAAAAAACTTTCTTTTTTTTTAGTTCTGTGTGTCAATAATGTTCATTCTGTGAGTAACAGTGGAAAAGTAACAGTCATGAGTGAATTGTCACGATATGACTGAATTGGAGTAAATTTGCTGCTATCTCCGCGAGGAAGCGAGCTAGAGCGCTGAAACTGTGGCTATACGCACTTTCATGAAAACACGCTTCTTTGAGGTTTTAAGCTCGGAACGTGAATCTGTGCATGTTTCTGGCCTGGGAACTGCTTCAGATCACTGTGGAATGCATATATGGTATCAATTGGTGCAATGTGCTTGTCTTGTCATAGGGAAGTGAATATAAGCTTCTGAAGTGAAAATATCCACTTTTAAAAAATTATTTGACTGAATTGGAGTGAATTTGCTGCTATCTCTGGAAGGAAGCGAGCTAGAGCGCTGAAACTGAGGCTATACGCACTTTCAGAACGTGAATCTGTGCATGTTTCTGGCCTGGGAATTGCTCACTGTGGAATGCATATATGGTATCGATTGGTGCAATGTGCATGTCTTGCCATAGGGAAGTGAATATAAGCTTCTGAATTTAAAATATTCACTTTTTAAAAAACTTTCTTTTTGTTTAGTTCTGTGTGTCAAAAATGTTCATTCTGTGAGTAACAGTGGGAAAGTGAGAAACATGAGTGAATTCTCACTATATGACTGAATTGGAGTGAATATGCTGCTATCTCTGTAAGGAAGCGAGCTAGAGCGCTGAAACTGTGGCTATACGTTTAAGCTCGGAACGTGAATCTGTGCATGCTTCTGGCCTGGGAACTGCTTCAGATCACTGTGGAATGCATATATGGTATCAATTGGTGCAATGTGTTTGTCTTGTCATCGGGAAGTTAATATAAGCTTCTGAAGTGAAAATATCCACATTTTAAAAAACTTTCTTTTTTTTTTAGTTCTGTGTGTCAAAAATGTTCATTCTGTGAGTAACAGTGGGAAAGTGACAAACATGAGTGAATTGTCACGATATGACTGAATTGGAGTAAATTTGCTGCTATCTCCGCCAGGAAGCGAGCTAGAGCGCTGTAACTGTGGCTATACGCACTTTCATGAAAACACGCTTCTTTGAGGTTTTAAGCTCAGAACGTGAATCTGTGCATGTTTCTGGCCTGGGAACTGCTTCAGACCACTGTGGAAAGCATATATGGTATCGAATGGTCCTTTGTGCATGTATTGCCATTGGGAAGTGAATATAAGCTTCTGAAGTGAATATATCCACTTTTTAAAAAACTTTCTTTTTTTTTAGTTCTGTGTGTCAATAATGTTCATTCTGTGAGTAACAGTGGAAAAGTAACAGTCATGAGTGAATTGTCACGATATGACTGAATTGGAGTAAATTTGCTGCTATCTCCGCGAGGAAGCGAGCTAGAGCGCTGAAACTGTGGCTATACGCACTTTCATGAAAACACGCTTTTTTGAGGTTTTAAGCTCGGAACGTGAATCTGTGCATGTTTCTGGCCTGGGAACTGCTTCAGATCACTGTGGAATGCATATATGGTATCAATTGGTGCAATGTGCTTGTCTTGTCATAGGGAAGTGAATATAAGCTTCTGAAGTGAAAATATCCACTTTTAAAAAATTATTTGACTGAATTGGAGTGAATTTGCTGCTATCTCTGGAAGGAAGCGAGCTAGAGCGCTGAAACTGAGGCTATACGCACTTTCAGAACGTGAATCTGTGCATGTTTCTGGCCTGGGAATTGCTCACTGTGGAATGCATATATGGTATCGATTGGTGCAATGTGCATGTCTTGCCATAGGGAAGTGAATATAAGCTTCTGAATTTAAAATATTCACTTTTTAAAAAACTTTCTTCTTGTTTAGTTCTGTGTGTCAAAAATGTTCATTCTGTGAGTAACAGTGGGAAAGTGAGAAACATGAGTGAATTCTCACTATATGACTGAATTGGAGTGAATATGCTGCTATCTCTGTAAGGAAGCGAGCTAGAGCGCTGAAACTGTGGCTATACGTTTAAGCTCGGAACGTGAATCTGTGCATGCTTCTGGCCTGGGAACTGCTTCAGATCACTGTGGAATGCATATATGGTATCAATTGGTGCAATGTGTTTGTCTTGTCATCGGGAAGTTAATATAAGCTTCTGAAGTGAAAATATCCACATTTTAAAAAACTTTCTTTTTTTTTTAGTTCTGTGTGTCAAAAATGTTCATTCTGTGAGTAACAGTGGGAAAGTGACAAACATGAGTGAATTGTCACGATATGACTGAATTGGAGTAAATTTGCTGCTATCTCCGCCAGGAAGCGAGCTAGAGTGCTGTAACTGTGGCTATACGCACTTTCATGAAAACACGCTTCTTTGAGGTTTTAAGCTCAGAACGTGAATCTGTGCATGTTTCTGGCCTGGGAACTGCTTCAGATCACTTTGGAAAGCATATATGGTATCGTATGGTCCTTTGTGCATGTATTGCCATTGGGAAGTGAATATAAGCTTCTGAAGTGAATATATCCACTTTTTAAAAAACTTTCTTTTTTTTTTTAGTTCTGTGTGTCAATAATGTTCATTCTGTGAGTAACAGTGGAAAAGTAACAGTCATGAGTGAATTGTCACGATATGACTGAATTGGAGTAAATTTGCTGCTATGTCCGCCAGGAAGCGAGCTAGAGCGCTGAAACTGTGGCTATACGCACTTTCATGAAAACACGCTTCTTTGAGGTTTTAAGCTCGGAACGTGAATCTGTGCATGTTTCTGGCCTGGGAACTGCTTCAGATCACCGTGGAATGCATATATAGTATCAATTGGTGCAATGTGCTTGTCTTGTCATAGGGAAGTGAATATAAGCTTCTGAAGTGAAAATATCCACTTTTTAAAAAACTTTCTTTTTTTTTAGTTCTGTGTGTCAAAAATGTTCATTCTGTGAGTAACAGTGTGAAAGTGACAAACATGAGTGAATTGTCACGATATGACAGAATTGGAGTAAATTTGCTGCTATCTCCGCCAGGAAGCGAGCTAGAGCGCTGTAACTGTGGCTCTACGCACTTTCATGAAAACACACTTCTTTGAGGTTTTAAGCTCAGAACGTGAATCTGTGCATGTTTCTGGCCTGGGAACTGCTTCAGACCACTGTGGAAAGCATATATGGTATCGAATGGTCCTTTGTGCATGTATTGCCATTGGGAAGTGAATATAAGCTTCTGAAGTGAATATATCCACTTTTTAAAAAACTTTCTTTTTATTTAGTTCTGTGTGTCAATAATGTTCATTCTGTGAGTAACAGTGGAAAAGTAACAGTCATGAGTGAATTGTCACGATATGACTGAATTGGAGTAAATTTGCTGCAATCTCTGCCAGGAAGCGAGCTAGAGCGCTGAAACTGTGGCTATACGCACTTCATGAAAACACGCTTCTTTGAGGTTTTAAGCTCGGAACGTGAATCTGTGCATGTTTCTGGCCTGGGAACTGCTTCAGATCACTGTGGAATGCATATATGGTATCAATTGGTGCAATGTGCTTGTCTTGTCATAGGGAAGTGAATATAAGCTTCTGAAGTGAAAATATCAAATTCAAATTCAAATTCAATTTATTTGTATAGCGCTTTTCACAGATAAACTGTCACAAAGACGCTTTACAGTCAGAGATGAGTTACTGAAAGGGCAGTGCCCAGCCTATTCCCCACTACAGCAAATGAGGCAAAAAACTCCCGGTAGGGAGAAAAATCCTAAAACAGTGGTGAGAAAAAAAAAAAAAAAAAAAAAATATCCACTTTTTAAAAATTATTTGACTGAATTGGAGTGAATTTTCTGCTATCTCTGTAAGGAAGCGAGCTAGAGCGCTGAAACTGAGGCTATACGCACTTTCAGAACGTGAATCTGTGCATGTTTCTGGCCTGGGAATTGCTCACTGTGGAATGCATATATGGTATCGATTGGTGCAATGTGCATGTCTTGCCATAGGGAAGTGAATATAAGCTTCTGAATTTAAAATATTCACTTTTTAAAAAACTTTCTTTTTGTATAGTTCTGTGTGTCAAAAATGTTCATTCTGTGAGTAACAGTGGGAAAGTGAGAAACATGAGTGAATTCTCACTATATGACTGAATTGGAGTGAATATGCTGCTATCTCTGTAAGGAAGCGAGCTAGAGCGCTGAAACTGTGGCTATACGTTTAAGCTCGGAACGTGAATCTGTGCATGCTTCTGGCCTGGGAACTGCTTCAGATCACTGTGGAATGCATATATGGTATCAATTGCTGCAATGTGTTTGTCTTGTCATCGGGAAGTTAATATAAGCTTCTGAAGTGAAAATATCCACATTTTAAAAAACTTTCTTTTTTTTTTAGTTCTGTGTGTCAAAAAAGGTCATTCTGTGAGTAACAGTGGGAAAGTGACAAACATGAGTGAATTGTCACGATATGACTGAATTGGAGTAAATTTGCTGCTATCTCCGCCAGGAAGCGAGCTAGAGCGCTGTAACTGTGGCAATACGCACTTTCATGAAAACACGCTTCTTTGAGGTTTTAAGCTCAGAACGTGAATCTGTGCATGTTTCTGGCCTGGGAACTGCTTCAGATCACTGTGGAATGCATATATGGTATCGAATGGTCCTTTGTGCATGTATTGCCATTGGGAAGTGAATATAAGCTTCTGAAGTGAATATATCCACTTTTTAAAAAACTTTCTTTTTTTTTTTAGTTCTGTGTGTCAATAATGTTCATTCTGTGAGTAACAGTGGAAAAGTAACAGTCATGAGTGAATTGTCACGATATGACTGAATTGGAGTAAATTTGCTGCTATCTCCGCCAGGAAGCGAGCTAGAGCGCTGAAACTGTGGCTATACGCACTTTCATGAAAACACGCTTCTTTGAGGTTTTAAGCTCAGAACGTGAATCTGTGCATGTTTCTGGCCTGGGAACTGCTTCAGATCACTGTGGAAAGCATATATGGTATCGAATGGTCCTTTGTGCATGTATTGCCATTGGGAAGTGAATATAAGCTTCTGAAGTGAATATATCCACTTTTTAAAAAACTTTCTTTTTTTTTAGTTCTGTGTCAAAAATGTTCATTCTGTGAGTAACAGTGGAAAAGTAACAGTCATGAGTGAATTGTCACGATATGACTGAATTGGAGTAAATTTGCTGCTATCTCCGCCAGGAAGCGAGCTAGAGCGCTGTAACTGTGGCTATACGCACTTTCATGAAAACACGCTTCTTTGAGGTTTTAAGCTCAGAACGTGAATCTGTGCATGTTTCTGGCCTGGGAACTGCTTCAGATCACTGTGGAAAGCATATATGGTATCGAATGGTCCTTTGTGCATGTATTGCCATTGGGAAGTGAATATAAGCTTCTGAAGTGAATATATCCACTTTTTAAAAAACTTTCTTTTTTTTAGTTCTGTGTCAAAAATGTTCATTCTGTGAGTAACAGTGGAAAAGTAACAGTCATGAGTGAATTGTCACGATATGACTGAATTGGAGTAAATTTGCTGCTATCTCCGCCAGGAAGCGAGCTAGAGCGCTGTAACTGTGGCTATACGCACTTTCATGAAAACACGCTTCTTTGAGGTTTTAAGCTCAGAACGTGAATCTGTGCATGTTTCTGGCCTGGGAACTGCTTCAGATCACTGTGGAAAGCATATATGGTATCGAATGGTCCTTTGTGCATGTATTGCCATTGGGAAGTGAATATAAGCTTCTGAAGTGAATATATCCACTTTTTAAAAAACTTTCTTTTTTTTTTTAGTTCTGTGTGTCAATAATGTTCATTCTGTGAGTAACAGTGTGAAAGTGACAAACATGAGTGAATTGTCACGATATGACTGAATTGGAGTAAATTTGCTGCTATCTCCGCCAGGAAGCGAGCTAGAGCGCTGTAACTGTGGCTATACGCACTTTCATGAAAACACGCTTCTTTGAGGTTTTAACCTCAGAACGTGAATCTGTGCATGTTTCTGGCCTGGGAACTGCTTCAGATCACTGTGGAAAGCATATATGGTATCGAATGGTCCTTTGTGCATGTATTGCCATTGGGAAGTGAATATAAGCTTCTGAAGTGAATATATCCACTTTTTAAAAAACTTTCTTTTTTTTTTTAGTTCTGTGTGTCAATAATGTTCATTCTGTGAGTAACAGTGGAAAAGTAACAGTCATGAGTGAATTGTCACGATATGACTGAATTGGAGTAAATTTGCTGCTATCTCCGCCAGGAAGCGAGCTAGAGCGCTGAAACTGTGGCTATACGCACTTTCATGAAAACACGCTTCTTTGAGGTTTTAAGCTCGGAACGTGAATCTGTGCATGTTTCTGGCCTGGGAACTGCTTCAGATCACTGTGGAATGCATATATAGTATCAATTGGCCCAATGTGCTTGTCTTGTCATAGGGAAGTGAATATAAGCTTCTGAAGTGAAAATATCCACTTTTTAAAAAACTTTCTTTTTTTTTAGTTCTGTGTGTCAAAAATGTTCATTCTGTGAGTAACAGTGTGAAAGTGACAAACATGAGTGAATTGTCATGATATGACAGAATTGGAGTAAATTTGCTGCTATCTCCGCCAGGAAGCGAGCTAGAGCGCTGTAACTGTGGCTATACGCACTTTCATGAAAACACGCTTCTTTGAGGTTTTAAGCTCAGAACGTGAATCTGTGCATGTTTCTGGCCTGGGAACTGCTTCAGATCACTGTGGAAAGCATATATGGTATCGAATGGTCCTTTGTGCATGTATTGCCATTGGGAAGTGAATATAAGCTTCTGAAGTGAATATATCCACTTTTTAAAAAACTTTCTTTTTTTTTAGTTCTGTGTCAAAAATGTTCATTCTGTGAGTAACAGTGGAAAAGTAACAGTCATGAGTGAATTGTCACGATATGACTGAATTGGAGTAAATTTGCTGCTATCTCCGCCAGGAAGCGAGCTAGAGCGCTGTAACTGTGGCTATACGCACTTTCATGAAAACACGCTTCTTTGAGGTTTTTAGCTCAGAACGTGAATCTGTGCATGTTTCTGGCCTGGGAACTGCTTCAGATCACTGTGGAAAGCATATATGGTATCGAATGGTCCTTTGTGCATGTATTGCCATTGGGAAGTGAATATAAGCTTCTGAAGTGAATATATCCACTTTTTAAAAAACTTTCTTTTTTTTTTTAGTTCTGTGTGTCAATAATGTTCATTCTATGAGTAACAGTGGAAAAGTAACAGTCATGAGTGAATTGTCACGATATGACTGAATTGGAGTAAATTTGCTGCTATCTCCGCCAGGAAGCGAGCTAGAGCGCTGAAACTGTGGCTATACGCACTTTCATGAAAACACGCTTCTTTGAGGTTTTAAGCTCGGAACGTGAATCTGTGCATGTTTCTGGCCTGGGAACTAATTCAGATCACTGTGGAATGCATATATAGTATCAATTGGTGCAATGTGCTTGTCTTGTCATAGGGAAGTGAATTTAAGCTTCTGAAGTGAAAATATCCACTTTTTAAAAAACTTTCTTTTTTTTTAGTTCTGTGTGTCCAAAATGTTCATTCTGTGAGTAACAGTGTGAAAGTGACAGTCATGAGTGAATTGTCACGACATGACAGAATTGGAGTAAACTTGCTGCTATCTCCGCCAGGAAGCGAGCTAGAGCGCTGTAACTGTGGCTATACGCACTTTCATGAAAACACGCTTCTTTGAGGTTTTAAGCTCAGAACGTGAATCTGTGCATGTTTCTGGCCTGGGAACTGCTTCAGATCACTGTGGAAAGCATGTATGGTATTGAATGGTCCTTTGTGCATGTATTGCCATTGGGAAGTGAATATAAGCTTCTGAAGTGAATATATCCACTTTTTAAAAAACTTTTTTTTTTTTTTTAGTTCTGTGTGTCAATAATGTTCATTCTTTGAGTACCAGTGGAAAAGTAACAGTCATGAGTGAATTGTCACGATATGACTGAATTGGAGTAAATTTGCTGCTATGTCCGCCAGGAAGCGAGCTAGAGCGCTGAAACTGTGGCTATACGCACTTTCATGAAAACACGCTTCTTTGAGGTTTTAAGCTCGGAACGTGAATCTGTGCATGTTTCTGGCCTGGGAACTGCTTCAGATCACTGTGGAATGCATATATAGTATCAATTGGTGCAATGTGCTTGTCTTGTCATAGGGAAGTGAATATAAGCTTCTGAAGTGAAAATATCCACTTTTTAAAAAACTTTCTTTTTTTTTAGTTCTGTGTGTCAAAAATGTTCATTCTGTGAGTAACAGTGTGAAAGTGACAAACATGAGTGAATTGTCACGATATGACAGAATTGGAGTAAATTTGCTGCTATCTCCGCCAGGAAGCGAGCTAGAGCGCTGTAACTGTGGCTATACGCACTTTCATGAAAACACGCTTCTTTGAGGTTTTAAGCTCAGAACGTGAATCTGTGCATGTTTCTGGCCTGGGAACTGCTTCAGACCACTGTGGAAAGCATATATGGTATCGAATGGTCCTTTGTGCATGTATTGCCATTGGGAAGTGAATATAAGCTTCTGAAGTGAATATATCCACTTTTTAAAAAACCTTCTTTTTTTTTAGTTCTGTGTGTCACTAATGTTCATTCTGTGAGTAACAGTGGAAAAGTAACAGTCATGAGTGAATTGTCACGATATGACTGAATTGGAGTAAATTTGCTGCTATCTCCGCCAGGAAGCGAGCTAGAGCGCTGAAACTGTGGCTACACGCACTTTCATGAAAACACGCTTCTTTGAGGTTTTAGGCTCGGAACGTGAATCTGTGCATGTTTCTGGCCTGGGAACTGCTTCAGATCACTGTGGAATGCATATATGGTATCAATTGGTGCAATGTGTTTGTCTTGTCATAGGGAAGTGAATATAAGCTTCTGAAGTGAAAATATCCACTTTTTAAAAATTATATGACTGAATTGGAGTGAATTTGCTGCTATCTCTGTAAGGAAGCGAGCTAGAGCGCTGAAACTGAGGCTATACGCACTTTCAGAACGTGAATCTGTGCATGTTTCTGGCCTGGGAATTGCTCACTGTGGAATGCATATATGGTATCGATTGGTGCAATGTGCATGTCTTGCCATAGGGAAGTGAATTTAAGCTTCTGAATTTAAAATTTTCACTTTTTAAAAAACTTTCTTTTTGTTTAGTTCTGTGTGTCAAAAATGTTCATTCTGTGAGTAACAGTGGGAAAGTGAGAAACATGAGTGAATTCTCACTATATGACTGAATTGGAGTGAATATGCTGCTATCTCTGTAAGGAAGCGAGCTAGAGCGCTGAAACTGTGGCTATACGTTTAAGCTCGGAACGTGAATCTGTGCATGCTTCTGGCCTGGGAACTGCTTCAGATCACTGTGGAATGCATATATGATATCAATTGGTGCAATGTGTTTGTCTTGTCAAAGGGAAGTTAACATAAGCTTCTGAAGTGAAAATATCCACATTTTAAAAAACTTTCTTTTTTTTTTAGTTCTGTGTGTCAAAAATGTTCATTCTGTGAGTAACAGTGGGAAAGTGACAAACATGAGTGAATTGTCACGATATGACTGAATTGGAGTAAATTTGCTGCTATCTCCGCCAGGAAGCGAGCTAGAGCGCTGTAACTGTGGCTATACGCACTTTCATGAAAACACGCTTCTTTGAGGTTTTAACCTCAGAACGTGAATCTGTGCATGTTTCTGGCCTGGGAACTGCTTCAGATCACTGTGGAAAGCATATATGGTATCGAATGGTCCTTTGTGCATGTATTGCCATTGGGAAGTGAATATAAGCTTCTGAAGTGAATATATCCACTTTTTAAAAAACTTTCTTTTTTTTTTAGTTCTGTGTGTCAATAATGTTCATTCTGTGAGTAACAGTGGAAAAGTAACAGTCATGAGTGAATTGTCACGATATGACTGAATTGGAGTAAATTTGCTGCTATCTCCGCCAGGAAGCGAGCTAGAGCCCTGAAACTGTGGCTATACGCACTTTCATGAAAACACGCTTCTTTGAGGTTTTAAGCTCGGAAAGTGAATCTGTGCATGTTTCTGGCCTGGGAACTGCTTCAGATCACTGTGGAATGCATATATAGTATCAATTGGCCCAATGTGCTTGTCTTGTCATAGGGAAGTTTATATAAGCTTCTGAAGTGAAAATATCCACTTTTTAAAAAACTTTCTTTTTTTTTAGTTCTGTGTGTCAAAAATGTTCATTCTGTGAGTAACAGTGTGAAAGTGACAAACATGAGTGAATTGTCACGATATGACAGAATTGGAGTAAATTTGCTGCTATCTCCGCCAGGAAGCGAGCTAGAGCGCTGTAACTGTGGCTATACGCACTTTCATGAAAACACGCTTCTTTGAGGTTTTAAGCTCAGAACGTGAATCTGTGCATGTTTCTGGCCTGGGAACTGCTTCAGATCACTGTGGAAAGCATATATGGTATCGAATGGTCCTTTGTGCATGTATTGCCATTGGGAAGTGAATATAAGCTTCTGAAGTGAATATATCCACTTTTTAAAAAACTTTCTTTTTTTTTAGTTCTGTGTCAAAAATGTTCATTCTGTGAGTAACAGTGGAAAAGTAACAGTCATGAGTGAATTGTCACGATATGACTGAATTGGAGTAAATTTGCTGCTATCTCCGCCAGGAAGCGAGCTAGAGCGCTGAAACTGTGGCTATACGCACTTTCATGAAAACACGCTTCTTTGAGGTTTTAGGCTCGGAACGTGAATCTGTGCATGTTTCTGGCCTGGGAACTGCTTCAGATCACTGTGGAATGCATATATGGTATCAATTGGTGCAATGTGTTTGTCTTGTCATAGGGAAGTGAATATAAGCTTCTGAAGTGAAAATATCCACTTTTTAAAAATTATATGACTGAATTGGAGTGAATTTGCTGCTATCTCTGTAAGGAAGCGAGCTAGAGCGCTGAAACTGAGGCTATACGCACTTTCAGAACGTGAATCTGTGCATGTTTCTGGCCTGGGAATTGCTCACTGTGGAATGCATATATGGTATCGATTGGTGCAATGTGCATGTCTTGCCATAGGGAAGTGAATATAAGCTTCTGAATTTAAAATATTCACTTTTTAAAAAACTTTCTTTTTGTTTAGTTCTGTGTGTCAAAAATGTTCATTCTGTGAGTAACAGTGGGAAAGTGAGAAACATGAGTGAATTCTCACTATATGACTGAATTGGAGTGAATATGCTGCTATCTCTGTAAGGAAGCGAGCTAGAGCGCTGAAACTGTGGCTATACGTTTAAGCTCGGAACGTGAATCTGTGCATGCTTCTGGCCTGGGAACTGCTTCAGATCACTGTGGAATGCATATATGATATCAATTGGTGCAATGTGTTTGTCTTGTCAAAGGGAAGTTAACATAAGCTTCTGAAGTGAAAATATCCACATTTTAAAAAACTTTCTTTTTTTTTTAGTTCTGTGTGTCAAAAATGTTCATTCTGTGAGTAACAGTGGGAAAGTGACAAACATGAGTGAATTGTCACGATATGACTGAATTGGAGTAAATTTGCTGCTATCTCCGCCAGGAAGCGAGCTAGAGCGCTGTAACTGTGGCTATACGCACTTTCATGAAAACACGCTTCTTTGAGGTTTTAACCTCAGAACGTGAATCTGTGCATGTTTCTGGCCTGGGAACTGCTTCAGATCACTGTGGAAAGCATATATGGTATCGAATGGTCCTTTGTGCATGTATTGCCATTGGGAAGTGAATATAAGCTTCTGAAGTGAATATATCCACTTTTTAAAAAACTTTCTTTTTTTTTTTAGTTCTGTGTGTCAATAATGTTCATTCTGTGAGTAACAGTGGAAAAGTAACAGTCATGAGTGAATTGTCACGATATGACTGAATTGGAGTAAATTTGCTGCTATCTCCGCCAGGAAGCGAGCTAGAGCCCTGAAACTGTGGCTATACGCACTTTCATGAAAACACGCTTCTTTGAGGTTTTAAGCTCGGAAAGTGAATCTGTGCATGTTTCTGGCCTGGGAACTGCTTCAGATCACTGTGGAATGCATATATAGTATCAATTGGCCCAATGTGCTTGTCTTGTCATAGGGAAGTTTATATAAGCTTCTGAAGTGAAAATATCCACTTTTTAAAAAACTTTCTTTTTTTTTAGTTCTGTGTGTCAAAAATGTTCATTCTGTGAGTAACAGTGTGAAAGTGACAAACATGAGTGAATTGTCACGACATGACAGAATTGGAGTAAATTTGCTGCTATCTCCGCCAGGAAGCGAGCTAGAGCGCTGTAACTGTGGCTATACGCACTTTCATGAAAACACGCTTCTTTGAGGTTTTAAGCTCAGAACGTGAATCTGTGCATGTTTCTGGCCTGGGAACTGCTTCAGATCACTGTGGAAAGCATATATGGTATCGAATGGTCCTTTGTGCATGTATTGCCATTGGGAAGTGAATATAAGCTTCTGAAGTGAATATATCCACTTTTTAAAAAACTTTTTTTTTTTTTTAGTTCTGTGTGTCAATAATGTTCATTCTGTGAGTACCAGTGGAAAAGTAACAGTCATGAGTGAATTGTCACGATATGACTGAATTGGAGTAAATTTGCTGCTATCTCCGCCAGGAAGCGAGCTAGAGCGCTGAAACTGTGGCTATACGCACTTTCATGAAAACACGCTTCTTTGAGGTTTTAAGCTCGGAACGTGAATCTGTGCATGTTTCTGGCCTGGGAACTGCTTCAGATCACTGTGGAATGCATACATAGTATCAATTGGCCCAATGTGCTTGTCTTGTCATAGGGAAGTGAATATAAGCTTCTGAAGTGAAAATATCCACTTTTTAAAAAACTTTCTTTTTTTTTAGTTCTGTGTGTCAAAAATGTTCATTCTGTGAGTAACAGTGTGAAAGTGACAAACATGAGTGAATTGTCACGATATGACAGAATTGGAGTAAATTTGCTGCTATCTCCGCCAGGAAGCGAGCTAGAGCGCTGTAACTGTGGCTATACGCACTTTCATGAAAACACGCTTCTTTGAGGTTTTAAGCTCAGAACGTGAATCTGTGCATGTTTCTGGCCTGGGAACTGCTTCAGATCACTGTGGAAAGCATATAAGGTATCGAATGGTCCTTTGTGCATGTATTGCCATTGGGAAGTGAATATAAGCTTCTGAAGTGAATATATCCACTTTTTAAAAAACTTTCTTTTTTTTAGTTCTGTGTCAAAAATGTTCATTCTGTGAGTAACAGTGGAAAAGTAACAGTCATGAGTGAATTGTCACGATATGACTGAATTGGAGTAAATTTGCTGCTATCTCCGCCAGGAAGCGAGCTCGAGCGCTGTAACTGTGGCTATACGCACTTTCATGAAAACACGCTTCTTTGAGGTTTTAAGCTCAGAACGTGAATCTGTGCATGTTTCTGGCCTGGGAACTGCTTCAGATCACTGTGGAAAGCATATATGGTATCGAATGGTCCTTTGTGCATGTATTGCCATTGGGAAGTGAATATAAGCTTCTGAAGTGAATATATCCACTTTTTAAAAAACTTTCTTTTTTTTTTAGTTCTGTGTGTCAATAATGTTCATTCTGTGAGTAACAGTGGAAAAGTAACAGTCATGAGTGAATTGTCACGATATGACTGAATTGGGGTAAATTTGCTGCTATCTCCGCCAGGAAGCGAGCTAGAGCGCTGAAACTGTGGCTATACGCACTTTCATGAAAACACGCTTCTTTGAGGTTTTAGGCTCGGAACGTGAATCTGTGCATGTTTCTGGCCTGGGAACTGCTTCAGATCACTGTGGAATGCATATATGGTATCAATTGGTGCAATGTGTTTGTCTTGTCATAGGGAAGTGAATATAAGCTTCTGAAGTGAAAATATCCACTTTTTAAAAATTATATGACTGAATTGGAGTGAATTTGCTGCTATCTCTGTAAGGAAGCGAGCTAGAGCGCTGAAACTGAGGCTATACGCACTTTCAGAACGTGAATCTGTGCATGTTTCTGGCCTGGGAATTGCTCACTGTGGAATGCATATATGGTATCGATTGGTGCAATGTGCATGTCTTGCCATAGGGAAGTGAATATAAGCTTCTGAATTTAAAATATTCACTTTTTAAAAAACTTTCTTTTTGTTTAGTTCTGTGTGTCAAAAATGTTCATTCTGTGAGTAACAGTGGGAAAGTGAGAAACATGAGTGAATTCTCACTATATGACTGAATTGGAGTGAATATGCTGCTATCTCTGTAAGGAAGCGAGCTAGAGCGCTGAAACTGTGGCTATACGTTTAAGCTCGGAACGTGAATCTGTGCATGCTTCTGGCCTGGGAACTGCTTCAGATCACTGTGGAATGCATATATGATATCAATTGGTGCAATGTGTTTGTCTTGTCAAAGGGAAGTTAACATAAGCTTCTGAAGTGAAAATATCCACATTTTAAAAAACTTTCTTTTTTTTTTAGTTCTGTGTGTCAAAAATGTTCATTCTGTGAGTAACAGTGGGAAAGTGACAAACATGAGTGAATTGTCACGATATGACTGAATTGGAGTAAATTTGCTGCTATCTCCGCCAGGAAGCGAGCTAGAGCGCTGTAACTGTGGCTATACGCACTTTCATGAAAACACGCTTCTTTGAGGTTTTAACCTCAGAACGTGAATCTGTGCATGTTTCTGGCCTGGGAACTGCTTCAGATCACTGTGGAAAGCATATATGGTATCGAATGGTCCTTTGTGCATGTATTGCCATTGGGAAGTGAATATAAGCTTCTGAAGTGAATATATCCACTTTTTAAAAAACTTTCTTTTTTTTTTAGTTCTGTGTGTCAATAATGTTCATTCTGTGAGTAACAGTGGAAAAGTAACAGTCATGAGTGAATTGTCACGATATGACTGAATTGGAGTAAATTTGCTGCTATCTCCGCCAGGAAGCGAGCTAGAGCCCTGAAACTGTGGCTATACGCACTTTCATGAAAACACGCTTCTTTGAGGTTTTAAGCTCGGAAAGTGAATCTGTGCATGTTTCTGGCCTGGGAACTGCTTCAGATCACTGTGGAATGCATATATAGTATCAATTGGCCCAATGTGCTTGTCTTGTCATAGGGAAGTTTATATAAGCTTCTGAAGTGAAAATATCCACTTTTTAAAAAACTTTCTTTTTTTTAGTTCTGTGTGTCAAAAATGTTCATTCTGTGAGTAACAGTGTGAAAGTGACAAACATGAGTGAATTGTCACGATATGACAGAATTGGAGTAAATTTGCTGCTATCTCCGCCAGGAAGCGAGCTAGAGCGCTGTAACTGTGGCTATACGCACTTTCATGAAAACACGCTTCTTTGAGGTTTTAAGCTCAGAACGTGAATCTGTGCATGTTTCTGGCCTGGGAACTGCTTCAGATCACTGTGGAAAGCATATATGGTATCGAATGGTCCTTTGTGCATGTATTGCCATTGGGAAGTGAATATAAGCTTCTGAAGTGAATATATCCACTTTTTAAAAAACTTTCTTTTTTTTTTTAGTTCTGTGTGTCAATAATGTTCATTCTGTGAGTAACAGTGGAAAAGTAACAGTCATGAGTGAATTGTCACGATATGACTGAATTGGAGTAAATTTGCTGCTATCTCCGCCAGGAAGCGAGCTAGAGCGCTGAAACTGTGGCTATACGCACTTTCATGAAAACACGCTTCTTTGAGGTTTTAAGCTCGGAACGTGAATCTGTGCATGTTTCTGGCCTGGGAACTAATTCAGATCACTGTGGAATGCATATATAGTATCAATTGGTGCAATGTGCTTGTCTTGTCATAGGGAAGTGAATTTAAGCTTCTGAAGTGAAAATATCCACTTTTTAAAAAACTTTCTTTTTTTTTAGTTCTGTGTGTCAAAAATGTTCATTCTGTGAGTAACAGTGTGAAAGTGACAGTCATGAGTGAATTGTCACGACATGACAGAATTGGAGTAAATTTGCTGCTATCTCCGCCAGGAAGCGAGCTAGAGCGCTGTAACTGTGGCTATACGCACTTTCATGAAAACACGCTTCTTTGAGGTTTTAAGCTCAGAACGTGAATCTGTGCATGTTTCTGGCCTGGGAACTGCTTCAGATCACTGTGGAAAGCATATATGGTATCGAATGGTCCTTTGTGCATGTATTCCCATTGGGAAGTAAATATAAGCTTCTGAAGTGAATATATCCACTTTTTAAAAAACTTTCTTTTTTTTTTAGTTCTGTGTGTCAATAATGTTCATTCTGTGAGTACCAGTGGAAAAGTAACAGTCATGAGTGAATTGTCACGATATGACTGAATTGGAGTAAATTTGCTGCTATGTCCGCCAGGAAGCGAGCTAGAGCGCTGAAACTGTGGCTATACGCACTTTCATGAAAACACGCTTCTTTGAGGTTTTAAGCTCGGAACGTGAATCTGTGCATGTTTCTGGCCTGGGAACTGCTTCAGATCACTGTGGAATGCATATATAGTATCAATTGGTGCAATGTGCTTGTCTTGTCATAGGGAAGTGAATATAAGCTTCTGAAGTGAAAATGTCCACTTTTTATAAACTTTCTTTTTTTTTAGTTCTGTGTGTCAAAAATGTTCATTCTGTGAGTAACAGTGTGAAAGTGACAAACATGAGTGAATTGTCACGATATGACAGAATTGGAGTAAATTTGCTGCTATCTCCGCCAGGAAGCGAGCTAGAGCGCTGTAACTGTGGCTATACGCACTTTCATGAAAACACGCTTCTTTGAGGTTTTAAGCTCAGAACGTGAATCTGTGCATGTTTCTGGCCTGGGAACTGCTTCAGACCACTGTGGAAAGCATATATGGTATCGAATGGTCCTTTGTGCATGTATTGCCATTGGGAAGTGAATATAAGCTTCTGAAGTGAATATATCCACTTTTTAAAAAACTTTCTTTTTTTTTAGTTCTGTGTGTCACTAATGTTCATTCTGTGAGTAACAGTGGAAAAGTAACAGTCATGAGTGAATTGTCACGATATGACTGAATTGGAGTAAATTTGCTGCTATCTCCGCCAGGAAGCGAGCTAGAGCGCTGAAACTGTGGCTATACGCACTTTCATGAAAACACGCTTCTATGAGGTTTTAGGCTCGGAACGTGAATCTGTGCATGTTTCTGGCCTGGGAACTGCTTCAGATCACTGTGGAATGCATATATGGTATCAATTGGTGCAATGTGTTTGTCTTGTCATAGGGAAGTGAATATAAGCTTCTGAAGTGAAAATATCCACTTTTTAAAAATTATATGACTGAATTGGAGTGAATTTGCTGCTATCTCTGTAAGGAAGCGAGCTAGAGCGCTGAAACTGAGGCTATACGCACTTTCAGAACGTGAATCTGTGCATGTTTCTGGCCTGGGAATTGCTCACTGTGGAATGCATATATGGTATCGATTGGTGCAATGTGCATGTCTTGCCATAGGGAAGTGAATATAAGCTTCTGAATTTAAAATATTCACTTTTTAAAAAACTTTCTTTTTGTTTAGTTTTGTGTGTCAAAAATGTTCATTCTGTGAGTAACAGTGGGAAAGTGAGAAACATGAGTGAATTCTCACTATATGACTGAATTGGAGTGAATATGCTGCTATCTCTGTAAGGAAGCGAGCTAGAGCGCTGAAACTGTGGCTATACGTTTAAGCTCGGAACGTGAATCTGTGCATGCTTCTGGCCTGGGAACTGCTTCAGATCACTGTGGAATGCATATATGATATCAATTGGTGCAATGTGTTTGTCTTGTCAAAGGGAAGTTAACATAAGCTTCTGAAGTGAAAATATCCACATTTTAAAAAACTTTCTTTTTTTTTTAGTTCTGTGTGTCAAAAATGTTCATTCTGTGAGTAACAGTGGGAAAGTGACAAACATGAGTGAATTGTCACGATATGACTGAATTGGAGTAAATTTGCTGCTATCTCCGCCAGGAAGCGAGCTAGAGCGCTGTAACTGTGGCTATACGCACTTTCATGAAAACACGCTTCTTTGAGGTTTTAACCTCAGAACGTGAATCTGTGCATGTTTCTGGCCTGGGAACTGCTTCAGATCACTGTGGAAAGCATATATGGTATCGAATGGTCCTTTGTGCATGTATTGCCATTGGGAAGTGAATATAAGCTTCTGAAGTGAATATATCCACTTTTTAAAAAACTTTCCTTTTTTTTTTTAGTTCTGTGTGTCAATAATGTTCATTCTGTGAGTAACAGTGGAAAAGTAACAGTCATGAGTGAATTGTCACGATATGACTGAATTGGAGTAAATTTGCTGCTATCTCCGCCAGGAAGCGAGCTAGAGCGCTGAAATTGTGGCTATACGCACTTTCATGAAAACACGCTTCTTTGAGGTTTTAAGCTCGGAACGTGAATCTGTGCATGTTTCTGGCCTGGGAACTGCTTCAGATCACTGTGGAATGCATATATAGTATCAATTGGCCCAATGTGCTTGTCTTGTCATAGGGAAGTGAATATAAGCTTCTGAAGTGAAAATATCCACTTTTTAAAAAACTTTCTTTTTTTTTAGTTCTGTGTGTCAAAAATGTTCATTCTGTGAGTAACAGTGTGAAAGTGACAAACATGAGTGAATTGTCACGATATGACAGAATTGGAGTAAATTTGCTGCTATCTCCGCCAGGAAGCGAGCTAGAGCGCTGTAACTGTGGCTATACGCACTTTCATGAAAACACGCTTCTTTGAGGTTTTAAGCTCAGAACGTGAATCTGTGCATGTTTCTGGCCTGGGAACTGCTTCAGATCACTGTGGAAAGCATATATGGTATCGAATGGTCCTTTGTGCATGTATTGCCATTGGGAAGTGAATATAAGCTTCTGAAGTGAATATATCCACTTTTTAAAAAACTTTCTTTTTTTTAGTTCTGTGTCAAAAATGTTCATTCTGTGAGTAACAGTGGAAAAGTAACAGTCATGAGTGAATTGTCACGATATGACTGAATTGGAGTAAATTTGCTGCTATCTCCGCCAGGAAGCGAGCTCGAGCGCTGTAACTGTGGCTATACGCACTTTCATGAAAACACGCTTCTTTGCGGTTTTAAGCTCAGAACGTGAATCTGTGCATGTTTCTGGCCTGGGAACTGCTTCAGATCACTGTGGAAAGCATATATGGTATCGAATGGTCCTTTGTGCATGTATTGCCATTGGGAAGTGAATATAAGCTTCTGAAGTGAATATATCCACTTTTTAAAAAACTTTCTTTTTTTTTTAGTTCTGTGTGTCAATAATGTTCATTCTGTGAGTAACAGTGGAAAAGTAACAGTCATGAGTGAATTGTCACGATATGACTGAATTGGGGTAAATTTGCTGCTATCTCCGCCAGGAAGCGAGCTAGAGCGCTGAAACTGTGGCTATACGCACTTTCATGAAAACACGCTTCTTTGAGGTTTTAAGCTCGGAACGTGAATCTGTGCATGTTTCTGGCCTGGGAACTAATTCAGATCACTGTGGAATGCATATATAGTATCAATTGGTGCAATGTGCTTGTCTTGTCATAGGGAAGTGAATTTAAGCTTCTGAAGTGAAAATATCCACTTTTTAAAAAACTTTCTTTTTTTTTAGTTCTGTGTGTCAAAAATGTTCATTCTGTGAGTAACAGTGTGAAAGTGACAGTCATGAGTGAATTGTCACGACATGACAGAATTGGAGTAAATTTGCTGCTATCTCCGCCAGGAAGCGAGCTAGAGCGCTGTCACTGTGGCTATACGCACTTTCATGAAAACACGCTTCTTTGAGGTTTTAAGCTCAGAACGTGAATCTGTGCATGTTTCTGGCCTGGGAACTGCTTCAGATCACTGTGGAAAGCATATATGGTATCGAATGGTCCTTTGTGCATGTATTGCCATTGGGAAGTGAATATAAGCTTCTGAAGTGAATATATCCACTTTTTAAAAAACTTTCTTTTTTTTTTAGTTCTGTGTGTCAATAATGTTCATTCTGTGAGTACCAGTGGAAAAGTAACAGTCATGAGTGAATTGTCACGATATGACTGAATTGGAGTAAATTTGCTGCTATGTCCGCCAGGAAGCGAGCTAGAGCGCTGAAACTGTGGCTATACGCACTTTCATGAAAACACGCTTCTTTGAGGTTTTAAGCTCGGAACGTGAATCTGTGCATGTTTCTGGCCTGGGAACTGCTTCAGATCACTGTGGAATGCATATATAGTATCAATTGGTGCAATGTGCTTGTCTTGTCATAGGGAAGTGAATATAAGCTTCTGAAGTGAAAATATCCACTTTTTAAAAAACTTTCTTTTTTTTTAGTTCTGTGTGTCAAAAATGTTCATTCTGTGAGTAACAGTGTGAAAGTGACAAACATGAGTGAATTGTCACGATATGACAGAATTGGAGTAAATTTGCTGCTATCTCCGCCAGGAAGCGAGCTAGAGCGCTGTAACTGTGGCTATACGCACTTTCATGAAAACACGCTTCTTTGAGGTTTTAAGCTCAGAACGTGAATCTGTGCATGTTTCTGGCCTGGGAACTGCTTCAGACCACTGTGGAAAGCATATATGGTATCGAATGGTCCTTTGTGCATGTATTGCCATTGGGAAGTGAATATAAGCTTCTGAAGTGAATATATCCACTTTTTAAAAAACTTTCTTTTTTTTTAGTTCTGTGTGTCACTAATGTTCATTCTGTGAGTAACAGTGGAAAAGTAACAGTCATGAGTGAATTGTCACGATATGACTGAATTGGAGTAAATTTGCTGCTATCTCCGCCAGGAAGCGAGCTAGAGCGCTGAAACTGTGGCTATACGCACTTTCATGAAAACACGCTTCTTTGAGGTTTTAAGCTCGGAACGTGAATCTGTGCATGTTTCTGGCCTGGGAACTAATTCAGATCACTGTGGAATGCATATATAGTATCAATTGGTGCAATGTGCTTGTCTTGTCATAGGGAAGTGAATTTAAGCTTCTGAAGTGAAAATATCCACTTTTTAAAAAACTTTCTTTTTTTTTAGTTCTGTGTGTCAAAAATGTTCATTCTGTGAGTAACAGTGTGAAAGTGACAGTCATGAGTGAATTGTCACGACATGACAGAATTGGAGTAAATTTGCTGCTATCTCCGCCAGGAAGCGAGCTAGAGCGCTGTAACTGTGGCTATACGCACTTTCATGAAAACACGCTTCTTTGAGGTTTTAAGCTCAGAACGTGAATCTGTGCATGTTTCTGGCCTGGGAACTGCTTCAGATCACTGTGGAAAGCATATATGGTATCGAATGGTCCTTTGTGCATGTATTCCCATTGGGAAGTAAATATAAGCTTCTGAAGTGAATATATCCACTTTTTAAAAAACTTTCTTTTTTTTTTAGTTCTGTGTGTCAATAATGTTCATTCTGTGAGTACCAGTGGAAAAGTAACAGTCATGAGTGAATTGTCACGATATGACTGAATTGGAGTAAATTTGCTGCTATGTCCGCCAGGAAGCGAGCTAGAGCGCTGAAACTGTGGCTATACGCACTTTCATGAAAACACGCTTCTTTGAGGTTTTAAGCTCGGAACGTGAATCTGTGCATGTTTCTGGCCTGGGAACTGCTTCAGATCACTGTGGAATGCATATATAGTATCAATTGGTGCAATGTGCTTGTCTTGTCATAGGGAAGTGAATATAAGCTTCTGAAGTGAAAATGTCCACTTTTTATAAACTTTCTTTTTTTTTAGTTCTGTGTGTCAAAAATGTTCATTCTGTGAGTAACAGTGTGAAAGTGACAAACATGAGTGAATTGTCACGATATGACAGAATTGGAGTAAATTTGCTGCTATCTCCGCCAGGAAGCGAGCTAGAGCGCTGTAACTGTGGCTATACGCACTTTCATGAAAACACGCTTCTTTGAGGTTTTAAGCTCAGAACGTGAATCTGTGCATGTTTCTGGCCTGGGAACTGCTTCAGACCACTGTGGAAAGCATATATGGTATCGAATGGTCCTTTGTGCATGTATTGCCATTGGGAAGTGAATATAAGCTTCTGAAGTGAATATATCCACTTTTTAAAAAACTTTCTTTTTTTTTAGTTCTGTGTGTCACTAATGTTCATTCTGTGAGTAACAGTGGAAAAGTAACAGTCATGAGTGAATTGTCACGATATGACTGAATTGGAGTAAATTTGCTGCTATCTCCGCCAGGAAGCGAGCTAGAGCGCTGAAACTGTGGCTATACGCACTTTCATGAAAACACGCTTCTATGAGGTTTTAGGCTCGGAACGTGAATCTGTGCATGTTTCTGGCCTGGGAACTGCTTCAGATCACTGTGGAATGCATATATGGTATCAATTGGTGCAATGTGTTTGTCTTGTCATAGGGAAGTGAATATAAGCTTCTGAAGTGAAAATATCCACTTTTTAAAAATTATATGACTGAATTGGAGTGAATTTGCTGCTATCTCTGTAAGGAAGCGAGCTAGAGCGCTGAAACTGAGGCTATACGCACTTTCAGAACGTGAATCTGTGCATGTTTCTGGCCTGGGAATTGCTCACTGTGGAATGCATATATGGTATCGATTGGTGCAATGTGCATGTCTTGCCATAGGGAAGTGAATATAAGCTTCTGAATTTAAAATATTCACTTTTTAAAAAACTTTCTTTTTGTTTAGTTTTGTGTGTCAAAAATGTTCATTCTGTGAGTAACAGTGGGAAAGTGAGAAACATGAGTGAATTCTCACTATATGACTGAATTGGAGTGAATATGCTGCTATCTCTGTAAGGAAGCGAGCTAGAGCGCTGAAACTGTGGCTATACGTTTAAGCTCGGAACGTGAATCTGTGCATGCTTCTGGCCTGGGAACTGCTTCAGATCACTGTGGAATGCATATATGATATCAATTGGTGCAATGTGTTTGTCTTGTCAAAGGGAAGTTAACATAAGCTTCTGAAGTGAAAATATCCACATTTTAAAAAACTTTCTTTTTTTTTTAGTTCTGTGTGTCAAAAATGTTCATTCTGTGAGTAACAGTGGGAAAGTGACAAACATGAGTGAATTGTCACGATATGACTGAATTGGAGTAAATTTGCTGCTATCTCCGCCAGGAAGCGAGCTAGAGCGCTGTAACTGTGGCTATACGCACTTTCATGAAAACACGCTTCTTTGAGGTTTTAACCTCAGAACGTGAATCTGTGCATGTTTCTGGCCTGGGAACTGCTTCAGATCACTGTGGAAAGCATATATGGTATCGAATGGTCCTTTGTGCATGTATTGCCATTGGGAAGTGAATATAAGCTTCTGAAGTGAATATATCCACTTTTTAAAAAACTTTCCTTTTTTTTTTTAGTTCTGTGTGTCAATAATGTTCATTCTGTGAGTAACAGTGGAAAAGTAACAGTCATGAGTGAATTGTCACGATATGACTGAATTGGAGTAAATTTGCTGCTATCTCCGCCAGGAAGCGAGCTAGAGCGCTGAAATTGTGGCTATACGCACTTTCATGAAAACACGCTTCTTTGAGGTTTTAAGCTCGGAACGTGAATCTGTGCATGTTTCTGGCCTGGGAACTGCTTCAGATCACTGTGGAATGCATATATAGTATCAATTGGCCCAATGTGCTTGTCTTGTCATAGGGAAGTGAATATAAGCTTCTGAAGTGAAAATATCCACTTTTTAAAAAACTTTCTTTTTTTTTAGTTCTGTGTGTCAAAAATGTTCATTCTGTGAGTAACAGTGTGAAAGTGACAAACATGAGTGAATTGTCACGATATGACAGAATTGGAGTAAATTTGCTGCTATCTCCGCCAGGAAGCGAGCTAGAGCGCTGTAACTGTGGCTATACGCACTTTCATGAAAACACGCTTCTTTGAGGTTTTAAGCTCAGAACGTGAATCTGTGCATGTTTCTGGCCTGGGAACTGCTTCAGATCACTGTGGAAAGCATATATGGTATCGAATGGTCCTTTGTGCATGTATTGCCATTGGGAAGTGAATATAAGCTTCTGAAGTGAATATATCCACTTTTTAAAAAACTTTCTTTTTTTTAGTTCTGTGTCAAAAATGTTCATTCTGTGAGTAACAGTGGAAAAGTAACAGTCATGAGTGAATTGTCACGATATGACTGAATTGGAGTAAATTTGCTGCTATCTCCGCCAGGAAGCGAGCTCGAGCGCTGTAACTGTGGCTATACGCACTTTCATGAAAACACGCTTCTTTGCGGTTTTAAGCTCAGAACGTGAATCTGTGCATGTTTCTGGCCTGGGAACTGCTTCAGATCACTGTGGAAAGCATATATGGTATCGAATGGTCCTTTGTGCATGTATTGCCATTGGGAAGTGAATATAAGCTTCTGAAGTGAATATATCCACTTTTTAAAAAACTTTCTTTTTTTTTTAGTTCTGTGTGTCAATAATGTTCATTCTGTGAGTAACAGTGGAAAAGTAACAGTCATGAGTGAATTGTCACGATATGACTGAATTGGGGTAAATTTGCTGCTATCTCCGCCAGGAAGCGAGCTAGAGCGCTGAAACTGTGGCTATACGCACTTTCATGAAAACACGCTTCTTTGAGGTTTTAAGCTCGGAACGTGAATCTGTGCATGTTTCTGGCCTGGGAACTAATTCAGATCACTGTGGAATGCATATATAGTATCAATTGGTGCAATGTGCTTGTCTTGTCATAGGGAAGTGAATTTAAGCTTCTGAAGTGAAAATATCCACTTTTTAAAAAACTTTCTTTTTTTTTAGTTCTGTGTGTCAAAAATGTTCATTCTGTGAGTAACAGTGTGAAAGTGACAGTCATGAGTGAATTGTCACGACATGACAGAATTGGAGTAAATTTGCTGCTATCTCCGCCAGGAAGCGAGCTAGAGCGCTGTCACTGTGGCTATACGCACTTTCATGAAAACACGCTTCTTTGAGGTTTTAAGCTCAGAACGTGAATCTGTGCATGTTTCTGGCCTGGGAACTGCTTCAGATCACTGTGGAAAGCATATATGGTATCGAATGGTCCTTTGTGCATGTATTGCCATTGGGAAGTGAATATAAGCTTCTGAAGTGAATATATCCACTTTTTAAAAAACTTTCTTTTTTTTTTAGTTCTGTGTGTCAATAATGTTCATTCTGTGAGTACCAGTGGAAAAGTAACAGTCATGAGTGAATTGTCACGATATGACTGAATTGGAGTAAATTTGCTGCTATGTCCGCCAGGAAGCGAGCTAGAGCGCTGAAACTGTGGCTATACGCACTTTCATGAAAACACGCTTCTTTGAGGTTTTAAGCTCGGAACGTGAATCTGTGCATGTTTCTGGCCTGGGAACTGCTTCAGATCACTGTGGAATGCATATATAGTATCAATTGGTGCAATGTGCTTGTCTTGTCATAGGGAAGTGAATATAAGCTTCTGAAGTGAAAATATCCACTTTTTAAAAAACTTTCTTTTTTTTTAGTTCTGTGTGTCAAAAATGTTCATTCTGTGAGTAACAGTGTGAAAGTGACAAACATGAGTGAATTGTCACGATATGACAGAATTGGAGTAAATTTGCTGCTATCTCCGCCAGGAAGCGAGCTAGAGCGCTGTAACTGTGGCTATACGCACTTTCATGAAAACACGCTTCTTTGAGGTTTTAAGCTCAGAACGTGAATCTGTGCATGTTTCTGGCCTGGGAACTGCTTCAGACCACTGTGGAAAGCATATATGGTATCGAATGGTCCTTTGTGCATGTATTGCCATTGGGAAGTGAATATAAGCTTCTGAAGTGAATATATCCACTTTTTAAAAAACTTTCTTTTTTTTTAGTTCTGTGTGTCACTAATGTTCATTCTGTGAGTAACAGTGGAAAAGTAACAGTCATGAGTGAATTGTCACGATATGACTGAATTGGAGTAAATTTGCTGCTATCTCCGCCAGGAAGCGAGCTAGAGCGCTGAAACTGTGGCTATACGCACTTTCATGAAAATACGCTTCTTTGAGGTTTTAGGCTCGGAACGTGAATCTGTGCATGTTTCTGGCCTGGGAACTGCTTCAGATCACTGTGGAATGCATATATGGTATCAATTGGTGCAATGTGTTTGTCTTGTCATAGGGAAGTGAATATAAGCTTCTGAAGTGAAAATATCCACTTTTTAAAAATTATATGACTGAATTGGAGTGAATTTGCTGCTATATCTGTAAGGAAGCGAGCTAGAGCGCTGAAACTGAGGCTATACGCACTTTCAGAACGTGAATCTGTGCATGTTTCTGGCCTGGGAATTGCTCACTGTGGAATGCATATATGGTATCGATTGGTGCAATGTGCATGTCTTGCCATAGGGAAGTGAATATAAGCTTCTGAATTTAAAATATTCACTTTTTAAAAAACTTTCTTTTTGTTTAGTTCTGTGTGTCAAAAATGTTCATTTTGTGAGTAACAGTGGGAAAGTGAGAAACATGAGTGAATTCTCACTATATGACTGAATTGTAGTGAATATGCTGCTATCTCTGTAAGGAAGCGAGCTAGAGCGCTGAAACTGTGGCTATACGTTTAAGCTCGGAACGTGAATCTGTGCATGCTTCTGGCCTGGGAACTGCTTCAGATCACTGTGGAATGCATATATGATATCAATTGGTGCAATGTGTTTGTCTTGTCAAAGGGAAGTTAACATAAGCTTCTGAAGTGAAAATATCCACATTTTAAAAAACTTTCTTTTTTTTTTAGTTCTGTGTGTCAAAAATGTTCATTCTGTGAGTAACAGTGGGAAAGTGACAAACATGAGTGAATTGTCACGATATGACTGAATTGGAGTAAATTTGCTGCTATCTCCGCCAGGAAGCGAGCTAGAGCGCTGTAACTGTGGCTATACGCACTTTCATGAAAACACGCTTCTTTGAGGTTTTAACCTCAGAACGTGAATCTGTGCATGTTTCTGGCCTGGGAACTGCTTCAGGTCACTGTGGAAAGCATATATGGTATCGAATGGTCCTTTGTGCATGTATTGCCATTGGGAAGTGAATATAAGCTTCTGAAGTGAATATATCCACTTTTTAAAAAACTTTCTTTTTTTTTTTAGTTCTGTGTGTCAATAATGTTCATTCTGTGAGAAACAGTGGAAAAGTAACAGTCATGAGTGAATTGTCACGATATGACTGAATTGGAGTAAATTTGCTGCTATCTCCGCCAGGAAGCGAGCTAGAGCGCTGAAACTGTGGCTATACGCACTTTCATGAAAACACGCTTCTTTGAGGTTTTAAGCTCGGAACCTGAATCTGTGCATGTTTCTGGCCTGGGAACTGCTTCAGATCACTGTGGAATGCATATATAGTATCAATTGGCCCAATGTGCTTGTCTTGTCATAGGGAAGTGAATATAAGCTTCTGAAGTGAAAATATCCACTTTTTAAAAAACTTTCTTTTTTTTAGTTCTGTGTGTCAAAAATGTTCATTCTGTGAGTAACAGTGTGAAAGTGACAAACATGAGTGAATTGTCACGATATGACAGAATTGGAGTAAATTTGCTGCTATCTCCGCCAGGAAGCGAGCTAGAGCGCTGTAACTGTGGCTATACGCACTTTCATGAAAACACGCTTCTTTGAGGTTTTAAGCTCAGAACGTGAATCTGTGCATGTTTCTGGCCTGGGAACTGCTTCAGATCACTGTGGAAAGCATATATGGTATCGAATGGTCCTTTGTGCATGTATTGCCATTGGGAAGTGAATATAAGCTTCTGAAGTGAATATATCCACTTTTTAAAAAACTTTCTTTTTTTTTAGTTCTGTGTCAAAAATGTTCATTCTGTGAGTAACAGTGGAAAAGTAACAGTCATGAGTGAATTGTCACGATATGACTGAATTGGAGTAAATCTGCTGCTATCTCCGCCAGGAAGCGAGCTAGAGCGCTGTAACTGTGGCTATACGCACTTTCATGAAAACACACTTCTTTGAGGTTTTAAGCTCAGAACGTGAATCTGTGCATGTTTCTGGCCTGGGAACTGCTTCAGATCATCGTGGAAAGCATATATGGTATCAAATGGTCCTTTGTGCATGTATTGCCATTGGGAAGTGAATATAAGCTTCTGAAGTGAATATATCCACTTTTTAAAAAACTTTCTTTTTTTTTTTAGTTCTGTGTGTCAAAAATGTTCATTCTGTGAGTGACAGTGGAAAAGTAACAGTCATGAGTGAATTGTCACGATATGACAGAATTGGAGTAAATTTGCTGCTATCTCCGCCAGGAAGCGAGCTAGAGCGCTGAAACTGTGGCTATACGCACTTTCATGAAAACACGCTTCTTTGAGGTTTTAAGCTCAGAACGTGAATCTGTGCATGTTTCTGGCCTGGGAACTGCTTCAGATCACTGTGGAAAGCATATATGGTATCGAATGGTCCTTTGTGCATGTATTGCCATTGGGAAGTGAATATAAGCTTCTGAAGTGAATATATCCACTTTTTAAAAAACTTTCTTTTTTTTTAGTTCTGTGTCAAAAATGTTCATTCTGTGAGTAACAGTGGAAAAGTAACAGTCATGAGTGAATTGTCACGATATGACTGAATTGGAGTAAATTTGCTGCTATCTCCGCCAGGAAGCGAGCTAGAGCGCTGTAACTGTGGCTATACGCACTTTCATGAAAACACACTTCTTTGAGGTTTTAAGCTCAGAACGTGAATCTGTGCATGTTTCTGGCCTGGGAACTGCTTCAGATCATTGTGGAAAGCATATATGGTATCGAATGGTCCTTTGTGCATGTATTGCCATTGGGAAGTGAATATAAGCTTCTGAAGTGAATATATCCACTTTTTAAAAAACTTTCTTTTTTTTTTAGTTCTGTGTGTCAATAATGTTCATTCTGTGAGTAACAGTGGAAAAGTAACAGTCATGAGTGAATTGTCACGATATGACTGAATTGGAGTAAATTTGCTGCTATCTCCGCCAGGAAGCGAGCTAGAGCGCTGTAACTGTGGCTATACGCACTTTCATGAAAACACACTTCTTTGAGGTTTTAAGCTCAGAACGTGAATCTGTGCATGTTTCTGGCCTGGGAACTGCTTCAGATCACTGTGGAATGCATATATGGTATCAATTGGTGCAATGTGCTTGTCTTGTCATAGGGAAGTGAATATAAGCTTCTGAAGTGAAAATATCCACTTTTTAAAAATTATATGACTGAATTGGAGTGAATTTGCTGCTATCTCTGTAAGGAAGCGAGCTAGAGCGCTGAAACTGAGGCTATACGCACTTTCAGAACGTGAATCTGTGCATGTTTCTGGCCTGGGAATTGCTCACTGTGGAATGCATATATTGTATCGATTGGTGCAATGTGCATGTCTTGCGATAGGGAAGTGAATATAAGCTTCTGAATTTAAAATATTCACTTTTTAAAAAACTTTCTTTTTGTTTAGTTCTGTGTGTCAAAAATGTTCATTCTTTGAGTAACAGTGGGAAAGTGAGAAACATGAGTGAATTCTCACTATATGACTGAATTGGAGTGAATATGCTGCTATCTCTGTAAGGAAGCGAGCTAGAGCGCTGAAACTGTGGCTATACGTTTAAGCTCGGAACGTGAATCTGTGCATGCTTCTGGCCTGGGAACTGCTTCAGATCACTGTGGAATGCATATATGGTATCAATTGGTGCAATGTGTTTGTCTTGTCATAGGGAAGTTAATATAAGCTTCTGAATTTAAAATATTCACTTTTTAAAAAACTTTCTTTTTTTTTTAGTTCTGTGTGTCAAAAATGTTCATTCTGTGAGTAACAGTGGGAAAGTGACAAACATGAGTGAATTGTCACGATATGACTGAATTGGAGTAAATTTGCTGCTATCTCCGCCAGGAAGCGAGCTAGAGCGCTGTAACTGTGGCTATACGCACTTTCATGAAAACACGCTTCTTTGAGGTTTTAAGCTCAGAACGTGAATCTGTGCATGTTTCTGGCCTGGGAACTGCTTCAGATCACTGTGGAATGCATATATGGTATCAATTGGTGCAATGTGCTTGGCTTGTCATAGGGAAGTGAATATAAGCTTCTGAAGTGAAAATATCCACTTTTTAAAAAACTTTCTTTTTTTTTAGTTCTGTGTGTCAAAAATGTTCATTCTGTGAGTAACAGTGTGAAAGTGACAAACATGAGTGAATTGTCACGATATGACAGAATTGGAGTATATTTGCTGCTATCTCCGCCAGGAAGCGAGCTAGAGCGCTGTAACTGTGGCTACACGCACTTTCATGAAAACACGCTTCTTTGAGGTTTTAAGCTCAGAACGTGAATCTGTGCATGTTTCTGGCCTGGGAACTGCTTCAGATCACTGTGGAAAGCATATACAGTATGGTATCGAATGGTCCTTTGTGCATGTATTGCCATTGGGAAGTGAATATAAGCTTCTGAAGTGAATATATCCACTTTTTAAAAAACTTTCTTTTTTTTTTAGTTCTGTGTGTCAATAATGTTCATTCTGTGAGTACCAGTGGAAAAGTAACAGTCATGAGTGAATTGTCACGATATGACTGAATTGGAGTAAATTTGCTGCTATGTCCGCCAGGAAGCGAGCTAGAGCGCTGAAACTGTGGCTATACGCACTTTCATGAAAACAAGCTTCTTTGAGGTTTTAAGCTCGGAACGTGAATCTGTGCATGTTTCTGGCCTGGGAACTGCTTCAGATCTCTGTGGAATGCATATATAGTATCAATTGGTGCAATGTGTTTGTCTTGTCATAGGGAAGTGAATAAAAGCTTCTGAAGTGAAAATATCCACATTTTAAAAAATCTTTCTTTTTTTTTAGTTCTGTGTGTCAAAAATGTTCATTCTGTGAGTAACAGTGGGAAAGTGACAAACATGAGTGAATTGTCACGATATGACTGAATTGGAGTAAATTTGCTGTTATCTCCGCCAGGAAGCGAGCTAGAGCGCTGTAACTGTGGCTATACGCACTTTCATGAAAACACGCTTCTTTGAGGTTTTAAGCTCAGAACGTGAATCTGTGCATGTTTCTGGCCTGGGAACTGCTTCAGATCACTGTGGAAAGCATATATGGTATCGAATGGTCCTTTGTGCATGTATTGCCATTGGGAATTGAATATAAGCTTCTGAAGTGAATATATCCACTTTTTAAAAAACTTTCTTTTTTTTTTAGTTCTGTGTGTCAATAATGTTCATTCTGTGAGTAACAGTGGAAAAGTAACAGTCATGAGTGAATTGTCACGATATGACTGAATTGGAGTAAATTTGCTGCTATCTCCGCCAGGAAGCGAGCTAGAGCGCTGTAACTGTGGCTACACGCACTTTCATGAAAACACGCTTCTTTGAGGTTTTAAGCTCAGTACGTGAATCTGTGCATGTTTCTGGCCTGGGAACTGCTTCAGATCACTGTGGAAAGCATATACAGTATGGTATCGAATGGTCCTTTGTGCATGTATTGCCATTGGGAAGTGAATATAAGCTTCTGAAGTGAATATATCCACTTTTTAAAAAACTTTCTTTTTTTTTTAGTTCTGTGTGTCAATAATGTTCATTCTGTGAGTACCAGTGGAAAAGTAACAGTCATGAGTGAATTGTCACGATATGACTGAATTGGAGTAAATTTGCTGCTATGTCCGCCAGGAAGCGAGCTAGAGCGCTGAAACTGTGGCTATACGCACTTTCATGAAAACACGCTTCTTTGAGGTTTTAAGCTCGGAACGTGAATCTGTGCATGTTTCTGGCCTGGGAACTGCTTCAGATCACTGTGGAATGCATTTATAGTATCAATTGGTGCAATGTGCTTGTCTTGTCATAGGGAAGTGAATATAAGCTTCTGAAGTGAAAATATCCACTTTTTAAAAAACTTTCTTTTTTTTTAGTTCTGTGTGTCAAAAATGTTCATTCTGTGAGTAACAGTGTGAAAGTGACAAACATGAGTGAATTGTCACGATATGACAGAATTGGAGTTAATTTGCTGCTATCTCCGCCAGGAAGCGAGCTAGAGCGCTGTAACTGTGGCTATACGCACTTTCATGAAAACACGCTTCTTTGAGGTTTTAAGCTCAGAACGTGAATCTGTGCATGTTTCTGGCCTGGGAACTGCTTCAGATCACTGTGGAAAGCATATATGGTATCGAATGGTCCTTTGTGCATGTATTGCCATTGGGAAGTGAATATAAGCTTCTGAAGTGAATATATCCACTTTTTAAAAAACTTTCTTTTTTTTTAGTTCTGTGTCAAAAATGTTCATTCTGTGAGTAACAGTGGAAAAGTAACAGTCATGAGTGAATTGTCACGATATGACTGAATTGGAGTAAATTTGCTGCTATCTCCGCCAGGAAGCGAGCTAGAGCGCTGTAACTGTGGCTATACGCACTTTCATGAAAACACACTTCTTTGAGGTTTTAAGCTCAGAACGTGAATCTGTGCATGTTTCTGGCCTGGGAACTGCTTCAGATCATTGTGGAAAGCAGATATGGAATCGAATGGTCCTTTGTGCATGTATTGCCATTGGGAAGTGAATATAAGCTTCTGAAGTGAATATATCCACTTTTTAAAAAACTTTCTTTTTTTTTAGTTCTGTGTCAAAAATGTTCATTCTGTGAGTAACATTGGAAAAGTAACAGTCATGAGTGAATTGTCACGATATGACTGAATTGGAGTAAATTTGCTGCTATCTCCGCCAGGAAGCGAGCTAGAGCGCTGTAACTGTGGCTATACGCACTTTCATGAAAACACACTTCTTTGAGGTTTTAAGCTCAGAACGTGAATCTGTGCATGTTTCTGGCCTGGGAACTGCTTCAGATCACTGTGGAATGCATATATGGTATCAATTGGTGCAATGTGCTTGTCTTGTCATAGGGAAGTGAATATAAGCTTCTGAAGTGAAAATATCCACTTTTTAAAAATTATATGACTGAATTGGAGTGAATTTGCTGCTATCTCTGTAAGGAAGCGAGCTAGAGCGCTGAAACTGAGGCTCTACGCACTTTCAGAACGTGAATCTGTGCATGTTTCTGGCCTGGGAATTGCTCACTGTGGAATGCATATATTGTATCGATTGGTGCAATGTGCATGTCTTGCCATAGGGAAGTGAATATAAGCTTCTGAATTTAAAATATTCACTTTTTAAAAAAATTTCTTTTTGTTTAGTTCTGTGTGTCAAAAATGTTCATTCTTTGAGTAACAGTGGGAAAGTGAGAAACATGAGTGAATTCTCACTATATGACTGAATTGGAGTGAATATGCTGCTATCTCTGTAAGGAAGCGAGCTAGAGCGCTGAAACTGTGGCTATACGTTTAAGCTCGGAACGTGAATCTGTGAATGCTTCTGGCCTGGGAACTGCTTCAGATCACTGTGGAATGCATATATGGTATCAATTGGTGCAATGTGTTTGTCTTGTCATAGGGAAGTTAATATAAGCTTCTGAAGTGAAAATATCCACATTTTAAAAAACTTTCTTTTTTTTTTAGTTCTGTGTGTCAAAAATGTTCATTCTGTGAGTAACAGTGGGAAAGTGACAAACATGAGTGAATTGTCACGATATGACTGAATTGGAGTAAATTTGCTGCTATCTCCGCCAGGAAGCGAGCTAGAGCGCTGTAACTGTGGCTATACACACTTTCATGAAAACACGCTTCTTTGAGGTTTTAAGCTCAGAACGTGAATCTGTGCATGTTTCTGGCCAGGGAACTGCTTCAGATCACTGTGGAAAGCATATATGGTATCGAATGGTCCTTTGTGCATGTATTGCCATTGGGAAGTGAATATAAGCTTCTGAAGTGAATATATCCACTTTTTAGAAAACTTTCTTTTTTTTTTAGTTCTGTGTGTCAATAATGTTCATTCTGTGAGTAACAGTGGAAAAGTAACAGTCATGAGTGAATTGTTACGATATGACTGAATTGGAGTAAATTTGCTGCTATCTCCGCCAGGAAGCGAGCTAGAGCGCTGAAACTGTGGCTATACGCACTTTCATGAAAACACGCTTCTTTGAGGTTTTAGGCTCGGAACGTGAATCTGTGCATGTTTCTGGCCTGGGAACTGCTTCAGATCACTGTGGAATGCATATATAGTATCAATTGGTGCAATGTGCTTGTCTTGTCATAGGGAAGTGAATATAAGCTTTTGAAGTGAAAATATCCACTTTTTAAAAAACTTTCTTTTTTTTTAGTTCTGTGTGTCAAAAATGTTCATTCTGTGAGTAACAGTGGAAAAGTAACAGTCATGAGTGAATTGTCACGATATGACTGAATTGGAGTAAATTTGCTGCTATCTCCGCCAGGAAGCGAGCTAGAGCGCTGTAACTGTGGCTATACGCACTTTCATGAAAACACACTTCTTTGAGGTTTTAAGCTCAGAACGTGAATCTGTGCATGTTTCTGGCCTGGGAACTGCTTCAGATCATTGTGGAAAGCATATATGGTATCGAATGGTCCTTTGTGCATGTATTGCCATTGGGAAGTGAATATAAGCTTCTGAAGTGAATATATCCACTTTTTAAAACACTTTCTTTTTTTTTTTAGTTCTGTGTGTCAATAATGTTCATTCTGTGAGTAACAGTGGAAAAGTAACAGTCATGAGTGAATTGTCACGATATGACTGAATTGGAGTAAATTTGCTGCTATCTCCGCCAGGAAGCGAGCTAGAGCGCTGAAACTGTGGCTATACGCACTTTCATGAAAACAAGCTTCTTTGAGGTTTTAAGCTTGGAACGTGAATCTGTGCATGTTTCTGGCCTGGGAACTGCTTCAGATCACTGTGGAATGCATATATGGTATCAATTGGTGCAATGTGCTTGTCTTGTCATAGGGAAGTGAATATAAGCTTCTGAAGTGAAAATATCCACTTTTTAAAAAACTTTCTTTTTTTTTAGTTCTGTGTGTCAAAAATGTTAATTCTGTGAGTAACAGTGTGAAAGTGACAAACATGAGTGAATTGTCACGATATGACAGAATTGGAGTAAATTTGCTGCTATCTCCGCCAGGAAGCGAGCTAGAGCGCTGTAACTGTGGCTATACGCACTTTCATGAAAACACGCTTCTTTGAGGTTTTAAGCTCAGAACGTGAATCTGTGCATGTTTCTGGCCTGGGAACTGCTTCAGATCACTGTGGAAAGCATATATGGTATCGAATGGTCCTTTGTGCATGTATTGCCATTGGGAAGTGAATATAAGCTTCTGAAGTGAATATATCCACTTTTTAAAAAACTTTCTTTTTTTTTTAGTTCTGTGTGTCAATAATGTTCATTCTGTGAGTACCAGTGGAAAAGTAACAGTCATGAGTGAATTGTCACGATATGACTGAATTGGAGTAAATTTGCTGCAATGTCCGCCAGGAAGCGAGCTAGAGCGCTGAAACTGTGGCTATACGCACTTTCATGAAAACACGCTTCTTTGAGGTTTTAAGCTCGGAACGTGAATCTGTGCATGTTTCTGGCCTGGGAACTGCTTCAGATCACTGTGGAATGCATATATAGTATCAATTGGTGCAATGTGCTTGTCTTGTCATAGGGAAGTGAATATAAGCTTCTGAAGTGAAAATATCCACTTTTTAAAAAACTTTCTTTTTTTTTAGTTCTGTGTGTCAAAAATGTTCATTCTGTGAGTAACAGTGTGAAAGTGACAAACATGAGTGAATTGTCACGATATGACTGAATTGGAGTAAATTTGCTGCTATCTCCGCCAGGAAGCGAGCTAGAGCGCTGTAACTGTGGCTATACGCACTTTCATGAAAACACGCTTCTTTGAGGTTTTAAGCTCAGAACGTGAATCTGTGCATGTTTCTGGCCTGGGAACTGCTTCAGATCACTGTGGAAAGCATATATGGTATCGAATGGTCCTTTGTGCATGTATTGCCATTGGGAAGTGAATATATCCACTTTTTAAAAAACTTTCTTTTTTTTTTAGTTCTGTGTGTCAAAAATGTTCATTCTGTGAGTAACAGTGGAAAAGTAACAGTCATGAGTGAATTGTCACGATATGACTGAATTGGAGTAAATTTGCTGCTATCTCCGCCAGGAAGCGAGCTAGAGCGCTGAAACTGTGGCTATACGCACTTTCATGAAAACACGCTTCTTTGAGGTTTTAAGCTCGGAACGTGAATCTGTGCATGTTTCTGGCCTGGGAACTGCTTCAGATCACTGTGGAATGCATATATGGTATCAATTGGTGCAATGTGCTTGTCTTGTCATAGGGAAGTGAATATAAGCTTCTGAAGTGAAAATATCCACTTTTTAAAAATTATATGACTGAATTGGAGTGAATTTGCTGCTATCTCTGTAAGGAAGCGAGCTAGAGCGCTGAAACTGAGGCTATACGCACTTTCAGAACGTGAATCTGTGCATGTTTCTGGCCTGGGAATTGCTCACTGTGGAATGCATATATGGTATCGATTGGTGCAATGTGCATGTCTTGCCATTGGGAAGTGAATATAAGCTTCTGAATTTAAAATATTCACTTTTTAAAAAACTTTCTTTTCGTTTAGTTCTGTGTGTCAAAAATGTTCATTCTGTGAGTAACAGTGGGAAAGTGAGAAACATGAGTGAATTCTCACTATATGACTGAATTGGAGTGAATATGCTCCTATCTCTGTAAGGAAGCGAGCTAGAGCGCTGAAACTGTGGCTATACGTTTAAGCTCGGAAGGTGAATCTGTGCATGCTTCTGGCCTGGGAACTGCTTCAGATCACTGTGGAATGCATATATGGTATCAATTGGTGCAATGTGTTTGTCTTGTCATAGGGAAGTGAATATAAGCTTCTGAAGTGAAAATATCCACATTTTAAAAAACTTTCTTTTTTTTTTAGTTCTGTGTGTCAAAAATGTTCATTCTGTGAGTAACAGTGGGAAAGTGACAAACATGAGTGAATTGTCACGATATGACTGAATTGGAGTAAATTTGCTGCTATCTCCGCCAGGAAGCGAGCTAGAGCGCTGTAACTGTGGCTATACGCACTTTCATGAAAACACGCTTCTTTGAGGTTTTAAGCTCAGAACGTGAATCTGTGCATGTTTCTGGCCTGGGAACTGCTTCAGATCACTGTGGAAAGCATATATGGTATCGAATGGTCCTTTGTGCATGTCTTGCCATAGGGAAGTGAATATGAGCTTCTGAAGTGAAAATATCCACATTTTAAAAAACTTTCTTTTTTTTTTAGTTCTGTGTGTCAAAAATGTTCATTCTGTGAGTAACAGTGGGAAAGTGACAAACATGAGTGAATTGTCACGATATGACTGAATTGGAGTAAATTTGCTGCTATCTCCGCCAGGAAGCGAGCTAGAGCGCTGTAACTGTGGCTATACGCACTTTCATGAAAACACGCTTCTTTTAGGTTTTAAGCTCAGAACGTGAATCTGTGCATGTTTCTGGCCTGGGAACTGCTTCAGATCACTGTGGAAAGCATATATGGTATCGAATGGTCCTTTGTGCATGTATTGCCATTGGGAAGTGAATATAAGCTGAAGTGAATATATCCACTTTTTAAAAAACTTTCTTTTTTTTTTTAGTTCTGTGTGTCAATCATGTTCATTCTGTGAGTAACAGTGGAAAAGTAACAGTCATGAGTGAATTGTCACGATATGACTGAATTGGAGTAAATTTGCTGCTATCTCCGCCAGGAAGCGAGCTAGAGCGTTGAAACTGTGGCTATACGCACTTTCATGAAAACACGCTTCTTTGAGGTTTTAAGCTCGGAACGTGAATCTGTGCATGTTTCTGGCCTGGGAACTGCTTCAGATCACTGTGGAATGCATATATAGTATCAATTGGTGCAATGTGCTTGTCTTGTCATAGGGAAGTGAATATAAGCTTCTGAAGTGAAAATATCCACTTTTTAAAAAACTTTCTTTTTTTTTAGTTCTGTGTGTCAAAAATGTTCATTCTGTGAGTAACAGTGTGAAAGTGACAAACATGAGTGAATTGTCACGATATGACAGAATTGGAGTAAATTTGCTGCTATCTCCGCCAGGAAGCGACCTAGAGCGCTGTAACTGTGGCTATACGCACTTTCATGAAAACACGCTTCTTTGAGGTTTTAAGCTCAGAACGTGAATCTGTGCATGTTTCTGGCCTGGGAACTGCTTCAGATCACTGTGGAAAGCATATATGGTATCGAATGGTCCTTTGTGCATGTATTGCCATTGGGAAGTGAATATAAGCTTCTGAAGTGAATATATCCACTTTTTAAAAAACTTTCTTTTTTTTTAGTTCTGTGTCAAAAATGTTCTTTCTGTGAGTAACAGTGGAAAAGTAGCAGTCATGAGTGAATTGTCACGATATGACTGAATTGGAGTAAATTTGCTGCTATCTCCGCCAGGAAGCGAGCTAGAGCGCTGTAACTGTGGCTATACGCACTTTCATGAAAACACACTTCTTTGAGGTTTTAAGCTCAGAACGTGAATCTGTGCATGTTTCTGGCCTGGGAACTGCTTCAGATCATTGTGGAAAGCATATATGGTATCGAATGGTCCTTTGTGCATGTATTGCCATTGGGAAGTGAATATAAGCTTCTGAAGTGAATATATCCACTTTTTAAAACACTTTCTTTTTTTTTTTAGTTCTGTGTGTCAATAATGTTCATTCTGTGAGTAACAGTGGAAAAGTAACAGTCATGAGTGAATTGTCACGATATGACTGAATTGGAGTAAATTTGCTGCTATCTCCGCCAGGAAGCGAGCTAGAGCGCTGAAACTGTGGCTATACGCACTTTCATGAAAACACGCTTCTTTGAGGTTTTAAGCTTGGAACGTGAATCTGTGCATTTTTCTGGCCTGGGAACTGCTTCAGATCACTGTGGAATGCATATATGGTATCACTTGGTGCAATGTGCTTGTCTTGTCATAGGGAAGTGAATATAAGCTTCTGAAGTGAAAATATCCACTTTTTAAAAAACTTTCTTTTTTTTTAGTTCTGTGTGTCAAAAATGTTCATTCTGTGAGTAACAGTGTGAAAGTGACAAACATGAGTGAATTGTCACGATATGACAGAATTGGAGTATATTTGCAGCTATCTCCGCCAGGAAGCGAGCTAGAGCGCTGTAACTGTGGCTATACGCACTTTCATGAAAACACGCTTCTTTGAGGTTTTAAGCTCAGAACGTGAATCTGTGCATGTTTCTGGCCTGGGAACTGCTTCAGATCACTGTGGAAAGCATATATGGTATCGAATGGTCCTTTGTGCATGTATTGCCATTGGGAAGTGAATATAAGCTTCTGAAGTGAATATATCCACTTTTCAAAAAACTTTCTTTTTTTTTTAGTTCTGTGTGTCAATAATGTTCATTCTGTGAGTACCAGTGGAAAAGTAACAGTCATGAGTGAATTGTCACGATATGACTGAATTGGAGTAAATTTGCTGCAATGTCCGCCAGGAAGCGAGCTAGAGCGCTGAAACTGTGGCTATACGCACTTTCATGAAAACAAGCTTCTTTGAGGTTTTAAGCTCGGAACGTGAATCTGTGCATGTTTCTGGCCTGGGAACTGCTTCAGATCACTGTGGAATGCATATATAGTATCAATTGGTGCAATGTGCTTGTCTTGTCATAGGGAAGTGAATATAAGCTTCTGAAGTGAAAATATCCACTTTTTAAAAAACTTTCTTTTTTTTTAGTTCTGTGTGTCAAAAATGTTCATTCTGTGAGTAACAGTGTGAAAGTGACAAACATGAGTGAATTGTCACGATATGACAGAATTGGAGTAAATTTGCTGTTATCTCCGCCAGGAAGCGAGCTAGAGCGCTGTAACTGTGGCTATACGCACTTTCATGAAAACACGCTTCTTTGAGGTTTTAAGCTCAGAACGTGAATCTGTGCATGTTTCTGGCCTGGGAACTGCTTCAGACCACTTTGGAAAGCATATATGGTATCGAATGGTCCTTTGTGCATGTATTGCCATTGGGAAGTGAATATAAGCTTCTGAAGTGAATATATCCACTTTTTAAAAAACTTTCTTTTTTTTTAGTTCTGTGTGTCAAAAATGTTCATTCTGTGAGTAACAGTGTGAAAGTGACAAACATGAGTGAATTGTCACGATATGACAGAATTGGAGTAAATTTGCTGCTCTCTCCGCCAGGAAGCGAGCTAGAGCGCTGTAACTGTGGCTATACGCACTTTCATGAAAACACGCTTCTTTGAGGTTTTTTAGCTCAGAACGTGAATCTGTGCATGTTTCTGGCTTGGGAACTGCTTCAGATCACTGTGGAAAGCATATATGGTATCAATTGGTGCAATGTGCTTGTCTTGTCATAGGGAAGTGAAGATAAGCTTCTGAAGTGAAAATATCCACTTTTTAAAAAACTTTCTTTTTTTTAAGTTCTGTGTCAAAAATGTTCATTTTGTGAGTAACAGTGGAAAAAAAAACAGGCATGAGTGAATTGTCACGATATGACTGATTTGGAGTAAATTTGATGCTATCTCCGCCAGGAAGCGAGCTAGAGCGCTGAAACTGTGGCTATACGCACTTTCATGAAAACACGCTTCTTTGAGGTTTTAAGCTCGGAACGTGAATCTGTGCATGTTTCTGGCCTGGGAACTGCTTCAGATCACTGTGGAATGCATATATGGTATCAATTGGTGCAATGTGCTTGTCTTGTCATAGGGAAGTGAATATAAGCTTCTGAAGTGAAAATATCCACTTTTTAAAAATTATATGACTGAATTGGAGTGAATTTGCTGCTATCTCTGTAAGGAAGCGAGCTAGAGCGCTGAAACTGAGGCTATACGCACTTTCAGAACGTGAATCTGTGCATGTTTCTGGCCTGGGAATTGCTCACTGTGGAATGCATATATGGTATCGATTGGTGCAATGTGCATGTCTTGCCATAGGGAAGTGAATATAAGCTTCTGAATTTAAAATATTCACTTTTTAAAAAACTTTCTTTTTGTTTAGTTCTGTGTGTCAAAAATGTTCATTCTGTGAGTAACAGTGGGAAAGTGACAAACATGAGTGAATTGTCATGATATGACTGAATTGGAGTAAATTTGCTGCTATCTCCGCCAGGAAGCGAGCTAGAGCGCTGTAACTGTGGCTATACGCACTGTCATGAAAACACGCTTCTTTGAGGTTTTAAGCTCAGAACGTGAATCTGTGCATGTTTCTGGCCTGGGAACTGCTTCAGATCACTGTGGAAAGCATATATGGTATCGAATGGTCCTTTGTGCATGTATTGCCATTGGGAAGTGAATATAAGCTTCTGAAGTGAAAATATCCACTTTTTAAAAAACTTTCTTTTTTTTTTAGTTCTGTGTGTCAATAATGTTCATTCTGTGGGTAACAGTGGAAAAGTAACAGTCATGAGTGAATTGTCACGATATGACATAATTGGAGTAAATTTGCTGCTATCTCCGCCAGGAAGCGAGCTAGAGCGCTGAAACTGTGGCTATACGCACTTTCATGAAAACGCGCTTCTTTGAGGTTTTAAGCTCGGAACGTGAATCTGTGCATGTTTCTGGCCTGGGAACTGCTTCAGATCACTGTGGAATGCATATATGGTATCAATTGGTGCAATGTGCTTGTCTTGTCATAGGGAAGTGAATATAAGCTTCTGAAGTGAAAATATCCACTTTTTAAAAATCATATGACTGAATTGGAGTGAATTTGCTGCTATCTCAGTTTGGAAGCGAGCTAGAGCGCTGAAACTGAGGCTATACGCACTTTCATGAAAACACGCTTCTTTGAGGTTTTAAGCTCAGAATGTGAATCTGTGCATGTTTCTGGCCTTGGAATTGCTTCAGATCACTGTGCTATGCATATATGGTATCGATTGGTGCAATGTGCATGTCTTGCCATAGGGAAGTGAATATAAGCTTCTGAATTTAAAATATTCACTTTTTAAAAAACTTTCTTTTTTTTTTTGTTCTGTGTGTCAAATTGTTCATTCTGTGAGTAACAGTGGGAAAGTGAGAAACATGAGTGAATTCTCACTCTTTGACTGAATTGGAGTGAATTTGCTGCTATCTCAGTTTGGAAGCGAGCTAGAGCGCTGAAACTGTGGCTATACGTTTAAGCTCGGAACGTGAATCTGTGCATGCTTCTGGCCTGGGAACTGCTTCAGATCACTGTGGAATGCATATATGGTATCAATTGGTGCAATGTGTTTGTCTTGTCATAGGGAAGTTAATATAAGCTTCTGAAGTGAAAATATCCACATTTTAAAAAACTTTCTTTTTTTTTAGTTCTGTGTGTCAAAAATGTTCATTCTGTGAGTAACAGTGGGAAAGTGACAAACATGAGTGAATTGTCACGATATGACTGAATTGGAGTAAATTTGCTGCTATCTCCGCCAGGAAGCGAGCTAGAGCGCTGTAACTGTGGCTATACGCACTTTCATGAAAACACGCTTCTTTGAGGTTTTAAGCTCAGAACGTGAATCTGTGCATGTTTCTGGCCTGGGAACTGCTTCAGATCACTGTGGAAAGCATATATGGTATCGAATGGTCCTTTGTGCTTGTCTTGTCATAGGGAAGTGAAGAAAAGCTTCTGAAGTGAAAATATCCACTTTTTAAAAAACTTTCTTTTTTTTAGTTCTGTGTGTCAAAAATGTTCATTCTGTGAGTAACAGTGGAAAAAAAACAGGCATGAGTGAACTGTCACGATATGACTGATTTGGAGTAAATTTGATGCTATCTCCGCCAGGAAGCGAGCTAGAGCGCTGAAACTGTGGCAATACGCACTTTCATGAAAACACGCTTCTTTGAGGTTTTAAGCTCGGAACGTGAATCTGTGCATGTTTCTGGCCTGGGAACTGCTTCAGATCACTGTGGAATGCATATATAGTATCAATTGGTGCAATGTGTTTGTCTTGTCATAGGGAAGTGAATATAATCTTCTGAAGTGAAAATATCCACTTTTTAAAAAACTTTCTTTTTTTTTAGTTCTGTGTGTCAAAAATGTTCATTCTGTGAGTAACAGTGTGAAAGTGACAAACATGAGTGAATTGTCACGATATGACTGAATTGGAGTAAATTTGCTGCTATCTCCGCCAGGAAGCAAGCTAGAGCGCTGTAACTGTGGCTATACGCACTTTCATGAAAACACGCTTCTTTGAGGCTTTAAGCTCGGAACGTGAATCTGTGCATGTTTCTGGCCTGGGAACTGCTTCAGATCACTGTGGAATGCATATATAGTATCAATTGGTGCAATGTGCTTGTCTTGTCATAGGGAAGTGACTTTAAGCTTCTGAAGTGAAAATATCCACTTTTTAAAAAACTTTCTTTTTTTTTAGTTCTGTGTGTCAAAAATGTTCATTCTGTGAGTAACAGTGTGAAAGTGACAAACATGAGTGAATTGTCACGATATGACTGAATTGGAGTAAATTTGCTGCTATCTCCGCCAGGAAGCGAGCTAGAGCCCTGAAACTGTGGCTATACGCACTTTCATGAAAACACGCTTCTTTGAGGTTTTAAGCTCAGAACGTGAATCTGTGCATGTTTCTGGCCTGGGAACTGCTTCAGATCACTGTGGAAAGCATATATGATATCGAATGGTCCTTTGTGCATGTATTGCCATTGGGAAGTGAATATAAGCTTCTGAAGTGAATATATCCACTTTTTAAAAAACTTTCTTTTTTTTTAGTTCTGTGTCAAAAATGTTCATTCTGTGAGTAACAGTGGAAAAGTAACAGTCATGAGTGAATTGTCACGATATGACTGAATTGGAGTAAATTTGCTGCTATCTCCGCCAGGAAGCGAGCTAGAGCCCTGAAACTGTGGCAATACGCACTTTCATGAAAACACACTTCTTTGAGGTTTTAATCTCGGAACGTGAATCTGTGCATGCTTCTGGCCTGGGAACTGCTTCAGATCACTGTGGAATGCATATATGGTATCAATTGGTGCAATGTGCTTGTCTTGTCATCGGGAAGTGAATATAAGCTTCTGAAGTGAAAATATCCACTTTTTAAAAAACTTTCTTTTTTTTTAGTTGTGTGTGTCAAAAATGTTCATTCTGTGAGTAATAGTGAAAAAAAAACAGGCATGAGTGAATTGTCACGATATGACTGATTTGGAGTAAATTTGATGCTATCTCCGCCAGGAAGCGAGCTAGAGCCCTGAAACTGTGGCTATACGCACTTTCATGAAAACACGCTTCTTTGAGGTTTTAAGCTCGGAACGTGAATCTGTGCATGTTTCTGGCCTGGGAACTGCTTCAGATCACTGTGGAATGCATATATGGTATCAATTGGTGCAATGTGCTTGTCTTGTCATTGGGAAGTGAATATAAGCTTCTGAAGTGAAAATATCCACTTTTTAAAAAACTTTCTTTTTTTTAGTTCTGTGTGTCAAAAATGTTTATTCTGTGAGTAACAGTGTGAAAGTGACAAACACGAGTGAATTGTCACGATATGACTGAATTGGAGTAAATTTGCTGCTATCTCCGCCAGGAAGCGAGCTAGAGCGCTGTAACTGTGGCTATACGCACTCTCATGAAAACACACTTCTTTGAGGTTTTAATCTCGGAACGTGAATCTGTGCATGTTTCTGGCCTGGGAACTGCTTCAGATCACTGTGGAATGCATATATAGTATCAATTGGTGCAATGTGCTTGTCTTGTCTTAGGGAAGTGAATATAAGCTTCTGAAGTGAAAATATCCACTTTTTAAAAAACTTTCTTTTTTTTTTAGTTCTGTGTGTCAAAAATGTTCATTCAGTGAGTAACAGTGTGAAAGTGACAAACATGAGTGAATTGTCACGATATGACTGAATTGGAGTAAATTTGCTGCTATCTCCGCCAGGAAGCGAGCTAGAGCGCTGTAACTGTGGCTATACGCAATTTCATGAAAACACGCTTCCTTGAGGTTTTCAGCTCAGAACGTGAATCTGTGCATGTTTCTGGCCTGGGAACTGCTTCAGATCACTGTGGAAAGCATATATGGTATCGAATGGTTATTTGTGCATGTATTGCCATTGGGAAGTGAATATAAGCTTCTGAAGTGAATATATCCACTTTTTAAAAAACTTTCTTTTTTTTTAGTTCTGTGTGTCAAATATGTTCATTCTGTGAGTAACAGTGGAAAAAAAACAGGCATGAGTGAATTGTCACGATATGACTGATTTGGAGTACATTTGCTGCTATCTCCGCCAGGAAGCGAGCTAGAGCGCTGAAACTGTGGCTATATGCACTTTCATGAAAACACGCTTCTTTGAGGTTTTAAGCTCAGAACGTGAATCTGTGCATGTTTCTGGCCTGGGAATTGCTTCAGATCACTGTGCTGTGCATATATGGTATCAATTGGTGCAATGTGCTTGTCTTGTCATTGGGAAGTGAATATAAGCTTCTGAAGTGAAAATATCCACTTTTTAAAAAACTTTCTTTTTTTTAGTTCTGTGTGTCAAAAAAGTTTATTCTGTTAGTAAGAGTGGGAAAGTGACAAACATGAGTGAATTCTCACTATATGACTGAATTGGTGTGAATATGCTGCTATTTCTGGAAGGAAGCGAGCTAGAGCGCTGAAACTGTGGCTATACGCACTTTCATGAAAACACACTTCTTTGAGGTTTTAAGTTCAGAACGTGAATCTGTGCATGTTTCTGGCTTGGGAACTGCTTCAGATCACTTTGCAATGCATATCTGCTATTGATTGGTCCTTTGGGCATGTATTGCCTTTGGGAAGTGAACACAAGCTTCTGAAGTGAAAATATCTACTTTTTATAAAACTTTCTTTTTTTTTAGTTCTGTGTGTCAAAAATGTTCATTCTGTGAGTAACAGTGGGAAAGTGACAAACATGAGTGAATTGTTACTATATGACGGAATTGGAGTTAATATGTTGCTATCTCTGTAAGGAAGCGAGCTAGAGCGCTGAAACTGTGGCTATACACACTTTCATGAAAACACGTTTTTTTGAGGTTTTAAGCTCGGAACGTGAATCTGTGCATGTTTCTGGCCTGGGAACTGCTTCAGATCACTGTGGAATGCATATATAGTATGAATTGGTGCAATGTGCTTGTCTTGTCATTGGGAAATGAATATAAGCTTCTGAAGTGAAAATATCCACTTTTTAAAAAACTTTCTTTTTTTTTAGTTCTGTGTGTCAATAATGTTCATTCTGTGAGTAACAGTGGGAAAGTGACAAACATGAGTGAATTGTCACTATATGACTGAATTGGAGTGAATTTGCTGCTATCTCTGTAAGGAAACGAGCTAGAGCGCTGAAACTGAGGCTATACGCACTTTCATGAAAACACGCTTCTTTGAGGTTTTAAGCTCAGAACGTGAATCTGTGCGTTTCTGGCCTGGGAATTGCTTCAGATCACTGTGCTATGCATATATGGTATCGATTGGTGCAATGTGCATGTCTTGCCATAGGGAAGTGAATATAAGCTTCTGAATTTAAAATATTCACTTTTTAAAAAACTTTCTTTTTTTTTAGTTCTGTGTGTCAAAAAAGTTCATTCTGTGAGTAACAGTGGGAAAGTGAGAAACATGAGTGAATTCTCACTATATGACTGAATTGGAGTGAATATGCTGCTATCTCTGTTAGGAAGCGAGCTAGAGCGCTGAAACTGTGTCTACACGTTTAAGCTCAGAACGTGAATCTGTGCATGTTTCTGGCCTGGGAACTGCTTCAGATCACTGTGGAAAGCATATATGGTATCGAATGGTCCTTTGTGCTTGTCTTGTCATAGGGAAGTGAAGAAAAGCTTCTGAAGTGAAAATATCCACTTTTTAAAAAACTTTCTTTTTTTTAGTTCTGTGTGTCAAAAATGTTCATTCTGTGAGTAACAGTGGAAAAAAAACAGGCATGAGTGAATTGTCACGATATGACTGATTTGGAGTAAATTTGATGCTATCTCCGCCAGGAAGCGAGCTAGAGCGCTGAAACTGTGGCTATACGCACTTTCATGAAAACACGCTTCTTTGAGGTTTTAAGCTCGGAACGTGAATCTGTGCATGTTTCTGGCCTGGGAACTGCTTCAGATCACTGTGGAATGCATATATAGTATCAATTGGTGCAATGTGTTTGTCTTGTCATAGGGAAGTGAATATAATCTTCTGAAGTGAAAATATCCACTTTTTAAAAAACTTTCTTTTTTTTTAGTTCTGTGTGTCAAAAATGTTCATTCTGTGAGTAACAGTGTGAAAGTGACAAACATGAGTGAATTGTCACGATATGACTGAATTGGAGTAAATTTGCTGCTATCTCCGCCAGGAAGCAAGCTAGAGCGCTGTAACTGTGGCTATACGCACTTTCATGAAAACACGCTTCTTTGAGGCTTTAAGCTCGGAACGTGAATCTGTGCATGTTTCTGGCCTGGGAACTGCTTCAGATCACTGTGGAATGCATATATAGTATCAATTGGTGCAATGTGCTTGTCTTGTCATAGGGAAGTGAATATAAGCTTCTGAAGTGAAAATATCCACTTTTTAAAAAACTTTCTTTTTTTTTAGTTCTGTGTGTCAAAAATGTTCATTCTGTGAGTAACAGTGTGAAAGTGACAAACATGAGTGAATTGTCACGATATGACTGAATTGGAGTAAATTTGCTGCTATCTCCGCCAGGAAGCGAGCTAGAGCCCTGAAACTGTGGCTATACGCACTTTCATGAAAACACGCTTCTTTGAGGTTTTAAGCTCAGAACGTGAATCTGTGCATGTTTCTGGCCTGGGAACTGCTTCAGATCACTGTGGAAAGCATATATGATATCGAATGGTCCTTTGTGCATGTATTGCCATTGGGAAGTGAATATAAGCTTCTGAAGTGAATATATCCACTTTTTAAAAAACTTTCTTTTTTTTTAGTTCTGTGTCAAAAATGTTCATTCTGTGAGTAACAGTGGAAAAGTAACAGTCATGAGTGAATTGTCACGATATGACTGAATTGGAGTAAATTTGCTGCTATCTCCGCCAGGAAGCGAGCTAGAGCCCTGAAACTGTGGCAATACGCACTTTCATGAAAACACACTTCTTTGAGGTTTTAATCTCGGAACGTGAATCTGTGCATGCTTCTGGCCTGGGAACTGCTTCAGATCACTGTGGAATGCATATATGGTATCAATTGGTGCAATGTGCTTGTCTTGTCATCGGGAAGTGAATATAAGCTTCTGAAGTGAAAATATCCACTTTTTAAAAAACTTTCTTTTTTTTTAGTTGTGTGTGTCAAAAATGTTCATTCTGTGAGTAATAGTGAAAAAAAAACAGGCATGAGTGAATTGTCACGATATGACTGATTTGGAGTAAATTTGATGCTATCTCCGCCAGGAAGCGAGCTAGAGCCCTGAAACTGTGGCTATACGCACTTTCATGAAAACACGCTTCTTTGAGGTTTTAAGCTCGGAACGTGAATCTGTGCATGTTTCTGGCCTGGGAACTGCTTCAGATCACTGTGGAATGCATATATGGTATCAATTGGTGCAATGTGCTTGTCTTGTCATTGGGAAGTGAATATAAGCTTCTGAAGTGAAAATATCCACTTTTTAAAAAACTTTCTTTTTTTTAGTTCTGTGTGTCAAAAATGTTTATTCTGTGAGTAACAGTGTGAAAGTGACAAACACGAGTGAATTGTCACGATATGACTGAATTGGAGTAAATTTGCTGCTATCTCCGCCAGGAAGCGAGCTAGAGCGCTGTAACTGTGGCTATACGCACTCTCATGAAAACACACTTCTTTGAGGTTTTAATCTCGGAACGTGAATCTGTGCATGTTTCTGGCCTGGGAACTGCTTCAGATCACTGTGGAATGCATATATAGTATCAATTGGTGCAATGTGCTTGTCTTGTCTTAGGGAAGTGAATATAAGCTTCTGAAGTGAAAATATCCACTTTTTAAAAAACTTTCTTTTTTTTTTAGTTCTGTGTGTCAAAAATGTTCATTCAGTGAGTAACAGTGTGAAAGTGACAAACATGAGTGAATTGTCACGATATGACTGAATTGGAGTAAATTTGCTGCTATCTCCGCCAGGAAGCGAGCTAGAGCGCTGTAACTGTGGCTATACGCAATTTCATGAAAACACGCTTCCTTGAGGTTTTCAGCTCAGAACGTGAATCTGTGCATGTTTCTGGCCTGGGAACTGCTTCAGATCACTGTGGAAAGCATATATGGTATCGAATGGTTATTTGTGCATGTATTGCCATTGGGAAGTGAATATAAGCTTCTGAAGTGAATATATCCACTTTTTAAAAAACTTTCTTTTTTTTTAGTTCTGTGTGTCAAATATGTTCATTCTGTGAGTAACAGTGGAAAAAAAACAGGCATGAGTGAATTGTCACGATATGACTGATTTGGAGTAAATTTGATGCTATCTCCGGCAGGAAGCGAGCTAGAGCGCTGAAACTGTGGCTATACGCACTTTCATGAAAACACGCTTCTTTGAGGTTTTAAGCTCAGAACGTGAATCTGTGCATGTTTCTGGCCTGGGAACTGCTTCAGATCACTGTGGAATGCATATATGGTATCAATTGGTGCAATGTGCTTGTCTTGTCATAGGGAAGTGAATATAAGATTCTGAAGTGAAAATATCCACTTTATAAAAAACTTTCTTTTTTTTTAGTTCTGTGTGTCAAAAATGTTCATTCTGTGAGTAACAGTGGGAAAGTGACAAACATGAGTGAATTGTCACGATATGACTGAATTGGAGTACATTTGCTGCTATCTCCGCCAGGAAGCGAGCTAGAGCGCTGAAACTGTGGCTATACGCACTTTCATGAAAACACGCTTCTTTGAGGTTTTAAGCTCAGAACGTGAATCTGTGCATGTTTCTGGCCTGGGAATTGCTTCAGATCACTGTGCTATGCATATATGGTATCGATTGGTGCAATGTGCTTGTCTTGTCATTGGGAAGTGAATATAAGCTTCTGAAGTGAAAATATCCACTTTTTAAAAAACTTTCTTTTTTTTAGTTCTGTGTGTCAAAAAAGTTTATTCTGTTAGTAAGAGTGGGAAAGTGACAAACATGAGTGAATTCTCACTATATGACTGAATTGGTGTGAATATGCTGCTATTTCTGGAAGGAAGCGAGCTAGAGCGCTGAAACTGTGGCTATACGCACTTTCATGAAAACACACTTCTTTGAGGTTTTAAGTTCAGAACGTGAATCTGTGCATGTTTCTGGCTTGGGAACTGCTTCAGATCACTTTGCAATGCATATCTGCTATTGATTGGTCCTTTGGGCATGTATTGCCTTTGGGAAGTGAACACAAGCTTCTGAAGTGAAAATATCTACTTTTTATAAAACTTTCTTTTTTTTTAGTTCTGTGTGTCAAAAATGTTCATTCTGTGAGTAACAGTGGGAAAGTGACAAACATGAGTGAATTGTTACTATATGACGGAATTGGAGTTAATATGTTGCTATCTCTGTAAGGAAGCGAGCTAGAGCGCTGAAACTGTGGCTATACACACTTTCATGAAAACACGTTTTTTTGAGGTTTTAAGCTCGGAACGTGAATCTGTGCATGTTTCTGGCCTGGGAACTGCTTCAGATCACTGTGGAATGCATATATAGTATGAATTGGTGCAATGTGCTTGTCTTGTCATTGGGAAATGAATATAAGCTTCTGAAGTGAAAATATCCACTTTTTAAAAAACTTTCTTTTTTTTTAGTTCTGTGTGTCAATAATGTTCATTCTGTGAGTAACAGTGGGAAAGTGACAAACATGAGTGAATTGTCACTATATGACTGAATTGGAGTGAATTTGCTGCTATCTCTGTAAGGAAACGAGCTAGAGCGCTGAAACTGAGGCTATACGCACTTTCATGAAAACACGCTTCTTTGAGGTTTTAAGCTCAGAACGTGAATCTGTGCGTTTCTGGCCTGGGAATTGCTTCAGATCACTGTGCTATGCATATATGGTATCGATTGGTGCAATGTGCATGTCTTGCCATAGGGAAGTGAATATAAGCTTCTGAATTTAAAATATTCACTTTTTAAAAAACTTTCTTTTTTTTTAGTTCTGTGTGTCAAAAAAGTTCATTCTGTGAGTAACAGTGGGAAAGTGAGAAACATGAGTGAATTCTCACTATATGACTGAATTGGAGTGAATATGCTGCTATCTCTGTTAGGAAGCGAGCTAGAGCGCTGAAACTGTGTCTACACGTTTAAGCTCAGAACGTGAATCTGTGCATGTTTCTGGCCTGGGAACTGCTTCAGATCACTGTGGAAAGCATATATGGTATCGAATGGTCCTTTGTGCTTGTCTTGTCATAGGGAAGTGAAGAAAAGCTTCTGAAGTGAAAATATCCACTTTTTAAAAAACTTTCTTTTTTTTAGTTCTGTGTGTCAAAAATGTTCATTCTGTGAGTAACAGTGGAAAAAAAACAGGCATGAGTGAATTGTCACGATATGACTGATTTGGAGTAAATTTGATGCTATCTCCGCCAGGAAGCGAGCTAGAGCGCTGAAACTGTGGCTATACGCACTTTCATGAAAACACGCTTCTTTGAGGTTTTAAGCTCGGAACGTGAATCTGTGCATGTTTCTGGCCTGGGAATTGCTTCAGATCACTGTGGAATGCATATATAGTATCAATTGGTGCAATGTGTTTGTCTTGTCATAGGGAAGTGAATATAATCTTCTGAAGTGAAAATATCCACTTTTTAAAAAACTTTCTTTTTTTTTAGTTCTGTGTGTCAAAAATGTTCATTCTGTGAGTAACAGTGTGAAAGTGACAAACATGAGTGAATTGTCACGATATGACTGAATTGGAGTAAATTTGCTGCTATCTCCGCCAGGAAGCAAGCTAGAGCGCTGTAACTGTGGCTATACGCACTTTCATGAAAACACGCTTCTTTGAGGCTTTAAGCTCGGAACGTGAATCTGTGCATGTTTCTGGCCTGGGAACTGCTTCAGATCACTGTGGAATGCATATATAGTATCAATTGGTGCAATGTGCTTGTCTTGTCATAGGGAAGTGAATATAAGCTTCTGAAGTGAAAATATCCACTTTTTAAAAAACTTTCTTTTTTTTTAGTTCTGTGTGTCAAAAATGTTCATTCTGTGAGTAACAGTGTGAAAGTGACAAACATGAGTGAATTGTCACGATATGACTGAATTGGAGTAAATTTGCTGCTATCTCCGCCAGGAAGCGAGCTAGAGCCCTGAAACTGTGGCTATACGCACTTTCATGAAAACACGCTTCTTTGAGGTTTTAAGCTCAGAACGTGAATCTGTGCATGTTTCTGGCCTGGGAACTGCTTCAGATCACTGTGGAAAGCATATATGATATCGAATGGTCCTTTGTGCATGTATTGCCATTGGGAAGTGAATATAAGCTTCTGAAGTGAATATATCCACTTTTTAAAAAACTTTCTTTTTTTTAGTTCTGTGTCAAAAATGTTCATTCTGTGAGTAACAGTGGAAAAGTAACAGTCATGAGTGAATTGTCACGATATGACTGAATTGGAGTAAATTTGCTGCTATCTCCGCCAGGAAGCGAGCTAGAGCCCTGAAACTGTGGCAATACGCACTTTTTAATGAAAACACACTTCTTTGAGGTTTTAATCTCGGAACGTGAATCTGTGCATGCTTCTGGCCTGGGAACTGCTTCAGATCACTGTGGAATGCATATATGGTATCAATTGGTGCAATGTGCTTGTCTTGTCATAGGGAAGTGAATATAAGCTTCTGAAGTGAAAATATCCACTTTTTAAAAAACTTTCTTTTTTTTTAGTTGTGTGTGTCAAAAATGTTCATTCTGTGAGTAATAGTGAAAAAAAAACAGGCATGAGTGAATTGTCACGATATGACTGATTTGGAGTAAATTTGATGCTATCTCCGCCAGGAAGCGAGCTAGAGCCCTGAAACTGTGGCTATACGCACTTTCATGAAAACACGCTTCTTTGAGGTTTTAAGCTCGGAACGTGAATCTGTGCATGTTTCTGGCCTGGGAACTGCTTCAGATCACTGTGGAATGCATATATGGTATCAATTGGTGCAATGTGCTTGTCTTGTCATTGGGAAGTGAATATAAGCTTCTGAAGTGAAAATATCCACTTTTTAAAAAACTTTCTTTTTTTTAGTTCTGTGTGTCAAAAATGTTTATTCTGTGAGTAACAGTGTGAAAGTGACAAACACGAGTGAATTGTCACGATATGACTGAATTGGAGTAAATTTGCTGCTATCTCCGCCAGGAAGCGAGCTAGAGCGCTGTAACTGTGGCTATACGCACTCTCATGAAAACACACTTCTTTGAGGTTTTAATCTCGGAACGTGAATCTGTGCATGTTTCTGGCCTGGGAACTGCTTCAGATCACTGTGGAATGCATATATAGTATCAATTGGTGCAATGTGCTTGTCTTGTCTTAGGGAAGTGAATATAAGCTTCTGAAGTGAAAATATCCACTTTTTAAAAAACTTTCTTTTTTTTTTAGTTCTGTGTGTCAAAAATGTTCATTCAGTGAGTAACAGTGTGAAAGTGACAAACATGAGTGAATTGTCACGATATGACTGAATTGGAGTAAATTTGCTGCTATCTCCGCCAGGAAGCGAGCTAGAGCGCTGTAACTGTGGCTATACGCAATTTCATGAAAACACGCTTCCTTGAGGTTTTCAGCTCAGAACGTGAATCTGTGCATGTTTCTGGCCTGGGAACTGCTTCAGATCACTGTGGAAAGCATATATGGTATCGAATGGTTATTTGTGCATGTATTGCCATTGGGAAGTGAATATAAGCTTCTGAAGTGAATATATCCACTTTTTAAAAAACTTTCTTTTTTTTTAGTTCTGTGTGTCAAATATGTTCATTCTGTGAGTAACAGTGGAAAAAAAACAGGCATGAGTGAATTGTCACGATATGACTGATTTGGAGTAAATTTGATGCTATCTCCGGCAGGAAGCGAGCTAGAGCGCTGAAACTCTGGCTATACGCACTTTCATGAAAACACGCTTCTTTGAGGTTTTAAGCTCAGAACGTGAATCTGTGCATGTTTCTGGCCTGGGAACTGCTTCAGATCACTGTGGAATGCATATATGGTATCAATTGGTGCAATGTGCTTGTCTTGTCATAGGGAAGTGAATATAAGCTTCTGAAGTGAAAATATCCACTTTTTAAAAAACTTTCTTTTTTTTTAGTTCTGTGTGTCAAAAATGTTCATTCTGTGAGTAACAGTGGGAAAGTGACAAACATGAGTGAATTGTCACGATATGACTGAATTGGAGTACATTTGCTGCTATCTCCGCCAGGAAGCGAGCTAGAGCGCTGAAACTGTGGCTATATGCACTTTCATGAAAACACGCTTCTTTGAGGTTTTAAGCTCAGAACGTGAATCTGTGCATGTTTCTGGCCTGGGAATTGCTTCAGATCACTGTGCTGTGCATATATGGTATCAATTGGTGCAATGTGCTTGTCTTGTCATTGGGAAGTGAATATAAGCTTCTGAAGTGAAAATATCCACTTTTTAAAAAACTTTCTTTTTTTTAGTTCTGTGTGTCAAAAAAGTTTATTCTGTTAGTAAGAGTGGGAAAGTGACAAACATGAGTGAATTCTCACTATATGACTGAATTGGTGTGAATATGCTGCTATTTCTGGAAGGAAGCGAGCTAGAGCGCTGAAACTGTGGCTATACGCACTTTCATGAAAACACACTTCTTTGAGGTTTTAAGTTCAGAACGTGAATCTGTGCATGTTTCTGGCTTGGGAACTGCTTCAGATCACTTTGCAATGCATATCTGCTATTGATTGGTCCTTTGGGCATGTATTGCCTTTGGGAAGTGAACACAAGCTTCTGAAGTGAAAATATCTACTTTTTATAAAACTTTCTTTTTTTTTAGTTCTGTGTGTCAAAAATGTTCATTCTGTGAGTAACAGTGGGAAAGTGACAAACATGAGTGAATTGTTACTATATGACGGAATTGGAGTTAATATGTTGCTATCTCTGTAAGGAAGCGAGCTAGAGCGCTGAAACTGTGGCTATACACACTTTCATGAAAACACGTTTTTTTGAGGTTTTAAGCTCGGAACGTGAATCTGTGCATGTTTCTGGCCTGGGAACTGCTTCAGATCACTGTGGAATGCATATATAGTATGAATTGGTGCAATGTGCTTGTCTTGTCATTGGGAAATGAATATAAGCTTCTGAAGTGAAAATATCCACTTTTTAAAAAACTTTCTTTTTTTTTAGTTCTGTGTGTCAATAATGTTCATTCTGTGAGTAACAGTGGGAAAGTGACAAACATGAGTGAATTGTCACTATATGACTGAATTGGAGTGAATTTGCTGCTATCTCTGTAAGGAAACGAGCTAGAGCGCTGAAACTGAGGCTATACGCACTTTCATGAAAACACGCTTCTTTGAGGTTTTAAGCTCAGAACGTGAATCTGTGCGTTTCTGGCCTGGGAATTGCTTCAGATCACTGTGCTATGCATATATGGTATCGATTGGTGCAATGTGCATGTCTTGCCATAGGGAAGTGAATATAAGCTTCTGAATTTAAAATATTCACTTTTTAAAAAACTTTCTTTTTTTTTAGTTCTGTGTGTCAAAAAAGTTCATTCTGTGAGTAACAGTGGGAAAGTGAGAAACATGAGTGAATTCTCACTATATGACTGAATTGGAGTGAATATGCTGCTATCTCTGTTAGGAAGCGAGCTAGAGCGCTGAAACTGTGTCTACACGTTTAAGCTCGGAACGTGAATCTGTGCATGCTTCTGGCCTGGGAACTGCTTCAGATCACTGTGGAATGCATATATGGTATCAATTGGTGCAATGTGTTTGTCTTGTCATAGGGAAGTGAATATAAGCTTCTGAAGTGAAAATATCCACTTTTTAAAAAACTTTCTTTATTTTTAGTTCTGTGTGTCAAAAATGTTCATTCTGTGAGTAACAGTGGAAAAAAAACAGGCATGAGTGAATTGTCACGATATGACTGATTTGGAGTAAATTTGATGCTATCTCCGCCAGGAAGCGAGCTAGAGCGCTGAAACTGTGGCTATACGCACTTTCATGAAAACACGCTTCTTTGAGGTTTTAAGCTCGGAACGTGAATCTGTGCATGTTTCTGGCCTGGGAACTGCTTCAGATCACTGTGGAATGCATATATAGTATCAATTGGTGCAATGTGCTTGTCTTCTCATAGGGAAGTGAATATAAGCTTCTGAAGTGAAAATATCCACTTTTTAAAAAACTTTCTTTTTTTTAGTTCTGTGTGTCAAAAATGTTCATTCTGTGAGTAACAGTGTGAAAGTGACAAACATGAGTGAATTGTCACGATATGACTGAATTGGAGTAAATTTGCCGCTATCTCCGCCAGGAAGCGAGCTAGAGCGCTGTAACTGTGGCTATACGCAATTTCATGAAAACACGCTTCCTTGAGGTTTTAAGCTCAGAACGTGAATCTGTGCATGTTTCTGGCCTGGGAACTGCTTCAGATCACTGTGGAAAGCATATATGGTATCGAATGGTTATTTGTGCATGTATTGCCATTGGGAAGTGAATATAAGCTTCTGAAGTGAATATATCCACTTTTTAAAAAACTTTCTTTTTTTTTAGTTCTGTGTGTCAATAATGTTCATTCTGTGAGTAACAGTGGAAAAGTAACAGTCATGAGTGAATTGTCACGATATGACTGAATTGGAGTAAATTTGCTGCTATCTCCGCCAGGAAGCGAGCTAGAGCGCTGAAACTGTGGCTATACGCACTTTCATGAAAACACGCTTCTTTGAGGTTTTAAGCTCGGAACGTGAATCTGTGCATGTTTCTGGCCTGGGAACTGCTTCAGATCACTGTGGAATGCATATATAGTATGAATTGGTGCAATGTGCTTGTCTTGTCATAGGCAAATGAATATAAGCTTCTGAAGTGAAAATATCCACTTTTTAAAAAACTTTCTTTTTTTTTAGTTCTGTGTGTCAATAATGTTCATTCTGTGAGTAACAGTGGAAAAGTAACAGTCATGAGTGAATTGTCACGATATGACTGAATTGGAGTAAATTTGATGCTATCTCTGTAAGGAAGCGAGCTAGAGCGCTGAAACCGTGGCTTTATGCACTTTCATGAAAACACGCTTCTTTGAGGTTTTAAGCTTGGATCGTGAATCTGTGCAAGTTTCTGGCCTGGGATCTGCTTCAGATCAGTGTGGAATGCATATGTGGTATTGATTGGTGCACTGGGCATGTATTGCCATTGGGAAGTGAACACAAGCTTCTGAAGTGAAAATATCTACTTTTTATAAAACTTTCTTTTTTTTTAGTTCTGTGTGTCAAAAATGTTCATTCTGTTAGTAACAGTGGGAAAGTAACAATCATGAATGAATTGTCAGGATATGACTGAATTGGACTAAATTTGATGCTATCTCTGCCAGGAAGCGAGCTAGAGCGCTGAAACTGTGGCTATACGCACTTTCATGAAAACACACTTCTTTGAGGTTTTAAGTTCAGAACGTGAATCTGTGCATGTTTCTGGCTTGGGAACTGCTTCAGATCACTTTGCAATGCATATCTGCTATTGATTGGTCCTTTGGGCATGTATTGCCTTTGGGAAGTGAACACAAGCTTCTGAAGTGAAAATATCTACTTTTTATAAAACTTTCTTTTTTTTTAGTTCTGTGTGTCAAAAATGTTCATTCTGTGAGTAACAGTGGGAAAGTGACAAACATGAGTGAATTGTTACTATATGACGGAATTGGAGTTAATATGTTGCTATCTCTGTAAGGAAGCGAGCTAGAGCGCTGAAACTGTGGCTATACACACTTTCATGAAAACACGTTTTTTTGAGGTTTTAAGCTCGGAACGTGAATCTGTGCATGTTTCTGGCCTGGGAACTGCTTCAGATCACTGTGGAATGCATATATAGTATGAATTGGTGCAATGTGCTTGTCTTGTCATTGGGAAATGAATATAAGCTTCTGAAGTGAAAATATCCACTTTTTAAAAAACTTTCTTTTTTTTTAGTTCTGTGTGTCAATAATGTTCATTCTGTGAGTAACAGTGGGAAAGTGACAAACATGAGTGAATTGTCACTATATGACTGAATTGGAGTGAATTTGCTGCTATCTCTGTAAGGAAACGAGCTAGAGCGCTGAAACTGAGGCTATACGCACTTTCATGAAAACACGCTTCTTTGAGGTTTTAAGCTCAGAACGTGAATCTGTGCGTTTCTGGCCTGGGAATTGCTTCAGATCACTGTGCTATGCATATATGGTATCGATTGGTGCAATGTGCATGTCTTGCCATAGGGAAGTGAATATAAGCTTCTGAATTTAAAATATTCACTTTTTAAAAAACTTTCTTTTTTTTTAGTTCTGTGTGTCAAAAAAGTTCATTCTGTGAGTAACAGTGGGAAAGTGAGAAACATGAGTGAATTCTCACTATATGACTGAATTGGAGTGAATATGCTGCTATCTCTGTTAGGAAGCGAGCTAGAGCGCTGAAACTGTGTCTACACGTTTAAGCTCGGAACGTGAATCTGTGCATGCTTCTGGCCTGGGAACTGCTTCAGATCACTGTGGAATGCATATATGGTATCAATTGGTGCAATGTGTTTGTCCTGTCATAGGGAAGTGAATATAAGCTTCTGAAGTGAAAATATCCACTTTTTAAAAAACTTTCTTTATTTTTAGTTCTGTGTGTCAAAAATGTTCATTCTGTGAGTAACAGTGGAAAAAAAACAGGCATGAGTGAATTGTCACGATATGACTGATTTGGAGTAAATTTGATGCTATCTCCGCCAGGAAGCGAGCTAGAGCGCTGAAACTGTGGCTATACGCACTTTCATGAAAACACGCTTCTTTGAGGTTTTAAGCTCGGAACGTGAATCTGTGCATGTTTCTGGCCTGGGAACTGCTTCAGATCACTGTGGAATGCATATATAGTATCAATTGGTGCAATGTGCTTGTCTTGTCATAGGGAAGTGAATATAAGCTTCTGAAGTGAAAATATCCACTTTTTAAAAAACTTTCTTTTTTTTAGTTCTGTGTGTCAAAAATGTTCATTCTGTGAGTAACAGTGTGAAAGTGACAAACATGAGTGAATTGTCACGATATGACTGAATTGGAGTAAATTTGCCGCTATCTCCGCCAGGAAGCGAGCTAGAGCGCTGTAACTGTGGCTATACGCAATTTCATGAAAACACGCTTCCTTGAGGTTTTAAGCTCAGAACGTGAATCTGTGCATGTTTCTGGCCTGGGAACTGCTTCAGATCACTGTGGAAAGCATATATGGTATCGAATGGTTATTTGTGCATGTATTGCCATTGGGAAGTGAATATAAGCTTCTTAAGTGAATATATCCACTTTTTAAAAAACTTTCTTTTTTTTTAGTTCTGTGTGTCAATAATGTTCATTCTGTGAGTAACAGTGGAAAAGTAACAGTCATGAGTGAATTGTCACGATATGACTGAATTGGAGTAAATTTGCTGCTATCTCCGCCAGGAAGCGAGCTAGAGCGCTGAAACTGTGGCTATACGCACTTTCATGAAAACACGCTTCTTTGAGGTTTTAAGCTCGGAACGTGAATCTGTGCATGTTTCTGGCCTGGGAACTGCTTCAGATCACTGTGGAATGCATATATAGTATGAATTGGTGCAATGTGCTTGTCTTGTCATAGGCAAATGAATATAAGCTTCTGAAGTGAAAATATCCACTTTTTAAAAAACTTTCTTTTTTTTTAGTTCTGTGTGTCAATAATGTTCATTCTGTGAGTAACAGTGGAAAAGTAACAGTCATGAGTGAATTGTCACGATATGACTGAATTGGAGTAAATTTGATGCTATCTCTGTAAGGAAGCGAGCTAGAGCGCTGAAACCGTGGCTTTATGCACTTTCATGAAAACACGCTTCTTTGAGGTTTTAAGCTTGGATCGTGAATCTGTGCAAGTTTCTGGCCTGGGATCTGCTTCAGATCACTGTGGAATGCATATGTGGTATTGATTGGTGCACTGGGCATGTATTGCCATTGGGAAGTGAACACAAGCTTCTGAAGTGAAAATATCTACTTTTTATAAAACTTTCTTTTTTTTTAGTTCTGTGTGTCAAAAATGTTCATTCTGTTAGTAACAGTGGGAAAGTAACAATCATGAATGAATTGTCAGGATATGACTGAATTGGACTAAATTTGATGCTATCTCTGCCAGGAAGCGAGCTAGAGCGCTGAAACTGTGGCTATACGCACTTTCATGAAAACACACTTCTTTGAGGTTTTAAGCTCAGAACGTGAATCTGTGCATGTTTCTGGCTTGGGAACTGCTTCAGATCACTTTGCAATGCATATGTGCTATTGTTTGGTCCTTTGGGCATGTATTGCCTTTGGGAAGTGAACACAAGCTTCTGAAGTGAAAATATCTACTTTTTATAAAACTTTCTTTTTTTTTAGTTCTGTGTGTCAAAAATGTTCATTCTGTGAGTAACAGTGGGAAAGTGACAAACATGAGTGAATTGTTACTATATGACGGAATTGGAGTTAATATGTTGCTATCTCTGTCAGGAAGCGAGCTAGAGCGCTGAAACTGTGGCTATACGCACTTTCATGAAAACACGTTTTTTTGAGGTTTTAAGCTCGGAACGTGAATCTGTGCATGTTTCTGGCCTGGGAACTGCTTCAGATCACTGTGGAATGCATATATAGTATGAATCGGTGCAATGTGCTTGTCTTGTCATAGGGAAATGAATATAAGCTTCTGAAGTGAAAATATCCACTTTTTAAAAAACTTTCTTTTTTTTAGTTCTGTGTGTCAATAATGTTCATTCTGTGAGTAACAGTGGAAAAGTAACAGTCATGAGTGAATTGTCACGATATGACTGAATTGGAGTAAATTTGATGCTATCTCTGTTAGGAAGCGAGCTAGAGCGCTGAAACTGTGGCTTTATGCACTTTCATGAAAACACGCTTCTTTGAGGTTTTAAGCTTGGATCGTGAATCTGTGCAAGTTTCTGGCCTGGGAACTGCTTCAGATCACTGTGGAATGCATATGTGGTATTGATTGGTGCACTGGGCATGTATTGCCATTGGGAAGTGAACACAAGCTTCTGAAGTGAAAATATCTACTTTTTATAAAACTTTCTTTTTTTTAGTTCTGTGTGTCAAAAATGTTCATTCTGTTAGTAACAGTGGGAAAGTAACAATCATGAGTGAATTGTCAGGATATGACTGAATTGGACTAAATTTGATGCTATCTCTGCCAGGAAGCGAGCTAGAGCGCTGAAACTGTGGCTATACGCACTTTCATGAAAACACGCTTCTTTGAGGTTTTAAGCTCAGAACGTGAATCTGTGCATGTTTCTGGCCTGGGAACTGCTTCAGATCACTGGGCAATGCATATATGGTATCAAATGGTCCTTTGTGCATGTATTGCCATTGGGAAGTGAATATAAGCTTCTGAAGTGAATATATGCACTTTTTAAAAACTTTCTTTTTTTTTAGTTCAGAGTGTCAAAAATGTTCATTCTGTGCGTAACTCAGTAGGAAAGTGACAAAAATGAGTGAATTGTCATTATATGACTGAATTGGAGTGAATTTGCTGCTATCTCTGTAAGGAAGCGAGCTAGAGCGCTGAAACTGAGGCTATACGCACTTTCATGAAAACACGCTTCTTTGAGGTTTTAAGCTCAGAACGTGAATCTGTGCGTTTCTGGCCTGGGAATTGCTTCAGATCACTGTGCTATGCATATATGGTATCGATTGTTGCAATGTGCATGTCTTGCCATTGGGAAGTGAATATAAGCTTCTGAATTTAAAATATTCACCTTTTAAAAAACTTTCTTTTTTTTTAGTTCTGTGTGTCAAAAATGTTCATTCTGTGAGTAACAGTGGGAAAGTGAGAAACATGAGTGAATTCTCACTATATGACTGAATTGGAGTGAATATGCTGCTATCTCTGTTAGGAAGCGAGCTAGAGCGCTGAAACTGTGTCTATACGTTTAAGCTCGGAACGTGAATCTGTGCATGCTTCTGGCCTGGGAACTGCTTCAGATCACTGTGGAATGCATATATAGTATCAATTGGTGCAATGTGTTTGTCTTGTCATAGGGAAGATAATATAAGCTTCTGAAGTGAAAATATCCACATTTTAAAAAACTCTCTTTTTTTTTAGTTCTGTGTGTCAAAAATGTTCATTCTGTGAGTAACAGTGGGAAAGTGACAAACATGAGTGAATTGTCACGATATGACTGAATTGGAGTAAATTTGCTGCTATCTCCGCCAGGAAGCGAGCTAGAGCGCTGAAACTGTGGCTATACGCACTTTCATGAAAACACGCTTCTTTGAGGTTTTAAGCTCGGAACGTGAATCTGTGCATGTTTCTGGCCTGGGAACTGCTTCAGATCACTGTGGAAAGCATACATGGTATCGAATGGTCCTTTGTGCATGTATTGCCATTGGGAAGTGAATATAAGCTTCTGAAGTGAATATATCCACTTTTTAAAAAACTTTCTTTTTTTTTTAGTTCTGTGTCAAAAATGTTCATTCTGTGAGTAACAGTGGAAAAGTAACAGTCATGAGTGAATTGTCTCGATATGACTGAATTGGAGTAAATTTGCTGCTATCTCCACCAGGAAGCGAGCTAGAGCCCTGAAACTGTGGCTATACGCACTTTCATGAAAACACACTTCTTTGAGGTTTTAATCTCGGAACGTGAATCTGTGCATGCTTCTGGCCTGGGAACTGCTTCAGATCACTGTGGAATGCATATATGGTATCAATTGGTGCAATGTGCTTGTCTTGTCATTGGGAAGTGAATATAAGCTTCTGAAGTGAAAATATCCACTTTTTAAAAAACTTACTTTTTTTTTAGTTCTGTGTGTCAAATATGTTCATTCTGTGAGTAACAGTGGAAAAAAAACAGGCATGAGTGAATTGTCACGATATGACTGATTTGGAGTAAATTTGATGCTATCTCCGGCAGGAAGCGAGCTAGAGCGCTGAAACTCTGGCTATACGCACTTTCATGAAAACACGCTTCTTTGAGGTTTTAAGCTCAGAACTTGAATCTGTGCAAGTTTCTGGCCTGGGAACTGCTTCAGATCACTGTGGAATGCATATATGGTATCAATTGGTGCAATGTGCTTGTCTTGTCATAGAGAAGTGAATATAAGCTTCTGAAGTGAAAATATCCACTTTTTAAAAAACTTTCTTTTTTTTTTAGTTCTGTGTGTCAAAAATGTTCATTCTGTGAGTAACAGTGTGAAAGTGACAAACATGAGTGAATTGTCACGATATGACTGAATTGGAGTAAATTTGCTGCTATCTCCGCCAGGAAGCGAGCTAGAGCGCTGTAACTGTGGCTATACGCAATTTCATGAAAACACGCTTCCTTGAGGTTTTAAGCTCAGAACGTGAATCTGTGCATGTTTCTGGCCTGGGAATTGCTTCAGATCACTGTGCTATGCATATATGGTATCGATTGGTGCAATGTGCATGTCTGGCCAAAGGGAAGTGAATATAAGCTTCTGAAGTGAAAATATCCACTTTTTAAAAAACTTTCTTTTTTTTAGTTCTGTGTGTCAAAAAAGTTTATTCTGTTAGTAAGAGTGGGAAAGTGACAAACATGAGTGAATTCTCACTATATGACTGAATTGGTGTGAATATGCTGCTATCTCTGGAAGGAAGCGAGCTAGAGCGCTGAAACTGTGGCTATACGCACTTTCATGAAAACACACTTCTTTGAGGTTTTAAGTTCAGAACGTGAATCTGTGCATGTTTCTGGCTTGGGAACTGCTTCAGATCACTTTGCAATGCATATCTGCTATTGATTGGTCCTTTGGGCATGTATTGCCTTTGGGAAGTGAACACAAGCTTCTGAAGTGAAAATATCTACTTTTTATAAAACTTTCTTTTTTTTTAGTTCTGTGTGTCAAAAATGTTCATTCTGTGAGTAACAGTGGGAAAGTGACAAACATGAGTGAATTGTTACTATATGACGGAATTGGAGTTAATATGTTGCTATCTCTGTAAGGAAGCGAGCTAGAGCGCTGAAACTGTGGCTATACGCACTTTCATGAAAACACGTTTTTTTGAGGTTTTAAGCTCGGAACGTGAATCTGTGCATGTTTCTGGCCTGGGAACTGCTTCAGATCACTGTGGAATGCATATATAGTATGAATTGGTGCAATGTGCTTGTCTTGTCATGGGGAAATGAATATAAGCTTCTGAAGTGAAAATATCCACTTTTTATAAAACTTTCTTTTTTTTTAGTTCTGTGTGTCAATAATGTTCATTCTGTGAGTAACAGTGGGAAAGTGACAAACATGAGTGAATTGTCACTATATGACTGAATTGGAGTGAATTTGCTGCTATCTCTGTAAGGAAACGAGCTAGAGCGCTGAAACTGAGGCTATACGCACTTTCATGAAAACACGCTTCTTTGAGGTTTTAAGCTCAGAACGTGAATCTGTGCGTTTCTGGCCTGGGAATTGCTTCAGATCACTGTGCTATGCATATATGGTATCGATTGGTGCAATGTGCATGTCTTGCCATAGGGAGGTGAATATAAGCTTCTGAATTTAAAATATTCACTTTTTAAAAAACTTTCTTTTTTTTTAGTTCTGTGTGTCAAAAAAGTTCATTCTGTGAGTAACAGTGGGAAAGTGAGAAACATGAGTTAATTCTCACTATATGACTGAATTGGAGTGAATATGCTGCTATCTCTGTTAGGAAGCGAGCTAGAGCGCTGAAACTGTGTCTACACGTTTAAGCTCGGAACGTGAATCTGTGCATGCTTCTGGCCTGGGAACTGCTTCAGATCACTGTGGAATGCATATATGGTATCAATTGGTGCAATGTGTTTGTCTTGTCATAGGGAAGTGAATATAAGCTTCTGAAGTGAAAATATCCACTTTTTAAAAAACTTTCTTTATTTTTAGTTCTGTGTGTCAAAAATGTTCATTCTGTGAGTAACAGTGGAAAAAAAACAGGCATGAGTGAATTGTCACGATATGACTGATTTGGAGTAAATTTGATACTATCTCCGCCAGGAAGCGAGCTAGAGCGCTGAAACTGTGGCTATACGCACTTTCATGAAAACACGCTTCTTTGAGGTTTTAAGCTCGGAACGTGAATCTGTGCATGTTTCTGGCCTGGGAACTGCTTCAGATCACTGTGGAATGCATATATAGTATCAATTGGTGCAATGTGCTTGTCTTGTCATAGGGAAGTGAATATAAGCTTCTGAAGTGAAAATATCCACTTTTTAAAAAACTTTCTTTTTTTTTTAGTTCTGTGTGTCAAAAATGTTCATTCTGTGAGTAACAGTGTGAAAGTGACAAACATGAGTGAATTGTCACGATATGACTGAATTGGAGTAAATTTGCAGCTATCTCCGCCAGGAAGCGAGCTAGAGCGCTGTAACTGTGGCTATACGCAATTTCATGAAAACACGCTTCCTTGAGGTTTTAAGCTCAGAACGTGAATCTGTGCATGTTTCTGGCCTGGGAACTGCTTCAGATCACTGTGGAAAGCATATATGGTATCGAATGGTTATTTGTGCATGTATTGCCATTGGGAAGTGAATATAAGCTTCTGAAGTGAATATATCCACTTTTTAAAAAACTTTCTTTTTTTTTAGTTCTGTGTGTCAATAATGTTCATTCTGTGAGTAACAGTGGAAAAGTAACAGTCATGAGTGAATTGTCACGATATGACTGAATTGGAGTAAATTTGCTGCTATCTCCGCCAGGAAGCGAGCTAGAGCGCTGAAACTGTGGCTATACGCACTTTCATGAAAACACGCTTCTTTGAGGTTTTAAGCTCGGAACGTGAATCTGTGCATGTTTCTGGCCTGGGAACAGCTTCAGATCACTGTGGAATGCATATATAGTATGAATTGGTGCAATGTGCTTGTCTTGTCATAGGCAAATGAATATAAGCTTCTGAAGTGAAAATATCCACTTTTTAAAAAACTTTCTTTTTTTTTAGTTCTGTGTGTCAATAATGTTCATTCTGTGAGTAACAGTGGAAAAGTAACAGTCATGAGTGAATTGTCACGATATGACTGAATTGGAGTAAATTTGATGCTATCTCTGTAAGGAAGCGAGCTAGAGCGCTGAAACTGTGGCTTTATGCACTTTCATGAAAACACGCTTCTTTGAGGTTTTAAGCTTGGATCGTGAATCTGTGCAAGTTTCTGGCCTGGGAACTGCTTCAGATCACTGTGGAATGCATATGTGGTATTGATTGGTGCACTGGGCATGTATTGCCATTGGGAAGTGAACACAAGCTTCTGAAGTGAAAATATCTACTTTTTATAAAACTTTCTTTTTTTTTAGTTCTGTGTGTCAAAAATGTTCATTCTGTTAGTAACAGTGGGAAAGTAACAATCATGAATGAATTGTCAGGATATGACTGAATTGGACTAAATTTGATGCTATCTCTGCCAGGAAGCGAGCTAGAGCGCTGAAACTGTGGCTATACGCACTTTCATGAAAACACACTTCTTTGAGGTTTTAAGCTCAGAACGTGAATCTGTGCATGTTTCTGGCTTGGGAACTGCTTCAGATCACTTTGCAATGCATATGTGCTATTGTTTGGTCCTTTGGGCATGTATTGCCTTTGGGAAGTGAACACAAGCTTCTGAAGTGAATATATCCACTTTTTAAAAAACTTTCTTTTTTTTTTTAGTTCTGTGTCAAAAATGTTCATTCTGTGAGTAACAGTGGAAAAGTAACAGTCATGAGTGAATTGTCTCGATATGACTGAATTGGAGTAAATTTGCTGCTATCTCCGCCAGGAAGCGAGCTAGAGCCCTGAAACTGTGGCTATACGCACTTTCATGAAAACACACTTCTTTGAGGTTTTAAGCTCGGAACGTGAATCTGTGCATGTTTCTGGCCTGGGAACTGCTTCAGATCACTGTGGAATGCATATATGGTATCAATTGGTGCAATGTGCTTGTCTTGTCATTGGGAAGTGAATATAAGCTTCTGAAGTGAAAATATCCACTTTTTAAAAAACTTTCTTTTTTTTTAGTTCTGTGTGTCAATAATGTTCATTCTGTGAGTAACAGTGGAAAAAAAACAGGCATGAGTGAATTGTCACGATATGACTGATTTGGAGTAAATTTGATGCTATCTCCGGCAGGAAGCGAGCTAGAGCGCTGAAACTGTGGCTATACGCACTTTCATGAAAACACGCTTCTTTGAGGTTTTAAGCTCAGAACGTGAATCTGTGCATGTTTCTGGCCTGGGAACTGCTTCAGATCACTGGGCAATGCATATATGGTATCGATTGGTGCAATGTGCATGTCTGGCCAAAGGGAAGTGAATATAAGCTTCTGAAGTGAAAATATCCACTTTTTAAAAAACTTTCTTTTTTTTTAGTTCTGTGTGTCAAAAATGTTCATTCTGTGAGTAACAGTGGGAAAGTGACAAACATGAGTGAATTCTCACTATATGACTGAATTGGTGTGAATATGCTGCTATCTCTGGAAGGAAGCGAGCTAGAGCGCTGAAACTGTGGCTATACGCACTTTCATGAAAACACACTTCTTTGAGGTTTTAAGTTCAGAACGTGAATCTGTGCATGTTTCTGGCTTGGGAACTGCTTCAGATCACTTTGCAATGCATATCTGCTCTTGATTGGTCCTTTGGGCATGTATTGCCTTTGGGAAGTGAACACAAGCTTCTGAAGTGAAAATATCTACTTTTTATAAAACTTTCTTTTTTTTTAGTTCTGTGTGTCAAAAATGTTCATTCTGTGAGTAACAGTGGGAAAGTGACAAACATGAGTGAATTGTCACTATATGACTGAATTGGAGTGAATTTGCTGCTATCTCTGTAAGGAAACGAGCTAGAGCGCTGAAACTGAGGCTATACGCACTTTCATAAAAACACGCTTCTTTGAGGTTTTAAGCTCAGAACGTGAATCTGTGCGTTTCTGGCCTGGGAATTGCTTCAGATCACTGTGCTATGCATATATGGTATCGATTGGTGCAATGTGCATGTCTTGCCATAGGGAAGTGAATATAAGCTTCTGAATTTAAAATATTCACTTTTTAAAAAACTTTCTTTTTTTATAGTTCTGTGTGTCAAAAAAGTTCATTCTGTGAGTAACAGTGGGAAAGTGAGAAACATGAGTGAATTCTCACTATATGACTGAATTGGAGTGAATATGCTGCTATCTCTGTTAGGAAGCGAGCTAGAGCGCTGAAACTGTGTCTATACGTTTAAGCTCGGAACGTGAATCTGTGCATGCTTCTGGCCTGGGAACTGCTTCAGATCACTGTGGAATGCATATATAGTATCAATTGGTGCAATGTGTTTGTCTTGTCATAGGGAAGATAATATAAGCTTCTGAAGGGAAAATATCCACATTTTAAAAAACTTTCTTTGTTTTTAGTTCTGTGTGTCAAAAATGTTCATTCTGTGAGTAACAGTGGGAAAGTGACAAACATGAGTGAATTGTCACGATATGACTGAATTGGAGTAAATTTGCTGCTATCTCCGCCAGGAAGCGAGCTAGAGCGCTGAAACTGTGGCTATACGCACTTTCATGAAAACACGCTTCTTTGAGGTTTTAAGCTCGGAACGTGAATCTGTGCATGTTTCTGGCCTGGGAACTGCTTCAGATCACTGTGGAAAGCATATATGGTATCGAATGGTCCTTTGTGCATGTATTGCCATTGGGAAGTGAATATAAGCTTCTGAAGTGAATATATCCACTTTTTAAAAAACTTTCTTTTTTTTTTAGTTCTGTGTCAAAAATGTTCATTCTGTGAGTAACAGTGGAAAAGTAACAGTCATGAGTGAATTGTCACGATATGACTGAATTGGAGTAAATTTGCTGCTATCTCCGCCAGGAAGCGAGCTAGAGCCCTGAAACTGTGGCTATACGCACTTTCATGAAAACACACTTCTTTGAGGTTTTAATCTCGAAACGTGAATCTGTGCATGCTTCTGGCCTGGGAACTGCTTCAGATCACTGTGGAATGCATATATGGTATCAATTGGTGCAATGTGCTTGTCTTGTCATTGGGAAGTGAATATAAGCTTCTGAAGTGAAAATATCCACTTTTTAAAAAACTTTCTTTTTTTTTAGTTCTGTGTGTCAATAATGTTCATTCTGTGAGTAACAGTGGAAAAAAAACAGGCATGAGTGAATTGTCACGATATGACTGATTTGGAGTAAATTTGATGCTATCTCCGGCAGGAAGCGAGCTAGAGCGCTGAAACTGTGGCTTTATGCACTTTCATGAAAACACGCTTCTTTGAGGTTTTAAGCTTGGATCGTGAATCTGTGCAAATTTCTGGCCTGGGAACTGCTTCAGATCACTGTGGAATGCATATGTGGTATTGATTGGTGCACTGGGCATGTATTGCCATTGGGAAGTGAACACAAGCTTCTGAAGTGAAAATAACTACTTTTTATAAAACTTTCTTTTTTTTAGTTCTGTGTGTCAAAAATGTTCATTCTGTTAGTAACAGTGGGAAAGTAACAATCATGAGTGAATTGTCAGGATATGACTGAATTGGACTAAATTTGATGCTATCTCTGCCAGGAAGCGAGCTGGAGCGCTGAAACTGTGGCTATACGCACTTTCATGAAAACACGCTTCTTTGAGGTTTTAAGCTCAGAACGTGAATCTGTGCATGTTTCTGGCCTGGGAACTGCTTCAGATCACTGGGCAATGCATATATGGTATCGATTGGTGCAATGTGCATGTCTGGCCAAAGGGAAGTGAATATAAGCTTCTGAAGTGAAAATATCCACTTTTTAAAAAACTTTCTTTTTTTTTAGTTCTGTGTGTCAAAAATGTTCATTCTGTGAGTAACAGTGGGAAAGTGACAAACATGAGTGAATTCTCACTATATGACTGAATTGGTGTGAATATGCTGCTATCTCTGGAAGGAAGCGAGCTAGAGCGCTGAAACTGTGGCTATACGCACTTTCATGAAAACACACTTCTTTGAGGTTTTAAGTTCAGAACGTGAATCTGTGCATGTTTCTGGCTTGGGAACTGCTTCAGATCACTTTGCAATGCATATCTGCTCTTGATTGGTCCTTTGGGCATGTATTGCCTTTGGGAAGTGAACACAAGCTTCTGAAGTGAAAATATCTACTTTTTATAAAACTTTCTTTTTTTTTAGTTCTGTGTGTCAAAAATGTTCATTCTGTGAGTAACAGTGGGAAAGTGACAAACATGAGTGAATTGTCACTATATGACTGAATTGGAGTGAATTTGCTGCTATCTCTGTAAGGAAACGAGCTAGAGCGCTGAAACTGAGGCTATACGCACTTTCATAAAAACACGCTTCTTTGAGGTTTTAAGCTCAGAACGTGAATCTGCGCGTTTCTGGCCTGGGAATTGCTTCAGATCACTGTGCTATGCATATATGGTATCGATTGGTGCAATGTGCATGTCTTGCCATAGGGAAGTGAATATAAGCTTCTGAATTTAAAATATTCACTTTTTAAAAAACTTTCTTTTTTTATAGTTCTGTGTGTCAAAAAAGTTCATTCTGTGAGTAACAGTGGGAAAGTGAGAAACATGAGTGAATTCTCACTATATGACTGAATTGGAGTGAATATGCTGCTATCTCTGTTAGGAAGCGAGCTAGAGCGCTGAAACTGTGTCTATACGTTTAAGCTCGGAACGTGAATCTGTGCATGCTTCTGGCCTGGGAACTGCTTCAGATCACTGTGGAATGCATATATAGTATCAATTGGTGCAATGTGTTTGTCTTGTCATAGGGAAGATAATATAAGCTTCTGAAGGGAAAATATCCACATTTTAAAAAACTTTCTTTTTTTTAAGTTCTGTGTGTCAAAAATGTTCATTCTGTGAGTAACAGTGGGAAAGTGACAAACATGAGTGAATTGTCACGATATGACTGAATTGGAGTAAATTTGCTGCTATCTCCGCCAGGAAGCGAGCTAGAGCGCTGAAACTGTGGCTATACGCACTTTCATGAAAACACGCTTCTTTGAGGTTTTAAGCTCGGAACGTGAATCTGTGCATGTTTCTGGCCTGGGAACTGCTTCAGATCACTGTGGAAAGCATATATGGTATCGAATGGTCCTTTGTGCATGTATTGCCATTGGGAAGTGAATATAAGCTTCTGAAGTGAATATATCCACTTTTTAAAAAACTTTCTTTTTTTTTTAGTTCTGTGTCAAAAATGTTCATTCTGTGAGTAACAGTGGAAAAGTAACAGTCATGAGTGAATTGTCACGATATGACTGAATTGGAGTAAATTTGCTGCTATCTCCGCCAGGAAGCGAGCTAGAGCCCTGAAACTGTGGCTATACGCACTTTCATGAAAACACACTTCTTTGAGGTTTTAATCTCGGAACGTGAATCTGTGCATGCTTCTGGCCTGGGAACTGCTTCAGATCACTGTGGAATGCATATATGGTATCAATTGGTGCAATTTGCTTGTCTTGTCATTGGGAAGTGAATATAAGCTTCTGAAGTGAAAATATCCACTTTTTAAAAAACTTTCTTTTTTTTTAGTTCTGTGTGTCAAATATGTTCATTCTGTGAGTAACAGTGGAAAAAAAACAGGCATGAGTGAATTGTCACGATATGACTGATTTGGAGTAAATTTGATGCTATCTCCGGCAGGAAGCGAGCTAGAGCGCTGAAACTCTGGCTATACGCACTTTCATGAAAACACGCTTCTTTGAGGTTTTAAGCTCAGAACTTGAATCTGTGCAAGTTTCTGGCCTGGGAACTGCTTCAGATCACTGTGGAATGCATATATGGTATCAATTGGTGCAATGTGCTTGTCTTGTCATAGAGAAGTGAATAGAAGCTTCTAAAGTGAAAATATCCACTTTTAAAAAAACTTTCTTTTTTTAGTTCTGTGTGTCAAAAATGTTCATTCTGTGAGTAACAGTGGGAAAGTGACAAACATGAGTGAATTGTCACGATTTGACTGAATTGGAGTACATTTGCTGCTATCTCCGCCAGGAAGCGAGCTAGAGCGCTGAAACTGTGGCTATACGCACTTTCATGAAAACACGCTTCTTTGAGGTTTTAAGCTCAGAACGTGAATCTGTGCATGTTTCTGGCCTGGGAATTGCTTCAGATCACTGTGCTATGCATATATGGTATCGATTGGTGCAATGTGCATGTCTGGCCAAAGGGAAGTGAATATAAGCTTCTGAAGTGAAAATATCCACTTTTTAAAAAACTTTCTTTTTTTTAGTTCTGTGTGTCAAAAAAGTTCATTCTGTGAGTAAGAGTGGGAAAGTGACGAACATGAGTGAATTCTCACTATATGACTGAATTGGTGTGAATATGCTGCTATCTCTGGAAGGAAGCGAGCTAGAGCGCTGAAACTGTGGCTATACGCACTTTCATGAAAACACACTTCTTTGAGGTTTTAAGTTCAGAACGTGAATCTGTGCATGTTTCTGGCTTGGGAACTGCTTCAGATCACTTTGAAATGCATATCTGCTATTGATTGGTCCTTTGGGCATGTATTGCCTTTGGGAAGTGAACACAAGCTTCTGAAGTGAAAATATCTACTTTTTATAAAACTTTCTTTTTTTTTAGTTCTGTGTGTCAAAAATGTTCATTCTGTGAGTAACAGTGGGAAAGTGACAAACATGAGTGAATTGTCACTATATGACTGAATTGGTGTGAATATGCTGCTATCTCTGGAAGGAAGCGAGCTAGAGCGCTGAAACTGTGGCTATACGCACTTTCATGAAAACACACTTCTTTGAGGTTTTAAGTTCAGAACGTGAATCTGTGCATGTTTCTGGCTTGGGAACTGCTTCAGATCACTTTGCAATGCATATCTGCTCTTGATTGGTCCTTTGGGCATGTATTGCCTTTGGGAAGTGAACACAAGCTTCTGAAGTGAAAATATCTACTTTTTATAAAACTTTCTTTTTTTTTAGTTCTGTGTGTCAAAAATGTTCATTCTGTGAGTAACAGTGGGAAAGTGACAAACATGAGTGAATTGTCACTATATGACTGAATTGGAGTGAATTTGCTGCTATCTCTGTAAGGAAACGAGCTAGAGCGCTGAAACTGAGGCTATACGCACTTTCATAAAAACACGCTTCTTTGAGGTTTTAAGCTCAGAACGTGAATCTGTGCGTTTCTGGCCTGGGAATTGCTTCAGATCACTGTGCTATGCATATATGGTATCGATTGGTGCAATGTGCATGTCTTGCCATAGGGAAGTGAATATAAGCTTCTGAATTTAAAATATTCACTTTTTAAAAAACTTTCTTTTTTTATAGTTCTGTGTGTCAAAAAAGTTCATTCTGTGAGTAACAGTGGGAAAGTGAGAAACATGAGTGAATTCTCACTATATGACTGAATTGGAGTGAATATGCTGCTATCTCTGTTAGGAAGCGAGCTAGAGCGCTGAAACTGTGTCTATACGTTTAAGCTCGGAACGTGAATCTGTGCATGCTTCTGGCCTGGGAACTGCTTCAGATCACTGTGGAATGCATATATAGTATCAATTGGTGCAATGTGTTTGTCTTGTCATAGGGAAGATAATATAAGCTTCTGAAGGGAAAATATCCACATTTTAAAAAACTTTCTTTTTTTTTAGTTCTGTGTGTCAAAAATGTTCATTCTGTGAGTAACAGTGGGAAAGTGACAAACATGAGTGAATTGTCACGATATGACTGAATTGGAGTAAATTTGCTGCTATCTCCGCCAGGAAGCGAGCTAGAGCGCTGAAACTGTGGCTATACGCACTTTCATGAAAACACGCTTCTTTGAGGTTTTAAGCTCGGAACGTGAATCTGTGCATGTTTCTGGCCTGGGAACTGCTTCAGATCACTGTGGAAAGCATATATGGTATCGAATGGTCCTTTGTGCATGTATTGCCATTGGGAAGTGAATATAAGCTTCTGAAGTGAATATATCCACTTTTTAAAAAACTTTCTTTTTTTTTTAGTTCTGTGTCAAAAATGTTCATTCTGTGAGTAACAGTGGAAAAGTAACAGTCATGAGTGAATTGTCACGATATGACTGAATTGGAGTAAATTTGCTGCTATCTCCGCCAGGAAGCGAGCTAGAGCCCTGAAACTGTGGCTATACGCACTTTCATGAAAACACACTTCTTTGAGGTTTTAATCTCGGAACGTGAATCTGTGCATGCTTCTGGCCTGGGAACTGCTTCAGATCACTGTGGAATGCATATATGGTATCAATTGGTGCAATGTGCTTGTCTTGTCATTGGGAAGTGAATATAAGCTTCTGAAGTGAAAATATCCACTTTTTAAAAAACTTTCTTTTTTTTAGTTCTGTGTGTCAAATATGTTCATTCTGTGAGTAACAGTGGAAAAAAAACAGGCATGAGTGAATTGTCACGATATGACTGATTTGGAGTAAATTTGATGCTATCTCCGGCAGGAAGCGAGCTAGAGCGCTGAAACTCTGGCTATACGCACTTTCATGAAAACACGCTTCTTTGAGGTTTTAAGCTCAGAACTTGAATCTGTGCAAGTTTCTGGCCTGGGAACTGCTTCAGATCACTGTGGAATGCATATATGGTATCAATTGGTGCAATGTGCTTGTCTTGTCATAGAGAAGTGAATAGAAGCTTCTGAAGTGAAAATATCCACTTTTAAAAAAACTTTCTTTTTTTAGTTCTGTGTGTCAAAAATGTTCATTCTGTGAGTAACAGTGGGAAAGTGACAAACATGAGTGAATTGTCACGATATGACTGAATTGGAGTACATTTGCTGCTATCTCCGCCAGGAAGCGAGCTAGAGCGCTGAAACTGTGGCTATACGCACTTTCATGAAAACACGCTTCTTTGAGGTTTTAAGCTCAGAACGTGAATCTGTGCATGTTTCTGGCCTGGGAATTGCTTCAGATCACTGTGCTATGCATATATGGTATCGATTGGTGCAATGTGCATGTCTGGCCAAAGGGAAGTGAATATAAGCTTCTGAAGTGAAAATATCCACTTTTTAAAAAACTTTCTTTTTTTTAGTTCTGTGTGTCAAAAAAGTTCATTCTGTGAGTAAGAGTGGGAAAGTGACGAACATGAGTGAATTCTCACTATATGACTGAATTGGTGTGAATATGCTGCTATCTCTGGAAGGAAGCGAGCTAGAGCGCTGAAACTGTGGCTATACGCACTTTCATGAAAACACACTTCTTTGAGGTTTTAAGTTCAGAACGTGAATCTGTGCATGTTTCTGGCTTGGGAACTGCTTCAGATCACTTTGCAATGCATATCTGCTATTGATTGGTCCTTTGGGCATGTATTGCCTTTGGGAAGTGAACACAAGCTTCTGAAGTGAAAATATCTACTTTTTATAAAACTTTCTTTTTTTTTAGTTCTGTGTGTCAAAAATGTTCATTCTGTGAGTAACAGTGGGAAAGTGACAAACATGAGTGAATTGTCACTATATGACTGAATTGGAGTGAATTTGCTGCTATCTCTGTAAGGAAACGAGCTAGAGCGCTGAAACTGAGGCTATACGCACTTTCATGAAAACACGCTTCTTTGAGGTTTTAAGCTCAGAACGTGAATCTGTGCGTTTCTGGCCTGGGAATTGCTTCAGATCACTGTGCTATGCATATGTGGTATCGATTGGTGCAATGTGCATGTCTTGCCATAGGGAAGTGAATATAAGCTTCTGAATTTAAAATATTCACTTTTTAAAAAACTTTCTTTTTTTTTAGTTCTGTGTGTCAAAAAAGTTCATTCTGTGGGTAACAGTGGGAAAGTGAGAAACATGAGTGAATTCTCACTATATGACTGAATTGGAGTGAATATGCTGCTATCTCTGTTAGGAAGCGAGCTAGAGCGCTGAAACTGTGTCTATACGTTTAAGCTCGGAACGTGAATCTGTGCATGCTTCTGGCCTGGGAACTGCTTCAGATCACTGTGGAATGCATATATAGTATCAATTGGTGCAATGTGTTTGTCTTGTCATAGGGAAGATAATATAAGCTTCTGAAGTGAAAATATCCACATTTTAAAAAACTTTCTTTTTTTTTAGTTCTGTGTGTCAAAAATGTTCATTCTGTGAGTAACAGTGGGAAAGTGACAAACATGAGTGAATTGTCACGATATGACTGAATTGGAGTAAATTTGCTTCTATCTCCGCCAGGAAGCGAGCTAGAGCGCTGAAACTGTGGCTATACGCACTTTCATGAAAACACGCTTCTTTGAGGTTTTAAGCTCGGAACGTGAATCTGTGCATGTTTCTGGCCTGGGAACTGCTTCAGATCACTGTGGAATGCATATATAGTATCCCTTGGTGCAATGTGTTTGTCTTGTCATAGGGAAGTGAATATAAGCTTCTGAAGTGAAAATATCCACTTTTTAAAAAACTTTCTTTTTTTTTAGTTCTGTGTGTCAAAAATGTTCATTCTGTGAGTAACAGTGTGAAAGTGACAAACATGAGTGAATTGTCACGATATGACTGAATTGGAGTAAATTTGCTGCTATCTCCGCCAGGAAGCGAGCTAGAGCGCTGTAACTGTGGCTATACGCAATTTCATGAAAACACGCTTCCTTGAGGTTTTAAGCTCAGAACGTGAATCTGTGCATGTTTCTGGCCTGGGAACTGCTTCAGATCACTGTGGAAAGCATATATGGTATCGAATGGTTATTTGTGCATGTATTGCCATTGGGAAGTGAATATAAGCTTCTGAAGTGAATATATCCACTTTTTAAAGAACTTTCTTTTTTTTTAGTTCTGTGTGTCAATAATGTTCATTCTGTGAGTAACAGTGGAAAAGTAACAGTCATGAGTGAATTGTCACGATATGACTGAATTGGAGTAAATTTGCTGCTATCTCCGCCAGGAAGCGAGCTAGAGCGCTAAAACTGTGGCTATACGCACTTTCATGAAAACACGCTTCTTTGAGGTTTTAAGCTCAGAACGTGAATCTGTGCATGTTTCTGGCCTGGGAATTGCTTCAGATCACTGTGCTATGCATATATGGTATCGATTGGTGCAATGTGCATGTCTGGCCAAAGGGAAGTGAATATAAGCTTCTGAAGTGAAAATATCCACTTTTTAAAAAACTTTCTTTTTTTTAGTTCTGTGTGTCAAAAAAGTTCATTCTGTGAGTAAGAGTGGGAAAGTGACAAACATGAGTGAATTCTCACTATATGACTGAATTGGTGTGAATATGCTGCTATCTCTGGAAGGAAGCGAGCTAGAGCGCTGAAACTGTGGCTATACGCACTTTCATGAAAACACACTTCTTTGAGGTTTTAAGTTCAGAACGTGAATCTGTGCATGTTTCTGGCTCGGGAACTGCTTCAGATCACTTTGCAATGCATATCTGCTATTGATTGGTCCTTTGGGCATGTATTGCCTTTGGGAAGTGAACACAAGCTTCTGAAGTGAAAATATCTACTTTTTATAAAACTTTCTTTTTTTTTAGTTCTGTGTGTCAAAAATGTTCATTCTGTGAGTAACAGTGGGAAAGTGACAAACATGAGTGAATTGTCACTATATGACTGAATTGGAGTGAATTTGCTGCTATCTCTGTAAGGAAACGAGCTAGAGCGCTGAAACTGAGGCTATACGCACTTTCATGAAGACACGCTTCTTTGAGGTTTTGAGCTCAGAACGTGAATCTGTGCGTTTCTGGCCTGGGAATTGCTTCAGATCACTGTGCTATGCATATATGGTATCGATTGGTGCAATGTGCATGTCTTGCCATAGGGAAGTGAATATAAGCTTCTGAATTTAAAATATTCACTTTTTAAAAAACTTTCTTTTTTTTAGTTCTGTGTGTCAAAAAAGTTCATTCTGTGAGTAACAGTGGGAAAGTGAGAAACATGAGTGAATTCTCACTATATGACTGAATTGGAGTGAATATTGCTATCTCTGTTAGGAAGCGAGCTAGAGCGCTGAAACTGTGTCTATACGTTTAAGCTCGGAACGTGAATCTGTGCATGCTTCTGGCCTGGGAACTGCTTCAGATCACTGTGGAATGCATATATAGTATCAATTGGTGCAATGTGTTTGTCTTGTCATAGGGAAGATAATATAAGCTTCTGAAGTGAAAATATCCACATTTTAAAAAACTTTCTTTTTTTTTAGTTCTGTGTGTCAAAAATGTTCATTCTGTGAGTAACAGTGGGAAAGTGACAAACATGAGTGAATTGTCACGATATGACTGAATTGGAGTAAATTTGCTGCTATCTCCGCCAGGAAGCGAGCTAGAGCGCTGAAACTGTGGCTATACGCACTTTCATGAAAACACGCTTCTTTGAGGTTTTAAGCTCGGAACATGAATCTGTGCATGTTTCTGGCCTGGGAACTGCTTCAGATCACTGTGGAATGCATATATAGTATCACTTGGTGCAATGTGCTTGTCTTGTCATAGGGAAATGAATATAAGCTTCTGAAGTGAAAATATCCACTTTTTAAAAAACTTTCTTTTTTTTTAGTTCTGTGTGTCAATAATGTTCATTCTGTGAGTAACAGTGGGAAAGTGACAAACATGAGTGAATTGTCACTATATGACTGAATTGGAGTGAATTTGCTGCTTTCTCTGTAAGGAAACGAGCTAGAGCGCTGAAACTGAGGCTATACGCACTTTCATGAAAACACGCTTCTTTGAGGTTTTAAGCTCGGAACGTGAATCTGTGCATGTTTCTGGCCTGGGAATTGCTTCAGATCACTGTGCTATGCATATATGGTATCGATTGGTGCAATGTGCATGTCTGGCCAAAGGGAAGTGAATATAAGCTTCTGAAGTGAAAATATCCACTTTTTAAAAAACTTTCTTTTTTTTAGTTCTGTGTGTCAAAAAAGTTCATTCTGTGAGTAAGAGTGGGAAAATGACAAACATGAGTGAATTCTCACTATATGACTGAATTGGTGTGAATATGCTGCTATCTCTGGAAGGAAGCGAGCTAGAGCGCTGAAACTGTGGCTATACGCACTTTCATGAAAACACACTTCTTTGAGGTTTTAAGTTCAGAACGTGAATCTGTGCATGTTTCTGGCTTGGGAACTGCTTCAGATCACTTTGCAATGCATATCTGCTATTGATTGGTCCTTTGGGCATGTATTGCCTTTGGGAAGTGAACACAAGCTTCTGAAGTGAAAATATCTACTTTTTATAAAACTTTCTTTTTTTTTAGTTCTGTGTGTCAAAAATGTTCATTCTGTGAGTAACAGTGGGAAAGTGACAAACATGAGTGAATTGTCACTATATGACTGAATTGGAGTGAATTTGCTGCTATCTCTGTAAGGAAACGAGCTAGAGCGCTGAAACTGAGGCTATACGCACTTTCATGAAAACACGCTTCTTTGAGGTTTTAAGCTCAGAACGTGAATCTGTGCGTTTCTGGCCTGGGAATTGCTTCAGATCACTGTGCTATGCATATATGGTATCGATTGGTGCAATGTGCATGTCTTGCCATGGGGAAGTGAATATAAGCTTCTGAATTTAAAATATTCACTTTTTAAAAAACTTTCTTTTTTTTTAGTTCTGTGTGTCAAAAAAGTTCATTCTGTGAGTAACAGTGGGAAAGTGAGAAACATGAGTGAATTCTCACTATATGACTGAATTGGAGTGAATATGCTGCTATCTCTGTTAGGAAGCGAGCTAGAGCGCTGAAACTGTGTCTATACGTTTAAGCTCGGAACGTGAATCTGTGCATGCTTCTGGCCTGGGAACTGCTTCAGATCACTGTGGAATGCATATATAGTATCAATTGGTGCAATGTGTTTGTCTTGTCATAGGGAAGATAATATAAGCTTCTGAAGTGAAAATATCCACTTTTTAAAAAACTTTCTTTTTTTTTAGTTCTGTGTGTCAAAAATGTTCATTCTGTGAGTAACAGTGGGAAAGTGACAAACATGAGTGAATTGTCACGATATGACTGAATTGGAGTAAATTTGCTGCTATCTCCGCCAGGAAGCGAGCTAGAGCGCTGAAACTGTGGCTATACGCACTTTCATGAAAACACGCTTCTTTGAGGTTTTAAGCTCGGAACGTGAATCTGTGCATGTTTCTGGCCTGGGAAATGCTTCAGATCACTGTGGAATGCATATGTAGTATCACTTGGTGCAATGTGCTTGTCTTGTCATAGGGAAGTGAATATAAGCTTCTGAAGTGAAAATATCCACTTTTTAAAAAACTTTCTTTTTTTTTAGTTGTGTGTGTCAAAAATGTTCATTCTGTGAGTAACAGTGTGAAAGTGACAAACATGAGTGAATTGTCACGATATGACTGAATTGGAGTAAATTTGCTGCTATCTCCGCCAGGAAGCGAGCTAGAGCGCTGTAACTGTGGCTATACGCAATTTCATGAAAACATGCTTCCTTGAGGTTTTAAGCTCAGAACGTGAATCTGTGCATGTTTCTGGCCTGGGAACTGCTTCAGATCACTGTGGAAAGCATATATGGTATCGAATGGTTATTTGTGCATGTATTGCCATTGGGAAGTCAATATAAGCTTCTGAAGTGAATATATCCACTTTTTAAAAAACTTTCTTTTTTTTTAGTTCTGTGTGTCAATAATGTTCATTCTGTGAGTAACAGTGGAAAAGTAACAGTCATGAGTGAATTGTCACGATATGACTGAATTGGAGTAAATTTGCTGCTATCTCCGCCAGGAAGCGAGCTAGAGCGCTGAAACTGTGGCTATACGCACTTTCATGAAAACACGCTTCTTTGAGGTTTTAAGCTCAGAACGTGAATCTGTGCATGTTTCTGGCCTGGGAATTGCTTCAGATCACTGTGCTATGCATATATGGTATCGATTGGTGCAATGTGCATGTCTGGCCAAAGGGAAGTGAATATAAGCTTCTGAAGTGAAAATATCCACTTTTTAAAAAACTTTCTTTTTTTTTAGTTCTGTGTGTCAAAAAAGTTCATTCTGTGAGTAAGAGTGGGAAAGTGACAAACATGAGTGAATTCTCACTATATGACTGAATTGGTGTGAATATGCTGCTATCTCTGGAAGGAAGCGAGCTAGAGCGCTGAAACTGTGGCTATACGCACTTTCATGAAAACACACGTCTTTGAGGTTTTAAGTTCAGAACGTGAATCTGTGCATGTTTCTGGCTTGGGAACTGCTTCAGATCACTTTGCAATGCATATCTGCTATTGATTGGTCCTTTGGGCATGTATTGCCTTTGGGAAGTGAACACAAGCTTCTGAAGTGAAAATATCTACTTTTTATAAAACTTTCTTTTTTTTTAGTTCTGTGTGTCAAAAATGTTCATTCTGTGAGTAACAGTGGGAAAGTGACAAACATGAGTGAATTGTCACTATATGACTGAATTGGAGTGAATTTGCTGCTATCTCTGTAAGGAAACGAGCTAGAGCGCTGAAACTGAGGCTATACGCACTTTCATGAAAACACGCTTCTTTGAGGTTTTAAGCTCAGAACGTGAATCTGTGCGTTACTGGCCTTGGAATTGCTTCAGATCACTGTGCTATGCATATATGGTATCGATTGGTGCAATGTGCATGTCTGGCCAAAGGGAAGTGAATATAAGCTTCTGAAGTGAAAATATCCACTTTTTAAAAAACTTTCTTTTTTTTTAGTTCTGTGTGTCAAAAAAGTTCATTCTGTGAGTAAGAGTGGGAAAGTGACAAACATGAGTGAATTCTCACTATATGACTGAATTGGTGTGAATATGCTGCTATCTCTGGAAGGAAGCGAGCTAGAGCGCTGAAACTGTGGCTATACGCACTTTCATGAAAACACACGTCTTTGAGGTTTTAAGTTCAGAACGTGAATCTGTGCATGTTTCTGGCTTGGGAACTGCTTCAGATCACTTTGCAATGCATATCTGCTATTGATTGGTCCTTTGGGCATGTATTGCCTTTGGGAAGTGAACACAAGCTTCTGAAGTGAAAATATCTACTTTTTATAAAACTTTCTTTTTTTTTAGTTCTGTGTGTCAAAAATGTTCATTCTGTGAGTAACAGTGGGAAAGTGACAAACATGAGTGAATTGTCACTATATGACTGAATTGGAGTGAATTTGCTGCTATCTCTGTAAGGAAACGAGCTAGAGCGCTGAAACTGAGGCTATACGCACTTTCATGAAAACACGCTTCTTTGAGGTTTTAAGCTCAGAACGTGAATCTGTGCGTTACTGGCCTTGGAATTGCTTCAGATCACTGTGCTATGCATATATGGTATCGATTGGTGCAATGTCCATGTCTTGCCATAGGGAAGTGAATATAAGCTTCTGAATTTAAAATATTCACTTTTTAAAAAACTTTCTTTTTTTTTTAGTTCTGTGTGTCAAAAAAGTTCATTCTGTGAGTAACAGTGGGAAAGTGAGAAACATGAGTGAATTCTCACTATATGACTGAATTGGAGTGAATATGCTGCTATCTCTGTTAGGAAGCGAGCTAGAGCGCTGAAACTGTGTCTATACGTTTAAGCTCGGAACGTGAATCTGTGCATGCTTCTGGCCTGGGAACTGCTTCAGATCACTGTGGAATGCATATATAGTATCAATTGGTGCAATGTGTTTGTCTTGTCATAGGGAAGATAATATAAGCTTCTGAAGTGAAAATATCCACATTTTAAAAAACTTTCTTTTTTTTTAGTTCTGTGTGTCAAAAATGTTCATTCTGTGAGTAACAGTGGGAAAGTGACAAACATGAGTGAATTGTCACGATATGACTGATTTGGAGTAAATTTGATGCTATCTCCGGCAGGAAGCGAGCTAGAGCGCTGAAACTCTGGCTATACGCACTTTCATGAAAACACGCTTCTTTGAGGTTTTAAGCTCAGAACTTGAATCTGTGCAAGTTTCTGGCCTGGGAACTGCTTCAGATCACTGTGGAATGCATATATGGTATCAATTGGTGCAATGTGCTTGTCTTGTCATAGAGAAGTGAATAGAAGCTTCTGAAGTGAAAATATCTACTTTTTATAAAACTTTCTTTTTTTTTAGTTCTGTGTGTCAAAAATGTTCATTCTGTGAGTAACAGTGGGAAAGTGACAAACATGAGTGAATTGTCACTATATGACTGAATTGGAGTGAATTTGCTGCTATCTCTGTAAGGAAACGAGCTAGAGCGCTGAAACTGAGGCTATACGCACTTTCATAAAAACACGCTTCTTTGAGGTTTTAAGCTCAGAACGTGAATCTGTGCGTTTCTGGCCTGGGAATTGCTTCAGATCACTGTGCTATGCATATATGGTATCGATTGGTGCAATGTGCATGTCTTGCCATAGGGAAGTGAATATAAGCTTCTGAATTTAAAATATTCACTTTTTAAAAAACTTTCTTTTTTTATAGTTCTGTGTGTCAAAAAAGTTCATTCTGTGAGTAACAGTGGGAAAGTGAGAAACATGAGTGAATTCTCACTATATGACTGAATTGGAGTGAATATGCTGCTATCTCTGTTAGGAAGCGAGCTAGAGCGCTGAAACTGTGTCTATACGTTTAAGCTCGGAACGTGAATCTGTGCATGCTTCTGGCCTGGGAACTGCTTCAGATCACTGTGGAATGCATATATAGTATCAATTGGTGCAATGTGTTTGTCTTGTCATAGGGAAGATAATATAAGCTTCTGAAGGGAAAATATCCACATTTTAAAAAACTTTCTTTTTTTTTAGTTCTGTGTGTCAAAAATGTTCATTCTGTGAGTAACAGTGGGAAAGTGACAAACATGAGTGAATTGTCACGATATGACTGAATTGGAGTAAATTTGCTGCTATCTCCGCCAGGAAGCGAGCTAGAGCGCTGAAACTGTGGCTATACGCACTTTCATGAAAACACGCTTCTTTGAGGTTTTAAGCTCGGAACGTGAATCTGTGCATGTTTCTGGCCTGGGAACTGCTTCAGATCACTGTGGAAAGCATATATGGTATCGAATGGTCCTTTGTGCATGTATTGCCATTGGGAAGTGAATATAAGCTTCTGAAGTGAATATATCCACTTTTTAAAAAACTTTCTTTTTTTTTTAGTTCTGTGTCAAAAATGTTCATTCTGTGAGTAACAGTGGAAAAGTAACAGTCATGAGTGAATTGTCACGATATGACTGAATTGGAGTAAATTTGCTGCTATCTCCGCCAGGAAGCGAGCTAGAGCCCTGAAACTGTGGCTATACGCACTTTCTTGAAAACACACTTCTTTGAGGTTTTAATCTCGGAACGTGAATCTGTGCATGCTTCTGGCCTGGGAACTGCTTCAGATCACTGTGGAATGCATATATGGTATCAATTGGTGCAATGTGCTTGTCTTGTCATTGGGAAGTGAATATAAGCTTCTGAAGTGAAAATATCCACTTTTTAAAAAACTTTCTTTTTTTTTAGTTCTGTGTGTCAAATATGTTCATTCTGTGAGTAACAGTGGAAAAAAAACAGGCATGAGTGAATTGTCACGATATGACTGATTTGGAGTAAATTTGATGCTATCTCCGGCAGGAAGCGAGCTAGAGCGCTGAAACTCTGGCTATACGCACTTTCATAAAAACACGCTTCTTTGAGGTTTTAAGCTCAGAACTTGAATCTGTGCAAGTTTCTGGCCTGGGAACTGCTTCAGATCACTGTGGAATGCATATATGGTATCAATTGGTGCAATGTGCTTGTCTTGTCATAGAGAAGTGAATAGAAGCTTCTGAAGTGAAAATATCCACTTTTAAAAAAACTTTCTTTTTTTAGTTCTGTGTGTCAAAAATGTTCATTCTGTGAGTAACAGTGGGAAAGTGACAAACATGAGTGAATTGTCACGATATGACTGAATTGGAGTACATTTGCTGCTATCTCCGCCAGGAAGCGAGCTAGAGCGCTGAAACTGTGGCTATACGCACTTTCATGAAAACACGCTTCTTTGAGGTTTTAAGCTCAGAACGTGAATCTGTGCATGTTTCTGGCCTGGGAATTGCTTCAGATCACTGTGCTATGCATATATGGTATCGATTGGTGCAATGTGCATGTCTGGCCAAAGGGAAGTGAATATAAGCTTCTGAAGTGAAAATATCCACTTTTTAAAAAACTTTCTTTTTTTTAGTTCTGTGTGTCAAAAAAGTTCATTCTGTGAGTAAGAGTGGGAAAGTGACGAACATGAGTGAATTCTCACTATATGACTGAATTGGTGTGAATATGCTGCTATCTCTGGAAGGAAGCGAGCTAGAGCGCTGAAACTGTGGCTATACGCACTTTCATGAAAACACACTTCTTTGAGGTTTTAAGTTCAGAACGTGAATCTGTGCATGTTTCTGGCTTGGGAACTGCTTCAGATCACTTTGCAATGCATATCTGCTATTGATTGGTCCTTTGGGCATGTATTGCCTTTGGGAAGTGAACACAAGCTTCTGAAGTGAAAATATCTACTTTTTATAAAACTTTCTTTTTTTTTAGTTCTGTGTGTCAAAAATGTTCATTCTGTGAGTAACAGTGGGAAAGTGACAAACATGAGTGAATTGTCACTATATGACTGAATTGGAGTGAATTTGCTGCTATCTCTGTAAGGAAACGAGCTAGAGCGCTGAAACTGAGGCTATACGCACTTTCATGAAAACACGCTTCTTTGAGGTTTTAAGCTCAGAACGTGAATCTGTGCGTTTCTGGCCTGGGAATTGCTTCAGATCACTGTGCTATGCATATGTGGTATCGATTGGTGCAATGTGCATGTCTTGCCATAGGGAAGTGAATATAAGCTTCTGAATTTAAAATATTCACTTTTTAAAAAACTTTCTTTTTTTTTAGTTCTGTGTGTCAAAAAAGTTCATTCTGTGGGTAACAGTGGGAAAGTGAGAAACATGAGTGAATTCTCACTATATGACTGAATTGGAGTGAATATGCTGCTATCTCTGTTAGGAAGCGAGCTAGAGCGCTGAAACTGTGTCTATACGTTTAAGCTCGGAACGTGAATCTGTGCATGCTTCTGGCCTGGGAACTGCTTCAGATCACTGTGGAATGCATATATAGTATCAATTGGGGCAATGTGTTTGTCTTGTCATAGGGAAGATAATATAAGCTTCTGAAGTGAAAATATCCACATTTTAAAAAACTTTCTTTTTTTTTAGTTCTGTGTGTCAAAAATGTTCATTCTGTGAGTAACAGTGGGAAAGTGACAAACATGAGTGAATTGTCACGATATGACTGAATTGGAGTAAATTTGCTTCCATCTCCGCCAGGAAGCGAGCTAGAGCGCTGAAACTGTGGCTATACGCACTTTCATGAAAACACGCTTTGAGGTTTTAAGCTCGGAACGTGAATCTGTGCATGTTTCTGGCCTGGGAACTGCTTCAGATCACTGTGGAATGCATATATAGTATCCCTTGGTGCAATGTGCTTGTCTTGTCATAGGGAAGTGAATATAAGCTTCTGAAGTGAAAATATCCACTTTTTAAAAAACTTTCTTTTTTTTTAGTTCTGTGTGTCAAAAATGTTCATTCTGTGAGTAACAGTGTGAAAGTGACAAACATGAGTGAATTGTCACGATATGACTGAATTGGAGTAAATTTGCTGCTATCTCCGTCAGGAAGCGAGCTAGAGCGCTGTAACTGTGGCTATACGCAATTTCATGAAAACACGCTTCCTTGAGGTTTTAAGCTCAGAACGTGAATCTGTGCATGTTTCTGGCCTGGGAACTGCTTCAGATCACTGTGGAAAGCATATATGGTATCGAATGGTTATTTGTGCATGTATTGCCATTGGGAAGTGAATATAAGCTTCTGAAGTGAATATATCCACTTTTTAAAGAACTTTCTTTTTTTTTAGTTCTGTGTGTCAATAATGTTCATTCTGTGAGTAACAGTGGAAAAGTAACAGTCATGAGTGAATTGTCACGATATGACTGAATTGGAGTAAATTTGCTGCTATCTCCGCCAGGAAGCGAGCTAGAGCGCTAAAACTGTGGCTATACGCACTTTCATGAAAACACGCTTCTTTGAGGTTTTAAGCTCAGAACGTGAATCTGTGCATGTTTCTGGCCTGGGAATTGCTTCAGATCACTGTGCTATGCATATATGGTATCGATTGGTGCAATGTGCATGTCTGGCCAAAGGGAAGTGAATATAAGCTTCTGAAGTGAAAATATCCACTTTTTAAAAAACTTTCTTTTTTTTAGTTCTGTGTGTCAAAAAAGTTCATTCTGTGAGTAAGAGTGGGAAAGTGACAAACATGAGTGAATTCTCACTATATGACTGAATTGGTGTGAATATGCTGCTATCTCTGGAAGGAAGCGAGCTAGAGCGCTGAAACTGTGGCTATACGCACTTTCATGAAAACACACTTCTTTGAGGTTTTAAGTTCAGAACGTGAATCTGTGCATGTTTCTGGCTCGGGAACTGCTTCAGATCACTTTGCAATGCATATCTGCTATTGATTGGTCCTTTGGGCATGTATTGCCTTTGGGAAGTGAACACAAGCTTCTGAAGTGAAAATATCTACTTTTTATAAAACTTTCTTTTTTTTTAGTTCTGTGTGTCAAAAATGTTCATTCTGTGAGTAACAGTGGGAAAGTGACAAACATGAGTGAATTGTCACTATATGACTGAATTGGAGTGAATTTGCTGCTATCTCTGTAAGGAAACGAGCTAGAGCGCTGAAACTGAGGCTATACGCACTTTCATGAAGACACGCTTCTTTGAGGTTTTGAGCTCAGAACGTGAATCTGTGCGTTTCTGGCCTGGGAATTGCTTCAGATCACTGTGCTATGCATATATGGTATCGATTGGTGCAATGTGCATGTCTTGCCATAGGGAAGTGAATATAAGCTTCTGAATTTAAAATATTCACTTTTTAAAAAACTTTCTTTTTTTTAGTTCTGTGTGTCAAAAAAGTTCATTCTGTGAGTAACAGTGGGAAAGTGAGAAACATGAGTGAATTCTCACTATATGACTGAATTGGAGTGAATATTGCTATCTCTGTTAGGAAGCGAGCTAGAGCGCTGAAACTGTGTCTATACGTTTAAGCTCGGAACGTGAATCTGTGCATGCTTCTGGCCTGGGAACTGCTTCAGATCACTGTGGAATGCATATATAGTATCAATTGGTGCAATGTGTTTGTCTTGTCATAGGGAAGATAATATAAGCTTCTGAAGTGAAAATATCCACATTTTAAAAAACTTTCTTTTTTTTTAGTTCTGTGTGTCAAAAATGTTCATTCTGTGAGTAACAGTGGGAAAGTGACAAACATGAGTGAATTGTCACGATATGACTGAATTGGAGTAAATTTGCTGCTATCTCCGCCAGGAAGCGAGCTAGAGCGCTGAAACTGTGGCTATACGCACTTTCATGAAAACACGCTTCTTTGAGGTTTTAAGCTCGGAACGTGAATCTGTGCATGTTTCTGGCCTGGGAACTGCTTCAGATCACTGTGGAATGCATATATAGTATCACTTGGTGCAATGTGCTTGTCTTGTCATAGGGAAATGAATATAAGCTTCTGAAGTGAAAATATCCACTTTTTAAAAAACTTTCTTTTTTTTTAGTTCTGTGTGTCAATAATGTTCATTCTGTGAGTAACAGTGGGAAAGTGACAAACATGAGTGAATTGTCACTATATGACTGAATTGGAGTGAATTTGCTGCTTTCTCTGTAAGGAAACGAGCTAGAGCGCTGAAACTGAGGCTATACGCACTTTCATGAAAACACGCTTCTTTGAGGTTTTAAGCTCGAAACGTGAATCTGTGCATGTTTCTGGCCTGGGAATTGCTTCAGATCACTGTGCTATGCATATATGGTATCGATTGGTGCAATGTGCATGTCTGGCCAAAGGGAAGTGAATATAAGCTTCTGAAGTGAAAATATCCACTTTTTAAAAAACTTTCTTTTTTTTAGTTCTGTGTGTCAAAAAAGTTCATTCTGTGAGTAAGAGTGGGAAAGTGACAAACATGAGTGAATTCTCACTATATGACTGAATTGGTGTGAATATGCTGCTATCTCTGGAAGGAAGCGAGCTAGAGCGCTGAAACTGTGGCTATACGCACTTTCATGAAAACACACTTCTTTGAGGTTTTAAGTTCAGAACGTGAATCTGTGCATGTTTCTGGCTTGGGAACTGCTTCAGATCACTTTGCAATGCATATCTGCTATTGATTGGTCCTTTGGGCATGTATTGCCTTTGGGAAGTGAACACAAGCTTCTGAAGTGAAAATATCTACTTTTTATAAAACTTTCTTTTTTTTTAGTTCTGTGTGTCAAAAATGTTCATTCTGTGAGTAACAGTGGGAAAGTGACAAACATGAGTGAATTGTCACTATATGACTGAATTGGAGTGAATTTGCTGCTATCTCTGTAAGGAAACGAGCTAGAGCGCTGAAACTGAGGCTATACGCACTTTCATGAAAACACGCTTCTTTGAGGTTTTAAGCTCAGAACGTGAATCTGTGCGTTTCTGGCCTGGGAATTGCTTCAGATCACTGTGCTATGCATATATGGTATCGATTGGTGCAATGTGCATGTCTTGCCATAGGGAAGTGAATATAAGCTTCTGAATTTAAAATATTCACTTTTTAAAAAACTTTCTTTTTTTTTAGTTCTGTGTGTCAAAAAAGTTCATTCTGTGAGTAACAGTGGGAAAGTGAGAAACATGAGTGAATTCTCACTATATGACTGAATTGGAGTGAATATGCTGCTATCTCTGTTAGGAAGCGAGCTAGAGCGCTGAAACTGTGTCTATACGTTTAAGCTCGGAACGTGAATCTGTGCATGCTTCTGGCCTGGGAACTGCTTCAGATCACTGTGGAATGCATATATAGTATCAATTGGTGCAATGTGTTTGTCTTGTCATAGGGAAGATAATATAAGCTTCTGAAGTGAAAATATCCACTTTTTAAAAAGCTTTCTTTTTTTTTAGTTCTGTGTGTCAAAAATGTTCATTCTGTGAGTAACAGTGGGAAAGTGACAAACATGAGTGAATTGTCACGATATGACTGAATTGGAGTAAATTTGCTGCTATCTCCGCCAGGAAGCGAGCTAGAGCGCTGAAACTGTGGCTATACGCACTTTCATGAAAACACGCTTCTTTGAGGTTTTAAGCTCGGAACGTGAATCTGTGCATGTTTCTGGCCTGGGAAATGCTTCAGATCACTGTGGAATGCATATATAGTATCACTTGGTGCAATGTGCTTGTCTTGTCATAGGGAAGTGAATATAAGCTTCTGAAGTGAAAATATCCACTTTTTAAAAAACTTTCTTTTTTTTTAGTTGTGTGTGTCAAAAATGTTCATTCTGTGAGTAACAGTGTGAAAGTGACAAACATGAGTGAATTGTCACGATATGACTGAATTGGAGTAAATTTGCTGCTATCTCCGCCAGGAAGCGAGCTAGAGCGCTGTAACTGTGGCTATACGCAATTTCATGAAAACATGCTTCCTTGAGGTTTTAAGCTCAGAACGTGAATCTGTGCATGTTTCTGGCCTGGGAACTGCTTCAGATCACTGTGGAAAGCATATATGGTATCGAATGGTTATTTGTGCATGTATTGCCATTGGGAAGTCAATATAAGCTTCTGAAGTGAATATATCCACTTTTTAAAAAACTTTCTTTTTTTTTAGTTCTGTGTGTCAATAATGTTCATTCTGTGAGTAACAGTGGAAAAGTAACAGTCATGAGTGAATTGTCACGATATGACTGAATTGGAGTAAATTTGCTGCTATCTCCGCCAGGAAGCGAGCTAGAGCGCTGAAACTGTGGCTATACGCACTTTCATGAAAACACGCTTCTTTGAGGTTTTAAGCTCAGAACGTGAATCTGTGCATGTTTCTGGCCTGGGAATTGCTTCAGATCACTGTGCTATGCATATATGGTATCGATTGGTGCAATGTGCATGTCTGGCCAAAGGGAAGTGAATATAAGCTTCTGAAGTGAAAATATCCACTTTTTAAAAAACTTTCTTTTTTTTTAGTTCTGTGTGTCAAAAAAGTTCATTCTGTGAGTAAGAGTGGGAAAGTGACAAACATGAGTGAATTCTCACTATATGACTGAATTGGTGTGAATATGCTGCTATCTCTGGAAGGAAGCGAGCTAGAGCGCTGAAACTGTGGCTATACGCACTTTCATGAAAACACACGTCTTTGAGGTTTTAAGTTCAGAACGTGAATCTGTGCATGTTTCTGGCTTGGGAACTGCTTCAGATCACTTTGCAATGCATATCTGCTATTGATTGGTCCTTTGGGCATGTATTGCCTTTGGGAAGTGAACACAAGCTTCTGAAGTGAAAATATCTACTTTTTATAAAACTTTCTTTTTTTTTAGTTCTGTGTGTCAAAAATGTTCATTCTGTGAGTAACAGTGGGAAAGTGACAAACATGAGTGAATTGTCACTATATGACTGAATTGGAGTGAATTTGCTGCTATCTCTGTAAGGAAACGAGCTAGAGCGCTGAAACTGAGGCTATACGCACTTTCATGAAAACACGCTTCTTTGAGGTTTTAAGCTCAGAACGTGAATCTGTGCGTTACTGGCCTTGGAATTGCTTCAGATCACTGTGCTATGCATATATGGTATCGATTGGTGCAATGTCCATGTCTTGCCATAGGGAAGTGAATATAAGCTTCTGAATTTAAAATATTCACTTTTTAAAAAACTTTCTTTTTTTTTTAGTTCTGTGTGTCAAAAAAGTTCATTCTGTGAGTAACAGTGGGAAAGTGAGAAACATGAGTGAATTCTCACTATATGACTGAATTGGAGTGAATATGCTGCTATCTCTGTTAGGAAGCGAGCTAGAGCGCTGAAACTGTGTCTATACGTTTAAGCTCGGAACGTGAATCTGTGCATGCTTCTGGCCTGGGAACTGCTTCAGATCACTGTGGAATGCATATATAGTATCAATTGGTGCAATGTGTTTGTCTTGTCATAGGGAAGATAATATAAGCTTCTGAAGTGAAAATATCCACATTTTAAAAAACTTTCTTTTTTTTTAGTTCTGTGTGTCAAAAATGTTCATTCTGTGAGTAACAGTGGGAAAGTGACAAACATGAGTGAATTGTCACGATATGACTGAATTGGAGTAAATTTGCTGCTATCTCCGCCAGGAAGCGAGCTAGAGCGCTGAAACTGTGGCTATACGCACTTTCATGAAAACACGCTTCTTTGAGGTTTTAAGCTCGGAACGTGAATCTGTGCATGTTTCTGGCCTGGGAACTGCTTCAGATCACTGTGGAATGCATATATAGTATCACTTGGTGCAATGTGCTTGTCTTGTCATAGGGAAGTGAATATAAGCTTCTGAAGTGAAAATATCCACTTTTTAAAAAACTTTCTTTTTTTTTTAGTTCTGTGTGTCAAAAATGTTCATTCTGTGAGTAACAGTGTGAAAGTGACAAACATGAGTGAATTGTCACGATATGACTGAATTGGAGTAAATTTGCTGCTATCTCCGCCAGGAAGCGAGCTAGAGCGCTGTAACTGTGGCTATACGCAATTTCATGAAAACACGCTTCCTTGAGGTTTTAAGCTCAGAACGTGAATCTGTGCATGTTTCTGGCCTGGGAACTGCTTCAGATCACTGTGGAAAGCATATATGGTATCGAATGGTTATTTGTGCATGTATTGCCATTGGGAAGTGAATATAAGCTTCTGAAGTGAATATATCCACTTTTTAAAAAACTTTCTTTTTTTTTAGTTCTGTGTGTCAATAATGTTCATTCTGTGAGTAACAGTGGAAAAGTAACAGTCATGAGTGAATTGTCACGATATGACTGAATTGGAGTAAATTTGCTGCTATCTCCGCCAGGAAGCGAGCTAGAGCGCTGAAACTGTGGCTATACGCACTTTCATGAAAACACGCTTCTTTGAGGTTTTAAGCTCAGAACGTGAATCTGTGCATGTTTCTGGCCTGGGAATTGCTTCAGATCACTGTGCTATGCATATATGGTATCGATTGGTGCAATGTGCATGTCTGGCCAAAGGGAAGTGAATATAAGCTTCTGAAGTGAAAATATCCACTTTTTAAAAAACTTTCTTTTTTTAGTTCTGTGTGTCAAAAAAGTTCATTCTGTGAGTAAGAGTGGGAAAGTGACAAACATGAGTGAATTCTCACTATATGACTGAATTGGTGTGAATATGCTGCTATCTCTGGAAGGAAGCGAGCTAGAGCGCTGAAACTGTGGCTATACGCACTTTCATGAAAACACACTTCTTTGAGGTTTTAAGTTCAGAACGTGAATCTGTGCATGTTTCTGGCTTGGGAACTGCTTCAGATCACTTTGCAATGCATATCTGCTATTGATTGGTCCTTTGGGCATGTATTGCCTTTGGGAAGTGAACACAAGCTTCTGAAGTGAAAATATCTACTTTTTATAAAACTTTCTTTTTTTATAGTTCTGTGTGTCAAAAATGTTCATTCTGTGAGTAACAGTGGGAAAGTGACAAACATGAGTGAATTGTCACTTTATGACTGAATTGGAGTGAATTTGCTGCTATCTCTGTAAGGAAACGAGCTAGAGCGCTGAAACTGAGGCTATACGCACTTTCATGAAAACACGCTTCTTTGAGGTTTTGAGCTCAGAACGTGAATCTGTGCGTTTCTGGCCTGGGAATTGCTTCAGATCACTGTGCTATGCATATATGGTATCGATTGGTGCAATGTGCATGTCTTGCCATAGGGAAGTGAATATAAGCTTCTGAATTTAAAATATTCACTTTTTAAAAAACTTTCTTTTTTTTTAGTTCTGTGTGTCAAAAAAGTTAATTCTGTGAGTAACAGTGGGAAAGTGAGAAACATGAGTGAATTCTCACTATATGACTGAATTGGAGTGAATATGCTGCTATCTCTGTTAGGAAGCGAGCTAGAGCGCTGAAACTGTGTCTATACGTTTAAGCTCGGAACGTGAATCTGTGCATGCTTCTGGCCTGGGAACTGCTTCAGATCACTGTGGAATGCATATATAGTATCACTTGGTGCAATGTGCTTGTCTTGTCATAGGGAAGTGAATATAAGCTTCTGAAGTGAAAATATCCACTTTTTAAAAAACTTTCTTTTTTTTTAGTTCTGTGTGTCAAAAATGTTCATTCTGTGAGTAACAGTGTGAAAGTGACAAACATGAGTGAATTGTCACGATATGACTGAATTGGAGTAAATTTGCTGCTATCTCCGCCAGGAAGCGAGCTAGAGCGCTGAAACTGTGGCTATACGCACTTTCATGAAAACACGCTTCTTTGAGGTTTTAAGCTCGGAACGTGAATCTGTGCATGTTTCTGGCCTGGGAACTGCTTCAGATCACTGTGGAATGCATATATTGTATCACTTGGTGCAATGTGCTTGTCTTGTCATAGGGAAGTGAATATAAGCTTCTGAAGTGAAAATATCCACTTTTTAAAAAACTTTCTTTTTTTTTAGTTCTGTGTGTCAAAAATGTTCATTCTGTGAGTAACAGTGTGAAAGTGACAAACATGAGTGAATTGTCACGATATGACTGAATTGGAGTAAATTTGCTGCTATCTCCGCCAGGAAGCGAGCTAGAGCGCTGTAACTGTGGCTATACGCAATTTCATGAAAACACGCTTCCTTGAGGTTTTAAGCTCAGAACGTGAATCTGTGCATGTTTCTGGCCTGGGAACTGCTTCAGATCACTGTGGAAAGCATATATGGTATCGAATGGTTATTTGTGCATGTATTGCCATTGGGAAGTGAATATAAGCTTCTGAAGTGAATATATCCACTTTTTAAAAAACTTTCTTTTTTTTTAGTACTGTGTGTCAATAATGTTCATTCTGTGAGTAACAGTGGAAAAGTAACAGTCATGAGTGAATTGTCACGATATGACTGAATTGGAGTAAATTTGCTGCTATCTCCGCCAGGAAGCGAGCTAGAGCGCTGAAACTGTGGCTATACGCACTTTCATGAAAACACGCTTCTTTGAGGTTTTAAGCTCAGAAGGTGAATCTGTGCATGTTTCTGGCCTGGGAATTGCTTCAGATCACTGTGCTATGCATATATGGTATCGATTGGTGCAATGTGCATGTCTGGCCAAAGGGAAGTGAATATAAGCTTCTGAAGTGAAAATATCCACTTTTTAAAATACTTTCTTTTTTTTAGTTCTGTGTGTCAAAAAAGTTCATTCTGTGAGTAAGAGTGGGAAAGTGACAAACATGAGTGAATTCTCACTATATGACTGAATTGGTGTGAATATGCTGCTATCTCTGGAAGGAAGCGAGCTAGAGCGCTGAAACTGTGGCTATACGCACTTTCATGAAAACACACGTCTTTGAGGTTTTAAGTTCAGAACGTGAATCTGTGCATGTTTCTGGCTTGGGAACTGCTTCAGATCACTTTGCAATGCATATCTGCTATTGATTGGTCCTTTGGGCATGTATTGCCTTTGGGAAGTGAACACAAGCTTCTGAAGTGAAAATATCTACTTTTTATAAAACTTTCTTTTTTTTTAGTTCTGTGTGTCAAAAATGTTCATTCTGTGAGTAACAGTGGGAAAGTGACAAACATGAGTGAATTGTCACTATATGACTGAATTGGAGTGAATTTGCTGCTATCTCTGTAAGGAAACGAGCTAGAGCGCTGAAACTGAGGCAAAACGCACTTTCATGAAAACACGCTTCTTTGAGGTTTTGAGCTCAGAACGTGAATCTGTGCGTTTCTGGCCTGGGAATTGCTTCAGATCACTGTGCTATGCATATATGGTATCGATTGGTGCAATGTGCATGTCTTGCCATAGGGAAGTGAATATAAGCTTCTGAATTTAAAATATTCACTTTTTAAAAAACTTTCTTTTTTTTTTAGTTCTGTGTGTCAAAAAAGTTCATTCTGTGAGTAACAGTGGGAAAGTGAGAAACATGAGTGAATTCTCACTATATGACTGAATTGGAGTGAATATGCTGCTATCTCTGTTAGGAAGCGAGCTAGAGCGCTGAAACTGTGTCTATACGTTTAAGCTCGGAACGTGAATCTGTGCATGCTTCTGGCCTGGGAACTGCTTCAGATCACTGTGGAATGCATATATAGTTTCAATTGGTGCAATGTGTTTGTCTTGTCATAGGGAAGATAATATAAGCTTCTGAAGTGAAAATATCCACATTTTAAAAAACTTTCTTTTTTTTTAGTTCTGTGTGTCAAAAATGTTCATTCTGTGAGTAACAGTGGGAAAGTGACAAACATGAGTGAATTGTCACGATATGACTGAATTGGAGTAAATTTGCTGCTATCTCCGCCAGGAAGCGAGCTAGAGCGCTGAAACTGTGGCTATACGCACTTTCATGAAAACACGCTTCTTTGAGGTTTTAAGCTCGGAATGTGAATCTGTGCATGTTTCTGGCCTGGGAACTGCTTCAGATCACTGTGGAATGCATATATAGTATCACTTGGTGCAATGTGCTTGTCTTGTCATAGGGAAGTGAATATAAGCTTCTGAAGTGAAAATATCCACTTTTTAAAAAACTTTCTTTTTTTTAGTTCTGTGTGTCAAAAATGTTCATTCTGTGAGTAACAGTGTGAAAGTGACAAACATGAGTGAATTGTCACGATATGACTGAATTGGAGTAAATTTGCTGCTATCTCCGCCAGGAAGCGAGCTAGAGCGCTGTAACTGTGGCTATACGCAATTTCATGAAAACACGCTTCCTTGAGGTTTTAAGCTCAGAACGTGAATCTGTGCATGTTTCTGGCCTGGGAACTGCTTCAGATCACTGTGGAAAGCATATATGGTATCGAATGGTTATTTGTGCATGTATTGCCATTGGGAAGTGAATATAAGCTTCTGAAGTGAATATATCCACTTTTTAAAAAACTTTCTTTTTTTTTAGTTCTGTGTGTCAATAATGTTCATTCTGTGAGTAACAGTGGAAAAGTAACAGTCATGAGTGAATTGTCACGATATGACTGAATTGGAGTAAATTTGCTGCTATCTCCGCCAGGAAGCGAGCTAGAGCGCTGAAACTGTGGCTATACGCACTTTCATGAAAACACGCTTCTTTGAGGTTTTAAGCTTGGATTGTGAATCTGTGCATGCTTCTGGCCTGGGAACTGCTTCAGATCACTGTGGAATGCATATGTGGTATTGATTGGTGCACTGGGCATGTATTGCCATTGGGAAGTGAACACAAGCTTCTGAAGTGAAAATATCTACTTTTTATAAAACTTTCTTTTTTTTTAGTTCTGTGTGTCAAAAATGTTCATTCTGTTAGTAACAGTGGGAAAGTAACAATCATGAATGAATTGTCAGGATATGACTGAATTGGACTAAATTTGATGCTATCTCTGCCAGGAAGCGAGCTAGAGCGCTGAAACTGTGGCTATACGCACTTTCATGAAAACACACTTCTTTGAGGTTTTAAGCTCAGAACGTGAATCTGTGCATGTTTCTGGCTTGGGAACTGCTTCATATCACTTTGCAATGCATATGTGCTATTGATTTGTCCTTTGGGCATGTATTGCCTTTGGGAAGTGAACACAAGCTTCTGAAGTGAAAATATCTACTTTTTATAAAACTTTCTTTTTTTTTCGTTCTGTGTGTCAAAAATGTTCATTCTGTGAGTAACAGTGGGAAAGTGACAAACATGAGTGAATTGTTACTATATGACGGAATTGGAGTTAATATGTTGCTATCTCTGTAAGGAAGCGAGCTAGAGCGCTGAAACTGTGGCTATACGCACTTTCATGAAAACACGTTTTTTTGAGGTTTTAAGCTCGGAACTTGAATCTGTGCATGTTTCTGGCCTGGGAACTGCTTCAGATCACTGTGGAATGCATATATAGTATGAATTGGTGCAATGTCCTTGTCTTGTCATAGGGAAATGAATATAAGCTTCTGAAGTGAAAATATCCACTTTTTAAAAAACTTTCTTTTTTTTTAGTTCTGTGTGTCAATAATGTTCATTCTGTGAGTAACAGTGGAAAAGTAACAGTCATGAGTGAATTGTCACGATATGACTGAATTGGAGTAAATTTTGATGCTATCTCTGTAAGGAAGCGAGCTAGAGCGCTGAAACTGTGGCTTTATGCACTTTCATGAAAACAGGCTTCTTTGAGGTTTTAAGCTTGGATCGTGAATCTGTGCAAGTTTCTGGCCTGGGAACTGCTTCAGATCACTGTGGAATGCATATGTGGTATTGATTGGTGCACTAGGCATGTATTGCCATTGGGAAGTGAACACAAGCTTCTGAAGTGAAAATATCTACTTTTTATAAAACTTTCTTTTTTTTAGTTCTGTGTGTCAAAAATGTTCATTCTGTTAGTAACAGTGGGAAAGTAACAATCATGAGTGAATTGTCAGGATATGACTGAATTGGACTAAATTTGATGCTATCTTTGCCAGGAAGCGAGCTAGAGCGCTGAAACTGTGGCTATACGCACTTTCATGAAAACACACTTCTTTGAGGTTTTAAGCTCAGAACGTGAATCTGTGCATGTTTCTGGCTTGGGAACTGCTTCAGATCACTTTGCAATGCATATGTGCTATTGATTGGTCCTTTGGGCATGTATTGCCTTTGGGAAGTGAAAACAAGCTTCTGAAGAGAAAATATCTACTTTTTAAAAAACTTTCTTTTTTTTTAGTTCTGTGTGTCAAAAATGTTCATTCTGTGAGTAACAGTGGGAAAGTGACAGACATGAGTGAATTGTCACTATATGACTGAATTGGAGTTCATATGCTGCTATCTCTGTAAGGAAGCGAGCTAGAGCGCTGAAACTGTGGCTATACGCACTTTCATGAAAACACGCTTCTTTGAGGTTTTAAGCTCAGAACGTGAATCTGTGCATGTTTCTGGCCTGGGAACTGCTTCAGATCACTGGGCAATGCATATATGGTATCAAATGGTCCTTTGTGCATGTATTGCCATTGGGAAGTGAATATAAGCTTCTGAAGTGAATATATGCACTTTTTAAAAACTTTCTTTTTTTTTTTAGTTCAGAGTGTCAAAAATGTTCATTCTGTGCGTAACTCAGTAGGAAAGTGACAAAAATGAGTGAATTGTCATTATATGACTGAATTGGAGTGAATTTGCTGCTATCTCTGAAAGGAAGCGAGCTAGAGCGCTGAAACTGAGGCTATACGCACTTTCATGAAAACACGCTTCTTTGAGGTTTTAAGCTCAGAACGTGAATCTGTGCGTTTCTGGCCTGGGAATTGCTTCAGATCACTGTGCTATGCATATATGGTATCGATTGTTGCAATGTGCATGTCTTGCCATAGGGAAGTGAATATTAGCTTCTGAAGTGAAAATATCCACTTTTTAAAAAACTTTCTTTTTTTTTAGTTCTGTGTGTCAAAAATGTTCATTCTGTGAGTAACAGTGGGAAAGTGAGAAACATGAGTGAATTCTCACTATATGACTGAATTGGCGTGAATATGCTGCTATCTCTGTTAGGAAGCGAGCTAGAGCGCTGAAACTGTGTCTATACGTTTAAGCTCGGAACGTGAATCTGTGCATGCTTCTGGCCTGGGAACTGCTTCAGATCACTGTGGAATGCATATATAGTATCAATTGGTGCAATGTGTTTGTCTTGTCATAGGGAAGATAATATAAGCTTCTGAAGTGAAAATATCCACATTTTAAAAAACTTTCTTTTTTTTTAGTTCTGTGTGTCAAAAATGTTCATTCTGTGAGTAACAGTGGGAAAGTGACAAACATGAGTGAATTGTCACGATATGACTGAATTGGAGTAAATTTGCTGCTATCTCCGCCAGGAAGCGAGCTAGAGCGCTGAAACTGTGGCTATACGCACTTTCATGAAAACACGCTTCTTTGAGGTTTTCAGCTCGGAACGTGAATCTGTGCATGTTTCTGGCCTGGGAACTGCTTCAGATCACTGTGGAAAGCATATATGGTATCGAATGGTCCTTTGTGCATGTATTGCCATTGGGAAGTGAATATAAGCTTCTGAAGTGAATATATCCACTTTTTAAAAAACTTTCTTTTTTTTTTAGTTCTGTGTCAAAAATGTTCATTCTGTGAGTAACAGTGGAAAAGTAACAGTCATGAGTGAATTGTCTCGATATGACTGAATTGGAGTAAATTTGCTGCTATCTCCGCCAGGAAGCGAGCTAGAGCCCTGAAACTGTGGCTATACGCACTTTCATGAAAACACACTTCTTTGAGGTTTTAATCTCGGAACGTGAATCTGTGCATGCTTCTGGCCTGGGAACTGCTTCAGATCACTGTGGAATGCATATATGGTATCAATTGGTGCAATGTGCTTGTCTTGTCATTGGGAAGTGAATATAAGCTTCTGAAGTGAAAATATCCACTTTTTAAAAAACTTTCTTTTTTTTTAGTTCTGTGTGTCAAATATGTTCATTCTGTGAGTAACAGTGGAAAAAAAACAGGCATGAGTGAATTGTCACGATATGACTGATTTGGAGTAAATTTGATGCTATCTCCGGCAGGAAGCGAGCTAGAGCGCTGAAACTCTGGCTATACGCACTTTCATGAAAACACGCTTCTTTGAGGTTTTAAGCTCAGAACTTGAATCTGTGCAAGTTTCTGGCCTGGGAACTGCTTCAGATCTATGGAATGCATATATGGTATCAATTGGTGCAATGTGCTTGTCTTGTCATAGAGAAGTGAATATAAGCTTCTGAAGTGAAATATCCACTTTTAAAATAACTTTCTTTTTTTAGTTCTGTGTGTCAAAAATGTTCATTCTGTGAGTAACAGTGGGAAAGTGACAAACATGAGTGAATTGTCACGATATGACTGAATTGGAGTACATTTGCTGCTATCTCCGCCAGGAAGCAAGCTAGAGCGCTGTAACTGTGGCTATACGCACTTTCATGAAAACACGCTTCTTTGAGGTTTTAAGCTCAGAACGTGAATCTGTGCATGTTTCTGGCCTGGGAACTGCTTCAGATCACTGTGGAAAGCATATATGGTATCGAATGGTCCTTTGTGCATGTATTGCCATTGGGAAGTGAATATAAGCTTCTGAAGTGAATATATCCACTTTTTAAAAAACTTTCTTTTTTTTTTAGTCCTGTGTCAAAAATGTTCATTCTGTGAGTAACAGTGGAAAAGTAACAGTCATGAGTGAATTGTCACGATATGACTGAATTGGAGTAAATTTGCTGCTATCTCCGCCAGGAAGCGAGCTAGAGCCCTGAAACTGTGGCTATACGCACTTTCATGAAAACACACTTCTTTGAGGTTTTAATCTCGGAACGTGAATCTGTGCATGCTTCTGGCCTGGGAACTGCTTCAGATCACTGTGGAATGCATATATGGTATCAATTGGTGCAATGTGCTTGTCTTGTCATTGGGAAGTGAATATAAGCTTCTGAAGTGAAAATATCCACTTTTTAAAAAACTTTCTTTTTTTTTAGTTCTGTGTGTCAAATATGTTCATTCTGTGAGTACCAGTGGAAAAAAAACAGGCATGAGTGAATTGTCACGATATGACTGAATTGGAGTAAATTTGCTGCTATGTCCGGCAGGAAGCGAGCTAGAGCGCTGAAACTGTGGCTATACGCACTTTCATGAAAACACGCTTCTTTGAGGTTTTAAGCTCAGAACGTGAATCTGTGCATGTTTCTGGCCTGGGAACTGCTTCAGATCACTGTGGAAAGCATATATGGTATCGAATGGTCCTTTGTGCATGTATTGCCATTGGGAAGTGAATATAAGCTTCTGAAGTGAATATATCCACTTTTTAAAAAACTTTCTTCTTTTTTTTAGTCCTGTGTCAAAAATGTTCATTCTGTGAGTAACAGTGGAAAAGTAACAGTCATGAGTGAATTGTCACGATATGACTGAATTGGAGTAAATTTGCTGCTATCTCCGCCAGGAAGCGAGCTAGAGCGCTAAAACTGTGGCTATACGCACTTTCATGAAAACACGCTTCTTTGAGGTTTTAAGCTCAGAAGGTGAATCTGTGCATGTTTCTGGCCTGGGAATTGCTTCAGATCACTGTGCTATGCATGTATGGTATCGATTGGTGCAATGTGCATGTCTGGCCAAAGGGAAGTGAATATAAGCTTCTGAAGTGAAAATATCCACTTTTTAAAAAACTTTTTTTTTTTCTAGTTCTGTGTGTCAAAAAAGTTCATTCTGTGAGTAAGAGTGGGAAAGTGACAAACATGAGTGAATTCTCACTATATGACTGAATTGGTGTGAATATGCTGCTATCTCTGTCAGGAAGCGAGCTAGAGCGCTGAAACTGTGGCTATACGCACTTTCATGAAAACACACTTCTTTGAGGTTTTAAGCTCAGAACGTGAATCTGTGCATGTTTCTGGCTTGGGAACTGCTTCAGATCACTTTGCAATGCATATCTGCTTTTGATTGGTCCTTTGGGCATGTATTGCCTTTGGGAAGTGAACACAAGCTTCTGAAGTGAAAATATCCACTTTTTAAAAAACTTTCTTTTTTTTAGTTCTGTGTGTCAAAAATGTTCATTCTGTGAGTAACAGTGGGAAAGTGACAAACATGAGTGAATTGTCACTATATGACTGAATTGGAGTGAATTTGCTGCTATCTCTGTAAGGAAACGAGCTAGAGCGCTGAAACTGAGGCTATACGCACTTTCATGAAAACACGCTTCTTTGAGGTTTTAAGCTCAGAACGTGAATCTGTGCGTTTCTGGCCTGGGAATTGCTTCAGATCACTGTGCTATGCATATATGGTATCGATTGGTGCAATGTGCATGTCTTGCCATAGGGAAGTGAATATAAGCTTCTGAATTTAAAATATTCACTTTTTAAAAAACTTTCTTTTTTTTTAGTTCTGTGTGTCAAAAATGTTCATTCTGTGAGTAACAGTGGGAAAGTGAGAAACATGAGTGAATTCTCACTATATGACTGAATTGGAGTGAATATGCTGCTATCTCTGTTAGGAAGCGAGCTAGAGCGCTGAAACTGTGTCTATACGTTTAAGCTCGGAACGTGAATCTGTGCATGCTTCTGGCCTGGGAACTGCTTCAGATCACTCTGGAATGCATATATGGTATCAATTGGTGCAATGTGTTTGTCTTGTCATAGGGAAGTTAATATAAGCTTCTGAAGTGAAAATATCCACATTTTAAAAAACTTTCTTTTTTTTTTAGTTCTGTGTGTCAAAAATGTTCATTCTGTGAGTAACAGTGGGAAAGTGACAAACATGAGTGAATTGTCACGATATGACTGAATTGGAGTAAATTTGCTGCTATCTCCACCAGGAAGCGAGCTAGAGCGCTGAAACTGTGGCTATACGCACTTTCATGAAAACACGCTTCTTTGAGGTTTTAAGCTCGGAACGTGAATCTGTGCATGTTTCTGGCCTGGGAACTGCTTCAGATCACTGTGGAATGCATATATAGTATCAATTGGTGCAATGTGCTTGTCTTGTCATAGGGAAGTGAATATAAGCTTCTGAAGTGAAAATATCCACTTTTTAAAAAACTTTCTTTTTTTTTAGTTCTGTGTGTCAAAAATGTTCATTCTGTGAGTAACAGTGTGAAAGTGACAAACATGAGTGAATTGTCACGATATGACTGAATTGGAGTAAATTTGCTGCTATCTCCGCCGGGAAGCAAGCTAGAGCGCTGTAACTAGTGGCTATACGCACTTTCATGAAAACACGCTTCTTTGAGGTTTTAAGCTCAGAACGTGAATCTGTGCATGTTTCTGGCCTGGGAACTGCTTCAGATCACTGTGGAAAGCATATATGGTATCGAATGGTCCTTTGTGCATGTATTGCCATTGGGAAGTGAATATAAGCTTCTGAAGTGAATATATCCACTTTTTAAAAAACTTTCTTTTTTTTTAGTTCTGTGTCAAAAATGTTCATTCTGTGAGTAACCGTGGAAAAGTAACAGTCATGAGTGAATTGTCACGATATTACTGAATTGGAGTAAATTTGCTGCTATCTCTGCCAGGAAGCGAGCTAGAGCCCTGAAACTGTGGCTATACGCACTTTCATGAAAACACACTTCTTTGAGGTTTTAATCTCGGAACGTGAATCTGTGCATGCTTCTGGCCTGGGAACTGCTTCAGATCACTGTGGAATGCATATATGGTATCAATTGGTGCAATGTGCTTGTCTTGTCATTGGGAAGTGAATATAAGCTTCTGAAGTGAATATATCCACTTTTTAAAAAACTTTCTTTTTTTTTAGTTCTGTGTGTCAAATATGTTCATTCTGTGAGTAACAGTGGAAAAAAAACAGGCATGAGTGAATTGTCACGATATGACTGATTTGGAGTAAATTTGATGCTATCTCCGGCAGGAAGCGAGCTAGAGCGCTGAAACTGTGGCTATACGCACTTTCATGAAAACACGCTTCTTTGAGGTTTTAAGCTCAGAACGTGAATCTGTGCAAGTTTCTGGCCTGGGAACTGCTTCAGATCACTGTGGAATGCATATATGGTATCAATTGGTGCAATGTGCTTGTCTTGTCATAGAGAAGTGAATATAAGCTTCTGAAGTGAAAATATCCACTTTTTAAAAAACTTTCTTTTTTTTAGTTCTGTGTGTCGAAAATGTTCATTCTGTGAGTAACATTGGGAAAGTGACAAACATGAGTGAATTGTCACGATATGAATGAATTGGAGTACATTTGCTGCTATCTCCGCCAGGAAGCGACCTAGAGCGCTGAAACTGTGGCTATACGCACTTTCATGAAAACACGCTTCTTTGAGGTTTTAAGCTCAGAACGTGAATCTGTGCATGTTTCTGGCCTGGGAATTGCTTCAGATCACTGTGCTATGCATATAAGGTATCGATTGGTGCAATGTGCATGTCTGGCCAAAGGGAAGTGAATATAAGCTTCTGAAGTGAAAATATCCACTTTTTAAAAAACTTTCTTTTTTTTAGTTCTGTGTGTCGAAAATGTTCATTCTGTGAGTAACAGTGGGAAAGTGACAAACATGAGTGAATTGTCACGATATGACTGAATTGGAGTACATTTGCTGCTATCTCCGCCAGGAAGCGACCTAGAGCGCTGAAACTGTGGCTATACGCACTTTCATGAAAACACGCTTCTTTGAGGTTTTAAGCTCAGAACGTGAATCTGTGCAAGTTTCTGGCCTGGGAACTGCTTCAGATCACTGTGGAATGCATATATGGTATCAATTGGTGCAATGTGCTTGTCTTGTCATAGAGAAGTGAATATAAGCTTCTGCAGTGAAAATATCCACTTTTTAAAAAACTTTCTTTTTTTTAGTTCTGTGTGTCGAAAATGTTCATTCTGTGAGTAACAGTGGGAAAGTGACAAACATGAGTGAATTGTCACGATATGACTGAATTGGAGTAAATTTGCTGCTATCTCCGCCGGGAAGCAAGCTAGAGCGCTGTAACTAGTGGCTATACGCACTTTCATGAATACACGCTTCTTTGAGGTTTTAAGCTCAGAACGTGAATCTGTGCATGTTTCTGGCCTGGGAACTGCTTCAGATCACTGTGGAATGCATATATGGTATCAATTGGTGCAATGTGCTTGTCTTGTCATAGGGAAGTGAATATAAGCTTCTGAAGTGAAAATATCCACTTTTTAAAAATTATATGACTGAATTGGAGTGAATTTGCTGCTATCTCTGTAAGGAAGCGAGCTAGAGCGCTGAAACTGAGGCTATACGCACTTTCAGAACGTGAATCTGTGCATGTTTCTGGCCTGGGAATTGCTCACTGTGGAATGCATATATGGTATCGATTGGTGCAATGTGCATGTCTTGCCATAGGGAAGTGAATATAAGCTTCTGAATTTAAAATATTCACTTTTTAAAAAACTTTCTTTTTGTTTAGTTCTGTGTGTCAAAAATGTTCATTCTGTGAGTAACAGTGGCAAAGTGACAAACATGAGTGAATTGTCATGATATGACTGAATTGGAGTAAATTTGCTGCTATCTCCGCCAGGAAGCGAGCTAGAGCGCTGTAACTGTGGCTATACGCACTTTCATGAAAACACGCTTCTTTGAGGTTTTAAGCTCGGAACGTGAATCTGTGCATGTTTCTGGCCTGGGAACTGCTTCAGATCACTGTGGAATGCATATATAGTATCGAATGGTCCTTTGTGCATGTATTGCCATTGGGAAGTGAATATAAGCTTCTGAAGTGAAAATATCCACTTTTTAAAAAACTTTCTTTTTTTTTTAGTTCTGTGTGTCAATAATGTTCATTCTGTGAGTAACAGTGGAAAAGTAACAGTCATGAGTGAATTGTCACGATATGACTGAATTGGAGTAAATTTGCTGCTATCTCCGCCAGGAAGCGAGCTAGAGCGCTGAAACTGTGGCTGTACGCACTTTCATGAAAACACGCTTCTTTGAGGTTTTAAGCTCGGAACGTGAATCTGTGCATGTTTCTGGCCTGGGAACTGCTTCAGATCACTGTGGAATGCATATATAGTATCAATTGGTGCAATGTGCTTGTCTTGTCATAGGGAAGTGAATATAAGCTTCTGAAGTGAAAATATCCACTTTTTAAAAAACTTTCTTTTTTTTTAGTTCTGTGTGTCAAAAATCTTCATTCTGTGAGTAACAGTGTGAAAGTGACAAACATGAGTGAATTGTCACGATATGACATAATTGGAGTAAATTTGCTGCTATCTCCGCCAGGAAGCGAGCTAGAGCGCTGAAACTGTGGCTATACGCACTTTCATGAAAACGCGCTTCTTTGAGGTTTTAAGCTCGGAACGTGAATCTGTGCATGTTTCTGGCCTGGGAACTGCTTCAGATCACTGTGGAATGCATATATGGTATCAATTGGTGCAATGTGCTTGTCTTGTCGTAGGGAAGTGAATATAAGCTTCTGAAGTGAAAATATCCACTTTTTAAAAATCATATGACTGAATTGGAGTGAATTTGCTGCTATCTCAGTTTGGAAGCGAGCTAGAGCGCTGAAACTGAGGCTATACGCACTTTCATGAAAACACGCTTCTTTGAGGTTTTAAGCTCAGAACGTGAATCTGTGCATGTTTCTGGCCTTGGAATTGCTTCAGATCACTGTGCTATGCATATATGGTCTCGATTGGTGCAATGTGCATGTCTTGCCATAGGGAAGTGAATATAAGCTTCTGAATTTAAAATATTCACTTTTTAAAAAACTTTCTTTTTTTTTTTGTTCTGTGTGTCAAATTGTTCATTCTGTGAGTAACAGTGGGAAAGTGAGAAACATGAGTGAATTCTCACTATATGACTGAATTGGAGTGAATATGCTGCTATCTCTGTAAGGAAGCGAGCTAGAGCGCTCAAACTGTGGCTATACGTTTAAGCTCGGAACGTGAATCTGTGCATGCTTCTGGCCTGGGAACTGCTTCAGATCACTCTGGAATGCATATATGGTATCAATTGGTGCAATGTGTTTGTCTTGTCATAGGGAAGTTAATATAAGCTTCTGAAGTGAAAATATCCACATTTTAAAAAACTTTCTTTTTTTTTAGTTCTGTGTGTCAAAAATGTTCATTCTGTGAGTAACAGTGGGAAAGTGACAAACATGAGTGAATTGTCACGATATGACTGAATTGGAGTAAATTTGCTGCTATCTCCGCCAGGAAGCGAGCTAGAGCGCTGTAACTGTGGCTATACGCACTTTCATGAAAACACGCTTCTTTGAGGTTTTAAGCTCAGAACGTGAATCTGTGCATGTTTCTGGCCTGGGAACTGCTTCAGATCACTGTGGAAAGCATATATGGTATCGAATGGTCCTTTGTGCTTGTCTTGTCATAGGGAAGTGAAGAAAAGCTTCTGAAGTGAAAATATCCACTTTTTAAAAAACTTTTTTTTTTTAGTTCTGTGTGTCAAAAATGTTCATTCTGTGAGTAACAGTGGAAAAAAAACAGGCATGAGTGAATTGTCACGATATGACTGATTTGGAGTAAATTTGATGCTATCTCCGCCAGGAAGCGAGCTAGAGCGCTGAAACTGTGGCTATACGCACTTTCATGAAAACACGCTTCTTTGAGGTTTTAAGCTCGGAACTTGAATCTGTGCATGTTTCTGGCCTGGGAACTGCTTCAGATCACTGTGGAATGCATATATAGTATCAATTGGTGCAATGTGCTTGTCTTGTCATAGGGAAGTGAATATAAGCTTCTGAAGTGAAAATATCCACTTTTTAAAAAACTTTCTTTTTTTTTAGTTCTGTGTGTCAAAAATGTTCATTCTGTGAGTAACAGTGTGAAAGTGACAAACATGAGTGAATTGTCACGATATGACTGAATTGGAGTAAATTTGCTGCTATCTCCGCCAGGAAGCAAGCTAGAGCGCTGTAACTGTGGCTATACGCACTTTCATGAAAACACGCTTCTTTGAGGTTTTAAGCTCGGAACGTGAATCTGTGCATGTTTCTGGCCTGGGAACTGCTTCAGATCACTGTGGAATGCATATATAGTATCAATTGGTGCAATGTGCTTGTCTTGTCATAGGGAAGTGAATATAAGCTTCTGAAGTGAAAATATCCACTTTTTAAAAAACTTTCTTTTTTTTTAGTTCTGTGTGTCAAAAATGTTCATTCTGTGAGTAACAGTGTGAAAGTGACAAACATGAGTGAATTGTCACGATATGACTGAATTGGAGTAAATTTGCTGCTATCTCCGCCAGGAAGCGAGCTAGAGCCCTGAAACTGTGGCTATACGCACTTTCATGAAAACACGCTTCTTTGAGGTTTTAAGCTCAGAACGTGAATCTGTGCATGTTTCTGGCCTGGGAACTGCTTCAGATCACTGTGGAAAGCATATATGATATCGAATGGTCCTTTGTGCATGTATTGCCATTGGGAAGTGAATATAAGCTTCTGAAGTGAATATATCCACTTTTTAAAAAACTTTCTTTTTTTTTAGTTCTGTGTCAAAAATGTTCATTCTGTGAGTAACAGTGGAAAAGTAACAGTCATGAGTGAATTGTCACGAGATGACTGAATTGGAGTAAATTTGCTGCTATCTCCGCCAGGAAGCGAGCTAGAGCCCTGAAACTGTGGCAATACGCACTTTCATGAAAACACACTTCTTTGAGGTTTTAATCTCGGAACGTGAATCTGTGCATGCTTCTGGCCTGGGAACTGCTTCAGATCACTGTGGAATGCATATATGGTATCAATTGGTGTAATGTGCTTGTCTTGTCATAGGGAAGTGAATATAAGCTTCTGAAGTGAAAATATCCACTTTTTAAAAAACTTTCTTTTTTTTTAGTTGTGTGTGTCAAAAATGTTCATTCTGTGAGTAATAGTGAAAAAAAAACAGGCATGAGTGAATTGTCACGATATGACTGATTTGGAGTAAATTTGATGCTATCTCCGCCAGGAAGCGAGCTAGAGCCCTGAAACTGTGGCTATACGCACTTTCATGAAAACACGCTTCTTTGAGGTTTTAAGCTCGGAACGTGAATCTGTGCATGTTTCTGGCCTGGGAACTGCTTCAGATCACTGTGGAATGCATATATGGTATCAATTGGTGCAATGTGCTTGTCTTGTCATAGGGAAGTGAATATAAGCTTCTGAAGTGAAAATATCCACTTTTTAAAAAACTTTCTTTTTTTTTTAGTTCTGTGTGTCAAAAATGTTTATTCTTTGAGTAACAGTGTGAAAGTGACAAACACGAGTGAATTGTCACGATATGACAGAATTGGAGTAAATTTGCTGCTATCTCCGCCAGGAAGCGAGCTAGAGCGCTGTAACTGTGGCTATACGCACTTTCATGAAAACACGCTTCTTTGAGGTTTTAAGCTCAGAACGTGAATCTGTGCATGTTTCTGGCCTGGGAACTGCTTCAGATCACTGTGGAAAGCATATATGGTATCGAATGGTCCTTTGTGCATGTATTGCCATTGGGAAGTGAATATAAGCTTCTGAAGTGAATATATCCATTTTTTAAAAAACTTTCTTTTTTTTTTAGTTCTGTGTGTCAATAATGTTCATTCTGTGAGTAACAGTGGAAAAGTAACAGTCATGAGTGAATTGTCACGATATGACTGAATTGGAGTAAATTTGCTGCTATCTCCGCCAGGAAGCGAGCTAGAGCGCTGAAACTGTGGCTATACGCACTTTCATGAAAACGCGCTTCTTTGAGGTTTTAAGCTCGGAACGTGAATCTGTGCACGTTTCTGGCCTGGGAACTGCTTCAGATCACTGTGGAAAGCATATATGGTATCGAATGGTCCTTTGTGCATGTATTGCCATTGGGAAGTGAATATAAGCTTCTGAAGTGAATATATCCACTTTTTAAAAAACTTTCTTTTTTTTTAGTTCTGTGTCAAAAATGTTCATTCTGTGAGTAACAGTGGAAAAGTAACAGTCATGAGTGAATTGTCACGATATGACTGAATTGGAGTAAATTTGCTGCTATCTCCGCCAGGAAGCGAGCTAGAGCCCTGAAACTGTGGCTATACGCACTCTCATGAAAACACACTTCTTTGAGGTTTTAATCTCGGAACGTGAATCTGTGCATGCTTCTGGCCTGGGAACTGCTTCAGATCACTGTGGAATGCATATATGGTATCAATTGGTGCAATGTGCTTGTCTTGTCATAGGGAAGTGAATATAAGCTTCTGAAGTGAAAATATCCACTTTTTAAAAAACTTTCTTTATTTTTAGTTCTGTGTGTCAAAAATGTTCATTCTGTGAGTAACAGTGGAAAAAAAACAGGCATGAGTGAATTGTCACGATATGACTGATTTGGAGTAAATTTGATGCTATCTCCGCAAGGAAGCGAGCTAGAGCGCTGAAACTGTGGCTATACGCACTTTCATGAAAACACGCTTCTTTGAGGTTTTAAGCTCGGAACGTGAATCTGTGCATGTTTCTGGCCTGGGAACTGCTTCAGATCACTGTGGAATACATATATAGTATCAATTGGTGCAATGTGCTTGTCTTGTCATAGGGAAGTGAATATAAGCTTCTGAAGTGAAAATATCCACTTTTTAAAAAACTTTCTTTTTTTTTTAGTTCTGTGTGTCAAAAATGTTCATTCAGTGAGTAACAGTGTGAAAGTGACAAACATGAGTGAATTGTCACGATATGACTGAATTGGAGTAAATTTGCTGCTATCTCCGCCAGGAAGCGAGCTAGAGCGCTGTAACTGTGGCTATACGCAATTTCATGAAAACACGCTTCCTTGAGGTTTTCAGCTCAGAACGTGAATCTGTGCATGTTTCTGGCTTGGGAACTGCTTCAGATCACTGTGGAAAGCATATATGGTATCGAATGGTTATTTGTGCATGTATTGCCATTGGGAAGTGAATTTCAGCTTCTGAAGTGAATATATCCACTTTTTAAAAAACTTTCTTTTTTTTTAGTTCTGTGTGTCAATAATGTTCATTCTGTGAGTAACAGTGGAAAAGTAACAGTCATGCGTGAATTGTCACGATATGACTGAATTGGAGTAAATTTGCTGCTATCTCCGCCAGGAAGCGAGCTAGAGCGCTGAAACTGTGGCTATACGCACTTTCATGAAAACACGCTTCTTTGAGGTTTTAAGCTCGGAACGTGCATCTGTGCATGTTTCTGGCCTGGGAACTGCTTCAGATCACTGTGGAATGCATATATAGTATGAATTGGTGCAATGTGCTTGTCTTGTCATAGGGAAATGAATATAAGCTTCTGAAGTGAAAATATCCACTTTTTAAAAAACTTTCTTTTTTTTTAGTTCTGTGTGTCAATAATGTTCATTCTGTGAGTAACAGTGGAAAAGTAACAGTCATGAGTGAATTGTCACGATATGACTGAATTGGAGTAAATTTGATGCTATCTCTGTAAGGAAGCGAGCTAGAGCGCTGAAACTGTGGCTTTATGCACTTTCATGAAAACACACTTCTTTGAGGTTTTAAGCTCAGAACGTGAATCTGTGCATGTTTCTGGCTTGGGAACTGCTTCAGATCACTTTGCAATGCATATGTGCTATTGATTGGTCCTTTGGGCATGTATTGCCTTTGGGAAGTGAACACAAGCTTCTGAAGTGAAAATATCTACTTTTTATAAAACTTTCTTTTTTTTTAGTTCTGTGTGTCAAAAATGTTCATTCTGTGAGTAACAGTGGGAAAGTGACAAACATGAGTGAATTGTTACTATATGACGGAATTGGAGTTAATATGTTGCTATCTCTGTAAGGAAGCGAGCTAGAGCGCTGAAACTGTGGCTGTACGCACTTTCATGAAAACACGTTTTTTTGAGGTTTTAAGCTCGGAACGTGAATCTGTGCATGTTTCTGGCCTGGGAACTGCTTCAGATCACTGTGGAATGCATATATAGTATGAATTGGTGCAATGTGCTTGTCTTGTCATAGGGAAATGAATATAAGCTTCTGAAGTGAAAATATCCACTTTTTAAAAAACTTTCTTTTTTTTTAGTTCTGTGTGTCAATAATGTTCATTCTGTGAGTAACAGTGGAAAAGTAACAGTCATGAGTGAATTGTCACGATATGACTGAATTGGAGTAAATTTGATGCTATCTCTGTAAGGAAGCGAGCTAGAGCGCTGAAACTGTGGCTTTATGCACTTTCATGAAAACACGCTTCTTTGAGGTTTTAAGCTTGGATCGTGAATCTGTGCAAGTTTCTGGCCTGGGAACTGCTTCAAATCACTGTGGAATGCATATGTGGTATTGATTGGTGCACTGGGCATGTATTGCCATTGGAAAGTGAACACAAGCTTCTGAAGTGAAAATATCTACTTTTTATAAAACTTTCTTTTTTTTAGTTCTGTGTGTCAAAAATGTTCATTCTGTTAGTAACAGTGGGAAAGTAACAATCATGAGTGAATTGTCAGGATATGACTGAATTGGACTAAATTTGATGCTATGTCTGCAAGGAAGCGAGCTAGAGCGCTGAAACTGTGGCTATACGCACTTTCATGAAAACACGCTTCTTTGAGGTTTTAAGCTCAGAACGTGAATCTGTGCATGTTTCTGGCCTGGGAACTGCTTCAGATCACTGGGCAATGCATATATGGTATCAAATGGTCCTTTGTGCATGTATTGCCATTGGGAAGTGAATATAAGCTTCTGAAGTGAATATATGCACTTTTTAAAAACTTTCTTTTTTTTTTAGTTCAGAGTGTCAAAAATGTTCATTCTGTGCGTAACTCAGTAGGAAAGTGACAAAAATGAGTGAATTGTCATTATATGACTGAATTGGAGTGAATTTGCTGCTATCTCTGTAAGGAAGCGAGCTAGAGCGCTGAAACTGAGGCTATACGCACTTTCATGAAAACATGCTTCTTTGAGGTTTTAAGCTCAGAACGTGAATCTGTGCGTTTCTGGCCTGGGAATTGCTTCAGATCACTGTGCTATGCATATATGGTATCTATTGTTGCAATGTGCATGTCTTGCCATAGGGAAGTGAATATAAGCTTCTGAATTTAAAATATTCACTTTTTAAAAAACTTTCTTTTTTTTTAGTTCTGTGTGTCAAAAATGTTCATTCTGTGAGTAACAGTGGGAAAGTGAGAAACATGAGTGAATTCTCACTATATGACTGAATTGGAGTGAATTTGCTGCTATCTCTGTAAGGAAGCGAGCTAGAGCGCTGAAACTGAGGCTATACGCACTTTCATGAAAACATGCTTCTTTGAGGTTTTAAGCTCAGAACGTGAATCTGTGCGTTTCTGGCCTGGGAATTGCTTCAGATCACTGTGCTATGCATATATGGTATCTATTGTTGCAATGTGCATGTCTTGCCATAGGGAAGTGAATATAAGCTTCTGAATTTAAAATATTCACTTTTTAAAAAACTTTCTTTTTTTTTAGTTCTGTGTGTCAAAAATGTTCATTCTGTGAGTAACAGTGGGAAAGTGAGAAACATGAGTGAATTCTCACTATATGACTGAATTGGAGTGAATATGCTGCTATCTCTGTTAGGAAGCGAGCTAGAGCGCTGAAACTGTGTCTATACGTTTAAGCTCGGAACATGAATCTGTGCATGCTTCTGGCCTGGGAACTGCTTCAGATCACTGTGGAATGCATATATAGTATCAATTGGTGCAATGTGTTTGTCTTGTCATAGGGAAGATAATATAAGCTTCTGAAGTGAAAATATCCACATTTTAAAAAACTTTCTTTTTTTTAGTTCTGTGTGTCAAAAATGTTCATTCTGTGAGTAACAGTGGGAAAGTGACAAACATGAGTGAATTGTCACGATATGACTGAATTGGAGTAAATTTGCTGCTATCTCCGCCAGGAAGCGAGCTAGAGCGCTGAAACTGTGGCTATACGCACTTTCATGAAAACACGCTTCTTTGAGGTTTTAAGCTCGGAACGTGAATCTGTGCATGTTTCTGGCCTGGGAACTGCTTCAGATCACTGTGGAAAGCATATATGGTATCGAATGGTCCTTTGTGCATGTATTGCCATTGGGAAGTGAATATAAGCTTCTGAAGTGAATATATCCACTTTTTAAAAAACTTTCTTTTTTTTTTAGTTCTGTGTCAAAAATGTTCATTCTGTGAGTAACAGTGGAAAAGTAACAGTCATGAGTGAATTGTCTCGATATGACTGAATTGGAGTAAATTTGCTGCTATCTCCGCCAGGAAGCGAGCTAGAGCCCTGAAACTGTGGCTATACGCACTTTCATGAAAACACACTTCTTTGAGGTTTTAATCTCGGAACGTGAATCTGTGCATGCTTTTGGCCTGGGAACTGCTTCAGATCACTGTGGAATGCATATATGGAATCAATTGGTGCAATGTGCTTGTCTTGTCATTGGGAAGTGAATATAAGCTTCTGAAGTGAAAATATCCACTTTTTAAAAAACTTTCTTTTTTTTTAGTTCTGTGTGTCAAATATGTTCATTCTGTGAGTAACAGTGGAAAAAAAACAGGCATGAGTGAATTGTCACGATATGACTGATTTGGAGTAAATTTGATGCTATCTCCGGCAGGAAGCGAGCTAGAGCGCTGAAACTCTGGCTAAACGCACTTTCATGAAAACACGCTTCTTTGAGGTTTTAAGCTCAGAACTTGAATCTGTGCAAGTTTCTGGCCTGGGAACTGCTTCAGATCACTGTGGAATGCATATATGGTATCAATTGGTGCAATGTGCTTGTCTTGTCATAGAGAAGTGAATATAAGCTTCTGAAGTGAAAATATCCACTTTTAAAAAAACTTTCTTTTTTTAGTTCTGTGTGTCAAAAATGTTCATTCTGTGAGTAACAGTGGGAAAGTGACAAACATGAGTGAATTGTCACGATATGACTGAATTGGAGTACATTTGCTGCTATCTCCGCCAGGAAGCGAGCTAGAGCGCTGAAACTGTGGCTATATGCACTTTCATGAAAACACGCTTCTTTGAGGTTTTAAGCTCAGAACGTGAATCTGTGCATGTTTCTGGCCTGGGAATTGCTTCAGATCACTGTGCTATGCATATATGGTATCGATTGGTGCAATGTGCATGTCTGGCCAAAGGGAAGTGAATATAAGCTTCTGAAGTGAAAATATCCACTTTTTAAAAAACTTTCTTTTTTTTAGTTCTGTGTGTCAAAAAAGTTTATTCTGTGAGTAACAGTGGGAAAGTGACAAACATGAGTGAATTCGCACTATATGACTGAATTGGTGTGAATATGCTGCTATCTCTGGAAGGAAGCGAGCTAGAGCGCTGAAACTGTGGCTATACGCACTTTCATGAAAACACACTTCTTTGAGGTTTTAAGTTCAGAACGTGAATCTGTGCATGTTTCTGGCTTGGGAACTGCTTCAGATCACTTTGCAATGCATATCTGCTATTGATTGGTCCTTTGGGCATGTATTGCCTTTGGGAAGTGAACACAAGCTTCTGAAGTGAAAATATCTACTTTTTATAAAACTTACTTTTTTTTTAGTTCTGTGTGTCAAAAATGTTCATTCTGTGAGTAACAGTGGGAAAGTGACAAACATGAGTGAATTGTTACTATATGACGGAATTGGAGTTAATATGTTGCTATCTCTGTAAGGAAGCGAGCTAGAGCGCTGAAACTGTGGCTATACGCACTTTCATGAAAACACGTTTTTTTGAGGTTTTAAGCTCGGAACGTGAATCTGTGCATGTTTCTGGCCTGGGAACTGCTTCAGATCACTGTGGAATGCATATATAGTATGAATTGGTGCAATGTGCTTGTCTTGTCATCGGGAAATGAATATAAGCTTCTGAAGTGAAAATATCCACTTTTTAAAAAACTTTCTATTTTTTTAGTTCTGTGTGTCAATAATGTTCATTCTGTGAGTAACAGTGGGAAAGTGACAAACATGAGTGAATTGTCACGATATGACTGAATTGGAGTGAATTTGCTGCTATCTCTGTAAGGAAACGAGCTAGAGCGCTGAAACTGAGGCTATACGCACTTTCATGAAAACACGCTTCTTTGAGGTTTTAAGCTCAGAACGTGAATTTGTGCGTTTCTGGCCTGGGAATTGCTTCAGATCACTGTGCTATGCATATATGGTATCGATTGGTGCAATGTGCATGTCTTGCCATAGGGAAGTGAATATAAGCTTCTGAATTTAAAATATTCACTTTTTAAAAAACTTTCTTTTTTTTTAGTTCTGTGTGTCAAAAAAGTTCATTCTGTGAGTAACAGTGGGAAAGTGAGAAACATGAGTGAATTCTCACTATATGACTGAATTGGAGTGAATATGCTGCTATCTCTGTTAGGAAGCGAGCTAGAGCGCTGAAACTGTGTCTATACGTTTAAGCTCGGAACGTGAATCTGTGCATGCTTCTGGCCTGGGAACTGCTTCAGATCACTGTGGAATGCATATATAGTATCAATTGGTGCAATGTGTTTGTCTTGTCATAGGGAAGATAATATAAGCTTCTGAAGTGAAAATATCCACATTTTAAAAAACTTTCTTTTTTTTAGTTCTGTGTGTCAAAAATGTTCATTCTGTGAGTAACAGTGGGAAAGTGACAAACATGAGTGAATTGTCACGATATGACTGAATTGGAGTAAATTTGCTGCTATCTCCGCCAGGAAGCGAGCTAGAGCGCTGAAACTGTGGCTATACGCACTTTCATGAAAACACGCTTCTTTGAGGTTTTAAGCTCGGAACGTGAATCTGTGCATGTTTCTGGCCTGGGAACTGCTTCAGATCACTGTGGAAAGCATATATGGTATCGAATGGTCCTTTGTGCATGTATTGCCATTGGGAAGTGAATATAAGCTTCTGAAGTGAATATATCCACTTTTTAAAAAACTTTCTTTTTTTTTTAGTTCTGTGTCAAAAATGTTCATTCTGTGAGTAACAGTGGAAAAGTAACAGTCATGAGTGAATTGTCTCGATATGACTGAATTGGAGTAAATTTGCTGCTATCTCCGCCAGGAAGCGAGCTAGAGCCCTGAAACTGTGGCTATACGCACTTTCATGAAAACACACTTCTTTGAGGTTTTAATCTCGGAACGTGAATCTGTGCATGCTTTTGGCCTGGGAACTGCTTCAGATCACTGTGGAATGCATATATGGAATCAATTGGTGCAATGTGCTTGTCTTGTCATTGGGAAGTGAATATAAGCTTCTGAAGTGAAAATATCCACTTTTTAAAAAACTTTCTTTTTTTTTAGTTCTGTGTGTCAAATATGTTCATTCTGTGAGTAACAGTGGAAAAAAAACAGGCATGAGTGAATTGTCACGATATGACTGATTTGGAGTAAATTTGATGCTATCTCCGGCAGGAAGCGAGCTAGAGCGCTGAAACTCTGGCTAAACGCACTTTCATGAAAACACGCTTCTTTGAGGTTTTAAGCTCAGAACTTGAATCTGTGCAAGTTTCTGGCCTGGGAACTGCTTCAGATCACTGTGGAATGCATATATGGTATCAATTGGTGCAATGTGCTTGTCTTGTCATAGAGAAGTGAATATAAGCTTCTGAAGTGAAAATATCCACTTTTAAAAAAACTTTCTTTTTTTAGTTCTGTGTGTCAAAAATGTTCATTCTGTGAGTAACAGTGGGAAAGTGACAAACATGAGTGAATTGTCACGATATGACTGAATTGGAGTACATTTGCTGCTATCTCCGCCAGGAAGCGAGCTAGAGCGCTGAAACTGTGGCTATATGCACTTTCATGAAAACACGCTTCTTTGAGGTTTTAAGCTCAGAACGTGAATCTGTGCATGTTTCTGGCCTGGGAATTGCTTCAGATCACTGTGCTATGCATATATGGTATCGATTGGTGCAATGTGCATGTCTGGCCAAAGTGAAGTGAATATAAGCTTCTGAAGTGAAAATATCCACTTTTTAAAAAACTTTCTTTTTTTTAGTTCTGTGTGTCAAAAAAGTTTATTCTGTGAGTAACAGTGGGAAAGTGACAAACATGAGTGAATTCGCACTATATGACTGAATTGGTGTGAATATGCTGCTATCTCTGGAAGGAAGCGAGCTAGAGCGCTGAAACTGTGGCTATACGCACTTTCATGAAAACACACTTCTTTGAGGTTTTAAGTTCAGAACGTGAATCTGTGCATGTTTCTGGCTTGGGAACTGCTTCAGATCACTTTGCAATGCATATCTGCTATTGATTGGTCCTTTGGGCATGTATTGCCTTTGGGAAGTGAACACAAGCTTCTGAAGTGAAAATATCTACTTTTTATAAAACTTACTTTTTTTTTAGTTCTGTGTGTCAAAAATGTTCATTCTGTGAGTAACAGTGGGAAAGTGACAAACATGAGTGAATTGTTACTATATGACGGAATTGGAGTTAATATGTTGCTATCTCTGTAAGGAAGCGAGCTAGAGCGCTGAAACTGTGGCTATACGCACTTTCATGAAAACACGTTTTTTTGAGGTTTTAAGCTCGGAACGTGAATCTGTGCATGTTTCTGGCCTGGGAACTGCTTCAGATCACTGTGGAATGCATATATAGTATGAATTGGTGCAATGTGCTTGTCTTGTCATCGGGAAATGAATATAAGCTTCTGAAGTGAAAATATCCACTTTTTAAAAAACTTTCTATTTTTTTAGTTCTGTGTGTCAATAATGTTCATTCTGTGAGTAACAGTGGGAAAGTGACAAACATGAGTGAATTGTCACGATATGACTGAATTGGAGTGAATTTGCTGCTATCTCTGTAAGGAAACGAGCTAGAGCGCTGAAACTGAGGCTATACGCACTTTCATGAAAACACGCTTCTTTGAGGTTTTAAGCTCAGAACGTGAATCTGTGCGTTTCTGGCCTGGGAATTGCTTCAGATCACTGTGCTATGCATATATGGTATCGATTGGTGCAATGTGCATGTCTTGCCATAGGGAAGTGAATATAAGCTTCTGAATTTAAAATATTCACTTTTTAAAAAACTTTCTTTTTTTTTAGTTCTGTGTGTCAAAAAAGTTCATTCTGTGAGTAACAGTGGGAAAGTGAGAAACATGAGTGAATTCTCACTATATGACTGAATTGGAGTGAATATGCTGCTATCTCTGTTAGGAAGCGAGCTAGAGCGCTGAAACTGTGTCTACACGTTTAAGCTCGGAACGTGAATCTGTGCATGCTTCTGGCCTGGGAACTGCTTCAGATCACTGTGGAATGCATATATGGTATCAATTGGTGCAATGTGTTTGTCTTGTCATAGGGAAGTGAATATAAGCTTCTGAAGTGAAAATATCCACTTTTTAAAAAACTTTCTTTATTTTTAGTTCTGTGTGTCAAAAATTTTCATTCTGTGAGTAACAGTGGAAAAAAAACAGGCATGAGTGAATTGTCACGATATGACTGATTTGGAGTAAATTTGATGCTATCTCCGCCAGGAAGCGAGCTAGAGCGCTGAAACTGTGGCTATACGCACTTTCATGAAAACACGCTTCTTTGAGGTTTTAAGCTCGGAACGTGAATCTGTGCATGTTTCTGGCCTGGGAACTGCTTCAGATCACTGTGGAATGCATATATAGTATCAATTGGTGCAATGTGCTTGTCTTGTCATCGGGAAGTGAATATAAGCTTCTGAAGTGAAAATATCCACTTTTTAAAAAACTTTCTTTATTTTTTAGTTCTGTGTGTCAAAAATGTTCATTCTGTGAGTAACAGTGTGAAAGTGACAAACATGAGTGAATTGTCACGATATGACTGAATTGGAGTAAATTTGCTGCTATCTCCGCCAGGAAGCGAGCTAGAGCGCTGTAACTGTGGCTATACGCAATTTCATGAAAACACGCTTCCTTGAGGTTTTAAGCTCAGAACGTGAATCTGTGCATGTTTCTGGCCTGGGAACTGCTTCAGATCACTGTGGAAAGCATATATGGTATCGAATGGTTATTTGTGCATGTATTGCCATTGGGAAGTGAATATAAGCTTCTGAAGTGAATATATCCACTTTTTAAAAAACTTTCTTTTTTTTTTAGTTCTGTGTGTCAATAATGTTCATTCTGTAAGTAACAGTGGAAAAGTAACAGTCATGAGTGAATTGTCACGATATGACTGAATTGGAGTAAATTTGCTGCTATCTCCGCCAGGAAGCGAGCTAGAGCGCTGAAACTGTGGCTATACGCACTTTCATGAAAACACTCTTCTTTGAGGTTTTAAGCTCGGAACGTGAATCTGTGCATGTTTCTGGCCTGGGAACTGCTTCAGATCACTGTGGAATGCATATATAGTATGAATTGGTGCAATGTGCTTGTCTTGTCATAGGCAAATGAATATAAGCTTCTGAAGTGAAAATATCCACTTTTTAAAAAACTTTCTTTTTTTTTAGTTCTGTGTGTCAATAATGTTCATTCTGTGAGTAACAGTGGAAAAGTAACAGTCATGAGTGAATTGTCACGATATGACTGAATTGGAGTAAATTTGATGCTATCTCTGTAAGGAAGCGAGCTAGAGCGCTGAAACTGTGGCTTTATGCACTTTCATGAAAACACGCTTCTTTGAGGTTTTAAGCTTGGATCGTGAATCTGTGCAAGTTTCTGGCCTGGGAACTGCTTCAGATCACTGTGGAATGCATATGTGGTATTGATTGGTGCACTGGGCATGTATTGCCATTGGGAAGTGAACACAAGCTTCTGAAGTGAAAATATCTACTTTTTATAAAACTTTCTTTTTTTTTAGTTCTGTGTGTCAAAAATGTTCATTCTGTTAGTAACAGTGGGAAAGTAACAATCATGAATGAATTGTCAGGATATGACTGAATTGGACTAAATTTGATGCTATCTCTGCCAGGAAGCGAGCTAGAGCGCTGAAACTGTGGCTATACGCACTTTCATGAAAACACACTTCTTTGAGGTTTTAAGCTCAGAACGTGAATCTGTGCATGTTTCTGGCTTGGGAACTGCTTCAGATCACTTTGCAATGCATATGTGCTATTGTTTGGTCCTTTGGGCATGTATTGCCTTTGGGAAGTGAACACAAGCTTCTGAAGTGAAAATATCTACTTTTTATAAAACTTTCTTTTTTTTTAGTTCTGTGTGTCAAAAATGTTCATTCTGTGAGTAACAGTGGGAAAGTGACAAACATGAGTGAATTGTTACTATATGACGGAATTGGAGTTAATATGTTGCTATCTCTGTAAGGAAGCGAGCTAGAGCGCTGAAACTGTGGCTATACGCACTTTCATGAAAACACGTTTTTTTGAGGTTTTAAGCTCGGAACGTGAATCTGTGCATGTTTCTGGCCTGGGAACTGCTTCAGATCACTGTGGAATGCATATATAGTATGAATTGGTGCAATGTGCTTGTCTTGTCATAGGGAAATGAATATAAGCTTCTGAAGTGAAAATATCCACTTTTTAAAAAACTTTCTTTTTTTTTAGTTCTGTGTGTCAATAATGTTCATTCTGTGAGTAACAGTGGAAAAGTAACAGTCATGAGTGAATTGTCACGATATGACTGAATTGGAGTAAATTTGATGCTATCTCTGTAAGGAAGCGAGCTAGAGCGCTGAAACTGTGGCTTTATGCACTTTCATGAAAACACGCTTCTTTGAGGTTTTAAGCTTGGATCGTGAATCTGTGCAAGTTTCTGGCCTGGGAACTGCTTCAGATCACTGTGGAATGCATATGTGGTATTGATTGGTGCACTGGGCATGTATTGCCATTGGGAAGTGAACACAAGCTTCTGAAGTGAAAATATCTACTTTTTATAAAACTTTCTTTTTTTTAGTTCTGTGTGTCAAAAATGTTCATTCTGTTAGTAACAGTGGGAAAGTAACAATCATGAGTGAATTGTCAGGATATGACTGAATTGGACTAAATTTGATGCTATCTCTGCCAGGAAGCGAGCTAGAGCGCTGAAACTGTGGCTATACGCACTTTCATGAAAACACGCTTCTTTGAGGTTTTAAGCTCAGAACGTGAATCTGTGCATGTTTCTGGCCTGGGAACTGCTTCAGATCACTGGGCAATGCATATATGGTATCAAATGGTCCTTTGTGCATGTATTGCCATTGGGAAGTGAATATAAGCTTCTGAAGTGAATATATGCACTTTTTAAAAACTTTCTTTTTTTTTTAGTTCAGAGTGTCAAAAATGTTCATTCTGTGCGTAACTCAGTAGGAAAGTGACAAAAATGAGTGAATTGTCATTATATGACTGAATTGGAGTGAATTTGCTGCTATCTCTGGAAGGAAGCGAGCTAGAGCGCTGAAACTGAGGCTATACGCACTTTCATGAAAACACGCTTCTTTGAGGTTTTAAGCTCAGAACGTGAATCTGTGCGTTTCTGGCCTGGGAATTGCTTCAGATCACTGTGCTATGCATATATGGTATCGATTGTTGCAATGTGCATGTCTTGCCATAGGGAAGTGAATATAAGCTTCTGAATTTAAAATATTCACCTTTTAAAAAACTTTCTTTTTTTTTAGTTCTGTGTGTCAAAAATGTTCATTCTGTGAGTAACAGTGGGAAAGTGAGAAACATGAGTGAATTCTCACTATATGACTGAATTGGAGTGAATATGCTGCTATCTCTGTTAGGAAGCGAGCTAGAGCGCTGAAACTGTGTCTATACGTTTAAGCTCGGAACGTGAATCTGTGCATGCTTCTGGCCTGGGAACTGCTTCAGATCACTGTGGAATGCATATATAGTATCAATTGGTGCAATGTGTTTGTCTTGTCATAGGGAAGATAATATAAGCTTCTGAAGTGAAAATATCCACATTTTAAAAAACTCTCTTTTTTTTTAGTTCTGTGTGTCAAAAATGTTCATTCTGTGAGTAACAGTGGGAAAGTGACAAACATGAGTGAATTGTCACGATATGACTGAATTGGAGTAAATTTGCTGCTATCTCCGCCAGGAAGCGAGCCAGAGCGCTGAAACTGTGGCTATACGCACTTTCATGAAAACACGCTTCTTTGAGGTTTTAAGCTCGGAATGTGAATCTGTGCATGTTTCTGGCCTGGGAACTGCTTCAGATCACTGTGGAAAGCATATATGGTATCGAATGGTCCTTTGTGCATGTATTGCCATTGGGAAGTGAATATAAGCTTCTGAAGTGAATATATCCACTTTTTAAAAAACTTTCTTTTTTTTTTAGTTCTGTGTCAAAAATGTTCATTCTGTGAGTAACAGTGGAAAAGTAACAGTCATGAGTGAATTGTCTCGATATGACTGAATTGGAGTAAATTTGCTGCTATCTCCGCCAGGAAGCGAGCTAGAGCCCTGAAACTGTGGCTATACGCACTTTCATGAAAACACACTTCTTTGAGGTTTTAATCTCGGAACGTGAATCTGTGCATGTTTCTGGCCTGGAAACTGCTTCAGATCACTGTGGAATGCATATATGGTATCAATTGGTGCAATGTGCTTGTCTTGTCATTGGGAAGTGAATATAAGCTTCTGAAGTGAAAATATCCACTTTTTAAAAAACTTTCTTTTTTTTTAGTTCTGTGTGTCAAATATGTTCATTCTGTGAGTAACAGTGGAAAAAAAACAGGCATGAGTGAATTGTCACGATATGACTGATTTGGAGTAAATTTGATGCTATCTCCGGCAGGAAGCGAGCTAGAGCGCTGAAACTCTGGCTATACGCACTTTCATGAAAACACGCTTCTTTGAGGTTTTAAGCTCAGAACTTGAATCTGTGCAAGTTTCTGGCCTGGGAACTGCGTCAGATCACTGTGGAATGCATATATGGTATCAATTGGTGCAATGTGCTTGTCTTGTCATAGAGAAGTGAATATAAGCTTCTGAAGTGAAAATATCCACTTTTAAAAAAACTTTCTTTTTTTAGTTCTGTGTGTCAAAAATGTTCATTCTGTGAGTAACAGTGGGAAAGTGACAAACATTAGTGAATTGTCACGATATGACTGAATTGGAGTACATTTGCTGCTATCTCCGCCAGGAAGCGAGCTAGAGCGCTGAAACTGTGGCTATACGCACTTTCATGAAAACACGCTTCTTTGAGGTTTTAAGCTCAGAACGTGAATCTGTGCATGCTTCTGGCCTGGGAACTGCTTCAGATCACTGTGGAATGCATATATGGTATCAATTGGTGCAATGTGTTTGTCTTGTCATAGGGAAGTGAATATAAGCTTCTGAAGTGAAAATATCCACTTTTTAAAAAACTTTCTTTATTTTTAGTTCTGTGTGTCAAAAATTTTCATTCTGTGAGTAACAGTGGAAAAAAAACAGGCATGAGTGAATTGTCACGATATGACTGATTTGGAGTAAATTTGATGCTATCTCCGCCAGGAAGCGAGCTAGAGCGCTGAAACTGTGGCTATACTCACTTTCATGAAAACACGCTTCTTTGAGGTTTTAAGCTCGGAACGTGAATCTGTGCATGTTTCTGGCCTGGGAACTGCTTCAGATCACTGTGGAATGCATATATAGTATCAATTGGTGCAATGTGCTTGTCTTGTCATAGGGAAGTGAATATAAGCTTCTGAAGTGAAAATATCCACTTTTTAAAAAACTTTCTTTTTTTTTTAGTTCTGTGTGTCAAAAATGTTCATTCTGTGAGTAACAGTGTGAAAGTGACAAACATGAGTGAATTGTCACGATATGACTGAATTGGAGTAAATTTGCTGCTATCTCCGCCAGGAAGCGAGCTAGAGCGCTGTAACTGTGGCTATACGCAATTTCATGAAAACACGCTTCCTTGAGGTTTTAAGCTCAGAACGTGAATCTGTGCATGTTTCTGGCCTGGGAACTGCTTCAGATCACTGTGGAAAGCATATATGGTATCGAATGGTTATTTGTGCATGTATTGCCATTGGGAAGTAAATATAAGCTTCTGAAGTGAATATATCCACTTTTTAAAAAACTTTCTTTTTTTTTTAGTTCTGTGTGTCAATAATGTTCATTCTGTAAGTAACAGTGGAAAAGTAACAGTCATGAGTGAATTGTCACGATATGACTGAATTGGAGTAAATTTGCTGCTATCTCCGCCAGGAAGCGAGCTAGAGCGCTGAAACTGTGGCTATACGCACTTTCATGAAAACACGCTTCTTTGAGGTTTTAAGCTCGGAACGTGAATCTGTGCATGTTTCTGGCCTGGGAACTGCTTCAGATCACTGTGGAATGCATATATAGTATGAATTGGTGCAATGTGCTTGTCTTGTCATAGGCAAATGAATATAAGCTTCTGAAGTGAAAATATCCACTTTTTAAAAAACTTTCTTTTTTTTTAGTTCTGTGTGTCAATAATGTTCATTCTGTGAGTAACAGTGGAAAAGTAACAGTCATGAGTGAATTGTCACGATATGACTGAATTGGAGTAAATTTGATGCTATCTCTGTAAGGAAGCGAGCTAGAGCGCTGAAACTGTGGCTTTATGCACTTTCATGAAAACACGCTTCTTTGAGGTTTTAAGCTTGGATCGTGAATCTGTGCAAGTTTCTGGCCTGGGAACTGCTTCAGATCACTGTGGAATGCATATGTGGTATTGATTGGTGCACTGGGCATGTATTGCCATTGGGAAGTGAACACAAGCTTCTGAAGTGAAAATATCTACTTTTTATAAAACTTTCTTTTCTTTTAGTTCTGTGTGTCAAAAATGTTCATTCTGTTAGTAACAGTGGGAAAGTAACAATCATGAATGAATTGTCAGGATATGACTGAATTGGACTAAATTTGATGCTATCTCTGCCAGGAAGCGAGCTAGAGCGCTGAAACTGTGGCTATACGCACTTTCATGAAAACACACTTCTTTGAGGTTTTAAGCTCAGAACGTGAATCTGTGCATGTTTCTGGCTTGGGAACTGCTTCAGATCACTTTGCAATGCATATGTGCTATTGTTTGGTCCTTTGGGCATGTATTGCCTTTGGGAAGTGAACACAAGCTTCTGAAGTGAAAATATCTACTTTTTATAAAACTTTCTTTTTTTTTAGTTCTGTGTGTCAAAAATGTTCATTCTGTGAGTAACAGTGGGAAAGTGACAAACATGAGTGAATTGTTACTATATGACGGAATTGGAGTTAATATGTTGCTATCTCTGTAAGGAAGCGAGCTAGAGCGCTGAAACTGTGGCTATACGCACTTTCATGAAAACACGTTTTTTTGAGGTTTTAAGCTCGGAACGTGAATCTGTGCATGTTTCTGGCCTGGGAACTGCTTCAGATCACTGTGGAATGCATATATAGTATGAATTGGTGCAATGTGCTTGTCTTGTCATAGGGAAATGAATATAAGCTTCTGAAGTGAAAATATCCACTTTTTAAAAAACTTTCTTTTTTTTTAGTTCTGTGTGTCAATAATGTTCATTCTGTGAGTAACAGTGGAAAAGTAACAGTCATGAGTGAATTGTCACGATATGACTGAATTGGAGTAAATTTGATGCTATCTCTGTAAGGAAGCGAGCTAGAGCGCTGAAACTGTGGCTTTATGCACTTTCATGAAAACACGCTTCTTTGAGGTTTTAAGCTTGGATCGTGAATCTGTGCAAGTTTCTGGCCTGGGAACTGCTTCAGATCACTGTGGAATGCATATGTGGTATTGATTGGTGCACTGGGCATGTATTGCCATTGGGAAGTGAACACAAGCTTCTGAAGTGAAAATATCTACTTTTTATAAAACTTTCTTTTTTTTAGTTCTGTGTGTCAAAAATGTTCATTCTGTTAGTAACAGTGGGAAAGTAACAATCATGAGTGAATTGTCAGGATATGACTGAATTGGACTAAATTTGATGCTATCTCTGCCAGGAAGCGAGCTAGAGCGCTGAAACTGTGGCTATACGCACTTTCATGAAAACACGCTTCTTTGAGGTTTTAAGCTCAGAACGTGAATCTGTGCATGTTTCTGGCCTGGGAACTGCTTCAGATCACTGGGCAATGCATATATGGTATCAAATGGTCCTTTGTGCATGTATTGCCATTGGGAAGTGAATATAAGCTTCTGAAGTGAATATATGCACTTTTTAAAAACTTTCTTTTTTTTTTAGTTCAGAGTGTCAAAAATGTTCATTCTGTGCGTAACTCAGTAGGAAAGTGACAAAAATGAGTGAATTGTCATTATATGACTGAATTGGAGTGAATTTGCTGCTATCTCTGTAAGGAAGCGAGCTAGAGCGCTGAAACTGAGGCTATACGCACTTTCATGAAAACACGCTTCTTTGAGGTTTCAAGCTCAGAACGTGAATCTGTGCGTTTCTGGCCTGGGAATTGCTTCAGATCACTGTGCTATGCATATATGGTATCGATTGTTGCAATGTGCATGTCTTGCCATAGGGAAGTGAATATAAGCTTCTGAATTTAAAATATTCACCTTTTAAAAAACTTTCTTTTTTTTTAGTTCTGTGTGTCAAAAATGTTCATTCTGTGAGTAACAGTGGGAAAGTGAGAAACATGAGTGAATTCTCACTATATGACTGAATTGGAGTGAATATGCTGCTATCTCTGTTAGGAAGCGAGCTAGAGCGCTGAAACTGTGTCTATACGTTTAAGCTCGGAACGTGAATCTGTGCATGCTTCTGGCCTGGGAACTGCTTCAGATCACTGTGGAATGCATATATAGTATCAATTGGTGCAATGTGTTTGTCTTGTCATAGGGAAGATAATATAAGCTTCTGAAGTGAAAATATCCACATTTTAAAAAACTCTCTTTTTTTTTAGTTCTGTGTGTCAAAAATGTTCATTCTGTGAGTAACAGTGGGAAAGTGACAAACATGAGTGAATTGTCACGATATGACTGAATTGGAGTAAATTTGCTGCTATCTCCGCCAGGAAGCGAGCCAGAGCGCTGAAACTGTGGCTATACGCACTTTCATGAAAACACGCTTCTTTGAGGTTTTAAGCTCGGAATGTGAATCTGTGCATGTTTCTGGCCTGGGAACTGCTTCAGATCACTGTGGAAAGCATATATGGTATCGAATGGTCCTTTGTGCATGTATTGCCATTGGGAAGTGAATATAAGCTTCTGAAGTGAATATATCCACTTTTTAAAAAACTTTCTTTTTTTTTTAGTTCCGTGTCAAAAATGTTCATTCTGTGAGTAACAGTGGAAAAGTAACAGTCATGAGTGAATTGTCTCGATATGACTGAATTGGAGTAAATTTGCTGCTATCTCCGCCAGGAAGCGAGCTAGAGCCCTGAAACTGTGGCTATACGCACTTTCATGAAAACACACTTCTTTGAGGTTTTAATCTCGGAACGTGAATCTGTGCATGTTTCTGGCCTGGGAACTGCTTCAGATCACTGTGGAATTCATATATGGTATCAATTGGTGCAATGTGCTTGTCTTGTCATTGGGAAGTGAATATAAGCTTCTGAAGTGAAAATATCCACTTTTTAAAAAACTTTCTTTTTTTTTAGTTCTGTGTGTCAAATATGTTCATTCTGTGAGTAACAGTGGAAAAAAAACAGGCATGAGTGAATTGTCACGATATGACTGATTTGGAGTAAATTTGATGCTATCTCCGGCAGGAAGCGAGCTAGAGCGCTGAAACTCTGGCTATACGCACTTTCATGAAAACACGCTTCTTTGAGGTTTTAAGCTCAGAACTTGAATCTGTGCAAGTTTCTGGCCTGGGAACTGCGTCAGATCACTGTGGAATGCATATATGGTATCAATTGGTGCAATGTGCTTGTCTTGTCATAGAGAAGTGAATATAAGCTTCTGAAGTGAAAATATCCACTTTTAAAAAAACTTTCTTTTTTTAGTTCTGTGTGTCAAAAATGTTCATTCTGTGAGTAACAGTGGGAAAGTGACAAACATTAGTGAATTGTCACGATATGACTGAATTGGAGTACATTTGCTGCTATCTCCGCCAGGAAGCGAGCTAGAGCGCTGAAACTGTGGCTATACGCACTTTCATGAAAACACGCTTCTTTGAGGTTTTAAGCTCAGAACGTGAATCTGTGCATGCTTCTGGCCTGGGAACTGCTTCAGATCACTGTGGAATGCATATATGGTATCAATTGGTGCAATGTGTTTGTCTTGTCATAGGGAAGTGAATATAAGCTTCTGAAGTGAAAATATCCACTTTTTAAAAAACTTTCTTTATTTTTAGTTCTGTGTGTCAAAAATTTTCATTCTGTGAGTAACAGTGGAAAAAAAACAGGCATGAGTGAATTGTCACGATATGACTGATTTGGAGTAAATTTGATGCTATCTCCGCCAGGAAGCGAGCTAGAGCGCTGAAACTGTGGCTATACGCACTTTCATGAAAACACGCTTCTTTGAGGTTTTAAGCTCGGAACGTGAATCTGTGCATGTTTCTGGCCTGGGAACTGCTTCAGATCACTGTGGAATGCATATATAGTATCAATTGGTGCAATGTGCTTGTCTTGTCATAGGGAAGTGAATATAAGCTTCTGAAGTGAAAATATCCACTTTTTAAAAAACTTTCTTTTTTTTTTAGTTCTGTGTGTCAAAAATGTTCATTCTGTGAGTAACAGTGTGAACGTGACAAACATGAGTGAATTGTCACGATATGACTGAATTGGAGTAAATTTGCTGCTATCTCCGCCAGGAAGCGAGCTAGAGCGCTGTAACTGTGGCTATACGCAATTTCATGAAAACACGCTTCCTTGAGGTTTTAAGCTCAGAACGTGAATCTGTGCATGTTTCTGGCCTGGGAACTGCTTCAGATCACTGTGGAAAGCATATATGGTATCGAATGGTTATTTGTGCATGTATTGCCATTGGGAAGTGAATATAAGCTTCTGAAGTGAATATATCCACTTTTTAAAAAACTTTCTTTTTTTTTTAGTTCTGTGTGTCAATAATGTTCATTCTGTAAGTAACAGTGGAAAAGTAACAGTCATGAGTGAATTGTCACGATATGACTGAATTGGAGTAAATTTGCTGCTATCTCAGCCAGGAAGCGAGCTAGAGCGCTGAAACTGTGGCTATACGCACTTTCATGAAAACACGCTTCTTTGAGGTTTTAAGCTCGGAACGTGAATCTGTGCATGTTTCTGGCCTGGGAACTGCTTCAGATCACTGTGGAATGCATATATAGTATGAATTGGTGCAATGTGCTTGTCTTGTCATAGGCAAATGAATATAAGCTTCTGAAGTGAAAATATCCACTTTTTAAAAAACTTTCTTTTTTTTTAGTTCTGTGTGTCAATAATGTTCATTCTGTGAGTAACAGTGGAAAAGTAACAGTCATGAGTGAATTGTCACGATATGACTGAATTGGAGTAAATTTGATGCTATCTCTGTAAGGAAGCGAGCTAGAGCGCTGAAACTGTGGCTTTATGCACTTTCATGAAAACACGCTTCTTTGAGGTTTTAAGCTTGGATCGTGAATCTGTGCAAGTTTCTGGCCTGGGAACTGCTTCAGATCACTGTGGAATGCATATGTGGTATTGATTGGTGCACTGGGCATGTATTGCCATTGGGAAGTGAACACAAGCTTCTGAAGTGAAAATATCTACTTTTTATAAAACTTTCTTTTTTTTTAGTTCTGTGTGTCAAAAATGTTCATTCTGTTAGTAGCAGTGGGAAAGTAACAATCATGAATGAATTGTCAGGATATGACTGAATTGGACTAAATTTGATGCTATCTCTGCCAGGAAGCGAGCTAGAGCGCTGAAACTGTGGCTATACGCACTTTCATGAAAACACACTTCTTTGAGGTTTTAAGCTCAAAACGTGAATCTGTGCATGTTTCTGGCTTGGGAACTGCTTCAGATCACTTTGCAATGCATATGTGCTATTTTTTGGTCCTTTGGGCATGTATTGCCTTTGGGAAGTGAACACAAGCTTCTGAAGTGAAAATATCTACTTTTTATAAAACTTTCTTTTTTTTTAGTTCTGTGTGTCAAAAATGTTCATTCTGTGAGTAACAGTGGGAAAGTGACAAACATGAGTGAATTGTTACTATATGACGGAATTGGAGTTAATATGTTGCTATCTCTGTAAGGAAGCGAGCTAGAGCGCTGAAACTGTGGCTATACGCACTTTCATGAAAACACGTTTTTTTGAGGTTTTAAGCTCGGAACGTGAATCTGTGCATGTTTCTGGCCTGGGAACTGCTTCAGATCACTGTGGAATGCATATATAGTATGAATTGGTGCAATGTGCTTGTCTTGTCATAGGGAAATGAATATAAGCTTCTGAAGTGAAAATATCCACTTTTTAAAAAACTTTCTTTTTTTTTAGTTCTGTGTGTCAATAATGTTCATTCTGTGAGTAACAGTGGAAAAGTAACAGTCATGAGTGAATTGTCACGATATGACTGAATTGGAGTAAATTTGATGCTATCTCTGTAAGGAAGCGAGCTAGAGCGCTGAAACTGTGGCTTTATGCACTTTCATGAAAACACGCTTCTTTGAGGTTTTAAGCTTGGATCGTGAATCTGTGCAAGTTTCTGGCCTGGGAACTGCTTCAGATCACTGTGGAATGCATATGTGGTATTGATTGGTGCACTGGGCATGTATTGCCATTGGGAAGTGAACACAAGCTTCTGAAGTGAAAATATCTACTTTTTATAAAACTTTCTTTTTTTTAGTTCTGTGTGTCAAAAATGTTCATTCTGTTAGTAACAGTGGGAAAGTAACAATCATGAGTGAATTGTCAGGATATGACTGAATTGGACTAAATTTGATGCTATCTCTGCCAGGAAGCGAGCTAGAGCGCTGAAACTGTGGCTATACGCACTTTCATGAAAACACGCTTCTTTGAGGTTTTAAGCTCAGAACGTGAATCTGTGCATGTTTCTGGCCTGGGAACTGCTTCAGATCACTGGGCAATGCATATATGGTATCAAATGGTCCTTTGTGCATGTATTGCCATTGGGAAGTGAATATAAGCTTCTGAAGTGAATATATGCACTTTTTAAAAACTTTCTTTTTTTTTTAGTTCAGAGTGTCAAAAATGTTCATTCTGTGCGTAACTCAGTAGGAAAGTGACAAAAATGAGTGAATTGTCATTATATGACTGAATTGGAGTGAATTTGCTGCTATCTCTGTAAGGAAGCGAGCTAGAGCGCTGAAACTGAGGCTATACGCACTTTCATGAAAACACGCTTCTTTGAGGTTTTAAGCTCAGAACGTGAATCTGTGCGTTTCTGGCCTGGGAATTGCTTCAGATCACTGTGCTATGCATATATGGTATCTATTGTTGCAATGTGCATGTCTTGCCATAGGGAAGTGAATATAAGCTTCTGAATTTAAAATATTCACCTTTTAAAAAACTTTCTTTTTTTTTAGTTCTGTGTGTCAAAAATGTTCATTCTGTGAGTAACAGTGGGAAAGTGAGAAACATGAGTGAATTCTCACTATATGACTGAATTGGAGTGAATATGCTGCTATCTCTGTTAGGAAGCGAGCTAGAGCGCTGAAACTGTGTCTATACGTTTAAGCTCGGAACGTGAATCTGTGCATGCTTCTGGCCTGGGAACTGCTTCAGATCACTGTGGAATGCATATATAGTATCAATTGGTGCAATGTGTTTGTCTTGTCATAGGGAAGATAATATAAGCTTCTGAAGTGAAAATATCCACATTTTAAAAAACTCTCTTTTTTTTTAGTTCTGTGTGTCAAAAATGTTCATTCTGTGAGTAACAGTGGGAAAGTGACAAACATGAGTGAATTGTCACGATATGACTGAATTGGAGTAAATTTGCTGCTATCTCCGCCAGGAAGCGAGCCAGAGCGCTGAAACTGTGGCTATACGCACTTTCATGAAAACACGCTTCTTTGAGGTTTTAAGCTCGGAATGTGAATCTGTGCATGTTTCTGGCCTGGGAACTGCTTCAGATCACTGTGGAAAGCATATATGGTATCGAATGGTCCTTTGTGCATGTATTGCCATTGGGAAGTGAATATAAGCTTCTGAAGTGAATATATCCACTTTTTAAAAAACTTTCTTTTTTTTTTAGTTCTGTGTCAAAAATGTTCATTCTGTGAGTAACAGTGGAAAAGTAACAGTCATGAGTGAATTGTCTCGATATGACTGAATTGGAGTAAATTTGCTGCTATCTCCGCCAGGAAGCGAGCTAGAGCCCTGAAACTGTGGCTATACGCACTTTCATGAAAACACACTTCTTTGAGGTTTTAAGCTCAGAACGTGAATCTGTGCATGCTTCTGGCCTGGGAACTGCTTCAGATCACTGTGGAATGCATATATGGTATCAATTGGTGCAATGTGTTTGTCTTGTCATAGGGAAGTGAATATAAGCTTCTGAAGTGAAAATATCCACTTTTTAAAAAACTTTCTTTATTTTTAGTTCTGTGTGTCAAAAATTTTCATTCTGTGAGTAACAGTGGAAAAAAAACAGGCATGAGTGAATTGTCACGATATGACTGATTTGGAGTAAATTTGATGCTATCTCCGCCAGGAAGCGAGCTAGAGCGCTGAAACTGTGGCTATACGCACTTTCATGAAAACACGCTTCTTTGAGGTTTTAAGCTCGGAACGTGAATCTGTGCATGTTTCTGGCCTGGGAACTGCTTCAGATCACTGTGGAATGCATATATAGTATCAATTGGTGCAATGTGCTTGTCTTGTCATAGGGAAGTGAATATAAGCTTCTGAAGTGAAAATATCCACTTTTTAAAAAACTTTCTTTTTTTTTTAGTTCTGTGTGTCAAAAATGTTCATTCTGTGAGTAACAGTGTGAAAGTGACAAACATGAGTGAATTGTCACGATATGACTGAATTGGAGTAAATTTGCTGCTATCTCCGCCAGGAAGCGAGCTAGAGCGCTGTAACTGTGGCTATACGCAATTTCATGAAAACACGCTTCCTTGAGGTTTTAAGCTCAGAACGTGAATCTGTGCATGTTTCTGGCCTGGGAACTGCTTCAGATCACTGTGGAAAGCATATATGGTATCGAATGGTTATTTGTGCATGTATTGCCATTGGGAAGTGAATATAAGCTTCTGAAGTGAATATATCCACTTTTTAAAAAACTTTCTTTTTTTTTTAGTTCTGTGTGTCAATAATGTTCATTCTGTAAGTAACAGTGGAAAAGTAACAGTCATGAGTGAATTGTCACGATATGACTGAATTGGAGTAAATTTGCTGCTATCTCCGCCAGGAAGCGAGCTAGAGCGCTGAAACTGTGGCTATACGCACTTTCATGAAAACACGCTTCTTTGAGGTTTTAAGCTCGGAACGTGAATCTGTGCATGTTTCTGGCCTGGGAACTGCTTCAGATCACTGTGGAATGCATATATAGTATGAATTGGTGCAATGTGCTTGTCTTGTCATAGGCAAATGAATATAAGCTTCTGAAGTGAAAATATCCACTTTTTAAAAAACTTTCTTTTTTTTTAGTTCTGTGTGTCAATAATGTTCATTCTGTGAGTAACAGTGGAAAAGTAACAGTCATGAGTGAATTGTCACGATATGACTGAATTGGAGTAAATTTGATGCTATCTCTGTAAGGAAGCGAGCTAGAGCGCTGAAACTGTGGCTTTATGCACTTTCATGAAAACACGCTTCTTTGAGGTTTTAAGCTTGGATCGTGAATCTGTGCAAGTTTCTGGCCTGGGAACTGCTTCAGATCACTGTGGAATGCATATGTGGTATTGATTGGTGCACTGGGCATGTATTGCCATTGGGAAGTGAACACAAGCTTCTGAAGTGAAAATATCTACTTTTTATAAAACTTTCTTTTTTTTTAGTTCTGTGTGTCAAAAATGTTCATTCTGTTAGTAACAGTGGGAAAGTAACAATCATGAATGAATTGTCAGGATATGACTGAATTGGACTAAATTTGATGCTATCTCTGCCAGGAAGCGAGCTAGAGCGCTGAAACTGTGGCTATACGCACTTTCATGAAAACACACTTCTTTGAGGTTTTAAGCTCAGAACGTGAATCTGTGCATGTTTCTGGCTTGGGAACTGCTTCAGATCACTTTGCAATGCATATGTGCTATTGTTTGGTCCTTTGGGCATGTATTGCCTTTGGGAAGTGAACACAAGCTTCTGAAGTGAAAATATCTACTTTTTATAAAACTTTCTTTTTTTTTAGTTCTGTGTGTCAAAAATGTTCATTCTGTGAGTAACAGTGGGAAAGTGACAAACATGAGTGAATTGTTACTATATGACGGAATTGGAGTTAATATGTTGCTATCTCTGTAAGGAAGCGAGCTAGAGCGCTGAAACTGTGGCTATACGCACTTTCATGAAAACACGTTTTTTTGAGGTTTTAAGCTCGGAACGTGAATCTGTGCATGTTTCTGGCCTGGGAACTGCTTCAGATCACTGTGGAATGCATATATAGTATGAATTGGTGCAATGTGCTTGTCTTGTCATAGGGAAATGAATATAAGCTTCTGAAGTGAAAATATCCACTTTTTAAAAAACTTTCTTTTTTTTTAGTTCTGTGTGTCAATAATGTTCATTCTGTGAGTAACAGTGGAAAAGTAACAGTCATGAGTGAATTGTCACGATATGACTGAATTGGAGTAAATTTGATGCTATCTCTGTAAGGAAGCGAGCTAGAGCGCTGAAACTGTGGCTTTATGCACTTTCATGAAAACACGCTTCTTTGAGGTTTTAAGCTTGGATCGTGAATCTGTGCAAGTTTCTGGCCTGGGAACTGCTTCAGATCACTGTGGAATGCATATGTGGTATTGATTGGTGCACTGGGCATGTATTGCCATTGGGAAGTGAACACAAGCTTCTGAAGTGAAAATATCTACTTTTTATAAAACTTTCTTTTTTTTAGTTCTGTGTGTCAAAAATGTTCATTCTGTTAGTAACAGTGGGAAAGTAACAATCATGAGTGAATTGTCAGGATATGACTGAATTGGACTAAATTTGATGCTATCTCTGCCAGGAAGCGAGCTAGAGCGCTGAAACTGTGGCTATAAGCACTTTCATGAAAACACGCTTCTTTGAGGTTTTAAGCTCAGAACGTGAATCTGTGCATGTTTCTGGCCTGGGAACTGCTTCAGATCACTGGGCAATGCATATATGGTATCAAATGGTCCTTTGTGCATGTATTGCCATTGGGAAGTGAATATAAGCTTCTGAAGTGAATATATGCACTTTTTAAAAACTTTCTTTTTTTTTTTAGTTCAGAGTGTCAAAAATGTTCATTCTGTGCGTAACTCAGTAGGAAAGTGACAAAAATGAGTGAATTGTCATTATATGACTGAATTGGAGTGAATTTGCTGCTATCTCTGTAAGGAAGCGAGCTAGAGCGCTGAAACTGAGGCTATACGCACTTTCATGAAAACACGCTTCTTTGAGGTTTTAAGCTCAGAACGTGAATCTGTGCGTTTCTGGCCTGGGAATTGCTTCAGATCACTGTGCTATGCATATATGGTATCGATTGTTGCAATGTGCATGTCTTGCCATAGGGAAGTGAATATAAGCTTCTGAATTTAAAATATTCACCTTTTAAAAAACTTTCTTTTTTTTAGTTCTGTGTGTCAAAAATGTTCATTCTGTGAGTAACAGTGGGAAAGTGAGAAACATGAGTGAATTCTCACTATATGACTGAATTGGAGTGAATATGCTGCTATCTCTGTTAGGAAGCGAGCTAGAGCGCTGAAACTGTGTCTATACGTTTAAGCTCGGAACGTGAATCTGTGCATGCTTCTGGCCTGGGAACTGCTTCAGATCACTGTGGAATGCATATATAGTATCAATTGGTGCAATGTGTTTGTCTTGTCATAGGGAAGATAATATAAGCTTCTGAAGTGAAAATATCCACATTTTAAAAAACTCTCTTTTTTTTTAGTTCTGTGTGTCAAAAATGTTCATTCTGTGAGTAACAGTGGGAAAGTGACAAACATGAGTGAATTGTCACGATATGACTGAATTGGAGTAAATTTGCTGCTATCTCCGCCAGGAAGCGAGCCAGAGCGCTGAAACTGTGGCTATACGCACTTTCATGAAAACACGCTTCTTTGAGGTTTTAAGCTCGGAATGTGAATCTGTGCATGTTTCTGGCCTGGGAACTGCTTCAGATCACTGTGGAAAGCATATATGGTATCGAATGGTCCTTTGTGCATGTATTGCCATTGGGAAGTGAATATAAGCTTCTGAAGTGAATATATCCACTTTTTAAAAAACTTTCTTTTTTTTTTAGTTCTGTGTCAAAAATGTTCATTCTGTGAGTAACAGTGGAAAAGTAACAGTCATGAGTGAATTGTCTCGATATGACTGAATTGGAGTAAATTTGCTGCTATCTCCGCCAGGAAGCGAGCTAGAGCCCTGAAACTGTGGCTATACGCACTTTCATGAAAACACACTTCTTTGAGGTTTTAATCTCGGAACGTGAATCTGTGCATGTTTCTGGCCTGGGAACTGCTTCAGATCACTGTGGAATGCATATATGGTATCAATTGGTGCAATGTGCTTGTCTTGTCATTGGGAAGTGAATATAAGCTTCTGAAGTGAAAATATCCACTTTTTAAAAAACTTTCTTTTTTTTTAGTTCTGTGTGTCAAATATGTTCATTCTGTGAGTAACAGTGGAAAAAAAACAGGCATGAGTGAATTGTCACGATATGACTGATTTGGAGTAAATTTGATGCTATCTCCGGCAGGAAGCGAGCTAGAGCGCTGAAACTCTGGCTATACGCACTTTCATGAAAACACGCTTCTTTGAGGTTTTAAGCTCAGAACTTGAATCTGTGCAAGTTTCTGGCCTGGGAACTGCGTCAGATCACTGTGGAATGCATATATGGTATCAATTGGTGCAATGTGCTTGTCTTGTCATAGAGAAGTGAATATAAGCTTCTGAAGTGAAAATATCCACTTTTAAAAAAACTTTCTTTTTTTAGTTCTGTGTGTCAAAAATGTTCATTCTGTGAGTAACAGTGGGAAAGTGACAAACATTAGTGAATTGTCACGATATGACTGAATTGGAGTACATTTGCTGCTATCTCCGCCAGGAAGCGAGCTAGAGCGCTGAAACTGTGGCTATACGCACTTTCATGAAAACACGCTTCTTTGAGGTTTTAAGCTCAGAACGTGAATCTGTGCATGTTTCTGGCCTGGGAATTGCTTCAGATCACTGTGCTATGCATATATGGTATCGATTGGTGCAATGTGCATGTCTGGCCAAAGGGAAGTGAATATAAGCTTCTGAAGTGAAAATATCCACTTTTTAAAAAACTTTCTTTTTTTTTAGTTCTGTGTGTCAAAAATGTTCATTCTGTGAGTAACAGTGGGAAAGTGACAAACATGAGTGAATTCTCACTATATGACTGAATTGGTGTGAATATGCTGCTATCTCTGGAAGGAAGCGAGCTAGAGCGCTGAAACTGTGGCTATACGCACTTTCATGAAAACACACTTCTTTGAGGTTTTAAGTTCAGAACGTGAATCTGTGCATGTTTCTGGCTTGGGAACTGCTTCAGATCACTTTGCAATGCATATCTGCTATTGATTGGTCCTTTGGGCATGTATTGCCTTTGGGAAGTGAACACAAGCTTCTGAAGTGAAAATATCTACTTTTTATAAAACTTTCTTTTTTTTTAGTTCTGTGTGTCAAAAATGTTCATTCTGTGAGTAACAGTGGGAAAGTGACAAACATGAGTGAATTGTCACTATATGACTGAATTGGAGTGAATTTGCTGCTATCTCTGTAAGGAAACGAGCTAGAGCGCTGAAACTGAGGCTATACACACTTTCATAAAAACACGCTTCTTTGAGGTTTTAAGCTCAGAACGTGAATCTGTGCGTTTCTGGCCTGGGAATTGCTTCAGATCACTGTGCTATGCATATATGGTATCGATTGGTGCAATGTGCATGTCTTGCCATAGGGAAGTGAATATAAGCTTCTGAATTTAAAATATTCACTTTTTAAAAAACTTTCTTTTTTTATAGTTCTGTGTGTCAAAAAAGTTCATTCTGTGAGTAACAGTGGGAAAGTGAGAAACATGAGTGAATTCTCACTATATGACTGAATTGGAGTGAATATGCTGCTATCTCTGTTAGGAAGCGAGCTAGAGCGCTGAAACTGTGTCTATACGTTTAAGCTCGGAATGTGAATCTGTGCATGCTTCTGGCCTGGGAACTGCTTCAGATCACTGTGGAATGCATATATAGTATCAATTGGTGCAATGTGTTTGTCTTGTCATAGGGAAGATAATATAAGCTTCTGAAGGGAAAATATCCACATTTTAAAAAACTTTCTTTTTTTTTAGTTCTGTGTGTCAAAAATGTTCATTCTGTGAGTAACAGTGGGAAAGTGACAAACATGAGTGAATTGTCACGATATGACTGAATTGGAGTAAATTTGCTGCTATCTCCGCCAGGAAGCGAGCTAGAGCGCTGAAACTGTGGCTATACGCACTTTCATGAAAACACGCTTCTTTGAGGTTTTAAGCTCGGAACGTGAATCTGTGCATGTTTCTGGCCTGGGAACTGCTTCAGATCACTGTGGAAAGCATATATGGTATCGAATGGTCCTTTGTGCATGTATTGCCATTGGGAAGTGAATATAAGCTTCTGAAGTGAATATATCCACTTTTTAAAAAACTTTCTTTTTTTTTAGTTCTGTGTCAAAAATGTTCATTCTGTGAGTAACAGTGGAAAAGTAACAGTCATGAGTGAATTGTCTCGATATGACTGAATTGGAGTAAATTTGCTGCTATCTCCGCCAGGAAGCGAGCTAGAGCCCTGAAACTGTGGCTATACGCACTTTCATGAAAACACACTTCTTTGAGGTTTTAATCTCGGAACGTGAATCTGTGCATGCTTCTGGCCTGGGAACTGCTTCAGATCACTGTGGAATGCATATATGGTATCAATTGGTGCAATGTGCTTGTCTTGTCATTGGGAAGTGAATATAAGCTTCTGAAGTGAAAATATCCACTTTTTAAAAAACTTTCTTTTTTTTTAGTTCTGTGTGTCAAATATGTTCATTCTGTGAGTAACAGTGGAAAAAAAACAGGCATGAGTGAATTGTCACGATATGACTGATTTGGAGTAAATTTGATGCTATCTCCGGCAGGAAGCGAGCTAGAGCGCTGAAACTCTGGCTATACGCACTTTCATGAAAACACGCTTCTTTGAGGTTTTAAGCTCAGAACTTGAATCTGTGCAAGTTTCTGGCCTGGGAACTGCTTCAGATCACCGTGGAATGCATATATGGTATCAATTGGTGCAATGTGCTTGTCTTGTCATAGAGAAGTGAATAGAAGCTTCTGAAGTGAAAATATCCACTTTTAAAAAAACTTTCTTTTTTTAGTTCTGTGTGTCAAAAATGTTCATTCTGTGAGTAACAGTGGGAAAGTGACAAACATGAGTGAATTGTCACGATATGACTGAATTGGAGTACATTTGCTGCTATCTCCGCCAGGAAGCGAGCTAGAGCGCTGAAACTGTGGCTATACGCACTTTCATGAAAACACGCTTCTTTGAGGTTTTAAGCTCAGAACGTGAATCTGTGCATGTTTCTGGCCTGGGAATTGCTTCAGATCACTGTGCTATGCATCTATGGTATCGATTGGTGCAATGTGCATGTCTGGCCAAAGGGAAGTGAATATAAGCTTCTGAAGTGAAAATATCCACTTTTTAAAAAACTTTCTTTTTTTTAGTTCTGTGTGTCAAAAAAGTTCATTCTGTGAGTAAGAGTGGGAAAGTGACAAACATGAGTGAATTCTCACTATATGACTGAATTGGTGTGAATATGCTGCTATCTCTGGAAGGAAGCAAGCTAGAGCGCTGAAACTGTGGCTATACGCACTTTCATGAAAACACACTTCTTTGAGGTTTTAAGTTCAGAACGTGAATCTGTGCATGTTTCTGGCTTGGGAACTGCTTCAGATCACTTTGCAATGCATATCTGCTATTGATTGGTCCTTTGGGCATGTATTGCCTTTGGGAAGTGAACACAAGCTTCTGAAGTGAAAATATCTACTTTTTATAAAACTTTCTTTTTTTTTAGTTCTGTGTGTCAAAAATGTTCATTCTGTGAGTAACAGTGGGAAAGTGACAAACATGAGTGAATTGTCACTATATGACTGAATTGGAGTGAATTTGCTGCTATCTCTGTAAGGAAACGAGCTAGAGCGCTGTAACTGAGGCTATACGCACTTTCATGAAAACACGCTTCTTTGAGGTTTTAAGCTCAGAACGTGAATCTGTGCGTTTCTGGCCTGGGAATTGCTTCAGATCACTGTGCTATGCATATATGGTATCGATTGGTGCAATGTGCATGTCTTGCCATAGGGAAGTGAATATAAGCTTCTGAATTTAAAATATTCACTTTTTAAAAAACTTTCTTTTTTTTTAGTTCTGTGTGTCAAAAAAGTTCATTCTGTGGGTAACAGTGGGAAAGTGAGAAACATGAGTGAATTCTCACTATATGACTGAATTGGAGTGAATATGCTGCTATCTCTGTTAGGAAGCGAGCTAGAGCGCTGAAACTGTGTCTATACGTTTAAGCTCGGAACGTGAATCTGTGCATGCTTCTGGCCTGGGAACTGCTTCAGATCACTGTGGAATGCATATATAGTATCAATTGGTGCAATGTGCTTGTCTTGTCATAGGGAAGATAATATAAGCTTCTGAAGTGAAAATATCCACATTTTAAAAAACTTTCTTTTTTTTTAGTTCTGTGTGTCAAAAATGTTCATTCTGTGAGTAACAGTGGGAAAGTGACAAACATGAGTGAATTGTCACGATATGACTGAATTGGAGTAAATTTGCTGCTATCTCCACCAGGAAGCGAGCTAGAGCGCTGAAACTGTGGCTATACGCACTTTCATGAAAACACGCTTCTTTGAGGTTTTAAGCTCGGAACGTGAATCTGTGCATGTTTCTGGCCTGGGAACTGCTTCAGATCACTGTGGAATGCATATATGGTATCAATTGGTGCAATGTGCTTGTCTTGTCATTGGGAAGTGAATATAAGCTTCTGAAGTGAAAATATCCACTTTTTAAAAAACTTTCTTTTTTTTTAGTTCTGTGTGTCAAATATGTTCATTCTGTGAGTAACAGTGGAAAAAAAACAGGCATGAGTGAATTGTCACGATATGACTGATTTGGAGTAAATTTGATGCTATCTCCGGCAGGAAGCGAGCTAGAGCGCTGAAACTCTGGCTATACGCACTTTCATGAAAACACGCTTCTTTGAGGTTTTAAGCTCAGAACTTCAATCTGTGCAAGTTTCTGGCCTGGGAACTGCTTCAGATCACTGTGGAATGCATATATGGTATCAATTGGTGCAATGTGCTTGTCTTGTCATAGAGAAGTGAATATAAGCTTCTGAAGTGAAAATATCCACTTTTAAAAAAACTTTCTTTTTTTAGTTCTGTGTGTCAAAAATGTTCATTCTGTGAGTAACAGTGGGAAAGTGACAAACATTAGTGAATTGTCACGATATGACTGAATTGGAGTACATTTGCTGCTATCTCCGCCAGGAAGCGAGCTAGAGCGCTGAAACTGTGGCTATACGCACTTTCATGAAAACACGCTTCTTTGAGGTTTTAAGCTCAGAACGTGAATCTGTGCATGTTTCTGGCCTGGGAATTGCTTCAGATCACTGTGCTATGCATATATGGTATCGATTGGTGCAATGTGCATGTCTGGCCAAAGGGAAGTGAATATAAGCTTCTGAAGTGAAAATATCCACTTTTTAAAAAACTTTCTTTTTTTTTAGTTCTGTGTGTCAAAAATGTTCATTCTGTGAGTAACAGTGGGAAAGTGACAAACATGAGTGAATTCTCACTATATGACTGAATTGGTGTGAATATGCTGCTATCTCTGGAAGGAAGCGAGCTAGAGCGCTGAAACTGTGGCTATACGCACTTTCATGAAAACACACTTCTTTGAGGTTTTAAGTTCAGAACGTGAATCTGTGCATGTTTCTGGCTTGGGAACTGCTTCAGATCACTTTGCAATGCATATCTGCTATTGATTGGTCCTTTGGGCATGTATTGCCTTTGGGAAGTGAACACAAGCTTCTGAAGTGAAAATATCTACTTTTTATAAAACTTTCTTTTTTTTTAGTTCTGTGTGTCAAAAATGTTCATTCTGTGAGTAACAGTGGGAAAGTGACAAACATGAGTGAATTGTCACTATATGACTGAATTGGAGTGAATTTGCTGCTATCTCTGTAAGGAAACGAGCTAGAGCGCTGAAACTGAGGCTATACACACTTTCATAAAAACACGCTTCTTTGAGGTTTTAAGCTCAGAACGTGAATCTGTGCGTTTCTGGCCTGGGAATTGCTTCAGATCACTGTGCTATGCATATATGGTATCGATTGGTGCAATGTGCATGTCTTGCCATAGGGAAGTGAATATAAGCTTCTGAATTTAAAATATTCACTTTTTAAAAAACTTTCTTTTTTTATAGTTCTGTGTGTCAAAAAAGTTCATTCTGTGAGTAACAGTGGGAAAGTGAGAAACATGAGTGAATTCTCACTATATGACTGAATTGGAGTGAATATGCTGCTATCTCTGTTAGGAAGCGAGCTAGAGCGCTGAAACTGTGTCTATACGTTTAAGCTCGGAACGTGAATCTGTGCATGCTTCTGGCCTGGGAACTGCTTCAGATCACTGTGGAATGCATATATAGTATCAATTGGTGCAATGTGTTTGTCTTGTCATAGGGAAGATAATATAAGCTTCTGAAGGGAAAATATCCACATTTTAAAAAACTTTCTTTTTTTTTAGTTCTGTGTGTCAAAAATGTTCATTCTGTGAGTAACAGTGGGAAAGTGACAAACATGAGTGAATTGTCACGATATGACTGAATTGGAGTAAATTTGCTGCTATCTCCGCCAGGAAGCGAGCTAGAGCGCTGAAACTGTGGCTATACGCACTTTCATGAAAACACGCTTCTTTGAGGTTTTAAGCTCGGAACGTGAATCTGTGCATGTTTCTGGCCTGGGAACTGCTTCAGATCACTGTGGAAAGCATATATGGTATCGAATGGTCCTTTGTGCATGTATTGCCATTGGGAAGTGAATATAAGCTTCTGAAGTGAATATATCCACTTTTTAAAAAACTTTCTTTTTTTTTAGTTCTGTGTCAAAAATGTTCATTCTGTGAGTAACAGTGGAAAAGTAACAGTCATGAGTGAATTGTCTCGATATGACTGAATTGGAGTAAATTTGCTGCTATCTCCGCCAGGAAGCGAGCTAGAGCCCTGAAACTGTGGCTATACCCACTTTCATGAAAACACACTTCTTTGAGGTTTTAATCTCGGAACGTGAATCTGTGCATGCTTCTGGCCTGGGAACTGCTTCAGATCACTGTGGAATGCATATATGGTATCAATTGGTGCAATGTGCTTGTCTTGTCATTGGGAAGTGAATATAAGCTTCTGAAGTGAAAATATCCACTTTTTAAAAAACTTTCTTTTTTTTTAGTTCTGTGTGTCAAATATGTTCATTCTGTGAGTAACAGTGGAAAAAAAACAGGCATGAGTGAATTGTCACGATATGACTGATTTGGAGTAAATTTGATGCTATCTCCGGCAGGAAGCGAGCTAGAGCGCTGAAACTCTGGCTATACGCACTTTCATGAAAACACGCTTCTTTGAGGTTTTAAGCTCAGAACTTGAATCTGTGCAAGTTTCTGGCCTGGGAACTGCTTCAGATCACCGTGGAATGCATATATGGTATCAATTGGTGCAATGTGCTTGTCTTGTCATAGAGAAGTGAATAGAAGCTTCTGAAGTGAAAATATCCACTTTTAAAAAAACTTTCTTTTTTTAGTTCTGTGTGTCAAAAATGTTCATTCTGTGAGTAACAGTGGGAAAGTGACAAACATGAGTGAATTGTCACGATATGACTGAATTGGAGTACATTTGCTGCTATCTCCGCCAGGAAGCGAGCTAGAGCGCTGAAACTGTGGCTATACGCACTTTCATGAAAACACGCTTCTTTGAGGTTTTAAGCTCAGAACGTGAATCTGTGCATGTTTCTGGCCTGGGAATTGCTTCAGATCACTGTGCTATGCATCTATGGTATCGATTGGTGCAATGTGCATGTCTGGCCAAAGGGAAGTGAATATAAGCTTCTGAAGTGAAAATATCCACTTTTTAAAAAACTTTCTTTTTTTTAGTTCTGTGTGTCAAAAAAGTTCATTCTGTGAGTAAGAGTGGGAAAGTGACAAACATGAGTGAATTCTCACTATATGACTGAATTGGTGTGAATATGCTGCTATCTCTGGAAGGAAGCAAGCTAGAGCGCTGAAACTGTGGCTATACGCACTTTCATGAAAACACACTTCTTTGAGGTTTTAAGTTCAGAACGTGAATCTGTGCATGTTTCTGGCTTGGGAACTGCTTCAGATCACTTTGCAATGCATATCTGCTATTGATTGGTCCTTTGGGCATGTATTGCCTTTGGGAAGTGAACACAAGCTTCTGAAGTGAAAATATCTACTTTTTATAAAACTTTCTTTTTTTTTAGTTCTGTGTGTCAAAAATGTTCATTCTGTGAGTAACAGTGGGAAAGTGACAAACATGAGTGAATTGTCACTATATGACTGAATTGGAGTGAATTTGCTGCTATCTCTGTAAGGAAACGAGCTAGAGCGCTGTAACTGAGGCTATACGCACTTTCATGAAAACACGCTTCTTTGAGGTTTTAAGCTCAGAACGTGAATCTGTGCGTTTCTGGCCTGGGAATTGCTTCAGATCACTGTGCTATGCATATATGGTATCGATTGGTGCAATGTGCATGTCTTGCCATAGGGAAGTGAATATAAGCTTCTGAATTTAAAATATTCACTTTTTAAAAAACTTTCTTTTTTTTTAGTTCTGTGTGTCAAAAAAGTTCATTCTGTGGGTAACAGTGGGAAAGTGAGAAACATGAGTGAATTCTCACTATATGACTGAATTGGAGTGAATATGCTGCTATCTCTGTTAGGAAGCGAGCTAGAGCGCTGAAACTGTGTCTATACGTTTAAGCTCGGAACGTGAATCTGTGCATGCTTCTGGCCTGGGAACTGCTTCAGATCACTGTGGAATGCATATATAGTATCAATTGGTGCAATGTGCTTGTCTTGTCATAGGGAAGATAATATAAGCTTCTGAAGTGAAAATATCCACATTTTAAAAAACTTTCTTTTTTTTTAGTTCTGTGTGTCAAAAATGTTCATTCTGTGAGTAACAGTGGGAAAGTGACAAACATGAGTGAATTGTCACGATATGACTGAATTGGAGTAAATTTGCTGCTATCTCCACCAGGAAGCGAGCTAGAGCGCTGAAACTGTGGCTATACGCACTTTCATGAAAACACGCTTCTTTGAGGTTTTAAGCTCGGAACGTGAATCTGTGCATGTTTCTGGCCTGGGAACTGCTTCAGATCACTGTGGAATGCATATATGGTATCAATTGGTGCAATGTGCTTGTCTTGTCATTGGGAAGTGAATATAAGCTTCTGAAGTGAAAATATCCACTTTTTAAAAAACTTTCTTTTTTTTTAGTTCTGTGTGTCAAATATGTTCATTCTGTGAGTAACAGTGGAAAAAAAACAGGCATGAGTGAATTGTCACGATATGACTGATTTGGAGTAAATTTGATGCTATCTCCGGCAGGAAGCGAGCTAGAGCGCTGAAACTCTGGCTATACGCACTTTCATGAAAACACGCTTCTTTGAGGTTTTAAGCTCAGAACTTGAATCTGTGCAAGTTTCTGGCCTGGGAACTGCTTCAGATCACTGTGGAATGCATATATGGTATCAATTGGTGCAATGTGCTTGTCTTGTCATAGAGAAGTGAATAGAAGCTTCTGAAGTGAAAATATCCACTTTTAAAAAAACGTTCTTTTTTTAGTTCTGTGTGTCAAAAATGTTCATTCTGTGAGTAACAGTGGGAAAGTGACAAACATGAGTGAATTGTCACGATATGACTGAATTGGAGTACATTTGCTGCTATCTCCGCCAGGAAGCGAGCTAGAGCGCTGAAACTGTGGCTATACGCACTTTCATGAAAACACGCTTCTTTGAGGTTTTAAGCTCAGAACGTGAATCTGTGCATGTTTCTGGCCTGGGAATTGCTTCAGATCACTGTGCTATGCATATATGGTATCGATTGGTGCAATGTGCATGTCTGGCCAAAGGGAAGTGAATATAAGCTTCTGAAGTGAAAATATCCACTTTTTAAAAAACTTTCTTTTTTTTAGTTCTGTGTGTCAAAAAAGTTCATTCTGTGAGTAAGAGTGGGAAAGTGACAAACATGAGTGAATTCTCACTATATGACTGAATTGGTGTGAATATGCTGCTATCTCTGGAAGGAAGCGAGCTAGAGCGCTGAAACTGTGGCTATACGCACTTTCATGAAAACACACTTCTTTGAGGTTTTAAGTTCAGAACGTGAATCTGTGCATGTTTCTGGCTTGGGAACTGCTTCAGATCACTTTGCAATGCATATCTGCTATTGATTGGTCCTTTGGGCATGTATTGCCTTTGGGAAGTGAACACAAGCTTCTGAAGTGAAAATATCCACATTTTAAAAAACTTTCTTTTTTTTTAGTTCTGTGTGTCAAAAATGTTCATTCTGTGAGTAACAGTGGGACAGTGACAAACATGAGTGAATTGTCACGATATGACTGAATTGGAGTAAATTTGCTGCTATCTCCGCCAGGAAGCGAGCTAGAGCGCTGAAACTGTGGCTATACGCACTTTCATGAAAACACGCTTCTTTGAGGTTTTAAGCTCGGAACGTGAATCTGTGCATGTTTCTGGCCTGGGAACTGCTTCAGATCACTGTGGAATGCATATATAGTATCACTTGGTGCAATGTGCTTGTCTTGTCATAGGGAAGTGAATATAAGCTTCTGAAGTGAAAATATCCACTTTTTAAAAAACTTTCTTTTTTTTTAGTTCTGTGTGTCAAAAATGTTCATTCTGTGAGTAACAGTGTGAAAGTGACAAACATGAGTGAATTGTCACGATATGACTGAATTGGAGTAAATTTGCTGCTATCTCCGCCAGGAAGCGAGCTAGAGCGCTGTAACTGTGGCTATACGCAATTTCATGAAAAGACGCTTCCTTGAGGTTTTAAGCTCAGAACGTGAATCTGTGCATGTTTCTGGCCTGGGAACTGCTTCAGATCACTGTGGAAAGCATATATGGTATCGAATGGTTATTTGTGCATGTATTGCCATTGGGAAGTGAATATAAGCTTCTGAAGTGAATATATCCACTTTTTAAAAAACTTTCTTTTTTTTTAGTTCTGTGTGTCAATAATGTTCATTCTGTGAGTAACAGTGGAAAAGTAACAGTCATGAGTGAATTGTCACGATATGACTGAATTGGAGTAAATTTGCTGCTATCTCCGCCAGGAAGCGAGCTAGAGCGCTGAAACTGTGGCTATACGCACTTTCATGAAAACACGCTTCTTTGAGGTTTTAAGTTCAGAACGTGAATCTGTGCATGTTTCTGGCTTGGGAACTGCTTCAGATCACTTTGCAATGCATATCTGCTATTGATTGGTCCTTTGGGCATGTATTGCCTTTGGGAAGTGAACACAAGCTTCTGAAGTGAAAATATCTACTTTTTATAAAACTTTCTTTTTTTTTAGTTCTGTGTGTCAAAAATGTTCATTCTGTGAGTAACAGTGGGAAAGTGACAAACATGAGTGAATTGTCACTATATGACTGAATTGGAGTGAATTTGCTGCTATCTCTGTAAGGAAACGAGCTAGAGCGCTGAAACTGAGGCTATACGCACTTTCATGAAAACACGCTTCTTTGAGGTTTTAAGCTCAGAACGTGAATCTGTGCGTTTCTGGCCTGGGAATTGCTTCAGATCACTGTGCTATGCATATATGGTATCGATTGGTGCAATGTGCATGTCTTGCCATAGGGAAGTGAATATAAGCTTCTGAATTTAAAATATTCACTTTTTAAAAAACTTTCTTTTTTTTTAGTTCTGTGTGTCAAAAAAGTTCATTCTGTGAGTAACAGTGGGAAAGTGAGAAACATGAGTGAATTCTCACTATATGACTGAATTGGAGTGAATATGCTGCTATCTCTGTTAGGAAGCGAGCTAGAGCGCTGAAACTGTGTCTATACGTTTAAGCTCGGAACGTGAATCTGTGCATGCTTCTGGCCTGGGAACTGCTTCAGATCACTGTGGAATGCATATATAGTATCAATTGGTGCAATGTGTTTGTCTTGTCATAGGGAAGATAATATAAGCTTCTGAAGTGAAAATATCCACATTTTAAAAAACTTTCTTTTTTTTTAGTTCTGTGTGTCAAAAATGTTCATTCTGTGAGTAACAGTGGGAAAGTGACAAACATGAGTGAATTGTCACGATATGACTGAATTGGAGTAAATTTGCTGCTATCTCCGCCAGGAAGCGAGCTAGAGCGCTGTAACTGTGGCTATACGCAATTTCATGAAAAGACGCTTCCTTGAGGTTTTAAGCTCAGAACGTGAATCTGTGCATGTTTCTGGCCTGGGAACTGCTTCAGATCACTGTGGAAAGCATATATGGTATCGAATGGTTATTTGTGCATGTATTGCCATTGGGAAGTGAATATAAGCTTCTGAAGTGAATATATCCACTTTTTAAAAAACTTTCTTTTTTTTTAGTTCTGTGTGTCAATAATGTTCATTCTGTGAGTAACAGTGGAAAAGTAACAGTCATGAGTGAATTGTCACGATATGACTGAATTGGAGTAAATTTGCTGCTATCTCCGCCAGGAAGCGAGCTAGAGCGCTGAAACTGTGGCTATACGCACTTTCATGAAAACACGCTTCTTTGAGGTTTTAAGTTCAGAACGTGAATCTGTGCATGTTTCTGGCTTGGGAACTGCTTCAGATCACTTTGCAATGCATATCTGCTATTGATTGGTCCTTTGGGCATGTATTGCCTTTGGGAAGTGAACACAAGCTTCTGAAGTGAAAATATCTACTTTTTATAAAACTTTCTTTTTTTTTAGTTCTGTGTGTCAAAAATGTTCATTCTGTGAGTAACAGTGGGAAAGTGACAAACATGAGTGAATTGTCACGATATGACAGAATTGGAGTAAATTTGCTGCTATCTCCGCCAGGAAGCGAGCTAGAGCGCTGTAACTGTGGCTATACGCACTTTCATGAAAACACGCTTCTTTGAGGTTTTAAGCTCAGAACGTGAATCTGTGCATGTTTCCGGCCTGGGAACTGCTTAAGATCACTGTGGAAAGCATATATGGTATCGAATGGTTATTTGTGCATGTATTGCCATTGGGAAGTGAATATAAGCTTCTGAAGTGAAAATATCCACTTTTTAAAAAACTTTCTTTTTTTTAGTTCTGTGTGTCAAAAAAGTTCATTCTGTGAGTAAGAGTGGGAAAGTGACAAACATGAGTGAATTCTCACTATATGACTGAATTGGTGTGAATATGCTGCTATCTCTGGAAGGAAGCGAGCTAGAGCGCTGAAACTGTGGCTATACGCACTTTCATGAAGACACACTTCTTTGAGGTTTTAAGTTCAGAACGTGAATCTGTGCATGTTTCTGGCTTGGGAACTGCTTCAGATCACTTTGCAATGCATATCTGCTATTGATTGGTCCTTTGGGCATGTATTGCCTTTGGGAAGTGAACACAAGCTTCTGAAGTGAAAATATCTACTTTTTATAAAACTTTCTTTTTTTTTAGTTCTGTGTGTCAAAAATGTTCATTCTGTGAGTAACAGTGGGAAAGTGACAAACATGAGTGAATTGTCACTATATGACTGAATTGGAGTGAATTTGCTACAATCTCTGTAAGGAAAAGAGCTAGAGCGCTGAAACTGAGGCTATACGCACTTTCATGAAAACACGCTTCTTTGAGGTTTTGAGCTCAGAACGTGAATCTGTGCGTTTCTGGCCTGGGAATTGCTTCAGATCACTGTGCTATGCATATATGGTATCGATTGGTGGAATGTGCATGTCTTGCCATAGGGAAGTGAATATAAGCTTCTGAATTTAAAATATTCACTTTTTAAAAAACTTTCTTTTTTTTTAGTTCTGTGTGTCAAAAAAGTTCATTCTGTGAGTAACAGTGGGAAAGTGAGAAACATGAGTGAATTCTCACTATATGACTGAATTGGAGTGAATATGCTGCTATCTCTGTTAGGAAGCGAGCTAGAGCGCTGAAACTGTGTCTATACGTTTAAGCTCGGAACGTGAATCTGTGAATGCTTCTGGCCTGGGAACTGCTTCAGATCACTGTGGAATGCATATATAGTATCAATTGGTGCAATGTGTTTGTCTTGTCATAGGGAAGATAATATAAGCTTCTGAAGTGAAAATATCCACATTTTAAAAAACTTTCTTTTTTTTTAGTTCTGTGTGTCAAAAATGTTCATTCTGTGAGTAACAGTGGGAAAGTGACAAACATGAGTGAATTGTCACGATATGACTGAATTGGAGTAAATTTGCTGCTATCTCCGCCAGGAAGCGAGCTAGAGCGCTGAAACTGTGGCTATACGCACTTTCATGAAAACACGCTTCTTTGAGGTTTTAAGCTCGGAACGTGAATCTGTGCATGTTTCTGGCCTGGGAACTGCTTCAGATCACTGTGGAATGCATATATAGTATCACTTGGTGCAATGTGCTTGTCTTGTCATAGGGAAGTGAATATAAGCTTCTGAAGTGAAAATATCCACTTTTTAAAAAACTTTCTTTTTTTTTAGTTCTGTGTGTCAAAAATGTTCATTCTGTGAGTAACAGTGTGAAAGTGACAAACATGAGTGAATTGTCACGATATGACTGAATTGGAGTAAATTTGCTGCTATCTCCGCCAGGAAGCGAGCTAGAGCGCTGTAACTGTGGCTATACGCAATTTCATGAAAACACGCTTCCTTGAGGTTTTCAGCTCAGAACGTGAATCTGTGCATGTTTCTGGCCTGGGAACTGCTTCAGATCACTGTGGAAAGCATATATGGTATCGAATGGTTATTTGTGCATGTATTGCCATTGGGAAGTGAATATAAGCTTCTGAAGTGAATATATCCACTTTTTAAAAAACTTTCTTTTTTTTAGTTCTGTGTGTCGATAATGTTCATTCTGTGAGTAACAGTGGAAAAGTAACAGTCATGAGTGAATTGTCACGATATGACTGAATTGGAGTAAATTTGCTGCTATCTCCGCCAGGAAGCGAGCTAGAGCGCTGAAACTGTGGCTATACGCACTTTCATGAAAACACGCTTCTTTGAGGTTTTAAGCTCAGACCGTGAATCTGTGCATGTTTCTGGCCTGGGAATTGCTTCAGATCACTGTGCTATGCATATATGGTATCGATTGGTGCAATGTGCATGTCTGGCCAAAGGGAAGTGAATATAAGCTTCTGAAGTGAAAATATCCACTTTTTAAAAAACTTTCTTTTTTTTAGTTCTGTGTGTCAAAAAAGTTCATTCTGTGAGTAAGAGTGGGAAAGTGACAAACATGAGTGAATTCTCACTATATGACTGAATTGGTGTGAATATGCTGCTATCTCTGGAAGGAAGCGAGCTAGAGCGCTGAAACTGTGGCTATACGCACTTTCATGAAAACACACGTCTTTGAGGTTTTAAGTTCAGAACGTGAATCTGTGCATGTTTCTGGCTTGGGAACTGCTTCAGATCACTTTGCAATGCATATCTGCTATTGATTGGTCCTTTGGGCATGTATTGCCTTTGGGAAGTGAACACAAGCTTCTGAAGTGAAAATATCTACTTTTTATAAAACTTTCTTTTTTTTTAGTTCTGTGTGTCAAAAATGTTCATTCTGTGAGTAACAGTGGGAAAGTGACAAACATGAGTGAATTGTCACTATATGACTGAATTGGAGTGAATTTGCTGCTATCTCTGTAAGGAAACGAGCTAGAGCGCTGAAACTGAGGCTATACGCACTTTCATGAAAACACGCTTCTTTGAGGTTTTGAGCTCAGAACGTGAATCTGTGCGTTTCTGGCCTGGGAATTGCTTCAGATCACTGTGCTATGCATATATGGTATCGATTGGTGCAATGTGCATGTCTTGCCATAGGGAAGTGAATATAAGCTTCTGAATTTAAAATATTCACTTTTTAAAAAACTTTCTTTTTTTTTAGTTCTGTGTGTCAAAAAAGTTCATTCTGTGAGTAACAGTGGGAAAGTGAGAAACATGAGTGAATTCTCACTATATGACTGAATTGGAGTGAATATGCTGCTATCTCTGTTAGGAAGCGAGCTAGAGCGCTGAAACTGTGTCTATACGTTTAAGCTCGGAACGTGAATCTGTGCATGCTTCTGGCCTGGGAACTGCTTCAGATCACTGTGGAATGCATATATAGTATCAATTGGTGCAATGTGTTTGTCTTGTCATAGGGAAGATAATATAAGCTTCTGAAGTGAAAATATCCACATTTTAAAAAACTTTCTTTTTTTTTAGTTCTGTGTGTCAAAAATGTTCATTCTGTGAGTAACAGTGGGAAAGTGACAAACATGAGTGAATTGTCACGATATGACTGAATTGGAGTAAATTTGCTGCTATCTCCGCCAGGAAGCGAGCTAGAGCGCTGAAACTGTGGCTATACGCACTTTCATGAAAACACGCTTCTTTGAGGTTTTAAGCTCGGAACGTGAATCTGTGCATGTTTCTGGCCTGGGAACTGCTTCAGATCACTGTGGAATGCATATATAGTATCACTTGGTGCAATGTGCTTGTCTTGTCATAGGGAAGTGAATATAAGCTTCTGAAGTGAAAATATCCACTTTTTAAAAAACTTTCTTTTTTTTTAGTTCTGTGTGTCAAAAATGTTCATTCTGTGAGTAACAGTGTGAAAGTGACAAACATGAGTGAATTGTCACGATATGACTGAATTGGAGTAAATTTGCTGCTTTCTCCGCCAGGAAGCGAGCTAGAGCGCTGTAACTGTGGCTATACGCAATTTCATGAAAACACGCTTCCTTGAGGTTTTAAGCTCAGAACGTGAATCTGTGCATGTTTCTGGCCTGGGAACTGCTTCAGATCACTGTGGAAAGCATATATGGTATCGAATGGTTATTTGTGCATGTATTGCCTTTGGGAAGTGAATATAAGCTTCTGAAGTGAATATATCCACTTTTTAAAAAACTTTCTTTTTTTTTTGTTCTGTGTGTCAATAATGTTCATTCTGTGAGTAACAGTGGAAAAGTAACAGTCATGAGTGAATTGTCACGATATGACTGAATTGGAGTAAATTTGCTGCTATCTCCGCCAGGAAGCGAGCTAGAGCGCTGAAACTGTGGCAACACGCACTTTCATGAAAACACGCTTCTTTGAGGTTTTAAGCTCAGAACGTGAATCTGTGCATGTTTCTGGCCTGGGAATTGCTTCAGATCACTGTGCTATGCATTTATGGTATCGATTGGTGCAATGTGCATGTCTGGCCAAAGGGAAGTGAATATAAGCTTCTGAAGTGAAAATATCCACTTTTTAAAAAACTTTCTTTTTTTTAGTTCTGTGTGTCAAAAAAGTTCATTCTGTGAGTAAGAGTGGGAAAGTGACAAACATGAGTGAATTCTCACAATATGACTGAATTGGTGTGAATATGCTGCTATCTCTGGAAGGAAGCGAGCTAGAGCGCTGAAACTGTGGCTATACGCACTTTCATGAAAACACACGTCTTTGAGGTTTTAAGTTCAGAACGTGAATCTGTGCATGTTTCTGGCTTGGGAACTGCTTCAGATCACTTTGCAATGCATATCTGCTATTGATTGGTCCTTTGGGCATGTATTGCCTTTGGGAAGTGAACACAAGCTTCTGAAGTGAAAATATCTACTTTTTATAAAACTTTCTTTTTTTTTAGTTCTGTGTGTCAAAAATGTTCATTCTGTGAGTAACAGTGGGAAAGTGACAAACATGAGTGAATTGTCACTATATGACTGAATTGGAGTGAATTTGCTGCTATCTCTGTAAGGAAACGAGCTAGAGCGCTGAAACTGAGGCTATACGCACTTTCATGAAAACACGCTTCTTTGAGGTTTTAAGCTCAGAACGTGAATCTGTGCGTTTCTGGCCTGGGAATTGCTTCAGATCACTGTGCTATGCATATATGGTATCGATTGGTGCAATGTGCATGTCTTGCCATAGGGAAGTGAATATAAGCTTCTGAATTTAAAATATTCACTTTTTAAAAACCTTTCTTTTTTTTTTAGTTCTGTGTGTCAAAAAAGTTCATTCTGTGAGTAACAGTGGGAAAGTGAGAAACATGAGTGAATTCTCACTATATGACTGAATTGGAGTGAATATGCTGCTATCTCTGTTAGGAAGCGAGCTAGAGCGCTGAAACTGTGTCTATACGTTTAAGCTCGGAACGTGAATCTGTGCATGCTTCTGGCCTGGGAACTGCTTCAGATCACTGTGGAATGCATATATAGTATCAATTGGTGCAATGTGTTTGTCTTGTCATAGGGAAGATAATATAAGCTTCTGAAGTGAAAATATCCACATTTTAAAAAACTTTCTTTTTTTTTAGTTCTGTGTGTCAAAAATGTTCATTCTGTGAGTAACAGTGGGAAAGTGACAAACATGAGTGAATTGTCACGATATGACTGAATTGGAGTAAATTTGCTGCTATCTCCGCCAGGAAGCGAGCTAGAGCGCTGAAACTGTGGCTATACGCACTTTCATGAAAACACGCTTCTTTGAGGTTTTAAGCTCGGAACGTGAATCTGTGCATGTTTCTGGCCTGGGAACTGCTTCAGATCACTGTGGAATGCATATATAGTATCACTTGGTGCAATGTGCTTGTCTTGTCATAGGGAAGTGAATATAAGCTTCTGAAGTGAAAATATCCACTTTTTAAAAAACTTTCTTTTTTTTTAGTTCTGTGTGTCAAAAATGTTCATTCTGTGAGTAACAGTGTGAAAGTGACAAACATGAGTGAATTGTCACGATATGACTGAATTGGAGTAAATTTGCTGCTATCTCCGCCAGGAGGCGAGCTAGAGCGCTGTAACTGTGGCTATACGCAATTTTATGAAAACACGCTTCCTTGAGGTTTTAAGCTCAGAACGTGAATCTGTGCATGTTTCTGGCCTGGGAACTGCTTCAGATCACTGTGGAAAGCATATATGGTATCGAATGGTTATTTGTGCATGTATTGCCATTGGGAAGTGAATATAAGCTTCTGAAGTGAATATATCCACTTTTTAAAAAACTTTCTTTTTTTTTAGTTCTGTGTGTCAATAATGTTCATTCTGTGAGTAACAGTGGAAATGTAACAGTCATGAGTGAATTCTCACGATATGACTGAATTGGAGTAAATTTGCTGCTATCTCCGCCAGGAAGCGAGCTCGAGCGCTGAAACGGTGGCTATACGCACTTTCATGAAAACACGCTTCTTTGAGGTTTTAAGCTCGGAACGTGAATCTGTGCATGTTTCTGGCTTGGGAACTGCTTCATATCACTTTGCAATGCATATGTGCTATTGATTGGTCCTTTGGGCATGTATTGCCTTTGGGAAGTGAACACAAGCTTCTGAAGTGAAAATATCTACTTTTTATAAAACTTTCTTTTTTTTTAGTTCTGTGTGTCAAAAATGTTCATTCTGTGAGTAACAGTGGGAAAGTGACAAACATGAGTGAATTGTTACTATATGACGGAATTGGAGTTAATATGTTGCTATCTCTGTAAGGAAGCGAGCTAGAGCGCTGAAACTGTGGCTATACGCACTTTCATGAAAACACGTTTTTTTGAGGTTTTAAGCTCGGAACTTGAATCTGTGCATGTTTCTGGCCTGGGAACTGCTTCAGATCACTGTGGAATGCATATATAGTATGAATTGGTGCAATGTGCTTGTCTTGTCATAGGGAAATGAATATCAGCTTCTGAAGTGAAAATATCCACTTTTTAAAAAACTTTCTTTTTTTTTAGTTCTGTGTGTCAATAATGTTCATTCTGTGAGTAACAGTGGAAAAGTAACAGTCATGAGTGAATTGTCACGATATGACTGAATTGGAGTAAATTTGATGCTATCTCTGTAAGGAAGCGAGCTAGAGCGCTGAAACTGTGGCTTTATGCACTTTCATGAAAACACGCTTCTTTGAGGTTTTAAGCTTGGATCGTGAATCTGTGCAAGTTTCTGGCCTGGGAACTGCTTCAGATCACTGTGGAATGCATATGTGGTATTGATTGGTGCACTGGGCATGTATTGCCATTGGGAAGTGAACACAAGCTTCTGAAGTGAAAATATCTACTTTTTATAAAACTTTCTTTTTTTTAGTTCTGTGTGTCAAAAATGTTCATTCTGTTAGTAACAGTGGGAAAGTAACAATCATGAGTGAATTGTCAGGATATGACTGAATTGGACTAAATTTGATGCTATCTCTGCCAGGAAGCGAGCAAGAGCCCTGAAACTGTGGCTACACGCACTTTCATGAAAACACACTTCTTTGAGGTTTTAAGCGCAGAACGTGAATCTGTGCATGTTTCTGGCTTGGGAACTGCTTCAGATCACTTTGCAATGCATATGTGCTATTGATTCGTCCTTTGGGCATGTATTGCCTTTGGGAAGTGAAAACAAGCTTCTGAAGAGAAAATATCTACTTTTTAAAAAACTTTCTTTTTTTTTAGTTCTGTGTGTCAAAAATGTTCATTCTGTGAGTAACAGTGGGAAAGTGACAGACATGAGTGAATTGTCACTATATGACTGAATTGGAGTTCATATGCTGCTATCTCTGTAAGGAAGCGAGCTAGAGCGCTGAAGCTGTGGCTATACGCACTTTCATGAAAACACGCTTCTTTGAGGATTTAAGCTCAGAACGTGAATCTGTGCATGTTTCTGGCCTGGGAACTGCTTCAGATCACTGGGCAATGCATATATGGTATCAAATGGTCCTTTGTGCATGTATTGCCATTGGGAAGTGAATATAAGCTTCTGAATTTAAAATATTCACTTTTTAAAAAACTTTCTTTTTTTTTAGTTCTGTGTGTCAAAAATGTTCATTCTGTGAGTAACAGTGGGAAAGTGAGAAACATGAGTGAATTCTCACTATATGACTGAATTGGAGTGAATATGCTGCTATCTCTGTTAGGAAGCGAGCTAGAGCGCTGAAACTGTGTCTATACGTTTAAGCTCGGAACGTGAATCTGTGCATGCTTCTGGCCTGGGAACTGCTTCAGATCACTGTGGAATGCATATATAGTATCAATTGGTGCAATGTGTTTGTCTTGTCATAGGGAAGATAATATAAGCTTCTGAAGTGAAAATATCCACTTTTTAAAAAACTTTCTTTTTTTTTAGTTTTGTGTTTCAAATATGTTCATTCTGTGAGTAACAGTGGAAAAAAAACAGGCACGAGTTAATTGTCACGATATGACTGATTTGGAGTAAATTTGATGCTATCTCCGGCAGGAAGCGAGCTAGAGCGCTGAAACTGTGTCTATACGTTTAAGCTCTTAACGTGAATCTGTGCATGTTTCTGGCCTGGGAACTGCTTCAGATCACTGTGGAAAGCATATATGGTATCGAATGGTCCTTTGTGCATGTATTGCCATTGGGAAGTGAATATAAGCTTCTGAAGTGAATATATCCACTTTTTAAAAAACTTTCTTTTTATTTTAGTTCTGTGTCAAAAATGTTCATTCTGTGAGTAACAGTGGAAAAGTAACAGTCATGAGTGAATTGTCTCGATATGACTGAATTGGAGTAAATTTGCTGCTATCTCCGCCAGGAAGCGAGCCAGAGCCCTGAAACTGTGGCTATACGCACTTTCATGAAAACACACTTCTTTGAGGTTTTAATCTCGGAACGTGAATCTGTGCATGCTTCTGGCCTGGGAACTGCTTCAGATCACTGTGGAATGCATATATGGTATCAATTGGTGCAATGTGCTTGTCTTGTCATTGGGAAGTGAATATAAGCTTCTGAAGTGAAAATATCCACTTTTTAAAAAACTTTCTTTTTTTTTAGTTTTGTGTTTCAAATATGTTCATTCTGTGAGTAACAGTGGAAAAAAAACAGGCATGAGTTAATTGTCACGATATGACTGATTTGGAGTAAATTTGATGCTATCTCCGGCAGGAAGCGAGCTAGAGCGCTGAAACTCTGGCTATACGCACTTTCATGAAAACACGCTTCTTTGAGGTTTTAAGCTCAGAACTTGAATCTGTGCAAGTTTCTGGCCTGGGAACTGCTTCAGATCGATGGAATGCATATATGGTATCAATTGGTGCAATGTGCTTGTCTTGTCATAGAGAAGTGAATATAAGCTTCTGAAGTGAAAATATCCACTTTTAAAATAACTTTCTTTTTTTAGTTCTGTGTGTCAAAAATGTTCATTCTGTGAGTAACAGTGGGAAAGTGACAAACATGAGTGAATTGTCACGATATGACTGAATTGGAGTACATTTGCTGCTATCTCCGCCAGGAAGCGAGCTAGAGCGCTGAAACTGTGGCTATACGCACTTTCATGAAAACACGCTTCTTTGAGGTTTTAAGCTCAGAACGTGAATCTGTGCATGTTTCTGGCCTGGGAATTGCTTCAGATCACTGTGCTATGCATATATGGTATCGACTGGTGCAATGTGCATGTCTGGCCAAAGGGAAGTGAATATAAGCTTCTGAAGTGAAAATATCCACTTTTTAAAAAACTTTCTTTTTTTTAGTTCTGTGTGTCAAAAAAGTTCATTCTGTGAGTAAGAGTGGGAAAGTGACAAACATGAGTGAATTCTCACTATATGACTGAATTGGTGTTAATATGCTGCTATATCTGGAAGGAAGCGAGCTAGAGCGCTGAAACTGTGGCTATACGCACTTTCATGAAAACACACTTCTTTGAGGTTTTAAGTTCAGAACGTGAATCTGTGCATGTTTCTGGCTTGGGAACTGCTTCAGATCACTTTGCAATGCATATCTGCTATTGATTGGTCCTTTGGGCATGTATTGCCTTTGGGAAGTGAACACAAGCTTCTGAAGTGAAAATATCTACTTTTTATAAAACTTTCTTTTTTTTTAGTTCTGTGTGTCAAAAATGTTCATTCTGTGAGTAACAGTGGGAAAGTGACAAACATGAGTGAATTGTCACTATATGACTGAATTGGAGTGAATTTGCTGCTATCTCTGTAAGGAAACGAGCTAGAGTGCTGAAACTGAGGCTATACGCACTTTCATGAAAACACGCTTCTTTGAGGTTTTAAGCTCAGAACGTGAATCTGTGCTTTTCTCGCCTGGGAATTGCTTCAGATCACTGTGCTATGCATATATGGTATCGATTGGTGCAATGTGCATGTCTTGCCATAGGGAAGTGAATATAAGCTTCTGAATTTAAAATATTCACTTTTTAAAAAACTTTCTTTTTTTTTAGTTCTGTGTGTCAAAAATGTTCTTTCTGTGAGTAACAGTGGGAAAGTGAGAAACATGAGTGAATTCTCACTATATGACTGAATTGGAGTGAATATGCTGCTATCTCTGTTAGGAAGCGAGCTAGAGCGCTGAAACTGTGTCTATACGTTTAAGCTCGGAACGTGAATCTGTGCATGCTTCTGGCCTGGGAACTGCTTCAGATCACTGTGGAATGCATATATAGTATCAATTGGTGCAATGTGCTTGTCTTGTCATAGGGAAGATAATATAAGCTTCTGAAGTGAAAATATCCACATTTTAAAAAACTTTCTTTTTTTTTAGTTCTGTGTGTCAAAAATGTTCATTCTGTGAGTAACAGTGGGAAAGTGACAAACATGAGTGAATTGTCACGATATGACTGAATTGGAGTAAATTTGCTGCTATCTCCACCAGGAAGCGAGCTAGAGCGCTGAAACTGTGGCTATACGCACTTTCATGAAAACACGCTTCTTTGAGGTTTTAAGCTCGGAACGTGAATCTGTGCATGTTTCTGGCCTGGGAACTGCTTCAGATCACTGTGGAATGCATATATGGTATCAATTGGTGCAATGTGCTTGTCTTGTCATTGGGAAGTGAATATAAGCTTCTGAAGTGAAAATATCCACTTTTTAAAAAACTTTCTTTTTTTTTAGTTCTGTGTGTCAAATATGTTCATTCTGTGAGTAACAGTGGAAAAAAAACAGGCATGAGTGAATTGTCACGATATGACTGATTTGGAGTAAATTTGATGCTATCTCCGGCAGGAAGCGAGCTAGAGCGCTGAAACTCTGGCTATACGCACTTTCATGAAAACACGCTTCTTTGAGGTTTTAAGCTCAGAACTTCAATCTGTGCAAGTTTCTGGCCTGGGAACTGCTTCAGATCACTGTGGAATGCATATATGGTATCAATTGGTGCAATGTGCTTGTCTTGTCATAGAGAAGTGAATATAAGCTTCTGAAGTGAAAATATCCACTTTTAAAAAAACTTTCTTTTTTTAGTTCTGTGTGTCAAAAATGTTCATTCTGTGAGTAACAGTGGGAAAGTGACAAACATGAGTGAATTGTCACTATATGACTGAATTGGAGTGAATTTGCTGCTATCTCTGTAAGGAAACGAGCTAGAGCGCTGAAACTGAGGCTATACGCACTTTCATGAAAACACGCTTCTTTGAGGTTTTAAGCTCAGAACGTGAATCTGTGCGTTTCTGGCCTGGGAATTGCTTCAGATCACTGTGCTATGCATATATGGTATCGATTGGTGCAATGTGCATGTCTTGCCATAGGGAAGTGAATATAAGCTTCTGAATTTAAAATATTCACTTTTTAAAAAACTTTCTTTTTTTTTAGTTCTGTGTGTCAAAAAAGTTCATTCTGTGAGTAACAGTGGGAAAGTGAGAAACATGAGTGAATTCTCACTATATGACTGAATTGGAGTGAATATGCTGCTATCTCTGTTAGGAAGCGAGCTAGAGCGCTGAAACTGTGTCTATACGTTTAAGCTCGGAACGTGAATCTGTGCATGCTTCTGGCCTGGGAACTGCTTCAGATCACTGTGGAATGCATATATAGTATCAATTGGTGCAATGTGTTTGTCTTGTCATAGGGAAGATAATATAAGCTTCTGAAGTGAAAATATCCACATTTTAAAAAACTTTCTTTTTTTTTAGTTCTGTGTGTCAAAAATGTTCATTCTGTGAGTAACAGTGGGAAAGTGACAAACATGAGTGAATTGTCACGATATGACTGAATTGGAGTAAATTTGCTGCTATCTCCGCCAGGAAGCGAGCTAGAGCGCTGTAACTGTGGCTATACGCAATTTCATGAAAAGACGCTTCCTTGAGGTTTTAAGCTCAGAACGTGAATCTGTGCATGTTTCTGGCCTGGGAACTGCTTCAGATCACTGTGGAAAGCATATATGGTATCGAATGGTTATTTGTGCATGTATTGCCATTGGGAAGTGAATATAAGCTTCTGAAGTGAATATATCCACTTTTTAAAAAACTTTCTTTTTTTTTAGTTCTGTGTGTCAATAATGTTCATTCTGTGAGTAACAGTGGAAAAGTAACAGTCATGAGTGAATTGTCACGATATGACTGAATTGGAGTAAATTTGCTGCTATCTCCGCCAGGAAGCGAGCTAGAGCGCTGAAACTGTGGCTATACGCACTTTCATGAAAACACGCTTCTTTGAGGTTTTAAGTTCAGAACGTGAATCTGTGCATGTTTCTGGCTTGGGAACTGCTTCAGATCACTTTGCAATGCATATCTGCTATTGATTGGTCCTTTGGGCATGTATTGCCTTTGGGAAGTGAACACAAGCTTCTGAAGTGAAAATATCTACTTTTTATAAAACTTTCTTTTTTTTTAGTTCTGTGTGTCAAAAATGTTCATTCTGTGAGTAACAGTGGGAAAGTGACAAACATGAGTGAATTGTCACGATATGACAGAATTGGAGTAAATTTGCTGCTATCTCCGCCAGGAAGCGAGCTAGAGCGCTGTAACTGTGGCTATACGCACTTTCATGAAAACACGCTTCTTTGAGGTTTTAAGCTCAGAACGTGAATCTGTGCATGTTTCCGGCCTGGGAACTGCTTAAGATCACTGTGGAAAGCATATATGGTATCGAATGGTTATTTGTGCATGTATTGCCATTGGGAAGTGAATATAAGCTTCTGAAGTGAAAATATCCACTTTTTAAAAAACTTTCTTTTTTTTAGTTCTGTGTGTCAAAAAAGTTCATTCTGTGAGTAAGAGTGGGAAAGTGACAAACATGAGTGAATTCTCACTATATGACTGAATTGGTGTGAATATGCTGCTATCTCTGGAAGGAAGCGAGCTAGAGCGCTGAAACTGTGGCTATACGCACTTTCATGAAGACACACTTCTTTGAGGTTTTAAGTTCAGAACGTGAATCTGTGCATGTTTCTGGCTTGGGAACTGCTTCAGATCACTTTGCAATGCATATCTGCTATTGATTGGTCCTTTGGGCATGTATTGCCTTCGGGAAGTGAACACAAGCTTCTGAAGTGAAAATATCTACTTTTTATAAAACTTTCTTTTTTTTTAGTTCTGTGTGTCAAAAATGTTCATTCTGTGAGTAACAGTGGGAAAGTGACAAACATGAGTGAATTGTCACTATATGACTGAATTGGAGTGAATTTGCTACTATCTCTGTAAGGAAACGAGCTAGAGCGCTGAAACTGAGGCTATACGCACTTTCATGAAAACACGCTTCTTTGAGGTTTTGAGCTCAGAACGTGAATCTGTGCGTTTCTGGCCTGGGAATTGCTTCAGATCACTGTGCTATGCATATATGGTATCGATTGGTGGAATGTGCATGTCTTGCCATAGGGAAGTGAATATAAGCTTCTGAATTTAAAATATTCACTTTTTAAAAAACTTTCTTTTTTTTTAGTTCTGTGTGTCAAAAAAGTTCATTCTGTGAGTAACAGTGGGAAAGTGAGAAACATGAGTGAATTCTCACTATATGACTGAATTGGAGTGAATATGCTGCTATCTCTGTTAGGAAGCGAGCTAGAGCGCTGAAACTGTGTCTATACGTTTAAGCTCGGAACGTGAATCTGTGAATGCTTCTGGCCTGGGAACTGCTTCAGATCACTGTGGAATGCATATATAGTATCAATTGGTGCAATGTGTTTGTCTTGTCATAGGGAAGATAATATAAGCTTCTGAAGTGAAAATATCCACATTTTAAAAAACTTTCTTTTTTTTTAGTTCTGTGTGTCAAAAATGTTCATTCTGTGAGTAACAGTGGGAAAGTGACAAACATGAGTGAATTGTCACGATATGACTGAATTGGAGTAAATTTGCTGCTATCTCCGCCAGGAAGCGAGCTAGAGCGCTGAAACTGTGGCTATACGCACTTTCATGAAAACACGCTTCTTTGAGGTTTTAAGCTCGGAACGTGAATCTGTGCATGTTTCTGGCCTGGGAACTGCTTCAGATCACTGTGGAATGCATATATAGTATCACTTGGTGCAATGTGCTTGTCTTGTCATAGGGAAGTGAATATAAGCTTCTGAAGTGAAAATATCCACTTTTTAAAAAACTTTCTTTTTTTTTAGTTCTGTGTGTCAAAAATGTTCATTCTGTGAGTAACAGTGTGAAAGTGACAAACATGAGTGAATTGTCACGATATGACTGAATTGGAGTAAATTTGCTGCTATCTCCGCCAGGAAGCGAGCTAGAGCGCTGTAACTGTGGCTATACGCAATTTCATGAAAACACGCTTCCTTGAGGTTTTCAGCTCAGAACGTGAATCTGTGCATGTTTCTGGCCTGGGAACTGCTTCAGATCACTGTGGAAAGCATATATGGTATCGAATGGTTATTTGTGCATGTATTGCCATTGGGAAGTGAATATAAGCTTCTGAAGTGAATATATCCACTTTTTAAAAAACTTTCTTTTTTTTTAGTTCTGTGTGTCGATAATGTTCATTCTGTGAGTAACAGTGGAAAAGTAACAGTCATGAGTGAATTGTCACGATATGACTGAATTGGAGTAAATTTGCTGCTATCTCCGCCAGGAAGCGAGCTAGAGCGCTGAAACTGTGGCTATACGCACTTTCATGAAAACACGCTTCTTTGAGGTTTTAAGCTCAGACCGTGAATCTGTGCATGTTTCTGGCCTGGGAATTGCTTCAGATCACTGTGCTATGCATATATGGTATCGATTGGTGCAATGTGCATGTCTGGCCAAAGGGAAGTGAATATAAGCTTCTGAAGTGAAAATATCCACTTTTTAAAAAACTTTCTTTTTTTTAGTTCTGTGTGTCAAAAAAGTTCATTCTGTGAGTAAGAGTGGGAAAGTGACAAACATGAGTGAATTCTCACTATATGACTGAATTGGTGTGAATATGCTGCTATCTCTGGAAGGAAGCGAGCTAGAGCTCTGAAACTGTGGCTATACGCACTTTCATGAAAACACACGTCTTTGAGGTTTTAAGTTCAGAACGTGAATCTGTGCATGTTTCTGGCTTGGGAACTGCTTCAGATCACTTTGCAATGCATATCTGCTATTGATTGGTCCTTTGGGCATGTATTGCCTTTGGGAAGTGAACACAAGCTTCTGAAGTGAAAATATCTACTTTTTATAAAACTTTCTTTTTTTTTAGTTCTGTGTGTCAAAAATGTTCATTCTGTGAGTAACAGTGGGAAAGTGACAAACATGAGTGAATTGTCACTATATGACTGAATTGGAGTGAATTTGCTGCTATCTCTGTAAGGAAACGAGCTAGAGCGCTGAAACTGAGGCTATACGCACTTTCATGAAAACACGCTTCTTTGAGGTTTTGAGCTCAGAACGTGAATCTGTGCGTTTCTGGCCTGGGAATTGCTTCAGATCACTGTGCTATGCATATATGGTATCGATTGGTGCAATGTGCATGTCTTGCCATAGGGAAGTGAATATAAGCTTCTGAATTTAAAATATTCACTTTTTAAAAAACTTTCTTTTTTTTTAGTTCTGTGTGTCAAAAAAGTTCATTCTGTGAGTAACAGTGGGAAAGTGAGAAACATGAGTGAATTCTCACTATATGACTGAATTGGAGTGAATATGCTGCTATCTCTGTTAGGAAGCGAGCTAGAGCGCTGAAACTGTGTCTATACGTTTAAGCTCGGAACGTGAATCTGTGCATGCTTCTGGCCTGGGAACTGCTTCAGATCACTGTGGAATGCATATATAGTATCAATTGGTGCAATGTGTTTGTCTTGTCATAGGGAAGATAATATAAGCTTCTGAAGTGAAAATATCCACATTTTAAAAAACTTTCTTTTTTTTTAGTTCTGTGTGTCAAAAATGTTCATTCTGTGAGTAACAGTGGGAAAGTGACAAACATGAGTGAATTGTCACGATATGACTGAATTGGAGTAAATTTGCTGCTATCTCCGCCAGGAAGCGAGCTAGAGCGCTGAAACTGTGGCTATACGCACTTTCATGAAAACACGCTTCTTTGAGGTTTTAAGCTCGGAACGTGAATCTGTGCATGTTTCTGGCCTGGGAACTGCTTCAGATCACTGTGGAATGCATATATAGTATCACTTGGTGCAATGTGCTTGTCTTGTCATAGGGAAGTGAATATAAGCTTCTGAAGTGAAAATATCCACTTTTTAAAAAACTTTCTTTTTTTTTAGTTCTGTGTGTCAAAAATGTTCATTCTGTGAGTAACAGTGTGAAAGTGACAAACATGAGTGAATTGTCACGATATGACTGAATTGGAGTAAATTTGCTGCTTTCTCCGCCAGGAAGCGAGCTAGAGCGCTGTAACTGTGGCTATACGCAATTTCATGAAAACACGCTTCCTTGAGGTTTTAAGCTCAGAACGTGAATCTGTGCATGTTTCTGGCCTGGGAACTGCTTCAGATCACTGTGGAAAGCATATATGGTATCGAATGGTTATTTGTGCATGTATTGCCTTTGGGAAGTGAATATAAGCTTCTGAAGTGAATATATCCACTTTTTAAAAAACTTTCTTTTTTTTTTGTTCTGTGTGTCAATAATGTTCATTCTGTGAGTAACAGTGGAAAAGTAACAGTCATGAGTGAATTGTCACGATATGACTGAATTGGAGTAAATTTGCTGCTATCTCCGCCAGGAAGCGAGCTAGAGCGCTGAAACTGTGGCGACACGCACTTTCATGAAAACACGCTTCTTTGAGGTTTTAAGCTCAGAACGTGAATCTGTGCATGTTTCTGGCCTGGGAATTGCTTCAGATCACTGTGCTATGCATTTATGGTATCGATTGGTGCAATGTGCATGTCTGGCCAAAGGGAAGTGAATATAAGCTTCTGAAGTGAAAATATCCACTTTTTAAAAAACTTTCTTTTTTTTAGTTCTGTGTGTCAAAAAAGTTCATTCTGTGAGTAACAGTGGGAAAGTGACAAACATGAGTGAATTGTCACTATATGACTGAATTGGAGTGAATTTGCTGCTATCTCTGTAAGGAAACGAGCTAGAGCGCTGAAACTGAGGCTATACGCACTTTCATGAAAACACGCTTCTTTGAGGTTTTAAGCTCAGAACGTGAATCTGTGCGTTTCTGGCCTGGGAATTGCTTCAGATCACTGTGCTATGCATATATGGTATCGATTGGTGCAATGTGCATGTCTTGCCATAGGGAAGTGAATATAAGCTTCTGAATTTAAAATATTCACTTTTTAAAAACCTTTCTTTTTTTTTTAGTTCTGTGTGTCAAAAAAGTTCATTCTGTGAGTAACAGTGGGAAAGTGAGAAACATGAGTGAATTCTCACTATATGACTGAATTGGAGTGAATATGCTGCTATCTCTGTTAGGAAGCGAGCTAGAGCGCTGAAACTGTGTCTATACGCACTTTCATGAAAACACGTTTTTTTGAGGTTTTAAGCTCGGAACTTGAATCTGTGCATGTTTCTGGCCTGGGAACTGCTTCAGATCACTGTGGAATGCATATATAGTATGAATTGGTGCAATGTGCTTGTCTTGTCATAGGGAAATGAATATCAGCTTCTGAAGTGAAAATATCCACTTTTTAAAAAACTTTCTTTTTTTTTAGTTCTGTGTGTCAATAATGTTCATTCTGTGAGTAACAGTGGAAAAGTAACAGTCATGAGTGAATTGTCACGATATGACTGAATTGGAGTAAATTTGATGCTATCTCTGTAAGGAAGCGAGCTAGAGCGCTGAAACTGTGGCTTTATGCACTTTCATGAAAACACGCTTCTTTGAGGTTTTAAGCTTGGATCGTGAATCTGTGCAAGTTTCTGGCCTGGGAACTGCTTCAGATCACTGTGGAATGCATATGTGGTATTGATTGGTGCACTGGGCATGTATTGCCATTGGGAAGTGAACACAAGCTTCTGAAGTGAAAATATCTACTTTTTATAAAACTTTCTTTTTTTTAGTTCTGTGTGTCAAAAATGTTCATTCTGTTAGTAACAGTGGGAAAGTAACAATCATGAGTGAATTGTCAGGATATGACTGAATTGGACTAAATTTGATGCTATCTCTGCCAGGAAGCGAGCTAGAGCGCTGAAACTGTGGCTATACGCACTTTCATGAAAACACACTTCTTTGAGGTTTTAAGCGCAGAACGTGAATCTGTGCATGTTTCTGGCTTGGGAACTGCTTCAGATCACTTTGCAATGCATATGTGCTATTGATTCGTCCTTTGGGCATGTATTGCCTTTGGGAAGTGAAAACAAGCTTCTGAAGAGAAAATATCTACTTTTTAAAAAACTTTCTTTTTTTTTAGTTCTGTGTGTCAAAAATGTTCATTCTGTGAGTAACAGTGGGAAAGTGACAGACATGAGTGAATTGTCACTATATGACTGAATTGGAGTTCATATGCTGCTATCTCTGTAAGGAAGCGAGCTAGAGCGCTGAAGCTGTGGCTATACGCACTTTCATGAAAACACGCTTCTTTGAGGTTTTAAGCTCAGAACGTGAATCTGTGCATGTTTCTGGCCTGGGAACTGCTTCAGATCACTGGGCAATGCATATATGGTATCAAATGGTCCTTTGTGCATGTATTGCCATTGGGAAGTGAATATAAGCTTCTGAATTTAAAATATTCACTTTTTAAAAAACTTTCTTTTTTTTTAGTTCTGTGTGTCAAAAATGTTCATTCTGTGAGTAACAGTGGGAAAGTGAGAAACATGAGTGAATTCTCACTATATGACTGAATTGGAGTGAATATGCTGCTATCTCTGTTAGGAAGCGAGCTAGAGCGCTGAAACTGTGTCTATACGTTTAAGCTCGGAACGTGAATCTGTGCATGCTTCTGGCCTGGGAACTGCTTCAGATCACTGTGGAATGCATATATAGTATCAATTGGTGCAATGTGTTTGTCTTGTCATAGGGAAGATAATATAAGCTTCTGAAGTGAAAATATCCACTTTTTAAAAAACTTTCTTTTTTTTTAGTTTTGTGTTTCAAATATGTTCATTCTGTGAGTAACAGTGGAAAAAAAACAGGCACGAGTTAATTGTCACGATATGACTGATTTGGAGTAAATTTGATGCTATCTCCGGCAGGAAGCGAGCTAGAGCGCTGAAACTGTGTCTATACGTTTAAGCTCTTAACGTGAATCTGTGCATGTTTCTGGCCTGGGAACTGCTTCAGATCACTGTGGAAAGCATATATGGTATCGAATGGTCCTTTGTGCATGTATTGCCATTGGGAAGTGAATATAAGCTTCTGAAGTGAATATATCCACTTTTTAAAAAACTTTCTTTTTATTTTAGTTCTGTGTCAAAAATGTTCATTCTGTGAGTAACAGTGGAAAAGTAACAGTCATGAGTGAATTGTCTCGATATGACTGAATTGGAGTAAATTTGCTGCTATCTCCGCCAGGAAGCGAGCCAGAGCCCTGAAACTGTGGCTATACGCACTTTCATGAAAACACACTTCTTTGAGGTTTTAATCTCGGAACGTGAATCTGTGCATGCTTCTGGCCTGGGAACTGCTTCAGATCACTGTGGAATGCATATATGGTATCAATTGGTGCAATGTGCTTGTCTTGTCATTGGGAAGTGAATATAAGCTTCTGAAGTGAAAATATCCACTTTTTAAAAAACTTTCTTTTTTTTTAGTTTTGTGTTTCAAATATGTTCATTCTGTGAGTAACAGTGGAAAAAAAACAGGCATGAGTTAATTGTCACGATATGACTGATTTGGAGTAAATTTGATGCTATCTCCGGCAGGAAGCGAGCTAGAGCGCTGAAACTCTGGCTATACGCACTTTCATGAAAACACGCTTCTTTGAGGTTTTAAGCTCAGAACTTGAATCTGTGCAAGTTTCTGGCCTGGGAACTGCTTCAGATCGATGGAATGCATATATGGTATCAATTGGTGCAATGTGCTTGTCTTGTCATAGAGAAGTGAATATAAGCTTCTGAAGTGAAAATATCCACTTTTAAAATAACTTTCTTTTTTTAGTTCTGTGTGTCAAAAATGTTCATTCTGTGAGTAACAGTGGGAAAGTGACAAACATGAGTGAATTATCACGATATGACTGAATTGGAGTACATTTGCTGCTATCTCCGCCAGGAAGCGAGCTAGAGCGCTGAAACTGTGGCTATACGCACTTTCATGAAAACACGCTTCTTTGAGGTTTTAAGCTCAGAACGTGAATCTGTGCATGTTTCTGGCCTGGGAATTGCTTCAGATCACTGTGCTATGCATATATGGTATCGACTGGTGCAATGTGCATGTCTGGCCAAAGGGAAGTGAATATAAGCTTCTGAAGTGAAAATATCCACTTTTTAAAAAACTTTCTTTTTTTTAGTTCTGTGTGTCAAAAAAGTTCATTCTGTGAGTAAGAGTGGGAAAGTGACAAACATGAGTGAATTCTCACTATATGACTGAATTGGTGTTAATATGCTGCTATATCTGGAAGGAAGCGAGCTAGAGCGCTGAAACTGTGGCTATACGCACTTTCATGAAAACACACTTCTTTGAGGTTTTAAGTTCAGAACGTGAATCTGTGCATGTTTCTGGCTTGGGAACTGCTTCAGATCACTTTGCAATGCATATCTGCTATTGATTGGTCCTTTGGGCATGTATTGCCTTTGGGAAGTGAACACAAGCTTCTGAAGTGAAAATATCTACTTTTTATAAAACTTTCTTTTTTTTTAGTTCTGTGTGTCAAAAATGTTCATTCTGTGAGTAACAGTGGGAAAGTGACAAACATGAGTGAATTGTCACTATATGACTGAATTGGAGTGAATTTGCTGCTATCTCTGTAAGGAAACGAGCTAGAGTGCTGAAACTGAGGCTATACGCACTTTCATGAAAACACGCTTCTTTGAGGTTTTAAGCTCAGAACGTGAATCTGTGCTTTTCTCGCCTGGGAATTGCTTCAGATCACTGTGCTATGCATATATGGTATCGATTGGTGCAATGTGCATGTCTTGCCATAGGGAAGTGAATATAAGCTTCTGAATTTAAAATATTCACTTTTTAAAAAACTTTCTTTTTTTTTAGTTCTGTGTGTCAAAAATGTTCTTTCTGTGAGTAACAGTGGGAAAGTGAGAAACATGAGTGAATTCTCACTATATGACTGAATTGGAGTGAATATGCTGCTATCTCTGTTAGGAAGCGAGCTAGAGTGCTGAAACTGTGTCTATACGTTTAAGCTCGGAACGTGAATCTGTGCATGCTTCTGGCCTGGGAACTGCTTCAGATCACTGTGGAACGCATATATGGTATCAATTGGTGCAATGTGTTTGTCTTGTCATAGGGAAGTTAATATAAGCTTCTGAAGTGAAAATATCCACTTTTTAAAAAACTTTCTTTTTTTTTAGTTCTGTGTGTCAAAAATGTTCATTCTGTGAGTAACAGTGTGAAAGTGACAAACATGAGTGAATTGTCACGATATGACTGAATTGGAGTAAATTTGCTGCTATCTCCGCCAGGAAGCGAGCTAGAGCGCTGTAACTGTGGCTATACGCAATTTCACGAAAACACGCTTCCTTGAGGTTTTAAGCTCAGAACGTGAATCTGTGCATGTTTCTGGCCTGGGAACTGCTTCAGATCACTGTGGAAAGCATATATGGTATTGAATGGTTATTTGTGCATGTATTGCCATTGGGAAGTGAATATAAGCTTCTGAAGTGAATATATCCACTTTTTAAAAAGCTTTCTTTTTTTTTAGTTCTGTGTGTCAATAATGTTCATTCTGTGAGTAACAGTGGAAAAGTAACAGTCATGAGTGAATTGTCACGATATGACTGAATTGGAGTAAATTTGCTGCTATCTCCGCCAGGAAGCGAGCTCGAGCGCTGAAACTGTGGCTATACGCACTTTCATGAAAACACGCTTCTTTGAGGTTTTAAGCTCGGAACGTGAATCTGTGCATGTTTCTGGCCTGGGAACTGCTTCAGATCACTGTGGAATGCATATATAGTATGAATTGGTGCAATGTGCTTGTCTTGTCATAGGGAAATGAATATAAGCTTCTGAAGTGAAAATATCCACTTTTTAAAAAACTTTCTTTTTTTTAGTTCTGTGTGTCAATAATGTTCATTCTGTGAGTTACAGTGGAAAAGTAACAGTCATGAGTGAATTGTCACGATATGACTGAATTGGAGTAAATTTGATGCTATCTCTGTAAGGAAGCGAGCTAGAGCGCTGAAACTGTGGCTTTATGCACTTTCATGAAAACACGCTTCTTTGAGGTTTAAAGCTTGGATCGTGAATCTGTGCATGCTTCTGGCCTGGGAACTGCTTCAGATCACTGTGGAATGCATATGTGGTATTGATTGGTGCACTGGGCATGTATTGCCATTGGGAAGTGAACACAAGCTTCTGAAGTGAAAATATCTACTTTTTATAAAACTTTCTTTTTTTTTAGTTCTGTGTGTCAAAAATGTTCATTCTGTTAGTAACAGTGGGAAAGTAACAATCATGAATGAATTGTCAGGATATGACTGAATTGGACTAAATTTGATGCTATCTCTGCCAGGAAGCGAGCTAGAGCGCTGAAACTGTGGCTATAAGCACTTTCATGAAAACACACTTCTTTGAGGTTTTAAGCTCAGAACGTGAATCTGTGCATGTTTCTGGCTTGGGAACTGCTTCATATCACTTTGCAATGCATATGTGCTATTGATTGGTCCTTTGGGCATGTATTGCCTTTGGGAAGTGAACACAAGCTTCTGAAGTGAAAATATCTACTTTTCATAAAACTTTCTTTTTTTTTAGTTCTGTGTGTCAAAAATGTTCATTCTGTGAGTAGCAGTGGGAAAGTGACAAACATGAGTGAATTGTTACTATATGACGGAATTGGAGTTAATATGTTGCTATCTCTGTAAGGAAGCGAGCTAGAGCGCTGAAACTGTGGCTATACGCACTTTCATGAAAACACGTTTTTTTGAGGTTTTAAGCTCGGAACTTGAATCTGTGCATGTTTCTGGCCTGGGAACTGCTTCAGATCACTGTGGAATGCATATATAGTATGAATTGGTGCAATGTGCTTGTCTTGTCATAGGGAAATGAATATAAGCTTCTGAAGTGAAAATATCCACTTTTTAAAAAACTTTCTTTTTTTTTAGTTCTGTGTGTCAATAATGTTCATTCTGTGAGTAACAGTGGAAAAGTAACAGTCATGAGTGAATTGTCACGATATGACTGAATTGGAGTAAATTTGATGCTATCTCTGTAAGGAAGCGAGCTAGAGCGCTGAAACTGTGGCTTTATGCACTTTCATGAAAACACGCTTCTTTGAGGTTTTAAGCTTGGATCGTGAATCTGTGCAAGTTTCTGGCCTGGGAACTGCTTCAGATCACTGTGGAATGCATATGTGGTATTGATTGGTGCACTGGGCATGTATTGCCATTGGGAAGTGAACACAAGCTTCTGAAGTGAAAATATCTACTTTTTATAAAACTTTCTTTTTTTTAGTTCTGTGTGTCAAAAATGTTCATTCTGTTAGTAACAGTGGGAAAGTAACAATCATGAGTGAATTGTCAGGATATGACTGAATTGGACTAAATTTGATGCTATCTCTGCCAGGAAGCGAACTAGAGCGCTGAAACTGTGGCTATACGCACTTTCATGAAAACACACTTCTTTGAGGTTTTAAGCTCAGAACGTGAATCTGTGCATGTCTCTGGCTTGGGAACTGCTTCAGATCACCTTGCAATGCATATGTGCTATTGATTGGTCCTTTGGGCATGTATTGCCTTTGGGAAGTGAAAACAAGCTTCTGAAGAGAAAATATCTACTTTTTAAAAAACTTTCTTTTTTTTTAGTTCTGTGTGTCAAAAATGTTCATTCTGTGAGTAACAGTGGGAAAGTGACAGACATGAGTGAATTGTCACTATATGACTGAATTGGAGTTCATATGCTGCTATCTCTGTAAGGAAGCGAGCTAGAGCGCTGAAACTGTGGCTATACGCACTTTCATGAAAACACGCTTCTTTGAGGTTTTAAGCTCAGAACGTGAATCTGTGCATGTTTCTGGCCTGGGAACTGCTTCAGATCACTGGGCAATGCATATATGGTATCAAATGGTCCTTTGTGCATGTATTGCCATTGGGAAGTGAATATAAGCTTCTGAAGTGAATATATGCACTTTTTAAAAACTTTCTTTTTTTTTTTAGTTCAGAGTGTCAAAAATGTTCATTCTGTGAGTAACCGTGGAAAAGTAACAGTCATGAGTGAATTGTCACGATATGACTGAATTGGAGTAAATTTGCTGCTATCTCCGCCAGGAAGCGAGCTAGAGCGCTGAAACTGTGGCTATACGCACTTTCATGAAAACACACTTCTTTGAGGTTTTAAGCACGGAACGTGAATCTGTGCATGTTTCTGGCCTGGGAACTGCTTCAGATCACTGTGGAAAGCATATATGGTATCGAATGGTCCTTTGTGCATGTATTGCCATTGGGAAGTGAATATAAGCTTCTGAAGTGAATATATCCACTTTTTAAAAAACTTTCTTTTTTTTTTAGTTCTGTGTCAAAAATGTTCATTCTGTGAGTAACAGTGGAAAAGTAACAGTCATGAGTGAATTGTCTCGATATGACTGAATTGGAGTAAATTTGCTGCTATCTTCGCCAGGAAGCGAGCTAGAGCCCTGAAACTGTGGCTATACGCACTTTCATGAAAACACGCTTCTTTGAGGTTTTAATCTCGGAACGTGAATCTGTGCATGCTTCTGGCCTGGGAACTGCTTCAGATCACTGTGGAATGCATATATGGTATCAATTGGTGCAATGTGCTTGTCTTGTCATTGGGAAGTGAATATAAGCTTCTGAAGTGAAAATATCCACTTTTTAAAAAACTTTCTTTTTTTTTAGTTCTGTGTGTCAAATATGTTCATTCTGTGAGTAACAGTGGAAAAAAAACAGGCATGAGTGAATTGTCACTAGGACTGATTTGGAGTAAATTTGATGCTATCTCCGGCAGGAAGCGAGCTAGAGCGCTGAAACTCTGGCTAGACGCACTTTCATGAAAACACGCTTCTTTGAGGTTTTAAGCTCAGAACTTGAATCTGTGCAAGTTTCTGGCCTGGGAACTGCTTCAGATCGATGGAATGCATATATGGTATCAATTGGTGCAATGTGCTTGTCTTGTCATAGAGAAGTGAATATAAGCTTCTGAAGTGAAAATATCCACTTTTTAAAAAACTTTCTTTTTTTTAGTTCTGTGTGTCAAAAATGTTCATTCTGTGAGTAACAGTGGGAAAGTGACAAACATGAGTGAATTGTCACGATATGACTGAATTGGAGTACATTTGCTGCTATCTCCGCCAGGAAGCGAGCTAGAGCGCTGAAACTGTGGCTATACGCACTTTCATGAAAACACGCTTCTTTGAGGTTTTAAGCTCAGAAGGTGAATCTGTGCATGTTTCTGGCCTGGGAATTGCTTCAGATCACTGTGCTATGCATATATGGTATCGATTGGTGCAATGTGCATGTCTGGCCAAAGGGAAGTGAATATAAGCTTCTGAAGTGAAAATATCCACTTTTTAAAAAACTTTCTTTTTTTTAGTTCTGTGTGTCAAAAAAGTTCATTCTGTGAGTAAGAGTGGGAAAGTGACAAACATGAGTGAATTCTCACTATATGACTGAATTGGTGTGAATATGCTGCTATATCTGGAAGGAAGCGAGCTAGAGCGCTGAAACTGTGGCTATACGCACTTTCATGAAAACACACTTCTTTGAGGTTTTAAGTTCAGAACGTGAATCTGTGCATGTTTCTGGCTTGGGAACTGCTTCAGATCACTTTGCAATGCATATCTGCTATTGATTGGTCCTTTGGGCATGTATTGCCTTTGGGAAGTGAACACAAGCTTCTGAAGTGAAAATATCTACTTTTTATAAAACTTTCTTTTTTTTTAGTTCTGTGTGTCAAAAATGTTCATTCTGTGAGTAACAGTGGGAAAGTGACAAACATGAGTGAATTGTCACTATATGACTGAATTGGAGTGAATTTGCTACTATCTCTGTAAGGAAACAAGCTAGAGCGCTGAAACTGAGGCTATACGCACTTTCATGAAAACACGCTTCTTTGAGGTTTTAAGCTCAGAATGTGAATCTGTGCGTTTCTGGCCTGGGAATTGCTTCAGATCACTGTGCTATGCATATATGGTATCGATTGGTGCAATGTGCATGTCTTGCCATAGGGAAGTGAATATAAGCTTCTGAATTTAAAATATTCACTTTTTAAAAAACTTTCTTTTTTTTAGTTCTGTGTGTCAAAAATGTTCATTCTGTGAGTAACAGTGGGAAAGTGACAAACATGAGTGAATTGTCACGATATGACTGAATTGGAGTACATTTGCCGCTATCTCCGCCAGGAAGCGAGCTAGAGCGCTGAAACTGTGGCTATACGCACTTTCATGAAAACACGCTTCTTTGAGGTTTTAAGCTCAGAACGTGAATCTGTGCATGTTTCTGGCCTGGGAATTGCTTCAGATCACTGTGCTATGCATATATGGTATCGATTGGTGCAATGTGCATGTCTGGCCAAAGGGAAGTGAATATAAGCTTCTGAAGTGAAAATATCCACTTTTTAAAAAACTTTTTTTTTTTTAGTTCTGTGTGTCAAAAAAGTTCATTCTGTGAGTAAGAGTGGGAAAGTGACAAACATGAGTGAATTCTCACTATATGACTGAATTGGTGTGAATATGCTGCTATCTCTGTTAGGAAGCGAGCTAGAGCGCTGAAACTGTGTCTATACGTTTAAGCTCGGAACGTGAATCTGTGCATGCTTCTGGCCTGGGAACTGCTTCAGATCACTGTGGAACGCATATATGGTATCAATTGGTGCAATGTGTTTGTCTTGTCATAGGGAAGTTAATATAAGCTTCTGAAGTGAAAATATCCACTTTTTAAAAAACTTTCTTTTTTTTAGTTCTGTGTGTCAAAAATGTTCATTCTGTGAGTAACAGTGTGAAAGTGACAAACATGAGTGAATTGTCACGATATGACTGAATTGGAGTAAATTTGCTGCTATCTCCGCCAGGAAGCAAGCTAGAGAGCTGTAACTGTGGCTATACGCAATTTTAATGAAAACACGCTTCTTTGAGGTTTTAAGCTCGGAACGTGAATCTGTGCATGTTTCTGGCCTGGGAACTGCTTCAGATCACTGTGGAATGCATATATAGTATCAATTGGTGCAATGTGCTTGTCTTGTCATAGGGAAGTGAATATAAGCTTCTGAAGTGAAAATATCCACTTTTTAAAAAACTTTCTTTTTTTTTAGTTCTGTGTGTCAAAAATGTTCATTCTGTGAGTAACAGTGTGAAAGTGACAAACATGAGTGAATTGTCACGATATGACTGAATTGGAGTAAATTTGCTGCTATCTCCGCCAGGAAGCAAGCTAGAGCGCTGTAACTGTGGCTATACGCACTTTCATGAAAACACGCTTCTTTGAGGTTTTAAGCTCAGAACTTGAATCTGTGCAAGTTTCTGGCCTGGGAACTGCTTCAGATCACTGTGGAATGCATATATGGTATCAATTGGTGCAATGTGCTTGTCTTGTCATTGGGAAGTGAATATAAGCTTCTGAAGTGAAAATATCCACTTTTTAAAAAACTTTCTTTTTTTTTAGTTCTGTGTGTCAAATATGTTCATTCTGTGAGTACCAGTGGAAAAAAAACAGGCATGAGTGAATTGTCACGATATGACTGAATTGGAGTAAATTTGCTGCTATGTCCGGCAGGAAGCGAGCTAGAGCGCTGAAACTGTGGCTATACGCACTTTCATGAAAACACGCTTCTTTGAGGTTTTAAGCTCAGAACGTGAATCTGTGCATGTTTCTGGCCTGGGAACTGCTTCAGATCACTGTGGAAAGCATATATGGTATCGAATGGTCCTTTGTGCATGTATTGCCATTGGGAAGTGAATATAAGCTTCTGAAGTGAATATATCCACTTTTTAAAAAACTTTCTTCTTTTTTTTAGTCCTGTGTCAAAAATGTTCATTCTGTGAGTAACAGTGGAAAAGTAACAGTCATGAGTGAATTGTCACGATATGACTGAATTGGAGTAAATTTGCTGCTATCTCCGCCAGGAAGCGAGCTAGAGCGCTAAAACTGTGGCTATACGCACTTTCATGAAAACACGCTTCTTTGAGGTTTTAAGCTCAGAAGGTGAATCTGTGCATGTTTCTGGCCTGGGAATTGCTTCAGATCACTGTGCTATGCATATATGGTATCGATTGGTGCAATGTGCATGTCTGGCCAAAGGGAAGTGAATATAAGCTTCTGAAGTGAAAATATCCACTTTTTAAAAAACTTTTTTTTTTTCTAGTTCTGTGTGTCAAAAAAGTTCATTCTGTGAGTAAGAGTGGGAAAGTGACAAACATGAGTGAATTCTCACTATATGACTGAATTGGTGTGAATATGCTGCTATCTCTGTAAGGAAGCGAGCTAGAGCGCTGAAACTGTGGCTATACGCACTTTCATGAAAACACACTTCTTTGAGGTTTTAAGCTCAGAACGTGAATCTGTGCATGTTTCTGGCTTGGGAACTGCTTCAGATCACTTTGCAATGCATATCTGCTTTTGATTGGTCCTTTGGGCATGTATTGCCTTTGGGAAGTGAACACAAGCTTCTGAAGTGAAAATATCCACTTTTTAAAAAACTTTCTTTTTTTTAGTTCTGTGTGTCAAAAATGTTCATTCTGTGAGTAACAGTGGGAAAGTGACAAACATGAGTGAATTGTCACTATATGACTGAATTGGAGTGAATTTGCTACTATCTCTGTAAGGAAACGAGCTAGAGCGCTGAAACTGAGGCTATACGCACTTTCATGAAAACACGCTTCTTTGAGGTTTTAAGCTCAGAACGTGAATCTGTGCGTTTCTGGCCTGGGAATTGCTTCAGATCACTCTGGAATGCATATATGGTATCAATTGGTGCAATGTGTTTGTCTTGTCATAGGGAAGTTAATATAAGCTTCTGAAGTGAAAATATCCACATTTTAAAAAACTTTCTTTTTTTTTTAGTTCTGTGTGTCAAAAATGTTCATTCTGTGAGTAACAGTGGGAAAGTGACAAACATGAGTGAATTGTCACGATATGACTGAATTGGAGTAAATTTGATGCTATCTCCACCAGGAAGCGAGCTAGAGCGCTGAAACTGTGGCTATACGCACTTTCATGAAAACACGCTTCTTTGAGGTTTTAAGCTCGGAACGTGAATCTGTGCATGTTTCTGGCCTGGGAACTGCTTCAGATCACTGTGGAATGCATATATAGTATCAATTGGTGCAATGTGCTTGTCTTGTCATAGGGAAGTGAATATAAGCTTCTGAAGTGAAAATATCCACTTTTTAAAAAACTTTCTTTTTTTTTAGTTCTGTGTGTCAAAAATGTTCATTCTGTGAGTAACAGTGTGAAAGTGACAAACATGAGTGAATTGTCACGATATGACTGAATTGGAGTAAATTTGCTGCTATCTCCGCCGGGAAGCAAGCTAGAGCGCTGTAACTAGTGGCTATACGCACTTTCATGAAAACACGCTTCTTTGAGGTTTTAAGCTCAGAACGTGAATCTGTGCATGTTTCTGGCCTGGGAACTGCTTCAGATCACTGTAGAAAGCATATATGGTATCGAATGGTCCTTTGTGCATGTATTGCCATTGGGAAGTGAATATAAGCTTCTGAAGTGAATATATCCACTTTTTAAAAAACTTTCTTTTTTTTTAGTTCTGTGTCAAAAATGTTCATTCTGTGAGTAACCGTGGAAAAGTAACAGTCATGAGTGAATTGTCACGATATTACTGAATTGGAGTAAATTTGCTGCTATCTCTGCCAGGAAGCGAGCTAGAGCCCTGAAACTGTGGCTATACGCACTTTCATGAAAACACACTTCTTTGAGGTTTTAATCTCGGAACGTGAATCTGTGCATGCTTCTGGCCTGGGAACTGCTTCAGATCACTGTGGAATGCATATATGGTATCAATTGGTGCAATGTGCTTGTCTTGTCATTGGGAAGTGAACACAAGCTTCTGAAGTGAAAATATCTACTTTTTATAAAACTTTCTCTTTTTTTAGTTCTGTGTGTCAAAAATGTTCATTCTGTGAGTAACAGTGGAAAAAAAACAGGCATGAGTGAATTGTCACGATATGACTGATTTGGAGTAAATTTGATGCTATCTCCGGCAGGAAGCGAGCTAGTGCGCTGAAACTGTGGCTATACGCACTTTCATGAAAACACGCTTCTTTGAGGTTTTAAGCTCAGAACGTGAATCTGTGCAAGTTTCTGGCCTGGGAACTGCTTCAGATCACTGTGGAATGCATATATGGTTTCAATTGGTGCAATGTGCTTGTCTTGTCATAGAGAAGTGAATATAAGCTTCTGAAGTGAAAATATCCACTTTTTAAAAAACTTTCTTTTTTTTAGTTCTGTGTGTCGAAAATGTTCATTCTGTGAGTAACAGTGGGAAAGTGACAAACATGAGTGAATTGTCACCATATGACTGAATTGGAGTACATTTGCTGCTATCTCCGCCAGGAAGCGACCTAGAGCGCTGAAACTGTGGCTATACGCACTTTCATGAAAACACGCTTCTTTGAGGTTTTAAGCTCAGAACGTGAATCTGTGCATGTTTCTGGCCTGGGAATTGCTTCAGATCACTGTGCTATGCATATATGGTATCGATTGGTGCAATGTGCATGTCTGGCCAAAGGGAAGTGAATATAAGCTTCTGAAGTGAAAATATCCACTTTTTAAAAAACTTTCTTTTTTTTAGTTCTGTGTGTCAAAAATGTTCATTCTGTGAGTAACAGTGGGAAAGTGACAAACATGAGTGAATTGTCACGATATGACTGAATTGGAGTACATTTGCTGCTATCTCCGCCAGGAAGCGAGCTAGAGCGCTGAAACTGTGGCTATACGCACTTTCATGAAAACACGCTTCTTTGAGGTTTTAAGCTCAGAACGTGAATCTGTGCATGTTTCTGGCCTGGGAATTGCTTCAGATCACTGTGCTATGCATATATGGTATCGATTGGTGCAATGTGCATGTCTGGCCAAAGGGAAGTGAATATAAGCTTCTGAAGTGAAAATATCCACTTTTTAAAAAACTTTCTTTTTTTTAGTTCTGTGTGTCAAAAAAGTTCATTCTGTGAGTAAGAGTGGGAAAGTGACAAACATGAGTGAATTCTCACTCTTTGACTGAATTGGTGTGAATATGCTGCTATCTCTGTAAGGAAGCGAGCTAGAGCGCTGAAACTGTGGCTATACGCACTTTCATGAAAACACACTTCTTTGAGCTTTTAAGCTCAGAACGTGAATCTGTGCATGTTTCTGGCTTGGGAACTGCTTCAGATCACTTTGCAATGCATATCTGCTATTGATTGGTCCTTTGGGCATGTATTGCCTTTGGGAAGTGAACACAAGCTTCTGAAGTGAAAATATCTACTTTTTATCAAACTTTCTTTTTTTTTAGTTCTGTGTGTCAAAAATGTTCATTCTGTGAGTAACAGTGGGAAAGTGACAAACATGAGTGAATTGTCACTATATGACTGAATTGGAGTTAATATGCTGCTATCTCTGTAAGGAAGCGAGCTAGAGTGCTGAAACTGTGGCTATACGCACTTTCATGAAAACACGCTTCTTTGAGGTTTTAAGCTCAGAACGTGAATCTGTGCATGTTTCTGGCCTGGGAACTGCTTCAGATCACTTTGGAAAGCATATATGGTATCGAATGGTCCTTTGTGCATGTATTGCCATTGGGAAGTGAATATAAGCTTCTGAAGTGAATATATCCACTTTTTAAAAAACTTTCTTTTTTTTTAGTTCTGTGTCAAAAATGTTCATTCTGTGAGTAACAGTGGAAAAGTAACAGTCATGAGTGAATTGTCACGATATGACTGAATTGGAGTAAATTTGCTGCTATCTCCGCCAGGAAGCGAGCTAGAGCCCTGAAACTGTGGCTATACGCACTTTCATGAAAACACACTTCTTTGAGGTTTTAATCTCGGAACGTGAATCTGTGCATGCTTCTGGCCTGGGAACTGCTTCAGATCACTGTGGAATGCATATATGGTATCAATTGGTGCAATGTGCTTGTCTTGTCATTGGGAAGTGAATATAAGCTTCTGAAGTGAATATATCCACTTTTTAAAAAACTTTCTTCTTTATTTTAGTCCTGTGTCAAAAATGTTCATTCTGTGAGTAACAGTGGAAAAGTAACAGTCATGAGTGAATTGTCACGATATGACTGAATTGGAGTAAATTTGCTGCTATCTCCGCCAGGAAGCGAGCTAGAGCGCTAAAACTGTGGCTATACGCACTTTCATGAAAACACGCTTCTTTGAGGTTTTAAGCTCAGAAGGTGAATCTGTGCATGTTTCTGGCCTGGGAATTGCTTCAGATCACTGTGCTATGCATATATGGTATCGATTGGTGCAATGTGCATGTCTGGCCAAAGGGAAGTGAATATAAGCTTCTGAAGTGAAAATATCCACTTTTTAAAAAACTTTCTTTTTTTTAGTTCTGTGTGTCAAAAATGTTTATTCTGTGAGTAACAGTGGAAAAGTAACAGTCATGAGTGAATTGTCACGATATGACTGAATTGGAGTAAATTTGCTGCTATCTCCGCCAGGAAGCGAGCTAGAGCGCTAAAACTGTGGCTATACGCACTTTCATGAAAACACGCTTCTTTGAGGTTTTAAGCTCAGAAGGTGAATCTGTGCATGTTTCTGGCCTGGGAATTGCTTCAGATCACTGTGCTATGCATATATGGTATCGATTGGTGCAATGTGCATGTCTGGCCAAAGGGAAGTGAATATAAGCTTCTGAAGTGAAAATATCCACTTTTTAAAAAACTTTCTTTTTTTTAGTTCTGTGTGTCAAAAAAGTTCATTCTGTGAGTAAGAGTGGGAAAGTGACAAACATGAGTGAATTCTCACTATATGACTGAATTGGTGTGAATATGCTGCTATCTCTGTAAGGAAGCGAGCTAGAGCGCTGAAACTGTGGCTATACGCACTTTCATGAAAACACACTTCTTTGAGGTTTTAAGCTCAGAACGTGAATCTGTGCATGTTTCTGGCTTGGGAACTGCTTCAGATCACTTTGCAATGCATATCTGCTTTTGATTGGTCCTTTGGGCATGTATTGCCTTTGGGAAGTGAACACAAGCTTCTGAAGTGAAAATATCTACTTTTTATAAAACTTTCTTTTTTTTTAGTTCTGTGTGTCAAAAATGTTCATTCTGTGAGTAACAGTGGGAAAGTGACAAACATGAGTGAATTGTCACTATATGACTGAATTGGAGTGAATTTGATGCTATCTCTGTCAGGAAACGAGCTAGAGCGCTGAAACTGAGGCTATACGCACTTTCATGAAAACACGCTTCTTTGAGGTTTTAAGCTCAGAACGTGAATCTGTGCGTTTCTGGCCTGGGAATTGCTTCAGATCACTGTGCTATGCATATATGGTATCGATTGGTGCAATGTGCATGTCTTGCCATAGGGAAGTGAATATAAGCTTCTGAATTTAAAATATTCACTTTTTAAAAAACTTTCTTTTTTTTAGTTCTGTGTGTCAAAAATGTTCATTCTGTGAGTAACAGTGGGAAAGTGAGAAACATGAGTGAATTCTCACTTTATGACTGAATTGGAGTGAATATGCTGCTATCTCTGTTAGGAAGCGAGCTAGAGCGCTGAAACTGTGTCTATACGTTTAAGCTCGGAACGTGAATCTGTGCATGCTTCTGGCCTGGGAACTGCTTCAGATCACTGTGGAATGCATATATGGTATCAATTGGTGCAATGTGTTTGTCTTGTCATAGGGAAGTTAATATAAGCTTCTGAAGTGAAAATATCCACATTTTAAAAAACTTTCTTTTTTTTTTAGTTCTGTGTGTCAAAAATGTTCATTCTGTGAGTAACAGTGGGAAAGTGACAAACATGAGTGAATTGTCACGATATGACTGAATTGGAGTAAATTTGCTGCTATCTCCACCAGGAAGCGAGCTAGAGCGCTGAAACTGTGGCTATACGCACTTTCATGAAAACACGCTTCTTTGAGGTTTTAAGCTCGGAACGTGAATCTGTGCATGTTTCTGGCCTGGGAACTGCTTCAGATCACTGTGGAATGCATATATAGTATCAATTGGTGCAATGTGCTTGTCTTGTCATAGGGAAGTGAATATAAGCTTCTGAAGTGAAAATATCCACTTTTTAAAAAACTTTCGTTTTTTTTAGTTCTGTGTGTCAAAAATGTTCATTCTGTGAGTAACAGTGTGAAAGTGACAAACATGAGTGAATTGTCACGATATGACTGAATTGGAGTAAATTTGCTGCTATCTCCGCCGGGAAGCAAGCTAGAGCGCTGTAACTGTGGCTATACGCACTTTCATGAAAACACGCTTCTTTGAGGTTTTAAGCTCAGAACGTGAATCTGTGCATGTTTCTGGCCTGGGAACTGCTTCAGATCACTGTGGAAAGCATATATGGTATCGAATGGTCCTTTGTGAATGTATTGCCATTGGGAAGTGAATATAAGCTTCTGAAGTGAATATATCCACTTTTTAAAAAACTTTCTTTTTTTTTTAGTTCTGTGTCAAAAATGTTCATTCTGTGAGTAACCGTGGAAAAGTAACAGTCATGAGTGAATTGTCACGATATTACTGAATTGGAGTAAATTTGCTGCTATCTCTGCCAGGAAGCGAGCTAGAGCCCTGAAACTGTGGCTATACGCACTTTCATGAAAACACACTTCTTTGAGGTTTTAATCTCGGAACGTGAATCTGTGCATGCTTCTGGCCTGGGAACTGCTTCAGATCACTGTGGAATGCATATATGGTATCAATTGGTGCAATGTGCTTGTCTTGTCATTGGGAAGTGAATATAAGCTTCTGAAGTGAAAATATCCACTTTTTAAAAAACTTTCTTTTTTTTTAGTTCTGTGTGTCAAATATGTTCATTCTGTGAGTAACAGTGGAAAAAAAACAGGCATGAGTGAATTGTCACGATATTACTGATTTGGAGTAAATTTGATGCTATCTCCGGCAGGAAGCGAGCTAGAGCGCTGAAACTGTGGCTATACGCACTTTCATGAAAACACGCTTCTTTGAGGTTTTAAGCTCAGAACGTGAATCTGTGCAAGTTTCTGGCCTGGGAACTGCTTCAGATCACTGTGGAATGCATATATGGTATCAATTGGTGCAATGTGCTTGTCTTGTCATAGAGAAGTGAATATAAGCTTCTGAAGTGAAAATATCCACTTTTTAAAAAACTTTCTTTTTTTTAGTTCTGTGTGTCAAAAATGTTCATTCTGTGAGTAACAGTGGGAAAGTGACAAACATGAGTGAATTGTCACGATATGACTGAATTGGAGTAAATTTGCTGCTATCTCCGCCAGGAAGCGAGCTAGAGCGCTGTAACTGTGGCTATACGCACTTTCATGAAAACACGCTTCTTTGAGGTTTTAAGCTCGGAACGTGAATCTGTGCATGTTTCTGGCCTGGCAACTGCTTCAGATCACTGTGGAATGCATATATAGTATCAATTGGTGCAATGTGCTTGTCTTGTCATAGGGAAGTGAATATAAGCTTCTGAAGTGAAAATATCCACTTTTTAAAAAACTTTCTTTTTTTTTTTAGTTCTGTGTCAAAAATGTTCATTCTGTGAGTAACCGTGGAAAAGTAACAGTCATGAGTGAATTGTCACGATATTACTGAATTGGAGTAAATTTGCTGCTATCTCTGCCAGGAAGCGAGCTAGAGCCCTGAAACTGTGGCTATACGCACTTTCATGAAAACACACTTCTTTGAGGTTTTAATCTCGGAACGTGAATCTGTGCATGCTTCTGGCCTGGGAACTGCTTCAGATCACTGTGGAATGCATATATGGTATCAATTGGTGCAATGTGCTTGTCTTGTCATTGGGAAGTGAATATAAGCTTCTGAAGTGAAAATATCCACTTTTTAAAAAACTTTCTTTTTTTTTAGTTCTGTGTGTCAAATATGTTCATTCTGTGAGTAACAGTGGAAAAAAAACAGGCATGAGTGAATTGTCACGATATGACTGAATTGGAGTACATTTGATGCTATCTCCGGCAGGAAGCGAGCTAGAGCGCTGAAACTGTGGCTATACGCACTTTCATGAAAACACGCTTCTTTGAGGTTTTAAGCTCAGAACGTGAATCTGTGCAAGTTTCTGGCCTGGGAACTGCTTCAGATCACTGTGGAATGCATATATGGTATCAATTGGTGCAATGTGCTTGTCTTGTCATAGAGAAGTGAATCTAAGCTTCTGAAGTGAAAATATCCACTTTTTAAAAAACTTTCTTTTTTTTAGTTCTGTGTGTCAAAAATGTTCATTCTGTGAGTAACAGTGGGAAAGTGACAAACATGAGTGAATTGTCACGATATGACTGAATTGGAGTACATTTGCTGCTATCTCCGCCAGGAAGCGAGCTAGAGCGCTGAAACTGTGGCTATACGCACTTTCATGAAAACACGCTTCTTTGAGGTTTTAAGCTCAGAACGTGAATCTGTGCATGTTTCTGGCCTGGGAATTGCTTCAGATCACTGTGCTATGCATATATGGTATCGATTGGTGCAATGTGCATGTCTTGCCATAGGGAAGTGAATATAAGCTTCTGAATTTAAAATATTCACTTTTTAAAAAACTTTCTTTTTTTTTTAGTTCCGTGTGTCAAAAATGTTCATTCTGTGAGTAACAGTGGGAAAGTGAGAAACATGAGTGAATTCTCACTATATGACTGAATTGGAGTGAATATGCTGCTATCTCTGTTAGGAAGCGAGCTAGAGCGCTGAAACTGTGTCTATACGTTTAAGCTCGGAACGTGAATCTGTGCATGCTTCTGGCCTGGGAACTGCTTCAGATCACTCTGGAATGCATATATGGTATCAATTGGTGCAATGTGTTTGTCTTGTCATAGGGAAGTTAATATAAGCTTCTGAAGTGAAAATATCCACATTTTAAAAAACTTTCTTTTTTTTTTAGTTCTGTGTGTCAAAAATGTTCATTCTGTGAGTAACAGTGGGAAAGTGACAAACATGAGTGAATTGTCACGATATGACTGAATTGGAGTAAATTTGCTGCTATCTCCACCAGGAAGCGAGCTAGAGCGCTGAAACTGTGGCTATACGCACTTTCATGAAAACACGCTTCTTTGAGGTTTTAAGCTCGGAACGTGAATCTGTGCATGTTTCTGGCCTGGGAACTGCTTCAGATCACTGTGGAATGCATATATAGTATCAATTGGTGCAATGTGCTTGTCTTGTCATAGGGAAGTGAATATAAGCTTCTGAAGTGAAAATATCCACTTTTTAAAAAACTTTCTTTTTTTTTAGTTCTGTGTGTCAAAAATGTTCATTCTGTGAGAAACAGTGGTAAAGTAACAGTCATGAGTGAATTGTCACGATATGACTGAATTGGAGTAAATTTGCTGCTATCTCCGCCAGGAAGCGAGCTAGAGCCCTGAAACTGTGGCTATACGCACTTTCATGAAAACACGCTTCTTTGAGGTTTTAAGCTCAGAACGTGAATCTGTGCATGTTTCTGGCCTGGGAACTGCTTCAGATCACTGTGGAATGCATATAATGTATCAATTGGTGCAATGTGTTTGTCTTGTCATAGGAAAGTGAATATAAGCTTCTGAAGTGGAAATATGCACTTTTTAAAAAACTTTCTTTTTTTTTAGTTCTGTGTGTCAAAAATGTTCATTCTGTGAGAAACAGTGGAAAAGTAACAGTCATGAGTGAATTGTCACGATATGACTGAATTGGAGTAAATTTGCTGCTATCTCCGCCAGGAAGCGAGCTAGAGCCCTGAAACTGTGGCTATACGCACTTTCATGAAAACACGCTTCTTTGAGGTTTTAAGCTCAGAACGTGAATCTGTGCATGTTTCTGGCCTGGGAACTGCTACAGATCACTGTGGAATGCATATAATGTATCAATTGGTGCAATGTGTTTGTCTTGTCATAGGGAAGTGAACACAAGCTTCTGAAGTGAAAATATCTACTTTTTATAAAACTTTCTCTTTTTTTAGTTCTGTGTGTCAAAAATGTTCATTCTGTGAGTAACAGTGGGAAAGTAACAATCATGAGTGAATTGTCAGGATATGACTGAATTGGACTAAATTTGATGCTATCTCTGCCAGGAAGCGAGCTAGAGCGCTGAAACTGTGGCTATACGCACTTTCATGAAAACACGCTTCTTTGAGGTTTTAAGCTCAGAACGTGAATCTGTGCATGTTTCTGGCCTGGGAGCTGCTTCAGATCACTGTGGAATGCATATAATGTATCAATTGGTGCAATGTGTTTGTCTTGTCATAGGGAAGTGAATATAAGCTTCTGAAGTGAAAAGATCCACTTTTTAAAAAACTTTCTTTTTTTTTTGTTCTGTGTGTCAAAAATGTTCATTCTGTGAATAACAGTGGAAAAGTAACAGTCATGAGTGAATTGTCACGATATGACTGAATTGGAGTAAATTTGCTGCTATCTCCGCCAGGAAGCGAGCTAGAGCCCTGAAACTGTGGCTATACGCACTTTCATGAAAACACGCTTCTTTGAGGTTTTAAGCTCAGAACGTGAATCTGTGCATGTTTCTGGCCTGGGAACTGCTACAGATCACTGTGGAATGCATATAATGTATCAATTGGTGCAATGTGTTTGTCTTGTCATAGGGAAGTGAACACAAGCTTCAGAAGTGAAAATATCTACTTTTTATAAAACTTTGTCTTTTTTTAGTTCTGTGTGTCAAAAATGTTCATTCTGTGAATAACAGTGGAAAAGTAACAGTCATGAGTGAATTGTCACGATATGACTGAATTGGAGTAAATTTGCTGCTATCTCCGCCAGGAAGCGAGCTAGAGCCCTGAAACTGTGGCTATACGCACTTTCATGAAAACACGCTTCTTTGAGGTTTTAAGCTCAGAACGTGAATCTGTGCATGTTTCTGGCCTGGGAACTGCTTCAGATCACTGGGCAATGCATATCTGGTATCGAATGGTCCTTTGTGCATGTATTGCCATTGGGAAGTGAATATAAGCTCCTGAAGTGAATATATGCACTTTTTAAAAAAACTTCTTTTTTTTTTTAGTTCTGTGTGTCAAAAATGTTCATTCTGTGAGTAACAGTGGAAAAAAACAGGCATGAGTGAATTGTCACGATATGATTGAATTGGAGTAAATTTGATGGTATCTACGGCAGGAAGCGAGCTAGAGCGCTGAAACTGTGGCTATACACACTTTCATGAAAACACGGTTCTTTGAGGTTTTAAGCTCGGAACGTGAATCTGTGCATGTTTCTGGCCTGGGAACTGCTTCAGATCACTGTTGAATGCATATATGGTATCAATTGGTGCAATGTGCTTGTCTTGTCATAGGGAAGTGAATATAAGATTCTGAAGTGAAAATATCCACTTTTTAAAAAACTTTCTTTTTTTTTAGTTCTGTGTGTCAAAAATGTTCATTCTGTGAGTAACAGTGGAAAAGTAACAGTCATGGGTGAATTGTCACGATATGACTGAATTGGAGTAAATTTGCTGCTATCTCCGCCAGGAAGCGAGCTAGAGTGCTGAAACTGTGGCTATACGCACTTTCATGAAAAAACGCTTCTTTGAGGTCTTAAGCTCAGAACGTGAATCTGTGCATGTTTCTGGCCTGGGAACTGCTTCAGATCACTGTGGAAATCATATATGGTATCGAATGGTCCTTTGTGCGTGTATTGCCATTGGGAAGTGAATATAAGCTTCTGAAGTGAATATATCCACTTTTTAAAAAACTTCTTTTTTTAGTTCTGTGTGTCAAAAATGTTCATTCTGTGAGTAACAGTGTGATAGTGACAAACATGAGTGAATTGTCACGATATGACTGAATTGGAGTAAATTTGCTGCTATCTCCGCCAGGAAGCGAGCTAGAGCGCTGAAACTGTGGCTATACGCACTTTCATGAAAACACGCTTCTTTGAGGTTTTAAGCTCAGAACGTGAATCTGTGCATGTTTCTAGCCTGGGAACTGCTTCAGATCACTGTGGAATGCATATAATGTATCAATTGGTGCAATGTGTTTGTCTTGTCATAGGGAAGTGAATATAAGCTTCTGAAGTGAAAATATCCACTTTTTAAAAAACTTTCTTTTTTTTTAGTTCTGTGTGTCAAAAATGTTCATTCTGTGAGAAACAGTGGTAAAGTAACAGTCATGAGTGAATTGTCACGATATGACTGAATTGGAGTAAATTTGCTGCTATCTCCGCCAGGAAGCGAGCTAGAGCCCTGAAACTGTGGCTATACGCACTTTCATGAAAACACGCTTCTTTGAGGTTTTAAGCTCAGAACGTGAATCTGTGCATGTTTCTGGCCTGGGAACTGCTTCAGATCACTGTGGAATGCATATAATGTATCAATTGGTGCAATGTGTTTGTCTTGTCATAGGAAAGTGAATATAAGCTTCTGAAGTGGAAATATGCACTTTTTAAAAAACTTTCTTTTTTTTTAGTTCTGTGTGTCAAAAATGTTCATTCTGTGAGAAACAGTGGAAAAGTAACAGTCATGAGTGAATTGTCACGATATGACTGAATTGGAGTAAATTTGCTGCTATCTCCGCCAGGAAGCGAGCTAGAGCGCTGAAACTGTGGCTATACGCACTTTCATGAAAACACGCTTCTTTGAGGTTTTAAGCTCAGAACGTGAATCTGTGCATGTTTCTAGCCTGGGAACTGCTTCAGATCACTGTGGAATGCATATAATGTATCAATTGGTGCAATGTGTTTGTCTTGTCATAGGGAAGTGAATATAAGCTTCTGAAGTGAAAATATCCACTTTTTAAAAAACTTTCTTTTTTTTTAGTTCTGTGTGTCAAAAATGTTCATTCTGTGAGAAACAGTGGTAAAGTAACAGTCATGAGTGAATTGTCACGATATGACTGAATTGGAGTAAATTTGCTGCTATCTCCGCCAGGAAGCGAGCTAGAGCCCTGAAACTGTGGCTATACGCACTTTCATGAAAACACGCTTCTTTGAGGTTTTAAGCTCAGAACGTGAATCTGTGCATGTTTCTGGCCTGGGAACTGCTTCAGATCACTGTGGAATGCATATAATGTATCAATTGGTGCAATGTGTTTGTCTTGTCATAGGAAAGTGAATATAAGCTTCTGAAGTGGAAATATGCACTTTTTAAAAAACTTTCTTTTTTTTTAGTTCTGTGTGTCAAAAATGTTCATTCTGTGAGAAACAGTGGAAAAGTAACAGTCATGAGTGAATTGTCACGATATGACTGAATTGGAGTAAATTTGCTGCTATCTCCGCCAGGAAGCGAGCTAGAGCGCTGAAACTGTGGCTATACGCACTTTCATGAAAACACGCTTCTTTGAGGTTTTAAGCTCAGAACGTGAATCTGTGCATGTTTCTAGCCTGGGAACTGCTTCAGATCACTGTGGAATGCATATAATGTATCAATTGGTGCAATGTGTTTGTCTTGTCATAGGGAAGTGAATATAAGCTTCTGAAGTGAAAATATCCACTTTTTAAAAAACTTTCTTTTTTTTTAGTTCTGTGTGTCAAAAATGTTCATTCTGTGAGAAACAGTGGTAAAGTAACAGTCATGAGTGAATTGTCACGATATGACTGAATTGGAGTAAATTTGCTGCTATCTCCGCCAGGAAGCGAGCTAGAGCCCTGAAACTGTGGCTATACGCACTTTCATGAAAACACGCTTCTTTGAGGTTTTAAGCTCAGAACGTGAATCTGTGCATGTTTCTGGCCTGGGAACTGCTTCAGATCACTGTGGAATGCATATAATGTATCAATTGGTGCAATGTGTTTGTCTTGTCATAGGAAAGTGAATATAAGCTTCTGAAGTGGAAATATGCACTTTTTAAAAAACTTTCTTTTTTTTTAGTTCTGTGTGTCAAAAATGTTCATTCTGTGAGAAACAGTGGAAAAGTAACAGTCATGAGTGAATTGTCACGATATGACTGAATTGGAGTAAATTTGCTGCTATCTCCGCCAGGAAGCGAGCTAGAGCCCTGAAACTGTGGCTATACGCACTTTCATGAAAACACGCTTCTTTGAGGTTTTAAGCTCAGAACGTGAATCTGTGCATGTTTCTGGCCTGGGAACTGCTACAGATCACTGTGGAATGCATATAATGTATCAATTGGTGCAATGTGTTTGTCTTGTCATAGGGAAGTGAACACAAGCTTCTGAAGTGAAAATATCTACTTTTTATAAAACTTTCTCTTTTTTTAGTTCTGTGTGTCAAAAATGTTCATTCTGTGAGTAACAGTGGGAAAGTAACAATCATGAGTGAATTGTCAGGATATGACTGAATTGGACTAAATTTGATGCTATCTCTGCCAGGAAGCGAGCTAGAGCGCTGAAACTGTGGCTATACGCACTTTCATGAAAACACGCTTCTTTGAGGTTTTAAGCTCAGAACGTGAATCTGTGCATGTTTCTGGCCTGGGAGCTGCTTCAGATCACTGTGGAATGCATATAATGTATCAATTGGTGCAATGTGTTTGTCTTGTCATAGGGAAGTGAATATAAGCTTCTGAAGTGAAAAGATCCACTTTTTAAAAAACTTTCTTTTTTTTTTGTTCTGTGTGTCAAAAATGTTCATTCTGTGAATAACAGTGGAAAAGTAACAGTCATGAGTGAATTGTCACGATATGACTGAATTGGAGTAAATTTGCTGCTATCTCCGCCAGGAAGCGAGCTAGAGCCCTGAAACTGTGGCTATACGCACTTTCATGAAAACACGCTTCTTTGAGGTTTTAAGCTCAGAATGTGAATCTGTGCATGTTTCTGGCCTGGGAACTGCTTCAGATCACTGGGCAATGCATATATGGTATCGAATGGTCCTTTGTGCATGTATTGCAATTGGGAAGTGAATATAAGCTTCTGAAGTGAATATATGCACTTTTTAAAAAAACTTCTTTTTTTTTAGTTCAGCGTGTCGAAAATGTTCATTCTGTGCGTAACTCAGTAGGAAAGTGACAAACATGAGTGAATTGTCATTATATGACTGAATTGGAGTGAATTTGCTGCTATCTCTGTAAGGAAGCGAGCTAGAGCGCTGAAACTGTGGCTATATGCACTTTCATGAAAACACGCTTCTTTGAGGTTTTAAGCTTGGATCGTGAATCTGTGCATGCTTCTGGCCTGGGAACTGCTTCAGATCACTGTGCAATGCATATGTGGTATTGATTGGTGCACTGGGCATGTATTGCCATTGGGAAGTGAACACAAGCTTCTGAAGTGAAAATATCTACTTTTTATAAAACTTTCTCTTTTTTTAGTTCTGTGTGTCAAAAATGTTCATTCTGTGAGTAACAGTGGAAAAGTAACAGTCATGAGTGAATTGTCACGATATGACTGAATTGGAGTAAATTTGATGCTATCTCCGCCAAACAGCGAGCTAGAGCCCTGAAACTGTGGCTATACGCACTTTCATGAAAACACGCTTCTTTGAGGTTTTAAGCTCAGAACGTGAATCTGTGCATGTTTCTGGCCTGGGAACTGCTTCAGATCACTGGGCAATGCATATCTGGTATCGAATGGTCCTTTGTGCATGTATTGCCATTGGGAAGTGAATATAAGCTCCTGAAGTGAATATATGCACTTTTTAAAAAAACTTCTTTTTTTTTTAGTTCTGTGTGTCAAAAATGTTCATTCTGTGAGTAACAGTGGAAAAAAACAGGCATGAGTGAATTGTCACGATATGATTGAATTGGAGTAGATTTGATGGTATCTACGGCAGGAAGCGAGCTAGAGCGCTGAAACTGTGGCTATACACACTTTCATGAAAACACGGTTCTTTGAGGTTTTAAGCTCGGAACGTGAATCTGTGCATGTTTCTGGCCTGGGAACTGCTTCAGATCACTGTTGAATGCATATATGGTATGAATTGGTGCAATGTGCTTGTCTTGTCATAGGGAAGTGAATATAAGATTCTGAAGTGAAAATATCCACTTTTTAAAAAACTTTCTTTTTTTTTAGTTCTGTGTGTCAAAAATGTTCATTCTGTGAGTAACAGTGGAAAAGTAACAGTCATGGGTGAATTGTCACGATATGACTGAATTGGAGTAAATTTGCTGCTATCTCCGCCAGGAAGCGAGCTAGAGCGCTGGAACTGTGGCTATACGCACTTTCATGAAAAAACGCTTCTTTGAGGTCTTAAGCTCAGAACGTGAATCTGTGCATGTTTCTGGCCTGGGAACTGCTTCAGATCACTGTGGAAATCATATATGGTATCGAATGGTCCTTTGTGCGTGTATTGCCATTGGGAAGTGAATATAAGCTTCTGAAGTGAATATATCCACTTTTTAAAAAACTTTTTTTTTTAGTTCTGTGTGTCAAAAATGTTCATTCTGTGAGTAACAGTGTGATAGTGACAAACATGAGTGAATTGTCACGATATGACCGAATTGGAGTAAATTTGCTGCTATCTCCGCCAGGAAGCGAGCTAGAGCGCTGAAACTGTGGCTATACGCACTTTCATGAAAACACGCTTCTTTGAGGTTTTAAGCTCAGAACGTGAATCTGTGCATGTTTCTGGCCTGGGAACTGCTTCAGATCACTGTGGAATGCATATAATGTATCAATTGGTGCAATGTGTTTGTCTTGTCATAGGGAAGTGAATATAAGCTTCTGAAGTGAAAATATCCACTTTTTAAAAAACTTTCTTTTTTTTTAGTTCTGTGTGTCAAAAATGTTCATTCTGTGAGAAACAAAGGAAAAGTAACAGTCATGAGTGAATTGTCACGATATGACTGAATTGGAGTAAATTTGCTGCTATCTCCGCCAGGAAGCGAGCTAGAGCCCTGAAACTGTGGCTATACGCACTTTCATGAAAACACGCTTCTTTGAGGTTTTAAGCTCAGAACGTGAATCTGTGCATGTTTCTGGCCTGGGAACTGCTTCAGATCACTGTTGAATGCATATATGGTATCAATTGGTGCAATGTGCTTGTCTTGTCATAGGGAAGTGAATATAAGATTCTGAAGTGAAAATATCCACTTTTTAAAAAACTTTCTTTTTTTTTAGTTCTGTGTGTCAAAAATGTTCATTCTGTGAGTAACAGTGGAAAAGTAACAGTCATGGGTGAATTGTCACGATATGACTGAATTGGAGTAAATTTGCTGCTATCTCCGCCAGGAAGCGAGCTAGAGCGCTGAAACTGTGGCTATACGCACTTTCATGAAAAAACGCTTCTTTGAGGTCTTAAGCTCAGAACGTGAATCTGTGCATGTTTCTGGCCTGGGAACTGCTTCAGATCACTGTGGAAATCATATATGGTATCGAATGGTCCTTTGTGCGTGTATTGCCATTGGGAAGTGAATATAAGCTTCTGAAGTGAATATATCCACTTTTTAAAAAACTTCTTTTTTTAGTTCTGTGTGTCAAAAATGTTCATTCTGTGAGTAACAGTGTGATAGTGACAAACATGAGTGAATTGTCACGATATGACTGAATTGGAGTAAATTTGCTGCTATCTCCGCCAGGAAGCGAGCTAGAGCCCTGAAACTGTGGCTATACGCACTTTCATGAAAACACGCTTCTTTGAGGTTTTAAGCTCAGAACGTGAATCTGTGCATGTTTCTGGCCTGGGAACTGCTACAGATCACTGTGGAATGCATATAATGTATCAATTGGTGCAATGTGTTTGTCTTGTCATAGGGAAGTGAACACAAGCTTCTGAAGTGAAAATATCTACTTTTTATAAAACTTTCTCTTTTTTTAGTTCTGTGTGTCAAAAATGTTCATTCTGTGAGTAACAGTGGGAAAGTAACAATCATGAGTGAATTGTCAGGATATGACTGAATTGGACTAAATTTGATGCTATCTCTGCCAGGAAGCGAGCTAGAGCGCTGAAACTGTGGCTATACGCACTTTCATGAAAACACGCTTCTTTGAGGTTTTAAGCTCAGAACCTGAATCTGTGCATGTTTCTGGCCTGGGAGCTGCTTCAGATCACTGTGGAATGCATATAATGTATCAATTGGTGCAATGTGTTTGTCTTGTCATAGGGAAGTGAATATAAGCTTCTGAAGTGAAAATATCCACTTTTTAAAAAACTTTCTTTTTTTTTAGTTCTGTGTGTCAAAAATGTTCATTCTGTGAGAAACAAAGGAAAAGTAACAGTCATGAGTGAATTGTCATTATATGACTGAATTGGAGTGAATTTGCTGCTATCTCTGTAAGGAAGCGAGCTAGAGCGCTGAAACTGAGGCTATACACACTTTCATGAAAACACGGTTCTTTGAGGTTTTAAGCTCGGAACGTGAATCTGTGCATGTTTCTGGCCTGGGAACTGCTTCAGATCACTGTTGAATGCATATATGGTATGAATTGGTGCAATGTGCTTGTCTTGTCATAGGGAAGTGAATATAAGATTCTGAAGTGAAAATATCCACTTTTTAAAAAACTTTCTTTTTTTTTAGTTCTGTGTGTCAAAAATGTTCATTCTGTGAGTAACAGTGGAAAAGTAACAGTCATGGGTGAATTGTCACGATATGACTGAATTGGAGTAAATTTGCTGCTATCTCCGCCAGGAAGCGAGCTAGAGCGCTGGAACTGTGGCTATACGCACTTTCATGAAAAAACGCTTCTTTGAGGTCTTAAGCTCAGAACGTGAATCTGTGCATGTTTCTGGCCTGGGAACTGCTTCAGATCACTGTGGAAATCATATATGGTATCGAATGGTCCTTTGTGCGTGTATTGCCATTGGGAAGTGAATATAAGCTTCTGAAGTGAATATATCCACTTTTTAAAAAACTTTTTTTTTTGGTTCTGTGTGTCAAAAATGTTCATTCTGTGAGTAACAGTGTGATAGTGACAAACATGAGTGAATTGTCACGATATGACTGAATTGGAGTAAATTTGCTGCTATCTCCGCCAGGAAGCGAGCTAGAGCGCTGAAACTGTGGCTATACGCACTTTCATGAAAACACGCTTCTTTGAGGTTTTAAGCTCAGAACGTGAATCTGTGCATGTTTCTGGCCTGGGAACTGCTTCAGATCACTGTGGAATGCATATAATGTATCAATTGGTGCAATGTGTTTGTCTTGTCATAGGGAAGTGAATATAAGCTTCTGAAGTGAAAATATCCACTTTTTAAAAAACTTTCTTTTTTTTTAGTTCTGTGTGTCAAAAATGTTCATTCTGTGAGAAACAAAGGAAAAGTAACAGTCATGAGTGAATTGTCACGATATGACTGAATTGGAGTAAATTTGCTGCTATCTCCGCCAGGAAGCGAGCTAGAGCCCTGAAACTGTGGCTATACGCACTTTCATGAAAACACGCTTCTTTGAGGTTTTAAGCTCAGAACGTGAATCTGTGCATGTTTCTGGCCTGGGAACTGCTTCAGATCACTGGGCAATGCATATATGGTATCGAATGGTCCTTTGTGCATGTATTGCCATTGGGAAGTGAACAGAAGCTTCTGAAGTGAATATATGCACTTTTTAAAAAAACTTCTTTTTTTTTAGTTCTGTGTGTCAAAAATGTTCATTCTGTGAGTAACAGTGGAAAAAAAACAGGCATGAGTGAATTGTCACGATATGATTGAATTGGAGTAAATTTGATGGCATCTCCGGCAGGAAGCGAGCTAGAGCGCTGAAACTGTGGCTATACACACTTTCATGAAAACACGGCTCTTTGAGGTTTTAAGCTCGGAACGTGAATCTGTGCATGTTTCTGGCCTGGGAACTGCTTCAGATCACTGTTGAATGCATATATGGTATCAATTGGTGCAATGTGCTTGTCTTGTCATAGGGAAGGGAATATAAGATTCTGAAGTGAAAATATCCACTTTTTAAAAAACTTTCTTTTTTTTTAGTTCTGTGTGTCAAAAATGTTCATTCTGTGAGTAACAGTGGAAAAGTAACAGTCATGGGTGAATTGTCACGATATGACTGAATTGGAGTAAATTGGCTGCTATCTCTGCCAGGAAGCGAGCTAGAGTGCTGAAACTGTGGCTATACGCACTTTCATGAAAACACGCTTCTTTGAGGTCTTAAGCTCAGAACGTGAATCTGTGCATGTTTCTGGCCTGGGAACTGCTTCAGATCACTGTGGAAATCATATATGGTATCGAATGGTCCTTTGTGCGTGTATTGCCATTGGGAAGTGAATATAAGCTTCTGAAGTGAATATATCCACTTTTTAAAAAACTTTTTTTTTTAGTTCTGTGTGTCAAAAATGTTCATTCTGTGAGTAACAGTGTGATAGTGAAAAACATGAGTGAATTGTCACGATATGACTGAATTGGAGTAAATTTGCTGCTATCTCCGCCAGGAAGCGAGCGAGAGCGCTGAAACTGTGGCTATACGCACTTTCATGAAAACACGCTTCTTTGAGGTTTTAAGCTCAGAACGTGAATCTGTGCATGTTTCTGGCCTGGGAACTGCTTCAGATCACTGGGCAATGCATATCTGGTATCGAATGGTCCTTTGTGCATGTATTGCCATTGGGAAGTGAATATAAGCTCCTGAAGTGAATATATGCACTATTTAAAAAAACTTCTTTTTTTTTTAGTTCTGTGTGTCAAAAATGTTCATTCTGTGAGTAACAGTGGAAAAAAACAGGCATGAGTGAATTGTCACGATATGATTGAATTGGAGTAAATTTGATGGTATCTACGGCAGGAAGCGAGCTAGAGCGCTGAAACTGTGGCTATACACACTTTCATGAAAACACGGTTCTTTGAGGTTTTAAGCTCGGAACGTGAATCTGTGCATGTTTCTGGCCTGGGAACTGCTTCAGATCACTGTTGAATGCATATATGGTATGAATTGGTGCAATGTGCTTGTCTTGTCATAGGGAAGTGAATATAAGATTCTGGAGTGAAAATATCCACTTTTTAAAAAACTTTCTTTTTTTTTAGTTCTGTGTGTCAAAAATGTTCATTCTGTGAGTAACAGTGGAAAAGTAACAGTCATGGGTGAATTGTCACGATATGACTGAATTGGAGTAAATTTGCTGCTATCTCCGCCAGGAAGCGAGCTAGAGCGCTGGAACTGTGGCTATACGCACTTTCATGAAAAAACGCTTCTTTGAGGTCTTAAGCTCAGAACGTGAATCTGTGCATGTTTCTGGCCTGGGAACTGCTTCAGATCACTGTGGAAATCATATATGGTATCGAATGGTCCTTTGTGCGTGTATTGCCATTGGGAAGTGAATATAAGCTTCTGAAGTGAATATATCCACTTTTTAAAAAACTTTTTTTTTTAGTTCTGTGTGTCAAAAATGTTCATTCTGTGAGTAACAGTGGGAAAGTAACAATCATGAGTGAATTGTCAGGATATGACTGAATTGGACTAAATTTGATGCTATCTCTGCCAGGAAGCGAGCTAGAGCGCTGAAACTGTGGCTATACGCACTTTCATGAAAACACGCTTCTTTGAGGTTTTAAGCTCAGAACGTGAATCTGTGCATGTTTCTAGCCTGGGAATTGCTTCAGATCACTGTGCTATGCATATATGGTATCGATTTGTGCAATGTGCATGTCTTGCCATAGGGAAGTGAACACAAGCTTCTGAAGTGAAAATATCCACTTTTTAAAAAACTTTCCTTTTTTTTAGTTCTGTGTTTCAAGAATGTTCATTCTGTGAGAAACAGTGGAAAAGTAAGAGTCATGAGTGAATTGTCACGATATGACTGAATTGGAGTAATTTTGCTGCTATCTCCGCCAGGAAGCGAGCTAGAGCCCTGAAACTGTGGCTATACGCACTTTCATGAAAACACGCTTCTTTGAGGTTTTAAGCTCAGAACGTGAATCTGTGCATGTTTCTCTCCTGGGAACTGCTTCAGATCACTGTGGAATGCATATAATGTATCAATTGGTGCAATGTGTTTGTCTTGTCATAGGGAAGTGAATATAAGCTTCTGAAGTGAAAATATGCACTTTTTAAAAAACTTTCTTTTTTTTTAGTTCTGTGTGTCAAAAATGTTCATTCTGTGAGAAACAGTGGAGAAGTAACAGTCATGAGTGAATTGTCACGATATGACTGAATTGGAGTAAATTTGCTGCTATCTCCGCCAGGAAGCGAGCTAGAGCCCTGAAACTGTGGCTATACGCACTTTCATGAAAACACGCTTCTTTGAGGTTTTAAGCTCAGAACGTGAATCTGTGCATGTTTCTGGCCTGGGAACTGCTTCAGATCACTGTGGAATGCATATAATGTATCAATTGGTGCAATGTGTTTGTCTTGTCATAGGGAAGTGAATATAAGCTTCTGAAGTGGAAATATGCACTTTTTAAAAAACTTTCTTTTTTTTTAGTTCTGTGTGTCAAAAATGTTCATTCTGTGAGAAACAGTGGAAAAGTAACAGTCATGAGTGAATTGTCACGATATGACTGAATTGGAGTAAATTTGCTGCTATCTACGCCAGGAAGCGAGCTAGAGCCCTGAAACTGTGGCTATACGCACTTTCATGAAAACACGCTTCTTTGAGGTTTTAAGCTCAGAACGTGAATCTGTGCATGTTTCTGGCCTGGGAACTGCTACAGATCACTGTGGAATGCATATAATGTATCAATTGGTGCAATGTGTTTGTCTTGTCATAGGGAAGTGAACACAAGCTTCTGAAGTGAAAATATCTACTTTTTATAAAACTTTCTCTTTTTTTAGTTCTGTGTGTCAAAAATGTTCATTCTGTGAGTAACAGTGGGAAAGTAACAATCATGAGTGAATTGTCAGGATATGACTGAATTGGACTAAATTTGATGCTATCTCTGCCAGGAAGCGAGCTAGAGCGCTGAAACTGTGGCTATATGCACTTTCATGAAAACACGCTTCTTTGAGGTTTTAAGCTGGGATCGTGAATCTGTGCATGCTTCTGGCCTGGGAACTGCTTCAGATCACTGTGGAATCCATATGTGGTATTGATTGGTGCACTGGGCATGTATTGCCATTGGGAAGTGAACACAAGCTTCTGAAGTGAAAATATCTACTTTTTATAAAACTTTCTCTTTTTTTAGTTCTGTGTGTCAAAAATGTTCATTCTGTGAGTAACAGTGGGAAAGTAACAATCATGAGTGAATTGTCAGGATATGACTGAATTGGACTAAATTTGATGCTATCTCTGCCAGGAAGCGAGCTAGAGCGCTGAAACTGTGGCTATACGCACTTTCATGAAAACACGCTTCTTTGAGGTTTTAAGCTCAGAACGTGAATCTGTGCATGTTTCTGGCCTGGGAGCTGCTTCAGATCACTGTGGAATGCATATAATGTATCAATTGGTGCAATGTGTTTGTCTTGTCATAGGGAAGTGAATATAAGCTTCTGAAGTGAAAAGATCCACTTTTTAAAAAACTTTCTTTTTTTTTAGTTCTGTGTGTCAAAAATGTTCATTCTGTGAATAACAGTGGAAAAGTAACAGTCATGAGTGAATTGTCACGATATGACTGAATTGCAGTAAATTTGCTGCTATCTCCGCCAGGAAGCGAGCTAGAGCCCTGAAACTGTGGCTATACGCACTTTCATGAAAACACGCTTCTTTGAGGTTTTAAGCTCAGAACGTGAATCTGTGCATGTTTCTGGCCTGGGAACTGCTTCAGATCACTGGGCAATGCTTATATGGTATCGAATGGTCCTTTGTGCATGTATTGCCATTGGGAAGTGAACATAAGCTTCTGAAGTGAATATATGCACTTTTTAAAAAAACTTCTTTTTTTTTAGTTCTGTGTGTCAAAAATGTTCATTCTGTGAGTAACAGTGGAAAAAAAACAGGCATGAGTGAATTGTCACGATATGATTGAATTGGAGTAAATTTGATGGCATCTCCGGCAGGAAGCGAGCTAGAGCGCTGAAACTGTGGCTATACACACTTTCATGAAAACACGGCTCTTTGAGGTTTTAAGCTCGGAACGTGAATCTGTGCATGTTTCTGGCCTGGGAACTGCTTCAGATCACTGTTGAATGCATATATGGTATCAATTGGTGCAATGTGCTTGTCTTGTCATAGGGAAGGGAATATAAGATTCTGAAGTGAAAATATCCACTTTTTAAAAAACTTTCTTTTTTTTTAGTTCTGTGTGTCAAAAATGTTCATTCTGTGAGTAACAGTGGAAAAGTAACAGTCATGGGTGAATTGTCACGATATGACTGAATTGGAGTAAATTTGCTGCTATCTCCGCCAGGAAGCGAGCTAGAGTGCTGAAACTGTGGCTATACGCACTTTCATGAAAACACGCTTCTTTGAGGTCTTAAGCTCAGAACGTGAATCTGTGCATGTTTCTGGCCTGGGAACTGCTTCAGATCACTGTGGAAATCATATATGGTATCGAATGGTCCTTTGTGCGTGTATTGCCATTGGGAAGTGAATATAAGCTTCTGAAGTGAATATATCCACTTTTTAAAAAACTTTTTTTTTTAGTTCTGTGTGTCAAAAATGTTCATTCTGTGAGTAACAGTGTGATAGTGAAAAACATGAGTGAATTGTCACGATATGACTGAATTGGAGTAAATTTGCTGCTATCTCCGCCAGGAAGCGAGCGAGAGCGCTGAAACTGTGGCTATACGCACTTTCATGAAAACACGCTTCTTTGAGGTTTTAAGCTCAGAACGTGAATCTGTGCATGTTTCTGGCCTGGGAACTGCTTCAGATCACTGGGCAATGCATATATGGTATCGAATGGTCCTTTGTGCATGTATTGCAATTGGGAAGTGAATATAAGCTTCTGAAGTGAATATATGCACTTTTTAAAAAAACTTCTTTTTTTTTAGTTCAGCGTGTCGAAAATGTTCATTCTGTGCGTAACTCAGTAGGAAAGTGACAAACATGAGTGAATTGTCATTATATGACTGAATTGGAGTGAATTTGCTGCTATCTCTGTAAGGAAGCGAGCTAGAGCGCTGAAACTGTGGCTATATGCACTTTCATGAAAACACGCTTCTTTGAGGTTTTAAGCTGGGATCGTGAATCTGTGCATGCTTCTGGCCTGGGAACTGCTTCAGATCACTGTGGAATCCATATGTGGTATTGATTGGTGCACTGGGCATGTATTGCCATTGGGAAGTGAACACAAGCTTCTGAAGTGAAAATATCTACTTTTTATAAAACTTTCTCTTTTTTTAGTTCTGTGTGTCAAAAATGTTCATTCTGTGAGTAACAGTGGGAAAGTAACAATCATGAGTGAATTGTCAGGATATGACTGAATTGGACTAAATTTGATGCTATCTCTGCCAGGAAGCGAGCTAGAGCGCTGAAACTGTGGCTATACGCACTTTCATGAAAACACGCTTCTTTGAGGTTTTAAGCTCAGAACGTGAATCTGTGCATGTTTCTGGCCTGGGAGCTGCTTCAGATCACTGTGGAATGCATATAATGTATCAATTGGTGCAATGTGTTTGTCTTGTCATAGGGAAGTGAATATAAGCTTCTGAAGTGAAAAGATCCACTTTTTAAAAAACTTTCTTTTTTTTTAGTTCTGTGTGTCAAAAATGTTCATTCTGTGAATAACAGTGGAAAAGTAACAGTCATGAGTGAATTGTCACGATATGACTGAATTGGAGTAAATTTGCTGCTATCTCCGCCAGGAAGCGAGCTAGAGCCCTGAAACTGTGGCTATACGCACTTTCATGAAAACACGCTTCTTTGCGGTTTTAAGCTCAGAACGTGAATCTGTGCATGTTTCTGGCCTGGGAACTGCTTCAGATCACTGGGCAATGCATATATGGTATCGAATGGTCCTTTGTGCATGTATTGCCATTGGGAAGTGAACAGAAGCTTCTGAAGTGAATATATGCACTTTTTAAAAAAACTTCTTTTTTTTTAGTTCTGTGTGTCAAAAATGTTCATTCTGTGAGTAACAGTGGAAAAAAAACAGGCATGAGTGAATTGTCACGATATGATTGAATTGGAGTAAATTTGATGGCATCTCCGGCAGGAAGCGAGCTAGAGCGCTGAAACTGTGGCTATACACACTTTCATGAAAACACGGCTCTTTGAGGTTTTAAGCTCGGAACATGAATCTGTGCATGTTTCTGGCCTGGGAACTGCTTCAGATCACTGTTGAATGCATATATGGTATCAATTGGTGCAATGTGCTTGTCTTGTCATAGGGAAGGGAATATAAGATTCTGAAGTGAAAATATCCACTTTTTAAAAAACTTTCTTTTTTTTTAGTTTTGTGTGTCAAAAATGTTCATTCTGTGAGTAACAGTGGAAAAGTAACAGTCATGGGTGAATTGTCACGATATGACTGAATTGGAGTAAATTTGCTGCTATCTCCGCCAGGAAGCGAGCTAGAGTGCTGAAACTGTGGCTATACGCACTTTCATGAAAACACGCTTCTTTGAGGTCTTAAGCTCAGAACGTGAATCTGTGCATGTTTCTGGCCTGGGAACTGCTTCAGATCACTGTGGAAATCATATATGGTATCGAATGGTCCTTTGTGCGTGTATTGCCATTGGGAAGTGAATATAAGCTTCTGAAGTGAATATATCCACTTTTTAAAAAACTTTTTTTTTTAGTTCTGTGTGTCAAAAATGTTCATTCTGTGAGTAACAGTGTGATAGTGAAAAACATGAGTGAATTGTCACGATATGACTGAATTGGAGTAAATTTGCTGCTATCTCCGCCAGGAAGCGAGCGAGAGCGCTGAAACTGTGGCTATACGCACTTTCATGAAAACACGCTTCTTTGAGGTTTTAAGCTCAGAACGTGAATCTGTGCATGTTTCTGGCCTGGGAACTGCTTCAGATCACTGGGCAATGCATATAATGTATCAATTGGTGCAATGTGTTTGTCTTGTCATAGGGAAGTGAATATAAGCTTCTGAAGTGAAAAGATCCACTTTTTAAAAAACTTTCTTTTTTTTTAGTTCTGTGTGTCAAAAATGTTCATTCTGTGAATAACAGTGGAAAAGTAACAGTCATGAGTGAATTGTCACGATATGACTGAATTGGAGTAAATTTGCTGCTATCTCCGCCAGGAAGCGAGCTAGAGCCCTGAAACTGTGGCTATACGCACTTTCATGAAAACACGCTTCTTTGAGGTTTTAAGCTCAGAACGTGAATCTGTGCATGTTTCTGGCCTGGGAACTGCTTCAGATCACTGGGCAATGCATATATGGTATCGAATGGTCCTTTGTGCATGTATTGCCATTGGGAAGTGAACAGAAGCTTCTGAAGTGAATATATGCACTTTTTAAAAAAACTTCTTTTTTTTTAGTTCTGTGTGTCAAAAATGTTCATTCTGTGAGTAACAGTGGAAAAAAAACAGGCATGAGTGAATTGTCACGATATGATTGAATTGGAGTAAATTTGATGGCATCTCCGGCAGGAAGCGAGCTAGAGCGCTGAAACTGTGGCTATACACACTTTCATGAAAACACGGCTCTTTGAGGTTTTAAGCTCGGAACGTGAATCTGTGCATGTTTCTGGCCTGGGAACTGCTTCAGATCACTGTTGAATGCATATATGGTATCAATTGGTGCAATGTGCTTGTCTTGTCATAGGGAAGGGAATATAAGATTCTGAAGTGAAAATATCCACTTTTTAAAAAACTTTCTTTTTTTTTAGTTCTGTGTGTCAAAAATGTTCATTCTGTGAGTAACAGTGGAAAAGTAACAGTCATGGGTGAATTGTCACGATATGACTGAATTGGAGTAAATTTGCTGCTATCTCCGCCAGGAAGCGAGCTAGAGTGCTGAAACTGTGGCTATACGCACTTTCATGAAAACACGCTTCTTTGAGGTCTTAAGCTCAGAACGTGAATCTGTGCATGTTTCTGGCCTGGGAACTGCTTCAGATCACTGTGGAAATCATATATGGTATCGAATGGTCCTTTGTGCGTGTATTGCCATTGGGAAGTGAATATAAGCTTCTGAAGTGAATATATCCACTTTTTAAAAAACTTTTTTTTTTTAGTTCTGTGTGTCAAAAATGTTCATTCTGTGAGTAACAGTGTGATAGTGAAAAACATGAGTGAATTGTCACGATATGACTGAATTGGAGTAAATTTGCTGCTATCTCCGCCAGGAAGCGAGCGAGAGCGCTGAAACTGTGGCTATACGCACTTTCATGAAAGCACGCTTCTTTGAGGTTTTAAGCTCAGAACGTGAATCTGTGCATGTTTCTGGCCTGGGAACTGCTTCAGATCACTGGGCAATGCATATATGGTATCGAATGGTCCTTTGTGCATGTATTGCAATTGGGAAGTGAATATAAGCTTCTGAAGTGAATATATGCACTTTTTAAAAAAACTTCTTTTTTTTTAGTTCAGCGTGTCGAAAATGTTCATTCTGTGCGTAACTCAGTAGGAAAGTGACAAACATGAGTGAATTGTCATTATATGACTGAATTGGAGTGAATTTGCTGCTATCTCTGTAAGGAAGCGAGCTAGAGCGCTGAAACTGTGGCTATATGCACTTTCATGAAAACACGCTTCTTTGAGGTTTTAAGCTGGGATCGTGAATCTGTGCATGCTTCTGGCCTGGGAACTGCTTCAGATCACTGTGGAATCCATATGTGGTATTGATTGGTGCACTGGGCATGTATTGCCATTGGGAAGTGAACACAAGCTTCTGAAGTGAAAATATCTACTTTTTATAAAACTTTCTCTTTTTTTAGTTCTGTGTGTCAAAAATGTTCATTCTGTGAGTAACAGTGGGAAAGTAACAATCATGAGTGAATTGTCAGGATATGACTGAATTGGACTAAATTTGATGCTATCTCTGCCAGGAAGCGAGCTAGAGCGCTGAAACTGTGGCTATACGCACTTTCATGAAAACACGCTTCTTTGAGGTTTTAAGCTCAGAACGTGAATCTGTGCATGTTTCTAGCCTGGGAATTGCTTCAGATCACTGTGCTATGCATATATGGTATCGATTTGTGCAATGTGCATGTCTTGCCATAGGGAAGTGAACACAAGCTTCTGAAGTGAAAATATCCACTTTTTAAAAAACTTTCCTTTTTTTTAGTTCTGTGTTTCAAGAATGTTCATTCTGTGAGAAACAGTGGAAAAGTAAGAGTCATGAGTGAATTGTCACGATATGACTGAATTGGAGTAAATTTGCTGCTATCTCCGCCAGGAAGCGAGCTAGAGCCCTGAAACTGTGGCTATACGCACTTTCATGAAAACACGCTTCTTTGAGGTTTTAAGCTCAGAACGTGAATCTGTGCATGTTTCTCTCCTGGGAACTGCTTCAGATCACTGTGGAATGCATATAATGTATCAATTGGTGCAATGTGTTTGTCTTGTCATAGGGAAGTGAATATAAGCTTCTGAAGTGAAAATATGCACTTTTTAAAAAACTTTCTTTTTTTTTAGTTCTGTGTGTCAAAAATGTTCATTCTGTGAGAAACAGTGGAAAAGTAACAGTCATGAGTGAATTGTCACGATATGACTGAATTGGAGTAAATTTGCTGCTATCTCCGCCAGGAAGCGAGCTAGAGCCCTGAAACTGTGGCTATACGCACTTTCATGAAAACACGCTTCTTTGAGGTTTTAAGCTCAGAACGTGAATCTGTGCATGTTTCTGGCCTGGGAACTGCTTCAGATCACTGTGGAATGCATATAATGTATCAATTGGTGCAATGTGTTTGTCTTGTCATAGGGAAGTGAATATAAGCTTCTGAAGTGGAAATATGCACTTTTTAAAAAACTTTCTTTTTTTTTAGTTCTGTGTGTCAAAAATGTTCATTCTGTGAGAAACAGTGGAAAAGTAACAGTCATGAGTGAATTGTCACGATATGACTAAATTGGAGTAAATTTGCTGCTATCTACGCCAGGAAGCGAGCTAGAGCCCTGAAACTGTGGCTATACGCACTTTCATGAAAACACGCTTCTTTGAGGTTTTAAGCTCAGAACGTGAATCTGTGCATGTTTCTGGCCTGGGAACTGCTACAGATCACTGTGGAATTCATATAATGTATCAATTGGTGCAATGTGTTTGTCTTGTCATAGGGAAGTGAACACAAGCTTCTGAAGTGAAAATATCTACTTTTTATAAAACTTTCTCTTTTTTTAGTTCTGTGTGTCAAAAATGTTCATTCTGTGAGTAACAGTGGGAAAGTAACAATCATGAGTGAATTGTCAGGATATGACTGAATTGGACTAAATTTGATGCTATCTCTGCCAGGAAGCGAGCTAGAGCGCTGAAACTGTGGCTATACGCACTTTCATGAAAACACGCTTCTTTGAGGTTTTAAGCTCAGAACGTGAATCTGTGCATGTTTCTGGCCTGGGAGCTGCTTCAGATCACTGTGGAATGCATATAATGTATCAATTGGTGCAATGTGTTTGTCTTGTCATAGGGAAGTGAATATAAGCTTCTGAAGTGAAAAGATCCACTTTTTAAAAAACTTTCTTTTTTTTTAGTTCTGTGTGTCAAAAATGTTCATTCTGTGAATAACAGTGGAAAAGTAACAGTCATGAGTGAATTGTCACGATATGACTGAATTGCAGTAAATTTGCTGCTATCTCCGCCAGGAAGCGAGCTAGAGCCCTGAAACTGTGGCTATACGCACTTTCATGAAAACACGCTTCTTTGAGGTTTTAAGCTCAGAACGTGAATCTGTGCATGTTTCTGGCCTGGGAACTGCTTCAGATCACTGGGCAATGCATATATGGTATCGAATGGTCCTTTGTGCATGTATTGCAATTGGGAAGTGAATATAAGCTTCTGAAGTGAATATATGCACTTTTTAAAAAAACTTCTTTTTTTTTAGTTCAGCGTGTCGAAAATGTTCATTCTGTGCGTAACTCAGTAGGAAAGTGACAAACATGAGTGAATTGTCATTATATGACTGAATTGGAGTGAATTTGCTGCTATCTCTGTAAGGAAGCGAGCTAGAGCGCTGAAACTGTGGCTATATGCACTTTCATGAAAACACGCTTCTTTGAGGTTTTAAGCTGGGATCGTGAATCTGTGCATGCTTCTGGCCTGGGAACTGCTTCAGATCACTGTGGAATCCATATGTGGTATTGATTGGTGCACTGGGCATGTATTGCCATTGGGAAGTGAACACAAGCTTCTGAAGTGAAAATATCTACTTTTTATAAAACTTTCTCTTTTTTTAGTTCTGTGTGTCAAAAATGTTCATTCTGTGAGTAACAGTGGGAAAGTAACAATCATGAGTGAATTGTCAGGATATGACTGAATTGGACTAAATTTGATGCTATCTCTGCCAGGAAGCGAGCTAGAGCGCTGAAACTGTGGCTATACGCACTTTCATGAAAACACGCTTCTTTGAGGTTTTAAGCTCAGAACGTGAATCTGTGCATGTTTCTAGCCTGGGAATTGCTTCAGATCACTGTGCTATGCATATATGGTATCGATTTGTGCAATGTGCATGTCTTGCCATAGGGAAGTGAACACAAGCTTCTGAAGTGAAAATATCCACTTTTTAAAAAACTTTCCTTTTTTTTAGTTCTGTGTTTCAAGAATGTTCATTCTGTGAGAAACAGTGGAAAAGTAAGAGTCATGAGTGAATTGTCACGATATGACTGAATTGGAGTAAATTTGCTGCTATCTCCGCCAGGAAGCGAGCTAGAGCCCTGAAACTGTGGCTATACGCACTTTCATGAAAACACGCTTCTTTGAGGTTTTAAGCTCAGAACGTGAATCTGTGCATGTTTCTCTCCTGGGAACTGCTTCAGATCACTGTGGAATGCATATAATGTATCAATTGGTGCAATGTGTTTGTCTTGTCATAGGGAAGTGAATATAAGCTTCTGAAGTGAAAATATGCACTTTTTAAAAAACTTTCTTTTTTTTTAGTTCTGTGTGTCAAAAATGTTCATTCTGTGAGAAACAGTGGAAAAGTAACAGTCATGAGTGAATTGTCACGATATGACTGAATTGGAGTAAATTTGCTGCTATCTCCGCCAGGAAGCGAGCTAGAGCCCTGAAACTGTGGCTATACGCACTTTCATGAAAACACGCTTCTTTGAGGTTTTAAGCTCAGAACGTGAATCTGTGCATGTTTCTGGCCTGGGAACTGCTTCAGATCACTGTGGAATGCATATAATGTATCAATTGGTGCAATGTGTTTGTCTTGTCATAGGGAAGTGAATATAAGCTTCTGAAGTGGAAATATGCACTTTTTAAAAAACTTTCTTTTTTTTTAGTTCTGTGTGTCAAAAATGTTCATTCTGTGAGAAACAGTGGAAAAGTAACAGTCATGAGTGAATTGTCACGATATGACTAAATTGGAGTAAATTTGCTGCTATCTACGCCAGGAAGCGAGCTAGAGCCCTGAAACTGTGGCTATACGCACTTTCATGAAAACACGCTTCTTTGAGGTTTTAAGCTCAGAACGTGAATCTGTGCATGTTTCTGGCCTGGGAACTGCTACAGATCACTGTGGAATGCATATAATGTATCAATTGGTGCAATGTGTTTGTCTTGTCATAGGGAAGTGAACACAAGCTTCTGAAGTGAAAATATCTACTTTTTATAAAACTTTCTCTTTTTTTAGTTCTGTGTGTCAAAAATGTTCATTCTGTGAGTAACAGTGGGAAAGTAACAATCATGAGTGAATTGTCAGGATATGACTGAATTGGACTAAATTTGATGCTATCTCTGCCAGGAAGCGAGCTAGAGCGCTGAAACTGTGGCTATACGCACTTTCATGAAAACACGCTTCTTTGAGGTTTTAAGCTCAGAACGTGAATCTGTGCATGTTTCTGGCCTGGGAGCTGCTTCAGATCACTGTGGAATGCATATAATGTATCAATTGGTGCAATGTGTTTGTCTTGTCATAGGGAAGTGAATATAAGCTTCTGAAGTGAAAAGATCCACTTTTTAAAAAACTTTCTTTTTTTTTAGTTCTGTGTGTCAAAAATGTTCATTCTGTGAATAACAGTGGAAAAGTAACAGTCATGAGTGAATTGTCACGATATGACTGAATTGCAGTAAATTTGCTGCTATCTCCGCCAGGAAGCGAGCTAGAGCCCTGAAACTGTGGCTATACGCACTTTCATGAAAACACGCTTCTTTGAGGTTTTAAGCTCAGAACGTGAATCTGTGCATGTTTCTGGCCTGGGAACTGCTTCAGATCACTGGGCAATGCTTATATGGTATCGAATGGTCCTTTGTGCATGTATTGCCATTGGGAAGTGAACATAAGCTTCTGAAGTGAATATATGCACTTTTTAAAAAAACTTCTTTTTTTTTAGTTCTGTGTGTCAAAAATGTTCATTCTGTGAGTAACAGTGGAAAAAAAACAGGCATGAGTGAATTGTCACGATATGATTGAATTGGAGTAAATTTGATGGCATCTCCGGCAGGAAGCGAGCTAGAGCGCTGAAACTGTGGCTATACACACTTTCATGAAAACACGGCTCTTTGAGGTTTTAAGCTCGGAACGTGAATCTGTGCATGTTTCTGGCCTGGGAACTGCTTCAGATCACTGTTGAATGCATATATGGTATCAATTGGTGCAATGTGCTTGTCTTGTCATAGGGAAGGGAATATAAGATTCTGAAGTGAAAATATCCACTTTTTAAAAAACTTTCTTTTTTTTTAGTTTTGTGTGTCAAAAATGTTCATTCTGTGAGTAACAGTGGAAAAGTAACAGTCATGGGTGAATTGTCACGATATGACTGAATTGGAGTAAATTTGCTGCTATCTCCGCCAGGAAGCGAGCTAGAGTGCTGAAACTGTGGCTATACGCACTTTCATGAAAACACGCTTCTTTGAGGTCTTAAGCTCAGAACGTGAATCTGTGCATGTTTCTGGCCTGGGAACTGCTTCAGATCACTGTGGAAATCATATATGGTATCGAATGGTCCTTTGTGCGTGTATTGCCATTGGGAAGTGAATATAAGCTTCTGAAGTGAATATATCCACTTTTTAAAAAACTTTTTTTTTTAGTTCTGTGTGTCAAAAATGTTCATTCTGTGAGTAACAGTGTGATAGTGAAAAACATGAGTGAATTGTCACGATATGACTGAATTGGAGTAAATTTGCTGCTATCTCCGCCAGGAAGCGAGCGAGAGCGCTGAAACTGTGGCTATACGCACTTTCATGAAAACACGCTTCTTTGAGGTTTTAAGCTCAGAACGTGAATCTGTGCATGTTTCTGGCCTGGGAACTGCTTCAGATCACTGGGCAATGCATATATGGTATCGAATGGTCCTTTGTGCATGTATTGCAATTGGGAAGTGAATATAAGCTTCTGAAGTGAATATATGCACTTTTTAAAAAAACTTCTTTTTTTTTAGTTCAGCGTGTCGAAAATGTTCATTCTGTGCGTAACTCAGTAGGAAAGTGACAAACATGAGTGAATTGTCATTATATGACTGAATTGGAGTGAATTTGCTGCTATCTCTGTAAGGAAGCGAGCTAGAGCGCTGAAACTGTGGCTATATGCACTTTCATGAAAACACGCTTCTTTGAGGTTTTAAGCTGGGATCGTGAATCTGTGCATGCTTCTGGCCTGGGAACTGCTTCAGATCACTGTGGAATCCATATGTGGTATTGATTGGTGCACTGGGCATGTATTGCCATTGGGAAGTGAACACAAGCTTCTGAAGTGAAAATATCTACTTTTTATAAAACTTTCTCTTTTTTTAGTTCTGTGTGTCAAAAATGTTCATTCTGTGAGTAACAGTGGGAAAGTAACAATCATGAGTGAATTGTCAGGATATGACTGAATTGGACTAAATTTGATGCTATCTCTGCCAGGAAGCGAGCTAGAGCGCTGAAACTGTGGCTATACGCACTTTCATGAAAACACGCTTCTTTGAGGTTTTAAGCTCAGAACGTGAATCTGTGCATGTTTCTGGCCTGGGAGCTGCTTCAGATCACTGTGGAATGCATATAATGTATCAATTGGTGCAATGTGTTTGTCTTGTCATAGGGAAGTGAATATAAGCTTCTGAAGTGAAAAGATCCACTTTTTAAAAAACTTTCTTTTTTTTTAGTTCTGTGTGTCAAAAATGTTCATTCTGTGAATAACAGTGGAAAAGTAACAGTCATGAGTGAATTGTCACGATATGACTGAATTGGAGTAAATTTGCTGCTATCTCCGCCAGGAAGCGAGCTAGAGCCCTGAAACTGTGGCTATACGCACTTTCATGAAAACACGCTTCTTTGAGGTTTTAAGCTCAGAACGTGAATCTGTGCATGTTTCTGGCCTGGGAACTGCTTCAGATCACTGGGCAATGCATATATGGTATCGAATGGTCCTTTGTGCATGTATTGCCATTGGGAAGTGAACAGAAGCTTCTGAAGTGAATATATGCACTTTTTAAAAAACTTTCTTTTTTTTTAGTTCTGTGTGTCAAAAATGTTCATTCTGTGAGTAACAGTGGAAAAAAAACAGGCATGAGTGAATTGTCACGATATGATTGAATTGGAGTAAATTTGATGGCATCTCCGGCAGGAAGCGAGCTAGAGCGCTGAAACTGTGGCTATACACACTTTCATGAAAACACGGCTCTTTGAGGTTTTAAGCTCGGAACGTGAATCTGTGCATGTTTCTGGCCTGGGAACTGCGTCAGATCACTGTTGAATGCATATATGGTATCAATTGGTGCAATGTGCTTGTCTTGTCATAGGGAAGGGAATATAAGATTCTGAAGTGAAAATATCCACTTTTTAAAAAACTTTCTTTTTTTTTAGTTCTGTGTGTCAAAAATGTTCATTCTGTGAGTAACAGTGGAAAAGTAACAGTCATGGGTGAATTGTCACGATATGACTGAATTGGAGTAAATTTGCTGCTATCTCCGCCAGGAAGCGAGCTAGAGCGCTGAAACTGTGGCTATACGCACTTTCATGAAAACACGCTTCTTTGAGGTCTTAAGCTCAGAACGTGAATCTGTGCATGTTTCTGGCCTGGGAACTGCTTCAGATCACTGTGGAAATCATATATGGTATCGAATGGTCCTTTGTGCGTCTATTGCCATTGGGAAGTGAATATAAGCTTCTGAAGTGAATATATCCACTTTTTAAAAAACTTTTTTTTTTAGTTCTGTGTGTCAAAAATGTTCATTCTGTGAGTAACAGTGTGATAGTGAAAAACATGAGTGAATTGTCACGATATGACTGAATTGGAGTAAATTTGCTGCTATCTCCGCCAGGAAGCGAGCGAGAGCGCTGAAACTGTGGCTATACGCACTTTCATGAAAGCACGCTTCTTTGAGGTTTTAAGCTCAGAACGTGAATCTGTGCATGTTTCTGGCCTGGGAACTGCTTCAGATCACTGGGCAATGCATATATGGTATCGAATGGTCCTTTGTGCATGTATTGCAATTGGGAAGTGAATATAAGCTTCTGAAGTGAATATATGCACTTTTTAAAAAAACTTCTTTTTTTTTAGTTCAGCGTGTCGAAAATGTTCATTCTGTGCGTAACTCAGTAGGAAAGTGACAAACATGAGTGAATTGTCATTATATGACTGAATTGGAGTGAATTTGCTGCTATCTCTGTAAGGAAGCGAGCTAGAGCGCTGAAACTGTGGCTATATGCACTTTCATGAAAACACGCTTCTTTGAGGTTTTAAGCTGGGATCGTGAATCTGTGCATGCTTCTGGCCTGGGAACTGCTTCAGATCACTGTGGAATCCATATGTGGTATTGATTGGTGCACTGGGCATGTATTGCCATTGGGAAGTGAACACAAGCTTCTGAAGTGAAAATATCTACTTTTTATAAAACTTTCTCTTTTTTTAGTTCTGTGTGTCAAAAATGTTCATTCTGTGAGTAACAGTGGGAAAGTAACAATCATGAGTGAATTGTCAGGATATGACTGAATTGGACTAAATTTGATGCTCTCTCTGCCAGGAAGCGAGCTGGAGCGCTGAAACTGTGGCTATACGCACTTTCATGAAAACACGCTTCTTTGAGGTTTTAAGCTCAGAACGTGAATCTGTGCATGTTTCTAGCCTGGGAATTGCTTCAGATCACTGTGCTATGCATATATGGTATCGATTTGTGCAATGTGCATGTCTTGCCATAGGGAAGTGAACACAAGCTTCTGAAGTGAAAATATCCACTTTTTAAAAAACTTTCCTTTTTTTTAGTTCTGTGTTTCAAGAATGTTCATTCTGTGAGAAACAGTGGAAAAGTAAGAGTCATGAGTGAATTGTCACGATATGACTGAATTGGAGTAAATTTGCTGCTATCTCCGCCAGGAAGCGAGCTAGAGCCCTGAAACTGTGGCTATACGCACTTTCATGAAAACACGCTTCTTTGAGGTTTTAAGCTCAGAACGTGAATCTGTGCATGTTTCTCTCCTGGGAACTGCTTCAGATCACTGTGGAATGCATATAATGTATCAATTGGTGCGATGTGTTTGTCTTGTCATAGGGAAGTGAATATAAGCTTCTGAAGTGAAAATATGCACTTTTTAAAAAACTTTCTTTTTTTTTAGTTCTGTGTGTCAAAAATGTTCATTCTGTGAGAAACAGTGGAAAAGTAACAGTCATGAGTGAATTGTCACGATATGACTAAATTGGAGTAAATTTGCTGCTATCTCCGCCAGGAAGCGAGCTAGAGCCCTGAAACTGTGGCTATACGCACTTTCATGAAAACACGCTTCTTTGAGGTTTTAAGCTCAGAACGTGAATCTGTGCATGTTTCTGGCCTGGGAACTGCTTCAGATCACTGTGGAATGCATATAATGTATCAATTGGTGCAATGTGTTTGTCTTGTCATAGGGAAGTGAATATAAGCTTCTGAAGTGGAAATATGCACTTTTTAAAAAACTTTCTTTTTTTTAGTTCTGTGTGTCAAAAATGTTCATTCTGTGAGAAACAGTGGAAAAGTAACAGTCATGAGTGAATTGTCACGATATGACTGAATTGGAGTAAATTTGCTGCTATCTCCGCCAGGAAGCGAGCTAGAGCCCTGAAACTGTGGCTATACGCACTTTCATGAAAACACGCTTCTTTGAGGTTTTAAGCTCAGAACGTGAATCTGTGCATGTTTCTGGCCTGGGAACTGCTACAGATCACTGTGGAATGCATATAATGTATCAATTGGTGCAATGTGTTTGTCTTGTCATAGGGAAGTGAACACAAGCTTCTGAAGTGAAAATATCTACTTTTTATAAAACTTTCTCTTTTTTTAGTTCTGTGTGTCAAAAATGTTCATTCTGTGAGTAACAGTGGGAAAGTAACAATCATGAGTGAATTGTCAGGATATGACTGAATTGGACTAAATTTGATGCTATCTCTGCCAGGAAGCGAGCTAGAGCGCTGAAACTGTGGCTATACGCACTTTCATGAAAACACGCTTCTTTGAGGTTTTAAGCTCAGAACGTGAATCTGTGCATGTTTCTGGCCTGGGAGCTGCTTCAGATCACTGTGGAATGCATATAATGTATCAATTGGTGCAATGTGTTTGTCTTGTCATAGGGAAGTGAATATAAGCTTCTGAAGTGAAAATATCTACTTTTTATAAAACTTTCTCTTTTTTTAGTTCTGTGTGTCAAAAATGTTCATTCTGTGAGTAACAGTGGGAAAGTAACAATCATGAGTGAATTGTCAGGATATGACTGAATTGGACTAAATTTGATGCTATCTCTGCCAGGAAGCGAGCTAGAGCGCTGAAACTGTGGCTATACGCACTTTCATGAAAACACGCTTCTTTGAGGTTTTAAGCTCAGAACGTGAATCTGTGCATGTTTCTGGCCTGGGAACTGCTTCAGATCACTGGGCAATGCTTATATGGTATCGAATGGTCCTTTGTGCATGTATTGCCATTGGGAAGTGAACATAAGCTTCTGAAGTGAATATATGCACTTTTTAAAAAAACTTCTTTTTTTTTAGTTCTGTGTGTCAAAAATGTTCATTCTGTGAATAACAGTGGAAAAAAAACAGGCATGAGTGAATTGTCACGATATGATTGAATTGGAGTAAATTTGATGGCATCTCCGGCAGGAAGCGAGCTAGAGCGCTGAAACTGTGGCTATACACACTTTCATGAAAACACGGCTCTTTGAGGTTTTAAGCTCGGAACGTGAATCTGTGCATGTTTCTGGCCTGGGAACTGCTTCAGATCACTGTTGAATGCATATATGGTATCAATTGGTGCAATGTGCTTGTCTTGTCATAGGGAATTGAATATAAGATTCTGAAGTGAAAATATCCACTTTTTAAAAAACTTTCTTTTTTTTTAGTTTTGTGTGTCAAAAATGTTCATTCTGTGAGTAACAGTGGAAAAGTAACAGTCATGGGTGAATTGTCACGATATGACTGAATTGGAGTAAATTTGCTGCTATCTCCGCCAGGAAGCGAGCTAGAGTGCTGAAACTGTGGCTATACGCACTTTCATGAAAACACGCTTCTTTGAGGTCTTAAGCTCAGAACTTGAATCTGTGCATGTTTCTGGCCTGGGAACTGCTTCAGATCACTGTGGAAATCATATATGGTATCGAATGGTCCTTTGTGCGTGTATTGCCATTGGGAAGTGAATATAAGCTTCTGAAGTGAATATATCCACTTTTTAAAAAACTTTTTTTTTTTAGTTCTGTGTGTCAAAAATGTTCATTCTGTGAGTAACAGTGTGATAGTGAAAAACATGAGTGAATTGTCACGATATGACTGAATTGGAGTAAATTTGCTGCTATCTCCGCCAGGAAGCGAGCGAGAGCGCTGAAACTGTGGCTATACGCACTTTCATGAAAACACGCTTCTTTGAGGTTTTAAGCTCAGAACGTGAATCTGTGCATGTTTCTGGCCTGGGAACTGCTTCAGATCACTGGGCAATGCATATATGGTATCGAATGGTCCTTTGTGCATGTATTGCAATTGGGAAGTGAATATAAGCTTCTGAAGTGAATATATGCGCTTTTTAAAAAAACTTCTTTTTTTTTAGTTCAGCGTGTCGAAAATGTTCATTCTGTGCGTAACTCAGTAGGAAAGTGACAAACATGAGTGAATTGTTATTATATGACTGAATTGGAGTGAATTTGCTGCTATCTCTGTAAGGAAGCGAGCTAGAGCGCTGAAACTGTGGCTATATGCACTTTCATGAAAACACGCTTCTTTGAGGTTTTAAGCTGGGATCGTGAATCTGTGCATGCTTCTGGCCTGGGAACTGCTTCAGATCACTGTGGAATCCATATGTGGTATTGATTGGTGCACTGGGCATGTATTGCCATTGGGAAGTGAACACAAGCTTCTGAAGTGAAAATATCTACTTTTTATAAAACTTTCTCTTTTTTTAGTTCTGTGTGTCAAAAATGTTCATTCTGTGAGTAACAGTGGGAAAGTAACAATCATGAGTGAATTGTCAGGATATGACTGAATTGGACTAAATTTGATGCTATCTCTGCCAGGAAGCGAGCTAGAGCGCTGAAACTGTGGCTATACGCACTTTCATGAAAACACGCTTCTTTGAGGTTTTAAGCTCAGAACGTGAATCTGTGCATGTTTCTAGCCTGGGAATTGCTTCAGATCACTGTGCTATGCATATATGGTATCGATTTGTGCAATGTGCATGTCTTGCCATAGGGAAGTGAACACAAGCTTCTGAAGTGAAAATATCCACTTTTTAAAAAACTTTCCTTTTTTTTAGTTCTGTGTTTCAAGAATGTTCATTCTGTGAGAAACAGTGGAAAAGTAAGAGTCATGAGTGAATTGTCACGATATGACTGAATTGGAGTAAATTTGCTGCTATCTCCGCCAGGAAGCGAGCTAGAGCCCTGAAACTGTGGCTATACGCACTTTCATGAAAACACGCTTCTTTGAGGTTTTAAGCTCAGAACGTGAATCTGTGCATGTTTCTCTCCTGGGAACTGCTTCAGATCACTGTGGAATGCATATAATGTATCAATTGGTGCAATGTGTTTGTCTTGTCATAGGGAAGTGAATATAAGCTTCTGAAGTGAAAATATGCACTTTTTAAAAAACTTTCTTTTTTTTTAGTTCTGTGTGTCAAAAATGTTCATTCTGTGAGAAACAGTGGAAAAGTAACAGTCATGAGTGAATTGTCACGATATGACTGAATTGGAGTAAATTTGCTGCTATCTCCGCCAGGAAGCGAGCTAGAGCCCTGAAACTGTGGCTATACGCACTTTCATGAAAACACGCTTCTTTGAGGTTTTAAGCTCAAAACGTGAATCTGTGCATGTTTCTGGCCTGGGAACTGCTTCAGATCACTGGGCAATGCATATATGGTATCGAATGGTCCTTTGTGCATGTATTGCAATTGGGAAGTATATATAAGCTTCTGAAGTGAATATATGCACTTTTTAAAAAAACTTCTTTTTTTTTAGTTCAGCGTGTCGAAAATGTTCATTCTGTGCGTAACTCAATAGGAAAGTGACAAACATGAGTGAATTGTCATTATATGACTGAATTGGAGTGAATTTGCTGCTATCGCTGTAAGGAAGCGAGCTAGAGCGCTGAAACTGTGGCTATATGCACTTTCATGAAAACACGCTTCTTTGAGGTTTTAAGCTTGGATCGTGAATCTGTGCATGCTTCTGGCCTGGGAACTGCTTCAGATCACTGTGGAATGCATATGTGGTATTGATTGGTGCACTGGGCATGTATTGCCATTGGGAAGTGAACACAAGCTTCTGAAGTGAAAATATCTACTTTTTATAAAACTTTCTCTTTTTTTAGTTCTGTGTGTTGTAATGTGAATATAGGCCACTAGATGGCAGTATTTACCTTTTTTTTGTTAAGCTCAGACTGGAGTCATGTTTAGACATGTCCTGGACATGTCTGGGGCAAGTCTCAGAAAATTAAAAAAAAGAGGTCTAAATGTGGGTGGGGTCTGCAAAAGAGTATATAAGGAAAAGAATTGAGACAGTAAAGTAGTAGGAGAAATTGCAAGAAGGATACAGATGACCAGACCTGCCATTCTGTTCAAGACCTGTGACGTTTCTTTTGTGGATTTCTTTGCCTGTGTTTGCGCATTTTCTTCATCCAGGACATCACCAAGCCACCCCACCAAAAAGGGACTGTAATTATTTCTGTTTTTTTTTATGTATTCAATCTTGGTCTTTAGTTGTAGGTTGTTATTAGTCTTTGTCTTTGTTAAAAATTAAATGTGTTTTAGTTGTTAAAACTGTGTTTGTCATCCCTTGCTGTTGCTGTTGTGTTATAAATGTAATAACAAATTGGGGCCATAACAAATTGGGGGCTCAAGGTCCGGGATAGACCATTGTGTGAGTAATTTATTGAAAATCTAACATTCCTAATTGTAAAATTGTTTTTGTGAATTTTCCTAGATATATATTGACAACAGCAATGGATGATTTCTTGGCATCACCAACCGTAGGGGTTTTGAAGTCTTTTAAAAAGACAGAACTGCTAGAAATTTGCAGACATTTAGAGCTGACAGAGGTAAAACCAGCCATGCGAAAAGCAAGACTGGCTAGAGAGATAGTTGAATATTACATTGATGAAAATGTGTTTGCACCAGGAGATCTGGAACAGTTTCCAGTGGAAAATCCAAATATAGAAATGGAACTGAAATTAAAAATGCTAGAGATTGAAAGGGAGGAAAGAGAAAAAGAAAGGGAGGAAAAAGAAAAACAAAGAGAATTTGAGAGGGAAGAAAAAGAAAAACAAAGGCAGTTTGAGTTAGAAAAATTAGCAAGAGAAGAAAAACAAAGAGAATTTGAGTTAGAAAAATTTGCAAGACAGAGAGATTTTGAATTAGAGAAATTCGATAGAGAAGAAAGACTCCAAATGGAGCAACTAAAAATAAAAATTCAAACTGAAAATAAATTTCGGGCTAGCCAGGAGGTAAAACTGGTGCCTCCATTTTCGGAAAAGGATGTTGACAACTATTTCCAGTGTTTTGAAAAGGTAGCAAAGAGTTGCCAGTGGCCAAAGGAACACTGGCCTCTGATGTTGCAAACTGTCCTCAAGGGTAAAGCTCAACAAGCCTATTCGGCTTTGTCTGCAGATGATTCCTCTGATTATGAGGTTGTCAAAAAGGTTATTTTGAGAGCTTATGAGTTGGTTCCAGAGGCTTACCGACAGAAATTCAGAGGTCTGAAGAAATCTGAAAATCAGACTTATGTTGAATTTGCTAATGAAAAGCAGGTTTGCTTTGAGCGCTGGTGTACTTCTATGGAGGTCAAGGATGATTTCAACTCACTAAAAGAGATGGTGTTAGTTGAAGAATTCAAGAACTGTGTTAAAGATGATGTTAAGACCTACCTTAATGAGAAGCAAGCACTGAATTTGCAATCAGCTGCCAAATTTGCAGATGAATATGTTCTCACACATAAGTCCAAATTTCAGTCTAGCAGTAATAATAGATGGTCCCAATTTCAGAAAAAGGGTTATGGTGATCCCCAAGATTCCTCACCCAAAGACAAAGACAAATCTGGTGATGGTGCTCAGAAATCCAGTAACAGGTCTGATCAAAGTGTGAAAGCTGACAGGGACAAAAGTGGTCTAGTTTGCAGTTATTGCAAGAAATCTGGTCATGTTACAACTAATTGTTGGTTCCTTAAAGCTAAGAAAGAAAAAGAAAAGGATACCAAACCAAATGCCTTTGTGAAAACAAGGTTAGAAACCCCTGTAGTAGATAACCAATCTGCTAAATTGCCTGCTTCTTGTGGGGCTAAAAAGCCTGATACAGCTGACTTTGTGAGGGAGGAATTTCTTCCATTTGTGTCAGAGGGATTTGTGGCTCTGAATGAGCATACTACTCCTGTCCCCATATATATCCTAAGGGATACCGGAGCTGCTCAGTCACTTTTGTTGATGGACTCCTTGGAGTTACGTGATGAGACCGCTTCAGGGGATTTCATACTTGTACAAGGTATTGAAGGGAGGACTGTATCTGTACCCCTGCGCTCTATATTCTTGAAGTCAGATTTAGTTACAGGACAGGTAAAGGTGGGACTTATGTCAAGTCTACCTATAAAGGGTGTTTCTCTGTTGCTAGGCAATGACCTGGCTGGGGGCAAAGTAGTTCCCCCTGTACATCTTACTTCACAGCCGAGCACTGAAAATGGGGATGAGGACCCATCTCTGTATCCTTCTTGCGCAGTGACTCGTGCTATGGCCAAGAAGGCTAAAGAAGATGATGTTGTGGTGCCGTCCAGTACATTGAATAGTCAGGACTCAGGTGGTTCGCCTCATGACTCTGATTGGCCTATTATGGTTTCTCCGTTTGAGGACTTATCAGATACTTTTATCAGTTCTCTATTCAGCCAGCCGGATGGGTCTGGTGATTCTGATGTGTCTGGAGACTTGTCTCTGTCCAGAAAGCGGTTGATTGAGGAGCAAACTAATGATCCTGAAATTGGTGTACTAAAGAGGAGAGCCCTTCCTGAAAAAGAAATAGATGCAGTTCCAGTTGGGTATTATCTCAAGGATGGTGTGTTGATGCGGAAGTGGCGCCCTCCTGATATCCCTGCCAATGCAGATTGGGCAGTGGTCAGGCAAATTGTTGTTCCGAAGGTCTACAGGAATGAGATCTTAACAATGGCTCATAGTTTACCTTTAGGAGGTCATCTTGGTGCTAACAAGACTGTTGATAAGATCATGAAACACTTCTTTTGGCCTGGGCTTCGGAAAGACGTTTCCAACTTTTGCAAAACCTGTCACACTTGTCAGGTAGTTGGAAAACACCAGTTAGACCCACCTGTAGCTCCATTGCAGCCTATCCCAGCATTTGGGGAGCCATTCTCTAGGGTCATTGTTGATTGCGTTGGTCCATTACCCAAGACTAGATCTGGAAATCAGTACTTGTTGACAATCATGTGTGCATCTACCAGATTCCCCGAAGCCATACCTCTACGTAACATCAAGGCAACTGCAATCTCGAAGGCTTTGATAAAGTTCTTCACGTTGTTTGGCCTTCCCAGGGAAATTCAGTCAGACCAAGGTAGCAATTTCACTTCAGGATTGTTTCAGCAGGTTGTGTATGAACTAGGTGCAAAACAGATTCTTTCTAGTGCCTATCATCCAGAAAGTCAGGGTGCCTTAGAGCGGTTTCATTCCACTCTCAAGACAATGATGAGGACTTATTGTTATGACCATGAGAAAGACTGGGATGAAGGGGTTCATTTGCTGTTGTTTGCAGCTAGAGAAGCAGTGCAGGAGTCTACTGGATTCAGTCCATTTGAGCTGGTGTTTGGTCATGAAGTGAGAGGACCTTTGCTATTATTGAGTGAACAATGGCAAGAGAAAGAGCCGCATATCAGTCTGTTAGACTATGTTGGCAAGTTCAAGGAAAGATTGCGTGCAGCTTGTGACCTTGCCAAAGAGAACTTGAAATCAAGTCAGGGAAAAATGAAAACTTGGTATGATCATAAGGCTAGAAGCCGTGAGTTTAAACCAGGAGAAAAGGTCCTTGTGTTGTTTCCCTTGCAGTCCAATCCATTGCAGGCTAGATTTCATGGTCCTTATGAAATTCTGACAAAACTCAATGATCTCAATTACATTGTGAAGACTCCAGATAGGAGAAAACCAAAACAATTGTGTCATATTAACATGCTAAAGCCTTATCATGACAGAAATGCTAGGGTTGCAGCTGTCACTTCAGATTCTCCAATGGTCGAAACGTGTGAAGATGAGGGGGAGTTTCAAGATGATGAACCAAGAATTAAAGCTGAAGTTCTTTCATGTAAATTGTCAAACACTGAAGTGTTGCAAAATCTTGATGTAAAACTCCAGCACTTAGAACCCTCACAGAGAGATCAGTTTGAAAGGTTGATCAAGAAATATGAGGATTTGTTTCCTGATGTTCCAAAGAGAGTTACTATAGCCTCTCATGATGTAGATGTTGGTGATGCCAAACCAATAAAACAGCATCCATACCGGATGAATCCTGAAAAGAGAAAGATTGCTGAGAAAGAGGTTGAGTACATGTTAAAACATGATATTATCAGACCCTCCAACTCCGATTGGAGTTCACCCTGTGTGCTAGTTCCAAAACCTGATGGAAGTACTAGATTCTGTACAGATTATCGCAAAGTCAATGCTGTAACTAGAACTGATGTGTTTCCAATACCTAGGATTGATGATTGTATTGATAGTGTAGGGCAAGCAAAGTTTCTGACCAAGATTGATTTATTGAAGGGTTATTGGTGTGTGCCTTTAACTGAGAGGGCCAAGAGCATCTCTGCTTTTGCCACACCATCTGGATTGTACCAGTATGAAGTCCTACCCTTTGGCATGAAAAATGCCCCAGCCACGTTCCAAAGGATGATACAGTCTACAATCGCCGGATTGCCACACACGGGTGCGTACATCGATGACCTGATCACATGGAGTGACTCCTGGGAAGAACATCTAAAAGATGTAGAGATGTTGTTCCAGCGCCTGACCCAGGCTAACCTGACTGTTAACCTGAGCAAGAGTGACTTTGGTTGTGCTACTGTCACCTATCTTGGCTACGTCATAGGCCAGGGTAAGGTGGCACCCATAAATGCTAAAGTCCAAGCCATCATGGACTTTCCAGTTCCTGACAACAAAAAAGCTTTGCGCCGCTTCCTTGGAATGATCGGGTACTACCGCAAGTTCTGCAAGAACTTTGCTGAGATTGCTCTCAGTCTAACTAACCAACTGAAGAAAGGCGTAAAGTTCACCTGGGATGATGCATGCCAGAGAGCCTTCGATCACCTGAAGTCTCTGCTGTGTCACTTCCCCGTGCTCAAATCTCCTGACTTCAACAAACCGTTCTCCATCGCGGTCGATGCTAGCGACCAAGCTTGTGGATCTGTGCTCCTACAGAGAAGTGACTCTGATGACATTGAGCATCCCGTGGCATACTTCTCCAGGAAGTTCAATCGCCACCAAAGGAACTATTCCACAATAGAGAAGGAACTGTTGGCTCTGGTCCTTTCTTTACAACACTTTGAGGTTTATGTTTGTACAGGACAAAAGCCAATGATTGTGTACACTGACCACAATCCGTTAACGTTTTTGAGTAAGATGAAAAACAAGAATCGGAGATTGTTGAATTGGAGTTTGATTTTACAGGAGTTTGACTTGGAAATTAAGCATGTGAAGGGTACAGACAATGTAATTGCTGATTGCTTATCCCGAGTTTGAATATGTATATATATATATCCTGTGTTTATTTGAATATTGTATGATATGTATATATAGACAAGTGTTCACTTAACCATTTTGTATTGAAAAGAAAAATTTTGCCTTTATGAGTCAAAATTTTTCCCTTTTGGAATGGAGGTGTAATGTGAATATAGGCCACTAGATGGCAGTATTTACCTTTTTTTTGTTAAGCTCAGACTGGAGTCATGTTTAGACATGTCCTGGACATGTCTGGGGCAAGTCTCAGAAAATTAAAAAAAAGAGGTCTAAATGTGGGTGGGGTCTGCAAAAGAGTATATAAGGAAAAGAATTGAGACAGTAAAGTAGTAGGAGAAATTGCAAGAAGGATACAGATGACCAGACCTGCCATTCTGTTCAAGACCTGTGACGTTTCTTTTGTGGATTTCTTTGCCTGTGTTTGCGCATTTTCTTCATCCAGGACATCACCAAGCCACCCCACCAAAAAGGGACTGTAATTATTTCAGTTTTTTTTTATGTATTCAATCTTGGTCTTTAGTTGTAGGTTGTTATTAGTCTTTGTCTTTGTTAAAAATTAAATGTGTTTTAGTTGTTAAAACTGTGTTTGTCATCCCTTGCTGTTGCTGTTGTGTTATAAATGTAATAACAAATTGGGGCCATAACAGTGTCAAAAATGTTCATTCTGTGAGTAACAGTGGGAAAGTAACAATCATGAGTGAATTGTCAGGATATGACTGAATTGGACTAAATTTGATGCTATCTCTGCCAGGAAGCGAGCTAGAGCGCTGAAACTGTGGCTATATGCACTTTCATGAAAACCCGCTTCTTTGAGGTTTTAAGCTTGGATCGTGAATCTGTGCATGCTTCTGGCCTGGGAACTGCTTCAGATCACTGTGGAATGCATATGTGGTATTGATTGGTGCACTGGGCATGTATTGCCATTGGGAAGTGAACACAAGCTTCTGAAGTGAAAATATCTACTTTTTATAAAACTTTCTCTTTTTTTAGTTCTGTGTGTCAAAAATGTTCATTCTGTGAGTAACAGTGGAAAAGTAACAGTCATGAGTGAATGGTCACGATATGACTGAATTGGAGTAAATTTGATGCTATCTCCGCCAGGAAGCGAGCTAGAGCCCTGAAACTGTGGCTATACGCACTTTCATGAAAACACGCTTCTTTGAGGTTTTAAGCTCAGAACGTGAATCTGTGCATGTTTCTGGCCTGGGAACTGCTTCAGATCACTGGGCAATGCATATCTGGTATCGAATGGTCCTTTGTGCATGTATTGCCATTGGGAAGTGAATATAAGCTCCTGAAGTGAATATATGCACTTTTTAAAAAAACTTCTTTTTTTTTTAGTTCTGTGTGTCAAAAATGTTCATTCTGTGAGTAACAGTGGAAAAAAACAGGCATGAGTGAATTGTCACGATATGATTGAATTGGAGTAAATTTGATGGTATCTACGGCAGGAAGCGAGCTAGAGCGCTGAAACTGTGGCTATACACACTTTCATGAAAACACGGTTCTTTGAGGTTTTAAGCTCGGAACGTGAATCTGTGCATGTTTCTGGCCTGGGAACTGCTTCAGATCACTGTTGAATGCATATATGGTATCAATTGGTGCAATGTGCTTGTCTTGTCATAGGGAAGTGAATATAAGATTCTGAAGTGAAAATATCCACTTTTTAAAAAACTTTCTTTTTTTTTAGTTCTGTGTGTCAAAAATGTTCATTCTGTGAGTAACAGTGGAAAAGTAACAGTCATGGGTGAATTGTCACGATATGACTGAATTGGAGTAAATTTGCTGCTATCTCCGCCAGGAAGCGAGCTAGAGCGCTGAAACTGTGGCTATACGCACTTTCATGAAAAAACGCTTCTTTGAGGTCTTAAGCTCAGAACGTGAATCTGTGCATGTTTCTGGCCTGGGAACTGCTTCAGATCACTGTGGAAATCATATATGGTATCGAATGGTCCTTTGTGCGTGTATTGCCATTGGGAAGTGAATATAAGCTTCTGAAGTGAATATATCCACTTTTTAAAAAACTTTTTTTTTTAGTTCTGTGTGTCAAAAATGTTCATTCTGTGAGTAACAGTGTGATAGTGACAAACATGAGTGAATTGTCACGATATGACTGAATTGGAGTAAATTTGATGCTATCTCCGCCAGGAAGCGAGCTAGAGCGCTGAAACTGTGGCTATACGCACTTTCATGAAAACACGCTTCTTTGAGGTTTTAAGCTCAGAACGTGAATCTGTGCATGTTTCTGGCCTGGGAACTGCTTCAGATCACTGTGGAATGCATATAATGTATCAATTGGTGCAATGTGTTTGTCTTGTCATAGGGAAGTGAATATAAGCTTCTGAAGTGAAAATATCCACTTTTTAAAAAACTTTCTTTTTTTTTAGTTCTGTGTGTCAAAAATGTTCATTCTGTGAGAAACAGTGGAAAAGTAACAGTCATGAGTGAATTGTCACGATATGACTGAATTGGAGTAAATTTGCTGCTATCTCCGCCAGGAAGCGAGCTAGAGCCCTGAAACTGTGGCTATACGCACTTTCATGAAAACACGCTTCTTTGAGGTTTTAAGCTCAGAACGTGAATCTGTGCATGTTTCTGGCCTGGGAACTGCTTCAGATCACTGTGGAATGCATATAATGTATCAATTGGTGCAATGTGTTTGTCTTGTCATAGGGAAGTGAATATAAGCTTCTGAAGTGGAAATATGCACTTTTTAAAAAACTTTCTTTTTTTTTAGTTCTGTGTGTCAAAAATGTTCATTCTGTGAGAAACAGTGGAAAAGTAACAGTCATGAGTGAATTGTCACGATATGACTGAATTGGAGTAAATTTGCTGCTATCTCCGCCAGGAAGCGAGCTAGAGCCCTGAAACTGTGGCTATACGCACTTTCATGAAAACACGCTTCTTTGAGGTTTTAAGCTCAGAACGTGAATCTGTGCATGTTTCTGGCCTGGGAACTGCTACAGATCACTGTGGAATGCATATAATGTATCAATTGGTGCAATGTGTTTGTCTTGTCATAGGGAAGTGAACACAAGCTTCTGAAGTGAAAATATCTACTTTTTATAAAACTTTCTCTTTTTTTAGTTCTGTGTGTCAAAAATGTTCATTCTGTCAGTAACAGTGGGAAAGTAACAATCATGAGTGAATTGTCAGGATATGACTGAATTGGACTAAATTTGATGCTATCTCTGCCAGGAAGCGAGCTAGAGCGCTGAAACTGTGGCTATACGCACTTTCATGAAAACACGCTTCTTTGAGGTTTTAAGCTCAGAACGTGAATCTGTGCATGTTTCTGGCCTGGGAGCTGCTTCAGATCACTGTGGAATGCATATAATGTATCAATTGGTGCAATGTGTTTGTCTTGTCATAGGGAAGTGAATATAAGCTTCTGAAGTGAAAAGATCCACTTTTTAAAAAACTTTCTTTTTTTTTAGTTCTGTGTGTCAAAAATGTTCATTCTGTGAGAAACAGTGGAAAAGTAACAGTCATGAGTGAATTGTCACGATATGACTGAATTGGAGTAAATTTGCTGCTATCTCCGCCAGGAAGCGAGCTAGAGCCCTGAAACTGTGGCTATACGCACTTTCATGAAAACACGCTTCTTTGAGGTTTTAAGCTCAGAACGTGAATCTGTGCATGTTTCTGGCCTGGGAACTGCTTCAGATCACTGGGCAATGCATATATGGTATCGAATGGTCCTTTGTGCATGTATTGCCATTGGGAAGTGAACATAAGCTTCTGAAGTGAATATATGCACTTTTTAAAAAAAACTTTTTTTTTTTTAGTTCTGTGTGTCAAAAATGTTCATTCTGTGAGTAACAGTGGAAAAAAAACAGGCATGAGTGAATTGTCTCGATATGATTGAATTGGAGTAAATTTGATGGCATCTCCGGCAGGAAGCGAGCTAGAGCGCTGAAACTGTGGCTATACACACTTTCATGAAAACACGGTTCTTTGAGGTTTTAAGCTCGGAACGTGAATCTGTGCATGTTTCTGGCCTGGGAACTGCTTCAGATCACTGTTGAATGCATATATGGTATCAATTGGTGCAATGTGCTTGTCTTTTCATAGGGAAGGGAATATAAGATTCTGAAGTGAAAATATCCACTTTTTAAAAAACTTTCTTTTTTTTTAGTTCTGTGTGTCAAAAATGTTCATTCTGTGAGTAACAGTGTGATAGTGACAAACATGAGTGAATTGTCACGATATGACTGAATTGGAGTAAATTTGCTGCTATCTCCGCCAGGAAGCGAGCTAGAGCGCTGAAACTGTGGCTGTACGCACTTTCATGAAAACACGCTTCATTGAGGATTTAAGCTCAGAACGTGAATCTGTGCATGTTTCTGGCCTGGGAACTGCTTCAGATCACTGGGCAATGCATATATGGTATCGAATGGTCCTTTGTGCATGTATTGCATTTGGGAAGTGAATATAAGCTTCTGAAGTGAATATATGCACTTTTTAAAAAAACTTCTTTTTTTTTAGTTCAGCGTGTCGAAAATGTTCATTCTGTGCGTAACTCAGTAGGAAAGTGACAAACATGAGTGAATTGTCATTATATGACTGAATTGGAGTGAATTTGCTGCTATCTCTGTAAGGAAGCGAGCTAGAGCGCTGAAGCTGTGGCTATATGCACTTTCATGAAAACACGCTTCTTTGAGGTTTTAAGCTGGGATCATGAATCTGTGCATGCTTCTGGCCTGGGAACTGCTTCAGATCACTGTGGAATCCATATGTGGTATTGATTGGTGCACTGGGCATGTATTGCCATAGGGAAGTGAACACAAGCTTCTGAAGTGAAAATATCTACTTTTTATAAAACTTTCTCTTTTTTTAGTTCTGTGTGTCAAAAATGTTCATTCTGTGAGTAACAGTGGGAAAGTAACAATCATGAGTGAATTGTCAGGATATGACTGAATTGGACTAAATTTGATGCTATCTCTGCCAGGAAGCGAGCTAGAGCGCTGAAACTGTGGCTATACGCACTTTCATGAAAACACGCTTCTTTGAGGTTTTAAGCTCAGAACGTGAATCTGTGCATGTTTCTAGCCTGGGAATTGCTTCAGATCACTGTGCAATGCATATATGGTATCGATTTGTGCAATGTGCATGTCTTGCCATAGGGAAGTGAACACAAGCTTCTGAAGTGAAAATATCCACTTTTTAAAAAACTTTCTTTTTTTTAGTTCTGTGTGTCAAGAATGTTCATTCTGTGAGAAACAGTGGAAAAGTAAGAGTCATGAGTGAATTGTCACGATATGACTGAATTGGAATAAATTTGCTGCTATCTCCGCCAGGAAGCGAGCTAGAGCCCTGAAACTGTGGCTATACGCACTTTCATGAAAACACGCTTCTTTGAGGTTTTAAGCTCAGAACGTGAATCTGTGCATGTTTCTCTCCTGGGAACTGCTTCAGATCACTGTGGAATGCATATAATGTATCAATTGGTGCAATGTGTTTGTCTTGTCATAGGGAAGTGAATATAAGCTTCTGAAGTGAAAATATGCACTTTTTAAAAAACTTTCTTTTTTTTTAGTTCTGTGTGTCAAAAATGTTCATTCTGTGAGAAACAGTGGAAAAGAAACAGTCATGAGTGAATTGTCACGATATGACTGAATTGGAGTAAATTTGCTGCTATCTCCGCCTGGAAGCGAGCTAGAGCCCTGAAACTGTGGCTATACGCACTTTCATGAAAACACGCTTCTTTGAGGTTTTAAGCTCAGAACGTGAATCTGTGCATGTTTCTGGCCTGGGAACTGCTTCAGATCACTGGGCAATGCATATATGGTATCGAATGGTCCTTTGTGCATGTATTGCAATTGGGAAGTATATATAAGCTTCTGAAGTGAATATATGCACTTTTTAAAAAAACTTCTTTTTTTTTAGTTCAGCGTGTCGAAAATGTTCATTCTGTGCGTAACTCAATAGGAAAGTGACAAACATGAGTGAATTGTCATTATATGACTGAATTGGAGTGAATTTGCTGCTATCGCTGTAAGGAAGCGAGCTAGAGCGCTGAAACTGTGGCTATATGCACTTTCATTGAACACGCTTCTTTGAGGTTTTAAGCTTGGATCGTGAATCTGTGCATGCTTCTGGCCTGGGAACTGCTTCAGATCACTGTGGAATGCATATGTGGTATTGATTGGTGCACTGGGCATGTATTGCCATTGGGAAGTGAACACAAGCTTCTGAAGTGAAAATATCTACTTTTTATAAAACTTTCTCTTTTTTTAGTTCTGTGTGTCAAAAATGTTCATTCTGTGAGTAACAGTGGGAAAGTAACAATCATGAGTGAATTGTCAGGATATGACTGAATTGGACTAAATTTGATGCTATCTCTGCCAGGAAGCGAGCAAGAGCCCTGAAACTGTGGCTATACGCACTTTCATGAAAACACGCTTCTTTGAGGTTTTAAGCTCAGAACGTGAATCTGTGCATGTTTCTGGCCTGGGAGCTGCTTCAGATCACTGTGGAATGCATATAATGTATCAATTGGTGCAATGTGTTTGTCTTGTCATAGGGAAGTGAATATAAGCTTCTGAAGTGAAAAGATCCACTTTTTAAAAAACTTTCTTTTTTTTTAGTTCTGTGTGTCAAAAATGTTCATTCTGTGAATAACAGTGGAAAAGTAACAGTCATGAGTGAATTGTCACGATATGACTGAATTGGAGTAAATTTGCTGCTATCTCCGCCAGGAAGCGAGCTAGAGCCCTGAAACTGTGGCTATACGCACTTTCATGAAAACACGCTTCTTTGAGGTTTTAAGCTCAGAACGTGAATCTGTGCATGTTTCTGGCCTGGGAACTGCTTCAGATCACTGGGCAATGCATATATGGTATCGAATGGTCCTTTGTGCATGTATTGCCATTGGGAAGTGAATATAAGCTTCTGAAGTGAATATATGCACTTTTTAAAAAAACTTCTTTTTTTTTAGTTCTGTGTGTCAAAAATGTTCATTCTGTGAGTAACAGTTGAAAAAAAACAGGCATGAGTGAATTGTCACGATATGATTGAATTGGAGTAAATTTGATGGTATCTCCGGCAGGAAGCGAGCTAGAGCGCTGAAACTGTGGCTATACACACTTTCATGAAAACACGGTTCTTTGAGGTTTTAAGCTCGGAACGTGAATCTGTGCATGTTTCTGGCCTGGGAACTGCTTCAGATCACTGTTGAATGCATATATGGTATCAATTGGTGCAATGTGCTTGTCTTGTCATAGGGAAGGGAATATAAGATTCTGAAGTGAAAATATCCACTTTTTAAAAAACTTTCTTTTTTTTTAGTTCTGTGTGTCAAAAATGTTCATTCTGTGAGTAACAGTGGAAAAGTAACAGTCATGGGTGAATTGTCACGATATGACTGAATTGGAGTAAATTTGCTGCTATCTCCGCCAGGAAGCGAGCTAGAGTGCTGAAACTGTGGCTATACGCACTTTCATGAAAACACGCTTCTTTGAGGTCTTAAGCTCAGAACGTGAATCTGTGCATGTTTCTGGCCTGGGAACTGCTTCAGATCACTGTGGAAATCATATATGGTATCGAATGGTCCTTTGTGCGTGTATTGCCATTGGGAAGTGAATATAAGCTTCTGAAGTGAATATATCCACTTTTTAAAAAACTTTTTTTTTTAGTTCTGTGTGTCAAAAATGTTCATTCTGTGAGTAACAGTGTGATAGTGACAAACATGAGTGAATTGTCACGATATGACTGAATTGGAGTAAATTTGCTGCTATCTCCGCCAGGAAGCGAGCTAGAGCGCTGAAACTGTGGCTATACGCACTTTCATGAAAACACGCTTCTTTGAGGTTTTAAGCTCAGAACGTGAATCTGTGCATGTTTCTGGCCTGGGAACTGCTTCAGATCACTGGGCAATGCATATATGGTATCGAATGGTCCTTTGTGCATGTATTGCAATTGGGAAGTGAATATAAGCTTCTGAAGTGAATATATGCACTTTTTAAAAAAACTTCTTTTTTTTTAGTTCAGCGTGTCGAAAATGTTCATTCTGTGCGTAACTCAGTAGGAAAGTGACAAACATGAGTGAATTGTCATTATATGACTGAATTGGAGTGAATTTGCTGCTATCTCTGTAAGGAAGCGAGCTAGAGCGCTGAAACTGTGGCTATACGCACTTTCATGAAAACACGCTTCTTTGAGGTTTTAAGCTCGGAACGTGAATCTGTGCATGTTTCTGGCCTGGGAACTGCTTCAGATCACTGTTGAATGCATATATGGTATTGATTGGTGCACTGGGCATGTATTGCCATTGGGAAGTGAACACAAGCTTCTGAAGTGAAAATATCTACTTTTTATAAAACTTTCTCTTTTTTTAGTTCTGTGTGTCAAAAATGTTCATTCTGTGAGTAACAGTGGGAAAGTAACAATCATGAGTGAATTGTCAGGATATGACTGAATTGGACTAAATTTGATGCTATCTCTGCCAGGAAGCGAGCTAGAGCGCTGAAACTGTGGCTATACGCACTTTCATGAAAACACGCTTCTTTGAGGTTTTAAGCTCGGAACGTGAATCTGTGCATGTTTCTGGCCTGGGAACTGCTTCAGATCACTGTTGAATGCATATATGGTATCAATTGGTGCAATTTGCTTGTCTTGTCATAGGGAAGGGAATATAAGATTCTGAAGTGAAAATATCCACTTTTTAAAAAACTTTCTTTTTTTTTAGTTCTGTGTGTCAAAAATGTTCATTCTGTGAGTAACAGTGGAAAAGTAACAGTCATGGGTGAATTGTCACGATATGACTGAATTGGAGTAAATTTGCTGCTATCTCCGCCAGGAAGCGATCTAGAGTGCTGAAACTGTGGCGAAACACACTTTCATGAAAACACGGTTCTTTGAGGTTTTAAGCTTGGATCGTGAATCTGTGCATGCTTCTGGCCTGGGAACTGCTTCAGATCACTGTGGAATGCATATGTGGTATTGATTGGTGCACTGGGCATGTATTGCCATTGGGAAGTGAACACAAGCTTCTGAAGTGAAAATATCTACTTTTTATAAAACTTTCTCTTTTTTTAGTTCTGTGTGTCAAAAATGTTCATTCTGTGAGTAACAGTGGGAAAGTAACAATCATGAGTGAATTGTCACGATATGACTGAATTGGACTAAATTTGATGCTATCTCTGCCAGGAAGCGAGCTAGAGCGCTGAAACTGTGGCTATATGCACTTTCATGAAAACACGCTTCTTTGAGGTTTTAAGCTTGGATCGTGAATCTGTGCATGCTTCTGGCCTGGGAACTGCTTCAGATCACTGTGGAATGCATATGTGGTATTGATTGGTGCACTGGGCATGTATTGCCATTGGGAAGTGAACACAAGCTTCTGAAGTGAAAATATCTACTTTTTAAAAAACTTTCTCTTTTTTTAGTTCTGTGTGTCAAAAATGTTCATTCTGTGAGTAACAGTGGGAAAGTAACAATCATGAGTGAATTGTCAGGATATGACTGAATTGGACTAAATTTGATGCCATCTCTGCCAGGAAGCGAGCTAGAGCGCTGAAACTGTGGCGAAAAGCACTTTCATTAAAACACACTTCTTTGAGGTTTTAAGCTCAGAACGTGAATCTGTGCATGTTTCTGGCTTGGGAACTGCTTCAGATCACTTTGCAATGCATATGTGCTATTGACTGGTCCTTTGAGCATGTATTGCCTTTGGGAAGTGAACACAAGCTTTTGAAGTGAAAATATCTACTTTTTATAAAACTTTCTTTTTTTTTTAATTCTGTGTGTCAAAAATGTTCATTCTGTGAGTAACAGGGGGAAAGTGACAAACATGAGTGAATTGTCACGATATGACTGAATTGGAGTTAATATGCTGCTATCTCTGTCAGGAAGCGAGCTAGAGCGCTGAAACTGTGGCTATATGCACTTTCATGAAAACACGCTTCTTTGAGGTTTTAAGCTTGGATCGTGAATCTGTGCATGCTTCTGGCCTGGGAACTGCTTCAGATCACTGGGCAATGCATATATGGTATCGAATGGTCCTTTGTGCATGTATTGCCATTGGGAAGTGAATATAAGCTTCTGAAGTGAATAAATGCACTTTTTAAAAAAACTTCTTTTTTTTAGTTCTTTGTGTCAAAAATGTTCATTCTGTGAGTAACAGTGGAAAAAAAACAGGCATGAGTGAATTGTCACGATATGATTGAATTGGAGTAAATTTGATGGTATCTCCGGCAGGAAGCGAGCTAGAGCGCTGAAACTGTGGCTATACACACTTTCATGAAAACACGGTTCTTTGAGGTTTTAAGCTCGGAACGTGAATCTGTGCATGTTTCTGGCCTGGGAACTGCTTCAGATCACTGTTGAATGCATATATGGTATCAATTGGTGCAATGTGCTTGTCTTGTCATAGGGAAGTGAATATAAGATTCTGAAGTGAAAATATCCACTTTTTAAAAAACTTTCTTTTTTTTTAGTTCTGTGTGTCAAAAATGTTCATTCTGTGAGTAACAGTGGAAAAGTAACAGTCATGGGTGAATTGTCACGATATGACTGAATTGGACTAAATTTGATGCTATCTCTGCCAGGAAGCGAGCTAGAGCGCTGAAACTGTGGCTATAAGCACTTTCATTAAAACACACTTCTTTGAGGTTTTAAGCTCAGAACGTGAATCTGTGCATGTTTCTGGCTTGGGAACTGCTTCAGATCACTTTGCAATGCATATGTGCTATTGATTGGTCCTTTGAGCATGTATTGCCTTTGGGAAGTGAACACAAGCTTTTGAAGTGAAAATATCTACTTTTTATAAAACTTTCTTTTTTTTTTAATTCTGTGTGTCAAAAATGTTCATTCTGTGAGTAACAGCGGGAAAGTGACAAACATGAGTGAATTGTCACGATATGACTGAATTGGAGTTAATATGCTGCTATCTCTGTAAGGAAGCGAGCTAGAGCGCTGAAACTGTGGCTATACGCACTTTCATGAAAACACGCTTCTTTGAGGTTTTAAGCTCAGAACGTGAATCTGTGCATGTTTCTGGCCTGGATACTGCTTCAGATCACTGGGCAATGCATATATGGTATCGAATGGTCCTTTGTGCATGTATTGCCATTGGGAAGTGAATATAAGCTTCTGAAGTGAATATATGCACTTTTTAAAAACTTTCTTTTTTTTTTAGTTCAGCGTGTCAAAAATGTTCATTCTGTGCGTAACTCAGAAGGAAAGTGACAAAAATGAGTGAATTGTCATTATATGACTGAATTGGAGTGAATTTGCTGCTATCTCTGTAAGGAAGCGAGCTAGAGCGCTGAAACTGAGGCTATACGCACTTTCATGAAAACACGCTTCTTTGAGGTTTTAAGCTCAGAACTTGAATCTGTGCATGTTTCTAGCCTGGGAATTGCTTCAGATCACTGTGCTATGCATATATGGTATCGATTTGTGCAATGTGCATGTCTTGCCATAGGGAAGTGAATATAAGCTTCTGAATTTAAAATATTCACTTTTTAAAAAACTTTCTTTTTTTTTAGTTCTGTGTGTCAAAAATGTTCATTCTGTGAGTAACAGTGTGATAGTGACAAACATGAGTGAATTGTCAGGATATGACTGAATTGGACTAAATTTGATGCTATCTCTGCCAGGAAGCGAGCTAGAGCGCTGAAACTGTGGCTATACGCACTTTCATGAAAACACGCTTCTTTGAGGTTTTAAGCTCAGAACGTGAATCTGTGCATGTTTCTGGCCTGGGAGCTGCTCCAGATCACTGTGGAATGCATATAATGTATCAATTGGTGCAATGTGTTTGTCTTGTCATAAGGAAGTGAATATAAGCTTCTGAAGTGAAAAGATCCACTTTTTAAAAAACTTTCTTTTTTTTTCGTTCTGTGTGTCAAAAATGTTCATTCTGTGAGTAACAGTGTGATAGTGACAAACATGAGTGAATTGTCACGATATGACTGAATTGGAGTAAATTTGCTGCTATCTCCGCCAGGAAGCGAGCTAGAGCGCTGAAACTGTGGCTATACGCACTTTCATGAAAACACGCTTCTTTGAGGTTTTAAGCTCAGAACGTGAATCTGTGCATGTTTCTGGCCTGGGAACTGCTTCAGATCATTGGGCAATGCATATATGGTATCGAATGGTCCTTTGTGCATGTATTGCAATTGGGAAGTGAATATAAGCTTCTGAAGTGAATATATGCACTTTTTAAAAAAACTTCTTTTTTTTTTAGTTCAGCGTGTCGAAAATGTTCATTCTGTGCGTAACTCAGTAGGAAAGTGACAAACATGAGTGAATTGTCATTATATGACTGAATTGGAGTGAATTTGCTGCTATCTCTGTAAGGAAGCGAGCTAGAGCGCTGAAACTGTGGCTATATGCACTTTCATGAAAACACGCTTCTTTGAGGTTTTAAGCTTGGATCGTGAATCTGTGCATGCTTCTGGCCTGGGAACTGCTTCAGATCACTGTGGAATGCATATGTGGTATTGATTGGTGCACTGGGCATGTATTGCCATTGGGAAGTGAACACAAGCTTCTGAAGTGAAAATATCTACTTTTTATAAAACTTTCTCTTTTTTTAGTTCTGTGTGTCAAAAATGTTCATTCTGTGAGTAACAGTGGGAAAGTAACAATCATGAGTGAATTGTCAGGATATGACTGAATTGGACTAAATTTGATGCTATCTCTGCCAGGAAGCGAGCTAGAGCGCTGAAACTGTGGCTATAAGCACTTTCATTAAAACACACTTCTTTGAGGTTTTAAGCTCAGAACGTGAATCTGTGCATGTTTCTGGCTTGGGAACTGCTTCAGATCACTTTGCAATGCATATGTGCTATTGATTGGTCCTTTGAGCATGTATTGCCTTTGGGAAGTGAACACAAGCTTTTGAAGTGAAAATATCTACTTTTTATAAAACTTTCTTTTTTTTTAATTCTGTGTGTCAAAAATGTTCATTCTGTGAGTAACAGCGGGAAAGTGACAAACATGAGTGAATTGTCACGATATGACTGAATTGGAGTTAATTTGCTGCTATCTCTGTAAGGAAGCGAGCAAGAGCGCTGAAACTGTGGCTATACGCACTTTCATGAAAACACGCTTCTTTGAGGTTTTAAGCTCAGAACGTGAATCTGTGCATGTTTCTGGCCTGGATACTGCTTCAGATCACTGGGCAATGCATATATGGTATCGAATGGTCCTTTGTGCATGTATTGCCATTGGGAAGTGAATATAAGCTTCTGAATTTAAAATATTCACTTTTTAAAAAACTTTCTTTTTTTTAGTTCTGTGTGTCAAAAATGTTCATTCTGTGAGTAACAGTGGGAAAGTGAGAAACATGAGTGAATTGTCACGATATGACTGAATTGGAGTAAATTTGCTGCCATCTCCGCCAGGAAGCGAGCTAGAGACCTGAAACTGTGGCTATACGCACTTTCATGAAAACACGCTTCTTTGAGGTTTTAAGCTCAGAACGTGAATCTGTGCATGTTTCTGGCCTGGATACTGCTTCAGATCACTGGGCAATGCATATATGGTATCAATTGGTGCAATGTGTTTGTCTTGTCATAGGGAAGTGAATATAAGCTTCTGAAGTGAAAATATCTACTTTTTATAAAACTTTCTTTTTTTTTTAGTTCAGCGTGTCAAAAATGTTCATTCTGTGCGTAACTCAGAAGGAAAGTGACAAAAATGAGTGAATTGTCATTATATGACTGAATTGGAGTGAATTTGCTGCTATCTCTGTAAGGAAGCGAGCTAGAGCGCTGAAACTGAGGCTATACGCACTTTCATGAAAACACGCTTCTTTGAGGTTTTAAGCTCAGAACGTGAATCTGTGCATGTTTCTGGCCTGGGAACTGCTTCAGATCACTGTGGAATGCATATAATGTATCAATTGGTGCAATGTGTTTGTCTTGTCATAGGGAAGTGAATATAAGCTTCTGAAGTGAAAATATCCACTTTTTAAAAAACTTTCTTTTTTTTTTAGTTCTGTGTGTCAAAAATGTTCATTCTGTGAGAAACAGTGGAAAAGTAACAGTCATGAGTGAATTGTCACGATATGACTGAATTGGAGTAAATTTGCTGCTATCTCCGCCAGGAAGCGAGCTAGAGCCCTGAAACTGTGGCTATACGCACTTTCATGAAAACACGCTTCTTTGAGGTTTTAAGCTCAGAACGTGAATCTGTGCATGTTTCTGGCTTGGGAACTGCTTCAGATCACTGGGCAATGCATATATGGTATCGAATGGTCCTTTGTGCATGTATTGCAATTGGGAAGTGAATATAAGCTTCTGAAGTGAATATATGCACTTTTTAAAAAACTTTCTTTTTTTTTAGTTCAGCGTGTCGAAAATGTTCATTCTGTGCGTAACTCAGTAGGAAAGTGACAAACATGAGTGAATTGTCATTATATGACTGAATTGGAGTGAATTTGCTGCTATCTCTGTAAGGAAGCGAGCTAGAGCGCTGAAACTGTGGCTATATGCACTTTCATGAAAACACGCTTCTTTGAGGTTTTAAGCTTGGATCGTGAATCTGTGCATGCTTCTGGCCTGGGAACTGCTTCAGATCACTGTGGAATGCATATGTGGTATTGATTGGTGCACTGGGCATGTATTGCCATTGGGAAGTGAACACAAGCTTCTGAAGTGAAAATATCTACTTTTTATAAAACTTTCTCTTTTTTTAGTTCTGTGTGTCAAAAATGTTCATTCTGTGAGTAACAGTGGGAAAGTAACAATCATGAGTGAATTGTCAGGATATGACTGAATTGGACTAAATTTGATGCTATCTCTGCCAGGAAGCGAGCTAGAGCGCTGAAACTGTGGCTATACGCACTTTCATGAAAACACGCTTCTTTGAGGTTTTAAGCTCAGAACGTGAATCTGTGCATGTTTCTGGCCTGGGAGCTGCTTCAGATCACTGTGGAATGCATATAATGTATCAATTGGTGCAATGTGTTTGTCTTGTCATAAGGAAGTGAATAAAAGCTTCTGAAGTGAAAAGATCCACTTTTTAAAAAACTTTCTTTTTTTTTCGTTCTGTGTGTCAAAAATGTTCATTCTGTGAGTAACAGTGTGATAGTGACAAACATGAGTGAATTGTCACGATATGACTGAATTGGAGTAAATTTGCTGCTATCTCCGCCAGGAAGCGAGCTAGAGCGCTGAAACTGTGGCTATAAGCACTTTCATTAAAACACACTTCTTTGAGGTTTTAAGCTCAGAACGTGAATCTGTGCATGTTTCTGGCTTGGGAACTGCTTCAGATCACTTTGCAATGCATATGTGCTATTGATTGGTCCTTTGAGCATGTATTGCCTTTGGGAAGTGAACACAAGCTTTTGAAGTGAAAATATCTACTTTTTATAAAACTTTCTTTTTTTTTAATTCTGTGTGTCAAAAATGTTCATTCTGTGAGTAACAGCGGGAAAGTGACAAACATGAGTGAATTGTCACGATATGACTGAATTGGAGTTAATATGCTGCTATCTCTGTAAGGAAGCGAGCTAGAGCGCTGAAACTGTGGCTATACGCACTTTCATGAAAACACGCTTCTTTGAGGTTTTAAGCTCAGAACGTGAATCTGTGCATGTTTCTGGCCTGGGAACTGCTTCAGATCACTGTGGAATGCATATAATGTATCAATTGGTGCAATGTGTTTGTCTTGTCATAGGGAAGTGAATATAAGCTTCTGAAGTGAAAATATCTACTTTTTATAAAACTTTCTTTTTTTTTAGTTCAGCGTGTCAAAAATGTTCATTCTGTGCGTAACTCAGAAGGAAAGTGACAAAAATGAGTGAATTGTCACGATATGACTGAATTGGAGTAAATTTGCTGCTATCTCCGCCAGGAAGCGAGCTAGAGCCCTGAAACTGTGGCTATACGCACTTTCATGAAAACACGCTTCTTTCAGGTCTTAAGCTCAGAACGTGAATCTGTGCATGTTTCTGGCCTGGGAACTGCTTCAGATCACTGTGGAAATCATATATGGTATCGAATGGTCCTTTGTGCGTGTATTGCCATTGGGAAGTGAATATAAGCTTCTGAAGTGAATATATCCACTTTTTAAAAAACTTTTTTTTTTAGTTCTGTGTGTCAAAAATGTTCATTCTGTGAGTAACAGTGTGATAGTGACAAACATGAGTGAATTGTCACGATATGACTGAATTGGAGTAAATTTGCTGCTATCTCCGCCAGGAAGCGAGCTAGAGCCCTGAAACTGTGGCTATACGCACTTTCATGAAAACACGCTTCTTTGAGGTTTTAAGCTCAGAACGTGAATCTGTGCATGTTTCTGGCCTGGGAACTGCTTCAGATCACTGGGCAATGCATATATGGTATCGAATGGTCCTTTGTGCATGTATTGCAATTGGGAAGTGAATATAAGCTTCTGAAGTGAATATATGCACTTTTTAAAAAAACTTCTTTTTTTTTTAGTTCAGCGTGTCGAAAATGTTCATTCTGTGCGTAACTCAGTAGGAAAGTGACAAACATGAGTGAATTGTCATTATATGACTGAATTGGAGTGAATTTGCTTCTATCTCTGTAAGGAAGCGAGCTAGAGCGCTGAAACTGTGGCTATATGCACTTTCATGAAAACACGCTTCTTTGAGGTTTTAAGCTCAGAACGTGAATCTGTGCATGTTTCTGGCCTGGGAACTGCTTCAGATCACTGTGGAAATCATATATGGTATCGAATGGTCCTTTGTGCGTGTATTGCCATTGGGAAGTGAATATAAGCTTCTGAAGTGAATATATCCACTTTTTAAAAAACTTTTTTTTTTAGTTCTGTGTGTCAAAAATGTTCATTCTGTGAGTAACAGTGGGAAAGTGACAAACATGAGTGAATTGTCACGATATGACTGAATTGGAGTTAATATGCTGCTATCTCTGTAAGGAAGCGAGCTAGAGCGCTGAAACTGTGGCTATACGCACTTTCATGAAAACACGCTTCTTTGAGGTTTTAAGCTCAGAACGTGAATCTGTGCATGTTTCTGGCTTGGGAACTGCTTCAGATCACTTTGCAATGCATATGTGCTATTGATTGGTCCTTTGAGCATGTATTGCCTTTGGGAAGTGAACACAAGCTTCTGAAGTGAAAATATCTACTTTTTATAAAACTTTCTTTTTTTTTAATTCTGTGTGTCAAAAATGTTCATTCTGTGAGTAACAGCGGGAAAGTGACAAACATGAGTGAATTGTCACGATATGACTGAATTGGAGTTAATATGCTGCTATCTCTGTAAGGAAGCGAGCTAGAGCGCTGAAACTGTGGCTATACGCACTTTCATGAAAACACGCTTCTTTGAGGTTTTAAGCTCAGAACGTGAATCTGTGCATGTTTCTGGCCTGGATACTGCTTCAGTTCACTGGGCAATGCATATATGTTATCGAATGGTCCTTTGTGCATGTATTGCCATTGGGAAGTGAATATAAGCTTCTGAAGTGAATATATGCACTTTTTAAAAACTTTCTTTTTTTTTAGTTCAGCGTGTCAAAAATGTTCATTCTGTGCGTAACTCAGAAGGAAAGTGACAAAAATGAGTGAATTGTCATTATATGACTGAATTGGAGTGAATTTGCTGCTATCTCTGTAAGAAAGCGAGCTAGAGCGCTGAAACTGAGGCTATACGCACTTTCATGAAAACACGCTTCTTTGAGGTTTTAAGCTCAGAACGTGAATCTGTGCATGTTTCTAGCCTGGGAATTGCTTCAGATCACTGTGCTATGCATATATGGTATCGATTTGTGCAATGTGCATGTCTTGCCATAGGGAAGTGAATATAAGCTTCTGAATTTAAAATATTCACTTTTTAAAAAACTTTCTTTTTTCTTAGTTCTGTGTGTCAAAAATGTTCATTCTGTGAGTAACAGTGGGAAAGTGAGAAACATGAGTGAATTGTCACGATCTGACTGAATTGGAGTAAATTTGCTGCTATCTCCGCCAGGAAGCGAGCTAGAGCCCTGAAACTGTGGCTAAACGCACTTTCATGAAAACACGCTTCTTTGAGGTTTTAAGCTCAGAACGTGAATCTGTGCATGTTTCTGGCCTGGGAACTGCTTCAGATCACTGTGGAATGCATATAATGTATCAATTGGTGCAATGTGTTTGTCTTGTCATAGGGAAGTGAATATAAGCTTCTGAAGTGAAAATATCCACTTTTTAAAAAACTTTCTTTTTTTTTAGTTCTGTGTGTCAAAAATGTTCATTCTGTGAGTAACAGTGTGAAAGTGACAAACATGAGTGAATTGTCACGATATGACTGAATTGGAGTAAATTTGCTGCTATCTCCGCCAGGAAGCGAGCTAGAGCGCTGAAACTGTGGCTATACGCACTTTCATGAAAACACGCTTCTTTGAGGTTTTAAGCTCAGAACGTGAATCTGTGCATGTTTCTGGCCTGGGAACTGCTTCAGATCACTGTGGAAATCATATATGGTATCGAATGGTCCTTTGTGCGTGTATTGCCATTGGGAAGTGAATATAAGCTTCTGAAGTGAATATATCCACTTTTTAAAAAACTTTCTTTTTTTTTAGTTCAGCGTGTCGAAAATGTTCATTCTGTGCGTAACTCAGTAGGAAAGTGACAAACATGAGTGAATTGTCATTATATGACTGAATTGGAGTGAATTTGCTGCTATCTCTGTAAGGAAGCGAGCTAGAGCGCTGAAACTGTGGCTATATGCACTTTCATGAAAACACGCTTCTTTGAGGTTTTAAGCTTGGATCGTGAATCTGTGCATGCTTCTGGCCTGGGAACTGCTTCAGATCACTGTGGAATGCATATGTGGTATTGATTGGTGCACTGGGCATGTATTGCCATTGGGAAGTGAACACAAGCTTCTGAAGTGAAAATATCTACTTTTTATAAAACTTTCTCTTTTTTTAGTTCTGTGTGTCAAAAATGTTCATTCTGTGAGTAACAGTGGGAAAGTAACAATCATGAGTGAATTGTCAGGATATGACTGAATTGGACTAAATTTGATGCTATCTCTGCCAGGAAGCGAGCTAGAGCGCTGAAACTGTGGCTATAAGCACTTTCATTAAAACACACTTCTTTGAGGTTTTAAGCTCAGAACGTGAATCTGTGCATGTTTCTGGCTTGGGAACTGCTTCAGATCACTTTGCAATGCATATGTGCTATTGATTGGTCCTTTGAGCATGTATTGCCTTTGGGAAGTGAACACAAGCTTTTGAAGTGAAAATATCTACTTTTTATAAAACTTTCTTTTTTTTTAAATTCTGTGTGTCAAAAATGTTCATTCTGTGAGTAACAGCGGGAAAGTGACAAACATGAGTGAATTGTCACGATATTACTGAATTGGAGTGAATTTGCTGCTATCTCTGTAAGGAAGCGAGCTAGAGCGCTGAAACTGAGGCTATACGCACTTTCATGAAAACACGCTTCTTTGAGGTTTTAAGCTCAGAACGTGAATCTGTGCATGTTTCTAGCCTGGGAATTGCTTCAGATCACTGTGCTATGCATATATGGTATCGATTTGTGCAATGTGCATGTCTTGCCATAGGGAAGTGAATATAAGCTTCTGAATTTAAAATATTCACTTTTTAAAAAACTTTCTTTTTTTTTAGTTCTGTGTGTCAAAAATGTTCATTCTGTGAGTAACAGTGGGAAAGTGAGAAACATGAGTGAATTGTCACGATATGACTGAATTGGAGTAAATTTGCTGCTATCTCCGCCAGGAAGCGAGCTAGAGCCCTGAAACTGTGGCTATACGCACTTTCATGAAAACACGCTTCTTTGAGGTTTTAAGCTCAGAACGTGAATCTGTGCATGTTTCTGGCCTGGGAACTGCTTCAGATCACTGTGGAATGCATATAATGTATCAATTGGTGCAATGTGTTTGTCTTGTCATAGGGAAGTGAATATAAGCTTCTGAAGTGAAAAGATCCACTTTTTAAAAAACTTTCTTTTTTTTAGTTCTGTGTGTCAATGTTCATTCTGTGAGAAACAGTGGAAAAGTAACAGTCATGAGTGAATTGTCACGATATGACTGAATTGGAGTAAATTTGCTGCTATCTCCGCCAGGAAGCGAGCTAGAGCCCTGAAACTGTGGCTATACGCACTTTCATGAAAACACGCTTCTTTGAGGTTTTAAGCCCAGAACGTGAATCTGTGCATGTTTCTGGCCTGGGAACTGCTTCAGATCACTGTGGAATGCATATAATGTATCAATTGGTGCAATGTGTTTGTCTTGTCATAAGGAAGTGAATATAAGCTTCTGAAGTGAAAATATCCACTTTTTAAAAAACTTTCTTTTTTTTAGTTCTGTGTGTCAAAAATGTTCATTCTGTGAGAAACAGTGGAAAAGTAACAGTCATGAGTGAATTGTCACGATATGATTGAATTGGAGTAAATTTGCTGCTATCTCCGCCAGGAAGCGAGCTAGAGCCCTGAAACTGTGGCTATACGCACTTTCATGAAAACACGCTTCTTTGAGGTTTTAAGCTCAGAACGTGAATCTGTGCATGTTTCTGGCCTGGGAACTGCTTCAGATCACTGGGCAATGCATATATGGTATCGAATGGTCCTTTGTGCAGGTATTGCCATTGGGAAGTGAATATAAGCTTCTGAAGTGAATATATGCACTTTTTAAAAAAACTTTTTTTTTTTTAGTTCAGCGTGTCGAAAATGTTCATTCTGTGCTAACTCAGTAGGAAAGTGACAAACATGAGTGAATTGTCATTAGATGACTGAATTGGAGTGAATTTGCGGCTATCTCTGTAAGGAAGCGAGATAGAGCGCTGAAACTGTGGCAATATGCACTTTCATGAAAACACGCTTCTTTGAGTTTTTTAGCTTGGATCGTGAATCTGTGCATGCTTCTGGCCTGGGAACTGCTTCAGATCACTGTGGAATGCATATGTGGTATTGACTGGTGCACTGGGCATGTATTGCCATTGGGAAGTGAACACAAGCTTCTGAAGTGAAAATATCTACTTTTTAGAAAACTTTCTTTTTTTTTAGTTCTGTGTGTCAAAAATGTTCATTCTGTTAGTAACATTGGGAAAGTAACAATCATGAGTGAATTGTCAGGATATGACTAAATTGGACTAAATTTGATGCTATCTCTGCCAGGAAGCGAGCTAGAGCGCTGAAACTGTGGCTATACGCACTTTCATGAAAACACACTTCTTTGAGGTTTTAAGCTCAGAACGTGAATCTGTGCATGTTTCTGGCCTGGGAGCTGCTTCAGATCAATGTGGAAATCATATATGGTATCGAATGGTCCTTTGTGCGTGTATTGCCATTGGGAAGTGAATATAAGATTCTGAAGTGAATATATCCACTTTTTAAAAAACTTTTTTTTTTAGTTCTGTGTGTCAAAAATGTTCATTCTGTGAGTAACAGTGTGATAGTGACAAACATGAGTGAATTGTCACGATATGACTGAATTGCAGTAAATTTGCTGCTATCTCCGCCAGGAAGCGAGCTAGAGCGCTGAAACTGTGGCTATACGCACTTTCATGAAAACGCGCTTCTTTGAGGTTTTAAGCTCAGAACGTGAATCTGTGCATGTTTCTGGCCTGGGAACTGCTTTAGATCACTGGGCAATGCATATATGGTATCGAATGGTCCTTTGTGCATGTATTGCAATTGGGAAGTGAATATAAGCTTCTGAAGTGAATATATGCACTTTTTAAAAAAACTTCTTTTTTTTTAGTTCAGCGTGTCGAAAATGTTCATTCTGTGCGTAACTCAGTAGGAAAGTGACAAACATGAGTGAATTGTCATTATATGACTGAATTGGAGTGAATTTGCTGCTATCTCTGTAAGGAAGCGAGCTAGAGCGCTGAAACTGTGGCTATATGCACTTTCATGAAAACATGCTTCTTTGAGGTTTTAAGCTTGGATCGTGAATCTGTGCATGCTTCTGGCCTGGGAACTGCTTCAGATCACTGTGGAATGCATATGTGTTATTGATTGGTGCACTGGGCATGTATTGCCATTGGGAAGTGAACACAAGCTTCTGAAGTGAAAATATCTACTTTTTATAAAACTTTCTATTTTTTTAGTTCTGTGTGTCAAAAATGTTCATTCTGTGAGTAACAGTGGGAAAGTAACAATCATGAGTGAATTGTCAGGATATGACTGAATTGGACTAAATTTGATGCTATCTCTGCCAGGAAGCGAGCTAGAGCGCTGAAACTGTGGCTATAAGCACTTTCATTAAAACACACTTCTTTGAGGTTTTAAGCTCAGAACGTGAATCTGTGCATGTTTCTGGCTTGGGAACTGCTTCAGATCACTTTGCAATGCATATGTGCTATTGATTGGTCCTTTGAGCATGTATTGCCTTTGGGAAGTGAACACAAGCTTTTGAAGTGAAAATATCTACTTTTTATAAAACTTTCTTTTTTTTAAATTCTGTGTGTCAAAAATGTTCATTCTGTGAGTAACAGCGGGAAAGTGACAAACATGAGTGAATTGTCACGATATTACTGAATTGGAGTTAATATGCTGCTATCTCTGTAAGGAAGCGAGCGAGAGCGCTGAAACTGTGGCTATACGCACTTTCATGAAAACACGCTTCTTTGAGGTTTTAAGCTCAGAACGTGAATCTGTGCATGTTTCTGGCCTGGATACTGCTTCAGATCACTGGGCAATGCATATATGGTATCGAATGGTCCTTTGTGCATGTATTGCCATTGGGAAGTGAATATAAGCTTCTGAAGTGAATATATGCACTTTTTAAAAACTTTCTTTTTTTTTAGTTCAGCGTGTCAAAAATGTTCATTCTGTGCGTAACTCAGAAGGAAAGTGACAAAAATGAGTGAATTGTCATTATATGACTGAATTGGAGTGAATTTGCTGCTATCTCTGTAAGGAAGCGAGCTAGAGCGCTGAAACTGAGGCTATACGCACTTTCATGAAAACACGCTTCTTTGAGGTTTTAAGCTCAGAACGTGAATCTGTGCATGTTTCTAGCCTGGGAATTGCTTCAGATCACTGTGCTATGCATATATGGTATCGATTTGTGCAATGTGCTAGTCTTGCCATAGGGAAGTGAATATAAGCTTCTGAATTTAAAATATTCACTTTTTAAAAAAATTTCTTTTTTTTTAGTTCTGTGTGTCAAAAATGTTCATTCTGTGAGTAACAGTGGGAAAGTGAGAAACATGAGTGAATTGTCACGATATGACTGAATTGGAGTAAATTTGCTGCTATCTCCGCCAGGAAGCGAGCTAGAGCCCTGAAACTGTGGCTATACGCACTTTCATGAAAACACGCTTCTTTGAGGTTTTAAGCTCAGAACGTGAATCTGTGCATGTTTCTGGCCTGGATACTGCTTCAGATCACTGGGCAATGCATATATGGTATCGAATGGTCCTTTGTGCATGTATTGCCATTGGGAAGTGAATATAAGCTTCTGAAGTGAATATATGCACTTTTTAAAAACTTTCTTTTTTTTTAGTTCAGCGTGTCAAAAATGTTCATTCTGTGCGTAACTCAGAAGGAAAGTGACAAAAATGAGTGAATTGTCATTATATGACTGAATTGGAGTGAATTTGCTGCTATCTCTGTAAGGAAGCGAGCTAGAGCGCTGAAACTGAGGCTATACGCACTTTCATGAAAACACGCTTCTTTGAGGTTTTAAGCTCAGAACGTGAATCTGTGCATGTTTCTAGCCTGGGAATTGCTTCAGATCACTGTGCTATGCATATATGGTATCGATTTGTGCAATGTGCTAGTCTTGCCATAGGGAAGTGAATATAAGCTTCTGAATTTAAAATATTCACTTTTTAAAAAAATTTCTTTTTTTTTAGTTCTGTGTGTCAAAAATGTTCATTCTGTGAGTAACAGTGGGAAAGTGAGAAACATGAGTGAATTGTCACGATATGACTGAATTGGAGTAAATTTGCTGCTATCTCCGCCAGGAAGCGAGCTAGAGCCCTGAAACTGTGGCTATACGCACTTTCATGAAAACACGCTTCTTTGAGGTTTTAAGCTCAGAACGTGAATCTGTGCATGTTTCTGGCCTGGATACTGCTTCAGATCACTGGGCAATGCATATATGGTATCGAATGGTCCTTTGTGCATGTATTGCCATTGGGAAGTGAATATAAGCTTCTGAAGTGAATATATGCACTTTTTAAAAACTTTCTTTTTTTTTAGTTCAGCGTGTCAAAAATGTTCATTCTGTGCGTAACTCGGAAGGAAAGTGACAAAAATGAGTGAATTGTCATTATATGACTGAATTGGAGTGAATTTGCTGCTATCTCTGTAAGGAAGCGAGCTAGAGCGCTGAAACTGAGGCTATACGCACTTTCATGAAAACACGCTTCTTTGAGGTTTTAAGCTCAGAACGTGAATCTGTGCATGTTTCTAGCCTGGGAATTGTTTCAGATCACTGTGCTATGCATATATGGTATCGATTTGTGCAATGTGCTAGTCTTGCCATAGGGAAGTGAATATAAGCTTCTGAATTTAAAATATTCACTTTTTAAAAAAATTTCTTTTTTTTTAGTTCTGTGTGTCAAAAATGTTCATTCTGTGAGTAACAGTGGGAAAGTGAGAAACATGAGTGAATTGTCACGATATGACTGAATTGGAGTAAATTTGCTGCTATCTCCGCCAGGAAGCGAGCTAGAGCCCTGAAACTGTGGCTATACGCACTTTCATGAAAACACGCTTCTTTGAGGTTTTAAGCTCAGAACGTGAATCTGTGCATGTTTCTGGCCTGGGAACTGCTTCAGATCACTGTGGAATGCATATAATGTATCAATTGGTGCAATGTGTTTGTCTTGTCATAGGGAAGTGAATATAAGCTTCTGAAGTGAAAATATCCACTTTTTAAAAAACTTTCTTTTTTTTTAGTTCTGTGTGTCAAAAATGTTCATTCTGTGAGAAACAGTGGAAAAGTAACAGTCATGAGTGAATTGTCACGATATGACTGAATTGGAGTAAATTTGCTGCTATCTCCGCCAGGAAGCGAGCTAGAGCCCTGAAACTGTGGCTATACGCACTTTCATGAAAACACGCTTCTTTGAGGTTTTAAGCTCAGAACGTGAATCTGTGCATGTTTCTGGCCTGGGAACTGCTTCAGATCACTGTGGAATGCATATAATGTATCAATTGGTGCAATGTGTTTGTCTTGTCATAGGGAAGTGAATATAAGCTTCTGAAGTGAAAATATCCACTTTTTAAAAAACTTTCTTTTTTTTTAGTTGTGTGTGTCAAAAATGTTCATTCTGTGAGAAACAGTGGAAAAGTAACAGTCATGAGTGAATTGTCACGATATGACTGAATTGGAGTAAATTTGCTGCTATCTCCGCCAGGAAGCGAGCTAGAGCCCTGAAACTGTGGCTATACGCACTTTCATGAAAACACGCTTCTTTGAGGTTTTAAGCTCAGAACGTGAATCTGTGCATGTTTCTAGCCTGGGAATTGCTTCAGATCACTGTGCTATGCATATATGGTATCGATTTGTGCAATGTGCATGTCTTGCCATAGGGAAGTGAATATAAGCTTCTGAATTTAAAATATTCACTTTTTAAAAAACTTTCTTTTTTTTTTAGTTCTGTGTGTCAAAAATGTTCATTCTGTGAGTAACAGTGGGAAAGTGAGAAACATGAGTGAATTGTCACGATATGACTGAATTGGAGTAAATTTGCTGCTATCTCCGCCAGGAAGCGAGCTAGAGCCCTGAAACTGTGGCTATACGCACTTTCATGAAAACACGCTTCTTTGGGGTTTTAAGCTCAGAACGTGAATCTGTGCATGTTTCTGGCCTGGGAACTGCTTCAGATCACTGTGGAAATCATATATGGTATCGAATGGTCCTTTGTGCGTGTATTGCCATTGGGAAGTGAATATAAGCTTCTGAAGTGAATATATGCACTTTTTAAAAAAACTTCTTTTTTTTTTTAGTCCAGCGTGTCGAAAATGTTCATTCTGTGCGTAACTCAGTAGGAAAGTGACAAACATGAGTGAATTGTCATTATATGACTGAATTGGAGTGAATTTGCTTCTATCTCTGTAAGGAAGCGAGCTAGAGCGCTGAAACTGTGGCTATATGCACTTTCATGAAAACACGCTTCTTTGAGGTTTTAAGCTTGGATCGTGAATCTGTGCATGCTTCTGGCCTGGGAACTGCTTCAGATCACTGTGGAATGCATATGTGGTATTGATTGGTGCACTGGGCATGTATTGCCATTGGGAAGTGAACACAAGCTTCTGAAGTGAAAATATCTACTTTTTATAAAACTTTCTCTTTTTTTAGTTCTGTGTGTCAAAAATGTTCATTCTGTGAGTAACAGTGGGAAAGTAACAATCATGAGTGAATTGTCAGGATATGACTGAATTGGACTAAATTTGATGCTATCTCTGCCAGGAAGCGAGCTAGAGCGCTGAAACTGTGGCAATACGCACTTTCATGAAAACACGCTTCTTTGAGGTTTTAAGCTCAGAACGTGAATCTGTGCATGTTTCTGGCCTGGGAACTGCTTCAGATCACTGTGGAAATCATATATGGTATCGAATGGTCCTTTGTGCGTGTATTGCCATTGGGAAGTGAATATAAGCTTCTGAAGTGAATATATCCACTTTTTAAAAAACTTTTTTTTTTAGTTCTGTGTGTCAAAAATGTTCATTCTGTGAGTAACAGTGTGATAGTGACAAACATGAGTGAATTGTCACGATATGACTGAATTGGAGTAAATTTGCTGCTATCTCCGCCAGGAAGCGAGCTAGAGCCCTGAAACTGTGGCTATACGCACTTTCATGAAAACACGCTTCTTTGAGGTTTTAAGCTCAGAACGTGAATCTGTGCATGTTTCTGGCCTGGGAACTGCTTCAGATCATTGGGCAATGCATATATGGTATCGAATGGTCCTTTGTGCATGTATTGCCATTGGGAAGTGAACACAAGCTTCTGAAGTGAAAATATCTACTTTTTATAAAACTTTCTTTTTTTTTAAATTCTGTGTGTCAAAAATGTTCATTCTGTGAGTAACAGTGGGAAAGTAACAATCATGAGTGAATTGTCAGGATATGACTGAATTGGACTAAATTTGATGGTATCTCTGCCAGGAAGCGAGCTAGAGCGCTGAAACTGTGGCTATAAGCACTTTCATTAAAACACACTTCTTTGAGGTTTTAAGCTCAGAACGTGAATCTGTGCATGTTTCTGGCTTGGGAACTGCTTCAGATCACTTTGCAATGCATATGTGCTATTGATTGGTCCTTTGAGCATGTATTGCCTTTGGGAAGTGAACACAAGCTTTTGAAGTGAAAATATCTACTTTTTATAAAACTTTCTTTTTTTTTAAATTCTGTGTGTCAAAAATGTTCATTCTGTGAGTAACAGCGGGAAAGTGACAAACATGAGTGAATTGTCACGATATTACTGAATTGGAGTTAATATGCTGCTATCTCTGTAAGGAAGCGAGCTAGAGCGCTGAAACTGTGGCTATACGCACTTTCATGGAAACACGCTTCTTTGAGGTTTTAAGCTCAGAACGTGAATCTGTGCATGTTTCTGGCCTGGATACTGCTTCAGATCACTGGGCAATGCATATATGGTATCGAATGGTCCTTTGTGCGTGTCTTGCCATTGGGAAGTGAATATAAGCTTCTGAAGTGAATATATCCACTTTTTAAAAAACTTTTTTTTTTAGTTCTGTGTGTCAAAAATGTTCATTCTGTGAGTAACAGTGTGATAGTGACAAACATGAGTGAATTGTCACGATATTACTGAATTGGAGTTAATATGCTGCTATCTCTGTAAGGAAGCGAGCTAGAGCGCTGAAACTGTGGCTATACGCACTTTCATGGAAACACGCTTCTTTGAGGTTTTAAGCTCAGAACGTGAATCTGTGCATGTTTCTGGCCTGGATACTCCTTCAGATCACTGGGCAATGCATATATGGTATCGAATGGTCCTTTGTGCATGTATTGCCATTGGGAAGTGAATATAAGCTTCTGAAGTGAATATATGCACTTTTTAAAAACTTTCTTTTTTTTTAGTTCAGCGTGTCAAAAATGTTCATTCTGTGCGTAACTCAGAAGGAAAGAGACAAAAATGAGTGAATTGTCATTATATGACTGAATTGGAGTGAATTTGCTGCTATCTCTGTAAGGAAGCGAGCTAGAGCGCTGAAACTGAGGCTATACGCACTTTCATGAAAACACGCTTCTTTGAGGTTTTAAGCTCAGAACGTGAATCTGTGCATGTTTCTAGCCTGGGAATTGCTTCAGATCACTGTGCTATGCATATATGGTATCGATTTGTGCAATGTGCATGTCTTGCCATAGGGAAGTGAATATAAGCTTCTGAATTTAAAATATTCACTTTTTAAAAAACTTTCTTTTTTCTTAGTTCTGTGTGTCAAAAATGTTCATTCTGTGAGTAACAGTGGGAAAGTGAGAAACATGAGTGAATTGTCACGATCTGACTGAATTGGAGTAAATTTGCTGCTATCTCCGCCAGGAAGCGAGCTAGAGCCCTGAAACTGTGGCTAAACGCACTTTCATGAAAACACGCTTCTTTGAGGTTTTAAGCTCAGAACGTGAATCTGTGCATGTTTCTAGCCTGGGAATTGCTTCAGATCACTGTGCTATGCATATATGGTATCGATTTGTGCAATGTGCATGTCTTGCCATAGGGAAGTGAATATAAGCTTCTGAATTTAAAATATTCACTTTTTAAAAAACTTTCTTTTTTTTTAGTTCTGTGTGTCAAAAATGTTCATTCTGTGAGTAACAGTGGGAAAGTGAGAAACATGAGTGAATTGTCACGATATGACTGAATTGGAGTAAATGTGCTGCTATCTCCGCCAATAAGTGAGCTAGAGCCCTGAAACTGTGGCTAAACGCACTTTCATGAAAACACGCTTCTTTGAGGTTTTAAGCTCAGAACGTGAATCTGTGCATGTTTCTGGCCTGGGAACTGCTTCAGATCACTGTGGAATGCATATAATGTATCAATTGGTGCAATGTGTTTGTCTTGTCATAGGGAAGTAAATATAAGCTTCTGAAGTGAAAATATCCACTTTTTAAAAAACTTTCTTTTTTTTTTAGTTCTGTGTGTCAAAAATGTTCATTCTGTGAGTAACAGTGTGAAAGTGACAAACATGAGTGAATTGTCACGATATGACTGAATTGGAGTAAATTTGCTGCTATCTCCGCCAGGAAGCGAGCTAGAGCCCTGAAACTGTGGCTATACGCACTTTCATGAAAACACGCTTCTTTGAGGTTTTAAGCTCAGAACGTGAATCTGTGCATGTTTCTGGCCTGGGAACTGCTTCAGATCACTGTGGAAATCATATATGGTATCGAATGGTCCTTTGTGCGTGTATTGCCATTGGGAAGTGAATATAAGCTTCTGAAGTGAAAATATCCACTTTTTAAAAAACTTTCTTTTTTTTTTAGTTCTGTGTGTCAAAAATGTTCATTCTGTGAGTAACAGTGTGATAGTGACAAACATGAGTGAATTGTCACGATATGACTGAATTGGAGTAAATTTGCTGCTATCTCCGCCAGGAAGCGAGCTAGAGCGCTGAAACTGTGGCGATACGCACTTTCATGAAAACACGCTTCTTTGAGGTTTTAAGCTCAGAACGTGAATCTGTGCATGTTTCTGGCCTGGGAACTGCTTCAGATCATTGGGCAATGCATATATGGTATCGAATGGTCCTTTGTGCATGTATTGCAATTGGGAAGTGAATATAAGCTTCTGAAGTGAATATATGCACTTTTTAAAAAAACTTCTTTTTTTTTAGTTCAGCGTGTCGAAAATGTTCATTCTGTGCGTAACTCAGTAGGAAAGTGACAAACATGAGTGAATTGTCATTATATGACTGAATTGGAGTGAATTTGCTGCTATCTCTGTAAGGAAGCGAGCTAGAGCGCTGAAACTGTGGCTATATGCACTTTCATGAAAACACGCTTCTTTGAGGTTTTAAGCTTGGATCGTGAATCTGTGCATGCTTCTGGCCTGGGAACTGCTTCAGATCACTGTGGAATGCATATGTGGTATTGATTGGTGCACTGGGCATGTATTGCCATTGGGAAGTGAACACAAGCTTCTGAAGTGAAAATATCTACTTTTTATAAAACTTTCTCTTTTTTTAGTTCTGTGTGTCAAAAATGTTCATTCTGTGAGTAACAGTGGGAAAGTAACAATCATGAGTGAATTGTCAGGATATGACAGAATTGGACTAAATTTGATGCTATCTCTGCCAGGAAGCGAGCTAGAGCGCTGAAACTGTGGTTATATGCACTTTCATGAAAACACGCTTCTTTGAGGTTTTAAGCTCAGAACGTGAATCTGTGCATGTTTCTGGCCTGGGAGCTGCTTCAGATCAGTGTGGAAATCATATATGGTATCGAATGGTCCTTTGTGCGTGTATTGCCATTGGGAAGTGAATATAAGATTCTGAAGTGAATATATCCACTTTTTAAAAAACTTTTTTTTTTAGTTCTGTGTGTCAAAAATGTTCATTCTGTGAGTAACAGTGTGATAGTGACAAACATGAGTGAATTGTCACGATATGACTGAATTGCAGTAAATTTGCTGCTATCTCCGCCAGGAAGCGAGCTAGAGCGCTGAAACTGTGGCTATACGCACTTTCATGAAAACACGCTTCTTTGAGGTTTTAAGCTCAGAACGTGAATCTGTGCATGTTTCTGGCCTGGGAACTGCTTTAGATCACTGGGCAATGCATATATGGTATCGAATGGTCCTTTGTGCATGTATTGCAATTGGGAAGTGAATATAAGCTTCTGAAGTGAATATATGCACTTTTTAAAAAAACTTCTTTTTTTTTAGTTCAGCGTGTCGAAAATGTTCATTCTGTGCGTAACTCAGTAGGAAAGTGACAAACATGAGTGAATTGTCATTATATGACTGAATTGGAGTGAATTTGCAGCTATCTCTGTAAGGAAGCGAGCTAGAGCGCTGAAACTGTGGCTATATGCACTTTCATGAAAACACGCTTCTTTGAGGTTTTAAGCTTGGATCGTGAATCTGTGCATGCTTCTGGCCTGGGAACTGCTTCAGATCACTGTGGAATGCATATGTGTTATTGATTGGTGCACTGGGCATGTATTGCCATTGGGAAGTGAACACAAGCTTCTGAAGTGAAAATATCTACTTTTTATAAAACTTTCTATTTTTTTAGTTCTGTGTGTCAAAAATGTTCATTCTGTGAGTAACAGTGGGAAAGTAACAATCATGAGTGAATTGTCAGGATATGACTGAATTGGACTAAATTTGATGCTATCTCTGCCAGGAAGCGAGCTAGAGCGCTGAAACTGTGGCTATAAGCACTTTCATTAAAACACACTTCTTTGAGGTTTTAAGCTCAGAACGTGAATCTGTGCATGTTTCTGGCTTGGGAACTGCTTCAGATCACTTTGCAATGCATATGTGCTATTGATTGGTCCTTTGAGCATGTATTGCCTTTGGGAAGTGAACACAAGCTTTTGAAGTGAAAATATCTACTTTTTATAAAACTTTCTTTTTTTTTAAATTCTGTGTGTCAAAAATGTTCATTCTGTGAGTAACAGCGGGAAAGTGACAAACATGAGTGAATTGTCACGATATTACTGAATTGGAGTTAATATGCTGCTATCTCTGCCAGGAAGCGAGCTAGAGCGCTGAAACTGTGGCTATACGCACTTTCATGAAAACACGCTTCTTTGAGGTTTTAAGCTCAGAACGTGAATCTGTGCATGTTTCTGGCCTGGATACTGCTTCAGATCACTGGGCAATGCATATATGGTATCGAATGGTCCTTTGTGCATGTATTGCCATTGGGAAGTGAATATACGCTTCTGAAGTGAATATATGCACTTTTTAAAAACTTTCTTTTTTTTTAGTTCAGCGTGTCAAAAATGTTCATTCTGTGCGTAACTCAGAAGGAAAGTGACAAAAATGAGTGAATTGTCATTATATGACTGAATTGGAGTGAATTTGCTGCTATCTCTGTAAGGAAGCGAGCTAGAGCGCTGAAACTGAGGCTATACGCACTTTCATGAAAACACGCTTCTTTGAGGTTTTAAGCTCAGAACGTGAATCTGTGCATGTTTCTAGCCTGGGAATTGCTTCAGATCACTGTGCTATGCATATATGGTATCGATTTGTGCAATGTGCTAGTCTTGCCATAGGGAAGTGAATATAAGCTTCTGAATTTAAAATATTCACTTTTTAAAAAAATTTCTTTTTTTTTAGTTCTGTGTGTCAAAAATGTTCATTCTGTGAGTAACAGTGGGAAAGTGAGAAACATGAGTGAATTGTCACGATATGACTGAATTGGAGTAAATTTGCTGCTATCTCCGCCAGGAAGCGAGCTAGAGCCCTGAAACTGTGGCTATACGCACTTTCATGAAAACACGCTTCTTTGAGGTTTTAAGCTCAGAACGTGAATCTGTGCATGTTTCTGGCCTGGGAACTGCTTCAGATCACTGTGGAATGCATATAATGTATCAATTGGTGCAATGTGTTTGTCTTGTCATAGGGAAGTGAATATAAGCTTCTGAAGTGAAAATATCCACTTTTTAAAAAACTTTCTTTTTTTTTAGTTGTGTGTGTCAAAAATGTTCATTCTGTGAGAAACAGTGGAAAAGTAACAGTCATGAGTGAATTGTCACGATATGACTGAATTGGAGTAAATTTGCTGCTATCTCCGCCAGGAAGCGAGCTAGAGCCCTGAAACTGTGGCTATACGCACTTTCATGAAAACACGCTTCTTTGAGGTTTTAAGCTCGGAACGTGAATCTGTGCATGTTTCTGGCCTGGATACTGCTTCAGATCACTGGGCAATGCATATATGGTATCGAATGGTCCTTTGTGCGTGTCTTGCCATTGGGAAGTGAATATAAGCTTCTGAAGTGAATATATCCACTTTTTAAAAAACTTTTTTTTTTAGTTCTGTGTGTCAAAAATGTTCATTCTGTGAGTAACAGTGTGATAGTGACAAACATGAGTGAATTGTCACGATATTACTGAATTGGAGTTAATATGCTGCTATCTCTGTAAGGAAGCGAGCTAGAGCGCTGAAACTGTGGCTATACGCACTTTCATGGAAACACGCTTCTTTGAGGTTTTAAGCTCAGAACGTGAATCTGTGCATGTTTCTGGCCTGGATACTGCTTCAGATCACTGGGCAATGCATATATGGTATCGAATGGTCCTTTGTGCATGTATTGCCATTGGGAAGTGAATATAAGCTTCTGAAGTGAATATATGCACTTTTTAAAAACTTTCTTTTTTTTTAGTTCAGCGTGTCAAAAATGTTCATTCTGTGCGTAACTCAGAAGGAAAGAGACAAAAATGAGTGAATTGTCATTATATGACTGAATTGGAGTGAATTTGCTGCTATCTCTGTAAGGAAGCGAGCTAGAGCGCTGAAACTGAGGCTATACGCACTTTCATGAAAACACGCTTCTTTGAGGTTTTAAGCTCAGAACGTGAATCTGTGCATGTTTCTAGCCTGGGAATTGCTTCAGATCACTGTGCTATGCATATATGGTATCGATTTGTGCAATGTGCATGTCTTGCCATAGGGAAGTGAATATAAGCTTCTGAATTTAAAATATTCACTTTTTAAAAAACTTTCTTTTTTCTTAGTTCTGTGTGTCAAAAATGTTCATTCTGTGAGTAACAGTGGGAAAGTGAGAAACATGAGTGAATTGTCACGATCTGACTGAATTGGAGTAAATTTGCTGCTATCTCCGCCAGGAAGCGAGCTAGAGCCCTGAAACTGTGGCTAAACGCACTTTCATGAAAACACGCTTCTTTGAGGTTTTAAGCTCAGAACGTGAATCTGTGCATGTTTCTAGCCTGGGAATTGCTTCAGATCACTGTGCTATGCATATATGGTATCGATTTGTGCAATGTGCATGTCTTGCCATAGGGAAGTGAATATAAGCTTCTGAATTTAAAATATTCACTTTTTAAAAAACTTTCTTTTTTTTTAGTTCTGTGTGTCAAAAATGTTCATTCTGTGAGTAACAGTGGGAAAGTGAGAAACATGAGTGAATTGTCACGATATGACTGAATTGGAGTAAATGTGCTGCTATCTCCGCCAATAAGCGAGCTAGAGCCCTGAAACTGTGGCTAAACGCACTTTCATGAAAACACGCTTCTTTGAGGTTTTAAGCTCAGAACGTGAATCTGTGCATGTTTCTGGCCTGGGAACTGCTTCAGATCACTGTGGAATGCATATAATGTATCAATTGGTGCAATGTGTTTGTCTTGTCATAGGGAAGTGAATATAAGCTTCTGAAGTGAAAATATCCACTTTTTAAAAAACTTTCTTTTTTTTTAGTTCTGTGTGTCAAAAATGTTCATTCTGTGAGTAACAGTGTGAAAGTGACAAACATGAGTGAATTGTCACGATATGACTGAATTGGAGTAAATTTGCTGCTATCTCCGCCAGGAAGCGAGCTAGAGCCCTGAAACTGTGGCTACACGCACTTTCATGAAAACACGCTTCTTTGAGGTTTTAAGCTCAGAACGTGAATCTGTGCATGTTTCTGGCCTGGGAACTGCTTCAGATCACTGTGGAAATCATATATGGTATCGAATGGTCCTTTGTGCGTGTATTGCCATTGGGAAGTGAATATAAGCTTCTGAAGTGAATATATCCACTTTTTAAAAAACTTTTTTTTTTAGTTCTGTGTGTCAAAAATGTTCATTCTGTGAGTAACAGTGTGATAGTGACAAACATGAGTGAATTGTCACGATATGACTGAATTGGAGTAAATTTGCTGCTATCTCCGCCAGGAAGCGAGCTAGAGCGCTGAAACTGTGGCGATACGCACTTTCATGAAAACACGCTTCTTTGAGGTTTTAAGCTCAGAACGTGAATCTGTGCATGTTTCTGGCCTGGGAACTGCTTCAGATCATTGGGCAATGCATATATGGTATCGAATGGTCCTTTGTGCATGTATTGCAATTGGGAAGTGAATATAAGCTTCTGAAGTGAATATATGCACTTTTTAAAAAAACTTCTTTTTTTTTAGTTCAGCGTGTCGAAAATGTTCATTCTGTGCGTAACTCAGTAGGAAAGTGACAAACATGAGTGAATTGTCATTATATGACTGAATTGGAGTGAATTTGCTGCTATCTCTGTAAGGAAGTGAGCTAGAGCGCTGAAACTGTGGCTATATGCACTTTCATGAAAACACGCTTCTTTGAGGTTTTAAGCTTGGATCGTGAATCTGTGCATGCTTCTGGCCTGGGAACTGCTTCAGATCACTGTGGAATGCATATGTGGTATTGATTGGTGCACTGGGCATGTATTGCCATTGGGAAGTGAACACAAGCTTCTGAAGTGAAAATATCTACTTTTTATAAAACTTTTTCTATTTTTAGTTCTGTGTGTCAAAAATGTTCATTCTGTGAGTAACAGTGGGAAAGTAACAATCATGAGTGAATTGTCAGGATATGACTGAATTGGACTAAATTTGATGCTATCTCTGCCAGGAAGCGAGCTAGAGCGCTGAAACTGTGGCTATAAGCACTTTCATTAAAACACACTTCTTTGAGGTTTTAAGCTCAGAACGTGAATCTGTGCATGTTTCTGGCTTGGGAACTGCTTCAGATCACTTTGCAATGCATATGTGCTATTGATTGGTCCTTTGAGCATGTATTGCCTTTGGGAAGTGAACACAAGCTTTTGAAGTGAAAATATCTACTTTTTATAAAACTTTCTTTTTTTTTAAATTCTGTGTGTCAAAAATGTTCATTCTGTGAGTAACAGCGGGAAAGTGACAAACATGAGTGAATTGTCACGATATTACTGAATTGGAGTTAATATGCTGCTATCTCTGTAAGGAAGCGAGCTAGAGCGCTGAAACTGTGGCTATACGCACTTTCATGAAAACACGCTTCTTTGAGGTTTTAAGCTCAGAACGTGAATCTGTGCATGTTTCTGGCCTGGATACTGCTTCAGATCACTGGGCAATGCATATATGGTATCGAATGGTCCTTTGTGCATGTATTGCCATTGGGAAGTGAATATAAGCTTCTGAAGTGAATATATGCACTTTTTAAAAACTTTCTTTTTTTTTAGTTCAGCGTGTCAAAAATGTTCATTCTGTGCGTAACTCAGAAGGAAAGTGACAAAAATGAGTGAATTGTCATTATATGACTGAATTGGAGTGAATTTGCTGCTATCTCTGTAAGGAAGCGAGCTAGAGCGCTGAAACTGAGGCTATACGCACTTTCATGAAAACACGCTTCTTTGAGGTTTTAAGCTCAGAACGTGAATCTGTGCATGTTTCTAGCCTGGGAATTGCTTCAGATCACTGTGCTATGCATATATGGTATCGATTTGTGCAATGTGCTAGTCTTGCCATAGGGAAGTGAATATAAGCTTCTGAATTTAAAATATTCACTTTTTAAAAAAATTTCTTTTTTTTTAGTTCTGTGTGTCAAAAATGTTCATTCTGTGAGTAACAGTGGGAAAGTGAGAAACATGAGTGAATTGTCACGATATGACTGAATTGGAGTAAATTTGCTGCTATCTCCGCCAGGAAGCGAGCTAGAGCCCTGAAACTGTGGCTATACGCACTTTCATGAAAACACGCTTCTTTGAGGTTTTAAGCTCAGAACGTGAATCTGTGCATGTTTCTGGCCTGGGAACTGCTTCAGATCACTGTGGAATGCATATAATGTATCAATTGGTGCAATGTGTTTGTCTTGTCATAGGGAAGTGAATATAAGCTTCTGAAGTGAAAATATCCACTTTTTAAAAAACTTTCTTTTTTTTTAGTTCTGTGTGTCAAAAATGTTCATTCTGTGAGAAACAGTGGAAAAGTAACAGTCATGAGTAAATTGTCACGATATGACTGAATTGGAGTAAATTTGCTGCTATCTCCGCCAGGAAGCGAGCTAGAGCCCTGAAACTGTGGCTATACGCACTTTCATGAAAACACGCTTCTTTGAGGTTTTAAGCTCAGAACGTGAATCTGTGCATGTTTCTGGCCTGGGAACTGCTTCAGATCACTGTGGAATGCATATAATGTATCAATTGGTGCAATGTGTTTGTCTTGTCATAGGGAAGTGAATATAAGCTTCTGAAGTGAAAATATCCACTTTTTAAAAAACTTTCTTTTTTTTTAGTTGTGTGTGTCAAAAATGTTCATTCTGTGAGAAACAGTGGAAAAGTAACAGTCATGAGTGAATTGTCACGATATGACTGAATTGGAGTAAATTTGCTGCTATCTCCGCCAGGAAGCGAGCTAGAGCCCTGAAACTGTGGCTATACGCACTTTCATGAAAACACGCTTCTTTGAGGTTTTAAGCTCAGAACGTGAATCTGTGCATGTTTCTAGCCTGGGAATTGCTTCAGATCACTGTGCTATGCATATATGGTATCGATTTGTGCAATGTGCATGTCTTGCCATAGGGAAGTGAATATAAGCTTCTGAATTTAAAATATTCACTTTTTAAAAAACTTTCTTTTTTTTTAGTTCTGTGTGTCAAAAATGTTCATTCTGTGAGTAACAGTGGGAAAGTGAGAAACATGAGTGAATTGTCACGATATGACTGAATTGGAGTAAATTTGCTGCTATCTCCGCCAGGAAGCGAGCTAGAGCCCTGAAACTGTGGCTATACGCACTTTCATGAAAACACGCTTCTTTGAGGTTTTAAGCTCAGAACGTGAATCTGTGCATGTTTCTGGCCTGGGAACTGCTTCAGATCACTGTGGAAATCATATATGGTATCGAATGGTCCTTTGTGCGTGTATTGCCATTGGGAAGTGAATATAAGCTTCTGAAGTGAATATATCCACTTTTTAAAAAACTTTTTTTTTTAGTTCTGTGTGTCAAAAATGTTCATTCTGTGAGTAACAGTGTGATAGTGACAAACATGAGTGAATTGTCACGATATGACTGAATTGGAGTAAATTTGCTGCTATCTCCGCCAGGAAGCGAGCTAGAGCCCTGAAACTGTGGCTATACGCACTTTCATGAAAACACGCTTCTTTGAGGTTTTAAGCTCAGAACGTGAATCTGTGCATGTTTCTGGCCTGGGAACTGCTTCAGATCATTGGGCAATGCATATATGGTATCGAATGGTCCTTTGTGCATGTATTGCCATTGGGAAGTGAATATAAGCTTCTGAAGTGAATATATGCACTTTTTAAAAAAACTTCTTTTTTTTTAGTTCAGCGTGTCGAAAATGTTCATTCTGTGCGTAACTCAGTAGGAAAGTGACAAACATGAGTGAATTGTCATGATATGACTGAATTGGAGTGAATTTGCTGCTATCTCTGTAAGGAAGCGAGCTAGAGCGCTGAAACTGTGGCTATATGCACTTTCATGAAAACACGCTTCTTTGAGGTTTTAAGCTTGGATCGTGAATCTGTGCATGCTTCTGGCCTGGGAACTGCTTCAGATCACTGTGGAATGCATATGTGGTATTGATTGGTGCACTGGGCATGTATTGCCATTGGGAAGTGAACACAAGCTTCTGAAGTGAAAATATCTACTTTTTATAAAACTTTCTCTTTTTTTAGTTCTGTGTGTCAAAAATGTTCATTCTGTGAGTAACAGTGGGAAAGTAACAATCATGAGTGAATTGTCAGGATATGACTGAATTGGACTAAATTTGATGCTATCTCTGCCAGGAAGCGAGCTAGAGCGCTGAAACTGTGGCTATAAGCACTTTCATTAAAACACACTTCTTTGAGGTTTTAAGCTCAGAACGTGAATCTGTGCATGTTTCTGGCTTGGGAACTGCTTCAGATCACTTTGCAATGCATATGTGCTATTGATTGGTCCTTTGAGCATGTATTGCCTTTGGGAAGTGAACACAAGCTTTTGAAGTGAAAATATCTACTTTTTATAAAACTTTCTTTTTTTTTAAATTCTGTGTGTCAAAAATGTTCATTCTGTGAGTAACAGCGGGAAAGTGACAAACATGAGTGAATTGTCACGATATTACTGAATTGGATTTAATATGCTGCTATCTCTGTAAGGAAGCGAGCTAGAGCGCTGAAACTGTGGCTATACGCACTTTCATGAAAACACGCTTCTTTGAGGTTTTAAGCTCAGAACGTGAATCTGTGCATGTTTCTGGCCTGGATACTGCTTCAGATCACTGGGCAATGCATATATGGTATCGAATGGTCCTTTGTGCATGTATTGCCATTGGGAAGTGAATATAAGCTTCTGAAGTGAATATATGCACTTTTTAAAAACTTTCTTTTTTTTTAGTTCAGCATGTCAAAAATGTTCATTCTGTGCGTAACTCAGAAGGAACGTGACAAAAATGAGTGAATTGTCATTATATGACTGAATTGGAGTGAATTTGCTGCTATCTCTGTTAGGAAGCGAGATAGAGCGCTGAAACTGAGGCTATACGCACTTTCATGAAAACACTCTTCTTTGAGGTTTGAAGCTCAGAACGTGAATCTGTGCATGTTTCTAGCCTGGGAATTGCTTCAGATCACTGTGCTATGCATATATGGTATCGATTTGTGCAATGTGCTAGTCTTGCCATAGGGAAGTGAATATAAGCTTCTGAATTTAAAATATTCACTTTTTCAAAAAATTTCTTTTTTTTTAGTTCTGTGTGTCAAAAATGTTCATTCTGTGAGTAACAGTGGGAAAGTGAGAAACATGAGTGAATTGTCACGATATGACTGAATTGGAGTAAATTTGCTGCTATCTCCGCCAGGAAGCGAGCTAGAGCCCTGAAACTGTGGCTATACGCACTTTCATGAAAACACGCTTCTTTGAGGTTTTAAGCTCAGAACGTGAATCTGTGCATGTTTCTGGCCTGGGAACTGCTTCAGATCACTGTGGAATGCATATAATGTATCAATTGGTGCAATGTGTTTGTCTTGTCATAGGGAAGTGAATATAAGCTTCTGAAGTGAAAATATCCACTTTTTAAAAAACTTTCTTTTTTTTTAGTTCTGTGTGTCAAAAATGTTCATTCTGTGAGTAACAGTGGAAAAGTAACAGTCATGAGTGAATTGTCACGATATGACTGAATTGGAGTAAATTTGCTGCTATCTCCGCCAGGAAGCGAGCTAGAGCCCTGAAACTGTGGCTATACGCACTTTCATGAAAACACGCTTCTTTGAGGTTTTAAGCTCAGAACGTGAATCTGTGCATGTTTCTGGCCTGGGAACTGCTTCAGATCACTGGGCAATGCATATATGGTATCGAATGGTCCTTTGTGCATGTATTGCAATTGGGAAGTGAATATAAGCTTCTGAAGTGAATATATGCACTTTTTAAAAAAACTTCTTTTTTTTTAGTTCAGCGTGTCGAAAATGTTCATTCTGTGCGTAACTCAGTAGGAAAGTGACAAACATGAGTGAATTGTCATTATATGACTGAATTGGAGTGAATTTGCTGCTATCTCTGTAAGGAAGCGAGCTAGAGCGCTGAAACTGTGGCTATATGCACTTTCATGAAAACACGCTTCTTTGAGGTTTTAAGCTTGGATCGTGAATCTGTGCATGCTTCTGGCCTGGGAACTGCTTCAGATCACTGTGGAATGCATATGTGGTATTGATTGGTGCACTGGGCATTTATTGCCATTGGGAAGTGAACACAAGCTTCTGAAGTGAAAATATCTACTTTTTATAAAACTTTCTCTTTTTTTAGTTCTGTGTGTCAAAAATGTTCATTCTGTGAGTAACAGTGGGAAAGTAACAATCATGAGTGAATTGTCAGGATATGACTGAATTGGACTAAATTTGATGCTATCTCTGCCAGGAAGCGAGCTAGAGCGCTGAAACTGTGGTTATATGCACTTTCATGAAAACACGCTTCTTTGAGGTTTTAAGCTCAGAACGTGAATCTGTGCATGTTTCTGGCCTAGGAGCTGCTTCAGATCAATGTGGAAATCATATATGGTATCGAATGGTCCTTTGTGCGTGTATTGCCATTGGGAAGTGAATATAAGCTTCTGAAGTGAATATATCCACTTTTTAAAAAACTTTTTTTTTTTAGTTCTGTGTGTCAAAAATGTTCATTCTGTGAGTAACAGTGTGATAGTGACAAACATGAGTGAATTGTCACGATATGACTGAATTGCAGTAAATTTGCTGCTATCTCCGCCAGGAAGCGAGCTCGAGCGCTGAAACTGTGGCTATACGCACTTTCATGAAAACACGCTTCTTTGAGGTTTTAAGCTCAGAACGTGAATCTGTGCATGTTTCTGGCCTGGGAACTGCTTTAGATCACTGGGCAATGCATATATGGTATCGAATGGTCCTTTGTGCATGTATTGCAATTGGGAAGTGAATATAAGCTTCTGAAGTGAATATATGCACTTTTTAAAAAAACTTCTTTTTTTTTAGTTCAGCGTGTCGAAAATGTTCATTCTGTGCGTAACTCAGTAGGAAAGTGACAAACATGAGTGAATTGTCATTATATGACTGAATTGGAGTGAATTTGCTGCTATCTCTGTGAGGAAGCGAGCTAGAGCGCTGAAACTGTGGCTATATGCACTTTCATGAAAACACGCTTCTTTGAGGTTTTAAGCTTGGATCGTGAATCTGTGCATGCTTCTGGCCTGGGAACTGCTTCAGATCACTGTGGAATGCATATGTGTTATTGATTGGTGCACTGGGCATGTATTGCCATTGGGAAGTGAACACAAGCTTCTGAAGTGAAAATATCTACTTTTTATAAAACTTTCTATTTTTTTAGTTCTGTGTGTCAAAAATGTTCATTCTGTGACTAACAGTGGGAAAGTAATAATCATGAGTGAATTGTCAGGATATGACTGAATTGGACTAAATTTGATGCTATCTCTGCCAGGAAGCGAGCTAGAGCGCTGAAACTGTGGCTATAAGCACTTTCATTAAAACACACTTCTTTGAGGTTTTAAGCTCAGAACGTGAATCTGTGCATGTTTCTGGCTTGGGAACTGCTTCAGATCACTTTGCAATGCATATGTGCTATTGATTGGTCCTTTGAGCATGTATTGCCTTTGGGAAGTGAACACAAGCTTTTGAAGTGAAAATATCTACTTTTTATAAAACTTTCTTTTTTTTTAAATTCTGTGTGTCAAAAATGTTCATTCTGTGAGTAACAGCGGGAAAGTGACAAACATGAGTGAATTGTCACGATATTACTGAATTGGAGTTAATATGCTGCTATCTCTGCCAGGAAGCGAGCTAGAGCGCTGAAACTGTGGCTATACGCACTTTCATGGAAACACGCTTCTTTGAGGTTTTAAGCTCAGAACGTGAATCTGTGCATGTTTCTGGCCTGGATACTGCTTCAGATCACTGGGCAATGCATATATGGTATCGAATGGTCCTTTGTGCATGTATTGCCATTGGGAAGTGAATATAAGCTTCTGAAGTGAATATATGCACTTTTTAAAAACTTTCTTTTTTTTTTAGTTCAGCGTGTCAAAAATGTTCATTCTGTGCGTAACTCAGAAGGAAAGTGACAAAAATGAGTGAATTGTCATTATATGACTGAATTGGAGTGAATTTGCTGCTATCTCTGTAAGGAAGCGAGCTAGAGCGCTGAAACTGAGGCTATACGCACTTTCATGAAAACACGCTTCTTTGAGGTTTTAAGCTCAGAACGTGAATCTGTGCATGTTTCTGGCCTGGGAACTGCTTCAGATCACTGTGGAATGCATATAATGTATCAATTGGTGCAATGTGTTTGTCTTGTCATAGGGAAGTGAATATAAGCTTCTGAAGTGAAAATATCCACTTTTTAAAAAACTTTCTTTTTTTTAGTTCTGTGTGTCAAAAATGTTCATTCTGTGAGAAACAGTGGAAAAGTAACAGTCATGAGTGAATTGTCACGATATGACTGAATTGGAGTAAATTTGCTGCTATCTCCGCCAGGAAGCGAGCTAGAGCCCTGAAACTGTGGCTATACGCACTTTCATGAAAACACGCTTCTTTGAGGTTTTAAGCTCAGAACGTGAATCTGTGCATGTTTCTGGCCTGGGAACTGCTTCAGATCACTGTGGAATGCATATAATGTATCAATTGGTGCAATGTGTTTGTCTTGTCATAGGGAAGTGAATATAAGCTTCTGAAGTGAAAATATCCACTTTTTAAAAAACTTTCTTTTTTTTTAGTTCTGTGTGTCAAAAATGTTCATTCTGTGAGAAACAGTGGAAAAGTAACAGTCATGAGTGAATTGTCACGATATGACTGAATTGGAGTAAATTTGCTGCTATCTCCGCCAGGAAGCGAGCTAGAGCCCTGAAACTGTGGCTATACGCACTTTCATGAAAACACGCTTCTTTGAGGTTTTAAGCTCAGAACGTGAATCTGTGCATGTTTCTAGCCTGGGAATTGCTTCAGATCACTGTGCTATGCATAAATGGTATCGATTTGTGCAATGTGCATGTCTTGCCATAGGGAAGTGAATATAAGCTTCTGAATTTAAAATATTCACTTTTTAAAAAACTTTCTTTTTTTTTAGTTCTGTGTGTCAAAAATGTTCATTCTGTGAGTAACAGTGGGAAAGTGAGAAACATGAGTGAATTGTCACGATATGACTGAATTGGAGTAAATTTGCTGCTATCTCCGCCAGGAAGCGAGCTAGAGCCCTGAAACTGTGGCTATACGCACTTTCATGAAAACACGCTTCTTTGAGGTTTTAAGCTCAGAACGTGAATCTGTGCATGTTTCTGGCCTGGGAACTGCTTCAGATCACTGGGCAATGCATATATGGTATCGAATGGTCCTTTGTGCATGTATTGCAATTGGGAAGTGAATATAAGCTTCTGAAGTGAATATATGCACTTTTTAAAAAAACTTCTTTTTTTTTAGTTCAGCGTGTCGAAAATGTTCATTCTGTGCGTAACTCAGTAGGAAAGTGACAAACATGAGTGAATTGTCATTATATGACTGAATTGGAGTGAATTTGCTGCTATCTCTGTAAGGAAGCGAGCTAGAGCGCTGAAACTGTGGCTATATGCACTTTCATGAAAACACGCTTCTTTGAGGTTTTAAGCTTGGATCGTGAATCTGTGCATGCTTCTGGCCTGGGAACTGCTTCAGATCACTGTGGAATGCATATGTGTTATTGATTGGTGCACTGGGCATGTATTGCCATTGGGAAGTGAACACAAGCTTCTGAAGTGAAAATATCTACTTTTTATAAAACTTTCTCTTTTTTTAGTTCTGTGTGTCAAAAATGTTCATTCTGTGAGTAACAGTGGGAAAGTAACAATCATGAGTGAATTGTCAGGATATGACTGAATTGGACTAAATTTGATGCTATCTCTGCCAGGAAGCGAGCTAGAGCGCTGAAACTGTGGTTATATGCACTTTCATGAAAACACGCTTCTTTGAGGTTTTAAGCTCAGAACGTGAATCTGTGCATGTTTCTGGCCTGGGAGCTGCTTCAGATCAATGTGGAAATCATATATGGTATCGAATGGTCCTTTGTGCGTGTATTGCCATTGGGAAGTGAATATAAGCTTCTGAAGTGAATATATCCACTTTTTAAAAAACTTTTTTTTTTTAGTTCTGTGTGTCAAAAATGTTCATTCTGTGAGTAACAGTGTGATAGTGACAAACATGAGTGAATTGTCACGATATGACTGAATTGCAGTAAATTTGCTGCTATCTCCGCCAGGAAGCGAGCTAGAGCGCTGAAAATGTGGCAATACGCACTTTCATGAAAACACGCTTCTTTGAGGTTTTAAGCTCAGAACGTGAATCTGTGCATGTTTCTGGCCTGGGAACTGCTTTAGATCACTGGGCAATGCATATATGGTATCGAATGGTCCTTTGTGCATGTATTGCAATTGGGAAGTGAATATAAGCTTCTGAAGTGAATATATGCACTTTTTAAAAAAACTTCTTTTTTTTTAGTTCAGCGTGTCGAAAATGTTCATTCTGTGCGTAACTCAGTAGGAAAGTGACAAACATGAGTGAATTGTCATTATATGACTGAATTGGAGTGAATTTGCAGCTATCTCTGTAAGGAAGCGAGCTAGAGCGCTGAAACTGTGGCTATATGCACTTTCATGAAAACAGGCTTCTTTGAGGTTTTAAGCTCAGAACGTGAATCTGTGCATGTTTCTGGCCTGGGAGCTGCTTCAGATCAATGTGGAAATCATATATGGTATCGAATGGTCCTTTGTGCGTGTATTGCCATTGGGAAGTGAATATAAGCTTCTGAAGTGAATATATGCACTTTTTAAAAAAACTTCTTTTTTTTTAGTTCAGCGTGTCGAAAATGTTCATTCTGTGCGTAACTCAGTAGGAAAGTGACAAACATGAGTGAATTGTCATTATATGACTGAATTGGAGTGAATTTGCTGCTATCTCTGTAAGGAAGCGAGCTAGAGCGCTGAAACTGTGGCTATATGCACTTTCATGAAAACACGCTTCTTTGAGGTTTTAAGCTTGGATCGTGAATCTGTGCATGCTTCTGGCCTGGGAACTGCTTCAGATCACTGTGGAATGCATATGTGGTATTGATTGGTGCACTGGGCATGTATTGCCATTGGGAAGTGAACACAAGCTTCTGAAGTGAAAATATCTACTTTTTATAAAACTTTCTATTTTTTTAGTTCTGTGTGTCAAAAATGTTCATTCTGTGAGTAACAGTGGGAAAGTAACAATCATGAGTGAATTGTCAGGATATGACTGAATTGGACTAAATTTGATGCTATCTCTGCCAGGAAGCGAGCTAGAGCGCTGAAACTGTGGCTATAAGCACTTTCATTAAAACACACTTCTTTGAGGTTTTAAGCTCAGAACGTGAATCTGTGCATGTTTCTGGCTTGGGAACTGCTTCAGATCACTTTGCAATGCATATGTGCTATTGATTGGTCCTTTGAGCATGTATTGCCTTTGGGAAGTGAACACAAGCTTTTGAAGTGAAAATATCTACTTTTTATAAAACTTTCTTTTTTTTTAGTTCTGTGTGTCAAAAATGTTCATTCTGTGAGTAACAGCGGGAAAGTGACAAACATGAGTGAATTGTCACGATATTACTGAATTGGAGTTAATATGCTGCTATCTCTGTAAGGAAGCGAGCTAGAGCGCTGAAACTGTGGCTATACGCACTTTCATGGAAACACGCTTCTTTGAGGTTTTAAGCTCAGAACGTGAATCTGTGCATGTTTCTGGCCTGGATACTGCTTCAGATCACTGGGCAATGCATATATGGTATCGAATGGTCCTTTGTGCATGTATTGCCATTGGGAAGTGAATATAAGCTTCTGAAGTGAATATATGCACTTTTTAAAAACTTTCTTTTTTTTTTAGTTCAGCGTGTCAAAAATGTTCATTCTGTGCTTAACTCAGAAGGAAAGTGACAAAAATGAGTGAATTGTCATTATATGACTGAATTGGAGTGAATTTGCTGCTATCTCTGTAAGGAAGCGAGCTAGAGCGCTGAAACTGAGGCTATACGCACTTTCATGAAAACACGCTTCTTTGAGGTTTTAAGCTCAGAACGTGAATCTGTGCATGTTTCTAGCCTGAGAATTGCTTCAGATCACTGTGCTATGCATAAATGGTATCGATTTGTGCAATGTGCATGTCTTGCCATAGGGAAGTGAATATAAGCTTCTGAATTTAAAATATTCACTTTTTAAAAAACTTTCTTTTTTTTTAGTTCTGTGTGTCAAGAATGTTCATTCTGTGAGTAACAGTGGGAAAGTGAGAAACATGAGTGAATTGTCACGATATGACTGAATTGGAGTAAATTTGCTGCTATCTCCGCCAGGAAGCGAGCTAGAGCCCTGAAACTGTGGCTATACGCACTTTCATGAAAACACGCTTCTTTGAGGTTTTAAGCTCAGAACGTGAATCTGTGCATGTTTCTGGCCTGGGAACTGCTTCAGATCACTGGGCAATGCATATATGGTATCGAATGGTCCTTTGTGCATGTATTGCAATTGGGAAGTGAATATAAGCTTCTGAAGTGAATATATGCACTTTTTAAAAAAACTTCTTTTTTTTTAGTTCAGCGTGTCGAAAATGTTCATTCTGTGCGTAACTCAGTAGGAAAGTGACAAACATGAGTGAATTGTCATGATATGACTGAATTGGAGTGAATTTGCTGCTATCTCTGTAAGGAAGCGAGCTAGAGCGCTGAAACTGTGGCTATATGCACTTTCATGAAAACACGCTTCTTTGAGGTTTTAAGCTTGGATCGTGAATCTGTGCATGCTTCTGGCCTGGGAACTGCTTCAGATCACTGTGGAATGCATATGTGGTATTGATTGGTGCACTGGGCATGTATTGCCATTGGGAAGTGAACACAAGCTTCTGAAGTGAAAATATCTACTTTTTATAAAACTTTCTCTTTTTTTAGTTCTGTGTGTCAAAAATGTTCATTCTGTGAGTAACAGTGGGAAAGTAACAATCATGAGTGAATTGTCAGGATATGACTGAATTGGACTAAATTTGATGCTATCTCTGCCAGGAAGCGAGCTAGAGCGCTGAAACTGTGGTTATATGCACTTTCATGAAAACACGCTTCTTTGAGGTTTTAAGCTCAGAACGTGAATCTGTGCATGTTTCTGGCCTGGGAGCTGCTTCAGATCAATGTGGAAATCATATATGGTATCGAATGGTCCTTTGTGCGTGTATTGCCATTGGGAAGTGAATATAAGCTTCTGAAGTGAATATATCCACTTTTTAAAAAACTTTTTTTTTTAGTTCAGCGTGTCGAAAATGTTCATTCTGTGCGTAACTCAGTAGGAAAGTGACAAACATGAGTGAATTGTCATTATATGACTGAATTGGAGTGAATTTGCAGCTATCTCTGTAAGGAAGCGAGCTAAAGCGCTGAAACTGTGGCTATATGCACTTTCATGAAAACACGCTTCTTTGAGGTTTTAAGCTTGGATCGTGAATCTGTGCATGCTTCTGGCCTGGGAACTGCTTCAGATCACTGTGGAATGCATATGTGTTATTGATTGGTGCACTGGGCATGTATTGCCATTGGGAAGTGAACACAAGCTTCTGAAGTGAAAATATCTACTTTTTATAAAACTTTCTATTTTTTTTAGTTCTGTGTGTCAAAAATGTTCATTCTGTGAGTAACAGTGGGAAAGTAACAATCATGAGTGAATTGTCAGGATATGACTGAATTGGACTAAATTTGATGCTATCTCTGCCAGGAAGCGAGCTAGAGCGCTGAAACTGTGGTTTTATGCACTTTCATGAAAACACGCTTCTTTGAGGTTTTAAGCTCAGAACGTGAATCTGTGCATGTTTCTGGCCTGGGAGCTGCTTCAGATCAATGTGGAAATCATATATGGTATCGAATGGTCCTTTGTGCGTGTATTGCCATTGGGAAGTGAATATAAGCTTCTGAAGTGAATATATCCACTTTTTAAAAAACTTTTTTTTTTAGTTCTGTGTGTCAAAAATGTTCATTCTGTGAGTAACAGTGTGATCGTGACAAACATGAGTGAATTGTCACGATATGACTGAATTGCAGTAAATTTGCTGCTATCTCCGCCAGGAAGCGAGCTAGAGCGCTGAAACTGTGGTTATATGCACTTTCATGAAAACACGCTTCTTTGAGGTTTTAAGCTCAGAACGTGAATCTGTGCATGTTTCTGGCTTGGGAACTGCTTCAGATCACTTTGCAATGCATATGTGCTATTGATTGGTCCTTTGAGCATGTATTGCCTTTGGGAAGTGAACACAAGCTTTTGAAGTGAAAATATCTACTTTTTATAAAACTTTCTTTTTTTTTAAATTCTGTGTGTCAAAAATGTTCATTCTGTGAGTAACAGCGGGAAAGTGACAAACATGAGTGAATTGTCACGATATTACTGAATTGGAGTTAATATGCTGCTATCTCTGTAAGGAAGCGAGCTAGAGCTCTGAAACTGTGGCTATACGCACTTTCATGAAAACACGCTTCTTTGAGGTTTTAAGCTCAGAACGTGAATCTGTGCATGTTTCTGGCCTGGATACTGCTTCAGATCACTGGGCAATGCATATATGGTATCGAATGGTCCTTTGTGCATGTATTGCCATTGGGAAGTGAATATAAGCTTCTGAAGTGAATATATGCACTTTTTAAAAACTTTCTTTTTTTTTAGTTCAGCGTGTCAAAAATGTTCATTCTGTGAGTAACAGCGGGAAAGTGACAAAAATGAGTGAATTGTCATTATATGACTGAATTGGAGTGAATTTGCTGCTATCTCTGTAAGGAAGCGAGCTAGAGCGCTGAAACTGAGGCTATACGCACTTTCATGAAAACAGGCTTCTTTGAGGTTTTAAGCTCAGAACGTGAATCTGTGCATGTTTCTAGCCTGGGAATTGCTTCAGATCACTGTGCTATGCATATATGGTATCGATTTGTGCAATGTGCATGTCTTGCCATAGGGAAGTGAATATAAGCTTCTGAATTTAAAATATTCACTTTTTAAAAAAAATTTCTTTTTTTTTAGTTCTGTGTGTCAAAAATGTTCATTCTGTGAGTAACAGTGGGAAAGTGAGAAACATGAGTGAATTGTCACGATATGACTGAATTGGAGTAAATTTGCTGCTATCTCCGCCAGGAAGCGAGCTAGAGCCCTGAAACTGTGGCTATACGCACTTTCATGAAAACACGCTTCTTTGAGGTTTTAAGCTCAGAACGTGAATCTGTGCATGTTTCTGGCCTGGGAACTGCTTCAGATCACTGTGGAATGCATATAATGTATCAATTGGTGCAATGTGTTTGTCTTGTCATAGGGAAGTGAATATAAGCTTCTGAAGTGAAAATATCCACTTTTTAAAAAACTTTCTTTTTTTTTAGTTCTGTGTGTCAAAAATGTTCATTCTGTGAGAAACAGTGGAAAAGTAACAGTCATGAGTGAATTGTCACGATATGACTGAATTGGAGTAAATTTGCTGCTATCTCCGCCAGGAAGCGAGCTAGAGCCCTGAAACTGTGGCTATACGCACTTTCATGAAAACACGCTTCTTTGAGGTTTTAAGCTCAGAACGTGAATCTGTGCATGTTTCTGGCCTGGGAACTGCTTCAGATCACTGTGGAATGCATATAATGTATCAATTGGTGCAATGTGTTTGTCTTGTCATAGGGAAGTGAATATAAGTTGCCAAATAAAAAATTGTTCACAAAAAAAAAAAGGGAAGTGAATATAAGCTTCGGAAGTGAAAATATCCACTTTTTAAAAAACTTTCTTTTTTTTTAGTTCTGTGTGTCAAAAATGTTCATTCTGTGAGAAACAGTGGAAAAGTAACAGTCATGAGTGAATTGTCACGATATGACTGAATTGGAGTAAATTTGCTGCTATCTCCGCCAGGAAGCGAGCTAGAGCCCTGAAACTGTGGCTATACGCACTTTCATCAAAACACGCTTCTTTGAGGTTTTAAGCTCAGAACGTGAATCTGTGCATGTTTCTGGCCTGGGAACTGCTTCAGATCACTGGGCAATGCATATATGGTATCGAATGGTCCTTTGTGCATGTATTGCAATTGGGAAGTGAATATAACCTTCTGAAGTGAATATATGCACTTTTTAAAAAAACTTCTTTTTTTTTAGTTCAGCGTGTCTAAAATGTTCATTCTGTGCGTAACTCAGTAGGAAAGTGACAAACATGAGTGAATTGTCATTATATGACTGAATTGGAGTGAATTTGCTGCTATCTCTGTAAGGAAGCGAGCTAGAGCGCTGAAACTGTGGCTATATGCACTTTCATGAAAACACGCTTCTTTGAGGTTTTAAGCTTGGATCGTGAATCTGTGCATGCTTCTGGCCTGGGAACTGCTTCAGATCACTGTGGAATGCATATGTGGTATTGATTGGTGCATTGGGCATGTATTGCCATTGGGAAGTGAACACAAGCTTCTGAAGTGAAAATATCTACTTTTTATAAAACTTTCTCTTTTTTTAGTTCTGTGTGTCAAAAATGTTCATTCTGTGAGTAACAGTGGGAAAGTAACAATCATGAGTGAATTGTCAGGATATGACTGAATTGGACTAAATTTGATGCTATCTCTGCCAGGAAGCGAGCTAGAGCGCTGAAACTGTGGTTATATGCACTTTCATGAAAACACGCTTCTTTGAGGTTTTAAGCTCAGAACGTGAATCTGTGCATGTTTCTGGCCTGGGAGCTGCTTCAGATCAATGTGGAAATCATATATGGTATCGAATGGTCCTTTGTGCGTGTATTGCCATTGGGAAGTGAATATAAGCTTCTGAAGTGAATATATCCACTTTTTAAAAAACTTTTTTTTTTAGTTCTGTGTGTCAAAAATGTTCATTCTGTGAGTAACAGTGTGATCGTGACAAACATGAGTGAATTGTCACGATATGACTGAATTGCAGTAAATTTGCTGCTATCTCCGCCAGGAAGCGAGCTAGAGCGCTGAAACTGTGGCTATACGCACTTTCATGAAAACACGCTTCTTTGAGGTTTTAAGCTCAGAACGTGAATCTGTGCATGTTTCTGGCTTGGGAACTGCTTCAGATCACTTTGCAATGCATATGTGCTATTGATTGGTCCTTTGAGCATGTATTGCATTTGGGAAGTGAACACAAGCTTTTGAAGTGAAAATATCTACTTTTTATCAAACTTTCTTTTTTTTTTAATTCTGTGTGTCAAAAATGTTCATTCTGTGAGTAACAGCGGGAAAGTGACAAACATGAGTGAATTGTCACGATATGACTGAATTGGAGTTAATATGCTGCTATCTCTGTAAGGAAGCGAGCTAGAGCGCTGAAACTGTGGCTATACGCACTTTCATGAAAACACGCTTATTTGAGGTTTTAAGCTCAGAACGTGAATCTGTGCATGTTTCTGGCCTGGATACTGCTTCAGATCACTGGGCAATGCATATATGGTATCGAATGGTCCTTTGTGCATGTATTGCAATTGGGAAGTGAATATAAGCTTCTGAAGTGAATATATGCACTTTTTAAAAAAACTTATTTTTTTTTTTAGTTCAGCGTGTCGAAAATGTTCATTCTGTGCGTAACTCAGTAGGAAAGTGACAAACATGAGTGAATTGTCATTATATGACTGAATTGGAGTGAATTTGCTGCTATCTCTGGAAGGAAGCGAGCTAGAGCGCTGAAGCTGTGGCTATATGCACTTTCATGAAAACACGCTTCTTTGAGGTTTTAAGCTTGGATCGTGAATCTGTGCATGCTTCTGGCCTGGGAACTGCTTCAGATCACTGTGGAATGCATATGTGTTATTGATTGGTGCACTGGGCATGTATTGCCATTGGGAAGTGAACACAAGCTTCTGAAGTGAAAATATCTACTTTTTATAAAACTTTCTATTTTTTTAGTTCTGTGTGTCAAAAATGTTCATTCTGTGAGTAACAGTGGGAAAGTAACAATCATGAGTGAATTGTCAGGATATGACTGAATTGGACTAAATTTGATGCTATCTCTGCCAGGAAGCGAGCTAGAGCGCTGAAACTGTGGCTATAAGCACTTTCATTAAAACACACTTCTTTGAGGTTTTAAGCTCAGAACGTGAATCTGTGCATGTTTCTGGCCTGGGTACTGCTTCAGATCACTGGGCAATGCATATGTGCTATTGATTGGTCCTTTAAGCATGTATTGCCTTTGGGAAGTGAACACAAGCTTTTGAAGTGAAAATATCTACTTTTTATAAAACTTTCTTTTTTTTTAAATTCTGTGTGTCAAAAATGTTCATTCTGTGAGTAACAGCGGGAAAGTGACAAACATGAGTGAATTGTCACGATATGACTGAATTGGAGTTAATATGCTGCTATCTCTGTAACGAAGCGAGCTAGAGCGCTGAAACTGTGGCTATACGCACTTTCATGAAAACACGCTTCTTTGAGGTTTTAAGCTCGGAACGTGAATCTGTGCATGTTTCTGGCCTGGGAACTGCTTCAGATCACTGTGGAATGCATATATAGTATCAATTGGTGCAATGTGCTTGTCTTGTCATACGGAAGTGAATATAAGCTTCTGAAGTGAAAATATCCACTTTTTAAAAAACTTTCTTTTTTTTTAGTTCTGTGTGTCAAAAATGTTCATTCTGTGAGTAACAGTGTGAAAGTGACAAACATGAGTGAATTGTCACGATATGACTGAATTGGAGTAAATTTGCTGCTATCTCCGCCAGGAAGCGAGCTAGAGCGCTGTAACTGTGGCTATACGCACTTTCATGAAAACACGCTTCTTTGAGGTTTTAAGCTCGGAACGTGAATCTGTGCATGTTTCTGTCCTGGGAACTGCTTCAGATCACTGTGGAAAGCATACATGGTATCGAATGGTCCTTTGTGCATGTATTGCCATTGGGAAGTGAATATAAGCTTCTGAAGTGAATATATCCACTTTTTAAAAAACTTTCTTTTTTTTTTTAGTTCTGTGTGTCAATCATGTTCATTCTGTGAGTAACAGTGGAAAAGTAACAGTCATGAGTGAATTGTCACGATATGACTGAATTGGAGTAAATTTGATGCTATCTCCGCCAGGAAGCGAGCTAGAGCGCTGAAACTGTGGCTATACGCACTTTCATGAAAACACGCTTCTTTGAGGTTTTAAGCTCGGAACGTGAATCTGTGCATGTTTCTGGCCTGGGAACTGCTTCAGATCACTGTGGAATGCATATATAGTATCAGTTGGTGCAATGTGCTTGTCTTGTCATCGGGAAGTGAATATAAGCTTCTGAAGTGAAAATATCCACTTTTTAAAAAACTTTCTTTTTTTTTAATTCTGTGTGTCAAAAATGTTCATTCTGTGAGTAACAGTGTGAAAGTGACAAACATGAGTGAATTGTCACGATATGACAGAATTGGAGTAAATTTGCTGCTATCTCCGCCAGGAAGCGAGCTAGAGCGCTGTAACTGTGGCTTATACGCACTTTCATGAAAACACGCTCCTTTGAGGTTTTAAGCTCAGAACGTGAATCTGTGCATGTTTCTGGCCTGGGAACTGCTTCAGATCACTGTGGAAAGCATATATGGTATCGAATAGTCCTTTGTGCGTGCATTGCCATTGGGAAGTGAATATAAGCTTCTGAAGTGAATATATCCACTTTTTAAAAAACCTTTCTTTTTTTTTTAGTTCTGTGTGTCAATAATGTTCATTCTGTGAGTAACAGTGGAAAAGTAACAGTCATGAGTGAATTGTCACGATATGACTGAATTGGAGTAAATTTGCTGCTATCTCCGCCAGGAAGCGAGCTAGAGCGCTGAAACTGTGGCTATACGCACTTTCATGAAAACACGCTTCTTTGAGGTTTTAAGCTCGGAACGTGAATCTGTGCATGTTTCTGGCCTGGGAACTGCTTCAGATCACTGTGGAATGCATATATAGTATCAATTGGTGCAATGTGCTTGTCTTGTCATAGGGAAGTGAATATAAGCTTCTGAAGTGAAAATATCCACTTTTTAAAAAACTTTCTTTTTTTTAGTTCTGTGTGTCAAAAATGTTCATTCTGTGAGTAACAGTGTGGAAGTGACAAACATGAGTGAATTGTCACGATATGACTGAATTGGAGTAAATTTGCTGCTAACTCCGCCAGGAAGCTAGCTAGAGCGCTGAAACTGTGGCTATACGCACTTTCATGAAAACACGCTTCTTTGAGGTTTTAAGCTCAGAACGTGAATCTGTGCATGTTTCTGGCTTGGGAACTGCTTCAGATCACTGTGGAAAGCAAATATAGTATCAATTGGTGCAATGTGCTTGTCTTGTCATTGGGAAGTGAAGATAAGCTTCAGAAGTGAAAATATCCACTTTTTAAAAAACTTTCTTTTTTTTAAGTTCTGTGTGTCAAAAATGTTCATTCTGTGAGTAACAGTGTGAAAGTGACAAACATGAGTGAATTGTCACGATATGACTGAATTGGAGTAAATTTGCTGCTATCTCCGCCAGGAAGCGAGCTAGAGCGCTGTAACTGTGGCTATACGCACTTTCATGAAAACACGCTTCTTTGAGGTTTTAAGCTCGGAACGTGAATCTGTGCATGTTTCTGGCCTGGGAACTGCTTCAGATCACTGTGGAAAGCATATATGGTATCGAATGGTCCTTTGTGCATGTATTGCCATTGGGAAGTGAATATAAGCTTCTGAAGTGAATATATCCACTTTTTAAAAAACTTTATTTTTTTTTAGTTCTGTGTCAAAAAAGTTCATTCTGTGAGTAACAGTGGAAAAGTAACAGTCATGAGTGAATTGTCACGATATGACTGAATTGGAGTAAATTTGCTGCTATCTCCGCCAGGAAGCGAGCTAGAGCCCTGAAACTGTGGCTATACGCACTTTCATGAAAACACACTTCTTTGAGGTTTTAATCTCGGAACGTGAATCTGTGCATGCTTCTGGCCTGGGAACTGCTTCAGATCACTGTGGAATGCATATATGGTATCAATTGGTGCAATGTGCTTGTCTTGTCATAGGGAAGTGAATATAAGCTTCTGAAGTGAAAATATCCACTTTTTAAAAAACTTTCTTTTTTTTTTAGTTCTGTGTGTCAAAAATGTTCATTCTGTGAGTAACAGTGGAAAAAAAACAGGCATGAGTGAATTGTCACGATATGACTGATTTGAAGTAAATTTGATGCTATCTCCGCCAGGAAGCGAGCTAGAGCGCTGAAACTGTGGCTATACGCACTTTCATGAAAACACGCTTCTTTGAGGTTTTAAGCTCGGAACGTGAATCTGTGCATGTTTCTGGCCTGGGAACTGCTTCAGATCACTGTGGAATGCATATATCGTATCAATTGGTGCAATGTGCTTGTCTTGTCATAGGGAAGTGAATATAAGCTTCTGAAGTGAAAATATCCACTTTTTAAAAAACTTTCTTTTTTTTTAGTTCTGTGTGTCAAAAATGTTCATTCTGTGAGTAACAGTGTGAAAGTGACAAACATGAGTGAATTGTCACGATATGACTGAATTGGAGTAAATTTGCTGCTATCTCCGCCAGGAAGCGAGCTAGAGCGCTGTAACTGTGGCTATACGCACTTTCATGAAAACACGCTTCTTTGAGGTTTTAAGCTCGGAACGTGAATCTGTGCATGTTTCTGGCCTGGGAACTGCTTCAGATCACTGTGGAAAGCATATATGGTATCGAATGGTCCTTTGTGCATGTATTGCCATTGGGAAGTGAATATAAGCTTCTGAAGTGAATATATCCACTTTTTAAAAAACTTTCTTTTTTTTTAGTTCTGTGTGTTAATCATGTTCATTCTGTGAGTAACAGTGGAAAAGTAACAGTCATGAGTGAATTGTCACGATATGACTGAATTGGAGTAAATTTGATGCTATCTCCGCCAGGAAGCGAGCTAGAGCGCTGAAACTGTGGCTATACGCACTTTCATGAAAACACGCTTCTTTGAGGTTTTAAGCTCGGAACGTGAATCTGTGCATGTTTCTGGCCTGGGAACTGCTTCAGATCACTGTGGAATGCATATATAGTATCAATTGGTGCAATGTGCTTGTCTTGTCATCGGGAAGTGAATATAAGCTTCTGAAGTGAAAATATCCACTTTTTAAAAAACTTTCTTTTTTTTTAATTCTGTGTGTCAAAAATGTTCATTCTGTGAGTAACAGTGTGAAAGTGACAAACATGAGTGAATTGTCACGATATGACAGAATTGGAGTAAATTTGCTGCTATCTCCGCCAGGAAGCGAGCTAGAGCGCTGTAACTGTGGCTATACGCACTTTCATGAAAACACGCTTCTTTGAGGTTTTAAGCTCAGAACGTGAATCTGTGCATGTTTCTGGCCTGGGAACTGCTTCAGATCACTGTGGAAAGCATATATGGTATCGAATGGTCCTTTGTGCATGTATTGCCATTGGGAAGTGAATATAAGCTTCTGAAGTGAATATATCCACTTTTTAAAAAACCTTTCTTTTTTTTTTAGTTCTGTGTGTCAATAATGTTCATTCTGTGAGTAACAGTGGAAAAGTAACAGTCATGAGTGAATTGTCACGATATGACTGAATTGGAGTAAATTTGCTGCTATCTCCGCCAGGAAGCGAGCTAGAGCGCTGAAACTGTGGCTATACGCACTTTCATGAAAACACGCTTCTTTGAGGTTTTAAGCTCGGAACGTGAATCTGTGCATGTTTCTGGCCTGGGAACTGCTTCAGATCACTGTGGAATGCATATATAGTATCAATTGGTGCAATGTGCTTGTCTTGTCATAGGGAAGTGAATATAAGCTTCTGAAGTGAATATATCCACTTTTTAAAAAACTTTCTTTTTTTTAGTTCTGTGTGTCAAAAATGTTCATTCTGTGAGTAACAGTGTGAAAGTGACAAACATGAGTGAATTGTCACGATATGACTGAATTGGAGTAAATTTGCTGCTATCTCCGCCAGGAAGCGAGCTAGAGCGCTGAAACTGTGGCTATACGCACTTTCATGAAAACACGCTTCTTTGAGGTTTTAAGCTCAGAACGTGAATCTGTGCATGTTTCTGGCTTGGGAACTGCTTCAGATCACTGTGGAAAGCATATATGGTATCAATTGGTGCAATGTGCTTGTCTTGTCACCGGGAAGTGAATATAAGCTTCTGAAGTGAAAATATCCACTTTTTAAAAAACTTTCTTTTTTTTAGTTCTGTGTGTCAAAAATGTTCATTCTGTGAGTAACAGTGTGCAAGTGACAAACATGAGTGAATTGTCACGATATTACAGAATTGGAGTAAATTTGCTGCTATCTCCGCCAGGAAGCGAGCTAGAGCGCTGAAACTGTGGCTATACGCACTTTCATGAAAACACGCTTCTTTGAGGTTTTAAGCTCGGAACGTGAATCTGTGCATGTTTCTGGCCTGGGAACTGCTTCAGATCACTGTGGAATGCATATATAGTATCAATTGGTGCAATGTGCTTGTCTTGTCATCGGGAAGTGAATATAAGCTTCTGAAGTGAAAATATCCACTTTTTAAAAAACTTTCTTTTTTTTTAGTTCTGTGTGTCAAAAATGTTCATTCTGTGAGTAACAGTGTGAAAGTGACAAACATGAGTGAATTGTCACGATATGACAGAATTGGAGTAAATTTGCTGCTATCTCCGCCATGAAGCGAGCTAGAGCGCTGTAACTGTGGCTATACGCACTTTCATGAAAACACGCTTCTTTGAGGTTTTAAGCTCGGAACGTGAATCTGTGCATGTTTCTGGCCTGGGAACTGCTTCAGATCACTGTGGAAAGCATATATGGTATCGAATGGTCCTTTGTGCATGTATAGCCATTGGGAAGTGAATATAAGCTTCTGAAGTGAATATATCCACTTTTTAAAAAACCTTTCTTTTTTTTTTAGTTCTGTGTGTCAATAATGTTCATTCTGTGAGTAACAGTGGAAAAGTAACAGTCATGAGTGAATTGTCACGATATGACTGAATTGGAGTAAATTTGCTGCTATCTCCGCCAGGAAGCGAGCTAGAGCGCTGAAACTGTGGCTATACGCACTTTCATCAAAACACGCTTCTTTGAGGTTTTAAGCTCAGAACGTGAATCTGTGCATGTTTCTGGCCTGGGAACTGCTTCAGATCACTGGGCAATGCAGATATAGTATCAATTGGTGCAATGTGCTTGTCTTGTCATAGGGAAGTGAATATAAGCTTGACAGTATAAGAATATAAGCTTCTGAAGTGAAAATATCCACTTTTTAAAAAACTTTCTTTTTTTTAGTTCTGTGTGTCAAAAATGTTTATTCTGTGAGTAACAGTGTGAAAGTGACAAACATGAGTGAATTGTCACGATATGACTGAATTGGAGTAAATTTGCTGCTATCTCCGCCAGGAAGCGAGCTAGAGCGCTGTAACTGTGGCTATACGCACTTTCATGAAAACACGCTTCTTTGAGGTTTTAAGCTCAGAACGTGAATCTGTGCATGTTTCTGGCCTGGGAACTGCTTCAGATCACTGTGGAATGCATATATCGTATCAATTGGTGCAATGTGCTTGTCTTGTCATAGGGAAGTGAATATAAGCTTCTGAAGTTAAAATATCCACTTTTTAAAAAACTTTCTTTTTTTTTAGTTCTGTGTGTCAAAAATGTTCATTCTGTGAGTAACAGTGTGAAAGTGACAAACATGAGTGAATTGTCACGATATGACTGAATTGGAGTAAATTTGCTGCTATCTCCGCCAGGAAGCGAGCTAGAGCGCTGTAACTGTGGCTATACGCACTTTCATGAAAACACGCTTTTTTGAGGTTTTAAGCTCGGAACGTGAATCTGTGCATGTTTCTGGCCTGGGAACTGCTTCAGATCACTGTGGAAAGCATATATGGTATCGAATGGTCCTTTGTGCATGTATTGCCATTGGGAAGTGAATATAAGCTTCTGAAGTGAATATATCCACTTTTTAAAAAACTTTCTTTTTTTTTTAGTTCTGTGTGTCAATCATGTTCATTCTGTGAGTAACAGTGGAAAAGTAACAGTCATGAGTGAATTGTCACGATATGACTGAATTGGAGTAAATTTGATGCTATCTCCGCCAGGAAGCGAGCTAGAGCGCTGAAACTGTGGCTATACGCACTTTCATGAAAACACGCTTCTTTGAGGTTTTAAGCTCGGAACGTGAATCTGTGCATGTTTCTGGCCTGGTAACTGCTTCAGATCACTGTGGAATGCATATATAGTATCAATTGGTGCAATGTGCTTGTCTTGTCACCGGGAAGTGAATATAAGCTTCTGAAGTGAAAATATCCACTTTTTAAAAAACTTTCTTTTTTTTAGTTCTGTGTGTCAAAAATGTTCATTCTGTGAGTAACAGTGTGAAAGTGACAAACATGAGTGAATTGTCACGATATGACAGAATTGGAGTAAATTTGCTGCTATCTCCGCCAGGAAGCGAGCTAGAGCGCTGTAACTGTGGCTATACGCACTTTCATGAAAACACGCTTCTTTGAGGTTTTAAGCTCAGAACGTGAATCTGTGCATGTTTCTGGCCTGGATACTGCTTCAGATCACTGTGGAAAGCATATATGGTATCGAATGGTCCTTTGTGCATGTATTGCCATTGGGAAGTGAATATAAGCTTCTGAAGTGAATATATCCACTTTTTAAAAAACCTTTCTTTTTTTTTAGTTCTGTGTGTCAATAATGTTCATTCTGTGAGTAACAGTGGAAAAGTAACAGTCATGAGTGAATTGTCACGATATGACTGAATTGGAGTAAATTTGCTGCTATCTCCGCCAGGAAGCGAGCTAGAGCGCTGAAACTGTGGCTATACGCACTTTCATGAAAACACGCTTCTTTGAGGTTTTAAGCTCGGAACGTGAATCTGTGCATGTTTCTGGCCTGGGAACTGCTTCAGATCACTGTGGAATGCATATATAGTATCAATTGGTGCAATGTGCTTGTCTTGTCATAGGGAAGTGAATATAAGCTTCTGAAGTGAAAATATCCACTTTTTAAAAAACTTTCTTTTTTTTAGTTCTGTGTGTCAAAAATGTTCATTCTGTGAGTAACAGTGTGAAAGTGACAAACATGAGTGAATTGTCACGATATGACTGAATTGGAGTAAATTTGCTGCTATCTCCGCCAGGAAGCGAGCTAGAGCGCTGTAACTGTGGCTATACGCACTTTCATGAAAACACGCTTCTTTGAGGTTTTAAGCTCAGAACGTGAATCTGTGCATGTTTCTGGCTTGGGAACTGCTTCAGATCACTGTGGAAAGCATATATGGTATCAATTGGTGCAATGTGCTTGTCTTGTCATAGGGAAGTGAAGATAAGCTTCTGAAGTGAAAATATCCACTTTTTAAAAAACTTTCTTTTTTTTAAGTTCTGTGTGTCAAAAATGTTCATTCTGTGAGTAACAGTGGAAAAAAAACAGGCATGAGTGAATTGTCACGATATGACTGATTTGGATTAAATTTGTTGCTATCTCCGCCAGGAAGCGAGCTAGAGCGCTGAAACTGTGGCTATACGCACTTTCATGAAAACACGCTTCTTTGAGGTATTAAGCTCAGAACGTGAATCTGTGCATGTTTCTGGCCTGGGAACTGCTTCAGATCACTGTGGAAAGCATATATGGTATCGAATGGTCCTTTGTGCATGTATTGCCATTGGGAAGTGAATATAAGCTTCTGAAGTGAATATATCCACTTTTTAAAAAACTTTATTTTTTTTTAGTTCTGTGTCAAAAAAGTTCATTCTGTGAGTAACAGTGGAAAAGTAACAGTCATGAGTGAATTGTCACGATATGACTGATTTGGAGTAAATTTGCTGCTATCTCCGCCAGGAAGCGAGCTAGAGCCCTGAAACTGTGGCTATACGCACTTTCATGAAAACACACTTCTTTGAGGTTTTAATCTCGGAACGTCAATCTGTGCATGCTTCTGGCCTGGGAACTGCTTCAGATCACTGTGGAATGCATATATGGTATCAATTGGTGCAATGTCCTTGTCTTGTCATAGGGAAGTGAATATAAGCTTCTGAAGTGAAAATATCCACTTTTTAAAAAACTTTCTTTTTTTTTTAGTTCTGTGTGTCAAAAATGTTCATTCTGTGAGTAACAGTGGAAAAAAAACAGGCATGAGTGAATTGTCACGATATGACTGATTTGGATTAAATTTGTTGCTATCTCCGCCAGGAAGCGAGCAAGAGCGCTGAAACTGTGGCTATACGCACTTTCATGAAAACACGCTTCTTTGAGGTTTTAAGCTCAGAACGTGAATCTGTGCATGTTTCTGGCCTGGGAACTGCTTCAGATCACTGTGGAATGCATATATCGTTTCAATTGGTGCAATGTGCTTGTCTTGTCATAGGGAAGTGAATATAAGCTTCTGAAGTGAAAATATCCACTTTTTAAAAAACTTTCTTTTTTTTTAGTTCTGTGTGTCAAAAATGTTCATTCTGTGAGTAACAGTGTGAAAGTGACAAACATGAGTGAATTGTCACGATATGACTGAATTGGAGTAAATTTGCTGCTATCTCCGCCAGGAAGCGAGCTAGAGCGCTGTAACTGTGGCTATACGCACTTTCATGAAAACACGCTTCTTTGAGGTTTTAAGCTCGGAATGTGAATCTGTGCATGTTTCTGGCCTGGGAACTGCTTCAGATCACTGTGGAAAGCATATATGGTATCGAATGGTCCTTTGTGCATGTATTGCCATTGGGAAGTGAATATAAGCTTCTGAAGTGAATATATCCACTTTTTAAAAAACTTTCTTTTTTTTTTTAGTTCTGTGTGTCAATCATGTTCATTCTGTGAGTAACAGTGGAAAAGTAACAGTCATGAGTGAATTGTCACGATATGACTGAATTGGAGTAAATTTGATGCTATCTCCGCCAGGAAGCGAGCTAGAGCGCTGAAACTGTGGCTATACGCACTTTCATGAAAACACGCTTCTTTGAGGTTTTAAGCCCGGAACGTGAATCTGTGCATGTTTCTGGCCTGGGAACTGCTTCAGATCACTGTGGAATGCATATATAGTATCAATTGGTGCAATGTGCTTGTCTTGTCATCGGGAAGTGAATATAAGCTTCTGAAGTGAAAATATCCACTTTTTAAAAAACTTTCTTTTTTTTTAGTTCTGTGTGTCATAAATGTTCATTCTGTGAGTAACAGTGTGAAAGTGACAAACATGAGTGAATTGTCACGATATGACAGAATTGGAGTAAATTTGCTGCTATCTCCGCCAGGAAGCGAGCTAGAGCGCTGTAACTGTGGCTATACGCACTTTCATGAAAACACGCTTCTTTGAGGTTTTAAGCTCAGAACGTGAATCTGTGCATGTTTCTGGCCTGGGAACTGCTTCAGATCACTGTGGAATGCATATATAGTATCAATTGGTGCAATGTGCTTGTCTTGTCATAGGGAAGTGAATATAAGCTTCTGAAGTGAAAATATCCACTTTTTAAAAAACTTTCTTTTTTTTAGTTCTGTGTGTCAAAAATGTTCATTCTGTGAGTAACAGTGTGAAAGTGACAAACATGAGTGAATTGTCACGATATGACTGAATTGGAGTAAATTTGCTGCTATCTCCGCCAGGAAGCGAGCTAGAGCACTGAAACTGTGGCTATACGCACTTTCATGAAAACACGCTTCTTTGAGGTTTTAAGCTCAGAACGTGAATCTGTGCATGTTTCTGGCTTGGGAACTGCTTCAGATCACTGTGGAAAGCATATATGGTATCAATTGGTGCAATGTGCTTGTCTTGTCATAGGGAAGTGAAGATAAGCTTCTGAAGTGAAAATATCCACTTTTTAAAAAACTTTCTTTTTTTTAAGTTCTGTGTGTCAAAAATGTTCATTCTGTGAGTAACAGTGGAAAAAAAAAGAGGCATGAGTGAGTTGTCACGATATGACTGATTTGGAGTAAATTTGATGCTATCTCCGCCAGGAAGCGAGCTAGAGCGCTGAAACTGTGGCTATACGCACTTTCATGAAAACACGCTTCTTTGAGGTTTTAAGCTCGGAACGTGAATCTGTGCATGTTTCTGGCCTGGGAACTGCTTCAGATCACTGTGGAATGCATATATAGTATCAATTGGTGCAATGTGCTTGTCTTGTCTTAGGGAAGTGAATATAAGCTTCTGAAGTGAAAATATCCACTTTTTAAAAAACTTTCTTTTTTTTTAGTTCTGTGTGTCAAAAATGTTCATTCTGTGAGTAACAGTGTGAAAGTGATAAACATGAGTGAATTGTCACGATATGACTGAATTGGAGTAAATTTGCTGCTATCTCTGCCAGGAAGCGAGCTAGAGCGCTGAAACTGTGGCTATACGCACTTTCATGAAAACACGCTTCTTTGAGGTTTTAAGCTCAGAACGTGAATCTGTGCATGTTTCTGGCCTGGGAACTGCTTCAGATCACTGTGGAATGCATATATGGTATCAATTGGTGCAATGTGCTTGTCTTGTCATAGGGAAGTGAAGATAAGCTTCTGAAGTGAAAATATCCACTTTTTAAAAAACTTTCTTTTTTTAAGTTCTGTGTGTCAAAAATGTTCATTCTGTGAGTAACAGTGGAAAAAAAAAAGGCATGAGTGAATTGTCACGATATGACTGATTTGGAGTAAATTTGATGCTATCTCCGCCAGGAAGCGAGCTAGAGCGCTGAAACTGTGGCTATACGCACTTTCATGAAAACACGCTTCTTTGAGGTTTTAAGCTCGGAACGTGAATCTGTGCATGTTTCTGGCCTGGGAACTGCTTCAGATCACTGTGGAATGCATATATAGTATCAATTGGTGCAATGTGCTTGTCTTGTCATAGGGAAGTGAATATAAGCTTCTGAAGTGAAAATATCCACTTTTTAAAAAACTTTCTTTTTTTTTAGTTCTGTGTGTCAAAAATGTTCATTCTGTGAGTAACAGTGTGAAAGTGATAAACATGAGTGAATTGTCACGATATGACTGAATTGGAGTAAATTTGCTGCTATCTCTGCCAGGAAGCGAGCTAGAGCGCTGAAACTGTGGCTATACGCACTTTCATGAAAACACGCTTCTTTGAGGTTTTAAGCTCAGAACGTGAATCTGTGCATGTTTCTGGCCTGGGAACTGCTTCAGATCACTGTGGAATGCATATATAGTATCAATTGGTGCAATGTGCTTGTCTTGTCATAGGGAAGTGAATATAAGCTTCTGAAGTGAAAATATCCACTTTTTAAAAAACTTTCTTTTTTTTAGTTCTGTGTGTCAAAAATGTTCATTCTGTGAGTAACAGTGTGAAAGTGACAAACATGAGTGAATTGTTAGATATGACTGAATTGGAGTAAATTTGCTGCTATCTCCACCAGGAAGCGAGCTAGAGCGCTGTAACTGTGGCTATACGCACTTTCATGAAAACACGCTTCTTTGAGGTTTTAAGCTCAGAACGTGAATCTGTGCATGTTTCTGGCCTGGGAACTGCTTCAGATCACTGTGGAAAGCATATATGGTATCGAATGGTCCTTTGTGCATGTATTGCCATTGGGAAGTGAATACAAGCTTCTGAAGTGAATATATCCACTTTTTAAAAAACTTTCTTTTTTTTTAGTTCTGTGTCAAAAAAGTTCATTATGTGAGTAACAGCGGAAAAGTAACAGTCATGAGTGAATTGTCACGATATGACTGAATTGGAGTAAATTTGCTGCTATCTCCGCCAGGAAGCGAGCTAGAGCCCTGAAACTGTGGCTATACGCACTTTCATGAAAACACACTTCTTTGAGGTTTTAATCTCGGAACGTGAATCTGTGCATGCTTCTGGCCTGGGAACTGCTTCAGATCACTGTGGAATGCATATATGGTATCAATTCGTGCAATGTGCTTGTCTTGTCATAGGGAAGTGAATATAAGCTTCTGAAGTGAAAATATCCACTTTTTAAAAAACTTTCTTTTTTTTTTATTTCTGTGTGTCAAAAATGTTCATTCTGTGAGTAACAGTGGAAAAAAAACAGGCATGAGTGAATTGTCACGATATGACTGATTTGGAGTAAATTTGATGCTATCTCCGCCAGGAAGCGAGCTAGAGCGCTGAAACTGTGGCTATACGCACTTTCATGAAAACACGCTTCTTTGAGGTTTTAAGCTCAGAACGTGAATCTGTGCATGTTTCTGGCCTGGGAACTGCTTCAGATCACTGTGGAAAGCATATATGGTATCGAATGGTCCTTTGTGCATGTATTGCCATTGGGAAGTGAATATAAGCTTCTGAAGTGAATATATCCACTTTTTAAAAAACTTTCTTTTTTTTTAGTTCTGTGTGTCAATAATGTTCATTCTGTGAGTAACAGTGGAAAAGTAACAGTCATGAGTGAATTGTCACGATATGACTGAATTGGAGTAAATTTGATGCTATCTCCGCCAGGAAGCGAGCTAGAGCGCTGAAACTGTGGCTATACGCACTTTCATGAAAACACGCTTCTTTGAGGTTTTAAGCTCGGAACGTGAATCTGTGCATGTTTCTGGCCTGGGAACTGCTTCAGATCACTGTGGAATGCATATATAGTATCAATTGGTGCAATGTGCTTGTCTTGTCATAGGGAAGTGAATATAAGCTTCTGAAGTGAAAATATCCACTTTTTAAAAAACTTTCTTTTTTTTAGTTCTGTGTGTCAAAAATGTTAATTCTGTGAGTAACAGTGTGAAAGTGACAAACATGAGTGAATTGTCACGATATGACTGAATTGGAGTAAATTTGCTGCTATCTCCGCCAGGAAGCGAGCTAGAGCGCTGTAACTGTGGCTATACGCACTTTCATGAAAACACGCTTCTTTGAGGTTTTAAGCTCAGAACGTGAATCTGTGCATGTTTCTGGCCTGGGAACTGCTTCAGATCACTGTGGAAAGCATATATGGTATCAATTGGTGCAATGTGCTTGTCTTGTCATAGGGAAGTGAAGATAAGCTTCTGAAGTGAAAATATCCACTTTTTAAAAAACTTTCTTTTTTTTAGTTCTGTGTGTCAAAAATGTTCATTCTGTGAGTAACAGTGGAAAAAAAACAGGCATGAGTGAATTGTCACGATATGACTGATTTGGAGTAAATTTGATGCTATCTCCGCCAGGAAGCGAGCTAGAGCGCTGAAACTGTGGCTATACGCACTTTCATGAAAACACGCTTCTTTGAGGTTTTAAGCTCGGAACGTGAATCTGTGCATGTTTCTGGCCTGGGAACTGCTTCAGATCACTGTGGAATGCATATATAGTATCAATTGGTGCAATGTGCTTGTCTTGTCATAGGGAAGTGAATATAAGCTTCTGAAGTGAAAATATCCACTTTTTAAAAAACGTTCTTTTTTTTTAGTTCTGTGTGTCAAAAATGTTCATTCTGTGAGTAACAGTGTGAAAGTGATAAACATGAGTGAATTGTCACGATATGACTGAATTGGAGTAAATTTGCTGCTATCTCTGCCAGGAAGCGAGCTAGAGCGCTGAAACTGTGGCTATACGCACTTTCATGAAAACACGCTTCTTTGAGGTTTTAAGCTCAGAACGTGAATCTGTGCATGTTTCTGGCCTGGGAACTGCTTCAGATCACTGTGGAATGCATATATAGTATCAATTGGTGCAATGTGCTTGTCTTGTCATAGGGAAGTGAATATAAGCTTCTGAAGTGAAAATATCCACTTTTTAAAAAACTTTCTTTTTTTTAGTTCTGTGTGTCAAAAATGTTCATTCTGTGAGTAACAGTGTGAAAGTGACAAACATGAGTGAATTGTTAGATATGACTGAATTGGAGTAAATTTGCTGCTATCTCCACCAGGAAGCGAGCTAGAGCGCTGTAACTGTGGCTATACGCACTTTCATGAAAACACGCTTCTTTGAGGTTTTAAGCTCAGAACGTGAATCTGTGCATGTTTCTGGCCTGGGAACTGCTTCAGATCACTGTGGAAAGCATATATGGTATCGAATGGTCCTTTGTGCATGTATTGCCATTGGGAAGTGAATACAAGCTTCTGAAGTGAATATATCCACTTTTTAAAAAACTTTCTTTTTTTTTAGTTCTGTGTCAAAAAAGTTCGTTATGTGAGTAACAGTGGAAAAGTAACAGTCATGAGTGAATTGTCACGATATGACTGAATTGGAGTAAATTTGCTGCTATCTCCGCCAGGAAGCGAGCTAGAGCCCTGAAACTGTGGCTATACGCACTTTCATGAAAACACACTTCTTTGAGGTTTTAATCTCGGAACGTGAATCTGTGCATGCTTCTGGCCTGGGAACTGCTTCAGATCACTGTGGAATGCATATATGGTATCAATTCGTGCAATGTGCTTGTCTTGTCATAGGGAAGTGAATATAAGCTTCTGAAGTGAAAATATCCACTTTTTAAAAAACTTTCTTTTTTTTTTATTTCTGTGTGTCAAAAATGTTCATTCTGTGAGTAACAGTGGAAAAAAAACAGGCATGAGTGAATTGTCACGATATGACTGATTTGGAGTAAATTTGATGCTATCTCCGCCAGGAAGCGAGCCTGAGCGCTGAAACTGTGGCTATACGCACTTTCATGAAAACACGCTTCTTTGAGGTTTTAAGCTCAGAACGTGAATCTGTGCATGTTTCTGGCCTGGGAACTGCTTCAGATCACTGTGGAAAGCATATATGGTATCGAATGGTCCTTTGTGCATGTATTGCCATTGGGAAGTGAATATAAGCTTCTGAAGTGAATATATCCACTTTTTAAAAAACTTTCTTTTTTTTTAGTTCTGTGTGTCAATAATGTTCATTCTGTGAGTAACAGTGGAAAAGTAACAGTCATGAGTGAATTGTCACGATATGACTGAATTGGGGTAAATTTGATGCTATCTCCGCCAGGAAGCGAGCTAGAGCGCTGAAACTGTGTCTATACGCACTTTCATGAAAACACGCTTCTTTGAGGTTTTAAGCTCGGAACGTGAATCTGTGCATGTTTCTGGCCTGGGAACTGCTTCAGATCACTGTGGAATGCATATATAGTATCAATTGGTGCAATGTGCTTGTCTTGTCATAGGGAAGTGAATATAAGCTTCTGAAGTGAAAATATCCACTTTTTAAAAAACTTTCTTTTTTTTAGTTCTGTGTGTCAAAAATGTTAATTCTGTGAGTAACAGTGTGAAAGTGACAAAAATGAGTGAATTGTCACGATATGACTGAATTGGAGTAAATTTGCTGCTATCTCCGCCAGGAAGCGAGCTAGAGCGCTGTAACTGTGGCTATACGCACTTTCATGAAAACACGCTTCTTTGAGGTTTTAAGCTCAGAACGTGAATCTGTGCATGTTTCTGGCCTGGGAACTGCTTCAGATCACTGTGGAATGCATATATCGTATCAATTGGTGCAATGTGCTTGTCTTGTCATAGGGAAGTGAATATAAGCTTCTGAAGTGAAAATATCCACTTTTTAAAAAACTTTCTTTTTTTTAGTTCTGTGTGTCAAAAATGTTCATTCTGTGAGTAACAGTGTGAAAGTGACAAACATGAGTGAATTGTCACGATATGACTGAATTGGAGTAAATTTGCTGCTATCTCCGCCAGGAAGCGAGCTAGAGCGCTGTAACTGTGGCTATACGCACTTTCATGAAAACACGCTTCTTTGAGGTTTTAAGCTCAGAACGTGAATCTGTGCATGTTTCTAGCCTGGGAATTGCTTCAGATCACTGTGCTATGCATATATGGTATCGATTTGTGCAATGTGCATGTCTTGCCATAGGGAAGTGAATATAAGCTTCTGAATTTAAAATATTCACTTTTTAAAAAACTTTCTTTTTTCTTAGTTCTGTGTGTCAAAAATGTTCATTCTGTGAGTAACAGTGGGAAAGTGAGAAACATGAGTGAATTGTCACGATCTGACTGAATTGGAGTAAATTTGCTGCTATCTCCGCCAGGAAGCGAGCTAGAGCCCTGAAACTGTGGCTAAACGCACTTTCATGAAAACACGCTTCTTTGAGGTTTTAAGCTCAGAACGTGAATCTGTGCATGTTTCTAGCCTGGGAATTGCTTCAGATCACTGTGCTATGCATATATGGTATCGATTTGTGCAATGTGCATGTCTTGCCATAGGGAAGTGAATATAAGCTTCTGAATTTAAAATATTCACTTTTTAAAAAACTTTCTTTTTTTTTAGTTCTGTGTGTAAAAAATGTTCATTCTGTGAGTAACAGTGGGAAAGTGAGAAACATGAGTGAATTGTCACGATATGACTGAATTGGAGTAAATGTGCTGCTATCTCCGCCAATAAGCGAGCTAGAGCCCTGAAACTGTGGCTAAACGCACTTTCATGAAAACACGCTTCTTTGAGGTTTTAAGCTCAGAACGTGAATCTGTGCATGTTTCTGGCCTGGGAACTGCTTCAGATCACTGTGGAATGCATATAATGTATCAATTGGTGCAATGTGTTTGTCTTGTCATAGGGAAGTGAATATAAGCTTCTGAAGTGAAAATATCCACTTTTTAAAAAACTTTCTTTTTTTTTTAGTTCTGTGTGTCAAAAATGTTCATTCTGTGAGTAACAGTGTGAAAGTGACAAACATGAGTGAATTGTCACGATATGACTGAATTGGAGTAAATTTGCTGCTATCTCCGCCAGGAAGCGAGCTAGAGCCCTGAAACTGTGGCTATACGCACTTTCATGAAAACACGCTTCTTTGAGGTTTTAAGCTCAGAACGTGAATCTGTGCATGTTTCTGGCCTGGGAACTGCTTCAGATCACTGTGGAAATCATATATGGTATCGAATGGTCCTTTGTGCGTGTATTGCCATTGGGAAGTGAATATAAGCTTCTGAAGTGAATATATCCACTTTTTAAAAAACTTTTTTTTTTAGTTCTGTGTGTCAAAAATGTTCATTCTGTGAGTAACAGTGTGATAGTGACAAACATGAGTGAATTGTCACGATATGACTGAATTGGAGTAAATTTGCTGCTATCTCCGCCAGGAAGCGAGCTAGAGCGCTGAAACTGTGGCGATACGCACTTTCATGAAAACACGCTTCTTTGAGGTTTTAAGCTCAGAACGTGAATCTGTGCATGTTTCTGGCCTGGGAACTGCTTCAGATCATTGGGCAATGCATATATGGTATCGAATGGTCCTTTGTGCATGTATTGCAATTGGGAAGTGAATATAAGCTTCTGAAGTGAATATATGCACTTTTTAAAAAAACTTCTTTTTTTTTAGTTCAGCGTGTCGAAAATGTTCATTCTGTGCGTAACTCAGTAGGAAAGTGACAAACATGAGTGAATTGTCATGATATGACTGAATTGGAGTGAATTTGCTGCTATCTCTGTAAGGAAGCGAGCTAGAGCGCTGAAACTGTGGCTATATGCACTTTCATGAAAACACGCTTCTTTGAGGTTTTAAGCTTGGATCGTGAATCTGTGCATGCTTCTGGCCTGGGAACTGCTTCAGATCACTGTGGAATGCATATGTGGTATTGATTGGTGCACTGGGCATGTATTGCCATTGGGAAGTGAACACAAGCTTCTGAAGTGAAAATATCTACTTTTTATAAAACTTTCTCTTTTTTTAGTTCTGTGTGTCATAAAATGTTCATTCTGTGAGTAACAGTGGGAAAGTAACAATCATGAGTGAATTGTCAGGATATGACTGAATTGGACTAAATTTGATGCTATCTCTGCCAGGAAGCGAGCTAGAGCGCTGAAACTGTGGTTATATGCACTTTCATGAAAACACGCTTCTTTGAGGTTTTAAGCTCAGAACGTGAATCTGTGCATGTTTCTGGCCTGGGAGCTGCTTCAGATCAATGTGGAAATCATATATGGTATCGAATGGTCCTTTGTGCGTGTATTGCCATTGGGAAGTGAATATAAGATTCTGAAGTGAATATATCCACTTTTTAAAAAACTTTTTTTTTTAGTTCTGTGTGTCAAAAATGTTCATTCTGTGAGTAACAGTGTGATAGTGACAAACATGAGTGAATTGTCACGATATGACTGAATTGCAGTAAATTTGCTGCTATCTCCGCCAGGAAGCGAGCTAGAGCGCTGAAACTGTGGCTATACGCACTTTCATGAAAACACGCTTCTTTGAGGTTTTAAGCTCAGAACGTGAATCTGTGCATGTTTCTGGCCTGGGAACTGCTTTAGATCACTGGGCAATGCATATATGGTATCGAATGGTCCTTTGTGCATGTATTGCAATTGGGAAGTGAATATAAGCTTCTGAAGTGAATATATGCACTTTTTAAAAAAACTTCTTTTTTTTTAGTTCAGCGTGTCGAAAATGTTCATTCTGTGCGTAACTCAGTAGGAAAGTGACAAACATGAGTGAATTGTCATTATATGACTGAATTGGAGTGAATTTGCTGCTATCTCTGTAAGGAAGCGAGCTAGAGCGCTGAAACTGTGGCTATATGCACTTTCATGAAAACACGCTTCTTTGAGGTTTTAAGCTTGGATCGTGAATCTGTGCATGCTTCTGGCCTGTTAACTGCTTCAGATCACTGTGGAATGCATATGTGTTATTGATTGGTGCACTGGGCATGTATTGCCATTGGGAAGTGAACACAAGCTTCTGAAGTGAAAATATCTACTTTTTATAAAACTTTCTATTTTTTTAGTTCTGTGTGTCAAAAATGTTCATTCTGTGAGTAACAGTGGGAAAGTAACAATCATGAGTGAATTGTCAGGATATGACTGAATTGGACTAAATTTGATGCTATCTCTGCCAGGAAGCGAGCTAGAGCGCTGAAACTGTGGCTATAAGCACTTTCATTAAAACACACTTCTTTGAGGTTTTAAGCTCAGAACGTGAATCTGTGCATGTTTCTGGCTTGGGAACTGCTTCAGATCACTTTGCAATGCATATGTGCTATTGATTGGTCCTTTGAGCATGTATTGCCTTTGGGAAGTGAACACAAGCTTTTGAAGTGAAAATATCTACTTTTTATAAAACTTTCTTTTTTTTTAAATTCTGTGTGTCAAACATGTTCATTCTGTGAGTAACAGCGGGAAAGTGACAAACATGAGTGAATTGTCACGATATTACTGAATTGGAGTGAATATGCTGCTATCTCTGTAAGGAAGCGAGCTAGAGCGCTGAAACTGTGGCTATACGCACTTTCATGAAAACACGCTTCTTTGAGGTTTTAAGCTCAGAACGTGAATCTGTGCATGTTTCTGGCCTGGATACTGCTTCAGATCACTTGGCAATGCATATATGGTATCGAATGGTCCTTTGTGCATGTATTGCCATTGGGAAGTGAATATAAGCTTCTGAAGTGAATATATGCACTTTTTAAAAACTTTCTTTTTTTTTAGTTCAGCGTGTCAAAAATGTTCATTCTGTGCGTAACTCAGAAGGAAAGTGACAAAAATGAGTGAATTGTCATTATATGACTGAATTGGAGTGAATTTGCTGCTATCTCTGTAAGGAAGCGAGCTAGAGCGCTGAAACTGAGGCTATACGCACTTTCATGAAAACACGCTTCTTTGAGGTTTTAAGCTCAGAACGTGAATCTGTGCATGTTTCTAGCCTGGGAATTGCTTCAGATCACTGTGCTATGCATATATGGTATCGATTTGTGCAATGTGCTAGTCTTGCCATAGGGAAGTGAATATAAGCTTCTGAATTTAAAATATTCACTTTTTAAAAAAATTTCTTTTTTTTTAGTTCTGTGTGTCAAAAATGTTCATTCTGTGAGTAACAGTGGGAAAGTGAGAAACATGAGTGAATTGTCACGATATGACTGAATTGGAGTAAATTTGCTGCTATCTCCGCCAGGAAGCGAGCTAGAGCCCTGAAACTGTGGCTATACGCACTTTCATGAAAACACGCTTCTTTGAGGTTTTAAGCTCAGAACGTGAATCTGTGCATGTTTCTGGCCTGGGAACTGCTTCAGATCACTGTGGAATGCATATAATGTATCAATTGGTGCAATGTGTTTGTCTTGTCATAGGGAAGTGAATATAAGCTTCTGAAGTGAAAATATCCACTTTTTAAAAAACTTTCTTTTTTTTTAGTTCTGTGTGTCAAAAATGTTCATTCTGTGAGAAACAGTGGAAAAGTAACAGTCATGAGTGAATTGTCACGATATGACTGAATTGGAGTAAATTTGCTGCTATCTCCGCCAGGAAGCGAGCTAGAGCCCTGAAACTGTGGCTATACGCACTTTCATGAAAACACGCTTCTTTGAGGTTTTAAGCTCAGAACGTGAATCTGTGCATGTTTCTGGCCTGGGAACTGCTTCAGATCACTGTGGAATGCATATAATGTATCAATTGGTGCAATGTGTTTGTCTTGTCATAGGGAAGTGAATATAAGCTTCTGAAGTGAAAATATCCACTTTTTAAAAAACTTTCTTTTTTTTTAGTTGTGTGTGTCAAAAATGTTCATTCTGTGAGAAACAGTGGAAAAGTAACAGTCATGAGTGAATTGTCACGATATGACTGAATTGGAGTAAATTTGCTGCTATCTCCGCCAGGAAGCGAGCTAGAGCCCTGAAACTGTGGCTATACGCACTTTCATGAAAACACGCTTCTTTGAGGTTTTAAGCTCAGAACGTGAATCTGTGCATGTTTCTAGCCTGGGAATTGCTTCAGATCACTGTGCTATGCATATATGGTATCGATTTGTGCAATGTGCATGTCTTGCCATAGGGAAGTGAATATAAGCTTCTGAATTTAAAATATTCACTTTTTAAAAAACTTTCTTTTTTTTTAGTTCTGTGTGTCAAAAATGTTCATTCTGTGAGTAACAGTGGGAAAGTGAGAAACATGAGTGAATTGTCACGATATGACTGAATTGGAGTAAATTTGCTGCTATCTCCGCCAGGAAGCGAGCTAGAGCCCTGAAACTGTGGCTAAACGCACTTTCATGAAAACACGCTTCTTTGAGGTTTTAAGCTCAGAACGTGAATCTGTGCATGTTTCTGGCCTGGGAACTGCTTCAGATCACTGTGGAATGCATATAATGTATCAATTGGTGCAATGTGTTTGTCTTGTCATAGGGAAGTGAATATAAGCTTCTGAAGTGAAAATATCCACTTTTTAAAAAACTTTCTTTTTTTTTAGTTCTGTGTGTCAAAAATGTTCATTCTGTGAGTAACAGTGTGAAAGTGACAAACATGAGTGAATTGTCACGATATGACTGAATTGGAGTAAATTTGCTGCTATCACCGCCAGGAAGCGAGCTAGAGCCCTGAAACTGTGGCTATACGCACTTTCATGAAAACACGCTTCTTTGAGGTTTTAAGCTCAGAACGTGAATCTGTGCATGTTTCTGGCCTGGGAACTGCTTCAGATCACTGTGGAAATCATATATGGTATCGAATGGTCCTTTGTGCGTGTATTGCCATTGGGAAGTGAATATAAGCTTCTGAAGTGAATATATCCACTTTTTAAAAAACTTTTTTTTTTAGTTCTGTGTGTCAAAAATGTTCATTCTGTGAGTAACAGTGTGATAGTGACAAACATGAGTGAATTGTCACGATATGACTGAATTGGAGTAAATTTGCTGCTATCTCCGCCAGGAAGCGAGCTAGAGCCCTGAAACTGTGGCTATACGCACTTTCATGAAAACACGCTTCTTTGAGGTTTTAAGCTCAGAACGTGAATCTGTGCATGTTTCTGGCCTGGGAACTGCTTCAGATCATTGGGCAATGCATATGTGGTATCGAATGGTCCTTTGTGCATGTATTGCCATTGGGAAGTGAATATAAGCTTCTGAAGTGAATATATGCACTTTTTAAAAAAACTTCTTTTTTTTTAGTTCAGCGTGTCGAAAATGTTCATTCTGTGCGTAACTCAGTAGGAAAGTGACAAACATGAGTGAATTGTCATGATATGACTGAATTGGAGTGAATTTGCTGCTATCTCTGTAAGGAAGCGAGCTAGAGCGCTGAAACTGTGGCTATATGCACTTTCATGAAAACACGCTTCTTTGAGGTTTTAAGCTTGGATCGTGAATCTGTGCATGCTTCTGGCCTGGGAACTGCTTCAGATCACTGTGGAATGCATATGTGGTATTGATTGGTGCACTGGGCATGTATTGCCATTGGGAAGTGAACACAAGCTTCTGAAGTGAAAATATCTACTTTTTATAAAACTTTCTCTTTTTTTAGTTCTGTGTGTCAAAAATGTTCATTCTGTGAGTAACAGTGGGAAAGTAACAATCATGAGTGAATTGTCAGGATATGACTGAATTGGACTAAATTTGATGCTATCTCTGCCAGGAAGCGAGCTAGAGCGCTGAAACTGTGGCTATAAGCACTTTCATTAAAACACACTTCTTTGAGGTTTTAAGCTCAGAACGTGAATCTGTGCATGTTTCTGGCTTGGGAACTGCTTCAGATCACTTTGCAATGCATATGTGCTATTGATTGGTCCTTTGAGCATGTATTGCCTTTGGGAAGTGAACACAAGCTTTTGAAGTGAAAATATCTACTTTTTATAAAACTTTCTTTTTTTTTAAATTCTGTGTGTCAAAAATGTTCATTCTGTGAGTAACAGCGGGAAAGTGACAAACATGAGTGAATTGTCACGATATTACTGAATTGGAGTTAATATGCTGCTATCTCTGTAAGGAAGCGAGCTAGAGCGCTGAAACTGTGGCTATACGCACTTTCATGAAAACACGCTTCTTTGAGGTTTTAAGCTCAGAACGTGAATCTGTGCATGTTTCTGGCCTGGATACTGCTTCAGATCACTGGGCAATGCATATATGGTATCGAATGGTCCTTTGTGCATGTATTGCCATTGGGAAGTGAATATAAGCTTCTGAAGTGAATATATGCACTTTTTAAAAACTTTCTTTTTTTTTAGTTCAGCGTGTCAAAAATGTTCATTCTGTGCGTAACTCAGAAGGAAAGTGACAAAAATGAGTGAATTGTCATTATATGACTGAATTGGAGTGAATTTGCTGCTATCTCTGTTAGGAAGCGAGCTAGAGCGCTGAAACTGAGGCTATACGCACTTTCATGAAAACACTCTTCTTTGAGGTTTGAAGCTCAGAACGTGAATCTGTGCATGTTTCTAGCCTGGGAATTGCTTCAGATCACTGTGCTATGCATATATGGTATCGATTTGTGCAATGTGCTAGTCTTGCCATAGGGAAGTGAATATAAGCTTCTGAATTTAAAATATTCACTTTTTAAAAAAATTTCTTTTTTTTTAGTTCTGTGTGTCAAAAATGTTCATTCTGTGAGTAACAGTGGGAAAGTGAGAAACATGAGTGAATTGTCACGATATGACTGAATTGGAGTAAATTTGCTGCTATCTCCGCCAGGAAGCGAGCTAGAGCCCTGAAACTGTGGCTATACGCACTTTCATGAAAACACGCTTCTTTGAGGTTTTAAGCTCAGAACGTGAATCTGTGCATGTTTCTGGCCTGGGAACTGCTTCAGATCACTGTGGAATGCATATAATGTATCAATTGGTGCAATGTGTTTGTCTTGTCATAGGGAAGTGAATATAAGCTTCTGAAGTGAAAATATCCACTTTTTAAAAAACTTTCTTTTTTTTTAGTTCTGTGCGCAAAAATGTTCATTCTGTGAGAAACATTGGAAAAGTAACAGTCATGAGTGAATTGTCACGATATGACTGAATTGGAGTAAATTTGCTGCTATCTCCGCCAGGAAGCGAGCTAGAGCCCTGAAACTGTGGCTATACGCACTTTCATGAAAACACGCTTCTTTGAGGTTTTAAGCTCAGAACGTGAATCTGTGCATGTTTCTAGCCTGGGAATTGCTTCAGATCACTGTGCTATGCATATATGGTATCGATTTGTGCAATGTGCATGTCTTGCCATAGGGAAGTGAATATAAGCTTCTGAATTTAAAATATTCACTTTTTAAAAAACTTTCTTTTTTTTTAGTTCTGTGTGTCAAAAATGTTCATTCTGTGAGTAACAGTGGGAAAGTGAGAAACATGAGTGAATTGTCACGATATGACTGAATTGGAGTAAATTTGCTGCTATCTCCGCCAGGAAGCGAGCTAGAGCCCTGAAACTGTGGCTAAACGCACTTTCATGAAAACACGCTTCTTTGAGGTTTTAAGCTCAGAACGTGAATCTGTGCATGTTTCTGGCCTGGGAACTGCTTCAGATCACTGTGGAATGCATATAATGTATCAATTGGTGCAATGTGTTTGTCTTGTCATAGGGAAGTGAATATAAGCTTCTGAAGTGAAAATATCCACTTTTTAAAAAACTTTCTTTTTTTTTAGTTCTGTGTGTCAAAAATGTTCATTCTGTGAGTAACAGTGTGAAAGTGACAAACATGAGTGAATTGTCACGATATGACTGAATTGGAGTAAATTTGCTGCTATCACCGCCAGGAAGCGAGCTAGAGCCCTGAAACTGTGGCTATACGCACTTTCATGAAAACACGCTTCTTTGAGGTTTTAAGCTCAGAACGTGAATCTGTGCATGTTTCTGGCCTGGGAACTGCTTCAGATCACTGTGGAAATCATATATGGTATCGAATGGTCCTTTGTGCGTGTATTGCCATTGGGAAGTGAATATAAGCTTCTGAAGTGAATATATCCACTTTTTAAAAAACTTTTTTTTTTAGTTCTGTGTGTCAAAAATGTTCATTCTGTGAGTAACAGTGTGATAGTGACAAACATGAGTGAATTGTCACGATATGACTGAATTGGAGTAAATTTGCTGCTATCTCCGCCAGGAAGCGAGCTAGAGCCCTGAAACTGTGGCTATACGCACTTTCATGAAAACACGCTTCTTTGAGGTTTTAAGCTCAGAACGTGAATCTGTGCATGTTTCTGGCCTGGGAACTGCTTCAGATCATTGGGCAATGCATATGTGGTATCGAATGGTCCTTTGTGCATGTATTGCCATTGGGAAGTGAATATAAGCTTCTGAAGTGAATATATGCACTTTTTAAAAAAACTTCTTTTTTTTTAGTTCAGCGTGTCGAAAATGTTCATTCTGTGCGTAACTCAGTAGGAAAGTGACAAACATGAGTGAATTGTCATGATATGACTGAATTGGAGTGAATTTGCTGCTATCTCTGTAAGGAAGCGAGCTAGAGCGCTGAAACTGTGGCTATATGCACTTTCATGAAAACACGCTTCTTTGAGGTTTTAAGCTTGGATCGTGAATCTGTGCATGCTTCTGGCCTGGGAACTGCTTCAGATCACTGTGGAATGCATATGTGGTATTGATTGGTGCACTGGGCATGTATTGCCATTGGGAAGTGAACACAAGCTTCTGAAGTGAAAATATCTACTTTTTATAAAACTTTCTCTTTTTTTAGTTCTGTGTGTCAAAAATGTTCATTCTGTGAGTAACAGTGGGAAAGTAACAATCATGAGTGAATTGTCAGGATATGACTGAATTGGACTAAATTTGATGCTATCTCTGCCAGGAAGCGAGCTAGAGCGCTGAAACTGTGGCTATAAGCACTTTCATTAAAACACACTTCTTTGAGGTTTTAAGCTCAGAACGTGAATCTGTGCATGTTTCTGGCTTGGGAACTGCTTCAGATCACTTTGCAATGCATATGTGCTATTGATTGGTCCTTTGAGCATGTATTGCCTTTGGGAAGTGAACACAAGCTTTTGAAGTGAAAATATCTACTTTTTATAAAACTTTCTTTTTTTTTAAATTCTGTGTGTCAAAAATGTTCATTCTGTGAGTAACAGCGGGAAAGTGACAAACATGAGTGAATTGTCACGATATTACTGAATTGGAGTTAATATGCTGCTATCTCTGTAAGGAAGCGAGCTAGAGCGCTGAAACTGTGGCTATACGCACTTTCATGAAAACACGCTTCTTTGAGGTTTTAAGCTCAGAACGTGAATCTGTGCATGTTTCTGGCCTGGATACTGCTTCAGATCACTGGGCAATGCATATATGGTATCGAATGGTCCTTTGTGCATGTATTGCCATTGGGAAGTGAATATAAGCTTCTGAAGTGAATATATGCACTTTTTAAAAACTTTCTTTTTTTTTAGTTCAGCGTGTCAAAAATGTTCATTCTGTGCGTAACTCAGAAGGAAAGTGACAAAAATGAGTGAATTGTCATTATATGACTGAATTGGAGTGAATTTGCTGCTATCTCTGTTAGGAAGCGAGCTAGAGCGCTGAAACTGAGGCTATACGCACTTTCATGAAAACACTCTTCTTTGAGGTTTGAAGCTCAGAACGTGAATCTGTGCATGTTTCTAGCCTGGGAATTGCTTCAGATCACTGTGCTATGCATATATGGTATCGATTTGTGCAATGTGCTAGTCTTGCCATAGGGAAGTGAATATAAGCTTCTGAATTTAAAATATTCACTTTTTAAAAAAATTTCTTTTTTTTTAGTTCTGTGTGTCAAAAATGTTCATTCTGTGAGTAACAGTGGGAAAGTGAGAAACATGAGTGAATTGTCACGATATGACTGAATTGGAGTAAATTTGCTGCTATCTCCGCCAGGAAGCGAGCTAGAGCCCTGAAACTGTGGCTATACGCACTTTCATGAAAACACGCTTCTTTGAGGTTTTAAGCTCAGAACGTGAATCTGTGCATGTTTCTGGCCTGGGAACTGCTTCAGATCACTGTGGAATGCATATAATGTATCAATTGGTGCAATGTGTTTGTCTTGTCATAGGGAAGTGAATATAAGCTTCTGAAGTGAAAATATCCACTTTTTAAAAAACTTTCTTTTTTTTTAGTTCTGTGCGCAAAAATGTTCATTCTGTGAGAAACATTGGAAAAGTAACAGTCATGAGTGAATTGTCACGATATGACTGAATTGGAGTAAATTTGCTGCTATCTCCGCCAGGAAGCGAGCTAGAGCCCTGAAACTGTGGCTATACGCACTTTCATGAAAACACGCTTCTTTTGAGGTTTTAAGCTCAGAACGTGAATCTGTGCATGTTTCTGGCCTGGGAACTGCTTCAGATCACTGTGGAATGCATATAATGTATCAATTGGTGCAATGTGTTTGTCTTGTCATAGGGAAGTGAATATAAGCTTCTGAAGTGAAAATATCCACTTTTTAAAAAACTTTCTTTTTTTTTAGTTCTGTGTGTCAAAAATGTTCATTCTGTGAGAAACAGTGGAAAAGTAACAGTCATGAGTGAATTGTCACGATATGACTGAATTGGAGTAAATTTGCTGCTATCTCCGCCAGGAAGCGAGCTAGAGCCCTGAAACTGTGGCTATACGCACTTTCATGAAAACACGCTTCTTTGAGGTTTTAAGCTCAGAACGTGAATCTGTGCATGTTTCTGGCCTGGGAACTGCTTCAGATCACTGGGCAATGCATATATGGTATCGAATGGTCCTTTGTGCATGTATTGCAATTGGGAAGTGAATATAAGCTTCTGAAGTGAATATATGCACTTTTTAAAAAAACTTCTTTTTTTTTAGTTCAGCGTGTCAAAAATGTTCATTCTGTGCGTAACTCAGAAGGAAAGTGACAAAAATGAGTGAATTGTCATTATATGACTGAATTGGAGTGAATTTGCTGCTATCTCTGTTAGGAAGCGAGCTAGAGCGCTGAAACTGAGGCTATACGCACTTTCATGAAAACACTCTTCTTTGAGGTTTGAAGCTCAGAACGTGAATCTGTGCATGTTTCTAGCCTGGGAATTGCTTCAGATCACTGTGCTATGCATATATGGTATCGATTTGTGCAATGTGCTAGTCTTGCCATAGGGAAGTGAATATAAGCTTCTGAATTTAAAATATTCACTTTTTAAAAAAATTTCTTTTTTTTTAGTTCTGTGTGTCAAAAATGTTCATTCTGTGAGTAACAGTGGGAAAGTAACAATCATGAGTGAATTGTCAGGATATGACTGAATTGGACTAAATTTGATGCTATCTCTGCCAGGAAGCGAGCTAGAGCGCTGAAACTGTGGCTATAAGCACTTTCATTAAAACACACTTCTTTGAGGTTTTAAGCTCAGAACGTGAATCTGTGCATGTTTCTGGCTTGGGAACTGCTTCAGATCACTTTGCAATGCATATGTGCTATTGATTGGTCCTTTGAGCATGTATTGCCTTTGGGAAGTGAACACAAGCTTTTGAAGTGAAAATATCTACTTTTTATAAAACTTTCTTTTTTTTTAAATTCTGTGTGTCAAAAATGTTCATTCTGTGAGTAACAGCGGGAAAGTGACAAACATGAGTGAATTGTCACGATATTACTGAATTGGAGTTAATATGCTGCTATCTCTGTAAGGAAGCGAGCTAGAGCGCTGAAACTGTGGCTATACGCACTTTCATGAAAACACGCTTCTTTGAGGTTTTAAGCTCAGAACGTGAATCTGTGCATGTTTCTGGCCTGGATACTGCTTCAGATCACTGGGCAATGCATATATGGTATCGAATGGTCCTTTGTGCATGTATTGCCATTGGGAAGTGAATATAAGCTTCTGAAGTGAATATATGCACTTTTTAAAAACTTTCTTTTTTTTTAGTTCAGCGTGTCAAAAATGTTCATTCTGTGCGTAACTCAGAAGGAAAGTGACAAAAATGAGTGAATTGTCATTATATGACTGAATTGGAGTGAATTTGCTGCTATCTCTGTTAGGAAGCGAGCTAGAGCGCTGAAACTGAGGCTATACGCACTTTCATGAAAACACTCTTCTTTGAGGTTTGAAGCTCAGAACGTGAATCTGTGCATGTTTCTAGCCTGGGAATTGCTTCAGATCACTGTGCTATGCATATATGGTATCGATTTGTGCAATGTGCTAGTCTTGCCATAGGGAAGTGAATATAAGCTTCTGAATTTAAAATATTCACTTTTTAAAAAAATTTCTTTTTTTTTAGTTCTGTGTGTCAAAAATGTTCATTCTGTGAGTAACAGTGGGAAAGTGAGAAACATGAGTGAATTGTCACGATATGACTGAATTGGAGTAAATTTGCTGCTATCTCCGCCAGGAAGCGAGCTAGAGCCCTGAAACTGTGGCTATACGCACTTTCATGAAAACACGCTTCTTTGAGGTTTTAAGCTCAGAACGTGAATCTGTGCATGTTTCTGGCCTGGGAACTGCTTCAGATCACTGTGGAATGCATATAATGTATCAATTGGTGCAATGTGTTTGTCTTGTCATAGGGAAGTGAATATAAGCTTCTGAAGTGAAAATATCCACTTTTTAAAAAACTTTCTTTTTTTTTAGTTCTGTGCGCAAAAATGTTCATTCTGTGAGAAACATTGGAAAAGTAACAGTCATGAGTGAATTGTCACGATATGACTGAATTGGAGTAAATTTGCTGCTATCTCCGCCAGGAAGCGAGCTAGAGCCCTGAAACTGTGGCTATACGCACTTTCATGAAAACACGCTTCTTTGAGGTTTTAAGCTCAGAACGTGAATCTGTGCATGTTTCTAGCCTGGGAATTGCTTCAGATCACTGTGCTATGCATATATGGTATCGATTTGTGCAATGTGCATGTCTTGCCATAGGGAAGTGAATATAAGCTTCTGAATTTAAAATATTCACTTTTTAAAAAACTTTCTTTTTTTTTAGTTCTGTGTGTCAAAAATGTTCATTCTGTGAGTAACAGTGGGAAAGTGAGAAACATGAGTGAATTGTCACGATATGACTGAATTGGAGTAAATTTGCTGCTATCTCCGCCAGGAAGCGAGCTAGAGCCCTGAAACTGTGGCTAAACGCACTTTCATGAAAACACGCTTCTTTGAGGTTTTAAGCTCAGAACGTGAATCTGTGCATGTTTCTGGCCTGGGAACTGCTTCAGATCACTGTGGAATGCATATAATGTATCAATTGGTGCAATGTGTTTGTCTTGTCATAGGGAAGTGAATATAAGCTTCTGAAGTGAAAATATCCACTTTTTAAAAAACTTTCTTTTTTTTTAGTTCTGTGTGTCAAAAATGTTCATTCTGTGAGTAACAGTGTGAAAGTGACAAACATGAGTGAATTGTCACGATATGACTGAATTGGAGTAAATTTGCTGCTATCACCGCCAGGAAGCGAGCTAGAGCCCTGAAACTGTGGCTATACGCACTTTCATGAAAACACGCTTCTTTGAGGTTTTAAGCTCAGAACGTGAATCTGTGCATGTTTCTGGCCTGGGAACTGCTTCAGATCACTGTGGAAATCATATATGGTATCGAATGGTCCTTTGTGCGTGTATTGCCATTGGGAAGTGAATATAAGCTTCTGAAGTGAATATATCCACTTTTTAAAAAACTTTTTTTTTTAGTTCTGTGTGTCAAAAATGTTCATTCTGTGAGTAACAGTGTGATAGTGACAAACATGAGTGAATTGTCACGATATGACTGAATTGGAGTAAATTTGCTGCTATCTCCGCCAGGAAGCGAGCTAGAGCCCTGAAACTGTGGCTATACGCACTTTCATGAAAACACGCTTCTTTGAGGTTTTAAGCTCAGAACGTGAATCTGTGCATGTTTCTGGCCTGGGAACTGCTTCAGATCATTGGGCAATGCATATGTGGTATCGAATGGTCCTTTGTGCATGTATTGCCATTGGGAAGTGAATATAAGCTTCTGAAGTGAATATATGCACTTTTTAAAAAAACTTCTTTTTTTTTAGTTCAGCGTGTCGAAAATGTTCATTCTGTGCGTAACTCAGTAGGAAAGTGACAAACATGAGTGAATTGTCATGATATGACTGAATTGGAGTGAATTTGCTGCTATCTCTGTAAGGAAGCGAGCTAGAGCGCTGAAACTGTGGCTATATGCACTTTCATGAAAACACGCTTCTTTGAGGTTTTAAGCTTGGATCGTGAATCTGTGCATGCTTCTGGCCTGGGAACTGCTTCAGATCACTGTGGAATGCATATGTGGTATTGATTGGTGCACTGGGCATGTATTGCCATTGGGAAGTGAACACAAGCTTCTGAAGTGAAAATATCTACTTTTTATAAAACTTTCTCTTTTTTTAGTTCTGTGTGTCAAAAATGTTCATTCTGTGAGTAACAGTGGGAAAGTAACAATCATGAGTGAATTGTCAGGATATGACTGAATTGGACTAAATTTGATGCTATCTCTGCCAGGAAGCGAGCTAGAGCGCTGAAACTGTGGCTATAAGCACTTTCATTAAAACACACTTCTTTGAGGTTTTAAGCTCAGAACGTGAATCTGTGCATGTTTCTGGCTTGGGAACTGCTTCAGATCACTTTGCAATGCATATGTGCTATTGATTGGTCCTTTGAGCATGTATTGCCTTTGGGAAGTGAACACAAGCTTTTGAAGTGAAAATATCTACTTTTTATAAAACTTTCTTTTTTTTTAAATTCTGTGTGTCAAAAATGTTCATTCTGTGAGTAACAGCGGGAAAGTGACAAACATGAGTGAATTGTCACGATATTACTGAATTGGAGTTAATATGCTGCTATCTCTGTAAGGAAGCGAGCTAGAGCGCTGAAACTGTGGCTATACGCACTTTCATGAAAACACGCTTCTTTGAGGTTTTAAGCTCAGAACGTGAATCTGTGCATGTTTCTGGCCTGGATACTGCTTCAGATCACTGGGCAATGCATATATGGTATCGAATGGTCCTTTGTGCATGTATTGCCATTGGGAAGTGAATATAAGCTTCTGAAGTGAATATATGCACTTTTTAAAAACTTTCTTTTTTTTTAGTTCAGCGTGTCAAAAATGTTCATTCTGTGCGTAACTCAGAAGGAAAGTGACAAAAATGAGTGAATTGTCATTATATGACTGAATTGGAGTGAATTTGCTGCTATCTCTGTTAGGAAGCGAGCTAGAGCGCTGAAACTGAGGCTATACGCACTTTCATGAAAACACTCTTCTTTGAGGTTTGAAGCTCAGAACGTGAATCTGTGCATGTTTCTAGCCTGGGAATTGCTTCAGATCACTGTGCTATGCATATATGGTATCGATTTGTGCAATGTGCTAGTCTTGCCATAGGGAAGTGAATATAAGCTTCTGAATTTAAAATATTCACTTTTTAAAAAAATTTCTTTTTTTTTAGTTCTGTGTGTCAAAAATGTTCATTCTGTGAGTAACAGTGGGAAAGTGAGAAACATGAGTGAATTGTCACGATATGACTGAATTGGAGTAAATTTGCTGCTATCTCCGCCAGGAAGCGAGCTAGAGCCCTGAAACTGTGGCTATACGCACTTTCATGAAAACACGCTTCTTTGAGGTTTTAAGCTCAGAACGTGAATCTGTGCATGTTTCTGGCCTGGGAACTGCTTCAGATCACTGTGGAATGCATATAATGTATCAATTGGTGCAATGTGTTTGTCTTGTCATAGGGAAGTGAATATAAGCTTCTGAAGTGAAAATATCCACTTTTTAAAAAACTTTCTTTTTTTTTAGTTCTGTGCGCAAAAATGTTCATTCTGTGAGAAACATTGGAAAAGTAACAGTCATGAGTGAATTGTCACGATATGACTGAATTGGAGTAAATTTGCTGCTATCTCCGCCAGGAAGCGAGCTAGAGCCCTGAAACTGTGGCTATACGCACTTTCATGAAAACACGCTTCTTTTGAGGTTTTAAGCTCAGAACGTGAATCTGTGCATGTTTCTGGCCTGGGAACTGCTTCAGATCACTGTGGAATGCATATAATGTATCAATTGGTGCAATGTGTTTGTCTTGTCATAGGGAAGTGAATATAAGCTTCTGAAGTGAAAATATCCACTTTTTAAAAAACTTTCTTTTTTTTTAGTTCTGTGTGTCAAAAATGTTCATTCTGTGAGAAACAGTGGAAAAGTAACAGTCATGAGTGAATTGTCACGATATGACTGAATTGGAGTAAATTTGCTGCTATCTCCGCCAGGAAGCGAGCTAGAGCCCTGAAACTGTGGCTATACGCACTTTCATGAAAACACGCTTCTTTGAGGTTTTAAGCTCAGAACGTGAATCTGTGCATGTTTCTGGCCTGGGAACTGCTTCAGATCACTGGGCAATGCATATATGGTATCGAATGGTCCTTTGTGCATGTATTGCAATTGGGAAGTGAATATAAGCTTCTGAAGTGAATATATGCACTTTTTAAAAAAACTTCTTTTTTTTTAGTTCAGCGTGTCAAAAATGTTCATTCTGTGCGTAACTCAGAAGGAAAGTGACAAAAATGAGTGAATTGTCATTATATGACTGAATTGGAGTGAATTTGCTGCTATCTCTGTTAGGAAGCGAGCTAGAGCGCTGAAACTGAGGCTATACGCACTTTCATGAAAACACTCTTCTTTGAGGTTTGAAGCTCAGAACGTGAATCTGTGCATGTTTCTAGCCTGGGAATTGCTTCAGATCACTGTGCTATGCATATATGGTATCGATTTGTGCAATGTGCTAGTCTTGCCATAGGGAAGTGAATATAAGCTTCTGAATTTAAAATATTCACTTTTTAAAAAAATTTCTTTTTTTTTAGTTCTGTGTGTCAAAAATGTTCATTCTGTGAGTAACAGTGGGAAAGTGAGAAACATGAGTGAATTGTCACGATATGACTGAATTGGAGTAAATTTGCTGCTATCTCCGCCAGGAAGCGAGCTAGAGCCCTGAAACTGTGGCTATACGCACTTTCATGAAAACACGCTTCTTTGAGGTTTTAAGCTCAGAACGTGAATCTGTGCATGTTTCTGGCCTGGGAACTGCTTCAGATCACTGTGGAATGCATATAATGTATCAATTGGTGCAATGTGTTTGTCTTGTCATAGGGAAGTGAATATAAGCTTCTGAAGTGAAAATATCCACTTTTTAAAAAACTTTCTTTTTTTTTAGTTCTGTGTGTCAAAAATGTTCATTCTGTGAGAAACATTGGAAAAGTAACAGTCATGAGTGAATTGTCACGATATGACTGAATTGGAGTAAATTTGCTGCTATCTCCGCCAGGAAGCGAGCTAGAGCCCTGAAACTGTGGCTATACGCACTTTCATGAAAACACGCTTCTTTTGAGGTTTTAAGCTCAGAACGTGAATCTGTGCATGTTTCTGGCCTGGGAACTGCTTCAGATCACTGTGGAATGCATATAATGTATCAATTGGTGCAATGTGTTTGTCTTGTCATAGGGAAGTGAATATAAGCTTCTGAAGTGAAAATATCCACTTTTTAAAAAACTTTCTTTTTTTTTAGTTCTGTGTGTCAAAAATGTTCATTCTGTGAGAAACAGTGGAAAAGTAACAGTCATGAGTGAATTGTCACGATATGACTGAATTGGAGTAAATTTGCTGCTATCTCCGCCAGGAAGCGAGCTAGAGCCCTGAAACTGTGGCTATACGCACTTTCATGAAAACACGCTTCTTTGAGGTTTTAAGCTTGGATCGTGAATCTGTGCATGCTTCTGGCCTGGGAACTGCTTCAGATCACTGTGGAATGCATATGTGTTATTGATTGGTGCACTGGGCATGTATTGCCATTGGGAAGTGAACACAAGCTTCTGAAGTGAAAATATCTACTTTTTATAAAACTTTCTATTTTTTTAGTTCTGTGTGTCAAAAATGTTCATTCTGTGAGTAACAGTGGGAAAGTAACAATCATGAGTGAATTGTCAGGATATGACTGAATTGGACTAAATTTGATGCTATCTCTGCCAGGAAGCGAGCTAGAGCGCTGAAACTGTGGCTATAAGCACTTTCATTTAAACACACTTCTTTGAGGTTTTAAGCTCAGAACGTGAATCTGTGCATGTTTCTGGCTTGGGAACTGCTTCAGATCACTTTGCAATGCATATGTGCTATTGACTGGTCCTTTGAGCATGTATTGCCTTTGGGAAGTGAACACAAGCTTTTGAAGTGAAAATATCTACTTTTTATAAAACTTTCTTTTTTTTTTAATTCTGTGTGTCAAAAATGTTCATTCTGTGCGTAACTCAGAAGGAAAGTGACAAAAATGAGTGAATTGTCATTATATGACTGAATTGGAGTGAATTTGCTGCTATCTCTGTAAGGAAGCGAGCTAGAGCGCTGAAACTGTGGCTATATGCACTTTCATGAAAACACGCTTCTTTGAGGTTTTAAGCTTGGATCGTGAATCTGTGTATGCTTCTGGCCTGGGAACTGCTTCAGATCACTGTGGAATGCATATGTGGTATTGATTGGTGCACTGGGCATTTATTGCCATTGGGAAGTGAACACAAGCTTCTGAAGTGAAAATATCTACTTTTTATAAAACTTTCTCTTTTTTTAGTTCTGTGTGTCAAAAATGTTCATTCTGTGAGTAACAGTGGGAAAGTAACAATCATGAGTGAATTGTCAGGATATGACTGAATTGGACTAAATTTGATGTTATCTCTGCCAGGAAGCGAGCTAGAGCGCTGAAACTGTGGTTATATGCACTTTCATGAAAACACGCTTCTTTGAGGTTTTAAGCTCAGAACGTGAATCTGTGCATGTTTCTGGCCTAGGAGCTGCTTCACATCAATGTGGAAATCATATATGGTATCGAATGGTCCTTTGTGCGTGTATTGCCATTGGGAAGTGAATATAAGCTTCTGAAGTGAATATATCCACTTTTTAAAAAACTTTTTTTTTTAGTTCTGTGTGTCAAAAATGTTCATTCTGTGAGTAACAGTGTGATAGTGACAAACATGAGTGAATTGTCACGATATGACTGAATTGCAGTAAATTTGCTGCTATCTCCGCCAGGAAGCGAGCTCGAGCGCTGAAACTGAGGCTATACGCACTTTCATGAAAACACGCTTCTTTGAGGTTTTAAGCTCAGAACGTGAATCTGTGCATGTTTCTGGCCTGGGAACTGCTTTAGATCACTGGGCAATGCATATATGGTATCGAATGGTCCTTTGTGCATGTATTGCAATTGGGAAGTGAATATAAGCTTCTGAAGTGAATATATGCACTTTTTAAAAAAACTTCATTTTTTTTAGTTCAGCGTGTCGAAAATGTTCATTCTGTGCGTAACTCAGTAGGAAAGTGACAAACATGAGTGAATTGTCATTATATGACTGAATTGGAGTGAATTTGCTGCTATCTCTGTAAGGAAGCGAGCTAGAGCGCTGAAACTGTGGCTATATGCACTTTCATGAAAACACGCTTCTTTGAGGTTTTAAGCTTGGATCGTGAATCTGTGCATTCTTCTGGCCTGGGAACTGCTTCAGATCACTGTGGAATGCATATGTGTTATTGATTGGTGCACTGGGCATGTATTGCCATTGGGAAGTGAACACAAGCTTCTGAAGTGAAAATATCTACTTTTTATAAAACTTTCTATTTTTTTAGTTCTGTGTGTCAAAAATGTTCATTCTGTGAGTAACAGTGGGAAAGTAATAATCATGAGTGAATTGTCAGGATATGACTGAATTGGACTAAATTTGATGCTATCTCTGCCAGGAAGCGAGCTAGAGCGCTGAAACTGTGGCTATAAGCACTCTCATTAAAACACACTTCTTTGAGGTTTTAAGCTCAGAACGTGAATCTGTGCATGTTTCTGGCTTGGGAACTGCTTCAGATCACTTTGCAATGCATATGTGCTATTGATTGGTCCTTTGAGCATGTATTGCCTTTGGGAAGTGAACACAAGCTTTTGAAGTGAAAATATCTACTTTTTATAAAACTTTCTTTTTTTTTAAATTCTGTGTGTCAAAAATGTTCATTCTGTGAGTAACAGCGGGAAAGTGACAAACATGAGTGAATTGTCACGATATTACTGAATTGGAGTTAATATGCTGCTATCTCTGTAAGGAAGCGAGCTAGAGCGCTGAAACTGTGGCTAAACGCACTTTCATGGAAACACGCTTCTTTGAGGTTTTAAGCTCAGAACGTGAATCTGTGCATGTTTCTGGCCTGGATACTGCTTCAGATCACTGGGCAATGCATATATGGTATCGAATGGTCCTTTGTGCATGTATTGCCATTGGGAAGTGAATACAAGCTTCTGAAGTGAATATATGCACTTTTTAAAAACTTTCTTTTTTTTTTAGTTCAGCGTGTCAAAAATGTTCATTCTGTGCGTAACTCAGAAGGAAAGTGACAAAAATGAGTGAATTGTCATTATATGACTGAATTGGAGTGAATTTGCTGCTATCTCTGTAAGGAAGCGAGCGAGAGCGCTGAAACTGAGGCTATACGCACTTTCATGAAAACACGCTTCTTTGAGCTTTTAAGCTCAGAACGTGAATCTGTGCATGTTTCTAGCCTGGGAATTGCTTCAGATCACTGTGCTATGCATAAATGGTATCGATTTGTGCAATGTGCATGTCTTGCCATAGGGAAGTGAATATAAGCTTCTGAATTTAAAATATTCACTTTTTAAAAAACTTTCTTTTTTTTTAGTTCTGTGTGTCAAAAATGTTCATTCTGTGAGTAACAGTGGGAAAGTGAGAAACATGAGTGAATTGTCACGATATGACTGAATTGGAGTAAATTTGCTGCTATCTCCGCCAGGAAGCGAGCTAGAGCCCTGAAACTGTGGCTATACGCACTTTCATGAAAACACGCTTCTTTGAGGTTTTAAGCTCAGAACGTGAATCTGTGCATGTTTCTGGCCTGGGAACTGCTTCAGATCACTGTGGAATGCATATAATGTATCAATTGGTGCAATGTGTTTGTCTTGTCATAGGGAAGTGAATATAAGCTTCTGAAGTGAAAATATCCACTTTTTAAAAAACTTTCTTTTTTTTAGTTCTGTGTGTCAAAAATGTTCATTCTGTGAGAAACAGTGGAAAAGTAACAGTCATGAGTGAATTGTCATTATATGACTGAATTGGAGTGAATTTGCAGCTATCTCTGTCAGGAAGCGAGCTAGAGCGCTGAAACTGTGGCTATATGCACTTTCATGAAAACACGCTTCTTTGAGGTTTTAAGCTTGGATCGTGAATCTGTGCATGCTTCTGGCCTGGGAACTGCTTCAGATCACTGTGGAATGCATATGTGTTATTGATTGGTGCACTGGGCATGTATTGCCATTGGGAAGTGAACACAAGCTTCTGAAGTGAAAATATCTACTTTTTATAAAACTTTCTATTTTTTTAGTTCTGTGTGTCAAAAATGTTCATTCTGTGAGTAACAGTGGGAAAGTAACAATCATGAGTGAATTGTCAGGATATGACTGAATTGGACTAAATTTGATGCTATCTCTGCCAGGAAGCGAGCTAGAGCGCTGAAACTGTGGTTATATGCACTTTCATGAAAACACGCTTCTTTGAGGTTTTAAGCTCAGAACGTGAATCTGTGCATGTTTCTGGCCTGGGAGCTGCTTCAGATCAATGTGGAAATCATATATGGTATCGAATGGTCCTTTGTGCGTGTATTGCCATTGGGTAGTGAATATAAGCTTCTGAAGTGAATATATCCACTTTTTAAAAAACTTTTTTTTTTAGTTCTGTGTGTCAAAAATGTTCATTCTGTGAGTAACAGTGTGATCGTGACAAACATGAGTGAATTGTCACGATATGACTGAATTGCAGTAAATTTGCTGCTATCTCCGCCAGGAAGCGAGCTAGAGCGCTGAAACTGTGGCTATACGCACTTTCATGAAAACGCGCTTCTTTGAGGTTTTAAGCTCAGAACGTGAATCTGTGCATGTTTCTGGCTTGGGAACTGCTTCAGATCACTTTGCAATGCATATGTGCTATTGATTGGTCCTTTGAGCATGTATTGCCTTTGGGAAGTGAACACAAGCTTTTGAAGTGAAAATATCTACTTTTTATCAAACTTTCTTTTTTTTTTAATTCTGTGTGTCAAAAATGTTCATTCTGTGAGTAACAGCGGGAAAGTGACAAACATGAGTGAATTGTCACGATATGACTGAATTGGAGTTAATATGCTGCTATCTCTGTAAGGAAGCGATCTAGAGCGCTGAAACTGTGGCTATACGCACTTTCATGAAAACACGCTTATTTGAGGTTTTAAGCTCAGAACGTGAATCTGTGCATGTTTCTGGCCTGGATACTGCTTCAGATCACTGGGCAATGCATATATGGTATCGAATGGTCCTTTGTGCATGTATTGCAATTGGGAAGTGAATATAAGCTTCTGAAGTGAATATATGCACTTTTTAAAAAAACTTCTTTTTTTTTAGTTCAGCGTGTCGAAAATGTTCATTCTGTGCGTAACTCAGTAGGAAAGTGACAAACATGAGTGAATTGTCATTATATGACTGAATTGGAGTGAATTTGCTGCTATCTCTGGAAGGAAGCGAGCTAGAGCGCTGAAACTGTGGCTATATGCACTTTCATGAAAACACGCTTCTTTGAGGTTTTAAGCTTGGATCGTGAATCTGTGCATGCTTCTGGCCTGGGAACTGCTTCAGATCACTGTGGAATGCATATGTGCTATTGATTGGTGCACTGGGCATGTATTGCCATTGGGAAGTGAACACAAGCTTCTGAAGTGAAAATATCTACTTTTTATAAAACTTTCTATTTTTTTAGTTCTGTGTGTCAAAAATGTTCATTCTGTGAGTAACAGTGGGAAAGTAACAATCATGAGTGAATTGTCAGGATATGACTGAATTGGACTAAATTTGATGCTATCTCTGCCAGGAAGCGAGCTAGAGCGCTGAAACTGTGGCTATAAGCACTTTCATTAAAACACACTTCTTTGAGGTTTTAAGCTCAGAACGTGAATCTGTGCATGTTTCTGGCTTGGGAACTGCTTCAGATCACTTTGCAATGCATATGTGCTATTGATTGGTCCTTTAAGCATGTATTGCCTTTGGGAAGTGAACACAAGCTTTTGAAGTGAAAATATCTACTTTTTATAAAACTTTCTTTTTTTTTAAATTCTGTGTGTCAAAAATGTTCATTCTGTGAGTAACAGCGGGAAAGTGACAAACATGAGTGAATTGTCACGATATGACTGAATTGGAGTTAATATGCTGCTATCTCTGTAACGAAGCGAGCAAGAGCGCTGAAACTGTGGCTATACGCACTTTCATGAAAACACGCTTCTTTGAGGTTTTAAGCTCAGAACGTGAATCTGTGCATGTTTCTGGCCTGGGTACTGCTTCAGATCACTGGGCAATGCATATATGGTATCGAATGGTCCTTTGTGCATGTATTGCCATTGGGAAGTGAATATAAGCTTCTGAAGTGAATATATGCACTTTTTAAAAACTTTCTTTTTTTTTTAGTTCAGCATGTCAAAAATGTTCATTCTGTGAGTAACAGTGTGATAGTGACAAACATGAGTAAATTGTCACGATATGACTGAATTGCAGTAAATTTGCTGCTATCTCCGCCAGGAAGCGAGCTAGAGCGATGAAACTGTGGCTATACGCACTTTCATGAAAACACGCTTCTTTGAGGTTTTAAGCTCGGAACGTGAATCTGTGCATGTTTCTGGCCTGGGAACTGCTTCAGATCACTGTGGAATGCATATATAGTATCAAATGGTGCAATGTGCTTGTCTTGTCATACGGAAGTGAATATAAGCTTCTGAAGTGAAAATATCCACTTTTTAAAAAACTTTCTTTTTTTTTAGTTCTGTGTGTCAAAAATGTTCATTCTGTGAGTAACAGTGGAAAAGTAACAGTCATGAGTGAATTGTCACGATATGACTGAATTGGAGTAAATTTGCTGCTATCTCCGCCAGGAAGCGAGCTAGAGCGCTGAAACTGTGGCTATACGCACTTTCATGAAAACACGCTTCTTTGAGGTTTTAAGCTCGGAACGTGACAGATCACTGTGGAATGCATATATAGTATCAATTGGTGCAATGTGCTTGTCTTGTCATAGGGAAGTGAATATAAGCTTCTGAAGTGAAAATATCTACTTTTTATAAAACTTTCTTTTTTTTTAAATTCTGTGTGTCAAAAATGTTCATTCTGTGAGTAACAGCGGGAAAGTGACAAACATGAGTGAATTGTCACGATATGACTGAATTGGAGTTAATATGCTGCTATCTCTGTAAGGAAGCGAGCTAGAGCGCTGAAACTGTGGCTATACGCACTTTCATGAAAACACGCTTATTTGAGGTTTTAAGCTCAGAACGTGAATCTGTGCATGTTTCTGGCCTGGATACTGCTTCAGATCACTGGGCAATGCATATATGGTATCGAATGGTCCTTTGTGCATGTATTGCAATTGGGAAGTGAATATAAGCTTCTGAAGTGAATATATGCACTTTTTAAAAAAACTTCTTTTTTTTTAGTTCAGCGTGTCGAAAATGTTCATTCTGTGCGTAACTCAGTAGGAAAGTGACAAACATGAGTGAATTGTCATTATATGACTGAATTGGAGTGAATTTGCTGCTATCTCTGGAAGGAAGCGAGCTAGAGCGCTGAAACTGTGGCTATATGCACTTTCATGAAAACACGCTTCTTTGAGGTTTTAAGCTTGGATCGTGAATCTGTGCATGTTTCTGGCCTGGGAACTGCTTCAGATCACTGTGGAATGCATATGTGTTATTGATTGGTGCACTGGGCATGTATTGCCATTGGGAAGTGAACACAAGCTTCTGAAGTGAAAATATCTACTTTTTATAAAACTTTCTATTTTTTTAGTTCTGTGTGTCAAAAATGTTCATTCTGTGAGTAACAGTGGGAAAGTAACAATCATGAGTGAATTGTCAGGATATGACTGAATTGGACTAAATTTGATGCTATCTCTGCCAGGAAGCGAGCTAGAGCGCTGAAACTGTGGCTATAAGCACTTTCATTAAAACACACTTCTTTGAGGTTTTAAGCTCAGAACGTGAATCTGTGCATGTTTCTGGCTTGGGAACTGCTTCAGATCACTTTGCAATGCATATGTGCTATTGATTGGTCCTTTAAGCATGTATTGCCTTTGGGAAGTGAACACAAGCTTTTGAAGTGAAAATATCTACTTTTTATAAAACTTTCTTTTTTTTTAAATTCTGTGTGTCAAAAATGTTCATTCTGTGAGTAACAGCGGGAAAGTGACAAACATGAGTGAATTGTCACGATATGACTGAATTGGAGTTAATATGCTGCTATCTCTGTAACGAAGCGAGCAAGAGCGCTGTAACTGTGGCTATACGCACTTTCATGAAAACACGCTTCTTTGAGGTTTTAAGCTCAGAACTTGAATCTGTGCATGTTTCTGGCCTGGGTACTGCTTCAGATCACTGGGCAATGCATATATGGTATCGAATGGTCCTTTGTGCATGTATTGCCATTGGGAAGTGAATATAAGCTTCTGAAGTGAATATATGCACTTTTTAAAAAATTTCTTTTTTTTTTAGTTCAGCATGTCAAAAATGTTCATTCTGTGAGTAACAGTGTGATAGTGACAAACATGAGTAAATTGTCACGATATGACTGAATTGCAGTAAATTTGCTGCTATCTCCGCCAGGAAGCGAGCTAGAGCGCTGAAACTGTGGCTATACGCACTTTCATGAAAACACGCTTCTTTGAGGTTTTAAGCTCAGAACGTGAATCTGTGCATGTTTCTGGCCTGGGAACTGCTTCAGATCACTGGGCAATGCATATATGGTATCGAATGGTCCTTTGTGCATGTATTGCAATTGGGAAGTGAATATAAGCTTCTGAAGTGAATATATGCACTTTTTAAAAAAACTTCTTTTTTTTTAGTTCAGCGTGTCGAAAATGTTCATTCTGTGCGTAACTCAGTAGGAAAGTGACAAACATGAGTGAATTGTCATTATATGACTGAATTGGAGTGAATTTGCTGCTATCTCTGTAAGGAAGCGAGCTAGAGCGCTGAAACTGTGGCTATACGCACTTTCATGAAAACACGCTTCTTTGAGGTTTTAAGCTCGGAACGTGAATCTGTGCATGTTTCTGGCCTGGGAACTGCTTCAGATCACTGTGGAATGCATATATAGTATCAAATGGTGCAATGTGCTTGTCTTGTCATACGGAAGTGAATATAAGCTTCTGAAGTGAAAATATCCACTTTTTAAAAAACTTTCTTTTTTTTTAGTTCTGTGTGTCAAAAATGTTCATTCTGTGAGTAACAGTGTGAAAGTGACAAACATGAGTGAATTGTCACGATATGACAGAATTGGAGTAAATTTGCTGCTATCTCCGCCAGGAAGCGATCTAGAGCGCTGTAACTGTGGCTATACGCACTTTCATGAAAACACGCTTCTTTGAGGTTTTAAGCTCAGAACGTGAATCTGTGCATGTTTCTGGCCTGGGAACTGCTTCAGATCACTGTGGAATGCATATATCGTATCAATTGGTGCAATGTGCTTGTCTTGTCATAGGGAAGTGAATATAAGCTTCTGAAGTGAAAATATCCACTTTTTAAAAAACTTTCTTTTTTTTTAGTTCTGTGTGTCAAAAATGTTCATTCTGTGAGTAACAGTGTGAAAGTGACAAACATGAGTGAATTGTCACGATATGACTGAATTGGAGTAAATTTGCTGCTATCTCCGCCAGGAAGCGAGCTAGAGCGCTGTAACTGTGGCTATACGCACTTTCATGAAAACACGCTTCTTTGAGGTTTTAAGCTCGGAACGTGAATCTGTGCATGTTTCTGGCCTGGGAACTGCTTCAGATCACTGTGGAAAGCATATATGGTATCGAATGGTCCTTTGTGCATGTATTGCCATTGGGAAGTGAATATAAGCTTCTGAAGTGAATATATCCACTTTTTAAAAAACTTTCTTTTTTTTTAGTTCTGTGTGTCAATCATGTTCATTCTGTGAGTAACAGTGGAAAAGTAACAGTCATGAGTGAATTGTCACGATATGACTGAATTGGAGTAAATTTGATGCTATCTCCGCCAGGAAGCGAGCTAGAGCGCTGAAACTGTGGCTATACGCACTTTCATGAAAACACGCTTCTTTGAGGTTTTAAGCTCGGAACGTGAATCTGTGCATGTTTCTGGCCTGGGAACTGCTTCAGATCACTGTGGAATGCATATATAGTATCAATTGGTGCAATGTGCTTGTCTTGTCATCGGGAAGTGAATATAAGCTTCTGAAGTGAAAATATCCACTTTTTAAAAAACTTTCTTTTTTTTTAATTCTGTGTGTTGTAATGTGAATATAGGCCACTAGATGGCAGTATTTATTTTTTTTTTGTTTAGCTCAGACTGGAGTCATGTATAGACATGTCCTGGACATGTCTGGGGCAAGTCTCAGAAAATTAAAAAAAAGAGGTCTAAATGTGGGTGGGGTCTGCAAAAGAGTATATAAGGAAAAGAATTGAGACAGTAAAGTAGTAGGAGAAATTGCAAGAAGATGACCAGACCTGCCATTCTGTTCAAGACCTGTGACGTTTCTTTTGTGGATTTCTTTGACTGTGTTTGAGCATTTTCTTCATCCAGGACATCACCAAGCCACCCCACTAAAAAGGGACTGTAATTATTTCTGTTTTTTCTTATTTATCAATCTTGGTCTTTAGTTGTAGGTTGTTATTAGTCTTTGTCTTCGTTAAAAATTAAATGTGTTTTAGTTGTTAAAACTGTGTTTGTCATCCCTTGCTGTTGCTGTTGTGTTATAAATGTAATAACAAATTGGGGCCATAACTAATTGGGGGCTCGTCCGGGATAGACCATTGTGTGAGTAATTTATTGAAAATCTAACATTCCAAATTGTGAAATTGTTTTTGTGAATTTTCCTAGATATATATTGACAACAGCAATGGATGATTTCTTGGCATCACCAACCGTAGGGGTTTTGAAGTCTTTTAAAAAGACAGACCTGCTAGAAATTTGCAGACAGTTGGAGCTGACAGAGGTAAAACCAGCCATGCGAAAAGCAAGACTGGCTAGAGAGATAGTTGAATATTACATTGATGAAAATGTGTTTGCACCGGGAGATCTGGAACAGTTTCCAGTGGAAAATCCAAATATAGAAATGGAACTTAAATTAAAAATGCTAGAGATTGAAAGGGAGGAAAGAGAAAAAGAAAGGGAGGAAAAAGAGAAAGAAAGGGAAGAAAGAGAAAAAGAAAGGGAGGAAAAAGAAAAACAAAGAGAATTTGAGAGGGAAGAAAAAGAAAAACAAAGGCAGTTTGAGTTAGAAAAATTAGCAAGAGAAGAAAAACAAAGAGAATTTGAGTTAGAAAAATTTGCAAGACAGAGAGATTTTGAATTAGAGAAATTCGATAGAGAAGAAAGACTCCAAATGGAGCAACTAAAAATAAAAATTGCAACTGAAAATAAATTTCGGGCTAGCCAGGAGGTAAAACTGGTGCCTCCATTTTCGGAAAAGGATGTTGACAACTATTTCCAATGTTTTGAAAAGGTAGCAAAGAGTTGCCAGTGGCCAAAGGAACACTGGCCTCTGATGTTGCAAACTGTCCTCAAGGGTAAAGCTCAACAAGCCTATTCGGCTTTGTCTGCAGATGATTCCTCTGATTATGAGGTTGTCAAAAAGGTTATTCTGAGAGCTTATGAGTTGGTTCCAGAGGCTTACCGACAGAAATTCAGAGGTCTGAAGAAATTTGAAAATCAGACTTATGTGGAATTTGCTAATGAGAAGAAAGTTTGCTTTGAGCGCTGGTGTACTTCTATGGAGGTCAAGGATGATTTCAACTCACTAAAAGAGATGGTGTTAGTTGAAGAATTCAAGAACTGTGTTAAAGATGATGTTAAGACCTACCTTAATGAGAGGCAAGCGCTGAATTTGCAATCGGCTGCCAAATTTGCAGATGAATATGTTCTCACTCATAAGTCCAAATTTCAGTCTAGCAGTAACAATAAATGGTCCCAATTTCAGAAAAAGGGTTATGGTGATACCCAAGATTCCTCACCCAAAGACAAAGACAAATCTGGTGATGGTGCTCAGAAATCCAGTAACAGGTCTGATCAAAGTGTGAAAGCTGACAGTGACAAAAGTGGTCTAGTTTGCAGTTATTGCAAGAAATCTGGTCATGTTACAACTAACTGTTGGTTCCTTAAAGCTAAGAAAGAAAAAGAAAAGGATACCAAACCAAATGCCTTTGTGAAAACAAGGTTAGAAACCCCTGTAGTAGATAACCAATCTGCTAAATTGCCTGCTTCTTGTGGGGCTAAAAAGCCTAATACAGCTGACTTTGTGAGGGAGGAATTTCTTCCATTTGTGTCAGAGGGATTTGTGGCTCTGAATGAGCATACTACTCCTGTCCCCATATATATCCTAAGGGATACCGGAGCTTCTCAGTCACTTTTGTTGATGGACTCCTTGGAGTTACGTGATGAGACCGCTTCAGGGGATTTCATACTTGTACAAGGTATTGAAGGGAGGACTGTATCTGTACCCCTGCGCTCTATATTCTTGAAGTCAGATTTAGTTACAGGACAGGTAAAGGTGGGACTTATGTCAAGTCTACCTATAAAGGGTGTTTCTCTGTTGCTAGGCAATGACCTGGCTGGGGGCAAAGTAGTTCCCCCTGTACATCTTACTTCACAGCCGAGCACTGAAAATGGGGATGAGGACCCATCTCTGTATCCTTCTTGCGCAGTGACTCGTGCTATGGCCAAGAAGGCTAAAGAAGATGATGTTGTGGTGCCGTCCAGTACCTTGAATAGTCAGGACTCAGGTGGTTCGCCTCATGACTCTGATTGGCCTATTATGGTTTCTCCGTTTGAGGACTTATCAGATACTTTTATCAGTTCTCTATTCAGCCAGCCGGATGGGTCTGGTGATTCTGATGTGTCTGGAGACTTGTCTCTGTCCAGAAAGCGGTTGATTGAGGAGCAAACTAATGATCCTGAAATTGGTGTACTAAAGAGGAGAGCCCTTCCTGAAAAAGAAATAGATGCAGTTCCAGTTGGGTATTATCTCAAGGATGGTGTGTTGATGCGGAAGTGGCGCCCTCCTGATATCCCTGCCAATGCAGATTGGGCAGTGGTCAGGCAAATTGTTGTTCCGAAGGTCTACAGGAATGAGATCTTAACAATGGCTCATAGTTTACCTTTAGGAGGTCATCTTGGTGTTAACAAGACTGTTGATAAGATCATGAAACACTTCTTTTGGCCTGGGCTTCGGAAAGACGTTTCCAACTTTTGCAAAACCTGTCACACTTGTCAGGTAGTTGGAAAACACCAGTTAGACCCACCTGTAGCTCCATTGCAGCCTATCCCAGCATTTGGGGAGCCATTCTCTAGGGTCATTGTTGATTGCGTTGGTCCATTACCCAAGACTAGATCTGGAAATCAGTATTTGTTGACAATCATGTGTGCATCTACCAGATTCCCCGAAGCCATACCTCTACGTAACATCAAGGCAACTGCAATCTCGAAGGCTTTGATAAAGTTCTTCACGTTGTTTGGTCTTCCCAGGGAAATTCAGTCAGACCAAGGTAGCAATTTCACTTCAGGATTGTTTCAGCAGGTTGTGTATGAACTAGGTGCAAAACAGATTCTTTCTAGTGCCTATCATCCAGAAAGTCAGGGTGCCTTAGAGCGGTTTCATTCCACTCTCAAGACAATGATGAGGACTTATTGTTATGACCATGAGAAAGACTGGGATGAAGGGCTTCATTTGCTGTTGTTTGCAGCTAGAGAAGCAGTGCAGGAGTCTACTGGATTCAGTCCATTTGAGCTAGTGTTTGGTCATGAAGTGAGAGGACCTTTGCTATTATTGAGTGAACAATGGCAAGAGGAAGAGCCGCAAATCAGTCTGTTAGACTATGTTAGCAAGTTCAAGGAAAGATTGCGTGCAGCTTGTGACCTTGCCAAAGAGAACTTGAAATCAAGTCAGGGAAAAATGAAAACTTGGTATGATCATAAGGCTAGAAGCCGTGAGTTTAAACCAGGAGAAATGGTCCTTGTGTTGTTTCCCTTGCAGTCCAATCCATTGCAGGCTAGATTTCATGGTCCTTATGAAATTCTGACAAAACTTAATGATCTCAATTACATTGTGAAGACTCCAGATAGGAGAAAACCAAAACAATTGTGTCATATTAACATGCTAAAGCCTTATCATGACAGAAATGCTAGGGTTGCAGCTGTCACTTCAGATTCTCCAATGGTCGAAACGTGTGAAGATGAGGGGGAGTTTCAAGATGATGAACCAAGAATTAAAGCTGAAGTTCTTTCATGTAAATTGTCAAACACTGAAGTGTTGCAAAATCTTGATGTAAAACTCCAGCACTTAGAACCCTCACAGAGAGATCAGTTTGAAAGGTTGATCAAGAAATATGAGGATTTGTTTCCTGATGTTCCAAAGAGAGTTACTATAGCCTCTCATGATGTAGATGTTGGTGATGCCAAATCAATAAAACAGCATCCATACCGGATGAATCCTGAAAAGAGAAAGATTGCTGAGAAAGAGGTTGAGTACATGTTAAAACATGATATTATCAGACCCTCCAACTCCGATTGGAGTTCACCCTGTGTGCTAGTTCCAAAACCTGATGGAAGTACTAGATTCTGTACAGATTATCGCAAAGTCAATGCTGTAACTAGAACTGATGTGTTTCCAATACCTAGGATTGATGATTGTATTGATAGTGTAGGGCAAGCAAAGTTTCTGACCAAGATTGATTTATTGAAGGGTTATTGGTGTGTGCCTTTAACTGAGAGGGCCAAGAGCATCTCTGCTTTTGCCACACCATCTGGATTGTACCAGTATGAAGTCCTACCCTTTGGCATGGAAAATGCCCCAGCCACGTTCCAAAGGATGATACAGTCTACAATCGCCGGATTGCCACACACGGGTGCGTACATCGATGACCTGATCACATGGAGTGACTCCTGGGAAGAACATCTAAAAGATGTAGAGACGTTGTTCCAGCGCCTGACCCAGGCTAACCTGACTGTTAACCTGAGCAAGAGTGACTTTGGTTGTGCTACTGTCACCTATCTTGGCTACGTCATGGGCCAGGGTAAGGTGGCACCCATAAATGCTAAAGTCCAAGCCATCATGGACTTTCCAGTTCCTGACAACAAAAAAGCTTTGCGCCGCTTCCTTGGAATGATCGGGTACTACCGCAAGTTCTGCAAGAACTTTGCTGAGATTGCTCTCAGTCTAACTAACCAACTGAAGAAAGGCGTAAAGTTCACCTGGGATGATGCATGCCAGAGAGCCTTCGATCACCTGAAGTCTCTGCTGTGTCACTTCCCCGTGCTCAAATCTCCTGACTTCAACAAACCGTTCTCCATCGCGGTCGATGCTAGCGACCAAGCTTGTGGATCTGTGCTCCTACAGAGAAGTGACTCTGATGACATTGAGCATCCCGTGGCATACTTCTCCAGGAAGTTCAATCGCCACCAAAGGAACTATTCCACAATAGAGAAGGAACTGTTGGCTCTGGTCCTTTCTTTACAACACTTTGAGGTTTATGTTTGTACAGGACAAAAGCCAATGATTGTGTACACTGACCACAATCCGTTAACGTTTTTGAGTAAGATGAAAAACAAGAATCGGAGATTGTTGAATTGGAGTTTGATTTTACAGGAGTTTGACTTGGAAATTAAGCATGTGAAGGGTACAGACAATGTAATTGCTGATTGCTTATCCCGTGTTTGAATGTGTATATATATATCATGTGTTTGAATATTGTATGATATGTATATATAGACAAGTGTTCACTTAACCATTTTGTATTGAAAAGAAAAATTTTGCCTTTGTGAGTCAAAATTTTTCCCTTTTGGAATGGAGGTGTAATGTGAATATAGGCCACTAGATGGCAGTATTTATTTTTTTTTTGTTTAGCTCAGACTGGAGTCATGTATAGACATGTCCTGGACATGTCTGGGGCAAGTCTCAGAAAATTAAAAAAAAGAGGTCTAAATGTGGGTGGGGTCTGCAAAAGAGTATATAAGGAAAAGAATTGAGACAGTAAAGTAGTAGGAGAAATTGCAAGAAGATGACCAGACCTGCCATTCTGTTCAAGACCTGTGACGTTTCTTTTGTGGATTTCTTTGACTGTGTTTGAGCATTTTCTTCATCCAGGACATCACCAAGCCACCCCACTAAAAAGGGACTGTAATTATTTCTGTTTTTTCTTATTTATCAATCTTGGTCTTTAGTTGTAGGTTGTTATTAGTCTTTGTCTTCGTTAAAAATTAAATGTGTTTTAGTTGTTAAAACTGTGTTTGTCATCCCTTGCTGTTGCTGTTGTGTTATAAATGTAATAACAAATTGGGGCCATAACAGTGTCAAAAATGTTCATTCTGTGAGTAACAGTGTGAAAGTGACAAACATGAGTGAATTGTCACGATATGACAGAATTGGAGTAAATTTGCTGCTATCTCCGCCAGGAAGCGAGCTAGAGCGCTGTAACTGTGGCTATACGCACTTTCATGAAAACACGCTCCTTTGAGGTTTTAAGCTCAGAACGTGAATCTGTGCATGTTTCTGGCCTGGGAACTGCTTCAGATCACTGTGGAAAGCATATATGGTATCGAATAGTCCTTTGTGCGTGCATTGCCATTGGGAAGTGAATATAAGCTTCTGAAGTGAATATATCCACTTTTTAAAAAACCTTTCTTTTTTTTTTAGTTCTGTGTGTCAATAATGTTCATTCTGTGAGTAACAGTGGAAAAGTAACAGTCATGAGTGAATTGTCACGATATGACTGAATTGGAGTAAATTTGCTGCTATCTCCGCCAGGAAGCGAGCTAGAGCGCTGAAACTGTGGCTATACGCACTTTCATGAAAACACGCTTCTTTGAGGTTTTAAGCTCGGAACGTGAATCTGTGCATGTTTCTGGCCTGGGAACTGCTTCAGATCACTGTGGAATGCATATATAGTATCAATTGGTGCAATGTGCTTGTCTTGTCATAGGGAAGTGAATATAAGCTTCTGAAGTGAAAATATCCACTTTTTAAAAAACTTTCTTTTTTTTAGTTCTGTGTGTCAAAAATGTTCATTCTGTGAGTAACAGTGTGGAAGTGACAAACATGAGTGAATTGTCACGATATGACTGAATTGGAGTAAATTTGCTGCTATCTCCGCCAGGAAGCGAGCTAGAGCGCTGAAACTGTGGCTATACGCACTTTCATGAAAACACGCTTCTTTGAGGTTTTAAGCTCAGAACGTGAATCTGTGCATGTTTCTGGCTTGGGAACTGCTTCAGATCACTGTGGAAAGCAAATATGGTATCAATTGGTGCAATGTGCTTGTCTTGTCATAGGGAAGTGAAGATAAGCTTCTGAAGTGAAAATATCCACTTTTTAAAAAACTTTCTTTTTTTTAAGTTCTGTGTGTCAAAAATGTTCATTCTGTGAGTAACAGTGGAAAAAAAACAGGCATGAGTGAATTGTCACGATATGACTGATTTGGAGTAAATTTGATGCTATCTCCGCCAGGAAGCGAGCTAGAGCGCTGAAACTGTGGCTATACGCACTTTCATGAAAACACGCTTCTTTGAGGTTTTAAGCTCGGAACGTGAATCTGTGCATGTTTCTGGCCTGGGAACTGCTTCAGATCACTGTGGAATGCATATATAGTATCAATTGGTGCAATGTGCTTGTCTTGTCATCGGGAAGTGAATATAAGCTTCTGAAGTGAAAATATCCACTTTTTAAAAAACTTTCTTTTTTTTTAGTTCTGTGTGTCAAAAATGTTCATTCTGTGAGTAACAGTGTGAAAGTGACAAACATGAGTGAATTGTCACGATATGACAGAATTGGAGTAAATTTGCTGCTATCTCCGCCAGGAAGCGAGCTAGAGCGCTGTAACTGTGGCTATACGCACTTTCATGAAAACACGCTTCTTTGAGGTTTTAAGCTCAGAACGTGAATCTGTGCCTGTTTCTGGCCTGGGAACTGCTTCAGATCACTGTGGAAAGCATATATGGTATCGAATGGTCCTTTGTGCATGTATTGCCATTGGGAAGTGAATATAAGCTTCTGAAGTGAATATATCCACTTTTTAAAAAACCTTTCTTTTTTTTTTAGTTCTGTGTGTCAATAATGTTCATTCTGTGAGTAACAGTGGAAAAGTAACAGTCATGAGTGAATTGTCACGATATGACTGAATTGGAGTAAATTTGCTGCTATCTCCGCCAGGAAGCGAGCTAGAGCGCTGAAACTGTGGCTATACGCACTTTCATGAAAACACGCTTCTTTGAGGTTTTAAGCTCGGAACGTGAATCTGTGCATGTTTCTGGCCTGGTAACTGCTTCAGATCACTGTGGAATGCATATATAGTATCAATTGGTGCAATGTGCTTGTCTTATCACCGGGAAGTGAATATAAGCTTCTGAAGTGAAAATATCCACTTTTTAAAAAACTTTTTTTTTTTAGTTCTGTGTGTCAAAAATGTTCATTCTGTGAGTAACAGTGTGAAAGTGACAAACATGAGTGAATTGTCACGATATGACAGAATTGGAGTAAATTTGCTGCTATCTCCGCCAGGAAGCGAGCTAGAGCGCTGTAACTGTGGCTATACGCACTTTCATGAAAACACACTTCTTTGAGGTTTTAAGCTCAGAACGTGAATCTGTGCATGTTTCTGGCCTGGGAACTGCTTCAGATCACTGTGGAAAGCATATATGGTATCGAATGGTCCTTTGTGCATGTATTGCCATTGGGAAGTGAATATAAGCTTCTGAAGTGAATATATCCACTTTTTAAAAAACCTTTCTTTTTTTTTAGTTCTGTGTGTCAATAATGTTCATTCTGTGAGTAACAGTGGAAAAGTAACAGTCATGAGTGAATTGTCACGATATGACTGAATTGGAATAAATTTGCTGCTATCTCCGCCAGGAAGCGAGCTAGAGCGCTGAAACTGTGGCTATACGCACTTTCATGAAAACACGCTTCTTTGAGGTTTTAAGCTCGGAACGTGAATCTGTGCATGTTTCTGGCCTGGGAACTGCTTCAGATCACTGTGGAATGCATATATAGTATCAATTGGTGCAATGTGCTTGTCTTGTCATACGGAAGTGAATATAAGCTTCTGAAGTGAAAATATCCACTTTTTAAAAAACTTTCTTTTTTTTTAGTTCTGTGTGTCAAAAATGTTCATTCTGTGAGTAACAGTGTGAAAGTGACAAACATGAGTGAATTGTCACGATATGACAGAATTGGAGTAAATTTGCTGCTATCTCCGCCAGGAAGCGAGCTAGAGCGCTGTAACTGTGGCTATACGCACTTTCATGAAAACACACTTCTTTGAGGTTTTAAGCTCAGAACGTGAATCTGTGCATGTTTCTGGCCTGGGAACTGCTTCAGATCACTGTGGAATGCATATATAGTATCAATTGGTGCAATGTGCTTGTCTTGTCATACGGAAGTGAATATAAGCTTCTGAAGTGAAAATATCCACTTTTTAAAAAACTTTCTTTTTTTTTAGTTCTGTGTGTCAAAAATGTTCATTCTGTGAGTAACAGTGTGAAAGTGACAAACATGAGTGAATTGTCACGATATGACAGAATTGGAGTAAATTTGATGCTATCTTCGCCAGGAAGCGAGCTAGAGCGCTGAAACTGTGGCTATACGCACTTTCATGAAAACACGCTTCTTTGAGGTTTTAAGCTCGGAACGTGAATCTGTGCATGTTTCTGGCCTGGGAACTGCTTCAGATCAGTGTGGAATGCATATATAGTATCAATTGGTGCAATGTGCTTGTCTTGTCATAGGGAAGTGAATATAAGCTTCTGAAGTGAAAATATCCACTTTTTAAAAAACTTTCTTTTTTTTTAGTTCTATGTGTCAAAAATGTTCATTCTGTGAGTAACAGTGTGAAAGTGACAAACATGAGTGAATTGTCACGATATGACTGAATTGGAGTAAATTTGCTGCTATCTCCGCCAGGAAGCGAGCTAGAGCGCTGAAACTGTGGCTATACGCACTTTCATGAAAACACGCTTCTTTGAGGTTTTAAGCTCAGAACGTGAATCTGTGCATGTTTCTGGCCTGGGAACTGCTTCAGATCACTGTGGAAAGCATATATGGTATCGAATGGTCCTTTGTGCATGTATTGCCATTGGGAAGTGAATATAAGCTTCTGAAGTGAATATATCCACTTTTTAAAAAACTTTATTTTTTTTTAGTTCTGTGTCAAAAAAGTTCATTCTGTGAGTAACAGTGGAAAAGTAACAGTCATGAGTGAATTGTCACGATATGACTGAATTGGAGTAAATTTGCTGCTATCTCCGCCAGGAAGCGAGCTAGAGCCCTGAAACTGTGGCTATACGCACTTTCATGAAAACTTTAGGTTATTTACATAACCCCGGTTCTCTGAGTAATATGAGTGAGATGTCTCACTATGGGATGCACGCCTCGCTGCAGCCTCAGAAGCATTAATCTCATTACGCCAATCCTGATTGGCTGGTGAACGTGTCCGTCCGCCCAGGTGGTACACCCACCTTAAATAGCTCATGCGGACGGCACCACGTCATTCAAGATAAGCACCTCTTCTCACTCGCCCCAGCAAGAAGGGTTGTCTGGTGAGACATCTCACTCATATTACTCAGAGAACCGGGGTTATGTAAATAACCTAAAGTTCTCTTTCATAATATTTCACTCGATGTCTCACTATGGGATATCGTAGCTCCCGTATTGCCAGACAAGCTTATCCAGCGTCCACCAACCCACAGAGAAGCAATTCTGTTCCAGTCAGGACAGCAGAACCGCGCGTGCCACGCACGGGGCGGAAACGTCCAGCTTATAAAAGCGGACAAAAGTGAGAGGCGAGGACCAACTCGCCGCTGCACAGATGTCCTGAACAGAAACTCCCCTGAATAAGGCCCAGGATGCGGCCAAGCCCCGAGTCGAGTGCGCCCGCATGCCCACAGGCGGCTGCAAACCCCGACACGTATAGGCCAAAGCAATCGCCTCCACCACCCAATGGGATAGGCGCTGCTTAGTGATAGGTTTTCCTTTATGAGGATTAGCCCAGGAGACGAACAGCTGATCGCTCCTCCTGAATCCCCTAGTCCTGTCCATGTACATGCGCACCGCACGGACTGGACATAACGCGTGCGACTGCTGCTCCTCTGTTGAGGCAGCAAAGGCCAGAAGGTCAATTGGAGAACATGAGCCCACCACCTTAGGCACAAAAGCCGGGTTGGGCCTCAAAATCAACCTTACATCTCCCGGGAAGAGCTGAGCGCATGACGGATGCACCGAAAGCGCATGGATGTCACTAACTCGCTTAGCTGAAGCCAGAGCCAGCAACAACACAGCCTTGAAAGACACGTGCTTCAAGTCTGCCCCTTCCAGTGGCTCAAAAGGAGGGCCCTTAAGCCCCTCCAGAACCACAGCCAGATCCCACGGTGGCACCAGTGGTCTGGACACGGGGAGAAGCCTGCGCGCTCCCTTCATAAAACGGCAAACCAGTGGGTGCTGACTCGCCGTTCGCTTTTCAAACCCCACGTGACAGGCGGCGATAGCCGCCAAGTACACCTTAATCGTGGAGAAGGCTTTGCCTTTGTCAATCAGGTCCTGCAAGAATGACAATATAGCACTCACCGGACACTGAAAAGAAACGTGGCCGTTCCTGTGACACCACCCCTCAAACACCCTCCACTTACAGTCATACAAAGACCTAGTGGATGGGGCCCTAGCGTTTTGTATAGTGGAAATCACACGCTGTGACAATCCCACAGCCGAGAGACTGAGCCACTCAGGGGCCACGCCCACAACGCCAGGCGTTCCGGGTGCGGGTGGAGGATCGCCCCCCCCCCCCCCTGCGATAGCAGGTCCCTGCGCAGCGGGAGCTGCCAAGGCTGAGCGCACAGTAACCGATATATTTCCGCTAGCCAATGCATCGCCGGCCAATGCGGAGCAATCAATATCAGTGCGTGACCACGTTCCCTCACTCTGGACAGAGTGGGGGATATCAAGGCCAGGGGAGGGAACGCGTAAAGAAGCTCGTGCGGCCAGACGTGCGCTAGTGCGTCTATGCCAAGGGGAGCATCCATGCCGCGCAGAGAGTAAAACAGCGCGCACTGCGCGTTTTCTCTCGCCGCGAACAGATCTACCGCGGCCCGACCGAACCGGGCCCATATCTGTTCCACAATCTCCGGGTGCAGAGTCCACTCCCCATACACCGGCGCACCCCTGGACAATAGGTCCGCGCCTGTGTTCAAGACCCCCGGGACGTGCGTCGCTCTCAAGGAGAGGAGACGGCCGCAGCTCCACAGGATCAGTTTGCGTGCCAACATGTGCAACTGACGGGAGCGCAACCCCCCCTGACGGTTGATGTACGCCACCGTCGTCGTATTGTCCGTTCTCACCAGGACATGATGACCCATGAGAGATGGAAGGAAATGTTTCAGGGAGAGGAACACCGCTGAAAGTTCCAGAAAATTTATGTGAGACTGCTGGAGGCCCACACTCCAGCGGCCCCTCACAGACTGGCCCCCGTGAATTCCGCCCCAGCCCGTCAGGCTGGCGTCTGTAGTGACCACCTTCCTGGACAGGACCGAGCCCATTGGGACCCCCTGGGTCAGAAAGGACGGAGTCCGCCAGTGACGCAGCGCCCTGGCGCATTCCAGTGTAACCAAGACTCTCCGCGTGCCGTGACGCACGGGATCTAGCCCGCATGAGGCCACCCAAAGCTGGAATTCTCTCATGTGGAGGCGACCGAGACGGATCACGAGGATGGCAGACGCCATCAGACCGAGTAACCGAAGACACAATCTGAATGGAACAAACCTGCCTGGATAAAAAAGCGCGAGGCATGCCCTGAAAGCTCTCACCCGTTCCGCCGAGAGGCGAGTTGTGAAAGACACCGAATTCAGGGATAACCCCAGAAAGATAGCATCTTGCGCTGGGGACAGCATGCTTTTCTCCGCGTTTATCACAAAACCCAGATCGACTAGGTGCTGTGTGAGAATACGCGTGTGCGCCCTGGCTTCCTGCTCCGATTGCGCTAAAAGCAGCCAATCGTCCAGGTAAGTGGCCAGACGGATGCCCCGCCGTCTCAGCGGGGCTATTGCTGCCTCCGTGCACCGCACGAACACCCTCGGGCTTAATGACAGACCGAAAGGGAGCACGCGATACTCGTAGCAGATCCCCTGGAAAGCGAACCTCAGAAACTTTCTGTGGGGAGGATAGATTGGAATGTGGAAGTACGCGTCTTTCAGATCGATTGAAGTGAACCAATCGTTCTGACGTACAAGACGCAACAGGGATGCGTGTGTGAGCATCCTGAACTTGTACTTCCTGAGATATTTGTTCAGAGCCCGTAAATCCAGGATAGGGCGAATACCGTTCCCCCCCCGTTTGGGGACTAGGAAATACCTGGAGTAGAAACCGCTCTGACATTGTGCGGGAGGGACGACACAGATTGCTCCTTTGTTTAACAGTGAGAAAATTTCCTCCTGTAAAACACGAGCTGACTCTCCCCGCGCCTGGGAGTGTATAACGCCGGCGAATCGCGGGGGGACAGCGGCGAATTGCAGCCTGTACCCCCTCGAAATCGTCCTCAACACCCAGGGTGGGGCTGCCAGTGCGACCCATCTCCGCCATCTGAGGGCGAGAGGTGATGTGCACCGCAGCCCTTCCACCACAAGAGGGCCCAGCCGCAGTGCGGTGGCGCCCTCTTGTGGCGGAATGACACAGCCCCCGGGTGACGTGCCCTGCAGTCCTCCCACCACAAGAGGGCGCAGCCGCAGTGCGGTGGCGTTCTCCTGTGGCGGAATGACAAGGCCCCCGGGTGGCGTGCTTATTTTGACAGATTTGGCTTTCTTTATTTTTAGCTGCGCCCTCGGCACTCGGCCTGGCTGCGACAGCGGGACACAATTTATTCTCTTTGTGAAAACATTTGTGTATGTGCGTGCTTGTGGACATGAGAGGGGGGCAACCGCTAAACCCCGCGACGTCAAATGTCCATCTCTCCCGGCTTGCACTGGCACGGTCCGAGGCAGCTGGGAGATAGGGGCGTGGGGAGCCCCTGGGTGCACGCCCGAAAGCCAAACAGGTGGAGCCGGAGAACGGGGAACTTCCAGCTGCGTCACCAGAGGAGAGAGGGGGAGTCAGGCCGCTCTCTTCTTTTTCCTGGCCTGGCTGCTGGCGGTGTGCGCGGGTCGCGCAGGCGCAGCTACAGCCGGGGCCGAGGGCTTTTTAGGCCAGCCGGGCCGACCTGGCGGAGCAGGCGGGGCGGGCTGAGGCCTCCGCAGTTTCGGCATTTTAAACTGCGAATCCTGTGAAGCAGCCTGTGCAAAGGTCTTACGCTGAGCAGGCGGAAGAGGAGCAGGGGGCTTTCGAGGGAGGCAGAGCTTGAGAGCTTCATCCTCCTTCTTTTTAGCTTCGCACCGCCGTTGCATAGAAGCCAACGCGGAACCGAAGATCCCCTCCGGGACAATGGGCATGTCCAGGATGTCATCCTTCTCCCTGTCCGACAGGTTGGCGAGGTTGAGCCACCGCGCCCGTTCCTGTAGGACCATAGTCCCCAGCGCTTTTCCCGTGGCCTGGACCGCGCAGCGTTGGACACGGAGACACAGGTCGGTGACGACCGGTATTTCCTCCCATGTAGCTGGGTCCTGAGTTAGCACAAAATCCTCGCACAACTCAGCCTGATAAGCCGTGAGCAGGGAGAGGACATTGAGCGCTCTGGCCGAAAGCGCAGCCGCCTTATACGCCTTCTCAGTCAAGGCTGACTGAAAACGGTCCGACTTGGACGGCAGACTGGGGCTCCGGGAGGACACCGCTGACAGGCGGGGGTGAAGGTGCGCTGCCACGAGTGGCTCCATCGGAGGCATGCGGAGCAGACCCAGGCTCTCCATCGCCTCACAATCGAGGGACGAGGCACCGGGAACTGGGCTCCTGCTGCTATAAGGGCGGTCTTTCCAAGAGCGCGCAACCTCATCTAGCAGCTCCGGGAAGACGGGGAGAAGTTGTTTCGTCGCACTCTTAGCCAAGGGCAATTTCTTCCCCTCGTAGCGGGATCTGGTGGTCTCAGCTACAACAACGGGCCAGGGGATGTTCAGCCGGACAGCAGCGCGTTTGCACACGTCGAGCATGTCGGAGCTGGGGAGAGGAGAAGCTGGTATGCTACTCTCATCTCCATCCCGAGAGGTGACGGAGGCCGCGGGCTGCGCGGCCCGAGCCGGAGTAATGAAGACGTCGTCATCTTCCTCATCCTCTGATATGAGGAGTTCAGAGACGCCATCTTCATCGTCCCCATAGTCCAGTTCTAGGACGTCTTCCTCACACGGGGGATCCGCGGCTAGGTCGAGCTGGGAGCCCCAGCTGGCGCTAGCCTCCGGAATCGCCGCCGTAGCGACCGCCAAATCCTGCTTGCCCTCGGCGGCAGCACCGTCGGAGGGGAGGAGGGGGTCGATTCCAGACAAGCTAGCCTGGCGGGCTAGCCGTCTGCGGAGACTTTTCGCTGTGAACACCGCGCAGTGTTGGCACGAGCCGGGAAGTTCGAAAGCCATACGGGCGTGTTCCAGCCCCAGGCAGCTCGAGCAGACCTGGTGTGGATCTTTACTCGAGATCTTGTTCCCACAGCGACAGGGACGGGTCCCGGAGTCTCCGTACCCCTTGGTATGGGGGTTTTGGGCCTCCATTCCTAGCCAGCTGGTGTGCAAGCCGGGAGACGAGGCAGAAAACCGAGAGGTAGCTGGTGTGCTAGCGCTCGGAGCTCGACGTGCCGTGGTGGGGCGTCGAGTGAAGAAAACCGAGAGGTAGCTGGTGTGCTAGCGCTCGGAGCTCGACGTGCCGTGGTGGGGCGTCGAGTGAAGAAAACCGAGAGGTAGCTGGTGTGCTAGCCTTCGGTACTCGACGTGCCGTGGTGAGGCGTCGAGTGAAGAAAACCGACAGGTAACTGGTGTGCTAGCCTTCGGTACTCGACGTGCCGTGGTGAGGCGTCGAGGACAGTGCTGACCAAGCCGTGTAGGGCGGGAGAGCACTGAGTCCGGTCTGGTGTGACCGACGAAGCAAAAAGGTATCCAAAACTAGTAGCGCCCGGCGACAGAAAATCCGTCTGTGGACAGTTCAGCTAACTAGCCCTGGACGCGAGATATGCTCCGAGTGAGAAGAGGTGTTTGAATGACGTGGTGCCGTCCGCATGAGCTATTTAAGGTGGGTGTACCACCTGGGCGGACGGACACGTTCACCAGCCAATCAGGATTGGCGTAATGAGATTAATGCTTCTGAGGCTGCAGCGAGGCGTGCATCCCATAGTGAGACATCGAGCGAAATATTATGAAAGAGAACACACTTCTTTGAGGTTTTAATCTCGGAACGTGAATCTGTGCATGCTTCTGGCCTGGGAACTGCTTCAGATCACTGTGGAATGCATATATGGTATCAATTGGTGCAATGTGCTTGTCTTGTCATAGGGAAGTGAATATAAGCTTCTGAAGTGAAAATATCCACTTTTTAAAAAACTTTCTTTTTTTTTAGTTCTGTGTGTCAAAAATGTTCATTCTGTGAGTAACAGTGGAAAAAAAACAGGCATGAGTGAATTGTCACGATATGACTGATTTGAAGTAAATTTGATGCTATCTCCGCCAGGAAGCGAGCTAGAGCGCTGAAACTGTGGCTATACGCACTTTCATGAAAACACGCTTCTTTGAGGTTTTAAGCTCGGAACGTGAATCTGTGCATGTTTCTGGCCTGGGAACTGCTTCAGATCACTGTGGAATGCATATATAGTATCAATTGGTGCAATGTTCTTCTCTTGTCATACGGAAGTGAATATAAGCTTCTGAAGTGAAAATATCCACTTTTTAAAAAACTTTCTTTTTTTTTAGTTCTGTGTGTCAAAAATGTTCATTCTGTGAGTAACAGTGTGAAAGTGACAAACATGAGTGAATTGTCACGATATGACAGAATTGGAGTAAATTTGCTGCTATCTCCGCCAGGAAGCGATCTAGAGCGCTGTAACTGTGGCTATACGCACTTTCATGAAAACACGCTTCTATGAGGTTTTAAGCTCAGAACGTGAATCTGTGCATGTTTCTGGCCTGGGAACTGCTTCAGATCACTGTGGAATGCATATATCGTATCAATTGGTGCAATGTGCTTGTCTTGTCATAGGGAAGTGAATATAAGCTTCTGAAGTGAAAATATCCACTTTTTAAAAAACTTTCTTTTTTTTTAGTTCTGTGTGTCAAAAATGTTCATTCTGTGAGTAACAGTGTGAAAGTGACAAACATGAGTGAATTGTCACGATATGACTGAATTGGAGTAAATTTGCTGCTATCTCCGCCAGGAAGCGAGCTAGAGCGCTGTAACTGTGGCTATACGCACTTTCATGAAAACACGCTTCTTTGAGGTTTTAAGCTCGGAACGTGAATCTGTGCATGTTTCTGGCCTGGGAACTGCTTCAGATCACTGTGGAAAGCATATATGGTATCGAATGGTCCTTTGTGCATGTATTGCCATTGGGAAGTGAATATAAGCTTCTGAAGTGAATATATCCACTTTTTAAAAAACTTTCTTTTTTTTTAGTTCTGTGTGTTAATCATGTTCATTCTGTGAGTAACAGTGGAAAAGTAACAGTCATGAGTGAATTGTCACGATATGACTGAATTGGAGTAAATTTGATGCTATCTCCGCCAGGAAGCGAGCTAGAGCGCTGAAACTGTGGCTATACGCACTTTCATGAAAACACGCTTCTTTGAGGTTTTAAGCTCGGAACGTGAATCTGTGCATGTTTCTGGCCTGGGAACTGCTTCAGATCACTGTGGAATGCATATATAGTATCAATTGGTGCAATGTGCTTGTCTTGTCATCGGGAAGTGAATATAAGCTTCTGAAGTGAAAATATCCACTTTTTAAAAAACTTTCTTTTTTTTAATTCTGTGTGTCAAAAATGTTCATTCTGTGAGTAACAGTGTGAAAGTGACAAACATGAGTGAATTGTCACGATATGACAGAATTGGAGTAAATTTGCTGCTATCTCCGCCAGGAAGCGAGCTAGAGCGCTGTAACTGTGGCTATACGCACTTTCATGAAAACACGCTTCTTTGAGGTTTTAAGCTCAGAACGTGAATCTGTGCATGTTTCTGGCCTGGGAACTGCTTCAGATCACTGTGGAAAGCATATATGGTATCGAATGGTCCTTTGTGCATGTATTGCCATTGGGAAGTGAATATAAGCTTCTGAAGTGAATATATCCACTTTTTAAAAAACCTTTCTTTTTTTTTTAGTTCTGTGTGTCAATAATGTTCATTCTGTGAGTAACAGTGGAAAAGTAACAGTCATGAGTGAATTGTCACGATATGACTGAATTGGAGTAAATTTGCTGCTATCTCCGCCAGGAAGCGAGCTAGAGCGCTGAAACTGTGGCTATACGCACTTTCATGAAAACACGCTTCTTTGAGGTTTTAAGCTCGGAACGTGAATCTGTGCATGTTTCTGGCCTGGGAACTGCTTCAGATCACTGTGGAATGCATATATAGTATCAATTGGTGCAATGTGCTTGTCTTGTCATAGGGAAGTGAATATAAGCTTCTGAAGTGAAAATATCCACTTTTTAAAAAACTTTCTTTTTTTTAGTTCTGTGTGTCAAAAATGTTCATTCTGTGAGTAACAGTGTGAAAGTGACAAACATGAGTGAATTGTCACGATATGACTGAATTGGAGTAAATTTGCTGCTATCTCCGCCAGGAAGCGAGCTAGAGCGCTGAAACTGTGGCTAAACGCACTTTCATGAAAACACGCTTCTTTGAGGTTTTAAGCTCAGAACGTGAATCTGTGCATGTTTCTGGCTTGGGAACTGCTTCAGATCACTGTGGAAAGCATATATGGTATCAATTGGTGCAATGTGCTTGTCTTGTCATAGGGAAGTGAATATAAGCTTCTGAAGTGAAAATATCCACTTTTTAAAAAACTTTCTTTTTTTTAGTTCTGTGTGTCAAAAATGTTCATTCTGTGAGTAACAGTGTGAAAGTGACAAACATGAGTGAATTGTCACGATATTACAGAATTGGAGTAAATTTGCTGCTATCTCCGCCAGGAAGCGAGCTAGAGCGCTGAAACTGTGGCTATACGCACTTTCATGAAAACACGCTTCTTTGAGGTTTTAAGCTCGGAACGTGAATCTGTGCATGTTTCTGGCCTGGGAACTGCTTCAGATCACTGTGGAATGCATATATAGTATCAATTGGTGCAATGTGCTTGTCTTGTCATCGGGAAGTGAATATAAGCTTCTGAAGTGAAAATATCCACTTTTTAAAAAACTTTCTTTTTTTTTAGTTCTGTGTGTCAAAAATGTTCATTCTGTGAGTAACAGTGTGAAAGTGACAAACATGAGTGAATTGTCACGATATGACAGAATTGGAGTAAATTTGCTGCTATCTCCGCCATGAAGCGAGCTAGAGCGCTGTAACTGTGGCTATACGCACTTTCATGAAAACACGCTTCTTTGAGGTTTTAAGCTCAGAACGTGAATCTGTGCCTGATTCTGGCCTGGGAACTGCTTCAGATCACTGTGGAAAGCATATATGGTATCGAATGGTCCTTTGTGCATGTATTGCCATTGGGAAGTGAATATAAGCTTCTGAAGTGAATATATCCACTTTTTAAAAAACCTTTCTTTTTTTTTTAGTTCTGTGTGTCAATAATGTTCATTCTGTGAGTAACAGTGGAAAAGTAACAGTCATGAGTGAATTGTCACGATATGACTGAATTGGAGTAAATTTGCTGCTATCTCCGCCAGGAAGCGAGCTAGAGCGCTGAAACTGTGGCTATACGCACTTTCATGAAAACACGCTTCTTTGAGGTTTTAAGCTCGGAACGTGAATCTGTGCATGTTTCTGGCCTGGGAACTGCTTCAGATCACTGTGGAATGCAGATATAGTATCAATTGGTGCAATGTGCTTGTCTTGTCATAGGGAAGTGAATATAAGCTTCTGAAGTGAAAATATCCACTTTTTAAAAAACTTTCTTTTTTTTAGTTCTGTGTGTCAAAAATGTTTATTCTGTGAGTAACAGTGTGAAAGTGACAAACATGAGTGAATTGTCACGATATGACTGAATTGGAGTAAATTTGCTGCTATCTCCGCCAGGAAGCGAGCTAGAGCGCTGTAACTGTGGCTATACGCACTTTCATGAAAACCCGCTTCTTTGAGGTTTTAAGCTCAGAACGTGAATCTGTGCATGTTTCTGGCCTGGGAACTGCTTCAGATCACTGTGGAATGCATATATCGTATCAATTGGTGCAATGTGCTTGTCTTGTCATAGGGAAGTGAATATAAGCTTCTGAAGTTAAAATATCCACTTTTTAAAAAACTTTCTTTTTTTTTAGTTCTGTGTGTCAAAAATGTTCATTCTGTGAGTAACAGTGTGAAAGTGACAAACATGAGTGAATTGTCACGATATGACTGAATTGGAGTAAATTTGCTGCTATCTCCGCCAGGAAGCGAGCTAGAGCGCTGTAACTGTGGCTATACGCACTTTCATGAAAACACGCTTCTTTGAGGTTTTAAGCTCGGAACGTGAATCTGTGCATGTTTCTGGCCTGGGAACTGCTTCAGATCACTGTGGAAAGCATATATGGTATCGAATGGTCCTTTGTGCATGTATTGCCATTGGGAAGTGAATATAAGCTTCTGAAGTGAATATATCCACTTTTTAAAAAACTTTCTTTTTTTTTTAGTTCTGTGTGTCAATCATGTTCATTCTGTGAGTAACAGTGGAAAAGTAACAGTCATGAGTGAATTGTCACGATATGACTGAATTGGAGTAAATTTGATGCTATCTCCGCCAGGAAGCGAGCTAGAGCGCTGAAACTGTGGCTATACGCACTTTCATGAAAACACGCTTCTTTGAGGTTTTAAGCTCGGAACGTGAATCTGTGCATGTTTCTGGCCTGGTAACTGCTTCAGATCACTGTGGAATGCATATATAGTATCAATTGGTGCAATGTGCTTGTCTTGTCACCGGGAAGTGAATATAAGCTTCTGAAGTGAAAATATCCACTTTTTAAAAAACTTTCTTTTTTTTAGTTCTGTGTGTCAAAAATGTTCATTCTGTGAGTAACAGTGTGAAAGTGACAAACATGAGTGAATTGTCACGATATGACAGAATTGGAGTAAATTTGCTGCTATCTCCGCCAGGAAGCGAGCTAGAGCGTTGTAACTGTGGCTATACGCACTTTCATGAAAACACGCTTCTTTGAGGTTTTAAGCTCAGAACGTGAATCTGTGCATGTTTCTGGCCTGGGAACTGCTTCAGATCACTGTGGAAAGCATATATGGTATCGAATGGTCCTTTGTGCATGTATTGCCATTGGGAAGTGAATATAAGCTTCTGAAGTGAATATATCCACTTTTTAAAAAACCTTTCTTTTTTTTTAGTTCTGTGTGTCAATAATGTTCATTCTGTGAGTAACAGTGGAAAAGTAACAGTCATGAGTGAATTGTCACGATATGACTGAATTGGAGTAAATTTGCTGCTATCTCCGCCAGGAAGCGAGCTAGAGCGCTGAAACTGTGGCTATACGCACTTTCATGAAAACACGCTTCTTTGAGGTTTTAAGCTCGGAACGTGAATCTGTGCATGTTTCTGGCCTGGTAACTGCTTCAGATCACTGTGGAATGCATATATAGTATCAATTGGTGCAATGTGCTTGTCTTGTCACCGGGAAGTGAATATAAGCTTCTGAAGTGAAAATATCCACTTTTTAAAAAACTTTCTTTTTTTTAGTTCTGTGTGTCAAAAATGTTCATTCTGTGAGTAACAGTGTGAAAGTGACAAACATGAGTGAATTGTCACGATATGACAGAATTGGAGTAAATTTGCTGCTATCTCCGCCAGGAAGCGAGCTAGAGCGTTGTAACTGTGGCTATACGCACTTTCATGAAAACACGCTTCTTTGAGGTTTTAAGCTCAGAACGTGAATCTGTGCATGTTTCTGGCCTGGGAACTGCTTCAGATCACTGTGGAAAGCATATATGGTATCGAATGGTCCTTTGTGCATGTATTGCCATTGGGAAGTGAATATAAGCTTCTGAAGTGAATATATCCACTTTTTAAAAAACCTTTCTTTTTTTTTAGTTCTGTGTGTCAATAATGTTCATTCTGTGAGTAACAGTGGAAAAGTAACAGTCATGAGTGAATTGTCACGATATGACTGAATTGGAGTAAATTTGCTGCTATCTCCGCCAGGAAGCGAGCTAGAGCGCTGAAACTGTGGCTATACGCACTTTCATGAAAACACGCTTCTTTGAGGTTTTAAGCTCGGAACGTGAATCTGTGCATGTTTCTGGCCTGGGAACTGCTTCAGATCACTGTGGAATGCATATATAGTATCAATTGGTGCAATGTGCTTGTCTTGTCATAGGGAAGTGAATATAAGCTTCTGAAGTGAAAATATCCACTTTTTAAAAAACTTTCTTTTTTTTAGTTCTGTGTGTCAAAAATGTTCATTCTGTGAGTAACAGTGTGAAAGTGACAAACATGAGTGAATTGTCACGATATGACTGAATTGGAGTAAATTTGCTGCTATCTCCGCCAGGAAGCGAGCTAGAGCGCTGTAACTGTGGCTATACGCACTTTCATGAAAACACGCTTCTTTGAGGTTTTAAGCTCAGAACGTGAATCTGTGCATGTTTCTGGCTTGGGAACTGCTTCAGATCACTGTGGAAAGCATATATGGTATCAATTGGTGCAATGTGCTTGTCTTGTCATAGGGAAGTGAAGATAAGCTTCTGAAGTGAAAATATCCACTTTTTAAAAAACTTTCTTTTTTTTAAGTTCTGTGTGTCAAAAATGTTCATTCTGTGAGTAACAGTGGAAAAAAAACAGGCATGAGTGAATTGTCACGATATGACTGATTTGGAGTAAATTTGATGCTATCTCCGCCAGGAAGCGAGCTAGAGCGCTGAAACTGTGGCTATACGCACTTTCATGAAAACACGCTTCTTTGAGGTTTTAAGCTCGGAACGTGAATCTGTGCATGTTTCTGGCCTGGGAACTGCTTCAGATCACTGTGGAATGCATATATAGTATCAATTGGTGCAATGTGCTTGTCTTGTCATAGGGAAGTGAATATAAGCTTCTGAAGTGAAAATATCCACTTTTTAAAAAACTTTCTTTTTTTTTAGTTCTATGTGTCAAAAATGTTCATTCTGTGAGTAACAGTGTGAAAGTGACAAACATGAGTGAATTGTCACGATATGACTGAATTGGAGTAAATTTGCTTCTATCTCCGCCAGGAAGCGAGCTAGAGCGCTGAAACTGTGGCTATACGCACTTTCATGAAAACACGCTTCTTTGAGGTATTAAGCTCAGAACGTGAATCTGTGCATGTTTCTGGCCTGGGAACTGCTTCAGATCACTGTGGAAAGCATATATGGTATCGAATGGTCCTTTGTGCATGTATTGCCATTGGGAAGTGAATATAAGCTTCTGAAGTGAATATATCCACTTTTTAAAAAACTTTATTTTTTTTTAGTTCTGTGTCAAAAAAGTTCATTCTGTGAGTAACAGTGGAAAAGTAACAGTCATGAGTGAATTGTCACGATATGACTGAATTGGAGTAAATTTGCTGCTATCTCCGCCAGGAAGCGAGCTAGAGCCCTGAAACTGTGGCTATACGCACTTTCATGAAAACACACTTCTTTGAGGTTTTAATCTCGGAACGTCAATCTGTGCATGCTTCTGGCCTGGGAACTGCTTCAGATCACTGTGGAATGCATATATGGTATCAATTGGTGCAATGTGCTTGTCTTGTCATAGGGAAGTGAATATAAGCTTCTGAAGTGAAAATATCCACTTTTTAAAAAACTTTCTTTTTTTTTAGTTCTGTGTGTCAAAAATGTTCATTCTGTGAGTAACAGTGTTAAAGTGACAAACATGAGTGAATTGTCACGATATGACTGAATTGGAGTAAATTTGCTGCTATCTCCGCCAGGAAGCGAGCTAGAGCGCTGTAACTGTGGCTATACGCACTTTCATGAAAACACGCTTCTTTGAGGTTTTAAGCTCGGAATGTGAATCTGTGCATGTTTCTGGCCTGGGAACTGCTTCAGATCACTGTGGAAAGCATATATGGTATCGAATGGTCCTTTGTGCATGTATTGCCATTGGGAAGTGAATATAAGCTTCTGAAGTGAATATATCCACTTTTTAAAAAACTTTCTTTTTTTTTTTAGTTCTGTGTGTCAATCATGTTCATTCTGTGAGTAACAGTAGAAAAGTAACAGTCATGAGTGAATTGTCACGATATGACTGAATTGGAGTAAATTTGATGCTATCTCCGCCAGGAAGCGAGCTAGAGCGCTGAAACTGTGGCTATACGCACTTTCATGAAAACACGCTTCTTTGAGGTTTTAAGCCCGGAACGTGAATCTGTGCATGTTTCTGGCCTGGGAACTGCTTCAGATCACTGTGGAATGCATATATAGTATCAATTGGTGCAATGTCCTTGTCTTGTCATCGGGAAGTGAATATAAGCTTCTGAAGTGAAAATATCCACTTTTTAAAAAACTTTCTTTTTTTTTAGTTCTGTGTGTCATAAATGTTCATTCTGTGAGTAACAGTGTGAAAGTGACAAACATGAGTGAATTGTCACGATATGACAGAATTGGAGTAAATTTGCTGCTATCTCCGCCAGGAAGCGAGCTAGAGCGCTGTAACTGTGGCTATACGCACTTTCATGAAAACACGCTTCTTTGAGGTTTTAAGCTCAGAACGTGAATCTGTGCATGTTTCTGGCCTGGGAACTGCTTCAGATCACTGTGGAATGCATATATAGTATCAATTGGTGCAATGTGCTTGTCTTGTCATAGGGAAGTGAATATAAGCTTCTGAAGTGAAAATATCCACTTTTTAAAAAACTTTCTTTTTTTTAGTTCTGTGTGTCAAAAATGTTCATTCTGTGAGTAACAGTGTGAAAGTGACAAACATGAGTGAATTGTCACGATATGACTGAATTGGAGTAAATTTGCTGCTATCTCCGCCAGGAAGCGAGCTAGAGCACTGAAACTGTGGCTATACGCACTTTCATGAAAACAAGCTTCTTTGAGGTTTTAAGCTCAGAACGTGAATCTGTGCATGTTTCTAGCTTGGGAACTGCTTCAGATCACTGTGGAAAGCATATATGGTATCAATTGGTGCAATGTGCTTGTCTTGTCATAGGGAAGTGAAGATAAGCTTCTGAAGTGAAAATATCCACTTTTTAAAAAACTTTCTTTTTTTTAAGTTCTGAGTGTCAAAAATGTTCATTCTGTGAGTAACAGTGGAAAAAAAAAAGGCATGAGTGAATTGTCACGATATGACTGATTTGGAGTAAATTTGATGCTATCTCCGCCAGGAAGCGAGCTAGAGCGCTGAAACTGTGGCTATACGCACTTTCATGAAAACACGCTTCTTTGAGGTTTTAAGCTCGGAACGTGAATCTGTGCATGTTTCTGGCCTGGGAACTGCTTCAGATCACTGTGGAATGCATATATAGTATCAATTGGTGCAATGTGCTTGTCTTGTCTTAGGGAAGTGAATATAAGCTTCTGAAGTGAAAATATCCACTTTTTAAAAAACTTTCTTTTTTTTTAGTTCTGTGTGTCAAAAATGTTCATTCTGTGAGTAACAGTGTGAAAGTGATAAACATGAGTGAATTGTCACGATATGACTGAATTGGAGTAAATTTGCTGCTATCTCTGCCAGGAAGCGAGCTAGAGCGCTGAAACTGTGGCTATACGCACTTTCATGAAAACACGCTTCTTTGAGGTTTTAAGCTCAGAACGTGAATCTGTGCATGTTTCTGGCCTGGGAACTGCTTCAGATCACTGTGGAATGCATATATAGTATCAATTGGTGCAATGTGCTTGTCTTGTCATAGGGAAGTGAATATAAGCTTCTGAAGTGAAAATATCCACTTTTTAAAAAACTTTCTTTTTTTTAGTTCTGTGTGTCAAAAATGTTCATTCTGTGAGTAACAGTGTGAAAGTGACAAACATGAGTGAATTGTTAGATATGACTGAATTGGAGTAAATTTGCTGCTATCTCCACCAGGAAGCGAGCTAGAGCGCTGAAACTGTGGCTATACGCACTTTCATGAAAACACGCTTCTTTGAGGTTTTAAGCTCGGAACGTGAATCTGTGCATGTTTCTGGCCTGGGAACTGCTTCAGATCACTGTGGAATGCATATATAGTATCAATTGGTGCAATGTGCTTGTCTTGTCATAGGGAAGTGAATATAAGCTTCTGAAGTGAAAATATCCACTTTTTAAAAAACTTTCTTTTTTTTAGTTCTGTGTGTCAAAAATGTTCATTCTGTGAGTAACAGTGTGAAAGTGACAAACATGAGTGAATTGTCACGATATGACTGAATTGGAGTAAATTTGCTGCTATCTCCGCCAGGAAGCGAGCTAGAGCGCTGAAACTGTGGCTATACGCACTTTCATGAAAACACGCTTCTTTGAGGTTTTAAGCTCAGAACGTGAATCTGTGCATGTTTCTGGCTTGGGAACTGCTTCAGATCACTGTGGAAAGCATATATGGTATCAATTGGTGCAATGTGCTTGTCTTGTCACCGGGAAGTGAATATAAGCTTCTGAAGTGAAAATATCCACTTTTTAAAAAACTTTCTTTTTTTTAGTTCTGTGTGTCAAAAATGTTCATTCTGTGAGTAACAGTGTGAAAGTGACAAACATGAGTGAATTGTCACGATATTACAGAATTGGAGTAAATTTGCTGCTATCTCCGCCAGGAAGCGAGCTAGAGCGCTGAAACTGTGGCTATACGCACTTTCATGAAAACACGCTTCTTTGAGGTTTTAAGCTCGGAACGTGAATCTGTGCATGTTTCTGGCCTGGGAACTGCTTCAGATCACTGTGGAATGCATATATAGTATCAATTGGTGCAATGTGCTTGTCTTGTCATCGGGAAGTGAATATAAGCTTCTGAAGTGAAAATATCCACTTTTTAAAAAACCTTTCTTTTTTTTTTAGTTCTGTGTGTCAATAATGTTCATTCTGTGAGTAACAGTGGAAAAGTAACAGTCATGAGTGAATTGTCACGATATGACTGAATTGGAGTAAATTTGCTGCTATCTCCGCCAGGAAGCGAGCTAGAGCGCTGAAACTGTGGCTATACGCACTTTCATGAAAACACGCTTCTTTGAGGTTTTAAGCTCGGAACGTGAATCTGTGCATGTTTCTGGCCTGGGAACTGCTTCAGATCACTGTGGAATGCAGATATAGTATCAATTGGTGCAATGTGCTTGTCTTGTCATAGGGAAGTGAATATAAGCTTCTGAAGTGAAAATATCCACTTTTTAAAAAACTTTCTTTTTTTTAGTTCTGTGTGTCAAAAATGTTTATTCTGTGAGTAACAGTGTGAAAGTGACAAACATGAGTGAATTGTCACGATATGACTGAATTGGAGTAAATTTGCTGCTATCTCCGCCAGGAAGCGAGCTAGAGCGCTGTAACTGTGGCTATACGCACTTTCATGAAAACCCGCTTCTTTGAGGTTTTAAGCTCACATCGTGAATCTGTGCATGTTTCTGGCCTGGGAACTGCTTCAGATCACTGTGGAATGCATATATCGTATCAATTGGTGCAATGTGCTTGTCTTGTCATAGGGAAGTGAATATAAGCTTCTGAAGTTAAAATATCCACTTTTTAAAAAACTTTCTTTTTTTTTAGTTCTGTGTGTCAAAAATGTTCATTCTGTGAGTAACAGTGTGAAAGTGACAAACATGAGTGAATTGTCACGATATGACTGAATTGGAGTAAATTTGCTGCTATCTCCGCCAGGAAGCGAGCTAGAGCGCTGTAACTGTGGCTATACGCACTTTCATGAAAACACGCTTCTTTGAGGTTTTAAGCTCGGAACGTGAATCTGTGCATGTTTCTGGCCTGGGAACTGCTTCAGATCACTGTGGAAAGCATATATGGTATCGAATGGTCCTTTGTGCATGTATTGCCATTGGGAAGTGAATATAAGCTTCTGAAGTGAATATATCCACTTTTTAAAAAACTTTCTTTTTTTTTTAGTTCTGTGTGTCAATCATGTTCATTCTGTGAGTAACAGTGGAAAAGTAACAGTCATGAGTGAATTGTCACGATATGACTGAATTGGAGTAAATTTGATGCTATCTCCGCCAGGAAGCGAGCTAGAGCGCTGAAACTGTGGCTATACGCACTTTCATGAAAACACGCTTCTTTGAGGTTTTAAGCTCGGAACGTGAATCTGTGCATGTTTCTGGCCTGGTAACTGCTTCAGATCACTGTGGAATGCATATATAGTATCAATTGGTGCAATGTGCTTGTCTTGTCACCGGGAAGTGAATATAAGCTTCTGAAGTGAAAATATCCACTTTTTAAAAAACTTTCTTTTTTTTAGTTCTGTGTGTCAAAAATGTTCATTCTGTGAGTAACAGTGTGAAAGTGACAAACATGAGTGAATTGTCACGATATTACAGAATTGGAGTAAATTTGCTGCTATCTCCGCCAGGAAGCGAGCTAGAGCGCTGAAACTGTGGCTATACGCACTTTCATGAAAACACGCTTCTTTGAGGTTTTAAGCTCGGAACGTGAATCTGTGCATGTTTCTGGCCTGGGAACTGCTTCAGATCACTGTGGAATGCATATATAGTATCAATTGGTGCAATGTGCTTGTCTTGTCATCGGGAAGTGAATATAAGCTTCTGAAGTGAAAATATCCACTTTTTAAAAAACCTTTCTTTTTTTTTTAGTTCTGTGTGTCAATAATGTTCATTCTGTGAGTAACAGTGGAAAAGTAACAGTCATGAGTGAATTGTCACGATATGACTGAATTGGAGTAAATTTGCTGCTATCTCCGCCAGGAAGCGAGCTAGAGCGCTGAAACTGTGGCTATACGCACTTTCATGAAAACACGCTTCTTTGAGGTTTTAAGCTCGGAACGTGAATCTGTGCATGTTTCTGGCCTGGGAACTGCTTCAGATCACTGTGGAATGCAGATATAGTATCAATTGGTGCAATGTGCTTGTCTTGTCATAGGGAAGTGAATATAAGCTTCTGAAGTGAAAATATCCACTTTTTAAAAAACTTTCTTTTTTTTAGTTCTGTGTGTCAAAAATGTTTATTCTGTGAGTAACAGTGTGAAAGTGACAAACATGAGTGAATTGTCACGATATGACTGAATTGGAGTAAATTTGCTGCTATCTCCGCCAGGAAGCGAGCTAGAGCGCTGTAACTGTGGCTATACGCACTTTCATGAAAACCCGCTTCTTTGAGGTTTTAAGCTCACATCGTGAATCTGTGCATGTTTCTGGCCTGGGAACTGCTTCAGATCACTGTGGAATGCATATATCGTATCAATTGGTGCAATGTGCTTGTCTTGTCATAGGGAAGTGAATATAAGCTTCTGAAGTTAAAATATCCACTTTTTAAAAAACTTTCTTTTTTTTTAGTTCTGTGTGTCAAAAATGTTCATTCTGTGAGTAACAGTGTGAAAGTGACAAACATGAGTGAATTGTCACGATATGACTGAATTGGAGTAAATTTGCTGCTATCTCCGCCAGGAAGCGAGCTAGAGCGCTGTAACTGTGGCTATACGCACTTTCATGAAAACACGCTTCTTTGAGGTTTTAAGCTCGGAACGTGAATCTGTGCATGTTTCTGGCCTGGGAACTGCTTCAGATCACTGTGGAAAGCATATATGGTATCGAATGGTCCTTTGTGCATGTATTGCCATTGGGAAGTGAATATAAGCTTCTGAAGTGAATATATCCACTTTTTAAAAAACTTTCTTTTTTTTTTAGTTCTGTGTGTCAATCATGTTCATTCTGTGAGTAACAGTGGAAAAGTAACAGTCATGAGTGAATTGTCACGATATGACTGAATTGGAGTAAATTTGATGCTATCTCCGCCAGGAAGCGAGCTAGAGCGCTGAAACTGTGGCTATACGCACTTTCATGAAAACACGCTTCTTTGAGGTTTTAAGCTCGGAACGTGAATCTGTGCATGTTTCTGGCCGGGTAACTGCTTCAGATCACTGTGGAATGCATATATAGTATCAATTGGTGCAATGTGCTTGTCTTGTCACCGGGAAGTGAATATAAGCTTCTGAAGTGAAAATATCCACTTTTTAAAAAACTTTCTTTTTTTTAGTTCTGTGTGTCAAAAATGTTCATTCTGTGAGTAACAGTGTGAAAGTGACAAACATGAGTGAATTGTCACGATATGACAGAATTGGAGTAAATTTGCTGCTATCTCCGCCAGGAAGCGAGCTAGAGCGTTGTAACTGTGGCTATACGCACTTTCATGAAAACACGCTTCTTTGAGGTTTTAAGCTCAGAACGTGAATCTGTGCATGTTTCTGGCCTGGGAACTGCTTCAGATCACTGTGGAAAGCATATATGGTATCGAATGGTCCTTTGTGCATGTATTGCCATTGGGAAGTGAATATAAGCTTCTGAAGTGAATATATCCACTTTTTAAAAAACCTTTCTTTTTTTTTAGTTCTGTGTGTCAATAATGTTCATTCTGTGAGTAACAGTGGAAAAGTAACAGTCATGAGTGAATTGTCACGATATGACTGAATTGGAGTAAATTTGCTGCTATCTCCGCCAGGAAGCGAGCTAGAGCGCTGAAACTGTGGCTATACGCACTTTCATGAAAACACGCTTCTTTGAGGTTTTAAGCTCGGAACGTGAATCTGTGCATGTTTCTGGCCTGGTAACTGCTTCAGATCACTGTGGAATGCATATATAGTATCAATTGGTGCAATGTGCTTGTCTTGTCACCGGGAAGTGAATATAAGCTTCTGAAGTGAAAATATCCACTTTTTAAAAAACTTTCTTTTTTTTAGTTCTGTGTGTCAAAAATGTTCATTCTGTGAGTAACAGTGTGAAAGTGACAAACATGAGTGAATTGTCACGATATGACAGAATTGGAGTAAATTTGCTGCTATCTCCGCCAGGAAGCGAGCTAGAGCGTTGTAACTGTGGCTATACGCACTTTCATGAAAACACGCTTCTTTGAGGTTTTAAGCTCAGAACGTGAATCTGTGCATGTTTCTGGCCTGGGAACTGCTTCAGATCACTGTGGAAAGCATATATGGTATCGAATGGTCCTTTGTGCATGTATTGCCATTGGGAAGTGAATATAAGCTTCTGAAGTGAATATATCCACTTTTTAAAAAACCTTTCTTTTTTTTTAGTTCTGTGTGTCAATAATGTTCATTCTGTGAGTAACAGTGGAAAAGTAACAGTCATGAGTGAATTGTCACGATATGACTGAATTGGAGTAAATTTGCTGCTATCTCCGCCAGGAAGCGAGCTAGAGCGCTGAAACTGTGGCTATACGCACTTTCATGAAAACACGCTTCTTTGAGGTTTTAAGCTCGGAACGTGAATCTGTGCATGTTTCTGGCCTGGGAACTGCTTCAGATCACTGTGGAATGCATATATAGTATCAATTGGTGCAATGTGCTTGTCTTGTCATAGGGAAGTGAATATAAGCTTCTGAAGTGAAAATATCCACTTTTTAAAAAACTGTCTTTTTTTTAGTTCTGTGTGTCAAAAATGTTCATTCTGTGAGTAACAGTGTGAAAGTGACAAACATGAGTGAATTGTCACGATATGACTGAATTGGAGTAAATTTGCTGCTATCTCCGCCAGGAAGCGAGCTAGAGCGCTGTAACTGTGGCTATACGCACTTTCATGAAAACACGCTTCTTTGAGGTTTTAAGCTCAGAACGTGAATCTGTGCATGTTTCTGGCTTGGGAACTGCTTCAGATCACTGTGGAAAGCATATATGGTATCAATTGGTGCAATGTGCTTGTCTTGTCATAGGGAAGTGAAGATAAGCTTCTGAAGTGAAAATATCCACTTTTTAAAAAACTTTCTTTTTTTTAAGTTCTGTGTGTCAAAAATTTTCATTCTGTGAGTAACAGTGGAAAAAAAACAGGCATGAGTGAATTGTCACGATATGACTGATTTGGAGTAAATTTGATGCTATCTCCGCCAGGAAGCGAGCTAGAGCGCTGAAACTGTGGCTATACGCACTTTCATGAAAACACGCTTCTTTGAGGTTTTAAGCTCGGAACGTGAATCTGTGCATGTTTCTGGCCTGGGAACTGCTTCAGATCACTGTGGAATGCATATATAGTATCAATTGGTGCAATGTGCTTGTCTTGTCATAGGGAAGTGAATATAAGCTTCTGAAGTGAAAATATCCACTTTTTAAAAAACTTTCTTTTTTTTTAGTTCTATGTGTCAAAAATGTTCATTCTGTGAGTAACAGTGTGAAAGTGACAAACATGAGTGAATTGTCACGATATGACTGAATTGGAGTAAATTTGCTTCTATCTCCGCCAGGAAGCGAGCTAGAGCGCTGAAACTGTGGCTATACGCACTTTCATGAAAACACGCTTCTTTGAGGTATTAAGCTCAGAACGTGAATCTGTGCATGTTTCTGGCCTGGGAACTGCTTCAGATCACTGTGGAAAGCATATATGGTATCGAATGGTCCTTTGTGCATGTATTGCCATTGGGAAGTGAATATAAGCTTCTGAAGTGAATATATCCACTTTTTAAAAAACTTTATTTTTTTTTAGTTCTGTGTCAAAAAAGTTCATTCTGTGAGTAACAGTGGAAAAGTAACAGTCATGAGTGAATTGTCACGATATGACTGAATTGGAGTAAATTTGCTGCTATCTCCGCCAGGAAGCGAGCTAGAGCCCTGAAACTGTGGCTATACGCACTTTCATGAAAACACACTTCTTTGAGGTTTTAATCTCGGAACGTCAATCTGTGCATGCTTCTGGCCTGGGAACTGCTTCAGATCACTGTGGAATGCATATATGGTATCAATTGGTGCAATGCGCTTGTCTTGTCATAGGGAAGTGAATATAAGCTTCTGAAGTGAAAATATCCACTTTTTAAAAAACTTTCTTTTTTTTTAGTTCTGTGTGTCAAAAATGTTCATTCTGTGAGTAACAGTGTTAAAGTGACAAACATGAGTGAATTGTCACGATATGACTGAATTGGAGTAAATTTGCTGCTATCTCCGCCAGGAAGCGAGCTAGAGCGCTGTAACTGTGGCTATACGCACTTTCATGAAAACACGCTTCTTTGAGGTTTTAAGCTCGGAATGTGAATCTGTGCATGTTTCTGGCCTGGGAACTGCTTCAGATCACTGTGGAAAGCATATATGGTATCGAATGGTCCTTTGTGCATGTATTGCCATTGGGAAGTGAATATAAGCTTCTGAAGTGAATATATCCACTTTTTAAAAAACTTTCTTTTTTTTTTTAGTTCTGTGTGTCAATCATGTTCATTCTGTGAGTAACAGTGGAAAAGTAACAGTCATGAGTGAATTGTCACGATATGACTGAATTGGAGTAAATTTGATGCTATCTCCGCCAGGAAGCGAGCTAGAGCGCTGAAACTGTGGCTATACGCACTTTCATGAAAACACGCTTCTTTGAGGTTTTAAGCTCAGAACGTGAATCTGTGCATGTTTCTGGCCTGGGAACTGCTTCAGATCACTGTGGAATGCATATATAGTATCAATTGGTGCAATGTGCTTGTCTTGTCATAGGGAAGTGAATATAAGCTTCTGAAGTGAAAATATCCACTTTTTAAAAAACTTTCTTTTTTTTAGTTCTGTGTGTCAAAAATGTTCATTCTGTGAGTAACAGTGTGAAAGTGACAAACATGAGTGAATTGTCACGATATGACTGAATTGGAGTAAATTTGCTGCTATCTCCGCCAGGAAGCGAGCTAGAGCGCTGAAACTGTGGCTATACGCACTTTCATGAAAACACGCTTCTTTGAGGTTTTAAGCTCAGAACGTGAATCTGTGCATGTTTCTGGCTTGGGAACTGCTTCAGATCACTGTGGAATGCATATATAGTATCAATTGGTGCAATGTGCTTGTCTTGTCATAGGGAAGTGAATATAAGCTTCTGAAGTGAAAATATCCACTTTTTAAAAAACTTTCTTTTTTTTAGTTCTGTGTGTCAAAAATGTTCATTCTGTGAGTAACAGTGTGAAAGTGACAAACATGAGTGAATTGTCACGATATGACTGAATTGGAGTAAATTTGCTGCTATCTCCGCCAGGAAGCGAGCTAGAGCACTGAAACTGTGGCTATACGCACTTTCATGAAAACAAGCTTCTTTGAGGTTTTAAGCTCAGAACGTGAATCTGTGCATGTTTCTAGCTTGGGAACTGCTTCAGATCACTGTGGAAAGCATATATGGTATCAATTGGTGCAATGTGCTTGTCTTGTCATAGGGAAGTGAAGATAAGCTTCTGAAGTGAAAATATCCACTTTTTAAAAAACTTTCTTTTTTTTAAGTTCTGAGTGTCAAAAATGTTCATTCTGTGAGTAACAGTGGAAAAAAAAAAGGCATGAGTGAATTGTCACGATATGACTGATTTGGAGTAAATTTGATGCTATCTCCGCCAGGAAGCGAGCTAGAGCGCTGAAACTGTGGCTATACGCACTTTCATGAAAACACGCTTCTTTGAGGTTTTAAGCTCGGAACGTGAATCTGTGCATGTTTCTGGCCTGGGAACTGCTTCAGATCACTGTGGAATGCATATATAGTATCAATTGGTGCAATGTGCTTGTCTTGTCTTAGGGAAGTGAATATAAGCTTCTGAAGTGAAAATATCCACTTTTTAAAAAACTTTCTTTTTTTTTAGTTCTGTGTGTCAAAAATGTTCATTCTGTGAGTAACAGTGTGAAAGTGATAAACATGAGTGAATTGTCACGATATGACTGAATTGGAGTAAATTTGCTGCTATCTCTGCCAGGAAGCGAGCTAGAGCGCTGAAACTGTGGCTATACGCACTTTCATGAAAACACGCTTCTTTGAGGTTTTAAGCTCAGAACGTGAATCTGTGCATGTTTCTGGCCTGGGAACTGCTTCAGATCACTGTGGAATGCATATATAGTATCAATTGGTGCAATGTGCTTGTCTTGTCATAGGGAAGTGAATATAAGCTTCTGAAGTGAAAATATCCACTTTTTAAAAAACTTTCTTTTTTTTAGTTCTGTGTGTCAAAAATGTTCATTCTGTGAGTAACAGTGTGAAAGTGACAAACATGAGTGAATTGTTAGATATGACTGAATTGGAGTAAATTTGCTGCTATCTCCACCAGGAAGCGAGCTAGAGCGCTGTAACTGTGGCTATACGCACTTTCATGAAAACACGCTTCTTTGAGGTTTTAAGCTCAGAACGTGAATCTGTGCATGTTTCTGGCCTGGGAACTGCTTCAGATCACTGTGGAAAGCATATATGGTATCAATTGGTGCAATGTGCTTGTCTTGTCATAGGGAAGTGAAGATAAGCTTCTGAAGTGAAAATATCCACTTTTTAAAAAACTTTCTTTTTTTAAGTTCTGTGTGTCAAAAATGTTCATTCTGTGAGTAACAGTGGAAAAAAAAAAGGCATGAGTGAATTGTCACGATATGACTGATTTGGAGTAAATTTGATGCTATCTCCGCCAGGAAGCGAGCTAGAGCGCTGAAACTGTGGCTATACGCACTTTCATGAAAACACGCTTCTTTGAGGTTTTAAGCTCGGAACGTGAATCTGTGCATGTTTCTGGCCTGGGAACTGCTTCAGATCACTGTGGAATGCATATATAGTATCAATTGGTGCAATGTGCTTGTCTTGTCATAGGGAAGTGAATATAAGCTTCTGAAGTGAAAATATCCACTTTTTAAAAAACTTTCTTTTTTTTTAGTTCTGTGTGTCAAAAATGTTCATTCTGTGAGTAACAGTGTGAAAGTGATAAACATGAGTGAATTGTCACGATATGACTGAATTGGAGTAAATTTGCTGCTATCTCTGCCAGGAAGCGAGCTAGAGCGCTGAAACTGTGGCTATACGCACTTTCATGAAAACACGCTTCTTTGAGGTTTTAAGCTCAGAACGTGAATCTGTGCATGTTTCTGGCCTGGGAACTGCTTCAGATCACTGTGGAATGCATATATAGTATCAATTGGTGCAATGTGCTTGTCTTGTCATAGGGAAGTGAATATAAGCTTCTGAAGTGAAAATATCCACTTTTTAAAAAACTTTCTTTTTTTTAGTTCTGTGTGTCAAAAATGTTCATTCTGTGAGTAACAGTGTGAAAGTGACAAACATGAGTGAATTGTTAGATATGACTGAATTGGAGTAAATTTGCTGCTATCTCCACCAGGAAGCGAGCTAGAGCGCTGTAACTGTGGCTATACGCACTTTCATGAAAACACGCTTCTTTGAGGTTTTAAGCTCAGAACGTGAATCTGTGCATGTTTCTGACCTGGGAACTGCTTCAGATCACTGTGGAAAGCATATATGGTATCGAATGGTCCTTTGTGCATGTATTGCCATTGGGAAGTGAATACAAGCTTCTGAAGTGAATATATCCACTTTTTAAAAAACTTTCTTTTTTTTTAGTTCTGTGTCAAAAAAGTTCATTATGTGAGTAACAGCGGAAAAGTAACAGTCATGAGTGAATTGTCACGATATGACTGAATTGGAGTAAATTTGCTGCTATCTCCGCCAGGAAGCGAGCTAGAGCCCTGAAACTGTGGCTATACGCACTTTCATGAAAACACACTTCTTTGAGGTTTTAATCTCGGAACGTGAATCTGTGCATGCTTCTGGCCTGGGAACTGCTTCAGATCACTGTGGAATGCATATATGGTATCAATTCGTGCAATGTGCTTGTCTTGTCATAGGGAAGTGAATATAAGCTTCTGAAGTGAAAATATCCACTTTTTAAAAAACTTTCTTTTTTTTTTATTTCTGTGTGTCAAAAATGTTCATTCTGTGAGTAACAGTGGAAAAAAAACAGGCATGAGTGAATTGTCACGATATGACTGATTTGGAGTAAATTTGATGCTATCTCCGCCAGGAAGCGAGCTAGAGCGCTGAAACTGTGGCTATACGCACTTTCATGAAAACGCGCTTCTTTGAGGTTTTAAGCTCAGAACGTGAATCTGTGCATGTTTCTGGCCTGGGAACTGCTTCAGATCACTGTGGAAAGCATATATGGTATCGAATGGTCCTTTGTGCATGTATTGCCATTGGGAAGTGAATATAAGCTTCTGAAGTGAATATATCCACTTTTTAAAAAACTTTCTTTTTTTTTAGTTCTGTGTGTCAATAATGTTCAATCTGTGAGTAACAGTGGAAAAGTAACAGTCATGAGTGAATTGTCACGATATGACTGAATTGGAGTAAATTTGATGCTATCTCCGCCAGGAAGCGAGCTAGAGCGCTGAAACTGTGGCTATACGCACTTTCATGAAAACACGCTTCTTTGAGGTTTTAAGCTCGGAACGTGAATCTGTGCATGTTTCTGGCCTGGGAACTGCTTCAGATCACTGTGGAATGCATATATAGTATCAATTGGTGCAATGTGCTTGTCTTGTCATAGGGAAGTGAATATAAGCTTCTGAAGTGAAAATATCCACTTTTTAAAAAACTTTCTTTTTTTTAGTTCTGTGTGTCAAAAATGTTAATTCTGTGAGTAACAGTGTGAAAGTGACAAACATGAGTGAATTGTCACGATATGACTGAATTGGAGTAAATTTGCTGCTATCTCCGCCAGGAAGCGAGCTAGAGCGCTGTAACTGTGGCTATACGCACTTTCATGAAAACACGCTTCTTTGAGGTTTTAAGCTCAGAACGTGAATCTGTGCATGTTTCTGGCCTGGGAACTGCTTCAGATCACTGTGGAATGCATATATCGTATCAATTGGTGCAATGTGCTTGTCTTGTCATAGGGAAGTGAATATAAGCTTCTGAAGTGAAAATATCCACTTTTTAAAAAACTTTCTTTTTTTTAGTTCTCTGTGTCAAAAATGTTCATTCTGTGAGTAACAGTGTGAAAGTGACAAACATGAGTGAATTGTTAGATATGACTGAATTGGAGTAAATTTGCTGCTATCTCCACCAGGAAGCGAGCTAGAGCGCTGTAACTGTGGCTATACGCACTTTCATGAAAACACGCTTCTTTGAGGTTTTAAGCTCAGAACGTGAATCTGTGCATGTTTCTGGCCTGGGAACTGCTTCAGATCACTGTGGAAAGCATATATGGTATCGAATGGTCCTTTGTGCATGTATTGCCATTGGGAAGTGAATATAAGCTTCTGAAGTGAATATATCCACTTTTTAAAAAACTTTCTTTTTTTTTAGTTCTGTGTCAAAAAAGTTCATTCTGTGAGTAACAGTGGAAAAGTAACAGTCATGAGTGAATTGTCACGATATGACTGAATTGGAGTAAATTTGCTGCTATCTCCGCCAGGAAGCGAGCTAGAGCCCTGAAACTGTGGCTATACGCACTTTCATGAAAACACACTTCTTTGAGGTTTTAATCTCGGAACGTGAATCTGTGCATGCTTCTGGCCTGGGAACTGCTTCAGATCACTGTGGAAAGCATATATGGTATCAATTGGTGCAATGTGCTTGTCTTGTCATAGGGAAGTGAAGATAAGCTTCTGAAGTGAAAATATCCACTTTTTAAAAAACTTTCTTTTTTTAAGTTCTGTGTGTCAAAAATGTTCATTCTGTGAGTAACAGTGGAAAAAAAAAAGGCATGAGTGAATTGTCACGATATGACTGATTTGGAGTAAATTTGATGCTATCTCCGCCAGGAAGCGAGCTAGAGCGCTGAAACTGTGGCTATACGCACTTTCATGAAAACACGCTTCTTTGAGGTTTTAAGCTCGGAACGTGAATCTGTGCATGTTTCTGGCCTGGGAACTGCTTCAGATCACTGTGGAATGCATATATAGTATCAATTGGTGCAATGTGCTTGTCTTGTCATAGGGAAGTGAATATAAGCTTCTGAAGTGAAAATATCCACTTTTTAAAAAACGTTCTTTTTTTTTAGTTCTGTGTGTCAAAAATGTTCATTCTGTGAGTAACAGTGTGAAAGTGATAAACATGAGTGAATTGTCACGATATGACTGAATTGGAGTAAATTTGCTGCTATCTCTGCCAGGAAGCGAGCTAGAGCGCTGAAACTGTGGCTATACGCACTTTCATGAAAACACGCTTCTTTGAGGTTTTAAGCTCAGAACGTGAATCTGTGCATGTTTCTGGCCTGGGAACTGCTTCAGATCACTGTGGAATGCATATATAGTATCAATTGGTGCAATGTGCTTGTCTTGTCATAGGGAAGTGAATATAAGCTTCTGAAGTGAAAATATCCACTTTTTAAAAAACTTTCTTTTTTTTAGTTCTGTGTGTCAAAAATGTTCATTCTGTGAGTAACAGTGTGAAAGTGACAAACATGAGTGAATTGTTAGATATGACTGAATTGGAGTAAATTTGCTGCTATCTCCACCAGGAAGCGAGCTAGAGCGCTGTAACTGTGGCTATACGCACTTTCATGAAAACACGCTTCTTTGAGGTTTTAAGCTCAGAACGTGAATCTGTGCATGTTTCTGGCCTGGGAACTGCTTCAGATCACTGTGGAAAGCATATATGGTATCGAATGGTCCTTTGTGCATGTATTGCCATTGGGAAGTGAATACAAGCTTCTGAAGTGAATATATCCACTTTTTAAAAAACTTTCTTTTTTTTTAGTTCTGTGTCAAAAAAGTTCATTATGTGAGTAACAGTGGAAAAGTAACAGTCATGAGTGAATTGTCACGATATGACTGAATTGGAGTAAATTTGCTGCTATCTCCGCCAGGAAGCGAGCTAGAGCCCTGAAACTGTGGCTATACGCACTTTCATGAAAACACACTTCTTTGAGGTTTTAATCTCGGAACGTGAATCTGTGCATGCTTCTGGCCTGGGAACTGCTTCAGATCACTGTGGAATGCATATATGGTATCAATTCGTGCAATGTGCTTGTCTTGTCATAGGGAAGTGAATATAAGCTTCTGAAGTGAAAATATCCACTTTTTAAAAAACTTTCTTTTTTTTTATTTCTGTGTGTCAAAAATGTTCATTCTGTGAGTAACAGTGGAAAAAAAACAGGCATGAGTGAATTGTCACGATATGACTGATTTGGAGTAAATTTGATGCTATCTCCGCCAGGAAGCGAGCCTGAGCGCTGAAACTGTGGCTATACGCACTTTCATGAAAACACGCTTCTTTGAGGTTTTAAGCTCAGAACGTGAATCTGTGCATGTTTCTGGCCTGGGAACTGCTTCAGATCACTGTGGAAAGCATATATGGTATCGAATGGTCCTTTGTGCATGTATTGCCATTGGGAAGTGAATATAAGCTTCTGAAGTGAATATATCCACTTTTTAAAAAACTTTCTTTTTTTTTAGTTCTGTGTGTCAATAATGTTCATTCTGTGAGTAACAGTGGAAAAGTAACAGTCATGAGTGAATTGTCACGATATGACTGAATTGGAGTAAATTTGATGCTATCTCCGCCAGGAAGCGAGCTAGAGCGCTGAAACTGTGGCTATACGCACTTTCATGAAAACACGCTTCTTTGAGGTTTTAAGCTCGGAACGTGAATCTGTGCATGTTTCTGGCCTGGGAACTGCTTCAGATCACTGTGGAATGCATATATCGTATCAATTGGTGCAATGTGCTTGTCTTGTCATAGGGAAGTGAATATAAGCTTCTGAAGTGAAAATATCCACTTTTTAAAAAACTTTCTTTTTTTTAGTTCTGTGTGTCAAAAATGTTAATTCTGTGAGTAACAGTGTGAAAGTGACAAACATGAGTGAATTGTCACGATATGACTGAATTGGAGTAAATTTGATGCTATCTCCGCCAGGAAGCGAGCTAGAGCGCTGTAACTGTGGCTATACGCACTTTCATGAAAACACGCTTCTTTGAGGTTTTAAGCTCAGAACGTGAATCTGTGCATGTTTCTGGCCTGGGAACTGCTTCAGATCACTGTGGAATGCATATATCGTATCAATTGGTGCAATGTGCTTGTCTTGTCATAGGGAAGTGAATATAAGCTTCTGAAGTGAAAATATCCACTTTTTAAAAAACTTTCTTTTTTTTAGTTCTCTGTGTCAAAAATGTTCATTCTGTGAGTAACAGTGTGAAAGTGACAAACATGAGTGAATTGTCACGATATGACTGAATTGGAGTAAATTTGCTGCTATCTCCGCCAGGAAGCGAGCTAGAGCGCTGTAACTGTGGCTATACGCACTTTCATGAAAACACGCTTCTTTGAGGTTTTAAGCTCGGAACGTGAATCTGTGCATGTTTCTGGCCTGGGAACTGCTTCAGATCACTGTGGAAAGCATATATGGTATCGAATGGTCCTTTGTGCATGTATTGCCATTGGGAAGTGAATATAAGCTTCTGAAGTGAATATATCCACTTTTTAAAAAACCTTTCTTTTTTTTTAGTTCTGTGTGTCAAAAATGTTCATTCTGTGAGTAACAGTGGAAAAGTAACAGTCATGAGTGAATTGTCACGATATGACTGAATTGGAGTAAATTTGCTGCTATCTCCGCCAGGAAGCGAGCTAGAGCGCTGAAACTGTGGCTATACGCACTTTCATGAAAACACGCTTCTTTGAGGTTTTAAGCTCGGAACGTGAATCTGTGCATGTTTCTGGCCTGGGAACTGCTTCAGATCACTGTGGAATGCATATATAGTATCAATTGGTGCAATGTGCTTGTCTTGTCATAGGGAAGTGAATATAAGCTTCTGAAGTGAAAATATCCACTTTTTAAAAAACTTTCTTTTTTTTAGTTCTGTGTGTCAAAAATGTTCATTCTGTGAGTAACAGTGTGAAAGTGACAAACATGAGTGAATTGTCACGATATGACTGAATTGGAGTAAATTTGCTGCTATCTCCGCCAGGAAGCGAGCTAGAGCGCTGTAACTGTGGCTATACGCACTTTCATGAAAACACGCTTCTTTGAGGTTTTAAGCTCAGAACGTGAATCTGTGCATGTTTCTGGCTTGGGAACTGCTTCAGATCACTGTGGAAAGCATATATGGTATCAATTGGTGCAATGTGCTTGTCTTGTCATAGGGAAGTGAAGATAAGCTTCTGAAGTGAAAATATCCACTTTTTAAAAAACTTTCTTTTTTTTAAGTTCTGTGTGTCAAAAATGTTCATTCTGTGAGTAACAGTGGAAAAAAAACAGGCATGAGTGAATTGTCACGATATGACTGATTTGGAGTAAATTTGATGCTATCTCCGCCAGGAAGCGAGCTAGAGCGCTGAAACTGTGGCTATACGCACTTTCATGAAAACACGCTTCTTTGAGGTTTTAAGCTCGGAACGTGAATCTGTGCATGCTTCTGGCCTGGGAACTGCTTCAGATCACTGTGGAAAGCATATATGGTATCGAATGGTCCTTTGTGCATGTATTGCCATTGGGAAGTGAATATAAGCTTCTGAAGTGAATATATCCACTTTTTAAAAAACTTTATTTTTTTTTAGTTCTGTGTCAAAAAAGTTCATTCTGTGAGTAACAGTGGAAAAGTAACAGTCATGAGTGAATTGTCACGATATGACTGAATTGGAGTAAATTTGCTGCTATCTCCGCCAGGAAGCGAGCTAGAGCCCTGAAACTGTGGCTATACGCACTTTCATGAAAACACACTTCTTTGAGGTTTTAATCTCGGAACGTCAATCTGTGCATGCTTCTGGCCTGGGAACTGCTTCAGATCACTGTGGAATGCATATATGGTATCAATTGGTGCAATGTGCTTGTCTTGTCATAGGGAAGTGAATATAAGCTTCTGAAGTGAAAATATCCACTTTTTAAAAAACTCTTTTTTTTTTTAGTTCTGTGTGTCAAAAATGTTCATTCTGTGAGTAACAGTGGAAAAAAAACAGGCATGAGTGAATTGTCACGATATGACTGATTTGGAGTAAATTTGATGCTATCTCCGCCAGGAAGCGAGCTAGAGCGCTGAAACTGTGGCTATACGCACTTTCATGAAAACACGCTTCTTTGAGGTTTTAAGCTCAGAACGTGAATCTGTGCATGTTTCTGGCCTGGGAACTGCTTCAGATCACTGTGGAATGCATATATCGTTTCAATTGGTGCAATGTGCTTGTCTTGTCATAGGGAAGTGAATATAAGCTTCTGAAGTGAAAATATCCACTTTTTAAAAAACTTTCTTTTTTTTTTAGTTCTGTGTGTCAATCATGTTCATTCTGTGAGTAACAGTGGAAAAGTAACAGTCATGAGTGAATTGTCACGATATGACTGAATTGGAGTAAATTTGATGCTATCTCCGCCAGGAAGCGAGCTAGAGCGCTGAAACTGTGGCTATACGCACTTTCATGAAAACACGCTTCTTTGAGGTTTTAAGCCCGGAACGTGAATCTGTGCATGTTTCTGGCCTGGGAACTGCTTCAGATCACTGTGGAATGCATATATAGTATCAATTGGTGCAATGTGCTTGTCTTGTCATCGGGAAGTGAATATAAGCTTCTGAAGTGAAAATATCCACTTTTTAAAAAACTTTCTTTTTTTTTAGTTCTGTGTGTCAAAAATGTTCATTCTGTGAGTAACAGTGTGAAAGTGACAAACATGAGTGAATTGTCACGATATGACAGAATTGGAGTAAATTTGCTGCTATCTCCGCCAGGAAGCGAGCTAGAGCGCTGTAACTGTGGCGATACGCACTTTCATGAAAACACGCTTCTTTGAGGTTTTAAGCTCAGAACGTGAATCTGTGCATGTTTCTGGCCTGGGAACTGCTTCAGATCACTGTGGAAAGCATATATGGTATCGAATAGTTCTTTGTGCATGTATTGCCATTGGGAAGTGAATATAAGCTTCTGAAGTGAATATATCCACTTTTTAAAAAACCTTTCTTTTTTTTTTAGTTCTGTGTGTCAATAATGTTCATTCTGTGAGTAACAGTGGAAAAGTAACAGTCATGAGTGAATTGTCACGATATGACTGAATTGGAGTAAATTTGCTGCTATCTCCGCCAGGAAGCGAGCTAGAGCGCTGAAACTGTGGCTATACGCACTTTCATGAAAACACGCTTCTTTGAGGTTTTAAGCCCGGAACGTGAATCTGTGCATGTTTCTGGCCTGGGAACTGCTTCAGATCACTGTGGAATGCATATATAGTATCAATTGGTGCAATGTGCTTGTCTTGTCATCGGGAAGTGAATATAAGCTTCTGAAGTGAAAATATCCACTTTTTAAAAAACTTTCTTTTTTTTTAGTTCTGTGTGTCAAAAATGTTCATTCTGTGAGTAACAGTGTGAAAGTGACAAACATGAGTGAATTGTCACGATATGACAGAATTGGAGTAAATTTGCTGCTATCTCCGCCAGGAAGCGAGCTAGAGCGCTGTAACTGTGGCTATACGCACTTTCATGAAAACACGCTTCTTTGAGGTTTTAAGCTCAGAACGTGAATCTGTGCATGTTTCTGGCCTGGGAACTGCTTCAGATCACTGTGGAAAGCATATATGGTATCGAATAGTTCTTTGTGCATGTATTGCCATTGGGAAGTGAATATAAGCTTCTGAAGTGAATATATCCACTTTTTAAAAAACCTTTCTTTTTTTTTTAGTTCTGTGTGTCAATAATGTTCATTCTGTGAGTAACAGTGGAAAAGTAACAGTCATGAGTGAATTGTCAAGATATGACTGAATTGGAGTAAATTTGCTGCTATCTCCGCCAGGAAGCGAGCTAGAGCGCTGAAACTGTGGCTATACGCACTTTCATGAAAACACGCTTCTTTGAGGTTTTAAGCTCGGAACGTGAATCTGTGCATGTTTCTGGCCTGGGAACTGCTTCAGATCACTGTGGAATGCATATATAGTATCAATTGGTGCAATGTGCTTGTCTTGTCATAGGGAAGTGAATATAAGCTTCTGAAGTGAAAATATCCACTTTTTAAAAAACTTTCTTTTTTTTAGTTCTGTGTGTCAAAAATGTTCATTCTGTGAGTAACAGTGTGAAAGTGACAAACATGAGTGAATTGTCACGATATGACTGAATTGGAGTAAATTTGCTGCTATCTCCGCCAGGAAGCGAGCTAGAGCACTGAAACTGTGGCTATACGCACTTTCATGAAAACACGCTTCTTTGAGGTTTTAACCTCAGAACGTGAATCTGTGCATGTTTCTGGCTTGGGAACTGCTTCAGATCACTGTGGAAAGCATATATGGTATCAATTGGTGCAATGTGCTTGTCTTGTCATCGGGAAGTGAATATAAGCTTCTGAAGTGAAAATATCCACTTTTTAAAAAACTTTCTTTTTTTTTAGTTCTGTGTGTCAAAAATGTTCATTCTGTGAGTAACAGTGTGAAAGTGACAAACATGAGTGAATTGTCACGATATGACAGAATTGGAGTAAATTTGCTGCTATCTCCGCCAGGAAGCGAGCTAGAGCGCTGTAACTGTGGCTATACGCACTTTCATGAAAACACGCTTCTTTGAGGTTTTAAGCTCAGAACGTGAATCTGTGCATGTTTCTGGCCTGGGAACTGCTTCAGATCACTGTGGAAAGCATATATGGTATCGAATAGTTCTTTGTGCATGTATTGCCATTGGGAAGTGAATATAAGCTTCTGAAGTGAATATATCCACTTTTTAAAAAACCTTTCTTTTTTTTTTAGTTCTGTGTGTCAATAATGTTCATTCTGTGAGTAACAGTGGAAAAGTAACAGTCATGAGTGAATTGTCACGATATGACTGAATTGGAGTAAATTTGCTGCTATCTCCGCCAGGAAGCGAGCTAGAGCGCTGAAACTGTGGCTATACGCACTTTCATGAAAACACGCTTCTTTGAGGTTTTAAGCCCGGAACGTGAATCTGTGCATGTTTCTGGCCTGGGAACTGCTTCAGATCACTGTGGAATGCATATATAGTATCAATTGGTGCAATGTGCTTGTCTTGTCATCGGGAAGTGAATATAAGCTTCTGAAGTGAAAATATCCACTTTTTAAAAAACTTTCTTTTTTTTTAGTTCTGTGTGTCAAAAATGTTCATTCTGTGAGTAACAGTGTGAAAGTGACAAACATGAGTGAATTGTCACGATATGACAGAATTGGAGTAAATTTGCTGCTATCTCCGCCAGGAAGCGAGCTAGAGCGCTGTAACTGTGGCTATACGCACTTTCATGAAAACACGCTTCTTTGAGGTTTTAAGCTCAGAACGTGAATCTGTGCATGTTTCTGGCCTGGGAACTGCTTCAGATCACTGTGGAAAGCATATATGGTATCGAATAGTTCTTTGTGCATGTATTGCCATTGGGAAGTGAATATAAGCTTCTGAAGTGAATATATCCACTTTTTAAAAAACCTTTCTTTTTTTTTTAGTTCTGTGTGTCAATAATGTTCATTCTGTGAGTAACAGTGGAAAAGTAACAGTCATGAGTGAATTGTCACGATATGACTGAATTGGAGTAAATTTGCTGCTATCTCCGCCAGGAAGCGAGCTAGAGCGCTGAAACTGTGGCTATACGCACTTTCATGAAAACACGCTTCTTTGAGGTTTTAACCTCAGAACGTGAATCTGTGCATGTTTCTGGCTTGGGAACTGCTTCAGATCACTGTGGAAAGCATATATGGTATCAATTGGTGCAATGTGCTTGTCTTGTCATCGGGAAGTGAATATAAGCTTCTGAAGTGAAAATATCCACTTTTTAAAAAACTTTCTTTTTTTTTAGTTCTGTGTGTCAAAAATGTTCATTCTGTGAGTAACAGTGTGAAAGTGACAAACATGAGTGAATTGTCACGATATGACAGAATTGGAGTAAATTTGCTGCTATCTCCGCCAGGAAGCGAGCTAGAGCGCTGTAACTGTGGCTATACGCACTTTCATGAAAACACGCTTCTTTGAGGTTTTAAGCTCAGAACGTGAATCTGTGCATGTTTCTGGCCTGGGAACTGCTTCAGATCACTGTGGAAAGCATATATGGTATCGAATAGTTCTTTGTGCATGTATTGCCATTGGGAAGTGAATATAAGCTTCTGAAGTGAATATATCCACTTTTTAAAAAACCTTTCTTTTTTTTTTAGTTCTGTGTGTCAATAATGTTCATTCTGTGAGTAACAGTGGAAAAGTAACAGTCATGAGTGAATTGTCACGATATGACTGAATTGGAGTAAATTTGCTGCTATCTCCGCCAGGAAGCGAGCTAGAGCGCTGAAACTGTGGCTATACGCACTTTCATGAAAACACGCTTCTTTGAGGTTTTAAGCCCGGAACGTGAATCTGTGCATGTTTCTGGCCTGGGAACTGCTTCAGATCACTGTGGAATGCATATATAGTATCAATTGGTGCAATGTGCTTGTCTTGTCATCGGGAAGTGAATATAAGCTTCTGAAGTGAAAATATCCACTTTTTAAAAAACTTTCTTTTTTTTTAGTTCTGTGTGTCAAAAATGTTCATTCTGTGAGTAACAGTGTGAAAGTGACAAACATGAGTGAATTGTCACGATATGACAGAATTGGAGTAAATTTGCTGCTATCTCCGCCAGGAAGCGAGCTAGAGCGCTGTAACTGTGGCTATACGCACTTTCATGAAAACACGCTTCTTTGAGGTTTTAAGCTCAGAACGTGAATCTGTGCATGTTTCTGGCCTGGGAACTGCTTCAGATCACTGTGGAAAGCATATATGGTATCGAATAGTTCTTTGTGCATGTATTGCCATTGGGAAGTGAATATAAGCTTCTGAAGTGAATATATCCACTTTTTAAAAAACCTTTCTTTTTTTTTTAGTTCTGTGTGTCAATAATGTTCATTCTGTGAGTAACAGTGGAAAAGTAACAGTCATGAGTGAATTGTCACGATATGACTGAATTGGAGTAAATTTGCTGCTATCTCCGCCAGGAAGCGAGCTAGAGCGCTGAAACTGTGGCTATACGCACTTTCATGAAAACACGCTTCTTTGAGGTTTTAAGCTCGGAACGTGAATCTGTGCATGTTTCTGGCCTGGGAACTGCTTCAGATCACTGTGGAATGCATATATAGTATCAATTGGTGCAATGTGCTTGTCTTGTCATAGGGAAGTGAATATAAGCTTCTGAAGTGAAAATATCCACTTTTTAAAAAACTTTCTTTTTTTTAGTTCTGTGTGTCAAAAATGTTCATTCTGTGAGTAACAGTGTGAAAGTGACAAACATGAGTGAATTGTCACGATATGACTGAATTGGAGTAAATTTGCTGCTATCTCCGCCAGGAAGCGAGCTAGAGCACTGAAACTGTGGCTATACGCACTTTCATGAAAACACGCTTCTTTGAGGTTTTAACCTCAGAACGTGAATCTGTGCATGTTTCTGGCTTGGGAACTGCTTCAGATAACTGTGGAAAGCATATATGGTATCAATTGGTGCAATGTGCTTGTCTTGTCATAGGGAAGTGAAGATAAGCTTCGGAAGTGAAAATATCCACTTTTTAAAAAACTTTCTTTTTTTTAAGTTCTGTGTGTCAAAAATGTTCATTCTGTGAGTAACAGTGGAAAAAAAAAAGGCATGAGTGAATTGTCACGATATGACTGATTTGGAGTAAATTTGAGGCCATCTCCGCCAGGAAGCGAGCTAGAGCGCTGAAACTGTGGCTATACGCACTTTCATGAAAACACGCTTCTTTGAGGTTTTAAGCTCGGAACGTGAATCTGTGCATGTTTCTGGCCTGGGAACTGCTTCAGCTCACTGTGGAATGCATATATAGTATCAATTGGTGCAATGTGCTTGTCTTGTCATCGGGAAGTGAATATAAGCTTCTGAAGTGAAAATATCCACTTTTTAAAAAACTTTCTTTTTTTTTAGTTCTGTGTGTCAAAAATGTTCATTCTGTGAGTAACAGTGTGAAAGTGATAAACATGAGTGAATTGTCACGATATGACTGAATTGGAGTAAATTTGCTGCTATCTCTGCGAGGAAGCGAGCTAGAGCGCTGAAACTGTGGCTATACGCACTTTCATGAGAACACGCTTCTTTGAGGTTTTAAGCTCAGAACGTGAATCTGTGCATGTTTCTGGCCTGGGAACTGCTTCAGATCACTGTGGAATGCATATATAGTATCAATTGGTGCAATGTGCTTGTCTTGTCATAGGGAAGTGAATATAAGCTTCTGAAGTGAAAATATCCACTTTTTAAAAAACTTTCTTTTTTTTAGTTCTGTGTGTCAAAAATGTTCATTCTGTGAGTAACAGTGTGAAAGTGACAAACATGAGTGAATCGTTAGATATGACTGAATTGGAGTAAATTTGCTGCTATCTCCACCAGGAAGCGAGCTAGAGCGCTGTAACTGTGGCTATATGCACTTTCATGAAAACACGCTTCTTTGAGGTTTTAAGCTCAGAACGTGAATCTGTGCATGTTTCTGGCCTGGGAACTGCTTCAGATCACTGTGGAAAGCATATATGGTATCGAATGGTCCTTTGTGCATGTATTGCCATTGGGAAGTGAATATAAGCTTCTGAAGTGAATATATCCACTTTTTAAAAAACTTTCTTTTTTTTTATTTCTGTGTCAAAAATGTTCATTCTGTGAGTAACAGTGGAAAAGTAACAGTCATGAGTGAATTGTCATGATATGACTGAATTGGAGTAAATTTGCTGCTATCTCCGCCAGGAAGCGAGCTAGAGCCCTGAAACTGTGGCTATACGCACTTTCATGAAAACACACTTCTTTGAGGTTTTAATCTCGGAACGTGAATCTGTGCATGCTTCTGGCCTGGGAACTGCTTCAGATCACTGTGGAATGCATATATAGTATCAATTGGTGCAATGTGCTTGTCTTGTCATAGGGAAGTGAATATAAGCTTCTGAAGTGAAAATATCCACTTTTTAAAAAACTTTCTTTTTTTTTTAGTTCTGTGTGTCAAAAATGTTCATTCTGTGAGTAACAGTGGAAAAAAAACAGGCATGAGTGAATTGTCACGATATGACTGATTTGGAGTAAATTTGATGCTATCTCCGCCAGGAAGCGAGCTAGAGCGCTGAAACTGTGGCTATACGCACTTTCATGAAAACACGCTTCTTTGAGGTTTTAAGCTCAGAACGTGAATCTGTGCATGTTTCTGGCCTGGGAACTGCTTCAGATCACTGTGGAAAGCATATATGGTATCGAATGGTCCTTTGTGCATGTATTGCCATTGGGAAGTGAATATAAGCTTCTGAAGTGAATATATCCACTTTTTAAAAAACTTTCTTTTTTTTTAGTTCTGTGTGTCAATAATGTTCATTCTGTGAGTAACAGTGGAAAAGTAACAGTCATGAGTGAATTGTCACGATATGACTGAATTGGAGTAAATTTGATGCTATCTCCGCCAGGAAGCGAGCTAGAGCGCTGAAACTGTGGCTATACGCACTTTCATGAAAACACGCTTCTTTGAGGTTTAAAGCTCAGAACGTGAATCTGTGCATGTTTCTGGCCTGGGAACTGCTTCAGATCACTGTGGAATGCATATATAGTATCAATTGGTGCAATGTGCTTGTCTTGTCATACGGAAGTGAATATAAGCTTCTGAAGTGAAAATATCCACTTTTTAAAAAAACTTTCTTTTTTTTTAGTTCTGTGTGTCAAAAATGTTCATTCTGTGAGTGACAGTGTGAAAGTGACAAACATGAGTGAATTGTCACGATATGACAGAATTGGAGTAAATTTGCTGCTATCTCCGCCAGGAAGCGAGCTAGAGCGCTGTAACTGTGGCTATACGCACTTTCATGAAAACACGCTTCTTTGAGGTTTAAAGCTCAGAACGTGAATCTGTGCATGTTTCTGGCCTGGGAACTGCTTCAGATCACTGTGGAATGCATATATCGTATCAATTGGTGCAATGTGCTTGTCTTGTCATAGGGAAGTGAATATAAGCTTCTGAAGTGAAAATATCCACTTTTTAAAAAACTTTCTTTTTTTTTAGTTCTGTGTGTCAAAAATGTTCATTCTGTGAGTAACAGTGTGAAAGTGACAAACATGAGTGAATTGTCACGATATGACAGAATTGGAGTAAATTTGCTGCTATCTCCGCCAGGAAGCGAGCTAGAGCGCTGTAACTGTGGCTATACGCACTTTCATGAAAACACGCTTCTTTGAGGTTTTAAGCTCGGAACGTGAATCTGTGCATGTTTCTGGCCTGGGAACTGCTTCAGATCACTGTGGAAAGCATATATGGTATCGAATGGTCCTTTGTGCATGTATTGCCATTGGGAAGTGAATATAAGCTTCTGAAGTGAATATATCCACTTTTTAAAAAACTTTCTTTTTTTTTTAGTTTTGTGTGTCAATCATGTTCATTCTGTGAGTAACGGTGGAAAAGTAACAGTCATGAGTGAATTGTCACGATATGACTGAATTGGAGTAAATTTGATGCTATCTCCGCCAGGAAGCGAGCTAGAGCGCTGAAACTGTGGCTATACGCACTTTCATGAAAACACGCTTCTTTGAGGTTTTCAGCTCAGAACGTGAATCTGTGCATGTTTCTGGCCTGGGAACTGCTTCAGATCACTGTGGAAAGCATATATGGTATCGAATGGTCCTTTGTGCATGTATTGCCATTGGGAAGTGAATATAAGCTACTGAAGTGAATATATCCACTTTTTAAAAAACCTTTCTTTTTTTTTTAGTTCTGTGTGTCAATAATGTTCATTCTGTGAGTAACAGTGGAAAAGTAACAGTCATGAGTGAATTGTCACGATATGACTGAATTGGAGTAAATTTGCTGCTATCTCCGCCAGGAAGCGAGCTAGAGCGCTGAAACTGTGGCTATACGCACTTTCATGAAAACACGCTTCTTTGAGTTTTTAAGCTCGGAACGTGAATCTGTGCATGTTTCTGGCCTGGGAACTGCTTCAGATCACTGTGGAATGCATATATAGTATCAATTGGTGCAATGTGCTTGTCTTGTCATAGGGAAGTGAATATAAGCTTCTGAAGTGAAAATATCCACTTTTTAAAAAACTTTCTTTTTTTTAGTTCTGTGTGTCAAAAATGTTCATTCTGTGAGTAACAGTGTGAAAGTGACAAACATGAGTGAATTGTCACGATATGACTGAATTGGAGTAAATTTGCTGCTATCTCCGCCAGGAAGCGAGCTAGAGTGCTGTAACTGTGGCTATACGCACTTTCATGAAAACACGCTTCTTTGAGGTTTTAAGCTCAGAACGTGAATCTGTGCATGTTTCTGGCTTGGGAACTGCTTCAGATCACTGTGGAAAGCATATATGGTATCAATTGGTGCAATGTGCTTGTCTTGTCATTGGGAAGTGAAGATAAGCTTCTGAAGTGAAAATATCCACTTTTTAAAAAACTTTCTTTTTTTTTTAGTTCTGTGTGTCAAAAATGTTCATTCTGTGAGTAACAGTGGAAAAAAAACAGGCATGAGTGAATTGTCACGATATGACTGAATTGGAGTAAATTTGCTGCTATCGCCGCCAGGAAGCGAGCTAGAGCGCTGAAACTGTGGCTATACGCACTTTCATGAAAACACGCTTCTTTGAGGTTTTAAGCTCAGAACGTGAATCTGTGCATGTTTCTGGCCTGGGAACTGCTTCAGATCACTGTGGAAAGCAGATATGGTATCAATTGGTGCAATGTGCTTGTCTTGTCATAGGGAAGTGAAGATAAGCTTCTGAAGTGAAAATATCCACTTTTTAAAAAACTTTCTTTTTTTTAAGTTCTGTGTGTCAAAAATGTTCATTTTGTGAGTAACAGTGGAAAAAAAACAGGCATGAGTGAATTGTCACGATATGACTGATTTGGAGTAAATTTGATGCTATCTCCGCCAGGAAGCGAGCTAGAGCGCTGAAACTGTGGCTATACGCACTTTCATGAAAACACGCTTCTTTGAGGTTTTAAGCTCGGAACGTGAATCTGTGCATGTTTCTGGCCTGGGAACTGCTTCAGATCACTGTGGAATGCATATATAGTATCAATTGGTGCAATGTGCTTGTCTTGTCATAGGGAAGTGAATATAAGCTTCTGAAGTGAAAATATCCACTTTTTAAAAAACTTTCTTTTTTTTTAGTTCTGTGTGTCAAAAATGTTCATTCTGTGAGTAACAGTGTGAAAGTGACAAACATGAGTGAATTGTTAGATATGACTGAATTGGAGTAAATTTGCTGCTATCTCCACCAGGAAGCGAGCTAGAGCGCTGTAACTGTGGCTATACGCACTTTCATGAAAACACGCTTCTTTGAGGTTTTAAGCTCAGAACGTGAATCTGTGCATGTTTCTGGCCTGGGAACTGCTTCACATCACTGTGGAAAGCATATATGGTATCGAATGGTCCTTTGTGCATGTATTGCCATTGGGAAGTGAATATAAGCTTCTGAAGTGAATATATCCACTTTTTAAAAAACTTTCTTTTTTTTTAGTTCTGTGTCAAAAAAGTTCATTCTGTGAGTAACAGTGGAAAAGTAACAGTCATGAGTGAATTGTCACGATATGACTGAATTGGAGTAAATTTGATGCTATCTCCGCCAGGAAGCGAGCTAGAGCGCTGAAACTGTGGCTATACGCACTTTCATGAAAACACGCTTCTTTGAGGTTTTAAGCTCGGAACGTGAATCTGTGCATGTTTCTGGCCTGGGAACTGCTTCAGATCACTGTGGAATGCATATATAGTATCAATTGGTGCAATGTGCTTGTCTTGTCATACGGAAGTGAATATAAGCTTCTGAAGTGAAAATATCCACTTTTTAAAAAACTTTCTTTTTTTTTAGTTCTGTGTGTCAAAAATGTTCATTCTGTGAGTAACAGTGTGAAAGTGACAAACATGAGTGAATTGTCACGATATGACAGAATTGGAGTAAATTTGCTGCTATCTCCGCCAGGAAGCGAGCTAGAGCGCTGTAACTGTGGCTATACGCACTTTCATGAAAACACGCTTCTTTGAGGTTTTAAGCTCAGAACGTGAATCTGTGCATGTTTCTGGCCTGGGAACTGCTTCAGATCACTGTGGAATGCACTTTCATGAAAACACGCTTCTTTGAGGTTTTAAGCTCGGAACGTGAATCTGTGCATGTTTCTGGCCTGGGAACTGCTTCAGATCACTGTGGAATGCATATATAGTATCAATTGGTGCAATGTGCTTGTCTTGTCATAGGGAAGTGAATATAAGCTTCTGAAGTGAAAATATCCACTTTTTAAAAAACTTTCTTTTTTTTTAGTTCTGTGTGTCAAAAATGTTCATTCTGTGAGTAACAGTGTGAAAGTGACAAACATGAGTGAATTGTCACGATATGACTGAAATGGAGTAAATTTGCTGCTATCTCCGCCAGGAAGCGAGCTAGAGCGCTGAAACTGTGGCTATACGCACTTTCATGAAAACACGCTTCTTTGAGGTTTTAAGCTCAGAACGTGAATCTGTGCATGTTTCTGGCCTGGGAACTGCTTCAGATCACTGTGGAATGCATATATAGTATCAATTGGTGCAATGTGCTAGTCTTGTCATAGGGAAGTGAATATAAGCTTCTGAAGTGAAAATATCCACTTTTTAAAAAACTTTCTTTTTTTTTAGTTCTGTGTGTCAAAAATGTTCGTTCTGTGAGTAACAGTGTGAAAGTGACAAACATGTGTGAATTGTTAGATATGACTGAATTGGAGTAAATTTGCTGCTATCTCCACCAGGAAGCGAGCTAGAGCGCTGTAACTGTGGCTATACGCACTTTCATGAAAACACGCTTCTTTGAGGTTTTAAGCTCAGAACGTGAATCTGTGCATGTTTCTGGCCTGGGAACTGCTTCAGATCACTGTGGAAAGCATATATGGTATCGAATGGTCCTTTGTGCATGTATTGCCTTTGGGAAGTGAATATAAGCTTCTGAAGTGAATATATCCACTTTTTAAAAAACTTTCTTTTTTTTAGTTCTGTGTCAAAAAAGTTCATTCTGTGAGTAACAGTGGAAAAGTAACAGTCATGAGTGAATTGTCACGATATGACTGAATTGGAGTAAATTTGATGCTATCTCCGCCAGGAAGCGAGCTAGAGCGCTGAAACTGTGGCTATACGCACTTTCATGAAAACACGCTTCTTTGAGGTTTTAAGCTCGGAACGTGAATCTGTGCATGTTTCTGGCCTGGGAACTGCTTCAGATCACTGTGGAATGCATATATAGTATCAATTGGTGCAATGTGCTTGTCTTGTCATACGGAAGTGAATATAAGCTTCTGAAGTGAAAATATCCACTTTTTAAAAAACTTTCTTTTTTTTTAGTTCTGTGTGTCAAAAATGTTCATTCTGTGAGTAACAGTGTGAAAGTGACAAACATGAGTGAATTGTCACGATATGACAGAATTGGAGTAAATTTGCTGCTATCTCCGCCAGGAAGCGAGCTAGAGCGCTGTAACTGTGGCTATACGCACTTTCATGAAAACACGCTTCTTTGAGGTTTTAAGCTCAGAACGTGAATCTGTGCATGTTTCTGGCCTGGGAACTGCTTCAGATCACTGTGGAATGCATATATCGTATCAATTGGTGCAATGTGCTTGTCTTGTCATAGGGAAGTGAATATAAGCTTCTGAAGTGAAAATATCCACTTTTTAAAAAACTTTCTTTTTTTTTAGTTCTGTGTGTCAAAAATGTTCATTCTGTGAGTAACAGTGTGAAAGTGACAAACATGAGTGAATTGTCACGATATGACAGAATTGGAGTAAATTTGCTGCTATCTCCGCCAGGAAGCGAGCTAGAGCGCTGTAACTGTGGCTATACGCACTTTCATGAAAACACGCTTCTTTGAGGTTTTAAGCTCGGAACGTGAATCTGTGCATGTTTCTGGCCTGGGAACTGCTTCAGATCACTGTGGAAAGCATATATGGTATCGAATGGTCCTTTGTGCATGTATTGCCATTGGGAAGTGAATATAAGCTTCTGAAGTGAATATATCCACTTTTTAAAAAACTTTCTTTTTTTTTTAGTTCGGTGTGTCAATCATGTTCATTCTGTGAGTAACAGTGGAAAAGTAACAGTCATGAGTGAATTGTCACGATATGACTGAATTGGAGTAAATTTGATGCTATCTCCGCCAGGAAGCGAGCTAGAGCGCTGAAACTGTGGCAATACGCACTTTCATGAAAACACGCTTCTTTGAGGTTTTAAGCTCGGAACGTGAATCTGTGCATGTTTCTGGCCTGGGAACTGCTTCAGATCACTGTGGAATGCATATATAGTATCAATTGGTGCAATGTGCTTGTCTTGTCATCGGGAAGTGAATATAAGCTTCTGAAGTGAAAATATCCACTTTTTAAAAAACTTTCTTTTTTTTTAGTTCTGTGTGTCAAAAATGTTCATTCTGTGAGTAACAGTGTGAAAGTGACAAACATGAGTGAATTGTCACGATATGACAGAATTGGAGTAAATTTGCTGCTATCTCCGCCAGGAAGCGAGCTAGAGCGCTCTCACTGTGGCTATACGCACTTTCATGAAAACACGCTTCTTTGAGGTTTTTAGCTCAGAACGTGAATCTGTGCATGTTTCTGGCCTGGGAACTGCTTCAGATCACTGTGGAAAGCATATATGGTATCGAATGGTCCTTTGTGCATGTATTGCCATTGGGAAGTGAATATAAGCTTCTGAAGTGAATATATCCACTTTTTCAAAAACCTTTCTTTTTTTTTTAGTTCTGTGTGTCAATAATGTTCATTCTGTGAGTAACAGTGGAAAAGTAACAGTCATGAGTGAATTGTCACGATATGACTGAATTGGAGTAAATTTGCTGCTATCTCCGCCAGGAAGCGAGCTAGTGCGCTGAAACTGTGGCTATACGCACTTTCATGAAAACACGCTTCTTTGAGGTTTTAAGCTCGGAACGTGAATCTGTGCATGTTTCTGGCCTGGGAACTGCTTCAGATCACTGTGGAATGCATATATAGTATCAATTGGTGCAATGTGCTTGTCTTGTCATCGGGAAGTGAATATAAGCTTCTGAAGTGAAAATATCCACTTTTTAAAAAACTTTCTTTTTTTTTAGTTCTGTGTGTCAAAAATGTTCATTCTGTGAGTAACAGTGTGAAAGTGACAAACATGAGTGAATTGTCACGATATGACAGAATTGGAGTAAATTTGCTGCTATCTCCGCCAGGAAGCGAGCTAGAGCGCTCTCACTGTGGCTATACGCACTTTCATGAAAACACGCTTCTTTGAGGTTTTTAGCTCAGAACGTGAATCTGTGCATGTTTCTGGCCTGGGAACTGCTTCAGATCACTGTGGAAAGCATATATGGTATCGAATGGTCCTTTGTGCATGTATTGCCATTAGGAAGTGAATATAAGCTTCTGAAGTGAATATATCCACTTTTTCAAAAACCTTTCTTTTTTTTTTAGTTCTGTGTGTCAATAATGTTCATTCTGTGAGTAACAGTGGAAAAGTAACAGTCATGAGTGAATTGTCACGATATGACTGAATTGGAGTAAATTTGCTGCTATCTCCGCCAGGAAGCGAGCTAGAGCGCTGAAACTGTGGCTATACGCACTTTCATGAAAACACGCTTCTTTGAGGTTTTAAGCTCGGAACGTGAATCTGTGCATGTTTCTGGCCTGGGAACTGCTTCAGATCACTGTGGAATGCATATATAGTATCAATTGGTGCAATGTGCTTGTCTTGTCATAGGGAAGTGAATATAAGCTTCTGAAGTGAAAATATCCACTTTTTAAAAAACTTTCTTTTTTTTAGTTCTGTGTGTCAAAAATGTTCATTCTGTGAGTAACAGTGTGAAAGTGACAAACATGAGTGAATTGTCACGATATGACTGAATTGGAGTAAATTTGCTGCTATCTCCGCCAGGAAGCGAGCTAGAGCGCTGTAACTGTGGCTATACGCACTTTCATGAAAACACGCTTCTTTGAGGTTTTAAGCTCAGAACGTGAATCTGTGCATGTTTCTGGCTTGGGAACTGCTTCAGATCACTGTGGAAAGCATATATGGTATCAATTGGTGCAATGTGCTTGTCTTGTCATAGGGAAGTGAAGATAAGCTTCTGAAGTGAAAATATCCACTTTTTAAAAAACTTTCTTTTTTTTTAGTTCTGTGTGTCAAAAATGTTCATTCTGTGAGTAACAGTGGAAAAAAAACAGGCATGAGTGAATTGTCACGATATGACTGATTTGGAGTAAATTTGATGCTATCTCCGCCAGGAAGCGAGCTAGAGCGCTGAAACTGTGGCTATACGCACTTTCATGAAAACACGCTTCTTTGAGGTTTTAAGCTCGGAACGTGAATCTGTGCATGTTTCTGGCCTGGGAACTGCTTCAGATCACTGTGGAATGCATATATAGTATCAATTGGTGCAATGTGCTTGTCTTGTCATAGGGAAGTGAATATAAGCTTCTGAAGTGAAAATATCCACTTTTTAAAAAACTTTCTTTTTTTTAGTTCTGTGTGTCAAAAATGTTCATTCTGTGAGTAACAGTGTGAAAGTGACAAACATGAGTGAATTGTCACGATATGACTGAATTGGAGTAAATTTGCTGCTATCTCCGCCAGGAAGCGAGCTAGAGCGCTGAAACTGTGGCTATACGCACTTTCATGAAAACACGCTTCTTTGAGGTTTTAAGCTCAGAACGTGAATCTGTGCATGTTTCTGGCCTGGGAACTGCTTCAGATCACTGTGGAAAGCATATATGGTATCAATTGGTGCAATGTGCTTGTCTTGTCATAGGGAAGTGAAGATAAGCTTCTGAAGTGAAAATATCCACTTTTTAAAAAACTTTCTTTTTTTTAAGTTCTGTGTGTCAAAAATGTTCATTCTGTGAGTAACAGTGGAAGAAAAACAGGCATGAGTGAATTGTCACGATATGACTGATTTGGAGTAAATTTGATGCTATCTCCGCCAGGAAGCGAGCTAGAGCGCTGAAACTGTGGCTATACGCACTTTCATGAAAACAAGCTTCTTTGAGGTTTTAAGCTCGGAACGTGAATCTGTGCATGTTTCTGGCCTGGGAACTGCTTCAGATCACTGTGGAATGCATATATAGTATCAATTGGTGCAATGTGCTTGTCTTGTCATAGGGAAGTGAATATAAGCTTCTGAAGTGAAAATATCCACTTTTTAAAAAACTTTCTTTTTTTTTAGTTCTGTGTGTCAAAAATGTTCATTCTGTGAGTAACAGTGTGAAAGTGACAAACATGAGTGAATTGTCACGATATGACTGAATTGGAGTAAATTTGCTGCTATCTCCACCAGGAAGCGAGCTAGAGCGCTGAAACTGTGGCTATACGCACTTTCATGAAAACACGCTTCTTTGAGGTTTTAAGCTCAGAACGTGAATCTGTGTATGTTTCTGGCCTGGGAACTGCTTCAGATCACTGTGGAATGCATATATAGTATCATTTGGTGCAATGTGCTTGTCTTGTCATAGGGAAGTGAATATAAGCTTCTGAAGTGAAAATATCCACTTTTTAAAAAACTTTCTTTTTTTTTAGTTCTGTGTGTCAAAAATGTTCATTCTGTGAGTAACAGTGTGAAAGTGACAAACATGAGTGAATTGTTAGATATGACTGAATTGGAGTAAATTTGCTGCTATCTCCACCAGGAAGCGAGCTAGAGCGCTGTAACTGTGGCTATACGCACTTTCATGAAAACACGCTTCTTTGAGGTTTTAAGCTCAGAACGTGAATCTGTGCATGTTTCTGGCCTGGGAACTGCTTCAGATCACTGTGGAAAGCATATGTGGTATCGAATGGTCCTTTGTGCATGTATTGCCATTGGGAAGTGAATATAAGCTTCTGAAGTGAATATATCCACTTTTTAAAAAACTTTCTTTTTTTTTAGTTCTGTGTCAAAAAAGTTCATTCTGTGAGTAACAGTGGAAAAGTAACAGTCATGAGTGAATTGTCACGATATGACTGAATTGGAGTAAATTTGCTGCTATCTCCGCCAGGAAGCGAGCTAGAGCCCTAAAACTGTGGCTATACGCACTTTCATGAAAACACACTTCTTTGAGGTTTTAATCTCGGAACGTGAATCTGTGCATGCTTCTGGCCTGGGAACTGCTTCAGATCACTGTGGAATGCATATATGGTATCAATTGGTGCAATGTGCTTGTCTTGTCATAGGGAAGTGAATATAAGCTTCTGAAGAGAAAATATCCACTTTTTAAAAAACTTTCTTTTTTTTTTAGTTCTGTGTGTCAAAAATGTTCATTCTGTGAGTAACAGTGGAAAAAAAACAGGCATGAGTGAATTGTCACGATATGACTGATTTGGAGTAAATTTGATGCTATCTCCGCCAGGAAGCGAGCTAGAGCGCTGAAACTGTGGCTATACGCACTTTCATGAAAACACGCTTCTTTGAGGTTTTAAGCTCGGAACGTGAATCTGTGCATGTTTCTGGCCTGGGAACTGCTTCAGATCACTGTGGAATGCATATATAGTATCAATTGGTGCAATGTGCTTGTCTTGTCATCGGGAAGTGAATATAAGCTTCTGAAGTGAAAATATCCACTTTTTAAAAAACTTTCTTTTTTTTTAGTTCTGTGTGTCAAAAATGTTCATTCTGTGAGTAACAGTGTGAAAGTGACAAACATGAGTGAATTGTCACGATATGACAGAATTGGAGTAAATATGCTGCTATCTCCGCCAGGAAGCGAGCTAGAGCGCTCTCACTGTGGCTATACGCACTTTCATGAAAACACGCTTCTTTGAGGTTTTTAGCTCAGAACGTGAATCTGTGCATGTTTCTGGCCTGGGAACTGCTTCAGATCACTGTGGAAAGCATATATGGTATCGAATGGTCCTTTGTGCATGTATTGCCATTGGGAAGTGAATATAAGCTTCTGAAGTGAATATATCCACTTTTTCAAAAACCTTTCTTTTTTTTTTAGTTCTGTGTGTCAATAATGTTCATTCTGTGAGTAACAGTGGAAAAGTAACAGTCATGAGTGAATTGTCACGATATGACTGAATTGGAGTAAATTTGCTGCTATCTCCGCCAGGAAGCGAGCTAGAGCGCTGAAACTGTGGCTATACGCACTTTCATGAAAACACGCTTCTTTGAGGTTTTAAGCTCGGAACGTGAATCTGTGCATGTTTCTGGCCTGGGAACTGCTTCAGATCACTGTGGAATGCATATATAGTATCAATTGGTGCAATGTGCTTGTCTTGTCATAGGGAAGTGAATATAAGCTTCTGAAGTGAAAATATCCACTTTTTAAAAAACTTTCTTTTTTTTAAGTTCTGTGTGTCAAAAATGTTCATTCTGTGAGTAACAGTGTGAAAGTGACAAACATGAGTGAATTGTCACGATATGACTGAATTGGAGTAAATTTGCTGCTATCTCCGCCAGGAAGCGAGCTAGAGCGCTGTAACTGTGGCTATACGCACTTTCATGAAAACACGCTTCTTTGAGGTTTTAAGCTCAGAACGTGAATCTGTGCATGTTTCTGGCTTGGGAACTGCTTCAGATCACTGTGGAAAGCATATATGGTATCAATTGGTGCAATGTGCTTGTCTTGTCATAGGGAAGTGAAGAAAAGCTTCTGAAGTGAAAATATCCACTTTTTAAAAAACTTTCTTTTTTTTTAGTTCTGTGTGTCACAAATGTTCATTCTGTGAGTAACAGTGGAAAAAAAACAGGCATGAGTGAATTGTCACGATATGACTGATTTGGAGTAAATTTGATGCTATCTCCGCCAGGAAGCGAGCTAGAGCGCTGAAACTGTGGCTATACGCACTTTCATGAAAACACGCTTCTTTGAGGTTTTAAGCTCGGAACGTGAATCTGTGCATGTTTCTGGCCTGGGAACTGCTTCAGATCACTGTGGAATGCATATATAGTATCAATTGGTGCAATGTGCTTGTCTTGTCATAGGGAAGTGAATATAAGCTTCTGAAGTGAAAATATCCACTTTTTAAAAAACTTTCTTTTTTTTAGTTCTGTGTGTCAAAAATGTTCATTCTGTGAGTAACAGTGTGAAAGTGACAAACATGAGTGAATTGTCACGATATGACTGAATTGGAGTAAATTTGCTGCTATCTCCGCCAGGAAGCGAGCTAGAGCGCTGAAACTGTGGCTATACGCACTTTCATGAAAACACGCTTCTTTGAGGTTTTAAGCTCAGAACGTGAATCTGTGCATGTTTCTGGCCTGGGAACTGCTTCAGATCACTGTGGAAAGCATATATGGTATCAATTGGTGCAATGTGCTTGTCTTGTCATAGGGAAGTGAAGATAAGCTTCTGAAGTGAAAATATCCACTTTTTAAAAAACTTTCTTTTTTTAAGTTCTGTGTGTCAAAAATGTTCATTCTGTGAGTAACAGTGGAAAAAAAACAGGCATGAGTGAATTGTCACGATATGACTGATTTGGAGTAAATTTGATGCTATCTCCGCCAGGAAGCGAGCTAGAGCGCTGAAACTGTGGCTATACGCACTTTCATGAAAACACGCTTCTTTGAGGTTTTAAGCTCGGAACGTGAATCTGTGCATGTTTCTGGCCTGGGAACTGCTTCAGATCACTGTGGAATGCATATATAGTATCAATTGGTGCAATGTGCTTGTCTTGTCATAGGGAAGTGAATATAAGCTTCTGAAGTGAAAATATCCACTTTTTAAAAAACTTTCTTTTTTTTTAGTTCTGTGTGTCAAAAATGTTCATTCTGTGAGTAACAGTGTGAAAGTGACAAACATGAGTGAATTGTCACGATATGACTGAATTGGAGTAAATTTGCTGCTATCTCCACCAGGAAGCGAGCTAAAGCGCTGTAACTGTGGCTATACGCACTTTCATGAAAACACGCTTCTTTGAGGTTTTAAGCTCAGAACGTGAATCTGTGCATGTTTCTGGCCTGGGAACTGCTTCAGATCACTGTGGAAAGCATATATGGTACCGAATGGTCTTTTGTGCATGTATTGCCATTGGGAAGTGAATATAAGCTTCTGAAGTGAATATATCCACTTTTTAAAAAACCTTTCTTTTTTTTTTAGTTCTGTGTGTCAATAATGTTCATTCTGTGAGTAACAGTGGAAAAGTAACAGTCATGAGTGAATTGTCACGATATGACTGAATTGGAGTAAATTTGCTGCTATCTCCGCCAGGAAGCGAGCTTGAGCGCTGAAACTGTGGCTATACGCACTTTCATGAAAACACGCTTCTTTGAGGTTTTAAGCTCGGAACGTGAATCTGTGCATGTTTCTGGCCTGGGAACTGCTTCAGATCACTGTGGAATGCATATATAGTATCAATTGGTGCAATGTGCTTGTCTTGTCATAGGGAAGTGAATATAAGCTTCTGAAGTGAAAATATCCACTTTTTAAAAAACTTTCTTTTTTTTTAGTTCTGTGTGTCAAAAATGTTCATTCTGTGAGTAACAGTGTGAAAGTGACAAACATGAGTGAATTGTCACGATATGACTGAATTGGAGTAAATTTGCTGCTATCTCCACCAGGAAGCGAGCTAGAGCGCTGAAACTGTGGCTATACGCACTTTCATGAAAACACGCTTCTTTGAGGTTTTAAGCTCAGAACGTGAATCTGTGTATGTTTCTGGCCTGGGAACTGCTTCAGATCACTGTGGAATGCATATATAGTATCATTTGGTGCAATGTGCTTGTCTTGTCATAGGGAAGTGAATATAAGCTTCTGAAGTGAAAATATCCACTTTTTAAAAAACTTTCTTTTTTTTTAGTTCTGTGTGTCAAAAATGTTCATTCTGTGAGTAACAGTGTGAAAGTGACAAACATGAGTGAATTGTTAGATATGACTGAATTGGAGTAAATTTGCTGCTATCTCCACCAGGAAGCGAGCTAGAGCGCTGTAACTGTGGCTATACGCACTTTCATGAAAACACGCTTCTTTGAGGTTTTAAGCTCAGAACGTGAATCTGTGCATGTTTCTGGCCTGGGAACTGCTTCAGATCACTGTGGAAAGCATATGTAGTATCGAATAGTCCTTTGTGCATGTATTGCCATTGGGAAGTGAATATAAGTTTCTGAAGTGAATATATCCACTTTTTAAAAAACTTTCTTTTTTTTTAGTTCTGTGTCAAAAAAGTTCATTCTGTGAGTAACAGTGGAAAAGTAACAGTCATGAGTGAATTGTCACGATATGACTGAATTGGAGTAAATTTGCTGCTATCTCCGCCAGGAAGCGAGCTAGAGCCCTAAAACTGTGGCTATACGCACTTTCATGAAAACACACTTCTTTGAGGTTTTAAGCTCGGAACGTGAATCTGTGCATGCTTCTGGCCCGGGAACTGCTTCAGATCACTGTGGAATGCATATATGGTATCAATTGGTGCAATGTGCTTGTCTTGTCATAGGGAAGTGAATATAAGCTTCTGAAGTGAAAATATCCACTTTTTAAAAAACTTTCTTTTTTTTTTAGTTCTGTGTGTCAAAAATGTTCATTCTGTGAGTAACAGTGGAAAAAAAACAGGCATGAGTGAATTGTCACGATATGACTGATTTGGAGTAAATTTGATGCTATCTCCGCCAGGAAGCGAGCTAGAGCGCTGAAACTGTGGCTATACGCACTTTCATGAAAACACGCTTCTTTGAGGTTTTAAGCTCAGAACGTGAATCTGTGCATGTTTCTGGCCTGGGAACTGCTTCAGATCACTGTGGAAAGCATATATGGTATCGAATGGTCCTTTGTGCATGTATTGCCATTGGGAAGTGAATATAAGCTTCTGAAGTGAATATATCCACTTTTTAAAAAACTTTATTTTTTTTTTAGTTCTGTGTGTCAATAATGTTCATTCTGTGAGTAACAGTGGAAAAGTAACAGTCATGAGTGAATTGTCACGATATGACTGAATTGGAGTAAATTTGATGCTATCTCCGCCAGGAAGCGAGCTAGAGCGCTGAAACTGTGGCCATACGCACTTTCATGAAAACACGCTTCTTTGAGGTTTTAAGCTCGGAACGTGAATCTGTGCATGTTTCTGGCCTGGGAACTGCTTCAGATCACTGTGGAATGCATATATAGTATCAATTGGTGCAATGTGCTTGTCTTGTCATCGGGAAGTGAATATAAGCTTCTGAAGTGAAAATATCCCCTTTTTAAAAAACTTTCTTTTTTTTTAGTTCTGTGTGTCAAAAATGTTCATTCTGTGAGTAACAGTGTGAAAGTGACAAACATGAGTGAATTGTCACGATATGACAGAATTGGAGTAAATTTGCTGCTATCTCCGCCAGGAAGCGAGCTAGAGCGCTGTAACTGTGGCTATACGCACTTTCATGAAAACACGCTTCTTTGAGGTTTTAAGCTCAGAACGTGAATCTGTGCATGTTTCTGGCCTGGGAACTGCTTCAGATCACTGTGGAAAGCATATATGGTATCGAATGGTCTTTTGTGCATGTATTGCCATTGGGAAGTGAATATAAGCTTCTGAAGTGAATATATCCACTTTTTAAAAAACCTTTCTTTTTTTTTTAGTTCTGTGTGTCAATAATGTTCATTCTGTGAGTAACAGTGGAAAAGTAACAGTCATGAGTGAATTGTCACGATATGACTGAATTGGAGTAAATTTGCTGCTATCTCCGCCAGGAAGCGAGCTTGAGCGCTGAAACTGTGGCTATACGCACTTTCATGAAAACACGCTTCTTTGAGGTTTTAAGCTCGGAACGTGAATCTGTGCATGTTTCTGGCCTGGGAACTGCTTCAGATCACTGTGGAATGCATATATAGTATCAATTGGTGCAATGTGCTTGTCTTGTCATAGGGAAGTGAATATAAGCTTCTGAAGTGAAAATATCCACTTTTTAAAAAACTTTCTTTTTTTTTTAGTTCTGTGTGTCAAAAATGTTCATTCTGTGAGTAACAGTGTGAAAGTGACAAACATGAGTGAATTGTCACGATATGACTGAATTGGAGTAAATTTGATGCTATCTCCGCCAGGAAGCGAGATAGAGCGCTGAAACTGTGGCTATACGCACTTTCATGAAAACACGCTTCTTTGAGGTTTTAAGCTCGGAACGTGAATCTGTGCATGTTTCTGGCCTGGGAACTGCTTCAGATCACTGTGGAATGCATATATAGTATCAATTGGTGCAATGTGCTTGTCTTGTCATACGGAAGTGAATATAAGCTTCTGAAGTGAAAATATCCACTTTTTAAAAAACTTTCTTTTTTTTTAGTTCTGTGTGTCAAAAATGTTCATTCTGTGAGTAACAGTGTGAAAGTGACAAACATGAGTGAATTGTCACGATATGACAGAATTGGAGTAAATTTGCTGCTATCTCCGCCAGGAAGCGAGCTAGAGCGCTGTAACTGTGGCTATACGCACTTTCATGAAAACACGCTTCTTTGAGGTTTTAAGCTCAGAACGTGAATCTGTGCATGTTTCTGGCCTGGGAACTGCTTCAGATCACTGTGGAAAGCATATATGGTATCGAATGGTCCTTTGTGCATGTATTGCCATTGGGAAGTGAATATAAGCTTCTGAAGTGAATATATCCACTTTTTAAAAAACCTTTCTTTTTTTTTTAGTTCTGTGTGTCAATAATGTTCATTCTGTGAGTAACAGTGGAAAAGTAACAGTCATGAGTGAATTGTCACGATATGACTAAATTGGAGTAAATTTGCTGCTATCTCCGCCAGGAAGCGAGCTTGAGCGCTGAAACTGTGGCTATACGCACTTTCATGAAAACACGCTTCTTTGAGGTTTTAAGCTCGGAACGTGAATCTGTGCATGTTTCTGGCCTGGGAACTGCTTCAGATCACTGTGGAATGCATATATAGTATCAATTGGTGCAATGTGCTTGTCTTGTCATAGGGAAGTGAATATAAGCTTCTGAAGTGAAAATATCCACTTTTTAAAAAACTTTCTTTTTTTTTTAGTTCTGTGTGTCAAAAATGTTCATTCTGTGAGTAACAGTGTGAAAGTGACAAACATGAGTGAATTGTCACGATATGACTGAATTGGAGTAAATTTGCTGCTATCTCCGCCAGGAAGCGAGCTAGAGCGCTGTAACTGTGGCTATACGCACTTTCATGAAAACACGCTTCTTTGAGGTTTTAAGCTCAGAACGTGAATCTGTGCATGTTTCTGGCCTGGGAACTGCTTCAGATCACTGTGGAATGCATATATAGTATCAATTGGTGCAATGTGCTTGTCTTGTCATAGGGAAGTGAATATAAGCTTCTGAAGTGAAAATATTCACTTTTTAAAAAACTTTCTTTTTTTTTAGTTCTGTGTGTCAAAAATGTTCATTCTGTGAGTAACAGTGTGAAAGAGACAAACATGAGTGAATTGTTAGATATGACTGAATTGGAGTAAATTTGCTGCTATCTCCGCCAGGAAGCGAGCTAGAGCGCTGTAACTGTGGCTATACGCACTTTCATGAAAACACGCTTCTTTGAGGTTTTAAGCTCAGAACGTGAATCTGTGCATGTTTCTGGCCTGGGAACTGCTTCAGATCACTGTGGAAAGCATATATGGTATCGAATGGTCCTTTGTGCATGTATTGCCATTGGGAAGTGAATATAAGCTTCTGAAGTGAATATATCCACTTTTTAAAAAACTTTCTTTTTTTTTAGTTCTGTGTCAAAAAAGTTCATTCTGTGAGTAACAGTGGAAAAGTAACAGTCATGAGTGAATTGTCACGATATGACTGAATTGGAGTAAATTTGCTGCTATCTCCGCCAGGAAGCGAGCTAGAGCCCTGAAACTGTGGCTATACGCACTTTCATGAAAACACACTTCTTTGAGGTTTTAATCTCGGAACGTGAATCTGTGCATGTTTCTGGCCTGGGAACTGCTTCAGATCACTGTGGAAAGCATATATGGTATCGAATGGTCCTTTGTGCATGTATTGCCATTGGGAAGTGAATATAAGCTTCTGAAGTGAATATATCCACTTTTTAAAAAACTTTCTTTTTTTTTTAGTTCTGTGTGTCAAAAATGTTCATTCTGTGAGTAACAGTGTGAAAGTGACAAACATGAGTGAATTGTCACGATATGACAGAATTGGAGTAAATTTGCTGCTATCTCCGCCAGGAAGCGAGCTAGAGCGCTGTAACTGTGGCTATACGCACTTTCATGAAAACACGCTTCTTTGAGGTTTTAAGCTCAGAACGTGAATCTGTGCATGTTTCTGGCCTGGGAACTGCTTCAGATCACTGTGGAATGCATATATCGTATCAATTGGTGCAATGTGCTTGTCTTGTCATAGGGAAGTGAATATAAGCTTCTGAAGTGAAAATATCCACTTTTTAAAAAACTTTCTTTTTTTTTAGTTCTGTGTGTCAAAAATGTTCATTCTGTGAGTAACAGTGGAAAAGTAACAGTCATGAGTGAATTGTCACGATATGACTGAATTGGAGTAAATTTGCTGCTATCTCCGCCAGGAAGCGAGCTAGAGCGCTGTAACTGTGGCTATACGCACTTTCATGAAAACACGCTTCTTTGAGGTTTTAAGCTCAGAACGTGAATCTGTGCATGTTTCTGGCCTGGGAACTGCTTCAGATCACTGTGGAAAGCATATATGGTATCGAATGGTCCTTTGTGCATGTATTGCCATTGGGAAGTGAATATAAGCTTCTGAAGTGAATATATCCACTTTTTAAAAAACTTTCTTTTTTTTTAGTTCTGTGTGTCAATAATGTTCATTCTGTGAGTAACAGTGTGAAAGTGACAAACATGAGTGAATTGTCACGATATGACTGAATTGGAGTAAATTTGCTGCTATCTCCGCCAGGAAGCGAGCTAGAGCGCTGTTACTGTGGCTATACGCACTTTCATGAAAACACGCTTCTTTGAGGTTTTAAGCTCGGATCGTGAATCTGTGCATGTTTCTGGCCTGGGAACTGCTTCAGATCACTGTGGAAAGCATATATGGTATCGAATGGTCCTTTGTGCATGTATTGCCATTGGGAAGTGAATATAAGCTTCTGAAGTGAATATATCCACTTTTTAAAAAACTTTCTTTTTTTTTAGTTCTGTGTGTCAAAAATGTTCATTCTGTGAGTAACAGTGGAAAAAAAACAGGCATGAGTGAATTGTCACGATATGACTGATTTGGAGTAAATTTGATGCTATCTCCGCCAGGAAGCGAGCTAGAGCGCTGAAACTGTGGCTATACGCACTTTCATGAAAACACGCTTCTTTGAGGTTTTAAGCTCAGAACGTGAATCTGTGCATGTTTCTGGCCTGGGAACTGCTTCAGATCACTGTGGAAAGCATATATGGTATCGAATGGTCCTTTGTGCATGTATTGCCATTGGGAAGTGAATATAAGCTTCTGAAGTGAATATATCCACTTTTTAAAAAACTTTATTTTTTTTTTAGTTCTGTGTGTCAATAATGTTCATTCTGTGAGTAACAGTGGAAAAGTAACAGTCATGAGTGAATTGTCACGATATGACTGAATTGGAGTAAATTTGATGCTATCTCCGCCAGGAAGCGAGCTAGAGCGCTGAAACTGTGGCCATACGCACTTTCATGAAAACACGCTTCTTTGAGGTTTTAAGCTCGGAACGTGAATCTGTGCATGTTTCTGGCCTGGGAACTGCTTCAGATCACTGTGGAATGCATATATAGTATCAATTGGTGCAATGTGCTTGTCTTGTCATCGGGAAGTGAATATAAGCTTCTGAAGTGAAAATATCCCCTTTTTAAAAAACTTTCTTTTTTTTTAGTTCTGTGTGTCAAAAATGTTCATTCTGTGAGTAACAGTGTGAAAGTGACAAACATGAGTGAATTGTCACGATATGACAGAATTGGAGTAAATTTGCTGCTATCTCCGCCAGGAAGCGAGCTAGAGCGCTGTAACTGTGGCTATACGCACTTTCATGAAAACACGCTTCTTTGAGGTTTTAAGCTCAGAACGTGAATCTGTGCATGTTTCTGGCCTGGGAACTGCTTCAGATCACTGTGGAAAGCATATATGGTATCGAATGGTCTTTTGTGCATGTATTGCCATTGGGAAGTGAATATAAGCTTCTGAAGTGAATATATCCACTTTTTAAAAAACCTTTCTTTTTTTTTTAGTTCTGTGTGTCAATAATGTTCATTCTGTGAGTAACAGTGGAAAAGTAACAGTCATGAGTGAATTGTCACGATATGACTGAATTGGAGTAAATTTGCTGCTATCTCCGCCAGGAAGCGAGCTTGAGCGCTGAAACTGTGGCTATACGCACTTTCATGAAAACACGCTTCTTTGAGGTTTTAAGCTCGGAACGTGAATCTGTGCATGTTTCTGGCCTGGGAACTGCTTCAGATCACTGTGGAATGCATATATAGTATCAATTGGTGCAATGTGCTTGTCTTGTCATAGGGAAGTGAATATAAGCTTCTGAAGTGAAAATATCCACTTTTTAAAAAACTTTCTTTTTTTTTTAGTTCTGTGTGTCAAAAATGTTCATTCTGTGAGTAACAGTGTGAAAGTGACAAACATGAGTGAATTGTCACGATATGACTGAATTGGAGTAAATTTGATGCTATCTCCGCCAGGAAGCGAGATAGAGCGCTGAAACTGTGGCTATACGCACTTTCATGAAAACACGCTTCTTTGAGGTTTTAAGCTCGGAACGTGAATCTGTGCATGTTTCTGGCCTGGGAACTGCTTCAGATCACTGTGGAATGCATATATAGTATCAATTGGTGCAATGTGCTTGTCTTGTCATACGGAAGTGAATATAAGCTTCTGAAGTGAAAATATCCACTTTTTAAAAAACTTTCTTTTTTTTTAGTTCTGTGTGTCAAAAATGTTCATTCTGTGAGTAACAGTGTGAAAGTGACAAACATGAGTGAATTGTCACGATATGACAGAATTGGAGTAAATTTGCTGCTATCTCCGCCAGGAAGCGAGCTAGAGCGCTGTAACTGTGGCTATACGCACTTTCATGAAAACACGCTTCTTTGAGGTTTTAAGCTCAGAACGTGAATCTGTGCATGTTTCTGGCCTGGGAACTGCTTCAGATCACTGTGGAAAGCATATATGGTATCGAATGGTCCTTTGTGCATGTATTGCCATTGGGAAGTGAATATAAGCTTCTGAAGTGAATATATCCACTTTTTAAAAAACCTTTCTTTTTTTTTTAGTTCTGTGTGTCAATAATGTTCATTCTGTGAGTAACAGTGGAAAAGTAACAGTCATGAGTGAATTGTCACGATATGACTAAATTGGAGTAAATTTGCTGCTATCTCCGCCAGGAAGCGAGCTTGAGCGCTGAAACTGTGGCTATACGCACTTTCATGAAAACACGCTTCTTTGAGGTTTTAAGCTCGGAACGTGAATCTGTGCATGTTTCTGGCCTGGGAACTGCTTCAGATCACTGTGGAATGCATATATAGTATCAATTGGTGCAATGTGCTTGTCTTGTCATAGGGAAGTGAATATAAGCTTCTGAAGTGAAAATATCCACTTTTTAAAAAACTTTCTTTTTTTTTTAGTTCTGTGTGTCAAAAATGTTCATTCTGTGAGTAACAGTGTGAAAGTGACAAACATGAGTGAATTGTCACGATATGACTGAATTGGAGTAAATTTGCTGCTATCTCCGCCAGGAAGCGAGCTAGAGCGCTGTAACTGTGGCTATACGCACTTTCATGAAAACACGCTTCTTTGAGGTTTTAAGCTCAGAACGTGAATCTGTGCATGTTTCTGGCCTGGGAACTGCTTCAGATCACTGTGGAATGCATATATAGTATCAATTGGTGCAATGTGCTTGTCTTGTCATAGGGAAGTGAATATAAGCTTCTGAAGTGAAAATATTCACTTTTTAAAAAACTTTCTTTTTTTTTAGTTCTGAGTGTCAAAAATGTTCATTCTGTGAGTAACAGTGTGAAAGAGACAAACATGAGTGAATTGTTAGATATGACTGAATTGGAGTAAATTTGCTGCTATCTCCGCCAGGAAGCGAGCTAGAGCGCTGTAACTGTGGCTATACGCACTTTCATGAAAACACGCTTCTTTGAGGTTTTAAGCTCAGAACGTGAATCTGTGCATGTTTCTGGCCTGGGAACTGCTTCAGATCACTGTGGAAAGCATATATGGTATCGAATGGTCCTTTGTGCATGTATTGCCATTGGGAAGTGAATATTAGCTTCTGAAGTGAATATATCCACTTTTTAAAAAACTTTCTTTTTTTTTAGTTCTGTGTCAAAAAAGTTCATTCTGTGAGTAACAGTGGAAAAGTAACAGTCATGAGTGAATTGTCACAATATGACTGAATTGGAGTAAATTTGCTGCTATCTCCGCCAGGAAGCGAGCTAGAGCCCTGAAACTGTGGCTATACGCACTTTCATGAAAACACACTTCTTTGAGGTTTTAATCTCGGAACGTGAATCTGTGCATGTTTCTGGCCTGGGAACTGCTTCAGATCACTGTGGAAAGCATATATGGTATCGAATGGTCCTTTGTGCATGTATTGCCATTGGGAAGTGAATATAAGCTTCTGAAGTGAATATATCCACTTTTTAAAAAACTTTCTTTTTTTTTTAGTTCTGTGTGTCAAAAATGTTCATTCTGTGAGTAACAGTGTGAAAGTGACAAACATGAGTGAATTGTCACGATATGACAGAATTGGAGTAAATTTGCTGCTATCTCCGCCAGGAAGCGAGCTAGAGCGCTGTAACTGTGGCTATACGCACTTTCATGAAAACACGCTTCTTTGAGGTTTTAAGCTCAGAACGTGAATCTGTGCATGTTTCTGGCCTGGGAACTGCTTCAGATCACTGTGGAATGCATATATCGTATCAATTGGTGCAATGTGCTTGTCTTGTCATAGGGAAGTGAATATAAGCTTCTGAAGTGAAAATATCCACTTTTTAAAAAACTTTCTTTTTTTTTAGTTCTGTGTGTCAAAAATGTTCATTCTGTGAGTAACAGTGGAAAAGTAACAGTCATGAGTGAATTGTCACGATATGACTGAATTGGAGTAAATTTGCTGCTATCTCCGCCAGGAAGCGAGCTAGAGCGCTGTAACTGTGGCTATACGCACTTTCATGAAAACACGCTTCTTTGAGGTTTTAAGCTCAGAACGTGAATCTGTGCATGTTTCTGGCCTGGGAACTGCTTCAGATCACTGTGGAAAGCATATATGGTATCGAATGGTCCTTTGTGCATGTATTGCCATTGGGAAGTGAATATAAGCTTCTGAAGTGAATATATCCACTTTTTAAAAAACTTTCTTTTTTTTTAGTTCTGTGTGTCAATAATGTTCATTCTGTGAGTAACAGTGTGAAAGTGACAAACATGAGTGAATTGTCACGATATGACTGAATTGGAGTAAATTTGCTGCTATCTCCGCCAGGAAGCGAGCTAGAGCGCTGTAACTGTGGCTATACGCACTTTCATGAAAACACGCTTCTTTGAGGTTTTAAGCTCGGATCGTGAATCTGTGCATGTTTCTGGCCTGGGAACTGCTTCAGATCACTGTGGAAAGCATATATGGTATCGAATGGTCCTTTGTGCATGTATTGCCATTGGGAAGTGAATATAAGCTTCTGAAGTGAATATATCCACTTTTTAAGAAACTTTCTTTTTTTTTAGTTCTGTGTGTCAATAATGTTCATTCTGTGAGTAACAGTGGAAAAGTAACAGTCATGAGTGAATTGTCACGATATGACTGAACTGGAGTAAATTTGCTGCTATCTCCGCCAGGAAGCGAGCTAGAGCGCTGAAACTGTGGCTATACGCACTTTCATGAAAACACGCTTCTTTGAGGTTTTAAGCTCGGATCGTGAATCTGTGCATGTTTCTGGCCTGGGAACTGCTTCAGATCACTGTGGAATGCATATATGGTATCAATTGGTGCAATGTGCTTGTCTTGTCATAGGGAAGTGAATATAAGCTTCTGAAGTGAAAATATCCACTTTTTAAAAAACTTTCTTTTTTTTTAGTTCTGTGTGTCAAAAATGTTCATTCTGTGAGTAACAGTGTGAAAGTGACAAACATGAGTGAATTGTCACGATATGACTGAATTGGAGTAAATTTGCTGCTATCTCCGCCAGGAAGCGAGCTAGAGCGCTGTAACTGTGGCTATACGCACTTTCATGAAAACACGCTTCTTTGAGGTTTTAAGCTCAGAACGTGAATCTGTGCATGTTTCTGGCCTGGGAACTGCTTCAGATCACTGTGGAAAGCATATTTGGTATCGAATGGTCCTTTGTGCATGTATTGCCATTGGGAAGTGAATATAAGCTTCTGAAGTGAATATATCCACTTTTTAAAAAACTTTCTTTTTTTTTAGTTCTGTGTCTAAAAAGTTCATTCTGTGAGTAACAGTGGAAAAGTAACAGTCATGAGTGAATTGTCACGATATGACTGAATTGGAGTAAATTTGCTGCTATCTCCGCCAGGAAGCGAGCTAGAGCCCTGAAACTGTGGCTATACGCACTTTCATGAAAACACACTTCTTTGAGGTTTTAATCTCGGAACGTGAATCTGTGCATGCTTCTGGCCTGGGAACTGCTTCAGATCACTGTGGAATGCATATATGGTATCAATTTGGTTCAATGTGCTTGTCTTGTCATAGGGAAGTGAATATAAGCTTCTGAAGTGAAAATATCCACTTTTTAAAAAACTTTCTTTTTTTTTTAGTTCTGTGTGTCAAAAATGTTCATTCTGTGAGTAACAGTGGAAAAAAAACAGGCATGAGTGAATTGTCACGATATGACTGATTTGGAGTAAATTTGATGCTATCTCCGCCAGGAAGCGAGCGAGAGCGCTGAAACTGTGGCTATACGCACTTTCATGAAAAACGCTTCTTTGAGGTTTTAAGCTCAGAACGTGAATCTGTGCATGTTTCTGGCCTGGGAACTGCTTCAGATCACTGTGGAAAGCATATATGGTATCGAATGGTCCTTTGTGCATGTATTGCCATTGGGAAGTGAATATAAGCTTCTGAAGTGAATATATCCACTTTTTAAAAAACTTTCTTTTTTTTTTAGTTCTGTGTGTCAATAATGTTCATTCTGTGAGTAACAGTGGAAAAGTAACAGTCATGAGTGAATTGTCACGATATGACTGAATTGGAGTAAATTTGCTGCTATCTCCGCCAGGAAGCGAGCTAGAGCGCTGAAACTGTGGCTATACGCACTTTCATGAAAACACGCTTCTTTGAGGTTTTAAGCTCGGAACGTGAATCTGTGCATGTTTCTGGCCTGGGAACTGCTTCAGATCACTGTGGAATGCATATATAGTATCAATTGGTGCAATGTGCTTGTCTTGTCATAGGGAAGTGAATATAAGCTTCTGAAGTGAAAATATCCACTTTTTAAAAAACTTTCTTTTTTTTTAGTTCTGTGTGTCAAAAATGTTCATTCTGTGAGTAACAGTGTGAAAGTGACAAACATGAGTGAATTGTCACGATATGACTGAATTGGAGTAAATTTGCTGCTATCTCCGCCAGGAAGCGAGCTAGAGCGCTGTAACTGTGGCTATACGCACTTTCATGAAAACACGCTTCTTTGAAGTTTTAAGCTCAGAACGTGAATCTGTGCATGTTTCTGGCCTGGGAACTGCTTCAGATCACTGTGGAAAGCATATATGGTATCGAATGGTCCTTTGTGCATGTATTGCCAATGGGAAGTGAATATAAACTTCTGAAGTGAATATATCCACTTTTTAAAAAACTTTCTTTTTTTTTTAGTTCTGTGTGTCAATAATGTTCATTCTGTGAGTAACAGTGGAAAAGTAACAGTCATGAGTGAATTGTCACGATATGACTGAATTGGAGTAAATTTGCTGCTATCTCCGCCAGGAAGCGAGCTAGAGCGCTGAAACTGTGGCTATACGCACTTTCATGAAAACACGCTTCTTTGAGGTTTTAAGCTCGGAACGTGAATTTGTGCATGTTTCTGGCCTGGGAACTGCTTCAGATCACTGTGGAATGCATATATAGTATCAATTGCTGCAATGTGCTTGTCTTGTCATAGGGAAGTGAATATAAGCTTCTGAAGTTAAAATATCCACTTTTTAAAAAACTTTCTTTTTTTTTAGTTCTGTGTGTCAAAAATGTTCATTCTGTGAGTAACAGAGTGAAAGTGACAAACATGAGTGAATTGTCACGATATCACTGAATTGGAGTAAATTTGCTGCTATCTCCGCCAGGAAGCGAGCTAGAGCGCTGAAACTGTGGCTATACGCACTTTCATGAAAACACGCTTCTTTGAGGTTTTAAGCTCAGAACGTGAATCTTTGCATGTTTCTGGCCTGGGAACTGCTTCAGATCACTGTGGAATGCATATATAGTATCAATTGGTGCAATGTGCTTGTCTTGTCATAGGGAAGTGAATATAAGCTTCTGAAGTGTAAATATCCACTTTTTAAAAAACTTTCTTTTTTTTAGTTCTGTGTGTCAAAAATGTTCATTCTGTGAGTAACAGTGGAAAAGTAACAGTCATGAGTGAATTGTCACGATATGACTGAATTGGAGTAAATTTGCTGCTATCTCCGCCAGGAAGCGAGCTAGAGCCCTGAAACTGTGGCTATACGCACTTTCATGAAAACACACTTCTTTGAGGTTTTAATCTCGGAACGTGAATCTGTGCATGTTTCTGGCCTGGGAACTGCTTCAGATCACTGTGGAAAGCATATATGGTATCGAATGGTCCTTTGTGCATGTATTGCCATTAGGAAGTGAATATAAGCTTCTGAAGTGAATATATCCACTTTTTAAAAAACTTTCTTTTTTTTTTAGTTCTGTGTGTCAAAAATGTTCATTCTGTGAGTAACAGTGTGAAAGTGACAAACATGAGTGAATTGTCACGATATGACAGAATTGGAGTAAATTTGCTGCTATCTCCGCCAGGAAGCGAGCTAGAGCGCTGTAACAGTGGCTATACGCACTTTCATGAAAACACGCTTCTTTGAGGTTTTAAGCTCAGAACGTGAATCTGTGCATGTTTCTGGCCTGGGAACTGCTTCAGATCACTGTGGAATGCATATATCGTATCAATTGGTGCAATGTGCTTGTCTTGTCATAGGGAAGTGAATATAAGCTTCTGAAGTGAAAATATCCACTTTTTAAAAAACTTTCTTTTTTTTTAGTTCTGTGTGTCAAAAATGTTCATTCTGTGAGTAACAGTGTGAAAGTGACAAACATGAGTGAATTGTCACGATATGACTGAATTGGAGTAAATTTGCTGCTATCTCCGCCAGGAAGCGAGCTAGAGCGCTGTAACTGTGGCTATACGCACTTTCATGAAAACACGCTTCTTTGAGGTTTTAAGCTCAGAACGTGAATCTGTGCATGTTTCTGGCCTGGGAACTGCTTCAGATCACTGTGGAAAGCATATATGGTATCGAATGGTCCTTTGTGCATGTATTGCCATTGGGAAGTGAATATAAGCTTCTGAAGTGAATATATCCACTTTTTAAAAAACTTTCTTTTTTTTTAGTTCTGTGTGTCAATAATGTTCATTCTGTGAGTAACAGTGGAAAAGTAACAGTCATGAGTGAATTGTCACGATATGACTGAACTGGAGTAAATTTGCTGCTATCTCCGCCAGGAAGCGAGCTAGAGCGCTGAAACTGTGGCTATACGCACTTTCATGAAAACACGCTTCTTTGAGGTTTTAAGCTCGGATCGTGAATCTGTGCATGTTTCTGGCCTGGGAACTGCTTCAGATCACTGTGGAATGCATATATGGTATCAATTGGTGCAATGTGCTTGTCTTGTCATAGGGAAGTGAATATAAGCTTCTGAAGTGAAAATATCCACTTTTTAAAAAACTTTCTTTTTTTTTAGTTCTGTGTGTCAAAAATGTTCATTCTGTGAGTAACAGTGTGAAAGTGACAAACATGAGTGAATTGTCACGATATGACTGAATTGGAGTAAATTTGCTGCTATCTCCGCCAGGAAGCGAGCTAGAGCGCTGTAACTGTGGCTATACGCACTTTCATGAAAACACGCTTCTTTGAGGTTTTAAGCTCAGAACGTGAATCTGTGCATGTTTCTGGCCTGGGAACTGCTTCAGATCACTGTGGAAAGCATATTTGGTATCGAATGGTCCTTTGTGCATGTATTGCCATTGGGAAGTGAATATAAGCTTCTGAAGTGAATATATCCACTTTTTAAAAAACTTTCTTTTTTTTTAGTTCTGTGTCTAAAAAGTTCATTCTGTGAGTAACAGTGGAAAAGTAACAGTCATGAGTGAATTGTCACGATATGACTGAATTGGAGTAAATTTGCTGTTATCTCCGCCAGGAAGCGAGCTAGAGCCCTGAAACTGTGGCTATACGCACTTTCATGAAAACACACTTCTTTGAGGTTTTAATCTCGGAACGTGAATCTGTGCATGCTTCTGGCCTGGGAACTGCTTCAGATCACTGTGGAATGCATATATGGTATCAATTTGGTTCAATGTGCTTGTCTTGTCATAGGGAAGTGAATATAAGCTTCTGAAGTGAAAATATCCACTTTTTAAAAAACTTTCTTTTTTTTTTAGTTCTGTGTGTCAAAAATGTTCATTCTGTGAGTAACAGTGGAAAAAAAACAGGCATGAGTGAATTGTCACGATATGACTGATTTGGAGTAAATTTGATGCTATCTCCGCCAGGAAGCGAGCGAGAGCGCTGAAACTGTGGCTATACGCACTTTCATGAAAAACGCTTCTTTGAGGTTTTAAGCTCAGAACGTGAATCTGTGCATGTTTCTGGCCTGGGAACTGCTTCAGATCACTGTGGAAAGCATATATGGTATCGAATGGTCCTTTGTGCATGTATTGCCATTGGGAAGTGAATATAAGCTTCTGAAGTGAATATATCCACTTTTTAAAAAACTTTCTTTTTTTTTTAGTTCTGTGTGTCAATAATGTTCATTCTGTGAGTAACAGTGGAAAAGTAACAGTCATGAGTGAATTGTCACGATATGACTGAATTGGAGTAAATTTGCTGCTATCTCCGCCAGGAAGCGAGCTAGAGCGCTGAAACTGTGGCTATACGCACTTTCATGAAAACACGCTTCTTTGAGGTTTTAAGCTCGGAACGTGAATCTGTGCATGTTTCTGGCCTGGGAACTGCTTCAGATCACTGTGGAATGCATATATAGTATCAATTGGTGCAATGTGCTTGTCTTGTCATAGGGAAGTGAATATAAGCTTCTGAAGTGAAAATATCCACTTTTTAAAAAACTTTCTTTTTTTTTAGTTCTGTGTGTCAAAAATGTTCATTCTGTGAGTAACAGTGTGAAAGTGACAAACATGAGTGAATTGTCACGATATGACTGAATTGGAGTAAATTTGCTGCTATCTCCGCCAGGAAGCGAGCTAGAGCGCTGTAACTGTGGCTATACGCACTTTCATGAAAACACGCTTCTTTGAAGTTTTAAGCTCAGAACGTGAATCTGTGCATGTTTCTGGCCTGGGAACTGCTTCAGATCACTGTGGAAAGCATATATGGTATCGAATGGTCCTTTGTGCATGTATTGCCATTGGGAAGTGAATATAAGCTTCTGAAGTGAATATATCCACTTTTTAAAAAACTTTCTTTTTTTTTTAGTTCTGTGTGTCAATAATGTTCATTCTGTGAGTAACAGTGGAAAAGTAACAGTCATGAGTGAATTGTCACGATATGACTGAATTGGAGTAAATTTGCTGCTATCTCCGCCAGGAAGCGAGCTAGAGCGCTGAAACTGTGGCTATACGCACTTTCATGAAAACACGCTTCTTTGAGGTTTTGAGCTCGGAACGTGAATTTGTGCATGTTTCTGGCCTGGGAACTGCTTCAGATCACTGTGGAATGCATATATAGTATCAATTGCTGCAATGTGCTTGTCTTGTCATAGGGAAGTGAATATAAGCTTCTGAAGTTAAAATATCCACTTTTTAAAAAACTTTCTTTTTTTTTAGTTCTGTGTGTCAAAAATGTTCATTCTGTGAGTAACAGAGTGAAAGTGACAAACATGAGTGAATTGTCACGATATGACTGAATTGGAGTAAATTTGCTGCTATCTCCGCCAGGAAGCGAGCTAGAGCACTGAAACTGTGGCTATACGCACTTTCATGAAAACACGCTTCTTTGAGGTTTTAAGCTCAGAACGTGAATCTTTGCATGTTTCTGGCCTGGGAACTGCTTCAGATCACTGTGGAATGCATATATAGTATCAATTGGTGCAATGTGCTTGTCTTGTCATAGGGAAGTGAATATAAGCTTCTGAAGTGTAAATATCCACTTTTTAAAAAACTTTCTTTTTTTTTAGTTCTGTGTGTCAAAAATGTTCATTCTGTGAGTAACAGTGTGAAAGTGACAAACATGAGTGAATTGTTAGATATGACTGAATTGGAGTAAATTTGCTGCTATCTCCGCCAGGAAGCGAGCTAGAGCGCTGTAACTGTGGCTATACGCACTTTCATGAAAACACGCTTCTTTGAGGTTTTAAGCTCAGAACGTGAATCTGTGCATGTTTCTGGCCTGGGAACTGCTTCAGATCACTGTGGAAAGCATATATGGTATCGAATGGTCCTTTGTGCATGTATTGCCATTGGGAAGTGAATATAAGCTTCTGAAGTGAATATATCCACTTTTTAAAAAACGTTCTTTTTTTTAGTTCTGTGTGTCAAAAATGTTCATTCTGTGAGTAACAGTGTGAAAGTGACAAACATGAGTGAATTGTCACGATATGACTGAATTGGAGTAAATTTGCTGCTATCTCCGCCAGGAAGCGAGCTAGAGCGCTGTAACTGTGGCTATACGCACTTTCATGAAAACACGCTTCTTTGAGGTTTTAAGCTCAGAACGTGAATCTGTGCATGTTTCTGGCCTGGGAACTGCTTCAGATCACTGTGGAAAGCATATATGGTATCGAATGGTCCTTTGTGCATGTATTGCCATTGGGAAGTGAATATAAGCTTCTGAAGTGAATATATCCACTTTTTAAAAAACTTTCTTTTTTTTTAGTTCTGTGTCAAAAAAGTTCATTCTGTGAGTAACAGTGGAAAAGTAACAGTCATGAGTGAATTGTCACGATATGACTGAATTGGAGTAAATTTGCTGCTATCTCCGCCAGGAAGCGAGCTAGAGCCCTGAAACTGTGGCAATACGCACTTTCATGAAAACACACTTCTTTGAGGTTTTAATCTCGGAACGTGAATCTGTGCATGCTTCTGGCCTGGGAACTGCTTCAGATCACTGTGGAATGCATATATGGTATCAATTGGTGCAATGTGCTTGTCTTGTCATAGGGAAGTGAATATAAGCTTCTGAAGTGAAAATATCCACTTTTTAAAAAACTTTCTTTTTTTTTTAGTTCTGTGTGTCAAAAATGTTCATTCTGTGAGTAACAGTGGAAAAAAAACAGGCATGAGTGAATTGTCACGATATGACTGAATTGGAGTAAATTTGATGCTATCTCCGCCAGGAAGCGAGATAGAGCGCTGAAACTGTGGCTATACGCACTTTCATGAAAACACGCTTCTTTGAGGTTTTAAGCTCGGAACGTGAATCTGTGCATGTTTCTGGCCTGGGAACTGCTTCAGATCACTGTGGAATGCATATATAGTATCAATTGGTGCAATGTGCTTGTCTTGTCATACGGAAGTGAATATAAGCTTCTGAAGTGAAAATATCCACTTTTTAAAAAACTTTCTTTTTTTTTAGTTCTGTGTGTCAAAAATGTTCATTCTGTGAGTAACAGTGTGAAAGTGACAAACATGAGTGAATTGTCACGATATGACTGAATTGGAGTAAATTTGCTGCTATCTCCGCCAGGAAGCGAGCTAGAGCGCTGTAACTGTGGCTATACGCACTTTCATGAAAACACGCTTCTTTGAGGTTTTAAGCTCAGAACGTGAATCTGTGCATGTTTCTGGTCTGGGAACTGCTTCAGATCACTGTGGAAAGCATATATGGTATCGAATGGTCCTTTGTGCATGTATTGCCATTGGGAAGTGAATATAAGCTTCTGAAGTGAATATATCCACTTTTTAAAAAACTTTCTGTTTTTTTAGTTCTGTGTCAAAAAAGTTCATTCTGTGAGTAACAGTGGAAAAGTAACAGTCATGAGTGAATTGTCACGATATGACTGAATTGGAGTAAATTTGCTGCTATCTCCGCCAGGAAGCGAGCTAGAGCCCTGAAACTGTGGCAATACGCACTTTCATGAAAACACACTTCTTTGAGGTTTTAATCTCGGAACGTGAATCTGTGCATGCTTCTGGCCTGGGAACTGCTTCAGATCACTGTGGAATGCATATATGGTATCGAATGGTCCTTTGTGCATGTATTGCCATTGGGAAGTGAATATAAGCTTCTGAAGTGAATATATCCACTTTTTAAAAAACTTTCTTTTTTTTTAGTTCTGTGGGTCAATAATGTTCATTCTGTGAGTAACAGTGGAAAAGTAACAGTCATGAGTGAATTGTCACGATATGACTGAATTGGAGTAAATTTGCTGCTATCTCCGCCAGGAAGCGAGCTAGAGCGCTGAAACTGTGGCTATACGCACTTTCATGAAAACACGCTTCTTTGAGGTTTTAAGCTCGGATCGTGAATCTGTGCATGTTTCTGGCCTGGGAACTGCTTCAGATCACTGTGGAATGCATATATGGTATCAATTGGTGCAATGTGCTTGTCTTGTCATAGGGAAGTGAATATAAGCTTCTGAAGTGAAAATATCCACTTTTTAAAAAACTTTCTTTTTTTTTAGTTCTGTGTGTCAAAAATGTTCATTCTGTGAGTAACAGTGTGAAAGTGACAAACATGAGTGAATTGTCACGATATGACTGAATTGGATTAAATTTGCTGCTATCTCCGCCAGGAAGCGAGCTAGAGCGCTGTAACTGTGGCTATACGCACTTTCATGAAAACACGCTTCTTTGAGGTTTTAAGCTCAGAACGTGAATCTGTGCATGTTTCTGGCCTGGGAACTGCTTCAGATCACTGTGGAAAGCATATATGGTATCGAATGGTCCTTTGTGCATGTATTGCCATTGGGATGTGAATATAAGCTTCTGAAGTGAATATATCCACTTTTTAAAAAACTTTCTTTTTTTTTAGTTCTGTGTCAAAAAAGTTCATTCTGTGAGTAACAGTGGAAAAGTAACAGTCATGAGTGAATTGTCACGATATGACTGAATTGGAGTAAATTTGCTGCTATCTCCGCCAGGAAGCGAGCTAGAGCGCTGAAACTGTGGCCATACGCACTTTCATGAAAACACGCTTCTTTGAGGTTTTAAGCTCAGAACGTGAATCTGTGCATGTTTCTGGCCTGGGAACTGCTTCAGATCACTGTGGAAAGCATATATGGTATCGAATGGTCCTTTGTGCATGTATTGCCATTGGGAAGTGAATATAAGCTTCTGAAGTGAATATATCCACTTTTTAAAAAACTTTCTTTTTTTTTTAGTTCTGTGTGTCAATAATGTTCATTCTGTGAGTAAGAGTGGAAAAGTAACAGTCATGAGTGAATTGTCACGATATGACTGAATTGGTGTAAATTTGATGCTATCTCCGCCAGGAAGCGAGATAGAGCGCTGAAACTGTGGCTATACGCACTTTCATGAAAACACGCTTCTTTGAGGTTTTAAGCTCGGAACGTGAATCTGTGCATGTTTCTGGCCTGGGAACTGCTTCAGATCACTGTGGAATGCATATATAGTATCAATTGGTGCAATGTGCTTGTCTTGTCATACGGAAGTGAATATAAGCTTCTGAAGTGAAAATATCCACTTTTTAAAAAACTTTCTTTTTTTTTAGTTCTGTGTGTCAAAAATGTTCATTCTGTGAGTAACAGTGTGAAAGTGACAAACATGAGTGAATTGTCACGATATGACAGAATTGGAGTAAATTTGCTGCTATCTCCGCCAGGAAGCGAGCTAGAGCGCTGTAACTGTGGCTATACGCACTTTCATGAAAACACGCTTCTTTGAGGTTTTAAGCTCAGAACGTGAATCTGTGCATGTTTCTGGCCTGGGAACTGCTTCAGATCACTGTGGAATGCATATATCGAATCAATTGGTGCAATGTGCTTGTCTTGTCATAGGGAAGTGAATATAAGCTTCTGAAGTGAAAATATCCACTTTTTAAAAAACTTTCTTTTTTTTTAGTTCTGTGTGTCAAAAATGTTCATTCTGTGAGTAACAGTGTGAAAGTGACAAACATGAGTGAATTGTCACGATATGACAGAATTGGAGTAAATTTGCTGCTATCTCCGCCAGGAAGCGAGCTAGAGCGCTGTAACTGTGGCTATACGCACTTTCATGAAAACACGCTTCTTTGAGGTTTTAAGCTCAGAACGTGAATCTGTGCATGTTTCTGGCCTGGGAACTGCTTCAGATCACTGTGGAAAGCATATATGGTATCGAATGGTCCTTTGTGCATGTATTGCCATTGGGAAGTGAATATAAGCTTCTGAAGTGAATATATCCACTTTTTAAAAAACTTTTTTTTTTTTTAGGTCTGTGTCTAAAAAGTTCATTCTGTGAGTAACAGTGGAAAAGTAACAGTCATGAGTGAATTGTCACGATATGACTGAATTGGAGTAAATTTGCTGCTATCTCCGCCAGGAAGCGAGCTAGAGCCCTGAAACTGTGGCTATACGTACTTTCATGAAAACACACTTCTTTGAGGTTTTAATCTCGGAACGTGAATCTGTGCATGCTTCTGGCCTGGGAACTGCTTCAGATCACTGTGGAATGCATATATGGTATCAATTGGTGCAATGTGCTTGTCTTGTCATAGGGAAGTGAATATAAGCTTCTGAAGTGAAAATATCCACTTTTTAAAAAACTTTCTTTTTTTTTTAGTTCTGTGTGTCAAAAATGTTCATTCTGTGAGTAACAGTGGAAAAAAAACAGGCATGAGTGAATTGTCACGATATGACTGAATTGGAGTAAATTTGCTGCTATCTCCGCCAGGAAGCGAGCTAGAGCGCTGAAACTGTGGCTATACGCACTTTCATGAAAACACGCTTCTTTGAGGTTTTAAGCTCGGAACGTGAATCTGTGCATGTTTCTGGCCTGGGAACTGCTTCAGATCACTGTGGAATGCATATATAGTATCAATTGGTGCAATGTGCTTGTCTTGTCATAGGGAAGTGAATATAAGCTTCTGAAGTGAAAATATCCACTTTTTAAAAAACTTTCTTTTTTTTTAGTTCTGTGTGTCAATAATGTTCATTCTGTGAGTATCAGTGGAAAAGTAACAGTCATGAGTGAATTGTCACGATATGACTGAATTGGAGTAAATTTGCTGCTATCTCCGCCAGGAAGCGAGCTAGAGCGCTGAAACTGTGGCTATACGCACTTTCATGAAAACACGCTTCTTTGAGGTTTTAAGCTCAGAACGTGAATCTTTGCATGTTTCTGGCCTGGGAACTGCTTCAGATCACTGTGGAATGCATATATAGTATCAATTGGTGCAATGTGCTTGTCTTGTCATAGGGAAGTGAATATAAGCTTCTGAAGTGAAAATATCCACTTTTTAAAAAACTTTCTTTTTTTTTAGTTCTGTGTGTCAAAAATGTTCATTCTGTGAGTAACAGTGTGAAAGTGACAAACATGAGTGAATTGTTAGATATGACTGAATTGGAGTAAATTTGCTGCTATCTCCGCCAGGAAGCGAGCTAGAGCGCTGTAACTGTGGCTATACGCACTTTCATGAAAACACGCTTCTTTGAGGTTTTAAGCTCAGAACGTGAATCTGTGCATGTTTCTGGCCTGGGAACTGCTTCAGATCACTGTGGAAAGCATATATGGTATCGAATGGTCCTTTGTGCATGTATTGCCATTGGGAAGTGAATATAAGCTTCTGAAGTGAATATATCCACTTTTTAAAAAACTTTCTTTTTTTTTAGTTCTGTGTCAAAAAAGTTCATTCTGTGAGTAACAGTGGAAAAGTAACAGTCATGAGTGAATTGTCACGATATGACTGAATTGGAGTAAATTTGCTGCTATCTCCGCCAGGAAGCGAGCTAGAGCGCTGAAACTGTGGCTATACGCACTTTCATGAAAACACGCTTCTTTGAGGTTTTAAGCTCGGAACGTGAATCTGTGCATGTTTCTGGCCTGGGAACTGCTTCAGATCACTGTGGAATGCATATATAGTATCAATTGGTGCAATGTGCTTGTCTTGTCATAGGGAAGTGAATATAAGCTTCTGAAGTGAAAATATCCACTTTTTAAAAAACTTTCTTTTTTTTTAGTTCTGTGTGTCAATAATGTTCATTCTGTGAGTAACAGTGGAAAAGTAACAGTCATGAGTGAATTGTCACGATATGACTGAATTGGAGTAAATTTGCTGCTATCTCCGCCAGGAAGCGAGCTAGAGCGCTGAAACTGTGGCTATACGCACTTTCATGAAAACACGCTTCTTTGAGGTTTTAAGCTCAGAACGTGAATCTTTGCATGTTTCTGGCCTGGGAACTGCTTCAGATCACTGTGGAATGCATATATAGTATCAATTGGTGCAATGTGCTTGTCTTGTCATAGGGAAGTGAATATAAGCTTCTGAAGTGAAAATATCCACTTTTTAAAAAACTTTCTTTTTTTTTAGTTCTGTGTGTCAAAAATGTTCATTCTGTGAGTAACAGTGTGAAAGTGACAAACATGAGTGAATTGTTAGATATGACTGAATTGGAGTAAATTTGCTGCTATCTCCGCCAGGAAGCGAGCTAGAGCGCTGTAACTGTGGCTATACGCACTTTCATGAAAACACGCTTCTTTGAGGTTTTAAGCTCAGAACGTGAATCTGTGCATGTTTCTGGCCTGGGAACTGCTTCAGATCACTGTGGAAAGCATATATGGTATCGAATGGTCCTTTGTGCATGTATTGCCATTGGGAAGTGAATATAAGCTTCTGAAGTGAATATATCCACTTTTTAAAAAACTTTCTTTTTTTTTAGTTCTGTGTCAAAAAAGTTCATTCTGTGAGTAACAGTGGAAAAGTAACAGTCATGAGTGAATTGTCACGATATGACTGAATTGGAGTAAATTTGCTGCTATCTCCGCCAGGAAGCGAGCTAGAGCCCTGAAACTGTGGCTATACGCACTTTCATGAAAACACACTTCTTTGAGGTTTTAATCTCGGAACGTGAATCTGTGCATGCTTCTGGCCTGGGAACTGCTTCAGATCACTGTGGAATGCATATATGGTATCAATTGGTGCAATGTGCTTGTCTTGTCATAGGGAAGTGAATATAAGCTTCTGAAGTGAAAATATCCACTTTTTAAAAAACTTTCTTTTTTTTTAGTTCTGTGTGTCAAAAATGTTCATTCTGTGAGTAACAGTGTGAAAGTGACAAACATGAGTGAATTGTCACGATATGACAGAATTGGAGTAAATTTGCTGCTATCTCCGCCAGGAAGCGAGCTAGAGCGCTGTAACTGTGGCTATACGCACTTTCATGAAAACACGCTTCTTTGAGGTTTTAAGCTCAGAACGTGAATCTGTGCATGTTTCTGGCCTGGGAACTGCTTCAGATCACTGTGGAAAGCATATATGGTATCGAATGGTCCTTTGTGCATGTATTGCCATTGGGAAGTGAATATAAGCTTCTGAAGTGAATATATCCACTTTTTAAAAAACTTTCTTTTTTTTTAGTTCTGTGTGTCAAAAATGTTCATTCTGTGAGTAACAGTGTGAAAGTGACAAACATGAGTGAATTGTCACGATATGACTGAATTGGAGTAAATTTGCTGCTATCTCCGCCAGGAAGCGAGCTAGAGCGCTGTAACTGTGGCTATACGCACTTTCATGAAAACACGCTTCTTTGAGGTTTTAAGCTCAGAACGTGAATCTGTGCATGTTTCTGGTCTGGGAACTGCTTCAGATCACTGTGGAAAGCATATATGGTATCGAATGGTCCTTTGTGCATGTATTGCCATTGGGAAGTGAATATAAGCTTCTGAAGTGAATATATCCACTTTTTAAAAAACTTTCTTTTTTTTTAGTTCTGTGTCAAAAAAGTTCATTCTGTGAGTAACAGTGGAAAAGTAACAGTCATGAGTGAATTGTCACGATATGACTGAATTGGAGTAAATTTGCTGCTATCTCCGCCAGGAAGCGAGCTAGAGCCCTGATACTGTGGCAATACGCACTTTCATGAAAACACACTTCTTTGAGGTTTTAATCTCGGAACGTGAATCTGTGCATGCTTCTGGCCTGGGAACTGCTTCAGATCACTGTGGAATGCATATATGGTATCGAATGGTCCTTTGTGCATGTATTGCCATTGGGAAGTGAATATAAGCTTCTGAAGTGAATATATCCACTTTTTAAAAAACTTTCTTTTTTTTTTAGTTCTGTGTGTCAATAATGTTCATTCTGTGAGTAAGAGTGGAAAAGTAACAGTCATGAGTGAATTGTCACGATATGACTGAATTGGAGTAAATTTGATGCTATCTCCGCCAGGAAGCGAGATAGAGCGCTGAAACTGTGGCTATACGCACTTTCATGAAAACACGCTTCTTTGAGGTTTTAAGCTCGGAACGTGAATCTGTGCATGTTTCTGGCCTGGGAACTGCTTCAGATCACTGTGGAATGCATATATAGTATCAATTGGTGCAATGTGCTTGTCTTGTCATAGGGAAGTGAATATAAGCTTCTGAAGTGAAAATATCCACTTTTTAAAAAACTTTCTTTTTTTTTAGTTCTGTGTGTCAAAAATGTTCATTCTGTGAGTAACAGTGTGAAAGTGACAAACATGAGTGAATTGTCACGATATGACTGATTTGGAGTAAATTTGATGCTATCTCCGCCAGGAAGCGAGCGAGAGCGCTGAAACTGTGGCTATACGCACTTTCATGAAAACACGCTTCTTTGAGGTTTTAAGCTCAGAACGTGAATCTGTGCATGTTTCTGGCCTGGGAACTGCTTCAGATCACTGTGGAAAGCATATATGGTATCGAATGGTCCTTTGTGCATGTATTGCCATTGGGAAGTGAATATAAGCTTCTGAAGTGAATATATCCACTTTTTAAAAAACTTTCTTTTTTTTTTAGTTCTGTGTGTCAATAATGTTCATTCTGTGAGTAACAGTGGAAAAGTAACAGTCATGAGTGAATTGTCACGATATGACTGAATTGGAGTAAATTTGCTGCTATCTCCGCCAGGAAGCGAGCTAGAGCCCTGAAACTGTGGCTATACGCACTTTCATGAAAACACACTTCTTTGAGGTTTTAATCTCGGAACGTGAATCTGTGCATGCTTCTGGCCTGGGAACTGCTTCAGATCACTGTGGAATGCATATATGGTATCAATTGGTGCAATGTGCTTGTCTTGTCATAGGGAAGTGAATATAAGCTTCTGAAGTGAAAATATCCACTTTTTAAAAAACTTTCTATTTTTTTTAGTTCTGTGTGTCAAAAATGTTCATTCTGTGAGTAACAGTGGAAAAAAAACAGGCATGAGTGAATTGTCACGATATGACTGATTTGGAGTAAATTTGATGCTATCTCCGCCAGGAAGCGAGCGAGAGCGCTGAAACTGTGGCTATACGCACTTTCATGAAAACACGCTTCTTTGAGGTTTTAAGCTCAGAACGTGAATCTGTGCATGTTTCTGGCCTGGGAACTGCTTCAGATCACTGTGGAAAGCATATATGGTATCGAATGGTCCTTTGTGCATGTATTGCCATTGGGAAGTGAATATAAGCTTCTGAAGTGAATATATCCACTTTTTAAAAAACTTTCTTTTTTTTTTAGTTCTGTGTGTCAATAATGTTCATTCTGTGAGTAACAGTGGAAAAGTAACAGTCATGAGTGAATTGTCACGATATGACTGAATAGGAGTAAATTTGCTGCTATCTCCGCCAGGAAGCGAGCTAGAGCGCTGAAACTGTGGCTATACGCACTTTCATGAAAACACGCTTCTTTGAGGTTTTAAGCTCGGAACGTGAATCTGTGCATGTTTCTGGCCTGGGAACTGCTTCAGATCACTGTGGAATGCATATATAGTATCAATTGGTGCAATGTGCTTGTCTTGTCATAGGGAAGTGAATATAAGCTTCTGAAGTGAAAATATCCACTTTTTAAAAAACTTTCTTTTTTTTTAGTTCTGTGTGTCAAAAATGTTCATTCTGTGAGTAACAGTGTGAAAGTGACAAACATGAGTGAATTGTCACGATATGACTGAATTGGAGTAAATTTGCTGCTATCTCCGCCAGGAAGCGAGCTAGAGCGCTGTAACTGTGGCTATACGCACTTTCATGAAAACACGCTTCTTTGAAGTTTTAAGCTCAGAACGTGAATCTGTGCATGTTTCTGGCCTGGGAACTGCTTCAGATCACTGTGGAAAGCATATATGGTATCGAATGGTCCTTTGTGCATGTATTGCCATTGGGAAGTGAATATAAGCTTCTGAAGTGAATATATCCACTTTTTAAAAAACTTTCTTTTTTTTTTAGTTCTGTGTGTCAATAATGTTCATTCTGTGAGTAACAGTGGAAAAGTAACAGTCATGAGTGAATTGTCACGATATGACTGAATTGGAGTAAATTTGCTGCTATCTCCGCCAGGAAGCGAGCTAGAGCGCTGAAACTGTGGCTATACGCACTTTCATGAAAACACGCTTCTTTGAGGTTTTAAGCTCGGAACGTGAATCTGTGCATGTTTCTGGCCTGGGAACTGCTTCAGATCACTGTGGAATGCATATATAGTATCAATTGGTGCAATGTGCTTGTCTTGTCATAGGGAAGTGAATATCAGCTTCTGAAGTGAAAATATCCACTTTTTAAAAAACTTTCTTTTTTTTTAGTTCTGTGTGTCAAAAATGTTCATTCTGTGAGTAACAGAGTGAAAGTGACAAACATGAGTGAATTGTCACGATATGACTGAATTGGAGTAAATTTGCTGCTATCTCCGCCAGGAAGCGAGCTAGAGCGCTGAAACTGTGGCTATACGCACTTTCATGAAAACACGCTTCTTTGAGGTTTTAAGCTCAGAACGTGAATCTTTGCATGTTTCTGGCCTGGGAACTGCTTCAGATCACTGTGGAATGCATATATAGTATCAATTGGTGCAATGTGCTTGTCTTGTCATAGGGAAGTGAATATAAGCTTCTGAAGTGTAAATATCCACTTTTTAAAAAACTTTCTTTTTTTTTAGTTCTGTGTGTCAAAAATGTTCATTCTGTGAGTAACAGTGTGAAAGTGACAAACATGAGTGAATTGTCACGATATGACTGAATTGGAGTAAATTTGCTGCTATCTCCGCCAGGAAGCGAGCTAGAGCGCTGTAACTGTGGCTATACGCACTTTCATGAAAACACGCTTCTTTGAGGTTTTAAGCTCAGAACGTGAATCTGTGCATGTTTCTGGCCTGGAAACTGCTTCAGATCACTCTGGAAAGCATATATGGTATCGAATGGTCCTTTGTGCATGTATTGCCATTGGGAAGTGAATATAAGCTTCTGAAGTGAATATATCCACTTTTTAAAAAACTTTCTTTTTTTTTAGTTCTGTGTCAAAAAAGTTCATTCTGTGAGTAACAGTGGAAAAGTAACAGTCATGAGTGAATTGTCACGATATGACTGAATTGGAGTAAATTTGCTGCTATCTCCGCCAGGAAGCGAGCTAGAGCCCTGAAACTGTGGCTATACGCACTTTCATGAAAACACACTTCTTTGAGGTTTTAATCTCGGAACGTGAATCTGTGCATGCTTCTGGCCTGGGAACTGCTTCAGATCACTGTGGAATGCATATATGGTATCAATTGGTGCAATGTGCTTGTCTTGTCATAGGGAAGTGAATATAAGCTTCTGAAGTGAAAATATCCACTTTTTAAAAAACTTTCTTTTTTTTTTAGTTCTGTGTGTCAAAAATGTTCATTCTGTGAGTAACAGTGGAAAAAAACAGGCATGAGTGAATTGTCACGATATGACTGATTTGTAGTAAATTTGATGCTATATCCGCCAGGAAGCGAGCTAGAGCGCTGAAACTGTGGCTATACGCACTTTCATGAAAACACGCTTCTTTGAGGTTTTAAGCTCAGAACGTGAATCTGTGCATGTTTCTGGCCTGGGAACTGCTTCAGATCACTGTGGAAAGCATATATGGTATCGAATGGTCCTTTGTGCATGTATTGCCATTGGGAAGTGAATATAAGCTTCTGAAGTGAATATATCCACTTTTTAAAAAACTTTCTTTTTTTTTTAGTTCTGTGTGTCAATAATGTTCATTCTGTGAGTAAGAGTGGAAAAGTAACAGTCATGAGTGAATTGTCACGATATGACTGAATTGGAGTAAATTTGATGCTATCTCCGCTAGGAAGCGAGATAGAGCGCTGAAACTGTGGCTATACGCACTTTCATGAAAACACGCTTCTTTGAGGTTTTAAGCTCGGAACGTGAATCTGTGCATGTTTCTGGCCTGGGAACTGCTTCAGATCACTGTGGAATGCATATATAGTATCAATTGGTGCAATGTGCTTGTCTTGTCATACGGAAGTGAATATAAGCTTCTGAAGTGAAAATATCCACTTTTTAAAAAACTTTCTTTTTTTTTAGTTCTGTGTGTCAAAAATGTTCATTCTGTGAGTAACAGTGTGAAAGTGACAAACATGAGTGAATTGTCACGATATGACTGAATTGGAGTAAATTTGCTGCTATCTCCGCCAGGAAGCGAGCTAGAGCGCTGAAACTGTGGCTATACGCACTTTCATGAAAACACGCTTCTTTGAGGTTTTAAGCTCGGATCGTGAATCTGTGCATGTTTCTGGCCTGGGAACTGCTTCAGATCACTGTGGAAAGCATATATGGTATCGAATGGTCCTTTGTGCATGTATTGCCATTGGGAAGTGAATATAAGCTTCTGAAGTGAATATATCCACTTTTTAAAAAACTTTCTTTTTTTTTAGTTCTGTGTCAAAAAAGTTCATTCTGTGAGTAACAGTGGAAAAGTAACAGTCATGAGTGAATTGTCACGATATGACTGAATTGGAGTAAATTTGCTGCTATCTCCGCCAGGAAGCGAGCTAGAGCCCTGAAACTGTGGCTATACGCACTTTCATGAAAACACACTTCTTTGAGGTTTTAATCTCGGAACGTGAATCTGTGCATGCTTCTGGCCTGGGAACTGCTTCAGATCACTGTGGAATGCATATATGGTATCAATTGGTGCAATGTGCTTGTCTTGTCATAGGGAAGTGAATATAAGCTTCTGAAGTGAAAATATCCACTTTTTAAAAAACTTTCTTTTTTTTTTAGTTCTGTGTGTCAAAAATGTTCATTCTGTGAGTAACAGTGGAAAAAAAACAGGCATGAGTGAATTGTCACGATATGACTGATTTGGAGTAAATTTGATGCTATCTCCGCCAGGAAGCGAGCTGGAGCGCTGAAACTGTGGCTATACGCACTTTCATGAAAACACGCTTCTTTGAGGTTTTAAGCTCAGAACGTGAATCTGTGCATGTTTCTGGCCTGGGAACTGCTTCAGATCACTGTGGAAAGCATATATGGTATCGAATGGTCCTTTGTGCATGTATTGCCATTGGGAAGTGAATATAAGCTTCTGAAGTGAATATATCCACTTTTTAAAAAACTTTCTTTTTTTTTTAGTTCTGTGTGTCAATAATGTTCATTCTGTGAGTAAGAGTGGAAAAGTAACAGTCATGAGTGAATTGTCACGATATGACTGAATTGGAGTAAATTTGATGCTATCTCCACCAGGAAGCGAGATAGAGCGCTGAAACTGTGGCTATACGCACTTTCATGAAAACACGCTTCTTTGAGGTTTTAAGCTCGGAACGTGAATCTGTGCATGTTTCTGGCCTGGGAACTGCTTCAGATCACTGTGGAATGCATATATGGTATCAATTGGTGCAATGTGTTTGTCTTGTCATACGGAAGTGAATATAAGCTTCTGAAGTGAAAATATCCACTTTTTAAAAAACTTTCTTTTTTTTAGTTCTGTGTGTCAAAAATGTTCATTCTGTGAGTAACAGTGTGAAAGTGACAAACATGAGTGAATTGTCACGATATGACTGATTTGGAGTAAATTTGATGCTATCTCCGCCAGGAAGCGAGCGAGAGCGCTGAAACTGTGGCTATACGCACTTTCATGAAAACACGCTTCTTTGAGGTTTTAAGCTCAGAACGTGAATCTGTGCATGTTTCTGGCCTGGGAACTGCTTCAGATCACTGTGGAAAGCATATATGGTATCGAATGGTCCTTTGTGCATGTATTGCCATTGGGAAGTGAATATAAGCTTCTGAAGTGAATATATCCACTTTTTAAAAAACTTTCTTTTTTTTTTAGTTCTGTGTGTCAATAATGTTCATTCTGTGAGTAACAGTGGAAAAGTAACAGTCATGAGTGAATTGTCACGATATGACTGAATTGGAGTAAATTTGCTGCTATCTCCGCCAGGAAGCGAGCTAGAGCCCTGAAACTGTGGCTATACGCACTTTCATGAAAACACACTTCTTTGAGGTTTTAATCTCGGAACGTGAATCTGTGCATGCTTCTGGCCTGGGAACTGCTTCAGATCACTGTGGAATGCATATATGGTATCAATTGGTGCAATGTGCTTGTCTTGTCATAGGGAAGTGAATATAAGCTTCTGAAGTGAAAATATCCACTTTTTAAAAAACTTTCTATTTTTTTTAGTTCTGTGTGTCAAAAATGTTCATTCTGTGAGTAACAGTGGAAAAAAAACAGGCATGAGTGAATTGTCACGATATGACTGATTTGGAGTAAATTTGATGCTATCTCCGCCAGGAAGCGAGCGAGAGCGCTGAAACTGTGGCTATACGCACTTTCATGAAAACACGCTTCTTTGAGGTTTTAAGCTCAGAACGTGAATCTGTGCATGTTTCTGGCCTGGGAACTGCTTCAGATCACTGTGGAAAGCATATATGGTATCGAATGGTCCTTTGTGCATGTATTGCCATTGGGAAGTGAATATAAGCTTCTGAAGTGAATATATCCACTTTTTAAAAAACTTTCTTTTTTTTTTAGTTCTGTGTGTCAATAATGTTCATTCTGTGAGTAACAGTGGAAAAGTAACAGTCATGAGTGAATTGTCACGATATGACTGAATAGGAGTAAATTTGCTGCTATCTCCGCCAGGAAGCGAGCTAGAGCGCTGAAACTGTGGCTATACGCACTTTCATGAAAACACGCTTCTTTGAGGTTTTAAGCTCGGAACGTGAATCTGTGCATGTTTCTGGCCTGGGAACTGCTTCAGATCACTGTGGAATGCATATATAGTATCAATTGGTGCAATGTGCTTGTCTTGTCATAGGGAAGTGAATATAAGCTTCTGAAGTGAAAATATCCACTTTTTAAAAAACTTTCTTTTTTTTTAGTTCTGTGTGTCAAAAATGTTCATTCTGTGAGTAACAGTGTGAAAGTGACAAACATGAGTGAATTGTCACGATATGACTGAATTGGAGTAAATTTGCTGCTATCTCCGCCAGGAAGCGAGCTAGAGCGCTGTAACTGTGGCTATACGCACTTTCATGAAAACACGCTTCTTTGAAGTTTTAAGCTCAGAACGTGAATCTGTGCATGTTTCTGGCCTGGGAACTGCTTCAGATCACTGTGGAAAGCATATATGGTATCGAATGGTCCTTTGTGCATGTATTGCCATTGGGAAGTGAATATAAGCTTCTGAAGTGAATATATCCACTTTTTAAAAAACTTTCTTTTTTTTTTAGTTCTGTGTGTCAATAATGTTCATTCTGTGAGTAACAGTGGAAAAGTAACAGTCATGAGTGAATTGTCACGATATGACTGAATTGGAGTAAATTTGCTGCTATCTCCGCCAGGAAGCGAGCTAGAGCGCTGAAACTGTGGCTATACGCACTTTCATGAAAACACGCTTCTTTGAGGTTTTAAGCTCGGAACGTGAATCTGTGCATGTTTCTGGCCTGGGAACTGCTTCAGATCACTGTGGAATGCATATATAGTATCAATTGGTGCAATGTGCTTGTCTTGTCATAGGGAAGTGAATATCAGCTTCTGAAGTGAAAATATCCACTTTTTAAAAAACTTTCTTTTTTTTTAGTTCTGTGTGTCAAAAATGTTCATTCTGTGAGTAACAGAGTGAAAGTGACAAACATGAGTGAATTGTCACGATATGACTGAATTGGAGTAAATTTGCTGCTATCTCCGCCAGGAAGCGAGCTAGAGCGCTGAAACTGTGGCTATACGCACTTTCATGAAAACACGCTTCTTTGAGGTTTTAAGCTCAGAACGTGAATCTTTGCATGTTTCTGGCCTGGGAACTGCTTCAGATCACTGTGGAATGCATATATAGTATCAATTGGTGCAATGTGCTTGTCTTGTCATAGGGAAGTGAATATAAGCTTCTGAAGTGTAAATATCCACTTTTTAAAAAACTTTCTTTTTTTTTAGTTCTGTGTGTCAAAAATGTTCATTCTGTGAGTAACAGTGTGAAAGTGACAAACATGAGTGAATTGTCACGATATGACTGAATTGGAGTAAATTTGCTGCTATCTCCGCCAGGAAGCGAGCTAGAGCGCTGTAACTGTGGCTATACGCACTTTCATGAAAACACGCTTCTTTGAGGTTTTAAGCTCAGAACGTGAATCTGTGCATGTTTCTGGCCTGGAAACTGCTTCAGATCACTCTGGAAAGCATATATGGTATCGAATGGTCCTTTGTGCATGTATTGCCATTGGGAAGTGAATATAAGCTTCTGAAGTGAATATATCCACTTTTTAAAAAACTTTCTTTTTTTTTAGTTCTGTGTCAAAAAAGTTCATTCTGTGAGTAACAGTGGAAAAGTAACAGTCATGAGTGAATTGTCACGATATGACTGAATTGGAGTAAATTTGCTGCTATCTCCGCCAGGAAGCGAGCTAGAGCCCTGAAACTGTGGCTATACGCACTTTCATGAAAACACACTTCTTTGAGGTTTTAATCTCGGAACGTGAATCTGTGCATGCTTCTGGCCTGGGAACTGCTTCAGATCACTGTGGAATGCATATATGGTATCAATTGGTGCAATGTGCTTGTCTTGTCATAGGGAAGTGAATATAAGCTTCTGAAGTGAAAATATCCACTTTTTAAAAAACTTTCTTTTTTTTTTAGTTCTGTGTGTCAAAAATGTTCATTCTGTGAGTAACAGTGGAAAAAAACAGGCATGAGTGAATTGTCACGATATGACTGATTTGTAGTAAATTTGATGCTATATCCGCCAGGAAGCGAGCTAGAGCGCTGAAACTGTGGCTATACGCACTTTCATGAAAACACGCTTCTTTGAGGTTTTAAGCTCAGAACGTGAATCTGTGCATGTTTCTGGCCTGGGAACTGCTTCAGATCACTGTGGAAAGCATATATGGTATCGAATGGTCCTTTGTGCATGTATTGCCATTGGGAAGTGAATATAAGCTTCTGAAGTGAATATATCCACTTTTTAAAAAACTTTCTTTTTTTTTTAGTTCTGTGTGTCAATAATGTTCATTCTGTGAGTAAGAGTGGAAAAGTAACAGTCATGAGTGAATTGTCACGATATGACTGAATTGGAGTAAATTTGATGCTATCTCCGCTAGGAAGCGAGATAGAGCGCTGAAACTGTGGCTATACGCACTTTCATGAAAACACGCTTCTTTGAGGTTTTAAGCTCGGAACGTGAATCTGTGCATGTTTCTGGCCTGGGAACTGCTTCAGATCACTGTGGAATGCATATATAGTATCAATTGGTGCAATGTGCTTGTCTTGTCATACGGAAGTGAATATAAGCTTCTGAAGTGAAAATATCCACTTTTTAAAAAACTTTCTTTTTTTTTAGTTCTGTGTGTCAAAAATGTTCATTCTGTGAGTAACAGTGTGAAAGTGACAAACATGAGTGAATTGTCACGATATGACTGAATTGGAGTAAATTTGCTGCTATCTCCGCCAGGAAGCGAGCTAGAGCGCTGAAACTGTGGCTATACGCACTTTCATGAAAACACGCTTCTTTGAGGTTTTAAGCTCGGATCGTGAATCTGTGCATGTTTCTGGCCTGGGAACTGCTTCAGATCACTGTGGAAAGCATATATGGTATCGAATGGTCCTTTGTGCATGTATTGCCATTGGGAAGTGAATATAAGCTTCTGAAGTGAATATATCCACTTTTTAAAAAACTTTCTTTTTTTTTAGTTCTGTGTCAAAAAAGTTCATTCTGTGAGTAACAGTGGAAAAGTAACAGTCATGAGTGAATTGTCACGATATGACTGAATTGGAGTAAATTTGCTGCTATCTCCGCCAGGAAGCGAGCTAGAGCCCTGAAACTGTGGCTATACGCACTTTCATGAAAACACACTTCTTTGAGGTTTTAATCTCGGAACGTGAATCTGTGCATGCTTCTGGCCTGGGAACTGCTTCAGATCACTGTGGAATGCATATATGGTATCAATTGGTGCAATGTGCTTGTCTTGTCATAGGGAAGTGAATATAAGCTTCTGAAGTGAAAATATCCACTTTTTAAAAAACTTTCTTTTTTTTTTAGTTCTGTGTGTCAAAAATGTTCATTCTGTGAGTAACAGTGGAAAAAAAACAGGCATGAGTGAATTGTCACGATATGACTGATTTGGAGTAAATTTGATGCTATCTCCGCCAGGAAGCGAGCTGGAGCGCTGAAACTGTGGCTATACGCACTTTCATGAAAACACGCTTCTTTGAGGTTTTAAGCTCAGAACGTGAATCTGTGCATGTTTCTGGCCTGGGAACTGCTTCAGATCACTGTGGAAAGCATATATGGTATCGAATGGTCCTTTGTGCATGTATTGCCATTGGGAAGTGAATATAAGCTTCTGAAGTGAATATATCCACTTTTTAAAAAACTTTCTTTTTTTTTTAGTTCTGTGTGTCAATAATGTTCATTCTGTGAGTAAGAGTGGAAAAGTAACAGTCATGAGTGAATTGTCACGATATGACTGAATTGGAGTAAATTTGATGCTATCTCCACCAGGAAGCGAGATAGAGCGCTGAAACTGTGGCTATACGCACTTTCATGAAAACACGCTTCTTTGAGGTTTTAAGCTCGGAACGTGAATCTGTGCATGTTTCTGGCCTGGGAACTGCTTCAGATCACTGTGGAATGCATATATGGTATCAATTGGTGCAATGTGTTTGTCTTGTCATACGGAAGTGAATATAAGCTTCTGAAGTGAAAATATCCACTTTTTAAAAAACTTTCTTTTTTTTAGTTCTGTGTGTCAAAAATGTTCATTCTGTGAGTAACAGTGTGAAAGTGACAAACATGAGTGAATTGTCACGATATGACAGAATTGGAGTAAATTTGCTGCTATCTCCGCCAGGAAGCGAGCTAGAGCGCTGTAACTGTGGCTATACGCACTTTCATGAAAACACGCTTCTTTGAGGTTTTAAGCTCAGAACGTGAATCTGTGCATGTTTCTGGCCTGGGAACTGCTTCAGATCACTGTGGAATGCATATATCGTATCAATTGGTGCAATGTGCTTGTCTTGTCATAGGGAAGTGAATATAAGCTTCTGAAGTGAAAATATCCACTTTTTAAAAAACTTTCTTTTTTTTTAGTTCTGTGTGTCAAAAATGTTCATTCTGTGAGTAACAGTGTGAAAGTGACAAACATGAGTGAATTGTCACGATATGACTGAATTGGAGTAAATTTGCTGCTATCTCCGCCAGGAAGCGAGCTAGAGCGCTGTAACTGTGGCTATACGCACTTTCATGAAAACACGCTTCTTTGAGGTTTTAAGCTCAGAACGTGAATCTGTGCATGTTTCTGGCCTGGGAACTGCTTCAGATCACTGTGGAAAGCATATATGGTATCGAATGGTCCTTTGTGCATGTATTGCCATTGGGAAGTGAATATAAGCTTCTGAAGTGAATATATCCACTTTTTAAAAAACTTTCTTTTTTTTTAGTTCTGTGTGTCAATAATGTTCATTCTGTGAGTAACAGTGGAAAAGTAACAGTCATGAGTGAATTGTCACGATATGACTGAATTGGAGTAAATTTGCTGCTATCTCCGCCAGGAAGCGAGCTAGAGCGCTGAAACTGTGGCTGTACGCACTTTCATGAAAACACGCTTCTTTGAGGTTTTAAGCTCGGATCGTGAATCTGTGCATGTTTCTGGCCTGGGAACTGCTTCAGATCACTGTGGAATGCATATATGGTATCAATTGGTGCAATGTGCTTGTCTTGTCATAGGGAAGTGAATATAAGCTTCTGAAGTGAAAATATCCACTTTTTAAAAAACTTTCTTTTTTTTTAGTTCTGTGTGTCAAAAATGTTCATTCTGTGAGTAACAGTGTGAAAGTGACAAACATGAGTGAATTGTCACGATATGACTGAATTGGAGTAAATTTGCTGCTATCTCCGCCAGGAAGCGAGCTAGAGCGCTGTAACTGTGGCTATACGCACTTTCATGAAAACACGCTTCTTTGAGGTTTTAAGCTCAGAACATGAATCTGTGCATGTTTCTGGCCTGGGAACTGCTTCAGATCACTGTGGAAAGCATATATGGTATCGAATGGTCCTTTGTGCATGTATTGCCATTGGGAAGTGAATATAAGCTTCTGAAGTGAATATATCCACTTTTTAAAAAACTTTCTTTTTTTTTAGTTCTGTGTCAAAAAAGTTCATTCTGTGAGTAACAGTGGAAAAGTAACAGTCATGAGTGAATTGTCACGATATGACTGAATTGGAGTAAATTTGCTGCTATCTCCGCCAGGAAGCGAGCTAGAGCCCTGAAACTGTGGCTATACGCACTTTCATGAAAACACACTTCTTTGAGGTTTTAATCTCGGAACGTGAATCTGTGCATGCTTCTGGCCTGGGAACTGCTTCAGATCACTGTGGAATGCATATATGGTATCAATTGGTGCAATGTGCTTGTCTTGTCATAGGGAAGTGAATATAAGCTTCTGAAGTGAAAATATCCACTTTTTAAAAAACTTTCTTTTTTTTTTAGTTCTGTGTGTCAAAAATGTTCATTCTGTGAGTAACAGTGGAAAAAAAACAGGCATGAGTGAATTGTCACGATATGACTGATTTGGAGTCAATTTGATGCTATCTCCGCCAGGAAGCGAGCTAGAGCGCTGAAACTGTGGCTATACGCACTTTCATGAAAACACGCTTCTTTGAGGTTTTAAGCTCAGAACGTGAATCTGTGCATGTTTCTGGCCTGGGAACTGCTTCAGATCACTGTGGAAAGCATATATGGTATCGAATGGTCCTTTGTGCATGTATTGCCATTGGGAAGTGAATATAAGCTTCTGAAGTGAATATATCCACTTTTTAAAAAACTTTCTTTTTTTTTTAGTTCTGTGTGTCAATAATGTTCATTCTGTGAGTAAGAGTGGAAAAGTAACAGTCATGAGTGAATTGTCACGATATGACTGAATTGGAGTAAATTTGATGCTATCTCCGCCAGGAAGCGAGATAGAGCGCTGAAACTGTGGCTATACGCACTTTCATGAAAACACGCTTCTTTGAGGTTTTAAGCTCGGAACGTGAATCTGTGCATGTTTCTGGCCTGGGAACTGCTTCAGATCACTGTGGAATGCATATATAGTATCAATTGGTGCAATGTGCTTGTCTTGTCATACGGAAGTGAATATAAGCTTCTGAAGTGAAAATATCCACTTTTTAAAAAACTTTCTTTTTTTTTAGTTCTGTGTGTCAAAAATGTTCATTCTGTGAGTAACAGTGTGAAAGTGACAAACATGAGTGAATTGTCACGATATGACAGAATTGGAGTAAATTTCTGCTATCTCCGCCAGGAAGCGAGCTAGAGCGCTGTAACTGTGGCTATACGCACTTTCATGAAAACACGCTTCTTTGAGGTTTTAAGCTCAGAACGTGAATCTGTGCATGTTTCTGGCCTGGGAACTGCTTCAGATCACTGTGGAAAGCATATATGGTATCGAATGGTCCTTTGTGCATGTATTGCCATTGGGAAGTGAATATAAGCTTCTGAAGTGAATATATCCACTTTTTAAAAAACTTTCTTTTTTTTTAGTTCTGTGTGTCAATAATGTTCATTCTGTGAGTAACAGTGGAAAAGTAACAGTCATGAGTGAATTGTCACGATATGACTGAATTGGAGTAAATTTGCTGCTATCTCCGCCAGGAAGCGAGCTAGAGCGCTGAAACTGTGGCTATACGCACTTTCATGAAAACACGCTTCTTTGAGGTTTTAAGCTCGGATCGTGAATCTGTGCATGTTTCTGGCCTGGGAACTGCTTCAGATCACTGTGGAATGCATATATGGTATCAATTGGTGCAATGTGCTTGTCTTGTCATAGGGAAGTGAATATAAGCTTCTGAAGTGAAAATATCCACTTTTTAAAAAACTTTCTTTTTTTTTAGTTCTGTGTGTCAAAAATGTTCATTCTGTGAGTAACAGTGTGAAAGTGACAAACATGAGTGAATTGTCACGATATGACTGAATTGGAGTAAATTTGCTGCTATCTCCGCCAGGAAGCGAGCTAGAGCCCTGAAACTGTGGCTATACGCACTTTCATGAAAACACACTTCTTTGAGGTTTTAATCTCGGAACGTGAATCTGTGCATGCTTCTGGCCTGGGAACTGCTTCAGATCACTGTGGAATGCATATATGGTATCAATTGGTGCAATGTGCTTGTCTTGTCATAGGGAAGTGAATATAAGCTTCTGAAGTGAAAATATCCACTATTTAAAAAACTTTCTTTTTTTTTAGTTCTGTGTGTCAAAAATGTTCATTCTGTGAGTAACAGTGTGAAAGTGACAAACATGAGTGAATTGTCACGATATGACTGAATTGGAGTAAATTTGCTGCTATCTCCGCCAGGAAGCGAGCTAGAGCGCTGTAACTGTGGCTATACGCACTTTCATGAAAACACGCTTCTTTGAAGTTTTAAGCTCAGAACGTGAATCTGTGCATGTTTCTGGCCTGGGAACTGCTTCAGATCACTGTGGAAAGCATATATGGTATCGAATGGTCCTTTGTGCATGTATTGCCATTGGGAAGTGAATATAAGCTTCTGAAGTGAATATATCCACTTTTTAAAAAACTTTCTTTTTTTTTTAGTTCTGTGTGTCAATAATGTTCATTCTGTGAGTAACAGTGGAAAAGTAACAGTCATGAGTGAATTGTCACGATATGACTGAATTGGAGTAAATTTGCTGCTATCTCCGCCAGGAAGCGAGCTAGAGCGCTGAAACTGTGGCTATACGCACTTTCATGAAAACACGCTTCTTTGAGGTTTTAAGCTCGGAACGTGAATCTGTGCATGTTTCTGGCCTGGGAACTGCTTCAGATCACTGTGGAATGCATATATAGTATCGATTGGTGCAATGTGCTTGTCTTGTCATAGGGAAGTGAATATAAGCTTCTGAAGTGAAAATATCCACTTTTTAAAAAACTTTCTTTTTTTTTAGTTCTGTGTGTCAAAAATGTTCATTCTGTGAGTAACAGAGTGAAAGTGACAAACATGAGTGAATTGTCACGATATGACTGAATTGGAGTAAATTTGCTGCTATCTCCGCCAGGAAGCGAGCTAGAGCGCTGAAACTGTGGCTATACGCACTTTCATGAAAACACGCTTCTTTGAGGTTTTAAGCTCAGAACGTGAATCTTTGCATGTTTCTGGCCTGGGAACTGCTTCAGATCACTGTGGAATGCATATCTAGTATCAATTGGTGCAATGTGCTTGTCTTGTCATAGGGAAGTGAATATAAGCTTCTGAAGTGTAAATATCCACTTTTTAAAAAACTTTCTTTTTTTTTAGTTCTGTGTGTCAAAAATGTTCATTCTGTGAGTAACAGTGTGAAAGTGACAAACATGAGTGAATGTTAGATATGACTGAATTGGATTAAATTTGCTGCTATCTCCGCCAGGAAGCGAGCTAGAGCGCTGTAACTGTGGCTATACGCACTTTCATGAAAACACGCTTCTTTGAGGTTTTAAGCTCAGAACGTGAATCTGTGCATGTTTCTGGCCTGGGAACTGCTTCAGATCACTGTGGAAAGCATATATGGTATCGAATGGTCCTTTGTGCATGTATTGCCATTGGGAAGTGAATATAAGCTTCTGAAGTGAATATATCCACTTTTTAAAAAACTTTCTTTTTTTTTAGTTCTGTGTGTCAAAAATGTTCATTCTGTGAGTAACAGTGTGAAAGTGACAAACATGAGTGAATTGTCACGATATGACTGAATTGGAGTAAATTTGCTGCTATCTCCGCCAGGAAGCGAGCTAGAGCGCTGTAACTGTGGCTATACGCACTTTCATGAAAACACGCTTCTTTGAGGTTTTAAGCTCAGAACGTGAATCTGTGCATGTTTCTGGCTTGGGAACTGCTTCAGATCACTGTGGAATGCATATATGGTATCAATTGGTGCAATGTGCTTGTCTTGTCATAGGGAAGTGAAGAAAAGCTTCTGAAGTGAAAAAATCCACTTTTTAAAAAACTTTCTTTTTTTAAGTTCTGTGTGTCAAAAATGTTCATTCTGTGAGTAACAGTGGAAAAAAAACAGGCATGAGTGAATTGTCACGATATGACTGATTTGGAGTAAATTTGATGCTATCTCCGCCAGGAAGCGAGCTAGAGCCCTGAAACTGTGGCTATACGCACTTTCATGAAAACACACTTCTTTGAGGTTTTAATCTCGGAACGTGAATCTGTGCATGCTTCTGGCCTGGGAACTGCTTCAGATCACTGTGGAATGCATATATGGTATCAATTGGTGCAATGTGCTTGTCTTGTCATAGGGAAGTGAATATAAGCTTCTGAAGTGAAAATATCCACTTTTTAAAAAACTTTCTTTTTTTTTTAGTTCTGTGTGTCAAAAATGTTCATTCTGTGAGTAACAGTGGAAAAAAAACAGGCATGAGTGAATTGTCACGATATGACTGATTTGGAGTAAATTTGATGCTATCTCCGCCAGGAAGCGAGCTAGAGCGCTGAAACTGTGGCTATACGCACTTTCATGAAAACACGCTTCTTTGAGGTTTTAAGCTCAGAACGTGAATCTGTGCATGTTTCTGGCCTGGGAACTGCTTCAGATCACTGTGGAAAGCATATATGGTATCGAATGGTCCTTTGTGCATGTATTGCCATTGGGAAGTGAATATAAGCTTCTGAAGTGAATATATCCACTTTTTAAAAAACTTTCTTTTTTTTTTAGTTCTGTGTGTCAATAATGTTCATTCTGTGAGTAAGAGTGGAAAAGTAACAGTCATGAGTGAATTGTCACGATATGACTGAATTGGAGTAAATTTGATGCTATCTCCGCCAGGAAGCGAGATAGAGCGCTGAAACTGTGGCTATACGCACTTTCATGAAAACACGCTTCTTTGAGGTTTTAAGCTCGGAACGTGAATCTGTGCATGTTTCTGGCCTGGGAACTGCTTCAGATCACTGTGGAATGCATATATAGTATCAATTGGTGCAATGTGCTTGTCTTGTCATACGGAAGTGAATATAAGCTTCTGAAGTGAAAATATCCACTTTTTAAAAAACTTTCTTTTTTTTTAGTTCTGTGTGTCAAAAATGTTCATTCTGTGAGTAACAGTGTGAAAGTGACAAACATGAGTGAATTGTCACGATATGACAGAATTGGAGTAAATTTCTGCTATCTCCGCCAGGAAGCGAGCTAGAGCGCTGTAACTGTGGCTATACGCACTTTCATGAAAACACGCTTCTTTGAGGTTTTAAGCTCAGAACGTGAATCTGTGCATGTTTCTGGCCTGGGAACTGCTTCAGATCACTGTGGAATGCATATATGGTATCAATTGGTGCAATGTGCTTGTCTTGTCATAGGGAAGTGAATATAAGCTTCTGAAGTGAAAATATCCACTTTTTAAAAAACTTTCTTTTTTTTTAGTTCTGTGTGTCAAAAATGTTCATTCTGTGAGTAACAGTGTGAAAGTGACAAACATGAGTGAATTGTCACGATATGACTGAATTGGAGTAAATTTGCTGCTATCTCCGCCAGGAAGCGAGCTAGAGCGCTGTAACTGTGGCTATACGCACTTTCATGAAAACACGCTTCTTTGAGGTTTTAAGCTCAGAACGTGAATCTGTGCATGTTTCTGGCCTGGGAACTGCTTCAGATCACTGTGGAAAGCATATATGGTATCGAATGGTCCTTTGTGCATGTATTGCCATTGGGAAGTGAATATAAGCTTCTGAAGTGAATATATCCACTTTTTAAAAAACTTTCTTTTTTTTTAGTTCTGTGTGTCAATAATGTTCATTCTGTGAGTAACAGTGGAAAAGTAACAGTCATGAGTGAATTGTCACGATATGACTGAATTGGAGTAAATTTGCTGCTATCTCCGCCAGGAAGCGAGCTAGAGCGCTGAAACTGTGGCTATACGCACTTTCATGAAAACACGCTTCTTTGAGGTTTTAAGCTCGGATCGTGAATCTGTGCATGTTTCTGGCCTGGGAACTGCTTCAGATCACTGTGGAATGCATATATGGTATCAATTGGTGCAATGTGCTTGTCTTGTCATAGGGAAATGAATATAAGCTTCTGAAGTGAAAATATCCACTTTTTAAAAAACTTTCTTTTTTTTTAGTTCTGTGTGTCAAAAATGTTCATTCTGTGAGTAACAGTGTGAAAGTGACAAACATGAGTGAATTGTCACGATATGACTGAATTGGAGTAAATTTGCTGCGATCTCCGCCAGGAAGCGAGCTAGAGCGCTGTAACTGTGGCTATACGCACTTTCATGAAAACACGCTTCTTTGAGGTTTTAAGCTCAGAACGTGAATCTGTGCATGTTTCTGGCCTGGGAACTGCTTCAGATCACTGTGGAAAGCATATATGGTATTGAATGGTCCTTTGTGCATGTATTGCCATTGGGAAGTGAATATAAGCTTCTGAAGTGAATATATCCACTTTTTAAAAAACTTTCTTTTTTTTTAGTTCTGTGTCAAAAAAGTTCATTCTGTGAGTAACAGTGGAAAAGTAACAGTCATGAGTGAATTGTCACGATATGACTGAATTGGAGTAAATTTGCTGCTATCTCCGCCAGGAAGCGAGCTAGAGCCCTGAAACTGTGGCTATACGCACTTTCATGAAAACACACTTCTTTGAGGTTTTAATCTCGGAACGTGAATCTGTGCATGCTTCTGGCCTGGGAACTGCTTCAGATCACTGTGGAATGCATATATGGTATCAATTGGTGCAATGTGCTTGTCTTGTCATAGGGAAGTGAATATAAGCTTCTGAAGTGAAAATATCCACTTTTTAAAAAACTTTCTTTTTTTTTTAGTTCTGTGTGTCAAAAATGTTCATTCTGTGAGTAACAGTGGAAAAAAAACAGGCATGAGTGAATTGTCACGATATGACTGATTTGGAGTAAATTTGCTGCTATCTCCGCCAGGAAGCGAGCTAGAGCGCTGTAACTGTGGCTATACGCACTTTCATGAAAACACACTTCTTTGAGGTTTTAATCTCGGAACGTGAATCTGTGCATGCTTCTGGCCTGGGAACTGCTTCAGATCACTGTGGAATGCATATATGGTATCAATTGGTGCAATGTGCTTGTCTTGTCATAGGGAAGTGAATATAAGCTTCTGAAGTGAATATATCCACTTTTTAAAAAACTTTCTTTTTTTTTAGTTCTGTGTGTCAAAAATGTTCATTCTGTGAGTAACAGTGTGAAAGTGACAAACATGAGTGAATTGTCACGATATGACTGAATTGGAGTAAATTTGCTGCTATCTCCGCCAGGAAGCGAGCTAGAGCGCTGTAACTGTGGCTATACGCACTTTCATGAAAACACGCTTCTTTGAAGTTTTAAGCTCAGAACGTGAATCTGTGCATGTTTCTGGCCTGGGAACTGCTTCAGATCACTGTGGAAAGCATATATGGTATCGAATGGTCCTTTGTGCATGTATTGCCATTGGGAAGTGAATATAAGCTTCTGAAGTGAATATATCCACTTTTTAAAAAACTTTCTTTTTTTTTTAGTTCTGTGTGTCAATAATGTTCATTCTGTGAGTAACAGTGGAAAAGTAACAGTCATGAGTGAATTGTCACGATATGACTGAATTGGAGTAAATTTGCTGCTATCTCCGCCAGGAAGCGAGCTAGAGCGCTGAAACTGTGGCTATACGCACTTTCATGAAAACACGCTTCTTTGAGGTTTTAAGCTCGGAACGTGAATCTGTGCATGTTTCTGGCCTGGGAACTGCTTCAGATCACTGTGGAATGCATATATAGTATCGATTGGTGCAATGTGCTTGTCTTGTCATAGGGAAGTGAATATAAGCTTCTGAAGTGAAAATATCCACTTTTTAAAAAACTTTCTTTTTTTTTAGTTCTGTGTGTCAAAAATGTTCATTCTGTGAGTAACAGAGTGAAAGTGACAAACCTGAGTGAATTGTCACGATATGACTGAATTGGAGTAAATTTGCTGCTATCTCCGCCAGGAAGCGAGCTAGAGCGCTGAAACTGTGGCTATACGCACTTTCATGAAAACACGCTTCTTTGAGGTTTTAAGCTCAGAACGTGAATCTTTGCATGTTTCTGGCCTGGGAACTGCTTCAGATCACTGTGGAATGCATATATAGTATCAATTGGCGCAATGTGCTTGTCTTGTCATAGGGAAGTGAATATAAGCTTCTGAAGTGTAAATATCCACTTTTTAAAAAACTTTCTTTTTTTTTAGTTCTGTGTGTCAAAAATGTTCATTCTGTGAGTAACAGTGTGAAAGTGACAAACATGAGTGAATTGTCACGATATGACTGAATTGGAGTAAATTTGCTGCTATCTCCGCCAGGAAGCGAGCTAGAGCGCTGTAACTGTGGCTATACGCACTTTCATGAAAACACGCTTCTTTGAGGTTTTAAGCTCAGAACGTGAATCTGTGCATGTTTCTGGCCTGGGAACTGCTTCAGATCACTGTGGAAAGCATATATGGTATCGAATGGTCCTTTGTGCATGTATTGCCATTGGGAAGTGAATATAAGCTTCTGAAGTGAATATATCCACTTTTTAAAAAACTTTCTTTTTTTTTAGTTCTGTGTGTCAAAAATGTTCATTCTGTGAGTAACAGTGTGAAAGTGACAAACATGAGTGAATTTTCACGATATGACTGAATTGGAGTAAATTTGCTGCTATCTCCGCCAGGAAGCGAGCTCGAGCGCTGTAACTGTGGCTATACGCACTTTCATGAAAACACGCTTCTTTGAGGTTTTAAGCTCAGAACGTGAATCTGTGCATGTTTCTGGCTTGGGAACTGCTTCAGATCACTGTGGAATGCATATATGGTATCAATTGGTGCAATGTGCTTGTCTTGTCATAGGGAAGTGAAGAAAAGCTTCTGAAGTGAAAAAATCCACTTTTTAAAAAACTTTCTTTTTTTAAGTTCTGTGTGTCAAAAATGTTCATTCTGTGAGTAACAGTGGAAAAAAAACAGGCATGAGTGAATTGTCACGATATGACTGATTTGGAGTAAATTTGATGCTATCTCCGCCAGGAAGCGAGCTAGAGCGCTGAAACTGTGGCTATACGCACTTTCATGAAAACACGCTTCTTTGAGGTTTTAAGCTCGGAACGTGAATCTGTGCATGTTTCTGGCCTGGGAACTGCTTCAGATCACTGTGGAATGCATATATAGTATCAATTGGTGCAATGTGCTTGTCTTGTCAAAGGGAAGTGAATATAAGCTTCTGAAGTGAAAATATCCACTTTTTAAAAAACTTTCTTTTTCTTTTAGTTCTGTGTGTCAAAAAAGTTCATTCTGTGAGTAACAGTGTGAAAGTGACAAACATGAGTGAATTGTCACGATATGACTGAATTGGAGTAAATTTGCTGCTATCTCCGCCAGGAAGCGAGCTAGAGCGCTGAAACTATGATGATACGCACTTTCATGAAAACACGCTTCTTTGAGGTTTTAAGCTCAGAACGTGAATCTGTGCATGTTTCTGGCCTGGGAACTGCTTCAGATCACTGTGGAATGCATATATAGTATCAATTGGTGCAATGTGCTTGTCTTGTCATAGGGAAGTGAATATAAGCTTCTGAAGTGAAAATATCCACCTTTTAAAAAACTTTCTTTTTTTTTAGTTCTGTGTGTCAAAAATGTTCATTCTGTGAGTAACAGTGTGAAAGTGACAAACATGAGTGAATTGTTAGATATGACTGAATTGGAGTAAATTTGCTGCTATCTCCGCCAGGAAGCGAGCTAGAGCGCTGTAACTGTGGCTATACGCACTTTCATGAAAACACGCTTCTTTGAGGTTTTAAGCTCAGAACGTGAATCTGTGCATGTTTCTGGCCTGGGAACTGCTTCAGATCACTGTGGAAAGCATATATGGTATCGAATGGTCCTTTGTGCATGTATTGCCATTGGGAAGTGAATATAAGCTTCTGAAGTGAATATATCCACTCTTTAAAAAACTTTCGTTTTTTTTAGTTCTGTGTGTCAATAATGTTCATTCTGTGAGTAACAGTGGAAAAGTAACAGTCATGAGTGAATTGTCACGATATGACTGAATTGGAGTAAATTTGCTGCTATGTCCGCCAGGAAGCGAGCTAGAGCGCTGAAACTGTGGCTATACGCACTTTCATGAAAACACGCTTCTTTGAGGTTTTAAGCTCGGAACGTGAATCTGTGCATGTTTCTGGCCTGGGAACTGCTTCAGATCACTGTGGAATGCATATATAGTATCAATTGGTGCAATGTGCTTGTCTTGTCATAGGGAAGTGAATATAAGCTTCTGAAGTGAATATATCCACTTTTTAAAAAACTTTCTTTTTTTTTTAGTTCTGTGTGTCAATAATGTTCATTCTGTGAGTAAGAGTGGAAAAGTAACAGTCATGAGTGAATTGTCACGATATGACTGAATTGGAGTAAATTTGCCGCTATCTCCGCCAGGAAGCGAGCTAGAGCGCTGAAACTGTGGCGATACGCACTTTCATGAAAACACGCTTCTTTGAGGTTTTAAGCTCGGAACGTGAATCTGTGCATGTTTCTGGCCTGGGAACTGCTTCAGATCACTGTGGAATGCATATATAGTATCAATTGGTGCAATGTGCTTGTCTTGTCATAGGGAAGTGAATATAAGCTTCTGAAGTGAAAATATCCACTTTTTAAAAAACTTTCTTTTTTTTTAGTTCTGTTTGTCAAAAATGTTCATTCTGTGAGTAACAGTGTGAAAGTGACAAACATGAGTGAATTGTCACGATATGACTGAATTGGAGTAAATTTGCTGCTATCTCCGCCAGGAAGCGAGCTAGAGCGCTGAAACTGTGGCTATACGCACTTTCATGAAAACACGCTTATTTGAGGTTTTAAGCTCAGAACGTGAATCTGTGCATGTTTCTGGCCTGGGAACTGCTTCAGATCACTGTGGAATGCATATATAGTATCAATTGGTGCAATGTGCTTGTCTTGTCATAGGGAAGTGAATATAAGCTTCTGAAGTGAAAATATCCACTTTTTAAAAAACTTTCTTTTTTTTTAGTTCTGTGTGTCAAAAATGTTCATTCTGTGAGTAACAGTGTGAAAGTGACAAACATGAGTGAATAGTTAGATATGACTGAATTGGAGTAAATTTGCTGCTATCTCCGCCAGGAAGCGAGCTAAAGCGCTGTAACTGTGGCTATACGCACTTTCATGAAAACACGCTTCTTTGAGGTTTTAAGCTCAGAACGTGAATCTGTGCATGTTTCTGGCCTGGGAACTGCTTCAGATCACTGTGGAAAGCATATATGGTATCGAATGGTCCTTTGTGCATGTATTGCCATTGGGAAGTGAATATAAGCTTCTGAAGTGAATATATCCACTTTTTAAAAAACTTTCTTTTTTTTTTAGTTCTGTGTGTCAATAATGTTCATTCTGTGAGTAACAGTGGAAAAGTAACAGTCATGAGTGAATTGTCACGATATGACTGAATTGGAGTAAATTTGCTGCTATCTCCGCCAGGAAGCGAGCTAGAGCGCTGAAACTGTGGCTATACGCACTTTCATGAAAACACGCTTCTTTGAGGTTTTAAGCTCGGAACGTGAATCTGTGCATGTTTCTGGCCTGGGAACTGCTTCAGATCACTGTGGAATGCATATATAGTATCAATTGGTGCAATGTGCTTGTCTTGTCATAGGGAAGTGAATATAAGCTTCTGAAGTGAAAATATCCACTTTTTAAAAAACTTTCTTTTTTTTTAGTTCTGTGTGTCAAAAATGTTCATTCTGTGAGTAACAGTGTGAAAGTGACAAACATGAGTGAATTGTCACGATATGACTGAATTGGAGTAAATTTGCTGCTATCTCCGCCAGGAAGCGAGCTAGAGCGCTGTAACTGTGGCTATACGCACTTTCATGAAAACACGCTTCTTTGAGGTTTTAAGCTCAGAACGTGAATCTGTGCATGTTTCTGGCCTGGGAACTGCTTCAGATCACTGTGGAAAGCATATATGGTATCGAATGGTCCTTTGTGCATGTATTGCCATTGGGAAGTGAATATAAGCTTCTGAAGTGAATATATCCACTTTTTAAAAAACTTTCTTTTTTTTTAGTTCTGTGTGTCAATAATGTTCATTCTGTGAGTAACAGTGGAAAAGTAACAGTCATGAGTGAATTGTCACGATATGACTGAATTGGAGTAAATTTGCTGCTATCTCCGCCAGGAAGCGAGCTAGAGCGCTGAAACTGTGGCTATACGCACTTTCATGAAAACACGCTTCTTTGAGGTTTTAAGCTCGGAACGTGAATCTGTGCATGTTTCTGGCCTGGGAACTGCTTCAGATCACTGTGGAATGCATATATAGTATCAATTGGTGCAATGTGCTTGTCTTGTCATAGGGAAGTGAATTTTAGCTTCTGAAGTGAAAATATCCACTTTTTAAAAAACTTTCTTTTTTTTTAGTTCTGTGTGTCAAAAATGTTCATTCTGTGAGTAACAGTGTGAAAGTGACAAACATGAGTGAATTGTCACGATATGACTGAATTGGAGTAAATTTGCTGCTATCTCCGCCAGGAAGCGAGCTAGAGCGCTGTAACTGTGGCTATACGCACTTTCATGAAAACACGCTTCTTTGAGGTTTTAAGCTCAGAACGTGAATCTGTGCATGTTTCTGGCCTGGGAACTGCTTCAGATCACTGTGGAAAGCATATATGGTATCGAATGGTCCTTTGTGCATGTATTGCCATTGGGAAGTGAATATAAGCTTCTGAAGTGAATATATCCACTTTTTAAAAAACTTTCTTTTTTTTTAGTTCTGTGTGTCAATAATGTTCATTCTGTGAGTAACAGTGTGAAAGTGACAAACATGAGTGAATTGTTAGATATGACTGAATTGGAGTAAATTTGCTGCTATCTCCGCCAGGAAGCGAGCTAGAGCGCTGAAACTGTGGCTATACGCACTTTCATGAAAACACGCTTCTTTGAGGTTTTAAGCTCGGAACGTGAATCTGTGCATGTTTCTGGCCTGGGAACTGCTTCAGATCACTGTGGAATGCATATATAGTATCAATTGGTGCAATGTGCTTGTCTTGTCATAGGGAAGTGAATTTTAGCTTCTGAAGTGAAAATATCCACTTTTTAAAAAACTTTCTTTTTTTTTAGTTCTGTGTGTCAAAAATGTTCATTCTGTGAGTAACAGTGTGAAAGTGACAAACATGAGTGAATTGTCACGATATGACTGAATTGGAGTAAATTTGCTGCTATCTCCGCCAGGAAGCGAGCTAGAGCGCTGAAACTGTGGCTATACGCACTTTCATGAAAACACGCTTATTTGAGGTTTTAAGCTCAGAACGTGAATCTGTGCATGTTTCTGGCCTGGGAACTGCTTCAGATCACTGTGGAATGCATATATAGTATCAATTGGTGCAATGTGCTTGTCTTGTCATAGGGAAGTGAATATAAGCTTCTGAAGTGAAAATATCCACTTTTTAAAAAACTTTCTTTTTTTTTAGTTCTGTGTGTCAAAAATGTTCATTCTGTGAGTAACAGTGTGAAAGTGACAAACATGAGTGAATAGTTAGATATGACTGAATTGGAGTAAATTTGCTGCTATCTCCGCCAGGAAGCGAGCTAAAGCGCTGTAACTGTGGCTATACGCACTTTCATGAAAACACGCTTCTTTGAGGTTTTAAGCTCAGAACGTGAATCTGTGCATGTTTCTGGCCTGGGAACTGCTTCAGATCACTGTGGAAAGCATATATGGTATCGAATGGTCCTTTGTGCATGTATTGCCATTGGGAAGTGAATATAAGCTTCTGAAGTGAATATATCCACTTTTTAAAAAACTTTCTTTTTTTTTTAGTTCTGTGTGTCAATAATGTTCATTCTGTGAGTAACAGTGGAAAAGTAACAGTCATGAGTGAATTGTCACGATATGACTGAATTGGAGTAAATTTGCTGCTATCTCCGCCAGGAAGCGAGCTAGAGCGCTGAAACTGTGGCTATACGCACTTTCATGAAAACACGCTTCTTTGAGGTTTTAAGCTCGGAACGTGAATCTGTGCATGTTTCTGGCCTGGGAACTGCTTCAGATCACTGTGGAATGCATATATAGTATCAATTGGTGCAATGTGCTTGTCTTGTCATAGGGAAGTGAATATAAGCTTCTGAAGTGAAAATATCCACTTTTTAAAAAACTTTCTTTTTTTTTAGTTCTGTGTGTCAAAAATGTTCATTCTGTGAGTAACAGTGTGAAAGTGACAAACATGAGTGAATTGTCACGATATGACTGAATTGGAGTAAATTTGCTGCTATCTCCGCCAGGAAGCGAGCTAGAGCGCTGTAACTGTGGCTATACGCACTTTCATGAAAACACGCTTCTTTGAGGTTTTAAGCTCAGAACGTGAATCTGTGCATGTTTCTGGCCTGGGAACTGCTTCAGATCACTGTGGAAAGCATATATGGTATCGAATGGTCCTTTGTGCATGTATTGCCATTGGGAAGTGAATATAAGCTTCTGAAGTGAATATATCCACTTTTTAAAAAACTTTCTTTTTTTTTAGTTCTGTGTGTCAATAATGTTCATTCTGTGAGTAACAGTGGAAAAGTAACAGTCATGAGTGAATTGTCACGATATGACTGAATTGGAGTAAATTTGCTGCTATCTCCGCCAGGAAGCGAGCTAGAGCGCTGAAACTGTGGCTATACGCACTTTCATGAAAACACGCTTCTTTGAGGTTTTAAGCTCGGAACGTGAATCTGTGCATGTTTCTGGCCTGGGAACTGCTTCAGATCACTGTGGAATGCATATATGGTATCAATTGGTGCAATGTGCTTGTCTTGTCATAGGGAAATGAATATAAGCTTCTGAAGTGAAAATATCCACTTTTTAAAAAACTTTCTTTTTTTTTAGTTCTGTGTGTCAAAAATGTTCATTCTGTGAGTAACAGTGTGAAAGTGACAAACATGAGTGAATTGTCACGATATGACTGAATTGGAGTAAATTTGCTGCTATCTCCGCCAGGAAGCGAGCTAGAGCGCTGTAACTGTGGCTATACGCACTTTCATGAAAACACGCTTCTTTGAGGTTTTCAGCTCAGAACGTGAATCTGTGCATGTTTCTGGCCTGGGAACTGCTTCAGATCACTGTGGAAAGCATATATGGTATTGAATGGTCCTTTGTGCATGTATTGCCATTGGGAAGTGAATATAAGCTTCTGAAGTGAATATATCCACTTTTTAAAAAACTTTCTTTTTTTTTAGTTCTGTGTCAAAAAAGTTCATTCTGTGAGTAACAGTGGAAAAGTAACAGTCATGAGTGAATTGTCACGATATGACTGAATTGGAGTAAATTTGCTGCTATCTCCGCCAGGAAGCGAGCTAGAGCCCTGAAACTGTGGCTATACGCACTTTCATGAAAACACACTTCTTTGAGGTTTTAATCTCGGAACGTGAATCTGTGCATGCTTCTGGCCTGGGAACTGCTTCAGATCACTGTGGAAAGCATATATGGTATCGAATGGTCCTTTGTGCATGTATTGCCATTGGGAAGTGAATATAAGCTTCTGAAGTGAATATATCCACTTTTTAAAAATCTTTCTTTTTTTTTAGTTCTGTGTGTCAATAATGTTCATTCTGTGAGTAACAGTGGAAAAGTAACAGTCATGAGTGAATTGTCACGATATGACTGAATTGGAGTAAATTTGCTGCTATCTCCGCCAGGAAGCGAGCTAGAGCGCTGAAACTGTGGCTATACGCACTTTCATGAAAACACGCTTCTTTGAGGTTTTAAGCTCGGAACGTGAATCTGTGCATGTTTCTGGCCTGGGAACTGCTTCAGATCACTGTGGAATGCATATATGGTATCAATTGGTGCAATGTGCTTGTCTTGTCATAGGGAAATGAATATAAGCTTCTGAAGTGAAAATATCCACTTTTTAAAAAACTTTCTTTTTTTTTAGTTCTGTGTGTCAAAAATGTTCATTCTGTGAGTAACAGTGTGAAAGTGACAAACATGAGTGAATTGTCACGATATGACTGAATTGGAGTAAATTTGCTGCTATCTCCGCCAGGAAGCGAGCTAGAGCGCTGTAACTGTGGCTATACGCACTTTCATGAAAACACGCTTCTTTGAGGTTTTAAGCTCAGAACGTGAATCTGTGCATGTTTCTGGCCTGGGAACTGCTTCAGATCACTGTGGAAAGCATATATGGTATTGAATGGTCCTTTGTGCATGTATTGCCATTGGGAAGTGAATATAAGCTTCTGAAGTGAATATATCCACTTTTTAAAAAACTTTCTTTTTTTTTAGTTCTGTGTCAAAAAAGTTCATTCTGTGAGTAACAGTGGAAAAGTAACAGTCATGAGTGAATTGTCACGATATGACTGAATTGGAGTAAATTTGCTGCTATCTCCGCCAGGAAGCGAGCTAGAGCCCTGAAACTGTGGCTATACGCACTTTCATGAAAACACACTTCTTTGAGGTTTTAATCTCGGAACGTGAATCTGTGCATGCTTCTGGCCTGGGAACTGCTTCAGATCACTGTGGAATGCATATATGGTATCAATTGGTGCAATGTGCTTGTCTTGTCATAGGGAAGTGAATATAAGCTTCTGAAGTGAAAATATCCACTTTTTAAAAAACTTTCTTTTTTTTTTAGTTCTGTGTGTCAAAAATGTTCATTCTGTGAGTAACAGTGGAAAAAAAACAGGCATGAGTGAATTGTCACGATATGACTGATTTGGAGTAAATTTGCTGCTATCTCCGCCAGGAAGCGAGCTAGAGCGCTGTAACTGTGGCTATACGCACTTTCATGAAAACACACTTCTTTGAGGTTTTAATCTCGGAACGTGAATCTGTGCATGCTTCTGGCCTGGGAACTGCTTCAGATCACTGTGGAATGCATATATGGTATCAATTGGTGCAATGTGCTTGTCTTGTCATAGGGAAGTGAATATAAGCTTCTGAAGTGAATATATCCACTTTTTAAAAAACTTTCTTTTTTTTTAGTTCTGTGTGTCAAAAATGTTCATTCTGTGAGTAACAGTGTGAAAGTGACAAACATGAGTGAATTGTCACGATATGACTGAATTGGAGTAAATTTGCTGCTATCTCCGCCAGGAAGCGAGCTAGAGCGCTGTAACTGTGGCTATACGCACTTTCATGAAAACACGCTTCTTTGAAGTTTTAAGCTCAGAACGTGAATCTGTGCATGTTTCTGGCCTGGGAACTGCTTCAGATCACTGTGGAAAGCATATATGGTATCGAATGGTCCTTTGTGCATGTATTGCCATTGGGAAGTGAATATAAGCTTCTGAAGTGAATATATCCACTTTTTAAAAAACTTTCTTTTTTTTTTAGTTCTGTGTGTCAAAAATGTTCATTCTGTGAGTAACAGTGGAAAAAAAACAGGCATGAGTGAATTGTCACGATATGACTGATTTGGAGTAAATTTGCTGCTATCTCCGCCAGGAAGCGAGCTAGAGCGCTGTAACTGTGGCTATACGCACTTTCATGAAAACACACTTCTTTGAGGTTTTAATCTCGGAACGTGAATCTGTGCATGCTTCTGGCCTGGGAACTGCTTCAGATCACTGTGGAATGCATATATGGTATCAATTGGTGCAATGTGCTTGTCTTGTCATAGGGAAGTGAATATAAGCTTCTGAAGTGAATATATCCACTTTTTAAAAAACTTTCTTTTTTTTTAGTTCTGTGTGTCAAAAATGTTCATTCTGTGAGTAACAGTGTGAAAGTGACAAACATGAGTGAATTGTCACGATATGACTGAATTGGAGTAAATTTGCTGCTATCTCCGCCAGGAAGCGAGCTAGAGCGCTGTAACTGTGGCTATACGCACTTTCATGAAAACACGCTTCTTTGAAGTTTTAAGCTCAGAACGTGAATCTGTGCATGTTTCTGGCCTGGGAACTGCTTCAGATCACTGTGGAAAGCATATATGGTATCGAATGGTCCTTTGTGCATGTATTGCCATTGGGAAGTGAATATAAGCTTCTGAAGTGAATATATCCACTTTTTAAAAAACTTTCTTTTTTTTTTAGTTCTGTGTGTCAATAATGTTCATTCTGTGAGTAACAGTGGAAAAGTAACAGTCATGAGTGAATTGTCACGATATGACTGAATTGGAGTAAATTTGCTGCTATCTCCGCCAGGAAGCGAGCTAGAGCGCTGAAACTGTGGCTATACGCACTTTCATGAAAACACGCTTCTTTGAGGTTTTAAGCTCGGAACGTGAATCTGTGCATGCTTCTGGCCTGGGAACTGCTTTAGATCACTGTGGAATGCATATATGGTATCAATTGGTGCAATGTGCTTGTCTTGTCATAGGGAAGTGAATATAAGCTTCTGAAGTGAAATATCCACTTTTTAAAAAACTTTCTTTTTTTTTAGTTCTGTGTGTCAAAAATGTTCATTCTGTGAGTAACAGTGTGAAAGTGACAAACATGAGTGAATTGTCACGATATGACTGAATTGGAGTAAATTTGCTGCTATCTCCGCCAGGAAGCGAGCTAGAGCGCTGAAACTGTGGCTATACGCACTTTCATGAAAACACGCTTCTTTGAGGTTTTAAGCTCAGAACGTGAATCTGTGCATGTTTCTGGCCTGGGAACTGCTTCAGATCACTGTGGAATGCATATATGGTATCAATTGGTGCAATGTGCTTGTCTTGTCATAGGGAAGTGAATATAAGCTTCTGAAGTGAAAATATCCACTTTTTAAAAAACTTTCTTTTTTTTTTAGTTCTGTGTGTCAAAAATGTTCATTCTGTGAGTAACAGTGGAAAAAAAACAGGCATGAGTGAATTGTCACGATATGACTGATTTGGAGTAAATTTGCTGCTATCTCCGCCAGGAAGCGAGCTAGAGCGCTGTAACTGTGGCTATACGCACTTTCATGAAAACACACTTCTTTGAGGTTTTAATCTCGGAACGTGAATCTGTGCATGCTTCTGGCCTGGGAACTGCTTCAGATCACTGTGGAATGCATATATGGTATCAATTGGTGCAATGTGCTTGTCTTGTCATAGGGAAGTGAATATAAGCTTCTGAAGTGAATATATCCACTTTTTAAAAAACTTTCTTTTTTTTTAGTTCTGTGTGTCAAAAATGTTCATTCTGTGAGTAACAGTGTGAAAGTGACAAACATGAGTGAATTGTCACGATATGACTGAATTGGAGTAAATTTGCTGCTATCTCCGCCAGGAAGCGAGCTAGAGCGCTGTAACTGTGGCTATACGCACTTTCATGAAAACACGCTTCTTTGAAGTTTTAAGCTCAGAACGTGAATCTGTGCATGTTTCTGGCCTGGGAACTGCTTCAGATCACTGTGGAAAGCATATATGGTATCGAATGGTCCTTTGTGCATGTATTGCCATTGGGAAGTGAATATAAGCTTCTGAAGTGAATATATCCACTTTTTAAAAAACTTTCTTTTTTTTTTAGTTCTGTGTGTCAAAAATGTTCATTCTGTGAGTAACAGTGGAAAAAAAACAGGCATGAGTGAATTGTCACGATATGACTGATTTGGAGTAAATTTGCTGCTATCTCCGCCAGGAAGCGAGCTAGAGCGCTGTAACTGTGGCTATACGCACTTTCATGAAAACACACTTCTTTGAGGTTTTAATCTCGGAACGTGAATCTGTGCATGCTTCTGGCCTGGGAACTGCTTCAGATCACTGTGGAATGCATATATGGTATCAATTGGTGCAATGTGCTTGTCTTGTCATAGGGAAGTGAATATAAGCTTCTGAAGTGAATATATCCACTTTTTAAAAAACTTTCTTTTTTTTTAGTTCTGTGTGTCAAAAATGTTCATTCTGTGAGTAACAGTGTGAAAGTGACAAACATGAGTGAATTGTCACGATATGACTGAATTGGAGTAAATTTGCTGCTATCTCCGCCAGGAAGCGAGCTAGAGCGCTGTAACTGTGGCTATACGCACTTTCATGAAAACACGCTTCTTTGAAGTTTTAAGCTCAGAACGTGAATCTGTGCATGTTTCTGGCCTGGGAACTGCTTCAGATCACTGTGGAAAGCATATATGGTATCGAATGGTCCTTTGTGCATGTATTGCCATTGGGAAGTGAATATAAGCTTCTGAAGTGAATATATCCACTTTTTAAAAAACTTTCTTTTTTTTTTAGTTCTGTGTGTCAATAATGTTCATTCTGTGAGTAACAGTGGAAAAGTAACAGTCATGAGTGAATTGTCACGATATGACTGAATTGGAGTAAATTTGCTGCTATCTCCGCCAGGAAGCGAGCTAGAGCGCTGAAACTGTGGCTATACGCACTTTCATGAAAACACGCTTCTTTGAGGTTTTAAGCTCGGAACGTGAATCTGTGCATGTTTCTGGCCTGGGAACTGCTTCAGATCACTGTGGAATGCATATATAGTATCGATTGGTGCAATGTGCTTGTCTTGTCATAGGGAAGTGAATATAAGCTTCTGAAGTGTAAATATCCACTTTTTAAAAAACTTTCTTTTTTTTTAGTTCTGTGTGTCAAAAATGTTCATTCTGTGAGTAACAGTGTGAAAGTGACAAACATGAGTGAATTGTCACGATATGACTGAATTGGAGTAAATTTGCTGCTATCTCCGCCAGGAAGCGAGCTAGAGCGCTGTAACTGTGGCTATACGCACTTTCATGAAAACACGCTTCTTTGAGGTTTTAAGCTCAGAACGTGAATCTGTGCATGTTTCTGGCCTGGGAACTGCTTCAGATCACTGTGGAAAGCATATATGGTATCGAATGGTCCTTTGTGCATGTATTGCCATTGGGAAGTGAATATAAGCTTCTGAAGTGAATATATCCACTTTTTAAAAAACTTTCTTTTTTTTTAGTTCTGTGTGTCAAAAATGTTCATTCTGTGAGTAACAGTGTGAAAGTGACAAACATGAGTGAATTGTCACGATATGACTGAATTGGAGTAAATTTGCTGCTATCTCCGCCAGGAAGCGAGCTCGAGCGCTGTAACTGTGGCTATACGCACTTTCATGAAAACACGCTTCTTTGAGGTTTTAAGCTCAGAACGTGAATCTGTGCATGTTTCTGGCTTGGGAACTGCTTCAGATCACTGTGGAATGCATATATGGTATCAATTGGTGCAATGTGCTTGTCTTGTCATAGGGAAGTGAAGAAAAGCTTCTGAAGTGAAAAAATCCACTTTTTAAAAAACTTTCTTTTTTTAAGTTCTGTGTGTCAAAAATGTTCATTCTGTGAGTAACAGTGGAAAAAAAACAGGCATGAGTGAATTGTCACGATATGACTGATTTGGAGTAAATTTGATGCTATCTCCGCCAGGAAGCGAGCTAGAGCGCTGAAACTGTGGCTATACGCACTTTCATGAAAACACGCTTCTTTGAGGTTTTAAGCTCGGAACGTGAATCTGTGCATGTTTCTGGCCTGGGAACTGCTTCAGATCACTGTGGAATGCATATATAGTATCAATTGGTGCAATGTGCTTGTCTTGTCAAAGGGAAGTGAATATAAGCTTCTGAAGTGAAAATATCCACTTTTTAAAAAACTTTCTTTTTCTTTTAGTTCTGTGTGTCAAAAAAGTTCATTCTGTGAGTAACAGTGTGAAAGTGACAAACATGAGTGAATTGTCACGATATGACTGAATTGGAGTAAATTTGCTGCTATCTCCGCCAGGAAGCGAGCTAGAGCGCTGAAACTATGATGATACGCACTTTCATGAAAACACGCTTCTTTGAGGTTTTAAGCTCAGAACGTGAATCTGTGCATGTTTCTGGCCTGGGAACTGCTTCAGATCACTGTGGAATGCATATATAGTATCAATTGGTGCAATGTGCTTGTCTTGTCATAGGGAAGTGAATATAAGCTTCTGAAGTGAAAATATCCACCTTTTAAAAAACTTTCTTTTTTTTTAGTTCTGTGTGTCAAAAATGTTCATTCTGTGAGTAACAGTGTGAAAGTGACAAACATGAGTGAATTGTTAGATATGACTGAATTGGAGTAAATTTGCTGCTATCTCCGCCAGGAAGCGAGCTAGAGCGCTGTAACTGTGGCTATACGCACTTTCATGAAAACACGCTTCTTTGAGGTTTTAAGCTCAGAACGTGAATCTGTGCATGTTTCTGGCCTGGGAACTGCTTCAGATCACTGTGGAAAGCATATATGGTATCGAATGGTCCTTTGTGCATGTATTGCCATTGGGAAGTGAATATAAGCTTCTGAAGTGAATATATCCACTCTTTAAAAAACTTTCGTTTTTTTTAGTTCTGTGTGTCAATAATGTTCATTCTGTGAGTAACAGTGGAAAAGTAACAGTCATGAGTGAATTGTCACGATATGACTGAATTGGAGTAAATTTGCTGCTATGTCCGCCAGGAAGCGAGCTAGAGCGCTGAAACTGTGGCTATACGCACTTTCATGAAAACACGCTTCTTTGAGGTTTTAAGCTCGGAACGTGAATCTGTGCATGTTTCTGGCCTGGGAACTGCTTCAGATCACTGTGGAATGCATATATAGTATCAATTGGTGCAATGTGCTTGTCTTGTCATAGGGAAGTGAATATAAGCTTCTGAAGTGAAAATATCCACTTTTTAAAAAACTTTCTTTTTTTTTAGTTCTGTGTGTCAAAAATGTTCATTCTGTGAGTAACAGTGTGAAAGTGACAAACATGAGTGAATTGTCACGATATGACTGAATTGGAGTAAATTTGCTGCTATCTCCGCCAGGAAGCGAGCTAGAGCGCTGTAACTGTGGCTATACGCACTTTCATGAAAACACGCTTCTTTGAAGTTTTAAGCTCAGAACGTGAATCTGTGCATGTTTCTTGCCTGGGAACTGCTTCAGATCACTGTGGAAAGCATATATGGTATCGAATGGTCCTTTGTGCATGTATTGCCATTGGGAAGTGAATATAAGCTTCTGAAGTGAATATATCCACTTTTTAAAAAACTTTCTTTTTTTAGTTCTGTGTGTCAATAATGTTCATTCTGTGAGTAAGAGTGGAAAAGTAACAGTCATGAGTGAATTGTCACGATATGACTGAATTGGAGTAAATTTGCCGCTATCTCCGCCAGGAAGCGAGCTAGAGCGCTGAAACTGTGGCGATACGCACTTTCATGAAAACACGCTTCTTTGAGGTTTTAAGCTCGGAACGTGAATCTGTGCATGTTTCTGGCCTGGGAACTGCTTCAGATCACTGTGGAATGCATATATAGTATCAATTGGTGCAATGTGCTTGTCTTGTCATAGGGAAGTGAATATAAGCTTCTGAAGTGAAAATATCCACTTTTTAAAAAACTTTCTTTTTTTTTAGTTCTGTGTGTCAAAAATGTTCATTCTGTGAGTAACAGTGTGAAAGTAACAGTCATGAGTGAATTGTCACGATATGACTGAATTGGAGTAAATTTGCTGCTATCTCCGCCAGGAAGCGAGCTAGAGCGCTGAAACTGTGGCTATACGCACTTTCATGAAAACACGCTTCTTTGAGGTTTTAAGCTCGGAACGTGAATCTGTGCATGTTTCTGGCCTGGGAACTGCTTCAGATCACTGTGGAATGCATATATAGTATCAATTGGTGCAATGTGCTTGTCTTGTCATAGGGAAGTGAATATAAGCTTCTGAAGTGAAAATATCCACTTTTTAAAAAACTTTCTTTTTTTTTAGTTCTGTGTGTCAAAAATGTTCATTCTGTGAGTAACAGTGTGAAAGTGACAAACATGAGTGAATTGTCACGATATGACTGAATTGGAGTAAATTTGCTGCTATCTCCGCCAGGAAGCGAGCTAGAGCGCTGTAACTGTGGCTATACGCACTTTCATGAAAACACGCTTCTTTGAGGTTTTAAGCTCAGAACGTGAATCTGTGCATGTTTCTGGCCTGGGAACTGCTTCAGATCACTGTGGAAAGCATATATGGTATCGAATGGTCCTTTGTGCATGTATTGCCATTGGGAAGTGAATATAAGCTTCTGAAGTGAATATATCCACTTTTTAAAAAACTTTCTTTTTTTTTAGTTCTGTGTGTCAATAATGTTCATTCTGTGAGTAACAGTGGAAAAGTAACAGTCATGAGTGAATTGTCACGATATGACTGAATTGGAGTAAATTTGCTGCTATCTCCGCCAGGAAGCGAGCTAGAGCGCTGAAACTGTGGCTATACGCACTTTCATGAAAACACGCTTCTTTGAGGTTTTAAGCTCGGAACGTGAATCTGTGCATGTTTCTGGCCTGGGAACTGCTTCAGATCACTGTGGAATGCATATATAGTATCAATTGGTGCAATGTGCTTGTCTTGTCATAGGGAAGTGAATTTTAGCTTCTGAAGTGAAAATATCCACTTTTTAAAAAACTTTCTTTTTTTTTAGTTCTGTGTGTCAAAAATGTTCATTCTGTGAGTAACAGTGTGAAAGTGACAAACATGAGTGAATTGTCACGATATGACTGAATTGGAGTAAATTTGCTGCTATCTCCGCCAGGAAGCGAGCTAGAGCGCTGTAACTGTGGCTATACGCACTTTCATGAAAACACGCTTCTTTGAGGTTTTAAGCTCAGAACGTGAATCTGTGCATGTTTCTGGCCTGGGAACTGCTTCAGATCACTGTGGAAAGCATATATGGTATCGAATGGTCCTTTGTGCATGTATTGCCATTGGGAAGTGAATATAAGCTTCTGAAGTGAATATATCCACTTTTTAAAAAACTTTCTTTTTTTTTAGTTCTGTGTGTCAATAATGTTCATTCTGTGAGTAACAGTGTGAAAGTGACAAACATGAGTGAATTGTTAGATATGACTGAATTGGAGTAAATTTGCTGCTATCTCCGCCAGGAAGCGAGCTAGAGCGCTGAAACTGTGGCTATACGCACTTTCATGAAAACACGCTTCTTTGAGGTTTTAAGCTCGGAACGTGAATCTGTGCATGTTTCTGGCCTGGGAACTGCTTCAGATCACTGTGGAATGCATATATAGTATCAATTGGTGCAATGTGCTTGTCTTGTCATAGGGAAGTGAATTTTAGCTTCTGAAGTGAAAATATCCACTTTTTAAAAAACTTTCTTTTTTTTTAGTTCTGTGTGTCAAAAATGTTCATTCTGTGAGTAACAGTGTGAAAGTGACAAACATGAGTGAATTGTCACGATATGACTGAATTGGAGTAAATTTGCTGCTATCTCCGCCAGGAAGCGAGCTAGAGCGCTGAAACTGTGGCTATACGCACTTTCATGAAAACACGCTTATTTGAGGTTTTAAGCTCAGAACGTGAATCTGTGCATGTTTCTGGCCTGGGAACTGCTTCAGATCACTGTGGAATGCATATATAGTATCAATTGGTGCAATGTGCTTGTCTTGTCATAGGGAAGTGAATATAAGCTTCTGAAGTGAAAATATCCACTTTTTAAAAAACTTTCTTTTTTTTTAGTTCTGTGTGTCAAAAATGTTCATTCTGTGAGTAACAGTGTGAAAGTGACAAACATGAGTGAATAGTTAGATATGACTGAATTGGAGTAAATTTGCTGCTATCTCCGCCAGGAAGCGAGCTAAAGCGCTGTAACTGTGGCTATACGCACTTTCATGAAAACACGCTTCTTTGAGGTTTTAAGCTCAGAACGTGAATCTGTGCATGTTTCTGGCCTGGGAACTGCTTCAGATCACTGTGGAAAGCATATATGGTATCGAATGGTCCTTTGTGCATGTATTGCCATTGGGAAGTGAATATAAGCTTCTGAAGTGAATATATCCACTTTTTAAAAAACTTTCTTTTTTTTTTAGTTCTGTGTGTCAATAATGTTCATTCTGTGAGTAACAGTGGAAAAGTAACAGTCATGAGTGAATTGTCACGATATGACTGAATTGGAGTAAATTTGCTGCTATCTCCGCCAGGAAGCGAGCTAGAGCGCTGAAACTGTGGCTATACGCACTTTCATGAAAACACGCTTCTTTGAGGTTTTAAGCTCGGAACGTGAATCTGTGCATGTTTCTGGCCTGGGAACTGCTTCAGATCACTGTGGAATGCATATATAGTATCAATTGGTGCAATGTGCTTGTCTTGTCATAGGGAAGTGAATATAAGCTTCTGAAGTGAAAATATCCACTTTTTAAAAAACTTTCTTTTTTTTTAGTTCTGTGTGTCAAAAATGTTCATTCTGTGAGTAACAGTGTGAAAGTGACAAACATGAGTGAATTGTCACGATATGACTGAATTGGAGTAAATTTGCTGCTATCTCCGCCAGGAAGCGAGCTAGAGCGCTGTAACTGTGGCTATACGCACTTTCATGAAAACACGCTTCTTTGAGGTTTTAAGCTCAGAACGTGAATCTGTGCATGTTTCTGGCCTGGGAACTGCTTCAGATCACTGTGGAAAGCATATATGGTATCGAATGGTCCTTTGTGCATGTATTGCCATTGGGAAGTGAATATAAGCTTCTGAAGTGAATATATCCACTTTTTAAAAAACTTTCTTTTTTTTTAGTTCTGTGTGTCAATAATGTTCATTCTGTGAGTAACAGTGGAAAAGTAACAGTCATGAGTGAATTGTCACGATATGACTGAATTGGAGTAAATTTGCTGCTATCTCCGCCAGGAAGCGAGCTAGAGCGCTGAAACTGTGGCTATACGCACTTTCATGAAAACACGCTTCTTTGAGGTTTTAAGCTCGGAACGTGAATCTGTGCATGTTTCTGGCCTGGGAACTGCTTCAGATCACTGTGGAATGCATATATAGTATCAATTGGTGCAATGTGCTTGTCTTGTCATAGGGAAGTGAATATAAGCTTCTGAAGTGAAAATATCCACTTTTTAAAAAACTTTCTTTTTTTTAGTTCTGTGTGTCAAAAATGTTCATTCTGTGAGTAACAGTGTGAAAGTGACAAACATGAGTGAATTGTCACGATATGACTGAATTGGAGTAAATTTGCTGCTATCTCCGCCAGGAAGCGAGCTAGAGCGCTGTAACTGTGGCTATACGCACTTTCATGAAAACACGCTTCTTTGAGGTTTTAAGCTCAGAACGTGAATCTGTGCATGTTTCTGGCTTGGGAACTGCTTCAGATCACTGTGGAATGCATATATGGTGTCAATTGGTGCAATGTGCTTGTCTTGTCATAGGGAAGTGAAGAAAAGCTTCTGAAGTGAAAAAATCCACTTTTTAAAAAACTTTCTTTTTTTTAAGTTCTGTGTGTCAAAAATGTTCATTCTGTGAGTAACAGTGGAAAAAAAACAGGCATGAGTGAATTGTCACGATATGACTGATTTGGAGTAAATTTGATTCTATCTCCGCCAGGAAGCGAGCTAGAGCGCTGAAACTGTGGCTATACGCACTTTCATGAAAACACGCTTCTTTGAGGTTTTAAGCTCGGAACGTGAATCTGTGCATGTTTCTGGCCTGGGAACTGCTTCAGATCACTGTGGAATGCATATATAGTATCAATTGGTGCAATGTGCTTGTCTTGTCAAAGGGAAGTGAATATAAGCTTCTGAAGTGAAAATATCCACTTTTTAAAAAACTTTCTTTTTTTTTAGTTCTGTGTGTCAAAAATGTTCATTCTGTGAGTAACAGTGTGAAAGTGACAAACATGAGTGAATTGTCACGATATGACTGAATTGGAGTAAATTTGCTGCTATCTCCGCCAGGAAGCGAGCTAGAGCGCTGAAACATGAACGCACTTTCATGAAAACACGCTTCTTTGAGGTTTTAAGCTCAGAACGTGAATCTGCGCATGTTTCTGGCCTGGGAACTGCTTCAGATCACTGTGGAATGCATATATAGTATCAATTGGTGCAATGTGCTTGTCTTGTCATAGGGAAGTGAATATAAGCTTCTGAAGTGAAAATATCCACTTTTTAAAAAACTTTCTTTTTTTTTAGTTCTGTGTGTCAAAAATGTTCATTCTGTGAGTAACAGTGTGAAAGTGACAAACATGAGTGAATTGTTAGATATGACTGAATTGGAGTAAATTTGCTGCTATCTCCGCCAGGAAGCGAGCTAAAGCGCTGAAACTGTGGCTATACGCACTTTCATGAAAACACGCTTCTGTCATGTCAAGAAAGTTATGTTGAGCGTTGTCTCGTGATTTCCCTGTTTTATTTTGAAATTTTTACTCCTCTTGTTCCTGTTCACCTGCCCCTCCATGTTTTCCTTGGTCTGATTGTCTGCCCCGCCCTGATTGTTTCCACCTGTTTCCCATTTCCTGGTGTGGGTATTTATTGTCAGCATTTTCCCTTGTCCTGTGCCAGTTCGTCTTGGATTGCCATACTATGAGGACTATACTAAGTTGTGTTAGGTTGTTTCTTGTTTAATTTTGGTCTTTTTGCAGAGATTGTTTTCAGGTTTCATTTTTGCTTGGTCTTATCCTTGTTTCTAATTATATTCCTCATTAGAGTGAATTTTGTTTGTTTCAGGTTTTTCTCTTTATGAGTAAATTTCAGTTAGACTTCTATTCTTTCCTTGAAAGTTTCTTTTTGGCTTTTCTTTGTTTTCTGCATGAGTATTTAAGTTGTTACTTTTTTTATTAAAAGACTAAAATTGGAACTCTTGTCTGGAGTCGAGCTTTTGGGTTCAACACTGTGATTCCGCCTTGTCAGTACGAACTGGCCAACATGAACCCAGCCGACTCAAATCAGCTGACGGCAGCCGTGCGCTCCCAGGGCGCTCGCCTAAATCAGCAGGAGGAGTGTATGTCTGCCTTGCAGCATGGAGTGAAAGAGTTGGCAAACTCTCAGGAGGAATTCAAAACCACCATGGCCAACCAAGTGAACCTCCTAGGAGCCCAGGTACAGCAAGTCCTCTCCCACCTGACCAAAGAATCTTCCGCTGCAGATCCCACACCCTCTCCAGCGGTTGCGGCTGCCCCGTCAGGGTCCGTGTTTCAGGTAGCTGCTCTCCGCCTTGCTCCCCCAGAGAAATACTCCGGTGAGTCGGGGGAATGCCGAGCATTTATTGTTGACTGTGAAATGCATTTTGAGTATTTGCCATCAGCCTTTCCCACAGAACAATCCAAGGTGGCATTCATGATCTCCCATCTCACTGGGAGGGCGAGGGCGTGGGCTACAGCTGAGTGGTCCCGTGGTTCAGAGGTCTGTGGTTCCCTCGATGGTTTCATCCGAGCCCTGAGGAGGGTTTTCGAACCCCTCACGACCGACCGGGAAAAGGCACGGGAGCTGAGTTACATCAAGCAAGGTCGGGACTCTGTATCTGATTATGCCATTCGTTTCCGTACCCTAGCCTCCAATAGCGGATGGAATACTACAGCATTGTATGACATTTTTCTTAAAGGGCTCTCTGACCAGGTTCAGGATTTGCTGGTGCCCATTGACCTGCCATCTGATCTTGACTCACTAATTACCTTAGCGATTAGAACTGATCACCGTTTGCAGGAGCGCAAACGGAATCGCAATCTGACAGGATTATCATCGGGTCGCCGTCGGGACTGCTCGGCAGCCTCTGAACCTGCCAGACGGGAATTCTCACGCCTTCCTTCTCTGGCGTTCCGACAAGAGGACAATTCAGAGGATAAAGAGGAGCCCATGCAGTTTGGTCGAGCCACATTATCTTCTGAGGAGCGACGCCGTCGGCTGCAAGAGGGCAGATGCTTCTACTGTGGTCAGTCAGGTCATCTGGTCATGGCATGCCCAGTAAAAGGGCAGGCTCGCCAGTAGCCGGGAGGGTACTGGTGAGCCATTTCTCCTCTTCTGAACCTCCTCCCAGAGCTTTAACTGAAATTCAGGTAAAGCATCTTGACACCACTGCTCCCACTAGGGTTCTAATAGACTCAGGGGCGGATGAGAGCCTCATGGACTGGGATTTTGCCAAGAAACTCAAGTTAAAGACTGATCCACTGTCCCAGCCGTTAGAAGCTAGTGCCCTCAATGGGAACCAGATATTTGTGGTGACACACAAGACTGAACCTGTGGAAGTAATTGTTGGTGATCACCATGAATTAATGTATTTTTATCTGTTTCACTCCACCCAGCATTCCCTTATTCTGGGCTTTCCTTGGCTGCAGGAACATAACCCCCACGTGGACTGGAAGACAGGGAGAATTTTGAATTGGTCTGAGAACTGTAAAGTCAAGTGTTTTAAGTCATGTCATGATTCTAAGATGAATACTGTTAATGTTGATTGTGTTCTTGCTAACGCAGGCTTTGAACCCCCAGATCTGACCTCTGTTCCTAGCTGTTATCATGACCTAGGTAATGTATTCAGCAAAACCAAAGCCACTTCTCTTCCACCCCACAGGCCATATGATTGCCCCATTGACCTGATCCCAGGGCTCCCCATTCCTAAGGGTAGGCTGTACTCCATATCTGGTCCAGAAAGAAAGGCTATGACCGAGTACATTGAATCCTCATTAAAGGCAGGCCTCATTCGTCCTTCTTCATCTCCTGCAGGGGCGGGATTCTTCTTTGTGGGGAAAAAAGATGGGTCCCTCAGACCGTGTATTGACTATGGGCCTCTGAATAACATCACTATAAAGAATAGGTACCCCTTGCCACTCATGTCATCAGCTTTCGATCAGCTTCAACAGGCTAAGATCTTCACCAAGTTAGATCTTAGAAATGCTTACCACCTGGTTCGAATCAGGGAGGGGGATGAGTGGAAGACTGGCTTTAACACCCCTAGTGGCCACTACGAGTATTTAGTTATGCCATTTGGGCTGACTAATGCCCCAGCCGTTTTTCAAGCCATGATCAACGATGTACTTAGAGACTTTTTGAACCACTTTGTATATGTTTACCTTGATGATATTTTAATCTTTTCCCCAGACCTTGACTCTCATATAGGCCATGTACGCCAAGTTCTCCAGCGGCTGCTGGAGAACCATTTGTATGTGAAAGCAGAGAAGAGTGAGTTTCATGCCGACACAGTATCTTTCCTTGGCTTCATCATAGCTCCTGGAAAGATACAGATGGATCCGGCTAAAGTTAGCGCTGTGGCTCAGTGGCCCACACCCGATAACCGCAAAAAAGTTCAGCAATTCTTGGGATTTGCTAACTTTTACAGGCGGTTTATCAGGAACTTCAGCGCCATAGCTGCACCTCTCCATGCTCTTACCTCTCCTCAGAATCCTTTCCAGTGGTCGTCCCAAGCGGATGAATCCTTTCAGCAGCTTAAATCACGGTTTACCACCGCCCCCATCCTCATAGTTCCTGATCCCAGCCGGCAGTTTGTGGTGGAGGTGGACGCCTCCAATGAGGGGGTGGGAGCGGTACTCTCCCAAAGGTCCGAGAAGGACAACAAGCTTCACCCCTGTGCCTTCCTGTCTAGAAAGCTTTCACCATCTGAGCACAACTATGATGTGGGAAACCGTGAGTTGCTGGCTGTGAAAATAGCTCTGGAAGAGTGGAGACACTGGTTGGAGGGGGCGGTGCACCCGTTCATAGTTTGGACAGATCATAAAAACCTTGAGTTTATTCGCAAAGCAAAAAGACTGAACTCGCGTCAAGCAAGATGGACCCTATTCTTTAACCGTTTTAACTTTATCTTGTCTTACAGGCCGGGTTCCAAGAACATTAAACCAGATGCCCTGTCACGCCTGTTTGATCCTGTGCCTAATGCCAAAGTACCTGAGTCTATCCTACCACTGAACCGTGTGATAGGAGCGGTGACTTGGCAAATAGAATCTGAGGTGAAGCAAGCTAATGGTGAGAGCCCTACACCTAGTGGTTGTCCGGTTAATCGCTTGTTTGTCCCTGTTAATATGCGTCCACAGGTAATCCACTGGGCTCACACCTCACTGCTCACCTGTCACCCAGGAGTCAAAAGAACTATGCATGCCATCTCTCAGAGGTTCTGGTGGCCCTCCATGGAACGAGAAGTGCGGGAGTATGTGGAGGCATGTTCCATCTGTGCTCGCAACAAGACCTCCTCCAGAGCTCAGATGGGGTTGTTGCAGCCACTTCCCATTCCCACCCGCCCATGGGCCGAAATCTCTCTAGACTTTGTCACGGGGCTCCCACTCTCTGAAGGTAACACCACAGTTCTCACTGTGGTGGACAGATTCTCGAAAATGACTCATTTCATTGCTTTGCCTAAACTTCCGTCTGCCAAAGAAACAGCGGAAGTCATGATGACTAATGTTTTTCGTATCCATGGGTTTCCTAAGGACATTGTTTCTGACCGAGGTCCCCAGTTCGTATCTAGGTTCTGGAAAGAGTTCTGCAAACTCATCGGAGCCACTGTCAGCCTCACTTCTGGGTACCACCCAGAATCTAATGGCCAAACAGAACGTCTCAATCAGGCATTAGAAACATGTCTCCGATGCCTGGTGTCGCAGAACCCAACATCATGGAGCAAGCACCTGGTGTGGGTGGAATATGCCTGCAATTCCCTTCCCACTTCAGCCACAGGCTTGTCACCGTTCCAGTGTGTCTTTGGGTACCAGCCCCCAGTATTCTCTGAATCTGAAAAGGAGATCATTGTTCCCTCGGCTCACGCCATGGTCCGGCGTTGTCACCGCATCTGGGCAGCTGCCCGCAAGATCCTCCTACGCAGTGCAGATCAAATGAAGAGGGCTGCGGATAGGAGGCGCCGCCCGGCTCCGGCATACCAACCTGGACAAAAGGTATGGCTCTCTACTAAAGACTTACCTCTCCATGTCTCCTCCAGGAAACTAGCTCCGCGGTTTGTGGGCCCATTTCCCGTGGCTAAGGTCATCAATCCCTCCTCGATTCGTCTTCGTTTGCCCCGGTCCCTGAGAGTCCACCCCACTTTTCATGTCAGCCGGGTGAAACCGGCAAAGGAAAGCTCCATGGTCCCCGCCGTCAAACCCCCTCCACCCCCCCAGATGGTGGATGGAGGCCTGGTCTACTCTGTTAAGGCTCTCATGGCAGTGCGCAACAGGGGCCGGGGAAAGCAGTTTTTGGTGGACTGGGAGGGCTATGGTCCAGAAGAACGGTCATGGGTTCCTGCAAGCTTTATTGTATGCCCTGACCTCATCAAAGACTTTTACAAGCGCCATCCTGAGTTGCCTGGTCCGTCAGGGGCCGTCCCTAAAGGGAGGGGTACTGTCATGTCAAGAAAGTTATGTTGAGCGTTGTCTCGTGATTTCCCTGTTTTATTTTGAAATTTTTACTCCTCTTGTTCCTGTTCACCTGCCCCTCCATGTTTTCCTTGGTCTGATTGTCTGCCCCGCCCTGATTGTTTCCACCTGTTTCCCATTTCCTGGTGTGGGTATTTATTGTCAGCATTTTCCCTTGTCCTGTGCCAGTTCGTCTTGGATTGCCATACTATGAGCACTATACTAAGTTGTGTTAGGTTGTTTCTTGTTTAATTTTGGTCCTTTTGCAGAGATTGTTTTCAGGTTTCATTTTTGCTTGGTCTTATCCTTGTTTCTAATTATATTCCTCATTAGAGTGAATTTTGTTTGTTTCAGGTTTTTCTCTTTATGAGTAAATTTCAGTTAGACTTCTATTCTTTCCTTGAAAGTTTCTTTTTGGCTTTTCTTTGTTTTCTGCATGAGTATTTAAGTTGTTACTTTTTTTATTAAAAGACTAAAATTGGAACTCTTGTCTGGAGTCGAGCTTTTGGGTTCAACACTGTGATTCCGCCTTGTCAGCTTCTTTGAGGTTTTAAGCTCAGAACGTGAATCTGTGCATGTTTCTGGCCTGGGAACTGCTTCAGATCACTGTGGAAAGCATATATGGTATCGAATGGTCCTTTGTGCATGTATTGCCATTGGGAAGTGAATATAAGCTTCTGAAGTGAATATATCCACTTTTTAAAAAACTTTCTTTTTTTTTTAGTTCTGTGTGTCAATAATGTTCATTCTGTGAGTAACAGTGGAAAAGTAACAGTCATGAGTGAATTGTCACGATATGACTGAATTGGAGTAAATTTGCTGCTATCTCCGCCAGGAAGCGAGCTAGAGCGCTGAAACTGTGGCTATACGCACTTTCATGAAAACACGCTTCTTTGAGGTTTTAAGCTCGGAACGTGAATCTGTGCATGTTTCTGGCCTGGGAACTGCTTCAGATCACTGTGGAATGCATATATAGTATCAATTGGTGCAATGTGCTTGTCTTGTCATAGGGAAGTGAATATAAGCTTCTGAAGTGAAAATATCCACTTTTTAAAAAACTTTCTTTTTTTTTAGTTCTGTGTGTCAAAAATGTTCATTCTGTGAGTAACAGTGTGAAAGTGACAAACATGAGTGAATTGTCACGATATGACTGAATTGGAGTAAATTTGCTGCTATCTCCGCCAGGAAGCGAGCTAGAGCGCTGTAACTGTGGCTATACGCACTTTCATGAAAACACGCTTCTTTGAGGTTTTAAGCTCAGAACGTGAATCTGTGCATGTTTCTGGCCTGGGAACTGCTTCAGATCACTGTGGAAAGCATATATGGTATCGAATGGTCCTTTGTGCATGTATTGCCATTGGGAAGTGAATATAAGCTTCTGAAGTGAATATATCCACTTTTTAAAAAACTTTCTTCTTTTTTTAGTTCTGTGTATCAATAATGTTCATTCTGTGAGTAACAGTGGAAAAGTAACAGTCATGAGTGAATTGTCACGATATGACTGAATTGGAGTAAATTTGCTGCTATCTCCGCCAGGAAGCGAGCTAGAGCGCTGAAACTGTGGCTATACGCACTTTCATGAAAACACGCTTCTTTGAGGTTTTAAGCTCGGAACGTGAATCTGTGCATGTTTCTGGCCTGGGAACTGCTTCAGATCACTGTGGAATGCATATATAGTATCAATTGGTGCAATGTGCTTGTCTTGTCATAGGGAAGTGAATATAAGCTTCTGAAGTGAAAATATCCACTTTTTAAAAAACTTTCTTTTTTTTAGTTCTGTGTGTCAAAAATGTTCATTCTGTGAGTAACAGTGTGAAAGTGACAAACATGAGTGAATTGTCACGATATGACTGAATTGGAGTAAATTTGCTGCTATCTCCGCCAGGAAGCGAGCTAGAGCGCTGTAACTGTGGCTATACACACTTTCATGAAAACACGCTTCTTTGAGGTTTTAAGCTCAGAACGTGAATCTGTGCATGTTTCTGGCTTGGGAACTGCTTCAGATCACTGTGGAATGAATATATGGTATCAATTGGTGCAATGTGCTTGTCTTGTCATAGGGAAGTGAAGAAAAGCTTCTGAAGTGAAAAAATCCACTTTTTAAAAAACTTTCTTTTTTTTAAGTTCTGTGTGTCAAAAATGTTCATTCTGTGAGTAACAGTGGAAAAAAAACAGGCATGAGTGAATTGTCACGATATGACTGATTTGGAGTAAATTTGATGCTATCTCCGCCAGGAAGCGAGCTTGAGCGCTGAAACTGTGGCTATACGCACTTTCATGAAAACACGCTTCTTTGAGGTTTTAAGCTCGGAACGTGAATCTGTGCATGTTTCTGGCCTGGGAACTGCTTCAGATCACTGTGGAATGCATATATAGTATCAATTGGTGCAATGTGCTTGTCTTGTCAAAGGGAAGTGAATATAAGCTTCTGAAGTGAAAATATCCACTTTTTAAAAAACTTTCTTTTTTTTTTAGTTCTGTGTGTCAAAAAAGTTCATTCTGTGAGTAACAGTGTGAAAGTGACAAACATGAGTGAATTGTCACGATATGACTGAATTGGAGTAAATTTGCTGCTATCTCCGCCAGGAAGCGAGCTAGAGCGCTGAAACTATGATGATACGCACTTTCATGAAAACACGCTTCTTTGAGGTTTTAAGCTCAGAACGTGAATCTGTGCATGTTTCTGGCCTGGGAACTGCTTCAGATCACTGTGGAATTCATATATAGTATCAATTGGTGCAATGTGCTTGTCTTGTCATAGGGAAGTGAATATAAGCTTCTGAAGTGAAAATATCCACCTTTTAAAAAACTTTCTTTTTTTTTAGTTCTGTGTGTCAAAAATGTTCATTCTGTGAGTAACAGTGTGAAAGTGACAAACATGAGTGAATTGTTAGATATGACTGAATTGGAGTAAATTTGCTGCTATCTCCGCCAGGAAGCGAGCTAGAGCGCTGTAACTGTGGCTATACGCACTTTCATGAAAACACGCTTCTTTGAGGTTTTAAGCTCAGAACGTGAATCTGTGCATGTTTCTGGCCTGGGAACTGCTTCAGATCACTGTGGAAAGCATATATGGTATCGAATGGTCCTTTGTGCATGTATTGCCATTGGGAAGTGAATATAAGCTTCTGAAGTGAATATATCCACTTTTTAAAAAACTTTCGTTTTTTTTAGTTCTGTGTGTCAATAATGTTCATTCTGTGAGTAACAGTGGAAAAGTAACAGTCATGAGTGAATTGTCACGATATGACTGAATTGGAGTAAATTTGCTGCTATCTCCGCCAGGAAGCGAGCTAGAGCGCTGAAACTGTGGCTATACGCACTTTCATGAAAACACGCTTCTTTGAGGTTTTAAGCTCGGAACGTGAATCTGTGCATGTTTCTGGCCTGGGAACTGCTTCAGATCACTGTGGAATGCATATATAGTATCAATTGGTGCAATGTGCTTGTCTTGTCATAGGGAAGTGAATATAAGCTTCTGAAGTGAAAATATCCACTTTTTAAAAAACTTTCTTTTTTTTTAGTTCTGTGTGTCAAAAATGTTCATTCTGTGAGTAACAGTGTGAAAGTGACAAACATGAGTGAATTGTCACGATATGACTGAATTGGAGTAAATTTGCTGCTATCTCCGCCAGGAAGCGAGCTAGAACGCTGAAACTGTGGCTATACGCACTTTCATGAAAACACGCTTCTTTGAGGTTTTAAGCTCAGAACGTGAATCTGTGCATGTTTCTGGCCTGGGAACTGCTTCAGATCACTGTGGAATGCATAAATAGTATCAATTGGTGCAATGTGCTTGTCTTGTCATAGGGAAGTGAATATAAGCTTCTGAAGTGAAAATATCCACTTTTTAAAAAACTTTCTTTTTTTTTAGTTCTGTGTGTCAAAAATGTTCATTCTGTGAGTAACAGTGTGAAAGTGACAAACATGAGTGAATAGTTAGATATGACTGAATTGGAGTAAATTTGCTGCTATCTCCGCCAGGAAGCGAGCTAAAGCGCTGTAACTGTGGCAACACGCACTTTCATGAAAACACGCTTCTTTGAGGTTTTAAGCTCAGAACGTGAATCTGTGCATGTTTCTGGCCTGGGAACTGCTTCAGATCACTGTGGAATGCATATATGGTTTCGAATGGTCCTTTGTGCATGTATTGCCATTGGGAAGTGAATATAAGCTTCTGAAGTGAATATATCCACTTTTTAAAAAACTTTCTTTTTTTTTTTAGTTCTGTGTATCAATAATGTTCATTCTGTGAGTAACAGTGGAAAAGTAACAGTCATGAGTGAATTGTCACGATATGACTGAATTGGAGTAAATTTGCTGCTATCTCCGCCAGGAGGCGAGCTAGAGCGCTGAAACTGTGGCTATACGCACTTTCATGAAAACACGCTTCTTTGAGGTTTTAAGCTCGGAACGTGAATCTGTGCATGTTTCTGGCCTGGGAACTGCTTCAGATCACTGTGGAATGCATATATAGTATCAATTGGTGCAATGTGCTTGTCTTGTCATAGGGAAGTGAATATAAGCTTCTGAAGTGAAAATATCCACTTTTTAAAAAACTTTCTTTTTTTTAGTTCTGTGTGTCAAAAATGTTCATTCTGTGAGTAACAGTGTGAAAGTGACAAACATGAGTGAATTGTCACGATATGACTGAATTGGAGTAAATTTGCTGCTATCTCCGCCAGGAAGCGAGCTAGAGCGCTGTAACTGTGGCTATACACACTTTCATGAAAACACGCTTCTTTGAGGTTTTAAGCTCAGAACGTGAATCTGTGCATGTTTCTGGCTTGGGAACTGCTTCAGATCACTGTGGAATGCATATATGGTATCAATTGGTGCAATGTGCTTGTCTTGTCATAGGGAAGTGAAGAAAAGCTTCTGAAGTGAAAAAATCCACTTTTTAAAAAACTTTCTTTTTTTTAAGTTCTGTGTGTCAAAAATGTTCATTCTGTGAGTAACAGTGGAAAAAAAACAGGCATGAGTGAATTGTCACGATATGACTGATTTGGAGTAAATTTGATGCTATCTCCGCCAGGAAGCGAGCTAGAGCGCTGAAACTGTGGCTATACGCACTTTCATGAAAACACGCTTCTTTGAGGTTTTAAGCTCGGAACGTGAATCTGTGCATGTTTCTGGCCTGGGAACTGCTTCAGATCACTGTGGAATGCATATATAGTATCAATTGGTGCAATGTGCTTGTCTTGTCAAAGGGAAGTGAATATAAGCTTCTGAAGTGAAAATATCCACTTTTTAAAAAACTTTCTTTTTTTTTTAGTTCTGTGTGTCAAAAAAGTTCATTCTGTGAGTAACAGTGTGAAAGTGACAAACATGAGTGAATTGTCACGATATGACTGAATTGGAGTAAATTTGCTGCTATCTCCGCCAGGAAGCGAGCTAGAGCGCTGAAATTATGATGATACGCACTTTCATGAAAACACGCTTCTTTGAGGTTTTAAGCTCAGAACGTGAATCTGTGCATGTTTCTGGCCTGGGAACTGCTTCAGATCACTGTGGAAAGCATATATGGTATCGAATGGTCCTTTGTGCATGTATTGCCATTGGGAAGTGAATATAAGCTTCTGAAGTGAATATATCCACTTTTTAAAAAACTTTCGTTTTTTTTAGTTCTGTGTGTCAATAATGTTCATTCTGTGAGTAACAGTGGAAAAGTAACAGTCATGAGTGAATTGTCACGATATGACTGAATTGGAGTAAATTTGCTGCTATCTCCGCCAGGAAGCGAGCTAGAGCGCTGAAACTGTGGCTATACGCACTTTCATGAAAACACGCTTCTTTGAGGTTTTAAGCTCGGAACGTGAATCTGTGCATGTTTCTGGCTTGGGAACTGCTTCAGATCACTGTGGAATGCATATATAGTATCAATTGGTGCAATGTGCTTGTCTTGTCATAGGGAAGTGAATATAAGCTTCTGAAGTGAAAATATCCACTTTTTAAAAAACTTTCTTTTTTTTTAGTTCTGTGTGTCAAAAATGTTCATTCTGTGAGTAACAGTGTGAAAGTGACAAACATGAGTGAATAGTTAGATATGACTGAATTGGAGTAAATTTGCTGCTATCTCCGCCAGGAAGCGAGCTAAAGCGCTGTAACTGTGGCAACACGCACTTTCATGAAAACACGCTTCTTTGAGGTTTTAAGCTCAGAACGTGAATCTGTGCATGTTTCTGGCCTGGGAACTGCTTCAGATCACTGTGGAATGCATGTATGGTATCGAATGGTCCTTTGTGCTTGTTTTGCCATTGGGAAGTGAATATAAGCTTCTGAAGTGAATATATCCACTTTTTAAAAAACTTTCTTTTTTTTTTTAGTTCTGTGTATCAATAATGTTCATTCTGTGAGTAACAGTGGAAAAGTAACAGTCATGAGTGAATTGTCACGATATGACTGAATTGGAGTAAATTTGCTGCTATCTCCGCCAGGAAGCGAGCTAGAGCGCTGTAACTGTGGCTATACACACTTTCATGAAAACACGCTTCTTTGAGGTTTTAAGCTCAGAACGTGAATCTGTGCATGTTTCTGGCTTGGGAACTGCTTCAGATCACTGTGGAATGCATATATAGTATCAATTGGTGCAATGTGCTTGTCTTGTCATAGGGAAGTGAATATAAGCTTCTGAAGTGAAAATATCCACTTTTTAAAAAACTTTCTTTTTTTTTTAGTTCTGTGTGTCAAAAAAGTTCATTCTGTGAGTAACAGTGTGAAAGTGACAAACATGAGTGAATTGTCACGATATGACTGAATTGGAGTAAATTTGCTGCTATCTCCGCCAGGAAGCGAGCTAGAGCGCTGAAACTATGATGATACGCACTTTCATGAAAACACGCTTCTTTGAGGTTTTAAGCTCAGAACGTGAATCTGTGCATGTTTCTGGCCTGGGAACTGCTTCAGATCACTGTGGAATTCATATATAGTATCAATTGGTGCAATGTGCTTGTCTTGTCATAGGGAAGTGAATATAAGCTTCTGAAGTGAAAATATCCACCTTTTAAAAAACTTTCTTTTTTTTTAGTTCTGTGTGTCAAAAATGTTCATTCTGTGAGTAACAGTGTGAAAGTGACAAACATGAGTGAATTGTTAGATATGACTGAATTGGAGAAAATTTGCTGCTATCTCCGCCAGGAAGCGAGCTAGAGCGCTGTAACTGTGGCTATACGCACTTTCATGAAAACACGCTTCTTTGAGGTTTTAAGCTCAGAACGTGAATCTGTGCATGTTTCTGGCCTGGGAACTGCTTCAGATCACTGTGGAAAGCATATATGGTATCGAATGGTCCTTTGTGCATGTATTGCCATTGGGAAGTGAATATAAGCTTCTGAAGTGAATATATCCACTTTTTAAAAAACTTTCGTTTTTTTTAGTTCTGTGTGTCAATAATGTTCATTCTGTGAGTAACAGTGGAAAAGTAACAGTCATGAGTGAATTGTCACGATATGACTGAATTGGAGTAAATTTGCTGCTATCTCCGCCAGGAAGCGAGCTAGAGCGCTGAAACTGTGGCTATACGCACTTTCATGAAAACACGCTTCTTTGAGGTTTTAAGCTCGGAACGTGAATCTGTGCATGTTTCTGGCCTGGGAACTGCTTCAGATCACTGTGGAATGCATATATAGTATCAATTGGTGCAATGTGCTTGTCTTGTCATAGGGAAGTGAATATAAGCTTCTGAAGTGAAAATATCCACTTTTTAAAAAACTTTCTTTTTTTTTAGTTCTGTGTGTCAAAAATGTTCATTCTGTGAGTAACAGTGTGAAAGTGACAAACATGAGTGAATTGTCACGATATGACTGAATTGGAGTAAATTTGCTGCTATCTCCGCTAGGAAGCGAGCTAGAGCGCTGAAACTGTGGCTATACGCACTTTCATGAAAACACGCTTCTTTGAGGTTTTAAGCTCAGAACGTGAATCTGTGCATGTTTCTGGCCTGGGAACTGCTTCAGATCACTGTGGAATGCATAAATAGTATCAATTGGTGCAATGTGCTTGTCTTGTCATAGGGAAGTGAATATAAGCTTCTGAAGTGAAAATATCCACTTTTTAAAAAACTTTCTTTTTTTTTAGTTCTGTGTGTCAAAAATGTTCATTCTGTGAGTAACAGTGTGAAAGTGACAAACATGAGTGAATAGTTAGATATGACTGAATTGGAGTAAATTTGCTGCTATCTCCGCCAGGAAGCGAGCTAAAGCGCTGTAACTGTGGCAACACGCACTTTCATGAAAACACGCTTCTTTGAGGTTTTAAGCTCAGAACGTGAATCTGTGCATGTTTCTGGCCTGGGAACTGCTTCAGATCACTGTGGAATGCATGTATGGTATCGAATGGTCCTTTGTGCTTGTTTTGCCATTGGGAAGTGAATATAAGCTTCTGAAGTGAATATATCCACTTTTTAAAAAACTTTCTTTTTTTTTTTAGTTCTGTGTATCAATAATGTTCATTCTGTGAGTAACAGTGGAAAAGTAACAGTCATGAGTGAATTGTCACGATATGACTGAATTGGAGTAAATTTGCTGCTATCTCCGCCAGGAAGCGAGCTAGAGCGCTGTAACTGTGGCGATACACACTTTCATGAAAACACGCTTCTTTGAGGTTTTAAGCTCAGAACGTGAATCTGTGCATGTTTCTGGCTTGGGAACTGCTTCAGATCACTGTGGAATGCATATATAGTATCAATTGGTGCAATGTGCTTGTCTTGTCATAGGGAAGTGAATATAAGCTTCTGAAGTGAAAATATCCACTTTTTAAAAAACTTTCTTTTTTTTAGTTCTGTGTGTCAAAAATGTTCATTCTGTGAGTAACAGTGTGAAAGTGACAAACATGAGTGAATTGTCACGATATGACTGAATTGGAGTAAATTTGCTGCTATCTCCGCCAGGAAGCGAGCTAGAGCGCTGTAACTGTGGCTATACACACTTTCATGAAAACACGCTTCTTTGAGGTTTTAAGCTCAGAACGTGAATCTGTGCATGTTTCTGGCTTGGGAACTGCTTCAGATCACTGTGGAATGCATATATAGTATCAATTGGTGCAATGTGCTTGTCTTGTCAAAGGGAAGTGAATATAAGCTTCTGAAGTGAAAATATCCACTTTTTAAAAAACTTTCTTTTTTTTTTAGTTCTGTGTGTCAAAAAAGTTCATTCTGTGAGTAACAGTGTGAAAGTGACAAACATGAGTGAATTGTCACGATATGACTGAATTGGAGTAAATTTGCTGCTATCTCCGCCAGGAAGCGAGCTAGAGCGCTGAAACTATGATGATACGCACTTTCATGAAAACACGCTTCTTTGAGGTTTTAAGCTCAGAACGTGAATCTGTGCATGTTTCTGGCCTGGGAACTGCTTCAGATCACTGTGGAATTCATATATAGTATCAATTGGTGCAATGTGCTTGTCTTGTCATAGGGAAGTGAATATAAGCTTCTGAAGTGAAAATATCCACCTTTTAAAAAACTTTCTTTTTTTTTAGTTCTGTGTGTCAAAAATGTTCATTCTGTGAGTAACAGTGTGAAAGTGACAAACATGAGTGAATTGTTAGATATGACTGAATTGGAGAAAATTTGCTGCTATCTCCGCCAGGAAGCGAGCTAGAGCGCTGTAACTGTGGCTATACGCACTTTCATGAAAACACGCTTCTTTGAGGTTTTAAGCTCAGAACGTGAATCTGTGCATGTTTCTGGCCTGGGAACTGCTTCAGATCACTGTGGAAAGCATATATGGTATCGAATGGTCCTTTGTGCATGTATTGCCATTGGGAAGTGAATATAAGCTTCTGAAGTGAATATATCCACTTTTTAAAAAACTTTCGTTTTTTTTAGTTCTGTGTGTCAATAATGTTCATTCTGTGAGTAACAGTGGAAAAGTAACAGTCATGAGTGAATTGTCACGATATGACTGAATTGGAGTAAATTTGCTGCTATCTCCGCCAGGAAGCGAGCTGGAGCGCTGAAACTGTGGCTATACGCACTTTCATGAAAACACGCTTCTTTGAGGTTTTAAGCTCGGAACGTGAATCTGTGCATGTTTCTGGCCTGGGAACTGCTTCAGATCACTGTGGAATGCATATATAGTATCAATTGGTGCAATGTGCTTGTCTTGTCATAGGGAAGTGAATATAAGCTTCTGAAGTGAAAATATCCACTTTTTAAAAAACTTTCTTTTTTTTTAGTTCTGTGTGTCAAAAATGTTCATTCTGTGAGTAACAGTGTGAAAGTGACAAACATGAGTGAATTGTCACGATATGACTGAATTGGAGTAAATTTGCTGCTATCTCCGCTAGGAAGCGAGCTAGAGCGCTGAAACTGTGGCTATACGCACTTTCATGAAAACACGCTTCTTTGAGGTTTTAAGCTCAGAACGTGAATCTGTGCATGTTTCTGGCCTGGGAACTGCTTCAGATCACTGTGGAATGCATAAATAGTATCAATTGGTGCAATGTGCTTGTCTTGTCATAGGGAAGTGAATATAAGCTTCTGAAGTGAAAATATCCACTTTTTAAAAAACTTTCTTTTTTTTTAGTTCTGTGTGTCAAAAATGTTCATTCTGTGAGTAACAGTGTGAAAGTGACAAACATGAGTGAATAGTTAGATATGACTGAATTGGAGTAAATTTGCTGCTATCTCCGCCAGGAAGCGAGCTAAAGCGCTGTAACTGTGGCAACACGCACTTTCATGAAAACACGCTTCTTTGAGGTTTTAAGCTCAGAACGTGAATCTGTGCATGTTTCTGGCCTGGGAACTGCTTCAGATCACTGTGGAATGCATATATGGTATCGAATGGTCCTTTGTGCATGTATTGCCATTGGGAAGTGAATATAAGCTTCTGAAGTGAATATATCCACTTTTTAAAAAACTTTCTTTTTTTTTTTAGTTCTGTGTATCAATAATGTTCATTCTGTGAGTAACAGTGGAAAAGTAACAGTCATGAGTGAATTGTCACGATATGACTGAATTGGAGTAAATTTGCTGCTATCTCCGCCAGGAAGCGAGCTAGAGCGCTGTAACTGTGGCTATACACACTTTCATGAAAACACGCTTCTTTGAGGTTTTAAGCTCAGAACGTGAATCTGTGCATGTTTCTGGCTTGGGAACTGCTTCAGATCACTGTGGAATGCATATATGGTATCAATTGGTGCAATGTGCTTGTCTTGTCATAGGGAAGTGAAGAAAAGCTTCTGAAGTGAAAAAATCCACTTTTTAAAAAACTTTCTTTTTTTTAAGTTCTGTGTGTCAAAAATGTTCATTCTGTGAGTAACAGTGGAAAAAAAACAGGCATGAGTGAATTGTCACGATATGACTGATTTGGAGTAAATTTGATGCTATCTCCGCCAGGAAGCGAGCTAGAGCGCTGAAACTGTGGCTATACGCACTTTTATGAAAACACGCTTCTTTGAGGTTTTAAGCTCGGAACGTGAATCTGTGCATGTTTCTGGCCTGGGAACTGCTTCAGATCACTGTGGAATGCATATATAGTATCAATTGGTGCAATGTGCTTGTCTTGTCAAAGGGAAGTGAATATAAGCTTCTGAAGTGAAAATATCCACTTTTTAAAAAACTTTCTTTTTTTTTTAGTTCTGTGTGTCAAAAAAGTTCATTCTGTGAGTAACAGTGTGAAAGTGACAAACATGAGTGAATTGTCACGATATGACTGAATTGGAGTAAATTTGCTGCTATCTCCGCCAGGAAGCGAGCTAGAGCGCTGAAACTATGATGATACGCACTTTCATGAAAACACGCTTCTTTGAGGTTTTAAGCTCAGAACGTGAATCTGTGCATGTTTCTGGCCTGGGAACTGCTTCAGATCACTGTGGAAAGCATATATGGTATCGAATGGTCCTTTGTGCATGTATTGCCATTGGGAAGTGAATATAAGCTTCTGAAGTGAATATATCCACTTTTTAAAAAACTTTCGTTTTTTTTAGTTCTGTGTGTCAATAATGTTCATTCTGTGAGTAACAGTGGAAAAGTAACAGTCATGAGTGAATTGTCACGATATGACTGAATTGGAGTAAATTTGCTGCTATCTCCGCCAGGAAGCGAGCTAGAGCGCTGAAACTGTGGCTATACGCACTTTCATGAAAACACGCTTCTTTGAGGTTTTAAGCTCGGAACGTGAATCTGTGCATGTTTCTGGCCTGGGAACTGCTTCAGATCACTGTGGAAAGCATATATGGTATCGAATGGTCCTTTGTGCATGTATTGCCATTGGGAAGTGAATATAAGCTTCTGAAGTGAATATATCCACTTTTTAAAAAACTTTCGTTTTTTTTAGTTCTGTGTGTCAATAATGTTCATTCTGTGAGTAACAGTGGAAAAGTAACAGTCATGAGTGAATTGTCACGATATGACTGAATTGGAGTAAATTTGCTGCTATCTCCGCCAGGAAGCGAGCTAGAGCGCTGAAACTGTGGCGATATGCACTTTCATGAAAACACGCTTCTTTGAGGTTTTAAGCTCGGAACGTGAATCTGTGCATGTTTCTGGCCTGGGAACTGCTTCAGATCACTGTGGAATGCATATATAGTATCAATTGGTGCAATGTGCTTGTCTTGTCATAGGGAAGTGAATATAAGCTTCTGAAGTGAAAATATCCACTTTTTAAAAAACTTTCTTTTTTTTAGTTCTGTGTGTCAAAAATGTTCATTCTGTGAGTAACAGTGTGAAAGTGACAAACATGAGTGAATTGTCACGATATGACTGAATTGGAGTAAATTTGCTGCTACCTCCGCCAGGAAGCGAGCTAGAGCGCTGTAACTGTGGCTATACACACTTTCATGAAAACACGCTTCTTTGAGGTTTTAAGCTCAGAACGTGAATCTGTGCATGTTTCTGGCTTGGGAACTGCTTCAGATCACTGTGGAATGCATATATGGTATCAATTGGTGCAATGTGCTTGTCTTGTCATAGGGAAGTGAAGAAAAGCTTCTGAAGTGAAAAAATCCACTTTTTAAAAAACTTTCTTTTTTTTAAGTTCTGTGTGTCAAAAATGTTCATTCTGTGAGTAACAGTGGAAAAAAAACAGGCATGAGTGAATTGTCACGATATGACTGATTTGGAGTAAATTTGATGCTATCTCCGCCAGGAAGCGAGCTAGAGCGCTGAAACTGTGGCTATACGCACTTTCATGAAAACACGCTTCTTTGAGGTTTTAAGCTCGGAACGTGAATCTGTGCATGTTTCTGGCCTGGGAACTGCTTCAGATCACTGTGGAATGCATATATAGTATCAATTGGTGCAATGTGCTTGTCTTGTCATAGGGAAGTGAATATAAGCTTCTGAAGTGAAAATATCCACTTTTTAAAAAACTTTCTTTTTTTTAGTTCTGTGTGTCAAAAATGTTCATTCTGTGAGTAACAGTGTGAAAGTGACAAACATGAGTGAATTGTCACGATATGACTGAATTGGAGTAAATTTGCTGCTATCTCCGCCAGGAAGCGAGCTAGAGCGCTGTAACTGTGGCTATACACACTTTCATGAAAACACGCTTCTTTGAGGTTTTAAGCTCAGAACGTGAATCTGTGCATGTTTCTGGCTTGGGAACTGCTTCAGATCACTGTGGAATGCATATATAGTATCAATTGGTGCAATGTGCTTGTCTTGTCAAAGGGAAGTGAATATAAGCTTCTGAAGTGAAAATATCCACTTTTTAAAAAACTTTCTTTTTTTTTTAGTTCTGTGTGTCAAAAAAGTTCATTCTGTGAGTAACAGTGTGAAAGTGACAAACATGAGTGAATTGTCACGATATGACTGAATTGGAGTAAATTTGCTGCTATCTCCGCCAGGAAGCGAGCTAGAGCGCTGTAACTGTGGCTATACACACTTTCATGAAAACACGCTTCTTTGAGGTTTTAAGCTCAGAACGTGAATCTGTGCATGTTTCTGGCTTGGGAACTGCTTCAGATCACTGTGGAATGCATATATGGTATCAATTGGTGCAATGTGCTTGTCTTGTCATAGGGAAGTGAAGAAAAGCTTCTGAAGTGAAAAAATCCACTTTTTAAAAAACTTTCTTTTTTTTAAGTTCTGTGTGTCAAAAATGTTCATTCTGTGAGTAACAGTGGAAAAAAAACAGGCATGAGTGAATTGTCACGATATGACTGATTTGGAGTAAATTTGATGCTATCTCCGCCAGGAAGCGAGCTAGAGCGCTGAAACTGTGGCTATACGCACTTTCATGAAAACACGCTTCTTTGAGGTTTTAAGCTCGGAACGTGAATCTGTGCATGTTTCTGGCCTGGGAACTGCTTCAGATCACTGTGGAATGCATATATAGTATCAATTGGTGCAATGTGCTTGTCTTGTCATAGGGAAGTGAATATAAGCTTCTGAAGTGAAAATATCCACTTTTTAAAAAACTTTCTTTTTTTTAGTTCTGTGTGTCAAAAATGTTCATTCTGTGAGTAACAGTGTGAAAGTGACAAACATGAGTGAATTGTCACGATATGACTGAATTGGAGTAAATTTGCTGCTATCTCCGCCAGGAAGCGAGCTAGAGCGCTGTAACTGTGGCTATACACACTTTCATGAAAACACGCTTCTTTGAGGTTTTAAGCTCAGAACGTGAATCTGTGCATGTTTCTGGCTTGGGAACTGCTTCAGATCACTGTGGAATGCATATATAGTATCAATTGGTGCAATGTGCTTGTCTTGTCAAATGGAAGTGAATATAAGCTTCTGAAGTGAAAATATCCACTTTTTAAAAAACTTTCTTTTTTTTTTAGTTCTGTGTGTCAAAAAAGTTCATTCTGTGAGTAACAGTGTGAAAGTGACAAACATGAGTGAATTGTCACGATATGACTGAATTGGAGTAAATTTGCTGCTATCTCCGCCAGGAAGCGAGCTAGAGCGCTGAAACTATGATGATACGCACTTTCATGAAAACACGCTTCTTTGAGGTTTTAAGCTCAGAACGTGAATCTGTGCATGTTTCTGGCCTGGGAACTGCTTCAGATCACTGTGGAAAGCATATATGGTATCGAATGGTCCTTTGTGCATGTATTGCCATTGGGAAGTGAATATAAGCTTCTGAAGTGAATATATCCACTTTTTAAAAAACTTTCGTTTTTTTTAGTTCTGTGTGTCAATAATGTTCATTCTGTGAGTAACAGTGGAAAAGTAACAGTCATGAGTGAATTGTCACGATATGACTGAATTGGAGTAAATTTGCTGCTATCTCCGCCAGGAAGCGAGCTAGAGCGCTGAAACTGTGGCTATACGCACTTTCATGAAAACACGCTTCTTTGAGGTTTTAAGCTCGGAACGTGAATCTGTGCATGTTTCTGGCCTGGGAACTGCTTCAGATCACTGTGGAAAGCATATATGGTATCGAATGGTCCTTTGTGCATGTATTGCCATTGGGAAGTGAATATAAGCTTCTGAAGTGAATATATCCACTTTTTAAAAAACTTTCGTTTTTTTTAGTTCTGTGTGTCAATAATGTTCATTCTGTGAGTAACAGTGGAAAAGTAACAGTCATGAGTGAATTGTCACGATATGACTGAATTGGAGTAAATTTGCTGCTATCTCCGCCAGGAAGCGAGCTAGAGCGATGAAACTGTGGCTATACGCACTTTCATGAAAACACGCTTCTTTGAGGTTTTAAGCTCGGAACGTGAATCTGTGCATGTTTCTGGCCTGGGAACTGCTTCAGATCACTGTGGAATGCATATATAGTATCAATTGGTGCAATGTGCTTGTCTTGTCATAGGGAAGTGAATATAAGCTTCTGAAGTGAAAATATCCACTTTTTAAAAAACTTTCTTTTTTTTTAGTTCTGTGTGTCAAAAAAGTTCATTCTGTGAGTAACAGTGTGAAAGTGACAAACATGAGTGAATTGTCACGATATGACTGAATTGGAGTAAATTTGCTGCTATCTCCGCCAGGAAGCGAGCTAGAGCGCTGAAACTATGATGATACGCACTTTCATGAAAACACGCTTCTTTGAGGTTTTAAGCTCGGAATGTGAATCTGTGCATGTTTCTGGCCTGGGAACTGCTTCAGATCACTGTGGAATGCATATATAGTATCAATTGGTGCAATGTGCTTGTCTTGTCAAAGGGAAGTGAATATAAGCTTCTGAAGTGAAAATATCCACTTTTTAAAAAACTTTCTTTTTTTTTTAGTTCTGTGTGTCAAAAAAGTTCATTCTGTGAGTAACAGTGTGAAAGTGACAAACATGAGTGAATTGTCACGATATGACTGAATTGGAGTAAATTTGCTGCTATCTCCGCCAGGAAGCGAGCTAGAGCGCTGAAACTATGATGATACGCACTTTCATGAAAACACGCTTCTTTGAGGTTTTAAGCTCGGAATGTGAATCTGTGCATGTTTCTGGCCTGGGAACTGCTTCAGATCACTGTGGAATGCATATATAGTATCAATTGGTGCAATGTGCTTGTCTTGTCAAAGGGAAGTGAATATAAGCTTCTGAAGTGAAAATATCCACTTTTTAAAAAACTTTCTTTTTTTTTTAGTTCTGTGTGTCAAAAAAGTTCATTCTGTGAGTAACAGTGTGAAAGTGACAAACATGAGTGAATTGTCACGATATGACTGAATTGGAGTAAATTTGCTGCTATCTCCGCCAGGAAGCGAGCTAGAGCGCTGAAACTATGATGATACGCACTTTCATGAAAACACGCTTCTTTGAGGTTTTAAGCTCAGAACGTGAATCTGTGCATGTTTCTGGCCTGGGAACTGCTTCAGATCACTGTGGAAAGCATATATGGTATCGAATGGTCCTTTGTGCATGTATTGCCATTGGGAAGTGAATATAAGCTTCTGAAGTGAATATATCCACTTTTTAAAAAACTTTCGTTTTTTTTAGTTCTGTGTGTCAATAATGTTCATTCTGTGAGTAACAGTGGAAAAGTAACAGTCATGAGTGAATTGTCACGATATGACTGAATTGGAGTAAATTTGCTGCTATCTCCGCCAGGAAGCGAGCTAGAGCGCTGAAACTGTGGCTATACGCACTTTCATGAAAACACGCTTCTTTGAGGTTTTAAGCTCGGAACGTGAATCTGTGCATGTTTCTGGCCTGGGAACTGCTTCAGATCACTGTGGAAAGCATATATGGTATCGAATGGTCCTTTGTGCATGTATTGCCATTGGGAAGTGAATATAAGCTTCTGAAGTGAATATATCCACTTTTTAAAAAACTTTCGTTTTTTTTAGTTCTGTGTGTCAATAATGTTCATTCTGTGAGTAACAGTGGAAAAGTAACGGTCATGAGTGAATTGTCACGATATGACTGAATTGGAGTAAATTTGCTGCTATCTCCGCCAGGAAGCGAGCTAGAGCGATGAAACTGTGGCTATACGCACTTTCATGAAAACACGCTTCTTTGAGGTTTTAAGCTCGGAACGTGAATCTGTGCATGTTTCTGGCCTGGGAACTGCTTCAGATCACTGTGGAATGCATATATAGTATCAATTGGTGCAATGTGCTTGTCTTGTCATAGGGAAGTGAATATAAGCTTCTGAAGTGAAAATATCCACTTTTTAAAAAACTTTCTTTTTTTTTAGTTCTGTGTGTCAAAAAAGTTCATTCTGTGAGTAACAGTGTGAAAGTGACAAACATGAGTGAATTGTCACGATATGACTGAATTGGAGTAAATTTGCTGCTATCTCCGCCAGGAAGCGAGCTAGAGCGCTGAAACTATGATGATACGCACTTTCATGAAAACACGCTTCTTTGAGGTTTTAAGCTCGGAATGTGAATCTGTGCATGTTTCTGGCCTGGGAACTGCTTCAGATCACTGTGGAATGCATATATAGTATCAATTGGTGCAATGTGCTTGTCTTGTCAAAGGGAAGTGAATATAAGCTTCTGAAGTGAAAATATCCACTTTTTAAAAAACTTTCTTTTTTTTTTTAGTTCTGTGTGTCAAAAAAGTTCATTCTGTGAGTAACAGTGTGAAAGTGACAAACATGAGTGAATTGTCACGATATGACTGAATTGGAGTAAATTTGCTGCTATCTCCGCCAGGAAGCGAGCTAGAGCGCTGAAACTATGATGATACGCACTTTCATGAAAACACGCTTCTTTGAGGTTTTAAGCTCAGAACGTGAATCTGTGCATGTTTCTGGCCTGGGAACTGCTTCAGATCACTGTGGAAAGCATATATGGTATCGAATGGTCCTTTGTGCATGTATTGCCATTGGGAAGTGAATATAAGCTTCTGAAGTGAATATATCCACTTTTTAAAAAACTTTCGTTTTTTTTAGTTCTGTGTGTCAATAATGTTCATTCTGTGAGTAACAGTGGAAAAGTAACAGTCATGAGTGAATTGTCACGATATGACTGAATTGGAGTAAATTTGCTGCTATCTCCGCCAGGAAGCGAGCTAGAGCGCTGAAACTGTGGCTATACGCACTTTCATGAAAACACGCTTCTTTGAGGTTTTAAGCTCGGAACGTGAATCTGTGCATGTTTCTGGCCTGGGAACTGCTTCAGATCACTGTGGAAAGCATATATGGTATCGAATGGTCCTTTGTGCATGTATTGCCATTGGGAAGTGAATATAAGCTTCTGAAGTGAATATATCCACTTTTTAAAAAACTTTCGTTTTTTTTAGTTCAGTGTGTCAATAATGTTCATTCTGTGAGTAACAGTGGAAAAGTAACAGTCATGAGTGAATTGTCACGATATGACTGAATTGGAGTAAATTTGCTGCTATCTCCGCCAGGAAGCGAGCTAGAGCGATGAAACTGTGGCTATACGCACTTTCATGAAAACACGCTTCTTTGAGGTTTTAAGCTCGGAACGTGAATCTGTGCATGTTTCTGGCCTGGGAACTGCTTCAGATCACTGTGGAATGCATATATAGTATCAATTGGTGCAATGTGCTTGTCTTGTCATAGGGAAGTGAATATAAGCTTCTGAAGTGAAAATATCCACTTTTTAAAAAACTTTCTTTTTTTTTAGTTCTGTGTGTCAAAAAAGTTCATTCTGTGAGTAACAGTGTGAAAGTGACAAACATGAGTGAATTGTCACGATATGACTGAATTGGAGTAAATTTGCTGCTATCTCCGCCAGGAAGCGAGCTAGAGCGCTGAAACTATGATGATACGCACTTTCATGAAAACACGCTTCTTTGAGGTTTTAAGCTCGGAACGTGAATCTGTGCATGTTTCTGGCCTGGGAACTGCTTCAGATCACTGTGGAATGCATATATAGTATCAATTGGTGCAATGTGCTTGTCTTGTCAAAGGGAAGTGAATATAAGCTTCTGAAGTGAAAATATCCACTTTTTAAAAAACTTTCTTTTTTTTTTAGTTCTGTGTGTCAAAAAAGTTCATTCTGTGAGTAACAGTGTGAAAGTGACAAACATGAGTGAATTGTCACGATATGACTGAATTGGAGTAAATTTGCTGCTATCTCCGCCAGGAAGCGAGCTAGAGCGCTGAAACTATGATGATACGCACTTTCATGAAAACACGCTTCTTTGAGGTTTTAAGCTCAGAACGTGAATCTGTGCATGTTTCTGGCCTGGGAACTGCTTCAGATCACTGTGGAAAGCATATATGGTATCGAATGGTCCTTTGTGCATGTATTGCCATTGGGAAGTGAATATAAGCTTCTGAAGTGAATATATCCACTTTTTAAAAAACTTTCGTTTTTTTTAGTTCTGTGTGTCAATAATGTTCATTCTGTGAGTAACAGTGGAAAAGTAACAGTCATGAGTGAATTGTCACGATATGACTGAATTGGAGTAAATTTGCTGCCATACTGCCAGGAAGCGAGCTAGAGCGCTGAAACTGTGGCTATACGCACTTTCATGAAAACACGCTTCTTTGAGGTTTTAAGCTCGGAACGTGAATCTGTGCATGTTTCTGGCCTGGGAACTGCTTCAGATCACTGTGGAAAGCATATATGGTATCGAATGGTCCTTTGTGCATGTATTGCCATTGGGAAGTGAATATAAGCTTCTGAAGTGAATATATCCACTTTTTAAAAAACTTTCGTTTTTTTTAGTTCTGTGTGTCAATAATGTTCATTCTGTGAGTAACAGTGGAAAAGTAACAGTCATGAGTGAATTGTCACGATATGACTGAATTGGAGTAAATTTGCTGCTATCTCCGCCAGGAAGCGAGCTAGAGCGATGAAACTGTGGCTATACGCACTTTCATGAAAACACGCTTCTTTGAGGTTTTAAGCTCGGAACGTGAATCTGTGCATGTTTCTGGCCTGGGAACTGCTTCAGATCACTGTGGAATGCATATATAGTATCAATTGGTGCAATGTGCTTGTCTTGTCATAGGGAAGTGAATATAAGCTTCTGAAGTGAAAATATCCACTTTTTAAAAAACTTTCTTTTTTTTTAGTTCTGTGTGTCAAAAAAGTTCATTCTGTGAGTAACAGTGTGAAAGTGACAAACATGAGTGAATTGTCACGATATGACTGAATTGGAGTAAATTTGCTGCTATCTCCGCCAGGAAGCGAGCTAGAGCGCTGAAACTATGATGATACGCACTTTCATGAAAACACGCTTCTTTGAGGTTTTAAGCTCGGAACGTGAATCTGTGCATGTTTCTGGCCTGGGAACTGCTTCAGATCACTGTGGAATGCATATATAGTATCAATTGGTGCAATGTGCTTGTCTTGTCAAAGGGAAGTGAATATAAGCTTCTGAAGTGAAAATATCCACTTTTTAAAAAACTTTCTTTTTTTTTTAGTTCTGTGTGTCAAAAAAGTTCATTCTGTGAGTAACAGTGTGAAAGTGACAAACATGAGTGAATTGTCACGATATGACTGAATTGGAGTAAATTTGCTGCTATCTCCGCCAGGAAGCGAGCTAGAGCGCTGAAACTATGATGATACGCACTTTCATGAAAACACGCTTCTTTGAGGTTTTAAGCTCAGAACGTGAATCTGTGCATGTTTCTGGCCTGGGAACTGCTTCAGATCACTGTGGAAAGCATATATGGTATCGAATGGTCCTTTGTGCATGTATTGCCATTGGGAAGTGAATATAAGCTTCTGAAGTGAATATATCCACTTTTTAAAAAACTTTCGTTTTTTTTAGTTCTGTGTGTCAATAATGTTCATTCTGTGAGTAACAGTGGAAAAGTAACAGTCATGAGTGAATTGTCACGATATGACTGAATTGGAGTAAATTTGCTGCTATCTCCGCCAGGAAGCGAGCTAGAGCGCTGAAACTGTGGCTATACGCACTTTCATGAAAACACGCTTCTTTGAGGTTTTAAGCTCGGAACGTGAATCTGTGCATGTTTCTGGCCTGGGAACTGCTTCAGATCACTGTGGAAAGCATATATGGTATCGAATGGTCCTTTGTGCATGTATTGCCATTGGGAAGTGAATATAAGCTTCTGAAGTGAATATATCCACTTTTTAAAAAACTTTCGTTTTTTTTAGTTCTGTGTGTCAATAATGTTCATTCTGTGAGTAACAGTGGAAAAGTAACAGTCATGAGTGAATTGTCACGATATGACTGAATTGGAGTAAATTTGCTGCTATCTCCGCCAGGAAGCGAGCTAGAGCGATGAAACTGTGGCTATACGCACTTTCATGAAAACACGCTTCTTTGAGGTTTTAAGCTCGGAACGTGAATCTGTGCATGTTTCTGGCCTGGGAACTGCTTCAGATCACTGTGGAATGCATATATAGTATCAATTGGTGCAATGTGCTTGTCTTGTCATAGGGAAGTGAATATAAGCTTCTGAAGTGAAAATATCCACTTTTTAAAAAACTTTCTTTTTTTTTAGTTCTGTGTGTCAAAAAAGTTCATTCTGTGAGTAACAGTGTGAAAGTGACAAACATGAGTGAATTGTCACGATATGACTGAATTGGAGTAAATTTGCTGCTATCTCCGCCAGGAAGCGAGCTAGAGCGCTGAAACTATGATGATACGCACTTTCATGAAAACACGCTTCTTTGAGGTTTTAAGCTCGGAACGTGAATCTGTGCATGTTTCTGGCCTGGGAACTGCTTCAGATCACTGTGGAATGCATAAATAGTATCAATTGGTGCAATGTGCTTGTCTTGTCAAAGGGAAGTGAATATAAGCTTCTGAAGTGAAAATATCCACTTTTTAAAAAACTTTCTTTTTTTTTTAGTTCTGTGTGTCAAAAAAGTTCATTCTGTGAGTAACAGTGTGAAAGTGACAAACATGAGTGAATTGTCACGATATGACTGAATTGGAGTAAATTTGCTGCTATCTCCGCCAGGAAGCGAGCTAGAGCGCTGAAACTATGATGATACGCACTTTCATGAAAACACGCTTCTTTGAGGTTTTAAGCTCAGAACGTGAATCTGTGCATGTTTCTGGCCTGGGAACTGCTTCAGATCACTGTGGAAAGCATATATGGTATCGAATGGTCCTTTGTGCATGTATTGCCATTGGGAAGTGAATATAAGCTTCTGAAGTGAATATATCCACTTTTTAAAAAACTTTCGTTTTTTTTAGTTCTGTGTGTCAATAATGTTCATTCTGTGAGTAACAGTGGAAAAGTAACAGTCATGAGTGAATTGTCACGATATGACTGAATTGGAGTAAATTTGCTGCTATCTCCGCCAGGAAGCGAGCTAGAGCGCTGAAACTGTGGCTATACGCACTTTCATGAAAACACGCTTCTTTGAGGTTTTAAGCTCGGAACGTGAATCTGTGCATGTTTCTGGCCTGGGAACTGCTTCAGATCACTGTGGAAAGCATATATGGTATCGAATGGTCCTTTGTGCATGTATTGCCATTGGGAAGTGAATATAAGCTTCTGAAGTGAATATATCCACTTTTTAAAAAACTTTCGTTTTTTTTAGTTCTGTGTGTCAATAATGTTCATTCTGTGAGTAACAGTGGAAAAGTAACAGTCATGAGTGAATTGTCACGATATGACTGAATTGGAGTAAATTTGCTGCTATCTCCGCCAGGAAGCGAGCTAGAGCGCTGAAACTGTGGCTATACGCACTTTCATGAAAACACGCTTCTTTGAGGTTTTAAGCTCGGAACGTGAATCTGTGCATGTTTCTGGCCTGGGAACTGCTTCAGATCACTGTGGAAAGCATATATGGTATCGAATGGTCCTTTGTGCATGTATTGCCATTGGGAAGTGAATATAAGCTTCTGAAGTGAATATATCCACTTTTTAAAAAACTTTCGTTTTTTTTAGTTCTGTGTGTCAATAATGTTCATTCTGTGAGTAACAGTGGAAAAGTAACAGTCATGAGTGAATTGTCACGATATGACTGAATTGGAGTAAATTTGCTGCTATCTCCGCCAGGAAGCGAGCTAGAGCGATGAAACTGTGGCTATACGCACTTTCATGAAAACACGCTTCTTTGAGGTTTTAAGCTCGGAACGTGAATCTGTGCATGTTTCTGGCCTGGGAACTGCTTCAGATCACTGTGGAATGCATATATAGTATCAATTGGTGCAATGTGCTTGTCTTGTCATAGGGAAGTGAATATAAGCTTCTGAAGTGAAAATATCCACTTTTTAAAAAACTTTCTTTTTTTTTAGTTCTGTGTGTCAAAAAAGTTCATTCTGTGAGTAACAGTGTGAAAGTGACAAACATGAGTGAATTGTCACGATATGACTGAATTGGAGTAAATTTGCTGCTATCTCCGCCAGGAAGCGAGCTAGAGCGCTGAAACTGTGGCTATACGCACTTTCATGAAAACACGCTTCTTTGAGGTTTTAAGCTCGGAACGTGAATCTGTGCATGTTTCTGGCCTCGGAACTGCTTCAGATCACTGTGGAATGCATATATAGTATCAATTGGTGCAATGTGCTTGTCTTGTCATAGGGAAGTGAATATAAGCTTCTGAAGTGAAAATATCCACTTTTTAAAAAACTTTCTTTTTTTTTAATTCTGTGTGTCAAAAATGTTCATTCTGTGAGTAACAGTGTGAAAGTGACAAACATGAGTGAATTGTCACGATATGACTGAATTGGAGTAAATTTGCTGCTATCTCCGCCAGGAAGCGAGCTAGAGCGCTGTAACTGTGGCTATACGCACTTTCATGAAAACACGCTTCTTTGAAGTTTTAAGCTCAGAACGTGAATCTGTGCATGTTTCTGGCCTGGGAACTGCTTCAGATCACTGTGGAAAGCATATATGGTATCGAATGGTCCTTTGTGCATGTATTGCCATTGGGAAGTGAATATAAGCTTCTGAAGTGAATATATCCACTTTTTTAAAAAACTTTCTTTTTTTTTAGTTCTGTGTGTCAATAATGTTCATTCTGTGAGTAACAGTGGAAAAGTAACAGTCATGAGTGAATTGTCACGATATGACTGAATTGGAGTAAATTTGCCGCTATCTCCGCCAGGAAGCGAGCTAGAGCGCTGAAACTGTGGCTATACGCACTTTCATGAAAACACGCTTCTTTGAGGTTTTAAGCTCGGAACGTGAATCTGTGCATGTTTCTGGCCTGGGAACTGCTTCAGATCACTGTGGAATGCATATATAGTATCAATTGGTGCAATGTGCTTGTCTTGTCATAGGGAAGTGAATATAAGCTTCTGAAGTGAAAATATCCACTTTTTAAAAAACTTTCTTTTTTTTTAGTTCTGTGTGTCAAAAATGTTCATTCTGTGAGTAACAGTGTGAAAGTGACAAACATGAGTGAATTGTTAGATATGACTGAATTGGAGTAAATTTGCTGCTATCTCCGCCAGGAAGCGAGCTAGAGCGCTGTAACTGTGGCTATACGCACTTTCATGAAAACACGCTTCTTTGAGGTTTTAAGCTCAGAACGTGAATCTGTGCATGTTTCTGGCCTGGGAACTGCTTCAGATCACTGTGGAAAGCATATATGGTATCGAATGGTCCTTTGTGCATGTATTGCCATTGGGAAGTGAATATAAGCTTCTGAAGTGAATATATCCACTTTTTAAAAAACTTTCGTTTTTTTTAGTTCTGTGTGTCAATAATGTTCATTCTGTGAGTAACAGTGGAAAAGTAACAGTCATGAGTGAATTGTCACGATATGACTGAATTGGAGTAAATTTGCTGCTATCTCCGCCAGGAAGCGAGCTAGAGCGCTGAAACTGTGGCTATACGCACTTTCATGAAAACACGCTTCTTTGAGGTTTTAAGCTCGGAACGTGAATCTGTGCATGTTTCTGGCCTGGGAACTGCTTCAGATCACTGTGGAATGCATATATAGTATCAATTGGTGCAATGTGCTTGTCTTGTCATAGGGAAGTGAATATAAGCTTCTGAAGTGAAAATATCCACTTTTTAAAAAACTTTCTTTTTTTTTAGTTCTGTGTGTCAAAAATGTTCATTCTGTGAGTAACAGTGTGAAAGTGACAAACATGAGTGAATTGTCACGATATGACTGAATTGGAGTAAATTTGCTGCTATCTCCGCCAGGAAGCGAGCTAGAGCGCTGAAACTGTGGCTATACGCACTTTCATGAAAACACGCTAATTTGAGGTTTTAAGCTCAGAACGTGAATCTGTGCATGTTTCTGGCCTGGGAACTGCTTCAGATCACTGTGGAATGCATAAATAGTATCAATTGCTGCAATGTGCTTGTCTTGTCATAGGGAAGTGAATATAAGCTTCTGAAGTGAAAATATCCACTTTTTAAAAAACTTTCTTTTTTTTTAGTTCTGTGTGTCAAAAATGTTCATTCTGTGAGTAACAGTGTGAAAGTGACAAACATGAGTGAATAGTTAGATATGACTGAATTGGAGTAAATTTGCTGCTATCTCCGCCAGGAAGCGAGCTAAAGCGCTGTAACTGTGGCTACACGCACTTTCATGAAAACACGCTTCTTTGAGGTTTTAAGCTCAGAACGTGAATCTGTGCATGTTTCTGGCCTGGGAACTGCTTCAGATCACTGTGGAAAGCATATATGGTATCGAATGGTCCTTTGTGCATGTATTGCCATTGGGAAGTGAAAATAAGCTTCTGAAGTGAATATATCCACTTTTTAAAAAACTTTCTTTTTTTTTAGTTCTGTGTCAAAAAAGTTCATTCTGTGAGTAACAGTGGAAAAGTAACAGTCATGAGTGAATTGTCACGATATGACTGAATTGGAGTAAATTTGCTGCTATCTCCGCCAGGAAGCGAGCTAGAGCCCTGAAACTGTGGCTATACGCACTTTCATGAAAACACACTTCTTTGAGGTTTTAATCTCGGAACGTGAATCTGTGCATGCTTCTGGCCTGGGAACTGCTTCAGATCACTGTGGAATGCATATATGGTATCAATTGGTGCAATGTGCTTGTCTTGTCATAGGGAAGTGAATATAAGCTTCTGAAGTGAAAATATCCACTTTTTAAAAAACTTTCTTTTTTTTTTAGTTCTGTGTGTCAAAAATGTTCATTCTGTGAGTAACAGTGGAAAAAAAACAGGCATGAGTGAATTGTCACGATATGACTGATTTGGAGTAAATTTGATGCTATCTCCGCCAGGAAGCGAGCTAGAGCGCTGAAACTGTGGCTATACGCACTTTCATGAAAACACGCTAATTTGAGGTTTTAAGCTCAGAACGTGAATCTGTGCATGTTTCTGGCCTGGGAACTGCTTCAGATCACTGTGGAATGCATAAATAGTATCAATTGGTGCAATGTGCTTGTCTTGTCATAGGGAAGTGAATATAAGCTTCTGAAGTGAAAATATCCACTTTTTAAAAAACTTTCTTTTTTTTTAGTTCTGTGTGTCAAAAATGTTCATTCTGTGAGTAACAGTGTGAAAGTGACAAACATGAGTGAATAGTTAGATATGACTGAATTGGAGTAAATTTGCTGCTATCTCCGCCAGGAAGCGAGCTTAAGCGCTGTAACTGTGGCTACACGCACTTTCATGAAAACACGCTTCTTTGAGGTTTTAAGCTCAGAACGTGAATCTGTGCATGTTTCTGGCCTGGTAACTGCTTCAGATCACTGTGGAAAGCATATATGGTATCGAATGGTCCTTTGTGCATGTATTGCCATTGGGAAGTGAATATAAGCTTCTGAAGTGAATATATCCACTTTTTAAAAAACTTTCTTTTTTTTTAGTTCTGTGTCAAAAAAGTTCATTCTGTGAGTAACAGTGGAAAAGTAACAGTCATGAGTGAATTGTCACGATATGACTGAATTGGAGTAAATTTGCTGCTATCTCCGCCAGGAAGCGAGCTAGAGCCCTGAAACTGTGGCTATACGCACTTTCATGAAAACACACTTCTTTGAGGTTTTAATCTCGGAACGTGAATCTGTGCATGCTTCTGGCCTGGGAACTGCTTCAGATCACTGTGGAATGCATATATGGTATCAATTGGTGCAATGTGCTTGTCTTGTCATAGGGAAGTGAATATAAGCTTCTGAAGTGAAAATATCCACTTTTTAAAAAACTTTCTTTTTTTTTTAGTTCTGTGTGTCAAAAATGTTCATTCTGTGAGTAACAGTGGAAAAAAAACAGGCATGAGTGAATTGTCACGATATGACTGATTTGGAGTAAATTTGATGCTATCTCCGCCAGGAAGCGAGCGAGAGCGCTGAAACTGTGGCTATACGCACTTTCATGAAAACACGCTTCTTTGAAGTTTTAAGCTCAGAACGTGAATCTGTGCATGTTTCTGGCCTGGGAACTGCTTCAGATCAATGTGGAAAGCATATATGGTATCGAATGGTCCTTTGTGCATGTATTGCCATTGGGAAGTGAATATAAGCTTCTGAAGTGAATATATCCACTTTTTAAAAAACTTTCGTTTTTTTTAGTTCTGTGTGTCGATAATGTTCATTCTGTGAGTAACAGTGGAAAAGTAACAGTCATGAGTGAATTGTCACGATATGACTGAATTGGAGTAAATTTGCTGCTATCTCCGCCAGGAAGCGAGCTAGAGCGCTGTAACTGTGGCTATACGCACTTTCATGAAAACACGCTTCTTTGAAGTTTTAAGCTCAGAACGTGAATCTGTGCATGTTTCTGTCCTGGGAACTGCTTCAGATCACTGTGGAAAGCATATATGGTATCGAATGGTCCTTTGTGCATGTATTGCCATTGGGAAGTGAATATAAGCTTCTGAAGTGAATATATCCACTTTTTAAAAAACTTTCTTTTTTTTTAGTTCTGTGTGTCAATAATGTTCATTCTGTGAGTAACAGTGGAAAAGTAACAGTCATGAGTGAATTGTCACGATATGACTGAATTGGAGTAAATTTGCCGCTATCTCCGCCAGGAAGCGAGCTAGAGCGCTGAAACTGTGGCTATACGCACTTTCATGAAAACACGCTTCTTTGAGGTTTTAAGCTCGGAACGTGAATCTGTGCATGTTTCTGGCCTGGGAACTGCTTCAGATCACTGTGGAATGCATATATAGTATCAATTGGTGCAATGTGCTTGTCTTGTCATAGGGAAGTGAATATAAGCTTCTGAAGTGAAAATATCCACTTTTTAAAAAACTTTCTTTTTTTTTAGTTCTGTGTGTCAAAAATGTTCATTCTGTGAGTAACAGTGTGAAAGTGACAAACATGAGTGAATTGTCACGATATGACTGAATTGGAGTAAATTTGCTGCTATCTCCGCCAGGAAGCGAGCTAGAGCGCTGAAACTGTGGCTATACGCACTTTCATGAAAACACGCTAATTTGAGGTTTTAAGCTCAGAACGTGAATCTGTGCATGTTTCTGGCCTGGGAACTGCTTCAGATCACTGTGGAATGCATAAATAGTATCAATTGGTGCAATGTGCTTGTCTTGTCATAGGGAAGTGAATATAAGCTTCTGAAGTGAAAATATCCACTTTTTAAAAAACTTTCTTTTTTTTTAGTTCTGTGTGTCAAAAATGTTCATTCTGTGAGTAACAGTGTGAAAGTGACAAACATGAGTGAATAGTTAGATATGACTGAATTGGAGTAAATTTGCTGCTATCTCCGCCAGGAAGCGAGCTAAAGCGCTGTAACTGTGGCTACACGCACTTTCATGAAAACACGCTTCTTTGAGGTTTTAAGCTCAGAACGTGAATCTGTGCATGTTTCTGGCCTGGGAACTGCTTCAGATCACTGTGGAAAGCATATATGGTATCGAATGGTCCTTTGTGCATGTATTGCCATTGGGAAGTGAATATAAGCTTCTGAAGTGAATATATCCACTTTTTAAAAAACTTTCTTTTTTTTTAGTTCTGTGTCAAAAAAGTTCATTCTGTGAGTAACAGTGGAAAAGTAACAGTCATGAGTGAATTGTCACGATATGACTGAATTGGAGTAAATTTGCTGCTATCTCCGCCAGGAAGCGAGCTAGAGCCCTGAAACTGTGGCTATACGCACTTTCATGAAAACACACTTCTTTGAGGTTTTAATCTCGGAACGTGAATCTGTGCATGCTTCTGGCCTGGGAACTGCTTCAGATCACTGTGGAATGCATATATGGTATCAATTGGTGCAATGTGCTTGTCTTGTCATAGGGAAGTGAATATAAGCTTCTGAAGTGAAAATATCCACTTTTTAAAAAACTTTCTTTTTTTTTTAGTTCTGTGTGTCAAAAATGTTCATTCTGTGAGTAACAGTGGAAAAAAAACAGGCATGAGTGAATTGTCACGATATGACTGATTTGGAGTAAATTTGATGCTATCTCCGCCAGGAAGCGAGCTAGAGCGCTGAAACTGTGGCTATACGCACTTTCATGAAAACACGCTAATTTGAGGTTTTAAGCTCAGAACGTGAATCTGTGCATGTTTCTGGCCTGGGAACTGCTTCAGATCACTGTGGAATGCATAAATAGTATCAATTGGTGCAATGTGCTTGTCTTGTCATAGGGAAGTGAATATAAGCTTCTGAAGTGAAAATATCCACTTTTTAAAAAACTTTCTTTTTTTTTAGTTCTGTGTGTCAAAAATGTTCATTCTGTGAGTAACAGTGTGAAAGTGACAAACATGAGTGAATAGTTAGATATGACTGAATTGGAGTAAATTTGCTGCTATCTCCGCCAGGAAGCGAGCTAAAGCGCTGTAACTGTGGCTACACGCACTTTCATGAAAACACGCTTCTTTGAGGTTTTAAGCTCAGAACGTGAATCTGTGCATGTTTCTGGCCTGGGAACTGCTTCAGATCACTGTGGAAAGCATATATGGTATCGAATGGTCCTTTGTGCATGTATTGCCATTGGGAAGTGAATATAAGCTTCTGAAGTGAATATATCCACTTTTTAAAAAACTTTCTTTTTTTTTAGTTCTGTGTCAAAAAAGTTCATTCTGTGAGAAACAGTGGAAAAGTAACAGTCATGAGTGAATTGTCACGATATGACTGAATTGGAGTAAATTTGCTGCTATCTCCGCCAGGAAGCGAGCTAGAGCCCTGAAACTGTGGCTATACGCACTTTCATGAAAACACACTTCTTTGAGGTTTTAATCTCGGAACGTGAATCTGTGCATGCTTCTGGCCTGGGAACTGCTTCAGATCACTGTGGAATGCATATATGGTATCAATTGGTGCAATGTGCTTGTCTTGTCATAGGGAAGTGAATATAAGCTTCTGAAGTGAAAATATCCACTTTTTAAAAAACTTTCTTTTTTTTTTAGTTCTGTGTGTCAAAAATGTTCATTCTGTGAGTAACAGTGGAAAAAAAACAGGCATGAGTGAATTGTCACGATATGACTGATTTGGAGTAAATTTGATGCTATCTCCGCCAGGAAGCGAGCGAGAGCGCTGAAACTGTGGCTATACGCACTTTCATGAAAACACGCTTCTTTGAGGTTTTAAGCTCGGAACGTGAATCTGTGCATGTTTCTGGCCTGGGAACTGCTTCAGATCACTGTGGAATGCATATATAGTATCAATTGGTGCAATGTGCTTGTCTTGTCATAGGGAAGTGAATTTAAGCTTCTGAAGTGAAAATATCCACTTTTTAAAAAACTTTCTTTTTTTTTAGTTCTGTGTGTCAAAAATGTTCATTCTGTGAGTAACAGTGTGAAAGTGACAAACATGAGTGAATTGTCACGATATGACTGAATTGGAGTAAATTTGCTGCTATCTCCGCCAGGAAGCGAGCTAGAGCGCTGTAACTGTGGCTATACGCACTTTCATGAAAACACGCTTCTTTGAGGTTTTAAGCTCAGAACGTGAATCTGTGCATGTTTCTGGCCTGGGAACTGCTTCAGATCACTGTGGAATGCATATATGGTATCGAATGGTCCTTTGTGCATGTATTGCCATTGGGAAGTGAATATAAGCTTCTGAAGTGAATATATCCACTTTTTAAAAAACTTTCTTTTTTTTTTAGTTCTGTGTATCAATAATGTTCATTCTCTGAGTAACAGTGGAAAAGTAACAGTCATGAGTGAATTGTCACGATATGACTGCATTGGAGTAAATTTGCTGCTATCTCCGCCAGGAAGCGAGCTAGAGCGCTGAAACTGTGGCTATACGCACTTTCACGAAAACACGCTTCTTTGAGGTTTTAAGCTCGGAACGTGAATCTGTGCATGTTTCTGGCCTGGGAACTGCTTCAGATCACTGTGGAATGCATATATAGTATCAATTGGTGCAATGTGCTTGTCTTGTCATAGGGAAGTGAATATAAGCTTCTGAAGTGAAAATATCCACTTTTTAAAAAACTTTCTTTTTTTTAGTTCTGTGTGTCAAAAATCTTCATTCTGTGAGTAACAGTGTGAAAGTGACAAACATGAGTGAATTGTCACGATATGACTGAATTGGAGTAAATTTGCTGCTATCTCCGCCAGGAAGCGAGCTAGAGCGCTGTAACTGTGGCTATACGCACTTTCATGAAAACACGCTTCTTTGAGGTTTTAAGCTCAGAACGTGAATCTGTGCATGTTTCTGGCTTGGGAACTGCTTCAGATTACTGTGGAATGCATATATGGTATCAATTGGTGCAATGTGCTTGTCTTGTCATAGGGAAGTGAAGATAAACTTCTGAAGTGAAAATATCCACTTTTTAAAAAACTTTCTTTTTTTTAAGTTCTGTGTGTCAAAAATGTTCATTCTGTGAGTAACAGTGGAAAAAAAACAGGCATGAGTGAATTGTCACGATATGACTGAATTGGAGTAAATTTGCTGCTATCTCCGCCAGGAAGCGAGCTAGAGCGCTGAAACTGTGGCTATACGCACTTTCACGAAAACACGCTTCTTTGAGGTTTTAAGCTCAGAACGTGAATCTGTGCATGTTTCTGGCTTGGGAACTGCTTCAGATTACTGTGGAATGCATATATGGTATCAATTGGTGCAATGTGCTTGTCTTGTCATAGGGAAGTGAAGATAAACTTCTGAAGTGAAAATATCCACTTTTTAAAAAACTTTCTTTTTTTTAGTTCTGTGTGTCAAAAAAGTTCATTCTGTGAGTAACAGTGTGAAAGTGACAAACATGAGTGAATTGTCACGATATGACTGAATTGGAGTAAATTTGCTGCTATCTCCGCCAGGAAGCGAGCTAGAGCGCTGAAACTATGATGATACGCACTTTCATGAAAACACGCTTCTTTGAGGTTTTAAGCTCGGAACGTGAATCTGTGCATGTTTCTGGCCTGGGAACTGCTTCAGATCACTGTGGAATGCATATATGGTATCGAATGGTCCTTTGTGCATGTATTGCCATTGGGAAGTGAATATAAGCTTCTGAAGTGAATATATCCACTTTTTAAAAAACTTTCGTTTTTTTTAGTTCTGTGTGTCAATAATGTTCATTCTGTGAGTAACAGTGGAAAAGTAACAGTCATGAGTGAATTGTCACGATATGACTGAATTGGAGTAAATTTGCTGCTATCTCCGCCAGGAAGCGAGCTAGAGCGCTGAAACTGTGGCTATACGCACTTTCATGAAAACACGCTTCTTTGAGGTTTTAAGCTCGGAACGTGAATCTGTGCATGTTTCTGGCCTGGGAACTGCTTCAGATCACTGTGGAAAGCATATATGGTATCGAATGGTCCTTTGTGCATGTATTGCCATTGGGAAGTGAATATAAGCTTCTGAAGTGAATATATCCACTTTTTAAAAAACTTTCGTTTTTTTTAGTTCTGTGTGTCAATAATGTTCATTCTGTGAGTAACAGTGGAAAAGTAACAGTCATGAGTGAATTGTCACGATATGACTGAATTGGAGTAAATTTGCTGCTATCTCCGCCAGGAAGCGAGCTAGAGCGATGAAACTGTGGCTATACGCACTTTCATGAAAACACGCTTCTTTGAGGTTTTAAGCTCGGAACGTGAATCTGTGCATGTTTCTGGCCTGGGAACTGCTTCAGATCACTGTGGAATGCATATATAGTATCAATTGGTGCAATGTGCTTGTCTTGTCATAGGGAAGTGAATATAAGCTTCTGAAGTGAAAATATCCACTTTTTAAAAAACTTTCTTTTTTTTTAGTTCTGTGTGTCAAAAAAGTTCATTCTGTGAGTAACAGTGTGAAAGTGACAAACATGAGTGAATTGTCACGATATGACTGAATTGGAGTAAATTTGCTGCTATCTCCGCCAGGAAGCGAGCTAGAGCGCTGAAACTGTGGCTATACGCACTTTCATGAAAACACGCTTCTTTGAGGTTTTAAGCTCGGAACGTGAATCTGTGCATGTTTCTGGCCTGGGAACTGCTTCAGATCACTGTGGAATGCATATATAGTATCAATTGGTGCAATGTGCTTGTCTTGTCATAGGGAAGTGAATATAAGCTTCTGAAGTGAAAATATCCACTTTTTAAAAAACTTTCTTTTTTTTTAATTCTGTGTGTCAAAAATGTTCATTCTGTGAGTAACAGTGTGAAAGTGACAAACATGAGTGAATTGTCACGATATGACTGAATTGGAGTAAATTTGCTGCTATCTCCGCCAGGAAGCGAGCTAGAGCGCTGTAACTGTGGCTATACGCACTTTCATGAAAACACGCTTCTTTGAAGTTTTAAGCTCAGAACGTGAATCTGTGCATGTTTCTGGCCTGGGAACTGCTTCAGATCACTGTGGAAAGCATATATGGTATCGAATGGTCCTTTGTGCATGTATTGCCATTGGGAAGTGAATATAAGCTTCTGAAGTGAATATATCCACTTTTTTAAAAAACTTTCTTTTTTTTTAGTTCTGTGTGTCAATAATGTTCATTCTGTGAGTAACAGTGGAAAAGTAACAGTCATGAGTGAATTGTCACGATATGACTGAATTGGAGTAAATTTGCCGCTATCTCCGCCAGGAAGCGAGCTAGAGCGCTGAAACTGTGGCTATACGCACTTTCATGAAAACACGCTTCTTTGAGGTTTTAAGCTCGGAACGTGAATCTGTGCATGTTTCTGGCCTGGGAACTGCTTCAGATCACTGTGGAATGCATATATAGTATCAATTGGTGCAATGTGCTTGTCTTGTCATAGGGAAGTGAATATAAGCTTCTGAAGTGAAAATATCCACTTTTTAAAAAACTTTCTTTTTTTTTAGTTCTGTGTGTCAAAAATGTTCATTCTGTGAGTAACAGTGTGAAAGTGACAAACATGAGTGAATTGTTAGATATGACTGAATTGGAGTAAATTTGCTGCTATCTCCGCCAGGAAGCGAGCTAGAGCGCTGTAACTGTGGCTATACGCACTTTCATGAAAACACGCTTCTTTGAGGTTTTAAGCTCAGAACGTGAATCTGTGCATGTTTCTGGCCTGGGAACTGCTTCAGATCACTGTGGAAAGCATATATGGTATCGAATGGTCCTTTGTGCATGTATTGCCATTGGGAAGTGAATATAAGCTTCTGAAGTGAATATATCCACTTTTTAAAAAACTTTCGTTTTTTTTAGTTCTGTGTGTCAATAATGTTCATTCTGTGAGTAACAGTGGAAAAGTAACAGTCATGAGTGAATTGTCACGATATGACTGAATTGGAGTAAATTTGCTGCTATCTCCGCCAGGAAGCGAGCTAGAGCGCTGAAACTGTGGCTATACGCACTTTCATGAAAACACGCTTCTTTGAGGTTTTAAGCTCGGAACGTGAATCTGTGCATGTTTCTGGCCTGGGAACTGCTTCAGATCACTGTGGAATGCATATATAGTATCAATTGGTGCAATGTGCTTGTCTTGTCATAGGGAAGTGAATATAAGCTTCTGAAGTGAAAATATCCACTTTTTAAAAAACTTTCTTTTTTTTTAGTTCTGTGTGTCAAAAATGTTCATTCTGTGAGTAACAGTGTGAAAGTGACAAACATGAGTGAATTGTCACGATATGACTGAATTGGAGTAAATTTGCTGCTATCTCCGCCAGGAAGCGAGCTAGAGCGCTGAAACTGTGGCTATACGCACTTTCATGAAAACACGCTAATTTGAGGTTTTAAGCTCAGAACGTGAATCTGTGCATGTTTCTGGCCTGGGAACTGCTTCAGATCACTGTGGAATGCATAAATAGTATCAATTGGTGCAATGTGCTTGTCTTGTCATAGGGAAGTGAATATAAGCTTCTGAAGTGAAAATATCCACTTTTTAAAAAACTTTCTTTTTTTTTAGTTCTGTGTGTCAAAAATGTTCATTCTGTGAGTAACAGTGTGAAAGTGACAAACATGAGTGAATAGTTAGATATGACTGAATTGGAGTAAATTTGCTGCTATCTCCGCCAGGAAGCGAGCTAAAGCGCTGTAACTGTGGCTACACGCACTTTCATGAAAACACGCTTCTTTGAGGTTTTAAGCTCAGAACGTGAATCTGTGCATGTTTCTGGCCTGGGAACTGCTTCAGATCACTGTGGAAAGCATATATGGTATCGAATGGTCCTTTGTGCATGTATTGCCATTGGGAAGTGAATATAAGCTTCTGAAGTGAATATATCCACTTTTTAAAAAACTTTCTTTTTTTTTAGTTCTGTGTCAAAAAAGTTCATTCTGTGAGTAACAGTGGAAAAGTAACAGTCATGAGTGAATTGTCACGATATGACTGAATTGGAGTAAATTTGCTGCTATCTCCGCCAGGAAGCGAGCTAGAGCCCTGAAACTGTGGCTATACGCACTTTCATGAAAACACACTTCTTTGAGGTTTTAATCTCGGAACGTGAATCTGTGCATGCTTCTGGCCTGGGAACTGCTTCAGATCACTGTGGAATGCATATATGGTATCAATTGGTGCAATGTGCTTGTCTTGTCATAGGGAAGTGAATATAAGCTTCTGAAGTGAAAATATCCACTTTTTAAAAAACTTTCTTTTTTTTTTAGTTCTGTGTGTCAAAAATGTTCATTCTGTGAGTAACAGTGGAAAAAAAACAGGCATGAGTGAATTGTCACGATATGACTGATTTGGAGTAAATTTGATGCTATCTCCGCCAGGAAGCGAGCTAGAGCGCTGAAACTGTGGCTATACGCACTTTCATGAAAACACGCTAATTTGAGGTTTTAAGCTCAGAACGTGAATCTGTGCATGTTTCTGGCCTGGGAACTGCTTCAGATCACTGTGGAATGCATAAATAGTATCAATTGGTGCAATGTGCTTGTCTTGTCATAGGGAAGTGAATATAAGCTTCTGAAGTGAAAATATCCACTTTTTAAAAAACTTTCTTTTTTTTTAGTTCTGTGTGTCAAAAATGTTCATTCTGTGAGTAACAGTGTGAAAGTGACAAACATGAGTGAATAGTTAGATATGACTGAATTGGAGTAAATTTGCTGCTATCTCCGCCAGGAAGCGAGCTTAAGCGCTGTAACTGTGGCTACACGCACTTTCATGAAAACACGCTTCTTTGAGGTTTTAAGCTCAGAACGTGAATCTGTGCATGTTTCTGGCCTGGTAACTGCTTCAGATCACTGTGGAAAGCATATATGGTATCGAATGGTCCTTTGTGCATGTATTGCCATTGGGAAGTGAATATAAGCTTCTGAAGTGAATATATCCACTTTTTAAAAAACTTTCTTTTTTTTTAGTTCTGTGTCAAAAAAGTTCATTCTGTGAGTAACAGTGGAAAAGTAACAGTCATGAGTGAATTGTCACGATATGACTGAATTGGAGTAAATTTGCTGCTATCTCCGCCAGGAAGCGAGCTAGAGCCCTGAAACTGTGGCTATACGCACTTTCATGAAAACACACTTCTTTGAGGTTTTAATCTCGGAACGTGAATCTGTGCATGCTTCTGGCCTGGGAACTGCTTCAGATCACTGTGGAATGCATATATGGTATCAATTGGTGCAATGTGCTTGTCTTGTCATAGGGAAGTGAATATAAGCTTCTGAAGTGAAAATATCCACTTTTTAAAAAACTTTCTTTTTTTTTTAGTTCTGTGTGTCAAAAATGTTCATTCTGTGAGTAACAGTGGAAAAAAAACAGGCATGAGTGAATTGTCACGATATGACTGATTTGGAGTAAATTTGATGCTATCTCCGCCAGGAAGCGAGCGAGAGCGCTGAAACTGTGGCTATACGCACTTTCATGAAAACACGCTTCTTTGAAGTTTTAAGCTCAGAACGTGAATCTGTGCATGTTTCTGGCCTGGGAACTGCTTCAGATCAATGTGGAAAGCATATATGGTATCGAATGGTCCTTTGTGCATGTATTGCCATTGGGAAGTGAATATAAGCTTCTGAAGTGAATATATCCACTTTTTAAAAAACTTTCGTTTTTTTTAGTTCTGTGTGTCGATAATGTTCATTCTGTGAGTAACAGTGGAAAAGTAACAGTCATGAGTGAATTGTCACGATATGACTGAATTGGAGTAAATTTGCTGCTATCTCCGCCAGGAAGCGAGCTAGAGCGCTGTAACTGTGGCTATACGCACTTTCATGAAAACACGCTTCTTTGAAGTTTTAAGCTCAGAACGTGAATCTGTGCATGTTTCTGGCCTGGGAACTGCTTCAGATCACTGTGGAAAGCATATATGGTATCGAATGGTCCTTTGTGCATGTATTGCCATTGGGAAGTGAATATAAGCTTCTGAAGTGAATATATCCACTTTTTAAAAAACTTTCTTTTTTTTTAGTTCTGTGTGTCAATAATGTTCATTCTGTGAGTAACAGTGGAAAAGTAACAGTCATGAGTGAATTGTCACGATATGACTGAATTGGAGTAAATTTGCCGCTATCTCCGCCAGGAAGCGAGCTAGAGCGCTGAAACTGTGGCTATACGCACTTTCATGAAAACACGCTTCTTTGAGGTTTTAAGCTCGGAACGTGAATCTGTGCATGTTTCTGGCCTGGGAACTGCTTCAGATCACTGTGGAATGCATATATAGTATCAATTGGTGCAATGTGCTTGTCTTGTCATAGGGAAGTGAATATAAGCTTCTGAAGTGAAAATATCCACTTTTTAAAAAACTTTCTTTTTTTTTAGTTCTGTGTGTCAAAAATGTTCATTCTGTGAGTAACAGTGTGAAAGTGACAAACATGAGTGAATTGTCACGATATGACTGAATTGGAGTAAATTTGCTGCTATCTCCGCCAGGAAGCGAGCTAGAGCGCTGAAACTGTGGCTATACGCACTTTCATGAAAACACGCTAATTTGAGGTTTTAAGCTCAGAACGTGAATCTGTGCATGTTTCTGGCCTGGGAACTGCTTCAGATCACTGTGGAATGCATAAATAGTATCAATTGGTGCAATGTGCTTGTCTTGTCATAGGGAAGTGAATATAAGCTTCTGAAGTGAAAATATCCACTTTTTAAAAAACTTTCTTTTTTTTTAGTTCTGTGTGTCAAAAATGTTCATTCTGTGAGTAACAGTGTGAAAGTGACAAACATGAGTGAATAGTTAGATATGACTGAATTGGAGTAAATTTGCTGCTATCTCCGCCAGGAAGCGAGCTAAAGCGCTGTAACTGTGGCTACACGCACTTTCATGAAAACACGCTTCTTTGAGGTTTTAAGCTCAGAACGTGAATCTGTGCATGTTTCTGGCCTGGGAACTGCTTCAGATCACTGTGGAAAGCATATATGGTATCGAATGGTCCTTTGTGCATGTATTGCCATTGGGAAGTGAATATAAGCTTCTGAAGTGAATATATCCACTTTTTAAAAAACTTTCTTTTTTTTTAGTTCTGTGTCAAAAAAGTTCATTCTGTGAGTAACAGTGGAAAAGTAACAGTCATGAGTGAATTGTCACGATATGACTGAATTGGAGTAAATTTGCTGCTATCTCCGCCAGGAAGCGAGCTAGAGCCCTGAAACTGTGGCTATACGCACTTTCATGAAAACACACTTCTTTGAGGTTTTAATCTCGGAACGTGAATCTGTGCATGCTTCTGGCCTGGGAACTGCTTCAGATCACTGTGGAATGCATATATGGTATCAATTGGTGCAATGTGCTTGTCTTGTCATAGGGAAGTGAATATAAGCTTCTGAAGTGAAAATATCCACTTTTTAAAAAACTTTCTTTTTTTTTTAGTTCTGTGTGTCAAAAATGTTCATTCTGTGAGTAACAGTGGAAAAAAAACAGGCATGAGTGAATTGTCACGATATGACTGATTTGGAGTAAATTTGATGCTATCTCCGCCAGGAAGCGAGCTAGAGCGCTGAAACTGTGGCTATACGCACTTTCATGAAAACACGCTAATTTGAGGTTTTAAGCTCAGAACGTGAATCTGTGCATGTTTCTGGCCTGGGAACTGCTTCAGATCACTGTGGAATGCATAAATAGTATCAATTGGTGCAATGTGCTTGTCTTGTCATAGGGAAGTGAATATAAGCTTCTGAAGTGAAAATATCCACTTTTTAAAAAACTTTCTTTTTTTTTAGTTCTGTGTGTCAAAAATGTTCATTCTGTGAGTAACAGTGTGAAAGTGACAAACATGAGTGAATAGTTAGATATGACTGAATTGGAGTAAATTTGCTGCTATCTCCGCCAGGAAGCGAGCTAAAGCGCTGTAACTGTGGCTACACGCACTTTCATGAAAACACGCTTCTTTGAGGTTTTAAGCTCAGAACGTGAATCTGTGCATGTTTCTGGCCTGGGAACTGCTTCAGATCACTGTGGAAAGCATATATGGTATCGAATGGTCCTTTGTGCATGTATTGCCATTGGGAAGTGAATATAAGCTTCTGAAGTGAATATATCCACTTTTTAAAAAACTTTCTTTTTTTTTAGTTCTGTGTCAAAAAAGTTCATTCTGTGAGAAACAGTGGAAAAGTAACAGTCATGAGTGAATTGTCACGATATGACTGAATTGGAGTAAATTTGCTGCTATCTCCGCCAGGAAGCGAGCTAGAGCCCTGAAACTGTGGCTATACGCACTTTCATGAAAACACACTTCTTTGAGGTTTTAATCTCGGAACGTGAATCTGTGCATGCTTCTGGCCTGGGAACTGCTTCAGATCACTGTGGAATGCATATATGGTATCAATTGGTGCAATGTGCTTGTCTTGTCATAGGGAAGTGAATATAAGCTTCTGAAGTGAAAATATCCACTTTTTAAAAAACTTTCTTTTTTTTTTAGTTCTGTGTGTCAAAAATGTTCATTCTGTGAGTAACAGTGGAAAAAAAACAGGCATGAGTGAATTGTCACGATATGACTGATTTGGAGTAAATTTGATGCTATCTCCGCCAGGAAGCGAGCGAGAGCGCTGAAACTGTGGCTATACGCACTTTCATGAAAACACGCTTCTTTGAGGTTTTAAGCTCGGAACGTGAATCTGTGCATGTTTCTGGCCTGGGAACTGCTTCAGATCACTGTGGAATGCATATATAGTATCAATTGGTGCAATGTGCTTGTCTTGTCATAGGGAAGTGAATTTAAGCTTCTGAAGTGAAAATATCCACTTTTTAAAAAACTTTCTTTTTTTTTAGTTCTGTGTGTCAAAAATGTTCATTCTGTGAGTAACAGTGTGAAAGTGACAAACATGAGTGAATTGTCACGATATGACTGAATTGGAGTAAATTTGCTGCTATCTCCGCCAGGAAGCGAGCTAGAGCGCTGTAACTGTGGCTATACGCACTTTCATGAAAACACGCTTCTTTGAGGTTTTAAGCTCAGAACGTGAATCTGTGCATGTTTCTGGCCTGGGAACTGCTTCAGATCACTGTGGAATGCATATATGGTATCGAATGGTCCTTTGTGCATGTATTGCCATTGGGAAGTGAATATAAGCTTCTGAAGTGAATATATCCACTTTTTAAAAAACTTTCTTTTTTTTTTAGTTCTGTGTATCAATAATGTTCATTCTCTGAGTAACAGTGGAAAAGTAACAGTCATGAGTGAATTGTCACGATATGACTGCATTGGAGTAAATTTGCTGCTATCTCCGCCAGGAAGCGAGCTAGAGCGCTGAAACTGTGGCTATACGCACTTTCACGAAAACACGCTTCTTTGAGGTTTTAAGCTCGGAACGTGAATCTGTGCATGTTTCTGGCCTGGGAACTGCTTCAGATCACTGTGGAATGCATATATAGTATCAATTGGTGCAATGTGCTTGTCTTGTCATAGGGAAGTGAATATAAGCTTCTGAAGTGAAAATATCCACTTTTTAAAAAACTTTCTTTTTTTTAGTTCTGTGTGTCAAAAATCTTCATTCTGTGAGTAACAGTGTGAAAGTGACAAACATGAGTGAATTGTCACGATATGACTGAATTGGAGTAAATTTGCTGCTATCTCCGCCAGGAAGCGAGCTAGAGCGCTGTAACTGTGGCTATACGCACTTTCATGAAAACACGCTTCTTTGAGGTTTTAAGCTCAGAACGTGAATCTGTGCATGTTTCTGGCTTGGGAACTGCTTCAGATTACTGTGGAATGCATATATGGTATCAATTGGTGCAATGTGCTTGTCTTGTCATAGGGAAGTGAAGATAAACTTCTGAAGTGAAAATATCCACTTTTTAAAAAACTTTCTTTTTTTTAAGTTCTGTGTGTCAAAAATGTTCATTCTGTGAGTAACAGTGGAAAAAAAACAGGCATGAGTGAATTGTCACGATATGACTGAATTGGAGTAAATTTGCTGCTATCTCCGCCAGGAAGCGAGCTAGAGCGCTGAAACTGTGGCTATACGCACTTTCACGAAAACACGCTTCTTTGAGGTTTTAAGCTCGGAACGTGAATCTGTGCATGTTTCTGGCCTGGGAACTGCTTCAGATCACTGTGGAATGCATATATAGTATCAATTGGTGCAATGTGCTTGTCTTGTCATAGGGAAGTGAATATAAGCTTCTGAAGTGAAAATATCCACTTTTTAAAAAACTTTCTTTTTTTTAGTTCTGTGTGTCAAAAATGTTCATTCTGTGAGTAACAGTGTGAAAGTGACAAACATGAGTGAATTGTCACGATATGACTGAATTGGAGTAAATTTGCTGCTATCTCCGCCAGGAAGCGAGCTAGAGCGCTGTAACTGTGGCTATACCCACTTTCATTAAAACACGCTTCTTTGAGGTTTTAAGCTCAGAACGTGAATCTGTGCATGTTTCTGGCCTGGGAACTGCTTCAGATCACTGTGGAATGCATATATGGTATCGAATGGTCCTTTGTGCATGTATTGCCATTGGGAAGTGAATATAAGCTTCTGAAGTGAATATATCCACTTTTTAAAAAACTTTCTTTTTTTTTTAGTTCTGTGTATCAATAATGTTCATTCTGTGAGTAACAGTGGAAAAGTAACAGTCATGAGTGAATTGTCACGATATGACTGAATTGGAGTAAATTTGCTGCTATCTCCGCCAGGAAGCGAGCTAGAGCGCTGAAACTGTGGCTATACGCACTTTCACGAAAACACGCTTCTTTGAGGTTTTAAGCTCGGAACGTGAATCTGTGCATGTTTCTGGCCTGGGAACTGCTTCAGATCACTGTGGAATGCATATATAGTATCAATTGGTGCATTGTGCTTGTCTTGTCATAGGGAAGTGAATATAAGCTTCTGAAGTGAAAATATCCACTTTTTAAAAAACTTTCTTTTTTTTTAGTTCTGTGTGTCAAAAATGTTCATTCTGTGAGTAACAGTGTGAAAGTGACAAACATGAGTGAATTGTCACGATATGACTGAATTGGAGTAAATTTGCTGCTATCTCCGCCAGGAAGCGAGCTAGAGCGCTGAAACTGTGGCTATACGCACTTTCATGAAAACACGCTAATTTGAGGTTTTAAGCTCAGAACGTGAATCTGTGCATGTTTCTGGCCTGGGAACTGCTTCAGATCACTGTGGAATGCATAAATAGTATCAATTGGTGCAATGTGCTTGTCTTGTCATAGGGAAGTGAATATAAGCTTCTGAAGTGAAAATATCCACTTTTTAAAAAACTTTCTTTTTTTTTAGTTCTGTGTGTCAAAAATGTTCATTCTGTGAGTAACAGTGTGAAAGTGACAAACATGAGTGAATAGTTAGATATGACTGAATTGGAGTAAATTTGCTGCTATCTCCGCCAGGAAGCGAGCTAAAGCGCTGTAACTGTGGCTACACGCACTTTCATGAAAACACGCTTCTTTGAGGTTTTAAGCTCAGAACGTGAATCTGTGCATGTTTCTGGCCTGGGAACTGCTTCAGATCACTGTGGAAAGCATATATGGTATCGAATGGTCCTTTGTGCATGTATTGCCATTGGGAAGTGAATATAAGCTTCTGAAGTGAATATATCCACTTTTTAAAAAACTTTCCTTTTTTTTAGTTCTGTGTCAAAAAAGTTCATTCTGTGAGTAACAGTGGAAAAGTAACAGTCATGAGTGAATTGTCACGATATGACTGAATTGGAGTAAATTTGCTGCTATCTCCGCCAGGAAGCGAGCTAGAGCCCTGAAACTGTGGCTATACGCACTTTCATGAAAACACACTTCTTTGAGGTTTTAATCTCGGAACGTGAATCTGTGCATGCTTCTGGCCTGGGAACTGCTTCAGATCACTGTGGAATGCATATATGGTATCAATTGGTGCAATGTGCTTGTCTTGTCATAGGGAAGTGAATATAAGCTTCTGAAGTGAAAATATCCACTTTTTAAAAAACTTTCTTTTTTTTTTAGTTCTGTGTGTCAAAAATGTTCATTCTGTGAGTAACAGTGGAAAAAAAACAGGCATGAGTGAATTGTCACGATATGACTGATTTGGAGTAAATTTGATGCTATCTCCGCCAGGAAGCGAGCTAGAGCGCTGAAACTGTGGCTATACGCACTTTCATGAAAACACGCTAATTTGAGGTTTTAAGCTCAGAACGTGAATCTGTGCATGTTTCTGGCCTGGGAACTGCTTCAGATCACTGTGGAATGCATAAATAGTATCAATTGGTGCAATGTGCTTGTCTTGTCATAGGGAAGTGAATATAAGCTTCTGAAGTGAAAATATCAACTTTTTAAAAAACTTTCTTTTTTTTTAGTTCTGTGTGTCAAAAATGTTCATTCTGTGAGTAACAGTGTGAAAGTGACAAACATGAGTGAATAGTTAGATATGACTGAATTGGAGTAAATTTGCTGCTATCTCCGCCAGGAAGCGAGCTAAAGCGCTGTAACTGTGGCTACACGCACTTTCATGAAAACACGCTTCTTTGAGGTTTTAAGCTCAGAACGTGAATCTGTGCATGTTTCTGGCCTGGGAACTGCTTCAGATCACTGTGGAAAGCATATATGGTATCGAATGGTCCTTTGTGCATGTATTGCCATTGGGAAGTGAATATAAGCTTCTGAAGTGAATATATCCACTTTTTAAAAAACTTTCTTTTTTTTTAGTTCTGTGTCAAAAAAGTTCATTCTGTGAGAAACAGTGGAAAAGTAACAGTCATGAGTGAATTGTCACGATATGACTGAATTGGAGTAAATTTGCTGCTATCTCCGCCAGGAAGCGAGCTAGAGCCCTGAAACTGTGGCTATACGCACTTTCATGAAAACACACTTCTTTGAGGTTTTAATCTCGGAACGTGAATCTGTGCATGCTTCTGGCCTGGGAACTGCTTCAGATCACTGTGGAATGCATATATGGTATCAATTGGTGCAATGTGCTTGTCTTGTCATAGGGAAGTGAATATAAGCTTCTGAAGTGAAAATATCCACTTTTTAAAAAACTTTCTTTTTTTTTTAGTTCTGTGTGTCAAAAATGTTCATTCTGTGAGTAACAGTGGAAAAAAAACAGGCATGAGTGAATTGTCACGATATGACTGATTTGGAGTAAATTTGATGCTATCTCCGCCAGGAAGCGAGCGAGAGCGCTGAAACTGTGGCTATACGCACTTTCATGAAAACACGCTTCTTTGAGGTTTTAAGCTCGGAACGTGAATCTGTGCATGTTTCTGGCCTGGGAACTGCTTCAGATCACTGTGGAATGCATATATAGTATCAATTGGTGCAATGTGCTTGTCTTGTCATAGGGAAGTGAATTTAAGCTTCTGAAGTGAAAATATCCACTTTTTAAAAAACTTTCTTTTTTTTTAGTTCTGTGTGTCAAAAATGTTCATTCTGTGAGTAACAGTGTGAAAGTGACAAACATGAGTGAATTGTCACGATATGACTGAATTGGAGTAAATTTGCTGCTATCTCCGCCAGGAAGCGAGCTAGAGCGCTGTAACTGTGGCTATACGCACTTTCATGAAAACACGCTTCTTTGAGGTTTTAAGCTCAGAACGTGAATCTGTGCATGTTTCTGGCCTGGGAACTGCTTCAGATCACTGTGGAATGCATATATGGTATCGAATGGTCCTTTGTGCATGTATTGCCATTGGGAAGTGAATATAAGCTTCTGAAGTGAATATATCCACTTTTTAAAAAACTTTCTTTTTTTTTTAGTTCTGTGTATCAATAATGTTCATTCTCTGAGTAACAGTGGAAAAGTAACAGTCATGAGTGAATTGTCACGATATGACTGCATTGGAGTAAATTTGCTGCTATCTCCGCCAGGAAGCGAGCTAGAGCGCTGAAACTGTGGCTATACGCACTTTCACGAAAACACGCTTCTTTGAGGTTTTAAGCTCGGAACGTGAATCTGTGCATGTTTCTGGCCTGGGAACTGCTTCAGATCACTGTGGAATGCATATATAGTATCAATTGGTGCAATGTGCTTGTCTTGTCATAGGGAAGTGAATATAAGCTTCTGAAGTGAAAATATCCACTTTTTAAAAAACTTTCTTTTTTTTAGTTCTGTGTGTCAAAAATCTTCATTCTGTGAGTAACAGTGTGAAAGTGACAAACATGAGTGAATTGTCACGATATGACTGAATTGGAGTAAATTTGCTGCTATCTCCGCCAGGAAGCGAGCTAGAGCGCTGTAACTGTGGCTATACGCACTTTCATGAAAACACGCTTCTTTGAGGTTTTAAGCTCAGAACGTGAATCTGTGCATGTTTCTGGCTTGGGAACTGCTTCAGATTACTGTGGAATGCATATATGGTATCAATTGGTGCAATGTGCTTGTCTTGTCATAGGGAAGTGAAGATAAACTTCTGAAGTGAAAATATCCACTTTTTAAAAAACTTTCTTTTTTTTAAGTTCTGTGTGTCAAAAATGTTCATTCTGTGAGTAACAGTGGAAAAAAAACAGGCATGAGTGAATTGTCACGATATGACTGATTTGGAGTAAATTTGATGCTATCTCCGCCAGGAAGCGAGCTAGAGCGCTGAAACTGTGGCTATACGCACTTTCATGAAAACACGCTTCTTTGAGGTTTTAAGCTCGGAACGTGAATCTGTGCATGTTTCTGGCCTGGGAACTGCTTCAGATCACTGTGGAATGCATATATAGTATCAATTGGTGCAATGTGCTTGTCTTGTCAAAGGGAAGTGAATATAAGCTTCTGAAGTGAAAATATCCACTTTTTAAAAAACTTTCTTTTTTTTTTAGTTCTGTGTGTCAAAAATGTTCATTCTGTGAGTAACAGTGTGAAAGTGACAAACATGAGTGAATTGTCACGATATGACTGAATTGGAGTAAATTTGCTGCTATCTCCGCCAGGAAGCGAGCTAGAGCGCTGTAACTGTGGCTATACCCACTTTCATGAAAACACGCTTCTTTGAGGTTTTAAGCTCAGAACGTGAATCTGTGCATGTTTCTGGCCTGGGAACTGCTTCAGATCACTGTGGAATGCATATATGGTATCGAATGGTCCTTTGTGCATGTATTGCCATTGGGAAGTGAATATAAGCTTCTGAAGTGAATATATCCACTTTTTAAAAAACTTTCTTTTTTTTTTAGTTCTGTGTATCAATAATGTTCATTCTGTGAGTAACAGTGGAAAAGTAACAGTCATGAGTGAATTGTCACGATATGACTGAATTGGAGTAAATTTGCTGCTATCTCCGCCAGGAAGCGAGCTAGAGCGCTGAAACTGTGGCTATACGCACTTTCACGAAAACACGCTTCTTTGAGGTTTTAAGCTCGGAACGTGAATCTGTGCATGTTTCTGGCCTGGGAACTGCTTCAGATCACTGTGGAATGCATATATAGTATCAATTGGTGCATTGTGCTTGTCTTGTCATAGGGAAGTGAATATAAGCTTTTGAAGTGAAAATATCCACTTTTTAAAAAACTTTCTTTTTTTTAGTTCTGTGTGTCAAAAATCTTCATTCTGTGAGTAACAGTGTGAAAGTGACAAACATGAGTGAATTGTCACGATATGACTGAATTGGAGTAAATTTGCTGCTATCTCCGCCAGGAAGCGAGCTAGAGCGCTGTAACTGTGGCTATACGCACTTTCATGAAAACACGCTTCTTTGAGGTTTTAAGCTCAGAACGTGAATCTGTGCATGTTTCTGGCTTGGGAACTGCTTCAGATCACTGTGGAATGCATATATGGTATCAATTGGTGCAATGTGCTTGTCTTGTCATAGGGAAGTGAAGATAAACTTCTGAAGTGAAAATATCCACTTTTTAAAAAACTTTCTTTTTTTTAAGTTCTGTGTGTCAAAAATGTTCATTCTGTGAGTAACAGTGGAAAAAAAACAGGCATGAGTGAATTGTCACGATATGACTGATTTGGAGTAAATTTGATGCTATCTCCGCCAGGAAGCGAGCTAGAGCGCTGAAACTGTGGCTATACGCACTTTCATGAAGACACGCTTCTTTGAGGTTTTAAGCTCGGAACGTGAATCTGTGCATGTTTCTGGCCTGGGAACTGCTTCAGATCACTGTGGAATGCATATATAGTATCAATTGGTGCAATGTGCTTGTCTTGTCAAAGGGAAGTGAATATAAGCTTCTGAAGTGAAAATATCCACTTTTTAAAAAACTTTCTTTTTTTTTTAGTTCTGTGTGTCAAAAAAGTTCATTCTGTGAGTAACAGTGTGAAAGTGACAAACATGAGTGAATTGTCACGATATGACTGAATTGGAGTAAATTTGCTGCTATCTCCGCCAGGAAGCGAGCTAGAGCGCTGAAACTATGATGATACGCACTTTCATGAAAACACGCTTCTTTGAGGTTTTAAGCTCAGAACGTGAATCTGTGCATGTTTCTGGCCTGGGAACTGCTTCAGATCACTGTGGAATTCATATATAGTATCATTTGGTGCAATGTGCTTGTCTTGTCATAGGGAAGTGAATATAAGCTTCTGAAGTGAAAATATCCACCTTTTAAAAAACTTTCTTTTTTTTTAGTTCTGTGTGTCAAAAATGTTCATTCTGTGAGTAACAGTGTGAAAGTGACAAACATGAGTGAATTGTTAGATATGACTGAATTGGAGTAAATTTGCTGCTATCTCCGCCAGGATGCGAGCTAGAGCGCTGTAACTGTGGCTATACGCACTTTCATGAAAACACGCTTCTTTGAGGTTTTAAGCTCAGAACGTGAATCTGTGCATGTTTCTGGCCTGGGAACTGCTTCAGATCACTGTGGAAAGCATATATGGTATCGAATGGTCCTTTGTGCATGTATTGCCATTGGGAAGTGAATATAAGCTTCTGAAGTGAATATATCCACTTTTTAAAAAACTTTCGTTTTTTTTAGTTCTGTGTGTCAATAATGTTCATTCTGTGAGTAACAGTGGAAAAGTAACAGTCATGAGTGAATTGTCACGATATGACTGAATTGGAGTAAATTTGCTGCTATCTCCGCCAGGAAGCGAGCTAGAGCGCTGAAACTGTGGCTATACGCACTTTCATGAAAACACGCTTCTTTGAGGTTTTAAGCTCGGAACGTGAATCTGTGCATGTTTCTGGCCTGGGAACTGCTTCAGATCACTGTGGAATGCATATATAGTATCAATTGGTGCAATGTGCTTGTCTTGTCATAGGGAAGTGAATATAAGCTTCTGAAGTGAAAATATCCACTTTTTAAAAAACTTTCTTTTTTTTTAGTTCTGTGTGTCAAAAATGTTCATTCTGTGAGTAACAGTGTGAAAGTGACAAACATGAGTGAATTGTCACGATATGACTGAATTGGAGTAAATTTGCTGCTATCTCCGCCAGGAAGCGAGCTAGAACGCTGTAACTGTGGCTATACGCACTTTCATGAAAACACGCTTCTTTGAAGTTTTAAGCTCAGAACGTGAATCTGTGCATGTTTCTGGCCTGGGAACTGCTTCAGATCACTGTGGAAAGCATATATGGTATCGAATGGTCCTTTGTGCATGTATTGCCATTGGGAAGTGAATATAAGCTTCTGAAGTGAATATATCCACTTTTTAAAAAACTTTCTTTTTTTTAGTTCTCTGTGTCAATAATGTTCATTCTGTGAGTAACAGTGGAAAAGTAACAGTCATGAGTGAATTGTCACGATATGACTGAATTGGAGTAAATTTGCCGCTATCTCCGCCAGGAAGCGAGCTAGAGCGCTGAAACTGTGGCTATACGCACTTTCATGAAAACACGCTTCTTTGAGGTTTTAAGCTCAGAACGTGAATCTGTGCATGTTTCTGGCCTGGGAACTGCTTCAGATCACTGTGGAATGCATATATAGTATCAATTGGTGCAATGTGCTTGTCTTGTCATAGGGAAGTGAATATAAGCTTCTGAAGTGAAAATATCCACTTTTTAAAAAACTTTCTTTTTTTTTAGTTCTGTGTGTCAAAAATGTTCATTCTGTGCGTAACTCAGTAGGAAAGTGACAAACATGAGTGAATTGTCATTATATGACTGAATTGGAGTGAATTTGCTGCTATCTCTGTCAGGAAGCGAGCTAGAGCGCTGTAACTGTGGCTATACACACTTTCATGAAAACACGCTTCTTTGAGGTTTTAAGCTCAGAACGTGAATCTGTGCATGTTTCTGGCTTGGGAACTGCTTCAGATCACTGTGGAATGCATATATGGTATCAATTGGTGCAATGTGCTTGTCTTGTCATAGGGAAGTGAAGAAAAGCTTCTGAAGTGAAAAAATCCACTTTTTAAAAAACTTTCTTTTTTTTAAGTTCTGTGTGTCAAAAATGTTCATTCTGTGAGTAACAGTGGAAAAAAAACAGGTATGAGTGAATTGTCACGATATGACTGATTTGGAGTAAATTTGATGCTATCTCCGCCAGGAAGCGAGCTAGAGCGCTGAAACTGTGGCTATACGCACTTTCATGAAAACACGCTTCTTTGAGGTTTTAAGCTCGGAACGTGAATCTGTGCATGTTTCTGGCCTGGGAACTGCTTCAGATCACTGTGGAATGCATATATAGTATCAATTGGGGCAATGTGCTTGTCTTGTCAAAGGGAAGTAAATATAAGCTTCTGAAGTGAAAATATCCACTTTTTAAAAAACTTTCTTTTTTTTTTAGTTCTGTGTGTCAAAAAAGTTCATTCTGTGAGTAACAGTGTGAAAGTGACAAACATGAGTGAATTGTCACGATATGACTGAATTGGAGTAAATTTGCTGCTATCTCCGCCAGGAAGCGAGCTAGAGCGCTGAAACTATGATGATACGCACTTTCATGAAAACACGCTTCTTTGAGGTTTTAAGCTCAGAACGTGAATCTGTGCATGTTTCTGGCCTGGGAACTGCTTCAGATCACTGTGGAAAGCATATATGGTATCGAATGGTCCTTTGTGCATGTATTGCCATTGGGAAGTGAATATAAGCTTCTGAAGTGAATATATCCACTTTTTAAAAAACTTTCGTTTTTTTTAGTTCTGTGTGTCAATAATGTTCATTCTGTGAGTAACAGTGGAAAAGTAACAGTCATGAGTGAATTGTCACGATATGACTGAATTGGAGTAAATTTGCTGCTATCTCCGCCAGGAAGCGAGCTAGAGCGCTGAAACTGTGGCTATACGCACTTTCATGAAAACACGCTTCTTTGAGGTTTTAAGCTCGGAACGTGAATCTGTGCATGTTTCTGGCCTGGGAACTGCTTCAGATCACTGTGGAAAGCATATATGGTATCGAATGGTCCTTTGTGCATGTATTGCCATTGGGAAGTGAATATAAGCTTCTGAAGTGAATATATCCACTTTTTAAAAAACTTTCGTTTTTTTTAGTTCTGTGTGTCAATAATGTTCATTCTGTGAGTAACAGTGGAAAAGTAACAGTCATGAGTGAATTGTCACGATATGACTGAATTGGAGTAAATTTGCTGCTATCTCCGCCAGGAAGCGAGCTAGAGCGCTGAAACTGTGGCTATACGCACTTTCATGAAAACACGCTTCTTTGAGGTTTTAAGCTCGGAACGTGAATCTGTGCATGTTTCTGGCCTGGGAACTGCTTCAGATCACTGTGGAATGCATATATAGTATCAATTGGTGCAATGTGCTTGTCTTGTCATCGGGAAGTGAATATAAGCTTCTGAAGTGAAAATATCCACTTTTTAAAAAACTTTCTTTTTTTTTAGTTCTGTGTGTCAAAAATGTTCATTCTGTGAGTAACAGTGTGAAAGTGACAAACATGAGTGAATTGTCACGATATGACTGAATTGGAGTAAATTTGCTGCTATCTCCGCCAGGAAGCGAGCTAGAGCGCTGTAACTGTGGCTATACGCACTTTCATGAAAACACGCTTCTTTGAAGTTTTAAGCTCAGAACGTGAATCTGTGCATGTTTCTGGCCTGGGAACTGCTTCAGATCACTGTGGAAAGCATATATGGTATCGAATGGTCCTTTGTGCATGTATTGCCATTGGGAAGTGAATATAAGCTTCTGAAGTGAATATATCCACTTTTTAAAAAACTTTCTTTTTTTTTAGTTCTGTGTGTCAATAATGTTCATTCTGTGAGTAACAGTGGAAAAGTAACAGTCATGAGTGAATTGTCACGATATGACTGAATTGGAGTAAATTTGCCGCTATCTCCGCCAGGAAGCGAGCTAGAGCGCTGAAACTGTGGCTATACGCACTTTCATGAAAACACGCTTCTTTGAGGTTTTAAGCTCGGAACGTGAATCTGTGCATGTTTCTGGCCTGGCAACTGCTTCAGATCACTGTGGAATGCATATATAGTATCAATTGGTGCAATGTGCTTGTCTTGTCATAGGGAAGTGAATATAAGCTTCTGAAGTGAAAATATCCACTTTTTAAAAAACTTTCTTTTTTTTAGTTCTGTGTGTCAAAAATGTTCATTCTTTGAGTAACAGTGTGAAAGTGACAAACATGAGTGAATTGTTAGATATGACTGAATTGGAGTAAATTTGCTGCTATCTCCGCCAGGAAGCGAGCTAGAGCGCTGTAACTGTGGCTATACGCACTTTCATGAAAACACGCTTCTTTGAGGTTTTAAGCTCAGAACGTGAATCTGTGCATGTTTCTGGCCTGGGAACTGCTTCAGATCACTGTGGAAAGCATATATGGTATCGAATGGTCCTTTGTGCATGTATTGCCATTGGGAAGTGAATATAAGCTTCTGAAGTGAATATATCCACTTTTTAAAAAACTTTCGTTTTTTTTAGTTCTGTGTGTCAATAATGTTCATTCTGTGAGTAACAGTGGAAAAGTAACAGTCATGAGTGAATTGTCACGATATGACTGAATTGGAGTAAATTTGCTGCTATCTCCGCCAGGAAGCGAGCTAGAGCGCTGAAACTGTGGCTATACGCACTTTCATGAAAACACGCTTCTTTGAGGTTTTAAGCTCGGAACGTGAATCTGTGCATGTTTCTGGCCTGGGAACTGCTTCAGATCACTGTGGAATGCATATATAGTATCAATTGGTGCAATGTGCTTGTCTTGTCATAGGGAAGTGAATATAAGCTTCTGAAGTGAAAATATCCACTTTTTAAAAAACTTTCTTTTTTTTTAGTTCTGTGTGTCAAAAATGTTCATTCTGTGAGTAACAGTGTGAAAGTGACAAACATGAGTGAATTGTCACGATATGACTGAATTGGAGTAAATTTGCTGCTATCTCCGCCAGGAAGCGAGCTAGAGCGCTGTAACTGTGGCTATACGCACTTTCATGAAAACACGCTTCTTTGAAGTTTTAAGCTCAGAACGTGAATCTGTGCATGTTTCTGGCCTGGGAACTGCTTCAGATCACTGTGGAAAGCATATATGGTATCGAATGGTCCTTTGTGCATGTATTGCCATTGGGAAGTGAATATAAGCTTCTGAAGTGAATATATCCACTTTTTAAAAAACTTTCTTTTTTTTTAGTTCTGAGTGTCAATAATGTTCATTCTGTGAGTAACAGTGGAAAAGTAACAGTCATGAGTGAATTGTCACGATTTGACTGAATTGGAGTAAATTTGCCGCTATCTCCGCCAGGAAGCGAGCTAGAGCGCTGAAACTGTGGCTATACGCACTTTCATGAAAACACGCTTCTTTGAGGTTTTAAGCTCGGAACGTGAATCTGTGCATGTTTCTGGCCTGGGAACTGCTTCAGATCACTGTGGAATGCATATATAGTATCAATTGGTGCAATGTGCTTGTCTTGTCATAGGGAAGTGAATATAAGCTTCTGAAGTGAAAATATCCACTTTTTAAAAAACTTTCTTTTTTTTTAGTTCTGTGTGTCAAAAATGTTCATTCTGTGAGTAACAGTGTGAAAGTGACAAACATGAGTGAATTGTCACGATATGACTGAATTGGAGTAAATTTGCTGCTATCTCCGCCAGGAAGCGAGCTAGAGCGCTGAAACTGTGGCTATACGCACTTTCATGAAAACACGCTAATTTGAGGTTTTAAGCTCAGAACGTGAATCTGTGCATGTTTCTGGCCTGGGAACTGCTTCAGATCACTGTGGAATGCATAAATAGTATCAATTGGTGCAATGTGCTTGTCTTGTCATAGGGAAGTGAATATAAGCTTCTGAAGTGAAAATATCCACTTTTTAAAAAACTTTCTTTTTTTTTAGTTCTGTGTGTCAAAAATGTTCATTCTGTGAGTAACAGTGTGAAAGTGACAAACATGAGTGAATAGTTAGATATGACTGAATTGGAGTAAATTTGCTGCTATCTCCGCCAGGAAGCGAGCTAAAGCGCTGTAACTGTGGCTACACGCACTTTCATGAAAACATGCTTCTTTGAGGTTTTAAGCTCAGAACGTGAATCTGTGCATGTTTCTGGCCTGGGAACTGCTTCAGATCACTGTGGAAAGCATATATGGTATCGAATGGTCCTTTGTGCATGTATTGCCATTGGGAAGTGAATATAAGCTTCTGAAGTGAATATATCCACTTTTTAAAAAACTTTCTTTTTTTTTAGTTCTGTGTCAAAAAAGTTCATTCTGTGAGTAACAGTGGAAAAGTAACAGTCATGAGTGAATTGTCACGATATGACTGAATTGGAGTAAATTTGCTGCTATCTCCGCCAGGAAGCGAGCTAGAGCCCTGAAACTGTGGCTATACGCACTTTCATGAAAACACACTTCTTTGAGGTTTCAATCTCGGAACGTGAATCTGTGCATGCTTCTGGCCTGGGAACTGCTTCAGATCACTGTGGAATGCATATATGGTATCAATTGGTGCAATGTGCTTGTCTTGTCATAGGGAAGTGAATATAAGCTTCTGAAGTGAAAATATCCACTTTTTAAAAAACTTTCTTTTTTTTTTAGTTCTGTGTGTCAAAAATGTTCATTCTGTGAGTAACAGTGGAAAAAAAACAGGCATGAGTGAATTGTCACGATATGACTGATTTGGAGTAAATTTGATGCTATCTCCGCCAGGAAGCGAGCAAGAGCGCTGAAACTGTGGCTATACGCACTTTCATGAAAACACACTTCTTTGAGGTTTTAAGCTCGGAACGTGAATCTGTGCATGTTTCTGGCCTGGGAACTACTTCAGATCACTGTGGAATGCATATATAGTATCAATTGGTGCAATGTGCTTGTCTTGTCATAGGGAAGTGAATTTAAGCTTCTGAAGTGAAAATATCCACTTTTTAAAAAACTTTCTTTTTTTTTAGTTCTGTGTGTCAAAAATGTTCATTCTGTGAGTAACAGTGTGAAAGTGACAAACATGAGTGAATTGTCACGATATGACTGAATTGGAGTAAATTTGCTGCTATCTCCGCCAGGAAGCGAGCTAGAGCGCTGTAACTGTGGCTATACGCACTTTCATGAAAACACGCTTCTTTGAGGTTTTAAGCTCAGAACGTGAATCTGTGCATGTTTCTGGCCTGGGAACTGCTTCAGATCACTGTGGAATGCATATATGGTATCGAATGGTCCTTTGTGCATGTATTGCCATTGGGAAGTGAATATAAGCTTCTGAAGTGAATATATCCACTTTTTAAAAAACTTTCTTTTTTTTTTAGTTCTGTGTATCAATAATGTTCATTCTGTGAGTAACAGTGGAAAAGTAACAGTCATGAGTGAATTGTCACGATATGACTGAATTGGAGTAAATTTGCTGCTATCTCCGCCAGGAAGCGAGCTAGAGCGCTGAAACTGTGGCTATACGCACTTTCACGAAAACACGCTTCTTTGAGGTTTTAAGCTCGGAACGTGAATCTGTGCATGTTTCTGGCCTGGGAACTGCTTCAGATCACTGTGGAATGCATATATAGTATCAATTGGTGCAATGTGCTTGTCTTGTCATAGGGAAGTGAATATAAGCTTCTGAAGTGAAAATATCCACTTTTAAAAAAACTTTCTTTTTTTTAGTTCTGTGTGTCAAAAATCTTCATTCTGTGAGTAACAGTGTGAAAGTGACAAACATGAGTGAATTGTCACGATATGACTGAATTGGAGTAAATTTGCTGCTATCTCCGCCAGGAAGCGAGCTAGAGCGCTGTAACTGTGGCTATACGCACTTTCATGAAAACACGCTTCTTTGAGGTTTTAAGCTCAGAACGTGAATCTGTGCATGTTTCTGGCTTGGGAACTGCTTCAGATCACTGTGGAATGCATATATGGTATCAATTGGTGCAATGTGCTTGTCTTGTCATAGGGAAGTGAAGATAAACTTCTGAAGTGAAAATATCCACTTTTTAAAAAACTTTCTTTTTTTTAAGTTCTGTGTGTCAAAAATGTTCATTCTGTGAGTAACAGTGGAAAAAAAACAGGCATGAGTGAATTGTCACGATATGACTGATTTGGAGTAAATTTGATGCTATCTCCGCCAGGAAGCGAGCTAGAGCGCTGAAACTGTGGCTATACGCACTTTCATGAAAACACGCTTCTTTGAGGTTTTAAGCTCGGAACGTGAATCTGTGCATGTTTCTGGCCTGGGAACTGCTTCAGATCACTGTGGAATGCATATATAGTATCAATTGGTGCAATGTGCTTGTCTTGTCAAAGGGAAGTGAATATAAGCTTCTGAAGTGAAAATATCCACTTTTTAAAAAACTTTCTTTTTTTTTTAGTTCTGTGTGTCAAAAAAGTTCATTCTGTGAGTAACAGTGTGAAAGTGACAAACATGAGTGAATTGTCACGATATGACTGAATTGGAGTAAATTTGCTGCTATCTCCGCCAGGAAGCGAGCTAGAGCGCTGAAACTATGATGATACGCACTTTCATGAAAACACGCTTCTTTGAGGTTTTAAGCTCAGAACGTGAATCTGTGCATGTTTCTGGCCTGGGAACTGCTTCAGATCACTGTGGAATGCATATATGGTATCGAATGGTCCTTTGTGCATGTATTGCCATTGGGAAGTGAATATAAGCTTCTGAAGTGAATATATCCACTTTTTAAAAAACTTTCTTTTTTTTTTAGTTCTGTGTATCAATAATGTTCATTCTGTGAGTAACAGTGGAAAAGTAACAGTCATGAGTGAATTGTCACGATATGACTGAATTGGAGTAAATTTGCTGCTATCTCCGCCAGGAAGCGAGCTAGAGCGCTGAAACTGTGGCTATACGCACTTTCATGAAAACACGCTTCTTTGAGGTTTTAAGCTCGGAACGTGAATCTGTGCATGTTTCTGGCCTGGGAACTGCTTCAGATCACTGTGGAATGCATATATAGTATCAATTGGTGCAATGTGCTTGTCTTGTCATAGGGAAGTGAATATAAGCTTCTGAAGTGAAAATATCCACTTTTTAAAAAACTTTCTTTTTTTTAGTTCTGTGTGTCAAAAATGTTCATTCTGTGAGTAACAGTGTGAAAGTGACAAACATGAGTGAATTGTCACGATATGACTGAATTGGAGTAAATTTGCTGCTATCTCCGCCAGGAAGCGAGCTAGAGCGCTGTAACTGTGGCTATACACACTTTCATGAAAACACGCTTCTTTGAGGTTTTAAGCTCAGAACGTGAATCTGTGCATGTTTCTGGCTTGGGAACTGCTTCAGATCACTGTGGAATGCATATATGGTATCAATTGGTGCAATGTGCTTGTCTTGTCATAGGGAAGTGAAGAAAAGCTTCTGAAGTGAAAAAATCCACTTTTTAAGAAACTTTCTTTTTTTTAAGTTCTGTGTGTCAAAAATGTTCATTCTGTGAGTAACAGTGGAAAAAAAACAGGCATGAGTGAATTGTCACGATATGACTGATTTGGAGTAAATTTGATGCTATCTCCGCCAGGAAGCGAGCTTGAGCGCTGAAACTGTGGCTATACACACTTTCATGAAAACACGCTTCTTTGAGGTTTTAAGCTCAGAACGTGAATCTGTGCATGTTTCTGGCCTGGGAACTGCTTCAGATCACTGTGGAAAGCATATATGGTATCGAATGGTCCTTTGTGCATGTATTGCCATTGGGAAGTGAATATAAGCTTCTGAAGTGAATATATGCACTTTTTAAAAAACTTTCTTTTTTTTTAGTTCTGTGTGTCAATAATGTTCATTCTGTGAGTAACAGTGGAAAAGTAACAGTCATGAGTGAATTGTCACGATATGACTGAATTGGAGTAAATTTGCCGCTATCTCCGCCAGGAAGCGAGCTAGAGCGCTGAAACTGTGGCTATACGCACTTTCATGAAAACACGCTTCTTTGAGGTTTTAAGCTCGGAACGTGAATCTGTGCATGTTTCTGGCCTGGGAACTGCTTCAGATCACTGTGGAATGCATATATAGTATCAATTGGTGCAATGTGCTTGTCTTGTCATAGGGAAGTGAATATAAGCTTCTGAAGTGAAAATATCCACTTTTTAAAAAACTTTCTTTTTTTTTAGTTCTGTGTGTCAAAAATGTTCATTCTGTGAGTAACAGTGTGAAAGTGACAAACATGAGTGAATTGTCACGATATGACTGAATTGGAGTAAATTTGCTGCTATCTCCGCCAGGAAGCGAGCTAGAGCGCTGTAACTGTGGCTATACGCACTTTCATGAAAACACGCTTCTTTGAAGTTTTAAGCTCAGAACGTGAATCTGTGCATGTTTCTGGCCTGGGAACTGCTTCAGATCACTGTGGAAAGCATATATGGTATCGATTGGTCCTTTGTGCATGTATTGCCATTGGGAAGTGAATATAAGCTTCTGAAGTGAATATATCCACTTTTTAAAAAACTTTCTTTTTTTTTAGTTCTGTGTGTCAAAAATGTTCATTCTGTGAGTAACAGTGGAAAAAAAACAGTCATGAGTGAATTGTCACGATATGACTGAATTGGAGTAAATTTGCCGCTATCTCCGCCAGGAAGCGAGCTAGAGCGCTGAAACTGTGGCTATACGCACTTTCATGAAAACACGCTTCTTTGAGGTTTTAAGCTCGGAACGTGAATCTGTGCATGTTTCTGGCCTGGGAACTGCTTCAGATCACTGTGGAATGCATATATAGTATCAATTGGTGCAATGTGCTTGTCTTGTCATAGGGAAGTGAATATAAGCTTCTGAAGTGAAAATATCCACTTTTTAAAAAACTTTCTTTTTTTTTAGTTCTGTGTGTCAAAAATGTTCATTCTGTGAGTAACAGTGTGAAAGTGACAAACATGAGTGAATTGTCACGATATGACTGAATTGGAGTAAATTTGCTGCTATCTCCGCCAGGAAGCGAGCTAGAGCGCTGTAACTGTGGCTATACGCACTTTCATGAAAACACGCTTCTTTGAAGTTTTAAGCTCAGAACGTGAATCTGTGCATGTTTCTGGCCTGGGAACTGCTTCAGATCACTGTGGAAAGCATATATGGTATCGAATGGTCCTTTGTGCATGTATTGCCATTGGGAAGTGAATATAAGCTTCTGAAGTGAATATATCCACTTTTTAAAAAACTTTCTTTTTTTTTAGTTCTGTGTGTCAATAATGTTCATTCTGTGAGTAACAGTGGAAAAGTAACAGTCATGAGTGAATTGTCACGATATGACTGAATTGGAGTAAATTTGCCGCTATCTCCGCCAGGAAGCGAGCTAGAGCGCTGAAACTGTGGCTATACGCACTTTCATGAAAACACGCTTCTTTGAGGTTTTAAGCTCAGAACGTGAAACTGTGCATGTTTCTGGCCTGGGAACTGCTTCAGATCACTGTGGAATGCATATATAGTATCAATTGGTGCAATGTGCTTGTCTTGTCATAGGGAAGTGAATATAAGCTTCTGAAGTGAAAATATCCACTTTTTAAAAAACTTTCTTTTTTTTTAGTTCTGTGTGTCAAAAATGTTCATTCTGTGCGTAACTCAGTAGGAAAGTGACAAACATGAGTGAATTGTCATTATATGACTGAATTGGAGTGAATTTGCTGCTATCTCTGTAAGGAAGCGAGCTAGAGCGCTGTAACTGTGGCTATACACACTTTCATGAAAACACGCTTCTTTGAGGTTTTAAGCTCAGAACGTGAATCTGTGCATGTTTCTGGCTTGGGAACTGCTTCAGATCACTGTGGAATGCATATATGGTATCAATTGGTGCAATGTGCTTGTCTTGTCATAGGGAAGTGAAGAAAAGCTTCTGAAGTGAAAAAATCCACTTTTTAAAAAACTTTCTTTTTTTTAAGTTCTGTGTGTCAAAAATGTTCATTCTGTGAGTAACTGTGGAAAAAAAACAGGCATGAGTGAATTGTCACGATATGACTGATTTGGAGTAAATTTGATGCTATCTCCGCCAGGAAGCGAGCTAGAGCGCTGTAACTGTGGCTATACGCACTTTCATGAAAACACGCTTCTTTGAGGTTTTAAGCTCGGAACGTGAATCTGTGCATGTTTCTGGCCTGGGAACTGCTTCAGATCACTGTGGAATGCATATATAGTATCAATTGGTGCAATGTGCTTGTCTTGTCAAAGGGAAGTGAATATAAGCTTCTGAAGTGAAAAGATCCACTTTTTAAAAAACTTTCTTTTTTTTTTAGTTCTGTGTGTCAAAAAAGTTCATTCTGTGAGTAACAGTGTGAAAGTGACAAACATGAGTGAATTGTCACGATATGACTGAATTGGAGTAAATTTGCTGCTATCTCCGCCAGGAAGCGAGCTAGAGCGCTGAAACTATGATGATACGCACTTTCATGAAAACACGCTTCTTTGAGGTTTTAAGCTCAGAACGTGAATCTGTGCATGTTTCTGGCCTGGGAACTGCTTCAGATCACTGTGGAATGCATATATAGTATCAATTGGTGCAATGTGCTTGTCTTGTCAAAGGGAAGTGAATATAAGCTTCTGAAGTGAATATATCCACTTTTTAAAAAACTTTCGTTTTTTTTAGTTCTGTGTGTCAAAAATGTTCATTCTGTGAGTAACAGTGGAAAAAAAACAGGCATGAGTGAATTGTCACGATATGATTGAATTGGAGTAAATTTGATGGCATCTCCGGCAGGAAGCGAGCTAGAGCGCTGAAACTGTGGCTATACACACTTTCATGAAAACACGGCTCTTTGAGGTTTTAAGCTCGGAACGTGAATCTGTGCATGTTTCTGGCCTGGGAACTGCGTCAGATCACTGTTGAATGCATATATGGTATCAATTGGTGCAATGTGCTTGTCTTGTCATAGGGAAGGGAATATAAGATTCTGAAGTGAAAATATCCACTTTTTAAAAAACTTTCTTTTTTTTTAGTTCTGTGTGTCAAAAATGTTCATTCTGTGAGTAACAGTGGAAAAGTAACAGTCATGGGTGAATTGTCACGATATGACTGAATTGGAGTAAATTTGCTGCTATCTCCGCCAGGAAGCGAGCTAGAGTGCTGAAACTGTGGCTATACGCACTTTCATGAAAACACGCTTCTTTGAGGTCTTAAGCTCAGAACGTGAATCTGTGCATGTTTCTGGCCTGGGAACTGCTTCAGATCACTGTGGAAATCATATATGGTATCGAATGGTCCTTTGTGCGTGTATTGCCATTGGGAAGTGTATATAAGCTTCTGAAGTGAATATATCCACTTTTTAAAAAACTTTTTTTTTTAGTTCTGTGTGTAAAAAATGTTCATTCTGTGAGTAACAGTGTGATAGTGAAAAACATGAGTGAATTGTCACGATATGACTGAATTGGAGTAAATTTGCTGCTATCTCCGCCAGGAAGCGAGCGAGAGCGCTGAAACTGTGGCTATACGCACTTTCATGAAAGCACGCTTCTTTGAGGTTTTAAGCTCAGAACGTGAATCTGTGCATGTTTCTGGCCTGGGAACTGCTTCAGATCACTGGGCAATGCATATATGGTATCGAATGGTCCTTTGTGCATGTATTGCAATTGGGAAGTGAATATAAGCTTCTGAAGTGAATATATGCACTTTTTAAAAAAACTTCTTTTTTTTTAGTTCAGCGTGTCGAAAATGTTCATTCTGTGCGTAACTCAGTAGGAAAGTGACAAACATGAGTGAATTGTCATTATATGACTGAATTGGAGTGAATTTGCTGCTATCTCTGTAAGGAAGCGAGCTAGAGCGCTGTAACTGTGGCTATACACACTTTCATGAAAACACGCTTCTTTGAGGTTTTAAGCTCAGAACGTGAATCTGTGCATGTTTCTGGCTTGGGAACTGCTTCAGATCACTGTGGAATGCATATATGGTATCAATTGGTGCAATGTGCTTGTCTTGTCATAGGGAAGTGAAGAAAAGCCTCTGAAGTGAAAAAATCCACTTTTTAAAAAACTTTCTTTTTTTTAAGTTCTGTGTGTCAAAAATGTTCATTCTGTGAGTAACTGTGGAAAAAAAACAGGCATGAGTGAATTGTCACGATATGACTGAATTGGAGTAAATTTGATGCTATCTCCGCTAGGAAGCGAGATAGAGCGCTGAAACTGTGGCTATACGCACTTTCATGAAAACACGCTTCTTTGAGGTTTTAAGCTCGGAACGTGAATCTGTGCATGTTTCTGGCCTGGGAACTGCTTCAGATCACTGTGGAATGCATATATAGTATCAATTGGTGCAATGTGCTTGTCTTGTCAAAGGGAAGTGAATATAAGCTTCTGAAGTGAAAAGATCCACTTTTTAAAAAACTTTCTTTTTTTTTTAGTTCTGTGTGTCAAAAAAGTTCATTCTGTGAGTAACAGTGTGAAAGTGACAAACATGAGTGAATTGTCACGATATGACTGAATTGGAGTAAATTCGCTGCTATCTCCGCCAGGAAGCGAGCTAGAGCGCTGAAACTATGATGATACGCACTTTCATGAAAACACGCTTCTTTGAGGTTTTAAGCTCAGAACGTGAATCTGTGCATGTTTCTGGCCTGGGAACTGCTTCAGATCACTGTGGAAAGCATATATGGTATCGAATGGTCCTTTGTGCATGTATTGCCATTGGGAAGTGAATATAAGCTTCTGAAGTGAATATATCCACTTTTTAAAAAACTTTCGTTTTTTTTAGTTCTGTGTGTCAAAAATGTTCATTCTGTGAGTAACAGTGGAAAAAAAACAGGCATGAGTGAATTGTCACGATATGATTGAATTGGAGTAAATTTGATGGCATCTCCGGCAGGAAGCGAGCTAGAGCGCTGAAACTGTGGCTATACACACTTTCATGAAAACACGGCTCTTTGAGGTTTTAAGCTCGGAACGTGAATCTGTGCATGTTTCTGGCCTGGGAACTGCGTCAGATCACTGTTGAATGCATATATGGTATCAATTGGTGCAATGTGCTTGTCTTGTCATAGGGAAGGGAATATAAGATTCTGAAGTGAAAATATCCACTTTTTAAAAAACTTTCTTTTTTTTTAGTTCTGTGTGTCAAAAATGTTCATTCTGTGAGTAACAGTGGAAAAGTAACAGTCATGGGTGAATTGTCACGATATGACTGAATTGGAGTAAATTTGCTGCTATCTCCGCCAGGAAGCGAGCTAGAGTGCTGAAACTGTGGCTATACGCACTTTCATGAAAACACGCTTCTTTGAGGTCTTAAGCTCAGAACGTGAATCTGTGCATGTTTCTGGCCTGGGAACTGCTTCAGATCACTGTGGAAATCATATATGGTATCGAATGGTCCTTTGTGCGTGTATTGCCATTGGGAAGTGTATATAAGCTTCTGAAGTGAATATATCCACTTTTTAAAAAACTTTTTTTTTTAGTTCTGTGTGTCAAAAATGTTCATTCTGTGAGTAACAGTGTGATAGTGAAAAACATGAGTGAATTGTCACGATATGACTGAATTGGAGTAAATTTGCTGCTATCTCCGCCAGGAAGCGAGCGAGAGCGCTGAAACTGTGGCTATACGCACTTTCATGAAAGCACGCTTCTTTGAGGTTTTAAGCTCAGAACGTGAATCTGTGCATGTTTCTGGCCTGGGAACTGCTTCAGATCACTGGGCAATGCATATATGGTATCGAATGGTCCTTTGTGCATGTATTGCAATTGGGAAGTGAATATAAGCTTCTGAAGTGAATATATGCACTTTTTAAAAAAACTTCTTTTTTTTTAGTTCAGCGTGTCGAAAATGTTCATTCTGTGCGTAACTCAGTAGGAAAGTGACAAACATGAGTGAATTGTCATTATATGACTGAATTGGAGTGAATTTGCTGCTATCTCTGTAAGGAAGCGAGCTAGAGCGCTGAAACTGTGGCTATATGCACTTTCATGAAAACACGCTTCTTTGAGGTTTTAAGCTGGGATCGTGAATCTGTGCATGCTTCTGGCCTGGGAACTGCTTCAGATCACTGTGGAATCCATATGTGGTATTGATTGGTGCACTGGGCATGTATTGCCATTGGGAAGTGAACACAAGCTTCTGAAGTGAAAATATCTACTTTTTATAAAACTTTCTCTTTTTTTAGTTCTGTGTGTCAAAAATGTTCATTCTGTGAGTAACAGTGGGAAAGTAACAATCATGAGTGAATTGTCAGGATATGACTGAATTGGACTAAATTTGATGCTATCTCTGCCAGGAAGCGAGCTAGAGCGCTGAAACTGTGGCTATACGCACTTTCATGAAAACACGCTTCTTTGAGGTTTTAAGCTCAGAACGTGAATCTGTGCATGTTTCTGGCCTGGGAGCTGCTTCAGATCACTGTGGAATGCATATAATGTATCAATTGGTGCAATGTGTTTGTCTTGTCATAGGGAAGTGAATATAAGCTTCTGAAGTGAAAAGATCCACTTTTTAAAAAACTTTCTTTTTTTTTAGTTCTGTGTGTCAAAAATGTTCATTCTGTGAATAACAGTGGAAAAGTAACAGTCATGAGTGAATTGTCACGATATGACTGAATTGGAGTAAATTTGCTGCTATCTCCGCCAGGAAGCGAGCTAGAGCCCTGAAACTGTGGCTATACGCACTTTCATGAAAACACGCTTCTTTGAGGTTTTAAGCTCAGAACGTGAATCTGTGCATGTTTCTGGCCTGGGAACTGCTTCAGATCACTGGGCAATGCATATATGGTATCGAATGGTCCTTTGTGCATGTATTGCCATTGGGAAGTGAACAGAAGCTTCTGAAGTGAATATATGCACTTTTTAAAAAAACTTCTTTTTTTTTAGTTCTGTGTGTCAAAAATGTTCATTCTGTGAGTAACAGTGGAAAAAAAACAGGCATGAGTGAATTGTCACGATATGATTGAATTGGAGTAAATTTGATGGCATCTCCGGCAGGAAGCGAGCTAGAGCGCTGAAACTGTGGCTATACACACTTTCATGAAAACACGGCTCTTTGAGGTTTTAAGCTCGGAACGTGAATCTGTGCATGTTTCTGGCCTGGGAACTGCGTCAGATCACTGTTGAATGCATATATGGTATCAATTGGTGCAATGTGCTTGTCTTGTCATAGGGAAGGGAATATAAGATTCTGAAGTGAAAATATCCACTTTTTAAAAAAACTTTCTTTTTTTTTAGTTCTGTGTGTCAAAAATGTTCATTCTGTGAGTAACAGTGGAAAAGTAACAGTCATGGGTGAATTGTCACGATATGACTGAATTGGAGTAAATTTGCTGCTATCTCCGCCAGGAAGCGAGCTAGAGTGCTGAAACTGTGGCTATACGCACTTTCATGAAAACACGCTTCTTTGAGGTCTTAAGCTCAGAACGTGAATCTGTGCATGTTTCTGGCCTGGGAACTGCTTCAGATCACTGTGGAAATCATATATGGTATCGAATGGTCCTTTGTGCGTGTATTGCCATTGGGAGGTGAATATAAGCTTCTGAAGTGAATATATCCACTTTTTAAAAAACTTTTTTTTTTAGTTCTGTGTGTCAAAAATGTTCATTCTGTGAGTAACAGTGTGATAGTGAAAAACATGAGTGAATTGTCACGATATGACTGAATTGGAGTAAATTTGCTGCTATCTCCGCCAGGAAGCGAGCGAGAGCGCTGAAACTGTGGCTATACGCACTTTCATGAAAGCACGCTTCTTTGAGGTTTTAAGCTCAGAACGTGAATCTGTGCATGTTTCTGGCCTGGGAACTGCTTCAGATCACTGGGCAATGCATATATGGTATCGAATGGTCCTTTGTGCATGTATTGCAATTGGGAAGTGAATATAAGCTTCTGAAGTGAATATATGCACTTTTTAAAAAAAACTTCTTTTTTTTTAGTTCAGCGTGTCGAAAATGTTCATTCTGTGCGTAACTCAGTAGGAAAGTGACAAACATGAGTGAATTGTCATTATATGACTGAATTGGAGTGAATTTGCTGCTATCTCTGTAAGGAAGCGAGCTAAAGCGCTGAAACTGTGGCTAAATGCACTTTCATGAAAACACGCTTCTTTGAGGTTTTAAGCTGGGATCGTGAATCTGTGCATGCTTCTGGCCTGGGAACTGCTTCAGATCACTGTGGAATCCATATGTGGTATTGATTGGTGCACTGGGCATGTATTGCCATTGGGAAGTGAACACAAGCTTCTGAAGTGAAAATATCTACTTTTTATAAAACTTTCTCTTTTTTTAGTTCTGTGTGTCAAAAATGTTCATTCTGTGAGTAACAGTGGGAAAGTAACAATCATGAGTGAATTGTCAGGATATGACTGAATTGGACTAAATTTGATGCTATCTCTGCCAGGAAGCGAGCTAGAGCGCTGAAACTGTGGCTATACGCACTTTCATGAAAACACGCTTCTTTGAGGTTTTAAGCTCAGAACGTGAATCTGTGCATGTTTCTGGCCTGGGAGCTGCTTCAGATCACTGTGGAATGCATATAATGTATCAATTGGTGCAATGTGTTTGTCTTGTCATAGGGAAGTGAATATAAGCTTCTGAAGTGAAAAGATCCACTTTTTAAAAAACTTTCTTTTTTTTTAGTTCTGTGTGTCAAAAATGTTCATTCTGTGAATAACAGTGGAAAAGTAACAGTCATGAGTGAATTGTCACGATATGACTGAATTGGAGTAAATTTGCTGCTATCTCCGCCAGGAAGCGAGCTAGAGCGCTGAAACTGTGGCTATACGCACTTTCATGAAAACACGCTTCTTTGAGGTTTTAAGCTCGGAACGTGAATCTGTGCATGTTTCTGGCCTGGGAACTGCTTCAGATCACTGTGGAAAGCATATATGGTATCGAATGGTCCTTTGTGCATGTATTGCCATTGGGAAGTGAATATAAGCTTCTGAAGTGAAAATATCCACTTTTTAAAAAACTTTCTTTTTTTTTAGTTCTGTGTGTCAAAAATGTTCATTCTGTGAGTAACAGTGTGAAAGTGACAAACATGAGTGAATAGTTAGATATGACTGAATTGGAGTAAATTTGCTGCTATCTCCGCCAGGAAGCGAGCTAAAGCGCTGTAACTGTGGCAACACGCACTTTCATGAAAACACGCTTCTTTGAGGTTTTAAGCTCAGAACGTGAATCTGTGCATGTTTCTGGCCTGGGAACTGCTTCAGATCACTGTGGAATGCATATATGGTATCGAATGGTCCTTTGTGCATGTATTGCCATTGGGAAGTGAATATAAGCTTCTGAAGTGAATATATCCACTTTTTAAAAAACTTTCTTTTTTTTTTAGTTCTGTGTATCAATAATGTTCATTCTGTGAGTAACAGTGGAAAAGTAACAGTCATGAGTGAATTGTCACGATATGACTGAATTGGAGTAAATTTGCTGCTATCTCCGCCAGGAAGCGAGCTAGAGCGCTGAAACTGTGGCTATACGCACTTTCATGAAAACACGCTTCTTTGAGGTTTTAAGCTCGGAACGTGAATCTGTGCATGTTTCTGGCCTGGGAACTGCTTCAGATCACTGTGGAATGCATATATAGTATCAATTGGTGCAATGTGCTTGTCTTGTCATAGGGAAGTGAATATAAGCTTCTGAAGTGAATATATCCACTTTTTAAAAAACTTTCTTTTTTTTAGTTCTGTGTGTCAAAAATGTTCATTCTGTGAGTAACAGTGTGAAAGTGACAAACATGAGTGAATTGTCACGATATGACTGAATTGGAGTAAATTTGCTGCTATCTCCGCCAGGAAGCGAGCTAGAGCGCTGTAACTGTGGCTATACACACTTTCATGAAAACACGCTTCTTTGAGGTTTTAAGCTCAGAACGTGAATCTGTGCATGTTTCTGGCTTGGGAACTGCTTCAGATCACTGTGGAATGCATATATGGTATCAATTGGTGCAATGTGCTTGTCTTGTCATAGGGAAGTGAAGAAAAGCTTCTGAAGTGAAAAAATCCACTTTTTAAAAAACTTTCTTTTTTTTAAGTTCTGTGTGTCAAAAATGTTCATTCTGTGAGTAGCAGTGGAAAAAAAACAGGCATGAGTGAATTGTCACGATATGACTGATTTGGAGTAAATTTGATGCTATCTCCGCCAGGAAGCGAGCTAGAGCGCTGAAACTGTGGCTATACGCACTTTCATGAAAACACGCTTCTTTGAGGTTTTAAGCTCGGAACGTGAATCTGTGCATGTTTCTGGCCTGGGAACTGCTTCAGATCACTGTGGAATGCATATATAGTATCAATTGGTGCAATGTGCTTGTCTTGTCAAAGGGAAGTGAATATAAGCTTCTGAAGTGAAAATATCCACTTTTTAAAAAACTTTCTTTTTTTTTTAGTTCTCTGTGTCAAAAAAGTTCATTCTGTGAGTAACAGTGTGAAAGTGACAAACATGAGTGAATTGTCACGATATGACTGATTTGGAGTAAATTTGCTGCTATCTCCGCCAGGAAGCGAGCTAGAGCGCTGAAACTATGATGATACGCACTTTCATGAAAACACGCTTCTTTGAGGTTTTAAGCTCAGAACGTGAATCTGTGCATGTTTCTGGCCTGGGAACTGCTTCAGATCACTGTGGAAAGCATATATGGTATCGAATGGTCCTTTGTGCATGTATTGCCATTGGGAAGTGAATATAAGCTTCTGAAGTGAATATATCCACTTTTTAAAAAACTTTCGTTTTTTTTAGTTCTGTGTGTCGATAATGTTCATTCTGTGAGTAACAGTGGAAAAGTAACAGTCATGAGTGAATTGTCACGATATGACTGAATTGGAGTAAATTTGCTGCTATCTCCGCCAGGAAGCGAGCTAGAGCGCTGAAACTGTGGCTATACGCACTTTCATGAAAACACGCTTCTTTGAGGTTTTAAGCTCGGAACGTGAATCTGTGCATGTTTCTGGCCTGGGAACTGCTTCAGATCACTGTGGAAAGCATATATGGTATCGAATGGTCCTTTGTGCATGTATTGCCATTGGGAAGTGAATATAAGCTTCTGAAGTGAATATATCCACTTTTTAAAAAACTTTCGTTTTTTTTAGTTCTGTGTGTCAATAATGTTCATTCTGTGAGTAACAGTGGAAAAGTAACAGTCATGAGTGAATTGTCACGATATGACTGAATTGGAGTAAATTTGCTGCGATCTCCGCCAGGAAGCGAGCTAGAGCGCTGAAACTGTGGCTATACGCACTTTCATGAAAACACGCTTCTTTGAGGTTTTAAGCTCGGAACGTGAATCTGTGCATGTTTCTGGCCTGGGAACTGCTTCAGATCACTGTGGAATGCATATATAGTATCAATTGGTGCAATGTGCTTGTCTTGTCATAGGGAAGTGAATATAAGCTTCTGAAGTGAAAATATCCACTTTTTAAAAAACTTTCTTTTTTTTTAGTTCTGTGTGTCAAAAATGTTCATTCTGTGAGTAACAGTGTGAAAGTGACAAACATGAGTGAATTGTCACGATATGACTGAATTGGAGTAAATTTGCTGCTATCTCCGCCAGGAAGCGAGCTAGAGCGCTGTAACTGTGGCTATACGCACTTTCATGAAAACACGCTTCTTTGAAGTTTTAAGCTCAGAACGTGAATCTGTGCATGTTTCTGGCCTGGGAACTGCTTCAGATCACTGTGGAAAGCATATATGGTATCGAATGGTCCTTTGTGCATGTATTGCCATTGGGAAGTGAATATAAGCTTCTGAAGTGAATATATCCACTTTTTAAAAAACTTTCTTTTTTTTTAGTTCTGTGTGTCAATAATGTTCATTCTGTGAGTAACAGTGGAAAAGTAACAGTCATGAGTGAATTGTCACGATATGACTGAATTGGAGTAAATTTGCCGCTATCTCCGCCAGGAAGCGAGCTAGAGCGCTGAAACTGTGGCTATACGCACTTTCATGAAAACACGCTTCTTTGAGGTTTTAAGCTCGGAACGTGAATCTGTGCATGTTTCTGGCCTGGGAACTGCTTCAGATCACTGTGGAATGCATATATAGTATCAATTGGTGCAATGTGCTTGTCTTGTCATAGGGAAGTGAATATAAGCTTCTGAAGTGAAAATATCCACTTTTTAAAAAACTTTCTTTTTTTTTAGTTCTGTGTGTCAAAAATGTTCATTCTGTGAGTAACAGTGTGAAAGTGACAAACATGTGTGAATTGTTAGATATGACTGAATTGGAGTAAATTTGCTGCTATCTCCGCCAGGAAGCGAGCTAGAGCGCTGTAACTGTGGCTATACGCACTTTCATGAAAACACGCTTCTTTGAGGTTTTAAGCTCAGAACGTGAATCTGTGCATGTTTCTGGCCTGGGAACTGCTTCAGATCACTGTGGAAAGCATATATGGTATCGAATGGTCCTTTGTGCATGTATTGCCATTGGGAAGTGAATATAAGCTTCTGAAGTGAATATATCCACTTTTTAAAAAACTTTCGTTTTTTTTAGTTCTGTGTGTCAATAATGTTCATTCTGTGAGTAACAGTGGAAAAGTAACAGTCATGAGTGAATTGTCACGATATGACTGAATTGGAGTAAATTTGCTGCTATCTCCGCCAGGAAGCGAGCTAGAGCGCTGAAACTGTGGCTATACGCACTTTCATGAAAACACGCTTCTTTGAGGTTTTAAGCTCGGAACGTGAATCTGTGCATGTTTCTGGCCTGGGAACTGCTTCAGATCACTGTGGAATGCATATATAGTATCAATTGGTGCAATGTGCTTGTCTTGTCATAGGGAAGTGAATATAAGCTTCTGAAGTGAAAATATCCACTTTTTAAAAAACTTTCTTTTTTTTTAGTTCTGTGTGTCAAAAATGTTCATTCTGTGAGTAACAGTGTGAAAGTGACAAACATGAGTGAATTGTCACGATATGACTGAATTGGAGTAAATTTGCTGCTATCTCCGCCAGGAAGCGAGCTAGAGCGCTGTAACTGTGGCTATACGCACTTTCATGAAAACACGCTTCTTTGAAGTTTTAAGCTCAGAACGTGAATCTGTGCATGTTTCTGGCCTGGGAACTGTTTCAGATCACTGTGGAAAGCATATATGGTATCGAATGGTCCTTTGTGCATGTATTGCCATTGGGAAGTGAATATAAGCTTCTGAAGTGAATATATCCACTTTTTAAAAAACTTTCTTTTTTTTTAGTTCTGTGTGTCAATAATGTTCATTCTGTGAGTAACAGTCATGAGTGAATTGTCACGATATGACTGAATTGGAGTAAATTTGCCGCTATCTCCGCCAGGAAGCGAGCTAGAGCGCTGAAACTGTGGCTATACGCACTTTCATGAAAACACGCTTCTTTGAGGTTTTAAGCTCGGAACGTGAATCTGTGCATGTTTCTGGCCTGGGAACTGCTTCAGATCACTGTGGAATGCATATATAGTATCAATTGGTGCAATGTGCTTGTCTTGTCATAGGGAAGTGAATATAAGCTTCTGAAGTGAAAATATCCACTTTTTAAAAAACTTTCTTTTTTTTTAGTTCTGTGTGTCAAAAATGTTCATTCTGTGAGTAACAGTGTGAAAGTGACAAACATGAGTGAATTGTCACGATATGACTGAATTGGAGTAAATTTGCTGCTATCTCCGCCAGGAAGCGAGCTAGAGCGCTGAAACTGTGGCTATACGCACTTTCATGAAAACACGCTAATTTGAGGTTTTAAGCTCAGAACGTGAATCTGTGCATGTTTCTGGCCTGGGAACTGCTTCAGATCACTGTGGAATGCATAAATAGTATCAATTGGTGCAATGTGCTTGTCTTGTCATAGGGAAGTGAATATAAGCTTCTGAAGTGAAAATATCCACTTTTTAAAAAACTTTCTTTTTTTTTAGTTCTGTGTGTCAAAAATGTTCATTCTGTGAGTAACAGTGTGAAAGTGACAAACATGAGTGAATAGTTAGATATGACTGAATTGGAGTAAATTTGCTGCTATCTCCGCCAGGAAGCGAGCTAAAGCGCTGTAACTGTGGCTACACGCACTTTCATGAAAACACGCTTCTTTGAGGTTTTAAGCTCAGAACGTGAATCTGTGCATGTTTCTGGCCTGGGAACTGCTTCAGATCACTGTGGAAAGCATATATGGTATCGAATGGTCCTTTGTGCATGTATTGCCATTGGGAAGTGAATATAAGCTTCTGAAGTGAATATATCCACTTTTTAAAAAACTTTCTTTTTTTTTAGTTCTGTGTCAAAAAAGTTCATTCTGTGAGTAACAGTGGAAAAGTAACAGTCATGAGTGAATTGTCACGATATGACTGAATTGGAGTAAATTTGCTGCTATCTCCGCCAGGAAGCGAGCTAGAGCCCTGAAACTGTGGCTATACGCACTTTCATGAAAACACACTTCTTTGAGGTTTTAAGCTCGGAACGTGAATCTGTGCATGTTTCTGGCCTGGGAACTGCTTCAGATCACTGTGGAATGCATATATAGTATCAATTGGTGCAATGTGCTTGTCTTGTCATAGGGAAGTGAATATAAGCTTCTGAAGTAAAAATATCCACCTTTTAAAAAACTTTCTTTTTTTTTAGTTCTGTGTGTCAAAAATGTTCATTCTGTGAGTAACAGTGTGAAAGTGACAAACATGAGTGAATTGTTAGATATGACTGAATTGGAGTAAATTTGCTGCTATCTCCGCCAGGAAGCGAGCTAGAGCGCTGAAACTATGATGATACGCACTTTCATGAAAACACGCTTCTTTGAGGTTTTAAGCTCAGAACGTGAATCTGTGCATGTTTCTGGCCTGGGAACTGCTTCAGATCACTGTGGAAAGCATATATGGTATCGAATGGTCCTTTGTGCATGTATTGCCATTGGGAAGTGAATATAAGCTTCTGAAGTGAATATATCCACTTTTTAAAAAACTTTCGTTTTTTTTAGTTCTGTGTGTCAATAATGTTCATTCTGTGAGTAACAGTGGAAAAGTAACAGTCATGAGTGAATTGTCACGATATGACTGAATTGGAGTAAATTTGCTGCTATCTCCGCCAGGAAGCGAGCTAGAGCGCTGAAACTGTGGCTATACGCACTTTCATGAAAACACGCTTCTTTGAGGTTTTAAGCTCGGAACGTGAATCTGTTCATGTTTCTGGCCTGGGAACTGCTTCAGATCACTGTGGAATGCATATATAGTATCAATTGGTGCAATGTGCTTGTCTTGTCATAGGGAAGTGAATATAAGCTTCTGAAGTGAATATATCCACTTTTTAAAAAACTTTCTTTTTTTTTAGTTCTGTGTGTCAAAAATGTTCATTCTGTGAGTAACAGTGTGAAAGTGACAAACATGAGTGAATTGTCACGATATGACTGAATTGGAGTAAATTTGCTGCTATCTCCGCCAGGAAGCGAGCTAGAGCGCTGTAACTGTGGCTATACGCACTTTCATGAAAACACGCTTCTTTGAAGTTTTAAGCTCAGAACGTGAATCTGTGCATGTTTCTGGCCTGGGAACTGCTTCAGATCACTGTGGAAAGCATATATGGTATCGAATGGTCCTTTGTGCATGTATTGCCATTGGGAAGTGAATATAAGCTTCTGAAGTGAATATATCCACTTTTTAAAAAACTTTCTTTTTTTTAGTTCTGTGTGTCAATAATGTTCATTCTGTGAGTAACAGTGGAAAAGTAACAGTCATGAGTGAATTGTCACGATATGACTGAATTGGAGTAAATTTGCCGCTATCTCCGCCAGGAAGCGAGCTAGAGCGCTGAAACTGTGGCTATACGCACTTTCATGAAAACACGCTTCTTTGAGGTTTTAAGCTCAGAACGTGAATCTGTGCATGTTTCTGGCCTGGGAACTGCTTCAGATCACTGTGGAATGCATATATAGTATCAATTGGTGCAATGTGCTTGTCTTGTCATAGGGAAGTGAATATAAGCTTCTGAAGTGAAAATATCCACTTTTTAAAAAACTTTCTTTTTTTTTAGTTCTGTGTGTCAAAAATGTTCATTCTGTGAGTAACAGTGTGAAAGTGACAAACATGAGTGAATTGTCACGATATGACTGAATTGGAGTAAATTTGCTGCTATCTCCGCCAGGAAGCGAGCTAGAGCGCTGAAACTGTGGCTATACGCACTTTCATGAAAACACGCTAATTTGAGGTTTTAAGCTCAGAACGTGAATCTGTGCATGTTTCTGGCCTGGGAACTGCTTCAGATCACTGTGGAATGCATAAATAGTATCAATTGGTGCAATGTGCTTGTCTTGTCATAGGGAAGTGAATATAAGCTTCTGAAGTGAAAATATCCACTTTTTAAAAAACTTTCTTTTTTTTTAGTTCTGTGTGTCAAAAATGTTCATTCTGTGAGTAACAGTGTGAAAGTGACAAACATGAGTGAATAGTTAGATATGACTGAATTGGAGTAAATTTGCTGCTATCTCCGCCAGGAAGCGAGCTAAAGCGCTGTAACTGTGGCAACACGCACTTTCATGAAAACACGCTTCTTTGAGGTTTTAAGCTCAGAACGTGAATCTGTGCATGTTTCTGGCCTGGGAACTGCTTCAGATCACTGTGGAATGCATATATGGTATCGAATGGTCCTTTGTGCATGTATTGCCATTGGGAAGTGAATATAAGCTTCTGAAGTGAATATATCCACTTTTTAAAAAACTTTCTTTTTTTTTTAGTTCTGTGTATCAATAATGTTCATTCTGTGAGTAACAGTGGAAAAGTAACAGTCATGAGTGAATTGTCACGATATGACTGAATTGGAGTAAATTTGCTGCTATCTCCGCCAGGAAGCGAGCTAGAGCGCTGAAACTGTGGCTATACGCACTTTCATGAAAACACGCTTCTTTGAGGTTTTAAGCTCGGAACGTGAATCTGTGCATGTTTCTGGCCTGGGAACTGCTTCAGATCACTGTGGAATGCATATATAGTATCAATTGGTGCAATGTGCTTGTCTTGTCATAGGGAAGTGAATATAAGCTTCTGAAGTGAAAATATCCACTTTTTAAAAAACTTTCTTTTTTTTAGTTCTGTGTGTCAAAAATCTTCATTCTGTGAGTAACAGTGTGAAAGTGACAAACATGAGTGAATTGTCACGATATGACTGAATTGGAGTAAATTTGCTGCTATCTCCGCCAGGAAGCGAGCTAGAGCGCTGTAACTGTGGCTATACACACTTTCATGAAAACACGCTTCTTTGAGGTTTTAAGCTCAGAACGTGAATCTGTGCATGTTTCTGGCTTGGGAACTGCTTCAGATCACTGTGGAATGCATATATGGTATCAATTGGTGCAATGTGCTTGTCTTGTCATAGGGAAGTGAAGAAAAGCTTCTGAAGTGAAAAAATCCACTTTTTAAAAAACTTTCTTTTTTTTAAGTTCTGTGTGTCAAAAATGTTCATTCTGTGAGTAACAGTGGAAAAAAAACAGGCATAAGTGAATTGTCACGATATGACTGATTTGGAGTAAATTTGATGCTATCTCCGCCAGGAAGCGAGCTAGAGCGCTGAAACTGTGGCTATACGCACTTTCATGAAAACACGCTTCTTTGAGGTTTTAAGCTCGGAACGTGAATCTGTGCATGTTTCTGGCCTGGGAACTGCTTCAGATCACTGTGGAATGCATATATAGTATCAATTGGTGCAATGTGCTTGTCTTGTCAAAGGGAAGTGAATATAAGCTTCTGAAGTGAAAATATCCACTTTTTAAAAAACTTTCTTTTTTTTTTAGTTCTGTGTGTCAAAAAAGTTCATTCTGTGAGTAACAGTGTGAAAGTGACAAACATGAGTGAATTGTCACGATATGACTGAATTGGAGTAAATTTGCTGCTATCTCCGCCAGGAAGCGAGCTAGAGCGCTGGAACTATGATGATACGCACTTTCATGAAAACACGCTTCTTTGAGGTTTTAAGCTCAGAACGTGAATCTGTGCATGTTTCTGGCCTGGGAACTGCTTCAGATCACTGTGGAAAGCATATATGGTATCGAATGGTCCTTTGTGCATGTATTGCCATTGGGAAGTGAATATAAGCTTCTGAAGTGAATATATCCACTTTTTAAAAAACTTTCGTTTTTTTTAGTTCTGTGTGTCAATAATGTTCATTCTGTGAGTAACAGTGGAAAAGTAACAGTCATGAGTGAATTGTCACGATATGACTGAATTGGAGTAAATTTGCTGCTATCTCCGCCAGGAAGCGAGCTAGAGCGCTGAAACTGTGGCTATACGCACTTTCATGAAAACACGCTTCTTTGAGGTTTTAAGCTCGGAACGTGAATCTGTGCATGTTTCTGGCCTGGGAACTGCTTCAGATCACTGTGGAAAGCATATATGGTATCGAATGGTCCTTTGTGCATGTATTGCCATTGGGAAGTGAATATAAGCTTCTGAAGTGAATATATCCACTTTTTAAAAAACTTTCGTTTTTTTTAGTTCTGTGTGTCAATAATGTTCATTCTGTGAGTAACAGTGGAAAAGTAACAGTCATGAGTGAATTGTCACGATATGACTGAATTGGAGTAAATTTGCTGCTATCTCCGCCAGGAAGCGAGCTAGAGCGCTGAAACTGTGGCTATACGCACTTTCATGAAAACACGCTTCTTTGAGGTTTTAAGCTCGGAACGTGAATCTGTGCATGTTTCTGGCCTGGGAACTGCTTCAGATCACTGTGGAATGCATATATAGTATCAATTGGTGCAATGTGCTTGTCTTGTCATAGGAAAGTGAATATAAGCTTCTGAAGTGAAAATATCCACTTTTAAAAAACTTTCTTTTTTTTTAGTTCTGTGTGTCAAAAATATTCATTCTGTGAGTAACAGTGTGAAAGTGACAAACATGAGTGAATTGTCACGATATGACTGAATTGGAGTAAATTTGCTGCTATCTCCGCCAGGAAGCGAGCTAGAGCGCTGTAACTGTGGCTATACGCACTTTCATGAAAACACGCTTCTTTGAAGTTTTAAGCTCAGAACGTGAATCTGTGCATGTTTCTGGCCTGGGAACTGCTTCAGATCACTGTGGAAAGCATATATGGTATCGAATGGTCCTTTGTGCATGTATTGCCATTGGGAAGTGAATATAAGCTTCTGAAGTGAATATATCCACTTTTTATAAAACTTTCTTTTTTTTTAGTTCTGTGTGTCAATAATGTTCATTCTGTGAGTAACAGTGGAAAAGTAACAGTCATGAGTGAATTGTCACGATATGACTGAATTGGAGTAAATTTGCCGCTATCTCCGCCAGGAAGCGAGCTAGAGCGCTGAAACTGTGGCTATACGCACTTTCATGAAAACACGCTTCTTTGAGGTTTTAAGCTCGGAACGTGAATCTGTGCATGTTTCTGGCCTGGGAACTGCTTCAGATCACTGTGGAATGCATATATAGCATCAATTGGTGCAATGTGCTTGTCTTGTCATAGGGAAGTGAATATAAGCTTCTGAAGTGAAAATATCCACTTTTTAAAAAACTTTCTTTTTTTTTAGTTCTGTGTGTCAAAAATGTTCATTCTGTGAGTAACAGTGTGAAAGTGACAAACATGAGTGAATTGTTAGATATGACTGAATTGGAGTAAATTTGCTGCTATCTCCGCCAGGAAGCGAGCTAGAGCGCTGTAACTGTGGCTATACGCACTTTCATGAAAACACGCTTCTTTGAGGTTTTAAGCTCAGAACGTGAATCTGTGCATGTTTCTGGCCTGGGAACTGCTTCAGATCACTGTGGAAAGCATATATGGTATCGAATGGTCCTTTGTGCATGTATTGCCATTGGGAAGTGAATATAAGCTTCTGAAGTGAATATATCCACTTTTTAAAAAACTTTCGTTTTTTTTAGTTCTGTGTGTCAATAATGTTCATTCTGTGAGTAACAGTGGAAAAGTAACAGTCATGAGTGAATTGTCACGATATGACTGAATTGGAGTAAATTTGCTGCTATCTCCGCCAGGAAGCGAGCTAGAGCGCTGAAACTGTGGCTATACGCACTTTCATGAAAACACGCTTCTTTGAGGTTTTAAGCTCGGAACGTGAATCTGTGCATGTTTCTGGCCTGGGAACTGCTTCAGATCACTGTGGAATGCATATATAGTATCAATTGGTGCAATGTGCTTGTCTTGTCATAGGGAAGTGAATATAAGCTTCTGAAGTGAAAATATCCACTTTTTAAAAAACTTTCTTTTTTTTTAGTTCTGTGTGTCAAAAATGTTCATTCTGTGAGTAACAGTGTGAAAGTGACAAACATGAGTGAATTGTCACGATATGACTGAATTGGAGTAAATTTGCTGCTATCTCCGCCAGGAAGCGAGCTAGAGCGCTGTAACTGTGGCTATACGCACTTTCATGAAAACACGCTTCTTTGAAGTTTTAAGCTCAGAACGTGAATCTGTGCATGTTTCTGGCCTGGGAACTGCTTCAGATCACTGTGGAAAGCATATATGGTATCGAATGGTCCTTTGTGCATGTATTGCCATTGGGAAGTGAATATAAGCTTCTGAAGTGAATATATCCACTTTTTAAAAAACTTTCTTTTTTTTTAGTTCTGTGTGTCAATAATGTTCATTCTGTGAGAAACAGTGGAAAAGTAACAGTCATGAGTGAATTGTCACGATATGACTGAATTGGAGTAAATTTGCCGCTATCTCCGCCAGGAAGCGAGCTAGAGCGCTGAAACTGTGGCTATACGCACTTTCATGAAAACACGCTTCTTTGAGGTTTTAAGCTCGGAACGTGAATCTGTGCATGTTTCTGGCCTGGGAACTGCTTCAGATCACTGTGGAATGCATATATAGTATCAATTGGTGCAATGTGCTTGTCTTGTCATAGGGAAGTGAATATAAGCTTCTGAAGTGAAAATATCCACTTTTTAAAAAACTTTCTTTTTTTTTAGTTCTGTGTGTCAAAAATGTTCATTCTGTGAGTAACAGTGTGAAAGTGACAAACATGAGTGAATTGTCACGATATGACTGAATTGGAGTAAATTTGCTGCTATCTCCGCCAGGAAGCGAGCTAGAGCGCTGAAACTGTGGCTATACGCACTTTCATGAAAACACGCTAATTTGAGGTTTTAAGCTCAGAACGTGAATCTGTGCATGTTTCTGGCCTGGGAACTGCTTCAGATCACTGTGGAATGCATAAATAGTATCAATTGGTGCAATGTGCTTGTCTTGTCATAGGGAAGTGAATATAAGCTTCTGAAGTGAAAATATCCACTTTTTAAAAAACTTTCTTTTTTTTTTAGTTCTGTGTGTCAAAAATGTTCATTCTGTGAGTAACAGTGTGAAAGTGACAAACATGAGTGAATAGTTAGATATGACTGAATTGGAGTAAATTTGCTGCTATCTCCGCCAGGAAGCGAGCTAAAGCGCTGTAACTGTGGCTACACGCACTTTCATGAAAACACGCTTCTTTGAGGTTTTAAGCTCAGAACGTGAATCTGTGCATGTTTCTGGCCTGGGAACTGCTTCAGATCACTGTGGAAAGCATATATGGTATCGAATGGTCCTTTGTGCATGTATTGCCATTGGGAAGTGAATATAAGCTTCTGAAGTGAATATATCCACTTTTTAAAAAAACTTTCTTTTTTTTTAGTTCTGTGTCAAAAAAGTTCATTCTGTGAGTAACAGTGGAAAAGTAACAGTCATGAGTGAATTGTCACGATATGACTGAATTGGAGTAAATTTGCTGCTATCTCCGCCAGGAAGCGAGCTAGAGCCCTGAAACTGTGGCTATACGCACTTTCATGAAAACACACTTCTTTGAGGTTTTAATCTCGGAACGTGAATCTGTGCATGCTTCTGGCCTGGGAACTGCTTCAGATCACTGTGGAATGCATATATGGTATCAATTGGTGCAATGTGCTTGTCTTGTCATAGGGAAGTGAAAATAAGCTTCTGAAGTGAAAATATCCACTTTTTAAAAAACTTTCTTTTTTTTTTAGTTCTGTGTGTCAAAAATGTTCATTCTGTGAGTAACAGTGGAAAAAAAACAGGCATGAGTGAATTGTCACGATATGACTGATTTGGAGTAAATTTGATGCTATCTCCGCCAGGAAGCGAGCGAGAGCGCTGAAACTGTGGCTATACGCACTTTCATGAAAACACGCTTCTTTGAGGTTTTAAGCTCGGAACGTGAATCTGTGCATGTTTCTGGCCTGGGAACTGCTTCAGATCACTGTGGAATGCATATATAGTATCAATTGGTGCAATGTGCTTGTCTTGTCATTGGGAAGTGAATTTAAGCTTCTGAAGTGAAAATATCCACTTTTTAAAAAACTTTCTTTTTTTTTAGTTCTGTGTGTCAAAAATGTTCATTCTGTGAGTAACAGTGTGAAAGTGACAAACATGAGTGAATTGTCACGATATGACTGAATTGGAGTAAATTTGCTGCTATCTCCGCCAGGAAGCGAGCTAGAGCGCTGAAACTGTGGCTATACGCACTTTCACGAAAACACGCTTCTTTGAGGTTTTAAGCTCGGAACGTGAATCTGTGCATGTTTCTGGCCTGGGAACTGCTTCAGATCACTGTGGAATGCATATATAGTATCAATTGGTGCAATGTGCTTGTCTTGTCAAAGGGAAGTGAATATAAGCTTCTGAAGTGAAAATATCCACTTTTTAAAAAACTTTCTTTTTTTTTTTAGTTCTGTGTGTCAAAAAAGTTCATTCTGTGAGTAACAGTGTGAAAGTGACAAACATGAGTGAATTGTCACGATATGACTGAATTGGAGTAAATTTGCTGCTATCTCCGCCAGGAAGCGAGCTAGAGCGCTGAAACTATGATGATACGCACTTTCATGAAAACACGCTTCTTTGAGGTTTTAAGCTCAGAACGTGAATCTGTGCATGTTTCTGGCCTGGGAACTGCTTCAGATCACTGTGGAATTCATATATAGTATCAATTGGTGCAATGTGCTTGTCTTGTCATAGGGAAGTGAATATAAGCTTCTGATGTGAAAATATCCACCTTTTAAAAAACTTTCTTTTTTTTTAGTTCTGTGTGTCAAAAATGTTCATTCTGTGAGTAACAGTGTGAAAGTGACAAACATGAGTGAATTGTTAGATATGACTGAATTGGAGTAAATTTGCTGCTATCTCCGCCAGGAAGCGAGCTAGAGCGCTGAAACTGTGGCTATACGCACTTTCATGAAAACACGCTTCTTTGAGGTTTTAAGCTCGGAACGTGAATCTGTGCATGTTTCTGGCCTGGGAACTGCTTCAGATCACTGTGGAATGCATATATAGTATCAATTGGTGCAATGTGCTTGTCTTGTCAAAGGGAAGTAAATATAAGCTTCTGAAGTGAAAATATCCACTTTTTAAAAAACTTTCTTTTTTTTTTAGTTCTGTGTGTCAAAAATGTTCATTCTGTGAGTAACAGTGTGAAAGTGACAAACATGAGTGAATTGTCACGATATGACTGAATTGGAGTAAATTTGCTGCTATCTCCGCCAGGAAGCGAGCTGGAGCGCTGTAACTGTGGCTATACGCACTTTCATGAAAACACGCTTCTTTGAGGTTTTAAGCTCAGAACGTGAATCTGTGCATGTTTCTGGCCTGGGAACTGCTTCAGATCACTGTGGAATGCATATATGGTATCGAATGGTCCTTTGTGCATGTATTGCCATTGGGAAGTGAATATAAGCTTCTGAAGTGAATATATCCACTTTTTAAAAAACTTTCTTTTTTTTTTAGTTCTGTGTATCAATAATGTTCATTCTGTGAGTAACAGTGGAAAAGTAACAGTCATGAGTGAATTGTCACGATATGACTGAATTGGAGTAAATTTGCTGCTATCTCCGCCAGGAAGCGAGATAGAGCGCTGAAACTGTGGCTATACGCACTTTCACGAAAACACGCTTCTTTGAGGTTTTAAGCTCGGAACGTGAATCTGTGCATGTTTCTGGCCTGGGAACTGCTTCAGATCACTGTGGAATGCATATATAGTATCAATTGGTGCAATGTGCTTGTCTTGTCATAGGGAAGTGAATATAAGCTTCTGAAGTGAAAATATCCACTTTTTAAAAAACTTTCTTTTTTTTAGTTCTGTGTGTCAAAAATCTTCATTCTGTGAGTAACAGTGTGAAAGTGACAAACATGAGTGAATTGTCACGATATGACTGAATTGGAGTAAATTTGCTGCTATCTCCGCCAGGAAGCGAGCTAGAGCGCTGTAACTGTGGCTATACGCACTTTCATGAAAACACGCTTCTTTGAGGTTTTAAGCTCAGAACGTGAATCTGTGCATGTTTCTGGCTTGGGAACTGCTTCAGATCACTGTGGAATGCATATATGGTATCAATTGGTGCAATGTGCTTGTCTTGTCATAGGGAAGTGAAGATAAACTTCTGAAGTGAAAATATCCACTTTTTAAAAAACTTTCTTTTTTTTAAGTTCTGTGTGTCAAAAATGTTCATTCTGTGAGTAACAGTGGAAAAAAAACAGGCATGAGTGAATTGTCACGATATGACTGATTTGGAGTAAATTTGATGCTATCTCCGCCAGGAAGCGAGCTAGAGCGCTGAAACTGTGGCTATACGCACTTTCATGAAAACACGCTTCTTTGAGGTTTTAAGCTCGGAACGTGAATCTGTGCATGTTTCTGGCCTGGGAACTGCTTCAGATCACTGTGGAATGCATATATAGTATCAATTGGTGCAATGTGCTTGTCTTGTCAAAGGGAAGTGAATATAAGCTTCTGAAGTGAAAATATCCACTTTTTAAAAAACTTTCTTTTTTTTTTTAGTTCTGTGTGTCAAAAAAGTTCATTCTGTGAGTAACAGTGTGAAAGTGACAAACATGAGTGAATTGTCACGATATGACTGAATTGGAGTAAATTTGCTGCTATCTCCGCCAGGAAGCGAGCTAGAGCGCTGAAACTATGATGATACGCACTTTCATGAAAACACGCTTCTTTGAGGTTTTAAGCTCAGAACGTGAATCTGTGCATGTTTCTGGCCTGGGAACTGCTTCAGATCACTGTGGAATTCATATATAGTATCAATTGGTGCAATGTGCTTGTCTTGTCATAGGGAAGTGAATATAAGCTTCTGATGTGAAAATATCCACCTTTTAAAAAACTTTCTTTTTTTTTAGTTCTGTGTGTCAAAAATGTTCATTCTGTGAGTAACAGTGTGAAAGTGACAAACATGAGTGAATTGTTAGATATGACTGAATTGGAGTAAATTTGCTGCTATCTCCGCCAGGAAGCGAGCTAGAGCGCTGTAACTGTGGCTATACGCACTTTCATGAAAACACACTTCTTTGAGGTTTTAAGCTCAGAACGTGAATCTGTGCATGTTTCAGGCCTGGGAACTGCTTCAGATCACTGTGGAAAGCATATATGGTATCGAATGGTCCTTTGTGCATGTATTGCCATTGGGAAGTGAATATAAGCTTCTGAAGTGAATATATCCACTTTTTAAAAAACTTTCGTTTTTTTTAGTTCTGTGTGTCAATAATGTTCATTCTGTGAGTAACAGTGGAAAAGTAACAGTCATGAGTGAATTGTCACGATATGACTGAATTGGAGTAAATTTGCCGCTATCTCCGCCAGGAAGCGAGCTAGAGCGCTGAAACTGTGGCTATACGCACTTTCATGAAAACACGCTTCTTTGAGGTTTTAAGCTCGGAACGTGAATCTGTGCATGTTTCTGGCCTGGGAACTGCTTCAGATCACTGTGGAATGCATATATAGTATCAATTGGTGCAATGTGCTTGTCTTGTCATAGGGAAGTGAATATAAGCTTCTGAAGTGAAAATATCCACTTTTTAAAAAACTTTCTTTTTTTTTAGTTCTGTGTGTCAAAAATGTTCATTCTGTGAGTAACAGTGTGAAAGTGACAAACATGAGTGAATTGTCACGATATGACTGAATTGGAGTAAATTTGCTGCTATCTCCGCCAGGAAGCGAGCTAGAGCGCTGAAACTGTGGCTATACACACTTTCATGAAAACACGCTTCTTTGAGGTTTTAAGCTCAGAACGTGAATCTGTGCATGTTTCTGGCCTGGGAACTGCTTCAGATCACTGTGGAATGCATATATAGTATCAATTGGTGCAATGTGCTTGTCTTGTCATAGGGAAGTGAATATAAGCTTCTGAAGTGAAAATATCCACTTTTTAAAAAACTTTCTTTTTTTTTAGTTCTGTGTGTCAAAAATGTTCATTCTGTGAGTAACAGTGTGAAAGTGACAAACATGAGTGAATTGTTAGATATGACTGAATTGGAGTAAATTTGCTGCTATCTCTGCCAGGAAGCGAGCTAGAGCGCTGTAACTGTGGCTATACGCACTTTCATGAAAACACGCTTCTTTGAGGTTTTAAGCTCAGAACGTGAATCTGTGCATGTTTCTGGCCTGGGAACTGCTTCAGATCACTGTAGAATGCATATATGGTATCAATTGGTGCAATGTGCTTGTCTTGTCATAGGGAAGTGAATATAAGCTTCTGAAGTGAAAATATCCACTTTTTAAAAAACTTTCTTTTTTTTTTAGTTCTGTGTGTTAAAAATGTTCATTCTGTGAGTAACAGTGGAAAAAAAACAGGCATGAGTGAATTGTCACGATATGACTGATTTGGAGTAAATTTGATGCTATCTTCGCCAGGAAGCGAGCGAGAGCGCTGAAACTGTGGCTATACGCACTTTCATGAAAACACGCTTCTTTGAGGTTTTAAGCTCAGAACGTGAATCTGTGCATGTTTCTGGCCTGGGAACTGCTTCAGATCACTGTGGAAAGCATATATGGTATCGTATGGTCCTTTGTGCATGTATTGCCATTGGGAAGTGAATATAAGCTTCTGAAGTGAATATATCCACTTTTTAAAAAACTTTCTTTTTTTTTAGTTCTGTGTGTCAAAAATGTTCATTCTGTGAGTAACAGTGTGAAAGTGACAAACATGAGTGAATTGTCACGATATGACTGAATTGGAGTAAATTTGCTGCTATCTCCGCCAGGAAGCGAGCTAGAGCGCTGAAACTGTGGCTATACACACTTTCATGAAAACACGCTTCTTTGAGGTTTTAAGCTCAGAACGTGAATCTGTGCATGTTTCTGGCCTGGGAACTGCTTCAGATCACTGTGGAATGCATATATAGTATCAATTGGTGCAATGTGCTTGTCTTGTCATAGGGAAGTGAATATAAGCTTCTGAAGTGAAAATATCCACTTTTTAAAAAACTTTCTTTTTTTTTTAGTTCTGTGTGTCAAAAATGTTCATTCTGTGAGTAACAGTGTGAAAGTGACAAACATGAGTGAATTGTTAGATATGACTGAATTGGAGTAAATTTGCTGCTATCTCCGCCAGGAAGCGAGCTAGAGCGCTGTAACTGTGGCTATACGCACTTTCATGAAAACACGCTTCTTTGAGGTTTTAAGCTCAGAACGTGAATCTGTGCATGTTTCTGGCCTGGGAACTGCTTCAGATCACTGTGGAAAGCATATATGGTATCGAATGGTCCTTTGTGCATGTATTGCCATTGGGAAGTGAATATAAGCTTCTGAAGTGAATATATCCACTTTTTAAAAAACTTTCTTTTTTTTTAGTTCTGTGTCAAAAAAGTTCATTCTGTGAGTAACAGTGGAAAAGTAACAGTCATGAGTGAATTGTCACGATATGACTGAATTGGAGTAAATTTGCTGCTATCTCCGCCAGGAAGCGAGCTAGAGCCCTGAAACTGTGGCTATACGCACTTTCATGAAAACACACTTCTTTGAGGTTTTAATCTCGGAACGTGAATCTGTGCATGCTTCTGGCCTGGGAACTGCTTCAGATCACTGTGGAATGCATATATGGTATCAATTGGTGCAATGTGCTTGTCTTGTCATAGGGAAGTGAATATAAGCTTCTGAAGTGAAAATATCCACTTTTTAAAAAACTTTCTTTTTTTTTAGTTCTGTGTGTCAAAAATGTTCATTCTGTGAGTAACAGTGGAAAAAAAACAGGCATGAGTGAATTGTCACGATATGACTGATTTGGAGTAAATTTGATGCTATCTCCGCCAGGAAGCGAGCGAGAGCGCTGAAACTGTGGCTATACGCACTTTCATGAAAACACGCTTCTTTGAGGTTTTAAGCTCAGAACGTGAATCTGTGCATGTTTCTGGCCTGGGAACTGCTTCAGATCACTGTGGAAAGCATATATAGTATCGAATGGTCCTTTGTGCATGTATTGCCATTGGGAAGTGAATATAAGCTTCTGAAGTGAATATATCCACTTTTTAAAAAACTTTCTTTTTTTTTTAGTTCTGTGTGTCAATAATGTTCATTCTGTGAGTAACAGTGGAAAAGTAACAGTCATGAGTGAATTGTCACGATATGACTGAATTGGAGTAAATTTGATGCTATCTCCGCCAGGAAGCGAGCTAGAGCGCTGAAACTGGCTATACGCACTTTCATGAAAACACGCTTCTTTGAGGTTTTAAGCTCAGAACGTGAATCTGTGCATGTTTCTGGCCTGGGAACTGCTTCAGATCACTGTAGAATGCATATATGGTATCAATTGGTGCAATGTGCTTGTCTTGTCATAGGGAAGTGAATATAAGCTTCTGAAGTGAAAATATCCACTTTTTAAAAAACTTTCTTTTTTTTTAGTTCTGTGTGTTAAAAATGTTCATTCTGTGAGTAACAGTGGAAAAAAAACAGGCATGAGTGAATTGTCACGATATGACTGATTTGGAGTAAATTTGATGCTATCTTCGCCAGGAAGCGAGCGAGAGCGCTGAAACTGTGGCTATACGCACTTTCATGAAAACACGCTTCTTTGAGGTTTTAAGCTCAGAACGTGAATCTGTGCATGTTTCTGGCCTGGGAACTGCTTCAGATCACTGTGGAAAGCATATATGGTATCGTATGGTCCTTTGTGCATGTATTGCCATTGGGAAGTGAATATAAGCTTCTGAAGTGAATATATCCACTTTTTAAAAAACTTTCTTTTTTTTTAGTTCTGTGTGTCAAAAATGTTCATTCTGTGAGTAACAGTGTGAAAGTGACAAACATGAGTGAATTGTCACGATATGACTGAATTGGAGTAAATTTGCTGCTATCTCCGCCAGGAAGCGAGCTAGAGCGCTGAAACTGTGGCTATACGCACTTTCATGAAAACACGCTTCTTTGAGGTTTTAAGCTCGGAACGTGAATCTGTGCATGTTTCTGGCCTGGGAACTGCTTCAGATCACTGTGGAATGCATATATAGTATCAATTGGTGCAATGTGCTTGTCTTGTCATAGGGAAGTGAATATAAGCTTCTGAAGTGAAAATATCCACTTTTTAAAAAACTTTCTTTTTTTTTAGTTCTGTGTGTCAAAAATGTTCATTCTGTGAGTAACAGTGTGAAAGTGACAAACATGAGTGAATTGTCACGATATGACTGAATTGGAGTAAATTTGCTGCTATCTCCGCCAGGAAGCGAGCTAGAGCGCTGAAACTGTGGCTATACCCACTTTCATGAAAACACGCTTCTTTGAGGTTTTAAGCTCAGAACGTGAATCTGTGCATGTTTCTGGCCTGGGAACTGCTTCAGATCACTGTGGAATGCATATATGGTATCGAATGGTCCTTTGTGCATGTATTGCCATTGGGAAGTGAATATCAGCTTCTGAAGTGAATATATCCACTTTTTAAAAAACTTTCTTTTTTTTTTAGTTCTGTGTGTCAAAAATGTTCATTCTGTGAGTAACAGTGGAAAAAAAACAGGCATGAGTGAATTGTCACGATATGACTGATTTGGAGTAAATTTGATGCTATCTCCGCAAGGAAGCGAGCGAGAGCGCTGAAACTGTGGCTATACGCACTTTCATGAAAACACGCTTCTTTGAGGTTTTAAGCTCAGAACGTGAATCTGTGCATGTTTCTGGCCTGGGAACTGCTTCAGATCACTGTGGAAAGCATATATGGTATCGAATGGTCCTTTGTGCATGTATTGCCATTGGGAAGTGAATATAAGCTTCTGAAGTGAATATATCCACTTTTTAAAAAACTTTCTTTTTTTTTTAGTTCTGTGTGTCAATAATGTTCATTCTGTGAGTAACAGTGGAAAAGTAACAGTCATGAGTGAATTGTCACGATATGACTGAATTGGAGAAAATTTGCTGCTATCTCCGCCAGGAAGCGAGCTAGAGCGCTGAAACTGTGGCTATACGCACTTTCATGAAAACACGCTTCTTTGAGGTTTTAAGCTCGGAACGTGAATCTGTGCATGTTTCTGGCCTGGGAACTGCTTCAGATCACTGTGGAATGCATATATAGTATCAATTGGTGCAATGTGCTTGTCTTGTCATAGGGAAGTGAATATAAGCTTCTGAAGTGAAAATATCCACTTTTTAAAAAACTTTCTTTTTTTTTAGTTCTGTGTGTCAAAAATGTTCATTCTGTGAGTAACAGTGTGAAAGTGACAAACATGAGTGAATTGTCACGATATGACTGAATTGGAGTAAATTTGCTGCTATCTCCGCCAGGAAGCGAGCTAGAGCGCTGTAACTGTGGCTATACGCACTTTCATGAAAACACGCTTCTTTGAGGTTTTAAGCTCAGAACGTGAATCTGTGCATGTTTCTGGCCTGGGAACTGCTTCAGATCACTGTGGAAAGCATATATGGTATCGAATGGTCCTTTGTGCATGTATTGCCATTGGGAAGTGAATATCAGCTTCTGAAGTGAATATATCCACTTTTTAAAAAACTTTCTTTTTTTTTTAGTTCTGTGTGTCAATAATGTTCATTCTGTGAGTAACAGTGGAAAAGTAACAGTCATGAGTGAATTGTCACGATATGACTGAATTGGAGTAAATTTGCCGCTATCTCCGCCAGGAAGCGAGCTAGAGCGCTGAAACTGTGGCTATACGCACTTTCATGAAAACACGCTTCTTTGAGGTTTTAAGCTCGGAACGTGAATCTGTGCATGTTTCTGGCCTAGGAACTGCTTCAGATCACTGTGGAATGCATATATAGTATCAATTGGTGCAATGTGCTTGTCTTGTCATAGGGAAGTGAATATCAGCTTCTGAAGTGAAAATATCCACTTTTTAAAAAACTTTCTTTTTTTTTAGTTCTGTGTGTCAAAAATGTTCATTCTGTGAGTAACAGTGTGAAAGTGACAAACATGAGTGAATTGTCACGATATGACTGAATTGGAGTAAATTTGCTGCTATCTCCGCCAGGAAGCGAGCGAGAGCGCTGAAACTGTGGCTATACACACTTTCATGAAAACACGCTTCTTTGAGGTTTTAAGCTCAGAACGTGAATCTGTGCATGTTTCTGGCCTGGGAACTGCTTCAGATCACTGTGGAATGCATATATAGTATCAATGGGTGCAATGTGCTTGTCTTGTCATAGGGAAGTGAATATAAGCTTCTGAAGTGAAAATATCCACTTTTTAAAAAACTTTCTTTTTTTTTAGTTCTGTGTGTCAAAAATGTTCATTCTGTGAGTAACAGTGTGAAAGTGACAAACATGAGTGAATTGTTAGATATGACTGAATTGGAGTAAATTTGCTGCTATCTCCGCCAGGAAGCGAGCTAGAGCGCTGAAACTGTGGCTATACGCACTTTCATGAAAACACGCTTCTTTGAGGTTTTAAGCTCAGAACGTGAATCTGTGCATGTTTCTGGCCTGGAAACTGCTTCAGATCACTGTGGAAAGCATATATGGTATCGAATGGTCCTTTGTGCATGTATTGCCATTGGGAAGTGAATATCAGCTTCTGAAGTGAATATATCCACTTTTTAAAAAACTTTCTTTTTTTATAGTTCTGTGTCAAAAAAGTTCATTCTGTGAGTAACAGTGGAAAAGTAACAGTCATGAGTGAATTGTCACGATATGACTGAATTGGAGTAAATTTGCTGCTATCTCCGCCAGGAAGCGAGCTAGAGCCCTGAAACTGTGGCTATACGCACTTTCATGAAAACACACTTCTTTGAGGTTTTAATCTCGGAACGTGAATCTGTGCATGCTTCTGGCCTGGGAACTGCTTCAGATCACTGTGGAATGCATATATGGTATCAATTGGTGCAATGTGCTTGTCTTGTCATAGGGAAGTGAATATAAGCTTCTGAAGTGAAAATATCCACTTTTTAAAAAACTTTCTTTTTTTTTAGTTCTGTGTGTTAAAAATGTTCATTCTGTGAGTAACAGTGGAAAAAAAACAGGCATGAGTGAATTGTCACGATATGACTGATTTGGAGTAAATTTGATGCTATCTTCGCCAGGAAGCGAGCGAGAGCGCTGAAACTGTGGCTATACGCACTTTCATGAAAACACGCTTCTTTGAGGTTTTAAGCTCAGAACGTGAATCTGTGCATGTTTCTGGCCTGGGAACTGCTTCAGATCACTGTGGAAAGCATATATGGTATCGTATGGTCCTTTGTGCATGTATTGCCATTGGGAAGTGAATATAAGCTTCTGAAGTGAATATATCCACTTTTTAAAAAACTTTCTTTTTTTTTAGTTCTGTGTGTCAAAAATGTTCATTCTGTGAGTAACAGTGTGAAAGTGACAAACATGAGTGAATTGTCACGATATGACTGAATTGGAGTAAATTTGCTGCTATCTCCGCCAGGAAGCGAGCGAGAGCGCTGAAACTGTGGCTATACGCACTTTCATGAAAACACGCTTCTTTGAGGTTTTCAGCTCGGAACGTGAATCTGTGCATGTTTCTGGCCTGGGAACTGCTTCAGATCACTGTGGAATGCATATATAGTTTCAATTGGTGCAATGTGCTTGTCTTGTCATAGGGAAGTGAATATAAGCTTCTGAAGTGAAAATATCCACTTTTTAAAAAACTTTCTTTTTTTTTAGTTCTGTGTGTCAAAAATGTTCATTCTGTGAGTAACAGTGTGAAAGTGACAAACATGAGTGAATTGTTAGATATGACTGAATTGGAGTAAATTTGCTGCTATCTCCGCCAGGAAGCGAGCTAGAGCGCTGTAACTGTGGCTATACGCACTTTCATGAAAACACGCTTCTTTGAGGTTTTAAGCTCAGAACGTGAATCTGTGCATGTTTCTGGCCTGGGAACTGCTTCAGATCACTGTGGAAAGCATATATGGTATCGAATGGTCCTTTGTGCATGTATTGCCATTGGGAAGTGAATATCAGCTTCTGAAGTGAATATATCCACTTTTTAAAAAACTTTCTTTTTTTTTTAGTTCTGTGTGTCAAAAATGTTCATTCTGTGAGTAACAGTGGAAAAAAAACAGGCATGAGTGAATTGTCACGATATGACTGATTTGGAGTAAATTTGATGCTATCTCCGCCAGGAAGCGAGCGAGAGCGCTGAAACTGTGGCTATACGCACTTTCATGAAAACACGCTTCTTTGAGGTTTTAAGCTCAGAACGTGAATCTGTGCATGTTTCTGGCCTGGGAACTGCTTCAGATCACTGTGGAAAGCATATATGGTATCGAATGGTCCTTTGTGCATGTATTGCCATTGGGAAGTGAATATAAGCTTCTGAAGTGAATATATCCACTTTTTAAAAAACTTTCTTTTTTTTTTAGTTCTGTGTGTCAATAATGTTCATTCTGTGAGTAACAGTGGAAAAGTAACAGTCATGAGTGAATTGTCACGATATGACTGAATTGGAGTAAATTTGCCGCTATCTCCGCCAGGAAGCGAGCTAGAGCGCTGAAACTGTGGCTATACGCACTTTCATGAAAACACGCTTCTTTGAGGTTTTAAGCTCGGAACGTGAATCTGTGCATGTTTCTGGCCTAGGAACTGCTTCAGATCACTGTGGAATGCATATATAGTATCAATTGGTGCAATGTGCTTGTCTTGTCATAGGGAAGTGAATATAAGCTTCTGAAGTGAAAATATCCACTTTTTAAAAAACTTTCTTTTTTTTTAGTTCTGTGTGTCAAAAATGTTCATTCTGTGAGTAACAGTGTGAAAGTGACAAACATGAGTGAATTGTCACGATATGACTGAATTGGAGTAAATTTGCTGCTATCTCCGCCAGGAAGCGAGCGAGAGCGCTGAAACTGTGGCTATACACACTTTCATGAAAACACGCTTCTTTGAGGTTTTAAGCTCAGAACGTGAATCTGTGCATGTTTCTGACCTGGGAACTGCTTCAGATCACTGTGGAATGCATATATAGTATCAATGGGTGCAATGTGCTTGTCTTGTCATAGGGAAGTGAATATAAGCTTCTGAAGTGAAAATATCCACTTTTTAAAAAACTTTCTTTTTTTTTAGTTCTGTGTGTCAAAAATGTTCATTCTGTGAGTAACAGTGTGAAAGTGACAAACATGAGTGAATTGTTAGATATGACTGAATTGGAGTAAATTTGCTGCTATCTCCGCCAGGAAGCGAGCTAGAGCGCTGAAACTGTGGCTATACGCAGTTTCATGAAAACACGCTTCTTTGAGGTTTTAAGCTCAGAACGTGAATCTGTGCATGTTTCTGGCCTGGAAACTGCTTCAGATCACTGTGGAAAGCATATATGGTATCGAATGGTCCTTTGTGCATGTATTGCCATTGGGAAGTGAATATCAGCTTCTGAAGTGAATATATCCACTTTTTAAAAAACTTTCTTTTTTTTTAGTTCTGTGTCAAAAAAGTTCATTCTGTGAGTAACAGTGGAAAAGTAACAGTCATGAGTGAATTGTCACGATATGACTGAATTGGAGTAAATTTGCTGCTATCTCCGCCAGGAAGCGAGCTAGAGCCCTGAAACTGTGGCTATACGCACTTTCATGAAAACACACTTCTTTGAGGTTTTAATCTCGGAACGTGAATCTGTGCATGCTTCTGGCCTGGGAACTGCTTCAGATCACTGTGGAATGCATATATGGTATCAATTGGTGCAATGTGCTTGTCTTGTCATAGGGAAGTGAATATAAGCTTCTGAAGTGAAAATATCCACTTTTTAAAAAACTTTCTTTTTTTTTTAGTTCTGTGTGTTAAAAATGTTCATTCTGTGAGTAACAGTGGAAAAAAAACAGGCATGAGTGAATTGTCACGATATGACTGATTTGGAGTAAATTTGATGCTATCTTCGCCAGGAAGCGAGCGAGAGCGCTGAAACTGTGGCTATACGCACTTTCATGAAAACACGCTTCTTTGAGGTTTTAAGCTCAGAACGTGAATCTGTGCATGTTTCTGGCCTGGGAACTGCTTCAGATCACTGTGGAAAGCATATATGGTATCGTATGGTCCTTTGTGCATGTATTGCCATTGGGAAGTGAATATAAGCTTCTGAAGTGAATATATCCACTTTTTAAAAAACTTTCTTTTTTTTTAGTTCTGTGTGTCAAAAATGTTCATTCTGTGAGTAACAGTGTGAAAGTGACAAACATGAGTGAATTGTCACGATATGACTGAATTGGAGTAAATTTGCTGCTATCTCCGCCAGGAAGCGAGCGAGAGCGCTGAAACTGTGGCTATACGCACTTTCATGAAAACACGCTTCTTTGAGGTTTTAAGCTCGGAACGTGAATCTGTGCATGTTTCTGGCCTGGGAACTGCTTCAGATCACTGTGGAATGCATATATAGTTTCAATTGGTGCAATGTGCTTGTCTTGTCATAGGGAAGTGAATATAAGCTTCTGAAGTGAAAATATCCACTTTTTAAAAAACTTTCTTTTTTTTTAGTTCTGTGTGTCAAAAATGTTCATTCTGTGAGTAACAGTGTGAAAGTGACAAACATGAGTGAATTGTTAGATATGACTGAATTGGAGTAAATTTGCTGCTATCTCCGCCAGGAAGCGAGCTAGAGCGCTGTAACTGTGGCTATACGCACTTTCATGAAAACACGCTTCTTTGAGGTTTTAAGCTCAGAACGTGAATCTGTGCATGTTTCTGGCCTGGGAACTGCTTCAGATCACTGTGGAAAGCATATATGGTATCGAATGGTCCTTTGTGCATGTATTGCCATTGGGAAGTGAATATCAGCTTCTGAAGTGAATATATCCACTTTTTAAAAAACTTTCTTTTTTTTTTAGTTCTGTGTGTCAAAAATGTTCATTCTGTGAGTAACAGTGGAAAAAAAACAGGCATGAGTGAATTGTCACGATATGACTGAATTGGAGTAAATTTGCTGCTATCTCCGCCAGGAAGCGAGCTAGAGCGCTGTAACTGTGGCTATACGCACTTTCATGAAAACACGCTTCTTTGAGGTTTTAAGCTCAGAACGTGAATCTGTGCATGTTTCTGGCCTGGGAACTGCTTCAGATCACTGTGGAAAGCATATATGGTATCGAATGGTCCTTTGTGCATGTATTGCCATTGGGAAGTGAATATCAGCTTCTGAAGTGAATATATCCACTTTTTAAAAAACTTTCTTTTTTTTTTAGTTCTGTGTGTCAATAATGTTCATTCTGTGAGTAACAGTGGAAAAGTAACAGTCATGAGTGAATTGTCACGATATGACTGAATTGGAGTAAATTTGCCGCTATCTCCGCCAGGAAGCGAGCTAGAGCGCTGAAACTGTGGCTATACGCACTTTCATGAAAACACGCTTCTTTGAGGTTTTAAGCTCGGAACGTGAATCTGTGCATGTTTCTGGCCTAGGAACTGCTTCAGATCACTGTGGAATGCATATATAGTATCAATTGGTGCAATGTGCTTGTCTTGTCATAGGGAAGTGAATATAAGCTTCTGAAGTGAAAATATCCACTTTTTAAAAAACTTTCTTTTTTTTTTGTTCTGTGTGTCAAAAATGTTCATTCTGTGAGTAACAGTGTGAAAGTGACAAACATGAGTGAATTGTCACGATATGACTGAATTGGAGTAAATTTGCTGCTATCTCCGCCAGGAAGCGAGCGAGAGCGCTGAAACTGTGGCTATACACACTTTCATGAAAACACGCTTCTTTGAGGTTTTAAGCTCAGAACGTGAATCTGTGCATGTTTCTGGCCTGGGAACTGCTTCAGATCACTGTGGAATGCATATATAGTATCAATGGGTGCAATGTGCTTGTCTTGTCATAGGGAAGTGAATATAAGCTTCTGAAGTGAAAATATCCACTTTTTAAAAAACTTTCTTTTTTTTTAGTTCTGTGTGTCAAAAATGTTCATTCTGTGAGTAACAGTGTGAAAGTGACAAACATGAGTGAATTGTTAGATATGACTGAATTGGAGTAAATTTGCTGCTATCTCCGCCAGGAAGCGAGCTAGAGCGCTGAAACTGTGGCTATACGCACTTTCATGAAAACACGCTTCTTTGAGGTTTTAAGCTCAGAACGTGAATCTGTGCATGTTTCTGGCCTGGAAACTGCTTCAGATCACTGTGGAAAGCATATATGGTATCGAATGGTCCTTTGTGCATGTATTGCCATTGGGAAGTGAATATCAGCTTCTGAAGTGAATATATCCACTTTTTAAAAAACTTTCTTTTTTTTTAGTTCTGTGTCAAAAAAGTTCATTCTGTCAGTAACAGTGGAAAAGTAACAGTCATGAGTGAATTGTCACGATATGACTGAATTGGAGTAAATTTGCTGCTATCTCCGCCAGGAAGCGAGCTAGAGCCCTGAAACTGTGGCTATACGCACTTTCATGAAAACACACTTCTTTGAGGTTTTAATCTCGGAACGTGAATCTGTGCATGCTTCTGGCCTGGGAACTGCTTCAGATCACTGTGGAATGCATATATGGTATCAATTGGTGCAATGTGCTTGTCTTGTCATAGGGAAGTGAATATAAGCTTCTGAAGTGAAAATATCCACTTTTTAAAAAACTTTCTTTTTTTTTTAGTTCTGTGTGTCAAAAATGTTCATTCTGTGAGTAACAGTGGAAAAAAAACAGGCATGAGTGAATTGTCACGATATGACTGATTTGGAGTAAATTTGATGCTATCTCCGCCAGGAAGCGAGCGAGAGCGCTGAAACTGTGGCTATGCGCACTTTCATGAAAACACGCTTCTTTGAGGTTTTAAGCTCAGAACGTGAATCTGTGCATGTTTCTGGCCTGGGAACTGCTTCAGATCACTGTGGAAAGCATATATGGTATCGAATGGTCCTTTGTGCATGTATTGCCATTGGGAAGTGAATATAAGCTTCTGAAGTGAATATATCCACTTTTTAAAAAACTTTTGTTTTTTTTAGTTCTGTGTGTCAATAATGTTCATTCTGTGAGTAACAATGGAAAAGTAACAGTCATGAGTGAATTGTCACGATATGACTGAATTGGAGTAAATTTGCTGCTATCTCCGCCAGGAAGCGAGCTAGAGCGCTGAAACTGTGGCTATACGCACTTTCATGAAAACACGCTTCTTTGAGGTTTTAAGCTCGGAACGTGAATCTGTGCATGTTTCTGGCCTGGGAACTGCTTCAGATCACTGTGGAATATATATATATTATCAATTGGTGCAATGTGCTTGTCTTGTCATAGGGAAGTGAATATAAGCTTCTGAAGTGAAAATATCCACTTTTTAAAAAACTTTCTTTTTTTTTAGTTCTGTGTGTCAAAAATGTTCATTCTGTGAGTAACAGTGTGAAAGTGACAAACATGAGTGAATTGTCACGATATGACTGAATTGGAGTAAATTTGCTGCTATCTCCGCCAGGAAGCGAGCTAGAGCGCTGTAACTGTGGCTATACGCACTTTCATGAAAACACGCTTCTTTGAGGTTTTAAGCTCAGAACGTGAATCTGTGCATGTTTCTGGCCTGGGAACTGCTTCAGATCACTGTGGAAAGCATATATGGTATCGAATGGTCCTTTGTGCATGTATTGCCATTGGGAAGTGAATATAAGCTTCTGAAGTGAATATATCCACTTTTTAAAAAACTTTCGTTTTTTTTAGTTCTGTGTGTCAATAATGTTCATTCTGTGAGTAACAGTGGAAAAGTAACAGTCATGAGTGAATTGTCACGATATGACTGAATTGGAGTAAATTTGCTGCTATCTCCGCCAGGAAGCGAGCTGGAGCGCTGAAAATGTGGCTATACGCACTTTCATGAAAACACGCTTCTTTGAGGTTTTAAGCTCGGAACGTGAATCTGTGCATGTTTCTGGCCTGGGAACTGCTTCAGATCACTGTGGAATGCATATATAGTATCAATTGGTGCAATGTGCTTGTCTTGTCATAGGGAAGTGAATATAAGCTTCTGAAGTGAAAATATCCACTTTTTAAAAAACTTTCTTTTTTTTAGTTCTGTGTGTCAAAAATCTTCATTCTGTGAGTAACAGTGTGAAAGTGACAAACATGAGTGAATTGTCACGATATGACTGAATTGGAGTAAATTTGCTGCTATCTCCGCCAGGAAGCGAGCTAGAGCGCTGTAACTGTGGCTATACGCACTTTCATGAAAACACGCTTCTTTGAGGTTTTAAGCTCAGAACGTGAATCTGTGCATGTTTCTGGCTTGGGAACTGCTTCAGATCACTGTGGAATGCATATATGGTAACAATTGGTGCAATGTGCTTGTCTTGTCATAGGGAAGTGAAGATAAACTTCTGAAGTGAAAATATCCACTTTTTAAAAAACTTTCTTTTTTTTAAGTTCTGTGTGTCAAAAATGTTCATTCTGTGAGTAACAGTGGAAAAAAAACAGGCATGAGTGAATTGTCATGATATGACTGATTTGGAGTAAATTTGATGCTATCTCCGCCAGGAAGCGAGCTAGAGCGCTGAAACTGTGGCTATACGCACTTTCATGAAAACACGCTTCTTTGAGGTTTTAAGCTCGGAACGTGAATCTGTGCATGTTTCTGGCCTGGGAACTGCTTCAGATCACTGTGGAATGCATATATAGTATCAATTGGTGCAATGTGCTTGTCTTGTCAAAGGGAAGTGAATATAAGCTTCTGAAGTGAAAATATCCACTTTTTAAAAAACTTTCTTTTTTTTTTTAGTTCTGTGTGTCAAAAAAGTTCATTCTGTGAGTAACAGTGTGAAAGTGACAAACATGAGTGAATTGTCACGATATGACTGAATTGGAGTAAATTTGCTGCTATCTCCGCCAGGAAGCGAGCTAGAGCGCTGAAACTATGATGATACGCACTTTCATGAAAACACGCTTCTTTGAGGTTTTAAGCTCAGAACCTGAATCTGTGCATGTTTCTGGCCTGGGAACTGCTTCAGATCACTGTGGAATTCATATATAGTATCAATTGGTGCAATGTGCTTGTCTTGTCATAGGGAAGTGAATATAAGCTTCTGATGTGAAAATATCCACCTTTTAAAAAACTTTCTTTTTTTTTAGTTCTGTGTGTCAAAAATGTTCATTCTGTGAGTAACAGTGTGAAAGTGACAAACATGAGTGAATTGTTAGATATGACTGAATTGGAGTAAATTTGCTGCTATCTCCGCCAGGAAGCGAGCTAGAGCGCTGTAACTGTGGCTATACGCACTTTCATGAAAACACGCTTCTTTGAGGTTTTAAGCTCAGAACATGAATCTGTGCATGTTTCTGGCCTGGGAACTGCTTCAGATCACTGTGGAAAGCATATATGGTATCGAATGGTCCTTTGTGCATGTATTGCCATTGGGAAGTGAATATAATCTTCTGAAGTGAATATATCCACTTTTTAAAAAACTTTCTTTTTTTTAGTTCTGTGTGTCAATAATGTTCATTCTGTGAGTCACAGTGGAAAAGTAACAGTCATGAGTGAATTGTCACGATATGACTGAATTGGAGTAAATTTGCTGCTATCTCCGCCAGGAAGCGAGCTAGAGCGCTGAAACTGTGGCTATACGCACTTTCATGAAAACACGCATCTTTGAGGTTTTAAGCTCGGAACGTGAATCTGTGCATGTTTCTGGCCTGGGAACTGCTTCAGATCACTGTGGAATGCATATATAGTATCAATTGGTGCAATGTGCTTGTCTTGTCATAGGGAAGTGAATATAAGCTTCTGAAGTGAAAATATCCACTTTTTAAAAAACTTTCTTTTTTTTTAGTTCTGTGTGTCAAAAATGTTCATTCTGTGAGTAACAGTGTGAAAGTGACAAACATGAGTGAATTGTCACGATATGACTGAATTGGAGTAAATTTGCTGCTATCTCCGCCAGGAAGCGAGCTAGAGCGCTGTAACTGTGGCTATACGCACTTTCATGAAAACACGCTTCTTTGAAGTTTTAAGCTCAGAACGTGAATCTGTGCATGTTTCTGGCCTGGGAACTGCTTCAGATCACTGTGGAAAGCATATATGGTATCGAATGGTCCTTTGTGCATGTATTGCCATTGGGAAGTGAATATAAGCTTCTGAAGTGAATATATCCACTTTTTAAAAAACTTTCTTTTTTTTTTAGTTCTGTGTGTCAATAATGTTCATTCTGTGAGTAACAGTGGAAAAGTAACAGTCATGAGTGAATTGTCACGATATGACTGAATTGGAGTAAATTTGCCGCTATCTCCGCCAGGAAGCGAGCTAGAGCGCTGAAACTGTGGCTATACGCACTTTCATGAAAACACGCTTCTTTGAGGTTTTAAGCTCGGAACGTGAATCTGTGCATGTTTCTGGCCTGGAAACTGCTTCAGATCACTGTGGAATGCATATATAGTATCAATTGTTGCAATGTGCTTGTCTTGTCATAGGGAAGTGAATATAAGCTTCTGAAGTGAAAATATCCACTTTTTAAAAAACTTTCTTTTTTTTTAGTTCTGTGTGTCAAAAATGTTCATTCTGTGAGTAACAGTGTGAAGGGACAAACATGAGTGAATTGTCACGATATGACTGAATTGGAGTAAATTTGCTGCTATCTCCGCCAGGAAGCGAGCTAGAGCGCTGTAACTGTGGCTATACGCACTTTCATGAAAACACGCTTCTTTGAAGTTTTAAGCTCAGAACGTGAATCTGTGCATGTTTCTGGCCTGGGAACTGCTTCAGATCACTGTGGAAAGCATATATGGTATCGAATGGTCCTTTGTGCATGTATTGCCATTGGGAAGTGAATATAAGCTTCTGAAGTGAATATATCCACTTTTTAAAAAACTTTCTTTTTTTTTTAGTTCTGTGTGTCAATAATGTTCATTCTGTGAGTAACAGTGGAAAAGTAACAGTCATGAGTGAATTGTCACGATATGACTGAATTGGAGTAAATTTGCCGCTATCTCCGCCAGGAAGCGAGCTAGAGCGCTGAAACTGTGGCTATACGCACTTTCATGAAAACACGCTTCTTTGAGGTTTTAAGCTCGGAACGTGAATCTGTGCATGTTTCTGGCCTGGGAACTGCTTCAGATCACTGTGGAATGCATATATAGTATCAATTGGTGCAATGTGCTTGTCTTGTCATAGGGAAGTGAATATAAGCTTCTGAAGTGAAAATATCCACTTTTTAAAAAACTTTCTTTTTTTTTAGTTCTGTGTGTCAAAAATGTTCATTCTGTGAGTAACAGTGTGAAAGTGACAAACATGAGTGAATTGTCACGATATGACTGAATTGGAGTAAATTTGCTGCTATCTCCGCCAGGAAGCGAGCTAGAGCGCTAAAACTGTGGCTATACACACTTTCATGAAAACACGCTTCTTTGAGGTTTTAAGCTCAGAACGTGAATCTGTGCATGTTTCTGGCCTGGGAACTGCTTCAGATCACTGTGGAATGCATATATAGTATCAATTGATGCAATGTGCTTGTCTTGTCATAGGGAAGTGAATATAAGCTTCTGAAGTGAAAATATCCACTTTTTAAAAAACTTTCTTTTTTTTTAGTTCTGTGTGTCAAAAATGTTCATTCTGTGAGTAACAGTGTGAAAGTGACAAACATGAGTGAATTGTTAGATATGACTGAATTGGAGTAAATTTGCTGCTATCTCCGCCAGGAAGCGAGCTAGAGCGCTGTAAATGTGGCTATACGCACTTTCATGAAAACACGCTTCTTTGAGGTTTTAAGCTCAGAACGTGAATCTGTGCATGTTTCTGGCCTGGGAACTGCTTCAGATCACTGTGGAAAGCATATATGGTATCGAATGGTCCTTTGTGCATGTATTGCCATTGGGAAGTGAATATAAGCTTCTGAAGTGAATATATCCACTTTTTAAAAAACTTTCTTTTTTTTTAGTTCTGTGTCAAAAAAGTTCATTCTGTGAGTAACAGTGGAAAAGTAACAGTCATGAGTGAATTGTCACGATATGACTGAATTGGAGTAAATTTGCTGCTATCTCCGCCAGGAAGCGAGCTAGAGCCCTGAAACTGTGGCTATACGCACTTTCATGAAAACACACTTCTTTGAGGTTTTAATCTCGGAACGTGAATCTGTGCATGCTTCTGGCCTGGGAACTGCTTCAGATCACTGTGGAATGCATATATGGTATCAATTGGTGCAATGTGCTTGTCTTGTCATAGGGAAGTGAATATAAGCTTCTGAAGTGAAAATATCCACTTTTTAAAAAACTTTCTTTTTTTTTAGTTCTGTGTGTCAAAAATGTTCATTCTGTGAGTAACAGTGGAAAAAAAACAGGCATGAGTGAATTGTCACGATATGACTGATTTGGAGTAAATTTGATGCTATCTCCGCCAGGAAGCGAGCGAGAGCGCTGAAACTGTGGCTATACGCACTTTCATGAAAACACGCTTCTTTGAGGTTTTAAGCTCAGAACGTGAATCTGTGCATGTTTCTGGCCTGGGAACTGCTTCAGATCACTGTGGGAAGCATATATGGTATCGAATGGTCCTTTGTGCATGTATTGCCATTGGGAAGTGAATATAAGCTTCTGAAGTGAATATATCCACTTTTTAAAAAACATTCTTTTTTTTTTAGTTCTGTGTGTCAATAATGTTCATTCTGTGAGTAACAGTGGAAAAGTAACAGTCATGAGTGAATTGTCACGATATGACTGAATTGGAGTAAATTTGATGCTATCTCCGCCAGGAAGCGAGCTAGAGCGCTGAAACTGGCTATACGCACTTTCATGAAAACACGCTTCTTTGAGGTTTTAAGCTCGGAACGTGAATCTGTGCATGTTTCTGGCCTGGGAACTGCTTCAGATCACTGTGGAATGCATATATGGTATCAATTGGTGCAATGTGCTTGTCTTGTCATAGGGAAGTGAATATAAGCTTCTGAAGTGAAAATATCCACTTTTTAAAAAACTTTCTTTTTTTTTTAGTTCTGTGTGTTAAAAATGTTCATTCTGTGAGTAACAGTGGAAAAAAAACAGGCATGAGTGAATTGTCACGATATGACTGATTTGGAGTAAATTTGATGCTATCTTCGCCAGGAAGCGAGCGAGAGCGCTGAAACTGTGGCTATACGCACTTTCATGAAAACACGCTTCTTTGAGGTTTTAAGCTCAGAACGTGAATCTGTGCATGTTTCTGGCCTGGGAACTGCTTCAGATCACTGTGGAAAGCATATATGGTATCGTATGGTCCTTTGTGCATGTATTGCCATTGGGAAGTGAATATAAGCTTCTGAAGTGAATATATCCACTTTTTAAAAAACTTTCTTTTTTTTTAGTTCTGTGTGTCAAAAATGTTCATTCTGTGAGTAACAGTGTGAAAGTGACAAACATGAGTGAATTGTCACGATATGACTGAATTGGAGTAAATTTGCTGCTATCTCCGCCAGGAAGCGAGCTAGAGTGCTGAAACTGTGGCTATACGCACTTTCATGAAAACACGCTTCTTTGAGGTTTTAAGCTCGGAACGTGAATCTGTGCATGTTTCTGGCCTGGGAACTGCTTCAGATCACTGTGGAATGCATATATAGTATCAATTGGTGCAATGTGCTTGTCTTGTCATAGGGAAGTGAATATAAGCTTCTGAAGTGAAAATATCCACTTTTTAAAAAACTTTCTTTTTTTTTAGTTCTGTGTGTCAAAAATGTTCATTCTGTGAGTAACAGTGTGAAAGTGACAAACATGAGTGAATTGTCACGATATGACTGAATTGGAGTAAATTTGCTGCTATCTCCGCCAGGAAGCGAGCTAGAGCGCTGAAACTGTGGCTATACGCACTTTCATGAAAACACGCTTCTTTGAGGTTTTAAGCTCAGAACGTGAATCTGTGCATGTTTCTGGCCTGGGAACTGCTTCAGATCACTGTGGAATGCATATATAGTTTCAATTGGTGCAATGTGCTTGTCTTGTCATAGGGAAGTGAATATAAGCTTCTGAAGTGAAAATATCCACTTTTTAAAAAACTTTCTTTTTTTTTAGTTCTGTGTGTCAAAAATGTTCATTCTGTGAGTAACAGTGTGAAAGTGACAAACATGAGTGAATTGTTAGATATGACTGAATTGGAGTACATTTGCTGCTATCTCCGCCAGGAAGCGAGCTAGAGCGCTGTAACTGTGGCTATACGCACTTTCATGAAAACACGCTTCTTTGAGGTTTTAAGCTCAGAACGTGAATCTGTGCATGTTTCTGGCCTGGGAACTGCTTCAGATCACTGTGGAAAGCATATATGGTATCGAATGGTCCTTTGTGCATGTATTGCCATTGGGAAGTGAATATCAGCTTCTGAAGTGAATATATCCACTTTTTAAAAAACTTTCTTTTTTTTTAGTTCTGTGTCAAAAAAGTTCATTCTGTGAGTAACAGTGGAAAAGTAACAGTCATGAGTGAATTGTCACGATATGACTGAATTGGAGTAAATTTGCTGCTATCTCCGCCAGGAAGCGAGCTAGAGCCCTGAAACTGTGGCTATACGCACTTTCATGAAAACACACTTCTTTGAGGTTTTAATCTCGGAACGTGAATCTGTGCATGCTTCTGGCCTGGGAACTGCTTCAGATCACTGTGGAATGCATATATGGTATCAATTGGTGCAATGTGCTTGTCTTGTCATAGGGAAGTGAATATAAGCTTCTGAAGTGAAAATATCCACTTTTTAAAAAACTTTCTTTTTTTTTAGTTCTGTGTGTCAAAAATGTTCATTCTGTGAGTAACAGTGGAAAAAAAACAGGCATGAGTGAATTGTCACGATATGACTGATTTGGAGTAAATTTGATGCTATCTCCGCCAGGAAGCGAGCGAGAGCGCTGAAACTGTGGCTATACGCACTTTCATGAAAACACGCTTCTTTGAGGTTTTAAGCTCAGAACGTGAATCTGTGCATGTTTCTGGCCTGGGAACTGCTTCAGATCACTGTGGAAAGCATATATGGTATCGAATGGTCCTTTGTGCATGTATTGCCATTGGGAAGTGAATATAAGCTTCTGAAGTGAATATATCCACTTTTTAAAAAACTTTCTTTTTTTTTTAGTTCTGTGTGTCAATAATGTTCATTCTGTGAGTAACAGTGGAAAAGTAACAGTCATGAGTGAATTGTCACGATATGACTGAATTGGAGAAAATTTGCTGCTATCTCCGCCAGGAAGCGAGCTAGAGCGCTGTAACTGTGGCTATACGCACTTACATAAAAAGACGCTTCTTTGAGGTTTTAAGCTCAGAACGTGAATCTGTGCATGTTTCTGGCCTGGGAACTGCTTCAGATCACTGTGGAAAGCATATATGGTATCGAATGGTCCTTTGTGCATGTATTGCCATTGGGAAGTGAATATAAGCTTCTGAAGTGAATATATCCACTTTTTAAAAAACTTTCTTTTTTTTTTAGTTCTGTGTGTCAATAATGTTCATTCTGTGAGTAACAGTGGAAAAGTAACAGTCATGAGTGAATTGTCACGATATGACTGAATTGGAGTAAATTTGCCGCTATCTCCGCCAGGAAGCGAGCTAGAGCGCTGAAACTGTGGCTATACGCACTTTCATGAAAACACGCTTCTTTGAGGTTTTAAGCTCGGAACGTGAATCTGTGCATGTTTCTGGCCTGGGAACTGCTTCAGATCACTGTGGAATGCATATATAGTATCAATTGGTGCAATGTGCTTGTCTTGTCATAGGGAAGTGAATATAAGCTTCTGAAGTGAAATTATCCACTTTTTAAAAAACTTTCTTTTTTTTTAGTTCTGTGTGTCAAAAATGTTCATTCTGTGAGTAACAGTGTGAAAGTGACAAACATGAGTGAATTGTCACGATATGACTGAATTGGAGTAAATTTGCTGCTATCTCCGCCAGGAAGCGAGCTAGAGCGCTGAAACTGTGGCTATACACACTTTCATGAAAACACGCTTCTTTGAGGTTTTAAGCTCAGAACGTGAATCTGTGCATGTTTCTGGCCTGGGAACTGCTTCAGATCACTGTGGAATGCATATATAGTATCAATTGGTGCAATGTGCTTGTCTTGTCATAGGGAAGTGAATATAAGCTTCTGAAGTGAAAATATCCACTTTTTAAAAAACTTTCTTTTTTTTTAGTTCTGTGTGTCAAAAATGTTCATTCTGTGAGTAACAGTGTGAAAGTGACAAACATGAGTGAATTGTTAGATATGACTGAATTGGAGTAAATTTGCTGCTATCTCCGCCAGGAAGCGAGCTAGAGCGCTGTAACTGTGGCTATACGCACTTTCATGAAAACACGCTTCTTTGAGGTTTTAAGCTAAGAACGTGAATCTGTGCATGTTTCTGGCCTGGGAACTGCTTCAGATCACTGTGGAAAGCATATATGGTATCGAATGGTCCTTTGTGCATGTATTGCCATTGGGAAGTGAATATAAGCTTCTGAAGTGAATATATCCACTTTTTAAAAAACTTTCTTTTTTTTTAGTTCTGTGTCAAAAAAGTTCATTCTGTGAGTAACAGTGGAAAAGTAACAGTCATGAGTGAATTGTCACGATATGACTGAATTGGAGTAAATTTGCTGCTATCTCCGCCAGGAAGCGAGCTAGAGCCCTGAAACTGTGGCTATACGCACTTTCATGAAAACACACTTCTTTGAGGTTTTAATCTCGGAACGTGAATCTGTGCATGCTTCTGGCCTGGGAACTGCTTCAGATCACTGTGGAATGCATATATGGTATCAATTGGTGCAATGTGCTTGTCTTGTCATAGGGAAGTGAATATAAGCTTCTGAAGTGAAAATATCCACTTTTTAAAAAACTTTCTTTTTTTTTAGTTCTGTGTGTCAAAAATGTTCATTCTGTGAGTAACAGTGGAAAAAAAACAGGCATGAGTGAATTGTCACGATATGACTGATTTGGAGTAAATTTGATGCTATCTCCGCCAGGAAGCGAGCGAGAGCGCTGAAACTGTGGCTATACGCACTTTCATGAAAACACGCTTCTTTGAGGTTTTAAGCTCAGAACGTGAATCTGTGCATGTTTCTGGCCTGGGAACTGCTTCAGATCACTGTGGAAAGCATATATGGTATCGAATGGTCCTTTGTGCATGTATTGCCATTGGGAAGTGAATATAAGCTTCTGAAGTGAATATATCCACTTTTTAAAAAACTTTCTTTTTTTTTTAGTTCTGTGTGTCAATAATGTTCATTCTGTGAGTAACAGTGGAAAAGTAACAGTCATGAGTGAATTGTCACGATATGACTGAATTGGAGTAAATTTGATGCTATCTCCGCCAGGAAGCGAGCTAGAGCGCTGAAACTGGCTATACGCACTTTCATGAAAACACGCTTCTTTGAGGTTTTAAGCTCGGAACGTGAATCTGTGCATGTTTCTGGCCTGGGAACTGCTTCAGATCACTGTGGAATGCATATATGGTATCAATTGGTGCAATGTGCTTGTCTTGTCATAGGGAAGTGAATATAAGCTTCTGAAGTGAAAATATCCACTTTTTAAAAAACTTTCTTTTTTTTTTAGTTCTGCGTGTTAAAAATGTTCATTCTGTGAGTAACAGTGGAAAAAAAACAGGCATGAGTGAATTGTCACGATATGACTGATTTGGAGTAAATTTGATGCTATCTTTGCCAGGAAGCGAGCGAGAGCGCTGAAACTGTGGCTATACGCACTTTCATGAAAACACGCTTCTTTGAGGTTTTAAGCTCGGAACGTGAATCTGTGCATGTTTCTGGCCTGGGAACTGCTTCAGATCACTGTGGAAAGCATATATGGTATCGTATGGTCCTTTGTGCATGTATTGCCATTGGGAAGTGAATATAAGCTTCTGAAGTGAATATATCCACTTTTTAAAAAACTTTCTTTTTTTTTAGTTCTGTGTGTCAAAAATGTTCATTCTGTGAGTAACAGTGTGAAAGTGACAAACATGAGTGAATTGTCACGATATGACTGAATTGGAGTAAATTTGCTGCTATCTCCGCCAGGAAGCGAGCTAGAGCGCTGAAACTGTGGCTATACGCACTTTCATGAAAACACGCTTCTTTGAGGTTTTAAGCTCGGAACGTGAATCTGTGCATGTTTCTGGCCTGGGAACTGCTTCAGATCACTGTGGAATGCATATATAGTATCAATTGGTGCAATGTGCTTGTCTTGTCATAGGGAAGTGAATATAAGCTTCTGAAGTGAAAATATCCACTTTTTAAAAAACTTTCTTTTTTTTTAGTTCTGTGTGTCAAAAATGTTCATTCTGTGAGTAACAGTGTGAAAGTGACAAACATGAGTGAATTGTCACGATATGACTGAATTGGAGTAAATTTGCTGCTATCTCCGCCAGGAAGCGAGCTAGAGCGCTGAAACTGTGGCTATACGCACTTTCATGAAAACACGCTTCTTTGAGGTTTTAAGCTCAGAACGTGAATCTGTGCATGTTTCTGGCCTGGGAACTGCTTCAGATCACTGTGGAATGCATATATAGTTTCAATTGGTGCAATGTGCTTGTCTTGTCATAGGGAAGTGAATATAAGCTTCTGAAGTGAAAATATCCACTTTTTAAAAAACTTTCTTTTTTTTTAGTTCTGTGTGTCAAAAATGTTCATTCTGTGAGTAACAGTGTGAAAGTGACAAACATGAGTGAATTGTTAGATATGACTGAATTGGAGTAAATTTGCTGCTATCTCCGCCAGGAAGCGAGCTAGAGCGCTGTAACTGTGGCTATACGCACTTTCATGAAAACACGCTTCTTTGAGGTTTTAAGCTCAGAACGTGAATCTGTGCATGTTTCTGGCCTGGGAACTGCTTCAGATCACTGTGGAAAGCATATATGGTATCGAATGGTCCTTTGTGCATGTATTGCCATTGTGAAGTGAATATCAGCTTCTGAAGTGAATATATCCACTTTTTAAAAAACTTTCTTTTTTTTTTAGTTCTGTGTGTCAAAAATGTTCATTCTGTGAGTAACAGTGGAAAAAAAACAGGCATGAGTGAATTGTCACGATATGACTGATTTGGAGTAAATTTGATGCTATCTCCGCCAGGAAGCGAGCGAGAGCGCTGAAACTGTGGCTATACGCACTTTCATGAAAACACGCTTCTTTGAGGTTTTAAGCTCAGAACGTGAATCTGTGCATGTTTCTGGCCTGGGAACTGCTTCAGATCACTGTGGAAAGCATATATGGTATCGAATGGTCCTTTGTGCATGTATTGCCATTGGGAAGTGAATATAAGCTTCTGAAGTGAATATATCCACTTTATAAAAAACTTTCTTTTTTTTTTAGTTCTGTGTGTCAATAATGTTCATTCTGTGAGTAACAGTGGAAAAGTAACAGTCATGAGTGAATTGTCACGATATGACTGAATTGGAGAAAATTTGCTGCTATCTCCGCCAGGAAGCGAGCTAGAGCGCTGTAACTGTGGCTATACGCACTTTCATGAAAACACGCTTCTTTGAGGTTTTAAGCTCAGAACGTGAATCTGTGCATGTTTCTGGCCTGGGAACTGCTTCAGATCACTGTGGAAAGCATATATGGTATCGAATGGTCCTTTGTGCATGTATTGCCATTTGGAAGTGAATATAAGCTTCTGAAGTGAATATATCCACTTTTTAAAAAACTTTCTTTTTTTTTTAGTTCTGTGTGTCAATAATGTTCATTCTGTGAGTAACAGTGGAAAAGTAACAGTCATGAGTGAATTGTCACGATATGACTGAATTGGAGTAAATTTGCTGCTATCTCCGCCAGGAAGCGAGCTAGAGCGCTGAAACTGTGGCTATACGCACTTTCATGAAAACACGCTTCTTTGAGGTTTTAAGCTCGGAACGTGAATCTGTGCATGTTTCTGGCCTGGGAACTGCTTCAGATCACTGTGGAATGCATATATAGTATCAATTGGTGCAATGTGCTTGTCTTATCATAGGGAAGTGAATATAAGCTTCTGAAGTGAAAATATCCACTTTTTAAAAAACTTTCTTTTTTTTTAGTTCTGTGTGTCAAAAATGTTCATTCTGTGAGTAACAGTGTGAAAGTGACAAACATGAGTGAATTGTCACGATATGACTGAATTGGAGTAAATTTGCTGCTATCTCCGCCAGGAAGCGAGCTAGAGCGCTGTAACTGTGGCTATACGCACTTTCATGAAAACACGCTTCTTTGAGGTTTTAAGCTCAGAACGTGAATCTGTGCATGTTTCTGGCCTGGGAACTGCTTCAGATCACTGTGGAAAGCATATATGGTATCGAATGGTCCTTTGTGCATGTATTGCCATTGGGAAGTGAATATCAGCTTCTGAAGTGAATATATCCACTTTTTAAAAAACTTTCTTTTTTTTTTAGTTCTGTGTGTCAATAATGTTCATTCTGTGAGTAACAGTGGAAAAGTAACAGTCATGAGTGAATTGTCAAGATATGACTGAATTGGAGTAAATTTGCCGCTATCTCCGCCAGGAAGCGAGCTAGAGCGCTGAAACTGTGGCTATACGCACTTTCATGAAAACACGCTTCTTTGAGGTTTTAAGCTCGGAACGTGAATCTGTGCATGTTTCTGGCCTAGGAACTGCTTCAGATCACTGTGGAATGCATATATAGTATCAATTGGTGCAATGTGCTTGTCTTGTCATAGGGAAGTGAATATAAGCTTCTGAAGTGAAAATATCCACTTTTTAAAAAACTTTCTTTTTTTTTAGTTCTGTGTGTCAAAAATGTTCATTCTGTGAGTAACAGTGTGAAAGTGACAAACATGAGTGAATTGTCACGATATGACTGAATTGGAGTAAATTTGCTGCTATCTCCGCCAGGAAGCGAGCGAGAGCGCTGAAACTGTGGCTATACGCACTTTCATGAAAACACGCTTCTTTGAGGTTTTAAGCTCGGAACGTGAATCTGTGCATGTTTCTGGCCTAGGAACTGCTTCAGATCACTGTGGAATGCATATATAGTATCAATTGGTGCAATGTGCTTGTCTTGTCATAGGGAAGTGAATATAAGCTTCTGAAGTGAAAATATCCACTTTTTAAAAAACTTTCTTTTTTTTTAGTTCTGTGTGTCAAAAATGTTCATTCTGTGAGTAACAGTGTGAAAGTGACAAACATGAGTGAATTGTCACGATATGACTGAATTGGAGTAAATTTGCTGCTATCTCCGCCAGGAAGCGAGCGAGAGCGCTGAAACTGTGGCTATACACACTTTCATGAAAACACGCTTCTTTGAGGTTTTAAGCTCAGAACGTGAATCTGTGCATGTTTCTGGCCTGGGAACTGCTTCAGATCACTGTGGAATGCATATATAGTATCAATGGGTGCAATGTGCTTGTCTTGTCATAGGGAAGTGAATATAAGCTTCTGAAGTGAAAATATCCACTTTTTAAAAAACTTTCTTTTTTTTTAGTTCTGTGTGTCAAAAATGTTCATTCTGTGAGTAACAGTGTGAAAGTGACAAACATGAGTGAATTGTTAGATATGACTGAATTGGAGTAAATTTGCTGCTATCTCCGCCAGGAAGCGAGCTAGAGCGCTGAAACTGTGGCTATACGCACTTTCATGAAAACACGCTTCTTTGAGGTTTTAAGCTCAGAACGTGAATCTGTGCATGTTTCTGGCCTGGAAACTGCTTCAGATCACTGTGGAAAGCATATATGGTATCGAATGGTCCTTTGTGCATGTATTGCCATTGGGAAGTGAATATCAGCTTCTGAAGTGAATATATCCACTTTTTAAAAAACTTTCTTTTTTTTTAGTTCTGTGTCAAAAAAGTTCATTCTGTGAGTAACAGTGGAAAAGTAACAGTCATGAGTGAATTGTCACGATATGACTGAATTGGAGTAAATTTGCTGCTATCTCCGCCAGGAAGCGAGCTAGAGCCCTGAAACTGTGGCTATACGCACTTTCATGAAAACACACTTCTTTGAGGTTTTAATCTCGGAACGTGAATCTGTGCATGCTTCTGGCCTGGGAACTGCTTCAGATCACTGTGGAATGCATATATGGTATCAATTGGTGCAATGTGCTTGTCTTGTCATAGGGAAGTGAATATAAGCTTCTGAAGTGAAAATATCCACTTTTTAAAAAACTTTCTTTTTTTTTTAGTTCTGTGTGTCAAAAATGTTCATTCTGTGAGTAACAGTGGAAAAAAAACAGGCATGAGTGAATTGTCACGATATGACTGATTTGGAGTAAATTTGATGCTATCTCCGCCAGGAAGCGAGCGAGAGCGCTGAAACTGTGGCTATACGCACTTTCATGAAAACACGCTTCTTTGAGGTTTTAAGCTCAGAACGTGAATCTGTGCATGTTTCTGGCCTGGGAACTGCTTCAGATCACTGTGGAAAGCATATATGGTATCGAATGGTCCTTTGTGCATGTATTGCCATTGGGAAGTGAATATAAGCTTCTGAAGTGAATATATCCACTTTTTAAAAAACTTTTTTTTTTAGTTCTGTGTGTCAATAATGTTCATTCTGTGAGTAACAGTGGAAAAGTAACAGTCATGAGTGAATTGTCACGATATGACTGAATTGGAGTAAATTTGCTGCTATCTCCGCCAGGAAGCGAGCTAGAGCGCTGAAACTGTGGCTATACGCACTTTCATGAAAACACGCTTCTTTGAGGTTTTAAGCTCGGAACGTGAATCTGTGCATGTTTCTGGCCTGGGAACTACTTCAGATCACTGTGGAATATAAATATATTATCAATTGGTGCAATGTGCTTGTCTTGTCATAGGGAAGTGAATATAAGCTTCTGAAGTGAAAATATCCACTTTTTAAAAAACTTTCTTTTTTTTTAGTTCTGTGTGTCAAAAATGTTCATTCTGTGAGTAACAGTGTGAAAGTGACAAACATGAGTGAATTGTCACGATATGACTGAATTGGAGTAAATTTGCTGCTATCTCCGCCAGGAAGCGAGCTAGAGCGCTGTAACTGTGGCTATACGCACTTTCATGAAAACACGCTTCTTTGAGGTTTTAAGCTCAGAACGTGAATCTGTGCATGTTTCTGGCCTGGGAACTGCTTCAGATCACTGTGGAAAGCATATATGGTATCGAATGGTCCTTTGTGCATGTATTGCCATTGGGAAGTGAATATAAGCTTCTGAAGTGAATATATCCACTTTTTAAAAAACTTTCGTTTTTTTTAGTTCTGTGTGTCAATAATGTTCATTCTGTGAGTAACAGTGGAAAAGTAACAGTCATGAGTGAATTGTCACGATATGACTGAATTGGAGTAAATTTGCTGCTATCTCCGCCAGGAAGCGAGCTGGAGCGCTGAAAATGTGGCTATACGCACTTTCATGAAAACACGCTTCTTTGAGGTTTTAAGCTCGGAACGTGAATCTGTGCATGTTTCTGGCCTGGGAACTGCTTCAGATCACTGTGGAATGCATATATAGTATCAATTGGTGCAATGTGCTTGTCTTGTCATAGGGAAGTGAATATAAGCTTCTGAAGTGAAAATATCCACTTTTTAAAAAACTTTCTTTTTTTTTAGTTCTGTGTGTCAAAAATGTTCATTCTGTGAGTAACAGTGTGAAAGTGACAAACATGAGTGAATTGTTAGATATGACTGAATTGGAGTAAATTTGCTGCTATCTCCGCCAGGAAGCGAGCTAGAGCGCTGTAACTGTGGCTATACGCACTTTCATGAAAACACGCTTCTTTGAGGTTTTAAGCTCAGAACGTGAATCTGTGCATGTTTCTGGCCTGGGAACTGCTTCAGATCACTGTGGAAAGCATATATGGTATCGAATGGTCCTTTGTGCATGTATTGCCATTGGGAAGTGAATATAAGCTTCTGAAGTGAATATATCCACTTTTTAAAAAACTTTCTTTTTTTTTAGTTCTGTGTCAAAAAAGTTCATTCTGTGAGTAACAGTGGAAAAAAAACAGGCATGAGTGAATTGTCACGATATGACTGATTTGGAGTAAATTTGATGCTATCTCCGCCAGGAAGCGAGCGAGAGCGCTGAAACTGTGGCTATACGCACTTTCATGAAAACACGCTTCTTTGAGGTTTTAAGCTCAGAACGTGAATCTGTGCATGTTTCTGGCCTGCGAACTGCTTCAGATCACTGTGGAAAGCATATATGGTATCAATTGGTGCAATGTGCTTGTCTTGTCATAGGGAAGTGAATATAAGCTTCTGAAGTGAAAATATCCACTTTTTAAAAAACTTTCTTTTTTTTTAGTTCTATGTGTCAAAAATGTTCATTCTGTGAGTAACAGTGGAAAAAAAACAGGCATGAGTGAATTGTCACGATATGACTGATTTGGAGTAAATTTGATGCTATCTCCGCCAGGAAGCGAGCGAGAGCGCTGAAACTGTGGCTATACGCACTTTCATGAAATCACGCTTCTTTGAGGTTTTAAGCTCAGAACGTGAATCTGTGCATGTTTCTGGCCTGCGAACTGCTTCAGATCACTGTGGAAAGCATATATGGTATCGAATGGTCCTTTGTGCATGTATTGCCATTGGGAAGTGAATATAAGCTTCTGAAGTGAATATATCCACTTTTTAAAAAACTTTCTTTTTTTTTTAGTTCTGTGTGTCAATAATGTTCATTCTGTGAGTAACAGTGGAAAAGTAACAGTCATGAGTGAATTGTCACGATATGACTGAATTGGAGTAAATTTGATGCTATCTCCGCCAGGAAGCGAGCTAGAGCGCTGAAACTGGCTATACGCACTTTCATGAAAACACGCTTCTTTGAGGTTTTAAGCTCGGAACGTGAATCTGTGCATGTTTCTGGCCTGGGAACTGCTTCAGATCACTGTGGAATGCATATATGGTATCAATTGGTGCAATGTGCTTGTCTTGTCATAGGGAAGTGAATATAAGCTTCTGAAGTGAAAATATCCACTTTTTAAAAAACTTTCTTTTTTTTTTAGTTCTGTGTGTTAAAAATGTTCATTCTGTGAGTAACAGTGGAAAAAAAACAGGCATGAGTGAATTGTCACGATATGACTGATTTGGAGTAAATTTGATGCTATCTTCGCCAGGAAGCGAGCGAGAGCGCTGAAACTGTGGCTATACGCACTTTCATGAAAACACGCTTCTTTGAGGTTTTAAGCTCAGAACGTGAATCTGTGCATGTTTCTGGCCTGGGAACTGCTTCAGATCACTGTGGAAAGCATATATGGTATCGTATGGTCCTTTGTGCATGTATTGCCATTGGGAAGTGAATATAAGCTTCTGAAGTGAATATATCCACTTTTTAAAAAACTTTCTTTTTTTTTAGTTCTGTGTGTCAAAAATGTTCATTCTGTGAGTAACAGTGTGAAAGTGACAAACATGAGTGAATTGTCACGATATGACTGAATTGGAGTAAATTTGCTGCTATCTCCGCCAGGAAGCGAGCTAGAGCGCTGAAACTGTGGCTATACGCACTTTCATGAAAACACGCTTCTTTGAGGTTTTAAGCTCGGAACGTGAATCTGTGCATGTTTCTGGCCTGGGAACTGCTTCAGATCACTGTGGAATGCATATATAGTATCAATTGGTGCAATGTGCTTGTCTTGTCATAGGGAAGTGAATATAAGCTTCTGAAGTGAAAATATCCACTTTTTAAAAAACTTTCTTTTTTTTAGTTCTGTGTGTCAAAAATGTTCATTCTGTGAGTAACAGTGTGAAAGTGACAAACATGAGTGAATTGTCACGATATGACTGAATTGGAGTAAATTTGCTGCTATCTCCGCCAGGAAGCGAGCTAGAGCGCTGAAACTGTGGCTATACGCACTTTCATGAAAACACGCTTCTTTGAGGTTTTAAGCTCAGAACGTGAATCTGTGCATGTTTCTGGCCTGGGAACTGCTTCAGATCACTGTGGAATGCATATATAGTTTCAATTGGTGCAATGTGCTTGTCTTGTCATAGGGAAGTGAATATAAGCTTCTGAAGTGAAAATATCCACTTTTTAAAAAACTTTCTTTTTTTTTAGTTCTGTGTGTCAAAAATGTTCATTCTGTGAGTAACAGTGTGAAAGTGACAAACATGAGTGAATTGTTAGATATGACTGAATTGGAGTAAATTTGCTGCTATCTCCGCCAGGAAGCGAGCTAGAGCGCTGTAACTGTGGCTATACGCACTTTCATGAAAACACGCTTCTTTGAGGTTTTAAGCTCAGAACGTGAATCTGTGCATGTTTCTGGCCTGGGAACTGCTTCAGATCACTGTGGAAAGCATATATGGTATCAAATGGTCCTTTGTGCATGTATTGCCATTGGGAAGTGAATATCAGCTTCTGAAGTGAATATATCCACTTTTTAAAAAACTTTCTTTTTTTTTTAGTTCTGTGTGTCAAAAATGTTCATTCTGTGAGTAACAGTGGAAAAAAAACAGGCATGAGTGAATTGTCACGATATGACTGATTTGGAGTAAATTTGATGCTATCTCCGCCAGGAAGCGAGCGAGAGCGCTGAAACTGTGGCTATACGCACTTTCATGAAAACACGCTTCTTTGAGGTTTTAAGCTCAGAACGTGAATCTGTGCATGTTTCTGGCCTGGGAACTGCTTCAGATCACTGTGGAAAGCATATATGGTATCGAATGGTCCTTTGTGCATGTATTGCCATTGGGAAGTGAATATAAGCTTCTGAAGTGAATATATCCACTTTTTAAAAAACTTTCTTTTTTTTTTAGTTCTGTGTGTCAATAATGTTCATTCTGTGAGTAACAGTGGAAAAGTAACAGTCATGAGTGAATTGTCACGATATGACTGAATTGGAGAAAATTTGCTGCTATCTCCGCCAGGAAGCGAGCTAGAGCGCTGTAACTGTGGCTATACGCACTTTCATGAAAACACGCTTCTTTGAGGTTTTAAGCTCAGAACGTGAATCTGTGCATGTTTCTGGCCTGCGAACTGCTTCAGATCACTGTGGAAAGCATATATGGTATCGAATGGTCCTTTGTGCATGTATTGCCATTGGGAAGTGAATATAAGCTTCTGAAGTGAATATATCCACTTTTTAAAAAACTTTCTTTTTTTTTTAGTTCTGTGTGTCAATAATGTTCATTCTGTGAGTAACAGTGGAAAAGTAACAGTCATGAGTGAATTGTCACGATATGACTGAATTGGAGTAAATTTGATGCTATCTCCGCCAGGAAGCGAGCTAGAGCGCTGAAACTGGCTATACGCACTTTCATGAAAACACGCTTCTTTGAGGTTTTAAGCTCGGAACGTGAATCTGTGCATGTTTCTGGCCTGGGAACTGCTTCAGATCACTGTGGAATGCATATATGGTATCAATTGGTGCAATGTGCTTGTCTTGTCATAGGGAAGTGAATATAAGCTTCTGAAGTGAAAATATCCACTTTTTAAAAAACTTTCGTTTTTTTTTAGTTCTGTGTGTTAAAAATGTTCATTCTGTGAGTAACAGTGGAAAAAAAACAGGCATGAGTGAATTGTCACGATATGACTGATTTGGAGTAAATTTGATGCTATCTTCGCCAGGAAGCGAGCGAGAGCGCTGAAACTGTGGCTATACGCACTTTCATGAAAACACGCTTCTTTGAGGTTTTAAGCTCAGAACGTGAATCTGTGCATGTTTCTGGCCTGGGAACTGCTTCAGATCACTGTGGAAAGCATATATGGTATCGTATGGTCCTTTGTGCATGTATTGCCATTGGGAAGTGAATATAAGCTTCTGAAGTGAATATATCCACTTTTTAAAAAACTTTCTTTTTTTTTAGTTCTGTGTGTCAAAAATGTTCATTCTGTGAGTAACAGTGTGAAAGTGACAAACATGAGTGAATTGTCACGATATGACTGAATTGGAGTAAATTTGCTGCTATCTCCGCCAGGAAGCGAGCTAGAGCGCTGAAACTGTGGCTATACGCACTTTCATGAAAACACGCTTCTTTGAGGTTTTAAGCTCGGAACGTGAATCTGTGCATGTTTCTGGCCTGGGAACTGCTTCAGATCACTGTGGAATGCATATATAGTATCAATTGGTGCAATGTGCTTGTCTTGTCATAGGGAAGTGAATATAAGCTTCTGAAGTGAAAATATCCACTTTTTAAAAAACTTTCTTTTTTTTAGTTCTGTGTGTAAAAAATGTTCATTCTGTGAGTAACAGTGTGAAAGTGACAAACATGAGTGAATTGTCACGATATGACTGAATTGGAGTAAATTTGCTGCTATCTCCGCCAGGAAGCGAGCTAGAGCGCTGAAACTGTGGCTATACGCACTTTCATGAAAACACGCTTCTTTGAGGTTTTAAGCTCAGAACGTGAATCTGTGCATGTTTCTGGCCTGGGAACTGCTTCAGATCACTGTGGAATGCATATATAGTTTCAATTGGTGCAATGTGCTTGTCTTGTCATAGGGAAGTGAATATAAGCTTCTGAAGTGAAAATATCCACTTTTTAAAAAACTTTCTTTTTTTTTAGTTCTGTGTGTCAAAAATGTTCATTCTGTGAGTAACAGTGTGAAAGTGACAAACATGAGTGAATTGTTAGATATGACTGAATTGGAGTAAATTTGCTGCTATCTCCGCCAGGAAGCGAGCTAGAGCGCTGTAACTGTGGCTATACGCACTTTCATGAAAACACGCTTCTTTGAGGTTTTAAGCTCAGAACGTGAATCTGTGCATGTTTCTGGCCTGGGAACTGCTTCAGATCACTGTGGAAAGCATATATGGTATCAAATGGTCCTTTGTGCATGTATTGCCATTGGGAAGTGAATATCAGCTTCTGAAGTGAATATATCCACTTTTTAAAAAACTTTCTTTTTTTTTTAGTTCTGTGTGTCAAAAATGTTCATTCTGTGAGTAACAGTGGAAAAAAAACAGGCATGAGTGAATTGTCACGATATGACTGATTTGGAGTAAATTTGATGCTATCTCCGCCAGGAAGCGAGCGAGAGCGCTGAAACTGTGGCTATACGCACTTTCATGAAAACACGCTTCTTTGAGGTTTTAAGCTCAGAACGTGAATCTGTGCATGTTTCTGGCCTGGGAACTGCTTCAGATCACTGTGGAAAGCATATATGGTATCGAATGGTCCTTTGTGCATGTATTGCCATTGGGAAGTGAATATAAGCTTCTGAAGTGAATATATCCACTTTTTAAAAAACTTTCTTTTTTTTTTAGTTCTGTGTGTCAATAATGTTCATTCTGTGAGTAACAGTGGAAAAGTAACAGTCATGAGTGAATTGTCACGATATGACTGAATTGGAGAAAATTTGCTGCTATCTCCGCCAGGAAGCGAGCTAGAGCGCTGTAACTGTGGCTATACGCACTTTCATGAAAACACGCTTCTTTGAGGTTTTAAGCTCAGAACGTGAATCTGTGCATGTTTCTGGCCTGGGAACTGCTTCAGATCACTGTGGAAAGCATATATGGTATCGAATGGTCCTTTGTGCATGTATTGCCATTTGGAAGTGAATATAAGCTTCTGAAGTGAATATATCCACTTTTTAAAAAACTTTCTTTTTTTTTTAGTTCTGTGTGTCAATAATGTTCATTCTGTGAGTAACAGTGGAAAAGTAACAGTCATGAGTGAATTGTCACGATATGACTGAATTGGAGTAAATTTGCTGCTATCTCCGCCAGGAAGCGAGCTAGAGCGCTGAAACTGTGGCTATACGCACTTTCATGAAAACACGCTTCTTTGAGGTTTTAAGCTCGGAACGTGAATCTGTGCATGTTTCTGGCCTGGGAACTGCTTCAGATCACTGTGGAATGCATATATAGTATCAATTGGTGCAATGTGCTTGTCTTGTCATAGGGAAGTGAATATAAGCTTCTGTAGTGAAAATATCCACTTTTTAAAAAACTTTCTTTTTTTTTAGTTCTGTGTGTCAAAAATGTTCATTCTGTGAGTAACAGTGTGAAAGTGACAAACATGAGTGAATTGTCACGATATGACTGAATTGGAGTAAATTTGCTGCTATCTCCGCCAGGAAGCGAGCTAGAGCGCTGTAACTGTGGCTATACGCACTTTCATGAAAACACGCTTCTTTGAGGTTTTAAGCTCAGAACGTGAATCTGTGCATGTTTCTGGCCTGGGAACTGCTTCAGATCACTGTGGAAAGCATATATGGTATCGAATGGTCCTTTGTGCATGTATTGCCATTGGGAAGTGAATATAAGCTTCTGAAGTGAATATATCCACTTTTTAAAAAACTTTCTTTTTTTTTTAGTTCTGTGTGTCAATAATGTTCATTCTGTGAGTAACAGTGGAAAAGTAACAGTCATGAGTGAATTGTCACGATATGACTGAATTGGAGTAAATTTGCTGCTATCTCCGCCAGGAAGCGAGCTAGAGCGCTGAAACTGTGGCTATACGCACTTTCATGAAAACGTGCTTCTTTGAGGTTTTAAGCTCGGAACGTGAATCTGTGCATGTTTCTGGCCTGGGAACTGCTTCAGATCACTGTGGAATGCATATATAGTATCAATTGGTGCAATGTGCTTGTCTTGTCATAGGGAAGTGAATATAAGCTTCTGTAGTGAAAATATCCACTTTTTAAAAAACTTTCTTTTTTTTTTAGTTCTGTGTGTCAAAAATGTTCATTCTGTGAGTAACAGTGTGAAAGTGACAAACATGAGTGAATTGTCACGATATGACTGAATTGGAGTAAATTTGCTGCTATCTCCGCCAGGAAGCGAGCTAGAGCGCTGTAACTGTGGCTATACGCACTTTCATGAAAACACGCTTCTTTGAGGTTTTAAGCTCAGAACGTGAATCTGTGCATGTTTCTGGCCTGGGAACTGCTTCAGATCACTGTGGAAAGCATATATGGTATCGAATGGTCCTTTGTGCATGTATTGCCATTGGGAAGTGAATATCAGCTTCTGAAGTGAATATATCCACTTTTTAAAAAACTTTCTTTTTTTTTTAGTTCTGTGTGTCAATAATGTTCATTCTGTGAGTAACAGTGGAAAAGTAACAGTCATGAGTGAATTGTCACGATATGACTGAATTGGAGTAAATTTGCCGCTATCTCCGCCAGGAAGCGAGCTAGAGCGCTGAAACTGTGGCTATACGCACTTTCATGAAAACACGCTTCTTTGAGGTTTTAAGCTCGGAACGTGAATCTGTGCATGTTTCTGGCCTAGGAACTGCTTCAGATCACTGTGGAATGCATATATAGTATCAATTGGTGCAATGTGCTTGTCTTGTCATAGGGAAGTGAATATAAGCTTCTGAAGTGAAAATATCCACTTTTTAAAAAACTTTCTTTTTTTTTAGTTCTGTGTGTCAAAAATGTTCATTCTGTGAGTAACAGTGTGAAAGTGACAAACATGAGTGAATTGTTAGATATGACTGAATTGGAGTAAATTTGCTGCTATCTCCGCCAGGAAGCGAGCTAGAGCGCTGAAACTGTGGCTATACGCACTTTCATGAAAACACGCTTCTTTGAGGTTTTAAGCTCAGAACGTGAATCTGTGCATGTTTCTGGCCTGGAAACTGCTTCAGATCACTGTGGAAAGCATATATGGTATCGAATGGTCCTTTGTGCATGTATTGCCATTGGGAAGTGAATATCAGCTTCTGAAGTGAATATATCCACTTTTTAAAAAACTTTCTTTTTTTTTAGTTCTGTGTCAAAAAAGTTCATTCTGTGAGTAACAGTGGAAAAGTAACAGTCATGAGTGAATTGTCACGATATGACTGAATTGGAGTAAATTTGCTGCTATCTCCGCCAGGAAGCGAGCTAGAGCCCTGAAACTGTGGCTATACGCACTTTCATGAAAACACACTTCTTTGAGGTTTTAATCTCGGAACGTGAATCTGTGCATGCTTCTGGCCTGGGAACTGCTTCAGATCACTGTGGAATGCATATATGGTATCAATTGGTGCAATGTGCTTGTCTTGTCATAGGGAAGTGAATATAAGCTTCTGAAGTGAAAATATCCACTTTTTAAAAAACTTTCTTTTTTTTTTAGTTCTGTGTGTCAAAAATGTTCATTCTGTGAGTAACAGTGGAAAAAAAACAGGCATGAGTGAATTGTCACGATATGACTGATTTGGAGTAAATTTGATGCTATCTCCGCCAGGAAGCGAGCGAGAGCGCTGAAACTGTGGCTATACGCACTTTCATGAAAACACGCTTCTTTGAGGTTTTAAGCTCAGAACGTGAATCTGTGCATGTTTCTGGCCTGGGAACTGCTTCAGATCACTGTGGAAAGCATATATGGTATCGAATGGTCCTTTGTGCATGTATTGCCATTGGGAAGTGAATATAAGCTTCTGAAGTGAATATATCCACTTTTTAAAAAACTTTTGTTTTTTTTAGTTCTGTGTGTCAATAATGTTCATTCTGTGAGTAACAGTGGAAAAGTAACAGTCATGAGTGAATTGTCACGATATGACTGAATTGGAGTAAATTTGCTGCTATCTCCGCCAGGAAGCGAGCTAGAGCGCTGAAACTGTGGCTATACGCACTTTCATGAAAACACGCTTCTTTGAGGTTTTAAGCTCGGAACGTGAATCTGTGCATGTTTCTGGCCTGGGAACTACTTCAGATCACTGTGGAATATATATATATTATCAATTGGTGCAATGTGCTTGTCTTGTCATAGGGAAGTGAATATAAGCTTCTGAAGTGAAAATATCCACTTTTTAAAAAACTTTCTTTTTTTTTAGTTCTGTGTGTCAAAAATGTTCATTCTGTGAGTAACAGTGTTGTTAAAGGAATACTCCATAACTAACTACTCCATAGTCAGTAAAATGGCTTAACTCCTACAAATTTGCACTGCTTATTTACACTTCTTTCTTAGAAATTTCACTTTTTACTAATTCTGTAGTTACAGTGAGGATTCCATAAAGTACTGTAAATATTGGCTAATCAACAGGCACCTTAAATTATTTTGAAAAGCAAATTTCATTGTAGACATTTATATGAGCACTTCATGGAATATAATGACAATTGCATTCAATCTAACAAAGACAGAACTCACAAATATGCAAGCAATGCAGTTGTTTAGAGACACTCACAGAGTTAGGTTCATTCACATTGATTTCCACACAGAAACGCAATCTGAGCTCAGGACACACACACATAAACACACACACATGCGCGCACACACACACCTCAGTGCACTTTCCTCTCTCACATTCATTCACATTGGAAAATATCCAAGGCTTAAATTTTCTTACGATCTAACCCCATTGTTGCTTTGATAACATACGCAGACAATGCTCTATTTCAACTAAACCCAAACTCCTTTACCCACAATGATTCCCAGAACCATTATGTCAACTTTCAACAAATTGCCCAGTTTCAGTCAAAGTCACGTCAACATTTGTCCCAGAACAGCAGTCCCTACTACAAGAACGACAACAACACACTTACTGTTCGTCTGTCCCATAATTGGCAATATTAACTCCTCTGTCTCACACAGCAACTAAGCCAAATTCAGTAAGTATTCCGTCACTCACCCGCACCTCCACCACACACCTTGGAGAACCTCCCTCCTGGCCTCACTACACACCCAAGGAGCCTTGCCAGTCACTCCGGGTTGAGGACTTTCCCTTCTTTAACGTCTCTCAAGACGACCGTGCACGGAATTTCAGTCGGCGCCGATTCTCCAGGGAGTGCAGGTGAGATATTGGAACCCCGGACGATGCCCCCAATGTTAAAGGAATTTTAACATTATATTCCTCGTATCACCATCACATAAGAAACCCAGACTACTCAGGGAAAAAATCAGTCAGAGGCAGAGAAGTTAATATTCAAGCCAAAGTCCGTTTACTTTTCTGCAGCAAAGGATCCCCATACAAGTCAAGTCAAGATGGAGGATGATACAGTTAGTCTCTCTCTGGTTTTTGTAGGGGTACTCCATGACGTTCTCCTCCCCCCGCGCTGATTTACACATCATGATGTAATCTGGAGACCCCTCGCTGTCTTATGCCACCTACGTCACGCTGTCGTAAGGCTGCACACATACATCTCGTTGGGGAGGAGAGCACCTGTCTTTATCAGCCCCGGCTCCAGTTTATCTTGTTATGCATTCCGGAGCTTTCTATAAACACAAACTTAGAGACAGAGAAAAACATCTTGTCCTTGGTACAGACATTCAGCTTTGCATGACTTTAGATAGGCTATATGTCATGACGCACTGGTACAGTTATGCAGGCCCCTGTTAAATCAGAAATATGCAAGCACACACACACACTAGGCCTAAAAGGATATGAAAGAAAGTAAAGTAGGAGCAAGCAAGGATAAACAATTAATAATAATTAAATGAATCAAAAAATGATTCCACATTTCCCCCCTGTTTATAATTGATTATCCGCCAGCATGCCACTTCTCTCATTTTTCAGCATGTGCTTCATTCACGGGGAAGATGTGTCAACATATCACCACTACTCTCTATTCTTTTGTTCAAACAATCCTTCAACTCCTCGGGCAGAGTATACTTCTCATTGTTGTCCTGTAATAGAAACCTCTGATACTGTGGATTAGTACTCAACATTTTTGATATCATTCCTTTAATTATCGGAATTCCACAGCAACTGCAAAAGAGCAGTACTGCGAATCCCCCAGCTATAAGACTCATTGCAGATGTAATTCCCGTTTCCCAACCCCCAGACAGAAGCCAGTCACTTAGAATTTGTCACTACTGGTGCAAGGTCTCGCTGTTGAGCATCAGATATGTCTTTCAAACGTTGCAAGGCTTGATCAATCACCCCTCCTGCCTCATCATTAGCGGGTATATAGGTACACATACTGGCCCAATAAGCTGACAGATCCCCCCCTGTGCTGCTGTCAACAGATACAATAAGCAGAAGTAGCATCCTGCAATTCCAACTTGGACACACAATTTTTGCACTTAGATCCTTTGAAAACTCCCATCTAGGGCGCAGTCCCCGACTTGATCCCTTTTCACAGAGATCTCCACCCAGGCTCCCCCAGGTTGAGAACTCTGCTTTCTACTTCCTGGTGTCTCCTTTTCAGGGCCCACCGATCACAGAAGCACCACTCGCTTACTGACGCATTCGCTTTGACAGTTTCACCCACTTCGCCTGTTCACAGAGGTCGTCTCCATTACCCCTCTGCTAGGTGTGGGCTGTCACCCACGTACCACGTGTTGTCCACCACCTTACATGCGACAAACACGCCGACTAGATTGTACCATGGAAATATGTCAATTCATACTTCACCAGACACTACTTCACCAGACACGGGGGTCTTCAGTCCTCTCCGCAGCACTATTTGCAACATTTCTGTAATCGGCTTACGAGGGGGCGAATCTGCAAATTGCAACGCTTAGTAGATTGCTGGGGTCCGGTTCCCAGAACCACCATCTGATCCCCTGCAACCTCACTTTGTTCGTTTTCCTTGAACGCACGCATTGTCTCCCACGTAGTAGGACCTGTAGGAACCACCACAAGCCCCAGTTTAGACATTATGTCCCTCCCCAGGAGGTTCACTGGGCACTGTGTGGACACTATTACAGAGCAGAGTGTAGCAATCCCCTCAGGATCCTCAAATTTGAGTTCCTCTGTTGCTACGCTGTCCCATTGCCCCATTTGCAGCACAAGTTGGTGTCACATTAGTGCTGAGCCGATGTGGAAAAATTGCGCTTACTTTTCTGATAACAGTTCAACATGCCCCCGTGTCACATAGAAAAGAAATCGGTGTGTCATTTACAATCAGGGTTCACTTTGATCCTTCGAACCTCCCTCTCCCAGGGCGCAGTTCCAGGCTAGATCCCTTTCCACAGAGATCTTTGCCCAGGCTCCCCCAGGTTCAGAAATCTGCCTTCTGCTTCCCGGTGTCTCCTTTTCAGAGCCCACCGATCACAGAAGCACCACTCGCCTACTGACGCATTCGCTTTTGGCTTATGGTGGCCTGACTGTACATTGAGCCGAGCGCGGCGGCCACCCCTCTCTGTGGTCTTACTGCCATCTGCGACCCGACCGGCCGGTGACCCAGTCGATAGCGATCCCCAGATCCCGTAGTGGTTACCAGCCACCCAGGTGGGAACCGACGGTCTGATCCCTACCCCACTTCGCTATGGGTACAGAAACTTTGACCGTTTTCACCAGCCTCGCCTGTTCACAGAGGTCGTCTCCAACGACCCTCTGCTAGGTGTGGGCTGTCACCCACGTACCACGTGTTGCCCACAGTTACATGCGACAAGCACGCCGACTAGACGGTACCACGGCAGTATGTTCATTCATACTTCACTAGACACGGGGGCCTTCAGTCCTCTCCCCTGCACTATAGTGCATTTTTAACGTGCCCTCGGAACTTTGCAGTCCCGCCGCCGCCTGTTTTGGGATAAGGTTCGGGGGGCCTAATCCCCTCCCTATCCCAAGCACTTATCGGTGCACCCATTAATGCAAACAATTTAATTTCATCATAGGGAAATGGCTCCCCAGATGCTAACCCTTCCCCCCAGGGCGGTTAGTCATTCCGAATTGTTGCCGTCGCTTATTTGTGGATACCCACTCAAAATCAATAGCTTCCCCTGGCACACCTGGGTTACTCCCACAAACCCTGTGCCATTTCCTTCGACACATCGACTGTATAAAGTGGGGGTAAACTGGGGTCTATTGAAACTAATCCATTATGTGCAGTAGACACTGCCATGGTGCATTTAACTATACTGTTCACATTCATTGTAGGCGCAACATATGTTTAAAAATGAACAGACACAGGGAGAGATAAGTCATTTCATTAAACCACTTTTTTTTTTTTTTTTTTAAATGAATAAGTCGCGGAGTCTCTACTGACTTGGAGCGTAAATAAACTCTTCACCGGGTTTGAGACGGGCGGGCTCTATATGCCACGCCCCCCTTTGTAGCCGGACTCCCTCCAAGTCTATCCTGACTCACCCAGATGTACCTACACACCCGCTGGAGGAGGAGACACCACCTTTACAATGTGACTGATATATCCACGCCTCCCTCTCCTGGATTTTTACTGCAGTCGGTGTGGTCAGGAGCACTTGATATGGACCCTTCCACACTGGTTCACTCCACTTCCGCTTTTTTCCGACACTCCGCACCAGGATCCAATCTCCAGGCTTTATCTCACCGGGCGGCAATTCCGCTACTGATCTAGGAGGAAGCATATTTCGCATCTCACTTTTGTTAGTCAACATTCTATTCATATACTCTGCCAGAGTCGCTTCTTCTATTTAATAAATAATAATAATATTAACATTAATATTAATATTAATATTAATAATAATAATAATAATAATAATAATAAATAAATGTGGCAACTCAAAAGGTTACCCCACATACTGCATCATAATGTGACAACCCCAATCCCTGCTTGTGGGGTTATCCTCATGCTAGTTAATACAATGGCAGACATGCTACTTAATTCCATTTAGTTTCTGCCATGGCTTTGTGCAGTTTTGCTTTCAGGGTTCTATTAGTCCTCTCCACTAATCCTGCTAATTGTGGATGATCTGCAAGTTTTTTCGATTCTATTCTCAATTTTTACTCCCAAACGAGCCAGGTCTTCATTTCTAAATTCTGGCCCATTATCACTATAGAATGCTTTTGGAATCACTTATCTAGGAACAATTTCCCTACTCAAAATTTTCCACTTGTGATGGCATCTATAGCTTCTCACTTCATTTAGATAAAGATCATATCAATACTACCACATCACTTCTTCACTTTACATGGTGTTAAGTGTATATATAAAAAAAAATTTAGTAAAGAAGTGATAGTACTCTCATCTATTAACCCTTTGGTCCCCCCCTCTTGGTACATGGCATTGCCCATGCACCAAACCTACAGCAATATGGAAGAGGGATTTTGGTAATATAGGCTTTCCATTGGGAAGGGTATTATTAGATAGGACTTCTTTTACACAATGGAGAATACATTTTTATTTTTTCCTCTCAATGAATTGTGATTAAGCAATCCACCTCAGGCTTGGGTTCCGCTAACAGCATGGAGGAAGTGCACAGTCAGGGCTTATTAGCCCCAAACATTCTTACATTTTCCTACATCATCAGCAGAACCGGGTGGAGTCACTTTAGACTATGTTACAATTTCCAAAAAAAAAAAAAAAGTTTATATTTTGGTCACCTCCTAGTATAGAACGGTACTTATTCAAAAATAAATTTAGAAATCGCAAGCAAGGTATTATGTGATCACGTTACTAGAGGACTTTTGAATTTAGTCTTGTGTTAATACTTCAAATTGTATTTCCCCAGATCTATTTTAGAAGGTAAACTCTAAAGCTAAAGCATTCCGAGCTGGCCAGCAATTCACTTCTCTTCAGCAGTGCTTTCTGTGGAAAAGTTCCGAGAGGAGTTAGAGACAAACAATAATGTACAATTTTGTTTTAATTCAACTCGTTCGGATCATTCCCTGTAAAAATTAAACAAACAGATTAAGGTTCACTTCTCAGTTCCTTTGCCATGAAGACACTCGTTGACAATTCCTGTTCAAAATGGAGAAAAGATCTTTAATTGTATTTCTTTGGTCAGGGAAACTTTCAGTCACATTTGTTCATCACCCACAGATAGCAATTGCAATTTTTCAATACTTGATAGAAAACACTTCTGCTGCATCAAATTAATTTGCACACAGTCTCTTATTGTATAAATTTGTTAAACAGTACTTTGGCAACTTTTGAACACACTGTTATTTTTGTTTCCACTTTCGCTTAATTTCCTTTTCAGAGATATGCTTCTAGCACACCAATCTCACACAGCCTAATTATTTATAGAAAAGTGCTTAGATTTTCTAGCTCTTTAAAAATATTTCACAAATTAAGTGTAAATAGTGTAATTAATCCATGCTCATAGAGGATATCACTGGTAGTTTTCTCTGCAATGTATTACTACTGCCAAATATTAGAGCATTTAAATATTCACTTTGTCTTGCATCTTAAAGAAATTCAGTTAGCCACAACATTAGAAACACTAGTCCATGTTTGTATAATTTACATTCAATTGTTACTTCATCTAAACTTCCCACTGTTTATAGTAACCGATCATTTAAGAGGAGTTAGCATTTATTTTATCAAGAAATAGTGACTTTTGCTCGGTTTCATAAGGAATAATTATTCTGTGTACTTCTGCAACTTTGTCCTTTAACTACTCCATAGTCAGTAAAATGGCTTAACTCCTACAAATTTGCACTGCTTATTTACACTTCTTTCTTAGAAATTTCACTTTTTACTAATTCTGTAGTTACAGTGAGGATTCCATAAAGTACTGTAAATATTGGCTAATCAACAGGCACCTTAAATTATTTTGAAAAGCAAATTTCATTGTAGACATTTATATGAGCACTTCATGGAATATAATGACAATTGCATTCAATCTAACAAAGACAGAACTCACAAATATGCAAGCAATGCAGTTGTTTAGAGACACTCACAGAGTTAGGTTCATTCACATTGATTTCCACACAGAAACGCAATCTGAGCTCAGGACACACACACATAAACACACACACATGCGCGCACACACACACCTCAGTGCACTTTCCTCTCTCACATTCATTCACATTGGAAAATATCCAAGGCTTAAATTTTCTTACGATCTAACCCCATTGTTGCTTTGATAACATACGCAGACAATGCTCTATTTCAACTAAACCCAAACTCCTTTACCCACAATGATTCCCAGAACCATTATGTCAACTTTCAACAAATTGCCCAGTTTCAGTCAAAGTCACGTCAACATTTGTCCCAGAACAGCAGTCCCTACTACAAGAACGACAACAACACACTTACTGTTCGTCTGTCCCATAATTGGCAATATTAACTCCTCTGTCTCACACAGCAACTAAGCCAAATTCAGTAAGTATTCCGTCACTCACCCGCACCTCCACCACACACCTTGGAGAACCTCCCTCCTGGCCTCACTACACACCCAAGGAGCCTTGCCAGTCACTCCGGGTTGAGGACTTTCCCTTCTTTAACGTCTCTCAAGACGACCGTGCACGGAATTTCAGTCGGCGCCGATTCTCCAGGGAGTGCAGGTGAGATATTGGAACCCCGGACGATGCCCCCAATGTTAAAGGAATTTTAACATTATATTCCTCGTATCACCATCACATAAGAAACCCAGACTACTCAGGGAAAAAATCAGTCAGAGGCAGAGAAGTTAATATTCAAGCCAAAGTCCGTTTACTTTTCTGCAGCAAAGGATCCCCATACAAGTCAAGTCAAGATGGAGGATGATACAGTTAGTCTCTCTCTGGTTTTTGTAGGGGTACTCCATGACGTTCTCCTCCCCCCGCGCTGATTTACACATCATGATGTAATCTGGAGACCCCTCGCTGTCTTATGCCACCTACGTCACGCTGTCGTAAGGCTGCACACATACATCTCGTTGGGGAGGAGAGCACCTGTCTTTATCAGCCCCGGCTCCAGTTTATCTTGTTATGCATTCCGGAGCTTTCTATAAACACAAACTTAGAGACAGAGAAAAACATCTTGTCCTTGGTACAGACATTCAGCTTTGCATGACTTTAGATAGGCTATATGTCATGACGCACTGGTACAGTTATGCAGGCCCCTGTTAAATCAGAAATATGCAAGCACACACACACACTAGGCCTAAAAGGATATGAAAGAAAGTAAAGTAGGAGCAAGCAAGGATAAACAATTAATAATAATTAAATGAATCAAAAAATGATTCCACAGTGTGAAAGTGACAAACATGAGTGAATTGTCACGATATGACTGAATTGGAGTAAATTTGCTGCTATCTCCGCCAGGAAGCGAGCTAGAGCGCTGTAACTGTGGCTATACGCACTTTCATGAAAACACGCTTCTTTGAGGTTTTAAGCTCAGAACGTGAATCTGTGCATGTTTCTGGCCTGGGAACTGCTTCAGATCACTGTGGAAAGCATATATGGTATCGAATGGTCCTTTGTGCATGTATTGCCATTGGGAAGTGAATATAAGCTTCTGAAGTGAATATATCCACTTTTTAAAAAACTTTCGTTTTTTTTAGTTCTGTGTGTCAATAATGTTCATTCTGTGAGTAACAGTGGAAAAGTAACAGTCATGAGTGAATTGTCACGATATGACTGAATTGGAGTAAATTTGCTGCTATCTCCGCCAGGAAGCGAGCTAGAGCGCTGAAACTGTGGCTATACGCACTTTCATGAAAACACGCTTCTTTGAGGTTTTAAGCTCGGAACGTGAATCTGTGCATGTTTCTGGCCTGGGAACTGCTTCAGATCACTGTGGAATGCATATATAGTATCAATTGGTGCAATGTGCTTGTCTTGTCATAGGGAAGTGAATATAAGCTTCTGAAGTGAAAATATCCACTTTTTAAAAAACTTTCTTTTTTTTAGTTCTGTGTGTAAAAAATGTTCATTCTGTGAGTAACAGTGTGAAAGTGACAAACATGAGTGAATTGTCACGATATGACTGAATTGGAGTAAATTTGCTGCTATCTCCGCCAGGAAGCGAGCTAGAGCGCTGAAACTGTGGCTATACGCACTTTCATGAAAACACGCTTCTTTGAGGTTTTAAGCTCAGAACGTGAATCTGTGCATGTTTCTGGCCTGGGAACTGCTTCAGATCACTGTGGAATGCATATATAGTTTCAATTGGTGCAATGTGCTTGTCTTGTCATAGGGAAGTGAATATAAGCTTCTGAAGTGAAAATATCCACTTTTTAAAAAACTTTCTTTTTTTTTAGTTCTGTGTGTCAAAAATGTTCATTCTGTGAGTAACAGTGTGAAAGTGACAAACATGAGTGAATTGTTAGATATGACTGAATTGGAGTAAATTTGCTGCTATCTCCGCCAGGAAGCGAGCTAGAGCGCTGTAACTGTGGCTATACGCACTTTCATGAAAACACGCTTCTTTGAGGTTTTAAGCTCAGAACGTGAATCTGTGCATGTTTCTGGCCTGGGAACTGCTTCAGATCACTGTGGAAAGCATATATGGTATCAAATGGTCCTTTGTGCATGTATTGCCATTGGGAAGTGAATATCAGCTTCTGAAGTGAATATATCCACTTTTTAAAAAACTTTCTTTTTTTTTTAGTTCTGTGTGTCAAAAATGTTCATTCTGTGAGTAACAGTGGAAAAAAAACAGGCATGAGTGAATTGTCACGATATGACTGATTTGGAGTAAATTTGATGCTATCTCCGCCAGGAAGCGAGCGAGAGCGCTGAAACTGTGGCTATACGCACTTTCATGAAAACACGCTTCTTTGAGGTTTTAAGCTCAGAACGTGAATCTGTGCATGTTTCTGGCCTGGGAACTGCTTCAGATCACTGTGGAAAGCATATATGGTATCGAATGGTCCTTTGTGCATGTATTGCCATTGGGAAGTGAATATAAGCTTCTGAAGTGAATATATCCACTTTTTAAAAAACTTTCTTTTTTTTTTAGTTCTGTGTGTCAATAATGTTCATTCTGTGAGTAACAGTGGAAAAGTAACAGTCATGAGTGAATTGTCACGATATGACTGAATTGGAGAAAATTTGCTGCTATCTCCGCCAGGAAGCGAGCTAGAGCGCTGTAACTGTGGCTATACGCACTTTCATGAAAACACGCTTCTTTGAGGTTTTAAGCTCAGAACGTGAATCTGTGCATGTTTCTGGCCTGGGAACTGCTTCAGATCACTGTGGAAAGCATATATGGTATCGAATGGTCCTTTGTGCATGTATTGCCATTTGGAAGTGAATATAAGCTTCTGAAGTGAATATATCCACTTTTTAAAAAACTTTCTTTTTTTTTTAGTTCTGTGTGTCAATAATGTTCATTCTGTGAGTAACAGTGGAAAAGTAACAGTCATGAGTGAATTGTCACGATATGACTGAATTGGAGTAAATTTGCTGCTATCTCCGCCAGGAAGCGAGCTAGAGCGCTGAAACTGTGGCTATACGCACTTTCATGAAAACACGCTTCTTTGAGGTTTTAAGCTCGGAACGTGAATCTGTGCATGTTTCTGGCCTGGGAACTGCTTCAGATCACTGTGGAATGCATATATAGTATCAATTGGTGCAATGTGCTTGTCTTGTCATAGGGAAGTGAATATAAGCTTCTGTAGTGAAAATATCCACTTTTTAAAAAACTTTCTTTTTTTTTAGTTCTGTGTGTCAAAAATGTTCATTCTGTGAGTAACAGTGTGAAAGTGACAAACATGAGTGAATTGTCACGATATGACTGAATTGGAGTAAATTTGCTGCTATCTCCGCCAGGAAGCGAGCTAGAGCGCTGTAACTGTGGCTATACGCACTTTCATGAAAACACGCTTCTTTGAGGTTTTAAGCTCAGAACGTGAATCTGTGCATGTTTCTGGCCTGGGAACTGCTTCAGATCACTGTGGAAAGCATATATGGTATCGAATGGTCCTTTGTGCATGTATTGCCATTGGGAAGTGAATATAAGCTTCTGAAGTGAATATATCCACTTTTTAAAAAACTTTCTTTTTTTTTTAGTTCTGTGTGTCAATAATGTTCATTCTGTGAGTAACAGTGGAAAAGTAACAGTCATGAGTGAATTGTCACGATATGACTGAATTGGAGTAAATTTGCTGCTATCTCCGCCAGGAAGCGAGCTAGAGCGCTGAAACTGTGGCTATACGCACTTTCATGAAAACACGCTTCTTTGAGGTTTTAAGCTCGGAACGTGAATCTGTGCATGTTTCTGGCCTGGGAACTGCTTCAGATCACTGTGGAATGCATATATAGTATCAATTGGTGCAATGTGCTTGTCTTGTCATAGGGAAGTGAATATAAGCTTCTGTAGTGAAAATATCCACTTTTTAAAAAACTTTCTTTTTTTTTTAGTTCTGTGTGTCAAAAATGTTCATTCTGTGAGTAACAGTGTGAAAGTGACAAACATGAGTGAATTGTCACGATATGACTGAATTGGAGTAAATTTGCTGCTATCTCCGCCAGGAAGCGAGCTAGAGCGCTGTAACTGTGGCTATACGCACTTTCATGAAAACACGCTTCTTTGAGGTTTTAAGCTCAGAACGTGAATCTGTGCATGTTTCTGGCCTGGGAACTGCTTCAGATCACTGTGGAAAGCATATATGGTATCGAATGGTCCTTTGTGCATGTATTGCCATTGGGAAGTGAATATCAGCTTCTGAAGTGAATATATCCACTTTTTAAAAAACTTTCTTTTTTTTTTAGTTCTGTGTGTCAATAATGTTCATTCTGTGAGTAACAGTGGAAAAGTAACAGTCATGAGTGAATTGTCACGATATGACTGAATTGGAGTAAATTTGCCGCTATCTCCGCCAGGAAGCGAGCTAGAGCGCTGAAACTGTGGCTATACGCACTTTCATGAAAACACGCTTCTTTGAGGTTTTAAGCTCGGAACGTGAATCTGTGCATGTTTCTGGCCTAGGAACTGCTTCAGATCACTGTGGAATGCATATATAGTATCAATTGGTGCAATGTGCTTGTCTTGTCATAGGGAAGTGAATATAAGCTTCTGAAGTGAAAATATCCACTTTTTAAAAAACTTTCTTTTTTTTTAGTTCTGTGTGTCAAAAATGTTCATTCTGTGAGTAACAGTGTGAAAGTGACAAACATGAGTGAATTGTTAGATATGACTGAATTGGAGTAAATTTGCTGCTATCTCCGCCAGGAAGCGAGCTAGAGCGCTGAAACTGTGGCTATACGCACTTTCATGAAAACACGCTTCTTTGAGGTTTTAAGCTCAGAACGTGAATCTGTGCATGTTTCTTGCCTGGAAACTGCTTCAGATCACTGTGGAAAGCATATATGGTATCGAATGGTCCTTTGTGCATGTATTGCCATTGGGAAGTGAATATCAGCTTCTGAAGTGAATATATCCACTTTTTAAAAAACTTTCTTTTTTTTTTAGTTCTGTGTCAAAAAAGTTCATTCTGTGAGTAACAGTGGAAAAGTAACAGTCATGAGTGAATTGTCACGATATGACTGAATTGGAGTAAATTTGCTGCTATCTCCGCCAGGAAGCGAGCTAGAGCCCTGAAACTGTGGCTATACGCACTTTCATGAAAACACACTTCTTTGAGGTTTTAATCTCGGAACGTGAATCTGTGCATGCTTCTGGCCTGGGAACTGCTTCAGATCACTGTGGAATGCATATATGGTATCAATTGGTGCAATGTGCTTGTCTTGTCATAGGGAAGTGAATATAAGCTTCTGAAGTGAAAATATCCACTTTTTAAAAAACTTTCTTTTTTTTTTAGTTCTGTGTGTCAAAAATGTTCATTCTGTGAGTAACAGTGGAAAAAAAACAGGCATGAGTGAATTGTCACGATATGACTGATTTGGAGTAAATTTGATGCTATCTCCGCCAGGAAGCGAGCGAGAGCGCTGAAACTGTGGCTATACGCACTTTCATGAAAACACGCTTCTTTGAGGTTTTAAGCTCAGAACGTGAATCTGTGCATGTTTCTGGCCTGGGAACTGCTTCAGATCACTGTGGAAAGCATATATGGTATCGAATGGTCCTTTGTGCATGTATTGCCATTGGGAAGTGAATATAAGCTTCTGAAGTGAATATATCCACTTTTTAAAAAACTTTTGTTTTTTTTAGTTCTGTGTGTCAATAATGTTCATTCTGTGAGTAACAGTGGAAAAGTAACAGTCATGAGTGAATTGTCACGATATGACTGAATTGGAGTAAATTTGCTGCTATCTCCGCCAGGAAGCGAGCTAGAGCGCTGAAACTGTGGCTATACGCACTTTCATGAAAACACGCTTCTTTGAGGTTTTAAGCTCGGAACGTGAATCTGTGCATGTTTCTGGCCTGGGAACTACTTCAGATCACTGTGGAATATATATATATTATCAATTGGTGCAATGTGCTTGTCTTGTCATAGGGAAGTGAATATAAGCTTCTGAAGTGAAAATATCCACTTTTTAAAAAACTTTCTTTTTTTTTAGTTCTGTGTGTCAAAAATGTTCATTCTGTGAGTAACAGTGTGAAAGTGACAAACATGAGTGAATTGTCACGATATGACTGAATTGGAGTAAATTTGCTGCTATCTCCGCCAGGAAGCGAGCTAGAGCGCTGTAACTGTGGCTATACGCACTTTCATGAAAACACGCTTCTTTGAGGTTTTAAGCTCAGAACGTGAATCTGTGCATGTTTCTGGCCTGGGAACTGCTTCAGATCACTGTGGAAAGCATATATGGTATCGAATGGTCCTTTGTGCATGTATTGCCATTGGGAAGTGAATATAAGCTTCTGAAGTGAATATATCCACTTTTTAAAAAACTTTCGTTTTTTTTAGTTCTGTGTGTCAATAATGTTCATTCTGTGAGTAACAGTGGAAAAGTAACAGTCATGAGTGAATTGTCACGATATGACTGAATTGGAGTAAATTTGCTGCTATCTCCGCCAGGAAGCGAGCTGGAGCGCTGAAAATGTGGCTATACGCACTTTCATGAAAACACGCTTCTTTGAGGTTTTAAGCTCGGAACGTGAATCTGTGCATGTTTCTGGCCTGGGAACTGCTTCAGATCACTGTGGAATGCATATATAGTATCAATTGGTGCAATGTGCTTGTCTTGTCATAGGGAAGTGAATATAAGCTTCTGAAGTGAAAATATCCACTTTTTAAAAAACTTTCTTTTTTTTAGTTCTGTGTGTCAAAAATCTTCATTCTGTGAGTAACAGTGTGAAAGTGACAAACATGAGTGAATTGTCACGATATGACTGAATTGGAGTAAATTTGCTGCTATCTCCGCCAGGAAGCGAGCTAGAGCGCTGTAACTGTGGCTATACTCACTTTCATGAAAACACGCTTCTTTGAGGTTTTAAGCTCAGAACGTGAATCTGTGCATGTTTCTGGCTTGGGAACTGCTTCAGATCACTGTGGAATGCATATATGGTATCAATTGGTGCAATGTGCTTGTCTTGTCATAGGGAAGTGAAGATAAACTTCTGAAGTGAAAATATCCACTTTTTAAAAAACTTTCTTTTTTTTAAGTTCTGTGTGTCAAAAATGTTCATTCTGTGAGTAACAGTGGAAAAAAAACAGGCATGAGTGAATTGTCATGATATGACTGATTTGGAGTAAATTTGATGCTATCTCCGCCAGGAAGCGAGCTAGAGCGCTGAAACTGTGGCTATACGCACTTTCATGAAAACACGCTTCTTTGAGGTTTTAAGCTCGGAACGTGAATCTGTGCATGTTTCTGGCCTGGGAACTGCTTCAGATCACTGTGGAATGCATATTTTGTATCAATTGGTGCAATGTGCTTGTCTTGTCAAAGGGAAGTGAATATAAGCTTCTGAAGTGAAAATATCCACTTTTTAAAAAACTTTCTTTTTTTTTTTAGTTCTGTGTGTCAAAAAAGTTCATTCTGTGAGTAACAGTGTGAAAGTGACAAACATGAGTGAATTGTCACGATATGACTGAATTGGAGTAAATTTGCTGCTATCTCCGCCAGGAAGCGAGCTAGAGCGCTGAAACTATGATGATACGCACTTTCATGAAAACACGCTTCTTTGAGGTTTTAAGCTCAGAACGTGAATCTGTGCATGTTTCTGGCCTGGGAACTGCTTCAGATCACTGTGGAATTCATATATAGTATCAATTGGTGCAATGTGCTTGTCTTGTCATAGGGAAGTGAATATAAGCTTCTGATGTGAAAATATCCACCTTTTAAAAAACTTTCTTTTTTTTTAGTTCTGTGTGTCAAAAATGTTCATTCTGTGAGTAACAGTGTGAAAGTGACAAACATGAGTGAATTGTTAGATATGACTGAATTGGAGTAAATTTGCTGCTATCTCCGCCAGGAAGCGAGCTAGAGCGCTGTAACTGTGGCTATACGCACTTTCATGAAAACACGCTTCTTTGAGGTTTTGAGCTCAGAACGTGAATCTGTGCATGTTTCTGGCCTGGGAACTGCTTCAGATCACTGTGGAAAGCATATATGGTATCGAATGGTCCTTTGTGCATGTATTGCCATTGGGAAGTGAATATAAGCTTCTGAAGTGAATATATCCACTTTTTAAAAAACTTTCGTTTTTTTTAGTTCTGTGTGTCAATAATGTTCATTCTGTGAGTAACAGTGGAAAAGTAACAGTCATGAGTGAATTGTCACGATATGACTGAATTGGAGTAAATTTGCTGCTATCTCCGCCAGGAAGCGAGCTAGAGCGCTGAAACTGTGGCTATACGCACTTTCATGAAAACACGCATCTTTGAGGTTTTAAGCTCGGAACGTGAATCTGTGCATGTTTCTGGCCTGGGAACTGCTTCAGATCACTGTGGAATGCATATATAGTATCAATTGGTGCAATGTGCTTGTCTTGTCATAGGGAAGTTAATATAAGCTTCTGAAGTGAAAATATCCACTTTTTAAAAAACTTTCTTTTTTTTTAGTTCTGTGTGTCAAAAATGTTCATTCTGTGAGTAACAGTGTGAAAGTGACAAACATGAGTGAATTGTCACGATATGACTGAATTGGAGTAAATTTGCTGCTATCTCCGCCAGGAAGCGAGCTAGAGCGCTGTAACTGTGGCTATACGCACTTTCATGAAAACACGCTTCTTTGAAGTTTTAAGCTCAGAACGTGAATCTGTGCATGTTTCTGGCCTGGGAACTGCTTCAGATCACTGTGGAAAGCATATATGGTATCGAATGGTCCTTTGTGCATGTATTGCCATTGGGAAGTGAATATAAGCTTCTGAAGTGAATATATCCACTTTTTAAAAAACTTTCTTTTTTTTTTAGTTCTGTGTGTCAATAATGTTCATTCTGTGAGTAACAGTGGAAAAGTAACAGTCATGAGTGAATTGTCACGATATGACTGAATTGGAGTAAATTTGCCGCTATCTCCGCCAGGAAGCGAGCTAGAGCGCTGAAACTGTGGCTATACGCACTTTCATGAAAACACGCTTCTTTGAGGTTTTAAGCTCGGAACGTGAATCTGTGCATGTTTCTGGCCTGGGAACTGCTTCAGATCACTGTGGAATGCATATATAGTATCAATTGGTGCAATGTGCTTGTCTTGTCATAGGGAAGTGAATATAAGCTTCTGAAGTGAAAATATCCACTTTTTAAAAAACTTTCTTTTTTTTTAGTTCTGTGTGTCAAAAATGTTCATTCTGTGAGTAACAGTGTGAAGGGACAAACATGAGTGAATTGTCACGATATGACTGAATTGGAGTAAATTTGCTGCTATCTCCGCCAGGAAGCGAGCTAGAGCGCTGTAACTGTGGCTATACGCACTTTCATGAAAACACGCTTCTTTGAAGTTTTAAGCTCAGAACGTGAATCTGTGCATGTTTCTGGCCTGGGAACTGCTTCAGATCACTGTGGAAAGCATATATGGTATCGAATGGTCCTTTGTGCATGTATTGCCATTGGGAAGTGAATATAAGCTTCTGAAGTGAATATATCCACTTTTTAAAAAACTTTCTTTTTTTTTTAGTTCTGTGTGTCAATAATGTTCATTCTGTGAGTAACAGTGGAAAAGTAACAGTCATGAGTGAATTGTCACGATATGACTGAATTGGAGTAAATTTGCCGCTATCTCCGCCAGGAAGCGAGCTAGAGCGCTGAAACTGTGGCTATACGCACTTTCATGAAAACACGCTTCTTTGAGGTTTTAAGCTCGGAACGTGAATCTGTGCATGTTTCTGGCCTGGGAACTGCTTCAGATCACTGTGGAATGCATATATAGTATCAATTGGTGCAATGTGCTTGTCTTGTCATAGGGAAGTGAATATAAGCTTCTGAAGTGAAAATATCCACTTTTTAAAAAACTTTCTTTTTTTTTAGTTCTGTGTGTCAAAAATGTTCATTCTGTGAGTAACAGTGTGAAAGTGACAAACATGAGTGAATTGTCACGATATGACTGAATTGGAGTAAATTTGCTGCTATCTCCGCCAGGAAGCGAGCTAGAGCGCTGAAACTGTGGCTATACACACTTTCATGAAAACACGCTTCTTTGAGGTTTTAAGCTCAGAACGTGAATCTGTGCATGTTTCTGGCCTGGGAACTGCTTCAGATCACTGTGGAATGCATATATAGTATCAATTGGTGCAATGTGCTTGTCTTGTCATAGGGAAGTGAATATAAGCTTCTGAAGTGAAAATATCCACTTTTTAAAAAACTTTCTTTTTTTTTAGTTCTGTGTGTCAAAAATGTTCATTCTGTGAGTAACAGTGTGAAAGTGACAAACATGAGTGAATTGTTAGATATGACTGAATTGGAGTAAATTTGCTGCTATCTCCGCCAGGAAGCGAGCTAGAGCGCTGTAACTGTGGCTATACGCACTTTCATGAAAACACGCTTCTTTGAGGTTTTAAGCTCAGAACGTGAATCTGTGCATGTTTCTGGCCTGGGAACTGCTTCAGATCACTGTGGAAAGCATATATGGTATCGAATGGTCCTTTGTGCATGTATTGCCATTGGGAAGTGAATATAAGCTTCTGAAGTGAATATATCCACTTTTTAAAAAACTTTCTTTTTTTTTAGTTCTGTGTCAAAAAAGTTCATTCTGTGAGTAACAGTGGAAAAGTAACAGTCATGAGTGAATTGTCACGATATGACTGAATTGGAGTAAATTTGCTGCTATCTCCGCCAGGAAGCGAGCTAGAGCCCTGAAACTGTGGCTATACGCACTTTCATGAAAACACACTTCTTTGAGGTTTTAATCTCGGAACGTGAATCTGTGCATGCTTCTGGCCTGGGAACTGCTTCAGATCACTGTGGAATGCATATATGGTATCAATTGGTGCAATGTGCTTGTCTTGTCATAGGGAAGTGAATATAAGCTTCTGAAGTGAAAATATCCACTTTTTAAAAAACTTTCTTTTTTTTTAGTTCTGTGTGTCAAAAATGTTCATTCTGTGAGTAACAGTGGAAAAAAAACAGGCATGAGTGAATTGTCACGATATGACTGATTTGGAGTAAATTTGATGCTATCTCCGCCAGGAAGCGAGCGAGAGCGCTGAAACTGTGGCTATACGCACTTTCATGAAAACACGCTTCTTTGAGGTTTTAAGCTCAGAACGTGAATCTGTGCATGTTTCTGGCCTGGGAACTGCTTCAGATCACTGTGGAAAGCATATATGGTATCGAATGGTCCTTTGTGCATGTATTGCCATTGGGAAGTGAATATAAGCTTCTGAAGTGAATATATCCACTTTTTAAAAAACTTTCTTTTTTTTTTAGTTCTGTGTGTCAATAATGTTCATTCTGTGAGTAACAGTGGAAAAGTAACAGTCATGAGTGAATTGTCACGATATGACTGAATTGGAGTAAATTTGATGCTATCTCCGCCAGGAAGCGAGCTAGAGCGCTGAAACTGGCTATACGCACTTTCATGAAAACACGCTTCTTTGAGGTTTTAAGCTCGGAACGTGAATCTGTGCATGTTTCTGGCCTGGGAACTGCTTCAGATCACTGTGGAATGCATATATGGTATCAATTGGTGCAATGTGCTTGTCTTGTCATAGGGAAGTGAATATAAGCTTCTGAAGTGAAAATATCCACTTTTTAAAAAACTTTCTTTTTTTTTTAGTTCTGTGTGTTAAAAATGTTCATTCTGTGAGTAACAGTGGAAAAAAAACAGGCATGAGTGAATTGTCACGATATGACTGATTTGGAGTAAATTTGATGCTATCTTCGCCAGGAAGCGAGCGAGAGCGCTGAAACTGTGGCTATACGCACTTTCATGAAAACACGCTTCTTTGAGGTTTTAAGCTCAGAACGTGAATCTGTGCATGTTTCTGGCCTGGGAACTGCTTCAGATCACTGTGGAAAGCATATATGGTATCGTATGGTCCTTTGTGCATGTATTGCCATTGGGAAGTGAATATAAGCTTCTGAAGTGAATATATCCACTTTTTAAAAAACTTTCTTTTTTTTTAGTTCTGTGTGTCAAAAATGTTCATTCTGTGAGTAACAGTGTGAAAGTGACAAACATGAGTGAATTGTCACGATATGACTGAATTGGAGTAAATTTGCTGCTATCTCCGCCAGGAAGCGAGCTAGAGCGCTGAAACTGTGGCTATACGCACTTTCATGAAAACACGCTTCTTTGAGGTTTTAAGCTCGGAACGTGAATCTGTGCATGTTTCTGGCCTGGGAACTGCTTCAGATCACTGTGGAATGCATATATAGTATCAATTGGTGCAATGTGCTTGTCTTGTCATAGGGAAGTGAATATAAGCTTCTGAAGTGAAAATATCCACTTTTTAAAAAACTTTCTTTTTTTTTAGTTCTGTGTGTCAAATATGTTCATTCTGTGAGTAACAGTGTGAAAGTGACAAACATGAGTGAATTGTCACGATATGACTGAATTGGAGTAAATTTGCTGCTATCTCCGCCAGGAAGCGAGCTAGAGCGCTGAAACTGTGGCTATACGCACTTTCATGAAAACACGCTTCTTTGAGGTTTTAAGCTCAGAACGTGAATCTGTGCATGTTTCTGGCCTGGGAACTGCTTCAGATCACTGTGGAATGCATATATAGTTTCAATTGGTGCAATGTGCTTGTCTTGTCATAGGGAAGTGAATATAAGCTTCTGAAGTGAAAATATCCACTTTTTAAAAAACTTTCTTTTTTTTTAGTTCTGTGTGTCAAAAATGTTCATTCTGTGAGTAACAGTGTGAAAGTGACAAACATGAGTGAATTGTTAGATATGACTGAATTGGAGTAAATTTGCTGCTATCTCCGCCAGGAAGCGAGCTAGAGCGCTGTAACTGTGGCTATACGCACTTTCATGAAAACACGCTTCTTTGAGGTTTTAAGCTCAGAACGTGAATCTGTGCATGTTTCTGGCCTGGGAACTGCTTCAGATCACTGTGGAAAGCATATATGGTATCGAATGGTCCTTTGTGCATGTATTGCCATTGGGAAGTGAATATAAGCTTCTGAAGTGAATATATCCACTTTTTAAAAAACTTTCTTTTTTTTTTAGTTCTGTGTGTCAATAATGTTCATTCTGTGAGTAACAGTGGAAAAGTAACAGTCATGAGTGAATTGTCACGATATGACTGAATTGGAGTAAATTTGCCGCTATCTCCGCCAGGAAGCGAGCTAGAGCGCTGAAACTGTGGCTATACGCACTTTCATGAAAACACGCTTCTTTGAGGTTTTAAGCTCGGAACGTGAATCTGTGCATGTTTCTGGCCTGGGAACTGCTTCAGATCACTGTGGAATGCATATATAGTATCAATTGGTGCAATGTGCTTGTCTTGTCATAGGGAAGTGAATATAAGCTTCTGAAGTGAAAATATCCACTTTTTAAAAAACTTTCTTTTTTTTTAGTTCTGTGTGTCAAAAATGTTCATTCTGTGAGTAACAGTGTGAAGGGACAAACATGAGTGAATTGTCACGATATGACTGAATTGGAGTAAATTTGCTGCTATCTCCGCCAGGAAGCGAGCTAGAGCGCTGTAACTGTGGCTATACGCACTTTCATGAAAACACGCTTCTTTGAAGTTTTAAGCTCAGAACGTGAATCTGTGCATGTTTCTGGCCTGGGAACTGCTTCAGATCACTGTGGAAAGCATATATGGTATCGAATGGTCCTTTGTGCATGTATTGCCATTGGGAAGTGAATATAAGCTTCTGAAGTGAATATATCCACTTTTTAAAAAACTTTCTTTTTTTTTTAGTTCTGTGTGTCAATAATGTTCATTCTGTGAGTAACAGTGGAAAAGTAACAGTCATGAGTGAATTGTCACGATATGACTGAATTGGAGTAAATTTGCCGCTATCTCCGCCAGGAAGCGAGCTAGAGCGCTGAAACTGTGGCTATACGCACTTTCATGAAAACACGCTTCTTTGAGGTTTTAAGCTCGGAACGTGAATCTGTGCATGTTTCTGGCCTGGGAACTGCTTCAGATCACTGTGGAATGCATATATAGTATCAATTGGTGCAATGTGCTTGTCTTGTCATAGGGAAGTGAATATAAGCTTCTGAAGTGAAAATATCCACTTTTTAAAAAACTTTCTTTTTTTTTAGTTCTGTGTGTCAAAAATGTTCATTCTGTGAGTAACAGTGTGAAAGTGACAAACATGAGTGAATTGTCACGATATGACTGAATTGGAGTAAATTTGCTGCTATCTCCGCCAGGAAGCGAGCTAGAGCGCTGAAACTGTGGCTATACACACTTTCATGAAAACACGCTTCTTTGAGGTTTTAAGCTCAGAACGTGAATCTGTGCATGTTTCTGGCCTGGGAACTGCTTCAGATCACTGTGGAATGCATATATAGTATCAATTGGTGCAATGTGCTTGTCTTGTCATAGGGAAGTGAATATAAGCTTCTGAAGTGAAAATATCCACTTTTTAAAAAACTTTCTTTTTTTTTAGTTCTGTGTGTCAAAAATGTTCATTCTGTGAGTAACAGTGTGAAAGTGACAAACATGAGTGAATTGTTAGATATGACTGAATTGGAGTAAATTTGCTGCTATCTCCGCCAGGAAGCGAGCTAGAGCGCTGTAACTGTGGCTATACGCACTTTCATGAAAACACGCTTCTTTGAGGTTTTAAGCTCAGAACGTGAATCTGTGCATGTTTCTGGCCTGGGAACTGCTTCAGATCACTGTGGAAAGCATATATGGTATCGAATGGTCCTTTGTGCATGTATTGCCATTGGGAAGTGAATATAAGCTTCTGAAGTGAATATATCCACTTTTTAAAAAACTTTCTTTTTTTTTAGTTCTGTGTCAAAAAAGTTCATTCTGTGAGTAACAGTGGAAAAGTAACAGTCATGAGTGAATTGTCACGATATGACTGAATTGGAGTAAATTTGCTGCTATCTCCGCCAGGAAGCGAGCTAGAGCCCTGAAACTGTGGCTATACGCACTTTCATGAAAACACACTTCTTTGAGGTTTTAATCTCGGAACGTGAATCTGTGCATGCTTCTGGCCTGGGAACTGCTTCAGATCACTGTGGAATGCATATATGGTATCAATTGGTGCAATGTGCTTGTCTTGTCATAGGGAAGTGAATATAAGCTTCTGAAGTGAAAATATCCACTTTTTAAAAAACTTTCTTTTTTTTTAGTTCTGTGTGTCAAAAATGTTCATTCTGTGAGTAACAGTGGAAAAAAAACAGGCATGAGTGAATTGTCACGATATGACTGATTTGGAGTAAATTTGATGCTATCTCCGCCAGGAAGCGAGCGAGAGCGCTGAAACTGTGGCTATACGCACTTTCATGAAAACACGCTTCTTTGAGGTTTTAAGCTCAGAACGTGAATCTGTGCATGTTTCTGGCCTGGGAACTGCTTCAGATCACTGTGGAAAGCATATATGGTATCGAATGGTCCTTTGTGCATGTATTGCCATTGGGAAGTGAATATAAGCTTCTGAAGTGAATATATCCACTTTTTAAAAAACTTTCTTTTTTTTTTAGTTCTGTGTGTCAATAATGTTCATTCTGTGAGTAACAGTGGAAAAGTAACAGTCATGAGTGAATTGTCACGATATGACTGAATTGGAGTAAATTTGATGCTATCTCCGCCAGGAAGCGAGCTAGAGCGCTGAAACTGGCTATACGCACTTTCATGAAAACACGCTTCTTTGAGGTTTTAAGCTCGGAACGTGAATCTGTGCATGTTTCTGGCCTGGGAACTGCTTCAGATCACTGTGGAATGCATATATGGTATCAATTGGTGCAATGTGCTTGTCTTGTCATAGGGAAGTGAATATAAGCTTCTGAAGTGAAAATATCCACTTTTTAAAAAACTTTCTTTTTTTTTTAGTTCTGTGTGTTAAAAATGTTCATTCTGTGAGTAACAGTGGAAAAAAAACAGGCATGAGTGAATTGTCACGATATGACTGATTTGGAGTAAATTTGATGCTATCTTCGCCAGGAAGCGAGCGAGAGCGCTGAAACTGTGGCTATACGCACTTTCATGAAAACACGCTTCTTTGAGGTTTTAAGCTCAGAACGTGAATCTGTGCATGTTTCTGGCCTGGGAACTGCTTCAGATCACTGTGGAAAGCATATATGGTATCGTATGGTCCTTTGTGCATGTATTGCCATTGGGAAGTGAATATAAGCTTCTGAAGTGAATATATCCACTTTTTAAAAAACTTTCTTTTTTTTTAGTTCTGTGTGTCAAAAATGTTCATTCTGTGAGTAACAGTGTGAAAGTGACAAACATGAGTGAATTGTCACGATATGACTGAATTGGAGTAAATTTGCTGCTATCTCCGCCAGGAAGCGAGCTAGAGCGCTGAAACTGTGGCTATACGCACTTTCATGAAAACACGCTTCTTTGAGGTTTTAAGCTCGGAACGTGAATCTGTGCATGTTTCTGGCCTGGGAACTGCTTCAGATCACTGTGGAATGCATATATAGTATCAATTGGTGCAATGTGCTTGTCTTGTCATAGGGAAGTGAATATAAGCTTCTGAAGTGAAAATATCCACTTTTTAAAAAACTTTCTTTTTTTTTAGTTCTGTGTGTCAAATATGTTCATTCTGTGAGTAACAGTGTGAAAGTGACAAACATGAGTGAATTGTCACGATATGACTGAATTGGAGTAAATTTGCTGCTATCTCCGCCAGGAAGCGAGCTAGAGCGCTGAAACTGTGGCTATACGCACTTTCATGAAAACACGCTTCTTTGAGGTTTTAAGCTCAGAACGTGAATCTGTGCATGTTTCTGGCCTGGGAACTGCTTCAGATCACTGTGGAATGCATATATAGTTTCAATTGGTGCAATGTGCTTGTCTTGTCATAGGGAAGTGAATATAAGCTTCTGAAGTGAAAATATCCACTTTTTAAAAAACTTTCTTTTTTTTTAGTTCTGTGTGTCAAAAATGTTCATTCTGTGAGTAACAGTGTGAAAGTGACAAACATGAGTGAATTGTTAGATATGACTGAATTGGAGTAAATTTGCTGCTATCTCCGCCAGGAAGCGAGCTAGAGCGCTGTAACTGTGGCTATACGCACTTTCATGAAAACACGCTTCTTTGAGGTTTTAAGCTCAGAACGTGAATCTGTGCATGTTTCTGGCCTGGGAACTGCTTCAGATCACTGTGGAAAGCATATATGGTATCGAATGGTCCTTTGTGCATGTATTGCCATTGGGAAGTGAATATAAGCTTCTGAAGTGAATATATCCACTTTTTAAAAAACTTTCTTTTTTTTTTAGTTCTGTGTGTCAATAATGTTCATTCTGTGAGTAACAGTGGAAAAGGAACAGTCATGAGTGAATTGTCACGATATGACTGAATTGGAGAAAATTTGCTGCTATCTCCGCCAGGAAGCGAGCTAGAGCGCTGTAACTGTGGCTATACGCACTTTCATGAAAACACGCTTCTTTGAGGTTTTAAGCTCAGAACGTGAATCTGTGCATGTTTCTGGCCTGGGAACTGCTTCAGATCACTGTGGAAAGCATATATGGTATCGAATGGTCCTTTGTGCATGTATTGCCATTTGGAAGTGAATATAAGCTTCTGAAGTGAATATATGCACTTTTTAAAAAACTTTCTTTTTTTTTTAGTTCTGTGTGTCAATAATGTTCATTCTGTGAGTAACAGTGGAAAAGTAACAGTCATGAGTGAATTGTCACGATATGACTGAATTGGAGTAAATTTGCTGCTATCTCCGCCAGGAAGCGAGCTAGAGCGCTGAAACTGTGGCTATACGCACTTTCATGAAAACACGCTTCTTTGAGGTTTTAAGCTCGGAACGTGAATCTGTGCATGTTTCTGGCCTGGGAACTGCTTCAGATCACTGTGGAATGCATATATAGTATCAATTGGTGCAATGTGCTTGTCTTGTCATAGGGAAGTGAATATAAGCTTCTGAAGTGAAAATATCCACTTTTTAAAAAACTTTCTTTTTTTTTAGTTCTGTGTGTCAAAAATGTTCATTCTGTGAGTAACAGTGTGAAAGTGACAAACATGAGTGAATTGTTAGATATGACTGAATTGGAGTAAATTTGCTGCTATCTCCGCCAGGAAGCGAGCTAGAGCGCTGTAACTGTGGCTATACGCACTTTCATGAAAACACGCTTCTTTGAGGTTTTAAGCTCAGAACGTGAATCTGTGCATGTTTCTGGCCTGGGAACTGCTTCAGATCACTGTGGAAAGCATATATGGTATTGAATGGTCCTTTGTGCATGTATTGCCATTGGGAAGTGAATATAAGCTTCTGAAGTGAATATATCCACTTTTTAAAAAACTTTCTTTTTTTTTAGTTCTGTGTCAAAAAAGTTCATTCTGTGAGTAACAGTGGAAAAGTAACAGTCATGAGTGAATTGTCACGATATGACTGAATTGGAGTAAATTTGCTGCTATCTCCGCCAGGAAGCGAGCTAGAGCCCTGAAACTGTGGCTATACGCACTTTCATGAAAACACACTTCTTTGAGGTTTTAATCTCGGAACGTGAATCTGTGCATGCTTCTGGCCTGGGAACTGCTTCAGATCACTGTGGAATGCATATATGGTATCAATTGGTGCAATGTGCTTGTCTTGTCATAGGGAAGTGAATATAAGCTTCTGAAGTGAAAATATCCACTTTTTAAAAAACTTTCTTTTTTTTTAGTTCTGTGTGTCAAAAATGTTCATTCTGTGAGTAACAGTGGAAAAAAAACAGGCATGAGTGAATTGTCACGATATGACTGATTTGGAGTAAATTTGATGCTATCTCCGCCAGGAAGCGAGCGAGAGCGCTGAAACTGTGGCTATACGCACTTTCATGAAAACACGCTTCTTTGAGGTTTTAAGCTCAGAACGTGAATCTGTGCATGTTTCTGGCCTGGGAACTGCTTCAGATCACTGTGGAAAGCATATATGGTATCGAATGGTCCTTTGTGCATGTATTGCCATTGGGAAGTGAATATAAGCTTCTGAAGTGAATATATCCACTTTTTAAAAAACTTTCTTTTTTTTTTAGTTCTGTGTGTCAATAATGTTCATTCTGTGAGTAACAGTGGAAAAGTAACAGTCATGAGTGAATTGTCACGATATGACTGAATTGGAGTAAATTTGATGCTATCTCCGCCAGGAAGCGAGCTAGAGCGCTGAAACTGGCTATACGCACTTTCATGAAAACACGCTTCTTTGAGGTTTTAAGCTCGGAACGTGAATCTGTGCATGTTTCTGGCCTGGGAACTGCTTCAGATCACTGTGGAATGCATATATGGTATCAATTGGTGCAATGTGCTTGTCTTGTCATAGGGAAGTGAATATAAGCTTCTGAAGTGAAAATATCCACTTTTTAAAAAACTTTCTTTTTTTTTTAGTTCTGTGTGTTAAAAATGTTCATTCTGTGAGTAACAGTGGAAAAAAAACAGGCATGAGTGAATTGTCACGATATGACTGATTTGGAGTAAATTTGATGCTATCTTCGCCAGGAAGCGAGCGAGAGCGCTGAAACTGTGGCTATACGCACTTTCATGAAAACACGCTTCTTTGAGGTTTTAAGCTCAGAACGTGAATCTGTGCATGTTTCTGGCCTGGGAACTGCTTCAGATCACTGTGGAAAGCATATATGGTATCGTATGGTCCTTTGTGCATGTATTGCCATTGGGAAGTGAATATAAGCTTCTGAAGTGAATATATCCACTTTTTAAAAAACTTTCTTTTTTTTTAGTTCTGTGTGTCAAAAATGTTCATTCTGTGAGTAACAGTGTGAAAGTGACAAACATGAGTGAATTGTCACGATATGACTGAATTGGAGTAAATTTGCTGCTATCTCCGCCAGGAAGCGAGCTAGAGCGCTGAAACTGTGGCTATACGCACTTTCATGAAAACACGCTTCTTTGAGGTTTTAAGCTCGGAACGTGAATCTGTGCATGTTTCTGGCCTGGGAACTGCTTCAGATCACTGTGGAATGCATATATAGTATCAATTGGTGCAATGTGCTTGTCTTGTCATAGGGAAGTGAATATAAGCTTCTGAAGTGAAAATTTCCACTTTTTAAAAAACTTTCTTTTTTTTTTAGTTCTGTGTGTTAAAAATGTTCATTCTGTGAGTAACAGTGGAAAAAAAACAGGCATGAGTGAATTGTCACGATATGACTGATTTGGAGTAAATTTGATGCTATCTTCGCCAGGAAGCGAGCGAGAGCGCTGAAACTGTGGCTATACGCACTTTCATGAAAACACGCTTCTTTGAGGTTTTAAGCTCGGAACGTGAATCTGTGCATGTTTCTGGCCTGGGAACTGCTTCAGATCACTGTGGAATGCATATATAGTATCAATTGGTGCAATGTGCTTGTCTTGTCATAGGGAAGTGAATATAAGCTTCTGAAGTGAAAATATCCACTTTTTAAAAAACTTTCTTTTTTTTTAGTTCTGTGTGTCAAAAATGTTCATTCTGTGAGTAACAGTGTGAAAGTGACAAACATGAGTGAATTGTCACGATATGACTGAATTGGAGTAAATTTGCTGCTATCTCCGCCAGGAAGCGAGCTAGAGCGCTGAAACTGTGGCTATACGCACTTTCATGAAAACACGCTTCTTTGAGGTTTTAAGCTCAGAACGTGAATCTGTGCATGTTTCTGGCCTGGGAACTGCTTCAGATCACTGTGGAATGCATATATAGTTTCAATTGGTGCAATGTGCTTGTCTTGTCATAGGGAAGTGAATATAAGCTTCTGAAGTGAAAATATCCACTTTTTAAAAAACTTTCTTTTTTTTTAGTTCTGTGTGTCAAAAATGTTCATTCGTTGAGTAACAGTGTGAAAGTGACAAACATGAGTGAATTGTTAGATATGACTGAATTGGAGTAAATTTGCTGCTATCTCCGCCAGGAAGCGAGCTAGAGCGCTGTAACTGTGGCTATACGCACTTTCATGAAAACACGCTTCTTTGAGGTTTTAAGCTCAGAACGTGAATCTGTGCATGTTTCTGGCCTGGGAACTGCTTCAGATCACTGTGGAAAGCATATATGGTATCGAATGGTCCTTTGTGCATGTATTGCCATTGGGAAGTGAATATCAGCTTCTGAAGTGAATATATCCACTTTTTAAAAAACTTTCTTTTTTTTTAGTTCTGTGTCAAAAAAGTTCATTCTGTGAGTAACAGTGGAAAAGTAACAGTCATGAGTGAATTGTCACGATATGACTGAATTGGAGTAAATTTGCTGCTATCTCCGCCAGGAAGCGAGCTAGAGCCCTGAAACTGTGGCTATACGCACTTTCATGAAAACACACTTCTTTGAGGTTTTAATCTCGGAACGTGAATCTGTGCATGCTTCTGGCCTGGGAACTGCTTCAGATCACTGTGGAATGCATATATGGTATCAATTGGTGCAATGTGCTTGTCTTGTCATAGGGAAGTGAATATAAGCTTCTGAAGTGAAAATATCCACTTTTTAAAAAACTTTCTTTTTTTTTTAGTTCTGTGTGTCAAAAATGTTCATTCTGTGAGTAACAGTGGAAAAAAAACAGGCATGAGTGAATTGTCACGATATGACTGATTTGGAGTAAATTTGATGCTATCTCCGCCAGGAAGCGAGCGAGAGCGCTGAAACTGTGGCTATACGCACTTTCATGAAAACACGCTTCTTTGAGGTTTTAAGCTCAGAACGTGAATCTGTGCATGTTTCTGGCCTGGGAACTGCTTCAGATCACTGTGGAAAGCATATATGGTATCGAATGGTCCTTTGTGCATGTATTGCCATTGGGAAGTGAATATAAGCTTCTGAAGTGAATATATCCACTTTTTAAAAAACTTTCTTTTTTTTTTAGTTCTGTGTGTCAATAATGTTCATTCTGTGAGTAACAGTGGAAAAGTAACAGTCATGAGTGAATTGTCACGATATGACTGAATTGGAGAAAATTTGCTGCTATCTCCGCCAGGAAGCGAGCTAGAGCGCTGTAACTGTGGCTATACGCACTTTCATGAAAACACGCTTCTTTGAGGTTTTAAGCTCAGAACGTGAATCTGTGCATGTTTCTGGCCTGGGAACTGCTTCAGATCACTGTGGAAAGCATATATGGTATCGAATGGTCCTTTGTGCATGTATTGCCATTTGGAAGTGAATATAAGCTTCTGAAGTGAATATATGCACTTTTTAAAAAACTTTCTTTTTTTTTTAGTTCTGTGTGTCAATAATGTTCATTCTGTGAGTAACAGTGGAAAAGTAACAGTCATGAGTGAATTGTCACGATATGACTGAATTGGAGTAAATTTGCTGCTATCTCCGCCAGGAAGCGAGCTAGAGCGCTGAAACTGTGGCTATACGCACTTTCATGAAAACACGCTTCTTTGAGGTTTTAAGCTCGGAACGTGAATCTGTGCATGTTTCTGGCCTGGGAACTGCTTCAGATCACTGTGGAATGCATATATAGTATCAATTGGTGCAATGTGCTTGTCTTGTCATAGGGAAGTGAATATAAGCTTCTGAAGTGAAAATATCCACTTTTTAAAAAACTTTCTTTTTTTTTAGTTCTGTGTGTCAAAAATGTTCATTCTGTGAGTAACAGTGTGAAAGTGACAAACATGAGTGAATTGTCACGATATGACTGAATTGGAGTAAATTTGCTGCTATCTCCGCCAGGAAGCGAGCTAGAGCGCTGAAACTGTGGCTATACACACTTTCATGAAAACACGCTTCTTTGAGGTTTTAAGCTCAGAACGTGAATCTGTGCATGTTTCTGGCCTGGGAACTGCTTCAGATCACTGTGGAATGCATATATAGTATCAATTGGTGCAATGTGCTTGTCTTGTCATAGGGAAGTGAATATAAGCTTCTGAAGTGAAAATATCCACTTTTTAAAAAACTTTCTTTTTTTTTAGTTCTGTGTGTCAAAAATGTTCATTCTGTGAGTAACAGTGTGAAAGTGACAAACATGAGTGAATTGTTAGATATGACTGAATTGGAATAAATTTGCTGCTATCTCCGCCAGGAAGCGAGCTAGAGCGCTGTAACTGTGGCTATACGCACTTTCATGAAAACACGCTTCTTTGAGGTTTTAAGCTCAGAACGTGAATCTGTGCATGTTTCTGGCCTGGGAACTGCTTCAGATCACTGTGGAAAGCATATATGGTATCGAATGGTCCTTTGTGCATGTATTGCCATTGGGAAGTGAATATAAGCTTCTGAAGTGAATATATCCACTTTTTAAAAAACTTTCTTTTTTTTTAGTTCTGTGTCAAAAAAGTTCATTCTGTGAGTAACAGTGGAAAAGTAACAGTCATGAGTGAATTGTCACGATATGACTGAATTGGAGTAAATTTGCTGCTATCTCCGCCAGGAAGCGAGCTAGAGCCCTGAAACTGTGGCTATACGCACTTTCATGAAAACACACTTCTTTGAGGTTTTAATCTCGGAACGTGAATCTGTGCATGCTTCTGGCCTGGGAACTGCTTCAGATCACTGTGGAATGCATATATGGTATCAATTGGTGCAATGTGCTTGTCTTGTCATAGGGAAGTGAATATAAGCTTCTGAAGTGAAAATATCCACTTTTTAAAAAACTTTCTTTTTTTTTAGTTCTGTGTGTCAAAAATGTTCATTCTGTGAGTAACAGTGGAAAAAAAACAGGCATGAGTGAATTGTCACGATATGACTGATTTGGAGTAAATTTGATGCTATCTCCGCCAGGAAGCGAGCGAGAGCGCTGAAACTGTGGCTATACGCACTTTCATGAAAACACGCTTCTTTGAGGTTTTAAGCTCAGAACGTGAATCTGTGCATGTTTCTGGCCTGGGAACTGCTTCAGATCACTGTGGAAAGCATATATGATATCGAATGGTCCTTTGTGCATGTATTGCCATTGGGAAGTGAATATAAGCTTCTGAAGTGAATATATCCACTTTTTAAAAAACTTTCTTTTTTTTTTAGTTCTGTGTGTCAATAATGTTCATTCTGTGAGTAACAGTGGAAAAGTAACAGTCATGAGTGAATTGTCACGATATGACTGAATTGGAGTAAATTTGATGCTATCTCCGCCAGGAAGCGAGCTAGAGCGCTGAAACTGGCTATACGCACTTTCATGAAAACACGCTTCTTTGAGGTTTTAAGCTCGGAACGTGAATCTGTGCATGTTTCTGGCCTGGGAACTGCTTCAGATCACTGTGGAATGCATATATGGTATCAATTGGTGCAATGTGCTTGTCTTGTCATAGGGAAGTGAATATAAGCTTCTGAAGTGAAAATATCCACTTTTTAAAAAACTTTCTTTTTTTTTTAGTTCTGTGTGTTAAAAATGTTCATTCTGTGAGTAACAGTGGAAAAAAAACCGGCATGTGTGAATTGTCACGATATGACTGATTTGGAGTAAATTTGATGCTATCTTCGCCAGGAAGCGAGCGAGAGCGCTGAAACTGTGGCTATACGCACTTTCATGAAAACACGCTTCTTTGAGGTTTTAAGCTCAGAACGTGAATCTGTGCATGTTTCTGGCCTGGGAACTGCTTCAGATCACTGTGGAAAGCATATATGGTATCGTATGGTCCTTTGTGCATGTATTGCCATTGGGAAGTGAATATAAGCTTCTGAAGTGAATATATCCACTTTTTAAAAAACTTTCTTTTTTTTAAGTTCTGTGTGTCAAAAATGTTCATTCTGTGAGTAACAGTGTGAAAGTGACAAACATGAGTGAATTGTCACGATATGACTGAATTGGAGTAAATTTGCTGCTATCTCCGCCAGGAAGCGAGCTAGAGCGCTGAAACTGTGGCTATACGCACTTTCATGAAAACACGCTTCTTTGAGGTTTTAAGCTCGGAACGTGAATCTGTGCATGTTTCTGGCCTGGGAACTGCTTCAGATCACTGTGGAATGCATATATAGTATCAATTGGTGCAATGTGCTTGTCTTGTCATAGGGAAGTGTATATAAGCTTCTGAAGTGAAAATATCCACTTTTTAAAAAACTTTCTTTTTTTTTAGTTCTGTGTGTCAAAAATGTTCATTCTGTGAGTAACAGTGTGAAAGTGACAAACATGAGTGAATTGTCACGATATGACTGAATTGGAGTAAATTTGCTGCTATCTCCGCCAGGAAGCGAGCTAGAGCGCTGAAACTGTGGCTATACGCACTTTCATGAAAACACGCTTCTTTGAGGTTTTAAGCTCAGAACGTGAATCTGTGCATGTTTCTGGCCTGGGAACTGCTTCAGATCACTGTGGAATGCATATATAGTTTCAATTGGTGCAATGTGCTAGTCTTGTCATAGGGAAGTGAATATAAGCTTCTGAAGTGAAAATATCCACTTTTTAAAAAACTTTCTTTTTTTTTAGTTCTGTGTGTCAAAAATGTTCATTCTGTGAGTAACAGTGTGAAAGTGACAAACATGAGTGAATTGTTAGATATGACTGAATTGGAGTAAATTTGCTGCTATCTCCGCCAGGAAGCGAGCTAGAGCGCTGTATCTGTGGCTATACGCACTTTCATGAAAACACGCTTCTTTGAGGTTTTAAGCTCAGAACGTGAATCTGTGCATGTTTCTGGCCTGGGAACTGCTTCAGATCACTGTGGAAAGCATATATGGTATCGAATGGTCCTTTGTGCATGTATTGCCATTGGGAAGTGAATATAAGCTTCTGAAGTGAATATATCCACTTTTAAAAAAACTTTCTTTTTTTTTAGTTCTGTGTCAAAAAAGTTCATTCTGTGAGTAACAGTGGAAAAGTAACAGTCATGAGTGAATTGTCACGATATGACTGAATTGGAGTAAATTTGCTGCTATCTCCGCCAGGAAGCGAGCTAGAGCCCTGAAACTGTGGCTATACGCACTTTCATGAAAACACACTTCTTTGAGGTTTTAATCTCGGAACGTGAATCTGTGCATGCTTCTGGCCTGGGAACTGCTTCAGATCACTGTGGAATGCATATATGGTATCAATTGGTGCAATGTGCTTGTCTTGTCATAGGGAAGTGAATATAAGCTTCTGAAGTGAAAATATCCACTTTTTAAAAAACTTTCTTTTTTTTTTAGTTCTGTGTGTCAAAAATGTTCATTCTGTGAGTAACAGTGGAAAAAAAACAGGCATGAGTGAATTGTCACGATATGACTGATTTGGAGTAAATTTGATGCTATCTCCGCCAGGAAGCGAGCGAGAGCGCTGAAACTGTGGCTATACGCACTTTCATGAAAACACGCTTCTTTGAGGTTTTAAGCTCAGAACGTGAATCTGTGCATGTTTCTGGCCTGGGAACTGCTTCAGATCACTGTGGAAAGCATATATGGTATCGAATGGTCCTTTGTGCATGTATTGCCATTGGGAAGTGAATATAAGCTTCTGAAGTGAATATATCCACTTTTTAAAAAACTTTCTTTTTTTTTTAGTTCTGTGTGTCAATAATGTTCATTCTGTGAGTAACAGTGGAAAAGTAACAGTCATGAGTGAATTGTCACGATATGACTGAATTGGAGAAAATTTGCTGCTATCTCCGCCAGGAAGCGAGCTAGAGCGCTGTAACTGTGGCTATACGCACTTTCATGAAAACACGCTTCTTTGAGGTTTTAAGCTCAGAACGTGAATCTGTGCATGTTTCTGGCCTGGGAACTGCTTCAGATCACTGTGGAAAGCATATATGGTATCGAATGGTCCTTTGTGCATGTATTGCCATTTGGAAGTGAATATAAGCTTCTGAAGTGAATATATCCACTTTTTAAAAAACTTTCTTTTTTTTTTAGTTCTGTGTGTCAATAATGTTCATTCTGTGAGTAACAGTGGAAAAGTAACAGTCATGAGTGAATTGTCACGATATGACTGAATTGGAGTAAATTTGCTGCTATCTCCGCCAGGAAGCGAGCTAGAGCGCTGAAACTGTGGCTATACGCACTTTCATGAAAACACGCTTCTTTGAGGTTTTAAGCTCGGAACGTGAATCTGTGCATGTTTCTGGCCTAGGAACTGCTTCAGATCACTGTGGAATGCATATATAGTATCAATTGGTGCAATGTGCTTGTCTTGTCATAGGGAAGTGAATATAAGCTTCTGAAGTGAAAATATCCACTTTTTAAAAAACTTTCTTTTTTTTTAGTTCTGTGTGTCAAAAATGTTCATTCTGTGAGTAACAGTGTGAAAGTGACAAACATGAGTGAATTGTCACGATATGACTGAATTGGAGTAAATTTGCTGCTATCTCCGCCAGGAAGCGAGCGAGAGCGCTGAAACTGTGGCTATACACACTTTCATGAAAACACGCTTCTTTGAGGTTTTAAGCTCAGAACGTGAATCTGTGCATGTTTCTGGCCTGGGAACTGCTTCAGATCACTGTGGAATGCATATATAGTATCAATGGGTGCAATGTGCTTGTCTTGTCAAAGGGAAGTGAATATAAGCTTCTGAAGTGAAAATATCCACTTTTTAAAAAACTTTCTTTTTTTTTAGTTCTGTGTGTCAAAAATGTTCATTCTGTGAGTAACAGTGTGAAAGTGACAAACATGAGTGAATTGTTAGATATGACTGAATTGGAGTAAATTTGCTGCTATCTCCGCCAGGAAGCGAGCTAGAGCGCTGAAACTGTGGCTATACGCACTTTCATGAAAACACGCTTCTTTGAGGTTTTAAGCTCAGAACGTGAATCTGTGCATGTTTCTGGCCTGGAAACTGCTTCAGATCACTGTGGAAAGCATATATGGTATCGAATGGTCCTTTGTGCATGTATTGCCATTGGGAAGTGAATATCAGCTTCTGAAGTGAATATATCCACTTTTTAAAAAACTTTCTTTTTTTTTAGTTCTGTGTCAAAAAAGTTCATTCTGTGAGTAACAGTGGAAAAGTAACAGTCATGAGTGAATTTTCACGATATGACTGAATTGGAGTAAATTTGCTGCTATCTCCGCCAGGAAGCGAGCTAGAGCCCTGAAACTGTGGCTATACGCACTTTCATGAAAACACACTTCTTTGAGGTTTTAATCTCGGAACGTGAATCTGTGCATGCTTCTGGCCTGGGAACTGCTTCAGATCACTGTGGAATGCATATATGGTATCAATTGGTGCAATGTGCTTGTCTTGTCATAGGGAAGTGAATATAAGCTTCTGAAGTGAAAATATCCACTTTTTAAAAAACTTTCTTTTTTTTTTAGTTCTGTGTGTCAAAAATGTTCATTCTGTGAGTAACAGTGGAAAAAAAACAGGCATGAGTGAATTGTCACGATATGACTGATTTGGAGTAAATTTGATGCTATCTCCGCCAGGAAGCGAGCGAGAGCGCTGAAACTGTGGCTATACGCACTTTCATGAAAACACGCTTCTTTGAGGTTTTAAGCTCAGAACGTGAATCTGTGCATGTTTCTGGCCTGGGAACTGCTTCAGATCACTGTGGAAAGCATATATGGTATCGAATGGTCCTTTGTGCATGTATTGCCATTGGGAAGTGAATATAAGCTTCTGAAGTGAATATATCCACTTTTTAAAAAACTTTTGTTTTTTTTAGTTCTGTGTGTCAATAATGTTCGTTCTGTGAGTAACAGTGGAAAAGTAACAGTCATGAGTGAATTGTCACGATATGACTGAATTGGAGTAAATTTGCTGCTATCTCCGCCAGGAAGCGAGCTAGAGCGCTGAAACTGTGGCTATACGCACTTTCATGAAAACACGCTTCTTTGAGGTTTTAAGCTCGGAACGTGAATCTGTGCATGTTTCTGGCCTGGGAACTGCTTCAGATCACTGTGGAATATATATATATTATCAATTGGTGCAATGTGCTTGTCTTGTCATAGGGAAGTGAATATAAGCTTCTGAAGTGAAAATATCCACTTTTTAAAAAACTTTCTTTTTTTTTAGTTCTGTGTGTCAAAAATGTTCATTCTGTGAGTAACAGTGTGAAAGTGACAAACATGAGTGAATTGTCACGATATGACTGAATTGGAGTAAATTTGCTGCTATCTCCGCCAGGAAGCGAGCTAGAGCGCTGTAACTGTGGCTATACGCACTTTCATGAAAACACGCTTCTTTGAGGTTTTAAGCTCAGAACGTGAATCTGTGCATGTTTCTGGCCTGGGAACTGCTTCAGATCACTGTGGAAAGCATATATGGTATCGAATGGTCCTTTGTGCATGTATTGCCATTGGGAAGTGAATATAAGCTTCTGAAGTGAAAATATCCACTTTTTAAAAAATTTTCTTTTTTTTTTAGTTCTGTGTGTCAATAATGTTCATTCTGTGAGTAACAGTGGAAAAGTAACAGTCATGAGTGAATTGTCACGATATGACTGAATTGGAGAAAATTTGCTGCTATCTCCGCCAGGAAGCGAGCTAGAGCGCTGTAACTGTGGCTATACGCACTTTCATGAAAACACGCTTCTTTGAGGTTTTAAGCTCAGAACGTGAATCTGTGCATGTTTCTGGCCTGGGAACTGCTTCAGATCACTGTGGAAAGCATATATGGTATCGAATGGTCCTTTGTGCATGTATTGCCATTTGGAAGTGAATATAAGCTTCTGAAGTGAATATATCCACTTTTTAAAAAACTTTCTTTTTTTTTTAGTTCTGTGTGTCAATAATGTTCATTCTGTGAGTAACAGTGGAAAAGTAACAGTCATGAGTGAATTGTCACGATATGACTGAATTGGAGTAAATTTGCTGCTATCTCCGCCAGGAAGCGAGCTAGAGCGCTGAAACTGTGGCTATACGCACTTTCATGAAAACACGCTTCTTTGAGGTTTTAAGCTCGGAACGTGAATCTGTGCATGTTTCTGGCCTAGGAACTGCTTCAGATCACTGTGGAATGCATATATAGTATCAATTGGTGCAATGTGCTTGTCTTGTCATAGGGAAGTGAATATAAGCTTCTGAAGTGAAAATATCCACTTTTTAAAAAACTTTCTTTTTTTTTAGTTCTGTGGGTCAAAAATGTTCATTCTGTGAGTAACAGTGTGAAAGTGACAAACATGAGTGAATTGTCACGATATGACTGAATTGGAGTAAATTTGCTGCTATCTCCGCCAGGAAGCGAGCGAGAGCGCTGAAACTGTGGCTATACACACTTTCATGAAAACACGCTTCTTTGAGGTTTTAAGCTCAGAACGTGAATCTGTGCATGTTTCTGGCCTGGGAACTGCTTCAGATCACTGTGGAATGCATATATAGTATCAATGGGTGCAATGTGCTTGTCTTGTCATAGGGAAGTGAATATAAGCTTCTGAAGTGAAAATATCCACTTTTTAAAAAACTTTCTTTTTTTTTAGTTCTGTGTGTCAAAAATGTTCATTCTGTGAGTAACAGTGTGAAAGTGACAAACATGAGTGAATTGTTAGATATGACTGAATTGGAGTAAATTTGCTGCTATCTCCGCCAGGAAGCGAGCTAGAGCGCTGAAACTGTGGCTATACGCACTTTCATGAAAACACGCTTCTTTGAGGTTTTAAGCTCAGAACGTGAATCTGTGCATGTTTCTGGCCTGGAAACTGCTTCAGATCACTGTGGAAAGCATATATGGTATCGAATGGTCCTTTGTGCATGTATTGCCATTGGGAAGTGAATATCAGCTTCTGAAGTGAATATATCCACTTTTTAAAAAACTTTCTTTTTTTTTAGTTCTGTGTCAAAAAAGTTCATTCTGTGAGTAACAGTGGAAAAGTAACAGTCATGAGTGAATTTTCACGATATGACTGAATTGGAGTAAATTTGCTGCTATCTCCGCCAGGAAGCGAGCTAGAGCCCTGAAACTGTGGCTATACGCACTTTCATGAAAACACACTTCTTTGAGGTTTTAATCTCGGAACGTGAATCTGTGCATGCTTCTGGCCTGGGAACTGCTTCAGATCACTGTGGAATGCATATATGGTATCAATTGGTGCAATGTGCTTGTCTTGTCATAGGGAAGTGAATATAAGCTTCTGAAGTGAAAATATCCACTTTTTAAAAAACTTTCTTTTTTTTTTAGTTCTGTCTGTCAAAAATGTTCATTCTGTGAGTAACAGTGGAAAAAAAACAGGCATGAGTGAATTGTCACGATATGACTGATTTGGAGTAAATTTGATGCTATCTCCGCCAGGAAGCGAGCGAGAGCGCTGAAACTGTGGCTATACGCACTTTCATGAAAACACGCTTCTTTGAGGTTTTAAGCTCAGAACGTGAATCTGTGCATGTTTCTGGCCTGGGAACTGCTTCAGATCACTGTGGAAAGCATATATGGTATCGAATGGTCCTTTGTGCATGTATTGCCATTGGGAAGTGAATATAAGCTTCTGAAGTGAATATATCCACTTTTTAAAAAACTTTTGTTTTTTTTAGTTCTGTGTGTCAATAATGTTCGTTCTGTGAGTAACAGTGGAAAAGTAACAGTCATGAGTGAATTGTCACGATATGACTGAATTGGAGTAAATTTGCTGCTATCTCCGCCAGGAAGCGAGCTAGAGCGCTGAAACTGTGGCTATACGCACTTTCATGAAAACACGCTTCTTTGAGGTTTTAAGCTCGGAACGTGAATCTGTGCATGTTTCTGGCCTGGGAACTGCTTCAGATCACTGTGGAATATATATATATTATCAATTGGTGCAATGTGCTTGTCTTGTCATAGGGAAGTGAATATAAGCTTCTGAAGTGAAAATATCCACTTTTTAAAAAACTTTCTTTTTTTTTAGTTCTGTGTGTCAAAAATGTTCATTCTGTGAGTAACAGTGTGAAAGTGACAAACATGAGTGAATTGTCACGATATGACTGAATTGGAGTAAATTTGCTGCTATCTCCGCCAGGAAGCGAGCTAGAGCGCTGTAACTGTGGCTATACGCACTTTCATGAAAACACGCTTCTTTGAGGTTTTAAGCTCAGAACGTGAATCTGTGCATGTTTCTGGCCTGGGAACTGCTTCAGATCACTGTGGAAAGCATATATGGTATCGAATGGTCCTTTGTGCATGTATTGCCATTGGGAAGTGAATATAAGCTTCTGAAGTGAATATATCCACTTTTTAAAAAACTTTCGTTTTTTTTAGTTCTGTGTGTCAATAATGTTCATTCTGTGAGTAACAGTGGAAAAGTAACAGTCATGAGTGAATTGTCACGATATGACTGAATTGGAGTAAATTTGCTGCTATCTCCGCCAGGAAGCGAGCTGGAGCGCTGAAAATGTGGCTATACGCACTTTCATGAAAACACGCTTCATTGAGGTTTTAAGCTCGGAACGTGAATCTGTGCATGTTTCTGGCCTGGGAACTGCTTCAGATCACTGTGGAATGCATATATAGTATCAATTGGTGCAATGTGCTTGTCTTGTCATAGGGAAGTGAATATAAGCTTCTGAAGTGAAAATATCCACTTTTTAAAAAACTTTCTTTTTTTTTAGTTCTGTGTGTCAAAAATGTTCATTCTGTGAGTAACAGTGTGAAAGTGACAAACATGAGTGAATTGTCACGATATGACTGAATTGGAGTAAATTTGCTGCTATCTCCGCCAGGAAGCGAGCTAGAGCGCTGTAACTGTGGCTATACGCACTTTCATGAAAACACGCTTCTTTGAAGTTTTAAGCTCAGAACGTGAATCTGTGCATGTTTCTGGCCTGGGAACTGCTTCAGATCACTGTGGAAAGCATATATGGTATCGAATGGTCCTTTGTGCATGTATTGCCATTGGGAAGTGAATATAAGCTTCTGAAGTGAATATATCCACTTTTTAAAAAACTTTCTTTTTTTTTTAGTTCTGTGTGTCAATAATGTTCATTCTGTGAGTAACAGTGGAAAAGTAGCAGTCATGAGTGAATTGTCACGATATGACTGAATTGGAGTAAATTTGCCGCTATCTCCGCCAGGAAGCGAGCTAGAGCGCTGAAACTGTGGCTATACGCACTTTCATGAAAACACGCTTCTTTGAGGTTTTAAGCTCAGAACGTGAATCTGTGCATTTTTCTGGCCTGGGAACTGCTTCAGATCACTGTGGAATGCATATATAGTATCAATTGGTGCAATGTGCTTGTCTTGTCATAGGGAAGTGAATATAAGCTTCTGAAGTGAAAATATCCACTTTTTAAAAAACTTTCTTTTTTTTTAGTTCTGTGTGTCAAAAATGTTCATTCTGTGAGTAACAGTGTGAAAGTGACAAACATGAGTGAATTGTCACGATATGACTGAATTGGAGTAAATTTGCTGCTATCTCCGCCAGGAAGCGAGCTAGAGCGCTGAAACTGTGGCTATACACACTTTCATGAAAACACGCTTCTTTGAGGTTTTAAGCTCAGAACGTGAATCTGTGCATTTTTCTGGCCTGGGAACTGCTTCAGATCACTGTGGAATGCTTATATAGTATCAATTGGTGCAATGTGCTTGTCTTGTCATAGGGAAGTGAATATAAGCTTCTGAAGTGAAAATATCCACTTTTTAAAAAACTTTCTTTTTTTTTAGTTCTGTGTGTCAAAAATGTTCATTCTGTGAGTAACAGTGTGAAAGTGACAAACATGAGTGAATTGTTAGATATGACTGAATTGGAGTAAATTTGCTGCTATCTCCGCCAGGAAGCGAGCTAGAGCCCTGAAACTGTGGCTATACGCACTTTCATGAAAACACACTTCTTTGAGGTTTTAATCTCGGAACGTGAATCTGTGCATGCTTCTGGCCTGGGAACTGCTTCAGATCACTGTGGAATGCATATATGGTATCAATTGGTGCAATGTGCTTGTCTTGTCATAGGGAAGTGAATATATGCTTCTGAAGTGAAAATATCCACTTTTTAAAAAACTTTCTTTTTTTTTTAGTTCTGTGTGTCAAAAATGTTCATTCTGTGAGTAACAGTGGAAAAAAAACAGGCATGAGTGAATTGTCACGATATGACTGATTTGGAGTAAATTTGATGCTATCTCCGCCAGGAAGCGAGCGAGAGCGCTGAAACTGTGGCTATACGCACTTTCATGAAAACACGCTTCTTTAAGGTTTTAAGCTCAGAACGTGAATCTGTGCATGTTTCTGGCCTGGGAACTGCTTCAGATCACTGTGGAAAGCATATATGGTATCGAATGGTCCTTTGTGCATGTATTGCCATTGGGAAGTGAATATAAGCTTCTGAAGTGAATATATTCACTTTTTAAAAAACTTTCTTTTTTTTTTAGTTCTGTGTGTCAATAATGTTCATTCTGTGAGTAACAGTGGAAAAGTAACAGTCATGAGTGAATTGTCACGATATGACTGAATTGGAGTAAATTTGATGCTATCTCCGCCAGGAAGCGAGCTAGAGCGCTGAAACTGGCTATACGCACTTTCATGAAAACACGCTTCTTTGAGGTTTTAAGCTCGGAACGTGAATCTGTGCATGTTTCTGGCCTGGGAACTGCTTCAGATCACTGTGAAATGCATATATGGTATCAATTGGTGCAATGTGCTTGTCTAGTCATAGGGAAGTGAATATAAGCTTCTGAAGTGAAAATATCTACTTTTTAAAAAACTTTCTTTTTTTTTTTAGTTCTGTGTGTCAAAAATGTTCATTCTGTGAGTAACAGTGGAAAAAAAACAGGCATGAGTGAATTGTCACGATATGACTGATTTGGAGTAAATTTGATGCTATCTCCGCCAGGAAGCGAGCGAGAGCGCTGAAACTGTGGCTATACGCACTTTCATGAAAACACGCTTCTTTGAGGTTATAAGCTCAGAACGTGAATCTGTGCATGTTTCTGGCCTGGGAACTGCTTCAGATCACTGTGAAAAGCATATATGGTATCGAATGGTCCTTTGTGCATTTATTGCCATTGGGAAGTGAATATAAGCTTCTGAAGTGAATATATCCACTTTTTAAAAAACTTTCTTTTTTTTTTAGTTCTGTGTGTCAATAATGTTCATTCTGTGAGTAACAGTGGAAAAGTAACAGTCATGAGTGAATTGTCACGATATGACTGAATTGGAGTAAATTTGCTGCTATCTCCGCCAGGAAGCGAGCTAGAGCGCTGAAACTGTGGCTATACGCACTTTCATGAAAACACGCTTCTTTGAGGTTTTAAGCTCGGAACGTGAATCTGTGCATGTTTCTGGCCTGGGAACTGCTTCAGATCACTGTGGAATGCATATATAGTATCAATTGGTGCAATGTGCTTGTCTTGTCATAGGGAAGTGAATATAAGCTTCTGAAGTGAAAATATCCACTTTTTAAAAAACTTTCTTTTTTTTTAGTTCTGTGTGTCAAAAATGTTCATTCTGTGAGTAACAGTGTGAAAGTGACAAACATGAGTGAATTGTCACGATATGACTGAATTGGAGTAAATTTGCTGCTATCTCCGCCAGGAAGCGAGCTAGAGCGCTGAAACTGTGGCTATACGCACTTTCATGAAAACACGCTTCTTTGAGGTTTTAAGCTCAGAACGTGAATCTGTGCATGTTTCTGGCCTGGGAACTGCTTCAGATCACTGTGGAATGCATATATAGTTTCAATTGGTGCAATGTGCTTGTCTTGTCATAGGGAAGTGAATATAAGCTTCTGAAGTGAAAATATCCACTTTTTAAAAAACTTTCTTTTTTTTTAGTTCTGTGTGTCAAAAATGTTCATTCTGTGAGTAACAGTGTGAAAGTGACAAACATGAGTGAATTGTTAGATATGACTGAATTGGAGTAAATTTGCTGCTATCTCCGCCAGGAAGCGAGCTAGAGCGCTGTAACTGTGGCTATACGCACTTTCATGAAAACACGCTTCTTTGAGGTTTTAAGCTCAGAACGTGAATCTGTGCATGTTTCTGGCCTGGGAACTGCTTCAGATCACTGTGGAATGCATATATGGTATCAATTGGTGCAATGTGCTTGTCTTGTCATAGGGAAGTGAATATAAGCTTCTGAAGTGAAAATATCCACTTTTTAAAAATTATATGACTGAATTGGAGTGAATTTGCTGCTATCTCTGTAAGGAAGCGAGCTAGAGCGCTGAAACTGAGGCTAGACGCACTTTCATGAAAACACGCTTCTTTGAGGTTTTCAGCTCAGAACGTGAATCTGTGCATGTTTCTGGCCTGGGAATTGCTTCAGATCACTGTGCTATGCATATATCGTATCGATTGGTGGAATGTGCATGTCTTGCCATAGGGAAGTGAATATAAGCTTCTGAATTTAAAATATTCACTTTTTAAAAAACTTTCTTTTTTTTTAGTTCTGTGTCAAAAAAGTTCATTCTGTGAGTAACAGTGGAAAAGTAACAGTCATGAGTGAATTGTCACGATATGACTGAATTGGAGTAAATTTGCTGCTATCTCCGCCAGGAAGCGAGCTAGAGCCCTGAAACTGTGGCTATACGCACTTTCATGAAAACACACTTCTTTGAGGTTTTAATCTCGGAACGTGAATCTGTGCATGCTTCTGGCCTGGGAACTGCTTCAGATCACTGTGGAATGCATATATGGTATCAATTGGTGCAATGTGCTTGTCTTGTCATAGGGAAGTGAATATAAGCTTCTGAAGTGAAAATATCCACTTTTTAAAAAACTTTCTTTTTTTTTTAGTTCTGTGTGTCAAAAATGTTCATTCTGTGAGTAACAGTGGAAAAAAAACAGGCATGAGTGAATTGTCACGATATGACTGATTTGGAGTAAATTTGATGCTATCTCCGCCAGGGAGCGAGCGAGAGCGCTGAAACTGTGGCTATACGCACTTTCATGAAAACACGCTTCTTTGAGGTTTTAAGCTCAGAACGTGAATCTGTGCATGTTTCTGGCCTGGGAACTGCTTCAGATCACTGTGGAAAGCATATATGGTATCGAATGGTCCTTTGTGCATGTATTGCCATTGGGAAGTGAATATAAGCTTCTGAAGTGAATATATCCACTTTTTAAAAAACTTTCTTTTTTTTTTAGTTCTGTGTGTCAATAATGCTCATTCTGTGAGTAACAGTGGAAAAGTAACAGTCATGAGTGAATTGTCACGATATGACTGAATTGGAGTAAATTTGCTGCTATCTCCGCCAGGAAGCGAGCTAGAGCGCTGTAACTGTGGCTATACGCACTTTCATGAAAACACGCTTCTTTGAGGTTTTAAGCTCAGAACGTGAATCTGTGCATGTTTCTGGCCTGGGAACTGCTTCAGATCACTGTGGAAAGCATATATGGTATCGAATGGTCCTTTGTGCATGTATTGCCATTGGGAAGTGAATATAAGCTTCTGAAGTGAATATATCCACTTTTTAAAAAACTTTCGTTTTTTTTAGTTCTGTGTGTCAATAATGTTCATTCTGTGAGTAACAGTGGAAAAGTAACAGTCATGAGTGAATTGTCACGATATGACTGAATTGGAGTAAATTTGCTGCTATCTCCGCCAGGAAGCGAGCTAGAGCGCTGTAACTGTGGCTATACGCACTTTCATGAAAACACGCTTCTTTGAGGTTTTAAGCTCAGAACGTGAATCTGTGCATGTTTCTGGCCTGGGAACTGCTTCAGATCACTGTGGAAAGCATATATGGTATCGAATGGTCCTTTGTGCATGTATTGCCATTGGGAAGTGAATATAAGCTTCTGAAGTGAATATATCCACTTTTTAAAAAACTTTCTTTTTTTTTTAGTTCTGTGTGTCAATAATGTTCATTCTGTGAGTAACAGTGGAAAAGTAACAGTCATGAGTGAATTGTCACGATATGACTGAATTGGAGTAAATTTGCTGCTATCTCCGCCAGGAAGCGAGCTAGAGCGCTGTAACTGTGGCTATACGCACTTTCATGAAAACACGCTTCTTTGAGGTTTTAAGCTCAGAACGTGAATCTGTGCATGTTTCTGGCCTGGGAACTGCTTCAGATCACTGTGGAAAGCATATATGGTATCGAATGGTCCTTTGTGCATGTATTGCCATTGGGAAGTGAATATAAGCTTCTGAAGTGAATATATCCACTTTTTAAAAAACTTTCGTTTTTTTTAGTTCTGTGTGTCAATAATGTTCATTCTGTGAGTAACAGTGGAAAAGTAACAGTCATGAGTGAATTGTCACGATATGACTGAATTGGAGTAAATTTGCTGCTATCTCCGCCAGGAAGCGAGCTAGAGCGCTGAAACTGTGGCTATACGCACTTTCATGAAAACACGCTTCTTTGAGGTTTTAAGCTTGGAACGTGAATCTGTGCATGTTTCTGGCCTGGGAACTGCTTCAGATCACTGTGGAATGCATATATAGTATCAATTGGTGCAATGTGCTTGGCTTGTCATAGGGAAGTGAATATAAGCTTCTGAAGTGAAAATATCCACTTTTTAAAAAACTTTCTTTTTTTTTAGTTCTGTGTGTCAAAAATGTTCATTCTGTGAGTAACAGTGTGAAAGTGACAAACATGAGTGAATTGTCACGATATGACTGAATTGGAGTAAATTTGCTGCTATCTCCGCCAGGAAGCGAGCTAGAGCGCTGTAACTGTGGCTATACGCACTTTCATGAAAACACGCTTCTTTGAGGTTTTAAGCTCAGAACGTGAATCTGTGCATGTTTCTGGCCTGGGAACTGCTTCAGATCACTGTGGAAAGCATATATGGTATCGAATGGTCCTTTGTGCATGTATTGCCATTGGGAAGTGAATATAAGCTTCTGAAGTGAATATATCCACTTTTTAAAAAACTTTCTTTTTTTTTAGTTCTGTGTGTCAATAATGTTCATTCTGTGAGTAACAGTGGAAAAGTAACAGTCATGAGTGAATTGTCACGATATGACTGAATTGGAGTAAATTTGCTGCTATCTCCGCCAGGAAGCGAGCTAGAGCGCTGAAAATGTGGCTATACGCACTTTCATGAAAACACGCTTCTTTGAGGTTTTAAGCTCGGAACGTGAATCTGTGCATGTTTCTGGCCTGGGAACTGCTTCAGATCACTGTGGAATGCATATATAGTATCAATTGGTGCAATGTGCTTGTCTTGTCATAGGGAAGTGAATATAAGCTTCTGAAGTGAAAATATCCACTTTTTAAAAAACTTTCTTTTTTTTTAGTTCTGTGTGTCAAAAATGTTCATTCTGTGAGTAACAGTGTGAAAGTGACAAACATGCGTGAATTGTCACGATATGACTGAATTGTAGTAAATTTGCTGCTATCTCCGCCAGGAAGCGAGCTAGAGCGCTGTAACTGTGGCTATCCGCACTTTCATGAAAACACGCTTCTTTGAAGTTTTAAGCTCAGAACGTGAATCTGTGCATGTTTCTGGCCTGGGAACTGCTTCAGATCACTGTGGAAAGCATAAATGGTATCGAATGGTCCTTTGTGCATGTATTGCCATTGGGAAGTGAATATAAGCTTCTGAAGTGAATATATCCACTTTTTAAAAAACTTTCTTTTTTTTTTAGTTCTGTGTGTCAATAATGTTCATTCTGTGAGTAACAGTGGAAAAGTAACAGTCATGAGTGAATTGTCACGATATGACTGAATTGGAGTAAATTTGCCGCTATCTCCGCCAGGAAGCGAGCTAGAGCGCTGAAACTGTGGCTATACGCACTTTCATGAAAACACGCTTCTTTGAGGTTTTAAGCTCGGAACGTGAATCTGTGCATGTTTCTGGCCTGGGAACTGCTTCAGATCACTGTGGAATGCATATATAGTATCAATTGGTGCAATGTGCTTGTCTTGTCATAGGGAAGTGAATATAAGCTTCTGAAGTGAAAATATCCACTTTTTAAAAAACTTTCTTTTTTTTTTAGTTCTGTGTGTCAAAAATGTTCATTCTGTGAGTAACAGTGTGAAAGTGACAAACATGAGTGAATTGTCACGATATGACTGAATTGGAGTAAATTTGCTGCTATCTCCGCCAGGAAGCGAGCTAGAGCACTGAAACTGTGGCTATACGCACTTTCATGAAAACACGCTTCTTTGAGGTTTTAAGCTCAGAACGTGAATCTGTGCATGTTTCTGGCCTGGGAACTGCTTCAGATCACTGTGGAAAGCATATATGGTATCGAATGGTCCTTTGTGCATGTATTGCCATTGGGAAGTGAATATAAGCTTCTGAAGTGAATATATCCACTTTTTAAAAAACTTTCTTTTTTTTTAGTTCTGTGTCAAAAAAGTTCATTCTGTGAGTAACAGTGGAAAAGTAACAGTCATGAGTGAATTGTCACGATATGACTGAATTGGAGTAAATTTGCTGCTATCTCCGCCAGGAAGCGAGCTAGAGCCCTGAAACTGTGGCTATACGCACTTTCATGAAAACACACTTCTTTGAGGTTTTAATCTCGGAACGTGAATCTGTGCATGCTTCTGGCCTGGGAACTGCTTCAGATCACTGTGGAATGCATATATGGTATCAATTGGTGCAATGTGCTTGTCTTGTCATAGGGAAGTGAATATAAGCTTCTTAAGTGAAAATATCCACTTTTTAAAAAACTTTCTTTTTTTTAAGTTTTGTGTGTCAAAAATGTTCATTCTGTGAGTAACAGTGGAAAAAAAACAGGCATGAGTGAATTGTCACGATAAGACTGATTTGGAGTAAATTTGATGCTATCTCCGCCAGGAAGCGAGCTAGAGCGCTGAAACTGTGGCTATACGCACTTTCATGAAAACACGCTTCTTTGAGGTTTTAAGCTCGGAACGTGAATCTGTGCATGTTTCTGGCCTGGGAACTGCTTCAGATCACTGTGGAATGCATATATAGTATCAATTGGCGCAATGTGCTTGTCTTGTCATAGGGAAGTGAATATAAGCTTCTGAAGTGAAAATATCCAATTTTTAAAAAACTTTCTTTTTTTTTTAGTTCTGTGTGTCAAAAATGTTCATTCTGTGAGTAACAGTGGAAAAAAAACAGGCATGAGTGAATTGTCACGATATGACTGATTTGGAGTAAATTTGATGCTATCTCCGCCAGGAAGCGAGCGAGAGCGCTGAAACTGTGGCTATACGCACTTTCATGAAAACACGCTTCTTTGAGGTTTTAAGCTCAGAACGTGAATCTGTGCATGTTTCTGGCCTGGGAACTGCTTCAGATCACTGTGGAAAGCATATATGGTATCGAATGGTCCTTTGTGCATGTATTGCCATTGGGAAGTGAATATAAGCTTCTGAAGTGAATATATCCACTTTTTAAAAAACTTTCTTTTTTTTTAGTTCTGTGTGTCAATAATGTTCATTCTGTGAGTAACAGTGGAAAAGTAACAGTCATGAGTGAATTGTCACGATATGACTGAATTGGAGTAAATTTGATGCTATCTCCGCCAGGAAGCAACTAGAGCGCTGAAACTGTGGCTATACGCACTTTCATGAAAACACGCTTCTTTGAGGTTTTAAGCTCGGAACGTGAATCTGTGCATGTTTCTGGCCTGGGAACTGCTTCAGATCACTAAGGAATGCATATATAGTATCAATTGGTGCAATGTGCTTGTCTTGTCATAGGGAAGTGAATATAAGCTTCTGAAGTGAAAATATCCACTTTTTAAAAAACTTTCTTTCTTTTTAGTTCTGTGTGTCCAAAATGTTCATTCTGTGAGTAACAGTGTGAAAGTGACAAACATGAGTGAATTGTCACGATATGACTGAATTGGAGTAAATTTGCTGCTATCTCCGCCAGGAAGCGAGCTAGAGCGCTGAAACTGTGGCTATACGCACTTTCATGAAAACACGCTTCTTTGAGGTTTTAAGCTCAGAACGTGAATCTGTGCATGTTTCTGGCCTGGGAACTGCTTCAGATCACTGTGGAATGCATATATAGTATCAATTGGTGCAATGTGCTTGTCTTGTCATAGGGAAGTGAATATAAGCTTCTGAAGTGAAAATATCCACTTTTTAAAAAACTTTCTTTTTTTTTAGTTCTGTGTGTCAAAAATGTTCATTCTGTGAGTAACAGTGTGAAAGTGACAAACATGAGTGAATTGTTAGATATGACTGAATTGGAGTAAATTTGCTGCTATCTCCGCCAGGAAGCGAGCTAGAGCGCTGTAACTGTGGCTATACGCACTTTCATGAAAACACGCTTCTTTGAGGTTTTAATCTCGGAACGTGAATCTGTGCATGCTTCTGGCCTGGGAACTGCTTCAGATCACTGTGGAATGCATATATGGTATCAATTGGTGCAATGTGCTTGTCTTGTCATAGGGAAGTGAATATAAGCTTCTGAAGTGAAAATATCCACTTTTTAAAAAACTTTCTTTTTTTTTTAGTTCTGTGTGTCAAAAATGTTCATTCTGTGAGTAACAGTGGAAAAAAAACAGGCATGAGTGAATTGTCACGATATGACTGATTTGGAGTAAATTTGATGCTATCTCCGCCAGGAAGCGAGCGAGAGCGCTGAAACTGTGGCTATACGCACTTTCATGAAAACACGCTTCTTTGAGGTTTTAAGCTCAGAAAGTGAATCTGTGCATGTTTCTGGCCTGGGAACTGCTTCAGATCACTGTGGAAAGCATATATGGTATCGAATGGTCCTTTGTGCATGTATTGCCATTGGGAAGTGAATATAAGCTTCTGAAGTGAATATATCCACTTTTTAAAAAACTTTCTTTTTTTTTTAGTTCTGTGTGTCAATAATGTTCATTCTGTGAGTAACAGTGGAAAAGTAACAGTCATGAGTGAATTGTCACGATATGACTGAATTGGAGTAAATTTGCTGCTATCTCCGCCAGGAAGCGAGCGAGAGCGCTGAAACTGTGGCGATACGCACTTTCATGAAAACACGCTTCTTTGAGGTTTTAAGCTCGGAACGTGAATCTGTGCATGTTTCTGGCCTGGGAACTGCTTCAGATCACTGTGGAATGCATATATAGTATCAATTGGTGCAATGTGCTTGTCTTGTCATAGGGAAGTGAATATAAGCTTCTGAAGTGAAAATATCCACTTTTTAAAAAACTTTCTTTTTTTTTAGTTCTGTGTGTCAAAAATGTTCATTCTGTGAGTAACAGTGTGAAAGTGACAAACATGAGTGAATTGTCACGATATGACTGAATTGGAGTAAATTTGCTGCTATCTCCGCCAGGAAGCGAGCTAGAGCGCTGTAACTGTGGCTATACGCACTTTCATGAAAAACACGCTTCTTTGAGGTTTTAAGCTCAGAACGTGAATCTGTGCATGTTTCTGGCCTGGGAACTGCTTCAGATCACTGTGGAAAGCATATATGGTATCGAATGGTCCTTTGTGCATGTATTGCCATTGGGAAGTGAATATAAGCTTCTGAAGTGAATATATCCACTTTTTAAAAAACTTTCGTTTTTTTTAGTTCTGTGTGTCAATAATGTTCATTCTGTGAGTAACAGTGGAAAAGTAACAGTCATGAGTGAATTGTCACGATATGACTGAATTGGAGTAAATTTGCTGCTATCTCCGCCAGGAAGCGAGCTAGAGCGCTGTAACTGTGGCTATACGCACTTTCATGAAAACACGCTTCTTTGAGGTTTTAAGCTCAGAACGTGAATCTGTGCATGTTTCTGGCCTGGGAACTGCTTCAGATCACTGTGGAAAGCATATATGGTATCGAATGGTCCTTTGTGCATGTATTGCCATTGGGAAGTGAATATAAGCTTCTGAAGTGAATATATCCACTTTTTAAAAAACTTTCTTTTTTTTTTAGTTCTGTGTGTCAATAATGTTCATTCTGTGAGTAACAGTGGAAAAGTAACAGTCATGAGTGAATTGTCACGATATGACTGAATTGGAGTAAATTTGCTGCTATCTCCGCCAGGAAGCGAGCTAGAGCGCTGTAACTGTGGCTATACGCACTTTCATGAAAACACGCTTCTTTGAGGTTTTAAGCTCAGAACGTGAATCTGTGCATGTTTCTGGCCTGGGAACTGCTTCAGATCACTGTGGAAAGCATATATGGTATCGAATGGTCCTTTGTGCATGTATTGCCATTGGGAAGTGAATATAAGCTTCTGAAGTGAATATATCCACTTTTTAAAAAACTTTCGTTTTTTTTAGTTCTGTGTGTCAATAATGTTCATTCTGTGAGTAACAGTGGAAAAGTAACAGTCATGAGTGAATTGTCACGATATGACTGAATTGGAGTAAATTTGCTGCTATCTCCGCCAGGAAGCGAGCTAGAGCGCTGAAACTGTGGCTATACGCACTTTCATGAAAACACGCTTCTTTGAGGTTTTAAGCTTGGAACGTGAATCTGTGCATGTTTCTGGCCTGGGAACTGCTTCAGATCACTGTGGAATGCATATATAGTATCAATTGGTGCAATGTGCTTGGCTTGTCATAGGGAAGTGAATATAAGCTTCTGAAGTGAAAATATCCACTTTTTAAAAAACTTTCTTTTTTTTTAGTTCTGTGTGTCAAAAATGTTCATTCTGTGAGTAACAGTGTGAAAGTGACAAACATGAGTGAATTGTCACGATATGACTGAATTGGAGTAAATTTGCTGCTATCTCCGCCAGGAAGCGAGCTAGAGCGCTGTAACTGTGGCTATACGCACTTTCATGAAAACACGCTTCTTTGAGGTTTTAAGCTCAGAACGTGAATCTGTGCATGTTTCTGGCCTGGGAACTGCTTCAGATCACTGTGGAAAGCATATATGGTATCGAATGGTCCTTTGTGCATGTATTGCCATTGGGAAGTGAATATAAGCTTCTGAAGTGAATATATCCACTTTTTAAAAAACTTTCTTTTTTTTTAGTTCTGTGTGTCAATAATGTTCATTCTGTGAGTAACAGTGGAAAAGTAACAGTCATGAGTGAATTGTCACGATATGACTGAATTGGAGTAAATTTGCTGCTATCTCCGCCAGGAAGCGAGCTAGAGCGCTGAAAATGTGGCTATACGCACTTTCCTGAAAACACGCTTCTTTGAGGTTTTAAGCTCGGAACGTGAATCTGTGCATGTTTCTGGCCTGGGAACTGCTTCAGATCACTGTGGAATGCATATATAGTATCAATTGGTGCAATGTGCTTGTCTTGTCATAGGGAAGTGAATATAAGCTTCTGAAGTGAAAATATCCACTTTTTAAAAAACTTTCTTTTTTTTTAGTTCTGTGTGTCAAAAATGTTCATTCTGTGAGTAACAGTGTGAAAGTGACAAACATGCGTGAATTGTCACGATATGACTGAATTGTAGTAAATTTGCTGCTATCTCCGCCAGGAAGCGAGCTAGAGCGCTGTAACTGTGGCTATCCGCACTTTCATGAAAACACGCTTCTTTGAAGTTTTAAGCTCAGAACGTGAATCTGTGCATGTTTCTGGCCTGGGAACTGCTTCAGATCACTGTGGAAAGCATAAATGGTATCGAATGGTCCTTTGTGCATGTATTGCCATTGGGAAGTGAATATAAGCTTCTGAAGTGAATATATCCACTTTTTAAAAAACTTTCTTTTTTTTTTAGTTCTGTGTGTCAATAATGTTCATTCTGTGAGTAACAGTGGAAAAGTAACAGTCATGAGTGAATTGTCACGATATGACTGAATTGGAGTAAATTTGCCGCTATCTCCGCCAGGAAGCGAGCTAGAGCGCTGAAACTGTGGCTATACGCACTTTCATGAAAACACGCTTCTTTGAGGTTTTAAGCTCGGAACGTGAATCTGTGCATGTTTCTGGCCTGGGAACTGCTTCAGATCACTGTGGAATGCATATATAGTATCAATTGGTGCAATGTGCTTGTCTTGTCATAGGGAAGTGAATATAAGCTTCTGAAGTGAAAATATCCACTTTTTAAAAAACTTTCTTTTTTTTTTAGTTCTGTGTGTCAAAAATGTTCATTCTGTGAGTAACAGTGTGAAAGTGACAAACATGAGTGAATTGTCACGATATGACTGAATTGGAGTAAATTTGCTGCTATCTCCGCCAGGAAGCGAGCTAGAGCACTGAAACTGTGGCTATACGCACTTTCATGAAAACACGCTTCTTTGAGGTTTTAAGCTCAGAACGTGAATCTGTGCATGTTTCTGGCCTGGGAACTGCTTCAGATCACTGTGGAAAGCATATATGGTATCGAATGGTCCTTTGTGCATGTATTGCCATTGGGAAGTGAATATAAGCTTCTGAAGTGAATATATCCACTTTTTAAAAAACTTTCTTTTTTTTTAGTTCTGTGTCAAAAAAGTTCATTCTGTGAGTAACAGTGGAAAAGTAACAGTCATGAGTGAATTGTCACGATATGACTGAATTGGAGTAAATTTGCTGCTATCTCCGCCAGGAAGCGAGCTAGAGCCCTGAAACTGTGGCTATACGCACTTTCATGAAAACACACTTCTTTGAGGTTTTAATCTCGGAACGTGAATCTGTGCATGCTTCTGGCCTGGGAACTGCTTCAGATCACTGTGGAATGCATATATGGTATCAATTGGTGCAATGTGCTTGTCTTGTCATAGGGAAGTGAATATAAGCTTCTTAAGTGAAAATATCCACTTTTTAAAAAACTTTCTTTTTTTTAAGTTTTGTGTGTCAAAAATGTTCATTCTGTGAGTAACAGTGGAAAAAAAACAGGCATGAGTGAATTGTCACGATATGACTGATTTGGAGTAAATTTGATGCTATCTCCGCCAGGAAGCGAGCGAGAGCGCTGAAACTGTGGCTATACGCACTTTCATGAAAACACGCTTCTTTGAGGTTTTAAGCTCAGAACGTGAATCTGTGCATGTTTCTGGCCTGGGAACTGCTTCAGATCACTGTGGAAAGCATATATGGTATCGAATGGTCCTTTGTGCATGTATTGCCATTGGGAAGTGAATATAAGCTTCTGAAGTGAATATATCCACTTTTTAAAAAACTTTCTTTTTTTTTAGTTCTGTGTGTCAATAATGTTCATTCTGTGAGTAACAGTGGAAAAGTAACAGTCATGAGTGAATTGTCACGATATGACTGAATTGGAGTAAATTTGATGCTATCTCCGCCAGGAAGCAACTAGAGCGCTGAAACTGTGGCTATACGCACTTTCATGAAAACACGCTTCTTTGAGGTTTTAAGCTCGGAACGTGAATCTGTGCATGTTTCTGGCCTGGGAACTGCTTCAGATCACTAAGGAATGCATATATAGTATCAATTGGTGCAATGTGCTTGTCTTGTCATAGGGAAGTGAATATAAGCTTCTGAAGTGAAAATATCCACTTTTTAAAAAACTTTCTTTCTTTTTAGTTCTGTGTGTCCAAAATGTTCATTCTGTGAGTAACAGTGTGAAAGTGACAAACATGAGTGAATTGTCACGATATGACTGAATTGGAGTAAATTTGCTGCTATCTCCGCCAGGAAGCGAGCTAGAGCGCTGAAACTGTGGCTATACGCACTTTCATGAAAACACGCTTCTTTGAGGTTTTAAGCTCAGAACGTGAATCTGTGCATGTTTCTGGCCTGGGAACTGCTTCAGATCACTGTGGAATGCATATATAGTATCAATTGGTGCAATGTGCTTGTCTTGTCATAGGGAAGTGAATATAAGCTTCTGAAGTGAAAATATCCACTTTTTAAAAAACTTTCTTTTTTTTTAGTTCTGTGTGTCAAAAATGTTCATTCTGTGAGTAACAGTGTGAAAGTGACAAACATGAGTGAATTGTTAGATATGACTGAATTGGAGTAAATTTGCTGCTATCTCCGCCAGGAAGCGAGCTAGAGCGCTGTAACTGTGGCTATACGCACTTTCATGAAAACACGCTTCTTTGAGGTTTTAATCTCGGAACGTGAATCTGTGCATGCTTCTGGCCTGGGAACTGCTTCAGATCACTGTGGAATGCATATATGGTATCAATTGGTGCAATGTGCTTGTCTTGTCATAGGGAAGTGAATATAAGCTTCTGAAGTGAAAATATCCACTTTTTAAAAAACTTTCTTTTTTTTTTAGTTCTGTGTGTCAAAAATGTTCATTCTGTGAGTAACAGTGGAAAAAAAACAGGCATGAGTGAATTGTCACGATATGACTGATTTGGAGTAAATTTGATGCTATCTCCGCCAGGAAGCGAGCGAGAGCGCTGAAACTGTGGCTATACGCACTTTCATGAAAACACGCTTCTTTGAGGTTTTAAGCTCAGAAAGTGAATCTGTGCATGTTTCTGGCCTGGGAACTGCTTCAGATCACTGTGGAAAGCATATATGGTATCGAATGGTCCTTTGTGCATGTATTGCCATTGGGAAGTGAATATAAGCTTCTGGAGTGAATATATCCACTTTTTAAAAAACTTTCTTTTTTTTTTAGTTCTGTGTGTCAATAATGTTCATTCTGTGAGTAACAGTGGAAAAGTAACAGTCATGAGTGAATTGTCACGATATGACTGAATTGGAGTAAATTTGCTGCTATCTCCGCCAGGAAGCGAGCTAGAGCGCTGAAACTGTGGCTATACGCACTTTCATGAAAACACGCTTCTTTGAGGTTTTAAGCTCGGAACGTGAATCTGTGCATGTTTCTGGCCTGGGAACTGCTTCAGATCACTGTGGAATGCATATATAGTATCAATTGGTGCAATGTGCTTGTCTTGTCATAGGGAAGTGAATATAAGCTTCTGAAGTGAAAATATCCACTTTTTAAAAAACTTTCTTTTTTTTTAGTTCTGTGTGTCAAAAATGTTCATTCTGTGAGTAACAGTGTGAAAGTGACAAACATGAGTGAATTGTCACGATATGACTGAATTGGAGTAAATTTGCTGCTATCTCCGCAAGGAAGCGAGCTAGAGCGCTGAAACTGTGGCTATACGCACTTTCATGAAAACACGCTTCTTTGAGGTTTTAAGCTCAGAACGTGAATCTGTGCATGTTTCTGGCCTGGGAACTGCTTCAGATCACTGTGGAATGCATATATAGTATCAATTGGTGCAATGTGCTTGTCTTGTCATAGGGAAGTGAATATAAGCTTCTGAAGTGAAAATATCCACTTTTTAAAAAACTTTCTTTTTTTTTAGTTCTGTGTGTCAAAAATGTTCATTCTGTGAGTAACAGTGTGAAAGTGACAAACATGAGTGAATTGTTAGATATGACTGAATTGGAGTAAATTTGCTGCTATCTCCGCCAGGAAGCGAGCTAGAGCGCTGTAACTGTGGCTATACGCACTTTCATGAAAACACGCTTCTTTGAGGTTTTAAGCTCAGAACGTGAATCTGTGCATGTTTCTGGCCTGGGAACTGCTTCAGATCACTGTGGAAAGCATATATGGTATCGAATGGTCCTTTGTGCATGTATTGCCATTGGGAAGTGAATATAAGCTTCTGAAGTGAATATATCCACTTTTTAAAAAACTTTCTTTTTTTTTAGTTCTGTGTCAAAAAAGTTCATTCTGTGAGTAACAGTGGAAAAGTAACAGTCATGAGTGAATTGTCACGATATGACTGAATTGGAGTAAATTTGCTGCTATCTCCGCCAGGAAGCGAGCTAGAGCCCTGAAACTGTGGCTATACGCACTTTCATGAAAACACACTTCTTTGAGGTTTTAATCTCGGAACGTGAATCTGTGCATGCTTCTGGCCTGGGAACTGCTTCAGATCACTGTGGAATGCATATATGGTATCAATTGGTGCAATGTGCTTGTCTTGTCATAGGGAAGTGAATATAAGCTTCTGAAGTGAAAATATCCACTTTTTAAAAAACTTTCTTTTTTTTTTAGTTCTGTGTGTCAAAAATGTTCATTCTGTGAGTAACATTGGAAAAAAAACAGGCATGAGTGAATTGTCACGATATGACTGATTTGGAGTAAATTTGATGCTATCTCCGCCAGGAAGCGAGCGAGAGCGCTGAAACTAAGGCTATACGCACTTTCATGAAAACACGCTTCTTTGAGGTTTTAAGCTCAGAATGTGAATCTGTGCATGTTTCTGGCCTGGGAACTGCTTCAGATCACTGTGGAAAGCATATATGGTATCAATTGGTGCAATGTGCTTGTCTTGTCATAGGGAAGTGAATATAAGCTTCTGAAGTGAAAATATCCACTTTTTAAAAAACTTTCTTTTTTTTTTAGTTCTGAGTGTCAAAAATGTTCATTCTGTGAGTAACAGTGGAAAAAAAACAGGCATGAGTGAATTGTCACGATATGACTGATTTGGAGTAAATTTGATGCTATCTCCGCCAGGAAGCGAGCGAGAGCGCTGAAACTGTGGCTATACGCACTTTCATGAAAACACGCTTCTTTGAGGTTTTAAGCTCAGAACGTGAATCTGTGCATGTTTCTGGCCTGGGAACTGCTTCAGATCACTGTGGAAAGCATATATGGTATCGAATGGTCCTTTGTGCATGTATTGCCATTGGGAAGTGAATATAAGCTTCTGAAGTGAATATATCCACTTTTTAAAAAACTTTCTTTTTTTTTTAGTTCTGTGTGTCAATAATGTTCATTCTGTGAGTAACAGTGGAAAAGTAACAGTCATGAGTGAATTGTCACGATATGACTGAATTGGAGTAAATTTGCTGCTATCTCCGCCAGGAAGCGAGCTAGAGCGCTGAAACTGTGGCTATACGCACTTTCATGAAAACACGCTTCTTTGAGGTTTTAAGCTCGGAACGTGAATCTGTGCATGTTTCTGGCCTGGGAACTGCTTCAGATCACTGTGGAATGCATATATAGTATCAATTGGTGCAATGTGCTTGTCTTGTCATAGGGAAGTGAATATAAGCTTCTGAAGTGAAAATATCCACTTTTTAAAAAACTTTCTTTTTTTTAGTTCTGTGTGTCAAAAATGTTCATTCTGTGAGTAACAGTGTGAAAGTGACAAACATGAGTGAATTGTCACGATATGACTGAATTGGAGTAAATTTGCTGCTATCTCCGCCAGGAAGCGAGCTAGAGCGCTGTAACTGTGGCTCTACGCACTTTCATGAAAACACGCTTCTTTGAGGTTTTAAGCTCAGAACGTGAATCTGTGCATGTTTCTGGCTTGGGAACTGCTTCAGATCACTGTGGAAAGCATATATGGTATCAATTGGTGCAATGTGCTTGTCTTGTCATAGGGAAGTGAAGATAAGCTTCTGAAGTGAAAATATCCACTTTTTAAAAAACTTTCTTTTTTTTAAGTTCTGTGTGTCAAAAATGTTCATTCTGTGAGTAACAGTGGAAAAAAAACAGGCATGAGTGAATTGTCACGATATGACTGATTTGGAGTAAATTTGATGCTATCTCCGCCAGGAAGCGAGCTAGAGCGCTGAAACTGTGGCTATACGCACTTTCATGAAAACACGCTTCTTTGAGGTTTTAAGCTCGGAACGTGAATCTGTGCATGTTTCTGGCCTGGGAACTGCTTCAGATCACTGTGGAATGCATATATAGTATCAATTGGTGCAATGTGCTTGTCTTGTCAAAGGGAAGTGAATATAAGCTTCTGAAGTGAAAATATCCACTTTTTAAAAAACTTTCTTTTTTTTTTAGTTCTGTGTGTCAAAAAAGTTCATTCTGTGAGTAACAGTGTGAAAGTGACAAACATGAGTGAATTGTCACGATATGACTGAATTGGAGTAAATTTGCTGCTAATTCCGCCAGGAAGCGAGCTCGAGCGCTGAAACTATGATTATACGCACTTTCATGAAAACACGCTTCTTTGAGGTTTTAAGCTCAGAACGTGAATCTGTGCATGTTTCTGGCCTGGGAACTGCTTCAGATCACTGTGGAATTCATATATAGTATCAATTGGTGCAATGTGCTTGTCTTGTCATAGGGAAGTGAATATAAGCTTCTGAAGTGAATATATCCACTTTTCAAAAAACTTTCTTTTTTTTTTAGTTCTGTGTGTCAATAATGTTCATTCTGTGAGTAACAGTGGAAAAGTAACAGTCATGAGTGAATTGTCACGATATGACTGAATTGGAGTAAATTTGCTGCTATCTCCGCCAGGAAGCGAGCTAGAGCGCTGAAACTGTGGCTATACGCACTTTCATGAAAACAAGCTTCTTTGAGGTTTTAAGCTCGGAACGTGAATCTGTGCATGTTTCTGGCCTGGGAACTGCTTCAGATCACTGTGGAATGCATATATAGTATCAATCGGTGCAATGTGCTTGTCTTGTCATAGGGAAGTGAATATAAGCTTCTGAAGTGAAAAAATCCACTTTTTAAAAAACTTTCTTTTTTTTTAGTTCTGTGTGTCAAAAATGTTCATTCTGTGAGTAACAGTGTGAAAGTGACAAACATGAGTGAATTGTCACGATATGACAGAATTGGATTAAATTTGCTGCTATCTCCGCCAGGAAGCGAGCTAGAGCGCTGTAACTGTGGCTATACGCACTTTCATGAAAACACGCTTCTTTGAGGTTTGAAGCTCAGAACGTGAATCTGTGCATGTTTCTGGCCTGGGAAATGCTTTCGATCACTGTGGAAAGCATATATGGTATCGAATGGTCCTTTGTGCATGTATTGCCATTGGGAAGTGAATATAAACTTCTGAAGTGAAAATATCCACTTTTTAAAATACTTTCTTTTTTTTTAGTTCTGTGTCTCAAAAATGTTCATTCTGTGAGTACCAGTGGAAAAAAAACAGGCATGAGTGAATTGTCACGATATGACTTATTTGGAGTAAATTTGATGCTATCTCCGCCAGGAAGCGATCTAGAGCGCTAAAACTGTGGCTATACGCACTTTCATGAAAACACGCTTCTTTGAGGTTTTAAGCTCGGAACGTGAATCTGTTTATGTTTCTGGCCTGGGAACTGCTTCAGATCACTGTGGAATGCATATATAGTATCAATTGGTGCAATGTGCTTGTCTTGTCATAGGGAAGTGAATATAAGCTTCTGAAGTGAAAATATCCACTTTTTAAAAAACTTTCTTTTTTTTTAGTTCTGTGTCAAAAAAGTTCATTCTGTGAGTAACAGTGGAAAAGTAACAGTCATGATTGAATTGTCACGATATGAGTGAATTGGAGTAAATTTTCTGCTATCTCCGCCAGGAAGCGAGCTAGAGCCCTGAAACTGTGGCTGTACGCACTTTCATGAAAACACGCTTCTTTGAGGTTTTAAGCTCGGAACGTGAATCTGTGCATGTTTCTGGCCTGGGAACTGCTTCAGATCACTGTGGAATGCATATATAGTATCAATTGGTGCAATGTGCTTGTCTTGTCATAGGGAAGTGAATATAAGCTTCTGAAGTGAAAATATCCACTTTTTAAAAAACTTTCTTTTTTTTTTAGTTCTGTGTGTCAAAAATGTTCATTCTGTGAGTAACAGTGGAAAAAAAACAGGCATGAGTGAATTGTCACGATATGACTGATTTGGAGTAAATTTGATGCTATCTCCGCCAGGAAGCGAGCTAGAGCGCTGAAACTGTGGCTATACGCACTTTCATGAAAACACGCTTCTTTGAGGTTTTAAGCTCGGAACGTGAATCTGTGCATGTTTCTGGCCTGGGAACTGCTTCAGATCACTGTGGAATGCATATATAGTATCAATTGGTGCAATGTGCTTGTCTTGTCAAAGGGAAGTGAATATAAGCTTCTGAAGTGAAAATATCCACTTTTTAAAAAACTTTCTTTTTTTTTTAGTTCTGTGTGTCAAAAAAGTTCATTCTGTGAGTAACAGTGTGAAAGTGACAAACATGAGTGAATTGTCACGATATGACTGAATTGGAGTAAATTTGCTGCTAATTCCGCCAGGAAGCGAGCTAGAGCGCTGAAACTGTGGCTATACGCACTTTCATGAAAACACGCTTCTTTGAGGTTTTAAGCTCGGAACGTGAATCTGTCTATGTTTCTGGCCTGGGAACTGCTTCAGATCACTGTTGAATGCATATATAGTATCAATTGGTGCAATGTGCTTGTCTTGTCATCGGGAAGTGAATATAAGCACCTGAAGTGAATATATCCACTTTTTAAAAGACTTTCTTTTTTTTTAGTTCTGTGTGTCAAAAATGTTCATTCTGTGAGTAACAGTGTGAAAGTGACAAACATGAGTGAATTGTCACGATATGACTGAATTGGAGTAAATTTGCTGCGATCTCCGCCAGGAAGCGAGCTAGAGCGCTGTAACTGTGGCTATACGCACTTTCATGAAAACACGCTTCTTTGAGGTTTTAAGCTCAGAACGTGAATCTGTGCATGTTTCTGGCCTGGGAACTGCTTCAGATCACTGTGGAAAGCATATATGGTATCGAATGGTCCTTTGTGCATGTATTGCCATTGGGAAGTGAATATAAGCTTCTGAAGTGAAAATATCCACTTTTTAAAAAATTTTCTTTTTTTTTTAGTTCTGTGTCAAAAATGTTCATTCTGTGAGTAACAGTGGAAAAGTAACAGTCATGAGTGAATTGTCACGATATGACTGAATTGGAGTAAATTTGCTGCTATCTCCGCCAGGAAGCGAGCTAGAGCCCTGAAACTGTGGCTGTACGCACTTTCATGAAAACACGCTTCTTTGAGGTTTTAAGCTCGGAACGTGAATCTGTGCATGTTTCTGGCCTGGGAACTGCTTCAGATCACTGTGGAATGCATATATAGTATCAATTGGTGCAATGTGCTTGTCTTGTCATAGGGAAGTGAATATAAGCTTCTGAAGTGAAAATATCCACTTTTTAAAAAACTTTCTTTTTTTTTAGTTCTGTGTGTCAAAAATGTTCATTCTGTGAGTAACAGTGTGAAAGTGACAAACATGAGTGAATTGTCACGATATGACTGAATTGGAGTAAATTTGCTGCTATCTCCGCCAGGAAGCGAGCTAGAGCGCTGAAACTGTGGCTATACGCACTTTCATGAAAACACGCTTCTTTGAGGTTTTAAGGTCAGAACGTGGATCTGTGCATGTTTCTGGCCTGGGAACTGCTTCAGATCACTGTGGAATGCATATATAGTATCAATTGGTGCAATGTGCTTGTCTTGTCATAGGGAAGTGAATATAAGCTTCTGAAGTGAAAATATCCACCTTTTAAAAAACTTTCTTTTTTTTTAGTTCTGTGTGTCAAAAATGTTCATTCTGTGAGTAACAGTGTGAAAGTGACAAACATGAGTGAATTGTTAGATATGACTGAATTGGAGTATATTTGCTGCTATCTCCGCCAGGAAGCGAGCTAGAGCCCTGAAACTGTGGCTATACGCACTTTCATGAAAACACACTTCTTTGAGGTTTTAATCTCGGAACGTGAATCTGTGCATGCTTCTGGCCTGGGAACTGCTTCAGATCACTGTGGAATGCATATATGGTATCAATTGGTGCAATGTGCTTGTCTTGTCATAGGGAAGTGAATATAAGCTTCTGAAGTGAAAATATCCACTTTTTAAAAAACTTTCTTTTTTTTTTAGTTCTGTGTGTCAAAAATGTTCATTCTGTGAGTAACAGTGGAAAAAAAACAGGCATGAGTGAATTGTCACGATATGACTGATTTGGAGTAAATTTGATGCTATCTCCGCCAGGAAGCGAGCTAGAGCGCTGAAACTGTGGCTATACGCACTTTCATGAAAACACGCTTCTTTGCGGTTTTAAGCTCAGAACGTGGATCTGTGCATGTTTCTGGCCTGGGAACTGCTTCAGATCACTGTGGAATGCATATATAGTATCAATTGGTGCAATGTGCTTGTCTTGTCATAGGGAAGTGAATATAGGCTTCTGAAGTGAAAATATCCACCTTTTAAAAAACTTTCTTTTTTTTTAGTTCTGTGTGTCAAAAATGTTCATTCTGTGAGTAACAGTGTGAAAGTGACAAACATGAGTGAATTGTTAGATATGACTGAATTGGAGTATATTTGCTGCTATCTCCGCCAGGAAGCGAGCTAGAGCCCTGAAACTGTGGCTATACGCACTTTCATGAAAACACACTTCTTTGAGGTTTTAATCTCGGAACGTGAATCTGTGCATGCTTCTGGCCTGGGAACTGCTTCAGATCACTGTGGAATGCATATATGGTATCAATTGGTGCAATGTGCTTGTCTTGTCATAGGGAAGTGAATATAAGCTTCTGAAGTGAAAATATCCACTTTTTAAAAAACTTTCTTTTTTTTTTAGTTCTGTGTGTCAAAAATGTTCATTCTGTGAGTAACAGTGGAAAAAAAACAGGCATGAGTGAATTGTCACGATATGACTGATTTGGAGTAAATTTGATGCTATCTCCGCCAGGAAGCGAGCTAGAGCGCTGAAACTGTGGCTATACGCACTTTCATGAAAACACGCTTCTTTGAGGTTTTAAGCTCAGAAAGTGAATCTGTGCATGTTTCTGGCCTGGGAACTGCTTCAGATCACTGTGGAAAGCATATATGGTATCGAATGGTCCTTTGTGCATGTATTGCCATTGGGAAGTGAATATAAGCTTCTGAAGTGAATATATCCACTTTTTAAAAAACTTTCTTTTTTTTTTAGTTCTGTGTGTCAATAATGTTCATTCTGTGAGTAACAGTGGAAAAGTAACAGTCATGAGTGAATTGTCACGATATGACTGAATTGAGGTAAATTTGCTGCTATCTCCGCCAGGAAGCGAGCTAGAGCCCTGAAACTGTGGCTGTACGCACTTTCATGAAAACACGCTTCTTTGAGGTTTTAAGCTCGGAACGTGAATCTGTGCATGTTTCTGGCCTGGGAACTGCTTCAGATCACTGTGGAATGCATATATAGTATCAATTGGTGCAATGTGCTTGTCTTGTCATAGGGAAGTGAATATAAGCTTCTGAAGTGAAAATATCCACTTTTTAAAAAACTTTCTTTTTTTTTAGTTCTGTGTGTCAAAAATGTTCATTCTGTGAGTAACAGTGTAAAAGTGACAAACATGAGTGAATTGTCACGATATGACTGAATTGGAGTAAATTTGCTGCTATATCCGCCAGGAAGCGAGCTAGAGCGCTGTAACTGTGGCTAAACGCACTTTCATGAAAACACGCTTCTTTGAGGTTTTAAGCTCAGAACGTGAATCTGTGCATGTTTCTGGCCTGGGAACTGCTTCAGATCACTGTGGAAAGCATATATGGTATCGAATGGTCCTTTGTCCATGTATTGCCATTGAGAAGTGAATATAAGCTTCTGAAGTGAATATATCCACTTTTTAAAAAACTTTCTTTTTTTTTTAGTTCTGTGTGTCAATAATGTTCATTCTGTGAGTAACAGTGGAAAAGTAACAGTCATGAGTGAATTGTCACGATATGACTGAATTGGAGTAAATTTGCTGCTATCTCCGCCAGGAAGCGAGCTAGAGCGCTGAAACTGTGGCTATACGCACTTTCATGAAAACACGCTTCTTTGAGGTTTTAAGCTCGGAACGTGAATCTGTGCATGTTTCTGGCCTGGGAACTGCTTCAGATCACTGTGGAATGCATATATAGTATCAATCGGTGCAATGTGCTTGTCTTGTCATAGGGAAGTGAATATAAGTTTCTGAAGTGAAAAAATCCACTTTTTAAAAAACTTTCTTTTTTTTTAGTTCTGTGTGTCAAAAATGTTCATTCTGTGAGTAACAGTGTGAAAGTGACAAACATGAGTGAATTGTCACGATATGACAGAATTGGATTAAATTTGCTGCTATCTCCGCCAGGAAGCGAGCTAGAGTGCTGTAACTGTGGCTATACGCACTTTCATGAAAACACGCTTCTTTGAGGTTTGAAGCTCAGAACGTGAATCTGTGCATGTTTCTGGCCTGGGAAATGCTTTCGATCACTGTGGAAAGCATATATGGTATCGAATGGTCCTTTGTGCATGTATTGCCATTGGGAAGTGAAAAAAAACTTCTGAAGTGAAAATATCCACTTTTTAAAATACTTTCTTTTTTTTTAGTTCTGTGTCTCAAAAATGTTCATTCTGTGAGTACCAGTGGAAAAAAAACAGGCATGAGTGAATTGTCACGATATGACTGATTTGGAGTAAATTTGATGCTATCTCCGCCAGGAAGCGATCTAGAGCGCTGAAACTGTGGCTATACGCACTTTCATGAAAACACGCTTCTTTGAGGTTTTACGCTCGGAACGTGAATCTGTTTATGTTTCTGGCCTGGGAACTGCTTCAGATCACTGTGGAATGCATATATAGTATCAATTGGTGCAATGTGCTTGTCTTGTCATAGGGAAGTGAATATAAGCTTCTGAAGTGAAAATATCCACTTTTTAAAAAACTTTCTTTTTTTTTAGTTCTGTGTCAAAAAAGTTCATTCTGTGAGTAACAGTGGAAAAGTAACAGTCATGAGTGAATTGTCACGATATGAGTGAATTGGAGTAAATTTGCTGCTATCTCCGCCAGGAAGCGAGCTAGAGCCCTGAAACTGTGGCTGTACGCACTTTCATGAAAACACGCTTCTTTGAGGTTTTAAGCTCGGAACGTGAATCTGTGCATGTTTCTGGCCTGGGAACTGCTTCAGATCACTGTGGAATGCATATATAGTATCAATTGGTGCAATGTGCTTGTCTTGTCATAGGGAAGTGAATATAAGCTTCTGAAGTGAAAATATCCACTTTTTAAAAAACTTTCTTTTTTTTTTTAGTTCTGTGTGTCAAAAATGTTCATTCTGTGAGTAACAGTGGAAAAAAAACAGGCATGAGTGAATTGTCACGATATGACTGATTTGGAGTAAATTTGATGCTATCTCCGCCAGGAAGCGAGCTAGAGCGCTGAAACTGTGGCTATACGCACTTTCATGAAAACACGCTTCTTTGAGGTTTTAAGCTCAGAAAGTGAATCTGTGCATGTTTCTGGCCTGGGAACTGCTTCAGATCACTGTGGAAAGCATATATGGTATCGAATGGTCCTTTGTGCATGTATTGCCATTGGGAAGTGAATATAAGCTTCTGAAGTGAATATATCCACTTTTTAAAAAACTTTCTTTTTTTTTTAGTTCTGTGTGTCAATAATGTTCATTCTGTGAGTAACAGTGGAAAAGTAACAGTCATGAGTGAATTGTCACGATATGACTGAATTGAGGTAAATTTGCTGCTATCTCCGCCAGGAAGCGAGCTAGAGCGCTGAAACTGTGGCTATACGCACTTTCATGAAAACACGCTTCTTTGAGGTTTTAAGCTCGGAACGTGAATCTGTGCATGTTTCTGGCCTGGGAACTGCTTCAGATCACTGTGAAATGCATATATAGTATCAATTGGTGCAATGTGCTTGTCTTGTCATCGGGAAGTGAATATAAGCACCTGAAGTGAAAATATCCACTTTTTAAAAAACTTTCTTTTTTTTTAGTTCTGTGTGTCAAAAATGTTCATTCTGTGAGTAACAGTGTGAAAGTGACAAACATGAGTGAATTGTCACGATATGACTGAATTGGAGTAAATTTGCTGCGATCTCCGCCAGGAAGCGAGCTAGAGCGCTGTAACTGTGGCTATACGCACTTTCATGAAAACACGCTTCTTTGAGGTTTTAAGCTCAGAACGTGAATCTGTGCATGTTTCTGGCCTGGGAACTGCTTCAGATCACTGTGGAAAGCATATATCGTATCGAATGGTCCTTTGTGCATGTATTGCCATTGGGAAGTGAATATAAGCTTCTGAAGTGAAAATATCCACTTTTTAAAAAATTTTCTTTTTTTTTTAGTTCTGTGTCAAAAATGTTCATTCTGTGAGTAACAGTGGAAAAGTAACAGTCATGAGTGAATTGTCACGATATGACTGAATTGGAGTAAATTTGCTGCTATCTCCGCCAGGAAGCGAGCGAGAGCGCTGAAACTGTGGCTGTACGCACTTTCATGAAAACACGCTTCTTTGAGGTTTTAAGCTCGGAACGTGAATCTGTGCATGTTTCTGGCCTGGGAACTGCTTCAGATCACTGTGGAAAGCATATATGGTATCGAATGGTCCTTTGTGCATGTATTGCCATTGGGAAGTGAATATAAACTTCTGAAGTGAAAATATCCACTTTTTAAAATACTTTCTTTTTTTTTAGTTCTGTGTCTCAAAAATGTTCATTCTGTGAGTACCAGTGGAAAAAAAACAGGCATGAGTGAATTGTCACGATATGACTGATTTGGAGTAAATTTGATGCTATCTCCGCCAGGAAGCGATCTAGAGCGCTGAAACTGTGGCTATACGCACTTTCATGAAAACACGCTTCTTTGAGGTTTTAAGCTCGGAACGTGAATCTGTTTATGTTTCTGGCCTGGGAACTGCTTCAGATCACTGTGGAATGCATATATAGTATCAATTGGTGCAATGTGCTTGTCTTGTCATAGGGAAGTGAATATAAGCTTCTGAAGTGAAAATATCCACTTTTTAAAAAACTTTCTTTTTTTTTAGTTCTGTGTCAAAAAAGTTTATTCTGTGAGTAACAGTGGAAAAGTAACAGTCATGAGTGAATTGTCACGATATGAGTGAATTGGAGTAAATTTGCTGCTATCTCCGCCAGGAAGCGAGCTAGAGCCCTGAAACTGTGGCTGTACGCACTTTCATGAAAACACGCTTCTTTGAGGTTTTAAGCTCGGAACGTGAATCTGTGCATGTTTCTGGCCTGGGAACTGCTTCAGATCACTGTGGAATGCATATATAGTATCAATTGGTGCAATGTGCTTGTCTTGTCATAGGGAAGTGAATATAAGCTTCTGAAGTGAAAATATCCACTTTTTAAAAAACTTTCTTTTTTTTTTAGTTCTGTGTGTCAAAAATGTTCATTCTGTGAGTAACAGTGGAAAAAAAACAGGCATGAGTGAATTGTCACGATATGACTGATTTGGAGTAAATTTGATGCTATCTCCGCCAGGAAGCGAGCTAGAGCGCTGAAACTGTGGCTATACGCACTTTCATGAAAACACGCTTCTTTGAGGTTTTAAGCTCAGAAAGTGAATCTGTGCATGTTTCTGGCCTGGGAACTGCTTCAGATCACTGTGGAAAGCATATATGGTATCGAATGGTCCTTTGTGCATGTATTGCCATTGGGAAGTGAATATAAGCTTCTGAAGTGAATATATCCACTTTTTAAAAAACTTTCTTTTTTTTTTAGTTCTGTGTGTCAATAATGTTCATTCTGTGAGTAACAGTGGAAAAGTAACAGTCATGAGTGAATTGTCACGATATGACTGAATTGAGGTAAATTTGCTGCTATCTCCGCCAGGAAGCGAGCTAGAGCGCTGAAACTGTGGCTATACGAACTTTCATGAAAACACGCTTCTTTGAGGTTTAAAGCTCGGAACGTGAATCTGTGCATGTTTCTGGCCTGGGAACTGCTTCAGATCACTGTTGAATGCATATATAGTATCAATTGGTGCAATGTGCTTGTCTTGTCATCGGGAAGTGAATATAAGCACCTGAAGTGAAAATATCCACTTTTTAAAAGACTTTCTTTTTTTTTAGTTCTGTGTGTCAAAAATGTTCATTCTGTGAGTAACAGTGTGAAAGTGACAAACATGAGTGAATTGTCACGATATGACTGAATTGGAGTAAATTTGCTGCGATCTCCGCCAGGAAGCGAGCTAGAGCGCTGTAACTGTGGCTATACGCACTTTCATGAAAACACGCTTCTTTGAGGTTTTAAGCTCAGAACGTGAATCTGTGCATGTTTCTGGCCTGGGAACTGCTTCAGATCACTGTGAAATGCATATATAGTATCAATTGGTGCAATGTGCTTGTCTTGTCATCGGGAAGTGAATATAAGCACCTGAAGTGAAAATATCCACTTTTTAAAAAACTTTCTTTTTTTTTAGTTCTGTGTGTCAAAAATGTTCATTCTGTGAGTAACAGTGTGAAAGTGACAAACATGAGTGAATTGTCACGATATGACTGAATTGGAGTAAATTTGCTGCGATCTCCGCCAGGAAGCGAGCTAGAGCGCTGTAACTGTGGCTATACGCACTTTCATGAAAACACGCTTCTTTGAGGTTTTAAGCTCAGAACGTGAATCTGTGCATGTTTCTGGCCTGGGAACTGCTTCAGATCACTGTGGAAAGCATATATGGTATCGAATGGTCCTTTGTGCATGTATTGCCATTGGGAAGTGAATATAAGCTTCTGAAGTGAAAATATCCACTTTTTAAAAAATTTTCTTTTTTTTTTAGTTCTGTGTCAAAAATGTTCATTCTGTGAGTAACAGTGGAAAAGTAACAGTCATGAGTGAATTGTCACGATATGACTGAATTGGAGTAAATTTGCTGCTATCTCCGCCAGGAAGCGAGCTAGAGCCCTGAAACTGTGGCTGTACGCACTTTCATGAAAACACGCTTCTTTGAGGTTTTAAGCTCGGAACGTGAATCTGTGCATGTTTCTGGCCTGGGAACTGCTTCAGATCACTGTGGAATGCATATATAGTATCAATTGGTGCAATGTGCTTGTCTTGTCATAGGGAAGTGAATATAAGCTTCTGAAGTGAAAATATCCACTTTTTAAAAAACTTTCTTTTTTTTTAGTTCTGTGTGTCAAAAATGTTCATTCTGTGAGTAACAGTGTAAAAGTGACAAACATGAGTGAATTGTCACGATATGACTGAATTGGAGTAAATTTGCTGCTATATCCGCCAGGAAGCGAGCTAGAGCGCTGTAACTGTGGCTAAACGCACTTTCATGAAAACACGCTTCTTTGAGGTTTTAAGCTCAGAACGTGAATCTGTGCATGTTTCTGGCCTGGGAACTGCTTCAGATCACTGTGGAAAGCATATATGGTATCGAATGGTCCTTTGTCCATGTATTGCCATTGAGAAGTGAATATAAGCTTCTGAAGTGAATATATCCACTTTTTAAAAAACTTTCTTTTTTTTTTAGTTCTGTGTGTCAATAATGTTCATTCTGTGAGTAACAGTGGAAAAGTAACAGTCATGAGTGAATTGTCACGATATGACTGAATTGGAGTAAATTTGCTGCTATCTCCGCCAGGAAGCGAGCTAGAGCGCTGAAACTGTGGCTATACGCACTTTCATGAAAACACGCTTCTTTGAGGTTTTAAGCTCGGAACGTGAATCTGTGCATGTTTCTGGCCTGGGAACTGCTTCAGATCACTGTGGAATGCATATATAGTATCAATCGGTGCAATGTGCTTGTCTTGTCATAGGGAAGTGAATATAAGCTTCTGAAGTGAAAAAATCCACTTTTTAAAAAACCTTCTTTTTTTTTTAGTTCTGTGTGTCAATAATGTTCATTCTGTGAGTAACAGTGGAAAAGTAACAGTCATGAGTGAATTGTCACGATATGACTGAATTGGAGTAAATTTGATGCTATCTCCGCCAGGAAGCGAGCTAGAGCGCTGAAACTGTGGCTATACGCACTTTCATGAAAACACGCTTCTTTGAGGTTTTAAGCTCAGAACGTGAATCTGTGCATGTTTCTGGCCTGGGAACTGCTTCAGATCACTGTGGAATGCATATATAGTATCAATTGGTGCAATGTGCTTGTCTTGTCATAGGGAAGTGAATATAAGCTTCTGAAGTGAAAATATCCACTTTTTAAAAAACTTTCTTTTTTTTTAGTTCTGTGTGTCAAAAATGTTCATTCTGTGAGTAACAGTGTGAAAGTGACAAACATGAGTGAATTGTCACGATATGACTGAATTGGAGTAAATTTGCTGCTATCTCCGCCAGGAAGCGAGCTAGAGCGCTGAAACTGTGGCTATACGCACTTTCATGAAAACACGCTTCTTTGAGGTTTTAAGCTCAGAACGTGGATCTGTGCATGTTTCTGGCCTGGGAACTGCTTCAGATCACTGTGGAATGCATATATAGTATCAATTGGTGCAATGTGCTTGTCTTGTCATAGGGAAGTGAATATAAGCTTCTGAAGTGAAAATATCCACCTTTTAAAAAACTTTCTTTTTTTTTAGTTCTGTGTGTCAAAAATGTTCATTCTGTGAGTAACAGTGTGAAAGTGACAAACATGAGTGAATTGTTAGATATGACTGAATTGGAGTATATTTGCTGCTATCTCCGCCAGGAAGCGAGCTAGAGCCCTGAAACTGTGGCTATACGCACTTTCATGAAAACACACTTCTTTGAGGTTTTAATCTCGGAACGTGAATCTGTGCATGCTTCTGGCCTGGGAACTGCTTCAGATCACTGTGGAATGCATATATGGTATCAATTGGTGCAATGTGCTTGTCTTGTCATAGGGAAGTGAATATAAGCTTCTGAAGTGAAAATATCCACTTTTTAAAAAACTTTCTTTTTTTTTTAGTTCTGTGTGTCAAAAATGTTCATTCTGTGAGTAACAGTGGAAAAAAAACAGGCATGAGTGAATTGTCACGATATGACTGATTTGGAGTAAATTTGATGCTATCTCCGCCAGGAAGCGAGCTAGAGCGCTGAAACTGTGGCTATACGCACTTTCATGAAAACACGCTTCTTTGAGGTTTTAAGCTCAGAAAGTGAATCTGTGCATGTTTCTGGCCTGGGAACTGCTACAGATCACTGTGGAAAGCATATATGGTATGGAATGGTCCTTTGTGCATGTATTGCCATTGGGAAGTGAATATAAGCTTCTGAAGTGAATATATCCACTTTTTAAAAAACTTTCTTTTTTTTTTAGTTCTGTGTGTCAATAATGTTCATTCTGTGAGTAACAGTGGAAAAGTAACAGTCATGAGTGAATTGTCACGATATGACTGAATTGAGGTAAATTTGCTGCTATCTCCGCCAGGAAGCGAGCTAGAGCGCTGAAACTGTGGCTATACGCACTTTCATGAAAACACGCTTCTTTGAGGTTTTAAGCTCGGAACGTGAATCTGTGCATGTTTCTGGCCTGGGAACTGCTTCAGATCACTGTTGAATGCATATATAGTATCAATTGGTGCAATGTGCTTGTCTTGTCATAGGGAAGTGAATATAAGCACCTGAAGTGAAAATATCCACTTTTTAAAAAACTTTCTTTTTTTTTAGTTCTGTGTGTCAAAAATGTTCATTCTGTGAGTAACAGTGTGAAAGTGACAAACATGAGTGAATTGTCACGATATGACTGAATTGGAGTAAATTTGCTGCTATCTCCGCCAGGAAGCGAGCTAGAGCGCTGTAACTGTGGCTATACGCACTTTCATGAAAACACGCTTCTTTGAGGTTTTAAGCTCAGAACGTGAATCTGTGCATGTTTCTGGCCTGGGAACTGCTTCAGATCACTGTGGAAAGCATATATGGTATCGAATGGTCCTTTGTGCATGTATTGCCATTGGGAAGTGAATATAAGCTTCTGCAGTGAATATATCCACTTTTTAAAAAACTTTCTTTTTTTTTAGTTCTGTGTCAAAAATGTTCATTCTGTGAGTAACAGTGGAAAAGTAACAGTCATGAGTGAATTGTCACGATATGACTGAATTGGAGTAAATTTGCTGCTATCTCCGCCAGGAAGCGAGCTAGAGCCCTGAAACTGTGGCTATACGCACTTTCATGAAAACACACTTCTTTGAGGTTTTAATCTCGGAACGTGAATCTGTGCATGCTTCTGGCCTGGGAACTGCTTCAGATCACTGTGGAATGCATATATGGTATCAATTGGTGCAATGTGCTTGTCTTGTCATAGGGAAGTGAATATAAGCTTCTGAAGTGAAAATATCCACTTTTTAAAAAACTTTCTTTTTTTTTTAGTTCTGTGTGTCAAAAATGTTCATTCTGTGAGTAACAGCGTGAAAGTGACAAACATGAGTGAATTGTCACGATATGACAGAATTGGAGTAAATTTGCTGCTATCTCCGCCAGGAAGCGAGCTAGAGCGCTGTAACTGTGGCTATACGCACTTTCATGAAAACACGCTTCTTTGAGGTTTGAAGCTCAGAACGTGAATCTGTGCATGTTTCTGGCCTGGGAAATGCTTTCCATCACTGTGGAAAGCATATATGGTATCGAATGGTCCTTTGTGCATGTATTGCCATTGGGAAGTGAATATAAACTTCTGAAGTGAAAAAATCCACTTTTTAAAATACTTTCTTTTTTTTTAGTTCTGTGTCTCAAAAATGTTCATTCTGTGAGTACCAGTGGAAAAAAAACAGGCATGAGTGAATTGTCACGATATGACTGATTTGGAGTATATTTGATGCTATCTCCGCCAGGAAGCGATCTAGAGCGCTGAAACTGTGGCTATACGCACTTTCATGAAAACACGCTTCTTTGAGGTTTTAAGCTCGGAACGTGAATCTGTTTATGTTTCTGGCCTGGGAACTGCTTCAGATCACTGAGGAATGCATATATAGTATCAATTGGTGCAATGTGCTTGTCTTGTCATAGGGAAGTGAATATAAGCTTCTGAAGTGAAAATATCCACTTTTTAAAAAACTTTCTTTTTTTTTAGTTCTGTGTGTCAAAAATGTTCATTCTGTGAGTAACAGTGTGAAAGTGACAAACATGAGTGAATTGTCACGATATGACTGAATTGGAGTAAATTTGCTGCTATCTCCGCCAGGAAGCGAGCTAGAGCGCTGTAACTGTGGCTATACGCACTTTCATGAAAACACGCTTCTTTGAGGTTTTAAGCTCAGAACGTGAATCTGTGCATGTTTCTGGCCTGGGAACTGCTTCAGATCACTGTGGAATGCATATATGGTATCGAATGGTCCTTTGTGCACGTATTGCCATTGGGAAGTGAATATAAGCTTCTGAAGTGAATATATCCACTTTTTAAAAAACTTTCTTTTTTTTTTAGTTCTGTGTGTCAATCATGTTCATTCTGTGAGTAACAGTGGAAAAGTAACAGTCATGAGTGAATTGTCACGATATGACTGAATTGGAGTAAATTTGCTGCTATCTCCGCCAGGAAGGGTGCTAGAGCGCTGAAACTGTGGCTCTACGCACTTTCATGAAAACACGCTTCTTTGAGGTTTTAAGCTCAGAACGTGAATCTGTGCATGTTTCTGGCCTGGGAACTGCTTCAGATCACTGTGGAATGCATATATAGTATCAATTGGTGCAATGTGCTAGTCTTGTCATAGGGAAGTGAATATAAGCTTCTGAAGTGAAAATATCCACTTTTTAAAAAACTTTCTTTTTTTTAGTTCTGTGTGTCAAAAATGTTCATTCTGTGAGTAACAGTGTGAAAGTGACAAACATGAGTGAATTGTCACGATATGACTGAATTGGAGTAAATTTGCTGCTATCTCCGCCAGGAAGCGAGCTAGAGCGCTGTAACTGTGGCTATACGCACTTTCATGAAAACACGCTTCTTTGAGGTTTTAAGCTCAGAACGTGAATCTGTGCATGTTTCTGGCTTGGGAACTGCTTCAGATCACTGTGGAAAGCATATATGGTATCAATTGGTGCAATGTGCTTGTCTTGTCATAGGGAAGTGAAGATAAGCTTCTGAAGTGAAAATATCCACTTTTTAAAAAACTTTCTTTTTTTTAAGTTCTGTGTGTCAAAAATGTTCATTCTGTGAGTAACAGTGGAAAAAAAACAGGCATGAGTGAATTGTCACGATATGACTGATTTGGACTAAATTTGATGCTATCTCCGCCCGGAAGCGAGCTAGAGCGCTGAAACTGTGGCTATACGCACTTTCATGAAAACACGCTTCTTTGAGGTTTTAAGCTCGGAACTTGAATCTGTGCATGTTTCTGGCCTGGGAACTGCTTCAGATCACTGTGGAATGCATATATAGTATCGATTGGTGCAATGTGCTTGTCTTGTCAAAGGGAAGTGAATATAAGCTTCTGAAGTGAAAATATCCACTTTTTAAAAAACTTTCTTTTTTTTTTAGTTCTGTGTGTCAAAAATGTTCATTCTGTGAGTAACAGTGGAAAAAAAACAGGCATGAGTGAATTGTCACGATATGACTGATTTGGAGTAAATTTGATGCTATCTCCGCCAGGAAGCGAGCGAGAGCGCTGAAACTGTGGCTATACGCACTTTCATGAAAACACGCTTCTTTGAGGTTTTAAGCTCAGAACGTGAATCTGTGCATGTTTCTGGCTTGGGAACTGCTTCAGATCACTGTGGAAAGCATATATGGTCTCAATTGGTGCAATGTGCTTGTCTTGTCATAGGGAAGTGAATATAAGCTTGTGAAGTGAATATATCCACTTTTTAAAAAACTTTCTTTTTTTTTTAGTTCTGTGTGTCAAAAAAGTTCATTCTGTGAGTAACAGTGTGAAAGTGACAAACATGAGTGAATTGTCACGATATGACTGAATTGGAGTAAATTTGCTGCTATCTCCGCCAGGAAGCGAGCTAGAGCGCTGAAACTATGATTATACGCACTTTCATGAAAACACGCTTCTTTGAGGTTTTAAGCTCAGAACGTGAATCTGTGCATGTTTCTGGCCTGGGAACTGCTTCAGATCACTGTGGAATTCATATATAGTATCAATTGGTGCAATGTGCTTGTCTTGTCATAGGGAAGTGAAGATAAGCTTCTGAAGTGAAAATATCCACTTTTTAAAAAACTTTCTTTTTTTTTAGTTCTGTGTGTCAAAAATGTTCATTCTGTGAGTAACAGTGTGAAAGTGACAAACATGAGTGAATTGTTAGATATGACTGAATTGGAGTAAATTTGCTGCTATCTCCGCCAGGAAGCGAGCTAGAGCGCTGTAACTGTGGCTATACGCACTTTCATGAAAACACGCTTCTTTGAGGTTTTAAGCTCAGAACGTGAATCTGTGCATGTTTCTGGCCTGGGAACTGCTTCAGATCACTGTGGAATGCATATATGGTATCGAATGGTCCTTTGTGCATGTATTGCCATTGGGAAGTGAATATAAGCTTCTGAAGTGAATATATCCACTTTTAAAAAAACTTTCTTTTTTTTTTAGTTCTGTGTGTCAATAATGTTCATTCTGTGAGAAACAGTGGAAAAGTAACAGTCATGAGTGAATTGTCACGATATGACTGAATTGGAGTAAATTTGATGCCATCTCCGCCAGGAAGCGAGCTAGAGCGCTGAAACTGTGGCTATACGCACTTTCATGAAAACACGCTTCTTTGAGGTTTTAAGCTCGGAACGTGAATCTGTGCATGTTTCTGGCCTGGGAACTGCTTCAGATCACTGTGGAATGCATATATAGTATCAATTGGTGCAATGTGCTTGTCTTGTCATAGGGAAGTGAATATAAGCTTCTGAAGTGGAAATATCCACTTTTTAAAAAACTTTCTTTTTTTTTAGTTCTGTGTGTCAAAAATGTTCATTCTGTGAGTAACAGTGTGAAAGTGACAAACATGAGTGAATTGTCACGATATGACTGAATTGGAGTAAATTTGCTGCTATCTCCGCCAGGAAGCGAGCTGGAGCGCTGAAACTGTGGCTATACGCACTTTCATGAAAACACGCTTCTTTGAGGTTTTAAGCTCAGAACGTGAATCTGTGCATGTTTCTGGCCTGGGAACTGCTTCAGATCACTGTGGAATGCATATATAGTATCAATTGGTGCAATGTGCTTGTCTTGTCATAGGGAAGTGAATATAAGCTTCTGAAGTGAAAATATCCACCTTTTAAAAAACTTTCTTTTTTTTTAGTTCTGTGTGTCAAAAATGTTCATTCTGTGAGTAACAGTGTGTAAAGTGACAAACATGAGTGAATTGTTAGATATGACTGAATTGGAGTAAATTTGCTGCTATCTCCGCCAGGAAGCGAGCTAGAGCGCTGTAACTGTGGCTATACGCACTTTCATGAAAACACGCTTCTTTGAGGTTTTAAGCTCAGAACGTAAATCTGTGCATGTTTCTGGCCTGGGAACTGCTTCAGATCACTGTGGAAAGCATATATGGTATCGAATGGTCCTTTGTGCATGTATTGCCATTGGGAAGTGAATATAGGCTTCTGAAGTGAATATATCCACTTTTTAAAAAACTTTCTTTTTTTTTAGTTCTGTGTCAAAAAAGTTCATTCTGTGAGTAACAGTGGAAAAGTAACAGTCATGAGTGAATTGTCACGATATGAGTGAATTGGAGTAAATTTGCTGCTATCTCCGCCAGGAAGCGAGCTAGAGCCCTGAAACTGTGGCTATACGCACTTTCATGAAAACACACTTCTTTGAGGTTTTAATCTCGGAACGTGAATCTGTGCATGCTTCTGGCCTGGGAACTGCTTCAGATCACTGTGGAATGCATATATGGTATCAATTGGTGCAATGTGCTTGTCTTGTCATAGGGAAGTGAATATAAGCTTCTGAAGTGAAAATATCCACTTTTTAAAAAACTTTCTTTTTTTTTTAGTTCTGTGTGTCAAAAATGTTCATTCTGTGAGTAACAGTGGAAAAAAAACAGGTATGAGTGAATTGTCACGATATGACTGATTTGGAGTAAATTTGATGCTATCTCCGCCAGGAAGCGAGCTAGAGCGCTGAAACTGTGGCTATACGCACTTTCATGAAAACACACTTCTTTGAGGTTTTAATCTCGGAACGTGAATCTGTGCATGCTTCTGGCCTGGGAACTGCTTCAGATCACTGTGGAATGCATATATGGTATCAATTGGTGCAATGTGCTTGTCTTGTCATAGGGAAGTGAATATAAGCTTCTGCAGTGAATATATCCACTTTTTAAAAAACTTTCTTTTTTTTTAGTTCTGTGTCAAAAATGTTCATTCTGTGAGTAACAGTGGAAAAGTAACAGTCATGAGTGAATTGTCACGATATGACTGATTTGGAGAAAATTTGCTGCTATCTCCGCCAGGAAGCGAGCTAGAGCCCTGAAACTGTGGCTATACGCACTTTCATGAAAACACACTTCTTTGAGGTTTTAATCTCGGAACGTGAATCTGTGCATGCTTCTGGCCTGGGAACTGCTTCAGATCACTGTGGAATGCATATATGGTATCAATTGGTGCAATGTGCTTGTCTTGTCATAGGGAAGTGAATATAAGCTTCTGAAGTGAAAATATCCACTTTTTAAAAAACTTTCTTTTTTTTTTAGTTCTGTGTGTCAAAAATGTTCATTCTGTGAGTAACAGTGGAAAAAAAACAGGCATGAGTGAATTGTCACGATATGACTGATTTGGAGTAAATTTGATGCTATCTCCGCCAGGAAGCGAGCTAGAGCGCTGTAACTGTGGCTATACGCACCTTCATGAAAACACGCTTCTTTGAGGTTTTAAGCTCAGAACGTGAATCTGTGCATGTTTCTGGCCTGGGAACTGCTTCAGATCACTGTGGAAAGCATATATTGTATCGAATGGTCCTTTGTGCATGTATTGCCATTGGGAAGTGAATATAAGCTTCTGAAGTGAATATATCCACTTTTTAAAAAACTTTCTATTTTTTTAATTCTGTGTGTCAATAATGTTCATTCTGTGAGTAACAGAGGAAAAGTAACAGCCATGAGTGAATTGTCACGATATGACTGAATTGGAGTAAAGTTGCTGCTATCTCCGCCAGGAAGCGAGCTAGAGCGCTGAAACTGTGGCTATATGCACTTTCATGAAAACGCGCTTCTTTGAGGTTTTAAGCTCGGAACGTTAATCTGTGCACGTTTCTGGCCTGGGAACTGCTTCAGATCACTGTGGAATGCATATATAGTATCAATTGGTGCAATGTGCTTGTCCTGTCATAGGGAAGTGAATATAAGCTTCTGAAGTGAAAATATCCACTTTTTAAAAAACTTTCTTTTTTTTTAGTACTGTGTGTCAAAAATGTTCATTCTGTGAGTAACAGTGTGAAAGTGACAAACATGAGTGAATTGTCACGATATGACTGAATTGGAGTAAATTTGCTGCTATCTCCGCCAGGAAGCGAGCTAGAGCGCTGAAACTGTGGCTATACGCACTTTTATTAAAACACGCTTCTTTGAAGTTTTAAGCTCGGAACGTGAATCTGTGCATGTTTCTGCCCTGGGAACTGCTTCAGATCACTGTGGAATGCATATATAGTATCAATTGGTGCAATGTGCTTGTCTTGTCATAGGGAAGTGAATATAAGCTTCTGAAGTGAAAATATCCACTTTTTAAAAAACTTTCTTTTTTTTTTAGTTCTGTGTGTCAAAAATGTTCATTCTGTGAGTAACAGTGTGAAAGTGACAAACATGAGTGAATTGTCACGATATGACTGAATTGGAGTAAATTTGCTGCTATCTCCGCCAGGAAGCGAGCTAGAGCGCTGTAACTGTGGCTATACGCACTTTCATGAAAACACGCTTCTTTGAGGTTTTAAGCTCAGAACGTGAATCTGTGCATGTTTCTGGCCTGGGAACTGCTTCAGATCACTGTGGTATGCATATATAGTATCAATTGGTGCAATGTGCTTGTCTTGTCATAGAGAAGTCAATATAAGCTTCTGAAGTGAAAATATCCACTTTTTAAAAAACTTTCTTTTTTTTTAGTTCTGTGTGTCAAAAATGTTCATTCTGTGAGTAACAGTGGAAAAAAAACAGGCATGAGTGAATTGTCACGATATGACTGATTTGGAGTAAATTTGATGCTATCTTCGCCAGGAAGCGAGCTAGAGCGCTGTAACTGTGGCGATACGCACCTTCATGAAAACACGCTTCTTTGAGGTTTTAAGCTCAGAACGTGAATCTGTGCATTTTTCTGGCCTGAAAACTGCTTCAGATCACTGTGGAAAGCATATATGGTATCGAATGGTCCATTGTGCATGTATTGCCATTGGGAAGTGAATATAAGCTTCTGAAGTGAATATATCCACTTTTTAATTCTGTGTGTCAATATTGTTCATTCTGTGAGTAACAGTGGAAAAGTAACAGCCATGAGTGAATTGTCACGATATGACTGAATTGGAGTAAAGTTGCTGCTATTTCCGCCAGGAAGCGAGCTAGAGCGCTGAAACTGTGGCAATACGCACTTTCATGAAAACGCGCTTCTTTGAGGTTTTAAGCTCGGAACGTGAATCTGTGCATGTTTCTGGCTTGGGAACTGCTTCAGATCACTGTGGAAAGCATATATGGTATCAATTGGTGCAATGTGCTTGTCTTGTCATAGGGAAGTGAATATAAGCTTGTGAAGTGAATATATCCACTTTTTAAAAAACTTTCTTTATTTTTTAGTTCTGTGTGTCAAAAAAGTTCATTCTGTGAGTAACAGTGTGAAAGTGACAAACATGAGTGAATTGTCACGATATGACTGAATTGGAGTAAATTTGCTGCTATCTCCGCCAGGAAGCGAGCTAGAGCGCTGAAACTATGATTATACGCACTTTCATGAAAACACGCTTCTTTGAGGTTTTAAGCTCAGAACATGAATCTGTGCATGTTTCTGGCCTGGGAACTGCTTCAGATCACTGTGGAATTCATATATAGTATCAATTGGTGCAATGTGCTTGTCTTGTCATAGGGAAGTGAATATAAGCTTCTGAAGTGAATGTATCCACCTTTTAAAAAACTTTCTTTTTTTTTAGTTCTGTGTGTCAAAAATGTTCATTCTGTGAGTAACAGTGTGAAAGTGACAAACATGAGTGAATTGTTAGATATGACTGAATTGGAGTAAATTTGCTGCTATCTCCGCCAGGAAGCGAGCTAGAGCGCTGTAACTGTGGCTATACGCACTTTCATGAAAACACGCTTCTTTGAGGTTTTAAGCTCAGAACGTGAATCTGTGCATGTTTCTGGCCTGGGAACTGCTTCAGATCACTGTGGAATGCATATATGGTATCGAATGGTCCTTTGTGCATGTATTGCCATTGGGAAGTGAATATAAGCTTCTGAAGTGAATATATCCACTTTTAAAAAAACTTTCTTTTTTTTTTAGTTCTGTGTGTCAATAATGTTCATTCTGTGAGAAACAGTGGAAAAGTAACAGTCATGAGTGAATTGTCACGATATGACTGAATTGGAGTAAATTTGATGCCATCTCCGCCAGGAAGCGAGCTAGAGCGCTGAAACTGTGGCTATACGCACTTTCATGAAAACACGCTTCTTTGAGGTTTTAAGCTCGGAACGTGAATCTGTGCATGTTTCTGGCCTGGGAACTGCTTCAGATCACTGTGGAATGCATATATAGTATCAATTGGTGCAATGTGCTTGTCTTGTCATAGGGAAGTGAATATAAGCTTCTGAAGTGGAAATATCCACTTTTTAAAAAACTTTCTTTTTTTTTAGTTCTGTGTGTCAAAAATGTTCATTCTGTGAGTAACAGTGTGAAAGTGACAAACATGAGTGAATTGTCACGATATGACTGAATTGGAGTAAATTTGCTGCTATCTCCGCCAGGAAGCGAGCTGGAGCGCTGAAACTGTGGCTATACGCACTTTCATGAAAACACGCTTCTTTGAGGTTTTAAGCTCAGAACGTGAATCTGTGCATGTTTCTGGCCTGGGAACTGCTTCAGATCACTGTGGAATGCATATATAGTATCAATTGGTGCAATGTGCTTGTCTTGTCATAGGGAAGTGAATATAAGCTTCTGAAGTGAAAATATCCACCTTTTAAAAAACTTTCTTTTTTTTTAGTTCTGTGTGTCAAAAATGTTCATTCTGTGAGTAACAGTGTGTAAAGTGACAAACATGAGTGAATTGTTAGATATGACTGAATTGGAGTAAATTTGCTGCTATCTCCGCCAGGAAGCGAGCTAGAGCGCTGTAACTGTGGCTATACGCACTTTCATGAAAACACGCTTCTTTGAGGTTTTAAGCTCAGAACGTAAATCTGTGCATGTTTCTGGCCTGGGAACTGCTTCAGATCACTGTGGAAAGCATATATGGTATCGAATGGTCCTTTGTGCATGTATTGCCATTGGGAAGTGAATATAGGCTTCTGAAGTGAATATATCCACTTTTTAAAAAACTTTCTTTTTTTTTAGTTCTGTGTCAAAAAAGTTCATTCTGTGAGTAACAGTGGAAAAGTAACAGTCATGAGTGAATTGTCACGATATGAGTGAATTGGAGTAAATTTGCTGCTATCTCCGCCAGGAAGCGAGCTAGAGCCCTGAAACTGTGGCTATACGCACTTTCATGAAAACACACTTCTTTGAGGTTTTAATCTCGGAACGTGAATCTGTGCAGGCTTCTGGCCTGGGAACTGCTTCAGATCACTGTGGAATGCATATATGGTATCAATTGGTGCAATGTGCTTGTCTTGTCATAGGGAAGTGAATATAAGCTTCTGAAGTGAAAATATCCACTTTTTAAAAAACTTTCTTTTTTTTTTAGTTCTGTGTGTCAAAAATGTTCATTCTGTGAGTAACAGTGGAAAAAAAACAGGTATGAGTGAATTGTCACGATATGACTGATTTGGAGTAAATTTGATGCTATCTCCGCCAGGAAGCGAGCTAGAGCGCTGAAACTGTGGCTATACGCACTTTCATGAAAACACACTTCTTTGAGGTTTTAATCTCGGAACGTGAATCTGTGCATGCTTCTGGCCTGGGAACTGCTTCAGATCACTGTGGAATGCATATATGGTATCAATTGGTGCAATGTGCTTGTCTTGTCATAGGGAAGTGAATATAAGCTTCTGCAGTGAATATATCCACTTTTTAAAAAACTTTCTTTTTTTTTAGTTCTGTGTCAAAAATGTTCATTCTGTGAGTAACAGTGGAAAAGTAACAGTCATGAGTGAATTGTCACGATATGACTGATTTGGAGTAAATTTGCTGCTATCTCCGCCAGGAAGCGAGCTAGAGCGCTGTAACTGTGGCTATACGCACCTTCATGAAAACACGCTTCTTTGAGGTTTTAAGCTCAGAACGTGAATCTGTGCATGTTTCTGGCCTGGGAACTGCTTCAGATCACTGTGGAAAGCATATATTGTATCGAATGGTCCTTTGTGCATGTATTGCCATTGGGAAGTGAATATAAGCTTCTGAAGTGAATATATCCACTTTTTAAAAAACTTTCTTTTTTTTTAATTCTGTGTGTCAATAATGTTCATTCTGTGAGTAACAGAGGAAAAGTAACAGCCATGAGTGAATTGTCACGATATGACTGAATTGGAGTAAAGTTGCTGCTATCTCCGCCAGGAAGCGAGCTAGAGCGCTGAAACTGTGGCTATATGCACTTTCATGAAAACGCGCTTCTTTGAGGTTTTAAGCTCGGAACGTTAATCTGTGCACGTTTCTGGCCTGGGAACTGCTTCAGATCACTGTGGAATGCATATATAGTATCAATTGGTGCAATGTGCTTGTCCTGTCATAGGGAAGTGAATATAAGCTTCTGAAGTGAAAATATCCACTTTTTAAAAAACTTTCTTTTTTTTTAGTACTGTGTGTCAAAAATGTTCATTCTGTGAGTAACAGTGTGAAAGTGACAAACATGAGTGAATTGTCACGATATGACTGATTTGGAGTAAATTTGATGCTATCTCCGCCAGGAAGCGAGCTAGAGCGCTGAAACTGTGGCTATACGCACTTTTATGAAAACACGCTTCTTTGAAGTTTTAAGCTCGGAACGTGAATCTGTGCATGTTTCTGCCCTGGGAACTGCTTCAGATCACTGTCGAATGCATATATAGTATCAATTGGTGCAATGTGCTTGTCTTGTCATAGGGAAGTGAATATAAGCTTCTGAAGTGAAAATATCCACTTTTTAAAAAACTTTCTTTTTTTTTAGTTCTGTGTGTCAAAAATGTTCATTCTGTGAGTAACAGTGTGAAAGTGACAAACATGAGTGAATTGTCACGATATGACTGAATTGGAGTAAATTTGCTGCTATCTCCGCCAGGAAGCGAGCTAGAGCGCTGTAACTGTGGCTATACGCACTTTCATGAAAACACGCTTCTTTGAGGTTTTAAGCTCAGAACGTGAATCTGTGCATGTTTCTGGCCTGGGAACTGCTTCAGATCACTGTGGTATGCATATATAGTATCAATTGGTGCAATGTGCTTGTCTTGTCATAGGGAAGTGAATATAAGCTTCTGAAGTGAAAATATCCACTTTTTAAAAAACTTTCTTTTTTTTTAGTTCTGTGTGTCAAAAATGTTCATTCTGTGAGTAACAGTGGAAAAAAAACAGGCATGAGTGAATTGTCACGATATGACTGATTTGGAGTAAATTTGATGCTATCTTCGCCAGGAAGCGAGCTAGAGCGCTGTAACTGTGGCTATACGCACCTTCATGAAAACACGCTTCTTTGAGGTTTTAAGCTCAGAACGTGAATCTGTGCATCTTTCTGGCCTGGGAACTGCTTCAGATCACTGTGGAAAGCATATATGGTATCGAATGGTCCTTTGTGCATGTATTGCCATTGGGAAGTGAATATAAGCTTCTGAAGTGAATATATCCACTTTTTAATTCTGTGTGTCAATAATGTTCATTCTGTGAGTAACAGTGGAAAAGTAACAGCCATGAGTGAATTGTCACGATATGACTGAATTGGAGTAAAGTTGCTGCTATTTCCGCCAGGAAGCGAGCTAGAGCGCTGAAACTGTGGCAATACGCACTTTCATGAAAACGCGCTTCTTTGAGGTTTTAAGCTCGGAACGTGAATCTGTGCACGTTTCTGGCCTGGGAACTGCTTCAGATCACTGTGGAATGCATATATAGTATCAATTGGTGCAATGTGCTTGTCTTGTCATAGGGAAGTGAATATCAGCTTCTGAAGTGAAAATATCCACTTTTTAAAAAACTTTCTTTTTTTTTAGTTCTGTGTGTCAAAAATGTTCATTCTGTGAGTAACAGTGTGAAAGTGACAAACATGAGTGAATTGTCACGATATGACTGAATTGGAGTAAATTTGCTGCTATCTCCGCCAGGAAGCGAGCTAGAGCGCTGTAACTGTGGCTATACGCACTTTCATGAAAACACGCTTCTTTGAGGTTTTAAGCTCAGAACGTGAATCTGTGCATGTTTCTGGCCTGGGAACTGCTTCAGATCACTGTGGAATGCATATATAGTATCAATCGGTGCAATGTGCTTGTCTTGTCATAGGGAAGTGAATATAAGCTTCTGAAGTGAAAATATCCACTTTTTAAAAAACTTTCTTTTTTTTAGTTCTGTGTGTCAAAAATGTTCATTCTGTGAGTAACAGTGTGAAAGTGACAAACATGAGTGAATTGTCACGATATGACTGAATTGGAGTAAATTTGCTGCTATCTCCGCCAGGAAGCGAGCTAGAGCGCTGTAACTGTGGCTATACGCACTTTCATGAAAACACGCTTCTTTGAGGTTTTAAGCTCAGAACGTGAATCTGTGCATGTTTCTGGCCTGGGAACTGCTTCAGATCACTGTGGAAAGCATAAATGGTATCGAATGGTCCTTTGTGCATGTATTGCCATTGGGAAGTGAATATAAGCTTCTGAAGTGAATATATCCACTTTTTAAAAAACTTTCTTTTTTTTATGTTCTGTGTGTCAATAATGTTCATTCTGTGAGTAACAGTGGAAAAGTAACAGTCATGAGTGAATTGTCACGATATGACTGAATTGGAGTAAATTTGCTGCTATCTCCGCCAGGAAGCGAGCTAGAGCGCTGAAACTGTGGCTATACGCACTTTAATGAAAACACGCTTCTTTGAGGTTTTAAGCTCGGAACGTGAATCTGTGCATGTTTCTGGCCTGGGAACTGCTTCAGATCACTGTGGAATGCATATATAGTATCAATTGGTGCAATGTGCTTGTCTTGTCATAGGGAAGTGAATATAAGCTTCTGAAGTGAAAATATCCACTTTTTAAAAAACTTTCTTTTTTTTTAGTTCTGTGTGTCAAAAATGTTCATTCTGTGAGTAACAGTGTGAAAGTGACAAACATGAGTGAATTGTCACGATATGACTGAATTGGAGTAAATTTGCTGCTATCTCCGCCAGGAAGCGAGCTAGAGCGCTGTAACTGTGGCTATACGCACTTTCATGAAAACACGCTTCTTTGAGGTTTTAAGCTCAGAACGTGAATCTGTGCATGTTTCTGGCCTGGGAACTGCTTCAGATCACTGTGGAAAGCATATATGGTATCGAATGGTCCTTTGTGCATGTATTGCCATTGGGAAGTGAATATAAGCTTCTGAAGTGAATATATCCACTTTTATAAAAACTTTCTTTTTTTTTTAGTTCTCTGTGTCAATAATGTTCATTCTGTGAGTAACAGTGTGAAAGTGACAAACATGAGTGAATTGTCACGATATGACTGAATTGGAGTAAATTTGCTGCTATCTCTGCCAGGAAGCGAGCTAGAGCGCTGTAACTGTGGCTATACGCACTTTCATGAAAACACGCTTCTTTGAGGTTTTAAGCTCAGAACGTGAATCTGTGCATGTTTCTGGCCTGGGAACTGCTTCAGATCACTGTGGAAAGCATATATGGTATCGAATGGTCCTTTGTGCATGTATTGCCATTGGGAAGTGAATATAAGCTTCTGAAGTGAATATATCCACTTTTTAAAAAACTTTCTTTTTTTTTAGTTCTGTGTGTCAATAATGTTCATTCTGTGAGTAACAGTGGAAAAGTAACAGTCATGAGTGAATTGTCACGATATGACTGAATTGGAGTAAATTTGCTGCTATCTCCGCCAGGAAGCGAGCGAGAGCGCTGTAACTGTGGCTATACGCACTTTCATGAAAACACGCTTCTTTGAGGTTTTAAGCTCGGAACGTGATTCTGTGCATGTTTCTGGCCTGGGAACTGCTTCAGATCACTGTGGAATGCATATATAGTATCAATCGGTGCAATGTGCTTGTCTTGTCATAGGGAAGTGAATATAAGCTTCTGAAGTGAAAATATCCACTTTTTAAAAAACTTTCTTTTTTTTTAGTTCTGTGTGTCAAAAATGTTCATTCTGTGAGTAACAGTGTGAAAGTGACAAACATGAGTGAATTGTCACGATATGACTGAATTGGAGTAAATTTGCTGCTATCTCCGCCAGGAAGCGAGCTAGAGCGCTGTAACTGTGGCTATACGCACTTTCATGAAAACACGCTTCTTTGAGGTTTTAAGCTCAGAACATGAATCTGTGCATGTTTCTGGCCTGGGAACTGCTTCAGATCACTGTGGAAAGCATATATGGTATCGAATGGTCCTTTGTGCATGTATTGCCATTGGGAAGTGAATATAAGCTTCTGAAGTGAATATATCCACTTTTTAAAAAACTTTCTTTTTTTTTAGTTCTGTGTGTCAATAATGTTCATTCTGTGAGTAACAGTGGAAAAGTAACAGTCATGAGTGAATTGTCACGATATGACTGAATTGGAGTAAATTTGCTGCTATCTCCGCCAGGAAGCGAGCTGGAGCGCTGAAACTGTGGCTATACGCACTTTCATGAAAACACGCTTCTTTGAGGTTTTAAGCTCGGAACGTGAATCTGTGCATGTTTCTGGCCTGGGAACTGCTTCAGATCACTGTGGAATGCATATACAGTATCAATCGGTGCAATGTGCTTGTCTTGTCATAGGGAAGTGAATATAAGCTTCTGAAGTGAAAATATCCACTTTTTAAAAAACTTTCTTTTTTTTAGTTCTGTGTGTCAAAAATGTTCATTCTGTGAGTAACAGTGTGAAAGTGACAAACATGAGTGAATTGTCACGATATGACTGAATTCGAGTAAATTTGCTGCTATCTCCGCCAGGAAGCGAGCTAGAGCGCTGTAACTGTGGCTATACGCACTTTCATGAAAACACGCTTCTTTGAGGTTTTAAGCTCAGAACGTGAATCTGTGCATGTTTCTGGCCTGGGAACTGCTTCAGATCACTGTGGAAAGCATATATGGTATCGAATGGTCCTTTGTGCATGTATTGCCATTGGGAAGTGAATATAAGCTTCTGAAGTGAATATATCCACTTTTTAAAAAACTTTCTTTTTTTTTAGTTCTGTGTGTCAATAATGTTCATTCTGTGAGTAACAGTGGAAAAGTAACAGTCATGAGTGAATTGTCACGATATGACTGAATTGGAGTAAATTTGCTGCTATATCCGCCAGGAAGCGAGCTAGAGCGCTGTAACTGTGGCTATACGCACTTTCATGAAAACACGCTTCTTTGAGGTTTTCAGCTCAGAAAGTGAATCTGTGCATGTTTCTGGCCTGGGAACTGCTTCAGATCACTGTGGAAAGCATATATGGTATCGAATGGTCCTTTGTGCATGTATTGCCATTGGGAAGTGAATATCAGCTTCTGAAGTGAATATATCCACTTTTTAAAAAACTTTCTTTTTTTTTTAGTTCTGTGTGTCAATAATGTTCATTCTGTGAGTAACAGTGGAAAAGTAACAGTCATGAGTGAATTGTCACGATATGACTGAATTGGAGTAAATTTGCTGCTATCTCCGCCAGGAAGCGAGCTAGAGCGCTGTAACTGTGGCTATACGCACTTTCATGAAAACACGCTTCTTTGAGGTTTTAAGCTCAGAACGTGAATCTGTGCATGTTTCTGGCCTGGGAACTGCTTCAGATCACTGTGGAAAGCATATATGGTATCGAATGGTCCTTTGTGCATGTATTGCCATTGGGAAGTGAATATAAGCTTCTGAAGTGAATATATCCACTTTTAAAAAAACTTTCTTTTTTTTTTAGTTCTCTGTGTCAATAATGTTCATTCTGTGAGTAACAGTGGAAAAGTAACAGTCATGAGTGAATTGTCACGATATGACTGAATTGGAGTAAATTTGCTGCTATCTCCGCCAGGAAGCGAGCTAGAGCGCTGAAACTGTGGCTATACGCACTTTCATGAAAACACGCTTCTTTGACGTTTTAAGCTCGGAACGTGAATCTGTGCATGTTTCTGGCCTGGGAACTGCTTCAGATCACTGTGGAATGCATATATAGTATCAATTGGTGCAATGTGCTTCATTTGTCATAGGGAAGTGAATATAAGCTTCTGAAGTGAAAATATCCACTTTTTAAAAAACTTTCTTTTTTTTTTAGTTCTGTGTGTCAAAAATGTTCATTCTGTGAGTAACAGTGTGTAAGTGACAAACATGAGTGAATTGTCACGATATGACTGAATTGGAGTAAATTTGCTGCTATCTCCGCCAGGAAGCGAGCTAGAGCGCTGTAACTGTGGCTATACGCACTTTCATGAAAACACGCTTCTTTGAGGTTTTAAGCTCAGAACGTGAATCTGTGCATGTTTCTGGCCTGGGAACTGCTTCAGATCACTGTGGAAGGCATAAATGGTATCGAATGGTCCTTTGTGCATGTATTGCCATTGGGAAGTGAATATAAGCTTCTGAAGTGAATATATCCACTTTTTAAAAAACTTTCTTTTTTTATGTTCTGTGTGTCAATAATGTTCATTCTGTGAGTAACAGTGGAAAAGTAACAGTCATGAGTGAATTGTCACGATATGACTGAATTGGAGTAAATTTGCTGCTATCTCCGCCAGGAAGCGAGCTAGAGCGCTGAAACTGTGGCTATACGCACTTTCATGAAAACACGCTTCTTTGAGGTTTTAAGCTCGGAACGTGAATCTGTGCATGTTTCTGGCCTGGGAACTGCTTCAGATCACTGTGGAATGCATATATAGTATCAATTGGTGCAATGTGCTTGTCTTGTCATAGGGAAGTGAATATAAGCTTCTGAAGTGAAAATATCCACTTTTTAAAAAACTTTCTTTTTTTTTAGTTCTGTGTGTCAAAAATGTTCATTCTGTGAGTAACAGTGTGAAAGTGACAAACATGAGTGAATTGTCACGATATGACTGAATTGGAGTAAATTTGCTGCTATCTCCGCCAGGAAGCGAGCTAGAGCGCTGTAACTGTGGCTATACGCACTTTCATGAAAACACGCTTCTTTGAGGTTTTAAGCTCAGAACGTGAATCTGTGCATGTTTCTGGCCTGGGAACTGCTTCAGATCACTGTGGAAAGCATATATGGTATCGAATGGTCCTTTGTGCATGTATTGCCATTGGGAAGTGAATATAAGCTTCTGAAGTGAATATATCCACTTTTAAAAAAAACTTTCTTTTTTTTTTAGTTCTCTGTGTCAATAATGTTCATTCTGTGAGTAACAGTGTGAAAGTGACAAACATGAGTGAATTGTCACGATATGACTGAATTGGAGTAAATTTGCTGCTATCTCTGCCAGGAAGCGAGCTAGAGCGCTGTAACTGTGGCAAGACGCACTTTCATGAAAACACGCTTCTTTGAGGTTTTAAGCTCAGAACGTGAATCTGTGCATGTTTCTGGCCTGGGATCTGCTTCAGATCACTGTGGAAAGCATAAATGGTATCGAATGGTCCTTTGTGCATGTATTGCCATTGGGAAGTGAATATAAGCTTCTGAAGTGAATATATCCACTTTTTAAAAAACTTTCTTTTTTTTTAGTTCTGTGTGTCAATAATGTTCATTCTGTGAGTAACAGTGGAAAAGTAACAGTCATGAGTGAATTGTCACGATATGACTGAATTGGAGTAAATTTGCTGCTATCTCCGCCAGGAAGCGAGCTGGAGCGCTGAAACTGTGGCTATACGCACTTTCATGAAAACACGCTTCTTTGAGGTTTTAAGCTCGGAACGTGAATCTGTGCATGTTTCTGGCCTGGGAACTGCTTCAGATCACTGTGGAATGCATATACAGTATCAATCGGTGCAATGTGCTTGTCTTGTCATAGGGAAGTGAATATAAGCTTCTGAAGTGAAAATATCCACTTTTTAAAAAACTTTCTTTTTTTTAGTTCTGTGTGTCAAAAATGTTCATTCTGTGAGTAACAGTGTGAAAGTGACAAACATGAGTGAATTGTCACGATATGACTGAATTCGAGTAAATTTGCTGCTATCTCCGCCAGGAAGCGAGCTAGAGCGCTGTAACTGTGGCTATACGCACTTTCATGAAAACACGCTTCTTTGAGGTTTTAAGCTCAGAACGTGAATCTGTGCATGTTTCTGGCCTGGGAACTGCTTCAGATCACTGTGGAAAGCATATATGGTATCGAATGGTCCTTTGTGCATGTATTGCCATTGGGAAGTGAATATAAGCTTCTGAAGTGAATATATCCACTTTTTAAAAAACTTTCTTTTTTTTTAGTTCTGTGTGTCAATAATGTTCATTCTGTGAGTAACAGTGGAAAAGTAACAGTCATGAGTGAATTGTCACGATATGACTGAATTGGAGTAAATTTGCTGCTATATCCGCCAGGAAGCGAGCTAGAGCGCTGTAACTGTGGCTATACGCACTTTCATGAAAACACGCTTCTTTGAGGTTTTCAGCTCAGAAAGTGAATCTGTGCATGTTTCTGGCCTGGGAACTGCTTCAGATCACTGTGGAAAGCATATATGGTATCGAATGGTCCTTTGTGCATGTATTGCCATTGGGAAGTGAATATCAGCTTCTGAAGTGAATATATCCACTTTTTAAAAAACTTTCTTTTTTTTTTAGTTCTGTGTGTCAATAATGTTCATTCTGTGAGTAACAGTGGAAAAGTAACAGTCATGAGTGAATTGTCACGATATGACTGAATTGGAGTAAATTTGCTGCTATCTCCGCCAGGAAGCGAGCTAGAGCGCTGTAACTGTGGCTATACGCACTTTCATGAAAACACGCTTCTTTGAGGTTTTAAGCTCAGAACGTGAATCTGTGCATGTTTCTGGCCTGGGAACTGCTTCAGATCACTGTGGAAAGCATATATGGTATCGAATGGTCCTTTGTGCATGTATTGCCATTGGGAAGTGAATATAAGCTTCTGAAGTGAATATATCCACTTTTAAAAAAACTTTCTTTTTTTTTTAGTTCTCTGTGTCAATAATGTTCATTCTGTGAGTAACAGTGGAAAAGTAACAGTCATGAGTGAATTGTCACGATATGACTGAATTGGAGTAAATTTGCTGCTATCTCCGCCAGGAAGCGAGCTAGAGCGCTGAAACTGTGGCTATACGCACTTTCATGAAAACACGCTTCTTTGAGGTTTTAAGCTCGGAACGTGAATCTGTGCATGTTTCTGGCCTGGGAACTGCTTCAGATCACTGTGGAATGCATATATAGTATCAATTGGTGCAATGTGCTTCATTTGTCATAGGGAAGTGAATATAAGCTTCTGAAGTGAAAATATCCACTTTTTAAAAAACTTTCTTTTTTTTTTAGTTCTGTGTGTCAAAAATGTTCATTCTGTGAGTAACAGTGTGTAAGTGACAAACATGAGTGAATTGTCACGATATGACTGAATTGGAGTAAATTTGCTGCTATCTCCGCCAGGAAGCGAGCTAAAGCGCTGTAACTGTGGCTATACGCACTTTCATGAAAACACGCTTCTTTGAGGTTTTAAGCTCAGAACGTGAATCTGTGCATGTTTCTGGCCTGGGATCTGCTTCAGATCACTGTGGAAAGCATAAATGGTATCGAATGGTCCTTTGTGCATGTATTGCCATTGGGAAGTGAATATAAGCTTCTGAAGTGAATATATCCACTTTTTAAAAAACTTTCTTTTTTTTATGTTCTGTGTGTCAATAATGTTCATTCTGTGAGTAACAGTGGAAAAGTAACAGTCATGAGTGAATTGTCACGATATGACTGAATTGGAGTAAATTTGCTGCTATCTCCGCCAGGAAGCGAGCTAGAGCGCTGAAACTGTGGCTATACGCACTTTCATGAAAACACGCTTCTTTGAGGTTTTAAGCTCGGAACGTGAATCTGTGCATGTTTCTGGCCTGGGAACTGCTTCAGATCACTGTGGAATGCATATATAGTATCAATTGGTGCAATGTGCTTGTCTTGTCATAGGGAAGTGAATATAAGCTTCTGAAGTGAAAATATCCACTTTTTAAAAAACTTTCTTTTTTTTTAGTTCTGTGTGTCAAAAATGTTCATTCTGTGAGTAACAGTGTGAAAGTGACAAACATGAGTGAATTGTCACGATATGACTGAATTGGAGTAAATTTGCTGCTATCTCCGCCAGGAAGCGAGCTAGAGCGCTGTAACTGTGGCTATACGCACTTTCATGAAAACACGCTTCTTTGAGGTTTTAAGCTCAGAACGTGAATCTGTGCATGTTTCTGGCCTGGGAACTGCTTCAGATCACTGTGGAAAGCATATATGGTATCGAATGGTCCTTTGTGCATGTATTGCCATTGGGAAGTGAATATAAGCTTCTGAAGTGAATATATCCACTTTTAAAAAAAACTTTCTTTTTTTTTTAGTTCTCTGTGTCAATAATGTTCATTCTGTGAGTAACAGTGTGAAAGTGACAAACATGAGTGAATTGTCACGATATGACTGAATTGGAGTAAATTTGCTGCTATCTCTGCCAGGAAGCGAGCTAGAGCGCTGTAACTGTGGCTAGACGCACTTTCATGAAAACACGCTTCTTTGAGGTTTTAAGCTCAGAACGTGAATCTGTGCATGTTTCTGGCCTGGGATCTGCTTCAGATCACTGTGGAAAGCATAAATGGTATCGAATGGTCCTTTGTGCATGTATTGCCATTGGGAAGTGAATATAAGCTTCTGAAGTGATTATATCCACTTTTTAAAAAACTTTCTTTTTTTTATGTTCTGTGTGTCAATAATGTTCATTCTGTGAGTAACAGTGGAAAAGTAACAGTCATGAGTGAATTGTCACGATATGACTGAATTGGAGTAAATTTGCTGCTATCTCCGCCAGGAAGCGAGCTAGAGCGCTAAAACTGTGGCTATACGCACTTTCATGAAAACACGCTTCTTTGAGGTTTTAAGCTCGGAACGTGAATCTGTGCATGTTTCTGGCCTGGGAACTGCTTCAGATCACTGTGGAATGCATATATAGTATCAATTGGTGCAATGTGCTTGTCTTGTCATAGGGAAGTGAATATAAGCTTCTGAAGTGAAAATATCCACTTTTTAAAAAACTTTCTTTTTTTTAGTTCTGTGTGTCAAAAATGTTCATTCTGTGAGTAACAGTGTGAAAGTGACAAACATGAGTGAATTGTCACGATATGACTGAATTGGAGTAAATTTGCTGCTATCTCCGCCAGGAAGCGAGCTAGAGCGCTGTAACTGTGGCTATACGCACTTTCATGAAAACACGCTTCTTTGAGGTTTTAAGCTCAGAACGTGAATCTGTGCATGTTTCTGGCCTGGGAACTGCTTCAGATCACTGTGGAAAGCATATATGGTATCGAATGGTCCTTTGTGCATGTATTGCCATTGGGAAGTGAATATAAGCTTCTGAAGTGAATATATCCACTTTTAAAAAAAACTTTCTTTTTTTTTTAGTTCTCTGTGTCAATAATGTTCATTCTGTGAGTAACAGTGTGAAAGTGACAAACATGAGTGAATTGTCACGATATGACTGAATTGGAGTAAATTTGCTGCTATCTCTGCCAGGAAGCGAGCTAGAGCGCTGTAACTGTGGCTATACGCACTTTCATGAAAACACGCTTCTTTGAGGTTTTAAGCTCAGAACGTGAATCTGTGCATGTTTCTGGCCTGGGAACTGCTTCAGATCACTGTGGAAAGCATATATGGTATCGAATGGTCCTTTGTGCATGTATTGCCATTGGGAAGTGAATATAAGCTTCTGAAGTGAATATATCCACTTTTTAAAAAACTTTCTTTTTTTTTAGTTCTGTGTGTCAATAATGTTCATTCTGTGAGTAACAGTGGAAAAGTAACAGTCATGAGTGAATTGTCACGATATGACTGAATTGGAGTAAATTTGCTGCTATCTCCGCCAGGAAGCGAGCGAGAGCGCTGTAACTGTGGCTATACGCACTTTCATGAAAACACGCTTCTTTGAGGTTTTAAGCTCGGAACGTGAATCTGTGCATGTTTCTGGCCTGGGAACTGCTTCAGATCACTGTGGAATGCATATATAGTATCAATCGGTGCAATGTGCTTGTCTTGTCATAGGGAAGTGAATATAAGCTTCTGAAGTGAAAATATCCACTTTTTAAAAAACTTTCTTTTTTTTTAGTTCTGTGTGTCAAAAATGTTCATTCTGTGAGTAACAGTGTGAAAGTGACAAACATGAGTGAATTGTCACGATATGACTGAATTGGAGTAAATTTGCTGCTATCTCCGCCAGGAAGCGAGCTAGAGCGCTGTAACTGTGGCTATACGCACTTTCATGAAAACACGCTTCTTTGAGGTTTTAAGCTCAGAACATGAATCTGTGCATGTTTCTGGCCTGGGAACTGCTTCAGATCACTGTGGAAAGCATATATGGTATCGAATGGTCCTTTGTGCATGTATTGCCATTGGGAAGTGAATATAAGCTTCTGAAGTGAATATATCCACTTTTTAAAAAACTTTCTTTTTTTTTTAGTTCTGTGTGTCAATAATGTTCATTCTGTGAGTAACAGTGGAAAAGTAACAGTCATGAGTGAATTGTCACGATATGACTGAATTGGAGTAAATTTGCTGCTATCTCCGCCAGGAAGCGAGCTGGAGCGCTGAAACTGTGGCTATACGCACTTTCATGAAAACACGCTTCTTTGAGGTTTTAAGCTCGGAACGTGAATCTGTGCATGTTTCTGGCCTGGGAACTGCTTCAGATCACTGTGGAATGCATATACAGTATCAATCGGTGCAATGTGCTTGTCTTGTCATAGGGAAGTGAATATAAGCTTCTGAAGTGAAAATATCCACTTTTTAAAAAACTTTCTTTTTTTTTAGTTCTGTGTGTCAAAAATGTTCATTCTGTGAGTAACAGTGTGAAAGTGACAAACATGAGTGAATTGTCACGATATGACTGAATTCGAGTAAATTTGCTGCTATCTCCGCCAGGAAGCGAGCTAGAGCGCTGTAACTGTGGCTATACGCACTTTCATGAAAACACGCTTCTTTGAGGTTTTTAGCTCAGAACGTGAATCTGTGCATGTGTCTGGCCTGGGAACTGCTTCAGATCACTGTGGAAAGCATATATGGTATCGAATGGTCCTTTGTGCATGTATTGCCATTGGGAAGTGAATATAAGCTTCTGAAGTGAATATATCCACTTTTTAAAAAACTTTCTTTTTTTTTAGTTCTGTGTGTCAATAATGTTCATTCTGTGAGTAACAGTGGAAAAGTAACAGTCATGAGTGAATTGTCACGATATGACTGAATTGGAGTAAATTTGCTGCTATCTCCGCCAGGAAGCGAGCTAGAGCGCTGTAACTGTGGCTATACGCACTTTCATGTAAACACCCTTCTTTGAGGTTTTAAGCTCAGAAAGTGAATCTGTGCATGTTTCTGGCCTGGGAACTGCTTCAGATCACTGTGGAAAGCATATATGGTATCGAATGGTCCTTTGTGCATGTATTGCCATTGGGAAGTGAATATCAGCTTCTGAAGTGAATATATCCACTTTTTAAAAAACTTTCTTTTTTTTTTAGTTCTGTGTGTCAATAATGTTCATTCTGTGAGTAACAGTGGAAAAGTAACAGTCATGAGTGAATTGTCACGATATGACTGAATTGGAGTAAATTTGCTGCTATCTCCGCCAGGAAGCGAGCTAGAGCGCTGTAACTGTGGCTATACGCACGTTCATGAAAACACGCTTCTTTGAGGTTTTAAGCTCAGAACGTGAATCTGTGCATGTTTCTGGCCTGGGAACTGCTTCAGATCACTGTGGAAAGCATATATGGTATCGAATGTTCCTTTGTGCATGTATTGCCATTGGGAAGTGAATATAAGCTTCTGAAGTGAATATATCCACTTTTAAAAAAACTTTCTTTTTTTTTTAGTTCTCTGTGTCAATAATGTTCATTCTGTGAGTAACAGTGGAAAAGTAACAGTCATGAGTGAATTGTCACGATATGACTGAATTGGAGTAAATTTGCTGCTATCTCCGCCAGGAAGCGAGCTAGAGCGCTGTAACTGTGGCTATACGCACTTTCATGAAAACACGCTTCTTTGAGGTTTTAAGCTCGGAACGTGAATCTGTGCATGTTTCTGGCCTGGGAACTGCTTCAGATCACTGTGGAATGCATATATAGTATCAATTGGTGCAATGTGCTTCATTTGTCATAGGGAAGTGAATATAAGCTTCTGAAGTGAAAATATCCACTTTTTAAAAAACTTTCTTTTTTTTTTAGTTCTGTGTGTCAAAAATGTTCATTCTGTGAGTAACAGTGTGAAAGTGACAAACATGAGTGAATTGTCACGATATGACTGAATTGGAGTAAATTTGCTGCTATCTCCGCCAGGAAGCGAGCTAGAGCGCTGTAACTGTGGCTATACGCACTTTCATGAAAACACGCTTCTTTGAGGTTTTTAGCTCAGAACGTGAATCTGTGCATGTTTCTGGCCTGGGAACTGCTTCAGATCACTGTGGAAAGCATATATGGTATCGAATGGTCCTTTGTGCATGTATTGCCATTGGGAAGTGAATATAAGCTTCTGAAGTGAATATATCCACTTTTTAAAAAACTTTCTTTTTTTTTAGTTCTGTGTGTCAATAATGTTCATTCTGTGAGTAACAGTGGAAAAGTAACAGTCATGAGTGAATTGTCACGATATGACTGAATTGGAGTAAATTTGCTGCTATCTCCGCCAGGAAGCGAGCTAGAGCGCTGTAACTGTGGCTATACGCACTTTCATGAAAACACGCTTCTTTGAGGTTTTAAGCTCAGAACGTGAATCTGTGCATGTTTCTGGCCTGGGAACTGCTTCAGATCACTGTGGAAACCATATATGGTATCGAATGGTCCTTTGTGCATGTATTGCCATTGGGAAGTGAATATAAGCTTCTGAAGTGAATATATCCACTTTTTAAAAAACTTTCTTTTTTTTTAGTTCTGCGTGTCAATAATGTTCATTCTGTGAGTAACAGTGGAAAAGTAACAGTCATGAGTGAATTGTCACAATATGACTGAATTGGAGTAAATTTGCTGCTATCTCCGCCAGGAAGCGAGCTAGAGCGCTGTAACTGTGGCTATACGCACTTTCATGAAAACACGCTTCTTTGAGGTTTTAAGCTCAGAACGTGAATCTGTGCATGTTTCTGGCCTGGGAACTGCTTCAGATCACTGTGGAAAGCATATATGGTATCGAATGGTCCTTTGTGCATGTATTGCCATTGGGAAGTGAATATAAGCTTCTGAAGTGAATATATCCACTTTTTAAAAAACTTTCTTTTTTTTTAGTTCTGTGTGTCAATAGTGTTCATTCTGTGAGTAACAGTGGAAAAGTAACAGTCATGAGTGAATTGTCACGATATGACTGAATTGGAGTAAATTTGCTGCTATCTCCGCCAGGAAGCGAGCTAGAGCGCTGAAACTGTGACTATACGCACTTTCATGAAAACACGCTTCTTTGAGGTTTTAAGCTCGGAACGTGAATCTGTACATGTTTCTGGCCTGGGAACTGCTTCAGATCACTGTGGAATGCATATATAGTATCAATCGGTGCAATGTGCTTGTCTTGTCATAGGGAAGTGAATATAAGCTTCTGAAGTGATAATATCCACTTTTTAAAAAACTTTCTTTTTTTTTAGTTCTGTGTGTCAAAAATGTTCATTCTGTGAGTAACAGTGTGAAAGTGACAAACATGAGTGAATTGTCACGATATGACTGAATTCGAGTAAATTTGCTGCTATCTCCGCCAGGAAGCGAGCTAGAGCGCTGTAACTGTGGCTATACGCACTTTCATGAAAACACGCTTCTTTGAGGTTTTAAGCTCAGAACGTGAATCTGTGCATGTTTCTGGCCTGGGAACTGCTTCAGATCACTGTGGAAAGCATATATGGTATCGAATGGTCCTTTGTGCATGTATTGCCATTGGGAAGTGAATATAAGCTTCTGAAGTGAATATATCCACTTTTTAAAAAACTTTCTTTTTTTTTTAGTTCTGTGTGTCAATAATGTTCATTCTGTGAGAAACAGTGGAAAAGTAACAGTCATGAGTGAATTGTCACGATATGACTGAATTGGAGTAAATTTGCTGCTATCTCCGCCAGGAAGCGAGCTGGAGCGCTGAAACTGTGGCTATACGCACTTTCATGAAAACACGCTTCTTTGAGGTTTTAAGCTCGGAACGTGAATCTGTGCATGTTTCTGGCCTGGGAACTGCTTCAGATCACTGTGGAATGCATATATAGTATCAATCGGTGCAATGTGCTTGTCTTGTCATAGGGAAGTGAGTATAAGCTTCTTAAGTGAAAATATCCACTTTTTAAAAAACTTTCTTTTTTTTTAGTTCTGTGTGTCAAAAATGTTCATTCTGTGAGTAACAGTGTGAAAGTGACAAACATGAGTGAATTGTCACGATATGACTGAATTCGAGTAAATTTGCTGCTATCTCCGCCAGGAAGCGAGCTAGAGCGCTGTAACTGTGGCTATACGCACTTTCATGAAAACACGCTTCTTTGAGGTTTTAAGCTCAGAACGTGAATCTGTGCATGTTTCTGGCCTGGGAACTGCTTCAGATCACTGTGGAAAGCATATATGGTATCGAATGGTCCTTTGTGCATGTATTGCCATTGGGAAGTGAATATAAGCTTCTGAAGTGAATATATCCACTTTTTAAAAAACTTTCTTTTTTTTTAGTTCTGTGTGTCAATAATGTTCACTCGTGAGTAACAGTGGAAAAGTAACAGTCATGAGTGAATTGTCACGATATGACTGAATTGGAGTAAATTTGCTGCTATCTCCGCCAGGAAGCGAGCTAGAGCGCTGTAACTGTGGCTTACGCACTTTCATGAAAACACGCTTCTTTGAGGTTTTAAGCTCAGAACGTGAATCTGTGCATGTTTCTGGCCTGGGAACTGCTTCAGATCACTGTGGAAAGCATATATGGTATCGAATGGTCCTTTGTGCATGAATTGCCATTGGTAAGTGAATATAAGCTTCTGAAGTGAATATATCCACTTTTTAAAAAACTTTCTTTTTTTTTTAGTTCTGTGTGTCAATAATGTTCATTCTGTGAGTAACAGTGTGAAAGTGACAAACATGAGTGAATTGTCACGATATGACTGAATTCGAGTAAATTTGCTGCTATCTCCGCCAGGAAGCGAGCTAGAGCGCTGTAGCTGTGGCTATACGCACTTTCATGAAAACACGCTTCTTTGAGGTTTTAAGCTCAGAACGTGAATCTGTGCATGTTTCTGGCCTGGGAACTGCTTCAGATCACTGTGGAAAGCATATATGGTATCGAATGGTCCTTTGTGCATGTATTGCCATTGGGAAGTGAATATAAGCTTCTGAAGTGAATATATCCACTTTTTAAAAAAACTTTCTTTTTTTTTAGTTCTGTGTGTCAATAATGTTCATTCTGTGAGTTACAGTGGAAAAGTAACAGTCATGAGTGAATTGTCACGATATGACTGAATTGGAGTAAATTTGCTGCTATCTCCGCCAGGAAGCGAGCTAGAGCGCTGTAACTGTGGCTATACGCACTTTCATGAAAACACGCTTCTTTGAGGTTTTAAGCTCAGAACGTGAATCTGTGCATGTTTCTGGCCTGGGAACTGCTTCAGATCACTGTGGAAAGCATATATGGTATCGAATGGTCCTTTGTGCATGTATTGCCATTGGGAAGTGAATATAAGCTTCTGAAGTGAATATATCCACTTTTTAAAAAACTTTCTTTTTTTTTTAGTTCTGTGTGTCAATAATGTTCATTCTGTGAGTAACAGTGGAAAAGTAACAGTCATGAGTGAATTGTCACGATATGACTGAATTGGAGTAAATTTGCTGCTATCTCCGCCAGGTAGCGAGCTAGAGCGCTGTAACTGTGGCTATACGCACTTTCATGAAAACACGCTTCTTTGAGGTTTTAAGCTCAGAACGTGAATCTGTGCATGTTTCTGGCCTGGGAACTGCTTCAGATCACTGTGGAAAGCGTATATGGTATCGAATGGTCCTTTGTGCATGTATTGCCATTGGGAAGTGAATATAAGCTTCTGAAGTGAATATATCCACTTTTAAAAAAACTTTCTTTTTTTTTTAGTTCTCTGTGTCAATAATGTTCATTCTGTGAGTAACAGTGGAAAAGTAACAGTCATGAGTGAATTGTCACGATATGACTGAATTGGAGTAAATTTGCTGCTATCTCCGCCAGGAAGCGAGCTAGAGCGCTGAAACTGTGGCTATACGCACTTTCATGAAAACACGCTTCTTTGAGGTTTTAAGCTCGGAACGTGAATCTGTGCATGTTTCTGGCCTGGGAACTGCTTCAGATCACTGTGGAATGCATATATAGTATCAATCGGTGCAATGTGCTTGTCTTGTCATAGGGAAGTGAATATAAGCTTCTTAAGTGAAAATATCCACTTTTTAAAAAACTTTCTTTTTTTTTAGTTCTGTGTGTCAAAAATGTTCATTCTGTGAGTAACAGTGTGAAAGTGACAAACATTAGTGAATTGTCACGATATGACTGAATTCGAGTAAATTTGCTGCTATCTCCGCCAGGAAGCGAGCTAGAGCGCTGTAACTGTGGCTATACGCACTTTCATGAAAACACGCTTCTTTGAGGTTTTAAGCTCAGAACGTGAATCTGTGCATGTTTCTGGCCTGGGAACTGCTTCAGATCACTGTGGAAAGCATATTTGGTATCGAATGGTCCTTTGTGCATGTATTGCCATTGGGAAGTGAATATAAGCTTCTGAAGTGAATATATCCACTTTTTAAAAAACTTGCTTTTTTTTTAGTTCTGTGTGTCAATAATGTTCATTCTGTGAGTAACAGTGGAAAAGTAACAGTCATGAGTGAATTGTCACGATATGACTGAATTGGAGTAAATTTGCTGCTATCTCCGCCAGGAAGCGAGCTAGAGAGCTGTAACTGTGGCTTACGCACTTTCATGAAAACACGCTTCTTTGAGGTTTTAAGCTCAGAACGTGAATCTGTGCATGTTTCTGGCCTGGGAACTGCTTCAGATCACTGTGGAAAGCATATATGGTATCGAATGGTCCTTTGTGCATGAATTGCCATTGGGAAGTGAATATAAGCTTCTGAAGTGAATATATCCACTTTTTAAAAAACTTTCTTTTTTTTTTAGTTCTGTGTGTCATTAATGTTCATTCTGTGAGTAACAGTGTGAAAGTGACAAACATGAGTGAATTGTCACGATATGACTGAATTCGAGTAAATTTGCTGCTATCTCCGCCAGGAAGCGAGCTAGAGCGCTGTAACTGTGGCTATACGCACTTTCATGAAAACACGCTTCTTTGAGGTTTTAAGCTCAGAACGTGAATCTGTGCATGTTTCTGGCCTGGGAACTGCTTCAGATCACTGTGGAAAGCATATATGGTATCGAATGGTCCTTTGTGCATGTATTGCCATTGGGAAGTGAATATAAGCTTCTGAAGTGAATATATCCACTTTTTAAAAAAACTTTCTTTTTTTTAGTTCTGTGTGTCAATAATGTTCATTCTGTGAGTAACAGTGGAAAAGTAACAGTCATGAGTGAATTGTCACGATATGACTGAATTGGAGTAAATTTGCTGCTATCTCCGCCAGGAAGCGAGCTAGAGCGCTGTAACTGTGGCTATACGCACTTTCATGAAAACACGCTTCTTTGAGGTTTTAAGCTCAGAACGTGAATCTGTGCATGTTTCTGGCCTGGGAACTGCTTCAGATCACTGTGGAAAGCATATATGGTATCGAATGGTCCTTTGTGCATGTATTGCCATTGGGAAGTGAATATAAGCTTCTGAAGTGAATATATCCACTTTTTAAAAAACTTTCTTTTTTTTTTAGTTCTGTGTGTCAATAATGTTCATTCTGTGAGTAACAGTGGAAAAGTAACAGTCATGAGTGAATTGTCACGATATGACTGAATTGGAGTAAATTTGCTGCTATCTCTGCCAGGTAGCGAGCTAGAGCGCTGTAACTGTGGCTATACGCACTTTCATGAAAACACGCTTCTTTGAGGTTTTAAGCTCAGAACGTGAATCTGTGCATGTTTCTGGCCTGGGAACTGCTTCAGATCACTGTGGAAAGCATATATGGTATCGAATGGTCCTTTGTGCATGTATTGCCATTGGGAAGTGAATATAAGCTTCTGAAGTGAATATATCCACTTTTAAAAAAACTTTCTTTTTTTTTTAGTTCTCTGTGTCAATAATGTTCATTCTGTGAGTAACAGTGGAAAAGTAACAGTCATGAGTGAATTGTCACGATATGACTGAATTGGAGTAAATTTGCTGCTATCTCCGCCAGGAAGCGAGCTAGAGCGCTGAAACTGTGGCTATACGCACTTTCATGAAAACACGCTTCTTTGAGGTTTTAAGCTCGGAACGTGAATCTGTGCATGTTTCTGGCCTGGGAACTGCTTCAGATCACTGTGGAATGCATATATAGTATCAATTGGTGCAATGTGCTTCATTTGTCATAGGGAAGTGAATATAAGCTTCTGAAGTGAAAATATCCACTTTTTAAAAAACTTTCTTTTTTTTTAGTTCTGTGTGTCAAAAATGTTCATTCTGTGAGTAACAGTGTGAAAGTGACAAACATGAGTGAATTGTCACGATATGACTGAATTGGAGTAAATTTGCTGCTATCTCCGCCAGGAAGCGAGCTAGAGCGCTGTAACTGTGGCTATACGCACTTTCATGAAAACACGCTTCTTTGAGGTTTTTAGCTCAGAACGTGAATCTGTGCATGTTTCTGGCCTGGGAACTGCTTCAGATCACTGTGGAAAGCATATATGGTATCGAATGGTCCTTTGTGCATGTATTGCCATTGGGAAGTGAATATAAGCTTCTGAAGTGAATATATCCACTTTTTAAAAAACTTTCTTTTTTTTTAGTTCTGTGTGTCAATAATGTTCATTCTGTGAGTAACAGTGGAAAAATAACAGTCATGAGTGAATTGTCACGATATGACTGAATTGGAGTAAATTTGCTGCTATCTCCGCCAGGAAGCGAGCTAGAGCGCTGTAACTGTGGCTATACGCACTTTCATGAAAACACGCTTCTTTGAGGTTTTAAGCTCAGAACGTGAATCTGTGCATGTTTCTGGCCTGGGAACTGCTTCAGATCACTGTGGAAAGCATATATGGTATCGAATGGTCCTTTGTGCATGTATTGCCATTGGGAAGTGAATATAAGCTTCTGAAGTGAATATATCCACTTTTTAAAAAACTTTCTTTTTTTTAGTTCTGTGTGTCAATATTGTTCATTCTGTGAGTAACAGTGGAAAAGTAACAGTCATGAGTGAATTGTCACGATATGACTGAATTGGAGTAAATTTGCTGCTATCTCCGCCAGGAAGCGAGCTAGAGCGCTGTAACTGTGGCTATACGCACTTTCATGAAAACACGCTTCTTTGAGGTTTTAAGCTCAGAACGTGAATCTGTGCATGTTTCTGGCCTGGGAACTGCTTCAGATCACTGTGGAAAGCATATATGGTATCGAATGGTCCTTTGTGCATGTATTGCCATTGGGAAGTGAATATAAGCTTCTGAAGTGAATATATCCACTTTTTAAAAAACTTTCTTTTTTTTTTAGTTCTGTGTGTCAATAGTGTTCATTCTGTGAGTAACAGTGGAAAAGTAACAGTCATGAGTGAATTGTCACGATATGACTGAATTGGAGTAAATTTGCTGCTATGTCCGCCAGGAAGCGAGCTAGAGCGCTGAAACTGTGACTATACGCACTTTCATGAAAACACGCTTCTTTGAGGTTTTAAGCTCGGAACGTGAATCTGTACATGTTTCTGGCCTGGGAACTGCTTCAGATCACTGTGGAATGCATATATAGTATCAATCGGTGCAATGTGCTTGTCTTGTCATAGGGAAGTGAATATAAGCTTCTGAAGTGATAATATCCACTTTTTAAAAAACTTTCTTTTTTTTTAGTTCTGTGTGTCAAAAATGTGCATTCTGTGAGTAACAGTGTGAAAGTGACAAACATGAGTGAATTGTCACGATATGACTGAATTGGAGTAAATTTGCGGCTATCTCCGCCAGGAAGCGAGCTAGAGCGCTGTAACTGTGGCTATACGCACTTTCATGAAAACACGCTTCTTTGAGGTTTTAAGCTCAGAACGTGAATCTGTGCATGTTTCTGGCCTGGGAACTGCTTCAGATCACTGTGGAATGCATTTATAGTATCAATCGGTGCAATGTGCTTGTCTTGTCATAGGGAAGTGAATATAAGCTTCTTAAGTGAAAATATCCACTTTTTAAAAAACTTTCTTTTTTTTTAGTTCTGTGTGTCAAAAATGTTCATTCTGTGAGTAACAGTGTGAAAGTGACAAACATGAGTGAATTGTCACGATATGACTGAATTCGAGTAAATTTGCTGCTATCTCCGCCAGGAAGCGAGCTAGAGCGCTGTAACTGTGGCTATACGCACTTTCATGAAAACACGCTTCTTTGAGGTTTTAAGCTCAGAACGTGAATCTGTGCATGTTTCTGGCCTGGGAACTGCTTCAGATCACTGTGGAAAGCATATATGGTATCGAATGGTCCTTTGTGCATGTATTGCCATTGGGAAGTGAATATATGCTTCTGAAGTGAATATATCCACTTTTTAAAAAACTTTCTTTTTTTTTAGTTCTGTGTGTCAATAATGTTCATTCTGTGAGTAACAGTGGAAAAGTAACAGTCATGAGTGAATTGTCACGATATGACTGAATTGGAGTAAATTTGCTGCTATCTCCGCCAGGAAGCGAGCTAGAGCGCTGTAACTGTGGCTTACACACTTTCATGAAAACACGCTTCTTTGAGGTTTTAAGCTCAGAACGTGAATCTGTGCATGTTTCTGGCCTGGGAACTGCTTCAGATCACTGTGGAAAGCATATATGGTATCGAATGGTCCTTTGTGCATGAATTGCCATTGGGAAGTGAATATAAGCTTCTGAAGTGAATATATCCACTTTTTAAAAAACTTTCTTTTTTTTTTAGTTCTGTGTGTCAATAATGTTCATTCTGTGAGTAACAGTGGAAAAGTAACAGTCATGAGTGAATTGTCACGATATGACTGAATTGGAGTAAATTTGCTGCTATCTCCGCCAGGAAGCGAGCTAGAGCGCTGTAACTGTGGCTATACGCACTTTCATGAAAACACGCTTCTTTGAGGTTTTAAGCTCAGAACGTGAATCTGTGCATGTTTCTGGCCTGGGAACTGCTTCAGATCACTGTGGAAAGCATATATGGTATCGAATGGTCCTTTGTGCATGTATTGCCATTGGGAAGTGAATATAAGCTTCTGAAGTGAATATATCCACTTTTAAAAAAACTTTCTTTTTTTTTTAGTTCTCTGTGTCAATAATGTTCATTCTGTGAGTAACAGTGGAAAAGTAACAGTCATGAGTGAATTGTCACGATATGACTGAATTGGAGTAAATTTGCTGCTATCTCCGCCAGGAAGCGAGCTAGAGCGCTGTAACTGTGGCTATACGCACTTTCATGAAAACACGCTTCTTTGAGGTTTTAAGCTCAGAACGTGAATCTGTGCATGTTTCTGGCCTGGGAACTGCTTCAGATCACTGTGGAAAGCATATATGGTATCGAATGGTCTTTTGTGCATGTATTGCCATTGGGAAGTGAATATAAGCTTCTGAAGTGAATATATCCACTTTTTAAAAAACTTTCTTTTTTTTTAGTTCTGTGTGTCAATAGTGTTCATTCTGTGAGTAACAGTGGAAAAGTAACAGTCATGAGTGAATTGTCACGATATGACTGAATTGGAGTAAATTTGCTGCTATCTCCGCCAGGAAGCGAGCTAGAGCGCTGAAACTGTGACTATACGCACTTTCATGAAAACACGCTTCTTTGAGGTTTTAAGCTCGGAACGTGAATCTGTGCATGTTTCTGGCCTGGGAACTGCTTCAGATCACTGTGGAATGCATATATAGTATCAATCGGTGCAATGTGCTTGTCTTGTCATAGGGAAGTGAATATAAGCTTCTGAAGTGATAATATCCACTTTTTAAAAAACTTTCTTTTTTTTTAGTTCTGTGTGTCAAAAATGTTCATTCTGTGAGTAACAGTGTGAAAGTGACAAACATGAGTGAATTGTCACGATATGACTGAATTGGAGTAAATTTGCTGCTATCTCCGCCAGGAAGCGAGCTAGAGCGCTGTAACTGTGGCTATACGCACTTTCATGAAAACACGCTTCTTTGAGGTTTTAAGCTCAGAACGTGAATCTGTGCATGTTTCTGGCCTGGGAACTGCTTCAGATCACTGTGGAAAGCATATATGGTATCGAATGGTCCTTTGTGCATGTATTGCCATTGGGAAGTGAATATAAGCTTCTGAAGTGAATATATCCACTTTTTAAAAAACTTTCTTTTTTTTTAGTTCTGTGTGTCAATAATGTTCATTCTGTGAGTAACAGTGGAAAAGTAACAGTCATGAGTGAATTGTCACGATATGACTGAATTGGAGTAAATTTGCTGCTATCTCCGCCAGGAAGCGAGCTGGAGCGCTGAAACTGTGGCTATATCACTTTCATGAAAACACGCTTCTTTGAGGTTTTAAGCTCGGAACGTGAATTTGTGCATGTTTCTGGCCTGGGAACTGCTTCAGATCACTGTGGAATGCATATATAGTATCAATCGGTGCAATGTGCTTGTCTTGTCATAGGGTAGTGAATATAAGCTTCTTAAGTGAAAATATCCACTTTTTAAAAAACTTTCTTTTTTTTTAGTTCTGTGTGTCAAAAATGTTCATTCTGTGAGTAACAGTGTGAAAGTGACAAACATGAGTGAATTGTCACGATATGACTGAATTGGAGTAAATTTGCTGCTATCTCCGCCAGGAAGCGAGCTAGAGCGCTGTAACTGTGGCTATACGCACTTTCATGAAAACACGCTTCTTTGAGGTTATAAGCTCAGAACGTGAATCTGTGCATGTTTCTGGCCTGGGAACTGCTTCAGATCACTGTGGAAAGCATATATGGTATCGAATGGTCCTTTGTGCATGTATTGCCATTGGGAAGTGAATATAAGCTTCTGAAGTGAATATATCCACTTTTTAAAAAACTTTCTTTTTTTTTAGTTCTGTGTGTCAATAATGTTCATTCTGTGAGTAACAGTGGAAAAGTAACAGTCATGAGTGAATTGTCACGATATGACTGAATTGGAGTAAATTTGCTGCTATCTCCGCCAGGAAGCGAGCTAGAGCGCTGTAACTGTGGCTTACGCACTTTCATGAAAACACGCTTCTTGAGGTTTTAAGCTCAGAACGTGAATCTGTGCATGTTTCTGGCCTGGGAACTGCTTCAGATCACTGTGGAAAGCATATATGGTATCGAATGGTCCTTTGTGCATGAATTGCCATTGGGAAGTGAATATAAGCTTCTGAAGTGAATATATCCACTTTTTAAAAAACTTTCTTTTTTTTTTAGTTCTGTGTGTCAATAATGTTCATTCTGTGAGTAACAGTGGAAAAGTAACAGTCATGAGTGAATTGTCACGATATGACTGAATTGGAGTAAATTTGCTGCTATCTCCGCCAAGAAGCGAGCTAGAGCGCTGTAACTGTGGCTATACGCACTTTCATGAAAACACGCTTCTTTGAGGTTTTAAGCTCAGAACGTGAATCTGTGCATGTTTCTGGCCTGGGAACTGCTTCAGATCACTGTGGAAAGCATATATGGTATCGAATGGTCCTTTGTGCATGTATTGCCATTGGGAAGTGAATATAAGCTTCTGAAGTGAATATATCCACTTTTAAAAAAACTTCCTTTTTTTTTAGTTCTCTGTGTCAATAATGTTCATTCTGTGAGTAACAGTGGAAAAGTAACAGTCATGAGTGAATTGTCACGATATGACTGAATTGGAGTAAATTTGCTGCTATCTCCGCCAGGAAGCGAGCTAGAGCGCTGAAACTGTGGCTATACGCACTTTCGTGAAAACACGCTTCTTTGAGGTTTTAAGCTCGGAACGTGAATCTGTGCATGTTTCTGGCCTGGGAACTGCTTCAGATCACTGTGGAATGCATATATAGTATCAATCGGTGCAATGTGCTTGTCTTGTCATAGGGAAGTGAATATAAGCTTCTGAAGTGAAAATATCCACTTTTTAAAAAACTTTCTTTTTTTTTAGTTCTGTGAGTCAAAAATGTTCATTCTGTGAGTAACAGTGTGAAAGTGACAAACATGAGTGAATTGTCACGATATGACTGAATTGGAGTAAATTTGCTGCTATCTCCGCCAGGAAGCGAGCTAGAGCGCTGTAACTGTGGCTATACGCACTTTCATGAAAACACGCTTCTTTGAGGTTTTAAGCTCAGAACGTGAATCTGTGCATGTTTCTGGCCTGGGAACTGCTTCAGATCACTGTGGAAAGCATATATGGTATCGAATGGTCCTTTGTGCATGTATTGCCATTGGGAAGTGAATATAAGCTTCTGAAGTGAATCTATCCACTTTTTAAAAAACTTTCTTTTTTTTTAGTTCTGTGTGTCAATAATGTTCATTCTGTGAGTAACAGTGGAAAAGTAACAGTCATGAGTGAATTGTCACGATATGACTGAATTGGAGTAAATTTGCTGCTATCTCCGCCAGGAAGCGAGCTAGAGCGCTGTAACTGTGGCTTACGCACTTTCATGAAAACACGCTTCTTTGAGGTTTTAAGCTCAGAACGTGAATCTGTGCATGTTTCTGGCCTGGGAACTGCTTCAGATCACTGTGGAAAGCATATATGGTATCGAATGGTCCTTTGTGCATGAATTGCCATTGGGAAGTGAATATAAGCTTCTGAAGTGAATATATCCACTTTTTAAAAAACTTTCTTTTTTTTTTAGTTCTGTGTGTCAATAATGTTCATTCTGTGAGTAACAGTGGAAAAGTAACAGTCATGAGTGAATTGTCACGATATGACTGAATTGGAGTAAATTTGCTGCTATCTCCGCCAGGATGCGAGCTAGAGCGCTGTAACTGTGGCTATACGCACTTTCATGAAAACACGCTTCTTTGAGGTTTTAAGCTCAGAACGTGAATCTGTGCATGTTTCTGGCCTGGGAACTGCTTCAGATCACTGTGGAAAGCATATATGGTATCGAATGGTCCTTTGTGCATGTATTGCCATTGGGAAGTGAATATAAGCTTCTGAAGTGAATATATCCACTTTTAAAAAAACTTTCTTTTTTTTTTAGTTCTCTGTGTCAATAATGTTCATTCTGTGAGTAACAGTGGAAAAGTAACAGTCATGAGTGAATTGTCACGATATGACTGAATTGGAGTAAATTTGCTGCTATCTCCGCCAGGAAGCGAGCTAGAGCGCTGTAACTGTGGCTATACGCACTTTCATGAAAACACGCTTCTTTGAGGTTTTAAGCTCAGAACGTGAATCTGTGCATGTTTCTGGCCTGGGAACTGCTTCAGATCACTGTGGAAAGCATATATGGTATCGAATGGTCCTTTGTGCATGTATTGCCATTGGGAAGTGAATATAAGCTTCTGAAGTGAATATATCCCCTTTTTAAAAAACTTTCTTTTTTTTTAGTTCTGTGTGTCAATAGTGTTCATTCTGTGAGTAACAGTGGAAAAGTAACAGTCATGAGTGAATTGTCACGATATGACTGAATTGGAGTAAATTTGCTGCTATCTCCGCCAGGAAGCGAGCTAGAGCGCTGAAACTGTGACTATACGCACTTTCATGAAAACACGCTTCTTTGAGGTTTTAAGCTCGGAACGTGAATCTGTACATGTTTCTGGCCTGGGAACTGCTTCAGATCACTGTGGAATGCATATATAGTATCAATCGGTGCAATGCGCTTGTCTTGTCATAGGGAAGTGAATATAAGCTTCTGAAGTGATAATATCCACTTTTTAAAAAACTTTCTTTTTTTTTAGTTCTGTGTGTCAAAAATGTTCATTCTGTGAGTAACAGTGTGAAAGTGACAAACATGAGTGAATTGTCACGATATGACTGAATTGGAGTAAATTTGCTGCTATCTCCGCCAGGAAGCGAGCTAGAGCGCTGTAACTGTGGCTATACGCACTTTCATGAAAACACGCTTCTTTGAGGTTTTAAGCTCAGAACGTGAATCTGTGCATGTTTCTGGCCTGGGAACTGCTTCAGATCACTGTGGAAAGCATATATGGTATCGAATGGTCCTTTGTGCATGTATTGCCATTGGGAAGTGAATATAAGCTTCTGAAGTGAATATATCCACTTTTTAAAAAACTTTCTTTTTTTTTAGTTCTGTGTGTCAATAATGTTCATTCTGTGAGTAACAGTGGAAAAGTAACAGTCATGAGTGAATTGTCACGATATGACTGAATTGGAGTAAATTTGCTGCTATCTCCGCCAGGAAGCGAGCTGGAGCGCTGAAACTGTGGCTATATCACTTTCATGAAAACACGCTTCTTTGAGGTTTTAAGCTCGGAACGTGAATCTGTGCATGTTTCTGGCCTGGGAACTGCTTCAGATCACTGTGGAATGCATATATAGTATCAATCGGTGCAATGTGCTTGTCTTGTCATAGGGAAGTGAATATAAGCTTCTTAAGTAAAAATATCCGCTTTTTAAAAAACTTTCTTTTTTTTTAGTTCTGTGTGTCAAAAATGTTCATTCTGTGAGTAACAGTGGAAAAGTAACAGTCATGAGTGAATTGTCACGATATGACTGAATTGGAGTAAATTTGCTGCTATCTCCGCCAGGAAGCGAGCTAGAGCGCTGTAACTGTGGCTTACGCACTTTCATGAAAACACGCTTCTTTGAGGTTTTAAGCTCAGAACGTGAATCTGTGCATGTTTCTGGCCTGGGAACTGCTTCAGATCACTGTGGAAAGCATATATGGTATCGAATGGTCCTTTGTGCATGAATTGCCATTGGGAAGTGAATATAAGCTTCTGAAGTGAATATATCCACTTTTTAAAAAACTTTCTTTTTTTTTTAGTTCTGTGTGTCAATAATGTTCATTCTGTGAGTAACAGTGGAAAAGTAACAGTCATGAGTGAATTGTCACGATATGACTGAATTGGAGTAAATTTGCTGCTATCTCCGCCAGGAAGCGAGCTAGAGCGCTGAAACTGTGGCTATACGCACTTTCATGAAAACACGCTTCTTTGAGGTTTTAAGCTCAGAACGTGAATCTGTGCATGTTTCTGGCCTGGGAACTGCTTCAGATCACTGTGGAAAGCATATATGGTATCGAATGGTCCTTTGTGCATGTATTGCCATTGGGAAGTGAATATAAGCTTCTGAAGTGAATATATCCACTTTTTAAAAAACTTTCTTTTTTTTTTAGTTCTGTGTGTCAATAATGTTTATTCTGTGAGTAACAGTGGAAAAGTAACAGTCATGAGTGAATTGTCACGATATGACTGAATTGGAGTAAATTTGCTGCTATCTCCGCCAGGAAGCGAGCTAGAGCGCTGAAACTGTGGCTATACGCACTTTCATGAAAACACGCTTCTTTGAGGTTTTAAGCTCGGAACGTGAATCTGTGCATGTTTCTGGCCTGGGAACTGCTTCAGATCACTGTGGAATGCATATATAGTATCAATCGGTGCAATGTGCTTGTCTTGTCATAGGGAAGTGAATATAAGCTTCTGAAGTGAAAATATCCACTTTTTAAAAAACTTTCTTTTTTTTTAGTTCTGTGAGTCAAAAATGTTCATTCTGTGAGTAACAGTGTGAAAGTGACAAACATGAGTGAATTGTCACGATATGACTGAATTGGAGTAAATTTGCTGCTATCTCCGCCAGGAAGCGAGCTAGAGCGCTGTAACTGTGGCTATACGCACTTTCATGAAAACACGCTTCTTTGAGGTTTTATGCTCAGAACGTGAATCTGTGCATGTTTCTGGCCTGGGAACTGCTTCAGATCACTGTGGAAAGCATATATGGTATCGAATGGTCCTTTGTGCATGTATTGCCATTGGGAAGTGAATATAAGCTTCTGAAGTGAATCTATCCACTTTTTAAAAAACTTTCTTTTTTTTTAGTTCTGTGTGTCAATAATGTTCATTCTGTGAGTAACAGTGGAAAAGTAACAGTCATGAGTGAATTGTCACGATATGACTGAATTGGAGTAAATTTGCTGCTATCTCCGCCAGGAAGCGAGCTAGAGCGCTGTAACTGTGGTTTACGCACTTTCATGAAAACACGCTTCTTTGAGGTTTTAAGCTCAGAACGTGAATCTGTGCATGTTTCTGGCCTGGGAACTGCTTCAGATCACTGTGGAAAGCATATATGGTATCGAATGGTCCTTTGTGCATGAATTGCCATTGGGAAGTGAATATAAGCTTCTGAAGTGAATATATCCACTTTTTAAAAAACTTTCTTTTTTTTTTAGTTCTGTGTGTCAATAATGTTCATTCTGTGAGTAACAGTGGAAAAGTAACAGTCATGAGTGAATTGTCACGATATGACTGAATTGGAGTAAATTTGCTGCTATCTCCGCCAGGAAGCGAGCTAGAGCGCTGTAACTGTGGCTATACGCACTTTCATGAAAACACGCTTCTTTGAGGTTTTAAGCTCAGAACGTGAATCTGTGCATGTTTCTGGCCTGGGAACTGCTTCAGATCACTGTGGAAAGCATATATGGTATCGAATGGTCCTTTGTGCATGTATTGCCATTGGGAAGTGAATATAAGCTTCTGAAGTGAATATATCCACTTTTTAAAAAACTTTCTTTTTTTTTTAGTTCTGTGTGTCAATAATGTTCATTCTGTGAGTAACAGTGGAAAAGTAACAGTCATGAGTGAATTGTCACGATATGACTGAATTGGAGTAAATTTGCTGCTATCTCTGCCAGGTAGCGAGATAGAGCTCTGTAACTGTGGCTATACGCACTTTCATGAAAACACGCTTCTTTGAGGTTTTAAGCTCAGAACGTGAATCTGTGCATGTTTCTGGCCTGGGAACTGCTTCAGATCACTGTGGAAAGCATATATGGTATCGAATGGTCCTTTGTGCATGTATTGCCATTGGGAAGTGAATATAAGCTTCTGAAGTGAATATATCCACTATTAAAAAAACTTTCTTTTTTTTTTAGTTCTCTGTGTCAATAATGTTCATTCTGTGAGTAACAGTGGAAAAGTAACAGTCATGAGTGAATTGTCACGATATGACTGAATTGGAGTAAATTTGCTGCTATCTCCGCCAGGAAGCGAGCTAGAGCGCTGAAACTGTGGCTATACGCACTTTCATGAAAACACGCTTCTTTGAGGTTTTAAGCTCGGAACGTGAATCTGTGCATGTTTCTGGCCTGGGAACTGCTTCAGATCACTGTGGAATGCATATATAGTATCAATTGGTGCAATGTGCTTCATTTGTCATAGGGAAGTGAATATAAGCTTCTGAAGTGAAAATATCCACTTTTTAAAAAACTTTCTTTTTTTTTAGTTCTGTGTGTCAAAAATGTTCATTCTGTGAGTAACAGTGTGAAAGTGACAAACATGAGTGAATTGTCACGATATGACTGAATTGGAGTAAATTTGCTGCTATCTCCGCCAGGAAGCGAGCTAGAGCGCTGTAACTGTGGCTATACGCACTTTCATGAAAACACGCTTCTTTGAGGTTTTTAGCTCAGAACGTGAATCTGTGCATGTTTCTGGCCTGGGAACTGCTTCAGATCACTGTGGAAAGCATATATGGTATCGAATGGTCCTTTGTGCATGTATTGCCATTGGGAAGTGAATATAAGCTTCTGAAGTGAATTTATCCACTTTTTAAAAAACTTTCTTTTTTTTTAGTTCTGTGTGTCAATAATGTTCATTCTGTGAGTAACAGTGGAAAAGTAACAGTCATGAGTGAATTGTCACGATATGACTGAATTGGAGTAAATTTGCTGCTATCTCCGCCAGGAAGCGAGCTAGAGCGCTGTAACTGTGGCTATACGCACTTTCATGAAAACACGCTTCTTTGAGGTTTTAAGCTCAGAACGTGAATCTGTGCATGTTTCTGGCCTGGGAACTGCTTCAGATCACTGTGGAAAGCATATATGGTATCGAATGGTCCTTTGTGCATGTTTTGCCATTGGGAAGTGAATATAAGCTTCTGAAGTGAATATATCCACTTTTTAAAAAACTTTCTTTTTTTTTAGTTCTGTGTGTCATTTTGTTCATTCTGTGAGTAACAGTGGAAAAGTAACAGTCATGAGTGAATTGTCACGATATGACTGAATTGGAGTAAATTTGCTGCTATCTCCGCCAGGAAGCGAGCTAGAGCGCTGTAACTGTGGCTATACGCACTTTCATGAAAACACGCTTCTTTGAGGTTTTAAGCTCAGAACGTGAATCTGTGCATGTTTCTGGCTTGGGAACTGCTTCAGATCACTGTGGAAAGCATGAATGGTATCGAATGGTCCTTTGTGCATGTATTGCCATTGGGAAGTGAATATAAGCTTCTGAAGTGAATATATCCACTTTTTAAAAAACTTTCTTTTTTTTTAGTTCTGTGTGTCAATAGTGTTCATTCTGTGAGTAACAGTGGAAAAGTAACAGTCATGAGTGAATTGTCACGATATGACTGAATTGGAGTAAATTTGCTGCTATCTCCGCCAGGAAGCGAGCTAGAGCGCTGAAACTGTGACTATACGCACTTTCATGAAAACACGCTTCTTTGAGGTTTTAAGCTCGGAACGTGAATCTGTACATGTTTCTGGCCTGGGAACTGCTTCAGATCACTGTGGAATGCATATATAGTATCAATCGGTGCAATGTGCTTGTCTTGTCATAGGGAAGTGAATATAAGCTTCTGAAGTGATAATATCCACTTTTTAAAAAACTTTCTTTTTTTTTAGTTCTGTGTGTCAAAAATGTGCATTCTGTGAGTAACAGTGTGAAAGTGACAAACATGAGTGAATTGTCACGATATGACTGAATTGGAGTAAATTTGCGGCTATCTCCGCCAGGAAGCGAGCTAGAGCGCTGTAACTGTGGCTATACGCACTTTCATGAAAACACGCTTCTTTGAGGTTTTAAGCTCAGAACGTGAATCTGTGCATGTTTCTGGCCTGGGAACTGCTTCAGATCACTGTGGAATGCATTTATAGTATCAATCGGTGCAATGTGCTTGTCTTGTCATAGGGAAGTGAATATAAGCTTCTTAAGTGAAAATATCCACTTTTTAAAAAACTTTCTTTTTTTTTAGTTCTGTGTGTCAAAAATGTTCATTCTGTGAGTAACAGTGTGAAAGTGACAAACATGAGTGAATTGTCACGATATGACTGAATTCGAGTAAATTTGCTGCTATCTCCGCCAGGAAGCGAGCTAGAGCGCTGTAACTGTGGCTATACGCACTTTCATGAAAACACGCTTCTTTGAGGTTTTAAGCTCAGAACGTGAATCTGTGCATGTTTCTGGCCTGGGAACTGCTTCAGATCACTGTGGAAAGCATATATGGTATCGAATGGTCCTTTGTGCATGTATTGCCATTGGGAAGTGAATATAAGCTTCTGAAGTGAATATATCCACTTTTTAAAAAACTTTCTTTTTTTTTAGTTCTGTGTGTCAATAATGTTCATTCTGTGAGTAACAGTGGAAAAGTAACAGTCATGAGTGAATTGTCACGATATGACTGAATTGGAGTAAATTTGCTGCTATCTCCGCCAGGAAGCGAGCTAGAGCGCTGTAACTGTGGCTTACACACTTTCATGAAAACACGCTTCTTTGAGGTTTTAAGCTCAGAACGTAAATCTGTGCATGTTTCTGGCCTGGGAACTGCTTCAGATCACTGTGGAAAGCATATATGGTATCGAATGGTCCTTTGTGCATGAATTGCCATTGGGAAGTGAATATAAGCTTCTGAAGTGAATATATCCACTTTTTAAAAAACTTTCTTTTTTTTTTAGTTCTGTGTGTCAATAATGTTCATTCTGTGAGTAACAGTGGAAAAGTAACAGTCATGAGTGAATTGTCACGATATGACTGAATTGGAGTAAATTTGCTGCTATCTCCGCCAGGAAGCGAGCTAGAGCGCTGTAACTGTGGCTATACGCACTTTCATGAAAACACGCTTCTTTGAGGTTTTAAGCTCAGAACGTGAATCTGTGCATGTTTCTGGCCTGGGAACTGCTTCAGATCACTGTGGAAAGCATATATGGTATCGAATGGTCCTTTGTGCATGTATTGCCATTGGGAAGTGAATATAAGCTTCTGAAGTGAATATATCCACTTTTAAAAAAACTTTCTTTTTTTTTTAGTTCTCTGTGTCAATAATGTTCATTCTGTGAGTAACAGTGGAAAAGTAACAGTCATGAGTGAATTGTCACGATATGACTGAATTGGAGTAAATTTGCTGCTATCTCCGCCAGGAAGCGAGCTAGAGCGCTGTAACTGTGGCTATACGCACTTTCATGAAAACACGCTTCTTTGAGGTTTTAAGCTCAGAACGTGAATCTGTGCATGTTTCTGGCCTGGGAACTGCTTCAGATCACTGTGGAAAGCATATATGGTATCGAATGGTCTTTTGTGCATGTATTGCCATTGGGAAGTGAATATAAGCTTCTGAAGTGAATATATCCACTTTTTAAAAAACTTTCTTTTTTTTTAGTTCTGTGTGTCAATAGTGTTCATTCTGTGAGTAACAGTGGAAAAGTAACAGTCATGAGTGAATTGTCACGATATGACTGAATTGGAGTAAATTTGCTGCTATCTCCGCCAGGAAGCGAGCTAGAGCGCTGAAACTGTGACTATACGCACTTTCATGAAAACACGCTTCTTTGAGGTTTTAAGCTCGGAACGTGAATCTGTGCATGTTTCTGGCCTGGGAACTGCTTCAGATCACTGTGGAATGCATATATAGTATCAATCGGTGCAATGTGCTTGTCTTGTCATAGGGAAGTGAATATAAGCTTCTGAAGTGATAATATCCACTTTTTAAAAAACTTTCTTTTTTTTTAGTTCTGTGTGTCAAAAATGTTCATTCTGTGAGTAACAGTGTGAAAGTGACAAACATGAGTGAATTGTCACGATATGACTGAATTGGAGTAAATTTGCTGCTATCTCCGCCAGGAAGCGAGCTAGAGCGCTGTAACTGTGGCTATACGCACTTTCATGAAAACACGCTTCTTTGAGGTTTTAAGCTCAGAACGTGAATCTGTGCATGTTTCTGGCCTGGGAACTGCTTCAGATCACTGTGGAAAGCATATATGGTATCGAATGGTCCTTTGTGCATGTATTGCCATTGGGAAGTGAATATAAGCTTCTGAAGTGAATATATCCACTTTTTAAAAAACTTTCTTTTTTTTTAGTTCTGTGTGTCAATAATGTTCATTCTGTGAGTAACAGTGGAAAAGTAACAGTCATGAGTGAATTGTCACGATATGACTGAATTGGAGTAAATTTGCTGCTATCTCCGCCAGGAAGCGAGCTGGAGCGCTGAAACTGTGGCTATATCACTTTCATGAAAACACGCTTCTTTGAGGTTTTAAGCTCGGAACGTGAATTTGTGCATGTTTCTGGCCTGGGAACTGCTTCAGATCACTGTGGAATGCATATATAGTATCAATCGGTGCAATGTGCTTGTCTTGTCATAGGGTAGTGAATATAAGCTTCTTAAGTGAAAATATCCACTTTTTAAAAAACTTTCTTTTTTTTTAGTTCTGTGTGTCAAAAATGTTCATTCTGTGAGTAACAGTGTGAAAGTGACAAACATGAGTGAATTGTCACGATATGACTGAATTGGAGTAAATTTGCTGCTATCTCCGCCAGGAAGCGAGCTAGAGCGCTGTAACTGTGGCTATACGCACTTTCATGAAAACACGCTTCTTTGAGGTTATAAGCTCAGAACTTGAATCTGTGCATGTTTCTGGCCTGGGAACTGCTTCAGATCACTGTGGAAAGCATATATGGTATCGAATGGTCCTTTGTGCATGTATTGCCATTGGGAAGTGAATATAAGCTTCTGAAGTGAATATATCCACTTTTTAAAAAACTTTCTTTTTTTTTAGTTCTGTGTGTCAATAATGTTCATTCTGTGAGTAACAGTGGAAAAGTAACAGTCATGAGTGAATTGTCACGATATGACTGAATTGGAGTAAATTTGCTGCTATCTCCGCCAGGAAGCGAGCTAGAGCGCTGTAACTGTGGCTTACGCACTTTCATGAAAACACGCTTCTTGAGGTTTTAAGCTCAGAACGTGAATCTGTGCATGTTTCTGGCCTGGGAACTGCTTCAGATCACTGTGGAAAGCATATATGGTATCGAATGGTCCTTTGTGCATGAATTGCCATTGGGAAGTGAATATAAGCTTCTGAAGTGAATATATCCACTTTTTAAAAAACTTTCTTTTTTTTTTAGTTCTGTGTGTCAATAATGTTCATTCTGTGAGTAACAGTGGAAAAGTAACAGTCATGAGTGAATTGTCACGATATGACTGAATTGGAGTAAATTTGCTGCTATCTCCGCCAGGAAGCGAGCTAGAGCGCTGTAACTGTGGCTATACGCACTTTCATGAAAACACGCTTCTTTGAGGTTTTAAGCTCAGAACGTGAATCTGTGCATGTTTCTGGCCTGGGAACTGCTTCAGATCACTGTGGAATGCATATATGGTATCGAATGGTCCTTTGTGCATGTATTGCCATTGGGAAGTGAATATAAGCTTCTGAAGTGAATATATCCACTTTTAAAAAAACTTTCTTTTTTTTTAGTTCTCTGTGTCAATAATGTTCATTCTGTGAGTAACAGTGGAAAAGTAACAGTCATGAGTGAATTGTCACGATATGACTGAATTGGAGTAAATTTGCTGCTATCTCCGCCAGGAAGCGAGCTAGAGCGCTGAAACTGTGGCTATACGCACTTTCGTGAAAACACGCTTCTTTGAGGTTTTAAGCTCGGAACGTGAATCTGTGCATGTTTCTGGCCTGGGAACTGCTTCAGATCACTGTGGAATGCATATATAGTATCAATTGGTGCAATGTGCTTCATTTGTCATAGGGAAGTGAATATAAGCTTCTGAAGTGAAAATATCCACTTTTTAAAAAACTTTCTTTTTTTTTAGTTCTGTGTGTCAAAAATGTTCATTCTGTGAGTAACAGTGGAAAAGTAACAGTCATGAGTGAATTGTCACGATATGACTGAATTGGAGTAAATTTGCTGCTATCTCCGCCAGGAAGCGAGCTAGAGCGCTGAAACTGTGGCTATACGCACTTTCATGAAAACACGCTTCTTTGAGGTTTTAAGCTCAGAACGTGAATCTGTGCATGTTTCTGGCCTGGGAACTGCTTCAGATCACTGTGGAAAGCATATATGGTATCGAATGGTCCTTTGTGCATGTATTGCCATTGGGAAGTGAATATAAGCTTCTGAAGTGAATATATCCACTTTTTAAAAAACTTTCTTTTTTTTTTAGTTCTGTGTGTCAATAATGTTTATTCTGTGAGTAACAGTGGAAAAGTAACAGTCATGAGTGAATTGTCACGATATGACTGAATTGGAGTAAATTTGCTGCTATCTCCGCCAGGAAGCGAGCTAGAGCGCTGAAACTGTGGCTATACGCACTTTCATGAAAACACGCTTCTTTGAGGTTTTAAGCTCGGAACGTGAATCTGTGCATGTTTCTGGCCTGGGAACTGCTTCAGATCACTGTGGAATGCATATATAGTATCAATCGGTGCAATGTGCTTGTCTTGTCATAGGGAAGTGAATATAAGCTTCTGAAGTGAAAATATCCACTTTTTAAAAAACTTTCTTTTTTTTTAGTTCTGTGAGTCAAAAATGTTCATTCTGTGAGTAACAGTGTGAAAGTGACAAACATGAGTGAATTGTCACGATATGACTGAATTGTAGTAAATTTGCTGCTATCTCCGCCAGGAAGCGAGCTAGAGCGCTGTAACTGTGGCTATACGCACTTTCATGAAAACACGCTTCTTTGAGGTTTTAAGCTCAGAACGTGAATCTGTGCATGTTTCTGGCCTGGGAACTGCTTCAGATCACTGTGGAAAGCATATATGGTATCGAATGGTCCTTTGTGCATGTATTGCCATTGGGAAGTGAATATAAGCTTCTGAAGTGAATATATCCACTTTTAAAAAAACTTTCTTTTTTTTTTAGTTCTCTGTGTCAATAATGTTCATTCTGTGAGTAACAGTGGAAAAGTAACAGTCATGAGTGAATTGTCACGATATGACTGAATTGGAGTAAATTTGCTGCTATCTCCGCCAGGAAGCGAGCTAGAGCGCTGTAACTGTGGCTATACGCACTTTCATGAAAACACGCTTCTTTGAGGTTTTAAGCTCAGAACGTGAATCTGTGCATGTTTCTGGCCTGGGAACTGCTTCAGATCACTGTGGAAAGCATATATGGTATCGAATGGTCTTTTGTGCATGTATTGCCATTGGGAAGTGAATATAAGCTTCTGAAGTGAATATATCCACTTTTTAAAAAACTTTCTTTTTTTTTAGTTCTGTGTGTCAATAGTGTTCATTCTGTGAGTAACAGTGGAAAAGTAACAGTCATGAGTGAATTGTCACGATATGACTGAATTGGAGTAAATTTGCTGCTATCTCCGCCAGGAAGCGAGCTAGAGCGCTGAAACTGTGACTATACGCACTTTCATGAAAACACGCTTCTTTGAGGTTTTAAGCTCGGAACGTGAATCTGTGCATGTTTCTGGCCTGGGAACTGCTTCAGATCACTGTGGAATGCATATATAGTATCAATCGGTGCAATGTGCTTGTCTTGTCATAGGGAAGTGAATATAAGCTTCTGAAGTGATAATATCCACTTTTTAAAAAACTTTCTTTTTTTTTAGTTCTGTGTGTCAAAAATGTTCATTCTGTGAGTAACAGTGTGAAAGTGACAAACATGAGTGAATTGTCACGATATGACTGAATTGGAGTAAATTTGCTGCTATCTCCGCCAGGAAGCGAGCTAGAGCGCTGTAACTGTGGCTATACGCACTTTCATGAAAACACGCTTCTTTGAGGTTTTAAGCTCAGAACGTGAATCTGTGCATGTTTCTGGCCTGGGAACTGCTTCAGATCACTGTGGAAAGCATATATGGTATCGAATGGTCCTTTGTGCATGTATTGCCATTGGGAAGTGAATATAAGCTTCTGAAGTGAATATATCCACTTTTTAAAAAACTTTCTTTTTTTTTAGTTCTGTTTGTCAATAATGTTCATTCTGTGAGTAACAGTGGAAAAGTAACAGTCATGAGTGAATTGTCACGATATGACTGAATTGGAGTAAATTTGCTGCTATCTCCGCCAGGAAGCGAGCTGGAGCGCTGAAACTGTGGCTATATCACTTTCATGAAAACACGCTTCTTTGAGGTTTTAAGCTCGGAACGTGAATTTGTGCATGTTTCTGGCCTGGGAACTGCTTCAGATCACTGTGGAATGCATATATAGTATCAATCGGTGCAATGTGCTTGTCTTGTCATAGGGTAGTGAATATAAGCTTCTTAAGTGAAAATATCCACTTTTTAAAAAACTTTCTTTTTTTTTAGTTCTGTGTGTCAAAAATGTTCATTCTGTGAGTAACAGTGTGAAAGTGACAAACATGAGTGAATTGTCACGATATGACTGAATTGGAGTAAATTTGCTGCTATCTCCGCCAGGAAGCGAGCTAGAGCGCTGTAACTGTGGCTATACGCACTTTCATGAAAACACGCTTCTTTGAGGTTATAAGCTCAGAACTTGAATCTGTGCATGTTTCTGGCCTGGGAACTGCTTCAGATCACTGTGGAAAGCATATATGGTATCGAATGGTCCTTTGTGCATGTATTGCCATTGGGAAGTGAATATAAGCTTCTGAAGTGAATATATCCACTTTTTAAAAAACTTTCTTTTTTTTTAGTTCTGTGTGTCAATAATGTTCATTCTGTGAGTAACAGTGGAAAAGTAACAGTCATGAGTGAATTGTCACGATATGACTGAATTGGAGTAAATTTGCTGCTATCTCCGCCAGGAAGCGAGCTAGAGCGCTGTAACTGTGGCTTACGCACTTTCATGAAAACACGCTTCTTGAGGTTTTAAGCTCAGAACGTGAATCTGTGCATGTTTCTGGCCTGGGAACTGCTTCAGATCACTGTGGAAAGCATATATGGTATCGAATGGTCCTTTGTGCATGAATTGCCATTGGGAAGTGAATATAAGCTTCTGAAGTGAATATATCCACTTTTTAAAAAACTTTCTTTTTTTTTTAGTTCTGTGTGTCAATAATGTTCATTCTGTGAGTAACAGTGGAAAAGTAACAGTCATGAGTGAATTGTCACGATATGACTGAATTGGAGTAAATTTGCTGCTATCTCCGCCAGGAAGCGAGCTAGAGCGCTGTAACTGTGGCTATACGCACTTTCATGAAAACACGCTTCTTTGAGGTTTTAAGCTCAGAACGTGAATCTGTGCATGTTTCTGGCCTGGGAACTGCTTCAGATCACTGTGGAAAGCATATATGGTATCGAATGGTCCTTTGTGCATGTATTGCCATTGGGAAGTGAATATAAGCTTCTGAAGTGAATATATCCACTTTTAAAAAAACTTTCTTTTTTTTTAGTTCTCTGTGTCAATAATGTTCATTCTGTGAGTAACAGTGGAAAAGTAACAGTCATGAGTGAATTGTCACGATATGACTGAATTGGAGTAAATTTGCTGCTATCTCCGCCAGGAAGCGAGCTAGAGCGCTGAAACTGTGGCTATACGCACTTTCGTGAAAACACGCTTCTTTGAGGTTTTAAGCTCGGAACGTGAATCTGTGCATGTTTCTGGCCTGGGAACTGCTTCAGATCACTGTGGAATGCATATATAGTATCAATTGGTGCAATGTGCTTCATTTGTCATAGGGAAGTGAATATAAGCTTCTGAAGTGAAAATATCCACTTTTTAAAAAACTTTCTTTTTTTTTAGTTCTGTGTGTCAAAAATGTTCATTCTGTGAGTAACAGTGGAAAAGTAACAGTCATGAGTGAATTGTCACGATATGACTGAATTGGAGTAAATTTGCTGCTATCTCCGCCAGGAAGCGAGCTAGAGCGCTGAAACTGTGGCTATACGCACTTTCATGAAAACACGCTTCTTTGAGGTTTTAAGCTCAGAACGTGAATCTGTGCATGTTTCTGGCCTGGGAACTGCTTCAGATCACTGTGGAAAGCATATATGGTATCGAATGGTCCTTTGTGCATGTATTGCCATTGGGAAGTGAATATAAGCTTCTGAAGTGAATATATCCACTTTTTAAAAAACTTTCTTTTTTTTTTAGTTCTGTGTGTCAATAATGTTTATTCTGGGAGTAACAGTGGAAAAGTAACAGTCATGAGTGAATTGTCACGATATGACTGAATTGGAGTAAATTTGCTGCTATCTCCGCCAGGAAGCGAGCTAGAGCGCTGAAACTGTGGCTATACGCACTTTCATGAAAACACGCTTCTTTGAGGTTTTAAGCTCGGAACGTGAATCTGTGCATGTTTCTGGCCTGGGAACTGCTTCAGATCACTGTGGAATGCATATATAGTATCAATCGGTGCAATGTGCTTGTCTTGTCATAGGGAAGTGAATATAAGCTTCTGAAGTGAAAATATCCACTTTTTAAAAAACTTTCTTTTTTTTTAGTTCTGTGAGTCAAAAATGTTCATTCTGTGAGTAACAGTGTGAAAGTGACAAACATGAGTGAATTGTCACGATATGACTGAATTGTAGTAAATTTGCTGCTATCTCCGCCAGGAAGCGAGCTAGAGCGCTGTAACTGTGGCTATACGCACTTTCATGAAAACACGCTTCTTTGAGGTTTTAAGCTCAGAACGTGAATCTGTGCATGTTTCTGGCCTGGGAACTGCTTCAGATCACTGTGGAAAGCATATATGGTATCGAATGGTCCTTTGTGCATGTATTGTCATTGGGAAGTGAATATAAGCTTCTGAAGTGAATCTATCCACTTTTTAAAAAACTTTCTTTTTTTTTAGTTCTGTGTGTCAATAATGTTCATTCTGTGAGTAACAGTGGAAAAGTAACAGTCATGAGTGAATTGTCACGATATGACTGAATTGGAGTAAATTTGCTGCTATCTCCGCCAGGAAGCGAGCTAGAGCGCTGTAACTGTGGCTTACGCACTTTCATGAAAACACGCTTCTTTGAGGTTTTAAGCTCAGAACGTGAATCTGTGCATGTTTCTGGCCTGGGAACTGCTTCAGATCACTGTGGAAAGCATATATGGTATCGAATGGTCCTTTGTGCATGAATTGCCATTGGGAAGTGAATATAAGCTTCTGAAGTGAATATATCCACTTTTTAAAAAACTTTCTTTTTTTTTTAGTTCTGTGTGTCAATAATGTTCATTCTGTGAGTAACAGTGGAAAAGTAACAGTCATGAGTGAATTGTCACGATATGACTGAATTGGAGTAAATTTGCTGCTATCTCCGCCAGGAAGCGAGCTAGAGCGCTGTAACTGTGGCTATACGCACTTTCATGAAAACACGCTTCTTTGAGGTTTTAAGCTCAGAACGTGAATCTGTGCATGTTTCTGGCCTGGGAACTGCTTCAGATCACTGTGGAAAGCATATATGGTATCGAATGGTCCTTTGTGCATGTATTGCCATTGGGAAGTGAATATAAGCTTCTGAAGTGAATATATCCACTTTTAAAAAAACTTTCTTTTTTTTTTAGTTCTCTGTGTCAATAATGTTCATTCTGTGAGTAACAGTGGAAAAGTAACAGTCATGAGTGAATTGTCACGATATGACTGAATTGGAGTAAATTTGCTGCTATCTCCGCCAGGAAGCGAGCTAGAGCGCTGTAACTGTGGCTATACGCACTTTCATGAAAACACGCTTCTTTGAGGTTTTAAGCTCAGAACGTGAATCTGTGCATGTTTCTGGCCTGGGAACTGCTTCAGATCACTGTGGAAAGCATATATGGTATCGAATGGTCCTTTGTGCATGTATTGCCATTGGGAAGTGAATATAAGCTTCTGAAGTGAATATATCCACTTTTTAAAAAACTTTCTTTTTTTTTAGTTCTGTGTGTCAATAGTGTTCATTCTGTGAGTAACAGTGGAAAAGTAACAGTCATGAGTGAATTGTCACGATATGACTGAATTGGAGTAAATTTGCTGCTATCTCCGCCAGGAAGCGAGCTAGAGCGCTGAAACTGTGACTATACGCACTTTCATGAAAACACGCTTCTTTGAGGTTTTAAGCTCGGAACGTGAATCTGTACATGTTTCTGGCCTGGGAACTGCTTCAGATCACTGTGGAATGCATATATAGTATCAATCGGTGCAATGCGCTTGTCTTGTCATAGGGAAGTGAATATAAGCTTCTGAAGTGATAATATCCACTTTTTAAAAAACTTTCTTTTTTTTTAGTTCTGTGTGTCAAAAATGTTCATTCTGTGAGTAACAGTGTGAAAGTGACAAACATGAGTGAATTGTCACGATATGACTGAATTGGAGTAAATTTGCTGCTATCTCCGCCAGGAAGCGAGCTAGAGCGCTGTAACTGTGGCTATACGCACTTTCATGAAAACACGCTTCTTTGAGGTTTTAAGCTCAGAACGTGAATCTGTGCATGTTTCTGGCCTGGGAACTGCTTCAGATCACTGTGGAAAGCATATATGGTATCGAATGGTCCTTTGTGCATGTATTGCCATTGGGAAGTGAATATAAGCTTCTGAAGTGAATATATCCACTTTTTAAAAAACTTTCTTTTTTTTTAGTTCTGTGTGTCAATAATGTTCATTCTGTGAGTAACAGTGGAAAAGTAACAGTCATGAGTGAATTGTCACGATATGACTGAATTGGAGTAAATTTGCTGCTATCTCCGCCAGGAAGCGAGCTGGAGCGCTGAAACTGTGGCTATATCACTTTCATGAAAACACGCTTCTTTGAGGTTTTAAGCTCGGAACGTGAATCTGTGCATGTTTCTGGCCTGGGAACTGCTTCAGATCACTGTGGAATGCATATATAGTATCAATCGGTGCAATGTGCTTGTCTTGTCATAGGGAAGTGAATATAAGCTTCTTAAGTAAAAATATCCACTTTTTAAAAAACTTTCTTTTTTTTTAGTTCTGTGTGTCAAAAATGTTCATTCTGTGAGTAACAGTGGAAAAGTAACAGTCATGAGTGAATTGTCACGATATGACTGAATTGGAGTAAATTTGCTGCTATCTCCGCCAGGAAGCGAGCTAGAGCGCTGTAACTGTGGCTTACGCACTTTCATGAAAACACGCTTCTTTGAGGTTTTAAGCTCAGAACGTGAATCTGTGCATGTTTCTGGCCTGGGAACTGCTTCAGATCACTGTGGAAAGCATATATGGTATCGAATGGTCCTTTGTGCATGAATTGCCATTGGGAAGTGAATATAAGCTTCTGAAGTGAATATATCCACTTTTTAAAAAACTTTCTTTTTTTTTTAGTTCTGTGTGTCAATAATGTTCATTCTGTGAGTAACAGTGGAAAAGTAACAGTCATGAGTGAATTGTCACGATATGACTGAATTGGAGTAAATTTGCTGCTATCTCCGCCAGGAAGCGAGCTAGAGCGCTGAAACTGTGGCTATACGCACTTTCATGAAAACACGCTTCTTTGAGGTTTTAAGCTCAGAACGTGAATCTGTGCATGTTTCTGGCCTGGGAACTGCTTCAGATCACTGTGGAAAGCATATATGGTATCGAATGGTCCTTTGTGCATGTATTGCCATTGGGAAGTGAATATAAGCTTCTGAAGTGAATATATCCACTTTTTAAAAAACTTTCTTTTTTTTTTAGTTCTGTGTGTCAATAATGTTTATTCTGTGAGTAACAGTGGAAAAGTAACAGTCATGAGTGAATTGTCACGATATGACTGAATTGGAGTAAATTTGCTGCTATCTCCGCCAGGAAGCGAGCTAGAGCGCTGAAACTGTGGCTATACGCACTTTCATGAAAACACGCTTCTTTGAGGTTTTAAGCTCGGAACGTGAATCTGTGCATGTTTCTGGCCTGGGAACTGCTTCAGATCACTGTGGAATGCATATATAGTATCAATCGGTGCAATGTGCTTGTCTTGTCATAGGGAAGTGAATATAAGCTTCTGAAGTGAAAATATCCACTTTTTAAAAAACTTTCTTTTTTTTTAGTTCTGTGAGTCAAAAATGTTCATTCTGTGAGTAACAGTGTGAAAGTGACAAACATGAGTGAATTGTCACGATATGACTGAATTGGAGTAAATTTGCTGCTATCTCCGCCAGGAAGCGAGCTAGAGCGCTGTAACTGTGGCTATACGCACTTTCATGAAAACACGCTTCTTTGAGGTTTTAAGCTCAGAACGTGAATCTGTGCATGTTTCTGGCCTGGGAACTGCTTCAGATCACTGTGGAAAGCATATATGGTATCGAATGGTCCTTTGTGCATGTATTGCCATTGGGAAGTGAATATAAGCTTCTGAAGTGAATCTATCCACTTTTTAAAAAACTTTCTTTTTTTTTAGTTCTGTGTGTCAATAATGTTCATTCTGTGAGTAACAGTGGAAAAGTAACAGTCATGAGTGAATTGTCACGATATGACTGAATTGGAGTAAATTTGCTGCTATCTCCGCCAGGAAGCGAGCAAGAGCGCTGTAACTGTGGTTTACGCACTTTCATGAAAACACGCTTCTTTGAGGTTTTAAGCTCAGAACGTGAATCTGTGCATGTTTCTGGCCTGGGAACTGCTTCAGATCACTGTGGAAAGCATATATGGTATCGAATGGTCCTTTGTGCATGAATTGCCATTGGGAAGTGAATATAAGCTTCTGAAGTGAATATATCCACTTTTTAAAAAACTTTCTTTTTTTTTTAGTTCTGTGTGTCAATAATGTTCATTCTGTGAGTAACAGTGGAAAAGTAACAGTCATGAGTGAATTGTCACGTTATGACTGAATTGGAGTAAATTTGCTGCTATCTCCGCCAGGAAGCGAGCTAGAGCGCTGTAACTGTGGCTATACGCACTTTCATGAAAACACGCTTCTTTGAGGTTTTAAGCTCAGAACGTGAATCTGTGCATGTTTCTGGCCTGGGAACTGCTTCAGATCACTGTGGAAAGCATATATGGTATCGAATGGTCCTTTGTGCATGTATTGCCATTGGGAAGTGAATATAAGCTTCTGAAGTGAATATATCCACTTTTAAAAAAACTTTCTTTTTTTTTTAGTTCTCTGTGTCAATAATGTTCATTCTGTGAGTAACAGTGGAAAAGTAACAGTCATGAGTGAATTGTCACGATATGACTGAATTGGAGTAAATTTGCTGCTATCTCCGCCAGGAAGCGAGCTAGAGCGCTGTAACTGTGGCTATACGCGCTTTCATGAAAACACGCTTCTTTGAGGTTTTAAGCTCAGAACGTGAATCTGTGCATGTTTCTGGCCTGGGAACTGCTTCAGATCACTGTGGAAAGCATATATGGTATCGAATGGTCCTTTGTGCATGTATTGCCATTGGGAAGTGAATATAAGCTTCTGAAGTGAATATATCCACTTTTTAAAAAACTTTCTTTTTTTTTAGTTCTGTGTGTCAATAGTGTTCATTCTGTGAGTAACAGTGGAAAAGTAACTGTCATGAGTGAATTGTCACGATATGACTGAATTGGAGTAAATTTGCTGCTATCTCCGCCAGGAAGCGAGCTAGAGCGCTGAAACTGTGACTATACGCACTTTCATGAAAACACGCTTCTTTGAGGTTTTAAGCTCGGAACGTGAATCTGTACATGTTTCTGGCCTGGGAACTGCTTCAGATCACTGTGGAATGCATATATAGTATCAATCGGTGCAATGTGCTTGTCTTGTCATAGGGAAGTGAATATAAGCTTCTGAAGTGATAATATCCACTTTTTAAAAAACTTTCTTTTTTTTTAGTTCTGTGTGTCAAAAATGTTCATTCTGTGAGTAACAGTGTGAAAGTGACAAACATGAGTGAATTGTCACGATATGACTGAATTGGAGTAAATTTGCTGCTATCTCCGCCAGGAAGCGAGCTAGAGCGCTGTAACTGTGGCTATACGCACTTTCATGAAAACACGCTTCTTTGAGGTTTTAAGCTCAGAACGTGAATCTGTGCATGTTTCTGGCCTGGGAACTGCTTCAGATCACTGTGGAAAGCATATATGGTATCGAATGGTCCTTTGTGCATGTATTGCCATTGGGAAGTGAATATAAGCTTCTGAAGTGAATATATCCACTTTTTAAAAAACTTTCTTTTTTTTTAGTTCTGTGTGTCAATAATGTTCATTCTGTGAGTAACAGTGGAAAAGTAACAGTCATGAGTGAATTGTCACGATATGACTGAATTGGAGTAAATTTGCTGCTATCTCCGCCAGGAAGCGAGCTGGAGCGCTGAAACTGTGGCTATATCACTTTCATGAAAACACGCTTCTTTGAGGTTTTAAGCTCGGAACGTGAATCTGTGCATGTTTCTGGCCTGGGAACTGCTTCAGATCACTGTGGAATGCATATATAGTATCAATCGGTGCAATGTGCTTGTCTTGTCATAGGGAAGTGAATATAAGCTTCTTAAGTGAAAATATCCACTTTTTAAAAAACTTTCTTTTTTTTTAGTTCTGTGTGTCAAAAATGTTCATTCTGTGAGTAACAGTGGAAAAGTAACAGTCATGAGTGAATTGTCACGATATGACTGAATTGGAGTAAATTTGCTGCTATCTCCGCCAGGAAGCGAGCTAGAGCGCTGTAACTGTGGCTTACGCACTTTCATGAAAACACGCTTCTTTGAGGTTTTAAGCTCAGAACGTGAATCTGTGCATGTTTCTGGCCTGGGAACTGCTTCAGATCACTGTGGAAAGCATATATGGTATCGAATGGTCCTTTGTGCATGAATTGCCATTGGGAAGTGAATATAAGCTTCTGAAGTGAATATATCCACTTTTTAAAAAACTTTCTTTTTTTTTTAGTTCTGTGTGTCAATAATGTTCATTCTGTGAGTAACAGTGGAAAAGTAACAGTCATGAGTGAATTGTCACGATATGACTGAATTGGAGTAAATTTGCTGCTATCTCCGCCAGGAAGCGAGCTAGAGCGCTGAAACTGTGGCTATACGCACTTTCATGAAAACACGCTTCTTTGAGGTTTTAAGCTCAGAACGTGAATCTGTGCATGTTTCTGGCCTGGGAACTGCTTCAGATCACTGTGGAAAGCATATATGGTATCGAATGGTCCTTTGTGCATGTATTGCCATTGGGAAGTGAATATAAGCTTCTGAAGTGAATATATCCACTTTTAAAAAAACTTTCTTTTTTTTTTAGTTCTCTGTGTCAATAATGTTCATTCTGTGAGTAACAGTGGAAAAGTAACAGTCATGAGTGAATTGTCACGATATGACTGAATTGGAGTAAATTTGCTGCTATCTCCGCCAGGAAGCGAGCTAGAGCGCTGAAACTGTGGCTATACGCACTTTCATGAAAACACGCTTCTTTGAGGTTTTAAGCTCGGAACGTGAATCTGTGCATGTTTCTGGCCTGGGAACTGCTTCAGATCACTGTGGAATGCATATATAGTATCAATCGGTGCAATGTGCTTGTCTTGTCATAGGGAAGTGAATATAAGCTTCTGAAGTGAAAATATCCACTTTTTAAAAAACTTTCTTTTTTTTTAGTTCTGTGAGTCAAAAATGTTCATTCTGTGAGTAACAGTGTGAAAGTGACAAACATGAGTGAATTGTCACGATATGACTGAATTGGAGTAAATTTGCTGCTATCTCCGCCAGGAAGCGAGCTAGAGCGCTGTAACTGTGGCTATACGCACTTTCATGAAAACACATTCTTTGAGGTTTTAAGCTCAGAACGTGAATCTGTGCATGTTTCTGGCCTGGGAACTGCTTCAGATCACTGTGGAAAGCATATATGGTATCGAATGGTCCTTTGTGCATGTATTGCCATTGGGAAGTGAATATAAGCTTCTGAAGTGAATCTATCCACTTTTTAAAAAACTTTCTTTTTTTTTAGTTCTGTGTGTCAATAATGTTCATTCTGTGAGTAACAGTGGAAAAGTAACAGTCATGAGTGAATTGTCACGATATGACTGAATTGGAGTAAATTTGCTGCTATCTCCGCCAGGAAGCGAGCTAGAGCGCTGTAACTGTGGCTTACGCACTTTCATGAAAACACGCTTCTTTGAGGTTTTAAGCTCAGAACGTGAATCTGTGCATGTTTCTGGCCTGGGAACTGCTTCAGATCACTGTGGAAAGCATATATGGTATCGAATGGTCCTTTGTGCATGAATTGCCATTGGGAAGTGAATATAAGCTTCTGAAGTGAATATATCCACTTTTTAAAAAACTTTCTTTTTTTTTTAGTTCTGTGTGTCAATAATGTTCATTCTGTGAGTAACAGTGGAAAAGTAACAGTCATGAGTGAATTGTCACGATATGACTGAATTGGAGTAAATTTGCTGCTATCTCCGCCAGGAAGCGAGCTAGAGCGCTGTAACTGTGGCTATACGCACTTTCATGAAAACACGCTTCTTTGAGGTTTTTAGCTCAGAACGTGAATCTGTGCATGTTTCTGGCCTGGGAACTGCTTCAGATCACTGTGGAAAGCATATATGGTATCGAATGGTCCTTTGTGCATGTATTGCCATTGGGAAGTGAATATAAGCTTCTGAAGTGAATATATCCACTTTTAAAAAAACTTTCTTTTTTTTTTAGTTCTCTGTGTCAATAATGTTCATTCTGTGAGTAACAGTGGAAAAGTAACAGTCATGAGTGAATTGTCACGATATGACTGAATTGGAGTAAATTTGCTGCTATCTCCGCCAGGAAGCGAGCTAGAGCGCTGTAACTGTGGCTATACGCACTTTCATGAAAACACGCTTCTTTGAGGTTTTAAGCTCAGAACGTGAATCTGTGCATGTTTCTGGCCTGGGAACTGCTTCAGATCACTGTGGAAAGCATATATGGTATCGAATGGTCCTTTGTGCATGTATTGCCATTGGGAAGTGAATATAAGCTTCTGAAGTGAATATATCCACTTTTTAAAAAACTTTCTTTTTTTTTAGTTCTGTGTGTCAATAATGTTCATTCTGTGAGTAACAGTGGAAAAGTAACAGTCATGAGTGAATTGTCACGATATGACTGAATTGGAGTAAATTTGCTGCTATCTCCGCCAGGAAGCGAGCTGGAGCGCTGAAACTGTGGCTATATCACTTTCATGAAAACACGTTTCTTTGAGGTTTTAAGCTCGGAACGTGAATCTGTGCATGTTTCTGGCCTGGGAACTGCTTCAGATCACTGTGGAATGCATATATAGTATCAATCGGTGCAATGTGCTTGTCTTGTCATAGGGAAGTGAATATAAGCTTCTGAAGTGATAATATCCACTTTTTAAAAAACTTTCTTTTTTTTTAGTTCTGTGTGTCAATAGTGTTCATTCTGTGAGTAACAGTGGAAAAGTAACAGTCATGAGTGAATTGTCACGATATGACTGAATTGGAGTAAATTTGCTGCTATCTCCGCCAGGAAGCGAGCTAGAGCGCTGAAACTGTGACTATACGCACTTTCATGAAAACACGCTTCTTTGAGGTTTTAAGCTCGGAACGTGAATCTGTACATGTTTCTGGCCTGGGAACTGCTTCAGATCACTGTGGAATGCATATATAGTATCAATCGGTGCAATGTGCTTGTCTTGTCATAGGGAAGTGAATATAAGCTTCTGAAGTGATAATATCCACTTTTTAAAAAACTTTCTTTTTTTTTAGTTCTGTGTGTCAAAAATGTTCATTCTGTGAGTAACAGTGTGAAAGTGACAAACATGAGTGAATTGTCACGATATGACTGAATTGGAGTAAATTTGCTGCTATCTCCGCCAGGAAGCGAGCTAGAGCGCTGTAACTGTGGCTATACGCACTTTCATGAAAACACGCTTCTTTGAGGTTTTAAGCTCAGAACGTGAATCTGTGCATGTTTCTGGCCTGGGAACTGCTTCAGATCACTGTGGAAAGCATATATGGTATCGAATGGTCATTTGTGCATGTATTGCCATTGGGAAGTGAATATAAGCTTCTGAAGTGAATATATCCACTTTTTAAAAAACTTTCTTTTTTTTTAGTTCTGTGTGTCAATAATGTTCATTCTGTGAGTAACAGTGGAAAAGTAACAGTCATGAGTGAATTGTCACGATATGACTGAATTGGAGTAAATTTGCTGCTATCTCCGCCAGGAAGCGAGCTGGAGCGCTGAAACTGTGGCTATATCACTTTCATGAAAACACGCTTCTTTGAGGTTTTAAGCTCGGAACGTGAATCTGTGCATGTTTCTGGCCTGGGAACTGCTTCAGATCACTGTGGAATGCATATATAGTATCAATCGGTGCAATGTGCTTGTCTTGTCATAGGGAAGTGAATATAAGCTTCTTAAGTGAAAATATCCACTTTTTAAAAAACTTTCTTTTTTTTTAGTTCTGTGTGTCAAAAATGTTCATTCTGTGAGTAACAGTGTGAAAGTGACAAACATGAGTGAATTGTCACGATATGACTGAATTCGAGTAAATTTGCTGCTATCTCCGCCAGGAAGCGAGCTAGAGCGCTGTAACTGTGGCTATACGCACTTTCATGAAAACACGCTTCTTTGAGGTTTTAAGCTCAGAACGTGAATCTGTGCATGTTTCTGGCCTGGGAACTGCTTCAGATCACTGTGGAAAGCATATATGGTATCGAATGGTCCTTTGTGCATGTATTGCCATTGGGAAGTGAATATAAGCTTCTGAAGTGAATATATCCACTTTTTAAAAAACTTTCTTTTTTTTTAGTTCTGTGTGTCAATAATGTTCATTCTGTGAGTAACAGTGGAAAAGTAACAGTCATGAGTGAATTGTCACGATATGACTGAATTGGAGTAAATTTGCTGCTATCTCCGCCAGGAAGCGAGCTAGAGCGCTGTAACTGTGGCTTACGCACTTTCATGAAAACACGCTTCTTTGAGGTTTTAAGCTCAGAACGTGAATCTGTGCATGTTTCTGGCCTGGGAACTGCTTCAGATCACTGTGGAAAGCATATATGGTATCGAATGGTCCTTTGTGCATGAATTGCCATTGGGAAGTGAATATAAGCTTCTGAAGTGAATATATCCACTTTTTAAAAAACTTTCTTTTTTTTTTTAGTTCTGTGTGTCAATAATGTTCATTCTGTGAGTAACAGTGGAAAAGTAACAGTCATGAGTGAATTGTCACGATATGACTGAATTGGAGTAAATTTGCTGCTATCTCCGCCAGGAAGCGAGCTAGAGCGCTGTAACTGTGGCTATACGCACTTTCATGAAAACACGCTTCTTTGAGGTTTTAAGCTCAGAACGTGAATCTGTGCATGTTTCTGGCCTGGGAACTGCTTCAGATCACTGTGGAAAGCATATATGGTATCGAATGGTCCTTTGTGCATGTATTGCCATTGGGAAGTGAATATAAGCTTCTGAAGTGAATATATCCACTTTTAAAAAAACTTTCTTTTTTTTTTAGTTCTCTGTGTCAATAATGTTCATTCTGTGAGTAACAGTGGAAAAGTAACAGTCATGAGTGAATTGTCACGATATGACTGAATTGGAGTAAATTTGCTGCTATCTCCGCCAGGAAGCAAGCTAGAGCGCTGAAACTGTGGCTATACGCACTTTCATGAAAACACGCTTCTTTGAGGTTTTAAGCTCGGAACGTGAATCTGTGCATGTTTCTGGCCTGGGAACTGCTTCAGATCACTGTGGAATGCATATATAGTATCAATTGGTGCAATGTGCTTCATTTGTCATAGGGAAGTGAATATAAGCTTCTGAAGTGAAAATATCCACTTTTTAAAAAACTTTCTTTTTTTTTAGTTCTGTGTGTCAAAAATGTTCATTCTGTGAGTAACAGTGTGAAAGTGACAAACATGAGTGAATTGTCACGATATGACTGAATTGGAGTAAATTTGCTGCTATCTCCGCCAGGAAGCGAGCTAGAGCGCTGTAACTGTGGCTATACGCACTTTCATGAAAACACGCTTCTTTGAGGTTTTTAGCTCAGAACGTGAATCTGTGCATGTTTCTGGCCTGGGAACTGCTTCAGATCACTGTGGAAAGCATATATGGTATCGAATGGTCCTTTGTGCATGTATTGCCATTGGGAAGTGAATATAAGCTTCTGAAGTGAATATATCCACTTTTTAAAAAACTTTCTTTTTTTTTAGTTCTGTGTGTCAATAATGTTCATTCTGTGAGTAACAGTGGAAAAGTAACAGTCATGAGTGAATTGTCACGATATGACTGAATTGGAGTAAATTTGCTGCTATCTCCGCCAGGAATGGAGCAAGAGCGCTGTAACTGTGGCTATACGCACTTTCATGAAAACACGCTTCTTTGAGGTTTTAAGCTCAGAACGTGAATCTGTGCATGTTTCTGGCCTGGGAACTGCTTCAGATCACTGTGGAAAGCATATATGGTATCGAATGGTCCTTTGTGCATGTATTGCCATTGGGAAGTGAATATAAGCTTCTGAAGTGAATATATCCACTTTTTAAAAAACTTTCTTTTTTTTTTAGTTCTGTGTGTCAATAATGTTCATTCTGTGAGTAACAGTGGAAAAGTAACAGTCATGAGTGAATTGTCACGATATGACTGAATTGGAGTAAATTTGCTGCTATCTCCGCCAGGAAGCGAGCTGGAGCGCTGAAACTGTGGCTATACGCACTTTCATGAAAACACGCTTCTTTGAGGTTTTAAGCTCGGAACGTGAATCTGTGCATGTTTCTGGCCTGGGAACTGCTTCAGATCACTGTGGAAAGCATATATGGTATCGAATGGTCCTTTGTGCATGTATTGCCATTGGGAAGTGAATATAAGCTTCTGAAGTGAATATATCCACTTTTAAAAAAACTTTCTTTTTTTTTTAGTTCTCTGTGTCAATAATGTTCATTCTGTGAGTAACAGTGGAAAAGTAACAGTCATGAGTGAATTGTCACGATATGACTGAATTGGAGTAAATTTGCTGCTATCTCCGCCAGGAAGCGAGCTAGAGCGCTGAAACTGTGGCTATACGCACTTTCATGAAAACACGCTTCTTTGAGGTTTTAAGCTCGGAACGTGAATCTGTGCATGTTTCTGGCCTGGGAACTGCTTCAGATCACTGTGGAATGCATATATAGTATCAATTGGTGCAATGTGCTTCATTTGTCATAGGGAAGTGAATATAAGCTTCTGAAGTGAAAATATCCACTTCTTAAAAAACTTTCTTTTTTTTTAGTTCTGTGTGTCAAAAATGTTCATTCTGTGAGTAACAGTGTGAAAGTGACAAACATGAGTGAATTGTCACGATATGACTGAATTGGAGTAAATTTGCTGCTATCTCCGCCAGGAAGCGAGCTAGAGCGCTGTAACTGTGGCTATACGCACTTTCATGAAAACACGCTTCTTTGAGGTTTTTAGCTCAGAACGTGAATCTGTGCATGTTTCTGGCCTGGGAACTGCTTCAGATCACTGTGGAAAGCATATATGGTATCGAATGGTCCTTTGTGCATGTATTGCCATTGGGAAGTGAATATAAGCTACTGAAGTGAATATATCCACTTTTTAAAAAACTTTCTTTTTTTTTAGTTCTGTGTGTCAATAATGTTCATTCTGTGAGTAACAGTGGAAAAGTAACAGTCATGAGTGAATTGTCACGATATGACTGAATTGGAGTAAATTTGCTGCTATCTCCGCCAGGAAGCGAGCTAGAGCGCTGTAACTGTGGCTATACGCACTTTCATGAAAACACGCTTCTTTGAGGTTTTAAGCTCAGAACGTGAATCTGTGCATGTTTCTGGCCTGGGAACTGCTTCAGATCACTGTGGAAAGCATATATGGTATCGAATGGTCCTTTGTGCATGTATTGCCATTGGGAAGTGAATATAAGCTTCTGAAGTGAATATATCCACTTTTTAAAAAACTTTCTTTTTTTTTTAGTTCTGTGTGTCAATAATGTTTATTCTGTGAGTAACAGTGGAAAAGTAACAGTCATGAGTGAATTGTCACGATATGACTGAATTGGAGTAAATTTGCTGCTATCTCCGCCAGGAAGCGAGCTAGAGCGCTGAAACTGTGGCTATACGCACTTTCATGAAAACACGCTTCTTTGAGGTTTTAAGCTCGGAACGTGAATCTGTGCATGTTTCTGGCCTGGGAACTGCTTCAGATCACTGTGGAATGCATATATAGTATCAATCGGTGCAATGTGCTTGTCTTGTCATAGGGAAGTGAATATAAGCTTCTGAAGTGAAAATATCCACTTTTTAAAAAACTTTCTTTTTTTTTAGTTCTGTGAGTCAAAAATGTTCATTCTGTGAGTAACAGTGTGAAAGTGACAAACATGAGTGAATTGTCACGATATGACTGAATTGGAGTAAATTTGCTGCTATCTCCGCCAGGAAGCGAGCTAGAGCGCTGTAACTGTGGCTATACGCACTTTCATGAAAACACGCTTCTTTGAGGTTTTAAGCTCAGAACGTGAATCTGTGCATGTTTCTGGCCTGGGAACTGCTTCAGATCACTGTGGAAAGCATATATGGTATCGAATGGTCCTTTGTGCATGTATTGCCATTGGGAAGTGAATATAAGCTTCTGAAGTGAATATATCCACTTTTTAAAAAACTTTCTTTTTTTTTAGTTCTGTGTGTCAATAATGTTCATTCTGTGAGTAACAGTGGAAAAGTAACAGTCATGAGTGAATTGTCACGATATGACTGAATTGGAGTAAATTTGCTGCTATCTCCGCCAGGAAGCGAGCTGGAGCGCTGAAACTGTGGCTATACGCACTTTCATGAAAACACGCTTCTTTGAGGTTTTAAGCTCGGAACGTGAATCTGTGCATGTTTCTGGCCTGGGAACTGCTTCAGATCACTGTGGAATGCATATATAGTACCAATCGGTGCAATGTGCTTGTCTTGTCATAGGGAAGTGAATATAAGCTTCTTTAGTGAAAATATCCACTTTTTAAAAATCTTTCTTTTTTTTTAGTTCTGGATGTCAAAAATGTTCATTCTGTGAGTAACAGTGTGAAAGTGACAAACATGAGTGAATTGTCACGATATGACTGAATTCGAGTAAATTTGCTGCTATCTCCGCCAGGAAGCGAGCTAGAGGGCTGTAACTGTGGCTATACGCACTTTCATGAAAACACGCTTCTTTGAGGTTTTAAGCTCAGAACGTGAATCTGTGCATGTTTCTGGCCTGGGAACTGCTTCAGATCACTGTGGAAAGCATATATGGTATCGAATGGTCCTTTGTGCATGTATTGCCATTGGGAAGTGAATATAAGCTTCTGAAGTGAATATATCCACTTTTTAAAAAACTTTCTTTTTTTTTTTAGTTCTGTGTGTCAATAATGTTCATTCTGTGAGTAACAGTGGAAAAGTAACAGTCATGAGTGAATTGTCACGATATGACTGAATTGGAGTAAATTTGCTGCTATCTCCGCCAGGAAGCGAGCTAGAGCGCTGTAACTGTGGCCATACGCACTTTCATGAAAACACGCTTCTTTGAGGTTTTAAGCTCAGAACGTGAATCTGTGCATGTTTCTGGCCTGGGAACTGCTTCAGATCACTGTGGAAAGCATATATGGTATCGAATGGTCCTTTGTGCATGTATTGCCATTGGGAAGTGAATATAAGCTTCTGAAGTGAATATATGCACTTTTAAAAAAACTTTCTTTTTTTTTAGTTCTCTGTGTCAATAATGTTCATTCTGTGAGTAACAGTGGAAAAGTAACAGTCATGAGTGAATTGTCACGATATGACTGAATTGGAGTAAATTTGCTGCTATCTCCGCCAGGAAGCGAGCTAGAGCGCTGAAACTGTGGCTATACGCACTTTCATGAAAACACGCTTCTTTGAGGTTTTAAGCTCGGAACGTGAATCTGTGCATGTTTCTGGCCTGGGAACTGCTTCAGATCACTGTGGAATGCATATATAGTATCAATTGGTGCAATGTGCTTCATTTGTCATAGGGAAGTGAATATAAGCTTCTGAAGTGAAAATATCCACTTTTTAAAAAACTTTCTTTTTTTTTAGTTCTGTGTGTCAAAAATGTTCATTCTGTGAGTAACAGTGTGAAAGTGACAAACATGAGTGAATTGTCACGATATGACTGAATTGGAGTAAATTTGCTGCTATCTACGCCAGGAAGCGAGCTAGAGCGCTGTAACTGTGGCTATACGCTCTTTCATGAAAACACGCTTCTTTGAGGTTTTTAGCTCAGAACGTGAATCTGTGCATGTTTCTGGCCTGGGAACTGCTTCAGATCACTGTGGAAAGCATATATGGTATCGAATGGTCCTTTGTGCATGTATTGCCATTGGGAAGTGAATATAAGCTTCTGAAGTGAATATATCCACTTTTTAAAAAACTTTCTTTTTTTTTAGTTCTGTGTGTCAATAATGTTCATTCTGTGAGTAACAGTGGAAAAGTAACAGTCATGAGTGAATTGTCACGATATGACTGAATTGGAGTAAATTTGCTGCTATCTCCGCCAGGAAGCGAGCTAGAGCGCTGTAACTGTGGCTATACGCACTTTCATGAAAACACGCTACTTTGAGGTTTTAAGCTCAGAACGTGAATCTGTGCATGTTTCTGGCCTGGGAACTGCTTCAGATCACTGTGGAAAGCATATATGGTATCGAATGGTCCTTTGTGCATGTATTGCCATTGGGAAGTGAATATAAGCTTCTGAAGTGAATATATCCACTTTTTAAAAAACTTTCTTTTTTTTTTAGTTCTGTGTGTCAATAATGTTTATTCTGTGAGTAACAGTGGAAAAGTAACAGTCATGAGTGAATTGTCACAATATGACTGAATTGGAGTAAATTTGCTGCTATCTCCGCCAGGAAGCGAGCTAGAGCGCTGAAACTGTGGCTATACGCACTTTCATGAAAACACGCTTCTTTGAGGTTTTAAGCTCGGAACGTGAATCTGTGCATGTTTCTGGCCTGGGAACTGCTTCAGATCACTGTGGAATGCATATATAGTATCAATCGGTGCAATGTGCTTGTCTTGTCATAGGGAAGTGAATATAAGCTTCTTAAGTGAAAATATCCACTTTTTAAAAAACTTTCTTTTTTTTTAGTTCTGTGTGTCAAAAATGTTCATTCTGTGAGTAACAGTGTGAAAGTGACAAACATGAGTGAATTGTCACGATATGACTGAATTGGAGTAAATTTGCTGTTATCTCCGCCAGGAAGCGAGCTAGAGCGCTGTAACTGTGGCTATACGCACTTTCATGAAAACATGCTTCTTTGAGGTTTTAAGCTCAGAACGTGAATCTGTGCATGTTTCTGGCCTGGGAACTGCTTCAGATCACTGTGGAAAGCATATATGGTATCGAATGGTCCTTTGTGCATGTATTGCCATTGGGAAGTGAATATAAGCTTCTGAAGTGAATATATCCACTTTTTAAAAAACTTTCTTTTTTTTTTAGTTCTGTGTGTCAAAAATGTTCATTCTGTGAGTAACAGTGTGAAAGTGACAAACATGAGTGAATTGTCACGATATGACTGAATTGGAGTAAATTTGCTGCTATCTCCGCCAGGAAGCGAGCTAGAGCGCTGTAACTGTGGCTATACGCACTTTCATGAAAACACGCTTCTTTGAGGTTTTAAGCTCAGAACGTGAATCTGTGCATGTTTCTGGCCTGGGAACTGCTTCAGATCACTGTGGAAAGCATATATGGTATCGAATGGTCCTTTGTGCATGTATTGCCATTGGGAAGTGAATATAAGCTTCTGAAGTGAATCTATCCACTTTTTTAAAAACTTTCTTTTTTTTAGTTCTGTGTGTCAATAATGTTCATTCTGTGAGTAACAGTGGAAAAGTAACAGTCATGAGTGAATTGTCACGATATGACTGAATTGGAGTAAATTTGCTGCTATCTCCGCCAGGAAGCGAGCTGGAGCGCTGAAACTGTGGCTATACGCACTTTCATGAAAACACGCTTCTTTGAGGTTTTAAGCTCGGAACGTGAATCTGTGCATGTTTCTGGCCTGGGAACTGCTTCAGATCACTGTGGAATGCATATATAGTATCAATCGGTGCAATGTGCTTGTCTTGTCATAGGGAAGTGAATATAAGCTTCTTAAGTGAAAATATCCACTTTTTAAAAAACTTTCTTTTTTTTTAGTTCTGGATGTCAAAAATGTTCATTCTGTGAGTAACAGTGTGAAAGTGACAAACATGAGTGAATTGTCACGATATGACTGAATTCGAGTAAATTTGCTGCTATCTCCGCCAGGAATCGAGCTAGAGCGCTGTAACTGTGGCTATACGCACTTTCATGAAAACACGCTTCTTTGAGGTTTTAAGCTCAGAACGTGAATCTGTGCATGTTTCTGGCCTGGGAACTGCTTCAGATCACTGTGGAAAGCATATATGGTATCGAATGGTCCTTTGTGCATGTATTGCCATTGGGAAGTGAATATAAGCTTCTGAAGTGAATATATCCACTTTTTAAAAAACTTTCTTTTTTTTTTTAGTTCTGTGTGTCAATAATGTTCATTCTGTGAGTAACAGTGGAAAAGTAACAGTCATGAGTGAATTGTCACGATATGACTGAATTGGAGTAAATTTGCTGCTATCTCCGCCAGGAAGCGAGCTAGAGCGCTGTAACTGTGGCTTACGCACTTTCATGAAAACACGCTTCTTTGAGGTTTTAAGCTCAGAACGTGAATCTGTGCATGTTTCTGGCCTGGGAACTGCTTCAGATCAATGTGGAAAGCATATATGGTATCGAATGGTCCTTTGTGCATGTATTGCCATTGGGAAGTGAATATAAGCTTCTGAAGTGAATATATCCACTTTTAAAAAAACTTTCTTTTTTTTTTAGTTCTCTGTGTCAATAATGTTCATTCTGTGAGTAACAGTGGAAAAGTAACAGTCATGAGTGAATTGTCACGATATGACTGAATTGGAGTAAATTTGCTGCTATCTCCGCCAGGAAGCGAGCTAGAGCGCTGAAACTGTGGCTATACGCACTTTCATGAAAACACGCTTCTTTGAGGTTTTAAGCTCGGAACTTGAATCTGTGCATGTTTCTGGCCTGGGAACTGCTTCAGATCACTGTGGAATGCATATATAGTATCAATTGGTGCAATGTGCTTCATTTGTCATAGGGAAGTGAATATAAGCTTCTGAAGTGAAAATATCCACTTTTTAAAAAACTTTCTTTTTTTTTAGTTCTCTGTGTCAATAATGTTCATTCTGTGAGTAACAGTGGAAAAGTAACAGTCATGAGTGAATTGTCACGATATGACTGAATTGGAGTAAATTTGCTGCTATCTCCGCCAGGAAGCGAGCTAGAGCGCTGAAACTGTGGCTATACGCACTTTCATGAAAACACGCTTCTTTGAGGTTTTAAGCTCGGAACTTGAATCTGTGCATGTTTCTGGCCTGGGAACTGCTTCAGATCACTGTGGAATGCATATATAGTATCAATCGGTGCAATGTGCTTGTCTTGTCATAGGGAAGTGAATATAAGCTTCTTAAGTGAAAATATCCACTTTTTAAAAAACTTTCTTTTTTTTTAGTTCTGTGTGTCAAAAATGTTCATTCTGTGAGTAACAGTGTGAAAGTGACAAACATGAGTGAATTGTCACGATATGACTGAATTGGAATAAATTTGCTGCTATCTCCGCCAGGAAGCGAGCTAGAGCGCTGAATCTGTGGCTATACGCACTTTCATGAAAACACGCTTCTTTGAGGTTTTAAGCTCAGAACGAGAATCTGTGCATGTTTCTGGCCTGGGAACTGCTTCAGATGACTGTGGAAAGCATATATGGTATCGAATGGTCCTTTGTGCATGTATTGCCATTGGGAAGTGAATATAAGCTTCTGAAGTGAATATATCCACTTTTTAAAAAACTTTCTTTTTTTTTAGTTCTGTGTGTCAATAATGTTCATTCTGTGAGTAACAGTGGAAAAGTAACAGTCATGAGTGAATTGTCACGATATGACTGAATTGGAGTAAATTTGCTGCTATCTCCGCCAGGAAGCGAGCTAGAGCGCTGAAACTGTGGCTATACGCACTTTCATGAAAACACGCTTCTTTGAGGTTTTAAGCTCGGAACGTGAATCTGTGCATGTTTCCGGCCTGGGAACTGCTTCAGATCACTGTGGAATGCATATATAGTATCAATTGGTGCAATGTGCTTGACTTGTCATAGGGAAGTGAATATAAGCTTCTGAAGTGAATATATCCACTTTTTAAAAAACTTTCTTTTTTTTAGTTCTGTGTGTAAAAAATGTTCATTCTGTGAGTAACAGTGTGAAAGTGACAAACATGAGTGAATTGTCACGATATGACTGAATTGGAGTAAATTTGCTGTTATCTCCGCCAGGAAGCGAGCTAGAGCGCTGTAACTGTGGCTATACGCACTTTCATGAAAACATGCTTCTTTGAGGTTTTAAGCTCAGAACGTGAATCTGTGCATGTTTCTGGCCTGGGAACTGCTTCAGATCACTGTGGAAAGCATATATGGTATCGAATGGTCCTTTGTGCATGTATTGCCATTGGGAAGTGAATATAAGCTTCTGAAGTGAATATATCCACTTTTTAAAAAACTTTCTTTTTTTTTTAGTTCTGTGTGTCAAAAATGTTCATTCTGTGAGTAACAGTGGAAAAGTAACAGTCATGAGTGAATTGTCACGATATGACTGAATTGGAGTAAATTTGCTGCTATCTCCGCCAGGAAGCGAGCTAGAGCGCTGTAACTGTGGCTATACGCACTTTCATGAAAACACGCTTCTTTGAGGTTTTAAGCTCAGAACGTGAATCTGTGCATGTTTCTGGCCTGGGAACTGCTTCAGATCACTGTGGAAAGCATATATGGTATCGAATGGTCCTTTGTGCATGTATTGCTATTGGGAAGTGAATATAAGCTTCTGAAGTGAATATATCCACTTTTTAAAAAACTTTCTTTTTTTTAGTTCTGTGTGTCAATAATGTTCATTCTGTGAGTAACAGTGGAAAAGTAACAGTCATGAGTGAATTGTCACGATATGACTGAATTGGAGTAAATTTGCTGCTATCTCCGCCAGGAAGCGAGCTGGAGCGCTGAAACTGTGGCTATACGCACTTTCATGAAAACACGCTTCTTTGAGGTTTTAAGCTCGGAACGTGAATCTGTGCATGTTTCTGGCCTGGGAACTGCTTCAGATCACTGTGGAATGCATATATAGTATCAATCGGTGCAATGTGCTTGTCTTGTCATAGGGAAGTGAATATAAGCTTCTGAAGTGAAAATATCCACTTTTTAAAAAACTTTCTTTTTTTTTAGTTCTGTGTGTCAAAAATGTTCATTCTGTGAGTAACAGTGTGAAAGTGACAAACATAAGTGAATTGTCACGATATGACTGAATTCGAGTAAATTTGCTGCTATCTCCGCCAGGAAGCGAGCTAGAGCGCTGTAACTGTGGCTATACGCACTTTCATGAAAACACGCTTCTTTGAGGTTTTAAGCTCAGAACGTGAATCTGTGCATGTTTCTGGCCTGGGAACTGCTTCAGATCACTGTGGAAAGCATATATGGTATCGAATGGTCCTTTGTGCATGTATTGCCATTGGGAAGTGAATATAAGCTTCTGAAGTGAATATATCCACTTTTTAAAAAACTTTCTTTTTTTTTAGTTCTGTGTGTCAATAATGTTCATTCTGTGAGTAACAGTGGAAAAGTAACAGTCATGAGTGAATTGTCACGATATGACTGAATTGGAGTAAATTTGCTGCTATCTCCGCCAGGAAGCGAGCTGGAGCGCTGAAACTGTGGCTATACGCACTTTCATGAAAACACGCTTCTTTGAGGTTTTAAGCTCGGAACGTGAATCTGTGCATGTTTCTGGCCTGGGAACTGCTTCAGATCACTGTGGAATGCATATATAGTATCAATCGGTGCAATGTGCTTGTCTTGTCATAGGGAAGTGAATATAAGCTTCTGAAGTGAAAATATCCACTTTTTAAAAAACTTTCTTTTTTTTTAGTTCTGTGTGTCAAAAATGTTCATTCTGTGAGTAACAGTGTGAAAGTGACAAACATGAGTGAATTGTCACGATATGACTGAATTCGAGTAAATTTGCTGCTATCTCCGCCAGGAAGCGAGCTAGAGCGCTGTAACTGTGGCTATACGCACTTTCATGAAAACACGCTTCTTTGAGGTTTTAAGCTCAGAACGTGAATCTGTGCATGTTTCTGGCCTGGGAACTGCTTCAGATCACTGTGGAAAGCATATATGGTATCGAATGGTCCTTTGTGCATGTATTGCCATTGGGAAGTGAATATAAGCTTCTGAAGTGAATATATCCACTTTTTAAAAAACTTTCTTTTTTTTTTAGTTCTGTGTGTCAATAATGTTCATTCTGTGAGTAACAGTGGAAAAGTAACAGTCATGAGTGAATTGTCACGATATGACTGAATTGGAGTAAATTTGCTGCTATCTCCGCCAGGAAGCGAGCTAGAGCGCTGAATCTGTGGCTATACGCACTTTCATGAAAACACGCTTCTTTGAGGTTTTAAGCTCAGAACGTGAATCTGTGCATGTTTCTGGCCTGGGAACTGCTTCAGATGACTGTGGAAAGCATATATGGTATCGAATGGTCCTTTGTGCATGTATTGCCATTGGGAAGTGAATATAAGCTTCTGAAGTGAATATATCCACTTTTTAAAAAACTTTCTTTTTTTTTAGTTCTGTGTGTCAATAATGTTCATTCTGTGAGTAACAGTGGAAAAGTAACAGTCATGAGTGAATTGTCACGATATGACTGAATTGGAGTAAATTTGCTGCTATCTCCGCCAGGAAGCGAGCTAGAGCGCTGAAACTGTGGCTATACGCACTTTCATGAAAACACGCTTCTTTGAGGTTTTAAGCTCGGAACGTGAATCTGTGCATGTTTCTGGCCTGGGAACTGCTTCAGATCACTGTGGAATGCATATATAGTATCAATTGGTGCAATGTGCTTGTCTTGTCATAGGGAAGTGAATATAAGCTTCTGAAGTGAATATATCCACTTTTTAAAAAACTTTCTTTTTTTTTAGTTCTGTGTGTCAAAAATGTTCATTCTGTGAGTAACAGTGTGAAAGTGACAAACATGAGTGAATTGTCACGATATGACTGAATTGGAGTAAATTTGCTGTTATCTCCGCCAGGAAGCGAGCTAGAGCGCTGTAACTGTGGCTATACGCACTTTCATGAAAACACGCTTCTTTGAGGTTTTAAGCTCAGAACGTGAATCTGTGCATGTTTCTGGCCTGGGAACTGCTTCAGATCACTCTGGAAAGCATATATGGTATCGAATGGTGCTTTGTGCATGTATTGCTATTGGGAAGTGAATATAAGCTTCTGAAGTGAATATATCCACTTTTTAAAAAACTTTCTTTTTTTTAGTTCTGTGTGTCAAAAATGTTCATTCTGTGAGTAACAGTGGAAAAGTAACAGTCATGAGTGAATTGTCACGATATGACTGAATTGGAGTAAATTTGCTGCTATCTCCGCCTGGAAGCGAGCTAGAGCGCTGTAACTGTGGCTATACGCACTTTCATGAAAACACGCTTCTTTGAGGTTTTAAGCTCAGAACGTGAATCTGTGCATGTTTCTGGCCTGGGAACTGCTTCAGATCACTGTGGAAAGCATATATGGTATCGAATGGTCCTTTGTGCATGTATTGCCATTGGGAAGTGAATATAAGCTTCTGAAGTGAATATATCCACTTTTTAAAAAACTTTCTTTTTTTTTAGTTCTGTGTGTCAATAATGTTCATTCTGTGAGTAACAGTGGAAAAGTAACAGTCATGAGTGAATTGTCACGATATGATTGAATTGGAGTAAATTTGCTGCTATCTCCGCCAGGAAGCGAGCTAGAGCGCTGTAACTGTGGCTATACGCACTTTCATGAAAACACGCTTCTTTGAGGTTTTAAGCTCAGAACGTGAATCTGTGCATGTTTCTGGCCTGGGAACTGCTTCAGATCACTGTGGAAAGCATATATGGTATCGAATGGTCCTTTGTGCATGTATTGCCATTGGGAAGTGAATATAAGCTTCTGAAGTGAATATATCCACTTTTTAAAAAACTTTCTTTTTTTTTAGTTCTGTGTGTCAATAATGTTCATTCTGTGAGTAACAGTGGAAAAGTAACAGTCATGAGTGAATTGTCACGATATGACTGAATTGGAGTAAATTTGCTGCTATCTCCGCCAGGAAGCGAGCTAGAGCGCTGTAACTGTGGCCATACGCACTTTCATGAAAACACGCTTCTTTGAGGTTTTAAGCTCAGAACGTGAATCTGTGCATGTTTCTGGCCTGGGAACTGCTTCAGATCACTGTGGAATGCATATATAGTATCAATTGGTGCAATGTGCTTGTCTTGTCATGGGGAAGTGAATATAAGCTTCTGAAGTGAAAATATCCACTTTTTAAAAAACTTTCTTTTTTTTTAGTTCTGTGTGTCAAAAATGTTCATTCTGTGAGTAACAGTGTGAAAGTGACAAACATGAGTGAATTGTCACGATATGACTGAATTGGAGTAAATTTGCTGTTATCTCCGCCAGGAAGCGAGCTAGAGCGCTGTAACTGTGGCTATACGCACTTTCATGAAAACACGCTTCTTTGAGGTTTTAAGCTCAGAACGTGAATCTGTGCATGTTTCTGGCCTGGGAACTGCTTCAGATCACTCTGGAAAGCATATATGGTATCGAATGGTGCTTTGTGCATGTATTGCTATTGGGAAGTGAATATAAGCTTCTGAAGTGAATATATCCACTTTTTAAAAAACTTTCTTTTTTTTAGTTCTGTGTGTCAAAAATGTTCATTCTGTGAGTAACAGTGGAAAAGTAACAGTCATGAGTGAATTGTCACGATATGACTGAATTGGAGTAAATTTGCTGCTATCTCCGCCAGGAAGCGAGCTAGAGCGCTGTAACTGTGGCTATACGCACTTTCATGAAAACACGCTTCTTTGAGGTTTTAAGCTCAGAACGTGAATCTGTGCATGTTTCTGGCCTGGGAACTGCTTCAGATCACTGTGGAAAGCATATATGGTATCGAATGGTCCTTTGTGCATGTATTGCCATTGGGAAGTGAATATAAGCTTCTGAAGTGAATATATCCACTTTTTAAAAAACTTTCTTTTTTTTTAGTTCTGTGTGTCAATAATGTTCATTCTGTGAGTAACAGTGGAAAAGTAACAGTCATGAGTGAATTGTCACGATATGATTGAATTGGAGTAAATTTGCTGCTATCTCCGCCAGGAAGCGAGCTAGAGCGCTGTAACTGTGGCTATACGCACTTTCATGAAAACACGCTTCTTTGAGGTTTTAAGCTCAGAACGTGAATCTGTGCATGTTTCTGGCCTGGGAACTGCTTCAGATCACTGTGGAAAGCATATATGGTATCGAATGGTCCTTTGTGCATGTATTGCCATTGGGAAGTGAATATAAGCTTCTGAAGTGAATATATCCACTTTTTAAAAAACTTTCTTTTTTTTTAGTTCTGTGTGTCAATAATGTTCATTCTGTGAGTAACAGTGGAAAAGTAACAGTCATGAGTGAATTGTCACGATATGACTGAATTGGAGTAAATTTGCTGCTATCTCCGCCAGGAAGCGAGCTAGAGCGCTGTAACTGTGGCCATACGCACTTTCATGAAAACACGCTTCTTTGAGGTTTTAAGCTCAGAACGTGAATCTGTGCATGTTTCTGGCCTGGGAACTGCTTCAGATCACTGTGGAATGCATATATAGTATCAATTGGTGCAATGTGCTTGTCTTGTCATGGGGAAGTGAATATAAGCTTCTGAAGTGAAAATATCCACTTTTTAAAAAACTTTCTTTTTTTTTAGTTCTGTGTGTCAAAAATGTTCATTCTGTGAGTAACAGTGTGAAAGTGACAAACATGAGTGAATTGTCACGATATGACTGAATTGGAGTAAATTTGCTGTTATCTCCGCCAGGAAGCGAGCTAGAGCGCTGTAACTGTGGCTATACGCACTTTCATGAAAACACGCTTCTTTGAGGTTTTAAGCTCAGAACGTGAATCTGTGCATGTTTCTGGCCTGGGAACTGCTTCAGATCACTGTGGAAAGCATATATGGTATCGAATGGTCCTTTGTGCATGTATTGCCATTGGGAAGTGAATATAAGCTTCTGAAGTGAATATTTCCACTTTTTAAAAAACTTTCTTTTTTTTTTAGTTCTGTGTGTCAATAATGTTCATTCTCTGAGTAACAGTGGAAAAGTAACAGTCATGAGTGAATTGTCACGATATGACTGAATTGGAGAAAATTTGCTGCTATCTCCGCCAGGAAGCGAGCTAGGGCGCTGAAACTGTGGCTATACGCACTTTCATGAAAACACGCTTCTTTGAGGTTTTAAGCTCAGAACGTGAATCTGTGCATGTTTCTGGCCTGGGAACTGCTTCAGATCACTTTGGAATGCTTATATAGTATCAATTGGTGCAATGTGCTTCATTTGTCATAGGGAAGTGAATATAAGCTTCTGAAGTGAAAATATCCACTTTTTAAAAAACTTTCTTTTTTTTTAGTTCTGTGTGTCAAAAATGTTCATTCTGTGAGTAACAGTGTGAAAGTGACAAACATGAGTGAATTGTCACGATATGACTGAATTGGAGTAAATTTGCTGCTATCTCCGCCAGGAAGCGAGCTAGAGCGCTGTAACTGTGGCTATAGGCACTTTCATGAAAACACGCTTCTTTGAGGTTTTAAGCTCAGAACGTGAATCTGTGCATGTTTCTGGCCTGGGAACTGCTTCAGATCACTGTGGAAAGCATATATGGTATCGAATGGTCCTTTGTGCATGTATTGCCATTGGGAAGTGAATATAAGCTTCTGAAGTGAATATATCCACTTTTTAAAAAACTTTCTTTTTTTTTAGTTCTGTGTGTCAATAATGTTCATTCTGTGAGTAACAGTGGAAAAGTAACAGTCATGAGTGAATTGTCACGATATGACTGAATTGGAGTAAATTTGCTGCTATCTCCGCCAGGAAGCGAGCTAGAGCGCTGTAACTGTGGCTATACGCACTTTCATGAAAACACGCTTCTTTGAGGTTTTAAGCTCGGAACGTGAATCTGTGCATGTTTCTGGCCTGGGAACTGCTTCAGATCACTGTGGAATGCATATATAGTATCAATCGGTGCAATGTGCTTGTCTTGTCAGAGGGAAGTGAATATAAGCTTCTGAAGTGAAAATATCCACTTTTTAAAAAACTTTCTTTTTTTTTAGTTCTGTGTGTCAAAAATGTTCATTCTGTGAGTAACAGTGTGAAAGTGACAAACATGAGTGAATTGTCACGATATGACTGAATTCGAGTAAATTTGCTGCTATCTCCGCCAGGAAGCGAGCTAGAGCGCTGAAACTGTGGCTATACGCACTTTCATGAAAACACGCTTCTTTGAGGTTTTAAGCTCAGAACGTGAATCTGTGCATGTTTCTGGCCTGGGAACTGCTTCAGATCACTGTGGAAAGCATATGTGGTATCGAATGGTCCTTTGTGCATGTATTGCCATTGGGAAGTGAATATAAGCTTGTGAAGTGAATATATCCACTTTTTAAAAAACTTTCTTTTTTTTTTTAGTTCTGTGTGTCAATAATGTTCATTCTGTGAGTAACAGTGGAAAAGTAACAGTCATGAGTGAATTGTCACGATATGACTGAATTGGAGTAAATTTGCTGCTATCTCCGCCAGGAAGCGAGCTAGAGCGCTGTAACTGTGGCTATACGCACTTTCATGAAAGCACGCTTCTTTGAGGTTTTAAGCTCAGAACGTGAATCTGTGCATGTTTCTGGCCTGGGAACTGCTTCAGATCACTGTGGAAAGCATATATGGTATCGAATGGTCCTTTGTGCATGTATTGCCATTGGGAAGTGAATATAAGCTTCTTAAGTGAAAATATCCACTTTTTAAAAAACTTTCTTTTTTTTTAGTTCTGTGGGTCAAAAATGTTCATTCTGTGAGTAACAGTGTAGAATTGACAAACATGAGTGAATTGTCACGATATGACTGAATTCGAGTAAATTTGCTGCTATCTCCGCCAGGAAGCGAGCTAGAGCGCTGTAACTGTCGCTATACGCACTTTCATGAAAACACGCTTCTTTGAGGTTTTAAGCTCAGAACGTGAATCTGTGCATGTTTCTGGCCTGGGAACTGCTTCAGATCACTGTGGAAAGCATATATGGTATCGAATGGTCCTTTGTGCATGTATTGCCATTGGGAACTGAATATAAGCTTCTGAAGTGAAAATATCCACTTTTTAAAAAACTTTCTTTTTTTTTTAGTTCTGTGTGTCAAAAATGTTCATTCTGTGAGTAACAGTGTGAAAGTGACAAACATGAGTGAATTGTCACGATATGACTGAATTGGAGTAAATTTGCTGCTATCTCCGCCAGGAAGCGAGCTAGAGCGCTGTAACTGTGGCTATAAGCACTTTCATGAAAACACGCTTCTTTGAGGTTTTAAGCTCAGAACGTGAATCTGTGCATGTTTCTGGCCTGGGAACTGCTTCAGATCACTGTGGAAAGCATATATGGTATCGAATGGTCCTTTGTGCATGTATTGCCATTGGGAAGTGAATATAAGCTTCTGAAGTGAATATATCCACTTTTTAAAAAACTTTTTTTTTTTTTTGGTTCTGTGTGTCAATAATGTTCATTCTGTGAGTAACAGTGGAAAAGTAACAGTCATGAGTGAATTGTCACGATATGACTGAATTGGAGTAAATTTGCTGCTATCTCCGCCAGGAAGCGAGCTAGAGCGCTGAAACTGTGGCTATACGCACTTTCATGAAAACACGCTTCTTTGAGGTTTTAAGCTCGGAACGTGAATCTGTGCATGTTTCTGGCCTGGGAACTGCTTCAGATCACTGTGGAAAGCATATATAGTATCAATTGGTGCAATGTGCTTGTCTTGTCATAGGGAAGTGAATATAAGCTTCTGAAGTGAAAATATCCACTTTTTAAAAAACTTTCTTTTTTTTTAGTTCTGTGTGTCAAAAATGTTCATTCTGTGAGTAACAGTGTGAAAGTGACAAACATGAGTGAATTGTCACGATATGACTGAATTCGAGTAAATTTGCTGCTATCTCCGCCAGGAAGCGAGCTCGAGCGCTGTAACTGTGGCTATACGCACTTTCATGAAAACACGCTTCTTTGAGGTTTTAAGCTCAGAACGTGAATCTGTGCATGTTTCTGGCCTGGGAACTGCTTCAGATCACTGTGGAAAGCATATATGGTATCGAATGGTCCTTTGTGCATGTATTGCCATTGGGAAGTGAATATAAGCTTCCGAAGAAAATATATCCACTTTTTAAAAAACTTTCTTTTTTTTTTAGTTCTGTGTGTCAATAATGTTCATTCTGTGAGTAACAGTGGAAAAGTAACAGTCATGAGTGAATTGTAACGATATGACTGAATTGGAGTAAATTTGCTGCTATCTCCGCCAGGAAGCGAGCTAGAGCGCTGTAACTGTGGCTATACGCACTTTCATGAAAACACGCTTCTTTGAGGTTTTAAGCTCAGAACGTGAATCTGTGCACGTTTCTGGCCTGGGAACTGCTTCAGATCACTGTGGAAAGCATATATGGTTTCGAATGGTCCTTTGTGCATGTATTGCCATTGGGAAGTGAATATAAGCTTCTGATGTGAATATATCCACTTTTTAAAAAACTTTCATTTTTTTTAGTTCTGTGTGTCAATAATGTTCATTCTGTGAGTAACAGTGGAAAAGTAACAGTCATGAGTGAATTGTCACGATATGACTGAATTGGAGTAAATTTGCTGCTATCTCCGCCAGGAAGCGAGCTAGAGCGCTGAAACTGTGGCTATACGCACTTTCATGAAAACACGCTTCTTTGAGGTTTTAAGCTCGGAACGTGAATCTGTGCATGTTTTTGGCCTGGGAACTGCTTCAGATCACTGTGGAATGCATATATAGTATCAATCGGTGCAATGTGCTTGTCTTGTCATAGGGAAGTGAATATAAGCTTCTGAAGTGAAAATATCAACTTTTTAAAAAACTTTCTTTTTTTTTAGTTCTGTGTGTCAAAAATGTTCATTCTGTGAGTAACAGTGTGAAAGTGACAAACATGAGTGAATTGTCACGATATGACTGAATTGGAGTAAATTTGCCGCCAGGAAGCGAGCTGGAGCGCTGAAACTGTGGCTATACGCACTTTCATGAAAACACGCTTCTTTGAGGTTTTAAGCTCGGAACGTGAATCTGTGCATGTTTCTGGCCTGGGAACTGCTTCAGATCACTGTGGAATGCATATATAGTATCAATCGGTGCAATGTGCTTGTCTTGTCATAGGGAAGTGAATATAAGCTTCTGAAGTGAAAATATCCACTTTTTAAAAAACTTTCTTTTTTTTTAGTTCTGTGTGTCAAAAATGTTCATTCTGTGAGTAACAGTGTGAAAGTGACAAACATGAGTGAATTGTCACGATATGACTGAATTGGAGTAAATTTGCTGCTATCTCCGCCAGGAAGCGAGCTAGAGCGCTGTAACTGTGGCTATACGCACTTTCATGAAAACACGCTTCTTTGAGGTTTTAAGCTCAGAACGTGAATCTGTGCATGTTTCTGGCCTGGGAACTGCTTCAGATCACTGTGGAAAGCATATATGGTATCGAATGGTCCTTTGTGCATGTATTGCCATTGGGAAGTGAATATAAGCTTCTAAAGTGAATATATCCACTTTTTAAAAAACTTTCTTTTTTTTTAGTTCTGTGTGTCAATAATGTTCATTCTGTGAGTAACAGTGGAAAAGTAACAGTCATGAGTGAATTGTCACGATATGACTGAATTGGAGTAAATTTGCTGCTATCTCCGCCAGGAAGCGAGCTAGAGCGCTGTAACTGTGGCTATACGCACTTTCATGAAAACACGCTTCTTTGAGGTTTTAAGCTCAGAACGTGAATCTGTGCATGTTTCTGGCCTGGGAACTGCTTCAGATCACTGTGGAAAGCATATATGGTATCGAATGGTCCTTTGTGCATGTATTGCCATTTGTGAAGTGAATATTAGCTTCTGAAGTGAATATATCCACTTTTTAAATAACTTTCTTTTTTTTTAGTTCTGTGTGTCAATAATGTTCATTCTGTGAGTAACAGTGGAAAAGTAACAGTCATGAGTGAATTGTCACGATATGACTGAATTGGAGTAAATTTGCCGCCAGGAAGCGAGCTGGAGCGCTGAAACTGTGGCTATACGCACTTTCATGAAAACACGCTTCTTTGAGGTTTTAAGCTCGGAACGTGAATCTGTGCATGTTTCTGGCCTGGGAACTGCTTCAGATCACTGTGGAATGCATATATAGTATCAATCGGTGCAATGTGCTTGTCTTGTCATAGGGAAGTGAATATAAGCTTCTGAAGTGAAAATATCCACTTTTTAAAAAACTTTCTTTTTTTTAGTTCTGTGTGTCAAAAATGTTCATTCTGTGAGTAACAGTGTGAAAGTGACAAACATGAGTGAATTGTCACGATATGACTGAATTCGAGTAAATTTGCTGCTATCTCCGCCAGGAAGCGAGCTAGAGCGCTGTAACTGTGGCTATACGCACTTTCATGAAAACACGCTTCTTTGAGGTTTTAAGCTCAGAACGTGAATCTGTGCATGTTTCTGGCCTGGGAACTGCTTCAGATCACTGTGGAATGCATATATAGTATCAATCGGTGCAATGTGCTTGTCTTGTCATAGGGAAGTGAATATAAGCTTCTGAAGTGAAAATATCAACTTTTTAAAAAACTTTCTTTTTTTTTAGTTCTGTGTGTCAAAAATGTTCATTCTGTGAGTAACAGTGTGAAAGTGACAAACATGAGTGAATTGTCACGATATGACTGAATTGGAGTAAATTTGCTGCTATCTCCGCCAGGAAGCGAGCTAGAGCGCTGTAACTGTGGCTATACGCACTGTCATGAAAACACGCTTCTTTGAGGTTTTAAGCTCAGAACGTGAATCTGTGCATGTTTCTGGCCTGGGAACTGCTTCAGATCACTGTGGAAAGCATATATGGTATTGAATGGTCCTTTGTGCATGTATTGCCATTGGGAAGTGAATATAAGCTTCTGAAGTGAATATATCCACTTTTTAAAAAACTTTCTTTTTTTTTAGTTCTGTGTGTCAATAATGTTCATTCTGTGAGTAACAGTGGAAAAGTAACAGTCATGAGTGAATTGTCACGATATGACTGAATTGGAGTAAATTTGCTGCTATCTCCGCCAGGAAGCGAGCTAGAGCGCTGAAACTGTGGCTATACGCACTTTCATGAAAACACGCTTCTTTGAGGTTTTAAGCTCGGAACGTGAATCTGTGCATGTTTCTGGCCTGGGAACTGCTTCAGATCACTGTGGAATGCATATATAGTATCAATCGGTGCAATGTGCTTGTCTTGTCATAGGGAAGTGAATATAAGCTTCTGAAGTGAAAATATCCACTTTTTAAAAAACTTTCTTTTTTTTTAGTTCTGTGTGTCAAAAATGTTCATTCTGTGAGTAACAGTGTGAAAGTGACAAACATGAGTGAATTGTCACGATATGACTGAATTGGAGTAAATTTGCTGCTATCTCCGCCAGGAAGCGAGCTAGAGCGCTGTAACTGTGGCTATACGCACTTTCATGAAAACACGCTTCTTTGAGGTTTTAAGCTCAGAACGTGAATCTGTGCATGTTTCTGGCCTGGGAACTGCTTCAGATCACTGTGGAAAGCATATATGGTATCGAATGGTCCTTTGTGCATGTATTGCCATTGGGAAGTGAATATTAGCTTCTGAAGTGAATATATCCACTTTTTAAATAACTTTCTTTTTTTTTTAGTTCTGTGTGTCAATAATGTTCATTCTGTGAGTAACAGTGGAAAAGTAACAGTCATGAGTGAATTGTCACGATATGACTGAATTGGAGTAAATTTGCCGCCAGGAAGCGAGCTGGAGCGCTGAAACTGTGGCTATACGCACTTTCATGAAAACACGCTTCTTTGAGGTTTTAAGCTCGGAACGTGAATCTGTGCATGTTTTTGGCCTGGGAACTGCTTCAGATCACTGTGGAATGCATATATAGTATCAATCGGTGCAATGTGCTTGTCTTGTCATAGGGAAGTGAATATAAGCTTCTGAAGTGAAAATATCCACTTTTTAAAAAACTTTCTTTTTTTTTAGTTCTGTGTGTCAAAAATGTTCATTCTGTGAGTAACAGTGTGAAAGTGACAAACATGAGTGAATTGTCACGATATGACTGAATTGGAGTAAATTTGCTGCTATCTCCGCCAGGAAGCGAGCTAGAGCGCTGTAACTGTGGCTATACGCACTTTTAATGAAAACACGCTTCTTTGAGGTTTTAAGCTCAGAACGTGAATCTGTGCATGTTTCTGGCCTGGGAACTGCTTCAGATCACTGTGGAAAGCATATATGGTATCGAATGGTCCTTTGTGCATGTATTGCCATTGGGAAGTGAATATAAGCTTCTAAAGTGAATATATCCACTTTTTAAAAAACTTTCTTTTTTTTTAGTTCTGTGTGTCAATAATGTTCATTCTGTGAGTAACAGTGGAAAAGTAACAGTCATGAGTGAATTGTCACGATATGACTGAATTGGAGTAAATTTGCTGCTATCTCCGCCAGGAAGCGAGCTAGAGCGCTGTAACTGTGGCTATACGCACTTTCATGAAAACACGCTTCTTTGAGGTTTTAAGCTCAGAACGTGAATCTGTGCATGTTTCTGGCCTGGGAACTGCTTCACATCACTGTGGAAAGCATATATGGTATCGAATGGTCCTTTGTGCATGTATTGCCATTTGTGAAGTGAATATTAGCTTCTGAAGTGAATATATCCACTTTTTAAATAACTTTCTTTTTTTTTTAGTTCTGTGTGTCAATAATGTTCATTCTGTGAGTAACAGTGGAAAAGTAACAGTCATGAGTGAATTGTCACGATATGACTGAATTGGAGTAAATTTGCCGCCAGGAAGCGAGCTGGAGCGCTGAAACTGTGGCTATACGCACTTTCATGAAAACACGCTTCTTTGAGGTTTTAAGCTCGGAACGTGAATCTGTGCATGTTTCTGGCCTGGGAACTGCTTCAGATCACTGTGGAATGCATATATAGTATCAATCGGTGCAATGTGCTTGTCTTGTCATAGGGAAGTGAATATAAGCTTCTGAAGTGAAAATATCCACTTTTTAAAAAACTTTCTTTTTTTTAGTTCTGTGTGTCAAAAATGTTCATTCTGTGAGTAACAGTGTGAAAGTGACAAACATGAGTGAATTGTCACGATATGACTGAATTCGAGTAAATTTGCTGCTATCTCCGCCAGGAAGCGAGCTAGAGCGCTGTAACTGTGGCTATACGCACTTTCATGAAAACACGCTTCTTTGAGGTTTTAAGCTCAGAACGTGAATCTGTGCATGTTTCTGGCCTGGGAACTGCTTCAGATCACTGTGGAATGCATATATAGTATCAATCGGTGCAATGTGCTTGTCTTGTCATAGGGAAGTGAATATAAGCTTCTGAAGTGAAAATATCCACTTTTTAAAAAACTTTCTTTTTTTTTAGTTCTGTGTGTCAAAAATGTTCATTCTGTGAGTAACAGTGTGAAAGTGACAAACATGAGTGAATTGTCACGATATGACTGAATTGGAGTAAATTTGCTGCTATCTCCGCCAGGAAGCGAGCTAGAGCGCTGTAACTGTGGCTATACGCACTTTCATGAAAACACGCTTCTTTGAGGTTTTAAGCTCGGAACGTGAATCTGTGCATGTTTCTGGCCTGGGAACTGCTTCAGATCACTGTGGAATGCATATATAGTATCAATCGGTGCAATGTGCTTGTCTTGTCATAGGGAAGTGAATATAAGCTTCTGAAGTGAAAATATCCACTTTTTAAAAAACTTTCTTTTTTTTTAGTTCTGTGTGTCAAAAATGTTCATTCTGTGAGTAACAGTGTGAAAGTGACAAACATGAGTGAATTGTCACGATATGACTGAATTGGAGTAAATTTGCTGCTATCTCCGCCAGGAAGCGAGCTAGAGCGCTGTAACTGTGGCTATACGCACTTTCATGAAAACACGCTTCTTTGAGGTTTTAAGCTCAGAACGTGAATCTGTGCATGTTTCTGGCCTGGGAACTGCTTCAGATCACTGTGGAAAGCATATATGGTATCGAATGGTCCTTTGTGCATGTATTGCCATTGGGAAGTGAATATTAGCTTCTGAAGTGAATATATCCACTTTTTAAATAACTTTCTTTTTTTTTTAGTTCTGTGTGTCAATAATGTTCATTCTGTGAGTAACAGTGGAAAAGTAACAGTCATGAGTGAATTGTCACGATATGACTGAATTGGAGTAAATTTGCCGCCAGGAAGCGAGCTGGAGCGCTGAAACTGTGGCTATACGCACTTTCATGAAAACACGCTTCTTTGAGGTTTTAAGCTCGGAACGTGAATCTGTGCATGTTTCTGGCCTGGGAACTGCTTCAGATCACTGTGGAATGCATATATAGTATCAATCGGTGCAATGTGCTTGTCTTGTCATAGGGAAGTGAATATAAGCTTCTGAAGTGAAAATATCCACTTTTTAAAAAACTTTCTTTTTTTTTAGTTCTGTGTGTCAAAAATGTTCATTCTGTGAGTAACAGTGTGAAAGTGACAAACATGAGTGAATTGTCACGATATGACTGAATTGGAGTAAATTTGCTGCTATCTCCGCCAGGAAGCGAGCTAGAGCGCTGTAACTGTGGCTATACGCACTTTCATGAAAACACGCTTCTTTGAGGTTTTAAGCTCAGAACGTGAATCTGTGCATGTTTCTGGCCTGGGAACTGCTTCAGATCACTGTGGAAAGCATATATGGTATCGAATGGTCCTTTGTGCATGTATTGCCATTGGGAAGTGAATATAAGCTTCTAAAGTGAATATATCCACTTTTTAAAAAACTTTCTTTTTTTTAGTTCTGTGTGTCAATAATGTTCATTCTGTGAGTAACAGTGGAAAAGTAACAGTCATGAGTGAATTGTCACGATATGACTGAATTGGAGTAAATTTGCTGCTATCTCCGCCAGGAAGCGAGCTAGAGCGCTGTAACTGTGGCTATACGCACTTTCATGAAAACACGCTTCTTTGAGGTTTTAAGCTCAGAACGTGAATCTGTGCATGTTTCTGGCCTGGGAACTGCTTCAGATCACTGTGGAAAGCATATACGGTATCGAATGGTCCTTTGTGCATGTATTGCCATTGGGAAGTGAAAATAAGCTTCTGAAGTGAATATATCCACTTTTTAAAAAACTTTCTTTTTTTTTAGTTCTGTGTGTCAATAATGTTCATTCTGTGAGTAACAGTGGAAAAGTAACAGTCATGAGTGAATTGTCACGATATGACTGAATTGGAGTAAATTTGCTGCTATCTCCGCCAGGAAGCGAGCTAGAGCGCTGAAACTGTGGCTATACGCACTTTCATGAAAACACGCTTCTTTGAGGTTTTAAGCTCGGAACGTGAATCTGTGCATGTTTCTGGCCTGGGAACTGCTTCAGATCACTGTGGAATGCATATATAGTATCAATCGGTGCAATGTGCTTGTCTTGTCATAGGGAAGTGAATATAAGCTTCTGAAGTGAAAATATCCACTTTTTAAAAAACTTTCTTTTTTTTTTAGTTCTGTGTGTCAATAATGTTCATTCTGTGAGTAACAGTGGAAAAGTAACAGTCATGAGTGAATTGTCACGATATGACTGAATTGGAGTAAATTTGCTGCTATCTCCGCCAGGAAGCGAGCTAGAGCGCTGAAACTGTGGCTATACGCACTTTCATGAAAACACGCTTCTTTGAGGTTTTAAGCTCGGAACGTGAATCTGTGCATGTTTCTGGCCTGGGAACTGCTTCAGATCACTGTGGAATGCATATATAGTATCAATTGGTGCAATGTGCTTGTCTTGTCATAGGGAAGTGAATATAAGCTTCTGAAGTGAAAATATCCACTTTTTAAAAAACTTTCTTTTTTTTTAGTTCTGTGTGTCAAAAATGTTCATTCTGTGAGTAACAGTGTGAAAGTGACAAACATGAGTGAATTGTCACGATATGACTGAATTCGAGTAAATTTATTGCTATCTCCGCCAGGAAGCGAGCTCGAGCGCTGTAACTGTGGCTATACGCACTTTCATGAAAACACGCTTCTTTGAGGTTTTAAGCTCAGAACGTGAATCTGTGCATGTTTCTGGCCTGGGAACTGCTTCAGATCACTGTGGAAAGCATATATGGTTTCGAATGGTCCTTTGTGCATGTATTGCCATTGGGAAGTGAATATAAGCTTCTGAAGTGAATATATCCACTTTTTAAAAAACTTTCTTTTTTTTTTAGTTCTGTGTGTCAATAATGTTCATTCTGTGAGTAACAGTGGAAAAGTAACAGTCATGAGTGAATTGTCACGATATGACTGAATTGGAGTAAATTTGCTGCTATCTCCGCCAGGAAGCGAGCTAGAGCGCTGAAACTGTGGCTATACGCACTTTCATGAAAACACGCTTCTTTGAGGTTTTAAGCTCGGAACGTGAATCTGTGCATGTTTTTGGCCTGGGAACTGCTTCAGATCACTGTGGAATGCATATATAGTATCAATCGGTGCAATGTGCTTGTCTTGTCATAGGGAAGTGAATATAAGCTTCTGAAGTGAAAATATCAACTTTTTAAAAAACTTTCTTTTTTTTTAGTTCTGTGTGTCAAAAATGTTCATTCTGTGAGTAACAGTGTGAAAGTGACAAACATGAGTGAATTGTCACGATATGACTGAATTGGAGTAAATTTGCTGCTATCTCCGCCAGGAAGCGAGCTAGAGCGCTGTAACTGTGGCTATACGCACTTTCATGAAAACACGCTTCTTTGAGGTTTTAAGCTCAGAACGTGAATCTGTGCATGTTTCTGGCCTGGGAACTGCTTCAGATCACTGTGGAAAGCATATATGGGATCGAATGGTCCTTTGTGCATGTATTGCCATTGGGAAGTGAATATAAGCTTCTGAAGTGAATATATCCACTTTTTAAAAAACTTTCTTTTTTTTTAGTTCTGTGTGTCAATAATGTTCATTCTGTGAGTAACAGTGGAAAAGTAACAGTCATGAGTGAATTGTCACGATATGACTGAATTGGAGTAAATTTGCTGCTATCTCCGCCAGGAAGCGAGCTAGAGCGCTGAAACTGTGGCTATACGCACTTTCATGAAAACACGCTTCTTTGAGGTTTTAAGCTCGGAACGTGAATCTGTGCATGTTTCTGGCCTGGGAACTGCTTCAGATCACTGTGGAATGCATATATAGTATCAATCGGTGCAATGTGCTTGTCTTGTCATAGGGAAGTGAATATAAGCTTCTGAAGTGAAAATATCCACTTTTTAAAAAACTTTCTTTTTTTTTAGTTCTGTGTGTCAAAAATGTTCATTCTGTGAGTAACAGTGTGAAAGTGACAAACATGAGTGAATTGTCACGATATGACTGAATTGGAGTAAATTTGCTGCTATCTCCGCCAGGAAGCGAGCTAGAGCGCTGTAACTGTGGCTATACGCACTTTCATGAAAACACGCTTCTTTGAGGTTTTAAGCTCAGAACGTGAATCTGTGCATGTTTCTGGCCTGGGAACTGCTTCAGATCACTGTGGAAAGCATATATGGTATCGAATGGTCCTTTGTGCATGTATTGCCATTTGTGAAGTGAATATTAGCTTCTGAAGTGAATATATCCACTTTTTAAATAACTTTCTTTTTTTTTTAGTTCTGTGTGTCAATAATGTTCATTCTGTGAGTAACAGTGGAAAAGTAACAGTCATGAGTGAATTGTCACGATATGACTGAATTGGAGTAAATTTGCCGCCAGGAAGCGAGCTGGAGCGCTGAAACTGTGGCTATACGCACTTTCATGAAAACACGCTTCTTTGAGGTTTTAAGCTCGGAACGTGAATCTGTGCATGTTTCTGGCCTGGGAACTGCTTCAGATCACTGTGGAATGTTTATATAGTATCAATCGGTGCAATGTGCTTGTCTTGTCATAGGGAAGTGAATATAAGCTTCTGAAGTGAAAATATCCACTTTTTAAAAAACTTTCTTTTTTTTTTAGTTCTGTGTGTCAAAAATGTTCATTCTGTGAGTAACAGTGTGAAAGTGACAAACATGAGTGAATTGTCACGATATGACTGAATTCGAGTAAATTTGCTGCTATCTCCGCCAGGAAGCGAGCTCGAGCGCTGTAACTGTGGCTATACGCACTTTCATGAAAACACGCTTCTTTGAGGTTTTAAGCTCAGAACGTGAATCTGTGCATGTTTCTGGCCTGGGAACTGCTTCAGATCACTGTGGAAAGCATATATGGTATCGAATGGTCCTTTGTGCATGTATTGCCATTGGGAAGTGAATATAAGCTTCTGAAGTGAATATATCCACTTTTTAAAAAACTTTCTTTTTTTTTTAGTTCTGTGTGTCAATAATGTTCATTCTGTGAGTAACAGTGGAAAAGTAACAGTCATGAGTGAATTGTCACGATATGACTGAATTGGAGTAAATTTGCTGCTATCTCCGCCAGGAAGCGAGCTAGAGCGCTGTAACTGTGGCTATACGCACTTTCATGAAAACACGCTTCTTTGAGGTTTTAAGCTCAGAACGTGAATCTGTGCATGTTTCTGGCCTTGGAACTGCTTCAGATCACTGTGGAAAGCATATATGGTTTCGAATGGTCCTTTGTGCATGTATTGCCATTGGGAAGTGAATATAAGCTTCTGAAGTGAATATATCCACTTTTTAAAAAACTTTCATTTTTTTTAGTTCTGTGTGTCAATAATGTTCATTCTGTGAGTAACAGTGGAAAAGTAACAGTCATGAGTGAATTGTCACGATATGACTGAATTGGAGTAAATTTGCTGCTATCTCCGCCAGGAAGCGAGCTAGAGCGCTGAAACTGTGGCGAAACGCACTTTCATGAAAACACGCTTCTTTGAGGTTTTAAGCTCGGAACGTGAATCTGTGCATGTTTCTGGCCTGGGAACTGCTTCAGATCACTGTGGAATGCATATATAGTATCAATCGGTGCAATGTGCTTGTCTTGTCATAGGGAAGTGAATATAAGCTTCTGAAGTGAAAATATCCACTTTTTAAAAAACTTTCTTTTTTTTTAGTTCTGTGTGTCAAAAATGTTCATTCTGTGAGTAACAGTGTGAAAGTGACAAACATGAGTGAATTGTCACGATATGACTGAATTGGAGTAAATTTGCTGCTATCTCCGCCAGGAAGCGAGCTAGAGCGCTGTAACTGTGGCTATACGCACTTTCATGAAAACACGCTTCTTTGAGGTTTTAAGCTCAGAACGTGAATCTGTGCATGTTTCTGGCCTGGGAACTGCTTCAGATCACTGTGGAAAGCATATATGGTATCGAATGGTCCTTTGTGCATGTATTGCCATTTGTGAAGTGAATATTAGCTTCTGAAGTGAATATATCCACTTTTTAAATAACTTTCTTTTTTTTTTAGTTCTGTGTGTCAATAATGTTCATTCTGTGAGTAACAGTGGAAAAGTAACAGTCATGAGTGAATTGTCACGATATGACTGAATTGGAGTAAATTTGCTGCTATCTCCGCCAGGAAGCGAGCTAGAGCGCTGAAACTGTGGCTATACGCACTTTCATGAAAACACGCTTCTTTGAGGTTTTAAGCTCGGAACGTGAATCTGTGCATGTTTCTGGCCTGGGAACTGCTTCAGATCACTGTGGAATGCATATATAGTATCAATCGGTGCAATGTGCTTGTCTTGTCATAGGGAAGTGAATATAAGCTTCTGAAGTGAAAATATCCACTTTTTAAAAAACTTTCTTTTTTTTTAGTTCTGTGTGTCAAAAATGTTCATTCTGTGAGTAACAGTGTGAAAGTGACAAACATGAGTGAATTGTCACGATATGACTGAATTGGAGTAAATTTGCTGCTATCTCCGCCAGGAAGCGAGCTAGAGCGCTGTAACTGTGGCTATACGCACTTTCATGAAAACACGCTTCTTTGAGGTTTTAAGCTCAGAACGTGAATCTGTGCATGTTTCTGGCCTGGGAACTGCTTCAGATCACTGTGGAAAGCATATATGGTATCGAATGGTCCTTTGTGCATGTATTGCCATTTGTGAAGTGAATATTAGCTTCTGAAGTGAATATATCCACTTTTTAAATAACTTTCTTTTTTTTTTAGTTCTGTGTGTCAATAATGTTCATTCTGTGAGTAACAGTGGAAAAGTAACAGTCATGAGTGAATTGTCACGTTATGACTGAATTGGAGTAAATTTGCCGCCAGGAAGCGAGCTGGAGCGCTGAAACTGTGGCTATACGCACTTTCATGAAAACACGCTTCTTTGAGGTTTTAAGCTCGGAACGTGAATCTGTGCATGTTTCTGGCCTGGGAACTGCTTCAGATCACTGTGGAATGTTTATATAGTATCAATCGGTGCAATGTGCTTGTCTTGTCATAGGGAAGTGAATATAAGCTTCTGAAGTGAAAATATCCACTTTTTAAAAAACTTTCTTTTTTTTTTAGTTCTGTCTGTCAAAAATGTTCATTCTGTGAGTAACAGTGTGAAAGTGACAAACATGAGTGAATTGTCACGATATGACTGAATTCGAGTAAATTTGCTGCTATCTCCGCCAGGAAGCGAGCTCGAGCGCTGTAACTGTGGCTATACGCACTTTCATGAAAACACGCTTCTTTGAGGTTTTAAGCTCAGAACGTGAATCTGTGCATGTTTCTGGCCTGGGAACTGCTTCAGATCACTGTGGAAAGCATATATGGTATCGAATGGTCCTTTGTGCATGTATTGCCATTGGGAAGTGAATATAAGCTTCTGAAGTGAATATATCCACTTTTTAAAAAACTTTCTTTTTTTTTTAGTTCTGTGTGTCAATAATGTTCATTCTGTGAGTAACAGTGGAAAAGTAACAGTCATGAGTGAATTGTCACGATATGACTGAATTGGAGTAAATTTGCTGCTATCTCCGCCAGGAAGCGAGCTAGAGCGCTGTAACTGTGGCTATACGCACTTTCATGAAAACACGCTTCTTTGAGGTTTTAAGCTCAGAACGTGAATCTGTGCATGTTTCTGGCCTTGGAACTGCTTCAGATCACTGTGGAAAGCATATATGGTTTCGAATGGTCCTTTGTGCATGTATTGCCATTGGGAAGTGAATATAAGCTTCTGAAGTGAATATATCCACTTTTTAAAAAACTTTCATTTTTTTTAGTTCTGTGTGTCAATAATGTTCATTCTGTGAGTAACAGTGGAAAAGTAACAGTCATGAGTGAATTGTCACGATATGACTGAATTGGAGTAAATTTGCTGCTATCTCCGCCAGGAAGCGAGCTAGAGCGCTGAAACTGTGGCGAAACGCACTTTCATGAAAACACGCTTCTTTGAGGTTTTAAGCTCGGAACGTGAATCTGTGCATGTTTCTGGCCTGGGAACTGCTTCAGATCACTGTGGAATGCATATATAGTATCAATCGGTGCAATGTGCTTGTCTTGTCATAGGGAAGTGAATATAAGCTTCTGAAGTGAAAATATCCACTTTTTAAAAAACTTTCTTTTTTTTTAGTTCTGTGTGTCAAAAATGTTCATTCTGTGAGTAACAGTGTGAAAGTGACAAACATGAGTGAATTGTCACGATATGACTGAATTGGAGTAAATTTGCTGCTATCTCCGCCAGGAAGCGAGCTAGAGCGCTGTAACTGTGGCTATACGCACTTTCATGAAAACACGCTTCTTTGAGGTTTTAAGCTCAGAACGTGAATCTGTGCATGTTTCTGGCCTGGGAACTGCTTCAGATCACTGTGGAAAGCATATATGGTATCGAATGGTCCTTTGTGCATGTATTGCCATTTGTGAAGTGAATATTAGCTTCTGAAGTGAATATATCCACTTTTTAAATAACTTTCTTTTTTTTTTAGTTCTGTGTGTCAATAATGTTCATTCTGTGAGTAACAGTGGAAAAGTAACAGTCATGAGTGAATTGTCACGATATGACTGAATTGGAGTAAATTTGCTGCTATCTCCGCCAGGAAGCGAGCTAGAGCGCTGTAACTGTGGCTATACGCACTTTCATGAAAACACGCTTCTTTGAGGTTTTAAGCTCAGAACGTGAATCTGTGCATGTTTCTGGCCTTGGAACTGCTTCAGATCACTGTGGAAAGCATATATGGTTTCGAATGGTCCTTTGTGCATGTATTGCCATTGGGAAGTGAATATAAGCTTCTGAAGTGAATATATCCACTTTTTAAAAAACTTTCATTTTTTTTAGTTCTGTGTGTCAATAATGTTCATTCTGTGAGTAACAGTGGAAAAGTAACAGTCATGAGTGAATTGTCACGATATGACTGAATTGGAGTAAATTTGCTGCTATCTCCGCCAGGAAGCGAGCTAGAGCGCTGAAACTGTGGCGAAACGCACTTTCATGAAAACACGCTTCTTTGAGGTTTTAAGCTCGGAACGTGAATCTGTGCATGTTTCTGGCCTGGGAACTGCTTCAGATCACTGTGGAATGCATATATAGTATCAATCGGTGCAATGTGCTTGTCTTGTCATAGGGAAGTGAATATAAGCTTCTGAAGTGAAAATATCCACTTTTTAAAAAACTTTCTTTTTTTTTAGTTCTGTGTGTCAAAAATGTTCATTCTGTGAGTAACAGTGTGAAAGTGACAAACATGAGTGAATTGTCACGATATGACTGAATTGGAGTAAATTTGCTGCTATCTCCGCCAGGAAGCGAGCTAGAGCGCTGTAACTGTGGCTATACGCACTTTCATGAAAACACGCTTCTTTGAGGTTTTAAGCTCAGAACGTGAATCTGTGCATGTTTCTGGCCTGGGAACTGCTTCAGATCACTGTGGAAAGCATATATGGTATCGAATGGTCCTTTGTGCATGTATTGCCATTTGTGAAGTGAATATTAGCTTCTGAAGTGAATATATCCACTTTTTAAATAACTTTCTTTTTTTTTTAGTTCTGTGTGTCAATAATGTTCATTCTGTGAGTAACAGTGGAAAAGTAACAGTCATGAGTGAATTGTCACGATATGACTGAATTGGAGTAAATTTGCCGCCAGGAAGCGAGCTGGAGCGCTGAAACTGTGGCTATACGCACTTTCATGAAAACACGCTTCTTTGAGGTTTTAAGCTCGGAACGTGAATCTGTGCATGTTTCTGGCCTGGGAACTGCTTCAGATCACTGTGGAATGCATATATAGTATCAATCGGTGCAATGTGCTTGTCTTGTCATAGGGAAGTGAATATAAGCTTCTGAAGTGAATATATCCACTTTTTAAAAAACTTTCTTTTTTTTTAGTTCTGTGTGTCAATAATGTTCATTCTGTGAGTAACAGTGGAAAAGTAACAGTCATGAGTGAATTGTCACGATATGACTGAATTGGAGTAAATTTGCTGCTATCTCCGCCAGGAAGCGAGCTAGAGCGCTGTAACTGTGGCTATACGCACTTTCATGAAAACACGCTTCTTTGAGGTTTTAAGCTCAGAACGTGAATCTGTGCATGTTTCTGGCCTGGGAACTGCTTCAGATCACTGTGGAAAGCATATACGGTATCGAATGGTCCTTTGTGCATGTATTGCCATTGGGAAGTGAAAATAAGCTTCTGAAGTGAATATATCCACTTTTTAAAAAACTTTCTTTTTTTTTTAGTTCTGTGTGTCAATAATGTTCATTCTGTGAGTAACAGTGGAAAAGTAACAGTCATGAGTGAATTGTCACGATATGACTGAATTGGAGTAAATTTGCTGCAATCTCCGCCAGGAAGCGAGCTAGAGCTCTGAAACTGTGGCTATACGCACTTTCATGAAAACACGCTTCTTTGAGGTTTTAAGCTCGGAACGTGAATCTGTGCATGTTTCTGGCCTGGGAACTGCTTCAGATCACTGTGGAATGCATATATAGTATCAATCGGTGCAATGTGCTTGTCTTGTCATAGGGAAGTGAATATAAGCTTCTGAAGTGAAAATATCCACTTTTTAAAAAACTTTCTTTTTTTTTAGTTCTGTGTGTCAAAAATGTTCATTCTGTGAGTAACAGTGTGAAAGTGACAAACATGAGTGAATTGTCACGATATGACTGAATTCGAGTAAATTTGCTGCTATCTCCGCCAGGAAGCGAGCTCGAGCGCTGTAACTGTGGCTATACGCACTTTCATGAAAACACGCTTCTTTGAGGTTTTAAGCTCAGAACGTGAATCTGTGCATGTTTCTGGCCTGGGAACTGCTTCAGATCACTGTGGAAAGCATATATGGTATCGAATGGTCCTTTGTGCATGTATTGCCATTGGGAAGTGAATATAAGCTTCTGAAGTGAATATATCCACTTTTTAAAAAACTTTCTTTTTTTTTTAGTTCTGTGTGTCAATAATGTTCATTCTGTGAGTAACAGTGGAATAGTAACAGTCATGAGTGAATTGTCACGATATGACTTAATTGGAGTAAATTTGCTGCTATCTCCGCCAGGAAGCGAGCTAGAGCGCTGTAACTGTGGCTATACGCACTTTCATGAAAACACGCTTCTTTGAGGTTTTAAGCTCAGAACGTGAATCTGTGCATGTTTCTGGCCTGGGAACTGCTTCAGATCACTGTGGAAAGCATATATGGTTTCGAATGGTCCTTTGTGCATGTATTGCCATTGGGAAGTGAATATAAGCTTCTGAAGTGAATATATCCACTTTTTAAAAAACTTTCATTTTTTTTAGTTCTGTGTGTCAATAATGTTCATTCTGTGAGTAACAGTGGAAAAGTAACAGTCATGAGTGAATTGTCACGATATGACTGAATTGGAGTAAATTTGCTGCTATCTCCGCCAGGAAGCGAGCTAGAGCGCTGAAACTGTGGCTATACGCACTTTCATGAAAACACGCTTCTTTGAGGTTTTAAGCTCGGAACGTGAATCTGTGCATGTTTTTGGCCTGGGAACTGCTTCAGATCACTGTGGAATGCATATATAGTATCAATCGGTGCAATGTGCTTGTCTTGTCATAGGGAAGTGAATATAAGCTTCTGAAGTGAAAATATCCACTTTTTAAAAAACTTTCTTTTTTTTTAGTTCTGTGTGTCAAAAATGTTCATTCTGTGAGTAACAGTGTGAAAGTGACAAACATGAGTGAATTGTCACGATATGACTGAATTGGAGTAAATTTGCTGCTATCTCCGCCAGGAAGCGAGCTAGAGCGCTGTAACTGTGGCTATACGCACTTTCATGAAAACACGCTTCTTTGAGGTTTTAAGCTCAGAACGTGAATCTGTGCATGTTTCTGGCCTGGGAACTGCTTCAGAACACTGTGGAAAGCATATATGGTATCGAATGGTCCTTTGTGCATGTATTGCCATTGGGAAGTGAATATAAGCTTCTGAAGTGAATATATCCACTTTTTAAAAAACTTTCTTTTTTTTTCGTTCTGTGTGTCAATAATGTTCATTCTGTGAGTAACAGTGGAAAAGTAACAGTCATGAGTGAATTATCACGATATGACTGAATTGGAGTAAATTTGCTGCTATCTCCGCCAGGAAGCGAGCTGGAGCGCTGAAACTGTGGCTATACGCACTTTCATGAAAACACGCTTCTTTGAGGTTTTAAGCTCGGAACGTGAATCTGTGCATGTTTCTGGCCTGGGAACTGCTTCAGATCACTGTGGAATGCATATATAGTATCAATCGGTGCAATGTGCTTGTCTTGTCATAGGGAAGTGAATATAAGCTTCTGAAGTGAAAATATCCACTTTTTAAAAAACTTTCTTTTTTTTTAGTTCTGTGTGTCAAAAATGTTCATTCTGTGAGTAACAGTGTGAAAGTGACAAACATGAGTGAATTGTCACGATATGACTGAATTCGAGTAAATTTGCTGCTATCTCCGCCAGGAAGCGAGCTAGAGCGCTGTAACTGTGGCTATACGCACTTTCATGAAAACACGCTTCTTTGAGGTTTTAAGCTCAGAACGTGAATCTGTGCATGTTTCTGGCCTGGGAACTGCTTCAGATCACTGTGGAAAGCATATATGGTATCGAATGGTCCTTTGTGCATGTATTGCCATTGGAAAGTGAATATAAGTTTCTGAAGTGAATATATCCACTTTTTAAAAAACTTTCTTTTTTTTTAGTTCTGTGTGTCAATAATGTTCATTCTGTGAGTAACAGTGGAAAAGTAACAGTCATGAGTGAATTGTCACGATATGACTGAATTGGAGTAAATTTGCTGCTATCTCCGCCAGGAAGCGAGCTAGAGCGCTGTAACTGTGGCTATACGCACTTTCATGAAAACACGCTTCTTTGAGGTTTTAAGCTCAGAACGTGAATCTGTGCATGTTTCTGGCCTTGGAACTGCTTCAGATCACTGTGGAAAGCATATATGGTTTCGAATGGTCCTTTGTGCATGTATTGCCATTGGGAAGTGAATATAAGCTTCTGAAGTGAATATATCCACTTTTTAAAAAACTTTCATTTTTTTTAGTTCTGTGTGTCAATAATGTTCATTCTGTGAGTAACAGTGGAAAAGTAACAGTCATGAGTGAATTGTCACGATATGACTGAATTGGAGTAAATTTGCTGCTATCTCCGCCAGGAAGCGAGCTAGAGCGCTGAAACTGTGGCGAAACGCACTTTCATGAAAACACGCTTCTTTGAGGTTTTAAGCTCGGAACGTGAATCTGTGCATGTTTCTGGCCTGGGAACTGCTTCAGATCACTGTGGAATGCATATATAGTATCAATCGGTGCAATGTGCTTGTCTTGTCATAGGGAAGTGAATATAAGCTTCTGAAGTGAAAATATCCACTTTTTAAAAAACTTTCTTTTTTTTTAGTTCTGTGTGTCAAAAATGTTCATTCTGTGAGTAACAGTGTGAAAGTGACAAACATGAGTGAATTGTCACGATATGACTGAATTGGAGTAAATTTGCTGCTATCTCCGCCAGGAAGCGAGCTAGAGCGCTGTAACTGTGGCTATACGCACTTTCATGAAAACACGCTTCTTTGAGGTTTTAAGCTCAGAACGTGAATCTGTGCATGTTTCTGGCCTGGGAACTGCTTCAGATCACTGTGGAAAGCATATATGGTATCGAATGGTCCTTTGTGCATGTATTGCCATTTGTGAAGTGAATATTAGCTTCTGAAGTGAATATATCCACTTTTTAAATAACTTTCTTTTTTTTTTAGTTCTGTGTGTCAATAATGTTCATTCTGTGAGTAACAGTGGAAAAGTAACAGTCATGAGTGAATTGTCACGATATGACTGAATTGGAGTAAATTTGCCGCCAGGAAGCGAGCTGGAGCGCTGAAACTGTGGCTATACGCACTTTCATGAAAACACGCTTCTTTGAGGTTTTAAGCTCGGAACGTGAATCTGTGCATGTTTCTGGCCTGGGAACTGCTTCAGATCACTGTGGAATGCATATATAGTATCAATCGGTGCAATGTGCTTGTCTTGTCATAGGGAAGTGAATATAAGCTTCTGAAGTGAAAATATCCACTTTTTAAAAAACTTTCTTTTTTTTAGTTCTGTGTGTCAAAAATGTTCATTCTGTGAGTAACAGTGTGAAAGTGACAAACATGAGTGAATTGTCACGATATGACTGAATTCGAGTAAATTTGCTGCTATCTCCGCCAGGAAGCGAGCTAGAGCGCTGTAACTGTGGCTATACGCACTTTCATGAAAACACGCTTCTTTGAGGTTTTAAGCTCAGAACGTGAATCTGTGCATGTTTCTGGCCTGGGAACTGCTTCAGATCACTGTGGAAAGCATATATGGTATCGAATGGTCCTTTGTGCATGTATTGCCATTGGGAAGTGAATATAAGCTTCTGAAGTGAATATATCCACTTTTTAAAAAACTTTCTTTTTTTTTAGTTCTGTGTGTCAATAATGTTCATTCTGTGAGTAACAGTGGAAAAGTAACAGTCATGAGTGAATTGTCACGATATGACTGAATTGGAGTAAATTTGCTGCTATCTCCGCCAGGAAGCGAGCTAGAGCGCTGTAACTGTGGCTATACGCACTTTCATGAAAACACGCTTCTTTGAGGTTTTAAGCTCAGAACGTGAATCTGTGCATGTTTCTGGCATGGGAACTGCTTCAGATCACTGTGGAAAGCATATACGGTATCGAATGGTCCTTTGTGCATGTATTGCCATTGGGAAGTGAATATATCCACTTTTTAAAAAACTTTCTTTTTTTTTTAGTTCTGTGTGTCAATAATGTTCATTCTGTGAGTAACAGTGGAAAAGTAACAGTCATGAGTGAATTGTCACGATATGACTGAATTGGAGTAAATTTGCTGCAATCTCCGCCAGGAAGCGAGCTAGAGCTCTGAAACTGTGGCTATACGCACTTTCATGAAAACACGCTTCTTTGAGGTTTTAAGCTCGGAACGTGAATCTGTGCATGTTTCTGGCCTGGGAACTGCTTCAGATCACTGTGGAATGCATATATAGTATCAATCGGTGCAATGTGCTTGTCTTGTCATAGGGAAGTGAATATAAGCTTCTGAAGTGAAAATATCCACTTTTTAAAAAACTTTCTTTTTTTTTAGTTCTGTGTGTCAAAAATGTTCATTCTGTGAGTAACAGTGTGAAAGTGACAAACATGAGTGAATTGTCACGATATGACTGAATTCGAGTAAATTTGCTGCTATCTCCGCCAGGAAGCGAGCTCGAGCGCTGTAACTGTGGCTATACGCACTTTCATGAAAACACGCTTCTTTGAGGTTTTAAGCTCAGAACGTGAATCTGTGCATGTTTCTGGCCTGGGAACTGCTTCAGATCACTGTGGAAAGCATATATGGTATCGAATGGTCCTTTGTGCATGTATTGCCATTGGGAAGTGAATATAAGCTTCTGAAGTGAATATATCCACTTTTTAAAAAACTTTCTTTTTTTTTTAGTTCTGTGTGTCAATAATGTTCATTCTGTGAGTAACAGTGGAATAGTAACAGTCATGAGTGAATTGTCACGATATGACTTAATTGGAGTAAATTTGCTGCTATCTCCGCCAGGAAGCGAGCTAGAGCGCTGTAACTGTGGCTATACGCACTTTCATGAAAACACGCTTCTTTGAGGTTTTAAGCTCAGAACGTGAATCTGTGCATGTTTCTGGCCTGGGAACTGCTTCAGATCACTGTGGAAAGCATATATGGTTTCGAATGGTCCTTTGTGCATGTATTGCCATTGGGAAGTGAATATAAGCTTCTGAAGTGAATATATCCACTTTTTAAAAAACTTTCATTTTTTTTAGTTCTGTGTGTCAATAATGTTCATTCTGTGAGTAACAGTGGAAAAGTAACAGTCATGAGTGAATTGTCACGATATGACTGAATTGGAGTAAATTTGCTGCTATCTCCGCCAGGAAGCGAGCTAGAGTGCTGAAACTGTGGCTATACGCACTTTCATGAAAACACGCTTCTTTGAGGTTTTAAGCTCGGAACGTGAATCTGTGCATGTTTTTGGCCTGGGAACTGCTTCAGATCACTGTGGAATGCATATATAGTATCAATCGGTGCAATGTGCTTGTCTTGTCATAGGGAAGTGAATATAAGCTTCTGAAGTGAAAATATCAACTTTTTAAAAAACTTTCTTTTTTTTTAGTTCTGTGTGTCAAAAATGTTCATTCTGTGAGTAACAGTGTGAAAGTGACAAACATGAGTGAATTGTCACGATATGACTGAATTGGAGTAAATTTGCTGCTATCTCCGCCAGGAAGCGAGCTAGAGCGCTGTAACTGTGGCTATACGCACTTTCATGAAAACACGCTTCTTTGAGGTTTTAAGCTCAGAACGTGAATCTGTGCATGTTTCTGGCCTGGGAACTGCTTCAGATCACTGTGGAAAGCATATATGGTATCGAATGGTCCTTTGTGCATGTATTGCCATTGGGAAGTGAATATAAGCTTCTGAAGTGAATATATCCACTTTTTAAAAAACTTTCTTTTTTTTTCGTTCTGTGTGTCAATAATGTTCATTCTGTGAGTAACAGTGGAAAAGTAACAGTCATGAGTGAATTATCACGATATGACTGAATTGGAGTAAATTTGCTGCTATCTCCGCCAGGAAGCGAGCTGGAGCGCTGAAACTGTGGCTATACGCACTTTCATGAAAACACGCTTCTTTGAGGTTTTAAGCTCGGAACGTGAATCTGTGCATGTTTCTGGCCTGGGAACTGCTTCAGATCACTGTGGAATGCATATATAGTATCAATCGGTGCAATGTGCTTGTCTTGTCATAGGGAAGTGAATATAAGCTTCTGAAGTGAAAATATCCACTTTTTAAAAAACTTTCTTTTTTTTTAGTTCTGTGTGTCAAAAATGTTCATTCTGTGAGTAACAGTGTGAAAGTGACAAACATGAGTGAATTGTCACGATATGACTGAATTCGAGTAAATTTGCTGCTATCTCCGCCAGGAAGCGAGCTAGAGCGCTGTAACTGTGGCTATACGCACTTTCATGAAAACACGCTTCTTTGAGGTTTTAAGCTCAGAACGTGAATCTGTGCATGTTTCTGGCCTGGGAACTGCTTCAGATCACTGTGGAAAGCATATATGGTATCGAATGGTCCTTTGTGCATGTATTGCCATTGGAAAGTGAATATAAGTTTCTGAAGTGAATATATCCACTTTTTAAAAAACTTTCTTTTTTTTTAGTTCTGTGTGTCAATAATGTTCATTCTGTGAGTAACAGTGGAAAAGTAACAGTCATGAGTGAATTGTCACGATATGACTGAATTGGAGTAAATTTGCTGCTATCTCCGCCAGGAAGCGAGCTAGAGCGCTGTAACTGTGGCTATAAGCACTTTCATGAAAACACGCTTCTTTGAGGTTTTAAGCTCAGAACGTGAATCTGTGCATGTTTCTGGCCTGGGAACTGCTTCAGATCACTGTGGAAAGCATATACGGTATCGAATGGTCCTTTGTGCATGTATTGCCATTGGGAAGTGAAAATAAGCTTCTGAAGTGAATATATCCACTTTTTAAAAAACTTTCTTTTTTTTTAGTTCTGTGTGTCAATAATGTTCATTCTGTGAGTAACAGTGGAAAAGTAACAGTCATGAGTGAATTGTCACGATATGACTGAATTGGAGTTAATTTGCTGCTATCTCCGCCAGGAAGCGAGCTAGAGCGCTGTAACTGTGGCTATACGCACTTTCATGAAAACACGCTTCTTTGAGGTTTTAAGCTCAGAACGTGAATCTGTGCATGTTTCTGGCCTGGGAACTGCTTCAGATCACTGTGGAAAGCATATATGGTATCGAATGGTCCTTTGTGCATGTATTGCCATTGGGAAGTGAATATTAGCTTCTGAAGTGAATATATCCACTTTTTAAATAACTTTCTTTTTTTTTTAGTTCTGTGTGTCAATAATGTTCATTCTGTGAGTAACAGTGGAAAAGTAACAGTCATGAGTGAATTGTCACGATATGACTGAATTGGAGTAAATTTGCCGCCAGGAAGCGAGCTGGAGCGCTGAAACTGTGGCTATACGCACTTTCATGAAAACACGCTTCTTTGAGGTTTTAAGCTCGGAACGTGAATCTGTGCATGTTTCTGGCCTGGGAACTGCTTCAGATCACTGTGGAATGCATATATAGTATCAATCGGTGCAATGTGCTTGTCTTGTCATAGGGAAGTGAATATAAGCTTCTGAAGTGAAAATATCCACTTTTTAAAAAACTTTCTTTTTTTTAGTTCTGTGTGTCAAAAATGTTCATTCTGTGAGTAACAGTGTGAAAGTGACAAACATGAGTGAATTGTCACGATATGACTGAATTGGAGTAAATTTGCTGCTATCTCCGCCAGGAAGCGAGCTAGAGCGCTGTAACTGTGGCTATACGCACTTTCATGAAAACACGCTTCTTTGAGGTTTTAAGCTCAGAACGTGAATCTGTGCATGTTTCTGGCCTGGGAACTGCTTCAGATCACTGTGGAAAGCATATATGGTATCGAATGGTCCTTTGTGCATGTATTGCCATTGGAAAGTGAATATAAGTTTCTGAAGTGAATATATCCACTTTTTAAAAAACTTTCTTTTTTTTTAGTTCTGTGTGTCAATAATGTTCATTCTGTGAGTAACAGTGGAAAAGTAACAGTCATGAGTGAATTGTCACGATATGACTGAATTGGAGTAAATTTGCTGCTATCTCCGTCAGGAAGCGAGCTAGAGCGCTGTAACTGTGGCTATACGCACTTTCATGAAAACACGCTTCTTTGAGGTTTTAAGCTCAGAACGTGAATCTGTGCATGTTTCTGGCCTGGGAACTGCTTCAGATCACTGTGGAAAGCATATACGGTATCGAATGGTCCTTTGTGCATGTATTGCCATTGGGAAGTGAATATAAGCTTCTGAAGTGAATATATCCACTTTTTAAAAAACTTTCATTTTTTTTAGTTCTGTGTGTCAATAATGTTCATTCTGTGAGTAACAGTGGAAAAGTAACAGTCATGAGTGAATTGTCACGATATGACTGAATTGGAGTAAATTTGCTGCTATCTCCGCCAGGAAGCGAGCTAGAGCGCTGAAACTGTGGCTATACGCACTTTCATGAAAACACGCTTCTTTGAGGTTTTAAGCTCGGAACGTGAATCTGTGCATGTTTTTGGCCTGGGAACTGCTTCAGATCACTGTGGAATGCATATATAGTATCAATCGGTGCAATGTGCTTGTCTTGTCATAGGGAAGTGAATATAAGCTTCTGAAGTGAAAATATCAACTTTTTAAAAAACTTTCTTTTTTTTTAGTTCTGTGTGTCAAAAATGTTCATTCTGTGAGTAACAGTGTGAAAGTGACAAACATGAGTGAATTGTCACGATATGACTGAATTGGAGTAAATTTGCTGCTATCTCCGCCAGGAAGCGAGCTAGAGCGCTGTAACTGTGGCTATACGCACTTTCATGAAAACACGCTTCTTTGAGGTTTTAAGCTCAGAACGTGAATCTGTGCATGTTTCTGGCCTGGGAACTGCTTCAGATCACTGTGGAAAGCATATATGGTATCGAATGGTCCTTTGTGCATGTATTGCCATTGGGAAGTGAATATAAGCTTCTGAAGTGAATATATCCACTTTTTAAAAAACTTTCTTTTTTTTTCGTTCTGTGTGTCAATAATGTTCATTCTGTGAGTAACAGTGGAAAAGTAACAGTCATGAGTGAATTGTCACGATATGACTGAATTGGAGTAAATTTGCTGCTATCTCCGCCAGGAAGCGAGCTGGAGCGCTGAAACTGTGGCTATACGCACTTTCATGAAAACACGCTTCTTTGAGGTTTTAAGCTCGGAACGTGAATCTGTGCATGTTTCTGGCCTGGGAACTGCTTCAGATCACTGTGGAATGCATATATAGTATCAATCGGTGCAATGTGCTTGTCTTGTCATAGGGAAGTGAATATAAGCTTCTGAAGTGAAAATATCCACTTTTTAAAAAACTTTCTTTTTTTTTAGTTCTGTGTGTCAAAAATGTTCATTCTGTGAGTAACAGTGTGAAAGTGACAAACATGAGTGAATTGTCACGATATGACTGAATTCGAGTAAATTTGCTGCTATCTCCGCCAGGAAGCGAGCTAGAGCGCTGTAACTGTGGCTATACGCACTTTCATGAAAACACGCTTCTTTGAGGTTTTAAGCTCAGAACGTGAATCTGTGCATGTTTCTGGCCTGGGAACTGCTTCAGATCACTGTGGAAAGCATATATGGTATCGAATGGTCCTTTGTGCATGTATTGCCATTGGAAAGTGAATATAAGTTTCTGAAGTGAATATATCCACTTTTTAAAAAACTTTCTTTTTTTTTAGTTCTGTGTGTCAATAATGTTCATTCTGTGAGTAACAGTGGAAAAGTAACAGTCATGAGTGAATTGTCACGATATGACTGAATTGGAGTAAATTTGCTGCTATCTCCGCCAGGAAGCGAGCTAGAGCGCTGTAACTGTGGCTATAAGCACTTTCATGAAAACACGCTTCTTTGAGGTTTTAAGCTCAGAACGTGAATCTGTGCATGTTTCTGGCCTGGGAACTGCTTCAGATCACTGTGGAAAGCATATACGGTATCGAATGGTCCTTTGTGCATGTATTGCCATTGGGAAGTGAAAATAAGCTTCTGAAGTGAATATATCCACTTTTTAAAAAACTTTCTTTTTTTTTAGTTCTGTGTGTCAATAATGTTCATTCTGTGAGTAACAGTGGAAAAGTAACAGTCATGAGTGAATTGTCACGATATGACTGAATTGGAGTAAATTTGCTGCTATCTCCGCCAGGAAGCGAGCTAGAGCGCTGAAACTGTGGCTATACGCACTTTCATGAAAACACGCTTCTTTGAGGTTTTAAGCTCGGAACGTGAATCTGTGCATGTTTCTGGCCTGGGAACTGCTTCAGATCACTGTGGAATGCATATATAGTATCAATCGTTGCAATGTGCTTGTCTTGTCATAGGGAAGTGAATATAAGCTTCTGAAGTGAAAATATCCACTTTTTAAAAAACTTTCTTTTTTTTTAGTTCTGTGTGTCAAAATAGTTCATTCTGTGAGTAACAGTGTGAAAGTGACAAACATGAGTGAATTGTCTCGATATGACTGAATTCGAGTAAATTTGCTGCTATCTCCGCCAGGAAGCGAGCTAGAGCGCTGTAACTGTGGCTATACGCACTTTCATGAAAACACGCTTCTTTGAGGTTTTAAGCTCAGAACGTGAATCTGTGCATGTTTCTGGCCTGGGAACTGCTTCAGATCACTGTGGAAAGCATATATGGTATCGAATGGTCCTTTGTGCATGTATTGCCATTGGAAAGTGAATATAAGCTTCTGAAGTGAATATATCCACTTTTTAAAAAACTTTCATTTTTTTTAGTTCTGTGTGTCAATAATGTTCATTCTGTGAGTAACAGTGGAAAAGTAACAGTCATGAGTGAATTGTCACGATATGACTGAATTGGAGTAAATTTGCTGCTATCTCCGTCAGGAAGCGAGCTAGAGCGCTGAAACTGTGGCTATACGCACTTTCATGAAAACACGCTTCTTTGAGGTTTTAAGCTCGGAACGTGAATCTGTGCATGTTTTTGGCCTGGGAACTGCTTCAGATCACTGTGGAATGCATATATAGTATCAATCGGTGCAATGTGCTTGTCTTGTCATAGGGAAGTGAATATAAGCTTCTGAAGTGAAAATATCAACTTTTTAAAAAACTTTCTTTTTTTTTAGTTCTGTGTGTCAAAAATGTTCATTCTGTGAGTAACAGTGTGAAAGTGACAAACATGAGTGAATTGTCACGATATGACTGAATTGGAGTAAATTTGCTGCTATCTCCGCCAGGAAGCGAGCTAGAGCGCTGTAACTGTGGCTATACGCACTTTCATGAAAACACGCTTCTTTGAGGTTTTAAGCTCAGAACGTGAATCTGTGCATGTTTCTGGCCTGGGAACTGCTTCAGATCACTGTGGAAAGCATATATGGTATCGAATGGTCCTTTGTGCATGTATTGCCATTGGGAAGTGAATATAAGCTTCTGAAGTGAATATATCCACTTTTTAAAAAACTTTCTTTTTTTTTTCGTTCTGTGTGTCAATAATGTTCATTCTGTGAGTAACAGTGGAAAAGTAACAGTCATGAGTGATTTGTCACGATATGACTGAATTGGAGTAAATTTGCTGCTATCTCCGCCAGGAAGCGAGCTGGAGCGCTGAAACTGTGGCTATACGCACTTTCATGAAAACACGCTTCTTTGAGGTTTTAAGCTCGGAACGTGAATCTGTGCATGTTTCTGGCCTGGGAACTGCTTCAGATCACTGTGGAATGCATATATAGTATCAATCGGTGCAATGTGCTTGTCTTGTCATAGGGAAGTGAATATAAGCTTCTGAAGTGAAAATATCCACTTTTTAAAAAACTTTCTTTTTTTTTAGTTCTGTGTGTCAAAAATGTTCATTCTGTGAGTAACAGTGTGAAAGTGACAAACATGAGTGAATTGTCACGATATGACTGAATTCGAGTTAATTTGCTGCTATCTCCGCCAGGAAGCGAGCTAGAGCGCTGTAACTGTGGCTATACGCACTTTCATGAAAACACGCTTCTTTGAGGTTTTAAGCTCAGAACGTGAATCTGTGCATGTTTCTGGCCTGGGAACTGCTTCAGATCACTGTGGAAAGCATATATGGTATCGAATGGTCCTTTGTGCATGTATTGCCATTGGAAAGTGAATATAAGTTTCTGAAGTGAATATATCCACTTTTTAAAAAACTTTCTTTTTTTTTAGTTCTGTGTGTCAATAATGTTCATTCTGTGAGTAACAGTGGAAAAGTAACAGTCATGAGTGAATTGTCACGATATGACTGAATTGGAGTAAATTTGCTGCTATCTCCGCCAGGAAGCGAGCTAGAGCGCTGTAACTGTGGCTATAAGCACTTTCATGAAAACACGCTTCTTTGAGGTTTTAAGCTCAGAACGTGAATCTGTGCATGTTTCTGGCCTGGGAACTGCTTCAGATCACTGTGGAAAGCATATACGGTATCGAATGGGCCTTTGTGCATGTATTGCCATTGGGAAGTGAAAATAAGCTTCTGAAGTGAATATATCCACTTTTTAAAAAACTTTCTTTTTTTTTAGTTCTGTGTGTCAATAATGTTCATTCTGTGAGTAACAGTGGAAAAGTAACAGTCATGAGTGAATTGTCACGATATGACTGAATTGGAGTAAATTTGCTGCTATCTCCGCCAGGAAGCGAGCTAGAGCGCTGTAACTGTGGCTATACGCACTTTCATGAAAACACGCTTCTTTGAGGTTTTAAGCTCAGAACGTGAATCTGTGCATGTTTCTGGCCTGGGAACTGCTTCAGATCACTGTGGAAAGCATATATGGTATCGAATGGTCCTTTGTGCATGTATTGCCATTGGGAAGTGAATATTAGCTTCTGAAGTGAATATATCCACTTTTTAAATAACTTTCTTTTTTTTTTAGTTCTGTGTGTCAATAATGTTCATTCTGTGAGTAACAGTGGAAAAGTAACAGTCATGAGTGAATTGTCACGATATGACTGAATTGGAGTAAATTTGCCGCCAGGAAGCGAGCTGGAGCGCTGAAACTGTGGCTATACGCACTTTCATGAAAACACGCTTCTTTGAGGTTTTAAGCTCGGAACGTGAATCTGTGCATGTTTCTGGCCTGGGAACTGCTTCAGATCACTGTGGAATGCATATATAGTATCAATCGGTGCAATGTGCTTGTCTTGTCATAGGGAAGTGAATATAAGCTTCTGAAGTGAAAATATCCACTTTTTAAAAAACTTTCTTTTTTTTTAGTTCTGTGTGTCAAAAATGTTCATTCTGTGAGTAACAGTGTGAAAGTGACAAACATGAGTGAATTGTCACGATATGACTGAATTCGAGTAAATTTGCTGCTATCTCCGCCAGGAAGCGAGCTAGAGCGCTGTAACTGTGGCTATACGCACTTTCATGAAAACACGCTTCTTTGAGGTTTTAAGCTCAGAACGTGAATCTGTGCATGTTTCTGGCCTGGGAACTGCTTCAGATCACTGTGGAAAGCATATATGGTATCGAATGGTCCTTTGTGCATGTATTGCCATTGGAAAGTGAATATAAGTTTCTGAAGTGAATATATCCACTTTTTAAAAAACTTTCTTTTTTTTTAGTTCTGTGTGTCAATAATGTTCATTCTGTGAGTAACAGTGGAAAAGTAACAGTCATGAGTGAATTGTCACGATATGACTGAATTGGAGTAAATTTGCTGCTATCTCCGTCAGGAAGCGAGCTAGAGCGCTGTAACTGTGGCGATACGCACTTTCATGAAAACACGCTTCTTTGAGGTTTTAAGCTCAGAACGTGAATCTGTGCATGTTTCTGGCCTGGGAACTGCTTCAGATCACTGTGGAAAGCATATACGGTATCGAATGGTCCTTTGTGCATGTATTGCCATTGGGAAGTGAAAATAAGCTTCTGAAGTGAATATATCCACTTTTTAAAATACTTTCTTTTTTTTTTAGTTCTGTGTGTCAATAATGTTCATTCTGTGAGTAACAGTGGAAAAGTAACAGTCATGAGTGAATTGTCACGATATGACTGAATTGGAGTAAATTTGCTGCTATCTCCGCCAGGAAGCGAGCTAGAGCGCTGAAACTGTGGCTATACGCACTTTCATGAAAACACGCTTCTTTGAGGTTTTAAGCTCGGAACGTAAATCTGTGCATGTTTCTGGCCTGGGAACTGCTTCAGATCACTGTGGAATGCATATATAGTATCAATCGTTGCAATGTGCTTGTCTTGTCATAGGGAAGTGAATATAAGCTTCTGAAGTGAAAATATCCACTTTTTAAAAAACTTTCTTTTTTTTTAGTTCTGTGTGTCAAAATAGTTCATTCTGTGAGTAACAGTGTGAAAGTGACAAACATGAGTGAATTGTCTCGATATGACTGAATTCGAGTAAATTTGCTGCTATCTCCGCCAGGAAGCGAGCTAGAGCGCTGTAACTGTGGCTATACGCACTTTCATGAAAACACGCTTCTTTGAGGTTTTAAGCTCAGAACGTGAATCTGTGCATGTTTCTGGCCTGGGAACTGCTTCAGATCACTGTGGAAAGCATATATGGTATCGAATGGTCCTTTGTGCATGTATTGCCATTGGGAAGTGAATATAAGCTTCTGAAGTGAATATATCCACTTTTTAAAAAACTTTGTTTTTTTTTAGTTCTGTGTGTCAATAATGTTCATTCTGTGAGTAACAGTGGAAAAGTAACAGTCATGAGTGAATTGTCACGATATGACTGAATTGGAGTAAATTTGCTGCTATCTCCGCCAGGAAGCGAGCTAGAGCGCTGTAACTGTGGCTATACGCACTTTCATGAAAACACGCTTCTTTGAGGTTTTAAGCTCAGAACGTGAATCTGTGCATGTTTCTGGCCTGGGAACTGCTTCAGATCACTGTGGAAAGCATATATGGTATCGAATGGTCCTTTGTGCATGTATTGCCATTGGGAAGTGAATATAAGCTTCTGAAGTGAATATATACACTTTTTAAAAAACTTTCTTTTTTTTTAGTTCTGTGTGTCAATAATGTTCATTCTGTGAGTAACAGTGGAAAAGTAACAGTCATGAGTGAATTGTCACGATATGACTGAATTGGAGTAAATTTGCTGCTAACTCCGCCAGGAAGCGAGCTAGAGCGCTGAAACTGTGGCTATACGCACTTTCATGAAAACACGCTTCTTTGAGGTTTTAAGCTCGGAACGTGAATCTGTGCATGTTTCTGGCCTGGGAACTGCTTCAGATCACTCTGGAATGCATATATAGTATCAATCGGTGCAATGTGCTTGTCTTGTCATAGGGAAGTGAATATAAGCTTCTGAAGTGAAAATATCCACTTTTTAAAAAACTTTCTTTTTTTTTAGTTCTGTGTGTCAAAAATGTTCATTCTGTGAGTAACAGTGTGAAAGTGACAAACATGAGTGAATTGTCACGATATGACTGAATTGGAATAAATTTGCTGCTATCTCCGCCAGGAAGCGAGCTAGAGCGCTGTAACTGTGGCTATACGCACTTTCATGAAAACACGCTTCTTTGAGGTTTTAAGCTCAGAACGTGAATCTGTGCATGTTTCTGGCCTGGGAACTGCTTCAGATCACTGTGGAAAGCATATATGGTATCGAATGGTCCTTTGTGCATGTATTGCCATTGGGAAGTGAATATAAGCTTCTTAAGTGAAAATATCCACTTTTTAAAAAACTTTCTTTTTTTTTAGTTCTGTGTGTCAATAATGTTCATTCTGTGAGTAACAGTGTGAAAGTGACAAACATGAGTGAATTGTCACGATATGACTGAATTCGAGTAAATTTGCTGCTATCTCCGCCAGGAAGCGAGCTAGAGCGCTGTAACTGTGGCTATACGCACTTTCATGAAAACACGCTTCTTTGAGGTTTTAAGCTCAGAACGTGAATCTGTGCATGTTTCTGGCCTGGGAACTGCTTCAGATCACTGTGGAAAGCATATATGGTATCGAATGGTCCTTTGTGCATGTTTTGCCATTGGGAAGTGAATATTAGCTTCTGAAGTGAATATATCCACTTTTTAAAAAACTTTCTTTTTTTTTAGTTCTGTGTGTCAATAATGTTCATTCTGTGAGTAACAGTGGAAAAGTAACAGTCATGAGTGAATTGTCACGATATGACTGAATTAGAGTAAATTTGCTGCTATCTCCGCCAGGAAGCGAGCTAGAGCGCTGTAACTGTGGCTATACGCACTTTCATGAAAACACGCTTCTTTGAGGTTTTAAGCTCAGAACGTGAATCTGTGCATGTTTCTGGCCTGGGAACTGCTTCAGATCACTGTGGAAAGCATATATGGTATCGAATGGTCCTTTGTGCATGTATTGCCATTGGGAAGTGAATATAAGCTTCTGAAGTGAATATATCCACTTTTTAAAAAACTTTCTTTTTTTTTAGTTCTGTGTGTCAATAATGTTCATTCTGTGAGTAACAGTGGAAAAGTAACAGTCATGAGTGAATTGTCACGATATGACTGAATTGGAGTAAATTTGCTGCTATCTCCGCCAGGAAGCGAGCTAGAGCGCTGAAACTGTGGCTATACGCACTTTCATGAAAACACGCTTCTTTGAGGTTTTAAGCTCGGAACGTGAATCTGTGCATGTTTCTGGCCTGGGAACTGCTTCAGATCACTGTGGAATGCATATATAGTATCAATCGGTGCAATGTGCTTGTCTTGTCATAGGGAAGTGAATATAAGCTTCTGAAGTGAAAATATCCACTTTTTAAAAAACTTTCTTTTTTTTTAGTTCTGTGTGTCAAAAATGTTCATTCTGTGAGTAACAGTGTGAAAGTGACAAACATGAGTGAATTGTCACGATATGACTGAATTGGAGTAAATTTGCTGCTATCTCCGCCAGGAAGCGAGCTAGAGCGCTGTAACTGTGGCTATACGCACTTTCATGAAAACACGCTTCTTTGAGGTTTTAAGCTCAGAACGTGAATCTGTGCATGTTTCTGGCCTGGGAACTGCTTCAGATCACTGTGGAAAGCATATATGGTATCGAATGGTCCTTTGTGCATGTATTGCCATTGGGAAGTGAATATAAGCTTCTGAAGTGAATATATCCACTTTTTAAAAAACTTTCTTTTTTTTTTTAGTTCTGTGTGTCAATAATGTTCATTCTGTGAGTAACAGTGGAAAAGTAACAGTCATGAGTGAATTGTCACGATATGACTGAATTGGAGTAAATTTGCTGCTATCTCCGCCAGGAAGCGAGCTAGAGCGCTGTAACTGTGGCTATACGCACTTTCATGAAAACACGCTTCTTTGAGGTTTTAAGCTCAGAACGTGAATCTGTGCATGTTTCTGGCCTGGGAACTGCTTCAGATCACTGTGGAATGCATATATAGTATCAATCGGTGCAATGTGCATGTATTGCCATTGGGAAGTGAATATAAGCTTCTGAAGTGAATATATCCACTTTTTAAAAAACTTTCTTTTTTTTTAGTTCTGTGTGTCAAAAATGTTCATTCTGTGAGTAACAGTGGAAAAGTAACAGTCATGAGTGAATTGTCACGATATGACTGAATTGGAGTAAATTTGCTGCTATCTCCGCCAGGAAGCGAGCTAGAGCGCTGAAACTGTGGCTATACGCACTTTCATGAAAACACGCTTCTTTGAGGTTTTAAGCTCGGAACGTGAATCTGTGCATGTTTCTGGCCTGGGAACTGCTTCAGATCACTGTGGAATGCATATATAGTATCAATCGGTGCAATGTGCTTGTCTTGTCATAGGGAAGTGAATATAAGCTTCTGAAGTGAAAATATCCACTTTTTAAAAAACTTTCTTTTTTTTTAGTTCTGTGTGTCAAAAATGTTCATTCTGTGAGTAACAGTGTGAAAGTGACAAACATGAGTGAATTGTCACGATATGACTGAATTGGAGTAAATTTGCTGCTATCTCCGCCAGGAAGCGAGCTAGAGCGCTGTAACTGTGGCTATACGCACTTTCATGAAAACACGCTTCTTTGAGGTTTTAAGCTCAGAACGTGAATCTGTGCATGTTTCTGGCCTGGGAACTGCTTCAGATCACTGTGGAAAGCATATATGGTATCGAATGGTCCTTTGTGCATGTATTGCCATTGGGAAGTGAATATAAGCTTCTGAAGTGAATATATCCACTTTTTAAAAAACTTTCTTTTTTTTTTTAGTTCTGTGTGTCAATAATGTTCATTCTGTGAGTAACAGTGGAAAAGTAACAGTCATGAGTGAATTGTCACGATATGACTGAATTGGAGTAAATTTGCTGCTATCTCCGCCAGGAAGCGAGCTAGGGCGCTGAAACTGTGGTTATACGCACTTTCATGAAAACACGCTTCTTTGAGGTTTTAAGCTCGGAACGTGAATCTGTGCATGTTTCTGGCCTGGGAACTGCTTCAGATCACTGTGGAATGCATATATAGTATCAATCGGTGCAATGTGCTTGTCTTGTCATAGGGAAGTGAATATAAGCTTCTGAAGTGAAAATATCCACTTTTTAAAAAACTTTCTTTTTTTTAGTTCTGTGTGTCAAAAATGTTCATTCTGTGAGTAACAGTGTGAAAGTGACAAACATGAGTGAATTGTCACGATATGACTGAATTCGAGTAAATTTGCTGCTATCTCCGCCAGGAAGCGAGCTAGAGCGCTGTAACTGTGGCTATACGCACTTTCATGAAAACACGCTTCTTTGAGGTTTTAAGCTCAGAACGTGAATCTGTGCATGTTTCTGGCCTGGGAACTGCTTCAGATCACTGTGGAAAGCATATATGGTATCGAATGGTCCTTTGTCCATGTATTGCCATTGGGAAGTGAATATAAGCTTCTGAAGTGAATATATCCACTTTTTAAAAAACTTTCTTTTTTTTTAGTTCTGTGTGTCAATAATGTTCATTCTGTGAGTAACAGTGGAAAAGTAACAGTCATGAGTGAATTGTCACGATATGACTGAATTGGAGTAAATTTGCTGCTATCTCCGCCAGGAAGCGAGCTAGAGCGCTGAAACTGTGGCTATACGCACTTTCATGAAAACACGCTTCTTTGAGGTTTTAAGCTCGGAACGTGAATCTGTGCATGTTTCTGGCCTGGGAACTGCTTCAGATCACTGTGGAATGCATATATAGTATCAATCGGTGCAATGTGATTGTCTTATCATAGGGAAGTGAATATAAGCTTCTGAAGTGAAAATATCCACTTTTTAAAAAACTTTCTTTTTTTTTAGTTCTGTGTGTCAAAAATGTTCATTCTGTGAGTAACAGTGTGAAAGTGACAAACATGAGTGAATTGTCACGATATGACAGAATTGGAGTAAATTTGCTGCTATCTCCGCCAGGAAGCGAGCTAGAGTGCTGTAACTGTGGCTATACGCACTTTCATGAAAACACGCTTCTTTGAGGTTTGAAGCCTCAGAACGTGAATCTGTGCATGTTTCTGGCACGGGAAATGTTTCAGATCACTGTGGAAAGCATATATGGTATCGAATGGTCCTTTGTGCATGTATTGCCATTGGGAAGTGAATATAAGCTTCTGAAGTGAATATATCCACTTTTTAAAAAACTTTCTTTTTTTTATTTCTGTGTCAAAAATGTTCATTCTGTGAGTAACAGTGGAAAAGTAACAGTCATGAGTGAATTGTCACGATATGACTGAATTGGAGTAAATTTGCTGCTATCTCCGCCAGGAAGCGAGCTCGAGCCCTGAAACTGTGGCTATACGCACTTTCATGAAAACACACTTCTTTGAGGTTTTAATCTCGGAACGTGAATCTGTGCATGCTTCTGGCCTGGGAACTGCTTCAGATCACTGTTGAATGCATATATGGTATCAATTGGTGCAATGTGCTTGTCTTGTCATAGGGAAGTGAATATAAGCTTCTGAAGTGAAAATATCCACTTTTTAAAAAACTTTCTTTTTTTTTAGTTCTGTGTGTCAAAAATGTTCATTCTGTGAGTAACAGTGGAAAAAAAACAGGCATGAGTGAATTGTCACGATATGACTGATTTGGAGTTAATTTGATGCTATCTCCGCCAGGAAGCGATCAAGAGCGCTGAAACTGTGGCTATACGCACTTTCATGAAAACACGCTTCTTTGAGGTTTTAAGCTCGGAACGTGAATCTGTGCATGTTTCTGGCCTGGGAACTGCTTCAGATCACTGTGGAATGCATATATAGTATCAATCGGTGCAATGTGCTTGTCTTGTCATAGGGAAGTGAATATAAGCTTCTGAAGTGAAAATATCCACTTTTTAAAAAACTTTCTTTTTTTTTAGTTCTGTGTGTCAAAAATGTTCATTCTGTGAGTAACAGTGTGAAAGTGACAAACATGAGTGAATTGTCACGATATGACTGAATTGGAGTAAATTTGCTGCTATCTCCGCCAGGAAGCGAGCTAGAGCGCTGTAACTGTGGCTATACGCACTTTCATGAAAACACGCTTCTTTGAGGTTTTAAGCTCAGAACGTGAATCTGTGCATGTTTCTGGCCTGGGAACTGCTTCAGATCACTGTGGAAAGCATATATGGTATCGAATGGTCCTTTGTGCATGTATTGCCATTGGGAAGTGAATATAAGCTTCTGAAGTGAATATATCCACTTTTTAAAAAACTTTCTTTTTTTTTTTAGTTCTGTGTGTCAATAATGTTCATTCTGTGAGTAACAGTGGAAAAGTAACAGTCATGAGTGAATTGTCACGATATGACTGAATTGGAGTAAATTTGCTGCTATCTCCGCCAGGAAGCGAGCTAGAGCGCTGAAACTGTGGTTATACGCACTTTCATGAAAACACGCTTCTTTGAGGTTTTAAGCTCGGAACGTGAATCTGTGCATGTTTCTGGCCTGGGAACTGCTTCAGATCACTGTGGAATGCATATATAGTATCAATCGGTGCAATGTGCTTGTCTTGTCATAGGGAAGTGAATATAAGCTTCTGAAGTGAAAATATCCACTTTTTAAAAAACTTTCTTTTTTTTAGTTCTGTGTGTCAAAAATGTTCATTCTGTGAGTAACAGTGTGAAAGTGACAAACATGAGTGAATTGTCACGATATGACTGAATTCGAGTAAATTTGCTGCTATCTCCGCCAGGAAGCGAGCTAGAGCGCTGTAACTGTGGCTATACGCACTTTCATGAAAACACGCTTCTTTGAGGTTTTAAGCTCAGAACGTGAATCTGTGCATGTTTCTGGCCTGGGAACTGCTTCAGATCACTGTGGAAAGCATATATGGTATCGAATGGTCCTTCGTCCATGTATTGCCATTGGGAAGTGAATATAAGCTTCTGAAGTGAATATATCCACTTTTTAAAAAACTTTTTTTTTTTTTAGTTCTGTGTGTCAATAATGTTCATTCTCTGAGTAACAGTGGAAAAGTAACAGTCATGAGTGAATTGTCACGATATGACTGAATTGGAGTAAATTTGCTGCTATCTCCGCCAGGAAGCGAGCTAGAGCGCTGAAACTGTGGCTATACGCACTTTCATGAAAACACGCTTCTTTGAGGTTTTTAGCTCGGAACGTGAATCTGTGCATGTTTCTGGCCTGGGAACTGCTTCAGATCACTGTGGAATGCATATATAGTATCAATCGGTGCAATGTGATTGTCTTATCATAGGGAAGTGAATATAAGCTTCTGAAGTGAAAATATCCACTTTTTAAAAAACTTTCTTTTTTTTTAGTTCTGTGTGTCAAAAATGTTCATTCTGTGAGTAACAGTGTGAAAGTGACAAACATGAGTGAATTGTCACGATATGACAGAATTGGAGTAAATTTGCTGCTATCTCCGCCAGGAAGCGAGCTAGAGTGCTGTAACTGTGGCTATACGCACTTTCATGAAAACACGCTTCTTTGAGGTTTGAAGCTCAGAACGTGAATCTGTGCATGTTTCTGGCACGGGAAATGCTTCAGATCACTGTGGAAAGCATATATGGTATCGAATGGTCCTTTGTGCATGTATTGCCATTGGGAAGTGAATATAAGCTTCTGAAGTGAATATATCCACTTTTTAAAAAACTTTCTTTTTTTTAGTTCTGTGTCAAAAATGTTCATTCTGTGAGTAACAGTGGAAAAGTAACAGTCATGAGTGAATTGTCACGATATGACTGAATTGGAGTAAATTTGCTGCTATCTCCGCCAGGAAGCGAGCTAGAGCCCTGAAACTGTGGCTATACGCACTTTCATGAAAACACACTTCTTTGAGGTTTTAATCTCCGAACGTGAATCTGTGCATGCTTCTGGCCTGGGAACTGCTTCAGATCACTGTGGAATGCATATATGGTATCAATTGGTGCAATGTGCTTGTCTTGTCATAGGGAAGTGAATATAAGCTTCTGAAGTGAAAATATCCACTTTTTAAAAAACTTTCTTTTTTTTTAGTTCTGTGTGTCAAAAATGTTCATTCTGTGAGTAACAGTGGAAAAAAAACAGGCATGAGTGAATTGTCACGATATGACTGATTTGGAGTTAATTTGATGCTATCTCCGCCAGGAAGCGATCTAGAGCGCTGAAACTGTGGCTATACGCACTTTCATGAAAACACGCTTCTTTGAGGTTTTAAGCTCGGAACGCGAATCTGTGCATGTTTCTGGCCTGGGAACTGCTTCAGATCACTGTGGAATGCATATATAGTATCAATTGGTGCAATGTGCTTGTCTTGTCATAGGGAAGTGAATATAAGCTTCTGAAGTGAAAATATCCACTTTTTAAAAAACTTTCTTTTTTTTTAGTTCTGTGTGTCAGAAATGTTCATTCTGTGAGTAACAGTGTGAAAGTGACAAACATGAGTGAATTGTCACGATATGACTGAATTGGAGTAAATTTGCTGCTATCTCCGCCAGGAAGCTAGCTAGAGCGCTGTAACTGTGGCTATACGCACTTTCATGAAAACACGCTTCTTTGAGGTTTTAAGCTCAGAACGTGAATCTGTGAATGTTTCTGGCCTGGGAACTGCTTCAGATCACTGTGGAATGCATATATAGTATCAATTGGTGCAATGTGCTTGTCTTGTCATAGGGAAGTGAATATAAGCTTCTGAAGTGAATATATCCACTTTTTAAAAAACTTTCTTTTTTTTTAGTTCTGTGTGTCAAAAATGTTCATTCTGTGAGTAACAGTGTGAAAGTGACAAACATGAGTGAATTGTCACGATATGACTGAATTGGAGTAAATTTGCTGCTATCTCCGCCAGGAAGCGAGGTAGAGCGCTGTAACTGTGGCTATACGCACTTTCATGAAAACACGCTTCTTTGAGGTTTTAATCTAGGAACGTGAATCTGTGCATGCTTCTGGCCTGGGAACTGCTTCAGATCACTGTGGAAAGCATATATGGTATCGAATGGTCCTTTGTGCATGTATTGCCATTGGGAAGTGAATATAAGCTTCTGAAGTGAATATATCCACTTTTTAAAAAACTTTCTTTTTTTTTAGTTCTGTGTCAAAAATGTTCATTCTGTGAGTAACAGTGGAAAAGTAACAGTCATGAGTGAATTGTCACGATATGACTGAATTGGAGTAAATTTGCTGCTATCTCCGCCAGGAAGCGAGCTAGAGCCCTGAAACTGTGGCTATACGCACTTTCATGAAAACACACTTCTTTGAGGTTTTAATCTCGGAACGTGAATCTGTGCATGCTTCTGGCCTGGGAACTGCTTCAGATCACTGTGGAATGCATATATGGTATCAATTGGTGCAATGTGCTTGTCTTGTCATAGGGAAGTGAATATAAGCTTCTGAAGTGAAAATATCCACTTTTTAAAAAACTTTTTTTTTTTTAGTTCTGTGTGTCAAAAATGTTCATTCTGTGAGTAACAGTGGAAAAAAAACATGCATGAGTGAATTGTCACGATATGACTGATTTGGAGTAAATTTGATGCTATCTCCGCCAGGAAGCGAGCTAGAGCGCTGTAACTGTGGCTATACGCACTTTCATTAAAACACGCTTCTTTGAGGTTTTAAGCTCAGAACGTGAATCTGTGCATGTTTCTGGCCTGGGAACTGCTTCAGATCACTGTGGAAAGCATATATGGTATCGAATGGTCCTTTGTGCATGTATTGCCATTGGGAAGTGAATATAAGCTTCTGAAGTGAATATATCCACTTTTTAAAAAACTTTCTTTTTTTTTTAGTTCTGTGTGTCAATAATGTTCATTCTGTGAGTAACAGTGGAAAAGTAACAGTCATGAGTGAATTGTCACGATATGACTGAATTGGAGTAAATTTGCTGCTATCTCCGCCAGGAAGCGAGCTAGAGCGCTGAAACTGTGGCTATACGCACTTTCATGAAAACACGCTTCTTTGAGGTTTTTAGCTCGGAACGTGAATCTGTGCATGTTTCTGGCCTGGGAACTGCTTCAGATCACTGTGGAATGCATATATAGTATCAATCGGTGCAATGTGCTTGTCTTGTCATAGGGAAGTGAATATAAGCTTCTGAAGTGAAAATATCCACTTTTTAAAAAACTTTCTTTTTTTTTAGTTCTGTGTGTCAAAAATGTTCATTCTGTGAGTAACAGTGTGAAAGTGACAAACATGAGTGAATTGTCACGATATGACTGAATTGGAGTAAATTTGCTGCTATCTCCGCCAGGAAGCGAGCTAGAGCGCTGTAACTGTGGCTATACGCACTTTCATGAAAACACGCTTCTTTGAGGTTTTAAGCTCAGAACGTGAATCTGTGCATGTTTCTGGCCTGGGAACTGCTTCAGATCACTGTGGAAAGCATATATGGTATCGAATGGTCCTTTGTGCATGTATTGCCATTGGGAAGTGAATATAAGCTTCTGAAGTGAATATATCCACTTTTTAAAAAACTTTCTTTTTTTTTAGTTCTGTGTGTCAATAATGTTCATTCTGTGAGTAACAGTGGAAAAGTAACAGTCATGAGTGAATTGTCACGATATGACTGAATTGGAGTAAATTTGCTGCTATCTCCGCCAGGAAGCGAGCTAGAGCGCTGTAACTGTGGCTATACGCACTTTCATGAAAACACGCTTCTTTGAGGTTTTAAGCTCAGAACGTGAATCTGTGCATGTTTCTGGCCTGGGAACTGCTTCAGATCACTGTGGAAAGCATATACGGTATCGAATGGTCCTTTGTGCATGTATTGCCATTGGGAAGTGAAAATAAGCTTCTGAAGTGAATATATCCACTTTTTAAAAAACTTTCTTTTTTTTTAGTTCTGTGTGTCAATAATGTTCATTCTGTGAGTAACAGTGGAAAAGTAACAGTCATGAGTGAATTGTCACGATATGACTGAATTGGAGTAAATTTGCTGCTATCTCCGCCAGGAAGCGAGCTAGAGCGCTGAAACTGTGGCTATACGCACTTTCATGAAAACACGCTTCTTTGAGGTTTTAAGCTCGGAACGTGAATCTGTGCATGTTTCTGGCCTGGGAACTGCTTCAGATGACTGTGGAATGCATATATAGTATCAATCGGTGCAATGTGCTTGTCTTGTCATAGGGAAGTGAATATAAGCTTCTGAAGTGAAAATATCCACTTTTTAAAAAACTTTCTTTTTTTTTTAGTTCTGTGTGTCAATAATGTTCATTCTGTGAGTAACAGTGGAAAAGTAACAGTCATGAGTGAATTGTCACGATATGACTGAATTGGAGTAAATTTGCTGCTATCTCCGCCAGGAAGCGAGCTAGAGCGCTGAAACTGTGGCTATACGCACTTTCATGAAAACACGCTTCTTTGAGGTTTTAAGCTCGGAACGTGAATCTGTGCATGTTTCTGGCCTGGGAACTGCTTCAGATCACTGTGGAATGCATATATAGTATCAATTGGTGCAATGTGCTTGTCTTGTCATAGGGAAGTGAATATAAGCTTCTGAAGTGAAAATATCCACTTTTTAAAAAACTTTCTTTTTTTTTAGTTCTGTGTGTCAAAAATGTTCATTCTGTGAGTAACAGTGTGAAAGTGACAAACATGAGTGAATTGTCACGATATGACTGAATTCGAGTAAATTTATTGCTATCTCCGCCAGGAAGCGAGCTCGAGCGCTGTAACTGTGGCTATACGCACTTTCATGAAAACACGCTTCTTTGAGGTTTTAAGCTCAGAACGTGAATCTGTGCATGTTTCTGGCCTGGGAACTGCTTCAGATCACTGTGGAAAGCATATATGGTATCGAATGGTCCTTTGTGCATGTATTGCCATTGGGAAGTGAATATAAGCTTCTGAAGTGAATATATCCACTTTTTAAAAAACTTTCTTTTTTTTTAGTTCTGTGTGTCAATAATGTTCATTCTGTGAGTAACAGTGGAAAAGTAACAGTCATGAGTGAATTGTCACGATATGACTGAATTGGAGTAAATTTGCTGCTATCTCCGCCAGGAAGCGAGCTAGAGCGCTGTAACTGTGGCTATACGCACTTTCATGAAAACACGCTTCTTTGAGGTTTTAAGCTCAGAACGTGAATCTGTGCATGTTTCTGGCCTGGGAACTGCTTCAGATCACTGTGGAAAGCATATATGGTTTCGAATGGTCCTTTGTGCATGTATTGCCATTGGGAAGTGAATATAAGCTTCTGATGTGAATATATCCACTTTTTAAAAAACTTTCATTTTTTTTAGTTCTGTGTGTCAATAATGTTCATTCTGTGAGTAACAATGGAAAAGTAACAGTCATGAGTGAATTGTCACGATATGACTGAATTGGAGTAAATTTGCTGCTATCTCCGCCAGGAAGCGAGCTAGAGCGCTGAAACTGTGGCTATACGCACTTTCATGAAAACACGCTTCTTTGAGGTTTTAAGCTCGGAACTTGAATCTGTGCATGTTTTTGGCCTGGGAACTGCTTCAGATCACTGTGGAATGCATATATAGTATCAATCGGTGCAATGTGCTTGTCTTGTCATAGGGAAGTGAATATAAGCTTCTGAAGTGAAAATATCAACTTTTTAAAAAACTTTCTTTTTTTTTAGTTCTGTGTGTCAAAAATGTTCATTCTGTGAGTAACAGTGTGAAAGTGACAAACATGAGTGAATTGTCACGATATGACTGAATTGGAGTAAATTTGCTGCTATCTCCGCCAGGAAGCGAGCTAGAGCGCTGTAACTGTGGCTATACGCACTTTCATGAAAACACGCTTCTTTGAGGTTTTAAGCTCAGAACGTGAATCTGTGCATGTTTCTGGCCTGGGAACTGCTTCAGATCACTGTGGAAAGCATATATGGGATCGAATGGTCCTTTGTGCATGTATTGCCATTGGGAAGTGAATATAAGCTTCTGAAGTGAATATATCCACTTTTTAAAAAACTTTCTTTTTTTTTAGTTCTGTGTGTCAATAATGTTCATTCTGTGAGTAACAGTGGAAAAGTAACAGTCATGAGTGAATTGTCACGATATGACTGAATTGGAGTAAATTTGCTGCTATCTCCGCCAGGAAGCGAGCTAGAGCGCTGAAACTGTGGCTATACGCACTTTCATGAAAACACGCTTCTTTGAGGTTTTAAGCTCGGAACGTGAATCTGTGCATGTTTCTGGCCTGGGAACTGCTTCAGATCACTGTGGAATGCATATATAGTATCAATCGGTGCAATGTGCTTGTCTTGTCATAGGGAAGTGAATATAAGCTTCTGAAGTGAAAATATCCACTTTTTAAAAAACTTTCTTTTTTTTTAGTTCTGTGTGTCAAAAATGTTCATTCTGTGAGTAACAGTGTGAAAGTGACAAACATGAGTGAATTGTCACGATATGACTGAATTGGAGTAAATTTGCTGCTATCTCCGCCAGGAAGCGAGCTAGAGCGCTGTAACTGTGGCTATACGCACTTTCATGAAAACACGCTTCTTTGAGGTTTTAAGCTCAGAACGTGAATCTGTGCATGTTTCTGGCCTGGGAACTGCTTCAGATCACTGTGGAAAGCATATATGGTATCGAATGGTCCTTTGTGCATGTATTGCCATTTGTGAAGTGAATATTAGCTTCTGAAGTGAATATATCCACTTTTTAAATAACTTTCTTTTTTTTTTAGTTCTGTGTGTCAATAATGTTCATTCTGTGAGTAACAGTGGAAAAGTAACAGTCATGAGTGAATTGTCACGATATGACTGAATTGGAGTAAATTTGCCGCCAGGAAGCGAGCTGGAGCGCTGAAACTGTGGCTATACGCACTTTCATGAAAACACGCTTCTTTGAGGTTTTAAGCTCGGAACGTGAATCTGTGCATGTTTCTGGCCTGGGAACTGCTTCAGATCACTGTGGAATGCATATATAGTATCAATCGGTGCAATGTGCTTGTCTTGTCATAGGGAAGTGAATATAAGCTTCTGAAGTGAAAATATCCACTTTTTAAAAAACTTTCTTTTTTTTTTAGTTCTGTGTGTCAAAAATGTTCATTCTGTGAGTAACAGTGTGAAAGTGACAAACATGAGTGAATTGTCACGATATGACTGAATTCGAGTAAATTTGCTGCTATCTCCGCCAGGAAGCGAGCTCGAGCGCTGTAACTGTGGCTATACGCACTTTCATGAAAACACGCTTCTTTGAGGTTTTAAGCTCAGAACGTGAATCTGTGCATGTTTCTGGCCTGGGAACTGCTTCAGATCACTGTGGAAAGCATATATGGTATCGAATGGTCCTTTGTGCATGTATTGCCATTGGGAAGTGAATATAAGCTTCTGAAGTGAATATATCCACTTTTTAAAAAACTTTCATTTTTTTTAGTTCTGTGTGTCAATCATGTTCATTCTGTGAGTAACAGTGGAAAAGTAACAGTCATGAGTGAATTGTCACGATATGACTGAATTGGAGTAAATTTGCTGCAATCTCCGCCAGGAAGCGAGCTAGAGCGCTGTAACTGTGGCTATACGCACTTTCATGAAAACACGCTTCTTTGAGGTTTTAAGCTCGGAACGTGAATCTGTGCATGTTTCTGGCCTGGGAACTGCTTCAGATCACTGTGGAATGCATATATAGTATCAATCGGTGCAATGTGCTTGTCTTGTCATAGGGAAGTGAATATAAGCTTCTGAAGTGAAAATATCCACTTTTTAAAAAACTTTCTTTTTTTTTAGTTCTGTGTGTCAAAAATGTTCATTCTGTGAGTAACAGTGTGAAAGTGACAAACATGAGTGAATTGTCACGATATGACTGAATTGGAGTAAATTTGCTGCTATCTCCGCCAGGAAGCGAGCTAGAGCGCTGTAACTGTGGCTATACGCACTTTCATGAAAACACGCTTCTTTGAGGTTTTAAGCTCAGAACGTGAATCTGTGCATGTTTCTGGCCTGGGAACTGCTTCAGATCACTGTGGAAAGCATATATGGTATCGAATGGTCCTTTGTGCATGTATTGCCATTTGTGAAGTGAATATTAGCTTCTGAAGTGAATATATCCACTTTTTAAATAACTTTCTTTTTTTTTTAGTTCTGTGTGTCAATAATGTTCATTCTGTGAGTAACAGTGGAAAAGTAACAGTCATGAGTGAATTGTCACGATATGACTGAATTGGAGTAAATTTGCCGCCAGGAAGCGAGCTGGAGCGCTGAAACTGTGGCTATACGCACTTTCATGAAAACACGCTTCTTTGAGGTTTTAAGCTCAGAACGTGAATCTGTGCATGTTTCTGGCCTGGGAACTGCTTCAGATCACTGTGGAAAGCATATATGGTATCGAATGGTCCTTTGTGCATGTATTGCCATTGGGAAGTGAATATAAGCTTCTGAAGTGAATATATCCACTTTTTAAAAAACTTTCTTTTTTTTTAGTTCTGTGTGTCAATAATGTTCATTCTGTGAGTAACAGTGGAAAAGTAACAGTCATGAGTGAATTGTCACGATATGACTGAATTGGAGTAAATTTGCTGCTATCTCCGCCAGGAAGCGAGCTAGAGCGCTGTAACTGTGGCTATACGCACTTTCATGAAAACACGCTTCTTTGAGGTTTTAAGCTCAGAACGTGAATCTGTGCATGTTTCTGGCCTGGGAACTGCTTCAGATCACTGTGGAAAGCATATACGGTATCGAATGGTCCTTTGTGCATGTATTGCCATTGGGAAGTGAAAATAAGCTTCTGAAGTGAATATATCCACTTTTTAAAAAACTTTCTTTTTTTTTAGTTCTGTGTGTCAATAATGTTCATTCTGTGAGTAACAGTGGAAAAGTAACAGTCATGAGTGAATTGTCACGATATGACTGAATTGGAGTAAATTTGCTGCAATCTCCGCCAGGAAGCGAGCTAGAGCGCTGAAACTGTGGCTATACGCACTTTCATGAAAACACGCTTCTTTGAGGTTTTAAGCTCGGAACGTGAATCTGTGCATGTTTCTGGCCTGGGAACTGCTTCAGATCACTGTGGAATGCATATATAGTATCAATCGGTGCAATGTGCTTGTCTTGTCATAGGGAAGTGAATATAAGCTTCTGAAGTGAAAATATCCACTTTTTAAAAAACTTTCTTTTTTTTTAGTTCTGTGTGTCAAAAATGTTCATTCTGTGAGTAACAGTGTGAAAGTGACAAACATGAGTGAATTGTCACGATATGACTGAATTCGAGTAAATTTGCTGCTATCTCCGCCAGGAAGCGAGCTAGAGCGCTGTAACTGTGGCTATACGCACTTTCATGAAAACACGCTTCTTTGAGGTTTTAAGCTCAGAACGTGAATCTGTGCATGTTTCTGGCCTGGGAACTGCTTCAGATCACTGTGGAAAGCATATATGGTATCGAATGGTCCTTTGTGCATGTATTGCCATTGGAAAGTGAATATAAGTTTCTGAAGTGAATATATCCACTTTTTAAAAAACTTTCTTTTTTTTTAGTTCTGTGTGTCAATAATGTTCATTCTGTGAGTAACAGTGGAAAAGTAACAGTCATGAGTGAATTGTCACGATATGACTGAATTGGAGTAAATTTGCTGCTATCTCCGCCAGGAAGCGAGCTAGAGCGCTGTAACTGTGGCTATAAGCACTTTCATGAAAACACGCTTCTTTGAGGTTTTAAGCTCAGAACGTGAATCTGTGCATGTTTCTGGCCTGGGAACTGCTTCAGATCACTGTGGAAAGCATATACGGTATCGAATGGTCCTTTGTGCATGTATTGCCATTGGGAAGTGAAAATAAGCTTCTGAAGTGAATATATCCACTTTTTAAAAAACTTTCTTTTTTTTAGTTCTGTGTGTCAATAATGTTCATTCTGTGAGTAACAGTGGAAAAGTAACAGTCATGAGTGAATTGTCACGATATGACTGAATTGGAGTTAATTTGCTGCTATCTCCGCCAGGAAGCGAGCTAGAGCGCTGTAACTGTGGCTATACGCACTTTCATGAAAACACGCTTCTTTGAGGTTTTAAGCTCAGAACGTGAATCTGTGCATGTTTCTGGCCTGGGAACTGCTTCAGATCACTGTGGAAAGCATATATGGTATCGAATGGTCCTTTGTGCATGTATTGCCATTGGGAAGTGAATATTAGCTTCTGAAGTGAATATATCCACTTTTTAAATAACTTTCTTTTTTTTTAGTTCTGTGTGTCAATAATGTTCATTCTGTGAGTAACAGTGGAAAAGTAACAGTCATGAGTGAATTGTCACGATATGACTGAATTGGAGTAAATTTGCCGCCAGGAAGCGAGCTGGAGCGCTGAAACTGTGGCTATACGCACTTTCATGAAAACACGCTTCTTTGAGGTTTTAAGCTCGGAACGTGAATCTGTGCATGTTTCTGGCCTGGGAACTGCTTCAGATCACTGTGGAATGCATATATAGTATCAATCGGTGCAATGTGCTTGTCTTGTCATAGGGAAGTGAATATAAGCTTCTGAAGTGAAAATATCCACTTTTTAAAAAACTTTCTTTTTTTTTAGTTCTGTGTGTCAAAAATGTTCATTCTGTGAGTAACAGTGTGAAAGTGACAAACATGAGTGAATTGTCACGATATGACTGAATTCGAGTAAATTTGCTGCTATCTCCGCCAGGAAGCGAGCTAGAGCGCTGTAACTGTGGCTATACGCACTTTCATGAAAACACGCTTCTTTGAGGTTTTAAGCTCAGAACGTGAATCTGTGCATGTTTCTGGCCTGGGAACTGCTTCAGATCACTGTGGAAAGCATATATGGTATCGAATGGTCCTTTGTGCATGTATTGCCATTGGAAAGTGAATATAAGTTTCTGAAGTGAATATATCCACTTTTTAAAAAACTTTCTTTTTTTTTAGTTCTGTGTGTCAATAATGTTCATTCTGTGAGTAACAGTGGAAAAGTAACAGTCATGAGTGAATTGTCACGATATGACTGAATTGGAGTAAATTTGCTGCTATCTCCGTCAGGAAGCGAGCTAGAGCGCTGTAACTGTGGCTATACGCACTTTCATGAAAACACGCTTCTTTGAGGTTTTAAGCTCAGAACGTGAATCTGTGCATGTTTCTGGCCTGGGAACTGCTTCAGATCACTGTGGAAAGCATATACGGTATCGAATGGTCCTTTGTGCATGTATTGCCATTGGGAAGTGAAAATAAGCTTCTGAAGTGAATATATCCACTTTTTAAAAAACTTTCTTTTTTTTTTAGTTCTGTGTGTCAATAATGTTCATTCTGTGAGTAACAGTGGAAAAGTAACAGTCATGAGTGAATTGTCACGATATGACTGAATTGGAGTAAATTTGCTGCTATCTCCGCCAGGAAGCGAGCTAGAGCGCTGAAACTGTGGCTATACGCACTTTCATGAAAACACGCTTCTTTGAGGTTTTAAGCTCGGAACGTGAATCTGTGCATGTTTCTGGCCTGGGAACTGCTTCAGATCACTGTGGAATGCATATATAGTATCAATCGTTGCAATGTGCTTGTCTTGTCATAGGGAAGTGAATATAAGCTTCTGAAGTGAAAATATCCACTTTTTAAAAAACTTTCTTTTTTTTTAGTTCTGTGTGTCAAAATAGTTCATTCTGTGAGTAACAGTGTGAAAGTGACAAACATGAGTGAATTGTCTCGATATGACTGAATTGGAGTAAATTTGCTGCTATCTCCGCCAGGAAGCGAGCTAGAGCGCTGTAACTGTGGCTATACGCACTTTCATGAAAACACGCTTCTTTGAGGTTTTAAGCTCAGAACGTGAATCTGTGCATGTTTCTGGCCTGGGAACTGCTTCAGATCACTGTGGAATGCATATATGGTATCGAATGGTCCTTTGTGCATGTATTGCCATTGGGAAGTGAATATAAGCTTCTGAAGTGAATATATCCACTTTTTAAAAAACTTTCTTTTTTTTTAGTTCTGTGTGTCAATAATGTTCATTCTGTGAGTAACAGTGGAAAAGTAACAGTCATGAGTGAATTGTCACGATATGACTGAATTGGAGTAAATTTGCTGCTATCTCCGCCAGGAAGCGAGCTAGAGCGCTGAAACTGTGGCTATACGCACTTTCATGAAAACACGCTTCTTTGAGGTTTTAAGCTCGGAACGTGAATCTGTGCATGTTTCTGGCCTGGGAACTGCTTCAGATCACTGTGGAATGCATATATAGTATCAATCGGTGCAATGTGCTTGTCTTGTCATAGGGAAGTGAATATAAGCTTCTGAAGTGAAAATATCCACTTTTTAAAAAACTTTCTTTTTTTTTAGTTCTGTGTGTCAAAAATGTTCATTCTGTGAGTAACAGTGTGAAAGTGACAAACATGAGTGAATTGTCACGATATGACTGAATTCGAGTAAATTTGCTGCTATCTCCGCCAGGAAGCGAGCTAGAGCGCTGTAACTGTGGCTATACGCACTTTCATGAAAACACGCTTCTTTGAGGTTTTAAGCTCAGAACGTGAATCTGTGCATGTTTCTGGCCTGGGAACTGCTTCAGATCACTGTGGAAAGCATATATGGTATCGAATGGTCCTTTGTGCATGTATTGCCATTGGAAAGTGAATATAAGTTTCTGAAGTGAATATATCCACTTTTTAAAAAACTTTCTTTTTTTTTAGTTCTGTGTGTCAATAATGTTCATTCTGTGAGTAACAGTGGAAAAGTAACAGTCATGAGTGAATTGTCACGATATGACTGAATTGGAGTAAATTTGCTGCTATCTCCGCCAGGAAGCGAGCTAGAGCGCTGAAACTGTGGCTATACGCACTTTCATGAAAACACGCTTCTTTGAGGTTTTAAGCTCGGAACGTGAATCTGTGCATGTTTCTGGCCTGGGAACTGCTTCAGATCACTGTGGAATGCATATATAGTATCAATCGTTGCAATGTGCTTGTCTTGTCATAGGGAAGTGAATATAAGCTTCTGAAGTGAAAATATCCACTTTTTAAAAAACTTTCTTTTTTTTTAGTTCTGTGTGTCAAAATAGTTCATTCTGTGAGTAACAGTGTGAAAGTGACAAACATGAGTGAATTGTCTCGATATGACTGAATTCGAGTAAATTTGCTGCTATCTCCGCCAGGAAGCGAGCTAGAGCGCTGTAACTGTGGCTATACGCACTTTCATGAAAACACGCTTCTTTGAGGTTTTAAGCTCAGAACGTGAATCTGTGCATGTTTCTGGCCTGGGAACTGCTTCAGATCACTGTGGAAAGCATATATGGTATCGAATGGTCCTTTGTGCATGTATTGCCATTGGGAAGTGAATATAAGCTTCTGAAGTGAATATATCCACTTTTTAAAAAACTTTCATTTTTTTTAGTTCTGTGTGTCAATAATGTTCATTCTGTGAGTAACAGTGGAAAAGTAACAGTCATGAGTGAATTGTCACGATATGACTGAATTGGAGTAAATTTGCTGCTATCTCCGCCAGGAAGCGAGCTAGAGCGCTGAAACTGTGGCTATACGCACTTTCATGAAAACACGCTTCTTTGAGGTTTTAAGCTCGGAACGTGAATCTGTGCATGTTTTTGGCCTGGGAACTGCTTCAGATCACTGTGGAATGCATATATAGTATCAATCGGTGCAATGTGCTTGTCTTGTCATAGGGAAGTGAATATAAGCTTCTGAAGTGAAAATATCAACTTTTTAAAAAACTTTCTTTTTTTTTAGTTCTGTGTGTCAAAAATGTTCATTCTGTGAGTAACAGTGTGAAAGTGACAAACATGAGTGAATTGTCACGATATGACTGAATTGGAGTAAATTTGCTGCTATCTCCGCCAGGAAGCGAGCTAGAGCGCTGTAACTGTGGCTATACGCACTTTCATGAAAACACGCTTCTTTGAGGTTTTAAGCTCAGAACGTGAATCTGTGCATGTTTCTGGCCTGGGAACTGCTTCAGATCACTGTGGAAAGCATATATGGTATCGAATGGTCCTTTGTGCATGTATTGCCATTGGGAAGTGAATATAAGCTTCTGAAGTGAATATATCCACTTTTTAAAAAACTTTCTTTTTTTTTCGTTCTGTGTGTCAATAATGTTCATTCTGTGAGTAACAGTGGAAAAGTAACAGTCATGAGTGATTTGTCACGATATGACTGAATTGGAGTAAATTTGCTGCTATCTCCGCCAGGAAGCGAGCTGGAGCGCTGAAACTGTGGCTATACGCACTTTCATGAAAACACGCTTCTTTGAGGTTTTAAGCTCGGAACGTGAATCTGTGCATGTTTCTGGCCTGGGAACTGCTTCAGATCACTGTGGAATGCATATATAGTATCAATCGGTGCAATGTGCTTGTCTTGTCATAGGGAAGTGAATATAAGCTTCTGAAGTGAAAATATCCACTTTTTAAAAAACTTTCTTTTTTTTTAGTTCTGTGTGTCAAAAATGTTCATTCTGTGAGTAACAGTGTGAAAGTGACAAACATGAGTGAATTGTCACGATATGACTGAATTCGAGTAAATTTGCTGCTATCTCCGCCAGGAAGCGAGCTAGAGCGCTGTAACTGTGGCTATACGCACTTTCATGAAAACACGCTTCTTTGAGGTTTTAAGCTCAGAACGTGAATCTGTGCATGTTTCTGGCCTGGGAACTGCTTCAGATCACTGTGGAAAGCATATATGGTATCGAATGGTCCTTTGTGCATGTATTGCCATTGGAAAGTGAATATAAGTTTCTGAAGTGAATATATCCACTTTTTAAAAAACTTTCTTTTTTTTTAGTTCTGTGTGTCAATAATGTTCATTCTGTGAGTAACAGTGGAAAAGTAACAGTCATGAGTGAATTGTCACGATATGACTGAATTGGAGTAAATTTGCTGCTATCTCCGCCAGGAAGCGAGCTAGAGCGCTGTAACTGTGGCTATAAGCACTTTCATGAAAACACGCTTCTTTGAGGTTTTAAGCTCAGAACGTGAATCTGTGCATGTTTCTGGCCTGGGAACTGCTTCAGATCACTGTGGAAAGCATATACGGTATCGAATGGTCCTTTGTGCATGTATTGCCATTGGGAAGTGAAAATAAGCTTCTGAAGTGAATATATCCACTTTTTAAAAAACTTTCTTTTTTTTTAGTTCTGTGTGTCAATAATGTTCATTCTGTGAGTAACAGTGGAAAAGTAACAGTCATGAGTGAATTGTCACGATATGACTGAATTGGAGTAAATTTGCTGCTATCTCCGCCAGGAAGCGAGCTAGAGCGCTGTAACTGTGGCTATACGCACTTTCATGAAAACACGCTTCTTTGAGGTTTTAAGCTCAGAACGTGAATCTGTGCATGTTTCTGGCCTGGGAACTGCTTCAGATCACTGTGGAAAGCATATATGGTATCGAATGGTCCTTTGTGCATGTATTGCCATTGGGAAGTGAATATTAGCTTCTGAAGTGAATATATCCACTTTTTAAATAACTTTCTTTTTTTTTTAGTTCTGTGTGTCAATAATGTTCATTCTGTGAGTAACAGTGGAAAAGTAACAGTCATGAGTGAATTGTCACGATATGACTGAATTGGAGTAAATTTGCCGCCAGGAAGCGAGCTGGAGCGCTGAAACTGTGGCTATACGCACTTTCATGAAAACACGCTTCTTTGAGGTTTTAAGCTCGGAACGTGAATCTGTGCATGTTTCTGGCCTGGGAACTGCTTCAGATCACTGTGGAATGCATATATAGTATCAATCGGTGCAATGTGCTTGTCTTGTCATAGGGAAGTGAATATAAGCTTCTGAAGTGAAAATATCCACTTTTTAAAAAACTTTCTTTTTTTTTAGTTCTGTGTGTCAAAAATGTTCATTCTGTGAGTAACAGTGTGAAAGTGACAAACATGAGTGAATTGTCACGATATGACTGAATTCGAGTAAATTTGCTGCTATCTCCGCCAGGAAGCGAGCTAGAGCGCTGTAACTGTGGCTATACGCACTTTCATGAAAACACGCTTCTTTGAGGTTTTAAGCTCAGAACGTGAATCTGTGCATGTTTCTGGCCTGGGAACTGCTTCAGATCACTGTGGAAAGCATATATGGTATCGAATGGTCCTTTGTGCATGTATTGCCATTGGAAAGTGAATATAAGTTTCTGAAGTGAATATATCCACTTTTTAAAAAACTTTCTTTTTTTTTAGTTCTGTGTGTCAATAATGTTCATTCTGTGAGTAACAGTGGAAAAGTAACAGTCATGAGTGAATTGTCACGATATGACTGAATTGGAGTAAATTTGCTGCTATCTCCGTCAGGAAGCGAGCTAGAGCGCTGTAACTGTGGCTATACGCACTTTCATGAAAACACGCTTCTTTGAGGTTTTAAGCTCAGAACGTGAATCTGTGCATGTTTCTGGCCTGGGAACTGCTTCAGATCACTGTGGAAAGCATATACGGTATCGAATGGTCCTTTGTGCATGTATTGCCATTGGGAAGTGAAAATAAGCTTCTGAAGTGAATATATCCACTTTTTAAAAAACTTTCTTTTTTTTTTAGTTCTGTGTGTCAATAATGTTCATTCTGTGAGTAACAGTGGAAAAGTAACAGTCATGAGTGAATTGTCACGATATGACTGAATTGGAGTAAATTTGCTGCTATCTCCGCCAGGAAGCGAGCTAGAGCGCTGAAACTGTGGCTATACGCACTTTCATGAAAACACGCTTCTTTGAGGTTTTAAGCTCGGAAAGTGAATCTGTGCATGTTTCTGGCCTGGGAACTGCTTCAGATCACTGTGGAATGCATATATAGTATCAATCGTTGCAATGTGCTTGTCTTGTCATAGGGAAGTGAATATAAGCTTCTGAAGTGAAAATATCCACTTTTTAAAAAACTTTCTTTTTTTTTAGTTCTGTGTGTCAAAATAGTTCATTCTGTGAGTAACAGTGTGAAAGTGACAAACATGAGTGAATTGTCTCGATATGACTGAATTCGAGTAAATTTGCTGCTATCTCCGCCAGGAAGCGAGCTAGAGCGCTGTAACTGTGGCTATACGCACTTTCATGAAAACACGCTTCTTTGAGGTTTTAAGCTCAGAACGTGAATCTGTGCATGTTTCTGGCCTGGGAACTGCTTCAGATCACTGTGGAAAGCATATATGGTATCGAATGGTCCTTTGTGCATGTATTGCCATTGGGAAGTGAATATAAGCTTCTGAAGTGAATATATCCACTTTTTAAAAAACTTTGTTTTTTTTTAGTTCTGTGTGTCAATAATGTTCATTCTGTGAGTAACAGTGGAAAAGTAACAGTCATGAGTGAATTGTCACGATATGACTGAATTGGAGTAAATTTGCTGCTATCTCCGCCAGGAAGCGAGCTAGAGCGCTGTAACTGTGGCTATACGCACTTTCATGAAAACACGCTTCTTTGAGGTTTTAAGCTCAGAACGTGAATCTGTGCATGTTTCTGGCCTGGGAACTGCTTCAGATCACTGTGGAAAGCATATATGGTATCGAATGGTCCTTTGTGCATGTATTGCCATTGGGAAGTGAATATAAGCTTCTGAAGTGAATATATACACTTTTTAAAAAACTTTCTTTTTTTTTAGTTCTGTGTGTCAATAATGTTCATTCTGTGAGTAACAGTGGAAAAGTAACAGTCATGAGTGAATTGTCACGATATGACTGAATTGGAGTAAATTTGCTGCTATCTCCGCCAGGAAGCGAGCTAGAGCGCTGAAACTGTGGCTATACGCACTTTCATGAAAACACGCTTCTTTGAGGTTTTAAGCTCGGAACGTGAATCTGTGCATGTTTCTGGCCTGGGAACTGCTTCAGATCACTGTGGAATGCATATATAGTATCAATCGGTGCAATGTGCTTGTCTTGTCATAGGGAAGTGAATATAAGCTTCTGAAGTGAAAATATCCACTTTTTAAAAAACTTTCTTTTTTTTTAGTTCTGTGTGTCAAAAATGTTCATTCTGTGAGTAACAGTGTGAAAGTGACAAACATGAGTGAATTGTCACGATATGACTGAATTGGAATAAATTTGCTGCTATCTCCGCCAGGAAGCGAGCTAGAGCGCTGTAACTGTGGCTATACGCACTTTCATGAAAACACGCTTCTTTGAGGTTTTAAGCTCAGAACGTGAATCTGTGCATGTTTCTGGCCTGGGAACTGCTTCAGATCACTGTGGAAAGCATATATGGTATCGAATGGTCCTTTGTGCATGTATTGCCATTGGGAAGTGAATATAAGCTTCTGAAGTGAATATATCCACTTTTTGAAAAACTTTCTTTTTTTTTTAGTTCTGTGTGTCAATAATGTTCATTCTGTGAGTAACAGTGGAAAAGTAACAGTCATGAGTGAATTGTCACGATATGACTGAATTGGAGTAAATTTGCTGCTATCTCCGCCAGGAAGCGAGCTAGAGCGCTGAAACTGTGGCTATACGCACTTTCATGAAAACACGCTTCTTTGAGGTTTTAAGCTCGGAACGTGAATCTGTGCATGTTTCTGGCCTGGGAACTGCTTCAGATCACTGTGGAATGCATATATAGTATCAATTGGTGCAATGTGCTTCATTTGTCATAGGGAAGTGAATATAAGCTTCTGAAGTGAAAATATCCACTTTTTAAAAAACTTTCTTTTTTTTTAGTTCTGTGTGTCAAAATAGTTCATTCTGTGAGTAACAGTGTGAAAGTGACAAACATGAGTGAATTGTCACGATATGACTGAATTCGAGTAAATTTGCTGCTATCTCCGCCAGGAAGCGAGCTAGAGCGCTGTAACTGTGGCTATACGCACTTTCATGAAAACACGCTTCTTTGAGGTTTTAAGCTCAGAACGTGAATCTGTGCATGTTTCTGGCTTGGGAACTGCTTCAGATCACTGTGGAATGCATATATGGTATCAATTGGTGCAATGTGCTTGTCTTGTCATAGGGAAGTGAATATAAGCTTCTTAAGTGAAAATATCCACTTTTTAAAAAACTTTCTTTTTTTTTAGTTCTGTGTGTCAAAAATGTTCATTCTGTGAGTAACAGTGTGAAAGTGACAAACATGAGTGAATTGTCACGATATGACTGAATTCGAGTAAATTTGCTGCTATCTCCGCCAGGAAGCGAGCTAGAGCGCTGTAACTGTGGCTATACGCACTTTCATGAAAACACGCTTCTTTGAGGTTTTAAGCTCAGAACGTGAATCTGTGCATGTTTCTGGCCTGGGAACTGCTTCAGATCACTGTGGAAAGCATATATGGTATCGAATGGTCCTTTGTGCATGTATTGCCATTGGGAAGTGAATATTAGCTTCTGAAGTGAATATATCCACTTTTTAAAAAACTTTCTTTTTTTTTAGTTCTGTGTGTCAATAATGTTCATTCTGTGAGTAACAGTGGAAAAGTAACAGTCATGAGTGAATTGTCACGATATGACTGAATTGGAGTAAATTTGCTGCTATCTCCGCCAGGAAGCGAGCTAGAGCGCTGTAACTGTGGCTATACGCACTTTCATGAAAACACGCTTCTTTGAGGTTTTAAGCTCAGAACGTGAATCTGTGCATGTTTCTGGCCTGGGAACTGCTTCAGATCACTGTGGAAAGCATATATGGTATCGAATGGTCCTTTGTGCATGTATTGCCATTGGGAAGTGAATATAAGCTTCTGAAGTGAATATATCCACTTTTTAAAAAACTTTCTTTTTTTTTAGTTCTGTGTGTCAATAATGTTCATTCTGTGAGTAACAGTGGAAAAGTAACAGTCATGAGTGAATTGTCACGATATGACTGAATTGGAGTAAATTTGCTGCTATCTCCGCCAGGAAGCGAGCTAGAGCGCTGAAACTGTGGCTATACGCACTTTCATGAAAACACGCTTCTTTGAGGTTTTAAGCTCGGAACGTGAATCTGTGCATGTTTCTGGCCTGGGAACTGCTTCAGATCACTGTGGAATGCATATATAGTATCAATCGGTGCAATGTGCTTGTCTTGTCATAGGGAAGTGAATATAAGCTTCTGAAGTGAAAATATCCACTTTTTAAAAAACTTTCTTTTTTTTTAGTTCTGTGTGTCAAAAATGTTCATTCTGTGAGTAACAGTGTGAAAGTGACAAACATGAGTGAATTGTCACGATATGACTGAATTGGAATAAATTTGCTGCTATCTCCGCCAGGAAGCGAGCTAGAGCGCTGTAACTGTGGCTATACGCACTTTCATGAAAACACGCTTCTTTGAGGTTTTAAGCTCAGAACGTGAATCTGTGCATGTTTCTGGCCTGGGAACTGCTTCAGATCACTGTGGAAAGCATATATGGTATCGAATGGTCCTTTGTGCATGTATTGCCATTGGGAAGTGAATATAAGCTTCTGAAGTGAATATATCCACTTTTTGAAAAACTTTCTTTTTTTTTAGTTCTGTGTGTCAATAATGTTCATTCTGTGAGTAACAGTGGAAAAGTAACAGTCATGAGTGAATTGTCACGATATGACTGAATTGGAGTAAATTTGCTGCTATCTCCGCCAGGAAGCGAGCTAGAGCGCTGAAACTGTGGCTATACGCACTTTCATGAAAACACGCTTCTTTGAGGTTTTAAGCTCGGAACGTGAATCTGTGCATGTTTCTGGCCTGGGAACTGCTTCAGATCACTGTGGAATGCATATATAGTATCAATTGGTGCAATGTGCTTCATTTGTCATAGGGAAGTGAATATAAGCTTCTGAAGTGAAAATATCCACTTTTTAAAAAACTTTCTTTTTTTTTAGTTCTGTGTGTCAAAATAGTTCATTCTGTGAGTAACAGTGTGAAAGTGACAAACATGAGTGAATTGTCACGATATGACTGAATTCGAGTAAATTTGCTGCTATCTCCGCCAGGAAGCGAGCTAGAGCGCTGTAACTGTGGCTATACGCACTTTCATGAAAACACACTTCGTTGAGGTTTTAAGCTCAGAACGTGAATCTGTGCATGTTTCTGGCTTGGGAACTGCTTCAGATCACTGTGGAATGCATATATGGTATCAATTGGTGCAATGTGCATGTCTTGCCATAGGGAAGTGAATATAAGCTTCTGAAGTGAAAATATCCAATTTTTTAAAAAACTTTCTTTTTTTTTAGTTCTGTGTGTCAAAAATGTTCATTCTGTGAGTAACAGTGTGAAAGTGACAAACATGAGTGAATTGTCACGATATGACTGAATTCGAGTAAATTTGCTGCTATCTCCGCCAGGAAGCGAGCTAGAGCGCTGTAACTGTGGCTATACGCACTTTCATGAAAACACGCTTCTTTGAGGTTTTAAGCTCAGAACGTGAATCTGTGCATGTTTCTGGCCTGGGAACTGCTTCAGATCACTGTGGAAAGCATATATGGTATCGAATGGTCCTTTGTGCATGTATTGCCATTGGGAAGTGAATATTAGCTTCTGAAGTGAATATATCCACTTTTTAAAAAACTTTCTTTTTTTTTAGTTCTGTGTGTCAATAATGTTCATTCTGTGAGTAACAGTGGAAAAGTAACAGTCATGAGTGAATTGTCACGATATGACTGAATTGGAGTAAATTTGCTGCTATCTCCGCCAGGAAGCGAGCTAGAGCGCTGTAACTGTGGCTATACGCACTTTCATGAAAACACGCTTCTTTGAGGTTTTAAGCTCAGAACGTGAATCTGTGCATGTTTCTGGCCTGGGAACTGCTTCAGATCACTGTGGAAAGCATATATGGTATCGAATGGTCCTTTGTGCATGTATTGCCATTGGGAAGTGAATATAAGCTTCTGAAGTGAATATATCCACTTTTTAAAAAACTTTCTTTTTTTTTAGTTCTGTGTGTCAATAATGTTCATTCTGTGAGTAACAGTGGAAAAGTAACAGTCATGAGTGAATTGTCACGATATGACTGAATTGGAGTAAATTTGCTGCTATCTCCGCCAGGAAGCGAGCTAGAGCGCTGAAACTGTGGCTATACGCACTTTCATGAAAACACGCTTCTTTGAGGTTTTAAGCTCGGAACGTGAATCTGTGCATGTTTCTGGCCTGGGAACTGCTTCAGATCACTGTGGAATGCATATATAGTATCAATCGGTGCAATGTGCTTGTCTTGTCATAGGGAAGTGAATATAAGCTTCTGAAGTGAAAATATCCACTTTTTAAAAAACTTTCTTTTTTTTTAGTTCTGTGTGTCAAAAATGTTCATTCTGTGAGTAACAGTGTGAAAGTGACAAACATGAGTGAATTGTCACGATATGACTGAATTGGAGTAAATTTGCTGCTATCTCCGCCAGGAAGCGAGCTAGAGCGCTGTAACTGTGGCTATACGCACTTTCATGAAAACACGCTTCTTTGAGGTTTTAAGCTCAGAACGTGAATCTGTGCATGTTTCTGGCCTGGGAACTGCTTCAGATCACTGTGGAAAGCATATATGGTATCGAATGGTCCTTTGTGCATGTATTGCCATTGGGAAGTGAATATAAGCTTCTGAAGTGAATATATCCACTTTTTAAAAAACTTTCTTTTTTTTTTTAGTTCTGTGTGTCAATAATGTTCATTCTGTGAGTAACAGTGGAAAAGTAACAGTCATGAGTGAATTGTCACGATATGACTGAATTGGAGTAAATTTGCTGCTATCTCCGCCAGGAAGCGAGCTAGAGCGCTGAAACTGTGGTTATACGCACTTTCATGAAAACACGCTTCTTTGAGGTTTTGAGCTCGGAACGTGAATCTGTGCATGTTTCTGGCCTGGGAACTGCTTCAGATCACTGTGGAATGCATATATAGTATCAATCGGTGCAATGTGCTTGTCTTGTCATAGGGAAGTGAATATAAGCTTCTGAAGTGAAAATATCCACTTTTTAAAAAACTTTCTTTTTTTTAGTTCTGTGTGTCAAAAATGTTCATTCTGTGAGTAACAGTGTGAAAGTGACAAACATGAGTGAATTGTCACGATATGACTGAATTCGAGTAAATTTGCTGCTATCTCCGCCAGGAAGCGAGCTGGAGCGCTGTAACTGTGGCTATACGCACTTTCATGAAAACACGCTTCTTTGAGGTTTTAAGCTCAGAACGTGAATCTGTGCATGTTTCTGGCCTGGGAACTGCTTCAGATCACTGTGGAAAGCATATATGGTATCGAATGGTCCTTTGTCCATGTATTGCCATTGGGAAGTGAATATAAGCTTCTGAAGTGAATATATCCACTTTTTAAAAAACTTTCTTTTTTTTTAGTTCTGTGTGTCAATAATGTTCATTCTGTGAGTAACAGTGGAAAAGTAACAGTCATGAGTGAATTGTCACGATATGACTGAATTGGAGTAAATTTGCTGCTATCTCCGCCAGGAAGCGAGCTAGAGCGCTGAAACTGTGGCTATACGCACTTTCATGAAAACACGCTTCTTTGAGGTTTTAAGCTCGGAACGTGAATCTGTGCATGTTTCTTGCCTGGGAACTGCTTCAGATCACTGTGGAAAGCATATATGGTATCGAATGGTTCTTTGTGCATGTATTGCCATTGGGAAGTGAATATAAGCTTCTGAAGTGAATATATCCACTTTTTAAAAAACTTTCTTTTTTTTTAGTTCTGTGTCAAAAATGTTCATTCTGTGAGTAACAGTGGAAAAGTAACAGTCATGAGTGAATTGTCACGATATGACTGAATTGGAGTAAATTTGCTGCTATCTCCGCCAGGAAGCGAGCTGGAGCGCTGAAACTGTGGCTATACGCACTTTCATGAAAACACGCTTCTTTGAGGTTTTAAGCTCGGAACGTGAATCTGTGCATGCTTCTGGCCTGGGAACTGCTTCAGATCACTGTGGAATGCATATATGGTATCAATTGGTGCAATGTGCTTGTCTTGTCATAGGGAAGTGAATATAAGCTTCTGAAGTGAAAATATCTACTTTTTAAAAAACTTTCTTTTTTTTTAGTTCTGTGTGTCAAAAATGTTCATTCTGTGAGTAACAGTGGAAAAAAAACAGGCATGAGTGAATTGTCACGATATGACTGATTTGGAGTTAATTTGATGCTATCTCCGCCAGGAAGCGATCTAGAGCGCTGAAACTGTGGCTATACGCACTTTCATGAAAACACGCTTCTTTGAGGTTTTAAGCTCGGAACGTGAATCTGTGCATGTTTCTGGCCTGGGAACTGCTTCAGATCACTGTGGAATGCATATATAGTATCAATCGGTGCAATGTGCTTGTCTTGTCATAGGGAAGTGAATATAAGCTTCTGAAGTGAAAATATCCACTTTTTAAAAAACTTTCTTTTTTTTTAGTTCTGTGTGTCAAAAATGTTCATTCTGTGAGTAACAGTGTGAAAGTGACAAACATGAGTGAATTGTCACGATATGACTGAATTGGAGTAAATTTGCTGCTATCTCCGCCAGGAAGCGAGCTAGAGCGCTGTAACTGTGGCTATACGCACTTTCATGAAAACACGCTTCTTTGAGGTTTTAAGCTCAGAACGTGAATCTGTGCATGTTTCTGGCCTGGGAACTGCTTCAGATCACTGTGGAAAGCATATATGGTATCGAATGGTTCTTTGTGCATGTATTGCCATTGGGAAGTGAATATAAGCTTCTGAAGTGAATATATCCACTTTTTAAAAAACTTTCTTTTTTTTTTTAGTTCTGTGTGTCAATAATGTTCATTCTGTGAGTAACAGTGGAAAAGTAACAGTCATGAGTGAATTGTCACGATATGACTGAATTGGAGTAAATTTGCTGCTATCTCCGCCAGGAAGCGAGCTAGAGCGCTGAAACTGTGGTTATACGCACTTTCATGAAAACACGCTTCTTTGAGGTTTTAAGCTCGGAACGTGAATCTGTGCATGTTTCTGGCCTGGGAACTGCTTCAGATCACTGTGGAATGCATATATAGTATCAATCGGTGCAATGTGCTTGTCTTGTCATAGGGAAGTGAATATAAGCTTCTGAAGTGAAAATATCCACTTTTTAAAAAACTTTCTTTTTTTTAGTTCTGTGTGTCAAAAATGTTCATTCTGTGAGTAACAGTGTGAAAGTGACAAACATGAGTGAATTGTCACGATATGACTGAATTCGAGTAAATTTGCTGCTATCTCCGCCAGGAAGCGAGCTAGAGCGCTGTAACTGTGGCTATACGCACTTTCATGAAAACACGCTTCTTTGAGGTTTTAAGCTCAGAACGTGAATCTGTGCATGTTTCTGGCCTGGGAACTGCTTCAGATCACTGTGGAAAGCATATATGGTATCGAATGGTCCTTCGTCCATGTATTGCCATTGGGAAGTGAATATAAGCTTCTGAAGTGAATATATCCACTTTTTAAAAAACTTTTTTTTTTTTTAGTTCTGTGTGTCAATAATGTTCATTCTCTGAGTAACAGTGGAAAAGTAACAGTCATGAGTGAATTGTCACGATATGACTGAATTGGAGTAAATTTGCTGCTATCTCCGCCAGGAAGCGAGCTAGAGCGCTGAAACTGTGGCTATACGCACTTTCATGAAAACACGCTTCTTTGAGGTTTTAAGCTCGGAACGTGAATCTGTGCATGTTTCTGGCCTGGGAACTGCTTCAGATCACTGTGGAATGCATATATAGTATCAATCGGTGCAATGTGATTGTCTTGTCATAGGGAAGTGAATATAAGCTTCTGAAGTGAAAATATCCACTTTTTAAAAAACTTTCTTTTTTTTTAGTTCTGTGTGTCAAAAATGTTCATTCTGTGAGTAACAGTGTGAAAGTGACAAACATGAGTGAATTGTCACGATATGACAGAATTGGAGTAAATTTGCTGCTATCTCCGCCAGGAAGCGAGCTAGAGTGCTGTAACTGTGGCTATACGCACTTTCATGAAAACACGCTTCTTTGAGGTTTGAAGCCTCAGAACGTGAATCTGTGCATGTTTCTGGCACGGGAAATGTTTCAGATCACTGTGGAAAGCATATATGGTATCGAATGGTCCTTTGTGCATGTATTGCCATTGGGAAGTGAATATAAGCTTCTGAAGTGAATATATCCACTTTTTAAAAAACTTTCTTTTTTTTATTTCTGTGTCAAAAATGTTCATTCTGTGAGTAACAGTGGAAAAGTAACAGTCATGAGTGAATTGTCACGATATGACTGAATTGGAGTAAATTTGCTGCTATCTCCGCCAGGAAGCGAGCTCGAGCCCTGAAACTGTGGCTATACGCACTTTCATGAAAACACACTTCTTTGAGGTTTTAATCTCGGAACGTGAATCTGTGCATGCTTCTGGCCTGGGAACTGCTTCAGATCACTGTTGAATGCATATATGGTATCAATTGGTGCAATGTGCTTGTCTTGTCATAGGGAAGTGAATATAAGCTTCTGAAGTGAAAATATCCACTTTTTAAAAAACTTTCTTTTTTTTTAGTTCTGTGTGTCAAAAATGTTCATTCTGTGAGTAACAGTGGAAAAAAAACAGGCATGAGTGAATTGTCACGATATGACTGATTTGGAGTTAATTTGATGCTATCTCCGCCAGGAAGCGATCTAGAGCGCTGAAACTGTGGCTATACGCACTTTCATGAAAACACGCTTCTTTGAGGTTTTAAGCTCGGAACGCGAATCTGTGCATGTTTCTGGCCTGGGAACTGCTTCAGATCACTGTGGAATGCATATATAGTATCAATTGGTGCAATGTGCTTGTCTTGTCATAGGGAAGTGAATATAAGCTTCTGAAGTGAAAATATCCACTTTTTAAAAAACTTTCTTTTTTTTTAGTTCTGTGTGTCAGAAATGTTCATTCTGTGAGTAACAGTGTGAAAGTGACAAACATGAGTGAATTGTCACGATATGACTGAATTGGAGTAAATTTGCTGCTATCTCCGCCAGGAAGCTAGCTAGAGCGCTGTAACTGTGGCTGTACGCACTTTCATGAAAACACGCTTCTTTGAGGTTTTAAGCTCGGAACGTGAATCTGTGCATGTTTCTGGCCTGGGAACTGCTTCAGATCACTGTGGAATGCATATATAGTATCAATTGGTGCAATGTGCTTGTCTTGTCATAGGGAAGTGAATATAAGCTTCTGAAGTGAAAATATCCACTTTTTAAAAAACTTTCTTTTTTTTTAGTTCTGTGTGTCAAAAATGTTCATTCTGTGAGTAACAGTGTGAAAGTGACAAACATGAGTGAATTGTCACGATATGACTGAATTGGAGTAAATTTGCTGCTATCTCCGCCAGGAAGCGAGCTAGAGCGCTGTAACTGTGGCTATACGCACTTTCATGAAAACACACTTCTTTGAGGTTTTAATCTCAGAACGTGAATCTGTGCATGCTTCTGGCCTTGGAACTGCTTCAGATCACTGTGGAAAGCATATATGGTATCAAATGGTCCTTTGTGCATGTATTGCCATTGGGAAGTGAATATAAGCTTCTGAAGTGAATATATCCACTTTTTAAAAAACTTTCTTTTTTTTTAGTTCTGTGTCAAAAATGTTCATTCTGTGAGTAACAGTGGAAAAGTAACAGTCATGAGTGAATTGTCACGATATGACTGAATTGGAGTAAATTTGCTGCTATCTCCGCCAGGAAGCGAGCTAGAGCCCTGAAACTGTGGCTATACGCACTTTCATGAAAACACACTTCTTTGAGGTTTTAATCTCGGAACGTGAATCTGTGCATGCTTCTGGCCTGGGAACTGCTTCAGATCACTGTGGAATGCATAGATGGTATCAATTGGTGCAATGTGTTGTCTTGTCATAGGGAAGTGAATATAAGCTTCTGAAGTGAAAATATCCACTTTTTAAAAAACTTTTTTTTTTTAGTTCTGTGTGTCAAAAATGTTCATTCTGTGAGTAACAGTGGAAAAAAAACATGCATGAGTGAATTGTCACGATATGACTGATTTGGAGTAAATTTGATGCTATCTCCGCCAGGAAGCGAGCTAGAGCGCTGTAACTGTGGCTATACGCACTTTCATGAAAACACGCTTCTTTGAGGTTTTAAGCTCAGAACGTGAATCTGTGCATGTTTCTGGCCTGGGAACTGCTTCAGATCACTGTGGAATGCATATGTAGTATCAATTGGTGCAATGTGCTTGTCTTGTCATAGGGAAGTGAATACAAGCTTCTGAAGTGAAAATATCCACTTTTTAAAAAACTTTCTTTTTTTTTAGTTCTGTGTGTCAGAAATGTTCATTCTGTGAGTAACAGTGTGAAAGTGACAAACATGAGTGAATTGTCACGATATGACTGAATTGGAGTAAATTTGCTGCTATCTCCGCCAGGAAGCTAGCTAGAGCGCTGTAACTGTGGCTGTACGCACTTTCATGAAAACACGCTTCTTTGAGGTTTTAAGCTCGGAACGTGAATCTGTGCATGTTTCTGGCCTGGGAACTGCTTCAGATCACTGTGGAATGCATATATAGTATCAATTGGTGCAATGTGCTTGTCTTGTCATAGGGAAGTGAATATAAGCTTCTGAAGTGAAAATATCCACTTTTTAAAAAACTTTCTTTTTTTTTAGTTCTGTGTGTCAAAAATGTTCATTCTGTGAGTAACAGTGTGAAAGTGACAAACATGAGTGAATTGTCACGATATGACTGAATTGGAGTAAATTTGCTGCTATCTCCGCCAGGAAGCGAGCTAGAGCGCTGTAACTGTGGCTATACGCACTTTCATGAAAACACACTTCTTTGAGGTTTTAATCTCGGAACGTGAATCTGTGCATGCTTCTGGCCTGGGAACTGCTTCAGATCACTGTGGAAAGCATATATGGTATCGAATGGTCCTTTGTGCATGTATTGCCATTGGGAAGTGAATATAAGCTTCTGAAGTGAATATATCCACTTTTTAAAAAACTTTCTTTTTTTTTAGTTCTGTGTCAAAAATGTTCATTCTGTGAGTAACAGTGGAAAAGTAACAGTCATGAGTGAATTGTCACGATATGACTGAATTGGAGTAAATTTGCTGCTATCTCCGCCAGGAAGCGAGCTAGAGCCCTGAAACTGTGGCTATACGCACTTTCATGAAAACACACTTCTTTGAGGTTTTAATCTCGGAACGTGAATCTGTGCATGCTTCTGGTCTGGGAACTGCTTCAGATCACTGTGGAATGCATATATGGTATCAATTGGTGCAATGTGCTTGTCTTGTCATAGGGAAGTGAATATAAGCTTCTGAAGTGAAAATATCCACTTTTTAAAAAACTTTTTTTTTTTAGTTCTGTGTGTCAAAAATGTTCATTCTGTGAGTAACAGTGGAAAAAAAACATGCATGAGTGAATTGTCACGATATGACTGATTTGGAGTAAATTTGATGCTATCTCCGCCAGGAAGCGAGCTAGAGCGCTGTAACTGTGGCTATACGCACTTTCATGAAAACACGCTTCTTTGAGGTTTTAAGCTCAGAACGTGAATCTGTGCATGTTTCTGGCCTGGGAACTGCTTCAGATCACTGTGGAAAGCAAATATGGTATCGAATGGTCCTTTGTGCATGTATTGCCATTGGGAAGTGAATATAAGCTTCTGAAGTGAATATATCCACTTTTTAAAAAACTTTCTTTTTTTTTAGTTCTGTGTCAAAAATGTTCATTCTGTGAGTAACAGTGGAAAAGTAACAGTCATGAGTGAATTGTCACGATATGACTGAATTGGAGTAAATTTGCTGCTATCTCCGCCAGGAAGCGAGCTAGAGCCCTGAAACTGTGGCTATACGCACTTTCATGAAAACACACTTCTTTGAGGTTTTAATCTCGGGACGTGAATCTGTGCATGCTTCTGGCCTGGGAACTGCTTCAGATCACTGTGGAATGCATATATGGTATCGAATGGTCCTTTGTGCATGTATTGCCATTGGGAAGTGAATATAAGCTTCTGAAGTGAATATATCCACTTTTTAAAAAACTTTCTTTTTTTTATTTCTGTGTGTCAATAATGTTCATTCTGTGAGTAACAGTGGAAAAGTAACAGCCATGAGTGAATTGTCACGATATGACTGAATTGGAGTAAAGTTGCTGCTATCTCCGCCAGGAAGCGAGCTAGAGCGCTGAAACTGTGGCTATACGCACTTTCATGAAAACGCGCTTCTTTGAGGTTTTAAGCTCGGAACGTGAATCTGTGCACGTTTCTGGCCTGGGAACTGCTTCAGATCACTGTGGAATGCATATATAGTATCAATCGGAGCAATGTGCTTGTCTTGTCATAGGGAAGTGAATATAAGCTTCTGAAGTGAAAATATCCACTTTATAAAAAAATTTTTTTTTTTAGTTCTGTGTGTCAAAAATGTTCATTCTGTGAGTAACAGTGTGAAAGTGACAAACATGAGTGAATTGTCACGATATGACTGAATTGGAGTAAATTTTCTGCTACCTCCACCAGGAAGCGAGCTAGAGCGCTGTAACTGTGGCTATACGCACTTTCATGAAAACACGCTTCTTTGAGGTTTTAAGCTCAGAACGTGAATCTGTGCATGTTTCTGGCCTGGGAACTGCTTCAGATCACTGTGGAAAGCATATATGGTATCGAATGGTCCTTTGTGCATCTATTGCCATTGGGAAGTGAATATAAGCTTCTGAAGTGAATATATCCACTTTTTAAAAAACTTTCTTTTTTTTTTAGTTCTGTGTGTCAAACATGTTCATTCTGTGAGTAACAGTGAAAAAGTAACAGTCATGAGTGAATTGTCACGATATGACTGAATTGGAGTAAATTTGCTGCTATCTCCGCCAGGAAGCGAGCTAGAGCGCTGAAACTGTGGCTATACGCACTTTCATAAAAACACGCTTCTTTGAGGTTTTAAGCTCGGAACGTGAATCTGTGCATGTTTCTGGCCTGGGAACTGCTTCAGATCACTGTGGAATGCATATATAGTATCAATTGGTGCAATGTGCTTGTCTTGTCATAGGGAAGTGAATATAAGCTTCTGAAGTGAAAATATCCACTTTTTAAAAAACTTTCTTTTTTTTTTAGTTCTGTGTGTCAAAAATGTTCATTCTGTGAGTAACAGTGTGAAAGTGACAAACATGAGTGAATTGTCACGATATGACAGAATTGGAGTAAATTTGCTGCTATCTCCGCCAGGAAGCGAGCTAGAGCGCTGTAACTGTGGCTATACGCACTTTCATGAAAACACGCTTCTTTGAGGTTTTAAGCTCAGAACGTGAATCTGTGCATGTTTCTGGCCTGGGAACTGCTTCAGATCACTGTGGAAAGCATATATGGTATCGAATGGTCCTTTGTGCATGTATTGCCATTGGGAAGTGAATATAAGCTTCTGAAGTGAATATATCCACTTTTTAAAAAACTTTCTTTTTTTTTTAGTTCTGTGTGTCAATAATGTTCATTCTGTGAGTAACAGTGGAAAAGTAACAGTCATGAGTGAATTGTCACGATATGACTGAATTGGAGTAAATTTGCTGCTATCTCCGCCAGGAAGCGAGCTAGAGCGCTGAAACTGTGGCTATACGCACTTTCATGAAAACACGCTTCTTTGAGGTTTTAAGCTCGGAACGTGAATCTGTGCATGTTTCTGGCCTGGGAACTGCTTCAGATCACTGTGGAATGCATATATAGTATCAATTGGTGGAATGTGCTTGTCTTGTCATAGGGAAGTGAATATAAGCTTCTGAAGTGAAAATATCCACTTTTTAAAAAACTTTCTTTTTTTTTAGTTCTGTGTGTCAAAAATGTTCATTCTGTGAGTAACAGTGTGAAAGTGACAAACATGAGTGAATTGTCACGATATGACTGAATTGGAGTAAATTTGCTGCTATCTCCGCCAGGAAGCGAGCTAGAGCGCTGTAACTGTGGCTATACGCACTTTCATGAAAACATGCTTCTTTGAGGTTTTAAGCTCAGAACGTGAATCTGTGCATGTTTCTGGCCTGGGAACTGCTTCAGATCACTGTGGAAAGCATATATGGTATCGAATGGTCCTTTGTGCATCTATTGCCATTGGGAAGTGAATATAAGCTTCTGAAGTGAATATATCCACTTTTTAAAAAACTTTCTTTTTTTTTTAGTTCTGTGTGTCAAAAATGTTCATTCTGTGAGTAACAGTGGAAAAGTAACAGTCATGAGTGAATTGTCACGATATGACTGAATTGGAGTAAATTTGCTGCTATCTCCGCCAGGAAGCGAGCTAGAGCGCTGAAACTTTGGCTATACGCACTTTCATAAAAACACGCTTCTTTGAGGTTTTAAGCTCGGAACGTGAATCTGTGCATGTTTCTGGCCTGGGAACTGCTTCAGATCACTGTGGAATGCATATATAGTATCAATTGGTGCAATGTGCTTGTCTTGTCATAGGGAAGTGAATATAAGCTTCTGAAGTGAAAATATCCACTTTTTAAAAAACTTTCTTTTTTTTTTAGTTCTGTGTGTCAAAAATGTTCATTCTGTGAGTAACAGTGTGAAAGTGACAAACATGAGTGAATTGTCACGATATGACAGAATTGGAGTAAATTTGCTGCTATCTCCGCCAGGAAGCGAGCTAGAGCGCTGTAACTGTGGCTATACGCACTTTCATGAAAACACGCTTCTTTGAGGTTTTAAGCTCAGAACGTGAATCTGTGCATGTTTCTGGCCTGGGAACTGCTTCAGATCACTGTGGAAAGCATATATGGTATCGAATGGTCCTTTGTGCATGTATTGCCATTGGGAAGTGAATATAAGCTTCTGAAGTGAATATATCCACTTTTTAAAAAACTTTCTTTTTTTTTTAGTTCTGTGTGTCAATAATGTTCATTCTGTGAGTAACAGTGGAAAAGTAACAGTCATGAGTGAATTGTCACGATATGACTGAATTGGAGTAAATTTGCTGCTATCTCCGCCAGGAAGCGAGCTAGAGCGCTGAAACTGTGGCTATACGCACTTTCATGAAAACACGCTTCTTTGAGGTTTTAAGCTCGGAACGTGAATCTGTGCATGTTTCTGGCCTGGGAACTGCTTCAGATCACTGTGGAATGCATATATAGTATCAATTGGTGGAATGTGCTTGTCTTGTCATAGGGAAGTGAATATAAGCTTCTGAAGTGAAAATATCCACTTTTTAAAAAACTTTCTTTTTTTTTAGTTCTGTGTGTCAAAAATGTTCATTCTGTGAGTAACAGTGTGAAAGTGACAAACATGAGTGAATTGTCACGATATGACTGAATTGGAGTAAATTTGCTGCTATCTCCGCCAGGAAGCGAGCTAGAGCGCTGTAACTGTGGCTATACGCACTTTCATGAAAACACGCTTCTTTGAGGTTTTAAGCTCAGAACGTGAATCTGTGCATGTTTCTGGCCTGGGAACTGCTTCAGATCACTGTGGAAAGCATATATGGTATCGAATGGTCCTTTGTGCATGTATTGCCATTGGGAAGTGAATATAAGCTTCTGAAGTGAATATATCCACTTTTTAAAAAACTTTCTTTTTTTTTTTAGTTCTGTGTGTCAATAATGTTCATTCTGTGAGTAACAGTGGAAAAGTAACAGTCATGAGTGAATTGTCACGATATGACTGAATTGGAGTAAATTTGCTGCTATCTCCGCCAGGAAGCGAGCTAGAGCGCTGAAACTGTGGCTCCACGCACTTTCATGAAAACACGCTTCTTTGAGGTTTTAAGCTCGGAACGTGAATCTGTGCATGTTTCTGGCCTGGGAACTGCTTTAGATCACTGTGGAATGCATATATAGTATCAATTGGTGCAATGTGCTTGTCTTGTCATAGGGAAGTGAATATAAGCTTCTGAAGTGAAAATATCCACTTTTTAAAAAACTTTCTTTTTTTTTAGTTCTGTGTGTCAAAAATGTTCATTCTGTGAGTAACAGTGTGAAAGTGACAAACATGAGTGAATTGTCACGATATGACTGAATTGGAGTAAATTTGCTGCTATCTCCGCCAGGAAGCGAGGTAGAGCGCTGTAACTGTGGCTATACGCACTTTCATGAAAACACGCTTCTTTGAGGTTTTAAGCTCAGAACGTGAATCTGTGCATGTTTCTGGCCTGGGAACTGCTTCAGATCACTGTGGAAAGCATATATGGTATCGAATGGTCCTTTGTGCATGTATTGCCATTGGGAAGTGAATATAAGCTTCTGAAGTGAATATAACCACTTTTTAAAAAACTTTCTTTTTTTTTAGTTCTCTGTCAAAAATGTTCATTCTGTGAGTAACAGTGGAAAAGTAACAGTCATGAGTGAATTGTCACGATATGACTGAATTGGAGTAAATTTGCTTCTATCTCCGCCAGGAAGCGAGCTAGAGCCCTGAAACTATGGCTATACGCACTTTCATGAAAACACACTTCTTTGAGTTTTTAATCTCGGAACGTGAATCTGTGCATGCTTCTGGCCTGGGAACTGCTTCAGATCACTGTGGAATGCATATATGGTATCAATTGGTGCAATGTGCTTGTCTTGTCATAGGGAAGTGAATATAAGCTTCTGAAGTGAAAATATCCACTTTTTAAAAAACTTTTTTTTTTTAGTTCTGTGTGTCAAAAATGTTCATTCTGTGAGTAACAGTGGAAAAAAAATAGGCATGAGTGAATTGTCACGATATGACTGATTTGGAGTAAATTTGATGCTATCTCCGCGAGGAAGCGAGCTAGAGCGCTGTAACTGTGGCTATATGCACTTTCATGAAAACACGCTTCTTTGAGGTTTTAAGCTCGGAACGTGAATCTGTGCATGTTTCTGGCCTGGGAACTGCTTCAGATCACTGTGGAATGCATATATAGTATCAATTGGTGGAATGTGCTTGTCTTGTCATAGGGAAGTGAATATAAGCTTCTGAAGTGAAAATATCCACTTTTTAAAAAACTTTCTTTTTTTTTTAGTTCTGTGTGTCAATAATGTTCATTCTGTGAGTAACAGTGGAAAAGTAACAGTCATGAGTGAATTGTCACGATATGACTGAATTGGAGTAAATTTGCTGCTATCTCCGCCAGGAAGCGAGCTAGAGCGCTGAAACTGTGGCTATACGCACTTTCATGAAAACACGCTTCTTTGAGGTTTTAAGCTCGGAACGTGAATCTGTGCATGTTTCTGGCCTGGGAACTGCTTCAGATCACTGTGGAATGCATATATAGTATCAATTGGTGCAATGTGCTTGTCTTGTCATTGGGAAGTGAATATAAGCTTCTGAAGTGAAAATATCCACTTTTTAAAAAACTTTCTTTTTTTTTAGTTCTGTGTGTCAAAAATGTTCATTCTGTGAGTAACAGTGTGAAAGTGACAAACATGAGTGAATAGTCACGATATGACTGAATTGGAGTAAATTTGCTGCTATCTCCGCCAGGAAGCGAGGTAGAGCGCTGTAACTGTGGCTATACGCACTTTCATGAAAACACGCTTCTTTGAGGTTTTAAGCTCAGAACGTGAATCTGTGCATGTTTCTGGCCTGGGAACTGCTTCAGATCACTGTGGAAAGCATATATAGTATCAATTGGTCCTTTGTGCATGTATTGCCATTGGGAAGTGAATATAAGCTTCTGAAGTGAATATATCCACTTTTTAAAAAACTTTCTTTTTTTTTTAGTTCTGTGTGTCAATAATGTTCATTCTGTGAGTAACAGTGGAAAAGTAACAGTCATGAGTGAATTGTCACGATATGACTGAATTGGAGTAAATTTGCTGCTATCTCCGCCAGGAAGCGAGCTAGAGCGCTGAAACTGTGGCTATACGCACTTTCATGAAAACACGCTTCTTTGAGGTTTTAAGCTCGGAACGTGAATCTGTGCATGTTTCTGGCCTGGGAACTGCTTCAGATCACTGTGGAATGCATATATAGTATCAATTGGTGGAATGTGCTTGTCTTGTCATAGGGAAGTGAATATAAGCTTCTGAAGTGAAAATATCCACTTTTTAAAAAACTTTCTTTTTTTTTAGTTCTGTGTGTCAAAAATGTTCATTCTGTGAGTAACAGTGTGAAAGTGACAAACATGAGTGAATTGTCACGATATGACTGAATTGGAGTAAATTTGCTGCTATCTCCGCCAGGAAGCGAGCTAGAGCGCTGTAACTGTGGCTATACGCACTTTCATGAAAACACGCTTCTTTGAGGTTTTAAGCTCAGAACGTGAATCTGTGCATGTTTCTGGCCTGGGAACTGCTTCAGATCACTGTGGAAAGCATATATGGTATCGAATGGTCCTTTGTGCATGTATTGCCATTGGGAAGTGAATATAAGCTTCTGAAGTGAATATATCCACTTTTTAAAAAACTTTCTTTTTTTTTTTAGTTCTGTGTGTCAATAATGTTCATTCTGTGAGTAACAGTGGAAAAGTAACAGTCATGAGTGAATTGTCACGATATGACTGAATTGGAGTAAATTTGCTGCTATCTCCGCCAGGAAGCGAGCTAGAGCGCTGAAACTGTGGCTCCACGCACTTTCATGAAAACACGCTTCTTTGAGGTTTTAAGCTCGGAACGTGAATCTGTGCATGTTTCTGGCCTGGGAACTGCTTTAGATCACTGTGGAATGCATATATAGTATCAATTGGTGCAATGTGCTTGTCTTGTCATAGGGAAGTGAATATAAGCTTCTGAAGTGAAAATATCCACTTTTTAAAAAACTTTCTTTTTTTTTAGTTCTGTGTGTCAAAAATGTTCATTCTGTGAGTAACAGTGTGAAAGTGACAAACATGAGTGAATTGTCACGATATGACTGAATTGGAGTAAATTTGCTGCTATCTCCGCCAGGAAGCGAGCTAGAGCGCTGTAACTGTGGCTATACGCACTTTCATGAAAACACGCTTCTTTGAGGTTTTAAGCTCAGAACGTGAATCTGTGCATGTTTCTGGCCTGGGAACTGCTTCAGATCACTGTGGAAAGCATATATGGTATCGAATGGTCCTTTGTGCATGTATTGCCATTGGGAAGTGAATATAAGCTTCTGAAGTGAATATAACCACTTTTTAAAAAACTTTCTTTTTTTTTAGTTCTCTGTCAAAAATGTTCATTCTGTGAGTAACAGTGGAAAAGTAACAGTCATGAGTGAATTGTCACGATATGACTGAATTGGAGTAAATTTGCTTCTATCTCCGCCAGGAAGCGAGCTAGAGCCCTGAAACTATGGCTATACGCACTTTCATGAAAACACACTTCTTTGAGTTTTTAATCTCGGAACGTGAATCTGTGCATGCTTCTGGCCTGGGAACTGCTTCAGATCACTGTGGAATGCATATATGGTATCAATTGGTGCAATGTGCTTGTCTTGTCATAGGGAAGTGAATATAAGCTTCTGAAGTGAAAATATCCACTTTTTAAAAAACTTTTTTTTTTTAGTTCTGTGTGTCAAAAATGTTCATTCTGTGAGTAACAGTGGAAAAAAAATAGGCATGAGTGAATTGTCACGATATGACTGATTTGGAGTAAATTTGATGCTATCTCCGCGAGGAAGCGAGCTAGAGCGCTGTAACTGTGGCTATATGCACTTTCATGAAAACACGCTTCTTTGAGGTTTTAAGCTCAGAACGTGAATCTGTGCATGTTTCTGGCCTGGGAACTGCTTCAGATCACTGTGGAAAGCATGAATGGTATCGAATGGTCCTTTGTGCATGTATTGCCATTGGGAAGTGAATATAAGCTTCTGAAGTGAATATATCCACTTTTTAAAAAACTTTCTTTTTTTTAGTTCTGTGTGTCAATAATGTTCATTCAGTGAGTAACAGTGGAAAAGTAACAGCCATGAGTGAATTGTCACGATATGACTAAATTGGAGTAAAGTTGCTGCTATCTCCGCCAGGAAGCGAGCTAGAGCGCTGAAACTGTGGCTATACGCACTTTCATGAAAACGCGCTTCTTTGAGGTTTTAACCTCGGAACGTGAATCTGTGCACGTTTCTGGCCTGGGAACTGCTTCAGATCACTGTGGAATGCATATATAGTATCAATTGGTGCAATGTGCTTGTCTTGTCATAGGGAAGTGAATATAAGCTTCTGAAGTGAAAATATCCAATTTTTAAAAAACTTTCTTTTTTTTTAGTTCTGTGTGTCAAAAATGTTCATTCTGTGAGTAACAGTGTGAAAGTGACAAACATGAGTGAATTGTCACGATATGACTGAATTGGAGTTAATTTTCTGCTATCTCCACCAGGAACCGAGCTAGAGCGCTGTAACTGTGGCTATACGCACTTTCATGAAAACACGCTTCTTTGAGGTTTTAAGCTCAGAACGTGAATCTGTGCATGTTTCTGGCCTGGGAACTGCTTCAGATCACTGTGGAAAGCATATATGGTATCGAATGGTCCTTTGTGCATCTATTGCCATTGGGAAGTGAATATCAGCTTCTGAAGTGAATATATCCACTTTTTAAAAAACTTTCTTTTTTTTTTAGTTCTGTGTGTCAAAAATGTTCATTCTGTGAGTAACAGTGGAAAAGTAACAGTCATGAGTGAATTGTCCCGATATGACTGAATTGGAGTAAATTTGCTGCCATCTCCGCCTGGAAGCGAGCTAGAGCGCTGAAACTGTGGCTATACGCACTTTCATAAAAACACGCTTCTTTGAGGTTTTAAGCTCGGAACGTGAATCTGTGCATGTTTCTGGCCTGGGAACTGCTTCAGATCACTGTGGAATGCATATATAGTATCAATTGGTGCAATGTGCTTGTCTTGTCATAGGGAAGTGAATATAAGCTTCTGAAGTGAAAATATCCACTTTTTAAAAAACTTTCTTTTTTTTAGTTCTGTGTGTCAAAAATGTTCATTCTGTGAGTAACAGTGTGAAAGTGACAAACATGAGTGAATTGTCACGATATGACAGAATTGGAGTAAATTTGCTGCTATCTCCGCCAGGAAGCGAGCTAGAGCGCTGTAACTGTGGCTATACGCACTTTCATGAAAACACGCTTCTTTGAGGTTTTAAGCTCAGAACATGAATCTGTGCATGTTTCTGGCCTGGGAACTGCTTCAGATCACTGTGGAAAGCATATATGGTATCGAATGGTCCTTTGTGCATGTATTGCCATTGGGAAGTGAATATAAGCTTCTGAAGTGAATGTATCCACTTTTTAAAAAACTTTCTTTTTTTTTAGTTCTGTGTCAAAAATGTTCATTCTGTGAGTAACAGTGGAAAAAAAACAGGCATGAGTGAATTGTCACGATATGACTGATTTGGTGTAAATTTGATGCTATCTCCGCCAGGAAGCGAGCTAGAGCGCTGAAACTGTGGCTATACGCACTTTCATGAAAACACGCTTCTTTGAGGTTTTAAGCTCGGAACGTGAATTTGTGCATGTTTCTGGCCTGGGAACTGCTTCAGATCACTGTGGAATGCATATATAGTATCAATTGGTGCAATGTGTTTGTCTTGTCATAGGGAAGTGAATATAAGCTTCTGAAGTGAAAATATCCACTTTTTAAAAAACTTTCTTTTTTTTTTAGTTCTGTGTGTCAAAAATGTTCATTCTGTGAGTAACAGTGTGAAAGTGACAAACATGAGTGAATTGTCCCGATATGACTGAATTGGAGTAAATTTGCTGCCATCTCCGCCAGGAAGCGAGCTAGAGCCCTGAAACTGTGGCTATACGCACTTTCATGAAAACACACTTCTTTGAGGTTTTAATCTCGGAACGTGAATCTGTGCATGCTTCTGGCCTGGGAACTGCTTCAGATCACTGTGGAATGCATATATAGTATCAATCGGTGCAATGTGATTGTCTTGTCATAGGGAAGTGAATATAAGCTTCTGAAGTGAAAATATCCACTTTTTAAAAAACTTTTTTTTTTTTAGTTCTGTGTGTCAAAAATGTTCATTCTGTGAGTAACAGTGGAAAAAAAACAGGCATGAGTGAATTGTCACGATATGACTGATTTGGAGTAAATTTGATGCTATCTCCGCCAGGAAGCGAGCTAGAGCGCTGTAACTGTGGCTATACGCACTTTCATGAAAACACGCTTCTTTGAGGTTTTAAGCTCAGAACGTGAATCTGTGCATGTTTCTGGCTTGGGAACTGCTTCAGATCACTGTGGAAAGCATGAATGGTATCGAATGGTCCTTTGTGCATGTATTGCCATTGGGAAGTGAATATAAGCTTCTGAAGTGAATATATCCACTTTTTAAAAAACTTTCTTTTTTTTAGTTCTGTGTGTCAATGATGTTCATTCTGTGAGTAACAGTGGAAAAGTAACAGCCATGAGTGAATTGTCACGATATGACTGAATTGGAGTAAAGTTGCTGCTATCTCCGCCAGGAAGCGAGCTAGAGCGCTGAAACTGTGGCTATACGCACTTTCATGAAAACGCGCTTCTTTGAGGTTTTAAGCTCGGAACGTGAATCTGTGCACGTTTCTGGCCTGGGAACTGCTTCAGATCACTGTGGAATGCATATATAGTATCAATTGGTGCAATGTGCTTGTCTTGTCATAGGGAAGTGAATATAAGCTTCTGAAGTGAAAATATCCACTTTTTAAAAAACTTTCTTTTTTTTTAGTTCTGTGTGTCAAAAATGTTCATTCTGTGAGTAACAGTGTGAAAGTGACAAACATGAGTGAATTGTCACGATATGACAGAATTGGAGTAAATTTGCTGCTATCTCCGCCAGGAAGCGAGCTAGAGCGCTGTAACTGTGGCTATACGCACTTTCATGAAAACACGCTTCTTTGAGGTTTTAAGCTCAGAACGTGAATCTGTGCATGTTTCTGGCCTGGGAACTGCTTCAGATCACTGTGGAAAGCATATATGGTATCGAATGGTCCTTTGTGCATGTATTGCCATTGGGAAGTGAATATAAGCTTCTGAAGTGAATATATCCACTTTTTAAAAAACTTTCTTTTTTTTTTAGTTCTGTGTGTCAATAATGTTCATTCTGTGAGTAACAGTGGAAAAGTAACAGTCATGAGTGAATTGTCACGATATGACTGAATTGGAGTAAATTTGCTGCTATCTCCGCCAGGAAGCGAGCTAGAGCGCTGAAACTGTGGCTATACGCACTTTCATGAAAACACGCTTCTTTGAGGTTTTAAGCTCGGAACGTGAATCTGTGCATGTTTCTGGCCTGGGAACTGCTTCAGATCACTGTGGAATGCATATATAGTATCAATTGGTGGAATGTGCTTGTCTTGTCATAGGGAAGTGAATATAAGCTTCTGAAGTGAAAATATCCACTTTTTAAAAAACTTTCTTTTTTTTTAGTTCTGTGTGTCAAAAGTGTTCATTCTGTGAGTAACAGTGTGAAAGTGACAAACATGAGTGAATTGTCACGATATGACTGAATTGGAGTAAATTTGCTGCTATCTCCGCCAGGAAGCGAGCTAGAGCGCTGTAACTGTGGCTATACGCACTTTCATGAAAACACGCTTCTTTGAGGTTTTAAGCTCAGAACGTGAATCTGTGCATGTTTCTGGCCTGGGAACTGCTTCAGATCACTGTGGAAAGCATATATGGTATCGAATGGTCCTTTGTGCATGTATTGCCATTGGGAAGTGAATATAAGCTTCTGAAGTGAATATATCCACTTTTTAAAAAACTTTCTTTTTTTTTTTAGTTCTGTGTGTCAATAATGTTCATTCTGTGAGTAACAGTGGAAAAGTAACAGTCATGAGTGAATTGTCACGATATGACTGAATTGGAGTAAATTTGCTGCTATCTCCGCCAGGAAGCGAGCTAGAGCGCTGAAACTGTGGCTCCACGCACTTTCATGAAAACACGCTTCTTTGAGGTTTTAAGCTCGGAACGTGAATCTGTGCATGTTTCTGGCCTGGGAACTGCTTTAGATCACTGTGGAATGCATATATAGTATCAATTGGTGCAATGTGCTTGTCTTGTCATAGGGAAGTGAATATAAGCTTCTGAAGTGAAAATATCCACTTTTTAAAAAACTTTCTTTTTTTTTAGTTCTGTGTGTCAAAAATGTTCATTCTGTGAGTAACAGTGTGAAAGTGACAAACATGAGTGAATTGTCACGATATGACTGAATTGGAGTAAATTTGCTGCTATCTCCGCCAGGAAGCGAGGTAGAGCGCTGTAACTGTGGCTATACGCACTTTCATGAAAACACGCTTCTTTGAGGTTTTAAGCTCAGAACGTGAATCTGTGCATGTTTCTGGCCTGGGAACTGCTTCAGATCACTGTGGAAAGCATATATGGTATCGAATGGTCCTTTGTGCATGTATTGCCATTGGGAAGTGAATATAAGCTTCTGAAGTGAATATAACCACTTTTTAAAAAACTTTCTTTTTTTTTAGTTCTCTGTCAAAAATGTTCATTCTGTGAGTAACAGTGGAAAAGTAACAGTCATGAGTGAATTGTCACGATATGACTGAATTGGAGTAAATTTGCTTCTATCTCCGCCAGGAAGCGAGCTAGAGCCCTGAAACTATGGCTATACGCACTTTCATGAAAACACACTTCTTTGAGTTTTTAATCTCGGAACGTGAATCTGTGCATGCTTCTGGCCTGGGAACTGCTTCAGATCACTGTGGAATGCATATATGGTATCAATTGGTGCAATGTGCTTGTCTTGTCATAGGGAAGTGAATATAAGCTTCTGAAGTGAAAATATCCACTTTTTAAAAAACTTTTTTTTTTTAGTTCTGTGTGTCAAAAATGTTCATTCTGTGAGTAACAGTGGAAAAAAAATAGGCATGAGTGAATTGTCACGATATGACTGATTTGGAGTAAATTTGATGCTATCTCCGCGAGGAAGCGAGCTAGAGCGCTGTAACTGTGGCTATATGCACTTTCATGAAAACACGCTTCTTTGAGGTTTTAAGCTCAGAACGTGAATCTGTGCATGTTTCTGGCCTGGGAACTGCTTCAGATCACTGTGGAAAGCATGAATGGTATCGAATGGTCCTTTGTGCATGTATTGCCATTGGGAAGTGAATATAAGCTTCTGAAGTGAATATATCCACTTTTTAAAAAACTTTCTTTTTTTTAGTTCTGTGTGTCAATAATGTTCATTCAGTGAGTAACAGTGGAAAAGTAACAGCCATGAGTGAATTGTCACGATATGACTAAATTGGAGTAAAGTTGCTGCTATCTCCGCCAGGAAGCGAGCTAGAGCGCTGAAACTGTGGCTATACGCACTTTCATGAAAACGCGCTTCTTTGAGGTTTTAACCTCGGAACGTGAATCTGTGCACGTTTCTGGCCTGGGAACTGCTTCAGATCACTGTGGAATGCATATATAGTATCAATTGGTGCAATGTGCTTGTCTTGTCATAGGGAAGTGAATATAAGCTTCTGAAGTGAAAATATCCAATTTTTAAAAAACTTTCTTTTTTTTTAGTTCTGTGTGTCAAAAATGTTCATTCTGTGAGTAACAGTGTGAAAGTGACAAACATGAGTGAATTGTCACGATATGACTGAATTGGAGTTAATTTTCTGCTATCTCCACCAGGAACCGAGCTAGAGCGCTGTAACTGTGGCTATACGCACTTTCATGAAAACACGCTTCTTTGAGGTTTTAAGCTCAGAACGTGAATCTGTGCATGTTTCTGGCCTGGGAACTGCTTCAGATCACTGTGGAAAGCATATATGGTATCGAATGGTCCTTTGTGCATCTATTGCCATTGGGAAGTGAATATCAGCTTCTGAAGTGAATATATCCACTTTTTAAAAAACTTTCTTTTTTTTTTAGTTCTGTGTGTCAAAAATGTTCATTCTGTGAGTAACAGTGGAAAAGTAACAGTCATGAGTGAATTGTCCCGATATGACTGAATTGGAGTAAATTTGCTGCCATCTCCGCCTGGAAGCGAGCTAGAGCGCTGAAACTGTGGCTATACGCACTTTCATAAAAACACGCTTCTTTGAGGTTTTAAGCTCGGAACGTGAATCTGTGCATGTTTCTGGCCTGGGAACTGCTTCAGATCACTGTGGAATGCATATATAGTATCAATTGGTGCAATGTGCTTGTCTTGTCATAGGGAAGTGAATATAAGCTTCTGAAGTGAAAATATCCACTTTTTAAAAAACTTTCTTTTTTTTAGTTCTGTGTGTCAAAAATGTTCATTCTGTGAGTAACAGTGTGAAAGTGACAAACATGAGTGAATTGTCACGATATGACAGAATTGGAGTAAATTTGCTGCTATCTCCGCCAGGAAGCGAGCTAGAGCGCTGTAACTGTGGCTATACGCACTTTCATGAAAACACGCTTCTTTGAGGTTTGAAGCTCAGAACGTGAATCTGTGCATGTTTCTGGCCTGGGAACTGCTTCAGATCACTGTGGAAAGCATATATGGTATCGAATGGTCCTTTGTGCATGTATTGCCATTGGGAAGTGAATATAAGCTTCTGAAGTGAATGTATCCACTTTTTAAAAAACTTTCTTTTTTTTTAGTTCTGTGTCAAAAATGTTCATTCTGTGAGTAACAGTGGAAAAAAAACAGGCATGAGTGAATTGTCACGATATGACTGATTTGGTGTAAATTTGATGCTATCTCCGCCAGGAAGCGAGCTAGAGCGCTGAAACTGTGGCTATACGCACTTTCATGAAAACACGCTTCTTTGAGGTTTTAAGCTCGGAACGTGAATTTGTGCATGTTTCTGGCCTGGGAACTGCTTCAGATCACTGTGGAATGCATATATAGTATCAATTGGTGCAATGTGTTTGTCTTGTCATAGGGAAGTGAATATAAGCTTCTGAAGTGAAAATATCCACTTTTTAAAAAACTTTCTTTTTTTTTTAGTTCTGTGTGTCAAAAATGTTCATTCTGTGAGTAACAGTGTGAAAGTGACAAACATGAGTGAATTGTCACGATATGACTGAATTTGAGTAAATTTGCTGCTATCTCCTCCAGGAAGCGAGCTAGAGCGCTGTAACTGTGGCTATACGCACTTTCATGAAAACACGCTTCTTTGAGGTTTTAAGCTCAGAACGTGAATCTGTGCATGTTTCTGGCCTGGGAACTGCTTCAGATCACTGTGGAATGCATATATGGTATCGAATGGTCCTTTGTGAATGTATTGCCATTGGGAAGTGAATATAAGCTTCTGAAGTGAATATATCCACTTTTTAAAAAATTTCTTTTTTTTTTAGTTCTGTGTGTCAATAATGTTCTTTCTGTGAGTAACAGTGGAAAAGTAACAGTCATGAGTGAATTGTCACGATATGACTGAATTGGAGTAAATTTGCTGCTATCTCCGCCAGGAAGCGAGCTAGAGCCCTGAAACTGTGGCTATACGCACTTTCATGAAAACACGCTTCTTTGGGGTTTTAAGCTCAGAACGTGAATCTGTGCATGTTTCTGGCCTGGGAACTGCTTCAGATCACTGTGGAAAGCATATATGATATCGAATGGTCCTTTGTGCATGTATTGCCATTGGGAAGTGAATATAAGCTTCTGAAGTGAATATATCCACTTTTTAAAAAACTTTCTTTTTTTTTAGTTCTGTGTCAAAAATGTTCATTCTGTGAGAAACAGTGGAAAAGTAACAGTCATGAGTGAATTGTCACGATACGACTGAATTGGAGTAAATTTGCTGCTATCTCCGCCAGGAAGCGAGCTAGAGCGCTGAAACTGTGGCTATACGCACTTTCATGAAAACACGCTTCTTTGAGGTTTTAAGCTCGGAACGTGAATCTGTGCATGTTTCTGGCCTGGGAACTGCTTCAGTTCATTGTGGAATGCATATATAGTATCAATTGGTGCAATGTGCTTGTCTTGTCATAGTGAAGTGAATATAAGCTTCTGAAGTGAAAATATCCACTTTTTAAAAAACTTTCTTTTTTTTTAGTTCTGTGTGTCAAAAATGTTCATTCTGTGAGTAACAGTGTGAAAGTGACAAACATGAGTGAATAGTCACGATATGACTGAATTGGAGTAAATTTGCTGCTATCTCCGCCAGGAAGCGAGGTAGAGCGCTGTAACTGTGGCTATACGCACTTTCATGAAAACACGCTTCTTTGAGGTTTTAAGCTCAGAACGTGAATCTGTGCATGTTTCTGGCCTGGGAACTGCTTCAGATCACTGTGGAAAGCATATATGGTATCGAATGGTCCTTTGTGCATGTATTGCCATTGGGAAGTGAATATAAGCTTCTGAAGTGAATATATCCACTTTTTAAAAAACTTTCTTTTTTTTAGTTCTGTGTGTCAATAATGTTCATTCTGTGAGTAACAGTGGAAAAGTAACAGCCATGAGTGAATTGTCACGATATGACTGAATTGGAGTAAAGTTGCTGCTATCCCCGCCAGGAAGCGAGCTAGAGCGCTGAAACTGTGGCTATACGCACTTTCATGAAAACGCGCTTCTTTGAGGTTTTAAGCTCGGAACGTGAATCTGTGCACGTTTCTGGCCTGGGAACTGCTTCAGATCACTGTGGAATGCATATATAGTATCAATCGGTGCAATGTGCTTGTCTTGTCATAGGGAAGTGAATATAAGCTTCTGAAGTGAAAATATCCACTTTTTAAAAAACTTTTTTTTTTTAGTTCTGTGTGTCAAAAATGTTCATTCTGTGAGTAACAGTGTGAAAGTGACAAACATGAGTGAATTGTCACGATATGACTGAATTGGAGTTAATTTTCTGCTACCTCCACCAGGAAGCGAGCTAGAGCGCTGTAACTGTGGCTATACGCACTTTCATGAAAACACGCTTCTTTGAGGTTTTAAGCTCAGAACGTGAATCTGTGCATGTTTCTGGCCTGGGAACTGCTTCAGATCACTGTGGAAAGCATATATGGTATCGAATGGTCCTTTGTGCATCTATTGCCATTGGGAAGTGATTATAAGCTTCTGAAGTGAATATATCCACTTTTTAAAAAACTTTCTTTTTTTTTTAGTTCTGTGTGTCAAAAATGTTCATTCTGTGAGTAACAGTGGAAAAGTAACAGTCATGAGTGAATTGTCACGGTATGACTGAATTGAAGTAAATTTGCTGCTATCTCCGCCAGGAAGCGAGCTAGAGCGCTGAAACTGTGGCTATACGCACTTTCATGAAAACACACTTCTTTGAGGTTTTAATCTCGGGACGTGAATCTGTGCATGCTTCTGGCCTGGGAACTGCTTCAGATCACTGTGGAATGCATATATGGTATCGAATGGTCCTTTGTGCATGTATTGCCATTGGGAAGTGAATATAAGCTTCTGAAGTGAATATATCCACTTTTTAAAAAACTTTCTTTTTTTTATTTCTGTGTGTCAATAATGTTCATTCTGTGAGTAACAGTGTGAAAGTGACAAACATGAGTGAATTGTCACGATATGACTGAATTGGAGTAAATTTTCTGCTACCTCCACCAGGAAGCGAGCTAGAGCGCTGTAACTGTGGCTATACGCACTTTCATGAAAACACGCTTCTTTGAGGTTTTAAGCTCAGAACGTGAATCTGTGCATGTTTCTGGCCTGGGAACTGCTTCAGATCACTGTGGAAAGCATATATGGTATCGAATGGTCCTTTGTGCATCTATTGCCATTGGGAAGTGAATATAAGCTTCTGAAGTGAATATATCCACTTTTTAAAAAACTTTCTTTTTTTTTTAGTTCTGTGTGTCAAAAATGTTCATTCTGTGAGTAACAGTGGAAAAGTAACAGTCATGAGTGAATTGTCACGATATGACTGAATTGGAGTAAATTTGCTGCTATCTCCGCCAGGAAGCGAGCTAGAGCGCTGAAACTGTGGCTATACGCACTTTCATGAAAACACACTTCTTTGAGGTTTTAATCTCGGGACGTGAATCTGTGCATGCTTCTGGCCTGGGAACTGCTTCAGATCACTGTGGAATGCATATATGGTATCGAATGGTCCTTTGTGCATGTATTGCCATTGGTAAGTGAATATAAGCTTCTGAAGTGAATATATCCACTTTTTAAAAAACTTTCTTTTTTTTAGTTCTGTGTGTCAATAATGTTCATTCTGTGAGTAACAGTGGAAAAGAAACAGCCATGAGTGAATTGTCACGATATGACTGAATTGGAGTAAAGTTGCTGCTATCTCCGCCAGGAAGCGAGCTCGAGCGCTGAAACTGTGGCTATACGCACTTTGATGAAAACGCGCTTCTTTGAGGTTTTAAGCTCGGAACGTGAATCTGTGCACGTTTCTGGCCTGGGAACTGCTTCAGATCACTGTGGAATGCATATATAGTATCAATCGGTGCAATGTGCTTGTCTTGTCATAGGGAAGTGAATATAAGCTTCTGAAGTGAAAATATCCACTTTTTAAAAAACTTTTTTTTTTTAGTTCTGTGTGTCAAAAATGTTCATTCTGTGAGTAACAGTGTGAAAGTGACAAACATGAGTGAATTGTCACGATATGACTGAATTGGAGTAAATTTTCTGCTACCTCCACCAGGAAGCGAGCTAGAGCGCTGTAACTGTGGCTATACGCACTTTCATGAAAACACGCTTCTTTGAGGTTTTAAGCTCAGAACGTGAATCTGTGCATGTTTCTGGCCTGGGAACTGCTTCAGATCACTGTGGACAGCATATATGGTATCGAATGGTCCTTTGTGCATCTATTGCCATTGGGAAGTGAATATAAGCTTCTGAAGTGAATATATCCACTTTTTAAAAAACTTTCTTTTTTTTTTAGTTCTGTGTGTCAAAAATGTTCATTCTGTGAGTAACAGTGGAAAAGTAACAGTCATGAGTGAATTGTCACGATATGACTGAATTGGAGTAAATTTGCTGCTATCTCCGCCAGGAAGCGAGCTAGAGCGCTGAAACTGTGGCTATACGCACTTTCATAAAAACACGCTTCTTTGAGGTTTTAAGCTCGGAACGTGAATCTGTGCATGTTTCTGGCCTGGGAACTGCATCAGATCACTGTGGAATGCATATATAGTATCAATTGGTGCAATGTGCTTGTCTTGTCATAGGGAAGTGAATATAAGCTTCTGAAGTGAAAATATCCACTTTTTAAAAAACTTTCTTTTTTTTTTAGTTCTGTGTGTCAAAAATGTTCATTCTGTGAGTAACAGTGTGAAAGTGACAAACATGAGTGAATTGTCACGATATGACAGAATTGGAGTAAATTTGCTGCTATCTCCGTCAGGAAGCGAGCTAGAGCGCTGAAACTGTGGCTCCACGCACTTTCATGAAAACACGCTTCTTTGAGGTTTTAAGCTCGGAACGTGAATCTGTGCATGTTTCTGGCCTGGGAACTGCTTTAGATCACTGTGGAAAGCATATATGGTATCGAATGGTCCTTTGTGCATCTATTGCCATTGGGAAGTGAATATAAGCTTCTGAAGTGAATATATCCACTTTTTAAAAAACTTTCTTTTTTTTTTAGTTCTGTGTGTCAAAAATGTTCATTCTGTGAGTAACAGTGGAAAAGTGACAAACATGAGTGAATTGTCACGATATGACTGAATTGGAGTAAATTTGCTGCTATCTCCGCCAGGAAGCGAGCTAGAGCGCTGAAACTGTGGCTATACGCACTTTCATAAAAACACGCTTCTTTGAGGTTTTAAGCTCGGAACGTGAATCTGTGCATGTTTCTGGCCTGGGAACTGCTTCAGATCACTGTGGAATGCATATATAGTATCAATTGGTGCAATGTGCTTGTCTTGTCATAGGGAAGTGAATATAAGCTTCTGAAGTGAAAATATCCACTTTTTAAAAAACGTTCTTTTTTTTTAGTTCTGTGTGTCAAAAATGTTCATTCTGTGAGTAACAGTGTGAAAGTGACAAACATGAGTGAATTGTCACGATATGACAGAATTGGAGTAAATTTGCTGCTATCTCCGCCAGGAAGCGAGGTAGAGCGCTGTAACTGTGGCTATACGCACTTTCATGAAAACACGCTTCTTTGAGGTTTTAAGCTCAGAACGTGAATCTGTGCATGTTTCTGGCCTGGGAACTGCTTCAGATCACTGTGGAAAGCATATATGGTATCGAATGGTCCTTTGTGAATGTATTGCCATTGGGAAGTGAATATAAGCTTCTGAAGTGAATATATCCACTTTTTAAAAAACTTTCTTTTTTTTTAGTTCTCTGAAAAAAATGTTCATTCTGTGAGTAACAGTGGAAAAGTAACAGTCATGAGTGAATTGTCACGATATGACTGAATTGGAGTAAATTTGCTGCTATCTCCGCCAGGAAGCGAGCTAGAGCCCTGAAACTATGGCTATACGCACTTTCATGAAAACACACTTCTTTGAGGTTTTAATCTCGGAACGTGAATCTGTGCATGCTTCTGGCCTGGGAACTGCTTCAGATCACTGTGGAATGCATATATGGTATCAATTGGTGCAATGTGCTTGTCTTGTCATAGGGAAGTGAATATAAGCTTCTGAAGTGAAAATATCCACTTTTTAAAAAACTTTTTTTTTTTAGTTCTGTGTGTCAAAAATGTTCATTCTGTGAGTAACAGTGGAAAAAAAACAGGCATGAGTGAATTGTCACGATATGACTGATTTGGAGTAAATTTGATGCTATCTCCGCCAGGAAGCGAGCTAGAGCGCTGTAACTGTGGCTATACGCACTTTCATGAAAACACGCTTCTTTGAGGTTTTAAGCTCAGAACGTGAATCTGTGCATGTTTCTGGCCTGGGAACTGCTTCAGATCACTGTGGAAAGCATGAATGGTATCGAATGGTCCTTTGTGCATGTATTGCCATTGGGAAGTGAATATAAGCTTCTGAAGTGAATATATCCACTTTTTAAAAAACTTTCTTTTTTTTTAGTTCTGTGTGTCAATAATGTTCATTCTGTGAGTAACAGTGGAAAAGTAACAGCCATGAGTGAATTGTCACGATATGACTAAATTGGAGTAAAGTTGCTGCTATCTCCGCCAGGAAGCGTGCTAGAGCGCTGAAACTGTGGCTATACGCACTTTCATGAAAACGCGCTTCTTTGAGGTTTTAACCTCGGAACGTGAATCTGTGCACGTTTCTGGCCTGGGAACTGCTTCAGATCACTGTGGAATGCATATATAGTATCAATTGGTGCAATGTGCTTGTCTTGTCATAGGGAAGTGAATATAAGCTTCTGAAGTGAAAATATCCACTTTTTAAAAAACTTTCTTTTTTTTTAGTTCTGTGTGTCAAAAATGTTCATTCTGTGAGTAACAGTGTGAAAGTGACAAACATGAGTGAATTGTCACGATATGACTGAATTGGAGTAAATTTTCTGCTCTCTCCACCAGGAACCGAGCTAGAGCGCTGTAACTGTGGCTATACGCACTTTCATGAAAACACGCTTCTTTGAGGTTTTAAGCTCAGAACGTGAATCTGTGCATGTTTCTGGCCTGGGAACTGCTTCAGATCACTGTGGAAAGCATATATGGTATCGAATGGTCCTTTGTGCATCTATTGCCATTGGGAAGTGAATATCAGCTTCTGAAGTGAATATATCCACTTTTTAAAAAACTTTCTTTTTTTTTTAGTTCTGTGTGTCAAAAATGTTCATTCTGTGAGTAACAGTGGAAAAGTAACAGTCATGAGTGAATTGTCCCGATATGACTGAATTGGAGTAAATTTGCTGCCATCTCCGCCTGGAAGCGAGCTAGAGCGCTGAAACAGTGGCTATACGCACTTTCATAAAAACACGCTTCTTTGAGGTTTTAAGCTCGGAACGTGAATCTGTGCATGTTTCTGGCCTGGGAACTGCTTCAGATCACTGTGGAATGCATATATAGTATCAATTGGTGCAATGTGCTTGTCTTGTCATAGGGAAGTGAATATAAGCTTCTGAAGTGAAAATATCCACTTTTTAAAAAACTTTCTTTTTTTTAGTTCTGTGTGTCAAAAATGTTCATTCTGTGAGTAACAGTGTGAAAGTGACAAACATGAGTGAATTGTCACGATATGACAGAATTGGAGTAAATTTGCTGCTATCTCCGCCAGGAAGCGAGCTAGAGCGCTGTAACTGTGGCTATACGCACTTTCATGAAAACACGCTTCTTTGAGGTTTTAAGCTCAGAACATGAATCTGTGCATGTTTCTGGCCTGGGAACTGCTTCAGATCACTGTGGAAAGCATATATGGTATCGAATGGTCCTTTGTGCATGTATTGCCATTGGGAAGTGAATATAAGCTTCTGAAGTGAATGTATCCACTTTTTAAAAAACTTTCTTTTTTTTTAGTTCTGTGTCAAAAATGTTCATTCTGTGAGTAACAGTGGAAAAAAAACAGGCATGAGTGAATTGTCACGATATGACTGATTTGGTGTAAATTTGATGCTATCTCCGCCAGGAAGCGAGCTAGAGCGCTGAAACTGTGGCTATACGCACTTTCATGAAAACACGCTTCTTTGAGGTTTTAAGCTCGGAACGTGAATTTGTGCATGTTTCTGGCCTGGGAACTGCTTCAGATCACTGTGGAATGCATATATAGTATCAATTGGTGCAATGTGTTTGTCTTGTCATAGGGAAGTGAATATAAGCTTCTGAAGTGAAAATATCCACTTTTTAAAAAACTTTCTTTTTTTTTTAGTTCTGTGTGTCAAAAATGTTCATTCTGTGAGTAACAGTGTGAAAGTGACAAACATGAGTGAATTGTCACGATATGACTGAATTTGAGTAAATTTGCTGCTATCTCCTCCAGGAAGCGAGCTAGAGCGCTGTAACTGTGGCTATACGCACTTTCATGAAAACACGCTTCTTTGAGGTTTTAAGCTCAGAACGTGAATCTGTGCATGTTTCTGGCCTGGGAACTGCTTCAGATCACTGTGGAATGCATATATGGTATCGAATGGTCCTTTGTGAATGTATTGTCATTGGGAAGTGAATATAAGCTTCTGAAGTGAATATATCCACTTTTTAAAAAATTTCTTTTTTTTTTAGTTCTGTGTGTCAATAATGTTCTTTCTGTGAGTAACAGTGGAAAAGTAACAGTCATGAGTGAATTGTCACGATATGACTGAATTGGAGTAAATTTGCTGCTATCTCCGCCAGGAAGCAAGCTAGAGCCCTGAAACTGTGGCTATACGCACTTTCATGAAAACACGCTTCTTTGAGGTTTTAAGCTCAGAACGTGAATCTGTGCATGTTTCTGGCCTGGGAACTGCTTCAGATCACTGTGGAATGCATATATAGTATCAATTGGTGCAATGTGCTTGTCTTGTCATAGGGAAGTGAATATAAGCTTCTGAAGTGAAAATATCCACTTTTTAAAAATTATATGACTGAATTGGAGTGAATTTGCTGCTATCTCTGTAAGGAAGCGAGCTAGAGCGCTGAAACTGAGGCTATACGCACTTTCATGAAAACACGCTTCTTTGAGGTTTTAAGCTCAGAACGTGAATCTGTGCATGTTTCTGGCCTGGGAATAACTTCAGATCACTGTGCTATGCATATATGGTATCGATTGGTGCAATGTGCATGTCTTGCCATTGGGAAGTGAATATAAGCTTTTGAAGTGAATGTATCCACTTTTTAAAAAACTTTCTTTTTTTTTAGTTCTGTGTCAAAAATGTTCATTCTGTGAGTAACAGTGGAAAAAAAACAGGCATGAGTGAATTGTCACGATATGACTGATTTGGTGTAAATTTGATGCTATCTCCGCCAGGAAGCGAGCTAGAGCGCTGAAACTGTGGCTATACGCACTTTCATGAAAACACGCTTCTTTGAGGTTTTAAGCTCGGAACGTGAATTTGTGCATGTTTCTGGCCTGGGAACTGCTTCAGATCACTGTGGAATGCATATATAGTATCAATTGGTGCAATGTGTTTGTCTTGTCATAGGGAAGTGAATATAAGCTTCTGAAGTGAAAATATCCACTTTTTAAAAAACTTTCTTTTTTTTTTAGTTCTGTGTGTCAAAAATGTTCATTCTGTGAGTAACAGTGTGAAAGTGACAAACATGAGTGAATTGTCACGATATGACTGAATTTGAGTAAATTTGCTGCTATCTCCTCCAGGAAGCGAGCTAGAGCGCTGTAACTGTGGCTATACGCACTTTCATGAAAACACGCTTCTTTGAGGTTTTAAGCTCAGAACGTGAATCTGTGCATGTTTCTGGCCTGGGAACTGCTTCAGATCACTGTGGAATGCATATATGGTATCGAATGGTCCTTTGTGAATGTATTGCCATTGGGAAGTGAATATAAGCTTCTGAAGTGAATATATCCACTTTTTAAAAAATTTCTTTTTTTTTTAGTTCTGTGTGTCAATAATGTTCTTTCTGTGAGTAACAGTGGAAAAGTAACAGTCATGAGTGAATTGTCACGATATGACTGAATTGGAGTAAATTTGCTGCTATCTCCGCCAGGAAGCAAGCTAGAGCCCTGAAACTGTGGCTATACGCACTTTCATGAAAACACGCTTCTTTGAGGTTTTAAGCTCAGAACGTGAATCTGTGCATGTTTCTGGCCTGGGAACTGCTTCAGATCACTGTGGAATGCATATATAGTATCAATTGGTGCATTGTGCTTGTCTTGTCATAGGGAAGTGAATATAAGCTTCTGAAGTGAAAATATCCACTTTTTAAAAATTATATGACTGAATTGGAGTGAATTTGCTGCTATCTCTGTAAGGAAGCGAGCTAGAGCGCTGAAACTGAGGCTATACGCACTTTCATGAAAACACGCTTCTTTGAGGTTTTAAGCTCAGAACGTGAATCTGTGCATGTTACTGGCCTGGGAATAACTTCAGATCACTGTGCTATGCATATATGGTATCGATTGGTGCAATGTGCATGTCTTGCCATTGGGAAGTGAATATAAGCTTCTGAATTTAAAATATTCACTTTTTAAAAAACTTTCTTTTTTTTTATTTCTGTGTGTCAAAAATGTTCATTCTGTGAGTAATAGTGGGAAAGTGAGAAACATGAGTGAATTCTCACTATATGACTGAATTGGAGTGAATATGCTGCTATCTCTGTAAGGAAGCGAGCTAGAGCGCTGAAACTGTGGCGATACGTTTAAGCTCGGAACGTGAATCTGTGCATGCTTCTGGCCTGGGAACTGCTTCAGATCACTGTGGAATGCATATATGGTATCAATTGGTGCAATGTGTTTGTCTTGTCATAGGGAAGTTAATATAAGCTTCTGAAGTGAAAATATCCACATTTTAAAACACTTTCTTTTTTTTTAGTTCTGTGTGTCAAAAATGTTCATTCTGTGAGTAACAGTAAGAAAGTGACAAACATGAGTGAATTGTCACGATATGACTGAATTGGAGTAAATTTGCTGCTATCTCCGCCAGGAAGCGAGCTAGAGCGCTGTAACTGTGGCTATACGCACTTTCATGAAAACACGCTTCTTTGAGGTTTTCAGCTCAGAACATGAATCTGTGCATGTTTCTGGCCTGGGAACTGCTTCAGATCACTGTGGAAAGCATATATGGTATCGAATGGTCCTTTGTGCTTGCCTTGTCATCGGGAAGTGAATATAAGCTTCTGAAGTGAAAATATCCACTTTTTAAAAAACTTTCTTTTTTTTTAGCTCTGTGTGTCAAAAATGTTCATTCTGTGAGTAACAGTGGAAAAAATACAGGCATGAGTGAATTGTCACGATATGACTGATTTGGAGTAAATTTGATGCTATCTCCGCCAGGAAGCGAGCTAGAGCACTGAAACTGTGGCTATACGCACTTTCATGAAAACACACTTCTTTGAGGTTTTAAGCTCGGAACGTGAATCTGTGCATGTTTCTGGCCTGGGAACTGCTTCAGATCACTGTGGAATGCATATATAGTATCAATTGGTGCAATGTGCTTGTCTTGTCATAGGGAAGTGAATATAAGCTTCTGAAGTGAAAATATCCACTTTTTAAAAAACTTTCTTTTTTTTAGTTCTGTGTGTCAAAAATGTTCATTCTGTGAGTAACAGTGTGAAAGTGACAAACATTTGTGAATTGTCACGATATGACTGAATTGGTGTAAATTTGCTGCTATCTCCGCCAGGAAGCGAGCGAGAGCTCTGTAACTGTGGCTAGACGCACTTTCATGAAAACACGCTTCTTTGAGGTTTTAAGCTCAGAACGTGAATCTGTGCATGTTTCTGGCCTGGGAACTGCTTCAGATCACTGTGGAAAGCATATATGATATCGAATGGTCCTTTGTGCATGTATTGCCATTGGGAAGTGAATATAAGCTTCTGAAGTGAATATATCCACTTTTTAAAAAACTTTCTTTTTTTTTAGTTCTGTGTCAAAAATGTTCATTCTGTGAGTAACAGTGGAAAAGTAACAGTCATGAGTGAATTGTCACGATATGACTGAATTGGAGTAAATTTGCTGCTATCTCCGCCAGGAAGCGAGCTAGAGCCCTGAAACTGTGGCTATACGCACTTTCATGAAAACACGCTTCTTTGAGGTTTTAAGCTCAGAACGTGAATCTGTGCATGTTTCTGGCCTGGGAACTGCTTCAGATCACTGTGGAAAGCATATATGGTATCGAATGGTCCTTTGTGCATGTATTGGCATTGGGAAGTGAATATAAGCTTCTGAAGTGAATATATCCACTTTTTAAAAAACTTTCTTTTTTTTTTTAGTTCTGTGTGTCAATAATGTTCATTCTGTGAGTAACAGTGGAAAAGTAACAGTCATGAGTGAATTGTCACGATATGACTGAATTGGAGTAAATTTGCTGCTATCTCCGCCAGGAAGCGAGCTAGAGCGCTGAAACTGTGGCTATACGCACTTTCATGAAAACACGCTTCTTTGAGGTTTTAAGCTCGGAACGTGAATCTGTGCATGTTTCTGGCCTGGGAACTGCTTCAGATCACTGTGGAATGCATATATAGTATCAATTGGTGCAATGTGCTTGTCTTGTCATAGGGAAGTGAATATAAGCTTCTGAAGTGAATATATCCACTTTTTAAAAAACTTTCTTTTTTTTAGTTCTGTGTGTCAAAAATGTTCATTCTGTGAGTAACAGTGTGAAAGTGACAAACATGAGTGAATTGTCACGATATGACTGAATTGGAGTAAATTTGCTGCTATCTCCGCCAGGAAGCGAGCTAGAGCGCTGTAACTGTGGCTATACGCACTTTCATGAAAACACGCTTCTTTGAGGTTTTAAGCTCAGAACGTGAATCTGTGCATGTTTCTGGCCTGGGAACTGCTTCAGATCACTGTGGAAAGCATATATGATATCGAATGTTCCTTTGTACATGTATTGCCATTGGGAAGTGAATATAAGCTTCTGAAGTGAATATATCCACTTTTTAAAAAACTTTCTTTTTTTTAGTTCTGTGTCAAAAATGTTCATTCTGTGAGTAACAGTGGAAAAGTAACAGTCATGAGTGAATTGTCACGATATGACTGAATTGGAGTAAATTTGCTGCTATCTCCGCCAGGAAGCGAGCTAGAGCGCTGTAACTGTGGCTATACGCACTTTCATGAAAACACAATTCTTTGAGGTTTTAAGCTCAGAACGTGAATCTGTGCATGTTTCTGGCCTGGGAACTGCTTCAGATCACTGTGGAAAGCATATATGGTATCGAATGGTCCTTTGTGCATGTATTGCCATTGGGAAGTGAATATAAGCTTCTGAAGTGAATATATCCACTTTTTAAAAAACTTTCTTTTTTTTTAAGTTCTGTGTGTCAATAATGTTCATTCTGTGAGTAACAGTGGAAAAGTAACAGTCATGAGTGAATTGGAGTAAATTTGCGGCTATCTCCGCAAGGAAGCGAGCTAGAGCACTGAAACTGTAGCTATACGCACTTTCATGAAAACACGCTTCTTTGAGGTTTTAAGCTCGGAACGTGAATCTGTGCATGTTTCTGGCCTGGGAACTGCTTCAGATCACTGTGGAATGCATATATGGTATCAATTGGTGCAATGTGCTTGTCTTGTCATAGGGAAGTGAATATAAGCTTCTGAAGTGAAAATATCCACTTTTTAAAAAACTTTCTTTTTTTTTAGTTCTGTGTGTCAAAAATGTTCATTCTGTGAGTAACAGTGTGAAAGTGACAAACATGAGTGAATTGTCACGATATGACAGAATTGGAGTAAATTTGCTGCTATCTCCGCCAGGAAGCGAGCTAGAGCGCTGTAACTGTGGCTATACGCACTTTCATGAAAACACGCTTCTTTGAGGTTTTAAGCTCAGAACGTGAATCTGTGCATGTTTCCGGCCTGGGAACTGCTTTAGATCACTGTGGAAAGCATATATGGTATCGAATGGTCCTTTGTGCATGTATTGCGATTGGGAAGTGAATATAAGCTTCTGAAGTGAAAATATCCACATTTTAAAAAACTTTCTTTTTTTTTAGTTCTGTGTGTCAAAAATGTTCATTCTGTGAGTAACAGTGGGAAAGTGACAAACATGAGTGAATTGTCACGATATGACTGAATTGGAGTAAATTTGCTGCTATGTCCGCCAGGAAGCGAGCTAGAGCGCTGTAACTGTGGCTATACGCACTTTCATGAAAACACGCTTCTTTGAGGTTTTAAGCTCAGAACGTGAATCTGTGCATGTTTCTGGCCTGGGAACTGCTTCAGATCACTGTGGAAAGCATATATGATATCGAATTGTCCTTTGTGCATGTATTGCCATTGGGAAGTGAATATAAGCTTCTGAAGTGAATATATCCACTTTTTAAAAAACTTTCTTTTTTTTAGTTCTGTGTCAAAAATGTTCATTCTGTGAGTAACAGTGGAAAAGTAACAGTCATGAGTGAATTGTCACGATATGACTGAATTGGAGTAAATTTGCTGCTATCTCCGCCAGGAAGCGAGCTAGAGCGCTGAAACTGTGGCTATACGCACTTTCATGAAAACACGCTTCTTTGAGGTTTTAAGCTCAGAACGTGAATCTGTGCATGTTTCTGGCCTGGGAACTGCTTCAGATCACTGTGGAAAGCATATATGGTATCGAATGGTCCTTTGTGCATGTATTGCCATTGGGAAATGAATATAAGCTTCTGAAGTGAATATATCCACTTTTTAAAAAACTTTCTTTTTTTTTTAGTTCTGTGTGTCAATAATGTTCATTCTGTGAGTAACAGTGGAAAAGTAACAGTCATGAGTGAATTGTCACGATATGACTGAATTGGAGTAAATTTGCTGCTATCTCCGCCAGGAAGCGAGCTAGAGCGCTGAAACTGTGGCTATACGCACTTTCATGAAAACACGCTTCTTTGAGGTTTTAAGCTCGGAACGTGAATCTGTGCATGTTTCTGGCCTGGGAACTGCTTCAGATCACTGTGGAATGCATATATGGTATCAATTGGTGCAATGTGCTTGTCTTGTCATAGGGAAGTGAATATAAGCTTCTGAAGTGAAAATATCCACTTTTTAAAAAACTTTCTTTTGTTTTAGTTCTGTGTGTCAAAAATGTTCATTCTGTGAGTAACAGTGTGAAAGTGACAAACATGAGTGAATTGTCACGATATGACAGAATTCGAGTAAATTTGCTGCTATCTCCGCCAGGAAGCGAGCTAGAGCGCTGTAACTGTGGCTATACGCACTTTCATGAAAACACGCTTCTTTGAGGTTTTAAGCTCAGAACGTGAATCTGTGCCTGTTTCCGGCCTGGGTACTGCTTCAGATCACTGTGGAAAGCATATATGGTATCGAATGGTCCTTTGTGCATGTATTGCCATAGGGAAGTTAATATAAGCTTCTGAAGTGAAAATATCCACATTTTAAAAAACTTTCTTTTTTTTTAGTTCTGTGTGTCAAAAATGTTCATTCTGTGAGTAACAGTGGGAAAGTGACAAACATGAGTGAATTGTCACGATATGACAGAATTGGAGTAAATTTGCTGCTATCTCCGATAGGAAGCGAGCTAGAGCGCTGTAACTGTGGCGATACGCACTTTCATGAAAACACGCTTCTTTGAGGTTTTAAGCTCAGAACGTGAATCTGTGCATGTTTCTGGCCTGGGAACTGCTTCAGATCACTGTGGAAAGCATATATGGTATCGAATGGTCCTTTGTGCATGTATTGCCATTGGGAAGTGAATATAAGCTTCTGAAGTGAATGTATCCACTTTTTAAAAAACTTTCTTTTTTTTTAGTTCTGTGTCATAAATGTTCATTCTGTGAGTAACAGTGGAAAAAAAACAGGCATGAGTGAATTGTCACGATATGACTGATTTGGTGTAAATTTGATGCTATCTCCGCCAGGAAGCGAGCTAGAGCGCTGAAACTGTGGCTATACGCACTTTCATGAAAACACGCTTCTTTGAGGTTTTAAGCTCGGAACGTGAATCTGTGCATGTTTCTGGCCTGGGAACTGCTTCAGATCACTGTGGAATGCATATACAGTATCAATTGGTGCAATGTGCTTGTCTTGTAGGGAAGTGAATATAAGCTTCTGAAGTGAAAATATCCACTTTTTAAAAAACTTTCTTTTTTTTTTTAGTTCTGTGTGTCAAAAATGTTCATTCTGTGAGTAACAGTGTGAAAGTGACAAACATGAGTGAATTGTCACGATATGACTGAATTTGAGTAAATTTGCTGCTATCTCCGCCAGGAAGCGAGCTAGAGCGCTGTAACTGTGGCTATACGCACTTTCATGAAAACACGCTTCTTTGAGGTTTTAAGCTCAGAACGTGAATCTGTGCATGTTTCTGGCCTGGGAACTGCTTCAGATCACTGTGGAATGCATATATGGTATCGAATGGTCCTTTGTGAATGTATTGCCATTGGGAAGTGAATATAAGCTTCTGAAGTGAATATATCCACTTTTTAAAAAACTTTCTTTTTTTTTTTAGTTCTGTGTGTCAATAATGTTCATTCTGTGAGTAACAGTGGAAAAGTAACAGTCATGAGTGAATTTTCACGATATGACTGAATTGGTGTAAATTTGCTGCTATCTCCGCCAGGAAGCGAGCTAGAGCCCTGAAACTGTGGCTATACGCACTTTCATGAAAACACACCTCTTTGAGGTTTTAATCTCGGAACGTGAATCTGTGCATGCTTCTGGCCTGGGAACTGCTTCAGATCACTGTGGAATGCATATATGGTATCAATTGGTGCAATGTGCTTGTCTTGTCATAGGGAAGTGAATATAAGCTTCTGAAATGAAAATATCCACTTTTTAAAAATTATATGACTGAATTGGAGTGAATTTGCTGCTATCTCTGTAAGGAAGCGAGCTAGAGCGCTGAAACTGAGGCTATACGCACTTTCATGAAAACACGCTTCTTTGAGGTTTTAAGCTCAGAACGTGAATCTGTGCATGTTTCTGGCCTGGGAATTGCTTCAGATCACTGTGCTATGCATATATGGTATCGATTGGTGCAATGTGCATGTCTTGCCATTGGGAAGTGAATATAAGCTTCTGAATTTAAAATATTCACTTTTTAAAAAACTTTCTTTTTTTTTGTTCTGTGTGTCAAAAATGTTCATTCTGTGAGTAACAGTGGGAAAGTGAGAAACATGAGTGAATTCTCACTATATGACTGAATTGGAGTGAATATGCTGCTATCTCTGTAAGGAAGCGAGCTAGAGCGCTGAAACTGTGGCTATACGTTTAAGCTCGGAACGTGAATCTGTGCATGCTTCTGGCCTGGGAACTGCTTCAGATCACTGTGGAATGCATATATGGTATCAATTGGTGCAATGTGCTTGTCTTGTCATAGGGAAGTTAATATAAGCTTCTGAAGTGAAAATATCCACATTTTAAAAAACTTTCTTTTTTTTTAGTTCTGTGTGTCAAAAATGTTCATTCTGTGAGTAACAGTGGGAAAGTGACAAACATGAGTGAATTGTCATGATATGACTGAATTGGAGTAAATTTGCTGCTATCTCCGCCAGGAAGCGAGCTAGAGCGCTGTAACTGTGGCTATACGCACTTTCATGAAAACACGCTTCTTTGAGGTTTTAAGCTCAGAACGTGAATCTGTGCATGTTTCTGGCCTGGGAACTGCTTCAGATCACTGTGGAAAGCATTTATGGTATCAAATGGTCCTTTGTGCTTGTCTTGTCATAGGGAAGTGAATATAAGCTTCTGAAGTGAAAATATCCACTTTTTAAAAAACTTTCTTTTTTTTAGCTCTGTGTGTCAAAAATGTTCATTCGGTGAGTAACAGTGGAAAAAAAACAGGCATGAGTGAATTGTCACGATATGACTGATTTGGAGTAAATTTGATGCTATCTCCGCCAGGAAGCGAGCTAGAGCGCTGAAACTGTGGCTATACGCACTTTCATGAAAACACACTTCTTTGAAGTTTTAAGCTCGGAACGTGAATCTGTGCATGTTTCTGGCCTGGGAACTGCTTCAGATCACTGTGGAATGCATATATAGTATCAATTGGTGCAATGTGCTTGTCTTGTCATAGGGAAGTGAATATAAGCTTCTGAAGTGAAAATATCCACTTTTTAAAAAACTTTCTTTTTTTTTAGTTCTGTGTGTCAAAAATGTTCATTCTGTGAGTAACAGTGTGAAAGTGACAAACATGAGTGAATTGTCACGATATGACTGAATTGGAGTAAATTTGCTGCTATCTCCGCCAGGAAGCGAGCTAGAGCGCTGTAACTGTGGCTATACGCACTTTCATGAAAACACGCTTCTTTGAGGTTTTAAGCTCAGAACGTGAATCTGTGCATGTTTCTGGCCTGGGAACTGCTTCAGATCACTGTGGAAAGCATATATGATATCGAATGGTCCTTTGTGCATGTATTGCCATTGGGAAGTGAATATAAGCTTCTGAAGTGAATATATCCACTTTTTAAAAAACTTTCTTTTTTTTTAGTTCTGTGTCAAAAATGTTCATTCTGTGAGTAACAGTGTGAAAGTGACAAACATGAGTGAATTGTCACGATATGACAGAATTGGAGTAAATTTGTTGCTATCTCCGCCAGGAAGCGAGCTAGAGCGCTGTAACTGTGGCTATACGCACTTTCATGAAAACACGCTTCTTTGAGGTTTTAAGCTCAGAACGTGAATCTGTGCATGTTTCTGGCCTGGGAACTGCTTCAGATCACTGTGGAAAGCATATAAGGTATCGAATGGTCCTTTGTGCATGTATTGCCATTGGGAAGTGAATATAAGCTTCTGAAGTGAATATATCCACTTTTTAAAAAACTTTCTTTTTTTTTTAGTTCTGTGTCAAAAATGTTCATTCTGTGAGTAACAGTGGAAAAGTAACAGTCATGAGTGAATTGTCACGATATGACTGAATTGGAGTAAATTTGCTGCTATCTCCGCCAGGAAGCGAGCTAGAGCCCTGAAACTGTGGCTATACGCACTTTCATGAAAACACACTTCTTTGAGGTTTTAATCTCGGAACGTGAATCTGTGCATGCTTCTGGCCTGGGAACTGCTTCAGATCACTGTGGAATGCATATATGGTATCAATTGGTGCAATGTGCTTGTCTTGTCATAGGGAAGTGAATATAAGCTTCTGAAGTGAAAATATCCACTTTTTAAAAATTATATGACTGAATTGGAGTGAATTTGCTGCTATCTCTGTAAGGAAGCGAGCTAGAGCGCTGAAACTGAGGCTATACGCACTTTCATGAAAACACGCTTCTTTGAGGTTTTAAGCTCAGAACGTGAATCTGTGCATGTTTCTGGCCTGGGGATTGCTTCAGATCACTGTGCTATGCATATATGGTATCGATTGGTGCAATGTGCATGTCTTGCCATTGGGAAGTGAATATAAGCTTCTGAATTTAAAATATTCACTTTTTAAAAAACTTTCTTTTTTTTTAGTTCTGTGCGTCAAAAATGTTCATTCTGTGAGTTTCAGTGGGAAAGTGAGAAACATGAGTGAATTCTCACTATATGACTGAATTGGAGTGAATATGCTGCTATCTCTGTAAGGAAGCGAGCTCGAGCGCTGAAACTGTGGCTATACGTTTAAGCTCGGAACGTGAATCTGTGCATGCTTCTGGCCTGGGAACTGCTTCAGATCACTGTGGAATGCATATATGGTATCAATTGGTGCAATGTGTTTGTCTTGTCATAGGGAAGTTAATATAAGCTTCTGAAGTGAAAATATCCACATTTTAAAAAACTTTCTTTTTTTTTAGTTCTGTGTGTCAAAAATGTTCATTCTGTGAGTAACAGTGGGAAAGTGACAAACATGAGTGAATTGTCACGATATGACTGAATTGGAGTAAATTTGCTGCTATCTCTGTAAGGAAGCGAGCTAGAGCGCTGAAACTGAGGCTATACGCACTTTCATGAAAACACGCTTCTTTGAGGTTTTAAGCTCAGAACGTGAATCTGTGCATGTTTCTGGCCTGGGAATTGCTTCAGATCACTGTGCTATGCATATATGGTATCGATTGGTGCAATGTGCATGTCTTGCCATTGGGAAGTGAATATAAGCTTCTGAATTTAAAATATTCACTTTTTAAAAAACTTTCTTTTTTTTTGTTCTGTGTGTCAAAAATGTTCATTCTGTGAGTAACAGTGGGAAAGTGAGAAACATGAGTGAATTCTCACTATATGACTGAATTGGAGTGAATATGCTGCTATCTCTGTAAGGAAGCGAGCTAGAGCGCTGAAACTGTGGCTATACGTTTAAGCTCGGAACGTGAATCTGTGCATGCTTCTGGCCTGGGAACTGCTTCAGATCACTGTGGAATGCATATATGGTATCAATTGGTGCAATGTGCTTGTCTTGTCATAGGGAAGTTAATATAAGCTTCTGAAGTGAAAATATCCACATTTTAAAAAACTTTCTTTTTTTTTAGTTCTGTGTGTCAAAAATGTTCATTCTGTGAGTAACAGTGGGAAAGTGACAAACATGAGTGAATTGTCATGATATGACTGAATTGGAGTAAATTTGCTGCTATCTCCGCCAGGAAGCGAGCTAGAGCGCTGTAACTGTGGCTATACGCACTTTCATGAAAACACGCTTCTTTGAGGTTTTAAGCTCAGAACGTGAATCTGTGCATGTTTCTGGCCTGGGAACTGCTTCAGATCACTGTGGAAAGCATTTATGGTATCAAATGGTCCTTTGTGCTTGTCTTGTCATAGGGAAGTGAATATAAGCTTCTGAAGTGAAAATATCCACTTTTTAAAAAACTTTCTTTTTTTTAGCTCTGTGTGTCAAAAATGTTCATTCGGTGAGTAACAGTGGAAAAAAAACAGGCATGAGTGAATTGTCACGATATGACTGATTTGGAGTAAATTTGATGCTATCTCCGCCAGGAAGCGAGCTAGAGCGCTGAAACTGTGGCTATACGCACTTTCATGAAAACACACTTCTTTGAAGTTTTAAGCTCGGAACGTGAATCTGTGCATGTTTCTGGCCTGGGAACTGCTTCAGATCACTGTGGAATGCATATATAGTATCAATTGGTGCAATGTGCTTGTCTTGTCATAGGGAAGTGAATATAAGCTTCTGAAGTGAAAATATCCACTTTTTAAAAAACTTTCTTTTTTTTTAGTTCTGTGTGTCAAAAATGTTCATTCTGTGAGTAACAGTGTGAAAGTGACAAACATGAGTGAATTGTCACGATATGACTGAATTGGAGTAAATTTGCTGCTATCTCCGCCAGGAAGCGAGCTAGAGCGCTGTAACTGTGGCTATACGCACTTTCATGAAAACACGCTTCTTTGAGGTTTTAAGCTCAGAACGTGAATCTGTGCATGTTTCTGGCCTGGGAACTGCTTCAGATCACTGTGGAAAGCATATATGATATCGAATGGTCCTTTGTGCATGTATTGCCATTGGGAAGTGAATATAAGCTTCTGAAGTGAATATATCCACTTTTTAAAAAACTTTCTTTTTTTTTAGTTCTGTGTCAAAAATGTTCATTCTGTGAGTAACAGTGTGAAAGTGACAAACATGAGTGAATTGTCACGATATGACAGAATTGGAGTAAATTTGTTGCTATCTCCGCCAGGAAGCGAGCTAGAGCGCTGTAACTGTGGCTATACGCACTTTCATGAAAACACGCTTCTTTGAGGTTTTAAGCTCAGAACGTGAATCTGTGCATGTTTCTGGCCTGGGAACTGCTTCAGATCACTGTGGAAAGCATATAAGGTATCGAATGGTCCTTTGTGCATGTATTGCCATTGGGAAGTGAATATAAGCTTCTGAAGTGAATATATCCACTTTTTAAAAAACTTTCTTTTTTTTTTAGTTCTGTGTCAAAAATGTTCATTCTGTGAGTAACAGTGGAAAAGTAACAGTCATGAGTGAATTGTCACGATATGACTGAATTGGAGTAAATTTGCTGCTATCTCCGCCAGGAAGCGAGCTAGAGCCCTGAAACTGTGGCTATACGCACTTTCATGAAAACACACTTCTTTGAGGTTTTAATCTCGGAACGTGAATCTGTGCATGCTTCTGGCCTGGGAACTGCTTCAGATCACTGTGGAATGCATATATGGTATCAATTGGTGCAATGTGCTTGTCTTGTCATAGGGAAGTGAATATAAGCTTCTGAAGTGAAAATATCCACTTTTTAAAAATTATATGACTGAATTGGAGTGAATTTGCTGCTATCTCTGTAAGGAAGCGAGCTAGAGCGCTGAAACTGAGGCTATACGCACTTTCATGAAAACACGCTTCTTTTAGGTTTTAAGCTCAGAACGTGAATCTGTGCATGTTTCTGGCCTGTGGATTGCTTCAGATCACTGTGCTATGCATATATGGTATCGATTGGTGCAATGTGCATGTCTTGCCATTGGGAAGTGAATATAAGCTTCTGAATTTAAAATATTCACTTTTTAAAAAACTTTCTTTTTTTTTAGTTCTGTGCGTCAAAAATGTTCATTCTGTGAGTTTCAGTGGGAAAGTGAGAAACATGAGTGAATTCTCACTATATGACTGAATTGGAGTGAATATGCTGCTATCTCTGTAAGGAAGCGAGCTCGAGCGCTGAAACTGTGGCTATACGTTTAAGCTCGGAACGTGAATCTGTGCATGCTTCTGGCCTGGGAACTGCTTCAGATCACTGTGGAATGCATATATGGTATCAATTGGTGCAATGTGTTTGTCTTGTCATAGGGAAGTTAATATAAGCTTCTGAAGTGAAAATATCCACATTTTAAAAAACTTTCTTTTTTTTTAGTTCTGTGTGTCAAAAATGTTCATTCTGTGAGTAACAGTGGGAAAGTGACAAACATGAGTGAATTGTCACGATATGACTGAATTGGAGTAAATTTGCTGCTATCTCTGTAAGGAAGCGAGCTAGAGCGCTGAAACTGAGGCTATACGCACTTTCATGAAAACACGCTTCTTTGAGGTTTAAAGCTCAGAACGTGAATCTGTGCATGTTTCTGGCCTGGGAATTGCTTCAGATCACTGTGCTATGCATATATGGTATCGATTGGTGCAATGTGCATGTCTTGCCATTGGGAAGTGAATATAAGCTTCTGAATTTAAAATATTCACTTTTTAAAAAACTTTCTTTTTTTTTAGTTCTGTGTGTCAAAAATGTTCATTCTGTGAGTAACAGTGGGAAAGTGAGAAACATGAGTGAATTCTCACTATATGACTGAATTGGAGTGAATATGCTGCTATCTCTGTAAGGAAGCGAGCTAGAGCGCTGAAACTGTGGCTATACGTTTAAGCTCGGAACGTGAATCTGTGCATGCTTCTGGCCTGGGAACTGCTTCAGATCACTGTGGAATGCATATATGGTATCAATTGGTGCAATGTGCTTGTCTTGTCATAGGGAAGTTAATATAAGCTTCTGAAGTGAAAATATCCACATTTTAAAAAACTTTCTTTTTTTTTAGTTCTGTGTGTCAAAAATGTTCATTCTGTGAGTAACAGTGGGAAAGTGACAAACATGAGTGAATTGTCACGATATGACTGAATTGGAGTAAATTTGCTGCTATCTCCGCCAGGAAGCGAGCTAGAGCGCTGTAACTGTGGCTATACGCACTTTCATGAAAACACGCTTCTTTGAGGTTTTAAGCTCAGAACGTGAATCTGTGCATGTTTCTGGCCTGGGAACTGCTTCAGATCACTGTGGAAAGCATTTATGGTATCAAATGGTCCTTTGTGCTTGTCTTGTCATAGGGAAGTGAATATAAGCTTCTGAAGTGAAAATATCCACTTTTTAAAAAACTTTCTTTTTTTTAGCTCTGTGTGTCAGAAATGTTCATTCGGTGAGTAACAGTGGAAAAAAAACAGGCATGAGTGAATTGTCACGATATGACTGATTTGGAGTAAATTTGATGCTATCTCCGCCAGGAAGCGAGCTAGAGCGCTGAAACTGTGGCTATACGCACTTTCATGAAAACACACTTCTTTGAAGTTTTAAGCTCGGAACGTGAATCTGTGCATGTTTCTGGCCTGGGAACTGCTTCAGATCACTGTGGAATGCATATATAGTATCAATTGGTGCAATGTGCTTGTCTTGTCATAGGGAAGTGAATATAAGCTTCTGAAGTGAAAATATCCACTTTTTAAAAAACTTTCTTTTTTTTTAGTTCTGTGTGTCAAAAATGTTCATTCTGTGAGTAACAGTGTGAAAGTGACAAACATGAGTGAATTGTCACGATATGACTGAATTGGAGTAAATTTGCTGCTATCTCCGCCAGGAAGCGAGCTAGAGCGCTGTAACTGTGGCTATACGCACTTTCATGAAAACACGCTTCTTTGAGGTTTTAAGCTCAGAACGTGAATCTGTGCATGTTTCTGGCCTGGGAACTGCTTCAGATCACTGTGGAAAGCATATATGATATCGAATGGTCCTTTGTGCATGTATTGCCATTGGGAAGTGAATATAAGCTTCTGAAGTGAATATATCCACTTTTTAAAAAACTTTCTTTTTTTTTAGTTCTGTGTCAAAAATGTTCATTCTGTGAGTAACAGTGTGAAAGTGACAAACATGAGTGAATTGTCACGATATGACAGAATTGGAGTAAATTTGTTGCTATCTCCGCCAGGAAGCGAGCTAGAGCGCTGTAACTGTGGCTATACGCACTTTCATGAAAACACGCTTCTTTGAGGTTTTAAGCTCGGAACGTGAATCTGTGCATGTTTCTGGCCTGGGAACTGCTTCAGATCACTGTGGAAAGCATATAAGGTATCGAATGGTCCTTTGTGCATGTATTGCCATTGGGAAGTGAATATAAGCTTCTGAAGTGAATATATCCACTTTTTAAAAAACTTTCTTTTTTTTTTAGTTCTGTGTCAAAAATGTTCATTCTGTGAGTAACAGTGGAAAAGTAACAGTCATGAGTGAATTGTCACGATATGACTGAATTGGAGTAAATTTGCTGCTATCTCCGCCAGGAAGCGAGCTAGAGCCCTGAAACTGTGGCTATACGCACTTTCATGAAAACACACTTCTTTGAGGTTTTAATCTCGGAACGTGAATCTGTGCATGCTTCTGGCCTGGGAACTGCTTCAGATCACTGTGGAATGCATATATGGTATCAATTGGTGCAATGTGCTTGTCTTGTCATAGGGAAGTGAATATAAGCTTCTGAAGTGAAAATATCCACTTTTTAAAAATTATATGACTGAATTGGAGTGAATTTGCTGCTATCTCTGTAAGGAAGCGAGCTAGAGCGCTGAAACTGAGGCTATACGCACTTTCATGAAAACACGCTTCTTTGAGGTTTTAAGCTCAGAACGTGAATCTGTGCATGTTTCTGGCCTGTGGATTGCTTCAGATCACTGTGCTATGCATATATGGTATCGATTGGTGCAATGTGCATGTCTTGCCATTGGGAAGTGAATATAAGCTTCTGAATTTAAAATATTCACTTTTTAAAAAACTTTCTTTTTTTTTAGTTCTGTGCGTCAAAAATGTTCATTCTGTGAGTTTCAGTGGGAAAGTGAGAAACATGAGTGAATTCTCACTATATGACTGAATTGGAGTGAATATGCTGCTATCTCTGTAAGGAAGCGAGCTCGAGCGCTGAAACTGTGGCTATACGTTTAAGCTCGGAACGTGAATCTGTGCATGCTTCTGGCCTGGGAACTGCTTCAGATCACTGTGGAATGCATATATGGTATCAATTGGTGCAATGTGTTTGTCTTGTCATAGGGAAGTTAATATAAGCTTCTGAAGTGAAAATATCCACATTTTAAAAAACTTTCTTTTTTTTTAGTTCTGTGTGTCAAAAATGTTCATTCTGTGAGTAACAGTGGGAAAGTGACAAACATGAGTGAATTGTCACGATATGACTGAATTGGAGTAAATTTGCTGCTATCTCTGTAAGGAAGCGAGCTAGAGCGCTGAAACTGAGGCTATACGCACTTTCATGAAAACACGCTTCTTTGAGGTTTAAAGCTCAGAACGTGAATCTGTGCATGTTTCTGGCCTGGGAATTGCTTCAGATCACTGTGCTATGCATATATGGTATCGATTGGTGCAATGTGCATGTCTTGCCATTGGGAAGTGAATATAAGCTTCTGAATTTAAAATATTCACTTTTTAAAAAACTTTCTTTTTTTTTAGTTCTGTGTGTCAAAAATGTTCATTCTGTGAGTAACAGTGGGAAAGTGAGAAACATGAGTGAATTCTCACTATATGACTGAATTGGAGTGAATATGCTGCTATCTCTGTAAGGAAGCGAGCTAGAGCGCTGAAACTGTGGCTATACGTTTAAGCTCGGAACGTGAATCTGTGCATGCTTCTGGCCTGGGAACTGCTTCAGATCACTGTGGAATGCATATATGGTATCAATTGGTGCAATGTGCTTGTCTTGTCATAGGGAAGTTAATATAAGCTTCTGAAGTGAAAATATCCACATTTTAAAAAACTTTCTTTTTTTTTAGTTCTGTGTGTCAAAAATGTTCATTCTGTGAGTAACAGTGGGAAAGTGACAAACATGAGTGAATTGTCACGATATGACTGAATTGGAGTAAATTTGCTGCTATCTCCGCCAGGAAGCGAGCTAGAGCGCTGTAACTGTGGCTATACGCACTTTCATGAAAACACGCTTCTTTGAGGTTTTAAGCTCAGAACGTGAATCTGTGCATGTTTCTGGCCTGGGAACTGCTTCAGATCACTGTGGAAAGCATTTATGGTATCAAATGGTCCTTTGTGCTTGTCTTGTCATAGGGAAGTGAATATAAGCTTCTGAAGTGAAAATATCCACTTTTTAAAAAACTTTCTTTTTTTTAGCTCTGTGTGTCAGAAATGTTCATTCGGTGAGTAACAGTGGAAAAAAAACAGGCATGAGTGAATTGTCACGATATGACTGATTTGGAGTAAATTTGATGCTATCTCCGCCAGGAAGCGAGCTAGAGCGCTGAAACTGTGGCTATACGCACTTTCATGAAAACACACTTCTTTGAAGTTTTAAGCTCGGAACGTGAATCTGTGCATGTTTCTGGCCTGGGAACTGCTTCAGATCACTGTGGAATGCATATATAGTATCAATTGGTGCAATGTGCTTGTCTTGTCATAGGGAAGTGAATATAAGCTTCTGAAGTGAAAATATCCACTTTTTAAAAAACTTTCTTTTTTTTTAGTTCTGTGTGTCAAAAATGTTCATTCTGTGAGTAACAGTGTGAAAGTGACAAACATGAGTGAATTGTCACGATATGACTGAATTGGAGTAAATTTGCTGCTATCTCCGCCAGGAAGCGAGCTAGAGCGCTGTAACTGTGGCTATACGCACTTTCATGAAAACACGCTTCTTTGAGGTTTTAAGCTCAGAACGTGAATCTGTGCATGTTTCTGGCCTGGGAACTGCTTCAGATCACTGTGGAAAGCATATATGATATCGAATGGTCCTTTGTGCATGTATTGCCATTGGGAAGTGAATATAAGCTTCTGAAGTGAATATATCCACTTTTTAAAAAACTTTCTTTTTTTTTAGTTCTGTGTCAAAAATGTTCATTCTGTGAGTAACAGTGTGAAAGTGACAAACATGAGTGAATTGTCACGATATGACAGAATTGGAGTAAATTTGTTGCTATCTCCGCCAGGAAGCGAGCTAGAGCGCTGTAACTGTGGCTATACGCACTTTCATGAAAACACGCTTCTTTGAGGTTTTAAGCTCGGAACGTGAATCTGTGCATGTTTCTGGCCTGGGAACTGCTTCAGATCACTGTGGAAAGCATATAAGGTATCGAATGGTCCTTTGTGCATGTATTGCCATTGGGAAGTGAATATAAGCTTCTGAAGTGAATATATCCACTTTTTAAAAAACTTTCTTTTTTTTTTAGTTCTGTGTCAAAAATGTTCATTCTGTGAGTAACAGTGGAAAAGTAACAGTCATGAGTGAATTGTCACGATATGACTGAATTGGAGTAAATTTGCTGCTATCTCCGCCAGGAAGCGAGCTAGAGCCCTGAAACTGTGGCTATACGCACTTTCATGAAAACACACTTCTTTGAGGTTTTAATCTCGGAACGTGAATCTGTGCATGCTTCTGGCCTGGGAACTGCTTCAGATCACTGTGGAATGCATATATGGTATCAATTGGTGCAATGTGCTTGTCTTGTCATAGGGAAGTGAATATAAGCTTCTGAAGTGAAAATATCCACTTTTTAAAAATTATATGACTGAATTGGAGTGAATTTGCTGCTATCTCTGTAAGGAAGCGAGCTAGAGCGCTGAAACTGAGGCTATACGCACTTTCATGAAAACACGCTTCTTTGAGGTTTTAAGCTCAGAACGTGAATCTGTGCATGTTTCTGGCCTGGGGATTGCTTCAGATCACTGTGCTATGCATATATGGTATCGATTGGTGCAATGTGCATGTCTTGCCATTGGGAAGTGAATATAAGCTTCTGAATTTAAAATATTCACTTTTTAAAAAACTTTCTTTTTTTTTAGTTCTGTGCGTCAAAAATGTTCATTCTGTGAGTAACAGTGGGAAAGTGAGAAACATGAGTGAATTCTCACTATATGACTGAATTGGAGTGAATATGCTGCTATCTCTGTAAGGAAGCGAGCTCTAGCGCTGAAACTGTGGCTATACGTTTAAGCTCGGAACGTGAATCTGTGCATGCTTCTGGCCTGGGAACTGCTTCAGATCACTGTGGAATGCATATATGGTATCAATTGGTGCAATGTGTTTGTCTTGTCATAGGGAAGTTAATATAAGCTTCTGAAGTGAAAATATCCACATTTTAAAAAACTTTCTTTTTTTTTAGTTCTGTGTGTCAAAAATGTTCATTCTGTGAGTAACAGTGGGAAAGTGACAAACATGAGTGAATTGTCACGATATGACTGAATTGGAGTAAATTTGCTGCTATCTCCGCCAGGAAGCGAGCTAGAGCGCTGTAACTGTGGCTATACGCACTTTCATGAAAACACGCTTCTTTGAGGTTTTAAGCTCACAACGTGAATCTGTGCATGTTTCTGGCCTGGGAACTGCTTCAGATCACTGTGGAAAGCATATATGATATCGAATTGTCCTTTGTGCATGTATTGCCATTGGGAAGTGAATATAAGCTTCTGAAGTGAATATATCCACTTTTTAAAAAACTTTCTTTTTTTTTAGTTCTGTGTCAAAAATGTTCATTCTGTGAGTAACAGTGGAAAAGTAACAGTCATGAGTGAATTGTCACGATATGACTGAATTGGAGTAAATTTGCTGCTATCTCCGCCAGGAAGCGAGCTAGAGCGCTGAAACTGTGGATATACGCACTTTCATGAAAACACGCTTCTTTGAGGTTTTAAGCTCAGAACTTGAATCTGTGCATGTTTCTGGCCTGGGAACTGCTTCAGATCACTGTGGAAAGCATATATGGTATCGAATGGTCCTTTGTGCATGTATTGCCATTGGGAAGTGAATATAAGCTTCTGAAGTGAATATATCCACTTTTTAAAAAACTTTCTTTTTTTTTAGTTCTGTGTCAAAAATGTTCATTCTGTGAGTAACAGTGGAAAAGTAACAGTCATGAGTGAATTGTCACGATATGACTGAATTGGAGTAAATTTGCTGCTATCTCCGCCAGGAAGCGAGCTAGAGCGCTGAATCTGTGGCTATACGCACTTTCATGAAAACACGCTTCTTTGAGGTTTTAAGCTCGGAACGTGAATCTGTGCATGTTTCTGGCCTGGGAACTGCTTCAGATCACTGTGGAATGCATATATAGTATCAATTGGTGCAATGTGCTTGTCTTGTCATAGGGAAGTGAATATAAGCTTCTGAAGTGAAAATATTCACTTTTTAAAAAACTTTCTTTTTTTTTAGTTCTGTGTGTCAAAAATGTTCATTCTGTGAGTAACAGTGTGAAAGTGACAAACATGAGTGAATTGTCACGATATGACAGAATTCGAGTAAATTTGCTGCTATCTCCGCCAGGAAGCGAGCTAGAGCGCTGTAACTGTGGCTATACGCACTTTCATGAAAACACGCTTCTTTGAGGTTTTAAGCTCAGAACGTGAATCTGTGCCTGTTTCTGGCCTGGGAACTGCTTCAGATCACTGTGGAAAGCATATATGGTATCGAATGGTCCTTTGTGCATGTATTGCCATAGGGAAGTTAATATAAGCTTCTGAAGTGAAAATATCCACATTTTAAAAAACTTTCTTTTTTTTTAGTTCTGTGTGTCAAAAATGTTCATTCTGTGAGTAACAGTGGGAAAGTGACAAACATGAGTGAATTGTCACGATATGACTGAATTGGAGTAAATTTGCTGCTATCTCCGCGAGGTAGTGAGCAAGAGCGCTGTAACTGTGGCAAGACGCACTTTCATGAAAACACGCTTCTTTGAGGTTTTAAGCTCAGAACGTGAATCTGTGCATGTTTCTGGCCTGGGAACTGCTTCAGATCACTGTGGAAAGCATATATGGTATCGAATGGTCCTTTGTGCATGTATTGCCATTGGGAAGTGAATATAAGCTTCTGAAGTGAATATATCCACTTTTTAAAAAACTTTCTTTTTTTTTAGTTCTCTGTCAAAAATGTTCATTCTGTGAGTAACAGTGGAAAAGTAACAGTCATGAGTGATATTGTCACGATATGACTGAATTGGAGTAAATTTGCTGCTATCTCCGCCAGGAAGCGAGCTAGAGCCCTGAAACTGTGGCTATACGCACTTTCATGAAAACACACTTCTATGAGGTTTTAATCTCAAAACGTGAATCTGTGCATGCTTCTGGCCTGGGAACTGCTTCAGATCACTGTGGAATGCATATATGGTATCAATTGGTGCAATGTGCTTGTCTTGTCATAGGGAAGTGAATATAAGCTTCTGAAGTGAAAATATCCACTTTTTAAAAAACTTTTTTTTTTTTAGTTCTGTGTGTCAAAAATGTTCATTCTGTGAGTAACAGTGGAAAAAAAACAGGCATGAGTGAATTGTCACGATATGACTGATTTGGAGTAAATTTGATGCTATCTCCGCCAGGAAGCGAGCTAGAGCGCTGTAACTGTGGCTATACGCACTTTCATGAAAACACGCTTCTTTGAGGTTTTAAGCTCAGAACGTGAATCTGTGCATGTTTCTGGCCTGGGAACTGCTTCAGATCACTGTGAAAAGCATGAATGGTATCGAATGGTCCTTTGTGCATGTATTGCCATTGGGAAATGTATATAAGCTTCTGAAGTGAATATATCCACTTTTTAAAAAACTTTCTTTTTTTTTTAGTTCTGTGTGTCAATAATGTTCATTCTGTGAGTAACAGTGGAAAAGTAACAGTCATGAGTGAATTGTCACGATATGACTGAATTGGAGTAAATTTGATGCTATCTCCGCCAGGAAGCGAGCTAGAGCGCTGAAACTGTGGCTATACGCACTTTCATGAAAACACACTTCTTTGAAGTTTTAAGCTCGGAACGTGAATCTGTGCATGTTTCTGGCCTGGGAACTGCTTCAGATCACTGTGGAATGCATATATAGTATCAATTGGTGCAATGTGCTTGTCTTGTCATAGGGAAGTGAATATAAGCTTCTGAAGTGAAAATATCCACTTTTTAAAAAACTTTCTTTTTTTTTAGTTCTGTGTGTCAAAAATGTTCATTCTGTGAGTAACAGTGTGAAAGTGACAAACATGAGTGAATTGTCACGATATGACTGAATTGGAGTAAATTTGCTGCTATCTCCGCCAGGAAGCGAGCTAGAGCGCTGTAACTGTGGCTATACGCACTTTCATGAAAACACGCTTCTTTGAGGTTTTAAGCTCAGAACGTGAATCTGTGCATGTTTCTGGCCTGGGAACTGCTTCAGATCACTGTGGAAAGCATATATGATATCGAATGGTCCTTTGTGCATGTATTGCCATTGGGAAGTGAATATAAGCTTCTGAAGTGAATATATCCACTTTTTAAAAAACTTTCTTTTTTTTTAGTTCTGTGTCAAAAATGTTCATTCTGTGAGTAACAGTGTGAAAGTGACAAACATGAGTGAATTGTCACGATATGACAGAATTCGAGTAAATTTGCTGCTATCTCCGCCAGGAAGCGAGCTAGAGCGCTGTAACTGTGGCTATACGCACTTTCATGAAAACACGCTTCTTTGAGGTTTTAAGCTCAGAACGTGAATCTGTGCATGTTTCTGGCCTGGGAACTGCTTCAGATCACTGTGGAATGCATATATGGTATCAATTGGTGCAATGTGCTTGTCTTGTCATAGGGAAGTGAATATAAGCTTCTGAAGTGAAAATATCCACTTTTTAAAAAACTTTCTTTTTTTTTAGTTCTGTGTGTCAAAAATGTTCATTCTGTGAGTAACAGTGGGAAAGTGACAAACATGAGTGAATTGTCACGATATGACTGAATTGGAGTAAATTTGCTGCTATCTCCGCCAGGTAGTGAGCAAGAGCGCTGTAACTGTGGCAAGACGCACTTTCATGAAAACACGCTTCTTTGAGGTTTTAAGCTCAGAACGTGAATCTGTGCATGTTTCTGGCCTGGGAACTGCTTCAGATCACTGTGGAAAGCATATATGGTATCGAATGGTCCTTTGTGCATGTATTGCCATTGGGAAGTGAATATAAGCTTCTGAAGTGAATATATCCACTTTTTAAAAAACTTTCTTTTTTTTTAGTTCTCTGTCAAAAATGTTCATTCTGTGAGTAACAGTGGAAAAGTAACAGTCATGAGTGATATTGTCACGATATGACTGAATTGGAGTAAATTTGCTGCTATCTCCGCCAGGAAGCGAGCTAGAGCCCTGAAACTGTGGCTATACGCACTTTCATGAAAACACACTTCTTTGAGGTTTTAATCTCGGAACGTGAATCTGTGCATGCTTCTGGCCTGGAAACTGCTTCAGATCACTGTGGAGTGCATATATGGTATCAATTGGTGCAATGTGCTTGTCTTGTCATAGGGAAGTGAATATAAGCTTCTGAAGTGAAAATATCCACTTTTTAAAAAACTTTTTTTTTTTTAGTTCTGTGTGTCAAAAATGTTCATTCTGTGAGTAACAGTGGAAAAAAAACAGGCATGAGTGAATTGTCACGATATGACTGATTTGGAGTAAATTTGATGCTATCTCCGCCAGGAAGCGAGCTAGAGCGCTGTAACTGTGGCTATACGCACTTTCATGAAAACACGCTTCTTTGAGGTTTTAAGCTCAGAACGTGAATCTGTGCATGTTTCTGGCCTGGGAACTGCTTCAGATCACTGTGGAAAGCATGAATGGTATCGAATGGTCCTTTGTGCATGTATTGCCATTGGGAAATGAATATAAGCTTCTGAAGTGAATATATCCACTTTTTAAAAAACTTTCTTTTTTTTTTAGTTCTGTGTGTCAATAATGTTCATTCTGTGAGTAACAGTGGAAAAGTAACAGTCATGAGTGAATTGTCACGATATGACTGAATTGGAGTAAATTTGCTGCTATCTCCGCCAGGAAGCGAGCTAGAGCGCTGAAACTGTGGCTATACGCACTTTCATGAAAACACGCTTCTTTGAGGTTTTAAGCTCGGAACGTGAATCTGTGCATGTTTCTGGCCTGGGAACTGCTTCAGATCACTGTGGAATGCATATATGGTATCAATTGGTGCAATGTGCTTGTCTTGTCATAGGGAAGTGAATATAAGCTTCTGAAGTGAAAATATCCACTTTTTAAAAAACTTTCTTTTTTTTTAGTTCTGTGTGTCAAAAATGTTCATTCTGTGAGTAACAGTGTGAAAGTGACAAACATGAGTGAATTGTCACGATATGACAGAATTCGAGTAAATTTGCTGCTATCTCCGCCAGGAAGCGAGCTAGAGCGCTGTAACTGTGGCTATACGCACTTTCATGAAAACACGCTTCTTTGAGGTTTTAAGCTCAGAACGTGAATCTGTGCCTGTTTCTGGCCTGGGAACTGCTTCAGATCACTGTGGAAAGCATATATGGTATCGAATGGTCCTTTGTGCATGTATTGCCATAGGGAAGTTAATATAAGCTTCTGAAGTGAAAATATCCACATTTTAAAAAACTTTCTTTTTTTTTAGTTCTGTGTGTCAAAAATGTTCATTCTGTGAGTAACAGTGTGAAAGTGACAAACATGAGTGAATTGTCACGATATGACAGAATTCGAGTAAATTTGCTGCTATCTCCGCCAGGAAGCGAGCTAGAGCGCTGTAACTGTGGCTATACGCACTTTCATGAAAACACGCTTCTTTGAGGTTTTCAGCTCAGAACGTGAATCTGTGCATGTTTCTGGCCTGGGAACTGCTTCAGATCACTGTGGAATGCATATATGGTATCAATTGGTGCAATGTGCTTGTCTTGTCATAGGGAAGTGAATATAAGCTTCTGAAGTGAAAATATCCACTTTTTAAAAAACTTTCTTTTTTTTTAGTTCTGTGTGTCAAAAATGTTCATTCTGTGAGTAACAGTGGGAAAGTGACAAACATGAGTGAATTGTCACGATATGACTGAATTGGAGTAAATTTGCTGCTATCTCCGCCAGGTAGTGAGCAAGAGCGCTGTAACTGTGGCAAGACGCACTTTCATGAAAACACGCTTCTTTGAGGTTTTAAGCTCAGAACGTGAATCTGTGCATGTTTCTGGCCTGGGAACTGCTTCAGATCACTGTGGAAAACATATATGGTATCGAATGGTCCTTTGTGCATGTATTGCCATTGGGAAGTGAATATAAGCTTCTGAAGTGAATATATCCACTTTTTAAAAAACTTTCTTTTTTTTTAGTTCTCTGTCAAAAATGTTCATTCTGTGAGTAACAGTGGAAAAGTAACAGTCATGAGTGATATTGTCACGATATGACTGAATTGGAGTAAATTTGCTGCTATCTCCGCCAGGAAGCGAGCTAGAGCCCTGAAACTGTGGCTATACGCACTTTCATGAAAACACACTTCTTTGAGGTTTTAATCTCGGAACGTGAATCTGTGCATGCTTCTGGCCTGGGAACTGCTTCAGATCACTGTGGAATGCATATATGGTATCAATTGGTGCAATGTGCTTGTCTTGTCATAGGGAAGTGAATATAAGCTTCTGAAGTGAAAATATCCACTTTTTAAAAAACTTTTTTTTTTTTAGTTCTGTGTGTCAAAAATGTTCATTCTGTGAGTAACAGTGGAAAAAAAACAGGCATGAGTGAATTGTCACGATATGACTGATTTGGAGTAAATTTGATGCTATCTCCGCCAGGAAGCGAGCTAGAGCGCTGTAACTGTGGCTATACGCACTTTCATGAAAACACGCTTCTTTGAGGTTTTAAGCTCAGAACGTGAATCTGTGCATGTTTCTGGCCTGGGAACTGCTTCAGATCACTGTGGAAAGCATGAATGGTATCGCATGGTCCTTTGTGCATGTATTGCCATTGGGAAATGAATATAAGCTTCTGAAGTGAATATATCCACTTTTTAAAAAACTTTCTTTTTTTTTTAGTTCTGTGTGTCAATAATGTTCATTCTGTGAGTAACAGTGGAAAAGTAACAGTCATGAGTGAATTGTCACGATATGACTGAATTGGAGTAAATTTGCTGCTATCTCCGCCAGGAAGCGAGCTAGAGCGCTGAAACTGTGGCTATACGCACTTTCATGAAAACACGCTTCTTTGAGGTTTTAAGCTCGGAACGTGAATCTGTGCATGTTTCTGGCCTGGGAACTGCTTCAGATCACTGTGGAATGCATATATGGTATCAATTGGTGCAATGTGCTTGTCTTGTCATAGGGAAGTGAATATAAGCTTCTGAAGTGAAAATATCCACTTTTTAAAAAACTTTCTTTTTTTTTAGTTCTGTGTGTCAAAAATGTTCATTCTGTGAGTAACAGTGTGAAAGTGACAAACATGAGTGAATTGTCACGATATGACAGAATTCGAGTAAATTTGCTGCTATCTCCGCCAGGAAGCGAGCTAGAGCGCTGTAACTGTGGCTATACGCACTTTCATGAAAACACGCTTCTTTGAGGTTTTAAGCTCAGAACGTGAATCTGTGCCTGTTTCTGGCCTGGGAACTGCTTCAGATCACTGTGGAAAGCATATATGGTATGGAATGGTCCTTTGTGCATGTATTGCCATAGGGAAGTTAATATAAGCTTCTGAAGTGAAAATATCCACATTTTAAAAAACTTTCTTTTTTTTTAGTTCTGTGTGTCAAAAATGTTCATTCTGTGAGTAACAGTGGGAAAGTGACAAACATGAGTGAATTGTCACGATATGACTGAATTGGAGTAAATTTGCTGCTATCTCCGCCAGGTAGTGAGCATGAGCGCTGTAACTGTGGCAAGACGCACTTTCATGAAAACACGCTTCTTTGAGGTTTTAAGCTCAGAACGTGAATCTGTGCATGTTTCTGGCCTGGGAACTGCTTCAGATCACTGTGGAAAGCATATATGGTATCGAATGGTCCTTTGTGCATGTATTGCCATTGGGAAGTGAATATAAGCTTCTGAAGTGAATATATCCACTTTTTAAAAAACTTTCTTTTTTTTTAGTTCTCTGTCAAAAATGTTCATTCTGTGAGTAACAGTGGAAAAGTAACAGTCATGAGTGATATTGTCACGATATGACTGAATTGGAGTAAATTTGCTGCTATCTCCGCCAGGAAGCGAGCTAGAGCCCTGAAACTGTGGCTATACGCACTTTCATGAAAACACACTTCTTTGAGGTTTTAATCTCGGAACGTGAATCTGTGCATGCTTCTGGCCTGGGAACTGCTTCAGATCACTGTGGAATGCATATATGGTATCAATTGGTGCAATGTGCTTGTCTTGTCATAGGGAAGTGAATATAAGCTTCTGAAGTGAAAATATCCACTTTTTAAAAAACTTTTTTTTTTTTAGTTCTGTGTGTCAAAAATATTCATTCTGTGAGTAACAGTGGAAAAAAAACAGGCATGAGTGAATTGTCACGATATGACTGATTTGGAGTAAATTTGATGCTATCTCCGCCAGGAAGCGAGCTAGAGCGCTGTAACTGTGGCTATACGCACTTTCATGAAAACACGCTTCTTTGAGGTTTTAAGCTCAGAACGTGAATCTGTGCATGTTTCTGGCCTGGGAACTGCTTCAGATCACTGTGGAAAGCATGAATGGTATCGAATGGTCCTTTGTGCATGTATTGCCATTGGGAAATGAATATAAGCTTCTGAAGTGAATATATCCACTTTTTAAAAAACTTTCTTTTTTTTTTAGTTCTGTGTGTCAATAATGTTCATTCTGTGAGTAACAGTGGAAAAGTAACAGTCATGAGTGAATTGTCACGATATGACTGAATTGGAGTAAATTTGCTGCTATCTCCGCCAGGAAGCGAGCTAGAGCGCTGAAACTGTGGCTATACGCACTTTCATGAAAACACGCTTCTTTGAGGTTTTAAGCTCGGAACGTGAATCTGTGCATGTTTCTGGCCTGGGAACTGCTTCAGATCACTGTGGAATGCATATATGGTATCAATTGGTGCAATGTGCTTGTCTTGTCATAGGGAAGTGAATATAAGCTTCTGAAGTGAAAATATCCACTTTTTAAAAAACTTTCTTTTTTTTTAGTTCTGTGTGTCAAAAATGTTCATTCTGTGAGTAACAGTGTGAAAGTGACAAACATGAGTGAATTGTCACGATATGACAGAATTCGAGTAAATTTGCTGCTATCTCCGCCAGGAAGCGAGCTAGAGCGCTGTAACTGTGGCTATACGCACTTTCATGAAAACACGCTTCTTTGAGGTTTTAAGCTCACAACGTGAATCTGTGCCTGTTTCTGGCCTGGGAACTGCTTCAGATCACTGTGGAAAGCATATATGGTATCGAATGGTCCTTTGTGCATGTATTGCCATAGGGAAGTTAATATAAGCTTCTGAAGTGAAAATATCCACATTTTAAAAAACTTTCTTTTTTTTTAGTTCTGTGTGTCAAAAATGTTCATTCTGTGAGTAACAGTGGGAAAGTGACAAACATGAGTGAATTGTCACGATATGACTGAATTGGAGTAAATTTGCTGCTATCTCCGCCAGGTAGTGAGCAAGAGCGCTGTAACTGTGGCAAGACGCACTTTCATGAAATCACGCTTCTTTGAGGTTTTAAGCTCAGAACGTGAATCTGTGCATGTTTCTGGCCTGGGAACTGCTTCAGATCACTGTGGAAAGCATATATGGTATCGAATGGTCCTTTGTGCATGTATTGCCATTGGGAAGTGAATATAAGCTTCTGAAGTGAATATATCCACTTTTTAAAAAACTTTCTTTTATTTTAGTTCTCTGTCAAAAATGTTCATTCTGTGAGTAACAGTGGAAAAGTAACAGTCATGAGTGATATTGTCACGATATGACTGAATTGGAGTAAATTTGCTGCTATCTCCGCCAGGAAGCGAGCTAGAGCCCTGAAACTGTGGCTATACGCACTTTCATGAAAACACGCTTCTTTGAGGTTTTAAGCTCAGAACGTGAATCTGTGCATGTTTCTGGCCTGGGAACTGCTTCAGATCACTGTGGAAAGCATGAATGGTATCGAATGGTCCTTTGTGCATGTATTGCCATTGGGAAATGAATATAAGCTTCTGAAGTGAATATATCCACTTTTTAAAAAACTTTCTTTTTTTTTTAGTTCTGTGTGTCAATAATGTTCATTCTGTGAGTAACAGTGGAAAAGTAACAGTCATGAGTGAATTGTCACGATATGACTGAATTGGAGTAAATTTGCTGCTATCTCCGCCAGGAAGCGAGCTAGAGCGCTGAAACTGTGGCTATACGCACTTTCATGAAAACACGCTTCTTTGAGGTTTTAAGCTCGGAACGTGAATCTGTGCAAGTTTCTGGCCTGGGAACTGCTTCAGATCACTGTGGAATGCATATATGGTATCAATTGGTGCAATGTGCTTGTCTTGTCATCGGGAAGTGAATATAAGCTTCTGAAGTGAAAATATCCACTTTTTAAAAAACTTTCTTTTTTTTTAGTTCTGTGTGTCAAAAATGTTCATTCTGTGAGTAACAGTGTGAAAGTGACAAACATGAGTGAATTGTCACGATATGACAGAATTCGAGTAAATTTGCTGCTATCTCCGCCAGGAAGCAAGCTAGAGCGCTGTAACTGTGGCTATACGCACTTTCATGAAAACACGCTTCTTTGAGGTTTTAAGCTCAGAACGTGAATCTGTGCCTGTTTCTGGCCTGGGAACTGCTTCAGATCACTGTGGAAAGCATATATGGTATCGAATGGTCCTTTGTGCATGTATTGCCATAGGGAAGTTAATATAAGCTTCTGAAGTGAAAATATCCACATTTTAAAAAACTTTCTTTTTTTTTAGTTCTGTGTGTCAAAAATGTTCATTCTGTGAGTAACAGTGGGAAAGTGACAAACATGAGTGAATTGTCACGATATGACTGAATTGGAGTAAATTTGCTGCTATCTCCGCCAGGTAGTGAGCAAGAGCGCTGTAACTGTGGCAAGACGCACTTTCATGAAAACACGCTTCTTTGAGGTTTTAAGCTCAGAACGTGAATCTGTGCATGTTTCTGGCCTGGGAACTGCTTCAGATCACTGTGGAAAGCATATATGGTATCGAATGGTCCTTTGTGCTTGTCTTGTCATAGGGAAGTGAATATAAGCTTCTGAAGTGAATATATCCACTTTTTAAAAAACTTTCTTTTTTTTTTTAGTTCTGTGTGTCAATAATGTTCATTCTGTGAGTAACAGTGGAAAAGTCACAGTCATGAGTGAATTGTCACGATATGACTGAATTGGAGTAAATTTGCTGCTATCTCCGCCAGGAAGCGAGCTAGAGCGCTGAAACTGTGGCTATACGCACTTTCATGAAAACACGCTTCTTTGAGGTTTTAAGCTCGGAACTTGAATCTGTGCATGTTTCTGGCCTGGGAACTGCTTCAGATCACTGTGGAATGCATATATAGTATCAATTGGCTCAATGTGCTTGTCTTGTCATAGGGAAGTGAATATAAGCTTCTGAAGTGAAAATATCCACTTTTTAAAAAACTTTCTTTTTTTTTAGTTCTGTGTGTCAAAAATGTTCATTCTGTGAGTAACAGTGTGAAAGTGACAAACATGAGTGAATTGTCACGATATGACAGAATTGGAGTAAATTTGTTGCTGTCTCCGCCAGGAAGCGAGCTAGAGCGCTGTAACTGTGGCTATACGCACTTTCATGAAAACACGCTTCTTTGAGGTTTTAAGCTCAGAACGTGAATCTGTGCATGTTTCTGGCCTGGGAACTGCTTCAGATCACTGTGGAAAGCATATAAGGTATCGAATGGTCCTTTGTGCATGTATTGCCATTGGGAAGTGAATATAAGCTTCTGAAGTGAATATATCCACTTTTTAAAAAACTTTCTTTTTTTTTAGTTCTGTGTGTCAATAATGTTCATTTTGTGAGTAACAGTGGAAAAGTAACAGTCATGAGTGAATTGTCACGATATGACTGAATTGGAGTAAATTTGCTGCTATCTCCGCCAGGAAGCGAGCTAGAGCGCTGAAACTGTGGCTATACGCACTTTCATGAAAACACGCTTCTTTGAGGTTTTAAGCTCGGAACGTGAATCTGTGCATGTTTCTGGCCTGGGAACTGCTTCAGATCACTGTGGAATGCATCTATAGTATCAATTGGTGGAATGTGCTTGTCTTGTCATAGGGAAGTGAATATAAGCTTCTGAAGTGAAAATATCCACTTTTTAAAAAACTTTCTTTTTTTTTAGTTCTGTGTGTCAAAAATGTTCATTCTGTGAGTAACAGTGTGAAAGTGACAAACATGAGTGAATTGTCACGATATGACTGAATTGGAGTAAATTTGCTGCTATCTCCGCCAGGAAGCGAGCTAGAGCGCTGTAACTGTGGCTATACGCACTTTCATGAAAACACGCTTCTTTGAGGTTTTAAGCTCAGAACGTAAATCTGTGCATGTTTCTGGCCTGGGAACTGCTTCAGATCACTGTGGAAAGCATATATGGTATCGAATGGTCCTTTGTGCATGTATTGCCATTGGGAAGTGAATATAAGCTTCTGAAGTGAATATATCCACTTTTTAAAAAACTTTCTTTTTTTTTAGTTCTGTGTCAAAAATGTTCATTCTGTGAGTAACAGTGTGAAAGTGACAAACATGAGTGAATTGTCACGATATGACAGAATTGGAGTAAATTTGTTGCTATCTCCGCCAGGAAGCGAGCTAGAGCGCTGTAACTGTGGCTATACGCACTTTCATGAAAACACGCTTCTTTGAGGTTTTAAGCTCGGAACGTGAATCTGTGCATGTTTCTGGCCTGGGAACTGCTTCAGATCACTGTGGAAAGCATATAAGGTATCGAATGGTCCTTTGTGCATGTATTGCCATTGGGAAGTGAATATAAGCTTCTGAAGTGAATATATCCACTTTTTAAAAAACTTTCTTTTTTTTTTAGTTCTGTGTCAAAAATGTTCATTCTGTGAGTAACAGTGGAAAAGTAACAGTCATGAGTGAATTGTCACGATATGACTGAATTGGAGTAAATTTGCTGCTATCTCCGCCAGGAAGCGAGCTAGAGCCCTGAAACTGTGGCTATACGCACTTTCATGAAAACACACTTCTTTGAGGTTTTAATCTCGGAACGTGAATCTGTGCATGCTTCTGGCCTGGGAACTGCTTCAGATCACTGTGGAATGCATATATGGTATCAATTGGTGCAATGTGCTTGTCTTGTCATAGGGAAGTGAATATAAGCTTCTGAAGTGAAAATATCCACTTTTTAAAAATTATATGACTGAATTGGAGTGAATTTGCTGCTATCTCTGTAAGGAAGCGAGCTAGAGCGCTGAAACTGAGGCTATACGCACTTTCATGAAAACACGCTTCTTTGAGGTTTTAAGCTCAGAACGTGAATCTGTGCATGTTTCTGGCCTGGGGATTGCTTCAGATCACTGTGCTATGCATATATGGTATCGATTGGTGCAATGTGCATGTCTTGCCATTGGGAAGTGAATATAAGCTTCTGAATTTAAAATATTCACTTTTTAAAAAACTTTCTTTTTTTTTAGTTCTGTGCGTCAAAAATGTTCATTCTGTGAGTAACAGTGGGAAAGTGAGAAACATGAGTGAATTCTCACTATATGACTGAATTGGAGTGAATATGCTGCTATCTCTGTAAGGAAGCGAGCTCGAGCGCTGAAACTGTGGCTATACGTTTAAGCTCGGAACGTGAATCTGTGCATGCTTCTGGCCTGGGAACTGCTTCAGATCACTGTGGAATGCATATATGGTATCAATTGGTGCAATGTGTTTGTCTTGTCATAGGGAAGTTAATATAAGCTTCTGAAGTGAAAATATCCACATTTTAAAAAACTTTCTTTTTTTTTAGTTCTGTGTGTCAAAAATGTTCATTCTGTGAGTAACAGTGGGAAAGTGACAAACATGAGTGAATTGTCACGATATGACTGAATTGGAGTAAATTTGCTGCTATCTCCGCCAGGAAGCGAGCTAGAGCGCTGTAACTGTGGCTATACGCACTTTCATGAAAACACGCTTCTTTGAGGTTTTAAGCTCACAACGTGAATCTGTGCATGTTTCTGGCCTGGGAACTGCTTCAGATCACTGTGGAAAGCATATATGATATCGAATTGTCCTTTGTGCATATATTGCCATTGGGAAGTGAATATAAGCTTCTGAAGTGAATATATCCACTTTTTAAAAAACTTTCTTTTTTTTTAGTTCTGTGTCAAAAATGTTCATTCTGTGAGTAACAGTGGAAAAGTAACAGTCATGAGTGAATTGTCACGATATGACTGAATTGGAGTAAATTTGCTGCTATCTCCGCCAGGAAGCGAGCTAGAGCGCTGAAACTGTGGATATACGCACTTTCATGAAAACACGCTTCTTTGAGGTTTTAAGCTCAGAACTTGAATCTGTGCATGTTTCTGGCCTGGGAACTGCTTCAGATCACTGTGGAAAGCATATATGGTATCGAATGGTCCTTTGTGCATGTATTGCCATTGGGAAGTGAATATAAGCTTCTGAAGTGAATATATCCACTTTTTAAAAAACTTTCTTTTTTTTTAGTTCTGTGTCAAAAATGTTCATTCTGTGAGTAACAGTGGAAAAGTAACAGTCATGAGTGAATTGTCACGATATGACTGAATTGGAGTAAATTTGCTGCTATCTCCGCCAGGAAGCGAGCTAGAGCGCTGAAACTGTGGCTATACGCACTTTCATGAAAACACGCTTCTTTGAGGTTTTAAGCTCGGAACGTGAATCTGTGCATGTTTCTGGCCTGGGAACTGCTTCAGATCACTGTGGAATGCATATATGGTATCAATTGGTGCAATGTGCTTGTCTTGTCATAGGGAAGTGAATATAAGCTTCTGAAGTGAAAATATCCACTTTTTAAAAAACTTTCTTTTTTTTTAGTTCTGTGTGTCAAAAATGTTCATTCTGTGAGTAACAGTGTGAAAGTGACAAACATGAGTGAATTGTCACGATATGACAGAATTCGAGTAAATTTGCTGCTATCTCCGCCAGGAAGCGAGCTAGAGCGCTGTAACTGTGGCTATACGCACTTTCATGAAAACACGCTTCTTTGAGGTTTTAAGCTCAGAACGTGAATCTGTGCCTGTTTCTGGCCTGGGAACTGCTTCAGATCACTGTGGAAAGCATATATGGTATCGAATGGTCCTTTGTGCATGTATTGCCATAGGGAAGTTAATATAAGCTTCTGAAGTGAAAATATCCACATTTTAAAAAACTTTCTTTTTTTTTAGTTCTGTGTGTCAAAAATGTTCATTCTGTGAGTAACAGTGGGAAAGTGACAAACATGAGTGAATTGTCACGATATGACTGAATTGGAGTAAATTTGCTGCTATCTCCGCGAGGTAGTGAGCAAGAGCGCTGTAACTGTGGCAAGACGCACTTTCATGAAAACACGCTTCTTTGAGGTTTTAAGCTCGGAACGTGAATCTGTGCATGTTTCTGGCCTGGGAACTGCTTCAGATCACTGTGGAATGCATATATGGTATCAATTGGTGCAATGTGCTTGTCTTGTCATAGGGAAGTGAATATAAGCTTCTGAAGTGAAAATATCCACTTTTTAAAAAACTTTCTTTTTTTTTAGTTCTGTGTGTCAAAAATGTTCATTCTGTGAGTAACAGTGTGAAAGTGACAAACATGAGTGAATTGTCACGATATGACAGAATTCGAGTAAATTTGCTGCTATCTCCGCCAGGAAGCGAGCTAGAGCGCTGTAACTGTGGCTATACGCACTTTCATGAAAACACGCTTCTTTGAGGTTTTAAGCTCAGAACGTGAATCTGTGCATGTTTCTGGCCTGGGAACTGCTTCAGATCACTGTGGAATGCATATATGGTATCAATTGGTGCAATGTGCTTGTCTTGTCATAGGGAAGTGAATATAAGCTTCTGAAGTGAAAATATCCACTTTTTAAAAAACTTTCTTTTTTTTTAGTTCTGTGTGTCAAAAATGTTCATTCTGTGAGTAACAGTGTGAAAGTGACAAACATGAGTGAATTGTCACGATATGACAGAATTCGAGTAAATTTGCTGCTATCTCCGCCAGGAAGCGAGCTAGAGCGCTGTAACTGTGGCTATACGCACTTTCATGAAAACACGCTTCTTTGAGGTTTTAAGCTCAGAACGTGAATCTGTGCATGTTTCTGGCCTGGGAACTGCTTCAGATCACTGTGGAATGCATATATGGTATCAATTGGTGCAATGTGCTTGTCTTGTCATAGGGAAGTGAATATAAGCTTCTGAAGTGAAAATATCCACTTTTTAAAAAACTTTCTTTTTTTTTAGTTCTGTGTGTCAAAAATGTTCATTCTGTGAGTAACAGTGGGAAAGTGACAAACATGAGTGAATTGTCACGATATGACTGAATTGGAGTAAATTTGCTGCTATCTCCGCCAGGTAGTGAGCAAGAGCGCTGTAACTGTGGCAAGACGCACTTTCATGAAAACACGCTTCTTTGAGGTTTTAAGCTCAGAACGTGAATCTGTGCATGTTTCTGGCCTGGGAACTGCTTCAGATCACTGTGGAAAGCATATATGGTATCGAATGGTCCTTTGTGCATGTATTGCCATTGGGAAGTGAATATAAGCTTCTGAAGTGAATATATCCACTTTTTAAAAAACTTTCTTTTTTTTTAGTTCTCTGTCAAAAATGTTCATTCTGTGAGTAACAGTGGAAAAGTAACAGTCATGAGTGATATTGTCACGATATGACTGAATTGGAGTAAATTTGCTGCTATCTCCGCCAGGAAGCGAGCTAGAGCCCTGAAACTGTGGCTATACGCACTTTCATGAAAACACACTTCTTTGAGGTTTTAATCTCGGAACGTGAATCTGTGCATGCTTCTGGCCTGGAAACTGCTTCAGATCACTGTGGAATGCATATATGGTATCAATTGGTGCAATGTGCTTGTCTTGTCATAGGGAAGTGAATATAAGCTTCTGAAGTGAAAATATCCACTTTTTAAAAAACTTTTTTTTTTTTAGTTCTGTGTGTCAAAAATGTTCATTCTGTGAGTAACAGTGGAAAAAAAACAGGCATGAGTGAATTGTCACGATATGACTGATTTGGAGTAAATTTGATGCTATCTCCGCCAGGAAGCGAGCTAGAGCGCTGTAACTGTGGCTATACGCACTTTCATGAAAACACGCTTCTTTGAGGTTTTAAGCTCAGAACGTGAATCTGTGCATGTTTCTGGCCTGGGAACTGCTTCAGATCACTGTGGAAAGCATGAATGGTATCGAATGGTCCTTTGTGCATGTATTGCCATTGGGAAATGAATATAAGCTTCTGAAGTGAATATATCCACTTATTAAAAAACTTTCATTTTTTTTTAGTTCTGTGTGTCAATAATTTTCATTCTGTGAGTAACAGTGGAAAAGTAACAGTCATGAGTGAATTGTCACGATATGACTGAATTGGAGTAAATTTGCTGCTATCTCCGCCAGGAAGCGAGCTAGAGCGCTGAAACTGTGGCTATACGCACTTTCATGAAAACACGCTTCTTTGAGGTTTTAAGCTCGGAACGTGAATCTGTGCATGTTTCTGGCCTGGGAACTGCTTCAGATCACTGTGGAATGCATATATGGTATCAATTGGTGCAATGTGCTTGTCTTGTCATAGGGAAGTGAATATAAGCTTCTGAAGTGAAAATATCCACTTTTTAAAAAACTTTCTTTTTTTTTAGTTCTGTGTGTCAAAAATGTTCATTCTGTGAGTAACAGTGTGAAAGTGACAAACATGAGTGAATTGTCACGATATGACAGAATTCGAGTAAATTTGCTGCTATCTCCGCCAGGAAGCGAGCTAGAGCGCTGTAACTGTGGCTATACGCACTTTCATGAAAACACGCTTCTTTGAGGTTTTAAGCTCAGAACGTGAATCTGTGCCTGTTTCTGGCCTGGGAACTGCTTCAGATCACTGTGGAAAGCATATATGGTATCGAATGGTCCTTTGTGCATGTATTGCCACAGGGAAGTTAATATAAGCTTCTGAAGTGAAAATATCCACATTTTAAAAAACTTTCTTTTTTTTTAGTTCTGTGTGTCAAAAATGTTCATTCTGTGAGTAACAGTGTGAAAGTGACAAACATGAGTGAATTGTCACGATAAGACAGAATTCGAGTAAATTTGCTGCTATCTCCGCCAGGAAGCGAGCTAGAGCGCTGTAACTGTGGCTATACGCACTTTCATGAAAACACGCTTCTTTGAGGTTTTCAGCTCAGAACGTGAATCTGTGCATGTTTCTGGCCTGGGAACTGCTTCAGATCACTGTGGAATGCATATATGGTATCAATTGGTGCAATGTGCTTGTCTTGTCATAGGGAAGTGAATATAAGCTTCTGAAGTGAAAATATCCACTTTTTAAAAAACTTTCTTTTTTTTTAGTTCTGTGTGTCAAAAATGTTCATTCTGTGAGTAACAGTGGGAAAGTGACAAACATGAGTGAATTGTCACGATATGACTGAATTGGAGTAAATTTGCTGCTATCTCCGCCAGGTAGTGAGCAAGAGCGCTGTAACTGTGGCAAGACGCACTTTCATGAAAACACGCTTCTTTGAGGTTTTAAGCTCAGAACGTGAATCTGTGCATGTTTCTGGCCGGGGAACTGCTTCAGATCACTGTGGAAAGCATATATGGTATCGAATGGTCCTTTGTGCATGTATTGCCATTGGGAAGTGAATATAAGCTTCTGAAGTGAATATATCCACTTTTTAAAAAACTTTCTTTTTTTTTAGTTCTCTGTCAAAAATGTTCATTCTGTGAGTAACAGTGGAAAAGTAACAGTCATGAGTGATATTGTCACGATATGACTGAATTGGAGTAAATTTGCTGCTATCTTCGCCAGGAAGCGAGCTAGAGCCCTGAAACTGTGGCTATACGCACTTTCATGAAAACAGACTTCTTTGAGGTTTTAATCTCGGAACGTGAATCTGTGCATGCTTCTGGCCTGGGAACTGCTTCAGATCACTGTGGAATGCATATATGGTATCAATTGGTGCAATGTGCTTGTCTTGTCATAGGGAAGTGAATATAAGCTTCTGAAGTGAAAATATCCACTTTTTAAAAAACTTTTTTTTTTTTAGTTCTGTGTGTCAAAAATGTTCATTCTGTGAGTAACAGTGGAAAAAAAACAGGCATGAGTGAATTGTCACGATATGACTGATTTGGAGTAAATTTGATGCTATCTCCGCCAGGAAGCGAGCTAGAGCGCTGTAACTGTGGCTATACGCACTTTCATGAAAACACGCTTCTTTGAGGTTTTAAGCTCAGAACGTGAATCTGTGCATGTTTCTGGCCTGGGAACTGCTTCAGATCACTGTGGAAAGCATGAATGGTCTCGAATGGTCCTTTGTGCATGTATTGCCATTGGGAAATGAATATAAGCTTCTGAAGTGAATATATCCACTTTTTAAAAAACTTTCTTTTTTTTTAGTTCTGTGTGTCAATAATGTTCATTCTGTGAGTAACAGTGGAAAAGTAACAGTCATGAGTGAATTGTCACGATATGACTGAATTGGAGTAAATTTGCTGCTATCTCCGCCAGGAAGCGAGCTAGAGCGCTGAAACTGTGGCTATACGCACTTTCATGAAAACACACTTCTTTGAGGTTTTAATCTCGGAACGTGAATCTGTGCATGCTTCTGGCCTGGGAACTGCTTCAGATCACTGTGGAATGCATATATGGTATCAATTGGTGCAATGTGCTTGTCTTGTCATAGGGAAGTGAATATAAGCTTCTGAAGTGAAAATATCCACTTTTTAAAAAACTTTTTTTTTTTTAGTTCTGTGTGTCAAAAATGTTCATTCTGTGAGTAACAGTGGAAAAAAAACAGGCATGAGTGAATTGTCACGATATGACTGATTTGGAGTAAATTTGATGCTATCTCCGCCAGGAAGCGAGCTAGAGCGCTGTAACTGTGGCTATACGCACTTTCATGAAAACACGCTTCTTTGAGGTTTTAAGCTCAGAACGTGAATCTGTGCATGTTTCTGGCCTGGGAACTGCTTCAGATCACTGTGGAATGCATATATGGTATCAATTGGTGCAATGTGCTTGTCTTGTCATAGGGAAGTGAATATAAGCTTCTGAAGTGAAAATATCCACTTTTTAAAAAACTTTCTTTTTTTTTAGTTCTGTGTGTCAAAAATGTTCATTCTGTGAGTAACAGTGTGAAAGTGACAAACATGAGTGAATTGTCACGATATGACAGAATTCGAGTAAATTTGCTGCTATCTCCGCCAGGAAGCGAGCTAGAGCGCTGTAACTGTGGCTATACGCACTTTCATGAAAACACGCTTCTTTGAGGTTTTAAGCTCAGAACGTGAATCTGTGCCTGTTTCTGGCCTGGGAACTGCTTCAGATCACTGTGGAAAGCATATATGGTATGGAATGGTCCTTTGTGCATGTATTGCCATAGGGAAGTTAATATAAGCTTCTGAAGTGAAAATATCCACATTTTAAAAAACTTTCTTTTTTTTTAGTTCTGTGTGTCAAAAATGTTCATTCTGTGAGTAACAGTGGGAAAGTGACAAACATGAGTGAATTGTCACGATATGACTGAATTGGAGTAAATTTGCTGCTATCTCCGCCAGGTAGTGAGCATGAGCGCTGTAACTGTGGCAAGACGCACTTTCATGAAAACACGCTTCTTTGAGGTTTTAAGCTCAGAACGTGAATCTGTGCATGTTTCTGGCCTGGGAACTGCTTCAGATCACTGTGGAAAGCATATATGGTATCGAATGGTCCTTTGTGCATGTATTGCCATTGGGAAGTGAATATAAGCTTCTGAAGTGAATATATCCACTTTTTAAAAAACTTTCTTTTTTTTTAGTTCTCTGTCAAAAATGTTCATTCAGTGAGTAACAGTGGAAAAGTAACAGTCATGAGTGATATTGTCACGATATGACTGAATTGGAGTAAATTTGCTGCTATCTCCGCCAGGAAGCGAGCTAGAGCCCTGAAACTGTGGCTATACGCACTTTCATGAAAACACACTTCTTTGAGGTTTTAATCTCGGAACGTGAATCTGTGCATGCTTCTGGCCTGGGAACTGCTTCAGATCACTGTGGAATGCATATATGGTATCAATTGGTGCAATGTGCTTGTCTTGTCATAGGGAAGTGAATATAAGCTTCTGAAGTGAAAATATCCACTTTTTAAAAAACTTTTTTTTTTTTAGTTCTGTGTGTCAAAAATGTTCATTCTGTGAGTAACAGTGGAAAAAAAACAGGCATGAGTGAATTGTCACGATATGACTGATTTGGAGTAAATTTGATGCTATCTCCGCCAGGAAGCGAGCTAGAGCGCTGTAACTGTGGCTATACGCACTTTCATGAAAACACGCTTCTTTGAGGTTTTAAGCTCAGAACGTGAATCTGTGCATGTTTCTGGCCTGGGAACTGCTTCAGATCACTGTGGAAAGCATGAATGGTATCGAATGGTCCTTTGTGCATGTATTGCCATTGGGAAATGAATATAAGCTTCTGAAGTGAATATATCCACTTTTTAAAAAACTTTCTTTTTTTTTTAGTTCTGTGTGTCAATAATGTTCATTCTGTGAGTAACAGTGGAAAAGTAACAGTCATGAGTGAATTGTCACGATATGACTGAATTGGAGTAAATTTGCTGCTATCTCCGCCAGGAAGCGAGCTAGAGCGCTGAAACTGTGGCTATACGCACTGTCATGAAAACACGCTTCTTTGAGGTTTTAAGCTCGGAACGTGAATCTGTGCATGTTTCTGGCCTGGGAACTGCTTCAGATCACTGTGGAATGCATATATGGTATCAATTGGTGCAATGTGCTTGTCTTGTCATAGGGAAGTGAATATAAGCTTCTGAAGTGAAAATATCCACTTTTTAAAAAACTTTCTTTTTTTTTAGTTCTGTGTGTCAAAAATGTTCATTCTGTGAGTAACAGTGTGAAAGTGACAAACATGAGTGAATTGTCACGATATGACAGAATTCGAGTAAATTTGCTGCTATCTCCGCCAGGAAGCGAGCTAGAGCGCTGTAACTGTGGCTATACGCACTTTCATGAAAACACGCTTCTTTGAGGTTTTAAGCTCACAACGTGAATCTGTGCCTGTTTCTGGCCTGGGAACTGCTTCAGATCACTGTGGAAAGCATATATGGTATCGAATGGTCCTTTGTGCATGTATTGCCATAGGGAAGTTAATATAAGCTTCTGAAGTGAAAATATCCACATTTTAAAAAACTTTCTTTTTTTTTAGTTCTGTGTGTCAAAAATGTTCATTCTGTGAGTAACAGTGGGAAAGTGACAAACATGAGTGAATTGTCACGATATGACTGAATTGGAGTAAATTTGCTGCTATCTCCGCCAGGTAGTGAGCAAGAGCGCTGTAACTGTGGCAAGACGCACTTTCATGAAATCACGCTTCTTTGAGGTTTTAAGCTCAGAACGTGAATCTGTGCATGTTTCTGGCCTGGGAACTGCTTCAGATCACTGTGGAAAGCATATATGGTATCGAATGGTCCTTTGTGCATGTATTGCCATTGGGAAGTGAATATAAGCTTCTGAAGTGAATATATCCACTTTTTAAAAAACTTTCTTTTATTTTAGTTCTCTGTCAAAAATGTTCATTCTGTGAGTAACAGTGGAAAAGTAACAGTCATGAGTGATATTGTCACGATATGACTGAATTGGAGTAAATTTGCTGCTATCTCCGCCAGGAAGCGAGCTAGAGCCCTGAAACTGTGGCTATACGCACTTTCATGAAAACACACTTCTTTGAGGTTTTAATCTCGGAACGTGAATCTGTGCATGCTTCTGGCCTGGGAACTGCTTCAGATCACTGTGGAATGCATATATGGTATCAATTGGTGCAATGTGCTTGTCTTGTCATAGGGAAGTGAATATAAGCTTCTGAAGTGAAAATATCCACTTTTTAAAAAACTTTTTTTTTTTTAGTTCTGTGTGTCAAAAATGTTCATTCTGTGAGTAACAGTGGAAAAAAAACAGGCATGAGTGAATTGTCACGATATGACTGATTTGGAGTAAATTTGATGCTATCTCCGCCAGGAAGCGAGCGAGAGCGCTGTAACTGTGGCTATACGCACTTTCATGAAAACACGCTTCTTTGAGGTTTTAAGCTCAGAACGTGAATCTGTGCATGTTTCTGGCCTGGGAACTGCTTCAGATCACTGTGGAAAGCATGAATGGTATCGAATGGTCCTTTGTGCATGTATTGCCATTGGGAAATGAATATAAGCTTCTGAAGTGAATATATCCACTTTTTAAAAAACTTTCTTTTTTTTTTAGTTCTGTGTGTCAATAATGTTCATTCTGTGAGTAACAGTGGAAAAGTAACAGTCATGAGTGAATTGTCACGATATGACTGAAGTGGAGTAAATTTGCTGCTATCTCCGCCAGGAAGCGAGCTAGAGCGCTGAAACTGTGGCTATACGCACTTTCATGAAAACACGCTTCTTTGAGGTTTTAAGCTCGGAACGTGAATCTGTGCAAGTTTCTGGCCTGGGAACTGCTTCAGATCACTGTGGAATGCATATATGGTATCAATTGGTGCAATGTGCTTGTCTTGTCATCGGGAAGTGAATATAAGCTTCTGAAGTGAAAATATCCACTTTTTAAAAAACTTTCTTTTTTTTTAGTTCTGTGTGTCAAAAATGTTCATTCTGTGAGTAACAGTGTGAAAGTGACAAACATGAGTGAATTGTCACGATATGACAGAATTCGAGTAAATTTGCTGCTATCTCCGCCAGGAAGCAAGCTAGAGCGCTGTAACTGTGGCTATACGCACTTTCATGAAAACACGCTTCTTTGAGGTTTTAAGCTCAGAACGTGAATCTGTGCCTGTTTCTGGCCTGGGAACTGCTTCAGATCACTGTGGAAAGCATATATGGTATCGAATGGTCCTTTGTGCATGTATTGCCATAGGGAAGTTAATATAAGCTTCTGAAGTGAAAATATCCACATTTTAAAAAACTTTCTTTTTTTTTAGTTCTGTGTGTCAAAAATGTTCATTCTGTGAGTAACAGTGGGAAAGTGACAAACATGAGTGAATTGTCACGATATGACTGAATTGGAGTAAATTTGCTGCTATCTCCGCCAGGTAGTGAGCAAGAGCGCTGTAACTGTGGCAAGACGCACTTTCATGAAAACACGCTTCTTTGAGGTTTTAAGCTCAGAACGTGAATCTGTGCATGTTTCTGGCCTGGGAACTGCTTCAGATCACTGTGGAAAGCATATATGGTATCGAATGGTCCTTTGTGCTTGTCTTGTCATAGGGAAGTGAATATAAGCTTCTGAAGTGAATATATCCACTTTTTAAAAAACTTTCTTTTTTTTTTTAGTTCTGTGTGTCAATAATGTTCATTCTGTGAGTAACAGTGGAAAAGTAACAGTCATGAGTGAATTGTCACGATATGACTGAATTGGAGTAAATTTGCTGCTATCTCCGCCAGGAAGCGAGCTAGAGCGCTGAAACTGTGGCTATACGCACTTTCATGAAAACACGCTTCTTTGAGGTTTTAAGCTCGGAACGTGAATCTGTGCATGTTTCTGGCCTGGGAACTGCTTCAGATCACTGTGGAATGCATCTATAGTATCAATTGGTGGAATGTGCTTGTCTTGTCATAGGGAAGTGAATATCAGCTTCTGAAGTGAAAATATCCACTTTTTAAAAAACTTTCTTTTTTTTTAGTTCTGTGTGTCAAAAATGTTCATTCTGTGAGTAACAGTGTGAAAGTGACAAACATGAGTGAATTGTCACGATATGACTGAATTGGAGTAAATTTGCTGCTATCTCCGCCAGGAAGCGAGCTAGAGCGCTGTAACTGTGGCTATACGCACTTTCATGAAAACACGCTTCTTTGAGGTTTTAAGCTCAGAACGTAAATCTGTGCATGTTTCTGGCCTGGGAACTGCTTCAGATCACTGTGGAAAGCATATATGGTATCGAATGGTCCTTTGTGCATGTATTGCCATTGGGAAGTGAATATAAGCTTCTGAAGTGAATATATCCACTTTTTAAAAAACTTTCTTTTTTTTTTTAGTTCTGTGTGTCAATAATGTTCATTCTGTGAGTAACAGTGGAAAAGTAACAGTCATGAGTGAATTGTCACGATATGACTGAATTGGAGTAAATTTGCTGCTATCTCCGCCAGGAAGCGAGCTAGAGCGCTGAAACTGTGGCTATACGCACTTTCATGAAAACACGCTTCTTTGAGGTTTTAAGCTCGGAACGTGAATCTGTGCATGTTTCTGGCCTGGGAACTGCTTTAGATCACTGTGGAATGCATATATAGTATCAATTGGTGCAATGTGCTTGTCTTGTCATAGGGAAGTGAATATAAGCTTCTGAAGTGAAAATATCCACTTTTTAAAAAACTTTCTTTTTTTTTAGTTCTGTGTGTCAAAAATGTTCATTCTGTGAGTAACAGTGTGAAAGTGACAAACATGAGTGAATTGTCACGATATGACTGAATTGGAGTAAATTTGCTGCTATCTCCGCCAGGAAGCGAGGTAGAGCGCTGTAACTGTGGCTATACGCACTTTCATGAAAACACGCTTCTTTGAGGTTTTAAGCTCAGAACGTGAATCTGTGCATGTTTCTGGCCTGGGAACTGCTTCAGATCACTGTGGAAAGCATGAATGGTATCGAATGGTCCTTTGTGCATGTATTGCCATTGGGAAGTGAATATAAGCTTCTGAAGTGAATATATCCACTTTTTAAAAAACTTTCTTTTTTTTTAGTTCTGTGTGTCAATAATGTTCATTCTGTGAGTAACAGTGGAAAAGTAACAGCCATGAGTGAATTGTCACGATATGACTGAATTGGAGTAAAGTTGCTGCTATCTCCGCCAGGAAGCGAGCTAGAGCGCTGAAACTGTGGCTATACGCACTTTCATGAAAACGCGCTTCTTTGAGGTTTTAACCTCGGAACGTGAATCTGTGCACGTTTCTGGCCTGGGAACTGCTTCAGATCACTGTGGAATGCATATATAGTATCAATTGGTGCAATGTGCTTGTCTTGTCATAGGGAAGTGAATATAAGCTTCTGAAGTGAAAATATCCACTTTTTAAAAAACTTTCTTTTTTTTTTAGTTCTGTGTGTCAAAAATGTTCATTCTGTGAGTAACAGTGTGAAAGTGACAAACATGAGTGAATTGTCACGATATGACTGAATTGGAGTAAATTTTCTGCTATCTCCACCAGGAAGCGAGCTAGAGCGCTGTAACTGTGGCTATACGCACTTTCATGAAAACACGCTTCTTTGAGGTTTTAAGCTCAGAACGTGAATCTGTGCATGTTTCTGGCCTGGGAACTGCTTCAGATCACTGTGGAAAGCATATATGGTATCGAATGGTCCTTTGTGCATCTATTGCCATTGGGAAGTGAATATAAGCTTCTGAAGTGAATATATCCACTTTTTAAAAAACTTTCTTTTTTTTTTAGTTCTGTGTGTCAAAAATGTTCATTCTGTGAGTAACAGTGGAAAAGTAACAGTCATGAGTGAATTGTCACGATATGACTGAATTGGAGTAAATTTGCTGCTATCTCCGCCAGGAAGCGAGCTAGAGCGCTGAAACTGTGGCTATACGCACTTTCATGAAAACGCGCTTCTTTGAGGTTTTAACCTCGGAACGTGAATCTGTGCACGTTTCTGGCCTGGGAACTGCTTCAGATCACTGTGGAATGCACATATAGTATCAATTGGTACAATGTGCTTGTCTTGTCATAGGGAAGTGAATATAAGCTTCTGAAGTGAAAATATCCACTTTTTAAAAAACTTTCTTTTTTTTAGTTCTGTGTGTCAAAAATGTTCATTCTGTGAGTAACAGTGTGAAAGTGACAAACATGAGTGAATTGTCACGATATGACAGAATTGGAGTAAATTTGCTGCTATCTCCGCCAGGAAGCGAGCTAGAGCGCTGTAACTGTGGCTATACGCACTTTCATGAAAACACGCTTCTTTGAGGTTTTAAGCTCAGAACGTGAATCTGTGCATGTTTCTGGCCTGGGAACTGCTTCAGATCACTGTGGAAAGCATATATGATATCGAATGGTCCTTTGTGCATGTATTGCCATTGGGAAGTGAATATAAGCTTCTGAAGTGAATGTATCCACTTTTTAAAAAACTTTCTTTTTTTTTAGTTCTGTGTCAAAAATGTTCATTCTGTGAGTAACAGTGGAAAAAAAACAGGCATGAGTGAATTGTCACGATATGACTGATTTGGTGTAAATTTGATGCTATCTCCGCCAGGAAGCGAGCTAGAGCGCTGAAACTGTGGCTATACGCACTTTCATGAAAACACGCTTCTTTGAGGTTTTAAGCTCGGAACGTGAATCTGTGCATGTTTCTGGCCTGGGAACTGCTTCAGATCACTGTGGAATGCATATATAGTATCAATTGGTGCAATGTGCTTGTCTTGTCATAGGGAAGTGAATATAAGCTTCTGAAGTGAAAATATCCACTTTTTAAAAAACTTTCTTTTTTTTTTAGTTTTGTGTTTCAAAAATGTTCATTCTGTGAGTAACAGTGTGAAAGTGACAAACATGAGTGAATTGTCACGATATGACTGAATTTGAGTAAATTTGCTGCTATCTCCGCCAGGAAGCGAGCTAGAGCGCTGTAACTGTGGCTATACGCACTTTCATGAAAACACGCTTCTTTGAGGTTTTAAGCTCAGAACGTGAATCTGTGCATGTTTCTGGCCTGGGAACTGCTTCAGATCACTGTGGAATGCATATATGGTATCGAATGGTCCTTTGTGAATGTATTGCCATTGGGAAGTGAATATAAGCTTCTGAAGTGAATATATCCACTTTTTAAAAAACTTTCTTTTTTTTTAGTTCTGTGTGTCAATAATGTTCATTCTGTGAGTAACAGTGGAAAAGTAACAGCCATGAGTGAATTGTCACGATATGACTGAATTGGAGTAAAGTTGCTGCTATCTCCGCCAGGAAGCGAGCTAGAGCGCTGAAACTTTGGCTATACGCGCTTTCATGAAAACGCGCTTCTTTGAGGTTTTAAGCTCGGAACGTGAATCTGTGCACGTTTCTGGCCTGGGAACTGCTTCAGATCACTGTGGAATGCATATATAGTATCAATTGGTGCAATGTGCTTGTCTTGTCATAGGGAAGTGAATATAAGCTTCTGAAGTGAAAATATCCACATTTTAAAAAACTTTCTTTTTTTTTTAGTTCTGTGTGTCAAAAATGTTCATTCTGTGAGTAACAGTGGGAAAGTGACAAACATGAGTGAATTGTCACGATATGACTGAATTGGAGTAAATTTGCTGCTATCTCCGCCAGGAAGCGAGCTAGAGCGCTGTCAATGTGGCTATACGCACTTTCATGAAAACACGCTTCTTTGAGGTTTTAAGCTCAGAACATGAATCTGTGCATGTTTCTGGCCTGGGAACTGCTTCAGATCACTGTGGAAAGCATATATGGTATCGAATGGTCCTTTGTGCTTGCCTTGTCATAGGGAAGTGAATATAAGCTTCTGAAGTGAAAATATCCACTTTTTAAAAAACTTTCTTTTTTTTTAGCTCTGTGTGTCAAAAATGTTCATTCTGTGAGTAACAGTGGAAAAAAAACAGGCATGAGTGAATTGTCACGATATGACTGATTTGGAGTAAATTTGATGCTATCTCCGCCAGGAAGCGAGCTAGAGCGCTGAAACTGTGGCTATACGCACTTTCATGAAAACACACTTCTTTGAGGTTTTAAGCTCGGAACGTGAATCTGTGCATGTTTCTGGCCTGGGAACTGCTTCAGATCACTGTGGAATGCATATATAGTATCAATTGGTGCAATGTGCTTGTCTTGTCATAGGGAAGTGAATATAAGCTTCTGAAGTGAAAATATCCACTTTTTAAAAAACTTTCTTTTTTTTAGTTCTGTGTGTCAAAAATGTTCATTCTGTGAGTAACAGTGTGAAAGTGACAAACATGAGTGAATTGTCACGATATGACTGAATTGGAGTAAATTTGCTGCTATCTCCGCCAGGAAGCGAGCTAGAGCGCTGTAACTGTGGCTATACGCACTTTCATGAAAACACGCTTCTTTGAGGTTTTAAGCTCAGAACGTGAATCTGTGCATGTTTCTGGCCTGGGAACTGCTTCAGATCACTGTGGAAAGCATATATGATATCGAATGGTCCTTTGTGCATGTATTGCCATTGGGAAGTGAATATAAGCTTCTGAAGTGAATATATCCACTTTTTAAAAAACTTTCTTTTTTTTTAGTTCTGTGTCAAAAATGTTCATTCTGTGAGTAACAGTGGAAAAGTAACAGTCATGAGTGAATTGTCACGATATGACTGAATTGGAGTAAATTTGCTGCTGTCTCCGCCAGGAAGCGAGCTAGAGCGCTGTAAATGTGGTTATACGCACTTTCATGAAAACACGCTTCTTTGAGGTTTTAAGCTCAGAACATGAATCTGTGCATGTTTCTGGCCTGGGAACTGCTTCAGATCACTGTGGAAAGCATATATGGTATCGAATGGTCCTTTGTGCTTGCCTTGTCATAGGGAAGTGAATATAAGCTTCTGAAGTGAAAATATCCACTTTTTAAAAAACTTTCTTTTTTTTAGCTCTGTGTGTCAAAAATGTTCATTCTGTGAGTAACAGTGGAAAAAAAACAGGCGTGAGTGAATTGTCACGATATGACTGATTTGGAGTAAATTTGATGCTATCTCCGCCAGGAAGCGAGCTAGAGCGCTGAAACTGTGGCTATACGCACTTTCATGAAAACACACTTCTTTGAGGTTTTAAGCTCGGAACGTGAATCTGTGCATGTTTCTGGCCTGGGAACTGCTTCAGATCACTGTGGAATGCATATATAGTATCAATTGGTGCAATGTGCTTGTCTTGTCATAGGGAAGTGAATATAAGCTTCTGAAGTGAAAATATCCACTTTTTAAAAAACTTTCTTTTTTTTAGTTCTGTGTGTCAAAAATGTTCATTCTGTGAGTAACAGTGTGAAAGTGACAAACATGAGTGAATTGTCACGATATGACTGAATTGGAGTAAATTTGCTGCTATCTCCGCCAGGAAGCGAGCTAGAGCGCTGTAACTGTGGCTATACGCACTTTCATGAAAACACGCTTCTTTGAGGTTTTAAGCTCAGAACGTGAATCTGTGCATGTTTCTGGCCTGGGAACTGCTTCAGATCACTGTGGAAAGCATATATGATATCGAATGGTCCTTTGTGCATGTATTGCCATTGGGAAGTGAACATAAGCTTCTGAAGTGAATATATCCACTTTTTAAAAAACTTTCTTTTTTTTTAGTTCTGTGTCAAAAATGTTCATTCTGTGAGTAACAGTGGAAAAGTAACAGTCATGAGTGAATTGTCACGATATGACTGAATTGGAGTAAATTTGCTGCTATCTCCGCCAGGAAGCGAGCTAGAGCCCTGAAACTGTGGCTATACGCACTTTCATGAAAACACGCTTCTTTGAGGTTTTAAGCTCAGAACGTGAATCTGTGCATGTTTCTGGCCTGGGAACTGCTTCAGATCACTGTGGAAAGCATATATGGTATCGAATGGTCCTTTGTGCATGTATTGGCATTGGGAAGTGAGTATAAGCTTCTGAAGTGAATATATCCACTTTTTAAAAAACTTTCTTTTTTTTTTTTAGTTCTGTGTGTCTATAATGTTCATTCTGTGAGTAACAGTGGAAAAGTAACAGTCATGAGTGAATTGGAGTAAATTTGCTGCTATCTCCGCTAGGAAGCGAGCTAGAGCACTGAAACTGTGGCTATACGCACTTTCATGAAAACACGCTTCTTTGAGGTTTTAAGCTCGGAACGTGAATCTGTGCATGTTTCTGGCCTGGGAACTGCTTCAGATCACTGTGGAATGCATATATGGTATCAATTGGTGCAATGTGCTTGTCTTGTCATAGGGAAGTGAATATAAGCTTCTGAAGTGAAAATATCCACTTTTTAAAAAACTTTCTTTTTTTTTAGTTCTGTGTGTCAAAAATGTTCATTCTGTGAGTAACAGTGTGAAAGTGACAAACATGAGTGAATTGTCACGATATGACAGAATTGGAGTAAATTTGCTGCTATCTCCGCCAGGAAGCGAGCTAGAGCGCTGTAACTGTGGCTATACGCACTTTCATGAAAACACGCTTCTTTGAGGTTTTAAGCTCAGAACGTGAATCTGTGCCTGTTTCTGGCCTGGGAACTGCTTCAGATCACTGTGGAAAGCATATATGGTATCGAATGGTCCTTTGTGCATGTATTGCCATAGGGAAGTTAATATAAGCTTCTGAAGTGAAAATATCCACATTTTAAAAAACTTTCTTTTTTTTTAGTTCTGTGTGTCAAAAATGTTCATTCTGTGAGTAACAGTGGGAAAGTGACAAACATGAGTGAATTGTCACGATATGACTGAATTGGAGTAAATTTGCTGCTATCTCCGCCAGGTAGTGAGCAAGAGCGCTGTAACTGTGGCAAGACGCACTTTCATGAAAACACGCTTCTTTGAGGTTTTAAGCTCAGAACGTGAATCTGTGCATGTTTCTGGCCTGGGAACTGCTTCAGATCACTGTGGAAAGCATATATGGTATCGAATGGTCCTTTGTGCTTGTCTTGTCATAGGGAAGTGAATATAAGCTTCTGAAGTGAATATATCCACTTTTTAAAAAACTTTCTTTTTTTTTTTAGTTCTGTGTGTCAATAATGTTCATTCTGTGAGTAACAGTGGAAAAGTAACAGTCATGAGTGAATTGTCACGATATGACTGAATTGGAGTAAATTTGCTGCTATCTCCGCCAGGAAGCGAGCTAGAGCGCTGAAACTGTGGCTATACGCACTTTCATGAAAACACGCTTCTTTGAGGTTTTAAGCTCGGAACGTGAATCTGTGCATGTTTCTGGCCTGGGAACTGCTTCAGATCACTGTGGAATGCATCTATAGTATCAATTGGTGGAATGTGCTTGTCTTGTCATAGGGAAGTGAATATCAGCTTCTGAAGTGAAAATATCCACTTTTTAAAAAACTTTCTTTTTTTTTAGTTCTGTGTGTCAAAAATGTTCATTCTGTGAGTAACAGTGTGAAAGTGACAAACATGAGTGAATTGTCACGATATGACTGAATTGGAGTAAATTTGCTGCTATCTCCGCCAGGAAGCGAGCTAGAGCGCTGTAACTGTGGCTATACGCACTTTCATGAAAACACGCTTCTTTGAGGTTTTAAGCTCAGAACGTGAATCTGTGCATGTTTCTGGCCTGGGAACTGCTTCAGATCACTGTGGAAAGCATATATGGTATCGAATGGTCCTTTGTGCATGTATTGCCATTGGGAAGTGAATATAAGCTTCTGAAGTGAATATATCCACTTTTTAAAAAACTTTCTTTTTTTTTTTTAGTTCTGTGTGTCAATAATGTTCATTCTGTGAGTAACAGTGGAAAAGTAACAGTCATGAGTGAATTGTCACGATATGACTGAATTGGAGTAAATTTGCTGCTATCTCCGCCAGGAAGCGAGCTAGAGCGCTGAAACTGTGGCTATACGCACTTTCATGAAAACACGCTTCTTTGAGGTTTTAAGCTCGGAACGTGAATCTGTGCATGTTTCTGGCCTGGGAACTGCTTCAGATCACTGTGGAATGCATATATAGTATCAATTGGTGCAATGTGCTTGTCTTGTCATAGGGAAGTGAATATAAGCTTCTGAAGTGAAAATATCCACTTTTTAAAAAACTTTCTTTTTTTTTAGTTCTGTGTGTCAAAAATGTTCATTCTGTGAGTAACAGTGTGAAAGTGACTAACATGAGTGAATAGTCACGATATGACTGAATTGGAGTAAATTTGCTGCTATCTCCGCCAGGAAGCGAGGTAGAGCGCTGTAACTGTGGCTATACGCACTTTCATGAAAACACGCTTCTTTGAGGTTTTAAGCTCAGAACGTGAATCTGTGCATGTTTCTGGCCTGGGAACTGCTTCAGATCACTGTGGAAAGCATGAATGGTATCGAATGGTCCTTTGTGCATGTATTGCCATTGGGAAGTGAATATAAGCTTCTGAAGTGAATATATCCACTTTTTAAAAAACTTTCTTTTTTTTTAGTTCTGTGTGTCAATAATGTTCATTCTGTGAGTAACAGTGGAAAAGTAACAGCCATGAGTGAATTGTCACGATATGACTGAATTGGAGTAAAGTTGCTGCTATCTCCGCCAGGAAGCGAGCTAGAGCGCTGAAACTGTGGCTATACGCACTTTCATGAAAACGCGCTTCTTTGAGGTTTTAACCTCGGAACGTGAATCTGTGCACGTTTCTGGCCTGGGAACTGCTTCAGATCACTGTGGAATGCATATATAGTATCAATTGGTGCAATGTGCTTGTCTTGTCATAGGGAAGTGAATATAAGCTTCTGAAGTGAAAATATCCACTTTTTAAAAAACTTTCTTTTTTTTTTAGTTCTGTGTGTCAAAAATGTTCATTCTGTGAGTAACAGTGTGAAAGTGACAAACATGAGTGAATTGTCACGATATGACTGAATTGGAGTAAATTTTCTGCTATCTCCACCAGGAAGCGAGCTAGAGCGCTGTAACTGTGGCTATACGCACTTTCATGAAAACACGCTTCTTTGAGGTTTTAAGCTCAGAACGTGAATCTGTGCATGTTTCTGGCCTGGGAACTGCTTCAGATCACTGTGGAAAGCATATATGGTATCGAATGGTCCTTTGTGCATCTATTGCCATTGGGAAGTGAATATAAGCTTCTGAAGTGAATATATCCACTTTTTAAAAAACTTTCTTTTTTTTTTAGTTCTGTGTGTCAAAAATGTTCATTCTGTGAGTAACAGTGGAAAAGTAACAGTCATGAGTGAATTGTCACGATATGACTGAATTGGAGTAAATTTGCTGCTATCTCCGCCAGGAAGCGAGCTAGAGCGCTGAAACTGTGGCTATACGCACTTTCATGAAAACGCGCTTCTTTGAGGTTTTAACCTCGGAACGTGAATCTGTGCACGTTTCTGGCCTGGGAACTGCTTCAGATCACTGTGGAATGCACATATAGTATCAATTGGTACAATGTGCTTGTCTTGTCATAGGGAAGTGAATATAAGCTTCTGAAGTGAAAATATCCACTTTTTAAAAAACTTTCTTTTTTTTAGTTCTGTGTGTCAAAAATGTTCATTCTGTGAGTAACAGTGTGAAAGTGACAAACATGAGTGAATTGTCACGATATGACAGAATTGGAGTAAATTTGCTGCTATCTCCGCCAGGAAGCGAGCTAGAGCGCTGTAACTGTGGCTATACGCACTTTCATGAAAACACGCTTCTTTGAGGTTTTAAGCTCAGAACGTGAATCTGTGCATGTTTCTGGCCTGGGAACTGCTTCAGATCACTGTGGAAAGCATATATGATATCGAATGGTCCTTTGTGCATGTATTGCCATTGGGAAGTGAATATAAGCTTCTGAAGTGAATGTATCCACTTTTTAAAAAACTTTCTTTTTTTTTAGTTCTGTGTCAAAAATGTTCATTCTGTGAGTAACAGTGGAAAAAAAACAGGCATGAGTGAATTGTCACGATATGACTGATTTGGTGTAAATTTGATGCTATCTCCGCCAGGAAGCGAGCTAGAGCGCTGAAACTGTGGCTATACGCACTTTCATGAAAACACGCTTCTTTGAGGTTTTAAGCTCGGAACGTGAATCTGTGCATGTTTCTGGCCTGGGAACTGCTTCAGATCACTGTGGAATGCATATATAGTATCAATTGGTGCAATGTGCTTGTCTTGTCATAGGGAAGTGAATATAAGCTTCTGAAGTGAAAATATCCACTTTTTAAAAAACTTTCTTTTTTTTTTAGTTTTGTGTTTCAAAAATGTTCATTCTGTGAGTAACAGTGTGAAAGTGACAAACATGAGTGAATTGTCACGATATGACTGAATTTGAGTAAATTTGCTGCTATCTCCGCCAGGAAGCGAGCTAGAGCGCTGTAACTGTGGCTATACGCACTTTCATGAAAACACGCTTCTTTGAGGTTTTAAGCTCAGAACGTGAATCTGTGCATGTTTCTGGCCTGGGAACTGCTTCAGATCACTGTGGAATGCATATATGGTATCGAATGGTCCTTTGTGAATGTATTGCCATTGGGAAGTGAATATAAGCTTCTGAAGTGAATATATCCACTTTTTAAAAAACTTTCTTTTTTTTTAGTTCTGTGTGTCAATAATGTTCATTCTGTGAGTAACAGTGGAAAAGTAACAGCCATGAGTGAATTGTCACGATATGACTGAATTGGAGTAAAGTTGCTGCTATCTCCGCCAGGAAGCGAGCTAGAGCGCTGAAACTTTGGCTATACGCGCTTTCATGAAAACGCGCTTCTTTGAGGTTTTAAGCTCGGAACGTGAATCTGTGCACGTTTCTGGCCTGGGAACTGCTTCAGATCACTGTGGAATGCATATATAGTATCAATTGGTGCAATGTGCTTGTCTTGTCATAGGGAAGTGAATATAAGCTTCTGAAGTGAAAATATCCACATTTTAAAAAACTTTCTTTTTTTTTTAGTTCTGTGTGTCAAAAATGTTCATTCTGTGAGTAACAATGGGAAAGTGACAAACATGAGTGAATTGTCACGATATGACTGAATTGGAGTAAATTTGCTGCTATCTCCGCCAGGAAGCGAGCTAGAGCGCTGTCAATGTGGCTATACGCACTTTCATGAAAACACGCTTCTTTGAGGTTTTAAGCTCAGAACATGAATCTGTGCATGTTTCTGGCCTGGGAACTGCTTCAGATCACTGTGGAAAGCATATATGGTATCGAATCGTCCTTTGTGCTTGCCTTGTCATAGGGAAGTGAATATAAGCTTCTGAAGTGAAAATATCCACTTTTTAAAAAACTTTCTTTTTTTTTAGCTCTGTGTGTCAAAAATGTTCATTCTGTGAGTAACAGTGGAAAAAAAACAGGCATGAGTGAATTGTCACGATATGACTGATTTGGAGTAAATTTGATGCTATCTCCGCCAGGAAGCGAGCTAGAGCGCTGAAACTGTGGCTATACGCACTTTCATGAAAACACACTTCTTTGAGGTTTTAAGCTCGGAACGTGAATCTGTGCATGTTTCTGGCCTGGGAACTGCTTCAGATCACTGTGGAATGCATATATAGTATCAATTGGTGCAATGTGCTTGTCTTGTCATAGGGAAGTGAATATAAGCTTCTGAAGTGAAAATATCCACTTTTTAAAAAACTTTCTTTTTTTTAGTTCTGTGTGTCAAAAATGTTCATTCTGTGAGTAACAGTGTGAAAGTGACAAACATGAGTGAATTGTCACGATATGACTGAATTGGAGTAAATTTGCTGCTATCTCCGCCAGGAAGCGAGCTAGAGCGCTGTAACTGTGGCTATACGCACTTTCATGAAAACACGCTTCTTTGAGGTTTTAAGCTCAGAACGTGAATCTGTGCATGTTTCTGGCCTGGGAACTGCTTCAGATCACTGTGGAAAGCATATATGATATCGAATGGTCCTTTGTGCATGTATTGCCATTGGGAAGTGAATATAAGCTTCTGAAGTGAATATATCCACTTTTTAAAAAACTTTCTTTTTTTTTAGTTCTGTGTCAAAAATGTTCATTCTGTGAGTAACAGTGGAAAAGTAACAGTCATGAGTGAATTGTCACGATATGACTGAATTGGAGTAAATTTGCTGCTGTCTCCGCCAGGAAGCGAGCTAGAGCGCTGTAAATGTGGTTATACGCACTTTCATGAAAACACGCTTCTTTGAGGTTTTAAGCTCAGAACATGAATCTGTGCATGTTTCTGGCCTGGGAACTGCTTCAGATCACTGTGGAAAGCATATATGGTATCGAATGGTCCTTTGTGCTTGCCTTGTCATAGGGAAGTGAATATAAGCTTCTGAAGTGAAAATATCCACTTTTTAAAAAACTTTCTTTTTTTTAGCTCTGTGTGTCAAAAATGTTCATTCTGTGAGTAACAGTGGAAAAAAAACAGGCGTGAGTGAATTGTCACGATATGACTGATTTGGAGTAAATTTGATGCTATCTCCGCCAGGAAGCGAGCTAGAGCGCTGAAACTGTGGCTATACGCACTTTCATGAAAACACACTTCTTTGAGGTTTTAAGCTCGGAACGTGAATCTGTGCATGTTTCTGGCCTGGGAACTGCTTCAGATCACTGTGGAATGCATATATAGTATCAATTGGTGCAATGTGCTTGTCTTGTCATAGGGAAGTGAATATAAGCTTCTGAAGTGAAAATATCCACTTTTTAAAAAACTTTCTTTTTTTTAGTTCTGTGTGTCAAAAATGTTCATTCTGTGAGTAACAGTGTGAAAGTGACAAACATGAGTGAATTGTCACGATATGACTGAATTGGAGTAAATTTGCTGCTATCTCCGCCAGGAAGCGAGCTAGAGCGCTGTAACTGTGGCTATACGCACTTTCATGAAAACACGCTTCTTTGAGGTTTTAAGCTCAGAACGTGAATCTGTGCATGTTTCTGGCCTGGGAACTGCTTCAGATCACTGTGGAAAGCATATATGATATCGAATGGTCCTTTGTGCATGTATTGCCATTGGGAAGTGAACATAAGCTTCTGAAGTGAATATATCCACTTTTTAAAAAACTTTCTTTTTTTTTAGTTCTGTGTCAAAAATGTTCATTCTGTGAGTAACAGTGGAAAAGTAACAGTCATGAGTGAATTGTCACGATATGACTGAATTGGAGTAAATTTGCTGCTATCTCCGCCAGGAAGCGAGCTAGAGCCCTGAAACTGTGGCTATACGCACTTTCATGAAAACACGCTTCTTTGAGGTTTTAAGCTCAGAACGTGAATCTGTGCATGTTTCTGGCCTGGGAACTGCTTCAGATCACTGTGGAAAGCATATATGGTATCGAATGGTCCTTTGTGCATGTATTGGCATTGGGAAGTGAGTATAAGCTTCTGAAGTGAATATATCCACTTTTTAAAAAACTTTCTTTTTTTTTTTTAGTTCTGTGTGTCTATAATGTTCATTCTGTGAGTAACAGTGGAAAAGTAACAGTCATGAGTGAATTGGAGTAAATTTGCTGCTATCTCCGCTAGGAAGCGAGCTAGAGCACTGAAACTGTGGCTATACGCACTTTCATGAAAACACGCTTCTTTGAGGTTTTAAGCTCGGAACGTGAATCTGTGCATGTTTCTGGCCTGGGAACTGCTTCAGATCACTGTGGAATGCATATATGGTATCAATTGGTGCAATGTGCTTGTCTTGTCATAGGGAAGTGAATATAAGCTTCTGAAGTGAAAATATCCACTTTTTAAAAAACTTTCTTTTTTTTTAGTTCTGTGTGTCAAAAATGTTCATTCTGTGAGTAACAGTGTGAAAGTGACAAACATGAGTGAATTGTCACGATATGACAGAATTGGAGTAAATTTGCTGCTATCTCCGCCAGGAAGCGAGCTAGAGCGCTGTAACTGTGGCTATACGCACTTTCATGAAAACACGCTTCTTTGAGGTTTTAAGCTCAGAACGTGAATCTGTGCATGTTTCCGGCCTGGGAACTGCTTAAGATCACTGTGGAAAGCATATATGGTATCGAATGGTCCTTTGTGCATGTATTGCGATTGGGAAGTGAATATAAGCTTCTGAAGTGAAAATATCCACATTTTAAAAAACTTTCTTTTTTTTTAGTTCTGTGTGTCAAAAATGTTCATTCTGTGAGTAACAGTGGGAAAGTGACAAACATGAGTGAATTGTCACGATATGACTGAATTGGAGTAAATTTGCTGCTATCTCCGCCAGGAAGCGAGCTAGAGCGCTGTAACTGTGGCTATACGCACTTTCATGAAAACACGCTTCTTTGAGGTTTTAAGCTCAGAACGTGAATCTGTGCATGCTTCTGGCCTGGGAACTGCTTCAGATCACTGTGGAATGCATATATGGTATCAATTGGTGCAATGTGCTTGTCTTGTCATAGGGAAGTGAATATAAGCTTCTGAAGTGAAAATATCCACTTTTTAAAAATTATATGACTGAATTGGAGTGAATTTGCTGCTATCTCCGCCAGGAAGCGAGCTAGAGCGCTGAAACTGAGGCTATACGCACTTTCATGAAAACACGCTTCTTTGAGGTTTTAAGCTCAGAACGTGAATCTGTGCATGTTTCTGGCCTGGGAATAACTTCAGATCACTGTGCTATGCATATATGGTATCGATTGGTGCAATGTGCATGTCTTGCCATTGGGAAGTGAATATAAGCTTCTGAATTTAAAATATTCACTTTTTAAAAAACTTTCTTTTTTTTTAGTTCTGTGTGTCAAAAATGTTCATTCTGTGAGTAATAGTGGGAAAGTGAGAAAAATGAGTGAATTCTCCCTATATGACTGAATTGGAGTGAATATGCTGCTATCTCTGTGTAAGAAAAAAAAGAACGAAAGAAGGGACAATCCAATCTTTGAATGAAAAATGGTGTTTATTTCCAGTAAAAACGGCAGTGAACAGAAATACGGGTAACGTACTCTGGGTTCAGCGGAGTCAAAGTGAACCCCGAGCCTCCCCAACGTACATTTCTTATACATGAAAAAACCTTTGAAGTTGGCCAGGCATGTTAAGTGTATTCATTACTTAAACAATGCTGATCACAGTCTCTTGGGGTGAAACTGGTCTTCAATGTATAATGGTGAGGCGTATCATGATTAAGTTTAATGGTCAGAAGACAATTGTTTCCTCAGCTGGATAGCCGTGTGGGTGCTAATTGTGTTTGGATGGTCTCTGATTGACTTAGAATGGCTCTCAGTATGTCTCCTCCGACAGTTGATGGCCTTCGTTGGCTTTTCCTGTTTTCAGGTGTTACCATGAGGCCAGGGTGTGGGCCTTCTCTTTGTTATATTGACAAGATTACCATTTCAGAGCACGTGGCAGTTCCATGCTTGTTGATTGTCGGGGCTAACTAAATTATGAGTCTCCCGCTCTCCAGCAGAATGATTCACAATTCCTTACAGTCCCCCCTTTTGATGCTATTAAGCCACAAATAGCATCACACAAACTGCCTCAATCACGCCACAGAGGTGTCCAGTAGGGTAATGTCCTGCCTTAGGTTGCCCCCGTCTATGGCCATCAGGGAGACTTACCCGTCGTGGGACTCATTACCATCAATCACACTGGATCTCTCTCCCTTCAATGGCATCTCGTCATTAGGGATGAAGGAGTATCAACTGAGAACCACTATAGCCAACAGGACCGTTCCAGAGTTATGCTGGAAGAGTTTGCAATCTTTCATCTCAATACAACATTCAGGATAACATGAAACTTTGGAAAATAATTGTCTTAGCATCACAACACAGAATCCATACAGGACAAATTTTCACAATCTTATCATGCATCCGTGTGTGTGTGTGTGTGTGTGTGTGTGTGTGTGTGTGTACATGAAATGTGACCAAATGATTGTCTCTCAGTCTTTTCTTGAAATTCTTCTCTCTCAGCCTCTCAAACTTGTGCAGCCTGTCCAGAGGGCTCCGCTCAGACAAGGGTCTTGCCAGTCCGCTCACATTTCTGTGCAGTCCACATCTTTGTTGGTCTGAGGTTGTTTTTTTTTTAATGTCCATATCATTTGGCTGTCTGTAAATCTGCCATGCGGTTGATCATTCTGGCTTCCCTCATGGTCCTGTGCTCGCTCTGCGGGGGCCTTGTCCCCATCTTTCACCTCTTCATCTCTTTTGTCTCTCAGGTGGACTCTGGCCCCACGGTTCCTGTGCCATTTGGTTGGTGATATACTTTCTGAAATGATAACTCAAGAAAAAAAAAATGTTGCCCCCTTTTTTCCCCACACACATCTACACATATGCATCATACATAAACAAAAACAAAACTGACACACTCTCTCACACACTCCAATCTTTTTGACAGTGTTAGTCTTAAATTTTTAACGGCTTGTGTCTGAGCTAAAATCTGTTTCCTCTAGCAGTGATGGCCTCGCGTGAATGGCCTCCTCGTTTAGTCTTTTGTCATGAGACAGAGCCAATTGCGTCTCTAAGCTGTGAACTTTTTTCAGCAGGTCTTGATAGCTTTTCACTCTTAATGGTGAAGAGTAACACCTTCTGGCTTTGTGTCCCCTTTTACCACATGAAAAACAAACAAGTACCTGGTCTCTTGTTCTCCTCCCTCTGCAGTTCCCTGCGATGTGTCCCTCTTTTCCACATGCATAACAAACCATGTTTCTGAAGTCTGGAGCTCTGTGATTCCCCTCTGAAGAATGAGAGGATTCCGTCCCTCTTTGTCTTCTGGTCCTGTAGGAAAGTCTTCTTCCTATTGCCGCAACTGGATGCGATTTTCTCGACAGAGACTGATTATTATAAAACTGGGTCATTTTTGCCACAATGTCTGAATACGGTGTGTTTGAATCGACAAGCAGTGCAAGGGCATGCTGAGTATGTGCGTCACTCTGAGAAAGGAGCGCGGATTTGAACATAGGATCTTGCTGAGTCAAGTTCGCAACGCCACTGTAGGAACTAAATACCTCCCATAACCTGGCCGCATAAGCTGCTGGATGCTCCCCTGGCGACATCACGACTTCTCGTATTTTGTCCCAGTCAACCGAACGTGTTCCTAACACCCCCAACAGAGCAGATTTTCTCTCCTCTTTCCTTGCATCCCTGTCATGAATACTCTGAGGGAGAGCACAAGCCAACGCATGGGGCAAACAAGCAGCCAAAATGATGCACGCATCGGCATCGGTCAAACGGTGCAGGTCAACCATCCTTTCTAAATTGGATAAAAATTCCACAGGGTCTTGCATGCCAGGCTCAAATTTCCCGATATTATGAACCAGCGACTCGATTTCATCAGGTGATAATGGTTTTACTGTTGTAGTTGTCGTTATACGGTCTCCCCCCTCTCCAGGTACAATCGTCATCGTTTCATGCACTGGTGCCAGCGGGAATTTCAGAGTACAGTTATAACTGTCATCACTGTCATTATTCATGTCCTGCCTTTTAGGTTTACTCCAGAAATCATCGTCCTTACAGTTTCTCTGGTCTGTTTGATGTCCTGTCCTTTGATTGCACTTCTCAAATAAGTAATCATATGCAGTTTTAAAATTCCTCACTTCTCTGTGCGCATTATCCAAATCGCGCTGTAACTCTGAATTAAATTTCCTTAATTCGGCAACCTCCTTACGCAAATCCAATTGAATTTCAGCATTCAAGTTGGCGTTAACGTGATGACTTTCAATATCAGCCTGTTTATTCTCGATCTCTTTCTTTAAATTGCCATTCTCCGTTTCAAGCGCATCTAATCTCTTTTTACAGATTTTATATGACGCTAGAACACCCGTCATAGCTACTGAAACTTTTCCCTTTTCATTTAATTTGCCCATCTTTGGGTGACTGTCAAACTGGCACAAAGCCCATGCATACGGCTCCACCTGACTTTCAATGCCCTCCAAGATTTTCGATTTACCATGTTTGGCAATGTAACGCACAACAAAGTTTTCCATAACTATAATTGGCAACGTTCCTACGACCAAACAAACTGTTCAAGTTAGTGACCTTGAGGGAAAACAAATAAAACACAGTTTCTGTTCCAGTGCTTCGGACACAGACAACTTCACTATTCCAGTTACTTTAGGAATAAAAAAACTCAACACAGTTTCTGTCCCAGTGCGTCGGGCACAGCGACCAACTGTTCCAGATCCCAATGACAATTCTCTACCACAGTACTTCGGGTCGACTCAGTTACTTTAGAATCGTTTTCGAATTGTAAGGAACCACAACAGGCACCCAGTTTCAGTTACGTTAGAAACAAAGAGAAACTACTCTACTGCCACAATACTTCGGGCATCCGTAATTCAACCGACCAGTTAAGGCCAACAACAATGCCACACTCCGTCGGGCACGAACCAGTTAAACCTCACACTGCCACAGTACTTCGGGCGCAAACCACACTACTTCGGGTTAACTTTATAGTGTAGGTTTAAACTTCAGAGCCGCGGTTCTTCGGGCTCACCGATTTCTAGTTACGCACGAAACCTAATTCAAGTCACAAATCTGCGTACGTACAGTCGCACTGAATCAGTCACTGTACAGCTTTACTGAATTGACAGGAATTAAGCTCCGACTCCTACTGCAAACTTTTACTGAAAGATAAAAAATTATCCCGATCCTTAAACTCCTTTCTAGGTTTTTAAAGCGGGGGTGTCCGTAAAACAAAAGCAACAGCAAAATGAAGAAACCGCGTTTCTTACCTTATTCCCCGGTTTTTTTTTGTTTTTTTTTTCGGAATCCCGCGTTGGGTGGCTCGCCAGTGTAAGAAAAAAAAGAACGAAAGAAGGGACAATCCAATCTTTGAATGAAAAATGGTGTTTATTTCCAGTAAAAACGGCAGTGAACAGAAATACGGGTAACGTACTCTGGGTTCAGCGGAGTCAAAGTGAACCCCGAGCCTCCCCAACGTACATTTCTTATACATGAAAAAACCTTTGAAGTTGGCCAGGCATGTTAAGTGTATTCATTACTTAAACAATGCTGATCACAGTCTCTTGGGGTGAAACTGGTCTTCAATGTATAATGGTGAGGCGTATCATGATTAAGTTTAATGGTCAGAAGACAATTGTTTCCTCAGCTGGATAGCCGTGTGGGTGCTAATTGTGTTTGGATGGTCTCTGATTGACTTAGAATGGCTCTCAGTATGTCTCCTCCGACAGTTGATGGCCTTCGTTGGCTTTTCCTGTTTTCAGGTGTTACCATGAGGCCAGGGTGTGGGCCTTCTCTTTGTTATATTGACAAGATTACCATTTCAGAGCACGTGGCAGTTCCATGCTTGTTGATTGTCGGGGCTAACTAAATTATGAGTCTCCCGCTCTCCAGCAGAATGATTCACAATTCCTTACATCTGTAAGGAAGCGAGTTAGAGCGCTGAAACTGTGGCGATACGTTTAAGCTCGGAACCTGAATCTGTGCATGCTTCTGGCCTGGGAACTGCTTCAGATCACTGTGGAATGCATATATGGTATCAATTGGTGCAATGTGTTTGTCTTGTCATAGGGAAGTTAATATAAGCTTCTGAAGTGAAAATATCCACTTTTTAAAAAACTTTCTTTTTTTTAGTTCTGTGTGTCAAAAATGTTCATTCTGTGAGTAACAGTGGGAAAGTGACAAACATGAGTGAATTGTCACGATATGACTGAATTGGAGTAAATTTGCTGCTATCTCCGCCAGGAAGCGAGCTAGAGCGCTGTAAATGTGGCCATACGCACTTTCATGAAAACACGCTTCTTTGAGGTTTTAAGCTCAGAACATGAATCTGTGCATGTTTCTGGCCTGGGAACTGCTTCAGATCACTGTGGAAAGCATATATGGTATCGAATGGTCCTTTGTGCTTGCCTTGTCATAGGGAAGTGAATATAAGCTTCTGAAGTGAAAATATCCACTTTTTAAAAAACTTTCTTTTTTTTTAGCTCTGTGTGTCAAAAATGTTCATTCTGTGAGTAACAGTGGAAAAAAAACAGGCATGAGTGAATTGTCACGATATGACTGATTTGGAGTAAATTTGATGCTATCTCCGCCAGGAAGCGAGCTAGAGCGCTGTAACTGTGGCTATACGCACTTTCATGAAAACACACTTCTTTGAGGTTTTAAGCTCGGAACGTGAATCTGTGCATGTTTCTGGCCTGGGAACTGCTTCAGATCACTGTGGAATGCATATATAGTATCAATTGGTGCAATGTGCTTGTCTTGTCATAGGGAAGTGAATATAAGCTTCTGAAGTGAAAATATCCACTTTTTAAAAAACTTTCTTTTTTTTAGTTCTGTGTGTCAAAAATGTTCATTCTGTGAGTAACAGTGTGAAAGTGACAAACATGAGTGAATTGTCACGATATGACTGAATTGGAGTAAATTTGCTGCTATCTCCGCCAGGAAGCGAGCTCGAGCGCTGTAACTGTGGCTATACGCACTTTCATGAAAACACGCTTCTTTGAGGTTTTAAGCTCAGAACGTGAATCTGTGCATGTTTCTGGCCTGGGAACTGCTTCAGATCACTGTGGAAAGCATATATGATATCGAATGGTCCTTTGTGCATGTATTGCCATTGGGAAGTGAATATAAGCTTCTGAAGTGAATATATCCACTTTTTAAAAAACTTTCTTTTTTTTTAGTTCTGTGTCAAAAATGTTCATTCTGTGAGTAACAGTGGAAAAGTAACAGTCATGAGTGAATTGTCACGATATGACTGAATTGGAGTAAATTTGCTGCTATCTCCGCCAGGAAGCGAGCTAGAGCCCTGAAACTGTGGCTATACGCACTTTCATGAAAACACGCTTCTTTGAGGTTTTAAGCTCAGAACGTGAATCTGAGCATGTTTCTGGCCTGGGAACTGCTTCAGATCACTGTGGAAAGCATATATGGTATCGAATGGTCCTTTGTGCATGTATTGGCATTGGGAAGTGAATATAAGCTTCTGAAGTGAATATATCCACTTTTTAAAAAACTTTCTTTTTTTTTTTAGTTCTGTGTGTCTATAATGTTCATTCTGTGAGTAACAGTGGAAAAGTAACAGTCATGAGTGAATTGGAGTAAATTTGCTGCTATCTCCGCTAGGAAGCGAGCTAGAGCACTGAAACTGTGGCTATACGCACTTTCATGAAAACACGCTTCTTTGAGGTTTTAAGCTCGGAACGTGAATCTGTGCATGTTTCTGGCCTGGGAACTGCTTCAGATCACTGTGGAATGCATATATGGTATCAATTGGTGCAATGTGCTTGTCTTGTCATAGGGAAGTGAATATAAGCTTCTGAAGTGAAAATATCCACTTTTTAAAAAACTTTCTTTTTTTTTAGTTCTGTGTGTCAAAAATGTTCATTCTGTGAGTAACAGTGTGAAAGTGACAAACATGAGTGAATTGTCACGATATGACAGAATTGGAGTAAATTTGCTGCTATCTCCGCCAGGAAGCGAGCTAGAGCGCTGTAACTGTGGCTATACGCACTTTCATGAAAACACGCTTCTTTGAGGTTTTAAGCTCAGAACGTGAATCTGTGCATGTTTCCGGCCTGGGAACTGCTTAAGATCACTGTGGAAAGCATATATGGTATCGAATGGTCCTTTGTGCATGTATTGCGATTGGGAAGTGAATATAAGCTTCTGAAGTGAAAATATCCACATTTTAAAAAACTTTCTTTTTTTTTAGTTCTGTGTGTCAAAAATGTTCATTCTGTGAGTAACAGTGGGAAAGTGACAAACATGAGTGAATTGTCACGATATGACTGAATTGGAGTAAATTTGCTGCTATCTCCGCCAGGAAGCGAGCTAGAGCGCTGTAACTGTGGCTATACGCACTTTCATGAAAACACACTTCTTTGAGGTTTTAAGCTCGGAACGTGAATCTGTGCATGTTTCTGGCCTGGGAACTGCTTCAGATCACTGTGGAATGCATATATAGTATCAATTGGTGCAATGTGCTTGTCTTGTCATAGGGAAGTGAATATAAGCTTCTGAAGTGAAAATATCCACTTTTTAAAAAACTTTCTTTTTTTTTAGCTCTGTGTGTCAAAAATGTTCATTCTGTGAGTAACAGTGGAAAAAAAACAGGCATGAGTGAATTGTCACGATATGACTGATTTGGAGTAAATTTGATGCTATCTCCGCCAGGAAGCGAGCTAGAGCGCTGAAACTGTGGCTATACGCACTTTCATGAAAACACACTTCTTTGAGGTTTTAAGCTCGGAACGTGAATCTGTGCATGTTTCTGGCCTGGGAACTGCTTCAGATCACTGTGGAATGCATATATAGTATCAATTGGTGCAATGTGCTTGTCTTGTCATAGGGAAGTGAATATAAGCTTCTGAAGTGAAAATATCCACTTTTTAAAAAACTTTCTTTTTTTTAGTTCTGTGTGTCAAAAATGTTCATTCTGTGAGTAACAGTGTGAAAGTGACAAACATGAGTGAATTGTCACGATATGACTGAATTGGAGTAAATTTGCTGCTATCTCCGCCAGGAAGCGAGCTAGAGCGCTGTAACTGTGGCTATACGCACTTTCATGAAAACACGCTTCTTTGAGGTTTTAAGCTCAGAACATGAATCTGTGCATGTTTCTGGCCTGGGAACTGCTTCAGATCACTGTGGAAAGCATATATGATATCGAATGGTCCTTTGTGCATGTATTGCCATTGGGAAGTGAATATAAGCTTCTGAAGTGAATATATCCCCTTTTTAAAAAACTTTCTTTTTTTTTAGTTCTGTGTCAAAAATGTTCATTCTGTGAGTAACAGTGGAAAAGTAACAGTCATGAGTGAATTGTCACGATATGACTGAATTGGAGTAAATTTGCTGCTATCTCCGCCAGGAAGCGAGCTAGAGCCCTGAAACTGTGGCTATACGCACTTTCATGAAAACACGCTTCTTTGAGGTTTTAAGCTCAGAACGTGAATCTGTGCATGTTTCTGGCCTGGGAACTGCTTCAGATCACTGTGGAAAGCATATATGGTATCGAATGGTCCTTTGTGCATGTATTGGCATTGGGAAGTGAATATAAGCTTCTGAAGTGAATATATCCACTTTTTAAAAAACTTTCTTTTTTTTTTTTAGTTCTGTGTGTCTATAATGTTCATTCTGTGAGTAACAGTGGAAAAGTAACAGTCATGAGTGAATTGGAGTAAATTTGCTGCTATCTCCGCTAGGAAGCGAGCTAGAGCACTGAAACTGTGGCTATACGCACTTTCATGAAAACACGCTTCTTTGAGGTTTTAAGCTCGGAACGTGAATCTGTGCATGTTTCTGGCCTGGGAACTGCTTCAGATCACTGTGGAATGCATATATGGTATCAATTGGTGCAATGTGCTTGTCTTGTCATAGGGAAGTGAATATAAGCTTCTGAAGTGAAAATATCCACTTTTTAAAAAACTTTCTTTTTTTTTAGTTCTGTGCGTCAAAAATGTTCATTCTGTGAGTAACAGTGTGAAAGTGACAAACATGAGTGAATTGTCACGATATGACAGAATTGGAGTAAATTTGCTGCTATCTCCGCCAGGAAGCGAGCTAGAGCGCTGTAACTGTGGCTATACGCACTTTCATGAAAACACGCTTCTTTGAGGTTTTAAGCTCAGAACGTGAATCTGTGCATGTTTCCGGCCTGGGAACTGCTTAAGATCACTGTGGAAAGCATATATGGTATCGAATGGTCCTTTGTGCATGTATTGCGATTGGGAAGTGAATATAAGCTTCTGAAGTGAAAATATCCACATTTTAAAAAACTTTCTTTTTTTTTAGTTCTGTGTGTCAAAAATGTTCATTCTGTGAGTAACAGTGGGAAAGTGACAAACATGAGTGAATTGTCACGATATGACTGAATTGGAGTAAATTTGCTGCTATCTCCGCCAGGAAGCGAGCTAGAGCGCTGTAACTGTGGCTATACGCACTTTCATGAAAACACGCTTCTTTGAGGTTTTAAGCTCAGAACGTGAATCTGTGCATGCTTCTGGCCTGGGAACTGCTTCAGATCACTGTGGAATGCATATATGGTATCAATTGGTGCAATGTGCTTGTCTTGTCATAGGGAAGTGAATATAAGCTTCTGAAGTGAAAATATCCACTTTTTAAAAATTATATGACTGAATTGGAGTGAATTTGCTGCTATCTCCGCCAGGAAGCGAGCTAGAGCGCTGAAACTGAGGCTATACGCACTTTCATGAAAACACGCTTCTTTGAGGTTTTAAGCTCAGAACGTGAATCTGTGCATGTTTCTGGCCTGGGAATAACTTCAGATCACTGTGCTATGCATATATGGTATCGATTGGTGCAATGTGCATGTCTTGCCATTGGGAAGTGAATATAAGCTTCTGAATTTAAAATATTCACTTTTTAAAAAACTTTCTTTTTTTTTAGTTCTGTGTGTCAAAAATGTTCATTCTGTGAGTAATAGTGGGAAAGTGAGAAAAATGAGTGAATTCTCCCTATATGACTGAATTGGAGTGAATATGCTGCTATCTCTGTAAGGAAGCGAGTTAGAGCGCTGAAACTGTGGCGATACGTTTAAGCTCGGAACCTGAATCTGTGCATGCTTCTGGCCTGGGAACTGCTTCAGATCACTGTGGAATGCATATATGGTATCAATTGGTGCAATGTGTTTGTCTTGTCATAGGGAAGTTAATATAAGCTTCTGAAGTGAAAATATCCACTTTTTAAAAAACTTTCTTTTTTTTAGTTCTGTGTGTCAAAAATGTTCATTCTGTGAGTAACAGTGGGAAAGTGACAAACATGAGTGAATTGTCACGATATGACTGAATTGGAGTAAATTTGCTGCTATCTCCGCCAGGAAGCGAGCTAGAGCGCTGTAAATGTGGCCATACGCACTTTCATGAAAACACGCTTCTTTGAGGTTTTAAGCTCAGAACATGAATCTGTGCATGTTTCTGGCCTGGGAACTGCTTCAGATCACTGTGGAAAGCATATATGGTATCGAATGGTCCTTTGTGCTTGCCTTGTCATAGGGAAGTGAATATAAGCTTCTGAAGTGAAAATATCCACTTTTTAAAAAACTTTCTTTTTTTTTAGCTCTGTGTGTCAAAAATGTTCATTCTGTGAGTAACAGTGGAAAAAAAACAGGCATGAGTGAATTGTCACGATATGACTGATTTGGAGTAAATTTGATGCTATCTCCGCCAGGAAGCGAGCTAGAGCGCTGTAACTGTGGCTATACGCACTTTCATGAAAACACACTTCTTTGAGGTTTTAAGCTCGGAACGTGAATCTGTGCATGTTTCTGGCCTGGGAACTGCTTCAGATCACTGTGGAATGCATATATAGTATCAATTGGTGCAATGTGCTTGTCTTGTCATAGGGAAGTGAATATAAGCTTCTGAAGTGAAAATATCCACTTTTTAAAAAACTTTCTTTTTTTTAGTTCTGTGTGTCAGAAATGTTCATTCTGTGAGTAACAGTGTGAAAGTGACAAACATGAGTGAATTGTCACGATATGACTGAATTGGAGTAAATTTGCTGCTATCTCTGCCAGGAAGCGAGCTAGAGCGCTGTAACTGTGGCTATACGCACTTTCATGAAAACACGCTTCTTTGAGGTTTTAAGCTCAGAACGTGAATCTGTGCATGTTTCTGGCCTGGGAACTGCTTCAGATCACTGTGGAAAGCATATATGATATCGAATGGTCCTTTGTGCATGTATTGCCATTGGGAAGTGAATATAAGCTTCTGAAGTGAATATATCCACTTTTTAAAAAACTTTCTTTTTTTTTAGTTCTGTGTCAAAAATGTTCATTCTGTGAGTAACAGTGGAAAAGTAACAGTCATGAGTGAATTGTCACGATATGACTGAATTGGAGTAAATTTGCTGCTATCTCCGCCAGGAAGCGAGCTAGAGCCCTGAAACTGTGGCTATACGCACTTTCATGAAAACACGCTTCTTTGAGGTTTTAAGCTCAGAACGTGAATCTGAGCATGTTTCTGGCCTGGGAACTGCTTCAGATCACTGTGGAAAGCATATATGGTATCGAATGGTCCTTTGTGCATGTATTGGCATTGGGAAGTGAATATAAGCTTCTGAAGTGAATATATCCACTTTTTAAAAAACTTTCTTTTTTTTTTTAGTTCTGTGTGTCTATAATGTTCATTCTGTGAGTAACAGTGGAAAAGTAACAGTCATGAGTGAATTGGAGTAAATTTGCTGCTATCTCCGCTAGGAAGCGAGCTAGAGCACTGAAACTGTGGCTAAACGCACTTTCATGAAAACACGCTTCTTTGAGGTTTTAAGCTCGGAACGTGAATCTGTGCATGTTTCTGGCCTGGGAACTGCTTCAGATCACTGTGGAATGCATATATGGTATCAATTGGTGCAATGTGCTTGTCTTGTCATAGGGAAGTGAATATAAGCTTCTGAAGTGAAAATATCCACTTTTTAAAAAACTTTCTTTTTTTTTAGTTCTGTGTGTCAAAAATGTTCATTCTGTGAGTAACAGTGTGAAAGTGACAAACATGAGTGAATTGTCACGATATGACAGAATTGGAGTAAATTTGCTGCTATCTCCGCCAGGAAGCGAGCTAGAGCGCTGTAACTGTGGCTATACGCACTTTCATGAAAACACGCTTCTTTGAGGTTTTAAGCTCAGAACGTGAATCTGTGCATGTTTCCGGCCTGGGAACTGCTTAAGATCACTGTGGAAAGCATATATGGTATCGAATGGTCCTTTGTGCATGTATTGCGATTGGGAAGTGAATATAAGCTTCTGAAGTGAAAATATCCACATTTTAAAAAACTTTCTTTTTTTTTAGTTCTGTGTGTCAAAAATGTTCATTCTGTGAGTAACAGTGGGAAAGTGACAAACATGAGTGAATTGTCACGATATGACTGAATTGGAGTAAATTTGCTGCTATCTCCGCCAGGAAGCGAGCTAGAGCGCTGTAACTGTGGCTATACGCACTTTCATGAAAACACGCTTCTTTGAGGTTTTAAGCTCAGAACGTGAATCTGTGCATGTTTCTGGCCTGGGAACTGCTTCAGATCACTGTGGAAAGCATATATGATATCGAATTGTCCTTTGTGCATGTATTGCCATTGGGAAGTGAATATAAGCTTCTGAAGTGAATATATCCACTTTATAAAAAACTTTCTTTTTTTTTAGTTCTGTGTCAAAAATGTTCATTCTGTGAGTAACAGTGGAAAAGTAACAGTCATGAGTGAATTGTCACGATATGACTGAATTGGAGTAAATTTGCTGCTATCTCCGCCAGGAAGCGAGCTAGAGCGCAGAAACTGTGGCTATACGCACTTTCATGAAAACACGCTTCTTTGAGGTTTTAAGCTCAGAACGTGAATCTGTGCATGTTTCTGGCCTGGGAACTGCTTCAGATCACTGTGGAAAGCATATATGGTATCGAATGGTCCTTTGTGCATGTATTGCCATTGGGAAATGAATATAAGCTTCTGAAGTGAATATATCCACTTTTTAAAAAACTTTCTTTTTTTTTTAGTTCTGTGTGTCAATAATGTTCATTCTGTGAGTAACAGTGGAAAAGTAACAGTCATGAGTGAATTGTCACGATATGACTGAATTGGAGTAAATTTGCTGCTATCTCCGCCAGGAAGCGAGCTAGAGCGCTGAAACTGTGGCTATACGCACTTTCATGAAAACACGCTTCTTTGAGGTTTTAAGCTCGGAACGTGAATCTGTGCATTTTTCTGGCCTGGGAACTGCTTCAGATCACTGTGGAATGCATATATGGTATCAATTGGTGCAATGTGCTTGTCTTGTCATAGGGAAGTGAATATAAGCTTCTGAAGTGAAAATATCCACTTTTTAAAAAACTTTCTTTTTTTTTAGTTCTGTGTGTCAAAAATGTTCATTCTGTGAGTAACAGTGTGAAAGTGACAAACATGAGTGAATTGTCACGATATGACAGAATTGGAGTAAATTTGCTGCTATCTCCGCCAGGAAGCGAGCTAGAGCGCTGTAACTGTGGCTATACGCACTTTCATGAAAACACGCTTCTTTGAGGTTTTAAGCTCAGAACGTGAATCTGTGCCTGTTTCCGGCCTGGGAACTGCTTCAGATCACTGTGGAAAGCATATATGGTATCGAATGGTCCTTTGTGCATGTATTGCCATAGGGAAGTTAATATAAGCTTCTGAAGTGAAAATATCCACATTTTAAAAAACTTTCTTTTTTTTTAGTTCTGTGTGTCAAAAATGTTCATTCTGTGAGTAACAGTGGGAAAGTGACAAACATGAGTGAATTGTCACGATATGACTGAATTGGAGTAAATTTGCTGCTATCTCCGCCAGGTAGTGAGCAAGAGCGCTGTAACTGTGTCAAGACGCACTTTCATGAAAACACGCTTCTTTGAGGTTTTAAGCTCAGAACGTGAATCTGTGCATGTTTCTGGCCTGGGAACTGCTTCAGATCACTGTGGAAAGCATATATGGTATCGAATGGTCCTTTGTGCTTGTCTTGTCATAGGGAAGTGAATATAAGCTTCTGAAGTGAATATATCCACTTTTTAAAAAACTTTCTTTTTTTTTTAGTTCTGTGTGTCAATAATGTTCATTCGGTGAGTAACAGTGGAAAAAAAACAGGCATGAGTGAATTGTCACGATATGACTGATTTGGAGTAAATTTGATGCTATCTCCGCCAGGAAGCGAGCTAGAGCGCTGAAACTGTGGCTATACGCACTTTCATGAAAACACACTTCTTTGAAGTTTTAAGCTCGGAACGTGAATCTGTGCATGTTTCTGGCCTGGGAACTGCTTCAGATCACTGTGGAATGCATATATAGTATCAATTGGTGCAATGTGCTTGTCTTGTCATAGGGAAGTGAATATAAGCTTCTGAAGTGAAAATATCCACTTTTTAAAAAACTTTCTTTTTTTTTAGTTCTGTGTGCCAAAAATGTTCATTCTGTGAGTAACAGTGTGAAAGTGACAAACATGAGTGAATTGTCACGATATGACTGAATTGGGGTAAATTTGCTGCTATCTCCGCCAGGAAGCGAGCTAGAGCGCTGTAACTGTGGCTATACGCACTTTCATGAAAACACGCTTCTTTGAGGTTTTAAGCTCAGAACGTGAATCTGTGCATGTTTCTGGCCTGGGAACTGCTTCAGATCACTGTGGAAAGCATATATGATATCGAATGGTCCTTTGTGCATGTATTGCCATTGGGAAGTGAATATAAGCTTCTGAAGTGAATATATCCACTTTTTCAAAACTTTCTTTTTTTTTAGTTCTGTGTCAAAAATGTTCATTCTGTGAGTAACAGTGTGAAAGTGACAAACATGAGTGAATTTTCACGATATGACAGAATTGGAGTAAATTTGTTGCTATCTCCGCCAGGAAGCGAGCTAGAGCGCTGTAACTGTGGCTATACGCACTTTCATGAAATCACGCTTCTTTGAGGTTTTAAGCTCAGAACGTGAATCTGTGCATGTTTCTGGCCTGGGAACTGCTTCAGATCACTGTGGAAAGCATATATGGTATCGAATGGTCCTTTGTGCATGTATTGCCATTGGGAAGTGAATATAAGCTTCTGAAGTGAATATATCCACTTTTTAAAAAACTTTCTTTTTTTTTAGTTCTGTGTCAAAAATGTTCATTCTGTGAGTAACAGTGGAAAAGTAACAGTCATGAGTGAATTGTCACGATATGACTGAATTGGAGTAAATTTGCTGCTATCTCCGCCAGGAAGCGAGCTAGAGCCCTGAAACTGTGGCTATACGCACTTTCATGAAAACACACTTCTTTGAGGTTTTAATCTCGGAACGTGAATCTGTGCATGCTTCTGGCCTGGGAACTGCTTCAGATCACTGTGGAATGCATATATGGTATCAATTGGTGCAATGTGCTTGTCTTGTCATAGGGAAGTGAATATAAGCTTCTGAAGTGAAAATATCCAATTTTTTAAAAAATTATATGACTGAATTGGAGTGAATTTGCTGCTATCTCTGTAAGGAAGCGAGCTAGAGCGCTGAAACTGAGGCTATACGCACTTTCATGAAAACACGCTTCTTTGAGGTTTTAAGCTCGGAACGTGAATCTGTGCATGTTTCTGGCCTGGGAACTGCTTCAGATCACTGTGGAATGCATATATAGTATCAATTGGTGCAATGTGCTTGTCTTGTCAAAGGGAAGTGAATATAAGCTTCTGAATTTAAAATATTCACTTTTTAAAAAACTTTCTTTTTTTTTAGTTCTGTGCGTCAAAAATGTTCATTCTGTGAGTAACAGTGGGAAAGTGAGAAACATGAGTGAATTCTCACTATATGACTGAATTGGAGTGAATATGCTGCTATCTCTGTAAGGAAGCGAGCTAGAGCGCTGAAACTGTGGCTATACGTTTAAGCTCGGAACGTGAATCTGTGCATGCTTCTGGCCTGGGAACTGCTTCAGATCACTGTGGAATGCATATATGGTATCAATTGGTGCAATGTGTTTGTCTTGTCATAGGGAAGTTAATATAAGCTTCTGAAGTGAAAATATCCACATTTTAAAAAACTTTCTTTTTTTTTAGTTCTGTGTGTCAAAAATGTTCATTCTGTGAGTAACAGTGGGAAAGTGACAAACATGAGTGAATTGTCACGATATGACTGAATTGGAGTAAATTTGCTGCTATCTCCGCCAGGAAGTGAGCTAGAGCGCTGTAACTGTGGCTATACGCACTTTCATGAAAACACGCTTCTTTGAGGTTTTAAGCTCAGAACGTGAATCTGTGCATTTTTCTGGCCTGGGAACTGCTTCAGATCACTGTGGAAAGCATATATGATATCGAATTGTCCTTTGTGCATGTATTGCCATTGGGAAGTGAATATAAGCTTCTGAAGTGAATATATCCACTTTTTAAAAAACTTTCTTTTTTTTTAGTTCTGTGTCAAAAATGTTCATTCTGTGAGTAACAGTGGAAAAGTAACAGTCATGAGTGAATTTTCACGATATGACTGAATTGGAGTAAATTTGCTGCTATCTCCGCCAGGAAGCGAGCTAGAGCGCTGAAACTGTGGCTATACGCACTTTCATGAAAACACGCTTCTTTGAGGTTTTAAGCTCAGAACGTGAATCTGTGCATGTTTCTGGCCTGGGAACTGCTTCAGATCACTGTGGAAAGCATATATGGTATCGAATGGTCCTTTGTGCATGTATTGCCATTGGGAAATGAATATAAGCTTCTGAAGTGAATATATCCACTTTTTAAAAAACTTTCTTTTTTTTTAGTTCTGTGTGTCAATAATGTTCATTCTGTGAGTAACAGTGGAAAAGTAACAGTCATGAGTGAATTGTCACGATATGACTGAATTGGAGTAAATTTGCTGCTATCTCCGCCAGGAAGCGAGCTAGAGCGCTGTAACTGTGGCTATACGCACTTTCATGAAAACACGCTTCTTTGAGGTTTTAAGCTCAGAACGTGAATCTGTGCCTGTTTCTGGCCTGGGAACTGCTTCAGATCACTGTGGAAAGCATATATGGTATTGAATGGTCCTTTGTGCATGTATTGCCATAGGGAAGTTAATATAAGCTTCTGAAGTGAAAATATCCACATTTTAAAAAACTTTCTTTTTTTTTAGTTCTGTGTGTCAAAAATGTTCATTCTGTGAGTAACAGTGGGAAAGTGACAAACATGAGTGAATTGTCACGATATGACTGAATTGGAGTAAATTTGCTGCTATCTCCGCCAGGTAGTGAGCAAGAGCGCTGTAACTGTGGCAAGACGCACTTTCATGAAAACACGCTTCTTTGAGGTTTTAAGCTCAGAACGTGAATCTGTGCATGTTTCTGGCCTGGGAACTGCTTCAGATCACTGTCGAAAGCATATATGATATCGAATGGTCCTTTGTGCTTGTCTTGTCATAGTGAAGTGAATATAAGCTTCTGAAGTGAATATATCCACTTTTTAAAAAACTTTCTTTTTTTTTTTAGTTCTGTGTGTCAATAATGTTCATTCTGTGAGTAACAGTGGAAAAGTCACAGTCATGAGTGAATTGTCACGATATGACTGAATTGAAGTAAATTTGATGCTATCTCCGCCAGGAAGCGAGCTAGAGCCCTAAAACTGTGGCTATACGCACTTTCATGAAAACACGCTCCTTTGAGGTTTTAAGCTCAGAACGTGAATCTGTGCATGTTTCTGGCCTGGGAACTGCTTCAGATCACTGTGGAAAGCATATATGGTATCGAATGGTCCTTTGTGCATGTATTGCCATTGGGAAGTGAATATAAGCTTCTGAAGTGAATATATCCACTTTTAAAAGAACTTTCTTTTTTTTAGTTCTGTGTGTCAATAATGTTCATTCTGTGAGTAACAGTGGAAAAGTAACAGTCATGAGTGAATTGTCACGATATGACTGAATTGGAGTAAATTTGATGCTATCTCCGCCAGGAAGCGAGCTAGAGCCCTAAAACTGTGGCTATACGCACTTTCATGAAAACACGCTCCTTTGAGGTTTTAAGCTCAGAACGTGAATCTGTGCATGTTTCTGGCCTGGGAACTGCTTCAGATCACTGTGGAATGCATATATATTATCAATTGGTGCAATGTGCTTGTCTTGTCATAGGGAAGTGAATATAAGCTTCTGAAGTGAAAATATCCACTTTTTTAAAAACTTTCTTTTTTTTTAGTTCTGTGTGTCAAAAATGTTCATTCTGTGAGTAACAGTGTGAAAGTGAGAAACATGAGTGAATTCTCACTATATGACTGAATTGGAGTGAATATGCTGCTATCTCTGTAAGGAAGCGAGCTAGAGCGCTGAAACTGTGGCTATACGTTTAAGCTCGGAACGAGAATCTGTGCATGCTTCTTGCCTGGGAACTGCTTCAGATCACTGTGGAATGCATATATGGTATCAATTGGTGCAATGTGCTTGTCTTGTCATAGGAAAGTGAATATAAGCTTCTGAAGTGAAAATATCCACTTTTTAAAAAACTTTCTTTTTTTTTAGTTCTGTGTGTCAAAAATGTTCATTCTGTGAGTAACAGTGTGAAAGTGACAAACATGAGTGAATTGTCACGATATGACAGAATTGGAGTAAATTTGCAGCTATCTCCGCCAGGAAGCGAGCTAGAGCGCTGAAACTGTGGCTATACGCACTTTCATGAAAACACGCTTCTTTGAGGTTTCAAGCTCGGAACGTGAATCTGTGCATGTTTCTGGCCTGGGAACTGCTTCAGATCACTGTGGAATGCATATATAGTATCAATTGGTGCAATGTGCTTGTCTTGTCATTGGGAAGTGAATATAAGCTCCTGAAGTGAAAATATCCACTTTTTAAAAAACTTTCTTTTTTTTTAGTTCTGTGTGTCAAAAATGTTAATTCTGTGAGTAACAGTGTGAAAGTGACAAACATGAGTGAATTGTCACGATATGACAGAATTGGAGTAAATTTGCTGCTATCTCCGCCAGGAAGAGAGCTAGAGCGCTGTAACTGTGTCTATACGCACTTTCATGAAAACACGCTTCTTTGAGGTTTTAAGCTCAGAACGTGAATCTGTGCATGTTTCTGGCCTGGGAACTGCTTCAGACCACTGTGGAAAGCATATATGGTATCGAATGGTCCTTTGTGCATGTATTGCCATTGGGAAGTGAATATCAGCTTCTGAAGTGAATATATCCACTTTTTAAAAAACTTTCTTTTTTTTTAGTTCTGTGTGTCAATAATGTTAATTCTGTGAGTAACAGTGGAAAAGTAACAGTCATGAGTGAATTGTCACGATATGACTGAATTGGAGTAAATTTGCTGCTATCTCCGCCAGGAAGCGAGCTAGAGCCCTGAAACTGTGGCTATACGCACTTTCATGAAAACACGCTTCTTTGAGGTTTTAAGCTCAGAACGTGAATCTTTGCATGTTTCTGGCCTGGGAACTGCTTCAGATCACTGTGGAAAGCATATATGGTATCGAATGGTCCCTTGTGCATGTATTGGCATTGGGAAGTGAATATAAGCTTCTGAAGTGAATATATCCACTTTTTAAAAAACTTTCTTTTTTTTTTAGTTCTGTGTGTCAATAATGTTCATTCTGTGAGTAACAGTGGAAAAGTAACAGTCATGAGTGAATTGTCACGATATGACTGAATTGGAGTAAATTTGCTGCTATCTCCGCCAGGCAGCGAGCTAGAGCGCTGAAACTGTGGCTATACGCACTTTCATGAAAACACACTTCTTTGAGGTTTTAAGCTCGGAACGTGAATCTGTGCATGTTTCTGGCCTGGGAACTGCTTCAGATCACTGTGGAATGCATATATAGTATCAATTGGTGCAATGTGCTTGTCTTCTCATAGGGAAGTGAATATAAGCTTCTGAAGTGAAAATATCCACTTTTTAAAAAACTTTCTTTTTTTTTAGTTCTGTGTGTCAAAAATGTTCATTCTGTGAGTAACAGTGTGAAAGTGACAAACATGAGTGAATTGTCACGATATGACTGAATTGGAGTAAATTTGATGCTATATCCGCCAGGAAGCGAGCTAGAGCGCTGTAACTGTGGCTATACGCACTTTCATGAAAACACGCTTCTTTGAGGTTTTAAGCTCAGAACGTGAATCTGTGCATGTTTCTGGCCTGGGAACTGCTTCAGATCACTGTGGAAAGCATATAAGGTATCGAATGGTCCTTTGTGCATGTATTGCCATTGGGAAGTGAATATAAGCTTCTGAAGTGAATATATCCACTTTTTAAAAAACATTCTTTTTTTTTAGTTCTGTGTCAAAAATGTTCATTCTGTGAGTAACAGTGGAAAAGTAACAGTCATGAGTGAATTGTCCCGATATGACTGAATTGGAGTAAATTTGCTGCCATCTCCGCCAGGAAGCGAGCTAGAGCGCTGAAACTGTGGCTATACGCACTTTCATAAAAACACGCTTCTTTGAGGTTTTAAGCTCGGAACGTGAATCTGTGCATGTTTCTGGCCTGGGAATTGCTTCAGATCACTGTGCTATGCATATATGGTATCGATTGGTGCAATGTGCATGTCTTGCCATTGGGAAGTGAATATAAGCTTCTGAATTGAAAATATTCACTTTTTAAAAAACTTTCTTTTTTTTTAGTTCTGTGCGTCAAAAATGTTCATTCTGTGAGTAACAGTGGGAAAGTGAGAAACATGAGTGAATTCTCACTATATGACTGAATTGGAGTGAATATGCTGCTATCTCTGTAAGGAAGCGAGCTAGAGCGCTGAAACTGTGGCTATACGTTTAAGCTCGGAACGTGAATCTGTGCATGCTTCTGGCCTGGGAACTGCTTCAGATCACTGTGGAATGCATATATGGTATCAATTGGTGCAATGTGTTTGTCTTGTCATAGGGAAGTTAATATAAGCTTCTGAAGTGAAAATATCCACATTTTAAAAAACTTTCTTTTTTTTTAGTTCTGTGTGTCAAAAATGTTCATTCTGTGAGTAACAGTGGGAAAGTGACAAACATGAGTGAATTGTCACGATATGACTGAATTGGAGTAAATTTGCTGCTATCTCCGCCAGGAAGCGAGCTAGAGCGCTGAAACTGAGGCTATACGCACTTTCATGAAAACACGCTTCTTTGAGGTTTTAAGCTCAGAACGTGAATCTGTGCATGTTTCTGGCCTGGGAATTGCTTCAGATCACTCTGCTATGCATATATGGTATCGATTGGTGCAATGTGCATGTCTTGCCATTGGGAAGTGAATATAAGCTTCTGAATTTGAAATATTCACTTTTTAAAAAACTTTCTTTTTTTTTAGTTCTGTGCGTCAAAAATGTTCATTCTGTGAGTAACAGTGGGAAAGTGAGAAACATGAGTGAATTCTCACTATATGACTGAATTGGAGTGAATATGCTGCTATCTCTGTAAGGAAGCGAGCTAGAGCGCTGAAACTGTGGCTATACGTTTAAGCTCGGAACGTGAATCTGTGCATGCTTCTGGCCTGGGAACTGCTTCAGATCACTGTGGAATGCATATATGGTATCAATTGGTGCAATGTGTTTGTCTTGTCATAGGGAAGTTAATATAAGCTTCTGAAGTGAAAATATCCACATTTTAAAAAACTTTCTTTTTTTTAGTTCTGTGTGTCAAAAATGTTCATTCTGTGAGTAACAGTGGGAAAGTGACAAACATGAGTGAATTGTCACGATATGACTGAATTGGAGTAAATTTGCTGCTATCTCCGCCAGGAAGCGAGCTAGAGCGCTGAAACTGAGGCTATACGCACTTTCATGAAAACACGCTTCTTTGAGGTTTTAAGCTCAGAACGTGAATCTGTGCATGTTTCTGGCCTGGGAACTGCTTCAGATCACTGTGGAAAGCATTTATGGTATCAAATGGTCCTTTGTGCTTGTCTTGTCATAGGGAGGTGAATATAAGCTTCTGAAGTGAAAATATCCACTTTTTAAAAAACTTTCTTTTTTTTAGCTCTGTGTGTCAAAAATGTTCATTCGGTGAGTAACAGTGAAAAAAAAACAGGCATGAGTGACTTGTCACGATATGACTGATTTGGAGTAAATTTGATGCTATCTCCGCCAGGAAGCGAGCTAGAGCGCTGAAACTGTGGCTATACGCACTTTCATGAAAACACACTTCTTTGAAGTTTTAAGCTCAGAACGTGAATCTGTGCATGTTTCTGGCCTGGGAACTGCTTCAGATCACTGTGGAAAGCATATATGGTATCGAATGGTCCTTTGTGCATGTATTGGCATTGGGAAGTGGATATAAGCTTCTGAAGTGAATATATCCACTTTTTAAAAAACTTTCTTTTTTTTTTTAGTTCTGTGTGTCAATAATGTTCATTCTGTGAGTAACAGTGGAAAAGTAACAGTCATGAGTGAATTGTCACGATATGACTGAATTGGAGTAAATTTGCTGCTATCTCCGCCAGGAAGCGAGCTAGAGCGCTGAAACTGTGGCTATACGCACTTTCATGAAAACACACTTCTATGAGGTTTTAAGCTCGGAACGAGAATCTGTGCATGCTTCTTGCCTGGGAACTGCTTCAGATCACTGTGGAATGCATATATGGTATCAATTGGTGCAATGTGCTTGTCTTGTCATAGGAAAGTGAATATAAGCTTCTGAAGTGAAAATATCCACTTTTTAAAAAACTTTCTTTTTTTTTAGTTCTGTGTGTCAAAAATGTTCATTCTGTGAGTAACAGTGTGAAAGTGACAAACATGAGTGAATTGTCACGATATGACAGAATTGGAGTAAATTTGCAGCTATCTCCGCCAGGAAGCGAGCTAGAGCGCTGAAACTGTGGCTATACGCACTTTCATGAAAACACGCTTCTTTGAGGTTTTAAGCTCGGAACGTGAATCTGTGCATGTTTCTGGCCTGGGAACTGCTTCAGATCACTGTGGAATGCATATATAGTATCAATTGGTGCAATGTGCTTGTCTTGTCATAGGGAAGTGAATATAAGCTCCTGAAGTGAAAATATCCACTTTTTAAAAAACTTTCTTTTTTTTTAGTTCTGTGTGTCAAAAATGTTAATTCTGTGAGTAACCGTGTGAAAGTGACAAACATGAGTGAATTGTCACGATATGACAGAATTGGAGTAAATTTGCTGCTATCTCCGCCAGGAAGAGAGCTAGAGCGCTGTAACTGCACGCACTTTCATGAAAACACGCTTCTTTGAGGTTTTAAGCTCAGAACGTGAATCTGTGCATGTTTCTGGCCTGGGAACTGCTTCAGATCACTGTGGAAAGCATATATGATATCGAATGGTCCTTTGTGCATGTATTGCCATTGGGAAGTGAATATAAGCTTCTGAAGTGAATATATCCACTTTTTAAAAAACTTTCTTTTTTTTTAGTTCTGTGTCAAAAATGTTCATTCTGTGAGTAACAGTGGAAAAGTAACAGTCATGAGTGAATTGTCACGATATGACTGAATTGGAGTAAATTTGCTGCTGTCTCCGCCAGGAAGCGAGCTAGAGCGCTGTAAATGTGGTTATACGCACTTTCATGAAAACACGCTTCTTTGAGGTTTTAAGCTCAGAACATGAATCTGTGCATGTTTCTGGCCTGGGAACTGCTTCAGATCACTGTGGAAAGCATATATGGTATCGAATGGTCCTTTGTGCTTGCCTTGTCATAGGGAAGTGAATATAAGCTTCTGAAGTGAAAATATCCACTTTTTAAAAAACTTTCTTTTTTTTAGCTCTGTGTGTCAAAAATGTTCATTCTGTGAGTAACAGTGGAAAAAAAACAGGCGTGAGTGAATTGTCACGATATGACTGATTTGGAGTAAATTTGATGCTATCTCCGCCAGGAAGCGAGCTAGAGCGCTGAAACTGTGGCTATACGCACTTTCATGAAAACACACTTCTTTGAGGTTTTAAGCTCGGAACGTGAATCTGTGCATGTTTCTGGCCTGGGAACTGCTTCAGATCACTGTGGAATGCATATATAGTATCAATTGGTGCAATGTGCTTGTCTTGTCATAGGGAAGTGAATATAAGCTTCTGAAGTGAAAATATCCACTTTTTAAAAAACTTTCTTTTTTTTAGTTCTGTGTGTCAAAAATGTTCATTCTGTGAGTAACAGTGTGAAAGTGACAAACATGAGTGAATTGTCACGATATGACTGAATTGGAGTAAATTTGCTGCTATCTCCGCCAGGAAGCGAGCTAGAGCGCTGTAACTGTGGCTATACGCACTTTCATGAAAACACGCTTCTTTGAGGTTTTAAGCTCAGAACGTGAATCTGTGCATGTTTCTGGCCTGGGAACTGCTTCAGATCACTGTGGAAAGCATATATGATATCGAATGGTCCTTTGTGCATGTATTGCCATTGGGAAGTGAACATAAGCTTCTGAAGTGAATATATCCACTTTTTAAAAAACTTTCTTTTTTTTTAGTTCTGTGTCAAAAATGTTCATTCTGTGAGTAACAGTGGAAAAGTAACAGTCATGAGTGAATTGTCACGATATGACTGAATTGGAGTAAATTTGCTGCTATCTCCGCCAGGAAGCGAGCTAGAGCCCTGAAACTGTGGCTATACGCACTTTCATGAAAACACGCTTCTTTGAGGTTTTAAGCTCAGAACGTGAATCTGTGCATGTTTCTGGCCTGGGAACTGCTTCAGATCACTGTGGAAAGCATATATGGTATCGAATGGTCCTTTGTGCATGTATTGGCATTGGGAAGTGAGTATAAGCTTCTGAAGTGAATATATCCACTTTTTAAAAAACTTTCTTTTTTTTTTTTAGTTCTGTGTGTCTATAATGTTCATTCTGTGAGTAACAGTGGAAAAGTAACAGTCATGAGTGAATTGGAGTAAATTTGCTGCTATCTCCGCTAGGAAGCGAGCTAGAGCACTGAAACTGTGGCTATACGCACTTTCATGAAAACACGCTTCTTTGAGGTTTTAAGCTCGGAACGTGAATCTGTGCATGTTTCTGGCCTGGGAACTGCTTCAGATCACTGTGGAATGCATATATGGTATCAATTGGTGCAATGTGCTTGTCTTGTCATAGGGAAGTGAATATAAGCTTCTGAAGTGAAAATATCCACTTTTTAAAAAACTTTCTTTTTTTTTAGTTCTGTGTGTCAAAAATGTTCATTCTGTGAGTAACAGTGTGAAAGTGACAAACATGAGTGAATTGTCACGATATGACAGAATTGGAGTAAATTTGCTGCTATCTCCGCCAGGAAGCGAGCTAGAGCGCTGTAACTGTGGCTATACGCACTTTCATGAAAACACGCTTCTTTGAGGTTTTAAGCTCAGAACGTGAATCTGTGCATGTTTCCGGCCTGGGAACTGCTTAAGATCACTGTGGAAAGCATATATGGTATCGAATGGTCCTTTGTGCATGTATTGCGATTGGGAAGTGAATATAAGCTTCTGAAGTGAAAATATCCACATTTTAAAAAACTTTCTTTTTTTTTAGTTCTGTGTGTCAAAAATGTTCATTCTGTGAGTAACAGTGGGAAAGTGACAAACATGAGTGAATTGTCACGATATGACTGAATTGGAGTAAATTTGCTGCTATCTCCGCCAGGAAGCGAGCTAGAGCGCTGTAACTGTGGCTATACGCACTTTCATGAAAACACGCTTCTTTGAGGTTTTAAGCTCAGAACGTGAATCTGTGCATGCTTCTGGCCTGGGAACTGCTTCAGATCACTGTGGAATGCATATATGGTATCAATTGGTGCAATGTGCTTGTCTTGTCATAGGGAAGTGAATATAAGCTTCTGAAGTGAAAATATCCACTTTTTAAAAATTATATGACTGAATTGGAGTGAATTTGCTGCTATCTCCGCCAGGAAGCGAGCTAGAGCGCTGAAACTGAGGCTATACGCACTTTCATGAAAACACGCTTCTTTGAGGTTTTAAGCTCAGAACGTGAATCTGTGCATGTTTCTGGCCTGGGAATAACTTCAGATCACTGTGCTATGCATATATGGTATCGATTGGTGCAATGTGCATGTCTTGCCATTGGGAAGTGAATATAAGCTTCTGAATTTAAAATATTCACTTTTTAAAAAACTTTCTTTTTTTTTAGTTCTGTGTGTCAAAAATGTTCATTCTGTGAGTAATAGTGGGAAAGTGAGAAAAATGAGTGAATTCTCCCTATATGACTGAATTGGAGTGAATATGCTGCTATCTCTGTGTAAGAAAAAAAAGAACGAAAGAAGGGACAATCCAATCTTTGAATGAAAAATGGTGTTTATTTCCAGTAAAAACGGCAGTGAACAGAAATACGGGTAACGTACTCTGGGTTCAGCGGAGTCAAAGTGAACCCCGAGCCTCCCCAACGTACATTTCTTATACATGAAAAAACCTTTGAAGTTGGCCAGGCATGTTAAGTGTATTCATTACTTAAACAATGCTGATCACAGTCTCTTGGGGTGAAACTGGTCTTCAATGTATAATGGTGAGGCGTATCATGATTAAGTTTAATGGTCAGAAGACAATTGTTTCCTCAGCTGGATAGCCGTGTGGGTGCTAATTGTGTTTGGATGGTCTCTGATTGACTTAGAATGGCTCTCAGTATGTCTCCTCCGACAGTTGATGGCCTTCGTTGGCTTTTCCTGTTTTCAGGTGTTACCATGAGGCCAGGGTGTGGGCCTTCTCTTTGTTATATTGACAAGATTACCATTTCAGAGCACGTGGCAGTTCCATGCTTGTTGATTGTCGGGGCTAACTAAATTATGAGTCTCCCGCTCTCCAGCAGAATGATTCACAATTCCTTACAGTCCCCCCTTTTGATGCTATTAAGCCACAAATAGCATCACACAAACTGCCTCAATCACGCCACAGAGGTGTCCAGTAGGGTAATGTCCTGCCTTAGGTTGCCCCCGTCTATGGCCATCAGGGAGACTTACCCGTCGTGGGACTCATTACCATCAATCACACTGGATCTCTCTCCCTTCAATGGCATCTCGTCATTAGGGATGAAGGAGTATCAACTGAGAACCACTATAGCCAACAGGACCGTTCCAGAGTTATGCTGGAAGAGTTTGCAATCTTTCATCTCAATACAACATTCAGGATAACATGAAACTTTGGAAAATAATTGTCTTAGCATCACAACACAGAATCCATACAGGACAAATTTTCACAATCTTATCATGCATCCGTGTGTGTGTGTGTGTGTGTGTGTGTGTGTGTGTGTGTGTACATGAAATGTGACCAAATGATTGTCTCTCAGTCTTTTCTTGAAATTCTTCTCTCTCAGCCTCTCAAACTTGTGCAGCCTGTCCAGAGGGCTCCGCTCAGACAAGGGTCTTGCCAGTCCGCTCACATTTCTGTGCAGTCCACATCTTTGTTGGTCTGAGGTTGTTTTTTTTTTAATGTCCATATCATTTGGCTGTCTGTAAATCTGCCATGCGGTTGATCATTCTGGCTTCCCTCATGGTCCTGTGCTCGCTCTGCGGGGGCCTTGTCCCCATCTTTCACCTCTTCATCTCTTTTGTCTCTCAGGTGGACTCTGGCCCCACGGTTCCTGTGCCATTTGGTTGGTGATATACTTTCTGAAATGATAACTCAAGAAAAAAAAAATGTTGCCCCCTTTTTTCCCCACACACATCTACACATATGCATCATACATAAACAAAAACAAAACTGACACACTCTCTCACACACTCCAATCTTTTTGACAGTGTTAGTCTTAAATTTTTAACGGCTTGTGTCTGAGCTAAAATCTGTTTCCTCTAGCAGTGATGGCCTCGCGTGAATGGCCTCCTCGTTTAGTCTTTTGTCATGAGACAGAGCCAATTGCGTCTCTAAGCTGTGAACTTTTTTCAGCAGGTCTTGATAGCTTTTCACTCTTAATGGTGAAGAATAACACCTTCTGGCTTTGTGTCCCCTTTTACCACATGAAAAACAAACAAGTACCTGGTCTCTTGTTCTCCTCCCTCTGCAGTTCCCTGCGATGTGTCCCTCTTTTCCACATGCATAACAAACCATGTTTCTGAAGTCTGGAGCTCTGTGATTCCCCTCTGAAGAATGAGAGGATTCCGTCCCTCTTTGTCTTCTGGTCCTGTAGGAAAGTCTTCTTCCTATTGCCGCAACTGGATGCGATTTTCTCGACAGAGACTGATTATTATAAAACTGGGTCATTTTTGCCACAATGTCTGAATACGGTGTGTTTGAATCGACAAGCAGTGCAAGGGCATGCTGAGTATGTGCGTCACTCTGAGAAAGGAGCGCGGATTTGAACATAGGATCTTGCTGAGTCAAGTTCGCAACGCCACTGTAGGAACTAAATACCTCCCATAACCTGGCCGCATAAGCTGCTGGATGCTCCCCTGGCGACATCACGACTTCTCGTATTTTGTCCCAGTCAACCGAACGTGTTCCTAACACCCCCAACAGAGCAGATTTTCTCTCCTCTTTCCTTGCATCCCTGTCATGAATACTCTGAGGGAGAGCACAAGCCAACGCATGGGGCAAACAAGCAGCCAAAATGATGCACGCATCGGCATCGGTCAAACGGTGCAGGTCAACCATCCTTTCTAAATTGGATAAAAATTCCACAGGGTCTTGCATGCCAGGCTCAAATTTCCCGATATTATGAACCAGCGACTCGATTTCATCAGGTGATAATGGTTTTACTGTTGTAGTTGTCGTTATACGGTCTCCCCCCTCTCCAGGTACAATCGTCATCGTTTCATGCACTGGTGCCAGCGGGAATTTCAGAGTACAGTTATAACTGTCATCACTGTCATTATTCATGTCCTGCCTTTTAGGTTTACTCCAGAAATCATCGTCCTTACAGTTTCTCTGGTCTGTTTGATGTCCTGTCCTTTGATTGCACTTCTCAAATAAGTAATCATATGCAGTTTTAAAATTCCTCACTTCTCTGTGCGCATTATCCAAATCGCGCTGTAACTCTGAATTAAATTTCCTTAATTCGGCAACCTCCTTACGCAAATCCAATTGAATTTCAGCATTCAAGTTGGCGTTAACGTGATGACTTTCAATATCAGCCTGTTTATTCTCGATCTCTTTCTTTAAATTGCCATTCTCCGTTTCAAGCGCATCTAATCTCTTTTTACAGATTTTATATGACGCTAGAACACCCGTCATAGCTACTGAAACTTTTCCCTTTTCATTTAATTTGCCCATCTTTGGGTGACTGTCAAACTGGCACAAAGCCCATGCATACGGCTCCACCTGACTTTCAATGCCCTCCAAGATTTTCGATTTACCATGTTTGGCAATGTAACGCACAACAAAGTTTTCCATAACTATAATTGGCAACGTTCCTACGACCAAACAAACTGTTCAAGTTAGTGACCTTGAGGGAAAACAAATAAAACACAGTTTCTGTTCCAGTGCTTCGGACACAGACAACTTCACTATTCCAGTTACTTTAGGAATAAAAAAACTCAACACAGTTTCTGTCCCAGTGCGTCGGGCACAGCGACCAACTGTTCCAGATCCCAATGACAATTCTCTACCACAGTACTTCGGGTCGACTCAGTTACTTTAGAATCGTTTTCGAATTGTAAGGAACCACAACAGGCACCCAGTTTCAGTTACGTTAGAAACAAAGAGAAACTACTCTACTGCCACAATACTTCGGGCATCCGTAATTCAACCGACCAGTTAAGGCCAACAACAATGCCACACTCCGTCGGGCACGAACCAGTTAAACCTCACACTGCCACAGTACTTCGGGCGCAAACCACACTACTTCGGGTTAACTTTATAGTGTAGGTTTAAACTTCAGAGCCGCGGTTCTTCGGGCTCACCGATTTCTAGTTACGCACGAAACCTAATTCAAGTCACAAATCTGCGTACGTACAGTCGCACTGAATCAGTCACTGTACAGCTTTACTGAATTGACAGGAATTAAGCTCCGACTCCTACTGCAAACTTTTACTGAAAGATAAAAAATTATCCCGATCCTTAAACTCCTTTCTAGGTTTTTAAAGCGGGGGTGTCCGTAAAACAAAAGCAACAGCAAAATGAAGAAACCGCGTTTCTTACCTTATTCCCCGGTTTTTTTTTGTTTTTTTTTTCGGAATCCCGCGTTGGGTGGCTCGCCAGTGTAAGAAAAAAAAGAACGAAAGAAGGGACAATCCAATCTTTGAATGAAAAATGGTGTTTATTTCCAGTAAAAACGGCAGTGAACAGAAATACGGGTAACGTACTCTGGGTTCAGCGGAGTCAAAGTGAACCCCGAGCCTCCCCAACGTACATTTCTTATACATGAAAAAACCTTTGAAGTTGGCCAGGCATGTTAAGTGTATTCATTACTTAAACAATGCTGATCACAGTCTCTTGGGGTGAAACTGGTCTTCAATGTATAATGGTGAGGCGTATCATGATTAAGTTTAATGGTCAGAAGACAATTGTTTCCTCAGCTGGATAGCCGTGTGGGTGCTAATTGTGTTTGGATGGTCTCTGATTGACTTAGAATGGCTCTCAGTATGTCTCCTCCGACAGTTGATGGCCTTCGTTGGCTTTTCCTGTTTTCAGGTGTTACCATGAGGCCAGGGTGTGGGCCTTCTCTTTGTTATATTGACAAGATTACCATTTCAGAGCACGTGGCAGTTCCATGCTTGTTGATTGTCGGGGCTAACTAAATTATGAGTCTCCCGCTCTCCAGCAGAATGATTCACAATTCCTTACATCTGTAAGGAAGCGAGTTAGAGGGCTGAAACTGTGGCGATACGTTTAAGCTCGGAACCTGAATCTGTGCATGCTTCTGGCCTGGGAACTGCTTCAGATCACTGTGGAATGCATATATGGTATCAATTGGTGCAATGTGTTTGTCTTGTCATAGGGAAGTTAATATAAGCTTCTGAAGTGAAAATATCCACTTTTTAAAAAACTTTCTTTTTTTTAGTTCTGTGTGTCAAAAATGTTCATTCTGTGAGTAACAGTGGGAAAGTGACAAACATGAGTGAATTGTCACGATATGACTGAATTGGAGTAAATTTGCTGCTATCTCCGCCAGGAAGCGAGCTAGAGCGCTGTAAATGTGGCCATACGCACTTTCATGAAAACACGCTTCTTTGAGGTTTTAAGCTCAGAACATGAATCTGTGCATGTTTCTGGCCTGGGAACTGCTTCAGATCACTGTGGAAAGCATATATGGTATCGAATGGTCCTTTGTGCTTGCCTTGTCATAGGGAAGTGAATATAAGCTTCTGAAGTGAAAATATCCACTTTTTAAAAAACTTTCTTTTTTTTTAGCTCTGTGTGTCAAAAATGTTCATTCTGTGAGTAACAGTGGAAAAAAAACAGGCATGAGTGAATTGTCACGATATGACTGATTTGGAGTAAATTTGATGCTATCTCCGCCAGGAAGCGAGCTAGAGCGCTGTAACTGTGGCTATACGCACTTTCATGAAAACACACTTCTTTGAGGTTTTAAGCTCGGAACGTGAATCTGTGCATGTTTCTGGCCTGGGAACTGCTTCAGATCACTGTGGAATGCATATATAGTATCAATTGGTGCAATGTGCTTGTCTTGTCATAGGGAAGTGAATATAAGCTTCTGAAGTGAAAATATCCACTTTTTAAAAAACTTTCTTTTTTTTAGTTCTGTGTGTCAAAAATGTTCATTCTGTGAGTAACAGTGTGAAAGTGACAAACATGAGTGAATTGTCACGATATGACTGAATTGGAGTAAATTTGCTGCTATCTCCGCCAGGAAGCGAGCTCGAGCGCTGTAACTGTGGCTATACGCACTTTCATGAAAACACGCTTCTTTGAGGTTTTAAGCTCAGAACGTGAATCTGTGCATGTTTCTGGCCTGGGAACTGCTTCAGATCACTGTGGAAAGCATATATGATATCGAATGGTCCTTTGTGCATGTATTGCCATTGGGAAGTGAATATAAGCTTCTGAAGTGAATATATCCACTTTTTAAAAAACTTTCTTTTTTTTTAGTTCTGTGTCAAAAATGTTCATTCTGTGAGTAACAGTGGAAAAGTAACAGTCATGAGTGAATTGTCACGATATGACTGAATTGGAGTAAATTTGCTGCTATCTCCGCCAGGAAGCGAGCTAGAGCCCTGAAACTGTGGCTATACGCACTTTCATGAAAACACGCTTCTTTGAGGTTTTAAGCTCAGAACGTGAATCTGAGCATGTTTCTGGCCTGGGAACTGCTTCAGATCACTGTGGAAAGCATATATGGTATCGAATGGTCCTTTGTGCATGTATTGGCATTGGGAAGTGAATATAAGCTTCTGAAGTGAATATATCCACTTTTTAAAAAACTTTCTTTTTTTTTTTAGTTCTGTGTGTCTATAATGTTCATTCTGTGAGTAACAGTGGAAAAGTAACAGTCATGAGTGAATTGGAGTAAATTTGCTGCTATCTCCGCTAGGAAGCGAGCTAGAGCACTGAAACTGTGGCTATACGCACTTTCATGAAAACACGCTTCTTTGAGGTTTTAAGCTCGGAACGTGAATCTGTGCATGTTTCTGGCCTGGGAACTGCTTCAGATCACTGTGGAATGCATATATGGTATCAATTGGTGCAATGTGCTTGTCTTGTCATAGGGAAGTGAATATAAGCTTCTGAAGTGAAAATATCCACTTTTTAAAAAACTTTCTTTTTTTTTAGTTCTGTGTGTCAAAAATGTTCATTCTGTGAGTAACAGTGTGAAAGTGACAAACATGAGTGAATTGTCACGATATGACAGAATTGGAGTAAATTTGCTGCTATCTCCGCCAGGAAGCGAGCTAGAGCGCTGTAACTGTGGCTATACGCACTTTCATGAAAACACGCTTCTTTGAGGTTTTAAGCTCAGAACGTGAATCTGTGCATGTTTCCGGCCTGGGAACTGCTTAAGATCACTGTGGAAAGCATATATGGTATCGAATGGTCCTTTGTGCATGTATTGCGATTGGGAAGTGAATATAAGCTTCTGAAGTGAAAATATCCACATTTTAAAAAACTTTCTTTTTTTTTAGTTCTGTGTGTCAAAAATGTTCATTCTGTGAGTAACAGTGGGAAAGTGACAAACATGAGTGAATTGTCACGATATGACTGAATTGGAGTAAATTTGCTGCTATCTCCGCCAGGAAGCGAGCTAGAGCGCTGTAACTGTGGCTATACGCACTTTCATGAAAACACACTTCTTTGAGGTTTTAAGCTCGGAACGTGAATCTGTGCATGTTTCTGGCCTGGGAACTGCTTCAGATCACTGTGGAATGCATATATAGTATCAATTGGTGCAATGTGCTTGTCTTGTCATAGGGAAGTGAATATAAGCTTCTGAAGTGAAAATATCCACTTTTTAAAAAACTTTCTTTTTTTTTAGCTCTGTGTGTCAAAAATGTTCATTCTGTGAGTAACAGTGGAAAAAAAACAGGCATGAGTGAATTGTCACGATATGACTGATTTGGAGTAAATTTGATGCTATCTCCGCCAGGAAGCGAGCTAGAGCGCTGAAACTGTGGCTATACGCACTTTCATGAAAACACACTTCTTTGAGGTTTTAAGCTCGGAACGTGAATCTGTGCATGTTTCTGGCCTGGGAACTGCTTCAGATCACTGTGGAATGCATATATAGTCTCAATTGGTGCAATGTGCTTGTCTTGTCATAGGGAAGTGAATATAAGCTTCTGAAGTGAAAATATCCACTTTTTAAAAAACTTTCTTTTTTTTAGTTCTGTGTGTCAAAAATGTTCATTCTGTGAGTAACAGTGTGAAAGTGACAAACATGAGTGAATTGTCACGATATGACTGAATTGGAGTAAATTTGCTGCTATCTCCGCCAGGAAGCGAGCTAGAGCGCTGTAACTGTGGCTATACGCACTTTCATGAAAACACGCTTCTTTGAGGTTTTAAGCTCAGAACATGAATCTGTGCATGTTTCTGGCCTGGGAACTGCTTCAGATCACTGTGGAAAGCATATATGATATCGAATGGTCCTTTGTGCATGTATTGCCATTGGGAAGTGAATATAAGCTTCTGAAGTGAATATATCCCCTTTTTAAAAAACTTTCTTTTTTTTTAGTTCTGTGTCAAAAATGTTCATTCTGTGAGTAACAGTGGAAAAGTAACAGTCATGAGTGAATTGTCACGATATGACTGAATTGGAGTAAATTTGCTGCTATCTCCGCCAGGAAGCGAGCTAGAGCCCTGAAACTGTGGCTATACGCACTTTCATGAAAACACGCTTCTTTGAGGTTTTAAGCTCAGAACGTGAATCTGTGCATGTTTCTGGCCTGGGAACTGCTTCAGATCACTGTGGAAAGCATATATGGTATCGAATGGTCCTTTGTGCATGTATTGGCATTGGGAAGTGAATATAAGCTTCTGAAGTGAATATATCCACTTTTTAAAAAACTTTCTTTTTTTTTTTTAGTTCTGTGTGTCTATAATGTTCATTCTGTGAGTAACAGTGGAAAAGTAACAGTCATGAGTGAATTGGAGTAAATTTGCTGCTATCTCCGCTAGGAAGCGAGCTAGAGCACTGAAACTGTGGCTATACGCACTTTCATGAAAACACGCTTCTTTGAGGTTTTAAGCTCGGAACGTGAATCTGTGCATGTTTCTGGCCTGGGAACTGCTTCAGATCACTGTGGAATGCATATATGGTATCAATTGGTGCAATGTGCTTGTCTTGTCATAGGGAAGTGAATATAAGCTTCTGAAGTGAAAATATCCACTTTTTAAAAAACTTTCTTTTTTTTTAGTTCTGTGCGTCAAAAATGTTCATTCTGTGAGTAACAGTGTGAAAGTGACAAACATGAGTGAATTGTCACGATATGACAGAATTGGAGTAAATTTGCTGCTATCTCCGCCAGGAAGCGAGCTAGAGCGCTGTAACTGTGGCTATACGCACTTTCATGAAAACACGCTTCTTTGAGGTTTTAAGCTCAGAACGTGAATCTGTGCATGTTTCCGGCCTGGGAACTGCTTAAGATCACTGTGGAAAGCATATATGGTATCGAATGGTCCTTTGTGCATGTATTGCGATTGGGAAGTGAATATAAGCTTCTGAAGTGAAAATATCCACATTTTAAAAAACTTTCTTTTTTTTTAGTTCTGTGTGTCAAAAATGTTCATTCTGTGAGTAACAGTGGGAAAGTGACAAACATGAGTGAATTGTCACGATATGACTGAATTGGAGTAAATTTGCTGCTATCTCCGCCAGGAAGCGAGCTAGAGCGCTGTAACTGTGGCTATACGCACTTTCATGAAAACACGCTTCTTTGAGGTTTTAAGCTCAGAACGTGAATCTGTGCATGCTTCTGGCCTGGGAACTGCTTCAGATCACTGTGGAATGCATATATGGTATCAATTGGTGCAATGTGCTTGTCTTGTCATAGGGAAGTGAATATAAGCTTCTGAAGTGAAAATATCCACTTTTTAAAAATTATATGACTGAATTGGAGTGAATTTGCTGCTATCTCCGCCAGGAAGCGAGCTAGAGCGCTGAAACTGAGGCTATACGCACTTTCATGAAAACACGCTTCTTTGAGGTTTTAAGCTCAGAACGTGAATCTGTGCATGTTTCTGGCCTGGGAATAACTTCAGATCACTGTGCTATGCATATATGGTATCGATTGGTGCAATGTGCATGTCTTGCCATTGGGAAGTGAATATAAGCTTCTGAATTTAAAATATTCACTTTTTAAAAAACTTTCTTTTTTTTTAGTTCTGTGTGTCAAAAATGTTCATTCTGTGAGTAATAGTGGGAAAGTGAGAAAAATGAGTGAATTCTCCCTATATGACTGAATTGGAGTGAATATGCTGCTATCTCTGTAAGGAAGCGAGTTAGAGCGCTGAAACTGTGGCGATACGTTTAAGCTCGGAACCTGAATCTGTGCATGCTTCTGGCCTGGGAACTGCTTCAGATCACTGTGGAATGCATATATGGTATCAATTGGTGCAATGTGTTTGTCTTGTCATAGGGAAGTTAATATAAGCTTCTGAAGTGAAAATATCCACTTTTTAAAAAACTTTCTTTTTTTTAGTTCTGTGTGTCAAAAATGTTCATTCTGTGAGTAACAGTGGGAAAGTGACAAACATGAGTGAATTGTCACGATATGACTGAATTGGAGTAAATTTGCTGCTATCTCCGCCAGGAAGCGAGCTAGAGCGCTGTAAATGTGGCCATACGCACTTTCATGAAAACACGCTTCTTTGAGGTTTTAAGCTCAGAACATGAATCTGTGCATGTTTCTGGCCTGGGAACTGCTTCAGATCACTGTGGAAAGCATATATGGTATCGAATGGTCCTTTGTGCTTGCCTTGTCATAGGGAAGTGAATATAAGCTTCTGAAGTGAAAATATCCACTTTTTAAAAAACTTTCTTTTTTTTTAGCTCTGTGTGTCAAAAATGTTCATTCTGTGAGTAACAGTGGAAAAAAAACAGGCATGAGTGAATTGTCACGATATGACTGATTTGGAGTAAATTTGATGCTATCTCCGCCAGGAAGCGAGCTAGAGCGCTGTAACTGTGGCTATACGCACTTTCATGAAAACACACTTCTTTGAGGTTTTAAGCTCGGAACGTGAATCTGTGCATGTTTCTGGCCTGGGAACTGCTTCAGATCACTGTGGAATGCATATATAGTATCAATTGGTGCAATGTGCTTGTCTTGTCATAGGGAAGTGAATATAAGCTTCTGAAGTGAAAATATCCACTTTTTAAAAAACTTTCTTTTTTTTAGTTCTGTGTGTCAGAAATGTTCATTCTGTGAGTAACAGTGTGAAAGTGACAAACATGAGTGAATTGTCACGATATGACTGAATTGGAGTAAATTTGCTGCTATCTCTGCCAGGAAGCGAGCTAGAGCGCTGTAACTGTGGCTATACGCACTTTCATGAAAACACGCTTCTTTGAGGTTTTAAGCTCAGAACGTGAATCTGTGCATGTTTCTGGCCTGGGAACTGCTTCAGATCACTGTGGAAAGCATATATGATATCGAATGGTCCTTTGTGCATGTATTGCCATTGGGAAGTGAATATAAGCTTCTGAAGTGAATATATCCACTTTTTAAAAAACTTTCTTTTTTTTTAGTTCTGTGTCAAAAATGTTCATTCTGTGAGTAACAGTGGAAAAGTAACAGTCATGAGTGAATTGTCACGATATGACTGAATTGGAGTAAATTTGCTGCTATCTCCGCCAGGAAGCGAGCTAGAGCCCTGAAACTGTGGCTATACGCACTTTCATGAAAACACGCTTCTTTGAGGTTTTAAGCTCAGAACGTGAATCTGAGCATGTTTCTGGCCTGGGAACTGCTTCAGATCACTGTGGAAAGCATATATGGTATCGAATGGTCCTTTGTGCATGTATTGGCATTGGGAAGTGAATATAAGCTTCTGAAGTGAATATATCCACTTTTTAAAAAACTTTCTTTTTTTTTTTAGTTCTGTGTGTCTATAATGTTCATTCTGTGAGTAACAGTGGAAAAGTAACAGTCATGAGTGAATTGGAGTAAATTTGCTGCTATCTCCGCTAGGAAGCGAGCTAGAGCACTGAAACTGTGGCTAAACGCACTTTCATGAAAACACGCTTCTTTGAGGTTTTAAGCTCGGAACGTGAATCTGTGCATGTTTCTGGCCTGGGAACTGCTTCAGATCACTGTGGAATGCATATATGGTATCAATTGGTGCAATGTGCTTGTCTTGTCATAGGGAAGTGAATATAAGCTTCTGAAGTGAAAATATCCACTTTTTAAAAAACTTTCATTTTTTTTAGTTCTGTGTGTCAAAAATGTTCATTCTGTGAGTAACAGTGTGAAAGTGACAAACATGAGTGAATTGTCACGATATGACAGAATTGGAGTAAATTTGCTGCTATCTCCGCCAGGAAGCGAGCTAGAGCGCTGTAACTGTGGCTATACGCACTTTCATGAAAACACGCTTCTTTGAGGTTTTAAGCTCAGAACGTGAATCTGTGCATGTTTCCGGCCTGGGAACTGCTTAAGATCACTGTGGAAAGCATATATGGTATCGAATGGTCCTTTGTGCATGTATTGCGATTGGGAAGTGAATATAAGCTTCTGAAGTGAAAATATCCACATTTTAAAAAACTTTCTTTTTTTTTAGTTCTGTGTGTCAAAAATGTTCATTCTGTGAGTAACAGTGGGAAAGTGACAAACATGAGTGAATTGTCACGATATGACTGAATTGGAGTAAATTTGCTGCTATCTCCGCCAGGAAGCGAGCTAGAGCGCTGTAACTGTGGCTATACGCACTTTCATGAAAACACGCTTCTTTGAGGTTTTAAGCTCAGAACGTGAATCTGTGCATGTTTCTGGCCTGGGAACTGCTTCAGATCACTGTGGAAAGCATATATGATATCGAATTGTCCTTTGTGCATGTATTGCCATTGGGAAGTGAATATAAGCTTCTGAAGTGAATATATCCACTTTATAAAAAACTTTCTTTTTTTTTAGTTCTGTGTCAAAAATGTTCATTCTGTGAGTAACAGTGGAAAAGTAACAGTCATGAGTGAATTGTCACGATATGACTGAATTGGAGTAAATTTGCTGCTATCTCCGCCAGGAAGCGAGCTAGAGCGCTGAAACTGTGGCTATACGCACTTTCATGAAAACACGCTTCTTTGAGGTTTTAAGCTCAGAACGTGAATCTGTGCATGTTTCTGGCCTGGGAACTGCTTCAGATCACTGTGGAAAGCATATATGGTATCGAATGGTCCTTTGTGCATGTATTGCCATTGGGAAATGAATATAAGCTTCTGAAGTGAATATATCCACTTTTTAAAAAACTTTCTTTTTTTTTTAGTTCTGTGTGTCAATAATGTTCATTCTGTGAGTAACAGTGGAAAAGTAACAGTCATGAGTGAATTGTCACGATATGACTGAATTGGAGTAAATTTGCTGCTATCTCCGCCAGGAAGCGAGCTAGAGCGCTGAAACTGTGGCTATACGCACTTTCATGAAAACACGCTTCTTTGAGGTTTTAAGCTCGGAACGTGAATCTGTGCATTTTTCTGGCCTGGGAACTGCTTCAGATCACTGTGGAATGCATATATGGTATCAATTGGTGCAATGTGCTTGTCTTGTCATAGGGAAGTGAATATAAGCTTCTGAAGTGAAAATATCCACTTTTTAAAAAACTTTCTTTTTTTTTAGTTCTGTGTGTCAAAAATGTTCATTCTGTGAGTAACAGTGTGAAAGTGACAAACATGAGTGAATTGTCACGATATGACAGAATTGGAGTAAATTTGCTGCTATCTCCGCCAGGAAGCGAGCTAGAGCGCTGTAACTGTGGCTATACGCACTTTCATGAAAACACGCTTCTTTGAGGTTTTAAGCTCAGAACGTGAATCTGTGCCTGTTTCCGGCCTGGGAACTGCTTCAGATCACTGTGGAAAGCATATATGGTATCGAATGGTCCTTTGTGCATGTATTGCCATAGGGAAGTTAATATAAGCTTCTGAAGTGAAAATATCCACATTTTAAAAAACTTTCTTTTTTTTTAGTTCTGTGTGTCAAAAATGTTCATTCTGTGAGTAACAGTGGGAAAGTGACAAACATGAGTGAATTGTCACGATATGACTGAATTGGAGTAAATTTGCTGCTATCTCCGCCAGGTAGTGAGCAAGAGCGCTGTAACTGTGTCAAGACGCACTTTCATGAAAACACGCTTCTTTGAGGTTTTAAGCTCAGAACGTGAATCTGTGCATGTTTCTGGCCTGGGAACTGCTTCAGATCACTGTGGAAAGCATATATGGTATCGAATGGTCCTTTGTGCTTGTCTTGTCATAGGGAAGTGAATATAAGCTTCTGAAGTGAATATATCCACTTTTTAAAAAACTTTCTTTTTTTTTTAGTTCTGTGTGTCAATAATGTTCATTCGGTGAGTAACAGTGGAAAAAAAACAGGCATGAGTGAATTGTCACGATATGACTGATTTGGAGTAAATTTGATGCTATCTCCGCCAGGAAGCGAGCTAGAGCGCTGAAACTGTGGCTATACGCACTTTCATGAAAACACACTTCTTTGAAGTTTTAAGCTCGGAACGTGAATCTGTGCATGTTTCTGGCCTGGGAACTGCTTCAGATCACTGTGGAATGCATATATAGTATCAATTGGTGCAATGTGCTTGTCTTGTCATAGGGAAGTGAATATAAGCTTCTGAAGTGAAAATATCCACTTTTTAAAAAACTTTCTTTTTTTTTAGTTCTGTGTGCCAAAAATGTTCATTCTGTGAGTAACAGTGTGAAAGTGACAAACATGAGTGAATTGTCACGATATGACTGAATTGGGGTAAATTTGCTGCTATCTCCGCCAGGAAGCGAGCTAGAGCGCTGTAACTGTGGCTATACGCACTTTCATGAAAACACGCTTCTTTGAGGTTTTAAGCTCAGAACGTGAATCTGTGCATGTTTCTGGCCTGGGAACTGCTTCAGATCACTGTGGAAAGCATATATGATATCGAATGGTCCTTTGTGCATGTATTGCCATTGGGAAGTGAATATAAGCTTCTGAAGTGAATATATCCACTTTTTAAAAAACTTTCTTTTTTTTTAGTTCTGTGTCAAAAATGTTCATTCTGTGAGTAACAGTGTGAAAGTGACAAACATGAGTGAATTTTCACGATATGACAGAATTGGAGTAAATTTGTTGCTATCTCCGCCAGGAAGCGAGCTAGAGCGCTGTAACTGTGGCTATACGCACTTTCATGAAATCACGCTTCTTTGAGGTTTTAAGCTCAGAACGTGAATCTGTGCATGTTTCTGGCCTGGGAACTGCTTCAGATCACTGTGGAAAGCATATATGGTATCGAATGGTCCTTTGTGCATGTATTGCCATTGGGAAGTGAATATAAGCTTCTGAAGTGAATATATCCACTTTTTAAAAAACTTTCTTTTTTTTTAGTTCTGTGTCAAAAATGTTCATTCTGTGAGTAACAGTGGAAAAGTAACAGTCATGAGTGAATTGTCACGATATGACTGAATTGGAGTAAATTTGCTGCTATCTCCGCCAGGAAGCGAGCTAGAGCCCTGAAACTGTGGCTATACGCACTTTCATGAAAACACACTTCTTTGAGGTTTTAATCTCGGAACGTGAATCTGTGCATGCTTCTGGCCTGGGAACTGCTTCAGATCACTGTGGAATGCATATATGGTATCAATTGGTGCAATGTGCTTGTCTTGTCATAGGGAAGTGAATATAAGCTTCTGAAGTGAAAATATCCAATTTTTTAAAAAATTATATGACTGAATTGGAGTGAATTTGCTGCTATCTCTGTAAGGAAGCGAGCTAGAGCGCTGAAACTGAGGCTATACGCACTTTCATGAAAACACGCTTCTTTGAGGTTTTAAGCTCGGAACGTGAATCTGTGCATGTTTCTGGCCTGGGAACTGCTTCAGATCACTGTGGAATGCATATATAGTATCAATTGGTGCAATGTGCTTGTCTTGTCAAAGGGAAGTGAATATAAGCTTCTGAATTTAAAATATTCACTTTTTAAAAAACTTTCTTTTTTTTTAGTTCTGTGCGTCAAAAATGTTCATTCTGTGAGTAACAGTGGGAAAGTGAGAAACATGAGTGAATTCTCACTATATGACTGAATTGGAGTGAATATGCTGCTATCTCTGTAAGGAAGCGAGCTAGAGCGCTAAAACTGTGGCTATACGTTTAAGCTCGGAACGTGAATCTGTGCATGCTTCTGGCCTGGGAACTGCTTCAGATCACTGTGGAATGCATATATGGTATCAATTGGTGCAATGTGTTTGTCTTGTCATAGGGAAGTTAATATAAGCTTCTGAAGTGAAAATATCCACATTTTAAAAAACTTTCTTTTTTTTTAGTTCTGTGTGTCAAAAATGTTCATTCTGTGAGTAACAGTGGGAAAGTGACAAACATGAGTGAATTGTCACGATATGACTGAATTGGAGTAAATTTGCTGCTATCTCCGCCAGGAAGTGAGCTAGAGCGCTGTAACTGTGGCTATACGCACTTTCATGAAAACACGCTTCTTTGAGGTTTTAAGCTCAGAACGTGAATCTGTGCATTTTTCTGGCCTGGGAACTGCTTCAGATCACTGTGGAAAGCATATATGATATCGAATTGTCCTTTGTGCATGTATTGCCATTGGGAAGTGAATATAAGCTTCTGAAGTGAATATATCCACTTTTTAAAAAACTTTCTTTTTTTTTAGTTCTGTGTCAAAAATGTTCATTCTGTGAGTAACAGTGGAAAAGTAACAGTCATGAGTGAATTTTCACGATATGACTGAATTGGAGTAAATTTGCTGCTATCTCCGCCAGGAAGCGAGCTAGAGCGCTGAAACTGTGGCTATACGCACTTTCATGAAAACACGCTTCTTTGAGGTTTTAAGCTCAGAACGTGAATCTGTGCATGTTTCTGGCCTGGGAACTGCTTCAGATCACTGTGGAAAGCATATATGGTATCGAATGGTCCTTTGTGCATGTATTGCCATTGGGAAATGAATATAAGCTTCTGAAGTGAATATATCCACTTTTTAAAAAACTTTCTTTTTTTTTAGTTCTGTGTGTCAATAATGTTCATTCTGTGAGTAACAGTGGAAAAGTAACAGTCATGAGTGAATTGTCACGATATGACTGAATTGGAGTAAATTTGCTGCTATCTCCGCCAGGAAGCGAGCTAGAGCGCTGTAACTGTGGCTATACGCACTTTCATGAAAACACGCTTCTTTGAGGTTTTAAGCTCAGAACGTGAATCTGTGCCTGTTTCTGGCCTGGGAACTGCTTCAGATCACTGTGGAAAGCATATATGGTATTGAATGGTCCTTTGTGCATGTATTGCCATAGGGAAGTTAATATAAGCTTCTGAAGTGAAAATATCCACATTTTAAAAAACTTTCTTTTTTTTTAGTTCTGTGTGTCAAAAATGTTCATTCTGTGAGTAACAGTGGGAAAGTGACAAACATGAGTGAATTGTCACGATATGACTGAATTGGAGTAAATTTGCTGCTATCTCCGCCAGGTAGTGAGCAAGAGCGCTGTAACTGTGGAAAGACGCACTTTCATGAAAACACGCTTCTTTGAGGTTTTAAGCTCAGAACGTGAATCTGTGCATGTTTCTGGCCTGGGAACTGCTTCAGATCACTGTCGAAAGCATATATGATATCGAATGGTCCTTTGTGCTTGTCTTGTCATAGTGAAGTGAATATAAGCTTCTGAAGTGAATATATCCACTTTTTAAAAAACTTTCTTTTTTTTTTTAGTTCTGTGTGTCAATAATGTTCATTCTGTGAGTAACAGTGGAAAAGTCACAGTCATGAGTGAATTGTCACGATATGACTGAATTGAAGTAAATTTGATGCTATCTCCGCCAGGAAGCGAGCTAGAGCCCTAAAACTGTGGCTATACGCACTTTCATGAAAACACGCTCCTTTGAGGTTTTAAGCTCAGAACGTGAATCTGTGCATGTTTCTGGCCTGGGAACTGCTTCAGATCACTGTGGAAAGCATATATGGTATCGAATGGTCCTTTGTGCATGTATTGCCATTGGGAAGTGAATATAAGCTTCTGAAGTGAATATATCCACTTTTAAAAGAACTTTCTTTTTTTTAGTTCTGTGTGTCAATAATGTTCATTCTGTGAGTAACAGTGGAAAAGTAACAGTCATGAGTGAATTGTCACGATATGACTGAATTGGAGTAAATTTGATGCTATCTCCGCCAGGAAGCGAGCTAGAGCCCTAAAACTGTGGCTATACGCACTTTCATGAAAACACGCTCCTTTGAGGTTTTAAGCTCAGAACGTGAATCTGTGCATGTTTCTGGCCTGGGAACTGCTTCAGATCACTGTGGAATGCATATATATTATCAATTGGTGCAATGTGCTTGTCTTGTCATAGGGAAGTGAATATAAGCTTCTGAAGTGAAAATATCCACTTTTTTAAAAACTTTCTTTTTTTTTAGTTCTGTGTCAAAAATGTTCATTCTGTGAGTAACAGTGGAAAAGTAACAGTCATGAGTGAATTGTCACGATATGACTGAATTGGAGTAAATTTGCTGCTATCTCCGCCAGGAAGCGAGCTAGAGCCCTGAAACTGTGGCTATACGCACTTTCATGAAAACACGCTTCTTTGAGGTTTTAAGCTCAGAACGTGAATCTGTGCATGTTTCTGGCCTGGGAACTGCTTCAGATCACTGTGGAAAGCATATATGGTATCGAATGGTCCTTTGTGCATGTATTGGCATTGGGAAGTGAATATAAGCTTCTGAAGTGAATATATCCACTTTTTAAAAAACTTTCTTTTTTTTTTTTAGTTCTGTGTGTCTATAATGTTCATTCTGTGAGTAACAGTGGAAAAGTAACAGTCATGAGTGAATTGGAGTAAATTTGCTGCTATCTCCGCTAGGAAGCGAGCTAGAGCACTGAAACTGTGGCTATACGCACTTTCATGAAAACACGCTTCTTTGAGGTTTTAAGCTCGGAACGTGAATCTGTGCATGTTTCTGGCCTGGGAACTGCTTCAGATCACTGTGGAATGCATATATGGTATCAATTGGTGCAATGTGCTTGTCTTGTCATAGGGAAGTGAATATAAGCTTCTGAAGTGAAAATATCCACTTTTTAAAAAACTTTCTTTTTTTTTAGTTCTGTGCGTCAAAAATGTTCATTCTGTGAGTAACAGTGTGAAAGTGACAAACATGAGTGAATTGTCACGATATGACAGAATTGGAGTAAATTTGCTGCTATCTCCGCCAGGAAGCGAGCTAGAGCGCTGTAACTGTGGCTATACGCACTTTCATGAAAACACGCTTCTTTGAGGTTTTAAGCTCAGAACGTGAATCTGTGCATGTTTCCGGCCTGGGAACTGCTTAAGATCACTGTGGAAAGCATATATGGTATCGAATGGTCCTTTGTGCATGTATTGCGATTGGGAAGTGAATATAAGCTTCTGAAGTGAAAATATCCACATTTTAAAAAACTTTCTTTTTTTTTAGTTCTGTGTGTCAAAAATGTTCATTCTGTGAGTAACAGTGGGAAAGTGACAAACATGAGTGAATTGTCACGATATGACTGAATTGGAGTAAATTTGCTGCTATCTCCGCCAGGAAGCGAGCTAGAGCGCTGTAACTGTGGCTATACGCACTTTCATGAAAACACGCTTCTTTGAGGTTTTAAGCTCAGAACGTGAATCTGTGCATGCTTCTGGCCTGGGAACTGCTTCAGATCACTGTGGAATGCATATATGGTATCAATTGGTGCAATGTGCTTGTCTTGTCATAGGGAAGTGAATATAAGCTTCTGAAGTGAAAATATCCACTTTTTAAAAATTATATGACTGAATTGGAGTGAATTTGCTGCTATCTCCGCCAGGAAGCGAGCTAGAGCGCTGAAACTGAGGCTATACGCACTTTCATGAAAACACGCTTCTTTGAGGTTTTAAGCTCAGAACGTGAATCTGTGCATGTTTCTGGCCTGGGAATAACTTCAGATCACTGTGCTATGCATATATGGTATCGATTGGTGCAATGTGCATGTCTTGCCATTGGGAAGTGAATATAAGCTTCTGAATTTAAAATATTCACTTTTTAAAAAACTTTCTTTTTTTTTAGTTCTGTGTGTCAAAAATGTTCATTCTGTGAGTAATAGTGGGAAAGTGAGAAAAATGAGTGAATTCTCCCTATATGACTGAATTGGAGTGAATATGCTGCTATCTCTGTAAGGAAGCGAGTTAGAGCGCTGAAACTGTGGCGATACGTTTAAGCTCGGAACCTGAATCTGTGCATGCTTCTGGCCTGGGAACTGCTTCAGATCACTGTGGAATGCATATATGGTATCAATTGGTGCAATGTGTTTGTCTTGTCATAGGGAAGTTAATATAAGCTTCTGAAGTGAAAATATCCACTTTTTAAAAAACTTTCTTTTTTTTAGTTCTGTGTGTCAAAAATGTTCATTCTGTGAGTAACAGTGGGAAAGTGACAAACATGAGTGAATTGTCACGATATGACTGAATTGGAGTAAATTTGCTGCTATCTCCGCCAGGAAGCGAGCTAGAGCGCTGTAAATGTGGCCATACGCACTTTCATGAAAACACGCTTCTTTGAGGTTTTAAGCTCAGAACATGAATCTGTGCATGTTTCTGGCCTGGGAACTGCTTCAGATCACTGTGGAAAGCATATATGGTATCGAATGGTCCTTTGTGCTTGCCTTGTCATAGGGAAGTGAATATAAGCTTCTGAAGTGAAAATATCCACTTTTTAAAAAACTTTCTTTTTTTTTAGCTCTGTGTGTCAAAAATGTTCATTCTGTGAGTAACAGTGGAAAAAAAACAGGCATGAGTGAATTGTCACGATATGACTGATTTGGAGTAAATTTGATGCTATCTCCGCCAGGAAGCGAGCTAGAGCGCTGTAACTGTGGCTATACGCACTTTCATGAAAACACACTTCTTTGAGGTTTTAAGCTCGGAACGTGAATCTGTGCATGTTTCTGGCCTGGGAACTGCTTCAGATCACTGTGGAATGCATATTTCGTATCAATTGGTGCAATGTGCTTGTCTTGTCATAGGGAAGTGAATATAAGCTTCTGAAGTGAAAATATCCACTTTTTAAAAAACTTTCTTTTTTTTAGTTCTGTGTGTCAGAAATGTTCATTCTGTGAGTAACAGTGTGAAAGTGACAAACATGAGTGAATTGTCACGATATGACTGAATTGGAGTAAATTTGCTGCTATCTCTGCCAGGAAGCGAGCTAGAGCGCTGTAACTGTGGCTATACGCACTTTCATGAAAACACGCTTCTTTGAGGTTTTAAGCTCAGAACGTGAATCTGTGCATGTTTCTGGCCTGGGAACTGCTTCAGATCACTGTGGAAAGCATATATGATATCGAATGGTCCTTTGTGCATGTATTGCCATTGGGAAGTGAATATAAGCTTCTGAAGTGAATATATCCACTTTTTAAAAAACTTTCTTTTTTTTTAGTTCTGTGTCAAAAATGTTCATTCTGTGAGTAACAGTGGAAAAGTAACAGTCATGAGTGAATTGTCACGATATGACTGAATTGGAGTAAATTTGCTGCTATCTCCGCCAGGAAGCGAGCTAGAGCCCTGAAACTGTGGCTATACGCACTTTCATGAAAACACGCTTCTTTGAGGTTTTAAGCTCAGAACGTGAATCTGAGCATGTTTCTGGCCTGGGAACTGCTTCAGATCACTGTGGAAAGCATATATGGTATCGAATGGTCCTTTGTGCATGTATTGGCATTGGGAAGTGAATATAAGCTTCTGAAGTGAATATATCCACTTTTTAAAAAACTTTCTTTTTTTTTTTAGTTCTGTGTGTCTATAATGTTCATTCTGTGAGTAACAGTGGAAAAGTAACAGTCATGAGTGAATTGGAGTAAATTTGCTGCTATCTCCGCTAGGAAGCGAGCTAGAGCACTGAAACTGTGGCTAAACGCACTTTCATGAAAACACGCTTCTTTGAGGTTTTAAGCTCGGAACGTGAATCTGTGCATGTTTCTGGCCTGGGAACTGCTTCAGATCACTGTGGAATGCATATATGGTATCAATTGGTGCAATGTGCTTGTCTTGTCATAGGGAAGTGAATATAAGCTTCTGAAGTGAAAATATCCACTTTTTAAAAAACTTTCATTTTTTTTAGTTCTGTGTGTCAAAAATGTTCATTCTGTGAGTAACAGTGTGAAAGTGACAAACATGAGTGAATTGTCACGATATGACAGAATTGGAGTAAATTTGCTGCTATCTCCGCCAGGAAGCGAGCTAGAGCGCTGTAACTGTGGCTATACGCACTTTCATGAAAACACGCTTCTTTGAGGTTTTAAGCTCAGAACGTGAATCTGTGCATGTTTCCGGCCTGGGAACTGCTTAAGATCACTGTGGAAAGCATATATGGTATCGAATGGTCCTTTGTGCATGTATTGCGATTGGGAAGTGAATATAAGCTTCTGAAGTGAAAATATCCACATTTTAAAAAACTTTCTTTTTTTTTAGTTCTGTGTGTCAAAAATGTTCATTCTGTGAGTAACAGTGGGAAAGTGACAAACATGAGTGAATTGTCACGATATGACTGAATTGGAGTAAATTTGCTGCTATCTCCGCCAGGAAGCGAGCTAGAGCGCTGTAACTGTGGCTATACGCACTTTCATGAAAACACGCTTCTTTGAGGTTTTAAGCTCAGAACGTGAATCTGTGCATGTTTCTGGCCTGGGAACTGCTTCAGATCACTGTGGAAAGCATATATGATATCGAATTGTCCTTTGTGCATGTATTGCCATTGGGAAGTGAATATAAGCTTCTGAAGTGAATATATCCACTTTATAAAAAACTTTCTTTTTTTTTAGTTCTGTGTCAAAAATGTTCATTCTGTGAGTAACAGTGGAAAAGTAACAGTCATGAGTGAATTGTCACGATATGACTGAATTGGAGTAAATTTGCTGCTATCTCCGCCAGGAAGCGAGCTAGAGCGCTGAAACTGTGGCTATACGCACTTTCATGAAAACACGCTTCTTTGAGGTTTTAAGCTCAGAACGTGAATCTGTGCATGTTTCTGGCCTGGGAACTGCTTCAGATCACTGTGGAAAGCATATATGGTATCGAATGGTCCTTTGTGCATGTATTGCCATTGGGAAATGAATATAAGCTTCTGAAGTGAATATATCCACTTTTTAAAAAACTTTCTTTTTTTTTTAGTTCTGTGTGTCAATAATGTTCATTCTGTGAGTAACAGTGGAAAAGTAACAGTCATGAGTGAATTGTCACGATATGACTGAATTGGAGTAAATTTGCTGCTATCTCCGCCAGGAAGCGAGCTAGAGCGCTGAAACTGTGGCTATACGCACTTTCATGAAAACACGCTTCTTTGAGGTTTTAAGCTCGGAACGTGAATCTGTGCATTTTTCTGGCCTGGGAACTGCTTCAGATCACTGTGGAATGCATATATGGTATCAATTGGTGCAATGTGCTTGTCTTGTCATAGGGAAGTGAATATAAGCTTCTGAAGTGAAAATATCCACTTTTTAAAAAACTTTCTTTTTTTTTAGTTCTGTGTGTCAAAAATGTTCATTCTGTGAGTAACAGTGTGAAAGTGACAAACATGAGTGAATTGTCACGATATGACAGAATTGGAGTAAATTTGCTGCTATCTCCGCCAGGAAGCGAGCTAGAGCGCTGTAACTGTGGCTATACGCACTTTCATGAAAACACGCTTCTTTGAGGTTTTAAGCTCAGAACGTGAATCTGTGCCTGTTTCCGGCCTGGGAACTGCTTCAGATCACTGTGGAAAGCATATATGGTATCGAATGGTCCTTTGTGCATGTATTGCCATAGGGAAGTTAATATAAGCTTCTGAAGTGAAAATATCCACATTTTAAAAAACTTTCTTTTTTTTTAGTTCTGTGTGTCAAAAATGTTCATTCTGTGAGTAACAGTGGGAAAGTGACAAACATGAGTGAATTGTCACGATATGACTGAATTGGAGTAAATTTGCTGCTATCTCCGCCAGGTAGTGAGCAAGAGCGCTGTAACTGTGTCAAGACGCACTTTCATGAAAACACGCTTCTTTGAGGTTTTAAGCTCAGAACGTGAATCTGTGCATGTTTCTGGCCTGGGAACTGCTTCAGATCACTGTGGAAAGCATATATGGTATCGAATGGTCCTTTGTGCTTGTCTTGTCATAGGGAAGTGAATATAAGCTTCTGAAGTGAATATATCCACTTTTTAAAAAACTTTCTTTTTTTTTTAGTTCTGTGTGTCAATAATGTTCATTCGGTGAGTAACAGTGGAAAAAAAACAGGCATGAGTGAATTGTCACGATATGACTGATTTGGAGTAAATTTGATGCTATCTCCGCCAGGAAGCGAGCTAGAGCGCTGAAACTGTGGCTATACGCACTTTCATGAAAACACACTTCTTTGAAGTTTTAAGCTCGGAACGTGAATCTGTGCATGTTTCTGGCCTGGGAACTGCTTCAGATCACTGTGGAATGCATATATAGTATCAATTGGTGCAATGTGCTTGTCTTGTCATAGGGAAGTGAATATAAGCTTCTGAAGTGAAAATATCCACTTTTTAAAAAACTTTCTTTTTTTTTAGTTCTGTGTGCCAAAAATGTTCATTCTGTGAGTAACAGTGTGAAAGTGACAAACATGAGTGAATTGTCACGATATGACTGAATTGGGGTAAATTTGCTGCTATCTCCGCCAGGAAGCGAGCTAGAGCGCTGTAACTGTGGCTATACGCACTTTCATGAAAACACGCTTCTTTGAGGTTTTAAGCTCAGAACGTGAATCTGTGCATGTTTCTGGCCTGGGAACTGCTTCAGATCACTGTGGAAAGCATATATGATATCGAATGGTCCTTTGTGCATGTATTGCCATTGGGAAGTGAATATAAGCTTCTGAAGTGAATATATCCACTTTTTAAAAAACTTTCTTTTTTTTTAGTTCTGTGTCAAAAATGTTCATTCTGTGAGTAACAGTGTGAAAGTGACAAACATGAGTGAATTTTCACGATATGACAGAATTGGAGTAAATTTGTTGCTATCTCCGCCAGGAAGCGAGCTAGAGCGCTGTAACTGTGGCTATACGCACTTTCATGAAATCACGCTTCTTTGAGGTTTTAAGCTCAGAACGTGAATCTGTGCATGTTTCTGGCCTGGGAACTGCTTCAGATCACTGTGGAAAGCATATATGGTATCGAATGGTCCTTTGTGCATGTATTGCCATTGGGAAGTGAATATAAGCTTCTGAAGTGAATATATCCACTTTTTAAAAAACTTTCTTTTTTTTTAGTTCTGTGTCAAAAATGTTCATTCTGTGAGTAACAGTGGAAAAGTAACAGTCATGAGTGAATTGTCACGATATGACTGAATTGGAGTAAATTTGCTGCTATCTCCGCCAGGAAGCGAGCTAGAGCCCTGAAACTGTGGCTATACGCACTTTCATGAAAACACACTTCTTTGAGGTTTTAATCTCGGAACGTGAATCTGTGCATGCTTCTGGCCTGGGAACTGCTTCAGATCACTGTGGAATGCATATATGGTATCAATTGGTGCAATGTGCTTGTCTTGTCATAGGGAAGTGAATATAAGCTTCTGAAGTGAAAATATCCAATTTTTTAAAAAATTATATGACTGAATTGGAGTGAATTTGCTGCTATCTCTGTAAGGAAGCGAGCTAGAGCGCTGAAACTGAGGCTATACGCACTTTCATGAAAACACGCTTCTTTGAGGTTTTAAGCTCGGAACGTGAATCTGTGCATGTTTCTGGCCTGGGAACTGCTTCAGATCACTGTGGAATGCATATATAGTATCAATTGGTGCAATGTGCTTGTCTTGTCAAAGGGAAGTGAATATAAGCTTCTGAATTTAAAATATTCACTTTTTAAAAAACTTTCTTTTTTTTTAGTTCTGTGCGTCAAAAATGTTCATTCTGTGAGTAACAGTGGGAAAGTGAGAAACATGAGTGAATTCTCACTATATGACTGAATTGGAGTGAATATGCTGCTATCTCTGTAAGGAAGCGAGCTAGAGCGCTGAAACTGTGGCTATACGTTTAAGCTCGGAACGTGAATCTGTGCATGCTTCTGGCCTGGGAACTGCTTCAGATCACTGTGGAATGCATATATGGTATCAATTGGTGCAATGTGTTTGTCTTGTCATAGGGAAGTTAATATAAGCTTCTGAAGTGAAAATATCCACATTTTAAAAAACTTTCTTTTTTTTTAGTTCTGTGTGTCAAAAATGTTCATTCTGTGAGTAACAGTGGGAAAGTGACAAACATGAGTGAATTGTCACGATATGACTGAATTGGAGTAAATTTGCTGCTATCTCCGCCAGGAAGTGAGCTAGAGCGCTGTAACTGTGGCTATACGCACTTTCATGAAAACACGCTTCTTTGAGGTTTTAAGCTCAGAACGTGAATCTGTGCATTTTTCTGGCCTGGGAACTGCTTCAGATCACTGTGGAAAGCATATATGATATCGAATTGTCCTTTGTGCATGTATTGCCATTGGGAAGTGAATATAAGCTTCTGAAGTGAATATATCCACTTTTTAAAAAACTTTCTTTTTTTTTAGTTCTGTGTCAAAAATGTTCATTCTGTGAGTAACAGTGGAAAAGTAACAGTCATGAGTGAATTTTCACGATATGACTGAATTGGAGTAAATTTGCTGCTATCTCCGCCAGGAAGCGAGCTAGAGCGCTGAAACTGTGGCTATACGCACTTTCATGAAAACACGCTTCTTTGAGGTTTTAAGCTCAGAACGTGAATCTGTGCATGTTTCTGGCCTGGGAACTGCTTCAGATCACTGTGGAAAGCATATATGGTATCGAATGGTCCTTTGTGCATGTATTGCCATTGGGAAATGAATATAAGCTTCTGAAGTGAATATATCCACTTTTTAAAAAACTTTCTTTTTTTTTAGTTCTGTGTGTCAATAATGTTCATTCTGTGAGTAACAGTGGAAAAGTAACAGTCATGAGTGAATTGTCACGATATGACTGAATTGGAGTAAATTTGCTGCTATCTCCGCCAGGAAGCGAGCTAGAGCGCTGTAACTGTGGCTATACGCACTTTCATGAAAACACGCTTCTTTGAGGTTTTAAGCTCAGAACGTGAATCTGTGCCTGTTTCTGGCCTGGGAACTGCTTCAGATCACTGTGGAAAGCATATATGGTATTGAATGGTCCTTTGTGCATGTATTGCCATAGGGAAGTTAATATAAGCTTCTGAAGTGAAAATATCCACATTTTAAAAAACTTTCTTTTTTTTTAGTTCTGTGTGTCAAAAATGTTCATTCTGTGAGTAACAGTGGGAAAGTGACAAACATGAGTGAATTGTCACGATATGACTGAATTGGAGTAAATTTGCTGCTATCTCCGCCAGGTAGTGAGCAAGAGCGCTGTAACTGTGGAAAGACGCACTTTCATGAAAACACGCTTCTTTGAGGTTTTAAGCTCAGAACGTGAATCTGTGCATGTTTCTGGCCTGGGAACTGCTTCAGATCACTGTCGAAAGCATATATGATATCGAATGGTCCTTTGTGCTTGTCTTGTCATAGTGAAGTGAATATAAGCTTCTGAAGTGAATATATCCACTTTTTAAAAAACTTTCTTTTTTTTTTTAGTTCTGTGTGTCAATAATGTTCATTCTGTGAGTAACAGTGGAAAAGTCACAGTCATGAGTGAATTGTCACGATATGACTGAATTGAAGTAAATTTGATGCTATCTCCGCCAGGAAGCGAGCTAGAGCCCTAAAACTGTGGCTATACGCACTTTCATGAAAACACGCTCCTTTGAGGTTTTAAGCTCAGAACGTGAATCTGTGCATGTTTCTGGCCTGGGAACTGCTTCAGATCACTGTGGAAAGCATATATGGTATCGAATGGTCCTTTGTGCATGTATTGCCATTGGGAAGTGAATATAAGCTTCTGAAGTGAATATATCCACTTTTAAAAGAACTTTCTTTTTTTTAGTTCTGTGTGTCAATAATGTTCATTCTGTGAGTAACAGTGGAAAAGTAACAGTCATGAGTGAATTGTCACGATATGACTGAATTGGAGTAAATTTGATGCTATCTCCGCCAGGAAGCGAGCTAGAGCCCTAAAACTGTGGCTATACGCACTTTCATGAAAACACGCTCCTTTGAGGTTTTAAGCTCAGAACGTGAATCTGTGCATGTTTCTGGCCTGGGAACTGCTTCAGATCACTGTGGAATGCATATATATTATCAATTGGTGCAATGTGCTTGTCTTGTCATAGGGAAGTGAATATAAGCTTCTGAAGTGAAAATATCCACTTTTTTAAAAACTTTCTTTTTTTTTAGTTCTGTGTCAAAAATGTTCATTCTGTGAGTAACAGTGGAAAAGTAACAGTCATGAGTGAATTGTCACGATATGACTGAATTGGAGTAAATTTGCTGCTATCTCCGCCAGGAAGCGAGCTAGAGCCCTGAAACTGTGGCTATACGCACTTTCATGAAAACACGCTTCTTTGAGGTTTTAAGCTCAGAACGTGAATCTGTGCATGTTTCTGGCCTGGGAACTGCTTCAGATCACTGTGGAAAGCATATATGGTATCGAATGGTCCTTTGTGCATGTATTGGCATTGGGAAGTGAATATAAGCTTCTGAAGTGAATATATCCACTTTTTAAAAAACTTTCTTTTTTTTTTTTAGTTCTGTGTGTCTATAATGTTCATTCTGTGAGTAACAGTGGAAAAGTAACAGTCATGAGTGAATTGGAGTAAATTTGCTGCTATCTCCGCTAGGAAGCGAGCTAGAGCACTGAAACTGTGGCTATACGCACTTTCATGAAAACACGCTTCTTTGAGGTTTTAAGCTCGGAACGTGAATCTGTGCATGTTTCTGGCCTGGGAACTGCTTCAGATCACTGTGGAATGCATATATGGTATCAATTGGTGCAATGTGCTTGTCTTGTCATAGGGAAGTGAATATAAGCTTCTGAAGTGAAAATATCCACTTTTTAAAAAACTTTCTTTTTTTTTAGTTCTGTGCGTCAAAAATGTTCATTCTGTGAGTAACAGTGTGAAAGTGACAAACATGAGTGAATTGTCACGATATGACAGAATTGGAGTAAATTTGCTGCTATCTCCGCCAGGAAGCGAGCTAGAGCGCTGTAACTGTGGCTATACGCACTTTCATGAAAACACGCTTCTTTGAGGTTTTAAGCTCAGAACGTGAATCTGTGCATGTTTCCGGCCTGGGAACTGCTTAAGATCACTGTGGAAAGCATATATGGTATCGAATGGTCCTTTGTGCATGTATTGCGATTGGGAAGTGAATATAAGCTTCTGAAGTGAAAATATCCACATTTTAAAAAACTTTCTTTTTTTTTAGTTCTGTGTGTCAAAAATGTTCATTCTGTGAGTAACAGTGGGAAAGTGACAAACATGAGTGAATTGTCACGATATGACTGAATTGGAGTAAATTTGCTGCTATCTCCGCCAGGAAGCGAGCTAGAGCGCTGTAACTGTGGCTATACGCACTTTCATGAAAACACGCTTCTTTGAGGTTTTAAGCTCAGAACGTGAATCTGTGCATGCTTCTGGCCTGGGAACTGCTTCAGATCACTGTGGAATGCATATATGGTATCAATTGGTGCAATGTGCTTGTCTTGTCATAGGGAAGTGAATATAAGCTTCTGAAGTGAAAATATCCACTTTTTAAAAATTATATGACTGAATTGGAGTGAATTTGCTGCTATCTCCGCCAGGAAGCGAGCTAGAGCGCTGAAACTGAGGCTATACGCACTTTCATGAAAACACGCTTCTTTGAGGTTTTAAGCTCAGAACGTGAATCTGTGCATGTTTCTGGCCTGGGAATAACTTCAGATCACTGTGCTATGCATATATGGTATCGATTGGTGCAATGTGCATGTCTTGCCATTGGGAAGTGAATATAAGCTTCTGAATTTAAAATATTCACTTTTTAAAAAACTTTCTTTTTTTTTAGTTCTGTGTGTCAAAAATGTTCATTCTGTGAGTAATAGTGGGAAAGTGAGAAAAATGAGTGAATTCTCCCTATATGACTGAATTGGAGTGAATATGCTGCTATCTCTGTAAGGAAGCGAGTTAGAGCGCTGAAACTGTGGCGATACGTTTAAGCTCGGAACCTGAATCTGTGCATGCTTCTGGCCTGGGAACTGCTTCAGATCACTGTGGAATGCATATATGGTATCAATTGGTGCAATGTGTTTGTCTTGTCATAGGGAAGTTAATATAAGCTTCTGAAGTGAAAATATCCACTTTTTAAAAAACTTTCTTTTTTTTAGTTCTGTGTGTCAAAAATGTTCATTCTGTGAGTAACAGTGGGAAAGTGACAAACATGAGTGAATTGTCACGATATGACTGAATTGGAGTAAATTTGCTGCTATCTCCGCCAGGAAGCGAGCTAGAGCGCTGTAAATGTGGCCATACGCACTTTCATGAAAACACGCTTCTTTGAGGTTTTAAGCTCAGAACATGAATCTGTGCATGTTTCTGGCCTGGGAACTGCTTCAGATCACTGTGGAAAGCATATATGGTATCGAATGGTCCTTTGTGCTTGCCTTGTCATAGGGAAGTGAATATAAGCTTCTGAAGTGAAAATATCCACTTTTTAAAAAACTTTCTTTTTTTTTAGCTCTGTGTGTCAAAAATGTTCATTCTGTGAGTAACAGTGGAAAAAAAACAGGCATGAGTGAATTGTCACGATATGACTGATTTGGAGTAAATTTGATGCTATCTCCGCCAGGAAGCGAGCTAGAGCGCTGTAACTGTGGCTATACGCACTTTCATGAAAACACACTTCTTTGAGGTTTTAAGCTCGGAACGTGAATCTGTGCATGTTTCTGGCCTGGGAACTGCTTCAGATCACTGTGGAATGCATATTTCGTATCAATTGGTGCAATGTGCTTGTCTTGTCATAGGGAAGTGAATATAAGCTTCTGAAGTGAAAATATCCACTTTTTAAAAAACTTTCTTTTTTTTAGTTCTGTGTGTCAGAAATGTTCATTCTGTGAGTAACAGTGTGAAAGTGACAAACATGAGTGAATTGTCACGATATGACTGAATTGGAGTAAATTTGCTGCTATCTCTGCCAGGAAGCGAGCTAGAGCGCTGTAACTGTGGCTATACGCACTTTCATGAAAACACGCTTCTTTGAGGTTTTAAGCTCAGAACGTGAATCTGTGCATGTTTCTGGCCTGGGAACTGCTTCAGATCACTGTGGAAAGCATATATGATATCGAATGGTCCTTTGTGCATGTATTGCCATTGGGAAGTGAATATAAGCTTCTGAAGTGAATATATCCACTTTTTAAAAAACTTTCTTTTTTTTTAGTTCTGTGTCAAAAATGTTCATTCTGTGAGTAACAGTGGAAAAGTAACAGTCATGAGTGAATTGTCACGATATGACTGAATTGGAGTAAATTTGCTGCTATCTCCGCCAGGAAGCGAGCTAGAGCCCTGAAACTGTGGCTATACGCACTTTCATGAAAACACGCTTCTTTGAGGTTTTAAGCTCAGAACGTGAATCTGAGCATGTTTCTGGCCTGGGAACTGCTTCAGATCACTGTGGAAAGCATATATGGTATCGAATGGTCCTTTGTGCATGTATTGGCATTGGGAAGTGAATATAAGCTTCTGAAGTGAATATATCCACTTTTTAAAAAACTTTCTTTTTTTTTTTAGTTCTGTGTGTCTATAATGTTCATTCTGTGAGTAACAGTGGAAAAGTAACAGTCATGAGTGAATTGGAGTAAATTTGCTGCTATCTCCGCTAGGAAGCGAGCTAGAGCACTGAAACTGTGGCTAAACGCACTTTCATGAAAACACGCTTCTTTGAGGTTTTAAGCTCGGAACGTGAATCTGTGCATGTTTCTGGCCTGGGAACTGCTTCAGATCACTGTGGAATGCATATATGGTATCAATTGGTGCAATGTGCTTGTCTTGTCATAGGGAAGTGAATATAAGCTTCTGAAGTGAAAATATCCACTTTTTAAAAAACTTTCATTTTTTTTAGTTCTGTGTGTCAAAAATGTTCATTCTGTGAGTAACAGTGTGAAAGTGACAAACATGAGTGAATTGTCACGATATGACAGAATTGGAGTAAATTTGCTGCTATCTCCGCCAGGAAGCGAGCTAGAGCGCTGTAACTGTGGCTATACGCACTTTCATGAAAACACGCTTCTTTGAGGTTTTAAGCTCAGAACGTGAATCTGTGCATGTTTCCGGCCTGGGAACTGCTTAAGATCACTGTGGAAAGCATATATGGTATCGAATGGTCCTTTGTGCATGTATTGCGATTGGGAAGTGAATATAAGCTTCTGAAGTGAAAATATCCACATTTTAAAAAACTTTCTTTTTTTTTAGTTCTGTGTGTCAAAAATGTTCATTCTGTGAGTAACAGTGGGAAAGTGACAAACATGAGTGAATTGTCACGATATGACTGAATTGGAGTAAATTTGCTGCTATCTCCGCCAGGAAGCGAGCTAGAGCGCTGTAACTGTGGCTATACGCACTTTCATGAAAACACGCTTCTTTGAGGTTTTAAGCTCAGAACGTGAATCTGTGCATGTTTCTGGCCTGGGAACTGCTTCAGATCACTGTGGAAAGCATATATGATATCGAATTGTCCTTTGTGCATGTATTGCCATTGGGAAGTGAATATAAGCTTCTGAAGTGAATATATCCACTTTATAAAAAACTTTCTTTTTTTTTAGTTCTGTGTCAAAAATGTTCATTCTGTGAGTAACAGTGGAAAAGTAACAGTCATGAGTGAATTGTCACGATATGACTGAATTGGAGTAAATTTGCTGCTATCTCCGCCAGGAAGCGAGCTAGAGCGCTGAAACTGTGGCTATACGCACTTTCATGAAAACACGCTTCTTTGAGGTTTTAAGCTCAGAACGTGAATCTGTGCATGTTTCTGGCCTGGGAACTGCTTCAGATCACTGTGGAAAGCATATATGGTATCGAATGGTCCTTTGTGCATGTATTGCCATTGGGAAATGAATATAAGCTTCTGAAGTGAATATATCCACTTTTTAAAAAACTTTCTTTTTTTTTTAGTTCTGTGTGTCAATAATGTTCATTCTGTGAGTAACAGTGGAAAAGTAACAGTCATGAGTGAATTGTCACGATATGACTGAATTGGAGTAAATTTGCTGCTATCTCCGCCAGGAAGCGAGCTAGAGCGCTGAAACTGTGGCTATACGCACTTTCATGAAAACACGCTTCTTTGAGGTTTTAAGCTCGGAACGTGAATCTGTGCATTTTTCTGGCCTGGGAACTGCTTCAGATCACTGTGGAATGCATATATGGTATCAATTGGTGCAATGTGCTTGTCTTGTCATAGGGAAGTGAATATAAGCTTCTGAAGTGAAAATATCCACTTTTTAAAAAACTTTCTTTTTTTTTAGTTCTGTGTGTCAAAAATGTTCATTCTGTGAGTAACAGTGTGAAAGTGACAAACATGAGTGAATTGTCACGATATGACAGAATTGGAGTAAATTTGCTGCTATCTCCGCCAGGAAGCGAGCTAGAGCGCTGTAACTGTGGCTATACGCACTTTCATGAAAACACGCTTCTTTGAGGTTTTAAGCTCAGAACGTGAATCTGTGCCTGTTTCCGGCCTGGGAACTGCTTCAGATCACTGTGGAAAGCATATATGGTATCGAATGGTCCTTTGTGCATGTATTGCCATAGGGAAGTTAATATAAGCTTCTGAAGTGAAAATATCCACATTTTAAAAAACTTTCTTTTTTTTTAGTTCTGTGTGTCAAAAATGTTCATTCTGTGAGTAACAGTGGGAAAGTGACAAACATGAGTGAATTGTCACGATATGACTGAATTGGAGTAAATTTGCTGCTATCTCCGCCAGGTAGTGAGCAAGAGCGCTGTAACTGTGTCAAGACGCACTTTCATGAAAACACGCTTCTTTGAGGTTTTAAGCTCAGAACGTGAATCTGTGCATGTTTCTGGCCTGGGAACTGCTTCAGATCACTGTGGAAAGCATATATGGTATCGAATGGTCCTTTGTGCTTGTCTTGTCATAGGGAAGTGAATATAAGCTTCTGAAGTGAATATATCCACTTTTTAAAAAACTTTCTTTTTTTTTTAGTTCTGTGTGTCAATAATGTTCATTCGGTGAGTAACAGTGGAAAAAAAACAGGCATGAGTGAATTGTCACGATATGACTGATTTGGAGTAAATTTGATGCTATCTCCGCCAGGAAGCGAGCTAGAGCGCTGAAACTGTGGCTATACGCACTTTCATGAAAACACACTTCTTTGAAGTTTTAAGCTCGGAACGTGAATCTGTGCATGTTTCTGGCCTGGGAACTGCTTCAGATCACTGTGGAATGCATATATAGTATCAATTGGTGCAATGTGCTTGTCTTGTCATAGGGAAGTGAATATAAGCTTCTGAAGTGAAAATATCCACTTTTTAAAAAACTTTCTTTTTTTTTAGTTCTGTGTGCCAAAAATGTTCATTCTGTGAGTAACAGTGTGAAAGTGACAAACATGAGTGAATTGTCACGATATGACTGAATTGGGGTAAATTTGCTGCTATCTCCGCCAGGAAGCGAGCTAGAGCGCTGTAACTGTGGCTATACGCACTTTCATGAAAACACGCTTCTTTGAGGTTTTAAGCTCAGAACGTGAATCTGTGCATGTTTCTGGCCTGGGAACTGCTTCAGATCACTGTGGAAAGCATATATGATATCGAATGGTCCTTTGTGCATGTATTGCCATTGGGAAGTGAATATAAGCTTCTGAAGTGAATATATCCACTTTTTAAAAAACTTTCTTTTTTTTTAGTTCTGTGTCAAAAATGTTCATTCTGTGAGTAACAGTGTGAAAGTGACAAACATGAGTGAATTTTCACGATATGACAGAATTGGAGTAAATTTGTTGCTATCTCCGCCAGGAAGCGAGCTAGAGCGCTGTAACTGTGGCTATACGCACTTTCATGAAATCACGCTTCTTTGAGGTTTTAAGCTCAGAACGTGAATCTGTGCATGTTTCTGGCCTGGGAACTGCTTCAGATCACTGTGGAAAGCATATATGGTATCGAATGGTCCTTTGTGCATGTATTGCCATTGGGAAGTGAATATAAGCTTCTGAAGTGAATATATCCACTTTTTAAAAAACTTTCTTTTTTTTTAGTTCTGTGTCAAAAATGTTCATTCTGTGAGTAACAGTGGAAAAGTAACAGTCATGAGTGAATTGTCACGATATGACTGAATTGGAGTAAATTTGCTGCTATCTCCGCCAGGAAGCGAGCTAGAGCCCTGAAACTGTGGCTATACGCACTTTCATGAAAACACACTTCTTTGAGGTTTTAATCTCGGAACGTGAATCTGTGCATGCTTCTGGCCTGGGAACTGCTTCAGATCACTGTGGAATGCATATATGGTATCAATTGGTGCAATGTGCTTGTCTTGTCATAGGGAAGTGAATATAAGCTTCTGAAGTGAAAATATCCAATTTTTTAAAAAATTATATGACTGAATTGGAGTGAATTTGCTGCTATCTCTGTAAGGAAGCGAGCTAGAGCGCTGAAACTGAGGCTATACGCACTTTCATGAAAACACGCTTCTTTGAGGTTTTAAGCTCGGAACGTGAATCTGTGCATGTTTCTGGCCTGGGAACTGCTTCAGATCACTGTGGAATGCATATATAGTATCAATTGGTGCAATGTGCTTGTCTTGTCAAAGGGAAGTGAATATAAGCTTCTGAATTTAAAATATTCACTTTTTAAAAAACTTTCTTTTTTTTTAGTTCTGTGCGTCAAAAATGTTCATTCTGTGAGTAACAGTGGGAAAGTGAGAAACATGAGTGAATTCTCACTATATGACTGAATTGGAGTGAATATGCTGCTATCTCTGTAAGGAAGCGAGCTAGAGCGCTGAAACTGTGGCTATACGTTTAAGCTCGGAACGTGAATCTGTGCATGCTTCTGGCCTGGGAACTGCTTCAGATCACTGTGGAATGCATATATGGTATCAATTGGTGCAATGTGTTTGTCTTGTCATAGGGAAGTTAATATAAGCTTCTGAAGTGAAAATATCCACATTTTAAAAAACTTTCTTTTTTTTTAGTTCTGTGTGTCAAAAATGTTCATTCTGTGAGTAACAGTGGGAAAGTGACAAACATGAGTGAATTGTCACGATATGACTGAATTGGAGTAAATTTGCTGCTATCTCCGCCAGGAAGTGAGCTAGAGCGCTGTAACTGTGGCTATACGCACTTTCATGAAAACACGCTTCTTTGAGGTTTTAAGCTCAGAACGTGAATCTGTGCATTTTTCTGGCCTGGGAACTGCTTCAGATCACTGTGGAAAGCATATATGATATCGAATTGTCCTTTGTGCATGTATTGCCATTGGGAAGTGAATATAAGCTTCTGAAGTGAATATATCCACTTTTTAAAAAACTTTCTTTTTTTTTAGTTCTGTGTCAAAAATGTTCATTCTGTGAGTAACAGTGGAAAAGTAACAGTCATGAGTGAATTTTCACGATATGACTGAATTGGAGTAAATTTGCTGCTATCTCCGCCAGGAAGCGAGCTAGAGCGCTGAAACTGTGGCTATACGCACTTTCATGAAAACACGCTTCTTTGAGGTTTTAAGCTCAGAACGTGAATCTGTGCATGTTTCTGGCCTGGGAACTGCTTCAGATCACTGTGGAAAGCATATATGGTATCGAATGGTCCTTTGTGCATGTATTGCCATTGGGAAATGAATATAAGCTTCTGAAGTGAATATATCCACTTTTTAAAAAACTTTCTTTTTTTTTAGTTCTGTGTGTCAATAATGTTCATTCTGTGAGTAACAGTGGAAAAGTAACAGTCATGAGTGAATTGTCACGATATGACTGAATTGGAGTAAATTTGCTGCTATCTCCGCCAGGAAGCGAGCTAGAGCGCTGTAACTGTGGCTATACGCACTTTCATGAAAACACGCTTCTTTGAGGTTTTAAGCTCAGAACGTGAATCTGTGCCTGTTTCTGGCCTGGGAACTGCTTCAGATCACTGTGGAAAGCATATATGGTATTGAATGGTCCTTTGTGCATGTATTGCCATAGGGAAGTTAATATAAGCTTCTGAAGTGAAAATATCCACATTTTAAAAAACTTTCTTTTTTTTTAGTTCTGTGTGTCAAAAATGTTCATTCTGTGAGTAACAGTGGGAAAGTGACAAACATGAGTGAATTGTCACGATATGACTGAATTGGAGTAAATTTGCTGCTATCTCCGCCAGGTAGTGAGCAAGAGCGCTGTAACTGTGGAAAGACGCACTTTCATGAAAACACGCTTCTTTGAGGTTTTAAGCTCAGAACGTGAATCTGTGCATGTTTCTGGCCTGGGAACTGCTTCAGATCACTGTCGAAAGCATATATGATATCGAATGGTCCTTTGTGCTTGTCTTGTCATAGTGAAGTGAATATAAGCTTCTGAAGTGAATATATCCACTTTTTAAAAAACTTTCTTTTTTTTTTTAGTTCTGTGTGTCAATAATGTTCATTCTGTGAGTAACAGTGGAAAAGTCACAGTCATGAGTGAATTGTCACGATATGACTGAATTGAAGTAAATTTGATGCTATCTCCGCCAGGAAGCGAGCTAGAGCCCTAAAACTGTGGCTATACGCACTTTCATGAAAACACGCTCCTTTGAGGTTTTAAGCTCAGAACGTGAATCTGTGCATGTTTCTGGCCTGGGAACTGCTTCAGATCACTGTGGAAAGCATATATGGTATCGAATGGTCCTTTGTGCATGTATTGCCATTGGGAAGTGAATATAAGCTTCTGAAGTGAATATATCCACTTTTAAAAGAACTTTCTTTTTTTTAGTTCTGTGTGTCAATAATGTTCATTCTGTGAGTAACAGTGGAAAAGTAACAGTCATGAGTGAATTGTCACGATATGACTGAATTGGAGTAAATTTGATGCTATCTCCGCCAGGAAGCGAGCTAGAGCCCTAAAACTGTGGCTATACGCACTTTCATGAAAACACGCTCCTTTGAGGTTTTAAGCTCAGAACGTGAATCTGTGCATGTTTCTGGCCTGGGAACTGCTTCAGATCACTGTGGAATGCATATATATTATCAATTGGTGCAATGTGCTTGTCTTGTCATAGGGAAGTGAATATAAGCTTCTGAAGTGAAAATATCCACTTTTTTAAAAACTTTCTTTTTTTTTAGTTCTGTGTGTCAAAAATGTTCATTCTGTGAGTAACAGTGTGAAAGTGAGAAACATGAGTGAATTCTCACTATATGACTGAATTGGAGTGAATATGCTGCTATCTCTGTAAGGAAGCGAGCTAGAGCGCTGAAACTGTGGCTATACGTTTAAGCTCGGAACGAGAATCTGTGCATGCTTCTTGCCTGGGAACTGCTTCAGATCACTGTGGAATGCATATATGGTATCAATTGGTGCAATGTGCTTGTCTTGTCATAGGAAAGTGAATATAAGCTTCTGAAGTGAAAATATCCACTTTTTAAAAAACTTTCTTTTTTTTTAGTTCTGTGTGTCAAAAATGTTCATTCTGTGAGTAACAGTGTGAAAGTGACAAACATGAGTGAATTGTCACGATATGACAGAATTGGAGTAAATTTGCAGCTATCTCCGCCAGGAAGCGAGCTAGAGCGCTGAAACTGTGGCTATACGCACTTTCATGAAAACACGCTTCTTTGAGGTTTCAAGCTCGGAACGTGAATCTGTGCATGTTTCTGGCCTGGGAACTGCTTCAGATCACTGTGGAATGCATATATAGTATCAATTGGTGCAATGTGCTTGTCTTGTCATTGGGAAGTGAATATAAGCTCCTGAAGTGAAAATATCCACTTTTTAAAAAACTTTCTTTTTTTTTAGTTCTGTGTGTCAAAAATGTTAATTCTGTGAGTAACAGTGTGAAAGTGACAAACATGAGTGAATTGTCACGATATGACAGAATTGGAGTAAATTTGCTGCTATCTCCGCCAGGAAGAGAGCTAGAGCGCTGTAACTGTGTCTATACGCACTTTCATGAAAACACGCTTCTTTGAGGTTTTAAGCTCAGAACGTGAATCTGTGCATGTTTCTGGCCTGGGAACTGCTTCAGACCACTGTGGAAAGCATATATGGTATCGAATGGTCCTTTGTGCATGTATTGCCATTGGGAAGTGAATATCAGCTTCTGAAGTGAATATATCCACTTTTTAAAAAACTTTCTTTTTTTTTAGTTCTGTGTGTCAATAATGTTAATTCTGTGAGTAACAGTGGAAAAGTAACAGTCATGAGTGAATTGTCACGATATGACTGAATTGGAGTAAATTTGCTGCTATCTCCGCCAGGAAGCGAGCTAGAGCCCTGAAACTGTGGCTATACGCACTTTCATGAAAACACGCTTCTTTGAGGTTTTAAGCTCAGAACGTGAATCTTTGCATGTTTCTGGCCTGGGAACTGCTTCAGATCACTGTGGAAAGCATATATGGTATCGAATGGTCCTTTGTGCATGTATTGGCATTGGGAAGTGAATATAAGCTTCTGAAGTGAATATATCCACTTTTTAAAAAACTTTCTTTTTTTTTTAGTTCTGTGTGTCAATAATGTTCATTCTGTGAGTAACAGTGGAAAAGTAACAGTCATGAGTGAATTGTCACGATATGACTGAATTGGAGTAAATTTGCTGCTATCTCCGCCAGGCAGCGAGCTAGAGCGCTGAAACTGTGGCTATACGCACTTTCATGAAAACACACTTCTTTGAGGTTTTAAGCTCGGAACGTGAATCTGTGCATGTTTCTGGCCTGGGAACTGCTTCAGATCACTGTGGAATGCATATATAGTATCAATTGGTGCAATGTGCTTGTCTTCTCATAGGGAAGTGAATATAAGCTTCTGAAGTGAAAATATCCACTTTTTAAAAAACTTTCTTTTTTTTTAGTTCTGTGTGTCAAAAATGTTCATTCTGTGAGTAACAGTGTGAAAGTGACAAACATGAGTGAATTGTCACGATATGACTGAATTGGAGTAAATTTGATGCTATATCCGCCAGGAAGCGAGCTAGAGCGCTGTAACTGTGGCTATACGCACTTTCATGAAAACACGCTTCTTTGAGGTTTTAAGCTCAGAACGTGAATCTGTGCATGTTTCTGGCCTGGGAACTGCTTCAGATCACTGTGGAAAGCATATAAGGTATCGAATGGTCCTTTGTGCATGTATTGCCATTGGGAAGTGAATATAAGCTTCTGAAGTGAATATATCCACTTTTTAAAAAACATTCTTTTTTTTTAGTTCTGTGTCAAAAATGTTCATTCTGTGAGTAACAGTGGAAAAGTAACAGTCATGAGTGAATTGTCCCGATATGACTGAATTGGAGTAAATTTGCTGCCATCTCCGCCAGGAAGCGAGCTAGAGCGCTGAAACTGTGGCTATACGCACTTTCATAAAAACACGCTTCTTTGAGGTTTTAAGCTCGGAACGTGAATCTGTGCATGTTTCTGGCCTGGGAATTGCTTCAGATCACTGTGCTATGCATATATGGTATCGATTGGTGCAATGTGCATGTCTTGCCATTGGGAAGTGAATATAAGCTTCTGAATTTAAAATATTCACTTTTTAAAAAACTTTCTTTTTTTTTAGTTCTGTGCGTCAAAAATGTTCATTCTGTGAGTAACAGTGGGAAAGTGAGAAACATGAGTGAATTCTCACTATATGACTGAATTGGAGTGAATATGCTGCTATCTCTGTAAGGAAGCGAGCTAGAGCGCTGAAACTGTGGCTATACGTTTAAGCTCGGAACGTGAATCTGTGCATGCTTCTGGCCTGGGAACTGCTTCAGATCACTGTGGAATGCATATATGGTATCAATTGGTGCAATGTGTTTGTCTTGTCATAGGGAAGTTAATATAAGCTTCTGAAGTGAAAATATCCACATTTTAAAAAACTTTCTTTTTTTTTAGTTCTGTGTGTCAAAAATGTTCATTCTGTGAGTAACAGTGGGAAAGTGACAAACATGAGTGAATTGTCACGATATGACTGAATTGGAGTAAATTTGCTGCTATCTCCGCCAGGAAGCGAGCTAGAGCGCTGAAACTGAGGCTATACGCACTTTCATGAAAACACGCTTCTTTGAGGTTTTAAGCTCAGAACGTGAATCTGTGCATGTTTCTGGCCTGGGAATTGCTTCAGATCACTCTGCTATGCATATATGGTATCGATTGGTGCAATGTGCATGTCTTGCCATTGGGAAGTGAATATAAGCTTCTGAATTTGAAATATTCACTTTTTAAAAAACTTTCTTTTTTTTTAGTTCTGTGCGTCAAAAATGTTCATTCTGTGAGTAACAGTGGGAAAGTGAGAAACATGAGTGAATTCTCACTATATGACTGAATTGGAGTGAATATGCTGCTATCTCTGTAAGGAAGCGAGCTAGAGCGCTGAAACTGTGGCTATACGTTTAAGCTCGGAACGTGAATCTGTGCATGCTTCTGGCCTGGGAACTGCTTCAGATCACTGTGGAATGCATATATGGTATCAATTGGTGCAATGTGTTTGTCTTGTCATAGGGAAGTTAATATAAGCTTCTGAAGTGAAAATATCCACATTTTAAAAAACTTTCTTTTTTTTAGTTCTGTGTGTCAAAAATGTTCATTCTGTGAGTAACAGTGGGAAAGTGACAAACATGAGTGAATTGTCACGATATGACTGAATTGGAGTAAATTTGCTGCTATCTCCGCCAGGAAGCGAGCTAGAGCGCTGAAACTGAGGCTATACGCACTTTCATGAAAACACGCTTCTTTGAGGTTTTAAGCTCAGAACGTGAATCTGTGCATGTTTCTGGCCTGGGAACTGCTTCAGATCACTGTGGAAAGCATTTATGGTATCAAATGGTCCTTTGTGCTTGTCTTGTCATAGGGAGGTGAATATAAGCTTCTGAAGTGAAAATATCCACTTTTTAAAAAACTTTCTTTTTTTTAGCTCTGTGTGTCAAAAATGTTCATTCGGTGAGTAACAGTGAAAAAAAAACAGGCATGAGTGACTTGTCACGATATGACTGATTTGGAGTAAATTTGATGCTATCTCCGCCAGGAAGCGAGCTAGAGCGCTGAAACTGTGGCTATACGCACTTTCATGAAAACACACTTCTTTGAAGTTTTAAGCTCAGAACGTGAATCTGTGCATGTTTCTGGCCTGGGAACTGCTTCAGATCACTGTGGAATGCATATATAGTATCAATTGGTGCAATGTGCTTGTCTTGTCATAGGGAAGTGAATATAAGCTTCTGAAGTGAAAATATCCACTTTTTAAAAAACTTTCTTTTTTTTTAGTTCTGTGTGTCAAAAATGTTCATTCTGTGAGTAACAGTGTGAAAGTGACAAACATGAGTGAATTGTCACGATATGACTGAATTGGAGTAAATTTGCTGCTATCTCCGCCAGGAAGCGAGCTAGAGCGCTGTAACTGTGGCTATACGCACTTTCATGAAAACACGCTCCTTTGAGGTTTTAAGCTCAGAACGTGAATCTGTGCATGTTTCTGGCCTGGGAACTGCTTCAGATCACTGTGGAAAGCATATATGGTATCGAATGGTCCTTTGTGCATGTATTGGCATTGGGAAGTGGATATAAGCTTCTGAAGTGAATATATCCACTTTTTAAAAAACTTTCTTTTTTTTTTTAGTTCAGTGTGTCAATAATGTTCATTCTGTGAGTAACAGTGGAAAAGTAACAGTCATGAGTGAATTGTCACGATATGACTGAATTGGAGTAAATTTGCTGCTATCTCCGCCAGGAAGCGAGCTCGAGCGCTGAAACTGTGGCTATACGCACTTTCATGAAAACACGCTCCTTTGAGGTTTTAAGCTCAGAACGTGAATCTGTGCATGTTTCTGGCCTGGGAACTGCTTCAGATCACTGTGGAAAGCATATATGGTATCGAATGGTCCTTTGTGCATGTATTGGCATTGGGAAGTGGATATAAGCTTCTGAAGTGAATATATCCACTTTTTAAAAAACTTTCTTTTTTTTTTTAGTTCTGTGTGTCAATAATGTTCATTCTGTGAGTAACAGTGGAAAAGTAACAGTCATGAGTGAATTGTCACGATATGACTGAATTGGAGTAAATTTGCTGCTATCTCCGCCAGGAAGCGAGCTAGAGCGCTGAAACTGTGGCTATACGCACTTTCATGAAAACACACTTCTATGAGGTTTTAAGCTCGGAACGTGAATCTGTGCATGTTTCTGGCCTGGGAACTGCTTCAGATCACTGTGGAATGCATATATATTATCAATTGGTGCAATGTGCTTGTCTTGTCATAGGGAAGTGAATATAAGCTTCTGAAGTGAAAATATCCACTTTTTTAAAAACTTTCTTTTTTTTTAGTTCTGTGTGTCAAAAATGTTCATTCTGTGAGTAACAGTGTGAAAGTGAGAAACATGAGTGAATTCTCACTATATGACTGAATTGGAGTGAATATGCTGCTATCTCTGTAAGGAAGCGAGCTAGAGCGCTGAAACTGTGGCTATACGTTTAAGCTCGGAACGAGAATCTGTGCATGCTTCTTGCCTGGGAACTGCTTCAGATCACTGTGGAATGCATATATGGTATCAATTGGTGCAATGTGCTTGTCTTGTCATAGGAAAGTGAATATAAGCTTCTGAAGTGAAAATATCCACTTTTTAAAAAACTTTCTTTTTTTTTAGTTCTGTGTGTCAAAAATGTTCATTCTGTGAGTAACAGTGTGAAAGTGACAAACATGAGTGAATTGTCACGATATGACAGAATTGGAGTAAATTTGCAGCTATCTCCGCCAGGAAGCGAGCTAGAGCGCTGAAACTGTGGCTATACGCACTTTCATGAAAACACGCTTCTTTGAGGTTTTAAGCTCGGAACGTGAATCTGTGCATGTTTCTGGCCTGGGAACTGCTTCAGATCACTGTGGAATGCATATATAGTATCAATTGGTGCAATGTGCTTGTCTTGTCATAGGGAAGTGAATATAAGCTCCTGAAGTGAAAATATCCACTTTTTAAAAAACTTTCTTTTTTTTTAGTTCTGTGTGTCAAAAATGTTAATTCTGTGAGTAACCGTGTGAAAGTGACAAACATGAGTGAATTGTCACGATATGACAGAATTGGAGTAAATTTGCTGCTATCTCCGCCAGGAAGAGAGCTAGAGCGCTGTAACTGCACGCACTTTCATGAAAACACGCTTCTTTGAGGTTTTAAGCTCAGAACGTGAATCTGTGCATGTTTCTGGCCTGGGAACTGCTTCAGACCACTGTGGAAAGCATATATGGTATCGAATGGTCCTTTGTGCATGTATTGCCATTGGGAAGTGAATATAAGCTTCTGAAGTGAATATATCCACTTTTTAAAAAACTTTCTTTTTTTTTAGTTCTGTGTGTCAATAATGTTAATTCTGTGAGTAACAGTGGAAAAGTAACAGTCATGAGTGAATTGTCACGATATGACTGAATTGGAGTAAATTTGCTGCTATCTCCGCCAGGAAGCGAGCTAGAGCCCTGAAACTGTGGCTATACGCACTTTCATGAAAACACGCTTCTTTGAGGTTTTAAGCTCAGAACGTGAATCTTTGCATGTTTCTGGCCTGGGAACTGCTTCAGATCACTGTGGAAAGCATATATGGTATCGAATGGTCCTTTGTGCATGTATTGGCATTGGGAAGTGAATATAAGCTTCTGAAGTGAATATATCCACTTTTTAAAAAACTTTCTTTTTTTTTTAGTTCTGTGAGTAACAGTGGAAAAGTAACAGTCATGAGTGAATTGTCACGATATGACTGAATTGGAGTAAATTTGCTGCTATCTCCGCCAGGCAGCGAGCTAGAGCGCTGAAACTGTGGCTATACGCACTTTCATGAAAACACACTTCTTTGAGGTTTTAAGCTCGGAACGTGAATCTGTGCATGTTTCTGGCCTGGGAACTGCTTCAGATCACTGTGGAATGCATATATAGTATCAATTGGTGCAATGTGCTTGTCTTGTCATAGGGAAGTGAATATAAGCTTCTGAAGTGAAAATATCCACTTTTTAAAAAACTTTCTTTTTTTTTAGTTCTGTGTGTCAAAAATGTTCATTCTGTGAGTAACAGTGTGAAAGTGACAAACATGAGTGAATTGTCACGATATGACTGAATTGGAGTAAATTTGATGCTATATCCGCCAGGAAGCGAGCTAGAGCGCTGTAACTGTGGCTATACGCACTTTCATGAAAACACGCTTCTTTGAGGTTTTAAGCTCAGAACGTGAATCTGTGCATGTTTCTGGCCTGGGAACTGCTTCAGATCACTGTGGAAAGCATATAAGGTATCGAATGGTCCTTTGTGCATGTATTGCCATTGGGAAGTGAATATAAGCTTCTGAAGTGAATATATCCACTTTTTAAAAAACATTCTTTTTTTTTAGTTCTGTGTCAAAAATGTTCATTCTGTGAGTAACAGTGGAAAAGTAACAGTCATGAGTGAATTGTCCCGATATGACTGAATTGGAGTAAATTTGCTGCCATCTCCGCCAGGAAGCGAGCTAGAGCGCTGAAACTGTGGCTATACGCACTTTCATAAAAATACGCTTCTTTGAGGTTTTAAGCTCAGAACGTGAATCTGTGCATGTTTCTGGCCTGGGAATTGCTTCAGATCACTGTGCTATGCATATATGGTATCGATTGGTGCAATGTGCATGTCTTGCCATTGGGAAGTGAATATAAGCTTCTGAATTTAAAATATTCACTTTTTAAAAAACTTTCTTTTTTTTTAGTTCTGTGCGTCAAAAATGTTCATTCTGTGAGTAACAGTGGGAAAGTGAGAAACATGAGTGAATTCTCACTATATGACTGAATTGGAGTGAATATGCTGCTATCTCTGTAAGGAAGCGAGCTAGAGCGCTGAAACTGTGGCTATACGTTTAAGCTCGGAACGTGAATCTGTGCATGCTTCTGGCCTGGGAACTGCTTCAGATCACTGTGGAATGCATATATGGTATCAATTGGTGCAATGTGTTTGTCTTGTCATAGGGAAGTTAATATAAGCTTCTGAAGTGAAAATATCCACATTTTAAAAAACTTTCTTTTTTTTTAGTTCTGTGTGTCAAAAATGTTCATTCTGTGAGTAACAGTGGGAAAGTGACAAACATGAGTGAATTGTCACGATATGACTGAATTGGAGTAAATTTGCTGCTATCTCCGCCAGGAAGCGAGCTAGAGCGCTGAAACTGAGGCTATACGCACTTTCATGAAAACACGCTTCTTTGAGGTTTTAAGCTCAGAACGTGAATCTGTGCATGTTTCTGGCCTGGGAATTGCTTCAGATCACTCTGCTATGCATATATGGTATCGATTGGTGCAATGTGCATGTCTTGCCATTGGGAAGTGAATATAAGCTTCTGAATTTGAAATATTCACTTTTTAAAAAACTTTCTTTTTTTTTAGTTCTGTGCGTCAAAAATGTTCATTCTGTGAGTAACAGTGGGAAAGTGAGAAACATGAGTGAATTCTCACTATATGACTGAATTGGAGTGAATATGCTGCTATCTCTGTAAGGAAGCGAGCTAGAGCGCTGAAACTGTGGCTATACGTTTAAGCTCGGAACGTGAATCTGTGCATGCTTCTGGCCTGGGAACTGCTTCAGATCACTGTGGAATGCATATATGGTATCAATTGGTGCAATGTGTTTGTCTTGTCATAGGGAAGTTAATATAAGCTTCTGAACTGAAAATATCCACATTTTAAAAAACTTTTTTTTTTTAGTTCTGTGTGTCAAAAATGTTCATTCTGTGAGTAACAGTGGGAAAGTGACAAACATGAGTGAATTGTCACGATATGACTGAATTGGGGTAAATTTGCTGCTATCTCCGCCAGGAAGCGAGCTAGAGCGCTGTAACTGTGGCGATACGCACTTTCATGAAAACACGCTTCTTTGAGGTTTTAAGCTCAGAACGTGAATCTGTGCATGTTTCTGGCCTGGGAACTGCTTCAGATCACTGTGGAAAGCATTTATGGTATCAAATGGTCCTTTGTGCTTGTCTTGTCATAGGGAGGTGAATATAAGCTTCTGAAGTGAAAATATCCACTTTTTAAAAAACTTTCTTTTTTTTAGCTCTGTGTGTCAAAAATGTTCATTCGGTGAGTAACAGTGAAAAAAAAACAGGCATGAGTGACTTGTCACGATATGACTGATTTGGAGTAAATTTGATGCTATCTCCGCCAGGAAGCGAGCTAGAGCGCTGAAACTGTGGCTATACGCACTTTCATGAAAACACACTTCTTTGAAGTTTTAAGCTCAGAACGTGAATCTGTGCATGTTTCTGGCCTGGGAACTGCTTCAGATCACTGTGGAATGCATATATAGTATCAATTGGTGCAATGTGCTTGTCTTGTCATAGGGAAGTGAATATAAGCTTCTGAAGTGAAAATATCCACTTTTTAAAAAACTTTCTTTTTTTTTAGTTCTGTGTGTCAAAAATGTTCATTCTGTGAGTAACAGTGTGAAAGTGACAAACATGAGTGAATTGTCACGATATGACTGAATTGGAGTAAATTTGCTGCTATCTCCGCCAGGAAGCGAGCTAGAGCGCTGTAACTGTGGCTATACGCACTTTCATGAAAACACGCTCCTTTGAGGTTTTAAGCTCAGAATGTGAATCTGTGCATGTTTCTGGCCTGGGAACTGCTTCAGATCACTGTGGAAAGCATATATGGTATCGAATGGTCCTTTGTGCATGTATTGGCATTGGGAAGTGGATATAAGCTTCTGAAGTGAATATATCCACTTTTTAAAAAACTTTCTTTTTTTTTTTAGTTCAGTGTGTCAATAATGTTCATTCTGTGAGTAACAGTGGAAAAGTAACAGTCATGAGTGAATTGTCACGATATGACTGAATTGGAGTAAATTTGCTGCTATCTCCGCCAGGAAGCGAGCTCGAGCGCTGAAACTGTGGCTATACGCACTTTCATGAAAACACACTTCTATGAGGTTTTAAGCTCGGAACGTGAATCTGTGCATGTTTCTGGCCTGGGAACTGCTTCAGATCACTGTGGAATGCATATATAGTATCAATTGGTGCAATGTGCTTGTCTTGTCATAGGGAAGTGAATATAAGCTTCTGAAGTGAAAATATCCACTTTTTTAAAAACTTTCTTTTTTTTTAGTTCTGTGTGTCAAAAATGTTCATTCTGTGAGTAACAGTGTGAAAGTGAGAAACATGAGTGAATTCTCACTATATGACTGAATTGGAGTGAATATGCTGCTATCTCTGTAAGGAAGCGAGCTAGAGCGCTGAAACTGTGGCTATACGTTTAAGCTCGGAACGTGAATCTGTGCATGCTTCTTGCCTGGGAACTGCTTCAGATCACTGTGGAATGCATATATGGTATCAATTGGTGCAATGTGCTTGTCTTGTCATAGGAAAGTGAATATAAGCTTCTGAAGTGAAAATATCCACTTTTTAAAAAACTTTCTTTTTTTTTAGTTCTGTGTGTCAAAAATGTTCATTCTGTGAGTAACAGAGTGAAAGTGACAAACATGAGTGAATTGTCACGATATGACAGAATTGGAGTAAATTTGCAGCTATCTCCGCCAGGAAGCGAGCTAGAGCGCTGAAACTGTGGCTATACGCACTTTCATGAAAACACGCTTCTTTGAGGTTTTAAGCTCAGAACGTGAATCTGTGCATGTTTCTGGCCTGGGAACTGCTTCAGATCACTGTGGAAAGCATATAAGGTATCGAATGGTCCTTTGTGCATGTATTGCCATTGGGAAGTGAATATAAGCTTCTGAAGTGAATATATCCACTTTTTAAAAAACATTCTTTTTTTTTAGTTCTGTGTCAAAAATGTTCATTCTGTGAGTAACAGTGGAAAAGTAACAGTCATGAGTGAATTGTCCCGATATGACTGAATTGGAGTAAATTTGCTGCCATCTCCGCCAGGAAGCGAGCTAGAGCGCTGAAACTGTGGCTATACGCACTTTCATAAAAACACGCTTCTTTGAGGTTTTAAGCTCAGAACGTGAATCTGTGCATGTTTCTGGCCTGGGAATTGCTTCAGATCACTGTGCTATGCATATATGGTATCGATTGGTGCAATGTGCATGTCTTGCCATTGGGAAGTGAATATAAGCTTCTGAATTTAAAATATTCACTTTTTAAAAAACTTTCTTTTTTTTTAGTTCTGTGCGTCAAAAATGTTCATTCTGTGAGTAACAGTGGGAAAGTGAGAAACATGAGTGAATTCTCACTATATGACTGAATTGGAGTGAATATGCTGCTATCTCTGTAAGGAAGCGAGCTAGAGCGCTGAAACTGTGGCTATACGTTTAAGCTCGGAACGTGAATCTGTGCATGCTTCTGGCCTGGGAACTGCTTCAGATCACTGTGGAATGCATATATGGTATCAATTGGTGCAATGTGTTTGTCTTGTCATAGGGAAGTTAATATAAGCTTCTGAAGTGAAAATATCCACATTTTAAAAAACTTTCTTTTTTTTTAGTTCTGTGTGTCAAAAATGTTCATTCTGTGAGTAACAGTGGGAAAGTGACAAACATGAGTGAATTGTCACGATATGACTGAATTGGAGTAAATTTGCTGCTATCTCCGCCAGGAAGCGAGCTAGAGCGCTGAAACTGAGGCTATACGCACTTTCATGAAAACACGCTTCTTTGAGGTTTTAAGCTCAGAACGTGAATCTGTGCATGTTTCTGGCCTGGGAATTGCTTCAGATCACTCTGCTATGCATATATGGTATCGATTGGTGCAATGTGCATGTCTTGCCATTGGGAAGTGAATATAAGCTTCTGAATTTGAAATATTCACTTTTTAAAAAACTTTCTTTTTTTTTAGTTCTGTGCGTCAAAAATGTTCATTCTGTGAGTAACAGTGGGAAAGTGAGAAACATGAGTGAATTCTCACTATATGACTGAATTGGAGTGAATATGCTGCTATCTCTGTAAGGAAGCGAGCTAGAGCGCTGAAACTGTGGCTATACGTTTAAGCTCGGAACGTGAATCTGTGCATGCTTCTGGCCTGGGAACTGCTTCAGATCACTGTGGAATGCATATATGGTATCAATTGGTGCAATGTGTTTGTCTTGTCATAGGGAAGTTAATATAAGCTTCTGAAGTGAAAATATCCACATTTTAAAAAACTTTCTTTTTTTCTAGTTCTGTGTGTCAAAAATGTTCATTCTGTGAGTAACAGTGGGAAAGTGACAAACATGAGTGAATTGTCACGATATGACTGAATTGGGGTAAATTTGCTGCTATCTCCGCCAGGAAGCGAGCTAGAGCGCTGTAACTGTGGCGATACGCACTTTCATGAAAACACGCTTCTTTGAGGTTTTAAGCTCAGAACGTGAATCTGTGCATGTTTCTGGCCTGGGAACTGCTTCAGATCACTGTGGAAAGCATTTATGGTATCAAATGGTCCTTTGTGCTTGTCTTGTCATAGGGAGGTGAATATAAGCTTCTGAAGTGAAAATATCCACTTTTTAAAAAACTTTCTTTTTTTTAGCTCTGTGTGTCAAAAATGTTCATTCGGTGAGTAACAGTGAAAAAAAAACAGGCATGAGTGACTTGTCACGATATGACTGATTTGGAGTAAATTTGATGCTATCTCCGCCAGGAAGCGAGCTAGAGCGCTGAAACTGTGGCTATACGCACTTTCATGAAAACACACTTCTTTGAAGTTTTAAGCTCAGAACGTGAATCTGTGCATGTTTCTGGCCTGGGAACTGCTTCAGATCACTGTGGAATGCATATATAGTATCAATTGGTGCAATGTGCTTGTCTTGTCATAGGGAAGTGAATATAAGCTTCTGAAGTGAAAATATCCACTTTTTAAAAAACTTTCTTTTTTTTTAGTTCTGTGTGTCAAAAATGTTCATTCTGTGAGTAACAGTGTGAAAGTGACAAACATGAGTGAATTGTCACGATATGACTGAATTGGAGTAAATTTGCTGCTATCTCCGCCAGGAAGCGAGCTAGAGCGCTGTAACTGTGGCTATACGCACTTTCATGAAAACACGCTCCTTTGAGGTTTTAAGCTCAGAACCTGAATCTGTGCATGTTTCTGGCCTGGGAACTGCTTCAGATCACTGTGGAAAGTATATATGGTATCGAATGGTCCTTTGTGCATGTATTGGCATTGGGAAGTGGATATAAGCTTCTGAAGTGAATATATCCACTTTTTAAAAAACTTTCTTTTTTTTTTTAGTTCAGTGTGTCAATAATGTTCATTCTGTGAGTAACAGTGGAAAAGTAACAGTCATGAGTGAATTGTCACGATATGACTGAATTGGAGTAAATTTGCTGCTATCTCCGCCAGGAAGCGAGCTCGAGCGCTGAAACTGTGGCTATACGCACTTTCATGAAAACACACTTCTATGAGGTTTTAAGCTCGGAACGTGAATCTGTGCATGTTTCTGGCCTGGGAACTGCTTCAGATCACTGTGGAATGCATATATAGTATCAATTGGTGCAATGTGCTTGTCTTGTCATAGGGAAGTGAATATAAGCTTCTGAAGTGAAAATATCCACTTTTTTAAAAACTTTCTTTTTTTTTAGTTCTGTGTGTCAAAAATGTTCATTCTGTGAGTAACAGTGTGAAAGTGAGAAACATGAGTGAATTCTCACTATATGACTGAATTGGAGTGAATATGCTGCTATCTCTGTAAGGAAGCGAGCTAGAGCGCTGAAACTGTGGCTATACGTTTAAGCTCGGAACGTGAATCTGTGCATGCTTCTTGCCTGGGAACTGCTTCAGATCACTGTGGAATGCATATATGGTATCAATTGGTGCAATGTGCTTGTCTTGTCATAGGAAAGTGAATATAAGCTTCTGAAGGGAAAATATCCACATTTTAAAAAACTTTCTTTTTTTTTAGTTCTGTGTGTCAAAAATGTTCATTCTGTGAGTAACAGTGTGAAAGTGACAAACATGAGTGAATTGTCACGATATGACAGAATTGGAGTAAATTTGCAGCTATCTCCGCCAGGAAGCGAGCTAGAGCGCTGAAACTGTGGCTATACGCACTTTCATGAAAACACGCTTCTTTGAGGTTTTAAGCTCAGAACGTGAATCTGTGCATGTTTCTGGCCTGGGAACTGCTTCAGATCACTGTGGAAAGCATATATGGTATCGAATGGTCCTTTGTGCATGTATTGCCATTGGGAAGTGAATATAAGCTTCTGAAGTGAATATATCCACTTTTTAAAAAACTTTCTTTTTTTTTTAGTTCTGTGTGTCAATAATGTTCATTCTGTGAGTAACAGTGGAAAAGTAACAGTCATGAGTGAATTGTCACGATATGACTGAATTGGAGTATATTTGCTGCTATCTCCGCCAGGACGCGAGCTAGAGCGCTGAAACTGTGGCTATACGCACTTTCATGAAAACACGCTTCTTTGAGGTTTTAAGCTCGGAACGTGAATCTGTGCATGTTTCTGGCCTGGGAACTGCTTCAGATCACTGTGGAATGCATATATAGTATCAATTGGTGCAATGTGCTTGTCTTGTCATAGGGAAGTGAATATAAGCTCCTGAAGTGAAAATATCCACTTTTTAAAAAACTTTCTTTTTTTTTAGTTCTGTGTGTCAAAAATGTTAATTCTGTGAGTAACAGTGTGAAAGTGACAAACATGAGTGAATTGTCAGGATATGACAGAATTGGAGTAAATTTGCTGCTATCTCCGCCAGGAAGAGAGCTGGAGCGCTGTAACTGTGTCTATACGCACTTTCATGAAAACACGCTTCTTTGAGGTTTTAAGCTCAGAACGTGAATCTGTGCATGTTTCTGGCCTGGGAACTGCTTCAGACCACTGTGGAAAGCATATATGGTATCGAATGGTCCTTTGTGCATGTATTGCCATTGGGAAGTGAATATAAGCTTCTGAAGTGAATATATCCACTTTTTAAAAAACTTTCTTTTTTTTTAGTTCTGTGTGTCAATAATGTTAATTCTGTGAGTAACAGTGGAAAAGTAACAGTCATGAGTGAATTGTCACGATATGACTGAATTGGAGTAAATTTGATGCTATCTCCGCCAGGAAGCGAGCAAGAGCGCTGAAACTGTGGCTATACGCACTTTCATGAAAACACACTTCTTTGAAGTTTTAAGCTCAGAACGTGAATCTGTGCATGTTTCTGGCCTGGGAACTGCTTCAGATCACTGTGGAATGCATATATAGTATCAATTGGTGCAATGTGCTTGTCTTGTCATAGGGAAGTGAATATAAGCTTCTGAAGTGAAAATATCCACTTTTTAAAAAACTTTCTTTTTTTTTAGTTCTGTGTGTCAAAAATGTTCATTCTGTGAGTAACAGTGTGAAAGTGACAAACATGAGTGAATTGTCACGATATGACTGAATTGGAGTAAATTTGCTGCTATCTCCGCCAGGAAGCGAGCTAGAGCGCTGTAACTGTGGCTATACGCACTTTCATGAAAACACGCTTCTTTGAGGTTTTAAGCTCAGAACGTGAATCTGTGCATGTTTCTGGCCTGGGAACTGCTTCAGATCACTGTGGAAAGCATATATGATATCGAATGGTCCTTTGTGCATGTATTGCCATTGGGAAGTGAATATAAGCTTCTGAAGTGAATATATCCACTTTTTAAAAAACTTTCTTTTTTTTAGTTCTGTGTGTCAAAAATGTTCATTCTGTGAGTAACAGTGTGAAAGTGACAAACATGAGTGAATTGTCACGATATGACAGAATTGGAGTAAATTTGCAGCTATCTCCGCCAGGAAGCGAGCTAGAGCGCTGAAACTGTGGCTATACGCACTTTCATGAAAACACGCTTCTTTGAGGTTTTAAGCTCAGAACGTGAATCTGTGCATGTTTCTGGCCTGGGAACTGCTTCAGATCACTGTGGAAAGCATATATGGTATCGAATGGTCCTTTGTGCATGTATTGCCATTGGGAAGTGAATATAAGCTTCTGAAGTGAATATATCCACTTTTTAAAAAACTTTCTTTTTTTTTTAGTTCTGTGTGTCAATAATGTTCATTCTGTGAGTAACAGTGGAAAAGTAACAGTCATGAGTGAATTGTCACGATATGACTGAATTGGAGTATATTTGCTGCTATCTCCGCCAGGACGCGAGCTAGAGCGCTGAAACTGTGGCTATACGCACTTTCATGAAAACACGCTTCTTTGAGGTTTTAAGCTCGGAACGTGAATCTGTGCATGTTTCTGGCCTGGGAACTGCTTCAGATCACTGTGGAATGCATATATAGTATCAATTGGTGCAATGTGCTTGTCTTGTCATAGGGAAGTGAATATAAGCTCCTGAAGTGAAAATATCCACTTTTTAAAAAACTTTCTTTTTTTTTAGTTCTGTGTGTCAAAAATGTTAATTCTGTGAGTAACAGTGTGAAAGTGACAAACATGAGTGAATTGTCACGATATGACAGAATTGGAGTAAATTTGCTGCTATCTCCGCCAGGAAGAGAGCTAGAGCGCTGTAACTGTGTCTATACGCACTTTCATGAAAACACGCTTCTTTGAGGTTTTAAGCTCAGAACGTGAATCTGTGCATGTTTCTGGCCTGGGAACTGCTTCAGACCACTGTGGAAAGCATATATGGTATCGAATGGTCCTTTGTGCATGTATTGCCATTGGGAAGTGAATATAAGCTTCTGAAGTGAATATATCCACTTTTTAAAAAACTTTCTTTTTTTTTAGTTCTGTGTGTCACTAATGTTAATTCTGTGAGTAACAGTGGAAAAGTAACAGTCATGAGTGAATTGTCACGATATGACTGAATTGGAGTAAATTTGCTGCTATCTCCGCCAGGAAGCGAGCTAGAGCCCTGAAACTGTGGCTATACGCACTTTCATGAAAACACGCTTCTTTGAGGTTTTAAGCTCAGAACGTGAATCTTTGCATGTTTCTGGCCTGGGAACTGCTTCAGATCACTGTGGAAAGCATATATGGTATCGAATGGTCCTTTGTGCATGTATTGGCATTGGGAAGTGAATATAAGCTTCTGAAGTGAATATATCCACTTTTTAAAAAACTTTCTTTTTTTTTTAGTTCTGTGTGTCAATAATGTTCATTCTGTGAGTAACAGTGGAAAAGTAACAGTCATGAGTGAATTGTCACGATATGACTGAATTGGAGTAAATTTGCTGCTATCTCCGCCAGGCAGCGAGCTAGAGCGCTGAAACTGTGGCTATACGCACTTTCATGAAAACACACTTCTTTGAGGTTTTAAGCTCGGAACGTGAATCTGTGCATGTTTCTGGCCTGGGAACTGCTTCAGATCACTGTGGAATGCATATATAGTATCAATTGGTGCAATGTGCTTGTCTTGTCATAGGGAAGTGAATATAAGCTTCTGAAGTGAAAATATCCACTTTTTAAAAAACTTTCTTTTTTTTTAGTTCTGTGTGTCAAAAATGTTCATTCTGTGAGTAACAGTGTGAAAGTGACAAACATGAGTGAATTGTCACGATATGACTGAATTGGAGTAAATTTGATGCTATATCCGCCAGGAAGCGAGCTAGAGCGCTGTAACTGTGGCTATACGCACTTTCATGAAAACACGCTTCTTTGAGGTTTTAAGCTCAGAACGTGAATCTGTGCATGTTTCTGGCCTGGGAACTGCTTCAGATCACTGTGGAAAGCATATAAGGTATCGAATGGTCCTTTGTGCATGTATTGCCATTGGGAAGTGAATATAAGCTTCTGAAGTGAATATATCCACTTTTTAAAAAACATTCTTTTTTTTTAGTTCTGTGTCAAAAATGTTCATTCTGTGAGTAACAGTGGAAAAGTAACAGTCATGAGTGAATTGTCCCGATATGACTGAATTGGAGTAAATTTGCTGCCATCTCCGCCAGGAAGCGAGCTAGAGCGCTGAAACTGTGGCTATACGCACTTTCATAAAAACACGCTTCTTTGAGGTTTTAAGCTCAGAACGTGAATCTGTGCATGTTTCTGGCCTGGGAATTGCTTCAGATCACTGTGCTATGCATATATGGTATCGATTGGTGCAATGTGCATGTCTTGCCATTGGGAAGTGAATATAAGCTTCTGAATTTAAAATATTCACTTTTTAAAAAAACTTTCTTTTTTTTTAGTTCTGTGTGTCAATAATGTTCATTCTGTGAGTAACAGTGGAAAAGTAACAGTCATGAGTGAATTGTCACGATATGACTGAATTGGAGTAAATTTGCTGCTATCTCCGCCAGGCAGCGAGCTAGAGCGCTGAAACTGTGGCTATACGCACTTTCATGAAAACACACTTCTTTGAGGTTTTAAGCTCGGAACGTGAATCTGTGCATGTTTCTGGCCTGGGAACTGCTTCAGATCACTGTGGAATGCATATATAGTATCAATTGGTGCAATGTGCTTGTCTTGTCATAGGGAAGTGAATATAAGCTTCTGAAGTGAAAATATCCACTTTTTAAAAAACTTTCTTTTTTTTTAGTTCTGTGTGTCAAAAATGTTCATTCTGTGAGTAACAGTGTGAAAGTGACAAACATGAGTGAATTGTCACGATATGACTGAATTGGAGTAAATTTGATGCTATATCCGCCAGGAAGCGAGCTAGAGCGCTGTAACTGTGGCTATACGCACTTTCATGAAAACACGCTTCTTTGAGGTTTTTAGCTCAGAACGTGAATCTGTGCATGTTTCTGGCCTGGGAACTGCTTCAGATCACTGTGGAAAGCATATAAGCTATCGAATGGTCCTTTGTGCATGTATTGCCATTGGGAAGTGAATATAAGCTTCTGAAGTGAATATATCCACTTTTTAAAAAACATTCTTTTTTTTTAGTTCTGTGTCAAAAATGTTCATTCTGTGAGTAACAGTGGAAAAGTAACAGTCATGAGTGAATTGTCCCGATATGACTGAATTGGAGTAAATTTGCTGCCATCTCCGCCAGGAAGCGAGCTAGAGCGCTGAAACTGTGGCTATACGCACTTTCATAAAAACACGCTTCTTTGAGGTTTTAAGCTCAGAACGTGAATCTGTGCATGTTTCTGGCCTGGGAATTGCTTCAGATCACTGTGCTATGCATATATGGTATCGATTGGTGCAATGTGCATGTCTTGCCATTGGGAAGTGAATATAAGCTTCTGAATTTAAAATATTCACTTTTTAAAAAAACTTTCTTTTTTTTTAGTTCTGTGCGTCAAAAATGTTCATTCTGTGAGTAACAGTGGGAAAGTGAGAAACATGAGTGAATTCTCACTATATGACTGAATTGGAGTGAATATGCTGCTATCTCTGTAAGGAAGCGAGCTAGAGCGCTGAAACTGTGGCTATACGTTTAAGCTCGGAACGTGAATCTGTGCATGCTTCTGGCCTGGGAACTGCTTCAGATCACTGTGGAATGCATATATGGTATCAATTGGTGCAATGTGTTTGTCTTGTCATAGGGAAGTTAATATAAGCTTCTGAAGTGAAAATATCCACATTTTAAAAAACTTTCTTTTTTTTTAGTTCTGTGTGTCAAAAATGTTCATTCTGTGAGTAACAGTGGGAAAGTGACAAACATGAGTGAATTGTCACGATATGACTGAATTGGAGTAAATTTGCTGCTATCTCCGCCAGGAAGCGAGCTAGAGCGCTGAAACTGAGGCTATACGCACTTTCATGAAAACACGCTTCTTTGAGGTTTTAAGCTCAGAACGTGAATCTGTGCATGTTTCTGGCCTGGGAATTGCTTCAGATCACTCTGCTATGCATATATGGTATCGATTGGTGCAATGTGCATGTCTTGCCATTGGGAAGTGAATATAAGCTTCTGAATTTGAAATATTCACTTTTTAAAAAACTTTCTTTTTTTTTAGTTCTGTGCGTCAAAAATGTTCATTCTGTGAGTAACAGTGGGAAAGTGAGAAACATGAGTGAATTCTCACTATATGACTGAATTGGAGTGAATATGCTGCTATCTCTGTAAGGAAGCGAGCTAGAGCGCTGAAACTGTGGCTATACGTTTAAGCTCGGAACGTGAATCTGTGCATGCTTCTGGCCTGGGAACTGCTTCAGATCACTGTGGAATGCATATATGGTATCAATTGGTGCAATGTGTTTGTCTTGTCATAGGGAAGTTAATATAAGCTTCTGAAGTGAAAATATCCACATTTTAAAAAACTTTCTTTTTTTTTAGTTCTGTGTGTCAAAAATGTTCATTCTGTGAGTAACAGTGGGAAAGTGACAAACATGAGTGAATTGTCACGATATGACTGAATTGGGGTAAATTTGCTGCTATCTCCGCCAGGAAGCGAGCTAGAGCGCTGTAACTGTGGCGATACGCACTTTCATGAAAACACGCTTCTTTGAGGTTTTAAGCTCAGAACGTGAATCTGTGCATGTTTCTGGCCTGGGAACTGCTTCAGATCACTGTGGAAAGCATTTATGGTATCAAATGGTCCTTTGTGCTTGTCTTGTCATAGGGAGGTGAATATAAGCTTCTGAAGTGAAAATATCCACTTTTTAAAAAACTTTCTTTTTTTTAGCTCTGTGTGTCAAAAATGTTCATTCGGTGAGTAACAGTGAAAAAAAAACAGGCATGAGTGACTTGTCACGATATGACTGATTTGGAGTAAATTTGATGCTATCTCCGCCAGGAAGCGAGCTAGAGCGCTGAAACTGTGGCTATACGCACTTTCATGAAAACACACTTCATTGAAGTTTTAAGCTCAGAACGTGAATCTGTGCATGTTTCTGGCCTGGGAACTGCTTCAGATCACTGTGGAATGCATATATAGTATCAATTGGTGCAATGTGCTTGTCTTGTCATAGGGAAGTGAATATAAGCTTCTGAAGTGAAAATATCCACTTTTTAAAAAACTTTCTTTTTTTTTAGTTCTGTGTGTCAAAAATGTTCATTCTGTGAGTAACAGTGTGAAAGTGACAAACATGAGTGAATTGTCACGATATGACTGAATTGGAGTAAATTTGCTGCTATCTCCGCCAGGAAGCGAGCTAGAGCGCTGTAACTGTGGCTATACGCACTTTCATGAAAACACGCTCCTTTGAGGTTTTAAGCTCAGAACGTGAATCTGTGCATGTTTCTGGCCTGGGAACTGCTTCAGATCACTGTGGAAAGCATATATGGTATCGAATGGTCCTTTGTGCATGTATTGGCATTGGGAAGTGGATATAAGCTTCTGAAGTGAATATATCCACTTTTTAAAAAACTTTCTTTTTTTTTTTAGTTCAGTGTGTCAATAATGTTCATTCTGTGAGTAACAGTGGAAAAGTAACAGTCATGAGTGAATTGTCACGATATGACTGAATTGGAGTAAATTTGCTGCTATCTCCGCCAGGAAGCGAGCTCGAGCGCTGAAACTGTGGCTATACGCACTTTCATGAAAACACACTTCTATGAGGTTTTAAGCTCGGAACGTGAATCTGTGCATGTTTCTGGCCTGGGAACTGCTTCAGATCACTGTGGAATGCATATATAGTATCAATTGGTGCAATGTGCTTGTCTTGTCATAGGGAAGTGAATATAAGCTTCTGAAGTGAAAATATCCACTTTTTTAAAAACTTTCTTTTTTTTTAGTTCTGTGTGTCAAAAATGTTCATTCTGTGAGTAACAGTGTGAAAGTGAGAAACATGAGTGAATTCTCACTATATGACTGAATTGGAGTGAATATGCTGCTATCTCTGTAAGGAAGTGAGCTAGAGCGCTGAAACTGTGGCTATACGTTTAAGCTCGGAACGTGAATCTGTGCATGCTTCTTGCCTGGGAACTGCTTCAGATCACTGTGGAATGCATATATGGTATCAATTGGTGCAATGTGCTTGTCTTGTCATAGGAAAGTGAATATAAGCTTCTGAAGTGAAAATATCCACTTTTTAAAAAACTTTCTTTTTTTTTAGTTCTGTGTGTCAAAAATGTTCATTCTGTGAGTAACAGTGTGAAAGTGACAAACATGAGTGAATTGTCACGATATGACAGAATTGGAGTAAATTTGCAGCTATCTCCGCCAGGAAGCGAGCTAGAGCGCTGAAACTGTGGCTATACGCACTTTCATGAAAACACGCTTCTTTGAGGTTTTAAGCTCAGAACGTGAATCTGTGCATGTTTCTGGCCTGGGAACTGCTTCAGATCACTGTGGAAAGCATATATGGTATCGAATGGTCCTTTGTGCATGTATTGCCATTGGGAAGTGAATATAAGCTTCTGAAGTGAATATATCCACTTTTTAAAAAACTTTCTTTTTTTTTAGTTCTGTGTGTCAATAATGTTCATTCTGTGAGTAACAGTGGAAAAGTAACAGTCATGAGTGAATTGTCACGATATGACTGAATTGGAGTATATTTGCTGCTATCTCCGCCAGGACGCGAGCTAGAGCGCTGAAACTGTGGCTATACGCACTTTCATGAAAACACGCTTCTTTGAGGTTTTAAGCTCGGAACGTGAATCTGTGCATGTTTCTGGCCTGGGAACTGCTTCAGATCACTGTGGAATGCATATATAGTATCAATTGGTGCAATGTGCTTGTCTTGTCATAGGGAAGTGAATATAAGCTCCTGAAGTGAAAATATCCACTTTTTAAAAAACTTTCTTTTTTTTTAGTTCTGTGTGTCAAAAATGTTAATTCTGTGAGTAACAGTGTGAAAGTGACAAACATGAGTGAATTGTCAGGATATGACAGAATTGGAGTAAATTTGCTGCTATCTCCGCCAGGAAGAGAGCTGGAGCGCTGTAACTGTGTCTATACGCACTTTCATGAAAACACGCTTCTTTGAGGTTTTAAGCTCAGAACGTGAATCTGTGCATGTTTCTGGCCTGGGAACTGCTTCAGACCACTGTGGAAAGCATATATGGTATCGAATGGTCCTTTGTGCATGTATTGCCATTGGGAAGTGAATATAAGCTTCTGAAGTGAATATATCCACTTTTTAAAAAACTTTCTTTTTTTTTAGTTCTGTGTGTCAATAATGTTAATTCTGTGAGTAACAGTGGAAAAGTAACAGTCATGAGTGAATTGTCACGATATGACTGAATTGGAGTAAATTTGATGCTATCTCCGCCAGGAAGCGAGCAAGAGCGCTGAAACTGTGGCTATACGCACTTTCATGAAAACACACTTCTTTGAAGTTTTAAGCTCAGAACGTGAATCTGTGCATGTTTCTGGCCTGGGAACTGCTTCAGATCACTGTGGAATGCATATATAGTATCAATTGGTGCAATGTGCTTGTCTTGTCATAGGGAAGTGAATATAAGCTTCTGAAGTGAAAATATCCACTTTTTAAAAAACTTTCTTTTTTTTTAGTTCTGTGTGTCAAAAATGTTCATTCTGTGAGTAACAGTGTGAAAGTGACAAACATGAGTGAATTGTCACGATATGACTGAATTGGTGCTATCTCCGCCAGGAAGCGAGCTAGAGCGCTGAAACTGTGGCTATACGCACTTTCATGAAAACACGCTTCTTTGAGGTTTTAAGCTCAGAACGTGAATCTGTGCATGTTTCTGGCCTGGGAACTGCTTCAGATCACTGTGGAAAGCATAAATGATATCGAATGGTCCTTTGTGCATGTATTGCCATTGGGAAGTGAATATAAGCTTCTGTAGTGAATATATCCACTTTTTAAAAAACTTTCTTTTTTTTTAGTTCTGTGTGTCAAAAATGTTCATTCTGTGAGTAACAGTGTGAAAGTGACAAACATGAGTGAATTGTCACGATATGACAGAATTGGAGTAAATTTGCAGCTATCTCCGCCAGGAAGCGAGCTAGAGCGCTGAAACTGTGGCTATACGCACTTTCATGAAAACACGCTTCTTTGAGGTTTTAAGCTCAGAACGTGAATCTGTGCATGTTTCTGGCCTGGGAACTGCTTCAGATCACTGTGGAAAGCATATATGGTATCGAATGGTCCTTTGTGCATGTATTGCCATTGGGAAGTGAATATAAGCTTCTGAAGTGAATATATCCACTTTTTAAAAAACTTTCTTTTTTTTTTAGTTCTGTGTGTCAATAATGTTCATTCTGTGAGTAACAGTGGAAAAGTAACAGTCATGAGTGAATTGTCACGATATGACTGAATTGGAGTATATTTGCTGCTATCTCCGCCAGGACGCGAGCTAGAGCGCTGAAACTGTGGCTATACGCACTTTCATGAAAACACGCTTCTTTGAGGTTTTAAGCTCGGAACGTGAATCTGTGCATGTTTCTGGCCTGGGAACTGCTTCAGATCACTGTGGAATGCATATATAGTATCAATTGGTGCAATGTGCTTGTCTTGTCATAGGGAAGTGAATATAAGCTCCTGAAGTGAAAATATCCACTTTTTAAAAAACTTTCTTTTTTTTTAGTTCTGTGTGTCAAAAATGTTAATTCTGTGAGTAACAGTGTGAAAGTGACAAACATGAGTGAATTGTCAGGATATGACAGAATTGGAGTAAATTTGCTGCTATCTCCGCCAGGAAGAGAGCTGGAGCGCTGTAACTGTGTCTATACGCACTTTCATGAAAACACGCTTCTTTGAGGTTTTAAGCTCAGAACGTGAATCTGTGCATGTTTCTGGCCTGGGAACTGCTTCAGACCACTGTGGAAAGCATATATGGTATCGAATGGTCCTTTGTGCATGTATTGCCATTGGGAAGTGAATATAAGCTTCTGAAGTGAATATATCCACTTTTTAAAAAACTTTCTTTTTTTTTAGTTCTGTGTGTCAATAATGTTAATTCTGTGAGTAACAGTGGAAAAGTAACAGTCATGAGTGAATTGTCACGATATGACTGAATTGGAGTAAATTTGATGCTATCTCCGCCAGGAAGCGAGCAAGAGCGCTGAAACTGTGGCTATACGCACTTTCATGAAAACACACTTCTTTGAAGTTTTAAGCTCAGAACGTGAATCTGTGCATGTTTCTGGCCTGGGAACTGCTTCAGATCACTGTGGAATGCATATATAGTATCAATTGGTGCAATGTGCTTGTCTTGTCATAGGGAAGTGAATATAAGCTTCTGAAGTGAAAATATCCACTTTTTAAAAAACTTTCTTTTTTTTTAGTTCTGTGTGTCAAAAATGTTCATTCTGTGAGTAACAGTGTGAAAGTGACAAACATGAGTGAATTGTCACGATATGACTGAATTGGAGTAAATTTGTTGCTATCTCCGCCAGGAAGCGAGCTAGAGCGCTGTAACTGTGGCTATACGCACTTTCATGAAAACACGCTTCTTTGAGGTTTTAAGCTCAGAACGTGAATCTGTGCATGTTTCTGGCCTGGGAACTGCTTCAGATCACTGTGGAAAGCATATATGATATCGAATGGTCCTTTGTGCATGTATTGCCATTGGGAAGTGAATATAAGCTTCTGAAGTGAATATATCCACTTTTTAAAAAACTTTCTTTTTTTTTAGTTCTGTGTCAAAAATGTTCATTCTGTGAGTAACAGTGGAAAAGTAACAGTCATGAGTGAATTGTCACGATATGACTGAATTGGAGTAAATTTGATGCTATCTCCGCCAGGAAGCGAGCTAGAGCCCTAAAACTGTGGCTATACGCACTTTCATGAAAACACGCTCCTTTGAGGTTTTAAGCTCAGAACGTGAATCTGTGCATGTTTCTGGCCTGGGAACTGCTTCAGATCACTGAGGAAAGCATATATGGTATCGAATGGTCCTTTGTGCATGTATTGGCATTGGGAAGTGGATATAAGCTTCTGAAGTGAATATATCCACTTTTTAAAAAACTTTCTTTTTTTTTTTAGTTCTGTGTGTCAATAATGTTCATTCTGTGAGTAACAGTGGAAAAGTAACAGTCATGAGTGAATTGTCACGATATGACTGAATTGGAGTAAATTTGCTGCTATCTCCGCCAGGAAGCGAGCTAGAGCGCTGAAACTGTGGCTATACGCACTTTCATGAAAACACACTTCTATGAGGTTTTAAGCTCGGAACGTGAATCTGTGCATGTTTCTGGCCTGGGAACTGCTTCAGATCACTGTGGAATGCATATATATTATCAATTGGTGCAATGTGCTTGTCTTGTCATAGGGAAGTGAATATAAGCTTCTGAAGTGAAAATATCCACTTTTTTAAAAACTTTCTTTTTTTTTAGTTCTGTGTGTCAAAAATGTTCATTCTGTGAGTAACAGTGTGAAAGTGAGAAACATGAGTGAATTCTCACTATATGACTGAATTGGAGTGAATATGCTGCTATCTCTGTAAGGAAGCGAGCTAGAGCGCTAAAACTGTGGCTATACGTTTAAGCTCGGAACGAGAATCTGTGCATGCTTCTTGCCTGGGAACTGCTTCAGATCACTGTGGAATGCATATATGGTATCAATTGGTGCAATGTGCTTGTCTTGTCATAGGAAAGTGAATATCAGCTTCTGAAGTGAAAATATCCACTTTTTAAAAAACTTTCTTTTTTTTTAGTTCTGTGTGTCAAAAATGTTCATTCTGTGAGTAACAGTGTGAAAGTGACAAACATGAGTGAATTGTCACGATATGACAGAATTGGAGTAAATTTGCAGCTATCTCCGCCAGTAAGCGAGCTAGAGCGCTGAAACTATGGCTATACGCACTTTCATGAAAACACGCTTCTTTGAGGTTTTAAGCTCGGAACGTGAATCTGTGCATGTTTCTGGCCTGGGAACTGCTTCAGATCACTGTGGAATGCATATATAGTATCAATTGGTGCAATGTGCTTGTCTTGTCATAGGGAAGTGAATATAAGCTCCTGAAGTGAAAATATCCACTTTTTAAAAAACTTTCTTTTTTTTTAGTTCTGTGTGTCAAAAATGTTAATTCTGTGAGTAACAGTGTGAAAGTGACAAACATGAGTGAATTGTCACGATATGACAGAATTGGAGTAAATTTGCTGCTATCTCCGCCAGGAAGAGAGCTAGAGCGCTGTAACTGTGTCTATACGCACTTTCATGAAAACACGCTTCTTTGAGGTTTTAAGCTCAGAACGTGAATCTGTGCATGTTTCTGGCCTGGGAACTGCTTCAGACCACTGTGGAAAGCATATATGGTATCGAATGGTCCTTTGTGCATGTATTGCCATTGGGAAGTGAATATAAGCTTCTGAAGTGAATATATCCACTTTTTAAAAAACTTTCTTTTTTTTTAGTTCTGTGTGTCAATAATGTTAATTCTGTGAGTAACAGTGGAAAAGTAACAGTCATGAGTGAATTGTCACGATATGACTGAATTGGAGTAAATTTGCTGCTATCTCCGCAAGGAAGCGAGCTAGAGCCCTGAAACTGTGGCTATACGCACTTTCATGAAAACACGCTTCTTTGAGGTTTTAAGCTCAGAACGTGAATCTTTGCATGTTTCTGGCCTGGGAACTGCTTCAGATCACTGTGGAAAGCATATATGGTATCGAATGGTCCTTTGTGCATGTATTGCCATTGGGAAGTGAATATAAGCTTCTGAAGTGAATATATCCACTTTTTAAAAAACTTTCTTTTTTTTTAGTTCTGTGTGTCAATAATGTTAATTCTGTGAGTAACAGTGGAAAAGTAACAGTCATGAGTGAATTGTCACGATATGACTGAATTGGAGTAAATTTGCTGCTATCTCCGCCAGGAAGCGAGCTAGAGCCCTGAAACTGTGGCTATACGCACTTTCATGAAAACACGCTTCTTTGAGGTTTTAAGCTCAGAACGTGAATCTTTGCATGTTTCTGGCCTGGGAACTGCTTCAGATCACTGTGGAATGCATATATAGTATCAATTGGTGCAATGTGCTTGTCTTGTCATAGGGAAGTGAATATAAGCTTCTGAAGTGAAAATATCCACTTTTTAAAAAACTTTCTTTTTTTTTAGTTCTGTGTGTCAAAAATGTTCATTCTGTGAGTAACAGTGTGAAAGTGACAAACATGAGTGAATTGTCACGATATGACTGAATTGGAGTAAATTTGATGCTATATCCGCCAGGAAGCGAGCTAGACCGCTGTAACTGTGGCTATACGCACTTTCATGAAAACACGCTTCTTTGAGGTTTTAAGCTCAGAACGTGAATCTGTGCATGTTTCTGGCCTGGGAACTGCTTCAGATCACTGTGGAAAGCATATAAGGTATCGAATGGTCCTTTGTGCATGTATTGCCATTGGGAAGTGAATATAAGCTTCTGAAGTGAATATATCCACTTTTTAAAAAACATTCTTTTTTTTTAGTTCTGTGTCAAAAATGTTCATTCTGTGAGTAACAGTGGAAAAGTAACAGTCATGAGTGAATTGTCCCGATATGACTGAATTGGAGTAAATTTGCTGCCATCTCCGCCAGGAAGCGAGCTAGAGCGCTGAAACTGTGGCTATACGCACTTTCATAAAAACACGCTTCTTTGAGGTTTTAAGCTCGGAACGTGAATCTGTGCATGTTTCTGGCCTGGGAATTGCTTCAGATCACTGTGCTATGCATATATGGTATCGATTGGTGCAATGTGCATGTCTTGCCATTGGGAAGTGAATATAAGCTTCTGAATTTGAAATATTCACTTTTTAAAAAACTTTCTTTTTTTTTAGTTCTGTGCGTCAAAAATGTTCATTCTGTGAGTAACAGTGGGAAAGTGAGAAACATGAGTGAATTCTCACTATATGACTGAATTGGAGTGAATATGCTGCTATCTCTGTAAGGAAGCGAGCTAGAGCGCTGAAACTGTGGCTATACGTTTAAGCTCGGAACGTGAATCTGTGCATGCTTCTGGCCTGGGAACTGCTTCAGATCACTGTGGAATGCATATATGGTATCAATTGGTGCAATGTGTTTGTCTTGTCATAGGGAAGTTAATATAAGCTTCTGAAGTGAAAATATCCACATTTTAAAAAACTTTCTTTTTTTTTAGTTCTGTGTGTCAAAAATGTTCATTCTGTGAGTAACAGTGGGAAAGTGACAAACATGAGTGAATTGTCACGATATGACTGAATTGGAGTAAATTTGCTGCTATCTCCGCCAGGAAGCGAGCTAGAGCGCTGTAACTGTGGCTATACGCACTTTCATGAAAACACGCTTCTTTGAGGTTTTAAGCTCAGAACGTGAATCTGTGCATGTTTCTGGCCTGGGAACTGCTTCAGATCACTGTGGAAAGCATTTATGGTATCAAATGGTCCTTTGTGCTTGTCTTGTCATAGGGAGGTGAATATAAGCTTCTGAAGTGAAAATATCCACTTTTTAAAAAACTTTCTTTTTTTTAGCTCTGTGTGTCAAAAATGTTCATTCGGTGAGTAACAGTGAAAAAAAAACAGGCATGAGTGACTTGTCACGATATGACTGATTTGGAGTAAATTTGATGCTATCTCCGCCAGGAAGCGAGCTAGAGCGCTGAAACTGTGGCTATACGCACTTTCATGAAAACACACTTCCTTGAAGTTTTAAGCTCAGAACGTGAATCTGTGCATGTTTCTGGCCTGGGAACTGCTTCAGATCACTGTGGAATGCATATATAGTATCAATTGGTGCAATGTGCTTGTCTTGTCATAGGGAAGTGAATATAAGCTTCTGAAGTGAAAATATCCACTTTTTAAAAAACTTTCTTTTTTTTTAGTTCTGTGTGTCAAAAATGTTCATTCTGTGAGTAACAGTGTGAAAGTGACAAACATGAGTGAATTGTCACGATATGACTGAATTGGAGTAAATTTGCTGCTATCTCCGCCAGGAAGCGAGCTAAAGCGCTGTAACTGTGGCTATACGCACTTTCATGAAAACACGCTCCTTTGAGGTTTTAAGCTCAGAACGTGAATCTGTGCATGTTTCTGGCCTGGGAACTGCTTCAGATCACTGTGGAAAGCATATATGGTATCGAATGGTCCTTTGTGCATGTATTGGCATTGGGAAGTGGATATAAGCTTCTGAAGTGAATATATCCACTTTTTAAAAAACTTTCTTTTTTTTTTTAGTTCAGTGTGTCAATAATGTTCATTCTGTGAGTAACAGTGGAAAAGTAACAGTCATGAGTGAATTGTCACGATATGACTGAATTGGAGTAAATTTGCTGCTATCTCCGCCAGGAAGCGAGCTCGAGCGCTGAAACTGTGGCTATACGCACTTTCATGAAAACACACTTCTATGAGGTTTTAAGCTCGGAACGTGAATCTGTGCATGTTTCTGGCCTGGGAACTGCTTCAGATCACTGTGGAATGCATATATAGTATCAATTGGTGCAATGTGCTTGTCTTGTCATAGGGAAGTGAATATAAGCTTCTGAAGTGAAAATATCCACTTTTTTAAAAACTTTCTTTTTTTTTAGTTCTGTGTGTCAAAAATGTTCATTCTGTGAGTAACAGTGTGAAAGTGAGAAACATGAGTGAATTCTCACTATATGACTGAATTGGAGTGAATATGCTGCTATCTCTGTAAGGAAGCGAGCTAGAGCGCTGAAACTGTGGCTATACGTTTAAGCTCGGAACGTGAATCTGTGCATGCTTCTTGCCTGGGAACTGCTTCAGATCACTGTGGAATGCATATATGGTATCAATTGGTGCAATGTGCTTGTCTTGTCATAGGAAAGTGAATATAAGCTTCTGAAGTGAAAATATCCACTTTTTAAAAAACTTTCTTTTTTTTTAGTTCTGTGTGTCAAAAATGTTCATTCTGTGAGTAACAGTGTGAAAGTGACAAACATGAGTGAATTGTCAGGATATGACAGAATTGGAGTAAATTTGCTGCTATCTCCGCCAGGAAGAGAGCTGGAGCGCTGTAACTGTGTCTATACGCACTTTCATGAAAACACGCTTCTTTGAGGTTTTAAGCTCAGAACGTGAATCTGTGCATGTTTCTGGCCTGGGAACTGCTTCAGACCACTGTGGAAAGCATATATGGTATCGAATGGTCCTTTGTGCATGTATTGCCATTGGGAAGTGAATATAAGCTTCTGAAGTGAATATATCCACTTTTTAAAAAACTTTCTTTTTTTTTAGTTCTGTGTGTCAATCATGTTAATTCTGTGAGTAACAGTGGAAAAGTAACAGTCATGAGTGAATTGTCACGATATGACTGAATTGGAGTAAATTTGCTGCTATCTCCGCCAGGAAGCGAGCTAGAGCGCTGAAACTGTGGCTATACGCACTTTCATGAAAACACGCTTCTTTGAGGTTTTAAGCTCGGAACGTGAATCTGTGCATGTTTCTGGCCTGGGAACTGCTTCAGATCACTGTGGAATGCATACATGGTATCAATTGGTGCAATGTGCTTGTCTTGTCATAGGAAAGTGAATATAAGCTTCTGAAGTGAAAATATCCACTTTTTAAAAATTATATGACTGAATTGGAGTGAATTTGCTGCTATCTCTGTAAGGAAGCGAGCTAGAGCGCTGAAACTGAGGCTATACGCACTTTCAGAACGTGAATCTGTGCATGTTTCTGGCCTGGGAATTGCTCACTGTGGAATGCATATATGGTATCGATTGGTGCAATGTGCATGTCTTGCCATAGGGAAGTGAATATAAGCTTCTGAATTTAAAATATTCACTTTTTAAAAAACTTTCTTTTTGTTTAGTTCTGTGTGTCAAAAATGTTCATTCTGTGAGTAACAGTGGGAAAGTGAGAAACATGAGTGAATTCTCACTATATGACTGAATTGGAGTGAATATGCTGCTATCTCTGTAAGGAAGCGAGCTAGAGCGCTGAAACTGTGGCTATACGTTTAAGCTCGGAACGTGAATCTGTGCATGCTTCTGGCCTGGGAACTGCTTCAGATCACTGTGGAATGCATATATGGTATCAATTGGTGCAATGTGTTTGTCTTGTCATAGGGAAGTTAATATAAGCTTCTGAACTGAAAATATCCACATTTTAAAAAACTTTTTTTTTTAGTTCTGTGTGTCAAAAATGTTCATTCTTTGAGTAACAGTGGGAAAGTGACAAACATGAGTGAATTGTCACGATATGACTGAATTGGAGTAAATTTGCTGCTATCTCCGCCAGGAAGCGAGCAAGAGCGCTGTAACTGTGGCTATACGCACTTTCATGAAAACACGCTTCTTTGAGGTTTTAAGCTCAGAACGTGAATCTGTGCATGTTTCTGGCCTGGGAACTGCTTCAGATCACTGTGGGAAGCATATATGGTATCGAATGGTCCTTTGTGCTTGTCTTGTCATAGGGAAGTGAATATAAGCTTCTGAAGTGAAAATATCCACTTTTTAAAAAACTTTCTTTTTTTTTAGTTCTGTGTGTCAAAAATGTTCATTCTGTGAGTAACAGTGGAAAAAAAACAGGCATGAGTGAATTGTCACGATATCACTGATTTGGAGTAAATTTGATGCTATCTCCGCCAGGAAGCGAGCTAGAGCGCTGAAACTGTGGCTATACGCACTTTCATGAAAACACGCTTCTTTGAGGTTTTAAGCTCGGAACGTGAATCTGTGCATGTTTCTGGCCTGGGAACTGCTTCAGATCACTGTGGAATGCATATATGGTATCAATTGGTGCAATGTGTTTGTCTTGTCATAGGGAAGTTAATATAAGCTTCTGATGTGAAAATATCCACATTTTAAAAAACTTTCTTTTTTTTTAGTTCTGTGTGTCGAAAATGTTCATTCTGTGAGTAACAGTGGGAAAGTGACAAACATGAGTGAATTGTCACGATATGACTGAATTGGAGTAAATTTGCTGCTATCTCTGCCAGGAAGCGAGCTAGAGCGCTGAAACTGAGGCTATACGCACTTTCATGAAAACACGCTTCTTTGAGGTTTTAAGCTCAGAACGTGAATCTGTGCATGTTTCTGGCCTGGGAATTGCTTCAGATCACTGTGCTATGCATATATGGTATCGATTGGTGCAATGTGCATGTCTTGCCATTGGGAAGTGAATATAAGCTTCTGAATTTGAAATATTCACTTTTTAAAAAACTTTCTTTTTTTTTAGTTCTGTGCGTCAAAAATGTTCATTCTGTGAGTAACAGTGGGAAAGTGAGAAACATGAGTGAATTCTCACTATATGACTGAATTGGAGTGAATATGCTGCTATCTCTGTAAGGAAGCGAGCTAGAGCGCTGAAACTGTGGCTATACGTTTAAGCTCGGAACGTGAATCTGTGCATGCTTCTGGCCTGGGAACTGCTTCAGATCACTGTGGAATGCATATATGGTATCAATTGGTGCAATGTGTTTGTCTTGTCATAGGGAAGTTAATATAAGCTTCTGAAGTGAAAATATCCACATTTTAAAAAAACTTTCTTTTTTTTTAGTTCTGTGTGTCAAAAATGTTCATTCTGTGAGTAACAGTGGGAAAGTGACAAACATGAGTGAATTGTCACGATATGACTGAATTGGAGTAAATTTGCTGCTATCTCCGCCAGGAAGCGAGCTAGAGCGCTGTAACTGTGGCTATACGCACTTTCATGAAAACACGCTTCTTTGAGGTTTTAAGCTCAGAACGTGAATCTGTGCATGTTTCTGGCCTGGGAACTGCTTCAGATCACTGTGGAAAGCATTTATGGTATCAAATGGTCCTTTGTGCTTGTCTTGTCATAGGGAGGTGAATATAAGCTTCTGAAGTGAAAATATCCACTTTTTAAAAAACTTTCTTTTTTTTAGCTCTGTGTGTCAAAAATGTTCATTTGGTGAGTAACAGTGAAAAAAAAACAGGCATGAGTGACTTGTCACGATATGACTGATTTGGAGTAAATTTGATGCTATCTCCGCCAGGAAGCGAGCTAGAGCGCTGAAACTGTGGCTATACGCACTTTCATGAAAACACACTTCCTTGAAGTTTTAAGCTCAGAACGTGAATCTGTGCATGTTTCTGGCCTGGGAACTGCTTCAGATCACTGTGGAATGCATATATAGTATCAATTGGTGCAATGTGCTTGTCTTGTCATAGGGAAGTGAATATAAGCTTCTGAAGTGAAAATATCCACTTTTTAAAAAACTTTCTTTTTTTTTAGGTCTGTGTGTCAAAAATGTTCATTCTGTGAGTAACAGTGTGAAAGTGACAAACATGAGTGAATTGTCACGATATGACTGAATTGGAGTAAATTTGCTGCTATCTCCGCCAGGAAGCGAGCTAAAGCGCTGTAACTGTGGCTATACGCACTTTCATGAAAACACGCTCCTTTGAGGTTTTAAGCTCAGAACGTGAATCTGTGCATGTTTCTGGCCTGGGAACTGCTTCAGATCACTGTGGAAAGCATATATGGTATCGAATGGTCCTTTGTGCATGTATTGGCATTGGGAAGTGGATATAAGCTTCTGAAGTGAATATATCCACTTTTTAAAAAACTTTCTTTTTTTTTTTAGTTCAGTGTGTCAATAATGTTCATTCTGTGAGTAACAGTGGAAAAGTAACAGTCATGAGTGAATTGTCACGATATGACTGAATTGGAGTAAATTTGCTGCTATCTCCGCCAGGAAGCGAGCTCGAGCGCTGAAACTGTGGCTATACGCACTTTCATGAAAACACACTTCTATGAGGTTTTAAGCTCGGAACGTGAATCTGTGCATGTTTCTGGCCTGGGAACTGCTTCAGATCACTGTGGAATGCATATATAGTATCAATTGGTGCAATGTGCTTGTCTTGTCATAGGGAAGTGAATATAAGCTTCTGAAGTGAAAATATCCACTTTTTTAAAAACTTTCTTTTTTTTTAGTTCTGTGTGTCAAAAATGTTCATTCTGTGAGTAACAGTGTGAAAGTGAGAAACATGAGTGAATTCTCACTATATGACTGAATTGGAGTGAATATGCTGCTATCTCTGTAAGGAAGCGAGCTAGAGCGCTGAAACTGTGGCTATACGTTTAAGCTCGGAACGTGAATCTGTGCATGCTTCTTGCCTGGGAACTGCTTCAGATCACTGTGGAATGCATATATGGTATCAATTGGTGCAATGTGCTTGTCTTGTCATAGGAAAGTGAATATAAGCTTCTGAAGTGAAAATATCCACTTTTTAAAAAACTTTCTTTTTTTTTAGTTCTGTGTGTCAAAAATGTTCATTCTGTGAGTAACAGTGTGAAAGTGACAAACATGAGTGAATTGTCACGATATGACAGAATTGGAGTAAATTTGCAGCTATCTCCGCCAGGAAGCGAGCTAGAGCGCTGAAACTGTGGCTATACGCACTTTCATGAAAACACGCTTCTTTGAGGTTTTAAGCTCAGAACGTGAATCTGTGCATGTTTCTGGCCTGGGAACTGCTTCAGATCACTGTGGAAAGCATATATGGTATCGAATGGTCCTTTGTGCATGTATTGCCATTGGGAAGTGAATATAAGCTTCTGAAGTGAATATATCCACTTTTTAAAAAACTTTCTTTTTTTTTTAGTTCTGTGTGTCAATAATGTTCATTCTGTGAGTAACAGTGGAAAAGTAACAGTCATGAGTGAATTGTCACGATATGACTGAATTGGAGTATATTTGCTGCTATCTCCGCCAGGACGCGAGCTAGAGCGCTGAAACTGTGGCTATACGCACTTTCATGAAAACACGCTTCTTTGAGGTTTTAAGCTCGGAACGTGAATCTGTGCATGTTTCTGGCCTGGGAACTGCTTCAGATCACTGTGGAATGCATATATAGTATCAATTGGTGCAATGTGCTTGTCTTGTCATAGGGAAGTGAATATAAGCTCCTGAAGTGAAAATATCCACTTTTTAAAAAACTTTCTTTTTTTTTTAGTTCTGTGTGTCAAAAATGTTAATTCTGTGAGTAACAGTGTGAAAGTGACAAACATGAGTGAATTGTCAGGATATGACAGAATTGGAGTAAATTTGCTGCTATCTCCGCCAGGAAGAGAGCTGGAGCGCTGTAACTGTGTCTATACGCACTTTCATGAAAACACGCTTCTTTGAGGTTTTAAGCTCAGAACGTGAATCTGTGCATGTTTCTGGCCTGGGAACTGCTTCAGACCACTGTGGAAAGCATATATGGTATCGAATGGTCCTTTGTGCATGTATTGCCATTGGGAAGTGAATATAAGCTTCTGAAGTGAATATATCCACTTTTTAAAAAACTTTCTTTTTTTTTTAGTTCTGTGTGTCAATCATGTTAATTCTGTGAGTAACAGTGGAAAAGTAACAGTCATGAGTGAATTGTCACGATATGACTGAATTGGAGTAAATTTGCTGCTATCTCCGCCAGGAAGCGAGCTAGAGCGCTGAAACTGTGGCTATACGCACTTTCATGAAAACACGCTTCTTTGAGGTTTTAAGCTCGGAACGTGAATCTGTGCATGTTTCTGGCCTGGGAACTGCTTCAGATCACTGTGGAATGCATACATGGTATCAATTGGTGCAATGTGCTTGTCTTGTCATAGGAAAGTGAATATAAGCTTCTGAAGTGAAAATATCCACTTTTTAAAAATTATATGACTGAATTGGAGTGAATTTGCTGCTATCTCTGTAAGGAAGCGAGCTAGAGCGCTGAAACTGAGGCTATACGCACTTTCAGAACGTGAATCTGTGCATGTTTCTGGCCTGGGAATTGCTCACTGTGGAATGCATATATGGTATCGATTGGTGCAATGTGCATGTCTTGCCATAGGGAAGTGAATATAAGCTTCTGAATTTAAAATATTCACTTTTTAAAAAACTTTCTTTTTGTTTAGTTCTGTGTGTCAAAAATGTTCATTCTGTGAGTAACAGTGGGAAAGTGAGAAACATGAGTGAATTCTCACTATATGACTGAATTGGAGTGAATATGCTGCTATCTCTGTAAGGAAGCGAGCTAGAGCGCTGAAACTGTGGCTATACGTTTAAGCTCGGAACGTGAATCTGTGCATGCTTCTGGCCTGGGAACTGCTTCAGATCACTGTGGAATGCATATATGGTATCAATTGGTGCAATGTGTTTGTCTTGTCATAGGGAAGTTAATATAAGCTTCTGAAGTGAAAATATCCACATTTTAAAAAACTTTTTTTTTTTAGTTCTGTGTGTCAAAAATGTTCATTCTTTGAGTAACAGTGGGAAAGTGACAAACATGAGTGAATTGTCACGATATGACTGAATTGGAGTAAATTTGCTGCTATCTCCGCCAGGAAGCGAGCAAGAGCGCTGTAACTGTGGCTATACGCACTTTCATGAAAACACGCTTCTTTGAGGTTTTAAGCTCAGAACGTGAATCTGTGCATGTTTCTGGCCTGGGAACTGCTTCAGATCACTGTGGGAAGCATATATGGTATCGAATGGTCCTTTGTGCTTGTCTTGTCATAGGGAAGTGAATATAAGCTTCTGAAGTGAAAATATCCACTTTTTAAAAAACTTTCTTTTTTTTTAGTTCTGTGTGTCAAAAATGTTCATTCTGTGAGTAACAGTGGAAAAAAAACAGGCATGAGTGAATTGTCACGATATGACTGATTTGGAGTAAATTTGATGCTATCTCCGCCAGGAAGCGAGCTAGAGCGCTGAAACTGTGGCTATACGCACTTTCATGAAAACACGCTTCTTTGAGGTTTTAAGCTCGGAACGTGAATCTGTGCATGTTTCTGGCCTGGGAACTGCTTCAGATCACTGTGGAATGCATATATAATATCAATTGGTGCAATGTGCTTGTCTTGTCATTGGGAAGTGAATATAAGCTTCTGAAGTGAAAATATCCACTTTTTAAAAAACTTTCTTTTTTTTTAGTTCTGTGTGTCAAAAATGTTCATTCTGTGAGTAACAGTGTGAAAGTGACAAACATGAGTGAATTGTCACGATATGACTGAATTGGAGTAAATTTGCTGCTATCTCCGCCAGGAAGCGAGCTAGAGCGCTGTAACTGTGGCTATACGCACTTTCATGAAAACACGCTTCTTTGAGGTTTTAAGCTCAGAACGTGAATCTGTGCATGTTTCTGGCCTGGGAACTGCTTCAGATCACTGTGGAAAGCATATATGATATCGAATGGTCCTTTGTGCATGTATTGCCATTGGGAAGTGAATATAAGCTTCTGAAGTGAATATATCCACTTTTTAAAAAACTTTCTTTTTTTTAGTTCTGTGTCAAAAATGTTCATTCTGTGAGTAATAGTGGAAAAGTAACAGTCATGAGTGAATTGTCAAGATATGACTGAATTGGAGTAAATTTGCTGCTATCTCCGCCAGGAAGCGAGCTAGAGCCCTGAAACTGTGGCTATACGCACTTTCATGAAAACACGCTTCTTTGAGGTTTTAAGCTCAGAACGTGAATCTGTGCATGTTTCTGGCCTGGGAACTGCTTCAGATCACTGTGGAAAGCATATATGGTATCGAATGGTCCTTTGTGCATGTATTGGCATTGGGAAGTGAATATAAGCTTCTGAAGTGAATATATCCACTTTTTAAAAAACTTTCTTTTTTTTTTTAGTTCTGTGTGTCAATAATGTTCATTCTGTGAGTAACAGTGGAAAAGTAACAGTCATGAGTGAATTGTCACGATATGACTGAATTGGAGTAAATTTGCTGCTATCTCCGCCAGGAAGCGAGCTAGAGCGCTGAAACTGTGGCTATACGCACTTTCATGAAAACACACTTCTTTGAGGTTTTAAGCTCGGAACGTGAATCTGTGCATGTTTCTGGCCTGGGAACTGCTTCAGATCACTGTGGAATGCATATATAGTATCAATTGGTGCAATGTGCTTGTCTTGTCATAGGGAAGTGAATATAAGCTTCTGAAGTGAAAATATCCACTTTTTAAAAAACTTTCTTTTTTTTTAGTTCTGTGTGTCAAAAATGTTCATTCTGTGAGTAACAGTGTGACAGTGACAAACATGAGTGAATTGTCACGATATGACTGAATTGGAGTAAATTTGATGCTATCTCCGCCAGGAAGCGAGCTAGAGCGCTGTAACTGTGGCTATACGCACTTTCATGAAAACACGCTTCTTTGAGGTTTTAAGCTCAGAACGTGAATCTGTGCATGTTTCTGGCCTGGGAACTGCTTCAGATCACCGTGGAAAGCATATATGATATCGAATTGTCCTTTGTGCATGTATTGCCATTGGGAAGTGAATATAAGCTTCTGAAGTGAATATATCCACTTTTTAAAAAACTTTCTTTTTTTTAGTTCTGTGTCAAAAATGTTCATTCTGTGAGTAACAGTGGAAAAGTAACAGTCATGAGTGAATTGTCACGATATGACTGAATTGGAGTAAATTTGCTGCTATCTCCGCCAGGAAGCGAGCTAGAGCCCTGAAACTGTGGCTATACGCACTTTCATGAAAACACGCTTCTTTGAGGTTTTAAGCTCAGAACGTGAATCTGTGCATGTTTCTGGCCTGGGAACTGCTTCAGATCACTGTGGAAAGCATATATGGTATCGAATGGTCCTTTGTGCATGTATTGCCATTGGGAAATGAAAATAAGCTTCTGAAGTGAATATATCCACTTTTTAAAAAACTTTCTTTTTTTTTTAGTTCTGTGTGTCAATAATGTTCATTCTGTGAGTAACAGTGGAAAAGTAACAGTCATGAGTGAATTGTCACGATATGACTGAATTGGAGTAAATTTGCTGCCATCTCCGCCAGGAAGCGAGCTAGAGCGCTGAAACTGTGGCTATACGCACTTTCATGAAAACACGCTTCTTTGAGGTTTTAAGCTCGGAACGTGAATCTGTGCATGTTTCTGGCCTGGGAACTGCTTCAGATCACTGTGGAATGCATATATGGTATCAATTGGTGCAATGTGCTTGTCTTGTCATAGGGAAGTGAATATAAGCTTCTGAAGTGAAAATATCCACTTTTTAAAAAACTTTCTTTTTTTTTAGTTCTGTGTGTCAAAAATGTTCATTCTGTGAGTAACAGTGTGAAAGTGACAAACATGAGTGAATTGTCACGATATGACAGAATTCGAGTAAATTTGCTGCTATCTCCGCCAGGAAGCGAGCTAGAGCGCTGTAACTGTGGCTATACGCACTTTCATGAAAACACGCTTCTTTGAGGTTTTAAGCTCAGAACGTGAATCTGTGCCTGTTTCTGGCCTGGGAACTGCTTCAGATCACTGTGGAAAGCATATATGGTATCGAATGGTGCTTTGTGCATGTATTGCCATTGGGAAGTGAATGTAAGCTTCTGAAGTGAATATATCCACTTTTTAAAAAACTTTCTTTTTTTTTTAGTTCTGTGTGTCAATAATGTTCATTCTGTGAGTAACAGTGGAAAAGTAACAGTCATGAGGGAATTGTCACGATATGACTGAATTGGAGTATATTTGCTGCTATCTCCGCCAGGAAGCGAGCTAGAGCGCTGAAACTGTGGCAATACGCACTTTCATGAAAACACGCTTCTTTGAGGTTTTAAGCTCGGAACGTGAATCTGTGCATGTTTCTGGCCTGGGAACTGCTTCAGATCACTGTGGAATGCATATATAGTATCAATTGGTGCAATGTGCTTGTCTTGTCATAGGGAAGTGAATATAAGCTTCTGAAGTGAAAATATCCACTTTTTAAAAAACTTTCTTTTTTTTAGTTCTGTGTGTCAAAAATGTTCATTCTGTGAGTAACAGTGTGAAAGTGACAAACATGAGTGAATTGTCACGATATGACAGAATTGGAGTAAATTTGCTGCTATCTCCGCCAGGAAGCGAGCTAGAGCGCTGTAACTGTGGCTATACGCACTTTCATGAAAACACGCTTCTTTGAGGTTTTAAGCTCAGAACGTGAATCTGTGCATGTTTCTGGCCTGGGAACTGCTTCAGACCACTGTGGAAAGCATATATGGTATCGAATGGTCCTTTGTGCATGTATTACCATTGGGAAGTGAATATGAGCTTCTGAAGTGAATATATCCACTTTTTAAAAAACTTTCTTTTTTTTTAGTTCTGTGTGTCAATAATGTTCATTCTGTGAGTAACAGTGGAAAAGTAACAGTCATGAGTGAATTGTCACGATATGACTGAATTGTAGTAAATTTGCTGCTATCTCCGCCAGGAAGCGAGCTAGAGCGCTGTAACTGTGGCTATACGCACTTTCATGAAAACACGCTTCTTTGAGGTTTTAAGCTCGGAACGTGAATCTGTGCATGTTTCTGGCCTGGGAACTGCTTCAGATCACTGTGGAATGCATATATAGTATCAATTGGTGCAATGTGCTTGTCTTGTCATAGGGAAGTGAATATAAGCTTCTGAAGTGAAAATATCCACTTTTTTAAAAACTTTCTTTTTTTTTAGTTCTGTGTGTCAAAAATGTTCATTCTGTGAGTAACAGTGTGAAAGTGAGAAACATAAGTGAATTCTCACTATATGACTGAATTGGAGTGAATATGCTGCTATCTCTGTAAGGAAGCGAGCTAGAGCGCTGAAACTGTGGCTATACGTTTAAGCTCGGAACGTGAATCTGTGCATGCTTCTTGCCTGGGAACTGCTTCAGATCACTGTGGAATGCATATATGGTATCAATTGGTGCAATGTGCTTGTCTTGTCATAGGAAAGTGAATATAAGCTTCTGAAGTGAAAATATCCACTTTTTAAAAAACTTTCTTTTTTTTTAGTTCTGTGTGTCAAAAATGTTCATTCTGTGAGTAACAGTGTGAAAGTGACAAACATGAGTGAATTGTCACGATATGACAGAATTGGAGTAAATTTGCAGCTATCTCCGCCAGGAAGCGAGCTAGAGCGCTGAAACTGTGGCTATACGCACTTTCATGAAAACACGCTTCTTTGAGGTTTTAAGCTCAGAACGTGAATCTGTGCATGTTTCTGGCCTGGGAACTGCTTCAGATCACTGTGGAAAGCATATATGGTATCGAATGGTCCTTTGTGCATGTATTGCCATTGGGAAGTGAATATAAGCTTCTGAAGTGAATATATCCACTTTTTAAAAAACTTTCTTTTTTTTTTAGTTCTGTGTGTCAATAATGTTCATTCTGTGAGTAACAGTGGAAAAGTAACAGTCATGAGTGAATTGTCACGATATGACTGAATTGGAGTATATTTGCTGCTATCTCCGCCAGGACGCGAGCTAGAGCGCTGAAACTGTGGCTATACGCACTTTCATGAAAACACGCTTCTTTGAGGTTTTAAGCTCGGAACGTGAATCTGTGCATGTTTCTGGCCTGGGAACTGCTTCAGATCACTGTGGAATGCATATATAGTATCAATTGGTGCAATGTGCTTGTCTTGTCATAGGGAAGTGAATATAAGCTCCTGAAGTGAAAATATCCACTTTTTAAAAAACTTTCTTTTTTTTTTAGTTCTGTGTGTCAAAAATGTTAATTCTGTGAGTAACAGTGTGAAAGTGACAAACATGAGTGAATTGTCAGGATATGACAGAATTGGAGTAAATTTGCTGCTATCTCCGCCAGGAAGAGAGCTGGAGCGCTGTAACTGTGGCAATACGCACTTTCATGAAAACACGCTTCTTTGAGGTTTTAAGCTCGGAACGTGAATCTGTGCATGTTTCTGGCCTGGGAACTGCTTCAGATCACTGTGGAATGCATATATAGTATCAATTGGTGCAATGTGCTTGTCTTGTCATAGGGAAGTGAATATAAGCTTCTGAAGTGAAAATATCCACTTTTTAAAAAACTTTCTTTTTTTTAGTTCTGTGTGTCAAAAATGTTCATTCTGTGAGTAACAGTGTGAAAGTGACAAACATGAGTGAATTGTCACGATATGACAGAATTGGAGTAAATTTGCTGCTATCTCCGCCAGGAAGCGAGCTAGAGCGCTGTAACTGTGGCTATACGCACTTTCATGAAAACACGCTTCTTTGAGGTTTTAAGCTCAGAACGTGAATCTGTGCATGTTTCTGGCCTGGGAACTGCTTCAGACCACTGTGGAAAGCATATATGGTATCGAATGGTCCTTTGTGCATGTATTACCATTGGGAAGTGAATATGAGCTTCTGAAGTGAATATATCCACTTTTTAAAAAACTTTCTTTTTTTTTAGTTCTGTGTGTCAATAATGTTCATTCTGTGAGTAACAGTGGAAAAGTAACAGTCATGAGTGAATTGTCACGATATGACTGAATTGTAGTAAATTTGCTGCTATCTCCGCCAGGAAGCGAGCTAGAGCGCTGTAACTGTGGCTATACGCACTTTCATGAAAACACGCTTCTTTGAGGTTTTAAGCTCGGAACGTGAATCTGTGCATGTTTCTGGCCTGGGAACTGCTTCAGATCACTGTGGAATGCATATATAGTATCAATTGGTGCAATGTGCTTGTCTTGTCATAGGGAAGTGAATATAAGCTTCTGAAGTGAAAATATCCACTTTTTTAAAAACTTTCTTTTTTTTTAGTTCTGTGTGTCAAAAATGTTCATTCTGTGAGTAACAGTGTGAAAGTGAGAAACATGAGTGAATTCTCACTATATGACTGAATTGGAGTGAATATGCTGCTATCTCTGTAAGGAAGCGAGCTAGAGCGCTGAAACTGTGGCTATACGTTTAAGCTCGGAACGTGAATCTGTGCATGCTTCTTGCCTGGGAACTGCTTCAGATCACTGTGGAATGCATATATGGTATCAATTGGTGCAATGTGCTTGTCTTGTCATAGGAAAGTGAATATAAGCTTCTGAAGTGAAAATATCCACTTTTTAAAAAACTTTCTTTTTTTTTAGTTCTGTGTGTCAAAAATGTTCATTCTGTGAGTAACAGTGTGAAAGTGACAAACATGAGTGAATTGTCACGATATGACAGAATTGGAGTAAATTTGCAGCTATCTCCGCCAGGAAGCGAGCTAGAGCGCTGAAACTGTGGCTATACGCACTTTCATGAAAACACGCTTCTTTGAGGTTTTAAGCTCAGAACGTGAATCTGTGCATGTTTCTGGCCTGGGAACTGCTTCAGATCACTGTGGAAAGCATATATGGTATCGAATGGTCCTTTGTGCATGTATTGCCATTGGGAAGTGAATATAAGCTTCTGAAGTGAATATATCCACTTTTTAAAAAACTTTCTTTTTTTTTTAGTTCTGTGTGTCAATAATGTTCATTCTGTGAGTAACAGTGGAAAAGTAACAGTCATGAGTGAATTGTCACGATATGACTGAATTGGAGTATATTTGCTGCTATCTCCGCCAGGACGCGAGCTAGAGCGCTGAAACTGTGGCTATACGCACTTTCATGAAAACACGCTTCTTTGAGGTTTTAAGCTCGGAACGTGAATCTGTGCATGTTTCTGGCCTGGGAACTGCTTCAGATCACTGTGGAATGCATATATAGTATCAATTGGTGCAATGTGCTTGTCTTGTCATAGGGAAGTGAATATAAGCTCCTGAAGTGAAAATATCCACTTTTTAAAAAACTTTCTTTTTTTTTTAGTTCTGTGTGTCAAAAATGTTAATTCTGTGAGTAACAGTGTGAAAGTGACAAACATGAGTGAATTGTCAGGATATGACAGAATTGGAGTAAATTTGCTGCTATCTCCGCCAGGAAGAGAGCTGGAGCGCTGTAACTGTGTCTATACGCACTTTCATGAAAACACGCTTCTTTGAGGTTTTAAGCTCAGAACGTGAATCTGTGCATGTTTCTGGCCTGGGAACTGCTTCAGACCACTGTGGAAAGCATATATGGTATCGAATGGTCCTTTGTGCATGTATTGCCATTGGGAAGTGAATATAAGCTTCTGAAGTGAATATATCCACTTTTTAAAAAACTTTCTTTTTTTTTTAGTTCTGTGTGTCAATCATGTTAATTCTGTGAGTAACAGTGGAAAAGTAACAGTCATGAGTGAATTGTCACGATATGACTGAATTGGAGTAAATTTGCTGCTATCTCCGCCAGGAAGCGAGCTAGAGCGCTGAAACTGTGGCTATACGCACTTTCATGAAAACACGCTTCTTTGAGGTTTTAAGCTCGGAACGTGAATCTGTGCATGTTTCTGGCCTGGGAACTGCTTCAGATCACTGTGGAATGCATACATGGTATCAATTGGTGCAATGTGCTTGTCTTGTCATAGGAAAGTGAATATAAGCTTCTGAAGTGAAAATATCCACTTTTTAAAAATTATATGACTGAATTGGAGTGAATTTGCTGCTATCTCTGTAAGGAAGCGAGCTAGAGCGCTGAAACTGAGGCTATACGCACTTTCAGAACGTGAATCTGTGCATGTTTCTGGCCTGGGAATTGCTCACTGTGGAATGCATATATGGTATCGATTGGTGCAATGTGCATGTCTTGCCATAGGGAAGTGAATATAAGCTTCTGAATTTAAAATATTCACTTTTTAAAAAACTTTCTTTTTGTTTAGTTCTGTGTGTCAAAAATGTTCATTCTGTGAGTAACAGTGGGAAAGTGAGAAACATGAGTGAATTCTCACTATATGACTGAATTGGAGTGAATATGCTGCTATCTCTGTAAGGAAGCGAGCTAGAGCGCTGAAACTGTGGCTATACGTTTAAGCTCGGAACGTGAATCTGTGCATGCTTCTGGCCTGGGAACTGCTTCAGATCACTGTGGAATGCATATATGGTATCAATTGGTGCAATGTGTTTGTCTTGTCATAGGGAAGTTAATATAAGCTTCTGAAGTGAAAATATCCACATTTTAAAAAACTTTTTTTTTTTAGTTCTGTGTGTCAAAAATGTTCATTCTTTGAGTAACAGTGGGAAAGTGACAAACATGAGTGAATTGTCACGATATGACTGAATTGGAGTAAATTTGCTGCTATCTCCGCCAGGAAGCGAGCAAGAGCGCTGTAACTGTGGCTATACGCACTTTCATGAAAACACGCTTCTTTGAGGTTTTAAGCTCAGAACGTGAATCTGTGCATGTTTCTGGCCTGGGAACTGCTTCAGATCACTGTGGGAAGCATATATGGTATCGAATGGTCCTTTGTGCTTGTCTTGTCATAGGGAAGTGAATATAAGCTTCTGAAGTGAAAATATCCACTTTTTAAAAAACTTTCTTTTTTTTTAGTTCTGTGTGTCAAAAATGTTCATTCTGTGAGTAACAGTGGAAAAAAAACAGGCATGAGTGAATTGTCACGATATGACTGATTTGGAGTAAATTTGATGCTATCTCCGCCAGGAAGCGAGCTAGAGCGCTGAAACTGTGGCTATACGCACTTTCATGAAAACACGCTTCTTTGAGGTTTTAAGCTCGGAACGTGAATCTGTGCATGTTTCTGGCCTGGGAACTGCTTCAGATCACTGTGGAATGCATATATAATATCAATTGGTGCAATGTGCTTGTCTTGTCATTGGGAAGTGAATATAAGCTTCTGAAGTGAAAATATCCACTTTTTAAAAAACTTTCTTTTTTTTTAGTTCTGTGTGTCAAAAATGTTCATTCTGTGAGTAACAGTGTGAAAGTGACAAACATGAGTGAATTGTCACGATATGACTGAATTGGAGTAAATTTGCTGCTATGTCCGCCAGGAAGCGAGCTAGAGCGCTGTAACTGTGGCTATACGCACTTTCATGAAAACACGCTTCTTTGAGGTTTTAAGCTCAGAACGTGAATCTGTGCATGTTTCTGGCCTAGGAACTGCTTCAGATCACTGTGGAAAGCATATATGGTATCGAATGGTCCTTTGTGCATGTATTGGCATTGGGAAGTGAATATAAGCTTCTGAAGTGAATATATCCACTTTTTAAAAAACTTTCTTTTTTTTTTTAGTTCTGTGTGTCAATAATGTTCATTCTGTGAGTAACAGTGGAAAAGTAACAGTCATGAGTGAATTGTCACGATATGACTGAATTGGAGTAAATTTGCTGCTATCTCCGCCAGGAAGCGAGCTAGAGCGCTGAAACTGTGGCTATACGCACTTTCATGAAAACACACTTCTTTGAGGTTTTAAGCTCGGAACGTGAATCTGTGCATGTTTCTGGCCTGGGAACTGCTTCAGATCACTGTGGAATGCATATATAGTATCAATTGGTGCAATGTGCTTGTCTTGTCATAGGGAAGTGAATATAAGCTTCTGAAGTGAAAATATCCACTTTTTAAAAAACTTTCTTTTTTTTTAGTTCTGTGTGTCAAAAATGTTCATTCTGTGAGTAACAGTGTGACAGTGACAAACATGAGTGAATTGTCACGATATGACTGAATTGGAGTAAATTTGATGCTATCTCCGCCAGGAAGCGAGCTAGAGCGCTGTAACTGTGGCTATACGCACTTTCATGAAAACACGCTTCTTTGAGGTTTTAAGCTCAGAACGTGAATCTGTGCATGTTTCTGGCCTGGGAACTGCTTCAGATCACCGTGGAAAGCATATATGATATCGAATTGTCCTTTGTGCATGTATTGCCATTGGGAAGTGAATATAAGCTTCTGAAGTGAATATATCCACTTTTTAAAAAACTTTCTTTTTTTTAGTTCTGTGTCAAAAATGTTCATTCTGTGAGTAACAGTGGAAAAGTAACAGTCATGAGTGAATTGTCACGATATGACTGAATTGGAGTAAATTTGCTGCTATCTCCGCCAGGAAGCGAGCTAGAGCCCTGAAACTGTGGCTATACGCACTTTCATGAAAACACGCTTCTTTGAGGTTTTAAGCTCAGAACGTGAATCTGTGCATGTTTCTGGCCTGGGAACTGCTTCAGATCACTGTGGAAAGCATATATGGTATCGAATGGTCCTTTGTGCATGTATTGCCATTGGGAAATGAAAATAAGCTTCTGAAGTGAATATATCCACTTTTTAAAAAACTTTCTTTTTTTTTTAGTTCTGTGTGTCAATAATGTTCATTCTGTGAGTAACAGTGGAAAAGTAACAGTCATGAGTGAATTGTCACGATATGACTGAATTGGAGTAAATTTGCTGCCATCTCCGCCAGGAAGCGAGCTAGAGCGCTGAAACTGTGGCTATACGCACTTTCATGAAAACACGCTTCTTTGAGGTTTTAAGCTCGGAACGTGAATCTGTGCATGTTTCTGGCCTGGGAACTGCTTCAGATCACTGTGGAATGCATATATGGTATCAATTGGTGCAATGTGCTTGTCTTGTCATAGGGAAGTGAATATAAGCTTCTGAAGTGAAAATATCCACTTTTTAAAAAACTTTCTTTTTTTTTAGTTCTGTGTGTCAAAAATGTTCATTCTGTGAGTAACAGTGTGAAAGTGACAAACATGAGTGAATTGTCACGATATGACAGAATTCGAGTAAATTTGCTGCTATCTCCGCCAGGAAGCGAGCTAGAGCGCTGTAACTGTGGCTATACGCACTTTCATGAAAACACGCTTCTTTGAGGTTTTAAGCTCAGAACGTGAATCTGTGCCTGTTTCTGGCCTGGGAACTGCTTCAGATCACTGTGGAAAGCATATATGGTATCGAATGGTGCTTTGTGCATGTATTGGCATTGGGAAGTGAATGTAAGCTTCTGAAGTGAATATATCCACTTTTTAAAAAACTTTCTTTTTTTTTTAGTTCTGTGTGTCAATAATGTTCATTCTGTGAGTAACAGTGGAAAAGTAACAGTCATGAGGGAATTGTCACGATATGACTGAATTGGAGTATATTTGCTGCTATCTCCGCCAGGAAGCGAGCTAGAGCGCTGAAACTGTGGCAATACGCACTTTCATGAAAACACGCTTCTTTGAGGTTTTAAGCTCGGAACGTGAATCTGTGCATGTTTCTGGCCTGGGAACTGCTTCAGATCACTGTGGAATGCATATATAGTATCAATTGGTGCAATGTGCTTGTCTTGTCATAGGGAAGTGAATATAAGCTTCTGAAGTGAAAATATCCACTTTTTAAAAAACTTTCTTTTTTTTAGTTCTGTGTGTCAAAAATGTTCATTCTGTGAGTAACAGTGTGAAAGTGACAAACATGAGTGAATTGTCACGATATGACAGAATTGGAGTAAATTTGCTGCTATCTCCGCCAGGAAGCGAGCTAGAGCGCTGTAACTGTGGCTATACGCACTTTCATGAAAACACGCTTCTTTGAGGTTTTAAGCTCAGAACGTGAATCTGTGCATGTTTCTGGCCTGGGAACTGCTTCAGACCACTGTGGAAAGCATATATGGTATCGAATGGTCCTTTGTGCATGTATTACCATTGGGAAGTGAATATGAGCTTCTGAAGTGAATATATCCACTTTTTAAAAAACTTTCTTTTTTTTTAGTTCTGTGTGTCAATAATGTTCATTCTGTGAGTAACAGTGGAAAAGTAACAGTCATGAGTGAATTGTCACGATATGACTGAATTGTAGTAAATTTGCTGCTATCTCCGCCAGGAAGCGAGCTAGAGCGCTGAAACTGTGGCTATACGTACTTTCATGAAAACACGCTTCTTTGAGGTTTTAAGCTCGGAACGTGAATCTGTGCATGTTTCTGGCCTGGGAACTGCTTCAGATCACTGTGGAATGCATATGTGGTATCAGTTGGTGCAATGTGCTTGTCTTGTCATAGGGAGGTGAATATAAGCTTCTGAAGTGAAAATATCCACTTTTTAAAAATTATATGACTGAATTGGAGTGAATTTGCTGCTATCTCTGTAAGGAAGCGAGCTAGAGCGCTGAAACTGAGGCTATACGCACTTTCAGAACGTGAATCTGTGCATGTTTCTGGCCTGGGAATTGCTCACTGTGGAATGCATATATGGTATCGATTGGTGCAATGTGCATGTCTTGCCATAGGGAAGTGAATATAAGCTTCTGAATTTAAAATATTCACTTTTTAAAAAACTTTCTTTTTGTTTAGTTCTGTGTGTCAAAAATGTTCATTCTGTGAGTCACAGTGGGAAAGTGAGAAACATGAGTGAATTCTCACTATATGACTGAATTGGAGTGAATATGCTGCTATCTCTGTAAGGAAGCGAGCTAGAGCGCTGAAACTGTGTCAATACGTTTAAGCTCGGAACGTGAATCTGTGCATGCTTCTGGCCTGGGAACTGCTTCAGATCACTGTGGAATGCATATATGGTATCAATTGGTGCAATGTGTTTGTCTTGTCATAGGGAAGTTAATATAAGCTTCTGAAGTGAAAATATCCACATTTTAAAAAACTTTCTTTTTTTTTTAGTTCTGTGTGTCAAAAATGTTCATTCTGTGAGTAACAGTGGGAAAGTGACAAACATGAGTGAATTGTCACGATATGACTGAATTGGAGTAAATTTGCTGCTATCTCAGCCAGGAAGCGAGCAAGAGCGCTGTAACTGTGGCTATACGCACTTTCATGAAAACACGCTTCTTTGAGGTTTTAAGCTCAGAACGTGAATCTGTGCATGTTTCTGGCCTGGGAACTGCTTCAGATCACTGTGGAAAGCATATATGGTATCGAATGGTCCTTTGTGCTTGTCTTGTCATAGGGAAGTGAATATAACCTTCTGAAGTGAAAATATCCACTTTTTAAAATACTTTCTTTTTTTTTAGTTCTGTGTGTCAAAAATGTTCATTCTGTGAGTAACAGTGGAAAAAAAACAGGCATGAGTGAATTGTCACGATATGACTGATTTGGAGTAAATTTGATGCTATCTCCGCCAGGAAGCGAGCTAGAGCGCTGAAACTGTGGCTATACGCACTTGCATGAAAACACGCTTCTTTGAGGTTTTAAGCTCGGAACGTGAATCTGTGCATGTTTCTGGCCTGGGAACTGCTTCAGATCACTGTGGAATGCATATCTAGGATCAATTGGTGCAATGTGCTTGTCTTGTCATAGGGAAGTGAATATAAGCTTCTGAAGTGAAAATATCCACTTTTTAAAAAACTTTCTTTTTTTTTAGTTCTGTGTGTCAAAAATGTTCATTCTGTGAGTAACAGTGTGAAAGTGACAAACATGAGTGAATTGTCACGATATGACTGAATTGGAGTAAATTTGCTGCTATCTCCGCCAGGAAGCGAGCTAGAGCGCTGTAACTTTGGCGATACGCACTTTCATGAAAACACGCTTCTTTGAGGTTTTAAGCTCAGAACGTGAATCTGTGCATGTTTCTGGCCTGGGAACTGCTTCAGATCACTGTGGAAAGCATATATGATATCGAATGGTCCTTTGTGCATGTATTGCCATTGGGAAGTGAATATAAGCTTCTGAAGTGAATATATCCACTTTTGAAAAAACTTTCTTTTTTTTTAGTTCTGTGTCAAAAATGTTCATTCTGTGAGTAACAGTGGAAAAGTAACAGTCATGAGTGAATTGTCACGATATGACTGAATTGGAGTAAATCTGCTGCTATCTCCGCCAGGAAGCGAGCTAGAGCCCTGAAACTGTGGCTATACGCACTTTCATGAAAACACGCTTCTTTGAGGTTTTAAGCTCGGAACGTGAATCTGTGCATTCTTCTGGCCTGGGAACTGCTTCAGATCACTGTGGAATGCGTATATGGTATCAATTGGTGCAATGTGCTTGTCTTGTCATAGGGAAGTGAATATAAGCTTCTGAAGTGAAAATATCCACTTTTTAAAAAACTTTCTTTTTTTTTTAGTTCTGTGTGTCAAAAATGTTCATTCTGTGAGTAATAGTGGAAAAAAAACAGGCATGAGTGAATTGTCACGATATGACTGATTTGGAGTAAATTTGATGCTATCTCCGCCAGGAAGCGAGCTAGAGCGCTGAAACTGTGGCTATACGCACTTTCATGAAAACACGCTTCTTTGAGGTTTTAACTTCGGAACGTGAATCTGTGCATGTTTCTGGCCTGGGAACTGCTTCAGATCACTGTGGAATGCATATATAGTATCAATTGGTGCAATGTGCTTGTCTTGTCATAGGGAAGTGAATATAAGCTTCTGAAGTGAAAATATCCACTTTTTAAAAAACTTTCTTTTTTTTTAGTTCTGTGTGTCAAAAATGTTCATTCTGTGAGTAACAGTGTGAAAGTGACAAACATGAGTGAATTGTCACGATATGACTGAATTGGAGTAAATTTGCTGCTATCTCCGCCAGGAAGCGAGCTAGAGCGCTGTAACTGTGGCTATACGCACTTTCATGAAAACACGCTTCTTTGAGGTTTTAAGCTCAGAACGTGAATCTGTGCATGTTTCTGGCCTGGGAACTGCTTCAGATCACTGGGCAATGCATATATGGTTTCGAATGGTCCTTTGTGCATGTATTGCCATTGGGAAGTGAATATAAGCTTCTGAAGTGAATATATGCACTTTTTAAAAAAACTTCTTTTTTTTTAGTTCAGCGTGTCGAAAATGTTCTTTCTGTGCGTAACTCAGTAGGAAAGTGACAAACATGAGTGAATTGTCATTAGATGACTGAATTGGAGTGAAATTGCTGCTATCTCTGTCAGGAAGCGAGCTGGAGCGCTGTAACTGTGGCTATACGCACTTTCATGAAAACACGCTTCTTTGAGGTTTTAAGCTCAGAACGTGAATCTGTGCATGTTTCTGGCCTGGGAACTGCTTCAGATCACTGTGGAAAGCATATATGGTATCGAATGGTCCTTTGTGCATGTATTGGCATTGGGAAGTGGATATAAGCTTCTGAAGTGAATATATCCACTTTTTAAAAAACTTTCTTTTTTTTTTTAGTTCTGTGTGTCAATAATGTTCATTCTGTGAGTAACAGTGGAAAAGTAACAGTCATGAGTGAATTGTCACGATATGACTGAATTGGAGTAAATTTGCTGCTCTCTCCACCAGGAAGCGAGCTAGAGCGCTGAAACTGTGGCTATACACACTTTCATGAAAACACACTTCTATGAGGTTTTAAGCTCGGAACGTGAATCTGTGCATGTTTCTGGCCTGGGAACTGCTTCAGATCACTGTGGAATGCATATATAGTATCAATTGGTGCAATGTGCTTGTCTTGTCATAGGGAAGTGAATATAAGCTTCTGAAGTGAAAATATCCACTTTTTTAAAAACTTTCTTTTTTTTTAGTTCTGAGTGTCAAAAATGTTCATTCTGTGAGTAACAGTGGGAAAGTGAGAAACATGAGTGAATTCTCACTATATGACTGAATTGGAGTGAATATGCTGCTATCTCTGTAAGGAAGCGAGCTAGAGCGCTGAAACTGAGGCTATACGTTTAAGCTCGGAACGTGAATCTGTGCATGCTTCTTGCCTGGGAACTGCTTCAGATCACTGTGGAATGCATATATGGTATCAATTGGTGCAATGTGCTTGTCTTTTCAGAGGAAAGTGAATATAAGCTTCTGAAGTGAAAATATCCACTTTTTAAAAAACTTTCTTTTTTTTTAGTTCTGTGTGTCAAAAATGTTCATTCTGTGAGTAACAGTGTGAAAGTGACAAACATGAGTGAATTGTCACGATATGACAGAATTGGAGTAAATTTGCAGCTATCTCCGCCAGGAAGCGAGCTAGAGCGCTGAAACTGTGGCTATACGCACTTTCATGAAAACACGCTTCTTTGAGGTTTTAAGCTCAGAACGTGAATCTGTGCATGTTTCTGGCCTGGGAACTGCTTCAGATCACTGTGGAAAGCATATATGGTATCGAATGGTCCTTTGTGCATATATTGCCATTGGGAAGTGAATATAAGCTTCTGAAGTGAATATATCCACTTTTTAAAAAACTTTCTTTTTTTTTTAGTTCTGTGTGTCAATAATGTTCATTCTGTGAGTAACAGTGGAAAAGTAACAGTCATGAGTGAATTGTCACGATATCACTGAATTGGAGTATATTTGCTGCTATCTCCGCCAGGACGCGAGCTAGAGCGCTGAAACTGTGGCTATACGCACTTTCATGAAAACACGCTTCTTTGAGGTTTTAAGCTCGGAACGTGAATCTGTGCATGTTTCTGGCCTGGGAACTGCTTCAGATCACTGTGGAATGCATATATAGTATCAATTGGTGCAATGTGCTTGTCTTGTCATAGGGAAGTGAATATAAGCTCCTGAAGTGAAAATATCCACTTTTTAAAAAACTTTCTTTTTTTTTAGTTCTGTGTGTCAAGAATGTTCATTCTGTGAGTAACAGTGTGAAAGTGACAAACATGAGTGAATTGTCACGATATGACAGAATTGGAGTAAATTTGCTGCTATCTCCGCCAGGAAGAGAGCTAGAGCGCTGTAACTGTGGCTATACGCACTTTCATGAAAACACGCTTCTTTGAGGTTTTAAGCTCAGAACGTGAATCTGTGCCTGTTTCTGGCCTGGGAACTGCTTCAGACCACTGTGGAAAGCATATATGGTATCGAATGGTCCTTTGTGCATGTATTGCCATTGGGAAGTGAATATAAGCTTCTGAAGTGAATATATCCACTTTTTAAAAAACTTTCTTTTTTTTTAGTTCTGTGTGTCAATAATGTTAATTCTGTGAGTAACAGTGGAAAAGTAACAGTCATGAGTGAATTGTCACGATATGACTGAATTGGAGTAAATTTGCTGCTATCTCCGCCAGGAAGCGAGCTAGAGCGCTGAAACTGTGGCTATACGCACTTTCATGAAAACACGCTTCTTTGAGGTTTTAAGCTCGGAACGTGAATCTGTGCATGTTTCTGGCCTGGGAACTGCTTCAGATCACTGTGGAATGCATATATGGTATCAATTGGTGCAATGTGCTTGTCTTGTCATAGGAAAGTGAATATAAGCTTCTGAAGTGAAAATATCCACTTTTTAAAAATTATATGACTGAATTGGAGTGAATTTGCTGCTATCTCTGTAAGGAAGCGTGCTAGAGCGCTGAAACTGAGGCTATACGCACTTTCAGAACGTGAATCTGTGCATGTTTCTGGCCTGGGAATTGCTCACTGTGGAATGCATATATGGTATCGATTGGTGCAATGTGCATGTCTTGCCATAGGGAAGTGAATATAAGCTTCTGAATTTAAAATATTCACTTTTTAAAAAACTTTCTTTTTGTTTAGTTCTGTGTGTCAAAAATGTTCATTCTGTGAGTAACAGTGGGAAAGTGAGAAACATAAGTGAATTCTCACTATATGACTGAATTGGAGTGAATATGCTGCTATCTCTGTAAGGAAGCGAGCTAGAGCGCTGAAACTGTGGCTATACGTTTAAGCTCGGAACGTGAATCTGTGCATGCTTCTGGCCTGGGAACTGCTTCAGATCACTGTGGAATGCATATATGGTATCAATTGGTGCAATGTGTTTGTCTTGTCATAGGGAAGTGAATATAAGCTCCTGAAGTGAAAATATCCACTTTTTAAAAAACTTTCTTTTTTTTTTAGTTCTGTGTGTCAAAAATGTTCATTCTGTGAGTAACAGTGGAAAAAAAACAGGCATGAGTGAATTGTCACGATATGACTGATTTGGAGTAAATTTGATGCTATCTCCGCCAGGAAGCGAGCTAGAGCGCTGAAACTGTGGCTATACGCACTTTCATGAAAACACGCTTCTTTGAGGTTTTAAGCTCGGAACGTGAATCTGTGCATGTTTCTGGCCTGGGAACTGCTTCAGATCACTGTGGAAAGCATATATGATATCAAATTGTCCTTTGTGCATGTATTGCCATTGGGAAGTGAATATAAGCTTCTGAAGTGAATATATCCACTTTTTAAAAAACTTTCTTTTTTTTTAGTTCTGTGTCAAAAATGTTCATTCTGTGAGTAACAGTGGAAAAGTAACAGTCATGAGTGAATTGTCACGATATGACTGAATTGGAGTAAATTTGCTGCTATCTCCGCCAGGAAGCGAGCTAGAGCGCTGAAACTGTGGCTATACGCACTTTCATGAAAACACGCTTCTTTGAGGTTTTTAGCTCAGAACGTGAATCTGTGCATGTTTCTGGCCTGGGAACTGCTTCAGATCACTGTGGAAAGCATATATGGTATCGAATGGTCCTTTGTGCATGTATTGCCATTGGGAAATGAATATAAGCTTCTGAAGTGAATATATCCACTTTTTAAAAAACTTTCTTTTTTTTTTTAGTTCTGTGTGTCAATAATGTTCATTCTGTGAGTAACAGTGGAAAAGTAACAGTCATGAGTGAATTGTCACGATATGACTGAATTGGAGTAAATTTGCTGCTATCTCCGCCAGGAAGCGAGCTAGAGCGCTGAAACTGTGGCTATACGCACTTTCATGAAAACATGCTTCTTTGAAGTTTTAAGCTCAGAACGTGAATCTGTGCATGTTTCTGGCCTGGGAACTGCTTCAGATCACTGTGGAAAGCATATATGGTATCGAATGGTCCTTTGTGCATATATTGCCATTGGGAAGTGAATATAAGCTTCTGAAGTGAATATATCCACTTTTTAAAAAACTTTCTTTTTTTTTTAGTTCTGTGTGTCAATAATGTTCATTCTGTGAGTAACAGTGGAAAAGTAACAGTCATGAGTGAATTGTCACGATATGACTGAATTGGAGTATATTTGCTGCTATCTCCGCCAGGACGCGAGCTAGAGCGCTGAAACTGTGGCTATACGCACTTTCATGAAAACACGCTTCTTTGAGGTTTTAAGCTCGGAACGTGAATCTGTGCATGTTTCTGGCCTGGGAACTGCTTCAGATCACTGTGGAATGCATATATAGTATCAATTGGTGCAATGTGCTTGTCTTGTCATAGGGAAGTGAATATAAGCTCCTGAAGTGAAAATATCCACTTTTTAAAAAACTTTCTTTTTTTTTAGTTCTGTGTGTCAAGAATGTTCATTCTGTGAGTAACAGTGTGAAAGTGACAAACATGAGTGAATTGTCACGATATGACAGAATTGGAGTAAATTTGCTGCTATCTCCGCCAGGAAGAGAGCTAGAGCGCTGTAACTGTGGCTATACGCACTTTCATGAAAACACGCTTCTTTGAGGTTTTAAGCTCAGAACGTGAATCTGTGCATGTTTCTGGCCTGGGAACTGCTTCAGACCACTGTGGAAAGCATATATGGTATCGAATGGTCCTTTGTGCATGTATTGCCTTTGGGAAGTGAATATAAGCTTCTGAAGTGAATATATCCACTTTTTAAAAAACTTTCTTTTTTTTTAGTTCTGTGTGTCAATAATGTTAATTCTGTGAGTAACAGTGGAAAAGTAACAGTCATGAGTGAATTGTCACGATATGACTGAATTGGAGTAAATTTGCTGCTATCTCCGCCAGGAAGCGAGCGAGAGCGCTGAAACTGTGGCTATACGCACTTTCATGAAAACACGCTTCTTTGAGGTTTTCAGCTCGGAACGTGAATCTGTGCATGTTTCTGGCCTGGGAACTGCTTCAGATCACTGTGGAATGCATATATGGTATCAATTGGTGCAATGTGCTTGTCTTGTCATAGGAAAGTGAATATAAGCTTCTGAAGTGAAAATATCCACTTTTTAAAAATTATATGACTGAATTGGAGTGAATTTGCTGCTATCTCTGTAAGGAAGCGTGCTAGAGCGCTGAAACTGAGGCTATACGCACTTTCAGAACGTGAATCTGTGCATGTTTCTGGCCTGGGAATTGCTCTTTGTGGAATGCATATATGGTATCGATTGGTGCAATGTCCATGTCTTGCCATAGGGAAGTGAATATAAGCTTCTGAATTTAAAATATTCACTTTTTAAAAAACTTTCTTTTTGTTTAGTTCTGTGTGTCAAAAATGTTCATTCTGTGAGTAACAGTGGGAAAGTGAGAAACATAAGTGAATTCTCACTATATGACTGAATTGGAGTGAATATGCTGCTATCTCTGTAAGGAAGCGAGCTAGAGCGCTGAAACTGTGGCTATACGTTTAAGCTCGGAACGTGAATCTGTGCATGCTTCTGGCCTGGGAACTGCTTCAGATCACTGTGGAATGCATATATGGTATCAATTGGTGCAATGTGTTTGTCTTGTCATAGGGAAGTGAATATAAGCTCCTGAAGTGAAAATATCCACTTTTTAAAAAACTTTCTTTTTTTTTTAGTTCTGTGTGTCAAAAATGTTCATTCTGTGAGTAACAGTGGAAAAAAAACAGGCATGAGTGAATTGTCACGATATGACTGATTTGGAGTAAATTTGATGCTATCTCCGCCAGGAAGCGAGCTAGAGCGCTGAAACTGTGGCTATACGCACTTTCATGAAAACACGCTTCTTTGAGGTTTTAAGCTCGGAACGTGAATCTGTGCATGTTTCTGGCCTGGGAACTGCTTCAGATCACTGTGGAATGCATATATAGTATCAATTGGTGCAATGTGCTTGTCTTGTCATTGGGAAGTGAATATAAGCTTCTGAAGTGAAAATATCCACTTTTTAAAAAACTTTCTTTTTTTTTAGTTCTGTGTGTCAAAAATGTTCATTCTGTGAGTAACAGTGTGAAAGTGACAAACATGAGTGAATTGTCACGATATGACTGAATTGGAGTAAATTTGCTGCTATCTCCGCCAGGAAGCGAGCTAGAGCGCTGTAACTGTGGCTATACGCACTTTCATGAAAACACGCTTCTTTGAGGTTTTAAGCTCTGAACGTGAATCTGTGCATGTTTCTGGCCTGGGAACTGCTTCAGATCACTGTGGAAAGCATATATGATATCGAATGGTCCTTTGTGCATGTATTGCCATTGGGAAGTGAATGTAAGCTTCTGAAGTGAATATATCCACTTTTGAAAAAACTTTCTTTTTTTTAGTTCTGTGTCAAAAATGTTCATTCTGTGAGTAACAGTGGAAAAGTAACAGTCATGAGTGAATTGTCACGATATGACTGAATTGGAGTAAATTTGCTGCTATCTCCGCCAGGAAGCGAGCTAGAGCCCTGAAACTGTGGCTATACGCACTTTCATGAAAACACGCTTCTTTGAGGTTTTAAGCTCAGAACGTGAATCTGTGCATGTTTCTGGCCTGGGAACTGCTTCAGATCACTGTGGAAAGCATATATGGTATCGAATGGTCCTTTGTGCATGTATTGGCATTGGGAAGTGAATATAAGCTTCTGAAGTGAATATATTCACTTTTTAAAAAACTTTCTTTTTTTTTTTAGTTCTGTGTGTCAATAATGTTCATTCTGTGAGTAACAGTGGAAAAGTAACAGTCATGAGTGAATTGTCACGATATGACTGAATTGGAGTAAATTTGCTGCTATCTCCGCCAGGAAGCGAGCTAGAGCGCTGAAACTGTGGCTATACGCACTTTCATGAAAACACACTTCTTTGAGGTTTTAAGCTCGGAACGTGAATCTGTGCATGTTTCTGGCCTGGGAACTGCTTCAGATCACTGTGGAATGCATATATAGTATCAATTGGTGCAATGTGCTTGTCTTGTCATAGGGAAGTGAATATAAGCTTCTGAAGTGAAAATATCCACTTTTTAAAAAACTTTCTTTTTTTTTAGTTCTGTGTGTCAAAAATGTTCATTCTGTGAGTAACAGTGTGAAAGTGACAAACATGAGTGAATTGTCACGATATGACTGAATTGGAGTAAATTTGCTGCTATCTCCGCCAAGAAGCGAGCTAGAGCGCTGTAACTGTGGCTATACGCACTTTCATGAAAACACGCTTCTTTGAGGTTTTAAGCTCAGAACGTGAATCTGTGCATGTTTCTGGCCTGGGAACTGCTTCAGATCACTGTGGAAAGCATATATGATATCAAATTGTCCTTTGTGCATGTATTGCCATTGGGAAGTGAATATAAGCTTCTGAAGTGAATATATCCACTTTTTAAAAAACTTTCTTTTTTTTTAGTTCTGTGTCAAAAATGTTCATTCTGTGAGTAACAGTGGAAAAGTAACAGTCATGAGTGAATTGTCACGATATGACTGAATTGGAGTAAATTTGCTGCTATCTCCGCCAGGAAGCGAGCTAGAGCGCTGAAACTGTGGCTATACGCACTTTCATGAAAACACGCTTCTTTGAGGTTTTTAGCTCAGAACGTGAATCTGTGCATGTTTCTGGCCTGGGAACTGCTTCAGATCACTGTGGAAAGCATATATGGTATCGAATGGTCCTTTGTGCATGTATTGCCATTGGGAAATGAATATAAGCTTCTGAAGTGAATATATCCACTTTTTAAAAAACTTTCTTTTTTTTTTTAGTTCTGTGTGTCAATAATGTTCATTCTGTGAGTAACAGTGGAAAAGTAACAGTCATGAGTGAATTGTCACGATATGACTGAATTGGAGTAAATTTGCTGCTATCTCCTCCAGGAAGCGAGCTAGAGCGCTGAAACTGTGGCTATACGCACTTTCATGAAAACACGCTTCTTTGAGGTTTTAAGCTCGGAACGTGAATCTGTGCATGTTTCTGGCCTGGGAACTGCTTCAGATCACTGTGGAATGCATATATGGTATCAATTGGTGCAATGTGCTTGTCTTGTCTTAGGGAAGTGAATATAAGCTTCTGAAGTGAAAATATCCACTTTTTAAAAAACTTTCTTTTTTTTTAGTTCTGTGTGTCAAAAATGTTCATTCTGTGAGTAACAGTGTGAAAGTGACAAACATGAGTGAATTGTCACGATATGACAGAATTCGAGTAAATTTGCTGCTATCTCCGCCAGGAAGCGAGCTAGAGCGCTGTAACTGTGGCTATACGCACTTTCATGAAAACACGCTTCTTTGAGGTTTTAAGCTCAGAACGTGAATCTGTGCCTGTTTCTGGCCTGGGAACTGCTTCAGATCACTGTGGAAAGCATATATGGTATCGAATGGTCCTTTGTGCATGTATTGCCATTGGGAAGGGAATGTAAGCTTCTGAAGTGAATATATGCACTTTTTAAAAAACTTTCTTTTTTTTTTAGTTCTGTGTGTCAATAATGTTCATTCTGTGAGTAACAGTGGAAAAGTAACAGTCATGAGGGAATTGTCACGATATGACTGAATTGGAGTATATTTGCTGCTATCTCCGCCAGGAAGCCAGTTAGAGCGCTGAAACTGTGGCAATACGCACTTTCATGAAAACACGCTTCTATGAGGTTTTAAGCTCGGAACGTGAATCTGTGCATGTTTCTGGCCTGGGAACTGCTTCAGATCACTGTGGAATGCATATATAGTATCAATTGGTGCAATGTGCTTGTCTTGTCATAGGGAAGTGAATATAAGCTTCTGAAGTGAAAATATCCACTTTTTAAAAAACTTTCTTTTTTTTTAGTTCTGTGTGTCAAAAATGTTCATTCTGTGAGTAACAGTGTGAAAGTGACAAACATGAGTGAATTGTCACGATATGACAGAATTGGAGTAGATTTGCTGCTATCTCCGCCAGGAAGCGAGCTAGAGCGCTGTAACTGTGGCTATACGCACTTTCATGAAAACACGCTTCTTTGAGGTTTAAAGCTCAGAACGTGAATCTGTGCATGTTTCTGGCCTGGGAACTGCTTCAGACCACTGTGGAAAGCATATATGGTATCGAATGGTCCTTTGTGCATGTATTACCATTGGGAAGTGAATATAAGCTTCTGAAGTGAATATATCCACTTTTTAAAAAACTTTCTTTTTTTTTAGTTCTGTGTGCCAATAATGTTCATTCTGTGAGTAACAGTGGAAAAGTAACAGTCATGAGTGAATTGTCACGATATGACTGAATTGGAGTAAATTTGCTGCTATCTCCGCCAGGAAGCGAGCTAGAGCGCTGTAACTGTGGCTATACGCACTTTCATGAAAACACGCTTCTATGAGGTTTTAAGCTCGGAACGTGAATCTGTGCATGTTTCTGGCCTGGGAACTGCTTCAGATCACTGTGGAATGCATATATAGTATCAATTGGTGCAATGTGCTTGTCTTGTCATAGGGAAGTGAATATAAGCTTCTGAAGTGAAAATATCCACTTTTTAAAAAACTTTCTTTTTTTTTAGTTCTGTGTGTCAAAAATGTTCATTCTGTGAGTAACAGTGTGAAAGTGACAAACATGAGTGAATTGTCACGATATGACAGAATTGGAGTAGATTTGCTGCTATCTCCGCCAGGAAGCGAGCTAGAGCGCTGTAACTGTGGCTATACGCACTTTCATGAAAACACGCTTCTTTGAGGTTTTAAGCTCAGAACGTGAATCTGTGCCTGTTTCTGGCCTGGGAACTGCTTCAGACCACTGTGGAAAGCATATATGGTATCGAATGGTCCTTTGTGCATGTATTACCATTGGGAAGTGAATATAAGCTTCTGAAGTGAATATATCCACTTTTTAAAAAACTTTCTTTTTTTTTAGTTCTGTGTGCCAATAATGTTCATTCTGTGAGTAACAGTGGAAAAGTAACAGTCATGAGGGAATTGTCACGATATGACTGAATTGGAGTATATTTGCTGCTATCTCCGCCAGGAAGCCAGTTAGAGCGCTGAAACTGTGGCAATACGCACTTTCATGAAAACACGCTTCTATGAGGTTTTAATATCGGAACGTGAATCTGTGCATGTTTCTGGCCTGGGAACTGCTTCAGATCACTGTGGAATGCATATATAGTATCAATTGGTGCAATGTGCTTGTCTTGTCATAGGGAAGTGAATATAAGCTTCTGAAGTGAAAATATCCACTTTTTAAAAAACTTTCTTTTTTTTTTAGTTCTGTGTGTCAAAAATGTTCATTCTGTGAGTAACAGTGTGAAAGTGACAAACATGAGTGAATTGTCACGATATGACAGAATTGGAGTAAATTTGCTGCTATCTCCGCCAGGAAGCGAGCTAGAGCGCTGTAACTGTGGCTATACGCACTTTCATGAAAACACGCTTCTTTGAGGTTTAAAGCTCAGAACGTGAATCTGTGCATGTTTCTGGCCTGGGAACTGCTTCAGACCACTGTGGAAAGCATATATGGTATCGAATGGTCCTTTGTGCATGTATTACCATTGGGAAGTGAATATAAGCTTCTGGAGTGAATATATCCACTTTTTAAAAAACTTTCTTTTTTTTTAGTTCTGTGTGTCAATAATGTTCATTCTGTGAGTAACAGTGGAAAAGTAACAGTCATGAGTGAATTGTCACGATATGACTGAATTGGAGTAAATTTGCTGCTATCTCCGCCAGGAAGCGAGCTAGAGCGCTGAAACTGTGGCTATACGCACTTTCATGAAAACACGCTTCTTTGAGGTTTTAAGCTCGGAACGTGAATCTGTGCATGTTTCTGGCCTGGGAACTGCTTCAGATCACTGTGGAATGCATATGTGGTATCAATTGGTGCAATGTGCTTGTCTTGTCATAGGGAAGTGAATATAAGCTTCTGAAGTGAAAATATCCACTTTTTAAAAATTATATGACTGAATTGGAGTGAATTTGCTGCTATCTCTGTAAGGAAGCGAGCTAGAGCGCTGAAACTGAGGCTATACGCACTTTCAGAACGTGAATCTGTGCATGTTTCTGGCCTGGGAACTGCTTCAGATCACTGTGGAAAGCATATATGGTATCGAATGGTCCTTTGTGCTTGTCTTGTCATAGGGAAGTGAATATAACCTTCTGAAGTGAAAATATCCACTTTTTAAAAAACTTTCTTTTTTTTTAGTTCTGTGTGTCAAAAATGTTCATTCTGTGAGTAACAGTGGAAAAAAAACAGGCATGAGTGAATTGTCACGATATGACTGATTTGGAGTAAATTTGATGCTATCTCCGCCAGGAAGCAAGCTAGAGCGCTGAAACTGTGGCAATACGCACTTGCATGAAAACACGCTTCTTTGAGGTTTTAAGCTCGGAACATGAATCTGTGCATGTTTCTGGCCTGGGAACTGCTTCAGATCACTGTGGAATGCATATTTAGTATCACTTGGTGCAATGTGCTTGTCTTGTCATAGGGAAGTGAATATAAGCTTCTGAAGTGAAAATATCCACTTTTTAAAAAACTTTCTTTTTTTTTAGTTCTGTGTGTCAAAAATGTTCATTCTGTGAGTAACAGTGTGAAAGTGACAAACATGAGTGAATTGTCACGATATGACTGAATTGGAGTAAATTTGCTGCTATCTCCGCCAGGAAGCGAGCTAGAGCGCTGTAACTTTGGCGATACGCACTTTCATGAAAACACGCTTCTTTGAGGTTTGAAGCTCAGAACGTGAATCTGTGCATGTTTCTGGCCTGGGAACTGCTTCAGATCACTGTGGAAAGCATATATGATATCGAATGGTCCTTTGTGCATGTATTGCCATTGGGAAGTGAATATAAGCTTCTGAAGTGAATATATCCACTTTTGAAAAAACTTCCTTTTTTTTTAGTCCTGTGTCAAAAATGAACATTCTGTGAGTAACAGTGGAAAAGTAACAGTCATGAGTGAATTGTCACGATATGACTGAATTGGAGTAAATCTGCTGCTATCTCCGCCAGGAAGCGAGCTAGAGCCCTGAAACTGTGGCTATACGCACTTTCAAGAAAACACGCTTCTTTGAGGTTTTAAGCTCGGAACGTGAATCTGTGCATGCTTCTGGCCTGGGAACTGCTTCAGATCACTGTGGAATGCATATATGGTATCAATTGGTGCAATGTGCTTGTCTTGTCATAGGGAAGTGAATATAAGCTTCTGAAGTGAAAATATCCACTTTTTAAAAAACTTTCTTTTTTTTTAGTTCTGTGTGTCAAAAATGTGCATTCTGTGAGTAATAGTGGAAAAAAAACAGGCATGAGTGAATTGTCACGATATGACTGATTTGGAGTAAATTTGATGCTATCTCCGCCAGGAAGCGAGCTAGAGCGCTGAAACTGTGGCTATACGCACTTTCATGAAAACACGCTTCTTTGAGCTTTTAACTTCGGAACGTGAATCTGTGCATGTTTCTGGCCTGGGAACTGCTTCAGATCACTGTGGAATGCATATATAGTATCAATTGGTGCAATGTGCTTGTCTTGTCTTAGGGAAGTGAATATAAGCTTCTGAAGTGAAAATATCCACTTTTTAAAAAACTTTCTTTTTTTTTAGTTCCGTGTGTCAAAAATGTTCATTCTGTGAGTAACAGTGGAAAAGTAACAGTCATGAGTGAATTGTCACGATATGACTGAATTGGAGTAAATTTGCTGCTATCTCCGCCAGGAAGCGAGCTACAGCGCTGTAACTGTGGCTATACGCACTTTCATGAAAACACGCTTCTTTGAGGTTTTAAGCTCAGAACGTGAATCTGTGCCTGTTTCTGGCCTGGGAACTGCTTCAGATCACTGTGGAAAGCATATATGGTATCGAATGGTCCTTTGTGCATGTATTGCCATTGGGAAGGGAATGTAAGCTTCTGAAGTGAATATATGCACTTTTTAAAAAACTTTCTTTTTTTTTAGTTCTGTGTGTCAATAATGTTCATTCTGTGAGTAACAGTGGAAAAGTAACAGTCATGAGGGAATTGTCACTATATGACTGAATTGGAGTATATTTGCTGCTATCTCCGCCAGGAAGCCAGTTAGAGCGCTGAAACTGTGGCAATACGCACTTTCATGAAAACACGCTTCTATGAGGTTTTAATATCGGAAAGTGAATCTGTGCATGTTTCTGGCCTGGGAACTGCTTCAGATCACTGTGGAATGCATATATAGTATCAATTGGTGCAATGTGCTTGTCTTGTCATAGGGAAGTGAATATAAGCTTCTGAAGTGAAAATATCCACTTTTTAAAAAACTTTCTTTTTTTTTTAGTTCTGTGTGTCAAAAATGTTCATTCTGTGAGTAACAGTGTGAAAGTGACAAACATGAGTGAATTGTCACGATATGACTGAATTGGAGTAAATTTGCTGCTATCTCCGCCAGGAAGCGAGCTAGAGCGCTGTAACTTTGGCGATACGCACTTTCATGAAAACACGCTTCTTTGAGGTTTGAAGCTCAGAACGTGAATCTGTGCATGTTTCTGGCCTGGGAACTGCTTCAGATCACTGTGGAAAGCATATATGATATCGAATGGTCCTTTGTGCATGTATTGCCATTGGGAAGTGAATATAAGCTTCTGAAGTGAATATATCCACTTTTGAAAAAACTTCCTTTTTTTTTAGTCCTGTGTCAAAAATGAACATTCTGTGAGTAACAGTGGAAAAGTAACAGTCATGAGTGAATTGTCACGATATGACTGAATTGGAGTAAATCTGCTGCTATCTCCGCCAGGAAGCGAGCTAGAGCCCTGAAACTGTGGCTATACGCACTTTCATGAAAACACGCTTCTTTGAGGTTTTAAGCTCGGAACGTGAATCTGTGCATGCTTCTGGCCTGGGAACTGCTTCAGATCACTGTGGAATGCATATATGGTATCAATTGGTGCAATGTGCTTGTCTTGTCATAGGGAAGTGAATATAAGCTTCTGAAGTGAAAATATCCACTTTTTAAAAAACTTTCTTTTTTTTTTAGTTCTGTGTGTCAAAAATGTTCATTCTGTGAGTAATAGTGGAAAAAAAACAGGCATGAGTGAATTGTCACGATATGACTGATTTGGAGTAAATTTGATGCTATCTCCGCCAGGAAGCGAGCTAGAGCGCTGAAACTGTGGCTATACGCACTTTCATGAAAACACGCTTCTTTGAGCTTTTAATATCGGAACGTGAATCTGTGCATGTTTCTGGCCTGGGAACTGCTTCAGATCACTGTGGAATGCATATATAGTATCAATTGGTGCAATGTGCTTGTCTTGTCATAGGGAAGTGAATATAAGCTTCTGAAGTGAAAATATCCACCTTTTAAAAAACTTTCTTTTTTTTTAGTTCTGTGTGTCAAAAATGTTCATTCTGTGAGTAACAGTGTGAAAGTGACAAACATGAGTGAATTGTCACGATATGACTGAATTGGAGTAAATTTGCGGCTATCTCCGCCAGGAAGCGAGCTAGAGCGCTGTAACTGTGGCTATACGCACTTTCATGAAAACACGCTTCTTTGAGGTTTTAAGCTCAGAACGTGAATCTGTGCATGTTTCTGGCCTGGGAACTGCTTCAGATCACTGGGCAATGCATATATGGTATCGAATGGTCCTTTGTGCATGTATTGCCATTGGGAAGTGAATATAAGCTTCTGAAGTGAATATATGCACTTTTTAAAAAAACTTCTTTTTTTTTAGTTCAGCGTGTCGAAAATGTTCTTTCTGTGCGTAACTCAGTAGGAAAGTGACAAACATGAGTGAATTGTCATTAGATGACTGAATTGGAGTGAAATTGCTGCTATCTCTGTCAGGAAGCGAGCTAGAGCGCTGAAACTGTGGCTTTATGCACTTTCATGAAAACACGCTTCTTTGAGGTTTTAAGCTCAGAACGTGAATCTGTGCATGTTTCTGGCCTGGGAACTGCTTCAGATCACTGGGCAATGCATATATGGTATCGAATGGTCCTTTGTGCATGTATTGCCATTCGGAAGTGAACACAAGCTTCTGAAGTGAAAATATCTACTTTTTATAAAACTTTGTTTTTTTTTAGTTCTGTGGGTCAAAAATGTTAATTCTGTTAGTAACAGTGGGAAAGTAACAATCATGAGTGAATTGTCAGGATATGACTGAATTGGACTAAATTTGATGCTATCTCTGCCAGGAAGCGAGCTAGAGCGCTGAAACTGTGACGATACGCACTTTCATGAAAACACGCTTCTTTGAGGTTTTAAGCTCAGAACGTGAATCTGTGCATGTTTCTGGCTTGGGAACTGCTTCAGATCACTTTGCAATGCATATGTGCTACTGATTGGTCCTTTGGGCATGTATTGCCTTTGGGAAGTGAACACAAGCTTCTGAAGTGAAAATATCTACTTTTTATAAAACGTTCTTTTTTTTTAGTTCTGTGTGTCAAATATGTTCATTCTGTGAGTAACAGTGGGAAAGTGACAAACATGAGTGAATTGTCACTATATGACTGAATTGGAGTTAATATGCTGCTATCTCTGTAAGGAAGCGAGCTAGAGCGCTGAAACTGTGGCTATACGCACTTTCATGAAAACACGCTTCTTTGAGGTTTTAAGCTCAGAACGTGAATCTGTGCATGTTTCTGGCCTGGGAACTGCTTCAGATCACTGGGCAATGCATATATGGTATCAAATGGTGCTTTGTGCATGTATTGCCATTGGGAAGTGAATATAAGCTTCTGAAAAGAATATATCCACTTTTTAAAAAACTTTCTTTTTTTTTAGTTCTGTGTCAAAAATGTTCATTCTGTGAGTAACAGTGGAAAAGTAACAGTCATGAGTGAGTTGTCACGATATGACTGAATTGGAGTTAATTTGCTGCTATCTCCGCCAGGAAGCGAGCTAGAGCCCTGAAACTGTGGTTATACGCACTTTCATGAAAACACACTTCTTTGAGGTTTTAATCTCGTAACGTGAATCTGTGCATGCTTCTGGCCTGGGAACTGCTTCAGATCACTGTGGAATGCATATATGGTATCAATTGGTGCAATGTGCTTGTCTTGTCATAGGGAAGTGAATATAAGCTTCTGAAGTGAAAATATCCACTTTTTAAAAATTATATGACTGAATTAGAGTGAATTTGCTGCTATCTCTGTAAGGAAGCGAGCTAGAGCGCTGAAACTGAGGCTATACGCACTTTCATGAAAACACGCTTCTTTGAGGTTTTATGCTCAGAACGTGAATCTGTGCATGTTTCTGGCCTGGGAATTGCTTCAGATCACTGTGCTATGCATATATGGTATCGATTGGTGCAATGTGCATGTCTTGCCATTGGGAAGTGAATATAAGCTTCTGAATTTAAAATATTCACTTTTTAAAAAACTTTCTTTTTTTCTAGTTCTGTGTGTCAAAAATGGTCATTCTGTGAGTAACAGTGGGAAAGTGAGAAACTTGAGTGAATTCTCACTATATGACTGAATTGGAGTGAATATGCTGCCATCTCTGTCAGGAAGCGAGCTACAGCGCTGAAACTGTGGCTATACGTTTAAGCTCGGAACGTGAATCTGTGCATGCTTCTGGCCTGGGAACTGCTTCAGATCACTGTGGAATGCATATATGGTATCAATTGGTGCAATGTGTTTGTCTTGTCATAGGGAAGTTAATGTAAGCTTCTGAAGTGAAAATATCCACATTTTAAAAAACTTTCTTTTTTTTTTAGTTCTGTGTGTCAAAAATGTTCATTCTGTGAGTAACAGTGGGAAAGTGACAAACATGAGTGAATTGTCACGATATGACTGAATTGGAGTAAATTTGCTGCTATCTCCGCCAGGAAGCGAGCTAGAGCGCTGTAACTGTGGCTATACGCACTTTCATGAAAACACGCTTCTTTGAGGTTTTAAGCTCAGAACGTGAATCTGTGCATGTTTCTGGCCTGGGAACTGCTTCAGATCACTGTGGAAAGCATATATGGTGTCGAATGGTCCTTTGTGCTTGTCTTGTCATAGGGAAGTGAATATAAGCTTCTGAAGTGAAAATATCCACTTTTTAAAAAACTTTCTTTTTTTTTAGCTCTGTGTGTCAAAAATGTTCATTCTGTGAGTAACAGTGGAAAAAAAACAGGCATGAGTGAATTGTCACGATATGACTGATTTGGAGTAAATTTGATGCTATCTCCGCCAGGAAGCGAGCTAGAGCGCTGAAACTGTGGCTATACGCACTTTCATGAAAACACGCATCTTTGAGGTTTTAAGCTCGGAACGTGAATCTGTGCATGTTTCTGGCCTGGGAACTGCTTCAGATCACTGTGGAATGCATATATAGTATCAATTGGTGCAATGTGCTTGTCTTGTCATAGGGAAGTGAATATAAGCTTCTGAAGTGAAAATATCCACTTTTTAAAAAACTTTCTTTTTTTTTTAGTTCTGTGTGTCAAAAATGTTCATTCTGTGAGTAACAGTGTGAAAGTGACAAACATGAGTGAATTGTCACGATATGACAGAATTGGAGTAAATTTGTTGCTATCTCCGCCAGGAAGCGAGCGAGAGCGCTGTTACTGTGGCTATACGCACTTTCATGAAAACACGCTTCTTTGAGGTTTTAAGCTCAGAACGTGAATCTGTGCATGTTTCTGGCCTGGGAACTGCTTCAGATCACTGTGGAATGCATATATGGTATCAATTGGTGCAATGTGCTTGTCTTGTCATAGGGAAGTGAATATAAGCTTCTGAAGTGAAAATATCCACTTTTTAAAAAACTTTCTTTTTTTTAGTTCTGTGTGTCAAAAATGTTCATTCTGTGAGTAACAGTGTGAAAGTGACAAACATGAGTGAATTGTCACGATATGACTGAATTGGAGTAAATTTGCTGCTATCTCCGCCAGGAAGCGAGCTAGAGCGCTGTAACTGTGGCTATACGCACTTTCATGAAAACACGCTTCTTTGAGGTTTTAAGCTCAGAACGTGAATCTGTGCATGTTTCTGCCCTGGGAACTGCTTCAGATCACTGTGGAAAGCATATATGGTATCGAATTTTGTGCATGTATTGCCATTGGGAAGTGAATATAAGCTTCTGAAGTGAATATATCCACTTTTTAAAAAACTTTCTTTTTTTTTTAGTTCTGTGTGTCAATAATGTTCATTCTGTGAGTAACAGTGGAAAAGTAACAGTCATGAGTGAATTGTCACGATATGACTGAATTGGAGTAAATTTGCTGCTATCTCCGCCAGGAAGCGAGCTAGAGCGCTGAAACTGTGGCTATACGCACTTTCATGAAAACACGCTTCTTTGAGGTTTTAAGCTCGGAACGTGAATCTGTGCATGTTTCTGGCCTGGGAACTGCTTCAGATCACTGTGGAATGCATATATGGTATCAATTGGTGCAATGTGCTTGTCTTGTCATCGGGAAGTGAATATAAGCTTCTGAAGTGAAAATATCCACTTTTTAAAAAACTTTCTTTTTTTTTAGTTCTGTGTGTCAAAAATGTTCATTCTGTGAGTAACAGTGTGAAAGTGACAAACATGAGTGAATTGTCACGATATGACAGAATTGGAGTAAATTTGCTGCTATCTCCGCCAGGAAGCGAGCTAGAGCGCTGTAACTGTGGCTATACGCACTTTCATGAACACACGCCTCTTTGAGGTTTTAAGCTCAGAACGTGAATCTGTGCATGTTTCTGGCCTGGGAACTGCTTCAGATCACTGTGGAAAGCATATATGGTATCGAATTTTGTGCATGTATTGCCATTGGGAAGTGAATATAAGCTTCTGAAGTGAATATATCCACTTTTTAAAAAACTTTCTTTTTTTTTTAGTTCTGTGTGTCAATAATGTTCATTCTGTGAGTACCAGTGGAAAAGTAACAGTCATGAGTGAATTGTCACGATATGACTGAATTGGAGTAAATTTGCTGCTATGTCCGCCAGGAAGCGAGCTAGAGCGCTGAAACTGTGGCTATACGCACTTTCATGAAAACATGCTTCTTTGAGGTTTTAAGCGCGGAACGTGAATCTGTGCATGTTTCTGGCCTGGGAACTGCTTCAGATCACTGTGGAATGCATATATAGTATCAATTGGTGCAATGTGCTTGTCTTGTCATAGGGAAGTGAATATAAGCTTCTGAAGTGAAAATATCCACTTTTTAAAAAACTTTCTTTTTTTTTAGTTCTGTGTGTCAAAAATGTTCATTCTGTGAGTAACAGTGTGAAAGTGACAAACGTGAGTGAATTGTCACGATATGACAGAATTGGAGTAAATTTGCTGCTATCTCAGCCAGGAAGCGAGCTAGAGCGCTGTAACTGTGGCTATACGCACTTTCATGAAAACACGCCTCTTTGAGGTTTTAAGCTCAGAACGTGAATCTGTGCATGTTTCTGGCCTGGGAACTGCTTCAGATCACTGTGGAAAGCATATATGGTATCGAATGGTCCTTTGTGCATGTATTGCCATTGGGAAGTGAATATAAGCTTCTGAAGTGAATATATCCACTTTTTAAAAAACTTTCTTTTTTTTTAGTTCTGTGTGTCAATAATGTTCATTCTGTGAGTACCAGTGGAAAAGTAACAGTCATGAGTGAATTGTCACGATATGACTGAATTGGAGTAAATTTGCTGCTATGTCCGCCAGGAAGCGAGCTAGAGCGCTGAAACTGTGGCTATACGCACTTTCATGAAAACATGCTTCTTTGAGGTTTTAAGCTCGGAACGTGAATCTGTGCATGTTTCTGGCCTGGGAACTGCTTCAGATCACTGTGGAAAGCATATATGGTATCGAATGGTCCTTTGTGCTTGTCTTGTCATAGGGAAGTGAATATAAGCTTCTGAAGTGAAAATATCCACTTTTTAAAAAACTTTCTTTTTTTTTAGTTCTGTGTGTCAAAAATGTTCATTCTGTGAGTAACAGTGGAAAAAAAACAGGCATGAGTGAATTGTCACGATATGACTGATTTGGAGTAAATTTGATGCTATCTCCGCCAGGAAGCGAGCTAGAGCGCTGAAACTGTGGCTATACGCACTTTCATGAAAACACGCTTCTCTGAGGTTTTAAGCTCGGAACGTGAATCTGTGCATGTTTCTGGCCTGGGAACTGCTTCAGATCACTGTGGAATGCATATATAGTATCAATTGGTGCAATGTGCTTGTCTTGTCATAGGGAAGTGAATATAAGCTTCTGAAGTGAAAATATCCACTTTTTAAAAAACTTTCTTTTTTTTAGTTCTGTGTGTCAAAAATGTTCATTCTGTGAGTAACAGTGTGAAAGTGACAAACATGAGTGAATTGTCACGATATGACTGAATTTGAGTAAATTTGCTGCTATCTCCGCCAGGAAGCGAGCTAGAGCGCTGTAACTGTGGCTATACGCACTTTCATGAAAACACGCTTCTTTGAGGTTTTAAGCTCAGAACGTGAATCTGTGCATGTTTCTGCCCTGGGAACTGCTTCAGATCACTGTGGAAAGCATATATGATATCGATTGGTCCTTTGTGCATGTATTGCCATTGGGAAGTGAATATAAGCTTCTGAAGTGAATATATTCACTTTTTAAAAAACTTTCTTTTTTTTTTAGTTCTGTGTCAATAATGTTCATTCTGTGAGTAACAGTGGAAAAGTAACAGTCATGAGTGAATTGTCACGATATGACTGAATTGGAGTAAATTTGCTGCTATCTCCGCCAGGAAGCGAGCTAGAGCCCTGAAACTGTGGCTATACGCACTTTCATGAAAACACGCTTCTTTGAGGTTTTAAGCTCGGAACGTGAATCTGTGCATGTTTCTGGCCTGGGAACTGCTTCAGATCACTGTGGAATGCATATATAGTATCAATTGGTGCAATGTGCTTGTCTTGTCATAGGGAAGTGAATATAAGCTTCTGAAGTGAAAATATCCACTTTTTAAAAAACTTTCTTTTTTTTAGTTCTGTGTGTCAAAAATGTTCATTCTGTGAGTAACAGTGTGAAAGTGACAAACATGAGTGAATTGTCACGATATGACAGAATTGGAGTAAATTTGCTGCTATCTCCGCCAGGAAGCGAGCTAGAGCGCTGTAACTGTGGCTATACGCACTTTCATGAAAACGCGCTTCTTTGAGGTTTTAAGCTCAGAACGTGAATCTGTGCAGGTTTCTGGCCTGGGAACTGCTTCAGATCACTGTGGAAAGCATATATGGAATCGAATGGTCCTTTGTGCATGTATTGCCATTGGGAAGTGAATATAAGCTTCTGAAGTGAATATATCCACTTTTTAAAAAACTTTCTTTTTTTTTAGTTCTGTGTCAAAAATGTTCATTCTGTGAGTAACAGTGGAAAAGTAACAGTCATGAGTGAATTGTCACGATATGACTGAATTGGAGTAAATTTGCTGCTATCTCCGCCAGGAAGCGAGCTAGAGCGCTGTAACTGTGGCTATACGCACTTTCATGAAAACACACTTCTTTGAGGTTTTAAGCTCAGAACGTGAATCTGTGCATGTTTCTGGCCTGGGAACTGCTTCAGATCATTGTGGAAAGCATATATGGTATCGAATGGTCCTTTGTGCATGTATTGCCATTGGGAAGTGAATATAAGCTTCTGAAGTGAATATATCCACTTTTTAAAAAACTTTCTTTTTTTTTTTAGTTCTGTGTGTCAATAATGTTCATTCTGTGAGTAACAGTGGAAAAGTAACAGTCATGAGTGAATTGTCACGATATGACTGAATTGGAGTGAATTTGCTGCTATCTCCGCCAGGAAGCGAGCTAGATCGCTGAAACTGTGGCTATACGCACTTTCATGAAAACACGCTTCTTTGAGGTTTTAAGCTCGGAACGTGAATCTGTGCATGTTTCTGGCCTGGGAACTGCTTCAGATCACTGTGGAATGCATATATGGTATCAATTGGTGCAATGTGCTTGTCTTGTCATAGGAAAGTGAATATAAGCTTCTGAAGTGAATATATCCACTTTTTAAAAAACTTTCTTTTTTTTTAGTTCTGTGTGTCAAAAATGTTCATTCTGTGAGTAACAGTGTGAAAGTGACAAACATGAGTGAATTGTCACGATATGACAGAATTGGAGTAAATTTGCTGCTATCTCCGCCAGGAAGCGAGCTAGAGCGCTGTAACTGTGGCTATACGCACTTTCATGAAAACACGCTTCTTTGAGGTTTTAAGCTCAGAACGTGAATCTGTGCATGTTTCTGGCCTGGGAACTGCTTCAGACCACTGTGGAAAGCATATATGGTATCGAATGGTCCTTTGTGCATGTATTGCCATTGGGAAGTGAATATAAGCTTCTGAAGTGAATATATCCACTTTTTAAAAAACTTTCTTTTTTTTTAGTTCTGTGTGTCAATAATGTTCATTCTGTGAGTAACAGTGGAAAAGTAACAGTCATGAGTGAATTGTCACGATATGACTGAATTGGAGTAAATTTGCTGCTATCTCCGCCAGGAAGCGAGCTAGAGCGCTGAAACTGTGGCTATACGCACTTTCATGAAAACACGCTTCTTTGAGGTTTTAAGCTCGGAACGTGAATCTGTGCATGTTTCTGGCCTGGGAACTGCTTCAGATCACTGTGGAATGCATATATGGTATCAATTGGTGCAATGTGCTTGTCTTGTCATAGGGAAGTGAATATAAGCTTCTGAAGTGAAAATATCCACTTTTTAAAAATTATATGACTGAATTGGAGTGAATTTGCTGCTATCTCTGTAAGGAAGCGAGCTAGAGCGCTGAAACTGAGGCTATACGCACTTTCAGAACGTGAATCTGTGCATGTTTCTGGCCTGGGAGTTGCTCACTGTGGAAGGCATATATGGTATCGATTGGTGCAATGTGCATGTCTTGCCATAGGGAAGTGAATATAAGCTTCTGAATTTAAAATATTCACTTTTTAAAAAACTTTCTTTTTGTTTAGTTCTGTTTGTCAAAAATGTTCATTCTGTGAGTAACAGTGGGAAAGTGAGAAACATGAGTGAATTCTCACTATATGACTGAATTGGAGTGAATATGCTGCTATCTCTGTAAGGAAGCGAGCTAGAGCACTGAAACTGTGGCTATACGTTTCAGCTCGGAACGTGAATCTGTGCATGCTTCTGGCCTGGGAACTGCTTCAGATCACTGTGGAATGCATATATGGTATCAATTGGTGCAATGTGTTTGTCTTGTCATAGGGAAGTTAATATAAGCTTCTGAAGTGAAAATATCCACATTTTAAAAAACTTTCTTTCTTTTTTAGTTCTGTGTGTCAAAACTGTTCATTCTGTGAGTAACAGTGGAAAAGTGACAAACATGAGTGAATTGCTACGATATGACTGAATTGGAGTAAATTTGCTGCTATCTCCGCCAGGAAGCAGCTAGAGCGCTGAAACTGTGGCTATACGCACTTTCATGAAAACACGCTTCTTTGAGGTTTTAAGCTCGGAACGTGAATCTGTGCATGTTTCTGGCCTGGGAACTGCTTCAGATCACTGTGGAATGCATATATAGTATCAATCGGTGCAATGTGCTTGTCTTGTCATAGGGAAGTGAATATAAGCTTCTGAAGTGAAAATATCCACTTTTTAAAAAACTTTCTTTTTTTTTAGTTCTGTGTGTCAAAAATGTTCATTCTGTGAGTAACAGTGGGAAAGTGACAAACATGAGTGAATTGCTACGATATGACTGAATTGGAGTAAATTTGCTGCTATCTCCGCCAGGAAGCGAGCAAGAGCGCTGTAACTGTGGCTATACGCACTTTCATGAAAACACGCTTCTTTGAGGTTTTAAGCTCAGAACGTGAATCTGTGCATGTTTCTGGCCTGGGAACTGCTTCAGATCACTGTGGAATGCATATATGGTATCAATTGGTGCAATGTGCTTGTCTTGTCATAGGGAAGTGAATATAAGCTTCTGAAGTGAAAATATCCACTTTTTAAAAAACTTTCTTTTTTTTTAGTTCTGTGTGTCAAAAATGTTCATTCTTTGAGTAATAGTGGAAAAAAAACAGGCATGAGTGAATTGTCACGATATGACTGATTTGGAGTAAATTTGATGCGATCTCCGGCAGGAAGCGAGCTAGAGCGCTGAAACTGTGGCTATATGCACTTTCATGAAAACACGCTTCTTTGAGGTTTTAAGCTCGGAACGTGAATCTGTGCATGTTTCTGGCCTGGGAACTGCTTCAGATCACCGTGGAAAGCATATATGGTATCGAATGGTCCTTTGTGCATGTATTGCCATTGGGAAGTGAATATAAGCTTCTGAAGTGAATATATCCACTTTTTAAAAAACTTTCTTTTTTTTTTTAATTCTGTGTGTCAATAATGTTCATTCTGTGAGTAACAGTGGAAAAGTAACAGTCATGAGTGAATTGTCACGATATGACTAAATTGGAGTAAATTTGCTGCTATCTCCGCCAGGAAGCAGCTAGAGCGCTGAAACTGTGGCTATACGCACTTTCATGAAAACACGCTTCTTTGAGGTTTTAAGCTCAGAACGTGAATCTGTGCATGTTTCTGGCCTGGGAACTGCTTCAGATCACTGTGGAATGCATATATAGTATCAATTGGTGCAATGTGCTTGTCTTGTCATAGGGAAGTGAATATAAGCTTCTGAAGTGAAAATATCCACTTTTTAAAAAACTTTCTTTTTTTTTAGTTCTGTGTGTCAAAAATGTTCATTCTGTGAGTAACAGTGTGAAAGTGACAAACATGAGTGAATTGTCACGATATGACAGAATTGGAGTAAATTTGCTGCTATCTCCGCCAGGAAGCGAGCTAGAGCGCTGTAACTGTGGCTATACGCACTTTCATGAAAACACACTTCTTTGAGGTTTTAAGCTCAGAACGTGAATCTGTGCATGTTTCTGGCCTGGGAACTGCTTCAGATCATTGTGGAAAGCATATATGGTATCGAATGGTCCTTTGTGCATGTATTGCCATTGGGAAGTGAATATAAGCTTCTGAAGTGAATATATCCACTTTTTAAAAAACTTTCTTTTTTTTTTTTAGTTTTGTGTGTCAATAATGTTCATTCTGTGAGTAACAGTGGAAAAGTAACAGTCATGAGTGAATTGTCACGATATGACTGAATTGGAGTAAATTTGCTGCTATCTCCGCCAGGAAGCGAGCTAGAGCGCTGAAACTGTGGCTATACGCACTTTCATGAAAACACGCTTCTTTGAGGTTTTAAGCTCGGAACGTGAATCTGTGCATGTTTCTGGCCTGAGAACTGCTTCAGATCACTGTGGAATGCATATATGGTATCAATTGGTGCAATGTGCTTGTCTTGTCATAGGGAAGTGAATATAAGCTTCTGAAGTGAAAATATCCACTTTTTAAAAAACTTTCTTTTTTTTTAGTTCTGTGTGTCAAAAATGTTCATTCTGTGAGTAACAGTGTGAAAGTGACAAACATGAGTGAATTGTCACGATATGACAGAATTGGAGTAAATTTGCTGCTCTCTCCGCCAGGAAGCGAGCTAGAGCGCTGTAACTGTGGCTATACGCACTTTCATGAAAACACGCTTCTTTGAGGTTTTAAGCTCGGAACGTGAATCTGTGCATGTTTCTGGCCTGGGAACTGCTTCAGATCACTGTGGAATGCATATATGGTATCAATTGGTGCAATGTCCTTGTCTTGTCATAGGGAAGTGAATATAAGCTTCTGAAGTGAAAATATCCACTTTTTAAAAAACTTTCTTTTTTTTTAGTTCTGTGTGTCAAAAATTTTCATTCTGTGAGTAACAGTGTAAAAGTGACAAACATGAGTGAATTGTCACGATATGACAGAATTGGAGTAAATTTGCTGCTATCTCCGCCAGGAAGCGAGCTAGAGCGCTGTAACTGTGGCTATACGCACTTTCATGAAAACACGCTTCTTTGAGGTTTTAAGCTCAGAACGTGAATCTGTGCATGTTTCAGGCCTGGGAACTGCTTCAGATCACTGTGGAATGCATATATGGTATCGAATGGTCCTTTGTGCTTGTCTTGTCATAGGGAAGTGAATATAAGCTTCTGAAGTGAAAATATCCACTTTTTAAAAAACTTTCTTTTTTTTTTTAGTTCTGTGTCAAAAATGTTCATTCTGTGAGTAACAGTGGAAAAAAACAGGCATGAGTGAATTGTCACGATATGACTGATTTGGAGTAAATTTGATGCTATCTCCGCCAGGAAGCGAGCTAGAGCGCTGAAACTGTGGCTATACGCACTTTCATGAAAACACGCTTCTTTGAGGTTTTAAGCTCGGAACGTGAATCTGTGCATGTTTCTGGCCTGGGAACTGCTTCAGATCACTGTGGAATGCATATATAGTATCAATTGGTGCAATGTGCTTGTCTTGTCATAGGGAAGTGAATATAAGCTTCTGAAGTGAAAATATCCACTTTTTAAAAAACTTTCTTTTTTTTTAGTTCTGTGTGTCAAAAATGTTCATTCTGTGAGTAACAGTGTGAAAGTGACAAACATGAGTGAATTGTCACGATATGACTGAATTGGAGTAAATTTGCTACTATCTCCGCCAGGAAGCGAGCTAGAGCGCTGTAACTGTGGCTATACGCACTTTCATGAAAACACGCTTCTTTGAGGTTTTAAGCTCAGAACGTGAATCTGTGCATGTTTCTGGCCTGGGAACTGCTTCAGATCACTCTGGAAAGCATATATGATATCGAATGGTCCTTTGTGCATGTATTGCCATTGGGAAGGGAATATAAGCTTCTGAAGTGAATATATCCACTTTTTAAAAAACTTTCTTTTTTTTAAGTTCTGTGTCAAAAATGTTCATTCTGTGAGTCACAGTGGAAAAGTAACAGTCATGAGTGAATTGTCACGATATGACTGAATTGGAGTAAATTTGCTGCCATCTCCGCCAGGAAGCGAGCTAGAGCCCTGAAACTGTGGCTATACGCACTTTCATGAAAACACACTTCTTTGAGGTTTTAATCTCGGAACGTGAATCTGTGCATGCTTCTGGCCTGGGAACTGCTTCAGATCACTGTGGAAAGCAAAAATGGCATCAATTGGTGCAATGTGCTTGTCTTGTCATAGGGAAGTGAATATAAGCTTCTGAAGGGAAAATATCCACTTTTTAAAAAACTTTTTTTTTTAGTTCTGTGTGTCAAAAATGTTCATTTTGTGAGTTATAGTGGAAAAAAAACAGGCATGAGTGAATTGTCACGATATGACTGATTTGGAGTAAATTTGAAGCTATCTCCGCCAGGAAGCGACCTAGAGCGCTGAAACTGTGGCTATACGCACTTTCATGAAAACACGCTTCTTTGAGGTTTTAAGCTCGGAACGTGAATCTGTGCATGTTTCTGGCCTGGGAACTGCTTCAGATCACTGTGGAAAGCATATATGGTATCGAATGGTCCTTTGTGCATGTATTGCCATTGGGAAGTGAATATAAGCTTCTGAAGTGAATATATCCACTTTTTAAAAAACTTTCTTTTTTTTTAGTTCTGTGTGTCAATAATGTTCATTCTGTGAGTACCAGTGGAAAAGTAACAGTCATGAGTGAATTGTCACGATATGACTGAATTGGAGTAAATTTGCTGCTATGTCCGCCAGGAAGCGAGCTAGAGCGCTGAAACTGTGGCTATACGCACTTTCATGAAAACATGCTTCTTTGAGGTTTTAAGCTCGGAACGTGAATCTGTGCATGTTTCTGGCCTGGGAACTGCTTCAGATCACTGTGGAAAGCATATATGGTATCGAATGGTCCTTTGTGCTTGTCTTGTCATAGGGAAGTGAATATAAGCTTCTGAAGTGAAAATATCCACTTTTTAAAAAACTTTCTTTTTTTTTAGTTCTGTGTGTCAAAAATGTTCATTCTGTGAGTAACAGTGGAAAAAAAACAGGCATGAGTGAATTGTCACGATATGACTGATTTGGAGTAAATTTGATGCTATCTCCGCCAGGAAGCGAGCTAGAGCGCTGAAACTGTGGCTATACGCACTTTCATGAAAACACGCTTCTCTGAGGTTTTAAGCTCGGAACGTGAATCTGTGCATGTTTCTGGCCTGGGAACTGCTTCAGATCACTGTGGAATGCATATATAGTATCAATTGGTGCAATGTGCTTGTCTTGTCATAGGGAAGTGAATATAAGCTTCTGAAGTGAAAATATCCACTTTTTAAAAAACTTTCTTTTTTTTAGTTCTGTGTGTCAAAAATGTTCATTCTGTGAGTAACAGTGTGAAAGTGACAAACATGAGTGAATTGTCACGATATGACTGAATTGGAGTAAATTTGCTGCTATCTCCGCCAGGAAGCGAGCTAGAGCGCTGTAACTGTGGCTATACGCACTTTCATGAAAACACGCTTCTTTGAGGTTTTAAGCTCAGAACGTGAATCTGTGCATGTTTCTGCCCTGGGAACTGCTTCAGATCACTGTGGAAAGCATATATGATATCGAATGGTCCTTTGAGCATGTATTGCGATTGGGAAGTGAATATAAGCTTCTGAAGTGAATATATTCACTTTTTAAAAAACTTTCTTTTTTTTTTTAGTTCTGTGTCAATAATGTTCATTCTGTGAGTAACAGTGGAAAAGTAACAGTCATGAGTGAATTGTCACGATATGACTGAATTGGAGTAAATTTGCTGCTATCTCCGCCAGGAAGCGAGCTAGAGCCCTGAAACTGTGGCTATACGCACTTTCATGAAAACACGCTTCTTTGAGGTTTTAAGCTCGGAACGTGAATCTGTGCATGTTTCTGGCCTGGGAACTGCTTCAGATCACTGTGGAATGCATATATAGTATCAATTGGTGCAATGTGCTTGTCTTGTCATAGGGAAGTGAATATAAGCTTCTGAAGTGAAAATATCCACTTTTTAAAAAACTTTCTTTTTTTTAGTTCTGTGTGTCAAAAATGTTCATTCTGTGAGTAACAGTGTGAAAGTGACAAACATGAGTGAATTGTCACGATATGACAGAATTGGAGTAAATTTGCTGCTATCTCCGCCAGGAAGCGAGCTAGAGCGCTGAAACTGTGGCTATACGCACTTTCATGAAAACGCGCTTCTTTGAGGTTTTAAGCTCAGAACGTGAATCTGTGCAGGTTTCTGGCCTGGGAACTGCTTCAGATCACTGTGGAAAGCATATATGGAATCGAATGGTCCTTTGTGCATGTATTGCCATTGGGAAGTGAATATAAGCTTCTGAAGTGAATATATCCACTTTTTAAAAAACTTTCTTTTTTTTTAGTTCTGTGTCAAAAATGTTCATTCTGTGAGTAACAGTGGAAAAGTAACAGTCATGAGTGAATTGTCACGATATGACTGAATTGGAGTAAATTTGCTGCTATCTCCGCCAGGAAGCGAGCTAGAGCGCTGTAACTGTGGCTATACGCACTTTCATGAAAACACACTTCTTTGAGGTTTTAAGCTCAGAACGTGAATCTGTGCATGTTTCTGGCCTGGGAACTGCTTCAGATCATTGTGGAAAGCATATATGGTATCGAATGGTCCTTTGTGCATGTATTGCCATTGGGAAGTGAACATAAGCTTCTGAAGTGAATATATCCACTTTTTAAAAAACTTTCTTTTTTTTTTTAGTTCTGTGTGTCAATAAAGTTCATTCTGTGAGTAACAGTGGAAAAGTAACAGTCATGAGTGAATTGTCACGATATGACTGAATTGGAGTGAATTTGCCGCTATCTCCGCCAGGAAGCGAGCTAGATCGCTGAAACTGTGGCTATACGCACTTTCATGAAAACACGCTTCTTTGAGGTTTTAAGCTCGGAACGTGAATCTGTGCATGTTTCTGGCCTGGGAACTGCTTCAGATCACTGTGGAATGCATATATGGTATCAATTGGTGCAATGTGCTTGTCTTGTCATAGGGAAGTGAATATAAGCTTCTGAAGTGAAAATATCCACTTTTTAAAAAACTTTCTTTTTTTTTAGTTCTGTGTGTCAAAAATGTTCATTCTGTGAGTAACAGTGTTAAAGTGACAAACATGAGTGAATTGTCACGATATGACAGAATTGGAGTAAATTTGCTGCTATCTCCGCCAGGAAGCGAGCTAGAGCGCTGTAACTGTGGCTATACGCACTTTCATGAAAACACGCTTCTTTGAGGTTTTAAGCTCAGAACGTGAATCTGTGCATGTTTCTGGCCTGGGAACTGCTTCAGACCACTGTGGAAAGCATATATGGTATCGAATGGTCCTTTGTGCATGTATTGCCATTGGGAAGTGAATATAAGCTTCTGAAGTGAATATATCCACTTTTTAAAAAACTTTCTTTTTTTTTAGTTCTGTGTGTCAATAATGTTCATTCTGTGAGTAACAGTGGAAAAGTAACAGTCATGAGTGAATTGTCACGATATGACTGAATTGGAGTAAATTTGCTGCTATCTCCGCCAGGAAGCGAGCTAGAGCGCTGAAACTGTGGCTATACGCACTTTCATGAAAACACGCTTCTTTGAGGTTTTAAGCTCGGAACGTGAATCTGTGCATGTTTCTGGCCTGGGAACTGCTTCAGATCACTGTGGAATGCATATATGGTATCAATTGGTGCAATGTGCTTGTCTTGTCATAGGGAAGTGAATATAAGCTTCTGAAGTGAAAATATCCACTTTTTAAAAATTATATGACTGAATTGGAGTGAATTTGCTGCTATCTCTGTAAGGAAGCGAGCTAGAGCGCTGAAACTGAGGCTATACGCACTTTCAGAACGTGAATCTGTGCATGTTTCTGGCCTGGGAATTGCTCACTGTGGAAGGCATATATGGTATCGATTGGTGCAATGTGCATGTCTTGCCATAGGGAAGTGAATATAAGCTTCTGAATTTAAAATATTCACTTTTTAAAAAACTTTCTTTTTGTTTAGTTCTGTTTGTCAAAAATGTTCATTCTGTGAGTAACAGTGGGAAAGTGAGAAACATGAGTGAATTCTCACTATATGACTGAATTGGAGTGAATATGCTGCTATCTCTGTAAGGAAGCGAGCTAGAGCACTGAAACTGTGGCTATACGTTTCAGCTCGGAACGTGAATCTGTGCATGCTTCTGGCCTGGGAACTGCTTCAGATCACTGTGGAATGCATATATGGTATCAATTGGTGCAATGTGTTTGTCTTGTCATAGGGAAGTTAATATAAGCTTCTGAAGTGAAAATATCCACATTTTAAAAAACTTTCTTTCTTTTTTAGTTCTGTGTGTCAAAAATGTTCATTCTGTGAGTAACAGTGTGAAAGTGACAAACATGAGTGAATTGTCACGATATGACAGAATTGGAGTAAATTTGCTGCTATCTCCGCCAGGAAGCGAGCTAGAGCGCTGTAACTGTGGCTATACGCACTTTCATGAAAACACGCTTCTTTGAGGTTTTAAGCTCGGAACGTGAATCTGTGCATGTTTCTGGCCTGGGAACTGCTTCAGATCACTGTGGAATGCATATATAGTATCAATTGGTGCAATGTGCTTGTCTTGTCATAGGGAAGTGAATATAAGCTTCTGAAGTGAAAATATCCACTTTTTAAAAAACTTTCTTTTTTTTAGTTCTGTGTGTCAAAAATGTTCATTCTGTGAGTAACAGTGTGAAAGTGACAAACATGAGTGAATTGTCACGATATGACAGAATTGGAGTAAATTTGCTGCTATCTCCGCCAGGAAGCGAGCTAGAGCGCTGTAACTGTGGCTATACGCACTTTCATGAAAACGCGCTTCTTTGAGGTTTTAAGCTCAGAACGTGAATCTGTGCAGGTTTCTGGCCTGGGAACTGCTTCAGATCACTGTGGAAAGCATATATGGAATCGAATGGTCCTTTGTGCATGTATTGCCATTGGGAAGTGAATATAAGCTTCTGAAGTGAATATATCCACTTTTTAAAAAACTTTCTTTTTTTTTAGTTCTGTGTCAAAAATGTTCATTCTGTGAGTAACAGTGGAAAAGTAACAGTCATGAGTGAATTGTCACGATATGACTGAATTGGAGTAAATTTGCTGCTATCTCCGCCAGGAAGCGAGCTAGAGCGCTGTAACTGTGGCTATACGCACTTTCATGAAAACACACTTCTTTGAGGTTTTAAGCTCAGAACGTGAATCTGTGCATGTTTCTGGCCTGGGAACTGCTTCAGATCATTGTGGAAAGCATATATGGTATCGAATGGTCCTTTGTGCATGTATTGCCATTGGGAAGTGAATATAAGCTTCTGAAGTGAATATATCCACTTTTTAAAAAACTTTCTTTTTTTTTTTAGTTCTGTGTGTCAATAATGTTCATTCTGTGAGTAACAGTGGAAAAGTAACAGTCATGAGTGAATTGTCACGATATGACTGAATTGGAGTGAATTTGCTGCTATCTCCGCCAGGAAGCGAGCTAGATCGCTGAAACTGTGGCTATACGCACTTTCATGAAAACACGCTTCTTTGAGGTTTTAAGCTCGGAACGTGAATCTGTGCATGTTTCTGGCCTGGGAACTGCTTCAGATCACTGTGGAATGCATATATGGTATCAATTGGTGCAATGTGCTTGTCTTGTCATAGGGAAGTGAATATAAGCTTCTGAAGTGAATATATCCACTTTTTAAAAAACTTTCTTTTTTTTTAGTTCTGTGTGTCAAAAATGTTCATTCTGTGAGTAACAGTGTGAAAGTGACAAACATGAGTGAATTGTCACGATATGACAGAATTGGAGTAAATTTGCTGCTATCTCCGCCAGGAAGCGAGCTAGAGCGCTGTAACTGTGGCTATACGCACTTTCATGAAAACACGCTTCTTTGAGGTTTTAAGCTCAGAACGTGAATCTGTGCATGTTTCTGGCCTGGGAACTGCTTCAGACCACTGTGGAAAGCATATATGGTATCGAATGGTCCTTTGTGCATGTATTGCCATTGGGAAGTGAATATAAGCTTCTGAAGTGAATATATCCACTTTTTAAAAAACTTTCTTTTTTTTTAGTTCTGTGTGTCAATAATGTTCATTCTGTGAGTAACAGTGGAAAAGTAACAGTCATGAGTGAATTGTCACGATATGACTGAATTGGAGTAAATTTGCTGCTATCTCCGCCAGGAAGCGAGCTAGAGCGCTGAAACTGTGGCTATACGCACTTTCATGAAAACACGCTTCTTTGAGGTTTTAAGCTCGGAACGTGAATCTGTGCATGTTTCTGGCCTGGGAACTGCTTCAGATCACTGTGGAATGCATATATGGTATCAATTGGTGCAATGTGCTTGTCTTGTCATAGGGAAGTGAATATAAGCTTCTGAAGTGAAAATATCCACTTTTTAAAAATTATATGACTGAATTGGAGTGAATTTGCTGCTATCTCTGTAAGGAAGCGAGCTAGAGCGCTGAAACTGAGGCTATACGCACTTTCAGAACGTGAATCTGTGCATGTTTCTGGCCTGGGAGTTGCTCACTGTGGAAGGCATATATGGTATCGATTGGTGCAATGTGCATGTCTTGCCATAGGGAAGTGAATATAAGCTTCTGAATTTAAAATATTCACTTTTTAAAAAACTTTCTTTTTGTTTAGTTCTGTTTGTCAAAAATGTTCATTCTGTGAGTAACAGTGGGAAAGTGAGAAACATGAGTGAATTCTCACTATATGACTGAATTGGAGTGAATATGCTGCTATCTCTGTAAGGAAGCGAGCTAGAGCACTGAAACTGTGGCTATACGTTTCAGCTCGGAACGTGAATCTGTGCATGCTTCTGGCCTGGGAACTGCTTCAGATCACTGTGGAATGCATATATGGTATCAATTGGTGCAATGTGTTTGTCTTGTCATAGGGAAGTTAATATAAGCTTCTGAAGTGAAAATATCCACATTTTAAAAAACTTTCTTTCTTTTTTAGTTCTGTGTGTCAAAACTGTTCATTCTGTGAGTAACAGTGGAAAAGTGACAAACATGAGTGAATTGCTACGATATGACTGAATTGGAGTAAATTTGCTGCTATCTCCGCCAGGAAGCAGCTAGAGCGCTGAAACTGTGGCTATACGCACTTTCATGAAAACACGCTTCTTTGAGGTTTTAAGCTCGGAACGTGAATCTGTGCATGTTTCTGGCCTGGGAACTGCTTCAGATCACTGTGGAATGCATATATAGTATCAATCGGTGCAATGTGCTTGTCTTGTCATAGGGAAGTGAATATAAGCTTCTGAAGTGAAAATATCCACTTTTTAAAAAACTTTCTTTTTTTTTAGTTCTGTGTGTCAAAAATGTTCATTCTGTGAGTAACAGTGGGAAAGTGACAAACATGAGTGAATTGCTACGATATGACTGAATTGGAGTAAATTTGCTGCTATCTCCGCCAGGAAGCGAGCAAGAGCGCTGTAACTGTGGCTATACGCACTTTCATGAAAACACGCTTCTTTGAGGTTTTAAGCTCAGAACGTGAATCTGTGCATGTTTCTGGCCTGGGAACTGCTTCAGATCACTGTGGAATGCATATATGGTATCAATTGGTGCAATGTGCTTGTCTTGTCATAGGGAAGTGAATATAAGCTTCTGAAGTGAAAATATCCACTTTTTAAAAAACTTTCTTTTTTTTTAGTTCTGTGTGTCAAAAATGTTCATTCTTTGAGTAATAGTGGAAAAAAAACAGGCATGAGTGAATTGTCACGATATGACTGATTTGGAGTAAATTTGATGCGATCTCCGGCAGGAAGCGAGCTAGAGCGCTGAAACTGTGGCTATATGCACTTTCATGAAAACACGCTTCTTTGAGGTTTTAAGCTCGGAACGTGAATCTGTGCATGTTTCTGGCCTGGGAACTGCTTCAGATCACCGTGGAAAGCATATATGGTATCGAATGGTCCTTTGTGCATGTATTGCCATTGGGAAGTGAATATAAGCTTCTGAAGTGAATATATCCACTTTTTAAAAAACTTTCTTTTTTTTTTTAATTCTGTGTGTCAATAATGTTCATTCTGTGAGTAACAGTGGAAAAGTAACAGTCATGAGTGAATTGTCACGATATGACTAAATTGGAGTAAATTTGCTGCTATCTCCGCCAGGAAGCAGCTAGAGCGCTGAAACTGTGGCTATACGCACTTTCATGAAAACACGCTTCTTTGAGGTTTTAAGCTCAGAACGTGAATCTGTGCATGTTTCTGGCCTGGGAACTGCTTCAGATCACTGTGGAATGCATATATAGTATCAATTGGTGCAATGTGCTTGTCTTGTCATAGGGAAGTGAATATAAGCTTCTGAAGTGAAAATATCCACTTTTTAAAAAACTTTCTTTTTTTTTAGTTCTGTGTGTCAAAAATGTTCATTCTGTGAGTAACAGTGTGAAAGTGACAAACATGAGTGAATTGTCACGATATGACAGAATTGGAGTAAATTTGCTGCTATCTCCGCCAGGAAGCGAGCTAGAGCGCTGTAACTGTGGCTATACGCACTTTCATGAAAACACACTTCTTTGAGGTTTTAAGCTCAGAACGTGAATCTGTGCATGTTTCTGGCCTGGGAACTGCTTCAGATCATTGTGGAAAGCATATATGGTATCGAATGGTCCTTTGTGCATGTATTGCCATTGGGAAGTGAATATAAGCTTCTGAAGTGAATATATCCACTTTTTAAAAAACTTTCTTTTTTTTTTTTAGTTTTGTGTGTCAATAATGTTCATTCTGTGAGTAACAGTGGAAAAGTAACAGTCATGAGTGAATTGTCACGATATGACTGAATTGGAGTAAATTTGCTGCTATCTCCGCCAGGAAGCGAGCTAGAGCGCTGAAACTGTGGCTATACGCACTTTCATGAAAACACGCTTCTTTGAGGTTTTAAGCTCGGAACGTGAATCTGTGCATGTTTCTGGCCTGAGAACTGCTTCAGATCACTGTGGAATGCATATATGGTATCAATTGGTGCAATGTGCTTGTCTTGTCATAGGGAAGTGAATATAAGCTTCTGAAGTGAAAATATCCACTTTTTAAAAAACTTTCTTTTTTTTTAGTTCTGTGTGTCAAAAATGTTCATTCTGTGAGTAACAGTGTGAAAGTGACAAACATGAGTGAATTGTCACGATATGACAGAATTGGAGTAAATTTGCTGCTCTCTCCGCCAGGAAGCGAGCTAGAGCGCTGTAACTGTGGCTATACGCACTTTCATGAAAACACGCTTCTTTGAGGTTTTAAGCTCGGAACGTGAATCTGTGCATGTTTCTGGCCTGGGAACTGCTTCAGATCACTGTGGAATGCATATATGGTATCAATTGGTGCAATGTCCTTGTCTTGTCATAGGGAAGTGAATATAAGCTTCTGAAGTGAAAATATCCACTTTTTAAAAAACTTTCTTTTTTTTTAGTTCTGTGTGTCAAAAATTTTCATTCTGTGAGTAACAGTGTAAAAGTGACAAACATGAGTGAATTGTCACGATATGACAGAATTGGAGTAAATTTGCTGCTATCTCCGCCAGGAAGCGAGCTAGAGCGCTGTAACTGTGGCTATACGCACTTTCATGAAAACACGCTTCTTTGAGGTTTTAAGCTCAGAACGTGAATCTGTGCATGTTTCAGGCCTGGGAACTGCTTCAGATCACTGTGGAATGCATATATGGTATCGAATGGTCCTTTGTGCTTGTCTTGTCATAGGGAAGTGAATATAAGCTTCTGAAGTGAAAATATCCACTTTTTAAAAAACTTTCTTTTTTTTTTTAGTTCTGTGTCAAAAATGTTCATTCTGTGAGTAACAGTGGAAAAAAACAGGCATGAGTGAATTGTCACGATATGACTGATTTGGAGTAAATTTGATGCTATCTCCGCCAGGAAGCGAGCTAGAGCGCTGAAACTGTGGCTATACGCACTTTCATGAAAACACGCTTCTTTGAGGTTTTAAGCTCGGAACGTGAATCTGTGCATGTTTCTGGCCTGGGAACTGCTTCAGATCACTGTGGAATGCATATATAGTATCAATTGGTGCAATGTGCTTGTCTTGTCATAGGGAAGTGAATATAAGCTTCTGAAGTGAAAATATCCACTTTTTAAAAAACTTTCTTTTTTTTTAGTTCTGTGTGTCAAAAATGTTCATTCTGTGAGTAACAGTGTGAAAGTGACAAACATGAGTGAATTGTCACGATATGACTGAATTGGAGTAAATTTGCTACTATCTCCGCCAGGAAGCGAGCTAGAGCGCTGTAACTGTGGCTATACGCACTTTCATGAAAACACGCTTCTTTGAGGTTTTAAGCTCAGAACGTGAATCTGTGCATGTTTCTGGCCTGGGAACTGCTTCAGATCACTCTGGAAAGCATATATGATATCGAATGGTCCTTTGTGCATGTATTGCCATTGGGAAGGGAATATAAGCTTCTGAAGTGAATATATCCACTTTTTAAAAAACTTTCTTTTTTTTAAGTTCTGTGTCAAAAATGTTCATTCTGTGAGTCACAGTGGAAAAGTAACAGTCATGAGTGAATTGTCACGATATGACTGAATTGGAGTAAATTTGCTGCCATCTCCGCCAGGAAGCGAGCTAGAGCCCTGAAACTGTGGCTATACGCACTTTCATGAAAACACACTTCTTTGAGGTTTTAATCTCGGAACGTGAATCTGTGCATGCTTCTGGCCTGGGAACTGCTTCAGATCACTGTGGAAAGCAAAAATGGCATCAATTGGTGCAATGTGCTTGTCTTGTCATAGGGAAGTGAATATAAGCTTCTGAAGGGAAAATATCCACTTTTTAAAAAACTTTTTTTTTTAGTTCTGTGTGTCAAAAATGTTCATTTTGTGAGTTATAGTGGAAAAAAACAGGCATGAGTGAATTGTCACGATATGACTGATTTGGAGTAAATTTGAAGCTATCTCCGCCAGGAAGCGACCTAGAGCGCTGAAACTGTGGCTATACGCACTTTCATGAAAACACGCTTCTTTGAGGTTTTAAGCTCGGAACGTGAATCTGTGCATGTTTCTGGCCTGGGAACTGCTTCAGATCACTGTGGAAAGCATATATGGTATCGAATGGTCCTTTGTGCATGTATTGCCATTGGGAAGTGAATATAAGCTTCTGAAGTGAATATATCCACTTTTTAAAAAACTTTCTTTTTTTTTAGTTCTGTGTGTCAATAATGTTCATTCTGTGAGTACCAGTGGAAAAGTAACAGTCATGAGTGAATTGTCACGATATGACTGAATTGGAGTAAATTTGCTGCTATGTCCGCCAGGAAGCGAGCTAGAGCGCTGAAACTGTGGCTATACGCACTTTCATGAAAACATGCTTCTTTGAGGTTTTAAGCTCGGAACGTGAATCTGTGCATGTTTCTGGCCTGGGAACTGCTTCAGATCACTGTGGAAAGCATATATGGTATCGAATGGTCCTTTGTGCTTGTCTTGTCATAGGGAAGTGAATATAAGCTTCTGAAGTGAAAATATCCACTTTTTAAAAAACTTTCTTTTTTTTTAGTTCTGTGTGTCAAAAATGTTCATTCTGTGAGTAACAGTGGAAAAAAAACAGGCATGAGTGAATTGTCACGATATGACTGATTTGGAGTAAATTTGATGCTATCTCCGCCAGGAAGCGAGCTAGAGCGCTGAAACTGTGGCTATACGCACTTTCATGAAAACACGCTTCTCTGAGGTTTTAAGCTCGGAACGTGAATCTGTGCATGTTTCTGGCCTGGGAACTGCTTCAGATCACTGTGGAATGCATATATAGTATCAATTGGTGCAATGTGCTTGTCTTGTCATAGGGAAGTGAATATAAGCTTCTGAAGTGAAAATATCCACTTTTTAAAAAACTTTCTTTTTTTTAGTTCTGTGTGTCAAAAATGTTCATTCTGTGAGTAACAGTGTGAAAGTGACAAACATGAGTGAATTGTCACGATATGACTGAATTGGAGTAAATTTGCTGCTATCTCCGCCAGGAAGCGAGCTAGAGCGCTGTAACTGTGGCTATACGCACTTTCATGAAAACACGCTTCTTTGAGGTTTTAAGCTCAGAACGTGAATCTGTGCATGTTTCTGCCCTGGGAACTGCTTCAGATCACTGTGGAAAGCATATATGATATCGAATGGTCCTTTGAGCATGTATTGCGATTGGGAAGTGAATAAAAGCTTCTGAAGTGAATATATTCACTTTTTAAAAAACTTTCTTTTTTTTTTTAGTTCTGTGTCAATAATGTTCATTCTGTGAGTAACAGTGGAAAAGTAACAGTCATGAGTGAATTGTCACGATATGACTGAATTGGAGTAAATTTGCTGCTATCTCCGCCAGGAAGCGAGCTAGAGCCCTGAAACTGTGGCTATACGCACTTTCATGAAAACACGCTTCTTTGAGGTTTTAAGCTCGGAACGTGAATCTGTGCATGTTTCTGGCCTGGGAACTGCTTCAGATCACTGTGGAATGCATATATAGTATCAATTGGTGCAATGTGCTTGTCTTGTCATAGGGAAGTGAATATAAGCTTCTGAAGTGAAAATATCCACTTTTTAAAAAACTTTCTTTTTTTTAGTTCTGTGTGTCAAAAATGTTCATTCTGTGAGTAACAGTGTGAAAGTGACAAACATGAGTGAATTGTCACGATATGACAGAATTGGAGTAAATTTGCTGCTATCTCCGCCAGGAAGCGAGCTAGAGCGCTGAAACTGTGGCTATACGCACTTTCATGAAAACGCGCTTCTTTGAGGTTTTAAGCTCAGAACGTGAATCTGTGCAGGTTTCTGGCCTGGGAACTGCTTCAGATCACTGTGGAAAGCATATATGGAATCGAATGGTCCTTTGTGCATGTATTGCCATTGGGAAGTGAATATAAGCTTCTGAAGTGAATATATCCACTTTTTAAAAAACTTTCTTTTTTTTTAGTTCTGTGTCAAAAATGTTCATTCTGTGAGTAACAGTGGAAAAGTAACAGTCATGAGTGAATTGTCACGATATGACTGAATTGGAGTAAATTTGCTGCTATCTCCGCCAGGAAGCGAGCTAGAGCGCTGTAACTGTGGCTATACGCACTTTCATGAAAACACACTTCTTTGAGGTTTTAAGCTCAGAACGTGAATCTGTGCATGTTTCTGGCCTGGGAACTGCTTCAGATCATTGTGGAAAGCATATATGGTATCGAATGGTCCTTTGTGCATGTATTGCCATTGGGAAGTGAACATAAGCTTCTGAAGTGAATATATCCACTTTTTAAAAAACTTTCTTTTTTTTTTTAGTTCTGTGTGTCAATAAAGTTCATTCTGTGAGTAACAGTGGAAAAGTAACAGTCATGAGTGAATTGTCACGATATGACTGAATTGGAGTGAATTTGCTGCTATCTCCGCCAGGAAGCGAGCTAGATCGCTGAAACTGTGGCTATACGCACTTTCATGAAAACACGCTTCTTTGAGGTTTTAAGCTCGGAACGTGAATCTGTGCATGTTTCTGGCCTGGGAACTGCTTCAGATCACTGTGGAATGCATATATGGTATCAATTGGTGCAATGTGCTTGTCTTGTCATAGGGAAGTGAATATAAGCTTCTGAAGTGAAAATATCCACTTTTTAAAAAACTTTCTTTTTTTTTAGTTCTGTGTGTCAAAAATGTTCATTCTGTGAGTAACAGTGTTAAAGTGACAAACATGAGTGAATTGTCACGATATGACAGAATTGGAGTAAATTTGCTGCTATCTCCGCCAGGAAGCGAGCTAGAGCGCTGTAACTGTGGCTATACGCACTTTCATGAAAACACGCTTCTTTGAGGTTTTAAGCTCAGAACGTGAATCTGTGCATGTTTCTGGCCTGGGAACTGCTTCAGACCACTGTGGAAAGCATATATGGTATCGAATGGTCCTTTGTGCATGTATTGCCATTGGGAAGTGAATATAAGCTTCTGAAGTGAATATATCCACTTTTTAAAAAACTTTCTTTTTTTTTAGTTCTGTGTGTCAATAATGTTCATTCTGTGAGTAACAGTGGAAAAGTAACAGTCATGAGTGAATTGTCACGATATGACTGAATTGGAGTAAATTTGCTGCTATCTCCGCCAGGAAGCGAGCTAGAGCGCTGAAACTGTGGCTATACGCACTTTCATGAAAACACGCTTCTTTGAGGTTTTAAGCTCGGAACGTGAATCTGTGCATGTTTCTGGCCTGGGAACTGCTTCAGATCACTGTGGAAAGCATATATGGTATCGATTGGTGCAATGTGCATGTCTTGCCATAGGGAAGTGAATATAAGCTTCTGAATTTAAAATATTCACTTTTTAAAAAACTTTCTTTTTGTTTAGTTCTGTTTGTCAAAAATGTTCATTCTGTGAGTAACAGTGGGAAAGTGAGAAACATGAGTGAATTCTCACTATATGACTGAATTGGAGTGAATATGCTGCTATCTCTGTAAGGAAGCGAGCTAGAGCACTGAAACTGTGGCTATACGTTTCAGCTCGGAACGTGAATCTGTGCATGCTTCTGGCCTGGGAACTGCTTCAGATCACTGTGGAATGCATATATGGTATCAATTGGTGCAATGTGTTTGTCTTGTCATAGGGAAGTTAATATAAGCTTCTGAAGTGAAAATATCCACATTTTAAAAAACTTTCTTTCTTTTTTAGTTCTGTGTGTCAAAAATGTTCATTCTGTGAGTAACAGTGGGAAAGTGACAAACATGAGTGAATTGCTACGATATGACTGAATTGGAGTAAATTTGCTGCTATCTCCGCCAGGAAGCGAGCTAGAGCCCTGAAACTGTGGCTATACGCACTTTCATGAAAACACACTTCTTTGAGGTTTTAATCTCGGAACGTGAATCTGTGCATGCTTCTGGCCTGGGAACTGCTTCAGATCACTGTGGAATGCATATATGGTATCAATTGGTGCAATGTGCTTGTCTTGTCATAGGGAAGTGAATATAAGCTTCTGAAGTGAAAATATCCACTTTTTAAAAAACTTTCTTTTTTTTGTAGTTCTGTGTGTCAAAAATGTTCATTCTTTGAGTAATAGTGGAAAAAAAACAGGCATGAGTGAATTGTCACGATATGACTGATTTGGAGTAAATTTGATGCTATCTCCGCCAGGAAGCGACCTAGAGCGCTGAAGCTGTGGCTATACGCACTTTCATGAAAACACGCTTCTTTGAGGTTTTAAGCTCGGAACGTGAATCTGTGCATGTTTCTGGCCTGGGAACTGCTTCAGATCACTGTGGAAAGCATATATGGTATCGAATGGTCCTTTGTGCATGTATTGCCATTGGGAAGTGAATATAAGCTTCTGAAGTGAATATATCCACTTTTTAAAAAACTTTCTTTTTTTTTTTAGTTCTGTGTGTCAATAATGTTCATTCTGTGAGTAACAGTGGAAAAGTAACAGTCATGAGTGAATTGTCACGATATGACTAAATTGGAGTAAATTTGCTGCTATCTCCGCCAGGAAGCAGCTAGAGCGCTGAAACTGTGGCTATACGCACTTTCATGAAAACACGCTTCTTTGAGGTTTTAAGCTCGGAAAGTGAATCTGTGCATGTTTCTGGCCTGGGAACTGCTTCAGATCACTGTGGAATGCATATATAGTATCAATCGGTGCAATGTGCTTGTCTTGTCATAGGGAAGTGAATATAAGTTTCTGAAGTGAAAATATCCACTTTTTAAAAAACTTTCTTTTTTTTTAGTTCTGTGTGTCAAAAATGTTCATTCTGTGAGTAACAGTGGGAAAGTGACAAACATGAGTGAATTGCTACGATATGACTGAATTGGAGTAAATTTGCTGCTATCTCCGCCAGGAAGCGAGCAAGAGCGCTGTAACTGTGGCTATACGCACTTTCATGAAAACAGGCTTCTTTGAGGTTTTAAGCTCAGAACGTGAATCTGTGCATGTTTCTGGCCTGGGAACTGCTTCAGATCACTGTGGAATGCATATATGGTATCAATTGGTGCAATGTGCTTGTCTTGTCATAGGGAAGTGAATATAAGCTTCTGAAGTGAAAATATCCACTTTTTAAAAAACTTTCTTTTTTTTTAGTTCTGTGTGTCAAAAATGTTCATTCTTTGAGTAATAGTGGAAAAAAAACAGGCATGAGTGAATTGTCACGATATGACTGATTTGGAGTAAATTTGATGCTATCTCCGGCAGGAAGCGAGCTAGAGCGCTGAAACTGTGGCTATATGCACTTTCATGAAAACACGCTTCTTTGAGGTTTTAAGCTCGGAACGTGAATCTGTGCATGTTTCTGGCCTGGGAACTGCTTCAGATCACTGTGGAAAGCATATATGGTATCGAATGGTCCTTTGTGCATGTATTGCCATTGGGAAGTGAATATAAGCTTCTGAAGTGAATATATCCACTTTTTAAAAAACTTTCTTTTTTTTTTTAGTTCTGTGTGTCAATAATGTTCACTCTGTGAGTAACAGTGGAAAAGTAACAGTCATGAGTGAATTGTCACGATATGACTAAATTGGAGTAAATTTGCTGCTATCTCCGCCAGGAAGCAGCTAGAGCGCTGAAACTGTGGCTATACGCACTTTCATGAAAACACGCTTCTTTGAGGTTTTAAGCTCAGAACGTGAATCTGTGCATGTTTCTGGCCTGGGAACTGCTTCAGATCACTGTGGAATGCATATATAGTATCAATTGGTGCAATGTGCTTGTCTTGTCATAGGGAAGTGAATATAAGCTTCTGAAGTGAAAATATCCACTTTTTAAAAAACTTTCTTTTTTTTTAGTTCTGTGTGTCAAAAATGTTCATTCTGTGGGTAACAGTGTGAAAGTGACAAACATGAGTGAATTGTCACGATATGACAGAATTGGAGTAAATTTGCTGCTATCTCCGCCAGGAAGCGAGCTAGAGCGCTGTAACTGTGGCTATACGCACTTTCATGAAAACACACTTCTTTGAGGTTTTAAGCTCAGAGCGTGAATCTGTGCATGTTTCTGGCCTGGGAACTGCTTCAGATCATTGTGGAAAGCATATATGGTATCGAATGGTCCTTTGTGCATGTATTGCCATTGGGAAGTGAATATAAGCTTCTGAAGTGAATATATCCACTTTTTAAAAAACTTTCTTTTTTTTTTTTAGTTTTGTGTGTCAATAATGTTCATTCTGTGAGTAACAGTGGAAAAGTAACAGTCATGAGTGAATTGTCACGATATGACTGAATTGGAGTAAATTTGCTGCTATCTCCGCCAGGAAGCGAGCTAGAGCGCTGAAACTGTGGCTATACGCACTTTCATGAAAACACGCTTCTTTGAGGTTTTAAGCTCGGAACGTGAATCTGTGCATGTTTCTGGCCTGGGAACTGCTTCAGATCACTGTGGAATGCATATATGGTATCAATTGGTGCAATGTGCTTGTCTTGTCATAGGGAAGTGAATATAAGCTTCTGAAGTGAAAATATCCACTTTTTAAAAAACTTTCTTTTTTTTTAGTTCTGTGTGTCAAAAATGTTCATTCTGTGAGTAACAGTGTGAAAGTGACAAACATGAGTGAATTGTCACGATATGACAGAATTGGAGTAAATTTGCTGCTCTCTCCGCCAGGAAGCGAGCTAGAGCGCTGTAACTGTGGCTATACGCACTTTCATGAAAACACGCTTCTTTGAGGTTTTAAGCTCGGAACGTGAATCTGTGCATGTTTCTGGCCTGGGAACTGCTTCAGATCACTGTGGAATGCATATATGGTATCAATTGGTGCAATGTCCTTGTCTTGTCATAGGGAAGTGAATATAAGCTTCTGAAGTGAAAATATCCACTTTTTAAAAAACTTTCTTTTTTTTTAGTTCTGTGTGTCAAAAATTTTCATTCTGTGAGTAACAGTGTAAAAGTGACAAACATGAGTGAATTGTCACGATATGACAGAATTGGAGTAAATTTGCTGCTATCTCCGCCAGGAAGCGAGCTAGAGCGCTGTAACTGTGGCTATACGCACTTTCATGAAAACACGCTTCTTTGAGGTTTTAAGCTCAGAACGTGAATCTGTGCATGTTTCAGGCCTGGGAACTGCTTCAGATCACTGTGGAATGCATATATGGTATCTAATGGTCCTTTGTGCTTGTCTTGTCATAGGGAAGTGAATATAAGCTTCTGAAGTGAAAATATCCACTTTTTAAAAAACTTTCTTTTTTTTTTAGTTCTGTGTCAAAAATGTTCATTCTGTGAGTAACAGTGGAAAAAAACAGGCATGAGTGAATTGTCACGATATGACTGATTTGGAGTAAATTTGATGCTATCTCCGCCAGGAAGCGAGCTAGAGCGCTGAAACTGTGGCTATACGCACTTTCATGAAAACACGCTTCTTTGAGGTTTTAAGCTCGGAACGTGAATCTGTGCATGTTTCTGGCCTGGGAACTGCTTCAGATCACTGTGGAATGCATATATAGTATCAATTGGTGCAATGTGCTTGTCTTGTCATAGGGAAGTGAATATAAGCTTCTGAAGTGAAAATATCCACTTTTTAAAAAACTTTCTTTTTTTTTAGTTCTGTGTGTCAAAAATTTTCATTCTGTGAGTAACAGTGTGAAAGTGACAAACATGAGTGAATTGTCACGATATGACTGAATTGGAGTAAATTTGCTGCTATCTCCGCCAGGAAGCGAGCTAGAGCGCTGTAACTGTGGCTATACGCACTTTCATGAAAACACGCTTCTTTGAGGTTTTAAGCTCAGAACGTGAATCTGTGCATGTTTCTGGCCTGGGAACTGCTTCAGATCACTCTGGAAAGCATATATGATATCGAATGGTCCTTTGTGCATGTATTGCCATTGGGAAGGGAATATAAGCTTCTGAAGTGAATATATCCACTTTTTAAAAAACTTTCTTTTTTTTAAGTTCTGTGTCAAAAATGTTCATTCTGTGAGTCACAGTGGAAAAGTAACAGTCATGAGTGAATTGTCACGATATGACTGAATTGGAGTAAATTTGCTGCCATCTCCGCCAGGAAGCGAGCTAGAGCCCTGAAACTGTGGCTATACGCACTTTCATGAAACACACACTTCTTTGAGGTTTTAATCTCGGAACGTGAATCTGTGCATGCTTCTGGCCTGGGAACTGCTTCAGATCACTGTGGAAAGCAAAAATGGCATCAATTGGTGCAATGTGCTTGTCTTGTCATAGGGAAGTGAATATAAGCTTCTGAAGGGAAAATATCCACTTTTTAAAAAACTTTCTTTTTTTTTTAGTTCTGTGTGTCAAAAATGTTCATTTTGTGAGTTATAGTGGAAAAAAAACAGGCATGAGTGAATTGTCACGATATGACTGATTTGGAGTAAATTTGAAGCTATCTCCGCCAGGAAGCGACCTAGAGCGCTGAAACTGTGGCTATACGCACTTTCATGAAAACACGCTTCTTTGAGGTTTTAAGCTCGGAACGTGAATCTGTGCATGTTTCTGGCCTGGGAACTGCTTCAGATCACTGTGGAATGCATATATAGTATCAATTGGTGCAATGTGCTTGTCTTGTCATAGGGAAGTGAATATAAGCTCCTGAAGTGAAAATATCCACTTTTTAAAAAACTTTCTTTTTTTTAGTTCTGTGTGTCAAAAATGTTCATTCTGTGAGTAACAGTGTGAAAGTGACAAACATGAGTGAATTGTCACGATATGACTGAATTGGAGTAAATTTGCTGCTATCTCCGCCAGGAAGCGAGCTAGAGCGCTGTAACTGTGGCTATACGCACTTTCATAAAAACACGCTTCTTTGAGGTTTTAAGCTCAGAACGTGAATCTGTGCATGTTTCTGCCCTGGGAACTGCTTCAGATCACTGTGGAAAGCATATATGGTATCGAATGGTCCTTTGTGCATGTATTGCCATTGGGAAGTGAATATAAGCTTCTGAAGTGACTATATCCACTTTTTAAAAAACTTTCTTTTTTTTTTAGTTCTGTGTGTCAATAATGTTCATTCTGTGAGTACCAGTGGAAAAGTAACAGTCATGAGTGAATTGTCACGATATGACTGAATTGGAGTAAATTTGCTGCTATGTCCGCCAGGAAGCGAGCTAGAGCGCTGAAACTGTGGCTATACGCACTTTCATGAAAACACGCTTCTTTGAGGTTTTAAGCGCGGAACGTGAATCTGTGCATGTTTCTGGCCTGGGAACTGCTTCAGATCACTGTGGAATGCATATATAGTATCAATTGGTGCAATGTGCTTGTCTTGTCATAGGGAAGTGAATATAAGCTTCTGAAGTGAAAATATCCACTTTTTAAAAAACTTTCTTTTTTTTTAGTTCTGTGTGTCAAAAATGTTCATTCTGTGAGTAACAGAGTGAAAGTGACAAACGTGAGTGAATTGTCACGATATGACAGAATTGGAGTAAATTTGCTGCTATCTCAGCCAGGAAGCGAGCTAGAGCGCTGTAACTGTGGCTATACGCACTTTCATGAAAACACGCCTCTTTGAGGTTTTAAGCTCAGAACGTGAATCTGTGCATGTTTCTGGCCTGGGAACTGCTTCAGATCACTGTGGAAAGCATATATGGTATCGAATGGTCCTTTGTGCATGTATTGCCATTGGGAAGTGAATATAAGCTTCTGAAGTGAATATATCCACTTTTTAAAAAACTTTCTTTTTTTTTAGTTCTGTGTGTCAATAATGTTCATTCTGTGAGTACCAGTGGAAAAGTAACAGTCATGAGTGAATTGTCACGATATGACTGAATTGGAGTAAATTTGCTGCTATGTCCACCAGGAAGCGAGCTAGAGCGCTGAAACTGTGGCTATACGCACTTTCATGAAAACATGCTTCTTTGAGGTTTTAAGCTCGGAACGTGAATCTGTGCATGTTTCTGGCCTGGGAACTGCTTCAGATCACTGTGGAAAGCATATATGGTATCGAATGGTCCTTTGTGCTTGTCTTGTCATAGGGAAGTGAATATAAGCTTCTGAAGTGAAAATATCCACTTTTTAAAAAACTTTCTTTTTTTTTAGTTCTGTGTGTCAAAAATGTTCATTCTGTGAGTAACAGTGGAAAAAAAACAGGCATGAGTGAATTGTCACGATATGACTGATTTGGAGTAAATTTGATGCTATCTCCGCCAGGAAGCGAGCTAGAGCGCTGAAACTGTGGCTATACGCACTTTCATGAAAACACGCTTCTTTGAGGTTTTAAGCTCGGAACGTGAATCTGTGCATGTTTCTGGCCTGGGAACTGCTTCAGATCACTGTGGATGCATATATAGTATCAATTGGTGCAATGTGCTTGTCTTGTCATAGGGAAGTGAATATAAGCTTCTGAAGTGAAAATATCCACTTTTTAAAAAACTTTCTTTTTTTTTAGTTCTGTGTGTCAAAAATGTTCATTCTGTGAGTAACAGTGTGAAAGTGACAAACATGAGTGAATTGTCACGATATGACTGAATTGGAGTAAATTTGCTGCTATCTCCGCCAGGAAGCGAGCTAGAGCGCTGTAACTGTGGCTATACGCACTTTCATGAAAACACGCTTCTTTGAGGTTTTAAGCTCAAAACGTGAATCTGTGCATGTTTCTGCCCTGGGAACTGCTTCAGATCACTGTGGAAAGCATATATGATATCGAATGGTCCTTTGTGCATGTATTGCCATTGGGAAGTGAATATAAGCTTCTGAAGTGAATATATTCACTTTTTAAAAAACTTTCTTTTTTTTTTTAGTTCTGTGTCAATAATGTTCATTCTGTGAGTAACAGTGGAAAAGTAACAGTCATGAGTGAATTGTCACGATATGACTGAATTGGAGTAAATTTGCTGCTATCTCCGCCAGGAAGCGAGCTAGAGCCCTGAAACTGTGGCTATACGCACTTTCATGAAAACACGCTTCTTTGAGGTTTTAAGCTCGGAACGTGAATCTGTGCATGTTTCTGGCCTGGGAACTGCTTCAGATCACTGTGGAATGCATATATAGTATCAATTGGTGCAATGTGCTTGTCTTGTCATAGGGAAGTGAATATAAGCTTCTGAAGTGAAAATATCCACTTTTTAAAAAACTTTCTTTTTTTTAGTTCTGTGTGTCAAAAATGTTCATTCTGTGAGTAACAGTGTGAAAGTGACAAACATGAGTGAATTGTCACGATATGACAGAATTGGAGTAAATTTGCTGCTATCTCCGCCAGGAAGCGAGCTAGAGCGCTGTAACTGTGGCTATACGCACTTTCATGAAAACGCGCTTCTTTGAGGTTTTAAGCTCAGAACGTGAATCTGTGCAGGTTTCTGGCCTGGGAACTGCTTCAGATCACTGTGGAAAGCATATATGGAATCGAATGGTCCTTTGTGCATGTATTGCCATTGGGAAGTGAATATAAGCTTCTGAAGTGAATATATCCACTTTTTAAAAAACTTTCTTTTTTTTTTTAGTTCTGTGTGTCAATAATGTTCATTCTGTGAGTAACAGTGGAAAAGTAACAGTCATGAGTGAATTGTCACGATATGACTGAATTGGAGTGAATTTGCTGCTATCTCCGCCAGGAAGCGAGCTAGAGCGCTGAAACTGTGGCTATACGCACTTTCATGAAAACACGCTTCTTTGAGGTTTTAAGCTCGGAACGTGAATCTGTGCATGTTTCTGGCCTGGGAACTGCTTCAGATCACTGTGGAATGCATATATGGTATCAATTGGTGCAATGTGCTTGTCTTGTCATAGGGAAGTGAATATAAGCTTCTGAAGTGAAAATATCCACTTTTTAAAAAACTTTCTTTTTTTTTAGTTCTGTGTGTCAAAAATGTTCATTCTGTGAGTAACAGTGGGAAAGTGAGAAACATGAGTGAATTCTCACTATATGACTGAATTGGAGTGAATATGCTGCTATCTCTGTAAGGAAGCGAGCTAGAGCACTGAAACTGTGGCTATACGTTTCAGCTCGGAACGTGAATCTGTGCATGCTTCTGGCCTGGGAACTGCTTCAGATCACTGTGGAATGCATATATGGTATCAATTGGTGCAATGTGTTTGTCTTGTCATAGGGAAGTTAATATAAGCTTCTGAAGTGAAAATATCCACATTTTAAAAAACTTTCTTTCTTTTTTAGTTCTGTGTGTCAAAAATGTTCATTCTGTGAGTAACAGTGGGAAAGTGACAAACATGAGTGAATTGCTACGATATGACTGAATTGGAGTAAATTTGCTGCTATCTCCGCCAGGAAGCGAGCTAGAGCCCTGAAACTGTGGCTATACGCACTTTCATGAAAACACACTTCTTTGAGGTTTTAATCTCGGAACGTGAATCTGTGCATGCTTCTGGCCTGGGAACTGCTTCAGATCACTGTGGAATGCATATATGGTATCAATTGGTGCAATGTGCTTGTCTTGTCATAGGGAAGTGAATATAAGCTTCTGAAGTGAAAATATCCACTTTTTAAAAAACTTTCTTTTTTTTGTAGTTCTGTGTGTCAAAAATGTTCATTCTTTGAGTAATAGTGGAAAAAAAACAGGCATGAGTGAATTGTCACGATATGACTGATTTGGAGTAAATTTGATGCTATCTCCGCCAGGAAGCGACCTAGAGCGCTGAAACTGTGGCTATACGCACTTTCATGAAAACACGCTTCTTTGAGGTTTTAATCTCGGAACGTGAATCTGTGCATGCTTCTGGCCTGGGAACTGCTTCAGATCACTGTGGAAAGCAAAAATGGCATCAATTGGTGCAATGTGCTTGTCTTGTCATAGGGAAGTGAATATAAGCTTCTGAAGGGAAAATATCCACTTTTTAAAAAACTTTCTTTTTTTTTTAGTTCTGTGTGTCAAAAATGTTCATTTTGTGAGTTATAGTGGAAAAAAAACAGGCATGAGTGAATTGTCACGATATGACTGATTTGGAGTAAATTTGAAGCTATCTCCGCCAGGAAGCGACCTAGAGCGCTGAAACTGTGGCTATACGCACTTTCATGAAAACACGCTTCTTTGAGGTTTTAAGCTCGGAACGTGAATCTGTGCATGTTTCTGGCCTGGGAACTGCTTCAGATCACTGTGGAATGCATATATAGTATCAATTGGTGCAATGTGCTTGTCTTGTCATAGGGAAGTGAATATAAGCTCCTGAAGTGAAAATATCCACTTTTTAAAAAACTTTCTTTTTTTTAGTTCTGTGTGTCAAAAATGTTCATTCTGTGAGTAACAGTGTGAAAGTGACAAACATGAGTGAATTGTCACGATATGACTGAATTGGAGTAAATTTGCTGCTATCTCCGCCAGGAAGCGAGCTAGAGCGCTGTAACTGTGGCTATACGCACTTTCATAAAAACACGCTTCTTTGAGGTTTTAAGCTCAGAACGTGAATCTGTGCATGTTTCTGCCCTGGGAACTGCTTCAGATCACTGTGGAAAGCATATATGGTATCGAATGGTCCTTTGTGCATGTATTGCCATTGGGAAGTGAATATAAGCTTCTGAAGTGACTATATCCACTTTTTAAAAAACTTTCTTTTTTTTTAGTTCTGTGTGTCAATAATGTTCATTCTGTGAGTACCAGTGGAAAAGTAACAGTCATGAGTGAATTGTCACGATATGACTGAATTGGAGTAAATTTGCTGCTATGTCCGCCAGGAAGCGAGCTAGAGCGCTGAAACTGTGGCTATACGCACTTTCATGAAAACACGCTTCTTTGAGGTTTTAAGCGCGGAACGTGAATCTGTGCATGTTTCTGGCCTGGGAACTGCTTCAGATCACTGTGGAATGCATATATAGTATCAATTGGTGCAATGTGCTTGTCTTGTCATAGGGAAGTGAATATAAGCTTCTGAAGTGAAAATATCCACTTTTTAAAAAACTTTCTTTTTTTTTAGTTCTGTGTGTCAAAAATGTTCATTCTGTGAGTAACAGAGTGAAAGTGACAAACGTGAGTGAATTGTCACGATATGACAGAATTGGAGTAAATTTGCTGCTATCTCAGCCAGGAAGCGAGCTAGAGCGCTGTAACTGTGGCTATACGCACTTTCATGAAAACACGCCTCTTTGAGGTTTTAAGCTCAGAACGTGAATCTGTGCATGTTTCTGGCCTGGGAACTGCTTCAGATCACTGTGGAAAGCATATATGGTATCGAATGGTCCTTTGTGCATGTATTGCCATTGGGAAGTGAATATAAGCTTCTGAAGTGAATATATCCACTTTTTAAAAAACTTTCTTTTTTTTTAGTTCTGTGTGTCAATAATGTTCATTCTGTGAGTACCAGTGGAAAAGTAACAGTCATGAGTGAATTGTCACGATATGACTGAATTGGAGTAAATTTGCTGCTATGTCCGCCAGGAAGCGAGCTAGAGCGCTGAAACTGTGGCTATACGCACTTTCATGAAAACATGCTTCTTTGAGGTTTTAAGCTCGGAACGTGAATCTGTGCATGTTTCTGGCCTGGGAACTGCTTCAGATCACTGTGGAAAGCATATATGGTATCGAATGGTCCTTTGTGCTTGTCTTGTCATAGGGAAGTGAATATAAGCTTCTGAAGTGAAAATATCCACTTTTTAAAAAACTTTCTTTTTTTTTAGTTCTGTGTGTCAAAAATGTTCATTCTGTGAGTAACAGTGGAAAAAAAACAGGCATGAGTGAATTGTCACGATATGACTGATTTGGAGTAAATTTGATGCTATCTCCGCCAGGAAGCGAGCTAGAGCGCTGAAACTGTGGCTATACGCACTTTCATGAAAACACGCTTCTTTGAGGTTTTAAGCTCGGAACGTGAATCTGTGCATGTTTCTGGCCTGGGAACTGCTTCAGATCACTGTGGATGCATATATAGTATCAATTGGTGCAATGTGCTTGTCTTGTCATAGGGAAGTGAATATAAGCTTCTGAAGTGAAAATATCCACTTTTTAAAAAACTTTCTTTTTTTTTAGTTCTGTGTGTCAAAAATGTTCATTCTGTGAGTAACAGTGTGAAAGTGACAAACATGAGTGAATTGTCACGATATGACTGAATTGGAGTAAATTTGCTGCTATCTCCGCCAGGAAGCGAGCTAGAGCGCTGTAACTGTGGCTATACGCACTTTCATGAAAACACGCTTCTTTGAGGTTTTAAGCTCAAAACGTGAATCTGTGCATGTTTTTGCCCTGGGAACTGCTTCAGATCACTGTGGAAAGCATATATGATATCGAATGGTCCTTTGTGCATGTATTGCCATTGGGAAGTGAATATAAGCTTCTGAAGTGAATATATTCACTTTTTAAAAAACTTTCTTTTTTTTTTTAGTTCTGTGTCAATAATGTTCATTCTGTGAGTAACAGTGGAAAAGTAACAGTCATGAGTGAATTGTCACGATATGACTGAATTGGAGTAAATTTGCTGCTATCTCCGCCAGGAAGCGAGCTAGAGCCCTGAAACTGTGGCTATACGCACTTTCATGAAAACACGCTTCTTTGAGGTTTTAAGCTCGGAACGTGAATCTGTGCATGTTTCTGGCCTGGGAACTGCTTCAGATCACTGTGGAATGCATATATAGTATCAATTGGTGCAATGTGCTTGTCTTGTCATAGGGAAGTGAATATAAGCTTCTGAAGTGAAAATATCCACTTTTTAAAAAACTTTCTTTTTTTTAGTTCTGTGTGTCAAAAATGTTCATTCTGTGAGTAACAGTGTGAAAGTGACAAACATGAGTGAATTGTCACGATATGACAGAATTGGAGTAAATTTGCTGCTATCTCCGCCAGGAAGCGAGCTAGAGCGCTGTAACTGTGGCTATACGCACTTTCATGAAAACGCGCTTCTTTGAGGTTTTAAGCTCAGAACGTGAATCTGTGCAGGTTTCTGGCCTGGGAACTGCTTCAGATCACTGTGGAAAGCATATATGGAATCGAATGGTCCTTTGTGCATGTATTGCCATTGGGAAGTGAATATAAGCTTCTGAAGTGAATATATCCACTTTTTAAAAAACTTTCTTTTTTTTTTTAGTTCTGTGTGTCAATAATGTTCATTCTGTGAGTAACAGTGGAAAAGTAACAGTCATGAGTGAATTGTCACGATATGACTGAATTGGAGTGAATTTGCTGCTATCTCCGCCAGGAAGCGAGCTAGAGCGCTGAAACTGTGGCTATACGCACTTTCATGAAAACACGCTTCTTTGAGGTTTTAAGCTCGGAACGTGAATCTGCGCATGTTTCTGGCCTGGGAACTGCTTCAGATCACTGTGGAATGCATATATGGTATCAATTGGTGCAATGTGCTTGTCTTGTCATAGGGAAGTGAATATAAGCTTCTGAAGTGAAAATATCCACTTTTTAAAAAACTTTCTTTTTTTTTAGTTCTGTGTGTCAAAAATGTTCATTCTGTGAGTAACAGTGGGAAAGTGAGAAACATGAGTGAATTCTCACTATATGACTGAATTGGAGTGAATATGCTGCTATCTCTGTAAGGAAGCGAGCTAGAGCACTGAAACTGTGGCTATACGTTTCAGCTCGGAACGTGAATCTGTGCATGCTTCTGGCCTGGGAACTGCTTCAGATCACTGTGGAATGCATATATGGTATCAATTGGTGCAATGTGTTTGTCTTGTCATAGGGAAGTTAATATAAGCTTCTGAAGTGAAAATATCCACATTTTAAAAAACTTTCTTTCTTTTTTAGTTCTGTGTGTCAAAAATGTTCATTCTGTGAGTAACAGTGGGAAAGTGACAAACATGAGTGAATTGCTACGATATGACTGAATTGGAGTAAATTTGCTGCTATCTCCGCCAGGAAGCGAGCTAGAGCCCTGAAACTGTGGCTATACGCACTTTCATGAAAACACACTTCTTTGAGGTTTTAATCTCGGAACGTGAATCTGTGCATGCTTCTGGCCTGGGAACTGCTTCAGATCACTGTGGAATGCATATATGGTATCAATTGGTGCAATGTGCTTGTCTTGTCATAGGGAAGTGAATATAAGCTTCTGAAGTGAAAATATCCACTTTTTAAAAAACTTTCTTTTTTTTGTAGTTCTGTGTGTCAAAAATGTTCATTCTTTGAGTAATAGTGGAAAAAAAACAGGCATGAGTGAATTGTCACGATATGACTGATTTGGAGTAAATTTGATGCTATCTCCGCCAGGAAGCGACCTAGAGCGCTGAAACTGTGGCTATACGCACTTTCATGAAAACACGCTTCTTTGAGGTTTTAAGCTCGGAACGTGAATCTGTGCATGTTTCTGGCCTGGGAACTGCTTCAGATCACTGTGGAAAGCATATATGGTATCGAATGGTCCTTTGTGCATGTATTGCCATTGGGAAGTGAATATAAGCTTCTGAAGTGAATATATCCACTTTTTAAAAAACTTTCTTTTTTTTTTTAGTTCTGTGTGTCAATAATGTTCATTCTGTGAGTAACAGTGGAAAAGTAACAGTCATGAGTGAATTGTCACGATATGACTAAATTGGAGTAAATTTGCTGCTATCTCCGCCAGGAAGCAGCTAGAGCGCTGAAACTGTGGCTATACGCACTTTCATGAAAACACGCTTCTTTGAGGTTTTAAGCTCGGAACGTGAATCTGTGCATGTTTCTGGCCTGGGAACTGCTTCAGATCACTGTGGAATGCATATATAGTATCAATCGGTGCAATGTGCTTGTCTTGTCATAGGGAAGTGAATATAAGCTTCTGAAGTGAAAATATCCACTTTTTAAAAAACTTTCTTTTTTTTTAGTTCTGTGTGTCAAAAATGTTCATTCTGTGAGTAACAGTGGGAAAGTGACAAACATGAGTGAATTGCTACGATATGACTGAATTGGAGTAAATTTGCTGCTATCTCCGCCAGGAAGCGAGCTAGAGCGCTGTAACTGTGGCTATACGCACTTTCATGAAAACACGCTTCTTTGAGGTTTTAAGCTCAGAACGTGAATCTGTGCATGTTTCTGGCCTGGGAACTGCTTCAGCTCACTGTGGAATGCATATATGGTATCAATTGGTGCAATGTGCTTGTCTTGTCATAGGGAAGTGAATATAAGCTTCTGAAGTGAAAATATCCACTTTTTAAAAAACTTTCTTTTTTTTTAGTTCTGTGTGTCAAAAATGTTCATTCTTTGAGTAATAGTGGAAAAAAAACAGGCATGAGTGAATTGTCACGATATGACTGATTTGGAGTAAATTTGATGCTATCTCCTGCAGGAAGCGAGCTAGAGCGCTGAAACTGTGGCTATATGCACTTTCATGAAAACACGCTTCTTTGAGGTTTTAAGCTCGGAACGTGAATCTGTGCATGTTTCTGGCCTGGGAACTGCTTCAGATCACTGTGGAAAGCATATATGGTATCGAATGGTCCTTTGTGCATGTATTGCCATTGGGAAGTGAATATAAGCTTCTGAAGTGAATATATCCACTTTTTAAAAAACTTTCTTTTTTTTTTTAGTTCTGTGTGTCAATAATGTTCATTCTGTGAGTAACAGTGGAAAAGTAACAGTCATGAGTGAATTGTCACGATATGACTAAATTGGAGTAAATTTGCTGCTATCTCCGCCAGGAAGCAGCTAGAGCGCTGAAACTGTGGCTATACGCACTTTCATGAAAACACGCTTCTTTGAGGTTTTAAGCTCAGAACGTGAATCTGTGCATGTTTCTGGCCTGGGAACTGCTTCAGATCACTGTGGAATGCATATATAGTATCAATTGGTGCAATGTGCTTGTCTTGTCATAGGGAAGTGAATATAAGCTTCTGAAGTGAAAATATCCACTTTTTAAAAAACTTTCTTTTTTTTTAGTTCTGTGTGTCAAAAATGTTCATTCTGTGAGTAACAGTGTGAAAGTGACAAACATGAGTGAATTGTCACGATATGACAGAATTGGAGTAAATTTGCTGCTCTCTCCGCCAGGAAGCGAGCTAGAGCGCTGTAACTGTGGCTATACGCACTTTCATGAAAACACGCTTCTTTGAGGTTTTAAGCTCGGAACGTGAATCTGTGCATGTTTCTGGCCTGGGAACTGCTTCAGATCACTGTGGAATGCATATATGGTATCAATTGGTGCAATGTCCTTGTCTTGTCATAGAGAAGTGAATATAAGCTTCTGAAGTGAAAATATCCACTTTTTAAAAAACTTTCTTTTTTTTTAGTTCTGTGTGTCAAAAATGTTCATTCTGTGAGTAACAGTGTAAAAGTGACAAACATGAGTGAATTGTCACGATATGACAGAATTGGAGTAAATTTGCTGCTATCTCCGCCAGGAAGCGAGCTAGAGCGCTGTAACTGTGGCTATACGCACTTTCATGAAAACACGCTTCTTTGAGGTTTTAAGCTCAGAACGTGAATCTGTGCATGTTTCAGGCCTGGGAACTGCTTCAGATCACTGTGGAATGCATATATGGTATCGAATGGTCCTTTGTGCTTGTCTTGTCATAGGGAAGTGAATATAAGCTTCTGAAGTGAAAATATCCACTTTTTAAAAAACTTTCTTTTTTTTTTTAGTTCTGTGTCAAAAATGTTCATTCTGTGAGTAACAGTGGAAAAAAACAGGCATGAGTGAATTGTCACGATATGACTGATTTGGAGTAAATTTGATGCTATCTCCGCCAGGAAGCGAGCTAGAGCGCTGAAACTGTGGCTATACGCACTTTCATGAAAACACGCTTCTTTGAGGTTTTAAGCTCGGAACGTGAATCTGTGCATGTTTCTGGCCTGGGAACTGCTTCAGATCACTGTGGAATGCATATATAGTATCAATTGGTGCAATGTGCTTGTCTTGTCATAGGGAAGTGAATATAAGCTTCTGAAGTGAAAATATCCACTTTTTAAAAAACTTTCTTTTTTTTTAGTTCTGTGTGTCAAAAATGTTCATTCTGTGAGTAACAGTGTGAAAGTGACAAACATGAGTGAATTGTCACGATATGACTGAATTGGAGTAAATTTGCTGCTATCTCCGCCAGGAAGCGAGCTAGAGCGCTGTAACTGTGGCTATACGCACTTTCATGAAAACACGCTTCTTTGAGGTTTTAAGCTCAGAACGTGAATCTGTGCATGTTTCTTGCCTGGGAACTGCTTCAGATCACTGTGGAAAGCATATATGATATCGAATGGTCCTTTGTGCATGTATTGCCATTGGGAAGGGAATATAAGCTTCTGAAGTGAATATATCCACTTTTTAAAAAACTTTCTTTTTTTTTAGTTCTGTGTCAAAAATGTTCATTCTGTGAGTAACAGTGGAAAAGTAACAGTCATGAGTGAATTGTCACGATATGACTGAATTGGAGTAAATTTGCTGCCATCTCCGCCAGGAAGCGAGCTAGAGCCCTGAAACTGTGGCTATACGCACTTTCATGAAAACACACTTCTTTGAGGTTTTAATCTCGGAACGTGAATCTGTGCATGCTTCTGGCCTGGGAACTGCTTCAGATCACTGTGGAAAGCAAAAATGGCATCAATTGGTGCAATGTGCTTGTCTTGTCATAGGGAAGTGAATATAAGCTTCTGAAGGGAAAATATCCACTTTTTAAAAAACTTTCTTTTTTTTTTAGTTCTGTGTGTCAAAAATGTTCATTTTGTGAGTTATAGTGGAAAAAAACAGGCATGAGTGAATTGTCTCGATATGACTGATTTGGAGTAAATTTGAAGCTATCTCCGCCAGGAAGCGACCTAGAGCGATGAAACTGTGGCTATACGCAATTTCATGAAAACACGCTTCTTTGAGGTTTTAAGCTCGGAACGTGAATCTGTGCATGTTTCTGGCCTGGGAACTGCTTCAGATCACTGTGGAATGCATATATCGTATCAATTGGTGCAATGTGCTTCTCTTGTCATAGGGAAGTGAATATAAGCTCCTGAAGTGAAAATATCCACTTTTTAAAAAACTTTCTTTTTTTTAGTTCTGTGTGTCAAAAATGTTCATTCTGTGAGTAACAGTGTGAAAGTGACAAACATGAGTGAATTGTCACGATATGACTGAATTGGAGTAAATTTGCTGCTATCTCCGCCAGGAAGCGAGCTAGAGCGCTGTAACTGTGGCTATACGCACTTTCATAAAAACACGCTTCTTTGAGGTTTTAAGCTCAGAACGTGAATCTGTGCATGTTTCTGCCCTGGGAACTGCTTCAGATCACTGTGGAAAGCATATATGGTATCGAATGGTCCTTTGTGCATGTATTGCCATTGGGAAGTGAATATAAGCTTCTGAAGTGACTATATCCACTTTTTAAAAAACTTTCTTTTTTTTTTAGTTCTGTGTGTCAATAATGTTCATTCTGTGAGTAACAGTGGAAAAGTAACAGTCATGAGTGAATTGTCACGATATGACTAAATTGGAGTAAATTTGCTGCTATCTCCGCCAGGAAGCGAGCTAGAGCGCTGAAACTGTGGCTATACGCACTTTCATGAAAACACGCTTCTTTGAGGTTTTAAGCTCGGAACGTGAATCTGTGCATGTTTCTGGCCTGGGAACTGCTTCAGATCACTGTGGAATGCATATATAGTATCAATTGGTGCAATGTGCTTGTCTTGTCATAGGGAAGTGAATATAAGCTTCTGAAGTGAAAATATGCACTTTTTAAAAAACTTTCTTTTTTTTTAGTTCTGTGTGTCAAAAATGTTCATTCTGTGAGTAACAGTGTGAAAGTGACAAACATGAGTGAATTGTCACGATATGACAGAATTGGAGTCAATTTGCTGCTATCTCCGCCAGGAAGCGAGCTAGAGCGCTGTAACTGTGGCTATACGCACTTTCATGAAAACACGCTTCTTTGAGGTTTTAAGCTCAGAACGTGAATCTGTGCATGTTTCTGGCCTGGGAACTGCTTCAGACCACTGTGGAAAGCATATATGGTATCGAATGGTCCTTTGTGCATGTATTGCCATTGGGAAGTGAATATAAGCTTCTGAAGTGAATATATCCACTTTTTAAAAAACTTTCTTTTTTTTTAGTTCTGTGTGTCAATAATGTTCATTCTGTGAGTAACAGTGGAAAAGTAACAGTCATGAGTGAATTGTCACGATATGACTGAATTGGAGTAAATTTGCTGCTATCTCTGCGAGGAAGCGAGCTAGAGCGCTGAAACTGTGGCTATACGCACTTTCATGAAAACACGCTTCTTTGAGGTTTTAAGCTCGGAACGTGAATCTGTGCATGTTTCTGGCCTGGGAACTGCTTCAGATCACTGTGGAATGCATATATGGTATCAATTGGTGCAATGTGCTTGTCTTGTCATAGGGAAGTGAATATAAACTTCTGAAGTGAAAATATCCACTTTTAAAAAATTATTTGACTGAATTGGAGTGAATTTGCTGCTATCTCTGGAAGATAGCGAGCTAGAGCGCTGAAACTGAGGCTATACGCACTTTCAGAACGTGAATCTGTGCATGTTTCTGGCCTGGGAATTGCTCACTGTGGAATGCATATATGGTATCGATTGGTGCAATGTGCATGTCTTGCCATAGGGAAGTGAATATAAGCTTCTGAATTTAAAATATTCACTTTTTAAAAAACTTTCTTTTTGTTTAGTTCTGTGTGTCAAAAATGTTCATTCTGTGAGTAACAGTGGGAAAGTGAGAAACATGAGTGAATTCTCACTATATGACTGAATTGGAGTGAATATGCTGCTATCTCTGTAAGGAAGCGAGCTAGAGCGTTGAAACTGTGGCTGTACGTTTAAGCTCGGAACGTGAATCTGTGCATGCTTCTGGCCTGGGAACTGCTTCAGATCACTGTGGAATGCATATATGGTATCAATTGGTGCAATGTGTTTGTCTTGTCATCGGGAAGTTAATATAAGCTTCTGAAGTGAAAATATCCACATTTTAAAAAACTTTCTTTTTTTTTTAGTTCTGTGTGTCAAAAATGTTCATTCTGTGAGTAACAGTGGGAAAGTGACAAACATGAGTGAATTGTCGCGATATGACTGAATTGGAGTAAATTTGCTGCTATCTCCGCCAGGAAGCGAGCTAGAGCGCTGTAACTGTGGCTTTACGCACTTTCATGAAAACACGCTTCTTTGAGGTTTTAAGCTCAGAACGTGAATCTGTGCATGTTTCTGGCCTGGGAACTGCTTCAGATCACTGTGGAATGCATATGTAGTATCAATTGGTGCAATGTGCTTGTCTTGTCATAGGGAAGTGAATATAAGCTTCTGAAGTGAAAATATCCACATTTAAAAAAACTTTCTTTTTTTTTTAGTTCTGTGTGTAAAAAATGTTCATTCTGTGAGTAACAGTGGGAAAGTGACAAACATGAGTGAATTGTCACGATATGACTGAATTGGAGTAAATTTGCTGCTATCTCCGCCAGGAAGCGAGCTAGAGTGCTGTAACTGTGGCTATACGCACTTTCATGAAAACACGCTTCTTTGAGGTTTTATGCTCAGAACGTGAATCTGTGCATGTTTCTGGCCTGGGAACTTCTTCAGATCACTGTGGAAAGCATATATGGTATCGAATGGTCCTTTGTGCATGTATTGCCATTGGGAAGTGAATATAAGCTTCTGAAGTGAATTTATCCACTTTTTTAAAAACTTTCTTTTTTTTTTTAGTTCTGTGTGTCAATAATGTTCATTCTGTGAGGAACAGTGGAAAAGTAACAGTCATGAGTGAATTGTCACGATATGACTGAATTGGAGTAAATTTGCTGCTATCTCCGCCAGGAAGCGAGCTAGAGCGCTGAAACTGTGGCTATACGCACTTTCATGAAAACACGCTTCTTTGAGGTTTTAAGCACGGAACGAGAATCTGTGCATGTTTCTGGCCTGGGAACTGCTTCAGATCACTGTGGAATGCATATGTAGTATCAATTGGTGCAATGTGCTTGTCTTGTCATAGGGAAGTGAATATAAGCTTCTGAAGTGAAAATATCCACTTTTTAAAAAACTTTCTTTTTTTTTAGTTCTGTGTGTCAAAAATGTTCATTCTGTGAGTAACAGTGTGAAAGTGACAAACATGAGTGAATTGTCACGATATGACAGAATTGGAGTAAATTTGCTGCTATCTCCGCCAGGAAGCGAGCTAGAGCGCTGTAACTGTGGCTATACGCACTTTCATGAAAACACGCTTCTTTGAGGTTTTAAGCTCAGAACGTGAATCTGTGCATGTTTCTGGCCTGGGAACTGCTTCAGACCACTGTGGAAAGCATATATGGTATCGAATGGTCCTTTGTGCATGTATTGCCATTGGGAAGTGAATATAAGCTTCTGAAGTGAATATATCCACTTTTTAAAAAAATTTCTTTTTTTTTAGTTCTGTGTGTCAATAATGTTCATTCTGTGAGTAACAGTGGAAAAGTAACAGTCATGAGTGAATTGTCACGATATGACTGAATTGGAGTAAATTTGCTGCTATCTCCGCGAGGAAGCGAGCTAGAGCGCTGAAACTGTGGCTATACGCACTTTCATGAAAACACGCTTCTTTGAGGTTTTAAGCTCGGAACGTGAATCTGTGCATGTTTCTGGCCTGGGAACTGCTTCAGATCACTGTGGAATGCATATGTAGTATCAATTGGTGCAATGTGCTTGTCTTGTCATAGGGAAGTGAATATAAGCTTCTGAAGTGAAAATTTCCACATTTTAAAAAACTTTCTTTTTTTTTTAGTTCTGTGTGTCAAAAATGTTCATTCTGTGAGTAACAGTGGGAAAGTGACAAACATGAGTGAATTGTCACGATATGACTGAATTGGAGTAAATTTGCTGCTATCTCCGCCAGGAAGCGAGCTAGAGCGCTGTAACTGTGGCTATACGCACTTTCATGAAAACACGCTTCTTTGAGGTTTTATGCTCAGAACGTGAATCTGTGCATGTTTCTGGCCTGGGAACTTCTTCAGATCACTGTGGAAAGCATATATGGTATCGAATGGTCCTTTGTGCATGTATTGCCATTGGGAAGTGAATATAAGCTTCTGAAGTGAATTTATCCACTTTTTTAAAAACTTTCTTTTTTTTTTTAGTTCTGTGTGTCAATCATGTTCATTCTGTGAGTAACAGTGGAAAAGTAACAGTCATGAGTGAATTGTCACGATATGACTTAATTGGAGTAAATTTGCTGCTATCTCCGCCAGGAAGCTAGCTAGAGCGCTGAAACTGTGGCTATACGCACTTTCATGAAAACACGCTTCTTTGAGGTTTTAAGCTCGGAACGAGAATCTGTGCATGTTTCTGGCCTGGGAACTGCTTCAGATCACTGTGGAATGCATATGTAGTATCAATTGGTGCAATGTGCTTGTCTTGTCATAGGGAAGTGAATATAAGCTTCTGAAGTGAAAATATCCACTTTTTAAAAAACTTTCTTTTTTTTAGTTCTGTGTGTCAAAAATGTTCATTCTGTGAGTATCAGTGTGAAAGTGACAGTCATGAGTGAATTGTCATGACATGACAGAATTGGAGTAAATTTGCTGCTATCTCCGCCAGGAAGCGAGCTAGAGCGCTGTAACTGTGGCTATACGCACTTTCATGAAAACACGCTTCTTTGAGGTTTTAAGCTCAGAACGTGAATCTGTGCATGTTTCTGGCCTGGGAACTGCTTCAGATCACTGTGGAAAGCATATATGGTATCGAATGGTCCTTTGTGCATGTATTGCCATTGGGAAGTGAATATAAGCTTCTGAAGTGAATATATCCACTTTTTAAAAAACTTTCTTTTTTTTTAGTTCTGTGTGTCAATAATGTTCATTCTGTGAGTACCAGTGGAAAAGTAACAGTCATGAGTGAATTGTCACGATATGACTGTATTGGAGTAAATTTGCTGCTATGTCCGCCAGGAAGCGAGCTAGAGCGCTGAAACTGTGGCTATACGCACTTTCATGAAAACACGCTTCTTTGAGGTTTTAAGCTCGGAACGTGAATCTGTGCATGTTTCTGGCCTGGGAACTGCTTCAGATCACTGTGGAATGCATATATAGTATCAATTGGTGCAATGTGCTTGTCTTGTCATAGGGAAGTGAATATAAGCTTCTGAAGTGAAAATATGCACATTTTAAAAAACTTTCTTTTTTTTTAGTTCTGTGTGTCAAAAATGTTCATTCTGTGAGTAACAGTGTGAAAGTGACAAACATGAGTGAATTGTCACGATATGACAGAATTGGAGTAAATTTGCTGCTATCTCCGCCAGGAAGCGAGGTAGAGCGCTGTAACTGTGGCTATACGCACTTTCATGAAAACACGCTTCTTTGAGGTTTTAAGCTCGGAACGTGAATCTGTGCATGCTTCTGGCCTGGGAACTGCTTCAGATCACTGTGGAATGCATATATGGTATCAATTGGTGCAATGTGCTTGTCTTGTCATAGGGAAGTGAATATAAGCTTCTGAAGTGAAAATATCCACTTTTAAAAAATTATTTGACTGAATTGGAGTGAATTTGCTGCTATCTCTGGAAGGAAGCGAGCTAGAGCGCTGAAACTGAGGCTATACGCACTTTCAGAACGTGAATCTGTGCATGTTTCTGGCCTGGGAATTGCTCACTGTGGAATGCATATATGGTATCGATTGGTGCAATGTGCATGTCTTGCCATAGGGAAGTGAATATAAGCTTCTGAATTTAAAATATTCACTTTTTAAAAAACTTTCTTTTTGTTTAGTTCTGTGTGTCAAAAATGTTCATTCTGTGAGTAACAGTGGGAAAGTGAGAAACATGAGTGAATTCTCACTATATGACTGAATTGGAGTGAATATGCTGCTATCTCTGTAAGGAAGCGAGCTAGAGCGCTGAAACTGTGGCTATACGTTTAAGCTCGGAACGTGAATCTGTGCATGCTTCTGGCCTGGGAACTGCTTCAGATCACTGTGGAATGCATATATGGTATCAATTGGTGCAATGTGTTTGTCTTGTCATCGGGAAGTTAATATAAGCTTCTGAAGTGAAAATATCCACATTTTAAAAAAACTTTCTTTTTTTCTTAGTTCTGTGTGTCAAAAATGTTCATTCTGTGAGTAACAGTGGGAAAGTGACAAACATGAGTGAATTGTCACGATATGACTGAATTGGAGTAAATTTGCTGCTATCTCCGCCAGGGAGCGAGCTAGAGCGCTGTAACTGTGGCTATACGCACTTTCATGAAAACACGCTTCTTTGAGGTTTTAAGCTCAGAACGTGAATCTGTGCATGTTTCTGGCCTGGGAACTGCTTCAGACCACTGTGGAAAGCATATATGGTATCGAATGGTCCTTTGTGCATGTATTGCCATTGGGAAGTGAATATAAGCTTCTGAAGTGAATATATCCACTTTTTAAAAAACTTTCTTTTTTTTTAGTTCTGTGTGTCAATAATGTTCATTCTGTGAGTAACAGTGGAAAAGTAACAGTCATGAGTGAATTGTCACGATATGACTGAATTGGAGTAAATTTGCTGCTATCTCTGCGAGGAAGCGAGCTAGAGCGCTGAAACTGTGGCTATACGCACTTTCATGAAAACACGCTTCTTTGAGGTTTTAAGCTCGGAACGTGAATCTGTGCATGTTTCTGGCCTGGGAACTGCTTCAGATCACTGTGGAATGCATATATGGTATCAATTGGTGCAATGTGCTTGTCTTGTCATAGGGAAGTGAATATAAACTTCTGAAGTGAAAATATCCACTTTTAAAAAATTATTTGACTGAATTGGAGTGAATTTGCTGCTATCTCTGGAAGGAAGCGAGCTAGAGCGCTGAAACTGAGGCTATACGCACTTTCAGAACGTGAATCTGTGCATGTTTCTGGCCTGGGAATTGCTCACTGTGGAATGCATATATGGTATCGATTGGTGCAATGTGCATGTCTTGCCATAGGGAAGTGAATATAAGCTTCTGAATTTAAAATATTCACTTTTTAAAAAACTTTCTTTTTGTTTAGTTCTGTGTGTCAAAAATGTTCATTCTGTGAGTAACAGTGGGAAAGTGACAAACATGAGTGAATTGTCACGATATGACTGAATTGGAGTAAATTTGATGCTATCTCCGCCAGGAAGCGAGCTAGAGCGCTGAAACTGTGGCTATACGCACTTTCATGAAAACACGCTTCTTTGAGGTTTTAAGCTCGGAACGTGAATCTGTGCATGTTTCTGGCCTGGGAACTGCTTCAGATCACTGTGGAATGCATATATAGTATCAATTGGTGCAATGTGCTTGTCTTGTCATAGGGAAGTGAATATAAGCTTCTGAAGTGAAAATATCCACTTTTTAAAAAACTTTCTTTTTTTTTAGTTCTGTGTGTCAAAAATGTTCATTCTGTGAGTAACAGTGTGAAAGTGACAAACATGAGTGAATTGTCACGATATGACTGAATTGGAGTAAATTTGCTGCTATCTCCGCCAGGAAGCGAGCTAGAGCGCTGTAACTGTGGCTATACGCACTTTCATGAAAACACGCTTCTTTGAGGTTTTAAGCTCAGAACGTGAATCTGTGCATGTTTCTTGCCTGGGAACTGCTTCAGATCACTGTGGAAAGCATATATGATATCGAATGGTCCTTTGTGCATGTATTGCCATTGGGAAGGGAATATAAGCTTCTGAAGTGAATATATCCACTTTTTAAAAAACTTTCTTTTTTTTTAGTTCTGTGTCAAAAATGTTCATTCTGTGAGTAACAGTGGAAAAGTAACAGTCATGAGTGAATTGTCACGATATGACTGAATTGGAGTAAATTTGCTGCCATCTCCGCCAGGAAGCGAGCTAGAGCCCTGAAACTGTGGCTATACGCACTTTCATGAAAACACACTTCTTTGAGGTTTTAATCTCGGAACGTGAATCTGTGCATGCTTCTGGCCTGGGAACTGCTTCAGATCACTGTGGAAAGCAAAAATGGCATCAATTGGTGCAATGTGCTTGTCTTGTCATAGGGAAGTGAATATAAGCTTCTGAAGGGAAAATATCCACTTTTTAAAAAACTTTCTTTTTTTTTTAGTTCTGTGTGTCAAAAATGTTCATTTTGTGAGTTATAGTGGAAAAAAACAGGCATGAGTGAATTGTCTCGATATGACTGATTTGGAGTAAATTTGAAGCTATCTCCGCCAGGAAGCGACCTAGAGCGATGAAACTGTGGCTATACGCACTTTCATGAAAACACGCTTCTTTGAGGTTTTAAGCTCGGAACGTGAATCTGTGCATGTTTCTGGCCTGGGAACTGCTTCAGATCACTGTGGAATGCATATATCGTATCAATTGGTGCAATGTGCTTGTCTTGTCATAGGGAAGTGAATATAAGCTCCTGAAGTGAAAATATCCACTTTTTAAAAAACTTTCTTTTTTTTAGTTCTGTGTGTCAAAAATGTTCATTCTGTGAGTAACAGTGTGAAAGTGACAAACATGAGTGAATTGTCACGATATGACTGAATTGGAGTAAATTTGCTGCTATCTCCGCCAGGAAGCGAGCTAGAGCGCTGTAACTGTGGCTATACGCACTTTCATAAAAACACGCTTCTTTGAGGTTTTAAGCTCAGAACGTGAATCTGTGCATGTTTCTGCCCTGGGAACTGCTTCAGATCACTGTGGAAAGCATATATGGTATCGAATGGTCCTTTGTGCATGTATTGCCATTGGGAAGTGAATATAAGCTTCTGAAGTGACTATATCCACTTTTTAAAAAACTTTCTTTTTTTTTTAGTTCTGTGTGTCAATAATGTTCATTCTGTGAGTAACAGTGGAAAAGTAACAGTCATGAGTGAATTGTCACGATATGACTAAATTGGAGTAAATTTGCTGCTATCTCCGCCAGGAAGCGAGCTAGAGCGCTGAAACTGTGGCTATACGCACTTTCATGAAAACACGCTTCTTTGAGGTTTTAAGCTCGGAACGTGAATCTGTGCATGTTTCTGGCCTGGGAACTGCTTCAGATCACTGTGGAATGCATATATAGTATCAATTGGTGCAATGTGCTTGTCTTGTCATAGGGAAGTGAATATAAGCTTCTGAAGTGAAAATATGCACTTTTTAAAAAACTTTCTTTTTTTTTAGTTCTGTGTGTCAAAAATGTTCATTCTGTGAGTAACAGTGTGAAAGTGACAAACATGAGTGAATTGTCACGATATGACAGAATTGGAGTAAATTTGCTGCTATCTCCGCCAGGAAGCGAGCTAGAGCGCTGTAACTGTGGCTATACGCACTTTCATGAAAACACGCTTCTTTGAGGTTTTAAGCTCAGAACGTGAATCTGTGCATGTTTCTGGCCTGGGAACTGCTTCAGACCACTGTGGAAAGCATATATGGTATCGAATGGTCCTTTGTGCATGTATTGCCATTGGGAAGTGAATATAAGCTTCTGAAGTGAATATATCCACTTTTTAAAAAACTTTCTTTTTTTTTAGTTCTGTGTGTCAATAATGTTCATTCTGTGAGTAACAGTGGAAAAGTAACAGTCATGAGTGAATTGTCACGATATGACTGAATTGGAGTAAATTTGCTGCTATCTCTGCGAGGAAGCGAGCTAGAGCGCTGAAACTGTGGCTATACGCACTTTCATGAAAACACGCTTCTTTGAGGTTTTAAGCTCGGAACGTGAATCTGTGCATGTTTCTGGCCTGGGAACTGCTTCAGATCACTGTGGAATGCATATATGGTATCAATTGGTGCAATGTGCTTGTCTTGTCATAGGGAAGTGAATATAAACTTCTGAAGTGAAAATATCCACTTTTAAAAAATTATTTGACTGAATTGGAGTGAATTTGCTGCTATCTCTGGAAGATAGCGAGCTAGAGCGCTGAAACTGAGGCTATACGCACTTTCAGAACGTGAATCTGTGCATGTTTCTGGCCTGGGAATTGCTCACTGTGGAATGCATATATGGTATCGATTGGTGCAATGTGCATGTCTTGCCATAGGGAAGTGAATATAAGCTTCTGAATTTAAAATATTCACTTTTTAAAAAACTTTCTTTTTGTTTAGTTCTGTGTGTCAAAAATGTTCATTCTGTGAGTAACAGTGGGAAAGTGAGAAACATGAGTGAATTCTCACTATATGACTGAATTGGAGTGAATATGCTGCTATCTCTGTAAGGAAGCGAGCTAGAGCGTTGAAACTGTGGCTGTACGTTTAAGCTCGGAACGTGAATCTGTGCATGCTTCTGGCCTGGGAACTGCTTCAGATCACTGTGGAATGCATATATGGTATCAATTGGTGCAATGTGTTTGTCTTGTCATCGGGAAGTTAATATAAGCTTCTGAAGTGAAAATATCCACATTTTAAAAAACTTTCTTTTTTTTTTAGTTCTGTGTGTCAAAAATGTTCATTCTGTGAGTAACAGTGGGAAAGTGACAAACATGAGTGAATTGTCACGATATGACTGAATTGGAGTAAATTTGCTGCTATCTCCGCCAGGAAGCGAGCTAGAGCGCTGTAACTGTGGCTATACGCACTTTCATGAAAACACGCTTCTTTGAGGTTTTAAGCTCAGAACGTGAATCTGTGCATGTTTCTGGCCTGGGAACTGCTTCAGATCACTGTGGAATGCATATGTAGTATCAATTGGTGCAATGTGCTTGTCTTGTCATAGGGAAGTGAATATAAGCTTCTGAAGTGAAAATATCCACATTTAAAAAAACTTTCTTTTTTTTTTAGTTCTGTGTGTCAAAAATGTTCATTCTGTGAGTAACAGTGGGAAAGTGACAAACATGAGTGAATTGTCACGATATGACTGAATTGGAGTAAATTTGCTGCTATCTCCGCCAGGAAGCGAGCTAGAGCGCTGTAACTGTGGCTATACGCACTTTCATGAAAACACGCTTCTTTGAGGTTTTATGCTCAGAACGTGAATCTGTGCATGTTTCTGGCCTGGGAACTTCTTCAGATCACTGTGGAAAGCATATATGGTATCGAATGGTCCTTTGTGCATGTATTGCCATTGGGAAGTGAATATAAGCTTCTGAAGTGAATTTATCCACTTTTTTAAAAACTTTCTTTTTTTTTTTAGTTCTGTGTGTCAATAATGTTCATTCTGTGAGGAACAGTGGAAAAGTAACAGTCATGAGTGAATTGTCACGATATGACTGAATTGGAGTAAATTTGCTGCTATCTCCGCCAGGAAGCGAGCTAGAGCGCTGAAACTGTGGCTATACGCACTTTCATGAAAACACGCTTCTTTGAGGTTTTAAGCACGGAACGAGAATCTGTGCATGTTTCTGGCCTGGGAACTGCTTCAGATCACTGTGGAATGCATATGTAGTATCAATTGGTGCAATGTGCTTGTCTTGTCATAGGGAAGTGAATATAAGCTTCTGAAGTGAAAATATCCACTTTTTAAAAAACTTTCTTTTTTTTTAGTTCTGTGTGTCAAAAATGTTCATTCTGTGAGTAACAGTGTGAAAGTGACAAACATGAGTGAATTGTCACGATATGACAGAATTGGAGTAAATTTGCTGCTATCTCCGCCAGGAAGCGAGCTAGAGCGCTGTAACTGTGGCTATACGCACTTTCATGAAAACACGCTTCTTTGAGGTTTTAAGCTCAGAACGTGAATCTGTGCATGTTTCTGGCCTGGGAACTGCTTCAGACCACTGTGGAAAGCATATATGGTATCGAATGGTCCTTTGTGCATGTATTGCCATTGGGAAGTGAATATAAGCTTCTGAAGTGAATATATCCACTTTTTAAAAAACTTTCTTTTTTTTTAGTTCTGTGTGTCAATAATGTTCATTCTGTGAGTAACAGTGGAAAAGTAACAGTCATGAGTGAATTGTCACGATATGACTGAATTGGAGTAAATTTGCTGCTATCTCCGCGAGGAAGCGAGCTAGAGCGCTGAAACTGTGGCTATACGCACTTTCATGAAAACACGCTTCTTTCAGGTTTTAAGCTCGGAACGTGAATCTGTGCATGTTTCTGGCCTGGGAACTGCTTCAGATCACTGTGGAATGCATATGTAGTATCAATTGGTGCAATGTGCTTGTCTTGTCATAGGGAAGTGAATATAAGCTTCTGAAGTGAAAATTTCCACATTTTAAAAAACTTTCTTTTTTTTTTAGTTCTGTGTGTCAAAAATGTTCATTCTGTGAGTAACAGTGGGAAAGTGACAAACATGAGTGAATTGTCACGATATGACTGAATTGGAGTAAATTTGCTGCTATCTCCGCCAGGAAGCGAGCTAGAGCGCTGTAACTGTGGCTATACGCACTTTCATGAAAACACGCTTCTTTGAGGTTTTATGCTCAGAACGTGAATCTGTGCATGTTTCTGGCCTGGGAACTTCTTCAGATCACTGTGGAATGCATATATGGTATCAATTGGTGCAATGTGCTTGTCTTGTCATAGGGAAGTGAATATAAGCTTCTGAAGTGAAAATATCCACTTTTTAAAAAACTTTTTTTTTTTAGTTCTGTGTGTCAAAAATGTTCATTCTGTGAGTAACAGTGTGAAAGTGACAAACATGAGTGAATTGTCACGATATGACTGAATTCGAGTAAATTTGCTGCTATCTCCGCCAGGAAGCGAGCTAGAGCGCTGTAACTGTGGCTATACGCACTTTCATGAAAACACGCTTCTTTGAGGTTTTAAGCTCAGAACGTGAATCTGTGCATGTTTCTGGCCTGGGAACTGCTTCAGATCACTGTGGAAAGCATATATGGTATCGAATGGTCCTTTGTGCATGTATTGCCATTGGGAAGTGAATATAAGCTTCTGAAGTGAAAATATCCACTTTTTAAAAAACTTTCTTTTTTTTAGTTCTGTGTGTCAAAAAAGTTCATTCTGTGAGTAAGAGTGGGAAAGTGACAAACATGAGTGAATTCTCACTATATGACTGAATTGGTGTGAATATGCTGCTATCTCTGTAAGGAAGCGAGCTAGAGCGCTGAAACTGTGGCTATACGCACTTTCATGAAAACACGCTTCTTTGAGGTTTTAAGCTCAGAACGTGAATCTGTGCAAGTTTCTGGCCTGGGAACTGCTTCAGATCACTGTGGAATGCATATATGGTATCAATTGGTGCAATGTGCTTGTCTTGTCATAGAGAAGTGAATATAAGCTTCTGAAGTGAAAATATCCACTTTTTAAAAAACTTTCTTTTTTTTAGTTCTGTGTGTCAAAAATGTTCATTCTGTGAGTAACAGTGGGAAAGTGACAAACATGAGTGAATTGTCACTATATGACTGAATTGGAGTTAATATGCTGCTATCTCTGTAAGGAAGCGAGCTAGAGCGCTGAAACTGTGGCTATACGCACTTTCATGAAAACACGCTTCTTTGAGGTTTTAAGCTCAGAACGTGAATCTGTGCATGTTTCTGGCCTGGGAACTGCTTCAGATCACTGGGCAATGCATATCTGGTATCGAATGGTCCTTTGTGCATGTATTGCCATTGGGAAGTGAATATAAGCTCCTGAAGTGAATATATGCACTTTTTAAAAAAACTTCTTTTTTTTTTAGTTCTGTGTGTCAAAAATGTTCATTCTGTGAGTAACAGTGGAAAAAAACAGGCATGAGTGAATTGTCACGATATGATTGAATTGGAGTAAATTTGATGGTATCTACGGCAGGAAGCGAGCTAGAGCGCTGAAACTGTGGCTATACACACTTTCATGAAAACACGGTTCTTTGAGGTTTTAAGCTCGGAACGTGAATCTGTGCATGTTTCTGGCCTGGGAACTGCTTCAGATCACTGTTGAATGCATATATGGTATCAATTGGTGCAATGTGCTTGTCTTGTCATAGGGAAGTGAATATAAGATTCTGAAGTGAAAATATCCACTTTTTAAAAAACTTTCTTTTTTTTTAGTTCTGTGTGTCAAAAATGTTCATTCTGTGAGTAACAGTGGAAAAGTAACAGTCATGGGTGAATTGTCACGATATGACTGAATTGGAGTAAATTTGCTGCTATCTCCGCCAGGAAGCGAGCTAGAGCGCTGAAACTGTGGCTATACGCACTTTCATGAAAAAACGCTTCTTTGAGGTCTTAAGCTCAGAACGTGAATCTGTGCATGTTTCTGGCCTGGGAACTGCTTCAGATCACTGTGGAAATCATATATGGTATCGAATGGTCCTTTGTGCGTGTATTGCCATTGGGAAGTGAATATAAGCTTCTGAAGTGAATATATCCACTTTTTAAAAAACTTTTTTTTTTAGTTCTGTGTGTCAAAAATGTTCATTCTGTGAGTAACAGTGTGATAGTGACAAACATGAGTGAATTGTCACGATATGACTGAATTGGAGTAAATTTGATGCTATCTCCGCCAGGAAGCGAGCTAGAGCGCTGAAACTGTGGCTATACGCACTTTCATGAAAACACGCTTCTTTGAGGTTTTAAGCTCAGAACGTGAATCTGTGCATGTTTCTGGCCTGGGAACTGCTTCAGATCACTGTGGAATGCATATAATGTATCAATTGGTGCAATGTGTTTGTCTTGTCATAGGGAAGTGAATATAAGCTTCTGAAGTGAAAATATCCACTTTTTAAAAAACTTTCTTTTTTTTTAGTTCTGTGTGTCAAAAATGTTCATTCTGTGAGAAACAGTGGAAAAGTAACAGTCATGAGTGAATTGTCACGATATGACTGAATTGGAGTAAATTTGCTGCTATCTCCGCCAGGAAGCGAGCTAGAGCCCTGAAACTGTGGCTATACGCACTTTCATGAAAACACGCTTCTTTGAGGTTTTAAGCTCAGAACGTGAATCTGTGCATGTTTCTGGCCTGGGAACTGCTTCAGATCACTGTGGAATGCATATAATGTATCAATTGGTGCAATGTGTTTGTCTTGTCATAGGGAAGTGAATATAAGCTTCTGAAGTGGAAATATGCACTTTTTAAAAAACTTTCTTTTTTTTTAGTTCTGTGTGTCAAAAATGTTCATTCTGTGAGAAACAGTGGAAAAGTAACAGTCATGAGTGAATTGTCACGATATGACTGAATTGGAGTAAATTTGCTGCTATCTCCGCCAGGAAGCGAGCTAGAGCCCTGAAACTGTGGCTATACGCACTTTCATGAAAACACGCTTCTTTGAGGTTTTAAGCTCAGAACGTGAATCTGTGCATGTTTCTGGCCTGGGAACTGCTACAGATCACTGTGGAATGCATATAATGTATCAATTGGTGCAATGTGTTTGTCTTGTCATAGGGAAGTGAACACAAGCTTCTGAAGTGAAAATATCTACTTTTTATAAAACTTTCTCTTTTTTTAGTTCTGTGTGTCAAAAATGTTCATTCTGTGAGTAACAGTGGGAAAGTAACAATCATGAGTGAATTGTCAGGATATGACTGAATTGGACTAAATTTGATGCTATCTCTGCCAGGAAGCGAGCTAGAGCGCTGAAACTGTGGCTATACGCACTTTCATGAAAACACGCTTCTTTGAGGTTTTAAGCTCAGAACGTGAATCTGTGCATGTTTCTGGCCTGGGAACTGCTTCAGATCACTGTGGAATGCATATAATGTATCAATTGGTGCAATGTGTTTGTCTTGTCATAGGGAAGTGAATATAAGCTTCTGTTGTGAAAAGATCCACTTTTTAAAAAACTTACTTTTTTTTTAGTTCTGTGTGTCAAAAATGTTCATTCTGTGAGAAACAGTGGAAAAGTAACAGTCATGAGTGAATTGTCACGATATGACTGAATTGGAGTAAATTTCCTGCTATCTCCGCCAGGAAGCGAGCTAGAGCCCTGAAACTGTGGCTATACGCACTTTCATGAAAACACGCTTCTTTGAGGTTTTAAGCTCAGAACGTGAATCTGTGCATGTTTCTGGCCTGGGAACTGCTTCAGATCACTGGGCAATGCATATATGGTATCGAAAAGTCCTTTGTGCATGTATTGCCATTGGGAAGTGAATATAAGCTTCTGAAGTGAATATATGCACTTTTTAAAAAAACTTCTTTTTTTTTAGTTCTGTGTGTCAAAAATGTTCATTCTGTGAGTAACAGTGGAAAAAAAACAGGCATGAGTGAATTGTCACGATATGATTGAATTGGAGTAAATTTGATGGTATCTCCGGCAGGAAGCGAGCTAGAGCGCTGAAACTGTGGCTATACACACTTTCATGAAAACACGGTTCTTTGAGGTTTTAAGCTCGGAACGTGAATCTGTGCATGTTTCTGGCCTGGGAACTGCTTCAGATCACTGTTGAATGCATATATGGTATCAATTGGTGCAATGTGCTTGTCTTGTCATAGGGAAGTGAATATAAGATTCTGAAGTGAAAATATCCACTTTTTAAAAAACTTTCTTTTTTTTTAGTTCTGTGTGTCAAAAATGTTCATTCTGTGAGTAACAGTGTGATAGTGACAAACATGAGTGAATTGTCACGATATGACTGAATTGGAGTAAATTTGCTGCTATCTCCGCCAGGAAGCGAGCTAGAGCGCTGAAACTGTGGCTGTACGCACTTTCATGAAAACACGCTTCATTGAGGATTTAAGCTCAGAACGTGAATCTGTGCATGTTTCTGGCCTGGGAACTGCTTCAGATCACTGGGCAATGCATATATGGTATCGAATGGTCCTTTGTGCATGTATTGCATTTGGGAAGTGAATATAAGCTTCTGAAGTGAATATATGCACTTTTTAAAAAAACTTCTTTTTTTTTAGTTCAGCGTGTCGAAAATGTTAATTCTGTGCGTAACTCAGTAGGAAAGTGACAAACATGAGTGAATTGTCATTATATGACTGAATTGGAGTGAATTTGCTGCTATCTCTGTAAGGAAGCGAGCTAGAGCGCTGAAACTGTGGCTATATGCACTTTCATGAAAACACGCTTCTTTGAGGTTTTAAGCTGGGATCATGAATCTGTGCATGCTTCTGGCCTGGGAACTGCTTCAGATCACTGTGGAATCCATATGTGGTATTGATTGGTGCACTGGGCATGTATTGCCATTGGGAAGTGAACACAAGCTTCTGAAGTGAAAATATCTACTTTTTATAAAACTTTCTCTTTTTTTAGTTCTGTGTGTCAAAAATGTTCATTCTGTGAGTAACAGTGGGAAAGTAACAATCATGAGTGAATTGTCAGGATATGACTGAATTGGACTAAATTTGATGCTATCTCTGCCAGGAAGCGAGCTAGAGCGCTGAAACTGTGGCTATACGCACTTTCATGAAAACACGCTTCTTTGAGGTTTTAAGCTCAGAACGTGAATCTGTGCATGTTTCTAGCCTGGGAATTGCTTCAGATCACTGTGCAATGCATATATGGTATCGATTTGTGCAATGTGCATGTCTTGCCATAGGGAAGTGAACACAAGCTTCTGAAGTGAAAATATCCACTTTTTAAAAAACTTTCTTTTTTTTTAGTTCTGTGTGTCAAGAATGTTCATTCTGTGAGAAACAGTGGAAAAGTAAGAGTCATGAGTGAATTGTCACGATATGACTGAATTGGAATAAATTTGCTGCTATCTCCGCCAGGAAGCGAGCTAGAGCCCTGAAACTGTGGCTATACGCACTTTCATGAAAACACGCTTCTTTGAGGTTTTAAGCTCAGAACGTGAATCTGTGCATGTTTCTCTCCTGGGAACTGCTTCAGATCACTGTGGAATGCATATAATGTATCAATTGGTGCAATGTGTTTGTCTTGTCATAGGGAAGTGAATATAAGCTTCTGAAGTGAAAATATGCACTTTTTAAAAAACTTTCTTTTTTTTTAGTTCTGTGTGTCAAAAATGTTCATTCTGTGAGAAACAGTGGAAAAGAAACAGTCATGAGTGAATTGTCACGATATGACTGAATTGGAGTAAATTTGCTGCTATCTCCGCCTGGAAGCGAGCTAGAGCCCTGAAACTGTGGCTATACGCACTTTCATGAAAACACGCTTCTTTGAGGTTTTAAGCTCAGAACGTGAATCTGTGCATGTTTCTGGCCTGGGAACTGCTTCAGATCACTGGGCAATGCATATATGGTATCGAATGGTCCTTTGTGCATGTATTGCAATTGGGAAGTATATATAAGCTTCTGAAGTGAATATATGCACTTTTTAAAAAAACTTCTTTTTTTTTAGTTCAGCGTGTCGAAAATGTTCATTCTGTGCGTAACTCAATAGGAAAGTGACAAACATGAGTGAATTGTCATTATATGACTGAATTGGAGTGAATTTGCTGCTATCGCTGTAAGGAAGCGAGCTAGAGCGCTGAAACTGTGGCTATATGCACTTTCATTGAACACGCTTCTTTGAGGTTTTAAGCTTGGATCGTGAATCTGTGCATGCTTCTGGCCTGGGAACTGCTTCAGATCACTGTGGAATGCATATGTGGTATTGATTGGTGCACTGGGCATGTATTGCCATTGGGAAGTGAACACAAGCTTCTGAAGTGAAAATATCTACTTTTTATAAAACTTTCTCTTTTTTTAGTTCTGTGTGTCAAAAATGTTCATTCTGTGAGTAACAGTGGGAAAGTAACAATCATGAGTGAATTGTCAGGATATGACTGAATTGGACTAAATTTGATGCTATCTCTGCCAGGAAGCGAGCAAGAGCCCTGAAACTGTGGCTATACGCACTTTCATGAAAACACGCTTCTTTGAGGTTTTAAGCTCAGAACGTGAATCTGTGCATGTTTCTGGCCTGGGAGCTGCTTCAGATCACTGTGGAATGCATATAATGTATCAATTGGTGCAATGTGTTTGTCTTGTCATAGGGAAGTGAATATAAGCTTCTGAAGTGAAAAGATCCACTTTTTAAAAAACTTTCTTTTTTTTTAGTTCTGTGTGTCAAAAATGTTCATTCTGTGAATAACAGTGGAAAAGTAACAGTCATGAGTGAATTGTCACGATATGACTGAATTGGAGTAAATTTGCTGCTATCTCCGCCAGGAAGCGAGCTAGAGCCCTGAAACTGTGGCTATACGCACTTTCATGAAAACACGCTTCTTTGAGGTTTTAAGCTCAGAACGTGAATCTGTGCATGTTTCTGGCCTGGGAACTGCTTCAGATCACTGGGCAATGCATATATGGTATCGAATGGTCCTTTGTGCATGTATTGCCATTGGGAAGTGAATATAAGCTTCTGAAGTGAATATATGCACTTTTTTAAAAAACTTCTTTTTTTTTAGTTCTGTGTGTCAAAAATGTTCATTCTGTGAGTAACAGTGGAAAAAAAACAGGCATGAGTGAATTGTCACGATATGATTGAATTGGAGTAAATTTGCTGCTATCTCCGCCAGGAAGCGAGCTAGAGCGCTGAAACTGTGGCTATACGCACTTTCATGAAAACACGCTTCTTTGAGGTCTTAAGCTCAGAACGTGAATCTGTGCATGTTTCTGGCCTGGGAACTGCTTCAGATCACTGTGGAAATCATATGTGGTATCGAATGGTCCTTTGTGCGTGTATTGCCATTGGGAAGTGAATATAAGCTTCTGAAGTGAATATATCCACTTTTTAAAAAACTTTTTTTTTTAGTTCTGTGTGTCAAAAATGTTCATTCTGTGAGTAACAGTGTGATAGTGACAAACATGAGTGAATTGTCACGATATGACTGAATTGGAGTAAATTTGCTGCTATCTCCGCCAGGAAGCGAGCTAGAGCGCTGAAACTGTGGCTATACGCACTTTCATGAAAACACGCTTCTTTGAGGTTTTAAGCTCAGAACGTGAATCTGTGCATGTTTCTGGCCTGGGAACTGCTTCAGATCACTGGGCAATGCATATATGGTATCGAATGGTCCTTTGTGCATGTATTGCAATTGGGAAGTGAATATAAGCTTCTGAAGTGAATATATGCACTTTTTAAAAAAACTTCTTTTTTTTTAGTTCAGCGTGTCGAAAATGTTCATTCTGTGCGTAACTCAGTAGGAAAGTGACAAACATGAGTGAATTGTCATTATATGACTGAATTGGAGTGAATTTGCTGCTATCTCTGTAAGGAAGCGAGCTAGAGCGCTGAAACTGTGGCTATACGCACTTTCATGAAAACACGCTTCTTTGAGGTTTTAAGCTCGGAACGTGAATCTGTGCATGTTTCTGGCCTGGGAACTGCTTCAGATCACTGTTGAATGCATATATGGTATTGATTGGTGCACTGGGCATGTATTGCCATTGGGAAGTGAACACAAGCTTCTGAAGTGAAAATATCTACTTTTTATAAAACTTTCTCTTTTTTTAGTTCTGTGTGTCAAAAATGTTCATTCTGTGAGTAACAGTGGGAAAGTAACAATCATGAGTGAATTGTCAGGATATGACTGAATTGGACTAAATTTGATGCTATCTCTGCCAGGAAGCGAGCTAGAGCGCTGAAACTGTGGCTATACGCACTTTCATGAAAACACGCTTCTTTGAGGTTTTAAGCTCGGAACGTGAATCTGTGCATGTTTCTGGCCTGGGAACTGCTTCAGATCACTGTTGAATGCATATATGGTATCAATTGGTGCAATGTGCTTGTCTTGTCATAGGGAAGGGAATATAAGATTCTGAAGTGAAAATATCCACTTTTTAAAAAACTTTCTTTTTTTTTAGTTCTGTGTGTCAAAAATGTTCATTCTGTGAGTAACAGTGGAAAAGTAACAGTCATGGGTGAATTGTCACGATATGACTGAATTGGAGTAAATTTGCTGCTATCTCCGCCAGGAAGCGATCTAGAGTGCTGAAACTGTGGCGAAACACACTTTCATGAAAACACGGTTCTTTGAGGTTTTAAGCTTGGATCGTGAATCTGTGCATGCTTCTGGCCTGGGAACTGCTTCAGATCACTGTGGAATGCATATGTGGTATTGATTGGTGCACTGGGCATGTATTGCCATTGGGAAGTGAACACAAGCTTCTGAAGTGAAAATATCTACTTTTTATAAAACTTTCTCTTTTTTTAGTTCTGTGTGTCAAAAATGTTCATTCTGTGAGTAACAGTGGGAAAGTAACAATCATGAGTGAATTGTCACGATATGACTGAATTGGACTAAATTTGATGCTATCTCTGCCAGGAAGCGAGCTAGAGCGCTGAAACTGTGGCTATATGCACTTTCATGAAAACACGCTTCTTTGAGGTTTTAAGCTTGGATCGTGAATCTGTGCATGCTTCTGGCCTGGGAACTGCTTCAGATCACTGTGGAATGCATATGTGGTATTGATTGGTGCACTGGGCATGTATTGCCATTGGGAAGTGAACACAAGCTTCTGAAGTGAAAATATCTACTTTTTAAAAAACTTTCTCTTTTTTTAGTTCTGTGTGTCAAAAATGTTCATTCTGTGAGTAACAGTGGAAAAGTAACAATCATGAGTGAATTGTCACGATATGACTGAATTGGACTAAATTTGATGCTATCTCTGCCAGGAAGCGAGCTAGAGCGCTGAAACTGTGGCTATACGCACTTTCATGAAAACACGCTTCTTTGAGGTTTTAAGCTCAGAACGTGAATCTGTGCATGTTTCTGGCCTGGGAACTGCTTCAGATCACTGTGGAAATCATATATGGTATCGAATGGTCCTTTGTGCATGTATTGCCATTGGGAAGTGAATATAAGCTTCTGAAGTGAATATATCCACTTTTTAAAAAACTTTTTTTTTTAGTTCTGTGTGTCAAAAATGTTCATTCTGTGAGTAACAGTGTGATAGTGACAAACATGAGTGAATTGTCACGATATGACTGAATTGGAGTAAATTTGCTGCTATCTCCGCCAGGAAGCGAGCTAGAGCCCTGAAACTGTGGCTATACGCACTTTCATGAAAACACGCTTCTTTGAGGTTTTAAGCTCAGAACGTGAATCTGTGCATGTTTCTGGCCTGGGAACTGCTTCAGATCACTGGGCAATGCATATATGGTATCGAATGGTCCTTTGTGCATGTATTGCCATTGGGAAGTGAATATAAGCTTCTGAAGTGAATATATGCACTTTTTAAAAAAACTTCTTTTTTTTTAGTTCAGCGTGTCGAAAATGTTCATTCTGTGCGTAACTCAGTAGGAAAGTGACAAACATGAGTGAATTGTCATTATATGACTGAATTGGAGTGAATTTGCTGCTATCTCTGTAAGGAAGCGAGCTAGAGCGCTGAAACTGTGGCTATATGCACTTTCATGAAAACACGCTTCTTTGAGGTTTTAAGCTCAGAACGTGAATCTGTGCATGCTTCTGGCCTGGGAACTGCTTCAGATCACTGTGGAATGCATATGTGGTATTGATTGGTGCACTGGGCATGTATTGCCATTGGGAAGTGAACACAAGCTTCTGAAGTGAAAATATCTACTTTTTATAAAACTTTCTCTTTTTTTAGTTCTGTGTGTCAAAAATGTTCATTCTGTGAGTAACAGTGGGAAAGTAACAATCATGAGTGAATTGTCAGGATATGACTGAATTGGACTAAATTTGATGCTATCTCTGCCAGGAAGCGAGCTAGAGCGCTGAAACTGTGGCTATAAGCACTTTCATTAAAACACACTTCTTTGAGGTTTTAAGCTCAGAACGTGAATCTGTGCATGTTTCTGGCCTGGGAGCTGCTTCAGATCACTGTGGAATGCATATAATGTATCAATTGGTGCAATGTGTTTGTCTTGTCATAGGGAAGTGAATATAAGCTTCTGAAGTGAAAAGATCCACTTTTTAAAAAACTTTCTTTTTTTTTAGTTCTGTGTGTCAAAAATGTTCATTCTGTGAGTAACAGTGGGAAAGTAACAATCATGAGTGAATTGTCAGGATATGACTGAATTGGACTAAATTTGATGCTATCTCTGCCAGGAAGCGAGCTAGAGCGCTGAAACTGTGGCTATACGCACTTTCATGAAAACACGCTTCTTTGAGGTTTTAAGCTCAGAACGTGAATCTGTGCATGTTTCTGGCCTGGGAGCTGCTTCAGATCACTGTGGAATGCATATAATGTATCAATTGGTGCAATGTGTTTGTCTTGTCATAGGGAAGTGAATATAAGCTTCTGAAGTGAAAAGATCCACTTTTTAAAAAACTTTCTTTTTTTTTAGTTCTGTGTGTCAAAAATGTTCATTCTGTGAGTAACAGTGGAAAAGTAACAGTCATGAGTGAATTGTCACGATATGACTGAATTGGAGTAAATTTGCTGCTATCTCCGCCAGGAAGCGAGCTAGAGCCCTGAAACTGTGGCTATACGCACTTTCATGAAAACACGCTTCTTTGAGGTTTTAAGCTCAGAACGTGAATCTGTGCATGTTTCTGGCCTGGGAACTGCTTCAGATCACTGGGCAATGCATATATGGTATCGAATGGTCCTTTGTGCATGTATTGCCATTGGGAAGTGAATATAAGCTTCTGAAGTGAATATATGCACTTTTTAAAAAAACTTCTTTTTTTTTAGTTCTGTGTGTCAAAAATGTTCATTCTGTGAGTAACAGTTGAAAAAAAACAGGCATGAGTGAATTGTCACGATATGATTGAATTGGAGTAAATTTGATGGTATCTCCGGCAGGAAGCGAGCTAGAGCGCTGAAACTGTGGCTATACACACTTTCATGAAAACACGGTTCTTTGAGGTTTTAAGCTCGGAACGTGAATCTGTGCATGTTTCTGGCCTGGGAACTGCTTCAGATCACTGTTGAATGCATATATGGTATCAATTGGTGCAATGTGCTTGTCTTGTCATAGGGAAGTGAATATAAGATTCTGAAGTGAAAATATCCACTTTTTAAAAAACTTTCTTTTTTTTTAGTTCTGTGTGTCAAAAACGTTCATTCTGTGAGTAACAGTGGAAAAGTAACAGTCATGGGTGAATTGTCACGATATGACTGAATTGGAGTAAATTTGCTGCTATCTCCGCCAGGAAGCGAGCTAGAGTGCTGAAACTGTGGCTATACGCACTTTCATGAAAACACGCTTCTTTGAGGTCTTAAGCTCAGAACGTGAATCTGTGCATGTTTCTGGCCTGGGAACTGCTTCAGATCACTGTGGAAATCATATATGGTATCGAATGGTCCTTTGTGCGTGTATTGCCATTGGGAAGTGAATATAAGCTTCTGAAGTGAATATATCCACTTTTTAAGAAACTTTTTTTTTTAGTTCTGTGTGTCAAAAATGTTCATTCTGTGAGTAACAGTGTGATAGTGACAAACATGAGTGAATTGTCACGATATGACTGAATTGGAGTAAATTTGCTGCTATCTCCGCCAGGAAGCGAGCTAGAGCGCTGAAACTGTGGCTATACGCACTTTCATGAAAACACGCTTCTTTGAGGTTTTAAGCTCAGAACGTGAATCTGTGCATGTTTCTGGCCTGGGAACTGCTTCAGATCACTGGGCAATGCATATACGGTATCGAATGGTCCTTTGTGCATGTATTGCAATTGGGAAGTGAATATAAGCTTCTGAAGTGAATATATGCACTTTTTAAAAAAACTTCTTTTTTTTTAGTTCAGCGTGTCGAAAATGTTCATTCTGTGCGTAACTCAGTAGGAAAGTGACAAACATGAGTGAATTGTCATTATATGACTGAATTGGAGTGAATTTGCTGCTATCTCTGTAAGGAAGCGAGCTAGAGCGCTGAAACTGTGGCTATATGCACTTTCATGAAAACACGCTTCTTTGAGGTTTTAAGCTTGGATCGTGAATCTGTGCATGCTTCTGGCCTGGGAACTGCTTCAGATCACTGTGGAATGCATATGTGGTATTGATTGGTGCACTGGGCATGTATTGCCATTGGGAAGTGAACACAAGCTTCTGAAGTGAAAATATCCACTTTTTAAAAAACTTTCTTTTTTTTTTGTTCTGTGTGTCAAAAACGTTCATTCTGTGAGTAACAGTGGAAAAGTAACAGTCATGGGTGAATTGTCACGATATGACTGAATTGGAGTAAATTTGCTGCTATCTCCGCCAGGAAGCGAGCTAGAGTGCTGAAACTGTGGCTATACGCACTTTCATGAAAACACGCTTCTTTGAGGTCTTAAGCTCAGAACGTGAATCTGTGCATGTTTCTGGCCTGGGAACTGCTTCAGATCACTGTGGAAATCATATATGGTATCGAATGGTCCTTTGTGCGTGTATTGCCATTGGGAAGTGAATATAAGCTTCTGAAGTGAATATATCCACTTTTTAAGAAACTTTTTTTTTTAGTTCTGTGTGTCAAAAATGTTCATTCTGTGAGTAACAGTGTGATAGTGACAAACATGAGTGAATTGTCACGATATGACTGAATTGGAGTAAATTTGCTGCTATCTCCGCCAGGAAGCGAGCTAGAGCGCTGAAACTGTGGCTATACGCACTTTCATGAAAACACGCTTCTTTGAGGTTTTAAGCTCAGAACGTGAATCTGTGCATGTTTCTGGCCTGGGAACTGCTTCAGATCACTGGGCAATGCATATACGGTATCGAATGGTCCTTTGTGCATGTATTGCAATTGGGAAGTGAATATAAGCTTCTGAAGTGAATATATGCACTTTTTAAAAAAACTTCTTTTTTTTTAGTTCAGCGTGTCGAAAATGTTCATTCTGTGCGTAACTCAGTAGGAAAGTGACAAACATGAGTGAATTGTCATTATATGACTGAATTGGAGTGAATTTGCTGCTATCTCTGTAAGGAAGCGAGCTAGAGCGCTGAAACTGTGGCTATATGCACTTTCATGAAAACACGCTTCTTTGAGGTTTTAAGCTTGGATCGTGAATCTGTGCATGCTTCTGGCCTGGGAACTGCTTCAGATCACTGTGGAATGCATATGTGGTATTGATTGGTGCACTGGGCATGTATTGCCATTGGGAAGTGAACACAAGCTTCTGAAGTGAAAATATCTACTTTTTATAAAACTTTTCTTTTTTTAGTTCTGTGTGTCAAAAATGTTCATTCTGTGAGTAACAGTGTGATAGTGTCAAACATGAGTGAATTGTCACGATATGACTGAATTGGAGTAAATTTGCTGCTATCTCCGCCAGGAAGCGAGCTAGAGCGCTGAAACTGTGGCTATACGCACTTTCATGAAAACACGCTTCTTTGAGGTTTTAAGCTCAGAACGTGAATCTGTGCATGTTTCTGGCCTGGGAACTGCTTCAGATCATTGGGCAATGCATATATGGTATCGAATGGTCCTTTGTGCATGTATTGCAATTGGGAAGTGAATATAAGCTTCTGAAGTGAATATATGCACTTTTTAAAAAAACTTCTTTTTTTTTAGTTCAGCGTGTGGAAAATGTTCATTCTGTGCGTAACTCAGTAGGAAAGTGACAAACATGAGTGAATTGTCATTATATGACTGAATTGGAGTGAATTTGCTGCTATCTCTGTAAGGAAGCGAGCTAGAGCTCTGAAACTGTGGCTATATGCACTTTCATGAAAACACGCTTCTTTGAGGTTTTAAGCTTGGATCGTGAATCTGTGCATGCTTCTGGCCTGGGAACTGCTTCAGATCACTGTGGAATGCATATGTGGTATTGATTGGTGCACTGGGCATGTATTGCCATTGGGAAGTGAACACAAGCTTCTGAAGTGAAAATATCTACTTTTTATAAAACTTTCTCTTTTTTTAGTTCTGTGTGTCAAAAATGTTCATTCTGTGAGTAACAGTGGGAAAAGTAACAATCATGAGTGAATTGTCAGGATATGACTGAATTGGACTAAATTTGATGCTATCTCTGCCAGGAAGCGAGCTAGTGCGCTGAAACTGTGGCTATAAGCACTTTCATTAAAACACACTTCTTTGAGGTTTTAAGCTCAGAACGTGAATCTGTGCATGTTTCTGGCTTGGGAACTGCTTCAGATCACTTTGCAATGCATATGTGCTATTGATTGGTCCTTTGAGCATGTATTGCCTTTGGGAAGTGAACACAAGCTTTTGAAGTGAAAATATCTACTTTTTATAAAACTTTCTTTTTTTTTTTAATTCTGTGTGTCAAAAATGTTCATTCTGTGAGTAACAGCGGGAAAGTGACAAACATGAGTGAATTGTCACGATATGACTGAATTGGAGTAAATTTGATGCTATCTCTGCCAGGAAGCGAGCTAGAGCGCTGAAACTGTGGCTATACGCACTTTCATGAAAACACGCTTCTTTGAGGTTTTAAGCTCAGAACGTGAATCTGTGCATGTTTCTGGCCTGGGAGCTGCTTCAGATCACTGTGGAATGCATATAATGTATCAATTGGTGCAATGTGTTTGTCTTGTCATAGGGAAGTGAATATAAGCTTCTGAAGTGAAAAGATCCACTTTTTAAAAAACTTTCTTTTTTTTTAGTTCTGTGTGTCAAAAATGTTCATTCTGTGAGTAACAGTGGAAAAGTAACAGTCATGAGTGAATTGTCACGATATGACTGAATTTGAGTAAATTTGCTGCTATCTCCGCCAGGAAGCGAGCTAGAGCCCTGAAACTGTGGCTATACGCACTTTCATGAAAACACGCTTCTTTGAGGTCTTAAGCTCAGAACGTGAATCTGTGCATGTTTCTGGCCTGGGAACTGCTTCAGATCACTGTGGAAATCATATATGGTATCGAATGGTCCTTTGTGCGTGTATTGCCATTGGGAAGTGAATATAAGCTTCTGAAGTGAATATATCCACTTTTTAAAAAACTTTTTTTTTTAGTTCTGTGTGTCAAAAATGTTCATTCTGTGAGTTACAGTGTGATAGTGACAAACATGAGTGAATTGTCACGATATGACTGAATTGGAGTAAATTTGCTGCTATCTCCGCCAGGAAGCGAGCTAGAGCGCTGAAACTGTGGCTATACGCACTTTCATGAAAACACGCTTCTTTGAGGTTCTAAGCTCAGAACGTGAATCTGTGCATGTTTCTGGCCTGGGAACTGCTTCAGATCATTGGGCAATGCATATATGGTATCGAATGGTCCTTTGTGCATGTATTGCAATTGGGAAGTGAATATAAGCTTCTGAAGTGAATATATGCACTTTTTAAAAAAACTTCTTTTTTTTTAGTTCAGCGTGTCGAAAATGTTCATTCTGTGCGTAACTCAGTAGGAAAGTGACAAACATGAGTGAATTGTCATTATATGACTGAATTGGAGTGAATTTGCTGCTATCTCTGTAAGGAAGCTGTTGGGATTCTGATTCTGCTCTCATGATTAAGTTCTGTGCCTGGCTCAGCCATGTTTAGGATTTCTGTGTTTAGTGTCCACTGCCTGCCCTCTGACCATTCTTAGGATTATGTATTGTGTTTTGGTAATTTGGATTTCATTGTGTTATTATTTTTCATGTCTTAGTAATTTAGTTTTCATGCCATGTTTTCATTTCTATGCTTTGCACTTTGTCTCCCCTGTCTTGTCATGTGTGTATTTTTGCTCACGGTCCCTTGTCTTGTGTGCACTCATTCGGGTGATTTATTGGTTTCTGGGTTTCAATCTTCTTTCATTATCTTGTGTTCTTCCTTCCTCTCTCTTTTACTGTCTTACTAACACATACTAACAGTTTATTGTTTTTGCTAATTACTAACCACACTAATCTTGTATATTTTTACTAACTTTCTAACATGCACTCAGGATTGTAAAGCTGCACATACTAATTGACTAACTACCTCTCAGCAGTCGCTCAATTCTAATCTCCGCCTCCTTGCCTATCCCTAATTATCTCTGCTGCAAGTTTCTGTGGATTTCCACTTATACTCTGTGCTTTCCTTTTCTTTTATCTTGGCACTTTAGTACTCCTTAACCGGAGCTGTTGTTTTGTACTTAGGTTTGTCTTGTGATCCCTGTCTGTGTTTTGGCTACAGCCTAATTCATGTAATTAGTTTATCCCTCATGTGTCTCTCCCTGATCATTGTTCCCACTGATTGCACCTGTTCTCCCTGGTCATGTGTTTACCCCGGGTGTGTATATAAGATGTCTGTTTGGTACACTTTCTTGTCAGATCGTTCTCCCTAGTTTTCTCGTGCCACGTTTCTCGCCTTGATTGCTCAGTGTTTATCTTTCTGACTGGATTGCTCGACTATTGATTTTGGTTTGCCCTTTTTGGATATTGTTGCATCTGTGAGTTTTGACCTTTTTCTGCCCGACCTTGATTTTGTGATTACTGCCCTGGTTTTGGATTCGGACTGTCTTTGGCTTATGAGTTTGTTTCTCCTCCAAACCTACGCCTGTGTACCGAACCCTTTTTGTCTGACCACGAACTTTGTTATTGGTGCCCTGGTTACGATTCTGGATTACGCCCATTGGATACTGTTTTTGGATTGTGGACTTTGTACCGTTGCCAGCTCTGTTGGGGGGTTTCCCCCTTCAGAAATAAAGCCTCCTTTTTGCATTCTACTGGTTGTTGCACTTGGTTCATTTCGTAAATCACAACATTACGATCTGACCATGACGGAGCCAGCGTCAGACCAGTCTCTGCAGGAGGCAGTGCACCAACAGGGCGCTCAGTTAGAATTCCAAGAGCGTCAGCTTCGGGCTCTTATGCAACATATGCAAACCATGAGTCTTCAGATGGCGGATCTCACTCGCTCTGTGCAAGACGCTCAGCGGCTACAGTCTCCCCAGCCTGCCGTCCATGCCACTCCTGCTCCTGCGTCTGCTCCGCCACTGCCAGTCTGCGAGCCACGCCTGCCACCACCCGAGAGGTACGACGGGAACCCGGGAGCATGTCGGGCTTTTCTCACCCAGTGCAAGCTCATTTTCAGCCTACAGCCCTCGTCATTCCCCACCGAAAGAGCTCGGGTTGCTTTCATCATCACGCAACTGACGGGAAGGGCCAAGCAGTGGGCTACGGCTGCATGGGAAGCAGATCTACCCTGCGTGCAAACGTCTAATTTGCTGGGTGAGGAGATGAGGCGCATCTTTGACCGCACGAAGCTGGGTCACGAGGCGGGACGAGAAATTCTGCGCATTCGACAGGGGAGCCGTTCCGTGGCCGACTATGCCATTGATTTCCAGACACTGGCTACCAACAGCAGGTGGGGACATAGAGCTTTGTTCGATGCCTTTTTTAACGGGCTTTCTGAAGCGTTAAAGGATGAGCTGGTTTCCCGGGAGTTACCGGAGGATTTGGATGACTTGGTCGACTTGGCTATTCGCGTGGATTCCCGATTGGAAGAACGCAGACGCTTCGCCTCCCGCAGACGACCTAACCCACTCCTCCAGAGCACTCCGCCTCTACCACCCCCTACTGGCGACAGTCCTCCTGAGCCAGAACCCATGCAACTGGGCCGTACTCGCATCCCTGTGGAGGAGAAGAACCGCCGTCGCAGAGAAGGGGCCTGCTTCTACTGTGGCAAGGGGGGACACCACATTGCTCAGTGTCCCAACAAGAGAAGTTCCCCTGGTGCCCAGAGAAGAGTAGTGATTGGAGTGACGCCAGTGCAGGAGACTAAGAACCGTACGTGCCTCCCAGTTATCCTGGAGTGGGGAGGAGGGAGTAAGTCCACCCTAGCCCTCATTGATACCGGCGCTGAGGAGAACCTCATCGATGTGGAGCTGGCTCAAGAATGGGGAATCCCTACCGAGAGGATCTTTCCTGACCGGGTGGCCAATTCACTCAGTGGCCAGAAAATAGCCCAGATAACTCACGCTACCAGCCCCATCAAACTCAAAACCTCAGGAAACCACCACGAAACCATTCAGCTCCTCCTCTTACATTCTCCCCATGCTCCCATTGTTTTGGGCCATCCATGGATGGCCAAACACCTCCCAAATATTGATTGGCGGTAGAATGAGGTTAAGGGTTGGAGCCCCAACTGCTCCCTGGCATGCCTCCACAACGCCCGCGAACCTCAACACAGCCCATCCCAAGAAGAAATACCAGACCTTGAAAATGTTCCCCTAGAGTTCCGTGACCTTAAGGAGGTGTTCTCCAAATCCCGGGCCACCAGTTTGCCTCCTCACCGACCATATGACTGTTGTATTGACCTGAAGCCAGGTACTATGCCCCCTAGAGGTCGACTATATTCCCTCTCCAGACCAGAAACCCAGGCCATGGAAAAATACCTTTCTGAGTCACTTGCTGCTGGCATTATTCGACCATCGTCCTCTCCCGCTGGTGCTGGGTTTTTCTTTGTGGCCAAGAAGGACGGGACGTTGAGGCCCTGTATAGATTACCGTGGACTGAATGAAATAACTATCAAGAACCGCTACCCACTTCCACTCATGAATACTGCTTTCGATCTCCTACAGGGAGCTAAGATTTTTACCAAACTCGATCTTCGCAATGCATATCACTTGGTGCGTATCAGAGAAGGGGATGAGTGGAAGACCGCCTTCAACACTCCCACTGGGCACTGGGAGTACCTGGTTCTTCCTTTTGGCCTTACTAACGCTCCAGCGGTGTTCCAGAGTCTAGTGAACGATGTTCTGAGAGATATGATAAATAAGTTTGTGTTTGTATATCTCGATGATATTTTGATTTTTTCAGAGTCCCAGGAGGCCCATGTCACACATGTACGCCAAGTGCTCCGCCGTCTCCTGGAGAATCGCCTTTTTGTGAAAGCCGAGAAATGTGAGTTTTTTGTTGAGACCACTACCTTTTTGGGCTACATCATCTCTCCGGGCACCATCCGTATGGACCCATTAAAGGTGGAAGCTGTCACCAATTGGCCCAGACCAGAAGACCGTAAGTCGCTCCAACGATTTTTGGGCTTTGCTAATTTCTATCGTCGGTTCATCAGGAACTATAGCACTGTTGCCTCTCCTCTCTCTGCTCTTACCTCCTCTAAGTCCAGATTTTTTTGGTCCGAAAAGGCTGAAGACGCTTTTCGTGATTTAAAGGCTCGATTTACCTCTGCACCAATTCTCACTATTCCCAATCCAGAGCTCCAGTTTATTGTCGAAGTGGACGCCTCCAATATTGGAGCCGGAGCCATCCTGTCCCAGAGGTCCACGAAGGATGGCAAGATCCACCCATGTGCCTTTTTCTCTCGCCGCCTCAGTTCCGCTGAAAGAAATTACGACATCGGCAATCGAGAACTGTTGGCAGTGAAGCTGGCCTTGGAGGAATGGAGGCAATGGTTGGAGGGCTCCAAGGTACCCTTCATTGTCTGGACTGACCATAAGAACTTGGAGTACCTGCAGACTGCTAAAAGACTCAACCCTCGACAAGCCAGGTGGGCATTATTCTTTTCACGATTTAACTTTCACATTGCCTACAGACCAGGAAGTAAAAATGTCAAGCCTGATGCCCTCTCACGCTGTTTTGAGATTAAGGAGGAGGAACCATGCCAGGACACCATCCTTCCTAAGGAAGCATTTATTAATGCCCTTTATCTAGACATTGAGAGGGAGGTCAAGAACGCCCAAGCCAATGCTGCTACCCCCAGTGCATGTCCCACTAACTGCCTCTATGTTCCAGCTGTCCTGCGCCCCAAGGTCCTGGAATGGGGGCATTCATCCAGGTTAGCCTGCCATCCAGGGGTTCGTAGAACCAGAAGCTTCATTCTTCAAAGATTCTGGTGGCCAGAAATGACCCAAGATGTTCAGGGCTTTGTTGCTGCTTGCTCGGTCTGCGCCCAGGCTAAAGTTTCACACCAGCCCCCTCAAGGTTTGCTTCAGCCCCTTCCTACACCACATCGTCCTTGGTCCCACATAGCACTAGATTTTATCACAGGCCTTCCCCCTTCCAATCACCACACCACCATTCTCACCATAGTTGACAGATTCTCCAAAGCAGTTCACTTAGTCCCCCTCACTAAACTTCCTTCTGCTCAAGACACTGCCAACCTTGTCATTCAACATGTTATTAGACTCCACGGAATACCTACCGACATCACTTCAGATCGCGGCCCCCAGTTCACTGCACTCTTTTGGAAATCATTTTTTAAAGCACTAGGCACCTCAGTTAGTTTATCATCAGGATTTCATCCCCAAACTAATGGCCAGACCGAGCGAGCTAACCAGTGTGTGGAAAGTGTGCTAAGATGTCTCTGTATTAGGAACCCCTCCTCCTGGAGCTATCAGTTGCCGTGGGTGGAATACGCTTTGAATAGCCACACCTCTGCTGCCTCTGGCGTCTCCCCATTCAAAGCCTGCCTGGGTTACCAGCCCCCTTTGTTCCCGTCTCAGGAGGAGGAAGTAGCTGTCCCCTCAGCCCGCGAGTTCGTCCGTAGGTGCAGACGCACCTGGACTACCACCCGCCAGGCCCTGCTCAGGTCAGTCGCCCGGATGAAGGAGCAGGCCGACAAGAGACGCACTGCGGCTCCTACGTACCGACCTGGGCAGCGGGTCTGGCTGTCTTCAAGGGACATCCCCCTCAGAGGTAACGGGGGTAAGCTTTTCCCCAAATTCCTGGGCCCTTTCACCATTGAAAGGGTCCTAAGTCCCACTGCCGTTCGCCTCCGTCTCCCCCTGTCCATGCGACGCATACACCCCACTTTCCATGTGTCCCAGTTAAAACCTGCAGTAACCCACCCCCTGTCCTCTGGACCTGATCCCCCACCACCCGCCCGGATCATCAACGGAGGCGAAGCCTACACGGTCCGTGCCCTCCTGGACTCTCGTCGACGAGGCAGAGGACTGCAGTACCTCGTCGACTGGGAGGGTTACGGACCTGAACATCGCAGTTGGGTGCCAGCAAGGCACATATTGGATAAAAACCTCATCAAAGACTTTCATGCTAGTCACCAGAGACTTTCAGGTTGAACGCCAGGAGGCGTTCGTTGGGAGGGGGGTTCTGTTGGGATTCTGATTCTGCTGTCATGTTTAAGTTCTGTGCCTGGCCAAGTGCTATGATTGATTCTTGTGTTTAGAGACCACTGACTTTGTCTGACCATTCTTAGATTATGTATTGTGTATTTGGTATTAAGGATTTCCTGTTTTATTATTTTCATGTTTTGGTTATCAGTCTCCATGCCATGTTTTGTTTTCATAGCCATGTTTCATGCCATGTTTATTTTCCATGCTTTGCACTTTGTCTCCCCTGTCTTGTCATGTGTGTATCTTTGCTCACGGTCCCTTGTCTTGTGTGCCACTCATTCGGGTGATTTATTGGTTTCTGGGTTTCAATCTTCTTTCATTATCTCGTGTTCTTCCTTCCTCTCTCTTTTACTGTCTTACTAACATATACTAACAGTTTATTGTTTTTGCTAAATACTAATCCACACTAACCTTGTATATTTGGACTAACTTACTAACAAGCACTTGGGATTGTATAGCTGCACTTACTATTTGACTAATGATCTCTCAGCTGTCGCCCAATTCTAGTCTCCGCCTCCTTGCCTATCCCTAATTATCTCTGCTGCAGTTTTCCACTTATATCTCATGCTTTCCTTTTCTTTAGACTATGCACTTTTAGTACTCCTTAACCGGAGCTGTTTGTTCATAGGATTGTCTTGTGATCCCTGTCTGCGTTTTGGCATTTGCCAAATTCATGTGATTAGTTTATCCCTCATGTGTCTCTCCCTAATCATTGTCACCATTGATTGCACCTGTTCTCCCTGGTCATGTGTTTTCCTGGATGTGTATATAAGATGTCTGTTTGCTTCACACTCTTGTCAGATCGTTCTCCCTAGTTTTCTTGTGCTACGTTTCTCGCCTCGATATCTCAGTGTTTATCTTTCTGACTGGATTGCCCGACTATTGTTTTTGGTTTGCCCTTTTTGGATTTTGTTGCATCTGTGAATTTTGACCTTTTCTGCCCGACCTTGATTTTGTGATTACTGCCCTGGTTTTGGATACGGACTGTCTTTGGCTTATGCGTTTGTTTCTCCTCCAAACCTACGCCTGTGTACCGAACCCTTTTTGTCTGACCACGAACTTTGTTATTGGTGCCCTGGTTACGATTCTGGATTACGCCCATTGGATACTGTTTTTGGATTGTGGACTTTGTACCGTTGCCAGCTCTGTTGGGGGGTTTCCCCCTTCAGAAATAAAGCCTCCTTTTTGCATTCTACTGGTTGTCGCACTTGGTTCATTTCGTAAGTCACAACATTACGATCTGACCATGACGGAGCCAGCGTCAGACCAGTCTCTGCAGGAGGCAGTGCACCAACAGGGCGCTCAGTTAGAATTCCAAGAGCGTCAGGTTCGGGCTCTTATGCAACATATGCAAACCATGAGTCTTCAGATGGCGGATCTCACTCGCTCTGTGCAAGAAGCTCAGCGGCTACAGTCTCCCCAGCCTGCCGTCCATGCCACTCCTGCGTCTGCTCCGCCACTGCCAGTCTGCGAGCCACGCCTGCCACCGCCTGAGAGGTACGACGGGAACCCGGGAGCATGTCGGGCTTTTCTCACCCAGTGCAAGCTCATTTTCAGTTTACAGCCCTCGTCATTCCCCACCGAAGGAGCTCGGGTTGCTTTCATCATCACGCAACTGACGGGAAGGGCCAAGCAGTGGGCTACGGCTGCATGGGAAGCAGATCTACCCTGTGTGCAAACGTCTAATTTGCTGGGTGAGGAGATGAGGCGCATCTTTGACCGCACGAAGCTGGGTCACGAGGCGGGACGAGAAATTCTGCGCATTCGACAGGGGAGCCGTTCCGTGGCCGACTACGCCATCGATTTCCACTGCTTCAGATCACTGTGGAAAGCATATATGGTATCGAATGGTCCTTTGTGCATGTATTGCCATTGGGAAGTGAATATAAGCTTCTGAAGTGAATATATCCACTTTTTAAAAAACTTTCTTTTTTTTTTAGTTCTGTGTCAAAAATGTTCATTCTGTGAGTAACAGTGGAAAAGTAACAGTCATGAGTGAATTGTCACGATATGACTGAATTGGAGTAAATTTGCTGCAATCTCCGCCAGGAAGCGAGCTAGAGCGCTGAAACTGTGGCTATACGCACTTTCATGAAAACACGCTTCTTTGAGGTTTTAAGCTCGGAACGTGAATCTGTGCATGTTTCTGGCCTGGGAACTGCTTCAGATCACTGTGGAATGCATATATAGTATGAATCGGTGCAATGTGCTTGTCTTGTCATAGGGAAGTGAATATAAGCTTCTGAAGTGAATATATCCACTTTTTAAAAAACTTTCTTTTTTTTTTAGTTCTGTGTGTCAATAATGTTCATTCTGTGAGTAACAGTGGAAAAGTAACAGTCATGAGTGAATTGTCACGATATGACTGAATTGGAGTGAATTTGCTGCTATCTCTGTAAGGAAGCGAGCTAGAGCGCTGAAACTGTGGCTATACGCACTTTCATGGAAACACGCTTCTTTGAGGTTTTAAGCTCAGAACGTGAATCTGTGCATGTTTCTGGCCTGGGAACTGCTTCAGATCACTGGGCAATGCATATATGGTATCGAATGGTCCTTTGTGCATGTATTGCCATTGGGAAGTGAATATAAGCTTCTGAAGTGAATATATGCACTTTTTAAAAAAACTTCTTTTTTTTTAGTTCAGCGTGTCGAAAATGTTCATTCTGTGCGTAACTCAGTAGGAAAGTGACAAACATGAGTGAATTGTCATTATATGACTGAATTGGAGTGAATTTGCTGCTATCTCTGTAAGGAAGCGAGCTAGAGCGCTGAAACTGTGGCTATACGCACTTTCATGAAAAACGCTTCTTTGAGGTTTTAAGCTCAGAACGTGAATCTGTGCATGTTTCTGGCCTGGGAACTGCTTCAGATCACTGTGGAATGCATATAATGTATCAATTGGTGCAATGTGTTTGTCTTGTCATAGGGAAGTGAATATAAGCTTCTGAAGTGAAAATATCCACTTTTTAAAAAACTTTCATTTTTTTTAGTTCTGTGTGTCAATAATGTTCATTCTGTGAGTAACAGTGGAAAAGTAACAGTCATGAGTGAATTGTCACGATATGACTGAATTGGAGTAAATTTGATGCTATCTCCGCCAGGAAGCGAGCAAGAGCGCTGTAACTGTGGCTATACGCACTATCATGAAAACACGCTTCTTTGAGGTTTTAAGCTCAGAACGTGAATCTGTGCATGTTTCTGGCCTGGGAATTGCTTCAGATCACTGTGCTATGCATATATGGTATCGATTGGTGCAATGTGCATGTCTTGCCATAGGGAAGTGAATATAAGCTTCTGAATTTAAAATATTCACTTTTTAAAAAACTTTCTTTTTTTTTAGTTCTGTGTGTCAAAAATGTTCATTCTGTGAGTAACAGTGGGAAAGTGAGAAACATGAGTGAATTCTCACTGTATGACTGAATTGGAGTGAATATGCTGCTATCTCTGTAAGGAAGCGAGTTAGAGCGTTGAAACTGTGGCTGTACATTTAAGCTCGGAACGTGAATCTGTGCATGCTTCTGGCCTGGGAACTGCTTCAGATCACTGTGGAATGCATATATGGTATCAATTGGTGCAATGTGTTTGTCTTGTCATCGGGAAGTTAATATAAGCTTCTGAAGTGAAAATATCCACATTTTAAAAAACTTTCTTTTTTTTTTAGTTCTGTGTGTCAAAAATGTTCATTCTGTGAGTAACAGTGGGAAAGTGACAAACATGAGTGAATTGTCACGATATGACTGAATTGGAGTAAATTTGCTGCTATCTCCGCCAGGAAGCGAGCTAGAGCGCTGTAACTGTGGCTATACGCACTTTCATGAAAACACGCTTCTTTGAGGTTTTAAGCTCAGAACGTGAATCTGTGCATGTTTCTGGCCTGGGAACTGCTTCAGATCACTTTGGAAAGCATATATGGTATCGTATGGTCCTTTGTGCATGTATTGCCATTGGGAAGTGAATATAAGCTTCTGAAGTGAATATATCCACTTTTTAAAAAACTTTCTTTTTTTTTTTAGTTCTGTGTGTCAATAATGTTCATTCTGTGAGTAACAGTGGAAAAGTAACAGTCATGAGTGAATTGTCACGATATGACTGAATTGGAGTAAATTTGCTGCTATCTCCGCCAGGAAGCGAGCTAGAGCGCTGTAACTGTGGCTATACGCACTTTCATGAAAACACGCTTCTTTGAGGTTTTATGCTCAGAACGTGAATCTGTGCATGTTTCTGGCCTGGGAACTTCTTCAGATCACTGTGGAAAGCATATATGGTATCGAATGGTCCTTTGTGCATGTATTGCCATTGGGAAGTGAATATAAGCTTCTGAAGTGAATTTATCCACTTTTTTAAAAACTTTCTTTTTTTTTTTAGTTCTGTGTGTCAATAATGTTCATTCTGTGAGTAACAGTGGAAAAGTAACAGTCATGAGTGAATTGTCACGATATGACTGAATTGGAGTAAATTTGCTGCTATCTCCGCCAGGAAGCGAGCTAGAGCGCTGAAACTGTGGCTATACGCACTTTCATGAAAACACGCTTCTTTGAGGTTTTAAGCTCGGAACGAGAATCTGTGCATGTTTCTGGCCTGGGAACTGCTTCAGATCACTGTGGAATGCATATGTAGTATCAATTGGTGCAATGTGCTTGTCTTGTCATAGGGAAGTGAATATAAGCTTCTGAAGTGAAAATATCCACTTTTTAAAAAACTTTCTTTTTTTTTAGTTCTGTGTGTCAAAAATGTTCATTCTGTGAGTAACAGTGTGAAAGTGACAGTCATGAGTGAATTGTCACGACATGACAGAATTGGAGTAAATTTGCTGCTATCTCCGCCAGGAAGCGAGCTAGAGCGCTGTAACTGTGGCTATACGCACTTTCATGAAAACACGCTTCTTTGAGGTTTTAAGCTCAGAACGTGAATCTGTGCATGTTTCTGGCCTGGGAACTGCTTCAGATCACTGTGGAAAGCATATATGGTATCGAATGGTCCTTTGTGCATGTATTGCCATTGGGAAGTGAATATAAGCTTCTGAAGTGAATATATCCACTTTTTAAAAACTTTCTTTTTTTTTTAGTTCTGTGTGTCAATAATGTTCATTCTGTGAGTACCAGTGGAAAAGTAACAGTCATGAGTGAATTGTCACGATATGACTGAATTGGAGTAAATTTGCTGCTATCTCCTCCAGGAAGCGAGCTAGAGCGCTGAAACTGTGGCTTTACGCACTTTCATGAAAACACGCTTCTTTGAGGTTTTAAGCTCGGAACATGAATCTGTGCATGTTTCTGGCCTGGGAACTGCTTCAGATCACTGTGGAATGCATATATGGTATCAATTGGTGCAATGTGCTTGTCTTGTCATAGGGAAGTGAATATAAGCTTCTGAAGTGAAAATATCCACTTTTTAAAAAACTTTCTTTTTTTTTAGTTCTGTGTGTCAAAAATGTTCATTCTGTGAGTAACAGTGTGAAAGTGACAAACATGAGTGAATTGTCACGATATGACAGAATTGGAGTAAATTTGCTGCTATCTCCGCCAGGAAGCGAGCTAGAGCGCTGTAACTGTGGCTATACGCACTTTCATGAAAACACGCTTCTTTGAGGTTTTAAGCTCGGAACGTGAATCTGTGCATGTTTCTGGCCTGGGAACTGCTTCAGATCACTGTGGAATGCATATATGGTATCAATTGGTGCAATGTGCTTGTCTTGTCATAGGGAAGTGAATATAAGCTTCTGAAGTGAAAATATCCACTTTTAAAAAATTATTTGACTGAATTGGAGTGAATTTGCTGCTATCTCTGGAAGGAAGCGAGCTAGAGCGCTGAAACTGAGGCTATACGCACTTTCAGAACGTGAATCTGTGCATGTTTCTGGCCTGGGAATTGCTCACTGTGGAATGCATATATGGTATCGATTGGTGCAATGTGCATGTCTTGCCATAGGGAAGTGAATATAAGCTTCTGAATTTAAAATATTCACTTTTTAAAAAACTTTCTTTTTGTTTAGTTCTGTGTGTCAAAAATGTTCATTCTGTGAGTAACAGTGGGAAAGTGAGAAACATGAGTGAATTCTCACTATATGACTGAATTGGAGTGAATATGCTGCTATCTCTGTAAGGAAGCGAGCTAGAGCGCTGAAACTGTGGCTATACGTTTAAGCTCGGAACGTGAATCTGTGCATGCTTCTGGCCTGGGAACTGCTTCAGATCACTGTGGAATGCATATATGGTATCAATTGGTGCAATGTGTTTGTCTTGTCATCGGGAAGTTAATATAAGCTTCTGAAGTGAAAATATCCACATTTTAAAAAACTTTCTTTTTTTTTTAGTTCTGTGTGTCAAAAATGTTCATTCTGTGAGTAACAGTGGGAAAGTGACAAACATGAGTGAATTGTCACGATATGACTGAATTGGAGTAAATTTGCTGCTATCTCCGCCAGGAAGCGAGCTAGAGCGCTGTAACTGTGGCTATACGCACTTTCATGAAAACACGCTTCTTTGAGGTTTTAAGCTCAGAACGTGAATCTGTGCATGTTTCTGGCCTGGGAACTGCTTCAGATCACTTTGGAAAGCATATATGGTATCGTATGGTCCTTTGTGCATGTATTGCCATTGGGAAGTGAATATAAGCTTCTGAAGTGAATATATCCACTTTTTAAAAAACTTTCTTTTTTTTTTAGTTCTGTGTGTCAATAATGTTCATTCTGTGAGTAACAGTGGAAAAGTAACAGTCATGAGTGAATTGTCACGATATGACTGAATTGGAGTAAATTTGCTGCTATCTCCGCCAGGAAGCGAGCTAGAGCGCTGTAACTGTGGCTATACGCACTTTCATGAAAACACGCTTCTTTGAGGTTTTATGCTCAGAACGTGAATCTGTGCATGTTTCTGGCCTGGGAACTTCTTCAGATCACTGTGGAAAGCATATATGGTATCGAATGGTCCTTTGTGCATGTATTGCCATTGGGAAGTGAATATAAGCTTCTGAAGTGAATTTATCCACTTTTTTAAAAACTTTCTTTTTTTTTTTAGTTCTGTGTGTCAATAATGTTCATTCTGTGAGTAACAGTGGAAAAGTAACAGTCATGAGTGAATTGTCACGATATGACTGAATTGGAGTAAATTTGCTGCTATCTCCGCCAGGAAGCGAGCTAAAGCGCTGAAACTGTGGCTATACGCACTTTCATGAAAACACGCTTCTTTGAGGTTTTAAGCTCGGAACGAGAATCTGTGCATGTTTCTGGCCTGGGAACTGCTTCAGATCACTGTGGAATGCATATGTAGTATCAATTGGTGCAATGTGCTTGTCTTGTCATAGGGAAGTGAATATAAGCTTCTGAAGTGAAAATATCCACTTTTTAAAAAACTTTCTTTTTTTTTAGTTCTGTGTGTCAAAAATGTTCATTCTGTGAGTAACAGTGTGAAAGTGACAGTCATGAGTGAATTGTCACGACATGACAGAATTGGAGTAAATTTGCTGCTATCTCCGCCAGGAAGCGAGCTAGAGCGCTGTAACTGTGGCTATACGCACTTTCATGAAAACACGCTTCTTTGAGGTTTTAAGCTCAGAACGTGAATCTGTGCATGTTTCTGGCCTGGGAACTGCTTCAGATCACTGTGGAAAGCATATATGGTATCGAATGGTCCTTTGTGCATGTATTGCCATTGGGAAGTGAATATAAGCTTCTGAAGTGAATATATCCACTTTTTAAAAACTTTCTTTTTTTTTTAGTTCTGTGTGTCAATAATGTTCATTCTGTGAGTACCAGTGGAAAAGTAACAGTCATGAGTGAATTGTCACGATATGACTGAATTGGAGTAAATTTGCTGCTATGTCCGCCAGGAAGCGAGCTAGAGCGCTGAAACTGTGGCTATACGCACTTTCATGAAAACACGCTTCTTTGAGGTATTAAGCTCGGAACGTGAATCTGTGCATGTTTCTGGCCTGGGAACTGCTTCAGATCACTGTGGAATGCATATATAGTATCAATTGGTGCAATGTGCTTGACTTGTCATAGGGAAGTGAATATAAGCTTCTGAAGTGAAAATATGCACTTTTTAAAAAACTTTCTTTTTTTTTAGTTCTGTGTGTCAAAAATGTTCATTCTGTGAGTAACAGTGTGAAAGTGACAAACATGAGTGAATTGTCACGATATGACAGAATTGGAGTAAATTTGCTGCTATCTCCGCCAGGAAGCGAGCTAGAGCGCTGTAACTGTGGCTATACGCACTTTCATGAAAACACGCTTCTTTGAGGTTTTAAGCTCAGAACGTGAATCTGTGCATGTTTCTGGCCTGGGAACTGCTTCAGACCACTGTGGAAAGCATATATGGTATCGAATGGTCCTTTGTGCATGTATTGCCATTGGGAAGTGAATATAAGCTTCTGAAGTGAATATATCCACTTTTTAAAAAACTTTCTCTTTTTTTAGTTCTGTGTGTCACTAATGTTCATTCTGTGAGTTACAGTGGAAAAGTAACAGTCATGAGTGAATTGTCACGATATGACTGAATTGGAGTAAATTTGCTGCTATCTCCGCCAGGAAGCGAGCTAGAGCGCTGAAACTGTGGCTATACGCACTTTCATGAAAACACGCTTCTTTGAGGTTTTAGGCTCGGAACGTGAATCTGTGCATGTTTCTGGCCTAGGAACTGCTTCAGATCACTGTGGAATGCATATATGGTATCAATTGGTGCAATGTGTTTGTCTTGTCATAGGGAAGTGAATATAAGCTTCTGAAGTGAAAATATCCACTTTTTAAAAATTATATGACTGAATTGGAGTGAATTTGCTGCTATCTCTGTCAGGAAGCGAGCTAGAGCGCTGAAACTGAGGCTATACGCACTTTCAGAACGTGAATCTGTGCATGTTTCTGGCCTGGGAATTGCTCACTGTGGAATGCATATATGGTATCGATTGGTGCAATGTGCATGTCTTGCCATAGGGAAGTGAATATAAGCTTCTGAATTTAAAATATTCACTTTTTAAAAAACTTTCTTTTTGTTTAGTTCTGTGTGTCAAAAATGTTCATTCTGTGAGTAACAGTGGGAAAGTGAGAAACATGAGTGAATTCTCACTATATGACTGAATTGGAGTGAATATGCTGCTATCTCTGTAAGGAAGCGAGCTAGAGCGCTGAAACTGTGGCTATACGTTTAAGCTCGGAACGTGAATCTGTGCATGCTTCTGGCCTGGGAACTGCTTCAGATCACTGTGGAATGCATATATGGTATCAATTGGTGCAATGTGTTTGTCTTGTCAAAGGGAAGTTAACATAAGCTTCTGAAGTGAAAATATCCACATTTTAAAAAACTTTCTTTTTTTTTTAGTTCTGTGTGTCAAAAATGTTCATTCTGTGAGTAACAGTGGGAAAGTGACAAACATGAGTGAATTGTCACGATATGACTGAATTGGAGTAAATTTGCTGCTATCTCCGCCAGGAAGCGAGCTAGAGCGCTGTAACTGTGGCTATACGCACTTTCATGAAAACGCGCTTCTTTGAGGTTTTAAGCTCAGAACGTAAATCTGTGCATGTTTCTGGCCTGGGAACTGCTTCAGATCATTGTGGAAAGCATATATGTTATCGAATGGTCCTTTGTGCATGTATTGCCATTGGGAAGTGAATATAAGCTTCTGAAGTGAATATATCCACTTTTTAAAAAACTTTCTTTTTTTTTTTTAGTTCTGTGTGTCAATAATGTTCATTCTGTGAGTAACAGTGGAAAAGTAACAGTCATGAGTGAATTGTCACGATATGACTGAATTGGAGTAAATTTGCTGCTATCTCCTCCAGGAAGCGAGCTAGAGCGCTGAAACTGTGGCTTTACGCACTTTCATGAAAACACGCTTCTTTGAGGTTTTAAGCTCGGAACGTGAATCTGTGCATGTTTCTGGCCTGGGAACTGCTTCAGATCACTGTGGAATGCATATATGGTATCAATTGGTGCAATGTGCTTGTCTTGTCATAGGGAAGTGAATATAAGCTTCTGAAGTGAAAATATCCAGTTTTTAAAAAACTTTCTTTTTTTTTAGTTCTGTGTGTCAAAAATGTTCATTCTGTGAGTAACAGTGTGAAAGTGACAAACATGAGTGAATTGTCACGATATGACAGAATTGGAGTAAATTTGCTGCTATCTCCGCCAGGAAGCGAGCTAGAGCGCTGTAACTGTGGCTATACGCACTTTCATGAAAACACGCTTCTTTGAGGTTTTAAGCTCAGAACGTGAATCTGTGCATGTTTCTGGCCTGGGAACTGCTTCAGACCACTGTGGAAAGCATATATGGTATCGAATGGTCCTTTGTGCATGTATTGCCATTGGGAAGTGAATATAAGCTTCTGAAGTGAATATATCCACTTTTTAAAAAACTTTCTTTTTTTTTAGTTCTGTGTGTCAATAATGTTCATTCTGTGAGTAACAGTGGAAAAGTAACAGTCATGAGTGAATTGTCACGATATGACTGAATTGGAGTAAATTTGCTGCTATCTCCGCGAGGAAGCGAGCTAGAGCGCTGAAACTGTGGCTATACGCACTATCATGAAAACACGCTTCTTTGAGGTTTTAAGCTCGGAACGTGAATCTGTGCATGTTTCTGGCCTGGGAACTGCTTCAGATCACTGTGGAATGCATATATGGTATCAATTGGTGCAATGTGCTTGTCTTGTCATAGGGAAGTGAATATAAGCTTCTGAAGTGAAAATATCCACTTTTTAAAAATTATTTGACTGAATTGGAGTGAATTTGCTGCTATCTCTGTAAGGAAGCGAGCTAGAGCGCTGAAACTGAGGCTATACGCACTTTCAGAACGTGAATCTGTGCATGTTTCTGGCCTGGGAATTGCTCACTGTGGAATGCATATATGGTATCGATTGGTGCAATGTGCATGTCTTGCCATAGGGAAGTGAATATAAGCTTCTGAATTTAAAATATTCACTTTTTAAAAAACTTTCTTTTATTTTAGTTCTGTGTGTCAAAAATGTTCATTCTGTGAGTAACAGTGGGAAAGTGAGAAACATGAGTGAATTCTCACTATATGACTGAATTGGAGTGAATATGCTGCTATCTCTGTAAGGAAGCGAGCTAGAGCGCTGAAACTGTGGCTATATGTTTAAGCTCGGAACGTGAATCTGTGCATGCTTCTGGCCTGGGAACTGCTTCAGATCACTGTGGAATGCATATATGGTATCAATTGGTGCAATGTGTTTGTCTTGTCATCGGGAAGTTAATATAAGCTTCTGAAGTGAAAATATCCACATTTTAAAAAACTTTCTTTTTTTTTTAGTTCTGTGTGTCAAAAATGTTCATTCTGTTAGTAACAGTGTGAAAGTGACAGTCATGAGTGAATTGTCACGATATGACTGAATTGGAGTAAATTTGCTGCTATCTCCGCCAGGAAGCGAGCTAGAGCGCTGTAACTGTGGCTATACGCACTTTCATGAAAACACGCTTCTTTGAGGTTTTATGCTCAGAACGTGAATCTGTGCATGTTTCTGGCCTGGGAACTTCTTCAGATTACTGTGGAAAGCATATATGGTATCGAATGGTCCTTTGTGCATGTATTGCCATTGGGAAGTGAATATAAGCTTCTGAAGTGAATTTATCCACTATTTTAAAAACTTTCTTTTTTTTTTTAGTTCTGTGTGTCAATAATGTTCATTCTGTGAGTACCAGTGGAAAAGTAACAGTCATGAGTGAATTGTCACGATATGACTGAATTGGAGTAAATTTGCTGCTATGTCCGCCAGAAAGCGAGCTAGAGCGCTGAAACTGTGGCTATACGCACTTTCATGAAAACACGCTTCTTTGAGGTTTTAAGCTCGGAACGTGAATCTGTGCATGTTTCTGGCCTGGGAACTGCTTCAGATCACTGTGGAATGCATATATAGTATCAATTGGTGCAATGTGCTTGTCTTGTCATAGGGAAGTGAATATAAGCTTCTGAAGTGAAAATATGCACATTTTAAAAAACTTTCTTTTTTTTTAGTTCTGCGTGTCAAAAATGTTCATTCTGTGAGTAACAGTGTGAAAGTGACAAACATGAGTGAATTGTCACGATATGACAGAATTGGAGTAAATTTGCTGCTATCTCCGCCAGGAAGCGAGCTAGAGCGCTGTAACTCTGGCTATACGCACTTTCATGAAAACACGCTTCTTTGAGGTTTTAAGCTCAGAACGTGAATCTGTGCATGTTTCTGGACTGGGAACTGCTTCAGACCACTGTGGAAAGCATATATGGTATCGAATGGTCCTTTGTGCATGTATTGCCATTGGGAAGTGAATATAAGCTTCTGAAGTGAATATATCCACTTTTTAAAAAACTTTCTTTTTTTTTAGTTCTGTGTGTCAATAATGTTCATTCTGTGAGTAACAGTGGAAAAGTAACAGTCATGAGTGAATTGTCACGATATGACTGAATTGGAGTAAATTTGCTGCTATCTCCGCGAGGAAGCGAGCTAGAGCGCTGAAACTGTGGCTATACGCACTTTCATGAAAACACGCTTCTTTGAGGTTTTAAGCTCGGAACGTGAATCTGTGCATGTTTCTGGCCTGGGAACTGCTTCAGATCACTGTGGAATGCATATATGGTATCAATTGGTGCAATGTGCTTGTCTTGTCATAGGGAAGTGAATATAAGCTTCTGAAGTGAAAATATCCACTTTTAAAAAATTATTTGACTGAATTGGAGTGAATTTGCTGCTATCTCTGGAAGGAAGCGAGCTAGAGCGCTGAAACTGAGGCTATACGCACTTTCAGAACGTGAATCTGTGCATGTTTCTGGCCTGGGAATTGCTCACTGTGGAATGCATATATGGTATCGATTGGTGCAATGTGCATGTCTTGCCATAGGGAAGTGAATATAAGCTTCTGAATTTAAAATATTCACTTTTTAAAAAACTTTCTTTTTGTTTAGTTCTGTGTGTCAAAAATGTTCATTCTGTGAGTAACAGTGGGAAAGTGAGAAACATGAGTGAATTCTCACTATATGACTGAATTGGAGTGAATATGCTGCTATCTCTGTAAGGAAGCGAGCTAGAGCGCTGAAACTGTGGCTATACGTTTAAGCTCGGAACGTGAATCTGTGCATGCTTCTGGCCTGGGAACTGCTTCAGATCACTGTGGAATGCATATATGGTATCAATTGGTGCAATGTGTTTGTCTTGTCATCGGGAAGTTAATATAAGCTTCTGAAGTGAAAATATCCACATTTTAAAAAACTTTCTTTTTTTTTTAGTTCTGTGTGTCAAAAATGTTCATTCTGTGAGTAACAGTGGGAAAGTGACAAACATGAGTGAATTGTCACGATATGACTGAATTGGAGTAAATTTGCTGCTATCTCCGCCAGGAAGCGAGCTAGAGCGCTGTCACTGTGGCTATACGCACTTTCATGAAAACACGCTTCTTTGAGGTTTTAAGCTCAGAACGTGAATCTGTGCATGTTTCTGGCCTGGGAACTGCTTCAGACCACTGTGGAAAGCATATATGGTATCGAATGGTCCTTTGTGCATGTATTGCCATTGGGAAGTGAATATAAGCTTCTGAAGTGAATATATCCACTTTTTAAAAAACTTTCTTTTTTTTTAGTTCTGTGTGTCAATAATGTTCATTCTGTGAGTAACAGTGGAAAAGTAACAGTCATGAGTGAATTGTCACGATATGACTGAATTGGAGTAAATTTGCTGCTATCTCCGCGAGGAAGCGAGCTAGAGCGCTGAAACTGTGGCTATACGCACTTTCATGAAAACACGCTTTTTTGAGGTTTTAAGCTCGGAACGTGAATCTGTGCATGTTTCTGGCCTGGGAACTGCTTCAGATCACTGTGGAATGCATATATGGTATCAATTGGTGCAATGTGCTTGTCTTGTCATAGGGAAGTGAATATAAGCTTCTGAAGTGAAAATATCCACTTTTAAAAAATTATTTGACTGAATTGGAGTGAATTTGCTGCTATCTCTGGAAGGAAGCGAGCTAGAGCGCTGAAACTGAGGCTATACGCACTTTCAGAACGTGAATCTGTGCATGTTTCTGGCCTGGGAATTGCTCACTGTGGAATGCATATATGGTATCGATTGGTGCAATGTGCATGTCTTGCCATAGGGAAGTGAATATAAGCTTCTGAATTTAAAATATTCACTTTTTAAAAAACTTTCTTCTTGTTTAGTTCTGTGTGTCAAAAATGTTCATTCTGTGAGTAACAGTGGGAAAGTGAGAAACATGAGTGAATTCTCACTATATGACTGAATTGGAGTGAATATGCTGCTATCTCTGTAAGGAAGCGAGCTAGAGCGCTGAAACTGTGGCTATACGTTTAAGCTCGGAACGTGAATCCGTGCATGCTTCTGGCCTGGGAACTGCTTCAGATCACTGTGGAATGCATATATGGTATCAATTGCTGCAATGTGTTTGTCTTGTCATCGGGAAGTTAATATAAGCTTCTGAAGTGAAAATATCCACATTTTAAAAAACTTTCTTTTTTTTTTAGTTCTGTGTGTCAAAAATGTTCATTCTGTGAGTAACAGTGGGAAAGTGACAAACATGAGTGAATTGTCACGATATGACTGAATTGGAGTAAATTTGCTGCTATCTCCGCCAGGAAGCGAGCTAGAGTGCTGTAACTGTGGCTATACGCACTTTCATGAAAACACGCTTCTTTGAGGTTTTAAGCTCAGAACGTGAATCTGTGCATGTTTCTGGCCTGGGAACTGCTTCAGATCACTTTGGAAAGCATATATGGTATCGTATGGTCCTTTGTGCATGTATTGCCATTGGGAAGTGAATATAAGCTTCTGAAGTGAATATATCCACTTTTTAAAAAACTTTCTTTTTTTTTTTAGTTCTGTGTGTCAATAATGTTCATTCTGTGAGTAACAGTGGAAAAGTAACAGTCATGAGTGAATTGTCACGATATGACTGAATTGGAGTAAATTTGCTGCTATGTCCGCCAGGAAGCGAGCTAGAGCGCTGAAACTGTGGCTATACGCACTTTCATGAAAACACGCTTCTTTGAGGTTTTAAGCTCGGAACGTGAATCTGTGCATGTTTCTGGCCTGGGAACTGCTTCAGATCACCGTGGAATGCATATATAGTATCAATTGGTGCAATGTGCTTGTCTTGTCATAGGGAAGTGAATATAAGCTTCTGAAGTGAAAATATCCACTTTTTAAAAAACTTTCTTTTTTTTTAGTTCTGTGTGTCAAAAATGTTCATTCTGTGAGTAACAGTGTGAAAGTGACAAACATGAGTGAATTGTCACGATATGACAGAATTGGAGTAAATTTGCTGCTATCTCCGCCAGGAAGCGAGCTAGAGCGCTGTAACTGTGGCTCTACGCACTTTCATGAAAACACACTTCTTTGAGGTTTTAAGCTCAGAACGTGAATCTGTGCATGTTTCTGGCCTGGGAACTGCTTCAGACCACTGTGGAAAGCATATATGGTATCGAATGGTCCTTTGTGCATGTATTGCCATTGGGAAGTGAATATAAGCTTCTGAAGTGAATATATCCACTTTTTAAAAAACTTTCTTTTTATTTAGTTCTGTGTGTCAATAATGTTCATTCTGTGAGTAACAGTGGAAAAGTAACAGTCATGAGTGAATTGTCACGATATGACTGAATTGGAGTAAATTTGCTGCTATCTCTGCCAGGAAGCGAGCTAGAGCGCTGAAACTGTGGCTATACGCACTTCATGAAAACACGCTTCTTTGAGGTTTTAAGCTCGGAACGTGAATCTGTGCATGTTTCTGGCCTGGGAACTGCTTCAGATCACTGTGGAATGCATATATGGTATCAATTGGTGCAATGTGCTTGTCTTGTCATAGGGAAGTGAATATAAGCTTCTGAAGTGAAAATATCAAATTCAAATTCAAATTCAATTTATTTGTAAAGCGCTTTTCACAGATAAACTGTCACAAAGACGCTTTACAGTCAGAGATGAGTTACTGAAAGGGCAGTGCCCAGCCTATTCCCCACTACAGCAAATGAGGCAAAAAACTCCCGGTAGGGAGAAAAATCCTAAAACAGTGGTGAGAAAAAAAAAAAAAAAATATCCACTTTTTAAAAATTATTTGACTGAATTGGAGTGAATTTTCTGCTATCTCTGTAAGGAAGCGAGCTAGAGCGCTGAAACTGAGGCTATACGCACTTTCAGAACGTGAATCTGTGCATGTTTCTGGCCTGGGAATTGCTCACTGTGGAATGCATATATGGTATCGATTGGTGCAATGTGCATGTCTTGCCATAGGGAAGTGAATATAAGCTTCTGAATTTAAAATATTCACTTTTTAAAAAACTTTCTTTTTGTATAGTTCTGTGTGTCAAAAATGTTCATTCTGTGAGTAACAGTGGGAAAGTGAGAAACATGAGTGAATTCTCACTATATGACTGAATTGGAGTGAATATGCTGCTATCTCTGTAAGGAAGCGAGCTAGAGCGCTGAAACTGTGGCTATACGTTTAAGCTCGGAACGTGAATCTGTGCATGCTTCTGGCCTGGGAACTGCTTCAGATCACTGTGGAATGCATATATGGTATCAATTGCTGCAATGTGTTTGTCTTGTCATCGGGAAGTTAATATAAGCTTCTGAAGTGAAAATATCCACATTTTAAAAAACTTTCTTTTTTTTTTAGTTCTGTGTGTCAAAAAAGGTCATTCTGTGAGTAACAGTGGGAAAGTGACAAACATGAGTGAATTGTCACGATATGACTGAATTGGAGTAAATTTGCTGCTATCTCCGCCAGGAAGCGAGCTAGAGCGCTGTAACAGTGGCTATACGCACTTTCATGAAAACACGCTTCTTTGAGGTTTTCAGCTCAGAACGTGAATCTGTGCATGTTTCTGGCCTGGGAACTGCTTCAGATCACTGTGGAATGCATATATGGTATCGAATGGTCCTTTGTGCATGTATTGCCATTGGGAAGTGAATATAAGCTTCTGAAGTGAATATATCCACTTTTTAAAAAACTTTCTTTTTTTTTTTAGTTCTGTGTGTCAATAATGTTCATTCTGTGAGTAACAGTGGAAAAGTAACAGTCATGAGTGAATTGTCACGATATGACTGAATTGGAGTAAATTTGCTGCTATCTCCGCCAGGAAGCGAGCTAGAGCGCTGAAACTGTGGCTATACGCACTTTCATGAAAACACGCTTCTTTGAGGTTTTAAGCTCGGAACGTGAATCTGTGCATGTTTCTGGCCTGGGAACTGCTTCAGATCACTGTGGAATGCATACATAGTATCAATTGGCCCAATGTGCTTGTCTTGTCATAGGGAAGTGAATATAAGCTTCTGAAGTGAAAATATCCACTTTTTAAAAAACTTTCTTTTTTTTAGTTCTGTGTGTCAAAAATGTTCATTCTGTGAGTAACAGTGTGAAAGTGACAAACATGAGTGAATTGTCACGATATGACAGAATTGGAGTAAATTTGCTGCTATCTCCGCCAGGAAGCGAGCTAGAGCGCTGTAACTGTGGCTATACGCACTTTCATGAAAACACGCTTCTTTGAGGTTTTAAGCGCAGAACGTGAATCTGTGCATGTTTCTGGCCTGGGAACTGCTTCAGATCACTGTGGAAAGCATATATGGTATCGAATGGTCCTTTGTGCATGTATTGCCATTGGGAAGTGAATATAAGCTTCTGAAGTGAATATATCCACTTTTTAAAAAACTTTCTTTTTTTTTAGTTCTGTGTCAAAAATGTTCATTCTGTGAGTAACAGTGGAAAAGTAACAGTCATGAGTGAATTGTCACGATATGACTGAATTGGAGTAAATTTGCTGCTATCTCCGCCAGGAAGCGAGCTAGAGCGCTGTAACTGTGGCTATACGCACTTTCATGAAAACACGCTTCTTTGAGGTTTTAAGCTCAGAACGTGAATCTGTGCATGTTTCTGGCCTGGGAACTGCTTCAGATCACTGTGGAAAGCATATATGGTATCGAATGGTCCTTTGTGCATGTATTGCCATTGGGAAGTGAATATAAGCTTCTGAAGTGAATATATCCACTTTTTAAAAAACTTTCTTTTTTTTTAGTTCTGTGTCAAAAATGTTCATTCTGTGAGTAACAGTGGAAAAGTAACAGTCATGAGTGAATTGTCACGATATGACTGAATTGGAGTAAATTTGCTGCTATCTCCGCCAGGAAGCGAGCTAGAGCGCTGTAACTGTGGCTATACGCACTTTCATGAAAACACGCTTCTTTGAGGTTTTAAGCTCAGAACGTGAATCTGTGCATGTTTCTGGCCTGGGAACTGCTTCAGATCACTGTGGAAAGCATATATGGTATCGAATGGTCCTTTGTGCATGTATTGCCATTGGGAAGTGAATATAAGCTTCTGAAGTGAATATATCCACTTTTTAAAAAACTTTCTTTTTTTTTTTAGTTCTGTGTGTCAATAATGTTCATTCTGTGAGTAACAGTGTGAAAGTGACAAACATGAGTGAATTGTCACGATATGACTGAATTGGAGTAAATTTGCTGCTATCTCCGCCAGGAAGCGAGCTAGAGCGCTGTAACTGTGGCTATACGCACTTTCATGAAAACACGCTTCTTTGAGGTTTTAACCTCAGAACGTGAATCTGTGCATGTTTCTGGCCTGGGAACTGCTTCAGATCACTGTGGAAAGCATATATGGTATCGAATGGTCCTTTGTGCATGTATTGCCATTGGGAAGTGAATATAAGCTTCTGAAGTGAATATATCCACTTTTTAAAAAACTTTCTTTTTTTTTTTAGTTCTGTGTGTCAATAATGTTCATTCTGTGAGTAACAGTGGAAAAGTGACAAACATGAGTGAATTGTCACGATATGACTGAATTGGAGTAAATTTGCTGCTATCTCCGCCAGGAAGCGAGCTAGAGCGCTGTAACTGTGGCTATACGCACTTTCATGAAAACACGCTTCTTTGAGGTTTTAAGCTCGGAACGTGAATCTGTGCATGTTTCTGGCCTGGGAACTGCTTCAGATCACTGTGGAATGCATATATGGTATCAATTGGCCCAATGTGCATGTATTGCCATTGGGAAGTGAATATAAGCTTCTGAAGTGAATATATCCACTTTTTAAAAAACTTTCTTTTTTTTTAGTTCTGTGTGTCAATAATGTTCATTCTGTGAGTAACAGTGGAAAAGTAACAGTCATGAGTGAATTGTCACGATATGACTGAATTGGAGTAAATTTGCTGCTATCTCCGCCAGGAAGCGAGCTAGAGCGCTGTAACTGTGGCTATACGCACTTTCATGAAAACACGCTTCTTTGAGGTTTTAAGCTCGGAACGTGAATCTGTGCATGTTTCTGGCCTGGGAACTGCTTCAGATCACTGTGGAATGCATATATGGTATCAATTGGTGCAATGTGCTTGTCTTGTCATAGGGAAGTGAATATAAGCTTCTGAAGTGAAAATATCCACTTTTAAAAAATTATTTGACTGAATTGGAGTGAATTTGCTGCTATCTCTGGAAGGAAGCGAGCTAGAGCGCTGAAACTGAGGCTATACGCACTTTCAGAACGTGAATCTGTGCATGTTTCTGGCCTGGGAATTGCTCACTGTGGAATGCATATATGGTATCGATTGGTGCAATGTGCATGTCTTGCCATAGGGAAGTGAATATAAGCTTCTGAATTTAAAATATTCACTTTTTAAAAAACTTTCTTTTTGTTTAGTTCTGTGTGTCAAAAATGTTCATTCTGTGAGTAACAGTGGGAAAGTGAGAAACATGAGTGAATTCTCACTATATGACTGAATTGGAGTGAATATGCTGCTATCTCTGTAAGGAAGCGAGCTAGAGCGCTGAAACTGTGGCTATACGTTTAAGCTCGGAACGTGAATCTGTGCATGCTTCTGGCCTGGGAACTGCTTCAGATCACTGTGGAATGCATATATGGTATCAATTGGTGCAATGTGTTTGTCTTGTCATCGGGAAGTTAATATAAGCTTCTGAAGTGAAAATATCCACATTTTAAAAAACTTTCTTTTTTTTTTAGTTCTGTGTGTCAAAAATGTTCATTCTGTGAGTAACAGTGGGAAAGTGACAAACATGAGTGAATTGTCACGATATGACTGAATTGGAGTAAATTTGCTGCTATCTCCGCCAGGAAGCGAGCTAGAGCGCTGTCACTGTGGCTATACGCACTTTCATGAAAACACGCTTCTTTGAGGTTTTAAGCTCAGAACGTGAATCTGTGCATGTTTCTGGCCTGGGAACTGCTTCAGACCACTGTGGAAAGCATATATGGTATCGAATGGTCCTTTGTGCATGTATTGCCATTGGGAAGTGAATATAAGCTTCTGAAGTGAATATATCCACTTTTTAAAAAACTTTCTTTTTTTTTAGTTCTGTGTGTCAATAATGTTCATTCTGTGAGTAACAGTGGAAAAGTAACAGTCATGAGTGAATTGTCACGATATGACTGAATTGGAGTAAATTTGCTGCTATCTCCGCGAGGAAGCGAGCTAGAGCGCTGAAACTGTGGCTATACGCACTTTCATGAAAACACGCTTTTTTGAGGTTTTAAGCTCGGAACGTGAATCTGTGCATGTTTCTGGCCTGGGAACTGCTTCAGATCACTGTGGAATGCATATATGGTATCAATTGGTGCAATGTGCTTGTCTTGTCATAGGGAAGTGAATATAAGCTTCTGAAGTGAAAATATCCACTTTTAAAAAATTATTTGACTGAATTGGAGTGAATTTGCTGCTATCTCTGGAAGGAAGCGAGCTAGAGCGCTGAAACTGAGGCTATACGCACTTTCAGAACGTGAATCTGTGCATGTTTCTGGCCTGGGAATTGCTCACTGTGGAATGCATATATGGTATCGATTGGTGCAATGTGCATGTCTTGCCATAGGGAAGTGAATATAAGCTTCTGAATTTAAAATATTCACTTTTTAAAAAACTTTCTTCTTGTTTAGTTCTTTGTGTCAAAAATGTTCATTCTGTGAGTAACAGTGGGAAAGTGAGAAACATGAGTGAATTCTCACTATATGACTGAATTGGAGTGAATATGCTGCTATCTCTGTAAGGAAGCGAGCTAGAGCGCTGAAACTGTGGCTATACGTTTAAGCTCGGAACGTGAATCCGTGCATGCTTCTGGCCTGGGAACTGCTTCAGATCACTGTGGAATGCATATATGGTATCAATTGCTGCAATGTGTTTGTCTTGTCATCGGGAAGTTAATATAAGCTTCTGAAGTGAAAATATCCACATTTTAAAAAACTTTCTTTTTTTTTTAGTTCTGTGTGTCAAAAATGTTCATTCTGTGAGTAACAGTGTGAAAGTGACAAACATGAGTGAATTGTCACGATATGACAGAATTGGAGTAAATTTGCTGCTATCTCCGCCAGGAAGCGAGCTAGAGCGCTGTAACTGTGGCTATACGTACTTTCATGAAAACACGCTTCTTTGAGGTTTTAAGCTCAGAACGTGAATCTGTGCATGTTTCTGGCCTGGGAACTGCTTCAGACCACTGTGGAAAGCATATATGGTATCGAATGGTCCTTTGTGCATGTATTGCCATTGGGAAGTGAATATAAGCTTCTGAAGTGAATATATCCACTTTTTAAAAAACTTTCTTTTTTTTTAGTTCTGTGTGTCACTAATGTTCATTCTGTGAGTAACAGTGGAAAAGTAACAGTCATGAGTGAATTGTCACGATATGACTGAATTGGAGTAAATTTGCTGCTATCTCCGCCAGGAAGCGAGCTAGAGCGCTGAAACTGTGGCTATACGCACTTTCATGAAAACACGCTTCTTTGAGGTTTTAGGCTCGGAACGTGAATCTGTGCATGTTTCTGGCCTGGGAACTGCTTCAGATCACTGTGGAATGCATATATGGTATCAATTGGTGCAATGTGTTTGTCTTGTCATAGGGAAGTGAATATAAGCTTCTGAAGTGAAAATATCCACTTTTTAAAAATTATATGACTGAATTGGAGTGAATTTGCTGCTATATCTGTAAGGAAGCGAGCTAGAGCGCTGAAACTGAGACTATACGCACTTTCAGAACGTGAATCTGTGCATGTTTCTGGCCTGGGAATTGCTCACTGTGGAATGCATATATGGTATCGATTGGTGCAATGTGCATGTCTTGCCATAGGGAAGTGAATATAAGCTTCTGAATTTAAAATATTCACTTTTTAAAAAACTTTCTTTTTGTTTAGTTCTGTGTGTCAAAAATGTTCATTCTGTGAGTAACAGTGGGAAAGTGAGAAACATGAGTGAATTCTCACTATATGACTGAATTGTAGTGAATATGCTGCTATCTCTGTAAGGAAGCGAGCTAGAGCGCTGAAACTGTGGCTATACGTTTAAGCTCGGAACGTGAATCTGTGCATGCTTCTGGCCTGGGAACTGCTTCAGATCACTGTGGAATGCATATATGATATCAATTGGTGCAATGTGTTTGTCTTGTCAAAGGGAAGTTAACATAAGCTTCTGAAGTGAAAATATCCACATTTTAAAAAACTTTCTTTTTTTTTTAGTTCTGTGTGTCAAAAATGTTCATTCTGTGAGTAACAGTGGGAAAGTGACAAACATGAGTGAATTGTCACGATATGACTGAATTGGAGTAAATTTGCTGCTATCTCCGCCAGGAAGCGAGCTAGAGCGCTGTAACTGTGGCTATACGCACTTTCATGAAAACACGCTTCTTTGAGGTTTTAACCTCAGAACGTGAATCTGTGCATGTTTCTGGCCTGGGAACTGCTTCAGGTCACTGTGGAAAGCATATATGGTATCGAATGGTCCTTTGTGCATGTATTGCCATTGGGAAGTGAATATAAGCTTCTGAAGTGAATATATCCACTTTTTAAAAAACTTTCTTTTTTTTTTTAGTTCTGTGTGTCAATAATGTTCATTCTGTGAGAAACAGTGGAAAAGTAACAGTCATGAGTGAATTGTCACGATATGACTGAATTGGAGTAAATTTGCTGCTATCTCCGCCAGGAAGCGAGCTAGAGCGCTGAAACTGTGGCTATACGCACTTTCATGAAAACACGCTTCTTTGAGGTTTTAAGCTCGGAACGTGAATCTGTGCATGTTTCTGGCCTGGGAACTGCTTCAGATCACTGTGGAATGCATATATAGTATCAATTGGCCCAATGTGCTTGTCTTGTCATAGGGAAGTGAATATAAGCTTCTGAAGTGAAAATATCCACTTTTTAAAAAACTTTCTTTTTTTTTAGTTCTGTGTGTCAAAAATGTTCATTCTGTGAGTAACAGTGTGAAAGTGACAAACATGAGTGAATTGTCACGATATGACAGAATTGGAGTAAATTTGCTGCTATCTCCGCCAGGAAGCGAGCTAGAGCGCTGTAACTGTGGCTATACGCACTTTCATGAAAACACGCTTCTTTGAGGTTTTAAGCTCAGAACGTGAATCTGTGCATGTTTCTGGCCTGGGAACTGCTTCAGATCACTGTGGAAAGCATATATGGTATCGAATGGTCCTTTGTGCATGTATTGCCATTGGGAAGTGAATATAAGCTTCTGAAGTGAATATATCCACTTTTTAAAAAACTTTCTTTTTTTTTAATTCTGTGTCAAAAATGTTCATTCTGTGAGTAACAGTGGAAAAGTAACAGTCATGAGTGAATTGTCACGATATGACTGAATTGGAGTAAATCTGCTGCTATCTCCGCCAGGAAGCGAGCTAGAGCGCTGTAACTGTGGCTATACGCACTTTCATGAAAACACACTTCTTTGAGGTTTTAAGCTCAGAACGTGAATCTGTGCATGTTTCTGGCCTGGGAACTGCTTCAGATCATTGTGGAAAGCATATATGGTATCAAATGGTCCTTTGTGCATGTATTGCCATTGGGAAGTGAATATAAGCTTCTGAAGTGAATATATCCACTTTTTAAAAAACTTTCTTTTTTTTTTTAGTTCTGTGTGTCAAAAATGTTCATTCTGTGAGTGACAGTGGAAAAGTAACAGTCATGAGTGAATTGTCACGATATGACAGAATTGGAGTAAATTTGCTGCTATCTCCGCCAGGAAGCGAGCTAGAGCGCTGAAACTGTGGCTATACGCACTTTCATGAAAACACGCTTCTTTGAGGTTTTAAGCTCAGAACGTGAATCTGTGCATGTTTCTGGCCTGGGAACTGCTTCAGATCACTGTGGAAAGCATATATGGTATCGAATGGTCCTTTGTGCATGTATTGCCATTGGGAAGTGAATATAAGCTTCTGAAGTGAATATATCCACTTTTTAAAAAACTTTCTTTTTTTTTAGTTCTGTGTCAAAAATGTTCATTCTGTGAGTAACAGTGGAAAAGTAACAGTCATGAGTGAATTGTCACGATATGACTGAATTGGAGTAAATTTGCTGCTATCTCCGCCAGGAAGCGAGCTAGAGCGCTGTAACTGTGGCTATACGCACTTTCATGAAAACACACTTCTTTGAGGTTTTAAGCTCAGAACGTGAATCTGTGCATGTTTCTGGCCTGGGAACTGCTTCAGATCATTGTGGAAAGCATATATGGTATCGAATGGTCCTTTGTGCATGTATTGCCATTGGGAAGTGAATATAAGCTTCTGAAGTGAATATATCCACTTTTTAAAAAACTTTCTTTTTTTTTTAGTTCTGTGTGTCAATAATGTTCATTCTGTGAGTACCAGTGGAAAAGTAACAGTCATGAGTGAATTGTCACGATATGACTGAATTGGAGTAAATTTGCTGCTATCTCCGCCAGGAAGCGAGCTAGAGCGCTGTAACTGTGGCTATACGCACTTTCATGAAAACACACTTCTTTGAGGTTTTAAGCTCAGAACGTGAATCTGTGCATGTTTCTGGCCTGGGAACTGCTTCAGATCACTGTGGAATGCATATATGGTATCAATTGGTGCAATGTGCTTGTCTTGTCATAGGGAAGTGAATATAAGCTTCTGAAGTGAAAATATCCACTTTTTAAAAATTATATGACTGAATTGGAGTGAATTTGCTGCTATCTCTGGAAGGAAGCGAGCTAGAGCGCTGAAACTGAGGCTATACGCACTTTCAGAACGTGAATCTGTGCATGTTTCTGGCCTGGGAATTGCTCACTGTGGAATGCATATATTGTATCGATTGGTGCAATGTGCATGTCTTGCGATAGGGAAGTGAATATAAGCTTCTGAATTTAAAATATTCACTTTTTAAAAAACTTTCTTTTTGTTTAGTTCTGTGTGTCAAAAATGTTCATTCTTTGAGTAACAGTGGGAAAGTGAGAAACATGAGTGAATTCTCACTATATGACTGAATTGGAGTGAATATGCTGCTATCTCTGTAAGGAAGCGAGCTAGAGCGCTGAAACTGTGGCTATACGTTTAAGCTCGGAACGTGAATCTGTGCATGCTTCTGGCCTGGGAACTGCTTCAGATCACTGTGGAATGCATATATGGTATCAATTGGTGCAATGTGTTTGTCTTGTCATAGGGAAGTTAATATAAGCTTCTGAATTTAAAATATTCACTTTTTAAAAAACTTTCTTTTTTTTTTAGTTCTGTGTGTCAAAAATGTTCATTCTGTGAGTAACAGTGGGAAAGTGACAAACATGAGTGAATTGTCACGATATGACTGAATTGGAGTAAATTTGCTGCTATCTCCGCCAGGAAGCGAGCTAGAGCGCTGTAACTGTGGCTATACGCACTTTCATGAAAACACGCTTCTTTGAGGTTTTAAGCTCAGAACGTGAATCTGTGCATGTTTCTGGCCTGGGAACTGCTTCAGATCACTGTGGAAAGCATATATGGTATCGAATGGTCCTTTGTGCATGTATTGCCATTGGGAAGTGAATATAAGCTTCTGAAGTGAATATATCCACTTTTTAAAAAACTTTCTTTTTTTTTTAGTTCTGTGTGTCAATAATGTTCATTCTGTGAGTAACAGTGGAAAAGTAACAGTCATGAGTGAATTGTCACGATATGACTGAATTGGAGTAAATTTGCTGCTATCTCCGCCAGGAAGCGAGCTAGAGCGCTGAAACTGTGGCTATACGCACTTTCATGAAAACACGCTTCTTTGAGGTTTTAAGCTCGGAACGTGAATCTGTGCATGTTTCTGGCCTGGGAACTGCTTCAGATCACTGTGGAATGCATATATGGTATCAATTGGTGCAATGTGCTTGGCTTGTCATAGGGAAGTGAATATAAGCTTCTGAAGTGAAAATATCCACTTTTTAAAAAACTTTCTTTTTTTTTAGTTCTGTGTGTCAAAAATGTTCATTCTGTGAGTAACAGTGTGAAAGTGACAAACATGAGTGAATTGTCACGATATGACAGAATTGGAGTATATTTGCTGCTATCTCCGCCAGGAAGCGAGCTAGAGCGCTGTAACTGTGGCTACACGCACTTTCATGAAAACACGCTTCTTTGAGGTTTTAAGCTCAGAACGTGAATCTGTGCATGTTTCTGGCCTGGGAACTGCTTCAGATCACTGTGGAAAGCATATACAGTATGGTATCGAATGGTCCTTTGTGCATGTATTGCCATTGGGAAGTGAATATAAGCTTCTGAAGTGAATATATCCACTTTTTAAAAAACTTTCTTTTTTTTTTAGTTCTGTGTGTCAATAATGTTCATTCTGTGAGTACCAGTGGAAAAGTAACAGTCATGAGTGAATTGTCACGATATGACTGAATTGGAGTAAATTTGCTGCTATGTCCGCCAGGAAGCGAGCTAGAGCGCTGAAACTGTGGCTATACGCACTTTCATGAAAACAAGCTTCTTTGAGGTTTTAAGCTCGGAACGTGAATCTGTGCATGTTTCTGGCCTGGGAACTGCTTCAGATCTCTGTGGAATGCATATATAGTATCAATTGGTGCAATGTGTTTGTCTTGTCATAGGGAAGTGAATAAAAGCTTCTGAAGTGAAAATTTCCACATTTTAAAAAACTTTCTTTTTTTTTAGTTCTGTGTGTCAAAAATGTTCATTCTGTGAGTAACAGTGGGAAAGTGACAAACATGAGTGAATTGTCACGATATGACTGAATTGGAGTAAATTTGCTGTTATCTCCGCCAGGAAGCGAGCTAGAGCGCTGTAACTGTGGCTATACGCACTTTCATGAAAACACGCTTCTTTGAGGTTTTAAGCTCAGAACGTGAATCTGTGCATGTTTCTGGCCTGGGAACTGCTTCAGATCACTGTGGAAAGCATATATGGTATCGAATGGTCCTTTGTGCATGTATTGCCATTGGGAAGTGAATATAAGCTTCTGAAGTGAATATATCCACTTTTTAAAAAACTTTCTTTTTTTTTTAGTTCTGTGTGTCAATAATGTTCATTCTGTGAGTAACAGTGGAAAAGTAACAGTCATGAGTGAATTGTCACGATATGACTGAATTGGAGTAAATTTGCTGCTATCTCCGCCAGGAAGCGAGCTAGAGCGCTGTAACTGTGGCTACACGCACTTTCATGAAAACACGCTTCTTTGAGGTTTTAAGCTCAGTACGTGAATCTGTGCATGTTTCTGGCCTGGGAACTGCTTCAGATCACTGTGGAAAGCATATACAGTATGGTATCGAATGGTCCTTTGTGCATGTATTGCCATTGGGAAGTGAATATAAGCTTCTGAAGTGAATATATCCACTTTTTAAAAAACTTTCTTTTTTTTTTAGTTCTGTGTGTCAATAATGTTCATTCTGTGAGTACCAGTGGAAAAGTAACAGTCATGAGTGAATTGTCACGATATGACTGAATTGGAGTAAATTTGCTGCTATGTCCGCCAGGAAGCGAGCTAGAGCGCTGAAACTGTGGCTATACGCACTTTCATGAAAACACGCTTCTTTGAGGTTTTAAGCTCGGAACGTGAATCTGTGCATGTTTCTGGCCTGGGAACTGCTTCAGATCACTGTGGAATGCATTTATAGTATCAATTGGTGCAATGTGCTTGTCTTGTCATAGGGAAGTGAATATAAGCTTCTGAAGTGAAAATATCCACTTTTTAAAAAACTTTCTTTTTTTTTAGTTCTGTGTGTCAAAAATGTTCATTCTGTGAGTAACAGTGGAAAAGTAACAGTCATGAGTGAATTGTCACGATATGACTGAATTGGAGTAAATTTGCTGCTATCTCCGCCAGGAAGCGAGCTAGAGCGCTGTAACTGTGGCTATACGCACTTTCATGAAAACACACTTCTTTGAGGTTTTAAGCTCAGAACGTGAATCTGTGCATGTTTCTGGCCTGGGAACTGCTTCAGATCACTGTGGAAAGCATATATGGTATCGAATGGTCCTTTGTGCATGTATTGCCTTTGGGAAGTGAATATAAGCTTCTGAAGTGAATATATCCACTTTTTAAAAAACTTTCTTTTTTTTTAGTTCTGTGTCAAAAATGTTCATTCTGTGAGTAACAGTGGAAAAGTAACAGTCATGAGTGAATTGTCACGATATGACTGAATTGGAGTAAATTTGCTGCTATCTCCGCCAGGAAGCGAGCTAGAGCGCTGTAACTGTGGCTATACGCACTTTCATGAAAACACACTTCTTTGAGGTTTTAAGCTCAGAACGTGAATCTGTGCATGTTTCTGGCCTGGGAACTGCTTCAGATCATTGTGGAAAGCAGATATGGAATCGAATGGTCCTTTGTGCATGTATTGCCATTGGGAAGTGAATATAAGCTTCTGAAGTGAATATATCCACTTTTTAAAAAACTTTCTTTTTTTTTAGTTCTGTGTCAAAAATGTTCATTCTGTGAGTAACATTGGAAAAGTAACAGTCATGAGTGAATTGTCACGATATGACTGAATTGGAGTAAATTTGCTGCTATCTCCGCCAGGAAGCGAGCTAGAGCGCTGTAACTGTGGCTATACGCACTTTCATGAAAACACACTTCTTTGAGGTTTTAAGCTCAGAACGTGAATCTGTGCATGTTTCTGGCCTGGGAACTGCTTCAGATCACTGTGGAATGCATATATGGTATCAATTGGTGCAATGTGCTTGTCTTGTCATAGGGAAGTGAATATAAGCTTCTGAAGTGAAAATATCCACTTTTTAAAAATTATATGACTGAATTGGAGTGAATTTGCTGCTATCTCTGTAAGGAAGCGAGCTAGAGCGCTGAAACTGAGGCTCTAAGCACTTTCAGAACGTGAATCTGTGCATGTTTCTGGCCTGGGAATTGCTCACTGTGGAATGCATATATTGTATCGATTGGTGCAATGTGCATGTCTTGCCATAGGGAAGTGAATATAAGCTTCTGAATTTAAAATATTCACTTTTTAAAAAACTTTCTTTTTGTTTAGTTCTGTGTGTCAAAAATGTTCATTCTTTGAGTAACAGTGGGAAAGTGAGAAACATGAGTGAATTCTCACTATATGACTGAATTGGAGTGAATATGCTGCTATCTCTGTAAGGAAGCGAGCTAGAGCGCTGAAACTGTGGCTATACGTTTAAGCTCGGAACGTGAATCTGTGAATGCTTCTGGCCTGGGAACTGCTTCAGATCACTGTGGAATGCATATATGGTATCAATTGGTGCAATGTGTTTGTCTTGTCATAGGGAAGTTAATATAAGCTTCTGAAGTGAAAATATCCACATTTTAAAAAACTTTCTTTTTTTTTTAGTTCTGTGTGTCAAAAATGTTCATTCTGTGAGTAACAGTGGGAAAGTGACAAACATGAGTGAATTGTCACGATATGACTGAATTGGAGTAAATTTGCTGCTATCTCCGCCAGGAAGCGAGCTAGAGCGCTGTAACTGTGGCTATACACACTTTCATGAAAACACGCTTCTTTGAGGTTTTAAGCTCAGAACGTGAATCTGTGCATGTTTCTGGCCAGGGAACTGCTTCAGATCACTGTGGAAAGCATATATGGTATCGAATGGTCCTTTGTGCATGTATTGCCATTGGGAAGTGAATATAAGCTTCTGAAGTGAATATATCCACTTTTTAGAAAACTTTCTTTTTTTTTTAGTTCTGTGTGTCAATAATGTTCATTCTGTGAGTAACAGTGGAAAAGTAACAGTCATGAGTGAATTGTTACGATATGACTGAATTGGAGTAAATTTGCTGCTATCTCCGCCAGGAAGCGAGCTAGAGCGCTGAAACTGTGGCTATACGCACTTTCATGAAAACACGCTTCTTTGAGGTTTTAGGCTCGGAACGTGAATCTGTGCATGTTTCTGGCCTGGGAACTGCTTCAGATCACTGTGGAATGCATATATAGTATCAATTGGTGCAATGTGCTTGTCTTGTCATAGGGAAGTGAATATAAGCTTTTGAAGTGAAAATATCCACTTTTTAAAAAACTTTCTTTTTTTTTAGTTCTGTGTGTCAAAAATGTTCATTCTGTGAGTAACAGTGGAAAAGTAACAGTCATGAGTGAATTGTCACGATATGACTGAATTGGAGTAAATTTGCTGCTATCTCCGCCAGGAAGCGAGCTAGAGCGCTGTAACTGTGGCTATACGCACTTTCATGAAAACACACTTCTTTGAGGTTTTAAGCTCAGAACGTGAATCTGTGCATGTTTCTGGCCTGGGAACTGCTTCAGATCATTGTGGAAAGCATATATGGTATCGAATGGTCCTTTGTGCATGTATTGCCATTGGGAAGTGAATATAAGCTTCTGAAGTGAATATATCCACTTTTTAAAACACTTTCTTTTTTTTTTTTAGTTCTGTGTGTCAATAATGTTCATACTGTGAGTAACAGTGGAAAAGTAACAGTCATGAGTGAATTGTCACGATATGACTGAATTGGAGTAAATTTGCTGCTATCTCCGCCAGGAAGCGAGCTAGAGCGCTGAAACTGTGGCTATACGCACTTTCATGAAAACAAGCTTCTTTGAGGTTTTAAGCTTGGAACGTGAATCTGTGCATGTTTCTGGCCTGGGAACTGCTTCAGATCACTGTGGAATGCATATATGGTATCAATTGGTGCAATGTGCTTGTCTTGTCATAGGGAAGTGAATATAAGCTTCTGAAGTGAAAATATCCACTTTTTAAAACACTTTCTTTTTTTTTTTTAGTTCTGTGTGTCAAAAATGTTCATTCTGTGAGTAACAGTGGAAAAGTAACAGTCATGAGTGAATTGTCACGATATGACTGAATTGGAGTAAATTTGCTGCTATCTCCGCCAGGAAGCGAGCTAGAGCGCTGTAACTGTGGCTATACGCACTTTCATGAAAACACGCTTCTTTGAGGTTTTAAGCTCAGAACGTGAATCTGTGCATGTTTCTGGCCTGGGAACTGCTTCAGATCACTGTGGAAAGCATATATGGTATCGAATGGTCCTTTGTGCATGTATTGCCATTGGGAAGTGAATATAAGCTTCTGAAGTGAATATATCCACTTTTTAAAAAACTTTCTTTTTTTTTTAGTTCTGTGTGTCAATAATGTTCATTCTGTGAGTACCAGTGGAAAAGTAACAGTCATGAGTGAATTGTCACGATATGACTGAATTGGAGTAAATTTGCTGCTTTGTCCGCCAGGAAGCGAGCTAGAGCGCTGAAACTGTGGCTATACGCACTTTCATGAAAACACGCTTCTTTGAGGTTTTAAGCTCAGAACGTGAATCTGTGCATGTTTCTGGCTTGGGAACTGCTTCAGATCACTGTGGAAAGCATATATGGTATCAATTGGTGCAATGTGCTTGTCTTGTCATAGGGAAGTGAATATAAGCTTCTGAAGTGAAAATATCCACTTTTTAAAAAACTTTCTTTTTTTTTAGTTCTGTGTGTCAAAAATGTTCATTCTGTGAGTAACAGTGTGAAAGTGACAGTCATGAGTGAATTGTCACGATATGACAGAATTGGAGTAAATTTGCTGCTATCTCCGCCAGGAAGCGAGCTAGAGCGCTGTAACTGTGGCTATACGCACTTTCATGAAAACACGCTTCTTTGAGGTTTTAAGCTCAGAACGTGAATCTGTGCATGTTTCTGGCCTGGGAACTGCTTCAGATCACTGTGGAAAGCATATATGGTATCGAATGGTCCTTTGTGCATGTATTGCCATTGGGAAGTGAATATAAGCTTCTGAAGTGAATATATCCACTTTTTAAAAAACTTTCTTTTTTTTTTAGTTCTGTGTGTCAATAATGTTCATTCTGTGAGTACCAGTGGAAAAGTAACAGTCATGAGTGAATTGTCACGATATGACTGAATTGGAGTAAATTTGCTGCAATGTCCGCCAGGAAGCGAGCTAGAGCGCTGAAACTGTGGCTATACGCACTTTCATGAAAACACGCTTCTTTGAGGTTTTAAGCTCGGAACGTGAATCTGTGCATGTTTCTGGCCTGGGAACTGCTTCAGATCACTGTGGAATGCATATATAGTATCAATTGGTGCAATGTGCTTGTCTTGTCATAGGGAAGTGAATATAAGCTTCTGAAGTGAAAATATCCACTTTTTAAAAAACTTTCTTTTTTTTTAGTTCTGTGTGTCAAAAATGTTCATTCTGTGAGTAACAGTGTGAAAGTGACAAACATGAGTGAATTGTCACGATATGACAGAATTGGAGTAAATTTGCTGCTATCTCCGCCAGGAAGCGAGCTAGAGCGCTGTAACTGTGGCTATATGCACTTTCATGAAAACACGCTCTTTGAGGTTTTAAGCTCAGAACGTGAATCTGTGCATGTTTCTGGCCTGGGAACTGCTTCAGACCACTGTGGAAAGCATATATGGTATCGAATGGTCCTTTGTGCATGTATTGCCATTGGGAAGTGAATATATCCACTTTTTAAAAAACTTCCTTTTTTTTTAGTTCTGTGTGTCAATAATGTTCATTCTGTGAGTAACAGTGGAAAAGTAACAGTCATGAGTGAATTGTCACGATATGACTGAATTGGAGTAAATTTGCTGCTATCTCCGCCAGGAAGCGAGCTAGAGCGCTGAAACTGTGGCTGTACGCACTTTCATGAAAACACGCTTCTTTGAGGTTTTAGGCTCGGAACGTGAATCTGTGCATGTTTCTGGCCTGGGAACTGCTTCAGATCACTGTGGAATGCATATATGGTATCAATTGGTGCAATGTGCTTGTCTTGTCATAGGGAAGTGAATATAAGCTTCTGAAGTGAAAATATCCACTTTTTAAAAATTATATGACTGAATTGGAGTGAATTTGCTGCTATCTCTGTAAGGAAGCGAGCTAGAGCGCTGAAACTGAGGCTATACGCACTTTCAGAACGTGAATCTGTGCATGTTTCTGGCCTGGGAATTGCTCACTGTGGAATGCATATATGGTATCGATTGGTGCAATGTGCATGTCTTGCCATTGGGAAGTGAATATAAGCTTCTGAATTTAAAATATTCACTTTTTAAAAAACTTTCTTTTCGTTTAGTTCTGTGTGTCAAAAATGTTCATTCTGTGAGTAACAGTGGGAAAGTGAGAAACATGAGTGAATTCTCACTATATGACTGAATTGGAGTGAATATGCTCCTATCTCTGTAAGGAAGCGAGCTAGAGCGCTGAAACTGTGGCTATACGTTTAAGCTCGGAAGGTGAATCTGTGCATGCTTCTGGCCTGGGAACTGCTTCAGATCACTGTGGAATGCATATATGGTATCAATTGGTGCAATGTGTTTGTCTTGTCATAGGGAAGTGAATATAAGCTTCTGAAGTGAAAATATCCACATTTTAAAAAACTTTCTTTTTTTTTTAGTTCTGTGTGTCAAAAATGTTCATTCTGTGAGTAACAGTGGGAAAGTGACAAACATGAGTGAATTGTCACGATATGACTGAATTGGAGTAAATTTGCTGCTATCTCCGCCAGGAAGCGAGCTAGAGCGCTGTAACTGTGGCTATACGCACTTTCATGAAAACACGCTTCTTTGAGGTTTTAAGCTCAGAACGTGAATCTGTGCATGTTTCTGGCCTGGGAACTGCTTCAGATCACTGTGGAAAGCATATATGGTATCGAATGGTCCTTTGTGCATGTCTTGCCATAGGGAAGTGAATATGAGCTTCTGAAGTGAAAATATCCACATTTTAAAAAACTTTCTTTTTTTTTTAGTTCTGTGTGTCAAAAATGTTCATTCTGTGAGTAACAGTGGGAAAGTGACAAACATGAGTGAATTGTCACGATATGACTGAATTGGAGTAAATTTGCTGCTATCTCCGCCAGGAAGCGAGCTAGAGCGCTGTAACTGTGGCTATACGCACTTTCATGAAAACACGCTTCTTTGAGGTTTTAAGCTCAGAACGTGAATCTGTGCATGTTTCTGGCCTGGGAACTGCTTCAGATCACTGTGGAAAGCATATATGGTATCGAATGGTCCTTTGTGCATGTATTGCCATTGGGAAGTGAATATAAGCTGAAGTGAATATATCCACTTTTTAAAAAACTTTCTTTTTTTTTTTAGTTCTGTGTGTCAATCATGTTCATTCTGTGAGTAACAGTGGAAAAGTAACAGTCATGAGTGAATTGTCACGATATGACTGAATTGGAGTAAATTTGCTGCTATCTCCGCCAGGAAGCGAGCTAGAGCGTTGAAACTGTGGCTATACGCACTTTCATGAAAACACGCTTCTTTGAGGTTTTAAGCTCGGAACGTGAATCTGTGCATGTTTCTGGCCTGGGAACTGCTTCAGATCACTGTGGAATGCATATATAGTATCAATTGGTGCAATGTGCTTGTCTTGTCATAGGGAAGTGAATATAAGCTTCTGAAGTGAAAATATCCACATTTTAAAAAACTTTCTTTTTTTTTAGTTCTGTGTCAAAAATGTTCATTCTGTGAGTAACAGTGGAAAAGTAACAGTCATGAGTGAATTGTCACGATATGACTGAATCGGAGGAAATTTGCTGCTATCTCCGCCAGGAAGCGAGCTAGAGCGCTGTAACTGTGGCTATACGCACTTTCATAAAAACACACTTCTTTGAGGTTTGAAGCTCAGAACGTGAATCTGTGCATGTTTCTGGCCTGGAAACGGCTTCAGATCATTGTGGAAAGCATATATGGTATCGAATGGTCCTTTGTGCATGTATTGCCATTGGGAAGTGAATATAAGCTTCTGAAGTGAATATATCCACTTTTTAAAAAACTTTCTTTTTTTTTTTAGTTCTGTGTGTCAATAATGTTCATTCTGTGAGTAACAGTGGAAAAGTAACAGTCATGAGTGAATTGTCACGATATGACTGAATTGGAGTAAATTTGCTGCTATCTCCGCCAGGAAGCGAGCTAGAGCGCTGAAACTGTGGCTATACGCACTTTCATGAAAACACGCTTCTTTGAGGTTTTAAGCTCGGAACGTGAATCTGTGCATGTTTCTGGCCTGGGAACTGCTTCAGATCACTGTGGAATGCATATATAGTATCAATTGGTGCAATGTGCTTGTCTTGTCATAGGGAAGTGAATATAAGCTTCTGAAGTGAAAATATCCACTTTTTAAAAAACTTTCTTTTTTTTTAGTTCTGTGTGTCAAAAATGTTCATTCTGTGAGTAACAGTGTGAAAGTGACAAACATGAGTGAATTGTCACGATATGACAGAATTGGAGTAAATTTGCTGCTATCTCCGCCAGGAAGCGACCTAGAGCGCTGTAACTGTGGCTATACGCACTTTCATGAAAACACGCTTCTTTGAGGTTTTAAGCTCAGAACGTGAATCTGTGCATGTTTCTGGCCTGGGAACTGCTTCAGATCACTGTGGAAAGCATATATGGTATCGAATGGTCCTTTGTGCATGTATTGCCATTGGGAAGTGAATATAAGCTTCTGAAGTGAATATATCCACTTTTTAAAAAACTTTCTTTTTTTTTAGTTCTGTGTCAAAAATGTTCTTTCTGTGAGTAACAGTGGAAAAGTAGCAGTCATGAGTGAATTGTCACGATATGACTGAATTGGAGTAAATTTGCTGCAATGTCCGCCAGGAAGCGAGCTAGAGCGCTGAAACTGTGGCTATACGCACTTTCATGAAAACACGCTTCTTTGAGGTTTTAAGCTCGGAACGTGAATCTGTGCATGTTTCTGGCCTGGGAACTGCTTCAGATCACTGTGGAATGCATATATAGTATCAATTGGTGCAATGTGCTTGTCTTGTCATAGGGAAGTGAATATAAGCTTCTGAAGTGAAAATATCCACTTTTTAAAAAACTTTCTTTTTTTTTAGTTCTGTGTGTCAAAAATGTTCATTCTGTGAGTAACAGTGTGAAAGTGACAAACATGAGTGAATTGTCACGATATGACAGAATTGGAGTAAATTTGCTGTTATCTCCGCCAGGAAGCGAGCTAGAGCGCTGTAACTGTGGCTATACGCACTTTCATGAAAACACGCTTCTTTGAGGTTTTAAGCTCAGAACGTGAATCTGTGCATGTTTCTGGCTTGGGAACTGCTTCAGATCACTGTGGAAAGCATATATGGTATCAATTGGTGCAATGTGCTTGTCTTGTCATAGGGAAGTGAATATAAGCATCTGAAGTGAAAATATCCACTTTTTAAAAAACTTTCTTTTTTTTTAGTTCTGTGTGTCAAAAATGTTCATTCTGTGAGTAACAGTGTGAAAGTGACAAACATGAGTGAATTGTCACGATATGACAGAATTGGAGTAAATTTGCTGTTATCTCCGCCAGGAAGCGAGCTAGAGCGCTGTAACTGTGGCTATACGCACTTTCATGAAAACACGCTTCTTTGAGGTTTTAAGCTCAGAACGTGAATCTGTGCATGTTTCTGGCCTGGGAACTGCTTCAGATCACTGTGGAAAGCATATATGGTATCGAATGGTCCTTTGTGCATGTATTGCCATTGGGAAGTGAATATAAGCTTCTGAAGTGAATATATCCACTTTTTAAAAAACTTTCTTTTTTTTTAGTTCTGTGTGTCAAAAATGTTCATTCTGTGAGTAACAGTGTGAAAGTGACAAACATGAGTGAATTGTCACGATATGACAGAATTGGAGTAAATTTGCTGCTCTCTCCGCCAGGAAGCGAGCTAGAGCGCTGTAACTGTGGCTATACGCACTTTCATGAAAACACGCTTCTTTGAGGTTTTAAGCTCAGAACGTGAATCTGTGCATGTTTCTGGCTTGGGAACTGCTTCAGATCACTGTGGAAAGCATATATGGTATCAATTGGTGCAATGTGCTTGTCTTGTCATAGGGACGTGAAGATAAGCTTCTGAAGTGAAAATATCCACTTTTTAAAAAACTTTCTTTTTTTTAAGTTCTGTGTCAAAAATGTTCATTCTGTGAGTAACAGTGGAAAAAAAAACAGGCATGAGTGAATTGTCACGATATGACTGATTTGGAGTAAATTTGATGCTATCTCCGCCAGGAAGCGAGCTAGAGCGCTGAAACTGTGGCTATACGCACTTTCATGAAAACACGCTTCTTTGAGGTTTTAAGCTCGGAACGTGAATCTGTGCATGTTTCTGGCCTGGGAACTGCTTCAGATCACTGTGGAATGCATATATGGTATCAATTGGTGCAATGTGCTTGTCTTGTCATAGGGAAGTGAATATAAGCTTCTGAAGTGAAAATATCCACTTTTTAAAAATTATATGACTGAATTGGAGTGAATTTGCTGCTATCTCTGTAAGGAAGCGAGCTAGAGCGCTGAAACTGAGGCTATACGCACTTTCAGAACGTGAATCTGTGCATGTTTCTGGCCTGGGAATTGCTCACTGTGGAATGCATATATGGTATCGATTGGTGCAATGTGCATGTCTTGCCATAGGGAAGTGAATATAAGCTTCTGAATTTAAAATATTCACTTTTTAAAAAACTTTCTTTTTGTTTAGTTCTGTGTGTCAAAAAATGTTCATTCTGTCAGTAACAGTGGGAAAGTGACAAACATGAGTGAATTGTCATGATATGACTGAATTGGAGTAAATTTGCTGCTATCTCCGCCAGGAAGCGAGCTAGAGCGCTGTAACTGTGGCTATACGCACTGTCATGAAAACACGCTTCTTTGAGGTTTTAAGCTCAGAACGTGAATCTGTGCATGTTTCTGGCCTGGGAACTGCTTCAGATCACTGTGGAAAGCATATATGGTATCGAATGGTCCTTTGTGCATGTATTGCCATTGGGAAGTGAATATAAGCTTCTGAAGTGAAAATATCCACTTTTTAAAAAACTTTCTTTTTTTTTTAGTTCTGTGTGTCAATAATGTTCATTCTGTGAGTAACAGTGGAAAAGTAACAGTCATGAGTGAATTGTCACGATATGACATAATTGGAGTAAATTTGCTGCTATCTCCGCCAGGAAGCGAGCTAGAGCGCTGAAACTGTGGCTATACGCACTTTCATGAAAACGCGCTTCTTTGAGGTTTTAAGCTCGGAACGTGAATCTGTGCATGTTTCTGGCCTGGGAACTGCTTCAGATCACTGTGGAATGCATATATGGTATCAATTGGTGCAATGTGCTTGTCTTGTCATAGGGAAGTGAATATAAGCTTCTGAAGTGAAAATATCCACTTTTTAAAAATCATATGACTGAATTGGAGTGAATTTGCTGCTATCTCAGTTTGGAAGCGAGCTAGAGCGCTGAAACTGAGGCTATACGCACTTTCATGAAAACACGCTTCTTTGAGGTTTTAAGCTCAGAATGTGAATCTGTGCATGTTTCTGGCCTTGGAATTGCTTCAGATCACTGTGCTATGCATATATGGTATCGATTGGTGCAATGTGCATGTCTTGCCATAGGGAAGTGAATATAAGCTTCTGAATTTAAAATATTCACTTTTTAAAAAACTTTCTTTTTTTTTTTGTTCTGTGTGTCAAATTGTTCATTCTGTGAGTAACAGTGGGAAAGTGAGAAACATGAGTGAATTCTCACTATATGACTGAATTGGAGTGAATTTGCTGCTATCTCAGTTTGGAAGCGAGCTAGAGCGCTGAAACTGTGGCTATACGTTTAAGCTCGGAACGTGAATCTGTGCATGCTTCTGGCCTGGGAACTGCTTCAGATCACTGTGGAATGCATATATGGTATCAATTGGTGCAATGTGTTTGTCTTGTCATAGGGAAGTTAATATAAGCTTCTGAAGTGAAAATATCCACATTTTAAAAAACTTTCTTTTTTTTTAGTTCTGTGTGTCAAAAATGTTCATTCTGTGAGTAACAGTGGGAAAGTGACAAACATGAGTGAATTGTCACGATATGACTGAATTGGAGTAAATTTGCTGCTATCTCCGCCAGGAAGCGAGCTAGAGCGCTGTAACTGTGGCTATACGCACTTTCATGAAAACACGCTTCTTTGAGGTTTTAAGCTCAGAACGTGAATCTGTGCATGTTTCTGGCCTGGGAACTGCTTCAGATCACTGTGGAAAGCATATATGGTATCGAATGGTCCTTTGTGCTTGTCTTGTCATAGGGAAGTGAAGAAAAGCTTCTGAAGTGAAAATATCCACTTTTTAAAAAACTTTCTTTTTTTTAGTTCTGTGTGTCAAAAATGTTCATTCTGTGAGTAACAGTGGAAAAAAAACAGGCATGAGTGAACTGTCACGATATGACTGATTTGGAGTAAATTTGATGCTATCTCCGCCAGGAAGCGAGCTAGAGCGCTGAAACTGTGGCTATACGCACTTTCATGAAAACACGCTTCTTTGAGGTTTTAAGCTCGGAACGTGAATCTGTGCATGTTTCTGGCCTGGGAACTGCTTCAGATCACTGTGGAATGCATATATAGTATCAATTGGTGCAATGTGTTTGTCTTGTCATAGGGAAGTGAATATAATCTTCTGAAGTGAAAATATCCACTTTTTAAAAAACTTTCTTTTTTTTTAGTTCTGTGTGTCAAAAATGTTCATTCTGTGAGTAACAGTGTGAAAGTGACAAACATGAGTGAATTGTCACGATATGACTGAATTGGAGTAAATTTGCTGCTATCTCCGCCAGGAAGCAAGCTAGAGCGCTGTAACTGTGGCTATACGCACTTTCATGAAAACACGCTTCTTTGAGGCTTTAAGCTCGGATCGTGAATCTGTGCATGTTTCTGGCCTGGGAACTGCTTCAGATCACTGTGGAATGCATATATAGTATCAATTGGTGCAATGTGCTTGTCTTGTCATAGGGAAGTGAATATAAGCTTCTGAAGTGAAAATATCCACTTTTTAAAAAACTTTCTTTTTTTTTAGTTCTGTGTCAAAAATGTTCATTCTGTGAGTAACAGTGGAAAAGTAACAGTCATGAGTGAATTGTCACGATATGACTGAATTGGAGTAAATTTGCTGCTATCTCCGCCAGGAAGCGAGCTAGAGCCCTGAAACTGTGGCTATACGCACTTTCATGAAAACACGCTTCTTTGAGGTTTTAATCTCGGAACGTGAATCTGTGCATGCTTCTGGCTTGGGAACTGCTTCAGGTCACTGTGGAATGCATATATGGTATCAATTGGTGCAATGTGCTTGTCTTGTCATAGGGAAGTGAATATAAGCTTCTGAAGTGAAAATATCCACTTTTTAAAAAACTTTCTTTTTTTTAGTTCTGTGTGTCAAAAATGTTCATTCTGTGAGTAACAGTGTGAAAGTGACAAACATGAGTGAATTGTCACGATATGACTGAATTGGAGTAAATTTGCTGCTATCTCCGCCAGGAAGCGAGCTAGAGCGCTGTAACTGTGGCTATACGCACTTTCATGAAAACACGCTTCTTTGAGGTTTTAAGCTCAGAACGTGAATCTGTGCATGTTTCTGGCCTGGGAACTGCTTCAGATCACTGTGGAAAGCATATATGGTATCGAATGGTTATTTGTGCATGTATTGCCATTGGGAAGTGAATATAAGCTTCTGAAGTGAATATATCCACTTTTTAAAAAACTTTCTTTTTTTTTAGTTCTGTGTGTCAAATATGTTCATTCTGTGAGTAACAGTGGAAAAAAAACAGGCATGAGTGAATTGTCACGATATGACTGATTTGGAGTAAATTTGATGCTATCTCCGGCAGGAAGCGAGCTAGAGCGCTGAAACTCTGGCTATACGCACTTTCATGAAAACACGCTTCTTTGAGGTTTTAAGCTCAGAACGTGAATCTGTGCATGTTTCTGGCCTGGGAACTGCTTCAGATCACTGTGGAATGCATATATGGTATCAATTGGTGCAATGTGCTTGTCTTGTCATAGGGAAGTGAATATAAGCTTCTGAAGTGAAAATATCCACTTTTTAAAAAACTTTCTTTTTTTTTAGTTCTGTGTGTCAAAAATGTTCATTCTGTGAGTAACAGTGGGAAAGTGACAAACATGAGTGAATTGTCACGATATGACTGAATTGGAGTACATTTGCTGCTATCTCCGCCAGGAAGCGAGCTAGAGCGCTGAAACTGTGGCTATATGCACTTTCATGAAAACACGCTTCTTTGAGGTTTTAAGCTCAGAACGTGAATCTGTGCATGTTTCTGGCCTGGGAATTGCTTCAGATCACTGTGCTGTGCATATATGGTATCAATTGGTGCAATGTGCTTGTCTTGTCATTGGGAAGTGAATATAAGCTTCTGAAGTGAAAATATCCACTTTTTAAAAAACTTTCTTTTTTTTAGTTCTGTGTGTCAAAAAAGTTTATTCTGTTAGTAAGAGTGGGAAAGTGACAAACATGAGTGAATTCTCACTATATGACTGAATTGGTGTGAATATGCTGCTATTTCTGGAAGGAAGCGAGCTAGAGCGCTGAAACTGTGGCTATACGCACTTTCATGAAAACACGCTTCTTTGAGGTTTTAAGCTCAGAACGTGAATCTGTGCATGTTTCTGGCCTGGGAATTGCTTCAGATCACTGTGCTGTGCATATATGGTATCAATTGGTGCAATGTGCTTGTCTTGTCATTGGGAAGTGAATATAAGCTTCTGAAGTGAAAATATCTACTTTTTATAAAACTTTCTTTTTTTTTAGTTCTGTGTGTCAAAAATGTTCATTCTGAGAGTAACAGTGGGAAAGTGACAAACATGAGTGAATTGTTACTATATGACGGAATTGGAGTTAATATGTTGCTATCTCTGTAAGGAAGCGAGCTAGAGCGCTGAAACTGTGGCTATACACACTTTCATGAAAACACGTTTTTTTGAGGTTTTAAGCTCGGAACGTGAATCTGTGCATGTTTCTGGCCTGGGAACTGCTTCAGATCACTGTGGAATGCATATATAGTATGAATTGGTGCAATGTGCTTGTCTTGTCATTGGGAAATGAATATTAGCTTCTGAAGTGAAAATATCCACTTTTTAAAAAACTTTCTTTTTTTTTAGTTCTGTGTGTCAATAATGTTCATTCTGTGAGTAACAGTGGGAAAGTGACAAACATGAGTGAATTGTCACTATATGACTGAATTGGAGTGAATTTGCTGCTATCTCTGTAAGGAAACGAGCTAGAGCGCTGAAACTGAGGCTATACGCACTTTCATGAAAACACGCTTCTTTGAGGTTTTAAGCTCAGAACGTGAATCTGTGCGTTTCTGGCCTGGGAATTGCTTCAGATCACTGTGCTATGCATATATGGTATCGATTGGTGCAATGTGCATGTCTTGCCATAGGGAAGTGAATATAAGCTTCTGAATTTAAAATATTCACTTTTTAAAAAACTTTCTTTTTTTTTAGTTCTGTGTGTCAAAAAAGTTCATTCTGTGAGTAACAGTGGGAAAGTGAGAAACATGAGTGAATTCTCACTATATGACTGAATTGGAGTGAATATGCTGCTATCTCTGTTAGGAAGCAAGCTAGAGCGCTGAAACTGTGTCTACACGTTTAAGCTCGGAACGTGAATCTGTGCATGCTTCTGGCCTGGGAACTGCTTCAGATCACTGTGGAATGCATATATGGTATCAATTGGTGCAATGTGTTTGTCTTGTCATAGGGAAGTGAATATAAGCTTCTGAAGTGAAAATATCCACTTTTTAAAAAACTTTCTTTATTTTTAGTTCTGTGTGTCAAAAATGTTCATTCTGTGAGTAACAGTGGAAAAAAAACAGGCATGAGTGAATTGTCACGATATGACTGATTTGGAGTAAATTTGACGCTATCTCCGCCAGGAAGCGAGCTAGAGCGCTGAAACTGTGGCTATACGCACTTTCATGAAAACACGCTTCTTTGAGGTTTTAAGCTCGGAACGTGAATCTGTGCATGTTTCTGGCCTGGGAACTGCTTCAGATCACTGTGGAATGCATATATAGTATCAATTGGTGCAATGTGCTTGTCTTCTCATAGGGAAGTGAATATAAGCTTCTGAAGTGAAAATATCCACTTTTTAAAAAACTTTCTTTTTTTTAGTTCTGTGTGTCAAAAATGTTCATTCTGTGAGTAACAGTGTGAAAGTGACAAACATGAGTGAATTGTCACGATATGACTGAATTGGAGTAAATTTGCCGCTATCTCCGCCAGGAAGCGAGCTAGAGCGCTGTAACTGTGGCTATACGCAATTTCATGAAAACACGCTTCCTTGAGGTTTTAAGCTCAGAACGTGAATCTGTGCATGTTTCTGGCCTGGGAACTGCTTCAGATCACTGTGGAAAGCATATATGGTATCGAATGGTTATTTGTGCATGTATTGCCATTGGGAAGTGAATATAAGCTTCTGAAGTGAATATATCCACTTTTTAAAAAACTTTCTTTTTTTTTAGTCCTGTGTGTCAATAATGTTCATTCTGTGAGTAACAGTGGAAAAGTAACAGTCATGAGTGAATTGTCACGATATGACTGAATTGGAGTAAATTTGCTGCTATCTCCGCCAGGAAGCGAGCTAGAGCGCTGAAACTGTGGCTATACGCACTTTCATGAAAACACGCTTCTTTGAGGTTTTAAGCTCGGAACGTGAATCTGTGCATGTTTCTGGCCTGGGAACTGCTTCAGATCACTGTGGAATGCATATATAGTATGAATTGGTGCAATGTGCTTGTCTTGTCATAGGCAAATGAATATAAGCTTCTGAAGTGAAAATATCCACTTTTTAAAAAACTTTCTTTTTTTTTAGTTCTGTGTGTCAATAATGTTCATTCTGTGAGTAACAGTGGAAAAGTAACAGTCATGAGTGAATTGTCACGATATGACTGAATTGGAGTAAATTTGATGCTATCTCTGTAAGGAAGCGAGCTAGAGCGCTGAAACCGTGGCTTTATGCACTTTCATGAAAACACACTTCTTTGAGGTTTTAAGCTTGGATCGTGAATCTGTGCAAGTTTCTGGCCTGGGATCTGCTTCAGATCACTGTGGAATGCATATGTGGTATTGATTGGTGCACTGGGCATGTATTGCCATTGGGAAGTGAACACAAGCTTCTGAAGTGAAAATATCTACTTTTTTATAAAACTTTCTTTTTTTTTAGTTCTGTGTGTCAAAAATGTTCATTCTGTTAGTAACAGTGGGAAAGTAACAATCATGAATGAATTGTCAGGATATGACTGAATTGGACTAAATTTGATGCTATCTCTGCCAGGAAGCGAGCTAGAGCGCTGAAACTGTGGCTATACGCACTTTCATGAAAACACACTTCTTTGAGGTTTTAAGTTCAGAACGTGAATCTGTGCATGTTTCTGGCTTGGGAACTGCTTCAGATCACTTTGCAATGCATATCTGCTATTGATTGGTCCTTTGGGCATGTATTGCCTTTGGGAAGTGAACACAAGCTTCTGAAGTGAAAATATCTACTTTTTATAAAACTTTCTTTTTTTTAGTTCTGTGTGTCAAAAATGTTCATTCTGTGAGTAACAGTGGGAAAGTGACAAACATGAGTGAATTGTTACTATATGACGGAATTGGAGTTAATATGTTGCTATCTCTGTAAGGAAGCAAGCTAGAGCGCTGAAACTGTGGCTATACACACTTTCATGAAAACACGTTTTTTTGAGGTTTTAAGCTCGGAACGTGAATCTGTGCATGTTTCTGGCCTGGGAACTGCTTCAGATCACTGTGGAATGCATATATAGTATGAATTGGTGCAATGTGCTTGTCTTGTCATTGGGAAATGAATATAAGCTTCTGAAGTGAAAATATCCACTTTTTAAAAAACTTTCTTTTTTTTAGTTCTGTGTGTCAATAATGTTCATTCTGTGAGTAACAGTGGGAAAGTGACAAACATGAGTGAATTGTCACTATATGACTGAATTGGAATGAATTTGCTGCTATCTCTGTAAGGAAACGAGCTAGAGCGCTGAAACTGAGGCTATACGCACTTTCATGAAAACACGCTTCTTTGAGGTTTTAAGCTCAGAACGTGAATCTGTGCGTTTCTGGCCTGGGAATTGCTTCAGATCACTGTGCTATGCATATATGGTATCGATTGGTGCAATGTGCATGTCTTGCCATAGGGAAGTGAATATAAGCTTCTGAATTTAAAATATTCACTTTTTAAAAAACTTTCTTTTTTTTTAGTTCTGTGTGTCAAAAAAGTTCATTCTGTGAGTAACAGTGGGAAAGTGAGAAACATGAGTGAATTCTCACTATATGACTGAATTGGAGTGAATATGCTGCTATCTCTGTTAGGAAGCGAGCTAGAGCGCTGAAACTGTGTCTACACGTTTAAGCTCGGAACGTGAATCTGTGCATGCTTCTGGCCTGGGAACTGCTTCAGATCACTGTGGAATGCATATATGGTATCAATTGGTGCAATGTGTTTGTCCTGTCATAGGGAAGTGAATATAAGCTTCTGAAGTGAAAATATCCACTTTTTAAAAAACTTTCTTTATTTTTAGTTCTGTGTGTCAAAAATGTTCATTCTGTGAGTAACAGTGGAAAAAAAACAGGCATGAGTGAATTGTCACGATATGACTGATTTGGAGTAAATTTGATGCTATCTCCGCCAGGAAGCGAGCTAGAGCGCTGAAACTGTGGCTATACGCACTTTCATGAAAACACGCTTCTTTGAGGTTTTAAGCTCGGAACGTGAATCTGTGCATGTTTCTGGCCTGGGAACTGCTTCAGATCACTGTGGAATGCATATATAGTATCAATTGGTGCAATGTGCTTGTCTTGTCATAGGGAAGTGAATATAAGCTTCTGAAGTGAAAATATCCACCTTTTAAAAAACTTTCTTTTTTTTAGTTCTGTGTGTCAAAAATGTTCATTCTGTGAGTAACAGTGTGAAAGTGACAAACATGAGTGAATTGTCACGATATGACTGAATTGGAGTAAATTTGCCGCTATCTCCGCCAGGAAGCGAGCTAGAGCGCTGTAACTGTGGCTTTTCGCAATTTCATGAAAACACGCTTCCTTGAGGTTTTAAGCTCAGAACGTGAATCTGTGCATGTTTCTGGCCTGGGAACTGCTTCAGATCACTGTGGAAAGCATATATGGTATCGAATGGTTATTTGTGCATGTATTGCCATTGGGAAGTGAATATAAGCTTCTTAAGTGAATATATCCACTTTTTAAAAAACTTTCTTTTTTTTTAGTTCTGTGTGTCAATAATGTTCATTCTGTGAGTAACAGTGGAAAAGTAACAGTCATGAGTGAATTGTCACGATATGACTGAATTGGAGTAAATTTGCTGCTATCTCCGCCAGGAAGGGAGCTAGAGCGCTGAAACTGTGGCTATACGCACTTTCATGAAAACACGCTTCTTTGAGGTTTTAAGCTCGGAACGTGAATCTGTGCATGTTTCTGGCCTGGGAACTGCTTCAGATCACTGTGGAATGCATATATAGTATGAATTGGTGCAATGTGCTTGTCTTGTCATAGGCAAATGAATATAAGCTTCTGAAGTGAAAATATCCACTTTTTAAAAAACTTTCTTTTTTTTTAGTTCTGTGTGTCAATAATGTTCATTCTGTGAGTAACAGTGGAAAAGTAACAGTCATGAGTGAATTGTCACGATATGACTGAATTGGAGTAAATTTGATGCTATCTCTGTAAGGAAGCGAGCTAGAGCGCTGAAACCGTGGCTTTATGCACTTTCATGAAAACACGCTTCTTTGAGGTTTTAAGCTTGGATCGTGAATCTGTGCAAGTTTCTGGCCTGGGATCTGCTTCAGATCACTGTGGAATGCATATGTGGTATTGATTGGTGCACTGGGCATGTATTGCCATTGGGAAGTGAACACAAGCTTCTGAAGTGAAAATATCTACTTTTTATAAAACTTTCTTTTTTTTTAGTTCTGTGTGTCAAAAATGTTCATTCTGTTAGTAACAGTGGGAAAGTAACAATCATGAATGAATTGTCAGGATATGACTGAATTGGACTAAATTTGATGCTATCTCTGCCAGGAAGCGAGCTAGAGCGCTGAAACTGTGGCTATACGCACTTTCATGAAAACACACTTCTTTGAGGTTTTAAGCTCAGAACGTGAATCTGTGCATGTTTCTGGCTTGGGAACTGCTTCAGATCACTTTGCAATGCATATGTGCTATTGTTTGGTCCTTTGGGCATGTATTGCCTTCGGGAAGTGAACACAAGCTTCTGATGTGAAAATATCTACTTTTTATAAAACTTTCTTTTTTTTTAGTTCTGTGTGTCAAAAATGTTCATTCTGTGAGTAACAGTGGGAAAGTGACAAACATGAGTGAATTGTTACTATATGACGGAATTGGAGTTAATATGTTGCTATCTCTGTCAGGAAACGAGCTAGAGCGCTGAAACTGTGGCTATACGCACTTTCATGAAAACACGTTTTTTTGAGGTTTTAAGCTCGGAACGTGAATCTGTGCATGTTTCTGGCCTGGGAACTGCTTCAGATCACTGTGGAATGCATATATAGTATGAATTGGTGCAATGTGCTTGTCTTGTCATAGGGAAATGAATATAAGCTTCTGAAGTGAAAATATCCACTTTTTAAAAAACTTTCTTTTTTTTAGTTCTGTGTGTCAATAATGTTCATTCTGTGAGTAACAGTGGAAAAGTAACAGTCATGAGTGAATTGTCACGATATGACTGAATTGGAGTAAATTTGATGCTATCTCTGTTAGGAAGCGAGCTAGAGCGCTGAAACTGTGGCTTTATGCACTTTCATGAAAACACGCTTCTTTGAGGTTTTAAGCTTGGATCGTGAATCTGTGCAAGTTTCTGGCCTGGGAACTGCTTCAGATCACTGTGGAATGCATATGTGGTATTGATTGGTGCACTGGGCATGTATTGCCATTGGGAAGTGAACACAAGCTTCTGAAGTGAAAATATCTACTTTTTATAAAACTTTCTTTTTTTTAGTTCTGTGTGTCAAAAATGTTCATTCTGTGAGTAACAGTGGGAAAGTAACAATCATGAGTGAATTGTCAGGATATGACTGAATTGGACTAAATTTGATGCTATCTCTGCCAGGAAGCGAGCTAGAGCGCTGAAACTGTGGCTATACGCACTTTCATGAAAACACGCTTCTTTGAGGTTTTAAGCTCAGAACGTGAATCTGTGCATGTTTCTGGCCTGGGAACTGCTTCAGATCACTGGGCAATGCATATATGGTATCAAATGGTCCTTTGTGCATGTATTGCCATTGGGAAGTGAATATAAGCTTCTGAAGTGAATATATGCACTTTTTAAAAACTTTCTTTTTTTTTAGTTCAGAGTGTCAAAAATGTTCATTCTGTGCGTAACTCAGTAGGAAAGTGACAAAAATGAGTGAATTGTCATTATATGACTGAATTGGAGTGAATTTGCTGCTATCTCTGTAAGGAAGCGAGCTAGAGCGCTGAAACTGAGGCTATACGCACTTTCATGAAAACACGCTTCTTTGAGGTTTTAAGCTCAGAACGTGAATCTGTGCGTTTCTGGCCTGGGAATTGCTTCAGATCACTGTGCTATGCATATATGGTATCGATTGTTGCAATGTGCATGTCTTGCCATTGGGAAGTGAATATAAGCTTCTGAATTTAAAATATTCACCTTTTAAAAAACTTTCTTTTTTTTTAGTTCTGTGTGTCAAAAATGTTCATTCTGTGAGTAACAGTGGGAAAGTGAGAAACATGAGTGAATTCTCACTATATGACTGAATTGGAGTGAATATGCTGCTATCTCTGTTAGGAAGCGAGCTAGAGCGCTGAAACTGTGTCTATACGTTTAAGCTCGGAACGTGAATCTGTGCATGCTTCTGGCCTGGGAACTGCTTCAGATCACTGTGGAATGCATATATAGTATCAATTGGTGCAATGTGTTTGTCTTGTCATAGGGAAGATAATATAAGCTTCTGAAGTGAAAATATCCACATTTTAAAAAACTCTCTTTTTTTTTAGTTCTGTGTGTCAAAAATGTTCATTCTGTGAGTAACAGTGGGAAAGTGACAAACATGAGTGAATTGTCACGATATGACTGAATTGGAGTAAATTTGCTGCTATCTCCGCCAGGAAGCGAGCTAGAGCGCTGAAACTGTGGCTATACGCACTTTCATGAAAACACGCTTCTTTGAGGTTTTAAGCTCGGAACGTGAATCTGTGCATGTTTCTGGCCTGGGAACTGCTTCAGATCACTGTGGAAAGCATACATGGTATCGAATGGTCCTTTGTGCATGTATTGCCATTGGGAAGTGAATATAAGCTTCTGAAGTGAATATATCCACTTTTTAAAAAACTTTCTTTTTTTTTTAGTTCTGTGTCAAAAATGTTCATTCTGTGAGTAACAGTGGAAGAGTAACAGTCATGAGTGAATTGTCTCGATATGACTGAATTGGAGTAAATTTGCTGCTATCTCCACCAGGAAGCGAGCTAGAGCCCTGAAACTGTGGCTATACGCACTTTCATGAAAACACACTTCTTTGAGGTTTTAATCTCGGAACGTGAATCTGTGCATGCTTCTGGCCTGGGAACTGCTTCAGATCACTGTGGAATGCATATATGGTATCAATTGGTGCAATGTGCTTGTCTTGTCATTGGGAAGTGAATATAAGCTTCTGAAGTGAAAATATCCACTTTTTAAAAAACTTACTTTTTTTTTAGTTCTGTGTGTCAAATATGTTCATTCTGTGAGTAACAGTGGAAAAAAAACAGGCATGAGTGAATTGTCACGATATGACTGATTTGGAGTAAATTTGATGCTATCTCCGGCAGGAAGCGAGCTAGAGCGCTGAAACTCTGGCTATACGCACTTTCATGAAAACACGCTTCTTTGAGGTTTTAAGCTAAGAACTTGAATCTGTGCAAGTTTCTGGCCTGGGAACTGCTTCAGATCACTGTGGAATGCATATATGGTATCAATTGGTGCAATGTGCTTTTCTTGTCATAGAGAAGTGAATATAAGCTTCTGAAGTGAAAATATCCACTTTTTAAAAAACTTTCTTTTTTTTTTAGTTCTGTGTGTCAAAAATGTTCATTCTGTGAGTAACAGTGTGAAAGTGACAAACATGAGTGAATTGTCACGATATGACTGAATTGGAGTAAATTTGCTGCTATCTCCGCCAGGAAGCGAGCTAGAGCGCTGTAACTGTGGCTATACGCAATTTCATGAAAACACGCTTCCTTGAGGTTTTAAGCTCAGAACGTGAATCTGTGCATGTTTCTGGCCTGGGAATTGCTTCAGATCACTGTGCTATGCATATATGGTATCGATTGGTGCAATGTGCATGTCTGGCCAAAGGGAAGTGAATATAAGCTTCTGAAGTGAAAATATCCACTTTTTAAAAAACTTTCTTTTTTTTAGTTCTGTGTGTCAAAAAAGTTTATTCTGTTAGTAAGAGTGGGAAAGTGACAAACATGAGTGAATTCTCACTATATGACTGAATTGGTGTGAATATGCTGCTATCTCTGGAAGGAAGCGAGCTAGAGCGCTGAAACTGTGGCTATACGCACTTTCATGAAAACACACTTCTTTGAGGTTTTAAGTTCAGAACGTGAATCTGTGCATGTTTCTGGCTTGGGAACTGCTTCAGATCACTTTGCAATGCATATCTGCTATTGATTGGTCCTTTGGGCATGTATTGCCTTTGGGAAGTGAACACAAGCTTCTGAAGTGAAAATATCTACTTTTTATAAAACTTTCTTTTTTTTTAGTTCTGTGTGTCAAAAATGTTCATTCTGTGAGTAACAGTGGGAAAGTGACAAACATGAGTGAATTGTTACTATATGACGGAATTGGAGTTAATATGTTGCTATCTCTGTAAGGAAGCGAGCTAGAGCGCTGAAACTGTGGCTATACGCACTTTCATGAAAACACGTTTTTTTGAGGTTTTAAGCTCGGAACGTGAATCTGTGCATGTTTCTGGCCTGGGAACTGCTTCAGATCACTGTGGAATGCATATATAGTATGAATTGGTGCAATGTGCTTGTCTTGTCATGGGGAAATGAATATAAGCTTCTGAAGTGAAAATATCCACTTTTTAAAAAACTTTCTTTTTTTTTAGTTCTGTGTGTCAATAATGTTCATTCTGTGAGTAACAGTGGGAAAGTGACAAACATGAGTGAATTGTCACTATATGACTGAATTGGAGTGAATTTGCTGCTATCTCTGTAAGGAAACGAGCTAGAGCGCTGAAACTGAGGCTATACGCACTTTCATGAAAACACGCTTCTTTGAGGTTTTAAGCTCAGAACGTGAATCTGTGCGTTTCTGGCCTGGGAATTGCTTCAGATCACTGTGCTATGCATATATGGTATCGATTGGTGCAATGTGCATGTCTTGCCATAGGGAGGTGAATATAAGCTTCTGAATTTAAAATATTCACTTTTTAAAAAACTTTCTTTTTTTTTAGTTCTGTGTGTCAAAAAAGTTCATTCTGTGAGTAACAGTGGGAAAGTGAGAAACATGAGTGAATTCTCACTATATGACTGAATTGGAGTGAATATGCTGCTATCTCTGTTAGGAAGCGAGCTAGAGCGCTGAAACTGTGTCTACACGTTTAAGCTCGGAACGTGAATCTGTGCATGCTTCTGGCCTGGGAACTGCTTCAGATCACTGTGGAATGCATATATGGTATCAATTGGTGCAATGTGTTTGTCTTGTCATAGGGAAGTGAATATAAGCTTCTGAAGTGAAAATATCCACTTTTTAAAAAACTTTCTTTATTTTTAGTTCTGTGTGTCAAAAATGTTCATTCTGTGAGTAACAGTGGAAAAAAAACAGGCATGAGTGAATTGTCACGATATGACTGATTTGGAGTAAATTTGATACTATCTCCGCCAGGAAGCGAGCTAGAGCGCTGAAACTGTGGCTATACGCACTTTCATGAAAACACGCTTCTTTGAGGTTTTAAGCTCGGAACGTGAATCTGTGCATGTTTCTGGCCTGGGAACTGCTTCAGATCACTGTGGAATGCATATATAGTATCAATTGGTGCAATGTGCTTGTCTTGTCATAGGGAAGTGAATATAAGCTTCTGAAGTGAAAATATCCACTTTTTAAAAAACTTTCTTTTTTTTTTAGTTCTGTGTGTCAAAAATGTTCATTCTGTGAGTAACAGTGTGAAAGTGACAAACATGAGTGAATTGTCACGATATGACTGAATTGGAGTAAATTTGCTGCTATCTCCGCCAGGAAGCGAGCTAGAGCGCTGTAACTGTGGCTATACGCAATTTCATGAAAACACGCTTCCTTGAGGTTTTAAGCTCAGAATGTGAATCTGTGCATGTTTCTGGCCTGGGAACTGCTTCAGATCACTGTGGAAAGCATATATGGTATCGAATGGTTATTTGTGCATGTATTGCCATTGGGAAGTGAATATAAGCTTCTGAAGTGAATATATCCACTTTTTAAAAAACTTTCTTTTTTTTTAGTTCTGTGTGTCAATAATGTTCATTCTGTGAGTAACAGTGGAAAAGTAACAGTCATGAGTGAATTGTCACGATATGACTGAATTGGAGTAAATTTGCTGCTATCTCCGCCAGGAAGCGAGCTAGAGCGCTGAAACTGTGGCTATACGCACTTTCATGAAAACACGCTTCTTTGAGGTTTTAAGCTCGGAACGTGAATCTGTGCATGTTTCTGGCCTGGGAACAGCTTCAGATCACTGTGGAATGCATATATAGTATGAATTGGTGCAATGTGCTTGTCTTGTCATAGGCAAATGAATATAAGCTTCTGAAGTGAAAATATCCACTTTTTAAAAAACTTTCTTTTTTTTTTAGTTCTGTGTGTCAATAATGTTCATTCTGTGAGTAACAGTGGAAAAGTAACAGTCATGAGTGAATTGTCACGATATGACTGAATTGGAGTAAATTTGATGCTATCTCTGTAAGGAAGCGAGCTAGAGCGCTGAAACTGTGGCTTTATGCACTTTCATGAAAACACGCTTCTTTGAGGTTTTAAGCTTGGATCGTGAATCTGTGCAAGTTTCTGGCCTGGGAACTGCTTCAGATCACTGTGGAATGCATATGTGGTATTGATTGGTGCACTGGGCATGTATTGCCATTGGGAAGTGAACACAAGCTTCTGAAGTGAAAATATCTACTTTTTATAAAACTTTCTTTTTTTTTAGTTCTGTGTGTCAAAAATGTTCATTCTGTTAGTAACAGTGGGAAAGTAACAATCATGAATGAATTGTCAGGATATGACTGAATTGGACTAAATTTGATGCTATCTCTGCCAGGAAGCGAGCTAGAGCGCTGAAACTGTGGCTATACGCACTTTCATGAAAACACACTTCTTTGAGGTTTTAAGCTCAGAACGTGAATCTGTGCATGTTTCTGGCTTGGGAACTGCTTCAGATCACTTTGCAATGCATATGTGCTATTGTTTGGTCCTTTGGGCATGTATTGCCTTTGGGAAGTGAACACAAGCTTCTGAAGTGAATATATCCACTTTTTAAAAAACTTTCTTTTTTTTTTTAGTTCTGTGTCAAAAATGTTCATTCTGTGAGTAACAGTGGAAAAGTAACAGTCATGAGTGAATTGTCTCGATATGACTGAATTGGAGTAAATTTGCTGCTATCTCCGCCAGGAAGCGAGCTAGAGCCCTGAAACTGTGGCTATACGCACTTTCATGAAAACACACTTCTTTGAGGTTTTAAGCTCGGAACGTGAATCTGTGCATGTTTCTGGCCTGGGAACTGCTTCAGATCACTGTGGAATGCATATATGGTATCAATTGGTGCAATGTGCTTGTCTTGTCATTGGGAAGTGAATATAAGCTTCTGAAGTGAAAATATCCACTTTTTAAAAAACTTTCTTTTTTTTTAGTTCTGTGTGTCAATAATGTTCATTCTGTGAGTAACAGTGGAAAAAAAACAGGCATGAGTGAATTGTCACGATATGACTGATTTGGAGTAAATTTGATGCTATCTCCGGCAGGAAGCGAGCTAGAGCGCTGAAACTGTGGCTTTATGCACTTTCATGAAAACACGCTTCTTTGAGGTTTTAAGCTTGGATCGTGAATCTGTGCAAATTTCTGGCCTGGGAACTGCTTCAGATCACTGTGGAATGCATATGTGGTATTGATTGGTGCACTGGGCATGTATTGCCATTGGGAAGTGAACACAAGCTTCTGAAGTGAAAATATCTACTTTTTATAAAACTTTCTTTTTTTTAGTTCTGTGTGTCAAAAATGTTCATTCTGTTAGTAACAGTGGGAAAGTAACAATCATGAGTGAATTGTCAGGATATGACTGAATTGGACTAAATTTGATGCTATCTCTGCCAGGAAGCGAGCTAGAGCGCTGAAACTGTGGCTATACGCACTTTCATGAAAACACGCTTCTTTGAGGTTTTAAGCTCAGAACGTGAATCTGTGCATGTTTCTGGCCTGGGAACTGCTTCAGATCACTGGGCAATGCATATATGGTATCGATTGGTGCAATGTGCATGTCTGGCCAAAGGGAAGTGAATATAAGCTTCTGAAGTGAAAATATCCACTTTTTAAAAAACTTTCTTTTTTTTTAGTTCTGTGTGTCAAAAATGTTCATTCTGTGAGTAACAGTGGGAAAGTGACAAACATGAGTGAATTCTCACTATATGACTGAATTGGTGTGAATATGCTGCTATCTCTGGAAGGAAGCGAGCTAGAGCGCTGAAACTGTGGCTATACGCACTTTCATGAAAACACACTTCTTTGAGGTTTTAAGTTCAGAACGTGAATCTGTGCATGTTTCTGGCTTGGGAACTGCTTCAGATCACTTTGCAATGCATATCTGCTCTTGATTGGTCCTTTGGGCATGTATTGCCTTTGGGAAGTGAACACAAGCTTCTGAAGTGAAAATATCTACTTTTTATAAAACTTTCTTTTTTTTTAGTTCTGTGTGTCAAAAATGTTCATTCTGTGAGTAACAGTGGGAAAGTGACAAACATGAGTGAATTGTCACTATATGACTGAATTGGAGTGAATTTGCTGCTATCTCTGTAAGGAAACGAGCTAGAGCGCTGAAACTGAGGCTATACGCACTTTCATAAAAACACGCTTCTTTGAGGTTTTAAGCTCAGAACGTGAATCTGTGCGTTTCTGGCCTGGGAATTGCTTCAGATCACTGTGCTATGCATATATGGTATCGATTGGTGCAATGTGCATGTCTTGCCATAGGGAAGTGAATATAAGCTTCTGAATTTAAAATATTCACTTTTTAAAAAACTTTCTTTTTTTATAGTTCTGTGTGTCAAAAAAGTTCATTCTGTGAGTAACAGTGGGAAAGTGAGAAACATGAGTGAATTCTCACTATATGACTGAATTGGAGTGAATATGCTGCTATCTCTGTTAGGAAGCGAGCTAGAGCGCTGAAACTGTGTCTATACGTTTAAGCTCGGAACGTGAATCTGTGCATGCTTCTGGCCTGGGAACTGCTTCAGATCACTGTGGAATGCATATATAGTATCAATTGGTGCAATGTGTTTGTCTTGTCATAGGGAAGATAATATAAGCTTCTGAAGGGAAAATATCCACATTTTAAAAAACTTTCTTTTTTTTTAGTTCTGTGTGTCAAAAATGTTCATTCTGTGAGTAACAGTGGGAAAGTGACAAACATGAGTGAATTGTCACGATATGACTGAATTGGAGTAAATTTGCTGCTATCTCCGCCAGGAAGCGAGCTAGAGCGCTGAAACTGTGGCTATACGCACTTTCATGAAAACACGCTTCTTTGAGGTTTTAAGCTCGGAACGTGAATCTGTGCATGTTTCTGGCCTGGGAACTGCTTCAGATCACTGTGGAAAGCATATATGGTATCGAATGGTCCTTTGTGCATGTATTGCCATTGGGAAGTGAATATAAGCTTCTGAAGTGAATATATCCACTTTTTAAAAAACTTTCTTTTTTTTTTAGTTCTGTGTCAAAAATGTTCATTCTGTGAGTAACAGTGGAAAAGTAACAGTCATGAGTGAATTGTCACGATATGACTGAATTGGAGTAAATTTGCTGCTATCTCCGCCAGGAAGCGAGCTAGAGCCCTGAAACTGTGGCTATACGCACTTTCATGAAAACACACTTCTTTGAGGTTTTAATCTCGGAACGTGAATCTGTGCATGCTTCTGGCCTGGGAACTGCTTCAGATCACTGTGGAATGCATATATGGTATCAATTGGTGCAATTTGCTTGTCTTGTCATTGGGAAGTGAATATAAGCTTCTGAAGTGAAAATATCCACTTTTTAAAAAACTTTCTTTTTTTTTAGTTCTGTGTGTCAAATACGTTCATTCTGTGAGTAACAGTGGAAAAAAAACAGGCATGAGTGAATTGTCACGATATGACTGATTTGGAGTAAATTTGATGCTATCTCCGGCAGGAAGCGAGCTAGAGCGCTGAAACTCTGGCTATACGCACTTTCATGAAAACACGCTTCTTTGAGGTTTTAAGCTCAGAACTTGAATCTGTGCAAGTTTCTGGCCTGGGAACTGCTTCAGATCACTGTGGAATGCATATATGGTATCAATTGGTGCAATGTGCTTGTCTTGTCATAGAGAAGTGAATAGAAGCTTCTGAAGTGAAAATATCCACTTTTAAAAAAACTTTCTTTTTTTAGTTCTGTGTGTCAAAAATGTTCATTCTGTGAGTAACAGTGGGAAAGTGACAAACATGAGTGAATTGTCACGATTTGACTGAATTGGAGTACATTTGCTGCTATCTCCGCCAGGAAGCGAGCTAGAGCGCTGAAACTGTGGCTATACGCACTTTCATGAAAACACGCTTCTTTGAGGTTTTAAGCTCAGAACGTGAATCTGTGCATGTTTCTGGCCTGGGAATTGCTTCAGATCACTGTGCTATGCATATATGGTATCGATTGGTGCAATGTGCATGTCTGGCCAAAGGGAAGTGAATATAAGCTTCTGAAGTGAAAATATCCACTTTTTAAAAAACTTTCTTTTTTTTAGTTCTGTGTGTCAAAAAAGTTCATTCTGTGAGTAAGAGTGGGAAAGTGACGAACATGAGTGAATTCTCACTATATGACTGAATTGGTGTGAATATGCTGCTATCTCTGGAAGGAAGCGAGCTAGAGCGCTGAAACTGTGGCTATACGCACTTTCATGAAAACACACTTCTTTGAGGTTTTAAGTTCAGAACGTGAATCTGTGCATGTTTCTGGCTTGGGAACTGCTTCAGATCACTTTGCAATGCATATCTGCTATTGATTGGTCCTTTGGGCATGTATTGCCTTTGGGAAGTGAACACAAGCTTCTGAAGTGAAAATATCTACTTTTTATAAAACTTTCTTTTTTTTTAGTTCTGTGTGTCAAAAATGTTCATTCTGTGAGTAACAGTGGAAAAGTAACAGTCATGAGTGAATTGTCACGATATGACTGAATTGGAGTAAATTTGCTGCTATCTCCGCCAGGAAGCGAGCTAGAGCCCTGAAACTGTGGCTATACGCACTTTCATGAAAACACACTTCTTTGAGGTTTTAATCTCGGAACGTGAATCTGTGCATGCTTCTGGCCTGGGAACTGCTTCAGATCACTGTGGAATGCATATATGGTATCAATTGGTGCAATGTGCTTGTCTTGTCATTGGGAAGTGAATATAAGCTTCTGAAGTGAAAATATCCACTTTTTAAAAAACTTTCTTTTTTTTTAGTTCTGTGTGTCAAATATGTTCATTCTGTGAGTAACAGTGGAAAAAAAACAGGCATGAGTGAATTGTCACGATATGACTGATTTGGAGTAAATTTGATGCTATCTCCGGCAGGAAGCGAGCTAGAGCGCTGAAACTCTGGCTATACGCACTTTCATGAAAACACGCTTCTTTGAGGTTTTAAGCTCAGAACTTGAATCTGTGCAAGTTTCTGGCCTGGGAACTGCTTCAGATCACTGTGGAATGCATATATGGTATCAATTGGTGCAATGTGCTTGTCTTGTCATAGAGAAGTGAATAGAAGCTTCTGAAGTGAAAATATCCACTTTTAAAAAAACTTTCTTTTTTTAGTTCTGTGTGTCAAAAATGTTCATTCTGTGAGTAACAGTGGGAAAGTGACAAACATGAGTGAATTGTCACGATATGACTGAATTGGAGTACATTTGCTGCTATCTCCGCCAGGAAGCGAGCTAGAGCGCTGAAACTGTGGCTATACGCACTTTCATGAAAACACGCTTCCTTTAGGTTTTAAGCTCAGAACGTGAATCTGTGCATGTTTCTGGCCTGGGAATTGCTTCAGATCACTGTGCTATGCATATATGGTATCGATTGGTGCAATGTGCATGTCTGGCCAAAGGGAAGTGAATATAAGCTTCTGAAGTGAAAATATCCACTTTTTAAAAAACTTTCTTTTTTTTAGTTCTGTGTGTCAAAAAAGTTCATTCTGTGAGTAAGAGTGGGAAAGTGACGAACATGAGTGAATTCTCACTATATGACTGAATTGGTGTGAATATGCTGCTATCTCTGGAAGGAAGCGAGCTAGAGCGCTGAAACTGTGGCTATACGCACTTTCATGAAAACACACTTCTTTGAGGTTTTAAGTTCAGAACGTGAATCTGTGCATGTTTCTGGCTTGGGAACTGCTTCAGATCACTTTGCAATGCATATCTGCTATTGATTGGTCCTTTGGGCATGTATTGCCTTTGGGAAGTGAACACAAGCTTCTGAAGTGAAAATATCTACTTTTTATAAAACTTTCTTTTTTTTTAGTTCTGTGTGTCAAAAATGTTCATTCTGTGAGTAACAGTGGGAAAGTGACAAACATGAGTGAATTGTCACTATATGACTGAATTGGAGTGAATTTGCTGCTATCTCTGTAAGGAAACGAGCTAGAGCGCTGAAACTGAGGCTATACGCACTTTCATGAAAACACGCTTCTTTGAGGTTTTAAGCTCAGAACGTGAATCTGTGCGTTTCTGGCCTGGGAATTGCTTCAGATCACTGTGCTATGCATATGTGGTATCGATTGGTGCAATGTGCATGTCTTGCCATAGGGAAGTGAATATAAGCTTCTGAATTTAAAATATTCACTTTTTAAAAAACTTTCTTTTTTTTTAGTTCTGTGTGTCAAAAAAGTTCATTCTGTGGGTAACAGTGGGAAAGTGAGAAACATGAGTGAATTCTCACTATATGACTGAATTGGAGTGAATATGCTGCTATCTCTGTTAGGAAGCGAGCTAGAGCGCTGAAACTGTGTCTATACGTTTAAGCTCGGAACGTGAATCTGTGCATGCTTCTGGCCTGGGAACTGCTTCAGATCACTGTGGAATGCATATATAGTATCAATTGGTGCAATGTGTTTGTCTTGTCATAGGGAAGATAATATAAGCTTCTGAAGTGAAAATATCCACATTTTAAAAAACTTTCTTTTTTTTTAGTTCTGTGTGTCAAAAATGTTCATTCTGTGAGTAACAGTGGGAAAGTGACAAACATGAGTGAATTGTCACGATATGACTGAATTGGAGTAAATTTGCTTCTATCTCCGCCAGGAAGCGAGCTAGAGCGCTGAAACTGTGGCTATACGCACTTTCATGAAAACACGCTTCTTTGAGGTTTTAAGCTCGGAACGTGAATCTGTGCATGTTTCTGGCCTGGGAACTGCTTCAGATCACTGTGGAATGCATATATAGTATCCCTTGGTGCAATGTGCTTGTCTTGTCATAGGGAAGTGAATATAAGCTTCTGAAGTGAAAATATCCACTTTTTAAAAAACTTTCTTTTTTTTTAGTTCTGTGTGTCAAAAATGTTCATTCTGTGAGTAACAGTGTGAAAGTGACAAACATGAGTGAATTGTCACGATATGACTGAATTGGAGTAAATTTGCTGCTATCTCCGCCAGGAAGCGAGCTAGAGCGCTGTAACTGTGGCTATACGCAATTTCATGAAAACACGCTTCCTTGAGGTTTTAAGCTCAGAACGTGAATCTGTGCATGTTTCTGGCCTGGGAACTGCTTCAGATCACTGTGGAAAGCATATATGGTATCGAATGGTTATTTGTGCATGTATTGCCATTGGGAAGTGAATATAAGCTTCTGAAGTGAATATATCCACTTTTTAAAGAACTTTCTTTTTTTTTAGTTCTGTGTGTCAATAATGTTCATTCTGTGAGTAACAGTGGAAAAGTAACAGTCATGAGTGAATTGTCACGATATGACTGAATTGGAGTAAATTTGCTGCTATCTCCGCCAGGAAGCGAGCTAGAGCGCTAAAACTGTGGCTATACGCACTTTCATGAAAACACGCTTCTTTGAGGTTTTAAGCTCAGAACGTGAATCTGTGCATGTTTCTGGCCTGGGAATTGCTTCAGATCACTGTGCTATGCATATATGGTATCGATTGGTGCAATGTGCATGTCTGGCCAAAGGGAAGTGAATATAAGCTTCTGAAGTGAAAATATCCACTTTTTAAAAAACTTTCTTTTTTTTAGTTCTGTGTGTCAAAAAAGTTCATTCTGTGAGTAAGAGTGGGAAAGTGACAAACATGAGTGAATTCTCACTATATGACTGAATTGGTGTGAATATGCTGCTATCTCTGGAAGGAAGCGAGCTAGAGCGCTGAAACTGTGGCTATACGCACTTTCATGAAAACACACTTCTTTGAGGTTTTAAGTTCAGAACGTGAATCTGTGCATGTTTCTGGCTCGGGAACTGCTTCAGATCACTTTGCAATGCATATCTGCTATTGATTGGTCCTTTGGGCATGTATTGCCTTTGGGAAGTGAACACAAGCTTCTGAAGTGAAAATATCTACTTTTTATAAAACTTTCTTTTTTTTTAGTTCTGTGTGTCAAAAATGTTCATTCTGTGAGTAACAGTGGGAAAGTGACAAACATGAGTGAATTGTCACTATATGACTGAATTGGAGTGAATTTGCTGCTATCTCTGTAAGGAAACGAGCTAGAGCGCTGAAACTGAGGCTATACGCACTTTCATGAAGACACGCTTCTTTGAGGTTTTGAGCTCAGAACGTGAATCTGTGCGTTTCTGGCCTGGGAATTGCTTCAGATCACTGTGCTATGCATATATGGTATCGATTGGTGCAATGTGCATGTCTTGCCATAGGGAAGTGAATATAAGCTTCTGAATTTAAAATATTCACGTTTTAAAAAACTTTCTTTTTTTTAGTTCTGTGTGTCAAAAAAGTTCATTCTGTGAGTAACAGTGGGAAAGTGAGAAATATGAGTGAATTCTCACTATATGACTGAATTGGAGTGAATATTGCTATCTCTGTTAGGAAGCGAGCTAGAGCGCTGAAACTGTGTCTATACGTTTAAGCTCGGAACGTGAATCTGTGCATGCTTCTGGCCTGGGAACTGCTTCAGATCACTGTGGAATGCATATATAGTATCAATTGGTGCAATGTGTTTGTCTTGTCATAGGGAAGATAATATAAGCTTCTGAAGTGAAAATATCCACATTTTAAAAAACTTTCTTTTATTTTAGTTCTGTGTGTCAAAAATGTTCATTCTGTGAGTAACAGTGGGAAAGTGACAAACATGAGTGAATTGTCACGATATGACTGAATTGGAGTAAATTTGCTGCTATCTCCGCCAGGAAGCGAGCTAGAGCGCTGAAACTGTGGCTATACGCACTTTCATGAAAACACGCTTCTTTGAGGTTTTAAGCTCGGAACGTGAATCTGTGCATGTTTCTGGCCTGGGAACTGCTTCAGATCACTGTGGAATGCATATATAGTATCACTTGGTGCAATGTGCTTGTCTTGTCATAGGGAAATGAATATAAGCTTCTGAAGTGAAAATATCCACTTTTTAAAAAACTTTCTTTTTTTTTAGTTCTGTGTGTCAATAATGTTCATTCTGTGAGTAACAGTGGGAAAGTGACAAACATGAGTGAATTGTCACTATATGACTGAATTGGAGTGAATTTGCTGCTATCTCTGTAAGGAAACGAGCTAGAGCGCTGAAACTGAGGCTATACGCACTTTCATGAAAACACGCTTCTTTGAGGTTTTAAGCTCGGAACGTGAATCTGTGCATGTTTCTGGCCTGGGAATTGCTTCAGATCACTGTGCTATGCATATATGGTATCGATTGGTGCAATGTGCATGTCTGGCCAAAGGGAAGTGAATATAAGCTTCTGAAGTGAAAATATCCACTTTTTAAAAAACTTTCTTTTTTTTAGTTCTGTGTGTCAAAAAAGTTCATTCTGTGAGTAAGAGTGGGAAAGTGACAAACATGAGTGAATTCTCACTATATGACTGAATTGGTGTGAATATGCTGCTATCTCTGGAAGGAAGCGAGCTAGAGCGCTGAAACTGTGGCTATACGCACTTTCATGAAAACACACTTCTTTGAGGTTTTAAGTTCAGAACGTGAATCTGTGCATGTTTCTGGCTTGGGAACTGCTTCAGATCACTTTGCAATGCATATCTGCTATTGATTGGTCCTTTGGGCATGTATTGCCTTTGGGAAGTGAACACAAGCTTCTGAAGTGAAAATATCTACTTTTTATAAAACTTTCTTTTTTTTTAGTTCTGTGTGTCAAAAATGTTCATTCTGTGAGTAACAGTGGGAAAGTGACAAACATGAGTGAATTGTCACTATATGACTGAATTGGAGTGAATTTGCTGCTATCTCTGTAAGGAAACGAGCTAGAGCGCTGAAACTGAGGCTATACGCACTTTCATGAAAACACGCTTCTTTGAGGTTTTAAGCTCAGAACGTGAATCTGTGCGTTTCTGGCCTGGGAATTGCTTCAGATCACTGTGCTATGCATATATGGTATCGATTGGTGCAATGTGCATGTCTTGCCATAGGGAAGTGAATATAAGCTTCTGAATTTAAAATATTCACTTTTTAAAAAACTTTCTTTTTTTTTAGTTCTGTGTGTCAAAAAAGTTCATTCTGTGAGTAACAGTGGGAAAGTGAGAAACATGAGTGAATTCTCACTATATGACTGAATTGGAGTGAATATGCTGCTATCTCTGTTAGGAAGCGAGCTAGAGCGCTGAAACTGTGTCTATACGTTTAAGCTCGGAACGTGAATCTGTGCATGCTTCTGGCCTGGGAACTGCTTCAGATCACTGTGGAATGCATATATAGTATCAATAGGTGCAATGTGTTTGTCTTGTCATAGGGAAGATAATATAAGCTTCTGAAGTGAAAATATCCACTTTTTAAAAAACTTTCTTTTTTTTTAGTTCTGTGTGTCAAAAATGTTCATTCTGTGAGTAACAGTGGGAAAGTGACAAACATGAGTGAATTGTCACGATATGACTGAATTGGAGTAAATTTGCTGCTATCTCCGCCAGGAAGCGAGCTAGAGCGCTGAAACTGTGGCTATACGCACTTTCATGAAAACACGCTTCTTTGAGGTTTTAAGCTCGGAACGTGAATCTGTGCATGTTTCTGGCCTGGGAAATGCTTCAGATCACTGTGGAATGCATATATAGTATCACTTGGTGCAATGTGCTTGTCTTGTCATAGGGAAGTGAATATAAGCTTCTGAAGTGAAAATATCCACTTTTTAAAAAACTTTCTTTTTTTTTAGTTGTGTGTGTCAAAAATGTTCATTCTGTGAGTAACAGTGTGAAAGTGACAAACATGAGTGAATTGTCACGATATGACTGAATTGGAGTAAATTTGCTGCTATCTCCGCCAGGAAGCGAGCTAGAGCGCTGTAACTGTGGCTATACGCAATTTCATGAAAACATGCTTCCTTGAGGTTTTAAGCTCAGAACGTGAATCTGTGCATGTTTCTGGCCTGGGAACTGCTTCAGATCACTGTGGAAAGCATATATGGTATCGAATGGTTATTTGTGCATGTATTGCCATTGGGAAGTCAATATAAGCTTCTGAAGTGAATATATCCACTTTTTAAAAAACTTTCTTTTTTTTTAGTTCTGTGTGTCAATAATGTTCATTCTGTGAGTAACAGTGGAAAAGTAACAGTCATGAGTGAATTGTCACGATATGACTGAATTGGAGTAAATTTGCTGCTATCTCCGCCAGGAAGCGAGCTAGAGCGCTGAAACTGTGGCTATACGCACTTTCATGAAAACACGCTTCTTTGAGGTTTTAAGCTCAGAACGTGAATCTGTGCATGTTTCTGGCCTGGGAATTGCTTCAGATCACTGTGCTATGCATATATGGTATCGATTGGTGCAATGTGCATGTCTGGCCAAAGGGAAGTGAATATAAGCCTCTGAAGTGAAAATATCCACTTTTTAAAAAACTTTCTTTTTTTTTAGTTCTGTGTGTCAAAAAAGTTCATTCTGTGAGTAAGAGTGGGAAAGTGACAAACATGAGTGAATTCTCACTATATGACTGAATTGGTGTGAATATGCTGCTATCTCTGGAAGGAAGCGAGCTAGAGCGCTGAAACTGTGGCTATACGCACTTTCATGAAAACACACGTCTTTGAGGTTTTAAGTTCAGAACGTGAATCTGTGCATGTTTCTGGCTTGGGAACTGCTTCAGATCACTTTGCAATGCATATCTGCTATTGATTGGTCCTTTGGGCATGTATTGCCTTTGGGAAGTGAACACAAGCTTCTGAAGTGAAAATATCTACTTTTTATAAAACTTTCTTTTTTTTTAGTTCTGTGTGTCAAAAATGTTCATTCTGTGAGTAACAGTGGGAAAGTGACAAACATGAGTGAATTGTCACTATATGACTGAATTGGAGTGAATTTGCTGCTATCTCTGTAAGGAAACGAGCTAGAGCGCTGAAACTGAGGCTATACGCACTTTCATGAAAACACGCTTCTTTGAGGTTTTAAGCTCAGAACGTGAATCTGTGCGTTACTGGCCTTGGAATTGCTTCAGATCACTGTGCTATGCATATATGGTATCGATTGGTGCAATGTGCATGTCTTGCCGTAGGGAAGTGAATATAAGCTTCTGAATTTAAAATATTCACTTTTTAAAAAACTTTCTTTTTTTTTTAGTTCTGTGTGTCAAAAAAGTTCATTCTGTGAGTAACAGTGGGAAAGTGAGAAACATGAGTGAATTCTCACTATATGACTGAATTGGAGTGAATATGCTGCTATCTCTGTTAGGAAGCGAGCTAGAGCGCTGAAACTGTGTCTATACGTTTAAGCTCGGAACGTGAATCTGTGCATGCTTCTGGCCTGGGAACTGCTTCAGATCACTGTGGAATGCATATATAGTATCAATTGGTGCAATGTGTTTGTCTTGTCATAGGGAAGATAATATAAGCTTCTGAAGTGAAAATATCCACATTTTAAAAAACTTTCTTTTTTTTTAGTTCTGTGTGTCAAAAATGTTCATTCTGTGAGTAACAGTGGGAAAGTGACAAACATGAGTGAATTGTCACGATATGACTGAATTGGAGTAAATTTGCTGCTATCTCCGCCAGGAAGCGAGCTAGAGCGCTGAAACTGTGGCTATACGCACTTTCATGAAAACACGCTTCTTTGAGGTTTTAAGCTCGGAACGTGAATCTGTGCATGTTTCTGGCCTGGGAACTGCTTCAGATCACTGTGGAATGCATATATAGTATCACTTGGTGCAATGTGCTTGTCTTGTCATAGGGAAGTGAATATAAGCTTCTGAAGTGAAAATATCCACTTTTTAAAAAACTTTCTTTTTTTTTTAGTTCTGTGTGTCAAAAATGTTCATTCTGTGAGTAACAGTGTGAAAGTGACAAACATGAGTGAATTGTCACGATATGACTGAATTGGAGTAAATTTGCTGCTATCTCCGCCAGGAAGCGAGCTAGAGCGCTGTAACTGTGGCTATACGCAATTTCATGAAAACACGCTTCCTTGAGGTTTTAAGCTCAGAACGTGAATCTGTGCATGTTTCTGGCCTGGGAACTGCTTCAGATCACTGTGGAAAGCATATATGGTATCGAATGGTTATTTGTGCATGTATTGCCATTGGGAAGTGAATATAAGCTTCTGAAGTGAATATATCCACTTTTTAAAAAACTTTCTTTTTTTTTAGTTCTGTGTGTCAATAATGTTCATTCTGTGAGTAACAGTGGAAAAGTAACAGTCATGAGTGAATTGTCACGATATGACTGAATTGGAGTAAATTTGCTGCTATCTCCGCCAGGAAGCGAGCTAGAGCGCTGAAACTGTGGCTATACGCACTTTCATGAAAACACGCTTCTTTGAGGTTTTAAGCTCAGAACGTGAATCTGTGCATGTTTCTGGCCTGGGAATTGCTTCAGATCACTGTGCTATGCATATATGGTATCGATTGGTGCAATGTGCATGTCTGGCCAAAGGGAAGTGAATATAAGCTTCTGAAGTGAAAATATCCACTTTTTAAAAAACTTTCTTTTTTTAGTTCTGTGTGTCAAAAAAGTTCATTCTGTGAGTAAGAGTGGGAAAGTGACAAACATGAGTGAATTCTCACTATATGACTGAATTGGTGTGAATATGCTGCTATCTCTGGAAGGAAGCGAGCTAGAGCGCTGAAACTGTGGCTATACGCACTTTCATGAAAACACACTTCTTTGAGGTTTTAAGTTCAGAACGTGAATCTGTGCATGTTTCTGGCTTGGGAACTGCTTCAGATCACTTTGCAATGCATATCTGCTATTGATTGGTCCTTTGGGCATGTATTGCCTTTGGGAAGTGAACACAAGCTTCTGAAGTGAAAATATCTACTTTTTAAAAAACTTTCTTTTTTTTTAGTTCTGTGTGTCAAAAATGTTCATTCTGTGAGTAACAGTGGGAAAGTGACAAACATGAGTGAATTGTCACTTTATGACTGAATTGGAGTGAATTTGCTGCTATCTCTGTAAGGAAACGAGCTAGAGCGCTGAAACTGAGGCTATACGCACTTTCATGAAAACACGCTTCTTTGAGGTTTTGAGCTCAGAACGTGAATCTGTGCGTTTCTGGCCTGGGAATTGCTTCAGATCACTGTGCTATGCATATATGGTATCGATTGGTGCAATGTGCATGTCTTGCCATAGGGAAGTGAATATAAGCTTCTGAATTTAAAATATTCACTTTTTAAAAAACTTTCTTTTTTTTTAGTTCTGTGTGTCAAAAAAGTTAATTCTGTGAGTAACAGTGGGAAAGTGAGAAACATGAGTGAATTCTCACTATATGACTGAATTGGAGTGAATATGCTGCTATCTCTGTTAGGAAGCGAGCTAGAGCGCTGAAACTGTGTCTATACGTTTAAGCTCGGAACGTGAATCTGTGCATGCTTCTGGCCTGGGAACTGCTTCAGATCACTGTGGAATGCATATATAGTATCACTTGGTGCAATGTGCTTGTCTTGTCATAGGGAAGTGAATATAAGCTTCTGAAGTGAAAATATCCACTTTTTAAAAAACTTTCTTTTTTTTTAGTTCTGTGTGTCAAAAATGTTCATTCTGTGAGTAACAGTGTGAAAGTGACAAACATGAGTGAATTGTCACGATATGACTGAATTGGAGTAAATTTGCTGCTATCTCCGCCAGGAAGCGAGCTAGAGCGCTGAAACTGTGGCTATACGCACTTTCATGAAAACACGCTTCTTTGAGGTTTTAAGCTCGGAACGTGAATCTGTGCATGTTTCTGGCCTGGGAACTGCTTCAGATCACTGTGGAATGCATATATAGTATCACTTGGTGCAATGTGCTTGTCTTGTCATAGGGAAGTGAATATAAGCTTCTGAAGTGAAAATATCCACTTTTTAAAAAACTTTCTTTTTTTTTAGTTCTGTGTGTCAAAAATGTTCATTCTGTGAGTAACAGTGTGAAAGTGACAAACATGAGTGAATTGTCACGATATGACTGAATTGGAGTAAATTTGCTGCTATCTCCGCCAGGAAGCGAGCTAGAGCGCTGTAACTGTGGCTATACGCAATTTCATGAAAACACGCTTCCTTGAGGTTTTAAGCTCAGAACGTGAATCTGTGCATGTTTCTGGCCTGGGAACTGCTTCAGATCACTGTGGAAAGCATATATGGTATCGAATGGTTATTTGTGCATGTATTGCCATTGGGAAGTGAATATAAGCTTCTGAAGTGAATATATCCACTTTTTAAAAAACTTTCTTTTTTTTTAGTTCTGTGTGTCAATAATGTTCATTCTGTGAGTAACAGTGGAAAAGTAACAGTCATGAGTGAATTGTCACGATATGACTGAATTGGAGTAAATTTGCTGCTATCTCCGCCAGGAAGCGAGCTAGAGCGCTGAAACTGTGGCTATACGCACTTTCATGAAAACACGCTTCTTTGAGGTTTTAAGCTCAGAAGGTGAATCTGTGCATGTTTCTGGCCTGGGAATTGCTTCAGATCACTGTGCTATGCATATTTGGTATCGATTGGTGCAATGTGCATGTCTGGCCAAAGGGAAGTGAATATAAGCTTCTGAAGTGAAAATATCCACTTTTTAAAAAACTTTCTTTTGTTTAGTTCTGTGTGTCAAAAAAGTTCATTCTGTGAGTAAGAGTGGGAAAGTGACAAACATGAGTGAATTCTCACTATATGACTGAATTGGTGTGAATATGCTGCTATCTCTGGAAGGAAGCGAGCTAGAGCGCTGAAACTGTGGCTATACGCACTTTCATGAAAACACACGTCTTTGAGGTTTTAAGTTCAGAACGTGAATCTGTGCATGTTTCTGGCTTGGGAACTGCTTCAGATCACTTTGCAATGCATATCTGCTATTGATTGGTCCTTTGGGCATGTATTGCCTTTGGGAAGTGAACACAAGCTTCTGAAGTGAAAATATCTACTTTTTATAAAACTTTCTTTTTTTTTAGTTCTGTGTGTCAAAAATGTTCATTCTGTGAGTAACAGTGGGAAAGTGACAAACATGAGTGAATTGTCACTATATGACTGAATTGGAGTGAATTTGCTGCTATCTCTGTAAGGAAACGAGCTAGAGCGCTGAAACTGAGGCTATACGCACTTTCATGAAAACACGCTTCTTTGAGGTTTTGAGCTCAGAACGTGAATCTGTGCGTTTCTGGCCTGGGAATTGCTTCAGATCACTGTGCTATGCATATATGGTATCGATTGGTGCAATGTGCATGTCTTGCCATAGGGAAGTGAATATAAGCTTCTGAATTTAAAATATTCACTTTTTAAAAAACTTTCTTTTTTTTTTAGTTCTGTGTGTCAAAAAAGTTCATTCTGTGAGTAACAGTGGGAAAGTGAGAAACATGAGTGAATTCTCACTATATGACTGAATTGGAGTGAATATGCTGCTATCTCTGTTAGGAAGCGAGCTAGAGCGCTGAAACTGTGTCTATACGTTTAAGCTCGGAACGTGAATCTGTGCATGCTTCTGGCCTGGGAACTGCTTCAGATCACTGTGGAATGCATATATAGTATCAATTGGTGCAATGTGTTTGTCTTGTCATAGGGAAGATAATATAAGCTTCTGAAGTGAAAATATCCACATTTTAAAAAACTTTCTTTTTTTTTAGTTCTGTGTGTCAAAAATGTTCATTCTGTGAGTAACAGTGGGAAAGTGACAAACATGAGTGAATTGTCACGATATGACTGAATTGGAGTAAATTTGCTGCTATCTCCGCCAGGAAGCGAGCTAGAGCGCTGAAACTGTGGCTATACGCACTTTCATGAAAACACGCTTCTTTGAGGTTTTAAGCTCGGAACGTGAATCTGTGCATGTTTCTGGCCTGGGAACTGCTTCAGATCACTGTGGAATGCATATATAGTATCACTTGGTGCAATGTGCTTGTCTTGTCATAGGGAAGTGAATATAAGCTTCTGAAGTGAAAATATCCACTTTTTAAAAAACTTTCTTTTTTTTAGTTCTGTGTGTCAAAAATGTTCATTCTGTGAGTAACAGTGTGAAAGTGACAAACATGAGTGAATTGTCACGATATGACTGAATTGGAGTAAATTTGCTGCTATCTCCGCCAGGAAGCGAGCTAGAGCGCTGTAACTGTGGCTATACGCAATTTCATGAAAACACGCTTCCTTGAGGTTTTAAGCTCAGAACGTGAATCTGTGCATGTTTCTGGCCTGGGAACTGCTTCAGATCACTGTGGAAAGCATATATGGTATCGAATGGTTATTTGTGCATGTATTGCCATTGGGAAGTGAATATAAGCTTCTGAAGTGAATATATCCACTTTTTAAAAAACTTTCTTTTTTTTTAGTTCTGTGTGTCAATAATGTTCATTCTGTGAGTAACAGTGGAAAAGTAACAGTCATGAGTGAATTGTCACGATATGACTGAATTGGAGTAAATTTGCTGCTATCTCCGCCAGGAAGCGAGCTCGAGCGCTGAAACTGTGGCTATACGCACTTTCATGAAAACACGCTTCTTTGAGGTTTTAAGCTCGGAACGTGAATCTGTGCATGTTTCTGGCCTGGGAACTGCTTCAGATCACTGTGGAATGCATATATAGTATGAATTGGTGCAATGTGCTTGTCTTGTCATAGGGAAATGAATATAAGCTTCTGAAGTGAAAATATCCACTTTTTAAAAAACTTTCTTTTTTTTAGTTCTGTGTGTCAATAATGTTCATTCTGTGAGTTACAGTGGAAAAGTAACAGTCATGAGTGAATTGTCACGATATGACTGAATTGGAGTAAATTTGATGCTATCTCTGTCAGGAAGCGAGCTAGAGCGCTGAAACTGTGGCTTTATGCACTTTCATGAAAACACGCTTCTTTGAGGTTTTAAGCTTGGATCGTGAATCTGTGCATGCTTCTGGCCTGGGAACTGCTTCAGATCACTGTGGAATGCATATGTGGTATTGATTGGTGCACTGGGCATGTATTGCCATTGGGAAGTGAACACAAGCTTCTGAAGTGAAAATATCTACTTTTTATAAAACTTTCTTTTTTTTTAGTTCTGTGTGTCAAAAATGTTCATTCTGTTAGTAACAGTGGGAAAGTAACAATCATGAATGAATTGTCAGGATATGACTGAATTGGACTAAATTTGATGCTATCTCTGCCAGGAAGCGAGCTAGAGCGCTGAAACTGTGGCTATACGCACTTTCATGAAAACACACTTCTTTGAGGTTTTAAGCTCAGAACGTGAATCTGTGCATGTTTCTGGCTTGGGAACTGCTTCATATCACTTTGCAATGCATATGTGCTATTGATTTGTCCTTTGGGCATGTATTGCCTTTGGGAAGTGAACACAAGCTTCTGAAGTGAAAATATCTACTTTTTATAAAACTTTCTTTTTTTTTCGTTCTGTGTGTCAAAAATGTTCATTCTGTGAGTAACAGTGGGAAAGTGACAAACATGAGTGAATTGTTACTATATGACGGAATTGGAGTTAATATGTTGCTATCTCTGTAAGGAAGCGAGCTAGAGCGCTGAAACTGTGGCTATACGCACTTTCATGAAAACACGTTTTTTTGAGGTTTTAAGCTCGGAACTTGAATCTGTGCATGTTTCTGGCCTGGGAACTGCTTCAGATCACTGTGGAATGCATATATAGTATGAATTGGTGCAATGTGCTTGTCTTGTCATAGGGAAATGAATATAAGCTTCTGAAGTGAAAATATCCACTTTTTAAAAAACTTTCTTTTTTTTAGTTCTGTGTGTCAAAAATGTTCATTCTGTGAGTAACAGTGGGAAAGTGACAGACATGAGTGAATTGTCACTATATGACTGAATTGGAGTTCATATGCTGCTATCTCTGTAAGGAAGCGAGCTAGAGCGCTGAAACTGTGGCTATACGCACTTTCATGAAAACACGCTTCTTTGAGGTTTTAAGCTCAGAACGTGAATCTGTGCATGTTTCTGGCCTGGGAACTGCTTCAGATCACTGGGCAATGCATATATGGTATCAAATGGTCCTTTGTGCATGTATTGCCATTGGGAAGTGAATATAAGCTTCTGAAGTGAATATATGCACTTTTTAAAAACTTTCTTTTTTTTTTTAGTTCAGAGTGTCAAAAATGTTCATTCTGTGAGTAAGAGTGGGAAAGTGACAAACATGAGTGAATTCTCACTATATGACTGAATTGGTGTGAATATGCTGCTATCTCTGGAAGGAAGCGAGCTAGAGCGCTGAAACTGTGGCTATACGCACTTTCATGAAAACACACGTCTTTGAGGTTTTAAGTTCAGAACGTGAATCTGTGCATGTTTCTGGCTTGGGAACTGCTTCAGATCACTTTGCAATGCATATCTGCTATTGATTGGTCCTTTGGGCATGTATTGCCTTTGGGAAGTGAACACAAGCTTCTGAAGTGAAAATATCTACTTTTTATAAAACTTTCTTTTTTTTTAGTTCTGTGTGTCAAAAATGTTCATTCTGTGAGTAACAGTGGGAAAGTGACAAACATGAGTGAATTGTCACTATATGACTGAATTGGAGTGAATTTGCTGCTATCTCTGTAAGGAAACGAGCTAGAGCGCTGAAACTGAGGCTATACGCACTTTCATGAAAACACGCTTCTTTTAGGTTTTGAGCTCAGAACGTGAATCTGTGCGTTTCTGGCCTGGGAATTGCTTCAGATCACTGTGCTATGCATATATGGTATCGATTGGTGCAATGTGCATGTCTTGCCATAGGGAAGTGAATATAAGCTTCTGAATTTAAAATATTCACTTTTTAAAAAACTTTCTTTTTTTTTTTAGTTCTGTGTGTCAAAAAAGTTCATTCTGTGAGTAACAGTGGGAAAGTGAGAAACATGAGTGAATTCTCACTATATGACTGAATTGGAGTGAATATGCTGCTATCTCTGTTAGGAAGCGAGCTAGAGCGCTGAAACTGTGTCTATACGTTTAAGCTCGGAACGTGAATCTGTGCATGCTTCTGGCCTGGGAACTGCTTCAGATCACTGTGGAATGCATATATAGTATCAATTGGTGCAATGTGTTTGTCTTGTCATAGGGAAGATAATATAAGCTTCTGAAGTGAAAATATCCACATTTTAAAAAACTTTCTTTTTTTTTAGTTCTGTGTGTCAAAAATGTTCATTCTGTGAGTAACAGTGGGAAAGTGACAAACATGAGTGAATTGTCACGATATGACTGAATTGGAGTAAATTTGCTGCTATCTCCGCCAGGAAGCGAGCTAGAGCGCTGAAACTGTGGCTATACGCACTTTCATGAAAACACGCTTCTTTGAGGTTTTAAGCTCGGAACGTGAATCTGTGCATGTTTCTGGCCTGGGAACTGCTTCAGATCACTGTGGAATGCATATATAGTATCACTTGGTGCAATGTGCTTGTCTTGTCATAGGGAAGTGAATATAAGCTTCTGAAGTGAAAATATCCACTTTTTAAAAAACTTTCTTTTTTTTTAGTTCTGTGTGTCAAAAATGTTCATTCTGTGAGTAACAGTGTGAAAGTGACAAACATGAGTGAATTGTCACGATATGACTGAATTGGAGTAAATTTGCTGCTATCTCCGCCAGGAAGCGAGCTAGAGCGCTGAAACTGTGGCTATACGCACTTTCATGAAAACACGCTTCTTTGAGGTTTTAAGCTCGGAACGTGAATCTGTGCATGTTTCTGGCCTGGGAACTGCTTCAGATCACTGTGGAATGCATATATAGTATCACTTGGTGCAATGTGCTTGTCTTGTCATAGGGAAGTGAATATAAGCTTCTGAAGTGAAAATATCCACTTTTTAAAAAACTTTCTTTTTTTTTAGTTCTGTGTGTCAAAAATGTTCATTCTGTGAGTAACAGTGTGAAAGTGACAAACATGAGTGAATTGTCACGATATGACTGAATTGGAGTAAATTTGCTGCTATCTCCGCCAGGAAGCGAGCTAGAGCGCTGTAACTGTGGCTATACGCAATTTCATGAAAACACGCTTCCTTGAGGTTTTAAGCTCAGAACGTGAATCTGTGCATGTTTCTGGCCTGGGAACTGCTTCAGATCACTGTGGAAAGCATATATGGTATCGAATGGTTATTTGTGCATGTATTGCCATTGGGAAGTGAATATAAGCTTCTGAAGTGAATATATCCACTTTTTAAAAAACTTTCTTTTTTTTTAGTTCTGTGTGTCAATAATGTTCATTCTGTGAGTAACAGTGGAAAAGTAACAGTCATGAGTGAATTGTCACGATATGACTGAATTGGAGTAAATTTGATGCTATCTCTGTAAGGAAGCGAGCTAGAGCGCTGAAACTGTGGCTTTATGCACTTTCATGAAAACACGCTTCTTTGAGGTTTTAAGCTTGGATCGTGAATCTGTGCATGCTTCTGGCCTGGGAACTGCTTCAGATCACTGTGGAATGCATATGTGGTATTGATTGGTGCACTGGGCATGTATTGCCATTGGGAAGTGAACACAAGCTTCTGAAGTGAAAATATCTACTTTTTATAAAACTTTCTTTTTTTTTAGTTCTGTGTGTCAAAAATGTTCATTCTGTTAGTAACAGTGGGAAAGTAACAATCATGAATGAATTGTCAGGATATGACTGAATTGGACTAAATTTGATGCTATCTCTGCCAGGAAGCGAGCTAGAGCGCTGAAACTGTGGCTATACGCACTTTCATGAAAACACACTTCTTTGAGGTTTTAAGCTCAGAACGTGAATCTGTGCATGTTTCTGGCTTGGGAACTGCTTCATATCACTTTGCAATGCATATGTGCTATTGATTTGTCCTTTGGGCATGTATTGCCTTTGGGAAGTGAACACAAGCTTCTGAAGTGAAAATATCTACTTTTTATAAAACTTTCTTTTTTTTTCGTTCTGTGTGTCAAAAATGTTCATTCTGTGAGTAACAGTGGGAAAGTGACAAACATGAGTGAATTGTTACTATATGACGGAATTGGAGTTAATATGTTGCTATCTCTGTAAGGAAGCGAGCTAGAGCGCTGAAACTGTGGCTATACGCACTTTCATGAAAACACGTTTTTTTGAGGTTTTAAGCTCGGAACTTGAATCTGTGCATGTTTCTGGCCTGGGAACTGCTTCAGATCACTGTGGAATGCATATATAGTATGAATTGGTGCAATGTGCTTGTCTTGTCATAGGGAAATGAATATAAGCTTCTGAAGTGAAAATATCCACTTTTTAAAAAACTTTCTTTTTTTTTAGTTCTGTGTGTCAATAATGTTCATTCTGTGAGTAACAGTGGAAAAGTAACAGTCATGAGTGAATTGTCACGATATGACTGAATTGGAGTAAATTTTGATGCTATCTCTGTAAGGAAGCGAGCTAGAGCGCTGAAACTGTGGCTTTATGCACTTTCATGAAAACACGCTTCTTTGAGGTTTTAAGCTTGGATCGTGAATCTGTGCAAGTTTCTGGCCTGGGAACTGCTTCAGATCACTGTGGAATGCATATGTGGTATTCATTGGTGCACTAGGCATGTATTGCCATTGGGAAGTGAACACAAGCTTCTGAAGTGAAAATATCTACTTTTTTAAAACTTTCTTTTTTTTAGTTCTGTGTGTCAAAAATGTTCATTCTGTTAGTAACAGTGGGAAAGTAACAATCATGAGTGAATTGTCAGGATATGACTGAATTGGACTAAATTTGATGCTATCTCTGCCAGGAAGCGAGCTAGAGCGCTGAAACTGTGGCTATACGCACTTTCATGAAAACACACTTCTTTGAGGTTTTAAGCTCAGAACGTGAATCTGTGCATGTTTCTGGCTTGGGAACTGCTTCAGATCACTTTGCAATGCATATGTGCTATTGATTGGTCCTTTGGGCATGTATTGCCTTTGGGAAGTGAAAACAAGCTTCTGAAGAGAAAATATCTACTTTTTAAAAAACTTTCTTTTTTTTTAGTTCTGTGTGTCAAAAATGTTCATTCTGTGAGTAACAGTGGGAAAGTGACAGACATGAGTGAATTGTCACTATATGACTGAATTGGAGTTCATATGCTGCTATCTCTGTAAGGAAGCGAGCTAGAGCGCTGAAACTGTGGCTATACGCACTTTCATGAAAACACGCTTCTTTGAGGTTTTAAGCTCAGAACGTGAATCTGTGCATGTTTCTGGCCTGGGAACTGCTTCAGATCACTGGGCAATGCATATATGGTATCAAATGGTCCTTTGTGCATGTATTGCCATTGGGAAGTGAATATAAGCTTCTGAAGTGAATATATGCACTTTTTAAAAACTTTCTTTTTTTTTTTAGTTCAGAGTGTCAAAAATGTTCATTCTGTGCGTAACTCAGTAGGAAAGTGACAAAAATGAGTGAATTGTCATTATATGACTGAATTGGAGTGAATTTGCTGCTATCTCTGAAAGGAAGCGAGCTAGAGCGCTGAAACTGAGGCTATACGCACTTTCATGAAAACACGCTTCTTTGAGGTTTTAAGCTCAGAACGTGAATCTGTGCGTTTCTGGCCTGGGAATTGCTTCAGATCACTGTGCTATGCATATATGGTATCGATTGTTGCAATGTGCATGTCTTGCCATAGGGAAGTGAATATTAGCTTCTGAAGTGAAAATATCCACTTTTTAAAAAACTTTCTTTTTTTTTAGTTCTGTGTGTCAAAAATGTTCATTCTGTGAGTAACAGTGGGAAAGTGAGAAACATGAGTGAATTCTCACTATATGACTGAATTGGCGTGAATATGCTGCTATCTCTGTTAGGAAGCGAGCTAGAGCGCTGAAACTGTGTCTATACGTTTAAGCTCGGAACGTGAATCTGTGCATGCTTCTGGCCTGGGAACTGCTTCAGATCACTGTGGAATGCATATATAGTATCAATTGGTGCAATGTGTTTGTCTTTATCATAGGGAAGATAATATAAGCTTCTGAAGTGAAAATATCCACATTTTAAAAAACTTTCTTTTTTTTTAGTTCTGTGTGTCAAAAATGTTCATTCTGTGAGTAACAGTGGGAAAGTGACAAACATGAGTGAATTGTCACGATATGACTGAATTGGAGTAAATTTGCTGCTATCTCCGCCAGGAAGCGAGCTAGAGCGCTGAAACTGTGGCTATACGCACTTTCATGAAAACACGCTTCTTTGAGGTTTTAAGCTCGGAACGTGAATCTGTGCATGTTTCTGGCCTGGGAACTGCTTCAGATCACTGTGGAAAGCATATATGGTATCGAATGGTCCTTTGTGCATGTATTGCCATTGGGAAGTGAATATAAGCTTCTGAAGTGAATATATCCACTTTTTAAAAAACTTTCTTTTTTTTTTAGTTCTGTGTCAAAAATGTTCATTCTGTGAGTAACAGTGGAAAAGTAACAGTCATGAGTGAATTGTCTCGATATGACTGAATTGGAGTAAATTTGCTGCTATCTCCGCCAGGAAGCGAGCTAGAGCCCTGAAACTGTGGCTATACGCACTTTCATGAAAACACACTTCTTTGAGGTTTTAATCTCGGAACGTGAATCTGTGCATGCTTCTGGCCTGGGAACTGCTTCAGATCACTGTGGAATGCATATATGGTATCAATTGGTGCAATGTGCTTGTCTTGTCATTGGGAAGTGAATATAAGCTTCTGAAGTGAAAATATCCACTTTTTAAAAAACTTTCTTTTTTTTTAGTTCTGTGTGTCAAATATGTTCATTCTGTGAGTAACAGTGGAAAAAAAACAGGCATGAGTGAATTGTCACGATATGACTGATTTGGAGTAAATTTGATGCTATCTCCGGCAGGAAGCGAGCTAGAGCGCTGAAACTCTGGCTATACGCACTTTCATGAAAACACGCTTCTTTGAGGTTTTAAGCTCAGAACTTGAATCTGTGCAAGTTTCTGGCCTGGGAACTGCTTCAGATCGATGGAATGCATATATGGTATCAATTGGTGCAATGTGCTTGTCTTGTCATAGAGAAGTGAATATAAGCTTCTGAAGTGAAAATATCCACTTTTAAAATAACTTTCTTTTTTTAGTTCTGTGTGTCAAAAATGTTCATTCTGTGAGTAACAGTGGGAAAGTGACAAACATGAGTGAATTGTCACGATATGACTGAATTGGAGTACATTTGCTGCTATCTCCGCCAGGAAGCAAGCTAGAGCGCTGTAACTGTGGCTATACGCACTTTCATGAAAACACGCTTCTTTGAGGTTTTAAGCTCAGAACGTGAATCTGTGCATGTTTCTGGCCTGGGAACTGCTTCAGATCACTGTGGAAAGCATATATGGTATCGAATGGTCCTTTGTGCATGTATTGCCATTGGGAAGTGAATATAAGCTTCTGAAGTGAATATATCCACTTTTTAAAAAACTTTCTTTTTTTTTTAGTCCTGTGTCAAAAATGTTCATTCTGTGAGTAACAGTGGAAAAGTAACAGTCATGAGTGAATTGTCACGATATGACTGAATTGGAGTAAATTTGCTGCTATCTCCGCCAGGAAGCGAGCTAGAGCCCTGAAACTGTGGCTATACGCACTTTCATGAAAACACACTTCTTTGAGGTTTTAATCTCGGAACGTGAATCTGTGCATGCTTCTGGCCTGGGAACTGCTTCAGATCACTGTGGAATGCATATATGGTATCAATTGGTGCAATGTGCTTGTCTTGTCATTGGGAAGTGAATATAAGCTTCTGAAGTGAAAATATCCACTTTTTAAAAAACTTTCTTTTTTTTTAGTTCTGTGTGTCAAATATGTTCATTCTGTGAGTACCAGTGGAAAAAAAACAGGCATGAGTGAATTGTCACGATATGACTGAATTGGAGTAAATTTGCTGCTATGTCCGGCAGGAAGCGAGCTAGAGCGCTGAAACTGTGGCTATACGCACTTTCATGAAAACACGCTTCTTTGAGGTTTTAAGCTCAGAACGTGAATCTGTGCATGTTTCTGGCCTGGGAACTGCTTCAGATCACTGTGGAAAGCATATATGGTATCGAATGGTCCTTTGTGCATGTATTGCCATTGGGAAGTGAATATAAGCTTCTGAAGTGAATATATCCACTTTTTAAAAAACTTTCTTCTTTTTTTTAGTCCTGTGTCAAAAATGTTCATTCTGTGAGTAACAGTGGAAAAGTAACAGTCATGAGTGAATTGTCACGATATGACTGAATTGGAGTAAATTTGCTGCTATCTCCGCCAGGAAACGAGCTAGAGCGCTAAAACTGTGGCTATACGCACTTTCATGAAAACACGCTTCTTTGAGGTTTTAAGCTCAGAAGGTGAATCTGTGCATGTTTCTGGCCTGGGAATTGCTTCAGATCACTGTGCTATGCATGTATGGTATCGATTGGTGCAATGTGCATGTCTGGCCAAAGGGAAGTGAATATAAGCTTCTGAAGTGAAAATATCCACTTTTTAAAAAACTTTTTTTTTTTCTAGTTCTGTGTGTCAAAAAAGTTCATTCTGTGAGTAAGAGTGGGAAAGTGACAAACATGAGTGAATTCTCACTATATGACTGAATTGGTGTGAATATGCTGCTATCTCTGTCAGGAAGCGAGCAAGAGCGCTGAAACTGTGGCTATACGCACTTTCATGAAAACACACTTCTTTGAGGTTTTAAGCTCAGAACGTGAATCTGTGCATGTTTCTGGCTTGGGAACTGCTTCAGATCACTTTGCAATGCATATCTGCTTTTGATTGGTCCTTTGGGCATGTATTGCCTTTGGGAAGTGAACACAAGCTTCTGAAGTGAAAATATCCACTTTTTAAAAAACTTTCTTTTTTTTAGTTCTGTGTGTCAAAAATGTTCATTCTGTGAGTAACAGTGGGAAAGTGACAAACATGAGTGAATTGTCACTATATGACTGAATTGGAGTGAATTTGCTGCTATCTCTGTAAGGAAACGAGCTAGAGCGCTGAAACTGAGGCTATACGCACTTTCATGAAAACACGCTTCTTTGAGGTTTTAAGCTCAGAACGTGAATCTGTGCGTTTCTGGCCTGGGAATTGCTTCAGATCACTGTGCTATGCATATATGGTATCGATTGGTGCAATGTGCTTGTCTTGCCATAGGGAAGTGAATATAAGCTTCTGAATTTAAAATATTCACTTTTTAAAAAACTTTCTTTTTTTTTAGTTCTGTGTGTCAAAAATGTTCATTCTGTGAGTAACAGTGGGAAAGTGACAAACATGAGTGAATTGTCACGATATGACTGAATTGGAGTAAATTTGCTGCTATCTCCACCAGGAAGCGAGCTAGAGCGCTGAAACTGTGGCTATACGCACTTTCATGAAAACACGCTTCTTTGAGGTTTTAAGCTCGGAACGTGAATCTGTGCATGTTTCTGGCCTGGGAACTGCTTCAGATCACTGTGGAATGCATATATAGTATCAATTGGTGCAATGTGCTTGTCTTGTCATAGGGAAGTGAACATAAGCTTCTGAAGTGAAAATATCCACTTTTTAAAAAACTTTCTTTTTTTTTAGTTCTGTGTGTCAAAAATGTTCATTCTGTGAGTAACAGTGTGAAAGTGACAAACATGAGTGAATTGTCACGATATGACTGAATTGGAGTAAATTTGCTGCTATCTCCGCCGGGAAGCAAGCTAGAGCGCTGTAACTAGTGGCTATACGCACTTTCATGAAAACACGCTTCTTTGAGGTTTTAAGCTCAGAACGTGAATCTGTGCATGTTTCTGGCCTGGGAACTGCTTCAGATCACTGTGGAAAGCATATATGGTATCGAATGGTCCTTTGTGCATGTATTGCCATTGGGAAGTGAATATAAGCTTCTGAAGTGAATATATCCACTTTTTAAAAAACTTTCTTTTTTTTTAGTTCTGTGTCAAAAATGTTCATTCTGTGAGTAACCGTGGAAAAGTAACAGTCATGAGTGAATTGTCACGATATTACTGAATTGGAGTAAATTTGCTGCTATCTCTGCCAGGAAGCGAGCTAGAGCCCTGAAACTGTGGCTATACGCACTTTCATGAAAACACACTTCTTTGAGGTTTTAATCTCGGAACGTGAATCTGTGCATGCTTCTGGCCTGGGAACTGCTTCAGATCACTGTGGAATGCATATATGGTATCAATTGGTGCAATGTGCTTGTCTTGTCATTGGGAAGTGAATATAAGCTTCTGAAGTGAAAATATCCACTTTTTAAAAAACTTTCTTTTTTTTTAGTTCTGTGTGTCAAATATGTTCATTCTGTGAGTAACAGTGGAAAAAAAACAGGCATGAGTGAATTGTCACGATATGACTGATTTGGAGTAAATTTGATGCTATCTCCGGCAGGAAGCGAGCTAGAGCGCTGAAACTGTGGCTATACGCACTTTCATGAAAACACGCTTCTTTGAGGTTTTAAGCTCAGAACGTGAATCTGTGCAAGTTTCTGGCCTGGGAACTGCTTCAGATCACTGTGGAATGCATATATGGTATCAATTGGTGCAATGTGCTTGTCTTGTCATAGAGAAGTGAATATAAGCTTCTGAAGTGAAAATATCCACTTTTTAAAAAACTTTCTTTTTTTTAGTTCTGTGTGTCGAAAATGTTCATTCTGTGAGTAACATTGGGAAAGTGACAAACATGAGTGAATTGTCACGATATGAATGAATTGGAGTACATTTGCTGCTATCTCCGCCAGGAAGCGACCTAGAGCGCTGAAACTGTGGCTATACGCACTTTCATGAAAACACGCTTCTTTGAGGTTTTAAGCTCAGAACGTGAATCTGTGCATGTTTCTGGCCTGGGAATTGCTTCAGATCACTGTGCTATGCATATAAGGTATCGATTGGTGCAATGTGCATGTCTGGCCAAAGGGAAGTGAATATAAGCTTCTGAAGTGAAAATATCCACTTTTTAAAAAACTTTCTTTTTTTTAGTTCTGTGTGTCGAAAATGTTCATTCTGTGAGTAACAGTGGGAAAGTGACAAACATGAGTGAATTGTCACGATATGACTGAATTGGAGTACATTTGCTGCTATCTCCGCCAGGAAGCGACCTAGAGCGCTGAAACTGTGGCTATACGCACTTTCATGAAAACACGCTTCTTTGAGGTTTTAAGCTCAGAACGTGAATCTGTGCAAGTTTCTGGCCTGGGAACTGCTTCAGATCACTGTGGAATGCATATATGGTATCAATTGGTGCAATGTGCTTGTCTTGTCATAGAGAAGTGAATATAAGCTTCTGAAGTGAAAATATCCACTTTTTAAAAAACTTTCTTTTTTTTAGTTCTGTGTGTCGAAAATGTTCATTCTGTGAGTAACAGTGGGAAAGTGACAAACATGAGTGAATTGTCACGATATGACTGAATTGGAGTAAATTTGCTGCTATCTCCGCCGGGAAGCAAGGTAGAGCGCTGTAACTAGTGGCTATACGCACTTTCATGAAAACACGCTTCTTTGAGGTTTTAAGCTCAGAACGTGAATCTGTGCATGTTTCTGGCCTGGGAACTGCTTCAGATCATTGTGGAATGCATATATGGTATCAATTGGTGCAATGTGCTTGTCTTGTCATAGGGAAGTGAATATAAGCTTCTGAAGTGAAAATATCCACTTTTTAAAAATTATATGACTGAATTGGAGTGAATTTGCTGCTATCTCTGTAAGGAAGCGAGCTAGAGCGCTGAAACTGAGGCTATACGCACTTTCAGAACGTGAATCTGTGCATGTTTCTGGCCTGGGAATTGCTCACTGTGGAATGCATATATGGTATCGATTGGTGCAATGTGCATGTCTTGCCATAGGGAAGTGAATATAAGCTTCTGAATTTAAAATATTCACTTTTTAAAAAACTTTCTTTTTGTTTAGTTCTGTGTGTCAAAAATGTTCATTCTGTGAGTAACAGTGGGAAAGTGACAAACATGAGTGAATTGTCATGATATGACTGAATTGGAGTAAATTTGCTGCTATCTCCGCCAGGAAGCGAGCTAGAGCGCTGTAACTGTGGCTATACGCACTTTCATGAAAACACGCTTCTTTGAGGTTTTAAGCTCGGAACGTGAATCTGTGCATGTTTCTGGCCTGGGAACTGCTTCAGATCACTGTGGAATGCATATATAGTATCGAATGGTCCTTTGTGCATGTATTGCCATTGGGAAGTGAATATAAGCTTCTGAAGTGAAAATATCCACTTTTTAAAAAACTTTCTTTTTTTTTTAGTTCTGTGTGTCAATAATGTTCATTCTGTGAGTAACAGTGGAAAAGTAACAGTCATGAGTGAATTGTCACGATATGACTGAATTGGAGTAAATTTGCTGCTATCTCCGCCAGGAAGCGAGCTAGAGCGCTGAAACTGTGGCTGTACGCACTTTCATGAAAACACGCTTCTTTGAGGTTTTAAGCTCGGAACGTGAATCTGTGCATGTTTCTGGCCTGGGAACTGCTTCAGATCACTGTGGAATGCATATATAGTATCAATTGGTGCAATGTGCTTGTCTTGTCATAGGGAAGTGAATATAAGCTTCTGAAGTGAAAATATCCACTTTTTAAAAAACTTTCTTTTTTTTTAGTTCTGTGTGTCAAAAATCTTCATTCTGTGAGTAACAGTGTGAAAGTGACAAACATGAGTGAATTGTCACGATATGACATAATTGGAGTAAATTTGCTGCTATCTCCGCCAGGAAGCGAGCTAGAGCGCTGAAACTGTGGCTATACGCACTTTCATGAAAACGCGCTTCTTTGAGGTTTTAAGCTCGGAACGTGAATCTGTGCATGTTTCTGGCCTGGGAACTGCTTCAGATCACTGTGGAATGCATATATGGTATCAATTGGTGCAATGTGCTTGTCTTGTCATAGGGAAGTGAATATAAGCTTCTGAAGTGAAAATATCCACTTTTTAAAAATCATATGACTGAATTGGAGTGAATTTGCTGCTATCTCAGTTTGGAAGCGAGCTAGAGCGCTGAAACTGAGGCTTTACGCACTTTCATGAAAACACGCTTCTTTGAGGTTTTAAGCTCAGAACGTGAATCTGTGCATGTTTCTGGCCTTGGAATTGCTTCAGATCACTGTGCTATGCATATATGGTATCGATTGGTGCAATGTGCATGTCTTGCCATAGGGAAGTGAATATAAGCTTCTGAATTTAAAATATTCACTTTTTAAAAAACTTTCTTTTTTTTATGTTCTGTGTGTCAAATTGTTCATTCTGTGAGTAACAGTGGGAAAGTGAGAAACATGAGTGAATTCTCACTATATGACTGAATTGGAGTGAATATGCTGCTATCTCTGTAAGGAAGCGAGCTAGAGCGCTCAAACTGTGGCTATACGTTTAAGCTCGGAACGTGAATCTGTGCATGCTTCTGGCCTGGGAACTGCTTCAGATCACTCTGGAATGCATATATGGTATCAATTGGTGCAATGTGTTTGTCTTGTCATAGGGAAGTTAATATAAGCTTCTGAAGTGAAAATATCCACATTTTAAAAAACTTTCTTTTTTTTTAGTTCTGTGTGTCAAAAATGTTCATTCTGTGAGTAACAGTGGGAAAGTGACAAACATGAGTGAATTGTCACGATATGACTGAATTGGAGTAAATTTGCTGCTATCTCCGCCAGGAAGCGAGCTAGAGCGCTGTAACTGTGGCTATACGCACTTTCATGAAAACACGCTTCTTTGAGGTTTTAAGCTCAGAACGTGAATCTGTGCATGTTTCTGGCCTGGGAACTGCTTCGGATCACTGTGGAAAGCATATATGGTATCGAATGGTCCTTTGTGCTTGTCTTGTCATAGGGAAGTGAAGAAAAGCTTCTGAAGTGAAAATATCCACTTTTTAAAAAACTTTCTTTTTTTTAGTTCTGTGTGTCAAAAATGTTCATTCTGTGAGTAACAGTGGAAAAAAAACAGGCATGAGGGAATTGTCACGATATGACTGATTTGGAGTAAATTTGATGCTATCTCCGCCAGGAAGCGAGCTAGAGCGCTGAAACTGTGGCTATACGCACTTTCATGAAAACACGCTTCTTTGAGGTTTTAAGCTCGGAACTTGAATCTGTGCATGTTTCTGGCCTGGGAACTGCTTCAGATCACTGTGGAATGCATATATAGTATCAATTGGTGCAATGTGCTTGTCTTGTCATAGGGAAGTGAATATAAGCTTCTGAAGTGAAAATATCCACTTTTTAAAAAACTTTCTTTTTTTTTAGTTCTGTGTGTCAAAAATGTTCATTCTGTGAGTAACAGTGTGAAAGTGACAAACATGAGTGAATTGTCACGATATGACTGAATTGGAGTAAATTTGCTGCTATCTCCGCCAGGAAGCAAGCTAGAGCGCTGTAACTGTGGCTATACGCACTTTCATGAAAACACGCTTCTTTGAGGTTTTAAGCTCGGAACGTGAATCTGTGCATGTTTCTGGCCTGGGAACTGCTTCAGATCACTGTGGAATGCATATATAGTATCAATTGGTGCAATGTGCTTGTCTTGTCATAGGGAAGTGAATATAAGCTTCTGAAGTGAAAATATCCACTTTTTAAAAAACTTTCTTTTTTTTTAGTTCTGTGTGTCAAAAATGTTCATTCTGTGAGTAACAGTGTGAAAGTGACAAACATGAGTGAATTGTCACGATATGACTGAATTGGAGTAAATTTGCTGCTATCTCCGCCAGGAAGCGAGCTAGAGCCCTGAAACTGTGGCTATACGCACTTTCATGAAAACACGCTTCTTTGAGGTTTTAAGCTCAGAACGTGAATCTGTGCATGTTTCTGGCCTGGGAACTGCTTCAGATCACTGTGGAAAGCATATATGATATCGAATGGTCCTTTGTGCATGTATTGCCATTGGGAAGTGAATATAAGCTTCTGAAGTGAATATATCCACTTTTTAAAAAACTTTCTTTTTTTTTAGTTCTGTGTCAAAAATGTTCATTCTGTGAGTAACAGTGGAAAAGTAACAGTCATGAGTGAATTGTCACGAGATGACTGAATTGGAGTAAATTTGCTGCTATCTCCGCCAGGAAGCGAGCTAGAGCCCTGAAACTGTGGCAATACGCACTTTCATGAAAACACACTTCTTTGAGGTTTTAATCTCGGAACGTGAATCTGTGCATGCTTCTGGCCTGGGAACTGCTTCAGATCACTGTGGAATGCATATATGGTATCAATTGGTGTAATGTGCTTGTCTTGTCATAGGGAAGTGAATATAAGCTTCTGAAGTGAAAATATCCACTTTTTAAAAAACTTTCTTTTTTTTTAGTTGTGTGTGTCAAAAATGTTCATTCTGTGAGTAATAGTGAAAAAAAAACAGGCATGAGTGAATTGTCACGATATGACTGATTTGGAGTAAATTTGATGCTATCTCCGCCAGGAAGCGAGCTAGAGCCCTGAAACTGTGGCTATACGCACTTTCATGAAAACACGCTTCTTTGAGGTTTTAAGCTCGGAACGTGAATCTGTGCATGTTTCTGGCCTGGGAACTGCTTCAGATCACTGTGGAATGCATATATAGTATCAATTGGTGCAATGTGCTTGTCTTGTCATAGGGAAGTGAATATAAGCTTCTGAAGTGAAAATATCCACTTTTTAAAAAACTTTCTTTTTTTTTAGTTCTGTGTGTCAAAAATGTTCATTCTGTGAGTAACAGTGTGAAAGTGACAAACATGAGTGAATTGTCACGATATGACTGAATTGGAGTAAATTTGCTGCTATCTCCGCCAGGAAGCGAGCTAGAGCCCTGAAACTGTGGCTATACGCACTTTCATGAAAACACGCTTCTTTGAGGTTTTAAGCTCAGAACGTGAATCTGTGCATGTTTCTGGCCTGGGAACTGCTTCAGATCACTGTGGAAAGCATATATGATATCGAATGGTCCTTTGTGCATGTATTGCCATTGGGAAGTGAATATAAGCTTCTGAAGTGAATATATCCACTTTTTAAAAAACTTTCTTTTTTTTTAGTTCTGTGTCAAAAATGTTCATTCTGTGAGTAACAGTGGAAAAGTAACAGTCATGAGTGAATTGTCACGAGATGACTGAATTGGAGTAAATTTGCTGCTATCTCCGCCAGGAAGCGAGCTAGAGCCCTGAAACTGTGGCAATACGCACTTTCATGAAAACACACTTCTTTGAGGTTTTAATCTCGGAACGTGAATCTGTGCATGCTTCTGGCCTGGGAACTGCTTCAGATCACTGTGGAATGCATATATGGTATCAATTGGTGTAATGTGCTTGTCTTGTCATAGGGAAGTGAATATAAGCTTCTGAAGTGAAAATATCCACTTTTTAAAAAACTTTCTTTTTTTTTAGTTGTGTGTGTCAAAAATGTTCATTCTGTGAGTAATAGTGAAAAAAAAACAGGCATGAGTGAATTGTCACGATATGACTGATTTGGAGTAAATTTGATGCTATCTCCGCCAGGAAGCGAGCTAGAGCCCTGAAACTGTGGCTATACGCACTTTCATGAAAACACGCTTCTTTGAGGTTTTAAGCTCGGAACGTGAATCTGTGCACGTTTCTGGCCTGGGAACTGCTTCAGATCACTGTGGAAAGCATATATGGTATCGAATGGTCCTTTGTGCATGTATTGCCATTGGGAAGTGAATATAAGCTTCTGAAGTGAATATATCCACTTTTTAAAAAACTTTCTTTTTTTTTAGTTCTGTGTCAAAAATGTTCATTCTGTGAGTAACAGTGGAAAAGTAACAGTCATGAGTGAATTGTCACGATATGACTGAATTGGAGTAAATTTGCTGCTATCTCCGCCAGGAAGCGAGCTAGAGCGCTGAAACTGTGGCTATACGCACTTTCATGAAAACGCGCTTCTTTGAGGTTTTAAGCTCGGAACGTGAATCTGTGCACGTTTCTGGCCTGGGAACTGCTTCAGATCACTGTGGAAAGCATATATGGTATCGAATGGTCCTTTGTGCATGTATTGCCATTGGGAAGTGAATATAAGCTTCTGAAGTGAATATATCCACTTTTTAAAAAACTTTCTTTTTTTTTAGTTCTGTGTCAAAAATGTTCATTCTGTGAGTAACAGTGGAAAAGTAACAGTCATGAGTGAATTGTCACGATATGACTGAATTGGAGTAAATTTGCTGCTATCTCCGCCAGGAAGCGAGCTAGAGCCCTGAAACTGTGGCTATACGCACTCTCATGAAAACACACTTCTTTGAGGTTTTAATCTCGGAACGTGAATCTGTGCATGCTTCTGGCCTGGGAACTGCTTCAGATCACTGTGGAATGCATATATGGTATCAATTGGTGCAATGTGCTTGTCTTGTCATAGGGAAGTGAATATAAGCTTCTGAAGTGAAAATATCCACTTTTTTAAAAACTTTCTTTATTTTTAGTTCTGTGTGTCAAAAATGTTCATTCTGTGAGTAACAGTGGAAAAAAAACAGGCATGAGTGAATTGTCACGATATGACTGATTTGGTAGTAAATTTGATGCTATCTCCGCAAGGAAGCGAGCTAGAGCGCTGAAACTGTGGCTATACGCACTTTCATGAAAACACGCTTCTTTGAGGTTTTAAGCTCGGAACGTGAATCTGTGCATGTTTCTGGCCTGGGAACTGCTTCAGATCACTGTGGAATGCATATATGGTATCAATTGGTGCAATGTGCTTGTCTTGTCATAGGGAAGTGAATATAAGCTTCTGAAGTGAAAATATCCACTTTTTAAAAAACTTTCTTTTTTTTAGTTCTGTGTGTCAAAAATGTTTATTCTGTGAGTAACAGTGTGAAAGTGACAAACACGAGTGAATTGTCACGATATGACAGAATTGGAGTAAATTTGCTGCTATCTCCGCCAGGAAGCGAGCTAGAGCGCTGTAACTGTGGCTATACGCACTTTCATGAAAACACGCTTCTTTGAGGTTTTAAGCTCAGAACGTGAATCTGTGCATGTTTCTGGCCTGGGAACTGCTTCAGATCACTGTGGAAAGCATATATGGTATCGAATGGTCCTTTGTGCATGTATTGCCATTGGGAAGTGAATATAAGCTTCTGAAGTGAATATATCCATTTTTTTAAAAACTTTCTTTTTTTTTTAGTTCTGTGTGTCAATAATGTTCATTCTGTGAGTAACAGTGGAAAAGTAACAGTCATGAGTGAATTGTCACGATATGACTGAATTGGAGTAAATTTGCTGCTATCTCCGCCAGGAAGCGAGCTAGAGCGCTGAAACTGTGGCTATACGCACTTTCATGAAAACGCGCTTCTTTGAGGTTTTAAGCTCGGAACGTGAATCTGTGCACGTTTCTGGCCTGGGAACTGCTTCAGATCACTGTGGAAAGCATATATGGTATCGAATGGTCCTTTGTGCATGTATTGCCATTGGGAAGTGAATATAAGCTTCTGAAGTGAATATATCCACTTTTTAAAAAACTTTCTTTTTTTTTAGTTCTGTGTCAAAAATGTTCATTCTGTGAGTAACAGTGGAAAAGTAACAGTCATGAGTGAATTGTCACGATATGACTGAATTGGAGTAAATTTGCTGCTATCTCCGCCAGGAAGCGAGCTAGAGCCCTGAAACTGTGGCTATACGCACTCTCATGAAAACACACTTCTTTGAGGTTTTAATCTCGGAACGTGAATCTGTGCATGCTTCTGGCCTGGGAACTGCTTCAGATCACTGTGGAATGCATATATGGTATCAATTGGTGCAATGTGCTTGTCTTGTCATAGGGAAGGGAATATAAGCTTCTGAAGTGAAAATATCCACTTTTTAAAAAACTTTCTTTATTTTTAGTTCTGTGTGTCAAAAATGTTCATTCTGTGAGTAACAGTGGAAAAAAAACAGGCATGAGTGAATTGTCACGATATGACTGATTTGGTAGTAAATTTGATGCTATCTCCGCAAGGAAGCGAGCTAGAGCGCTGAAACTGTGGCTATACGCACTTTCATGAAAACACGCTTCTTTGAGGTTTTAAGCTCGGAACGTGAATCTGTGCATGTTTCTGGCCTGGGAACTGCTTCAGATCACTGTGGAATACATATATAGTATCAATTGGTGCAATGTGCTTGTCTTGTCATAGGGAAGTGAATATAAGCTTCTGAAGTGAAAATATCCACTTTTTAAAAAACTTTCTTTTTTTTTTAGTTCTGTGTGTCAAAAATGTTCATTCAGTGAGTAACAGTGTGAAAGTGACAAACATGAGTGAATTGTCACGATATGACTGAATTGGAGTAAATTTGCTGCTATCTCCGCCAGGAAGCGAGCTAGAGCGCTGTAACTGTGGCTATACGCAATTTCATGAAAACACGCTTCCTTGAGGTTTTCAGCTCAGAACGTGAATCTGTGCATGTTTCTGGCTTGGGAACTGCTTCAGATCACTGTGGAAAGCATATATGGTATCGAATGGTTATTTGTGCATGTATTCCCATTGGGAAGTGAATTTCAGCTTCTGAAGTGAATATATCCACTTTTTAAAAAACTTTCTTTTTTTTTAGTTCTGTGTGTCAATAATGTTCATTCTGTGAGTAACAGTGGAAAAGTAACAGTCATGCGTGAATTGTCACGATATGACTGAATTGGAGTAAATTTGCTGCTATCTCCGCCAGGAAGCGAGCTAGAGCGCTGAAACTGTGGCTATACGCACTTTCATGAAAACACGCTTCTTTGAGGTTTTAAGCTCGGAACGTGCATCTGTGCATGTTTCTGGCCTGGGAACTGCTTCAGATCACTGTGGAATGCATATATAGTATGAATTGGTGCAATGTGCTTGTCTTGTCATAGGGAAATGAATATAAGCTTCTGAAGTGAAAATATCCACTTTTTAAAAAACTTTCTTTTTTTTTAGTTCTGTGTGTCAATAATGTTCATTCTGTGAGTAACAGTGGAAAAGTAACAGTCATGAGTGAATTGTCACGATATGACTGAATTGGAGTAAATTTGATGCTATCTCTGTAAGGAAGCGAGCTAGAGCGCTGAAACTGTGGCTTTATGCACTTTCATGAAAACACACTTCTTTGAGGTTTTAAGCTCAGAACGTGAATCTGTGCATGTTTCTGGCTTGGGAACTGCTTCAGATCACTTTGCAATGCATATGTGCTATTGATTGGTCCTTTGGGCATGTATTGCCTTTGGGAAGTGAACACAAGCTTCTGAAGTGAAAATATCTACTTTTTATAAAACTTTCTTTTTTTTTAGTTCTGTGTGTCAAAAATGTTCATTCTGTGAGTAACAGTGGGAAAGTGACAAACATGAGTGAATTGTTACTATATGACGGAATTGGAGTTAATATGTTGCTATCTCTGTAAGGAAGCGAGCTAGAGCGCTGAAACTGTGGCTGTACGCACTTTCATGAAAACACGTTTTTTTGAGGTTTTAAGCTCGGAACGTGAATCTGTGCATGTTTCTGGCCTGGGAACTGCTTCAGATCACTGTGAAATGCATATATAGTATGAATTGGTGCAATGTGCTTGTCTTGTCATAGGGAAATGAATATAAGCTTCTGAAGTGAAAATATCCACTTTTTAAAAAACTTTCTTTTTTTTTAGTTCTGTGTGTCAATAATGTTCATTCTGTGAGTAACAGTGGAAAAGTAACAGTCATGAGTGAATTGTCACGATATGACTGAATTGGAGTAAATTTGATGCTATCTCTGTAAGGAAGCGAGCTAGAGCGCTGAAACTGTGGCTTTATGCACTTTCATGAAAACACGCTTCTTTGAGGTTTTAAGCTTGGATCGTGAATCTGTGCAAGTTTCTGGCCTGGGAACTGCTTCAAATCACTGTGGAATGCATATGTGGTATTGATTGGTGCACTGGGCATGTATTGCCATTGGAAAGTGAACACAAGCTTCTGAAGTGAAAATATCTACTTTTTATAAAACTTTCTTTTTTTTAGTTCTGTGTGTCAAAAATGTTCATTCTGTTAGTAACAGTGGGAAAGTAACAATCATGAGTGAATTGTCAGGATATGACTGAATTGGACTAAATTTGATGCTATCTCTGCAAGGAAGCGAGCTAGAGCGCTGAAACTGTGGCTATACGCACTTTCATGAAAACACGCTTCTTTGAGGTTTTAAGCTCAGAACGTGAATCTGTGCATGTTTCTGGCCTGGGAACTGCTTCAGATCACTGGGCAATGCATATATGGTATCAAATGGTCCTTTGTGCATGTATTGCCATTGGGAAGTGAATATAAGCTTCTGAAGTGAATATATGCACTTTTTAAAAACTTTCTTTTTTTTTTAGTTCAGAGTGTCAAAAATGTTCATTCTGTGCGTAACTCAGTAGGAAAGTGACAAAAATGAGTGAATTGTCATTATATGACTGAATTGGAGTGAATTTGCTGCTATCTCTGTAAGGAAGCGAGCTAGAGCGCTGAAACTGAGGCTATACGCACTTTCATGAAAACATGCTTCTTTGAGGTTTTAAGCTCAGAACGTGAATCTGTGCGTTTCTGGCCTGGGAATTGCTTCAGATCACTGTGCTATGCATATATGGTATCTATTGTTGCAATGTGCATGTCTTGCCATAGGGAAGTGAATATAAGCTTCTGAATTTAAAATATTCACTTTTTAAAAAACTTTCTTTTTTTTTAGTTCTGTGTGTCAAAAATGTTCATTCTGTGAGTAACAGTGGGAAAGTGAGAAACATGAGTGAATTCTCACTATATGACTGAATTGGAGTGAATATGCTGCTATCTCTGTTAGGAAGCGAGCTAGAGCGCTGAAACTGTGTCTATACGTTTAAGCTCGGAACGTGAATCTGTGCATGCTTCTGGCCTGGGAACTGCTTCAGATCACTGTGGAATGCATATATAGTATCAATTGGTGCAATGTGTTTGTCTTGTCATAGGGAAGATAATATAAGCTTCTGAAGTGAAAATATCCACATTTTAAAAAACTTTCTTTTTTTTAGTTCTGTGTGTCAAAAATGTTCATTCTGTGAGTAACAGTGGGAAAGTGACAAACATGAGTGAATTGTCACGATATGACTGAATTGGAGTAAATTTGCTGCTATCTCCGCCAGGAAGCGAGCTAGAGCGCTGAAACTGTGGCTATACGCACTTTCATGAAAACACGCTTCTTTGAGGTTTTAAGCTCGGAACGTGAATCTGTGCATGTTTCTGGCCTGGGAACTGCTTCAGATCACTGTGGAAAGCATATATGGTATCGAATGGTCCTTTGTGCATGTATTGCCATTGGGAAGTGAATATAAGCTTCTGAAGTGAATATATCCACTTTTTAAAAAACTTTCTTTTTTTTTTAGTTCTGTGTCAAAAATGTTCATTCTGTGAGTAACAGTGGAAAAGTAACAGTCATGAGTGAATTGTCTCGATATGACTGAATTGGAGTAAATTTGCTGCTATCTCCGCCAGGAAGCGAGCTAGAGCCCTGAAACTGTGGCTATACGCACTTTCATGAAAACACACTTCTTTGAGGTTTTAATCTCGGAACGTGAATCTGTGCATGCTTTTGGCCTGGGAACTGCTTCAGATCACTGTGGAATGCATATATGGAATCAATTGGAGCAATGTGCTTGTCTTGTCATTGGGAAGTGAATATAAGCTTCTGAAGTGAAAATATCCACTTTTTAAAAAACTTTCTTTTTTTTTAGTTCTGTGTGTCAAATATGTTCATTCTGTGAGTAACAGTGGAAAAAAAACAGGCATGAGTGAATTGTCACGATATGACTGATTTGGAGTAAATTTGATGCTATCTCCGGCAGGAAGCGAGCTAGAGCGCTGAAACTCTGGCTAAACGCACTTTCATGAAAACACGCTTCTTTGAGGTTTTAAGCTCAGAACTTGAATCTGTGCAAGTTTCTGGCCTGGGAACTGCTTCAGATCACTGTGGAATGCATATATGGTATCAATTGGTGCAATGTGCTTGTCTTGTCATAGAGAAGTGAATATAAGCTTCTGAAGTGAAAATATCCACTTTTAAAAAAACTTTCTTTTTTTAGTTCTGTGTGTCAAAAATGTTCATTCTGTGAGTAACAGTGGGAAAGTGACAAACATGAGTGAATTGTCACGATATGACTGAATTGGAGTACATTTGCTGCTATCTCCGCCAGGAAGCGAGCTAGAGCGCTGAAACTGTGGCTATATGCACTTTCATGAAAACACGCTTCTTTGAGGTTTTAAGCTCAGAACGTGAATCTGTGCATGTTTCTGGCCTGGGAATTGCTTCAGATCACTGTGCTATGCATATATGGTATCGATTGGTGCAATGTGCATGTCTGGCCAAAGGGAAGTGAATATAAGCTTCTGAAGTGAAAATATCCACTTTTTAAAAAACTTTCTTTTTTTTAGTTCTGTGTGTCAAAAAAGTTTATTCTGTGAGTAAGAGTGGGAAAGTGACAAACATGAGTGAATTCTCACTATATGACTGAATTGGTGTGAATATGCTGCTATCTCTGGAAGGAAGCGAGCTAGAGCGCTGAAACTGTGGCTATACGCACTTTCATGAAAACACACTTCTTTGAGGTTTTAAGTTCAGAACGTGAATCTGTGCATGTTTCTGGCTTGGGAACTGCTTCAGATCACTTTGCAATGCATATCTGCTATTGATTGGTCCTTTGGGCATGTATTGCCTTTCGGAAGTGAACACAAGCTTCTGAAGTGAAAATATCTACTTTTTATAAAACTTTCTTTTTTTTTAGTTCTGTGTGTCAAAAATGTTCATTCTGTGAGTAACAGTGGGAAAGTGACAAACATGAGTGAATTGTTACTATATGACGGAATTGGAGTTAATATGTTGCTATCTCTGTAAGGAAGCGATCTAGAGCGCTGAAACTGTGGCTATACGCACTTTCATGAAAACACGTTTTTTTGAGGTTTTAAGCTCGGAACGTGAATCTGTGCATGTTTCTGGCCTGGGAACTGCTTCAGATCACTGTGGAATGCATATATAGTATGAATTGGTGCAATGTGCTTGTCTTGTCATAGGGAAATGAATATAAGCTTCTGAAGTGAAAATATCCACTTTTTAAAAAACTTTCTTTTTTTTTAGTTCTGTGTGTCAATAATGTTCATTCTGTGAGTAACAGTGGGAAAGTGACAAACATGAGTGAATTGTCACTATATGACTGAATTGGAGTGAATTTGCTGCTATCTCTGTAAGGAAACGAGCTAGAGCGCTGAAACTGAGGCTATACGCACTTCTATGAAAACACGCTTCTTTGAGGTTTTAAGCTCAGAACGTGAATCTGTGCGTTTCTGGCCTGGGAATTGCTTCAGATCACTGTGCTATGCATATATGGTATCGATTGGTGCAATGTGCATGTCTTGCCATAGGGAAGTGAATATAAGCTTCTGAATTTAAAATATTCACTTTTTAAAAAACTTTCTTTTTTTTTAGTTCTGTGTGTCAAAAAAGTTCATTCTGTGAGTAACAGTGGAAAAGTGAGAAACATGAGTGAATTCTCACTATATGACTGAATTGGAGTGAATATGCTGCTATCTCTGTTAGGAAGCGAGCTAGAGCGCTGAAACTATGTCTATACGTTTAAGCTCGGAACGTTAATCTGTGCATGCTTCTGGCCTGGGAACTGCTTCAGATCACTGTGGAATGCATATATGGTATCAATTGGTGCAATGTGTTTGTCTTGTCATAGGGAAGTGAATATAAGCTTCTGAAGTGACAATATCCACTTTTTAAAAAACTTTCTTTATTTTTAGTTCTGTGTGTCAAAAATGTTCATTCTGTGAGTAACAGTGGAAAAAAAACAGGCATGAGTGAATTGTCACGATATGACTGATTTGGAGTAAATTTGATGCTATCTCCGCCAGGAAGCGAGCTAGAGCGCTGAAACTGTGGCTATACGCACTTTCATGAAAACACGCTTCTTTGAGGTTTTAATCTCGGAACGTGAATCTGTGCATGTTTCTGGCCTGGGAACTGCTTCAGATCACAGTGGAATGCATATATAGTATCAATTGGTGCAATGTGCTTGTCTTGTCATAGGGAAGTGAATATAAGCTTCTGAAGTGAAAATATCCACTTTTTAAAAAACTTTCTTTTTTTTTTAGTTCTGTGTGTCAAAAATGTTCATTCTGTGAGTAACAGTGTGAAAGTGACAAACATGAGTGAATTGTCATGATATGACTGAATTGGAGTAAATTTGCTGCTATCTCCGCCAGGAAGCGAGCTAGAGCGCTGTAACTGTGGCTATACGCAATTTCATGAAAACACGCTTCCTTGAGGTTTTAAGCTCAGAACGTGAATCTGTGCATGTTTCTGGCCTGGGAACTGCTTCAGATCACTGTGGAAAGCATATATGGTATCGAATGGTTATTTGTGCATGTATTGCCATTGGGAAGTGAATATAAGCTTCTGAAGTGAATATATCCACTTTTAAAAAAACTTTCTTTTTTTTCAGTTCTGTGTGTCAATAATGTTCATTCTGTGAGTAACAGTGGAAAAGTAACAGTCATGAGTGAATTGTCACGATATGACTGAATTGGACTAAATTTGATGCTATCTCTGCCAGGAAGCGAGCTAGAGCGCTGAAACTGTGGCTATACGCACTTTCATGAAAACACACTTCTTTGAGGTTTTAAGCTCAGAACGTGAATCTGTGCGTTTCTGGCCTGGGAATAGCTTCAGATCACTGTGCTATGCATATATGGTATCGATTGTTGCAATGTGCATGTCTTGCCATAGGGAAGTGAATATAAGCTTCTGAATTTAAAATATTCACTTTTAAAAAAACTTTCTTTTTTTTTAGTTCTGTGTGTCAAAAATGTTCATTCTGTGAGTAACAGTGGGAAAGTGAGAAACATGAGTGAATTCTCACTATATGACTGAATTGGAGTGAATATGCTGCTATCTCTGTTAGGAAGCGAGCTAGAGCGCTGAAACTGTGTCTATACATTTAAGCTCGGAACGTGAATCTGTGCATGCTTCTGGCCTGGGAACTGCTTCAGATCACTGTGGAATGCATATATAGTATCAATTGGTGCAGTGTGTTTGTCTTGTCATAGGGAAGATAATATAAGCTTCTGAAGTGATAATATCCACATTTTAAAAAACTCTCTTTTTTTTTAGTTCTGTGTGTCAAAAATGTTCATTCTGTGAGTAACAGTGGGAAAGTGACAAACATGAGTGAATTGTCACGATATGACTGAATTGGAGTAAATTTGCTGCTATCTCCGCCAGGAAGCGAGCTAGAGCGCTGAAACTGTGGCTATACGCACTTTCATGAAAACACACTTCTTTGAGGTTTTAAGCTCAGAACGTGAATCTGTGCATGTTTCTGGCTTGGGAACTGCTTCAGATCACTTTGCAATGCATATGTGCTATTGATTGGTCCTTTGGGCATGTATTGCCTTTGGGAAGTGAAAACAAGCTTCTGAAGAGAAAATATCTACTTTTTAAAAAACTTTCTTTTTTTTTAGTTCTGTGTGTCAAAAATGTTCATTCTGTGAGTAACAGTGGGAAAGTGACAGACATGAGTGAATTGTCACTATATGACTGAATTGGAGTTCATATGCTGCTATCTCTGTAAGGAAGCGAGCTAGAGCGCTGAAACTGTGGCTATACGCACTTTCATGAAAACACGCTTCTTTGAGGTTTTAAGCTCAGAACGTGAATCTGTGCATGTTTCTGGCCTGGGAACTGCTTCAGATCACTGGGCAATGCATATATGGTATCAAATGGTCCTTTGTGCATGTATTGCCATTGGGAAGTGAATATAAGCTTCTGAAGTGAATATATGCACTTTTTAAAAACTTTCTTTTTTTTTTAGTTCAGAGTGTCAAAAATGTTCATTCTGTGCGTAACTCAGTAGGAAAGTGACAAAAATGAGTGAATTGTCATTATATGACTGAATTGGAGTGAATTTGCTGCTATCTCTGTGAGGAAGCGAGCTAGAGCGCTGAAACTGAGGCTATACGCACTTTCATGAAAACACGCTTCTTTGAGGTTTTAAGCTCAGAACGTGAATCTGTGCGTTTCTGGCCTGGGAATTGCTTCAGATCACTGTGCTATGCATATATGGTATCGATTGTTGCAATGTGCATGTCTTGCCATAGGGAAGTGAATATAAGCTTCTGAATTTAAAATATTCACTTTTTAAAAAACTTTCTTTTTTTTTAGTTCTGTGTGTCAAAAATGTTCATTCTGTGAGTAACAGTGGGAAAGTGAGAAACATGAGTGAATTCTCACTATATGACTGAATAGGAGTGAATATGCTGCTATCTCTGTTAGGAAGCGAGCTAGAGCGCTGAAACTGTGTCTATACGTTTAAGCTCGGAACGTGAATCTGTGCATGCTTCTGGCCTGGGAACTGCTTCAGATCACTGTGGAATGCATATATAGTATCAATTGGTGCAGTGTGTTTGTCTTGTCATAGGGAAGATAATATAAGCTTCTGAAGTGAAAATATCCACATTTTAAAAAACTCTCTTTTTTTTTTGTTCTGTGTGTCAAAAATGTTCATTCTGTGAGTAACAGTGGAAAAGTAACAGTCATGAGTGAATTGTCTCGATATGACTGAATTGGAGTAAATTTGCTGCTATCTCCGCCAGGAAGCGAGCTAGAGCCCTGAAACTGTGACTATACGCACTTTCATGAAAACACACTTCTTTGAGGTTTTAATCTCGGAACGTGAATCTGTGCATGCTTCTGGCCTGGGAACTGCTTCAGATCACTGTGGAATTCATATATGGTATCAATTGGTGCAATGTGCTTGTCTTGTCATTGGGAAGTGAATATAAGCTTCTGAAGTGAAAATATCCACTTTTTAAAAAACTTTCTTTTTTTTTAGTTCTGTGTGTCAAATATGTTCATTCTGTGAGTAACAGTGGAAAAAAAACAGGCATGAGTGAATTGTCACGATATGACTGATTTGGAGTAAATTTGATGCTATCTCCGGCAGGAAGCGAGCTAGAGCGCTGAAACTCTGGCGATACGCACTTTCATGAAAACACGCTTCTTTGAGGTTTTAAGCTCAGAACTTGAATCTGTGCAAGTTTCTGGCCTGGGAACTGCTTCAGATCACTGTGGAATGCATATATGGTATCAATTGGTGCAATGTGCTTGTCTTGTCATAGAGAAGTGAATATAAGCTTCTGAAGTGAAAATATCCACTTTTAAAAAAACTTTCTTTTTTTAGTTCTGTGTGTCAAAAATGTTCATTCTGTGAGTAACAGTGGGAAAGTGAAAAACATGAGTGAATTGTCACGATATGACTGAATTGGAGTACATTTGCTGCTATCTCCGCCAGGAAGCGAGCTAGAGCGCTGAAACTGTGGCTATACGCACTTTCATGAAAACACGCTTCTTTGAGGTTTTAAGCTCAGAACGTGAATCTGTGCATGTTTCTGGCCTGGGAATTGCTTCAGATCACTGTGCTATGCATATATGGTATCGATTGGTGCAATGTGCATGTCTGGCAAAAGGGAAGTGAATATAAGCTTCTGAAGTGAAAATATCCACTTTTTAAAAAACTTTCTTTTTTTTTAGTTCTGTGTGTCAAAAAAGTTCATTCTGTGAGTAACAGTGGGAAAGTGAGAAACATGAGTGAATTCTCACTATATGACTGAATTGGAGTGAATATGCTGCTATCTATATTAGGAAGCGAGCTAGAGCGCTGAAACTGTGTCTATACGTTTAAGCTCGGAATGTGAATCTGTGCATGCTTCTGGCCTGGGAACTGCTTCAGATCACTGTGGAATGCATATATAGTATCAATTGGTGCAATGTGTTTGTCTTGTCATAGGGAAGATAATATAAGCTTCTGAAGTGAAAATATCCACATTTTAAAAAACTCTCTTTTTTTTTAGTTCTGTGTGTCAAAAATGTTCATTCTGTGAGTAACAGTGGGAAAGTGACATACATGAGTGAATTGTCACGATATGACTGAATTGGAGTAAATTTGCTGCTATCTCCGCCAGGAAGCAAGCTAGAGCGCTGAAACTGTGGCTATACGCACTTTCATGAAAACACGCTTCTTTGAGGTTTTAAGCTCGGAACGTGAATCTGTGCATGTTTCTGGCCTGGGAACTGCTTCAGATCACTGTGGAAAGCATATATGGTATCGAATGGTTCTTTGTGCATGTATTGCCATTGGGAAGTGAATATAAGCTTCTGAAGTGAATATATCCACTTTTTAAAAAACTTTCTTTTTTTTTTAGTTCTGTGTCAAAAATGTTCATTCTGTGAGTAACAGTGGAAAAGTAACAGTCATGAGTGAATTGTCTCGATATGACTGAATTGGAGTAAATTTGCTGCTATCTCCGCCAGGAAGCGAGCTAGAGCCCTGAAACTGTGGCTATACGCACTTTCATGAAAACACACTTCTTTGAGGTTTTAATCTCGGAACGTGAATCTGTGCATGCTTCTGGCCTGGGAACTGCTTCAGATCACTGTGGAATGCATATATGGTATCAATTGGTGCAATGTGCTTGTCTTGTCATTGGGAAGTGAATATAAGCTTCTGAAGTGAAAATATCCACTTTTTAAAAAACTTTCTTTTTTTTTAGTTCTGTGTGTCAAATATGTTCATTCTGTGAGTAACAGTGGAAAAAAAACAGGCATGAGTGAATTGTCACGATATGACTGATTTGGAGTAAATTTGATGCTATCTCCGGCAGGAAGCGAGCTAGAGCGCTGAAACTCTGGCTATACGCACTTTCATGAAAACACGCTTCTTTGAGGTTTTAAGCTCAGAACTTGAATCTGTGCAAGTTTCTGGCCTGGGAACTGCTTCAGATCACTGTGGAATGCATATATGGTATCAATTGGTGCAATGTGCTTGTCTTGTCATAGAGAAGTGAATAGAAGCTTCTGAAGTGAAAATATCCACTTTTAAAAAAACTTTCTTTTTTTAGTTCTGTGTGTCAAAAATGTTCATTCTGTGAGTAACAGTGGGAAAGTGACAAACATGAGTGAATTGTCACGATATGACTGAATTGGAGTACATTTGCTGCTATCTCCGCCAGGAAGCGAGCTAGAGCGCTGAAACTGTGGCTATACGCACTTTCATGAAAACACGCTTCTTTGAGGTTTTAAGCTCAGAACGTGAATCTGTGCATGTTTCTGGCCTGGGAATTGCTTCAGATCACTGTGCTATGCATATATGGTATCGATTGGTGCAATGTGCATGTCTGGCCAAAGGGAAGTGAATATAAGCTTCTGAAGTGAAAATATCCACTTTTTAAAAAACTTTCTTTTTTTTAGTTCTGTGTGTCAAAAATGTTCATTCTGTGAGTAACAGTGGAAAAAAAACAGGCATGAGTGAATTGTCACGATATGACTGATTTGGAGTAAATTTGATGCTATCTCCGGCAGGAAGCGAGCTAGAGCGCTGAAACTCTGGCTATACGCACTTTCATGAAAACACGCTTCTTTGAGGTTTTAAGCTCAGAACTTGAATCTGTGCAAGTTTCTGGCCTGGGAACTGCTTCAGATCACTGTGGAATGCATATATGGTATGAATTGGTGCAATGTGCTTGTCTTGTCATAGAGAAGTGAATATAAGCTTCTGAAGTGAAAATATCCACTTTTAAAAAAACTTTCTTTTTTTAGTTCTGTGTGTCAAAAATGTTCATTCTGTGAGTAACAGTGGGAAAGTGACAAACATGAGTGAATTGTCACGATATGACTGAATTGGAGTACATTTGCTGCTATCTCCGCCAGGAAGCGAGCTAGAGCGCTGAAACTGTGGCTATACGCACTTTCATGAAAACACGCTTCTTTGAGGTTTTAAGCTCAGAACGTGAATCTGTGCATGTTTCTGGCCTGGGAATTGCTTCAGATCACTGTGCTATGCATATATGGTATCGATTGGTGCAATGTGCATGTCTGGCCAAAGGGAAGTGAATATAAGCTTCTGAAGTGAAAATATCCACTTTTTAAAAAACTTTCTTTTTTTTAGTTCTGTGTGTCAAAAAAGTTCATTCTGTGAGTAAGAGTGGGAAAGTGACAAACATGAGTGAATTCTCACTATATGACTGAATTGGTGTGAATATGCTGCTATCTCTGGAAGGAAGCGAGCTAGAGCGCTGAAACTGTGGCTATACGCACTTTCATGAAAACACACTTCTTTGAGGTTTTAAGTTCAGAACATGAATCTGTGCATGTTTCTGGCTTGGGAACTGCTTCAGATCACTTTGCAATGCATATCTGCTATTGATTGGTCCTTTGGGCATGTATTGCCTTTGGGAAGTGAACACAAGCTTCTGAAGTGAAAATATCTACTTTTTATAAAACTTTCTTTTTTTTTAGTTCTGTGTTTCAAAAATGTTCATTCTGTGAGTAACAGTGGGAAAGTGACAAACATGAGTGAATTGTCACTATATGACTGAATTGGAGTGAATTTGCTGCTATCTCTGAAAGGAAACGAGCTAGAGCGCTGAAACTGAGGCTATACGCACTTTCATGAAAACACGCTTCTTTGAGATTTTAAGCTCAGAACGTGAATCTGTGCGTTTCTGGCCTGGGAATTGCTTCAGATCACTGTGCTATGCATATATGGTATCGATTGGTGCAATGTGCATGTCTTGCCATAGGGAAGTGAATATAAGCTTCTGAATTTAAAATATTCACTTTTTAAAAAACTTTCTTTTTTTTTAGTTCTGTGTGTCAAAAAAGTTCATTCTGTGAGTAACAGTGGGAAAGTGAGAAACATGAGTGAATTCTCACTATATGACTGAATTGGAGTGAATATGCTGCTATCTCTGTTAGGAAGCGAGCTAGAGCGCTGAAACTGTGTCTATACGTTTAAGCTCGGAACGTGAATCTGTGCATGCTTCTGGCCTGGGAACTGCTTCAGATCACTGTGGAATGCATATATAGTATCAATTGGTGCAATGTGTTTGTCTTGTCATAGGGAAGATAATATAAGCTTCTGAAGTGAAAATATCCACATTTTAAAAAACTTTCTTTTTTTTTAGTTCTGTGTGTCAAAAATGTTCATTCTGTGAGTAACAGTGGGAAAGTGACAAACATGAGTGAATTGTCACGATATGACTGAATTGGAGTAAATTTGCTGCTATCTCCGCCAGGAAGCGAGCTAGAGCGCTGAAACTGTGGCTATACGCACTTTCATGAAAACACGCTTCTTTGAGGTTTTAAGCTCGGAACGTGAATCTGTGCATGTTTCTGGCCTGGGAACTGCTTCAGATCACTGGGCAATGCATATATGGTATCAATTGGTGCAATGTGCTTGTCTTGTCATAGAGAAGTGAATATAAGCTTCTGAAGTGAAAATATCCACTTTTAAAAAAACTTTCTTTTTTTAGTTCTGTGTGTCAAAAATGTTCATTCTGTGAGTAACAGTGGGAAAGTGAAAAACATGAGTGAATTGTCACGATATGACTGAATTGGAGTACATTTGCTGCTATCTCCGCCAGGAAGCGAGCTAGAGCGCTGAAACTGTGGCTATACGCACTTTCATGAAAACACGCTTCTTTGAGGTTTTAAGCTCAGAACGTGAATCTGTGCATGTTTCTGGCCTGGGAATTGCTTCAGATCACTGTGCTATGCATATATGGTATCGATTGGTGCAATGTGCATGTCTGGCAAAAGGGAAGTGAATATAAGCTTCTGAAGTGAAAATATCCACTTTTTAAAAAACTTTCTTTTTTTTTAGTTCTGTGTGTCAAAAAAGTTCATTCTGTGAGTAACAGTGGGAAAGTGAGAAACATGAGTGAATTCTCACTATATGACTGAATTGGAGTGAATATGCTGCTATCTATATTAGGAAGCGAGCTAGAGCGCTGAAACTGTGTCTATACGTTTAAGCTCGGAACGTGAATCTGTGCATGCTTCTGGCCTGGGAACTGCTTCAGATCACTGTGGAATGCATATATAGTATCAATTGGTGCAATGTGTTTGTCTTGTCATAGGGAAGATAATATAAGCTTCTGAAGTGAAAATATCCACATTTTAAAAAACTCTCTTTTTTTTTAGTTCTGTGTGTCAAAAATGTTCATTCTGTGAGTAACAGTGGGAAAGTGACAAACATGAGTGAATTGTCACGATATGACTGAATTGGAGTAAATTTGCTGCTATCTCCGCCAGGAAGCAAGCTAGAGCGCTGAAACTGTGGCTATACGCACTTTCATGAAAACACGCTTCTTTGAGGTTTTAAGCTCGGAACGTGAATCTGTGCATGTTTCTGGCCTGGGAACTGCTTCAGATCACTGTGGAAAGCATATATGGTATCGAATGGTTCTTTGTGCATGTATTGCCATTGGGAAGTGAATATAAGCTTCTGAAGTGAATATATCCACTTTTTAAAAAACTTTCTTTTTTTTTTAGTTCTGTGTCAAAAATGTTCATTCTGTGAGTAACAGTGGAAAAGTAACAGTCATGAGTGAATTGTCTCGATATGACTGAATTGGAGTAAATTTGCTGCTATCTCCGCCAGGAAGCGAGCTAGAGCCCTGAAACTGTGGCTATACGCACTTTCATGAAAACACACTTCTTTGAGGTTTTAATCTCGGAACGTGAATCTGTGCATGCTTCTGGCCTGGGAACTGCTTCAGATCACTGTGGAATGCATATATGGTATCAATTGGTGCAATGTGCTTGTCTTGTCATTGGGAAGTGAATATAAGCTTCTGAAGTGAAAATATCCACTTTTTAAAAAACTTTCTTTTTTTTTAGTTCTGTGTGTCAAATATGTTCATTCTGTGAGTAACAGTGGAAAAAAAACAGGCATGAGTGAATTGTCACGATATGACTGATTTGGAGTAAATTTGATGCTATCTCCGGCAGGAAGCGAGCTAGAGCGCTGAAACTCTGGCTATACGCACTTTCATGAAAACACGCTTCTTTGAGGTTTTAAGCTCAGAACTTGAATCTGTGCAAGTTTCTGGCCTGGGAACTGCTTCAGATCACTGTGGAATGCATATATGGTATCAATTGGTGCAATGTGCTTGTCTTGTCATAGAGAAGTGAATAGAAGCTTCTGAAGTGAAAATATCCACTTTTAAAAAAACTTTCTTTTTTTAGTTCTGTGTGTCAAAAATGTTCATTCTGTGAGTAACAGTGGGAAAGTGACAAACATGAGTGAATTGTCACGATATGACTGAATTGGAGTACATTTGCTGCTATCTCCGCCAGGAAGCGAGCTAGAGCGCTGAAACTGTGGCTATACGCACTTTCATGAAAACACGCTTCTTTGAGGTTTTAAGCTCAGAACGTGAATCTGTGCATGTTTCTGGCCTGGGAATTGCTTCAGATCACTGTGCTATGCATATATGGTATCGATTGGTGCAATGTGCATGTCTGGCCAAAGGGAAGTGAATATAAGCTTCTGAAGTGAAAATATCCACTTTTTAAAAAACTTTCTTTTTTTTAGTTCTGTGTGTCAAAAATGTTCATTCTGTGAGTAACAGTGGAAAAAAAACAGGCATGAGTGAATTGTCACGATATGACTGATTTGGAGTAAATTTGATGCTATCTCCGGCAGGAAGCGAGCTAGAGCGCTGAAACTCTGGCTATACGCACTTTCATGAAAACACGCTTCTTTGAGGTTTTAAGCTCAGAACTTGAATCTGTGCAAGTTTCTGGCCTGGGAACTGCTTCAGATCACTGTGGAATGCATATATGGTATGAATTGGTGCAATGTGCTTGTCTTGTCATAGAGAAGTGAATATAAGCTTCTGAAGTGAAAATATCCACTTTTAAAAAAACTTTCTTTTTTTAGTTCTGTGTGTCAAAAATGTTCATTCTGTGAGTAACAGTGGGAAAGTGACAAACATGAGTGAATTGTCACGATATGACTGAATTGGAGTACATTTGCTGCTATCTCCGCCAGGAAGCGAGCTAGAGCGCTGAAACTGTGGCTATACGCACTTTCATGAAAACACGCTTCTTTGAGGTTTTAAGCTCAGAACGTGAATCTGTGCATGTTTCTGGCCTGGGAATTGCTTCAGATCACTGTGCTATGCATATATGGTATCGATTGGTGCAATGTGCATGTCTGGCCAAAGGGAAGTGAATATAAGCTTCTGAAGTGAAAATATCCACTTTTTAAAAAACTTTCTTTTTTTTAGTTCTGTGTGTCAAAAAAGTTCATTCTGTGAGTAAGAGTGGGAAAGTGACAAACATGAGTGAATTCTCACTATATGACTGAATTGGTGTGAATATGCTGCTATCTCTGGAAGGAAGCGAGCTAGAGCGCTGAAACTGTGGCTATACGCACTTTCATGAAAACACACTTCTTTGAGGTTTTAAGTTCAGAACATGAATCTGTGCATGTTTCTGGCTTGGGAACTGCTTCAGATCACTTTGCAATGCATATCTGCTATTGATTGGTCCTTTGGGCATGTATTGCCTTTGGGAAGTGAACACAAGCTTCTGAAGTGAAAATATCTACTTTTTATAAAACTTTCTTTTTTTTTAGTTCTGTGTTTCAAAAATGTTCATTCTGTGAGTAACAGTGGGAAAGTGACAAACATGAGTGAATTGTCACTATATGACTGAATTGGAGTGAATTTGCTGCTATCTCTGAAAGGAAACGAGCTAGAGCGCTGAAACTGAGGCTATACGCACTTTCATGAAAACACGCTTCTTTGAGATTTTAAGCTCAGAACGTGAATCTGTGCGTTTCTGGCCTGGGAATTGCTTCAGATCACTGTGCTATGCATATATGGTATCGATTGGTGCAATGTGCATGTCTTGCCATAGGGAAGTGAATATAAGCTTCTGAATTTAAAATATTCACTTTTTAAAAAACTTTCTTTTTTTTTAGTTCTGTGTGTCAAAAAAGTTCATTCTGTGAGTAACAGTGGGAAAGTGAGAAACATGAGTGAATTCTCACTATATGACTGAATTGGAGTGAATATGCTGCTATCTCTGTTAGGAAGCGAGCTAGAGCGCTGAAACTGTGTCTATACGTTTAAGCTCGGAACGTGAATCTGTGCATGCTTCTGGCCTGGGAACTGCTTCAGATCACTGTGGAATGCATATATAGTATCAATTGGTGCAATGTGTTTGTCTTGTCATAGGGAAGATAATATAAGCTTCTGAAGTGAAAATATCCACATTTTAAAAAACTTTCTTTTTTTTTAGTTCTGTGTGTCAAAAATGTTCATTCTGTGAGTAACAGTGGGAAAGTGACAAACATGAGTGAATTGTCACGATATGACTGAATTGGAGTAAATTTGCTGCTATCTCCGCCAGGAAGCGAGCTAGAGCGCTGAAACTGTGGCTATACGCACTTTCATGAAAACACGCTTCTTTGAGGTTTTAAGCTCGGAACGTGAATCTGTGCATGTTTCTGGCCTGGGAACTGCTTCAGATCACTGGGCAATGCATATATGGTATCAATTGGTGCAATGTGCTTGTCTTGTCATAGAGAAGTGAATATAAGCTTCTGAAGTGAAAATATCCACTTTTAAAAAAACTTTCTTTTTTTAGTTCTGTGTGTCAAAAATGTTCATTCTGTGAGTAACAGTGGGAAAGTGAAAAACATGAGTGAATTGTCACGATATGACTGAATTGGAGTACATTTGCTGCTATCTCCGCCAGGAAGCGAGCTAGAGCGCTGAAACTGTGGCTATACGCACTTTCATGAAAACACGCTTCTTTGAGGTTTTAAGCTCAGAACGTGAATCTGTGCATGTTTCTGGCCTGGGAATTGCTTCAGATCACTGTGCTATGCATATATGGTATCGATTGGTGCAATGTGCATGTCTGGCAAAAGGGAAGTGAATATAAGCTTCTGAAGTGAAAATATCCACTTTTTAAAAAACTTTCTTTTTTTTTAGTTCTGTGTGTCAAAAAAGTTCATTCTGTGAGTAACAGTGGGAAAGTGAGAAACATGAGTGAATTCTCACTATATGACTGAATTGGAGTGAATATGCTGCTATCTATATTAGGAAGCGAGCTAGAGCGCTGAAACTGTGTCTATACGTTTAAGCTCGGAACGTGAATCTGTGCATGCTTCTGGCCTGGGAACTGCTTCAGATCACTGTGGAATGCATATATAGTATCAATTGGTGCAATGTGTTTGTCTTGTCATAGGGAAGATAATATAAGCTTCTGAAGTGAAAATATCCACATTTTAAAAAACTCTCTTTTTTTTTAGTTCTGTGTGTCAAAAATGTTCATTCTGTGAGTAACAGTGGGAAAGTGACAAACATGAGTGAATTGTCACGATATGACTGAATTGGAGTAAATTTGCTGCTATCTCCGCCAGGAAGCAAGCTAGAGCGCTGAAACTGTGGCTATACGCACTTTCATGAAAACACGCTTCTTTGAGGTTTTAAGCTCGGAACGTGAATCTGTGCATGTTTCTGGCCTGGGAACTGCTTCAGATCACTGTGGAAAGCATATATGGTATCGAATGGTTCTTTGTGCATGTATTGCCATTGGGAAGTGAATATAAGCTTCTGAAGTGAATATATCCACTTTTTAAAAAACTTTCTTTTTTTTTTAGTTCTGTGTCAAAAATGTTCATTCTGTGAGTAACAGTGGAAAAGTAACAGTCATGAGTGAATTGTCTCGATATGACTGAATTGGAGTAAATTTGCTGCTATCTCCGCCAGGAAGCGAGCTAGAGCCCTGAAACTGTGGCTATACGCACTTTCATGAAAACACACTTCTTTGAGGTTTTAATCTCGGAACGTGAATCTGTGCATGCTTCTGGCCTGGGAACTGCTTCAGATCACTGTGGAATGCATATATGGTATCAATTGGTGCAATGTGCTTGTCTTGTCATTGGGAAGTGAATATAAGCTTCTGAAGTGAAAATATCCACTTTTTAAAAAACTTTCTTTTTTTTTAGTTCTGTGTGTCAAATATGTTCATTCTGTGAGTAACAGTGGAAAAAAAACAGGCATGAGTGAATTGTCACGATATGACTGATTTGGAGTAAATTTGATGCTATCTCCGGCAGGAAGCGAGCTAGAGCGCTGAAACTCTGGCTATACGCACTTTCATGAAAACACGCTTCTTTGAGGTTTTAAGCTCAGAACTTGAATCTGTGCAAGTTTCTGGCCTGGGAACTGCTTCAGATCACTGTGGAATGCATATATGGTATCAATTGGTGCAATGTGCTTGTCTTGTCATAGAGAAGTGAATAGAAGCTTCTGAAGTGAAAATATCCACTTTTAAAAAAACTTTCTTTTTTTAGTTCTGTGTGTCAAAAATGTTCATTCTGTGAGTAACAGTGGGAAAGTGACAAACATGAGTGAATTGTCACGATATGACTGAATTGGAGTACATTTGCTGCTATCTCCGCCAGGAAGCGAGCTAGAGCGCTGAAACTGTGGCTATACGCACTTTCATGAAAACACGCTTCTTTGAGGTTTTAAGCTCAGAACGTGAATCTGTGCATGTTTCTGGCTTGGGAACTGCTTCAGATCACTTTGCAATGCATATGTGCTATTGATTGGTCCTTTGGGCATGTATTGCCTTTGGGAAGTGAAAACAAGCTTCTGAAGTGAAAATATCTACTTTTTAAAAAAACTTTCTTTTTTTTTAGTTCTGTGTGTCAAAAATGTTCATTCTGTGAGTAACAGTGGGAAAGTGACAGACATGAGTGAATTGTCACTATATGATTGAATTGGAGTTCATATGCTGCTATCTCTGTAAGGAAGCGAGCTAGAGCGCTGAAACTGTGGCTATACGCACTTTCATGAAAACACGCTTCTTTGAGGTTTTAAGCTCAGAACGTGAATCTCTGCATGTTTCTGGCCTGGGAACTGCTTCAGATCACTGGGCAATGCATATATGGTATCAAATGGTCCTTTGTGCATGTATTGCCATTGGGAAGTGAATATAAGCTTCTGAAGTGAATATATGCACTTTTTAAAAACTTTCTTTTTTTTTTAGTTCAGAGTGTCAAAAATGTTCATTCTGTGCGTAACTCAGTAGGAAAGTGACAAAAATGAGTGAATTGTCATTATATGACTGAATTGGAGTGAATTTGCTGCTATCTCTGTAAGGAAGCGAGCTAGAGCGCTGAAACTGAGGCTATACGCACTTTCATGAAAACACGCTTCTTTGAAGTTTTAAGCTCAGAACGTGAATCTGTGCGTTTCTGGCCTGGGAATTGCTTCAGATCACTGTGCTATGCATATATGGTATCAATTGTTGCAATGTGCATGTCTTGCCATAGGGAAGTGAATATAAGCTTCTGAATTTAAAATATTCACTTTTTAAAAAACTTTCTTTTTTTTTAGTTCTGTGTGTCAAAAATGTTCATTCTGTGAGTAACAGTGGGAAAGTGAGAAACATGAGTGAATTCTCACTATATGACTGAATTGGAGTGAATATGCTGCTATCTCTGTTAGGAAGCGAGCTAGAGCGCTGAAACTGTGTCTATACGTTTAAGCTCGGAACGTGAATCTGTGCATGCTTCTGGCCTGGGAACTGCTTCAGATCACTGTGGAATGCATATATAGTATCAATTGGTGCAATGTGTTTGTCTTGTCATAGGGAAGATAATATAAGCTTCTGAAGTGAAAATATCCACATTTTAAAAAACTTTCTTTTTTTTAGTTCTGTGTCAAAAATGTTCATTCTGTGAGTAACAGTGGGAAAGTGACAAACATGAGTGAATTGTCACGATATGACTGAATTGGAGTAAATTTGCTGCTATCTCCGCCAGGAAGCAAGCTAGAGCGCTGTAACTGTGGCTATACGCACTTTCATAAAAACACGCTTCTTTGAGGTTTTAAGCTCGGAACGTGAATCTGTGCATGTTTCTGGCCTGGGAACTGCTTCAGATCACTGTGGAATGCATATATAGTATCAATTGGTGCAATGTGCTTGTCTTGTCATAGGGAAGTGAATATAAGCTTCTGAAGTGAAAATATCCACTTTTTAAAAAACTTTCTTTTTTTTAGTTCTGTGTGTCAAAAAAGTTCATTCTGTGAGTAAGAGTGGGAAAGTGACAAACATGAGTGAATTCTCACTATATGACTGAATTGGTGTGAATATGCTGCTATCTCTGGAAGGAAGCGAGCTAGAGCGCTGAAACTGTGGCTATACGCACTTTCATGAAAACACACTTCTTTGAGGTTTTAAGTTCAGAACGTGAATCTGTGCATGTTTCTGGCTTGGGAAATGCTTCAGATCACTTTGCAATGCATATCTGCTATTGATTGGTCCTTTGGGCATGTGTTGCCTTTGGGAAGTGAACACAAGCTTCTGAAGTGAAAATATCTACTTTTTATAAAACTTTCTTTTTTTTTAGTTCTGTGTGTCAAAAATGTTCATTCTGTGAGTAACAGTGGGAAAGTGACAAACATGAGTGAATTGTCACTTTATGACTGAATTGGAGTGAATTTGCTGCTATCTCTGTAAGGAAACGAGCTAGAGCGCTGAAACTGAGGCTATACGCACTTTCATGAAAACACGCTTCTTTGAGGTTTTAAGCTCAGAAAGTGAATCTGTGCGTTTCTGGCCTGGGAATTGCTTCAGATCACTGTGCTATGCATATATGGTATCGATTGGTGCAATGTGCATGTCTTGCCATAGGGAAGTGAATATAAGCTTCTGAATTTAAAATATACACTTTTTAAAAAACTTTCTTTTTTTTTAGTTCTGTGTGTCAAAAATGTTCATTCTGTGAGTAACAGTGGGAAAGTGAGAAACATGAGTGAATTCTCACTATATGACTGAATTGGAGTGAATATGCTGCTATCTCTGTTAGGAAGCGAGCTAGAGCGCTGAAACTGTGTCTATACGTTTAAGCTCGGAACGTGAATCTGTGCATGCTTCTGGCCTGGGAACTGCTTCAGATCACTGTGGAATGCATATATGGTATCAATTGGTGCGATGTGTTTGTCTTGTCATAGGGAAGTTAATATAAGCTTCTGAAGTGAAAATATCCACTTTTTAAAAAACTTTCTTTTTTTTTAGTTCTGTGTGTCAAAAATGTTCATTCTGTGAGTAACAGTGTGAAAGTGACAAACATGAGTGAATTGTCACGATATGACTGAATTGGAGTAAATTTGCTGCTATCTCCGCCAGGAAGCAAGCTAGAGCGCTGTAACTGTGGCTATACGCACTTTCATAAAAACACGCTTCTTTGAGGTTTTAAGCTCGGAACGTGAATCTGTGCATGTTTCTGGCCTGGGAACTGCTTCAGATCACTGTGGAATGCATATATAGTATCAATTGATGCAATGTGCTTGTCTTGTCATAGGGAAGTGAATATAAGCTTCTGAAGTGAAAATATCCACTTTTTAAAAAACTTTCTTTTTTTTTAGTTCTGTGTGTCAAAAATGTTCATTCTGTGAGTAACAGTGTGAAAGTGACAAACATGAGTGAATTGTCACGATATGACTGAATTGGAGTAAATTTGCTGCTATCTCCGCCAGGAAGCAAGCTAGAGCGCTGTAACTGTGGCTATACGCACTTTCATGAAAACACGCTTCTTTGAGGTTTTAAGCTCAGAACGTGAATCTGTGCATGTTTCTGGCCTGGGAACTGCTTCAGATCACTGTGGAAAGCATATATGGTATCGAATGGTCCATTGTGCATGTATTGCCATTGGGAAGTGAATATAAGCTTCTGAAGTGAATATATCCACTTTTTAAAAAACTTTCTTTTTTTTTTAAGTCCTGTGTCAAAAATGTTCATTCTGTGAGTAACAGTGGAAAAGTAACAGTCATGAGTGAATTGTCACGATATGACTGAATTGGAGTAAATTTGCTGCTATCTCCGCCAGGAAGCGAGCTAGAGCCCTGAAACTGTGGCTATACGCACTTTCATGAAAACACACTTCTTTGAGGTTTTAATCTCGGAACGTGAATCTGTGCATGCTTCTGGCCTGGGAACTGCTTCAGATCACTGTGGAATGCATATATGGTATCAATTGGTGCAATGTGCTTGTCTTGTCATTGGGAAGTGAATATAAGCTTCTGAAGTGAAAATATCAACTTTTTAAAAAACTTTCTTTTTTTTTAGTTCTGTGTGTCAAATATGTTCATTCTGTGAGTACCAGTGGAAAAAAAACAGGCATGAGTGAATTGTCACGATATGACTGAATTGGAGTAAATTTGCTGCTATGTCCGGCAGGAAGCGAGCTAGAGCGCTGAAACTGTAGCTATACGCACTTTGATGAAAACACGCTTCTTTGAGGTTTTAAGCTCAGAACGTGAATCTGTGCATGTTTCTGGCCTGGGAACTGCTTCAGATCACTGTGGAAAGCATATATGGTATCGAATGGTCCTTTGTGCATGTATTGCCATTGGGAAGTGAATATAAGCTTCTGAAGTGAAAATATCCACTTTTTAAAAAACTTTCTTTTTTTTTAGTTCTGTGTGTCAAAAATGTTCATTCTGTGAGTAACAGTGTGAAAGTGACAAACATGAGTGAATTGTCACGATATGACTGAATTGGAGTAAATTTGCTGCTATCTCCGCCAGGAAGCAAGCTAGAGCGCTGAAACTGTGGCTATACGCACTTTCATAAAAACACGCTTCTTTGATGTTTTAAGCTCGGAACGTGAATCTGTGCATGTTTCTGGCCTGGGAACTGCTTCAGATCACTGTGGAATGCATATATAGTATCAATTGGTGCAATGTGCTTGTCTTGTCATAGGGAAGTGAATATAAGCTTCTGAAGTGAAAATATCCACTTTTTAAAAAACTTTCTTTTTTTTTAGTTCTGTGTGTCAAAAATGTTCATTCTGTGAGTAACAGTGTGAAAGTGACAAACATGAGTGAATTGTCACGATATGACTGAATTGGAGTAAATTTGCTGCTATCTCCGCCAGGAAGCAAGCTAGAGCGCTGTAACTGTGGCTATACGCACTTTCATGAAAACACGCTTCTTTGAGGTTTTAAGCTCAGAACGTGAATCTGTGCATGTTTCTGGCCTGGGAACTGCTTCAGATCACTGTGGAAAGCATATATGGTATCGAATGGTCCATTGTGCATGTATTGCCATTGGGAAGTGAATATAAGCTTCTGAAGTGAATATATCCACTTTTTAAAAAACTTTCTTTTTTTTTTAAGTCCTGTGTCAAAAATGTTCATTCTGTGAGTAACAGTGGAAAAGTAACAGTCATGAGTGAATTGTCACGATATGACTGAATTGGAGTAAATTTGCTGCTATCTCCGCCAGGAAGCGAGCTAGAGCCCTGAAACTGTGGCTATACGCACTTTCATGAAAACACACTTCTTTGAGGTTTTAATCTCGGAACGTGAATCTGTGCATGCTTCTGGCCTGGGAACTGCTTCAGATCACTGTGGAATGCATATATGGTATCAATTGGTGCAATGTGCTTGTCTTGTCATTGGGAAGTGAATATAAGCTTCTGAAGTGAAAATATCAACTTTTTAAAAAACTTTCTTTTTTTTTAGTTCTGTGTGTCAAATATGTTCATTCTGTGAGTACCAGTGGAAAAAAAACAGGCATGAGTGAATTGTCACGATATGACTGAATTGGAGTAAATTTGCTGCTATGTCCGGCAGGAAGCGAGCTAGAGCGCTGAAACTGTAGCTATACGCACTTTCATGAAAACACGCTTCTTTGAGGTTTTAAGCTCAGAACGTGAATCTGTGCATGTTTCTGGCCTGGGAACTGCTTCAGATCACTGTGGAAAGCATATATGGTATCGAATGGTCCTTTGTGCATGTATTGCCATTGGGAAGTGAATATAAGCTTCTGAAGTGAAAATATCCACTTTTTAAAAAACTTTCTTTTTTTTTAGTTCTGTGTGTCAAAAATGTTCATTCTGTGAGAAACAGAGTGAAAGTGACAAACATGAGTGAATTGTCACGATATGACTGAATTGGAGTAAATTTGCTGCTATCTCCGCCAGGAAGCAAGCTAGAGCGCTGTAACTGTGGCTATACGCACTTTCATGAAAACACGCTTCTTTGAGGTTTTAAGCTCAGAACGTGAATCTGTGCATGTTTCTGGCCTGGGAACTGCTTCAGATCACTGTGGAAAGCATATATGGTATCGAATGGTCCATTGTGAATGTATTGCCATTGGGAAGTGAATATAAGCTTCTGAAGTGAATATATCCACTTTTTAAAAAACTTTCTTTTTTTTTTAAGTCCTGTGTCAAAAATGTTCATTCTGTGAGTAACAGTGGAAAAGTAACAGTCATGAGTGAATTGTCACGATATGACTGAATTGGAGTAAATTTGCTGCTATCTCCGCCAGGAAGCGAGCTAGAGCCCTGAAACTGTGGCTATACGCACTTTCATGAAAACACACTTCTTTGAGGTTTTAAGTTCAGAACGTGAATCTGTGCATGTTTCTGGCTTGGGAACTGCTTCAGATCACTTTGCAATGCATATCTGCTATTGATTGGTCCTTTGGGCATGTATTGCCTTTGGGAAGTGAACACAAGCTTCTGAAGTGAAAATATCTACTTTTTATAAAACTTTCTTTTTTTTTAGTTCTGTGTGTCAAAAATGTTCATGCTGTGAGTTACAGTGGGAAAGTGACAAACATGAGTGAATTGTCACTATATGACTGAATTGGAGTGAATTTGCTGCTATCTCTGTAAGGAAACGAGCTAGAGCGCTGAAACTGAGGCTATACGCACTTTCATGAAAACACGCTTCTTTGAGGTTTTAAGCTCAGAAAGTGAATCTGTGCGTTTCTGGCCTGGGAATTGCTTCAGATCACTGTGCTATGCATATATGATATCGATTGGTGCAATGTGCATGTCTTGCCATAGGGAAGTGAATATAAGCTTCTGAGTTTAAAATATACACTTTTTAAAAAACTTTCTTTTTTTTTAGTTCTGTGTGTCAAAAATGTTCATTCTGTGAGTAACAGTGGGAAAGTGAGAAACATGAGTGAATTCTCACTATATGACTGAATTGGAGTGAATATGCTGCTATCTCTGTTAGGAAGCGAGCTAGAGCGCTGAAACTGTGTCTATACGTTTAAGCTCGGAACGTGAATCTGTGCATGCTTCTGGCCTGGGAACTGCTTCAGATCACTGTGGAATGCATATATGGTATCAATTGGTGCAATGTGTTTGTCTTGTCATAGGGAAGTTAATATAAGCTTCTGAAGTGAAAATATCCACTTTTTAAAAAACTTTCTTTTTTTTTAGTTCTGTGTGTCAAAAATGTTCATTCTGTGAGTAACAGTGTGAAAGTGACAAACATGAGTGAATTGTCACGATATGACTGAATTGGAGTAAATTTGCTGCTATCTCCGCCAGGAAGCAAGCTAGAGCGCTGTAACTGTGGCTATACGCACTTTTATAAAAACACGCTTCTTTGAGGTTTTAAGCTCGGAACGTGAATCTGTGCATGTTTCTGGCCTGGGAACTGCTTCAGATCACTGTGGAATGCATATATAGTATCAATTGGTGCAATGTGCTTGTCTTGTCATAGGGAAGTGAATATAAGCTTCTGAAGTGAAAATATCCACTTTTTAAAAAACTTTCTTTTTTTTAGTTCTGTGTGTCAAAAAAGTTCATTCTGTGAGTAAGAGTGGGAAAGTGACAAACATGAGTGAATTCTCACTATATGACTGAATTGGTGTGAATATGCTGCTATCTCTGGAAGGAAGCGAGCTAGAGCGCTGAAACTGTGGCTATACGCACTTTCATGAAAACACACTTCTTTGAGGTTTTAAGTTCAGAACGTGAATCTGTGCATGTTTCTGGCTTGGGAACTGCTTCAGATCACTTTGCAATGCCTATCTGCTATTGATTGGTCCTTTGGGCATGTATTGCCTTTGGGAAGTGAACACAAGCTTCTGAAGTGAAAATATCTACTTTTTATAAAACTTTCTTTTTTTTTAGTTCTCTGTGTCAAAAATGTTCATTCTGTGAGTAACAGTGGGAAAGTGACAAACATGAGTGAATTGTCACTATATGACTGAATTGGAGTGAATTTGCTGCTATCTCTGTAAGGAAACGAGCTAGAGCGCTGAAACTGAGGCTATACGCACTTTCATGAAAACACGCTTCTTTGAGGTTTTAAGCTCAGAAAGTGAATCTGTGCGTTTCTGGCCTGGGAATTGCTTCAGATCACTGTGCTATGCATATATGGTATCGATTGGTGCAATGTGCATGTCTTGCCATAGGGAAGTGAATATAAGCTTCTGAATTTAAAATATACACTTTTTAAAAAACTTTCTTCTTTTTTAGTTCTGTGTGTCAAAAATGTTCATTCTGTGAGTAACAGTGGGAAAGTGAGAAACATGAGTGAATTCTCACTATATGACTGAATTGGAGTGAATATGCTGCTATCTCTGTTAGGAAGCGAGCTAGAGCGCTGAAACTGTGTCTATACGTTTAAGCTCGGAACGTGAATCTGTGCATGCTTCTGGCCTGGGAACTGCTTCAGATCACTGTGGAATGCATATATGGTATCAATTGGTGCAATGTGTTTGTCTTGTCATAGGGAAGTTAATATAAGCTTCTGAAGTGAAAATATCCACTTTTTAAAAAACTTTCTTTTTTTTTAGTTCTGTGTGTCAAAAATGTTCATTCTGTGAGTAACAGTGTGAAAGTGACAAACATGAGTGAATTGTCACGATATGACTGAATTGGAGTAAATTTGCTGCTATCTCCGCCAGGAAGCAAGCTAGAGCGCTGTAACTGTGGCTATACGCACTTTCATAAAAACACGCTTCTTTGAGGTTTTAAGCTCGGAACGTGAATCTGTGCATGTTTCTGGCCTGGGAACTGCTTCAGATCACTGTGGAATGCATATATAGTATCAATTGGTGCAATGTGCTTGTCTTGTCATAGGGAAGTGAATATAAGCTTCTGAAGTGAAAATATCCACTTTTTAAAAAACTTTCTTTTTTTTTAGTTCTGTGTGTCAAAAATGTTCATTCTGTGAGTAACAGTGTGAAAGTGACAAACATGAGTGAATTGTCACGATATGACTGAATTGGAGTAAATTTGCTGCTATCTCCGCCAGGAAGCAAGCAAGAGCGCTGTAACTGTGGCTATACGCACTTTCATGAAAACACGCTTCTTTGAGGTTTTAAGCTCAGAACGTGAATCTGTGCATGCTTCTGGCCTGGGAACTGCTTCAGATCACTGTGGAAAGCATATATGGTATCGAATGGTCCTTTGTGCATGTATTGCCATTGGGAAGTGAATATAAGCTTCTGAAGTGAATATATCCACTTTTTAAAAAACTTTCTTTTTTTTTTAAGTCCTGTGTCAAAAATGTTCATTCTGTGAGTAACAGTGGAAAAGTAACAGTCTTGAGTGAATTGTCACGATATGACTGAATTGGAGTAAATTTGCTGCTATCTCCGCCAGGAAGCGAGCTAGAGCCCTGAAACTGTGGCTATACGCACTTTCATGAAAACACACTTCTTTGAGGTTTTAATCTCGGAACGTGAATCTGTGCATGCTTCTGGCATGGGAACTGCTTCAGATCACTGTGGAATGCATATATGGTATCAATTGGTGCAATGTGCTTGTCTTGTCATAGGGAAGTGAATATAAGCTTCTGAAGTGAAAATATCCACTTTTTAAAAAACTTTCTTTTTTTTTAGTTCTGTGTGTCAAATATGTTCATTCTGTGAGTACCAGTGGAAAAAAAACAGGCATGAGTGAATTGTCACGATATGACTGAATTGGAGTAAATTTGCTGCTATGTCCGGCAGGAAGCGAGCTAGAGCGCTGAAACTGTGGCTATACGCACTTTCATGAAAACACGCTTCTTTGAGGTTTTAAGCTCAGAACGTGAATCTGTGCATGTTTCTGGCCTGGGAACTGCTTCAGATCACTGTGCTATGCATATATGGTATCGATTGGTGCAATGTGCATGTCTGGCCAAAGGGAAGTGAATATAAGCTTCTGAAGTGAAAATATCCACTTTTTAAAAAACTTTCTTTTTTCTAGTTCTGTGTGTCAAAAAAGTTCATTCTGTGAGTAAGAGTGGGAAAGTGACAAACATGAGTGAATTCTCACTATATGACTGAATTGGTGTGAATATGCTGCTATCTCTGTAAGGAAGCGAGCTAGAGCGCTGAAACTGTGGCTATACGCACTTTCATGAAAACACACTTCTTTGAGGTTTTAAGCTCAGAACGTGAATCTGTGCATGTTTCTGGCTTGGGAACTGCTTCAGATCACTTTGAAATGCATATCTGCTTTTGATTGGTCCTTTGGGCATGTATTGCCTTTGGGAAGTGAACACAAGCTTCTGAAGTGAAAATATCTACTTTTTATAAAACTTTCTTTTTTTTTAGTTCTGTGGGTCAAAAATGTTCATTCTGTGAGTAACAGTGGGAAAGTGACAAACATGAGTGAATTGTCACTATATGACTGAATTGGAGTGAATTTGCTGCTATCTCTGTAAGGAAACGAGCTAGAGCGCTGAAACTGAGGCTATACGCACTTTCATGAAAACACGCTTCTTTGAGGTTTTAAGCTCAGAACGTGAATCTGTGCGTTTCTGGCCTGGGAATTGCTTCAGATCACTGTGCTATGCATATATGGTATCGATTGGTGCAATGTGCATGTCTTGCCATAGGGAAGTGAATATAAGCTTCTGAATTTAAAATATTCACTTTTTAAAAAACTTTCTTTTTTTTTTGTTCTGTGTGTCAAAAATGTTCATTCTGTGAGTAACAGTGGGAAAGTGAGAAACATGAGTGAATTCTCACTATATGACTGAATTGGAGTGAATATGCTGCTATCTCTGTTAGGAAGCGAGCTAGATTGCTGAAACTGTGTCAATACGTTGAAGCTCGGAACGTGAATCTGTGCATGCTTCTGGCCTGGGAACTGCTTCAGATCACTCTGGAATGCATATATGGTATCAATTGGTGCAATGTGTTTGTCTTGTCATAGGGAAGTTAATATAAGCTTCTGAAGTGAAAATATCCACTTTTTAAAAAACTTTCTTTTTTTTTAGTTCTGTGTGTCAAAAATGTTCATTCTGTGAGTAACAGTGTGAAAGTGACAAACATGAGTGAATTGTCACGATATGACTGAATTGGAGTAAATTTGCTGCTATCTCCGCCAGGAAGCAAGCTAGAGCGCTGTAACTGTGGCTATACGCACTTTCATAAAAACACGCTTCTTTGAGGTTTTAAGCTCGGAACGTGAATCTGTGCATGTTTCTGGCCTGGGAACTGCTTCAGATCACTGTGGAATGCATATATAGTATCAATTGGTGCAATGTGCTTGTCTTGTCATAGGGAAGTGAATATAAGCTTCTGAAGTGAAAATATCCACTTTTTAAAAAACTTTCTTTTTTTTTAGTTCTGTGTGTCAAAAATGTTCATTCTGTGAGTAACAGTGTGAAAGTGACAAACATGAGTGAATTGTCACGATATGACTGAATTGGAGTAAATTTGCTGCTATCTCCGCCAGGAAGCAAGCAAGAGCGCTGTAACTGTGGCTATACGCACTTTCATGAAAACACGCTTCTTTGAGGTTTTAAGCTCAGAACGTGAATCTGTGCATGCTTCTGGCCTGGGAACTGCTTCAGATCACTGTGGAAATCATATATGGTATCGAATGGTCCTATGTGCATGTATTGCCATTGGGAAGTGAATATAAGCTTCTGAAGTGAAAATATCCACATTTTAAAAAACTTTCTTTTTTTTTTAGTTCTGTGTGTCAAAAATGTTCATTCTGTGAGTAACAGTGGGAAAGTGACAAACATGAGTGAATTGTCACGATATGACTGAATTGGAGTAAATTTGCTGCTATCTCCACCAGGAAGCGAGCTAGAGCGCTGAAACTGTGGCTATACGCACTTTCATGAAAACACGCTTCTTTGAGGTTTTAAGCTCGGAACGTGAATCTGTGCATGTTTCTGGCCTGGGAACTGCTTCAGATCACTGTGGAAAGCATATATGGTATCGAATGGTCCTTTGTGCATGTATTGCCATTGGGAAGTGAATATAAGCTTCTGAAGTGAATATATCCACTTTTTAAAAAACTTTCTTTTTTTTTTAGTTCTGTGTCAAAAATGTTCATTCTGTGAGTAACCGTGGAAAAGTAACAGTCATGAGTGAATTGTCACGATATTACTGAATTGGAGTAAATTTGCTGCTATCTCTGCCAGGAAGCGAGCTAGAGCCCTGAAACTGTGGCTATACGCACTTTCATGAAAACACACTTCTTTGAGGTTTTAATCTCGGAACGTGAATCTGTGCATGCTTCTGGCCTGGGAACTGCTTCAGATCACTGTGGAATGCATATATGGTATCAATTGGTGCAATGTGCTTGTCTTGTCATTGGGAAGTGAATATAAGCTTCTGAAGTGAAAATATCCACTTTTTAAAAAACTTTCTTTTTTTTTAGTTCTGTGTGTCAAATATGTTCATTCTGTGAGTAACAGTGGAAAAAAAACAGGCATGAGTGAATTGTCACGATATGACTGATTTGGAGTAAATTTGATGCTATCTCCGGCAGGAAGCGAGCTAGAGCGCTGAAACTGTGGCTATACGCACTTTCATGAAAACACGCTTCTTTGAGGTTTTAAGCTCAGAACGTGAATCTGTGCAAGTTTCTGGCCTGGGAACTGCTTCAGATCACTGTGGAATGCATATATGGTATCAATTGGTGCAATGTGCTTGTCTTGTCATAGAGAAGTGAATATAAGCTTCTGAAGTGAAAATATCCACTTTTTAAAAAACTTTCTTTTTTTTAGTTCTGTGTGTCAAAAATGTTCATTCTGTGAGTAACAGTGGGAAAGTGACAAACATGAGTGAATTGTCACGATATGACTGAATTGGAGTACATTTGCTGCTATCTCCGCCAGGAAGCGAGCTCGAGCGCTGAAACTGTGGCTATACGCACTTTCATGAAAACACGCTTCTTTGAGGTTTTAAGCTCAGAACGTGAATCTGTGCATGCTTCTGGCCTGGGAATTGCTTCAGATCACTGTGCTATGCATATATGGTATCGATTGGTGCAATGTGCATGTCTGGCCAAAGGGAAGTGAATATAAGCTTCTGAAGTGAAAATATCCACTTTTTAAAAAACTTTCTTTTTTTTAGTTCTGTGTGTCAAAAAAGTTCATTCTGTGAGTAAGAGTGGGAAAGTGACAAACATGAGTGAATTCTCACTATATGACTGAATTGGTCTGAATACGCTGCTATCTCTGTAAGGAAGCGAGCTAGAACGCTGAAACTGTGGCTATACGCACTTTCATGAAAACACACTTCTTTGAGCTTTTAAGCTCAGAACGTGAATCTGTGCATGTTTCTGGCTTGGGAACTGCTTCAGATCACTTTGCAATGCATATCTGCTATTGATTGGTCCTTTGGGCATGTATTGCCTTTGGGAAGTGAACACAAGCTTCTGAAGTGAAAATATCTACTTTTTATAAAACTTTCTTTTTTTTTAGTTCTGTGTGTCAAAAATGTTCATTCTGTGAGTAACAGTGGGAAAGTGACAAACATGAGTGAATTGTCACTATATGACTGAATTGGAGTTAATATGCTGCTATCTCTGTAAGGAAGCGAGCTAGAGCGCTGAAACTGTGGCTATACGCACTTTCATGAAAACACGCTTCTTTGAGGTTTTAAGCTCAGAACGTGAATCTGTGCATGTTTCTGGCCTGGGAACTGCTTCAGATCACTTTGGAAAGCATATATGGTATCGAATGGTCCTTTGTGCATGTATTGCCATTGGGAAGTGAATATAAGCTTCTGAAGTGAATATATCCACTTTTTAAAAAACTTTCTTTTTTTTTAGTTCTGTGTCAAAAATGTTCATTCTGTGAGTAACAGTGGAAAAGTAACAGTCATGAGTGAATTGTCACGATATGACTGAATTGGAGTAAATTTGCTGCTATCTCCGCCAGGAAGCGAGCTAGAGACCTGAAACTGTGGCTATACGCACTTTCATGAAAACACACTTCTTTGAGGTTTTAATCTCGGAACGTGAATCTGTGCATGCTTCTGGCCTGGGAACTGCTTCAGATCACTGTGGAATGCATATATGGTATCAATTGGTGCAATGTGCTTGTCTTGTCATTGGGAAGTGAATATAAGCTTCTGAAGTGAAAATATCCACTTTTTAAAAAACTTTCTTTTTTTTTAGTTCAGTGTGTCAAAAATGTTCATTCTGTGAGTAACAGTGGAAAAAAAACAGGCATGAGTGAATTGTCACGATATGACTGATTTGGAGTGAATATGCTGCTATCTCTGTTAGGAAGCGAGCTAGAGCGCTGAAACTGTGTCTATACGTTTAAGCTCGGAACGTGAATCTGTGCATGCTTCTGGCCTGGGAACTGCTTCAGATCACTCTGGAATGCATATATGGTATCAATTGGTGCAATGTGTTTGTCTTGTCATAGGGAAGTTAATATAAGCTTCTGAAGTGAAAATATCCACATTTTAAAAAACTTTCTTTTTTTTTTAGTTCTGTGTGTCAAAAATGTTCATTCTGTGAGTAACAGTGGGAAAGTGACAAACATGAGTGAATTGTCACGATATGACTGAATTGGAGTAAATTTGCTGCTATCTCCACCAGGAAGCGAGCTAGAGCGCTGAAACTGTGGCTATACGCACTTTCATGAAAACACGCTTCTTTGAGGTTTTAAGCTCGGAACGTGAATCTGTGCATGTTTCTGGCCTGGGAACTGCTTCAGATCACTGTGGAATGCATATATAGTATCAATTGGTGCAATGTGCTTGTCTTGTCATAGGGAAGTGAATATAAGCTTCTGAAGTGAAAATATCCACTTTTTAAAAAACTTTCTTTTTTTTTAGTTCTGTGTGTCAAAAATGTTCATTCTGTGAGTAACAGTGTGAAAGTGACAAACATGAGTGAATTGTCACGATATGACTGAATTGGAGTAAATTTGCTGCTATCTCCGCCAGGAAGCGAGCTTGAGCGCTGAAACTGTGGCTATACGCACTTTCATGAAAACACGCTTCTTTGAGGTTTTAAGCTCAGAACGTGAATCTGTGCATGTTTCTGGCCTGGGAACTGCATCAGATCACTGTGGAATGCATATATGGTATCAATTGGTGCAATGTGCTTGTCTTGTCATAGAGAAGTGAATATAAGCTTCTGAAGTGAAAATATCCACTTTTTAAAAAACTTTCTTTTTTTTAGTTCTGTGTGTCAAAAATGGTCATTCTGTGAGTAACAGTGGGAAAGTGACAAACATGAGTGAATTGTCACGATATGACTGAATTGGAGTACATTTGCTGCTATCTCCGCCAGGAAGCGAGCTAGAGCGCTGAAACTGTGGCTATACGCACTTTCATGAAAACACGCTTCTTTGAGGTTTTAAGCTCAGAACGTGAATCTGTGCATGTTTCTGGCCTGGGAATTGCTTCAGATCACTGTGCTATGCATATATGGTATCGATTGGTGCAATGTGCATGTCTGGCCAAAGGGAAGTGAATATAAGCTTCTGAAGTGAAAATATCCACTTTTTAAAAAACTTTCTTTTTTTTAGTTCTGTGTGTCAAAAATGTTCATTCTGTGAGTAACAGTGGGAAAGTGACAAACATGAGTGAATTGTCACGATATGACTGAATTGGAGTACATTTGCTGCTATCTCCACTAGGAAGCGAGCTAGAGCGCTGAAACTGTGGCTATTGGCACTTTCATGAAAACACGCTTCTTTGAGGTTTTAAGCTCAGAACGTGAATCTGTGCATGTTTCTGGCCTGGGAATTGCTTCAGATCACTGTGCTATGCATATATGGTATCGATTGGTGCAATGTGCATGTCTGGCCAAAGGGAAGTGAATATAAGCTTCTGAAGTGAAAATATCCACTTTTTAAAAAGCTTTCTTTTTTTTAGTTCTGTGTGTCAAAAAAGTTCATTCTGTGAGTAAGAGTGGGAAAGTGACAAACATGAGTGAATTCTCACTATATGACTGAATTGGTGTGAATATGCTGCTATCTCTGTAAGGAAGCGAGCTAGAGCGCTGAAACTGTGGCTATACGCACTTTCATGAAAACACACTTCTTTGAGCTTTTAAGCTCAGAACGTGAATCTGTGCATGTTTCTGGCTTGGGAACTGCTTCAGATCACTTTGCAATGCATATCTGCTATTGATTGGTCCTTTGGGCATGTATTGCCTTTGGGAAGTGAACACAAGCTTCTGAAGTGAAAATATCTACTTTTTATAAAACTTTCTTTTTTTTTTGTTCTGTGTGTCAAAAATGTTCATTCTGTGAGTAACAGTGGGAAAGTGACAAACATGAGTGAATTGTCACTATATGACTGAATTGGAGTTTATATGCTGCTATCTCTGTAAGGAAGCGAGCTAGAGCGCTGAAACTGTGGCTATACGCACTTTCATGAAAACACGCTTCTTTGAGGTTTTAAGCTCAGAACGTGAATCTGTGCATGTTTCTGGCCTGGGAACTGCTTCAGATCACTTTGGAAAGCATATATGGTATCGAATGGTCCTTTGTGCATGTATTGCCATTGGGAAGTGAAAATAAGCTTCTGAAGTGAATATATCCACTTTTTAAAAAACTTTTTTTTTTTTTAGTTCTGTGTCAAAAATGTTCATTCTGTGAGTAACAGTGGAAAAGTAACAGTCATGAGTGAATTGTCACGATATGACTGTATTGGAGTAAATTTGCTGCTATCTCCGCCAGGAAGCGAGCTAGAGCCCTGAAACTGTGGCTATACGCACTTTCATGAAAACACACTTCTTTGAGGTTTTAATCTCGGAACCTGAATCTGTGCATGCTTCTGGCCTGGGAACTGCTTCAGATCACTGTGGAATGCATATATGGTATCAATTGGTGCAATGTGCTTGTCTTGTCATTGGGAAGTGAATATAAGCTTCTGAAGTGAAAATATCCACTTTTTAAAAAACTTTCTTTTTTTTTAGTTCAGTGTGTCAAAAATGTTCATTCTGTGAGTAACAGTGGAAAAAAAACAGGCATGAGTGAATTGTCACGATATGACTGATTTGGAGTGAATATGCTGCTATCTCTGTTAGGAAGCGAGCTAGAGCGCTGAAACTGTGTCTATACGTTTAAGCTCGGAACGTGAATCTGTGCATGCTTCTGGCCTGGGAACTGCTTCAGATCACTCTGGAATGCATATATGGTATCAATTGGTGCAATGTGTTTGTCTTGTCATAGGGAAGTTAATATAAGCTTCTGAAGTGAAAATATCCACATTTTAAAAAACTTTCTTTTTTTTTTAGTTCTGTGTGTCAAAAATGTTCATTCTGTGAGTAACAGTGGGAAAGTGACAAACATGAGTGAATTGTCACGATATGACTGAATTGGAGTAAATTTGCTGCTATCTCCACCAGGAAGCGAGCTAGAGCGCTGAAACTGTGGCTATACGCACTTTCATGAAAACACGCTTCTTTGAGGTTTTAAGCTCGGAACGTGAATCTGTGCATGTTTCTGGCCTGGGAACTGCTTCAGATCACTGTGGAATGCATATATAGTATCAATTGGTGCAATGTGCTTGTCTTGTCATAGGGAAGTGAATATAAGCTTCTGAAGTGAAAATATCCACTTTTTAAAAAACTTTCTTTTTTTTTAGTTCTGTGTGTCAAAAATGTTTATTCTGTGAGTAACAGTGTGAAAGTGACAAACATGAGTGAATTGTCACGATATGACTGAATTGGAGTAAATTTGCTGCTATCTCCGCCGGGAAGCAAGCTAGAGCGCTGTAACTGTGGCTATACGCACTTTCATGAAAACACGCTTCTTTGAGGTTTTAAGCTCAGAACGTGAATCTGTGCATGTTTCTGGCCTGGGAACTGCATCAGATCACTGTGGAAAGCATATATGGTATCGAATGGTCCTTTGTGCAGGTATTGCCATTGGGAAGTGAATATAAGCTTCTGAAGTGAATATATCCACTTTTTAAAAAACTTTCTTTTTTTTTTAGTTCTGTGTCAAAAATGTTCATTCTGTGAGTAACCGTGGAAAAGTAACAGTCATGAGTGAATTGTCACGATATTACTGAATTGGAGTAAATTTGCTGCTATCTCTGCCAGGAAGCGAGCTAGAGCCCTGAAACTGTGGCAATACGCACTTTCATGAAAACACACTTCTTTGAGGTTTTAATCTCGGAACGTGAATCTGTGCATGCTTCTGGCCTGGGAACTGCTTCAGATCACTGTGGAATGCATATATGGTATCAATTGGTGCAATGTGCTTGTCTTGTCATTGGGAAGTGAATATAAGCTTCTGAAGTGAAAATATCCACTTTTTAAAAAACTTTCTTTTTTTTTAGTTCTGTGTGTCAAATATGTTCATTCTGTGAGTAACAGTGGAAAAAAAACAGGCATGAGTGAATTGTCACGATATTACTGATTTGGAGTAAATTTGCTGCTATCTCCGCCAGGAAGCGAGCTAGAGCGCTGAAACTGTGGCTATACGCACTATCATGAAAACACGCTTCTTTGAGGTTTTAAGCTCAGAACGTGAATCTGTGCAAGTTTCTGGCCTGGGAACTGCTTCAGATCACTGTGGAATGCATATATGGTATCAATTGATGCAATGTGCTTGTCTTGTCATAGGGAAGTGAATATAAGCTTCTGAAGTGAAAATATCCACTTTTTAGAAAACTTTCTTTTTTTTAGTTCTGTGTGTCAAAAAAGTTCATTCTGTGAGTAAGAGTGGGAAAGTGACAAACATGAGTGAATTCTCACTATATGACTGAATTGGTGTGAATATGTTGCTATCTCTGTAAGGAAGCGAGCTAGAGCGCTGAAACTGTGGCTATACGCACTTTCATGAAAACACGCTTCTTTGAGGTTTTAAGCTCAGAACGTGAATCTGTGCCTGTTTCTGGCCTGGGAACTGCTTCAGATCACTGGGCAATGCATATATCGTATCGAATGGTCCTTTGTGCATGTATTGCCATTTGGAAGTGAATATAAGCTTCTGAAGTGAATATATGCACTTTTTAAAAAAACTTCTTTTTTTTTAGTTCAGCGTGTCGAAAATGTTCATTCTGTGCGTAACTCAGTAGGAAAGTGTCAAACATGAGTGAATTGTCATTATATGACTGAATTGGAGTGAATTTGCTGCTATCTCTGGAAGGAAGCGAGCTAGAGCGCTGAAACTGTGGCTATATGCACTTTCATGAAAACACGCTTCTTTGAGGTTTTAAGCTTGGATCGTGAATCAGTGCATGCTTCTGGCCTGGGAACTGCTTCAGATCACTCTATAATGCATATGTGGTATTGATTGGTGCACTGGGCATGTATTGCCATTGGGAAGTGAACACAAGCTTCTGAAGTGAAAATATCTACTTTTTATAAAACTTTCTTTTTTTTTAGTTCTGTGTGTCAAAAATGATCATTCTGTTAGTAACAGTGGGAAAGTAACAATCATGAGTGAATTTCCAGGATATGACTGAATTGGAGTAAATTTGCTGCTATCTCCGCCAGGAAGTGAGCTAGAGCGCTGAAACTGTGGCTATTCGCACTTTCATGAAAACACGCTTCTTTGAGGTTTTAAGCTCGGAACGTGAATCTGTGCATGTTTCTGGCCTGGGAACTGCTTCAGATCACTGTGGAATGCATATATAGTATCAATTGGTGCAATGGGTTTGTCTTGTCATTGGGAAGTGAATATAAGCTTCTGAAGTGAAAATATCCACATTTTAAAAAACTTTCTTTTTTTTTTAGTTCTGTGTGTCAAAAATGTTCATTCTGTGAGTAACAGTGGGAAAGTGACAAACATGAGTGAATTGTCACGATATGACTGAATTGGAGTAAATTTGCTGCTATCTCCGCCAGGAAGCGAGCTAGAGCGCTGAAACTGTGGCTATACGCACTTTCATGAAAACACGCTTCTTTGAGGTTTTAAGCTCGGAACGTGAATCTGTGCATGTTTCTGGCCTGGGAACTGCTTCAGATCACTGTGGAATGCAAATATAGTATCAATTGGTGCAATGTGCTTGTCTTGTCATCGGGAAGTGAATATAAGCTTCTGAAGTGAAAATATCCACTTTTTAAAAAACTTCCTTTTTTTTTCGTTCTGTGTGTCAAAAGTGTTCATTCTGTGAGTAACAGTGTGAAAGTGACAAACATGAGTGAATTGTCACGATATGACTAAATTTGACTAAATTTGCTGCTATCTCCGCCAGGAAGCAAGCTAGAGCGCTGAAACTGTGGCTATACGCACTTTCATGAAAACACGCTTCTTTGAGGTTTTAAGCTCAGAACGTGAATCTGTGCATGTTTCTGGCCTGGGAACTGCTTCAGAACATTGTGGAAAGCATATATGCTATCGAATGGTCCTTTGTGCATGTATTGCCATTGGGAAGTGAATATAAGCTTCTGAAGTGAATATATCCACTTTTTAAAAAACTTTCTTTTTTTTTTAGTTCTGTGTGTCAAAAATGTTCATTCTGTGAGTAACAGTGGACAAGTAACAGTCATGAGTGATTTGTCACGATATGACTGAATTGGAGTAAATTTGCTGCTATCTCCGGCAGGAAGCGAGCTAGAGCGCTGAAACTGTGGCTATACGCACTTTCATGGAAACACGCTTCTTTGAGGTTTTAAGCTCGGAACGTGAATCTGTGCATGTTTCTGGCCTGGGAACTGCTTCAGATCACTGTGGAAAGCATATATGGTATCAATTGGTGCAATGTGCTTGTCTTGTCATAGGGAAGTGAATATAAGATTCTGAAGTGAAAATATCCACGTTTTAAAAAACTTTCTTTTTTTTTAGTTCTGTGTGTCAAAAATGTTCATTCTGTGAGTAACAGTGGAAAAGTTACAGTCATGAGTGAATTGTCACGATATGACTGAATTGGAGTAAATTTGCTGCTATCTCCGCCAGGAAGCGAGCTAGAGCGCTGAAACTGTGGCTATACGCACTATCATGAAAACACGCTTCTTTGAGGTTTTAAGCTCAGAACATGAATCTGTGCAAGTTTCTGGCCTGGGAACTGCTTCAGATCACTGTGGAATGCATATATGGTATCAATTGGTGCAATGTGCTTGTCTTGTCATAGGGAAGTGAATATAAGCTTCTGAAGGGAAAATATCCACTTTTTAAAAAACTTTCTTTTTTTTAGTTCTGTGTGTCAAAAAAGTTCATTCTGTGAGTAAGAGTGGGAAAGTGACAAACATGAGTGAATTCTCACTATATGACTGAATTGGTGTGAATATGTTTCTATCTCTGTCAGGAAGCGAGCTAGAGCGCTGAAACTGTGGCTATACGCACTTTCATGAAAACACGCTTCTTTGAGGTTTTAAGCTCAGAACGTGAATCTGTGCATGTTTCTGGCCTGGGAACTGCTTCAGATCACTGGGCAATGCATATATCGTATCGAATGGTCCTTTCTGCATGTATTGCCATTTGGAAGTGAATATAAGCTTCTGAAGTGAATATATGCACTTTTTAAAAAAACTTCTTTTTTTTTAGTTCAGCGTGTCGAAAATGTTCATTCTGTGCGTAACTCAGAAGGAAAGTGACAAACATGAGTGAATTGTCATTATATGACTGAATTGGAGTGAATTTGCTGCTATCTCTGGAAGGAAGCGAGCTAGAGCGCTGAAACTGTGGCTATATGCACTTTCATGAAAACACGCTTCTTTGAGGTTTTAAGCTTGAATCGTGAACCTGTGCATGCTTCTGGCCTGGGAACTGCTTCAGATCACTCTATAATGCATATGTGGTATTGATTGGTGCACTGGGCATGTATTGCCATTGGGAAGTGAACACAAGCTTCTGAAGTGAAAATATCTACTTTTTATAAAACTTTCTTTTTTTTTAGTTCTGTGTGTCTAAAATGATCATTCTGTTAGTAACAGTGGGAAAGTAACAATCATGAGTGAAATGTCAGGATATGACTGAATTGGAGTAAATTTGCTGCTATCTCCGCCAGGAAGCGAGCTAGAGCGCTGAAACTGTGGCCATTCGCACTTTCATGAAAACACGCTTCTTTGAGGTTTTAAGCTCGGAACGTGAATCTGTGCATGTTTCTGGCCTGGGAACTGCTTCAGATCACTGTGGAATGCATATATAGTATCAATTGGTGCAATGTCTTTGTCTTGTCATAGGGAAGTGAATATAAGCTTCTGAAGTGAAAATATCCACATTTTAAAAAACTTTCTTTTTTTTTAGTTCTGTGTGTCAAAAATGGTCATTCTGTGAGTAACAGTGGGAAAGTGACAAACATGAGTGAATTGTCACGATATGACTGAATTGGAGTAAATTTGCTGCTATATCCACCAGGAAGCGAGCTAGAGCGCTGAAACTGTGGCTATACGCACTTTCATGAAAACACGCTTCTTTGAGGTTTTAAGCTCGGAACGTGAATCTGTGCATGTTTCTGGCCTGGGAACTGCTTCAGATCACTGTGGAATGCATATATAGTATCAATTGGTGCAATGTGCTTGTCTTGTCATAGGGAAGTGAATATAAGCTTCTGAAGTGAAAATATCCACTTTTTAAAAAACTTTCTTTTTTTTTAGTTCTGTGTGTCAAAAATGTTTATTCTGTGAGTAACAGTGTGAAAGTGACAAACATGAGTGAATTGTCACGATATGACTGAATTGGAGTAAATTTGCTGCTATCTCCGCCGGGAAGCAAGCTAGAGCGCTGTAACTGTGGCTATACGCACTTTCATGAAAACACGCTTCTTTGAGGTTTTAAGCTCAGAACGTGAATCTGTGCATGTTTCTGGCCTGGGAACTGCATCAGATCACTGTGGAAAGCATATATGGTATCGAATGGTCCTTTGTGCAGGTATTGCCATTGGGAAGTGAATATAAGCTTCTGAAGTGAATATATCCACTTTTTAAAAAACTTTCTTTTTTTTTTAGTTCTGTGTCAAAAATGTTCATTCTGTGAGTAACCGTGGAAAAGTAACAGTCATGAGTGAATTGTCACGATATTACTGAATTGGAGTAAATTTGCTGCTATCTCTGCCAGGAAGCGAGCTAGAGCCCTGAAACTGTGGCAATACGCACTTTCATGAAAACACACTTCTTTGAGGTTTTAATCTCGGAACGTGAATCTGTGCATGCTTCTGGCCTGGGAACTGCTTCAGATCACTGTGGAATGCATATATGGTATCAATTGGTGCAATGTGCTTGTCTTGTCATTGGGAAGTGAATATAAGCTTCTGAAGTGAAAATATCCACTTTTTAAAAAACTTTCTTTTTTTTTAGTTCTGTGTGTCAAATATGTTCATTCTGTGAGTAACAGTGGAAAAAAAACAGGCATGAGTGAATTGTCACGATATTACTGATTTGGAGTAAATTTGCTGCTATCTCCGCCAGGAAGCGAGCTAGAGCGCTGAAACTGTGGCTATACGCACTATCATGAAAACACGCTTCTTTGAGGTTTTAAGCTCAGAACGTGAATCTGTGCAAGTTTCTGGCCTGGGAACTGCTTCAGATCACTGTGGAATGCATATATGGTATCAATTGATGCAATGTGCTTGTCTTGTCATAGGGAAGTGAATATAAGCTTCTGAAGTGAAAATATCCACTTTTTAGAAAACTTTCTTTTTTTTAGTTCTGTGTGTCAAAAAAGTTCATTCTGTGAGTAAGAGTGGGAAAGTGACAAACATGAGTGAATTCTCACTATATGACTGAATTGGTGTGAATATGTTGCTATCTCTGTAAGGAAGCGAGCTAGAGCGCTGAAACTGTGGCTATACGCACTTTCATGAAAACACGCTTCTTTGAGGTTTTAAGCTCAGAACGTGAATCTGTGCCTGTTTCTGGCCTGGGAACTGCTTCAGATCACTGGGCAATGCATATATCGTATCGAATGGTCCTTTGTGCATGTATTGCCATTTGGAAGTGAATATAAGCTTCTGAAGTGAATATATGCACTTTTTAAAAAAACTTCTTTTTTTTTAGTTCAGCGTGTCGAAAATGTTCATTCTGTGCGTAACTCAGTAGGAAAGTGTCAAACATGAGTGAATTGTCATTATATGACTGAATTGGAGTGAATTTGCTGCTATCTCTGGAAGGAAGCGAGCTAGAGCGCTGAAACTGTGGCTATATGCACTTTCATGAAAACACGCTTCTTTGAGGTTTTAAGCTTGGATCGTGAATCAGTGCATGCTTCTGGCCTGGGAACTGCTTCAGATCACTCTATAATGCATATGTGGTATTGATTGGTGCACTGGGCATGTATTGCCATTGGGAAGTGAACACAAGCTTCTGAAGTGAAAATATCTACTTTTTATAAAACTTTCTTTTTTTTTAGTTCTGTGTGTCAAAAATGATCATTCTGTTAGTAACAGTGGGAAAGTAACAATCATGAGTGAATTTCCAGGATATGACTGAATTGGAGTAAATTTGCTGCTATCTCCGCCAGGAAGTGAGCTAGAGCGCTGAAACTGTGGCTATTCGCACTTTCATGAAAACACGCTTCTTTGAGGTTTTAAGCTCGGAACGTGAATCTGTGCATGTTTCTGGCCTGGGAACTGCTTCAGATCACTGTGGAATGCATATATAGTATCAATTGGTGCAATGGGTTTGTCTTGTCATTGGGAAGTGAATATAAGCTTCTGAAGTGAAAATATCCACATTTTAAAAAACTTTCTTTTTTTTTTAGTTCTGTGTGTCAAAAATGTTCATTCTGTGAGTAACAGTGGGAAAGTGACAAACATGAGTGAATTGTCACGATATGACTGAATTGGAGTAAATTTGCTGCTATCTCCGCCAGGAAGCGAGCTAGAGCGCTGAAACTGTGGCTATACGCACTTTCATGAAAACACGCTTCTTTGAGGTTTTAAGCTCGGAACGTGAATCTGTGCATGTTTCTGGCCTGGGAACTGCTTCAGATCACTGTGGAATGCAAATATAGTATCAATTGGTGCAATGTGCTTGTCTTGTCATCGGGAAGTGAATATAAGCTTCTGAAGTGAAAATATCCACTTTTTAAAAAACTTCCTTTTTTTTTCGTTCTGTGTGTCAAAAGTGTTCATTCTGTGAGTAACAGTGTGAAAGTGACAAACATGAGTGAATTGTCACGATATGACTAAATTTGACTAAATTTGCTGCTATCTCCGCCAGGAAGCAAGCTAGAGCGCTGAAACTGTGGCTATACGCACTTTCATGAAAACACGCTTCTTTGAGGTTTTAAGCTCAGAACGTGAATCTGTGCATGTTTCTGGCCTGGGAACTGCTTCAGAACATTGTGGAAAGCATATATGCTATCGAATGGTCCTTTGTGCATGTATTGCCATTGGGAAGTGAATATAAGCTTCTGAAGTGAATATATCCACTTTTTAAAAAACTTTCTTTTTTTTTTAGTTCTGTGTGTCAAAAATGTTCATTCTGTGAGTAACAGTGGACAAGTAACAGTCATGAGTGATTTGTCACGATATGACTGAATTGGAGTAAATTTGCTGCTATCTCCGGCAGGAAGCGAGCTAGAGCGCTGAAACTGTGGCTATACGCACTTTCATGGAAACACGCTTCTTTGAGGTTTTAAGCTCGGAACGTGAATCTGTGCATGTTTCTGGCCTGGGAACTGCTTCAGATCACTGTGGAAAGCATATATGGTATCAATTGGTGCAATGTGCTTGTCTTGTCATAGGGAAGTGAATATAAGATTCTGAAGTGAAAATATCCACGTTTTAAAAAACTTTCTTTTTTTTTAGTTCTGTGTGTCAAAAATGTTCATTCTGTGAGTAACAGTGGAAAAGTTACAGTCATGAGTGAATTGTCACGATATGACTGAATTGGAGTAAATTTGCTGCTATCTCCGCCAGGAAGCGAGCTAGAGCGCTGAAACTGTGGCTATACGCACTATCATGAAAACACGCTTCTTTGAGGTTTTAAGCTCAGAACATGAATCTGTGCAAGTTTCTGGCCTGGGAACTGCTTCAGATCACTGTGGAATGCATATATGGTATCAATTGGTGCAATGTGCTTGTCTTGTCATAGGGAAGTGAATATAAGCTTCTGAAGGGAAAATATCCACTTTTTAAAAAACTTTCTTTTTTTTAGTTCTGTGTGTCAAAAAAGTTCATTCTGTGAGTAAGAGTGGGAAAGTGACAAACATGAGTGAATTCTCACTATATGACTGAATTGGTGTGAATATGTTTCTATCTCTGTCAGGAAGCGAGCTAGAGCGCTGAAACTGTGGCTATACGCACTTTCATGAAAACACGCTTCTTTGAGGTTTTAAGCTCAGAACGTGAATCTGTGCATGTTTCTGGCCTGGGAACTGCTTCAGATCACTGGGCAATGCATATATCGTATCGAATGGTCCTTTCTGCATGTATTGCCATTTGGAAGTGAATATAAGCTTCTGAAGTGAATATATGCACTTTTTAAAAAAACTTCTTTTTTTTTAGTTCAGCGTGTCGAAAATGTTCATTCTGTGCGTAACTCAGAAGGAAAGTGACAAACATGAGTGAATTGTCATTATATGACTGAATTGGAGTGAATTTGCTGCTATCTCTGGAAGGAAGCGAGCTAGAGCGCTGAAACTGTGGCTATATGCACTTTCATGAAAACACGCTTCTTTGAGGTTTTAAGCTTGAATCGTGAACCTGTGCATGCTTCTGGCCTGGGAACTGCTTCAGATCACTCTATAATGCATATGTGGTATTGATTGGTGCACTGGGCATGTATTGCCATTGGGAAGTGAACACAAGCTTCTGAAGTGAAAATATCTACTTTTTATAAAACTTTCTTTTTTTTTAGTTCTGTGTGTCAAAAATGATCATTCTGTTAGTAACAGTGGGAAAGTAACAATCATGAGTGAAATGTCAGGATATGACTGAATTGGAGTAAATTTGCTGCTATCTCCGCCAGGAAGCGAGCTAGAGCGCTGAAACTGTGGCCATTCGCACTTTCATGAAAACACGCTTCTTTGAGGTTTTAAGCTCGGAACGTGAATCTGTGCATGTTTCTGGCCTGGGAACTGCTTCAGATCACTGTGGAATGCATATATAGTATCAATTGGTGCAATGTCTTTGTCTTGTCATAGGGAAGTGAATATAAGCTTCTGAAGTGAAAATATCCACATTTTAAAAAACTTTCTTTTTTTTTAGTTCTGTGTGTCAAAAATGGTCATTCTGTGAGTAACAGTGGGAAAGTGACAAACATGAGTGAATTGTCACGATATGACTGAATTGGAGTACATTTGCTGCTATCTCCGCCAGGAAGCGAGCTAGAGCGCTGAAACTGTGGCTATACGCACTTTCATGAAAACACACTTCTTTGAGGTTTTAAGCTCAGAACGTGAATCTGTGCATGTTTCTGGCCTGGGAATTGCTTCAGATCACTGTGCTATGCATATATGGTATCGATTGGTGCAATGTGCATGTCTGGCCAAAGGGAAGTGAATATAAGCTTCTGAAGTGAAAATATCCACTTTTTAAAAAACTTTCTTTTTTTTAGTTCTGTGTGTCAAAAATGTTCATTCTGTGAGTAACAGTGGGAAAGTGACAAACATGAGTGAATTGTCACGATATGACTGAATTGGAGTACATTTGCTGCTATCTCCGCCAGGAAGCGAGCTAGAGCGCTGAAACTGTGGCTATACGCACTTTCATGAAAACACGCTTCTTTGAGGTTTTAAGCTCAGAACGTGAATCTGTGCATGTTTCTGGCCTGGGAATTGCTTCAGATCACTGTGCTATGCATATATGGTATCGATTGGTGCAATGTGCATGTCTGGCCAAAGGGAAGTGAATATAAGCTTCTGAAGTGAAAATATCCACTTTTTAAAAAACTTTCTTTTTTTTAGTTCTGTGTGTCAAAAAAGTTCATTCTGTGAGTAAGAGTGGGAAAGTGACAAACATGAGTGAATTCTCACTATATGACTGAATTGGTGTGAATATGCTGCTATCTCTGTAAGGAAGCGAGCTAGAGCGCTGAAACTGTGGCTATACGCACTTTCATGAAAACACACTTCTTTGAGCTTTTAAGCTCAGAATGTGAATCTGTGCATGTTTCTGGCTTGGGAACTGCTTCAGATCACTTTGCAATGCATATCTGCTATTGATTGGTCCTTTGGGCATGTATTGCCTTTGGGAAGTGAACACAAGCTTCTGAAGTGAAAATATCTACTTTTTATAAAACTTTCTTTTTTTTTAGTTCTGTGTGTCAAAAATGTTCATTCTGTGAGTAACAGTGGGAAAGTGACAAACATGAGTGAATTGTCACTATATGACTGAATTGGAGTTAATATGCTGCTATCTCTGTAAGGAAGCGAGCTAGAGCGCTGAAACTGTGGCTATACGCACTTTCATGAAAACACGCTTCTTTGAGGTTTTAAGCTCAGAACGTGAATCTGTGCATGTTTCTGGCCTGGGAACTGCTTCAGATCACTTTGGAAAGCATATATGGTATCGAATGGTCCTTTGTGCATGTATTGCCATTGGGAAGTGAATATAAGCTTCTGAAGTGAATATATCCACTTTTTAAAAAACTTTCTTTTTTTTTAGTTCTGTGTCAAAAATGTTCATTCTGTGAGTAACAGTGGAAAAGTAACAGTCATGAGTGAATTGTCACGATATGACTGAATTGGAGTAAATTTGCTGCTATCTCCGCCAGGAAGCGAGCTAGAGCCCTGAAACTGTGGCTATACGCACTTTCATGAAAACACACTTCTTTGAGGTTTTAATCTCGGAACGTGAATCTGTGCATGCTTCTGGCCTGGGAACTGCTTCAGATCACTGTGGAATGCATATATGGTATCAATTCGTGCAATGTGCTTGTCTTGTCATTGGGAAGTGAATATAAGCTTCTGAAGTGAAAATATCTACTTTTTAAAAAACTTTCTTTTTTTTTAGTTCAGTGTGTCAAAAATGTTCATTCTGTGAGTAACAGTGGAAAAAAAACAGGCATGAGTGAATTGTCACGATATGACTGATTTGGAGTGAATATGCTGCTATCTCTGTTAGGAAGCGAGCTAGAGCGCTGAAACTGTGTCTATACGTTTAAGCTCGGAACGTGAATCTGTGCATGCTTCTGGCCTGGGAACTGCTTCAGATCACTCTGGAATGCATATATGGTATCAATTGGTGCAATGTGTTTGTCTTGTCATAGGGAAGTTAATATAAGCTTCTGAAGTGAAAATATCCACATTTTAAAAAACTTTCTTTTTTTTTTAGTTCTGTGTGTCAAAAATGTTCATTCTGTGAGTAACAGTGGGAAAGTGACAAACATGAGTGAATTGTCACGATATGACTGAATTGGAGTAAATTTGCTGCTATCTCCACCAGGAAGCGAGCTAGAGCGCTGAAACTGTGGCTATACGCACTTTCATGAAAACACGCTTCTTTGAGGTTTTAAGCTCGGAACGTGAATCTGTGCATGTTTCTGGCCTGGGAACTGCTTCAGATCACTGTGGAATGCATATATAGTATCAATTGGTGCAATGTGCTTGTCTTGTCATAGGGAAGTGAATATAAGCTTCTGAAGTGAAAATATCCACTTTTTAAAAAACTTTCTTTTTTTTTAGTTCTGTGTGTCAAAAATGTTCATTCTGTGAGTAACAGTGTGAAAGTGACAAACATGAGTGAATTGTCACGATATGACTGAATTGGAGTAAATTTGCGGCTATCTCCGCTGGGAAGCAAGCTAGAGCGCTGTAACTGTGGCTATACGCACTTTCATGAAAACACGCTTCTTTGAGGTTTTAAGCTCAGAACGTGAATCTGTGCATGTTTCTGGCCTGGGAACTGCTTCAGATCACTGTGGAAAGCATATATGGTTTCGAATGGTCCTTTGTGCATGTATTGCCATTGGGAAGTGAATATAAGCTTCTGAAGTGAATATATCCACTTTTTAAAAAACTTTCTTTTTTTTTAGTTCTGTGTCAAAAATGTTCATTCTGTGAGTAACCGTGGAAAAGTAACAGTCATGAGTGAATTGTCACGATATTACTGAATTGGAGTAAATTTGCTGCTATCTCTGCCAGGAAGCGAGCTAGAGCCCTGAAACTGTGGCTATACGCACTTTCATGAAAACACACTTCTTTGAGGTTTTAATCTCGGAACGTGAATCTGTGCATGCTTCTGGCCTGGGAACTGCTTCAGATCACTGTGGAATGCATATATGGTATCAATTGGTGCAATGTGCTTGTCTTGTCATTGGGAAGTGAATATAAGCTTCTGAAGTGAAAATATCCACTTTTTAAAAAACTTTCTTTTTTTTTAGTTCTGTGTGTCAAATATGTTCATTCTGTGAGTAACAGTGGAAAAAAAACAGGCATGAGTGAATTGTCACGATATTACTGATTTGGAGTAAATTTGCTGCTATCTCCGCCAGGAAGCGAGCTAGAGCGCTGAAACTGTGGCTATACGCACTATCATGAAAACACGCTTCTTTGAGGTTTTAAGCTCAGAACGTGAATCTGTGCAAGTTTCTGGCCTGGGAACTGCTTCAGATCACTGTGGAATGCATATATGGTATCAATTGATGCAATGTGCTTGTCTTGTCATAGGGAAGTGAATATAAGCTTCTGAAGTGAAAATATCCACTTTTTAAAAAACTTTCTTTTTTTTAGTTCTGTGTGTCAAAAAAGTTCATTCTGTGAGTAAGAGTGGGAAAGTGACAAACATGAGTGAATTCTCACTATATGACTGAATTGGTGTGAATATGTTGCTATCTCTGTAAGGAAGCGAGCTAGAGCGCTGAAACTGTGGCTATACGCACTTTCATGAAAACACGCTTCTTTGAGGTTTTAAGCTCAGAACGTGAATCTGTGCCTGTTTCTGGCCTGGGAACTGCTTCAGATCACTGGGCAATGCATATATCGTATCGAATGGTCCTTTGTGCATGTATTGCCATTTGGAAGTGAATATAAGCTTCTGAAGTGAATATATGCACTTTTTAAAAAAACTCCATTTTTTTTAGTTCAGCGTGTCGAAAATGTTCATTCTGTGCGTAACTCAGTAGGAAAGTGTCAAACATGAGTGAATTGTCATTATATGACTGAATTGGAGTGAATTTGCTGCTATCTCTGGAAGGAAGCGAGCTAGAGCGCTGAAACTGTGGCTATATGCACTTTCATGAAAACACGCTTCTTTGAGGTTTTAAGCTTGGATCGTGAATCAGTGCATGCTTCTGGCCTGGGAACTGCTTCAGATCACTCTATAATGCATATGTGGTATTGATTGGTGCACTGGGCATGTATTGCCATTGGGAAGTGAACACAAGCTTCTGAAGTGAAAATATCTACTTTTTATAAAACTTTCTTTTTTTTTAGTTCTGTGTGTCAAAAATGATCATTCTGTTAGTAACAGTGGGAAAGTAACAATCATGAGTGAATTTCCAGGATATGACTGAATTGGAGTAAATTTGCTGCTATCTCCGCCAGGAAGCGAGCTAGAGCGCTGAAACTGTGGCTATTCGCACTTTCATGAAAACACGCTTCTTTGAGGTTTTAAGCTCGGAACGTGAATCTGTGCATGTTTCTGGCCTGGGAACTGCTTCAGATCACTGTGGAATGCATATATAGTATCAATTGGTGCAATGTGCTTGTCTTGTCATTGGGAAGTGAATATAAGCTTCTGAAGTGAAAATATCCACTTTTTAAAAAACTTTCTTTTTTTTTAGTTCAGTGTGTCAAAAATGTTCATTCTGTGAGTAACAGTGGAAAAAAAACAGGCATGAGTGAATTGTCACGATATGACTGATTTGGAGTGAATATGCTGCTATCTCTGTTAGGAAGCGAGCTAGAGCGCTGAAACTGTGTCTATACGTTTAAGCTCGGAACGTGAATCTGTGCATGCTTCTGGCCTGGGAACTGCTTCAGATCACTCTGGAATGCATATATGGTATCAATTGGTGCAATGTGTTTGTCTTGTCATAGGGAAGTTAATATAAGCTTCTGAAGTGAAAATATCCACATTTTAAAAAACTTTCTTTTTTTTTTAGTTCTGTGTGTCAAAAATGTTCATTCTGTGAGTAACAGTGGGAAAGTGACAAACATGAGTGAATTGTCACGATATGACTGAATTGGAGTAAATTTGCTGCTATCTCCACCTGGAAGCGAGCTAGAGCGCTGAAACTGTGGCTATACGCACTTTCATGAAAACACGCTTCTTTGAGGTTTTAAGCTCGGAACGTGAATCTGTGCATGTTTCTGGCCTGGGAACTGCTTCAGATCACTGTGGAATGCATATATAGTATCAATTGGTGCAATGTGCTTGTCTTGTCATAGGGAAGTGAATATAAGCTTCTGAAGTAAAAATGTCCACTTTTTAAAAAACTTTCTTTTTTTTTAGTTCTGTGTGTCAAAAATGTTCATTCTGTGAGTAACAGTGTGAAAGTGACAAACATGAGTGAATTGTCACGATATGACTGAATTGGAGTAAATTTGCTGCTATCTCCGCCGGGAAGCAAGCTAGAGCGCTGTAACTGTGGCTATACGCACTTTCATGAAAACACGCTTCTTTGAGGTTTTAAGCTCAGAACGTGAATCTGTGCATGTTTCTGGCCTGGGAACTGCATCAGATCACTGTGGAAAGCATGTATGGTATCGAATGGTCCTTTGTGCATGTATTGCCATTGGGAAGTGAATATAAGCTTCTGAAGTGAATATATCCACTTTTTAAAGAACTTTCTTTTTTTTTTAGTTCTGTGTCAAAAATGTTCATTCTGTGAGTAACCGTGGAAAAGTAACAGTCATGAGTGAATTGTCACGATATTACTGAATTGGAGTAAATTTGCTGCTATCTCTGCCAGGAAGCGAGCTAGAGCCCTGAAACTGTGGCTATACGCACTTTCATGAAAACACACTTCTTTGAGGTTTTAATCTCGGAACGTGAATCTGTGCATGCTTCTGGCCTGGGAACTGCTTCAGATCACTGTGGAATGCATATATGGTATCAATTGGTGCAATGTGCTTGTCTTGTCATTGGGAAGTGAATATAAGCTTCTGAAGTGAAAATATCCACTTTTTAAAAAACTTTCTTTTTTTTTAGTTCTGTGTGTCAAATATGTTCATTCTGTGAGTAACAGTGGAAAAAAAACAGGCATGAGTGAATTGTCACGATATTACTGATTTGGAGTAAATTTGCTGCTATCTCCGCCAGGAAGCGAGCTAGAGCGCTGAAACTGTGGCTATACGCACTATCATGAAAACACGCTTTTTTGAGGTTTTAAGCTCAGAACGTGAATCTGTGCAAGTTTCTGGCCTGGGAACTGCTTCAGATCACTGTGGAATGCATATATGGTATCAATTGATGCAATGTGCTTGTCTTGTCATAGGGAAGTGAATATAAGCTTCTGAAGTGAAAATATCCACTTTTTAAAAAACTTTCTTTTTTTTAGTTCTGTGTGTCAAAAAAGTTCATTCTGTGAGTAAGAGTGGGAAAGTGACAAACATGAGTGAATTCTCACTATATGACTGAATTGGTGTGAATATGTTGCTATCTCTGTAAGGAAGCGAGCTAGAGCGCTGAAACTGTGGCTATACGCACTTTCATGAAAACACGCTTCTTTGAGGTTTTAAGCTCAGAACGTGAATCTGTGCCTGTTTCTGGCCTGGGAACTGCTTCAGATCACTGGGCAATGCATATATCGTATCGAATGGTCCTTTGTGCATGTATTGCCATTTGGAAGTGAATATAAGCTTCTGAAGTGAATATATGCACTTTTTAAAAAAACTTCATTTTTTTTAGTTCAGCGCGTCGAAAATGTTCATTCTGTGCGTAACTCAGTAGGAAAGTGTCAAACATGAGTGAATTGTCATTATATGACTGAATTGGAGTGAATTTGCTGCTATCTCTGGAAGGAAGCGAGCTAGAGCACTGAAACTGTGGCTATATGCACTTTCATGAAAACACGCTTCTTTGAGGTTTTAAGCTTGGATCGTGAATCAGTGCATGCTTCTGGCCTGGGAACTGCTTCAGATCACTCTATAATGCATATGTGGTATTGATTGGTGCACTGGGCATGTATTGCCATTGGGAAGTGAACACAAGCTTCTGAAGTGAAAATATCTACTTTTTATAAAACTTTCTTTTTTTTTAGTTCTGTGTGTCAAAAATGATCATTCTGTTAGTAACAGTGGGAAAGTAACAATCATGAGTGAATTTCCAGGATATGACTGAATTGGAGTAAATTTGCTGCTATCTCCGCCAGGAAGCGAGCTAGAGCGCTGAAACTGTGGCTATTCGCACTTTCATGAAAACACGCTTCTTTGAGGTTTTAAGCTCGGAACGTGAATCTGTGCATGTTTCTGGCCTGGGAACTGCTTCAGATCACTGTGGAATGCATATATAGTATCAATTGGTGCAATGGGTTTGTCTTGTCATTGGGAAGTGAATATAAGCTTCTGAAGTGAAAATATCCACATTTTAAAAAACTTTCTTTTTTTTTAGTTCTGTGTGTCAAAAATGTTCATTCTGTGAGTAACAGTGGGAAAGTGACAAACATGAGTGAATTGTCACGATATGATTGAATTGGAGTAAATTTGCTGATATCTCCGCCAGGAAGCGAGCTAGAGCGCTGAAACTGTGGCTATACGCACTTTCATGAAAACACGCTTCTTTGAGGTTTTAAGCTCGGAACGTGAATCTGTGCATGTTTCTGGCCTGGGAACTGCTTCAGATCACTGTGGAATGCAAATATAGTATCAATTGGTACAATGTGCTTGTCTTGTCATAGGGAAGTGAATATAAGCTTCTGAAGTGAAAATATCCACTTTTTAAAAAACTTTCTTTTTTTTTAGTTCTGTGTGTAAAAAGTGTTCATTCTGTGAGTAACAGTGTGAAAGTGACAAACATGAGTGAATTGTCACGATATGACTAAATTTGAGTAAATTTGCTGCTATCTCCGCCAGGAAGCGAGCTAGAGCGCTGAAACTGTGGCTATACGCACTTTCATGAAAACACGCTTCTTTGAGGTTTTAAGCTCAGAACGTGAATCTGTGCATGTTTCTGGCCTGGGAACTGCTTCAGAACATTGTGGAAAGCATATATGCTATCGAATGGTCCTTTGTGCATGTATTGCCATTGGGAAGTGAATATAAGCTTCTGAAGTGAATATATCCACTTTTTAAAAAACTTTCTTTTTTTTTTAGTTCTGTGTGTCAAAAATGTTCATTCTGTGAGTAACAGTGGACAAGTAACAGTCATGAGTGATTTGTCACGATATGACTGAATTGGAGTAAATTTGCTGCTATCTCTGGCAGGAAGCGAGCTAGAGCGCTGAAACTGTGGCTATACGCACTTTCATGGAAACACGCTTCTTTGAGGTTTTAAGCTCGGAACGTGAATCTGTGCATGTTTCTGGCCTGGGAACTGCTTCAGATCACTGTGGAATGCATATATGGTATCAATTGGTGCAATGTGCTTGTCTTGTCATAGGGAAGTGAATATAAGATTCTGAAGTGAAAATATCCACGTTTTAAAAAACTTTCTTTTTTTTTAGTTCTGTGTGTCAAAAATGTTCATTCTGTGAGTAACAGTGGAAAAGTTACAGTCATGAGTGAATTGTCACGATATGACTGAATTGGAGTAAATTTGCTGCTATCTCCGCCAGGAAGCGAGCTAGAGTGCTGAAACTGTGGCTATACGCACTATCATGAAAACACGCTTCTTTGAGGTTTTTAGCTCAGAACATGAATCTGTGCAAGTTTCTGGCCTGGGAACTGCTTCAGATCACTGTGGAATGCATATATGGTATCAATTGGTGCAATGTGCTTGTCTTGTCATAGGGAAGTGAATATAAGCTTCTGAAGGGAAAATATCCACTTTTTAAAAAACTTTCTTTTTTTTAGTTCTGTGTGTCAAAAAAGTTCATTCTGTGAGTAAGAGTGGGAAAGTGACAAACATGAGTGAATTCTCACTATATGACTGAATTGGTGTGAATATGTTTCTATCTCTGTCAGGAAGCGAGCTAGAGCGCTGAAACTGTGGCTATACGCACTTTCATGAAAACACGCTTCTTTGAGGTTTTAAGCTCAGAACGTGAATCTGTGCATGTTTCTGGCCTGGGAACTGCTTCAGATCACTGGGCAATGCATATATCGTATCGAATGGTCCTTTCTGCATGTATTGCCATTTGGAAGTGAATATAAGCTTCTGAAGTGAATATATGCACTTTTTAAAAAAACTTCTTTTTTTTTAGTTCAGCGTGTCGAAAATGTTCATTTTGTGCGTAACTCAGAAGGAAAGTGACAAACATGAGTGAATTGTCATTATATGACTGAATTGGAGTGAATTTGCTGCTATCTCTGGAAGGAAGCGAGCTAGAGCGCTGAAACTGTGGCTATATGCACTGTCATGAAAACACGCTTCTTTGAGGTTTTAAGCTTGAATCGTGAACCTGCGCATGCTTCTGGCCTGGGAACTGCTTCAGATCACTCTATAATGCATATGTGGTATTGATTGGTGCACTGGGCATGTATTGCCATTGGGAAGTGAACACAAGCTTCTGAAGTGAAAATATCTACTTTTTATAAAACTTTCTTTTTTTTTAGTTCTGTGTGTCAAAAATGATCATTCTGTTAGTTACAGTGGGAAAGTAACAATCATGAGTGAAATGTCAGGATATGACTGAATTGGAGTAAATTTGCTGCTATCTCCGCCAGGAAGCGAGCTAGAGCGCTGAAACTGTGGCTATTCGCACTTTCATGAAAACACGCTTATTTGAGGTTTTAAGCTCGGAACGTGAATCTGTGCATGTTTCTGGCCTGGGAACTGCTTCAGATCACTGTGGAATGCATATATAGTATCAATCGGTGCAATGTCTTTGTCTTGTCATAGGGAAGTGAATATAAGCTTCTGAAGTGAAAATATCCACATCTTAAAAAACTTTCTTTTTTTTTAGTTCTGTGTGTCAAAAATGTTCATTCTGTGAGTAACAGTGGGAAAGTGACAAACATGAGTGAATTGTCACGATATGACTGAATTGGAGTAAATTTGCTGCTATCTCCGCCAGGAAGCGAGCTAGAGCGCTGAAACTGTAGCTATACGCACTTTCATGAAAACACGCTTCTTTGAGGTTTTAAGCTCGGAAAGTGAATCTGTGCATGTTTCTGGCCTGGGAACTGCTTCAGATCACTGTGGAATGCAAATATAGTATCAATTGTTGCAATGTGCTTGTCTTGTCATAGGGAAGTGAATATAAGCTTCTGAAGTGAAAATATCCACTTTTTAAAAAACTTTCTTTTTTTTTAGTTCTGTGTGTCAAAAATGTTCATTCTGTGAGTAACAGTGTGAAAGTGACAAACATGAGTGAATTGTCACGATATGACTGAATTGGAGTAAATTTGCTGCTATCTCCGCCAGGAAGCGAGCTAGAGCGCTGAAACTGTGGCTATACGCACTTTCATGAAAACACGCTTCTTTGAGGTTTTAAGCTCAGAGCGTAAATCTGTGCCTGTTTCTGGCCTGGGAACTGCTTCAGATCACTGTGGAAAACATATATGGTATCGAATGGTCCTTTGTGCATGTATTGCCATTGGGAAGTGAATATAAGCTTCTGAAGTGAATATATCCACTTTTTAAAAAACTTTCTTTTTTTTTTAGTTCTGTGTGTCAAAAATGTTCATTCTGTGAGTAACAGTGGACAAGTAAAAGTCATGAGTGAATTGTCACGATATGACTGAATTGGAGTGAATTTGCTGCTATCTCTGGAAGGAAGCGAGCTAGAGCGCTGAAACTGTGGCTATATGCACTTTCATGAAAACACGCTTCTTTGAGGTTTTAAGCTTGAATCGTGAACCTGCGCATGCTTCTGGCCTGGGAACTGCTTCAGATCACTCTATAATGCATATGTGGTATTGATTGGTGCACTGGGCATGTATTGCCATTGGGAAGTGAACACAAGCTTCTGAAGTGAAAATATCTACTTTTTATAAAACTTTCTTTTTTTTTAGTTCTGTGTGTCAAAAATGATCATTCTGTTAGTAACAGTGGGAAAGTAACAATCATGAGTGAAATGTCAGGATATGACTGAATTGCAGTAAATTTGCTGCTATCTCCGCCAGGAAGCGAGCTAGAGCGCTGAAACTGTGGCTATTCGCACTTTCATGAAAACACGCTTCTTTGAGGTTTTAAGCTCGGAAAGTGAATCTGTGCATGTTTCTGGCCTGGGAACTGCTTCAGATCACTGTGGAATGCATATATAGTATCAATTGGTGCAATGTCTTTGTCTTGTCATAGGGAAGTGAATATAAGCTTCTGAAGTGAAAATATCCACATTTTAAAAAACTTTCTTTTTTTTTAGTTCTGTGTGTCAAAAATGTTCATTCTGTGAGTAACAGTGGGAAAGTGACAAACATGAGTGAATTGTCACGATATGACTGAATTGGAGTAAATTTGCTGCTATCTCCGCCAGGAAGCGAGCTAGAGCGCTGAAACTGTGGCTATACGCACTTTCATGAAAACACGCTTCTTTGAGGTTTTAAGCTCGGAAAGTGAATCTGTGCATGTTTCTGGCCTGGGAACTGCTTCAGATCACTGTGGAATGCAAATATAGTATCAATTGTTGCAATGTGCTTGTCTTGTCATAGGGAAGTGAATATAAGCTTCTGAAGTGAAAATATCCACTTTTTAAAAAACTTTCTTTTTTTTTAGTTCTGTGTGTCAAAAATGTTCATTCTGTGAGTAACAGTGTGAAAGTGACAAACATGAGTGAATTGTCACGATATGACTGAATTGGAGTAAATTTGCTGCTATCTCCGCCAGGAAGCGAGCTAGAGCGCTGAAACTGTGGCTATACGCACTTTCATGAAAACACGCTTCTTTGAGGTTTTAAGCTCAGAACGTAAATCTGTGCCGGTTTCTGGCCTGGGAACTGCTTCAGATCACTGTGGAAAACATATATGGTATCGAATGGTCCTTTGTGCATGTATTGCCATTGGGAAGTGAATATAAGCTTCTGAAGTGAATATATCCACTTTTTAAAAAACTTTCTTTTTTTTTTAGTTCTGTGTGTCAAAAATGTTCATTCTGTGAGTAACAGTGGACAATTAAAAGTCATGAGTGAATTGTCACGATATGACTGAATTGGAGTAAATTTGCTGCTATCTCCGGCAGGAAGCGAGCTAGAGCGCTGAAACTGTGGCTATACGCACTTTCATGAAAACACGCTTCTTTGAGGTTTTAAGCTCGGAACGTGAATCTGTGCATGTTTCTGGCCTGGGAACTGCTTCAGATCACTGTGGAATGCATATATGGTATCAATTGGTGCAATGTGCTTGTCTTGTCATAGGGAAGTGAATATAAGATTCTGAAGTGAAAATTTCCACGTTTTAAAAAACTTTCTTTTTTTTTAGTTCTGTGTGTCAAAAATGTTCATTCTGTGAGTAACAGTGGAAAAGTAACAGTCATGAGTGAAATGTCACGATATGACTGAATTGGAGTAAATTTGCTGCTATCTCCGCCAGGAAGCGAGCTAGAGCGCTGAAACTGTGGCTATATGCACTTTCATGAAAACACGCTTCTTTGAGGTTTTAAGCTTGGATCCTGAATCTGTGCATGCTTCTGGCCTGGGAACTGCTTCAGATCACTGTGGAATGCATATATGGTATCAATTGGTGCAATGTGCTTGTCTTGTCATAGGGAAGTGAATATAAGCTTCTGAAGTGAAAATATCCACTTTTTAAAAAACTTTCTTTTTTTTAGTTCTGTGTATCAAAAAAGTTCATTCTGTGAGTAAGAGTGGGAAAGTGACAAACATCAGTGAATTCTCACTATATGACTGAATTGGTGTGAATATGTTGCTATCTCTGAAGGGAGGAAGCGAGCTAGAGCGCTGAAACTGTGGCTATACGCACTTTCATGAAAACACGCTTCTTTGAGGTTTTAAGCTCAGAACGTGAATCTGTGCAAGTTTCTGGCCTGGGAACTGCTTCAGATCACTGTGGAAATCATATATGGTATCGAATGGTCCTTTGTGCATTTATTGCCATTGGGAAGTGAATATAAGCTTCTGAAGTGAATATATCCACTTTTTAAAAAACTTTCTTTTTTTTTTAGTTCTGTGTGTCAAAAATGATCATTCTGTTAGTAACAGTGGGAAAGTAACAATCATGAGTGAAATGTCAGGATATGACTGAATTGGAGTAAATTTGCTGCTATCTCCGCCAGGAAGCGAGCTAGAGCGCTGAAACTGTGGCTATTCGCACTTTCATGAAAACACGCTTCTTTGAGGTTTTAAGCTCGGAACGTGAATCTGTGCATGTTTCTGGCCTGGGAACTGCTTCAGATCACTGTGGAATGCATATATAGTATCAATTGGTGCAATGTCTTTGTCTTGTCATAGGGAAGTGAATATAAGCTTCTGAAGTGAAAATATCCACATTTTAAAAAACTTTCTTTTTTTTTAGTTCTGTGTGTCAAAAATGTTCATTCTGTGAGTAACAGTGGGAAAGTGACAAACATGAGTGAATTGTCACGATATGACTGAATTGGAGTAAATTTGCTGCTATCTCCGCCAGGAAGCGAGCTAGAGCGCTGAAACTGTGGCTATACGCACTTTCATGAAAACACGCTTCTTTGAGGTTTTAAGCTCGGAAAGTGAATCTGTGCATGTTTCTGGCCTGGGAACTGCTTCAGATCACTGTGGAATGCAAATATAGTATCAATTGTTGCAATGTGCTTGTCTTGTCATAGGGAAGTGAATATAAGCTTCTGAAGTGAAAATATCCACTTTTTAAAAAACTTTCTTTTTTTTTAGTTCTGTGTGTCAAAAATGTTCATTCTGTGAGTAACAGTGTGAAAGTGACAAACATGAGTGAATTGTCACGATATGACTGAATTGGAGTAAATTTGCTGCTATCTCCGCCAGGAAGCGAGCTAGAGCGCTGAAACTGTGGCTATACGCACTTTCATGAAAACACGCTTCTTTGAGGTTTTAAGCTCAGAGCGTAAATCTGTGCCTGTTTCTGGCCTGGGAACTGCTTCAGATCACTGTGGAAAACATATATGGTATCGAATGGTCCTTTGTGCATGTATTGCCATTGGGAAGTGAATATAAGCTTCTGAAGTGAATATATCCACTTTTTAAAAAACTTTCTTTTTTTTTTAGTTCTGTGTGTCAGAAATGTTCATTCTGTGAGTAACAGTGGACAAGTAAAAGTCATGAGTGAATTGTCACGATATGACTGAATTGGAGTGAATTTGCTGCTATCTCTGGAAGGAAGCGAGCTAGAGCGCTGAAACTGTGGCTATATGCACTTTCATGAAAACACGCTTCTTTGAGGTTTTAAGCTTGAATCGTGAACCTGCGCATGCTTCTGGCCTGGGAACTGCTTCAGATCACTCTATAATGCATATGTGGTATTGATTGGTGCACTGGGCATGTATTGCCATTGGGAAGTGAACACAAGCTTCTGAAGTGAAAATATCTACTTTTTATAAAACTTTCTTTTTTTTTAGTTCTGTGTGTCAAAAATGATCATTCTGTTAGTAACAGTGGGAAAGTAACAATCATGAGTGAAATGTCAGGATATGACTGAATTGGAGTAAATTTGCTGCTATCTCCGCCAGGAAGCGAGCTAGAGCGCTGAAACTGTGGCTATTCGCACTTTCATGAAAACACGCTTCTTTGAGGTTTTAAGCTCGGAACGTGAATCTGTGCATGTTTCTGGCCTGGGAACTGCTTCAGATCACTGTGGAATGCATATATAGTATCAATTGGTGCAATGTCTTTGTCTTGTCATAGGGAAGTGAATATAAGCTTCTGAAGTGAAAATATCCACATTTTAAAAAACTTTCTTTTTTTTTTAGTTCTGTGTGTCAAAAATGTTCATTCTGTGAGTAACAGTGGGAAAGTGACAAACATGAGTGAATTGTCACGATATGACTGAATTGGAGTAAATTTGCTGCTATCTCCGCCAGGAAGCGAGCTAGAGCGCTGAAACTGTGGCTATACGCACTTTCATGAAAACACGCTTCTTTGAGGTTTTAAGCTCGGAAAGTGAATCTGTGCATGTTTCTGGCCTGGGAACTGCTTCAGATCACTGTGGAATGCAAATATAGTATCAATTGTTGCAATGTGCTTGTCTTGTCATAGGGAAGTGAATATAAGCTTCTGAAGTGAAAATATCCACTTTTTAAAAAACTTTCTTTTTTTTTAGTTCTGTGTGTCAAAAATGTTCATTCTGTGAGTAACAGTGTGAAAGTGACAAACATGAGTGAATTGTCACGATATGACTGAATTGGAGTAAATTTGCTGCTATCTCCGCCAGGAAGCGAGCTAGAGCGCTGAAACTGTGGCTATACGCACTTTCATGAAAACACGCTTCTTTGAGGTTTTAAGCTCAGAGCGTAAATCTGTGCCTGTTTCTGGCCTGGGAACTGCTTCAGATCACTGTGGAAAACATATATGGTATCGAATGGTCCTTTGTGCATGTATTGCCATTGGGAAGTGAATATAAGCTTCTGAAGTGAATATATCCACTTTTTAAAAAACTTTCTTTTTTTTTTAGTTCTGTGTGTCAAAAATGTTCATTCTGTGAGTAACAGTGGACAAGTAAAAGTCATGAGTGAATTGTCACGATATGACTGAATTGGAGTGAATTTGCTGCTATCTCTGGAAGGAAGCGAGCTAGAGCGCTGAAACTGTGGCTATATGCACTTTCATGAAAACACGCTTCTTTGAGGTTTTAAGCTTGAATCGTGAACCTGCGCATGCTTCTGGCCTGGGAACTGCTTCAGATCACTCTATAATGCATATGTGGTATTGATTGGTGCACTGGGCATGTATTGCCATTGGGAAGTGAACACAAGCTTCTGAAGTGAAAATATCTACTTTTTATAAAACTTTCTTTTTTTTTAGTTCTGTGTGTCAAAAATGATCATTCTGTTAGTAACAGTGGGAAAGTAACAATCATGAGTGAAATGTCAGGATATGACTGAATTGGAGTAAATTTGCTGCTATCTCCGCCAGGAAGCGAGCTAGAGCGCTGAAACTGTGGCTATTCGCACTTTCATGAAAACACGCTTCTTTGAGGTTTTAAGCTCGGAACGTGAATCTGTGCATGTTTCTGGCCTGGGAACTGCTTCAGATCACTGTGGAATGCATATATGGTATCAATTGGTGCAATGTGCTTGTCTTGTCATAGGGAAGTGAATATAAGATTCTGAAGTGAAAATTTCCACGTTTTAAAAAACTTTCTTTTTTTTTAGTTCTGTGTGTCAAAAATGTTCATTCTGTGAGTAACAGTGGACAATTAAAAGTCATGAGTGAATTGTCACGATATGACTGAATTGGAGTAAATTTGCTGCTATCTCCGGCAGGAAGCGAGCTAGAGCGCTGAAACTGTGGCTATACGCACTTTCATGAAAACACGCTTCTTTGAGGTTTTAAGCTCGGAACGTGAATCTGTGCATGTTTCTGGCCTGGGAACTGCTTCAGATCACTGTGGAATGCATATATGGTATCAATTGGTGCAATGTGCTTGTCTTGTCATAGGGAAGTGAATATAAGATTCTGAAGTGAAAATTTCCACGTTTTAAAAAACTTTCTTTTTTTTTAGTTCTGTGTGTCAAAAATGTTCATTCTGTGAGTAACAGTGGAAAAGTAACAGTCATGAGTGAAATGTCACGATATGACTGAATTGGAGTAAATTTGCTGCTATCTCCGCCAGGAAGCGAGCTAGAGCGCTGAAACTGTGGCTATATGCACTTTCATGAAAACACGCTTCTTTGAGGTTTTAAGCTTGGATCCTGAATCTGTGCATGCTTCTGGCCTGGGAACTGCTTCAGATCACTGTGGAATGCATATATGGTATCAATTGGTGCAATGTGCTTGTCTTGTCATAGGGAAGTGAATATAAGCTTCTGAAGTGAAAATATCCACTTTTTAAAAAACTTTCTTTTTTTTAGTTCTGTGTATCAAAAAAGTTCATTCTGTGAGTAAGAGTGGGAAAGTGACAAACATCAGTGAATTCTCACTATATGACTGAATTGGTGTGAATATGTTGCTATCTCTGAAGGGAGGAAGCGAGCTAGAGCGCTGAAACTGTGGCTATACGCACTTTCATGAAAACACGCTTCTTTGAGGTTTTAAGCTCAGAACGTGAATCTGTGCAAGTTTCTGGCCTGGGAACTGCTTCAGATCACTGTGGAAATCATATATGGTATCGAATGGTCCTTTGTGCATTTATTGCCATTGGGAAGTGAATATAAGCTTCTGAAGTGAATATATCCACTTTTTAAAAAACTTTCTTTTTTTTTTAGTTCTGTGTGTCAAAAATGATCATTCTGTTAGTAACAGTGGGAAAGTAACAATCATGAGTGAAATGTCAGGATATGACTGAATTGGAGTAAATTTGCTGCTATCTCCGCCAGGAAGCGAGCTAGAGCGCTGAAACTGTGGCTATTCGCACTTTCATGAAAACACGCTTCTTTGAGGTTTTAAGCTCGGAACGTGAATCTGTGCATGTTTCTGGCCTGGGAACTGCTTCAGATCACTGTGGAATGCATATATAGTATCAATTGGTGCAATGTCTTTGTCTTGTCATAGGGAAGTGAATATAAGCTTCTGAAGTGAAAATATCCACATTTTAAAAAACTTTCTTTTTTTTTAGTTCTGTGTGTCAAAAATGTTCATTCTGTGAGTAACAGTGGGAAAGTGACAAACATGAGTGAATTGTCACGATATGACTGAATTGGAGTAAATTTGCTGCTATCTCCGCCAGGAAGCGAGCTAGAGCGCTGAAACTGTGGCTATACGCACTTTCATGAAAACACGCTTCTTTGAGGTTTTAAGCTCGGAAAGTGAATCTGTGCATGTTTCTGGCCTGGGAACTGCTTCAGATCACTGTGGAATGCAAATATAGTATCAATTGTTGCAATGTGCTTGTCTTGTCATAGGGAAGTGAATATAAGCTTCTGAAGTGAAAATATCCACTTTTTAAAAAACTTTCTTTTTTTTTAGTTCTGTGTGTCAAAAATGTTCATTCTGTGAGTAACAGTGTGAAAGTGACAAACATGAGTGAATTGTCACGATATGACTGAATTGGAGTAAATTTGCTGCTATCTCCGCCAGGAAGCGAGCTAGAGCGCTGAAACTGTGGCTATACGCACTTTCATGAAAACACGCTTCTTTGAGGTTTTAAGCTCAGAGCGTAAATCTGTGCCTGTTTCTGGCCTGGGAACTGCTTCAGATCACTGTGGAAAACATATATGGTATCGAATGGTCCTTTGTGCATGTATTGCCATTGGGAAGTGAATATAAGCTTCTGAAGTGAATATATCCACTTTTTAAAAAACTTTCTTTTTTTTTTAGTTCTGTGTGTCAGAAATGTTCATTCTGTGAGTAACAGTGGACAAGTAAAAGTCATGAGTGAATTGTCACGATATGACTGAATTGGAGTGAATTTGCTGCTATCTCTGGAAGGAAGCGAGCTAGAGCGCTGAAACTGTGGCTATATGCACTTTCATGAAAACACGCTTCTTTGAGGTTTTAAGCTTGAATCGTGAACCTGCGCATGCTTCTGGCCTGGGAACTGCTTCAGATCACTCTATAATGCATATGTGGTATTGATTGGTGCACTGGGCATGTATTGCCATTGGGAAGTGAACACAAGCTTCTGAAGTGAAAATATCTACTTTTTATAAAACTTTCTTTTTTTTTAGTTCTGTGTGTCAAAAATGATCATTCTGTTAGTAACAGTGGGAAAGTAACAATCATGAGTGAAATGTCAGGATATGACTGAATTGGAGTAAATTTGCTGCTATCTCCGCCAGGAAGCGAGCTAGAGCGCTGAAACTGTGGCTATTCGCACTTTCATGAAAACACGCTTCTTTGAGGTTTTAAGCTCGGAACGTGAATCTGTGCATGTTTCTGGCCTGGGAACTGCTTCAGATCACTGTGGAATGCATATATAGTATCAATTGGTGCAATGTCTTTGTCTTGTCATAGGGAAGTGAATATAAGCTTCTGAAGTGAAAATATCCACATTTTAAAAAACTTTCTTTTTTTTTAGTTCTGTGTGTCAAAAATGTTCATTCTGTGAGTAACAGTGGGAAAGTGACAAACATGAGTGAATTGTCACGATATGACTGAATTGGAGTAAATTTGCTGCTATCTCCGCCAGGAAGCGAGCTAGAGCGCTGAAACTGTGGCTATACGCACTTTCATGAAAACACGCTTCTTTGAGGTTTTAAGCTCGGAAAGTGAATCTGTGCATGTTTCTGGCCTGGGAACTGCTTCAGATCACTGTGGAATGCAAATATAGTATCAATTGTTGCAATGTGCTTGTCTTGTCATAGGGAAGTGAATATAAGCTTCTGAAGTGAAAATATCCACTTTTTAAAAAACTTTCTTTTTTTTTAGTTCTGTGTGTCAAAAATGTTCATTCTGTGAGTAACAGTGTGAAAGTGACAAACATGAGTGAATTGTCACGATATGACTGAATTGGAGTAAATTTGCTGCTATCTCCGCCAGGAAGCGAGCTAGAGCGCTGAAACTGTGGCTATACGCACTTTCATGAAAACACGCTTCTTTGAGGTTTTAAGCTCAGAGCGTAAATCTGTGCCTGTTTCTGGCCTGGGAACTGCTTCAGATCACTGTGGAAAACATATATGGTATCGAATGGTCCTTTGTGCATGTATTGCCATTGGGAAGTGAATATAAGCTTCTGAAGTGAATATATCCACTTTTTAAAAAACTTTCTTTTTTTTTTAGTTCTGTGTGTCAAAAATGTTCATTCTGTGAGTAACAGTGGACAAGTAAAAGTCATGAGTGAATTGTCACGATATGACTGAATTGGAGTGAATTTGCTGCTATCTCTGGAAGGAAGCGAGCTAGAGCGCTGAAACTGTGGCTATATGCACTTTCATGAAAACACGCTTCTTTGAGGTTTTAAGCTTGAATCGTGAACCTGCGCATGCTTCTGGCCTGGGAACTGCTTCAGATCACTCTATAATGCATATGTGGTATTGATTGGTGCACTGGGCATGTATTGCCATTGGGAAGTGAACACAAGCTTCTGAAGTGAAAATATCTACTTTTTATAAAACTTTCTTTTTTTTTAGTTCTGTGTGTCAAAAATGATCATTCTGTTAGTAACAGTGGGAAAGTAACAATCATGAGTGAAATGTCAGGATATGACTGAATTGGAGTAAATTTGCTGCTATCTCCGCCAGGAAGCGAGCTAGAGCGCTGAAACTGTGGCTATTCGCACTTTCATGAAAACACGCTTCTTTGAGGTTTTAAGCTCGGAACGTGAATCTGTGCATGTTTCTGGCCTGGGAACTGCTTCAGATCACTGTGGAATGCATATATAGTATCAATTGGTGCAATGTCTTTGTCTTGTCATAGGGAAGTGAATATAAGCTTCTGAAGTGAAAATATCCACATTTTAAAAAACTTTCTTTTTTTTTAGTTCTGTGTGTCAAAAATGTTCATTCTGTGAGTAACAGTGGGAAAGTGACAAACATGAGTGAATTGTCACGATATGACTGAATTGGAGTAAATTTGCTGCTATCTCCGCCAGGAAGCGAGCTAGAGCGCTGAAACTGTGGCTATACGCACTTTCATGAAAACACGCTTCTTTGAGGTTTTAAGCTCGGAAAGTGAATCTGTGCATGTTTCTGGCCTGGGAACTGCTTCAGATCACTGTGGAATGCAAATATAGTATCAATTGTTGCAATGTGCTTGTCTTGTCATAGGGAAGTGAATATAAGCTTCTGAAGTGAAAATATCCACTTTTTAAAAAACTTTCTTTTTTTTTAGTTCTGTGTGTCAAAAATGTTCATTCTGTGAGTAACAGTGTGAAAGTGACAAACATGAGTGAATTGTCACGATATGACTGAATTGGAGTAAATTTGCTGCTATCTCCGCCAGGAAGCGAGCTAGAGCGCTGAAACTGTGGCTATACGCACTTTCATGAAAACACGCTTCTTTGAGGTTTTAAGCTCAGAACGTAAATCTGTGCCGGTTTCTGGCCTGGGAACTGCTTCAGATCACTGTGGAAAACATATATGGTATCGAATGGTCCTTTGTGCATGTATTGCCATTGGGAAGTGAATATAAGCTTCTGAAGTGAATATATCCACTTTTTAAAAAACTTTCTTTTTTTTTTAGTTCTGTGTGTCAAAAATGTTCATTCTGTGAGTAACAGTGGACAATTAAAAGTCATGAGTGAATTGTCACGATATGACTGAATTGGAGTAAATTTGCTGCTATCTCCGGCAGGAAGCGAGCTAGAGCGCTGAAACTGTGGCTATACGCACTTTCATGAAAACACGCTTCTTTGAGGTTTTAAGCTCGGAACGTGAATCTGTGCATGTTTCTGGCCTGGGAACTGCTTCAGATCACTGTGGAATGCATATATGGTATCAATTGGTGCAATGTGCTTGTCTTGTCATAGGGAAGTGAATATAAGATTCTGAAGTGAAAATATCCACGTTTTAAAAAACTTTCTTTTTTTTTAGTTCTGTGTGTCAAAAATGTTCATTCTGTGAGTAACAGTGGAAAAGTAACAGTCATGAGTGAAATGTCACGATATGACTGAATTGGAGTAAATTTGCTGCTATCTCCGCCAGGAAGCGAGCTAGAGCGCTGAAACTGTGGCTATATGCACTTTCATGAAAACACGCTTCTTTGAGGTTTTAAGCTTGGATCCTGAATCTGTGCATGCTTCTGGCCTGGGAACTGCTTCAGATCACTGTGGAATGCATATATGGTATCAATTGGTGCAATGTGCTTGTCTTGTCATAGGGAAGTGAATATAAGCTTCTGAAGTGAAAATATCCACTTTTTAAAAAACTTTCTTTTTTTTAGTTCTGTGTATCAAAAAAGTTCATTCTGTGAGTAAGAGTGGGAAAGTGACAAACATCAGTGAATTCTCACTATATGACTGAATTGGTGTGAATATGTTGCTATCTCTGTAAGGAAGCGAGCTAGAGCGCTGAAACTGTGGCTATACGCACTTTCATGAAAACACGCTTCTTTGAGGTTTTAAGCTCAGAACGTGAATCTGTGCAAGTTTCTGGCCTGGGAACTGCTTCAGATCACTGTGGAAATCATATATGGTATCGAATGGTCCTTTGTGCATTTATTGCCATTGGGAAGTGAATATAAGCTTCTGAAGTGAATATATCCACTTTTTAAAAAACTTTCTTTTTTTTTTAGTTCTGTGTGTCAAAAATGTTAATTCTGTGAGTAACAGTGTGAAAGTGACAAACATGAGTGAATTGTCACGATATGACTGAATTGGAGTAAATTTGCTGCTATCTCCGCCAGGAAGCGAGCTAGAGCGCTGAAACTGTGGCTATACGCACTATCATGAAAACACGCTTCTTTGAGGTTTTAAGCTCAGAACGTGAATCTGTGCAAGTTTCTGGCCTGGGAACTGCTTCAGATCACTGTGGAAATCATATATGGTATCGAATGGTCCTTTGTGCATGTATTGCCATTGGGAAGTTAATATAAGCTTCTGAAGTGAATATATGCACTTTTTAAAAACTTTCTTTTTTTTTTAGTTCAGCGTATCAAAAATGTTCATTCTGTGAGTAACAGTGTGAAAGTGACAAAAATGAGTGAATTGTCATTATATGACTGAATTGGAGTGAATTTGCTGCTATCTCTGTAAGGAAGCGAGCTAGAGCGCTGAAACTGAGGCTATACGCACTTTCATGAAAACACGCTTCTTTGAGGTTTTAAGCTCAGAACGTGAATCTGTGCATGTTTCTGTCCTGGGAATTGCTTCAGATCACTGTGCTATGCATATATGGTATCGATTGGTGCAATGTGCATGTCTTGCCATAGGGAAGTGAATATTAGCTTCTGAATTTAAAATATTCACTTTTTAAAAAACTTTCTTTTTTTTTAGTTCTGTGTGTCAAAAACGTTCATTCTGTGAGTAACAGTGGGAAAGTGAGAAACATGAGTGAATTGTCACGATATGACTGAATTGGAGTAAATTTGCTGCTATCTCCGCCAGGAAGCGAGCTAGAGCGCTGAAACTGTGGCTATTCGCACTTTCATGAAACTACGCTTCTTTGAGGTTTTAAGCTCGGAACGTGAATCTGTGCATGTTTCTGGCCTGGGAATTGCTTCAGATCACTGTGCTATGCATATATGGCATCGATTGGTGCAATGTGCATGTCTGGCCAAAGGGAAGTGAATATAAGCTTCTGAAGTGAAAATATCTACTTTTTAAAAAACTTTCTTTTTTTTAGTTCTGTGTGTCAAAAAAGTTCATTCTGTGAGTAACAGTAGGAAAGTGACAAACATGAGTGAATTCTCACTATATGACTGAATTGGAGTGAATATGCTGCTATCTCTGTAAGGAAGCGAGCTAGAGCGCTGAAACTGTGGCTATACGCACTTTCATGAAAACACGCTTCTTTGAGGTTTTAAGCTCGGAACGTGAATCTGTGCATGTTTCTGGCCTGGGAATTGCTTCAGATCACTGTGCTATGCATATATGGTATCGATTGGTGCAATGTGCATGTCTTGCCATAGGGAAGTGAATATAAGCTTCTGAATTTAAAATATTATCTTTTTAAAAAACTTTCTTTTTTTTTAGTTCTGTGTGTCAAAAATGTTCATTCTGTGAGTAACAGTGGGAAAGTGAGAAACATGAGTGAATTGTCACGATATGACTGAATTGGACTAAATTTGATGCTATCTCTGCCAGGAAGCGAGCTAGAGCGCTGAAACTGTGGCTATACGCACTTTCATGAACACAGACTTCTTTGAGGTTTTAAGCTCAGAACGTGAATCTGTGCATGTTTCTGGCTTGGGAACCGCTTCAGATCACTGTGGAATGCAAATATAGTATCAATTGGTGCAATGTGCTTGTCTTGTCATAGGGAAGTGAATATAAGCTTCTGAAGTGAAAATATCCACTATTTAAAAAACTTTCTTTTTTTTTAGTTCTGTGTGTCAAAAATGTTCATTCTGTGAGTAACAGTGTGATTGTGACAAACATGAGTGAATTGTCACGATATGACTGAATTGGAGTAAATTTGCTATCTCCGCCAGGAAACGAGCTAGAGCGCTGAAACTGTGGCTATACGCACTTTCATGAAAACACGCTTCTTTGAGGTTTTAAGCTCAGAACGTGAATCTGTGCATGTTTCTGGCCTGGGAACTGCTTCAGAACATTGTGGAAAGCATATATGGTATCGAATGGTCCTTTGTGCATGTATTGCCATTGGGAAGTGAATATAAGCTTCTGAAGTGAATATATCCACTTTTTAAAAAACTTTCTTTTTTTTTAGTTCGGTGTGTCAAAAATGTTCATTCTGTGAGTAACAGTGGACAAGTAACAGTCATGAGTGAATTGTCACGATATGACTGAATTGGAGTAAATTTGCTGCTATCTCCGGCAGGAAGCGAGCTAGAGCGCTGAAACTGTGGCTATACGCACTTTCATGAAAACGCGCTTCTTTGAGGTTTTAAGCTCGGAACGTGAATCTGTGCATGTTTCTGGCCTGGGAACTGCTTCAGATCACTGTGGAATGCATATATGGTATCAATTGGTGCAATGTGCTTGTCTTTTCATAGGGAAGTGAATATCAGATTCTGAAGTGAAAATATCCACGTTTTAAAAAACTTTCTTTTTTTTAGTTCTGTGTGTCAAAAATGTTCATTCTGTGAGTAACAGTGGAAAAGTAACAGTCATGAGTGAATTGTCACGATATGACTGAATTGGAGTAAATTTGCTGCTATCTCCGCCAGGAAGCGAGCTAGAGCGCTGAAACTGTGGCTATACGCACTATCATGAAAACACGCTTCTTTGAGGTTTTAAGCTCAGAACGTGAATCTGTGCATGTTTCTGGCTTGGGAACTGCTTCAGATCACTTTGCAATGCATATGTGCTATTGATTGGTCCTTTGGGCAGGTATTGCCTTTGGGAAGTGAACACAAGCTTCTGAAGTGAAAATATCTACTTTTTATAAAACTCTTTTTTTTAGTTCTGTGTGTCAAAAATGTTCATTCTGTGAGTAACAGTGGGAAAGTGACAAACATGAGTGAATTGTCACGATATGACTGAATTGGAGTTAATATGCTGCTATCTCTGTAAGGAAGCGAGCTAGAGCGCTGAAACTGTGGCTATACGCACTATCATGAAAACACGCTTCTTTGAGGTTTTAAGCTCAGAACGTGAATCTGTGCAAGTTTCTGGCCTGGGAACTGCTTCAGATCACTGTGGAATGCATATATGGTATCAATTGGTGCAATGTGCTTGTCTTGTCATAGGGAAGTGAATATAAGCTTCTGAAGTGAAAATATCCACTTTTTAAAAAACTTTCTTTTTTTTAGTTCTGTGTGTCAAAAAAGTTCATTCTGTGAGTAAGAGTGGGAAAGTGACAAACATGAGTGAATTCTCACTTTATGACTGAATTGGTGTGAATATGTTGCTATCTCTGTAAGGAAGCGAGCTAGAGCGCTGAAACTGTGGCAATACGCACTTTCATGAAAACACGCTTCTTTGAGGTTTTAAGCTCAGAATGTGAATCTGTGCATGTTTCTGGCCTGGGAACTGCTTCAGATCACTGGGCAATGCATATATGGTATCGAATGGTCCTTTGTGCATGTATTGCCATTGGGAAGTGAATATAAGCTTCTGAAGTGAATATATGCACTTTTTAAAAAACTTTCTTTTTTTTTTTAGTTCTGTGTGTCAAAAATGTTCATTCTGTGAGTAACAGTGGACAAGTAACAGTCATGAGTGAATTGTCACTATATGACTGAATTTAGTAAATTTGCTGCTATCTCCGCCAGGAAGCGAGCTAGAGCGCTGAAACTGTGGCTATTCGCACTTTCATGAAAACACGCTTCTTTGAGGTTTTAAGCTCAGAACGTGAATCTGTGCATGTTTCTGGCCTGGGAATTGCTTCAGATCACTGTGCTATGCATATATGGTATCGATTGGTGCAATGTGCATGTCTGGCCAAAGGGAAGTGAATATAAGCTTCTGAAGTGAAAATATCCACTTTTTCAAAAACTTTCTTTTTTTTAGTTCTGTGTGTCAAAAAAGTTCATTCTGTGAGTAACAGTAGGAAAGTGACAAACATGAGTGAATTCTCACGATATGACTGAATTGGAGTGAATTTGCTGCTATCTGTGTAAGGAAGCGAGCTAGAGCGCTGAAACTGTGCCTATATGCACTTTCATGAAAACACGCTTCTTTGAGGTTTTAAGCTTGGATCGTGAATCTGTGCATGCTTCTGGCCTGGAAACTGCTTCAGATCACTTTGCAATGCATATGTGCTATTGATTGTTGCACTGGGCATGTATTGCTATTGGGAAGTGAACACAAGCCTCTGAAGTGAAAATATCTACTTTTTATAAAACTTTCTTTTTTTTTAGTTCTGTGTGTCAAAAATGTTCATTCTGTCAGTAACAGTGGGAAAGTAACAATCATGAGTGAATTGTCAGGATATGACTGAATTGGACTAAATTTGATGCTATCTCTGCCAGGAAGCGAGCTAGAGCGCTGAAACTGTGGCTATACGCACTTTCATGAAAACACACTTCTTTGAGGTTTTAAGCTGAGAACGTCAATCTGTGCATGTTTCTGGCTTGGGAACTGCTTCAGATCACTTTGCAATGCATATGTGCTATTGATTGGTCCTTTGGGCAGGTATTGCCTTTGGGAAGTGAACACAAGCTTCTGAAGTGAAAATATCTACTTTTTATAAAACTCTTTTTTTTAGTTCTGTGTGTCAAAAATGTTCATTCTGTGAGTAACAGTGGGAAAGTGACAAACATGAGTGAATTGTCACGATATGACTGAATTGGAGTTAATATGCTGCTATCTCTGTAAGGAAGCGAGCTAGAGCGCTGAAACTGTGGCGAAACGCACTTTCATGAAAACACGCTTCTTTGAGGTTTTAAGCTCAGAACGTGAATCTGTGCATGTTTCTGGCCTGGGAACTGCTTCAGATCACTGGGCAATGCATATATGGTATCGAATGGTCCTTTGTGCATGTATTGCCATTGGGAAGTGAATATAAGCTTCTGAAGTGAATATATGCACTTTTTAAAAACTTTCTTTTTTTTTTAGTTCAGCGTGTCAAAAATGTTCATTCTGTGCGTCACTAAGTAGGAAAGTGACAAAAATGAGTGAATTGTCATTATATGACTGAATTGGAGTGAATTTGCTGCTATCTCTGTAAGGAAGCGAGCTAGAGCGCTGAAACTGTGGCTATACGCACTTTCATGAAAACACGCTTCTTTGAGGTTTTAAGCTTGGATCGTGAATCTGTGCATGTTTCTGGCCTGGGAATTGCTTCAGATCACTGTGCTATGCATATATGGTATCGATTGGTGCAATGTGCATGTCTTGCCATAGGGAAGTGAATATAAGCTTCTGAATTTAAAATATTCACTTTTTAAAAAACTTTCTTTTTTTTTAGTTCTGTGTGTCAAAAATGTTCATTCTGTGAGTAACAGTGGGAAAGTGAGAAACATGAGTGAATTGTCACGATATGACTGAATTGGAGTAAATTTGCTGCTATCTCCGGCAGGAAGCGAGCTAGAGCGCTGAAACTGTGGCTATACGCACTTTCATGAAAACGCTTCTTTGAGGTTTTAAGCTCGGAACGTGAATCTGTGCATGTTTCTGGCCTGGGAACTGCTTCAGATCACTGTGGAATGCATATATGGTATCAATTGGTGCAATGTGCTTGTCTTGTCATAGGGAAGTGAATATAAGCTTCTGAAGTGAAAATATCCACTTTTTAAAAAACTTTCTTTTTTTTTAGTTCTGTGTGTCAAAAATGATCATTCTGTGAGTAACAGTGTGAAAGTGACAAACATGAGTAAATTGTCACGATATGACTGAATTGGAGTAAATTTGCTGCTATCTCCGCCAGGAAGCGAGCTAGAGCGCTGAAACTGTGGCTATTCGCACTTTCATGAAAACACGCTTCTTTGAGGTTTTAAGCTCTGAACGTGAATCTGAGCATGTTTCTGGCCTGGGAATTGCTTCAGATCACTGTGCTATGCATATATGGTATCGATTGGTGCAATGTGCATGTCTTGCCATAGGGAAGTGAATAAAAGCTTCTGAATTTAAAATATTCACTTTTTAAAAAACTTTCTTTTTTTTTAGTTCTGTGTGTCAAAAATGTTCATTCTGTGAGTAACAGTGGGAAAGTGAGAAACATGAGTGAATTGTCACGATATGACTGAATCGGAGTAAATTTGCTGCTATCTCCGCCAGGAAGCGAGCGAGAGCGCTGAAACTGTGGCTATACGCACTTTCATGAAAACACGCTTCTTTGAGGTTTTAAGCTCGGAACGTGAATCTGTGCATGTTTCTGGCCTGGGAACTGCTTCAGATCACTGTGGAATGCATATATAGTATCAATTGGTGCAATGTGCTTGTCTTGTCATAGGGAAGTGAATATAAGCTTCTGAAGTGAAAATATCCACTTTTTAAAAAACTTTCTTTTTTTTTAGTTCTGTGTGTCAAAAATGTTCATTCTGTGAGTAACTAAGTAGGAAAGTGACAAAAATGAGTGAATTGTCATTATATGACTGAATTGGAGTGAATTTGCTGCTATCTCCGTAAGGAAGCGAGCTAGAGCTCTGAAACTGTGGCTATACGCACTTTCATGAAAACACGCTTCTTTGAGGTTTTAAGCTCAGAACGTGAATCTGAGCATGTTTCTGGCCTGGGAATTGCTTCAGATCACTGTGCTATGCATATATGGTATCGATTGGTGCAATGTGCATGTCTTGCCATAGGGAAGTGAATATAAGCTTCTGAAGTGAAAATATCCACTTTTTAAAAAACTTTCTTTTTTTTTAGTTCTGTGTGTCAAAAATGATCATTCTGTGAGTAACAGTGTGAAAGTGACAAACATGAGTGAATTGTCACGATATGACTGAATTGGAGTAAATTTGCTGCTATCTCCGCCAGGAAGCGAGCTAGAGCGCTGTAACTGTGGCTATTCGCACTTTCATGAAAACACGCTTCTTTGAGGTTTTAAGCTCAGAACGTGAATCTGAGCATGTTTCTGGCCTGGGAATTGCTTCAGATCACTGTGGAATGCATATATAGTATCAATTGGTGCAATGTGCTTGTCTTGTCATAGGGAAGTGAATATAAGCTTCTGAAGTGAAAATATCCACTTTTTAAAAAACTTTCTTTTTTTTTAGTTCTGTGTGTCAAAAATGTTCATTCTGTGAGTAACAGTGTGAAAGTGACAAACATGAGTGAATTGTCACGATATGACTGAATTGGAGTAAATTTGCTGCTATCTCCGCCAGGAAGCGAGCTAGAGCGCTGAAACTGAGGCTATACGCACTTTCATGAAAACACGCTTCTTTGAGGTTTTAAGCTCAGAACGTGAATCTGTGCATGTTTCTGGCCTGGGAATTGCTTCAGATCACTGTGCTATGCATATATGGTATCGATTGGTGCAATGTGCATGTCTTGCCATAGGGAAGTGAATATAAGCTTCTGAATTTAAAATATTCACTTTTTAAAAAACTTTCTTTTTTTTTAGTTCTGTGTGTCAAAAATGTTCATTCTGTGAGTAACAGTGGGAAAGTGAGAAACATGAGTGAATTGTCACGATATGACTGAATTGGAGTAAATTTGCTGCTATCTCCGCCAGGAAGCGAGCTAGAGCGCTGAAACTGTGGCTATACGCACTTTCATGAAAACACGCTTCTTTGAGGTTTTAAGCTCGGAACTTGAATCTGTGCATGTTTCTGGCCTGGGAACTGCTTCAGATCACTGTGGAATGCATATATAGTATGAATTGGTGCAATGTGCTTGTCTTGTCATAGGGAAGTGAATATAAGCTTCTGAAGTGAAAATATTCACTTTTTATAAAACTTTCTTTTTTTTTAGTTCTGTGTGTCAAAAATGTTCATTCTGTTAGTAACAGTGGGAAAGTAACAATCATGAGTGAATTGTCAGGATATGATGATATGGAATCAGTGACACCAGATGCGGGAAAAGGGAATGAGGATTTTATTTAAACCAAAACAAAACAGGCACGAGGGCCAACAAAAAACTTGGCCCCAAGGGTTGCAAAAAACAAACTAAGGTAAGCTACACAGAGCTATAAACAATAAATGCAAAAGGCAAAAAACAAAAGGCACTGGAAACTCCAGGCGAGAGGATCAAGAAAAATAAATAACAAGACTAAATATATACACACAAAACAAGAGGCTAGGACGAGACTTGAAACTAGAAATGCTAGGGAATCTTGACAAAAGAACTTGGCTAAACTTGCACATGAAATGAGACGCGAGACACTGTCTGCCAGCCAACTTCCACCGCATCCAGATAAAGGCTTGGAAATCATGACATGAGGGGTAACACCTGGAGAGAGAGAGAAACAAGAGGCATGGCAAGATCAAGACATGGACAAGATTGGATGACATGACCTGCTCATTAAGAAAATGAGCGTGCTCAGCTTAAGTACCAATTAAGTATTCAGTTTGGAAGCAAGCATGAATGTTAAGAACAGAAAAGCACAGCAAGATCTTGAAATAGCAAAGCAGGAATCATGACAATAAACTCCCTGTCTAAATTAGTAGTATTAGTAATGTGCCTATCTAAGAATAACACCAACCCAGTGAGTGTTAGTAAATGTTAGTAACTTAAAAACAGTTAATTGCCAATTAAGCTTAGAGAGGCCCGAATCCAGCACAGCATGGAAGGAAGGGGAAATACCAAAGCCAACCAGAGCTCAGAAATGTGCAACAACGAAGGCACGGGGCGGAACGCAGACAAGCGGTGGAGTGGCATGGCAGACCTGGCAAAAACAAAAACATGGAAAAGTAAAAACATGGACATGGAATGTGTAATCCTGAAACAAGAAACTGTTAAAACTGTGACTATGAACTATGAACCATGAACCATGAACCATGAAACCATGAAACTATGAAATTCTTGAACATGAAACTGTTAAAACCATGAATAATACTGTTCTGGCCAAAGGCCAGAATCCCGGAACACAACATATGACTGAATTGGACTAATTTTGATGGTATCTCTGCCAGGAAGCGAGCTAGAGCGCTGAAACTGTGGCTATACGCACTTTCATGAAAACACACTTCTTTGAGGTTTTAAGCTCAGAACGTGAATCTGTGCATGTTTCTGGCTTGGGAACTGCTTCAGATCACTTTGCAATGCATATGTGCTATTGATTGGTCCTTTAAGCATGTATTGCCTTTGGGAAGTGAACACAAGCTTCTGAAGTGAAAATATCTACTTTTTATAAAACTTTCTTTTTTTTTTAGTTCTGTGTGTCAAAAATGTTCATTCTGTGAGTAACAGTGGGAAAGTGACAAACATGAGTGAATTGTCACTATATGACTGAAATGGAGTTAATATGCTGCTATCTCTGTAAGGAAGCGAGCTAGAGCGCTGAAACTGTGGCTATACGCACTTTCATGAAAACACGCTTCTTTGAGGTTTTAAGCTCAGAACGTGAATCTGTGCATGTTTCTGGCCTGGGAACTGCTTCAGATCACTGGGCAATGCATATATGGTATCGAATGGTCCTTTGTGCATGTATTGCCATTGGAATGAGAATATTAGCTTCTGAAGTGAATATATGCACTTTTTAAAAACTTCCTTTTTTTTAGTTCAGCGTGTCAAAAATGTTCATTCTGTGCGTAACTAAGTAGGAAAGTGACAAAAATGAGTGAATTGTCATTATATGACTGAATTGGAGTGAATTTGCTGCTATCTCTGTAAGAAAGCGAGCTAGAGCGCTGAAACTGAGGCTATACGTACTTTCATGAAAACACGCTTCTTTGAGGTTTTAAGCTCAGAACGTGAATCTGTGCATGTTTCTGGCCTGGGAACTGCTTCAGAACATTGTGGAAAGCATATATGGTATCGAATGGTCCTTTGTGCATGTATTGCCATTGGGAAGTGAATATAAGCTTCTGAAGTGAATATATCCACTTTTCAAAAAACTTTCTTTTTTTTTTAGTTCTGTGTGTCAAAAATGTTCATTCTGTGAGTAACAGTGGTCAAGTAACAGTCATGAGTGAATTGTCACGATATGACTGAATTGGAGTAAATTTGCTGCTATCTCCGGCAGGAAGCGAGCTAGAGCGCTGAAACTGTGGCTATACGCACTTTCATGAAAACACGCTTCTTTGAGGTTTTAAGCTCGGAACGTGAATCTGTGCATGTTTCTGGCCTGGGAACTGCTTCAGATCACTGTGGAATGCATATATGGAATCAATTGGTGCAATGTGCTTGTCTTGTCATAGGGAAGTGAATATAAGATTCTGAAGTGAAAATATCCATGTTTTAAAAAACTTTCTTTTTTTTTAGTTCTGTGTGTCAAATATGTTCATTCTGTGAGTAACAGTGGGAAAGTGACAAACATCAGTGAATTCTCACTATATGACTGAATAGGTGTGAATATGTTGCTATCTCTGTAAGGAAGCGAGCAAGAGCGCTGAAACTGTGGCTATATGCACTTTCATGAAAACACGCTTCTTTGAGGTTTTAAGCTTGGATCCTGAATCTGTGCATGCTTCTGGCCTGGGAACTGCTTCAGATCACTGTGGAATGCATATATGGTATCAATTGGTGCAATGTGCTTGTCTTGTCATAGGGAAGTGAATATAAGCTTCTGAAGTGAAAATATCCACTTTTTAAAAAACTTTCTTTTTTTTAGTTCTGTGTATCAAAAAAGTTCATTCTGTGAGTAAGAGTGGGAAAGTGACAAACATCAGTGAATTCTCACTATATGACTGAATTGGTGTGAATATGTTGCTATCTCTGTAAGGAAGCGAGCTAGAGCGCTGAAACTGTGGCTATACGCACTTTCATGAAAACACGCTTCTTTGAGGTTTTAAGCTCAGAACGTGAATCTGTGCATATTTCTGGCCTGGGAACTGCTTCAGATCACTGGGCAATGCATATATGGTATCGAATGGTCCTTTGTGCATGTATTGCCATTGGGAAGTGAATATAAGCTTCTGAAGTAAATATATGCACTTTTTAAAAAAACTTCTTTTTTTTTAGTTCAGCGTGTCGAAAATGTTCATTCTGTGCCTAACTCAGTAGGAAAGTGACAAACATGAGTGAATTGTCATTATATGACTGAATTGGAGTGAATTTGCTGCTATCTCTGGAAGGAAGCGAGCTAGAGCGCTGAAACTGTGGCTATATGCACTTTCATGAAAACACGCTTCTTTGAGGTTTTAAGCTTGGATCCTGAATCTGTGCATGCTTCTGGCCTGGGAACTGCTTCAGATCACTGTGGAATGCATATGTGGTATTGATTGGTGCACTGGGCATGTATTGCCATTGGGAAGTGAAAACAAGCTTCTGAAGTGAAAATATCTACTTTTTATAAAACTTTCTTTTTTTTTAGTTCTGTGTGTCAAAAATGATCATTCTGTTAGTAACAGTGGGAAAGTAACAATCATGAGTGAATTGTCAGGATATGACTGAGTTGGAGTAAATTTGCTGCTATCTCCGGCAGGAAGCGAGCTAGAGCGCTGAAACTGTGGCGATACGCACTTTCATGAAAACACGCTTCTTTGAGGTTTTAAGCTCGGAACGTGAATCTGTGCATGTTTCTGGCCTGGGAACTGCTTCAGATCACTGTGGAATGCATATATAGTATCAATTGGTGCAATGTGCTTGTCTTGTCATAGGGAAGTGTATATAAGCTTCTGAAGTGAAAATATCCACTTTTTCAAAAACTTTCTTTTTTTTAGTTCTGTGTGTCAAAAATGTTCATTCTGTGAGTAACAGTAGGAAAGTGACAAACATGAGTGAATTCTCACTATATGACTGAATTGGAGTAAATTTGCTGCGATCTTCGCCAGGAAGCGAGCTAGAGCGCTGAAACTGTGGCTATTCGCACTTTCATGAAAACACGCTTCTTTGAGGTTTTAAGCTCAGAACGTGAATCTGAGCATGTTTCTGGCCTGGGAATTGCTTCAGATCACTGTGCTATGCATATATGGTATCGATTGGTGCAATGTGCATGTCTGGCCAAAGGGAAGTGAATATAAGCTTCTGAAGTGAAAATATCCACTTTTTAAAAAACTTTCTTTTTTTTAGTTCTGTGTGTCAAAAAAGTTCATTCTGTGAGTAACAGTAGGAAAGTGACAAACATGAGTGAATTCTCACTATATGACTGAATTGGAGTGAATTTGCTGCTATCTCTGTAAGGAAGCGAGCTAGAGCGCTGAAACTGTGGCTATATGCACTTTCATGAAAACACGCTTCTTTGAGGTTTTAAGCTTGGATCGTGAATCTGTGCATGCTTCTGGCCTGGGAACTGCTTCAGATCACTTTGCAATGCATATGTGCTTTTGATTGGTGCACTGGGCATGTATTGCCATTGGGAAGTGAACACAAGCTTCTGAAGTGAAAATATCTACTTTTTATAAAACTTTCTTTTTTTTTAGTTCTGTGTGTCAAAAATGTTCATTCTGTTAGTAACAGTGGGAAAGTAACAATCATGAGTGAATTGTCAGGATATGACTGAATTGGACTAAATTTGATGCTATCTCTGCCAGGAAGCGAGCTAGAGCGCTGAAACTGTGGCTATACGCACTTTCATGAAAACACACTTCTTTGAGGTTTTAAGCTCAGAACGTGAATCTGTGCATGTTTCTGGCTTGGGAACTGCTTCAGATCACTTTGCAATGCATATGTGCTATTGATTGGTCCTTTGGGCATGTATTGCCTTTGGGAAGTGAACACAAGCTTCTGAAGTGAAAATATCTACTTTTTATAAAACTTTCTTTTTTTTTTAGTTCTGTGTGTCAAAAATGTTCATTCTGTGAGTAACAGTGGGAAAGTGACAAACATGAGTGAATTGTCACTATATGACTGAAATGGAGTTAATATGCTGCTATCTCTGTAAGGAAGCGAGCTAGAGCGCTGAAACTGTGGCTATTCGCACTTTCATGAAAACACGCTTCTTTGAGGTTTTAAGCTCAGAACGTGAATCTGTGCATGTTTCTGGCCTGGGAACTGCTTCAGATCACTGGGCAATGCATATATGGTATCGAATGGTCCTTTGTGCATGTATTGCCATTGGGATGAGAATATTAGCTTCTGAAGTGAATATATGCACTTTTTAAAAACTTTCTTTTTTTTTAGTTCAGCGTGTCAAAAATGTTTATTCTGTGCGTAACTAAGTAGGAAAGTGACAATAATGAGTGAATTGTCATTATATGACTGAATTGGAGTGAATTTGCTGCTATCTCTGTAAGAAAGCGAGCTAGAGCGCTGAAACTGAGGCTATACGTACTTTCATGAAAACACGCTTCTTTGAGGTTTTAAGCTCAAATCGTGAATCTCTGCATGTTTCTGGCCTGGGAACTGCTTCAGAACATTGTGGAAAGCATATATGGTATCGAATGGTCCTTTGTGCATGTATTGCCATTCTGAAGTGAATATAAGCTTCTGAAGTGAATATATCCACTTTTTAAAAAACTTTCTTTTTTTTTTAGTTCTGTGTGTCAAAAATGTTCATTCTGTGAGTAACAGTGGACAAGTAACAGTCATGAGTGAATTGTCACGATATGACTGAATTGGAGTAAATTTGCTGCTATCTCCGGCAGGAAGCGAGCTAGAGCGCTGAAACTGTGGCTATACGCACTTTCATGAAAACACGCTTCTTTGAGGTTTTAAGCTCGGAACGTGAATCTGTGCATGTTTCTGGCCTGGGAACTGCTTCAGATCACTGTGGAATGCATATATGGTATCAATTGGTGCAATGTGCTTGTCTTGTCATAGGGAAGTGAATATAAGATTCTGAAGTGAAAATATCCATGTTTTAAAAAACTTTCTTTTTTTTTAGTTCTGTGTGTCAAATATGTTCATTCTGTGAGTAACAGTGGGAAAGTGACAAACATCAGTGAATTCTCACTATATGACTGAATTGGTGTGAATATGTTGCGATCTCTGTAAGGAAGCGAGCTAGAGCGCTGAAACTGTGGCTATATGCACTTTCATGAAAACACGCTTCTTTGAGGTTTTAAGCTTGGATCCTGAATCTGTGCATGCTTCTGGCCTGGGAACTGCATCAGATCACTGTGGAATGCATATATGGTATCAATTGGTGCAATGTGCTTGTCTTGTCATAGGGAAGTGAATATAAGCTTCTGAAGTGAAAATATCCACTTTTTAAAAAACTTTCTTTTTTTTAGTTCTGTGTGTCAAAAAAGTTCATTCTGTGAGTAAGAGTGGGAAAGTGACAAACATCAGTGAATTCTCACTATATGACTGAATTGGTGTGAATATGTTGCTATCTCTGTAAGGAAGCGAGCTAGAGCGCTGAATCTGTGGCTATACGCACTTTCATGAAAACACGCTTCTTTGAGGTTTTAAGCTCAGAACGTGAATCTGTGCATATTTCTGGCCTGGGAACTGCTTCAGATCACTGGGCAATGCATATATGGTATCGAATGGTCCTTTGTGCATGTATTGCCATTGGGAAGTGAATATAAGCTTCTGAAGTAAATATATGCACTTTTTAAAAAAACTTCTTTTTTTTTAGTTCAGCGTGTCGAAAATGTTCATTCTGTGCGTAACTCAGTAGGAAAGTGACAAACATGAGTGAATTGTCATTATATGACTGAATTGGAGTGAATTTGCTGCTATCTCTGGAAGGAAACGAGCTAGAGCGCTGAAACTGTGGCTATATGCACTTTCATGAAAACACGCTTCTTTGAGGTTTTAAGCTTGGATCCTGAATCTGTGCATGCTTCTGGCCTGGGAACTGCTTCAGATCACTGTGGAATGCATATGTGGTATTGATTGGTGCACTGGGCATGTATTGCCATTGGGAAGTGAAAACAAGCTTCTGAAGTGAAAATATCTACTTTTTATAAAACTTTCTTTTTTTTTAGTTCTGTGTGTCAAATATGTTCATTCTGTGAGTAACAGTGGGAAAGTGACAAACATCAGTGAATTCTCACTATATGACTGAATTGGTGTGAATATGTTGCGATCTCTGTCAGGAAGCGAGCTAGAGCGCTGAAACTGTGGCTATATGCACTTTCATGAAAACACGCTTCTTTGAGGTTTTAAGCTTGGATCCTGAATCTGTGCATGCTTCTGGCCTGGGAACTGCATCAGATCACTGTGGAATGCATATATGGTATCAATTGGTGCAATGTGTTTGTCTTGTCATAGGGGAGTGAATATAAGCTTCTGAAGTGAAAATATCCACTTTTTAAAAAACTTTCTTTTTTTTTAGTTCTGTGTGTCAAAAATGTTCATTCTGTGAGTAACAGTGTGAAAGTGACAAACATGAGTGAATTGTCACTATATGACTGAATTGGAGTAAATTTGCTGCTATCTCCGCCAGGAAGCGAGCTAGAGCGCTGAAACTGTGGCTATACGCACTATCATGAAAACACGCTTCTATGAGGTTTTAAGCTCAGAACGTGAATCTGTGCAAGTTTCTGACCTGGGAACTGCTTCAGATCACTGTGGAAATCATATATGGTATCGAATGGTCCTATGTGCATGTATTGCCATTGGGAAGTGAATATAAGCTTCTGAAGTGAATATATCCACTTTTTAAAAAACTTTCTTTTTTTTTAGTTCTGTGTGTCAAAAATGTTCATTCTGTGAGTAACAGTGTGAAAGTGACAAAAATGAGTGAATTGTCATTATATGACTGAATTGGAGTGAATTTGCTGCTATCTCTGTAAGGAAGCGAGCTAGAGCGCTGAAACTGTGGCTATACGCACTTTCATGAAAACACGCTTTTTTGAGGTTTTAAGCTCAGAACGTGAATCTGTGCATGTTTCTGTCCTGGGAATTGCTTCAGATCACTGTGCTATGCATATATGGTATCGATTGGTGCAATGTGCATGTCTTGCCATAGGGAAGTGAATATAAGCTTCTGAATTTAAAATATTCACTTTTTAAAAAACTTTCTTTTTTTTTAGTTCTGTGTGTCAAAAATGTTCATTCTGTGAGTAACAGTGGAAAAGTAACAGTCATGAGTGAATTGTCATGATATGACTGAATTGGAGTAAATTTGCTGCTATCTCCGCCAGGAAGCGAGCTAGAGCGCTGAAACTGTGGCTATTCGCACTTTCATGAAAACACGCTTCTTTGCGGTTTTAAGCTCCGAACATGAATCTGAGCATGTTTCTGGCCTGGGAATTGCTTCAGATCACTGTGCTATGCATATATGGTATCGATTGGTGCAATGTGCATGTCTGGCCAAAGGGAAGTGAATATAAGCTTCTGAAGTGAAAATATCCACTTTTTAAAAAACTTTCTTTTTTTTAGTTCTGTGTGTCAAAAAAGTTCATTCTGTGAGTAACAGTAGGAAAGTGACAAACATGAGTGAATTCTCACTATATGACTGAATTGGAGTGAATTTGCTGCTATCTCTGTAAGGAAGCGAGCTAGAGCGCTGAAACTGTGGCTATAGGCACTTTCATGAAAACACGCTTCTTTGAGGTTTTAAGCTTGGATCGTGAATCTGTGCATGCTTCTGGCCTGGGAACTGCTTCAGATCACTTTGCAATGCATATGTGCTTTTGATTGGTGCACTGGGCATGTATTGCCATTGGGAAGTGGACACAAGCTTCTGAAGTGAAAATATCTACTTTTTATAAAACTTTCTTTTTTTTTAGTTCTGTGTGTGAAAAATGTTCATTCTGTTAGTAACAGTGGGAAAGTAACAATCATGAGTGAATTGTCAGGATATGACTGAATTGGACTAAATTTGATGCTATCTCTGCCAGGAAGCGAGCTAGAGCGCTGAAACTGTGGCTATACGCACTTTCATGAAAACACACTTCTTTGAGGTTTTACGCTCAGAACGTGAATCTGTGCATGTTTCTGGCTTGGGAACTGCTTCAGATCACTTTGCAATGCATATGTGCTATTGATTGGTCCTTTGGGCATGTATTGCCTTTGGGAAGTGAACACAAGCTTCTGAAGTGAAAATATCTACTTTTTATAAAACTTCCTTTTTTTTTAGTTCTGTGTGTCAAAAATGTTCATTCTGTGAGTAACAGTGGGAAAGTGACAAACATGAGTGAATTGTCACTATATGACTGAATTGGAGTTAATATGCTGCTATCTCTGTAAGGAAGCGAGCTAGAGCGCTGAAACTGTGGCTATACGCACTTTCATGAAAACACGCTTCTTTGAGGTTTTAAGCTCGGAACGTGAATCTGTGCATGTTTCTGGCCTGGGAACTGCTTCAGATCACTGTGGAATGCATATATAGTATCAGTTGGTGCAATGTGTTTGTCTTGTCCTAGGGAAATGAATATAAGCTTCTGAAGTGAAAATATCCACATTTTAAAAAAACTTTCTTTTTTTTTTAGTTCTGTGTGTCAAAAATGTTCATTCTGTGAGTAACAGTGGGAAAGTGACAATCATGAGTGAATTGTCACGATATGACTGAATTGGAGTAAATTTGCTGCTATCTCCGCCAGGAAGCGAGCTGGAGCGCTGAAACTGTGGCTATACGCACTTTCATGAAAACACGCTTCTTTGAGGTTTTAAGCTCGGAACGTGAATCTGTGCATGTTTCTGGCCTGGGAACTGCTTCAGATCACTGTGGAATGCATATATAATATCAATTGGTGCAATGTGCTTGTCTTGTCATAGGGAAGTGAATATAAGCTTCTGAAGTGAAAATATCCACATTTTAAAAAAACTTTCTTTTTTTTTAGTTCTGTGTGTCAAAAATGTTCATTCTGTGAGTAACAGTGGGAAAGTGACAAACATGAGTGAATTGTCACGATATGACTGAATTGGAGTAAATTTGCTGCTATCTCCGCCAGGAAGCGAGCTAGAGCGCTGAAACTGTGGCTATACGCACTTTCATGAAAACACGCTTCTTTGAGGTTTTAAGCTCAGAACGTGAATCTGTGCATGTTTCTGGCCTGGGAACTGCTTCAGATCACTGTGGAAAGCATATATGGTATCGAATGGTCTTTGTGCATGTATTGCTATTGGGAAGTGAATATAAGCTTCTGAAGTGAATATATCCACTTTTTAAAAAACTTTCTTTTTTTTTAGTTCTGTGTGTCAAAAATGTTCATTCTTCTTTGAGGTTTTAAGCTCGGAACGTGAATCTGTGCATGTTTCTGGCCTGGGAACTGCTTCAGATCACTGTGGAATGCAAATATAGTATCAATTGGTGCAATGTGCTTGTCTTGTCATAGGGAAGTGAATATAAGCTTCTGAAGTGAAAATATCCACTTTTTAAAAAACTTTCTTTTTTTTAGTTCTGTGTGTCAAAAATGTTCATTCTGTGAGTAACAGTGTGAAAGTGACAAACATGAGTGAATTGTCACGATATGACTGAATTGGAGTAAATTTGCTGCTATCTCCGCCAGGAAGCGAGCTAGAGCGCTGAAACTGTGGCTATACGCACTTTCATGAAAACACGCTTCTTTGAGGTTTTAAGCTCAGAACGTGAATCTGTGCATGTTTCTGGCCTGGGAACTGCTTCAGATCACTGTGGAAAGCATATATGGTATCGAATGGTCTTTGTGCATGTATTGCTATTGGGAAGTGAATATAAGCTTCTGAAATGAATATATCCACTTTTTAAAAAACTTTCTTTTTTTTTAGTTCTGTGTGTCAAAAATGTTCATTCTGTGAGTAACAGTGGACAAGTAACAGTCATGAGTGAATTGTCACGATATGACTGAATTGGACTAAATTTGCTGCTATCTCCGGCAGGAAGCGAGCTAGAGCGCTGAAACTGTGGCTATACGCACTTTCATGAAAACACGCTTCTTTGAGGTTTTAAGCTCGGAACGTGAATCTGTGCATGTTTCTGGCCTGGGAACTGCTTCAGATCACTGTGGAATGCATATATGGTATCAATTGGTGCAATGTGCTTGTCTTGTCATAGGGAAGTGAATATAAGATTCTGAAGTGAAAATATCCACTTTTTAAAAAACTTTCTTTTTTTTTATTTCTGTGTGTCAAAAATGTTCATTCTGTGAGTAACAGTGGAAAAGTAACAGTCATGAGTGAATTGTCATGATATGACTGAATTGGAGTAAATTTGCTGCTATCTCCGCCAGGAAGCGAGCTAGAGCGCTGAAACTGTGGCTATACGCACTATCATGAAAACACGCTTCTTTGAGGTTTTAAGCTCAGAACGTGAATCTGTGCAAGTTTCTGGCCTGGGAACTGCTTCAGATCACCGTGGAATGCATATATGGTATCAATTGGTGCAATGTGCTTGTCTTGTCATAGGGAAGTGAATATAAGATTCTGAAGTGAAAATATCCACTTTTTAAAAAACTTTCTTTTTTTTTAGTTCAGCGTGTCAAAAATGTTCATTCTGTGAGTAACAGTGTGAAAGTGACAAAAATGAGTGAATTGTCATGATATGACTGAATTGGAGTAAATTTGCTGCTATCTCCGCCAGGAAGCGAGCTAGAGCGCTGAAACTGTGGCTATACGCACTATCGTGAAAACACGCTTCTTTGAGGTTTTAAGCTCAGAACGTGAATCTGTGCATGTTTCTGTCCTGGGAATTGCTTCAGATCACTGTGCTATGCATATATGGTATCGATTGGTGCAATGTGCATGTCTTGCCATACGGAAGTGAATATAAGCTTCTGAATTTAAAATATTCACTTTTTAAAAAACTTTCTTTTTTTTTAGTTCTGTGTGTCAAAAATGTTCATTCTGTGAGTAACAGTGGGAAAGGGAGAAACATGAGTGAATTGTCACGATATGACTGAATTGGAGTAAATTTGCTGCTATCTCCGCCAGGAAGCGAGCTAGAGCGCTGAAACTGTGGCTATTCGCACTTTCATGAAAACACGCTTCTTTGAGGTTTTAAGCTCGGAACGTGAATCTGTGCATGTTTCTGGCCTGGGAATTGCTTCAGATCACTGTGCTTTGCATATATGGCATCGATTGGTGCAATGTGCATGTCTGGCCAAAGGGAAGTGAATATAAGCTTCTGAAGTGAAAATATCCACTTTTTAAAAAACTTTCTTTTTTTTAGTTCTGTGTGTCAAAAAAGTTCATTCTGTGAGTAACAGTAGGAAAGTGACAAACATGAGTGAATTCTCACTATATGACTGAATTGGAGTGAATATGCTGCTATCTCTGGAAGGAAGCAAGCTAGAGCGCTGAAACTGCGGCTATACGCACTTTCATGAAAACACGCTTCTTTGAGGTTTTAAGCTCGGAACGTGAATCTGTGCATGCTTCTGGCCTGGGAACTGCTTCAGATCACTGTGGAATGCATATATGGTATCAATTGGTGCAATGTGTTTGTCTTGTCATAGGGAAGTGAATATAAGCTTCTGAAGTGAAAATATGCACATTTTAAAAAACTTTCTTTTTTTTAGTTCTGTGTGTCAAAAATGTTCATTCTGTGAGTAACAGTGTGAAAGTGACAAACATGAGTGAATTGTCACGATATGACTGAATTGGAGTAAATTTGCTGCTATCTCCGCCAGGAAGCGAGCTAGAGCGCTGAAACTGTGGCTATACGCACTTTCATGAAAACACGCTTCTTTGAGGTTTTAAGCTCAGAACGTGAATCTGTGCATGTTTCTGGCCTGGGAACTGCTTCAGATCACTGTGGAAAGCATATATGGTATCGAATGGTCTTTGTGCATGTATTGCTATTGGGAAGTGAATATAAGCTTCTGAAGTGAATATATCCACTTTTTAAAAAACTTTCTTTTTTTTTAGTTCTGTGTGTCAAAAATGTTCATTCTGTGAGTAACAGTGGACAAGTAACAGTCATGAGTGAATTGTCACGATATGACTGAATTGGACTAAATTTGCTGCTATCTCCGGCAGGAAGCGAGCTAGAGCGCTGAAACTGTGGCTATACGCACTTTCATGAAAACACGCTTCTTTGAGGTTTTAAGCTCGGAACGTGAATCTGTGCATGTTTCTGGCCTGGGAACTGCTTCAGATCACTGTGGAATGCATATATGGTATCAATTGGTGCAATGTGCTTGTCTTGTCATAGGGAAGTGAATATAAGATTCTGAAGTGAAAATATCCACTTTTTAAAAAACTTTCTTTTTTTTTAGTTCTGTGTGTCAAAAATGTTCATTCTGTGAGTAACAGTGGAAAAGTAACAGTCATGAGTGAATTGTCATGATATGACTGAATTGGAGTAAATTTGCTGCTATCTCCGCCAGGAAGCGAGCTAGAGCGCTGAAACTGTGGCTATACGCACTATCATGAAAACACGCTTCTTTGAGGTTTTAAGCTCAGAACGTGAATCTGTGCAAGTTTCTGGCCTGGGAACTGCTTCAGATCACTGTGGAATGCATATATGGTATCAATTGGTGCAATGTGCTTGTCTTGTCATAGGGAAGTGAATATAAGATTCTGAAGTGAAAATATCCACTTTTTAAAAAACTTTCTTTTTTTTTAGTTCAGCGTGTCAAAAATGTTCATTCTGTGAGTAACAGTGTGAAAGTGACAAAAATGAGTGAATTGTCATGATATGACTGAATTGGAGTAAATTTGCTGCTATCTCCGCCAGGAAGCGAGCTAGAGCGCTGAAACTGTGGCTATACGCACTATCGTGAAAACACGCTTCTTTGAGGTTTTAAGCTCAGAACGTGAATCTGTGCATGTTTCTGTCCTGGGAATTGCTTCAGATCACTGTGCTATGCATATATGGTATCAATTGGTGCAATGTGTTTGTCTTGTCATAGGGAAGTGAATATAAGCTTCTGAAGTGAAAATATGCACATTTTAAAAAACTTTCTTTTTTTTAGTTCTGTGTGTCAAAAATGTTCATTCTGTGAGTAACAGTGTGAAAGTGACAAACATGAGTGAATTGTCACGATATGACTGAATTGGAGTAAATTTGCTGCTATCTCCGCCAGGAAGCGAGCTAGAGCGCTGAAACTGTGGCTATACGCACTTTCATGAAAACACGCTTCTTTGAGGTTTTAAGCTCGGAACGTGAATCTGTGCATGCTTCTGGCCTGGGAACTGCTTCAGATCACTGTGGAATGCATATACAGTATCAATTGGTGCAATGTGCTTGTCTTGTCATAGGGAAGTGAATATAAGCTTCTGAAGTGAAAATATCCACTTTTTAAAAAACTTTCTTTTTTTTTAGTTCTGTGTGTCAAAAATGTTCATTCTGTGAGTAACAGTGTGAAAGTGAAAACATGAGTGAATTGTCACGATATGACTGAATTGGAGTAAATTGGCTGCTATCTCCGCCAGGAAGCGAGCTAGAGCGCTGAAACTGCGGCTATTCGCACTTTCATGAAAACACGCTTCTTTGAGGTTTTAAGCTCAGAACGTGAATCTGAGCATGTTTCTGGCCTGGGAATTGCTTCAGATCACTGTGCTATGCATATATGGTATCGATTGGTGCAATGTGCATGTCTGGCCAAAGGGAAGTGAATATAAGCTTCTGAAGTGAAAATATCCACTTTTTAAAAAACTTTCTTTTTTTTAGTTCTGTGTGTCAAAAAAGTTCATTCTGTGAGTAACAGTAGGAAAGTGACAAACATGAGTGAATTCTCACTATATGACTGAATTGGAGTGAATTTGCTGCTATCTCTGTAAGGAAGCGAGCTTGAGCGCTGAAACTGTGGCTATATGCACTTTCATGAAAACACGCTTCTTTGAGGTTTTAAGCTTGGAACGTGAATCTGTGCATGTTTCTGGCGTGGGAACTGCTTCAGATCACTGTGGAATGCATATATGGTATCAATTGGTGCAATGTGCTTGTCTTGTCATAGGGAAGTGAATATAAGATTCTGAAGTGAAAATATCCACTTTTTAAAAAACTTTCTTTTTTTTTATTTCTGTGTGTCAAAAATGTTCATTCTGTGAGTAACAGTGGAAAAGTAACAGTCATGAGTGAATTGTCATGATATGACTGAATTGGAGTAAATTTGCTGCTATCTCCGCCAGGAAGCGAGCTAGAGCGCTGAAACTGTGGCTATACGCACTATCATGAAAACACGCTTCTTTGAGGTTTTAAGCTCAGAACGTGAATCTGTGCAAGTTTCTGGCCTGGGAACTGCTTCAGATCACCGTGGAATGCATATATGGTATCAATTGGTGCAATGTGCTTGTCTTGTCATAGGGAAGTGAATATAAGATTCTGAAGTGAAAATATCCACTTTTTAAAAAACTTTCTTTTTTTTTAGTTCAGCGTGTCAAAAATGTTCATTCTGTGAGTAACAGTGTGAAAGTGACAAAAATGAGTGAATTGTCATGATATGACTGAATTGGAGTAAATTTGCTGCTATCTCCGCCAGGAAGCGAGCTAGAGCGCTGAAACTGTGGCTATACGCACTATCGTGAAAACACGCTTCTTTGAGGTTTTAAGCTCAGAACGTGAATCTGTGCATGTTTCTGTCCTGGGAATTGCTTCAGATCACTGTGCTATGCATATATGGTATCGATTGGTGCAATGTGCATGTCTTGCCATACGGAAGTGAATATAAGCTTCTGAATTTAAAATATTCACTTTTTAAAAAACTTTCTTTTTTTTTAGTTCTGTGTGTCAAAAATGTTCATTCTGTGAGTAACAGTGGGAAAGGGAGAAACATGAGTGAATTGTCACGATATGACTGAATTGGAGTAAATTTGCTGCTATCTCCGCCAGGAAGCGAGCTAGAGCGCTGAAACTGTGGCTATTCGCACTTTCATGAAAACACGCTTCTTTGAGGTTTTAAGCTCGGAACGTGAATCTGTGCATGTTTCTGGCCTGGGAATTGCTTCAGATCACTGTGCTTTGCATATATGGCATCGATTGGTGCAATGTGCATGTCTGGCCAAAGGGAAGTGAATATAAGCTTCTGAAGTGAAAATATCCACTTTTTAAAAAACTTTCTTTTTTTTAGTTCTGTGTGTCAAAAAAGTTCATTCTGTGAGTAACAGTAGGAAAGTGACAAACATGAGTGAATTCTCACTATATGACTGAATTGGAGTGAATATGCTGCTATCTCTGGAAGGAAGCAAGCTAGAGCGCTGAAACTGCGGCTATACGCACTTTCATGAAAACACGCTTCTTTGAGGTTTTAAGCTCGGAACGTGAATCTGTGCATGCTTCTGGCCTGGGAACTGCTTCAGATCACTGTGGAATGCATATATGGTATCAATTGGTGCAATGTGTTTGTCTTGTCATAGGGAAGTGAATATAAGCTTCTGAAGTGAAAATATGCACATTTTAAAAAACTTTCTTTTTTTTAGTTCTGTGTGTCAAAAATGTTCATTCTGTGAGTAACAGTGTGAAAGTGACAAACATGAGTGAATTGTCATGATATGACTGAATTGGAGTAAATTTGCTGCTATCTCCGCCAGGAAGCGAGCTAGAGCGCTGAAACTGTGGCTATACGCACTTTCATGAAAACACGCTTCTTTGAGGTTTTAAGCTCAGAACGTGAATCTGTGCATGTTTCTGGCCTGGGAACTGCTTCAGATCACTGTGGAAAGCATATATGGTATCGAATGGTCTTTGTGCATGTATTGCTATTGGGAAGTGAATATAAGCTTCTGAAGTGAATATATCCACTTTTTAAAAAACTTTCTATTTTTTTAGTTCTGTGTGTCAAAAATGTTCATTCTGTGAGTAACAGTGGACAAGTAACAGTCATGAGTGAATTGTCACGATATGACTGAATTGGACTAAATTTGCTGCTATCTCCGGCAGGAAGCGAGCTAGAGCGCTGAAACTGTGGCTATACGCACTTTCATGAAAACACGCTTCTTTGAGGTTTTAAGCTCGGAACGTGAATCTGTGCATGTTTCTGGCCTGGGAACTGCTTCAGATCACTGTGGAATGCATATATGGTATCAATTGGTGCAATGTGCTTGTCTTGTCATAGGGAAGTGAATATAAGATTCTGAAGTGAAAATATCCACTTTTTAAAAAACTTTCTTTTTTTTTAGTTCTGTGTGTCAAAAATGTTCATTCTGTGAGTAACAGTGGAAAAGTAACAGTCATGAGTGAATTGTCATGATATGACTGAATTGGAGTAAATTTGCTGCTATCTCCGCCAGGAAGCGAGCTAGAGCGCTGAAACTGTGGCTATACGCACTATCATGAAAACACGCTTCTTTGAGGTTTTAAGCTCAGAACGTGAATCTGTGCAAGTTTCTGGCCTGGGAACTGCTTCAGATCACTGTGGAATGCATATATGGTATCAATTGGTGCAATGTGCTTGTCTTGTCATAGGGAAGTGAATATAAGATTCTGAAGTGAAAATATCCACTTTTTAAAAAACTTTCTTTTTTTTTAGTTCAGCGTGTCAAAAATGTTCATTCTGTGAGTAACAGTGTGAAAGTGACAAAAATGAGTGAATTGTCATGATATGACTGAATTGGAGTAAATTTGCTGCTATCTCCGCCAGGAAGCGAGCTAGAGCGCTGAAACTGTGGCTATACGCACTATCGTGAAAACACGCTTCTTTGAGGTTTTAAGCTCAGAACGTGAATCTGTGCATGTTTCTGTCCTGGGAATTGCTTCAGATCACTGTGCTATGCATATATGGTATCAATTGGTGCAATGTGTTTGTCTTGTCATAGGGAAGTGAATATAAGCTTCTGAAGTGAAAATATGCACATTTTAAAAAACTTTCTTTTTTTTAGTTCTGTGTGTCAAAAATGTTCATTCTGTGAGTAACAGTGTGAAAGTGACAAACATGAGTGAATTGTCACGATATGACTGAATTGGAGTAAATTTGCTGCTATCTCCGCCAGGAAGCGAGCTAGAGCGCTGAAACTGTGGCTATACGCACTTTCATGAAAACACGCTTCTTTGAGGTTTTAAGCTCGGAACGTGAATCTGTGCATGCTTCTGGCCTGGGAACTGCTTCAGATCACTGTGGAATGCATATACAGTATCAATTGGTGCAATGTGCTTGTCTTGTCATAGGGAAGTGAATATAAGCTTCTGAAGTGAAAATATCCACTTTTTAAAAACTTTCTTTTTTTTTAGTTCTGTGTGTCAAAAATGTTCATTCTGTGAGTAACAGTGTGAAAGTGAAAACATGAGTGAATTGTCACGATATGACTGAATTGGAGTAAATTGGCTGCTATCTCCGCCAGGAAGCGAGCTAGAGCGCTGAAACTGCGGCTATTCGCACTTTCATGAAAACACGCTTCTTTGAGGTTTTAAGCTCAGAACGTGAATCTGAGCATGTTTCTGGCCTGGGAATTGCTTCAGATCACTGTGCTATGCATATATGGTATCGATTGGTGCAATGTGCATGTCTGGCCAAAGGGAAGTGAATATAAGCTTCTGAAGTGAAAATATCCACTTTTTAAAAAACTTTCTTTTTTTTAGTTCTGTGTGTCAAAAAAGTTCATTCTGTGAGTAACAGTAGGAAAGTGACAAACATGAGTGAATTCTCACTATATGACTGAATTGGAGTGAATTTGCTGCTATCTCTGTAAGGAAGCGAGCTTGAGCGCTGAAACTGTGGCTATCTGCACTTTCATGAAAACACGCTTCTTTGAGGTTTTAAGCTTGGATCGTTAATCTGTGCATGCTTCTGGCCTGGGAACTGCTTCAGATCACTTTGCAATGCATATGTGCTTTTGATTGGTGCACTGGGCATGTATTGCCATTAGGAAGTGAACACAAGCTTCTGAAGTGAAAATATCTACTTTTTATAAAACTTTCTTTTTTTTTTGTTCTGTGTGTCAAAAATGTTCATTCTGTTAGTAACAGTGGGAAAGTAACAATCATGAGTGAATTGTCAGGATATGACTGAATTGGACTAAATTTGATGCTATCTCTGCCAGGAAGCGAGCTAGAGCGCTGAAACTGTGGCTATACGCACTTTCATGAAAACACACTTCTTTGAGGTTTTAAGCTCTGAACGTGAATCTGTGCATGTTTCTGGCTTGGGAACTGCTTCAGATCACTTTGCAATGCATATGTGCTATTGATTGGTCCTTTGGGCATGTATTGCCTTTGGGAAGTGAACACAAGCTTCTGAAGTGAAAATATCTACTTTTTATAAAACTTTCTTTTTTTTAGTTCTGTGTGTCAAAAATGTTCATTCTGTGAGTAACAGTGGGAAAGTGACAAACATGAGTGAATTGTCACTATATGACTGAATTGGAGTTAATATGCTGCTATCTCTGTAAGGAAGCGAGCTAGAGTGCTGAAACTGTGGCTATACGCACTTTCATGAAAACACGCTTCTTTTAGGTTTTAAGCTCAGAACGTGAATCTGTGCATGTTTCTGGCCTGGGAACTGCTTCAGATCACTGGGCAATGCATATATGGTATCGAATGGTCCTTTGTGCATGTATTGCCATTCGGAAGTGAATATAAGCTTCTGAAGTGTATATATGCACTTTTTAAAAACTTTCTTTTTTTTTAGTTCAGCGTGTGAAAAATGTTCATTCTGTGCGTAACTAAGTAGGAAAGTGACAAAAATGAGTGAATTGTCATTATATGACTGAATTGGAGTGAATTTGCTGCTATCTCTGTAAGGAAGCGAGCTAGAGCGCTGAAACTGAGGCTATACGCACTTTCATGAAAACACGCTTCTTTGAGGTTTTAAGCTCAGAACGTGAATCTGTGCATGTTTCTGGCCTGGGAATTGCTTCAGTTCACTGTGCTATGCATATATGGTATCGATTGGTGCAATGTGCATGTCTTGCCATAGGGAAGTGAATATAAGCTTCTGAATTTAATATATTCACTTTTTAAAAAACTTTCTTTTGTTTTAGTTCTGTGAGTCAAAAATGTTCATTCTGTGTGTAACAGTGGGAAAGTGAGAAACATGAGTGAATTGTCACGATATGACTGAATTGGAGTAAATTTGCTGCTATCTCCGCCAGGAAGCGAGCTAGAGCGCTGAAACTGTGGCTTTTCGCACTTTCATGAAAACACGCTTCTTTGAGGTTTTAAGCTCGGAACGTGAATCTGTGCATGTTTCTGGCCTGGGAACTGCTTCAGATCACTGTGGAATGCATATATGGTATCAATTGGTGCAATGTGCTTGTCTTGTCATTGGGAAGTGAATATAAGATTCTGAAGTGAAAATATCCACATTTTAAAAAAACTTTCTTTTTTTTTTAGTTCTGTGTGTCAAAAATGTTCATTCTGTGAGTAACAGTGGGAAAGTGACAAACATGAGTGAATTGTCACGATATGACTGAATTGGAGTAAATTTGCTGCTATCTCCGCCAGGAAGCGAGCTGGAGCGCTGAAACTGTGGCTATACGCACTTTCATGAAAACACGCTTCTTTGAGGTTTTAAGCTCGGAACGTGAATCTGTGCATGTTTCTGGCCTGGGAACTGCTTCAGATCACTGTGGAAAGCATATATGGTATCGAATGGTCTTTGTGCATGTATTGCTATTGGGAAGTGAATATAAGCTTCTGAAGTGAATATATCCACTTTTTAAAAAACTTTCTTTTTTTTTAGTTCTGTGTGTCAAAAATGTTCATTCTGTGAGTAACAGTGGACAAGTAACAGTCATGAGTGAATTGTCGCGATATGACTGAATTGGAGTAAATTTGCTGCTATCTCCGGCAGGAAGCGAGCTAGAGCGCTGAAACTGTGGCTATACGCACTTTCATGAAAACACGCTTCTTTGAGGTTATAAGCTCGGAACGTGAATCTGTGCATGTTTCTGGCCTGGGAACTGCTTCAGATCACTGTGGAATGCATATATGGTATCAATTGGTGCAATGTGCTTGTCTTGTCATTGGGAAGTGAATATAAGATTCTGAAGTGAAAATATCCACTTTTTAAAAAACTTTCTTTTTTTTTAGTTCTGTGTGTCAAAAATGTTCATTCTGTGAGTAACAGTGGAAAAGTAACAGTCATGAGTGAATTGTCATGATATGACTGAATTGGAGTAAATTTGCTGCTATCTCCGCCAGGAAGCGAGCTAGAGCGCTGAAACTGTGGCTATACGCACTATCATGAAAACACGCTTCTTTGAGGTTTTAAGCTCAGAACGTGAATCTGTGCAAGTTTCTGGCCTGGGAACTGCTTCAGATCACTGTGGAATGCATATATGGTATCAATTGGTGCAATGTGTTTGTCTTGTCATAGGGAAGTGAATATAAGCTTCTGAAGTGAAAATATGCACATTTTAAAAAACTTTCTTTTTTTTTTAGTTCTGTGTGTCAAAAATGTTCATTCTGTGAGTAACAGTGGGAAAGTGACAAACATGAGTGAATTGTCACGATATGACTGAATTGGAGTGAATATGCTGCTCTCTCTGTAAGGAAGCAAGCTAGAGCGCTGAAACTGCGGCTATACGCACTTTCATGAAAACACGCTTCTTTGAGGTTTTAAGCTCGAAACGTGAATCTGTGCATGCTTCTGGCCTGGGAACTGCTTCAGATCACTGTGGAATGCATATATGGTATCAATTGGTGCAATGTGCATGTCTTGTCATAGGGAAGTGAATATAAGCTTCTGAAGTGAAAATATCCACTTTTTAAAAAACTTTCTTTTTTTTAGTTCTGTGTGTCAAAAAAGTTCATTCTGTGAGTAACAGTAGGAAAGTGACAAACATGAGTGAATTCTCACTATATGACTGTATTGGAGTGAATTTGCTGCTATCTCTGTAAGGAAGCGAGCTAGAGCGCTGAAACTGTGGCTGTATGCACTTTCATGAAAACACGCTTCATTGAGGTTTTAAGCTTGGATCGTGAATCTGTGCATGCTTCTGGCCTGGGAACTGCTTCAGATCACTTTGCAATGCATATGTGCTTTTGATTGGTGCACTGGGCATGTATTGCCATTGGGAAGTGAACACAAGCTTCTGAAGTGAAAATATCTACTTTTTATAAAACTTCCTTTTTTTTTAGTTCTGTGTGTCAAAAATGTTCATTCTGTGTGTAACAGTGGGAAAGTGAGAAACATGAGTGAATTGTCACGATATGACTGAATTGGAGTAAATTTGCTGCTATCTCCGCCAGGAAGCGAGCTGGAGCGCTGAAACTGTGGCTATACGCACTTTCATGAAAACACGCTTCTTTGAGGTTTTAAGCTCGGAACGTGAATCTGTGCATGTTTCTGGCCTGGGAACTGCTTCAGATCACTGTGGAAAGCATATATGGTATCGAATGGTCTTTGTGCATGTATTGCTATTGGGAAGTGAATATAAGCTTCTGAAGTGAAAATATCCACTTTTTAAAAAACTTTCTTTTTTTTTAGTTCTGTGTGTCAAAAATGTTCATTCTGTGAGTAACAGTGGACAAGTAACAGTCATGAGTGAATTGTCGCGATATGACTGAATTGGAGTGAATATGCTGCTATCTCCGGCAGGAAGCGAGCTAGAGCGCTGAAACTGTGGCTATACGCACTTTCATGAAAACACGCTTCTTTGAGGTTTTAAGCTCGGAACGTGAATCTGTGCATGCTTCTGGCCTGGGAACTGCTTCAGATCACTGTGGAATGCATATATGGTATCAATTGGTGCAATGTGCTTGTCTTGTCATTGGGAAGTGAATATAAGATTCTGAAGTGAAAATATCCACTTTTTAAAAAACTTTCTTTTTTTTAGTTCTGTGTGTCAAAAAAGTTCATTCTGTGAGTAACAGTAGGAAAGTGACAAACATGAGTGAATTCTCACTATATGACTGTATTGGAGTGAATTTGCTGCTATCTCTGTAAGGAAGCGAGCTAGAGCGCTGAAACTGTGGCTGTATGCACTATCATGAAAACACGCTTCATTGAGGTTTTAAGCTTGGATCGTGAATCTGTGCATGCTTCTGGCCTGGGAACTGCTTCAGATCACTTTGCAATGCATATGTGCTTTTGATTGGTGCACTGGGCATGTATTGCCATTGGGAAGTGAACACAAGCTTCTGAAGTGAAAATATCTACTTTTTATAAAACTTCCTTTTTTTTTAGTTCTGTGTGTCAAAAATGTTCATTCTGTGAGTAACAGTGGGAAAGTGACAAACATGAGTGAATTGTCACTATATGACTGAATTGGAGTTAATATGCTGCTATCTCTGTAAGGAAGCGAGCTAGAGCGCTGAAACTGTGGCTATACGCACTTTCATGTAAACACGCTTCTTTGAGGTTTTAAGCTCGGAACGTGAATCTGTGCATGTTTCTGGCCTGGGAACTGCTTCAGATCACTGTGGAATGCATATATAGTATCAGTTGGTGCAATGTGTTTGTCTTGTCATCGGGAAATGAATATAAGCTTCTGAAGTGAAAATATCCACATTTTAAAAAAACTTTCTTTTTTTTTTAGTTCTGTGTGTCAAAAATGTTCATTCTGTGAGTAACAGTGGGAAAGTGACAAACATGAGTGAATTGTCACGATATGACTGAATTGGAGTAAATTTGCTGCTATCTCCGCCAGGAAGCGAGCTGGAGCGCTGAAACTGTGGCTATACGCACTTTCATGAAAACACGCTTCTTTGAGGTTTTAAGCTCGGAACGTGAATCTGTGCATGTTTCTGGCCTGGGAACTGCTTCAGATCACTGTGGAATGCATATATAGTATCAATTGGTGCAATGTGCTTGTCTTGTCATAGGGAAGTGAATATAAGCTTCTGAAGTGAAAATATCCACTTTTTAAAAAACTTTCTTTTTTTTAGTTCTGTGTGTCAAAAATGTTCATTCTGTGAGTAACAGTGGGAAAGTGACAAACATGAGTGAATTGTCACGATATGACTGAATTGGAGTAAATTTGCTGCTATCTCCGCCAGGAAGCGAGCTAGAGCTCTGAAACTGTGGCTATACGCACTTTCATGAAAACACGCTTCTTTGAGGTTTTAAGCTTAGAACGTGAATCTGTGCATGTTTCTGGCCTGGGAACTGCTTCAGATCACTGTGGAAAGCATATATGGTATCGAATGGTCTTTGTGCATGTATTGCTATTGGGAAGTGAATATAAGCTTCTGAAGTGAAAATATCCACTTTTTAAAAAACTTTCTTTTTTTTAGTTCTGTGTGTCAAAAATGTTCATTCTGTGAGTAACAGTGGACAAGTAACAGTCATGAGTGAATTGTCACGATATGTCTGAATTGGAGTAAATTTGCTGCTATCTCCGGCAGGAAGCGAGCTAGAGCGCTGAAACTGTGGCTATACGCATCTTCATGAAAACACGCTTCTTTGAGGTTTTAAGCTCGGAACGTGAATCTGTGCATGTTTCTGGCGTGGGAACTGCTTCAGATCACTGTGGAATGCATATGTGGTATCAATTGGTGCAATGTGCTTGTCTTGTCATAGGGAAGTGAATATAAGATTCTGAAGTGAAAATATCCACTTTTTAAAAAACTTTCTTTTTTTTAGTTCTGTGTGTCAAAAATGTTCATTCTGTGAGTAACAGTGGAAAAGTAACAGTCATGAGTGAATTGTCATGATATGACTGAATTGGAGTAAATTTGCTGCTATCTCCGCCAGGAAGCGAGCTAGAGCGCTGAAACTGTGGCTATACGCACTATCATGAAAACACGCTTCTTTGAGGTTTTAAGCTCAGAACGTGAATCTGTGCAAGTTTCTGGCCTGGGAACTGCTTCAGATCACTGTGGAATGCATATATGGTATCAATTGGGGCAATGTGCTTGTCTTGTCATAGGGAAGTGAATATAAGATTCTGAAGTGAAAATATCCACTTTTTAAAAAACTTTCTTTTTTTTTAGTTCAGCGTGTCAAAAATGTTCATTCTGTGAGTAACAGTGTGAAAGTGACAAAAATGAGTGAATTGTCATGATATGACTGAATTGGAGTAAATTTGGTGCTATCTCCGCCAGGAAGCGAGCTAGAGCGCTGAAACTGAGGCTATACGCACTTTCATGAAAACACGCTTCTTTGAGGTTTTAAGCTCAGAACGTGAATCTGTGCATGTTTCTGTCCTGGGAATTGCTTCAGATCACTGTGCTATGCATATATGGTATCGATTGGTGCAATGTGCATGTCTTGCCATACGGAAGTGAATATAAGCTTCTGAATTTAAAATATTCACTTTTTAAAAAACTTTCTTTTTTTTTAGTTCTGTTTGTCAAAAATGTTCATTCTGTGAGTAACAGTGGGAAAGTGAGAAACATGAGTGAATTGTCACGATATGACTGAATTGGAGTAAATTTGCTGCTATCTCCGCCAGGAAGCGAGCTAGAGCGCTGAAACTGTGGCTATTCGCACTTTCATGAAAACACGCTTCTTTGAGGTTTTAAGCTCGGAACGTGAATCTGTGCATGTTTCTGGCCTGGGAATTGCTTCAGATCACTGTGCTATGCATATATGGCATCGATTGGTGCAATGTGCATGTCTGGCCAAAGGGAAGTGAATATAAGCTTCTGAAGTGAAAATATCCACTTTTTAAAAAACTTTCTTTTTTTTAGTTCTGTGTGTCAAAAAAGTTCATTCTGTGAGTAACAGTAGGAAAGTGACAAACATGAGTGAATTCTCACGATATGACTGAATTGGAGTAAATTTGCTGCTATATCCGCCAGGAAGCGAGCTAGAGCGCTGAAACTGTGGCTATACGCACTTTCATGCAAACACGCTTCTTTGAGGTTTTAAGCTCGGAACGTGAATCTGAGCATGTTTCTGGCCTGGGAATTGCTTCAGATCACTGTGGAAAGCATATACAGTATCAACTGGTGCAATGTGCTTGTCTTGTCATAGGGAAGTGAATATAAGCTTCTGAAGTGAAAATATCCACTTTTTAAAAAACTTTCTTTTTTTTTAGTTCTGTGTGTCAAAAATGTTCATTCTGTGAGTAACAGTGTGAAAGTGACAAACATGAGTGAATTGTCACGATATGACTGAATTGGAGTAAATTTGCTGCTATCTCCGCCAGGAAGCGAACTAGAGCGCTGAAACTGTGGCTATACGCACTTTCATGAAAACACGCTTCTTTGAGGTTTTAAGATCGGAACGTGAATCTGTGCATGCTTCTGACCTGGGAACTGCTTCAGATCACTGTGGAATGCATATACAGTATCAATTGGTGCAATGTGCTTGTCTTGTCATAGGGAAGTGAATATAAGCTTCTGAAGTGAAAATATCCACTTTTTAAAAAACTTTCTTTTTTTTTTATTTCTGTGTGTCAAAAATGTTCATTCTGTGAGTAACAGTGTGAAAGTGAAAACATGAGTGAATTGTCACGATATGACTGAATTGGAGTAAATTTGCTGCTATCTCTGCCAGGAAGCGAGCTAGAGCGCTGAAACTGTGGCTATTCGCACTTTCATGAAAACACGCTTCTTTGAGGTTTTTAGCTCAGAACGAGAATCTGAGCATGTTTCTGGCCTGGGAATTGCTTCAGATCACTGTGCTATGCATATATGGTATCGATTGGTGCAATGTGCATGTCTGGCCAAAGGGAAGTGAATATAAGCTTCTGAAGTGAAAATATCCACTTTTTAAAAAACTTTCTTTTTTTTAGTTCTGTGTGTCAAAAAAGTTAATTCTGTGAGTAACAGTAGGAAAGTGACAAACATGAGTGAATTCTCACTATATGACTGAATTGGAGTGAATTTGCTGCTATCTCTGTAAGGAAGCGAGCTAGAGCGCTGAAACTGTGGATATATGCACTTTCATGAAAACACGCTTCTTTGAGGTTTTAAGCTTGGATCGTTAATCTGTGCATGCTTCTGGCCTGGGAACTGCTTCAGATCACTTTGCAATGCATATGTGCTTTTGATTGGTGCACTGGGCATGTATTGCCATTAGGAAGTGAACACAAGCTTCTGAAGTGAAAATATCTACTTTTTATAAAACTTTCTTTTTTTTTTGTTCTGTGTGTCAAAAATGTTCATTCTGTTAGTAACAGTGGGAAAGTAACAATCATGAGTGAATTGTCAGGATATGACTGAATTGGACTAAATTTGATGCTATCTCTGCCAGGAAGCGAGCTAGAGCGCTGAAACTGTGGCTATACGCACTTTCATGAAAACACACTTCTTTGAGGTTTTAAGCTCTGAACGTGAATCTGTGCATGTTTCTGGCTTGGGAACTGCTTCAGATCACTTTGCAATGCATATGTGCTATTAATTGGTCCTTTGGGCATGTATTGCCTTTGGGAAGTGAACACAAGCTTCTGAAGTGAAAATATCTACTTTTGATAAAACTTTCTTTTTTTTAGTTCTGTGTGTCAAAAATGTTCATTCTGTGAGTAACAGTGGGAAAGTGACAAACATGAGTGAATTGTCACTATATGACTGAATTGGAGTTAATATGCTGCTATCTCTGAAAGGAAGCGAGCTAGAGCGCTGAAACTGTGGCTATACGCACTTTCATGAAAACACGCTTCTTTGAGGTTTTAAGCTCAGAACGTGAATCTGTGCATGTTTCTGGCCTGGGAACTGCTTCAGATCACTGGGCAATGCATATATGGTATCGAATGGTCCTTTGTGCATGTATTGCCATTCGAAAGTGAATATAAGCTTCTGAAGTGAATATATGCACTTTTTAAAAACTTTCTTTTTTTTTAGTTCAGCGTGTCAAAAATGTTCATTCTGTGCGTAACTAAGTAGGAAAGTGACAAAAATGAGTGAATTGTCATTATATGACTGAATTGGAGTGAATTTGCTGCTATCTCTGTAAGGAAGCGAGCAAGAGCGCTGAAACTGAGGCAATACGCACTTTCATGAAAACACGCTTCTTTGAGGTTTTAAGCTCAGAACGTGAATCTGTGCATGTTTCTGGCCTGGGAATTGCTTCAGTTCACTGTGCTATGCATATATGGTATCGATTGGTGCAATGTGCATGTCTTGCCATAGGGAAGTGAATATAAGCTTCTGAATTTAAAATATTCACTTTTTAAAAAACTTTCTTTTTTTTTAGTTCTGTGTGTCAAAAATGTTCATTTTGTGTGTAACAGTGGGAAAGTGACAAACATGAGTGAATTCTCACTATATGACTGAATTGGAGTGAATTTGCTGCTATCTCTGTAAGGAAGCGAGCTCGAGCGCTGAAACTGTGGCTATATGCACTTTCATGAAAACACGCTTCTTTGAGGTTTTAAGCTCAGAACGTGAATCTGTGCATGTTTCTGTCCTGGGAATTGCTTCAGATCACTGTGCTATGCATATATGGTCTCGATTGGTGCAATGTGCATGTCTTGCCATACGGAAGTGAATATAAGCTTCTGAATTTAAAATATTCACTTTTTAAAAAACTTTCTTTTTTTTAGTTCTGTGTGTCAAAAATGTTCATTCTGTGAGTAACAGTGGGAAAGTGAGAAACATGAGTGAATTGTCACGATATGACTGAATTGGAGTAAATTTGCTGCTATCTCCGCCAGGAAGCGAGCTAGAGCGCTGAAACTGTGGCTATTCGCACTTTCATGAAAACACGCTTCTTTGAGGTTTTAAGCTCGGAACGTGAATCTGTGCATGTTTCTGGCTTGGGAATTGCTTCAGATCACTGTGCTATGCATATATGGCATCGATTGGTGCAATGTGCATGTCTGGCCAAAGGGAAGTGAATATAAACTTCTGAAGTGAAAATATCCACTTTTTAAAAAACTTTCTTTTTTTTAGTTCTGTGTGTCAAAAAAGTTCATTCTGTGAGTAACAGTAGGAAAGTGACAAACATGAGTGAATTCTCACTATATGACTGAATTGGAGTGAATATGCTGCTCTCTCTGTAAGGAAGCAAGCTAGAGCGCTGAAACTGCGGCTATACGCACTTTCATGAAAACACGCTTCTTTGAGGTTTTAAGCTCGGAACGTGAATCTGTGCATGCTTCTGGCCTGGGAACTGCTTCAGATCACTGTGGAATGCATATATGGTATCAATTGGTGCAATGTGTTTGTCTTGTCATAGGGAAGTGAATATAAGCTTCTGAAGTGAAAATATGCACATTTTAAAAAACTTTCTTTTTTTTTTAGTTCTGTGTGTCAAAAATGTTCATTCTGTGAGTAACAGTGGGAAAGTGACAAACATGAGTGAATTGTCACGATATGACTGAATTGGAGTAAATTTGCTGCTATCTCTGCCAGGAAGCGAGCTAGAGCGCTGAAACTGTGGCTATTCGCACTTTCATGAAAACACGCTTCTTTGAGGTTTTTAGCTCAGAACGAGAATCTGAGCATGTTTCTGGCCTGGGAATTGCTTCAGATCACTGTGCTATGCATATATGGTATCGATTGGTGCAATGTGCATGTCTGGCCAAAGGGAAGTGAATATAAGCTTCTGAAGTGAAAATGTCCACTTTTTAAAAAACTTTCTTTATTTTAGTTCTGTGTGTCAAAAAAGTTAATTCTGTGAGTAACAGTAGGAAAGTGACAAACATGAGTGAATTCTCACTATATGACTGAATTGGAGTGAATTTGCTGCTATCTCTGTAAGGAAGCGAGCTAGAGCGCTGAAACTGTGGATATATGCACTTTCATGAAAACACGCTTCTTTGAGGTTTTAAGCTTGGATCGTTAATCTGTGCATGCTTCTGGCCTGGGAACTGCTTCAGATCACTTTGCAATGCATATGTGCTTTTGATTGGTGCACTGGGCATGTATTGCCATTAGGAAGTGAACACAAGCTTCTGAAGTGAAAATATCTACTTTTTATAAAACTTTCTTTTTTTTTTGTTCTGTGTGTCAAAAATGTTCATTCTGTTAGTAACAGTGGGAAAGTAACAATCATGAGTGAATTGTCAGGATATGACTGAATTGGACTAAATTTGATGCTATCTCTGCCAGGAAGCGAGCTAGAGCGCTGAAACTGCGGCTATACGCACTTTCATGAAAACACGCTTCTTTGAGGTTTTAAGCTCGGAACGTGAATCTGTGCATGCTTCTGGCCTGGGAACTGCTTCAGATCACTGTGGAATGCATATATGGTATCAATTGGTGCAATGTGTTTGTCTTGTCATAGGGAAGTGAATATAAGCTTCTGAAGTGAAAATATGCACATTTTAAAAAACTTTCTTTTTTTTTTAGTTCTGTGTGTCAAAAATGTTCATTCTGTGAGTAACAGTGGGAAAGTGACAAACATGAGTGAATTGTCACTATATGACTGAATTGGAGTTAATATGCTGCTATCTCTGAAAGGAAGCGAGCTAGAGCGCTGAAACTGTGGCTACACGCACTTTCATGAAAACACACTTCTTTGAGGTTTTAAGCTCTGAACGTGAATCTGTGCATGTTTCTGGCTTGGGAACTGCTTCAGATCACTTTGCAATGCATATGTGCTATTAATTGGTCCTTTGGGCATGTATTGCCTTTGGGAAGTGAACACAAGCTTCTGAAGTGAAAATATCTACTTTTGATAAAACTTTCTTTTTTTTAGTTCAGTGTGTCAAAAATGTTCATTCTGTGAGTAACAGTGGGAAAGTGACAAACATGAGTGAATTGTCACTATATGACTGAATTGGAGATAATATGCTGCTATCTCTGTAAAGAAGCGAGCTAGAGCGCTGAAACTGTGGCTATACGCACTTTCATGAAAACACGCTTCTTTGAGGTTTTAAGCTCAGAACGTGAATCTGTGCATGTTTCTGGCCTGGGAACTGCTTCAGATCACTGGGCAATGCATATATGGTATCGAATGGTCCTTTGTGCTTGTATTGCCATTCGGAAGTGAATATAAGCTTCTGAAGTGAATATATGCACTTTTTAAAAACTTTCTTTTTTTTTAGTTCAGCGTGTCAAAAATGTTCATTCTGTGCGTAACTAAGTAGGAAAGTGACAAAAATGAGTGAATTGTCATTATATGACTGAATTGGAGTGAATTTGCTGCTATCTCTGTAAGAAAGCGAGCAAGAGCGCTGAAACTGAGGCAATACGCACTTTCATGAAAACACGCTTCTTTGAGGTTTTAAGCTCAGAACGTGAATCTGTGCATGTTTCTGGCCTGGGAATTGCTTCAGTTCACTGTGCTATGCATATATGGTATCGATTGGTGCAATGTGCATGTCTTGCCATAGGGAAGTGAATATAAGCTTCTGAATTTAAAATATTCACTTTTTAAAAAACTTTCTTTTTTTTTAGTTCTGTGTGTCAAAAATGTTCATTTTGTGTGTAACAGTGGGAAAGTGACAAACATGAGTGAATTCTCACTATATGACTGAATTGGAGTGAATTTGCTGCTATCTCTGTAAGGAAGCGAGCTCGAGCGCTGAAACTGTGGCTATATGCACTTTCATGAAAACACGCTTCTTTGAGGTTTTAAGCTCAGAACGTGAATCTGTGCATGTTTCTGTCCTGGGAATTGCTTCAGATCACTGTGCTATGCATATATGGTCTCGATTGGTGCAATGTGCATGTCTTGCCATACGGAAGTGAATATAAGCTTCTGAATTTAAAATATTCACTTTTTAAAAAACTTTCTTTTTTTTAGTTCTGTGATTCAAAAATGTTCATTCTGTGAGTAACAGTGGGAAAGTGAGAAACATGAGTGAATTGTCACGATATGACTGAATTGGAGTAAATTTGCTGCTATCTCCGCCAGGAAGCGAGCTAGAGCGCTGAAACTGTGGCTATTCCCACTTTCATGAAAACACGCTTCTTTGAGGTTTTAAGCTCGGAACGTGAATCTGTGCATGTTTCTGGCTTGGGAATTGCTTCAGATCACTGTGCTATGCATATATGGCATCGATTGGTGCAATGTGCATGTCTGGCCAAAGGGAAGTGAATATAAACTTCTGAAGTGAAAATATCCACTTTTTAAAAAACTTTCTTTTTTTTAGTTCTGTGTGTCAAAAAAGTTCATTCTGTGAGTAACAGTAGGAAAGTGACAAACATGAGTGAATTCTCACTATATGACTGAATTGGAGTGAATATGCTGCTCTCTCTGTAAGGAAGCAAGCTAGAGCGCTGAAACTGCGGCTATACGCACTTTCATGAAAACACGCTTCTTTGAGGTTTTAAGCTCGGAACGTGAATCTGTGCATGCTTCTGGCCTGGGAACTGCTTCAGATCACTGTGGAATGCATATATGGTATCAATTGGTGCAATGTGTTTGTCTTGTCATAGGGAAGTGAATATAAGCTTCTGAAGTGAAAATATGCACATTTTAAAAAACTTTCTTTTTTTTTAGTTCTGTGTGTCAAAAATGTTCATTCTGTGAGTAACAGTGGGAAAGTGACAAACATGAGTGAATTGTCACGATATGACTGAATTGGAGTAAATTTGCTGCTATCTCCGCCAGGAAGCGAGCTAGAGCGCTGAAACTGTGGCTATTCGCACTTTCATGAAAACACGCTTCTTTGCGGTTTTAAGCTCAGAACGTGAATCTGAGCATGTTTCTGGCCTGGGAATTGCTTCAGATCACTGTGCTATGCATATATGGTATCGATTGGTGCAATGTGCATGTCTGGCCAAAGGGAAGTGAATATAAGCTTCTGAAGTGAAAATATCCACTTTTTAAAAAACTTTCTTTTTTTTAGTTCTGTGTGTCAAAAAAGTTCATTCTGTGAGTAACAGTAGGAAAGTGACAAACATGAGTGAATTCTCACTATATGACTGAATTGGAGTGAATTTGCTGCTATCTCTGTAAGGAAGCGAGCTAGAGCGCTGAAACTGTGGCTATATGCACTTTCATGAAAACACGCTTCTTTGAGGTTTTAAGCTTGGATCGTGAATCTGTGCATGCTTCTGGCCTGGGAACTGCTTCAGATCACTTTGCAATGCATATGTGCTTTTGATTGGTGCACTGGGCATGTATTGCCATTGGGAAGTGAACACAAGCTTCTGAAGTGAAAATATCTACTTTTTATAAAACTTCCTTTTTTTTTAGTTCTGTGTGTCAAAAATGTTCATTCTGTGAGTAACAGTGGGAAAGTGACAAACATGAGTGAATTGTCACTATATGACTGAATTGGAGTTAATATGCTGCTATCTCTGTAAGGAAGCGAGCTAGAGCGCTGAAACTGTGGCTATACGCACTTTCATGAAAACACGCTTCTTTGAGGTTTTAAGCTCGGAACGTGAATCTGTGCATGTTTCTGGCCTGGGAACTGCTTCAGATCACTGTGGAATGCATATATAGTATCAGTTGGTGCAATGTGTTTGTCTTGTCATAGGGAAATGAATATAAGCTTCTGAAGTGAAAATATCCACATTTTAAAAAAACTTTCTTTTTTTTTTAGTTCTGTGTGTCAAAAATGTTCATTCTGTGAGTAACAGTGGGAAAGTGACAAACATGAGTGAATTGTCACGATATGACTGAATTGGAGTAAATTTGCTGCTATCTCCGCCAGGAAGCGAGCTGGAGCGCTGAAACTGTGGCTATACGCACCTTCATGAAAACACGCTTCTTTGAGGTTTTAAGCTCGGAACGTGAATCTGTGCATGTTTCTGGCCTGGGAACTGCTTCAGATCACTGTGGAATGCATATATAGTATCAATTGGTGCAATGTGCTTGTCTTGTCATAGGGAAGTGAATATAAGCTTCTGAAGTGAAAATATCCACTTTTTAAAAAACTTTCTTTTTTTTAGTTCTGTGTGTCAAAAATGTTCATTCTATGAGTAACAGTGGGAAAGTGACAAACATGAGTGAATTCTCACGATATGACTGAATTGGAGTGAATTTGCTGCTATCTCTGTAAGGAAGCGAGCTCGAGCGCTGAAACTGTGGCTATATGCACTTTCATGAAAACACGCTTCTTTGAGGTTTTAAGCTCGGAACGTGAATCTGTGCATGTTTCTGGCCTGGGAACTGCTTCAGATCACTGTGGAATGCATATATAGTATCAGTTGGTGCAATGTGTTTGTCTTGTCATAGGTAAATGAATATGAGCTTCTGAAGTGAAAATATCCACATTTTAAAAAAACTTTCTTATTTTTTTAGTTCTGTGTGTCAAAAATGTTCATTCTGTGAGTAACAGTGGGAAAGTGACAAACATGAGTGAATTGTCACGATATGACTGAATTGGAGTAAATTTGCTGCTATCTCCGCCAGGAAGCGAGCTGGAGCGCTGAAACTGTGGCTATACGCACTTTCATGAAAACACGCTTCTTTGATGTTTTAAGCTCGTAACGTGAATCTTTGCATGTTTCTGGCCTGGGAACTGCTTCAGATCACTGTGGAATGCATATATAGTATTAATTGGTGCAATGTGCTTGTCTTGTCATAGGGAAGTGAATATAAGATTCTGAAGTGAAAATATCCACTTTTTAAAAAACTTTCTTTTTTTTTAGTTCTGTGTGTCAAAAATGTTCATTCTGTGAGTAACAGTGTGAAAGTGACAAACATGAGTGAATTGTCACGATATGACTGAATTGGAGTAAATTTGCTGCTATCTCCGCCAGGAAGCGAGCTAGAGCGCTGAAACTGTGGCTAAACGCACTTTCATGAAAACACGCTTCTTTGAGGTTTTAAGCTCAGAACGTGAATCTGTGCATGTTTCTGGCCTGGGAACTGCTCAGATCACTGTGGAAAGCATATATGGTATCGAATGGTCTTTGTGCATGTATTGCTATTGGGAAGTGAATATAAGCTTCTGAAGTGAATATATCAACTTTTTAAAAAACTTTCTTTCTTTTTAGTTCTGTGTGTCAAAAATGTTCATTCTGTGAGTAACAGTGGACAAGTAACAGTCATGAGTGAATTGTCACGATATGACTGAATTGGACTAAATTTGCTGCTATCTCCGGCAGGAAGCGAGCTAGAGCGCTGAAACTGTGGCTATACGCACTTTCATGAAAACACGCTTCTTTGAGGTTTTAAGCTCGGAACGTGAATCTGTGCATGTTTCTGGCCTGGGAACTGCTTCAGATCACTGTGGAATGCATATATGGTATCAATTGGTGCAATGTGCTTGTCTTGTCATAGGGAAGTGAATATAAGATTCTGAAGTGAAAATATCCACTTTTTAAAAAACTTTCTTTTTTTTTAGTTCTGTGTGTCAAAAATGTTCATTCTGTGAGTAACAGTGGAAAAGTAACAGTCATGAGTGAATTGTCATGATATGACTGAATTGGAGTAAATTTGCTGCTATCTCCGCCAGGAAGCGAGCTAGAGCGCTGAAACTGTGGCTATACGCACTATCATGAAAACACGCTTCTTTGAGGTTTTAAGCTCAGAACGTGAATCTGTGCAAGTTTCTGGCCTGGGAACTGCTTCAGATCACTGTGGAATGCATATATGGTATCAATTGGTGCAATGTGCTTGTCTTGTCATAGGGAAGTGAATATTAGATTCTGAAGTGAAAATATCCACTTTTTAAAAAACTTTCTTTTTTTTTAGTTCAGCGTGTCAAAAATGTTCATTCTGTGAGTAACAGTGTGAAAGTGACGAAAATGAGTGAATTGTCATTATATGACTGGATTGGAGTGAATTTCCTGCTATCTCTGTAAGGAAGCGAGCTAGAGCGCTGAAACTGAGGCTATACGCACTTTCATGAAAACACGCTTCTTTGAG